>OZ022266.1:7422500-12422500 GCA_963978885.1 Nemotelus pantherinus
TGCTGATAATGGAACCACTTCTGTATAAGAATGTGATTTGTGGATTCGGCTCGAGTTTCAGTACATTCCAGCTAACAGGTAGGGACAAAACAAGGGCTTGTATTGTTGACAAAAAAAGGGTTAATATAATCTTGATTCCGCAGCTTTGTGATGGGGATACAACCACTGTGTGTTGGCAGAGGAGAAACGCTGGTAGTGTGCCTGCCATCGCCGGCTTATCTACCAATCGACACGGATCTCATCACACCTGGACTGAGAAGAGTGGCAGACGCGGCTAGGAGAAACTGCTAGAATCAGGAAGATCGTAAGTGTAACTCTCGGCGTACGTATGTTTCTGCGAATGAAAAATGGGGAATGGGTTGAGGACCTGAAAGAATGTCTGGATATGCTAATGGAAACTCACTACCTGGAATCAGCTTACACGGCACCTGACCAATATCGAGTGCTGACCAAGGAAGTAGTAGATTAGGTCCAGATCGAATGGGCAATAAGCACATTCTGACCTACAAAGCTACAAGAGTTGATGATATTCTACCTGCCATGCTTCAAAAGGCATCCTGTAGCGTATTTTTACCGTATGCCTCCGCCTCAGTGTATTACACGAGCAATGGACCAAAGCTGGGATAGTCTTCATTCCGAAAACTGGCAAGCTGAATCATCATTACGTGAAGGACTTTAGACCAATCAGCTTAACACCGTCTCTGCTCAAAACACTAGAGAGGCTTGTTGATCTACATATCAAAAGCTCCATTGATGTGGCGAGCCTCTGTGTTGATCAACACGCGTATATAATGAGCAGATCAGTAGACACGGCATTACAGAAAGCTGTAGGTACAATAGAAAAGTCCTAACAGCAAAAGGAATTCACATTGGCAGCCTTCTTAGACATTGAGGGTCCTTCAACAATGTCACTGTTGGGAGTATCATCAATGCCTTGGTTTGATATGAGTGAATAAAATTCTAGCAACTTGGGCATCGGATTTGCTAAAACAAAAAAGAAGGCAGATTGAAGCCACCTTTTTGAAGGTTAAAGTGGAAAGATAGTCGGAAGCTTAATCAAGGATGCTCCAGGGCGCTTGATGCGTAGCTACGCCACTGTATAGATAATTGAATTGAACATATGTGTTTTAAAAGACGCTGAATTAAACATATTCTATTCTATAGGAAAGTTTCTTATAACTTGTGTTATATGCATAAGAAAATTTCACTAATTTTTTTATCACAATAAAATATATATCATACATCTTTCTTTTACTGGCAGGTGCTTAAATCATCATATTCTCTTTTTGCACTGCTTCAACAAATCTACAGCTGAGCGAATCTAAAACAGAAGATTATTTCATTTCCGTATCTACGCTATTACTTCGTTTCTTTACACCTGTTTTTAGGAAACCTACTACACCGATATTTATGTGTTGCGTGGATATGAATAAAATTGATTTCAATAAATTCTATATTGCTAATATATATTGTATCTAAAATATATGTTAAATAACAGTTTTTGAATTTGAATAATGTTTATAAAATGAAATTATTTTTATTTACGTGCACATTAGTGACAGATACTATTTGAGGGGTAAAAAATTAGGATGATTAAAATCGTTGAACTTTTATCCTCTTGATGCATTTGTATAATCATGTAATTAGCTTTCTACATGCCTACTGACATATTTTCAACTAATTTGTTCGCTGATTTTCCCTTTTAAGGGATTAAATAAGTAGGTTTGTGTTGAGAGTGTCGATTGCTATCTATTTTTTCTTATGCTTCTCATCTTATGAAGATAAATCAATAAGAAATCAAGCTCAAGTTCAAACTAACCCCTGTCTTATGTCTTAAAAAGTTATTTTCACAATGCTCATTTTTATCCATAATTTTATCGAGACTACAAGTGCAAAAAATTCTTTGACTCTATAGATAATCTGTGAATGACTTACTTTTATGATGTCAGTTTTGATCTCCTTAAAGTTCTGCTATCCAACATTTGTACTACAATGGCACCGTATTACCGTTCACTATCGTCTTTTAACATTAAGATAAAACGCAAAGTAATTAGAAAACTAACGCTAACGTGATTGACATTTCTTGTTTGCATCCAATAAGCTTCCGTCAAATGAGTATGTAGATTTGTAGAAGCTTAGGTTGCACTACTCGCCACGTGAGACCAATTGGCGTTTAGATCACTTCCGGATAAGGATCATAACGACGGCTGTGATATTTTCCTTCTACTTCGTTCGAACGCGAATTGAGCCGGATGTGTTTTCCTGTGTTCTATCAAATGATGTACAAATCAAAGTGAATAAATTTACTTGTTCATTGTCGCAATCCACGTTTTCTTAATTAAGAATTACTAACAATTTTATAGATTTGTGTATATAGTGTCGTTGACTTCCTCTACTTATATATAATCCAAATTAACTTCTACTACACCATACTCGTATATGCAGCTAGTGAGCCGGATAAATAGATGCTGCAGGATTTTCTATGGCTTTAGCAACCTTTATTCACCAACTATTTCCAAATTATTCTTCAAATTCTCTCTTATCCAAGCCATTTGTCCTCCGTAATTTTTAAGCTTTTTGTAAATTTTGTTTTTAATTGTTATTCATTTTTTTTTATTATTATTTATTTATTATCAATTAAAAACTTTTATTTTCTTACTTAGTTATTTGTTTAAGCCTTATTTATTTATTTGTGCTATAGTTTTTCATTAGTATTGTATTCATTTGTAGTTTTTTTCCTTTTCTTGTGTTAATTTGTTTCGTATTTATATATATATATATATATATATATATATATATATATATATATATATATATATATATATATATATATATATATATATATATGTATTAAATATATGATATAATAAATAAATATATAAATTTTCATAACGCATTTCGTTTCTTTTCTTGTGACTGCGACATATAAGGATTTTTCTGGCTTTTTATCTGGCATCATTTTTTGCTCCTAGATGCTTGTGACTAATTAAAAGATTGCCCTGCCTACTAGTCTCCAAGAATTTTGAAGGGATCACATCGATCACTGGTACTTCATTGACTTTCAAGCGATCCCTAGCCTGCTGAGCTTCATCTAATGTGAGTGAGAGGGATACTACGAGGCACGATTATCATATGAGTTTTTCGTAGACTTTGGAAATATTTCCGTTTTATAGGTGGCATTCAGGATACTAGAGACCCAATTCTTCATAGAATAAGCTCAATCTGATTAAATGTGTGGCCGTCTTGGAATTCCTATGTTCTTTTATGATTACTTTGATGCGGACAAATGGTTACAAGGTTTTTACTACACGCAAATTCGACAAGTTTTGCCTATTTTCGTTGCAGCTATCGCGATGGGTCTTTAGACTGGTGGTTCCGAGATATGTTTTTGCCTTTCAAACCTTTGAATTTAATTGCTTAATCCTTTGGTTCACCACAAATTCGTAGGTAGGATTTAGTAGAAGAGCTGTAGGTGTCCTTTGCAACTGAGATTTCCCAGAATTTAGATTCCTCTCCCCTTTGAATCCACCTTTAATTTTTTACAGTTTTCTAGCCAGGAAACAATGACTCTGGAATCAGTTTCTGATCATTCCGTAAAGCAGTAAAGTTAGAAATTAAATAAAAATTTTGTGAAATTCCTTAACTGCATCAACACCTCATGCTTGAATGTTCAACAAGTTGCTTTTAAATTCAAAATCAAAAATAAGGAAATATTCAATTAGTAGTCAAATAAATTCAGACGAAATTAAATCTTCACTTGAACATAAAAATAAAAGAATTGATTGCCATGTGAAATCTACTCTCATGTTTATTGTATTTTGAATTAATGACGGACAGAAACACAAACGCACTTATCAATATATAATCATTTTCGAAACACAAACAAAATATTGTTGATGTTTTAAAATCAAAAGCTGAAACTAATTTGAAGTAAAAGTCTAATTCAGATGTGTCTGTAGCAAATTATAACTTAGCATATAAGCGCCACAATAGTTTTTACTGGCGTCCATAATTAATGGATATTTTATGCCTAAGCAGCTAGGCTTTGGAATTTACTTTGTATTTTAACCCTCCCCAGACACACTACAATTCGAGCACCTCCCTAGACACACCTGGGTCTATGGAGTCCTGCCGTTTTTTTACCACACTTCGAATCGTTTTAAAATCTGAAAAAATTCATGAAGGTAGATCGATATCTATAGAAAAAGAGCGTGCATTAGGTGATGGATATATATGAATTTTTATTATTGTTATTTAATGGAAATCGACACAAAACACGAGAAATACACGTATTCACTTAAAACATCATAGCTTTTTGTTAAATAAGTTTAAGAAAATTCTACTGTACGAAATGTTTCTTGACATATAGTAGATGAAAGAAAAAAAAGGACATAATGAAACTTCGAAAAAAGTATAATTATTATGACAAGAGAAAAAGTACAATTTTTTTGGAGTCGAAAATTCGTTTGAAATTACAATTTTTGGTTTGAAAGTAATGTAACTCAAAGTTTTATACGTTTTTGTGTTATTTATTATTACTTACACTTATTCTTATTAAAATAAATAAAGTAACTGAACAAAATTACAAAATGCATTCATTGCATACATGAAGCTTGTGTTCTTCGCAAATTTTTATTTCTTCGCTCGTTAAACTAAGTGCTAACGTTTCAATAAATTTATATCTTCCCAATGCAGTGTTCGCTTCATTAAAATTGTACAAAATGATACAATTAACTACCGCTTGATCTAATATACCGAAGAAAAGCTTCGAAGAAAATGCACACTTTTATGCTTCCGTAGACACACATGGGTCTTTGGTGTCCGCAGCCAACTTTGACAGCTCAGCAATTCACGAAGAACGGAGGACCGAGCGTGACGTTCACTACGCCAGTTCTGGATCCAAGTACAATTTTTTAAGTGGAGGTTAGAACCCGAAATATTGACGTACCTGTGCGCCCTGACGATTTTCAAAAACGGCCGGACACCAAAGACCCAGGTGTGTCTAGCGGGGGTTAATTTGAATTAATTGCTATTATAGTATGCGGGTGAAATTATACACCTAAAATACTATGCAAAAGCATAGCTCCAGAAAAATATTAAAAGTATGCCACTAACACAATCTAATTCAAAAATAAATTAGCTTTTTCCTTGGTTTTATGCTATTTGAAACTAAAATTACGTGTTGTATAGTATCCGTCGACAATTTCACCGTTTTCATACATTCCGTCCTCCTCACTATCTTCAGACTCATAGTCCATATCATCACTAATGTCAAAATTATCCCTACGCTCCCAACGTACCAAATAAACTTGACCGTCGACCACATCTCTCTTACAATTCCCCGCCTCCTCGTTCCACAAGTCTTCATCTTTCATCGCTTCTGGCTCCATAATGTCCTGCATACGCGCTTCAGCCTTTTTGTAAAGTTCCTTTGTTAATCTAATTTTGTGTTCCTCTCGTCGCTGTTGGAGAAGTGGCGTGCGGGTCTTGATAAACATTGATCGGATGAGGGAGAGGTTAATTTTGCTTCCTTCACGGGCCATAGTCTTATAGGCACTTAGAAAATTTGGGAGTGATTGGAACGTATGACCGTATAGGTCTATATCAGCCTCGAATCGAGCTTCTAACATGATATTTATGAGTTCATGTATGTAACAGACGATTTTACGCGGACTTTCTGATACTCTGGAAAAATGGAATGATGAAATGAAACCGTTCAAGATTGGTGAAAAATAGCTGTTATCCTACTCGCTGGTATCGGAAGCCGAATCAAACGACATATTCGAAGCTGAATCGTCTGACATATTTTGGCGGGTTTTTTTCAAGGAGGATTGTAATACAATAAACTTTTAACACTGAGAGATTTCCGGCTCTTTTTACTCTACTTATGGAACAAGATTGAAACACGATCTACGAAACTTTTATGAATGTGCACTTATTTTGTGGAGCGTTTTATGCTAATTGCATGCAAAAAGCTGGAGCCACGATAACGAAAATATTTAGACACTATGTACAAACCACTTCAATAGATCGAACGACTGATTTAAAATTTATGATGTTCTTCCGCGCGTGTGCAAAACCTGTCTGCACCTTGTAGCCTTTTGAATCGACTCAAACTCACTTCGCCTTACGGTAATTTAGTGTTGTTTACAACGGATCTCATGAATTTGCAGAGAAAACAAAATTTACGGTAGTTTTTTGACGAAGCGAAGGCTTATTTATTTGTAAAATTCGTTGAATGCGCATAGCCAAAAGTAAATGAAAAAACATACACCAACAAACGTTTTGAAATATGAAGCTTATTGTTTTGAAACCTTTCGTTGCGTTCGAAAATTGTTTCTGGCGGGAGAGTGAAGAAATTGTATTTGAAACTTAGTACTTGAAAATTTCCAAGTACAGTGCTGGGAATTCGATGCATAATCTTCAAAAATTTATGTGACATATCTTATTAGAGAACGTTAGCCAGGAAGGCTAAAAAGCTAGAGAATAAGGAATAATATTCTAATCAAATGAAAAAATTAAGTTTCATGCATACATAAGTCATTTACATATACATACATACATATGTATAAATAAATAAAAGAAAGTGGAACAACTCAATAAACTCCTCAGGAGTAAAGGAGGCTCTTGGAAGCAAAAGCAGAATATATTGGAGATTAAACAGATGATGAATTAAATACTTATGAATATATGAATCAAAATGAATTACCGTTGGAACGCCACATACATACAGAAAAGAGAAATCTGATAGCAAAAGACTGCGTTCGATTTTTTTTTCCAAAATTTTCTATTTTCTATTCACTAGTATTTGACGTACAAAGATTTATCTATTTCGCTTTAAATTTTTTTTAAATAACGGCACATGCCGCAAAACACACAAGCACAAGGTAGAAAAGTATGGGTACACTTTTTAAAAGGTGAAATCTCAATTTAAATATACCACAGGCAATAAACATTTTTTTAGATTAAAATTAATAACTAATAGCTGGTAGGGTATCGTCAATCCTTTATGATCTCTTGCAGTCTTTTCGGCATCGAATTGACTTTGCTGTTTCTGCTGCAACTGTGCTATTCAATTTTTCGGTTATAACAGTTTTCATCATTTCCTTACTCGATTTTTGATTTGTTCGAATTTGGCGGTTGCCCACAAGTGTTCGATGGGGTTTAGGTCTGCTGAGTTTGAAGGTGCATTTAGCTGTTTCGGGGCATGATAGAGCAACCCAAGCCTCACAATTTTGGGTGTATACTTCGGATCATAATAATGTTGGAGGTAAACATTTGTATTTAACTCGAGGTTTATGATATGTTGCTTCAGATTATTTTTTAAAATGTCAAGATAACCAAATTTATCTATCCGTTATTCAATAAAGTTCAACTGTCCAACGCCATTACTCGACATATACTCCCATACGATGATACCAACACTACATTATATAGAGGCTTGCAGGTGTTCTCTTTCCTTCCTTTCTCTTTCGGCCACCTTTTAGTTACTGGTTTGTAGAACTTGCTAGTGCAGAGGCGCAAGACTCTCCTTTCGAATAACTCTGCTTCTGCCATGGCAGTTTTGGAACAGGTAATGCAAGTCAGAATAGACCGGATAAGCAAATTCGTCTGATGGCAAATTAATTTAGCTTTGGTGATCATGCCTAACTTTTTGGCGAAAAGATGTCTGATTCATTGAAAAGCGGATTTAGGTGCTTTGATTTTACGCCGCACATACACAACTTCAGAAATTCGATAAAATCAACACCGAGCTACTTTAAAGATGAGCTAGAAGTAATGCGCAGAATGTGACAAAATATACATTGGTCAAACGAAACGGTTAGTTGGTGTAAGACTAACCGAACATAAGCGGGAAGCAGCCTCAGCAAGGCAAAGGAACACAACGATAGTACAATCAGCAGTAGCGAAACACATCCTGGAGGAGTGTTGCCTGAACATATGGAAACCAAGGAAACTGTGTATCACCATTGTTCAGGTTAATTTGAGCAGATATTTTATGGTGAGGAGAATAATGTAATTAATATAGATAGTTAAATATACTTCAATATATAATTAATAGATAATTAGCTGGTAATTAGTATTAGTCAATACTTTAAAAGTAAGCACTTTAAATAAGATATCTAAGTTATTTTTAAGATTAGACCGACAACCACTGAAGAAGAGGGCAGGTTACCCTCGAAATATCGATATATGTCGAGTAATTAAAATAAATCTAGCTTCAAAAAGAAAAAAATTGGTTTAAATTAAAAAAAGAAAAATGCTAGAGGTTCTGAGCGAGTCAAAGAGTTTTTACCGATTTTCGAAGAAAATTAGTATAAGATTCGTTTCGCCAAAAATGCATATTTCTTTAAATATATTTAAATATATATATATATATATATATATATATATATATATATATATATATATATATATATATATATATATATATATATATTTAATATCTATATATAATATATACATATATGTATATATATATACATATATGTATATATATATATATATATATATATATATATATATATATATATATATATATGTATATATATATATATATGTATATATATATATATATATATATATATATATATATATATATATATATATATATATATATATATATATATATATATATGAGGTGGTAAGTTGAATAATGAGACTGAAAACGTAGCATTTGGCGTAGCATACCTGGAAGCACGTGGCATGGAAGCAACAGGTGGACATGTAATACGCGTTCAGTACGAGCTTGAATTCGCTCAAGTCATTTGGTTGTCCGTTGTCGTGTTTCCCGTGTTACATTAATTTCGAGCAACGGTCTGCTATTGGGCAAAGTGTAACGGAAACTTTTGCAAAACTTCAGCAGCCCTACGGAGACAGTGCTTTGTCAAGAGCCCACTTTTTTTCCGGTGGTTTAAGGAATTTTCAGAAGGAAGAGATCCGATGGAAAATGAGCCACGCAGCGGAAGGCATTCAACTGGAAGAACCGATGAAAATGTCGAAAGAATCCGCCATCTTGAATTTGAGTCACACTACACTACTCATTCAAGTTTTGACCCATGAATTGGAAATGAGAAACATATGCTCGAAAATGGTTCCGAAAAACCTTTTGCAGGAATAAAAGGACATCAGGAACGAAAGGTGCCTTGACTTTTTGAAATTGATTGAAAATAATGGCAATTTTTCGGAACGTATCATTACTGGTGACGAGATTTGGGTGTGTGAGTATGGCCCGGAAACCAAACGTCAGAGCATGGAAGGGCACACTTCAGGCTCTCAAAAACCCAAAAAAGGCAAGAATGAGAAAACAAAGATCAAGAGCATGCTGATTTATTTCTTTGATAGCCGGGGGATCGTTCTCAAAGAATTTTTGCCTCAAGGTCAGACAGTGAATCAACATTTTTGCAGAGAGGTTCTCGAAAGAATTCGAAAAAGTGTAATGCGTGCGAGACCAAACGTCAAGAACAATTGGATCTTGCATCATGACAATGCGCCTTGTGAAATAGCATTTTCCATAAGAGAGTTTTTGGCCAGTAAAAACATTCCTGTGGCTCTTCAGCCTCCTTACTCACTTGACTTGAGTCCATTTTTCCCCTCCCCCGGATTGAAAATTCATCTCAAGGAACATCATTTGGGGACACTCGAAAACATTCAAACGGTTGTAGCGGACCAGCTGAAGGCTGTTCTAGTATCCAAGTTCCAGCACTGCTATGAGGTTTGGAAGAACCGTCTCCAACGCTGTGTGGCTTCACAAAGGAATTATTTTGAGGGAGGCAATGTTCAATTTTAATTATATTCAAATGAAAATATTTAAAAACATCAGTCTCATTACAGCAAAAATATTATAGGAGATAATCTCTGGAGTGGCCGATCCGATTGAGTTGAAATTTTCGGATGACATACTCATAGATGTAAATAGGGAGCAGGTCCCTGACTTGTTAAAATTAAGATATCTTTAGTAATTTCAGGTGCCTCTATACCTCTATGCAAAGTAGATTTTTGTTGAAAGCAAGTATTGGGAACGAATTATGTTCTATGCTTGTTCATGATAAAGAATTGGAAATTTTGAGACCCGTGTGGGTTGAGTGCTTAAGAGTAGGCAAGGATTTTTTTTCCAAATTTTGATCTATCATAACTTCTGACAGAAATATTGGATCATCGTGAAATTTTGCAGAGCGTATTGATGTTGACTAAAACTATATACAAGTGTATTTTCCTCCTAAAAAATGTTTGCTTTTGAACGAAAAATTCAAATTATTGATAAGTTTTAACCTTTTTCCACTATGTCATGTTGATGTTGACAAGTTTTAACCTTTTTCCACCATGTCACCAAATTACCTGTATTTTCAGCACATGAAAATTCTGTTCACGAGAACTGAGGACCGGATAATCCAATCATTATGAAATTTACAGGACATGTTGGTATTAACTAGGACCCGGTCTGATAGAAGTGATTTTGAAATGTATGCAACCCTGTTGCAGTGGTGCCATCTTGAAAATTCACTGCGAAAAAAACTGCTTTTTAGCCTACAGCTTCCGATTCAGCCTACAAATGTTAACGAATTTCACACAGTACCTGAACCTGACTCTAAAACATATTTGGGCTAAAAAATTAGAATAGGTTTGCCAGCTATGGAAGTTTTTGTCATCTGAATCTTGTAAATTTGCTCAGCAAAATAAAGCTTTTTTTCCTATGACTTCCGATCCAGTTATGAAATCAAAACGAAATTCATGTAATAAATGCACCTTATTTTAAACCAAATGTCGTAGGAATTTTGTAAAACAAATCATGAAAGGGCTGGCAGCTATGGCCATTTTTGTAATTTTTTGGCATTTCTTTGCTAAGCGATAATTTCATTAAATTTGCAAATGGGTATGATCCTACAATGACAATTAACAACAAATATTGAAGTTTCGAAAATTTGAAAAGTGTTTAGGGTGGTAGCCCTAATATTCGGTTAATTTTTATAACTTCCAACGTAGTCATTCAATCGAAACGAAATTCACAGAGTGGTGGGCTTAACTTAACGTGAAGCAAATTTAGTATATTTTTGGCTATGCTGCTAACACAGTGTTTCCAGCACCATACATTACATGGCAGCAATCAGTGAGTCAGAATGGGCCTAAGGAAGCCTTTACCGGTCTCGTAATAGAAGGTCGGTGGAAGACTTCTCCCGTTTTCGTTTTGAACCACTAGTACCGGGGGCGATTTTTCATTATAAATTAGCGATTAGGGAGCATTACACGAGAACTGAATATGTTTTTTTAATAAACACAACAACTTTTAAACAAAATTTAAGTTCATATTAATTTAAATAACACCTTATGCTGAAACCCTAAGTCCACTCGGCCAGTGCGAACGGCTCACCTGGTTTCGTTGAGAAATGAATTTTCAAATCAATACGAAAATGTCTTTTGGTTTCTTTTCCCGCCGAGATTGGTCAGCTCAACACTCGCATTTGTGTACGCTAACTCGAAATTATCATTAGTTGGGACATTTTATGAAATTTCTGAATTTTAGCTGTGAGCTTAACTAGAAATCACTAGTTTATCTAGAAAATTTGTAAAAAAAAAGTGATGGTGGACGGATCATTGCACTTTCTCTACTTTACCAAAACAAATAGCGGGAAACACGGCAGCAATCACCCTGTCGTCCAGGAGATCAATAGTGTGTGTCTTTTGAATAAAAGTGTGTCTTTTGAAACAGCGTAAATTAATTGATTTGATTGCGTGATTGAGTTATTTTGTTTTCTTCCCCTAAACGAAGCACATCTTACCACTTTCCCTATTTTTCAACCCCAAACCTGAACTTAAGTAGGCAGAAAATTTGATCGAGTTATATAGTACATCTTAACTCATCTACAAATAAATTGGCGCATGGTATACAAAAGGTTGGCTATCCTTATCTAAAGCATCAATACTATCACTTTGCTGACAAGGATGATTTTTTTCTTGAAGTCACACAAAATAGGGTTAATAAAATAACAAAACAACTTTTAGAATGAAAATAATAGATTACTTTTAAATGTTTATTTAAAACTGTCAGTTCCTCTTCTGTGATCTAAACTCAAAGTTCTCTTGGCTTTGGAATTCCACCGGCTATAAAATAATAAATATAGTATTACACACCGCAATAAGCGTTGACTGCATTCTCCAACTTGACAGCCTTTTGATAATTTCCAATGAATCTTTGAATAATTGATGACACATTTACAGAGTCTTTTTACACGGAGGGTTTTGTTCACCTTCGCAAGGATATTCTATTAGTAATTTCTTTCATCACTTTTTGTTGTAATATTGCAATATTTTTGTGGAGACGAAGAGAGAGCTGCGACCGAGAGCGTGGCGCAAAGACGCAAACGACATAGCGTGAGTCATCGCGGTGCCGGACCGGCAAATAGAGCGCATTGACTGCACAGCCCTCGCGAAGGAAAGACGTGTTATATACTACTCTACATCTGTGAATATACAATATATCCATAAAATACTTTTGAATAAACAGTTTTGAGTTCTAATCGTATATGTGTTAATCATTTGTCCCACATTTTGGGGGCTCGTCCGGGAAAGTTTTTCGTAAAAGACGGGATAAATGCGACGATCCAATTTGTGAAAGGAAACTATTCCTAGTTAGACGAAAGACGGGGAAAAATCGCTACGTGCTGTGCAGTGTAATCATAAGTAGGAAGGTGAAATTACGACGAAAACGATTAATGGTGAAATTTCCATAGTTTGTGAGTGTGTTTTACGACGATCAACACGCTACATCACGACGGATAGAAACAAGCGTGGAAAAACGTGTCTTGTGAACGACGATAGATTTGATTTTTCTCGAGAAACGACGACGACGAGAGGTGAAATCTGTTGTGTGTGCGTGTGTTTGTTTGGTAAAGGTAAACACTTCTACGTGCGACGTGCTGCTGCGCCGGGTTTGCAAACGAAAGAAGACGTGAAAAGACTTGTCTAGCAAACGACGATCTGTGTGCCGGTTAGACAAAAATATAAACAGTGAACATTTAAAATGTCGTGCCTTCAACAAATTCCGAGTGTTAGTGCTAATATTACATCAGCTCCACTGAAGGCAATAAAACTTTTCCACAAAGTGGTATATGGAGAAGAAGGCGATCGTTTGAATAGAAAACGACTGCGGGCGTTTACGGGATTCGAATTTGTGTCGGGATCATCGGAATACCGAGAGAAGATCGATTTCCTGAAGGAACATTTTAGTGAGAGAGATCTAGCCGCCGTTTGTAATTTACTATGCGTTGATTTCACGGGTAGTGTGAGTGAAATGTCAGAGCGGATTTGTGATGTGCTTTCAGATTTCTCAAAGTTGAGAAGTTATGATGAAAATGACGACGAGAAAGACGAAGGTGATGAAAAAGAAAGCATTCAAAATGAACAGTGTCGCGATGAAGACAATGTAAGTGTTTTAAGTGATTCAATGTCGCGGTTGAGTTGTAGTAGTAGAGCGATCGGGCAAAAATTTGCGTTGAGTTTTCGTGACATAGACATTCGTCCGTTTAACGGAAAAGACAATTATCCGGTGAAATGTTGGGCCGACGAAATTGAAGAAACGGCAACGTTATTTGGATGGTCAGAAACGGAGAAACTAGTGGTGGCGAAAAGATCGTTGGAAGGTATCGCGAAGATATACGTACAAGGCGAGAGAACATTACGAACATGGCAAATGCTAAAAAGAGCACTATGTGAGGAATTCGGAGAGAAAATTAATTCTGCCGATCTACACCAACTTTTAACAAAGCGCAAAAGGGAGAGTAATGAATCATGCTTAGAGTATTTTCTGATTATGAAGGAAATAGCCAGTAGAGGAGAAGTTGAAGAGGCAGCAATCATACAATATGTAATTGATGGAATCAACGATCAACCACGAAATAAGATGTTGTTATATGGCGCTATCGGCATGAAAGATTTTAAAGCGAAGTTGTTGAACTATGAAAAATGTCAACAGAAGCAGTCATACGAAGAATCAAAACGATTACCGAAAACCTCAGTAGCAACAGCAGTGACAAATTTCAAAAAATCACGATGCTTTAATTGCGGAGCCACAGGGCACAAATCAGTCGACTGTGCTCATAAATCCAAGGGCATGAAATGTTTCGGTTGCGGAAAGTATGGTCATCGCGCTTCTGAGTGCAAAAATAAAAAACCAGACAGCAAGGACGTAAGCCATTTAGATGGTAATGTCAAAAGCACAATGACTAAAGACATTTTATTCGAAGGAGTAGTTATGAACGCTCTGGTCGACACGGGAAGCCAAATTAACATAGTTTCCGAAGAAAAGTTAAAGTCAATTCATGTTCCGGTCATACAGCGCACTGATCTAGTTTTAACGGGTTTTGGACGAAATTACGTGTCACCAAAAGGTACATTCGAAGCGAACATCAAATTAGACGAAGACGAGTACACTACGCGCTTTTATGTAGTATCAGACGATATTCTCTCATTTGACGTTATACTTGGCAGTGAATTTTTAAAGCAAGCGACACTTATTCTGAACAATACTGGAATGCATATTAAAAAATTGTTTCCCGAAGCATTTTTGATGAACATCAATGTTCACGACAACGACGAGCTAAATATTGGTGAAACAGTAGCAAGCCATGAAAAGAAAGTGACGGAGGAAATAGTCGCCAACTATGTTCCTAATAAGACCAAAGAAACCAATGTGAAAATGACAATAGTCGTGAAGGATTCTAGTCCGATATTTTGCACTCCAAGACGACTTCCAGCGAAAGAACGAGAAATAGTAGATAATCAGGTTGCGGAATGGGTACAGAAAGGCATTGCTGAACCATCATCATCAGAGTACTCGAGTCAGGTGCAAGTAGCCTGGAAAAAAGATGGCTCTCCGCGAGTAGTGATCGATTATCGGCGTATCAACAGAATCATCGAAAAAGATCGGTTTCCGTTACCATTGATAGAAGACATTCTCGACAAGCTGCGAAATGCTTATGTCTTCAGCACGTTGGACTTAAAAGATGGTTTCTTTCACGTCGAAGTAGAGAAAAATAGCAGAAAATATACATCGTTCGTTACGCATAAAGGCCAATATCAGTTTAGACGCGTTCCATTTGGGCTGAGCAACTCTCCGTCAGTGTTCCAACGATTCATAAACAGTATATTCTGGGAACTATCTAATCAAGGGGTAGCGTTTCCATACATGGATGATATAATTATCCCCGCACAAGACGAACAAGAGGGAATACTAAAATTGAAAATCGTCCTTGAAGTTGCGAAAGGATATGGTCTAATTATCAACAAAAAGAAGTGCCAATTTTTGGAAAGAAAAATAGAGTTTCTTGGGCACATTGTCGAAAATGGATGCATATCACCCTCTCAATCGAAAACAAAAGCCATGCAGAACGATATTATTCGACGAATTCACGAAAAAGGTCATTATTCGCTTGCCAGAACCGAACGAGATGTTAAACAACATTATTACATTCCGAAGTTGGCAGAACGAGTAAAGCGAGTTGTAGAAAATTGCGTTCCTTGCATACTTGTAAATCGTAAAGCGGGTAAGTCCGAAGGATTTCTGCACCCGTTGGATAAAGGGAATATACCGCTGTACACCTATCATGTCGATCATATGGGTCCACTGGAATCGACACATAAAAACTATAAACATATCTTGGTGATAATAGATAGTTTCACTAAGTACACTTGGCTCTATCCGACGAAGTCCACTACGTCAGCTGAAGTAATAGTAAGGCTCGATCTACAGAAAAGCGTATTTGGGAATCCATTACAAATAATCACAGACCGCGGATCAGCCTTTACGTCCATTGAATTTGAAAAATATTGCGAAAGGGAAAATATACGTCATCTCCTTATAACGACTGGATTACCTCGCGCAAATGGTCAGGTGGAGCGAATGAATAGCGTGATAGCGTCTATTTTAGCGAAGTTAGCGGTAGATGAACCTACGAAGTGGTACAAGTTTGTTCCGCATGTGCAGCTGGCGATCAACTCGACTTTTAATAGAAGCATCGGCATGACACCGTTTGAATTGCTAGTAGGTATACCAATTCGTACCAGACATAGTGCCGACGTTATCAAAGCACTCGAAGAAGAAATAATTTCAACATTCCATAATGATCGAGAGCAGAATCGAGAAGATGCGAAACGTCAAATTTCCAATGTTCAGCACGAAAACGCTAAAACGTACAATCGACGCCGAAAGATTCCTCAACGTTACCAACAAGGCGACATCGTGGCTGTTAAACGAACCCAATTTGGACCGGGTTTGAAGATCAAAGCGAAATACTTGGGTCCATATAAGATCGTCAAAGTCAAAGGCAACGACACGTATGACGTAGTAAAACAGGGCATTCATGATGGTCCAAGGACGACAACTAGCTGCGCTGAATATATAAAACGATGGGCGAAATACGAATCTTCTTCATCCGAGTCGGATGAATCTCAGGACGGCCGAATTGTGGAGACGAAGAGAGAGCTGCGACCGAGAGCGTGGCGCAAAGACGCAAACGACATAGCGTGAGTCATCGCGGTGCCGGACCGGCAAATAGAGCGCATTGACTGCACAGCCCTCGCGAAGGAAAGACGTGTTATATACTACTCTACATCTGTGAATATACAATATATCCATAAAATACTTTTGAATAAACAGTTTTGAGTTCTAATCGTATATGTGTTAATCATTTGTCCCACATTTTTAAGAATATAGTAGATACCTATGATGCATTGAAGTTTACGTACATACATTGAAGTAAACATTGGAAGTGTATATTTACAGGAAATTATTTAAAGGAATTACTTTGGTTCACAAGTAATATTTCAATAGCTTGAGAAAAGAATTAAAGTTTCATAAGTAGAAACTTCTGATATACTGACACAGCGAATTTATTATGCTCATAATATTTGCAGCAATCCCGTGCGAGAAATATAAAATTAAAGAGTAAAAGCTTCCTTAAACCTTGCATGTTAATTAATAGCCTATGTAAAGAAATTTCTAGGACAACCGCAAAGTCCCATCAATATAAGGAACCACGGCAACAGGCTGCACGAGTATAAAAAGCTTTTTGATAGGCAGACCATCACATTTGTGCTCTGTTACTTCTGAGTAGATATTCGTGGTGAAGGTACCTGTAGCGAATTGTGTTTAGAGTCACCTTAGCACAACTCAGAACCAGACCGAAGTCCAGAACCAAGAGTGCTAAGGTTCAAACAGTGTAATGGCTAATGCCATTCAAGAGGCAAATTCCAAAAAAAAAAAAGATTTTTGAAACCTATTCGGGAAATTTTGCGTTGTACATGCGCATTTACATTGCAACCATAGTTTCGTGTTTCTTTCGAACAATAATCGGAAGCGAATTTTCAGTCTTACAATAAATAGAATTCGAAGTATAAGGTGTAAAAGAATTCAATTAAGGCGTTTTTGTTTGATCGTGAAACAAAAATATTTGTTGCTATCGATATGCGAAATTTTTGGAAAATTTGACTAAGAAGTAAGAAAGAATGAAATTTTGAATGAAATTTCGAAGAATTTCAACAACAAAGGAAAAAAAAATAAAGTAAAAGAACTAATAGATTCCATTGATCATTCACCTATCATGCTCATCCTATTTACCTAGAAAACACATCTATCCATACTAGTACTATGGATACTAGTGAATGTTACGATTTCTCATTTGTTTTAAAACAAATTAGGATTTGTTTCTATTAGAACTCATCGATTATTTATAATAATTGATTTAAATGATTTAATTACATCACATGATTCTGTCTTAAGAAGTGATTGAATGTATTATATGTATGATGTGATATCGTGCACATTTCAAAACATTGCATGTAGAAGAAATACTTGATTTTTTTATTAACGCTATACATCAATTGAACGAAGCATATATTGTTGCTTTTGATACAATTTTTGACTAAAAATACAAAAAGAAAAAAAAAAAAAAAAAAACATATTCTCCCTAAAATAGTGAGAAACACAATGAACAAGAAAAACATAATTATATTTTTTTATTGAGTCTATTCAAGAATTTGAATTGAGCCATTCATAGCAAACAATATATAGTTATGCTATCAAATGAAAAAAAAAAATAAAATATATATATATATATACAAGGCAAAAGAGAAAAAAACTAGATTTTTCCGAACATAAAATTGTGATGATGAGTGGCTATTTTAATAAAACAGGCATATTTTTGTTATCTGACAATTTTCTACATTTCGAAACAAAACTTTTCTTGATGACATAGTCTTTGTATAGTGTATATTGTCTTATTGCGTAAATATTTTACTATATTCAAATGATATCAGCATAATTTTTAGGCATGGATAAATTTTTATAACAAGCGAAAATAATAATGAATACTTAAACTAAAATCCTTGGCCTTCTTATTGGGTGAAAGCCTAGGAGGACTTTCTTGTTTCAGGTTCGCGAGGCCTGGCTGGCCTATGATAGCTTAATGTTTTTGTGAATTTCAGCATTCTTTCAGCTTTTATAAAGGGAGGGATACTGGCCATCCAAAACTATAGTTCGGGTATTTTCGATTAGTTTGTTTTGAATTCGTTTGTATTATGGCCAGTATCAGAGGGTGGAGAACCCCAGACCATCGGGGTCAGGGCTCCGCCACCATCGCGAGCCCGGGACTGTCTGCTTCACCCGGATTCCTCTGAGGAGAGAGGTAGCGCGTTTTCCCGTTTTTCCCGTGTTTAAATTTTCATGTTGTGGCTCCGTGTTTTGTCACGAGCACTGGGTCTGCCTAGTCAGCCCATGTTGCAGAGCCTGGGTGGTTTCCTGTACGGAACGATGCCCCTTTTTGGTCCTTGAGTATTTTATATACTAGTTTGCGGCTACATTATAATACGGATGAATTATAAGTAGCATCCCCATTTACAGAGAGCCAACCGACTCCATTTTGTTTTAAAGAACCCACCCCAGCCGCAGCGAGCTAGCAAAGCGGCACCCCAGCATCCGTCGGGGTTGGTTGAAGGGTACTCCGCTCATGCGGACGAGGGGCCTTCACGGCCATTTCTAGGGTACCCTGCTCTCGGGGCAATTCTTTTTTTTTATTGGAATTTGCCTCTTGAATGGCATTAGCCATTACACTGTTTGAACCTTAGCACTCTTGGTTCTGGACTTCGGTCTGGTTCTGAGTTGTGCTAAGGTGACTCTAAACACAATTCGCTACAAATTTTTTTTTTATTTTTTTTCGCGTTCTTACGCCACCTTTAGTGGGCTTGGGCCGTGCTCCCTTCGACGCCGTCTCTCCCGTGGGGGGAATTTGTCCAGCCCCCAGGGGGAGGCGCAGTGCTCCACGGCACAACGGACATTCTGGGCTTTCAGTCAGCCACTGCTCAATGCAATGCCGATGAAACTGATGCCCACACGACGTCGTTACTGCTGGGTTGTCACGTACAAACCCCTGCCGGCAGATGGAGCACTCCTCCTCCACCCGGACGCCGGACAAATCCTCTAGACTTCTGGCTAGAGGCATGGCTTTGCACGTCGAAATTTGTCCTAAGTAAAAAAATTGAAATTTTGCACGTAAACACGTGACTAACTATATTTTATTTTGCACGTCAAAACGTGTCAAAAGTGATATATTGAAATTTTGGCACGTAAAAACGTGTCCAAAATGGAAAACCTTATTACTTTGCACGTAAAAACGTGTCAAAGAAAAATAATGTTTGAAATTCGACTTCACGTCAGAACGTGTCGAATGGGAAAAAGTTTAGTGGTAAACAAAACTTTAATTTTGCACGTTAAAACGTGACAAAAATGAAAACTTTATTACAAAGTTTGAAATATAAAAAAGTTTAGGGAAATTCGATTTCACGTCAAAACGTGTCGAAGTATTAAAACTTTAAATTGGCACGTAAAAACGCGACAAAAAGTGAAAACTTTATTAGAAAGTTTGAAATATAAAAAAGTTTAGGGAAATTCGATTTCACGTCAAAACGTGTCGAATTGAAAAAGTTTAAGGTTTAATGAAATGTTTGGCCCTCCCATTGGGTTTCACCCAGGAAGACCCTCCCACTGGTTCGCAAGCTGGCTGGCTTATTCGGTTCAAAAACGCAAGAATGTTGAAATTTTTAATTATTTGGAAATGTAATGAAATGTTAAATATTTTTAACGCCGAAATTGTAGCAAGTTAAAATTTTGTCTAAGTGTGAGAAATTTGATTATATAGAAAAAAATTGACACTAGGTCGATTCCTGAAGGGAATCGCCCTGTATGGGGACTGTTCTATCACCCGAAATTCCTCTAAAAGAGAGCAGCAAGGATCAAACACAATTATTTTGTTGCTTGACTCAGCCTCAGCAAATGGTTCAAGTCTGGCCAAGCTGCAGGGACGTGTAGGCGGCACCACGCCAACCCCACGTAATCCACCACAGCCTGAACCAAACCCAAGCCAAAAGCCGAAGCCGGGTCAAGACAACAAGGATTCAAAGTTTGGGACAGCTTCCCAACATAAAGTGGGGCAGGGGCCCTTCGGATAACCGGGACAGGAATGGCGGTAAACCACCAAAACCTGTTATCCGCGGCCATCCTCCAGGTTGCACCCAGAGCCAAAAAGCTCAACGGACAAACACAACAGGAAGCTGCCCAAGAGGTAAACTATAAGGAATGATTTTAAAGGGATAGGATTGGGAAGGATGTTTGCGGCTAAAGGAAAGAGCGAGCAATGCAGGTCTTAATAAAAGGGGTTTTGTTCTCTCGAACGAAGTAATATTGAATCGCAAAGGAGGCGATTCTAAGACCTGCTAGTGAGAATGGAAATTTTAGGGTTGAAGACGTAAAGTCTTGAGGGGAGTATGAGACAAAGCTCATAATTTTTTCTCACTTTGGTGTGGGTTGCCCAAAAACAAGTTTTCGGGCCCCACGTTGGGCGCCATTTGTAGCGAATTGTGTTTAGAGTCACCTTAGCACAACTCAGAACCAGACCGAAGTCCAGAACCAAGAGTGCTAAGGTTCAAACAGTGTAATGGCTAATGCCATTCAAGAGGCAAATTCCAAAAAAAAAAAAGATTTTTGAAACCTATTCGGGAAATTTTGCGTTGTACATGCGCATTTACATTGCAACCATAGTTTCGTGTTTCTTTCGAACAATAATCGGAAGCGAATTTTCAGTCTTACAATAAATAGAATTCGAAGTATAAGGTGTAAAAGAATTCAATTAAGGCGTTTTTGTTTGATCGTGAAACAAAAATATTTGTTGCTATCGATATGCGAAATTTTTGGAAAATTTGACTAAGAAGTAAGAAAGAATGAAATTTTGAATGAAATTTCGAAGAATTTCAACAACAAAGGAAAAAAAAATAAAGTAAAAGAACTAATAGATTCCATTGATCATTCACCTATCATGCTCATCCTATTTACCTAGAAAACACATCTATCCATACTAGTACTATGGATACTAGTGAATGTTACGATTTCTCATTTGTTTTAAAACAAATTAGGATTTGTTTCTATTAGAACTCATCGATTATTTATAATAATTGATTTAAATGATTTAATTACATCACATGATTCTGTCTTAAGAAGTGATTGAATGTATTATATGTATGATGTGATATCGTGCACATTTCAAAACATTGCATGTAGAAGAAATACTTGATTTTTTTATTAACGCTATACATCAATTGAACGAAGCATATATTGTTGCTTTTGATACAATTTTTGACTAAAAATACAAAAAGAAAAAAAAAAAAAAAAAAACATATTCTCCCTAAAATAGTGAGAAACACAATGAACAAGAAAAACATAATTATATTTTTTTATTGAGTCTATTCAAGAATTTGAATTGAGCCATTCATAGCAAACAATATATAGTTATGCTATCAAATGAAAAAAAAAAATAAAATATATATATATATATACAAGGCAAAAGAGAAAAAAACTAGATTTTTCCGAACATAAAATTGTGATGATGAGTGGCTATTTTAATAAAACAGGCATATTTTTGTTATCTGACAATTTTCTACATTTCGAAACAAAACTTTTCTTGATGACATAGTCTTTGTATAGTGTATATTGTCTTATTGCGTAAATATTTTACTATATTCAAATGATATCAGCATAATTTTTAGGCATGGATAAATTTTTATAACAAGCGAAAATAATAATGAATACTTAAACTAAAATCCTTGGCCTTCTTATTGGGTGAAAGCCTAGGAGGACTTTCTTGTTTCAGGTTCGCGAGGCCTGGCTGGCCTATGATAGCTTAATGTTTTTGTGAATTTCAGCATTCTTTCAGCTTTTATAAAGGGAGGGATACTGGCCATCCAAAACTATAGTTCGGGTATTTTCGATTAGTTTGTTTTGAATTCGTTTGTATTATGGCCAGTATCAGAGGGTGGAGAACCCCAGACCATCGGGGTC
Source organism: Nemotelus pantherinus (assembly GCA_963978885.1). Classification (NCBI taxonomy): domain Eukaryota; kingdom Metazoa; phylum Arthropoda; class Insecta; order Diptera; family Stratiomyidae; genus Nemotelus; species Nemotelus pantherinus. The sequence continues at coordinate 7,444,879 of OZ022266.1, forward strand.
AGGGCTCCGCCACCATCGCGAGCCCGGGACTGTCTGCTTCACCCGGATTCCTCTGAGGAGAGAGGTAGCGCGTTTTCCCGTTTTTCCCGTGTTTAAATTTTCATGTTGTGGCTCCGTGTTTTGTCACGAGCACTGGGTCTGCCTAGTCAGCCCATGTTGCAGAGCCTGGGTGGTTTCCTGTACGGAACGATGCCCCTTTTTGGTCCTTGAGTATTTTATATACTAGTTTGCGGCTACATTATAATACGGATGAATTATAAGTAGCATCCCCATTTACAGAGAGCCAACCGACTCCATTTTGTTTTAAAGAACCCACCCCAGCCGCAGCGAGCTAGCAAAGCGGCACCCCAGCATCCGTCGGGGTTGGTTGAAGGGTACTCCGCTCATGCGGACGAGGGGCCTTCACGGCCATTTCTAGGGTACCCTGCTCTCGGGGCAATTCTTTTTTTTTATTGGAATTTGCCTCTTGAATGGCATTAGCCATTACACTGTTTGAACCTTAGCACTCTTGGTTCTGGACTTCGGTCTGGTTCTGAGTTGTGCTAAGGTGACTCTAAACACAATTCGCTACATACCATGGAAAGTCATTTTGCGGATCAAATTTTTCAAAAACTGTTTTCATGTGTGCGCGTTTTGCTCCCATCGAAGAATCACAGTGTTCTTAGAAACATCGCTGCAGTTCTCTATTTTGCTTTCTTTAACGGTTATTACTTCCTGTCAATGTTGATTGAGCTGATCGAATACCGTACCGAACCCTTCAAGACAATTACGGTCCTTTTTGCGTTATTGGGAGTTTTCTGGAAATTCACTATCTTTGTCCTAGTGCAGGACAAGCTAGTTTCGTTGGCCAGAACAATTCATAAGTTGGATTGCCAAATAACCGATCCACAAATGCAGGACCAACTCCGACGGCGCATTTCCGTGTCGAATAAAATCTTTCTGCTGTACGTTTGGAACAGCTTGCTCAACTGGCTGGGGGCCCTGATTTCAGCAATTATAACGAAAAATATCGAATTTCCGGCATGGTTCCCGTTCGATTGGCCAAGTTCGCAGCCAAAATATTGGATTGCCATTGTTTATCAGTGTTTTGCGCAAATTGGACTGATTTTTCAGGACGTGGTCAGTGATTTGTGGAGGCTTATGTATGTGTTTATAGTATCCGGACATTTGTATCTTTTGGCAGAGAGAATTTCACGAATCGGCTACGGTGACAGTGCGAACTTCAACAGAAATATCGATGAATTAGTGGAATGCATTCGACGACATCAGATTATCATTGGGTAAGAAATTAAATTTTTTGTCTCTTTGAAACAGGCTTTATATTTCGGGACCTATCAACATTTGAATTTAACGCTAATCTTCAATACTTATAGGGTCGCAAACGAGCTTAAAAAAATCATTTCAATTAACTTCTTCTTCGTATTGCTGGTGGTGCAGATAAATATCTGTATGTGTCTATTCTACCTGTTTCTCACCGATGACTACGTGTTTCAAAAAGCTGGCATGGCATCGTATATGCTGTCCTTGTTTTTGGTACTGGTTCTTCAATGTTATTTCGGGACTGAAATTCAAACACAAAGTGAACGGGTTGCTGAGGCTATTTATTTCTGTAACTGGCCGAGTCAAAATCAAAAGTTCAAGCGGATACTTCTAATATTCCTGATACGATCAAATCAAAGTCTGGAAATAACGGCTGGTGGAGTTTTCACTGTGTCCTTGCCGACTTGCTTGACGGTAGGTATTTGCAAGAAAAAAACAGGAACTATGTTGTATTAAGGCTATGATGTTCAAATGAGATTTGCTATGGTAAAATTCATTATTCAGCATACGCGAGGTAGCAATTCTCCTTGCCTTTAACAAATAACTGATCGTAAAGTTTTTCATATGGAAATACGCTGCTCAAAACTATTTCTCCCATTCACTGGTGCTTTCATATATGTATGTATGTCTCTTTTTGGGTCTTTTAAGAGTGAAGCAAGTAGAGGTCCAATTCATGAACAATTGCTACCAGTTTGGTGCAATTATTTTCACAATTTAAACGTCACTTGATGTAGTGTAGTTAGTTGTATGGATTGTGTAAACAGAGCCCTGATCCGTAGCCAGCAGAGGGGCGCGATTGTTTTTCTCCGCAGGGGTCGCGCGGAGGCCTTCGAACGAGTCTGGGCTGTTGATCGAGATGAAAGCTCACCTGCGGAGCTCTGAATCCAGCAATTCACTTTGCCCGACTCTGGAACCTTGCGAACCGCGCTCTACATAGTGGCGATCTGTTAGACTAGGGGAGAAACCTAGGTTGCCTCGCCAGTAAAGTTAACAGGCTAAGCGTACTGTAAAAGCCTACGGAACCCTTGGAAGATCGTGGGGGAGTCTAGTGGAGGAAGGACGGTCGGAGCAACACGTTGTTCCTATGGGGACGGGGTTTAGCGGGAGGCGAATGCTGGCGATTGCCTCGGCTGTGATTCGAGAACACAAAACTCAAACCGGAAACATGAATTAAACTAAATCTATGGATCGAACCGAAAACGACGAAATGAAAATGGAACTTCCCGCCAGTATTACTGGAGGGAAGTCACTAGAAGGATCCATTTGAAAGAAATTCGAAGGTGATGCGATCACCAACGACGAGAGGAGAAACGGCACAAGATCAGGCGATCGAGAGATTGCGGGCCTTGAAGCTGGATGGAGAACCCACTCCGAAAGCTACTGTGAGTCCGATGGATTTAGCGGTACTTTCATTGCAGCAGCTACCAAGCAGTCTGGCGGCGAGTCTAAGAAATCGCTGGCCAGTCCAACGGAAGCGGCGGTTGAGTCAGCATTTATCAGAGCAGTTACAAAGTCTCGAAAGGCTCGTAGGCCACCAGGAAGAAAGCGGTGGCTAGGCCAGTTAGCAGAGCTGTAATCAGGACTGGAGGTAGTGGCACCAAGGGCTTGCAGTCCACTGTAAAGTTGGCAGTCGCTGATCTCACTAAAGGAAGGAAGCGGAATGCCCAACGCTTCAGGAGAAGAGAGGCAAAGCGAGCGGCCATGAGCACGGTAACGCTCGAATCCAAACCCGAGGATATCTGAGTGCAACCTATTGCTACGGCTGCGAGCAAGCACCAACGCGGAAACGAGCAAATCTAACCGAAATGCAAATCGATGAACAGGCCACGACAGCTGATTGTCACCTTTAGCTAGCTGTCGTCGATAAACAGGAGCACCTGGAGCACACAGTGGTGCCTGACAGCGCCGGTTTATCTACCAATCGACACGGATCTCACCACCCCTGGACTGAGAAGAGTGGCAGACGTGGCTAGGGCAACTGATGCTGCCATCGACTGTGACACAAATGCTTACCACGAAATATGGGGAAGCACCAACATAACCGACAGAGGCATGTGTTTGATAGAATTTCTAACGTCAACCAACCTCAATATCCTCAATATAGGTAATAAACCTACATTTATTACTAGGAACAGTGCTGAGGCAATTGATATTACCCTAGCAACTCCAAGTATAATGGAAAGTGTCCATAGCTGGTAGGTGTCTAACTTGTCGTCAGTATCGGCCTACCAGTGGTTATGCTGGAATATCGGTAGTTCTGGCATCTTACCCAAAAAAGTTCGGGGAGTTTACTCAAGGAAAACAAATAGACACCTCAGGGCACTAGACGACCTGGATTTGACGAGCCCAGGACGACTTAACGAACAGGTGAACCGACTAACAGGAATCTTAGTGTCAGATTTCAAAGACGTGTACCCGGAAAAGCCCGTGAGGAAAAACGCTACGTTATGGTGGAATGGCGGACTAACAGAGGCGGACTGTATAGATAATTGAATTGAACATATGTATTTTAAAAGACGCTGAGTTAAACATATTCTATTCTATAGGAAAGTTTTTTATAACTTGTGTTACATGCATAAGAAAATTTCACTAATTTTTTTATCACAATTGAATATATATCATGCATCTTTCTTTTACTGGTAGGTGCTTAAATCATCATATTCTCTTTTTGCACTGCTTCAACAAATCTACAGCTGAGCGAATTTAAAACAGAAGATTACTTCATTTTCGTATCTACGCTATTACTTTGTTTCTTTACACCTGTTTTTAGGAAACCTACTACACCGATATATATGTGTTGCGTGGATATGAATAAAATTGATTTCAATAAATTCTATATTGCTAATATATATATTGTATCTAAAATATATGTTAAATAACAGTTTTTTAATTTCAATAGAGTTTATAAAATGAATTATTTTTATTTACGTTCACATTAGTGACAGATGCTATTTGAGGGGTAAAAAATTAGGATGATTAAAATTGTTGAGCTTTTATCCTATTGATGCATTTGCATAATCATGTAATTAGCTTTCTACATGCCTACTGGCATATTTTCAACTAATTTGTTCGCTGATTTCCCTTTTAAGGGATTAAATAAATATGTTTGTGTTGAGAGTGTCGATTGCTATCTATTTTTTCTTATGCTTCTCAACTTATGAAGATGAATCAATAAGAAATCAAGCTCAAGTTCAAACTAACCCCTGTCTTATGTCTTAAAAAGTTATTTTCACAATGCTCATTTTTATCCATAATTTTATCGAGACTACAAGTGCAAAAAATTCTTTGACTCAAAAGATACTCTGTGAATGACTTACTTTTATGTTGTCAATGTTGATCTCCTTAAAGTTCTGCTATCCAACATTTGTAGTGCAAAGGAACCGTATTACCGTTCACTATCGTCTTTTAACATTAAGATAAAACGCAAAGTAATTAGAAAACTAACGCTCACGTGATTGACATTTCTTGTTTGCATCCAATAAGCTTCCGTCAAATGAGTATGTAGATTTGTAGCAGCTTAGGTTGCACTACTCGCCACGAGAAACCAATTGGCGTTTATATCACTTCCGGATAAGGATCATAGCGACGGCTGTGATCTTTTCCTTCTATTTCGTTCGAACGCGAATTGAGCCGGATGTGTTTTCCTGTGTTGTATCAAATGATGTACAAATCAAAGTGAATAAATTTACTTGTTCATTGTCGCAATCCGCGTTTTCTTAATTAAGAATTACTAACAATTTTATAGATTTTTGTATTTAGTGTCGTTGACTTCCTCTACTTATCTATAATCCAAATTAACTTCTACTACCTGCCACTAAATGTCACTCTTGCCGCGGTGAAATTCGATTTTCACCACAACCACTTACAGAATCCACAGTTTCTCACCACTCTGTGGCCAGTCTGGCTGTCAGCCATTTGTAATTGTTTGCGAAAGACGGGTGTTCGCTTCGTCGGCAGGTCGTAGAGTAATTGTCAAAAACGAGTGGAAGTCCTGTGAATTATTGAGATAAGTCCATTCGTTTGTGCTTGGTAATATAACATGTGCGTAACTTGTGCGAATCGTATGTTATTTCATCAATCGAAATGATTTGATTGTTTGGATAGTATCGACGGAATTTTTCACGGCGCTCTCCCAGCCCAAAGCAATCACAGAAAAGTGCCAAGAAAATTCGAAGTGCGCGTGTGTGTGCGTGAATGCAAAGTGCGGGCCGCCGACAAATTCCAATTTCGGTGCCGTGGATGGTGCGAGTCCACATAGTTTTGCTTGAGAGTGTCGCAGAAGTTACGAGATTTGTGTGATAAAGTGCTAAACATAGTCTGCTTAGTGACAGGTCCCGTAGAGATTGCTGATTAGAACGAACTCGGGTATTCGTGCGAACACCCAAGAGAATTCCAGACCAAACCAGAAAGAGCGCCTGAGGACTGAATAGCTGGCGACGACGTCTCCTAGTCGCTGCTGCCCGCTGACTCACGGCCTCCTGTCAAACAGCTTGCTGGGGAAGCCCTGCCCCAGTGCAGCTGCATTTGGAGTGCACTGTCCACCTAGGCCGTCATCTTGCAGGTATGTTGACAAATTTTGAAACAATTTGTACTGTGCATTGATTGTGTCTCGTTGAATACCGCAATATGCTTGTTCAGATAATGTCGCGCTCCTGTTCGTCCAATCTCGGCCGGAAATGACGTCCGATTTGATATGACGTCTTAATGCATATCTTGAAAGTATGCAATTGCAGATGCAATTAATCGATTGCATTGCGAGTGGGCGTGTGTTTTTGCCTTTGTTCGCATCGCAGTTTTCCGAGGGAAAGTTGAGCTTCCGAAAATGGAAACGTTGCAATGCCTAGTCCCCGAGATATTGCTCATATTTTTAGTTATTATTTTTGTTTTGTGCATTTCGCTGCTCGCTTGGCTTAATTGCATCGTTCGTATTTTGCAGACTTCCATATGCCACATCTCATCTTGCTATGCAAGCAATTATACTTACCTCGTAACGGTTCGCCACACACCACTTCCGCCAGTCTTTCACCTGTGATGTATGTGCTGAGCAGCAAATGGTGGTGTCGGGTGACCGACCGTCCGGTGCCTGGCTACTGGTTTTGACTAGAAAATGAGCTCATGCGAAAAATTGAAATCGGAAGGAAGGAGATTTTGAATTTCCCTCAAACACCCTATTCTAGGTTTGCTAAAATCGTAAGAATGGAATGATCTGTTTTGCAATCAAATCAGGAAATAAAATATAATTTTTCCATGTTGAATTGATGCATACTAATATATTCAGATATATAGTTGCCATTAGATATCTTAATAAAGTAGGCAGAAGTATCACTTATATAGAGAAAATTGGCAGTAACGCTGGCCAAAGGAATGCCTGCAAGCCAAAAAGTGTAAGTATTGTCGATTATGGTGAAAGAATACGTGTAAATGTCGTTTTTAGAGATTATCTACCGACTCAAACATCTGACAACTATATAATTGTTATATTCAACGTTCAATTACATAATTATTTAATTTTTTATTTGAAAAGCTATTGGAAATGGCATTTTGTCTATTTAATTCAGCATCCTAAATATGTAATTTAGATGTGAACTGAAAAAAACGTGTAGTGTTTGTGGATAATTGTTGAATTGATTATTGGTAATTTTTGATTGTGTAATTATGTAAGTGTATTCACACCTTTCTGGCAACCCAATTGAGTTGGATTGGTACCTTAGTCCATCTCATTGTCCTAGTTCGGAGGTCGGGCTCGTTCTATAACTCCACGCCTGGCTGAGATAGCTGACAGATTAGCCAAGATTGTAATGTTGATCCAGTTTTTGCCCTTAAGATCAATTTTTTGGCATCCCACAAGGAACATTCCTGAGTTCAATTCTGATACCAAGGTGGTGAGAAATGAATGAAGAGAGAATCAATATTAATAATTGTATTTTTTACGTTTCCCTTGAATTTATTCGGATTTCCGCAAGAGACCCCTAGGGTTTTCATGCAGAAATCCTCAATCTGCGCTCAATAAGACGTGTCCGCTCTCCACTGTAAGTAAACTTGAAGGTGAAATACCTTGGTTCATTAATAGACCAACATTTACGTTGGGAACAACACATTTCCTTCGTGTGGAGACAGTCAGTCCGTAATAGATTACGGAAGCGTCAGCTGGGGAGGTCTAGCAGCCGGTACCTTACGCCCTTTGATAAGTAATTTTGCATGAAAAATAAGAACAATATTTGAAGAAAAACAAAAGATACCATACTCAAGTACTTTATTATGATTTCAATGTTTTTTCAATAGTTAACAGTTATACATTTTAAATGCTTCTATAGATAGAAAACTACCTTAGTGAATTTCCCTTAGAATTAAATAAAAATCACTTAATACGTTTACAAAGTCGTAAAGCACTTCAAGAACCGAGATACCTAATCTCAATTATGGCAAACTATGCATCTTATGCATCTGCACAATTGTTTCATGGATTGTCAGTCGGAATACGTTGGAATCCGAATTGTGATGTTTTTCGAAAAGGAAAAAGTACCTCCGCGAAAATAATATCGTAGAATGAACTCTGTATTAGTTATAAAATGCGAAAATGAAAGTTTTCGAAATGACTTACTAAAACTGCTCTATGAATTCTAAAACAGTGTGTTGAATCATCTGGAGCTCCACAAAGACGCATTCTTAATCCACGACAAATTTTACTTTTTACTAATTATTATTTACCTAGGGGATAACACTTACCAAGCGAGTGCATGTTCAATTGTTTCATGCCGAAATTACACACAGACAAATGTTGGCGAGTTGAGAGTGTAAATGGTCACCTCGTCTATTATCCCCTGTTTTTTTTTCACATGCCAAAACATGGAGGGAAGTCATTTTACAAGTTGCTCGACGAAACGTTCGGGGAGAGTGTAATTGCGCCTTTATATGAAGCCATGAAGACTTTGACGACGAAGTTCGCATTGAATAGCCATCAACCAATCAAAAAAAGACTTTTTAACAAATAAAATTTGCTTATAGAGACCAACATATGAAATATTCCAAAATCTATCGTCCAGAAGCTCTTATCCAACGATATTTGCATGAAAAAAATGAACATGATGTTTGTCTCCAAAAATTTGACAACCAGAACGGAAAATTTACCAAAAACTTTTTAAAATGTGCGAATATTGCCCTCAATACTTACACAAATTAGCAGGGGTGGATTACCTAGCATAGAAGATAGTAGTTTTCCAAAAACTGCTGCGAAAAGAAGAATCAAAGTGACGAAAGAAAGCGAGAATGAGTATACCAAAGCAATGGGGACAGTCGTGCTCCGGGATTGATCTCCCGTTCCGTGTTAAGCAAAGTTTCGGCAGTGAAATTAAATCTATCTGATGCCATGGTAAAGAGCCTTTATGCCCTATACCATCAGAATTTGATGAGCCCGTTCCATCCTGTCAACCTGTTCCTAATACCATCTAGTTAATGGTTATTCGGCACAGAGATTTTCCCACACCCCCCCCACACCCCCCAAGCTTCGTGCATTTGGTTTTCATCAGGTTCTCGTCACATGGATTGAAGGTTTCTTCGTAGATCGGTCCTTTCAAGTACTCAAATCATGTGTCCACACCACCAATGCCGGTGTTCCACAAAGTACTGTTCTTTCACCAACTCTCTTTCTTTTAATGATAAAATACCTCCTTCTCTCCACTTTCAATTCGATTCATAGTTTTGCCGATAGCAGCACCCTTGATTTCGCATGCTCTTTTGATAGAGTGGCCGACTCTCGCAGGAACGCAACTTCTGTTAGTAGAGATCGCATGCTTGCATCGTGAAACAGGGACCTGTTAAGCATTATCGCTTGGGACTCAGCGAACCGTGTTGTGTTTAGTGCGTCCATAACCCAATGCTATCGTCTTTCGCTCAAGCCTTACCCTGCTCCTACTAGCTATACTATTTCCGTTGATGGGGTATTTCCGAATCACCTTCGCTGAACCTATTAGGTTTTAACACCTCCAGCAAACTAAGTTGGACCGGTCATATTTTTCAAATTGCGAAAAATGCCTAGGTTTACTTCAGAGAGGCAAGACATTTTTTACACCATGAGACAGTGCACATCTACTAGACTCTCATAAGACCAAAACTTGAGTATAACTTCCATATATGGGCTGGGGCAGGCCGCACTGCTATAGCGGAACTAGACAAAGTCCAACGCAAAGCTTTCAAGCTTATTGGCGATGCAACCATTACTTCACGTATTGAATACCTGGAGCGGTAACGTAATGTGGGTTGACTTTCGCGCTCATACCCTTTCGAGTGCCAGTCGTACCGTCAAATTTCACGATTCTTCTTATCCCGGATAATACGATTGTGGAATAGCCTACCATCTACTGTTTTCCCCGCCGACTAGTGCGCCGCTATCTCCTGCAAACTCAACCTTTCCTTTCTAACTTTCCTTAAATTTACTTGCGCCAAGGCTGTGCTACAGCATAATAGGGCATCGCCTGTGTCTTGGTATCATCATAGAAAAAAAAGACTATCCGGATGTTAATGAAATTGTTTGATTTATTTTATCCTGAAATTTATGCAAAGCCATCTGACTTGCATCTTCTATTCTCATATTGGCAGATCTGAAGGATTATCTTTTAGGCATTTTTACGTAATGCGACTAAATAATTTTTTTTTTTTTATTTATACAATACATGTCATTGGTCCGCTTGTCGTTCCCTTCCTTTGCATAATTCTCACTCCCTCAAAATTACACTCCGTCCTTCAATTTGATATTTTTCATAAAACACTTCCAAGTATGCCGTGGCCGAATTATTTGCTCTCAACTATATATTTTCCTTGGTAACCCCCTATCTTAGCTTACAACGCATTTTTCAACAGTTAAAAGTGCTCTCAAACGAAGTGAATAATTTCTTTCTCGCAACACATGTCAATGCTTGCAGAAAATTTGATCAAAACATCCATTCCAGCTTGAACGTTTCCGCATTATAAACCATTTGGAACAATAAACCCACTTCTGATAAGTCTTCTTGGGAGTAATGTTGTTCACCTCCGCGGAAACTTTTTGTTTTCATCCAATGATTCTATTAACACGCGCATACGATGACTCGTTACGAGGAGCAACCACATTCCTACCTGGGTAGTAGGTTCGAAGCATTTGATACACTGTTTACGAGCAACTAGATGCCTTAGACCATGCCGCAGTGTCGTTGTGCTGGAGAAAGTAACCAGATTGAATCGACTCTTACGTTGGACCGCGACTATAATTGAAATAATTTGCGTGATAAAGTGGGTTACGTTCTAAGGTCGAGGGAACAATTGGACGAATTAGCGCGGAGCGAGTTGGTGGTTTGATTAAATCGCGTTCTCGTCAGTTTGCAAACTGGAACAAATGCGAACTTAGTTGCGGCGAAACTTTGGAAAATTTCAGGCTGATAGTTGAAAATAGTTTATGAGTATAAGCGCTGCTAGCGGTAAATTTGCATAAAATAGAACTATGACGAGAACACTTGGCTGAAAATGAGGAAGTATCTAGTTTGTTTCACGGAGGAGTGAGTCAACTAGTTGGCCATTGTACAAGAGAAGCAGAATAGAACATCGTGTTTCGATACTGTACGAAATAATTCAAATTATTCAACTCGAATTGTGCAAAATGCATAAAATCCTTGAAGCTTTCCACACTTTGCATACCGAATTATGACCAACCAAGCAAATTGCACCAATTCCATCGCTCGCCCGCTCGATTCGCCTCCCTCAATCTACCAACACCTCCCACACACTGCTTCATATTTCGCATTCCAATAAAACGAAATGAAATAAATCCGCTCGAAGGCAAAACCAAGCGCCGCATACAAGAACTCGTCATTCTGCCGGGTAGTTATTCCTGCCTTAATCCTCGGAATTTTCAAAACAATCGACTTGGCTGGCAATATTGTCGTTTGATGATGTCACGTATTCTTCGTCTTCGTCGCTTCTGATAGTCGCCGACCCCGTTCTTACTTATTCATACGCGACGGAGGAATTCCCGTCGACATTGTTTGCATGAAAAGGATGTTTGACATAGTCGACGCTATAGGCGAAAAAAAGGTTGAGCTGCTAGCGTTTCTCAATCGGGGATAATATACTTAGTTTGCATTGGTAGCTAAACGGAACAAGGGAAGAAGTGAAAGGAAAGGAAGACAAAGCAACGGCTGACCGACTTCATTTATGCGAGACTGTTTGTAGTTTCATTCTACAGGACTCGATTCGAACTCATTACATCAATGCAAATGCCATTTGAGCCTCAGGACATTGCTTTCAGGAATTCATTTGGAAAGTTAATTCACAGATTCCCGTACCGAACGGGTAGCACAAACCATTCTCTTTGGCATCCCGACCTGCGCTGAAGAATTCAATAAGTACTTTGTGAAACTACTCTGGGCCGGTACAGGGAATAGAAACTGAGATTTGTATCCCTTGTGTATGTAAATCTAATGGGATGCGGAAATTTAAGAGCAATAAACCTGTTACCGTAATTGGGGACAACCCTTCTCAAGTTTCGAGGATTACATTAAATCTAGTCTGGATGAAATCGAGTGACATGGGAGCTACGAAAATTTTGTTCAGAGGATCCCCAATCTGTTTCTCCTTATGTAAGTGCAAAGAATCAAATTCCAAAACGAAATCCTTTAATTCACTCATCTCCGAAGTGTTTCTTATTTTGAAATGTATACTTCTTTTACGTTACATGATTAGCTTGAGTCTCTCAGTCGTACACCCATGGACTAACGCGAAATTGGATGCTTTGGTTTGTCTATTTTTTCAGTTAAGAGTCTTACTCTCAAACCCACTGTGAGATGATTTCACTAAATATATTGCGAATATCGGCCGTAGCTGTTTAAAATGATTGTACTGCCCTACTAAGCATAAAGGTTCTAACTACATTTTAGTACTTTCGAGATATTCACTGATTTGTGTTTTGATTTGTACTGGAGGTATATGGAGATTGCTTTTTTGATTTTAACACACTTCCACAAAAGATAGGTTTTTCAAATTTTATCGAATTATGCAATGGAGTATATAATTTTCGAATCCGGTGTTAACTCAAAAATGAGAAAAATGCAGATATAACTGTTATGCTTAGTAGACGTTTTGAGCGTAGACGTTTTGAGCGATCACTCAGTCCCATAGAGATGGGGTTGATTTTCGATGAAGTTTCGTGAGAATGAACTGTTGATAGTTTATACTTAGAGTGGAAACAGTGGGTGTAGATTATCGTGACAAAAAGGCTAGTCCAATTCAGGGCTAACAGAATGCACCGCATCATTAAGGCGAAGGAATATATTACAAAATATTAATTGAAATATTATCATTATCATTTTCATCATAAAATTTCGTATTTCAGTTAGTGAGTCAATACTTTTGTGAGTCTATTTTTAATTCTACTTTTAATAATTTTCAAAACATACTTTATATATTCTGTATACTATTCATTGAACTTTCAACATATAAATTACACAATAAATCTATGTTTCTATTTTATTCGTGGAACAAGTTTAGTAAATTTCAAACAAACATACTACTAACTACTACAAACAAGCTGAGTCAACACTTTTGTGACTGACTGTAGATGAAAGCTGCAATTGCAAACAACTCCATATGCTTCGGATACACTAATAAATTAAAAATAATTTTTCCGAAATCAATGACAGAAAATGGAACGGACAGACGGGATCGAGACTCTGTTGTGAGTGGCGAGCTAAATTGGACTTAAACCAAACGGATTGAAGCCAAATAGACTCAGGCCTTGTAACGCTGCATAGGATTGTGTGACTGGCGGCATGAGTACTACTTCGGGTGACATTAAAATTCTTATTCCTCCTCTCGACATATAAATTCAGAGTGTGGCGCTGAGTTCTGCCCATAGACTTAGTCAGCTTGGCCTACGGGTACGAAGGGACTATTTGGGACACTGCTCTATTAAGGGTTCGATGCGTGAGACCTCCTTGATTCTCGCGATGCGCTCGGTCGCTCTAGTCCACTTCCTCGACTTCGGGAGAAGATACGAAGTAATCTTTTTGAGCATGAATGACTGGGAGTATCCAGATGTCCCTATGCTCGTCTCATGCCGCGTTTACATTCTCGCCGAGGAATGGCAAATGTTGACAAGGCGAGTGTGTAAACGGTCTCCCTGTCTATTCTCGGCTGTGTTTTTCATGGCAAGCACGCGTGTGTAAATGGCTTGCTCGTCGGCTCTTGTTTGTTTTACGAAGGGATAATGATCCTTTTATTGCTGTGTCTGAGTGTTTATGACCGTCTCGTCCTAGTTCGAAGCCGCTGGAAGCGAAGTCGGTTTTATGTACCGAGTCAAAGGGATTCGGGAGGGTAGCGAATGCTCATATAAATTTTCAAATTTTTCGCCGGGACTTCAAACATATCCTTGCGTGACACAGATTGAAATAACTCAACGCACACCAGGCAGTTGCAATAGCCACAACCTGTATCCCTGTAGCCATCGTTCACTGAACTGAACAAAACAGCTCACAACTGTCGAAAGGTGCATGGTGCGTGTTGCATGGTGCAATATCCTAAGTAAACAATTCACCCTATGTCTTGCTGAGTCTTGTCCAATGTCTTGCCGAGTGCCCTCACGAGACGCTCGTCCCTATGTATAAACGCGGCATTAGATCTGGAGCTGGTGTCTATCTGCATTCATCGAATGACAGGTGGGCCTCTTCTCTCGGATAGCATAAGGAAAATGAAATTGCTAACGCCACTACAAAGCAAGGTTCGACACTTCCACTACACCTTGAGTGTACCGACCGCGTCTGCACACGCAATTTTGCGGAAGTGAGTAGCTAATGATCACAAAGAAAAAGGGATGTATTTTGATGCGGCCAGCCACAGTAAGGTCTTCCTATCAGAGACAAATCACGCAACTGCTGGATTCCTGCTCAACAAGAGCATACTAACTGGACATAACTGCCTAGGAGAACACTTGTACCGAATAGGTTTCGCACAGGATGACCTGTGTCCATTCTGCCTAGAAGAGGCCGACTCTGCGGAATATTTTCTCTCTGAATGATCGGCGTTTGCTCGTCTCACATATCAATGATTTGGCTATGATATGGCACGTATGCTGAATATAGCCTCTTTTCCCCTATCACTGATCCTAGATTTCAAACAAACATCTTTCTATCCCTGTAACCTTAAATGAAGTCATGGTATGAAAACGTAATTCACAAGTTAGGATATGATTTTGATGATTTTTGGAGTAGACTTTTGATTGCATTGCTGGTAAAGTGTTGCAAGCACTAAGCATTTTAGTCATTTATGTTATAGGAAATGCTGCTTCCTCAGTGCATACGATAAGCAGCTGATAATGAAAATCAGTACTCGCTTAGACTTTGAAATTCATGCGATTGCTAACCCTGAAAACTTTTCTTTCCTACGAGTTTCAATGCAGTGGTACAGTGGCTTAGTGGTACATGTCCATCGAAACAGGTTGTTTGTAATGTTCCTATGCGCTAGAGTTTTTCTTTGTTTTTCCGCCGTAAAAGACTACCCATATTCAAACTTTCCGATTAGATAAAAATAGTGAAATAGTATGCTTAAAGAACAGATATAAATAAAAGAAATCATATATCTATGAATGAGAGAACATTTATCCCATAACCGCTCTTTTTTTCTCCTAAGGAAAAATCCAATATAAACCGTAATCATTCCTAGCAATGTTTGCCTCGTTTCCACCCCAAAAATTCAACCAGTCGAATTTGCATTAGCAATATTTGTTCTAGTCACGATTTCGAAGAAATTCGCCTTTTTTTTACACTCCCTACGACCAAGACTAAACCGTGTAGACGAGCAGCGTAAAAGAAAATTTAATCAATATCCTACACTGAACGCAAAAGAACACGAAAGGGATTTGTATGAACGAGTGACAAGCATTGAATTAAAGTCTATGAATATGTCACAATGTGCTGTCGTTTTCCTGTACTGGGTCTTGGTCTAATGCGAGTTGAAAGCAAAAACAAAATGAAAAGAAAAAGTTGAAAGCTAAAGGCGAGCAAGAAACGTTCCTCAAGCGCTTCGTTTCTGCACTTCCTTCACATCTCTTGGTGCGACTTCCGCATTGTAAAAGGTTCGCAGCGACTTTATCGAGATTTTGTTTTGTTCGCTGTTGTTAAGAAAATGGCTCTTGAGCTTGCTGGTAGGAAATGAGGTGATTGCAAGGACATCAGATTTTTAACGAAATTTAGTTTCAAGTTGCTGTGCTTTAGTGATGTTCGGGAAATTAATAAATTCAACTGTTTCGTTCATGATTTTTTCGTCGGCGTGTATAGGGTAAATCTTCAGAAAGTTCTTCCCGAGTGTTATAATCAGTGGAAAAAAAACTTTCCACCTAGTTATTGATTGCACCTTAAATAAATTCAACAATTTATAGAAACGACCTTCACATCTGAACTCATTCCTTCAAGTTGAGTCACCGACTGACAACTATTACATATTGCATTTTTATTGCACTTGCGATACTCCAATCTAATATCAATTAGCCTTGCTACGCATCGGTGCTCCATATTCGCATGCTAGCTACTTTTTGCTTGCACCCACACATTCATCATATCGCTAGCCACGTCCTTCCTCCCACTTTTGCCCCACTCGTCACGTCAACGCCTCGTAAAGCATATCTTCGAGAATTCCACGTACACGAGCAATTATCTAATTTGCGTATCAATTTACTTTTGTTCTGATCTCGTAGCGAGCGCTTCGGTTAGGCTAATCATTTGTATCTCTACCAAATATCGAACAACGGACACGCAAACTTGAAGAATTTTCTAATCGCGTGCATTGCCCACTGTGACGACATGTTTGTAGTATTTTTAGATGAATTCTTGATTTACAATGGGATCTAAGCGATTTACAATGGGGATACGGTCGGCGCCGTTGGAATTGGGATTTTATTAAAATAGAAAAATAATGAAAACATGGGTTTTTTTTTGTAAACAAAAAGTTTTGAGTAAAAGATTTCTTTGTTTGGTTTTTTGGGCAAGTATGTTTCCAGTCGTTAGAATGTTTTTGATGCTAGCATCTGTGGAATCTTTTCTCGCTGGAAAGTAATAAAGGTGAGAATTCTTTGTTGAATTTCGTACTTTTTTTGCTGGATCAAAAGGAGAAAAACATTTGGTTTTCCTTCGAGGTGGGTTAATTTTTCTTACTTTCTATGACGTCAGACTTCATTCAGTTTCGTGTGAGAATATTTTACACTATCAACAAGTTTTAGTATTATAACGGTGAGGTAATTCACGATTTTTTTACTTGTTTTTTTTTCTTGGTTCAACTAGAAGATACATGTTTAATAAACACACTCCAACCCATTTTTTTTCTGATTTAAGATTACTGTAATTGCTGCTAAAAATCCCGCCGATTGATGCCTTTCATCGCGAGGGTCTGAAGAGATAGGTTACTACGGCGGCCATTTTGAAAAAAAATCAAATAAAATCAGATACTTGTATTTTAATATGTAATGAATAACAATGATCGCCTTCAAAACGATTCATTTATTCCTTCTATTTTAAATAAGCCTCAGAAAAACGGTCTAAATTCAGGCGTTTACATGTATCGCCGGCCTTAAGCCTAATGTAACTAACTATGACTAACTACACCTCCTAAAACAACCTTGTAACTAGCTAAGACTACTCTAATATATATGGACAGTACACTAAACCTAGAAAAATGGCTCAAACAGTTTTGTAGTAGTTACAGCAAGTGACGTTGCTATCTACATAGTGGGATAAAATGTCAGATCTATGTATACAAACATGACACTCTTTGCTTTGTGTTAGCTATAATTATAGGCAAAACTACGTTATACATTGCACACCATTTTCACCCAAAAATGATGCAGATAGTTTGCTAAAACTAATTACAGGTTTTAGTCAGGAAATTTGTTCCACCCTCTCTCATGTCGCTTAGGTTTTGATACAGGTTGATTAACCAACTACAAACATTCTACTCTACTTTAGATGAATATGATAGAGTTTATCTTCAAAATTTGACAATTTTTTTTATTTCTTTGAATCAAAACGAATTATGACTCAACTCAAAGCTTATGTTCTTATATATGAATATGATAAAAACGATGTGTCATTAAATAAACAATACAATACGTCCTACTAATTCTTCAGATTATCTTATCAGTTTTAACGAACATGAAAAAAAAACACTTTCCAATCCATAATTTAAATAAAAAAAAAATTATAACTTACTCAAAGCAAATAAGTCTTCTTGCAATGACTCAACAAGCACTCTCTTATCGTACTTGTCAAACGCATACAACTTACTGGCTCCAAATAAATAAGCGTATTTGTAGCAACCGAGAAGATACATACTTATGTCGCGTAGTATCTTGATGACCTTTTCTATAAATAGTGGAGATCAAAAACGATTCAACTAGTGCATTGTTGTCGTGAAAACAATTTTCGAAAAATAAGATGCAACGATTTGTCTTCGAATGCCTCGATACACTACTAAGATTGTTCGATAGTCTGGCCGATATGAGTGCTTGAAATTAATTTATAGCCAAGAGTGTAATTGTCGACAGAAGTAATGAAGACTTATGCCATCGGAGTGTGATAGTCAAACGAGCTGGCGAGGAAGATAGTTCTACGGTTGTGTTGGCGTCAATCTCACAATGTTGATGGCTTAGACAACAACACCCTCATTTATCCAAATGAAAATGCGATTAGAGAAAAGCTCTGAGGGGCAATGAAACGAATGCATTTTCAATGCTTTGTGCAGCCATCTAATCGCACCTACTGTTTACTAACTACTTAACGTAAGACGAAAAGCTAGATACGATATGGTGTCTGAATTCGAGAGATAAAATTACCGTATAATCATCGCACACCCACGACTTTTACTCTTCTGTGAAAATCATCATCGGAAACTTTTATTCCCTAAAAGTATCGGCTGCTTGTGGGCTGACGGAGATGTTATTGTTGTTTTCGAATGATAGTATGAGAAGATGAATGTCTCATTGGAAAATTTGGATGAAGAGAAAACAAACTACAGGAAAAATACGCACAATTTATAGAAATTGTTTGTCAAGAAATATGTTTGGCTTATTTATTTATTTGTTTGAAAACTGAAAGAGAAAATACAGTTTATATAAACAGAATATTATCGTAAATAAAATATAGAATGAAATCAAAGTGTACCATCAAAGAAGATCAAGCTATCTTTAAAAAGAAAGTAATTCAACGGCAACCGTCGTACTGGTGTAGAAGTTGAAGCTGGTAGAGAGCTTTATCACAAATTTACGATCAATGTGAATATGAGTCTGGAGCGATTAGTTCCACGACTCACTTTACCCCTTATTAATTCATTCAAAATTCAGAGCTGAGTGAACTCAAAACTTGGTGCGCCGACCCTCGTCTGGACCTGTATTCGAACCAGGAACCCCACTGACAAGAAGTCGGTGGCCTACCCAATAGGCTACACAAGCTTCTTAAAATTTCAAAAAATATCAAGCTATCTTAAAGACATCGACAAAGATTCAAACTCAATATGGCTTCTTAATATTCTTGATAGAGGTGAATCAAATGAACTTTAGTAGTTTGGTGTGCATTAGAACTTCGTAACGTGCACATAAGAGGCAAGCATAAATCTGCACACATGAAAAGATTATTAAAGATATCGTAAGATCTAGAAGGTTGTTCTTCATATCGTAAAAACTGCAAGATAAAGATACAATTAGAAATTCAATTGGCCAATATACGAGTATATATAGAACTCACATCGAGAAAGGTCTAGCCTCGATTACATTGAGCGTGTTTACAAGCTACTAGTCGGCGAGTTTCGAAACGGGCGTGTCAGCTAGTCCGATAGTGATGATGACACATAACACCTTCCACTTGCCCAGTAGCCAACTAGCTAGCGAGTTAAAAACACTTGTTGTGAATACGTTTTTATTAGTTTTTTTTTTCATTGGCGAACTTTTCTGAGTATGAGAGCGTTACAAAATGAAATTAATCTCATTTTTTTTACAAACTAGTCGACATTTTATACAAACTGAAACCAAGGACCACCGAGATACTCGTAGCTAGTTCATTAGCAACTCTTATTGCACAAAGCTAGTTTACTAGCTAACAAGCCCACACGCCAGCGAGTAGCGAGTAAAGTAGCCCGGCTTTCAAATTTTCTCGCAGATTGTTTACAATCTGTTAGTTAGCTAGTGAACATGATTACACTGGGCGAGTTTGCAAGCGGGTTGTGGAATAGCCGGCTAGTAGCTTGTAAATTCGCTCAATGTAATCGAGGCTTAAGATAGAAAGAGAGAGAGGGAGAGAATGAGAGAATGAGAGTTCCTGCTGTTCCGTCCTCTAAGCTGAATCAGTCACGGCATCGATGTCACGAAATAAATTTATGTCGTCGGTGTAATGTCGCCTCTACATTGTGGGTCATCATGTAGCCCATTGTGTAGACGGGCGATGACTTGTAGTGGTCGACAGAAGCATGGAAATAGCGATGGCCGAGGATGGCTTTCGGAGCGGTTTTTCACACACATCAAAGCGGGTCATTATGCACAACCGAAAAATCATGACTGGTCCATCTAGTGGCCCAGTTAGTGGAGGCAACTTTGTGATGGTAGCCATTATTGCGACCAATGCAATGGCCGATGATGGCCCACAATGTGGACGCAGCATAAAAGAGGGAGTTTGCTGTAAATCCAGATTTAAAGCCATTAACAAAAACAGCAGAGGGCCGAATATGATTCCTTGCCAAATGCCACTGAAGTAAGGATTAAAAATATGGGATGGAAAGTAATTTAGGACAGCTTGTAAAGAAAATAACAACCAGAATCAAATTTGGAGCCTCATAGGACACCAAGTACGAGTTTAAAAGGAGAATGTACAACAAGTTTTACCTTTTTCATTAAAACTGTGAGGTTGACGTCCAGGTAGAGTAGGGTCATGTCAAACAGAAGCTCGATATTAACCTATTTCAGACCAGGATTTGGCGAGCCCATGTCTGATGGAACCCTCGGTGATCATGCTAGCAAGATAATGGAGGCTGATGGTGGGGTGCACGAGAAGTACATGAAAAATAATTTGGCTCAATATTTCGAAGTTGGATAGGAAGAAGCTTCTGGAATCACTTCCGACGTCAGTGCATAATGATTAGGAGTAGCGATGGTCCCTGGGGCTATACGCTGGTGAATTCATTTTTATTTTCACTTTGCCCCTGATTTGGCTAAGGTAGAGTAGGCAGTTCTGAAGCCAGACTGACAAACATTGATAAAGTTGTTATTTTGTAAATTTTGAAAATTTTTGATATCGTTATTTTTCGAAAACTTTTGATAGAATCGAAGTAAGTGTAATTGGTCTGCAGTTAGAAAGAGAACTATTCTCATCCTGTTGTTAGCTTTTTGTTAGAGGAATCGCTAGCCGTGTTGGGCATAAACAAGCTTCCAAAAAGTTGGTAATGCTACTTTGGAATAAGATAAACGAAACAGTTCGCACAAAACTGGGAGCCTAATGTCAGTTGGTCCAATAGACTTGTACACATCAAAATTAGCTAGTATCTTGAAAATTTTCCTTGTGCCAAAACGCAATGACCGTTGATCTTATTTGCATAGAGAAGGTGAAAGAGAAAAAGAATAAAAGCGGGAATTCACGTCAAAGCTGACAGCGAAAAATTTCCCAACGATTCAGTGTAAACCTGACCATTGTCAATCAAGAGAGCAGCTCATAACATTGTTCTTGATCGATTAGACCACAGACTAAATAAAATAAGTTAGAATAAATCAATGTTTCCCGGAGCCTAGTATGATGAGTTAATGTTTTAGTACAATCATTGATGTTTTTTGAGGCAACCACGAAAGTTCGATATTTTAAGGTCTGTCCAATCGGCTTCTTTATATTAACATACACCCTTTTAATTTTGATGATTGATTGGTAAGTTTCAGAGGCGAGATTGTAACACGGGCAGACATCGGACAATAATTTGAGCTTCCGAGCGATGCTGTAATTCCCAGTTTCTCGTTAAAGCCTGAAAATGCTGAAATGCTTCGTCAGATGAACTTCAAAGAAATTCATTACGTACACTATCTTTACAAAGCGGCTTTTTAGATATTGCTGTAGAAAACCAAGCAGCACTAGTACCTTGATGGGGAAGAGTCATACATAGGAGTAAAAATAGATGTAAGCGAATTCAGGAGAGAGTAAAAAGAAAAAAAAGAGCTTCATTGATGTCAAGTAAACGAAAACATGAGAAGCAGCTAGTAGCACTGAGCTCAGTAGCAATTTTTTCGCTCTAAAGAAACTGCTCTAAAAAAGATAAAGCTTGGTTTGAGAGTGTTCTTCCGATGTGCTGAAGCAGAAATCCCAAAGTTGATGGAAAGAGGGAATAACGACGATCAGAATCAACGTAGGGTAGTAAACGTAGGTATATAAGAAAAAAAATATAAAAATAGGGTCCGACATGTGGCTATTGAAATTGAGAACGCAATTAAAATTATGTGCAGATAAAAATGAGGAAAGATCAGTCTAGAACGTGTTTGCTGACAATATGACCCAAAACGAAAGATCTCACTGAACAGTAGTCAAGTTAGAATAAACAAAATTAATACTCACCACAATGGTAGGATAATAAAAATCAAACAAATTATTCAAGCAGACTATTTTACAGCCACGCACAGATATAAATGCCCTAATTAGTAAAATGAATTAATATCCGTTAGTAGGGATACTAAGTTTACTCACTGAAATCGAGATTAGTTGAGCGGAAATGTTTACCCTACTATGCTTAATGCCAGCTGAAATTCTGTATGAATTTTGTCCAAGAAATGCTAACTATCATCGGTAAAAAAATATGTATGATAAAGTGCAGTGCCATATCAGAAATTGTAGGCATTCACTATTCTTGATAGAGTTGCAATATGACTTTATACCCAAGGACTTGCATCATTTGTCGCACGCAAATGATTATGAGCTTATCGAAATGTTCAAAAAAAACTCTGATAACATGTCCCATGTGTGTTAGTATATATTTTTAAATTTTTCGAATAGGTCCGATAACAGTTTTAAACAAAACAGGAAAAGCAAAAAAAAAAACCCCACTAGCGAAATATTTCACACTCTTATGTCGAGTTACACAAGTTGTCAGTGCACCTACCATCCTCTGTTGAGGAAAATCAGCTGCATATCGTACCCGAAACAATACAATTCTCTAGACATTTAAACATTTTGAAATCTATTCGCTTTAATATAGTCAGTCACACATCATCATAAATTCCATTTATATCGATCCACTAGAATATTCACCCAAAAATAATCTTCGAAACTTCCTGACCAGTCGTATTATATTACAAAATTATCTAAGCCTCATCGACCCATAGGCAATGAATGTCCCACCTCCACACACAGACCACACATTTGCCAAGCAGCCGATAAATTACGTGCGAGTGGTCATCACAGAATTATGCATTGTCTTTGGTGTTCGGGTCGTTGTCATCATAATTTTCGTAAATGCAAATCACACATCCGGGGGGAGATGGCTCGACGAAATGCGATTACACAACGACCGGAATCGTGTTCAACAACTTATTACTCTACTTACTGGCCAGTGAGTGACCAGTAGAGCACACACTGTGGGTGCTGTCGTCGACGCTGGCTGGGCATGCAAATCGATGACACCCCCAAGAAACGAAAACGAGGCTTGACCACTTCGGAGCAGGCATTGGAACCTGTTGATCCATTTGAAGTAATATGTAGACATATTTCAGTTAATTTCCATTTTCCGGTCGAATAGATTCGCGGAGGAGGAAGCTTTTGTGGTCATATCGTATGAAAATTAACCATTCTCGTTCTAGACCAAGTGTCGTCTATTTTCGATTTGGCCCCGTCCCACATTCCAACGAACGAAGCTAGATGATACTTGTTTTCGTTCTGAGGTATGCAAACGAAGGTAAAACCATAAAAATTCACTGCCCTGTTTCAACATTGCTCCCGTTCGAGCGAAAATTGAAAGCAGAAAAGCAGTGAGCCAGCAAGCAAAGCTTCGAAGGTATTTAGCGTAAGCCAGGATGAAAAGTACACGAAATTCGTTTTGCAGCCCCCCATCGCAAGCATGGAAGCGGCAAATGTACTTAGTGTGAATTACGATAATGACACTGTTAGACGACTAGGTGACAAAATCGCACATAAGAGAATTAGATAATTTGAGTTGTGTGTCGTGTTTCGTGTTATGACGGTGGAGGATTCTTTGAAATTTGAGAAAATTGAAATATTTACGTATGGGATTATGATCATGACGATTATAAACTACTAGGAGTAGTGGCTCATTTACAGTCGCAGAAAACGACATTGGAATATTTTCGACAGGGAAAGTATTTCAGTTAGTTGGAAAATAATACTGATTAATATAAGACCTCTAAATGTTGGCTTGGCATTATGTTTCCAAAGTTGTCTAATATATACGATCAGGGCCGTTTTCTTACTTTCCAAGATATTTCTTTTTTGCTTTGAACTTTATTTTATATTTGTTTATATTCAAAATATAGCGTTAAATTAATGATAAGACTAGAAAATCGTAAAATATTCAGCTCATTACCCTTATTTTAGCAGCACCACCATTATTCAATAATAGAAAAAGGGTATAAATAGGTTTTTTATTCTTATGTCATTTGTTAAATTTTTGAAAGTATATTATTTAATGCAGTATTTGCAAAATTATGGCTATGGCAAGTAATCCTAGCCGGAAAAAACTGATTGAACAGAACAAGTTCTTAAAAATCGCCTTTATCAGTTTCTTTTGACGCGATTACGTTTTTTATGTTTTAAAATATTTTTTGATCGTGTCCGTTATTAAAAACCCGTTACTCCATTACTGCATATACTTTAGTCATTATTTACAAAAAAAAGGAAAACTGCGAAAAAAATCCAAGCGAAGGTTTCTCAACGCAATTATATTTATTTTGGCAACGGGAGCATTATGTCAAAAGTCCATGTCGAAATTGTATGCGCAAAAAAATTATTCTAGGTCAAAAGTCACGAAATTTTTTTCCACAAATATCTCTTTAACTATTTGTTTTACGTGAATTATTGCTTAAACTAGTGATGCGCGATTGCGAGATGTTTAACTCGATCGTTTCGATTGTTAAAACATCTCGATGGTTTTAAGTTGAACTCGATTGTTGACTCGATGGTAATTGTGCAATCGAGAGAATCGAAAAAAACATCTCGCCATCGTAGCAATCGAGAAAATTGAAAAAATCATCTCACCATCTCGCAATCGACCATTCGGTCGGATAATTCATCGACAATCGAGTGAGCCATAAAGCACTTTCGACTGCGAGCTGCTGCATTGTGTTGATCTTAGCTACAATATTCGGCTATCGCACCTGTCTTTAGTTTTAGCCACCCCAGAGCTACACATTCCCTTTCTGCTATAAACCGGTCTTCAAAAATCGAGTACAGCAATCAAACACCACAATCGAACACTGCAATCGAGACCACCAATCGAGTATAGCAATCGAACCCAACAATATAGTAGAACAATCGAGCATATCGATTGATCTCTCGATTGTTCTCTCGATTGTTCTTTCGATTGTTCTCTCGATTATTCTCTCGATTATTTTGGGCATCGATAACGATTATCTCGATTGTTAAAACATCTCGCAATCGCCCATCACTAGCTTAAATTCTAAATCACTTTGGCCAGGTCCCACCTTATTTCGTTGTCAGCTCGAAATCGACCTGATATAGGAGTGCAGCTTGAACATACGAGGGTTGGTCCAAAAGTAGTGATAATCGGCTATTTCCACTTCGCATAAAATTGAAACATAAATAGGCCACGATTCCAGAGTGGTACATTCATTTGAATACAAATAGTCGAAGAGATAACATCAAAATGGAGAAAAACGAAATTAGCGTTGTCATTAAGTACCTGTGTTTGAAAAAAATATCTACCAAAGCCATAGACAGTGTCTTGGTGGAAACACTAGGGGATTCGGCTCCTCCAAATTCCACCGTTGCACGCTGGGCCAAGGAGTTCAAGCTGGGAAGAACATGAACTGAAGATGAACACCACGCAGGACGTCCATCCACGTCCCTCAATGAAGACAACGTGAAAAAAGTCGAAGATGACCTTGGTTTATATTAATTATCATTACTTTTGGATCAATCCTCGTAAGCTTGAAAGTTTCGCGTCAGATTTGTCTAGTTCTAGCTATGACGGAAACCCAGGTATTTGTATTGGAGATGTTAAAAACTAATAGGTTGAGTGAGGGTGATTCAAAAATACCTGCACAATCAACGAAAATAGTGTGGCTAGCAGGAAGACGTTAAGGCTTGAGTGAAAGACGAAAGAATTGGGTTTAAGACACATTAACGTCAAGCGATAATGCTTAATAAGTCCTTGTTTAACGAGATAAACATGCAATCACTGCTAAAAGTTGTAGGGTTCCGGCGAGATTCGGCCACTTTGTTAAAGGAGTACGCAAAGTTAAAAGAGCTTTCGTCGCCAAAACTATGAATCGGATTGAAATTGAAAGAAAAGAGATCGTTTATAAATAAAAAGAAGAAAGTGGGTCAGAGGACAGTACCTTGCTGTATCCCAGCATTGGCTGGCAGTATGGAAAAAGGATTTGAGTCTATCTCGAACAACTTGGAAGGAACGATTCACGAGGAAACTTTGAATCATCTTGGTAAGGATGGGATGAAGATCAAATGCACGAAGCTTGACTATTAGAGCTAGATGCTAGACTCTGTTGAAGGCCTTCGAAATACCAAGAGAAACGACCATTGCTTCAAAAGCTATGGAGAAAACGATTCTATCTTTCAGTTCGAAATGCAAGTCTCCACTAGAGCCCTCAGAACGGAAACACCATACTGGCTTACTTTAACTCAATGCGTTTTCCCACAATTAAAATACTTCTTTTCAGGGCTCTTACAAAACTTTCCAATGTGCCTAAACCTGCGACAGTTCAAACACTGCCTAGATTTGAATATGTAGTAATCTGCTATTGTTGTTACGTAGTCTATTTTTACATAATGCGGGAATTTTTATCTTTCAAAGATGCATTTCTCAGTAAGGGAGGATATGCACCTGGTCGATATGCACCATTCTCATTGCCCCTCATTGTAAGCCTTTCATATGATTTGATCGTAATATCTTTAGCATATTCTCAAAACTATTGCGTAGAAATACGCACTTGGGGATATCATATATTTTCGTCAATAATCCATTCCTAGCAGTGAAGTTATTGGGTATGTAACCACTTAGGTTATATTTAGCAACAACACTGCGATCAAGCAAATAGTTTACGTTTGCTCTCTTTCTAAAAATGGTCTTTATTATTTCAAAAATAAAACTACTGGTTTCAATTTTTCAATTTCTACTTTATGGTTTTTTTTTATGTGGAATGCTATATCACCTAGCCTAGTCCTAGTCCCATTGTCGTTCATTCTCCTTATCAAAACTGAATACTTCCTTTGTATATCTGTTTGCTCTTTTGTGTGTTATCGGTAAAGCTTCTGTGCTTGCTGGATTCTCAGCCAACACGTTGACCACAGCAATCTTATTGATTGAAATGCGTTAGGCAGGACCCGCCTGCAGCATATACTCCATCGAATCTGAGCCTGTTACCTGAACTTTAGCATTTTTCACATCTGCTCCCGTATGTCTTAGTCCTGTCCTTGTAAGCGTCACATTGCCTTCTTCACTTTTCTTTCTCTTAGTTTTTGGCACATCATCAACAATAAATCCAAATCTGCAGCTTAATATCTACTCTTACTGTCTTCAGCAAACCAGCATAAAATGGCGAAACTTAACTTTACTAGTGCAAACAACTTTACAACGAATGGCTGCAACCGCCTGCAAAATGCAAAATGGTATTATCTAAAATCTAAGAGCTCAAATCTAACACATCCTGACACCAAGCGATTCTGCAAAGAAGTGGGATTCTACTATATGATATGTAATACAAATATGTAATAGTGAAAACCAATAGAAAAATGAAAAAGTGGCCGATCCATATCCAAAACGACGATAACGATATCTCCCCAATGTGAATGTCACCAACCATAAAGAGCCATCTAAATATTCCCTCGCCAGAACAAGAGTAATCGCCGCTGAAATCTATCACTCGATTTGCAGCTTTATCTATCTCTCTGGACATAAAGCTTATTTAGTCAAAATTGAATTTTTTAGCATGCGTAATTTTTAATTTCCGGTAAATATTTAGAAGTGGGGCTCCAGTCAAAACTCGCCCCAAAAAATTTTTCACCCCCTGGAGACTATTCTATAGGGTAGGAATAGATGTTCTAAGGTGGGGGAAGACATTTTCAATGATTGTTTATAATAAAAAAAATTATTATAAACAAAAAAAAATTTTTTTTTTAATTACTTTAATTTTTATTAAATGACATATTTTGACCAATTTTTTGTTCTTTCGGAGAATTTTTTTACGGTTTCACGGTTTCACTAATAATTTTGATCACAAACCATCAAAATAAATACCCTTATTTCTTTGAACTATGTGAAGTAAACGAAACTTTGCTTTGTTTTGATTTTCTAATATTATAACAAAATTTTTTTTATTATAAACTATCATTGAAAATGTCTTCCCCCACTTTAAAACATCTATTTCTAACCTATAGAATACTCTCCAGAGGGTGGAAAATTTTTTGGGGCGAGTTTTGACTGGAGCCCCACTTCTAAATAATTACCTAATTTCCTTCCCTTCACCGCCATTCACGTAAAACAATGCTCGTATCGAATCCATGCATTTACGTATTTGATCATTTGACTTTTAATCAATTCATTTGCGTTTATGTGTCCGCCACCTTAATGTAAAATAGCTCGTGCCAATCGGAATTCCGGCACGAGTCTGACAACAACCACACCGGGTCGGTCAACAAAACAGCAGCGAAGCCGTTACTGAACGAGCGACGCGAACGACGATAAAAGTCGAATAAAAAACGTTTTAATAATAAATTGGATTCACCGTCATCGACATTGACATAAAAGCTCATCCGTCCGTGCGCAAAGCGAGTTTTTTTCTTGGATTCTTGGCGTTTTATCAATGAAATCCAATAATCCGCAAGTCACTTGCGATGAAGCCAGGCATTGGATGTAAGTATCTAGATACATGAATATGACGCTACGACGCACGCAATGCGAGAAGACTGCCGTCCAGCAGCATATGGACGATGGACCGATTCGACAGGCGGCAATGGAAGCGGCGGACTCATTGGACTTACTGCTGCTGAATGGAAATTGGTGAACGTGAACGTTCTATGGAATGAATTACTTACTGGGTGGTGTGTGATGAATGCGTCTGGTTTCTTTCTAAGGGTACATGCAGTTTATTCAGGAGATTTATTGGCAATCCTTTTTTGCTGATAGGTGAATGAAAATTCCCCGTCAATCAAACTACTATATGGAATTGCAGGCGTTGGTAATTTGTTTAAAGTTTGTGACTCAGTAGATTATGGTGCAGAATTAGTAATATTTTTCCAGTGATAAATCACTACTAAATCAAAGTTCATGAGATAACTGCAAGAATTATCGGAAACCCATAGCTCAACCCAATTTCAAGCCAAATATTCGAATGATTCGATCATCTCTTTGAAGATTTACATAAGCAAACAATTGCCGCAATGTCTGACTAGTAGCCATGATGAATAATAGCCCAATCAACGAATGGCATGATTACTCTATAATTTGTTCACTATTCCTTTACAATAATCAGTCGTCGCTAACAAACGCTTATGCCCATACGTTTCTCACTTGAATAATTGCGCTATGATTCATCGTAGTCATGCTACTTTAATTGCTACATTTTGTCTTTCTGCGGTGAGTTTTATATTTTGAGTAAATAATCGATCTAGAGTCGACAAAAAAAAAACAATTTGTCTGCGATTTGCAAAAAAAGAAAAATGCAAATCGGGGTCGATGTATTGGAATAAATCAGGTGATGTCTTGATCCGAAAGTTAAGGAATTCCCCTCGGCTTGTTGGGAAAAGAAAAAATGTCGGCCTTACAAATGATATCGGTAAATAGTATCAGCTCTTTTATTTATTTCCTGGTAGTCAAAGTACAGATGACGAAGCCGCCAAGATGAGGAATACCCAGTCCGATTGTGGTGGCTAAGTTTCTTCTTTTGGAAGCAAATTATTTCATTCGAATCATCTGAATAAGCTCAGTTTCGAATCTTTTGTGTGGTTATCGTCAATAAGCGACTAGTTGACGAGTTTATGTTCAAAGTAGATGTGGTTAGTTCTGAATCATTTCTTCTTATCGCAACTAATCTAAAAAGCGAACGACCGAAAAATTGGTTTTGAGTGAAGTTTATTAAAATCAGTTGTTATCTACTTTTGGGGAAGTTCAAGAAGTTTCCGATCGAATATTGTAAGGTGACCTGAGTGAAATTTTATCAATCTGAAAGTGTACCTTTTATATTTTGTTTTGACAGTGAAACATGAAATTTCAGTCGACCTTCTGAATATACATACCTAAGTATCTAATGCTCAAGAAAACCATTATTTTGAGTCACAATAAATTACAATCGAGGGTGACTGTACGTAAAAAATTGTCTACGCACAAATGGAAATTTACGGCTACAGCCTACGTACGTTAAAAATGTTTGTTATTCAGTTTCAGTGTCAGTCAGTGATACGCAATAGTAGCTGCGTTTAATGACTCCGAAAATAAACAGAGCATCTCAAGGCAATTTAGAATAGAGCAGCTGTCAAAAAAAAGTCGAGCAAGTGAAAGCGATTGAGAGCCAAAAAAATTCGAGCCAGCTAGAGCAATTGAGAGGTAATTCTCAACGTCGATTGCTTCAACCTGTCAATTCTAATAAAAAAATCTACTTCAGTCACAATTTTTGTTGAGAGTCGGTTCCTGTGACAAGGAAGTGGTTTATGTGGTATGACTATTGTGTAGCTTATTTATTGACAACTTATCTATAAACAAAAAAAAAGGAAAATGAACAGAGGAAGACCAACGCAAGAAGAAATTCCATATACAGTGGGTCAAAGAAACCTGAGTACAAAGTAAACGTTTACATACAAATTCAAAAAAAGTAAATTAATAAACTATGTAGGATGAATCTTTTTATTAATATATATTACAGCTTCTGTAGATAGCAACACACAAAAACATAACACATCTTATTCGTCTTAGATTAACTTTTTTGACCTGAATTTCAGAGTATTTTGTTGTTTTTGCTTTTATTTTGAATTAGAAAAATAAGATGTGTTATGTTTTTGTGTGTTGTTATCTACAGGAACTGCAATAAATATATTAATAAAAAAAGTCATCATACATAGTTGTTTTATTTACATTTTTTAATCTGTATGGAAACATTTAATTTGTACGCAGACTTTTTTGACCCACTGTATATTGCTACACCCTCTGATGGGAAATCCCTAGACCTTCACAATTATCAAAGTGATTCGGAAGAATGTTACTTGCCTCACTCCACCCACGTTGAAGATGGAACGCCGTTGTAAGTGAGTTGTAAGTGAGTTATATTGCTTGTACACAGTCTTCTAAAGATGATTTCGATCAAAGCCATAAAATTTCTTTGTCCAACATGCGAGTGGAGTTTGGTTGAATACCAGTTCAGATCACTCCAATCTAGACCAAACATTTTAATTTCGAGCCCCCAAATAACTTCACTTTCACCCAACATGGAACATCTGCTCTCAACTGTATTTCATGTCAAAATCCAAGAAAATTTTTCAAAAACAATTCTTGCGCTGTCTGGGGTGCCACATGGCAGTTATTTGGACCCTCTTCTCTTTAATATTTTTATTTCGGATTTTGCTGGGATTTTAATTGATACACCACACCTCTTCTCTAAGCTAATGACCTGAAATTGTACCAGACTATCAAAACGCAGTCCGACATAGCTTTACTCTAATCAGAACTTAATCACTCGAACAGTGGTGCCACCTGACTAAGCTGTTTCAACGTCAACAAGTGTCAAGTGATAAGTTTCATACACCAAAGTGTAACCCTAGCTACCAAAATGTGCTTTAATAAGCAGTACGCCTTGAAGCACCTCTATAATCCATGCGACTTTAGTAATCGTCCGTCTTACGAATACAGACTAAATCTTTTAAACCTAATGACTCCTTCATCAACCTAATGACTCTTTCATGCCTAACCTTTGACATCATGAATGGAACAGTTAAGGTAGGAGCTCTCTGTAACAAAATTACATTTAACAGTCAAACAAGATGGACTAGGCATACAACTTTCCTTAAGGATTACCAGCACCATACAGTCTATGGGTATAATGAATCCATCAATAGATATTGTAGAGCATTCAACAGTATAAGTCATTACTATTCTTCAGGTATCATCTAATCTATCTTCAAAAATAACTTGACAAAGGCCCTTTTAACTTCTTAACTCATTTATTTCCCATCCCAATTCGCCTGAATACAAATAACTATCAACTAAAATTATGATATTATTATTTTATGCATTATTTATTTTGTACGACGTGGCAAATAAATAAATAAATAATTATTCTCTCGGGATTGTGTTAGGAGTGTGGCCTGAGATCCTGGATTTAAACTTGTGTTGTGGAGCCAATACTGTTTTACGTAGCAGTAGTTTAGTGCACCGCCATAGTTAAGGCTGTGAATCTGAAAATGATTGGGAAAGTAAGAATGGTAGGTAAATCTCATAGGGAAAGTATTTATAAAAGGGGCTCTCCGTATTGCCCCAATGAAGACACTCCTGGTGCTACTTCATTGACTTCCTATCGATCTACTTGTCTCGCAAAATACAAAGTGCGCAGCTCTATGCCTAAATTGTGGTGATCCTTGAACATCCCCTAGCTTAGCTCGCTAATGCGCCAGTCCGAAAGAGCGATCTACTGCCCGCGGGTTCGAATCCCGCCGTACTCTTGGTTGTATTATCAAACAAAAAGATTATACTTTGGGAGTTTTTTTGTCCCAACATTAATAACAGAATTGAAAACTCGACATCTGTTTCTTTATCAAAAATATATTTTTCTTCCACTGTCAAAACAAAACATATATTTTGTTTTCCTAAGTCTACTATACAATTCATAATTATAATTTTGTCAGTGCCCCACAATACATTTGTTCAACCATTTATGTTTCACGAATTTGAGACCTAAATCCGATGCAAAGAGGTGTAGGCGAAGGGGCTATCCCTAGGAAATAATGCTGTGAAAATAAGTAACTAACGACAAAGTGGGGTGCGGTATATTTTCCACTGACCTTATCTTGAAGTTTTCCTACCGCTGTTGCAGTGTCTTGAAAGCGGAAATTTTGGCGATTCTTGAAGCCGATACATTGGTGGAGTTTACACCTCCTCAAAGCTAGTTGTCGAGGCATTCAATGATGTATCTGTTTTGGGTGCCAGGACATAGGGATATTAGGAAATACTATGCAGCAAACGTATTTGCAAAGACTGTCACGCTTTTTCCGGATGTGCCTTGCAGTCTTCCGTTTCGTATTTCGAGGGTTTCAGTCAAAAATACGTAAAGGACACTATTAACTCATGGCTGAAAGAACCTTCCTATGCGATCGCTAGACAATCATGGAAAATGTTTGTCATTGTTCGAACTAGGGGACTTCTCGATTTAAGAAGGGAGTCTCTCCGCGCATCGGTGGCTGTGTTAATTGAACGTTGTCTGGTTGGCAGTCATGCAGCCCGGTGGGTTCCCCCCTACATCGATTTCTGTCGGTGCTTCAGATGCGAGGATGAATAGGAAACATCTCTTCACCTTCTAGGTGAATGCCCGGCCCTCGCTGGAAGGAGCATGAAATCCTTTGGATCATACTTCTTTGCTAACTTGGCTGAAGCGGATTCGGTGGACCTAAGGGAAATCATCCAGTTTACCAAGAACTGACGGTGGCTCGCCACTTAATAAGAGATGTGCACTACATAATGCGGTATCACTATGTGCTCTTGTGTATTGAAGTGAGTCTTCTGCGGAGTTCATTTGGAGGAGGCAGCCGCGTAACCTAACATAATATATCTTCTAGCTCAGTGCAGACAACACTTCTTTGGCACTACAACCAAAAGTCGACCGCAACTACTCCACGTCAAAATCAACACTCCCTGAAAGTTTCGATTTTATTCGATGGCTGCATCAGAAGGTACATAGATAGAAAAATATTTGGAGCTGCCATCCGAAAAATCTCCAAAACCAGGAAAATTCAAACCTTTGTTAATTGTTTTCATTGTAGATTGTACCTAATCATATGTAAATTTAGTGCTAAGATCTGTTGGTATAAAAAAAAACTGACTGGTGAAGGCAACCCTTATTGCCAAAAGGTCAACTCATCCTATAAATTTCGTTTTGATTCGATGAATGCATTTGGAGTTATAGGGGTAGAAAAATATTTACAGTTACAGTCCACGAAAATTTCAAAATTTTCGAACCTGAAACTTTTAGTGTTAACATCCACTACAAGGTTATTATTATCTACAAGATCGTTATCATACGAAAATTTAATGATAGCATCTCTTATTAAAAAATCAACAAATTATCATAGCTGCCAGCTAAAAAAATATTTTACTGAACTTAGCTTATGCTAAGGTCCACCTATTGTGTCAATTTAGTTAACATCGTCATCAGATTTCAGGAAGTTACCGGGAAAAGAGCTTTTATTTTTCGTAGCAATTTTCACGATTCGTATGACGATATGAGAATGCAGCCATCGGGCCGCCCATATTTTCAAATAATTTTATCAGACCTGGTCCTAATAAAGACCAATATATTTTGTAATTTCAATTGGATCTGATTAACAGGTTGTGAGCTCTCGCGAACACAAGTTTCGGCAGCTAAAAATACAGGTAGTTTGTTGAAGGCTTATCGTTCTTGTGCGATGATGAATTTTGAAAAATTCATTTTGGCTGTGTAGGTAAAGGATCAAATTTATGAATAATTTATAGGTTGATCCGCAGATTCGTCAAAAACCACACAAGTCTATTCCTTGTGCCCGTCAATGTATCCTGTAAATCTATTTCTTGTAATGATCTGATGGTTCTGTTTATGTTATCGCAATTACTGATTCATATTTTTTTTAAACTTCATCTTGTACTTCAAAAATTCCATCTAAAAATAAACATTTTTTGTTGAGGCTAGTCCTTCTTTAATAAATTGTACAGGTTTTGTCATGAGTTATCTGTTAGCTGATCTTGGCTGCAACAATCGATCTATGAGCGTGTCTATTTTACTGACTACACATGTTAACTTTATATCAATGATTTACACTGAACACGAAAAGGATGATATTTATTAGTTTAAAGAGGAAAGAATGCAATCTTCTTTTTAAAATAAATGATCTCAAGTTAATTCGGCCGGAACTAATGCACAAGTTAATAATTACATCCATTGTAGAAATTCTAAGCTAGAAGCTAGAAGCATCCCAAGCTAGAAGAAAATTTCACTTCGTCACATTTTTTTTGGACCCCTACTTAGTTTACATCGTCCACTTCCAATTTTCATATTACACATTCATTTACCAAGAAATGCGGCATTTTTCTTAAATTTATTTTTACATCATTCTAAGTAAACGATTTATATTTATTTTCATTGCTTCATTTTTTTCCAGAATTACGAATGAATCTATGACATCGTTGCCTATCCGATGACTCGACTAGCCAATGTTGCAATTGTTGCTGCTGTTGTTGTTGTTGGAGTCGTTGCTGATACGTCGTCCAAGAATCTGATCTGATGAATAATCAACTTTTGTGGGGTTCGGGTCATCAGAATCGTCGTCGACGTCGTTGTCCGTGCATTGCTCTAGACTAGACGGAATTCATCATTGGATTTGGTTGTTATCGCTGTCGTTTTTGTTATTTCTACCACTGCTGTTGCTGTTGTTCTGTGTTGATTCATCTTCGAAGACAGAATGTTGCCACCGGGTATCCGAGTGGTGCGAGGACCTCATTGGATCTGGCAAAACCAAGGTAAGTACATAATAAACACTTTGATCCCAGCGAAATATCACTAATCCAAAAATAGATCTGAGAATATGAAAGCAATGAGGAGGATTCACTGGGCGGCGATATATTGACAAGATCCCGTAGGGAATCTCCTCGCTTCGAACAACAGCCAGCATATGTGCCTATTCGAACTATTTATAGACGTATGTATGTTGCGGCTGTTGTCTACCTACCGACTGCAGGATGAAATTTCAATGAAATCAGGCTGCTGCTCAGTTTTTTGCCACGGAGTAATTACACATACATTTCCTTCCTATCATCGCTCCCTCGTATGTCTGAGTCTTCTTACTTCCGTAACAACCCCATTAAGACGGTATTTATGGACTGCAGATGTTGTCACACAAGACAGAAAAATACGAGAGGGCGCGTGTCGCGTGAAGAAAAGATTCGTAGGGCTAGCATTTCTAGAACGAGATGTTTGAGAAATGATGTGGGAATGTAAAAGATTCGTGTTTATAATATAGTTGATGGGCTTTGAGAAGTGTCGACGATATAGTTAAGTAGAAGTGATCAAGATATGGTTATTACTCTAGAGGATGTTAGTGATGAAACTGCAAAATGACGTTCATTTTCTAGCAAGTAAAAAAACTATCTTTAGAATGCAATGTGGTTCTAGCATTTGTTAAAAGATGTTTTGTGGCATCATGTGAATTATTCTGCAGGTTGAAAATTACTCTTAAGTCAATTCTTTTCACACTTTTCCCGGTGGAGTTTTTACAATATCCTGCCAGTGCTTCCATTCCCTCTCCAGTTGTTACAAATCCGACTATAGTAGCAGAAAAATCACCTGCTAAGTAAACAACCGCAACTTTTGCATCCTACTGAATTGCTTACATTTCAAGCACAAACTAAGCACCTTCGTCCTGGCGTTTCTAAGCCTGCCTTTCTTGTTCACGTATGTCCTGTTGCTACTCGCATTGATGGTGTTCCTAATAATATGCGTGTTTTTTGCTTCCCCTATCTATAACAGAACAATGCTATAAACTGCAGACGCATTGGAAACAACAACAAATCTCCTATGCATAACATGAGTTGTTGTTTCCAATGCGTCTGCAATGGTTAGCATTGTTCTGTTATGGATAAGGGAAGCAAAAAAACGCGCCTAATGATTTGATTCCATTGCGAATCATATCACCACCACTGCAAACCTTTACATCTAGATTTACCTACAATACAACTTCGGATGTCATAGAGCGCTTTTTTTTAAAGAAATTGTGCTACACATTTCACATTTTTGCTTGTTGGATTTTAACGGAGGACAATCTGCCTGTCTTCTTTCAAATTTACATTGTATTTTATTTTATCCTTAATCCTTTTAATCTCTATTTTGACTTGTTACTGTATTTTAATTCTGTACTTTTATTCTAATTTTATATTACAAAGAGTACCTTCAATAATGTGCATACAACAGCCATTATAGAGAGTCTCCACGCAACCAACATGCTTAAGCAAAGGCTCATATCAGTGAAGCGGGGAGGGAGCACAAACTGTAAGGAAGGTCCACAAAGGCACACCCAAGGAGGGGTTTTATCTCCTCTCTTGTGGAACCTAGTAACAAATACAATTTTAAAGAGGTTGGAAAGCAAGGAACTTCCGTTTGTTGTACTGACAACATCTACGCCAGCAAGAGGGTGCTGGATGAAACGTACGGCTTAATTCCAGCTCTAACGCACTGAATCTACACAACGATAGCTAGGCCGAACTTTGCTCACGGCTGCTTGGTCTGGTGGCCGGCAACAAATGAAATTACTTTTGCTGACTTGGCAAACAGAGTTCAGCGGCTGTCGGCTCTCTGCACTAAAGGTGCCTTAATCACGACTACTTTGTCTGCTTTGAATATCCTGCTTCATCTTCTTCCGCATGACATCTTTATTAAAGGCATTGTCGCAAAATCTGCTATCAGGATTAAGGAATCGGGGCATTACGAATCAAGATCGTTCTGTCACAGCAATTTTCAACGCGGGTGCACGGGGAGCACTGACTACTTGGTCCCCACTCTTTGCTTCAAGCGAAGATATCAAGCGGCCGTAGAAGATGCGTGGGAATGGAATCAGCAAATGGCTCTTAGAGTATCTACGCTGACGACTCTAAAACAGCAGGCGCAGCAGCATATTCTGCAGACCGCGATAGAGAAGCAGCATTCAGACTTCCTAATCACTGTAACATTTTGCAGGCGGAGGATTTTGCTATACGTAAAGCCATAAAATTAGCATATATAAAGTCCAGCGGTGGTAAAAGCATTGATGTCTCACACACACAAATCGAAGTGCGTACCCGACTGCATTCAGGCCCTGAATAGATTAGGCAACAACAGAAGAGTTAATATATTCTGGGTCCCCGGAAATAAGAGGGCGGATGTTCAGTCTTCCCTTGTATGATCGGCAAATATCAAAACTCCTATTCAAAAGATTAAGTACTTGATTGACTGATATATGATGCAAGGTGCGATATACAGATGGCGAGCAACTCAGACCTGCAGTGTAACCAAAATCATAAATACCGACTCGAATTAACGTGTACAGACTGCAAGCGGCTGGTTGGCATCATTACTGACCACTGTCTTGTAGCAACACGTGCTGTGAAAATGGGACTCCTAACCAGCATCACCTATAGGAAGTGTCAAGAGCCGGGAGGCTCAGGAACAATCCAGCCTTTGATGGCCACTTGGATTGAATCTGTTTATTTCCAGGTCCTCTTATCTGGTATCACTACGGATCAAGAGGTCTGTGTGTGACCTTGTGTCAGCCAGTAATGTCTAGCCTAGTCACATTTTGTATTTTAATTTTGTACTTATTTTTTTATTTTAATCATTTTGTAATTACATGTGTAGCCTGTTAAATGATTTTCTTCTAAACAAATTACTAAAATTCCTAAATATTGGCTCCTCTTTACCTCTTCTCTTTTAATAGAGAAGATTGTTCTCTTGCGTCTCTAAGTTTGGTTCTCTAAGTTAGTAATCCGAATTTTCGACAAAAACCACAACAAACTATTTTGTCATCAACTCACCTCCCATTTGAATCCTCCAGCTCATTGCACCTTAACTGCATTCCAAATCTTACAGTAGTCCTTCAATCGATTCGAACCAACAAAAAAAAATAATCTTAAAACTATCCGACAAACTTTTATTATAGTATAATTTTTTTTAAGTTCTACTAAACTTAGTATCAGTTCTTCATCTCACCAACTTAAGTTTCTCATTTCAAATACAAAATTCCATAAACTTCTACTATACATCAACCATACTATAAATTTGTCGGGAATGTCTCAGATCTTGTGGCAATGTAATTTTCAACCGAAAAGAAATATTCGCTGTACGCAGCACTCGCTTCAGATTTAATGTCAACATTTCCTTTCTGCTGATGGTGATCTTTTTTTCACTTGGTGGAAGCAAAACTACGCGTACTCGTACAACGTCGTTTTCTTACGCCGTTTAATGTGTTGCGTGCACTCAACTTTAGTCTGGGTTTAAAAATAGATTGAAGTCAGCTTTTTAGGATTTCCCACATATTTACAATACATTATCTATTTCCAATCATCCAACATGCTATTTACATTGCGAGCAATTAGATTGCAATCAGTTGATTTTGTTGTGTGGAATTTCAGAGAAAGAATAAATTTGACAGGACCTTTTCGAACTTTTTTGATGTAAGCCAGTGTAGCCCATCGTTAAAAGGGTTGAAACTCCCGCATACAAAATGTGAGAAGAGACCACAATCGGAAATAGTATGGCTAAATTATTGCAAAGCAATGACAAAGGTAAAATTTTAGGTCTTGGGGATGATTTTTTTTCATAATCGAAACTATCACGTGTTATTATTATTTTCACACCTCACTTTGTTCCTGATTTGACCCAGGTACCTATTCGAAGCTAGCGTTCATATCTGGATTCGAACCAAGTACAACACACACTAAAAATCAGTGTTCTAATCCAATGTTATTAATTTAAATTATTTAACACTATTATCAGGATCTATTTAATCTATATTTCTCTAAATCATTTCCATCATATTCGAAATAGACTCAATTTCCCGCCATAAAATAACCCGGCCAACAACTCCTTAATCGAATCCTCCTCTAGTTCATCGGCTAACATCAAGATGCTGAATGAAATCCAGCATCTTCGACTGTTTTGTAATTTATATCTTAATGTTGTTGTTTTATTTATTTCATTGCAGACGATGGGGAAGGTCATGTGGGTACGGTTTGTGAGATCGGTCGTTTCGGCTCGACACATTCGCCCGAGAATACAGTCGTTGTGAACTGGGACTCGGGACATCGTACCAACTATCGTGTCGGCTATCAAGGACAGTACGATTTAATTATCGTTGATAATGCACAAGTCGGTAAGTTTTTGTACCGGTGAACGAAAACTATCTAACTGAGATTCAAACAATGATAAAGTTCCATTTCAATTAAAATTTAGGTGTTCGCCATTCGAACGTGGTATGTGATGGTTGCTCGAAAGGTGGAATAGCTGGAATTGTTTTTCGCTGTGCTCAATGCTCGAATTATCATTTGTGTGCTGCTTGCTACGGAGCTGATTTACACGATACAGAACATCCGTTCATTAGATATACAACGCCAAATTCAATCGGGTATGTATGATTTATCGATTGGGATTTTTTCGTTTCGCATTGTAGAAGTGATGTGTTATTTATCAAGTGCTTTGAATGACTATTAAGTGATAAACCAGTAATATAGATATCAATCCATGAATTTATGAACGATTTTAAAATATGATTTATAGTTTTGCGTGTTTCTTTAGTTTGCTTGTGGATTAGATGTGAATTTAGTTAGTTTTCAATGGAAAGTATCTTTAGATTGAGAAAATTGTTTCAATAGAGTACTGATAATAGACACAATGAATTAAATCTTCGTCAATATGAATATTGAAGATTATACTAAAAAAACAATGGATATCTACATACTAAAAAATGTCTGCATTTATCTACTATCAATCAGTTTGGAACTTTAAAGAATCAAAAAAGCAAATATTTGTCAGATTCCGTTTCCTATATTTATCATAGCCGTCATTTTCCAAGTGAAAATTTTTCGCCGGAATCATCCTCATTGTTATGTCAGAAATACTCTATAAAAAGTCCATTACGAAGTCGTGAGTGAAAAAAAATGTTATAGGTTAAAGGCCACAAATTCAGTTTTCCTGAAATATTTCGTTAAATATTGGTTTTATGAGAATGATCGTTAGTCCACAATCAAATTAGTTCACTATAAAAATCTGCACAACCATTTAAAATACGAGAAAATTTCGACGTTATGGACATAAATCAACTATCGTTTGTGCATAGTAATGCATAAAGTCGATGAATTTACCGACGTCGATGTTTTCTCTGACTCATATCTCGAAAAATATCAGTCCTAGGTTCTTCAGGACATCCATTTTTCGCCTCCGTTATCAAATAGCAAGTGGCTAAAGCTTTCGACAGCAACAATCTCTGCGTCAGTATGGTATGTACCCATTTTACCAGGACGTGATTTTGATCTTTTGCAAATTCACATAGCTCCTTAAAAGACCCGCTTCAATGTCCTGTACTTGCCTTTTAGGAGAATCAAGAAGACTGAGCGAAAAAAACAAATTAGAGTCGGACGCCACGCCCATTCGACAGGCTCCGAGGCGGTTTCCCTTGGCCAAACAAGGAGATATGGATCCAAGATATGGAAAGACAAGAAATCATTGAGCCATCTGTCAGTCCGTGGACATCCCCAGTAGTCCTTGTGAAGAAAAAGGATAGGAGCACTCGCTTCTGTGTCGACTATAGACAACTCAATGACGTCACGAAGAAAGACAGTTACACGCTTCCCCGGATCGATGACATAATAGACACCTTGGCTGACGCGAAGTGATTTTCAATATTGTATCTCCAAAGTGGTTACTGGCAGGTAGGAATTGACAAGAAGGACCGAGAGAAAACCGCGTTCTCGGTCGGTACAAGACTATGGCAATTCGTGGTAATGCCTTTTGGACTTTGCAACGCCACAGCAACTGTCGAGTGCTTGAGCGAATGCGTCTTACGTGGCTTGAGCTGGAAGATATGCATGGTATACTTGGACGACATCATTTTCATGGGAAAAACTTTCGATGAGCATATACGGAACATGGGCGAGGTGTTCTGAAGGTTGCGAGCGGCAAATTTGAAACTGAGTCTTAAGAAGCGCAGACTCTTTGTAGCTGAAGTAAAATACTTGGGACACTGCGTATGCGCAGATGGTGTCAAAACTGATCCAGACAAAATAGAGGCCGTCAAAAGTTGGCCAGCACCGAATAACAAACCCCAGCTTCGACGTTTTCTGGAACTTGCTACATACTACCGTATGTTCGTCAAGGACAAAATAGCCAAGTGTCTACTTCAGCGGACTGAGAAAAACCACCCTTTTGCTTGGAATGAGGAGTGTCAGGAAATTTTTGAGACACTAAAGATGAAGCTGTGCGAAGCTCCTGTGCCGGCATAGCCGAAGCCAGAGAAGATGTTAGTCAACACCGACCCGAGCAACAGTGGGATTGGTGCAGTGCTTTCCACAGCAAATGGAGAGTTATTGAATTTTTATTGAAATCGTCGAACGTTTTAAGTAATCTCTTCAAAAATCGACCTATTCTTAAAAACTGCAACTTGATGCATTTAAATAATCTGAATCAATTTTTTCTAGCTTACTAAGTCAATTATGTTTATTTAAAAACCAATTCTTTCCGTAAAAGAAAAATATATTTCAATTTGTTTTTAGATTTTGGTATTTATAGGGTAATCTGTTTCTTCTTCAGAAACTGAAAAAGAGTCCAGATTA
Organism: Nemotelus pantherinus; assembly: GCA_963978885.1. NCBI lineage: Eukaryota > Metazoa > Arthropoda > Insecta > Diptera > Stratiomyidae > Nemotelus > Nemotelus pantherinus. The sequence continues at coordinate 7,486,960 of OZ022266.1, forward strand.
TCATCAAAATATCTCAAATATAAAAAGGTTATTCAATAAAAACATTTGCATATCTTATGTTGACAATATTCCTCCCAGTCCATTAAAAACATTATTCTATGTTTTCTCCACACTTATTTTTTACGTGCTTCATAAACTGTCTCGTTACAAATCATCAATTATTCTTTACCTAAATTTTTAATTTTGAAATTGTTTTCTTAGCGTTCGAGTTCCACCCAGAAAAGGATCGTTAAGACTTCGCCTTAAAGGTATATTTGTTGGTGCTAAGGTCGTTCGCGGTCCAGATTGGGAGTGGGGTCAACAAGATGGCGGCGAAGGTGATTAAAAACAAAAACAGAAATATAGTTTTGTTGTCCAATAAAATAATAAACCGAATATTCTTATATATTTTAGGCAAAACGGGACGTGTTATGGAAATAAGAGGTTGGGACAATGAATCATGTCGAAGTGTAGCTAATGTTTCATGGGTATCTGGATCGACTAATGTTTATCGACTCGGTCATAAAGGAAATGTTGATTTGAAGTACGTCGTTCCTGCATTTGGTGGATATTACTATAAGGAACATATGCCTGTGTTAGGTAAGTTTTACATAGACTTTTTTTTGCAAACTTTATTCATTTATACATTTCCTCTACTAACCATTAGGTCAACCCGAAGAGCAACAACCAGTTGTTCCAACGGTTCGTCCAACTTTTTCCGTGGGCGATCGAGTCAAAGTCTGTTTGGAAGTTGATGCTTTAATGAAACTCCAGCAGGGTCATGGAGGATGGAATCCGCGAATGATCGAACATTTGGCTAAGTTAGGAACTGTACATCGGATTACCGAGAAGGGTGATGTTAGGTGAGTGACTTTTGTCATGCTCAAAACTAGCCTAAACGTTTAATATGGCATATTCTTGCAGGGTTCAATACGAAAACTGCCCGAATCGTTGGACATTTCATCCGGCTGCTCTCGTGAAAGTATGTTCGTTTCGTGTTGGCGATTTAGTCACTATAATTAATGATGCTGCGAAAGTGCAACAATTACAAAAAGGCCATGGCGAATGGGTGGATACTATGAAGAATGTAAGTCAGAATCTATTAATACTCTCACCAGAATTACACCTCACGCTCGATGTTAAACAATCGATGGTCGTATAATTATGTTATGTTTTGAATACTTACTGTGTAGTGTTTAGTAATTTCTGCGGATTTATGCAACTGAATGCATATCAGACACTTTGAAATTCAATATCTATCAATATTTATGTTCAGGGAAGAACATATATTACGTCTTTGTTTCGCCTGATTAATACACTACTTGTTTAGATTGCTGCTCACGTGTTGCTATTGAATTTGATATTTTGTTGTTAGGAAATATACAAACCTAAACAGTATTTGCATTTCCTGCTCATTGAACATCATTGTTTTCATGCAAATCGACGGCGAGCATACACTCAATTACAAACAAACTGATCGATTTCCTACTAACGAAATTATTTTATTTCCAGGCCTTAGGAAAACTCTGTAAAGTGATAAAAGTTTATTCTGACGGCGATCTTCGTATTCAGCAACTTGACGACGGAATTGAATGGACACTGAATCCCAAGTGTGTTAAACTGGAACGTTCGCCTCTAGCAACGGCGGCCGAACGATCAAACAGCATGATGGATTTGAGTCACCAGCGTGCCGATCATGTTATGACCCCACTATCAGGGCTATCGGGAACATCGCTGGCCGATAAGCTGGTTCGTGAAGCAGCACAAGGACACTTTGAATACGTACAGCAATATTTGGATCAGCACACGAACCAGGTGGATGTGATGAGTGGCGGCAAGACGTGTTTGCAGGTTGCCGCACATCAGGGTCACGTCAATATAGTCCGTTACTTATTAGAGTTAGGTGCTAATGTAAATGTAGTTGATAAGGAAGGCGACTCGACGCTGCACTATGCTGCGTTCGGAAATCAGCAAGAGACAATGCGAATTTTGCTTCAGAACGGGGCTGATATTAACTTTTTGAATGCAAGTCATTGTTCGGCGCTGCACATTTGCGCGCATAAGAAAACACCGCACTGTGTTCGGGTCCTGCTCGAATTCGGCGCAGATGTGAATATACAGGACTCATACGGCGACACTGCTCTGCACGATGCAATCGGAAAAGAGAATACTGAAGTTGTTGAGCTTTTGTGCAATGCCCCTAACTTAGACTTTACTGTACGGAACAACCGAGGGTTCAATGTTTTGCACCATGCCTCGTTGAAGGGCAATGTGATAGCTACGAAACGAATCCTGCAACTTGCTCGACAATTGGTGAATGTGAAGAAAGACGATGGGTTTTCGGCTCTTCATCTGGCTGCGCTGAATGGACATGCCAAAGTGGTTGAAGTTCTGGTTACTGAAGGCCGTGCTGAAATTGATATTAGGAACAATCGTAGACAGACGCCGTTCTTGTTGGCCGTGTCGCAGGGTCATCCGGCTGCAATCGAGAAGCTTGTCAGTCTGGGTTGTGATATTTCGGCGAAAGACGAAGAAAGCGACAATGCGATGCATTTATGTGTTATAAAGAAAACGAATCTGATTCAGGCAGTTCCTCCGACCGATGCACCTGAGATTCTAGAGATCTACAACAATCTACAAGCCGTGGCGGAATATCGCATGATGTATGCGATTCTTTGTTACTTAGCGAAGAAAGGATGCCCGATAGAGGCGAACAATAAAGGGGCCAAAATAACTGATTGGATAACGGACAGGGACTTGCTTGATACGATCATTAGTTACCAGCAGAATCGAACGGCTGATGGAACTAGGGTGCAGCAGTCCGAATGTGGTCCAGGGGGTGATGTTACTCAGAATGTGATTGAAAATATACAGGCAATGAACTTGAACGAAAGTGCAGACGCAAGTAGTAGCACTAACACGAGCGTCAATGAGGCGATCGAATCAAATTCGTCAAATTCGAATGCTCCATTGCCTGCGCAGAGAGGGCGTCTGAATAGTCGTGGCGATGCAGCTACACCGCCACCGCTCCAAACGTCCAACCACAACGGCGAAGATTTTAATCAATCAAACGCTCTCCCTGTGGTGCCAAAGAAAATCAACATAGACTCGAATCGCATGCATATGACGTCGCCAATTACACACTCATCGCAGTACGTTGAAATGACGGCGAAAAACAAAAGCGGCGAAGGATCTGCATCGACTGCTTCACGCCATGTTAGTCGGAAGCAAATGAATAATATTAGTGGCAACAATACTGTCGTCAAACCTCTTCCTATTCAAACGCTGCCACAAGAGTGCATAGTCTGCAACGAGGTACTCCAGCTGATTACATTCGAGCCGTGCCAACATCAAATATCGTGCGAGGAGTGCGGTGTTCGCATGAAAAAATGCCTGTCATGCGGCATTTTGATCGAACGACGCTTCGGGCCTAACGGGCGCATCCTAAACAATAAGGAACCTAATCGACAGCCCTCTGCCGATCGTCTGCGATATTTAGAAAATAAAATTCAGGAGTACGAGGAAACTCATTACTGTAGTATATGCATGGAACGTACAAGAGATGTTGCTTTCTTATGCGGCCACGGTTCGTGCTCGCAATGCGCCGAAACTCTACGTACCTGCCACATGTGTAGGAAAACAATTGTCAAAAAGATCAATTTATATTAAAAGGAGGATAATTATTGAGTATTTATATATGATAAAGTGTGTAAAGTATGTTTAATTTTAAAATGTAAGGATGCGTATGGTATTTGGAATGTTTTTGTTCCAGGACTCATTTATTGATATCCATCCACCTTTTGTACCTTGGTTTTCATACCTTCTAACGCTCGTTAAATGTATTGGGTAGCCTTCGCTTGCATCAAAATAGAAGCGAGCCTAAATTGTGTTTAAATAATTGAATCCAGCGTATAGACATAAAACTAATGCATGAATCTTTGATTTAGCCTATTGAGAATGAATATTACTTGTGTAAAGGTTCCCAAACTCAGTTTGGATATCCAAATACTATACAATCTTGTTTTTAGGTCTATTAATATGTATTTTAATCGGTTTTCATCCTATTTACGTTCTAAATCGTTTGTTTATTATTATTATTATATTTCAGTATTTATGTATTCTCTTTATTGTTAATAGTTAATTTTTTAAGTTCTTCCTTTAAATTCATTCAAATACTTGTATTACTCCCATTTTGACGTAACCAAGCATTTATAACACACACAAAAAACATGATACATTGAGTTCAAACTTCATTGAGCTCAATTAAAAAATGATGTCTCGAAAAGTCTTTTGATTATTTAAACTGAATCTTAATTATGAAATATGAATCAAAATGATTAAAAACAAGGCAAAAAAATGTATTGTTAATATTGCTATGGTGTAAAAAGCAATAAAAATGAAGTGACATTGCAGTTATATTTTATCTTTTTAAAGTCTAAAGTTTATGAATAATTATATAGAAAACAGAGTATGAAGATACAAAACAAAAAGTAAAAAAACGTTTCATTTGTGTATTGTAACAATAGTTCATTCTCTTTCAGAAATTAAATATTTGGTGAATTCTATTTGATAGTGTTTATCTTCATTATTGCTGAAAATAGCTAATCGTTCCAATGTAATAATAAGAAAAGACTACTCTGTTTTGCTTGGGCGCCAGATAAAGTAATTTGGCAGTTCAGGAAGAAAGTTTGATCAGGCATCGAGAAGCTCTAACAAAACCTATAAATCCCCTAAACATCCTTTTCGCTTCTTAAATAGCGCCGAAGTAATAAGTTTGTAGTTAGTGGGACTTAATTATATAATGAGTTTTCCGGGGACATGTGATCAATAGTATTTAGAATCGCTTTGTTCCTAATTTACACTCCGCTGCATCGTGAAACATAGCGAATAGCGTGGATTATTGAAATACAGCGTGTGAAGACAGTTTTAATAAATTTTTGTGGAAAATGCGTTGCGGGAAAAAATCTACGGAAGAAATGAAAATAGTAAATTTGAAAAAAACCCAATTACAAAAACCGCTATAATTATTTATAGTGGTGTTTTTTTTCAAGGAGTCTATAATTTAATGAATCTTCACAGAAATACTGAAATTTAATTTAAGAATGTGCAAGTTTAAGAGTGGCATCAAATTCAGCGAATCACTGCGAATCATGGTCGGAAAGACCAGGGGTAGTTTCGAGGAAGAGTTGAAGATAATGATTCAAAGAAATCTTGCAGTTGGAAATGATAAACAGGTCAAGTTAAAAGTGGATGTCGTTACGATGGTATGTTAGATAGTCAGTGCTAAGGAGGGATATATCAAGAGAAAGGTGGTTTGGAGAGTACCAGCCGTGTAGGATATTGACATTGAGATTAGAAGGTAGATCGTTTAGCCAAAGTGGGTGCATCGCGTTGAAACCACCCCCGATTGCATAACGTGCAATTCGGGCATCTGCCAGTATAAATTGTACTTAACTGTTTAGATGGGAGTGTCGAACGGATTGTTTTGGACAATAAATTTATGCCACATTATAGGCTTTTCGTTCAAAGTTTATAGCAACTAGTGCGGTCTCCATATTACTCGTGATGCTGGCGTCAACGTAACTGGAGAAGTTGTTCTTAATCCTTTTTTACAAGCGAACAAAAACGTTTGCTTCTTTTCTGGCTTGCAAGGAAATCTGTTTGATATTTTGGTCAAACTGAAATTTTAGTCATGTGAGAGTGGATTTACAAGTATTGCGAGCAGTTTTGTAAAGTTTTCTTGATTCCGCAGACGGAGATAGCTTGTAAGTTCGGAATGGTGCTTCCTTAATGCGACATTTGTAACTAAAACATTGGGTGGTGGTTGGCTTAGTGTTCTTGAAGGCATGCGGGATAAAATAGTACTTTCCACATCATATGATGACGGTTATGGTGGTTATTCGACATTCTTTGTTGCAAAGCAATCGGACCAGTATATCTCTCTGATGTTTTTTCTAAACGCAGTCCAGTCAGCCTTGCCATAATGCCAGATTTGTCGTTTGGTGGTCGGAAACAACAACCGTTACCTGATTCAGATAAAAGAATTCAGTTGATTAATAAAAAAAAATACGTCTGGTATTGTCAGTGGTCACAATAGGACTGGATGTTGGCCCGATTTTATGCACTATAGCACGCACAGCTTGTCTGGTGGGACAAATATTCCCAAATAGTTAGAAAATTGGAGTAAGCGCTCTTAAAGTTATGACCATCAACTCAGAATTCCGGTTAAAATTTTTTATAAATTTCGCCATTGTTCGTCCGTTAACTTCACCATGATCAAGATGTGAGCCTTGACATACGTTTTTACATTAGATTAGGTTAGATTAAACTGGCTGGCACATGGCCAAACATAGACCTATTTGGTCCATAGTGATACCAGATAAGTGAAACAGGAGAAAGAAGGTTTAGTCCAAGCGTCTAAGACCCCGGACTTTTTTGCGACCTGAAGGATGTCCTTCGGCCTCTGTTCCGCCACGTGCAAGAGATCCACCAGCCAGGGCTCACCGAAGCAGCGCTGTCACTTCCTAAAGGTTTCGCTGGCTAGGAGTTCCATTTTTAAGGTATGTGCAGCTACAAGACAGTGACCAGTAATGATGTCAACCAGTCGTTTGCAGTCAATCCGCGTTAATTTGAGCAGGTATTTTCCGCTGCAAGATTATGATTCCCACTTGATTTTGGTCTGAGCTGCACGACATCTGCATGTCGCACCATGCATCATTTTGGAATCAACCGAGTACTTGATCGTTTGGATAGGAGTTGGGATGTTTACCTAAACCTGACAGGGGAAGACTGGCCTCATGCTTGGCTAGGGCATCCGCCCTCTCATTTCGATCAATGTCCTTGCGATAAGCCAGAAAATTCAGACTTTTCTGTTGTTGCCCAGTCTATTCGGGGCCTGAATGCAATCGAGTACACACTTCGATTTGTATGTGTGAGACATCAGTGCTTCTACCGCCGCTTGACTGTCTGTAAAGACGTTATCTCCCCCACTTGTAGTATCTTTGGCATATATTAGATCTGCAGCTTTACGTATCGCCAAAAACCTCCGCCTGGAAAATACTACCCGAAGCTTGAAAGCTGCCTCCATAGCTGCATCCCCAGAGTATGCTGTAGCATCCACTCCTGCAGCTATTTTAGAGATGGTAAGAGCTGCTGCACCCATTTGCTGATTCCATTCTTGTCCATCTCTCTCAGTCGCTCGATACCCTCGCTGTACATTAACAGATCATAAAAAAAGTTGTAGAGTCTCTTTGTAGTAAAATAAAAAATGGTTATGTCCCTATTGAAAAACCTGAGGCTGATCACTTGACTGAATCAATCTGTTTCAAAAAATATAATTTCCTGGTTCGTATTTATTTGATTGATACTTCTAATTAACTTTTTACGAGTCAACAATCTAAACGAACTTCAATCAAACGTGTCCAATCACACTATCACAACCATTGAAATTATTAAACAATTCGAAATTATTTTCCAATATGACATTATTCGCTTCACTATTTCAATGTCATCTGATTTTCCTGCTCGTCCGTGTCTGATTGCTGTGAACTGTGATTTGGTAAAAACGCATTATTGGCTTGAGCATCAACAAGTCCACGTGTTTCTCGGTGGACCATAAAACACCAACGATTACTGATTTAGTAAATGCAATCGTATAATTGGCGCGTGTTACAGACAACAGTAACTGACTGCTATTCGGCTATGGCCACGGTCAATAGCAATCCTAGCCAGGCACGTGTCAAATACTTGCACTAATCCCATATATTGTATAAGCTGTTACCACTATAAAGCTATTTCAAGTTTCTTCTAACCCCACACTTTTGCACGGATGTTTATTTCTCCGTTATTCTTAAAGGTACCACTTCCGATGCGATACGGGCGAAGATGAAGCTTTGAAGGAAGCGATTCAATAGAACTCTGCTGATTGGATATTGGGTGCTGTTTTTCTTGCTGGTTATTACAAACACCGAAAGCCGTTGGACGTGATAGTGTCCTTCGAGCAATTTTATCGACAGGGCTACGAAGTTGTAATTTTCTTGGTAATGAATCAGTCGAGCAGATAATACGACTGAAATATTATGGGATTTGAGAAGGAACAGCGGGGTTCATGCCAGCTATGAACTTATAACAAGAGTGAAGTAATGTTACCTGGAATTGTATTTAATTGATGTAGTTATGAAGCTTATATCTCGTTATCAGTTCAAATAGATTGCCAATATAATTTTCTTCCCTCAAGAATGCTGATTTATAATGAGCTATATAATGCAAGAAAGGATAATTATTAAGTTAATTGAAACTGTTCGAATTTTGGAAGAACTTACTTAAATCAATATCGAAAAAATTCAAAATTGAGCGAAGAACACAAAAATATTCTATAATTTACATCCCGAAGATAGCCATCAAAATATTATAGAATTTACATCACCATTATGGTGATAGAATTCAAAGAGATTCTCCTCTTTCCAATTTTATCGCAATGTGATTGCTTTTGTTGTAAATACAGACGAGTCTCGGTTTAAAACGCGACGTAAACCGAAACGACTTATATCGAATCCAACAGAAATGTAGTCCATGGAAGTGAAGACCGTGTCTCGTAGATTGATTTCTTATTAATGAAAAGCAACATTTAAATTTTTTTTTGTAAATTCCAAGACTTTTATTTACACCCTCGCAAAATACTCTAAATCTCCCTTTATCCGGATCGCAAGACTCTAAGATATTTACCGATTGATAGAAAATGTTGATGACTTTTGACATTTTTGCTAATGTTAATATGCATCTCTGGTCTTCAACGTGCGTTCTTCGGATTCTGATGATCGCTCAAATATTCTAAAAGTTCTTCGGTAGATAGAGATTGTTCATTAAAAGTTACAAATACTTCCACTTCATTTTTGGAAAACATTTTCAGACAACTTTTTCTTCTTCGGATAGCTAATGGCATCTGGATTCTTGAACAATTCCATCGGTGAATCCTCGTTATGCGCCACTTCCTTGATTACTGTACAGGTGTACATTTCAGGTAGTAAGAATGAAGAATGAAGGAAATTCCCACAAATGTTCATGCACAGAAAAAGATATCGAAATTTTGCCGACGTAAATCGAAACTCGAAATTAAAAAGTAAGACAACGTAAATCGAAACGACTTAAATCGAGGCGACGTAAATCGAGGCCCGCCTGTACTTTAAATTTTAACTAACTTACTGTACCACCAGCATACATAATTTGCAATCATTCCTCGATTTTATTTTGGCCCAATAAATCTTAACTTTTTTTTAAATTTATTGAAAGGCACCCTTTTAAACTTTGAAATGTAAGTACAGTTTAATGCTTCATATTTCTAGGAAATTCATTTAACTTTTATAATTCATTTGTTGCCTAGGAACACCAAATCAAACTCGCTTTATTCGTTTTTGAACAGATTTAAAAAATCCATCGAGGAAACGAAGGAAAATAAATAATTCCAAAAATTTTACTATTTTCTCTCCTCCACCACCATTGATCGATTTAATATACATATGTATTCAAATATTTATGGGATCAATATAAAAAGTTTGCTTATTCATTAACGATTTTCTGAGAGTTCCTTGTTACAAAGTGGATGCTTTTACAAAAAACACAATGGAAGAAAATTTTATGCAGGATTCAATATCGATTCGAGCCTACAAAGCGTTATGTCTGCGAACTTTTAAAGCGGCCTAAATTAAGCTATTAATTTGTTGCGCGATACTCAACGGGTTTCAGCCTATAAAACTTTTCAATTGCTATGACATCATTGAGAAAATTGATTTGTAAGGGTTGTATGTAAAATGATTTTGACAAATAGGATAATAATAGCTTCGGGTATTATGTTGTCGTTAAAGTTTATGACTGGCTTCGAACGCTAGGACGGCAATCAATGTTTTGTGAGAAATATCAAGCGAAAATGTAATGTAGTTGACGGAAACGTATTATGTTTTCACAAGTATCATTAAAGGGATTGTTACGAAAATAATTTAAAATATATTGAGTCTGTTAGTTTTTAGGTGTCATAGAAACTTCGCTAAATTATCTAATAATTAGGTTTATTGGAGAAGAAGAGAATTCTTGAAGGCGGATAATATTGGGAAGAGTAAGCTGAGGTCCGTTTCACTTAGTAACCTGTATGTAAACTTTCATAAGATTGAGAAGAATAAATTCATTCCGTGTTTAACTGTCATACTAACTGCACACGTTTTCACTCTGACAATAGGTAATGGGCCGACGCTAAATTTAAATACAAAAGTAATAAAACGGAATTATCGGGAATAAAGTAGTAAAAATATCGAATAACGTGTTTCAAATTGAAAAACTGGTCGGGAGATGCTTGAGCTGGACGATTTATGGGATGCGGCTATTGAATATATGTAAGCTAAAACGCGATGGAACTCCAGCAGTTATTCTTGATACTGGAAAGGATAGAAACGCACGCAGCATTCTGTCGCTAGTAAATCGACACCAAGCATCACATAACCAAGCAACAACTGGATCATATTTCGTAGCGAATTTTTCACATTATCGCGCACGTGCCGCACTAATTTTTGTTTTAGCTGTTCACTTGCACTATTTCTCTGTTGATGCAGTTTGCTATTCTCATATAAGAGGCGCAACTTCAGCCAAGCAAATTTGGACAAAACTGGAAGAAACTTATGAAAATAAGGGGCTTACTCGCCGAATTGGTTTGCTCAGAAAACTGATCAATACGACATTAGCTGGTTGCGGATCGATGGATAAATACGTTGATCAAGTAATATCTACAGCACAAGCATTGAACGGAACTGGTTTTGCAATAAACGAAGAATGGGTTAGCAGCTTTCTACTGCCTGGGTTACCTGACGACTATCGCCCAATGGTAGGTTAGGTTATGTTTTACTGGCTGGCACAGGGCCACACATAGACACATTTGGTCCGTAGTGATAGTAGATAAATGGACCCGGAGAAGGAAAGTTTAGTTCAAACGGCCATTGAAGGCCCCGGACTTTTTTGCGAACTGAAGTATGTCCTTCAGTCTCTGCTCCGCTACACATGAGAGATCCACCAGCCAGTGCTCACTGAAACAGCGTTGCTTGGTTTTCCCCAGTGCCGGGCAGTGACACAGAGGGTTTGGATTGTTTCTGAGACTCGCGGCCCTTGACACTTTTTACAGGTGTCGCAGGTTAGGAGTCCCATTTTCATGGCATGTGCTGCTACAAGACAGTGGCCAGTAATGATGCCAATCAGTCGTTTGCTGTCAGTCCACGTTAATTCGAGCAGGTACTTAGTCGCTACGAGATTGTATGACCTCCAAATGATTTTGGTTACCTTGCAGGTCTGAGTTGCACGCCATCTGGACATCGCACCTTGCATCATATTGGAGTTTATTGAGTATTTAAATGCTTGGATTGGAGTTGGAATGTCAACCGATTCGGACAGGGGAAGGCTAGCCCCGTGCTTGGCTAACGCATCCGCCCTCTCGTTTCCTTCAATGCCCTTGTGACCAGGGACCAAGAAAATTCTGGCCCTTCTGTTGTTGCCCAATCTATTCAGGACCTGAATGCAGTCAATTACACATTAAGATTTGTATGTGTAAGACATCAGAGCTTTAACCGCCGCTTGACTGTCTGTAAAGATGTTGATTTCCTCACTTGTAGTACCTCAGGCATGCGCTAGGTCTGCGGCTTTACGTTTCGTATACTACAGTAATTAGGAAGCCCGAAAGCTGCCCCTGCTGCGCCCATTTGCTGATTCCACTCCTGCTCATCCCCCACAGTCGCTTGATATCCCCGCTCGAAGCACAGAGTGGGGACCAAGTAGTCAGTGCTACCTGTGTACCCCCGCTCAATTCTGCTGTGACCGAAGAATCGTGACTCGTAGTGTTCCGATTCCCTAAGCCTGACAGCAGCTTCTGCGGCAGTGCCCCTAACGCCTCTTCGGAGCGGAGCCAGATGAAGCAGGACGTTCAGAGCAGTCGAAGGAATCGAGGCTAAGGCACCTGTGGTACAGAGAGCCGCCAGCCGTTGAACTCTGTTCGTCATGCTAGCAAAGGTAGTCTTATTCACTGCTGGCCACCAGACCAAGCATCTGTAAGCAAGGATATCAGGCTAAGCGTGACAGGGCGTTTAGCCAGCAGATTTCTATGTCTTGCCGTTTTTGACCTGGTTTCAATCCTACCACACGGCTCTTTCTATAGGCTCCACTTGGCTTTCCTAATTTCTGATTTATAGAGCTTAAGGACGTCCTTGTATTTGTCCCAACATTCCCTGCAGTCAGCTGCTTTGGCTAACTTGAACAGTTCACACAATTGTCCTCTGCGACAGCCCAGGTTCCTGTTCCACCAATATTCCCAATGATAATGGCATTCGAAAACAGTTGTATCAAAATTACTGGAGATATAATCCCAACAAAGCTGCTCCAGGAAGTGCAACCAGAATCAAGCGATAATACGAGCCAAGCAAATTAAGAGTAGAATCCAGTGCAGCAAATGCAAGAAATTCGGCTATCTTGGAAGAGACTGTTGGTCAAAAGATCTGAGCAAACAAGGTGATTCTTCAAAGAAATATCATAAATTTAATGCAGTACTGTCAACAATCGGCGAAATTGTTGGTTCCTCGTGGTATTTTGATTCTGGTGCTACTCACATGGTAAATGACTGAGAACTTTTAAAGAACATCAAACCTGTATCACGAGCTGTAATGGCTGCAAATGAAACCAATATGAAAGTGGTAGCTATTGGAACAGCAACAATCAGCTCAGGAGGGCGATATGAAACAATTCCAGTAAAGGATGTACAGTTCATTCCGGAGCTTTCAACGAACTTGCTGTCTGTAGGTCGTATTATTCAACACGGCCACACTGTTATTTTCAACCAAAAAGGATGTACATTACAAATGGACTGTTCAAGCTGGATGAAGCATATGAACGTGGTGCAATGTGGTGCAATAGCTGGAATGGAATTGTGGTACAAGAGAATGGAACATCGCTGGCAGAGCTATGAGCAGCTTTTTGAGGACCTCACAGGGTTCCCGATTGTGTCCCTGACCAACCCCGACCTCACCTTGAAAGGAGGACTTTCTGAAGAAAGATTAGTGTTTCGGTACCAACCAGCAGGCCAAAAAAACTCTAATGGAATAAAAAATATTTAATAGCTTTCACAATGTACATTACTGCATCCACGAAGGTGGTTAAAATTAAGGATAATGAGGAAAGTTGTTTACCTATTTGAAATATTATGCTTCTTGATGGCACGAATGATAGTTGCACCAATTAACTTAACGACCTACTTAGGGCAAAGAGAACTGAAAAGTGGGCGTTGTTTTTACGCATCACGCATTTAGAAGACGAATCAAAATATCAGGAAAATTTTCCTCTATGATTAGATAGGGAGAAGCTTCTTTGATCTTGAATTCTGGCAGCAATTATTCCAGACACAATTGTATAACTACTACCAATGCCAATAATTCTAATTGATACTAGCAAAGCTTCTATATGCATTTTCATCTAGTTTTTTTTATATTACGATGCCATGATTCCCTGAGGATAAAAAGTAATAATAGAAAAAACGTAAAAGTGCGTAGCAAATAAATATTTAAAAAAAAATGTTCACTATAGAATACATACTACGCCTTATTTTCTATTATTTACATATGTACATATGTACATATGTATGCAACATAACATCATATTGTCAACAGATTTTTCTTAACAAATGAATACAAAACCAAAGAAGCACGTAAGTACATATTATTGGAAATCATTCAAGCTGCTCAAATAATGTCCTGGAAAAGAATGTACGCTCCAATAATGTCATGTTGATAGTTTCACAGGAAAATGGGATCGATTTTCTGGAAATATTTATTCCTGTCATGATTAGATGTGGGATCTGAAAATAGCTGATAAACATTGTGGATTATGACAAGAATGTTTGATGTATCACAATTTTTTATATATTGTGAATGCCTACGTTGTGGAATCCACTGAAATCTTCAGCGAAAAACTTAAAAAATAATATTTTATTTTCAATAAGTTTAAAGCAGGGTGCTGTCAGTTTAATTTGAATTTCGATGAAAATCAAAGACATAGCACTTCATGAAATTTAATTTTAGTAGCAATATATATATATCTCTAACAACTCTAACAACGTGAAGAGTTGTTTCTTTGAAAATTAATTGTATTTTATTATAACTTTGATTTGACTCACATTTGATTGTGTTCCGTGAGAATATATTTCTAGAACCAAATGCTAAAACTCAGCAAATATAAAACAAACTTATCAGGATATGCTTTCATGCATCAGCCCAAAGTATTCCGAACCACAACCATTGATACTTTTTCAGTTTCCGCTCCGAAATCCAACATATAAACTCAGCGCCCAGTGTGGGCAGTTTTCAATAGGTTTTGTTATCCGTTTATTAACAATGTCTAAGTGGTTTATTAATAGGGTTTCAAGGGAAGATTGATTTTTTTTTCTTAGTAGGGATTGAAATAGACTTGTAACCGATTGTTAGGGACAGTCGTACTTAGTAATCTGATTGGGAACACCCTTGAATTTTCCTTCAATTATATTGTGGGCGATTATTGAAGATTTTAATCTGTTCGTTATTTGCTGGTCAAAAATAGAAAATCTTATTATTAAAAAATTTCAAGGCTTTTTGTCCTATATTTGATTTCAGATCCATCACCCGTGAATCAATATCAATAAGTACTGCGAATTAAGAGTCATCGCTCAACGACATTACTCAGATGTTGCTGTAGTAATGACCCAGCTGCCTGAAACGAAGCCGTTCGTTTCGTTGTGAATATTATATTGTTGCTTGCTTCATCTTCAATAATTATTTTCAAAGTTGTTCCAGAGCGTATTCAGTTATTGTAAGCTGTTTTTAAATATTTAAATTTTGTTTCGTCTGGTTTTAATATAAAACTAGACATGGCACTGTTGCTATCCGAGACCAGATTCGAATCCAGTTGAGATGATTATATTTCAATTTAAGTACCTGATGGATCGAATTCCATGTAAAATTTTCACCGACAAGCTTTCGGACAGGAGATTAAGTGATTAAATGCTTAAGTAAAGTACTCATTCAAGTAAAGTTTGTAAGTGAGTGTCTGTGGAGATAATTTCGACCATGGTTTTAAAATACAAAATACCAGACGATACCTCAAAAGATGAATTGCTTGCCGGAGATTAAAAGATGAAACGCGTGCGTAGCTTGGATAATTTGGTAACAAATTCATAAACATATTTGTCAATTATATATAATAATAAAAATATTTGTCAGTTTAATTTTCTTTTATTTATTGAATTCCGGTAGGAATAAGAGGATTACCGAATCTTTCCGCTGCGCAATCGAAATCAAATAAATCGATTTGATTGCTCTCATAACAAAAACTTTATACCGCGGCAGATGACTATACCATTCCTACTTACTCTGCCATATATGAATGAATATGCAAACAGCATGCAATCTCAAAATTTGCATTAATTTGTGCTCGGCTAGTATTCTCAATGAAAATAGACTGAGGACTATAATAAATATTGAAGGAAAATAGTTTGTTCGATGAAGGTACGCAGACTGTCCACTACACTCTAGTCGATGAAAACACAAAGGATATTTGTTTTCACGTATAGTATTTATTTTGCATGCGCATTAACGCAAATAAATGTATACTCACTTGGCTTTGTTCTCATCGTTTTTCATTGCACAATTTAAAAAATAACGAGCAAGTTCTGCGTGGTATATTAATAGAAATTTTATATTTATTTGACATAGTTTGCATGTTTCCTGCTACAAAGTAGAATCGTTTATTTTCGTTCCATAGTAGGTGCTCAGGTAAAGTTTTATTTCTTCGATAAGAGAAACACAAGCAACCAACGTCTCAACGTTCAATCAGCAAAGATTCCATTGAAATTGCTCTTGCCCTTGAGCAATTAAGTACCATTATTAAAGACTAGAATAACTTAACGCTTCAGATACGCATCCTAGATGAGGTGCAGAATGGAAGTTTATGAAACACTGGAAAGAACATAAAGTGAGGAACAAGAAGAAAAGTTTTCTCATTAATACATGACAAGGTGATTTAATACAATTATGTTTTTGTAGCGGACAGGCCATGAACATTTTTTTCTTCACGGTGTTTAAGAGAGTTTTGTGTGGCCTCAGGAAATGTACAGCAGTATATGTTTGACGAAAGAGTCGGTGTGTCGTTTCAAGTCTAATTTGTTTTGACAAAGCAAATTATATAGGGTGATAGCCTTGAATTTGAAATGAAACAATTAATGAAAAATTGAATAAGTTTAACTGGAAAACGACCTGTTGAATGACAATGCATGAAAACGCATGTTGATTTTTCACCACAATATATATTTTCTGAAAAATAAAAGTGGTGTTTAAAAAATAGTAAAACACTTGTAGTTGAAATTGTTGTTCACCGCTAGCCACTACTTTCTTCAATTTTTCTAGTACCGTACGAGTACCATTTGGAAAGAACGAATAATTTTTTGTGATTGTCCTTGAATTGACACATTTTTTGGTATCTTCATAAGAATTGAAGTGATGCTTAATAAGCCCATGAGTCATCGATCGAAACAAGTGGTAATTGGAAGGAACAATGCTCTTTGAAAACAGCGGATAGTGTAAAACTTCCTGTCTACACGTCGAGCTATTGTAGACTATCCACTTTTTATCCCACATCCCGAAACGATGTAAAGCATATTTCTTTTTCTATTCCGTTTGACATCTCTTGGCAACTTTTTTACTTGAGAATCATTCCCATTGCTTGGCAACGTGTGGCAACGGGTGTGTAATCACCTCTCAATGATTTTATAAGTTCATTGCGCGAAATCCTTATTTACCTTATTATTCGGCAAATGAAAAAATAGCTGGCTATTTTTATTCCAGGATTCAGATAGGAACTAGTTCAATTTATTTTTTTTTTACAGTCAGTCAAATTTTATTTATCATTTCTTTTTTATTCTGTCAACCTTACTTGTGGGAAGTATATGAGAGCTAAATTTAAATGAAGAAACAAAGAAATAAACAAACAAAAAAAACGGAATTAACAAATGTGCGCCACTTATCTATGAGCAGTTCAACATTGTATTTGCACATATTTTTATATTATTGATGATATCTTTAAAAGCGTTCAGCTTAAAATCATTATAAAAAATAATTGCTGGTTTAAAAAAAAATACTTTACATAATTCATTTGCTGCATAGTTATTCACGAAAAATCCGAAATACATGACAATAATATCAAGAAATACTCAAAGCTACTTTGCTTGCGATAAAAAATTTTCAGTCAATTTACGGTGTCGTTTATTGTATTACGAAACCAGTCAAACGTAATTCTATCAAAAATAATAAACCATAACGTTTTACTTTATTCATATTGAACCAGACGTTTGAATACAAAGAAGCATGTGATATAAATAGAAAAAGCATAAATAAAGAGGATATGCAGACAAATTGTATTTTTCCAAATGATTTACCATTGAATGACAAAATCGATCCGAATAAAGAATCAAGCTCAAGGTCACACATTTTTCAACCGATATGGTTCTGACGTGATGCATTATCTCTCAAGTTTGGCAACAACACTTTGGCAACAATTCAAATATACCTCTTCTGCAAAGTAGAATCTATTTCGAAGAATGTCGAATGATATCGATTGCGTTTTATATCCTGACTGGTTGTGTCTGGTTGGTTTCACATGTCAGACTCAAGAAGACTGACAGGAACAATAATTCAGACAAACAATTCACTTCAAGAAAAGTGATAGAATGAATCGGGCATGAAAATTTAATTCAACTAATTAGGGTTGATGATTTGAATTTGAATTAGTATTTATCTCATGTAACTTGAACAGGGAAGTTATTCAAATGTGTTTCACTTGCTAATAAGGACACGACTCTGAAGTATAATTTGATGATGATGCTAAGATTGAGCTGAATTTGTGTGTATGATAATGCTCGGAGGCATTCAAATTTGAAATAGAATGGCTTACAACAGCGCCCAATGTGGGTAAAATATAACTTTGTTTATGTTAAAGTGTGCTCAAATAGAACAATAAATTCCAATTACAAATTTTCTTTTTTGCTACTCAACTACGTCACGTGCGTAGTAAAGTGCTTTGACACCCAACCAGTGGCAAATGTTACAAAATAAAGATGAATCATGTCAAAATTGAAGAGTTCAATAGTTAGCGTTGAAGACTTCAATATTGTGGAGTAAATTCTTGGGAAGACATGAGCTAGGCATTTCATGAGTTTTAGTTTATACTATTTTCAAGGTTTTAGGTTAGGTTAGGTTAGTGAAGAGGGCTGCCGGGAACGCGGCCAGCATTAGGCCACCAGTTTGGGCCCATTTGCCACCCTTATAGACAATCACACGCATTCACACTTACAGCCATGGCACTGGCGGGATTCGAACCCGCAGACCCCGTAGCACGCCGCTTTTTGGCCTGACGCCTTAGCGAGTAGAGCTACCGGGCCCCCAAGCTTTTAAGATTTGTAGATTTTCATTTTAGAGCACATCAAGGATGCTACAATTTCACCATTTTTCAACAAAATGATTTTTTATATTTTTTTCGAAATCATTTATTGGCCTTACATATAAGTGAACTATATGCATATATGGTCCATTATATTGCTGACCACATTACTTCCTAGAATCAATTCATCATTAACTATAGATCTGTTTACAGTAAAATGGTTCGTAATATACTGTTGCACCGTTAAAATTATTACCGAACTAAAAGCTGGAAAGAATATTCTAATTCAGTGTTGTTTAGGGAAGTACATTAATGCGAAATCATACACGAATATGAGATTATTGCGTACAACAGATGAATGCATTAAATATTTACACGCCAAGATTGCATATACTAAATGTAGTTGAATAGTTTGATTAGAATTTCCAACACAGTTATTTGATGTTAATTGGTTGAAAGCAGCAGGTGAAGATGAATGTTTGAATACACTTCAATTGAATATAGCTAGTGGTAAAACGTAACGAGTCAATAATGTAGGTTAGTTGAATTATGTGCCTAATATTTGCTTTTATGTGATGTGGTGTATAATATCTCGTTATTTATAGAAATTCGTAGAACTATTTATAGAAAGTTGCGCGGATCACCAAATTTGGTGTATAGCATGTGACAATTAACCATTCTACACATTAATTAAAAATACTATAAAATAACTTGTAGATCTCTCGTGAACACTGATTATGCATGGTCTTCTATGCAATTAGAGATACTTGTGCATCAAAATGTATTTTGAGTTATATCAATCAAACGAAACGAAATACTAACAGAAAACAGAAAGCAATATTTGTCGTACAAGTTATTAATGGACACAAAAGTAACAAATGTTTAGATCAATATATCTCAAAAACGGTTATAATTACAGGAAAAAGTTAAGTCTTTTTTGTTGGAAATTTTTTAAGCTACAAATTTGTCATACATTGTTTTTCTGAAGACGTAACCGTTACTGAGATATTTAGGAAAGGTCACTTTCGGTGACCTTTGACCCCGTATAAAAAGTGACGCAGCACTCGGATCGATGGGGACTTTTGACATTTGGTTCAACACACCAATACCAAGGTTCACATCAAAATTCAGCTGTCCCCTAATTTTTCCAAAGTTTCGCCTTTTTTGTGTCGGATTTCACTGGACCAATCGTGTTTCCTCACACTATTCGGTAGCATCTTGTGAACACAACGCTCCTTGGACGCTGTTGAACGCTCACCATCCTGGCTCGATATTTATCAAATGTTTCGGTTGTGACCTTCATCTCTACACTATACTGTAGCATAGAGGGGCTACCACTGAAAAAACGGAGGGGGAACTTCACGCCCGGAACGAGTATTGGTTGAAAAAAATATACCAAGTCATTGCGTGGTAGTAAGCACTTCTTCAAGGGTTTCGATACGGACAGCCCCAAAGAGAAGTTTCAAAGCCAAAGAAAGGTTAAGGAACTTGTTTTTAAGACTAAAATCAGGATCCTAAGCATTGACAGCTTTACAACCGAGGAGTAAGTGGCGGCTGCAATTCGGGAGAGGGAAATTGAAAATGCTAAAATAACGTAACTGGTTCCAAATGCAAGAGCAAAAGGAGGAGGACGCAAAAGCTATATATTAATAATAAGAATTGGCTTGATGAGGCGACCCGAACCGGTGCGCTGTTACAAGTGTATGGGGCTACAATCACACGAAAAAGGATTGTAAATGACCAGATCGGAGCAGCAATTGTTAGAAATGTGGTCAAACTGGCCATCTCGCAAAAGTATGCACCGCTGCGCCATTCTGATTGTTGTGTAATGAGAAGGCAAAACCAGGAGAAGCAAATCACTTTCTGGTCTCAGGAGCATATAAAGTTTTCAGAGAAGCTCTTGAAGTGCAGAAGAAGAAGCTTTGTTGATGAGGGTACTCCAAGGGAACGCACAGAAGTGTCGTACAGCGGAAGATTTGTTCACGCATAAGGAAGGAAAAATCCGAGGACTTGGTATACACACGCTTCAGACTATGCAGCTCTATCGATTGCAGATCTACGAAGAGTTCGAGTGGATCAGTGGGGTTTAGGTGATGGATATGTTTGGATCCGAAACCAAGGTTTCAATTTTGGCAGCTGCTATTTCTCGCCAAACCACCCAATTAGGGAATTTCGCAGGAAAATATAAACACTGGAAGATACTTTACGAGATCTCCCGGGTGCGTTGGGGCGGCAGCGTCTTGAATGCGAGAGGTTTGGAGCGGAGAATGCCAACCCTGAACACACGGGGAAAATTAATTATGGAGATGGTGGCTAGATTAAACATGGCTGTGCTAAATAGGGACTCAGCACCTACATATCGCAAACTGGAGTTCGGAGAGTCTATTCCTCATATAACTCTCGTTTCGGAAGCATTGTCAGCGCTGACGAGGGACTTGAGGGTGGTGAAAGAGTACTCCGGCACCGATCAAAGCTTCATCAGTTTCTGGCTATCAGAGGAAAACCAAAACTCCAGTGGAAAAATACTTGGCTGGAATATTTTCAAATTAGATAAGAGAAAGATCAGACAGGGGTCAATATGCTGGTGAACTTTACCAATCAAGCGAGCGTGCGATGTTTCGATGCCTCGTCGGAGACAACCTCCTGGGAAGCAACAGGCTTATTGGTGGACCGAAGAAATAGCGGAACTGACACGAAGAATTTTAGGGCGCAGCAATCCATCGGTAAAGCACAAGTATCTAAAGCTGCCGCAGAACACAAAAAATATCAAGGCTACGAAAAAACAAATGTGGCAAGCGCTTTGCGATGAAGTGAACCGGGACCCATGGGAGTGAGACTGTAAACTAGTTTTTGGCAAACTTGGTCAAATGGGTCCTGGCACATATGCTAAAGTACATCGCGGATTCGCTGTTTTCAGCGCATCACACGACAATAGAAAACGCTCTCATAGTCCATGAGGAAGATATTCTTTTGTTCATTCTGGAGGAGTTTCGTAGTGCAGCTACCAAAATGGTGCATTCCAGCGGAAGTGCTGAAAGCTGAGGTGGAGGACCCACCACCAGCGTTGCTGCGAATGTATAATGCGTGTTTGTTGGCTTATGTTTTTCCATTACGCTGGAAAGAGGCACGGCTTACTTTGATTCCGAAGTGAAAAAGAGACCCTGGCACACCATCTATATACGTACAGACTTTTCTGTATGCTTAATACGGCGGGGAAACTCCTGGAAGACCTATTGAAGCCACGACTACAGGAAGCAATATATATCAGATTTGGAATCATAATAAGCCCACTCCATCTGAATTTCATAATAATCGCCAAGGGCACCGTCTCAACCTTTCGTCAACAATATGATTTATTTACCCTATCTCATTTCAGGCCATCGAATTCCTCTACAGATCATCCGGGTGAAGAAATTTAGTGCAGGCCCTTTTTTCAAATATAAATAGAAAATTCCTGATTCCAGAGGTAATTTCTGAAAAATTCCTGATTCTTGCAGCAAACACAGCACCTTTCCAATATCTTTGCTCCCAAATTTTTCAAAAAAAAACTACTGAAAAGAGCGACTCAGGGACAATTATTCCATACCATCGGTGCAAGTTATGCAGTACCCATGAATTACAGGAAAACTTAGTAACAGGAAAGCGGGAAGTACTCTTAACGGTTCTTTTTCAAATGAAAAGGTCACTATTGAAACGGTTGTACCATAAGGTTCCATCCTTGGCTCTTTCTTTTCAATATTTTTACAGCTCAAATAACTCCCCCACAAGCGTTTTTGTCAACCTGTACCTGTACGTAAATTTGTAGCAGATGGGTTATAAAAGGTTTGCAAATAAACCAATAGCTTCTTAGGCAAAATGAGGCTTAAAGACCAATGCTAACAAAAGCGATCTGATCTTTTCCAGAGGTGGCCATAAAGTCTTCTGAAAGAGAGTGAAATAGTCAACGTAGTCATCAATAATCAAACGATTTCCCTTCGAAAACAGATAAATACTTAAACTTCACCTTCGCTGAAATCCCAGCCACAATATTCAATACACAAAGCAAAACACCTCTAGCATCCCATTTTATCGCCTTAATATTCAATCTAAAGTCTTTTCGTCTCTTTACAGCTGAAAATAATCACCTACAAACACCTGATTAAACCAATCCTCACGGACGTGACTATTGGTCTATAATTTTCTCAAATAAATTGGAGAAACTAGCGAAAATTGAACGCTGGATTTTCAGAAATGCCACCTTCCTTAGAGACGAGTGACCATGAGATCGAACTCAACTCCCCATGAATAATATTTTAGCGTAAACTATTATTCCACAAGAACACATTTTCTTTTGAACTCAAACTGACATTTCCCGCCATTTTTTTGCTTAAATGAAAGACACTTCAAAATCGTAAAAAAAAAAACATCCATAAAATCATATCTTTATGCCATAAGCCTTCCTTCTACATCACTTCTACATAAGATAGGTTTTTCATATTTTGTAGAATGATGTAACAGAGTATGCAGTTATCGAATCTGGTGTTAACTCAAAAACGTAAAAAAATTAGATAGAACGTTTATACTTAGTAGGGCAGCATACATAATGCATCCCAACAAATGGAAGTATCCTTTTTCACCTCGAAAAGGTTTCATGCGTCAACTGTTAAAATAACAACAAATCTACATAGGTCTTTTGTTTACACAACCTCGTGGTTGGTTTCTATGAGTGTTTATACTATCACATTATCATCAGCACCATATCATAATAACGGTCAGGCTTTTTCTCCTTCGACGAAAGCTTGAAACCTGCGTCCTGCCTGACAGGACGATTGCATCATAGCACGTGATTACATACTGAGCTTATTCCTACATAAAGCTTGGCACAACACGCTGTTGCTTTAGTTTACGCCGGCATTCGAACTGAAAAGGATCGTAATCAGGAAGCAAATCCTGTCTCAAGTTCAAGCTAAAAGTGTTTAATAAGAAACGGTTTCCTGTTTGAAATGAATACAACAGTTTGCGCGCGAATCAAGTGCAAGGACTTATGAGTTGAAATCGTTTATCGGTAGCTTCAAGTTTTATTAAAGTTCGTTCAAGTTTCGAAAGGAATTTAATATGAGCCTGAAGTGTGAAGTAAAAGTACGCGCATGAAGTGATAAAGTTTTATCATTGAAATTTGTCACATATAAGTGAAGATATCTATTCGTTTTTATTGGTGTTTTTTGTGTAGTCGTAGTCCTATGTGCGTGATTTCAACGTTATTTTGAAAATTTTCAAATGAATTTCACTGAAATGAAAAGGAATGGTGTAAACTGAAATGTTCCATTGGATACAAATCTTTACTTGGGTGCATAATCTAACAGCAGTTATTTGAGACAGAAGACATTCGGGTAATTGATCATAGTTATTAAAATTGTTTTCAATAACATTTTTTTTTTTAATTATTAAAATTATGAACACATATAAAATAAAATAAAACTAAAACTCATTGCATATAATTAAAATATGCTCAAAAGAAGCTTTTCCGAATAAATTGAGTCTAGTGTCATCACTTAGAATATTATGAAAATTATTGGCCTTTGTTAGGGGTGGGAATCGTTGAAAAGTGTTGGGAATTAGCATTTGAAATATATCAACATGTTTCAAAAGATACTTGTATTTGATAGTACGTATGTAAAATGATATGAATCGACTCGCGAATAACCTTGTTTAACTGTGAACACGAGTGACTGGTACTTTTCGCACTGAACGCTTTCTGCCGCCAAAAATTCTTTCAATAAAATCTAGGAATTCTTTATATAATATGATCTAAGTTTACACAGGATATAGTCAAATCCCACCAAATGTTTCCATCCATATTGGATGGAAAATTAATTATGTAGTAGAACAAATCTTCAAATCATTGATAGCAAAATGGAAGTTGCTACAAATGACATAAATATCAGTCCCATCAATTTTGGCTCTATTGTTGGCTCTAACAAAGGGACACCAATAAGTATTTTTGTCGGTAGAAGTTTCTAAGAAAAAATACTGCTTTCGGACAGCTAGTATTGTTTTAAAAATTTATCAAATGACTATCTGGATAAGTTCCTTAATTATTGGTGTGAAAAGTTAAATTATACCATAAAATGCTCAAAAGCGGGCAAAGCGAGCTACGACTACAGGAAATAATGATTAGTATCAGAACTTAAAGATTGATAAAATGGGTTGCAGCAACCCAAATTTAGCTTGAACGTCAAGCGGTTACTTGGAAAGCAAAAAATTAAGTGTAGGTGTTTCTTACAATGATATATACATATATCTTTATCTTAATTTTGAAGAATTCAACTTCAATAACGCCTCCAATGACATCGAATATGAAACAGCCTGATACAACCATTCTTCTGGGTGCAAGTCCAATTAAATGATACATTCGAAACTCATAAGAAATGATGTAGACTACAAATTTGCGCCATTGTATTTAAAGTATTTAAAAAAAACTGGTACAAAAATGTCATTTTTAATATAACGGTAAAACTTATTGAGTAAAATAGCGCCAACGAATTCACTTTGTCAACCGATTCTACTTTTGAACTTTAACATAAGAAAAATATATAAACGAACGGCGTTCAAAAATGTTACGATTTACTTATTTATGATTTGAAGAATTGTTTTGCATTACTGATCCCTCAGTTTACATCCATGAATAAAAGTGGTGGTTTTCACCAAAAAATAGAAAAATTTCGTCTGATTCGATTGAGCTAAAAACGGAGTAGAATTTAAAGAAATTGTAGTAGTGAAGCAGTTATCATTTTCAATTGAAAAATGAAGTAAATCTACTTCAAATGAAGTAAAGTGTGAACCCTGCCCGTAACCTTGGAAACTGATTTTTTTGATTGATAAAGCGAGACATTATTTTTTATAGCTCTGTCACACAGCTTCTGAGGATATTAATTAATTTCGTTAATATTAAGAAGAACCTTAGTTAACGTTTTAAGAACGCACTTATATCAATCCATTAGTGCAGCGAAATGTTATACATAAATTGTGCAATTCGATTGGCTGGTGAAGAGTGTGGTAGAAAGGAACTAAAAAAGCCTACATCAACGACACACCTCAACATAAACATAGTATCAGACGCTTCTTGATCAGCTGGCTGCAATGTAAATATTTGAACCCAGGGTGACCATTAACTACAGAAATGAGGAACGTGTCCAAAAAATACTCGGAGTTGATACATTGCCGGAGCTGATATTACCAAAACTTACGCAACATACATATATGAAATGAGTTATATACGCAACTTTAACTTGAAGGTGCGATGCTTATACACAAATGGCAAATGGTCAAAAATATTACCACTTGTCTCATAAAGTTGGGTTTTCTGACTAACTATACGATAACCCGACGTACTGTACATATGCTAATGCATCAGCATACGTTTGTCCCTATTTGATGTGATTAGGATACTTGAGCTTATTAGGATATTTTCAATAATCATTTCAATAATCATCGCATTATCAAATACTTGAATCTTTACAGTCAAAAGAAATAATCATATTAAAATATTTTGGAAGGAAATGTCAAAAGCATCACTCTAGCATAAAAAAAAACACTAATATACTTTGTAATTCAATAGACTATTCGCACACCAAACAGCGCTGAACCATTTCTCACAAATATTTATTTTTAAAGCTTTGCAGTAGAAAAAAAAAGTTCGTTGTAGAAGCTACCAAATCCATTCATGCAATTTTCAGTCAAATCTAAACTTCTAAAGTTAAATCGATATTCGCTATTCTTTAAGAGTTTTCATTCTAGGAAAATATTTTCTTTCTGATATCTCTGTCACACATCGCATATTCATCCTACTATTTGCAACCAGTAGCTTTTCTCGAGTTTTCGGAACGACTTCTTCAAAGTTGGGTTTGTTCACGTATTTACGCAGCCATTTATCGTTCTTGTGTTTTTCACTGCTGTTTTATATTTTTTTCTGCTATATGTTTTGTCTTTTTTTTGAACTCGAAAGAAGTAAAAATAGAAGAGCAAAACTGAAATTGACTATTGAATCACTTTATATATGATTCGAAACCTATTATTTTTTGGTTCGGATGTTATTTTTCGCCATAAACAGCACTCAAAACACTTTGCGAGTAATCCTAATTGATTTACAAGACGACTATTGCAATTAATTATTAACTTTCCGTTAGTCGCTTTCACCTCATATTCCTTGCAATCAAGAATATTTTTGTTAAATCTCATCTTTTTCGATTAATTTTCGTACAATTTCCTACAAAAATAAAAATATATCCTCAAAGCAGCATTGTTTTAAAACTGTGATCCCGTGACACTGACCGATATCACTTACCTGTCAATAGCATACATTTGAATGAATGAAGTGCCAACAACCCTTTTCATTCCACAAAAATGGTACGCCGCAACATCCTGCATTCCATTCAGCATCGTTAATATTTATATTTACAAAAAAAATAATCGAATTTGATAATTATTATCGAAAATTTAATCGATTGCCGTTATATCCTGCGACATTATTTTCCCGTTAATTTTTAAAATGACATAATCTGCCAATAACACTGAAGGCGACCTGGCTAAAATACGAACTCTGGTTATTTATTTCTTAAACTTTGTGGGACTCATGGCGGGAGATAATAAACGATTGAATTGACAGTTTAGGATTATTTGTCCTTACTGCGCCGTAAATATAAGAACGGAAAACTCAAAAACATTGACAAACAAATCCCTTGCTAATATCCAACCGATAAAAATGTTATCCGACTCGAAAAAATAGATTAGTTTCGGACAATTAAATACATCCTCCACGAAGCAAAAATATCTCAATCGATAACTAGAGAAGAGCGGAAGTATTTGAAGAAGATGAATGTTTCTGACAATGATACGCATGAATCCTAATTTCGTGCTACGGAATTTCAGTTTGGTTTTGATGCTGATTACATACGAAAACAGTTTTTCTACCTTGATATTGATTGATTTCGGATGTGTTTAAAGGCTGTATGTCAAAATATATCGTCCAAATGCAAAGATTGACTTTAATAATTTAATTATTTTTACAGTTTTTACGATAGGGGTGGTTTGTAATGAAACAAGAGCTCTTAAGTCAAATTATGGGACAATTATATGTCCTGTTGCGTTTAAAAGAGTTTGAATCTTCAGTAATTCTCACAAACTATTTACCCGGGCTGTAGGGCCACGATGATGATTTACTTAACTGTTGAATTTAAGTAAATATATTCAATTTAGCACTGTGAGTATCATAATTCGTACCTTTCTGAGCATCAAAATAGAGCCATGAGTCTATATAACCCCATTCACACACAAAACTTTTCAAACATCTTATTTCACAGCCGAGAGCTTCCTGAAAGCCAATTAAAATACAAAAGAACAACCAGAACCTTTCTTTTTGTGCGTGTAGCTTTTGAACCACGGCCGGATGTGTGCAAAATACATCTCATAACAGCTATCTTTTAGCTACAGCAGCACCAAATGCAATTACTAATTCTACTTTTCAAGCAACTGTTTTCTTTTATTCTACAGTAAAATTTTCCATGCCGTTTATTTTCTCTACAATCTCAAAAGGGCACTTTATGCCAACAATAAATACCTGTCAGCAAATAAAAATTAGAGACTATTTTATGCTTGAAAAAACTCGACAAAATTTACGGTTCGTGTAAAAGAAAATTCAACAAAAACAACCTTTTCTACAAGGACAAAGTCAAATGTCTCTAAGTGAATTCTGAGACCAAAAATAATTATGGTGCTCTCCATTTGTCATTGAATGAGTCTAAAATGAATCATTACTTCTTGGCCGGAGGCGCTTTAGCACTCGACAATTTTCTTAGGATATTGCCACAATGCATTGATATCAAGAGGCTAAATCTGAAATTAAATTGTGTTAACCTTGAGCTCTTGATAGCTACGTTTTCAACATTGAAATTTTCGAGAGAAAAACTCACGGGGAAAACTTGGGTGTTTGAAGCGGAATCAATTAACTTATGGAAAATTATGATGAATTTGTGATTCACTGAAAGATACACCTGGTATGATAAAATATGGGACTGAAATGTCATGACCGTATAGCGAGACTAATGATACAGTCGTTACAGAACTAAATCTAAAGAAAGTAGGCAAACTAAGTGCATACTTTTTTATTTGTGAATATTTGTGAATTTATACCGCAAAATTTAAAATTCTACAAACAAACACAAAAAGAAAAATAACTGCGTCTACATTAAAATTTATAGGAACGTATGTCTAATTAGTCGCGAGTATCATCAATGCCTTGGTCCGATATGAAGTCTATTAAACACTGGCGATCTGCGCATCAGACTTGCTCAAACACAGGCAAATTGAAGCCACCTTTTTGGAGGCCAAAGCGGAGAGAATAGTCAGAACCGGAAGACCATAAGGGGGGCTATATCGGCCCTTTTCTGGATCCTGGCAGGCAACGAAATACTGGAGATCTTAAAAACCAGTGGTTTTGAGGTGGTGGTTTTTGAGGTGGTGGTATTGCGGTACTTGTGAAGGGTGTGTTCGCTCAAACTTTGTCGGACCTTATGCAATCGGCACTACACTCTATCCAAATTTGGGCCAGAAAAGCCGGGGCATAGGGCAAATCCGACAAAAACCGAACTTGTCCTTTACACAAGGAAACACAGGCTGCCGGCTATGCCGCACCTAGCCTCAACTTGTTGAAAGTGTTAGTGGGCCTTATACTAGACAGCAAACTGAACTGGGGGGCTAATGTCAAGCACCGTATAGGTACGTTCGCGCAACACTTTTTGCGTGTCGATCTGCCTACTTCGCCGATTTTGGTGTAAGGTGTGATCGAGTGGTGGAAGGCAGAGTAGAACCAAAACCGAGGAGCTAACAAGTCGCAAAGGTTAGTTTGCATATGTATTACGGTTGCTTTAAGAGCCGCCCCAACGGCTGGGTTGGAAATGTTTCTGAGACCTATGACCCTGGATCGATAGAAGCGCAAGCATAGCGGCAACACGCGCTAACAGTTCCGGCATGTGGAACGATTCAAGTCAGTGGGGCTACAGCAGTATTCTTGCAGAATGCCGCAAAAGATTTGGGCTCGTGCAAAATAGTACATCTTGGCAGGAACTTCCAGGTCAAAATACCTACAAGAACAGACTAGGGAGCTACCGCTGATGGTGGCGTCTGAATTTACACGGACGGGTCAAAGACGGACACAGGAGTTGGCTCGGGCATACTTTCACGCAAAATAAAGTTTAGTTAAAGAGACTTGGAAAACATTTGCTAACATTTAAGGACAGGCAAATTAAGTTACACCAATCAATGAGAGCTTGTCAATCCTCTTGAAGAAGAGCGGCGAGGTCATTGATGAAAAGATTGAATAGTAGAGGGCCAAATGTGGATCGTTGAGGTTCACCAGAGTTAGGAAAGTAAAGTAAAGCAAATATCCAGCGAAGGAGGCAAAATAAGTAGAATTCATTGAAAAACTAGTAACCTTGGAAAGTAAAAGCTCACAGATGCCATAATGTTTTGGTTTGCACTGAAATAGGTAAAGATTAACAGAGTGGAAGGGAAACGGCAGAAACGATTGCATGCGAAAATTAAATTTTTCCAGCGCAGAGACTGACATTGAATAGGTTGAGTAAGGGTACACAGAGTGAAGACATCCATTTTTTTTTTACAAAAAAGTTGAGAACGCCATTAGGGTCAGAAGAACAAAAGAATCAAGTGACAAAATAATAAATTCTATTTCAAGCGGGTTAGTCCCCATTGAGGAAATGTATGGACGGAAGTAAATAAAAGAAATGCTGTGAGTAGGAAGAAAAGATCAGTTAGAGTAAACAGAGCAAAAAAACATTCCAAAACGATTGCAGACACCGTGAGACATTGAAGAAATTCAAGCATTAAATATGAAAAAGAGAGAAAGAGTGAGAGAGGCAGAAAGTGTGGAAGAGGATTTTAAGAGACGAAAAAGAAACCCAAATTGTTAAGAATCGTTAGAGTTCAGGAAAGCCGTATTTCTTTTTGGCAGAAAAACATGATCGACTAAAAACCGTGTAATCTTCGTCACATCATGACTTCAAGCATTACTTTTAACTTTTTGGGCATATATCACCCTACTGGTAAACTGTCGAGAACAGAAAACTTGAATATAGGATGACATCAATTCACAAAGAATAAAAGAAAATAAATCTTTAAGTTAGCAGAGTCAATATCAAGACCTTGAAAGCAATTAAACCAATTAATAAAACCGAGCTCAACAAACAAGAGGTCAACAAAAAGTTTTTTAAAGCAAAAATGGCCTACATTAGAATATTTGATAAACATAATTAATTATAGACAGTGAAGGGGATGAGGGCGATTCGGGTTTGTGTCGGACGTTGAAGCAGGAGCTAATAAATAGGAAGAAAATTCAATGTTAGAGAGGATGAGGTCAATGGTTTAGTTATTTGCACATGGCGAAACAGTTGAATTGAGAAAGTGTATAAGGAGAAAGAAAATATGACAATAAGATAGAAAATTTGCTGGTACGCTCGATATGGCAGAACGAAGAGCCTCACTGAACAGGAAGCATATTAAAGTCACTAGAGATAATGACAACCGACGAGGAAAAGTTAAAATCAGATATGTGGATAATTCACGAAAAATGATCATATTTCGAAGAGGGCGAGTTATATGGAATATTTTAAGATGCTTCGAACAGCGAAGATTTAGAAGACAAGGAACGTTGACAGCAGCTCATTAAACAGGGGGGCTCGAGATAAAATCTGTGCAGAGTTTAATATGACAGTATCAAGTACATCAATAAGCACTCCTCCGGAGTCGGACATATTATATTCCGCGAATATGATCAGAGTAGTAAACATTGGACGGAGGGAAGAGTTCAGAATGAATTTCTGACGGGCAGATCAGATGAACCTTTTCAAGTAAAAATGTTATTTCAAAGTCTTGCGAATAGTAAAGCGAAATATTTTTAGACCTAAGAACTAGGCGTGGTCTTGATGTTTGTTTGTAGATGGAAAATTTCTTGGATTTTCTAATAGTTTCACCAGTATACCAGGTGGCCAAAGTTTGGAGTCAGTGACCAGTGACCAAATTAATGTTGGCTGGCAAAGTTAATTTGAAAAAACTCTAGCGCACCTGAACCGCTAGAAAACTAATTTTCGAAGAAATTTTCTTTGAGTGACAAAAAAGTGTGGAAAGACGTAAAACACTGTTTTGTAGAATCATATCAACCATTCTTTATCCAAAGCAACAAAACTCAACTATAACACAAATGATGAAAATGTTCAGTGCTGGCAACCCGAACGAAGTAGTCCGAACGAAGCGTCCGTTTGGCAGTCCGAACGAAGCAGCAATAAGTTTACCATAACAAACTCATACTCAAATCAACTTATCCTCTGAATTTCGTTCTCATCGCAGGATTTTACCGAAATTTTCAGCGGCTAAACGTTGTTTGAGGCTGCCATCTGAAAAATGTTCAAAACTCGGAAAATTTCGAAATTGGTTTCTTATTTTTATTGCAAATTCTTTGCATATGAGAACGTAATTTGAAGCATCTGTTGGTGCAATATTTACGGAAATGGCTAATGCTGGTTACCCTGTGTAAGCAGCAAAGCAAAACACATACCAAATCTGCTTCACGTTAAGTTAAACCCAACCAGTAAATTTCGTTTCAATTGAATCACTGCGCTGGACGTTATACGGGTGAAAAGGATTTTAGGGTTACCACCCTCAAAACTTTTCAAGTTTTTAAAGCGTTAGTATTTGCTGTTAATTTTCATTGCAGGATCATTTCCATTTGCAAATCTAATGACATAATCGATCAGTAAAGAAATTAAACAAAATTACAAAATGGTCATAGCTGGCAGCCCTTTCCTGATTTTCGTACGAAATTTCTACGACATTTGGTTCATATTAAGGTTCATTTACTGCGTGAAGTTCGTTCTGATTTCTACACTGGACCGGAAGTTATAGGGAAAAAAGCTTTATTTTGCTGTGAGCAAATTTGCAAGATTTAGGAGACAAAAATCACCATAGCTGGCAACTCTATCCTAATTCTTCAGCCAAATTTTCACCAAATGTTACATAAAGTAAGATCCAAGTATTGTATGAATTTTGTCAAAATCTGATGGCTGAATCGGAAGTTATAGGCCAAAAACCGGTTTTTTTTCTCAGTGATTTTTCAAGATGGTACCACTAGCACAGGGTTGCCCGTATTTCAAAATCACTTCTATCAGACCTGGCCCTAGCTAATATTAACATGTCCTGTAAATTTCACAATGATTAGATAACCCGGTCGTCAGTTCTCGTGAACAGAACTTTCGAGTGCTGAAAATAGAGGTAGTTTGGTGATAGGTTGCCGTTCTTGTGCGAATCGGAATTTGGAAAATTTTAATCTGACGTGATGGACAAAGATTTAGATTTATCAATGATTTGAGTTTTTGGGCAAAGAGCAAAAAATTTTCAGGAAGGTCGATGATTTGAAGGATTTTTTTTTAAGAGCCTGCCATAGCTACAGGGTTACCCACACTGTCTTTAAAATCCATGTGTGCTAAGTTCTAGCCTACATCAATACGCTCTATCAATTTCACGATGATCGAATGTTCCTGTCAGAAATTATGACAAATCAAAATTTGAGAAAAATTCCTTGCCCACTTTTAGGCACTCAGCACCCACACATGGCTCAAAATTTCCAATTCTTTATCATGAGCAAACCTTAAACATAATAAGTTTTTATTTCCAATACTTTTTGTTACAAAAATTTTACACTGCTTGGAAATATAGGAGTACCTGAAAATTCACTAAAATGCCCGCCGCCGCCAAAAGGTTAAAGATAACTGAATTCGAACAAGTCATGGACCTACCTACTATATACATCTACAAAATTTCAGCTCAATCGGATCGGCCACTCCAAAGATTACTTCTATTAACCGATTTGCTGATATATATATATATATATATATATATATATATATATATATATATATATATATATATATATATATATATATATATATATATATATATAAATAAAGAAATATGAATTTTCGGCGAAACGAGTTTAATACTATTGTTCTTCGAACATTAGTAAAAAGCTGCGTGTCTCTCAGACTGGCCATTTGATAGATACTAAAATTACGAAGTAGGAGCACCTGGTCCAATTGTAGAAATAGGTCCAAAAAAGAAGATCCGGAAATCTAAAAACTATTTTCCAATTGATTGCACAAAATATTCCGAAAGTGATGTTATTTTTATTTCATTGTAAAGATTGATTCTTGCTAATATATGTGAAACATATTATTGTTGAAATGTTCTCCACGGGATTTCTTACAGGATTCAATCCTTTTGAGGTAATTTTGGATGACTTTCCGGCACATTTCGGACAAATCTCAGCCATGACTTCACGAATATTGGCTTTCAGTTCGCCCAGAGCTTAGAGATTGTTCGCATAAACACGATCTTTCACGTACTACCACAAAAATAAATCTAGAGGTGTTAAATCGCAGGATTTTGGAGGCCAATTCACATCAAGTCGATCGCGAAATTACACGGCCTGGAAATTCTTCTTGCAAAAGAGCTCGATTTGTTTGTGTTATGTGACTTGTTGCTCCATCTTGCTGAAATCATTTTTCGTCAAGATCATAATCTTCGATTTCCGTCCAAAAATAATCAGCTAACATGCGGCCATAGCACTCAGTATTGAAGGTGATGGCTCGTCCTTGATCGTTCTGAAAAAATACGCCCAATCACGCAACCAACCATATACACATCACACAGTGACTTTTTCCGGATATAATGGCTTCTCTACGCCCCATATTCTACAGTTCAGCTTATTTATCCACAAAGCAAGAAATGGGCCTCATCACTGAAGAAATTTTTTTCTTTCGAAAAATCAGCATCAACAGCTTGTTGTTCTAACACCCAATTCACGATTGTTAAACGATCCATATTCTAAAATGGCAAACCTTCAACTAGTTGACGTGTATCTTTGCCAGATGTCGGTATGCAGGGTTTTACTTTCTCAAGCACGAAACGGATAGCCCTATACTTCCTTCCGGAATTCGGGGGTCTTTAGAAAAAAGATTAATCTTTCTTTAATCAACATTCAATTCCAATCAATAAATCTATTGAATGTTTCTGTTCAATATGTGAGAACACTGATCCCATACTTCTATACTTTCCAAAGCTTACCTAGCAGACATCCAAAATCTAGGCTGTCTACAATTTTACTTTCATGGTTGAATGATATATGAGACGCAATGAATTTGCGTTTAAAATGCTTTCCTGAAAACATGTACTCTAATAGATTCTGCTTAAAATACACACATATATGTACGAATGTTTCGCAGCAAAAAATCTCTTCCTTCATTTCGCGGTAGATAGTCAAGGAACCGTTTGAAGTTTTAACAACGTTACTGAATACGTCTGGTTCTTTAACAAGCTCCAGTATATAGGAATCATTCCTACATACATATGTATGTATTTGCATATAATGCGTTCGTGCTTAAATAGCACTAAATCCTGGGGCCGTAAAAAAGAGCTTTTAGAACATTTGAATAAATTCAATTTAGTGTCAAACGCTACTGATACTTCTTACCTGAATAAAAAAAGGCAATCATTATTATTTTTAGATCGAAACATTCACTTTACAACTGTTGCTATCAGGTGAAGGTGAACAAAATGAAAACAAATTTTTCCACTTGCTTAAGCTGATTGATGTCGTACTAAAAATGATTTATGTTTAATACAGGAGGTGGTGGTGTGTCGATTTAAATGAAGAATTTCAAAGTTTCGATGATGACACATAACAAGAAGATTAGAAAGGTCACAATGATGTTCCAAACTGAAAACGATGGAAACTTTGTTAGAAACCTATGAGTTTTTTTTTTGGGTTCTGCGGAGGGCGATCAAACCGAATTTATTTTGAAATGAAAATTTCAACATGTATTGCTCATTGGACGGATAAGGCCTACGTAATGTTCGCAAATTGAGCGTTTTTTTTCAAGAATTTTTGCTTCCACTCCCATTCCAACTCTGATGAAACATACAAGCGATTATTCATCATTACTACCGAAATTTTATTTTCCCCCCATCCGTTTAGTATTTGGGTGAAATTTGAAAATGTTTTTTGTCAATGTTTATCTTAGAGATTATGATGATGTCGATTTTCCTGTGCATCTCAAACAATGACCCAGCTTGTGTGGGAATTAAGTACATAAAATTGTTCAAGTAGCAAAGTGTAAATACGCCTTGTCACAAATTAGTTCTTTTAATGATTGATTTTTGATGTTTCTATTGACATTCAATTAGACTCATTTATTTAAGAAACTTACATACACATATAAGTGTTTGCAAATTGCCTCAAATTCAAGGATGGATAAGCGAACGGTGTTGGCTTTTGTGTTGTTGTTCAGCTCGTATTGACGTCACTTCTATATCCTAAAATTTGGCTTTTGATTCGCCTGTTCCATTTTATACCAACAAACATAAACTGGCGACGAGAAGGTTCACGTGCTTCCCAGATAAGAAAATTGCAATCTCATTTATAATTCAACGAATGAAAGCGAAGATTTTGGATATTGCTGGCAGAAAATTAAAATGTTCTTTTCAGACCAAAAAGCTATGGGTTTTCAGTAACTATCATTTTTTATAGGATTGTGTCGTTGGCTGGCAAGCTATTATGGTTTTTATTTGCATATACCATAGCAGAACGAATCTTAAGTAGCTAGACTATTTTCGATGTCCATTCGTACTGAACGAGAAAGCTTCGTTTATGCTGTAATAAGTATTATGTCACAGGTCAAGTCTGGGATATATCACCACTATCTTTGAAAAATACACCACAAATAAATGGTTTTTTTAGCTAAATAGTTTTGTTTTCGTTTAATGGCACTATGGCACTTCCAGAAAAGGCCTCATTTAGAGTTTCGCAAACTGTCAAATTGACTTGATTTGATATCAATCAAATATTTCTGATTTAAGCGCAATATTCTTTCTTTTCGAAGCTTTTTTTCGAATAGAAGTTGATAAAAAATTTAAAGATGGTCTTTAAATAAATGACTTCGATTCTGAAACCTAGAGATCATTGAATCAGATCACTTTAGTTTGAAATCAATATTTCCTGCCTGTATTTAAGAGACACTAACACCAGACTCGATAAGTTGTAGTGCGGCTGTAATGTCAATCAAGTGGTGGTAAATTTTTAAACATTTTGCACAATTTTTGCCTTTAAATTACACCGTTTATTTCTGTTAATTTTGAAAGTTTAATGGCACTCGAAACGCTTTTCTATTCATTTTGAGCCCAAACTCCATTAAGTTCGGTTTTGATTTTAATCCAGTTAAAAATTTGAATCTCATCAGCATCACTACAGTTTAAAATGACACTCTCATTTGACCATGTTTCCAAAAGTGCCTTAAAGTCACTTCTGAATGTACCGAAAAGACTTATAAGCCCAAATGTATGGAAACTTTGGAAAGCTGCGTGCGGATCAGATATAGGAAATATAAATATTACGAGTGTATTGATCGCACACGAAGATTAGGGAGCTTTAAATGCACTCAGATATTTTAGTGTCTTTAGATAAGCAAACGGTAGAGAAAGTCATGACAGTTTACCGGATACCGTACTGCCATTTAATTCCGCGTAGTCAACTTCCATAAAGGAGAATGATTAAGGCTCAAACAGATGGAAGCTAAGAGAGACGTTGTTCAAAGTCTTACGACTGGCGTAACAGACGATTTATCCGGAGTGTGTTCTATATTCTTGCAATAGCAGCTATTAGCTGCTCTTTTAGCAGCTCTGGCTGTCCAATGTCACGAAATAGCTACTTTCTTATGCTTTCTATTTGACAGTCGGGCTGTCCAAGAATAGCTGCTATGGTAGCAGCTATTTGCTGCTCGCAGTCTGGAGGATAGCATGAAAGTAGCTAAGGTAAAATGGACGTGCGTAAACAGCTGATACAATGTTCAAACGTAGTTTTGGATTATAAATGGGAATGAAAAGCGGTTTTCGTGCTTTGCTGGCAAAGGAGATGAACAATAAATTTGAATATAGTGCTATCATAAACTAAATACGGGCTTGAGTTCAAAGTAGGCTTTTACACAGTGCAACACATCTTGAGTTGTTAGAAGGCAGGTGTGAAGCGCAACAGGCCGGGTACGCTGATTCGTGTACCATGGAATTTTTTCTCTTTTTCACAGATATGGTCTCAAAAGCCGAGAATAAATGAAACGTTTTGAATATGTTAGGAAAATTTTAATTGTTTCTGCATCTGTATGGTGAAAACTCAGAAGTTTCAACAATATCCAAAGTGTAATACAAATGGTGAGCTGATCCACGTAAATGCAAAGATTAAAATTAAAAAAAAAACTGGAAAAAATTTGTTATTGAGTTGTGCTGTGTAAAAACCGACCTACGTAGCAGCTCTTGGCTGTCCAATATACATAGCTGCTTCACCTAGCTACTGCGAATTTTGACACTTGCTAAAGTGATGCTATGCTGTGCTCTTGGAGCAGCTATAGCATGCACATTGAACACACCCCCGTTATATTCGATTTGATAGGGAGAATTAGCTCGCAAGCATTATTTTACCTAATTAAAATAACGCTTCGATACGATAAACAATCATATCAATCATTTGCGATACTATGTCCTTAAGCAAAAATTAGTTTCAAAGGCTAATACAATTTCGATTTGAATATGTCCTGCAATCGAAAGCTCCCATTCAATTTCAGAATTATTTCAAAAGGGCAAAACTGCTCAAATAATAACGTTCTATTTGTACGGTAAAGCAAGTAAGTTTTTTTTCTTTAAAAAATCAGGCCTAATCGATTTTTTGATTTTGTGTGAGTTTTGTATTTGCAAATAATTGATTAAATTTTCAATCGCATTTTTATCGACATGGGAAAGAAAAATAAATATCTATAGGCATTTCATCAATTTGTGAAAGTGACGGCAAAGTGATGGAAAAGTGATGGCAAAAAATATCAATAAATGTGTTCATGCAAAAATAACTGTTGACGCTGTTAGTGATTATCCTTAAATTTGTATTTAATCCAACGCTTGATTTCAATTAAATCACGTGAAACTGCGAAACTCAAAATAATAACTATTGTTTATATTTTCCTCGGTCTATGTTGTTTCCAAGAAGCGTTTTTATTTAAATCAAGCTCGGTAATTTACTGTAGCTCTATTTTATACATCAGTCTATGTTAATATTTTGATGTAATGTATTGGATATTACGATGTTATCATGATGTTTCAGGTTGTAATTAAAATTTATCATATTCCAAATTAAAACAGATACATAAATGCCTACCAATGTGAATATTTTTGCTTTGTTTCCGATGAACTCATTTCAATACTACTGTATAATTTTAGTAGGTCGCAAACACATTTTTATGGCAAACAGGATTGCTCTGAAATATATACATATACGAGTATCTCTCACTCCATCCATTAATGTCTACTGGCTATAAACAACTTTTACGCGTCACAAAAACTTTGTTTTCGTTTCGTCAACAAAGTAGTTTCCTGTTGCAGAAGGGATTGTTTAATACTTTACATACCTTTGTTAACTTAAATTTTGCTCGTGTTTTTAAGTCAATTACGTCACATTACGTTTTTAGAAAAAGTGAAGTATGTCAAATATTCGAAACATAATTTCAGTTTCATGTTTATCTTTCGGTCCTTTGTAAATTTTGTCGTTATAGAATTTTCAAATGGGTTTGAATTTTTTGATATTGAAATATGGCTCATATCAAGTTGATTTCAGTTGCTCGCAAACTATTGTTTCTTCTTCGGGCTCATGAGAAACAAATTAAACAAATTAATCTAACAATAAGTATATTGGACTTTAATCTTTCTTGTATGTTTTTAGTTCGCTTAGAAACAAAAATATGAGAGATAATATGTAGATATTATATTTTGACATTTTGATGGAATATACATGTAATACTTCAGTGAGTGATACTTTTTTTCCGGAACTTCAAGAGCTTTAACTACTGACTTTCAAGTTTAGTCTTTTTCATGGGAGCGATACCTGAATTACATATTAACTGATAAAAACAGACAAGTCTCAAAAGCAACTTCCCTTTGAGGTTTAAGTTGCTCGAAATTATGCAGACTGACTGCAAACGGCTGGTCGGCATCATTACTGGCCATTGTCTTGAAGCGCACATGCCATGAAAATGGGACTCCTAACCAACGACACCGGTAGGAAGTGTCAAACAATCCAGCATCTCCTGTGTCACTGCCCGGCACTAGGCAAAACCAGACAGCGCTGCTTCGGTGAGCCCTGCCTGGTGGATCTCTTGCACGTGGCGGAGTAGAGGCTCAAGGACATCCTTCACTTCGTGAAAAAATTCGGAGCCTTCGATGACCGCTTGGACTGATTTTTTTCTTCTCCTGGTGAGCTTATAGTTCTATGTGTGGCCTTGTGTCAGGCAGTATAACCTACCAAATTTCAAAGCCAAAACAAAAATTTATATGCGAGTAGAGCCAGCGATGAGAGAGTCGAAAAGCGCATTGCAGGTTTAAATTCTATTAAATGTTATGGCTGTTTCTGAAACATAGCAATATGTAGTTAAAGTGTACTCGATAGTGGGCGCTTAATATATGCAGAAGTATCCGAAATTTCCGACTGAAACCTTACTAGAGAAATCGAAAACCAAAACAATATAAATGGGAAATGTGAATGAGTTCTTGGAGCATCATTATTCAACAGTATCATTATTCACAAACTGAACAATATAAATGAATGTTTTGTGTGGCCCTTTAGTTGGAAATGGCGATAAATACAAATGAATTCAATTCATATTTTGTTATATCATATTGTTAGTATCACAAAGACCTTTTCTTCAGAAATATCATAAAATATCTCAACGGAATAGTAGTGCCCGGGAAATTCCTGGGAAAATTGACAGTTGTGGCCACCAATAAAAAATGTTCATAACTATTTCATACAACAATACCGAATAGGCTACATTCAAATGTTAAATGCTTGATAGCACGGCAGCCTGGTACGTTTTTTGACATATACACTCCTTAAAATATGTACATTGCGTTTGGTAATAAATTTCGGAGGAAAGCGATTCAAAAGCATAATTATTTCACCTTCATTTATGCAGAAAGAAATCGTTTAGAATGAAGCGGGAATACGTTCTCACAATTTTCCCATGGCGGAATCTGGTCGTAGAGTTGATTTGATAGAATTCAGAACTAAAGGTAAAAAAGAAAATAAAACCAAAAACGAGAGCTAATCGGTTATCCTGAGTTTCCTACCACCTCTTTTACTCTGAAACCAAGGATAATTTATCTAAATCTGAGAAGAATATCAATTGAAACTCCCAAGATATTTTTGACCAAAATGAAACTATGTACTAAAGTTTGGAAATTATTTAACACCCCGATGGTGAGAAATTTTGAAAATGATCGCAAAATTTTGAAAATTTAATACTAACAACAGAAATGCCACACGTCGGCTGTGGTGTTCGGAACTTTAACGTACTGGAAATAGTTTTAGTTACCCGTATATCTCAGCTCTTTTCTTCTACGTGGCTAATGGTTTACTCAACTTTACTTTCAAACAACTACTCAAAACGAGCTTGTGTCTTTGTTCTTAGAACTGAAAATATTTTCCTTAGGAAAATGATTTGACATCAGTAGATATATTTCATATTTAAATTTGACGCAAGTAGCCGGCTTTGATGCCGCATGTTGAGGATGGTCGTACAAATCGATTGAAAATTAATACATCCGAAATATTCTGCGATTGTTTTATGCATGAATGTTCAAAAACAGTCATGTTTCAAATATTCGAAATAATTGGCTTCCATAAGATGGTCATCACCAAACAATTGAGATGGCTGCTTTGAAGATAGTTTGCGTCTTCTCAGTCTTTATTTACTAAAAGAAGTATTTATTTATTATCTATTGCGCTGCAGATATAATCCAATTACAGTGTCAAGAATGAAAATGAAGCATAATAAAAAAAGAAATAAGAAAAATAAGAAAAAAAGAGGAACAATTGAGTTATTTAAAACTAACGACAAAAATTCGAACCAGGGTTAATTG
Organism: Nemotelus pantherinus; assembly: GCA_963978885.1. Lineage (NCBI taxonomy): Eukaryota > Metazoa > Arthropoda > Insecta > Diptera > Stratiomyidae > Nemotelus > Nemotelus pantherinus. The sequence goes on from OZ022266.1 coordinate 7,528,471, forward strand.
GAATTCAAGATAACATTTTTATTCTTTCTTGAGTTCTTAAAAATATTGCGGAAGAACACCAAACTTAAGAGCATTGTGCATTCTAGGAAGACGCAACAAAGGCGAATGAAAATAAACTTCCGTACGTGCAAACGAAAATAAAATTTTTTTTTTGATGAACGACTAGGACGACTCGAGTTGCGTATGGTTATCAGAGAACCAAAATCTGACCAAAAAAAAGATCTGGCAAAGTTTGAAAAGTAAAGACTCATCGAGGAACAATCTACGGGCTTCCGATGACGACATATGAAAGATGGAAAGACAAGAGGAGTAGGGATAATAGGGGATTATCCCTACTGATTCAATGGCGCCAAATAAATACTGACATACTACGTAGTAAAGAAACAAATAAACGAATACAGGTGGAAATGGTGGTAAACGTATATCAAGAACGCAAGACAAAATTAGCAACCCTCGAGGCCCAGGTCGTGTTATTCATGACAAAAACACCAAATTTCAGTTTACAATCAAAAACCATACCAAAGTTTTTAAAATGTTGCAAAAAATTTGGCCAACGTCATTTTATCATTTTGGCCGAAAATTCATTTTTCTATGTATATATATATATATATATATATATATATATATATATATATATATATATATATATATATATATATATATATATATATATGTATCATCAAAAAATTTCAGTGAAAAAATCTCAGGAACGCGCAATCCGATTGAACTGAAATTTTCAAGATACATTGGTGTATATGCAGAATAGTGCCTGGTTTCACAAAAAGTTAACAATATTTCACCCTTTGGCGCCGGCGGCCATTTTATTGATATTTTAAATATACTTATTATTCTGCGGACAAATAACTTTTGCAAAAATATTGTTTATGGAATGAATTTTGAACGTGTTTTAAATGTGAATATGATAATATTTTTGAAACTTTTAACCCTATGTGTGCGCTAGGTGCCTAAAATGAGATTGGGAAAATTTGAATATTTTTGAATTGCAATAGCTTTTGATCAGATTATCAGATCATTATGAAACTTAAAGGTCATATTGATACTACTAAGTTGTAGACTCGTGTAGTTTTTTATGAACGTGCTGGTAACCCTCTAGCTACGGCAGGCATTAAAAGTGAAAACCTTCAAACCATCGACTCTCCTGAAACATTTTCGTCTTTTACAATGAAAACCAATTTATATAGAAACCTTATGCTTTCTTTATACAACCAGTGTAAAACTTTTGAAATTTCACATCGGACCAGAACGGTAACCCTCCTATATTTTAAGCATCAAAAACTTCTGTTCACTATAGCTCACGACCCAATTATCAGTTACAGTTGAAATTCACAGACTGTATTGGTATTAAGTAGGACAAAGTCTGATAAAAGCGATTTGGAAATGCGGGCAATTCTGTGCCAGTGGTGCCATCTTGAAAAATTATAAAGAAACAAAAACTGCTTTTCGCCCTATGAATCCTGATTCAGTTACCAGATTTTCATGAAATTCACATAGTAGCTGAACCTTACTCTAAGTCGTGTTTAATAGAAATTTGCTTCAAAGTTTCGGTTGGTGTTGCCAGCTATGGTAATTTTGATGTCTTGGGGTTTGAAAATTTGCTCAGGAAAATAAAGCTTTTTGCCCTATCACTTCCAGTGCAGTCATGAAATCAAAACGAATTTCATATGATAAATCGAACCTATTATAGGTATTATTCAGAAGGAATCTGGTTAAAAAACAATGATAGGGTTTCCAGTTATTGTTGGTTTTGTATTTATTTGCAATATCTTTATTAAACAATTTTAACATAAAAATTTTAAACGGTTATGATCTTGTAGTGGCAATAAACAGCAAATATTAAGTTTTCAAAAATTTGAAAACTTTTGCGACTGGTAGCCCTAAATTTCTTTGTGCCCCTATAACTTCCAATGCAGTCATCGGATCAAAACGAAATTCGCACGGTGGATTTATTTCAATGTGAAGCAGGTGTAATATATTTTTGGCTTTGATGCTAGCGAAAGGTTGCCAGCGCGAGGCGTTTTTTGCTACTTTCGTAGCAATAAATGCTTACATTAAGTATTCATGTCGCAAACATTTACAATGAAAATAAGTTACCAATGTTTAAATTTTTTAAGTTCTAGAAAGTTTTCGGTCCCAAACATCTTTGGTTTTTTGATCCCAAACATCTTTCTATACCTGTAACTTTCGACGAAATCATCGGATAAAATCGAGATCGATAGAGTTATTTGATTTTGACGTGAGGCAAATGTGGGAGACTTTTAGTTGCAGTGCTGGTAAAGTGTTGCAAGCACTAAGCATTTTCTTTGTTCATGTTATGTTATGTTGCTTTCGAAGTTTTGCAGTGTTCGGCTTTCCTTAATCTTGAAATTCATGCAAGTGATAGTCCTGAAACCCTTTCCACCCTATGAGTTTAAATGCATTGTTAAGATCAAAGTGGTTTTGAACTCGAAACAGGTTGAAGCACGTGTGGTAGAATATGCACTCAAAATCTGCAAAATTCTTCTATTGTTCATCGAACATTAATATTTCTAGCGGTTCAGGTGCGCTAGAGTTTCTTTTAAATTCGCACTTGCTCTGACGATGTTTGACCTTTGAGCTTCCAGGAGTATTGACATTTAGACCTAGGCAATTATGTGACAAGTTCCGTTCCATTCCGTCCAGAGCTACCTTTTTCATAATTTTCATTTCAACATGCGTGTGTAATTAGCATCATATCGTCTTCAAAATGCTCCATAAAGATTATTAAAAAGTATGTTAATTCATACGACTGACATTTCGCTCACCATAAATTGATATATTTTTCAGGAAATATATTCTTTGATCTATCATTTCCACAGAATAGAGTATTCCATCTTCCACTGTGAAGTTTGGACATCGTTTTTATTTAAACTGCACCAACTGCCTTTCGATATGAATGGTCGCAGAAGAATATTCATATTTTTGCCACCGTCCCACCACAATTTCTACGCACTAAGCATTCTTTCATCACACAGCAAAATGTTCAATTTCCGTTCCAGTTTGCAATGAATTAATTTGAGGGAAAATGAATTAAACGGGATTTAATTCTTCGGCTCGATAACGTCGGAAAACAAGGCAATAATAATTTTTAAAGCGCATTTTATTATTATTATTGAGGGATTTGTTGAGACTGATGGCGTCCTGAAGCGCGGCAATTTTCTTACAGCGTAAATGATTTTATAAGTACTCTCGTATGCACTGTGTTTGAAGTTTACTCAAAACATTCCTCAAGCCAGTTGCTTGCCAGAAATAATTATATTGAATTTCTTGAGTAAAAGGTCAAGGATGTATTTTAAAAAAAAAATGTTAACACTATCTCTAAAGTTGCTCAAAGTTCTCCTTCCTCTTACTTCTATCCTTGCTTTTATGACATGCTATGTACGTAATGACCGTAAAGCTGAAATATAAATAAAGGCAAACTGTATCGTTTATTTCCTACCAAGAGGACAGTGATGACAGCAAAACTGCTAGTTTGTATACACATTTACGATAGCGGTATAGGATGCTGGTCAACTATTTCAAATTTTTCGCTTGCTATGGACCAATTCAGTTCCAAGCTCGTACAACGAGCTGGTAAACTGCCTATAAAATGGAAGGGTTTATACTAGCCCCGGCAGTAGCAACGTTTCACAAGTTCGAGTTAGAGAAGAGATTTTTTCAAGTTAGTTCTCCTGAAGGACTTGATTGCAAGTTTTACAATCCTGAGAGGCAAGAATTTTTGCGGCTGATTGGCCGAATGTGAGTAGACTTTTTCGAAGAACTTTCGAATAAATATGAAATAGAATGCAAAATTTAAGAGTGAGCGAATAAGTTGGAATTTAGTTGTCAGAAAGATACATGCTCGCACACTATCCATAGAGTCTTCTTCATACGGTTGTAGTATACTTAATATTCCGTTAATAGTTTGTTTCTATTTTTTTATGTGTGCGGTCGTCAAATGTAGTGCCCATGACCTAATGATAATTGTAACTGAAACTAATACTGCAGTTCAGCTAGAACACATGCAAATATATGGTTGAAGGCCCAATGGCAACTGCAACTTTGCAGTTTCAGTTGGGATGGACCTAATCCTATTCCGATACGTTGGAGTTGTGCCGTTTCCGATTATATTTGCATGCTTTCTAGTTTGAATGCAGTACTAGTTTCAGTTGCAGTTGCAGTTGTCGTCAGGCTATGAGTATAAATCCCAAGTATTTGGTTGCCCGTTTCCAGTCTATCATCTGGTTGTCGACTGAGTTGTGGTGGTTGTTGTCTGTGGCGTCTCGTTACGAATATGCCCAGATTAAATGATGCAATGCGTTGTATGAATGATAGTGGGATTTGAAGTGCATGCAATTTGAAAATTAGTCCCGCATACCAGATTTTATCAAATATCTTGGCGTCATCAAACGTGACCAAGCCCGTTGAGCCCTATACGTGTATATTGTATGTTGTAGTGTTTAGTGGAATGTAGCGGCTTCAAGCCAAAGTCTCATTTAGCATCAAATATCTTAATTAGCCGATTGAGAAGAAGACGCTCAGCGATTTTTCCTACTGAGGACAAGAAACTTATTGGTCTCTAGTTTTGTGGGAAGTGAAGGTCTGCACTTGGTTTAGGCACCATAGTAATAATCGCTTAAGATGGCGCTGATTATGTCCGTCAAAGCCTCCAGTGTATTGTCAGGAAGATATTTTAACCAATCGTTGCCAGTAGAGTCTGGCTCAGGTGATTTAAGCTTATCTAACCAATTCATAATTTTCTTCATCTGTCCAAAGCTAGTGGGTCTAATTCAAGACTCTCTTGTTGGCGCAGAGGCCAGGAGCTGATCAACAGACTCAAAAATTTCCTCTTTTTCACTAAGGTCTTCCACTTCCTCGCCAGAGAACGGTTTGCTTGAAATTGAAGCTCCAGTACCCCGGCAAAGGAATTCGTTTTGCCAGCACTGTCAAATTTTAGCCCAATTGTTCCATGTATGGGTGCAAGACGGTTTTATTTCTAAGGCGAACGTATTTTGTCACGCGCAAATAATTGATGTCCTTAGACTCCATGCTCTGAAGGAAGTCATCCAACTTCTCATTGCGGAATTGCGAGATCCGACAGCTGATGGTGTTCGTAAGCCGGTTTGGTTTCATTCAAATGCTCCACATTATATTCCTCCTCTTTATGAGATCTTTTATGTTTCTTGGGAGTTTGTACGGATCGCTTCTCTTTGTCGCAGTATGAATTGTGTTGTGCTTTTTTGCCTGCTTGATTTTGTCTGTCAGAGTGCTGATTACTCTGTTTTTGTTGCTGGTGGTTTCGAGTTTTTCTTCGAAATGTTCATTCGCCATTACGTCTCGGAAAAAAATACAAAGCACAAAATACAAATACGAAGTAATTTTTGGATGTATGCAGAAATCACGACAAACTCAAAGGATTCCGCATGCACTTTAACGACGGTCACCTAGACTTGCTGTGGGATGGCAGTTGAATTTTGGAATTGGCGGCATGTGAATGATGCCTCTTCTCACCAGGATTAAAATGCTTCCACCTCTACTTGTCAGAATGTAGTTAGAGACTTGGATTCGATCAGCTGGTATTAAGAATGTTTCCTTGGTGAGCACGATATCAGCCTTATAGTCATATAGGAATTGCATCAGCTCTCCAGTTTTGCTGATTATGGAATTGGCATTTCAAGTGAGAATCGACATGTGTTCGAGAATGTATATTAATGCTTGCTATCTATTGTTGTTTTTGGAGCTGGGAATGCTCCCAGCATCCCCTGAACCATTTTATCCACCATGTCCTGAAACTGTTCCTGCATATCTCAATCACCATAGTTAACGCACTTGGCAGTCTCTTCACGCTGTTTTGTGCAATTTGAGAAGTGATTTTCTCTTGCATATTTGACGCACTTTGCCCTGATATGACAATTATTCGCAGCATGACCAAACAGTTCGCAATAATGGCACTGCGATTGCCCTCCCCGAAGTCTATGTGCCTCAGATTTGCAGATGAGGTGACATACTGCTGTTATATTGTAAATGTTTGTCTCGTTTTAGGACCTTAATTAATTTCGAGCTTCCATTCCTCAGTTTAAGGAAGAAGACTTCTAGTTGGTGAAAGCCTTGTGCTTGGAGATTGTCCTTAAGTTCCTCTTTTGTAAAAAAAATAGAGAAATCGAATCACCGCATTCCAGTTTTTCTCCTCTGGAAGAAAATACGCATGTTACTGCATTTTCTCGTCAGTGAGGTACTTCGTTAAATGTTTTTGATCCCGTGAGGTAGGCGGAATCACCTGTATACCAAAGTATATTCTTTTGGCCGAATTAAAATTGATTTTCAAGTCCTTAAGGACTCTTGCTATCTGAGACCACTTTTGTGGTTCTCTTATAATTACTGGGACCGTCGTCCGTTTTTTTTCCAGTTTTGTCCGAGCTGTTGCTTTTTCCTGTCTTGAGATTACTTGTGTGACTGATAAGGAAGCCTGCTTTGCCAGAGGTTAGTTAATTAACTTTTTGATTTTTTGCCGATCTTTTCAAGCATCACGTCCGTTAGTTCCTTGTTTTGCTCCATCGTCTGTTCGTTTTGTCTACGTTGTACTTATAATTCCGTCTGGGGGTCCATTAGTTGTTACTATTCCGACCTCGTCCGATATTTTTCGTCAAAATCTAGCTCTTTATGTGTTTGTTCTTATATATCAGAGATAACGTGTCAAAATTATGTAGCCCCAGATCATAACAGCTCGGATTTTGATGAACTGAAAAAAAGGCTCACCTGTCCGAGCGGAGCTAATTTCAACTTTCAAATTAATAAATTGTTTTTTACGGCACAATTACACAGCACATTTCTAAATTAATAGTCACCCTGTGTTCGATTTTTTTTGTCACATTTTTTTTTATCTCACGATTTATATTTTGCGCGCAAAATAGTCACTAATCATAAATCTCAGTAGTGTTAAACAACTGTAAACCTTATTGCAAACATACACAGGGCACTTTATCGGCACACACAACACTACCGCGCAAAACACATCTAGCACGCTTAAGGGAATAATTCAAAATCAAGCAAATATTCAGACACTTACCGGACACAAATATACGAAATAGTAAAAATGGTTGTTTTATTTCCGTTTCGTTGAGTCGTTTAACTTTTCTTATCGAACCGTAAGCTTAATTAATTGATTTCCGTTCAAAACGAATTTGTCTTGTAGGCCTGAAAAACAGTTAAAACGAAATGAATCGTATTTAGTTTAGCAAAATACTTTTCAAGTTATCGGTTCTTGGAAAGGAGAAAAATATTTTTGGGCGTTATGCCTCTTTTCCCGGCGAATTTCACTTGTCAGCGAATATATTTTCGTCAATTAAATAACGTTTGAACACGATAGTATGATATCTTCAATGATATTACGCACATTAAGTCCTATTCACAAGCAAAAGCTGGTGGTATTCATTAATATTGCATCCCAGGAAATAAGAGCGCAGTTCATAAGAATTTGAGCGTTGTTAAGAAAGGCGTATCCTATTCTATCAAAGTCTAATTTGAATATTCTGTTTGAAGTAAACGACAACTGATGAGTTCTTAGAATGGCATCATTATTGTTTGTCAAATATTTTGGCATTATCCTTACAAAGCGTCACAAGTTTTAATATAAACAGCAAATTTAAAATGTTATCCCTTGGCATCCTTTATAGGTATATTCTAAAATATTCGCTCTTCAACAATTGATTTGGCTGAAAATCGGGTCCTTTCAAAAATGTTGGGACACCGTTATCAATGACGTTAAAATATCGTAAACCGCCAGAAGTGATAAGGTCTATCAGAAAAACACGCCAGAAAAAAACTAATAACATGTAACCGGAAAAGGTGAAGTATTTCGGGCATAAGAATGAAACTTTTTCGATTTTTTCTTTGTATTCAATGTTGTAAAGCTATACATCTGTGGAATCTGTTCACAGACTTTCAATGCCATACAAATACTGAAGTTTAATATGGGTGCAAAGTATCTTTCTTGTTGTAAGATTGTGAACGATAGAGGCCGTTTAGTTGGGGGTTTCTTTTCATATACGTGTAATATCTTCGAAAGAATAACATTTGTTTGGGACATATTTATATGTAACACAATTTACGAGCTTTCATGACTTGAATTTTCGTTGAAAAAATGAAAGTGCTGCAACTATTTAAAGATGCATATTTGCACTGTAATAATTTAATGGTTTGACCATCAGCAAGGCAAAAGATTTAAAAAAATCAACAAATACCAGAGAGACATAAAATATAATGAATACTGTAGCAACAGCGCTGAGGTGATATTGAAAGATGGAAATTAGTTGATCACGGTGGAGTATGATATCTTTTTCCTCATTTGGCTTTTAGGTTTTGTAGGCTGGAAAACTATCAATTGCAAAACTGTATTTACTATTTTTTTTTAAATTAAATTAAAATTGAATTAAAACCACTATGGCCAAATATTCATGCTTGAAAAATGTTTACATATGAAGTGAGGTCCATAAGTATTGAGCCGTAACCGCTAAAAGGGCTACCTGAGTAATAACAACAATTGTATAACTCATTGATTGGGAACCCATATGCAAAATTTGGTTGACTTGTCAGTTGTTGTTTAGTTCTTCTGGAGAGCTTTGAATTCAGTGTGAATGTGGATATAGAGAAGATTGATCATCGTGCAGTGATGAATTTTTTGACAAAAAATGTGAACCCTCATGTCTAATTATACTTCAAAATGAAGCAAATCTAATATACTTGTGGTGGTGATGATTGGAAGATTTGGCGAATTTTGTAATTAATTATAATTCAAATTTTCATTGCTAAGATAAGTAACCCCTCCTAAAATTTAGACACATCTCCCTTCGGGCGAATTCCTGGGAAAACACTTTGCTAAGGAACAGAGAATTCAAAGAATCATAAACGTTTTTCACCATATATTCGTCGTTCGTATGAAGGATTACAAATTTATTTTCAAGCTTTAGTAAATCCAACAAGTGTGTATGTATTCTATTTCTCTCCAGTGGATTTTGATTGATAATTCTAACTAAATGCTCCAGTTCTATCTGTTTGAATGAATTTGGGAACGTACTACAACAATATGCGCAACGCAAATGATTCTTTCGACGTTTGTGTCTTCTTCAGGCTATTGTATCTCAGACAATAGTCTGGGAGAAACACTAAAACGGTTTGCGCCATCAATGAACGACTATATAATAGGAGTTCTCATTAATTCTTAGTTTGTATTTTTATTAGATAGGTACTAGCGAGTAAAATGGAGTGGAGGGTAGGAAATATTTGAACTACAAATTTTGTTTTTCAATGAATTGTGATAGGGTAATGTGCATGAAAGGAGCTGTTTTTATAGCACAAAACTGAGTTGCTTTTATACTCGTAAATACCGTTTCTGAATATAATTCAAAGTGAGATTTACTCGAGTATTTTTACATGAATGCATCAAAACACTTCATCTGCGAGTACAACGCTGCATTTGATTGAGAATTCGGTACTAGCATCAATCATACCAAATCATTTTGCTAAATGCACATTTTCACGTAGTACCTAGTTTGAAATCAAACCACTTGTTCATGTTTCCATGACTACGACGAACTGATTGCATAGACTTCCCGTACAAATTCTATCGTCACTTCACTCACCCAAAAGTTATACTTGACTGAAACTATACCAAATTGATTCGATTAGTTCTGAATAACCAAGAATACAGCAAACTGAACACAGTGATTTAAATATCACTGATTACCTCGAAACCAGAAAAAAACCATGTTTAACATTAAAAATTTAACTAGTCTTACTAGCCTACCACAGCCAACTATTATTGTTTTACAAATATCACTTAATCTAACTTTCTAATCCACAACTTTCATTTTTCCAGCAACGAAAACCACACACAAAATGAAATCATCGTGCCCATAACAACTTCATTTCCATACGCAAATCTACTGCATTTAACCTGTGGAAAACACGTTTTGAGCTGGACGAAGAATGGCGCTTGGGATTTCATCGGGAAAAGCTTGGGTTCTGATTCTGTGTTTCATATGCCCGTCACTTACAATGCGGAGCATTCGAAAAGCAAATCAGAAAATCACTGTGAGCTCGGGAGCCTTAAATTCACGAAATGAAATTACGATTGGATTTCTTGCCGGATATTCGCATATGAAGGTTAGTTTGAATGCATCAAAAGAGCATGTATGCACGCTTTCACAATAGTATACTTGTTGGATATGTATCGCAAATTTTTTGAGGGAGAGCCAAGTATCGAAACGAAACACACATTGAACAATACTGCAAGATATTCTCTTGTCATTGTTATTTATTTATTTCATTTTCAATATGAAACGACTTTTGTTTTCAAAATTATAGCTTTTTTAAATTTTCACAAAGTTCACAATCGTATTAAAAATTCTTTCGAATTCGTTTGATACTAGAAAAATCATTCGCTAGGACTGGTTCGAATAAAACATATTCAACAAATTGAAATAATAATTTCTTTAATCCTTTTATGGTCTATACTAAGAAATTTTGGATTCCCCCAAAACTCTTCTTTGATTTTTATTTCAAATTAATTATTTTTACATTCTCCTCATGTCTAAACCAATTATGGAAAATTGGATTGTAGGAATGTATCTAGAACTTTTATTTAGAATCAGTAAAATGTTCAGCTTACGACGAAATTGTTCACTGGACCTGATAGCAACATGAACATGATAGCAACGTCGCAGATAATTTATTTGAATTTTCATGGCAACAAGCCCACACTGGGCGCACTAAAGCATATACGCATATAATTGTAACCTGTACAATTTCAAGCCTCATAATTGGATCAAGACTACAAGACGTACGTTGAAAGCAAGCATAATTCAGTTTAAGGGTCAGTCAAGAAGGTTCATTGATAATAAATTCCGGTTTTTCGTTTGAAATTTTTCACTAAATGTACGTAAAGCCGTTTTTAACGGATTATCATTATTACAACAATAACTTATAGAAAATAGCAACAACAATAATTTATAGCAAATTGAATAAATCAATGGGTAAAATACGTTAAATCTTCATTTTCGATCACTTCTGATAACAAATGTAAAAATAGAAAACAATTTGCAGAGGAAGGAATAATCATATTTTCAAACTCAAGACTTTGACTGTAGTGACTTCAACTCAGTAGCCGACAATGTCGAAAAGAGATGTGAACAAAAAATTGAATCAATTTTGAAACTTCTTACTAACAACTTCCGGACAAATGCGTTCCAAACACGGAAACGGATATTCGGTACTACTCGAATGTCCACTTAACTTTTGCCAATAAACAAAGAAAATCAAACTTTTCATTCTAAAAATATGAAATGTGTTCCAAACATATTTATGTTTGTTTGTAAGTTTGCACAGACAATCAAAACGAATTTTATTGATTCTTTACCAAAGAGCAGGAGAAATAATTCAAAGAAAATGTTTAGTCGAAACAAATGCGAATCTGAACAGATGAAGTGAAATTTAAGATTGTCTTTCATTGAAATGGAACTGCCACATTATTTTCGTTTTATAGCAGATATACCTATAACTATAGTCTACAGTTTTGGATGGCATAGTAGGTTTATTAATTAAAGCTTGTATTTTTTTAAAAACAACAGTACTTTAGGAAGCTGGTATAGATGATTAATGTAATAAGTAAGTAAAAAAAATGTTACGGAACATGCCGCAATATCATATCTTTTAATTGAGAATGAAAATAAAAAAAACAGTTTACCATCAGGTAATGAGTATGGTATCCAAACAATAAACGCAAAATATAGCTTTAAAGCCAAGATACTACATAGATACAAGGAACAAGGTACAAGTCAATATACAAGGACAGATAATAGCAAGAGCCAATTCGATAGCCTAGAAAATTCGCTGAACGCTTGTAACGAGATGGACGTCAGTAGTGTAAATCTGAGAAAAACATTCTCAATAAGAATATAAAAATTCAAACAATATGCAGATGGTGAGCTACAAAAAAAAAATTGAAAGACATTTATATGACATAAGTTTATGTAGGTGTTTAATTATTTCTCTCGTCAACGTGACATACTGTTCTTTTTTAAAATTGCTGACAAATACTAGAAATAATTGACTAAGTCTTGAGCCCTGAGGAACTCCAAAAAAAGCGTGATGTTAGACAAAAGTTGAGTGATTTGCAGTTACAACCGAATTTCGACCAGGAACATGACGAAAGCTTGTGTACGATAGAATCAATACCCTTTGACAGCTCTGTGTATACAATACATTGCTTCTGTTGTTGTTGAAGTTTATGAGACCTTGGGCCTTTCCGAATTCACGTCTTCGTCCTCATCTTTAGCTTTTTATGACAGAATGTGACGTTAGCAGAGTAGCTGAGCTATTCTAACAGTTTGAAGCAAACCAAGACGAGGTGTACGAAAAATATGGCTTTGCTTCGTAACATTGCCTCAAAATACCATCAAGCCAATGAAAAGTCAAATCAGAACCTGACTTCGTCAACTGTCATACAGGAAAGCAATGGCAAGGCGTAGATAACTGAATTCGGACAGGCTCGACTTCATCTGACGTCACATTCTGTTATAACAAGCTGAAGGCGAAGACGAAGACGAAGACGACAATTCGGAAAGGCTTCTTGTATCTACTTATATCTACGTAATAAAAGATTTACTTATTGTGTATAGATATTTCCTGCGTTTTAACAAAAGAAAAAAGCTCTCCTCTGAAAAAGCTTTTTTCACTGCTGGAAGATGCCAATCTTCAAAAAGATGTTTCATGGCTCCTGCCCTGAAACATGCCGGATTTTTACCAACTAAAACCAACTCTTTTTTCTTCGACACTTCCCACGGAACTACTTTTACAGCATTACTCGGCCGGGGTGGATCAGCCATTGGCTGCTTCTAGAGATTCTTGCTTCTTTCTTTTTCCGGTCCCGTCCCGCGTCGTATATTTTTTGTATATATTATTATTGTATATTTTTTAGTGCTGTTTCAACGGCTTTCCTCGCAATTTAGGGTTCCAGCTTACAATACACGATATTTTACGCTGATACCCTTGAGCCTAGTATCGTCTCTAGCTTTCTGAGCATTACGTGTTTCGCTTCCCCGGGTACATTTTTATAGTCCGGTTCGGATAGTCCGGTCAGGTGTCTTGTCCAAAACGGTACCGATAATAAACATACCCACCATGTCCGCACACAAATTGAGTCAGATCATAGCCCGTTTCTACGTGGCTCCTTGAGGTCCATCGTGCAACGTTGGGGATTAATTTGTGCGTCCAACGCCCGTTTCGCGCCTCCTCCCAACAACTTTGCCATGAGAGCATTGACACTCGTCTTCAATCTGTCGCGTGCTTGTTGTCTGTGCTTCGTTTTCGTAGAGTCGAAGCGCTTCATCCGCGAAAATTTCAATGGGCAGCAGACAAGCTATAACACACGTCGCCTCATAGGATGTTGCTCAGCAGGCTCGAAGTGCAATCAGCCAATATTTCATTTTTCATTTTTTGCCGATTCAATTTTATTTATAGCGCTACGCAACCAAGTCATGATTTAATCACCCAGGCTGCTTCGCTAGCGTAAATTTTCACTTCTTCGAGATGACGGGGCTGGAATCACGATGCCAATATCGTCATGGAAACCTATCACAACATTGTCCAAAGCAGGTGGCCAAAGACACATAAATCATTTACTTTCGTTTGATTTCTAAAGCATTCATTAGTCTCGGCATCGTATCTAATAATATAAATTTTATCCAAACAAAATCTACAATGATTTCACTCGAAATATATGAAATTATTAGCCCAAACGAAATCTTCATTCAACTAGAATGCTAATAAAATCTTCAACCATTTTTGAAAAACAAAATCAATAGCTTTTATCTATTTATTGCATCAAAGAGCCCAATTGAGCAATGTTAAATCAGGCTCTTTTCGAACCAATTAGGAATCACTTTTGTCGTCTGAGCTCTCAAAATAATATTGTTTACTTCTAGGTAGTGCTTGGTGCCTTACCATTAGCCCTAGAAGCCATCAACCGTAATCCAGACATCTTACCAAATCATAAACTTCGATTCAAAGCACACGATATTGGCGTTCGAGAGGGTGAATATCGTGCTCAGCCTATCAAGTACGACCCGAAAGAATAAATATGTTTCCCACAGCTATGTCACGTATTTTTTTTCAGGCTCATGACACAAATGCGAGACGAGGATGTCATCGCATTTCTGGGACCAGACGAAGGTTGTACCTCCGAAGCCTTAGTCGCAGCTGCATGGAACATGCCAATGATTTCTTATGTAAGTCAAATGTTTTTATTCAAGTGGTTTTTTTTCGAAATTGGGGCAGCAGAAATAAAAAGACCTGAATTCGAAATGAAAGACAGTAGGACTATGAATTATAATTTATACACTAAATCTGAATCATGTTTTCATATGAATTTTTTGTTCAATCCAAACGAAATTTCCCATGTTACGTTACAGAAATGCACCGACACTGCAGTCTCGAATAAATCAGTTTTTCATAGTTTTGCTCGTACACTTGCTCCAGCTTCCAAGGTACGTACGTAGCAGAAAACGTTTGGCCCAAGCATTCTAAAGTAGTTTTTAACCTGAACAATTCTTTCTTTTCCATCATCTCAACAGGTCTCGAAAAGTGTTATAGCGCTTCTCACAGCTTTCGATTGGCGCAAGTTTTCGATTATAGCTAGTGGCCGTCCAGAATGGGGATCCGAAGTAGCTCAGGCAATCCGGGTAAGTGGAATTTGTTCCCGAAGGAGTTTTTTTCGGATTTGGAGACAATTAAATAAAAAAATGTTTGGAATTGAGTTAAGTGTTCCGAAGTAACGATGCAACTTTTTATGTAGAACTTAGCAATTTTGGAAAATCTCACGGTGATGAACTATCGGGAAATCTCGGACTATATCCCGATACAGTCTACGCTTCAGAACATGCAGAAAATCGTCGATGAGACCTACGAAACGACGCGGAGTAGGTTTTTTTGTCAAATAATTATTTTATAGTATTTATACGATTGTTTTAGACGCTAATAATTAATATTGCTCTATTTATTTTGAATACGTACACATACATTACAGTTTTTGTTTACAAACAGATTCATCAGATTTACATTACTTCAAAATCAATATTCTTTGCGCTACACATCATGAATTTTGATAGAACATTCAAACGTATTTATTCGCCTATAAAATAATTCATGTCCTTTCCGACAATCTTTTCTCCCTGTGCGACAGTTTACGTTTTTGTCGGCGAGCATATCGCCATGGTCGATTTCGTCAGATGTCTGCAGAACCGTAAACTCCTCGAGACCGGCGATTACATAGTCATATCCGTGGATGATGAAATTTATGATCCGACACGTCGTCTCAACATCATGGAACGAGGTAAGTGTGGGTGGATGGAGGCATGTCAATTCGATTGGAAAAGTCCTGACAATAGGCGCGTTTTTTTGCTCCTCTATCCAGCGGAGAGTAGAATGAGAGTAGAGTAGACGCATTGAAAACAACAACACTCCTACACCAGTGAATTCACTGGTGTAGGAGTGTTGTTGTTGTTTTCAATGCGTCTACTCTACTCTCATTCTACTCTCCGCTGGATAGAGGAGCAAAAAAACGCGCCTAATGTCGTAAGCCATTCAAACGAGATTGTGACGTGTTTTCATATTTTCATGCAAATGTTTTCAAGTGTAGCAAACGGTTTGAAGAAATTTCCACAAATTTGAAAAGTATTCGAAAACATTGATACATATGTATGTATGTATGCATGTATGTAGATAATTCCTCCGACTCTAAATTTAACTTGTGAACATTTTCAGAGTGAATTCGGGTGTTTTGCCTGTAATTCGATATCGTATGTCCTCGTATCGTTGAATTGGTTTCGGGCCTGAAGGGTCCGAAACGATAAACCCTTTTTGAATGGCTTTAGGCTGTTTTTGATAAGATTATTGATGAATGTTGATTGGGCATGCGGTAGATTTGCGGCTTATTTCAAATGAAATGACGCAGTAGTCTGATCTGATTTTTTATTTTATTTATTTTTTAAGAACATAGACCCAAATTGGGATCCAGCTTAACCTCAATTATTTGATAATATCAGATGATTTCAAATGAGATGATTTCTTTTGTCGTCTGGCACGCTGCAATATATTCTACATCGCTGGGTTTTTTCTATGATAATACTAAAGCTCAGGGATTACCCTTTGAAGTGAATTTTTAGCTATGGCGGTTGGGAGACACAAATAGGAGAAGCCGATATAATTTATTTCTTTATTTTTTGAATCACTGGTGCTATATCCAGTCGCCACTAAATCTATGATGTGACATTTAATTCATGGAGTGCTGGTATTATGCCCAGTCGTCGGTTGATAAGACAACACAAGACGAACAAATACAACTAAGAGCATACTGCTACACTCGAGCCCACGATCAGTAGATTGCCGCTTCGACAGGCATATTAGCGAGCAGAGCTACCGACCTTTAAAACCTCTCTCTAATAGCATCCAAAATGACGACCTTTTCCTTCGGGAGCCTCGTCTTCTCACTAAATTGCACCAATGTGCTTACAAAACCGAGTGCAGGCGCTTTTTGACCAGAAGCGGTACGCGAATTCTCCATCGCGAACTTTTTTGGAGTTGCTTCTAACAAATTTTCAACATTTTGTTCTTTTTTAAATATTCAATCAACTTTAAGTCAACTGCCACTTTTTCCTGCTACAACTTGTTGTTAATCTTCTCGTCTCAACGTCGCCAGTATAATCTGCAGCGATATAGGCTGTGATTCACCCATATCTCCCTCCCTTAAACCGAAGACTGTAGCGGGATGTACCTTTCAAGTTTCAGAGAATTCTTTTGGTAGCATTTCGGTGGATCTTCTTCGTCCCACAAAGACGTTGATTTGCACAGATAATCACCAATAAGCTCATGAGGCCTCCAACTGCCTCGTGAAAGGGCAAATTTTTATCACTTTATTCCAACTAGGACGAACAGGGTGTTAATCGGCTGCAGTTGCGACTGGGTTTGCTTCCTGCATGTTGAACCTGGTATACTTGTCTCAGGCAGCACTTTTGGTGAAGAAATATATATCCGTTTTGGTTGGATGATGGCGTTGTCGAATTCCTTTTTCAGGACTCCAAGAAATGATTCAGCAATGCTATCCTTTTTCGCTGCAATTAGTGCATCGTCAATGTGTATCGCAAGAAGGATTCGATATTCCTGGTCGCCAGTGAGTAGTTTTTCCCCGAGTGGCAAAGATATCGCTGGGTAAACGCTTGATGCTAATTCGATATATTTTTAACACGAAAAATTTAGGCCTATATTACTCACTTCTTGGCTATTTTGGCATAAGAAGTAAGATGAGCCTTTGTGTTACATATGTGCGAGGGAAGTATCTGAAAGTTTTATGTCTGCGAGAATGACTGGGCGAGTAACGACCCCCACACGCCTATATGTTGGTGCAGGAAGTCCTTTGATCCTTTCGAATTGACAATCCTACATCTATCCAGTTTGCGGAGGCCTGACGAGACAGTCAGATGTTGCCATTTATTGAGAACGCGACCCTACGCAACCTAGCAATGTATGGCAACCTGAAGTTCTTAGGTATACAGTTATTGGGGACAGTAAACATTTATATCCGTAAGGATGTTATCCGCTTAGGAAGCTCTTGGAAATTAGTGACCTCACATCTACTAACTGGGTTCTACCCCTAAATACTACTATGGTAAAATATTGCAGAGTGTATCCTTTATGTTTTGCTTATGGTTCTGCCCAAAAAAATTTTCGTCACTAGCACTGGAGTAAACCTACCATTTGAGGTTGGCCCTTCGAGGAGTTTCTTGCTAACTGCGGTTTAGAGAATATTCACTATGAGAACCTTTCTCCACAATGACTAGAATTGGTTGCCGGATCTGATGCCAGCTTAGGTTTCATTTGGTAAAGCATATTATTTCCGACCTGGATACCAGGTATATGGCTGAATATTGTGGCACGTTAGCATAAGAGGGGTTTGGTTGTACTCAGTATTTTACCAGTTATGCCTTTAATACCATAAATCTAGGTACAACTGGTAGTATTTGACAATGCTAGTACTTTATTAATCGAAATACGAACAAAATAAGCCAACGATTGCGGAAATTCTTTTGTTGATGGAATTTCTAAAAATCTATTTTATGTGAACTTTACTTTATTGACACCTTTTTATTCGTTTTGGTTCAAAAACTGGTGAATTTTGTTTCCTTGCGCAACGCTATTAATACCCATATTTTCGTCGGCCATCATTTGCAGTTTAAACACATGATAGAATTGCAATGACCCAACAATATTTATTATGGTTGGCTTTCGCATGTTGAGCGTTGAAATCAGGAATCGGTTAAATATTATATGGAATAAATCTTACTTAATTTATCACGCATGATTAGAATTGAATTCAATATTAGATTGGATGGCTACACATTCTGCGGCCTATATTTTGTAAAACTACAACTTTTCAATCGTCGATGGACTCACACTGGGCGCCATTAAATTCACGGTTAGGAATTCTACTAGGCTTAAGACTTTGGATTTATTGACCCAATAGTTGAACAAGGCTGAACTTATCTGATAATAAATCTATTAAAAGATAAAAGAATTGGTTGGAACTATGAATGCTGATTCAGTTACTTATGTCTGTGTATAAAAAATACATTGTTAGCAATAATACTATCCGTGCATGGTTGCGAATTCATTGATTTGAGCTGCATGTTGCATATATGGACATAATATGTGTTGGGAAATCGTTGAACATAAATGGCTATTTGCGTATAGCTTAAAAATATATTGCGAAAAAAACATTCCACGACATTTGGATATGAAGACTCTGATATTTCTGTTCCAGTTGATCCACGATTCGTGATTAATGATGACGGTGATTAATTTAATACTAATCGATATTTTTCACTTATCATCACAATTCGGGATGATTCAGTGAATTGCTTGAGATGACTTTTAGCCTCTTGAAAGCTTGAAACCAATCTATCAAGTTCCTATCAATGTTATGTTCCAATCAAGTAGTCACCTCAACTCGATTCAATAGGCATTTCAATGGGAGAATGTGATTGAATTGAGTCGGTTTGTTTACTCACATCTTATCGATACACAAAAAAATCACATAGTGTCTCATGAAAAGCCTAGATATAACATGCAAGACATTATGGGGTGTTTTTTTCCAGAGCCCGTACGAATTAAGTGAAAGCTTAATCAATTCAGGTGTAGTACTGAAGTATGCCACGTGGGTAAACAGTTCGGGAGCAGTTTTCTAATTAGTTTAAGATAGGGATTAACTCCTACATACGCATGAAACAAACAATCGCTTCTACTCCAGCACTAAGTCGGTAGAAATCACAATCAACGTCCCAAAAATGTTCGTAGCACAAGTGAGTTCATGTGAAAATCATCATTTGGCTTCAATCGCGATGCACTACTTTGAAACTATAGAAACAACATTCGATAAATTGAAGAAAGAGATCCAACATGCGAATTGATTGAAGCCACAATCATATTGAGTGATAGGGAAAGTGAACTTTCATGTATATTTGAGCACTGCATACAACATCGTTTTCAACCTTGACGAGAAACAAAATGAGTTAATGAAGTAATTGACAATATATTTACGATTCGTTAATCGTTGGCACATCTTTAGACGAGTTTAGTTTGTCTGACAGGTGAAATTCATTATAGTATTTATTTCTATGCATGATCCAGACAGGAAATTAACACCTATACATGTACTTGAGTGCCGTCAAAACGAAACATTTTGAAATGACTGTAATGTATGAATGCCAGATATTTTTTTATCTCAGCTCGTAGAAATGATTTGACACCCATCGTCATTAGAAACATTCAAGTGTAAATTTAACACATCAGACAAACATAAATTCTCGGAAAATACACCTACTACAGTATTGCTGTCAAGAGAACATCAATAGGAAGCCACTTGCCAAGGTGTCGTAAATTAAACCAGCATCGTAGAATAACAGAATTCAGATGGTTGAAGATATGAATACACATGAAAGCTGTTATTCCAAGCACGAGCATTCGATTCTTGGTATTGAGATGGAATCCAGTTCATCTGCCTAAAGTTATGGGGTCGTGATATGATTTCATGCTTAGTATATAGTTGCCTGAAGAGAATAAATAAAATCTACTTCCTTGTTCAGGTGAATGTGAATGCAAAAGAGTTTCTAGTGAATAAGTGAATTAAGTGAATTAAAAATTCGAAATAAGTGAATTAAAAATTCGAAAACCATATGCCAATCCCACGATGTGGTTTGAAAAGTTGCTGATAGGGAACAATTGTCCATAGTAGTTAATTATAAGGAAACTTAGTAATAAGAAACAAATCACATTTTATTCTATACCTCTATACAAATGTATATTAAGTATGGTGTGATAGAAAACCATTTTCATTCGTCTTGAAGTGCAAGTGAATTCAAACACTTCGAAAATTGGGTTCCTGCTTTAGAGAGGCTGTAGCGACCTTTCTGTTCTCATACAAACCATGGTGGTTTCGATCATACCGTATTGATTTTAATTGGTCTGAAAGACACTGCAGTTTTGCTAAAGAGCTGCAAGCACTAATATTGGTCTCGGGGATCTTGGGGTTTGCGCTGTCACATTAAAAAAACCAACAATTTGTGATCGTATCAGAATTTCGGAAGAAGATGAAGCGGATAGTAATAATTCTGCTACGTTTATTTGAAAATCTATAAGCGCCAACGATCTGTAATCAGATTTGACAAGTAGCCACGCATTGGCGATACGTAGCCTTGCGTTTGCAATTGCTACTCCAATGCACCAGCAAACAATTCACCAAGTTTTGGACTTATGATTTATTCTGCATATCTCCAGAAACACATCACACAGAGTCATACGCTGACTGTAGACATTTGCTATGGCTTGTCGGGAAATATTTATGAACTTATTTTCCTCGGAGCTTATGAAGGTAAACCAATTGTCAAAAATAGTTTGAAATTTTGATGGTTGGGCATGGTTGAAATCAAAAACAAAACTATATGAGATACCAGGTTCATATCTTGGACATGCTCCGCAAAACCCCAACGTTATTCCTGGTGTCTCAGC
Organism: Nemotelus pantherinus; assembly: GCA_963978885.1. Classification (NCBI taxonomy): domain Eukaryota; kingdom Metazoa; phylum Arthropoda; class Insecta; order Diptera; family Stratiomyidae; genus Nemotelus; species Nemotelus pantherinus. Next base: position 7,549,597 of record OZ022266.1, read on the forward strand.
TTTAGTGAACAGTTGCATGCCAGTTGATCTTGTTTTAGTATGAATGTCTATTTTATACCGCTGATCTTAAACTCATCGTGGTCTTGAAGTCCATTGATGACTGTAGTCTTTTTCAATCCAACCTTACGATTCTCGAAAGCTGGAGTAATGTAAACAAGCTTCCTCTGAATGCAAAGAAATGCGAAGCACCGTTATTTCTCATAAAACTCGCCCACCTGTATTTCATTACTCGTTGAATACCCGTTTGCTCTTTTCTCTTGCCTGGGTCAAGGGCCTTGGGACTTTGTTTGACAACAAGCTCAGATTTGATGTTTATATCTCGGACTTGGTCCACCGAGCCTCCAAACTATCAGGCTCTATCTTAAAATTCAAATCCATCCAGTCAACCCTGGAACACTATGCTTGTTCATATTTTCTCGTATTCTCACTTGCATATGTTTATATATACTGTAATACTAAAGATTATCAATATGTATGCAACCACATTTTAATTATGCAGTAAAAGCCTTGCCTGGAAAGTTGTCCGAACTAGTAATTGTATTTCCTGAGTACTGGTAAAATGTAAATAGCTTGTTTTCGGTCGAACAATTTTCGGGTTTCATTACAGAATCAAAATCAACATTGAAATTAAATGTTTTACAAAACTTTAGTGCAAACCGAACAGTTGGCTGTCAATTAATGAGACCAAAGTTATTTTTAAATTTACGCTTTTCGTGCGAAAGTTGGCACAGTTAGCTTAGCTTACAATAATGTAGCTGAATTTATTTTATGTCGAAAACTCAGACAAAATGTTGTCCACCACAAAGTTTTACTTGGCAAAATTATAAAATTTGCAACATATGTACACATTCATATGTATCAACCAACTTCAAAGCACTAACAATTACTTTTGAATCTCTCTAGAACATTATCTGCTTCTGCTATATTCTGAATTTATTTACGTCGACCATGTATTAAGTAAATTGAAACACACAAATCTATTTGACGCATTTGTATGTGCGTCTCAAAAAAATTTTTCACCACATTTTCGCACTCATACGAGATATATCTTTAGTCTAGAACTTTTATTTTTCCAGAGTATTTGGATCCATACATTAAAAAAGTCAGAAGTCGAGCGCTCGACCTGCAATCCTTTCAATCCGTCCTTAAAATAAGCATGTCGCATCCATTGAATCCGGACTTCAGGTAATTATTTTAGTTGAAAAATCATCCCCTGGAAAACTTTTTCATGCAACATCCTACATGTTTGTTTCATGTCTCTCTTTTACGTTTTAATTACAGAAATATATGCGATAAAATCAAGGATTTTTCACGAAAATCTCCATTCCTAGTACCGTATCACGAGAAAGTTTTTGATAATTTATCGGTAAGTACATATGCTCAATGAATGTTTTAATTAACAATGAAAGATCTTTCTCACCAATTTAAACATATGATGAAGGTTAGGTTTATTTGATCAATGGAATAGTGTAATTTCGCGTTTATTCTAATCAGTATTCTATGCTGTAACATAATGAATTTTAAATAAAACTGAATGTAAAAGTGTGATTGCATATTTCTTTTGTTGGTATTTGGCTTGACCAAGCGCTAAGCGTGATCTAATATTTTTATGGTTTCTCAATTTTTGGTTTCTCATTATTTTGTTCACATTGTTTGGATGACAAATTAAGCGAGATAGTTTGTTTTCACCTTTTCCATTGGTTTACTTTTTTTATTTTTTTATGTTGCAATACTTTCGAATCTCGAAGCAACGTTAGCTAGCCATGCCTGTCCAAACAGCAAAGTTGATTAGAATCTAATCAATTTAATTTTCCAGGTCACTCCGGTACTCGTGGTTATTAAGAGGTTGCATCAATATATAAATCAAAATCGTTATTGCAACCACAAATGCAATATGGCGACAAAGGGTACTTTTAGTTCTATTCAAGCGAAACCAAGCAATTGTATTTCTGAGTGTGTCGAATTATTTTCAATGCATTCTAATTAACTTAATTGCTGAAATCAGGCCTACAGCTTAAAGGCATAACAGCATTTCTATAAACTTAAAACTAATTGACTCCGTTACCCTGGATATTTTTCTTTCGCCACAAAATGAACTAAAACCAAGCATTTTGTTAATGTATGCGTGCTCCGTTGTGCAGAGATTGTTTAGTTATAGGGAATATTAGGCTGCAATGCTTCTGAAACAGTCATTTTATGGCATTCAGAAAGCTACAAGACACCATCGCTCCCGGCAAAGGGAAACCACTATTAGTCCGGTGAAATTGGACATAAAAAAGGCGAAACTTCGGAAAAATTAGGGGAAAGCTGAATTTTGGTGTGAACCTTGATACTGGCGAGCTGAACAAAATGTCAAAAGACCCCATCGATTTGAGTGCTGCGGTACATTTTATACGGAATCATGGTCAAGAGTGATTTTTCGTAAATATCTCAGTAACGATCACCTCTACAGAAAGACAATGTATGACGAATTTGTAGCTCGAATATTTCCCCACAAAACTCAATCTTTTGCATGATAAGATTGATGGATTAGATAAGTTTCCGACAAATAGAATTCATTTAAAATTGATTGCAAAATCTTACTCGTATTTTTGTTTATTTGTTTTATTTTTCATGAAAGATTCCCTCTTTCGAGGAATCGGGGTTGGCCTTATCCTATCGGTAACTGGCCGTCGGGTTCGACTTTTTCACTTTTTCACGTTTTATTTAATTATGTAACTTTTTAGTAAATGGGATAAAACACAAATGCGTCTCGATAACGCGCTGATACGACGCACAGTTTTGACACGATCATTCACGTATGGTCAATTCTAGAGAAAGACCGTCCTTCGGAGAAAAACAGATCACTTTGCAGTTCTCCGGCTACAACCTTCCACCACAAGAGGCAATACATGAATGGTTTGTCGGTTAAAAAAAATACTATAAGAAAAATAAATAAAATAAAAAATTAAACAAAAATTGATATCGCTGCATAGATCACAATTAACAAGATGGTAATGCAGTTTGAAAAGGAGACACTCGTCAAGGAAAACTCTGCACGATTCAAGGGATGAAATCTGCAATATCAAAAGAAGATGGTTAAAGACACAGTAAAGGGTGTTGAATTTATAAAACAAAGAGCGAGTAAACATACTTTGGACGGACTCTAAGGATTTTAATGGGAATACCACAGTTGACAACAGTATTCCAGAATACTGCGGACAAATGACAGGACGATATGCAAACATGTGGAAAAGTTAACAAAGAATTTAGAGGATCTACCGATAAACCCAGACAATTTAGAACCCCTGACAGTGATGTGCATTATATGGTGATCGAATTGGAGTTTCGTATCAAATACCACGCCAAGGTCCTTGAAGTTGACAGCAACATTAAGAGAGGAATTTGAAACAGAGTAAGAGAAGGTAATATATTTATGCGTATAACACAATGCACCAGAGAGATCATTTTGCAGCTGATAGCAATCGTCAAATGTCTCGATTATTCTAAACATCTTGAAGTCATTAGTATACTAAAGGCAAGGAGAGCGCATACAGGATGGCAGGTCATTAATAAACAGCAGGAAAAACAGAGGGCCAAGAATTGAACCTTGCTTAAATATTGAGGTAGGAGAAAAAAATGGAACAGAGGTACAGGAATTAACAGTTACGACACTAGTACGATCAACAACATAAGAAGTGAGCCAGGAGAGTAGAAGATCAAAGATACCATGATTTTCAAACTTCAGGATGAAGCTTTAGAGAAATCAGTAAAGATTACATCTACCTGATTTTGCTGATCCAAGGCAGATGCAACTACATTGGTGAAAGAAAGCAAGTTGGGCAATGTAGATTTGCCTTTTATGGACCCATTCTGCTCTTGAGCAAAAACAAAACATTAGACGGAAGAGTAGACTCTATAGTAAACCACCCTTTCATGCAGCTTATTGAAACATAAAAGGAGGGAAATGCGTGATAGCACTGGAAAATCGCGTTGCACGTCTGCACAGATAGCTCAACGGCGTTGTATGCGGATTTAAATTTTTTTTCTCATACAAAATGTATGAGAAAATGATTTATTTTTTTTATGAATATTTCCGATGTTTTAATAGTTATTCTGCTATTCGGGGTGGAGACAAATCCAACAAATCAAAGATGATAAAAATCGGTCGAATCGTTCTTGGGATAGAAATAGTGAAACTAACCCGACCTTGTTTTATAAAAATAAAATAAATATATCAATATAATATATAATATTGGACCAAATTCACTTCTTTTTTCCCACCACAACCGCATAGAGCTAGTAGAGCGGCAGTCTAGCATCCATTGGGTGTGGATTAAAAGATGCTCCGCTAATACGCACTGCTCCACGGATGGGATATTAATATTTTTATATTAATATTTGTTTGCTTCCCTTCACACTTTTGATAAGCTCACTTCTGGACGTGGATTTAGTTGAGGTGCCTGCCGCCCTCCAGCCCCTACATTCGCTAGAAAATGATATGAGAAAAAATTATTTGACAATAGATACCCTAGACTGCAAACACGATATTGAAAGCCTAACTTTATCAGAAATCCTCAGCTCGACATCGAGCAATTCGTATCCTGCGTTCATTAATTCCACATGCATGCAGCTGTATTCAAAACGAACTAGATTTTGCACTGAATTGTTCAATACAAGCCTGTCGCCGTCACATACTTCCCCGAAACACTTGAACACATTTCAGATTCAAGTTGCAGAGCCTGAACTGAACGATAAACGACGCAGTCAACAGGGATATACTCGTGCTGGAATGATCGACATGTTTCAAGTTTGATTAAGTCTAGTTTCAGTCATTCATTTGTTATTGTTGTTCCTATTACCGTTGAATGCCGTTGAAATGTATTTCAATCTTTGTTCCTGCGACTAGTATTTCTTTCAAAATTGACGGACGTTTCCTGATTAAATTGTGCAAGCCTTAACCACTGAATTTAAATGAACAAAACAAACATAACACTTTATGAATTGGATTAATTTAATTTTTTATTTTCTTTCTCTTTTCCGTTCCTTCTTTTATTTTATTTTATTATTTATGAAAGCTATACCTGTTTTTTTATTAAATTTCCTAAGAAATTTTCGCAAATTTGAGAGTCTTATGTACATGTGAAATTGATACTTATATCTGTAACAAATTGCAAATTCACACTTAATTTTAGTGGTTTGGTTTACTGATTGGGCCCATCATGCAGAGAAAAATTTATGCAAAATTTATTATTTGATAGTATATGTTCGTTTCATTCTAGTACAGTACTAAATCGTAAGTTGAGGTTAGTTTGTTTACCACTTGTAACTTGGTTTAGTATTCCCTTTTATTTCGACGTTAATTATGAAATTTTGGCGAATATTATTATATTATTTCCATTTGCCGCATGTGTTCTTGCCAAAGATACTTTACTGAATTAAAGTCGATTTATGGTACATGTAACGTTAAGTCATCTTGCCAATAAAAAATTCAATTCGCTAGAATAAATCTGTATCCAAGCACATCAAAAACACATTAGGCAGAAGAAGTACCCATCAGCAAAATTTCTCCACATGACTGACTGGCATGATTGGTCATTGTAATTGCAAGAGCCTAAATATAGAATACTCCCGAAAATTGATTTTGTTGCGTGGAAACGATCCGAAATGACATTCGTTTCATTAAATTTTTACAGTCATCTAGTTTGTAAATGTAGTTTACAATGTCGTCTCATGTCATTTCATTCGAGCACACATACATGTACGTTAATATCGGTTTCATTACATCATGCCACAGGCGAACAGCTTCATTAATAGTATCTATCTTTTGTAACCATAGTATCTATCTTTTGTAGCAAAACACGCGGTTCAACGTTGCAACATAACCTCCAAATCGATCTACTCGTAGCAAAATTCACCTAACTATGGTTTCAATTTTCACAAATGGAATATTCCATGAGTATACAACATCAATAGAATGTATGTAACCTGTTAGTGGTTTCAATTTTCTTTCATACCTGATGATGACGCATTGAACTTTTTTTCCTTTTCGTGATGTACCTATAGGCATTTTGAACTAGAACAGGAACCGAACGAGCACTAGAATTCAAATTTCACTAACTGTTGACTGGAAAATATAGACGAGTAGCATTTTTTCTCATTACTGTTCAGGGAGACAAATGGAGATAAATCGAAAATTTCTTCGAAATAGTGGAAAAAATTGGCAAATAGCAAAATATACACAAGAAAATTTGTACCACGTACTCGTATGTAATTTAAATTAGTCTGTTTCCCTTTACAAAGTAGATATATTTCAATTTCTTGACAGGTATCGATATTTCGAGGGTAATCTGCACTCTTCTTCAGTGTTTATTAGTCTAACCCCATTTTACTTGTTTAAAAGCTTTTCTTTTTCAATTGCGGGTAAAAGCTAATTACCTTTTTAATTTATTTATAGATTTAATAGTGTTTCAGCTATAATGCGAAGATAATGCTACCGAGAGTATGTTCAAGAGTAAATAATTAACGGCGTATTTACTACGTAAATTGTTCTGTAATTTTTCGAGATTTATTGGGCCATATTGTGTATTATCAAAGCATTTTCCCTGAAAAATACAAGTTCAGGTCGTATTTTCAATTATTTTCAATAATCATTGAACAAGTTTATTGCATAATCCAATATAATTTTCTTAACATATAACACATTTTTCTACTAGTCCCAAAATGTTCTTCATTATTCAAAGTATATTTTTATATTGTACCTGCATTTTCAATGTACAGATGAAAAAACCAGTCAAATAAAACATATTTAAATCAAAAATTAAACAACGGTTTTAAGCCTTCAAGTCCCAACATCTCAATGAAATTAAACAATTATTCAACAAACATCAAATATAATTTCAAATCGATGCTCAGAAGATATTCCGTCTTTTAATTTGGCTTAATAACAAGCAAAAATTGGCTTCATGCTTTATCCACTACCACTTTGAGCATGATTTGCATGCGAAATTTTACAACACCAGATTTCAATTGAAATACAATTCAAATTTATTCAACCTAAAATATGTATATCACCTTCTATTTTGTCCCATCTAGGTTCCAATTTACGGAGCTCACTTATACGATGCCGTCCTCATTTACGCCCAAGCTATTTCCGATATACTGCAAAAGGGTGGAAATATTCGAGATGGACGCCTTGTCATGAATCATATATTCAACAGGTCGTATCATTCAATTCAAGGGTTCGATGTGAGTACACCAATTATAATGGACACAAATCTCTGTCGAAAACAGAAAGATATTTCTTGTCGACGTAATTTTATTTGTCTCCGATTCCGAACTCGAAATGCAATTCTGCCTTCGAAATTTCATACAGGTATACATCGATTCGAGTGGCGATGCTGAAGGAAATTATACAGTTATATCACTACAAGATGACCATTCGCAGTCGACAAACAGTCTAATTAAGATGTCAATGCAACCGGTTGGCTATTTCGTTTTCAACACTCAAATGACGTTACCGGTAAATTAAAGAAATCTACATTGCATGTACCAAATATCGCTTTTCGCAGCAAAAAAATAATAGCACATAGACATTAGTTCTTATTTTCATCAGAAAAATATCACCGAAAAATACCTGTGCACCATACAGCGAAGCGTAGAGATTTAGTCATGTGTATACCCACACTGGGCGCTATGTGATCACGATTTAATTTAAGTGTCAAACTGTGTAAAATGGGCTTATTTTCATTTTAAATTAGTTGCACAAGGCTCAATACTGTCAAACGGGACAAACGAAAATTAAAAAAAGAATAAATTAAAAGGTTCCTTTCACGAGCAGAATGTTCACATTACCATTTAAATTTCTCCCAAGTAGGCATGTGGAAATTGATTACGAATACATTAATGATTTTTTGTTCAAGAAAACATAGCCTATCCGACAGCCTTGCGTTAAATTAGTTGTGACAATTTGTGGAGTCTAAGTTGAGCCTACAATAGCATTTCTAAATATTTATTCAGTCAACTTAGACCCATGTAACTGTCAATCGAAATCACATTCCATTAAAATTACTTTTTATACGATTTTTATGTCAGTAAACACGGCAATTTCATTCTCTTAGAGCAAATCTTCCTTCTACTATCGATAATATTCATCGCGCAATGAATGTAATTTACCTGCTCTCTTGGAGCCATCTGAAATCCCACTTTGGCGTACAACCCCAATCAATTTAAAAGGATACTGAAAACACTGACATTTTATTCATTGAATTTGATGAGCGTCTAGAAAGTTATAAAATCTCTTTCGCAACAAAACTGTTTTTTTATAGTTACGCTGTCGTAAATTATACACTTCCACCATTCCAAGAAGACATGAGAAAGTTCTGTTCAGCATTGAACATCGTTAAGTTGGTTTGAATCCAACGATTTGTATTAAATTGTGTACACACGTCCCTTTCCACCATACAATATTTGCTCATAATTGGAGTAAATGATTAACTTTTCTACATTGTACGAGCATATTACATACGAAAAATACTATCATTACATTTCCCTCTATGCACAGGAATTTCGTTACATTAAAGGCGACCGACCGATTCGATGGCTCAAAGGACGACCGCCACGTGCTGAGCCGCTATGTGGATTCTATCAGGAATTGTGCAAACCGAGAAAATTAGATTGGCGCTACGTTGTCGCCGGGACATTTGTCACGTTGTTCGGTGCCGTCGCGGGAGCTTTGTTGATTAAGTAGTTAACAGCCTTGCGGATGGCCATCGTTGCCATCGATTTGACTGCGGTCTATTGACTGTCTTGTTGTTTTCGAATATTTACAGGCACTATCGTTACGAGCAAACATTGGCTTGCCTATTGTGGAAAGTCGATATGAAGGAAGTGACGCTGATAAGTGTGGAAAGTGCTGAGGCGGGTACGAGGAATAAGAATTTGGTACGACTGTTGATGGAGCTACGACATGTTAATGATAATATTTATCGTTTTTTTTTATAGATTCAGACGTGTAGACATAGTTTGATTACGGGTGGAGATACGAGTAAAAGGGCTTATACTACCATCGGTGAGTTTATTTTGTTTTGTAAAGTAAATGATTGACAGTTTTATCAGCAATCGATACAAAAACAATTTAACTTTTATTTTATGTTGTTTTTAATAGTTTTTTTTTATGACTATATTAAACAGATTTTTTTTTTAAATTCATGGGCGTATAAAAAACGATTTATACTGTCACACTTAATTTTTAGATTCAGATTGGTTGTCATTTTTCAAAGAAGCAACAAAAGTAGAGGGCAAACATATGTACTTAAAATATACTATAATTTGAAGTTCAAAGTAGTTATATAAAACTAACTAATTAAATAATTTTTTATAGAATTGCGGAATTGGCAGGGTATTTCGACAAGACTGAATTTCAGCAGAGAGCCTGCCAAAATTGTGATGGAAAACCATAAAAAAGCAGTTATACCCCTGTAGCAGGGTGTCCCAAGTCCGCATTAACGATGATTTTTCATTACATTGATGGTTTTTCATTACACGCTTGGCAGGCTCTCTTATTGATTTCGTTATAGTCATGATGGCTTGCCAATTTTCCAATTTACTATCTACTGTATAAATAAATGCAACAAACTAGGAAAAATTATAAAGAAATACGCTTATAAATCACATACGAGATACAATACACACTCTTTGTGAGGATATTCGTTCAGGACTTCGACAAAATCACCAATGCTTCCAGGCAGTAGAAATTATTAAGGATAATAGCTCAAATAAGCGATAAGTGGTATCCTTAGTTTATAAATTTCCAATCCCAGCAGCTTCTTACAATCTTCACGGCTTCTTCGTGTGTCGAGCTTAATAATTCCAATCAGCCGGAGCCTTTTTTTGGTAAGAGTATACAAAGTTATCTAATTGAATCAGTGATTCAATGCGGTACCAACTGCCCGTGTAGCTCTCAACAAGTTGAGTAGCATCCTGAGTCTTTCAGCAGTGAATGCGGTAAAATAGTAACTACTGCAACACCTTCAGCATTTCCGTTAAAATCCGACCCTTGAACGTTTTGGTCACCGAATGTTGAATATCTCTACAACGAATCTATGACGTAAGACGAACAGTGTTTGGAGACCTGAAACAAAAGTCTCAGGCTGAACGACGCCCCCACCTTGTAAAAAATATACAGCTCTTCTTCTAAACAACCGAACTGAATCAACTTATCCAGCAACAAAATGGCGTGTTCTCTCATGGAACATGTGCTTCCTGTTTAGATCAACTGATGTGACTGTGCCAGCCGATACCCTTTACATATGTCGTGTTGAAGTGACAGCTTTACGTGGAATGCGGTGCAAAGGCTCTGTTCGTTTCGAGAATAGCGACTATAAGATCGGCTGCACTGACGATCTAAAGCACCACTTGGTCGATAGATGTTTCCTAATCAACTCAACAATGGATCCTGTAGTCATAAGCTTTACAGAAATTAATGTAAGCCGATGCTCTCTGCGCATGCGGAATAAATTCTATTTAGTTTTTATGCCGTGTTTTGGTAGAACCAACACTCTACGCCTGCCCTAGATACTTCGTCGAAAATGTACTAGGTGATTTTGACAGCAAATTAGACAACACATCCAGTTAGCAATGGCTCAGGAAATGGTCGTTGGGAGTGTCTGGTTTGCGCAATATGATATTCACAAAAGAACTTCGGTATTTCCAAACGGGACAGTTTTTAACCAAATATACCATATGCTCATAAATCGCCGCTACCTTAATAAAATTGAGACTCGGGTCAGCGTATTACTCACACTGCATAACACAGCAAACGGTTGCTGAAGATACAGCTACTGTCAGCAATTCGATCAGCTACTGGTCAACCTAATAGACAGCACGGCTTGTGAAAAGGGAATGCAATTGTTGATGCTATCTTAGCAGTAATCGGAGCGGTAGAAAGAATGGAAGAGGCATACCACATAAACAGATCGGTCATTTTGCTGGTGATACTAGATATCCAAAATGCCTTGAGGGTCATTTAGCATGATGCGAGAGTATATTAGGGACTAACGGCTGCTGTTTGACACCGGCAAAAGAGTTCAGAAGAGACTAATCACCTGAGGGCCAGCACATATGTCAATCCTCGGATCTGATCTCTGCAACATCGTTTACGATGGTTTGCTGCGCTTCGAAATGCAAACTGATTTGTTTCTGGTGGGTTATGTTAAAGACGTGGTAGCAGTAATCACTTCCAAAACTGTCGAGTACACCTTATTTAGACTTAGCCAAGTCATGAGGAGGGTTGAATTGTGTCGAAGACAGAAATCTTCATGCTGACGAAGCCGGATGATACCAACTGTCATTCCGATGACAGTGGGCTCCACAGAGGCTCAGGCCAGTTAGACAGTGTGGTACCTGGAAATTACGCTGGATACGAAACTAACATACTGAGCTCATATTCATAAGCTACAAGATCTGCGCGCTGAGCATGTTGATGATCAACATCGGTGTCCCAAAAAAACGAAGTAGAGGTTGCTGCTGGCGACGACTAATTCCATCTTGCTGTACGGGGCGGAAATTCGAGCAGATGCACTCCAAACGAAAAAGTTTAGGGCGCAGATTGTCAGCGCCGATGTGCCTTGCGTATCGCCTGCAGCTACTGTATTATGTCGGAAGATGTTGTTTTGATGGTATCAGGAGTAATCCCGATCGATCTACTAGCACGAGAACTCAGAGAAGGTTACTTCACACTCTCTGAACAGAATGGAACAAGAGTTCTTCAGTAACGTTGGATGGGAAGTTCTTTTGCTTATCTATCCGTGTCTAAGTACACATTCAAACCTAACATTAAAAACACTGCCTTAATGCAAGGAGTAAAAGGTATGATCCATATCTACAGCACTGACAGTATAAAAAGACGAAAAAATGTACTATCAAACTTAGCCGCAGTATACCACATTCAACCACAACGAAAATGAAGAGAGAGAAACAAAAACGACGGAAGAGAAACGAAAATGAAGCAAATTGATATATGCCTCATCACTAACATTTTCATCAATCGAACGGTCAGGAGTTGTATTTTCCTGTCATTAATAAGTTTTCTCGTGTAATAATAAGTTTTCATATTTCTCATTTTACATACTTCCAAATGCACGCATAATAAATTAAAATATGATGAGAATGTTTACCGATTTTACGAAAAATATCGAGAAATTTGACTGTTTGTATTTTATGGGAAATTTCGGTTCTAGTCAATTGTATGTTTTTGTTGAATAGCGAAAGCATTTTTTGCATGCTATAAATATGAAACTAATGCGTTCACATTTGCCAAAATGGTGTTATTGTTTGATTTGAGTGGTATGAGATAATTTGTCTGATTCCAAGATAGGGTCATATTATTGTGTTATTATTGATTTATATTATTTCTATGTTTGAAGCCTTCGAGAGTATTGGCAATGACCCGAATTTCGATTCGAACTTTGTATGCAAAGCTATTGGTTTTCTTCACACAATCAGCGGCTTCCGAAAATTTTACTTTTCGGCCCCATTGTAGCCGGAAGGAAGAAAATGGTGGTGGTGTGAGAAATTCTGTGTAGTATGTATGATAGTATCGAATTCTTTGTTTTGAGGTTGCTCATAATGTGGTTATCCAGTTTATGAACTGTGTTAAGGGGTTACATAGGTCTTGAAGGAAAAAAAACAACTTTTTCAAAAAAATGTATTTTTAAAACCAAAAATTTATTTTCTTTAAAATTTACACATAGAAAAGTTTAGCATTTCAAGAAGTTGCAAAAAATGTTCAGCTGAAAACATTGAAAATTGTCGATTTTCCTGCAGTTTTCTTCGTCCAGGCTTTTTTTTTGCGGTAGGCAGAATATTTCGGTGCAGGTTCATCTGAAATTAAAAATTCAAAAATGTTCTTATAGTTTATACCCTTGGCTCGTGATTGAACGAAGGAATTTTTAATCGATCGACTCGTTCGTGTTTTATACGAAAAAAATGTTTTAAAAACGATGAGAATCGGAAAAATGCTAAAAAAAATATGAGACGAAAATACATTGAAACTTATTTCAAAACTTTAAATTTCATTTTTTTTCAATTCCTTCGTTCAATCACAAGCCAAGGGTATAAACTATAAGCACATTTTTGAATTTTTGATTTCAGATGAACCTGCACCGAAATATTCTACCTACCGCAAATAAAAGGCTGGACGAGGAAAAATGCAGAAAATCGACTATTTTCAATATTTTCAGCTCAAAATTTTTTTACAACTTCTTGAAATGCTAAACTTATCTATGTGTATATTTCAAATAAATAGATTTTTGGTTTTTAAAATACAATTTTTTGAAAAAGTTGTTTTTTTTTCCTTCAAGACCTATATAACCCCTTAATGAATTTTATAGAAACTTAAGCTTAGCAATGACTATGTTTTTCGCGTTTCAAAATGTCCTTCCTCGACCTTTGTTTGAGTCTTGAAAAATACATAAAAATGAGCTCATTGACCGTCGTGGCCTGACTTCTTTAGCAAGTAAAAATCTTACATACTCAGCGGGGTGGGGACCTGAGTATCTTTGAAAGATTTTTTTAGCCAACGACAACAACAAAAAAGCTGGGTGATTGAATGGAACTAAAGCAATTGCTACGGAAGTTGCTTAATTTTCACATCTAATTCATTTCTCAAACAACTCACGTTTTTTATTTACATTTACTCTAATAAGTTTCAAAAAATTAAAAGGATTCATTGTGATTTATTTATCGTACAATTTCAAACAAGTCAGTCTCAACTGTTCTCTGGCCTTTCTCATTTTTTGCAAGAAGTACGATTATTAGGATCATTATTCAATTTTTCGCCAATATTCGTAACGTACCCTAAACACAGCCCAATTAATATTACATTCTTTATTTAAATCAAAATGAAAACATTTTACGCTACCAACCATAGTAGATGATGTGCTTGATTCATACGTGGCATTGTTAGAAGCTATAAAAATTACTAGAATTAAAAAAGGATAGATAGAAAAGGCGACACAACCAAAAGGCGAAAATAGCTATCAGGATATTGCTTTCGGGATGTCTGCTTAATTTCCTGTTTTCATGTAGAAAACATTTTATTTATGGACATAAAATGTGAAAAAACACGAGATTGTGCTCGGTATAAGCTTGTTTGCACAATGCAACGCGCCTGATTTGATGTACTTTACAACATTGTTTCTTGAATTCTTCAATTAATTTTATCTTACATCTTTCCTGAGCTATTTATACTGACAGAATACTTGGTTTTATTGTGCATAGTAAAATCAAGAAGAACAATAGCATCATTCATGGCTATATGGAAATACTCTCCTGATTTTATGCGTGAAATATAATAAATAATTTATTTTAAAGTCTACTTTTTTATTATCATTACCAGGTCTGTATCGTGGAAATATTGTTGCAGTAAAGAAAGTATATAAAAAATCCGTGGATATTACACGCTCGATTAGGAAAGAACTGAAACAGATGCGTGAGGTTCGAAGTCTTAATTTAAACACTTCCAATTGAAATTTATTTCTAATGTTTTTTTCGTATACACTGTTATTTTAATATACGCGAAAGAGTTTACTTATGACGCCGATTTCAGGTTCGTCATGAAAATATCATCAGTTTCATCGGAGCATCAATTGACCATGGAAATATTGCGATTCTAACAACTTATTGTCCTCGCGGAAGCCTGGAAGATGTCTTAGCCAACGAAGACTTACATTTGGATCATATGTTTATAAGTTCCTTGGTAACTGACATTCTTAAAGGACTTATCTATTTACATGACTCTGACATAATTTCACACGGTAATTTGAGATCCAGTAATTGTTTGGTAGATTCGAGATGGGTTTGTCAGATTTCCGATTTCGGATTGCATGAATTCAAACTTGGACAGGAGGAGCCTAACAGGTAGCTTTTTTTTCAAAAACAATCTCTCATGGGTAAATCATTTAAAGATTGATTTACTTCTTCAGACGCGAAAAGGAATTGAAACGATCTCTGTGGAGAGCGCCTGAAATCTTACGACATCCCGATCCACTACCTCGAGGAACGCAGAAAGGTGATGTATATTCGTTCGGAATCGTTCTGTATGAGATAGTTGGAAGGAAGGGTCCATGGGGTGATATTCCATTTACAAAAGAAGGTATGACAAACAATCATTTTCCGGATATTTTTTCTTACAATTTCCTTACTACAGAAATTATACAACGTGTTACGAATCCTGCTCTTTTTGGGGTAGGAGTTTTTAGACCCCCACTTAACTTTTTAGACATTCCCGATTACGTAAAACATTCTCTACGCTCATGCTGGGATGAAGATCCCGAAATTCGACCCGATATTAGACTAGTTCGAGTCAAACTGAAACCATTGCAAGCTGGATTGTAAGTTTACGATATGATTAAATTGTTTACCAAGCAGAAAACAGCAATAGCTGCTGTCCATGTAGTGTTTTTTTCATTACCTGACTTTTTTTTTACAAAAAGCTATTATTCTTTGCAAATGGCGTTCAACCGGTAACACAATATACTTTTTCATCAGAAAACCGAATATTTTTGACAACATGTTAGCCATTATGGAAAAATATGCTTACAATTTGGAAGGACTTGTGCAAGAACGTACAATGTTGCTTTGTGAGGAAAAGAAGAAAACAGATAGATTGTTACATAGGATGCTACCAAAGTAAGTCCAATACTTAATTACATCATATCGTTAACATGGCTTTTAATTCTTCTCCTATAGGACCGTTGCAGAATCTTTGAAACGTGGAGAACCAGTCGAAGCAGAATGTTTTGATTGCGTAACGATATTTTTTAGCGACCTGGTTGGTTTTACAGAATTATGTGCCAAAAGTACACCACTCGAAGTTGTAGAAATGTTAAATGATTTATATACGTGCTGTGATTCAACTATTTCAAATTATGATGTTTACAAGGTTGGTAAAATTTGTTTTTGACTGTATAATATTTTTCGCTATTTATATAGTTTTGAGCCTTAGTCTCCTCAACCTTCATTTTCGATGAAAGTATTTCGTATCTGCCTATTTTGTATTTTCCATTCGTTTGATTTCTGTCATTTATTGTGCAAATCGACTTGGACAGCGCATAAATAGAATGATAAACGTATTTTAGAGCTTTCATCCAGATAAATGACGTTTGAAAATTAATCGGTATCTTCGATTTGTCGTGTTTGGCAGAAGGAAATGCAGACAGATGTAGTGATGAATAATCTTTTTCACAAGAAGCATTTACTATAAAACCGTAACAGATGATTGCCCGCATCTTACTGGCAATCTCCGTAGGTTTTAAATTCCAGCATTCTTTTTTACACAGCTTTACAGTGCATACGTTTTTGGAGATTTTTATTAGATTTGCTTAACTATTTCCTAGCTAATTTCATTCGAGCATTATTGCTGGGAAATCAAATATTATAATATAGCTATCACTTTTACGAAATTTTCAGCCTAATAAGCTCCAAATCCATTTTTATTTTGTCCAAAATAGTATGTTAAAATACACTAAAAAATAAACTTGTATAAAATGTCAGAACCTATTTTCATTGGCAAATTCTTTTGTGATCGCATTTGAATTTCGGAGTATATGGGGAAATTCAAGTATCATCCTCGGCTATGTAACGAATAATAATCTGAATCTTTTTTCAAACGCGAACTGGCAAATCTTTGAGCTAAAAATCATCCCACCTCCAAATAATCTATAAAATATACCCATCAGATCAATACTATATCATATGATAAGCATGGTGGCCTTAATTAGAAAGTAATGAAGTTGTAAAGTTCCCGTAAAGTTGATCGTTCAAGCCGACATCAATGTCGAATCCTCCAAAATCAATTATTTTTTATTTGCATTACAGGTAGAAACTATTGGTGATGCTTATATGGTTGTATCTGGCCTACCAATAAGGAATGGTGATAAACATGCAGGAGAAATTGCTTCATTATCACTGGAACTTCTCGAAAAAGTATCGAAATTGGAAATTCGACACCGTCCAGGAGAATTTCTTCAATTTCGCATAGGCATACATTCGGGACAATGCGTAGCTGGAGTGGTAGGATTAAAGGTAAGATCTCAAATAAAACTTCTTATGGTACTAAATTTAAAACAGATGTTAGCAACTAGCAAGCAAGTAAATAAAAAGTTCAAGAAACAATGTTCAGACACATTTTTGTTGCATCAAAACAATTTTTCCTTTAGGAGATAGATATATTTGAATTTCTTGACAGATATAAATAGTTCGAGGGTAACCTGCCCTCCTCTGACTCTATCAGTCTGATAGACAATGAGACAGAAGGCAGATTACCCTCGAAATATTCATATCAGTAAAGAAATTGACATATGTCTAACTCCTAAATCTTTAAATAAAAATATTTGGTTTTGAAAACTACAAAAAAATGGAATCATATTAATTTTTCTTTCAGATGCCTCGCTATTGTCTGTTCGGAGATACAGTGAACACAGCATCACGAATGGAAAGTGCAGGCGAAGCCCTGAAAATTCACATCTCTGAGACCACCTATAAATTACTACAACGTGTCGGTGGCTATATTTGTCAAGAGCGTGGTTACACTTATATTAAGGTATTTTCTTTGAAAACATTTTCTTGTGCTACTATGACTCAGTAAATTGCAGGGTAAAGGGGAGATGAAAACTTTCTGGTTACTTGGACAGGATAAGTCGCGAATGCAAAGACCTCATAGTTCAAACGAAGAAAACCGATTATCAGGGACCATTCAACCAAACGATGTTCAACCCGATCTCTTATGCAACGCCGATATCACCGATCATCCAACCATCATTACACCCCGATTTATTGATGCGCATCAGACCGCAGTCAATATGCGCGAACGAACTAGTTATGGAAGCGTCTTAAGTGAAAATTCCTGCGGTAATGTAGGAAGCGATCATTATCTACCAACTATGAAGCCTAGATTTAAGGACCACACGAAAAGTATTTGCTGGAATTGTCAGAGTAATCGGCACATTTCGAGAGCATTTGACATCGAGAACGGAAGCATTTCGTCTGGAAGTATTGGAGGCAGTGTGGGAGTACCATCTCGAGATGCATACAAAGTTTCAACAGCAGATCTGAACACTAAGTACTTGTGCGTATGCAATTTACGCTCGGGCGGAACCTGTCATTCACGTGGACCACAGTCAGCTCCACATATTAGTTTCATGCAATAGAAAAAGCTACTTCGACTTCTCATGTTTCTTGCGTCGTCATTTGAAACATTTTCACCGTTCAGATGCAGATGAACATTTTGAATTTTACATTCTTAACATATCACTTTTAATAACTCATCCGGGAAAATACTGTCAAAATGATCTTTTTGAAAATCTGAAACATTTTATCGGTGTATAGACAATAAACGTCAGTGAAAAATAACGTACTTAGATTAGTCAGTTGAGATGGGATCGTTTAAGTGTGAAGCCTAGCATAATAATAACTACTACATAATAATAATTACTACTAATAATTACTACAGGTACGGAAAATAAAGTCAGGACAACAGCCACAGCTGCAGACTTTTGATATGTTAGTGTTTTTTATACTTAAAATGAAAATATGCAAACGAGACAAAAAACAAATTTTTAAAAAATGCGTATACAGTCATTTCATAACGATTTTTAAATTGTTTTCGAAACTATTAAGCAGGTTCGATTTTTGACTTACAAGTTTAAAACACACAGCATATGGTTCATAAATTTATTTATTTAATAGCTTCAAATTGCATCTATAATATTAATAATCAAACTGTCAAAGCATATTGCAACTATGCATATATAAAGATCTTCCTAAACCGCTAATATGCAAACATGTAATTTTTTTCATTTTCGATATTGTTCTATTTTCGTTATTTTGAATTGATTTATTTATTTATTTCAGTTTTCTTTAATGACATCTTGCAACTCCGTCCCAAATTTAACTGAAAAATATCCGGTTTTAGACATTTTAGGCGTGTACATACAAACATATGATATTGTTGTATGTGAACCAAAAAATTAAACGAACGAACGAAACAAACAAACGAAGATACGAACAATTGTTCTAACTATTATATAGTAGATAGGACAAACAAAATAACTGTAAGAACGTTCAATTATTACTGATATATGTACGATACATGTTTGAAAAGTAAATAGTTAAAATTGAAAAAAATAGTTATTGTTTTAGTCAAAACTTATCAACTCAGCCGTTTGCACTTCATTACCCTCCTCCTCGCTGGGCTCTTTGGGTGGTGAACTGGGTGCCGGTTGTTGGGTCGATTGTGGTGGTGGTTGTTGCTGCTGTTGAGTTGTCACTGGAGGGATTTGCTGTGGTTGTTGTTGTTGGGGTGGCTGCTGAGGTGGCATCTGGGGTGGCTGCTGAGACGGTAACTGCTGTTGCTGTTGATGAAGTTGCTGCGGATGGGAAAATGCCGGTTGCTGTTCCACTGCTGGTTGAGGTTGAACCTGCATTTGATTTGGAACTGGCATTTGTCCTGGGAGCCCTGCAGGTGGCATTCCACTGTGCATCATGGGAGCCATGCCTGACATAGTTGTGTTAACATTACTAGGATTTGGCATGTAAGATTGTTGTGGAGGCATGCCTGCTTGTTGTTGCATATTTGGTATATGGCCACCCGGTTGAGGCCCGGCCAATGAGACTAAAAGTAGATATAAAGAAAGAGATATAGTTCATTGAAAGGTTCAATTTCAGAACGAACACGCGTAGCTCAGATTACCCAACCCCGAAACAAGTTTTCAAAGACAACCAAACCCACCGACTAGATTAAAGTTTATTGGAAATTAGTATTGGGAAACGGAATCGATTGCTTTGCAATTAACCGCCAAATGGTCTAAGAAGAAGCATTCGACTTCATCTTCGAATATTTATAGGTATGGATAGGATAAAACGCAAAATATAAATTTGGCTATGGTAACGGTGAATGCATATGAGAATTTTTTGGATGAAGAATGAAGAATTAAGTTTTCAACGAAAGATAAAATTATAAACCCTGATTCTTTGTGACATGAAAATCTCCAGTTCTATTTGATGAAGTGGGAGTTCGTTTAGTAATTTATAGAAATTGCTAAAAAAAAACTTTGCTTTTTAACAGGATATTCTACGCTAGGATCGAAAGATCAAATCCTCACAAAAATCTCAGACCAGTATTTCTAAGGTCACAAACTTTTTCGTCCATGAATTCCTAAAGTTTCATTAGTAATCATGATAAATTGAGTAAGACTTTTTTGATTCAAAATTACTACAATGTTAGTCAACTCTAAAAATATTGGGAAGCCAAATATAAAAATAAAAAAAATATTTAATGGGAAATATTTAAAAAAAACAATACAATAATGCTAACCCAAATAATCATTTTTTCTTTGCCTATAAATTTTTGAAACTGATGCATTAGCGAGTCAGGCTTTATCTAAGAAGTAATGCAATTTTAAAAGGAGTAGGTTGCAGTATACATGATAAAACGCTTTTAAAAGGCCACACAGTCTTCTCGGAAATCGTTTGTGCAAATCTAATTGCCTGAGACGCTATTGATTAAATTTATCGTGAATAATGAAATATTTTATTTACTTATGTACAGGAAGAAATGTAGAAACGAAACAAATAATTTCAAAGTTACTTGCAAATTTAAAAGTTAGAGCAGTGTACCGGGCCTACTTTAGTTAGTAAACTATGCGTGTGTTAATATAAGTAGTCGGTTAAAGATATACTGAATAAAAAGCTGAATCATTTAGAATTTTGCCGCCGTAGGACAACGAAAGGCGTACAACAGAACATGCTCGAAATTTTGAAAAATACAATTTTTGGAAAGTACATTTTCAAGTATTTATAGCAGCTCTATTATCAACCAGGACAGCAATGTTAAAAATTTCAAGCATTTATTGTTAATATGCGAATGAGAAAATGGAATTAATGCAATAGAAACTGTTTCCTATGCAATTTATTTTTTTAAGGACAAATATGTTGCAGGCCTACTACAAATGTAGTAAAGTGGCATCGCTGTTGCAATAATCGTTTCGTTCAGCGAGCCGTTAAACATCCAGTAAAAATTGATGTGTGAGGATGCTTTACTGAGCGCAGTTTAGTCTGCATAGAGCTCTTCATTTCGGATTTAAATGCTGGAAAGATAGCCAAATTTACAATTGTGGCCTCTTGAAGTCGGTAAAGAATATTTTTCGAGAGGAAAATCAAAACTGGATACTTAAAGCAAACAATAACCAGAAACACTGAAGCCAGTTTTACATCACCTGATAGCTGAAAATGGATGGACTGGACATTGAGCTCTCCAGATGCAAAACTTATTAAAAATGTGTGGCGTTTGATGAAGAAAAGAATCTGTGGAAAACGTGTCATCAGCCTCAAGCAACTTTCTCAGTACATGATACAAATATGATGCTCCTTTTGGGAATAGTACGTCAAAAATTTAGTTAAAAGCATGTCTAGAAGAAGTCAAGCAATTCTGGAAAGCGATGTGGCATGGAAAGATTATTGAATGAATCCCCCCATAATTATTTTATTGTTTGCTCGTAAAAAAAAATAAAAATTTTAAATATGTACACACTCTTGTTGAATTGATTATAGCTCAGACCCCACTCGCTACTAAGGTAGATAATCTGTTGCCGCGTAAGCCAAATTATCAATGATATTATATTGAAGCACACTATATAGCAGAATATATGCTAGACTTACAATTTTGGAGTTTACGTGTTACAGGAAATTAGTTGGAATTGCACTAGTGGAAAAATATAAGTATTGCTCATTCTATTCCACCACATGCCAGCAGGTGGAAAATCGGGTTTAAAGATTTTGTGACGCTGAGCTATCGAAACACAAGATCCACATATTCACAAAGTTCATACTTTTCTCAAACCTTTCCCACACTACGTGTAATATATAAAATCAATGATGAAAAACCTTTACTTGTTATTCGTTTTAGTTGATTAAGCCATTAACTTATAAGACAATATAACTACTTATAAAACTAAGAAACCAACAAAAAACAATGAAAGCATTTGAGAATGAAACATTGGCATAAATGCATTAGTACAAACAAACAAAATCAACTTTGCATGGCTAATTTTCCCAGGAAATGCAAGCAAAACGTCAAAGCTATTAATTTTTAACAGTTTTTTCTCTTTAGCAAGATATATATATTCCATTTTCTAGACAGCTATCGTTATTTTGAGGGTAATCTCAGATTACCGAATACTAATCTGTCATTTTCTTCGGTGTCTACCGATCGACAGAGAATGAAGAAAAGAACACCCTCAAAATATCGGTATCTGTCGAGAAATTTAAATATATCCAGCTTTTAATAAAAAAAAACGGTCTTTAAACTAAAACCTTTGATATCAAAAGCAAGATAAAATTGAATTAGTCAAATTCAATTAAAATCTCATAAAACGTAAAAAAAATGAATACAGGACACGCTAGATGAAATGAACTAATACGGTGCACATTCAAATGAACCGGTAAGATGAACACAGAGGAAAATTCATATTATTGGGTAAATTAAATGAAGTACAATAAAATCTTCCATAGAAATATTTCTTGATTGGTCACAGCAATTTTTTGAATATATGCTTATAAAAGATGTATTTATAAGCATTTTTCAACACAACCACGAAGATTTGGTTTAATAAGATAAAGATGCACTAGTATTCAATACCAAGCACAAATTTGAGTCAGGTTAGTTTGGATTAGATATGAATTAAATTTAGTAAAAATATTTGAGTATTTTTTTAAGAATAACATAATTAAAATATTATAATATAGAAATAATCAATAAACAATACAACAATAAAAGCCAATAGAATAAAGCTTTGCAATCAAATATCAATAAAATACAATTCATTCATTCATTATAATGTATAAGGGGTTGCACACATAACACAATATGATCAAATGTAATGATGTTTATTCAAACATACTCGACAAAGAAATCCCTTAAAACGTTTTATGTAACTTTTCCAATCTTCTCGTTAATTTATTATTTTATATTTCATTTCATTTGAAAAAATGAAAACTTTTCTCCCAACCTTTTTTGCGGCTAAATTTTGCAAAAAAAAAAAATCGGGTGACATACTAAGAAACTTTTATGAATTTTAAAACGGTTTATGTAAATAAGACATATTGGGAAAACCTCATAAAAAAGAAGAAGTGATATATCACATATCGAAACAAAACTCTTTCGGATATCCATAGCTTGGTAGCTTATATAGGTAGAGAGCGAGGTCTGTCTGCCGAAACGCAATCTGTTTTCGGACGACCATTTATGTAATGCATTTGTATCTTCAGACTTTTCAGATTTTTATCAAATACGAAAAGATTTCAATTGACTTACCATTTACATTCTGCACGGGGTTGATCGACTGAGGTCCTGATGGTTGCTGTTGTTGTTGCTGTTGAGGGGGTTGTTGAACTTGCTGTGGCTGTTGCGACTGCGGTGGAGCAGGTCCTTGTTGCTGTTGATTTGGCATTCCATTTTGATTCCCTTGTGGCATTCCAGGCATCATTTGACCTGGTGGCATAGGAGCCATACCAGATTTGTACATTCCTGGCATAGGAATTGGTGCAGCTATCATCTGCCCTTGCGGACCGAACCGTTGCATATTAGGCGAATTCGGACCATAACCGTATGGATTGTTGGTGAAATTGGGCAAATGATTCGGTGAGTTCGGTTGACCAGGTATGAACGGAAAAGCCGATTGACTGATTCGATATTGAGCTTTTTGTTGCTCCTGTCGCATTTGCATTTCGCGCTCTTGCTCTTGTATACGTTGCAGTGCCAGCTGCCGTTGGTATTGCAGATATTCTTGTTTCTTTTTGCGCATGATTTCTAGCTTGTGAGCCATTTGCAATTGACGTTGACGCTCTTGCTCTTCTGCGATGCGGCGAAGTTTTTCTAGATGTTCTTGACGTAAAACATCCAATGCAGCACGTGAGTCTTTGACCTGATCGAGACACAGAATAGATATCAGTTAAGTTCTCAAATTCAATTAAATTAATTAATAAAATTTGTAATCGTTTATCATCTCTACCTATTCCGTGCATTAAAAATCCTACCTGCGTCAATTTATCCTGCAACTGTTCGTACCACATCCGTTTATCATCCATGTCTTTAATGTAACTCAACAATCGCGAATGCAATGACGTGATATTCATAAACAATGTCTGAACCGCACTATCATTTGAGATATTTCGACCACGACTTGAGTTCGATTTCATTCGATTAACGAAAATTTCCACTTGAGTTTTCATGTTATGCGAGAAGTCATCGATTTCTGCATCTTCCGGCACAGTCTAAGAAACAATGCAAGCAATCAATATTTATGATAGCTGGATTTTTTCACAGAACACACATACCTTTGTTGGAATCACACTATAAATTTGCGGCATTGGACTCGGAGCTGAAGGGCTTGCAGGAGAATCGTTGGCCGCCGTTTTTCGCTGTTCCCAATAGCTTCGATTCAAGTATTTAGCAAGTTCCGGATCCGACGGTGTATCGTCCAGAGGAATTGAATTCATTGGGGCTTGTGTTGGTGGTGACGGTTCGGGACTTGGTGACTTTTGAAAGATCCGATAGTTTGGTGTCTGCAATGTGATTGTATTATAGATTATTAAAATTATATCGAAGACAGAGCAGAAATTCGATTTAAAAAATAAACTTAAAAACAAATCGTTTCTTTGTTCGATTTAACATATGACTGAACTGTGATATTTGTTTCAATAGATAAGCCAATATCTGCTTACTTTGCAAAATTCATTGATAAGAAATTGAATTTACTGACTAACAATCGACAGTCTGAAAGATATTACAAAGTCTACACGTAAACAAAATGATCACAAAAATTAGTCATTCGTTGTAGTTCACAGAACAGAAACCACAAACTAACTGGCGTTCGTGAAATTGTTTACCCAATCAGTTAACAAATAGCCATTGTAAGCAAGACGAAGAATGAATGATCTTACCACTTTGGCTTTTTGCTGTTCGGCTTCCGATTGACTGAGCGCTAATGCAAGTTGTAGCTCTTCTTCTTCCTTAAGCTCTTGTTCAGTTTTGCGTGGTGGTGTCTGCCGAAATATTTGCAAATTAGCTTAGAAATGGTAAACTAGTTAAATTGAACAACTAACCTGCGATTGCTGAGCTAATGAACTGTTCAAATATTCAACCGGTAAATCACTTTCATTGCTGCTACTCCGCGACTTCGTAGCTGAAGGCTTTGAAAGCTGAGTGTAACAGCCTTCACAGATACGAACCTAGAATATTGAGATTTATGGTTAATTCAAATTGTCTTAGCAGTTAACACTCAAATGATGTATTACAAATTTAAATTCGCTTTTTTTGCATTCAAAACTCAACACACAAACCTATTGAATAACCACTTTACTAAGATTGCGTCTATATTACTTACATCTCTTTCATAGCCGAATTTCGGAAGTGGACGCTGCTTCGACGAACAAGTTCCGCAAAATATCTGGCCACAATTGCGACAATGGTGTTTGCGTACGGTAAACGAGAATTCGACACGACATCTATGACAAACTTTTCCATCGACCCATTCCGGTGCACTATCTGCAGCGAACATTGCATCGGACTCTTTCAGCTCGGGGAACGAATGTCCCTTGGCCTTCAGGATAGTCATGGTGTCCTGCAAAATAAATTGAATAATTAATAACATTAATCACGGCTGTTTTAATTGTTTGACAGAACTTCATCCGAAGACGACATTTTACTACACTTGCTACTGTGTGTTGTTTGTTATATGGAGAAACGACGAAAGAAAATCAATTATAGACTAATTCAATTATATTGACCGCGACTTGATTATTGTTTGTTCACTGACGTCTACTATCCGCTGAGCGTAGAGAGACTTGTGTCTAGCTAAGCTGATTGTGACTAACTGGTAGCAAATGCATTCGAAATACAATTTGCGATTGCGATGAATACTTGGCTGGTTGTATACTAATAATATTTTGTTCGAGATATTGTTGGAGTATCTTATGCGTTTGTATTCTTTGGTTTTGTAAATATCGATTTTTGCAAATATCAATCGACCAAGACTATAATTGGCGATATAAAAATGACAATAACAGTTTTTTTTTAAATAGTTCTGAAATTGAAAATATACACAACATAAATATTACGTGTTTGTATTGTACTTTTGATTACGTCCAAAAGACCTTTTTAAGACTATACAATAGGCAAATACCTTCACAAATTTATCTATTTTCTGTACGTGAACAAGCTTAGTAATATATATCTTCATTTGTATGTCGCCGGTATGTATGTCTAAATGTACCATGAAACAAAATATTCGTCTACTTCACAGATTTTCTCGTTTCCCAATCCAATAACCATCCATCCATTAATTGTTTTTTTTATCTATTAAAATTTACCTTTCGTAATCTTTCGAAATTTTAGTTATTAAACTGAATTCAGTATACACCTAATATTTCGAACGGATGGTTTAAATTGATAACTTGTAAATAAACTGATTATGCAGAAGCATGCTACTCTTTTGGGACCAGTGGCGGCTCGTGGTTTTGAGACTAAAGGAAGCACAGCAAAATATATAAGCATATAATATAGATAAGCATACTTATGAAGCGCGTAGTAAACTATACATGCGATTTTTTTGAAATATCGTGTAAAAAATCAATTAGGTATTTCAATGCTGACCATATTTGCATTGAAAGCTAGTGATTAGCATAGCTTATTTCAGTGATATTCCTACTCACTAATATCAAAAATCTCACAAAAGCTCAAATTATGTATAGTATTTGAAAGCAAAAAAAAAGTTAAATTGAAAACGTATTACAGGCTAAATAAATGGTGAAAGTTTTTTAATAGCTCAAAGTAGAGAATATAATGCAACTTTCAGCAAATTAAATTAGAGAGCCAATGCCACAATAAAAATAAATTCCTCATATAATTTGCAATAAAAGTGCCTAATATAGTTACCTTTTGCAATCAGTTGACTGAGCGAAATTAGTGGTCTTGGTTGCCAAGACTCAATAAGATGCTCAATGAAAAAGACTACCGCAGTAAATACTCTATGGCACAATCACAACATTCCACATTAAAATCCATATTAAACGGGTAAATATTAACTTTTCGAAACAGAATCTATTCAATACGCTCTCACTTTAACGAACTTTATGTTATAATTTACTTTAAAAACTATCCTTTATCCATCTTTAACCGACCGTATTGATACTGACAATACAAAAAATCAAGTCAAAAGAATTATAACAGGTGCGTTTTTTTTTTGCGAGAAGACATAAAAATACGCACCTAACGTAAACTATAAATGCTAAAGAAAGACACAAAAAACCGATCTGGGGAGCCGATCACGAAAAATTGTAGCTCCTACTATTCTATTCCCCACATTAACATCACAATAGCTTGCACCGTACATGTGTACATGTGAACAAAGCAGAAAATGCATCAATTCCTAAGGGGAACGGCTCGTAAGAAGAGGAGCAGAATATACAGAATCATGAAGGGAAAACGTAACATAACAGGAGACGCGGATAGCTTTGCAGCGTATTAATCTCATTCATTAACAAAGATTTTCAGGTCGTTCAGCGGGTGGATCGGGCAAGGGTTTTTTGAATTTCTCTATCCACCAAGACGCTGCAAACTGAGCCAGCGTCCGCGATGCTATTTGAGTACATTGATTGTAAAATTTTGTGGGCATCATTTAGACAAAGCGTCTAAGTAGATCTATGCGAAAACCACGAGTTTGAGCATTGAAACAAGATCACTGCAGTGTTCTGTGTAGTATATCTCAATGAACTGTATGTTTTGAATTGAATGGTATGCAGTGCCTGTAGTTTGTAGTAAAACGTTTGAGTTTTCGTTGCGTCGCTGTAAATTTAACGTGAAAGCTCTGTAGTTGGACTCTTATAAAATAAAACCATTTGATTGATAGTAGCGATGGAGTTTTGACTTTTGTAAGAAAATAAATTTTATTGCATTGATTGTTAAATATTGATTGTAAATCTTTTGATTGTTACATATTGATTATTTAATCAATTTTGTGGTTTAGCAAGGGAAGCACTGCTTCCTTTGCGTACATCGACGAGCCGCCCCTGTTTGGGACCAATGACACATCATAATTTGCATATACATATGCATGCCTTAAGAATTGTATTTTGTCTCACTCATATACATTTTTGCTAAAACAGTAAGTGCACATAGTCACAAAAGTGAGTTCTTCAAAATTGCACTCTATTTCAAAAAAAGAGTTATGTTGAATTGGCATCAACTTTATTCATCAAACTAACATGCAGACTCCAAATTTAAAAAAAAAAACGTTTCAAAAAGTTATTGACACAAAGCATTTTTCAAATAACAGTTCACGTTATAGCTGTCAAAAATCAAAAATATTTTGCATTTCTGTACAAGTTTACCAGTGATTGAGCTTGTTGCAGTATGTTAATCTATTAGAGAAACGAAAATCAAAAATGGAACACATAAGGAAGGAAACTACTATCGAGGAAAGGAAAGCTATTGTCAAACTAGTTTGTGAAGGGAAAACTTCTCGAAAAGTTGGCAAAATAGTTGGCAGATCATTATCATTGGTTCGTATGATCGTAAACAAACGAAAATGTGAGGGAACTTTGGTGAATCAAATTGAGCCAGGGCGAAAGAAACTTCTTCTCCTGCAAAGAATGAGCAATACAACGTGGCAACAAGTTCAACAGAATTCCAAGAAACATACCAAAAAAATGAGAGCTGAACTTAAATAAATCATTTCAACGGACGAATAGTGAGGAAAAAGCCATTTATTTCTGGGACCAATCGAAAGAAGAGATTGGAATTCGCCAAAACCTATGTTCACTATAATTTAGAATTTTGAAAGTGGGTTTTATTTAACGGCGAGAGCAAATTTAACACATTTGGATCAGATGGCACGCAAATTGTTTTTAGGCAAGCCAACACCGAGCTAAAAAACAAAGGTTAATTTATGCAGCACGGTTAAACACAGAGATGGCAATGTCATGGTTTTGGGGCCGCGTGGTTGCAGGTGGAGTTGGCAACTTGGAGTTTACAGAAGCCAGGATAAATAAAATGAAGTATTTGCGATATTCTTAAAACGAATATGCAATCGAGTACTACAAAATTGGGGCTCCAAGAAGAGTTTTGTTTCCAAAGAAAAAATTACCCAAAAATCAACGAATATGTTGTCAAGTCGTTGATCTTATAGAATGCTCAAAAATGATTGAAGTCTTCTCCTAAGTTACCACATTTGAGCCCAATAGAACAATTGTGGGCAATACTAGAAAAATAAATTCGGAAATTCTCTATCATAAGCAAGGCTAGGCTCAAATCAATGATCCAGACTGAGATTCCCACAATTGATTACAATTTACAAATTGCGACTTGGCTTGGGAAAACTCAAAGCCGCCAAAACCTGCCTGATGGGGCCTCGTCAATGGCAAGCTAAATGCTTTGATATGGCCAGCACTTAATCTCAGCCGAATCGAATTCAATGCAAAAGTCGAATCTGCTCTGAAGCTGAAATAGGTCCTAAACCAACTCATAGATTCGGAGTAAGCCTGGAATAAGTATGTATATGATATTTCTCAAACCATGGTTCAGGCAGCTTTATCTTAATCTTAGAAACATGTCTATCAATTGAAATGAAGAAAGGGTCACCTCAAGATACAACATTGAAGCAGTATTTATTCATTCGATGTTACCATAATATCATGACAGTAATAATTATATATTATTAATAATTATTAGTAAGTTTGAAAGTCTTTGAAATTGGAATGGACGAGCAGAGAGTGTTATCCACTGAAAATTTTCGCAAAAGAGATGCTCTGGGTAATTAGTTGGACCTGCCACTACTATCTCATGAGCCTTTTGGAGAATGAGATCTAACCAATTACCCGTTTTTTATTCTAGGATTACTATAGGTCTTTCCCCGTACTTTCAGTCACTGAATTTTCCTGAATCATGTGGTGGGGGAAATTTATGAAAGTGTCAGTTTTCGGTTTTTGGAAAAACAATAGTGATAATAAAGTCACCCTAAGCGGTGATAAATTATCGCCACAAAAATATTCGACCTTCGTAGCAAAACTACGCAAAAAATATGTTGCTTGCCGCGCACATTTGAAACTATTTACTCGCACCACACCGTTTGACACTTTTCAGTATTTTTCAGTAGCTCAGACCCGACTGAATTTTACTGAAAAAGGGGAAATTTTCAGTTTTCAGTAAAAAGTAGTACGGGAACGGCTTCATTAATTATCGCAATTAATCGTAGTACGGGAACAGACTTTATATCTTCATTAATAATTTGTTTACGCCGAGCTATAAGTCACTTGAATGGACTTTTAAGACATATTTCTCTACAGTCTGACTTTTTTTTCGAATGGTTTGGATACACATTGCACTTCAATAGTTTTCATAAAAATTCAGCCAAAAAGTCTGATAAAGTATTTTTAGCACTAGAGTTCAAATGCTATACCATGATAACCCTAATAAAATGACTCATCGTCTATATGAACAACTCAATAAATAGTATACGAAACACTTACCTTTACTGCTTGATATTTATCTGACTGACGAAATGCATACGACCAAGTTTGAATCAGTTCCAACATTTTAGCTCGACAATTCTCATGCGGAGTGGTCTCAATGAACGAACTGAACCATTCACAGCTCTCCTTTGTTGCGATTTCATCATGAATCGCTGCGCCGCAATTCTTCACAACACTTTCAAGGACCAACAGCGCATAATATGCCGTATGCGGATTCGGAGATTGCATTTTCTTCTTTATTGCCTGGAACGCTTGCTTTGCCCTGAAAATATTTCCATACCTCAGAAGGATATTTCATATGAATGCCAAACAATATTTACGTGACATCATTCATCCGGATTGTATCACATATTTGCAGAATTGATGGCCAGTCTGGCTCGAGTAGAAGGTGGCTGGTTGCAACTTCTAAATAATGATAAGACGAAATATGTAAAATAACACGGATTAGTCATCAGCTGTGATGCATTTTGACGGACAAAGCGGAAGTTTTCATATTATTCTCGAAAAAAGTCAAATTTACGTACATATAATTCATTTATATCTACACTTACCAAGTGTTTTATCGAAGGTAGAGGATCGGAACATTTTCGCGTTGAAATATTAATGATTTTTGCCAAAAATGAATAGCCGGAGAGCAATTTTTACGAAGCTGTCGAGTTCAATACACTTTGACGTTTTGTTTTGACATTTGAGTTCGCGACGAGAATCGTACGACAAAGCGCGATGCAGAATGTGCAGAAGCAAGTGTGGTGAGTTGATAAGAAGCTGAATGTATATGTTGAATATTGATTGTGGCTGAAAGTGATTTGTGGTCCGATTCTTCGCTAAACCAGTGCGATTTAATAATTTAAATTCATGAAGTTGCAGCTAACAAGCTGTGTTTAGTAGCGTTTTGCATTACTGCTGTAATGCAAAATTGTAAGTATTCAATTCAACAGTTGAAAATTGACTTCTTACATGATAGCCATGATCAAAATAATTAATTGATCGGCCAAAAAATCAATTGATCAATCAATAAATCAATTGTTCAATCAAATAATTAATTGATCAGCCAAATGATCAATTTCGCGCCAAAACCAGCACAGCTGCCATTTGTGTCGAATGAAGTGAAGTGACAGTGATCCTTTTCAGAGCAATTTAACTAAAAAATAGCAAATAATGATGACGTCTGTAAATATTGGAGTAAATTGGTTACAGAACGATTCAATAAAATTGCCAGACTTGATATTATGTATGTGTAATGTTTTATCTGCCAGCTTCGATTTGCAATGGAAGAGGCGCATGAAAATCTTTGGCCACTATGCCATCAGAAGGTTGACTGGTGTTGAATACTAGGATTCTTTGCACATGTGAGTACTGGATTTTTTTCCACATCAGAGTGTTAGTTTGCTAAATTTAAGAAAACGAAATCCGTTCATAGATTGCACAAGCATATTACATTAATTATATTGAAAAAGACAACGGGAGAGCAATTCTGCAAAACATTTAATCATTGGCAGAGCACCGAAAGTCACCCTGCAACTGCAAAAGCAGTCGTCCACTGATTTTATCGCCCCAAATAGTTTTAGGTCTTCAGATCGTGAATAAACAAATGGAGAAGTATACGCCAAGGGCTGAGCATTTTGGAATAAAATAAGGTAGATAAAATGGGTTGGAAAATAAGAGTTGACAGTTTCGAAGCAAGCACGATCACAGAAGATAAGAGAAATATGGTGCGAATATGCAAGGCATATCGCCGGGTTTAAAAATGCAGAAAATGCCATCAAATTTCCATAAGGAGGGAAACGTGCGGAACGAAGAATTAAAAGGATTGTGTAGCGATGATTGAGATGGGAGTGGCCTTAGCACAACTTAGAACCAGACCGAAGTCCAGAACCAAGAGTGCTAAGGTCCGAAAGTGGGAATGGCTAATGCCATTCAAGAGGCAAAACAAAAAAAAGAATTGCCCCGAGAGCAGGGTGCCCTAGAAATGGCCGTGAAGGCCCCTCGTCCGCATTAGCGGAGCACCCTTTAACCAACCCCGACGGATGCTGGGGTGCCGCTTTGCTAGCTCGCTGCGGCTGGGGTGGGTTCTTGACAAAATGGGGTTAGTTTGCTCTCAAAGAAACGGGATGCTACGTATTATTTCATCCGTCATAATACAGTAGCCGCAAACTGGTATGTAAAAATACCCAAGGACCAAAAGGGGCATCGTTCCGTAAAGGAAGCCACCCATGGCTCTGCAACATGGGCTGACTAAGCAGACCCAGTGCTCGTGACAACGCACGGAGCCAGAACATTGAAAATCTAAAACGGGAAAGTGGGAAAAAGGCTACCTCTCTTTACAAGGAACCCGGGTGAGGCAGACAGCCCCGGGCCCCCGATGTTAGTGGAGCCCTGACCCCGATGGTCTGGGGTCCTCCACCCTCTGATACTGGCCCCATATCAAAAAATTCAAAAATCTAACAAAATGCTGAAACTAACTATGTTTGGGCCAGTATCCCTCCCTTTAGAAACCTGAAAAGTACCAAGAAAATTCACGAAAACTACATTATGGGCCAGCCAGGCCAGGAGCGGACCCTGAAAAGTAAGAGAAGAACTTCTCGGGCTTTCGCCCAATAAGAAGGCCGAGTGTTGAAGTTTAACAAAACATCTTGCTTTTATTCATGACCATGCAAGAATCATTTAGAAATTCCAACATATATAACAAGTTTCTTTATAGTTGTTTCTTTTTCTTTCCTATATATAGGTATGCTATATGTTTATATAGATTTAAAATTTCCAAAACCTTTTAAATTAATATTGGTATTTCTCTTTCAAAACTTTATAAAGCAGCGCTCATACTAAATTAAGCATTTATATTCATAGGTTTGTGGGTTTTTTTTTTTTTTTTTTTTTCTTTTCTTTTGTATTGAATTATTTTTAGTTGTTTTAGATCATTTCATTTTTGTACAATCTGCGTTACAGTAAATTTTTGAGTATAATTCGCAGATTCGACGCTAGGGTAGTTATGCTGATAGTAGTTAATCTAGTGGGGCCCCATAGTATTTTTACATTCATGAAGAAAAGAACCACTATTTACGAGATCAAATCAAAAAAAAATTGATTATTACATACTAGCAACCTTACTTTAAACAAAATATTTATGATGTTTTCATCTTAATATGTAATCTTATTGCTTTTATTTCTGACGTTTAACTAATTATGTTTAAGCATTTCAATTGTGACCTTTTCATTTTCGAATTATTTCGAGTGATATAAGAAAAGTTTTACGGAAGCTAACAAAACATTTAATGTAAAATTCTATTTTTGAGTATTCTTCTAAAACTGCTAAGGCTGGATGCATGGATAGAGGAAAAACAATAGATATTAGTTGTTTTTTTTTTGTAATTGTTCTCTACCAGTATTTATAATGCAGTGATTAATAATCTGTTTGAAGTATTAGGTTTCCCTTTTTGCATTTTCTTAACGTCTTTTCTTCCAATTTTCCGGTCATAACAAGGTATTTGCATTATTCTTAACCAGGCATACGAAGAAATTCTCTCTATGCACATTCGATATATGTATGTACGTCAAACTGATAACATTGTATCTTCCTATTACATAATGAGTAGTAATCACCATAAAAACTCTCGCCAAATAATTAGAACTAGACTCATCAAACAGAGCCGGTTGTGCTCTGAACAGGATTAGATTTATAATAAATCCATCAGAGAAATTCATACGTCAATACGGCTGGAACATTATTTTTAACTCCTTTGCGTATGTCGAATATTTGTTTTGCTCTTGAATAAACAACCTCATTTTTCTGTTTGTACCTGAAAGTAGGAGCTGCAAGCCGATAAAACAATTTTATGTACCTGAAGCTGTCTTCCCTCGGCTGCCAGTGTGACGTCAACCAGAGTGCCAGTGTGCAGGAGCGACGAACACCCTGAAACGAAATTCGGCTGATGGTTGTTCCATCGTAGGCCGAACTGTTGCACAGACATCGCTGATGATGGTGTTGGCTGTTCAAACCAGACGTACTACGAGTAAAATATGCTGGCACGAACGATAACCACAGCCAGAATCTTCCCGATGAGACTGCTTGCTTGTGCTGCCGTCAGATTTGACTTTCTGTTCAGATACACTTCACTAATTCATATTCTTAAACATCCGACATTCGAGCGATGAACGTTCAGAAAATCGCAGTAGCTATTAAACTATGTGTTCCTTACAATTTCTTCGGATTCTCGCGCAAATCTTGCTAAGACCTTGAATTCGGCTATGACGTCACTCGCCACAATGTTATTGGTTTTCTCATCACTATACACCGTGCTCACGTTTTCAACATGTTACGGATGAGTTAGACGGCAGTTTGTCGTTTCAAAAATCAAAATATTTTTTGGTTTGAAATTATCCACACCGAGTGATCCCCTGAACTTTGAAAAGACGTGTGACACCCGACAAAGCAGCCATAAAAATGGGGCCACCAAATTTTCGTTCCGAATGAAACCGATGAAAAATCGTCTTTGTCGCCGATCGACGTTGTTTCTCGAAATAATTTAATTCACTTGAACATGCTTCTAATTTACGGAACTTGTACATGAATATGAATTAAGTTCGGCAGTCATTACGGTTTTAAAAATATAACTTTAGATTACAAATGACGCTGAATGCCATTTTTGTAAGAATTTATGGTCGGTCTCTCGTCGTACCCTCTTATCTGATCGAGATTCAAAACGCAATCTTTGGACACGCCGCTATTTGCACCTTGCTATGAATCGGACATTTCAATTGAGCTTTCCCTTTAGAACTCCCATGAGCATGATGCAATTTTGCCCTCGTCTCCCCTCGGCCGCAATTTCAAGACGATTTTTCGTCAAATTTCGAGACGAACCTTTTCCACCTAACATTCGCATGACTCTAAAGTACTTACTGCTTCTTATTGCTTACTAAAACGTGTTCAACAGAGCCTCATTTTTTCTTGTACCATAATTTTTCATTCGAACCCACGGGCACTTGTCTAAAGAATGCCGCAACTACACTATCACTGCACTTATTGCAAGTTGCAAACACAAGCCAATAGTATGGTCAGTATGAATATACATTTGAATATAACTGCACTGGACTCGAATCGTTCGGCTCGACAGTATACTTAGAGGGATCACACACGATTAGGACCACGTGCACTGTATTTCACTTTTGGTTAGGTTCAAAAGACATTTCAATGGTTTTTGAGTTGCGAATAGAAGCGGAATTTCACTATCTGTTTGTTACTTTGAGCCGAAATTAATTTACTGGCCCGAGTCAGCGGTTGATATATGGTTCGATTGCGGACGACTCCTTCCGCCACGCCAAAAGCGTCCGCCCGACGACACGACTATACCCAGACTGTCTCGAATACCGGCTTGAGCTGCGACACGAAAACAAGATACCGTTACCGGTTCATGCCTTCGTGTCGCCTCATGCCAGGCAATGTCATATCGGACTTGCAGTGTCTTGTTTTTCAAATTGAAAAACAAAGTACCGCTAGTCCGAATGAGAATTATTTCTGGCTAATTCCAAGGGCACGACAGTGTGTGCTGAAAATAGCCGTGCAGAAATTTCGAAAGGAAATTTCTGCATGTTACAACACAGGTCTTTCCACAAGGGCAAGTGCGTGGAAAGAGCTGAAGGATGGATGTAATAAGGGAAATATAATGACGTGAGCAGGTGATCATGTCGTTTACTATCCAATCCTTTTTGCGAAAATCGTGAATATTGTGAACAGAACTAAAAGGGGTAATTTTTAATGAAAGGAATTATCGTGAACAACGTATACTGATTCAATAATGAAAGTATCTTTGGTAGAGGAAATGGTGAACGAGGTGAACATCTCTAGATACTTTTCAATTGAGGCAGGAGTGACACCTGAAATAGGCGCAAATGGACGATCTTCCAAATAAGATTCGGAAATAAGTCGTGAACTGGTGAACTCAGTGGGTGTATCACTTAGTGATGTCTTTCGCATGAAAGACGCCCACTGATCGTCCATTTTGATCGGCCAGCTGGTAATAAGC
Organism: Nemotelus pantherinus; assembly: GCA_963978885.1. NCBI lineage: Eukaryota > Metazoa > Arthropoda > Insecta > Diptera > Stratiomyidae > Nemotelus > Nemotelus pantherinus. The sequence goes on from OZ022266.1 coordinate 7,586,181, forward strand.
ACCGCCGATCTTCTTAATTACCTTACTAGGTAAAAACTTCCGGTCCAGCTTTGCATTGTAGTGCGCGGCTGCGTCACTTTGCCGGAAGTTGCGCCTGTAGACCACTTCGCCAGGCTGGTATGAAACCAACCTGGAACGAAGGTTATAGGCCTTTGCATTTCGAGACTGGGCCTGGGTGGTGAGGTCGCGGATGGTCTGGCGTAGAAGAGCCAGGTGGTCAGGAGGTGGCAGAGTAGTATCAGGGTCCTCGAGAAGGTGGATTTGCCGCAGCAGATGGTAAGTGCGGCCTTGGGTGATCATGGGTTGCCCGAATACTGCCTGATAGGGCGAAGTTCCTATCGTCGCGTGAGGTGATGAGCGTAGCGCGCAGGTTATTTCTGAAAGTTTACCGTCCCATTCCTTTTTGCACTGGATCAATGTAAGAACGGATTGCCGCTAGTATGGAGCGATTAAGACGTTCCGAGGCATTGGCTTGAGGGGAATACACGGCGGTGAAGGTATGTCCGACACCGAATTCCTGTAGAAAGGTCTGAAAGATAGACGACCGAAACTGTACACCATTGTCAGTTATGACACTCTCCGGGACTCCAACAAGGTGAAATACCCTTTTCCTCAGGATGTCGATGACTGCTTTCGCAGTGAATTTCCGAAGCGGCTCTACGAAGGGGAATCGCGAAAGATGGTCTAGGACGATGAGAGCTCCAATGTTGCCAGACTTGGACCTAGGGTAGGGGCCGATAATGTCGATGTACAAGCGCTGGAATATGCGCTCGGGAACGGACTGCAGCGTCATTGGTGGACGAAGGGTGTGTGAAGGGGCTTTGGTGGTTTTGCATGTAAGGCATGATCCCACATAATCACGCACTTGAGCGGCCATTCGTGGCCAGAAAAACCATTGCCGTAATCGGCCGAGGGTTTTGGCCACGCCACCATGCGCACTCAAGGGTGGGTCATGAGCTCCCTTCACTAATTCTGCCGTCATTTCTGACGGCACCCACAACTTCCAGGCCAACTGGTCTTGAAGTCCGTTTCCGGTCGCATACTCAGTCCGCTTGTACACGAACCCGTCTACAACTTTTAGGTCCGGCAGTTGGTCTTGTTCTGCCTGGACTTTTGCCGCTAGCTCCCTATAAGGAGCACTTTGGAAATGCGGCGACTCTAAGTCTAGCTCCATTGGAGTCTCCTCGCCTTCTGCCGGCATCAACGCCTCGGCAGAGAACATGCGCGACAAGGAGTCCGGCACTACGTTTTGGCTTCCCTTTCGGTGGACAATCTTGAAGTTGAAACCTTGAAGTTTCAAGGCCCACCGGGCTAATCGTCCATTAAGGTCTGGTTGGTTCATTAGCCATTTTAGGGAAGCATGGTCGGTCACGATTTCAAATTCGTGACCTTCCACGTAGGCGCGGAACTTCTTGATTGCCAACACCGCTGCCAGACATTCTTGCTCAGTGACGGTGTAGTTTCGCTGAGCGGGATTCAGTTTGTGGGACATATAGGCGATGGGGGCTTCAGCTCCGTCTTCTGTGCGTTGCACCAGCACGGCACCAACTCCATGTTGACTCGCGTCACATTGGATGGAGAAGGGCTTGTTGAAGTCTGGGCTGTGCAGCACTGGGGCTGAAGCAAGGCTGTGTTTCAATTGCTTGAAAGCATTTAGCCTCTCATCGGTCCACACAAACTGACTCCGCTTAGAAAGCATGTCTGTCAGTGGTGTTGACAATGACGCATATTCCCTGACGAAGCGCCGATACCAACCGCAGATTCCTAGAAATCTTCGGAGTTGCTTCGTGGTAGAGGGAAGGGGGAAATCCATGATAGATTTCACCTTGTCAGGATCGGTCTGGATAGTGCCCCCACCAACAATGTGGCCAAGGTACCTGACGTCTCGCAAGAGGAACTTACTCTTTTCCACATTGATGGTGAGGCCAGCTTGTCTCAAATGGAAGGCGACCTGATGAAGTACCTGAAGGTGCGCGTCGAACTCGTCTGTTATCACCAACAGGTCGTCGAGGTACACAAATACCTGGTGCTTAAGTTGGGGCGGAATAACCTTATCCATCAGCCGTGACATCGTTTGGGGTGCATTACACAACCCAAACGGCATCACGACAAAATGGTAAAGGGGTCGACCGGGCACAGTGAAGGCTGTCTTCTCTTTCGACTTTTCCTCTAAAGGTATTTGCCAGAAGGCATCCTTTAAATCAAGGCTAGAGATGAAATTTGCCTTAGGGAGTCTGCTGAGAATTCCATCAATCAGCGGCAAAGGATAGGCATCCTTCACTGTGACCGAATTGACCTTCCGGGCATCCAGGCATAAGCGTACTTTCGAGGGCTTTACCACCAACGTTACCGGCGAAGACCATGCACTCTTCGACTCTTCGATTACGCCCAACGCTAACATCCGGTCAATTTCCTGATATAGGAGCTTTTCGACAGCTGGTGACACAGAGAAATGTCTCTGTTTTATGGGTTTCTGGTCACCAGTTTCGATTTCATGACGGATGAGCGTAGTCTTTCCCAAGCCCTCCACAGCAAACGAAGGAAAGCAAGCAATCGCAGACCGAAGTCTGCGATGCTGCTCCTGTGTGAGAGGGTGGGCGCAATCGTCGAGTGCGTCGAGGCTGTTGGTGGTGTCGACCTGTGGTGGTGGCGCAAACAGGTCTGTGGCCAGGGCGAAAAGACGGACGAAGTCCACTCCCAGATAGAGATTCTGACTGAGAGTGGGTATTATCCACAGCGTCAACGTCTTGGTGAGCCCCCGGAACGTGATGTCGGCTGATACTCGGCCTACGGCTTGGTGTTGTGTGCCGTCAGCTGTTTTCAACCCGAGAGAAGCTCTTTTCCAGGGAAAAGCGTTCCTCTCGAGGAATGAGCGGGCTAGATCAGCCGCCATCACGCTCACGTTGGCTCCCGTGTCGATCAAACCCGATGTTAGTTGGCCGAACAACAGAACCTGAGCGTACGGTCGAACGTCACCTGGAGGCACATTCAACAGAGTCGCACAATCCAATTGATAGCGCCAACGACGGAACTGAGCGTAAAAACGCCTCATTCTCAACGTTGAGCGTTTAGGTGTATTAAGAGGTTGTCTAATGGTGTTAATTTCGGAATTAAAAATTCGGTTTCGGACCGCCGTATATTTCCGCCATCTTAAGTGATATGGCAGAAAAGCCAAAGGTGTAGGAGGCTCTGCCTGTAAGAGTGGGATCGATAAGGTAGTAGAGTCCCCACTCGGCTGTAAACTATCATCATTGGTGGTTGGGCACAAGGAGTTTCGTGGCAAATCATCAGTCCTGTCTACCTGCTGGGACGGGGTGGAGATTGTTTGCCCTGCGGGAGGCGTGAGATCTTGTTCCGCGCTCCCTGCGGTCCGTTTTTTGTTTGGCAGTTTACACAATTCGGCTTATATGTGTCTGCCTTTCCGCAGCCATAACAGAATATTGTTCTGGGCTCCAAACAATCGTCGAAACGGTGTCCCACTTGCTTGCAGTTCCAGCAAGTAGGCAGGACCGTGACTGCTTCCACTCCATGTTCTTCAGGGGAATCCTCATATTGGTCCAGCGGGTATTCTTCACGAAGTTCTTCTGTGGCGTTCCTCCAGTGTGAGGATCGGCGTCGACCTCCGAGCTCCATCTCGAAGTTCTCCGCACGGATGACGGCCTGACGGAGCAGACGAACAGAGGGAAGGTGTATTTGTAGCAGACCACGACGGATTTCTGGCAACAAATTGCGTCTAAGAATGTCAGCTAAATCCGCGTCAGCAATAGGGCGCTGTAGCCGGTCAACAATCTTGTAGACGTCCGCACTAAAATCGTCGAAGGTTTCTTGGGGTCGCTGTTTCCTTCCTCGTATCTGCTCCATCAGGTCGGCATCCGTGAAGCGATCAGCGAAATGATCGCTCAGGGCCGACTCCAAATCCCTCCAACTGAAGTCACGTCTGGAATTGTAAAACCGCCAATACCAATCAGCGGCAGGTCCAATCAAAAGTAAATGCATATGCTGGCATAGAACATTAAAATTTCCGCCCAAGGTGTTTCTGGTGAGAGCCGCTACCCTGTTAATAAAGACTTTCACGGGCATGGAGGATTCACGACCCGAGAATTTTAGTCCCCACCCACCAATGATGCCAGCCACCTTATCATGGTGGAACTGCACATTGTTACCACGAGGGGTGCGAGGTGAGTAGGATCGCGGCACTGGAACAAATGATTGTGCGCGAGGGTTCAGTCTTGGCGACTCTACATTCCGAGTCCGGGACGGAAGGTTTAATTGGGCCATGCGCTCCAGCATCACACGCATGCCGTTCTGCAATTCGTTAATCTGTTGTTGAAGTCCGCTTAAATCTTGAGGCACTATAGAGCGCGCTCCTGCGGCTTCTGACGTCACATCTGAGATTGGGGACGCTTTTGATGACGGGCCAGGTGGCTGAACTAAACCTTCCGCCCCCGACTCGGCCTGTAAATCAAAGTCCCTGATTTCCACATCCTCATTGCTTCTCATGCCTCGGGTTCTTACTCCCGGCCGCTGGGTTTTGGGCCGAGCCCCTCGTGGCATAGATGCTGCTGCAGTGGGGGCCTGTCTGGCTCCTAAGGGGAGACTCAGTGGTCCACGGCACAGCGGGCAATCTGTATGATTCCGAAGCCATTGCTCCAGGCACGTTTCATGAAATGTATGACCACATTTTGTGGTGTACGTAACCTGGGCAGCAGCGAATGACTGCTGGCATATGGAGCACTGAGCCTCCACTGTGGTGCCAGACAGATCCTCACTGCTGTGATGCAATGGCATTATCAGTCTGTGATAAATAATTGACAAGTGATGAAAATTCAAAGAAAATGCACGATACTCGTGACTAACGAATTAATTACGCTTATAACTAAGGAGTTGCTGCAAATTCAAATGCAACCCTGTGCACAACGAGTGTGACTAACTCCTCCAAAGAGAAAAATCTTAACAGCTAAGGGCAAGAAAAATGCCAAAAATTCAAAAATATATATAGAATATATATATAGGTGAAAAGGAAATATATAATATATAAATATATATTTATGTGTGTGCACACCTGTGGTGTGACTAACTCTTCCAAAGAAATAAATCTTAACAGCTAATAGGAAAAAAAAAAATTGCCAAAAAATTCAACAAGATATATAAAATATATATGTAAGGGTGTGCACACCAGTGGTGTGACTAACTCTCAAATAATATGATTAAATGGCAAAGCCAGAGGGCTAGAGTAAATTGACAAAATATCAAATTCAAAGTTTTAAATTTTTCCAAGTTAGGATCAAATTTTTAATTTTATCAAAATTTTAATATTCAAGAAATGGCCTTCTTACTAGACGGAACCCGATCCGTTCCTCTCCAATTCAGGTCCGCTGGCTGGCTGGCTGTTGATTTCAAAACGCAAGAAAGTGGTAATTAGGTTTTTAGCTATTGATGAATTTAATTAAGTGTGAAGTTATATGAAAAATGATTGAAGGATGTGAATATTTAATGTGAAAAACATGAACGATTGACCAATGGTACAAAAGTGAGAATTACATTGGGTCGGTTCCGGAAGGGTACCGCCCAGTATGTGGGACTGTTTCTCTCACCCGAAATTCCTCGAAAAGAGAGGCGCAAAGGACCAAAAACAACTATGTTGCTGCTTGACTCAACTTCAGCAAATGGTTCAAGCTTGGCCAAGCTGCAGGGACGTGTAGGCGGCACCTCGCCAACCCCACGTAATCCACCACAGCTTGAACCAAACTCAAGCCAAAAGCCGAAGCCGGATCAAGACAGCAAGGATATCAAATTTGGGACAGCTTCCCAACATAAAGTGGGGCAGGGGCCCTTTGGTTGACCGGGACAGGAGCGGCGGTAAACCACCACAACCTGTTATCCGCGGCCAACTTCCAGGTTGCACCCAGAGTCAAAAAACTCAAAAGGACAACACAACAGGAAGCTGCCCAAGAGGTAAACTAACTAGGAATTGAATTTAACCGGATAGGACTGGGAAGGATGTTTGCGGCTAGTAAGGAAAGAGCGAGCGATGCAGGTCTTAATTCAAGGGGTTTGTTCTCTCGAACGAAGTATATTGAATCGCATTGGAGGCGATTCTAAGACCTGCTAGTGAGAATGGAAATTTTAAGGATTGAAGACGTAAAGTCTAAAGGGGAGTATGAGTCGAAACTCATAAGTATTTTCTCACTTTGGTGTGGGTTGCCCAAAACAAGTTTCGGGCCCCACGTTGGGCGCCAATTGTAGCGATTTTTAAGGATGGGAGAGGCCTTAGCACAACTTAGAACCAGACCGAAGTCCAGAACCAAGAGTGCTAAGGTCCGAAAGTGGGAATGGCTAATGCCATTCAAGAGGCAAAACAAAAAAAAGAATTGCCCCGAGAGCAGGGTGCCCTAGAAATGGCCGTGAAGGCCCCTCGTCCGCATTAGCGGAGCACCCTTTAACCAACCCCGACGGATGCTGGGGTGCCGCTTTGCTAGCTCGCTGCGGCTGGGGTGGGTTCTTGACAAAATGGGGTTAGTTTGCTCTCAAAGAAACGGGATGCTACGTATTATTTCATCCGTCATAATACAGTAGCCGCAAACTGGTATGTAAAAATACCCAAGGACCAAAAGGGGCATCGTTCCGTAAAGGAAGCCACCCATGGCTCTGCAACATGGGCTGACTAAGCAGACCCAGTGCTCGTGACAACGCACGGAGCCAGAACATTGAAAATCTAAAACGGGAAAGTGGGAAAAAGGCTACCTCTCTTTACAAGGAACCCGGGTGAGGCAGACAGCCCCGGGCCCCCGATGTTAGTGGAGCCCTGACCCCGATGGTCTGGGGTCCTCCACCCTCTGATACTGGCCCCATATCAAAAAATTCAAAAATCTAACAAAATGCTGAAACTAACTATGTTTGGGCCAGTATCCCTCCCTTTAGAAACCTGAAAAGTACCAAGAAAATTCACGAAAACTACATTATGGGCCAGCCAGGCCAGGAGCGGACCCTGAAAAGTAAGAGAAGAACTTCTCGGGCTTTCGCCCAATAAGAAGGCCGAGTGTTGAAGTTTAACAAAACATCTTGCTTTTATTCATGACCATGCAAGAATCATTTAGAAATTCCAACATATATAACAAGTTTCTTTATAGTTGTTTCTTTTTCTTTCCTATATATAGGTATGCTATATGTTTATATAGATTTAAAATTTCCAAAACCTTTTAAATTAATATTGGTATTTCTCTTTCAAAACTTTATAAAGCAGCGCTCATACTAAATTAAGCATTTATATTCATAGGTTTGTGGGTTTTTTTTTTTTTTTTTTTCTTTTCTTTTGTATTGAATTATTTTTAGTTGTTTTAGATCATTTCATTTTTGTACAATCTGCGTTACAGTAAATTTTTGAGTATAATTCGCAGATTCGACGCTAGGGTAGTTATGCTGATAGTAGTTAATCTAGTGGGGCCCCATAGTATTTTTACATTCATGAAGAAAAGAACCACTATTTACGAGATCAAATCAAAAAAAAATTGATTATTACATACTAGCAACCTTACTTTAAACAAAATATTTATGATGTTTTCATCTTAATATGTAATCTTATTGCTTTTATTTCTGACGTTTAACTAATTATGTTTAAGCATTTCAATTGTGACCTTTTCATTTTCGAATTATTTCGAGTGATATAAGAAAAGTTTTACGGAAGCTAACAAAACATTTAATGTAAAATTCTATTTTTGAGTATTCTTCTAAAACTGCTAAGGCTGGATGCATGGATAGAGGAAAAACAATAGATATTAGTTGTTTTTTTTTTGTAATTGTTCTCTACCAGTATTTATAATGCAGTGATTAATAATCTGTTTGAAGTATTAGGTTTCCCTTTTTGCATTTTCTTAACGTCTTTTCTTCCAATTTTCCGGTCATAACAAGGTATTTGCATTATTCTTAACCAGGCATACGAAGAAATTCTCTCTATGCACATTCGATATATGTATGTACGTCAAACTGATAACATTGTATCTTCCTATTACATAATGAGTAGTAATCACCATAAAAACTCTCGCCAAATAATTAGAACTAGACTCATCAAACAGAGCCGGTTGTGCTCTGAACAGGATTAGATTTATAATAAATCCATCAGAGAAATTCATACGTCAATACGGCTGGAACATTATTTTTAACTCCTTTGCGTATGTCGAATATTTGTTTTGCTCTTGAATAAACAACCTCATTTTTCTGTTTGTACCTGAAAGTAGGAGCTGCAAGCCGATAAAACAATTTTATGTACCTGAAGCTGTCTTCCCTCGGCTGCCAGTGTGACGTCAACCAGAGTGCCAGTGTGCAGGAGCGACGAACACCCTGAAACGAAATTCGGCTGATGGTTGTTCCATCGTAGGCCGAACTGTTGCACAGACATCGCTGATGATGGTGTTGGCTGTTCAAACCAGACGTACTACGAGTAAAATATGCTGGCACGAACGATAACCACAGCCAGAATCTTCCCGATGAGACTGCTTGCTTGTGCTGCCGTCAGATTTGACTTTCTGTTCAGATACACTTCACTAATTCATATTCTTAAACATCCGACATTCGAGCGATGAACGTTCAGAAAATCGCAGTAGCTATTAAACTATGTGTTCCTTACAATTTCTTCGGATTCTCGCGCAAATCTTGCTAAGACCTTGAATTCGGCTATGACGTCACTCGCCACAATGTTATTGGTTTTCTCATCACTATACACCGTGCTCACGTTTTCAACATGTTACGGATGAGTTAGACGGCAGTTTGTCGTTTCAAAAATCAAAATATTTTTTGGTTTGAAATTATCCACACCGAGTGATCCCCTGAACTTTGAAAAGACGTGTGACACCCGACAAAGCAGCCATAAAAATGGCGCCACCAAATTTTCGTTCCGAATGAAACCGATGAAAAATCGTCTTTGTCGCCGATCGACGTTGTTTCTCGAAATAATTTAATTCACTTGAACATGCTTCTAATTTACGGAACTTGTACATGAATATGAATTAAGTTCGGCAGTCATTACGGTTTTAAAAATATAACTTTAGATTACAAATGACGCTGAATGCCATTTTTGTAAGAATTTATGGTCGGTCTCTCGTCGTACCCTCTTATCTGATCGAGATTCAAAACGCAATCTTTGGACACGCCGCTATTTGCACCTTGCTATGAATCGGACATTTCAATTGAGCTTTCCCTTTAGAACTCCCATGAGCATGATGCAATTTTGCCCTCGTCTCCCCTCGGCCGCAATTTCAAGACGATTTTTCGTCAAATTTCGAGACGAACCTTTTCCACCTAACATTCGCATGACTCTAAAGTACTTACTGCTTCTTATTGCTTACTAAAACGTGTTCAACAGAGCCTCATTTTTTCTTGTACCATAATTTTTCATTCGAACCCACGGGCACTTGTCTAAAGAATGCCGCAACTACACTATCACTGCACTTATTGCAAGTTGCAAACACAAGCCAATAGTATGGTCAGTATGAATATACATTTGAATATAACTGCACTGGACTCGAATCGTTCGGCTCGACAGTATACTTAGAGGGATCACACACGATTAGGACCACGTGCACTGTATTTCACTTTTGGTTAGGTTCAAAAGACATTTCAATGGTTTTTGAGTTGCGAATAGAAGCGGAATTTCACTATCTGTTTGTTACTTTGAGCCGAAATTAATTTACTGGCCCGAGTCAGCGGTTGATATATGGTTCGATTGCGGACGACTCCTTCCGCCACGCCAAAAGCGTCCGCCCGACGACACGACTATACCCAGACTGTCTCGAATACCGGCTTGAGCTGCGACACGAAAACAAGATACCGTTACCGGTTCATGCCTTCGTGTCGCCTCATGCCAGGCAATGTCATATCGGACTTGCAGTGTCTTGTTTTTCAAATTGAAAAACAAAGTACCGCTAGTCCGAATGAGAATTATTTCTGGCTAATTCCAAGGGCACGACAGTGTGTGCTGAAAATAGCCGTGCAGAAATTTCGAAAGGAAATTTCTGCATGTTACAATTGATAAATTAACATCAGAAATGGGGAAAATTACTTCGCTCACATAGGAATGTTCCCTAACTCAACACGTATTTTCAAACAATTTAAACTACAAAAGGACAGTTATATGAGATATAAATTGACGAAACATGCAATACAATGAACTGAAACACAGATATACCAAAAAAGATAGATTCGACGAAAGGAGAGAGAACTGGAAGTCAGTAAGGAAAGTGCCATTATATGTATTGACCACTGGCCTGAATGGATTCAATCTTTATGAAAGATTCTTTGAGGATAAAAGAATTCATTATTGTATTCATACCCGATCAGCCAGGTTTCTGTAAATCATATTATGTGGTCTTACGCCATAGTAGAAAAAATATTTAGTTCATGAGGTTTCCTCTGTAGATCGCCAACATTCTGGTAATACATTTTATTAGTAGTGGCTTTAGAAGAAAGTCGTAAAACAAGCAGCAACGATCAGTACTGCCATTAATTGGATTGGGGAGAGGTACTACCTCAACAGCATGCTGCTGTTGAAGGGATGGCTGTTGGCGCTAGCTTTGGTGGCTTCGTTGCTGATGCTAATGTTCACTTATACTGCGACTTAAAATCGGTGGATGATTCACCATAGGAATATTCGGTGAAAAGCTAGGTGTAGATGATGTTACTGCCCTTGTAGATCATGTTCGGGATGCTGGTGTTGTTCTTTAAACTGTGCTGTCTCGTTGGATAATTTTTTTCATATTTATGTGCAGTATTGTTTAGGAAATTAAAAAGAGCCAAACTGATGCTTATTATGACGTAAAGCACCCTATAAATTTTATAGCGTTTTAGCCATTCTGAATGAATTTTATTAATGAAAGAAAAAGAGAGTTAACAGTACACCAAGCTAAGATTAAATACAAGAGAAAGAGGAGCTCATAAAGATGAGGACAGAGATTTAACAAATACACGTGGAATAGTGTCTGGACTATTGCTGACTGCAGGGTCGAAAAGGAATACTAAAGCCTCTACTTCAGAAGGGAAGGTCATAGAAATATCAAGCCAAGTAGCGTCAGATAAGCGGGTATTAGCAGCGGGATGAATTTGACGGTAGAAAAGAAGTCGATCATTTATTATTTGTTAGAGTTCTTAATCAATGCAGAGTTCCTAGCAACCTTTCCTACTATATGATATCCTTCCTAGCTAAAAGAGTGATTAATCTTGAAAATGAATCTATCCACAATGGTTTATCAAAAGCCCATTACTATTCAATCTTTATACGCATCAATTTCATAAAAACATTTGAAAATATTCTGATGTATTAAACAATATTCTTTTACTGTAAGGACATAAGCCGATCTCGGGTTCTCAAAAAATAAATCGGCACCCAATGTTTGAATGTCAACAAAGTCTTGACGACAGTTTTCTGGGGATTCGCATGGTATAATCAGTATCAATTGCCTTCAAAAGATAAGAACAATCAATGCCAAGTGATATGAAAACATTGGATTATTTAAACAAAGATTTAAAGAAAACAGGACATAAAGAACAGGACATATTTGGCCATGAATAAAATTCTCTTCCAGCAAGAAAATGCTAAAGTGCATGCGTATGCAGTCTCTATGGGGAAGTTAAATAATTCGAGGATGAATTACTCCTGCATCAACTTATTCTCCGATTTTAGGCCTCTGTGATGAATTTCTATTTCCAAATTTGAATAAATGGTTTGGTGGGAAGAGATTCGGCTCTAACGATGAAATCATCGCTTAAATGAATGCCTGTTATGAGAACTATGATACATTTTACTACTTGAAATGGATAAAAAATAGAGAAATAATGCACATACCTTGAAGCTGCCCTAGAGAAGACGGTAATTTTTTTTTTTGAGAGAAAGCCTTGGAATTTTCCATGTTGTGACCAATTACGATACCAACAGTCCAACCCATTTAGCAAGTTTGCGGAAATGCCAAAACATCATGGGCGACCCGAATCACAAATTATGAAGCTTAGTCGAAGTAAGCCTGGTCCAGAGCCTATTTTCATGTCAAGTTCTCTTATAGCTTTTGTAATATCCTCTCTGGTTTAAAACATTTCATCAGCGATAGACAACTGAGGTGTTTGAGAATGTGCCAAGTTAGATGAGCCACTGAACAAACAAATATCTCCATGAAAATGGTCAGCAAGGAGCAAAATCCTTGTACCGTTCAACTGTAACTTCCATTTTCAGGAACTTTTTTCTCCGCTCGATGGCTCATCTAACTTGCCAGGTTCCCAAACACCTCCGTCAATATTATTCAAATTACAGTTAGTTCTCTCATAAACAGCATTTCGAAAATCATATACAACAGAATTGTTGTGTGGTTGTGAAGTTGTCAATTCAAATATAGATAGCTCGACTGTAAAAGCAGAGTGATTAACAGTATTGGAGAAAATATGCTCTGGGTGTACAATTGGATTAGCCATTACACTTTCGTAACTATTAGTGAAAATAAGATTTAACCAATTACCAAACTTGTGAAGCTTATATTTTCAGACCATTTGCTCCGCAAATACTCCAAACTGCTTGAGATACCGCGCAAAAAGAATATAACTTCTTGAAAAGATTCACGTTAATAATTAACCTATAGGAATGCTAAATGCGTTGCAGCGTGCCTTTCAACAATTAAAAAATGTTTACTCTCTTTTATTCATAATTGGTTTTAAATGCAAGTCACGATCACCCTTATTATTCTTTGATTTTGCATACTTTCTTGTAAGTATTCACGCTCAACCATTCTGTCACCTTTTTGTTTGTAAGCAATCTTTCATTACAAACCTAGCGATATTTATAACACTTTAAATCGGATGCCTACGTGACACAAATCGCCCTTCAAATCTCCTTGATCTTCAGTTTTTTTTTAAATATGGGAAAAAAATGATTTCCGATTTCCCAAGCAACATTCAGCAGGTGTCTGTACAGCCTTTTTGCATTAATTTCTGAACATACCAACGTTCGCACGTACAATGCAAGCTGAAACTAATTATATTCAATAGACTAACAAGAGCGCTATCGGAAATACAAGATTACCACAAAGGGCAAACAGCTATTCATAACATGTATGTTCTTCAAACTAGCGTTATTGGTTTCAAGGCTTAACGATCAGTTTGTTTGCAGCAGCACAAATCACAACAATTTTAAATAAACCCATTTCAACGAGTTAAGTTTGTTGCCTAGTTAAAGATGCGTAGTCTATCTCTTTAACGACTAGTTGCTCCAAAAATTTCCTAAAAGTGAGAAGCCATTGAATATGTATAGTGTAGTTACTGGAACGTTCATAATTGTAACGTATCGTAAAATTTAGTAGAATGTTTTCGCGAAATTACTTGGCAAAAATTGCAGTTTAACGTTGTTAAAGCCAGTCATGTGTACGCTTTGCAACTAACAGTTAAATTTTTAGACTGCACCGAAACGAAAATAAACATTGCTCGAAATTTAAGTACCGAATAACAAATGCATCATTACTTCATTGCCTAAAATTCTGCGTAATGACTGTTACACCAACTTGGCACACTGCCAAAGTGCAAGCGTCTCTTCCTCTTTTAATTCTTCACAGCTTCTCAAACAGTTCTCAACCGAATTTTCAATTTTTTCGTTTCATCCGGGATTTTAAATTAAATACATACATTATTAATGTAATGCATTTTATATCGAATACTTCCTTTTGATGACGAAATTCGCACCGCGGTAGTCAACAACCGGGCGCCGTTTGATGTAGTGTAAAGTTGATTAGCACGTTTGGCCAACCAAGACCGTTAAAAAGGCTTGACATCAATATTTGGACAACATACTATCATACTATTTTGGGTCTCTCGATAATTTTTTTTGAATATTGTGATTCAAATTTCGAAGTCCAATCTCTGCACTCGAACAGATGCTAGTAAATCTGGTTTGTTTGTTCGTTTGCGTGTTCGCACTGTACCTGGCGTTCTTATAATAATAGCATGTTTCCCTGTTTCGTTTTAGCGGCAGATTTCAGGTTGTAATTGGTAGGTGTTGTTTTAAAACAAAAAACGTCAGAGCGGAAGCATACCCGGTATTTATTTGATTGACGAAATATCATTACGATGACTGGCGGAATAGATTAGAGAGAAAAAAAAAATTGTCGTAGGCAGAACGTATTTATCTCAGGGACGATGCTATCGAAAATACATTACTAATAAGATATTCAAATCGGAAAAAACCTTAATTCGATATTAGCATTGCTTGTCTGTCTTCTCGCTTATGGGATTGGATGGGTAAAATTGAATTAATCAGAAGGTGATGTTTAATATTTTCGTATATGCGTTGCTTGCAAAATTATATATTTGAATAATACAAATGATAGGAAATAATAAAGGAGTATTTATAGAATATTTCCGATGGAATGTTAGAATTGCGAAACCTGATTTTGATTGAAGTGTTTGTTTGATGAACAGTTAAGGTCAAACGTTTTTATTACATTTATCGCCAAAACTACTTTACTTGATAGATTTATTCTATTGTTGAAGAATAACATTATGTTATTTTAAGTAAAAAGAAGATACATATGAATTGGTCCACGAAAAAATACTGAAATAACCTTGAAATGTTTTCATGTAAATGATATTCGATTCAGAGTAGTCGTTTCACAATGATATATGAACAATAACTTAGCATGGACGTTCACACTTCTATTATACAATATCTGCATAACATCAATTCAGTTACTAGTGGAATCGGTGCAAAAAATATGTCTTCAACAGAATATTGTAACGTGCACATGCATAAGATATAAACAAAGGAAAAGAGTAAAGTCAAATAGAAAAGTAGAGGGCATTTTTTACATGGAAAATTATTCGCGCTTTTCTGCACATCAATTTTACATGGAAAAAAAGATGAAAAATGTATGGAAAAAGTTGTGATTATAACCGATCATGCGTTAACTTCAGACTGAAATTCGTTTTAAATAATAATAAATCGTGGGGAATGATTATGGTATCGACATGAAGGTGAAGTGTGATTAAGAGTTTACCCATCAATACTTCAGGAAGCGATTCCTTTACCCTATACCATTGAGCTCCCTATTCGCCGTCATGGGACAATACTGTTTTTTTTTTCGCATTGCTGGTTTATTAAAGCAAATCAATACTGTAGAAGTCCGTCGAGGTCGAGTATACTAAAGGCGCTCCAATTAGCAAACGATTGAAAGGGATCTAAACGCACGTTTTTTTTTTAAAAAAGAATACCACATAAAAGTAATTGCTTGTGGTTTTCAAATGCATATGCCGATTGAAATTCTCCTTCAGACTGAAATAATTCCATTGTGAGGCTTGACTACAAGATTTCTCTTTCACTTTTCGGATAAATATCTGAAAAATCTGCATTATCAAAGGAGTTCAATGCTTCTAAAAAGAACTCAAGGATCATAAAATCCTTTCAAAGGTTAGAATTAAACATCATATCACTTTCATTTTTACCCTAAAATTTCTTCGAAATGTAGTTTTTCAGTTAATTTCGGAATTGTTATTTCCAGTTTTTATCTTTTTCTAATCAGTCTGAACAATGTTCATCGGAAATTCATCGGGATTTTTCCATATTTTTAGAGTTTCGTATGAATCTAGTTTTCTTAAATGCTGCATCTACCTGACTGTCACAACGTTTTCTTTCCCATTGTGCTCCTCTTCCAGGCAGTGTTTTCTTATTTTTTTCCTCCCTGAGGTTATTTCGCGCTTGTGTTCAGCTTTATTTGGCCGTTATAAGTATATTTATTATCATTAGTAGAAATGGGCAAAATGATTCATAGCTGATCGTTCTTTTTTACAGTGCAGCGCCTGAAAAAAGCACAGCATAGTCTGCGAGCGAAAGCTTTCGTTTGAATAAACTTAATGGAATGTGCAGCGAACAGTGTACTGAGAGTACGGCGCAATACTGTAAAAAAAGAGCGATCAGTGGTCAGCCATGAGCCATTTTGTCCATCTTTAAATATTAGGTAAACCTCGATTAAGTGGTGCCCCTCATAGCCGTTAGACAATTTTACCGATTGATGTCTGGCTGGTATTTTTGTGATTTTGTGGTAATGTATACGTTTTTTGGGCTTTTTTTTGTTTGCTTGTTTATCTTCAGTGTGTTGTCTTCTCCTGTATTTTGTGGACGTTTTTGATAGGTATTTTTCAATTGTTGATCCCAGTAGCAGGAGCAAAAACTTGACGAAGAATAGGTACTCAAAAACATAGAGAAAATATACGAAAAGTCAAGACGATGATGATAAACAAGCACACAAACAAAAACCACCCTCACAAACAAAAACACAAACATATCAGCCGAATATCTATCAGCAAAATTATCTAATGGCTATGAGAGGCACGTAGTCGAGTTTACCCCAATATTGTAGCCTAGAGCACAGCGTAAGAAGCTAGTTCCTAACCAGCGTCACAGCGTAAGAAGCTAGTCAAAGTGTAGGAAAGATAAGAGGATAAACTCCTTCCATTATGGAAAAAAACCACTTTGACCTTAAAGTTGCGCCTCCATTTGCACAATGCAATACCTGCCAAAGCGATCTGAGAGTGTAGGGGTATTTTTGCGAGGGGAGAGCCGTATGTGAGCCTGAGTATGTTGGTGTCGAATCTTATCTTGCATCTCTTTCTGTTCCATGCGATTTCTTCTAACTTTCCAGTCCTATAATCAGCTGATCAACAATACAATCTCAGGCCGGATCACTGGATTTTCGGTCCTTATACATATACGGATCTCGCACGCTGAGTAGGAACTTACTTTTTACGTTGTGCTTTGGCCTAGAGCCTAATTTCTGAGCCGTACTCGTTGGAACTGCCTCGTTGGAACTACTCGTTGAAAGCATCCAAGAACTTACTAACTTTCTTAAAAATTGACGAAAAAACTATTGCCACTCATGGTTTTTCTTGTTCCTTTTGTATGAACAACGTCATTAACTGTTTCCATTGCATTTTTTCCTTATTCCTTTTGACAAGATTCGCAATTATTTTCTCGGCTAATCTATTTTTTGTATCTGTAAGATTAAGTAGGGGACAGTGTAACAAAGAAGTCATTTTTATTTTTGTAAAAAAACCGTTTACTATATCGGCTTCTTTATATTTACCATAAAATCAGCAGTCTTTAACTTTCATATTAGGCTTGAAATAATATTAAATTTAAACTTAGAAACTAGTTATTTTTTAGGTTTTCTGAGATCAACAATTTGTTAATAGTGTGCCCTAGGGGTGGGGTACAGTTTAACAGCCATAAGGGAGGGTATAGTATAACAAAAGGGGGCATTCTGTAATAGCACATCATCAAACGAAATAAAATAGAAAATCTTTAGGCTCAATTATGTTTTTTGGCATCCAAACTTAAACAGAAACAATTTTATAATATAATTTATTCATTTGTAATATAAGAAATAAAAATAAAAAAAAATTTAACTTTAATTACATTCTTACTAACAATCAAGAATAAACAAGCTTGTAATATGAACATGTTAACTTTTCTCAACCAAGATTAAAATGTCTCAATTATTTTTTTTTGGGAATGAGTAGGGATCAGCCTGACGTTTAGTTTTTTGCCATTTTAGGTTATGGTAGTATAATCTCAATATCATTCAGTCCAACAGTGGCAAGATCAGGTTCTAAAGGAAGATAATTGATGTCATATTCATCTTCTTCATTATCTGTCAATAATTTTCCAATAAAATGCTTTGTGTGTTTTCCCCGAAAACAACGACAAAATTATTTTTTTTTTTTGGTCGTTTGAGTAGCGACGAAGGGATGTCATCTAAACCGAATCTGAATCTTCATCAAAATATTCAGAGCTTTCTTCAGAGCTTGGAAATAAAACCTTAGGCACAGCGTAATAACAACCAGCGTACCAACTTATTCCACTTTCCCAAAAAAACACTTTGACCTTGAAATTGCACCTCCATTTACGCAATGCATTATCTGTCAAAGCAGCCTGAGATTATGTTGGTATAATTTGCGAGAGTGGGCCGTATGTGAGCAGCGAAAAATCTAGCTTGAGTATGTAGTTGCCGAATTGTATATTGCATCTCTTTCTGTTCCATGCGATTTCTTCCAACTTTCCAGGCTGACCAACAATACAATCTCAGGTTAGATCACTGGATTTTTGGGCCGTATACATATACGGAGTTGGTACGCTGGTTAGGAACTAACTTCTTACGCTGTGCCTTAGGTCTGTTCCCGTACTTCAGCAAACTGCAGCAGTAACAGAATTTGACAGCTGGCTTTTTTTGCTGCAATATTTGGCTTGCATTTGGCTTGCAGCAAAAGTACGAAAACGACTTGCTGCGAATCTATTTTAATATATTATAATAGATTCAAGTACGGGAACAGACCTCTTTATAACCTTTTCGTCTTTCTTTGATTTTTTATTTCTTTTATTATATTTCTCGTACTTGCGGGTTTCTTTTTAGGCTTTTCAGTTTTTCTTATTTTAGCTGATTCTTCGAATTCTCGTTTAACATGTGTATTGGTGGCGATACAACTTTCCCCCCTTTTTTTCTTTTTTTAGAGAGTCTTGGACCTGCTTTCGGGTATTCTCTACATTCGATTGGGCTCTTTAAAGCCATCATCAAATTACTGAGCCTCTGCGGTTGCAGTGACCATGCCGAAGCTTCAGGTGTTGTAGTCTGTATGAGAGCTGATCGTTCTCTTCTTCGAAACTTGTAGATGTCGTGGGCTGGTTTCGTGACTGTTACTACGACAAAAAATCTATAGAAGATGTAGACAAGTTCAAAGATTGTACATTTTCCTGTATCAAGGAATCTTCGTGAACCATTGGTTTGATTTATTGCTAAAGGCCGGTTTGTAATCTCGCTTGGCATAAAATTGTCGATTGTGAAAATGTTCCTGTCGAAAGGAAATCTACTCGTCTTCATAAAACCCGATTTTATATTTATGGGTCTCATTGCATTTTTGAATGCTTGGCCCAGTAGTTCTGTAACATTGTGTATTGTTAAAGGTGTTCCTGGATGACGCAAAAGTCATGAATCTATTGCAGCGTTGTAATATATCTCTAATGGTCATAGCGGCTGTAATTTGTGGCTGGAATGAGGTGGAATGGTAAGCAGAGCCATACCGTTTTCTTTAGCCATGCTCAAAGCTTCCGGAGCTAAGTGGCTGTCATCTGTCCAGCCCATAGTTTGCGCCAAACCCAATGTGCCGGTTGGTACTCCCTTTAATATGTGGGTTTTGAAATTTTTCCGTGGGAATAACATCGCGGGCGGCAGGGCATTATCTATAGCAGAAACTGCGCAGCATCTTGTGACAAGGGTACCTCGTTCATCACTTGTTACTTTATTTAATTGTTCCGACCATCTTGATGCTAGAACTGTTTTTGGTTTTTGTACCGTGGTCGTACCGGTCTCGTCAAGGCAAAATAGTCTGGTACCGACACCGAAATTTGGACACCTTCTCATTACCTCTTCTAAATTGTTGTAAAATATCTCGACATATGGCGGTTGAATGATATAGCTCTTGACAGGCTACAGGCTTCTGGTTTTCAAAAAGTTAAATCAGGATTCCTTTTTCGAAATCCATTCAACCAATCTTTTCCTGCGATTTTTCTAGCTTCCCAAGATACTGGCATTTTTAACTTTTGGTATGTAGCCAGTTCAAAAGTTAGTTTTCTTGTTTCAATCGTATCAAGACCGTAACACATTTTTGAACATGTTATTAGATATTCTTTTAGTGCATTTGAAAATTTGAAAATATTTTATTAACCGCGTAATTCGGAGTCAATCCCATATATGCAGCTTCTTTTTTTAAATATACATCCGAACTTTCTTCCGTCCATACAGCGATCAGATGTCCGATGACAGCTGTTTCAGATGGCAGCACATGAAGTTAACAAAACACGTAAAGAGAAGCCATAGACAAATAAGAAAGGGAAAGAGTTAATCTTGATGATATACTGTGCCCCTTGTTACACTGTCCCCTACTTGACCCTATTTCAAATCTGTTTTTATTTAGTGAAACTGTTTGCCTTTCGTCCAGGAGCACTAGTTAATTTTTAATTCAAATTACTTAGAATTCGAATTATTTGGTAATCATTCATTAATAATATTCATCACACCACTCAAACTGTGCAAAATTTTCCAATTTACTTATGTATTAGTTTGACAGAAATATAGAAATAATATTCAAATGCAAATTTTCTGTCTTTTTCTGCTTTACGAATGCATAGTAAATTATGCATTCAACTACAAATTATGTACAAATAAATATTTTTCGCTATAACACGCAAGTAACGATATATGGCTGCATCAGATAATCCGGAATCTAATCAGAACAATGCCTTAAGTAGAAATACATGGAATGAATAAAATACTAACCAGCCGGAATCCCCGAAAAATTACTTTCGATCCGAAAATAAATCGAAATTATTTTATTGATCGATTTATTTTATAGACAAAAGTTAAACATTTTATTTGTTTAATTATGTAAACAAATTTTTATTCGAAGTAACGTCATGCAAAGAAGTTAATTGCATGCTAATCAATGGAAATTATAGATATTATCAACAAATCGATTAAGATTTCAAGAAAAACCGGATTCAATACTTCTATGCTATCAAGATACAAAAAGTGCGTGCGTTTGCATCCACAATCAGATACACGCATCACAACAGCGAATATAACACCGTTGGAAGCTTATCAACATCAA
Organism: Nemotelus pantherinus; assembly: GCA_963978885.1. Taxonomy (NCBI): domain Eukaryota; kingdom Metazoa; phylum Arthropoda; class Insecta; order Diptera; family Stratiomyidae; genus Nemotelus; species Nemotelus pantherinus. The sequence continues at coordinate 7,606,857 of OZ022266.1, forward strand.
TCCACTCACAGGAACTTGGCGGTCCGCTACTAATTCATAGATACACGCATTCATCCATATGTAGGTACGATGCGAGCGATTTCCAGGCAAGCAAGTGAGCTTCAATTGTTTCTAACAAGATAGTCTGGCAACTAGAGTCGGCGCGACTAGATGTTTCAGAATTTGTATCTGTTTGGTGTGATCATTAGCGAGAAGTCAAAACAGATTCTTCGCGGATCGCGACTATCTACTATACTTCACCGATCGTCGCGTGCAATCACATCTCGCAACTAAGTGCGTTGGCGGTTATAGTCAGAACACTTTACTCGCCAGTAATAATTGTCACAAAATATCATACCATATTGATATAAAAAAGGAGGTTACACTTGCGACTTCGCATTTATCGTATTACAAGTGGATCGGTGCGTTGTGTCCGTGTTCGCTGGAATTGATTGCTGATTGTCGTCCGGTTAGTACGAATTTAGCAAGCAAGTTCTTATGACGCGTGCGCGGGTGTTGGTCGTATTTGTTGCACTTCGATGCAGTGTTTTTGTTGTTGTTGAATAAATAATGCGTATTTTTTAGAGGAATAATTCCGATTGCCTAAAATACCAATTAAAGTGCGGTTTCAGCTATTTGCAATTCTCTTGCACACGAAAATTTAAAATATCTTAAAGAGCATTCACTGATGCATATGGATATGAAAACTCGTTCGATTCAGTGAGTGATTATTTATAGAAGCTAACGAATAAATGTTAGGCGTCTATAGTTGAACAAGAATTGTGCCAACAGTTTGCCGCTTCGAATTTTGTGCAAGGTAAACAAATTTTGTTTAATTTTTGCGCCGCATACGATTGCGTATATCATTCTCGAGGAGAATTTTATTATCAACTATTTATTTTTCTAAAATAAACAGATATATTATTATCTACATTCTTGAGCCGAAGTGATAGCATAACCGTGATAAGTGCAATTTGATAATTCAGTTTGTTTAAGAGTTTCAAATTTCCTCTTTTGACCTCGCAGATAGCTGGAAAAACTTTATTGAAGTGTTTGTTTTGTGCGTATTACATGTACATATAACTAGGTATGTGTTCTTATATGCACACACAATAGTACGCATTTATTCGGATATGCACGATCGTAGTGAATTGTTCTGAGTGTTTAATTACTTCTGTTCTATTTAGTCTATTTTTTTGTTTGTGTTTATTAGGTACATCGGTTTATTATTGGACTTTCCAGTTTGCCAATTTTTCCGATTCTTCCTTTCTGAGCTACAATTGGTTAAATAAATGTTTGAAGAATTTATGAGAATATTTTGCATTTGAAGAATATATGAGAATATTTTTTATCTCTTCTGAATTAAAAAAATATTTACAGTCGCTCACTCTCGGAATTGCAAAGCATTTGAGGAAAATCGTTGAAATCTTACCCTTAAAGTAAATATTATAATTTTGTTGTATTCAAGTAATAAGTATGACCTTATTCTATGTAGTTTTTAAGTAATGAAAATTCTTGATAAAAGTATCCACATTTTACTAAGAAATTCCAAAGAAGTGCAATTACTCAGAAATCCCTGTCACTTTCACTCTCTTAAAATTCCATGGATCTGAAAATTTCCCGTAACAATACACGATTTGCGGTTTTTTTTTTTGACGAATAAGAGCATCTAAGCTGTAAGTGTAGTATTCTCAAAACATCTAGTAGAGTTCTAGTAGATTTATTTATAAGTAATTCACTGTTAGTAGAAAAGGAAAAGAAACAAATCTCTGTGGAACTTGGAAAAATTGTTATAGTGAACCTGAAAATGGGAAGACTTTAAAATAAATAAGGAAAAAGGTTAAGATAAGTATTTCGACTGTCCAATATATTATTCAAAGACATTAAAGTGAAGATAGAGTTGAAAATCAACTAAAAAATGTCAACTGAAAACTGTTAAATAAATCGGACAAAAAAATGATATTGAAAGAAATTTAAAAAAATTTAAAAGGTGGTTCTCCAATATTATCAAAATTTGTGAATAATTACTTGGGAAAATCGATAAGTACCGAAAAACGGATTTAACAGAAGAATAGCCAGGACAAAACCATTCATTGAGTAGAACGTATAAAAGTTCTGGAAGCGAGTAATTTTTGCAGATGAAAGTAAATTTACGATATTTCAATCAGACGGAAAACACCGACTAAGCAGAACAGTAAATTCTTCTTTGAAAAAAATATTCTCACACAGGATGGAAAACGGGAGTATGGAACTAGTTCTATGCTGCTGGCACTGTGAAACTACATTTTATTGACGGTACTTTAGATCAAGTGAAATATATAAATATTGTTCAAGAGAATTTAAAAATCAGTGCCGAAACTCCAAAGTGATTTTATATTTTATCAGGATAACAAACCGAAACATAAGGTTTTTGTAACTAGACAGCTGCTCAAGCTCGTTTTTTATAGTGGGTAGATCACTGGCTCCTAGTAGGTGAGGCCCCGATTCTGGCCAGATACCGCGTACCGAGCTTTGAATTGATTTAACTCCGAATAGGTACCCGAGCTAAATCAGGGGTAAAGTTGGTCGTGTATCTAATCAGTCCACACTCCTACACTTTAATTGAAAATTTGTGAAACTTCTAGACCCGACAACACTGGGTGCAAAACATAGCGCAAGAGATCGTAATTTATGTACTTTTGGCGCTATATCCATAGCTGATTTCGATTTTTTCATAAAATATAGCGGCTTTTTAGCTATATTTTATAGCTCGTGGTAATATTTACTTAGCATAAGCGACCATAAATGTGAAAATGTGCTTTGTAGATTTTGATGGCGCCGGGAGCTACATTTCAGTATTTATGTTCGCAAAAAAATATTTTGTTAGAATGACCTTTTGGAAATGATGTGTAAATTAAGGAATATCCCAAAAACAAGCTATCAAAAAATAAAGTAAGCATATGGGCTGATCATCGACACTTCGATGTTGATCAATTGAGTCAATTCCGATTAATCAAACTATCAAAATAACTTGCAACTCTACATGAGACTATAAAAGCAAGCCTGTTTTGTAAAACGAGGGATGATTAATTTACTTGTTCATACTATTATTTTGAATGATAATTTGTTTCTATTCATTGAATAATCTTATTGTCATTCTTTGTATTGAATTATATAATTATCGCAACTGCAAGCGGTCACATCAGTCAAGTATGCACTGTGTGCTGATGTCTGATGAGAATCAGTGCATACTTCGAGACCACTTTGTCAAATAAAAATGTTCAATGTAAATAAAAAATTTTTCAATTTTAATCATCCCGCAAAAACAATTCCAATTAATTTTAATTAATTTTAATTAATTTTTTTAATTTTACGATGCTGTTGAGTTCAAACTGAGATCCGTTATTTTAGCTCGAATGTGTAGTCACCAAAATGATCCCTTGATTATCTATGCAAAGCAGGGAGTCCATACGAGGGTTACCGTAATTCCTTGTGGGAGCAAGTTCTCTGAGCTTGATTTGTTTCTAATCAGGAGCTCAACTGTATTGAGCTTACTCGGCCAACGTAATGGCTACGAAACCAAGACCGTTAGATGTAAATGTTAACCAGGAGCCACCGTTTCTGAGATCTGCCACGCGTTTATTAAAACGGAGATGTAAATGTTAACCAGGAGCCATTCGCAAACAGAGTTACCTCTGTGCTTGCCGCGTCAGAAGAAAACTAGGTGCAGAATGCCAAAATCACTAGTCCAGTGCGTATATCAAAACAGGAGCAGAGAGTAGTCCGTGGACGAAAGGTAGGTAGTGCCGGGCGATACTTCCACCCGTAAAGCAGATCCTCGCTTGTCACCACCAGAAGAACCGGGGAGGGTTAGTTGGATCATTTGGCGTTACCGAGGATGCACTACGTGGAGGCGATCTAAGCTGCATCATATAGGTGTAATTAGTCAGCTACATATGTATTTTGTTGTTCAGAATTCCAAGATAAATTTATGATTTTTATCAAGTCGCCTGTTTTGCAGGTCTAATGTAAATTAGAACTTATATTATTATTATTTTTGTTTGATCAGCTAATAATAATATGACGAACTGAACTTCCTTCACTATATTATCAAGTGGTCTAAATTTAGGGTATATGCTTTTCGCTTGGCTTCTAGCAGATTGAAATTTTAATTTTCACATTCAATATAATCTGCGCAAAGATTAATTTATTCTCATAAAATAATCAGTATCCTTTCAGTTCTAAAATTAAATTTGGAAAACCTGATTTTTGAGCCCTAATAATTTATATTCTCTCATCTTAAAGTACCTGAAAATTGCACTTCTTATCTGTAAAATCTCTACAGAAAGTAAACAAACCGATTCAACCCGATGATCAGTTTATATTTATCACAATCTGCGGCCACTAAAACTGCAAAGTCAAGGTAACAGTGATCTGTCTCTTGAACTCAACAACGGCCACCTGCTATCCAGGCAGGCTGCCAAAACGATGAGAAAACCGCTTTTGAACCAGTTCCCGCCTCATTGCTTGGTAAAAGCTTGTTCAGCAATCAACGTATTGAACGTTGAGCATTGATTGTCCCATATAGTATATGTGTGCACTGATCAAAGTTCAACGTATTCGATATGCGCATACCGTGCACACAAATCGAAAATTGCAAGACCATACAACGTTGCACTTGCAATTTTGCATGGAAAACATTTTCGTCTTAGGAATTTATGTAGAATTATGCATTCTATTGCTAGTACTGGCAGAATCATTTCCGTTCATACATATTGCATGTATATTTTTGCGATCCATTTTTGTCATAAAAATAATTTTTGAAAGTATTCAATTTATCTTTGATCGAAAATTTTAAAACAATAGTTTGAGCACCGAATTCCAGTTCTAATAAAGCAATTAGAAAAACGGAAACAAACTTTTATCATTCATTTAGCATACCGTGGGGCGAGCAGAGGTCAAAACCCTTTCAAGCCTAGCTTGCAATTGTATAGAAGTACGTATGTAGTCGCAATGAAATGCTTACATAGTCGATATGATGAAGTGCTTGCTATAAAAAAGATTGTTGTTCGATGAAATTATGGTTTTCTCCCATGAATGTTTTTCGTTCAATGACCGAAGCTCATTATTGAGTGAGATTTTTTATGGTCATGATGAAGGAATTCGTAATTGAAGGTTTAAGTTTGGTTGTTTAAGCATTGTATATGTTTCGTGGGTTCCAAATAAGTACAAAATCATTTAACGGAGAAAAACACTTCAGGGCGATAAATAATTACTTGTATTTATTTGGAAATTCACGCGTAGATGAATTAAAAATATGTCGGTACAGTGTAGCTTTTGAATACATGTAAGTAGCGTAATTAATTTAATTGCATTTTAAAAGTATTGATTTGCGATCAATGAATAAAAGGTCAAGCAATGTAAATATACTTTAGTTGAGACGGTATTATCAGAAGAGCAATGATATGATCTTGAGAAGAGAGATGAATGATTTTACAGAGTTCTATTTCTATAAAAAACAATCTAAAATATAAAAAAATGCGCATTGACTTAAAAAAAATTACAAAGTATTTAATCACCGAAAAATTAACAGTAAAAAATATAATTAATGATTAAATCTTATGCTCAATTTTGTGAAAGCGAATGCTAGTTTGCTCGTAAGTACTATTGTTACGACAATAACTTGCATTTGCGTGTATTATAGTTATCTGCGAATATAAAGACAAAATTAATCTTTATTCTCATACTCAAATATATGGAAACAATACGAAAAGTGAATGCGTTTTCTCAGTACGACTAAGTACTGAATTATCTCGTTGATATCATGGAATTTTGTTGAAGTGGCGATATGTTTTTTTTTCGAAAAGCGTCTGCAAATAATATTATACCCATAACTATCTAGTTTTCAATTCACTTTTCAAATGCATATCAGTTGTTTTATCTCCTAATTATTAAATAACATAAAACTCAATCATCCATTCACTTTTCGAAAATGTCATACATCAAACAAGATTGTGTTTCAATCGATAATAATCTAATCAGTAAGCCTACAAGAGCTTCAATTAAAAATAGATGCGTAGCGAACGACAAAAATAGATTACTAATAATATAAAATACGTGCCGAAAAATTATCTCAAACAAACAGTTCAATTATCTGATATGCATTTTCACGATTCAGCGGATCCCAAGCAGAGAGCAGCATACAAATGCGCAGAAGTAATTTCAAAGAATCTGAAAGATACCAAAAAATTATGAAAATGTCTATGAATAGAATTTATCACGTCTATTTAATAATAACTGTGACTTAAATTCCTTAGATAAGATTTAAAAGTTCGGATTTTTTAATATTTGTATTGGGTTTGATTGTGAGTTCAGCGCCCAATGTGAGATGCTAATTAAAATGTACTTTCACAGAGGGTCACTCAAACGAATGAATCCCATCACTTTCATGCCATCATATTTGAACAGACGCCACGATAGTATCTTCAACGCGTGATCGATCAGAATTCTTTTATTTTATTACTTATTTATTTGCATTATATTTGCATTAAAAAAATGACTTAAAATAATCATAGATGCTCCACCCCAGAGTTAAAAAATGACTAAAGATAGAGATATCTTTAACCATGAAACTCTTTCACAAAAACTGGAAGAAAATTGGAAGTTTTCATTTATGTCTAGTACTTGCCTGTTCCAAAATCGAAATAATCTGGCAAATTTCATGCAAAGTAAGCTTGCGGCGGAATCCCATTAGATCGGTTACATTTCGTTTTACTGTTTAGTGCTATGCGCGAAGACGAAATGAAAGCTGAGTGATGGCGCTAAGTACCATTCCGCGGCTTTTCAATGGTAAGGTGCCCTTTTTGATGCGCGAAATAACTGACATTTATGCGTTTCAAAGCGGTTAATTCAGTTCAAAGCGCCAACTGTTGCTGTTACGGCGGAAAACGTAGGAATGAAAAGGAATAAGCTCTATAATTTTACAATTTTTATTTTGGTGCGTTATTTTGATGAATGCGAAAGCAATGAGACCCAAAAAAAGACCCAAAGCAATTAGATCTATAGTATCAATGTCGACATTTCGCTGCTAATTAAAGGGCACTCATTTCATTTCACTGGACAATAGCACACAAGACTTTACTCGCAAAAATATCTGTCATACTGAAGCATTCATAAAAACTATACAGCGGAAATACATGATATACAATTATACCGATGTACAATTATCAAATTGCAAGAAACAACAGATTTGCTACCGAGGAATGCTGGGCAGCTCGATCGAATTAAAAATCAATTATAAACTTTGAGGGTCGCAAACATCTCCTCTAGAAGCTGCGATGAAATACGAGTGGAAAAATGATTCGAACAGTGAGGGTCGCGTTTAGTTGCCACTGCTAAAAACGGACGGAAATCCCACAGCAGGGAATTTAATGTTGTATTTGAGTTTGATTAATTTTGTATAGTGACTTTTGCAACTTGACAATGTGAGTGCTTCACTTCCGTAAAAAAAATATAGGGAGTGAAACCGTGATGCGTACCAATTACTGTTTTCATTCCCCATTTTTATACATACTTTTTTTTACGTTTTAGCTCATACACAGTATTAGTATATTATACTTTGCTGAAATTACTTTGCTTCAATCCGTTTTAAATCGGCCTATTTTAGTTTATTAATGGTAGGGTTGAATGAAATGATGGTGTGACCTTCGAGTACAGTATACCATGGATTGAAACCGAACATACTCCGATAAATTGAATTTAAGGTTACCATTTCGTATCACAAGTCATTGGAGCGTCTCCTAGGTAACTATTTACCGGCCAATCGACTGGTTTTTGACCATCTGTCAATCAAGGTTGCGTTACATCTAAAGTCTGCTGGACATCAGCCGAAAGAATGCTATAAGGACATGGAGATTTGAATGCCTAGAGGGAGTTTATGGCATATCTCAATAAGGTTTTCATATATCCAAGAGGCGGCTAAAGCTGATGGCCTGCTCCGCATGATGTACTGTGTATGCTTTATGTGCTGCGTATGCTTGTTAAAGTGTCGATACTCGAAGTAGTCCAGATGCCACCAAAGTTCTGGATGCATCGATACTGAGCTTAAGATCGTAGAAAGGCGACTAGACTCACTGATACCTTCTATGTTGATACAGAAAAATTTCCATGAACATTTTTTCGCTTTACATACGACATAATTAAAGGCCTTCAATTTCGATTTGTATAAAGAGCAGTAATTAGATCTTTTTGTAAAGCTGATCTCTTTCCTACACTCTCGGCTGAGTGATGATATTAAGGCTTTAAATTTTCCCTGGCTTTGAGTCGGCTACACGCTGACCTCACTGCCGATTTGAGAAAGCTGGTACGAGTATCAACCATCAGATTCAAATCCTGGTGACAGTAGATGCTTTCCAGAACAAGTTCCTGGAAGGATCGGACCAGGGATTGGAACTTCGTCCAGTCCGTTCGTTTCCTGTAGGTTTGTATACGTGTCTGCGATCAGAGAACGATAGATCCTGGATGACCCCCCATCCATTCAGGAGATTCGTGTATCACTCACTGGCTAAAATAACGTCAAGGCCAATCAGAGGTGAGTAAGGGCAGTTCTCTGCCGGCATCGGCAATGGACAAGTTATAAGATATGTTAAAATGTGTCTCGCCACTGCCATTAGTGTTGGAGTTACCCCACACTTCACAATGAGCACTAGAGTCAGGTCCTAGATTAAGAGACACGCAACCACTACATTCTTGATGATATCGCATGGGGGATGTGCACCATGATCGTGTGCCTTGCAGAAGGACCCAATCCAGCATATCATTCGATCAATTTCCACAGCAATAGCAATGTTATCTCTGTCACAAAAATTATGAAAAACAAGGACATTAATTTTATTCTTAGCAAGCATATAGACTCGTAGTTTGTCCTGTCCCGCAAACCCAGCTGTTATAAATAAAAATATCAGAATAAGCTCTTCCCCAGTCTTAGACAAGTGAAGCAGCAGGGCAGCTTTTGTTGGTTTGTAATGGTGAAGGTTAATGTGAAGTATCTTCACTATTATCAATAAGTGTGCAGTCAAGGTCCTTCTTAGACGCAATAGATATCTTATCTCCTGCCTCTGCATCCAGAGTGAGGAAGTCTAGAAAGCCACCTAACTTGAAGGTAATCTCAACAATGACTCAAACATAGCCTGCTTTATCTTGAGCCAGTTTTCCGAAGAGATGACTCCATATCTTTGCTGTCATCAATAACAGCCCGATAAAGCATTCTATGTCCATTTCGTTGAATGGCCGGGCTAGCCTTGGAGCGGTCTCATGAATTTAGACTTCTTAGATATTTGCCTGCTCGGATTTTTATGCTCAGCCGCACTGGGTTGTTTCTGAGTAGAATTCGCAAGGCTTAGAGGTAGTGGGTATTCCCCGATGAATCGTATTGCTGATAAAGAGGACTTTTTATCTTTATCGGACAACGTCTCGAGAGGGATATTTTGCAACTTCCCAAGAAATTTGAAGACGGACTTTCTAGTTCCGCAATCTCGAGTGGAGTTGTTGAACAGAGATGGAGCCGGCTCATTTGTCGTATCCAGGTCACTTTGGACACGAACGGGTTTCTGAGCTTCCTCAAGTTAGGCTTGCCCCGAGATTACTTGAAACAAGGACGGCGGTACTGAAGACTGACTCACTGGTTATATCTTCACTCAGACCAGCAGATTTAGCAGCTAGATTGACGATAGTCTGCGGAGATGGCTCATTTGCCATATCTCCGCATAGTCTGCATAACAACGCCACTGGGCCTAACCTAACCTATTGTAAATTCTACCATTTTTATGTTTTAATTCTTTCGAAACAATTTAGAATGAAAACAAAAAGACGTCAAACGCCATCTGTTGTGTATTTACAATATTGTTGCTTGAAAATATGGGCCGTCTTGAGTTTAGAAAATCGATGCTAGTGAGTATTTCAGTTTTTGTATTTTTTTTTTTGCTAACGTTTCTAGGTTTTCCCAGAAAATCGCAATGGCTTCCTGACTAGCAGGCATCCGCCAACGTTTACACGATTGGTCAGCTTTTGTAGGCTAAACCGCGTGTTCTACTACTTTTATTGTTAAAAATCGTGATTGTCAGTTACATTTTACAATACCTACATATTTCTCAACTGCTTATAAGTACATGTGGATTTGAAAAATTCGAAAAAAATCATTTGATGCTTTTATTTTCAAAAAATTCGAACAAAACCGACCCGGGTTATTATAATTCGTGAATATGCATGCCAATTTTACACATACAGAATATACCTCATTAATGATTTTTGGTGTTTTATACCTCATTTATACTTTTCTTTTTATATCGCACAATATGACAAAATTACTTTCGAAACCATTAAAAAATGCTCACATCTTCATAGCATTCAGTATTCGTTATTAGACCACATCACTGAAACCATACCGTAATTATCAGGAAACAGATTTACAAGTCTCTTTTCCGGTATTCGCACTCTATGCCTTCCTCCGTAGCACAGAGATTTAAAAAAACAAAACAGCTGTGTAAAATGACAAAAAGTGAATTATCTCTTGCATAACTTGTTCGTTTGATGTGAGAAGATACTGTTGTTATTACATATGTCGTTACACGACAATATGATTTGACGAGTAACCAAAATGACAATAAAATTGTCATTGCATGTAGTTGCGCCTGTGTTTCAAGCACAAACATTAAAAGAAAATATAGTCATCAGCTTAGAAAGAAACATATTTATTTGGGGAGATAAGTATATATACATATCAGACAGTCAAGTGTTTTCAGTAATATTACGAGTTATTTTTTAAATTACTGTTGAAAAAATTGATGCAAAACTATCTCGTAGAGCCTTGAATTTTGCAAAAACAGTCAAAGTTCCTTTCATCTTATACAAGACAGACATTTTATTCGCACCTTAAAAAAAGATCAAGGTTATTTGAATTTCGGTTGCCTGACTCAAAATATATCACTCATTTTCATACAAATAATAGTAGACGATTAGCGCAATTCCAAAAAAATGCCAGATTAAAAGAAAAACATTAAAATTTGGCACGAAAATGACACATTTGAGAACTGAAACCAAAAACATAATTATGTAGGTACATAGACTCTTGCACAATCTTTAGGTTTTATATTCATCTCGAATCGCATGCTTCAAAAAGCTAACCTTGGTGCTGTAAAACAGCACGCACTGCTGAATTAGTGTTATTCCCAAATTGAATTGCAAGATAATTAAACATAGTCAGTTTTCAGATGTATAGATTGTTTTATTGCCACATTCGAATATTTTTCCAGGTAACTTAGCAAATTACTGACAAACATATTAATTGTTGTTTCGTAACCATTAATTTTTAACAGGCATATGAGGGAAAAAATTCTTAGAAATAGAAACTGTCGTATGATACGGAAATAAATGTACATATGTTTAATCCCACTAACACTTCGTGTTAGAATTCTAGATACAACTAGATTTTAAGATGCTTCAGAGAATATAGATAACCTTCGATTCGAACTGGTTTCTGAATAGAATTGCTCACCGTTATTTCTTACAAGTATTTCTGGTTAAAGTTGCAGTCGATGATATTCTTAGTAACTGAGCTGTAACAGAAAAACCAACATCAAACATTTATTAATAATGCTGACAGTGCATTTACACGTCACATTAACATTGAAAATAGCATGTTTAATTTCGAAAACATGAATCCAAGCAACGAATATAATCGTATCATTGAACTCATGAGTGCAATCATAAACTTACATCCATCATCTTTTGATTGTTCTAAGATGCGAATAAAAGCAAAAGTCATCGACGACAACTAAAACACGAATACAATCGCCAACATTCTCAACGTGAAGGTCAACTATATCCGAATCTGTTTGCCAGATTATTAGCGATATACTGCAATCTACCACTTTGGCTGATGCACTGGAATCGAATACTATCATGCTCAAGGCGAAGATTGTCTATGCATGCACGTCAAGGCGACACCTGCAACAGGTACTCCGAACCCACATCTTGCCATGCAATCTTTTCAGTTATTCGTTAAAGCAAAGCAAGAATGTAATGTTGTAGGTTTGATGAAAATTCTGGTTGGTTGGTTGGTCTACTAACTGGTAATAATGATGCAATTCAGTTCGCTACACATTAGAAGGTCTGATTGAATTTTTGCACTAGAATAATCCACAAGACATCATTTTATAGACATTGACATAGATGTAAATTTTTACATTAACTGTTGAAGGCTAAGTAAAAACAATTTTTTCTGCCAATGGCTTGTACCATTTTTTTTATGGGCACGTAAAATAATTTTAACCGAAAAGCTACAATAATCGTTTCGAATATTGAAGAATTTATGCATAGACATAAGATTTAAATAGCTCGCAATAGTGTTGGGGTTATTACAAGGAACTATTTGTAATATATGTATATAAATCGTAAAGGGAGATTGGCAGCTATCGTCTAAGTTGCAGGACCTTAAAAATTATCAAAATGAGATGGAAAGCATTTTTTCTTTGAACGTGTGTCGAAAAACTGCGAAAGATACAGGATTATGTAAGATTCTATCTCTAAAAAATATCACCCGCTGACCACAGGACTCCGAGTAGGAATCGCTTTCGCATTACTTGGACTCGACTGTACCATTAGCATATATCAGGTGCTCCACGAATACTTTCGCTCTGCCAGGAGGAGTCCGTTAGACAACCCTCTTCTCTTTTCAGCCGCAATACCATCTCTACATATACTGAGACACGTTCCCAAGCATCTTCTGAATGCAACATCGCCTGTACAATCGTCTCTGGCGACGCAGGGCCAATTGCATACCAGTGCGCTTCCCGTTCTCTTCTGAAGCGCAGGCGCTTGAAGAAAGTATGCAAATTTCGTATATGTATACGCTTATTTCAATTCCTTAAATCTCTCTGTTCTCAGTATCCAAGGAAGTCTTTTGCTCTCGACTTTGCCATGACTTTGCCTTCGAAAGCCGGTTGGGAACTTTGTGGTCGTTTATGTATTACACCAAGCAATAAGAGTAAAAGTGTAAGGGCGCTTACGTTGGAAGTGAGCATTTATTTTTCTTTTATGATCTTTCAGATTGAGAGATGCTGAAGAAATATATAAATAAAAAAATTTCTTGAAGAAGCAGGTAGGAGATTTTATGATTGCGCGATCTATTTTTAAACCATCAGCATAGAGTATTCTGGACGACGATTAAACTCTTGAAAGATTGTTGATGAACAAATTGAATAAAAGAAGTCCAACGACATATCCTTGGGGCAAACCAGAACAAAGAGAAAAAAGTGAGGAAGACAAGACGGAAAAATATGTGTGATGTATTAAAGTGGAAGAATCAAGAAGAGAAAGGGCTCACAGATAATATAATTGCTCAATATGTGAAAAAATAGCCCATGATTAGCAAAGTCAAAGGCTTTGAACAAAGCGTTATATATGACATCAAACAACAAAGTCAATTTGTTTGCTTAGAAATGTGTATGAGACGATAGTTCAAAGCAAGGTTGTGGTTATAGATTTGTGAATAGGAAAATTGTGTGGCAGCTTCCAGGAAGTAGGACATTTAGCAACGCAAAGACTAATATTAAATCAAATACGCAGGAGAATACATCAAGAAGATGCAGATTTTTCACTAGAAAGTTAGGAATGACACCTGGGTCTGTAGAGCGTTTAGAGTCAAGAAACCGCATAAGCAGTCCAACTATGAACGGTCGGTCGCGAGTGAAGATAGATAAGAAGGGTTATTGAAAGAAATGTTATTAGGAGTAGGAAGAGTAAACAAATCAAAGCATACTGTCGCGATAAATATTGCGACAAACATCCTAACGTTGAGCAGCAGTTATATTATTGAATGAGAGAGAGAGAGAGAGACCCAAGTAGAACGAAAGAGGACTATAAAGAGCGAATAAAGAACCAGGCATTTTTAAGGTTGATCGAGATCAGAGGAAGTTGATATATAAGTCCTAAAGTAGATGAAATTGTCAACGGTGTCAAAATTATGAATAGTTATAGGTGCCCATCGTTACATTTTATCTAAAAGGTGCCTTTCTCCTAGTTCGAAACATAATTTTTATTTTGTCTTTTTGTCTTTTTGTCTGCTGGCTCAAAATAATGAGCACCTCTTTGCCTTTAAGCATAAAGCGAGCTGATACGCCAATATCATCTGCATAGGGAAATATTTGAGTTGATTCCTTATAGATCAATCGGGAAGTTTCCAGACGATATATTCCAAAACAAAGGTAAAAAGCATAGAGACAAAACCATATCATTGCTTTAAACCTGATTTTATCCTTACCCTTCTCGTAGGATATCCATGCTTGTGCCGTTCCATCGTCGTTTGGTGCAGTCTGGTCAACATATGCGGCATGCCAAATTCAAGCAAGATTCGATACAAGACTCGCAAATAGGCAAAAAATATTTGATTTAAGGGATTTGGCAAAACATCTCGAAAACTTGTGCTCTTGTCTAATGGCAATTTTTCAGGTCTCAAGCCTGCGACCTGAAAAATCGTTTGCTCTGGATATTTCATAACACTTTTGTCCAGTGTTTTTACACAATAAAGAGTGCAGCGATAGATATGGTAGCAACATTTTATTTATTGAGCTGTTAATTTTTTATATATCCTATACCGAAAAAAATACAGTGAGCTATTAGATCTAATTGTACTGAATACAGAAAAAATCTTTGATACCGGCTGGCACTTTGGTTTTATTCAAAAATTAAGTCAACGTTCCATACTTATGCAAAGTAGCTAAACTTTTCCTCCTGTCTAGAAGTTGCATTGTAAAATGGAAATGCTTCTCTAATAAATATCATACTCTAGCACGTGTTCGCAAGGCTCTGTTATTAGCCCCTGGACATATGCTTTACAAGATGATCAGTCACTCTATCATCCTCCAGTGAAAACAATTGATGTAATTTATGATTGTATCTTTAACGCTGATGTACATTTAAGCTGAGCATGCGTTCGAATCAAAATAGTCCGGTTAGTGTAAACGCAGTATTAATTTAAGACAAAAATCTTAGACTATAGTACCATAGTCATCAATAAAATATGTGTATTAATAAACACAATTTAGATGAAAATGGTTATTCTTGTCTTCAAATCAAACATACTGCACAACAGATACTGAATCAATAAAATTTAATTAATAGTAGCTTAGCTGCAGATATTCTTTTTATGTTTTGATGCTACTGTAAATCGCTTCGGCAATGTACACATATCGACATATCGCAGCATCTATCTACGTCCATGCACTGCTAAATATGTTGCAAAACAATTTTTATGCCCATTTTCACTACAAAATAAAAAAAACATGCCCAATTCTGAAATTATCTGGTAATTGCACAGCCGAGAACTGTTGTAATAAAGTACATTCCGCAAGAATAATGTTTTTAATATGCAATTAAATTAGCTCATGTGAATTTTAATGTCTTGTTAGTTCATTAGTCTTGATCTATGCACATACGAGTACAATCATTCCTAGCTGTTATCTGGCATTCCAATCTACTTACACATCAGTTGCACGAAACTATCAAATAGACGCCTCCAAGCCACCAACTTTACCCGTATTTTTTACATGTTTATGTTGTAATTTAATGTTTAATGTACCAAGTGGCATTGATCCACTAAACCTGACGAAAGCACGGAGCAGTTATCGTTATGCTATAATGTTTCATACCCGAAGTCATCGCACCATGCTTATTTGTACATATGCGTCAGTAAGTGAAAACATAAGTATGTGCATCGTTGGCTAGGTTGACCTCATTTCGAAGCCAGATGACACAGCCATCGTAGCCGAGCCCGAGCGCATCATAATTCATCACTGAATATGTTTGTAAAGAAATCGTTGTCCTCGTCTATGATGTGCTAGCTAGCTAGTTTCCAACGACGACGCCTAGCCTCAAATCTTCACCCTTGAAATGAAAAACTGACAAACTTGAAAACAGATAATATTTATGCTATGTCTGGAAATGTGATTCGAATCTTGATGAAATTGGGCTGCCGAGCCTGACGCGATCCACTAGAATCACGTTGACCGCAACATACTTTGGGCACAGCTCGACCCAGGCTAATTCAAATGCAAGTGACCTAGATATACTGATCATTTCATTTTCAAGCTTGTCACCGCTTATCACTCCAAGGGAAATTTCCCTTTAAAATGACATGCCATTGCGTCATTCCGTTGTATTGCTAGTACAGTGTGTTTTGATCGCGACTGAAGTCATGGGTTGTCAAGTAGGTTTGCATATGCTCATGGCAATTGAGGGCTTGTGAACGTACATAGACAAATGACGAAAGTAGGAAATAGTTTCGCAATCAGAATCTTGGGAATGAAATTGAATTGAACTTTCTCTTAAATAATTTCATGAAAATCAAATTATTTTCGAAGACTACTTCCACTTTAGTCAGAATATTGAAATTTTAATCAGCCCCTTATAAAGACAAAATCTCTGTCATAGATTATACTTTTGTTAGCAAAATCATCACTAAAAGTGGGCAGCCAGCATTCAAATTGCTCTATTTCATTCAAAATTTCCTTTTTTAACTGATCTAATTAATATGTATGGTATTTTCAATGCGAAAGCAACCTTCAACCTTCTCATCTACAAAACGAGCTGTATTGAATTTATTTTTTATTTAATCGACAGTCTGAATGCATTTTTGAACTTCACCTTGAGACCCACTTGATCGATATTGATTCAATAAATTATGTTTGACCTCACATAGTTTTCGTTGCACAGCTTTGGAGGCGTATCTACTACTGAAGAAGTAAAGAAGAAGAAATAAAACATATGTTGGCCTCTTAACAACGGCAATAAAAGTCAACCGTGAAATATTTTTCCGTTACTATTGAACTTGCGTGCACAAGAGGTGGCAAAATGCCAGTACCACTGCATCATTTATACGCGGTGCTTGCTTGTATTTTGATTCAACAACTTCGATTCGAATGAATGAACAGCTGATGGACCATAGTAACGAGATCCATTATTATGTGCTTGCAGTGTAAACATTGAACTTAATGCACTCATGCATCAAGTGATTGTATAAGCAATATGATGTTATTGTTGTAAGAAATAATTGGAAATATATAATGTTTGCTTGTATCATGTAACTGAATAGATGCGAATGTGATTAGACCTTTCAATGCATTCATGTGTATTTTCATGAACTGAAGATGATTTCAAGAAAGTTTCATTGAATGATATAGATTGATGTAGTAATATTTTGACAAGTCAAACTTGACCGTTATTTATTTTTATAATAAGTGCAAAACAACCTTTTGAGAATATTGCATATCATGTAAGAACATTATTATAAAACCTGGTCCATGGTCCCTACTAGTTGATAACCTGCTCCTAACCCTCAATAGTAAGGACCTAACGGCTCTCGGTGATGCGGACGATATCACTGTAATAATAAGAGGCCCACACTTGGATACTATGAGATCCAGAATTTAACAGGGCTTAAATAATCTCATGAAGCGAGTAAGAGGGCTAATCCATAAATCATCTAAATAAAACGACACTGAAGGCCACTAAGGCACTCTGGGCGTCAAAGCAAATGCAAATGGGGACTACCTCTAAGACAGACACTCTGGGCATACAAACAAGTGATGGGATATATCATCCTATACGTAGTTGCAATTTAGTGGAAGAAAACCACATAAAAAACTGACTTATGTATAATAGGCTTAACAAGCTTCAAAGAATGGCCTATCTGCTGATTACACAAGCAATGAGCTCCACCCCAACAACAGGAATGGAGATTCTTCTAAACCTAGAACCGCTACACCTCGAAATTCATAAAATTAGCCTACAACAGGACTACAGGTACAAATCAGGAATCGTAAAAGGCCACCTTGGAATCCGGGAGAACATCAGACACATAGAGGATATATTGAACTTCAGCGATCAATTAATGACCAAAGCAGCCTTCGCAAAGTGTTTCAAAGCCACAATTCCATCAAGGAACGAATGAGAGGTTGCGGGAGGCTGTAAAAAAATGGGACACAGAACAGCCTCGAGTTGATACGGATCCCCGGCCATGAGGGGTACTAAAGATACGAGGAAGCAGATATTACGGCCAAAGAAAGATAAAAAATGTCCTTCACATGCCTTAGTTAGCACTGGAGCTTTACCCAGGCAGACACGGATAAGGTAGTACAAACATGGCTGAAGGGAAAGATTAAAAGCTTCTGGCTAAGTCTTGAGGGTTTGAAAAACGCAAAAAATGACTGGGCTTTGATAACAAAAAAGCAAAAAAAGCAGTGGCTCCAAAAATAATGGTTCGAATGCCTGTTAGAAGCAAACTGTCTATAAGAACTATTATCTGACCATTTTTCGTCGATTTTGGTATGGCTTTCGCCTCAAGATACCACAGCTCTGGGAGAGCAGCGGTTGAAAAAGCCATCACGATAATCATTTTGGCACCGTGTAATTTATGGTATACTCAAAGAGATTTGGCAGCATACAGACTGATTGGTAGGCTCAGTGAAAATGAACTGACTTATGAGCTGGAAATCCGGGAACAACCAATAGATACTCTAGAAAGCAAGTGGAAGACGCTGCAGAAGGCATCGAAAGCAGAGGTTTCCATGGATACCTCACTAATATCCTCTTGATACTATACCTACACCGTGAAAGAAGGCTTGGGAGCTGTTAAGAAGAGGTACCGACCGCAGTCTGCCAGTGCTGACCGCAGTCTTTCTGCAGATAAAGACGAAAATCGAGTTTGGAATGTATCGTTTGAAAACTGCCCAATACGAGATCGAGGAAATAAGAGAAAAAGTCATTAAATTGTGTGTGCGGCTAATTATGGTTATGGGGGAGCTTCTCATGAAAATCGAGGCAACGGGGCCGAGGCGGTGCAAAGCGATAAAGCGATAGATAGCTCAAGGCGTAAGGCAGGAAGATGAGTGGATAACAGTCGGCACCAGTGAACCTATCCGGATTTCGGTTCACACCTACCTTGGCTAATGCATGTGGGGACTTTGTTGCGACATTGGGGAGCTGCGCCTCCACATCTACTAACTGGGTCCCTGTCCCAAGATACTACTATGGTAAGGTGCCACAGTGTACATCCTTTATGTTGGATTATATCTTTCATATTGGTTGCCAATTCCATCCGAGAATCATTCGTCGGTAGCACGGTTCGCCCTTATTCTACTTGTAGAATATTCCTGCCATTTGAGGGAGGCCCTTCGGGGAGTTTCTTGCTGACTGTGGTTTAAAGGCTATTCAGTATGGAAAGGTCTGCCTACAAAGGCTCGAGGTGGCTGCCGGATCTGACGCTTGCTTTGGATTGATATGGCACCGCATATTATTTCCGACTTGGATCCGGGTATATGACCAGAAATTGTGGTTTCTTAGTACAACAGGGGTTTGAAAAGGCCGCGCATTCTACCAGTGATGGCTTCGATACCATAGATCCAAGTAAAACTGGTAGTATTTTGCATAAGCATGTACGCTGTTGACCGTGCAGCTATCATGGTCCCTGTTCTAAGGGTGGACCCTTTGATTATGTTTCAATGCTGGTGCACAGGTAAAACTTCATAGAATTCTAATGCCACAGGTGGAGAACACGAGATTTTCGGTAATCACATATTACTACTTACTTATGTGGTTGAGTAATTTGAAAGATCTGACAGTTCAATTACAGCAATACCCATTCCAGATCATTTACCGTAAGAGGAAGGAACATCTAGGTGCCAGTACTCGATCCCACTGGAGATTAATGATACCAGGCCATGAAAGAGAAGACGATGCAAGCACCCGAACGCTTCACGCGTTAATGGGTGACTTGTCTGGCCGAAACTCAAGTTGGAAGGAGCAGAAACTTGGAAGAGGAAGGTGCCAAAGGCGGAAAGAACAGAGGTGATGTACAGGTGTTATATTCGAATTTCAGGGAAATCCTCTTGAAGCAAGAAAGGAGCTATTTCGTTGTAATAAAAATATAATCCGCATAGACCGGGAAAGTCACAAGATCTTAGATTTGAAAAAATAGTTTGTCTCAGTTTTGTGGACGGAGATCGCATACTTTTGGATCAGACCTCAAATATCTGAATCAAATGAGTGTCTGGGAAGCGAAGCTAACATATATTGTCTATCAAATTGACGAGATTCGAACTAATAACAAATGAACATCGACATGTTTACTGCTACACTAGAGACAAGGGCTCATAAAATTTGAAATATTCTGTGAAACGCAGGTGGAATCAATATAAAGGAAATAAAAGGAGTTTCATGGCATACATCTGGTCAAAATGTTGATTTTTGTTTTATTTGCAGAAATATTTGAGCCTTTATATTTAATGCAAGCGCTATAAATTTTCGTATACCGAAAAAATCAAATCAATTCATTTTTGTTCTTAATAAACATATTCGTATGATTAGTATGAATATTTAGAATTTTAGGTCATGTTCATTTCTTCATGCATTTGTAGAAAGATACTTGATTCGTTGAAAAATATTTCTGATAAGCTCTTATCAGCTAATGCCAAAAACATTCTAGTCAATTGCATATCTCCATTCATTCATCAATCGCTGAAATTTGGACTTTGCTATGTATGTGGCGGCATATGTGAAATTATGCAAATTCTTATCATTTATTGATATTTACTTAAAAGTGATGATTCAAAATCGCATGACATAATGATTATTATAACACTGTGACGTGGGATGTTTTTAGAAGCTGGAAGTTTGAGTACGAAATTGTTTAGTTTATCACTTTTAATTGCGGTTTCAAATGATTCAAAGTAATAATTCTCGCATGAGTTTTGGCAGGCAATTGGATCATTTCGTAACAATCATCTGGTTTTCTCTTCTTCTAACATCCATTAATTGCGTCAGGAATGTGCTCTGTCACTAAGAAACATATGTATATGTTTCATTAGAATTTTCTACTGCAATAGGAAAAAAATTCTGCTATTTTTTGCCTCAAAGATAATACTCGTACATGCATGAAAATTTGTAAAGCAAAGCCATTCAATGGAGTTACAACATACAACAATCCTAGGTACCTCCGAGATAATAAAGCATGGTGTCATCTGGATAGTAACAATTGAAATAATGAAGATGTAAAAGGAGCAATTACTTCATGACAACTTTTTAAAATATGTTAAGAATATCAAATTAAAAAGAGATTGAGGAAATTGACTGTAAAAACACCTTTAAAATTGCAGTTAATAAACAAGGAACGAACATAATTTTGTAGTAGAGCAGAAATATTGTACAATGCTCTGAAACGAATAGTATTCCGAATGTTTGCATATCTGTTTCTGCCGATATCAAATAGAAGCAAACGTTTCATGAAAATAGAATCCCCTAAAAGCTAGTTAAACCAAAAACTGACAATGGGTTTTAATGATCATCTGCATTTAAATGATAACTATCTACTCGTATTACATAGATTTATCTAATTTATTTATCTAATCAATGTCCATTAACATAATAATTAATGACATCATCAAAGTTATTATACTCGTAAGCTCGTTGCAGTTTTTATACATTATAATGTGAAACCTTCCAAACTTAATAGATATTCCAGAGCATTATATGAGTTTTTAATAGTTGTTAAACCGAACTTCAACCAAATTTTTTCAGCTGTTTTAATAGTTTTATCATGATAAGTGGAGAATCACGCTTTGATGAAGGAAGTGCGATTCGTAAATAGATATTTTTATTAGCTTGTTACTCAAGAAATTTAGAAACTAGAATTCTAGGTCGTTAAGACATTTTTTCTGCTTTTTTTTTTTAGACCTATGATTCTCAGATACTTATGATGGTCATAAATTAAATAATTGAACACTATCCTTTCAAGTTTTAAAAATAATTCTGATTCTTCTTATAATGTGCGGACTTCTGAATGGTGCATTGTCCGTAGTACCGTGAAAAACACTTTACAGTCTCACGTTATCTGACACAAAAACACATGCTTCGAACACTTATTTGTTATGATGCACGTAACTACAATGTTTCTGTTGTTATTAACGATAAGTGTGTTGAAGATTTAACGAGTTGCTCTAGGCTGTACTCTCATGCTAACTTCATTGTAACGGAGGAGGAATTTATAATCAACTGTTGAATCAGAAGATAAGAATCTGACTGTAAACATGATCTATTTGAAAAGTATAAATATCACTGATGTACTTACGTTTTTAAATTTCAATAATAGGAAGTTGTTTTAGAAATATATTAAATTATTATTTTTGTCATTTTTTAATCAATTTTTAATCAATTTTTTTCATTTAAAATCCATTTTATTTCATTATGTATTTATTGGTCATTATTATCTATGACGTTTCGCTATTTTTATGACAGAGCTATAATCCCATCAAAATAAAAGTTCTGTGGTTTATCGGCGAAAGACTTAGCCAAGTCCTCTTTTGAAACCAGCTTTAAGTTAATGATAATCCGAAGGTGCAAAGTCTGGACTATACGGTCGATGCATCAAAACTTCTCAGCCAAGGTCATATTGTTCCCTCTTTGCCACAATGTGAGCAGTAGATAGCTCAGCCACTTTTGACCTATTCCTGGCTCCTTAAGCCTGCATGCCAGAGCGATACGTCGCAGCTCAGCGGTTTCTTCGTTCCACCAGTAGCATGTTGCCTCACATACCCTGTGAATCCACCCCATGTTGCTGTTAGCAGTGGCCTCTACTGCTGCACGAGTCATTGGGGTCCCAGATGTTCCTTCCAAATTCCTTCCAAATTCTAAACCAGCGATGCGACCATCTCGTCCTTGTTAAGTTTAGCGGCATTGAGCGTTGGCGTTTATGCCTGCGCTCAGTGATTTAGAAGGTGATATAATTACGATCACTCGCAGTGTAATCTTCCGTCACCTTCCCATCTCTGACGAGTGCCGCAAGTCTCTCCGATGCCATGGTGACATCGTCGAATCCAGGCCTTCAGAACGTTGACGTGGAACCCGTATTCAACACCAACAAACCCAACCCCGATACCATCTCGACTATGCGCTGACAGCGAGTGTTTTCGGAGAGCATGCCCCACTCCACTACTGTTGCATTGAAGTCACCCCCTACGATGACATTGCTGGCGATGCCACGGAGAGAGTCCTCCAGTGAGCTAAGCTTGTCTCCGAATTCCTGCATTGAGTCATTCGGGGGCAGCTAGCAGCTCACAAAGGTGGTCTCTCCTTATATCACTCACACGTGACCGTTGCCTGAGCCGCGGCCGCCAATTCGAGCCCTCTGCCCATCAACGATCCAAATCGCCGCATACCCCGTAGTAGTCGTAGCATAGGCACCAGTAGCAGCGTGTCACCTCAGCTCATCATTCCTACCCGGACCCGACCAGACTTGAGGATTTTGTATGCTGGTGCCTCATCCTGCTCCATTACGGCTCTCGCCGTTTTTTTTTCTTTCCAGCTTCTCGTTTGATGGCGGATGTTACCTCTTCGCTGACTGTGAGGCCATCGAAGTCAAGAAGCTCGATCTTGGCTTTAAGAGTCACAAGCTTCACGTCCACCTGGCCATTTACGGCAGCCCGGATCGAGTTCTGCAATTTATTTCGGACATTACAGCGCGCAATTTCCAGTAGAACCCCTCCTTCTGCAGTCTTGCTTAATCGTCGTACTTGCGTACTAGTCTCATTCGAGAAAACACTTTGGCGGATGGACCCAGAACCTCCGTGTAAGTCTTTCCCGATGACAGCATCCATTTTCTTTCCCCGCTGCTTCCACCTGTTCTTCCCCTTCTTCTTTTCCACCATTTCTTTATGTTCGCCCTTTGGGACCCCCCTCTCTGAGCCTTTTCTGGCCCAGCGGGTACCACTAGTGTCTTATTGTCCGTCTTTCTTGTCTCCCAGTTTTTTGTTGTTTGTTTCATCAGTTTTGTTAGGTCCCAACTCAGAGCCCCTATCTTCGCCCGGATGTGTATTCACCTTAATGACCTCGTTGCTATCTTTGCAAAGCGGGGAGGCCGACGAAAGGACTGATCACCAGCCAGGTCAGCGCTAATCGGGAACAATGTCAACCGAACCTACACCACCAACTCAACGGTGCGAGTTTCGAACGTACTCTGAAACCTGACAGGCTTTAATGAGATGGAAACGGCACGATATTTGCCTGGAGCCGTTCGCGCTCGGAGTTCGCTCCAGCGGTACCACGCATAGAGCGATTAGATACAGAATGCCATAACCGCCAGTTCAGATGCGTTTTCCCTAATCGTCGTTCGTGGCTTGAACCATTGAACTAAGCCAGGTTTTGCCATAAAAAATCGTTCCTGCCATTGCCACAAATTCCAATCGTCAATCGAATCGCAAAGCCATCAAAAGAAGCCGAGTCGTATCGGTTGTTGCTGGACCATTAGCGGTACCCGGGGTTCACATCGAAGAGGCGGCCCAACATGGCACCCCTGGCTCACCATGTTACTATCAATGGTATTACTTTAGGTTTGCAATGTTCAAATCAGCAGTTTGTCTGCATTGTCTTCTTAATTTGCTGATTAGTCATTCCCTGAATTGAACGATAATGCCCTAATTTTCAAATCTATCCATATATCAATTGTATCTTTTACTTCTCATGTGTAATTTTTATATCCATTAAACCAGTATAACTACACAATGATCTATACTAGATCTATAGTTTTATTCTTTCTACACAGTTCTCTCAGTACTGATTTTGCAGTCGCAATTAGAAATAATTGATTAATGACCATAACATCGACTATCCCACTTGAAGGTAACCAGGCTGTGTGTTGTCTCGCAACATCATTAAAATTAAACAGCATATCAGCATACAGCAAGTGCAGTAAATATCGCTTGCACGTCTTCTATTCTAGTCTATATCATGCAGAAATTTAGTAACCTGTTCTCCAATATTGCAAGCATTAATGTAAAGGAAATATGTGCAAATCCACTATAAGATAGAATTTATAGAATTATAGAAAATTGATAGAATGTGTGACAGTCATAAAATCGTGATCAGCTTCTTACAATGAATTTCTTAGAAAATAACAATAACGAATAAGTAATAAATTTCATATTTTACTGGATATGTGATACTTTATTGTTAAACTGTTTTGAAATCAGCATTTGACATCATATGAATTTCAAGCTTGATACAAACAACTATAGAGGCAGGCTGATGAAAAGTTAATAAAAAATCTTTCGCAACATTTATCGAAAAAAAACTTTATTTTCTTTCAATTGATACTAAATACTACCAATGAATGCAACAGCATCATTTAGATATATGCAACAGCATCATTTAGGCTCAGAAATCTGAAATTAATTTTATGGATTCGGTTCGTTGCCGGGTAAGATGGAATAATTGTTTAAGATTTGTTTTGCCAATGTAAAAAGCAACGATGAAAACTAGCCTTATAAATTCATGGTTGCGAAGGTCAGTAATCAAATTAAAGATATGTGATATCGAGAGGTAGTCTGGTACGGTGTAACTCTATAAATACATTTTATATTCAGGTAAAACAGTAATATAAATACAAATATTTTCCGTTTGTTAATCATATCTTCATTTTATTCACGAAAATGACCTTGATCAATGCCAATGAACTTTGAACTAAACATTGACTGCAGATATGTTTTTTTTGTTGTAGATAATTGATACGCCTATCATCCATCAATCACTGTTTGTAATTTTTCAACCTCTTATTTTCCTTCATTTATTGCAGATCCGGAATGAGATTTGTGAACTCATCAGTACTTCAAAAAAACCAAAGAACACTTAATAGTTAATTAAGTTGAAATTTTCACAATAAATTGAAGTGAAGGAGCGCCAATATGCTGGAGCTTAGTGAAAAATCAAAAATGAATTTTAATCTTAATTCAGTTGACATTAGTTTCAAGAATCTCACCTATTCTGTGCCGGGATCAAATGGAAAAGGTAAGTGTTAAATTAGTAATGTTGTTTCTTGGAATGATGCTAGTTAATTATTTGTGTGAATTTTCTTCCTCTTTCAAAAATAGCATTCAATTCTTTAAAAAAAGAAGAGATTGCGAAAATGTTCTAACTCAAGCTTCAGTGATTTGAGAGACTGCTTGTCTGCAAAGCAAACGGAACTAAAATTAACTAATTGTAGCTTTAGAAACTGCTATTTTGACACGCAGAGCATCGCATCATTTGTTTTCGTGTTTGAAAACGTATTAGTCTAAATTACTGCTTATTGTTCAGTAATTTTAAACCAAAAAGGACTGTACTACCCATAAAATCAAAATGAAAGCGAGATTATGTTTATTGTGAGCTCAGAAACACAATGGAGAAAGTCCATTATGAAATTATGTGCGCAAAACAAGTTATTGAAGGTCAAAGGTCACGGAGTCACGGAAATCAGTTATTCTCAAATATCTCGTATAACGCGCCTGTATTAATAGTAATGAATCTGAATTTGGAAGAAACTATTAAAATTCCTCAAAGCCTAACCGCTAGGCGGCGGGAGGTACACATCAAATTAAATCTGATAATGGGTCTCATTAAATAAATAAAACAAAGAAAATATCGACTCAACACGGGCCTAATGGGCTCTGGCACATTATTCATCGACTGTTCATAAGAGGCTTTTTGTCGGCCGGTTTTTGGCGTTTAAAGAAGATTTTGAGGAAAGCTATCGCCAGCAAGGAGTTTCAGTGAAAAAAACTTCTCAGTCATTTGAAAGATTCTGGAGGACTATTAAACCACATGGTAAATTGCAATCATTGAAGGTATATGTGATATGAAGCTCCGTGAAATTTGCCAATAAGGGAAACAGTTTGATCCATTTGAAATCATACGGGCAAGACAGAATGGAAAAAGGAACCATGAATATTTTTTTAAGACAAATAGAAGGAACGAAGGTGCTACTGCTGAGGGCCACTTTGCAAGCAGTGAAAATAATCTAAAAGAGTCACGAAATAAGCGAACTTAGTTTAATCCGGTTTTAGACTGTCCACTTACTTAAAGTAGCATTCAAAAACGCTGCCCATCTCGATCAGTTTAAATCTCACAACATTAAAGTACTAGAGCGAATAAAATATTCATTCATCAAATTTTATGCAAATAAATCAGAGATTGGGTAACTCGTTGAACTGAAGCCGCCACTTATCCAAGCTCCGACCTACCGGCAGATCAGACTTCGTAACTAGTTTACACTTCAATCCATTCAAAAACGATTAATAACGCAAATTCTATTTCAAGAAAACAGAGCAAAAATTTCTGAGCAATTCAATTCTCTCAAACAAATTAATAGTCAATTTGTCTTAGACAAATGTAAGTTATTCATATTCTGTGGACACCAAACTACTTCTACTTTTAATAAAATAACAAAGAAAGCCCAGTCTTAAAAATCAACAAGTCAAAACATCTATCGATGACGTCAAACATTAGTGGACTAATGAATGAAGGAAGAGCTTATCGATAAAATACCACAAAAACGATTTTATAATTTCGTTTATATAAAACACATCAAACTAAAGTAGAATCTATAAATGAACGTCTTGAGCAAGTTTGTGGAAGATCATTACAAAATAAAATCATGTTTAGAGATCATGCATACATAAAAAGTCTTTATTCGAATAGAACTCATATCGAAACTAAAATTCAGCAAAACCAGGGTCGGCAAGTAGGTAAATTAACTTGCAAACAACAGAATCTAGCCAAAAATGCTGGAAGCAGCAACAACAGATTATACCGGTTTATCAGTTTTATGGGTCATTCATTTAAATACATTTTTAGTACAATTTTAGAATTGTTGCAGTGGACGCAGTTTGATTTCCAAAAAAGTTCTAAAAACAAGAATAGCTTTTTTCAGCCTGTACATTTTTTTTTTTGATATTTCCGAAAGATACACTAATTTTATTCATTTACTTACTATAAATCGGTTTCCGTTCGAGTTTAGCACCATCAACTTGTTATCGTCCTCGATAATTTTTTTATATTGCCGGCAAAAACAAAAGATACATCAAAAAGCTATTTTTAAAACAAAAAAGGAAAATTACGAGCCGATGACATGGTTGTTTACTGTTCGCTTATATAAAGATGCGTAGTAAAAGATTGCATTCTGTCTGCGTTATTATTCAACTTAGTATTTTTTGTTTTTGCATATTTTTAAAGAATTCTTCGGTTCTGAGTGCATGACTCACAATTTATTTGGAACTATAAGCAGTCATCGTTGTACCAATATTACGGCTCGATTGAAAATCTTACGGATGATTTAGTGTTTATTGAATGATTATGCGAATCAAATAGTCAAACACTGACTTTGAACGTAAAATAGACATTGATATAACTGCACTATGTGTCTGGAGAACGTTCTTGACGAAATGTTTTGAAATATTTAGATAATTATGAATGCACACAATATCTTACGCAGGCAGTTAGAAATTGTGGTGAAATACTGACCTTATGTGTACTTTTCGTGATTGTACAAATTTTATTAACACTGCTGACATGATTTGCGATATTATGGTATATTATGAAAAAACCTAGCTTACGCAAATCAGATCATGCGCCAGCAAAAATAATTAATTTAGCTGGGAAGGAAATTGCATTTTTTTTCACAAATACCAATTTTTTGAAGGCTTATAATTATGCTCTGATATTTTTGACTGGTGGAGCGCTAGCATTTTATATCATTTTGTGTAGACTGGTAAAAACTATTATATTTTCAAAATTCAAAATATTGTTTATTTCAAATTATAGTGAAAATGTTTTGAATTCGACTATGAAATTTACAGTCAAAATTTCTATACACACTGACGGAATTACATAGCCGAGCATTGATTTTCGTCATCTGTGGTGGAAAAATGTCTGGCTTATGCTATAAAGCCATCTGTGCCATTCCAGCATCGTTCCGTCATGAGCTGCTTACTACTTTCTTCATGTAATCGGAAAAAAATATGGTGACGGAATTTCTTTACTTTTTTCACATACATATTAAATGGATGATGCGATTCCGTTGCAGCAGGGTAGTAGGGCTAAGTTGAAGAAGAAAACTTACTAGACTCACGTTTGGTATGATAGTTGAAAAAGTTAAAGTACAGTATTCTAATGCGTACAAGGGGAACAGATTCGTCATTTTTCTCTCTCTATGGTAGTGCGAAAAGTCAGGCGATCACCCTTTAAAGCGAATGCTTAGCGATGTGAATAGGAAAAGAAGAAGTGCTCAGAAGTGCTGGTGTTGTGCCTAGTCATCGCTGAAGCTATAATGTGACACTTAATTGATGGAGTGCTGGTCACTGGCTCTTAAGAAAGCACAATACGAACAAATGCAACCATGAGCGAACGGCGGGACTTGAACCTGCGGGCAGTAGATCGATGCTTCAGACTGGCACTTTAGCAATCAGAGCTACCGACCTTTCATCAATAATTGTGGATCCATGGAACGGTGCGAGGCGATCTGGGTGGAAAATTTTCATCTTCGACCGTTGTTTGCGATGCTACTGTACCAGTTAGACTGATAACGTGATACGGTTCTTCCCATTTCGATTCCAGCTTAAGACAGGTCTTCCCACTGATGGATTTGGTACAGCCACTCCAAATCGTTTTCGTGCAGTCCAGTCCGTATCGCGTTTTTTTTCGGCCGTTCAAGTTTAGCCGGCTCCTAACTGCCTTCTGAATAGGGTCTAGCCGTTGCCACAACTCCAAAACGTGCTCGCTTACTATCTTGGGGTCTTCTGGTGATATTCTAGATTTCGATTTAATATGCACTGGGATTTCGTCGGAAACACTCTACCAATCATCAAGTGCTCCGAGTTTATAATGATGTCAAGGAGTCGATCAGCTTCAAGGAACAATAAATAAGGAAGTAGTGTAAAAGTTGGAACAAAATACTCCCAAACTTTTTCATACCGGCAGGAGCCCCGCAAAGCTCCTGTTTAAGTCCGACACTATTCCACATATTTACCGCAGATGTTCCACAAAATCCCAACTGCAAGATGGCAAGCTTTGCTAACGACATGCGCATCTTCAAAAGCTCTGCGAAACCGAGCGTCATAATTGAAGCACTTGAAGAACGACTTCTTAAACTGTACCAATACTATTATCGGTGGAAAATAAAAATAAACTTTTCAAAGACATCGGCCATATTCTTCTCTCGGAAAAGAATATGGCCGATAATATGGCCACTTACTTAAACGAGAATTACATTTTCTTGGCAAAAAGATAGCTTGGGCGGTCACTGTTCGATATTTGGGGATGGTTTTCGATAAAAAAACTCACCTTTAGAGACCGCATAGATAATTCTCTATGGAGTGGTTCTCTCTTCCATATTCCTCCACTTAATTTTTCGTTCTTTGAAGTCCAAGCCTAGGAAGATAATTTCAAGAAGTCCAAACGCACAGAAAGTCCATTTCAAGTGTGCATTCATCAGTTATTTTTGCCACCAGGAACCGATGATGAAATACCCAATCTCTGAGTTGTATCTGTCGAACGATCACCAGTAATCGTTCGAAGCACTTATCGTTTCCCGTTGCTAAGTCTCCAAGACTTAGCCATATCTGCTCTCAAGATCGACTTAGCTGTTCCGATGTCAATTGTGATGTTACAGACTTCATTGTCGACTTTCTCTTCTAGAATCAAATCATTTTCACGAAAATACAGCCTAGCAACGGCGATGGTTTTAGGAGTATCAGCTTTGCGGGCCAGCTTCTGCTCTTAATATTTGGTTTTACCTAACTTTCTCCCCAAAACGGAGTGGTTACTTTTGGCCAGTTGAACTCATCGTTCTCTGAGCATCGTCAGCAGTACTTGGGCTCATATTTCCTACGACAATCCCGTCCATTCTTTCTTACCGTAGTTCCAACATACAGGAACTCCGCCAAATGGTAATGGTCCAAATGTTGTTGTTTTCTGGTGTACATATTCCAAATCACGTCTCACATCAAACAATTCCAGCATTGTAAAGCTCCACTCGTTGTCGATTCTCTGGTTATGTTCTTTCGCACCGGCATTCATCGTGCACTTCACAAGCTCAAAAGTTTCTTTGAAACGCCTGTTTTACTGATTCGTGCATCAAAGCATAGGCAAAGAGTCCTTAAGTGTCCGCTTATCATCTAAACGAAGAGCCTGTTGAAGTTCCTCATCGTACAACCCTCGGATGAAAGCATACTAGTTTAATTTTGATGCTCTCAGATCTGACATAGGATAGGACAACAGTATCAGACGCTCAATATCCTGAGCCAGCTGTTGTAAAGTTTTTCGTGGCCTTTAGGTCTACGTTTTTAGCTGTTAGCGACGTACCTTTTTCAAGTAATCCTCAGTGTACCGCTTGTCTAGAGCGTTTGTAAGGCTAGAGTAACTGGAGTAATTTTCAACTTATATGTTCTGAAAAACTTCCGCTGCAGCTCTACTTAGATGCACCATTAATGTAATCGCACGCTGCTGATATTTCAATTATTGTATTCAACAAATTCAAACTGCTTCTTGTATATGGTCCAAGAAGTCTGCCTAACAATAATTGGCGCTTTTAGCCCTTTATAACCAACTGCCTTTATAGCAAACTACCCAACTAACAATTTGTGCCCATTTGTTACTAAATGGACTTTTTTGACGCGAATACGTCGTGAATACTATGTCGAGTCGGAATTGTTTCGTCATTTTTCCTTCAAAGTAAAATTCCTTGATAGACAAAATTTTAGTAATGAAGTGGTAAAAATGACTTTCGACGCGTCTTTACAGGCATTGTGTCCATTAGGGATTAGTTCCTTCATTGCGACTTAATCAAAATCCCAGTAAGGCACATTATACGTCAAAGTTACCACACATATTTCCTTTCATATTCCTATGCCTATCAAGGAAACTCGCATGTAACGGTTACGTATTGGCGCCTATGTCCATGATGGTTTCGTTCTGACAATTCTTTAAACGTCAATGTGGAATCTCACAAAACGAGTTTAATAAAAAAGTCTCCACCATTCGGGACAGCTAATTCCTTTTAAAAAATATTAAATAAACTATTCCAATCAACTAGAAATTCAGTTTTCAAATAAAACGTTTGATTTGCAAATTAGCAAAATGAATTGGCAAAAAGTTTTATAGATTTGTAATCACAAATTAACTATCTTCTGAGTATATCCTTTCACATTAATGTCGATGGTTACCTCATCAATTATTACATTCGTAATTTATTGTAACGAAACGAAAGATTTGCTCAACCCTTTTGTTACGAGTTATCTTCAATATTAATACAGGCAGTGATTGGGAGTGAGTGGGAGTGACATTTCAGTGAAAATTAGGCGTTTTGTTTGCGATTCTACCATCAGCGCATATGTAAAAGGTATATTTACTTATACGTTTTTGTGAACATATATATCTTACTTGGTATTCTTATAAAGATTTTGTTTAGTTTAACTCATATTACGGATGCGAAAAATGCACAGTTATTGGCGGATACGAAAATTTAACCATGATTTTTGGAGGAATCAATTGTAAGAAGAAGGCAGATGCAGATTTTAGACGACGAGCTGAAGAAGATCATCACAAACAATCAACACGCTTTGAGAGGCTTTCGGCTGGCATGATCAAAGATTTCGCTGTAGCTGACTCCACATTTATGTATTTCGACATTCTATATTATTTACTGTATTTACACATTACAACCTCTTATAATTTGGACCCCCGAAAAATATACATTTGATTCTTAATGGTAGGGGTCTTTTAGTTGAATGTAATTGTAGTATGCTTTTTTTAAGAACGCTTGATTTTATAAAATTCTGGAAGTATGCCAAGTTTCGAACATTTTGAAAGCATATCGGTTTTATTATTCTTAAAGAATATTTACCGAAAAGAATTTACAAGAATTTTCTTATTCTATCTTGTGTGGTTAGGATTTGTCAGAGTATTGCGTACTTTTCTTTTCTTAGTATAGCTAAAATATTGATTGAAGACTTTTTTATTATACTGTATAAAGAAATTCATTTTTGATCAGCATTCAATAATAACTAATGTCTACAACCTTTGCCATCTAAGCGATCATGTCATTCGTTTTAGTCCAAACTTTTCTTCTTATAAAGCTGAGAACTATGTTGGTTTTTCGAAAACGTTTTTAGGCACATTATGGGCACATCTCGATTCTATGTTACTTTGATGGCACTACCAAGTAACAATATTCCCAAACTAATACTTCAACAAAATCAACAGTGAGTGCACTATACTTTCGTACGTCTGAGGTACGTGCATTTAAAAGCCTGAGTTTCTGCATTCAGAATTCATACTGCAGTAGTGTGTTAAATAACAAGTAAAAGTGCAAAAAAAAACGAATAGTAAAATAGAAAATCCAGCGATGCTTAAACATTTTTTTTAAGATTTCGCTTTTATCCTTTGTATAGCATATTGACATTTTTCGGTCTTTTGAAGATAATATCCAACTCCTGCCAACTAGTATGTTGTACGATATGTTTATACTTAAATTATTGTTAAAGAATAGCTTTTAATTAAATTTCATTACAATTGTCGCATTATTTTATACCTCTATCGAGAGCTGGTTACGACTGTAGTATTAAAATAAAAACAATACTGTTCCACTTGTTGCAGTTTCCAATGGTACTTTTCTAACCAGCTCTCGACTGAGGTGCAAAAAGCGCACCTAGCATTGGCCAAATTTATGTTAAACCAACTGTTTCACCTTGGGTTTCGAGCGCATTTCAGATTAGAAACTAGGTAGTAACGACGACTTCTAAAAACTACTATGAAGGTACGATATAGTCAAAACTACTATTCGGTAACATCCAAAGGCACAAAGTGCCGATATAGGCACTAACTGGGATCATTTCCTTCAAAGGACAATCATGGCGAACAAATTTGGGCAGTCATGGCGGCTAAGAATTGCAAACTACTTTGAAGCTAAAAATATCCAAAATAGTAGTTTTGATTGATGTACTAAGCACAGATTTTTCATGTTTGAACATGTTATACTTGTTTGATAGTGCAAAACTTAGTTTTTGCACAAAGTATAGAATATTTTATGAAAGAAAAAAAGACCTATTTTAGCTAAAGCCTGATACAATCGCAGGCGCGTGGTAGTTTTAAGGAGTATCAACACTACCTTTGCAGTAACGCTTGAATCGTTCGTGTTTTATCACCATAGGATTCAAAATTTTCAATTATTATAATAATAATTAAACATATGCTGAAATACAATATTATCTTCATCATATAAACTCTTAACACATACATAATCATTTTGCATAAACTCTTCGTATATCATACAGATAGCTATGAGCGTGAAAGAGAAAGATATTGGGTATCGGCAAGAGGATTGTTTGTAAATTTGAAACAATTCCAAATGTAACGTCGCGATTACGAAACTTTTTGAAAATTGTGACTAAGATTTTACGTTGCTGTTACGTCATTGCGACTATAAGTGTCATATTCTTAGTCGCACGTTAGGTATAATGTTTCGAAACCATTACTAAGCGGTGTCGCGGTAATGCCGTCACAAGGAAGTAACTACAACGTAACCCTTTCCATGCAATGACTACTTTGTTTCGTTGTCATTACTGAACGGCGTTGCTCCAAATTCGAACCTACGACGTAACCACAAAGTCGCTAATTCGAAACATTGGTTTCTTTGTAGGCGCAACCTTAGGAATGGAAACGTATCCACGCCCAAAATGTTCAAAAAATTGTTAGTTGGGTACCACAGTTTTGATTTCAGCAGATCGATTTTTCCTTCAATTTTTACGAACTGCTGTTTTGCTTTCGCAGCATGAGTGCTTCGCTGATGTTTCAATTCTGCATCCTGGCTGTCTAGCTGATGTTTCGGTTCTGCAGCGTGAGTTTTCAATTGCTGCTGCAATTGATGTTTGATTTCTGTTAAATGTAGTTCGTTTTTTATAAACCTGCCGCTCAATCTGTTTTTTTTTATGTTTTGAGCTGGTTTTTCGAACTATTCGTCAAGTTTCACAGTTCTTTCGTATGTTTTCTGCACTTGTTGACCAAGTTTCGGAGTTTGCTTGACAAATTTCGTCTTTCATTGCCCATTCTGGTCTAGAGCTTGTTGATTTTGTTTCTGATCGAGTTTCATAGCTTGTTGTTGCATTTTGGAAGCCATTTTGAGCAGCAAATCCATCATCGGACCTTTTCCACGCTACTTTGTTCTTCTTGAGCGTGATCTGAGTACGTTTTCTCATCCGGAAATTTAAATGCTACCGAATCGATGCTTACCCGTCTCAGAAGCCCCTTAGCCACGATAAAAGGGCTGGTTTATTTCCAATAGTCAATAAATCACGTTTCCAGCACTCCACTGTCATTTCTGCCATCATAAACTCGCTTACTAACTTCGACATTTTTATTGTTTTAATTCCATTATATTTAGTATTCACAATATACACCAAGTTCCCAATATCTCACTTCTTTCCTTCTTTCTTTATAAGTCTGCTCGCTTATTTTACAGTTGTCCAACGTTTTCCATTCAAAATTAGTAATTTATTCGCAAACGAAACGCAAAGAAATTCCACTTCTGACACCAATTGTTTTATTTCTGTTGAAATCCCGTTCGTGAACTCTTGATTATCTGAGTCTTGATATACAAACAAATTGTTTAATTGAAACTAAACACGCGTCTATCAAACTGATATTAGGAACCGTTCTCATGCATCGAAACTTTTACAACTCACATGAAACAGTTTCGCTGTTTATCGCTGGACACACTTGGTCAAACTGCTCTCCTTACTTCGTCGGAGGACTATCTACAGTCGCATATGCAGTTTCTATGCTATTCTGGCCAATTATCAATTATATATTTTTATTCAAATATTCACCTCTGTGCACCTGTTCTAGTCGATTTTCATTTTTTTGTTCGGATAGATCCATTTAGGTGATATGAAAGTATCCTAGATACATGCATATGCAACAATACTCTAAAAATTCAAATATAATTTCAATTCTTAATTGAAAAATATTATATATTATTTTTTGCTAAATTTTCTAATAGCTCCTGTCAAGTTTGCAATAAAAAAGAAAGTTGTACTTTCATCAATTCAAACGTTCAAAACCGGATCATGTTCCGATCCGAAAAGACTACAGTTTCAGGTCCAAAGTACTGCTTCTATCGCTTCTTTAAGACTTCGTTGTTCTTCACTTAAAATTATATCGCATAAAACATAAAATTGGATTTCTTCTCACTGTCAAATCATTCCTACTTCAATTCATTGTAATAAAACGTCTAAGTAATGTAATCAAACGTAAGTAATGAAAGATCTTAGCCATTTAATATGAATACAAACGCGTCTGTCTGAGCCAACATGAATATGTAAACTTATGAATAAACTACGCTAAAAAACAAATAAAACCTAGACATTTAGCACATATTCTTACTTTTGTACTTCAATCTGTTTACATTACAAATGTGCCAAAATAACGGTCTGGTCTCTTTTACTGGTTGTCTATTGAATTCATCAGCATCGTCAAGAATGTCGGAAATGGAAATTGGTTATGTAAAAAAAACAATATGGACTTTTGACTGTTTGAATCTTACGATGAAAATGTAGGTTCATTATATCATTTGTCTGAGAACATCAGTCATAAAAATTTAGGTTAAGATTATGACTCACGCTTTATTTTGAATGTGCATGTGAAAAGAATGCAGATTTTGAGCACAAAACTTTATTTTCCCATAATACAAGATCTACATATAGACATTTCTTATCGCTGCAAACTAAATTTAAAATATTTTATTCAAATCATTTTGGGTCAGTCACCGATATGATGACCACAACCTAAAATTCTTATCGCTCAGACCTTCAAATTTATTAGGCCAATTTTTTTGCTTTACCACTTAGAAAAATTATTTCTGACCCCTAAGCCGTTAGATTCGAAAACCACATTAGCTCAGATTAAATGTATGTATGTAAATTGTTTAGACTGGCAATTAACTGATAATTCGGAAATAATGAACACAATAGTTGCATGTGCGATGAAGTGTAATTTTGCTTTAGATTGACCTTGAAGAAAAACTTAAATTAGCTTTTTTATAGTGCTATCATGGCGAGGGAAGTAACGCAGGTAAATGCATATACATCTAATTAATGTGATCTGAAAATCAATCTTAATTGAACTACAGCAATGCGTTGCGGCTTTATCTATAAATCAATCTCTAAATTGCGAATCACGATGAAGTACACAGAACTACAGAAAACATTCCGGTATTCACCCGAAATTCGATCATGAATTTATCGAAAAACCATGACCATGATTCGACTGGATACATACACTGAGACCGAAAATGTTTAGTAACTACACTTTATCACGAATATAACGCCATTCATGTTCTACACAAAGCAAACGTATTATATTCTTTAGCTATTTATCATTTCTCCTATGCAGAGAATTTTTAAAACAAAAAAACAGAACATCCCTTACTTTGTTAATCCGATTAGGTTTGATTCAGTATATCTTTAGAGCTTCAAATTGCACAGCTACCAGTTTTTTACTGCCAAACAAGAACAATAAAAATTCTTTACTAAAGGTTTGTCTAGAGAGCCTCCGCTAGACATCATTTTTTCACAGCACAGAATTTCAATCTCCGTGTGTCCGCGGTGTGACACAAATCTTTTAATTTAAATGCAGTGTGTAAATACGTATAGGTAAATATCCTGGATCAATCCCATAAAGATTGCATTTGCGTTTGTTCCCATAAATCATTCCAGTTTCATAACGTGTTTTCTGACGTACTTAAAGCGCTAACCAGTATTTTTAAAATAAGAGATAGGTATTTCCTTTCATTTAATTCTTTCATGACTTTCTCTTCCTTTTGGAGGGGATTTAGAACAGGTTTAGCATTTTACGAAATATTGCCATTATCAACGTTTGGAGCACTTATGTGTCGAAATAACATCTGTCCCGGTTTTTTGAGGAGATTCAAGGTTATTGGCGCTTGTTTTTTCAATTTGTTGATACGTTTTTCTGACACAAAAATCATATAAAAAATAAAAAAAATCTATTTTATTTCAAATAAGAAAAATATTTACTAAACAAATGTTTGGTTCGACTTTTTTTAACTAGCTAAAATATAGAATATGAATGAAGTAAGCCGCAGTTTAAACAGTTTTTCGATACAGTGTATACATACCAATAAACTTTTAACCTTCAGAAACTAATTTACTGTGGAGTCACAAGAACATGTTACAAACAAAACTAATTTCAAGACATCAACTTGGAAAAAAAGTTTAAATGAGGTACACAGCAAAAAACCACGCAAAAATTTCAACAGATACAAAAAAAGCATTGATGTATCTTTGACTAATCATTACGCCCAATGACGCGAAATTTTGTTTTATTACAACTATTGTAGACTTCTAGTCGATATACGGGAGATTTCGTGAGAGGTCGTCAAGGGCATTTTTTGTGCAAATATTTTCAAAGATGTACGAACGAAAAAATGTACGAATCGATCACTGAACCATCAGACCTCTTAAGCACACTAAGATTTGCAGTCTAATGACGGTTCGATAGTAATGGAAGTGATTTAAAGATGTAGTAGGAATAGTCGTCAATGAATTCGTAAATTTGTATTCCGATTTGTTGTGTAGATACGCTTGTACTGTGGCTACCTCAGTTTTTTCTGCAGTTTTGTGTACATTTTACGATAAAATAATTTTGTTTACTAATCTTGTTCTCTATTTTTGGAGCGTTTGAAGCACATGGATGTTTTGAAAATTTACTGAAATGTGTAAATACCAGTAGCCAATATTGGTATTTTCCGTTTCTGAATCTGTATTTTCAGTCTTTGCTATCTCTAATTTTTATGAGTTATTTACATTTCGATCGCTGCAATTGGGATATGAGTCCATAGATAAATATTTGTACTTATAGATAAATGTCGTGCTTCCTATTGGTTTAGAAACACGGAAACTACGGTTAGTTTTAAGTGGTCTTAAAAAATAATATGATATTGTGGGGTTGAATGAAAAACGATCCCACGAGATGTGTCATATTCACTACAATAAACATTACAAGCTTTTAAGATCCGATATATTGACAATAATAAACAGCGGTCTACGCCAATTGAACACCTTCTATTGCGTTCTCTTCAACCTGGTACTTTGAAAAGTGATTCGGGATGCCGAAGTGAGCATGAAAGCCAACATACTCATTAAGTCCACCCAACTGTTGGGCTATGAGTTCGACCTTGACATTATGTGCCAGGACGAACGAGTTATCGAAGAAGCTTTCATGAAAATCAACTAGGTGGTGGAAAACAAGGATATGCACGTAAATGATAGAAAAACTAAACATGAAACCCACCCATGGCTGCCGTCAGTCAACAAAGTTTTCTTCAGTCTATCAAAGCTATCCCACTCAAATCTCTCCAAGAACTCTAACACAAGACCATGTAAAGCATTAGCTAAGATAGGTGTAAAGTTTTCATTTCCATAAAGCTAATGCCTGCAAATAACCTCTCTTTCGCCAGCTTGATAGATGTTGAAACGCTATCTCCCTAAGCTTGTCGTTTTACAGTCGTACCTCAAGCAGATGAGTTAGTACGCATTTCATAGCGACTGATTGTTCATCCTATCATAGTTACCATCCTATCATAGTGGTGAAACAGTTGTATATCCAATTATCGTCCCACTTCACCCCTTTCTTGCTTTAGCAAAGCACTCGAAAGATTTGTCATCCTATCCTTCATACCTTCCATCTTCAACCTATAAACTTTCACCAACTTGGTCGCTTCTGCCTTAGACCAGTAGAAGCAAGTGGATGTGGTGTTCACAGATTTTGTAAAGGCTTTCGACTCTGCTGACCGTAGGCTTCTTCTTGTAAAGCTCGAAGATTATGGGGTATCTGATCTTCTCTTGCCCTGGTTCTCATCCTACGTTTCTGGTCATAGCTGTGTTGTATCAGTAAATTCTTGCACCTCTTTCTGGTTTTACTACGTCCCTTGTTATTCCTGGTAGTTATCAATGATGTTCAGAGTAATTGAATTACTTGATGATTGTCATCAGTTACAGAATTATCTTCGCGTTCTGTGTGTGTGAACATTCTCACTTTGAACGCATCGCAGTGTCATCAAATGTCTTATATCTGTAAAATATCTCGTCGATTCCTTATTCGGTTCGTCTCTTACGGTTGAAGACCTTGGTGTGCTTTTAGACTCAAAACTTAAATTTGATAACATACATAACTGCCAAGGCCTCTCGTTTGTCCGGTTTCGTCATCAGGTCTTCCACTCGTTTTACTAATATCACTACTTCCCTTCATCTGTTCTTTTTACTTGTGCCCAGCATCATTGAATACTGTTGTCAAGTCTGGTCTCTCACCTCCTTAACTATTTCAATGGTATTTCAATGGGCCATCAGAAACTTTTGTTGTTTGATGAACGAAAACTATAAAAAATGTTACAGTGTTGCTGAAAACCGCACTATTGATGAACAGCTACCTGGGTTTCGAGGCAAATTCTCTAGTGTAGTGTAAATGCCCAGTAAACGGTAGTGTATATGCCCAGTTCACAATAAAGTTCTGAAAATTTACTCAATTAGCTAAAATGCTACGTAGGCACAATTCGACTTATCTCTTAAGAAAACTAAACTTTAAATTTATGTATAGCTTCTAATTTATGTAATCTATTTATTTATTCAATCAAACTGACTCATAAATAGTCAATCCAGCTATAGAACAGAATAGCCAATGCTAAATGTTATGAAACGAAACTAGTGTTCAATGAAGGATTAAAATGCAATGCGACTCAATAATTAGTCATTATTATAAAGAAATAATAATTGTATCAATGCAAATATATAAGTTAGTATACAAATACATAAGTTCCGTTACTATCTTAAAATGACGGCCAAGTATGATCCGCAATATCAGTTTTTCTGACAAATACATACATAGTAAACGCTGATAAACCATCAAAAGTCCATACAACAACTTGAATATACTTCTAAATAAGTCAACATGTTGTCAATCAAATGTTCATGCAATTTTTGCGGTGTTCATATTCACATCGGAAATATTTACGTACATATGAATATGTCGATTAAATATTGAAACTCATTCTCAATTTGTTTTTTTCAATTCGAAACTTTACTATGCTCGAAAAATTCGCGACTAAATTCAAACCCGGAAAGTTTTAGAGCTCACCTTGCAAATATATGCTCGTTATCTTTATCAAATATGCTTGTTTGTGATGGTAGACGAACTAGCTGATAATTCTCCTCTAACACATCGTTGGTTGAAAGTAAAAAATAAAAAAACTTTTCCCAATGCCTTGTTTACAAAAACAACTGCAAACCTTGTACCTTTAAGAGATGCTACGTTTTGCGAATTAAATAATTCTCATCCCATTATGAAACTGATATTTTTCATTGTTAAGTCGAAAGCTTATCATACAGTTATGTATGTCTATTTAAGTGTGTCTATTAATATGATGTGCCGCTCGTTTGATTGAGGAGATTGAAACTGGATGCTTAGTTTTGTAATTCGATAGTTTCAATCGAAAATGGAATGTTTGTTGGCAATGGAAATGTTCATGTTTAAGGCACTGAAACCCGTTCATGATTTGGTTTAAATCGATTTTTATCCCTTGGCAACTTATCGTCCTCTTTAAATTAAATAAATAAAGAGATATTATATTAACATATTAACATTTTTTAAGCCACTAACGGTAGACCTAAAGTTAACTTAATTTGTAGCCAATCGTTTTCACAGGATCTCTCAAACAAATTCACTTTGAATTTTGAGCTATTTGCTATGAGATAATGGTAGAGCAATGATTTTTAGCAGTTGTCATTATGTGCATTAATGTTGTGATATCCAATCGAGAGACGCTTAATTTTGTGATATCCAATCAAAAACCATTAGAATCTGAAAGAGTAAATCATATGTCGTTGGGTATTTTTAGTTACAATTAGCTGTTTATGTACAGTAGCTCACAGCTTATTTGATACAGTGACTATTTAAAAATGCAAATCACTGTAACTTTGAAATAAAGAACCCTATCCAAAAAATTTAAACGTATTTGACTAGATGCATGTTCAACGAATACAATGCAAACAAAAAATGTTCCAGCAATATTCCCCGGCGTCCGGTAAAAGAGAAATACCACTGGCGCAGAAAAATTGCAGCTCACAGCTTATTTGATACAGACACTTCAATGCGAATAAACTTCTTTTGTCGCGCCGTTAATCTGTCTTGTTTTTGTTTCTTGAATTTTTGATTGTGTTTAGACATTGGCTTAAGTAATTTTTAGCAAGATCTTGCAAGCTGAAGTGCCAAAATGAGCCAAAATTGTAAAATGAGTCATCGCACCACAATTGAACAGCGCGAGTTGGTATTAAACCACTTTAAAAAAGGACAAAGTGTTCGAAAAATTGCTGAAAGTGTGAATTTGAGTTTCTCTACAGTGCAGCACATAATTGAGCGCTTTGTACACGAAAATCGGGTAGAAAATAAGAGCAGAAATGCGCCAAACAATATTTTCACCGTATCCAACGAACGATACATTGTAAGGAAAGTGAAAGCAAACACAAAGATTTCCGCTCCAAAATTGGTTACTGAGGTTCATCGTGAATTAAGGAAGTCATGTAATGCTGAAACCGTCCGACGAGTGCTTCGCGACCATGATTTCAATGGGTGAGTAGCCCGTAGGAAGCCATTCATTTCCAAAAAAAATACAATAAGCCGATTTGCCTTTGCCAAAGAGCATGTAGGAAAGCCATCCGCATTCTGGAATACGGATATTTTTGCGGACGACTCCAAGTTTAACATTTTTGGCTCCGACAGAATGCCATATGTCTGGCGCAAGGCAAACACTGAGCTAAACAAGGAGAACCTCAAAGCTACTGTGAAGCATGGTGGTGGTAATGTGATAGTTTGGGCCTGCATGTCCGCAGCCGGAGTCAGAAATTTAAAGTTTATTGAGGAAACAATGGACCAAACAAAGTACCTTGATGTACTCAAAAACAATTTGCTGCAAAGCACTGAAAAACTGAGTGTTAGCAACCAATTTCAGTTGTACCAAGACAATGATCCAAAGCACAAGTTGGGAATTGTGTAGTTCGGGCCAATTTGGGATTGCCCTCATTTGATGTCTCTGCCGGCACAGTCAACAAATATGAACGTCATTGAGAATCTGTGAACTTTGTTGGATAACAACATTTGAAAACACAAGATTTCTAATAAACAAGACCTGAATAAAGCACTGCTAAAGGAATGGCAAAAAATTACTCCTGACATCACAAAAAAACTCGTTGACTCAATGCCGAATAGGCTCCAGGCTCTGCTTAAGGCAACTGGAAACCTCATAATTCACAACAATTTTAATGTTTAATCAAACTGTATCAAATAAGCTGTGACATGAAATTTGTTATTACTTTTAGTTTTTTGTTTTTTAAGGTGTAAACCAGCAACTTTGTAACAAATATAAACTTGTTTAATAAGCAACAAACATATTTCTTCAAAATGGTGTTCAAATTTTTTTGACATTGTTATTATGTTTTGAGTTATTGCAACTTAATTTTTTAAAGAAGCACTGTATCAAATAAGCTGTGAGCCACTGTATGTGAGATGAGTTGCACAGGAAGATCATTTAATTTGAACCACTTGCTGAACTACAAACCACCCTCTACCACCTTCTCCTTGCGGCACCACTAGTAAGTATTGCATCAACTCTAAAGTATCACAGTTTTGTGGTTTGCCGCAAAATACACTACCGGACAAAATATTGTATAATCGGATACGTTCTATATCAATAAATGCAATTAATATTTATTTTTTCAATTGATTATTTGTGATTTGCATATAGTTTTCCCATATTAAAGATTGTAACAATTGGAAACCACATGCATTATACCACTCATACATATATATCATATACATCATAATACGACTGGAAGATTAACTAATTAACATAACAGATGATTAAAATACGGCTGATTAATATAATATTTGTTCATCGTCATGCATATCATTTTATGAGAGGAATTATAGTGGTTTTGCCATTGTTCATTAGTAAACTTTTGCGATTAGGCAGCCGGTGCGCAAATAAAATGCACTTAGCATCTTTTAGTCCGGGGGAATTTAACATGGTGTTTCGGAAAAATTAGGGGAAAGCTGAATTTTGGTGTGAACCTTGGTACTGGCGTATGGAACAAAATGTCAAAAGTCCCCATCGATCCGAGTGCTGCGTTACTTTTTATACGGGGTCAAAGATCAGCAAAAGTGACCTTTTCTAAATATCTCAGTAACGGTCACGTCTTCAGAAAAACAATGTGTGACGAATTTGTAGCTTAGAAAATTTCCAAAAAAAAAGATTTTAAAACTTTTTCTTGTAACCATAA
Source organism: Nemotelus pantherinus (assembly GCA_963978885.1). NCBI lineage: Eukaryota > Metazoa > Arthropoda > Insecta > Diptera > Stratiomyidae > Nemotelus > Nemotelus pantherinus. The sequence continues at coordinate 7,651,070 of OZ022266.1, forward strand.
CCGTTTTTGAGATATATTGATCTAAACATTTGCTACTAACAGCATCCTCTTTCTCAACGGCATGTTTATATTATCGGATTTTGATTACGACTTGGAATGTTTGTGAGTTTGTTTTTCTATGTTTAAGAGGCGCATAAAAAAAACATGTAAACAAACTTATCTACCACACTGCAGGGTAGATGGAAAAGTGTGCACCGGAAAGTTAACACCACTACAAATTCGTCAACATTGTTTTTCTGAAGACGTGACCGTTACTGAGATATTTAGAAAAGGCCACCTTTGCTGATCTTTGACCCCGTATAAAAAGTAACGCAGCACTCGGATCGATGGGGACTTTTGACATTTTGTTCCATACGCCAGTACCAAGGTTCACACCAAAATTCAGCTTTCCCCTAATTTTTCCGAAGTTTCGCCTTTTTTATGTCGGATTTCACTGGACTATCAAATGGACTTATATGTGAATTTCAATTTTGATTACTAACCTTGAAGTATGCTGAGCTCTATAAAAGGGACCAGATTTGAACTTTGTGAAATTAGCGTTATCAGTTCCGGAAACAAAGATAATGTCGTTGAAATGGATTTATTCCCGAGTAAATGGGGTGCTTTATTTTAGGTATATTTGAATTATTAGCACGATGTTCTATTAGCACTATTAGTCATGAAAAATATCAAAGCTTCATTTCAATAGATTTTACAAAATTTCTGCAAAGGCTTTTCGTTGAGAACTAGCAAAAAAATATAAATTATGATGCAAGGCAAACCAACTAAACAAATCATTTTAAAACACCAAAGACACAAATATGAATCAGCTATTTACAAAAACTAAAGACTTTGAAAATATCATCATAATGGAAGACCTCGTCAAAAATTCGGGACTTTTTTAAAGCACTATGAAAAAAAAACCCTTAAATTAATAAAAATATCTGATAGACCAATTTTGAGACTATCTGAAACAGCAAGCACCAAAACGTGCGAGGCGTGAAGCGCAAGCTAACGGTCGATCTATTTTTTAAATTAAATCTCATCTCTTCCATTTGCCTTCTCCACCCGCTTTACCGCGGTGATACATTAATCTTGATTTCGGATTGAATGCACTAAATTAAACCTTCAATGAAAGAGGCAGTAGACCCTCCAGCCTTGGTGGTTCGGACGATGGAACCAACAATCCGTCATATATAATTTTTTCCCACCGCTCAAAAACTAGAAGTAGATCCTCTGATAACGAACCTAAAGGACATCAACCTCAAGCCCATCAACTATCTATTTTATGTGTAATCCACATAAAAAATATGGGTCATTAACGTCCATGCCCCGCGTCATGAAAAAAATGACGAATCTACAGACGCGTTTTACAATAACCTTACGAGTAAAAGGCTTCAATATGGACGCTTTATGCAATTTAAAAACAAATCAAAATTATTTTTAGAGTTTAAAATTCGTATTTTAATGAATATTTTCTTTTCTATTAAATGACACTAATTTTTTTTTATCATTTCATTTCATTTTATATACTGAATTTTTATCATTTCGTTTTTCAGAAAAGAAAACAATTCTCAACGGTATCTCAGGAACATTTAAATCAGGTGAATTAACAGCAATTATGGGTCCATCTGGTGCTGGGAAATCATCACTTATGAATATTTTGACTGGATTCCAGTAAGAAAAAATAATGCATAAGAAAATATGCGATTATTTTATTGTTATTTTCGTTCGTCTAACAGAAAATTCGGCATTGAAGGAGAAATCAATATCGGTGATGATGCTAAAAAAAATCGAAAGATTTGTAGTTATATTTTACAAGAAGATCATCTATTTCCATGGTTTACAGTACAAGAAGCTATGTTACTTGCCGCTACATTGAAAATATCAAATCAATCGATGAATACAAAAGAGAAACATATTTTGGTAAGTAGAAGTAATGAACTTTAGTAATTAATTTGTTTGAGAGCAAAGTTTTAGTATGTGAAAAAAAGAATCAAGTTTGTAAAAAAATATATAGAAAAGTGAACTATAGATTATATAATGTACTTTTACTTTTGGACTTCATATGACTTTACCTGAAAATTTTAAGGTTTTTTGAACTGAAATTTTGAAATTAACAGAATTTGTGATGGCTAAACTGAATTATAATTTTTTTTATTGTAGGTTGAAAATATTCTCTCATCGTTAAGTTTAAGTCACACTAAGAAAACCAGATGCTCACGAATATCGGGAGGGCAACGGAAACGACTATCAATAGCTTTAGAATTATTGGATAATCCACCAGTATTGTTTCTTGATGAGCCTACAACGTAAGTAAAAAGTCTTAATAAGTATAACTTGATTTAAGATTCTAGTTCGAACGAAACAATGTACAGTCTGCGACTAGATATTAAAATTAATCATAGAAACATCCGTATTAGTGTAAATAAATTTGAAATATCAGAAACGAGCTATTATAGTTCATTTTGAAGAACAATGTCAGTCATCGTTTTTAAGGAATACCTCCCACGGAAAATTTTTGTAGCCACTAGCAAAATAATTTTGTCATGGTAGATTTATAATGATGCAATGAATATATACACTGCGTACATAATATATAATACTATGGTACTATTGTAGTATAAGATGGATAAAAGTTAGTTTGTGAAATTTGATTACATAATATTATTGTTCAAGTGTTACAGAAGATAACAGTCTTTTCCCGCTATATAATTTATTTTAACACTAGCTAAATTTAGTTAAAATAATTTTCAAAAAACTTATATTCAGACTTATATTCAAAGTTTGCAACATACAACAGAGTACATTGAAGGAGAAGGGTGTTTTAAGCAATTTACGAATCTTTAAGACTTTTGTGTTGCTATGAAGGACATAGATTGGATAGTGCAAGAGTTTGCTAGAAATAATTTTTTACTTGTAATTTGTTGATATGACTTGTCAGTTATTCCATATGGGAGCTATATAGGAGATGGTGGGTTGGATGACGAGCTTGAATAAAAGTAATTTATTAATTTTGGATAAATAAGATATTCAATTAATGAGCGACTCTAAAGTTTTTGTGGATAAAAATATTTTTGAGCAGATGCTTTTGGTGAGATCTTTGTGTGGCAATTTTTTATCCAAGGTGATTCCTAGATATTACATGGTGTCTTTCCACTGAAGGCTTTGACCTAGAAAATTGCGAGGAATATCTGGGAGATTGTCTGTTTTCCTTTTCCTGGCGAAATAAATTGCTTTAGTGTTCGCATTTTTGTTTTAAACTTAAAGATTTTTTTTTCATGGGGCCCGGTAGCCCTGCTCGCTATGACGTCAGGCCGAAAAGCGGCGTGCTACGCGGGGCCTGCGGGTTCGAATTCCACCAGTGCCATGGCTGTAAGTGTGAATGGGTGTGATTGTCCATGAGGGTGGTAAATGGGCCCAAGCTGGTGGCCTAATGCTGGTCGCGTTCCCGGCAGCCTTCTTCACTAACCTAACCTAACCTAAAGATTTTTCGGTACCCTGAAAGAATGTATGATTTGCGTAAGTTGGCTGTGTACACACTATAACGCGTGGGACTTAAGATAGCTCCTTGTGAGACATCAGCAGGGATTCTTTGCGGGGATTAATACTTGATTCTTACTTTCATCATGAAGATGCGATCAGAGAGGAAGGATTCAAAGATTTTAATGATATAATGGAGAAATGAGAATTTGATTGACTTATAGATAAACCCTTTGTGCCGTACAGAGTTAAAAGCTTTTCCGATATCGAGAGCAACTAGTCCTACTGGTTTGTTGTGTGTGAAGGCTTTGAAGGTATGTTGCGTCACTGTATGTAGCTGAAGCACCATGGAAGATTTTTACCTATAGTCTAATGAGTGACTTCCAGCTATACATTGAAAGTCGCCAACACAATCGCCTTCTAGGATTATTTTTGAGCACTATATTAGGAATCCGATCAAGGCCAGGAGTTTTGCGATTTTTAAGTGCTTCAATAAAATTTACTAGTTATTTAGACTTACATATTACTTTTCGTAAATTTTCCTCTATTAACTATAAGTCTATTAACTGAATTTTCAAATGTGGCGATCATGATATTGTTACCCATTGAGCTACTATTATTATGGTTATCATAAAACGCTCTGCAAGATCTCCGCCTTTCTCGGTATAACAACAGATTACTTTACCATTGCTTTATAAGAGTAAGAAGTTGGAGGAGTGCTTACGTTCAAAGACTTTGTGTATTCAACATATATTAAGCGACACTTGGTTCAAACTATAAAGAAAACAGTTCCACGATCTGTTTTTCGTATACTGGACTGCTTCTTTAATTTTCTTGTTAAGCTGATCGTTCCTTCTTTCTTGTTAAACATACTGCGAAAACTGCTCCAGTTAGTATTTTTGAGGCATAAATTTGTTTTTCGCGTTTTCTGGACCCTTGTAAGGTGGGAAAACTCAGTGAACACAAGTAAATGCGTTGATGACAACTACTATGAATATGTTCTTTGATATTTTAGTGTTAATTGCTTTTAATCTCGTATTTGCTTTTACTTTTAAACAAAAGTACTACTCAAATTTATTTATATTCTGATACCAGCGAATTTAACTTTAATTTGCTTTCGATCAAAAGTGAGTACAAATGTAAAACAAAAAATATTAGATGAACTATTGTGACCTTAACAAAAAAATTTAATTTATTATGTAAGAGTACTTCCACAACAAATAAGCATGAAACTAGATTCTTATAGCATCATTTTCTCTCACAGCATCGATTTTATGCAGCAAAAACTAACAAAATCAAATCTCTTTGTTTTTCGGCGTTAGTGTTACTTAGTGTTTCAATTTGCCAGCCAAGTTTCTTCGGAGACTGACTCATTTGAAATTCATTCTTCTATCGAACGATATGATTGGTAATATTCAAAACTATATGCAATCAAAACTATCTGGACCACAATTTACTAACTGATTCCTGTTTTGCAATGGAAAAATCTGCTACAACTATGTGAAACGAGTTATTAGCTACAGTAGTCGTTCCATAGTATCCATACATTTCCGATAGTATGGAATTCAATAAAAATGATCGAAACGTGAATTTCAAGATATCTGGAAAATATTTTGTTACCCCAAAACTTGATCAGCCCGAAAAAACTCTTTTTAAAATTTATACATATATGAATAAAGTAGTTTTTCGGAACAATTCTGAGTTGGCTCAGTATTCTTTTATCGTTTCCTGGTAAAGTTGCTTTCTTTTCATATTTCATGCAGATATCTACAAAGCATTCTTGCATTTTAAAATTATTTTTTTCGTGTATCAATAAAGAGTTAATTAAAGCAATCTTATATTAGAAATTAAAATCATCTATATTTGTCCGAATATAAAACAAAGAGTTCAATTCAATAACCGGTTTCAAATTTTTACAGAGGCCTAGACAGTTCAGCGTCAGCAGATTGTATCAATCTATTAAATAAACTAGCAGCCGAAGGTCGAACAATTATTTGTACCATTCATCAACCATCAGCATCAGTCTACCATGAATTCAATCATATTTACGTACTTGCCGGAGGATACTGCGTCTATCAGGGAACTCCATCGAATACCGTGCCTTTTTTAAGTTCAGTGGGTCTCCAGTGTCCACAATACCATAATCCCGCCGATTATTGTAAGTTTTCAACTACACAAACATCTCATTCATTTGGATGATATTTTCGTAAATTAATTATTCTACCTTTATATTATGTTTAGTACTCGAGGTCACAAATAAAGAGTATGGTGACCATACCGAAATCCTGTCAGAAATTGCAAAAAATAGCAAATGGCGATATGAAGAGAAATCAGTAGCACCACCAAACGGGTACCAGATGCTCAGAGAGGTGAAAACTTTAAATTACAGCCAACCGATCAAAACACCCCCAGAATGGGTGCGACTTTGGATATTAGTGGGCAGATGTCATGTGCAGTTTTATAGAGATTGGGTAAGGACGATCACGCAACTTTTACGATTTTTATCGTTTTATGCATTATATTCTTGTCGTTTTTATGAATTTCGCTTATTTCAAATTTTATAATTTTTTCCAGACTGTCACGCATTTGAAATTCCTTTTGAATGTCCTAAGTGCTATTCTAATTGGTGTCATGTACGGTGATTCAGGAATTAACGCTACAAAAGCGTTTGCTAATGTAGGTCTTATGATAATTGCAGTAGCCTATCTGTGGTACACATCGATAATGCCTGCTGTTTTGAGATGTAAGTTATTTTTTCAAAAACGTATTCAATCATTTGAAATATTCGTTTGAGTTGTATTATAATTTCAACAGTTCCACTCGAGATATCGACAATTCGAAAGGAAACATTTAATAACTGGTATAAGTTGCGAACGTATTATATAGCAACACAAATAACGTCTTTCCCAGTTCATGTAAGCCTGAAGTTACTAGAAAATGTTTGGTTATCAAGCTGAAATCTTTCCTTTTCATTTTACAGATAATATTTGCTTTCACGTTTGCAGCAATTATCTATTTCATGACAAGTCAGCCGCTAGAAATAGATCGATTTATGAAATTTACCTTAATTTATATAACTATAACAATTGCAGCAGACGGATTCGGTATTTTAGTTGGGACTTTAGCAAATCCAATTGTAAGTATTGCGATTTGTTTTTAAAGTAGTTAAAACTTGTCTTTACTGCATATAATACCAAAAAATAATTTTCATTAGCAAGCAAATAGTTTCGTCATGAATAAAACAATAAAAAATTAATTCTGTTCATTTACATGCAACTCAAATGCTTTATTTCAGAACGGAACATTTTTTGCCGCCATCCTTACATGTTTTTATCTTCTATTTGCCGGCTATGTGATTTTCTATCACCATATGCCATATGTCTTGGGTCTTGTCAGCTATTTATCACCGTACAGATATGCCTTTCACAGTTTGATAGAGACTATATATGGTGGAGGACGAGGTGATCTGATATGCCCTCCAGAAGAATTGTATTGCCATTACAGGTACGTTATTTCAATCCATCTTAAATATTTTCCAAAACTCCGTTCATTAACTGATAATTGCTTTATTCACAGGAAAGCTCGAACAATTATGCAAACTTTAGGCATGACTGATGGTGACTACAATATCAATATTATCATGATGATAATTACAATTGCAACAGTTAAAATCGCTGCGTACTTTACACTCTTCCGAGCGGTGCGAAAGGCTTAGATAGTCTTGAATTTATGAATAAATCCATCATTAAACTTTAATTAATTAACCGAAAGCACATTTGGTGAATATGCATTTCGAAACTAAATGAAACGCACACAAACTTCTAATCTAAAATCTTCCGATTCATGTATCTCTCCTCTCTGCATTTTGTATTTATATGATAATTTTCCTGTAGTCTTATCGGGTATTTTAAAAAAAAAAATTAAGCTAGCATTATGCATTAAGCACAAATTAAAACGTACCTATGTAAATGAAGGTATAACAATGGTGAAGGTTTCCTGTCTTTTTTCAAGAAGGATTCTTGATCCTAAAACTATCATTGTGATAATTAACTAGAACTTTAAATCGATTGCTAGTGATAGATATTTGCATAAAAATATGGTTGGTTTAAAATATATATTTTTAATAAAACATTGGATGAAAACAATACTGAATTTTTATTTACTGTAGAGAAACAAAGGAATTGTGCATGCAATCCGTAGGTGTATAGACAGAAATAAAAATCGAAAGTGAACAATGCAAATTTCAAAGAAGAGATAAGGAGTTTGATCTAGGGGAAAAACACTCGTAATTAATTCAAAGCATTTATGCAACTAATTTAAATCAAATTCATATAAATTCGTTGAAAATCAATTTAGATTAGATGCCTCTAACCACAGATATAAAAATGACTATGACAATGTGGTTATTGCTGAGTTCGGGTTTCTGTATAACTTAGTCACAACGCATAGTATGTTTTTGTGCATTATAACTATAAAAAAATGATAATGTAATGAGTGACGAAGCACTTGAGATGCAAACTTTTTTACTGAATTCACTACTTGTGAATGCAACCGGTCATTCAATCACTTCAAATGCGCAATAAGAATGACTTTTATTTACTTTTTAACTGAATTCCAACCAAGGTGTGATGTATTCTTATGAACGATATACACTGCTAGACAATATCTGCGTTCATTTGCTTCCAGCCAGTTTGTACCGTTTAAAAATGAAAAACAAATAGGTTTTTTTTCAAATTACTATTCGACGTACAAAAATTTCTTTAGCTTTTATATTTTTTGAAAGAACGCCACTTTCGCCAGAAAATACACAAAAAGAAGCCAGAAAAGGTCTGCGTTTTTATGCTGATTTTTGTGATTCTTGCAAATAATTCATTTTAAATGCACTGTTTTCATATTTTAATTCGTATTTTGTTCGGTACTAGTCATTCTCGCAAGTTATTTACAAGTTGATTATGACATTTCTTTTAAGAATATTTTTGTTAGAGTAAATAAATAAAAGGAAAGAAATCAATGTTAGTGACACGAAAATTATGTTTTAATTTTAGAAATATGAGAAAAACTGCAGAGATATAGTAGAAATAGTGGAAAGACAATATTTATCGGTTCAAAGGTTTATAAATAATTTCAAATCGACAAAAAATTTCAATTTCAAGCGACTGACTGCACATTAAAAATAGCAAGTGAAATAAAAGGATTTAAAAAAATGTTTGCTCTGATACCGCATGAAAAATTCTCAAAAAGACTGATTACCATGGACGAGTAGCTCCAAGGTAACCGTTCATTTCACTTGTCAAAGGAGCACGTAAATTGGTTAGTGCAAATTAGGTAAACTAATGAACCACAAATAAAATAACAAACGTGAAATCAATGAAAAATAAGGGGTTTTTTTTTTTTACATAAAATGAAAAATAGGTATTTAATGAAAATTATTAACACCAAAAATATTAGGATAAGATTATTGACACTGATAACATTAGGTAATGGACCTATATTTCGTGGAAGAATAAATTTGTAATCTATTGTGGACTGCTGAAACTATCTGAAGCTATAAATGGCAATGTTTTCTGTCGAAAATTGACGAGAGCTGTGCAGCTATGGAGCATGAACGACCAGAAAATGAGAATAGCCAAAACAAATTAATTTTTTTGAAAATGCAAGTCTACAATATGTCTAAAAACTTAAACATTACATAGAAGAACAAGATTGGCATGTGTTTTCGAAGCCCAGGCATTGCGTTTTCAGATTACGATTTGTTTCCATCGGCACCATTAGCCCTGTCTGAATTACGGTTCAGTTTAGCTGAATAATTGGACGGTATCCAAAAAACCAAACTTCTACACGGAGCGAATCTGTGAATTCTCTGAAAGATGGAATATACTTTATTCTTTTTTTTTTAGATGGTTCTTGCACCTCTATCCAAAGCAGAATAGAATAGCATTATTGAAAACTTCAACACCTGCTCTAAAGATTTTAGATTTAATCAAGTTAGCTATTCTGCTCTGGGCAAATATTTAATGGGTTTACGTGTAGACGGTTTTATATGAGCAAATGTGTTCCTTCCGGTTGGTGTAACTGCGTACTCAGCTTGGTTGTTCACATAATGATAAATTACCTACGAATTACCGTCAGAAGTTTCTAGCTTTGTTTGTATTTGTCCTCTTTCAGATGTTGATGCGATGAAAGAGGACGAAATTGACAAATTTCATTTATTTTGTTCAATATTTAATAATTTGTGAGTTTGCATGTTTACTTGATTAATTACTTAATTAACTAAAATTAAAAATATATTTTTTGTTGATTTTGATTTATTTTTTCGTTAATTTCAATTGATTTTTTGATTTCTCTTCTATGTGATCATTTCAAGGGAAAACAAGGTGAAAAAATATTCGTATTAAGAGTGTTGGTCGATATTATTTCTACCTTTCGGGGGATAAAGTTATAATAATTTGAATTAATAGTCATTTACTTAAGTCTATTCAATTTTTATCCGATCATTTTAAAGCTTTTAATTTACCTAAGTTAAAGCTAAATGAAATCTTTAATAATGGTGTTAAAATAAGCAACTAAATTGAATAGTACTTTTTAACATCTTTTTTCTATTGATTGATGGAAAAATAATATAAACTCCTTATCATTCAGATCCAAAGTGATTTATTAATTCTATTACTGATCATAAATTATGATATAAATTCAATTCAATTAAACGGAAAACAAGTTCTTACAACCATTCAACAACAAATCAGCTTTCAATTTTCGCCTAGCATTCTGACAAGATTTTCACCACTCGTTCAACTTCTTTCTTATGGCACACCAGAAAATTCAATATGACAGCGCAAAAGTCAAGATTTCCAAAAAGACAGAACGGGTCGAAGTGAAAAGCTGGTTTTCAGCAAGTTTTGTCCGCGCCGTCAGAATTATTGAACGCGAGTTATGGAAGCATTAATTCCGGTTATAAATAAGCTACAAGATGTTTTTAATACAGTCGGATCCGATTCGATACAATTGCCACAAATCGTAGTGCTTGGCAGTCAGGTAAATGTTCAAAATTTTCATTCAAAACTTCACCTGTACCGATCAATCTGCCGTTGCTCATATGAACCCGAGATTTTGTTTCAACGACAGCTTGTCTGGTGTAAAAATGCCGCATCGTTTTTGCCAAAAATCACTTACATAACCAGGTCGGCCGGCATTTCGATAAATCTGTCGTTCGAGAAGTCTTGTCTTTTGCCGTGAATTGTGATTTTGTAGGCGTTTATGTGGCGATTGGCACGCAACTCCAGCTGCTGTCCAAGAGACCGTTGCATAAGAATTCAAGAACAGGCGCGGGGTATTTAACCCCAACACAACTTTTGCCACTTCCGTATATATCGATCTTTTTGTGGCTTTTGCATCGTTATTTCGGTCGTTGGAATTTATGTCGACATTTTATTCGTCGAACTTGGATATGAAACGTGATGATTAGTGGTTGACCGCCAGCCAAGTTGACTCGGGGAGAGATTAAGGTTACCCAATGCAGTCAGCTGCGACGCTCCGAAAAAAGCTATGACGAATTGTATTTGTTGATAACTAAGTTAATGTTTTCTTATATTGTTAACCACAATTTCACAGCGAGTGTGCTATATTGCGAACAATACCTCGGGTGAATTTGTCGGAATCAAAGCTGCATGTGCTTTCGATTGGACCTTGCACTATCGAGAAATGTTTGCCATTTCTTTAGCTACTTTCTCTATAAACAATTCAATTCGAACGAATTCGAACAAGTGACTCGACGTTGTTTGACATAAGCATTTTTATAAACAAAGACTTTGATTCTTGATTATGATCCAGTGTGCGTACGTGCGAGCCTATCAGATTCACAATTGGTAGCTTCATGGCTGCCTTCCAGTGTATGCGACGAATGCTTTGTGAGCTCTTCGTGTATAGTTTTTCTACACTTACTAAATTTAGGAAAAAACAATAGTCATTTGATTGGGACTTTATACTCAATTTGCGTGATATAAACGAAAAGCTGACATCAAAAAGTCGACACGCTATTTGGCGGTCATATTTAATGGCTCTAATTTTAATTATAGATTCTTGCACTCAAATAGAATATTGGATTCGCATATAAAGTATTTAGGCCCGCGGATGATATAATTCGGATTATCAAAAAATTTGACCCTGACGTGCCTACAGTGGCATTCCACCTTCAAAATCCAATTATGAAATTTCTAATCTATTAAACTCGTGACCAGAATTGTCGCCCAATATCATGCATCTTTTAGGAAGATGTCGAGACAGTCGATAATGCAATTAATTGGGGTAACTGGACACAGGAGAATCCAGGGCAATGGTGTGACCGACTAACTGGCAAAACTTGACACCTTTGTTGCCGGAGATGTCATTCCCTTCTCCACATGTTATCGGCCAAAGTAGCCATCAGGCAAAAATAGCTTGAGGACGCTAAGAAGTCCTTAACTGAAGAACCATCCTGTGCGATTGCAAGGCAATCTTGGGTCTCCATGGATGCCATTGCGCGGTGTCCGCAGTGCTTCCCATTGCGTCGCGATCAGTTTCAAGGACAACTGCATCATAGAACAGCACGCGAATCTTTTGGGTGTAGGATTCAACGATTTCTGTCGGAACTGTCGTTGATAGTTGATCCGATAGTGTCCGACTCTGACGAGTAGAATAATAAACTCACTAACAGCACTCTTTCCCTCAAGTCTAACTGAACTAACCTTTATTGACCTAAAGAGGATCGTACAGTTTATTAAAGGAACCAGATGGTTTCCTGAGCTCAGTAACTGAGGAACAGAAACGTCCATGCCATCATAACGGGCGTCTACTGTGCCTAAGTGTCTTTTCCCGCAGGGCCCTCTTTAAGTTTACAGCGACACAATATCCTAATCGCTCCGTCTAAATTTTAACATTCGGAAACCATAATTTGAGACAATGTAGCAGTTCTAAACAGCCAGACAAATGGACCCAACTGGCGATCTAATGCAAGCCATGAGAGGTTCTTCTATAACCTTCTGATATTCGCGTAATATGCCGCTGTCTGATTGGCTGTCGTGGTCAGATCAGAAGATTGTAAAATGTAATTGTCACTAGCGGTCTTTTTTCGTGAGTTGGATCAGTGGAAGAGCAGTTGGCTACCAAGCAAGCAGCTACGAAGGTGACGAGTGATTATTATCGCTAGTGTTTTCGGGGGATGTAAGAAATACAAGATGAGTATGAACTCGAGAATAATGAAAAAAAGAAATATTTGCTTATGGAGAAGCATGCAATGAATTATGATTGAAGACGTATATTTCCGTCAGGGCTTATAAAAGCGTATCAAAATTAGCTTGAAATGGCGATATTTTGCTCGTGCGTATACAAACTTCGATATCGTTAGCTCATGAGGTAATTATTTTTCAATGCCAATACGTGGATGAATCGCATCGAAGTCAACACCAAAAAGTATCAGCAATGATCAATGATACCATGTATATTGCATCGCCACATTTAGCGTCTTGCTGTCAGGAAAGCTAAAGTAATGATAAACAAAAAAGAATACCATATTAAAAGGGAGCGTTTTTTCACTATTGGCAGATGGAAATCCTCAAAAAGATGTTTCATGGCTCCTGCGCTGGAGCGTGTCATATTTTTACCGACTGAAGCCACCCCCTTTTTACACTCCTCGCGGGACTACTTATGCAGCATTACTTCGCCTGGGTGGATTAGCCCTTATCTGCTTCTCAAAATCTTGGTTTCTTCTTTCTTACTGTCTCATTCCGCGTCGCCAAGTTTTCGGTGTAAATTTTTAAGTTGTGCTTTAAAATTCCACGCACTTTGAGATTCTAGCAACGATATTTTCCGCTGATATCCTTGTGCCGTCTCTAGGCTACTTCTGTATACTTCAAAGCGCGGGCAACGGAACATAACGTGTTCTGCATTTTCGGGTACATTTTTTACAAACCAGACAATCCGATGACTATCGTGTTCAAAACGGCAAGGGAATTACGGTAGTCGCCATATACGTTTAAAAGTTGAGCAAGGTCGTAGCTCGTTTCTCTGTGGCTCCTTGAAGTTTATTGCAACACGCTGGGGATTAATCTGTGCGTCCAACGTTAACGCAACAATACTTTTCTATTTGCGAAATGACACTCGTCTTTCGATACCTGACGTTCTTGTTGTCCGTGCTGCACTTTTGCAGTGTCGAAACGCTTCATCCTCAGGAATATCGATAGACAGCATACTGGCTATAAAAAGTCGTCTCATAGGATGTTGTTCGAAAGGCGCAGCAGGTTTAGTGTTGTGACTATTTGCTGGAGCATCTTCGGACACTCTATTTAAGCAAATTCTTTCGCTTAGCTATGGTCTTACACTACACCACCTGGATGGGAATCGGGCTCGTTACATAGCTTCTCAAAGTGTTCAAGCCACAAAGTGCGCTGCTTAAATTGATAGCACAAAGTAAACTCTCATTAAGCTCATTTAATTTTATTTCAACTTTTCTACAGAGTTCCGGGAAAAGTTCTGTGATTGAAAGTTTAGTTGGACGATCCTTTTTACCACGTGGCACTGGTATCGTCACACGTCGCCCACTTATTCTGCAGTTAATATATAGCCCTCTCGATGACAAAGAAAACAGATCTGCTGAAAACGGTAAGTTGATAGTTACATGTCCTATTCTTATAATCCTAAAATTACGCTGATTTGTTTTTGGCACGCAGGAACTCTTCATGTTGAGGAATGGGGCAAATTCCTACATATAAAAAGCAAGATTTTCAGCAATTTCAACGATATACGCCGTGAAATTGAAGAAGACACAGATCGATTAGCCGGAATCAATAAAGGAATATGTCCCGAGCCGATCAACTTGAAAATATACTCGATGCGTGTTGTGAATTTGACACTGGTCGATTTGCCTGGTCTCACAAAAGTACCTGTTGGCGATCAGCCCCAAGATATAGAGACACAAATCAGGAACTTAATTGTTAAGTATATCGAGAATCCGAATTCGATAATTTTAGCGGTGACGGCAGCCAACACAGATATGGCTACAAGTGAAAGTTTGAAGCTCGCGAAAGATGTCGATCCGGACGGTCGAAGGACTCTGGCTGTTGTCACAAAACTTGATCTCATGGATGCAGGAACTGATGCTATTGATATACTATGCGGGCGTGTGATCCCCGTCAAACTAGGAATAATTGGTGTCGTGAATCGATCGCAACAGGACATTATTGATAAAAAAGCGATCGAGGAACAGTTGAAGGACGAAGCGGCTTTTCTACAACGAAAATATCCAACACTTGCAACACGCAATGGCACACCGTACTTAGCAAAGACATTAAATCGCTTACTGATGCATCATATCAGAGACTGCTTACCAGATTTGAAGGTAATTAAGTTGATATGCAAAATTTGTAATGCAAGTAAAAACCCTACCAGTCGATTAACTCTGCGTTTCTTCTCTAATACAACAGACTCGTGTCAATGTAATGGTTTCACAATTTCAATCTCTCCTTAATTCGTATGGTGACGATGTCACTGATAAAAGCCAAACATTACTACAAATCGTCACGAAATTTGCTAGTGCCTACAATTCAACCATCGAAGGAACAGCTCGAAACATTGAAACAACCGAATTATGCGGAGGCGCTCGAATTTGCTATATTTTTCACGAAACCTTCGGCCGAACATTGGACTCGATTCATCCGCTAAGTGGACTCTCGAAAATGGACATTCTCACCGCAATTCGAAACGCTACCGGTCCAAGACCGGCACTATTTGTTCCCGAAGTTTCATTCGAATTGCTTGTCAAGCGGCAAATTCGTCGCTTGGAAGAACCATCACTGCGTTGTGTCGAACTGATCCACGAGGAAATGCAACGAATTATTCAGCATTGCGGCAATGAAGTCCAACAGGAAATGCTCAGGTATGTACTGACGGTGTGTGCGTGTTATATTTAAAAAAAGATACTCTACTTCTGCTAGTGTCGATAGGTTTCCTAAATTGCACGAGAAGATCGTGGATGTGGTGACGCAGCTGCTTAGACGGCGGTTACCAGCAACTAATGTTATGGTTGAAAATCTGGTGGCTATCGAATTGGCATATATAAATACAAAACATCCCGATTTTCACAAGGATGCCGCTCTGGTGCCCAGCTTGCTGAAATCGGATATGATTGAACAATGGGCTCAACAGCAGAATCCTGTTCATCGTCGAAATGGACCTCACGTTCCACGCCCACAATCAACACACATCGTTGGTACACAAGGCGAAGGTGATCGTGCTGAACCTGTTCAGGTAAGTAGTATCGTGTTTCTCATGTGGATGCTTGGTTTTATGTATGCAACACGAATATATGAATAAGCGATAAATAAGTGTACGTATAGACTAGTTCACCTCCCAAAAGAAAATATATGCGATATGCAAAAAGTTCGGATGAATAGGTTTGGGTGATTACTTGTTCTGCTCTGGCATCAACATAAAAAAACAGTCCCATTCACTCCTACCAATAAACCACTAGCCTCAATAATCACACCAAACAGACACTTGTTGAATATCCCAAATCTCAAATCTATTGAAGTCTATGCCATTACACTTTTGACAGCTACGTAGTTTTTATTAGATAAAGGTCAAATTTTTTGAGGCTTTTTAACATATATAAAATATCGTGGAATAATATATTTTAACAAATGACTACGCATATAAAATTCGCGACATTAAAAGCAAACGTTATAGTCTTGATATACATTTTATGTGTATTTAAACGTTTGTATAGAGAATTCAAACACATTTGTAGTTTTTCTACTATAAACATTTAATTGAAATAAATGAAAATGAACAATTGAAAATTAATGGGATCAAAAACAATATTTAAAATATGATTTCTATGAATATTCTAGGGTCGCGCATCCCGCTTGTTAAACTTCTCCGATAAAACTGTTTGGAATTTCGTTGGCGATTGTCTAGAGCTCGAGGTTTTTTTCAAAATTAATTATTCTTGTTTCAAATCGTTTCAATTTGATAAATGAATGATTTTGCATGCACATTTTACCCTCTTGGTGCAACCTTATCGGATCTGTATTTTTAGTATTAGTTCAATTTTCACGTAGATATTCCGTGTATTAATAAAATACTTTATTTAAAAAAAATCAAACCTGGACAATAAAATCGGAATTGTTTGATATTTTCTCCAAAGCTTTTTATCTCCTTTTTATTTATTTTACATAATTTGCAATTTACTGTTCTTTATAACAGAGTCCTTTAAATATTTAGTCGTGTAAATAGTTCTGACGAAGAATTACTATCTGACGATTTATTATCTTATATTCATAGAATCATATTGGAGACCATGCCCAGCAACATGCCAACAGTTGGCTATCAAACATTCTGCCGCCACCAAGTGGTCACTCAGAAAGTATAGAAAGCTCGGCCAGTAACACTCCGGTACATAATTCGGTTCAAAGTCCTATGAAACCAGTGAATTTGTTACCCGATGTACCAACGCACACAAACACACGAAAATTAACAGACAAGGAGCAGAAAGATTGTGATGTTATTGGTAAGATTTTTTATTTTAAAGTAAAATCTAAATGAATTCTAACTTGTTATCTATTATTTTCTTTCATAGAACGGCTCATAAAATCATATTTCTACATTGTAAGAAAATCGATACAGGATTCTGTACCGAAGGCTATAATGCACTTCCTCGTGAATTTCGTAAAAGACAATTTACAAAGTGAACTTGTTACGCATTTGTATAAATCGGAGAAGGCAGAGGATCTACTAAATGAATCCGATCATATTGCAGTTCGACGAAAGGAAGCGGCAGATATGTTGAAGGTAAGGTATTGTGCTAAGTGTGAATTTGACAAGTTGCTAGAACTCAAAACATAATTAAGTGCATTAACTTTCATTAACTAAGTATACACAGTTGTGTCAGGGACTATGCATCAATTTTTAGTGGATTTTTTATCTGTAAAATTTGTCTAATGTAAATAAATAAATAAGTAAAACCTTTCGATGAGAGAAGCGTCCAAATTGGAGTTCAAGATTCTAGAATAAATTACGAAAGGGCAGCTGTGCAAAAAAAAATCCTGTGGCAGTAGAACCAACTGCGAGATTCAGCTTCCAAATTGTAGTAGTGCGCTCAAGGTGGAAACCATATAAGTAGAATTAAGGCCATTTCAATGTTCAAGGAATGAATATTTGAGAATGTTTTGGTACAGTAATGTATCGAAAAAGATTGATACTCAGTCAAAAATAGTAGCGAAAAAAACATTTACAATGCGTAGACATAGAAAAAGTGGCAAAAAAAAACACAGAGTTGAAGAGTTTGTCCACCTATTGAATCCAATTTAGGTTATTCTTTACTATTATGTCAGCAATAACCACTGAAGTACTAGTTTTGACATTCTAGTACTACCATAGACGTTTTTTAGCTTCTCCAAATAAATATATCAACGATAAATAATTTTTTAAAGACCATTAAATAAATATCCTTTTTCTCATTGCAGGCTCTTACGCGTGCTAATCACATTATTAGCGAAATACGCGAAACACACATGTGGTAGACAGAACACGAGCGCGTCAACATCTTTTCTACTTCAAAACTTAGGATATAATGGAGTGTGCTTCAGCATTATATATAAGCTATGACAAATACCTACTTTAGAGGTTTTTTTTCTTTATTTTTATTTTTTTAGTTTTCATTTATATTTCTGATATTCGATACTTATTTTACCACCTGTTATTTTCTTTTCCTCATACTGCATCTCATTATAAGCGAATGGAAGTTCGATTTGAATATATTATACTGCTAGTATAAAATAATCAGCCATTTGAAGCTTTTTATATATTAAAAACACACACTTATTTTTAATCTAATCAAATGCACTCCTATTAGTTTGGCATAGAGAGTTAAAATTTATTGAATTTCATTAAGAAAGTATAAAATGTAACTGTCTTAAGCAAATTATCAATATAATTTTCCACCAAATTTTATTTTCAAGCAGTAATTAATTTGATTATTTAAACTGAAGGTGATATACTGTTATCACCAGGGCATATATATCCCCCTCTCTCTTTCTCTCGCACAGATCCAACCTACTTCAGCGAAAGTTGAAATGGCGTGTTGGATTCGGGTAAATAAAAGTTCACTGCCGATATGTGAAGCAGCCAAAAAAGGCAACTTTAAAGCGTTTGAAAAACACACGTTCAATTAACAGAGGTAAATCCAATTCCAATGGACAGTGTCCCACACTAGCACTTGCTTTTGCATATAGCGATGGACATCAAAAGTTCTTTTCGCGATGATATTCAATAATTTCGTGTCAATCGAATGGGATTTTATGCCTTTTCTGTTACATTCATCGTGATATTATTTTGTCGGGAGAGTTGGAACACTTAGAGATTATACATTTTTCATGCTTCAGATCTTCAAACTTAAAGCTTTTAGAAAACATTTATTTACCATCCTGCATTCGTTGAATATCCTTTGCATTTTTTTCGCATTATTAGAAAACTATATATTAGGTATCACAAACAAGTGAATTTAAAAAAATAACCTAAAACGGTTGCATGTGAGTATTATTAGGAAGTTTTTACGTTGCTTGCTATCAATTTTTCGGCTTGTCTTTATTTTCATCTAATTTGCGAATTTATCCCCATGCTTTCAGCTTATCGTAAGTTTTGTGTTATTGATTACAACGCATCATTGTTAGTAGAATTAAACATTTTTTTTTATAATTCTTAGATTTATAACTAGAACGGTTACAGCATGAAAACAACAGTCAAAATGAGTTTTACAAAAAGTATGTAGATTCATTTTTTGTATAATTTCATTGACATCTAATGATTAGATCATGAAAACTATGTATGTAAAACGAAATACATTATACAAGAGTGTTGTTATTAATTATATTACTTAGATGAAATACATAAAATAATAATTATAAACTGTCAAGAACATTAGAGAAATATTGTGAATAATTTATTGATTTCTTTGAAATTACAATCAATCAACCATGTATTTTTTATTCGTCATTGTTAAAATTGCGAAGCATTCAAATCGGAAACATTTTAGTATAAGCTATCATTCCCAAATGAATATGAGGAATAATAGAATAGTAGTGAGAAAAAATTATTGAAATCGATATTTGTCACATGCTAGTCTTATTGAACAAAACAAAAAACAAACAAAATGAACAGTTCAGATTTGGCTTAATAAATGCTAAATATTTGATGGTAATTTTAGTTGTTTTCATATTGGAGTCATCCGCATAAAATAATTGTACTATATGAACTATGAAAGAACTGACCATTGTGTAAGATGCAATACAAGGATGCATTTGATAAAAAAAAATTAGTCAAAAAAAATGTTCAATTTTAATCATCCCACAAAAACACTCCGCTTTGAGTTGTGAGTCCTGTCTTCCAGGCTTCTAGAGATGGACTCACTATTCGTCTTCTGCAAAATTTTAAACCGTTTGGGAACTCCAGAAAAGATCTCAGATAGGGTTGAATGAGCTAAAACGATCCTGCAAACGAAATTTGGACTACGCATTTGAATCCGTGAATATCAGATCGCTCAATAAGCCTGGCGCTGTTAAAACATTATTCCTGTTGTGATAAGTTGCAAGTACAAGTTGCTGGTAATTCAGGAAACGAATTGTATTGGCGACAAGGTACACGACATATCGCACACAATATTCAAAAGTCTGCAGGAAGCCGTGAATTTGAACGTGGTGGTCTTTAAAACAGTAAGCGAACGATTGTGTGCGATCCGCATCAAAGATAATTTTTTAAAAAAAATATGGTTGATCAACATCTACGTCTCGACATAAGAAAAAGACGAGGAAACGAAGAACACATCAAAAAGCCACATGGAAAAATTATTCGATTAAAAGTCCATAGAGGACGTCAAACTAATAATCGGTGAATTCAATATTAAAGTCGGTAATGAAGAAATAGACCGGAGAACGACAGGACGGCACAGTCTTCACGATGAAACTAACAACAACGGCTAACGCCTTATAGAATTTGCTTGTAGTAGCGATTAAGCAATGAGTTTGACATGCTTTCCTGATCGACGCATCCACAAAAGAACATTGATATCATCATGCCTTCGGTCAAATTGGCCATGTCCTTATTCAGCGAGGAATGTCTTCTAGCATACTTAACGTTCGTGCTTTTCGAGGAGCTGTGACTTGGACCAGTTCTTGATAAAACGACGTATGTAACGAAAACCAAACCTTCTTGGAAGATCGACATCGAGAAGCTCCGAACAATACAATACAAAAGGAAGCTAACCTCCATCTTACAAAATAATACAGTGAGGCCGGTTGGTGAAGTCTGGATGGAGATGAAGACAACGATGAAAACAATTGCAGAACAAGTGGTTGAATATGAAGCCTGGCGCGAAAGTAATTACTTTTGACGACGAATGCGCGGATGCAGTAGGAACGAAAAATCAGTCGTATAGACAGTTCCTCGAATGGATGGATGAAGAAAGAGCAATATGAAAATCGAAGCGTATCGAATAAAATAATTAGACATAAGAAATGGAAATATTATAACGAACTTTTTAAAACTATTGACGAAAACTTGGCCAGTATAAAACTAGAAAAGCTTACAGTGAATGTGTTAAGATGCGGATATCAGCCCAGAGCCAACAGAAGTCTCCGATGAAATGCCAGTAGCTACCCAGACTAAGGCTAAGGAGCAATGGAGTAGCCTGCGCTATTGACATCAACATTTTGTCATGCTCTTCCACATTCGCCAAAGAACTCCTGATCAAACTTTACCGCGAAGTAGGCCTGAAAACCAATCTGACGAAAACAGAAACCATGGCTCGTTGGATCGATACAGTTCTAAGCGTTTTCTGCAAGTAGTCAATGCCGAGAGTAGCTGTAGTGCTACGACGACGAATATTTAGTACAGGTTCGAACATAACAGTAGTACTACAGATCATTTCATCAAATATGCTCTCAACAGAGAAAGCCACATAACGGCTGTGTTGATTTGAAAAAAGAATTTGAATAAATTGACAAAAAGTTTTGATTGCTTGGCGGAAAATATGTGTATTTGGCGGTAATGTAACTTTATTCGCCAGAATTTATTTACTAAACAGACGATGAAACGAATTGATCAAAGCTAAGGCTACTGGGCGCATGGTTAAATATATAAAGAAACACATAAGCTAGTTCACAAAACTAATTTTAGAAAAATCTTTCATTTTTCCGTAGAGATACATACATCTTTGAAACGTTCAACAGATGTAGATGGTGTAACTTCTATCACAATTAAATAGTTGAATTGAGTAGCAATAGCATCTAGTGGTTAGTAGATCATCTAGCTTTGCCACATCACAAATTTACTAACTAGAAATACATTCCTTTTCAAATTTTAAATATATTTGTTACTTTAAAACATTGTTCAATGCACGACATTATAATAATACGACTAAGTGATACGAAATACTTTTTTCAAGCTGTTTAGAAATATAGCTCTCAGCTTCATAACAGAATTAATCATTTCTTCATTTCACACTCTATTGGAAGAAGTTGACAATTAAAAAAAAGTCTTCTGCTAAATACATGATCAAATGCAAAATACACAATCGTAACGAACTGGAAATGATTCAAGTTTCGATTTTTTTGGCTGCTGTTTGTGCTGTTTTAGATATTTAGGCCCTATTGGTGTCCGATAGGACACGAACAATACACCCGACGCCACCTTTGGCAAATGCTTTTTCGTGCCACTGCAACAAGTGACCGCTGGATCCTTCCGAGGGAATTTCGAATCCTCGGTAAATGTATTTCATGAGCACATCAAGCATATCGCGCTCCTCCAGCATTTCGACGATCGACTCCATTTGCGATGATTTGACTGAGAGGAGGACGCGAAGTGTTATATTCAACGCATTATCCTGTCAATGTAAAATGAATTAACAATATTCAAATCGCTGACAATCCAGGTGCCCTTACTTTAATTTGTTGGTTTTTACAGCCGAGAGGAGCGCTTTGTAGAACTGCCAATAGTGCCTCTGAATGCTTTCCCGTGATAAATAAATTAAAGAAAATTATTCTAAAATACCTAAAAACCTTTAAATTTTACATAAACTTTCGTCACATACACTTAAGTATGGATTTAATAGATAAATTAAATGTGATAACAATCGTTATAAAAGGATATTGGTTAAGTAGTGAAGTGATTTCGTTTTCGTCTGGTCCGACGTTTCCACCCGAGTCCAATTCGTCTTCCCGAAAATTGTCTTCATTGTATTGATCTACATCGATTTTACGAAATGCCGAACTTGATGTATTCTTTGCCATTTTTATAGAAAATTTCGGTCAACCGATACACCCTTTCGAATCTAATCGGACCCGCAATGATTCACTTTCATGTGCCAAATAGATATTGGCCGAGCCCAGGCGAGCCGAGTGTGTGGGCGGTCCAGACGAGCGACTTTGACAGATGTCACAGGCGCTCGTGCCACATCCGATCGGAATGGATGTTGAGCACGAGCCAAGGCGATTCGGACGAGCTGTCAAATGCCGTCCACATGTTGGCGGCCTCGTATGACTTCGGCTCGCCTGGTCTCGGCCAATATCTATTTGCTACATCAGATGTCAAAATTTGACATTGACAATTATCTTCTTCTGCTTTGGTGCTGAGAGAAAAGAAGGCTAACGATATGAATGAGTACGAGAAGCGATAGGTAACAAACGGTTGATTAGTACATGTGGAAAAGGGCATTAATAACGTGCCATGATTCGAATCGGTGCTGACACCCTTAGCACTTCCGCACAAGAAAGGAAGCTGTATATTATAATTTTTTATGATAACTAAACCCTTCCATACTTTTTAAAATTTGAACGGTCTGTATACATCTGAAATTACTGAAAATGATGTAGGCAATAAATATAATCAATCCGGTGCAGGTACAATATTTTCTCAAAGCTTCAATCACTGACGCCATTCCATTTATAATCTTGCTTATTTCGAAAGTTAATCCAGAAACATGTTGCTATAGATATTTTTGAAGGCATGTCGGAATTTAGCTGGCCAATTTGTGCACAACATGATACTGTTATTTATAAGAAAAGATAAATGCACGTGCACAAACAGTTTCTTGGCTTTCGTTAGCGTTTTATTCTGAAACATATTTTAACTGGTTTTCGAAGAAAATAAGTACTGGCCAAAAGTCGTATTTTATATTTTTTTTTATCTCGAGATTGCGTGATCCGCTCGAGCAGAAGTTTTCGGTGGACATGGCTGTATATAGTACAAGGGGTCGTCTGTGTTAAGTTAAAATTAAGGCAGTTGCAGCGGAAATTTCCAGTCACCGCTCAAGTATTATGGAAAAAACGAGTATGCGAAATTAAAATTGATGTTTCATGTTTAGCTGTTATAACGCTTCTGACACTTTTAATCCTATGTAGGAGATATGTAAGTGCCTAAAAGAAGATAAAAAACTTTTCCGAATTTCGAAATGTGATAGCTTCTGACAGAGTCATTGTCATTTTTGGCATTTTGATATAACAATAAATTATCCTTTCCGTGTGACATGCTCGATGGTAAGCTCACTGAAACTTTAATGATGTTAGTTTGTCAGTTGGTTGACAAAAGGAAACGATTTCTACAAGATGGAATCCGAAACACTAGAACGAGTGACCGAAAATTGGACTGAGAGGATGAGAGGATCAAAATCAGCTCAATGTTTAAGACAAATTCCTACGAACCATTCTTTAAGCTGAAGCAAGATTTTTGAATTCAACAAGGTTCCTTATTTTTGTTAATATAAAAAGACTAATCGCGTTCTGAAAACAACCTTCATTATGCTGACACTAATCGTCTGCAGGCAGATAAACCTTTAATTATAAATTATTCGTTTCGTTCTTTTCATTTGAATCTGTTTCGCTTCTTGGTCCAAAGCGCAGATACAGTTCCGACAAATTCACTTTCAATAAAATAACACCTCCGTATTTACTTTTCACGCTAAATTATGCTAATCATCTTCCAAACGATTGTAAATTCAATCTTTTCATGAAATTCACATAATTCAACCTAACTCAATTATGTCAACAAACAAACGTACTGACTTTTACTATAATTCACTTTCAGCGGTGTCTTTCAGTGAAAGTACGACGGAATTGTACGAAATGCAACAGACTATGAAACGCTCAAGAATGGAGCGTTCAATTTTCACTGTTTTGACTGAATTCTAATGGAACTAATTGTGACATAGAGTCTAATATGTCACCTACTATTCCGCGATTACGTACATACACATCCGTGTTTGTCCAATTAAATACAACACTTCGCTAAGGTACTTCAGATCGCGTATATAAACAAATATGCGTGAGAATTGCCGTTTCAATTGGAGCAGTGTCGTCTAAGTTGTTACAATTCTTACAAATTCGAATGGATGTTACCTAGATGAAGATCTCGAACACGGTAACGGTAATTTCCTTATATAGTTTGGTTTAGTTTGACGCAAATTAAAATTGCCGGTTTCAATTAGTTTGTGTTACTTAAGTATCGGTATTGAACGATCACCGGTAATTGTATCGACGCTGAAATTGGAGTCGGATTCGGTGAAAGGTTTTTCAAGTGATCTATCGCGGTGACCACGATGCTTAGTGTACTTATTATAATTAAGCTAAACCATATCTGTTGGACGATGTTTACAGCACGTCTTTCTGTTACAGATCCGAATAGCGCTATTGCTGTTGACTTTCATTAGTACTGCGAATATGACCTGGCTGTCATGGCTCTGGCACCGGCACTCGGATAAAAACCCACTGCATTCGCAGCACGCCAACTACAATCAGTATCAAAACGGCGGAAGTTATCCGTGGCCATATCATTGTTCGAAACCACCGCTTCAACCAAACCCATATGTGGCGCAGCCTGATTACGCTCCATATTACTATCCAGTCTACTTGAGAACGATGTTGGTGAAGCCCATAGTGCCCAACGTCCCGATACCATTCTTTCCGCATCAACAAAAACGGACGACAGCATGGCGCGATCAGCGGCTATTTACCAGCAATGGACTCTTACGTCACAACTTTGGAGTACGCAGGGGCCCGATTCATTCAGCCTTACCGCCGCAGACCGGGCAACCCCAGCCGGTCGTTGTCGCGCACAATGGCATTTTTATTCTAAACAATAACGCCGGGACCGGGTCAGCAGAAGCTATTCGTGTCAGTAGGACTAAAAACCTGCGAGCTAGCGCGGAACAAAGCAGGCAGCAATTAAAAGCGCAGCCGAACGCACTTTTGATTTTGTAGTTCAGCTGCTACTCTGCTCGCCAAGCCTTTCGTTTATTATGTAAATAAATAATTATTAATCGTACGAAATTCGTTGGTATTTGAAATATTTATCTTTATTTACTTAACCTGCTTCGATCGAATGACGTTGGGCTAGTTTGAGTGCGGCGATCTTGCAGTTTTCTTGCTGACATGCAGTCTCGTCGCTCGTAATGGAGTCGTTACGTAACCAGATTAATTTTTGTTCAGTTCTTTGAGCAAAAAACATATGCAAATTGCGATGTTTTTTTAGTGCACACATAATGCATGGAAAATAGCTGGAGTCGATATTGGATAAAAACCTTATACCGATTTCGGAGCTAGTTAAAAACATGTCAATCGATGTTTTGTTTTGTGACTGTATATCATAACGAGCACTGTGGGAAGCCTAGAGTGGTGATTTTTATGCAAGTTAAAACCAGATTGGCGCGTGTATATCGCTCGGGTGTGCAGTTTGATTGGCAAAAAACTTACTGAATTTATTATAGATGCAACTGGAGCTATTATTGTCATATACATATATTAAATCTAGAAAGTTTTTTTTTCTCTATAAAGCGAAATGTATTGTTAGTAACTAGGGTACTTTTCTGTTTCCCCCCCCCCCCCCCCCCCCCCCCATTTTTTTCCCTTTTTGTTGTTGCAATGCTTCTAAAATTGATTAGAAAGTAGTAATTAACCAAAATTATGATGGAAAAACACGTTTAAAAAAAGAAATTTTTTTAATTTTTTTTTAAATTAATTTTTTAATTTAAAAATTAATTAAATTAATTTAAATTTGGAATTAATGTCACATAACAGTGAGAATAAATTTGGGTACTTTTCTGTTTTTTTCTCTCCATTTTTTTCATTTTTTTAATGAAAACTGCTCGAAATGGGTTAAAAAGTGTTACTCCACAAAAATTGAGATGGGAAAATGCATTTAAAAAAAAAATTTTTTTTCCGATTTTAAATTTTTTTTCTCCATTTTTATGTGGCAGAATGAGTTTTTCAAAAGTTAATGTGTTTTTGGAGAGGCCTGCTGTAAAATAATTGTAAAATAAATTGTAAAATAATTGCTTAATTGTAAATTGCGTTGAAGCTTCGGAAAGGTAAGACGTCAAAAATAGAGCAA
The DNA here is from genome assembly GCA_963978885.1 of Nemotelus pantherinus. Taxonomy (NCBI): domain Eukaryota; kingdom Metazoa; phylum Arthropoda; class Insecta; order Diptera; family Stratiomyidae; genus Nemotelus; species Nemotelus pantherinus. Next base: position 7,677,935 of record OZ022266.1, read on the forward strand.
AATTTATTCTCACTGTTATGTGACATTAATTTAAAATTTAAATTAATTTAATTAATTTTTAAATTAAACAATTAATTAAAAAAAAAATATTAAAATTTTTTTTTTCTTTTAAACGTGTTTTCCCATCATAATTTTGGTTAATTACTACTTTCTAATCAATTTTAGAAGCATTGCAACAACCAAATGTGAAAAAAATGGGGGGGGGGGGGGGGTGAACAGAAAAGTACCGTAACTAGATATTTTTTTAAAAGCCAAAAAGAAAGGATTCGAAGAGAAAACGATATAGCTTGTAGCCAAATAGTTTATAGCAAAGCATACTATGTACATCAACAACTGATTACTAAGGCACGCGTTACACCAAAAAATTGAACAATAATTTGTCCTAACTTAATATCCGAACCTAAAGTAATTTCATTTATAATCTATCTTGATTATAAAAGAAAATACTTAAAGAGAGTATACGTCCTGAGCACTTCATATTTGATACACAATTGAGTTTAAAGTTAGTTTCAACATGGAAATCAACAATCATTCGCTTCGAAAGAAGAAAGACGATTTACACTGCAGAACGTTTTTTTTTTTTTTTAATTTACCAGCAGTGGGGAGAATCATGAGGAAAAACTATAAAGGGGATATTATGCGTTGATCACACCACCTATGGAAAATAAAGTTAGCGAGAGAAAATTATAATATATGAAAATTCGCTCCACCCAAAAGGCACCCTCCCCCACATGCAGGGTGTCAAATAATTTCCATTTTAAAACAATTTAATAAAAGTCAACAGCAGCAATAAAGCTTTAACATAAGGCCAATACAAATAAACTGATATGAAAATAGCGGCAGTTCAAATCATTTAAATAACAACAAATGTCATTTCCATCATTCACAGGCATATTTTTTGTTCATATAAATATAAAACGCGTCGACTTTTACATAAGGTTAGAGATTACAAAAGGTTTCTTTCTACTGATTGGCTAGCATTAGCATTGGTGTGCAATTGTAAAATATTGTATAAAATATCAACATGATAGGTATAACATATTGGTTAGTTTCTGAAGGAAAAATGAGATTTAATTTTTTGAAGCACTAGAAAGACCACTCACTTCACATATAGAAATTGTATCCAAGAATTGAATCAAAGCAAAACAATGGGATAATTTGTATTCATATGCTCTAAAGATATATATTTTTTTTACTTTTAATAATTGTTTTTTTACAAAATTATTTTTTAATAGCCTAAATAATACGATTTATGCATGATAACAGTTACAGTTAGTAACAGTTTTGTAAAACAAAAGTCTCGCATTTTACAATTTTTTGACTGGGTGGAAAAAAGGTGTGCCAATTTCACTCCGAGGTATCACATCTATAATGGAATTAAGTGACCTTAAATTGACTTAAGTAAATGTTCGAATACATAGAAACCAATGGGCTTAATCATAATATTCTTCTCGGTCGGTTTCGTCAAGTTCCGTCCAATTCAGGCCACTTAAGTTAACTACGAATGAGATAGTAAACCACTTAAGTCACATTTGGCATCAACAATGCAGTTCGAACTGCTGAAAAATTCAAATGTGTAGTTCGCTATTAGCATTGTGTGACCAGGCATTTATTTAATGAACATTTAAATATGTGGATATCAGATTACGAATTTTGACTTTGGTAGTATTTTTACATTTTATTATGTAAGTCTTCTATGGGCAAATTCAACAGCAATTAAGTGAACTTTTCGTTCATTTTCAGCGTTGACTTAAGTCAATGTAAATCTATTATAGTTCAGCCTTTAGTAACAAGCGCGGCTAGAGACTTATATGTTCAAACTCTGAAATTAAGGAAACACGCGTTTCTGCCTGGAAAGTCAGCATTCAAAGAGGCAGACTGCTTTAATCTAAAAACTAGAGTATTGGGATCGGCTAAGGCTAAAATTATAGATCGTATGCCTGTTGGACATTTTCTAAAAAAATCTTCAAAAAAAGAAAACGGGTAAAGAGGCGTGGCTGTCGCAGCGATGACTTACATATCAAGGAGAAGGAAGGTGCTACTGCTCTGACTCTTAATTGTCAGCTCAGTTTTAAAATATGAGGTGTTTTTTTTAGAGGTATAGAGCTTTGAGAAATAAAATACGGATAGATTGTTTTGATTGCCATGAAATTGGTTTTGTTGGAAAGATGATTTTCTGCCGTTTTTATTTGAATATGATTTCGGGCATGTGAGCGCCACGACTGGTGCGGAGGAAGTCCAAACGAGAGGTCCAATTTTCGACTACTCTAACCAATAATTGGGGCCGTATCCCGCCAACAACGCGGCGCATGTTGTGTAGACGAGTAATTTCACGTATTCTCACAAGTAATAGTCCAGCGTTGTTAAATCACAAGATCTTGCAGACCAGCTCACAGGTCCAAAACGAGAAATTATGCGCTCATCAAATACTTCTTTCAATAAGTCAATGGTTGCACGAGCTGTATGGCATGTCGCGCCATCCTGTTGAAACCAGAGGTCCCCTGCATTACGGCGAGTCAATTTCGGCACGAGAAAGTCATTGATCATGGCTCTATAGCGGTCACCATTGACTATAATGTTATTCTCAGCAGCATTTTTGAAGACATATGGACCAATTATTCCACCGGCTCATAGAGCACACCAAACAGTGATTTTCTCTGGATGTAACGGTATTTGGACAACCGCCTGTAATTCCTCATCACTCCAAATGCGGCAGTTTTGTTTATTGATGTAGCCATTCAACCAGAAATGAGCCTGAGCCACCAAACGTTTTAATTTTAAAAAAATTGAGATTTCCGCGAGCGGTAATACTAACGGTCTTTCCACCGCTAGCCTGGCCATATTTTTCAACAATCTAAATAAAGCTTTGCCCAAGACTAACAGTTGACTCCGTTTATAAACTAATACTACTGACCAATAAGATCAGATGATACCATTATTCTGTCAATGTCCATTCTTGATATCACAAGTGACATGCAGGCCATCTTGACGCCAAAACAAGCCTGCAGGCTTTCCTAAAATAGGAACTCAACACGCCTATAGATAATCTCAAAATAATCAGTTCACGAAACCAATTTTTAACTGAAATGGCGTGATCTTGTCTTGGACGTACAAGAATTAACACAGCGGTTGCATGTGCCCTCTACGTTAATAGTTAAGTTATATCCTAAAGCATAACCACGTCTTCAGGAATGATCAGATCGGCACTATTCTATTATTAGCAATAAATTGAGAGGTAGATCGAGGCCTAGATGAAGGGATATAATAAGAACCTAGCCTGAAGTAATAAAGTAGATAGACTCAGAGATTCGGCCAGAAGCGTAGTTCCTTATCATCTCTCTTCACAAACGCTGAAAAAATTGATGGAACAAAGTATGAAAATAAAAGCTTTTGCGCTACATCAACTGGCAATGTTATCCATGCAATTTGTGGATCGAATAATAACGAAATGTGTCTTTGATTGCATCAATACCAGTAACTGTTGGAATGGTGAAGGATACTTATCCATCACATGCTTTATTTATTATACTTTTTCATTGAATCTAAATATCTATAAAATTAGGTTAACTTCGTTTTCGTGCAAGTGGTCAAATGCCTACTGTTACTAAGTACCGACAAAATCAAACCTTGAGATGATTTGAAATGAAACAGGGCGCAAATAACAATTTGCTTCACAGATTTTCTTCTATTTCATCTTATCGCAAAAAGAATGTGATGAGCCCACGGGCCGCCCATCTACCTTGTATTTGCTACCTGATACTGGTAGTTGTTCTGCTCGGCCGCAATTACGGCTGCGAACAAGCTAAGCATATCTTACCTTCTCTAATGTTTTATATTTATCTGTTTTTCTGCAAATCATCCGTAATACACTTACTACCCACCATTGTCTGGCTGGCATAGACAGACTTATTACTGTAGGTGTTTCGTATTATTTTTTAAAAATTGCAAAGATTTTTTTTCTAAGGTGGGTTTTAATTGCATAACTTATTGAGTAGAATACTCATAAGTCATTAGTTTGAGCGACACTACAGTTTTGTCTTGCTTCCATAGCTTCCAGGTTTGAATATTAATCAATAACTGAAAATTTGTCTTCTGTATTACGTTATCTCAACTTCAGTCCAATTGAAGACATAATGACCGTTTAAACTATCAACTAACCACGCATTGGTCATTAGATCATGGCATATCTATCTACGCATGTGTTCAATTCACATGATTGATGCGCTTGCTTTTCGCAGTGAAAATGATTTACCCAATCGATTGCATTGCTGCAATTCGTTGGAAGTACCAGCATACGGCCTCGGATGAATAATTATGGTGCGTACTACCAATCTTAAATATGCATTAGGTAGATACATAAATTTGTTAAATTGGTTTTACTCCAGTTGTTTAATTGCGCTGTCATAAAAATAAGATGTGTTGTGTAGAGTTTTAGGAAAAACATGATGAAATATAATCCGAAGTGTTGTAGTATGCTCAAATGTGCAGATACCGCTGATGAAATTGACAAGGCCACTATGAGCACTGAATGAAGAAAATAAATGGACGATGAATAGTCTTAAAGTTTATCTATCGTATCAGTATAGAAACCAAGGAACCAAATATATGCACCCTCAAAATCATTCGTGCCTATAACATTAATTTGCTGGGTATAAATATTTTTTCACTAAATATTTTGAAGATTTGCAGCTGATCAACTCAAGCCCACTAGTATTTCAATCAGTCCATTATGATTTAGAACTATCGAAAATTTACTGCTTCGTATAGAATTATTGAAGAGAATATAGTTTGCGAAAGAAGTAACTAACGGTAATTGTTAAAAGCCTTTTTCTAGTTTAAGTTATTTTTCTATGTAATCTCCTAATAACTCAACAAATTTGGTCCATTGATTAGGTTTTTAATCCCATGTTCACAAAACAAAACGGGTTGGTAGTACAGCCAGTCTTTCTGGATCATCTTCATCTACTTCTGAATTTTCTTTTTTTGCATATGATGAGCAGCCAGGAATGCTTCTTTCAACAGACCAAACGAATGAAAGCCACAGGGTGATAAACAAGGATTGTATAGATGGTGATAAAAGAGTGTCCCATGAATTTCTGTTTGTTCGTCGTTAGTGCAGGTGGGCAGACGGTCATTGTCGTGCAGAAAAATGGCATGGCCTGCTCTAGGAGGGAAAACTATAATAATTCGTCGCTCATGAAGAAAATCAATCAATACAACACCGTGGGAGTATAACAAAAAATCCCTAGTAGTTTTCCAACCGACAGTTTTATGTTGGTCATTATTGACGTGCACTCCCCGCTTCTTCTCCATTTCATATTCGCCTGTTTGGAATCAAGGGTAAAGTATTGCACCCATCACTTATAGTAGGTGAAAAATACGTTGCAGAAAATGTATCTTTTCAGTCTCAAAACGCACAAAAATTATTGCAGAAATTTCACATCGATTGTTTTCAATCAAACACTCGAGATCCTGACAGAGTTTGTCCCATGAACTGTAAAGAGGATCTTACTAAAATTTCAGCCAGTTTGTTGTCTTCATTTACGAGTCATTAATTTAATAATATATGCAGTGCTATTAGTTTTTGACAGGTTTCACATCTCCACCAGTGCCTATTCGGGCTGTTGACTAATTCTCCTCATTGTCTAGACTACAGTGACAAAAGTCTTGTTCATATTTGATTACTCTTGTATATACAGATATTACCAAATTTATGTCATCTAAAAAATTTGGTTTCTATTCAAAAATTGTATCCTTTTCTGAAATTGATACGCGATTGACTGTGCGATTAAAATAGCACCAATGTTGTAATGTTAAATATAACAACTAAACACTTAAGCTATACCAGTGCCACTAATATTCGAAAATCTAATAAATCGCACGTAGGAGATATAAAGGCGTCCACAGGATAAATTATTCACAAGAGGTCTGGACGGTCTAAGAATGAAGCCGCATAATCGCCAGGCCTTGGATGTAACAGGCAAGCGTCAAATTTAAGTTTAATATCAAAACCAACACCAAGATACTTGAAATTATCAACTAGTCTGAGGAAGACCCTTATAAGAAGACGATATGTGAGAGAGTTTACATGTATATATAAGGCATCTGGAAGAAGATTAATACAATTGACAGACTACTAGTTGCTCAAGACAGACAAGTCATCCTGGACCTGGGAGCAATCAGTCAGCAACTGAATCAACCTAAATGTTTTTAGATCGTCAGCGTATAAAAGAAAGATCATTTATAAACAGGAGCAAACCTTGTGGAACACCAGAAGTAGGATAGAAGACTTTGATCTTTGAGAGGCGGATTTTTTAGTTCACGGAGTCGAAAGTCTTGGCAAAGTTTCTATATTATTCATCCATTCGCCTTTGCTGGTCGATGGCAGAAGCAATAGTATCAGCGAACGACAGTAAGTTGGATACCGTTGACTCAAAAGCAAGAAAAGGTTCAACTATCCGGTATACTGTATTGTAAACAAACCTCTCAAGAAGTTGGAATTGTTTTTGCGGGATGATTAAAATTGAAAAAAATGTTTATTTACATAGAAAATTTTATTTGACATAGTGGTTTCGAAAGTATGCACTGATTCTCATCAGACACTAGCACACAGTGCATCCTTGACTGATGTGACCACTTGCAGTTGGAAATCATTAATTTTTATTTATGCTTTGATAAGCTTTAGAGGCGATATACGTTGTCTATGCTGATTTATAGACAAGAAGGGAACAATGATCACAAATCAATAACCTCTCAAGAAGCTTACTGAAGCAAGATAGAAGGGATATGAGGCGATAATTGGAAACCCAGGATGTACCTCGAGTTTAGAGAGGATAGTTTAAAATTTAGAGGGTTTTCCAGGAAAAAAAACGTATATGAAAAAATAATACGGTTGAAGAAGACAGATAAAAGAACACACAGTCATGATGACAGTGACTTTGTAAACAATCGAGGCTACGGCTGGTGCTGCTGTCTAGGTTATCAAGTAAACCTTTGAATTCTTAATGGTTCATGAGAACAAGCAAAAACTATTAAGTTCAAATCAGCATAAGAAATATTATCAGAGAAAGATAACCTAAGCTGAGAAATAGAAAAAAAGAAATACGCAAACGGCTCACATATTTCTTGTGGCGATGAAGCAGATAATTCAGTTAGATATGTCACAGAAGCGATACAGGGAGATTCTCAAGGGAACGGACGTAGGACCAGCAAGGTATTTGACATGATGATATAGAGGCTTCAATATGACTTTGGTATGCTCTCATCACGTCTTTAATCACCTTTTTAGCACACAAGCGTAGTTTTTTGCAACTTATTAGATCAGCCTCTAAGACGGATCTTGGGAATCTACGACGTCCTGCCGGCTTAAGTTTTTAGAACACGGATTACGCGAAATGTTGAGGACAAATACCTCTTCTAACACGAAAAATGTGAGTGCGATAGGAAACAAGAATAGACAAAAAGCATTGAGCATGTGAAGACATATGTGTTTTTCTTTCTGTGAACTACAGGAAATATCTGTAACGAGAGGAGAGTGGTGAGGATCAGGACTATCATAAGGTCACAGAGCAGCATATAAACGAACAGATGACACAGGAAGATGAGCAGGAAGCCAAGTATTTTTTATTAACATTAGGAACATTGTTGAAATGAAAAAAGGCAGAGAGTGAAAAAGCAGGATATTGCAATAGAAATATTGCTTCTGGATAAGATTTTGGTGATGCTCACATCTAGACTAAGCTGGGATTTTCAAAGTCACTACGTAAAAGAACAAAAGAAGAGGTGAAGTTGTTGTGAAGGAACGAAGAAATTTCCGTCAAAAACGTTCACAAACAACAATAGGACATTACATGGGATATAAATTAAGGATACACTTAATACAGCGGATGGAACTACAGATATACAGGTAAGGACACATTTAACTGGACACATTTAAGTACGAGAGGCGACGTTAAGTAGGTTGCGAACCGCAACTAAAACACAGCCGCCGTCAGATAAACCAGTGGCTGAGCGATCATGAACTTTGGGAAAGATATTATAAAGAGGTAAAATTCTATAATTGGAGATATCCCCAGTCCACCAGCTTTCAGTTAGGCATATTATGTCATCTGACACGATAGTCGAGAAAAGCTCTTGGGTTTTGGTTTTCAAATTCCCGAATGTTCTGGTAACAAACTTTAAGACCGTTCCAACGTTCTAATTACGAAATTTTTTTCACAAGTCTCCGTTGAAAATGTTTAGAGATGGTTTTTACAAACTCTTTGAAATAAACACCAGTTGGCCATAAATCTTTCTTCAGCAGATCAGAGGTTGCAGATGTGACAGTTATGCAGAATGAGGAGGTTTGCTAGTAATTGAGGTTGTCACTTGTGAGTTTCTTGCACATTAGCAGTGACGGGAGTGTATCCGAGCATAGCTTCAATGTAAGCTAAGAATTCATTGGCAGTGGTTCTGTAAGATAGCCGTAATACAAACACTTTTGATGGAGTGATCATGACTTTCAGGCAAGCGCTTAGGAATTGAGACTCAGATATTCCTCTAGACAGCCAAGTTCTCTGACAGACCACACGAGCAAAAGATGCGTTAATACTATTTTGTTTACTTCTAAAATTTATAGTGATTTATCTTCAGCTTTACGTATAAAAAAGCGATGCATAAATAATTGTGCCACTGTCTGTAGGTGAGCACTAATAAATAACACTGATCAACAGTGCACACGAACTCTGATAGGTGATCGTGTTTTGACTACTGAATCTCATTACTAAAACGCACTTATTTTATTTCAATCACCCTTAGTTTTCTTGTGATGAGGTCAAGCTAATTTTCGGTATTGTAGCGATAAACGAATATGAACGACCGTAAAAAAGGAGTGCTATATATTTGTTTTCGCTATTAATTTAAATTATTTTGGTTCTAATTAACTTCTGAGCTTGCGCGAATATGTCGAGAAAGTAAATCTTTTTCTCATCTTAGCGTAGCTTAGAGCTTTTATTGACATATGAAGCCAGGGGTTGCAATATGTCGCTTAAAATTCAATTTCTAGAATCACATCGAGATTTTTTCCTTGAGAATTTGGAGGCTGTAAGTGATGACCAAAGGTTGCATCAGGACATTTCACAGATGGAGAAAGGTTATCAGGGTAGACGGATTCCAAGTACATATGTTGGCTGACTACTGCTGGATTATCAAAAGGGACCAACTGGAAGCCAAATATTGCAGAAAATCGGAAACCTTTCATTTACAAACCACTTTATGTTTCTGGAGAACTATTTAATATTTTCTTTATAATTTATGTTTCTTAAACAAATAAAATTCATACGTCATAAAAAAGAAATTGCGTATTTTTATTCACAACACCTAATACATACATAGAAAAAACACTAAAAAACTTCGCGTGGCACGAGGAAGATTAATTTTTGTTAGCCAGTGTAATTAGCCAGCCCATTTAAAGTCAAATTTTTACAATTATTTATCCCTCGAGATGGGTACGTCTTAACCTAAGAAAATCTTTCTACCTCTACAACTTCCAATGGAGTTATCGGAACAAAACGAAACTCAAAGGACAGGTTAGTTTCCAAATGGAGCCGCTCTAATAGGCTTTTGGTGCCTATGACTGGTCAGTTTGGGCACTTTTGCAGTTAGATATACTACCGTTAAATTTATAAGCCGCATGTTTGATACAAAATACAGTCAAAATCTACATGCTTCTTTTCCTTTTTTATGAAAATCAGTCTTTCAAGCGGGCATTCTATTGTTTTTCAATATGTTTTTCTAGAGTATTTCTATTCTTTTTGAAGTTGTTATTATTTGTGACCCAGGGGCCATGAATAGTGCTAATCGTGATCGAGTGGTAGGTTCGTCAAATTCTTTGAATACGTCGTATTTTTTGATTAGTATCGTAACAAAAATCTACAAAACTCAGTGATTATAAAAGAAGAGTTCGCAAATTTTCGTTACCTAAAACTTATCAAGTTGTTGGTAATTTGTATTGCACCCAAAACACACAATACCAAATTAAACAATCATAAACAACTGCTAGATGTTCAGGCAAAAAACAATGCTTCCAGAAAAAAGACCTTGTATCTGCGATTACATCAATTTTACATTACCAAGATACTTGTTGACTTTTTCCTTTCGGCTTTACACACATTCTGTGAATTCCAATCTTAAACTGATTGACTCATAATCATCAGTTCAAAGTACCAGACTCTTATAGTACCAAAGAAATCGATGATGTAGCGGAAAATCGACAATTGGTGAGTATATATTTCAAACCTCAAGGTGAAAGAACTCCAAAACTCAACAAGATATTTTCTTGTTGTCGGGAAACGATGTGATAAAATTTATTACGGAAAATTGATTTGAAAATAAGTAGCATTACGGTATAAATTATTTACTAATTATTTAGTTCATTAATTACGAATAGCAAAAAACTGATCAGTGGCCTTTGAACTTGAAAGTTTATGTATCTTCAACGAGAAATGGATAGATCGAAATTCGCAGTGAAACAATCCACCGTAGACAGATCGATATATCTTGGACGTTGGTCATAAATAAATTTTAATGGATTCGTTTTGTGTCTGAGTTTCGTTTGCACCGCCTGTGACCGTTGAGCAAATAAACATAAATAAAGTGTATTTGAGTGCCCAATTTTAAATGACTAGAGTCGAATGCGAAAAACAATGATTTCAAACAACAATAGAAGACTTATGAAACTGAACGAATCCGATTTTTTTGCATTGGCGGTAATGGATTTCATTTTTTGTTGCTGAGTGAATTAGATTTTGAAATTTGGATTTGGACATTAAAATCAGTTAACGACAAATTGCTTTGGCTAAGATGAAAAATAAACCTATGACAGAATGAATGACAGAGTTCAAAGTATTTTTTAAGTACATTTTTTCTAAATGAGATATTATAGCTATGAGAAAATGGGATACCTCAACTATGGGAGTTTGAACTTAAGCATGCATAGGTATTTATTATCTTGAGCAGGCCTCTAATCACGCCGTCACCTTCATTCATAATTGAATGACCTGGGTACAATCTTAAATGGTACAAATCTGACTGGTTCATCGCATCTGAAAACAAAGGCTTTTTATATTCCATTCACTGGTCGAGAAATCGAGCCCATCAATCACGCTTGCAGGCAGAGCGACTGACTGGCTTATGCACTTTACTCATCAAGCTTGTCGCGTTTGAATCTATTGGCTACCGGCCGCTGCACACCTTTCTTCATCTCCGGAAAAACATTGGATTCGGATAGTTTGCAGTTTCGCGATAGTGGTCTTTTCAATAAATTCAATTATGAAACAAATTCGTTTTTTCCTAGACCAGATCACTCCGCGGTATCAAGTTGGATCTCGATCGGCCAAATGCTTCCCGCTTCTTGGGTGCTGCTAGTTACTGACCGGTTTACCAAACGGAATCCACACCGCTGACATCCAGATGACTTCCATAAGCATGCAAGATTTCGTTTGATGTTGTTTGTTTTGTGTGGACACCGGGCAAAAAACTAGGATTTTGTGACTTTTACTTGTCTTAAACTATTGCGTAATTCACTGTAGCCCGGTGAAGAGCGAAGAGGAGTAGATTATTAGAGTACATGCCGCAAATCTCGATCAATTGGGGAACAGTGGAATTTTCGAGCGTTGGCTTTTCGTTTGTGTTGGGCGTCAATTGTTTTCATGCAACTGCGAAAAGTTGGCAAGCGGAGAAATGTAGATTGTGATGCAGCGAAACGCTCGCCAGTTATTAGTCGAATTATATGTTTTCGATTTTGAGCTTAATGAGATGCTGGTCAACACGACAGCAAGCATCGAAGAAGTGGAGGGTGCGATGAGTGTTGACAATATCGAGGGGAGAAATTGCATGAATTTGCCGGTCAAAGTGAAGGTCTCGTGTCTATATAAGCCAAATTCATAGCTTAATCTGCATCAGTCGATTGTTTAATTTCTTGCATTACTCGCCATCAATTTGGATACTTCAACCACGGCGTGATGAACAGAAAAGTAAGCCTCGAAATTGGATAACTCTTCCGAATGCACAGCTTCTGGATATAAATAACATTAGAGCCATTAGGATGGTCGTATATGCTAATGAGTCTGTTTGGATCCTCTAGGTATTTCTGGCGCTCGCGATTGCGCTACTCTCAACTGCGTTACCAGGAGTATTATCAGGTGCTCGGAAGGAAGCTAAAGAAGTCGGAGTCAGCAGCAGCGGAAGTAAACGAACTGCCAAATCTGCCAATCTTCATGGTAGCGAATCTGGCGAGAAGAATGGAGTTGGAGGCAATGTTGCTTCGATTGAACGAGGTGACTTTGAGGGATATGGACACGGTAGCTTTAGTGATTTCGGCAATGAAGCAAGTAGTTTTAGTTCAAATATACATGGAGACTACGAAGGGAGCCTTGGATCATTTGATCAACACGGACTTGGTGGTTACGGTGGACATGAAGGATACGGAGCCAATCAACTTGTAGATAGTGAATTCAGCGGATATGAGGGACAAAATCAATACGGGCTCCATGGTCACGGGCACGAAATTCAACTGCAGTATTTGGGGACAGAAGTTGGACAGCATCAGCTACCACCAAAAGTTATAAAGATAGTGAAAACAGTAGCGATAAAAGTGCCAGTGCCTTATCCTGTACAAGTCCCTCATCCTGTACCGCATCCAGTACCAGTTCCTAAACCATATCCAGTGCATGTACCAAAAATTATCAAAATTTATGAAAAGGTCCCGGTAAATTTCCACTACGGAAACGGTGGTCAAGGCGGAGGTGATTATGGCTATACAAACGCACGTGCTTCTAGTTACAGTTCTGAAAGCGGCCAAAGCTACGGTGGTGGTGCAAGCAGTTCTGGAAACGAAGGTGCTTCTAGTTACGGTTATGAAAGTGGTTATGGCTACGGCGGTGGTTTTGGTGGCAGTGGAATTGGTGGTGCAAGTAGTTCCGGAAATGATGGTTCCTCTAGTTACGGTTATGATAGCGGCCATGGCTTCGGAGGTGGTTTTGGTGGAAGTGGTGGAGCAAGTGGTTATGGTGTAGTTGACAGTGGTCATGGGTCAGACAGTGGTTATGGCGGTGACTACGGAATCGGAAGTGGAAACAACAACGCTAATAGTGGCCATGGAATTGAAAGTTCTGGATTGCAGCAATATCAAGGGTACGGAAATTCAGGAAGTGGAATTGACCAAGGACATTCCACCTTAATTCTTACGAAAATTGCCGAACTATCAGCTGCAGCTTCTTCTCGTAGCGGTGCACACATAAGCCCCTTGCCAGCTGGTTATATGGCTCCGAAACCAGATAAAGACCATCAGTATTCATCCACAGGAGCTGGACACAAGTGAAATTTTGTTGCATGTAAAGATCATGTTGTGTAAATTGCTAACTTGTTGCTAGTGTTGTTGAAAATTGTTGTTATTATGTGTATAAGTAGAAGACAGTTAATAAATGTAGTGCCAGATTATCAGTTGATAGTTGTAAAAGTTTGAGAAAATGAGCACTATATCACATGCGCCATTTGACTGGTAGTCTATCTTCGAATACAAGATACATATGTAGATAATATGGACTTGTGCTAGCTGATTCTCATGCACGGAACATATATTCAAATCACATCAGATAATTTTAGTGTCCACGACAACTCTTGTCAGGTTTAGGGATGAAGTTGGTAGAGAGCTGCATTCACAAATTTACAAGCTGTATGCGAGCGTAGAGTGGTTAGTTGAGTGTGGAGTGATTATTTCCTCGACCAGCTTTACCCCTGATTTGACTTTTATACATATTCAGAGTTAGGTTAACGCAAAGTTCGGTACACGGTCCCCCGTCCAAAGCTGGATTCAAATCAGGGACCTCACAAGCTTCTATGAACGATAAATTCAGTGGCTTCAGATGATATTATCCTCAAGGTGATTTCAGAGCAATTTCACGATAATGCCTAGTACTATACTCTTCGCGAAACGAATACAACGGTCAAATCCCATACAAAAGAGCTTTACTGACGAATTGAAAAGCTCTTTTTGTATGGGATTTGACCGTTGAATTCGTTTCGCGAAGAGTATAGTACTAGGCATAATATCGAATATGATATTCAGTGTCTGAAACTTTGTAGTATAAGAAGATCTAGTTCTGGCTTGAAGAAGTAGTAGTAGGATGGGTTGCAAAACAGATTCATCATGTCAAGAATTGTGATATCTCTCTAGAAGATTCATAGTTTTCTTATTTTTTCCCTCTTATAGAAAAGCTGACTTGTTTGTGATAAATAATGGTCACAAACAAGTCTGTTATTGTATACAGGACTTTATGATGCACGCTTCATTGAGATTTTGTTGCATCGACACTATGCCGTTTTTTTTAAAGATCCCATGTTTTGACAATGTGTGTGTTTAGGGATCGACCATCGACCTTAGCTCTGTAAAAGATATAAACTAACCACTGTCGAGTTTAGTTATCATTTCTGAGCAAATGGAGAGATTGGAATGACTTGATCAATCAAGTCCTTTATAATGAGGACTATGCCTTAGAAGAACGAAAAACTCTTTGTGGCTCTTGCTGTATTTCGAGTGAATTGCAAGCACCTAATTACGCCTAGTTACTTTATAGAAGGCTGAGCGGTAATTATGCAGTGCTACTAGTTTCCTTCACTTGGTGATCAAAACCAGTTCCATCTTATGGTCGGTTCGTCCTAGGCCAGCAAGAGACGACTTAATTACCCACATTGCTTCATTTGATTATATTTCGATTTCCTCAGGACGATGAGCTGAACCAATATGGACTAACCAATATGGACTGTGAGAAAGTGAGGATTCAAGTTACGTGTTGCACACTTTTGCAGAGCTGCATCAGAGGTAAAACCATTAGTTTCGATAAAACAAGCATCATTCTAGTAACGTTAGTCAAAATAAGGCAACCAGTCTTACGTCTGTGCTTAAGAGACCTAATCAAAGATGAGTTCTGTCACCAATAAGCTTGAAAGCTCTTTTTCCAACCTTATCTAACGAGAACAGAGCAACGCTATCAGTTTCTACGCAAATATAGAAGTTATATGTCAGCCTAGGATTCATGCGAGTTTTGAAGGTAAGCACAAGGCCAGATGATGATAAATTACTCACGAAAATATTTCATTTTTCAAAGATCGAATTTTCCTTTAAAGACTAAATATATCAATTTATTGACATATATCGGTGATAATCTATCCCTCTCTTTCGATATCTATTTCCAGAAACCACACTGTTTGTCACTCTTGAAATTATTTTTAGTTAAATAGCTCACTAGTTAAATAGCTCAAACGAGTCAAAAATCTTGGACATAATCGAAGTGAGTGATATTGGTCGTTTACTTGAGGGATCGTACGTCTCTCCTTTTTGGGAACAGACAAAACATTAGCAGGCTTCTAAACGAAAGGCAAATTTCCTGTGTAGTTAGGTAAATGGAGAATTTGCATAGGTTTTTAGATAAAGAGCAGGTGTTGAGTTTAAGGACTAATAATAGGACATCAGGACTGGTCGATGTTCAGCTTTCAAGGCAAGACGTCGTGAAAACAATTTACCACAAAAGCCACGCGTAAAAGTGCTTCAGCTACTGGTGGTGTTAAAAAGCCGTATCGTTATCCGATGGATACAGTTGCTCTTCGGGAAATTCGTCATTACCAGAAAAGCACTCAGCTCCTGATTCGTAAACTGCCCTTCCAGCGGCTAGTTTGTGGATTCGCGCAAGATTTCAAGACTGATTTGCGGTTCCAGCGTTGCAGGAATCTATTGAAGTGTATTTAGTTCAATTGTTCGAAGATATAAATCTATGCGCAATTCATGCCAAGCGTGTGACGATCATGCCAAAGGATATTCAACTCGCGCGCAGTATTTGCGGAAAACTCACATAAATTTGCAGCAAATCGCTCCGACTTCTAACCAAAATGGTAATTGGTTGGATCTTATTTTTACTAATAGTTACGACGATGTAGTGGCTTACCCAACCGCTGCTGCAGAGCATTTTTTCTCCAACACTCTTCACCACTCTGCGTTTACGGTCGAGCAACCTATATCTGATTTGACGATTTCCCAATCATACAACAATTCCGTTGTATATGACTTTCGAAATGCTGATTATGAGAGCATTAACCGCCATCTAAACAATATTGACTGGAATAGTACTCTTTTAACGTTAGAATTGAACGATGCAGTTGATTTGTTCTACCAGTTGGTTTTCGATGCGGTTGAGATGCACGTGCCAAAGATAAAGAAAAAAGACAAAATGTCTGAGCCATGGCTGGATAGAGATCTGAGGAGTTTACGTAATCAGAGAAACAAGCTTTATAAGATAATAAAAACCGACATCAATGTTAGCAATGATATCAAGGAAAAGTATAATGATATTGCTCAAAAATTTCAAAGGCAGTGTCACCAGGCATATGAAAATTATGTAAATATAGTCGGCGAAAGTATAATTCATGACCCGAAGAAATTTTTCGACTTCGTAAACACCAAGCGAAAATCTTCTGGCTATCCCACGTCCATGTACAAATGCAACTCAGTTTCTTCTGATCCACAAAAAATATGCGATATGTTTGCCGACCATTTTCAAGAAGTTTTTTGTCAGGCCAGAGAATCATCTACCACATCGCCACTTTCTGAAATCTGCCAGTCGCCCATCGCGGACAAACTTTATTTAACCAGAGAAGACATTTCAAGGGCCATGATAGAACTTGATATGAAAAAGGGCCCTGGACCTGACCTATTACCTCCAAGCTTCCTAGTTAAGTGTGCAGAAACGATCATATCACCCTTGTATATAATTTTCAATAAATCGCTGTCATGCGGTACATTTCCGCGTTTCTGGAAATCAGCCCATATCACGCCGATTCTTAAAAGTGGTGATAAACGCTCAGTAGAAAATTATAGAGGCATCGCCATTTTGTCAGCTATACCTAAGCTGTTAGAAAAAATTGTTTGTGACAAACTTACAATCGTTATTGATCCTCTCCTAAACGAGCAACAACATGGCTTCAGAAAAGGCCGGTCTACTACCTCCAACCTAATGATAATAGTCTCAAATGTGCTTTGTAATATGGAAAAAGGGCGTCAAATCGATACTATATACACTGACTTCAGTAAAGCCTTTGACCGCGTTGACCATGGTATTTTGAAACATAAACTCCAAAAATTTGGCATTTCAGGAAGCCTTCTAAACTGGTTGAATTGTTACCTTCGAGATCGAACGCAACACGTTAAATTCCAAGGCCGTCTTTCCAAAAAAATTACCGTCTCATCTGGGGTACCTCAAGGCAGCCATTTGGGGCCGCTTCTGTTCAATGTTTTTGTTTCTGATCTCTCGGAGGTGTTATCCGACATTCCGCACCTTTTTTATGCAGATGATCTGAAATTATATCACCCTATTCAGTCGGAATCAGATGCAAATTTTCTCCAGCTGAAACTTCAGTCACTGGTGCAATGGTGTGAGCAGAATAAACTTACTCTTAACGTTGAAAAATGCCATGCCATAAGTTTTTCCCGCAAGACCACTACTCTTAATTTCGAATATCACCTGAATAATCAGCTCCTGAAAAATGTTGATAGTGTCGTGGATCTCGGTGTCTTCCTGGATAAAAAGCTGCGTTTCAATCTTCAGTATGACAGAGTTCTTGCTAGAGCTAGCAAGCAGCTAGGATTCATTAAAAGACGTGCGAAAGAATTTAAGAACGTATGGGTTACAAGGTCTCTGTTTATGTCTTTAGTTCACCCTCTACTCGAATACGCTTGCATCGTCTGGAATCCTTTTTTCGATATCCATAGCAATAAACTGGAATCTGTCCAAAAGCAGTTCGTGCTTTTTGCCTTGAGAGATCTCTATAATCCACATGATTTCGAAAGTCTTCCAACTTATAGTTACAGACTTAAACTCTTAAATCTGGCAACACTTTCTTCAAGGAGAGCGGTACTATCCTCATGCTTCGTCTTCGATGTTATTAGAGGTTTGGTTAACGTAGAATATCTTAGTAATAAAATCACTTTCAATAATCCTGTAAGACAAACTAGGCACACACGTCTCCTCAATGAGCATCAACATCACACTATCTATGGAGACAGGGAGCCGATAAATAGATGCTGCAAAATATTTAACAATGTTTCGGAGTACTATTCCTCTTCTATCTCTAAACCTTTATTCAAAAAAAAATTATATACTGCATTAAATTCTTAATCCAAACTATTTCTCTTACCGTATTGAATTAACTACCAGACAATAAAGTCTACTGACACTTAGAAATGTTATGGTAATTTAGGTTAAGGAAAACAGTTTAAGTTTACATTTGTTACTGTTTTGTTACCTTGTTTGGTTAAATAAATAAATAAATCAAATGGACTTGATTCAGATTCCAATTTAGATAAAATAAACTTAGCTTTCGATCGGATAAATTCCCCAATCTAACTCAAATTACTCAGAAAAATGCTTCGAACATTTGTAAAGTTGATATTAAAAACACACTGTTAGCAGCTTCAAATGTTACTGAAAATCAACTGCATTATCAAATTATAAATTAAGAAAAGAATATAAAACTCAACTCAAAGTTGCTTAAAATATAGATATATATTTGGGGTTTTTTTCCTAAATATCTAGAAAATTATTTTTTCTTTCTCTTTATATTTCAATTCGTAATGTACGTATCTGGAAGAAAAATTAAGCATTGGCGAAATGAAAATCAGAGTTATTGTAATGAAAAGCTCTCAATTTGCCCATTACTATCCTTCTCAAATAATTACCTCCGCTAATGGGCAATGAAATAACAAGCAAACGAAACCGATAAAAAAAACGACAAAAAACTCCCAAAGCTTGTACCCCCATTATTACTCGCTACTTTCATGTGGAACCTATAGATGCACATCTTCTATTACAAGCTTACGAAACACGTAAATACGAAATACATGAAAATTTATCAATGACGACAAAGCAAAACTTATGATGTTTTCGTTGACAAAATTGTGAATTTGCTTCATTTTCGTTTATCTTATTTCTTTTTCGTTGTATCTGAAATCAGTCTACAGTTAGGTGCCGTCAATACATTTTTTCTACCATGTGCCATCAGTACATATGTATTTTCCGACGATTTTGCACTGAGGTAGTGCCCTAGGCATAACTCTGGTTATCCTTGCGATAAATCTGATTACCCTTGGTCTCTTACCTCTTCTGAGGAGCCGCCACTGATTACAGTACACATTAAAGTGAGTTTAATTAATTTAAAATTTAATTAATTCAGATCTACAAGCATCTGCTCTAAAGCAAACGAACCATGAACCGACGACAGTAAACCAACATATTACACGATAACAATTCATACCGTTTAGCAGGTGTCGAATGCTATAATTAAAACCTGTAATTAAACTACTTTGTACCAGCTACTATACTTATATGCTTCACTACCATCAATTACATTACCATTTTCTAAACATGCTTTGCGGAAATCTGATCCACTTTCTCAAGGCCATCTGATAGGGAAATTGCATAAACGTCTCTCGAAGACGTTGACTGCAATCAATTTTCCTCTCGAGGATACCCATAATCTTCAAAATGTCTAGATCACAAAGTTGAAATTGTTGTTAGCTGACCATTAGAATTCACTGACGTTGGCGTTGACGCCAAATCGCGAAATAGATACATTTAGCATGGCGTCTCCGTCCGATGCAATAAAATGCATCTGAAATAGCAGCGACAACGGCCACTGCAGTGACGGATACCATCAATCACTGAATTTCATGCATTGATTGAGAAATGCATCGTTCGATTCGAGCAATGAGCGCCACAAAAACATGTTTCCATCGGTCGTGGTGGTTGTCTTTTACAGTCGATGCAAGGCGCAGGAAAGTCAAACGAAATGGAACTATTTGCACGTATGCAAGTAGACATTATCCGACAAATGCATGTTGCAATTGCATTCGAGCTGCAAAGCACAATTAACCAGAAAGTCAAAGGTAGCTATGTGACCTGCCGCAATGTGAACAATAATGTTCCGATGCGGCGAGTACGATGCTAAAGGCATGATGAAAGGGATTCTAATGCTCCAAGAATTGCAACAGTCGCGTCGAAACAAAAGAATGTTTACATGATTGCAAGGTTCGGTGCAGTAAGCTCTAATGCAAGAGTCGTGTGAACATGCATAAACTGAATTAGGTGCCCGACTGTCATGCGAAAAATGCGATCACGTTGTCGCGGCAACCAGCACACGGAATCAGGTCAATCATGATTTGCAAGGTTCTCAGACCGTGACTGAACAATACGTTGGGAATGACCTTATCGAACATTTCCATTCGCAACGATTTCTTGGCTTATTACGGCTCACTTGGTACCGCCACATATAATACCGTCGTTATAATTACTACGAATACTACGCACTTCCTCCGTTCGAGCAGAAGCAGATCAACCTTCGGCCGATACATGCATTCGTAGTAATTAAGCCAACTCATGCACGAACTGACCAGAAGGACGCTGGCGCAATTATCTTCAAATCAAATCACCCAATCTCTTCGAGCAAAACACATATGCTTTTCTATTATGTACAGAGTCTTTATTTTCAACTATATGTAGTATAAAATAGTTTCGTCGCTGGTTTATACAAAATAAAAAGAAATTTACAAAAATCACAAACAAACATTAAATAATTGGAGGGCTCGGTTTAGTGGTGGAAGTGTCCATAGTGTCCATGGTGTCCAAGTCCATGGAAATCGAGACCGAGCGATGAGATGCCGTAGTCGTGCGACTTATACAGGACTGGAACTTCCTTTTCAACGTAGACGGGGTGGGAAACGTGAACTGGGTATGGTTTCAGGACTTCGACTGGATACGGTTTCGGGATTGGAACTCCGACTTTGTGGATGACGGGCACCTTGACGGGGACCTTCACTGGGTATGGAACTGGTCGATCAATGTGGATTGGAACGTGCTTCTCAACGACAACTGGAACCTTCTTCTCGACGACGACTGGATAAGGCTTCTCAACAGCTACTGGATATGGCACTCCAACAGTTTTGGTAACGTGCACTTCTGAGCCAATGCTAACACTGGGATAGTGACCATATTCGAGTCCATGTCCGTACAGACCACCGTGTCCGAATCCACCACCGTGTCCGTATCCATACCCGAAATCGAAAATTCCACGTTTGTCTTGTTTCTTATCAGCCGTACTATCGGCAGCCTTCTTTTCTGCTCCCTTCGAAACGGAAGCGGCAGACACTAAGGCCACTGACAAGCAAAAGACGATAATCGCACCCTACGGAAATAATCAGAGAAAAAATTAATCCAATGCTTGGCGCTGCTCGAGTTGCAGGACGTACCTTCATGTTGCAGGAGTCGGCTGAGTATTCTTAGGAGTCGAAATAAAGCTGAACTGATGCTATGCCGATAGTGTCCGTTGGCTTTTATATCAAAAGCGTATTGCGGATTTCGCGTATACCCTCGCTGGCGATAATACGCCATAACAATCCCCCATCTGGACACCAGCAAGAAAATCCTTCGGCGCGTTAATGTGAATTTTCTGAAAATCTGCACAACCACTGAATCGCGAACTGTGGAGGGAGCCCATTTGGCACCGGCTCGGATCGCTTCTTCGTCTCATGTTATTTGCTCAAGCAACCTTCTGTGCGCGATCTTTGTTTTCCATCCGAAACTTCTCATGCTATTGCCAAAGAAACTCGGCTAGCTAGTTAGAGGTTTCGAAGAAATTATTCGACTTCTTGTAGCGTGTGTTGACGCGAGTATCCCCGCACACCTCGTGAGATAACCACATGTATCATACCGCCACTGCTGCCATCCATCCATTCATTCATATAGTAAAATAGTTTATGCAATAGAGTCAACTTTAGTGCTCCGTTGTAGTATTACTTCATAGGCACGCTAACTAGCATCACAGACAGACGGACGATTAGATAGACAGCAGCCGGACAGAAGACACTCGTACCGTAGTACTCTTGAGGTTGATACTGTTCTGATTTTCGAGTTCGTATAGGGAGAATGTCAATTGATTGACTGGTACAAGAATTGTTGATAATAATTGGTGTCTATAGTGTTGTTGGTTTCACGTTGCTAAAGAATCTCTGCTTCTAGTATCATTTTGTGCGAAAAATGATTAGCCATTTTCTTGAAATCGCAATACGAAAAGTAAAATATTGACGAAAATTATAGGGGTAGTTGATGCGTGACGGTAAATCGAAACAGAGCAAAATATATTGGTTTCAAGTGTTCTCTAGGTCGGAATGAAGTGAGTTTTTGCAATACACACGTAGAAACTACTTAATATGTAATAGAATCGGTTAATAAGATGTAACTGAAAGTACCATTTGCTTTGATTCAGTCTGAATTGGTCGTTACAAAATGAATTAAATAAGAGCCTCATCATTATTTAATGGTGTGAATTGTGAAAGAGATTAAAATTAGAATAACTGAGGTCTTTGCACTTAAATTAGACTATGTATTAAATTTGATGAATAATACATTTTACAAATTTATTGTACAGTTAAGATTTTGTTTGAGAATATTTACCGATTTGCAAACAGTTTCCAAATTTACTATTTTTCTTTAGTTTGAGCAGTGGACGCATGTAGGATGTGGTGTTGCAGAACATCAGTATTAAGTTTACAGTTGTTTTCAAGTGAATAACATATTGCCATACCACAAACCATGATTTTATAGCTTTTGATAATTTAATCATAACAGACTAACATCATTACAGCAGATTTAGTTTATTAGGCAAACGGATTAAAACTATTTAGATTCGTATTTATTAAGATTCGGGCAGTGCCGACTGCAATCAGCCATGATACAAAAAAAAACTAGTACACATATGAAATACTTAGTACGCGAACAATTGAATGCAAAAGCTTTATTTTTGAGGAAATTAGAAACGATTCTCTAAATACTTAGCGAAGAAATTGAGTCCACACTAGTTTTGAGGAGATCACCCTTATGCCAACTGTTTTCTAGATATCGACGGTGCCAAAGAACTTGCCTTTGGTCCTTAAAAAAATACGTTGGTGACGTAAATACATGTGTACGTATGATTGTAGCTAAGCTATTTAATATGTAATTAATCAACTACCATCATACGTTCGGCATTTCAAGATATGTATATTCAAATTTTGTTTCTATAAGATTCTTTATTTATATGTAAGATTTACATTTACAGTAATTTTATAGTTTGTATTATCGCGTTTTTATTATCTATTATTATATTAAACTCGAATTTTTGCTTTTACACCTTTCATTCAATTTTGTACAACCGTTCCGTTGACCATATCACTTGTTTTCGTCCAAAAAGGTAGATTTTTTTAGAGTGTTTTGACAGCTATACCTTCCTTTCATAATATTCTTTTATTGATAGCTCAACATGTTTCTGTTGACTTGAGTTCTGGAGGACTGGGTGGATTCACAAGTTTTTTAATAAAATCCACATTGTTGTCCTTCTACCATTTTATGGTTCGTTAATCGCAATGTAGCGCAAAATAAAACAAGCCAAAATGATTTAGATCCGCCATGACCATTGAAAAATGGCAGCAGTATTTTCTGCAGGCGTTCTGTCACGCTCAACTCGCCACTAATTGAGCCTTCTGTGGAAAAACAGCTGAGTTTTCTTTCCACATTGACGTATGTCTTGCAAAACTAACACCTTGAGCCCGAATTTTTAAACGGCTATTATTTTTTCCAGATCACTGACATTGAGTAATACTGTAGTCCAGATAACGTTGAAAAGTTATATATATATAAAATATGATTCATCCATCACATTTCTTGTACAATTTTCTTGGCCTGGAAATTCCTACATTGCATTGTTTATCAATTTTTTCGGCCCCTTTTATTTCTTGCCGGTCATAATATTTTTCTTCCTTAATCCTTTGCACAGTGCTCTTTGATGTACCCACTTTTTTAGCAATATCTAGAACAGAAGCACTTTTATTCTTAGAATTTTCCTTCGGCACTTTTTTGACAACTGCTCACGGTTTTTTCGTCCTTCTACTTGATCTTGACTTGTCTTTCAATCGTTCAGCTTCTAATACCCTCTGTGTTCCTATAGGAAGTGCGTATAATAGACCATTAAAAAATATGTGCGATTCTGGCAATTGAGGGGAATTTTGTGTCCAGGATTAGATTTCAAGTTTTTGTAGATTATTCGTTATTGGATACAAGCTCACTTTTACTACTTTTTCAGAAATTGCTTTCTTCTGTGTACTGATACTGTCATTATTCAAATTGAGGGTTATGTGAGATATCTGCTCAGTCCACCAACATATCTACAGGCCATGAAGATCCAAGTTAGAATCTAGTTCTGCATTGCTTCGACCTATCGGTTCTCACGGACTTCAGGAGCTACGCAGTTTGTGGGTCGTTAAGGCAACCCTCCTCCCGCTTTGTGTGTAGAGCTTTCTTAACGCATAATCAGATTGTACAGCAGTTATATTCGTTGTGTAGCATCGTTTTCACGATGGAACTCGACTCCTCAAACTTGCGAGCCGACTGCAAACTAAAAGTTTATGTCGAGGATCATCGTATCCAACCATGCAGTACTGGCAGAACAGTGTCCTCATCTTACCCATTCTGTGCGGATATTTCTTGGAGTAGCTGTGTCTTATCAAGAACTTATATATATACCTAACTCTTTGTGACCACAAATAATCCATGGACTTCTGAGTCTAACCTTGTACTATAGCATTTTTACCAGAGCAGGAGGCTTCGCATTCTTGTGCGTTCGACAGGTTCAGTGCTTCGTAGCTCGTAATAGGTGAGCTACCTTTCCTTGCATTCTTGCGCCAGTAGGTCTATCGAGACCACTCCCGATATCACGAGCACCTCTGCCCTGGACGCTGGCGATCTGCCCATCAGCAACCTCCGTCTCGTTTCGTAGGAGCCACCGGTGCCAACTCAATGAGCGAAAAATTCTCAAAGCCGTATCAATGACAAACGGATGTAGTCCCAGAAGATGAGCTTAGTGTCCAACGTAATTCTTAAGAAGCTCACCGGATTCCACCGTCATAGGGATGTTGACGCTTATCAACTGAATTATTAGATTTGATTTTAGTTTAGTGTTCGAGGGACTATGTAGCATTCAGAAATTTCCTTCGAAATTTCTGGACGCTAATTTTCGATGGGTACTGTAAAAATGAACATCGAAAACCACAAGACCGTTAGATCTTGTTTTTCAGAGTGCTGCGATTGCGGTACTCTGGAGGGTCCGTGTGGGAAGCGTTGTGGGTACGGGAAAAATAGTCGCAATCAAATCAATCGAAATTCAATTGTCGTATTCGAGGTGAATTTAGTCGTTGTGATCAAGGATGATAGCTTAGTAACGTAAAAGCTTTCAGTTTGTGTTCAAGAGAGTTAATAAAACATAAGATGGATATTGGAGAAGCAGTCTCAGACCTTGGAAAATAAGTGTGAGCGTAGATACATATAGAGCCGGAATCTGGCAGCTGAAGTGGTAGTGTTGTGAGAAAGGGCGAAAGTGGCCAACGACGAAACGGCAAAGTGGGAAAAAATTAAATTCATAGACATCTTTTTTTTGCAATTTCGAGAAGAAACGACGGAAAACATCCTTCTGATTCTGGTCTTTCTCGTTCGTTAGTACGTGAATTGCGTCTGCCATATTGGATGTATGAATTAAAATCTTGGACCCACGTTCATGTTCTCGCAATACCGATTGGCCGATTGGAGTAAAAGCGGAGCTACTTACTGTGAACATGGAGCACTCGGACGTTCGGCACTCTGGTTAGCTTGGCGGTTCTTTGTATTTTTTGGATTTCAATGGTAAAATAGTTACTAAGTTAGTTTGAGATGTCACTTCGCTAAAAGATTTTGTTTCTTTTCGGTATTTTATGGCGTATTGTTTGAAATGTGTTTAGGACAAACCTGCTCAGAAAATTTATGCCACCATGTCGTCTAGGCACTCGAAACTATGCTTATCAATTATTTATTTGGTGCAATTGGCAATCATTTGCAAGCTAATAAGATAGAACAAAAATATAAACAGATTTAATAATTAATATTCCCAGATTCTAAATGAAAATATAAAAGGATCTTATTTTTTTGTATATTAGAGTAATAATTTGACCTCACGATCGGTTAACCACCTTAGATATTTTTGTTGATGTAGCTAATGGTTGTTTATTTATTATTGTAATTATGATTAATAATACACATTGAGAATGATCTTATTAACATAGCTTTCTTCTATGTATATTAAATTGATCTATAATTTTCACATTTTTTTCTTCCGGATATTTTTCTTTTGACAATTTTTCACGGTATAATAATTGAAAGAACATTATGTTTAATCTTTATAAATTTTTAGCGATAAATTAAAAAATAAAAATAAAATCAAGTATCGCGACGGCCTGGCTGGCCTGTGAATAAAACAGTGTCATATTTATTTTTTTAAGGGAGGGACTACGGCCACTTCTTCCTTTTTTTTAGGCCGAAGTTAGTGGGCGAAGTGACCCCACTAACATCTGGGGTCATGACCCCAATAACTTCCAGGGCCTGAGGCTGTCTGCCTCTCCTCAGGTTTTATAAATGGAGGCATATTTCTCTGATTTCGTTTTTTTTTAGTATTTTTCAGTCCCCCGTTCAGATGCTAGCATACGGGCTTTGACATGTCTCCGCAGGGTCTGGCTTGCCAGGCTTGCAGCACTGAACCTTTCCATCATTTATATTATCGGAGATGCTGTCGAGACATGGTTTTTATTGCTTTGGGCAAGAAATGGTTGATATGATAGTATAAAATAGTGTATTACGTCTTTCCACATTTTTTGGTCACTCACAGACAATTTTTTCGAAAATCAGTTTTCTAGCGGTTCTGATGCGCTAGAGTTTTTTTTGATTTGCCTCGTTGATAGTTCGCGATAATCAACCTGCGGTTCAGTTGAGGTGCCTTTTCAATAATATTAAATCGCTACAGTTACGTAATAGTAAATGTGGAACCTTCTCTTATATTAGCAATTGAAATATGCCTGGATTGCCGCTTAGGTAAGTAGTTGAACGAATGTCAAAAACGGCAAGTTTGTTGTTGATAGTGTGCGTATTTTCTACATATGGCTCTAGTTGTTTGCCTAACTTACTATATTTTCCATTGATTTCTTTCATGAATGGCCCTTCATTAGTAATTCACGACTGTACTTATCAACGTTGCTAATTAAGGTTGACAATTTTTTGAATACGGAATGATTTATCACGACATGGAAGCTGTAAAATGTCTGCAAAGGCGAGATTTATAAATCATCTGGTGAGATTTTCAATATTTCAATATTTATGACGGTAGGATATTGCCCATTTGTTCCAATTCAAATCTAATGAATAACTATGCCAGCGACACATTGCTATTAGAAAAATGTCACGAAGATGATAATCGAACGCTGTTTGTCAGTTACACGCTTCGGAAATTGCATTCGAGCAATATTAAACTATTTGATAATAAATCGCCGGCATGAAAACCGTGATCCAATGATCTGGTTCGCCAGTTGGTACACCATATATTTATGGAATCAATATCGTGTCCGCAACTGTGCATTAATATCGTTTTTATTGAAAATGTTCATTCGGTCACTAGAGTGCATCGAATGAAACACATGACTTCAAGCTGCGTGCAAAGTTGTAGACTCCATGCACCGGGGATTGCCTAAGCGATTTTCGCCGGCTGCAAACATATCGAATTCTGCACAATCAGCATGTGCCAAATGAATGTGATTCGAATAATGTTCAAATGGAATATGTCTGCGATCGTTTGAATTTTACATTTGATCAATCGCTCGGGAATGATTATGTGTATTACGTGAATTTAATTGAATTTCAAACGATCGTCATCCAGGGATTCTCTCGGTATACCTTAGTATGATGTTACAGTAATTTTCTTACTCAATGGATGATTTTATTATACAGTGCTTATTTTCTGTCGATTCGATTGCTATGCATCCTGAAATTGCATACTTTATTATAGCATTACGTAATTAAATTTTACTGAAGTGCATAAATATATTTTTTTTGTGAAAAGAAATGTTCGCGCTTCTACTTTTCACCCTAGATTATTTTTGATATTTAGCTATCTTACTAAACCTAACCAAAAACACTCAATTTCTTATTCGTACCAATGACATGGTTTCATTATATTACTAACAATTCCAAGTATCCAATCTGCTGACAGAGCAATTACCACCAGTTCTGAATCAGAAATACACAACAAAAAGATAATAGATACTACCTATAGTATATGTTACGAAATCTAAAGTATATTCGCTATTGCATACTTTATGCAAAAACAGCTTACAGCTTTTCCACTCGCCTTTTCCGAAGAAAATGCCACGACATGTCAATGCCTCTAATAGTAGCTATTCGACCTGTTCCGAACAGAGACCTCAGATTAGTTTGCTTCCAAGGGTCGCTCGTCGTCAATAATGCTAATGCCGCTTTGATTCAGGTGAGATAATATTAATGTCACTGAAGTAGAAGCAAAAAAAAAAACACGAAAGAACGAACCATTGAACCAATCCGAGTAGAAGTAAACAATAACATACAGGTCTATGGCTACAATGTGAATTGGTGCTTCGTAGAAGAAAACTTAACCGAGTGGGAAATCGAAGATGAGTCTGCTTTGCAAATCGTAAGATTGTTGCAATGAAACGATCTGAAGGCCATGCATTTTGGCTAAGTAGGTTTGTAACGATGTCAAATTATGTGAGAATCGAGTGCGGTAATAGAGTTTTCCGGCAAATGGGCTGATCTATCAGTATAATGAAGGTTGACCCGTCAATTACTTTGACCTTCAAGAGTTCGGAGTCCGAAAAAAAACTGGGACTGAACTAGGCCGATCAATTTCCTCTCAGTAAATTATGATTTGTTGCAAGTGCATACGTGTACTCATAGTTTTTCCCATCCAATCATCAACAACAATCATGGAGTACAAATTGATCCTATCATCGTTATCATCACGCACGACGGATACTCTACTGATCATGCTTTCAAAAACATATACCATGGTGTCAATCATCGAAAAATTCATTAGAGCCAACGATTGATTTATCTGCCCACTTATCTAGTCTGTAACAGGTTGTCGATGATTCAAAGCTTCCATTCGTGTAAAAATACCGTAGACTGTCTGTGAAATTTTGTCGTTATAATGCGAGCAAACCGTATAGGGACGCGATTTATTCGCACAAATCTAATGCATTTCGAGCGAATTACACATTACTTTGCTTATGAGATTAGCGACGGCTGTTAAGTGACACATAGCGAAATGTACAAGAAGATTGGACACTTGTACGTAATAGGAGCTAAGTGAAAAACCAAACAAAATGTAAGTGATTAAGAGCAAGGTCTCTAGTGTGGATCGTCGCTCAAGTATTTAATTATGGAAGGTCTAGGAAATGCTTCGAAGTGTTGTTTCGATTAGACTAGGAACTGAAAAACTGAATCAGTTCAGTACGTGAAAATATTTTTACTCGATGAAAGGGAAAACGGGAAGATTTTAGCTAACGGGACATAAAAAATGCCAGTTTATTTATTTTAGACGCATAAGGAAAATTTATAAGAGATTCCGATTAGGTTTGAATTTATCGGTTTCTGGTTGAAACCTGAAAATTACGTCTACAATATTTCCGTCTGTTTACCAGTAGGCTATGACTTGATATCGAACGAAGATTTCTATTTTTTTTGTATTTCAAGTAATCGTTTTAGTGAAGTGGTACCTAAACATTATATTTCTGTGAAAATTGAAAATTGGGCAAATTTTCACGTACATCAATAGAAATCCTTCCTCTTGAAATTTTTTCGACATTTTAGGAAAAAATACAATAGATGGATAAATCATATGCTTTGGGCATCCTGTCGAATTGAAAGTTTTGAAATGTTTCATTGCACAAGAACGGCAGCCCTTCATAAAATTACGTATTTCAGCAAATTGCCTATGATATTATTCTACCACCTAAATTTGCGAGGACTATCAACATGAAAGTCACAGAATATACTGACCTTGAGTAGGATCAGTTCCTATCAGATTGATAGATATATTAGTAACACTCTGACTAAAATATCTCTTAAGATACGAAAAGATGTATGCCCTATAGCTTGCTATACAGTCATATGTATGAAACGAAATTCATAAAGTAGATTGGTTTAATGGGAATGTGTAGCACATATTTTAATTACTAAACTTTTCAAAAAAAATTTGCGGACGATAACTCTGAAAATCTTTCTGCTCTATAATTTGCGACGCGTTCATCAAATTAATACGAAATTAACAAGATAGTTCCGAAAGATTTGAACATTTTTTTTTTTTGGAACGCTACGCTAAAGAAATGTGGAGTATATCCATAACTAATCTTGAATGGGTGAACGCGAGTGTCTGGCCCGTTAAATTGTAAAAAAAAATTGTAACAGAACACATACAGTTTAAGGAATAGAAAATGTATATTTAGGACTGAACTGGCAACGCAAAAAGAATAATTATTGGCAAATTCTCTCAAGGATTAAGATTTTAAAACATTAACTTCATTATCGCTCACGCCCCTGCACAGTAATCTTCCGCTAATTAAAAGGACATCTTTTTTGGAATAGGTACAACGAGCCTACCTCAGATATGACGCAAAATTGTACTGGGTAATTTCAAGGATGATGGTTTTAATGGCTTGTACAAGTATATCAATTATAATGAAATCAAGATCTGTTCAATGGGAGCAATTGGTTTGCGCGAAAAGACAGTGTGATGTTGTCTCAGTATCTTTAAACGGAACCACTCTCAGACACATAGACCATGCGTTAATAGATTGCCGCCATTTTTGGAACTTATCAAATGTGCGAAAACAGGTTAGGTTTGGTTTCGCGGCTGCCTCCTTCAGATAGACTACGAAAAAGACACACAAATGCCCATTGTGATAGTGAATAACCTTTATTAAGTGAAGAACCACCTGGAGTTCATGGTTAACTGAATGATCTGGCCTAAACGAAGTCGATTAGGCAAGCAAAGAGCGACGAGCCAAGGAACTTTATCCTTCTTCCAGCGAGGGCCGGGTATTCACACATCACATGAAGAACTTTTTTCTCTTCCCCGTCGCATCGACAGCACCAGCATCGCTACGCCCTGCTCATATCGATAAGTTTCCTAGTACGACCAATATCAAACGTTTTCCACACTTCTGTCTAGCGATCGCACAGGAAGGTTTTTGCATCCAGGACTTCACAGCGTCCTTTACATATATTTGCCAGACTGTAAAGAAGTTGGTCTCCTTCACAGTTCTCCTTAATGTCCTATGTCCTGCACCCAAAACAGCTGCATCTTGGAAAGTCTCGACATCTCGTTAAGAGGCCTACAGCTATTCAAGGACTAGCTTTGAGCAGTTGTAGTTTCCAGCAAGGGACTATATAGCCGCTTGCCTGTCGGTGAAAATTCAAATATTAAATTCGAATATCTGATTACAAAAGAACCAATCGGCAGGCGGAAGAAAAGCTTCAAGTTAAGATCAGTGGAAAATATACCGCAACAAACTTTGTCACTCAATTCGGAGCCATCTATATATATTTGCTTGTGGTTCGGGCAGAACGTATATACTGAATAGTGTGTGATTTGCGATATTAATTACGACATTGCCCCACTGATCCCGAGAAATAGATAGCTATCTCTAATTTGAAAATTGAAAAAAGGTAGATAATACCAGCCAGTACTGCTACGATAAGATACGCTTTTCATTCCTAGTAGGCAATATCTGAGTATCAAAGTGGTAAGCAATAAGATAATTAACGCGGAATATTATTTACCATTTGGAGAATAAAGAGAGCATTTGCGAGAATTTTATGCTATCCACTACAAAGAATTTAGATTGTTGCCAGCGAATCTTCACTTTGCTCATGTCATCATATGCACACCAACACATTCTCACCTAGCATTTCCATGGACATACACATTCAAACCTGTAATTTGAGTATATGCTTCTCACATTTTTGCATATGAGAAAGTGTTTATTTTGTTTGGTCTCTTTTCAGATAACAGCTGATGGCACCCTCTTTGCATTCTACCCTTTTCGACCATCAGCATATTTCGCAAAACATTTCGCTTTCCGCGCTATTTAGTATGTAAGCTTTCGTTTAGGTTTAAAACTCCTGAGACTCTGAGACAGGTTTGGTTGGGCAGCAGTATAATCGATGTCCGCTGGAACGGACACGCACTGCCCAATTCTGTCCTAGCCCAATGATCACCACAATTTACTCTTCCTACTGCATTCTTCGCATGTTGCGAGAATTTTTTTTCCGCTATATGATTCAGTTTTTACAATGAACCGGGGGTGGACCTTTGTCCTATCGGCACTTAGCCATAGGGTTCGACTTGTTATTGATTTTTCTATACTTTATTGACAATTACAATTACAACCATGGACACTGGCGGGTTTCGAGCCCATAGACCGTAGCACGCAGTTTTTCGGCTCCCGTAAACAATTTTTTCCATCAGACCCGATCGCGAGTCCATGTCATCCAATTGCGCACTCTTAAACTCCGAGCGTCTTGGTCAACGCCATCTTTCCAGCGCAGGCAAGGTCTCCCACGCTGTCGTCTGCCGCCGTAAAATCTGCCGCAAAGGGTTTTCCGAGCCGGGTCCTCTTCGCTCATTCGAGTTAGGTATCCTGCCCATCGGATTCTACCGTGCTTTATCTTAGTAATTATATCTACATAGGTAGATAGCGTACAACTCATGGTTGTAGCGTCTCCAGAATCGCCCTTATTCACATATGAGGACAACGATTATTCGCCAGACTTTCCTCTCTTTCCTCTCGCTAAGAGGCCAGAGTGCCTTTTGCTGAGCACCCAGTTCTCGGATCCATACGTGAGTACTGGCAGGACCATGGTCTTTTACAGCAGAGCTTTTTTTTTAACAACATTGACAGACTGAAGTAGATTCTGTTGGACTTGAGCAGCCACCCGTTATATCTTCTTCCATGTTGTTATCGGTTGATACGATTGACCCAAAGTAGTTGAAAGATGACACTACTTCAAATTCATGCTCAACTACCCTGAAGCTTTGACCAACTCTAGGTGTTATTCCTGCAGATGCTGCACCCATGTACTTAGTATTTCCTCCATTTATGTGCAGCCCCAGTTTTTGTATCGCTCACTAGATCTGGATGAAGGATTCTCGTACAGTCTGTTCTTATCTTCCAATTATGTCTATATCATCTGCATAAGCCAGTATCTGGTAGGACTTGGTGACGATAGTCCCTCTCGTTGACGTGCCAGAGTCTCCGATTGCTTTCGCCAACGCCAATTTGAAGAGGAAGCAGGCCAGAACATTCCTTGTCGGAGCCTATTAAAGATGTTGAACCATCTGAATAGCAATCCGGCTATTTGACCTTGGCTTGCTACCATTGATCATGGTCAACCTACACAATTGTGTCAGTTTGTTTGGGATGCCGAATTCTCTCATGGCTTTATATAATTCTACACTGGTTATGCTATCATAGGCGGCCTTAAAGTCTATAAACAGATGGTACAGTGGAATGTTGAATTCCATACATTTTTCTATCGCCTGCTTGAGAGTAAAGATTTGATCAATTACTACATCATCTATACAAACATCTTTACTGAGAACATCTTATGATTTAGGCGCAGAAATAGTCAGAGCGACTGATGTGACGATAATTGCAAGCTAGCTACTGAACAGAAGAATGCTGTGTACAGAGAAAAGTAATATTCTTAAAGAATGCGGACATGGGCAGAGGCTTATTATCATCTCTAGTGAGCGGAAAAATGGATTCGCTGAGTTAAAAAGGAGGAAAATTTGTCTTGTGAAATCGAGCAATATAGAGAGCCACCGCACCAGACACGGAAGCTTTATCAACGGATGAACAGGATGAGGCAGTGCACACCCCACTGTTCAACCTGCAAGGACAAACACGGAAATTGGATTTCCAATCGTTGGAAACACTGGAGCGATGGGTCCAATGCTTTGATAAGCTGCTGAGTCACGAAGAACGGGGAAGTTTTTTAAGCTTTGTAGCTCTGTTATTTATTTTGCTGTATTTGGCTATTTGATAAAAAAACAAATTTGAAGTTTTAGAAGTCGGTTAATTTTTTGGACTTTTTATTGACGAAATTTCACCCCAATTGTTCCACTGCCAAAAACCTGCTCTAAAATATAGACGCAAAGTATTTCTGGGTATCTTAAACCGATTTAAAGAAACGCCTGCATTTTTGACTTTGGACAGGTTCAATAGCTTCTTCCAACACTTTGCTTCTTCCACACGTGTACTCCAGGGATTCTAATTCATGACAATACATTACCCTGAAGTTTTTTTTTTCAAACAGCGTGACTGAAAACTACTGTTGACGTCAAGGCTTCTCCTCTTCCAAGAAAGACAATGAAATTCCGTCGGATCTCAGCTGCTGAGAATGATTCTGGAAGTTTCAGTCCATCAACGCAACTGAAAATACACGAATAGAACTTCTAACTATTTTGCCATGGCTTTCCCATTTCAAGCTTAAGGCAATGAAAAAAAACTCACACAACTATTTATCGAATGTACGGGTATTACACCTTGACGGTAAATTGGTCCATATAACCCGAAAAGGTAGGCAACATCATATTACGTCAAACAAAATGAGCAAGATGTATCAGCAAACCATTTATTTTTAACAACAAAAGCGACAAAACCATTTCGACTTTAGAGCAAAAAAACAAATGGCGATTCTCTAAATTCCACTCACAATTTGTATAGAAACGTGCATCTGCTGAGCTTCCAAAACAAAGTGCTGATTCTAATACCAGGACCCAATGGTGGCGATAGAAAGACCCTTATAAATGAGTACCATATGATACTATTCAGTATTGCTAGGTTTATGAAATATGCTTTATTTATGCCCATAATACCCGTCCGACAATTTTATCGCCTGTATCTGCCTATATTTAAATTAATTCAACATAAATCCAAAACTCGCAGCTAAATAAGCCCCTATCAAACTATTGAGAAAGATTACCAAACAATTTCCTTTAGTTAAAGTTTTATGTTTTGCACGGATTTTAATAGCCAGGCAAAACATTGTAAACACCTATGTGCATGTCGATAATTAATAGAGATCCGTTTATTATACCGGTAAACTGGTATAATTTGTAGTGAGCGTGTACTGCTAGAGTAGTATATATGTGATTTATGTTTAAATAATTAATTAATTTAATGCTCAATATACATGCAATGCATTTTATTCATAGTGCACTTCTGATGCTGAAGGTATGCGACATGAGGATGTGAATGAATTGATGCTTTATGGATCGGTGATTTCAAAGTCAAGGTAAACATTTTCATCTGGTATAATCAGCAATTTTACGATTATCGTAAAATTAATTCACGGCAATTATCAATGACTATTTGAGAGAAAATTAAAGAAATTACACCTTCAAGTGAGCGCTTCGAAATTGAAAGTAATATGTGTATTAAGTAGATACACAGATGCATCATATTCCATCATACTAAACAGTTCATTATACCATAATTTCATTGCATCTTTGCTCCTCAGTCTCACCATTCTAATTCAACCAACTGATGCAAGACTAATCTGAAATTCTGAACAAACTTGCCATTATTAAAAAAAACTATCATCGCAGTAGATTTATCTCAACCATACACGAATGCAAAAGCCTAACATGCTGAAAACATTGAAAATCTCGTGAAAATGTTACGAAAGCCGTTTAACATATTTGTATGGAAATGATTTAAGAGGAAAAACGCGACTTTGCCGACACAACGACGAAATAAAAGACAATCGCAATGAAAAGTAGTTCAATGAGAGATCGGAATCGAGTCAAGTCGAGAAGTTATACATAGAGTAAGGTGCTATGCCAGCATACCTATAAATTATCCTCCACTCGGCTATGCTCTATGTTGCGCGGTGTCAAATAATGTGTGCGATTTTTGCGCGACATGTGAATAATCCACAGGCACATGCATAGATATATGCAACAACATCGTTTTTTGCAACTTTTAAGCCCATTGTTTCCTTATATGAATGCGACGCGTTAATTGCATGATATTTAGTGTGGAGCGACTATGTGCGGAGTTTGGAGCGATTTTAGACGGTTACGAATGCTGGTAGCCACTACTGGATCAGAATGAATGGTTTGTCCAGCGCGTGAAACAGTAGTAACTAATGAAAGATGGTAATACATAATTCAAATAGATACAAGCGCATGTATTTCTTTGTTTTTTATCCGTATCTCTTTTCCTTTATGGACTTGACGATGTGACGGGATACGTGATATACTCTGACATATATGAATATTATATTACTCGTAGATTTTTGCATTCTATATACATATATAATGTGAAGCTGAATAGTCTTTAAATTATCATAGATACAAAAAAAAATGAATCAGCAAATGAAATGTCAGCAAAAATTGCATTAGGTTCGATTTAAAAATAAGCTCGGGTTAAACAGCTCAACAATAATTTAAATAATTATGACTTTGCAGCATTTTGTATGTGTTTCGTACGTGCTCATTTGACAGAAACCAAACAATCAGATCATACCAGCATATACTGAAGAGGAATGTAGAGTAGCTAAAAGTTTTGCTGAATTAAATATTGCTTTTACCATACGTCTTTTATCTTGATTTTCACTATGAGTTTCAGAGATAGTGTGACACTCCTTTGGAACCCAACTATTGATTTGAGCAAGGATACCCCTTTAAAGGAAATAGCTCAGCCCATCCATAGCGCACCTGGACTTCAGCGATGTTACAGAACGTGGATATTCAGTAAATTTCAATAGCGTTCAATCTTCAATAGGGTTCAAAATATGTTGCACCTACAGACATAAAGTTCAAATGTAAAAGAAGCTAGACAACGCAATAGGTGCTTTGCGTATATGTAATCTGGATATTTCCCCCCAATAGTCATAGGAAATATGAGAAACGCTATCAGTTTCTATTACTTATAACGGAAGATATTTTTCAACTACTAAGAATATTAAAAGCTATTTAAGAAACACAAAAGAAGATATTGCTTTCAACAACATTGATCGAGTTATGTACCAAATAGGTATTATAAAGGATGACATTTGCCCATACTGACTAGAAGAGGAGTACATTTATTTATTTACTTAACAATTCTCCGATACAGCAGACATACGTCCAATTACACATTAGAAAAATAAAATTAAAATAAAACAGAAAAAGAGATAATCCAAGAAAAATCCTCCAACAGGGACCATGGAGGCATTTTATCACAATCTGTGTGTTTGTTTGTGTCTTTCAGTTTCCCTTCCTTGCATATGCGCTGGGCTGCGTCTCGGATGACGGTTTGCCAACCTTTGAGCCTTAAATTTTTTGTCGGCCTTAGCCCCTTCCCCTGTGCTTTTTCTACAATGCGGGTATTGTGTGATTCCATCCCTTTCTTTGTTGAGGCAAATCCACTTCATTTTCGAGTGACCCGCCCCAGTCGCGTAGAGCTAGTAAAGCGACACACTAGCATCCGTCGGGGGTGGATTAAAAGATTGCGGTCTAGGGACCTTCGCAGCAGTTCCTAGAGTATGCTACTCCAGGAGCATGGCACTTTTTTGGGCTGCATCTTTGATGATTTTTCATGCATGAACCTCGATTCGGTTGAGATGCCCCGCCACCTCCCCGCTGTAAGACACTACACGTTATTCTACCAAAAAGATAATAAGACATGTTATGCGCAACAGCTTTTCGTCTATCGAAAATTCTCTGCATTCGCATGATCCGAAAAAAAATTAGGTCTTTTTTTCGGTATTTACAATTCCTTTTCACTCTTCTCGATTCTCTCTCATTCAATGCCTTTAGAAGTTCAAACCCTCGCGATCTTTCTAATCATTTTTCTTCAGTTTTCTTTTCTCTAACCAGTCTATTCTTTCCTCTCAAAATGTTTCTTTTCATTTCATCACTTTTCTCCGGACCCTGATGGCATTCCAAACTTCTTTGAAAAAAATATGGCGTCCTGCTTCTGTGTCTCCTTGTCCACATAATAGGCGCTTTTTTTGTTCCCCTTATCCATAACAGACGCATTGGAAACAACAACTCCTGTTATGGAAAGGGGGAGTTGTTGTTCGCAATGCGTCTGCATTGTTCTGTTATAGATAGGGGGAGCAAAAAAATACGCCTATTATTGTCAGCGTCTGTGCTGGAAAATTAACATTTTCCGTTGTACATAAATGACCTGACATATGTCCTGAAGCACTTTTCCATATTACTTTACGCGGATGACGCCAAAATTTTTAAAAATTTAGCCCATATTGATGATTGCTTAGGACTTTAAATTGACTTTGATGATCTTACGACTTGGTTTGGTACTAACGAAGTAGTATTAAACACTTACAAGTGTATGTACCATTGTACGGTACACGTGCGAGACTAGTCCGAATATTTTTTGGAAACTATATTCCTTAATATATTCTGATAAAATATTCGACGGTCACTTTAACGCTAGGTGATCCTAAGTCTTTCATGGCATACATCTAACTAAAATACTATTTTGTTCCCTAGTTAAACCGATCCTCAAGTATCTCTTTGATGGTTGCCCGCTTACAATGATGTGCTTGGTTTTCTGGCAATGGACACCATTGAAAATTAGCTTTTGTGCCGAATAAATTTGATGTGATCAAAAATTCATGTAAACCAACAGTTAACGAGATATTTAAGAAAAACTAACTTTCAAGGCTCCTCCAGGCTTTCATAATTTTTTTTGGTGCACAGGATTTTTAAATGGACTTTTCACACTGTGTTTCTCATCCAACAATAAACATAAATCCGCTGAGAACCTTCACTTAGATTTTTTACGACAGAAGGAGGTTTTTCATCTAAATTGAATGGGCTAATTCTCTCTTGGTAGTTTTTCCACAAAAACGCCTTTCTAAAGATATTGTATACATCCGACATAATAGACCCTTTAAATAACAGAACTTTTTTTTTAAATAAAATGTAGCATTTGTTTTAATTCAGTTTCGACCTTCCGTGATATTTCTTCCCATAATGTTTATGCTTTCGTGAAATTTCTTTACGCAGATTTCTTCACGCTAATTTCCTGAACATCCTGGATTGTAGCTAAGACCTGTAAATGTTAAAATAATCAGAGATCAGATCCAGAGCAAAAGTGACCAATTACATTGCAGATCAACAACTGGCCGTTTTCGCTGCTCTCGAATGCAGGCTTTGCTGAAAGAGCACTGAAAACAATGATGACAGTTCTAATCAAAATTTGAGTCATCAATTGCACTGATTCCTCTAAAAAAATTTTGCAAACTAAGTTCATCAATGCCACTAACTATATCACTTCACATGAAAGTTTCATGTTCCTACAATATTACCATTCCTTTGCAAAACAACGCCGTATGTTCGATAGCAATCATAAACAATTCGCATGCATAAGACAAGCTCTCTAAATATCAGTTATTGCAAGAAAAACCGAATTTTCCGAATACACATGATACCAACGTCTAGTTGTAAACTGCTACCTACGCATAAAGTAGACGGATTGGAATTCATAACAACGAGAGCTTGACGTCTGCAACAATTTTACGTACATCGTAACAGTTACTGACCAAAACCAGTAACAATGATGCTTAATAGATACGTAAAAAATAATGCGTTAATTATTATTTGTTGTTGGCGAATTATGTTTATGAAATACTGCATTCAGATATGTTCACTTCGTGACGTTCGAGTACGACACGGTCTCTTGTTGTTAATCATTGCATCAAAATACTAGCAGTTTACAGAAATGATATTAATAAAATGTTTTCATTCGGATTTGAATAAATTGCACGTAATGAGCTGATGGTCATTAGTACAGTTACGAAATCTGATCTAATCAGTTCTAATTCATTTCAAGTGTGAAAGAATCTGTTTGCTATCAGAAAAATGAAAGGATTGTTCATTGTAAGTGTTAAGGATGGAGAATGTTACAACATAAGAAAGTGCACTTCTCATATTACAGTTCAATCATATAACAGTCAATCGAAATGTTGACTAACATACGAAACTGTTAACAATTGGATTTCTAATCAAACCAACTTCTCTACTTCCAGCTCGGGGCCCTGTTAGCTTTCTGCGCTACATCACAAGGATTTTGCTTGTCCGGCAGTCTATCATGTGATCCACTTGTTGGACACGGACTATTAGGGCACGGATTATTGGGAAATGGATTCTACGGTCATGGATTGAATGTCATCAAAAAAATTCCTGTGGCCGTTCCAGTGATCAAGCCAGCAATTGTTAAGTTGCCGGTCGTGGCGCCAGTACACACTTGTGATACTTGTTTGAATACTGGTTGTGCCGGAACCTGCCTCACCAACGGTTGCGCCGGAACCTGCCTCACCAACGGTTGCGCAGGAGCATGCCTTACCAAGAAGTAATTCGATTTTTGTGCCTGCACTCATCACTGTTCTGTGTTTCAATAGAGTTTAAGTGCACTGTTATTGCGAAATTCTTCAAAAAGAAATAAAAATAAAAAGAGCTGTGATTTTTAACTAAACGGTTTGTGTTTATGTACTATATTTTCTGTACATCCTTGCAGTAGATGTGACCTATATGAGGAATTACGAAAGAAAATGAATTCAACTTATCAAATTTATCAAGCCAAATTCAGAAGTTACCAAAACATGCAATTAGATTATCGAATGATAACAGCATAACGGTAAGAGTTTATAGATTTTTCAAGCAAATGATTAAACCAGGAAAACTAACCAGGGAAGGTGTGACACTGCTTCATTTGAAAGTTAGTTTCGCTCGAATTGACTGCATTTTAACATTAATTTGGTCTAATCTAGAAGAGTGTGTATGCATTTTTTTCGGGAAAACATCGGGGTTATAATCTAGTTTGTTGAATCATATTCTTAGGCAAGAATAATTTGAAGTTAATCATAATTAAAATTTAAAACGATTGCTTAGATCTCAAAAGAGTGATAATAAATCATAAAAAATTATCAATCAAATTTACATCAGGTCTTCGACTTCTTCCCTATTTTGCCCTCCATTTATTATTGATAAACTATTTCGTTGCTTCAGCTGAAGTGTAAGATATCAAAACAGATTTAGAATTATAATATAAAAAATAATACCACACTGGAATAACCGGTTCTCGTCCGATAACCGAAGTTAAGCAGTGTTGGGCCGGTTAGTACCTAGATGGGAGACCACTTGGGAACACCGCGTGTCGTTGGAACGTAAAACTTTGTGCTATCCCTTATACCAACAAATCAGTTGTCTGGGAATCACTATAAAAAAAAACGTAGATGAACAGGGTTTGTAAAAAAAGTACCGAAAAAATAGATTTATTTCAGATATTACTGCAAAGCTTTAAAATCCTTCAAGGTACATCACTTGAGCGTCGATACATTTTTCCCAGCGGCTTTTCGACGACTCAAAGGGTACGCGTGCAAGTTTCTTTGGCGGCACTTAGGGCCCCTTGGTGATATCCTTTGAGAGAGGATTTCTTTTGGGAATAGAAATAAGTCTGCCGAGGCCAAGTCGGGACTGTAAGGGGACTGGGCAATTCCGCACTTCCTGCACACATTGTCGTCGGTTCTTGCCATCGCGAGGTTCGTCCTCGACTCCAATTTCTCTCGCCCATCTTTGAAGAGCTTGTGCCACTTAAAAACTGCAAATGTAACATGTTTTCATCCTTGAATACTTGGTGAATCATGCCCAAAGTCTCCGTACACGATTTTCCCAGTCCAACACAAATTGTGATGGCGCACAGCAGTCCAACAAAAGATTTGACGGCGCACCGCTGTTCAATCGTTCGTTGCATTTTGAGCTTGCACCGAGTCACTCGACGGGGATCCGCTAATATTTGATCTATTCTAAACAATCGCTCGCACTACAGACCCGCTCAGTGCGAGAAGAAAATTGTCCCCGATTCTTTTTATACAAACTATGTAGTAGTGAGATTTGGTTGAATTAGAGAGCCAAACTTGCCCAACGACAAGTTTGTTTGATTAAATGAAAACGATAAGTAAAAAGTCCTAGTAGATTAGACTTGAAGGGAAGTTATTGGGAGGAATATATTTTTTTAAACGGAACGCGTTTATATACTCATAAAACCGTATAAAATTCAATACCTATAAAAAAGAGAAATAGTAATGAGCCAAACTGCTGTTTTCAAATAACAACAACCTCTATTATTTTCAAACAGCAACTCATATTTCTAAACAGGACCTTTAAACAGCAGCTATACAATACTGCCCTAAGTAGTATCTGCACTTTAGCAACTGTTGATTTATTTGAAGATTTGTGTTTTTCTGAGCGCTGCAGATATATGGAAAGGACATTTTTCACTATTGATTTTAACATGCTTCCACAAAAGAAAGGTTTTTCATATTTGGTAGAATGATGTATTAGAGTATGTAGTTCTCAAATCCGGTGTTAGCTCAAAAATGAAAAAAATGTCAGATAAGGTGTTTATGCTACCTACGGCAGAGTAGCAAAGACGGTTGTGTCAATGCGAATATGCTAATAGCAGTTCGTCGAATCCTCCGTTTGGCATGGTTTGGCGCGATCGAGATTTCGAAACGACGCGAATATGCTTGCTCTTATTGATATTCGCTGCTATTGTTAATGCCGTTCGCTGCAATTGCTACTACTGTTTGTTTTATCTTTTCGTCGGTGCTGCACCGGGCGCAAACAATTTATACCGACTCTGCTATTATATTATTCAAATAGTATATCAGAAAAGTAGCTGGTTATGATATTCATGAATAGCAGGCTGCTGTTTGCAAATAGCAGCCTACTATTTAGCAGCCCATCACTAGAGAGAAATATGGTAACATGATGAGTTTACTGCCTTACATACCTCCCGTTTACTATGAATATTTCATTACAAACGAAAAAGTTATTAACTTTTTACACTCGTTTATTTTTATACTTTTATGTAATTGGTTATTAGCGCATTTGAATGATTTCATTTTAATTTTTTCTGCATCAAATCCATTTCAGAAAATCCAACTTCTATAAAAATTGGAATTAAATTCGCTTATGATTAATTTTTTTATAATTTGTTGATATTGAAAATAGTATAAGTCCATTTGTAGCTAATAAAAATCGTATATTTTCCTTGTTTTATTATTAATGAATATTAAAATTACAATATTTTGATTTAACAAACTTTTGCCAATATTTTCAAATTGATTCAAACGCGAACCCTTAAATATCAGAATATGTGAAAAAATGGACTAATGCCACTTTCAATAAAAACGGTTCATCTACTTAAATAAAACGGTTATAGCTAAATAAAATCGAATAGAAAGCTGTACAAATATTATTCAATATATTTAACCGGCTAAATATAGGATCAATTGATGATGAATTTCTCACAGTCGCAAACTCCTTTTAACTGCGAGCGGTACTCAAAATTTGAGAACTCGGAGTCTTTTCTTTTCAAACTTATTTTCTAGTTAGAATACAAAAAAACGTTGCGACAACAATCCATTCAAATTTGTTGCGAGCATTCTGAATTGCGTAGCAGAGGATTTGTTCAAAAGTTTGTAGTTAAACTTGACATGTGCAACTGTTAATTGATAGTCTAAAACCAAATGTCAATAGATATTATCCAAAATGTTCTTACCTTTAAAAAAAAACATTGACTTAAACTTAAATATCACAGCAGACGTATTGATTTATTCCTTTCGATTCGTTTTAAACACTGATATCAAGTTTGTCTAATTCCTGCAACGAAAACATGTTAACTCAAAACACTTGCTGAAATCTATTTTTGTCTAACCTG
The DNA here is from genome assembly GCA_963978885.1 of Nemotelus pantherinus. Taxonomy (NCBI): domain Eukaryota; kingdom Metazoa; phylum Arthropoda; class Insecta; order Diptera; family Stratiomyidae; genus Nemotelus; species Nemotelus pantherinus. Next base: position 7,721,679 of record OZ022266.1, read on the forward strand.
TTGTGTTAATGTTTTTAGAAATGCTTCATATTCTATCTCGAACTTTTTCTTGGCCTTATCATACTTCTTCTTCCAACTCTTCTGCTCTTTGTTGCTTAAGGAATTTAGGGCGCTATTAGCCAATATTACAGCTCCTTTGAAGTTTTGTTGTGCAAAGAATTCGACGAGAGTACTGAAAGAGATATATCAGTGAAAGATATTTATTGAGTGTGAATTCAATTGTAATACATAAGAACTGGACATTAAAACTATTTTTTAATGTTATTTTAATTGTTTATGAAATTTGTTAGTGTTTTCAAAATCTGAAGGGGGTTTTATTTGGATTTTTCGGTTTTATTTTTATTGTTTTCCGACCTGCTATCTTCAACAGCTCATAACTCCTGAATGGGATAACATATAAAACAGGGTGTGGTCTCGTTTTCTTTTTGTTGATAGTTTTGAACTTTCTATGTTGTGTCATATAATTAAATATGTCCACAAAAAACAAAATGGCGGCAAAGAGCCGTAGGACAATGAAGAATATAGATAGGAATCTGCTGTCAGTTCATTGGATGCAGAACGGCAAGATCTGAATCGGGAGCCATCACGTGGGAGCCGTCTGTCTGTCGGACTGGCGAGTACTTCATTCCCCAAATCAAACTGTATCTCGCGGAGAAGGGACTACTCATTGACAATCCTGGAAGTAATGTGCAAGACTTATCCTACGACGGTGAGCGGATCAAGTTCCTTCCCCCCAACATCACTTCGCTAAATCCAGCCTATGGGTTGTGGTATTATTCGTTTTTTTACGACCCTCTACACGCGAAATACCCTGCAGCACCTCGTCAATGGCATGGACCTTGAGGGGAACTTCTTACTAAAGAAGTACTGGCGGAAGTATATGATCGCGAACTGTCTGAAGAATGACATGAAGACGGTGAACCGTGAAGGCCAGCTGAAAGAAATTGTGGCCTGAAATTGTCCACAACTACAGAGGATATGAACAATTATATCCTCTGTACAAGGCAGCTAGGATAGCCCGGATCTCATGGTTTCATGAACATGACCCGCGATCAAGTGGATGAGCTGTTGGAGACACTTATTCGGTTAACTGGCGATTATATGTTGTAAATAAGTCTGAGAGTGAGAAGGATGAGGATGAGCAGCTAGAGGTTCCTTGGAGTTAAAGAGGAGAAAGTTGGCCTTACTCTTGAGCGTCTGTCGCAAGGTTTGAGAACTATTAAGGAAGTACAGGACATGATTGGCGAATGGTACTCACACTCTTAGCACATTTTCAGTACACTTAGCACAGTTCCAGCGAAAGAAGACGAATTCGCACCTAATAAAACTGCACCACTTGAAGACTATACTAGTGAGGCTGCGCCTTTAAAGGAGCAGTATCCTTGCTTTTCTTTGCTGTGCAGTACATCTCTTCATTTTAATCGCTTCATCATCGAAAAAGTTGCACTATTTTCATAGGCTAATGGTTGTGTGTAAGAACTGTGTGTGTGTGTGTGTGTGTGTGTGTGTGTGTGTGTGTGTGTGTAAATATATATGCGTCTGTATTATATTTGTAACTAGTATGTCTTATCTTCGCTTATTTTGTCTCATATATTGGATCATATGAGTGTAATGATGACTAAATAGCGTTATTGCTATTAATGTTAAAAAATGAATACATATATTCGACTTATAAATAAAGAATCCTGCTTCGCGAAAACTCACTCATTACGGTAGAATCTGGAACGGATCAACAGCGAAAAACCAGAACCGACTGTTTAATTTTTTTTAAATAATGTCAAGAATACGCCGAAAAATCCCCGTTTCTCGTGAACGCGTCATCCGATTGAGCTGAAAATTTCAGGATACATTGGTGTATTTTGCGCTAATGGTCAGACAGGAGTGTTATAGTTATAGTAAGCCCGATTTCAAGTCTAATAATCTCAGTTCTCTTTGAGAGAAAAAGTCCCTAAGCGACAAAAAAAACTTTTCAAGATTTATGTTTTCGTATCGCGGTCTTTATTTAGGATCGTCCGTGACGTTTTCACTTCGAAATCGTGTTATCATTCACTGTGCTGTTATTTAGGAACGTGATGATAAACATGGATATAAAACTAAAGAAAACACCCGAGAAAGAACCATAAACTCGAAAGCGAAAGGGAATATTAGCCGTGTATGCGTTCAGATCGATTGGTAAATGTCATCAATCATTCAAAACGGTGGCAGCTCCCTATATTTACATCGTCCTTCGTCAAATTCTTTCCATCCTATGAATGCTTGTTAGGGGATGCAGTCGAAATTGTGATTACAGGGTATTACACACATTGTCTTCTGGTTTTTTTTTAGGTTTCTAAGAAATCAGTAACAAATACCGTGAATGGAATAGGGTCAGTTGCAGGTGCCTTCTGAGCTGAATTTTATGATAGCAACCCCTCCCGAAAAGAAAAGAACGGAATTCGCCCTGGAACATTTAACTTGGAAAAATTAGTGGAAATTCATCCTTTGGAGCCACGAAACAGAAATAAATGGCCGTGATGGCAGAAAATTTGTAAGGCGACCAAGAAGTAAGAAATTCGATCATCACTACACCATCATTGTTTAGCGATCTTTCCCGTGGTTTCGTGTTGGCCCAATAGACCGTATAGAAGGAATATTAACCAAGGAAATGTACGTCAACATCTTAGAAAATATCATGGTACTATGAGCTGAGATCCTTCCTATTAAATGGAAGATCAGCACCACAACGATCCTAAGCATACTGCTCAAACACAAGAAAGTTTCTGAAGTACAACACTGCCACCATTTTAGACTGATCACTAACGAGTCCAGACTTAAATCCAATCTAGAACATGCGAGGAGACATAAAACAAGAAATTTCGCAAAGAAGAACCAATTGTGCGAAGCAGTGAAAAATACCTAGTGAAGCAGAAGCTTTTTCCGACGTTACTGTTATTTTATAATGTATTGTTTCTATTTGATAAAATATTCGCTTAAATAAATGAATTTTAAAATAATTGTTTTTTTAATTACGTGTCCGCTCGAAATCTTAGATTTTCCACAACTTTATTGTCCTGTCGTCCTTTTAGAGGTAGCATTGGATAACTCTTTACGTCCCTCAATCACTATTGAATAAGGTAAAAAGCTAACCTCATGGGAATAAGTTATATTGAAGGATTCATTGACAAATGAGGATTTTCTTAGTAACCTACAATTGTTTCTATTTATATGCCCGCAGCTGTGCATATCAGAATGGCTGGGATGATTTAAAGAACATTTTAAGCATTTACCGATTGATAGATAAATATTTCGATTGATACCCTCTTAAAGAGAAAAAAAAACTTACCCTGGGGGTTTGGTCCTTAATATCTCTTGCAATCTTGCATTCACTTTCGATGTATCATTTATTTCATCCGACGAGGATTCGTTTTCTGAATTCAAGTTGAAAGAATAATCGGATGCAGGCGAATCGTTGTCTAAAATTATGTATGAAATGAATGATTAAAAAAGTTTCAATTAGCTATTAGATATACCTTTGGTTTTCCACGTCTCGTTCTCCTTACTTTTTTTCGCTTTACTCTTTTTTTCCGTTTTGATATCTTCACCGACTTCATCGTTCGAAGTAGTATTGCTATGCAGCTTCTTTCTTTTACTCTTTTGTAATGGTAACTCTAGAGAGTTTCTCCTCTTTCTGACTGTGGAAGAAGCTGCAGGATCCGAGAAGTTGTCGTCACTTTGAACTTCGTCAGTTATATTCTTCAAATGGCTCGTATTCAAATTTTTTTTCTGTGGACTTGAAAGTGTTCCTTCTTTCTTGCTCTTGCCTTTGCGCGGACTATCCTGTTTTCTCTCCACTACCACTTGTTTTTCACCCGCAGCTATACTTTGATCAGGATCTTTGATCTTTTGAAATCCCCCTCGTTTTGATACATTATGCTTTGACGGCGACATTATGATTCTATTGTGCTCATCATTCGAAGCACTATGATCATCGCTGTCATCAGTCATAGCATTGCTATCTGGATTTTTCTGATTCCATTTAGCTGATGACTTGTCTCCGGCTTTATCTCTACGATTTTTGGTTTGGACATTTTCGTCAAAGCTCGAGTCAGTGATTTTGCGGAACGGTGAAACAAAATCTGTGGCTTGTTTTTCTTTCAGACTCTTGGCGGTTGGAGTACGCACTTTACGAGTACTTTCATTTGTTAACTGACGAACAGATGACGTTTGAACGGCTGCGGAGTCGCATGCGAATATTGTTTCGTCGGCATCACTGCCAGCTTCTTCCTCTTCGGAGCCTTCTTTGACATGGTGCATCGGCTCCGAAGTAGGTTTTTTGACAACGTGTTTTCTCGGACTAGGCAGCGAATGCCTCGATAATGCAGCTACTTCTTCATTGCGTCTATCCGCGGGCAGGGACGTTACAAATTCAATCATGGCTACCGTGAACATGTTCTTTATCTAGATAGATAAATTCAATATATTACCAAATTCAGTAGAACGATTGAAACAAACCTTTTTGGCTTCCGCTTTATACGCAGCTTTTTCCACCTCTGGAAGATTTCTCCATTCCTCAAACTTTGAAGCGTCATGAGAACTGCAATTTGCTGCGCTCTTATTGGTATGGTCTTTTACAAAGAGATTGTATGCACTCGGCAGTCGTGGTCTTCCTTCGTATTCGTCGAAAATTTCTAGTTCTTGCTTTGTTAAAAGCTTTTTACATTGCTGATATTGCTCCAAATTAGCCTGAAAACGACATTTCTTCAATTTTGTCTTCTGATTAACGTTCGAAACGTACCTTTTCGCCTTTCCGCAGTGCCAACCATCTAAGAATCCAGCTTAGTTTCTTATTATTCGGAAGGCGGCCATATTCTCGACGAAGTTCGGGAAATTTTGCATTAGGATTTTCCAAACATTTAGTTTGGATGTATAAATCTACTGGTATTTTGATTTCGTTTGCTTTCTGTATAATTTTAAGGCGGTTTTTAGGGACCCTGACGATTAATATGAAATAAAAATAATCACGAAATAGAATAAAATAGCTTTCCCAACTTACTTGTACAGTTTCGTTGCTTCTTTATACTCTGCCTTTAACTTATTTGCTAAGTCCTTGTACTTCTTTTTTATTTTCTCATCTTCATTTTGGAACAGGGTTGCTGCTATGGAACAGTAAGTTCCTTGTTTTGCATCTTTGGGTAATAATCTGGTAATTTTTTCTTTGTGATCGCGCATAAAGAGCGCGAATGCCGGCAACGGTTTTTCAATACCCAAAGTAGGAAATATTTTCTTTTGCCGTTCATCAAGTATTTCTACGAGCGTACGAAATTTGCGTGCTGGTAGTAGCTGCCGATCTAGCTCGGCTTTTAGATCTTCAACGGTATAATTCTTGACCACAATCTAAAAAAATGTATTTTAAATTGATTTAAACGAATAGTTTTGCACATGAACTTACCTTTCGCCAATCTATAGTTTTTAAAGTTTCTTCGAAGGGTTCATAGGTTGTGGATGGAATTCGCGCTAAGATGCTTTGTAATAAGGTTAAACTATCCGCAGCAGGCCATTTTGTCGACGTTGATGCATCAGTATCTTTCGTTTGGCATGGCGGATGTTCCGCATCTTAGAGAGAAAATTAATAGCACTTTAAGTGAAAAGGGTTATTTCAAGTTTCAATTTTTAGTTTGGTTCATTCAAATAAACTGTATTGGAGAAAGTCTACGAGTTCGTTACTCTTCAATTTTTACAGAATGACTGAGTTATAATAATACATAGAGTAACTGCAGTGTCTCCGGACAGTGCTAGTATCCGGACACTCCAACAGAAATGTTCACTTTCTAGGAAATCTGGTTCACATTCTGACATTTTTTTTTCTTTTTTGGTTAATTCTATGTGCCTTCCTATTTTAGAGAATTATAAGGTTGAACAAATAAACAATCGGCAGCCAGCTTACAACGCGCTAACCATTTGAAGTCTGCATGTTTATTGTCAAAGTCGTGTCTAACGTATTTTTTCCTAGTGGTTATGATTTTTTTCCTAATCGTAAGTTATTGCCCTTCTGTAGTTAAATTTTTAGAATTCTTTGTTATGCATGTTAAAGACCATTGTGTGTAGTTTTCTGCCTTCGAAAGCATATTTTATGAAAATATTATAGGAAAGTCTTAATGTCCGAAGACTAGAACCGTTATTGAGCAGTGTTTCAGTATTCGGACAAGAACGTCTGAATGCTTAAAAATCCAGTCAAATATGGTATTGCACATATTAGTTACTTGATAAGCGTAACACTTGCTCTAATAAACACTAAAAGAAAATAATGCTGGCATTATAGCGATTTATACCCTTTAAAAAGAAAATATACAATCTGCTCGAACACTAAAGCTATAGTTTTAGTGTTTGGACATGGTCAATTTTGTATCTACGCGCAAAGAAACAGCCTAAAGGAGATTTCATTCCTAAATTCCAGTAAAATGGAATATCCACTATTTTAGTTAGCAAATAGAGGTTCCTCCGAATAGTAGATCAAAATTGTCCGAACACTGACTCATGATGTCCAGAGATTAACACAATTTGACTTAAGTTCATTTACTTGTACATGTACTGACAATGAAACTTAGATTATCAGCCTTGGCTGAGAGCTACATAATTGTGTTCGTTGGCTGCAGTTATAGCTAGAGCACTGGCAGCAGCTTCGGTGAAAGCTACACATTGTTTTCCAAGGAACGAGGTGCCATTGGGTACGACTATTGTTTATTTATAAAACTTTTAACACTTATGGACAACACAAACTGCGTCCCACCGACGCGCCAATATTAACCTAACTGTGAAATATTAATGTAGTCGGCCACTTCCAATCGTAGCAAAATCAGTTTGTAATTGATTTATGTAACTCAATATATTAACGTCAATAAATTAACGACCAAAAAAACATAAATCAATTTCAAAAGACAGTTTTATTCTATTTAGTGTATGAAATTTGACACCAAACCAAACTAATAATTTGATTTGGTAACATACTTGGTTCCCGAGTTAAGATTTGCCGCCAAGCATTCAATAACCTCAACTAGTGTAATTTTAGTTACCTGAATCCTCATCACTCTCGTTACTGCTAACCTGGCAGCCGGCTACAATTTCTAGAAAAACAAAATTACTTTGATCCATTTAACAGCCAGTAATATTTAAATATCTTACCAGCAGTAGATGCAGAAACTGATTTTGAACGCGGTCTCATTTTGAGGTTACAAACAATACACACTGGCTCACGTTCGAATATAGAAGCACAAAATATCTACAATGGGCGCCAAATATCGCCGGAGTTGTAATTTTTAATTTGCTGTATATCACCGAATAACAATTCACTTTAAATGAAACCGAGCGCACAAGATGGGAGCACAAACGCACAATTAAACGATTTGACACGAGGGAAAGAAACGAATCAAATGACGCTGCACGCCACGAACGAACATGGGAGGTGGAAGACTGATAACAATTTTTAGTAGTGCCATAGTCGAAAAACAACCATGCTGTCATCTAGCGGAATTGAATGGTTTCCCGTGGGCTTGGCGCGAATATTTGAGAAACATTCATAATTATAGGAGAGCACATCGAAAAATATTTTTTGTGCAATACTGATATGGAAATCGAATTTATCTCCCCTAATCAGCTGCGTTCAGGCCAGTGAACCCGCCGTAATGCAATTAAATATGCAACAATTAAATGCAATGTAATGCATTCGACCGTTGCATGCCACATTACATTGGCTGTATTTGTGTATGTAAGATTTGATCTGATGGCGAAGCTGTTTCGAAATAAGCTGTTACCTCTCATCAAAGTTATAGATGGCTTTGAAAAGTCGTAATGCCACTCATGTAAGGATTTAACTATACAGTTTTTTTCTAATTGAATTAGTTTTTTTCATTTTAGCTCTGAGTTTTCAGGGTCTGAGGCATCTCCACGAAAGTTTGAGATCTCGTGCGGTGCGTCCCAACATGCATTTTGAGCTAGCTATTGCGTTTGTCCCGAGGGTCATATGAGGACGCGACCTGAATCAAATTGCTACACAGTCAGGTTCTGCAAAAGCACTGGAAGAACAATCTGCGGCACTGTGTGGCTTTGTGCGGCAGACAACATTGAATTTTGATTAAATGCGAATTTATTTTTGCGAAATAAATTCACACATCTCGTAGTAGTTACATTTTGATTTTGTCGGATGATGATTGCATCAACTGAACCGGGAATGAAAAGTATTTGGCCTACAAGTCAAATGGAAATGTAAGTTCATAAACCCTTCGCGAACGGTAAATAGGTACATTCGGATTTCTCGCACTATAAGTGAATTTGTCAATAAATTACAAATTATCGATTCGCATCAATGATAATAGACAACTGTAAGGTAGGAAGCCACTAAATGGAAGTCAAGATAATGTCAGCTATAGATATTTGTGTGAATGCGTTTGTAACAATCGTCTTTTGAAGACATCAACCTTCCCTGGTACAAATTGTTTTCTTGTACTCCGAATCATATTACAGATGTATGTACTCGTTCATGCTTGTTGATGTGCGAACCGATACCTAAACGAAACATCTTTACGAAGGATTGTATTGAACATATGAAAGATGTATGCAGCTTAAATGAATTGTAATTGACTTCGGATCGTTTCTTCAGAGATGAAAAATCAATTTCAAATAAAATCAAAACAAATTGTAAGAACGATTGATATCTCTATGGATAGAGCTATATTTGTGTACAAATAATAGGTATTTACATCCTATATGAAAGAAATACAGCATATAGGGTTTTATTACTGTGGAGATACTCGGGTCGTGTTTCTTTATGAATAAGGAATCACTGATTTGACTCACAAAAGAATTTGAATAAGTTTTCAGAAAATATGTACGTTAAAGTTCGATTCAGCAGCAGAATTCATTTACTCATATTCTTTCAACTAAAAAAATATTATGTCTTTACTTAAATGTTTTCGAGATTTACGAGGGTGGTTTGATAAGTCCAGGGTTTGATAAGTGACTTTTTGAATGAAATTTTTTTTTCTCGGTAAATAATTCCGTCCAAATAATGGGTTTCCTCAAGACCTTCAAAACAGGCGTTTGTTTCAGTGATGATTTCTTCATTCCACCCAAATCTCTTACAGCTCAATCATTTCTTCAGGTTTGGAAAAAGGAAATAGTTCCAAAGCTCTATATCTGGAGAATATGTTGGATGGGGTAGCAGTTCGTAGTCCAATTGATGGATTTTTGTCGTGGTGACTACTTACGAGGGGCGGCTGATAAGTTCGCGGCCTAAGGTACTTAGCGGTATCATCTCGTTATTGATAACACTAATTGTGACAATCATTGTTTGTATAAATAACACGTCTTTTTATATTTTGTTTATAAACACTTCATCACTGGAACAAACAACAACATCAGGTCAACGGAAACTGGACATTTTTACGAATTGGAACACCGCCCTGTGATTGAATTCTTTATTAAAAAAGGAAATAAGCCGAAAGGAATTTTTGAAGAGAGGTCATCGGGTTTCAGGATTTCGCACCTTCATATACGATAGTAAAAAAATGGAGTCGGCTATTTCAACAAGGAAGAGAGACCTTTGAAGACGACTCTCGTCCGTGCCGCCCAGTGACGGTCGTAACCAAACAAAATGTCCAAATGTCGAAAACTTAGTACTAGTTGATCAAAGTATTAAACTGTGGCAGTAGCAGATGAACTACATATTAGCAAAAAATAAGTTGGAGAGTTTTTACATGAACATTTGCGCATGACGAAAATTCGTGCGGACAAGCAGCGACGATTGGAGCGCAATGAAGGTTTTTTGGAGTTGTGTCAAGGTGATTTGGATGAAATTTGTAGCTGCATTGTAACCGTTGATGTATACATTTTTTTACATTTATCGGTATAATCCCGAGTGCAAACAAGGGTCGCTGTCGGGATAAAAAAGACAGAAAGACCTCCAGGAAAATTCTAAGTGAAATAATCGGCGTTGAAGATTATGGCTACCATTTTCTGATAGCGAGGGAATTTTATCAATTGATTACGAGCTGAAAGGGACTACACTGAACACTCAGTATTACGCAAATTTGCTGGATCAGGCAGGTGGGGCAGTCGTAAAGAAAAAGCGTTGCAAGTTGGCACGCGGAGTGCAGTTTCTGCAAATACAACTCACTCATTCACACCGCCTGGGTTGCGAGGTATGACTTGAAAGCTACGGGATTCATAAAAATCGACCACACAACCGACAGTTCGGACACGACACCTAGTGACTTTTTAATTTTTTTCAAATTTAAAAAAGGAGTTACGGGGACGAACATTTTCAGACGATAGTGAGATGAAGGCAGCCATGGAAAACCATTTTAGAGAGAAGTTGAATAATATTTTTTCAGTGCTATGAAGGCATTATATTCACGACGTGAAAGTGTATTTTACTTGAGGGGGCTTACATTAAAAAATAAATATATAAAACTATACTTTAAGTACCTTAAGCCGCGAACTTATCAGCCGCCCTTCGTACGTGTGCATTGTCTCGATGGAATAATACTTTTTTCTTTATCAAATGCGTTTTTTTCTGCTTTAAATCAATATCGAATCTGTCCAACAGCTCCAAATAATGTTCGCAGGGATCGTTTCACCCTTTTCAAAGTAATCAATATGACTGATACCGCGTGCATCCCGAAAAATTGCTGCCATGACCTGTTTGGCAGACCGACCCATCTTGGCCTTCTTTGGTGCACGGCCTCACGAAGAAACCCACTGTTTGATTGTTTCTTGGTTTCTGGTGTAGTGTGATGGATTAAGGTTTTGTCTACGGTAACGGCACGGTGCAAAAGCTTGTTCTGATTGGGGCTGAAGATTGCCAAACACTCCTTTAATGTGGTCACACGGTTCTTCTTATGCTCGAATGAGATTAATCGCGGCACTCATCGCGCGGGTAGCTTTTTCATGTTCAAATATTCATGTAAAATGTGATGTACCTACTTAGTTAAGATGACTACAGCCACAGGCTCCTCACGCACTGTCATTCTCGGATCGTCCAATATAATTTTATGGATTTTATTGACAATTTCTGGCGTGACGACCTTTTTTAGACGACCTGAACGTTCGGCGTCATTTGTGCTGTTACGACCACAGCGGAACTCAGTAATTTACTTGTTAGTCGATAAAATTGATGGTCCAAAATCCCCATAGTATTTATCTTTTTTTTTTGTTTCGGCGATGGTGTTTTTGCGCAAAAAGTATTGCTTAATTAGCACATGAGTTCTACTTTTTTCCATTTTCGTTCAAATTTTTGAGGTGTCAATGACTGTCAAAAAAACAAACTAAATGGCGCAGCCTGCTCAAAATTTTACCGTAGTCTGCTAATAGATGGCAGCTGACGGAAAACGAATTTAAAGTTGCTGCGCGGGAAATTCAAAAAGTCACTGACTTATCAAACTGCCCTCGTACACCAGGGGTGTGTTCAATGTGCATGCTATAGCAGCTATTAGCTGCTAATTTAGCAGCTCTGGCTGTCCAATGTCACGAAATAGCTACTTTCTGATGCTTGCTATTTGACAGTCGGGCTGTCCAAGATTCCGGAATAGCTGCTAAGGTAGCAGCTATTCGCTGCTCGTAGTCTGGAGGATAGCTAGAAAGTAGCTACGGCAAAATGGCCGTGCGTACACAGCTGACATGCAATTTGAACGTAATTTTCAATTGGAAATTGAAATCATTGAAATGAAAAGAAGTTTTTGCGCTTTTGTGACACAGGAGATTATTAATAAATTTGAAAATAGTGACAGGATAAATTAAATACGGGCTTTTAAACACTTAAACTCAACTCGAGTTTTAAGTTGGCTTGTACACAGCGCAGTTCATCTTGAGTTTTTAGAAGGCGAGCATGAAGCGTAAAAGGCCGGGTGCTCCGATTCCTGTATTATCAAATTTTCAATGATTATTTTTTGCTCTTTTTCTCATATATGGCGTCAAAAGCCGGAAATAAGTGATACGTTTTAAATATGTTAGGAAAATTTTAATGGATTTTTCAGCTGTATGTTGACAACTCTTAGATTTTATACAGTTTCCAAAATGCAATGGAAGTATTGAACTGATCCACGAAAATGCTAAAATTACAATAAAAAAATTGAAACAAAATTATTTTTGAATTTCCTGCGTAAAGGCTGCCTTCGTAGCAGCTCTTGGCTGTCCAATATCCATAGCTGCTTCACCTAGCTACTGCGAATTTTGACACTTGCTAACGTGATGCTATGCTATGCTTTTGGAGCAGCTATAGCATGCACATTGAACACACCCCAGCAATCGCTCCGGCGGTGGAGTTTTCCAGCTTGTAATTTCAAAGCTCATAGTAAGTACACATGTTCATTTTGCTTGACTTAAACACATATTTGTATTCATCTCTACTAACGTACTTTGAGATGTGCATATAACACGTACCCTTAGGCAATTTGCCGATATAATATTCGCATAAAAGCCACCACCAATTTATATACGTAACGTATATACTATAACATCCATAAAAAGAAACGAAGCTAAAAGTTAGTTGAGGAAATATGAAACTGAAAGTTCAACTCTCTTGTGGCCAATAACAGTATCGCCATTACTTCAATTTCTGCGGGATATTGCTTTCATGGCGTTACGATATTGAATTTTAATAAAACGCATCTGTTAACATGAAAAATTATTTTCGTTCTTTCGAAGCATTTCCGCGAAGATGTGGAGCAATGTTGTGTTGAGCATTGTTGTGCTAAGCTCGTTTTTCCCGATGACTTTTCTTGTTCTGATGTTTTGTGAAGGATTTTTACTGTAAGTTAAAGTCTTAAAGGAGAACTGCCAAGCAATAACAAATCTTGTGTCCTTTGGCACAAATTCTGTTCGATTTATAAGCTGACGTGGTATTTTTGTAAAAATGTATTGCATTCGTTGTTTTATCAAGCAACTTTAAGATGAAATTGTTTTGATGGGAGAAAGTTGATTGAACTAATACTGGCAATGAAAATTCCGCAAATCATGAAATTCGAAACTTCAAAACATAATCGTAAGTTTTTTTTATAACCACTCAAGGATATGTTGAAATTGTCAGATGTAAAACGTACTATCGTTAGTTTTGACATTTGGTAACAGCATAATCTTAAAGTATTAGTTACATCCTCTGTGGGGACATCCACCTCAGAATTTTTTTTCGTGCGTAAATGTCAAGTTTCGTGCCTAAAGGCTGGTACTGAGCTAATCGTCAAGCTAAATTTTGACATGTCTCCATTATCTGGTCATTCTTTCGAGCGAAAATTTTGGCAATGGAGAAAAGCAGAGACACTGCTCATTTCTGACGGATAAAATGTCAAGAATTTCACTTTTCGATCGATTTTCTTATTAGAAAGTCATTTGCACTGCTCAATTTTCAAATTGAAACACTAAATGTCACTTTTTCGCTCGAAAGAATGAACTGCACAAACTAAATTGGCGTGAAATGATTGACAACATGTTTCAGTGCCATCTATGTTTTCAAAGCGAAAGCAACTTCAAAGCAACTTTTCATGCTAAGAACACAGTACCAAACTTGCTTATTTTCAAGCTAAATTTTCGCCGAAACAGATTTCACGTGAAATCGAACTCAGTACTATGCTTAAGAAGCGTCATTTGCGGGAACTTTTGATTCACTTCTTTAATTTCAAGAAATCTGCAGCTGAGGTGCATCGTTTGCTTTTAGAAGCATATGATGTAATTTAAGTGAGAGAAGTTGTCGTGAGTGGTTTGAAAAGTTTAAACACGATTACTCTGACGTGGAAGACAAAAAACACAGTGGAAGGCCGAAAGTGTACACTCAGAAAAAAACTTTGTAAAATTGGGGAAAAACATTGTTAATTCATATATTTTTCACTATGAAATGGCGCCATAGAGGTTTCTCTATGAATTAACTACTACATAGTAATACGTGCGTAAGTTGTATTGGCAACAATTTTCTCTATTGAATCAACAAGGGCTGCTTGTAATTTTGAAGCCGCGAATAGGAAATCCAACAACTAAATTGGATCGTAATAACATGGAAAGGAAAGTGTGGCTGCATGCTTAAAATATGAACAAAAATGTCATAAATCGACTTAAAACACCAATGCAAAAAAGACACTATTTAATGCTTTGAATAGTTGAAAGACCCAAGAATTTCAACAATTTATAATTCTCGAAATTCTTGGGTCCTTCAACTATGTAAAGCATTAAATAGTGTCTTTTTTGCATTGGTATTTTAAGTTGAGCTTTTTGAAACATATTGACATTAAAATTGTGCTGTTTTGTGTCTTATTGCTGGCAAGCAACAGCTCTTTACAAGCTTTATCGCGTATATTGTTTAACAAGTATGGCGAGATTTTGGTCTTAAATGATGCCAATTTCGCAAGGAGCAAATTTTCATTTCCTGGGACTGGGTGTAATAGCCGGAAGTTGATATGTATCTGGAATTTAAATTATAACACAATTTGAGTCTGATTTTATAAAAACTATCTACCTATTTGATGTCTTTCGGTATCTTTATACCCTTGGCCATGCTTTAAGATTTATTTCTATCTGCCTTAGAAGAAAAGAATTCTCCCATTGCTTTTTCACTTGTTCCCAATCACTGCAGCTATGACTAAAGGTAAGTAACAAAAAATAAACTATTCAGCACACCGAACGACACACACACTGCATGCACTACAACTTACATATATGCGCGATTTGTGTCTCGAAATGAATGCTGCTGAGATTTAGTAATGATCAAACAAAACAAAAGAAATTGAAGTGCATCTATTCAAATCAACAGATCAAGTAGTTGATTTGTGTTCATGACTAAAATAACCGATAATGCATGTTGTATTTACAACATACTTATTGAATTTACATTAGTCGTGTTAATTCCATAAAATTCGTTGTTATTATGAAAGAAACAGCAACGAATATACAAAGAGGCTGTACGTTTATTATGGCCGTGGCTTTTACATTGATAATTCTTGATTTTACTATGCGACTTTTTTCTGAGTGTACGAAGACAAGAAATTGGAAGCGTTATTGGAGGAAGATTCGTCCCAAAAACAACTTTCACGTACATTACAAGTGACTCAGCAAGCAATTTCACATCGTTTAAAATCGTTGGGAATGATTCAGAAACAAGGAAATTGGGTTCGCTATGCCGAGAGTCGTTGAAGGCCGATGGTTCCGAATCCGAGAGTCGTTGAACGCCGATTTTGCATGTGTGAAATGCTGCATACCAGGCATAAAAGATTAATCCAGTACGATAAAAATCATGAAAACCACCAGGCCATGCTTCAACATCCGAATATTCATGCCAAACCGAATATTTATGGAGAAAAATAAATGTTGTGGGACCAGCCTGGTGTCGTGTACTATGAGTTACTTAAACCAAGCGAAACCATTACTGGAATTCTGTACCAAACACAACAAATGAGATTGAGCCGAGCACTCAAGGAAAAACGCGCCAATTACTACTCCAGACACGACAAAATTATTGTTACATGATAATGCTCGTTCGCATGTTGCGGCGCCGGTTACGACCTATGTATATGGCAACACTTGATTTGGAGGTCCTACCCCAAGCGTCATATTCACATTGCTCCCTCGGATTATCACTTGTTCCGGCCAATGGCACATGGTCTGGCTGAGCAGCACTTTACATCATATGAAGATACCAAAAATGGGTCGATTCGTGGATAGCATCAAAAGATGAAGAGTTCTTCCGACGTTGTATTCGGATGCTGCCAGAAAGATGGGAAAGATTAGTTGCAAGTTATAGATAATACTTCCAATAAAAGTTAATGTACCATCCTTTCACAATAAATTCCTGATTTTTGATAGAAAACGGCGGAATTTTATTTGAACTCCCAATAATATTCTTTGGTGTGAAAAATAATGTTGTCATGTGAAGACCAACATATAAAATAATTTATCAGCAATTTGAGAATAACTAAACTGTCCCTTTACTAAGGTTTTTTAAACCTAAAGCTGGTGACCCCGGTCAACGTAAGGCTGAAATTTCGGACCAAGGACGTCTAATTTTTGTTGTCAAGCAATGGATAAAGACCAAACAGAGGACATCGCGTTCTCCATCGACTGCCGAGTCAAAGTTGGTAGCAGATTCTTAGTCATAGAAGAACGAAGTTGCCCGCCACAAAAAAAAAACAATTGCTTCCGTAATGTGCAAAGTAAGCTAATGTGCATAAGTCTTTCCTCAGTACAACTAAACAGAAATCAAATTTGAAATCTTTGTTTTAAATCAAGCTCAAAATACCTTCTTGGACAAAGTGCAAATGGAGCACAAATATCATCAAATAGTATCTTCGCGACTTTACTAAGCCTATGCTAAGCTTCAAGCATTCCAATTACTTACTCCTTGAGAAAGGAGACATTTGAAATCCCACTGTAAACATCCTGTTCCTTCTATATAATTTCCCATTGCGGTTTACCACTCAAACAAAAACTTCCCATGTCAAATCTACTACAAGGATTGTATTACGATCCCGATTGTATAGCTAACCGTTTCCTGTTCATGTGAGTGTCTTACGTGATAGTAATGACAATGAAACCAGCACCGCATGTACAAGTGAGTATGGTAAACTAGTTCAGAAGTAAGTAGTGCGCAAATTGCCAAAACGGAAAAAAAAAACTTTTCAAGAATGCCAGGACGTATGCCCTCGTATACCCAGTGATGGATGTTGCCTGATGTGCCGAAATATAATAATGACGTAACAGAAACTTTCCCAACACATACATATAAAGTCGTTTCAAGCGATAGGTCATGAGTTTCGCTCATAAGTTCCATTCGACTTTGGCAAAAAAGAATATCACTGTGGCAAACTATTCCAATCGAACTCATTGAATCGAGCTCGTAAACATTGCGAAGACCTTGCTGGTAGTTAAAGTCAAAGCAGCAAAGAAACGGAAGAATATTCGCATGGCAAAGATGTTTCTTTCGCCAACAACAAAATCGATACTTTCTCCGTATAGGAAGAAGAAAGGCCAAGTCATGCTGGGAATAAATGAGGGCGAACTTTGCTCCGCAATGTCTTCCAAGGTGGTAATGACCTGTAATTATAATAATGACATTAAAGCCAAAGATGACTTTACTGTCTTGATTCAGCAATTTCATCGGACCGTTCACACGCTCTGCCATGCCCCAGCGGAAACGTGATAATCTCTCAAAAATTCTTGCATCAATCTCACTCGTATCAAGCATCTAATGAATTGTGAGTAAAATATGGTCGGTCATCACTTGCTACCCCGGAACAATGAAGATTTATATATTAGGAAGCCAAACCGGCCTTATGTTGCTCTTGAGCAGCAGTTCACGCTTTTCCGCAAGGATAAAATGATTCCTCGCTTAGCATGGACTAGGACTAATGTTAGGTACTTATTTTCTGTTTTCAGTTATTCAACTGAAGTTTTTTTTTACCATTCCACGTAATTTCAATTGAGGTTGTTTGCTTTGGTCATTTTTAGTGCGAACTTCTCTAGCACGCCTACGTAATGAAAGTGTCTATTTAGTTTTCACAAACATTATTTTAAGGTATGGTGTTGTGACAAGACGCCATAAAAGTTTGTTGCATGTTAAATGGACGAGCTTCGTTTTCAAGGAATTTCTATTACTGAATAACGTGAAGAAAAAATGAATTAATAATAGCAGTAATTAGATATGTAGATAAGTGGAATGGTTGGCATAAATTTGATGGAGATGCTCAAGAGAGACTGAAACGAAGATATCTTATGTAGTCTGGAACTAATGTGAACTGTTGAAATAATGAAAATTAGGAGAAGTAGAGTTATGTTTCCTCACTAAGAAGTAGAAAGGCATGAAGCTAGTATAGATAAGCTAATATATACAAGCAGCAATTTCGTTTTAAAGGCAAATTTCTATTGCAAGAGTGATAGAAGATAAAAATAGTGGAAGTCAAAGCAATGAAAGTAAAGCAGCTGTCTCAGCTATTTTGTTGAGCAAAGCGAGCGTGCTTTCGCAGAATGATTTAGGCACCCGATATCACATGTGAATATCACATTGAGTATCATTTTCAATATTATTCTGGCACTTTATATGTTTCGCAAGGTGCGGCAGGTAGATTTATTTGTATGTTTAAATGAAAATTCGCTCCTTTTACTTTTCCCCTGAGATTATGAAAAAAATTATTTATCATCTGGCATAGATTTCGATGGCGGATAATAAGGCAGTTCACACCACGATCCTCAATCCTGGAAAGCACAAGGACAAGGAGGGAAATCTGATATCTGAAAAATGTAGAAAGCGATTACTTAGAAGCATCGTTAGATTTTAGATTATGATGTACAAGAGCTGTTACCGCCAACCATTGAAGAAACCGTCCGTCAGGACTATTTGGTTAGCAGCAAAGTAATTTCGCTTTTTTCCACTAGATGATCGTTCTAAGTCGTTCTTCTCCATTGCGAACTTCAGACTGTACATATGTGGTATTTGACAGCTGAAATTTCATAGGCTATTCACTGTTTATTTATTGTTTTGCACTGACTTGAAATGGAGATTCCAAACGGTCATTTTCATCACATTTTACTATATTATTTCCGGAAAGCTCAAAACGCAGTGCCAGCTCGGAAAAAATTGTGTGTTGTTTATGCTGTAAAATAATTAAGAGTAAGCTATTGCCATGATTGTTTTGCTCGTTTTTGTTCCGAAGATTTTGACCTCAAATTTGCAACACGCTCTGAACGCCCAACTGAAGTTGACGACGATCAAATAAATGCACTTAAAAAAAATAGCCGGCGTAGTACCACACGAGAATTGGAGGGTGTTATACCCCTATAGCTGATGCACCTAGTTACATTTCCTTTGTTATGTATGGGGCATATTATAAATTTACGCCAGCCTTCTGGCATCTCTTCATGCTCCCATACGCGCAATATAATTTAATGAATTGCTCGGTGTAATATAGGCCCTCCATATTTAATCAGCTCAGCTAGTATGCCGCCGTCTCCAGGGGCTTTGTTGAATTTCAGCCGACTTATGGTTCTTCGTACCTCTTCTATGCTCGGTGGCGGCAGCATAAGGTCCTCTTCTTGCATTGGTAGAGCCTCCAATTTTTCGTTGAGCTGACCGTTTAGTAATTCACTAAAGTGCACTACCCGTCGCTCCAGAAGGCCTTCAGGATCGGTGATCAGATTACCCTCTTTGTCCTTACAGTACGTGTAGTGTGGTGTGCACTGCATTATATTTCGGACTATTTAGTAGAACTTCCGCGCCTGGTGCGGACCTCGATCTCTAGCTCTTTTGTTTTTTTTACAGATCAGGTCTTTTTCCCAGGCTGCTTTCTTCCGTCTGTGAAGTCTCTTCTTTGTTCTTCTGAGCTCACGTGCCCGGGTTCTATGAGATTGCTGCATTGCCCCGTATGCGAAATTCTTACGTTTACATTGATCATCAAACCAGTCGCTCCGATCTTTGCGGCTACTGCCTAAGATGGCGTCAGCAGTACTAATGACAGTATTCTTAAGGCGTGTCCACTTCTTATCTACGATCGGCATTCTGCCCCAGGACTTAATATCCTCCATCGAGCACTTCGAGGGCGACTCGTGATACAAGACCAAAGGTGTTACTGGTATTTTCATTGCGTAAGACAGCCGTGTTGATTCGACCCTGGTTCGCGGATGCAATGGTTTTATGCAATGCAATTCGTACTCGGAGAACCATACCAGCAAGATAGTGATCGGAGTCTAAGTTGACAACTCGATACGTTCGTACCGTCATTAGGCTCGAGTAGTGGCGGCAATCTATTAACACGTGGTCTATCTGGTTACGAGTGGCTGCATCAGGTGATATCCAGATGGCCTTATGGATATCTTTACGTGGGAACCTGGTACTCGCAACTTCATTTCTTTTGCTTGACACATTAGAGTAAAAGCTCAACGAAATGTCTGAATCCAAATTCAATTGTAGTCTGCTTCTAGGATAAATGTAACGGAATAATCCCATTTGCAACACTAAAAAACACAGCGTCAGATACCATAATTTATAAAAAATCTGGCACTATGTACATAGTCTGTTTCGGGTCTATGAGAAAATATAGCACCAGACGCCATAGTTCGTGTGCGAAAAGTATATAGGAGTAGGCTCAATGAATTATAGCACACAACTCCAAGTATGAAAGCCCCCAGCACCTTTTATTATGACCCTTTACGCCATGCACTTTAGCCTTCCACGCCATGCATTATAGTTCTGAGAAAAAGCAAAGTAAAAGCAAATTTGCTCCCGTTTTGACAATTTGATTTTGACAATTGTGGGTGTAAATTTCTTTTAGCATTGATGAAATTTAATACTAAATTTTTAATTTCTTATAAATGAATTCAGCTCGATTCTGTTTTCGAGCCCATGATTCTATTGATTCAGAGCCGACGCTTTACCCACTAACCAACTTTAATGATATGTGCTGAGATTGTATTGCGCCATGTTAGGAGCACGCGCTATGTAGATTCTGCAATTATGGAAAAAAACACAGAAAACACACGAGAATAGAACACACTGAAGCAAACTACACAAAAACACCACCTGACTTTACATTCCAGTCAGGCACCATCAATGGACACAGCAGAGGCCTATAGAGGTTTTCATCACTACTCGTTCGATTTGATTACGAAACTTAAATGAAACTTTGGAAGAAGTTCTACTAACTTTGATGATCCTAGTTCCACGATATCTTATAAAAAAATGTTCAACTAGTGTAAACCACCACAAATTTCGTTGGACATTGCCTCTCATCCATGCTCAAAGATTTGAATGCTGCAAAGACCACAGATTTTATTCCTTCATTCTCTCTTCAGTAAAAAAGCGACGTTGAGAGCTCATTCCGATCTTTTTTAATACACTTGAAAAAAAAAAAAAACATCAACCTGCGCACATCGTAATTAGTTTGGCAATAGTAATTATTGTCAGCAATAGCAATAGTTTGGGTACCAGAAGAAAAAGGCACCTCATTGCATTATCGGTGGACGTTGATTATTTGAAGTTTTGCTCAAAAACTGCAATGTTATTTGACTATGACACGTGTTTTTTTTGGGAAATTCCAATTTCGAATGACGTTTTTAAAAGGCCATATCATTTAAAAAAACAGAAGTCCAAGTCCTTGAACTTGGAACTTTCCAATGGTCAATCTGGAGCCTTGATTAAGCAAAGTAACCCACAACATCCTTTATCAGTTCTGGGGATTCAAGTTGGTAAGGTTGGTCCAATGCATATAGTGTGGAGCCTCTATCACATTTTTTGACTCAGGTTCCTACTTAGAGCTAGTCAGGTCTGAAATTATGGTTGGATTTGAACTATGGACAACACTGTAGCAGCTGGTGCTCTTTCCACTCGGCTTTTCAAGCCAAGAATATTGAAGTGGAATTGTTTTTGTGGGTTCTCATCAGACGTCAGCTCTATATTCTCTGCTTTGATAAGCGTTAGAGCCGATATACGTTTTCCATGCTAATTTATAGACAAGAAGGGAACTGCGATCACAAATGAATAACCTCTACAAGAATATTGTTTTCCAACCATGTATTTTGTTTTAAATCCCAAATCTATCTACGAGTGACGATATTGTGAGAATTTCACATACAGATTCGAAACAAGTTTCTTGATGTACCTTCGTAGATGCTTTGACCCTGGTTGCATAACGATGAATGGTACCCGCCTAAACATTATAATTGGCAAGGCAATTGTCACTTTGTTATAATTCTCGGAAAAGTTTATTTGGGAAACAAAGTTCCTTGACTTACACAGGGTAAATTGTGAGCTTTACACCTAAACTTCAAGGCTCCAATGTTGTTAAGACCTATTTAAAGACTTGCACCAGTATATCACAGTTCGAAATTCAAGGGAATTATTTCCTCATACAGGACACTCTCTCGAATGCAGCACTCAATGAATCATCGACAACTGCAAGCCTGTATGTTTCAAGCGTCTTGTTGTCGTCTGACACAAATAATTATTGAAATATTATCGGGACAATATATCGTGCATCGGCAAAACCTACTTACACGATAGGCATCGATGCCGCAGCTGCCAACAAATGACTTGCTAGCTGGCTTAGTATCTAATACAATTAACATTATCAGCATTAGTATCCGACGATTTTGCATTCGCGTCACGAAAAGCACCCATGAAATGAAGTTCCTTAGGAATGTGACCTACATCTGAAATTCTCTGCATGCATGGGAGGTCGACGACGAAATCGTGTGTGCGGCTGGCAAGTTGACTAATAATGTCTTTTCTACTGGTTTCGAAGACGTGTCCTTACAGGAGATAGTATACGCTTTTGTTACTATGTTATCTTCAGCGGAAGCGGAAGCGAGTCTATTAAATGCGACAAATTAGTGTATTGAGACATAATTTTGAAATCGATAATAAGGCTTGTAGTTGCCTGCGGACTCAATGGCCCTACGGATCCGTTTGTATTTATAAAAATTTAAATGTCATATGATCCAAGCGAACAATTTGCCTGTCATGATTTTCATAACATTCAGCTCAAAGCTTATTCAAGAGGAACCGAAAAGGTCTAGCACCTCAACTCCACCTCCACACACTGAATTGGCATTTCCTCTGTCACTGTGTTGTATGGACTATAAACAACTCCGCGTATCCACAAACCGCTATGACAACCAGAAATATTTTCAGAATCATAACTGTAAAAGGACTGAAGAAAATCCCTTTCAGATGCTTTTTGCTTCTACAGGACTTCATCATACCTACTATTCATTTGCATCTAATTATTTTTTTCCTACGACATAGCCCCAGTCAGTGTCCGGAATCACAGTTATTTGTTCGGAATAATTGCTAGTGTGCTGAATGAGGGCGAGTGAGTACAGTTATGACAATTTCAGAGATGAATTGCTCATTAGAAGAGATAAAGGCTGGTCTTTGGTCTTCTGTTTGCTTGCAATTGTAAATAATATTTTGATTTGTGTGAATGAGAGACGCCATGAAAGCGACAAAAGAGATGAAAAGCAAACTTTTTTAAGAGGATATACGCTATCTGATCGTTTTGTTAGCTTGTTTCATTTTGTATTTTTTTCTATTAGTAAGTGAAATATGACGCAGTATGGGAAAAAATGAATGAAAAGTTGAACTTGTGCAAAGGTTGGCCAGATATTTGTTATTTTGTTAAGAATAATTTAATGTTTGCTTAATTTAGTAGTTTGCAAGAAATCTGCAAAGAACTAATAATATTGAAATTGTTTTTGCGGGATGATTAAAATTGAAAAAATTTTATTTACATTGAAAATTTTATTTTCAATTTTTCAATTTTAATCATCCCGCAAAAATAAATTCCAATTTGATTCGGTTTCGGAGGCCTATTCCGCAAAACGATCGAGTTTCCCGTATCAATTATTCTCTGCTTTGATAAGCTTTAGAGACGATATACGTTGTCTATGCTGATTTATAGACAAGAAGGGAACCATGATCACAAATCAATAACCTTTATGAACTAATAATAGTTTTTTAATGTGAATGTGGTGCAAACAAAACCCATCTATTGCATAATTTATCATTTTGGAAATACTGAGCACGCATAAATTTTGTCATGTTTGAAAATATCACCTCCAGGGTGGTTTGTAGAGTCCAGCTTAGTTGATTGATGCATTTCTAGGACCTTTGCATCTCTTGAGTCTCTCTTTCAGTCCCTTACAGAACAACCTGAATAAATCTCTCTTAGATGCCCTCACCAGACTTTTGTGGTTTCTTTGTTATATCCTGTAAGCAGTCTGGAAAGCTCGACTGACCAGTTGCCCGGTATCTTTCCTCATATTCCGTAGTTCCTGGTTCCACTAGGGCACGCCTTATCTTCAGGAAAACGATTGGACTTGGTCCAATCACTGAGGTAAAAAATATTTTAAAGGTTGAGAATTATTTTTTTTTCGCGAGAATTTCTTAGAAACTTTTCCGCTCAGTCATCATATCTTTTCTTTTCAAATTCAAATCAATAAACTATCGTCTCTAACGCTTTTCAAAGCAGAGAATATTTGATACGGGAAACAGAATCGTTTTGATGAATAAGCCTCCTTTTTGGTCATTTGAAGTGAAAATTGTTATTTTTCACGAAAAATTTGGCCTTTTTGTAGGTAGAAAACCCCCTTAATGTAAAAAAGAATCTAAAACTCATAGTTGGGGGGAAGTATTTAACATATGAAAAGTATGTGCCAAGTTTGAAATGAATCAGTAATGTGGTTTTTAAATGGCAGTGAACAGGGACTTTTAAATAGTGGTTTTGAGAAAATGACTACTATACTCCCAGCTGTCGGAGCAACAATCATAGAGGAGATGGGACTAATTATTTAGCCAACTTTGGAAAGTTTGCACTTAGGTTCCTTCTTAGGACACTTACCTGAAAAAAATCAACTTTGGATCATCTTTTTATCTTAATCTTTTTCACTTTATACAACCCGTAGCTTCCTAAAAACTTCAAATCCCATAAGAAATAAATGCAAATTTTCTTCAATGCGCCATACTGTAGGGCATCTAGGAACAACAGTTCTTTGCATGGGCTGCAACTACTTCTTTTTATATTCTTGCCGTTTCCATCTCTTCTATTCTGAATTTTTCACAAATAAACTTCCGTAAAGCCATTTGCAACGATTCAAATTGTCACCTCCGAAGAAAGCTTGCTTTGCACCTATCCACATAGACCTAGTAAACTTTAACGGTCACCACTTATTCTAAGGAACCATAAACCGACATGCATCGTATTTCTTGCCCGCTTTTTCCGCAATCCTATAAAATTTTACTCTCGAACAATAAGGCCAACTTCATAAACTAACCGAAGAGAATCCGTTCCGAGTGCAGACAGTAACTCATTTTATTTTCATTCGCCACGCTGTCGACAAGACAACAATGAAAACCATTCCCGAAAATATACTATGTGAGCTTGGACAAAGAAAGTCGTCTGTCCGTTGTCCTTTTTTTTTGTACAGTGTGAAATATAAATATCCGTTGCAGACGATGAGAAACGCTGCTCGACGTATATGTGCATGTATTTATGCATGTCTCGCTTCGACATCCGCTTTTCGGGGAGGAAGCACGAAAAGTGTTTATGCAACGCATTCTGAACAATTTATGACTTCGATGGGTAACAAACGGGCCTGGAGTAAAGTTACGTCCTCAAAAATGGTTGATGCTTCGATGGTTGTAGAAAGAGTCTATGAAAAAAATCTGTGTTTGCATATGGCATAGCTTGATTGAAGAATTCCCGAAATATTTCGAGTAAAATAGGACATCCGATGCATTTTGCAGTTGAGCGATGTTTTTGTGATGCTGCAAATATTTATTTTTGGTATGTTATGCACCTGCGAGATCTCTATATCAATGCATTTTTACTGGAGTATTGCTCATGTGCTTAGTAATAGCTTCCTTTGGTTGGTGATTTGAGTTTAATTTTGAATGCGAATATTCAAGCAACAATCAATCTTTGAGGTTTTTTTTTTAAAAAAAAAGCTGCGCTCTATTGCAAGAGATCTTTAGATGTAGATTGAATGCTACGGATAGAATAAATACTACCGTTATTGTTCTAACGTATAGTTCTGAGATTTATAACTTGAGGATTATTATTTATTATTTTTAAGTACAGTTCATATAATGATGTCCTGAAACGGATTCGATTATGTGAACGTGCAAAATATTTTAACATATTGCGTTACAGACTCTTCAAATCTGATACAAGGTAAATTACCCGACAAACAGGAGTAATACAGCTTAAATATATGTGACTATATTGTGTAATGGTACGTTACGAATGGTAAGATACTTGCCTAAATACAACATAGCGATATAAATATTTTAGACAGCTGAAAGCCACTACAAACACAAATACAACTAATACGTCCAAAAAACAATAGAACTTAATGATTAAGTAAATGTATTTAATATGGCTAGGCAGGTACATCCACCTATAATAAAGACTAACGACCGCCAGTCGAATACACGTAAACCTTTCAGCACATAAAACTCTCCTCCAAACTTTCTGCATGTATAACACAATAAATCACAATCACTTATAAATTACATTTCCTGTAGTAATAAGTGTTCATCAAACAGTCAGTTAACGTCATGGAGCAGGTATCCGTTGTCCGGAAACCTCCACTCTCTCGAAGTTGCCGGCCAAACGTCCTGCTAATTCGATATAAACATTCTTCGGCTCCTTCCAAACTAAAAGAATTGCCTCGATTTCCGCATAGATCGTCTAATTGACTGAGGTTCTCGCACTCGGTACTTCCGGACAACCGGCAACTGTAACTCTTACCCCCCAACCAACATCATCAAATCATCAGTCGATTCGACCTGAAAGAAACGACTACCTTGCATTCTACGAGTTTAGTTCCGAATCCCAAATGCCTGGCATCGCAAATAAAGTAGCATTTAGATTGCCAGCGTAGACACCGTCATCACCGTCCTGATTCGCATATCCACCCTATTTCCGGATTCCGGACAGCAGTGAAAAAGGCGAGAGAATCGTTACGACAGTTACAGCCCCGGTCGGTAGCCCTTTCGAACTTGCCATGTAATGAACCCCAAAACGTAATGGTTGATTGTGAGTCCTTTCGCACAAAACGGATGGCCATCGTTTATGATGCCTAACCTAACAGAGTTTGAATGGGGCTAGGCTGTAATATGCTTGCGCAGCATGAGCACAACATACCGGTATTTGTCAGCAAAATGTTTTGGTTTTCGCAGTATTGTAGTCATTTAAACGGTAAACAAACGGAAAATGCTTTCTCCAAGTATCGCAACGAACCCTTTAAAGAACCCGAATTGATACCTTGTTAACTGGTGGGAAGTGTTTGGTTAGATTGCTGATGAAATTGTATTTATGTGTATACGGAGTGTGTATGACTATAATGCAACTTGGAAGTGCACGTGGTCGATGAGAGATTCTGCGCACGTATGCTAAATTGGGACAGAGGAGTAAAAGTGATTTCTCTTGATGTTCTCCGTTAAGAGAAATCACTGAGAAGGGTTGGATGACGAAATTCAATACAGTACAGTACAATCTAATTTTATCGTTTTGGTACATAGATCTTTTCGGCATTAGAGTCATATGTTTTAAATAAAATGCATAAATTTTAGTACAATCTAATTTGTTATTATGGAAATTCCTCTTTCAGTTTTTTTTTTAAATTTTATGGCTTTGTTTGCTCTCGTTCGTTTAGTTTACAATTTCAAACAAAGACCTAGTGATAGTGAATATAGATCTATAAGTCTTGGGCGTTTTTAAGAAAAACGGGAATAAAAACCAACAATAAATTTTTTTATTATTAAATATATTCACCCTGTGCGGTGAAATGCACTTGTTACGATTTTACTATTTATTTTTCCTGATCAATACTCTTCTGCGGTTTTCTACTGTGAAAGATCATCGGGATATCTCACTACACGCAAAACCGGAAATAATTAATAATCACTCGGAGTGAGGTTTAGGCTATAAGGTGGATCTCCGAATTCTTGGAATCCGCAGAACGATCTGATTTTATCACTTTTTCCTTTTGTTTAGAATTTAAGCATAAAATTGGGTCCGCAACTGAGTAATTGATGGATGGTTTCAGTAAAATTTTTAGGCTTGTTGACGTATTCGAAATGTCAAACTCATATGGTTGTTTGACAGTTGATACTTCAACAGTTGGTACGTTAAACAGTCAAAAAAAATGTATTGTTCAGTTGCATATGTAGCTTTTGTTTGGCGTCTGTTGAAAAATGGAAGATCGAAAGGAACATTTTCGTCATATTTTGCTTTTTTATTTCTGGAAAGGAAAAAACTCATCGCAAGCTTACAAAAAGCGATGTGCTATTTATGGTGACAATTGTTTAAAAGAGCAACAGTGTCCAAATTGGTTTCCTAAAATTCGTTCTGGAGATTTTTCACCGAAAGATGAACAACGTTCTGGTCGTCCCATTGAAGTTGATGAGTAACAAATCAAAGCAATAACCAATTTGGATCGTCATAGCACAACACGTGAGATTGCAGAGCAGCTCTATGTCTCACATACATGCATTGAAAAAAAGTGTTTAAAAAATCTTGGCTGCGTAAGAAAACTCGATATATGGGTTCTTCATGATCTCGAAGAAATTCAATTAACAAAACCCATTAACATCTGCAATTCGGTGAAGAATCGTAATAAAAACGATCCATTTTTGAAACGATTGATAGCTAAATATTAAAACTAGATTATTTATAACAATGCCCATCGAAAAGGATTGTGGGGCAAGCAAGGGAAACCAGCTCAAAAAACATCAAAAATGGATATTCACCAAAAGAAGGTTATGTTATCAGTTTAGTGGGATTACGAAGGAATTGCCTGCTTTGAGATTTGACTAGGTAACCTAAAGTTAAGTTCAAATTTGGATGCCAGGCGGTGGAACCTCAGAACCAATTTGGAGAAGCGAGAGAAAGTTTACCTGGTGATGCTGAAATGATCAATTCAGAGCAGGATAGTATAATGCGCTATATGGTCAATTAAAACAAGGTACAGTTTCTAACTGTTTATACAGAACAATTATACTCCTGATGTTATAAGGTTTGTTTAGATCAACTTTCACCTCCATCTTCTATGACTTTGTCCTTCCTTCAAAGTGAACAATTTGCAAAACTTCAAGCTGAGGTGAAGTTTTACTTTACTGTTACTTTTGCCAATTGTGCTTGTACAGGAGCCGTGGGTGACGCAGCAGAATCTGCATATTAAATAGGCAAAAACGTTTTATGATGAGAGGCTAACGAGGTCGAGGACTTGTGTCCTGGTTTCCAATCAGCTTTCAATCCGGGACCTGACAGCGGCCATCGTGCAGTATCCTGATAATGGTGGTCACCCCAGTCTACTTTTTTTAAGGCTTTGATCCCGCCGCCAGTTCGGGTTCAGTCCTCCAAATCGGAGTGGCTGGGACTTCTGGTGGGTTGCGCACTAGCTCCCAGATCATCAGTTGAAGCAGATAATACAGAAAATTTCACAGTTTAAAATTTC
Source organism: Nemotelus pantherinus (assembly GCA_963978885.1). NCBI lineage: Eukaryota > Metazoa > Arthropoda > Insecta > Diptera > Stratiomyidae > Nemotelus > Nemotelus pantherinus. The sequence goes on from OZ022266.1 coordinate 7,750,638, forward strand.
ACAATTTCTCTTGTTTCGCAAAAAGTCACTACTGGTTGCTCACGTTCTTTTTAAATGTTACCTTGTAAAGGAAGACGATGAACCTCAAATAGTATGAATTTAAACTATTATTTAACCTAACAAATACAAAACAGAAACAAATCCTGAATAAACTTTCGCCTTGAACTAGAGTTGTATATGGATGTGAAAGTGTTAATAGTTATGCGAATAGTGTAAATTATAAATGCTCCTTTTTCGTTCAGCATTCCAATCATTACCCAACCCTTAACACTAATCGTGAAAATCCATGACAGCAACTTATATCCATATATAAATTAATGAAGCCAGTTTGCAGACAAAATCATTTCTCCCCGGTCGCATTTCTATTATGCCTTTGTAATAAATTCAAAGAAAATTTCACGTCACCACCTCTTCGTAGGAAAACTTCCTCTCCTGACACCCATAAAAGTGATAAAGACCTGAATGTCGACACCTTTAACTACTAAATGCTTCCTGTTCGGATTCCGGTCCGGATTCCAGGTCTATCTACTTATCAATTCTGTCGGCAATACTTAAGCACTCCTTCGAGGATTCTGGCTATTAGTCTCTCGGGTCCATCGATTCGAGGAGCGCTGAAATGGGGACAGAGCGCGATGCAAAGGATGAATATTCCTAGATTCTCAATCGGAGAGTACTGTATGAAAGATTCCGTTCATCAACTGCCAGGACTCGGCAGTGCTGCCACCGGAACCGCATGCAACAATGGAGCGTGGAAATGAAGAGCGTTCTGGGTCTCCTTGACGCTATTACAAGCAATCGCTTCCATTCTGCCGAATTTTTATTAGAGGGGGGCGTGTGGGGAGCAGGCAGCGCCATCGAAGAAGATGAAGAGCTACTGAAGATTTAATGAAGACCGCCAAGTGGCAGACCACGAGCGACGATTTGTGCGATGTGAAGTGTTTGTACGGCATACAACGCACAGAGAATGAATCGAGTGCTGCCAGTTAGCGATGAAATAGTACACGATGGGCTTGGATGAATGGAGGGAATTTATAAGGGTATTGTAACGATTTCTATTAGTGGAAAATGAAATATTTTTTGGAGGGATTCGCTCGAGCGAGAAGTCGACATGCAATGGCTCTACTTTTTTTTAGGAGACTGAACGATGGATTTTGTGGTGATTGATGCGACGGTCGTTCAATTTTAGCTTGAAAAATGAAGATAATGTTAATTGGAATCGAAGTTTATTGATAGAGTACTAACCATCGTCTGAGCTGGGTCGTTGATCATAAAAAATAGGCGGATACTTATGTTTAATCGCGTAGCATCGTGAGAGAAATTATGCTGTCAGAAAGGTCTCGGAGATTTTCGTTAAAATATTTATGTTTAGGCCGTATTGAAGTGTGCCAAAGCGAATTGATTGCTAAGGATTTTGAAAATAGTTTCAAATAATTTATTTTAAAGCCTTCTGATGAGTTAAATATAGTTACCAGAATTAATTAGCAAAATGTTCCTATGAATTTCAACTATCTTATTTAGCTTTCATATTGAAAGAAATTGATAAAAGTTGCCGTGTGTGCTTTCTTAAACCAAAGAAACTGGGAAACGCTCATAAGTATTGGAGAGAAACAGTTTTTTACAAGTTTAATAACTGTGGAAGCGCACAACTGATCAATTTCATAGTCAATCGTACAGAAAAATAAAGTTTCAAAAAATTTATTTCGATTTCACACCATTCATCATTGTCATCACATTCTTATACACAATCCAGAACAAATATAGTAAGTGTATCCGTTATACAGTGACAAAAACTTTATGCACATAATAGCTGAATATTTACTTGTGAACGACCTCATTTAAAATATGTGAGATGTTTTTCGAAACATTTGAATATAAAAAAATATTCCAATAACAACAATCTATGATGAGTGAATTTCAAAAATCGAAGTGTAAATTTTAATATGTATTGAAATGATGCTAATTCTATGCCCTTTCTTTCGATCGACTAATAGTCATCAAAAACAGGATGGTGCAGAACATTTCCTGCATATTTCATACAGTTTCTCCCTAGAAATGTAAGAGTTTTAGCAAATCATATGCTGTACTGCCCACACTGGGCGCCATATAAAGTTAAAGTTTTAATATAATTTTGTGTTATTAGGTCGATGATTTTGACACATCTCTCACTGTGTTTTCTTTTCAAAATATTGTCTACATGCACCAGCAACGTTGATTTTTTTAAATATTAAAAAAATTATTTATTTTAAATATTTTCTATTTTCTTTTTAAATAATTTCCTTATTCACTGAATAATAACCTAATTTTTGTGGAAGCAAAAATTATTCAAAATAAAACAGCGAATATTAGTGATGGCAAAAAAATGGTAAATTTCGAGGAAAAACTTAACCAACTACTTAAGATGAATATATACCACGAACAAAGACACAAACATTAAATTTGTGTTTATTCGCGAATACCAATATTAAGAGCTCTTGTGATTTTTTTCTGTTGTGATTCAGATCGTTGCCCCACCAGGGTGATTTGGGATAGACTTAGGGACAGGAGCATTCCAAAGTTTCATTTGTTTGTGAGTGTATTTACCGTTATCTCTAGGTTTGCTATCGTGTCAGTTCTGGGGAGGATAACCCAACTCGCCAACAAGTCTCCCAGTTTGCATTCCTGTGATTACAAAATGGACGAGAATTCTAAGTAGAACTGGATATAACTAATGTATCCTAAATCAGAGATGGCTCCGACATTCAGGGAACCTCCATTTATGTATCAACTGATCGTTGGACTCATTGCACAGATTGATGTCTACCATGTTTTTGCTGAGGTTCTATGGGTAGGGACATGTCCCCGATTTGGTAAGACTAGGTTACAATCGATAGTAAATCTGAGTAGAGGCTCACCTCTTTCGTTAAGATTTTTTCTGCCCCAAACAGTGTCATGTGTGTTGATCTACTTCAATGGGAAGCAATTCATTTTTCCTTTTTTCAATTAATTTTTTCCGGTGCAAGTATTTTCCGTTGCAATTTTTTCCGTCTTTTAGCAGATGCTCTTCTTTGTCCCTTTCACATGCTCTGACACTTAGTTCATCCGTGCTGAGGTTGTAAAGAATTAACATGAGAATAATTTTCGTCACCCGAATTTTCGATCTTATTTTGGCTAGAGCAGTGGGGAAGAAAATATTGAGCTTCCGTGACCACAATCCAGCAACCCGGCTAATGCTACATTAAATTTACCTATGGAGAGAGTTAAGAGTAGTTCGGCCAAAGCCAACCTACTGTGGTACAGATTGATCTGCATTATTTTTACAGTTGGCCGAGATATCCTCTGTAAATTGTGACTCAGCTGTTTCCTCTGGGTCAGTTATACCTAGAATCCTTCCAATTTGATCAGTCTCCATGGTGTTTATATTAGATTCTTTAGAATGGCAATTCTTTATCGTTATTTTGCCTAAATGCGGATAGAGCGAGTCGTTTTTGGCAAGCGCGAAATGATTCTCGTTTTTCGATATCTAAGGTACTTGATGTTCATGCTTCGATTTCGTAAAGCCGAAGTGCTTGATCCTCAAGAATATCAATAGGAAGCATGCTAGTTATAATATACGTCGCCTCATAGGATGGTATTTGACAAATACAGCAGGTTCGGAGTGCACTTCTATCTACTATTTGTAAAACTCCTACTTCCTATAGTCCAAGTAACCCTTGAGCTACTACTTTACACCAGCGCAACGTGAGCTTCTCGTTGAACTTGATGATTTTAACACCCCTGAATCATGCCACCCCGTCAATCGAGGGCATGGTCACTTAAACATGCTCTTCCATCCGGATGATCATCGTATTGAGGAGGCGTGACTCTACAATCTTTAATTTCTCAGTCGGCAAATGGGCCAAGAAGTACTGTGATTAGGTGTTGTCTAGCTACATCTGTTGTCTTCATAACCTTTCTCGGCTCAAAGGTCATTACATCTCTAGATCAAAGGTTATTACTGTTATTTTTCGATCTTTTGGTTAGTGTTTTTTACCCTTAGCGGACCTCTGTTTTTTCGCTGCAAGCTATTTGGCAAAGTTCTGCTGTAGCTTATCGTGAAAGGTACTGGGCTTTTGTCGCAGTTTGTCCCTTTGCCGTCCTTCGCGGAGTGAGATGGCTTGTCACCAAGCCTGCCGACAATGCGGATGACCACTTTTTATTCCGGCACCAATTACAGCTACTCCTGTTTTTAGTTGAATCCCTTGCAGAAATATCGACTATGGTGGCCAAGTGCTCAGCTTCCATAGCATTGCAGTCGCTGGATATACACGACCCGTGGGCCTGATTGCTCACTCCTAATGGCCGCCGGTACTAGATATCCGACTCCCTGCACTGTAATTCTATCTCCTTTCCTATCTTCCATAATTGATTTCTGTTTCAGGGTCTCAGTCCCCTAGAAGCACCAAAGCAGCAACACAACTGGCTTGGTGGACCACTCCCTTGAGCCCCCTCAAAGACAAGGTGGTAAGTCTTTAAGTAATATTAAAAACAAAAATATATAACGCCATTTAAAGAGTTTGAATATTTAAAGAATCTGAGCATTTTCGGATTTTATTATTTTAAATGCATACTCAACAAAACAATAACCGCTAAACAGCATCGTCAGCCAATCTATACAAGTTATAATAACTTCTCTAAGAAAGTTTCTAAAATGCTTCCAATAAGCTTCTTCGAAACGAACTCAAATCAAATAGAATTTTTCAACCTCAAGGCAGGGTTTTCTATTTAGAAAATCCTGCCTTGAGGTTGGGGGAAAAATTCACATCTGAAATTCAACTATGCGATAAATATTTTCCAAGGAAAACTACAATTTCTCTACATCTCTGTCTAAAAGCTAAAATTCAGTTTGATTTTAACTAAGCGTAACAATATAACAACATGTGTGTCTACACATGCCGATACTTTGAAAAACCAATCAATTGGGCGGATGCTAGCTATGCATTCGAAAATGTTGATGATTCCAATATGCTACTAGGCTACTGACAAAAACAATTCATCGGATTTTCCTGAAGAATTTCCTTGGGAGCTCTCTCGAATGTTTTCATGTAATTGATCCTTCTGTCGATAGTATCGATTAGTGTCACAAATAGCTTGACTGCTCACTATTGTCACGTTTCGCTATGTCCTGGGGCCGTTTGGATGCTCCTCTACGTAGTGCCTACACATATCAAAGCTTGTGGATAAGATAACTTGAAATGCCATTTGATTTGTCCGGGGATCTGATGACAACAGGATGAAATATAAATTTCTTGTTAGTCTAATGTTAAACGAAGGGAGTCTATGTGAGTAGCTATAACATGTTGAGAATGATGTTTGTTATGTTAGCAAATTGAATGTTCCTGAGTGTGCATGAATGAGTGGTATTTATCTGCCAAACTGCCAGATGAAAGGCTCTGGTCTGATTCTGATGTCTGATTAAGTGATTGTCGGAAATAAAGATGAGAAGCAATATGAATTATGAGATATTGATGTATGATTGTATTTTAAGAATAATAAAAGGACGTTTTGCATTCAGGTGACATTTTTCGTGAACAGGCTATCAGGTATCAGAACAAGAAAACATCCTTTAGTAAAACTAAGCAAGGTATGTCTACTTTTCCTAAATTTTGTAACTTTTGCGGGAGCTAAGCTTCAAAGCTTATCTACTCTTATGAATTTAAATGCAGTCATCGGATCGAAGCAAAATTCTTTGTTTATAATTAGATACTCTGCGCCTACATGGGGTTGAAAATTTCAAAAGCCTTTTCATAACCAATCAGTTTTGAATGCCCAACTAAAAATTTATTTGTTAACCGAACATGTCATAAAACTGTTTGATGGTTTGGAACAGTCATAGTTATTACTGAATTATAGCTTCCTGAATACGTTTTAAAAATGCTTCACATCAACTTTCAACATTCACCAGTAACATTCACTGATATTCATCTTAAATTTCGAAATATTATCAAAACTTCAATCATAACGCACTTCAAACCGCATCACAAAATCAACAAAGATGAACAATAATGAACTTCCTCGAATCGGACCGAATCAAAAGTTTTACAATTAAAACTTCTCCTTCACCTACTATACAACACACCTTGGTCCTTGCTTTACTTATCCGAAGCCTGAATCGCAGTCATTCAAAATCACAGCAAGCATCACTGCCCGTGCTATTCAGTAATTAGCAGTTAGCCAACTAAATTACTTTCCATAACGACCATATTGTAGATTTTACCGAGATTTCCTGATTCGTGAGATGTCATTGCCGTTCCGTCACTACCGCTAACATTACTGCAAATCAAATTTTCTCAAAAATCATAAATATTGCTCTGAAATAAATTCCTGATCGGCGAACAGTGCTTCGGTCGCTAAGCTATATTGATGGTGTTTAGATATTTCCTTGGACTGCTGATGCTGAGCTGGCACGACGAAACATAACGTAACGCAACGCTACCCCCACGTAGCATCGGAAATCTCGAAAAGTTTTCAATGGCTCTTCTTGAAGAAATTCCGATACTTTGAGGTAGAGATTATGTTCGCCGCGGGAAATAAGTTTTATTACACTTTGTAATTTGTTCGACTTTTTGTTGGTTAGTGTCCGTAGGCTATTGAAAATTGTCGATTATTTACGCGGTATCGCCGCTCGGCGGAAATATCAGCAAATTAGACGCTATAAAAGGTCATGGTGGTTTCTAAGCGTCGTTCGATGACCGTAATTGGGGATGTACGGAATGATATTGATAAAGTAAATTAGTTTAGGGAGATCGTTGTGATGTGGTTTGGGAAGATGATGTTGAATTCTGGAGCTGCAGAGCTGAATGAGAAAGATGGTAGATGAAAAGATGAATGATTTCAAATATTGGTGAGTGGATCTAATGCTCGTTCAGAATAATTTTGCCAGCTCTATTTCGAGAAGCCTGCTTAATACTAATTACATCAAAATAATCTACCTGCAACAATGCACATACGTAGCAGTGGAATTATTAAAAGTCTTTACGTGGACGGAATTTGTTTCGACGGCATCATTACTGGCCACATGCCATGAAAATGGAACTCCTAATCAGCGACACCTGTAGGAAGTGTCAAGAGCCGGGGGTTTCAGAAACAACCCAGCATCACCTGCGTCACTGCCCGGCACTGGGGAAAACTAGACTGCGCTACTTCGGTGAGCCCTGGCTGGTGAATCTCTCGCACGTGGCGGAGTAGATGCTGAAGGATATCCTTTAGTTCGCGAACAAGTCCGGGGCCTTCGATGGACCCTTGGATTGAACTTTCTTTCTTCTGGTCCACTTACCTGGTATGACTATGAACCAAATAGGCCTGTTTGTGGCCTTGTGTCAGCCAGTATAACCTATCCTACTTATCAACATAAGTTAACAGGACTGGTGAATGTCTCCTACTTCTGCTTGAGCAAATTTTCGTCCGCCCTTCCGAGTTCTGGGTTCATCTTTAGGTTAGGATGGACCGTGGCATAATCATGACTATATGACGGCATTTTTTCTTACTTAGTATTCCAGTAAAATTCCTCCAGAATCCAATCTAGAAGTTTCCCAAACACGCAGCCACGTGTAAATGGATCAGTCTGCGGTATCCACGAGAATTGCTCTTTGCGAATTTCGTACAAAAAAATTCCAGATTATATTGGAAATTGCACTACGGGCGCATGTGGCAAACGTTATCGCTGCTTGGAAGTTGCGTGCTCTTCTTTGCCACCTGCCCCAACTCTCTCTCTCTCATCCAGTTCTGCAGCGAGATATTTTCCTCGCCTGATGTGACTACGCCAGCCAATCAGGTGGCGGTGTAATATCCTTATACTTTCATGTGATTCGAATAATCACGTCACATTGCTTGGTATAACGTAGGCCACCCTCGACATTTAACTAGCTCAGCTGGTGTGTTGTCGGCTCCAGGTGCTTTGTTAAATTTCAGCCAAAGTATGGCTGTTTGTACCTCTTCCATACTTGATGGCGGCAGCATAAGATCTTCGTCTTCCATTGGTGAAGTCCCCGAATCTTCGATAAACTGAGCGTTTAGCGATCCATTGAAGTGCACTTTCCATTGCTCCTGAGTACTTTTAGGATTGGTGATCAGAATCTGCTTTTTATCTGTATAGTATGTATAGCGTAGTGTATACTGATTCATGTTTCGGACTATTTGGTAGAACTTCCTCGCCTGGTTCCGACCTCGCTGTCTACCTCCTTCTACTTCAAAGATGAAGTTTTTCTTCTTATCTACTTTTTTTTGTCTATGAAGTCTTTTCTCTGTTTTTCTGAGCCCTTTGCATTTCTTCGCATCATTAATCTACTGTTTTTTCTAAAGTGGCGCATTGAATAAGTCTATAACTCAAACTCGTTGCGACCCATAAATGCATGAGGAGCGGAGATATCTGTACCGGGCAAAGCTTTAAGGGCAGAATTGTTTTGTTACCTCTCTTATACTTTTCGCACAATACTGAAAGCACTTCTACAGCATTTGGTATGGTGCACTGCTTGAACCTTACTATGGGGACATTTACATCAACATCTACATCACAAAGTTGAACACAGCGAAGCACTTGAGACGTCCCCGTTTTTCTAATCGCTTGTGCAGAATTGAAAATCGACGAAAAAAACATTGACTGGACTCGTTTCTGCAAAAGTCATCGCAATGTGACGTACAAGGAAACCAGCGAAGAACAAATTTAGAAAGAACAAAGCAACGTGGACGGAAATCCAATGATGGATTTGCTACCGAAACTGGCTTCCCACATGAAGCAACAAGCTGAAACAGGACAAACTAATTGACCAGCAAACCCAGAAACTTGACCAACAAACCTTTGAGGTCAAGGATCAGCTGAAGGAGCAGGCTAACAAAAGCGAATAGCAGCTGATGAAATCAAACAACCGTTCCAGTAGCAATTCGAAACTCAAGCAACAGAAGTAAAGTGCATCTGTAAGAAGTAGATTTGCAGCGCGTAGAAGCTGCTCTAGCTGAATTATATGGTATTATAACACTCCAGCCACACATTTTCGACAGAAAAACTTTTTGCACCATCTACAAGGAGCAGTTTGAGGTTCTTGCGGAATACAACCAATGGAGGAATCGAGAAAATGCGATCACACTTATGGTGTCATTTAGAGGAGCTACAGGAAAATTACTTCAAACTATTGTAGTGGAATATTACTCCAGCAATACAAGCCTGGTGGGTGCTTTGGATACGAGATACGGTGAAGACCACCGAAAGGAAATTCATCGTTCGCACCTCAGGAGACGTGCGCAGAAAGCGGAAGAGACCTTGCAGCAGCAGGCTCAGGACATCGAGTTGCTAACAGTTCTGTTCTACCCTGCTTCGGATCCAGAACATCGGGACGGGATGGTAAAAGATGCTTTCATTCAGGGAGCACGTGATGAAGGACACTAAGAAGCACTTCCTGGCTGACAAATGAACGATGAAGGATTCTGTGGCCTATTCTGTCACGTACGAATCGGTACTGCGAGCATTTCGTTGCAACGTTAGAGTCCGTGAAGTGCATGAGGAGTGCATGTGTTAAAAAGCCGAGATCAACAGGGAATCAACTGCAGGTGGATCTCCACAATGTTGGAACTGTGGAGAACAAGGACTCTTTAGAATTAATTGAACATTAATTCGCCTCGATCGGGCATAGTAAAGCCACATTTTCCATTCAATCCATTTTCTGTCTACAGTTGCTTTCATATTGATTCCTATGGTGCTTTCATATTGATTACTATGGTCAATAACATGCAAATAAGCAAGACAATTATTTCAACTCGTCAATAATTTAACTTCTTCACCCAGTTTTCGATAGCAGGTATAATGTAGTGTTTGCTTTCTTCCGAGCAATTAAGCGTACTTTGCTCCGACAAAGACATTCTAATAAATATTTACTCTGACATGAACACGAACTGAAGCGCGAAATGAGCGCTTTTCCATTCCAACCCACGCCTGCTTGCTTTTCATCTCATCACAAGACTTTACGTTAATATCAGACGTTTTAAAGCTAAACGTTACCGTCATCGCCTGCGGGAGCAATTCAAATTGAGTGCCGAAACAATAACTCCATTTTTAATACACAAACCACCCCCTCCATACCTTTCGCAACGATAAAAAGCTTAGCCAAAGTAAAGATGTTTGGCATATGGAAACAAAATCCTTCATTCAGGACGAAGAAAAGGAGTTCGGAAGCAGCTACAAAAACTGACGCAACGACGAAAATAATGCAAACAACAAACAGAAGTGCCACAAGGCCTCCGTTTCGCCGACTTGTTCTACCTACTTCCGGTGAAATCAATATATCAACTGCGTTATACACAATTTGCATAATGCCTTGGCATTTTGTTGGAATTCTTCAGGGAAGATACGCAGCTTTATTAAACAGCGAGAGGAATGAAATCAGAACATATATCATTTCTTATTGTTTGTGTGCTGGCGGTGATGGTATCGTTGCACGGCCTAGTTGCGGTATGAGTGCGAATACGTTTACGGGAAGATGATGCGAAAGGACGAGTGATCATTTCGTTCCCAGCAGCGTATTATGGAACATAAAGAGCTGCTGTTGCTACCGGTAACCGTTTACGACGTGTCTAAGACACTACGAAAATTCAAAAAATTCTGAATACTTGCCAAGGGACAGGCATTGTCGTTTCCTTTTCTTTTGTATATTCCCAGCAAATGCTCAACTCAATATATTTCCTTCTTACCGAGAATGTTTTTCCTTTTGATCAAGATTTATAATTTTAAATGACATCCAGTCAAGCTTGGAATTTCAAGTACCCACCAGGACTACAAGGACTACCAGGATAAATCTGTAACTCCCCGAAGGACAAATCCATTTTTTATTACTCATGGATGAAAGAAGAGATGATTAATTGAATTGTGCGAATTGTTTAGTTCGTCGACGAGGATGAAATCTCTTAGAAATGTCTTTCGTTTCACCGTAAACGTATGGAGAATAGCTTGTACGGTTGAAAGCAGTCCCAGATTTCGTAGGTGCGTCTTTGTGTTTTCGGTGAAAGATGCTACAAAGTAAATTTGAAAAAAAAATGGATCTAGAGGGATTTTTAAATGAAACTATGTTATTTATTACGGACTCAGGTTGTTATTGTGGCCTGCAAGCTTTGATTTGCTGGATAAAATATTATGATACTGAAATTTGTGTTTTTTTCTTCATCCTACTGAACAATTTCGACATAAAAATATTCATCAAATGAGCCTTTAAAAGTGAACGTGAATAGTTGTGGGTGTGCTCTTTTTTACCTATATCAATATTCTTACATATCTTGAAAATTTACCGAAAATAAAACAAGTTATTGGAAACTATCACGAAACTGATTCGCAATAACAATCCTTTCATCATCTTGCTTTATTTTATCGGAAAGATTCGAAAAGTCTGGCGCATAGGAACCACTAGAAAGGTCTGATTTTCGAAGAAAAGCAGAAGAAATGAGTTGATTTTGTTTTAGATTCTATATGGTTGAAATATTTACGTAATCACATTTTCTCACTCGCAACCGGATCATCACATTAGATATTTAGCATATGCAAATTTAATGCTAGCACATCTGAGCAAAAGATTGGTAGAATTATCCCGTCACCGTCACCAAAAGTGTACTAGACCTGCTTTTTTTCAAACTAAATCCAAACCGAAAAAAATCGCTTGATGATAACTTCTAACAAAAACATCAGATCATTATGAAATTGGGTGGACCTATTAATGTTAACCGATTATGGATAAGTGCATGAACAACCCTGTAAGCACATAATAGTAATAGTAAGTACATAATAGTAATACATAATTTTAAATAATGACAATTAAAGTAATACTTTAATACTTCCTTGTCCGCCCTGTCAGCTTGAAATGTTCAAAGTTTGTGTCACATAAGAACGACAACCCTTCATCAAATCGCCTTGTTTTCGAGCACTCGAAACTTCTATTCATCAGAACTCAGGACCGTATGATATCTTTAGATGATACTGAGGGAATAAATGTGTCGATTTTGGATGTTTTGAACTTGTTGCGGGCGGTTACCCTGAAATTCTTTTTGCCTCCATAATTTCCAACCCAGCGATCGGAGAGAGATTCGAAGCAAAAAATCAAAACTTATATGTGTTTGGATCACTGGATTTATCGGGTAGAAAACAGTGCACCTTAAGTCAAACAAATAAGGCGTTCTTAAAGTTAGTTGACTTTCTCCATGAAAGTTGCCTACGCCACTCAAAAACGTTGCATACTACTTCAATACGATGCCATTTTTTGAACTTCATTCATTAGTAATTTCACGATGAATTTCATAATGTAAATAATTTTGTTTCATGATATATATTGAAGGATTTGTTTCAATTCAAGGAGCTAAAAAATGAGACTTATGTTCAACAGAACGCGGCTTAACAATTAAAAGTCTTTATTTCTCCCAGTTACGCCAGTGACCATTCGCCCTATCACTTTCTTGGTTTTCATTTTTAAATGCTAAAAAATATAATTTTCGAATGCATCTGACATGATTCCTTTAGGGCTAAAAATCGAAAAAAGAGTCATAAAAATTAGGGGCACAGTAGTATGTCTGCACGAATAGGAAAAAAACCTGGCATGGATAGGCACTCACCTGGGGCAATCATCTAAACAAAACGACACTGAAGGCCCCTTCGGCACTGTGGGTGACAAAAAAATGATTGGACGCAACCGGGGACTATTTCCAAGGCAGCCATTCTGGGCATACAAACAAATGGTGAGGCCTATCATCCTATATGCAGCTACATTATAGTAGAAGAAAACCATACAAAAAACTGCTATTAATAAGCTCAACAAGCTTCAAAGTGTGTCGAAAGAAGGCCAGTGGTAGGAATGGAGGCCCTTCTAAACTGTTAAGCCTGCAACACGCCACCAGATACAAATCAGGAGACCTAAAAGGTCACCTTAGAATCTTGGAGGTTTCTAGGCCCATTATGGAAATGTTGAACTTCAGCGACCAAATAAAGCCCAAAGCAGCCTTCGGGAAGAGGTTCAAAGAGAGGATGCAATCTCCTTCCTCTCCCAATGTACAAAGGGTCGCAAATGTCGTATACGGATGGCTCAAAGATGGATCGTTCAGTAAAGGTGCGGATCTTAGGACCCAAGTCCAAAATGCATTTCCCTCTCTCAAAGGAGGCCACTTTCTACCAAATAGAACTATCTGCCCTACTTAGAGTTATACATGTATATAAAGATAAGGAACACTAAAAGGGTTAGAATTAAGATTTTATCGGAAGTCTATCAATTGTGTTAATATAAATTCTGTTATACTCTTAGATATGAGGCAGGCCCTAAATGAAATAGAGACACAGAACAGCCTCAAGTTCAAACAGATCCCTGATCACGAGGGGCACCAACTAAACGATGAAGCTGATACCAAGGCCAAAGAACGCGCAAAAATGCTTTTTGCCGGTTCAAATCCATAATGAGACTTTGCAAAGGTAGACACAGACAAGGAAATCGAAGCATGGAAGAAGCTGCTTGCTTGATTTTGAAGATTCGAAGTCCTCGAAAGCACCTTAGCTTCGATAACAAAATAGCAAAAGTGGCATAAGAGCCCTTGTGGAGCATTGCCAGGTCACTTTTCTAGCAAAAAGTGCCTCCACAGATTAGGTATGGATCTGGGCGGCTGCTGCAGATACTGTGGAGAAACGACAGAATGAGTAGAACATATTCTCCACACACTATCCAGCACTAGTGAGATGAAGATTAGAATTCCTTGGCAGTGTTCTTCACTCCATAACATAACAAGCATAACAACATTACAAATGTCTCCAAACATAATAAATTTCCCACCAAGGAATATATCCAGGGTCATAAGAAGCCTGGATATTTTGTAGAACATAACGCAGGAGAGGCACAATAGACCCAGGGGGTTGTATTCATAAGAGCCTTTTGAGCCCAATCCATGCAATCAACCAATCAATCGAGCACCATTGGCACTACAGAAAACCACTGAAAATTCATCCATTTTGTATTATGCAAAACCAAATTAGACGATGTATGTTTTAATATGAAACTTGGCTTACTTGTGTCCGCCAATAAATTAACTCAGCTCAATTTATTTCAGTAGCAGATTTGCAATTTACCAGTGAATAGTTGTCCTTTTTTCGATTGGTTGCGTCCAAGAGCCAACCTTGGTCAACCATCCCCGACAACTTTCTTTCGTTATACCGTAAGTCTCCACTTTATTTTCTTAGGTGAAATTATAGCTACCGGAGGCGTGTGATTACCTTGTAGCTTTTCTCAGTTTATGTTACACGAACGTTTCCTTTTCACCTTCCAGGAAAATATTCCGTCTGCGATTTTGATTTTTGCATGATTGATTTTACTTGTTGCGACAAAAACTAAGCATCCAACTAGCTCACATCTTCCGCCTTCAGAGCCACATGCTCAAAGCTAACTCTTCTCAACAAAACTTTGCGCTATTCAATTAGGCGCTCGCGACAAAAGGATTATATCGCCTGATGTTCTCACGATAGCCAGTCAGGTCGCGTGCTAAATGACGTGTTGAATACATTTTTGGCCCGAGTCGAAAGCTGAGTTTGGCTTGCGTGCTCATGCCTGATAGACGTTTGGTCCTGTACGGGCACTAGCCTCTCGTCTGTGTATTGGTTTTAAATTGCAGTTTTGGTTTTATATTTAAAAGCACGTAGAGTCTCTTTTGTTTTACAGGAGTAAGTCATTGTTCTTGTAACTTGCCTCAGCCGCGTTAGCGCTGTGCTAGCCACGCTAGCACAGCGCTAACACAGTGGACTAGAGGGTGCTCGTCTGATGTAGACCAGGGTCCTTTGCGGACGTTTCTAGGGCGCTCTGATCCATGAACGTACCATTATTTTGCCTCGTTGGTGAGGCAATTAAACCACTTACTTTTTTGTTTGTCCTACCTTTGAGTACAAGTCAAACTGTGTAAGCAAATCGAGAGCCAAACGTTAATTGAAATAAATTTACATTTTCCGATGTTTATTGGAGTTTAATGGAAACAACTATCAAAATATACATACTGTAACAATCGAATTGATTTACCACGTCCAATTCGAAAACAAGATACGGTGTAGACTCTGAGCATGCATAGATCTCTGTGAAAAGGACGCTAGCAAAACATACCATCATCCTTAAATACTTGTAGATGCCTAGCATCAATTCTTTAAGATATTCCACTTTCACAGGGAACATCCTTACAAGGTCAAGCATTATTCTTATGTAAATCGCCCATCAAACTAATTTACAAGCTCACCAAGGCGAAATTGGTGCCTCGTCTAGAACATTCCGGCGGCAATCGAAATTTATTTCCAGTACCGAATCAAATAAGAAGGTGGTCGTTTCTTAGTACAATTTATTATCATTGTGCGAAAATAAAAGTCTTGTACACGTTTCGAGTCTGGCATAAGAACTCCATCAATAGTCCACGATAACCGTTCTCTATATTCATCATGAAATCCCATTCGACTTCGATGAGGGGCTTCGGCTAGAAACTGTGCCTCTTGTTGCTCAGATGAGCATGGAAACTAGGGCGGACGCACAGTACCCGCAGGATCTATATTTGTTCATTAGCGGAATGGAAAGCAACAAATCACTGAATAAATACAAAAATGCTTCGACATCATTCTAATGAATAGGATAATTGGGACGGCGGATGAGTCCTCGTTCAGTCACCACGGAACGCATACAAGAACAAAACGGCCATTATAATAAATCGCAAGCACCTAATGAATCTTTATTAAGTAAATTCCACGTCCCGCAAACCAAAACTATGGCGAAAGTTATGTCGTTCGTGTGCAACCACCTGTGCTTTATGGTCGCAAAAATCACAGATATGGCGCGGCAGTCGTGCCGGCTTGGAAAACTAAGTTCTGGGCCGGATTATATTGATTAATTCGACGAGTTACTACGTGTAAACTTCAATAAGTGAGTTTTGTCACGTAAACGTTGGCGAGGATGAAAGCACTAACGCCACACTGCTGTAAATACACGCACGTATTTTTCTCTTCACGTACGCGGCCCGACCACAACGTTTCGATCAGTGGAATGTGTCCTGATGTGTACAAGCTTTTCCATATCCTTGCAGTACTCAACTGAAACTGATTCCGTTTTAATGTGCGGTGTTTGATAGGTTTTCATTAATTTTTGGATTTCAATTTGCCGCACCAAGCACACACACTCTGAAAATATTTTTATTATAGTCTTCGGGATTGTGTTTCATCACGTCGATCAGATTTTCAGTATTATTGGATTTTTGATTTTATGCTTGATGAGGTCAAAGTGATTTCAAACAATTAATGTGGGAATGGGAGTCGAAAATGAAACCATTGACGCGGCACATCACTTTATTGAATATAGAAATAAATATTTTGGAACTTCCTGAAAGTACATAATCAAATTTGACTACATAATAACCTCGTCACGAAGCAATATAAGACCCTATTCCCAACAAATGACATTATCCTTCGGCCCCTGCTTGAAAGTCGTCTAATGACGACATGGAAAATTCCTTTTAAATGGAAGTTTTACAAACATGTGTCTAATAACAACCCCCATTCAAAACGATGGACATTTTTAACGAACATAAATGACGTTATTCATATCTATATCTAACTAGGCACTTCTACTTCTTTACAGGCCTCCCGGCCAAAACAGCACAGAACTTTACTACAAATATTTATGCAACTTCTATGCGACTTTTAAAATATAAACATTGCAACGGGACGGAATGGAATATCTGAAATGGTATAGTTTGCAAGGGTGGCAGGCAGACAGTTCGCAATTCGCGAAATGTTGATGCAATCAAATGCATTCAAGGCATTTTCACTGATATGAGTTCTCATTCACAGAGTTGTGACTCGGAATGTGCTGGCCTGAATTGGTGGTACGCTTGCTGGATGACTGCACTGCTCGACTCTTGCGAATGGTGCGACGGATTCCTAGTTGTCATTTGCCATAGGCAAATAAATAGGGTACCAACACCAGCCTTTATCTCTCGTAATGGGAAATTCATCTTGAAAATTGCCGTAAGTGGAAACCGTCATGAAATCACAGTTGAAGTGCTTGATTTGCTTTTCTTTTGTTGCTTTATGTGCTCTTGTAGCAGATATTTACTAGTTAGCTGTTTGCTCAAATGCAGAGCGTTTTTAACGAGAACAAAACTGATGATGTTGGTCGATAAAAATCTTTTGCAAGATAAAATGCTCAATCAACATACAGGTATTTATGAAAAAAGTAGAGTGGTAGTCGTTCCAGTAAAAACTTTATTGGGTTTGAGAGTTGAAGTTGATTGAAACTTCATAATAGCACCTCCGTCGAGAGCAGAGTAAGGCAGAGTAGGCTAGTTTGCAAAAAACGATCCAGAGTAAAATCATTGCAGTCGCTTAAGTTGCTGCACCTGAAGGATTTTGAACCATCATTGACAATTTTGAAAATCATTTGCAGGGAAAGCCGACAATTATGATTTGACCGATGAGCGGCGTTACTCGTTTTGAACATGTAATTGCAAATTTTCTTTTGACGTGTAATTCCGCGAGAACGTCCGAGGTGAGCTCAGGCAAATTGTTAAAGGGTGGGCTTCAAGAACAGAAATTTTCACTTATGTTGGTTAAGTTCATCTGCAGTTCTGGATCGGTCACCAGTACCGCACATATATGACACGCTTTATAGCTCAAAAAATTTCACCACGCTCGATCTGGTAAGAGCTTATCACCAGATTGAATTCCCAGAATGACGTTTGGCCTGCAAATTGCCAGCTTAACATTCCAATCAGGTATTGCAAGGGCTAGAATTTATAAGGTGCTACATAGATCACATTAACGAGTAGCCTTCAAGCCCCTGAAGTAAACCGGCTTAACAATCAAGCAGTTAAAGTATCAATAAGCCAAAGAATCCACAGGTTATCTCGATTACCGAATAAGCTCGATGGACATAGCACCATTGCTAGATAAGGTTTAACCGATTCAAAGAATGTAGAGGCGTCAAAGTATATGCGACCTATTGTGGTTTTTAGGCATTATAAAATTATTATATTCAGCTGATATGCAAGCACCACTACATTATTGGGAAAATTGAAATAAATTGCAAGCGTCCGATAGTGCGGAACGGACCACGGAAGCGATAGCTGAATTTGGAAACTTGTCACGATGCACCAAATCACGCATATGTATAAAAAAATGTAATTTATGTACAAAAATTAGGTAAACAAACTTGCCGTCGGGATTAACATTGTTCTAGAAGGTTGGGTTAGGTAAGCAATGTATTTAATTGTATTTAATGTGTACCAATTTTTTTTCCTAGCTCAAAAAAATATTTTAATAAAAAAACCGATTTTTCCTTTCGAAGCTAGATATATTGAATTTTGTGACAAATATCGATATTTCGAGAGTAATCTGCCCTCTTCTTCAGTGTCTATCAACAAAGCTAATCGAATGCAGAAAAGCGAGGACCAGTGCACATCGTCCGCAAATTAATGAAGTTCTGGAACGATGGCATGAGGAGACCAATCACTTGACAAGGAAAAGACCAGTGATTTGAAGTCCTTGATACCGTCTTGTTTGGCCTCCGTAAACCTATGAAAGAAGACATGAGATGCTCAGCCGCGGATATAATATTATACATAATGTAATACAATACTGCGCACTCCCGAGAGCATTCAAGCACGCCGATCTCGATTTAGTGGATCCACGCTTTTTCGTGGTAAAATTTATACTGGAAACAAACTACCATAGATTTTTATTTTATTTTTATAGTTTAGAAATGCAAACCACAGCGCTCCACATCTCCATTTTTAGCCATCGGAATTGAGTCATCCGACCACCATTCATCTCTTTCAATCCTTGCACGCACACTCGACCTCTCTCCAGAAGGTCGAGTGAGATTGGATACTTCCAATCACTTTTTAACCCTCAAAATGTAGTCCATTGTGTTCTTGGACGGGTGCCTCATATCTAATCCATAATCTAAACGGTCGCATTTTAGTTGAATCTAGCATTCAGTTTTCTGTTAATGATTCATGCCGGCTTAATAGAACTTTATTCGATTTTAATGTTCCGTTTGCACGTACATACCTATATTTCTTTTCGCTATTTTTGCATTCGCCTTGTCAGCAAACTATTTTTGACCGTAATTATCTTCTCCGAACGTTATCTGTTTTTAAACGTTCATTGAAAAATTCTTTTGTGCATGTTGTAGTTTTGATAATTAATTTAACTCTTTTTTACTTTTGTTTTTAATTTTGTTTAGTCCATAATTGGATTTGTTTTGCTGATTCGGATAAGAAATAAATAAGTTAATAAAATAGAAGTCCTCAAATTCTTCACTTAATTAAAACTCGAAAGACGCTAACGAAATAAAATGAAATATATCAAAGCCTTGATACAGAGCATGATAAGAACTCAAGGTCAATAATTTTTTTTATTAGCTACATACATATTTCTTATATTTCTTGATATATCTAACATGATGAAAATCCTTTTCAGCACATCAGGAGCTCCAAATGTAAATTTTAGCATCATTAGTACTGTACTATACTGTGAAATTCTGCATCACTTAACATTTATTACATCCCACCTTGGCTCGGAATTGTTTCCATACATCTCCCACTCCTTGCAAGCATGAATATTTGAACGACCACTTGGCCTGAAAGGCATCTCGACCACAACAAGTTCCTGTCTACCAAACAAAGCTAACTGACAACGACACACCGAAGAAATTTCAATTTTAATTTAACATTTGAGCCTTAACTTCGTAACGGTGACTTGGCCCGGTTAACCTTGTACTTGTTTTCATGCATATGTAACAGCTAACTAAATGACTACAATCGTATTTCGGAAAACACACCGGGTCCCGAATGCGGACAGCACACGACATCCTTGCATTCAAACAGGAATCGTAACAAAAGGACAAATCCGCACCGATTTTCAGCAGAAATCCTGGCGAACTGGGTCCTAGTCGGCTGTTGGGATTGTTCTTGTGTTTGAGGAAATTGGATCGATCAAGGATTTGTTGGATGTCGTCGTTGTCTGTGACTTCTGTGTTCCATATTGCATGACAATGTGTTGTGGGGGAATAAACGTGAAAGTGTGTGGTGAATTGTTTGGTTGACTGTACAATCAATGGTTGCGAATGCAGCAAAAGTTGAAAGTTCAAAGAAGATGGTGGATGTAAGGCCGTTGTTTCGAATCACGGCAGTATTGTAGGAATGAGGATAGTTTATGTACTATGAATAATAATAATACGAGCCTGGATAATCGTAGACAGAGCAAACTTTATTGTTAAAGCTTCGTAGAATTTCCCACCCATAATTGAATATGATTACTAAATTAAGCACTACTCATAATTGAACTGTTTCCAAAATATAATGCATGGTACAATGAATCCAACAGGAGTTTATCGGTAATAAAACAAATTCCCAAAGATAAAGTTCCTGGATAGTTACAATGATCCGACGAAACTTTGGGATACGACAGACGTTTTTTTTTGACATTACCGATTCCGCTTGTTCCTCAGAACGGCTGAAAACTGGGTAATGTCAAATGACAATCGCAATTCGTGTGATTTGCTCATTTTCTGTTAGCTACACGCACAGTAGCCTTTAAACGCTAAAATATTCACTAGTATCACCTTCTTAAACTTAATATTTCCATGCAACACAATAAGGCGATGACTCCACCAGTCAGAAAATCTAGCATAGCATAAATTGTGATAGAAAATATGTATTGACAGAAATTCCGCAGTGGGCATTTTATTTTATGATATTTCATTTCGAAATCGAACTTCAGATTGGCAAGAAGCAAACACAAAAAATCATATCTATCAGATTTACAGTGTGTTCCATGCTTCATTTTATTTTTCCTTCGTGTTTGCACACATACTTGTAACAGTAAATTGCTTTTAATACACCCTTACCAATTTCGCACCTCATTAATTTTGTCATTATAGTTTGAACTTTCGTGAAGAAAATATATTTAAAACATGAGTGCAAGTGGATAAAAAATATAAAGAATGTGGAAATGGAGATGATGGGCCAGGTAGAGGCCGTACTAGACGTACTTCGACAAGGGTTGATAAAGAGATTTGTGAGATGTTTCGGAAAAAACCAACGCTTACTCTGAGGCAGGCCAGAGAAAAACTTCTTAGAAAAGGTGATCAAAATCTCAATTAATATAATTGCACGGAGACTCCAAGAATCTGGCATAAAAAACCAAAGTCGGAACCCTAAACCCCTACTGACAGCAACACAAGTACAAAATAGGCTGAGCTGAGCAAAGGAGAATTTAGAACGTGATTGGAGCAAAGTAATATTTTCTGACGAATCATCTTTTGTTGTCTACAACTACTGGCGGAAGGCTTGGACAAAAAATGGAGATACATTTTTGCAGCGTACAGTTAAACATCCAACAAAGGTGCAATTTTATGGCTGCTTCTCAGAAAAGGGATTCGGAGAGTTAATTACTTTCACTTGAAACTTGGATGCTCAATTCATGCTCAGTTTGTGTAAAAAAGGACTACTGAAGTCTGCAGAAGAAATTATATGTGATTGAAAACGATGACTGGATTCTACAAGATGCTAATGAGCACAAGCAATGAAGTCGGTTCTACACATTTTGGAAGAAGGAAAATGGGATACAAACTTTCACGGAGTCCAGATGCGAATTTCATTGAAAGTGTGTGGTCGCTGATGAAGCTTAAACTAAAAGGGAAAATAATATCCAGTACACGGCAACTTATATGTTACCTTGAAACATATTTGGTGACATCTTAGTGTGAATTATGCTCAAAAATTGAGCCAAAGTTGTTACAAAAGATGCGGAGCAATTATAAATAATAACTGCGATTGGACTCCGTATTGAGATAATTTGCGAATCTTGTAATAATGTACATTTTAGGAAACAAATTGGAAAACAATTAATTATTGGGCTTTTAACGCTTTTTTAAGACACGTTTTTGTGCAACATACTGTATGATAGATTTTAATTAAAAAAGGAATTGTGTGAGAGAAGAAAAGCGGACATTCCATTACTGATAACGTTTTATGCATTTAAACGCTAAATATTTGTCAATTGGATCACTTTCTCGCACCTAAGCTTAGTTGGCGCAATTTCGAAAAGCAATGTGTCAAAATTATGTCTTAACATTTCTGTCTTAACATAAATTTGAGCACAAATAAAAATATCATAATATTTAGTGTCTCTACGAGACATTTCGTAGATATAACGTATGTTATAATATAAATTATATCAGGTCGAGATACTCACTAAAAATCACTTATACCAAAACCTCGAAGGCAAACGCCTATACCGTAATATATTTTTTGCTGAATAAAAATGTTCACTTGTGAATGAAAATTGCTTTCATCATGTTTACTCGATCCGGGAAACAATTTTTTGCGACTACTTCAATATGTAGCGTACATAGATGGTGAAAAAGTATTGAAGTCATAAATCCATCTTTGAGATTCATTACAAGCGAAATCCACTTTCGTTCCGAATTCGATTTACCACAATAACCTTGTCAACCACTTCACATACAAAAGACAATGAACCTGCATACAAGTCCATTATAAGAATATGATCCTCATCCGGTAGAGGGTATAAAGTCTCGAACAATGGGAGCTATCCATATACAGGCATGAAATTCATGTTCTACTGGCACTCGAACAAAGCATAGCAAATTATTCATTGGACGCACTTTCGACAATTTATGATTTCCATAGTCTGCACTCAGCCGTCCGATCCTATTGTTTGCAGAAGTAGCTCAGCGGGTTCTGATTCTTCCATGTGTACCGGCTTGTATGATGTGCTCAGCTCAGAGGCTTGGCTCTTCCTCACTGCCATCGTTCCACGAAATTTACAGAAATAACTGACCGTGGCCTGTTCCGGTACCTAAATGCCAACATACATGGCTTCATCCACTACACATCCGTTACCGGGTGGTGACTGCGAAGTGTTGAAAGGACACGCATTTTGTTGTCTTCCTCGAATATAAACTATGATTGTCACTATAGTGTGCAGTGATTCTGAATCGAGCTTAAGAGGAATATTTTTCAGAATTGATTGCATCCTGTTTGGAGTTTTATATGCAAACACGATAATGAATACTAAATCCGTAAACAAAGAAGGTACCAAATGGAAGATTCATAGAAATGAGGTGAGTGGTTGCTTTACTATTGATGCTTCCAACAGTTGATTTAAGTGAAAGAAATGGGCGCATTTCCTTTATTTTTCGTATAGAAAATTTGACTTTTGCGGTTCTGTGCAGCAAAACCGCTTTAGTAAACCTTAAAATTGAAGGCGAAAATGTACAGCTATTACGCGTTTCATCTTTGACCACTTAATACCGGAGAACAATTTGAAAAAAAAAAAAATTTTGAAAAAAAAATTCATCAATCTACAGAGTAAAAAGGACAGAAGAATTAAGTTTGTAAAATACTGTGAATGCTGAAAGAGCAGTTCACGAAGTCGGTTCAAGGCAAGGTTATATTTCCACGTAAGCGCAAATTTGAGTGTTTGTAGCCTTTGCATTTCTTTTCTTATGATGAGAATACTATGGCGTGACCATTTTAGACCAACCAAGTAAAAGTCCAGAGTACAAGATTGGAGACGAAAATTAGGTCTATGTCATTAACAATCAAGATTCTCACATGTGGGTGTATGCTAAAAGTCATTTTCTTTACATTCATCCCGGCAAAAAGCAGTTATTTATATATAAAATTTTCAAGGCCGTTCAAAGCTGCATACAATTTGAACAAAATATCAACCAATAGTATTCCAGTCGCAAGAATTACATTTCTGGAAGGCACACCTGAGATAAGAGTTGAAACCATTTCCTTACATCATCCTTGGTTGGAATTTTAGAATAGTTGCATGTTTTAAGTGCAAAATCAAAGACTTTGGGTATACACAGTTTTCGAATACTTTGTGACTTAGGCGTAAAACATTTAACTCCCTTTGTTGTATTGTCGTACGAGGACCCATTTTCTATTCTATTCGTGAGAACCTTTTCAATAACAATATCAGACGAGAACAAAGCAATTAAAAGACAATTATCAAGGAGGACACATGAAAAATGCTTTTAGAACTGAACGGCAGAGTCCGAAATCCAGAGTCCGACTGCAACTTTCAATGCTTTGTGCTGCGCTTGTTTTTGGGGGTGTCTTTTTTTAAACTAATTAATTTAAAATTAAAAAAAAAATTTCTTCGATTCCTTTTCTTCGCCATTTTTTATTTATCGCAACATTACAAAATCAATATGTATGCAAATTTCAATTACTAAGATATCTAAATACATTTTCAATCCGAACAGCATGCATATGTTCGTCTAATTAACGTAAAATGCGAACCTAACTCGAATTCAAAGGTGCTGGAACCAGAGAGTTGCCAGCACAATTTCCATTGCTGATTGCACCCCAAAATTAAAATACAACCCACATTAAAATTAAAGACATGGTAAAAAATGTATTGAAGAGAGATTTTGGATAGATGTCCCCGCAGCTTGCATTATCGGTTTTAATCTATGGCTAGATTTGTTAAGATTTAGTATCCTGAGTTTCCAGGCATTTTTTCGATGTAAAATGGGATATCGGTCAAATTGTTAACGACTTTGTATCTTTTACGATTTTCGAAGTTGCTTTTACGATTTTTGAAGCATCTGTTCAATGTTTTGTGCTGCGCTTGTCTTTGGGGGTTGTCTTTTTTAAACTAATTTAATTTAAAATTAAAAAAAAAATGTTCTTCGATTCCTCCATTCTCGCCATTTTCGGCAATTATTGGCCCTCCTTTTCGTAGGTTTCGCGTCGTTTACTCAACCATTTTTAGACACATTTTGAGAAGCTGTAGCTGATCGGAGACTATAATCTTTTAGAACTAAAACGCACGGGGGTTTTTCGGATTTTTCGTTCAAAAACCGCCCGCAGCTTTAACAAATAACAGCTTGAGATATACTGGAAATGGCTAGACTGCAGCCACCAGTTTAGAAGGGGGAGCTTTATTGGAAATTTACGAAGGGGAGTCCTCTTTTTGTCCCCGATATTTAGGAGAAACATAGGAAGCTTGATATACTTTCACTGTGTCCTGAATGTGTGGAACAGCTTATTCATCGAGTTCTTTAGCCTAGTCTTAATTAATAGAATTTAAAGCGATTTGTTACACAAAAGCTAAATGAGTACGAATAATGAAATATATTTAAAATTTAGTTGCATATTTTGAAAATTATGTAGAAACTCAGTTTTTTTATTACTCTATGGTCCTGAAATGGAAGCCATTTAAATGGCTCAGCTCAATTTCATTTTTTAGAAGGCGGGGGTGAAGCGAAAGGGGTCGATTCAGGTACCATCAATTTTTTTAGATTTTCCTTCACATTTGTATCAAAAATAAGGAGTGAGTGAAACTTTTTAAACATATTTTAATAATTTTGGTTATTTATGCTGGTTTAATACTGTCGAAATACAGAAATTTTATAAATTGCTTTCAATTTCATATATTCAGAAATAAATATAGTGCTCACGAAACTAATGACGAATACAAGTGCACGAATACGCACTAATCCGACTACTGAGTTGATTCATGTAAACACTAAATCAACTTTAAAAGAGAATTGGGAACCATTTTTCGTACAGAGTTGAATCGTCTAAAAGCACTCTGAGGGAGGTGTATTCCAAATAGCTGGCAGCAGCAAATGTGAATTTTAGAGTTTTTGATCCTTTTCTTCATTCAAAATGCGGAAAATTTGTTAAAACATAGTATAAAGAATCTTCACTTTAAATCGCACCAGTAAATAGCGAATAATATATATATTTTTTGTTCGCTTTTCGGCAATCGACACCACAAGTGACACCCATGCAGTAAATTAAAATTATTGCAGAGCATGCCCTCCCAATATTAACATCTAATTTCACAATAAGTCATTTAAAATTTTATTTCGGTACTTCCCCGCGTAAGCCATACTAGCGTTCCCGCTATTCAATACACAAACCATCATATACTGGTCTCGCTTTCTTATCAATCCCCGTATTCTCTTTGGTGGAGTCGCTTCCAGCGAATGTCATGTTAGGCATAGACGATGAGAGGCACATCGCGAACTGTCGCGCAATGCAAGAACGTCAGAAGCATTTTCTCTTCAGATTCGACACATATCAGACGTGATGTTCGTCGCCGCGTTCATTGAGTGCAAAAATTCCTGGTTCGAAATCCGTTCCTGCTTGTAGTTTTCGTGAAAAGTAACCCAAATTGTTGAATTCCTTTTCTGTGCGTTGATTTATGGTTGTGAAAATGCGAGTAATGTTGAAAATTCATCAATCTGCAAGCAGCCTTGAGTGAAGTAGTTAATTCGCACACTGTGTGCATAGTGTAGTGGGTTAGAAAGGCAAAATCGAGCACGGTGTTCCCCTGGCTCCATAAAAAAGGCAGTAAAATCGAAATTTAGTGTTGTGGTGTGGAAAAAATAGTTTTTAGTGGACTGCTGCGTGAATATCTGCGATTTTTGATCGCGCAATTGGAATATGTCGGATTGGTTATAGTTCACCTGTCGCCAGGTGCCGATTGGAAAATTCGTGTGGGCCTTGCAGGCTGTTACGGCTCGACGGCCAAACGTAGTGGAAAAGTGCAATGTGGCGTCGACGGCCTGGTGAAAATGCCTTGCGGAACGGGTTTGTTGCGAGTTTTTGCGTTTCGCTGGCTCTAACGTTGTTGGGGACCATCGCGGTGTCTGGGCCTCCAGCGGTTCGCGCAGATCGTTCGACGACACTCTTGTCGCCGCCCGGGCCACAGTCGCACAATCCGAATATGCCATGCGACCGATCGCGGAAAGTATTCACGGAGCCGCGCGGTGAGTTCGCGCACGGTCCTTCGGGGGTCAATTACACGCAGGACTCGCATTGCGAATGGCTGATCAAGGCACGTAACGAGAGCCAGTTTATCACCCTGACCTTCCACAGCATGGGCACGGAATGTTCCTACGATTACATCTACGTTTACGACGGCGACTCATTCAATTCGACGCTGCTGGGGAGCTTCAGCGGCAAAACGGAGCCACAGCGGCTGGTCGCATCATCCGGAAGTGTAAGTAATCAAGGTCTTCCAGTCACGAACATCATCTTCTGGCAACAATTGCATCTCTCAGTAAATCTTCATTTACATCGATTTTAATTTGCTGTGAGGTATCGTATATATGCCTGCCAGGTTGTAATAAAACCGTGTTCGATAATATGTGGCGTAGTTCGATTTGGTGAGGTCTTATCACTCGCAGCATGATAACCTGTAGTCCGGCGGTCGCTGCGATGTCACGCCAACAGTTTGCCGGCGGTAAATAAATAAACATGAGCCATTCTACTTGTCACACCAGCTTTCGTTACCCAGACACAAACGCAACGACTATAAGCAGCAATTAACTAACGTCTGTGTTGTCCTCTAGCAGCACTTAAAGCTAAAGTCATTGGAATAAATGCTGTCTTCAGCATCTAATTTCCACAGACGCAGCTCCATTCTTATAGATACTTGTTTCCGAATCTTCCATCCATCCGTCCGGTCCCACTAAGATCTTGACATTCAGGTTTTCATGCTGAAAATCCGCAGAGCTCGTAAACAAGTCAATCATGATCATAAAACCGTGAACAAGCCATATAAAAAAACGTTTTCGAAAAAAACGTACAAGCTTATGGCCGAGGAGTCATGCAAATTATGTTCATCTGGAAGATTTGGGGGGTTCTAGCCTGGTGTGGAGTGGAGAGTATGCGCATGTTTGTTAGAATGCTACAAGTACAGAAAAAAAACAATGGTTACCAGCCGGACGGATAATCGGCTTATTAGAATTAGATCGCAATTCAGATTCGTGTTTTGTTGAAAGCTGGGCTTGACATTTTCCGCATCTGATTTTGAAATGATTTGCAATAAATGTATATTCAGTTATTCAAACGACATACGTTTTTTTCCATTTGCAAATTGAAGTGGATACATGTGTCATAGAGAGGATATCAGCATGATCAACTGTAGATAAAATCATGCTAAGTATTTAGTTTTTAGCAGCTGTAAGAAAACTAATGCAACAAAATGAAACTAAATTGTTCATAGTAACAAATGTTCGATTAAGTCTAAAAAGAAGAAGTATTCTTGCAAGGAATATATTTCTCTCTTCTAGGTATTTCAAAACCTTCAACAGTCAACTAAAACTACCGATTTAGTGCCAATGAATATCAGTGAAAATAATGACCTTCGATTTGAAAAAAAGGATTCTGAAGGATCTTCACATCAGCTCATAGCTAAGGTAGCGACTCGTTCGCTAGTTAGCGTAAGCCCTAAACAGATGATTAGTTTGGAGCCCAAATTATCCCAAACTTAAATCTGATTACAAATCTTTGACGAAACAAGTATGTTCCATGATTTAAATTACAAAGAAGGAATATATTAGAAAACAACTTGCCTCTGCTGAGGGTGACATTATGATGGTTCGGAAAGTCATTATCCAAGAATTCTTGTTAGGCAAAAAGACAAATAAAGTTAACTTGCTGAGCACTGTGAATAGTCTAGTTGCCCATTTCAGCTTTATAGGTGAAAAATTATGTAAGGATTTAAAAACTAAGATTTAACGTTGACGATTTTAGAAGGCGGAATATTCCGCTTAACCCATAGTTACTATTTTTTAGGTAAATACAATTGATCATTCCATTTTGTTAGAAAACCTAAGCGAACCTAGCAGAAGAGACTCAGCACTGGCGTTTATTGATAGCTTTCTAAAAAACAGTAAAATTCTGGTAAGATTTGACGATGAATTAGGTATACTGCGAGCAATTAACATCAGTGTTCCGCAAGAGTCAATACTAGGGCCGACTTTATTTTTACTTTATATTTATAATGTATTTCTCCAGCATAACATAAAAATAAATTATTTACGCTGATAACACTCTATTGCTATTTTCAGCCCATTCTGCTGAACTTTTACTGTAGTGGCAAATTGATAATGATTTAATTACTTATAGGGTCCTGGTTTTTGGGAAATAGGCCGGCTATCAACACCAGTAAAAGTTACGTGGCATTCAAGCAGATCAATAAAAATAAGATCAATCTTGACATGAACAGACATGGAGAGGATATCCAAAGAGTAGCTAAATCTAAATATTTAGGACTAATTATTGATGACAAATTATCTTGGACCCCTCATATAAGAATTATGAAATCTAAGCTAGTTTTCTGGGTTAGACTGTTTAGAATGAAATATTACTTAGATATGGAGTTGAAAAATATGACCTACAACTCTTATATATTGACTGCCTAAGATTACTTATTGTATATTGGATTGGAATCAAACTCCCTAAGACATTGTGATTACCACGGTTACCATTTAAGAGGTAAAGATAATTTCATACTTAATGCACAAATTTTTATAATTTTAATTAGCTATGCAAATCTATATGTTATTTATCAAATTATGATAGACTAAGGTTCAATACAATCCCCTTGCATGTAAGTATGTATCAAACAAGTAAGTTTATACTGAATATGAGCAAATTTTGTGCAGTGGCTTACTTCCTTCTACTAACTATGTATAAAACCTTGATAAAATTACTAAGATCAATTATTGCCCATATCAGAGACCTGGAAGTCATCTTTGATAGCACACTGATACTTAGGCTAGGTTAGGTTATTGAAGAGGGCTGCCGGGAACGCGGCCAGCATTAGGCCATCAGTTTGGGCCAATTTGCCACCCTCATGGACAATCACACGCATTCACACTTACAGCCATGGCACTGGCGGGATTCGAACCCGCAGGCCTCGTAGCACGCCGCTTTTCGGCCTGACGCCTTATTGAGCAGAGCTACCAGGCCCCCTAGACTGATACTTAATTGATTAAAATATTTTTGATCCAGTACAAATTATTCGTCTTTCAATTGTTCCGACCTATTTCCGATTTGAACCTGCCATAAGCATTTAGAAATTCCTTGTTGGACTAAGCTTCAAATAGTCTACGAGGTTATTCGAAGGTCTAAGGCTCGCAATTGGTATTAAATTTTTATGAGTGTCACTCTAGTTCGTAGTGCCAACTCTCAAGGATCATCGTCCAGCACGATTCTCATTTTCGTAATAAATATTTTTCTCATTATATATTTCTTTGATTTCTGACGTAGGTATAAAGCCCATTGTGATACCGCATTGCGTAGTGCACGACTTTTCTTAAGCGGAAAGCCACCCTGAGTCTTTGATGAGGTGAGTGATCCTCTTCAGGTTCACTGAAATCACTTCGGTTAGACAAGGAATTTCATCCTTGTTCCAGCGAGGGCCGGGCATTTATACAGGAGGTGATGAACTGCTTCCTTTGTTCCTCGCATCTACAGCCCAAGCAAAAGTTGTTGTAAGGAGTACCCAGACGTCCTGCATGTCTGTTAAACAGTGTACAGTTAAGACACCCACCGCTGTGCTGAGGAACCTCTTTCCGAAAAGTTCCCTAGAACGACCAATGTCAAAAATTTTCCACAATTGCCTGGCGATCGCAAAAGAAGATTTTTCAACCCAGAACTTTACAGCGTCTTCAAGGGCTTTTTGTTTGATGGTCCGTTTAACTGGAGCCATCTTAGGCCAATGACAAACACGGCGGTTCTTGCAAGGTGTTTCCCGAGAGGAAAACCGAGTCGGTATAGTCGTGCATTACTTTAGCATTGTGATGACACACACCGCGGTGCGAACCGCCTCTCGGTTTCGGAACCGAGTCGGTAGACGAGAGAAATGACCCACCGACTCGGTTTTCGAGCGTTTTTCGATTTGTTCATTGCTGCGTAGTCCGATCGAGCTGAAATTTTCTGGATGTATTGATGAATGCATGGGATATGGGAATGAAAATCTGATAAGAAAATTGATTTTTGAAGAATGGCTAGGGTACAGTATTGGAAAATGAAACATTTGTGGGCACTTAGTTTCTAAAAGTAGGCAATTACAGATTTTCAAAGTAAATTGGTATTAGAATCACTTTGCCAAAAATTCATATGCATATATATACTTACATATATATGTATATACATATATATACATATTTATGTATACACGACTACTTTTTTCACAAGCATCTATATGATACTCCGACGTAATTTGTAAATGAACCTACTCGATAAACGCTTCTGAAGACCGTTGTGTGTGTCAGCCGACGCGCCAAACCGAAACGTTAAACGCTTCGGTGAAATCGAAGTGTCTGTCATTGGCCTTATTTGGTTTATCTTTTTTAGGATTCGTCATGGTCCTCTTATGGGAAAAACTTCCGAAAGGTTTTAGAAACGCTGGCTAAAAGGATAGTGAGCCTGAATGGCGAATTGACCTTGCGTTGAGCTCTTTGCGGATTCCGATGCTCCTTAGTTTTACCAGGCATCGGAAAATCAGTTTTTTTTCCAAAATTGTTAAGTATTTACACTGAAAAAAATCCACATAGCGCCCAGAGCCATGTAACATAGCGCATTATTTATGGCCACATACGCCATGTACATAGTACTCTGAGCCATACAATATGGCTCCCAGCGCCATAATGTCAGAATCTACATAGCGCGTCGTCCCATGTTACATGGCGCAGCATTTATGGTGCCACACGCTATGTACATAGTACCCTGAACCATGCAGTATAGCTCCCAGCGCCATAATTACATGGCGCAAAAATTATGGCCCCACACGCCATAATACATAGTGCCATGAGCCATGTAATATGGCTCATGGCACTCCAATTATAACTCGCAGCCATGCTATGTGAGGAGATGTATAAATATCAGCAAGCTTCTTGAGCATAGGAGAGGATATGATCTTTGATGTCATTTATCCCTCGGGAATTTCTTTAATGGAATTCCATCACCTAACATCAAGTGTTCTACCTCTAGTTGCTCCGAACTGAGAAGGCTTGGCCTTTTGTTGGATGCAAACTGGATCATCTTCAGATGCACTGAATAAACACATAGCGCCAGACGCCATCATTTATAGACTTCTGGCGCCATGTACATAGTCGATTTCGGTCAGTTTGTGATAAAATATAGCGCCACACGCCATAGTACATAGAAGCAGACGCTATGCTTATAGTCCTCCACGCCATACAGTATAGTCCTCCATGCCATGCACTATAGTTCTCCACGCCATGTAATATAGTCCGCCGCGCCATGCACATGGCGTGTAGGCCTATGTACTTTTCGCCATGTATTATGGCGTGTGGTGTGATAAAATAGCAATAGTAGAATGAATATCCTCCCAGCATGCTACCATAATATATTTTATATATTTTATCACAATCCCTAAATCGACTATGTACATGGCGCCAGAAGTCTATAAATTATGGCGTCTGGCGCCATGTGTTTTCTCAGTGTAAGTCAGCATTTTTAAATGGTAGGTGCTATGCGTGACCACATAGGTTTCACGGGAACTTGGGACTTTACGGCGACGTGAGAGCACTGCGACACCACAAGATTCCAAGTAACTTTTTGACTTGTGATGCTGTGATGCTTTAACGTAGACCATAGAACATCATACTAACAAATAAAGTTCAACCCAGCGAAACAAATTCCGGTTTTGGGACAAGCAAACAATTTGAAATTGTTGATAATTTGTAGATTCAATGTTCATGAATTTTTGTAAAAAGTAAGTTGGACTTGTAATTCCTCAATTTGTGTTGGCTCCCAATATGCTAAATATTTTGCATGACCGCTGCTTAAACATTGGATTAACACTGAAATTGAAGCTTGGTGTTTTCGAGTGATGATCATCAGTGGTTCCGAACTTCTTTCACCAAAATGCTCACAGTGATAATTTCTTCGCAACTTGATTTAATGCTTAGGATAGAAGCGATAAACACAAAGCTTTATCGTATGTAGTATAATTAGCGGAAATCTAGTAAAAAAAATTTCAAATTTTTAAATTTCACAGTATCCAACCAAAGACCAACTAGGCATCTACAGTCTTAAGCCAAAAACTATTTTTCTAACCCTATACCGTAGTCAAAGTTATACCGCCTTCTGAAACCTGGCTAACTATTAGATAATTCCACTCAATTATGTTAAAATTCTTCCGTTCTCAACTAACCATTGTTTCTCCAAAAACTACGCAACTGTTATGAAAACTAGAGTGATATATTATCAGGTTGCTTTGCAACGGCATAAAAAAAGGCAAGAAGGTGCAAAAATTTGCATATTCATGCTAATTACGTTGCATGTAGGACACTTAAAATATTGTTTACAAATCGGTTATTTAGACATTCTAAGTTTTTTCACCTAAAAATATAACCATGCGAATAAGTATGCTCGAGTATCAAAAACCATAAAAATAATTGATGCCCATTTGTAAAACGACTATGTTCAAGTATAAAAACTCTGCTGAAAAGCAAAACATGTTTTAGTCAACGAACACGTTAATTCTACTGAGTGAAACTTTAGATCTTCTACACCATGAAACATTAAACCAGCCGTTAAAGCTTCACATACAACAGTTTGTTCAATATTTTTGAGTTCTATAGTGCAAAACTCGTGTGCTGGAATGAGTGAGTAGCGAGAACGCAGAAATGCTATAGAAATATCAGTCATTCCAGTCAAGCGCTTGTGTATTTATTATTTACACCGACCAGCTAAGACTAAGTGAATATTAAATCAATCTGCTGTTTACCTATTTGCATTTTACTGCCGTAATGTGCGGCCTGGCTCTGTTGCTTGTTATTTTCTTAAGCAACCGCACCGAACCATACTGGTACAAACGTGACTGGCTGATTAACGTCTTTGTAGCGGTCGTGAAAAAAAATTGAGATGCTGATCATCGATTACTGATCGCCGAAAAAAACGATCCTCTAATAAGTTACGAAAGCCAAAGAAGACAAATCTTGACGAACTGGTTGGTAAGTTAGGGGATACATATTGCGACATTTCAGTGGTGGTAGACCTTTTTAGCAATGAGTGTTTGCTGTAGGGAACATATTTAGTTAGACTGTTAGACCTTGGTTTATGATTTTGAACATAATAGCTGTTATCGAATGAAAGTTTGAAAAGTGCTTATTTGGTTAGATCTTAAACTTAGATTTTCTGATGTCCAAAATATCAAAGATTGACTTTTGAATTCTATCTAATCCAGAATATCTAAAAAATCATATCTCTAACTCCATGGATTTTTTTGTTATGGAAAATAAGTAAATTATGTTTAACAAAAGATAAGTTTGACGTTTGGACAACAGCAACCTAACCTGCCATAGAAACTGTTTAGATTTTTCATATACATGCGGAAAGATGTAATAGAAAATAACGCATTATAAAGGGAAGGAAATTCATTCACATTTTAAGATCCAACAAAAATTCAAACTAGTCTTGTAAAATTTCGAAAAACATATGGTGGCAAATTTAAATTAGAATGATTCAATAAACATAAAACAACAATAAAATAATAATATTTCACTTACATAAATTTTTTACGGGTATCCACATCTTTTAAAATGTTCTGAAAACGAAATAACGATTATTTCATTAACATATAAAACATTCAACATGGTAAAGTTATTTATTTCTACAGATAATAAGTCACTCAAATCAAAATAATAATTTAATTTATATTTAACAGAGCTAAATCTACTAGCTTTAGAGCTACAGAGACGAAAACTCAATAATTTAGACTTCCAATCAATTTTAAGCTAAAAACTCAATTTTAGCTAATAAGCTTCATCGAGGCATTTAATAAAATTGATTTAGTTTTGTTACTTGAAGAAACTTCCAAACATTGCAATTGCAATTTTTCTTTACAGGCTCCAATTATTCTTGTGAAGATATCGCTTGAAAACAATGATGGCTAAGGAAAGATCCCATACCAGACTCTATCAAACGAGTTGAAAGAATCTTGAAAGAATGCAGAGGAACGATTGGAGAGATCAACAAGATGCGGGTCCCAAACTCGGCGTTGCCAAGAATTAGGTGCCTTCCGAAGATACACAAGGAAGGAAATGGGCTAAGGGAAATTGTAACCGCTACAAACGCTCCGACAAGGAGAATCGCAAAGTGGATTGTAGACGAGTGTAGGGCCTTAGGGAAGATTGGCGATAGAACGGTTAAAAATCGAGACGAGGTGATAGAGCGACTTGGAAGAGTGGCAGCAATAGGGGAAGATGAGCTAGTTGTATCATTTGATGTCAAGGCTCTATTCCCAACCGTGCCGGTAAAACAAGCACTCGCGTTCTTTGAGGACTGGCTATTGGAGAAGAATAGCTCACCGGAAAGGAGGGAGATGGCTAAAGACTATTTGAAACTTGCCTCGGTTTGCATGGATGAAAGCGACTTTACTTTCAGGGAGAAATACTTTAAAGCTATGAAAGGTGTTGCCCTGGCAGATCCTTTATCCCCACTAATGAGTGAGATATTTATAGACAGACTGGAGAAGAAACTTCATGCAGAAGGTTCGCTTCCTCAGGTCTGGTTGAGATATGTGGACGACACTCTACCTATCGTAAAAAAGAATGCTTTGGCAAAAACTTTGGAGAAGTTGAACCAAGCACATAAGGAATAATAAAAGTCGAAAACAATGAGAAACTACCATTCTTGCATTTAATGGTCATAAGGAAAGAAGGTTTTCTTAAGTTCAAGATCTACCGGAAGCCCACACACATCCAGAGAAAAACACCTTCCACGTCTGATCATTGGCATTCCCAAAAAATGGCACCCTTTGACTCGATGATCCACCGGCTATTAACAGTGCCCATGTGTCAGGCAAGTTTTAACTCAGAAGTTAAGTATATTAAAGATACCGCGAGGAAAAATGGATGTGACGAAAAAATAATTGGAAACCTTTTCAAAAAGAAGGACAAAATACATCGTGATCTGTTAACGACGCTCTTTACACCGGAAAAACAAAAAACAGCCATAAGAATTCCAATTATTTTTACGTCAATATTCAAAAAAACAAAACAGGAACTTCTTGAACGCTTTGATACAAAAGCAGTTCCAACCAGTAGGATCAAAAAATTAAGTGCTAAATACATTCAGCAACTTAGGACAGTCACTTCTGAATGGAATACAATCATTTGTTTACCAGAAGTTTTCAGTAAAATGAGAAAAACGAACCTCCGAAGACGAATTATTTTTCATCACTCTCACACATTAAATCACACAAGAGAGTTTTTGAGCACCGAAAATATTTAGCGTCCAATGATTTCTTTTTGTTCCCGTACATAAAAAATAAACTGCGAGGTCGGCGTTTTTCGACCCCCGAAAAAGCAGTCGATGAGTTCAAAACGCAAGTTTTGGAGCTATCTCAATCCAAGTGGAAAAGTGTTTCGAAAATTGGTTCAAGCGCATGCAAAAGTGTGCTGATCTTCGTGGAGAATATTTATAATAGTAAAGCTATTTCTGAACATAAATTACTGTTTTTTAATTGTAAGGCGCAAAATATACATAGAGACCCTGGTCTAAAAACTGAAGTACAAATATTTTTACTTCACAGTATTTGGATTCCATTGCGTTGAATTAGTATTGAATTTTGCTTTTATTTTAAGTTGAAGCTGACAATGTTTAACAAAGTGTGATATAATCAACACTGAGAAAACACATGGCGCCAGACGCCATAGTTTATAGACTTCTGGCGCCATGTACATAGTCGATTTAGGGATTGTGATAAAATATAGCGCCACACGCCATAATACATGGCGAAAAGTACATAGGCCTACACGCCATGTACTATAGTCTTCCACGCCATGTACATGGCGTGGCGGACTATATTACATGGCGTGGAGAACTATACTGTATGGCGTGGAGGACGATACTGTATGGCGTGGAGGACTATACTGTATGGCGTGGAGGACTATACTGTATGGCGTGGAGGACTATACTGTATGGCGTAGAGGACTATAGTACATGGCGTGGAGGACTATAGTACATGGCGTGCAGGACTATAGTCAATGGCGCGGAGGACTATAGTACATGGCGTGGAGGACTATGGTACATGGCGTGAAGGACTATAGTACATGGCGTGAAGGACTATAGTACATGGCGTGAAGGACTATAGTACATGGCGTGAAGGACTGTAGTACATGGCGTGGAAGACTATAGTACATGGCGTGGAAGACTATAGTACATGGCGTGGAAGACTATAGTACATGGCGGGGAAGACTATAGTACATTGAAGAAGCAAATCAGTCAAAACAGTGCTACTTACCATAAATGAGCACACGGAGAAGTCACTTGCTTGCAACAAACAGGCGCTGGCTGCATTTAGAGTCGCCGAAGGAGTCATTCAATAATATCCGCCCTTAGCCGATTGAGAATGTTGTCGATCTATCGACGATACTCAAGTATCACTTGCTGACATTTATAGATCCCCTCACACAGTATGGCTGCGAGTTATAATTGGAGTGCCATGAGCCATATTACATGGCTCATGGCACTATGTAATATGGCGTGTGGGGCCATAATTTCTGCGCCATGTAATTATGGCGCTGGGAGCTATACTGCATGGCTCAGGGCACTATGTGCATAGCGTGTGGCACCATAAATGCTGCGCCATGTAACATGGGACCACGCGCTATGTAGATTCTGAGATTATGGCGCTGGGAGCCATATTGCATGGCTCAGAGTACTATGTACATGGCGTATGGGACCATAAATAATGCGCTATGTTACATGGCTCTGGGCGCTATGTGGATTTTTTTCAGTGAATAATCTTTTTTCTAGAGTTTTAGTTGCTACGGTTTTTTCATTTTTCCATCTTTGGAGACACAATTACGTTTGCTCTCCACTGTATGAGTGCCAAAGTAAGATATTCGCTCTCATCAATGCACTTAACAGTACCCTCAAATAACACTGTTGATTGCCTTTGAATTAGTGATGGACATAATGATTTCTTCAAGTGAGCCAACTCAGTTATCTTCACTATTTTTATTGAGCAGCTATTTCAGGGCCATTAAAAAAAGCTATTGGCAGGGCAGAACTGCTGCCGTTTAGTGTGCTTATTTCTTTCGATTTTTGCAATTTGAAAAGGATCTATCAATGATTGACCTTCAAGTTGTTGTGAATTGAATAAATGGTCAAAAAAGAAAAGGAGGTGCATTAACTTCCGCACAAAAAGTTCAAACAAACTCTGTTATGTTTGTATTACATATTTTCAATTTATCCTTTAAATACAAAATATAGCTTCAGAAACGAGTAAATTTCATTCAAAAGCAAACGTACCACAACGTCTGTTTACCGCTCAACTGCGAAGAATACTTGCTAACCATTTGACTCCGTACGAATTCGTTATGATGATTCAAGGTCAACCAACCGACCACTCAGTACAAATTAATATTCAATTATATTCAATTTACTTGATTCCGCTTCCGAAAATGTCACTAATTCGAATCCCCCCAAAGATTCGTTTCATGAATTCATTATAAATCTTCCGATCCGAAACAACAGCTTAATCGCAATCAATTCTGCAAAACATAGTAAATCTTGTTTAATTTCTGTTATGTGTGTCGTTCGGATGATTCGCGCAATTAATGCATTGAAACCTCTTCATGAATCGTTATGAATAAAAACATGACGATTATTTCGATATTAACCAGAGATTATGTATACACATTGAAAATAAGATGCGCCGCGAGTGAAGTGATGCATTGAAAATGCATGAGACAGGAATTGAATCGAAACAAAAACAAAATCGAAAGTGAACGTAATGGAAGAGATTTGTACGAAAGGAAAATTTTGAAAAAAATACTTAATTATAAATGGGTCTCATGCCGATGCCAGGGTGAATGAATTCAAAGTACACATGTACTCACATTACCTGTCACAACGAATTTATTATGATGTTTCGGATCAGTGTTGACGTAAATGGATAAATCAATAAGAAAGGAATTAATGATGCGCAACGAACGTTGGGCGCAATTATCTCAGTTTTGTTGTGAATTGATCGATCAGCTTTTTCAATGGCTAATTAGTAATAATATGACAAAATAGAAAATTACAAAAAAAAGGCTATTCTATTTGAGCATGAAAATCCTGACGTAGAAGGTATTTGTTATAATAATAGTATTTGTTTTTACATTGCATGGAAGAATTATATTTGTTTCATAAGATATTACTACTACTACATTAAATTTATTCTAATCATAATAGTGTTTGCTCAGTCATGCAATTCGGGAGCCTTAGCCGGTTGCCTAATTATAGGTGGTGCGGAAGGACGAAACCCCCAGCTCACTTAGATGCAAGGCATAGATTCCCTGCTTTCATTCCAATTCAGGAGATCGTTAGGTTTTTATACTTGATCTTCAAATTGTGGAGCCTGTTGAAAGTCGTCAGGATTCTTACTTTAAATGTAGAAGTAGAAGCAAAAATTGGTCTAACTTTTTGTACAGGAGAGTATCTGACTTAGCCCTTTGGATCGAAAAATGTTCAGGCCATTAAGCATAGCCCAAAGCATGAGGCTCAAGTAGCGGAGGAGTCTTTCAGCAAGAGGTCCGTTGCTTGTTCAGTGGTGGCATCTTTTTTTAAGCGGTTGAGGAGATCCTACAATAGATATCCTACGAACGATACATGTTACATTATGTTAGATGCGTACCCACTAAAAAACAATACTTCCGACCAGGGAAATCCGAACCAGAACCTCTTTCGCATTACCTCATATTGGCCGTACTACTAGCACCTATCAGGTCTATTCCGTTCTGTCAGACTATCACGAGTCTATGAGGAGTCTCAGACTTTCAGGAGTCTCTTTTTTCAAGCGCAATACCAGCTCCACATATGCTGACATAGCTGACCAAGCGTCATTTGACCGTAGCATTATCTCAACAATTGTCTCCGGCGTCACAGCAGAGAAAAGGATGTATCGGCCAAGCCTACCCGATACTATTTTGTGGCCTTGGCCCCATGAACCTCGGTTCACTTTTTTGGATAGAGTTTCCCACATTTGCTTCTTCCTCCCTTTTATAGCTATTCCTAGTTCTTTGGTTGGCCTTTTTCTGGGTCGCGACAAGTCGCAACGCTTCTGGTCGTCCAATAGACCGCTGCGCCCTGCGTCTGCATGCTAGAACTTTTCGTGTCAGTTCCGTTATTTTCCCGTTATATTCCCATGGTGAAATTTACCATCATACCTATTTCCCCGGGGCCCATTGCTTCCCCTGCTTGATCTGCGCTGAACTCGTCAGCAAAGCTGGTGTCAAGTGACTCCAAAAGCTTCGAAATATTCCACTCGAGTACTTTCCGTCTAGAGCTCTGAGGGACCAGACTTTCCCTCGCCAACTAGTGGTGGCATCTAAGAAAGAACCTGTTCCTCTGAGTTGGGTGGCTGTTTAGGCTTTTAACTCTGAAAACAGAGGAAGCAGGTAAGGCAGCTATAGCGTCTAAGCAGGACTTGAACCCAATCCTGATTGGTAACGGTGAAGGTTCTTCAAATCAATCTTCATCATTCCAAAGCAGTTGCCATGTTCCTACGTTTGTCAAAAATAAAAGAAGAGATAATCTTGATCCAAAAACCCTGAATTGTAAACAAGCGAATTTGCGGGCTATGCCCCAATAAATACGGACCTATAATATCCGTTAACTTGAGCAAAGCACGAATCTGTATTCCTGGCAAGAATATCATGAAGCTCTTTGTTCTTAGTTTTCGGCCAAAGATAACATGACTGTTGCAGTGGAAATAGATTGAAGGACTTGCTGGTTTGTTTCTCTCCACATCGCACAGGATAATCAAGGATGTCGTATTGGCAGTCACGAAGATCTGTATGTCTTTTATTCTAGGAGCTGACTCTAATACTAAGCATCAACGGTCGAGGTGAATTGTTTTTCGACTTTATCTTGGCCTGCGATATGCCCATGTTAGCGACAAACTGACCTCAACTCGATTGAGAGGGAGATTCTGGACAATACCTTAGTCAGTGGGCGTCACGCAAATCTCCCGCAGGTCTGGAATCTTACCCAAGAGTCATCATTCTATGATCATGAGTACATATCTTCTAATCTGATCAGGTAGTATTTATTAACAGGAAAAGAACGAACTGGATGAAAAAGTGCTGGAAACAGTTAAACAACGCAAACATATCTAATGAAAGGTCACAGTGCAAAACTGAAATGAAGACTTTTAAATATGCCTTACGTAAAGAAAAGAAATCTACAAAAAGATCTTGACTTGGGTATAGGAGTAAACGAGGTAGATGTGTGGCCAAGGAGATGGATATCTTGATTAGGTCTCATGCCCTTTCTCTGTAGAAGTACCGATGTCATCAGGCAAACGAATACCGTGAGGATGCTCAGAAATCCTGGGCTGAAGAATCATCCTGTGCAATCGCAAAACAATCCTGGGTCTTCATAGACGCGCATCACACTAGGCAGCTGTCAGGTTTAACCTGCATTGCTCATCACTACGTCGTGGCTTACTCGCGGGCTACTGTCTCATTGGAAGGCTTGCGCAACGATTGGACGTTAGATCCACCGACAACTTGTGTTCAGAGGATAGATTCGTCTAGCATCTCATATGCTAGTGTCCGACTCTGGCTAGGAGAAAAATTGCAAAACTTAGTGCTATCTTCTACTCAAGTTTCGTTTATTAATAAAGGGTTTTCTATGTAGTGATTGAAGGATATCAGTATCCGTGGTATCGCATCAGGCTTCTATTATTTGTCTTTCGATAGAACCTCCTTCGATCGACTGCCACTCGATCTGATCTGACCTAACCTATGTGTATAGTAGAAAATTCCATTTTTTTTGTGAGAAATAAAAAATATTTTGTCATATGACTTTCGTAGCTATATTTTATGGCTAAGGGTACTAACTGCACAACATATCGTCTCTGTGAAATCAAACCGGCATATCTGCAAAATACACATTCTTCACTAGAGCGCTTTAAAGTTTTCGCATGTGGGCTATTTCCACGTGAATGCAAAGCGGCAAAACACCATTAGACGGGTTTTTATTCAACTTTACGATATGCCGGTGCGACATAAAAATAGAGGGGAAAATAAGGAATTTTTTGATACCAAAAACTCAAAAACTCAATTTTTGCAGATATGCCGGTTTGATTTCACAGCGACGATATGTTGCTATAGTTGCCACGCCATGTTACATAAAAATATGCGCTACGCAGATGCTATCAAGTGTGACATTATGTCGCTGTGGGCTATATTTTGTAGGTGAGTCAACTATGTGGATTAGGTACTAGTATACGACTGGATAACAATCGATTGCTTACAAACGTATCCACTAGTGTGTATCTTCTTTCTTCCACACAAGCGTGTAAAGTAACATAAAATAAATGAGAATGCACTAACCACTAGATCTTAAATTATCTTAAATAAAAAAATGCTTGAAATTTATGATAGGCATTTGCTTTTATTTATTAGTCTTTGCCAGCAAGCTGCCATTAAAAATAATCATAATTAAATTTAACCACAAATAATTCATTGAAACTTGAAATTCTGCTTCATTCCCACACAAATCGACTCTATAATCTGCCGATTAATAATCGCGCTATTCTCAACATCATTCCATTGCACATGTTAGTTAACTAGTATGCCGTGCGGGAAATCATTTAACAGTCCTCTATGAAAACTTGTAATAGAAAACTTTTAATACTATATTTATAATTTGCAAACAACATGGATTAACGTCCACGTACCGACTTTTAGCTATTAGCAAAGCTTCCACGTGAACGAATTTCTAAATCGGTTTGTGAGTGATAGCGATTGTGAGTGCTCCACCAACAATATGTCACATTTTTTATACGAGTCACGCTGAGTGATAGTTACATATCTTCGATTTTCATATTTCCGAAATCCTATAATCTTTTTGTGATGGGCAATAATCATTAAGTTAGTCATGCAATCATCAAAGCTTAGTCCGGTAACGCCAGGCTCTAGCATGTGCCTACTACATGTGTGCTAAATTTGTCACAAGCTTAGCACACTAGTTCCATACGTTTTCTCCACTTCATCTGCCTCCATCACGCTTCGCTTCTGGGTTTGTCATTAGGAGTGGATCTGGCCAGTAATGAGGCTTTCTTCTCTCTATGAATTTATCATATGAGCGTTGTTTGCAGAAAAATATATGAA
The DNA here is from genome assembly GCA_963978885.1 of Nemotelus pantherinus. NCBI lineage: Eukaryota > Metazoa > Arthropoda > Insecta > Diptera > Stratiomyidae > Nemotelus > Nemotelus pantherinus. The sequence goes on from OZ022266.1 coordinate 7,793,615, forward strand.
CTCTTTAATACCCTGTGCACATACAGCTTAATTTCTAGTCGTTGAGCATTAACATGAGCTTGCCTAGAGATTTGTAGTTACTTAAGTCGGTAGAGATGGAATAGAGGTATTACTGTTGAACGTATCACGAACTGCATGTCTCGTTCAATAATTACATATTATAAATGAAGTATTTTACCGCAACACGTGCATAAGTTACATGTATTTTGCAAAATTAATTGAATATCATGTATGTATGAACAAGGTCTTATGTTTCAATAAACGACATTATAGTCATGACTAGAAAAAGGCTCAAAATTAATTTCACCACCCAAAAGTCACCGCCCTTTTTTTCTTTCAAGTCTGTTTTTTATTTAAGCAATTAGTTCCAAAATATTTTCATTTGAAATATACTCCATTAGAAGCGATAACTTTCCCTTATCTTTCAGGTAATAAGTGGATTCCTTTATAGAAAGATTCCGGGTCTTTCGACTGAATTCCTTTTTCAAGCCCTATTCTGACTTTTTCATATGAAGTGAAGCCTTCTTTAGATAGCGCTGACTGCAAGGACCGAAAGAATTGAAAATCTGCAAAAGGGATGTCTGAAGAGTAGACCTCGTGGGTTAAGATTTCCCAATCCACTCCTTATAGGTAGTTTTTGACTGGTTTTGCAACATGGCTCCTGGCGTTGCCTTGTAGCAGAATCAACAATTGAGACGTTATGCCGGCATCATGATGCCGATATTAACGGCTAAAAAACATGTGAAGAAGCGAAAAGTAAATACTTCGCTCTCATTGAAGCATTTGTTTCTACTAATAACTCAAAGCTTTCCGATCGTATGCTGGTTCCCTAAAAATAACCGACCAATTTCCTGATAGTTTTTTTGTTGGAAAAAACTACTGTTTTTACTCCTTTTCCACTCCTAATGTTTCTTCAGAGAACCCTATTTCGTATCTGTTTTCTCATTTAGGTATTGTGTCGACTAATCTTCTTGAGGTAGAAACCTTTATCGCCCCATTTCCCTTCTTTCTCGCTTCAGTAAACTGATTAAAACAGTGGTTTACAATAGATTTCACCCTTTTTTACAAATCTTTTCTTGCTCCAGATTAACACGGGCTCATAAAACGTAAATTTACATTGACCAACTTGCATTCTTTCACCAATGCGGTTGCATCTGCCTTGGATCAACAATAGTAGCTAGATGTAATATGTACATATTTTTCTAAAGCTTTTGAGCTTGTGAATAATGACGGTCCTCTTCAGAAGCTTGAAAATCATGGTATTTCTGGTCTTCTACGCTCCTAGTTCATTATTTATGTTGTTAATTGTAATTCATGCACATCTGTCCCATTTTATTCTACCTCAGGAGATCCGCAAGATTCAATTCTTGGTCCTCTGTTGTTCCTGTTAGGGTAAAAACATTATCCATAATGTTTGTTAATGGACTACCATCCTCCATACTTTCTGCTTGCCTTTTGTATGCTGATATCTTCAAGATGGTTGGAGTGATCGAAACTTTTGAAGATCGTTATGAGTGCCAAAAGGATATCCTTGCGTTGAATGAACTCATCATAGAGAACTTTCCTTTCGTGTTCCTTTCACCGTTGTAACGTATATTTAAACACCATAATATGAAACTCGATATTCTTTCGTTGACGTTCTTTGTATACAAAAATCTTTTGAAACATTTTTAGCTCTAGTTTCCGGACATATACATTTTTTATGTATACTATTTTATCTTATGCTGTGCTCTTATACTATAATGCTCTATTTCTTTAATTATTTCTCTTTCATCTCTCTGATGAAAAGTTTTTAGTCTTTAACGGAACGGTCAGATTAGCATCCTTACTTATCCACGTCAATACTAATCACCTCCAATTGCCACTTATAAATGTGTAGACGTGCAACAAAGAATATTATTGCAAATGCTACCTCTTTGTTTCATACATCATCATCATCATCATCTACCACAGTACAAACCCTACATGCGTTTAATAATTAATTCTGATTCGTTCATGTTGTTCTTTCATTTCAGATGTTAATACTCCTGTACAGCGATACCAATTATGTTCTGGAAGGTTTCCGAGCCTCATATTATGTCTCGAATTGTCTGAATAATTGTCATAATCATGGAAAATGTGTGGGTCATAAGTGCGTGTGCCACGGCGAATGGGTCGGTCCCGATTGCGAAGATGTGGCTTGTCCGGAAGGCTGTGGCGAGAGATTCGGGCGCGGTAAATGCGTGAAGGGAATGTGCAAATGCAATAAAGTAAGTGGAACTACATATCATCAAGTCGTGCTCTTAATTCGTAGCAGCAATATGTCATCGACGTTGTTGGAAATGATTAATTTAATTAATATTTAGTTAATGGACGTGATAAATTTAATTGATGTTAATGTTTGTGTTTTTTGTTGGTTTGCTATTTTTACAGAATTATTCTGGACGCTTGTGTGACTTGCATATTGACCCAGAAGGTGGTAATTGGAGATGGCTGGCAACCGATGCAGAAGGTATGACAGCAAGAGCTGCTCATACTGCGGTTTATATTGAGGAGCAGGACTCGTTGTATGTTTTCGGTGGATATGATTTGAATAATGTGATGGATTCGTTGCAGGTAAGCCAATTGTATTTTTCTAGCACCTAAATTATCTAATAAGAATCAATTGATAAAGGCTGCACCATGGCTTCCTAAAGGAGATCCGTCACAAAAGTAATTAACGATCATAATAGCGAATTTAAGGAACAGTTCTTGGCCACCCCGAACAATGTCTCTTATCATGGACTAAAGAAAATCACAGAAGCCATATATTGGAGAAATTTCAAACCGAAGATTAGTTTCTATGCTTTTCTCTACGAAATAAATACAACTATCACATGTCATTTGTGTAGATTAGAAGTGGCTTCTTATCATTAATTTGAACTGCTCCACAGCTATTGCCAATGAGCTACGGATAAAAGATATATGCTTTTGCTTACAACTTGGCATATATGCGGGAATCTCAATTTAATCCAAAAATTACATCTACACTGTAACATACTTTATTTTGGCAAAAGAAATCAATTTCCTCGAGTAAGACCGATGTTTCCGAGCATGTAATCGATCGGTTACAATATTGAATCGGTCTATATCCACATTTTGGGTTAAATGATCAGTAGGTATTCCGATTCTACCCAATGCAATGCAAAAAAAAGAAACAATTAATTGTAGTCGCTAGATGCGATTAACATCGAATTATGTTGAATAACCACTTTTGCTGCCCGCATTCAACTTCTTCCGCGGGACTCAAACAATTCGCCATCAACGCAACCTCACCGAATTTTTAACATGAACTCATGCAAAGTACATCAAAAATTTAAATACAAAATCCCCAAAAAATCTACTATATAGTTTTTTAATCAATTTATTACTAAAATTGTTAATGTATCAGTTTAAAAAAATATCCTTGCTAAAATCAAAACAACTTTTGTTTTCATATAGGTTTACCGCTTCAGGAAAAGTCAATGGGAAGACGAATGGGGTATATCATTACAAAATCGGTTACGTTATCAACCCCAAAAAATCGACAATACTCTCTTAAAAGCCGTTTTGGCCAATGAAGACAAGGAAGAAGCAAGCCGTTGGGGCTTGAAAAGTGAAATATCATTATTTCGTAACGTTCTTTATACACTAGCAGAAGCGAATCTCACGCGGAAACAACGATCAACAGCCAATATCACCGAAGAAGAAATCAAAGAAATTCTGGATGATATTTTGGAAAATGTAACTGATTCTCGGCCACAAGCCCGATATGGTCATGCTGCTGAGAAGATTCCAGGTAAGAGTGAATTGATTCATCTAATTTGTCACCATACAGTGAGTGCAGTTAATGTTATTCTTAATATTCAGGTGGTTTTGTGATATTCGGTGGAAAGTTGGGAAATGGTAGCCTCTCGAACGAGCTATGGATGTATAATATTACAGACAACGGTGGCCAGTGGATACTGCGAGCGACCAATTCAAAACTAATGCCACCACCTTTGGCTAGGCATACTATTACGTTGACAGACGAGTATTTGTATGTTTTTGGTGGAAGTTTGTCGAATGGAGAGTTTTCTTCGAGGTAAAAATGTTTAAGCATATACATACTTTGCTCCATTTTTATTAATTTTGTTGATTCTATTTTGTTTATATAAGGTTAAAATTTGAACGATTGGACACGCAAAGAAAACTTCCAAACAATTTTGTGAATGAATAATTCCCCAAGAATTAAATTTTGCGGCATGCAGATGTGTTTGCATATGTGATTTAGAATAGAATTTTAGTATCAATTTCAGGCATTTTTTTTTTGCATTCGATATAATTTCCTAACATAGGACTCGTATATATAATTTCCTATATAAAATCACCCTATACAGAACAGCCATAATTTTGCTCTATACATAAGTAATTTTTTGCTCTTTGAAATAACCGAATGTCGGTTTATTAGCGCGGATAATGTTGCCTGTATATTATGGGCCATCATCAGCCACTTGAATGGTCGCCATAATGGCCATCATCACAAAGCTGCCTCTACACACTGGGCTACTAGATAGGTCAGTCATGATTTTTCGGTTGCGCATGATGATTCGCTTTGATGTCTGTGAAAAACCGCTCCTAAAGCCATCATCGGTCATTGATATTTCCTTGCTTCGCCACTGTCGGCCACTACGAGCCATAACCCGTCTTCGCCATGGTGATGGCCGCATGGGTCACATGATGGGCCATAATGTAGAGATGACATAAGGTTTCAATGAAAATGGTTACTACTCTGACTTTATATCTTTTCAAATATCACCGCGCTTTTCAATTGAAATTTTATAAAATTCGAAAGCACCATATGCTACACCTAGAATTGAAAACGGACTAAACCTAGCATCGAATAAAAGCGGAAGTGTCCCCAACTAGTATCGGTATTTTCACAATAAAATGCAGAATATTTCGTGAATGTTGCGAAATCTAGACCGCGTTTAAGTGAGTTGCAGAAATGAAATGTAATTTGACAATTGCTCGCCCTTTGTATTTCCCATATATTTAACGCCCTTTGTATTTCCCATATATTTGAGCGATTCTGGTTCTGGAGACTAAGTTGTGTGTCAGGAAGTTCTGCCAGGCAGTGTTTTTGGCACAAACAATTGGACTCTCGATGCTTCATTTCCATTTTAAGTGCTAATTCCTGTATTGCTGTTGTTGCACTTTTTATATAAAAATCGTGAATATTTTTCTTGAGATCTTTGCTGATTTTAAAGATTCGAATCGATTGTATTCAATTCTTGATGTTTCTTTCGTAAATAGTTTTAATTCTAATTAATTTTGAAAGTGTTTAGGTCATTATTGCATTGAATTGTATACTTGAAATCGAGTCTTGTTGTCAATATAGCTTTCTGTTGATGCATTTTTTTTGGGTATAAATAATTTTTTTCTCAAGTGCATGTTGTTCTCATTCGTGAGCTCGTCAACAGCGCCGAAAACCGTAAATTTTTCTTTTACACAAGTATGCTTATCGCGCTTCAAATTCCATTCAAACAAATTTCAAGTAAGAACATTACGTTTCAAGTTTGAAAACAATACGGAAGACAATAGAACACTTGGTATTTTTCCAGTAGATCCTCAAACAATTGAATTACAGTCGACCATTTATATTCCATGACATTGATTCATTTTTATTTATCACTAATTTGCATTCAATTCATCTACTATAAGCAAATTATACGAATGAATAAGTGGTTCATTCACATAGATACTAAAACCAGTTTTTTAGTGCTCATGCTAATTTGAAGTCGTACAATTACACTTTGGCTGTATAATTGCTTTACATATAATGAGGCTAAAGATAAACGCAGTTTGTTGTTTTATGCCGGTAATTAGTATGAAAATTTAATATTCTGTGTGTAATTATTAATTTTTTTGTTGTGAAATTAATTTAAATTAAAAAAAAAAAAAAATTACCCTGTTTTAAGATGATAATCATATTATTCAAGCCGATAACTCCTGATCTTCTAATACGGGTAATTGAATTATTGAAGGTTCACTATCGCACTTTATTATAGCGATGTTTGCAAAAAATTAATGTATTTTTCGCATGAAATGATTGTTTATGTAGATTCGAAGCTGACGAAGTGTGTTAAATTTCGAAAAGTTTCATCATCAATTCTTTCCCGCAGATCCATTTGTTAGATAAGATAAACACAACTCCTCTGTTGCCGTGTGTTTTATCTGAGGTGTGTTTTATCTTTTCTGTAGGTTTTCTTTTCTGTTCTTTTCGTTTAAATATCTTTTTGTATGACTTCAATATACACATTTTTTTAAATTTATGATCGAACAAAATAAATAAATATTTTAGAATTGTATACCATTGAAGTTTTCACGCGATATGCAAAACATTATAATGAGAAAAGAAGACAAAGCATTTGTGCTAACCATATAACAAAACATTACTTGCAGCGTTAAGAAATAAGTTTACAGGAACATTCATTACGAATGATTACTAGTTAAGTTAAAGGCTTTTGGATATAATTAAACTTGGTTCGCTTAATGACTCGAATTGTTAGTAACTTACGTATGAAATCTATATATCTATCTATAATCTATTTTTGTATTCTAATTCTAAATATCATTCTTTTGCAGAATTTTTCGAATAAAATTGGCCAACGATCCTGACCACAATGAACAATGGGAGGAAGTATATCCTCGCGGTGGCAAAACACTGGATGTTCGATTGGTGGCACATTCAACAGTTTACTACCGATACACAAATTCATTGGTTGTTTACGGCGGCATTATGACAAGCGTTGCCAGGTTCTCAAAGCTATCAGATCGAATATTCTCCTTTCAGCTTGACGCTAAGCATTGGACGGAGATTTTATATCCCAGAACTCCACTTAGAGATGCTTATATTCCCCGTGAGCGAGCATTCCATACAGCCTCGATTGCCGGGAATTATATGATTGTCTTCGGAGGTTATACTCATCGACACAACAAAGAAGAAATTTGCTATGATAATCAGATGTACCTCTATCATCTTGGTTGCCATACGTGGATAAATCAGGATGTGCTGGGTCCTGTTCCTGGCTACCAGTACCCGAAAAGGCAAGGTGTCTTTGCTCATGCAGCTGCTATTAGAATGAATAATACGCTTATTGTGGCCGGAGGCTATCATGGAAATATAAATGCAGATCTGTTTGCATACGAGCTACCGAAAATGTTTCGAATCAGCGATCCAAACCTTTACAATCCAGAACAGAGTTGCCGATATCACACGACAGTTTTAGCTTGTCTCTCGGATCCTGAATGTGGCTGGTGCTCAGCAGACAGCAGCTGCTACGGTAGAACAATCGGGGCTAATTGCACAACTAACCTGCAGACAACCCGATGCCCTGGAATCTGCCCTTCGTTGGGAGACTGTCATAGCTGTTTGGTGCATGGCACCTCTTATTCAACTTACTCCAAGATGCATTCGATTTCCAGTAAACTTGGTCTGAACCAGTGTACATGGTGCGTACAAAATGCCAGATGTCACCACAAGGATGACAACTATGGTGTTTGTGGGGAGGATACACCTTCCCAAATCCCAGGTTGGTGGGGCGAAAAAGGAACGGAAATTCGCTCGCCATATCAATGTACTGAGCTGGATAGAAGACCGGGACTAACCTATATCGAATATCACCATCCAATTAACTGGACAATGCCCGATGTAGTTTCGCTTGTCAACGCAACAATGGTGGATTTTATTTCACCGCAGCCAACCACTCATACAGAGCATGCATTTAATGGTGAAATGATGGCTCGTTTAGTAGGATTTGTGAGACCACCAAAGGGACTTGAAACAATGGACGAGAAATTACGGGTGTGCTCCAGTTACTCGGACGCTCTATTTCGAACTGGGCTAGATCAATCATTGAATGACACAAAAATTGTTTTGAATATAACCACCGAACAAGCATCGTACTACTTTGTTGAATGGCCGAGCTTAGCAAATCGATTTCTAGTTGATTTTCAAGCAAAACGTAAAGTGGGCTCAGGTATCCACCATCAATACGAGCACAGTAAAATGGAACTACGTCACTCGCATCACGGAAATTGGAAAGCATTTACATTTGAGTACCTCGAGCCTTATTCGAATGGACTATGCTCGCAATATTCAAATTGTCTAGAATGTCTCAGTGACTCGCTCTGTGGATGGTGTGACCTGAATAGCCGATGCTTGCCACGCACAGTGAACGAAACAAAAGAATGCTCGGACGAAATCGGCTGGAAATATGTAACAATTCAGCCCGCTCAGTGTGGGAATTGCTCGAACTATATTTCGTGTGAGCTTTGCATTAGCACAGGAATGTGCGAGTGGTGGGCAGAAGACGCCCGCTGTGCTCGAATCGGTAGATCAGCGACGGCAGTACGAACTACTGATAATTGCCCAACACCATGTATGAACCGGAAATCCTGTTCAGATTGCTTGGAGGAGAGAGGACGTTGTGTTTGGTGCGAAGCAAAGGCCCAGTGCTTCAATTTCGCAGTGTATACAAGTGAGTATCAGTTCGGAATGTGCAGAGAGTGGCTCGACCAAACCGTTCCTCTGTCGCATCCTCATGCGGATGAGAATGCGTTGATTCACATGCCCAAAATACAACAATGCAAAACTTGTTCGCAACACCGAAATTGTTCGTCCTGCTTGAGGACATTGAGCTGTGGCTGGTGTTTTGATCGGGACAATCCAATCGATGGTATCTGCATGCAGGGTGATTTTAGTCGATCAGTTTATAACTGCGCGGCCGCTCTCAACACTACGACCGAAGAAGCGGAATGGTCATACGCACAGTGTCCAGACGTAGACGAATGCGGTTTGGGCTTGCATAACTGTCATAAAGAGGCCAAATGCACGAATACTCACGGGTCATATAACTGTCATTGTCGCAAAGGATACATCGGGGATGGGTTTGTTTCTTGTATAAAAACCTGTAATGAAACCTGCATTCACGGAAATTGCTCGGGGTCACCCGAGTATATTTGCAAATGTGAGCTGGGTTGGACTGGAGCGGATTGCTCGATCAATTGCGGGTGCAACAACCACTCGACGTGTGAGAAACAAGTTGGAATCTGCGATGAATGTCAAAATTGGACAGAGGGTGCGACATGTGACCGCTGCCGGCCTGGAAGTTATGGAAACGCGACATCTGGTCAAGGATGTCATCCGTGTCAGTGCAATGGACACGGAGACCATACTTTGGGCATATGCGACCTCCAAACGGGTGAATGTTTCTGTAAAGACAACACGGGTGGTGCAAACTGTGACACTTGCAATCCCGAATATTATGGTTACCCAAAAGACGGTGGCAAGTGCTACTTCCAGTGCGAGTCGCGAGGCATATTAACAAATGTCGGTGAACAGGGAATAGGCTCCCATAAATCATACAAAAATCCATGGGGTGGACCTGAAGTACGCGAATGCTTGTGGTTGATCACACCCCATTCACATAACGGATCAGCACTACAAGAATCTCTTATCCAAATTGATATTAAGCAGAGTGACATCAATGTGATTTGTAGTGAAAATGCTGTTTATATTTACGACAGTCTGCCGGATTTGACTGGAAATACCCAACAAACTCAATTGCTGGCTGTAGTTTGTGGCCCAGAATCTCTACCTCAATTGATCCAAGTGAGAACAGGGCACTTGACGGTTCATTATAAGCAAACGGTTGAAGGATATGGGTTTGGTTTTAATGCTCTGTATCATGTGAAAAGCTGCAGCGCTGGGACGTGTGTACTGCCTCACATTTGTGACAAGAACAATAATTGTGTGTGTCCAGCTGGCTTTGTAGGCGCGCAGTGCGAGACGGAAATTTGCCCCAACAATTGTTCCGCGTTGGATCATCGCGGCTACTGTGATAAATCGTACGGCCATTGTGTTTGTTCGGAAGGATACGGTGGCATAGATTGTTCAACTAGAGTATGTATAATTATTCGATATTGATTCTTTCAAGACTTCATTTTCCACTTTCATTTCTATTCAGGTGAAACCGCATCAACTGGAAATCCGTGATCTTTTCAATACTCGTCTCCTGAGTCCATCTGCTGATCATTTTCGGAAAACGATTCCACGTTTCGGTCACTCTCTTCACACCGACAAACGAGGATCGCTTTGGATGTTTGGCGGATATTCACTTTCGAACGGCCCCCTGAATGATATTCGTCAGTTTGACACGAAAAACGGAACCTGGATGCAAGTCACTGTCGACTCAACAGCCGAAGCAAAAATGCCCAGAGGTCGATACTTTCACGCTGCTGACATTTCATTCATTCGCCAAGCAATTTACATCTACGGTGGCTTAACTAGCTCCGGGAAAGGCCAACCTAATGTGATTCTCGGAGATTTTTGGGAGTTTTCCATACAGAATCAAAGATGGGATGATATTGATATCGAGGAAGATAAACCGCATCCTCCACCTCTGGCTGGCCACACGCTTACGTTAGTCAAGCGCGATGAAAAGGAGACATTGATTTTGATCGGCGGAGTAGATATTGAGAACAGTCATGAACTGCAATTTTGGGAATTCGACTTGGAAACGAAACAATGGCAGAAGTTATACGTTCCTGATGTTTCAATTCCAAACTTATATGGACACAGTTCAGTGTATCATAGTCAATTGCAAATAGTTTACATTTTCGGTGGCATAACCGGCCATCTTTCACCCAGTTTTGAGAACAAGCTGTATGCTTTTAACATCGAAAAAATGATTTGGACGGAACTTCCTATTTTTACTGACCTCAACCGTCCCGAAGATTTGCTGCCACGAAATAGATTTTTCCACTCGGCCGTTACTACAGACAACTACATGATAGTTTACGGGGGAAGGAGTCAACCGTACAATGCCTCCGATATTTTAATAGCATACGTTTATGAGTGCAACCAATGGATTCGGCTTACTGAAGATGTTAGCATTGTAGGAACGCTACCGACTGTATCTTATGCTGAAGCAATGACAATCGATCATGATTCGAAATCGATTTATGTGGTTGGAGGCTGGGACGGTAGCTCGCAAAGTCAGGTCATCCAAATATCCCTGCCAGAAGATCTATGTCAATTTTGGAGCACTGGTAAGTACTCATGCAGACACTATATGGGATGTAGCTTCTGTGCAGTGAAAGCAATAGAGGACTCAACTTCTCGGTGTTATACGAGTGGCCGGTCTGAAGTTTGTGATTCTTTGAATGGCACTCTGATATTCAATAACGGAATCGAATGCGATGATGCTTGGGTAGCGCAACGCAATTGTACGCTGTTCACTTCATGCAATGCATGCTTGTCCTCTTGGCCAACACACTACGAGGAGAAACTAGCATGCAAATGGTGCGTCAATGTTGATGCATTTGGATCATGCGTATCTGCTAACTCTGAATGTCCCGAAAAAGAAGAGAAACAATATGACAAAGAAATGATTATAACTGCTCTGTCGCAATGCCCGTTGCCATATTGTGACGAACTATCATGTGAAGAATGCTATAACAATAAAAATTGCGCTTGGACAAAATTAATAAATTCACTTCCGTCTGAACACTATGCGACGAAGTGCATGAAAAAGGAACAAGTCGATTCAAACAAAGTTGTCATTCTCACGTCGTGCCCTGAACCATGTCATACGTTTCAAAATTGCACGAGCTGTCTGAACCTAGACACTGATAACCCGAAGTACTGTCTTTGGTCGACTGCCTTGAACGCTTGTATGGCTCCGAAATATCGCTTTCTGTACTGCGCTGGAGGAACTTGTGGCCACGTTTTGGATTTCGAAGACATTTGCCCAGAGCCTTGTCATGCATACACCCAATGTTCTTCCTGTTTGCGCCACGCTCATTGCGGCTGGTGTTCGCGTGATAATGGAAACGGTGATGGTGTTTGCACAGAAGGTTCACTAGAGAGTTTCTCGGAATATCCTGCTTCATCGACATGCGATATCATTTACGCGAGTAGAAAGAATATAACCGAGCTAGATCCAGTTGATACTTTTACTTGGAACTATGTTCACTGTCCAGCGGAAAATGAGTGTGAGAACGATCACCACAATTGCGATCCAAAATCGGAGAAGTGTGTGGACAATGTGAAAGGGTAACTAATGTCACAACGAGTTTATTTGATAACCTCTAATGATTCTTTCAATACTTTCCAGGTACCAGTGTATTTGTGGAGAAGGCTACAAGTCAAAAGGCGACGAGTGTGTACCGGTGTGTAAGCTAGGTTGTGTGCGTGGCACTTGTATCGAGCCGAATGTTTGTGAATGTGACTTCGGTTACGTTGGAGCGAACTGTAGTATTCAGTGTCAGTGTAACGGCCACTCGAACTGTGTCGGGCCTGATAAACTCGACGAATGTCTCCAGTGTCACAACAACACAATGGGAGCTCAATGTGACAAATGCAAGCCACTATTTGTTGGAAATCCCAAAAACAATGGTCAATGCGTTCCCTGTCTCGAATACTGTAATGGCCACACGGATATTTGTGTTCCACAGGACGCAGAACCACAAGTAAAAAATATGACCAGATCCGAACTGGAATCATATCTTCCCGAGGGTCCTATATCCGATGCATTGTGTTTAAGATGTGACAATAAGACTGACGGGAACCAGTGTGAAGGTTGTATTCTGGGAAATTTCCGAGGTTCGGACAATCTTCAGGATCCATGTCGATCGTGTGAATGTCATGGTCATGGAGATATTTGTGACCCCGTTTCAGGAGAGAAATGTAATTGCGGGAATAATACGGAAAGTGATCCGACATGTTCGGCTAGTTCGAGTAAGAATTCGGCACAGCTGTGTTGGAAAGTACAGTGTTCGAAATGTCGTGAATCGTATATGGGAAATCCGATTGAGGGTCATCAGTGTTATAAGCAAATTACTGTTGAATCGAGGATGTGTTTCGATGCCAAACCAATTGGTGAGTAGAAGCTGTAGTTTTAATTCAAATAAAAAAAAAAATAAATAGGAAAAGTTTCTGCATCCCTTGTCAATTGAAGGAGATGCTCGTATTTCATAGTTTTTATGACTCTGAATAGTGATATTGTGGTCAGCATTACTTTTTGTCACACACTTTCGTCATAAGTCCCTGAAATTCCGCAGTATTTTTTTAGTGTGTCGGAATACCTCTCTGTATAAAGTTAGTGTTACATTCATAACTGTTCTCTTGATTTCGGTTAGCAAATTTAATTTTTTTTTGTCATTTCACAATTTACTTAATGCTTTCTCTTGGTTGTTTTTGTGCTCTTGCTTGCGCGGCGCGTGGAGTTTAAGTTTGCGTTTTGTTTTTACTTCTTTGGGCGAATCCTAACCGTTATGCTAGTTTGCATTTTTGTATTTCACATTTTGGCTTTGAAGAAAGGTCGTAGCTATTTTGATTTTCAAACACCTTTAAGTTTACTGTTAGCAATCTGAAAGATTAGCAGAGTAAAAACCACAAATCAAGCCTTCTCTCCACACCAATTATATTTTAGCTATAATGATATTGTAGCCTAATTGTAAAATTTAAATAAGTAACGTTTTCCGCATCTCAAGAAGACACACTCTTTAGATCATATTTAATCCCCAAAGACAATTTTCTACCATTTAATATAGCAAGTAGTCTAAAATAATGTTCAAACTACTTTCAACAATTGTCCTTTTTTCTATTACAGAGGAGTGCAAGGTGAAACCACAACCCCTCCGACCTGGTCAAACCGTTTTCTTTGTTATTCAGCCACGTTTCATGAATGTCGATATCAGAGTAATAATCGATGTTACTCAAGGCGAACTGGATGTTTTCATGAGTCCTCAGGATGACTCGTTCATTGTACACACAAATCTATCGAATGGACATCATATGCTTTATTTAGACAATCGTTATCGTTGGGTTGCTGAAAACGATCCAGAGCTGCACTTGACCGAATCTCTTCACATAGCCCCGTATCGGCAGACGGATTTCGATAACACGACCCTGGACAACAGCGACGAGAAACTATTTTGGACACCACAAATTCATGACTGTCAATCACTAGGTGGGACCGGTTTCTTTGTTAAGGATCAACGAGCCCGCGACTTAAGTACTTACATCACATTGAATCAGTGTAATACGCTGATTCGACTATTTGGTTTAAGGAATCGACTAGTTTTAACTTTGCCACAAAATGCTCATAATCTTAGCGCGACAAGATTTTATATTGCCCTTAGGGCTAGTACTAGTTCAGATCATAGCTACGGATCGATTGTGTTCCGACAGGATCAGTTACACATCGATCTGTTTGTATTCTTCTCAGTGTTCTTTTCGTGCTTTTTCCTGTTCCTAGCTATATGTGTTGTAGCGTGGAAAGCTAAACAGGCAGCCGACATTCGTCGAGCGCGGCGACAACGTGTCGTCGAAATGCAACATATGGCCAATCGACCATTCGCTCGTATTCGAGTGGTCCTGACGCCCGAGAACGAAACACCAGTGCAAACCAGACGACGCGGACGATCTTCGAAATCGTCGACCCTGAGTAATAGCTTCGATGTACGACCGGTGGCTGTTGAACCGACAGCTGATAACTGTGCAGCTGTCGGAACTGTTTTCGTAAGTCTTCCTGGTAAATATAAGGCACCCGTGACACTTGCTCTTGGTTCTTCATTAGTGATACTATCAAGGCAATATCCGGCTGGTGTGAGACCGTTTCTAAGAAGACGCGGATCACATCATGCTGCTCATCCGCCCAATAATGTTTAAGTTTGATATTTAGTTTTTGACTACGTTTAAGTGATAAGCATACAAACATGAAAAGTGTCGAAAGAAAGTATTTCACAGCGGAGAGAATCCAATTCTTATTTTAGTTGTTGATAGAAACCATTCAAAAATTTTGTTTAAAAACTGCTTTCTCATAGATGTGTTTAGTATACTAAGCACAACTCTTAAGGTTCATTTCATTGACTCCATTATTTGGAACCACTTTTTGGTGAATTTCTAGATCTACACCAAATGACAAGCAAAACGTTTAAATACATTAATAGATAGACAAAGTAGCGAACAAACAAATCTGACAAAAACCTCACTAAATGCTTAGAATGGTTATAATTAGACATAGTCGGTTAATTTTTAGTCTTATTTGCAGACAAAAACACGCTATTTCCCTGTGCAATACTTTTTTTTCGATATTTTCATAAGTTTTCGCACAACTATTGATTTATAAGAACTATTCTCTCATTTTGCTGCCCTCAAACTCGCAGCAACAAAGAGAAACTAGTAAAATAATTCTTCTCTCTCTCACTCTTGAAGAGACACAGTGAAATCTCCTTCCTTATCTACAAAATTACTGCAATTATTGATATTATTGTTTAATGAATGTGATTGTAACTATACTATACTTCTGGTTTGTGGGTATGTGTTGTTTCTAATTTGTATATAAAAAAAACCCAATTATATTTTGTAGATTTAAGCTTTCTATTGGCTGTTTGAAGTGATATTGAAAAATTGAGAAAATAGAGAAAAAATAGTTTGCGAATTTGTATGAATGTGATGATGTGACTTTTTTTAATCGTACCATTTAATTTAATGTACACTGCATTTAAATATTTTTATATGGTTATTTAATGTTATCTGTAAATAAGTGTAATAGAATGATTGTAATTATTTTTTATACAAAAATGTAATCTCAGTTTGTATGATGGTGTTTCAAAAATAATAATTTTATTCAATGTTGTTGAAACGGTGAAGTAAAATATTGTAAATGAATAATTTCAAATGTTTTTCGAAAAATAACATTTTTATGGTTATAATTCTTGAAATATTTTCAAACATTAGTCAATTTTTAAAAACCTTCAATTGGAAATGAAACAGTTTCCATAGATCTTTTATCAAAGCATTTACAGACGGTTATTTTATTTGGGAATATAACAAAATGTTGCTACGCTAGTGGCTGATACTATCTCGAGTTGTTCTTCTTAATTCAATAGCATAGCATTTATAGCGAATATAAAATTTTAATTCAGTTTTATTATATCGTTATGATTATTAGCATTACATCCTGAATCCGGTTCTGGTCTCTCCCAATATGTCTCTCCACCCAGCTCGATCTTGAGCCAATGTCATCTAGTTTGACAATGCCTAACCTCTGAGCGTTTTGGTCAACCGCCATCACTCCAGCGCAAACGAGGCCTCTCCCGCTGTCGTCTGCCACAAAATCCACCGCAAAGGGTTTTCCGAGCAAGTCCTTCTTTGCTCATTCGTGCTAGGTGCCCAGCTCACCGGAGTCTACCAAACTTAGTCTCTGTGATTATATCTGCTTTAGGTAGATAGCATACGACTCATGATTTTAGCGTCTCCGCCCTTCTTTACAGATGGGGCAAACGATTCTCCAGAATACTTTCCGCTCGAACGCGGCTGAGAGATTAAAAGTGCTTTTTGCTGAGCACCCAAGTCATCAGTTTTTGTGCCGTCCACTCGATATGAATAAAGAATTCTTATCCAGCTAGTTCGTATCTTCCAATGATGTCAATATCATCTGCATAAGCCAGTATCTGGCTTAAATTGGTGACGATAGTTCTTCTTTTTGACGTGCCAGAGTCTTTTATTGCTTTCTCCAATGTCAGGTTGAACAGAAGGCAGGCTAGATCATCCCCTTTGCCGGAGCCTTCAAGATATTGAGTAGTGTGCATAGCAGTCTGGCTATTTTTTTACTTTACTTGTTACGTTGGTTATGGCCAACCAACACGTGCCAGTTTATATGAGATGCCGAATTCTCTCATGACGTTAAGCAGTTCTACCCTGGCTGTGCTGTCATAAGTGGCTTTATAACCTATAAATAGATGGTATAATAGGATATTGAATTCCACACATTTTTCCATCGCAAAATCTTATCATTGATTTCCCTGTGATGAAACCAAATTTATACTGTGTTTTTTGGTGTATTAATTAGTTTTTCTACATTTAGATTTTACTATTGGCCATAAAATGATGCCTCAGCACAGCTTGAACAATAATAATGTACCGTTGTTCTGGTCGATGTTTATTCACCTACTCATCAGGGGTTTTCATATGCTAAGGCGCTAGTTTGCATCTATTTTTCATAACTGCTGGACTTCTTTGATCATTTCAACTGTGTTTCATGTTATGTTTCGTTCATCTAGCAGGATATATTTCGCCAGTGCTGATCTTGTTATTCTTGAGTAAACAGCGTCGTTAACTGATCGCGCTTTATTTTCTGTTTGATAAAATTTCCAAGTACTTTCTCGTCCGATCCATTTTCCTTGCTGTATTTTCAATATATTGTACCTCCGAGTACAAACTTTTCTGATCCATGGACACTGTTAATAGTCGGTAAATCATTGTGTTTTACAGTACCATTTTGTGGGAATACTAATGGTCAGACGTGGATTGTATTGTTCTTTGGGTATTCGTGGGTTTCCAGTAGATACTGAGCCCAAAAAACATCATTTGTGATGATCATCAAATCCAACAATGGTATTGTTTTGTTATATTCAACTTGCATTGAAAATAAGGATTTGCTTTATCTTCTCTGAAGTTTCTGGTAAAACATTTGTTAAACGAAGGAAATTTGGTAAACCAGTCTGACCATAAATATTTCACTCAATAGCGATGATAAAAGTTTTCCCATGGCGACAGGTGTGGAAGTGGAGAAGCTTTCACTTATGCAAATTGATTCAAGTTTCAAGCAGGGCGTAATCTTCTTTCGTTCTTATTTTTTATTATTCTTCTCCAATAGTCAGTCTTCAAAGAACGCAGCTGGTTGTTTCATTAGCACATTTGGGAACAGAGCTTAACACCAAATAATAAAACTTGCTCATCTTCCTCTATTTTTACGACTTTTACAAGCCGCTGTATCACCTTCTTTCGAAGAAATTGAAATAACTAGTCGTGACATATGTTTTGACATAATAATAAGTGGTAGTGCTAAATGCAAGAGAGTTTTTAACAAAAAGAATTAAAAAAATTATTACAAGGCACTGCTAGGTTTACAATAAATAATAATTTGTTCAAAGTGTTCGAAGTATACCATTTTTCAATCTGTTTGGCCAATCACCAATGGCAGTACGCATTGTTTCTTAAAGAAAATTAGCTTTTGCTTGTTTAAGCTCGCTTAAGGCTCTTTATGTTTGGGTGTTGTCTTCTGCTCTCTAACTTTGCTCTGCTCGCAGACTGTGTTCTCTGATTCTGCTCACAGTTTATAGTCCAGGCGATTCAAATCTGGGCGTCCAAAAGATCATTCCAGCGTCCATTTAAATTCTGGAACATTACTTTCGAATCATGCTTGTATGTTGTGAGCCCTATGCACTGAAACAGAAATTTACTGGAAAACCCAGTGACGGTTTTTGAACATGTCCATCTTCTGTCCGTCACTTTTTTTTTTCAGTTTTATGTAATGCAAGGACTGCTGCTCAGTTTTCATTTACACCCCACTATATCTTTTCACCTAATGGAACAAACTTAAAATGTATATAATTTGTCGACAACAGTATGACGTATATAAAAATTTCGACTGCAGAAACGACGCACGTTGACAACAGTATGATGCATCGAGAATGCCTTCAATTTTGTGAAAGAACTTATGGTACGACTAGGTATATCTAGCTTCTAAAGAATAAAAACGTCTCTAAATTAATATATCTAGCTTTAGTTAGTTTTTTTCTTAGCACCGCTATCTATCTTACGATTATTTTTGAAATCACCAGGAGTACTTTATCGCAATGATTTAAAATTTTATTGATTGTTTTGTAAGGTTTCGCGTTGAAAAATAATTGTGAAATATTACCAGAAGCTTACGTTTTAATGCACGTTAAATTCAAGAAAATTCCTCAAAACTAACAAAGATCCTACCGTCAAAACATCACTGAAAATACATTATTTACTTGATTTATTGTTTCTTTAAATAAGATTTCTGGTTGTGTACGTTGTTATCGATGATGAAAATATAAATTGAAAATAATATGTGTGAAATTATAGCGAATAGTGAAAGTTCCAACATAACAGATTCAAAAAGCTTTCCGCCGTAGTGTTTTGCGTAGCCTTTCTTAACGAAGTCAATGTTACCGATCTCAAGGAACGAAATTTATGTGTTTGAAAGGTTATTTTCTTTCTCCAAATGCAGTTATTCGAAATTAAAATTACTAATTGAACTATGTGAATATGCGTAGACAATGTAAACCATATAGAAATATTTGTGTAAATATGATAAGCATTGGCAGCAAACTATAACATATAGGATTAAAAAAACAAACTACTAAAAGAAACATGTTATCCGAATCTACGATATTTTATACAAAAAAATAGACCTGTAGTTAATACGATCCTATGAATTCATGTTCACATATATTTTTTTGTAATATTTGTTGAAATGGAACTACGATACTATTTTCTAATTTAATGAGTTTGTTTTAAAAATCATCTCATCGTAGACAATTTTTATTAAATTTTGTCTTGTATCTATCTGTAAATAATATACGTACTTTAGAACATGGCAATAAGCTGTACTGTTGCTTTTGTAATGGGAAAAAAATGTGACTACCAATCAGAATATCTATGTCAGAATGAATCTCATTAAGCATTTGAGAAAACTGGATATTGATACTAATGAAAACGACATTTTGACGACTGACTACTTATATTGTAACTACACTAAAATGGAAAATGAATATGATTAAAAATATAGATGTAAATATGTAGAACATCATTAGAAATATGTAAGTGGAATAATCTATGATATTTTTATGTGCATAGTGTGAGCACAATGCGAGAAATATATTATATACTACAAGCAGAGATATTGCATTTCAATAAAAGTATTTGCGTTAATCTGTAGAGTGGTTTGAAAATTTATCTGTGAAACGTGGAATAAAACGGAGTGAACCAGTTTAGATAGTAATTCAATTCAACTTGATCAACTAGTAATATGTATCGATAAGAATTTGATATTTGTCCTGAAGTCAACCATTTCTGAATCAAAATCATAGATTGTTAGTGCGAATTCAGATTCTGTTGGAGCCGAATCATATTTTCAAGTCAAATTTATAGATTTTCGATTAAAAAGTTACCTTCAAATTAAAAAACTCTATAATAGCTATGAATATTCACAGGTAACCAGAAGTTTATACCATTTCCAAGTTATATTCTTTGATTTTTGGTATAAATCCATAATTTTTTGGACCGGTACATAGTTTTTTTCAAGTGAAACTTCAAACAAACAAACAAACAATAGGAATTTCTAAGTTTTCGGATTAAAATCATATTTTTTTAAAAAAAAATCATAATGTTTGATAAGAAATGGTGCACCCTATCGAAACCACATTGTTAAAAATTCAATTCTTGATCGTCTCGCTATCAAAACAATTCTAATTTTAATGAAACTATTCAAAGAAATATTTATTGAATATTAAAATTTTGTATGTTAGAGGTCTTGGCAAGAAGAGAAAAAACATATTTTTCAGTATTGAATTTCGCGTTCAAATGCTGACTACTTGACCCAATACATAGAGCCTTTCCGAATCCATGTCTTCGTCTTCAGCTTGTTATAACGAATTGTGACGTCAGCGGTCTAACCAAGCTTTTATAAAAATTCGCAGAAAACTAAAACGATGTGCCCGAATTCGCTTACTTACCTAGCTAACCTTGTTCATAATCTAAAAGCATAAACAAAACAACAGGAAGTTAACTGGCAAGTAGACTTCTTGCTAAGCGAACGTGGTGATCAACTGTTAAGGAGAATTTACACATGAGTCCATGCATCCATGCATCCAACCCGGTTTTTTAGAAGGCGGGAGTGAAGTGGAAGAAGGCGGGTACATTAGTTTGTACTTCCGTTTCACTTCCGCCTTCTAAAAAAATCAGCTTGATCGCATGGACTCATGTGTAAATTCCCCTTTATGTTGTTTTTAAACCTGCGTTCATGCGTCTCAGTGCTGCGCATCTACACGAATCAACTCAACTCTATTTTTCAGAAGGGAGGGGTGAAGCGGAAGCGTCGGGTACGTTGATTCATGTACAATAGACATTATAATAGGTCTGTTTCCGTACTTTCAGCAAACTGCAGCAGTATCAGAATTTGGCAGCTGGCTTCTTTTTGCTGCAAAATTTGGCTTGCATTTGGCTTGCAGCAAAAGTACGGAAACGACTTGCTGCGAATCTATTTTAATATATTATAATAGATTCAAGTACGGAAACAGACCTAATGCTTTCGTTTCGGCCATTGTTATTTGTGGATGAGTGAAATTTGAACTGATTTTCCAATAAAATTAAAATTTGTATCCTTTGTTCAAAACTTTATCGTTTTGTACATACCTATATGTTTCTATAAGCAGGAATCAACGCATCCGATCTCATCCGCCTTTTGAAAACTAATTGACTTGCCTACATGTAAAACGCTTGGACGCACGTCTAAAAACACCCTTATACAGGAAAGCAATGCCAAGACGGAGTGAAACGAAGCCGGACAAGCTCGACTTGGCCGGGACGTCGCATTCTATTATACAAATCTGCAGACGAAGGCGAATATGTCAATTCCGAAAGGCCCATATTCTCAATTTCTTGATAATTGATCTTGAGCTTGTAATAGCTAATTTTCAAAGATTAAAGACTGCTATTCATATCAATCAGAGACTGAGAATCATATTTTAGTTACAGAATGAAATGTGTGAAACGCATTCGCGAGCACACAAACGTTCTCATTGTTCATTAGTGCTATTGAGGTTAGATGAGCAAATCGGGGATTTCTATTTTCCAAACTTACCAATCCATCCAATTGATATGATAAAACTGCGAATGTATCTTCCTTCCACTATATACACTATATTTTCGAATTTATTGTGATTCACTTCACGTACACACGCGTTTTTCCTTCGACCGGAAAGCACTATATGTCTACACATCTTGCAAAATATTATTTAACCGCCAAAATGCTTATGTCATTATTGAAAGACGTCATGCGGAATTCATCGAAGCCAAGACATCTACCATAACTAATCATTTACTCACACCGACTTTCTACATTCTTGTAGTTGAAATCGAAATAAATTTTTATGTTTACCAAACTTTACAATCCAATCCATTGATATGACAATAACGCGAATGCGCTTTCCTTCTACTCTACACAATCGTTTTGCAAGTTTACTACAATTCAGTTCACTTATTGTCGCGTTTTTGCTACAACCGGAAAATACGAATGTCAGTATTTCTTGCGGTAATAATATCGAACCGTCACAATTCTTATCCCACTACTGCGAAAATGTCATGCAATAATTTTTCCCAGTCAAGACATTCACCATAATCCGTCATTTACTCGCACCGACTTTCTATTTACAGTTAGCTCGCATTAAAATGAACTTTAAACAGTAACAGTAAAAAAAATTAAAATTAAATTGCGCTAGTTGAACTAGGTGTCCTAAGATTCCTTTGTTACGGAGGTGAAGCGGTTCCGTAAGTCTGTGACTTACTTACATCTACTAGTTCCTATCTCCTATTTTGCACGCAGAGTGCAGTGGAGTACATCCAGTGACATATTGAGTGGCATTTACTTCTGCTAGCGGAATTTATTATTTAGCATCCTTTCCTAGTAGTTAAGCTAGTTAAGTTAACCTACGAAAAGGAGGGACCGATTGGCCAATAATTGCCGAAAATCGAAGAACATTTTTTTTTTTATATTAAATTAATTAGTTTATAAATCGCGCACCACACCACTCAAACTGAATGATTGGACTGATCGCCAAATCTTTCTGCGTTTTCGTAGTTCGCGTCGTTTACTCAACCATTTTTAGACACATTTTGAGGAGCTGTTCCTAATCGGAGACTAGAATCTTTTAGAACTAAAACACACGGGGTTTTTTCAGATTTTTCGTAAGCCAAAACCAACCATTTTTTTCACACGACGGTAAGCTGCGCCGGCCAATTTGTGCGAAAATGGCGAGAATGGAGGAATCGAAGAAAATTTTGTTTTTTTAATTTTAAATTGATTAGTTTAAAAAAAGACACCCCCAAAAACAAGCGCAGCACAAAACATTGGAACGATGCTTCAAAAATCGTAATTAATATATATAATATTGTTGCATGCACGCCAAACGAGCCGTCTTTCGTTGTATCGGCGCCAGAAACGGCTAGAAACGGCGAGGAAATACTCGACATACATTCCATACATGGATTTCATACATGTATTCAAACAACGAAAACAATCGTAAATAAAACGTAGAATAACTCTCTAGAAGGCAGTTTGAGAATCTGCGAGAAATATATGTCGGATACATGTGTCTCGTACATGCAATTTGTAAACAAGTCGCAGACAGAGTCCTCTAGAAAGTAAAAAGGGAACATTCCAGAGCCCCAAACCTGACTCACATGGCAACGGTAACAAACGTTCACAATAGCTTTCCAGAAGCCAGATCAGGAGGCTTCGAGAACCCGAGACACACGACAAGAGACTATAAATACCGCCGCGAGAGGAGCTGGCGATCAGTTAATAGATAGCGAAGACAGCGTAAAGGCGCGATACAGCAGTTTAGTGTATCCGGGCGCGATTAATTAAAAGCGATAAAGTGCGAGTAATTATAGTGCGATAATTAAATTGAAAAAGTGTTAAATTGTAACGCGAGATTATAGTAGTGCGAATATTAAGTGTAAATAATTAATAGTGTTAATAATAAAAGTGTAATTGGTGTTTTAAAAGAAACTGTTTTATTTCACGAATGTGAAGAATATCGAACTCACGGAAGGTGTTCAACGGTAGATCACAACAATATTAATAATAATAATTACAAACTTGACTTGTTTTAATCTGCCGAGCTTCTTAGCAAGGCCCGGATGCATGCACAATATATTGATGGACAATTGCAGATTGACACTTGTGAGATCGCGTTGTGTTGTCTAATTCAATTAACTGTACTGTAACCATTTCAAAACACAAAACGAGCCCACCAACGGTGTAAGAGAAATAAAAAAATGATAAATCGGAATAGAATCTGTTTTATATGTGCTTAATCATACAAGAAACAAAGTGCAAAGTTAAAATGTAATTCTAATCATATTGTGAACAGGAATAGTAAAACTTCTTACAGCCAGATCGAATAAATCGAAATTATTAAGGGAGGTAAGTTCAAATCTGTCAATTGTCGTAGAACGATTTTTTTTCCAAGAAACTGGATCGGTTTATGTCTTTACGGTACGGTCCAGGGTTTTCGATTAAAAATTACTCTTTATTATTATAATCAGAATTATTATTCCCTGTAAATGTATTAAAGACAAACAATGACAACCATGAGCCGTAGAACATTTAAAAATGAAGGACATAAGATATTTGTCGAAAAATGGAAGATATCAAATATCATATATTTGTACGTACATGCGCTAGAAAAAAACGGTGTTCACTTAACCGTTATATAATTGAAAACCAGGTTTCTTTCTTCAAATTTTCTTTTTTGCTATTCACTAAGTATATCTTCAGTATTCGACGTTCAAACATTTATTGATTTCGATTTGATAGTTTTTCAAAATAACGGCATTTTTGCCAGAAAATACGCAAAAAGAGGGGTCAAAAATGTCTCCATTCACATGCTCAATTTTGAGATTCCTCGAAATAATGATTTTTAAATGCATTGTTTTAATATTCAAATACGTATTTCGTTCACTGAAAATGTTAGTGAAAGAGAAATTATTGTAACATTTTGAAAAAATGGGAAAAGCTAAAGCCAATATTCGTTTCAAAGGGTTATAAAATCATTTTTTGAAGTAGTGTGTAACTATCCTATTTTTTCAAAAAATTGAGCCCCTCCTCGCCAAAGTCGGACACTGGTACATGAGATTCCTCTGACCGACTCTTCTCCACAGCTCCGATAAAAATCGTTGAACCCTACACTAATTGTTGCGATGGCCACCCTATGAGGCTACACAGCGAAGACTACTAAGGGTTAAATTTAACTGCAACCTGGTTCGACGCGCATCTACAAGGGCCAAAAACTGTCATGCGGACAATTCATGGTTGCTGGAAGGATGGCTCTTCAGTTCCTGACTTCTTAGCACCTTCAGTGTTAGAACACCAATATTAACTTAGAACATTCGATTATATAGGAGCCAGACGATAGTCTGGAAAATAGTCACTACTTCCGCCTGAAGGACATCACAATGGTCCAGGAGATGAAAAGACAGCCTTAGTTTCAGCGCATCACAGTATCCGCCACTACAACTTTATTGCTCAGGTTTGTTCTATCGGCTTACACATGAATAAACCCATTCTCAAAGGTGTCACTATCAGTTTATTCATTCCTGCCGGGAATGCGTTTTGAAAACTTGATTTGAGCTTGAAAGAGGTATGTAGTCGATATCCGCTGATACGAGAAGTCCCTCAGATAAGATTCTAGGATGTCCAAACTTAGTTCTAGTCTATACCGAGACACATTGCAGTCCCACAATAGCCATATTAGCTTGCTATATTATTAAAAGATTTGTTGGCAACCAGTCTTTTAAAAGGGAGTTTTCAGAGGGCCCTGCGATTAAAATTGCAGCCAATCTCCGCACTTTTTTAACCCTCCTGGCGTAAGAAGGCGGCAATCGTATACTAGACACAACTAACTGCTTGAGTCAGATCCTGGCAATAATCGATGTTACAGAAAAGATCGGACCAGGAATTAGAATTTCGTCCAGTCCGTTATTTTCCTAATAACTGCTCAAATGAAAGGATATATATAGCTGTCATCAGAGAACGAACACTCCTGTATGACATTTCATTCATACAGAAGATGTGTGTGGGCTATTCACTGATTATCAATGATTGACTAAGAAAGGACTTCTGGAATTTGTCCGAATTTCTCGAAGGAATTTTCTTCCGAGAGGAGCAAGAAACTCCAGAACTTATGATTTTATTATCAAAATGAGGGCCAAAACTAATGAGTTCATGATTTTTGCTACTTTAGTCTCGGACGCTTAACAGAAATAATATAATATGCTTAACAGAAATCTGACCAAGACCGTTTAGTTAGTGGTAAATCCGGTGGTGGAGATATTTTTGTCGGTTTTAATAAGACACTCAACGGAACACTCTACCGCGATTTTCCATTCTGCCGTCCTGTTGAATGTATTTTTGTGCGTATTTCCTTACCTTCCGTTAAACCTTGGTCGTCGCTTTAATATATATCCCTTGTAATCATCCTTCGTTATTTTATGAATGATTTCTTGCGAGACCCTCATCTTGCTTCATCAGTCGTTTTTCCACTGCTTACGTTTTCTTATGTGGTGATCATCATCTTACTGCTCTAGATTGAGATGCTGCCTATTCGGCTATCATCTCGACTAGTAATATCTCATTAATCGTTTCTCTCACTTTGTTCTCTTTTACAATTTGACAACGTTCCAATTGCTAGCAATAGAACTCTAGACCTTGCTCTATCCAATCTTCCGAAATCATCCCTTTCTTTCAGTGCTGCTCTCTTTCCCTATGTGACTCTTGATCCACATCATCCTCCTCTTGTTCTTGAAGTTTCCATCAATAATACTACGAGGAACCAAATCCCTTACTTAGTAGGCTTTGACTTCCGCAAAGCTGATTTCACTGATATGGCCATTGAAGTAAATAGAACTAACTGATTCTCTGTCTTTGGTGTCCTTGATATTGATGATTGATTCCTCTTGAACCTTATTCCTCAATTTATATCAACTCATCGTCTTGCAAATCTGAATGATACTACTTGGTTTAGCCACTATGTTGCAGCCGCACTCAGAGCCAAAAATACAGGGCGTAATTTAAATGAAAGTACTTTTGATTGTACTTTAATTTTTTTATCTTGTTGTTGTTTTTTTATTTTTATTTTCCTTTTATATTCAGGGATTTGTTTTTATTCAGACTGTCTGATGTAATCAGCCTGTATCTATAGGCTCAAAGAAAGAATGAGTGATGTACCCCTTGGACTGATCTACTGTCACAGCCTCCTGCTTCCCACTGTGTTTGCGGGTGCAAGGTTCTTCAATCCAGAGCGTTTAGCTTTATCAATCCTATACGCACGCAGGGACAATTTCTTGACCTCATACTTAATGATACTCTTCCGTGAATATAAGAGTAATACAACCTCTTCATATAGGAGTCAATTTTAAAATGGCTTATAAGTTTTGGCCACTCTCAAATCCTCCGTCAGAAGATCAGGTTTAAATAGTCTGTCGATATCTACAATTTTGTCTGGGCCAAAAAAGAAACAGGGAACTCATATCCTGCATCTATGCCCACTGGGAATTTCATCCTTCGGCACCATATTTATTTTTACGTGGTAAAAAAAATAAAGCTACACATACTTGCAGAAACGGGCGTAAAGGTACATTCAGGTTTATACGTTTGTTATTTATATACATAAAAAAGCATCCCTTCCCAAGGAAGGGTTGCGTGATCTGAATTTCGAAGAATCTATCCGAAATCGGAAATTGACGTGGTGGTTTTGAACCAGTGTACCAGGTCAGTGTAGGATTAAGGTTTAGTAAGTATTCACATCTAAGTGGCTCATGGTAATTAGTTTTAAGGATTATAACAGAGAGTTTAATCAAACATTTGGGAAAATCGACTGATGGCTAGAGAATTTAAAAATAGGAAAAAGAAATTTCATTGATTCCATCTCCTTAGTGGTTCGTTAGTGAAGTCGGTGAAGTCTTCGCCTGGGAGTTGAGAGCGGTGATAGCATTTTAGGATTGTGCCTTCTCCTCGATTTGCTGCAAGGTGCCCTACCGACGCCGGTGAGCTGAACCTCACTCAACGGCTCTAGGTCCCCCATTTGGATGAGTGAGTGGCGCCCACGCGCAATCTCGATTGAGCTTCCCGGGACCCAAACGGACTTAGTTGGCTGTCAACCCCCCTTTTAGACCGGATGGGTAACAAGTTACGTAAGCCCGGGAGGAAAATTGAGCGCATGAAAAAGGGAGCACTAGTTGACTGTCGGGCTAGCTTATTTGCCATAATATACTCGCTGTTCTGGCCACAAACATGCTTCTGGGCTTTCACCGAACTGGACTTGGTGACCAAAAGCCCCGATAACAGTCAAAACAGCTTAAAGGCATGCTGGAAGCCAATCGGACTGACTCATTCTCACAGCTTCTTTTACCATTGCGGTTCGTTGGTCGTCCGATGGTAGGAATGTAAACACTGATTCCAGTCAATGTTGGCTTCTCCATATGTTCACAGATTCAGTAGGCTAGTAAGCCCGTAGCCATCTACATAATTGGCTTTGAGTCATCCAGTCTGGAGATATCTAGGCAATTGTGTTGATATCCACACGAACCGCTGTGAACTAGTTGGCCTGCAGTCCATTATTTCGCAAGCTATTGGAATCAAAATACAGCCGGTATATAAGTTATTTTCCTATTTTGCTGCTGAAATCGTCCTGAACCTATAATTTAAAAGTTCGTTTTGTCTCATAAAACAGTATATTCTTTTCATCAGCGGTATATGCCTTTGTAAGTTTCGTTGAGATTCTACTAGGTAAGAGTGTTGGCCTTATGTTCAACCTGTAAGGTTGGGCTCTGACGCACCATATACTTCCATTCGCTCTTGCTAGATTTATTGTGGAGATATTCTGGTGACTAGGACGAAAACGTTATAAGAAGTTTACTGGTAACGTTGATAGTATTGCAATTCTATACCTAATTTTCGCACATTTAGTGATGAATGAGCTAGAATTGACCATATAATCACAATCTAATCAAAATATGCAGCATAAGCCTAATCACAGGTACCAGACCTGTATAGGCGTTGCTAGTCTTGAGCTCCATATTAAGCTTTTCACATTACAAGTGAAATAAACAGAACTGAAATCAAAACTATGTCATATTAGCTTAACACACAAATCAAAAATAATTACATCCGCAAACATTTATCTAATACCACTTTAAAATATGCAATTTAAATGAACTCTTACATTTTACAATATGATAGCAATGTAGGGTTTAAAGACAGGCACCTATATTCGATACGATAAATCATGATTCTTCAAGTCATTCAACGCCCCCAAAAATGCGAAATTATCTTTCGAAACTGAACCATCTAGATTGAACCTCATAAAACCAGTTTCAGTTATGACTTATTTTCAAACATACCCGGCAACCAAAATGAATTCCACAAAATCGATTTTAACCAATCCACAAAAAATTGTTATTGTAAAAGCTGAATTCTGATTGCCGTTTAAGTGAAGACTATTTTGCTGGTGGAGTCGCCAATTTTCAATGAATTTTATTTGGCTGTTAAAATGTTTCATTGTAGTACTCTGAGCCATCAGAAAATGAACAGTCATTATTTGTGATGTTTTCGCCAGGATATCGTCGTAAAAATTTCCAGTCTCAGATTATATGAGCTATGAGGAAAATCATTAGGAAAGTGCAGAAGTATATGGCCAGAAGCATGTGGTGGGCACACTTATGTATTATTTAGATGCATAAGTATAAAAGAGAAGTAGATAAAACCTATATATTGCTGAAAAATTCGATAGGCTTTAAATTCTCAAACGTTCGTATTTTAGAATATTTTGGCCCTAATTCACGAACAAAGATATTCCTGAAAAACCCATGTGCAACCAAATAGCATATACTTACATAGCTTCATCAAAAGCCTATTGAAGTACAAA
Source organism: Nemotelus pantherinus (assembly GCA_963978885.1). Classification (NCBI taxonomy): domain Eukaryota; kingdom Metazoa; phylum Arthropoda; class Insecta; order Diptera; family Stratiomyidae; genus Nemotelus; species Nemotelus pantherinus. Next base: position 7,823,186 of record OZ022266.1, read on the forward strand.
AACATTCCCGTCAACAATGTACCAGTTTTTTGCATTATCAATCACGCGAGACCAAAGATTATACTGAATGTGTATGGTCCAACAATTACCTGCAAAGTTAACGAACTGACTCAACACATTTTCTGCTCACCTTTCATTTCACCAATTATTGCTTGCAGTCAACAGCGTCGAACACAGTCGTCGCCACGGTATAGTCCAAAGAAATTACCAATGACTTTGCTTTCTTCAATATTCTTCGAAGCTATTTGTTGTTTTTATTACCGACGGCGGTTTTTGTGTTTCTGATGTTTTGAGTGTTTCGCTGAGGAAGAGGCCATTGATCATTGACCGTGACCGTGGTGGTGAGCTTTTGACATTGCGAAAGAAAGAATACACGATTTGGACCCCGAACAAGCACTTCAACTTGTCTGATGATCGTGCATAATACCGAGCATACTTTTGAGGTCATCGCCACTGATATGGGCATGATAATTGGATCGTCTTAATGCGAGGTGCATATTTACCAGTTTCTTCCAGGTATAGAAGTGAATGCACTGGTACAAATTTGTGGTTACGTCCAGTGTGCGTGTCATTTACATTATCTGCATGTTCTGGTGAACATGTTCTCGTTTTCTCCCAAATGCTGGAGGAACTGCAACGGTCCACATAAACTTGGACAGCAAAGTAAACCATAAAGATGAGATGATGCCATCGTAAGGTTAGTGAAGCTAATACTGCTCCTGCTTGAGTAGGCGAAAGATTCGAGTTTGGAGCTCTTTTCGTTCATAAGACTTATAGTCCAGGGAAATTTAACATAGAGCTTCGGAAAAATGAGGAGAAAACTGAATTTGGTGTGAACCTTGATACAGGCGTGCTGAACAAAATGTCAAAAGTTCCCATCGATCCGAGTGCTGCGTTGCTTTTTATGCGGGGTCAAAAGTCACGAAAAGTGACCTTTCCTAAATATCTCAGTAACGGTCACGTCTACAGAAAAATAATGTACGACAAATTTGTAGCTTAGAAAATTTCCAAATTTCAGCCATGAACTTTTTCTTGTAACCATAACCGTTTTGAGATATATTGATCTAAACATTTGTAACTAACAGTATCAACTTTCTCAACGGCATGTTAATATTATCCGATTTTGATTGCGACTTGGAATGTTTGTAAGTTTGTTTTTCTATGTTTAAGAAGCCCATAAAAAACATAAACAATCATATCTACCACACTCCAGGATAGGGGGAAAAGTGTGCGCCGAAAAGAACCACCCCCCCCCCCCACTTTCCCAAAAAGAAAATCGAGGGGCATCTGCTTGCTACTCTGTTGTCGGATATAAACTGTATTTCTGCATCCTGTATGGGATATTCCACAGAGGAGCAGGAAAAGACAATTACATTGCAGTTGAAAATAGGTTTTGTAACGTATCATGGTCCTGTGACATCATGCACAGGATAAGAGTATGAAAAAGCAAGATTATATCACGGCATACTTCTGTCAACGCTCATTCTTGACATTATAAGAGCTCAACCCCTTACAGACTATCCCCGAATAATCAGTTTTTTTTAGCAATCCTGTGATGACTACATAGCGTCAAAGGATCATGACGTCTCGAAACCAATTTTTACCTGAAATTACGTGACCTTGTCGTGATTGTTCATGGGATAGGACGGTATGGAAAAAAAATACAAAACCAGCTATTTCGGGTTGGTTCGTTTGCGGGGGTGGGTACAGTGTGGGTGTGGAGGTGGTCCTGCTATATCAAGAATATGCAATTGACAGGATAATCTAGTAATGTTTTTTTTATAATCTAGTGACTCAAAATGATGCTGATGTTCTCATCATTGAAACTGCAATCGAAGAATCCGCTAGAAGAACTTGTATTGTTGTGGGTGAAGACATAGACTTGTTAGTAATATTGATTGCAGGAGCTCCTGTTGATAAAATCATTTATTTGCTGAAACTTGGAAGATCAAAAATAGACACAAAAATGTATTCTTCACAAAGCTTGAACCCATATCCAAAGTGTCAAGCTTATATTTTATTATTGCATGCAATGACAGGTTGCGAGACTACTTCAGTGATTTTTAAGAAAGAGGAAATTAATGTATTCAAACAAAAGAGGAGTTAATAGACTACGCAGAAATTTTTAGTAAATCAGAGTGTTCTCCAGAGGTAGTCTTCGACAATGGAGTTCGTTTTCTCTTGGCTATGTATTAAGCTCTAGCTCAATAAGTATCTAAAGATATTTTAATTTAAACCATTTTTTTCCTTTTGAAGCTAGATTTATTTTGCTTATTCGACATATATCGATATTTCGAGGGTAATCTGCCCTCTTCTTCATATTCAGTGTCCATAGTGTTTATAGACACTGCCCTCTTCCTCACATTCAGTGTCTATAGTGCCTATAGACACTGAAGAAGAGGGCAGATTACCCTTGAAATATCGATATATGTCTAGTAAACAAAATAAATCTAGCTTCAAAATGAAAAAAATTGTTTAAATTAAAATATTTTGACAAGCTCGGAAAAAAATTGGTACACAATAAAAACAATTTATCCATTGAGACTCATAGATATTGTTTTATAAGATCTACACGACTCTAAAAACCTGTTCAATTCTCTATTCTTCCGACAGCATCTAGCGCTGCTCGGCAACATTTATATCGGGTGTATTACCAAGTTCAAATATGGCCAGGCAACGAGCTCATTCCCGAAGATTGGGGATGGAAGTTCTGTGATAGCATTTTGGAGCCCAATTCAAACTCTGCTTCCACCTGCTCCAGAAATTTTGCTAAATACAATTTTTTGTAATTGCAATAAGGGCTGCAGCTTAAACTGCGGCTGCAGAAAAGTTGGGTTGTATTGCTCACCAGTTTGCGGTAATTGCTATGGCCAGGCGTCCTTAAATCTATCATTATAGATGAATAACACCCTTGATTACGACCCTACTGATGATTTAGATCTGCCTTGTTTCCTGACTGAATCCATTGAAATACAGGAAGCAACAGAAGAACAAGAAGAAGATGATAAACATTGAAATAGAATCCGGACAGGAATAATTATTGAAATCATTAACATCTGTTTAAAATTAATCAAAGTGAAAACAATTAACCAATTCATAATAATTAATTACAAAATGAGCATTTTGCAAACAAAAACAAACGTAGAATAGGCCTACTGGAGATATCACATTAAAAAAAAAAAACGCTCTTTGAACTCTACCTCAAAGGTGGTGCGGAAAGGAGTGCACATTTCATGAGAAACATAAAAGCTACCAGTTTATGAATCAAAATATCTCAAAAACGGTTATCGCTACAAGAAAAACTTATAAAAGCTTTTTCATAGGAAATTTTCTTGTTTTTTCATACATTGTTTTTTTGTAGAGATGACTGTTACTGAGATATTTGCGAAAGGTCACTTTTGGTGACCTTTGACCCCGTATAAAAAGTAACGCAGCACTCAGATCGATGGGGACTTTTGACATTTTATTCAACACGCCAGTATCAAGGTTCACACCCTAATTCAGCTTTCCCCTAATTTTTCCGAAGTTTCGCCTTTTTTATGTCGAATTTCACTGGACTATTACCAATGTTCGTTTTCTCAAACAGTATTGGCGTCTTGCATAATCCAATGCAGATTGCAATTGCACCATTCAAACGTACATATACCCTTTTGGACGTTGGTTTGTGCACTGACGCGAGGACTAGAGTAATTATAATAAATGAAAATATATATAATTTTGAGATAAATCTATTAGCACATTCGTTTTTCAGTCGATTTAATTGTCATGCGATTTACCTGACGGCAATCACGAACTAGAGTCTTTCAATTTTCATTTCGAAAATCACTAAATATCAATAAATATTGTATGGTCGATAGTGTTTGGTGCTATGAAGCGTGAAGGCCTAAAGCTAGGGTCTGTCTAGATAAATAAAAGACTGTTAATGGTTAATAGTAGGTACTCGTATCTTACGAAATTGTTTTATAGGCGTATAGGGTACCAGTCGTTTAAATGGTGCAATGTATTAAATAAGTGATTAGGTCAATATTGATGAATATTTATTACAAATTGGCAGAATAAATCTTTTTTCCTTCATGGTTTCTGTAAGCAGTCAGAGAAAGATAAAGTGCAGCTAAAAAAGTCAAATTCAAATCAAGTCCTTTAATTCCATACTATGAAAGATTGTAAAAAGATATATTTTCCCTTTAGAAACTTGATGTATTACAATTTCTGTACATATACCAATTTTTTTGGGGGGTAGTCTATCATTTTTTTTAGTGTCGGCGTACAGTTGTTACCTGGCTACATTATCGTAGTTTGCACTCATTGGCGAAAAAAATGCTATTTCGTGAATTTTCCGTCCTTCCTTTTTAACATTCTCAAAGCCTTCTGATCCTACATTGAAACAACTTTTTCAAACGGAAGACAGCAAGTGGAGAGAGTCCTTCTGAGTAATCTCTTCAAACAACAGTTGAATGGTAGATAGAACACCCATACCCTTATAATGTTTACCTTTTTGAATATTTGGACTATCAGTTTATTAATAGTTACCTTCGTTTCAAATGCTTCAGTAAATATGCATCAAGCGATGTCTAACCTTCTTGACTTTAATGTTTTCCCGGCACTTTCTAAAACATCTTCTTCGATGGCATGCAGCGTCAAAATCTAAGGTACAATTTTATGTATTGGCAAAGACCTATATGGAATCATTCATGTGAAACTGTTTCAGTTCAAAAATAACAAACTGTTTACTTCACAATGCTCGAGCTGCAAAACAATCAAGTTAATGGCTCTTAACAATTGTTTGTAGTTCTCCTCGAACATTATTAACAGCTTGAGTTGATACTCTAACCGACAGTGCTGAATTGCGCTAGAAACGTGCTTCCATAAATACATTTGTATTTATTTTAACATGTTGCTGGGAATTGTATCTTCTACGGAAATGCTTGAGAGGTGAGTAGATTGTAATAAATGCAGCATACATGTTTCCATCAAAGGTGAATAGACTTGCAGCGAGCGGGTTTTCAACTCATGCTGCAAATATAAGGTATAGTCTAATCTGGTCGGTAGTAATATAGGCATTTGGGAAAGACTTTTTGTTGCAAAACTAACTGGCGGCAGCTTGAATGGCAATAATCGGACTGTCAGTTGTGCTATCATAGTAACTAGCCGGTTACAAATTACGAATAAGAGTACTATGGCGGCGAACCGTTCACTGGAACATATCTAAATTGCTTCATCAAGCAACGACGAGATTGGATGCAACACTCAGATGCGGATAGATAGTGCGGTAGCGTGTTCACTCATCCATTCATGTGTAGTACGAGTATACTAGTAGGACCGGTGTCACGAACATGATGAAATGTGGAAAGCTGAAACTGGTTAGTGAAAGAAGAGAGTGGCCGGTTGGCATAAACTAGTTGGTGACTTTACTACGTTTGATAATTGCTACAAGCACGATCTGTAGTTGTACTTTTGATGCTGCGTGAAACTGGGCCATGTAATTTGCGAATAGTATAAGAGGAGACCTGTTGGGCTAAATCTTATTAAGTATTACTTTGAGATATGCTGCGAATAGGGAAATCTGTGATTAGACGAAGAGAAACTTTAGTTTCAGTTGTCTGGAAGTAAAACTGTTTCAGCTCGGAAAAATCATATCCAGATGTTTCTTTAAATTTGATTAGCAACGGGAAAGGAAAACAACATATAATTGTGAATTAAGAAATAGAAATGGAAGACATGGTCTATTTGTTGAAGAAAATATTTTGATTGCGGTCAACAACTACTAATAAACTTTAATTTTCTTTTTAAACTTTAATTTTAATTTTTGAAAGACCCGGTTATCATGGTTCATATAAAGCTTAAAGCTAGAGAATACTATTTTAGCGGTTTACAATAACGTACAGGGGACATCATTGATTTTAAATCAGCGGAGACTTATTCACATTTTTTAAATTTAACTTTCCTTATTTACCTTTAAAATGGACGTTAGACACTCTTAAGCATAACCTAGTATTTTTGATAATTAAACGGCATTACGAGAGGTAAATTAGATCATATTTGAAGTACTCTTTGCTCATACGGATATTTGCATTGATTTTCCTAGTTTGCGCCATTTGCTTGGTCTGGTTTGGTTCTCTTCAACATTCCATAGCCACCTTAAGGAATCATATTCGTAACACAATATTTGCTTCCGATTAATTTCTCATTAATGTCTATTGTGGCTTCGAATTGTATCGGTTTTATTTTTCAGAATATATCCTGGAAATCTTAGTTTGATGTGAACAAAACCCAGTGGTTTGAAAGATAGTAACATGGCTACCCGCGCATTAATAAATTACATTAATCATATTGGCTTATTCCCAGGGTAATGTAAGGTAATTTAACACAGATTTTTGTTTTTCGCCATTAGATGTATCTAAATGAACTCTCTTAGACATCTTCTTGGTACACTCAAAAAGCTTGAGGCCAGGTGCAACTTTTGGCATCTTTAGATTTCAAGAGTTTCTTTCTTGAGGTGGAAATTTCCAACCAACTTCGAGCCTGTTGAAGAGTATTTGGCTTTCGTCAAATATCTCTTTTAGGCACATTCTTGTTCATTAGAAAAAACCTGGAAACAAATCCACGATCCGCAACAGCTTCACAAAAAAAAAAAAAAGTTGAAAAAATCCTACTTTTGGTGTACCAGCCGAAACTGAACTCAAAAATTCAGTCAATTACTCATCGGCCACATTTGTGAAATCGGGAAATTGCTTATCAATCCTCGCAAGATGACGATATAATGTCCTTGCATACATTTTATACTGACCGGCTGCAGCATGCACCGATTTGCGATCTCTTTTAATCAATTTGATAGCTTCAACCAAATTCGAAACATTATTTGTTGTTGCTGCGGTTTTCCGTATGTAATTCCGTGGCATGATACCTACAAATTAACAAAATGCAAGAATAAACAGTTAATTCTAGTCAAACGCAATACGATTCCACAAAATTGCACCACAATGAATTTTCTGTCATGTATCAAACTACCCCATAAATTTTGTGTCGGATTCCGTAGCAACATTTTGGTGCGTATATGTGCGTCATCACTGTATATGCAGATACATGCAAAAAAAATTTACGAATCGAAAGAGGAAAGAACAACGAACATTTTGAATATAATTACCTTTATATTAACTCTTATATAGTAACAATTAAGATTTTTCTTTTGTAAATTACTAATATTTGTTACGTAAAATCAAATATTTAAGAGTTAATATAAAGGTGAGTTAATTTCAATCCTGTTGCGGATAGTGGCTTTGTTTCCAGGTTTTTTCTAATGAACAAGAATGTGCCTAAAAGAGATATTTGACGAAAGCCAAATACTCTTCAACAGACTCGAAGTTGGTTGGAAATTTCCACCTCAAGAAAGAAAATCTTGAAATCTAAAGATGCCAGAAGTTGCACCTGGCCTCAAGCTTTATGAGTGTACCAAGAAGAGGTCTAGAACGTAGAAAAAAAAACTCTTTTTAAAAAAACTTTGTGAAAACTCGAAATCCTAATTTTTGTCAGAGAGAACGAAAAATGCGTGTAAATAGCTCTATGTCTTTATAAAAATGAGCGCATACTAGGGCATGCAATCCCGAGATTTCGGGATCTCGGGATCCCGACCCGTTTTGAACATTTTCGGGATCTCGAATTTTTTATCGGGGCTCCCGAGATTTCGGGATTGATAAAATTCAACCCATTTTGAGAATGAGAAAAGTTTCATCATTATAAAATGAGCAAACAGCCCAGAACTTAATACCAAATGAAATACCGTTTTATGAAAACGGAGGCGCTAAGGGCTCATTATTACAGCTGGCGTATGATTACATGCTTAATATCCCACCAAAAAGTGTAGAACCCGAAATATGTTTTTCAGCAGCTAAATATATGTGCAGCAATAGCAGTCTAGTTCAAATTTTGATACTCTTGACGAATTATGTTTATTAAGAGCATACTTTCAAAACGAATCAGTAGTTTGAACCAATTGATATTATTACTTATCACTTGTTTCATTGAAAAACAATATTATTTTGTAATTGATATTTAAATGATATGGAAATATGCTGATTAAATTTCAATTCGTTTTAAACTAATTTTATAATTAACCATCATACCAAATAAGGAGAAATTATTGGACAAGAAGATAAGAAGAAATTAGATCATAAGATTAAATTAGATGCAATTATAGATTAACGTTTTACTTGCTAGCACTCATGTACATGTGTATAAATTTAACATTATAATGAACTTAACTTCCGGTTTTATGCATATATATTTTAAACAAAGTTTTGATTGAGTACGAATAAGCCAATATATCTGTTTAAATTCCCTAAATATAGTTCTTTTATAAAATCCCGAAATCTCGGGACTGTCTCTTGATCCCGGAAATTCTAATCCCGAATTTTCGGGACCTCCATTTCAATCTCGAGATGAATGCCCTAGTGCATACAAAGCCCAACAGATCCATACGAACGGTGCTTCTGTAACTGGGATTTTGACAGAGTTACGCCATTTGTGTCATATTACCCCGTGCGTCAAATTATCCCACATTACCATACTGTTAATTTTGTAATGAACCTGTCAAAAGTTATCGCAACTTGAAACTCATAAAATGTTCTTTGCTTAATTGAAGGCACTCAGCATTCGCATCGCGTTAAAAATTGGCAATGCGTTATCATAAGCAAAAAACATGATCAATCTCCAAATGTCTTGTTTCCATAAAATTATAGGGGTACCTAAGAAAGTCACTAAAGTGGCAATGTGTTTCAATTGTAATAGCTTTTGAGTTTCTAGCAACATTTCTGCCGCACCCTGTAGATCAAGTGCGAATGGCATAAAATGAATGCAGAATAAGTCGAGGTCATTGTACTAATAATTCTTGAAGAAGATAGTGCAATTATTCCTATTATCGGCAGACACACATCGCCTATCTCTGTTTACATGATAAATATACGTTGGTAAGTTATCAGCTTGATTTCTTTCACTCACCTAACGAATCTCTCAAAATTTCTTATTGGCCTCCATAATTTCTTATTACCAGGTGTGCGGTGCGCACCTCCTCAGTTTACAGAAGACCCGTGCATGCAGAGCATACCTGTATTCGTATCTGAAAATGCATTTTATGCACCGGTGCAGTCATGCCATGAAAGATACTTTCAGTCCGTTGAGTATCTCGCACCGTGTCGTGCGTTCGCATAGAACCTCTCTTTTTGCTGAATATGGTATAAGCGTTCGCTCGCGGAAAAAGTATCTGAGGAGTTGATTCAATTGGACATAAGTGAATTTACTCACATATCGTACTTGCACCGCGGACTATTCGTCATATGTAGATACTAATACGCGAATGTACGTAATTCGACCGACCAAGAAGCAGACACTACAAATTTCAGACCATTCGTTTGATTCAGTGCCAGAGTTCTATCGGTCGAGTGTTGTCGAACGAAACACACTGGCTTCTCGTAAAAGATTCAGATCAATCGAACAGCTCGCATTAAGACGATTGCGCATGGTCGTCCAATAAGAATATATTTTCTTCTATCAATAAGACGTGCGGAGCACTTAGGCTCATAAATGAGATTTCAACACATCTCGATGCCACCGCGTCAGAATATTACGCGAAGTTTTATCAGCTGTCGTTGAATTAAATTTGGAATTCATGCAATAATTTCATAGATAAGATACATACTCGTAGTGTTTGTTGGATTGAGTGCAGTGAAAGGTTCGTGCATCTAGTGCGTATAGAACAATCGAATTAAATGATAGATTGTGATTTGTGACATAGTGTGGAATTACAAAGAAAATAATTGTGAGAAAGTACGGAGAATGGTGATGGTGGTGCGAGTGCTGTTTTGAATGTAAGTTTGCTTTGTGTTATATTCTTTAGCATTAAGCTTTCAGAACTAGAGCTCGAATAGAATATTCTTTGTTTGTATTGTATTGTTCTCGAAGGGTCTAGTGACTGAAACAAGTGACGTGTTTCGATTGTGGACAGAACATTTGTTCCCGACTGGAACGCCGTACATTGTCGTTCAACTTGATAGTTTGGCACCGAACTGCCGTCCAACGAGTGGGTTGGGTGGCAGTGAACTTTGATCAAGGGACTACATCCCGCGGGAAAAAATATTTTTCACAATATTTAATTGATTTTGTATTTAGTGGCAGGAGTTGTAAAAAAATAAACATAAAAATGTTACATATTTGTGATGTATCTGGAGTAGAGAATAGATAAAGTTGACTAAATTTTCTAGAATTAAAGTTTGAATATCGTGGCTTGGCTAGTATTTGCGTGTATTGCCGAATGGTAGAGACGCATATTATTTATATCTTGTCTTCACAAAAACCATTGTAAAGAACATGTGATTTTTTGCTTAAAAACCAGACGTCAAATGCGTCGAAATATCCACAGGCAAACTTTCAATCGTAAATTATTTGCTATTGGAAAACACAATCTTTCTACTAATGGATGGTGAGGTGACTCAAAATATCCAGCTGGGATTAGGGAGCATACTTCTGAGGCGAAATTTAAAGTTGCAAATTGTTTGCTCGTAAAAAGTGCAGCGAGAATAAGCTTGACATTACCAAAATTTCAAGATAGTACAAGTATCTATTAGTTTGGCAAAAGCTTGTGATATCTTAAATGCATTTCTCCGTTACATAAATTTCTAGCTAGACGAACGAGATGAATTTGGTTCGAATCTTAATTCCAAAATTTCTCATATTATTCAAAGATACTTCCCTAATTTAGTTTTGTTGCGAGAAATCAATGGGATAGTAAAATCACCAATATTTCTATATTTAAATTTTCTAAAGTCCAAATTCTTGTTTTATAATCGTTTGGTTATACCCGGTCTGGCTGAATCACATGTGTCTGAAGATAAAAATAATAATCGGTGAATAAAAGATTGCTGTTAGTAACTGGTTTACCCAGTTGCAATTTACTAATCAGATATTGGTAAATTTACCAATGAGATGTGGATAAATTTGGAAGTTGAAAATATTTCTGGTTCTACCGCTATCCATGCAAAGTAGATTTTCTCTTCTTTTTACTTTTGTTGGAACTTTCAGCTGAACCAGTTGGTTAAAAGTAGATTTTTGTCGATGTTTTCAGAATGCAAACGGGGAATCTCTCTAGGTTTGGTCATGTGATTTACATGCAAATTTTAGAAAATATTCTTCAAAGTAGGTCATCATCGTATAAAAGATGTTATGCAATGGATTTTAATTTCGAGTTTTATTAGTTGTAAGGAGAGAAAATGCCAGTTTGGTGAAAGAAGAGAATCGTCCTTCAGAAAGGTTCGACTATATCGATCGGATCAAATTTTAATCTAACGGTGCATTGCTTAGAAGATACAGTGGATGTGCTAGACACTGCCCTATTCCTGTAATTATTTTGTAACTGGTTGAGCAACACATGGTCCGGGATTGTGATGGTGAAAAACTAATTTATTGCTTTGAAATGTGATCAGCCTGGAGCTGGTGCGGATGTCGCCCCCTAGTTCCACTCCTGGTTATGAGCAGCTATGTGCTTGGACTCGAAAACGTGCGAAATTGTGTTTTAACAATATTATGTTAGATAATAGCATTTCCGCCTTACTCTATGAGTTGCCTAGGTGAAATTTTGATTAAGATTTTGGGTTTTCAGGATTGTCAGAGTGTTATTGAGGTGTCTGTTAATTAATTGTGTCCAATAGTTTTAATGCTCTGGCACGTATGTATTTCTGTACTGTCTCAATTCCAAGTTCTTTGTGAATATCGGTGTTTCTTACGTACCAAGGGATCCTGAAAATCCTGCGAAGGGCGATGTTTTGATCAGCTTGTAGTCTTTTACTGTTACTTTTGGAGGTTTGTCGGAGGGCTGCACAGCCGTAGAGCAGTTGAGGACCTATAATCTGTTTGTAGAGAAGCATTCTGTTTGTGGTACTTAGACGGGATTAAGAGGGTAGAGAGTCTGTTGCAGATTGCAGTTAAACGTCAACCCTATATATGTCGCAGTCCGTTGCCAGTCTAACGTCTGGTCGTCGACAATTAGTTGTCGTGATGTCTGTCGTTTCTTCTGAGAAATAAAGATTGCTTGGGTTTTTTCAGCGTTTAACTTTACTTTCCATCTTCTGAAGTATTCCAAAAGAATTGGTTATGTAATTTGCTGGCCCGAACGTGAGAAATATGCACGTATCATCAGCGAATAGAGATAAGTTTACTCTGTTAGATGTGAGAATATCTGCTATGTACAAGGTGAACAAAATTGGTGACAACGGAGACCCTTGGGGCACTCCGGCTGCTATGGGACGCTTGTTGGAAAGGTAATTTTCTATGCTAACTTGAAATGTTCTGCTTTGCAAAAAGATTCCAATGAATTATATGAATTAGGAAGGTATGAGATTTCCAGCAAGAAAGTTTGGGCCATTATTCCAGAGGCCTTTGTGGAGGTCTGCCGCGAAATTTGGTGCCTTTGGAGGTTTTCTTCGCCAAACAAGTAGTTTTTTCTGCACCAGACTGCAACGATTTTGATTGTTGCCCTCATCGACTTCGTCAACACGCAGTAGTCTCACCGCGGATGACTGGAAGGCGCAAGTTGTTCCTCAGAGTATTATTCCCGCCTCTAGCATTGAAGTCTGCATTGAAGTATTATTTTGATGTTATTTCAGGGCAATAGCTAGAATAATATATCCAGGTAATTGCAGAATGCGTCTTTTGTTTTTTTAATCTATCAAAATTGAAAATTGAATGCCATTCCAAATTCATGGCTTCTTGCAAACTTTTGAATATTGTGTGCTATCTCATGTCTTGTACCTTTTTGCATACAACAGTTGATGTCTTTTTTAGTGACTCCATCTACCGAGAGAATGCATCCTAAATAAGTAAAACTCTCAGTGACTACAATGGCAACTGTTTGCAAAGCGTCATAGATTGCTAGTTTTTATGCTAATGTTTATTTAAAGATCAACTTTTGAAAAGAATTTTGATGCAGCTGGTGGGGTTTTGATTGAATATGCTGTTGTGAGTGGGACAGTTAAATGATGTCATCTGTGCTTTGTAGATCTTCGAGGCTAGTTGATACTTCGGTTTGGGAGACGACAATAGGCAAGATACCGCCTTGTTTAACACCGGTAGAGGATTCAAAAGAGTCCGCTTAGGTTTCCATTATGTAACCTTTGCTTTCAGCACCTTCGTAGCTGTTTCTTCTAATATTAACATTATTCTTCGAGACTCTACAGAAGTACCCAAATGCATTTTTTTGGACTGAATCAAATGCTATTTTACAGTCAATAAATGTTGCATATAAAGTGGTGTTCAACTTGAAGAATTGTTCATCGATTGTTCGTATGCTGTTAATATTTTCATGCAAGAATAATCTAGACGAAAAACTGATTGTGATTTGATTTGTCCCTTTTCATTTAGCGACTAGCTGATACGGTCCCAGATACCTTTTTAAAAATTGTTGTTCTACTTCCATCATTAAAACGTTACCGCTGTGATCTTTTAAGGGTACAGCACATTTAATGATAGTCCTGAATAGTTTCTTGACCATACTAAACGCTTCTTTCTGATACTTTCAGATGTCTTAAGTTCTGATTCGTTAACCATTTTTTCTGTAAAACTACGCATTCGCCTGTTCTTGTCTGCCTTTTCATTCGTTTTGTTAACGTCATAATTTCGCTACGCAGCTTTGAACAATTTCTTATGCTCGATAGTGTCAAGAATTTATTCTTGTTTTGTTTTCTGGTCTGAACTAGTTTGCAGAACGACATTGGTCAGTTTTACACTTTTTTCACTCACAATTAGTTCTTCAGTAATCACTTCTAGTGTATATATAGAGGCGTTCGTGTTATACCACCAATTTTAAATTCCTACTGCGTTGTTGCTTTTGCAGTGATTTGCATATTTAGTGCATTTTAAGTACTTACAAACATAAAAAGTTAATCATATATCACTCCTTTTGTAAATATTTTTATTTCACTCAAAATATTTACAAAAGTTAAAATTGAAGGTAAAATGTTAACTACCACAAAAAACATCCGGTGTGACATTCGCGAAAAAAATTTATTAATTGCGAGCGCAAATTATTTTAAATTTTTGTACTCAAACAGCGGCTCTGGCTTCAAAGATGCTTACAAAAAACTGCAAATATTTACTTTAAAGTACTTAAAAAGAACGCAAGTTGTTCTCTTTTTCGTAAAATTACGAAAGATATAGAATAAAGCTGAATATTTGAAAAAACCATTTGTAAATATAGATTTTCAAGAGGTCGTTAAATTGCTCATCACACCTGAAAGCTTGTTGCATTTTTTCCCCAAAAAATATTTATTCTACTGAAATATAAAGTTTTTATTATAAATTAGAAATTTCTAACGAAAAAAACCTAACTAATACTTATATTACTTTGGTTTTTGAAGTTCAGAGCTCTATAGCCACATGAATGATTTTGGGTTAAGCTGGTTGTGATCAAATTCATATTAATCCAAAAAAGAACTATTGCAATGGAATCTCTACAAACTGCACACTCCATTTCCGGATAGGAATCATAATTGAATAGCTGAGTTTTTTGCTGATTGTACGTTATGCTAGTTTTAGACTTTGCAATCATTTTGCTACGATTCTTCTTTGTGTCTAGACACTTGGTGTTATATTGATATTTTGAAGATTTTTTCTTTACATTGCAATGTGTTTAAGATTAACGAAACACCAGTACAGTTTTAGTAAGCTGATTAGGATAGGTCAACTTTATGATTATAAATTTGACGTTTTGACATCATGTTAGTGATTGGCACTTTGTCGTCAAATTACGTATGTATATACTGAATCTTCATCGGGTACTTTATCACGTTTTGAAAGTTCTTCACAACAATATAAACATTGTGGGCACTAGATAACGAAATCAAATTCTAACCGGGTCCATTGTGTGCTATTTTTTTTCGACATTAAGCTTTTCATCATATTATATGGTAACCATAGTACCCATCATAAAGATTATTTCCTGCACGTTTGATTGTGGTAAAAATAGCTTTATGACAAGTCAATGACTTTAGGCTTTTTTTTCTTAATTCTGATAACGATTCTTTCAGATTGATATGAATGTTGAAAATTATATAATGTATTTTCGTCTAGTTTGTTTGCGGTGATAGTTGCGCTACATTTCTAGGAATAATAGTAGCAAACAACAACTAGAAAAAATATTTCTATTTGAAATTATACGATTATACCAAATAGCATATTGAATTTCAAATTTGCGAATCCATAATTTAATTTTGACTTTTTGATTTCTTTCACTGATCTAAAACTTATCAATACTTAACCTAGCACTCAGAAGAGAGAAAGATATAAGGGAATGAAAAAAAGCAGTGAGAAGTGAAGCAATTCGCCTGAATCTGAGCGTTGGTAGTAGTGGAGGAAAACTTTGGGACTATGGGCTAATTTGACAGCCTTGAGCATGGGACTATGGGCAAATTTGACTATGGGCAAATTTGATAGGTAGCGGAGAAACCAAAGGGAATATTTGAGGTAGTAGTTCTCTCGATTTGTTATATTTTAATAGATTTTATCTTTGTTGTAAAATTGCTTGACTAAATTTCGTATATGGTTACGCTTGTTTCATTTCCTTAAATCTCTCTGCTTTGAGACCAAGCATTATTAATGCCAAGCATTTAGGAAAACAGTTGTTAGCAGTTGTTGTTTATCATCACCCAAAGTCTACAAAACTAAAATCGCTATAATTTTAGAGTTTAAAAAAAATCAAGATTTATAATAAAGAGTGTAAAATTAAGCAAAAAGTAAAATTAAAATTCCGGCAGACATCTCAAGATTTATAAAAAATTTGTGTGATTTTGTACAGAAGTAGCTCAAATTTAAATACGTACTGAGCTGTTAATACTTAAGAAAAATTAAGCAACGAAAGAAATTAGAAATTGCTGAAAACGACCATCAAACGATTATCAAAAATGTACATCCTACAAGAAATCATAAATTTAGATCACTATAGGGCCCCCAGACATCCTCGCTCAAATTTAGCAACCTGGCAGGATTTTAACCAGTAGTGAATGATTGAGCATTTTAAAAGCAACTTATACTTGCTATATCTGACCTAAATATCAATAACGTATTCAAATATTGATGTTGTACTTGGCAATAAACATTACTCGAGTGAAATTGAACCAAATTCGTTTGATTGAGTGGTCTCTATGTCGAAAATATTGTTGTGTTTTTCCCTTGAGAAAAAAAACCACACCCCATTTTCCAAATAAAACAGTTTGTGTTTCGCCACTGAAAACACTTTTACTCAAGGAAAAATCGTCAGAAATAAGTCACTTAAATTCTCACAGAACAATTCACTTGAATCAGGAGCAGTCTTTAACGACCAATTTTATATCTAAATAACTCACTTTAGAATCATCGTGATATTCGCTGGCTTTGCTTTTTACTGACTGCCAAATTTCACATTTCCACAATGATCGATTGGATGCGTCGAGGCTGCTCTGGACTTCGCTTTTTCAATGAGAATTTATTTACATTTAAGGGTAGAATGTTTTATATCACGATAGTTCGAGTCGATTTGATATTTTTTGGCATTGTTAAGGTTTCCTGGCATTGTTAAAATGAAATACGATTTATGTTGATGTACATGCAATTAAACCCATAGCAGATACAAATAATAATGTAGTGTCTTCGAACCATAGCACGAAAGATTATTCTGGTGTAAAAATTCGTTAGACTGAGTGGTAGAGTTTGGTCGTATACCGTATGCCAATTTTCACTGATTTGACTTATTGAGAGTGATTCAATCAAACCGTTAGAGAGTGATTCAATCGACGGATCCTGGTATGTCGCTTTGGTAGCTCTACGCGGCGGGTGTGGGTCATTGAAAATGTGCTCACAAATGCTGCGTGTCAGCCTTGACCGGATTTTGGTTTGGTTGAGTGCTGGCACAGGCGCTTCCCATATTTACGAATTGCTACAAATAGTGCCCAAAGTGGGGCCCCTAAAACTTATTTTGGGTGACCCCACTCAAGTGGAAAAATAATTTATGAGCATCAGCTCATGATTCCTATGATTTAAATTCTGAATCCCTCATTCTATTCCCACTGACATGTTACTTTTGCTGTTCAATAGAACAGTATAGCTCTCGCAGACATGTCTTATAGCTCTCTCTCTCCGTCTAGCCGCAATCCTAACTCCTCCCATTCTTTTAAACTCATTCTTTTTTAGTTTATCACTGGGTAGCTTCCGTTGCGTTGTCTTTTTTGAACTTTTAGAGGCTAACATTGGATTACGGGGTTTGGTAGCTTGACCAAATTTTCAGAAGAACTGTTGGGTCCGGAGCAAACAACAATTTTGTTATTTGCTCCCTTGCTTCTATTAGCAGGTTTGAGTGGGCAGACAGACCTCCTATTTCTTCAAATCGCCATACATGCGATCATCTTACGAAAAGTTCTTGGCTAAGCTCTGGTGCTTTCAAATATACCTATATCCCTTGCATTTTTGGATAAAAATTAATGAAAGTGGTCAGTGAGTAGGTCAATCACATTTTCACTAATTATATTTACGAAGCTCCCATAAACTTCAGGAGATTTTATTAAACCTGACATTTACCCTTGATGTCATCGCTAAAATTTTATTTTGGATACACATTGTTTCTTTGATTTTGAGTTCATCTTAGATTGTTATCCAAGAATGGTTTCGAGGTACTACATTTTAAATTTTTTCAGTCACTTCTCTTTTGGTGTAAGTGTATTGTTCGAGAGCTTTACATATATTAGCGTATGCAATGCATATATTAGCATTATTTTCACTTTAACTGACGCAAACACTTACTGCTTACTAAGTGTTTAGTATAATTATCAGCTACTTGAACAACAATTATTCGCTACGGAAAGTGGCTGCGATTAAGACTATGGTATAATTGCTCTAGGGCAGTTAACATTTTTCGAGTTTCTCATCTTAACAGTTCAATGACATTGTAAATGTGTCTGTTATTTTCACAGGTCTTACTCTCGACATCAACTTGAGTTTTATTTGATTTGATCATTTGTTTCGATTCGCAAAACGGGGCGATTTTAGGCAAGAAAACGACATAAATACACTGTTAATTGGGACCATGTATCCAATCAACAGTAAATTTGCATAAAACTTCATTCTGTGAAATTCGTTTACTCCTTATGCAACCAAAATGTTTAAATATTAAATTATAAATATATAAAAATATAAAATTCATATAAAATTCGACCCAGTTAGTTGGATGGCTTAAAAACGCTTCGACGGAAGCACATTTAGGATAGTTGTGACCCTTTCTAATAGCTACACCTCTGGATTCATTGTTGAATAATGTAGTCGACGAATTTTTTTGAGGTCGATATCTTAATTAATGCTGTAATTCGATTGTTGACTGTTGAGTACGAAAATAAATACGTTTACAAAATTTAAGGCAGCATGCATCAACCTTACCTGAAAAAAGTTCAACGTGACATCATAAACTTAAGCAGAGGTCGGCTTTCGTGCCAAATTAAGTACATAATATGAATGACAATAGGATCGAGTTTTCAATAATACTTCTTTTTTTCGGTGCATGCAATACGTTTCTTGCCAGTCATTTTCAATTAATTTAAAAAATATTCTAGATATTAGATGTCCAAAAATCAAATTAGTCACCACGACGTACATTTACAACCTAACTATAAACAGCACAATCTACTATAAAAATGAGTAAAGATCGATTCCAGAAATGGAAGCCCGTCATCACAGCACACAAAATATCGTCCGTATAATAATTTGCAAATAGAAGTGATAATTAATCGTAACGTATTTAACAATACTCAGAATTGCTTGTTCACAATAATTCGTACGAAAATGCAGAAATAACCGATATATCCGAAGCTTTTAAAGGCTATTGACATCTTTCGAATATTTAAACAACATATTATTATGATTTTTCGAGTACGAACTACGTACGTATTTATTTGAACTTCAATACTAGCAATTTGTGTTTGATTTCACAGCAAATCACCCACTTGCTTACAAACTGATCGTCTGGATAAATTCACAAAACCAAATCGACAAATAAATTTGTTGTTAAATTGCATGCAGATCACATTGCATTTACCAACAACTTGAAATTGTATCTAAATATTTCGTGATCGTTTAACGACCAAAAAAAGATCGTAAACTCGAAATAAGTAATACGACTCTAGTAGGTACCTACAGAAAAAAAAACTTTAAAGTATCTCAAACTTTCTAGGTACTTGAACCTCCGCACATGACGATAATGTTTATGAATGGATTTTTACTGCTGTTTTGAGTTTGAGAAATAATAAAACACGCGAATAACGAGCTTCTTTTAATGTGTTGCAAACTAGTGAGTGCAGAGATTTTCCTACACCCCCCTAACACCCCCCTAATACTCCCCCTGGAAAGTGCATACACCCCCCCTAACACGGACAATTTTGTATTCCTACACAAAGGGACTTTTGTGTCCTTTGTTCCAAAGGGACACTCCTCCTAAAATTCTGAACACACCCCCCAAGAAAAATGCCTGAGAAAACCCCTGCTAAGGGTGAGATAGTGAGAGGGTCTAAGTGTGAGATGGTGAGAGGGTCTAAGGGTGAGATAGTGAGAGGGTCTAAGGGTGAGATAGTGAGAGGGTCTAAGGGTGAGATAGTCAGAGTGTCTAAGAGTGAGATAGTGAGAGGGTCTAAGGGTGAGATAGTGAGAGGGTCTAAGGGTGAGATAGTGAGAGGGTCTAAGGGTGAGATAGTGAGAGGGTCTAAGGGTGAGATAGTTAGAGGGTCTAAGGGTGAGATAGTGAGAGGGTCTAAGGGTGAGATAGTGAGAGTGTCTAAGGGTGAGATAGTGAGAGGGTCTAAGGGTGAGATGGTGAGAGGGTCTAAGGGTGAGATAGTGAGAGGGTCTAAGGGTGAGATAGTGAAAGGGTCTAAGGGTGAGATAGTGAGAGAGTCGAAGGGTGAGATGGTGAGAGGGTGTAAGGGTGAGATAGTGAGAGGGTCTAAAGGTGAGCTAGTGAGAGGGTCTAAGGGTGAGATAGTGAGAGGGTCTAAGGGTGAGATAGTGAGAGGGTCGAACGGTGAGATAGTGAGAGGGTCGAAGTGTGAGATAGTGAGAGGGTCTAAGGGTGAGATAGTGAGAGGGTCTAAGGGTGAGATAGTGAGAGGGTCTAAGGGTGAGATAGTGAGAGGGTCTAAGGGTGATATGGTGAGAGGGTCTAAGGGTGAGATAGTGAGAGGGTCTAAGGGTGAGATAGTGAGAGGGTCTAAGGGTGAGATAGTGAGAGGGTCTAATGGTGAGATAGTGAGAGGGTCTAAGGGTGAGATGGTGACAGGGTCTAAGGGTGAGATAGTGAGAGGGTCTAAGGGTGAGATAGTGAGAGGGTCTAAGGGTGAGATAGTGAGAGGGTCTAAGGGTGAGATGGTGAGAGGGTCTTAGGGTGAGATAGTGAGAGGGTCTAAGGGTGAGATAGTGAGAGGGTCTAAGGGTGAGATAGTGAGAGGGTCTAAGGGTGAGATGGTGAGAGGGTCTAAGGGTGAGATAGTGTGAGGGTCTAAAGGGTCGCAGGGTGAGATAGTGAGAGGGTCTAAGGGTGAGATAGTGAGAGGGTCTAAGGGTGAGATAGTGAGAGGGTCTAAGGGTGAGATAGTGAGAGGTTCTTAGGGTGAGATAGTAAGAGGGTCTAAGGGTGAGATAGTGAGAGGGTCTAAGGGTGAGATAGTGAGAGGGTCTAAAGGTGAGCTAGTGAGAGGGTCTAAGGGGGAGATAGTGAGAGGGTCTAAGGGTGAGATAGTGAGACGGTCTAAGGGTGAGATAGTGAGAGGGTCTAAGGGTGAGATAGTGAGAGGGTCTAAGGGTGAGATAGTGAGAGGGTCTAAGAGTGAGATAGTGAAAGGGTCTAAGGGTGAGATAGTGAGAGGGTCTAAGGGTGAGATAGTGAGAGGGTCTAAGGGTGAGATAGTGACACGGTCTAAGGGTGAGATAGTGAGAGGGTCTAAGGGTGAGATAGTGAGAGGGTCTAAGGGTGAGATAGTGAGAGGGTCTAAGGGTGAGATAGTGAAAGGGTCTAAGGGTGAGATAGTCAGAGGGTCTAAGGGTGAGATAGTGAGAGGGTCTAAGGGTGAGATAGTGAGACGGTCTAAGGGTGAGATAGTGAGAGGGTCTAAGGGTGAGATAGTGAGACGGTCTAAGGGTGAGATAGTGAGAGGGTCTAAGGGTGAGATAGTGAGAGGGTCTAAGGGTGAGATAGTGAGAGGGTCTAAGAGTGAGATAGTGAAAGGGTCTAAGGGTGAGATAGTGAGAGGGTCTAAGGGTGAGATAGTGAGAGGGTCTAAGGGTGAGATAGTGACACGGTCTAAGGGTGAGATAGTGAGAGGGTCTAAGGGTGAGATAGTGAGAGGGTCTAAGGGTGAGATAGTGAGAGGGTCTAAGGGTGAGATAGTGAAAGGGTCTAAGGGTGAGATAGTGAGACGGTCTAAATGTGAGCTAGTGAGAGGGTCTAAGGGTGAGATAGTTAGAGGGTCTAAGGGTGAGATAGTTAGAGGGTCTAAGGGTGAGATAGTGAGAGGGTCTAAGGGTGAGATAGTGAGAGGGTCTAAGGGTGAGATGGTGAGAGGGTCTAAGGGTGAGATAGTGTGAGGGTCTAAGGGTGAGATAGTGTGAGGGTCTAAGGGTGAGATAGTGTGAGGGTCTAAGGGTGAGATAGTGAGAGGGTCTAAGGATGAGATGGTGACAGGGTCTAAGGGTGAGATAGTGAGAGGGTCTAAGGGTGAGATAGTGAGAGGGTCTAAGGGTGAGATAGTGAGAGGGTCTAAGGGTGAGATGGTGAGAGGGTCTAAGGGTGAGATAGTGTGAGGGTCTAAAGGGTCGCAGGGTGAGATAGTGAGAGGGTCTAAGGGTGAGATAGTGAGAGGGTCTAAGTATGAGATAGTGAGAGGGTCTAAGGGTGAGATAGTGAGAGGTTCTTAGGGTGAGATAGTGAGAGGGTCTAAGGGTGAGATAGTGAGAGGGTCTAAGGGTGAGATAGTGAGAGGGTCTAAAGGTGAGCTAGTGAGAGGGTCTAAGGGGGAGATAGTGAGAGGGTCTAAGGGTGAGATAGTGAGAGGGTCTAAGGGTGAGATAGAGAGAGGGTCGAATGGTGAGATGGTGAGAGGGTCGAAGGGCGAGATAGTGAGAGGGTCTAAGGGTGAGATAGTGAGAGGGTCTAAGGGTGAGATATTGAGAGGGTCTAAGGGTGAGATAGTGAGAGGGTCTAAGGGTGAGATAGTGAGAGGGTCTAAGGGTGAGAAAGTGAGAGGGTCGAAGGGTGAGAAAGTGAGAGAGTCGAAAGGTGAGATAGTGAGAGGGTCTAAGGGTGAGATAGTGAGAGGGTCTAAGGGTGAAATAGTGAGAGGGTCTAAGGGTGAAATAGTGAGAGGGTCCAAGGGTGAGATAGTGAGAGGGTCTAAGGGTGAGATAGTGACACGGTCTAAGGGTGAGATAGTGAGAGGGTCTAAGGGTGAGATAGTGAGAGGGTCTAAGGGTGAGATAGTGAGAGGGTCTAAGGGTGAGATAGTGAAAGGGTCTAAGGGTGAGATAGTGAGACGGTCTAAATGTGAGCTAGTGAGAGGGTCTAAGGGTGAGATAGTTAGAGGGTCTAAGGGTGAGATAGTAAGAGGGTCTAAGGGTGAGATAGTGAGAGGGTCTAAGGGTGAGATAGTGAGAGGGTCTAAGGGTGAGATGGTGAGAGGGTCTAAGGGTGAGATAGTGTGAGGGTCTAAGGGTGAGATAGTGTGAGGGTCTAAGGGTGAGATAGTGTGAGGGTCTAAGGGTGAGATAGTGAGAGGGTCTAAGGATGAGATGGTGACAGGGTCTAAGGGTGAGATAGTGAGAGGGTCTAAGGGTGAGATAGTGAGTGGGTCTAAGGGTGAGATAGTGAGAGGGTCTAAGGGTGAGATGGTGAGAGGGTCTAAGGGTGAGATAGTGTGAGGGTCTAAAGGGTCGCAGGGTGAGATAGTGAGAGGGTCTAAGGGTGAGATAGTGAGAGGGTCTAAGGGTGAGATAGTGAGAGGGTCTAAGGGTGAGATAGTGAGAGGTTCTTAGGGTGAGATAGTAAGAGGGTCTAAGGGTGAGATAGTGAGAGGGTCTAAGGGTGAGATAGTGAGAGGGTCTAAAGGTGAGCTAGTGAGAGGGTCTAAGGGGGAGATAGTGAGAGGGTCTAAGGGTGAGATAGTGAGAGGGTCTAAGGGTGAGATAGAGAGAGGGTCGAATGGTGAGATGGTGAGAGGGTCGAAGGGCGAGATAGTGAGAGGGTCTAAGGGTGAGATAGTGAGAGGGTCTAAGGGTGAGATATTGAGAGGGTCTAAGGGTGAGATAGTGAGAGGGTCTAAGGGTGAGATAGTGAGAGGGTCTAAGGGTGAGAAAGTGAGAGGGTCGAAGGGTGAGAAAGTGAGAGAGTCGAAAGGTGAGATAGTGAGAGGGTCTAAGGGTGAGATAGTGAGAGGGTCTCAGGGTGAAATAGTGAGAGGGTCTAAGGGTGAAATAGTGAGAGGGTCCAAGGGTGAGATAGTGAGAGGGTCTAAGGGTGAGATAGTGAGAGGGTCTAAGGGTGAGATAGTGAGAAAGTCTAAGGGTGAGATAGTGAGAGGGTCGCAGGGTGAGATAGTGAGAGGGTCTAAGGGTGAGATAGTGAGAGGGTTTAAGGGTGAGATAGTGAGAGGGTCTAAGGGTGAGATAGTGAGAGGGTCTAAGGGTGAGATAGTGAGAGGGTCTTAGGGTGAGATAGTGAGAGGGTCTAAGGGTGAGATAGTGAGAGGGTCTAAGGGTGAGATAGTGAGAGGGTCTAAAGGTGAGCTAGTGAGAGGGTCTAAGGGGGAGATAGTGAGAGGGTCTAAGGGTGAGATAGTGAGAGGGTCTAAGGGTGAGATAGAGAGAGGGTCGAAGGGTGAGATGGTGAGAGGGTCGAAGGGCGAGATAGTGAGAGGGTCTAAGGGTGAGATAGTGAGAGGGTCTAAGGGTGAGATATTGAGAGGGTCTAATGGTGAGATAGTGAGAGGGTCTAAGGGTGAGATAGTGAGAGGGTCTAAGGGTGAGAAAGTGACAGGGTCGAAGGGTGAGAAAGTGAGAGGGTCGAAGGGTGAGATAGTGAGAGGGTCTAAGGGTGAGATAGTGGGAGGGTCTAAGGGTGAAATAGTGAGAGGGTCTAAGGGTGAAATAGTGAGAGGGTCCAAGGGTGAGATAGTGAGAGGGTCTAAGGGTGAGATAGTGAGAGGGTCTAAGGGTGAGATAGTGAGAAAGTCTAAGGGTGAGATAGTGAGAGGGTCTAAGGGTGAGATGGTGAGAGGGTCTAAGGGTGAGATAGTGAGAGGGTCTAAGGTTGAGATAGTGAGAGGGTCTAAGGGTGAAATAGTGAGAGGGTCTAAGGGTGAGATAGTTAGAGGGTCTAAGGGTGAGATAGTGAGAGGGTCTAAGGGTGAGATAGTGAGAGGGTCTAAGGGTGAGATAGTGAGAGGGTCTAAGTATGAGATAGTGAGAGGGTCTAAGTATGAGATAGTGAGAGGGTCTAAGTATGAGATAGTGAGAGGGTCTAAGGGTGAGATAGTGAGAGGGTCTAAGGGTGAGATAGTGAGAGGGTCTAAGGGTGAGATAGTGAGAGGGTCTAAGGGTGAGATGGTGAGAGGGTCTAAGGGTGAGATAGTGAGAGGATCTAAGGGTGAGATAGTGAGAGGGTCTAAGGGTGAGATAGTGAGAGGGACTAAGGGTGAGATAGTGTGAGGGTCTAAGGGTGAGATAGTGAGAGGGTCTAAGGGTGAGATAGTGACAGGGTCTAAGGGTGAGATAGTGACAGGGTCTAAGGGTGAGATAGTGAGAGGGTCTAAGGGTGAGATAGTGACAGGGTCTAAGGGTGAGATAGTGTGAGGGTCTAAGGGTGAGATAGTGTGAGGGTCTAAGGGTGAGATAGTGAGAGGGTCTAAGGGTGAGATAGTGAGAGGGTCTAAGAGTGAGATAGTGAGAGGGAGTGAGAGGGTCTAAGGGTGAGATAGTGAGAGGGTCTAAGGGTGAGATAGTGAGAGGGTCTAAGGGTGAGATGGTGAGAGGGTCTAAGGGTGAGATAGTGAGAGGGTCTAAGGGTGAGATAATGAGAGGGTCTAAGGGTCAGAGATTTTCCTACACCCCCCTAACACCCCCTAATACTCCCCCTGGAAAGTGCATACACCCCCCCTAACACGGACAATTGTGTATTCCTACACAAAGGGACTTTTGTGTCCTTTGTTCCAAAGGGACACTCCTCCTAAAATTCTGAGCACACCCCCCAAGAAAAATGCCTGAGAAAACCCCTGAGTGAGTGTCTTGAATATAGGTCATCGGGCAATAATCATGTAAAGCTGCCGTAAGATAAACTCGATTTGAGTGTTTTTCGGCAGAGTGAAGTGCATAGTGAGTTTTTAATGTTAGCCAGGCGTTTAAAGGAACTATTTTAGGCAGCAGTCAATGACGAGTTAAATTGATACAGGTGAATGATTTATGAGCTAGAATTTGCATTGATTTCGAAATTGTTTTGGCTCTGAGAGTGACTTAAATTTGAGGCTCAAGTTGAGGGAAATACGAAACCTAATGTCAACAGGAGATTTTCTAAAATAGATAGCAAATATCTCTTTGGTGCTAAATAAAAGTATATTCATTAATTTTGATAAAGGGAGTCCTGTATGAATGTAGGAACAGAAAAAAGGACGATTTTATTTTACCAAAAGACGAAGTTCCAATAACGAAGACCAATTCCTTACTTTAAAAGACGCAAAGACGAGTTCTTTACCTTAAAAGAACCAAAAATGAGTTACTTCCTATAAGGAGTTCAATTTTTTTATTTACACTGGCTGGAAACTAAAAAGCTAATTGGCACTATCCGTTAGAAAAAGAGAAATATCATGAGCATTCGTCATTTGAGAATTGCAAAGAAGGAGCAAAAAAAACCTTTTTCGCTTGCAAAAAAGACAATTTGCGTCAATATAGTACTTCAGTAGCAAATTAGTGCTAATAAAACTCATATGTTTACTCATTAAAGGCAAACCCGTCAGAGAATGAAGATCGGCTTTTGTGGTTTGGATGAGATACCAGCTGACGCATTTTAAAATGCTGAAATTTTATTTCGTTAAAATCTGCAATTTGTAAAATATGGCAACATGAAGAAGCACAGTAATTCAGAGAAGTTTTCGTCATCGTCACAAGTTTGTTAATTGCTTGTTTCAATTGTAGAAGAGTACAAAATTAAATGATTTTCGCAAATTTAAAGTGAATCATTCGTCCTGTGGTTACTTAGCACTTCTATTACCAGCGATCGCTCTTAGTATTACGATTATTTTCTACTAATAAGTATGTAGTGATAGTAAGCTGAAGAAAATGTACGATAGCGAAATAAAATTGAATCATGCAGCAAAAATATTAAAAGTGGTGAAACATATAAAATATACAGCGAACATATAAGCATAAAACTTCAAAATATCCAGAAAGTAAATACGTATAGAAGATGTTATGGTCAATGGTAAGGTCATTCAATTTTCAATCAATTGAGAGCAGTCAATCAATTGAGTCTGAGTTTCAATTGAATTGTTTGATACGCGAAATAAGTTTCGAACAGTAAAGCGCCAATAATTGTTGAACTAAAAACTATCTATCTCAACTATGTGATTCATTGCAGGTGGGAATTTTAAGAAGACAACTAGCGGCTTATCTTCTCCCCAAACCCCTTGTATTCACTAATACATTTATTTCAAGTGCACACTTAAATTAAATTTCATTTAAAAATAAGTAAATACATGGCTTATCCAGTGCATATTATAATTTCGTTCGATTATTTTGTTTACGCAAATTCTCGGTAAAATATTTAAATATAAATCTCAAGATAACCGTCCCAGACACAAACATGATGTTTTTTTGATGGTAAAATGTAAATTAGCAAATGAAGTGCAAATTGAATTTTTCGCCAGAACTGTCGAGCTGGAATTTATTTTTTGTGATATTTTTTCATTTATTTCTGTCAATCATCATTAATTTAGAAATCCCCAATTTTTTTTCTGATCTTGTATTTATCCCCCGCAAATTTCACGATCAATAGCCCTCACTTAAGTATTATTTTATCTTCAGGTGTACCCATATATTTATGTACTTATACACGCTCTGCGCACTTTAAACTTTTTCGGTCTTTGTTTACAGTGCATTCATACTAAAATGCATTATGCATGGAAAAGTATCTATATTCACAAGTGCAAGCATGTCCAACTTTTGTGCACTTTCGTTCGAATTGCACGTTTCAGTCGCCAATCGCATTTCCAAAAGTCAACATTTCAGCTGTTGTTAATATGGGTTGCTGTTACCGCGCTGTTATTATAGGCAATTTTCTACAGACATAAATAGTTGCATGCTTTATACTCTAGTGATACCAACTGCATTTGATACTTATTATTGTTCCGGTGTAGAGATGGGACTGCTCTTGCGATCACTGCTACTAATCGCACTGCTCTTTGAAAAGAGCAGTGAGCAGTGCGATTGCTCTCTGCTCATGCTGTTCAATTGCTCACTGCTCTTTTGCAGAGCAGATAGTTTTATGAAGAGCAGTGAGCAATTTGGTTCTGTTTTGATCATATTGCTCTTTTGCTGAGCAGAAAGTTTTGAGGCGAGCAGTGAGCAATTTGATTGTTTTCTGCTCATGCTGTTCGACTGCTCATTGCTCTTTTGCAATACAGAAAATTTTAAATGCTCATCTATTCAGATTCTTTTCTTTCTACCCTTGCGAGTATTTTCGGACTTACAAGTATTTTATTCAATTATTCAAAAAGTTTTTAGGGCAAAAGTAGCTGAAATCGGACAAAATCGGAAAATTTTGGGTTAGAGTGGTTTGGGACATAACGGGCCAAGACCTATTGCTGTGATACACAAATTTCGGTTTTGTAGGGGAGCAAGGGGTTTTTTGGCCATAGTTTGGCAAAAACTGCTTTGATGGCGCTTTCGATGATTGAAAGTGGTCGGGGAGTATATTAGTGATATATTAAGGGCGACAAAATTTTTGATAGGGGAAATTGGGCAAAAACGTCCATATTTTCCATAAAAATTTTTTTGGTCTAGCATGAATTTGGGGACCTTTCTGAATTGTTTCGGGCGAAATTTCCATACAAATCTGGGAAAAAGCGGCCTAGTTTCGAAGATACGTCAAAATCAAATCTGCCCGAAAAACTGAAAGTAGCACTAAAAATGTTGAGATCCTTTTTGGTTCGCCAGTTGGCTTCTGCGGCGGTGCTCGTGACTGCACTCCAACCCTACCGGGGTTGTGACTCATGTCCAGCTTTATCGAAGAGATTGGCCCCCTACTGGGTGCATGTTTACGGGGTTACCCCCACTTGTAACTTTTAAGTTTTTCGTTTTTTTTTTGTTGCATATTTTTTAAGTATAACTATCTGAGAATACGTCTTTCAAATTTCAAGTCGATCCAAACATAATTAACCGAGATATGAGCGTTGAAAGAGAAGAAACTGTTGCGTATACAACCGTTACTTATACTTATAAACGCGTTTTTCTCGAAATGACACCTTGAAGTCGGTGACCAAAATTACTCGAAAACTACTGAACCGATCTTTTTGAAACTTAGCAGGCTTATTTAATACATAAAAATGTAGTGTTTGATCGTTCGATTTTTTTTTTAAATAAAAAATGGCCATTTTATAGCCAAAAGACGACCATTTTTTTAAGTGAAAATCGAAATATTAACTTTGACTGTCCGCCATTTTGTGAAAAATGGATATTGTTTTAAATCCTTCGATCAAACACTAGTTTATACTGTTATTTAACTAAGTCTATCGCTATTTTTTGTTTCAGATGATCCAGTTCGACACAATTTTGGTCACCGCAAAAGGTGAAAATTAAAATTCCATTGTTTTGACGGCCATTTGTAATTAAATCATGTAATATTTTTCAATAAAAAAATTACTGAAAGGTGTTCAAAGTATGAACTTTAAGAAAATATAACAGTCGTTTAAAATCATTTCGTAGTTTTGTCAAAAAAAATTCATGAAAATGACATATTTTATTGCGCTACAAGTGGGGGTAACCCCTTAATACACGTAAAAATTTTGTTATCATTTCTCAATAAAATTTTCGACAAACTTCATGCTTCGGTGGGGCGAAGTGGAAAACCGATTGTTTTAGATTAGCCAGGAAAAATAAATCTTCGAAATTAAATTACATACTGCATAATACTGTACATGCATAATAACATCTCACTACGTTGCTTGCATCCAATGTATGACATTTTGAAAACCACAAAACTACTATACGATTTACCAAGCACTTGGCAATACATTCTTTTGCTAGCAAGTGCCGAATTAATGCAGGCAACGTATTCCCAAACATACTACATCTGTTCTAAACATGAGCATCCATCGCCACGGAAAAATAGTCACATTGTAAGCATACAATGCGATTGCAATCTGAGGCTAGATATTGCTGTATCAAGCACAAATCGAAGGCGATGAGAAAGTAACGAGCAAACACTGGCAATGAGCAATCAAAAGTAGCGAGCGGTTTTTCGTACGCATGAAACTGCAATCGCAATTGCGATTGAATAGCTGCTACTCTAAACTGCTCTTTGCTCAAACTGCTCTCTGCGATCACTGCTCAGTAAAAAGAGCAGTTAAGCACATCTCTATTCCGGTGGGGACTTCATCTGTTGCATCTGGTCGTCCAATTGCATTAGACTGCAATTAAGAAAGATAAACACAATGACATTTGGGACTTAATTGATATGTTGACTCTCACAGCCTGTGCTACATGTGAACATATGAATATTTAATGACATATATTTTTGTAACTACTATTGAATTGTTATGTGGATTATCGATGACTTGAAGTGCTTTGAAATTTTACTATATCGTTCGTGAGATATGCGTGTTTCTTGTTGTTGTGAACAGTAATCTTTAGTTGACGTTGATAATAAGAATGAATAATGTTTGTTGGAACTTTGAACAACACATGTAAATGAGATAGCAGCAAAAATTTCAGTTTGTTTTTAAGTGCGGTAATGTTGGCAAGTTTTTTTTGCTGTAGTGTTAAAGAAAACATTTGAAATGTCTAGAGGTAGCGAATTATGGTATGCATTTCTTGTTTGTGTAGCAAAAATACAATTGATCTTCAATGTATAGCTATTGTTACAGAGCTTCCCATTATTATCGTTAGTAATTATCATAAGTAAGTAACAGCATTCCTATTCCATTTCATATTGTTTACTTTGTTATTATTTTGGACTCAAATTGAAAGTTCCTTGAAAATAAAATTTTTAAAATTGTATTGTTAGACTTTCAAATATTCCAATATATCTCTGCTTAAGCTCATCGAAAAAATTGTTTACGTAGATCTCGATTCAATTCGATATTTGCAATTCTCTTGAAAAGTTTGCGAATCATAATCAGTACACACTACCGCTTGCATAAATTAAAATAGTTACTGTAGTAGTTACAGAGAGACATGAATAATTAACCGCATTGGTGTCTTTTCACAGTTTCAGTTATTTGAGACTTCCCCTATAAACAGTTTGTATGAACGCAAAGTGATGAAGATAACGAACATATGGGTTACATCATTTTGAAAATCAAATTAATTTCTACAAATATAACTTTCAAATGGAATAAAATTTATATAGCCTATATAGGTAAATAAAAACAATTACTTGTCAGGATCTATTTCTTAATATATATTGAGTTGAATTGCAAAATATGCCAACTTGTCAAGTGATTTTTTTTTGTTATTTTGCTCGTTTCGTTATTGCTTTTTATAAGTTCAGCAAGTGTGTTATGGTCGCTAGTGATTTGTCAAGAATTAATCTCCTCAGTTGGTAGCAAGTAATTTACTTACAAAACATCAAAAAACAGCAGTTACAAATAACTCATTTGCATCGTTTAATGCTTGACTTTGCAACGTCACTTTGCATCTTCAAACGTATTGTGAATGGAATCAGGCTGCAGATGTCGTTTAGCGAATTTAATGGATGTTTGTTTTGTGACATGTACCACAATGTTATATTCGTTGAAGTGCAATACTGTTTTTTTAGGACTAGTTTGTTTTTTCAACGTCTGAGATCGTATTCATTTTTTTTTTATTTTTTGAGTCAAAAATCATTAGCTATCGCAGTTTTTAGCAGAACCACGAGTTAAAATAGGCTAACATTCTAGTGAACGAAAACTTTCTAATTGAATACAGCAATAGAGTGATAAAAGAGTAGATCTAATTCAACAAATACAAAATTCAAATGTTGCTGATCTCATTTTGATTGCTTGGCCTTTGGATTTTATAGTATTATATGCGGACAATCTATCCTTATCCTTCTTTTCAATAGTTTTTCTTATTGATATACTAGCTATTTTTACTGATTCAGATATGGATGTGAAAACAAAGTTCATTGTGGAGCCACAAAAAATTGTTATTTTGTTTACCATTTTCTGATCCACCAAATAGTCATGTTAATATTTTTTGCTCCCTATCACTTCTCTGTTTTCATCGCTATTGTACCGGTTTTCATACATAATGATGTATGGTCAAATCAATGTAAATCTAGCAGTTCACTTTGTTAATTATATACCGTAACTGCCAGATGAGTGTTAGTGAGTTAGGACAGTTGAACCAAAGATTACCTTATAGTTGCTTAGTATCAATAAAGATTATTGAATTTAAGAGTGTATAAGACGTTAAAGGTTTGAGAAATAAAAAAACCCCAGTTTAATTGCGCATTGTAGAGAAAACCGAAAGAAGGAGAACTAAATGAACAGAGCTCAATTGCTCCTGTTCACTTGAATTCTTAGTACTATTCCTGCATGCTAAGTAGTAGTAGTGGTCATTGCTTTAATCTTGTCAGAGTTTTTTATTAGTGAGCTGGTGACTTGTGGACTTATGGCAACTAATCAACTTTGAGAATTGCTCTAACTTACTCGATTTTTAACAGCTGCTCTATTCCGATTTGACTTTAGATTACTGCCCTTTTTTAGAGACATTAAGCACAGCTATAACTGAATTCTCTTGTACTGTCTTTCCTTTGCTCTCCTGGATAACAATTGACTCATCTCGTTTGCGTCAAAATTAGTTGTACCAGGCTGAACACGAAGACCCTTAGTGTACTTAGAGCACATGCTCAACTTTTCCAAACACTGCGAAAAAAATTAGCCACGAGCGTGCACGTGTTTTCGGCAGTCATTGATTTTGATTTTGGTCGAAATAGCAGAACATTTTGAGCAACATTATCGCATCAAATTTTGATTCAAGCCTTACGATTTTCTACTTAAAGCAATCGGCAAGTTTCGATAAGTGTTTAAGATTAAAGCAATTTGGTGAAGGGGGAGAGAATGAAGCACGTTCTAGTATGCCCTCGACATCCACGTATGAGGATTGATCAAGAAAAGATTCTAGTTGTACTTGAATAAGAAAACTTACAAACGAAACAAAAATTAGTTTTTTTTAACTGTTCATGCTATTATAACTGACTATTTTGCCCGTAGGATGATCTCGCTAAAGATATAGAGTTTCTAACAAGTGAACAATAGACGATTCCTTTGAATATCGTACACATCTTGTTGGAGACTGTCACAGATTGTATCATTTTGTCAGTACGATAATCACTAGGGACGAGCTTTAAATCCATGAGTGCGAACGCAAAAATTGAAGGATTCAGTACGCCTAAGGTGCTAAAATGTAAGAATGGGTCACAGCAATGCTAAAATCATATTGATCATATTGTGGCGTGCTTCATAGTGAGATACCCACACAGCACTCATCAAGAAGTAAAGGAGTGCGTACTATCAACAGTTTTTATGAAAATGAAGCGCAAAAGGCCGGACATGCTGAAATTTGACAGTTTCATCACGATAATCCACTTATAGTCCACCATTGGCTCTGACTTTCAACACATCTCTCGATAATCTTCTGACTTAGTACCATGTGACTTCAGGCTTTTCCCCATGTTGAGTAGAATAGTGAAGAAAAAATGCAGATCATGACGGACCAGCTTCGCACCATACGAAAAAAAAACGTTCTAGTGATGCATCTGGCAGTGGCACAGGCGCTCGGAAGTTTCTTCCAGCTCTAGAAGAGAACTGTAAAGGCGATTAGTGTTGAACCTTAAAAAAATATTATATTATGAAAAAAAAGATGAAAAATGTTTTCAATATTTATTCATCCCATTCCACTGCAAAAAAAATCAAATTAGAGCACAAGAGAAAAAAAAATAATGAATAAGTTTATAGAAAATAATTAATGTCTAGAATGCTGATAGAAACATGCTATTATCTCCTGGTATTTTTTCCACCAGGTATTTCCATCGTACATACGTACATATCGGAACGGAACGATCTTTTAGAGCACTGCAAATTTCAATTTCGAATCTAGGTCGCGTTTGGGTCGTGAATACCTACCTACCAAGTGAAGTTCGTCAGCTACTTGAAAAATATCTTAGAAGACGGAACAAACAAGTGAAAGCGAAATAAAGATGAACTTAATGCGTGAGTTGCGCGGAAGCTGAAATATCTACGCTTTGTAAATAAACAAAAAAAAATATCGTTCTGAGAAAGATAAACAAAGACCAAATACGCAAACCAATAAATTGTGAGTCCATAAAATTTACATATTCTGTTACTAAAATTGAATGGCGACCAAAATTAAAGAACTTTTGTCGACTCCTCTTTGTATCAAAATATTTGCTTCGGTCTGTTGACCAAAGCTTATGGGATCGCTTGCAAAATACCTAATGAATTATTCACCCACTTATTTGCTCAAGGTTAACGTTAACATGTGAAAAAGATTTAAATTAATTGCTTACTTAATCTTTTCGGATTGATGGATACATATTTAGTGATTTTAATCGAATTCGAATCGCATCTTAAACGTGTTTTACGTCACGAGGGAGGGAGGGAGTCCTAGCGGAATATTCGTGCCATAGCCTCAGCAATTTCAACTTTTCATCAATCTGCGTAACTATTGTACCGATTCAATAGATACAACTTTAGAACTCTTCAGCCGAATCGATCGTGCTGAGTCATTGCCTGGAATTTATATCAAACTCGACAGATAATTGATGGATCTCAGCGACACAAGTTTTTTCTCATAATGGTAGAAAAGTTTCGATGAAACAACAATTTTTTTGCTGGTGTACTAAATTATCTGGTTGAAACCTGTCCGTGTCAGAATCGACGCTCAGCTTAGCAATCAGCACTTAAGTCGCACCTATAATTTAGTTCGGGCGAAATCAATTCTCGTTCATGATCAAGATCATGATTGCAAATGGCGAAATTAGCGATCAAACACTTCTTAGCCTTGAGATTTGGCAATTTGAAGAGTTTGAGCGTGCTGGTAATTTCTGTGTAGTCATCGTGTATAAACTCTTTACGATTTTTTCGCGATTAGCATGGATTGCGTGCGGTGGTGCTTAGCTTTTTGAAGAATATACGCTGGGGTACCTGTATATGGGAGTATGATTTGAATACCAAACGATTTTAATTGTTGGTTAATGTGCATTGAGTCTGGCTGATGGATTTTTATGTGATTTGTGTTAGAGGATGATTGCTTTGACATTATTTAGCTTAGCATTATTTTGCTAGGTACATCGGAACATATGTAGGCACATAAGTTAGTAAACATTTACTAGAAAAGTTAGACACCTGTTGACAAATATTTACAGACTACAGTTTGAAATAGTATACTTTCGAGTTGCATTTTTTTTAGCATGTTTTGCATTCATTTCACAATTGTTTATCAACAAATCAATTTTTTTCTGGGAACAAATACGATATATAAAAAAAAATTATCACGATAAACATGAGTACTTATGCAATGAATAAACAGATTATCATTTCACATGTAAACAGACTAGAATTATTAACAATCAATCGTCTTATCAAACATTGGCAATTCATCAACTGGTTTTCACTAGAATTCAAATGATAAGTATCATATCTACCGTAACTTGGTAAAGAAACTTAAATGAATTTGAATTAGATAAAAATAGTTCAAACATAGTGAGTAAATGGGTAGCCCTGTACTCGTCTTGAATTTACATACATTCATTAATAATTGCTTAATATATGGAAATTTAGTGATTCCGTCTGGTTGTCCATACATTTCAATCCTGACGCTAAATCTTTATCGCTATGCTTTCATTCGGTTTCTTATGCATAAAAATATGTAATTTGGTTGGACATCCTGCAATTATTTTTGCAGATATTTATAGAACATGCTGCAGCTCATGCGTATCATTTTAATTAGTCAGTTTTTGGTCTGTTTGGCGACTTAATTCGGGGAATCCAGTTAGATGAAATTGTAAGCTTTGATTTTATTCATTTATGTTTGTGTTTCTTATCTATACTAATCAGGTCTTTGTTTATTGGTTTTTATGTATCTAATCTTTTTTGCTTGATTGTTTGGATAATAAGACAACATTGTTTTATGAGCGACGAAGTATCAATTTCCATGTTTTTTTTTTACATTGCAACCACCTCATGCAGGAATTTAATTGAACGTGAAATCATCTTCAAAATGAATTCGGTTGAATTATGTTTAAGTTAATCCTATGCGGTTGGCGATAGGAGGAGAGTCAGTTAAATCGGATTGGCCTTCTATGGTTTTCTTCGTCCTTTTTACTTCTATTGCTTTCTTCTATTTAGGGCTGGCAAAAGTAATCAATATTCAAAAGTCAGTAAAGTCACGAAAATCATGTTCGAGTATTTAAGTAGTGAGTTTTGAAAAGTGCTGGAAAAAGCTTTTGAAAACAAAAATTCGTAAAAATTTTAACACGAAAAGGAATTTTAGGAAGCGTTAATTTGATTTTTTTTTACATTGTTTATTATATTGTATTTCTTAATTTTTGTGGGCTGCAGTATTGAAGGGGTAACAATTATCTTCTTGTTGAATTGGTGCCGGACTTGGGTAGTGTAAAAACTTGCTTAATTATTTTCTTAAAAATATATGAGGTTTGGTTTTTAACCTGGCTTATCCCTGAAGACCAGAGACTTCATGTAACCCAAAAGAAAATAATCTAAAGGTGTGGTATCACACGATCTAGGCGGCCAATTTACTGGTCCAAAACGTGAAATCTGGTTCTCACCAAAATGATTTCTCAATAAGTCCATTGTTTCTCTCGCTGTATGCGAAAGAGTGCCGTCTTGTTGAAACCAAAGTTCACCGATACCACGGGTTTCAATTTCAGGTTGCAAAAAATCCGTTATCATGGTGCGATGACGGTCGCCATTGACGGTTATGTTCTGACCGGACTCATTTTGAAAGAAATATGGACCGATGATTCCACCATGCCCATAAACCACACCAAACTGTGCATTTCTGTGGCTGTAGTGGTAGCTGTTGCCCAAATACGGTAATTCTGCTAAGCCAAAATGCGTCTCATCAGTGAATAAAATTTCGCGATAAAACAGCGGATTTTGGATTAGAACCGTTTCCATGATAATTTGTCAAAAAATACTGAATAAAAATTACATTATAGTTTGCCAGGAGCCACGCGTGATCTGTCAAAAAAAGTCTATTGGAATTCAAACCTCATAATGAATCACCCTGTAATCGAAAAAATTCAGTGACTATTTCTCAGGAACGCGCCATCCGATTAAGCTGAAATTTTCAGGATTCATTGATGTATATACAAAGTAGGTCCAGGTCTCACCAAATGCTAATTTTTCTTAACCCTTTGGCGCCGACGGCCATTTTAGTTATATTTTAAATATGCCTATAATTTGATCAAAAAATAGTTTTCAAAAAAACTAAGTTTCCAAAACAAATTTCAAACGTGTTCTTAATAAAGATTTGATAAGATTTTGAAATTTGTTAACCCTGTGTGTGCGCTAGATGCCTAAAATCAGATAGGGAAAATTTGAAATCTTTTGAATAGCAGTAAATTTTGACAAAGCAATTGAATCATTATAAAACTTACAAAACATATTGATGTTATTATGTTGCATACTTATAAAGTTTTATATGAACGGTCTGGTAGCCCTGTAGCTACGGCAGGCGCTGAAAGTGAAAATCTTCAAACCATCGACTCTTTTGAAAGATTTTCACTTTTAAGAAGCAAAAGAAGCAACTCATATACAAATCTTATGCTTTGTCTACGCAGTCAAACTAAAACTTTTGAAATTCCATATCGGACAAGAACGGTAACTCTTTCCCAATTTACTTATATTTTTGGCATCAAAAACTTCTGTCAACGAAAACACACGATCCGATAATCAGATACATAAGAAATTTACAAAATGTATTGGTTTTAAGTAGGACCAGATTCGATAGAAGCGATTTTGAAATTTGGGCAATTCTGTGCCAGTAGTGCCATCTTGAAAAATCACTAAGAAAAATAACTGCTTTTGACTCTATAAATTCTGATTCAGATTCAAGACACGTATGATAAAGATTTTGTTGGAAAATTAGGTTGGAGCTGTCAGCCATTTTAGCCATTTTAGAGCCTTAAATTTTGAAAATTCGCCCTATTGCCCTATAGCCTCCAGTGCAGTAATGGAATCATAACGAAATTTATATGGCAAATCAAACTTATTGTAGGCAATATTCAGCAGGAATCTAGGCTGCCAGCTATGGTTTTTTTTATATTTTTTTGGCATGTCTTTGGTAAGCGATTTTATCATAAAATTGTTTAATCGTAGTTATCTTGTAGTGAAAGTAAACAACGAATATCAAGGTCTGGAAAATTAAAAAACTTTTGCGAGTTGTAACCCAACATTTCTTTGTATCCCTTTAACTTCCAATGCAGTCATCGGATTAAGACGAAATTCGCAAAGTAGGTTAACTTCAACGTGAGGCACATGTGGCAAATAGTTGAACCAATAAATGCTTACATTAAGTATTCACATTGCGAACATTTGCAATAAAAATAAGTAAATAATGTTTAAATTTTCTAAGGTCAGGACATTTTTCTGATGGTAGCCCCAAACACCTTTCTATCGCTGTAACTTTCGATGAAGAATTAAATTGGCTTAGGGTTTTATTATTACTTAGGGTGTATTGGTCTTTAGTAGGAGAAGTAGCTAGTGCTAGTGGTCTTAAGTAGCCAATGGTAGAATATACACTCAAAATCTGCACAAATCCTCTTCTGTTCTTCGAACATTAGTGTTTTATTTTTTTCTCCAAAAGTCAATGGATTTTCTAGATTCCGCTTATAGTTTTTCACTGTCCAATATTTTTTTTCTACACTCACAGGGCTTCAGTGATAATTTCGTCGACAGAATAAAGTGGTGCGCCATATTATCGATGTCGTTAGAGTATCTGTTTGATTATAATAAAGTGACTAAAGCTCCCAAGCAAACCATTATTGAAAACAGGTATGTTGTTTATAAATTGTACATGGTACACATTGAGCGTTGTTCATTTTTGGCCAGAAGGTTTGTTTTGTTTCAACATCGAATACTCGGAATATTTATCTATTTCATGCACGTTAATTACTATCAACTGTACGAGTACCAGCAGAACACATGTACTTTTATTTTGAAAAAATATTATCTTTAAAGTATGTATATGA
This sequence comes from Nemotelus pantherinus, assembly GCA_963978885.1. NCBI lineage: Eukaryota > Metazoa > Arthropoda > Insecta > Diptera > Stratiomyidae > Nemotelus > Nemotelus pantherinus. Next base: position 7,861,713 of record OZ022266.1, read on the forward strand.
CAAAAATTAATATAGCACTAAATAAATAAATAAACTAACTGCTAAGATATTGAAAACAGTAAGAATCAAGCCTAATAACCTTGATTTATTATTCAACTCCAGTTTATCTGGGTTCTTATAACCACACAAAACTTGGAAGCCATAAACTAACATTTCCTTTTCATATTCGCATTCACACTTATGTACAGTTCACACTAAACATCAACGCTATAAAAGCTCATTCTGGTGTTTTATAGCACCCTGAAAACACTCCTATTGTCTTTCACTTGTTTACTCACAAATATTTAACTGCGAAACGTTGCGGTAGTAATAAAACAAATTAAATGTCCAAAGAAAAATTATTTAGCTTGTATGTAATGTTTATTTAGATGCGCAGCAATCGAGTCAAGTTATTGCACTTTAGACTAATTAAATATCGTAGTTTTTTTTCAACCCATAATACTGCACAAAGCTCAATTGAACCGATATAACGGCAACCTGTGTAATGTATTCCGATTTTGTTTTACACCGATTAAGGTTGCAAAACGTACGTGCATTTCAAATCCCAAGTAGTATTCGTATTTTGAATGCATTTTTCATGAATTGCTGCAGCAAATAAAAGCATTGCTGCGAATGCAGCTGTGAACTTTTCAATATGCATGAGAAATAAGTCGGTGTATATAATTTCATTTTCAGGTTCAAGAATGCATTATGAATACAATAGGATGTTGAAGTTATAACCATTTGTTTCGCTAAATGGTGAAGTGCATGTTCGAAGGGTGAAATTGAAAGTATAGTTAAATAAAACTAAAAATAAGCATAGTTAGTAATTTTTGCAGCATAGCTCGTATCTAATTTGATATGAAGAAGATGAAAATAAGCTGTTTACCGTCCTTTGTCAACAACATTTGATAAATTCGTCAAAATACAAAATAATATGCGGATATGCTTACTTGTTTTTAAATATTCGGGATCAATTTGCAGCCTCATCTTGATGTCAACATTCAAGTGTTGTCAATATTGATTTAATGATGATTTTGATAAATCTACTTGACTAAAATCATCATAATCATGATTTAAATGCACGGACCCTTGTTGATCAAGAAAATTCGTGTTTGGTGATCAACACGGATGCTGTGTAATTGGTATCGGTAATTATTGTACAAATATCATGGTTTGTTCAAACTACCATCGTTTTAATTGCTTTGACAACAATCATTCGAATTCATTGAAGCGAGTGTAATATCATATTTGATCGAGAACCGGTTCCTTTCTATCAGATCTATTGTAAGGAATCATTTGTAATTTTTATAATTGATAAATAATAAATTCGTTGGAATGAAACCGGTTTGAAAATGCTACTCTGAAAAACTCATCAGCTGTTAAAGGTGTAATTTAGGTATAATTTTTACTTATTTGTTTTTTTTTTCAAAGAATCATTTGTATTATTCATCTTCACTATAGTTTCACTTGATATGCATAGAAATAACCTTGATCATACATTTTCCGTTGATTTTTTTTACCAAGTGCTAATTAAAACAGTCATTAGGCTAGCAAATTGCATTAAATCATACCTAGTGCAAAATACTTAACTGAAACCTCCCAGACGAGTTCTGCTGTATAATTTAAAAAAAAAAAACCTGACATGCATCTGTGATACATCTTACTTCCTCCTGACTAATGCATTTAAAAAAAAATCACACTCTCTATACAAAGAATAATTCTAATTACGCATGTGCATTTTAATCATAATAATATAGATTTGCTCATTCTAGATACGTTTTTACAAATGACTCGCAGTTAACTTAAGCTTCGTATGGCTTTTTTAGAATAGGAAATCGTTTAAATAGCTCATTCGATAATTGCATGAAATATTCCACATGCGCATTCAATCTATTCTATAGATTAGACCTTGAAACTTAAGATAGTTTTAGAAAAGAGGCAGCATCCCTGTAGGTTTTAGTTTGTTAGTGATTGGCAGACAGTCATAAGAATCGCATCAGTTTTCGCAAAAAACCGCATAAATGCCAGGTAGCTTTATTGATGAAACATCAGATCTAAAGCAACCCAGATTCGATTTCATTTGGAAAATGAGTAATTGCTACAAATAACAATAGCGTAATTTTTTAAATGAAGCGGTCGATTAATGCTGCTACGGAGGTTGTATCCGATAAAAACTCCTATTGATCGAAATAAAAGCGAACAAAGAGGTATTTGCTCAGAGGTTTTTGGCATTTTTTTATGGACGATTTTGAATATTTATGTTTCTTTTTTAAATATTTCTGTGTTTGATGATGGAAAAATATGATGATGGATAAAAGAAAAAATCATTAGCTAAAAAGATACTATTCACATTTTTTTCTTTCAATTTTTTTTCCCGAACTGTTCAATGGCAAAAATATACCAAAAAATCGCAGAAAAAGGATTGCACGTTTTACGGTTAAATGAATTTAGTTTTTTTCTAGATCTGGAAAATATTCTTTTCTTAATATTCTTCTTCCTAACGTAATGGCTTCGTAGTGATCTCAACAATAAGTACAGTGGAGCGGGCCTATGTCGCATATAATTCAGGTAGACCTATGGTGGTTTTTAGTAGCTAAGAACGTTTTTAAGTCAGATCAGTAAATGCAGATGAAGGACTTTAGAAATATTTTCAGGAAGGGGTATATTTACTAGCCATAATAAATAAATAGCCTTATATTTGATTATGGCCTCGCAAAAATATAACAGAATAAATATAATAAAATTATTACAACAACATTGTCAGGTCAAATCTTTCGATACTATAAGCCGGAGTATGTGCTATTCGTATTTATTTCATTTAAAAACGTCAAACTTATTCAACTAAAACTAAATCAAGCCATTAAAAGCTTTGGGCGCTAAATGTGAATATAGTTGCTATGCCATCAGCATAGTCTACAAAGAGCAAAGAAAGATATGCCCTTGAATACTTTTAGCTTTGAAAAACATAGATAGGAATCGTTCTTGATTTGAAAATAAAAAAAAGATAGGGCTCGATCCTTTTGACTGTGTGAGGCTTCCGTGCATCAAAAGCGTCACTACGGTACATAAATTCGTTTATTATTTCATGAAGGCAAGTCAAACTTTATCTGGTCACTTTATTGGCTCGCTTTATTGCTCTCCTTTTCGAGTTTTTTTTTAAAGGACTGCATTTATCTCCGTCAGGCTCCTCGATATTGGTAATCGCGCTTCTTCCCATGACAACATAATACTCGCTACACTTTTCGTAATCAGATATCCATTTCTTCAACTTTTCTCCTCCATTGTACGACTTGCCTGCAGTTGAATAGAACAAGTTGCGGGTCCTGTAGATACTCTCTGTATTCGCCAAAGCTGGCTAAAGAGTTCCGCTGGGTTTTACATTACTTCGTCGTACTATCGTTTGATCCATTTATCGATACTGGGAGTAAGTCCACCTTCTTTACCACGTCTCTTAAGAAATTTGTGTTCAGTCATACCACATCTTTCACGCACTGCAGCCCTTCCTGATTTAGTTTATTTAAATTGTTCTTCGTGCGCTGAGTCGACAGACAGCTCACCAGTAACATGAAGGCCTATGTAGGTGTGATATCCTAATTTACACAGAAGCAAGTCTAAAATCCCCTTTCTGAAACTTTCACATAAATTTCTAAGATGCTCTACTGAAATTGCGTCCCATTCAACTTGTATACGTCGAATCAGCATCTGCCTATTTTTTTAGTCTGAGAACTAAAGAAACTTTTCTTTAATGTGGATCACAAATTTTCAATTGGGTTTAAATTAAGAGGATTACCAGGCCAATCAGTCCACACTTTAGAAAACTGCTTATAAATTGCCTCATAAGTTTTTAAATCTGTATCCGCCTTGCATTAACTTTACTTCCTTTCTGTCAATAAATTGATGGCAATTATTCAGACATTGTGCAAAAAAAAACAGGGAGTATACTTTCCCTGTAATATTCTCCATTAACAGGCAGTCCTTGTTCAACAAATGGAAATTGGCTTTTTCAGCGACTGCTCACTCTTTCAGCTACCATGACTTTTAAGCCGAATTTTGAGGTCTTTATTACGGGAATATTTGCGAGATTGCTGGTATTAGATGCAGTTGAATCTATGACTAGTCCGTAAAAAAGATGTCTGCACACCTGGTTTGAGCACGGGTATTGTCATCAGCAATTTCAAGGTTTTTCAGCGTTTGACAGAAGTTCAACCGGTCTCGAATGTTCTTATCAGAAAGTTTTTTTTTTTCATTTAATTTTTTGAAAATTTGGTTTCTGAATCATTTCATTTTGAATTGAACATTCTCATCTTTGTGTTTTCGTTAAGCAAATGATTAAGAATGATCAGCAAAACTATATTCGTGATGCATGTGAATGAAGTCTTTACCAACTTCAACCTCCATCTCGAAATGGGTTGTAATTAGGTAAATTTACATTACTTTAAATTCATGATAATCAAAGCTAAAATTTGAAAGATTCCAAGGCAAAATAGACCCCAACTAAAAGAAATGCCTTTAAATTTTGTCATAAAAATTGATTTGATAGATAATTTGTTCTAGTTTTGATCTAGAATTAGGTGTGAAACATACATAGAAAAAAAAATAGTGCATTTTTATATCAATGAAGATTTCACGTAGAAAAAACCCTATTTTTTAAAGCTATTGTGATCATGAAATCTTCATCTAAATGACATAATGCTGGCGTGATTAATAATTTTAAGCATGATATCGAGTAATGATTAAAAAAACTAATCATTAAATTTAGATTAAAGGTGGTTACCATTTTCGATAGAACTAATCTACTTTTTAAAGATTTTGAATTTATTTTTCTAATCTACAATTATTTCCGCTTAAATAATATTCCTTAAGCATTCACTCTTTGAACTAAGTAGTTTGATAAACTTTATCTCAAACACTTGACATGGAGATTTTTTTCTGCTATCAATTACGGTAGAAAATACGACGATATTGATTAGTTTTCCCTTTTTATTGAAACTGCTTTGCTGCTTTTTGATTTTGACTAAAACTTTTATTGAAACTGCTACTATTTAATATTTTCAATTATAAATTTACGGTGTTCAACTAGCAATTCACGGAAAAGATAAGATTGGACTGCTTGATTAAAAAATTGATGGAACTATTAAATTTATTTATGACTCTCTTGCATAATCTTAATAAACGATAAATAGTCCAGAGTGGTGCTGGAAACAGTGTTACAAATATGTTGATGAAAACTGGGTTGCGCCAGGGATAGAAATGAGTACCGATATTGATTAGCTTCTATATGTTGAACTATTGATACTCTTTTTGTCTGTAGAGACTATAATTTGACTACAATCAACTGTGTTTACAGTAGTTTATCATCATAATTTTCACTTTATCAACAACGAACAAAATGCAATAAACTTTTAACTCGAATTGGTGCAAGAGTGCAAATAAAACTGTGTCAAAGATGGTCAGACGTCACTTACATTATTGTGACCTCATTTCATTTTGGTAGTTCCTCTAATTACTCAGCCAATATTACTTAAAAAACTCACATATTTTTAGTTTCATGGAAACGGAAGTTTGAGGCCATAGTCAAAATACTAAGCGCTTTACCCAAATATTGAACACCCAAATTAGTTCATAATTAGTTTGACAAATAATTTCTTGTTCCAATATCGACGCATTATACCTCTTTTCTCTTTAAAATGTTAGTTGACTGTCTTTTGTAAAATCATTCTATCAAAATTAGCACTTTACACATTAATAGTTGCGACATCACATGTAATTTTATCGTTATATTTTACAACATCAATTACCGCAATGTTTTCATAAATTATTATCGTCTTTGATTTTGTGGTAATTGGTATTGCTACCAGCTAGTAAATGGAAAACAAAGTGTTAGAAAAATGTGTCATAGAAGCTGTGTTTGTTGAGTGTGTATGATGTTTCCGCGAAGAGTAATACCAATAAAGTAGCTGTTAGAAAAGATGATTTGTGTGCAAACTAAAATATGAAAGATTTCTTTTTGCATATACTTGTATCTATAATAATTGAAAGCAAATATATATTTTGATTTTTGAAACAACCTACAATCTAATAAACCCAAAGCCCAGATATGCTGCTAACCTTTACGAATGCATAAACATTTTAAGCTGCAACGACCATTCAAACTGAAGTTCAGTTTTCTATCTTTTGATTCACAAGATAAAATTATTTTATTAATTTAATGATTATTTCGTGTCTATATGACTCCAATGAAAACGCATAATATATTTTTTACACGGCAATTGGGGTCTTCAAACTCGAATGAATGAATTCAAAAATGTTTATGATAAATGACAAGCATATTTCTCTATTTGATACCAAAACAAACTCAACGCAAATTGCACAAATAGCATACATTGTATGGCAAAACATAGAATTACACCATCATGTTTTTGTGCTTAGAAACTCCAGCTGCGCTAGTTTATCACTTCAATCAGTTTTTTTTTTGCTTTGATCATTGAAGTTTGTCTTTTTGTTGACGACAGTGTAAATAAATTAATGATAATGTAGCGAATGCTGTATTCGGTACAAGGCCAATGCTTCATCTCGTTAGAACCATATAAAGTAATGTTTCTACATTCAGTCATTCTTGAACGTACAACGGTAACGATGTAATGTCTCGGGAATTTGAATTATTCTTAGAAATATGTAAAACTTATTAAAATTCTATAGCTTTTGATTGCTGGATGCATTAATTTGGGTCATTGAAAATTTTAAGTGGATGTCACTTGTCAAGAAATTTCATGTTGTAGCATGAAACAATGTAATCAGATTCAATGAGGTACATTGTATTATAGGCTTTGAGAAACAATTAACAATAATCTCTGATTTAACGCATTAAAGACAAGTTCATGATTTAAATGAATGTGTTTGAGTAAATTGATTTTATTGATTTTTCAGCTATAGGTTAGTAATCGTTTCTGCCTGCTGTCATTGAACAAACCCGCAAATGTGCTCTAGTGCATCAGCGAAAAGTATAGTTTTAGGAGATCATTTTCCGAGTCATAAATTATATAATTTATTATATACATTTATTATATAATTTGCATATTCTTTTAACACTATCGGTGTGCAAAGTGATTTTCAGTAGAATTTCAAAATTCATTAGAGAAAAGTTCGAAAGTGCAACATTGGAAGCAGTGTTAAGTTTCAATGCCGAAGAGTGTCTCCACATAAATGCAACGATGTGATATGCAATTAGTATGAAATTAGAGAAGATTAGATAGATACTCTACTGGCTGATAGACCATTATGATAGAAGTGCAAGATTGTGCAAAAAAGCCAAATAGTGATACTAGTTCTCTTAAAAACAGTAAATATGGTACATAGGAATGCCTGTGCTATTGCAAAAATATTTTAAAATTTCGTATCTCCCATATGTCTGAAGTTGGTTATCATCGACAAGCAAAAGTGCTAAGCACAGATTGTTATCGATTTGATAAGTCGTTATTTTCATAAATACAGCAAGTGAAAATAAAATCTACCTGTGTACGCATAAGATTAATATTAAAATTAATATCTATTTATAATTTATAAATTAAAATTCATTTTTCAATTAATTAAGTTGAAACTATAGAATTAACGGTATCGAGAAGTTCATCTGATTCTGAAACGAAAATATTGTCAGTATTTCAACCGTAAAGGTGGTTTTAATAGGCCTTTAGACTTTGTCGCGTAAATGCAAACACGAGTGTGCCAAAATTATTTATCGACAAGTTTATATTATTGATTCTGTTTACAAATTTATTTAAAACATTATTATGCATGTTAGAATCCGTCTAAATTTTTTTCCTTTACTACTTTCCGATTGATCATATCAAAAATTATTTTCTACAATTGATAAATGCAATAGAATCGTTTAATTTACATAAGAAATATAGTAATGATTTGTTAATGTGAAAACCTTTGGTTTACTAGGACATGCTGGCTGGCCTATTTTTTAGGAAATGGCCTCGGTCATTTTTTTTGCCGGAATCAGTGGACGGCTTAACCCCAACACCATCAGCGGCCGTGGTCTCCGCACAATCCGGGGCTTGAGGCTGACCTCTGCCCAATTAGCTTCTTGGATGGAGGCAAATTGTCCCGTCTTTTCTTTACATATCAGATTTATCTTTTTTTTTTCAGTTCCCCTTCTCGCAAGCTACGTGTTTTTTCACGTCTCGGCTGGGTCTGGCTCGCTGCTTCTAGTCCTTTACAGACAATAGCCGCTTTTCATAGTTTTTGTTGTTGTATATATTGCGGCTAGTATTATTTCATGACGGATGAATAATAAGTAGCGTCCCTCATTGTTTCTTGGAGCATGCCGCCCCATTGTTTCATAACCCACCCCAGCCACGGAGACCTAGCAAAGCAACACACCAGCATCCGCCGGGGTCGGATAAAAGATGGCTCCGCTAATACGGTCGAAGGGCCTTCACGGCCATTTCTAGGGCACCCTGCTCCAGGAGCAATTAATTCTTCTTTTTTTGCCCTTGTTGATGGTTTTTGCCATCCAAAACACTTGGCAGGCTTTCTGCTGGAATTTTGGCTCAGTTGAGGAAATGTTTTGCCAAGGTCATCTGATTCCACAGTTCGCTGCAGGTGGTTTGAATATACCTGGAAGAGTAAATCGAATTAGCAGGATTTGTTTTTAATAATTAAGAAACGGTATCGTAATTGAGTTAATTCAGTTTTTTATTATTTTTATTCGCAGAAATGATTCGTTCGTTTTTTTCTTTAAAAAATATGTTAATTTAAATAAAAAGTTTTATGATGTAACTAATGCAGCAAAACCTCAAATCTAGTAGCTGCCTTTTGAATATTTTTTCATTTTTTTTTCTTTATTTCATTTTCTAACATCAGCAGTTTATTCTTTCCTATTCAGACTAGTGATTCCCCAAATACATTCATGTATCCACACATTGGAATATTAAACAAAGAAAACGTCTTTGTTTTCAAAGCACGCAACTAATCACATTTGGGTCAGACTATCAAGGTTTGTACTGCTTATCAGTTGTGAATATGCTACGGTTTAGTTTGTAATGAAATGCTAAAAACCTACACAGTTGTCATTAAAACAATAAAACTAGTCATGGTCTACATACTGATAAGGGTTTTGTAGGCGGTTTTGCAATTGAAGCAGATGACACTAGATTCTTTCGTATAGTGATTTGCATTGGTGTTTTGAAATAGTAACAATTGCACGTAGTGGTCTTTGAATAGTTTAATTTATTTGATTGCCATATGTGGTGTGTAACAGATGATCAAACTAATCATGACTTTAAAACGAAATTCACTGAAAGTTGTTTTGTATTTAATAAAACAGTTGGATGATGTGTTTTGTTTTTTAAAAGTGCTCGAATATGACGTAAGTCAAAAAAACTCTTCTATGCTATTACAATAGCTTACAGTTTCTTTTTAGTATATATTTAAATCATTCTAGCTTATATCAAGTAATATTTAAATTGTGTATTTATATAGCACTAAACTTTAATTCTTAATCGGTTAGACAAATTATAAGCTGTCAATACTTAGATCACTCATCACTTATACACATTTTCTCTTCCTTTCAGTTCACACGACGTCTTAGCTTATCATGACAAATACCGTTGCAAACTCGAAACATTCTACAATTTCATTTCTCAAAACTAGAGTAAGTACAAATAACATCCCAGCCGAGCATAGACCAAGCAACGATCAACAGCCACATCTAGGTCACTGATATTAGCTTCGTACGTGACTCTGTTCGATTACAAGCTGAAAGCATATGAGTAAAGTTAGTTACAAGTGCTGATCTTGACATTGCTTCGATTGCAAAATGGCATTGATCGAGCAAAACACCAGTAAACGTTCGAGTTTGATAACGCGTATAGTTAAAACCACAGATACTAACGCCATCGATGTGAGTGGCGGTAGTGGGAAACAACTGACTGCTAGCGATTCGGACGAAATCAGCATGGAAATGGATCGATTAACCGGTGCCGGATTAAAATATCTGCCGAAATGGCCTGCTGTCAATATCGAATTTCAAGATCTCTCACTATCGGTGCCGGACTTAGCAGCAGGTTGGTAATTGATTGTTAATCAATCTCAAGCTGTTATTGTAAAAACATTTTGTTGTCTCAGGAATTTTTTCGAAGTATCAGGCAACTGTAAAATTTACAGTCGGTAAATAACTGAGAAACATAGTCAAATAATAAAAATATTTTGAATTATGTGTCTTTTGCGAGTTGTATGTGCTCATAGTTGCGCACTTTAAGTAAAAATTATGCCCCAAACCTGTCATCACTAAATTGAACTTTTAATTAATGCACACAGTATTCATTTAAACTCAGGTCAGTGCATGTAGTAATTAACTACGACATCAATTTTAAAGCTTGCCGCTAGAAGTTCTTGACTTATGCACAAGTAAAACTCGAAATTGTAGTAATGTGGCATCATTTTGCATCATTGCATCATTGTACTTCACCTAGACAGAGCTGAACTGAAACGAAGTATTATAGTGTAATGCTATGTTTGTTCGAAGGTTATACTAGCATAAAATGCTTTATTACGAATTGCTTTGCTTAAATATGGGCTCTACGATCCAGATATGCAAATTAATTTAGAAAACAAAATATTTCTAGCTCATTCTGCACAAAATGTTAATTCAAAATTTAATGTTTTTGTTAAAATTACCGAGAAATATAAATACTTTTGATTATTGCATAATTCTTGGTAGATTTTCCTTCCTTGGAGGTGTACAGAAATTTTTGAGTCATTAGAATAAGTCTTATTCATTAACAAGATCACTCTAAGAAACAATTCAATGGTGGCAAACCCTATAGCTGCGTTAGCCAACAATTGATGTCGCTTCGCACATTGATGTCGCTTCGACCTTTGATTATACTTATTCTATGGAGCACGTAATGAAAGTATTTCGATTTACATTCGAACGGTTATTGTACTGTTTTCGATTGTGTATTCCATAACAGTCGTCATCATGATTCAATTTAAAAATTTGAGTACAGTCGCTCGATTAAGCTAGTTTTACGCTCTGCCTAAAGGCATTGTGATGCAGTCATTTAAATATATAAATAAATGTGGTAGTTTAAATTCGAAATATGGATTTATTTTCCCAATATCCTTGAGGATTCAGCATGCTTTCGAGTGTTAGAGTTCGCAGTAGGATTTTCAAAATACTAACACATGATTTTGGTGTGAAAATTATAAATACTATATATGATTGCCCACACTGGGCGCACATCTTAACTATGATCATGTATGGTTAAAACTAGTTAAAAGTGTTAAAAATACATAAAAAAGTGTTAAAAATACATAAAAATTTATTATCTTTAGCAATGTTCGTATTAATTGTATTATTTTATTTGTCCAATTCACTGGTTATTCACCGAAAAATCGTTAAAGAAAGAAGGAAATTCGGAGAAAATTCTGACGTTTTAGGGGAACAATTAAAAGGATTAATATATTACGGAGGTTTTTTTGGTATTCGAAAAGAACGTGACTGAATTTACTTTCAATAACTAGTCTTACAATCTAGCGAGCAAAGAATGTAATTTGCGTTAGCTTTCTATCTATTGTAAAAGTGTTTAACTAGTCGGTTTTTAAATGAGATAGCTAATAGGGATTTCAGGTGACGAAGCGCGAGAGCATCAGCTCATTTCTGTCAATTTTTGTATCAAAGAGGCAGCTTCAGAGCTAAGCAAAAAAGCTCAGAAAAAATATGTAGCAAAGCCTAAGCATGGCAAATGGTTTGACGTCGTTTGCTAAAGAGCTAAATGTGATGCTCGCAAAAGATTGAGGAAATGTAGAAAATCGGGCTTTAACTCTTTATCTTCTTTATCTAAATTCGTTAGTCGCTAAATCAAACTATAGGATGGTTGTGGTAAGTAAAAAGAAAGCACTTTGGCAGAGTTATGTTGACGAATTCTCTATTATTAAGAAGCATTCACTAAAAATATATTTTATTTTCATTACACTCCCTTTATAAAGATGCACATATCAACATTAGCGTAGAGTGCTTTAGAGAGATATCTCAAAGAGAGCCTAGTTATTTGATTAAAAGTTGTTCTCTCTGGAACTAATCTATGCACCTCTTTCCCGACCTAAAGGTGTTGATTTAATCTGTATACGTTTATCATAGTGCCTTAGAGCTCTCTGAACAGGGAATGATGATGATAACGGGAAATAGGTACCAGTCAATTTTCGTGCGCAAGGTTTCATGAGAACGATTACAGATAAAGAAATGAATTTTTCGTGGGACATTATTCCCCTTGATATGCAAAAATTGTCATGAAATTCCTCTCTCAACTAAAAGCACAACAAAATTTACAATCATGCCAAAAACACCCATTTTGACTGCACAAATATTAAAATAATTAAAAGTAAAAATAATTTCATGAAACATCCATTACAATTTGAAGGTAACTAGTAAGCAAGTTCTAAAAAATATGGAGCATTTAGCTCTTTATTGTGTTCTACATTCAAGGGGCATTTTTGGTTCACGTTTTTACATTTTTAAATTTGATTTAGCTTTACTAACCCGCAATAGTATACATCTGCAAAAATTTTGGTATACTCTAGAAGAGTGACATATATGTCCTTGTAGCCAATACGGTAAAAAATAAAACAATAGTTTTTTGTTAGTCTGGATAAGTTTCCGATAACCCCGAATTTATAAGACCGAACCAATGGAAAAAACGAATATATGGCCGTGCATTTTACTTACATTTTACTGGTCTTTTCTTAGATGCTGCAAAAGGAAATGCCACGGAAGAAATGGCAGCGCTATCGACATTAAGACCAATTTTAACGAAGAGCCAGTTACATTTATAATAATTAAATCCCTTATGTCCGTTAATCTGTTCTGTGAATTTCGTAATGATCTGATGAGTCTGTGGGAAGGTATCACAGCTCGAAATTTTGCAAATTGTCTTTATCTACTTTTAAGCAATTACTGACTGTATAGGGTTACGAATTTCCAAAACAGTGCCACTACCAAGTTAACAAAAATATACTGCAGTATCTTTTTACCATCAAAAAGACATCGATGACTGTTTTATAGAATAATGTTAAATAAACATGAAAATACTAAAATGACTCTGAAAAATAACCCTGCTTGTCTACAATGCTCCATGCCACTAATTTAATTTACCCTTTAATACCACCAGTATAAAGCAGCCTCTAGATATAAGTGTCATTGGATGCTTCAAAGTTCGTTATAGGTCAGACATTTTGAAACAGCACTTAATAGCCATTTAAAAATCGGAAAAGGCATATTTGCTAATTTCTACGTAGATGAAGCAAGATTGTTTGAGAAAAGCAGGCTCCATCAAGAAGAACAGCCAGGAGAAGTGGAAGAAATGTTCGAGTTGCCTACAAGAGAAAATGTATTTGAGAAGTATGTAAATTGAGATTCTAGCCTCCAGTGTTTCGGAATGATACTTGACGAAGATGTCGTAATAGAGATTGTAGATTCAGATGGAGATAATTCGATGCAAGATATCTTGCTCTTGGTGAGTCTGATCATGAATTCATGCAGCACACTGAGAAAACACATGGCGCCAGACGCCATAGTTTATAGACTTCTGGCGCCATGTACATAGTCGATTTAGGGATTGTGATAAAATATAGCGCCACACGCCATAATACATGGCGAAAAGTACATAGGCCTACACGCCATGTACTATAGTCCTCCACGCCATGTACATGGCGTGGCGGACTATATTACATGGCGTGGAGGACTATAGCACATGGCGTGGAGAACTATAGTGCATGGCGTGGAGGACTATACTGTATGGCGTGGAGGACTATAGTACATGGCGTGGAGGGGTATAAGCATAGCGTCTGCTCCTATGTACTATGGCGTGTGGCGCTATATTTTATCACAAATTGACCGAAATCGACTATGTACATGGCGCCAGAAGTCTATAAATTATGGCGTCTGGCGCTATGTGTTTTTTCAGTGCATCTGAAGATGATCCAGTTTGCATCCAATAAAAGGCCACGAACCTTCTCAGTTCGGAGCATCTGAAGGTAGAGCACTTGATGTTAGGGGATGGAATTCTACCCAAGAAATTCCCGAGGGATTAATGACATCAAAGATCATATCCTCTCCTATATTCAAGAAGCTTGCTGATATTTATACATCTCCTCACACAGCATGGCTGCGATTATAATTGTAGTGCCATGAGCCATATTACATGGCTCATGGCACTATGTAATATGGCGTGTGGGGCCATAATTTCTGCGCCATGTAATTATGGCGCTGGGAGCTATACTGCATGGCTCAGGGTACTATGTACATAGCGTGTGGCACCATAAATGCTGCGCCATGTACCATGGGACCACGCGCTATGTAGATACTGACATTTTGGCGCTGGATGCCATATTGCATGGCTCAGAGTACTATGTACATGGCGTATGGGGCCATAAATAATGCGCTATGTTACATGGCTCTGGGCGCTATGTGGATTTTTTTCAGTGAATATACTGTTTTTAGGTCACAAGCAATAAATGCAACAAGTACGTTGAGGTATACTTAGTGATCAGCAAGTAACGTTAAAAACTTATTATTTAAAAACTACGCCCATCCATTTTGAACAAAAAAAATGTGAATTTTTGAAATAAGTCAATATTGCCTTCTTTTTTGAACATATCTATCCTACAGATATTATACTACAATGTATTCATAATGTAATACATAGAAAAAATAGGTGATGATTATTTGTTGACGAATTAAATGGAATTCAATCATACGTGATTTGCGTTCCGATAATCATATTCCTTAATATAATAATAATCATAATAATCATATTCCTTAATCATAATAATCATAATTTATTAATATTTATTAATAATCATATTCCTTAATCATATTCCTAAACGGTGTTGTTGATATACACTTCTTTTAGCTCTAATTGAGCTTCGGAGATTTTTACTCCATGCATGAAGTATAAAAACCCTATCAATAAATAGTCTCAAGAGAGATTAGCTTAGATTATGTTCTAGTTGAAAATTTATTTTATATTTAGCGTATAACTCTTAAATATCAAAATCGTTATTTGTGCATCCAAACATAGTGTATTTAAAAAAGGGCTTTCCGTAATAAATATTTTTCTTTGCTATTTATATTCCAACATGCCACATAACCGTTTACATATTATTTTACACTATGCTCAAAAAAATTAAACAGGAATTATCAAACTTTGTATAGTATTTAGCTCTAATTCCTCTAGAAATGTTAATATTTTCTTTCACTTTCAGGAAAAAAAGTCATTTTGAGGAGTATTAGCGGAAGGTTTCAATCAAATCAGCTATCAGCAGTATTGGGTCCATCAGGCTGTGGAAAAACAACACTTCTAAATACATTGGCTGGATATAAGTAAGTTGAAAAAATTATGATTCTAATATAAATCATTTGGAAATCCTCGAGTTAAAAGGCTATTTGAATTCAAATATTGCTTGAATTACAAAATATCATTGCTCGAAAACTGTTATTTTCCTAAAAGCAACCTTAGAATTTGATTTAATGATAGAATTGTTTCGCGTTTCTGACCTTAATGGCTGAGATAAGAAATGTATTTTGAATATCACGCAGAGATAAAGATTCAAACTCAAAAAGACCAATGTGTTACATTATTTATACATCTACTGAGTGTTTTACAATTTGCCAAAATAAGCATAATGTAGTTTATACACTGGGTTTCATTAGTCTCCCCATACAAATTATCAGTTTCATCTCACGGACGACATCCATTGATATGATTTGCTGTCAGCTGACCTCTGTTCTCATCTTAAACCATTGTCTAATCATGTATTTGACTTACAATTTCAGGTCAGATAACGCTGTCGGTCAAATAAACATCAATAATCGACCCCGAGATTTGCGTTTGTTTCGTAAAATGTCACGTTATATTATGCAAAATGAAGTTCTAAGTCCACAATTGACTGTGTGGGAAGCAATGCATGTTGCAGCGAATTTGAAACTTGGAAATGCACTCACAAAACAACAAAAAGATGAAGTGGTAAGTGCACAAATAAATAAATAAGATTATTATGACTAGACTAATGTGTTGATTGATGAATTAGCTACCTTTTTCAAATAACCGCAGGTCAAGGTTGTTAAGAAATTACAATTTTTTTCCATAGATTATTTTCACCATTAGCAGTAGCAGTAAGAAATATTTAAGTATCAAATCTTGGCCAGTTTTTTTAAAAAAAAATACCAGAAATCTTTTTGTCTGAATTTTCAGCAAAATCAATTTGCGTTGCCCAATTACGTTTCTTCTGTAATTTTTAAATATGAGAGAGCTTTATTTTATACGTGTAATATATTTATGTGTACTCTTATTTTGAAATGCACCTACCTATCCACTTCTGTATCTGAATTGATTTTTTCGCAAACTTAAATCCTCATAATATTTTTCATTTTAATTTTTAATATTTTTTTAAATTTTTCATGGCTTCCAATACTTTTTTTTTCTTTTCTTTTTAGATAAATGAAATTTTAGATACTCTTAGATTACAAAAAGCTCGAAATACAAGAGGACTACAACTATCAGGTGGTGAAAAGAAAAGGCTCTCTATTGCATTAGAACTAGTGAATAACCCACCGGTAATATTTTTGGATGAACCAACCACGTAAGTGATCAAATGTATGTATGTATATGCATGCAATATGGTTCTATGTGCTACCCATCAAATATCGTCTTTAATTGTTTAATTTTTGTTCTAAATGTCCTAAAATACTCGGCAAATGATAAAAGAATTAAAACTCAGGAAAAACTCAGAATAAAAATATTGTTTGAAAACTGAATGTGAATGCCAAATGGTTGACAGAGAACTCGTATTATCGACTATTACTGGAGTGCCTTAAGTGCTCGATATGCGAAAACCATGGAATCCAATTGTCTTATAATTCAAACATTAATTATAATTCAAACATTAATATTAATAAAGACCCAAACATTTAATAACAGGAATTAACTAAATTTCTTGAAATAAATTTTGCCATATGAATTTCTGGTTGCCCACGTTGGGCGCATTTTATTTTCACCAAATTGACCATGAAAATTACAAATTTATATTTTAAAAGAACTATATATGACAATTTACTTAGCATTATTTACACTCGCAACATAATTTTTCATCACGATTCATAAAATATCTTATATTTTGCCAATATGTAAAAATTTAATTTTATAATTTCATTACAGTGGCTTAGACGACTCGGCCAGCGTTCAATGTATCTCATTATTACAACGAATTGCTCATTCGGGGCGTACGATAATCTGTTCGATCCACACCCCATCGGCAAGAATATTCGAAATGTTCGACCATGTCTACGTAATGGCCGAAGGTCAATGCGTTTATCAGGGTTCCAGTACACATATTGTGCCTTATACACAGGAATTCGGTTTAAGTTGCCCACTTACCTACAACCCGGCAGACTTCAGTGAGTATAATTTGGATTTTCAACCTTTAAAAGCTGGCGGTCATTGTGCTAGCTAGACATGATAAGAATTACTAGTTTAATGAATATTAATTACTTTAGGTGCCTGCAAGGCTAGAACGATACGATGAAAATAATTTGGTGACTGAATTTAATTTCTTCGCTTTAATTATTTTGTGTGATGCAAGGGCTGTTTTGATGAAATTTGCATTTAAATAGGGGTGAATGGCTGAGTTTGATTATTCGGTTATAGTTCGCTTGAAAGCCACGCTTAGTTGAATTCTTCACTACGAATCTGCATTAAGCATAAGCCACCGAATAGCCTTTTAATGAGTCCATTTACGAAAATCTTTTTTATGGATACTAAATCAACTTTCAAGTCAAAAGTAATTTCTTTGACTATTTAGCTGTGAATTAAAATCATGTCGAATATTTAAACATGCAACGAAAAGACAACTTATTCTTTTATATAAAAAAAAACCTTTCTTAACATAGCCAATAGTATAAAAAATCAAATATCGATTTTAGCACGCACTATTTTCTATCTTTTTAGTTATCGAAGTCATCAGTCATGAATATGGCACGGAATATAATGAAAAAATGATCACAGCTACTGAAAATGGGAAATGTTTCAGTTGGTGCCCTCATTCGCATCATGATGATGATACAAGCAATTCGAAACAACCATCGTACCTGGCTAACGGACATCATGACGGGACATTGATAGATCAGTTTGAGGAAGAAATCGATATGAAACGATTAAAATCCAGTTCAAGTTGGATACAACAATTCACGGTCCTTTTAAGTCGTATGCTTTTGGAAATGTGGCGAGATACGGTAACAGCTTTTTTTGTTCTTGACGGATTTAATTTTTAAAATTGATTTTTTGTTTGTATTTTCTTTCAGAATTATATCAAACTGAAATTTTGCATGACCATTACTTTAGGTTTGATAGTTGGTGGTCTATATGAGGGAGTTGGAAATGATGCAACAAAAGCTCTCTTTAATTTCGGATTTGCATTTGGAATTACAATTGCTTACCTGTACAAGCCAATGATGCCGGTATTGTTACAATGTAAGTATGCAATGTAGTTGATGATAAGTTGTAATGATGTTGTAATTCAAGCACCATATATAATTCGTGGTAGTAATAATTTACTGTAGGCAATACTGTGGACGACACGTTTTAAAAGTATTTTTTGCTTCCATTTTGAATAAACAAAGCAGATATCAAATTTAGCACCTTAAATAAAAGGCAGTGCATTCTTAGTGAAAGCAAATTTAGCTTGTCCATTTAAATCTTCAATTTCACTTAAAAAATTAACCAATAAGAGCGTTAATTCATTTTTATTATGTATTTGTCAAAACTCAACTGACATCTGTCTCCATAAACTGTGTGTTAAGATTACAATAGTTATAACTATGCTGTTTCGGTTAAATAACTCATCAATGATTTCTTAATAAACCGTGTGAAAGTTAAAGAAACAACGAAAATGTGCAATTGTATGAGAAATTTCCTGAAAATTTTATATGGCTTCTTCGATACAATTCTTTCATCCGTCAATCGAGCAAATACAATTAAATAGCTGCTAGTTGTTTGGAATACAGTTTAAAAGACTTTTATTCGTTCTTGTAAACATTTTTCCAAACAACTTAATTTTTGATTAATTTCGAAGCAGAGCAGCTTAGTTATAAATGAAGTTTGTTTTTGAAATATGAAATTTTTACTGAATTATTTTTTTAAAATAAATTACGGTGTGGGTGAATTGTATTTATTCGTTTCACTTTTCATATTTATCTTAGTATTGCATATATTTACCTATATTTTTATTTATTTATTTATTTATATAAAATTATTTTTACCTTGTACAATCAATGTAAACCAATCCCGGCTAGGTTTGAGTATCAAAGCCACCCACTTAATTAACTTGATGAAAAAAAAACGTACCTCATAATTTTTGGGAAAGCAAAATTATAAATGTACGCTTCGTTTTTCTTCCATTGATTACACCTCCAATATACTAATTGCCTTAGTATTGTTGTGAGTAAAATTTGAACAAACATGTACATTAAAGAATAGGAAACCGGAATTTTTAATAATGATTCGTACACTGAATCTTCCCTTTGCTTCTAAGTTTGTGTTAGTGCTGTGTTATTGTGCCGTTTGCGTGTATAACTCATCTGCTCAAATGCCCATGTCCAGACTCAGTTACCTGTTTGTGAGCATGCACGCAAAGCAAAAATGAGGTGAGTTATCCAACCAAATATGATGCACTGACGACAGCTAGGCAGAACTAAGTCAGACGCAACCATAGCGCCCAACGTGGGCACCTATTCGTGTTCGACAATATACTCAAAACTAACTTGCGTTAGATTAGTTAATCTGGTTCCTTTTTTAGTCTTAACAACAAATATTGTTATTGAAAGACCAATTATTTTTTGAATCTCGAAATTTCGAAGATTATCTGACCTCTCCTTCAGTTTTGATCAGCCTCTAGATGAAAACATAAGTTTTTCAACAAAAATATTAAATTTAATGATTTCACTTCATTACAAAACTGCCTGTTTATCATTAACATTTCACTTACCATTCAATATCACTAAATCAAATATATGCTTAGCCATAACACAATCATTATGCACTCCTATCTACCACAAATCAAAATTAATCCCATCTAATTCATCTGCATTTATCATTTCAGTTCCCACCGAAGTCCGACTGCTGAAGCGAGAGTACTTCAATCAATGGTACAAACTAGGGCCATACTATTGTGCGATGATATGTGCTAAAATGCCATTTCAAATATTCCTAGCACTAATTTATTTAACGATGATCTACTTCATGTCGAGTCAGCCTATGGAATTATCTCGCATTGTCATGGTTTATACGATCTCATTCCTAATTGCCTTGAACTCGGATAGCTTCGGAGTGCTTGTCGCTTCAAGATTAAGTATTGTCGTAAGTATCGTGTGTTTAACATTCAAATGTCTTCGAGAAAAGGATATTAGAATTTCTACGAAATCACGACATTCCCGCCGTAATTACTGTAATAATTGGAACCGATAAGATTCGTTGTTTCGAAATTTGATAGCCACCTGGCTTGATTGTCTGGAAATAAACTTTTCTCGTAACATTAGTTGCTTTCAAAATAGCTTGCGCCTTGTACTAGTAGTTGTTCTCAACATCCTTTTTCGTAAAACCGAAGACAAATAAAAGGAAATTGCCTAATTCACGACGCCTGAACTGCTTCATTGTGCTTTTGTTTCTTTTCCAGAATGCCATGTTTATCGGGCCAGTGCTTGCCTGTCCTATCATCCTTTTATCATGCTATGGAATTGGGTTCGGCAGAGGCGTCTACATCCCAACATATGTTCGTGTGCTGATGTCATTAAGTTACATACGACATGGACTGGAAGGTATTCTAGCTGCTCTCTATGGGAACAATCGAGCGGATACCATTTGTCCCGATGAAGAAGTGTTTTGTATGTTTCGCAAGGCCGAGTTCCTATTGAATCTACTCGGCTTTAATAATCTCAACTACACTGTATCTGTAATGGCTCTGCTTGGGTACTATATTTTTTTCACAGTGGCTGCCTATTATATGATCAAGAGCCGATTGTCGTTTAGTACGTGTAATTACGCTGCAGTACAGTATGTTTCGCAATTTGTTAAGACACATTTGAATTTCTCGTCGTATAAATATTAGATGTTAGAATCTATGTAAAGAATAGTTATGTTAGAGAGGTAAGAGATACTTAAGATAGTGTGAAATGGTCAGATGAAATTGAATAGAGTTAGTTTGGGTGCTCATTGCTATCGTATTGTTTTTGAAGATAACTACAAAGTATGATATGTGATTTTTGATAAGAAAAGTGTTTAAGTATTCATTTGATAAAAAATATGATACGAATAAAATGATAAATTGAAAATAAAACATTCAATTTTGTTATTACTCCATACTACTAAGCATTCCAAAGTAGGAAAGTCAGTCTTGACAGCGAGATCATGATGCGTGAGTTGTCATTGCAATCAAAACTGATTTCTGTCTTCACTATGATTTCGCAGCAAAGAGTAGAGTATATTCAAGCCCAGAAATGCGTAAGCTGGGATGCTTAAAATACGTGTGGAAGGCGCGTCGGACTTAAAATACAAAATCAATAAGACTTCACGTCATCACAGTCTACCGATTTTTTTCATAAAAAAAACCTATTTTAAGCAAAATATGCTTCAAAACTAGTGTTCGACATCGTGAAAAAACCCAGAGTTATTGAAGTTCTAAGGCTAAAAAGAGGTAGAATGATACTTAGTTAGTATATACCTATTAGTTTACTAAGCAGCACTGCTAAAGTTATTAATAAAAAGTGCCTAATGTTGCTTAAAAGGAGAAGTTGTAGAATTCGTAAATTTTAAAAAGAATTTCACTACTACTCACTAGGTTCATTGTATTCAAAATTGCATCCTAACAAGTCTACACCACTGCATATCAATACTTCTGGTTACTCTGAACATGGAAGAAGCCTTTGATTCAATATGACACATTTTCAAAATAATCAAAATGAAATTTCCAACCTACTTACCTAACATGATTCTCAGTTTCCTAAGAGATTGGTGCTTCTACTTATGCATCGATCGTGCGAATTTAAACATTCGTGCAGGAGTCCCACAAGATTCCGTAATCAGCCCTATTGTGTAAAATTTATCTTATTCATTTATTTTTACCAAACAAGGCATCATATACAATATTCCCATCTCTAATAGTTGTAAGCACCTTCTTTTTGCTGATGACATAGCCATTTTAAGTAACGATTTCAATCCTAGTGTTATTAAAACTGATCTCGAGAATGGATTCAAGTAGCACTTTATCGAGTACTTCAGAGTGGAAAATAAAAGTTAATGCAATTAAAACTCAAGTTTTTTTTAGCTCAAGCCTGAATACCTACCAGCATCATACCTACATATATCTGGGAGGCCTACAAACAGCCAGGATCATAGAAAGTATTAAGTATTTTGGAATAGATCTAGACAAAAAACCAACATTTAAATATAATGTCGTAGCCACACTTAGGAAATGAGATGTCATGATTAAAACCCTGTATCCTTTAAAGAGGCAATTGGTCACTCCAAATCCTATATAAAACTAGCAATGCTATGTACCTTTTTCTCAGCTCCAGCTGAATGTGTTTTTCTTGTTTTTCTCTTATTTGGTTTGTAATATAGTCAGCTGAAATTTCACTCATCAGGATTTAAGACTCTTAAAGAATTAGTTATGAAGTTTTTAATTTTTTAATTTTTTTTTAATCTAATCGACAGCAGAATTTTAGTCCATTTATTTAAAAACACAGAAAAAAGGTTCATCATCATTTTTCGAACCATTTCCGAGTAAAAGGTATATAAGTTTAAAAAATATGATTTTGTAGGAGTCGTCACCAAAGTTGGAAAAGTGCTTGAATGCCATTTTTCAGGGTTTGTCATTTCAAAACAAATATTCTAATTTAAACTTTTTTTCGAAAAGTTGCTTGAAAAGATGCTCTTAATACAACAAATCAAGCATATAAAAAGTTGGAAGAGGAGGCAGCCGAGGCAGAGGATATGTTTTGCGAGCCTGGAGCTAACTCAATTTATTTACCTTATGTATCTATATTCATTTTTTTTTGCATTTTCGCTTATATTTTAATCATGTGGAATGGCTTAAATTGTTCACAATATATCAATGTATAATAAATCATCAAAATATGAGAATTTAGTTTTTTTTCCCGATTCGGCCCAATTAACCGTGATTCGGGCCTAACAAGTGACTATAAATAGCTCATCTGCAAATCTACAACGCAATATCTCAACCATTTTCGCTACACGGGTCTCTTCAATGGGGCCATTGTGCGAATTGCCACTTCTCCCGGCTATAAGTCCAGCAAAAAAGAATAATTACTCTGCTGGTAAACCTACCCTTTATTAATATGCTATCAGCCCTTGTCTTGCTTGAATATATTTCTATTAGATTTATACTACGCGATATAATTATATTCAAACACTGGCAGAAAACCCAATACTGTACCAAAAATGTAACGCATTTGATATATTCTATATGAATTCATAATTAAAATTATTCAGATGTTAATTTCCTGCAAACTACGTGAAATTTCAACTTAGGCTCGCAGCTTTTACTAAACTACTGAGTGAAGATGGACGCTAAATTCGAAATTCGTTGAAATATATTGCCCAACAATCTCTCTGTCAAATGCCCACCTATCCCCAATCTCCTAAAGCCAGATAAAATTTTTTCGGCTTAACAGACTACACGAAATGCTCCTTCCTCTCGGTACCTGGGTCAATTGAAATATAATCCCAAAGGCTGACTGGCAAGTGGCACAATTTATCTTAAAACTCCTTTAGCTATCAGGAAGGACTTAAAAGGCTTTCGGTAGGAATAATGACAACTCTTTTCACACTATATCATTCATAGCTCCGTTGCCCGGATTTTGGATGTATATAATTGTTGTTTGTATTTCATTTAAACAGCGTTGCGAAGGTAAGAATGAAAATTCTGGGAACAATTTTTCTTTATGGGTCAAAGTCGAACATTATCATTAAAAAGATTTTATTTATGCTGGTGATGTTTTTAAACGAATTCTGAAAATAAAGCTTCTTTAATCTGCTGGAATATATTTTCAATTGACCTTTTTAAGCATTTTGACTAAAATTAATTTACTTGCCATTCACCAGATTGTTCACCAAAATTTTTCTTCAGTGGCTCCAGAATCAACAAACTATTCTCTCATTTTCTTCGTAATCAAAAAACATTACATCGTAAATCCACAACACGTAAATTTTAGGTATTTCAAGCTTTTTCTCGATGCAGATGAAAAAAACAACAAACAAACAAAACATTCAACTGCCTGTAAATTGTAGGCAATTTTCATAAATTTTACTGTAAAAAAAGAGTTCATGAAATTTCAGGATCAAAAGGCAAATTTCAAGTTGAAATCGAAAAGTAAGGGGTGTCTCTGTTTCAAAAAATATTTCGTTGGAATATAAAGTATTTTTCATTTGAAATTTGCCTATCTGCCCATCAAGCTTCGGACAAACACCTCCATTTTTAAAAACCCTGCAACTACCCTTTCTGCGCTACCCTTAAGCGAATCTAGGTAAACAGGAAGCAAATCATAAATTCTATCCAATTTCCAAATGGAAAATTCATTTACGTCGAGAAGGTGAAAAAAAAGAGATTGATGAAATTACGGGTAAACACGATTGAGGGAAGAAATGGGGTTTTTTTGAGTACAGGCTTAATCGAATTTAGTGAACCTTACCATCCGCTATCGTTTAATGCGTGTAAATAAAAATCGAAGCCAATAAAAAGTAAGAATTTTGTAGATAGAATTTAAATATTTCGAATAAAACAGATTTACAAGATTGATATCATTCTCTTTAATATCAATTAAAGCTTAACCACTGATCGTTCATATCTTACTCGTTAAAATGAAAGATAGAAGTAGTTTATTCTTGCTTAGAACATTATTTTCAATGTAAAATAGATGAAAATTATTTCAATTATATTGAATATGAAAGAATTTTGAGCATTATTAGCATTAACAGCTTTCTGTTGGGCTCTAAAATATCAGCGCCCAATGTGGGAAATGACAGTATGAATTAATTATATTATTATGATTGTAATTTATCCAAGCAGCTTTCTGAGTTTTCAAATTGACACTTCCGACTTCAGTTTAAGGAAGTTATTTGAATTAGTGGTTAGCGCAATTAGCGTCCGCTCAAGTACAAAGACGATACCAAATAGTGGAATTGTTAAAATGTAAAAGTCAGTGAAGTACATTGTAATCTAGTTTCAGCCAAATGACTTTTTGCTGTGTGAAGTTTATATTGTTATTAGAAGAAAGGACGAGTAACTCGTCTCCAAGTAGTTCTATGAATTTTTGAAGCCAGGAAGATGGGGCATCGTAGAGCAATAATTTGATCCATATATCGAATTGTAATGTAATCAAAGTATTTTTGTTATGTTTTTTGTTTAATAATAATTATTCAGAGAAAATAACATGAGAAGTAAATTGAAAGAGGGCATATTATCATACTGTTATAATGCAGTCTGAGGAGAAAAAAATTTCAATAATATTATGAAATTCTGATGAATTCTAATGAATAAAGCAAAAAAAAATCTAAAAGAAGGAAAAATTAAGGAGCTGGCAGTTTATAATATTAGTTGAGAAAAAAATGAGCGATATTTCTCAATAAATCAGCGATTTTTTAGCAATCACAAATTTCAAACATGCTAAGTGCTTGACAATAACTTTCGTTTACATAAAAAATCTTGTGAAAAATACGAAAATACCAAAATCTATTGAATTGAGTTGAAAAAACATACATACGTAGCTATAATACTACTTGTGAATAACTCATCAATCATTTTTACCCAAAAAAATTTGACGATTGAAACAAAATCATTAAAAACTGAAAAACATGGTAACATCCATACAACCACAAAGTTTACCAAATCAACTATTTTCCACAAATTGAATTTTCCCAACAATAATAATTCAAAAGCCAAAAACGCTACCACTTAGCAAACGAGGCATCAGATCATTTAAAAGTTTCTCTAATTTCATATCTGCTCGAAAACATCTCCCTCGTCTCGACAACTAACCAAGAGACAGAGAGAGAGTGCCAAAAAACACAGAGAGTGATTCAAACTGATAAGCCAATAGTTTCCCGCCAACTTCACCAGCTCCATTAAACTTTCAGCACGGTCTGAATTATTCCGCGGCAGTTTCCGGGTCCTAGCAATAATCCACCGGTTAACCGAGTTCATTCTGCATGTGACTTGCTGTTTTTGTACTAAACTGCAAGGATAGAATAAAATGAAGGTTTCAGTGAAAGCTCGACTGCAATTAAACAACTACCAACAACAACAAAAATTCACAAAAAAAAAATGATTTTGTGACATCCGACGAGAAGGAAACGAAATATTTGCTTCGTTATTACTTTTGCTTGCAGTCTGTGAAGATACGAAATGAAATTGTTAAGAGCAAGAAAGCATGTATGAATGTACAGAGGACTTTTAATGGGAATTCAGTATATTCACTCTGTGGTTAAGAGTATTTTGCATTTTCAGGACTTTGGTAATCCGGTGGAAATTAGAAGCGCCATGACGGAGCTGACTAATGCATTTAATTATGAATATTTTTGCGGTTGAAAGTTTACAACAGAAATTTGTATCTGTATATTGTGTAGGAGGCAAACTATGGGATGGATATTTGTTTTGCGGTAGAGTTATTTAACTTTTTGATGGAAAATACATATTTTAGTTATATGTTGATTTTATAACCGCTGCTCTAATCGTATTAAATTAAATTGGTTAAAACTTATTTCATTTAACATTAGCGGATGCTAAATAGGCCATTTGATTTAAATTCCTGCTGGGTTTGATAAACGCATTATGTTAATGCTTCCGGATTTTGGTTCCAAAATGTGAAAATAAGAAAAGGAAAAATGTTTTATTTTCACTGACAGTCAAGTGAAAACTGAAGGGTAAACTCAACTTGATGCACCAAAACCGGGAAATTTTACCACCAGAGGGTGAATAGATCGAAGCAGGGGTAGAAAATTGAAGCAAAACACACAAAATTATACAAAAAATACTCGAGAAGACAACGCAATTAAAAAAAACAAAGAAACAAACAAAAACACCCCCAAAAGCAAACACACAACCACAAAAAACAAACATACTATCCAGACATCTATCGGCAAAATTCATGTAACGGCTATGTGGTTACATCAAGTCAAGTTTTACCAATAAAAATCAATATTCGATAAGACCTTGATAGACCTTGAAGGAAGGAAGATGAAGAAAGTTTGAACAAGCGTGTTGAGCGATAAACAGCGAAAATGTTTTATGCGATTTGTGAAATCTTCTTTCCACGAGGACCGTTTGCAATGATCATTTTAAAAAAAGTGTGTTTAGTTTCAACTAAAGAAACTGCTAGTTTTTGTAAACGCATCAAATCACGAGTCCATGAACGGCGTTTTGAGAGAAATACAGCATTGGTGTCTGACTCTTTTGTGTTCGTGAATCAATTACAAATTTCTAACGGTTGTTTTTTAAGCTGCGAGTTTGTGGGAAACGTGGGTAACTGCAAACAAAACATTTAGACTTATTAAGAAGTGAACTTAGTAACTTTTGAGTTTCGTATGAAATAGCGTGAAATTAAAAATACAATACCGATGCTAATATGCGAGCTAATATTGACGGAGTTAAAAGTGGAGTGTCGAAAACGTGGCCTGTTGACAACCGGATATAAACCAGCCATATTATTGTGATTAAAGCAGGTTTTGAAAGCGAAGAGCCTCGTCGCGGAAAATTTTGAATTTTCGTATGGGGACAAGAATAAAACAGCGTAAAAACTATCCGATGCTGAACTTGCTTCTCAAAATGGCTTCGGACATACAGAAACAAGCCATGAAGCTTGATGAAACACTAAACCAAAGAGCTGGGAGCATGAAGAAGAGACTTGATCAACAAGCTCAAAAAATGGACAAACAAGTTTTGAATGCTAAGAAATAGTTTGAACGGCAGGCTATAAGAAGGTAACATGAATTAACAGAAATCAGCAGAAAAGTGAAACATAAGCTGGACATATAGGCTGTGGAAAAAGAGTTGCTGAGTAAAAGTTCAAGAAGAATTCGATCTGCTGAAATCATGTCAAGAGCAAATCGAAACTGTGAGATCTATTCGGATTGAAACAACTGGCAATAATGAGCTGAGATTGCCAAAAAGCAAAGGGAAGACTTATTGGACGAATATATCAAAATTTTTCATATCAAAATTTTTCATCATTGAATGAAAAATAAAACATTTAAACAAACAAGACACACTTCGATACAGCGTTATTGAAATGAGGTCAGATTATTTGAATTAAAAAGAAACGTATATGACGCCAAATCAAAAATTTTCAAATATGATTTGGCGCCATATACATTTCTTTCAAACAAACGAGGACTAAATTCAACTTCGCCAAATTTTAGGTCAGCTCCAATGTAAACACCTTAGGATTAAATTCACTTAGTCCACGCTATAGGTCAGGTCATATTTGGTCCAACCGCTGTAAACCCTACCATAGACTATCGGAACTTTCAGCAGTTCACAGAGTATTGCTTTTTTAAAACACTAGGTCTGTTCGCGTACTCCGATTAATTGCAATTAATCGCAATGAATCGCACTGAAGTCGTTTTTGTACGCCGTTTGACTGAAAACTGAAAATTTCCCCTTTTTCATTAAATACGATGAAATTTCAGTCAGGTCCTAGCTACTGAGAAATACTGCAAAGTGTCAAAAGGTGTGGTGCGAGTAAATATTTTCAAATGTGCGTGGCAAGCAACTTATTTTTTGCGTAATGTTGTTATGAAAGTCGAATATTTTTGTGGCGATAGTTTATAACCGGTTAGGATGACTTTATAATCACTATATTTCCCCCAAAAATTGGCAACTGACACTTTTCGTTGTCAATTTTTAGGAAATGCAATGAGAACGTTTTCGCACTACTCATGAATTTCCCCCACCACATGATTCAGGAAAATTCAGTTCATGAAACGACGGAGGCTACGCGAACAGACCTTTTATTGGATATCCTTCTTCTTCAAAATGATTTATAGTACATCATATCTAGTATATCAAGGAAATTAATAGATTAAAAGCATGAAAGTAAAAGAATTATTTGAATAATTTTTTTTATAGGTATTCTACCCACACTGGGCGCAATAATATGTTGATCACTAAGCCCATTTAAAGGCGGGATTCTTTATAATTTTTAGTTAATATCATCCCGTTGTACTAAAAAACACTTGTCGTTTTAAAGAAAATACGCGGTTTGGTAGCAATGTGGAAAAAACGAATTTAAGATACCTTTATGCACTACTAAACTAATTTCAACGAAATATGAGTCGGATATGTCGTTTTACCTTGCGTTTCGAGCATATACACTATCAAATTACTTAAGATCCGCTGACTGTCAACTGTTAAACAGGACGGAAAATGAAAATGAGAAAACTACTCAATATTAGATTTATCATCGTCATTGCTAAAACCAACCACATTTTCCGTTCTTCTGCACACTATGCTACTTGCAAACTATCGCCACCGTTCTCTACACAGGATGTCTTGGCTCAAGGCTGTGAGCCGGTAATGACTTCCCATCGGAGATGCAACCAGGTGAAAGTTCATGTTCTTGGCATTGGTGAAGATTCAGTAGTGTATCTCTTGAAAGATACAACGTGCCAAGTTATTAGCTGAGCACTCGTGTGGCTCATCTATGCCGTTCCTGTTTCTATTTTTCAACGAATACTATCATCCTCCGTGAATATTTCGGATGTTAATGTTTTGCAGCAGCTTGGTGACTTGGAGATCTGTATCGTGCTGAGCGAATATCGATGTCGCAAGGCCAAAGTTTGCATTTGAAGAAGTTTCCTGTCTTAACTACTTATTGCTAAGAATGTGTACATCAACCTTTCGGTATGTGGGGTGTGTGGCTGCATGATGAAAGTAGATAAATGCTACAAGGCTAAGATATTTACTCATTTGAGACTTTTTTGAAACTATCATTGCAGACAAGGGCATTTCTTTTATTTTGTTTTTAACAAGTTTCATACAAATGAAAGAGTACTATTCAGGTATATTCCTTGCACGAAATTTGTGTTTACAACAGCTATGTATTTCTTCTCTAGAGCACTCAGTTCACAACCGCATCAGTTTGTAGTTAAATCAATCTTCAAAAAGTTTTCAGCTGCGAAGTCTGCGGTAATTTGGAGACATTGGAAAAGGTACAGTTGTTTTATTGACATTCATGTTCATATGAATCAAATGCTAAAAAGTTTTTGAAAGCATTATGTGGTATTCGAAATAACCAAACTATCTAGGCTCAGGAAATCTGAAGCTAAGTTTTCTCATGCTATAGATAAGAAACACATGCTTTTCCGGAGAACCAGCACTCACTAAAAAAGTTTGAGGAAAGTTCATAGGTACTTTCAACGCTCTTTTTGTTTTAAAAAAAATCTTTTACAAAAAAAATTTGCCACATGGTACGAAAATGTCATTGTTATAGCTAATATAAATATATGACTATCAGATGCAATAATATTTTACAGCAATATTTAGTTTTCCTTCCATTCTATAGATTTACAAGCGGAACAAAGGTATATATTTGTCCCTCTAACCTCACCGAACTATTCAATTCTAAAATACTGTAGCACGAAAATAAACCTATTTATCATTAATCCACAACTCCATCCGATCTTATTAAATTCAGCATGTAATTCCTTGTCTGGTTTAACCGGAACAAGGAGGAATCCATACTCACATGCTTAAAACGTAATTACATGTGTTACCACTCACCGCCAGGCTTGTTTAGGGTGGAATATTTCATCCGTTCCAATATATAAACAGTGCATACGTTGGGAGTCGGCTGTGTCCAAGCGCTAACGACCGAACCTTGTTACGAATTTGTCACTTGTGAAATTTGTAGAATTAACGAAATTTCCCATCAGACAAACATCATTTGGGGCAAACGCGAGAACACCGACCAGCGACAAACAGGATAGGAAAGCATTTTCAGCATGACTATGAAATTGAATATTCATGGATGAAAATTTAATCAGAGTGTCGAGGCTTTGTGGATTGATGCGAGAGATTGTATCAGGATATGGAGCTGGTTGTTAAAAGGTGCAGTAATAGAGACTTGAATCTATATGATGTTTAATGGATATATTCATGTTTCATAAAAAATGTTTAATACGATAGGATAGCTGAGAATATTAATTTTTGAGCTCCGTTCAGTGCTCAGAGGATAATATTGGTGAAATTATTTTTTGATACGTGTCCCTTGTTTTTTTTTTGAAAAAAATTCAAAAAATCAAAAAATTCAAAAAATTGCAAGACTTGAGAAAAAGTAATTTAAAAAAATCACGTAATCTGAGAAAAAAGAAAATGACTACGTAAAAGCTATTTTTAGAGGAAATGATTATTAAAATCCACCAAAATCTTCTGTTTGCTCTGAAAACTCTATTAAGTTAGTGCTTCGTTTCGAGCCCTTTCTCTGTATCCAGAGACACATTTCAAATCATTTTCCTAAAACTTTTAAGCCTATTTTTCAATTAAACTTCGAATATCACGAGAATCTACTTATCAAGAAAGCACAACACTTTTTGATTCACATATCGCTAAAAACTTTTGGATTCTCGTCATGCATAAGGATCAAATATTTGCTACATAAAAACACAAAATATATTTTGCTCTATATACGTGTAAATCGTATTTTAACTTTTTTGGTTACACCGAATTGTTTTGCTTTTATAAACTTTATATCATTTTTGGCTGTGTTTGGTGTCATATGGGCCCTACAATTAAGGTTACAAGGGTGAAACACGGGATGACATCATGAGAATTTCAGGCGATTTTATTCACGATAAGGATATCGCAATTGGGTAACATCTTTTTCAGCTAGAGGCAAGATTCAGAGTTTTGGCATGAACACTGAAGCTTTAAGAACTTGTTCTTGGACCTCAAAAAATGCCACCACTGGTGCTGTTGGATACGCAAATAAGTCAGGCTAGATTTTGATCAATTCTTCTGCACATGTAGCGATTTAAGAGCAGAAAGCACTGGCAGGGCATTCCAATTGAACTGAAGTCCAAAAAAGAGCCTGCAGAAAGTGTGATGGACAATGATCCACGAAGCAAAAAAGATTGGAGATGATTTGCATTTATTGTAGTACAAAATGCAACTAACACAAAGTATATTGCCGACATACCGTCTACGTAGCTTGGAATATGGCCAAACAGTCGCTCGAATGGTTGACACTGTACCTGATTTTTTGAATCAAATTTTGATGACCGATGAGGCCCATTTCCACTATCTGGCGGCTTTAATAAGCAAAATTGACGAATTTGTCGAACGGAGAATCTACACAAAATCCATGAAACGCCATTGCCTGACCAAAAAGTGACTGTTTGGGCTGGTGTTTGCGCCAAAACCATGATTCGGTCATATTTTTTCAGAGCAAACAAAAGAGTCGATGGAAATCGATGTTGCTGGATGTTAGCTCATTATGTCTGGCCACACGTGCGTGAAAAACTTCTTGACGGTACCTGGTTCTAACAAGATGGTGCGTTATGCCACACTGCAAATCAAACAATTCAATTTCTGCGACGGAAATTCCCTGGATATCAGATGTCAAAAAGAGGCGACATTGACTGGCCACCCAGATTTCCAGATTTGACCCTTTCGGACTTATTTTTGTGGGGTTATTTGAAAAGCAAAGTGTACGCCAGTAAGCCTCCGACCATAGACGATCTCAAGGCAAAGATTCGTGCTGAAATCATCGCTATGCCAAGCGAGATGCTCGAAAAGGCAATGAGAAATGCAGATGAAAGGACTGCCACTTAATTAGTGTTGTATTCAAAAATTAGTCCAAATAAATTCCAAAGCAACAAATTGAACTACATACCTCATATATAGAAATCACTTGTTTTTTTTAAAGTTATTCAATGTTTACATATTGACGTTCAATGTTTACATACTCAGATATGTTTGTCGATTCGGACTTTGTACTGAACGTTTGTCTGAAGCTGTGAAATGACGTTGTCATGTCGTAGCTATGAAGATTCCTATGCAAAAAAACAACGAACGATGACTCACACCTTCGTATAGTTTTGTTGGCTCAATACCAATTCCCTAGCTCTCTGTTTCATAGACCAGCCGTCCACGAAGACGGCTGACGAATAATAAATTCAGCAATAACAATCTTTTTGATGGATCATTAGTTTTTTGCTGTTGTTCAATTTTCACTGCCCCGAAAAACTTCCGTAGCCACCAGCCTGTGTTTGCCGCCAGCCTGTTCTTGCCACCAGAGAATCGTCCAGTCGTGCAGTTCAACTGCCACCGGTGACAAACTATTTTTGCAACATTCCTGACTTATTCCGTTATTTTATAATAGTTTTGAAATTGGTTTCTTCAGTGTATATAAAGGAGAAAATCGACCTGTCTAATGTTTTTTTCCTGAATCCAGAAAACCTTGCCCAAAGTTAAAGCATTTAAACTTCCTAATCTTTAATTTAGTGTTTGTTAAAAACTCGAAAAAATTGTATTAAAAATCGCTGCAAAAATGAATGACCTCAAATATACCCTCACTAATTTTATATCGTTAAAATAAAATTATCCTCAGGTAAGTCTCAACAATGCAAAAATACACCACAGCAATAAATTAAAATGTATCAGTACTTTGACCACTTCGCATAAGATAGAGTAAACAATTAAAGAACTGTATGTAACTTGTGCTGATTTCTAAATTTTCTTAAAACAAAAGCTTTAACATTACTTTTCAATTAACTTTCAGATGCCAACTGCAGTAATCAAATAAAACTTTTTTGAACAACTTGTATGCCATTAAAAACAACAAGTTTATAAGAAAATAATGCCAAAATAATCGGCCGAAATTATCATAACAAAGAAATAAGTTTTTTAGTAAATCTCATTTTCTGAGATGTGTTCTTTTTTTCTTCTTCATTTTGGATAGGAAATACAAACGCAAAAAGAAACCTTTAACTTTCAACTCATTCAATAAGCGTTCAATTGAATTACAAACTGTTTTCATACTGTTTGTCTAGTCCCATAAATAATGAATTCCTAATAAGGCGCCAAACCTATCATCTACCTAGTAAACATAAACATTTTATCAGTATGATAACGGTACTAAAAGCTTTCTAGGTTCACCTTCTTAATACCAATCTAAGATGATTAAAACTTTTGAAATTGGATACACGAGTTCTACCCCCGATTTTCTCAGGATGAAATCAATTTATTTGCATTCGATAGATCCAGGGACACTTCGTAATTGATTCTTAGCAAGGATATTAAAAGGTGCAAGCGTATATACGGGCTTTAAATGGTTCCTGGAAATTACCGAATACAACGTCATTCACATACTATCAATCAGTTCATTAAAGCGACCAAGTCTATTCGGAGCCAGAATAGTGTTACCCATCCCATTGGAATTGTTTCAGCATACCATTCCATCATACATCTACCATCCACCCCCAACCAATCAACCCTTGCTCGTAGCCTCACTTGAAACTTAACAAGGATGTCCGCAAATATTTCGCTGTGTATGTATTCATGCACGAGTGACATAAGATTCAAAACAATGAGAACAGCATAAAGATTGCCAGCTGATTGCATCCCCCAGTGCGCATGTCCTTGCGCAAAACTCGAAAATGATGTTGGAGTCAACCTCTCCTGTATGTGAATTCGCTTCAATAGGACTGTGTGGCGTTTGGACTTTTCTACCCCCTTAATTGATGCTACGTTCGCGAAAAGAGCAGCATAGATGAAAGGTTACATTTGATGGAAAAAAAAATGCGGGCAATCACGACAAACAATAACTTTCCTCAATTTGATTAGTTTTCCGTATTTTTTTGAGAGCTCCTAGAACGTGGAGTAATGTAAAACGAATGCCAAAATTTCTACTAGGAATAATTTCACCTTCGTATGAAACTACATATATATTTTGGTTTTTTCTACATCTTTAGTTTCTTTTCGTTTTGCATGAGAAACAGTAGTGTTAACTGTCCAAAACCAACAAAGTAACAAAATACTCGCGAAATTTCGAAGCATCCAATTTTTTTGCTACACGTTGTACTTATTTCGATCCATAGACAAGTATCCTTTGAAGAAAAACTCTCCCCCACACAACGAAAATAGCTCATCCACAAGGGGTAGCTTTCTGTAACGGAATGGTTATTGTGCGCTTTATTCGTTTCTCTCCATCAGTTTTGCTTCGGTTTGCTCTTCAAAAGTCATTTTCGGTGACAAGTCGAGAATATTGCATTTTATTCGCTAGCGAAATTGAGTTTTCGCGGAAAATTTCATAAACATTTAGGAACGGTTTGATGCGACCACTATGAATTTAATCGATTTTTTCGAAATAACCTGAAAACTGTGTGACACCGTTACAGTATGGTACCGGGATATTTGAATCGTGTTCGAAAGTGTTTTTTCGGCCCGCAAGATGAAAGATTTGCCAAAAGACGACTGTCGCCAATGTGACCGCCACGCCACCCCGCGTCAGCTGTTATATCGTGGTGATTCTACTACCCCTTTCCATTTGTGATAAGTGCAATGCTAAAAATAATATTGTTCGTGTCTGGCGATTTTCGTTGCGAACAGGCTAGTACATTCCCGGACGTTAGAGTTTGTTCCGGGTTCCGGGATGTTGTTTACAAAGGTGCTCGCTAATGTAGACGCACCCGAATCGATGCGGTACGGTTTTATCGTGTACATGTCAAAGATATGTGAGTTTGGGTGTGCCTTCGTGCAATTGCGACAAGAGTTTTGGAATTTGTTGCCAATTAGGTCAAAAGGTTTGCGAATGTAAGCACGTCTTGTGAGTTTGATGGGGTTAGTAGATATATTAGAATGGAAAGAATCAACCCTCTCAGCGAGCTGTTTGAACGTATATCCATAGAGAAATTGTTACAAACGGACGTATTTGTAACGAATATATAGCAGCATTGCCAGGTTGTTTTTTATTGTAAATAGTTTTTGCTTGTAGTTGCCATGAGCTTCTTACCTTTTATGAAAAACAGCCAGGTGTACAGGATAAGGCAGCTAGATTTTTAGTTTATGACCGTGTTTGCATACTTTCATTCACATGAAACATCTAAAAATTGAAAATAACAAAACAATATTTAAAATTTTTGCGAATCTACATAATATTTATATTATATATAATCTAGTGGATTTGTCTACATATTATACGGTTCCCTAGGCCCACTATTGAACAGAAAATTTGCATAGACAATTTTCAGCTCTTTGGATTGGGCAGGTTTATATACTTATGTCTTCAGAAATATTCTAGGAGTCATTTGTAGACGTTTTGTTGGGATTTGTTTTTCTTGCCCAGATTTGATCCAAAGCAGTAGATTTCATATAAATTTCGACACAATTTGAACTTTGGTTGCCACTGTTTGAGTGTTGATTCCAAATTCCAGCCTTATGCGTTACTATGGAGACTTTCCTTTTTTAGAAGTATTTGTCTAAGTAGGAGATGCTGAAACGAACTAATCAACTGAATTTACCTACCGGAAGTGGGCCTTATTTGCGATATTAATAGGCTGTTAGATAAAAAAGTTTAATTAAGTCCCTTACAGTTCCTATGGATTTCCTAAGTTTTAAAATGTATTTTATGACATATCAAAGATGTTTAATTTATTTGATCAATTGAACAACCTCATGAAATTCTTGCCAATGCTTTGAAGCGACCAATTAATAAAACGAAAATTAAGAAATCGTCCTTTTTCCAAGAAGAACTAGATACTGACAAATACGCTCGTGTGATCAAGGTAGCAAAAATTTCTAATCACCATCTTACAGAGTAGGCAAGACAGAATAGCAGCTTAAAGATTGCTTGTGATGGAGTATTTTTAAGGAAAAACTACATGTTTTTTTCCAATGGAACTATCGATGAAGATTATCAGCTTCAAGTTGACATCTAAATCGAGTGGTGCCTTTTATATTGCACCAAGGCTAATATAATTATATTCGATTGATAATTGGCGTATTCTTCATTTATGGATTCAAGGTTTTGAGGAAATTAAAAACTGATTGGTTGGTTGATTTACTTTAGGGATTTTTCGAAATTAATAAAAACTCTCACGGCCAGAGACGTGAACAAAATCTAGTTTTAACATATGCATCTGGTGTCTTTTGAGAATTAAAGTCGTCGTCAAATTGCTATCTTGATTCGATGATTTTTTCAAGCGCTATAGCACAGGATGTTTTTTCTTTAAACTGTAAAGACTTGTGTCTCATAAGTTAAAAACAGTGGGGAAATTAAAGATAAAAAAAAAAAATTGATTTTAATTAGTAATAGGTAATGACTTGGAGAAAAAAAGTGGAAAATTCGCACAACAACCTTTGTCAGGTCTCAAAGCTGAAGGTGATAATGAACTTCAATATAAAGTGAGTGGTTCTACGACTCAATTTACCCTGCTTTAGCTCAAGTACCTATTAAGATCTAGGTGAACTCAAAGCTCGATACGTGCTACCTCGTCCAAACCTGGGTATGGACCAGACACCTCACACAAGAAACCTATGGTGGAAACTACTAGACTACACGAACTTGGAAACCATATAGTAAACTTTTCATAAAGTAAACTTTGTAGACATTTCCGCAGGGGCCTTAAGTTTACCCAAAAGAAAATACAGTAAATTTTTGTCAACGGACATGAGTTTGCATTGTAATTTCATTCATGAAGGATTATATAGACAAACCACGGGTCTTCAAATTGGAGTTCAACGTTGATTAGTTTATTAAATTGATAGAACCGTTGCTGAAACTATTTACAGTCAAACTATTAACTGAAAATTCCATAATGATACTTGGCGCCCAACGTGCGTTACATATAACTCCGAATATATATAGAGCCTTTGGGGGAATCTCGTTAGGAACATGTATGGAAATGGCCGTCAGTTTCATGCGTGAATGCCTTGATAGCGAGAATTCGCCCGTGGTGGTTCTATGTTGAGCCGGACTGTCTAAAGTATATGACAAATTCAATTTCTAACCAAAATTTTTAGTGTCATTCAAACAAAGGAGGCCATCCTAAGTATTAAATCAAAAAAGGGCCAAAAATATTAACTAAATATTTCGTTTTACTTAAAAATATCAAGGACAGACTATGTATGTCTTTTAAAAGTACTGATTTGTTTTATTTTAAGAAAAATCTCAAAAACAATTTAGTGCTCTCATACGAATGTCTACCACTTTATGGTATATATCTTCTAATCCAAATATAATTTTTTATCTTTCTCGTAGCCCCATCAAATTTAAACAGCATTAAAAAGTAAACATTCAGTGACATATTCAAAGATAATCATCGAATTAATGTTTTTTTGCAAGTCGAGCCAAGGTAAGAAGTAAATGCCACAAATATAGTTTATATAATTTTCAGGGTGGTTAACGCTTGTTTAGTAAGGTATTAGATGTAAATGCAAATATCATTCGCAACGAAGCCCATGAATCGAATTAATTCTTTACCTACCTGGCAACTTCATCTTTCAGAATATCAAATGTGTTACTGTTAGCAAGCTTAACTGGGGAGTTTGAAGTCTAAATTAAACTATCTATCTTCCCCATTCATATTACAATAGCTTCAAACTGTCGTTGTTTCAATCCGAGATACTCTTCAATTCGCCGAAGCTTTTAGTAGGAGTTGAGAAGCTAGCCTCTCACTTCCAAGCTCTCACATCGCCGTATCTGCTGTGGAGCACATGCCAGCCTCAGCCTTGCTATCTATCTTTTGATAAGGCTAAGAAATGCAGATACTCTGAGCAAAATTGCTCCATGTTCGCATGTGATGCGTATGATTAGACCGGGGGAAAAGTACGAGTCTCTTTTTGAGGTAGAGGGGTAATAGATGAGTATGCAAATATCTGAAGATGGAACGGTGGGAGAAGGTGGGCTAAGCGAATTTCGGACTGTACTGGCGCGAATTAACCGGTGGAAGGTCGAATCGAATCTCGTCTCGTTTGTACGGCCTAGTTGCCCCGGAATCAGTCTTATGCAGTCGGCTGTTTACTCTAGCTCGGTTTGAGCGTGGCGCGCGATACTGTTCGCTTCGATTCAGTTCGATTCGGTTTCGAAAAACGTGCGAATTTTCGGTGTATTGTGTTTTGACCAGACAACCTAAGAGGCATTTTAGTATATTTGTGCGTCTAGTAATCGGTGCGAATTTTTAACCGAAAGCGCTTTCTACCCTCTACGCAACAAACACTTGATTCAGCTTCTCGAGTTTGACGTTTCACTCTCACTGGCAATAATTAAGCTAATTACGGTCGGCTAATTTGGCTGATTGGTGTAATTGTAAGTATTTAATTATTGTCAGTAGACGGAGAACAACACTCGTTTTGCAAACGGAATCTGAGTTTTTCGACGTTTTGCCGTATCTGGGCTCCGCTCCATTCCACCTTCCCGTAATAAATTACGTGTATCGAAGAAGTGCATTCTTTTAATTATTGGCAGTCGAGAGCGGGACCTGAATATCGAATTGTGACCGCAGGGCGAATAACAATTAAGAAATTCGGGTCTCGCAGAGCGCGGCCAGATTGAATTACAGCCGAAGCGATTGCCGACGTGCTTAGATTAATTTGCGCAGCGTTGGTTTCCCGCGTTGGGCGCAACACAGGGGGCGGCTAATCCGGTAGTAATCGTTCTTGCGACTTGTCTGCAACCTTGTTCGCAGTTCGTTTGTTCACCCATTCATGCGTCACTTTCGCGTCTTGAATTTAAATTATCGTTGTTAAGCCGTTGCCGTGCACTGCCCGCGCCGGAAGATTTGTTTCAATTTGAACAATTACTCGCAGTCGAATTCTTCTGGATTTGTTTACATTCGCAAGCGTCGTGCCGCCCGTCCGAAGAACTACTGCTTTCAGTGGAAGAAGTAATACATACATACATAAGTGCCGGTTGTGGGTGGAGATATGTTCAATTAGATTAAAGTGAATTCGAGTTTCGTTTGAATGCCACTCAGCTCGATTCGAATTTATCCGATAGGATACGATTCGATTTGATTCAGTTTTCATGTCGGGGTTGTTTATTTTCCTTTCTTTTGCAGGGAATGTATTAGATAAATATTTTAAGTGATCGTGAGTTTCGTCTCGGTGATTTTCAATAATTTATTTGTTTTCGATTTCGTGCTTCGGCAGTGTGTTTTGGTGAAACGCGCACTTGTATCTGTATCTACGATATCCGTTGCTGTTGCTGAAGGAGTTTCAAGGAATACACGGCCGACAAGATGAGAAGAAATGTTAAATTGATCGTTTTCGTAAGCATCATTTGGATGTTCTTCATGGTGTACTATTTCCAGTCGAATAGTGGAAAGGTGAGTACAAGTAGAGATCTAGTTAATGTACACATGCTTGTTTCGTTCGTTCACGGTTGGTGATCTTGGTAAATGAAAAATTCACGGTTGTTTCACGGAAATTTCACTTAAAGCTAGTAGATGCATGCATAGTTGTTTTTCATATGTGAAGCATTAAATAAAAAGTAATTTTTCAAGATTCGGTTAATTCTCATCTATTGTGCTTCAATAAATATGTACCTAGAATATGTTAACTGTCGCAGAGGGGACGTAGCAAGCGATTTTTTGTTGTTTGATATGCCTAAATGCATTTTGGATGATGAAAACTCTATTTTTGGAAACCACATAGGTATGTTCCGAGCTCATGGTTGAACGGATGCAAATTAAATGAGAATAGGCCAAAATATATTTTAGAAAAATATTCATTGTGGTCGACATAGTTTTTGGGAAACCTAAAATATCTTTGATTAATCTGGTAAACTAACAACCTACAGGCAAATTTTTGAAACCATAGACACATTTTCACTGTAAAAAATGGTTGAAAACTATAGCTATTATGAATTTTCGATAGTTAGTTTCAGAATTTACATTACTGCTAATTTTCCAGTTTATTCTTCCTAATTTGCTGTTTACAGCGAGCCAAACTTTGATAATTTTATCTGCGCGACAAAAAGTGATTTAAAGCAATATTTTTAAGATTGAAAAAAACTCTAGCGTGTAGTTTTTCCGCAAGGACGAGAAAGTGTCTAATTAATTTGGTCAGTTCCAATGCTTGTTAAAACACATACAGTGCAGTTTCAACGCAATATAAATGTTGTCTGAACACAGTTTTCACGAAATTTTGTTTAATAATCTAACAAATAATTCTTCTGAGGTGTGTCCTGCGCTGACGAGTTTTGTATCAAAGTATCCCTGCACTATTTCTATTGAGATGAAATGGCTTTTTGGACCGATGTTGCATATACTATTTTTTTTGGTGTTGTTTTTTGCTGTATATCCGTAAAAGAAACGTATCGTCAGTGCAAAAGAAAGGCTTCAGGCGGAGTTTAAAGTTGGTTTTTATGTTCTGCACACTTTTCAAAGACTGTTTGCGTTGGAGAGATGCCAATGACCAGGACGCTTGGATCTTAGGGGTGCTTAATTGGGTATCTTTGGCTCGCGATCGAAATGAAATTTAGAAATGTGTTGAAGGATGCCAGGACAGAACTCCGGTGCTAGCGCCGATAATCATACGATTATGATGATACGTTTCAGTTCGTTTCCATATAGAGTAGTCAGAATCTTCTATAAGTGAAATAGTTACAAATCACTAAAGATGTTCGGTTCATTCGCTCTTAGTTTATTAATTTTATTATTTATTCCTACTTTAACTATTCAGCTATGTATATGCTGTTGGCGATTAAGTAAACTGCATTTTCTTTTTTTCTTCTGTTTTTCTTCCTATTCTGAAGTGATTCTCCAAGAGATCCATTTCAAACATCAAAAGAATGTATGTATTTGTAATTTTAATACAAAAACTTCAATCTATAACTTGTTTATGAGAGCCTAAGTAACATTATAGTAAAAAAAATAATGAGAAAAGGCAAATAGCATCGCGTGTGTACTGCAAACGTCTGAGACAACATGGAATGTTGGAGGCGGTAAAAACCATGCGATTCACTTAGCCACGAGCAATATTGTTTGAGATGGCTTCATTCAAAGATTTAAAGATACTACCTCGGTTGATGGAAGTTACATTCCCATAGTAGTCAGCCATAGCTTTGAAACAGTATGCGAGGTCAAGTGTACTATCGTCTGTTGGTTAAAAGTGGTTTATAAAAGGCAAATAGAAGAAATCTATTTAGAAATAAGATAGTATCTTACGATAAATCGGCGTTGA
The DNA here is from genome assembly GCA_963978885.1 of Nemotelus pantherinus. NCBI lineage: Eukaryota > Metazoa > Arthropoda > Insecta > Diptera > Stratiomyidae > Nemotelus > Nemotelus pantherinus. The sequence goes on from OZ022266.1 coordinate 7,903,947, forward strand.
TTAAAGATTCTAAATAATTCCGTCATTGATGAACCAGAGTCATGACCATGAATGACATGTCAAACTTTGTTGAGGTTCAAATAATTTTCTAAACATCTAGTGTAACGGCTTTGGTTTCAATTGTGAAGAAAAAAAAATCATCGCTTAATGAAGTGTGCTATCAGCTTGAACTTCATACTGCTTATCACTGATAACGACTCTAAATCAAGTTTTAATGAATCAGTGATCCAAATGTGCAATAAATTGTAGGCAAAATTGATTGTAAGTTTCAGTTTTCAGGGATCATAGGCCACTTCACTCAGAAAAAAAATATGTAAAATTGGGGAAAAACGTAGTTATTTCATCTATTTTTCACTACAAATTGGCGCCATAGAGGTTTCGCTATGAATTAACTACTACATAGTAATACATACTTTAGTTGTATTATTAACAACTTTCTCCATTGAATCAGCATGGTAAGCTTGTAATTTTAAAATTGCGAATAGGAAATCCAACAGCTAACTTGTATCATTATAACATGCCTTCTTAAAGAACAATGTAGCTGCATAGTGAAAATATTAACAACAACCTCATAAATGTACAATGTAGATTCTTGAAACAACAAAGGCACTCTCAAAATTACTCAGGAATTAGTTAAATTCAAAACCCATGTTTTATTTCTACAACGTACCTGCATTTTGGCTACATTGGCACTCATTAAATAATCATGCTAATAAAAATAAAAATGACTAAGGTAAGATGCATTTACCACTTTATTTCACACTCATACTTAAAGCTAATTACAAAAAATTGTTCACATCCGTTCACATCAGGTCCTTAAAGCAATAAATAGTATTTTTTTAAATTGATTTAGAATTAGTTCATAATAAATTAATGTGAATTTTTATTATTTACATGGAAAAAATGCTTATCAAAACTAGTGTCATACCAACATAAACCCTATTATTCATTATAATACATTTTTTATGCGTATTTCTTATGATTTTCATCTCATTTGCGGAATAAAAAACAAATTTTTTACTTTAAACTAAGCTTTCATAATAATTTATTTCTTATGTAAGATTTACCATTGTTAATTATGTACATGTGAATAGGAGGACTAGTGAAATCGTTAAGTAGTTTAATATAAATATTATCCGAAATACTGCCCACCTCATAAGCTTGAAAATGTTTATCGAAGGTCTTAACTTCAACTTTATAAACTAAGGTATAAAGTTTTTCATTTAGTATGAAAATTTGTTTCACTTTGTACAGCTCTACTTTACTATAATCAGCAATTGTCAAAAAATAACCATTTTTGTATTGAATACCTTTATAGTTGACTGATTCCATGATTTTAACTAGCCTCAGTGCAAAGTTTTGCGAGTTTGTTACTTTGCTAAAACCGTCTACAGAGTTGAAGATTATGTCTTTACTTTTTTCGTATGCATACTCAGATTTAAATCCTTCCTCATAACAAGTCAAGAATGAAGAAAATTTTAAAGCCGCTTTCACACTAAGAGAGTGAGGCGTGTTGACCTTTGAATGTGTGGAACTACAGTAGAGTTTAGATTCCCTATGTTTTCCTTCAAATCTCATACTCCACAAGTACTTAGCTGGTCCTGAATTTTTGATAACGGTAGGGTAATGACATAAAAAATGATGCTTTGGCTTTAAGGTTGCACCATATAACGTGACATAAAGCTGGTTATGGGTTTCAATAAGTTTCCTCAGTAATTCAAGTTCATCAAAAGAAAATTGTGGTTTGAGCAGGCTATCCATCATTTCAACAAGAATACACAAAAGTCTCCAGTGTTCATTATCTCTAGGTATTAGATCTCCAAGTATTAATGGTAGAAAGTGGACAAAACACCACATTTCTCTTGCATTTACTTTGATACTATAACGTTTCAGTTTTTGAATATGTAGACTGGGAAACATGTTGCCTACTTCTGTTTCACCATACTGAAACATGTTCTTCCTACTATTAATCGTATCTATTGTAACTATTTTACTATTAATAAGCGACAGAAGTATGTTGCACACGTCATACACACAAACACCTTCGAAAACATCGTGCATGATGTCAAGAGTTATATTCTCAGTTAAATGGAAACTGGGTCTCTCATTGAAAATACATAATTCTTTTACTCCTGTTTCCTGCCAATTGTTTTCATTAATATCGCATTGATAAGACTCTTTAGTTCTTAGCAAATCAGTTTGTTCTCTAAAGCTCTTTTTGGCATTATATTTGTCTTCTTTACACAATCTACAGTAACGTTTTGCATTGAATGACTTAACGAATCCTAATATACTATTTAGCCCTAAATTATCTCCCAGTATTAAACCTAAAATAAAATGTACTTTAAACATTCCTTCATTAGTAGAAATTTCCAAGCCGACTTCTTCTAACTCTGTCAACTTTTCAATAAGATGATGAAAGCATGTACTATTCCCTAAATTTTTTATATGCTCTGTCTTAATATAACAACAAACAAAGATGAAATTTAATTTAGAAAGCAAATGCTGTGGAACCGTGGGGAATATATAGTAAGCACCACAAATATTACCTGCATGGCTTCCAAGTGGATTATTTATACCGAAATCGTCGAAGTATAAAAAATAAGGAATAATAAATTCATATGTCATCTTTTCAATTTTACTTTTGTAAACTGCACCACAAATAAAGTTTTTAATGGTATTACATTGCTGTAGAGTTTTTGTGTTACAAAGTGTAGCTGCTAATACCCCAGGTAGCTCAAAAAAATTTTTTATTTGAAACTTTAAATCCATTACAAAGAGTTTGCTACAGTTTTCGACAAGTTTAGGATTACCTTTTCTAACCCTCTTCCCGATGTTAGTGTTTATAATGTGAATTTGTGGATAACGAAATAAATTGATATCATAAAGTAACTTCAAAAATCTATGTTCGGTTTTCAATTCATGAAACGGATCCTTACAAAAATCTATTATTATTTGTAATTCATTAGACAAAACGCTTCCTTGTAAAGAACTCTCTAATATTGTTCCAAATGCAGAAAAAAGATCGCTTATTAGGTTTTGCACCTTCAAAACTTCTTTACGAGGCAGTATATCTTCAGAATATAATGATAAAGAAAGTTTAAGAGCTTTATTTTTTAATTGACCTAACAATGAACTTGAACTTTCATGTGAGATACCTGTTTCATTAGTGCTGGTAGCATCAGGATCTATAACAGAAGTTGAAGGCACATTTGAGATGTGATTGTCTAATGCTTGCCTGTTAGGTCTTGAGGCTAATTGCCGTTGCAAATGAACTTTTCTTAAATGTGAAGAGAAAGATTTAAATGTTGAAAATAATTGATAGCATCCAGGTTGGGCACATTTCACTGTGCTACCAGAATGAATACAATGGCTTAACTTTATATGATCAATAAGCTTTGCTGGTGAAATAAACTCTTCTGTGCATATAAAGCAGGAAAACATCATTTTAGAATTGGTAAGAAGGAAAAGAAAAATTGGTAAGAGTTTATGAATTGGCCAAAAAGTTTATGAGAGTAGCTACAGCCGGAATGTTGTTATCAAACTCAGTATTCAATTCAAAAAAATATTTTTGCAAAAAAGTCCATGGTCCTTGACAGGCTTTAGGATATTGTAGACCAAATACGTGAAAAGTTTTCAAGCAAATGTCTATGCAGTCAAGGTATGAATTTAACTTGTATAATGTTCCATCTAAGTAAACGTAAAAATCGTCTATTTGGAAATCATCTATACCCACTACAATTATAAAAGGCTGTAAAGTGTAGCCTGCACAACATAATTTAGAAACAAGCTCACCAATTCTGTGCTCGTAGTTGTTAATCGAAGTTAAACGAAGCGTGAACCCCTCTTGAGCATCTTTAATTGTTGCTTTCCGTTTTTGAGCTCCGTCTGATCCTTTGAACCTCGCTGTCGGTAACACCACTGCATTTAGTAAAATGCAATATATGTAATCTATCGTATCTAAAATAAATCAATGTAGGTTAATTTTTCTACCAGACACTTCCTTTACCTTGTGAATTTATTTCTTTGCTAGCAAGTAGCAGCTCTTTACACGCTTTATCATGTATATTGTGGAAATAGTATGGCAAGATTTTATTTCTGAATGAAGCCCATTTTGCAAAGAGCAAATTCTCCTTTCCCGGATATAAAAGCCGAAAGTCGATTTGTATCTGGAATTCATAATATAATGTACAGCATGTGTATAATTACATAAAAAGTGTCTAACCAGTTGATATCCTTCTGCATTTTTGTACCTTGGCCATGCTTCAAGAAACTCTGTATTTGATTGAGTTTTGGATTTTAGCTCTCTCTGCCGAAGAAGAAATGAGCTCTCCCATTGTTTTTTTACTTCTTCCCAATCACTGCAGCTACGACTTAGAGTAAGTTTCAAACACTGAGCTGTATTTTCGTCAAACGTAGGCAGCTCGTCTAAGCTTTTGCGTTCTTTTTCCGGATTACTGCTTAACTTTTTTAATTTTGCTTTAATATTGATATATTTATCGTATAATTTTCCTCTAGGGTTTTTCTTACCCTGCCTCGGAACGAAATAATATTCCTACCAAAACAAAATTCAATATTATGCTTACGAATAAAATTATTTCTTACCTTGCATTCGGTTGGAAAAACGGATGTAATTTCATCAACTAACGGTGGAAAATCAGCAGATGTTAGGTTTTTCCCACCGAAGTTGAAGTCTTCTAAAATTATCGATATCAGCTGCTGCCTGTGGAATTCCAGCAAAGTTTGGTTTTTGCAGTGAAATTCCAGTAGACTTCGCCCACGAATTGAACTATTCAGTAGCACGGTAAGATTCTAAAATTCATTTAATTTATTATTTATTCAGTTAGATTATCAGAAACGCTTACGAATCGTCTAGAAGCACTGTCAACAGAAACACTTGACACTTGTTTTGGTAAGGTGGGAGGACAACTGCTAACGCTTTTCAACCAATTCATAATCCGCGAACCCATCGAATGCGTTCCATCGTCGATGCCAAACTGAAAAGAAAAAAATTACAGCAATACTCCTTTCCAAGTAAAATATATAAACGAACCTTTTCTTTTTTCCATGTAAATAGTTTTTCACGAAATGTTGCACGCAGGCCAATACTGGATATTGCATCCCTGATGTCTTCCTTCGAGAGGTATTGCAGCCTCTCATATGTTATATCATTCTCTGTAACAAAGTATCAGATCAAAATAAAACGCAGTTGCAACAATATGCTGGGATTTATTGCTCTTGCATTTCATTCACTATTCAGTGCATTGATTTTCTATTGGTATAAACTCAATATTATCAATAAACACTTCGAATGAAATAAAGCAAAGAACTGTTTAAAAACACCGACACTGTTTTCATTTCACGCAGAACACTATAATGCCTGTTTTACACATATGGCAAACGTTTCGTCGAGGAACTTGTGAAATTACTTCCCTCCATATCTTCGCATGTAAAAAAAACAACCGAAAGTAAACAAGGGGACCATTTACACACTCGGCTCGCCAACATTTGCCATGTGTGTAAACCCGGCATAACACTTTCTTGTTTGTGAATTTCTATCGATGTAACACGACTTGTAATAAACTAATGGTATGAGAAAGACTAATATTTACCTCGCAATGACAAATAAAACTCTTCGAGTTTCCACTCCACCAACAAATTATATAGCGCTGCATCGATTTCTGCTGGCACTATCACTACACTTTCTGTAACTATTTGAGGATCAATTTGATCACACATTCTCTCCACTTATTATTTGATAACAATAATTAATTAATGATTTATCACGTACCGGTAATAACAATCAAAGTGAACCAGTAAAAACAAAAGCAAACTCTCACTCCGAATGATTTGCTTCCACTGCACGCACCAGATCTTTTATGATGAACCTCGCAATGAATACTGAAGGGATCTCGTAAACGATCAAACAAAAGATAAGAAATTACAGCGCATCTTGTTAAATCAACAAATCGATTAGTTGGTTTGTATATGTAACTCAAATAGCCGCATAGGAACATGTTATATTTACTACATTCGTGTTGAATTTACATGAGTCGTTTTAATTCTGAAAAATTGCTTGTATTTATGAAAGAAACTTCAATGAATATACAAAGAGACTGAATGTTTATTATGAGCATTGTTTTAACATTGGTAATTGTTGATTTTACTATGCGTCTTTTTTCTGAGTGTTGTTTTAAGGTGAGCTGTATGCGAATATCTTTTCAACCTGTTGAATATGTCATGTATAATATTTTGAAAAGATGTCTAACTAAAGAAAGTATACAGTTTTTAGGACATTAAAATTAGCTGCTTTAAAAGTGTCAAGGTTTGCTGCTATCTTTAAACACTTCCCAAGTACAGGCTTCTTCTAAAGGCTCTTCATTGATATTGAATTGAAGGAGGTAGATGGAAATTGAAATGTTGGCGACAAACATGAGATTGCATTGATTGATTGACTTTGTCCAGTGACTAGAGACTTATACGTTTGATTCATTCACACGTTTTCACTGCATTATTTCGTAAAGACCCTCTCTGCCTCATTCAGTTATCTCACACAGCTTTACAGATCAAAATGCACGGAATGACTCCTTCCAACCATATTTTCTATATCATTTTGTTTTGATAATAAAGCTACGTAGAACGAAGGAAGACATTCCATATCCATACTTAGCATACCTTTGTATTACTTTTCTGATAAATTTCCGGAACGAAGTCCAATCGAGCTTACCGTTATGCCATAGCAGTATTTCGGTAGATATTCGATAGCTTTTATTCAAATTGCTAGTGTTCGGGCCAAAATTAGTCAATGATTCGAACTGCCCGAAGTAGCTGCAAATGAAATAGAAAAGTCCTTCCTAGATTTAGTAAAACCCTCAAAAAATTTTCTACCTCTCTCTTAACGTCAGAAAATGAAAAAAAAAGATCGAAAATTATTTCAATATGAAGTCTAACGAAAGATTTGGATTTATTGTGAAAGCAAAGCTATCAAATCAAAAGATTTTCCGAGAGTTTGATTGAGGAATTCAGAGGTTATTATGATTAACAGATTCTCAAATATTTAAATTTTCTCAAATATAGCAGAGATTTGTAAAACTTCCAACCGACCAGAATGTTTCAAGTGCACTATAGTGACAACTGATAATTCTGATCTCGAAAATGATTATGTACGTTCAATTCCTTGCACTTACGATGCTTAGTATGCACTGTCGTTGAAAGAGGTGTAAAATTTAAGTTTAGTTGCAAATGTGTTGAAATGGGTCGTAATTTAACAAAACAAAAAAACAAACAAAAAATGAAAAATTGACACAAGCGAATATTTATTCGGAACCACCATATTAAGTAACTACCTCGTAATAAAGAATCCCCGATGATTAAAAAACCTTTTTTGTTTATTCTAAAGCAGCATAAAAACTGGCAGATAACTGACTTCTGACCGTCGTGTCGTGCACAAACACTGTATATAAGTTAACTAACTATCGAACGATTTAAAAGTCATTGCTATATTCTCTCGTCATTTACAGTAGTTTTTTTTTTAAATGTCATCTAACCTATAACCAATGTGTGCATTTAAATTTCTGTAGAAATTTTTATTTTGTTGAAAAGAATTTTGTTTTTGTTTGTTTTATGTGTGAAACATGAACTAAAGGCGTATCTTCAGGGGCACGGAAGATATTTGAATATCTTTCTATAATTTATCTAGAGATATTCGTTTGTCATCAATGACACAGAATTTGAGATCTTATTGCCGATAGTGTTGATTTTTTTTTCGTTCCGATACTTGTTATTCATTGATAACATAAACACATTCCCTGTAGTATTGCATATTCCCCGCATTATTTGATCGGCGGTCTGTGGTCAGGTTAGGTGTTGTATGTGCTCTTAAAAGTGATTCCCCTCACGTCCATCATATTAGGAATCTGTGATGGTACTTTTTAGAAATTCTAAAAATTGATTTATTAGTCATTGGCTAGGGACAACCTAACGATTGTTATACGCGTTAAATTATTATATTGTGAAGACCGCATACAAACTCATGATTTTAATTTTTTTTTTGCAAACTTCGATTACTGAATAGTCGATGGGCAACATTAATCCTAGAATGGTACCGATGAGTAAATTTTACTCACATACGGTATATATTTCGTCGCGCATCAGCCAGTTGGCCACTCCGACTGCCATGAGACTAGAAGCTATATAATCTTTTTATGTCTAATGGTAAAATAAAAAATGTACATAATACAATTGTTGCCTTCTTTTTAGTAAAAACATGTAGCTAAAATCACCCAAAAATTTACCGTACCATTCCAGGGTTAAGAATTAAATGAGAAAATAATCTTTGGATGTTAATCGTACAAGTACAAGATTAGTATCAATTCATAATCATAGGCTTGGTAATAATTAGTAGAAAATAATTATTAGACACAGCAGGTTTTCGTGAAAGTGATGCTTGTAAGACTTTTAAACTTTCGAACAATAGTGAATGTAAAAGGTATCCCATCGATTGATTAAGTAGTATCTGTGAATTGAAGTCTATAATGATATACCAATCTGAATAAGATAAATGATTAACAGAGCTCTATAGGGTCTGAATTAAAGCAAAACGATTTTGAAAGCAAATTAGATCAGTGATATATCAAAATTAATTAACGGTATACTTTCAATAAATATGCTTTTATTTCTGTAACATACTCATTTTGATTTATTTCTCATGAAATTCATAAGTGAAAAGTCTGGAGAAGTAACTTTTATTTCAACTTAACTGATTGATTTATGCGATTATATCAATTTGACAATTCCCAAATGATTGAGAGCTCATTTAATTAAACTTGCAGAAAATGTAGCGCAAAATGTCGCTATCGTGATGTGAAAAGAACATATTTGACAGTTAGTGGAATCCCAGCCAGCGTTATCGGTTGTTAATTGCGCTTGAGAAAATCGAACATTACATTATGATAGAGCATTGATGATGACGGATACGCAAGATAAGAAAATTTGTAGATGTGTTTTATATGTAAACTTACATGGAAGACTAGTATCAGATAAAACATATTTAAAATGATTGTTGCCGGCCGTCGGAACTTGAATCGAGTGTTTGATGGACTATTGTTATCAATGGTATCTATGATTTTACGTTTTTTTAAACTATTTTCGATGTAAGTGATGTCAATCAAAGAAATTATTATAATGATACAAATACTTATTTGTATTTTAAAGAATAGAAATGTTTTTTTTTAGAGCATCATTGAAGCAATTTACTTAAGCAAGATGTGAGGTTCCGTTTATACTTCTTTTGGTGTCTACAATTATATTTCTGATGCGTGTTTTATGAATTTTATTCGATTATGCTTTTAACTTAACTATCGTTATCTTGCTGAAATTGTAAAGAAATTGTAAAAAAAACACAATCATAGTACAATGCTTGGAACAGTGTCCACTTTACTTACTTTAGATGCCATTTTAACAAGTTCGATCCGTGCTATGATAGCCCAGTCATTTTAGCAATCAACCTCGGAATGAGAGATAATAAGCTGAATTTTTGTGTATGCCTTCATTTTGAGGTCCTCAAAGTTGTCTCAAAAGTCTCATAAAATCTCGTGTCTGCGTCGAAAGTTATTCAAGGTCAAAGGTGAGAAAAAACAGTTTTTTGCGATTATCTTGGTTTCTATTGCTCCAATGATTTTAACACTTAGGATCGAAATTGTAGAACATACAATTTGCGACACATTTTATTTACAGCATTTTTTCATGCGCTCAACCGTTTTTCTGATAGAGGGCGGTAAGCGCGCAGCACTCAGCCATATGTACTGTGATGCAAGGTCAGCCGTGAAACCTTCAGTTTTGAATTATTTATCAGTAAATACGTTGTATTTAATAACATTTTACATATATTTAATTTATTTTAATAGATATGTTTTACATATTTTTAATCTATCAATCTTTAATAACTTAAATAACAAAAGTATTACTTTTCTTCTTCATCGTCATCTTCTGGACGTTCGGGAATTTTTGTATCATTGTCATCATCTTCGTTGCCTTGAATTGGTGTTTTCAGACCTTCCTGAATTTCAGGGTCAAATGCTCACAGTCACTTTGCAATGAAACAGCATTGAGGCAAGCTTGCCCATTACACTGGCCACAAACTAAAGTGCATTGCAGCCCTGATTTTCTACATCGGCACCATGCACCACATCCATTCTTACAATTATAAAATAGAGTATTCAGTAATTCATCGAAAGCTGGTGATAATATTGTTGTCAATGGCTTCAGGAACTCATTTTGGAACACCCAACCCCATTCCTGGGGTTCTAAATCATGCCCTAACCATTTTTAAACTGGGTAATAGACACCGTTTATATGCTGATGGGCCGCTGCACTTGTCGGTGGAAGATTAGATAATTGGACAGGTTTATTAAGTTTTGTAGATTTAATGAGCTGAGTATATCGAAGACGATCGATATTATCCTCAGATTTTGGAGAATTGTATATCCCTAGTAAGATCCGAACACCATTATCGTATAATTGTTGTTATAGGAAACCGTCTTCTCAGTTATACTTATACTTAATTCAAAAAGATAAAATACATAATTATTTTACTACTTAAAATCTACTTTCAATAAATTTACATATCGTCGCTGTTAAATCAAACCGGCATATCTGCAAAAATTGAGTTTTTGAGTTTTTGGTATCAAAAAATTCCTCTTTTTCCCGTCTAATTTTATGTCGCACCGGCATATCGTATAGTTGAATACAAAGCCGTCTAATGGTGTTTTCCCGGTATGCATTTGTGAGGAAACACACCACACGCGAAAACTTTAAACCGCTCTGGTGAAAAATATGCTTTTTGCAGATATGCCGGTTTGATTTTACAGCGACGATATATAAATAGCATTTCATTTAATTAGTTTTTAATCACACAAGGAAGGTAAATATAATTAAATGAAAATATTAAAAATAGGTAATGCTATTAAATACAATGTATTTACTGATAAATAATACAAATAGTTCAAAACTGAAGGTAGTATTCACAGGTACTCACGGTTGACCTAGCATTACAGTACATATGGCTGAGTGCTGCGCGCTTACTGCCCTCTATCGGGAAAACGGTTGAGCGCATGAAAAAATGCTGTAAATAAAATGTGTCGCAAATTGTATGTTCTACAATTTCGATCCCAAGTAGAAACCAAGATAATCGCAAAAAACTGTTTTTTCTCACCTTTGACCTTGCATAACTTTCGACGCAGACACGAGATTTTATGAGACTTTTGGGGCAACTTTGTGGACCTCAAAATGAAGGTATACACAAAAATGCAGCTTATTATCTCCCATTCCGAGGTTGACCCCTTTTTTATGCTAAAATGACTGGGCCATGACACAAGAAAGAGTTGACAAAAAATGCTTCAGCAGGCCGACTTTAGGAGCATTGTGGCCAACTTTTGGAACACGGTAATTTTTCCAAAAGCTAGCCACATCCTGCTTCTGAAGACCGCCTGCTGAAACTCTTTTTCTTGAAACTCATGTTTTGGTTTTTTGTCAGCTCTTGCATAATGTTACCCATAGTCATTTAGCGGGTCATATTTTCTGATGACTAGATCTGATGGTTAGAACTACTTTGAGTGAAGGATTTGATAAGAACGTGTGAATTTGATTTGATTGTATCGGAGTATTTGATACCTTAGCAGGAAAATGCAAGGGATTTTGGCTTAAAAATTAGTATTTTGACCACAGGATTCAAGACTTTCTCAGCACGGTTTTGAGGTGGACTCCCTTTTTCTTCCAGCAGCTCAAAATCAGAACAACCTTTATATGAATTTGACCCGGAATCTCAGAGCATTCAGTTCCATTTTCATTTCGCCAGCAAGATTGAATACCTTTGATTATCACAATCCTTGTTGCTTTTAATTAGTGCATGCAATACTCTGGAAGTTCTTTCCCAAAAAACATTCTTCTGAATAAATTTGGTTTTTAGATTCAGAGTCTTTTGCATGTTTTAGGAGAGACATGTGGAAGATATTTTTCTCAAGAAGTGTTTTTAACAAGCTGTTGTTCGTTTTCTGTCACGAATATATTGGCAGTGGCTTTGTTCGCTTTCGTGACTATTTGATTTTAGCGTCGTTTTTGATTTCGCCAGCTAGTAGGCGATAGTCTTCTCTGGTTGACGCTTACCAACTTGAACTAGTAAAAATTATTATCAACTCCTTAAAAAATGCCTAATGAGTCGAAGTATTGTCTTTTTTAAGTTTTATTTTTGAAATTACTATGTATTTGGAAATAATCAAAAATAGATGACTGTCAAGGTTTGAGTCTCCTGTAAACCAACCCTATACCTACTGATCTACAGTCACTGAGAAGCCCACTTGAAGTAAAAATCAAATTAACGACAGATAATTATTGTACTCGTTATATTGCAAAATAATCTAACTGCAGATGAAAAAAATTCACTTAAGCACTTTCATAGACGACCAAGTCGACCGCTGAGATCTACTGTCCTGTCGTAAAGATATAACACGCCACTTCGCTACCTTGCGGTTAGCGAGCTCGCGAAGGACGACACTGAATTTTTGTTATCACTAATTATATATTATCAAATTAAGTTAATCATACAAAGCCAAACAATTTTAACTTGCCTTTAAGTTCTTTTGATAATTTTTTGGTCGTTTTTAAGATATTTTTGATGAATTTCCGCACAGGAAGTTTCCCACGCTAATTTATCACTTTTGATAGTTGATTTATCACTTGTAGCTAAGAAATCGTCAAAATTCACTTTAAATAAATTTTTCAACGTAGAAAAAGAAATAGGAAAAAATAATTATATTCGGTATTCAGTTTTTTTACTTTTCCCCTTTGTTTGCAAATGTTTATTATTAGTTTCAATTTTGTCAGTTGTGCTCTCTTCATTATTCGGCGCGAGCCCGTGAAGTATTCTTCTTTTTCAGGTTTCTTGTGACCTGGCTGGACTGTTATTCTAGGTAGGAACTTCTACTATCTTTTGCATTAGAATCAAACACGTGGACCGCAAGGTTGTCTGCCTTTCGCAAAGCGTCTACCACTCGAATGTTAGCACATTTTCTCTGCGTTTTGTGCTTGATTTTCAGACTCCCTTATAGCGAACGCACTTTGTCGCGCCTTGGGTTTAGTTGGCTTAGCCAGTTTAAACCTGAAAGCCTGCTAGTCGTTTACGGGCTCAACCCCTTTCACTGGTATTCGTATACGAATTGCGACTTCAGAATGTTTCACCATGTTCAGTGATCCCTTTTTTTGGGGCGAATCCAATTCATTTTTAAGCATAGACCAGCCGAGCAGAGCTCGCAAAGCGGCGAAACAACATCCGTTACGTTCTCTTTTAACGCAGACACATACATTTGGCTGACTACATTCTGGTTTGGTTGGTATGCCCAGCTATTTCTTCCGTTTGTAAAACTATTTGAAAAGTTCTTGGTTTCTTTTAGAAGAATATTATAAATATCTCTGGGATTTTAGTTCACATAGAACCTTTGTAAGCTTCCAAAAATTCCCTCGAATCAATTAATCCAATTAACTAGTGCCCCATGCACGATAAGTCACTAGGTAAGCATTCTATCAAGACATAAATCGCCAACTGATAAGCGGTCAAACGCAGAAATATTTCAAATGTTTCAGTCTAATAAACAGCCCAAGTAAACCCCGGTCCACATGTATAAACATATTTCTATCATCTCTCCTATAAGTCAAATGATGATCACAAGTGTTAAATTCATTCTTCCGTTAACAATATCATAATCATCGATAATTTCTATTTAATATAAACGCAAATCTAAACAAAGTCATTTCCTGATAATACTGTAAACAAATTCGTTGATCGCGAATATTACTTTTAAAAAAAAAATGTAAACAAATTATCGTGTCGGAATTATTAACCCTGGCGATTTCGACAGGTTAGATTCAAATCATGGACTGACTAACAAAATGTCTTTTACTTTTATTGAAAACATTGCAGTCCAGACCTGGATAGATTCGAGTCATATTAAAGAAGCGAGTTCAAATAACTTGACTTTGTATTTGTGAAAGAAACTAGGAAGTGAACTCATATAATTTTGTAAAATCAATTTCGAAACTGAAATTAATTATTTTTTGTGCTAATTGCAAATATGTTTTAGTATACAGGTCCAGATTAACCCTAACACAATATCCTGAATGAGAGAAATGTGTTCTCTTAGGATTGGAAGTAAATTCTAAAAATTGCTTGAGAATGGTGCAAAGTTTTTTCGCGAATGCTAAGACCAAATAATTCAACACTATGGTAAACTCATTCTTGTATAGGCTTATTACCCAACTACTAACACATCCTGCTCATTTCACCATCAAATACAAGTAGCTACTTGTCCAACTGTATCTACTTTGGTGCTTAGATTGTTTCCAATCAGCAAGTTTACGTAACCTCCATTTCATCATTGCATGATTGATAGCTTATCAAATAAATCTACACTCTTCTATACACATACAGACGCACAACACCTGTTCAAATCGACAAGTAATTGAAATGAATGCACCAATGCAAATATTTAACCTCGACATAGACCTGACGTGGTCCAAGACCTGCTGTATAGAAAAGTATTGCGCAAGGCCAAGGTAACTAGCAATGACCTCGGAAATACTCTCGGTTTATGATTCGTGTAATAATACCGGCAATTATAGAAATTTTTTTTTGAGGCGACTATAAAAAGTAACTTTGCTGACGGAAAAGATGATCGATGAGTTGACGTTAGAAGATGATTGTGGATAAGAATGGAACTGGGTAAAAAAGGTAAACACGATGAAAGATTATATTTAGTTGCAATTGATTTCGCGAATGACCAGCAAAGTATTTTTTCAACTGTAAATTAACAGTATTTTTTCGAGGAACAACATATTAAATAATTATATTGCAATGATACGAACAATAAACAATCGTCTGATATTTTTTGTTGGAGAACCTCAACGCATCTTAGCTTCATCGAAATGCATTGATCTCTTTCATTGTTAAGCGTTAATAACTCCACCTAAAATAAATCTCTCAAAAAGATAATACAGTTATAATTATTCTTATGATATTTATCGGTCGTAAAACAAATAACCGATTATTTTGCCGTTTACTAGTTATTAAATTCCTCGCACAGCTTTTAAGTAGATGGTTATGCGTAGCTAATATTGTTTTTTTGCAATCTTTTTACACCGGGGATTATTGAACATTCATCCATAGGTGCATCGACCAGACGATAGTCAAGTGGTCATCATGAATGAATATTGATCAAGAGTACACAAGATATAGTCTGTAGTTTGTTTACGGTATGTCTCAAGTTAAGTAGGCTCTTGTCTCTCAGCATAAAGTAAGTAAATGCAAATGTAGTCGAATTAATTTAACGAAGAAGAATCAAATACATTATACGTTAAATATAAAATGTGAGAATACTGTAATTTTTCCGGTATGACAATGAATATAATATAATTTTACTTCCTAGAATTTTCCTGGAAAATTCACTAGGTAGATGCGCGTTCTTTCGTTATAGGAGTTGTGACGGCGCAGTTGGATTCGAGATCTTAGCCTAAGAGGAATTAAGGGTGGTGTACGAGTCCAGGATCCATAAATCTGCGTTCGAAGCCCGAAAGGCGACCAAGCTTAGTGTGCAGTACTGACTGACCCGATTTAATCGGGGACAATGTAAGGGGGAACTTCTGCTTCAGTTCTTCTGGCATAATTGTCAATAACAGAGGGACAGTAAGTGCTCACATGCTTGGTGATGTAACATTTTCGACAAGGTAGATATTCTCTTTTCTGAGTGCTGATCGGATATAAGGTCGTACGGTTTGACCAAACACTTCACAAAAATATTGGCATTGGTTTTAAAGATTGGTTCTTTCATAAAGATGTGCTTGGAGTTCATTTGGATTTTCCAAAGCTCTCTTGTCTGGAATAAAGCTATATCGGCAAAAGTTAGAATGCCTGGAAGAATAATCTGTTCTAAACGAGAAAATATGCCAAAACCAAATGTTTGTACCTTTTAAAAAATAACAGACTTATTTTTCTTACAAAAAACAGTCTAAATAATCACCGGCCGGATTGATTTACCTTTTCAGGTTTCCCTTTTATTGATCTGCTATGTGTCATAGTATTATTATTAATTGAACTCACAAATGTATGGACTTGATGGTGTTATTTTAAAAGTTACTATTGCTCCAACTGCTATGTCGCGTTTATTGTTTATTTTAATATGTTTGGCTTTTACCAAAATAGTGCTTGTGTTGCAAAGTGTGTGTTTAGATTATTTCGCGTTTCTAATGTTTGTGTTCACATCAGCATCTGCAGCAAAGTTATATCAACCAGAGCCATGCTGAAAGTCAGAAGTAAAGTCACTGTTTTAACCTAAATGTCGACGTTCACGAGGAGTGGTTTTTCTAGATTTTTCCTAAATGCGAAATTAAACAGTTTTTTCAACGATCTTTTCCAGAATCGTTAGCAAAATAGAGCTAAGATATAAGAAACGATAATTCTTAGGTTTAATTTGCAAAATATTCTCTGCTTTAAGAATAAAAACTACTCTTTGTTCGATGGCGAAATACAAGAATCCTATATCCTATATCAGCCAGTAAAACGCTATTAGTACCAGAAAATTTGAATAACATGAGGAATTTTATAGCCCACTCCAATCGAGAATCTCAGATCGATGGTTCTCGTAGAAAAAATCAGTGGAGATCGGATCAAAGATCGTCCTGTCGGTTAATTTCATATTAAAAGTTGAGCTTTGGCCTCCTGCATATAAAAAATATGTACCTGCTAACAGAAAAAAAGTCCTGTCTGGCATTTCATTCATTCAGAAGAAGTGTCTGCTGCTTACTGACTAAGGTAACGTCAAGAACATTCCTCCGATTCGAAGTGAAAAAAGCTGGTTCGTTGCCTACATTTGTGATGGACAGGTTGTGGCCCAAGATCAAGTCAAAAACTGCTTTGGGTCGACCGTTTGTATCAAAGTTGCCCCACAATTCATGATGTTCATTAGAGTCAGCGCCTAGAATAAGTAGTACAGAAATTCTAGCAACTGCTGTCAATAAATTTTTAAATACCACAAGGAACATTTCCTCCAATTGATTTCCGGTGTAACAGCCATGCTATACAAACTGAGAATGTAGAGTTGAAGCTTCTCTTGACTGTCGAGTGTTCTGTGTCTATATCCAGTGGTGTATATTCCGCAATGCGATTGTTCATTACAACCAAGAGTTCTTGGAGTAATACGAACTCTTCTCTTGTCTTTGGCAAGCGGCATGACTTTTGCTGTTTGGGAAAGGTGGGCATTAATTTAAAGCACCATCACCGTTACCAATTAGGGTTAATTTTAGCTCCTCCTCGGATGTCAAGTCCTCCTCACTCTCTTCCTCTGCTTCCAGAATTAGAACGTTTAAGCAGCCACCCAAAATCACAGCTAGTTTCAGCAACCACGCGAACAGTTGAGAAACCAAAAAGCCAACCGAGAAAGTAACGGACCCCTTGTTAGATGACTGCTTTACTCTTAGAGCATCCTACTTTGCACTGTGTTTTACAGGCTCAAGACCATTTGATCCAGGGCATTGGCCCTGTAACTTCTATTTACGTGAGGTGCCAATTTCTTAACTCCATAGTCGATGACGCTCTTTTGTGCCACTTCGATCGATACCGCTTTTTCATTTAAGACGAAGAGAGCCTTATCATCCATTTCGGCTCTCCGACGGAGAAACAAGTTTAAAGAGCCTAAAGCTCTCCAAAATTTCCTCTAGATCAGAGTGGAAGTGGTGGATCCATGCTTTGCATCTGAGTTGGCTAGATATTTCATTCTTTGGTACCATCTTCAGATTGACGCCTGGTCAAAGTTGTTAGGATTGACGCTCCATACAGTAGGGGAGATCGTCTGCTTGTAGAAGTCAGCTGAGCGTTCATCTTCACACACTAGCAGCCTCAATCCTTTACACGTTCGGCCCGACGGGAATGTAATGGCAGTCCTTAGGTAACATTGCAGTCGAGTAGCTCATTACAAAAATCTGCAATTATGGGAGATCGTTTATCTACTCGGGACGGTTCAGGGGCAAGAAAAGTTAGAAGCTCCATTGAAGATGATAACTAAATCATACTACCTTACGAATTCTACGCTTGAAGTGGGTCTAAAAACATCGCCTCTGATGAAGATTCATGAGAACTCATAAAGATGTCGTCGCTCTAGGCTATTTTTTGCCGTCAGTGCTAATGCTTGACGGATTTGACTGAGCTTCGCTGAGCTGAATATCCTTTAGAAGTAGGATACTTGATGATGCGTTTGCTGTTATTGAGAGTATTATGGTGAGTGAGATTTCTAGTGTGATTGATCGTGTCCTTGGTACCAGTCTAAAAGTAACGGTGAATTCATGTTTTTGAAGTTTCACAAATACTTCGATAATTTTATCAGCCATTTAAGCCAAGAATGCTGTCGGTCGAAGAAACTGAAGCTCCCCTTTGCAGAGTGCTGGGTCAAAGTTTTCAATAATGACCCTTACAATCGTCAGATCACAAAGTCCAGCAAAGAACCTACGTATATATATCCTCAGCCTTGGCAGGCCAACCATTTCAGCTACAATAACCTTAAAAGTGGACCACCCAGCTGAAATCGGAAAACATTAAGAGGAACAACAATTTAGATAACTCACAAAATCAATCTTTTTCATATTCCATATATTGTTAGTAAAATAATTCAAAATTATGTTCCCGAATTTTCGTATAACAATTTCTGGTTATTCTATTGGCATGAACGGTTTAGTACCTTTCGTTTAAGTGCCAGAGCAAGAGCAGGTTTATACGCGTTTCTCTCGAAAGTATTTTTTTGTTCAATTTATGGACACTCTAGACTTAAAAGTATCCAACCTCTAATTATATAAAATAATCCATATAAACATTCTGGAAAAATCTCTTCAATACAAAAATTAAATTATAAACCAAACACTATAAACATCCGAGATTCTAAAAAAAATTTAATGTACTATAAATAATAAATTATAAACCTCAAATTAGTGAAAAATCATTGTAGTATTTTTTTGTAAAAATTTAGTAAGAAATGACTGTAAAAAACAGCACCTTTCAGTGTTTTCGATCAAAATTCAGTTCATAACGAAAAAACATGTTTTTCAAATAGCTTCTAAATCGTACTGATTTCAGATAAAAACTCCACAAAGTGCACGAATAGTAAATCGGATGTAGACCTTTGATAGGCAGCGCCTTATATGATCCATATTTTCAAAGCAAAAAATTCGAGAAATTACAATATTTGTTAAAAAAAATTTATATAAAATGCTCACAAAATTTGAGTGAATTCTGCTTGTTCCCTTATTATAAAAAAATAAAAATAAAATCACTAAAAAATTTACTCCTACACACTTTCCACCCTTAATGGCCAATTTCGTATTATTTTTTTGTATACAGCTTATGAGCGAGCTAGCGGTGTTAAATATGCTTTATTAGATCTCTGCACTTAAAAACTTCGACTGATACTATGCGATATTTGGATTTTGATGCGATATTTGGAAAGTTTTTGCCTCTTCTCCTTGGCAATAGCTACAGTTTAACGGCATTTATGTATCCAATTTAAATTTTCAAACTAGCGCCCACTGTGGGACATACGAGAATGTAGTTTTCTTGAGGTTGGCTTACTCTAGCGTGTATTATTTTTAAACTACTTAAAACCATTTGGTTACAATATTTATTGTAATTTTGTGGCAATCAAGTCATTTTTTCATTGGCAAAGCTGCAAAAATGACGCATTTCGATTTCGCTCAGCTCGATTTCAGTTGATGATTTTTGAATTATTTTAATATCATTGTTCGAATTCTATAGGTCAAATTGTCAGTTAAATATATCTACTTCATGTTTGCATTTTCTAAACCACCTGAAACTGCCTATCTATATCTAATTAATTCGAATATTTAGAGCAAAAATATACTATACGATCTTGATTAGGTTGTACGCAAAAAGTGGTTCTATGACCCCACAGAGAGGCATTTCGGCACCTCTAACAAACCATCACTTTGTTTTCCGCTAGTGATCGTATCTGGCAATTTATCTCGCGGATAAAATATTTCATCTTTTGTGTCGGTGACTGAGGCTCTAATTAAGTCAATAAATATTTACCCGGTATAAAAGCTCTGAATCCTTTGAATCAGAAAAAAAGAGATACTTGATTGCAGATCTCCATCTATTTTTCTGTTTAAGTTTCCGCTTGAATTTTATTTTTGTTCCAACGTCAAAACGAAGATATATCTTGTCAAATTTTGCCTTGTCAAAATCAAATAAGATTAGCATAATTAATACATTCTCACCTAAAAACTAAGTCTAGAATTTAACTTGGGACAGAAGCAACTTTTTCTAGTACGTACAAAATTTATTGCTTGTAGTATTGCAAACAAATGATATTCAGAAGCCGAATGAATACCGTTAGTTGTGTTTAACGTGAATGTACAATTTATGAAAATTCGATCAACTTTCATAATGTTATAGCACGAGCTTTAAGCTAATTTTGAAATTTCATTTTTGAATCCATATGGGATTCGTTGGAGAGTTTTATGCCTGCGGGTCTAGATTCCGGAAAAGATCGGCAGTATTATCGATTTACTGAATTCGAATTGCGGAACATTCGTGTCCAGTTTAATGTCGTGCAGCGTCAACGTAGCCGTTGACATACGATCATCGAATCCAGAACCCGTTGCATTGACGTCGTAGAAAGCGTCAAATATTGTAATAATCTATTCGCGACTGGACAACCGTTCGTTCGGTGATACAACTGATATTAATGATGAACTATTTATGGTTATACACGACCATAAACATTAACATGCAAATATTTATGCGTACGCAAATCGATGAAGAACTGAGAAGTATTGAAATACATATTTATATAAATTGATACTGTATTTGATGGTGATCTAAACTGAAGCGCTGTATGTAATCCAAAGTGGGCCGTGAAGGCTAAGTGTCTGTGTATCTTTCAGTTGCTAGTTTTCTATCATTGAAAAAGTGAGATAGCTGTAATGATGTCATCATCGTGGATGTAAATGAAAAAAGATAATATGCAGACGCTTTGATGACAATCGAGAAATACTGAAAAGCATTAACGGAAAAATCTGAAGAGTAGATGTCGATTTTGAGCTGCTTGAATGGCAAATTTTAGTGTTAAATTTTGCATTTGAAAACTAATATAAATTATTAAAACAATATTAATCAATTTTCAACGATCTAAAAGTCTTTGGCCAAAATAGCATAAATTTTCAACTTTTCAGATCTTATCTCTCTTTTCTCATACCGTATAAAGCACCTAAATCGATTTATGTCAGCCGGCATACATTTTCTTTTCTTCGAAATGGTAAAAATTGACAAAGGCATAATAGTTTGTCGGACCCGACAACATATCGAAAAGGTTCGCTATGTGACTTTATAATCTTTAGTGAACATAAATACATATCTATTGCCATTAATCGAAACAAATATCTTAACAATACGTTGACCTGAACCTGATCTGCGGGTGTATGTACATACATAGGTTTCAGTTTCGAATTTGTGATTATCTGGTAGATAGCTTTTCAAACAAAAACCTCCGAAACGACTAGACCGACTGGCTAAAATGACAGTAAGAAGTTCGCCATGCTTTTACATGGAAAACACGACAAAAATGGCGAAGATGGTATGATGACCTTTTTGCGGGTTTTCGTGGCGACTTTGAGGTCGAGAGTTTCTGTCTCAGCGAGACACTAAAGTGGAAACTGATAGGTGTAATAAATCATTGCTACAGTCGCCGATATGAGGTTTATTGCACTAGATGAATGGAGTCATTTAGACAGAATGACAGTGAAGACCTCATTTAAGTGACTATTTGCTTGAAACTGTTATAAAATAATTTGATCAAGCTAAGAAGATAATAATTTGATAAGTTTGGCTATGCGAATCTAGTTAATCGAATTCAAAGCAGTTTTTGCAACGAATACATTCCAATGATACGATCAGATACTAAGGAAAAGATAATTTAAAAATAGATTGCTATACTTAAATCTCTCAACGTTTAATGTCTCAATCTATAAATTCCACGCAATCTAATGCAATCACTGTGGTATCCATTACGTATTTACTATTCATGGGCTCACTTTTTACACTTTCTTGAATATCTTCTCGAATTCATACTAGCCATTGTAATCAAAAATTCGGTACATGTCTGGTCGTGCGCATTTTTCGCATAACTCTTTTTTGTTAAATTTCAACTGACATAATGGCAGGTGTAATTAAAAGCACATTAGTATATTTTCGCACTGTTACTAACTTGAATGCTTTGTCTGCCGATGGCTGAGAAAGTCGGACTTTTGGTAAACAAACATGTAGGTATAAGGAAATAAGCTGGCAAGTACTATCATTTGTCGTAATACGTGTTGTGCATTCACAATCATATGCAGCAGGCTTATACGAAAATCACTCAGGTAGCTAGCATGCGGTTTTTTTTGATAACAACCGAGTTTCTAGTACAGTGTGATAAAGTCCAATGCATGTTGATAAGCTCGTGATGTTTGTTTGGTGAAAACAAATAGCGTTACCGAATTCCGGGAAGAGTTTTTTATCTCAAACGTCATATCCGAGAAAAAAGATAAAATAGCTAACCAAATATTAATTATTATTAAATCTAAAATAAAGAGCTGAAAAAGAGTTCTCGGCTTACCCATGATATTCAATCTTTTAACTAGGGAATTTTCGATGCAAAACTAAATTATCGAAGGATATTTCCTGAACAGACCTTAGGGTAAAAAAAAGTGCTTAGCATCAAAAGGTTTTCCATGGTGAATCTTTGAAGCTCGATTTCAACTTTATTGCTTCTCACGTCTTCTTCTCATTCAGGTCTCCTGCAATAAACACAAGACCTTCTTCTTCAAATAACTTGCTGAGATCTGGGCCAATATTGGTTTTCTAGGAATGATGTACGCGGAAATCACTATGAACTCTAAAGAATCGGTGTATATCTTGATGACGGTTACTTCCATCTGATGTAGAGTAGGAATTTGGATATGATGGTGGTTTACGCCCCCTCTCACCAGAATCGCGGTGCCTCTACCTCTACCTGTCAATCTATCGTTACGATATAGATTGTAGTTAGATATGTGGAGGCGATCAGCTAGTTTAAGAAATGTTTCTTGGATGATCATGATATTAACGCATATGACATTAGCTCTCCAGTTTCGCTGCTGATGGAACTGGCATTCTAGGTGTGAATGGACATATTATTGGGAATGACCATTAGGGATTTTTATTATTGCTCTCGTTACTAGTGCAAAGATCTTTTTTACGTTTTTAGGGTTCCTCGGACAACACCCACTGAGTCCACTTTGTGATTCTCTGATTATAACTGGAATCGTGGTCCTCTTTTGTTCAGTATCGTCAGGTTTTTGTCCTTTATCTGGTTTAGTTTTCGGTGCTATCTGTGCTGTTGTTGTTGGCCTTTGTGGCTGCTGTGCCAATAGCCGTTTCATAAGGACTTTGCGGTTTCGAAGTTGGCATTGTAGGATACTCTTCCTTATGTCAAGAAATCAAACTAAAGCTGCCAACATTTGCAGTTCAGTTACTTATTTTTCTGAATTTAATATTTGTTGTCCCCACGTTGGGCGCTCAGACACACAATGCAATTTTTTCTGCTAAATGTCGAATCAAAATTGATTATCTGATAACTCTAACCAAAAACAAACTTTGAAAAGATAATCTGAGCTATATGTTGCAAATTTCTAAGACGTAGACAAAAATGTTATTATATTTTCCCACAAACTCATAAAAACTGAACGTCGAGATATAACGATCCCAATTCACAAGACTGACTTCAAGTCACATTAGTTTCAAATAACAATACAAAGTCATTTACTATGCAAATCGCTTTTGGTTACGTTACGACTAAAACTTCTACAGCTTCAAACAAAGTACCTACGAAACAGACAACTGAAAAAGAATACTACGCTCTGAACATATGAAACAAAACGGAATGAAAAAAAGGAATTGAATAAAAAACATTTTTCACAATGGACATATTTATTACAATGGAGCGAGTCAAATCACACAGACCTGAAATAAAACGACAGATACTCTGCGTCAATATCTCGCAAACAAATCTAATTAAATTCTAAAATCTGCTTGAATCTCCAACGAACCAGTTTCTGCACCCTTGTCTATTGGCAGCGAAATGACGTCCATTTTTTTATTCCTGCCTGCAATGAGTGAAAGGAATATGCAAAACGTTCCATTCGGATCGGCCCACTGGCTAAATCCAAGCACACATATCTCTTGAGTTGTGTCGACACAAGTCGAATTCAAATCGGGATAGCTTTTGCACTTCTAATTATTCGAAAGTATTTTACAGTGACGCTGGGCACTAACGTTCGAACCGTAACTGAACAGCTAAAACAGTGAACGAGAAGAGATGACAATTTTTTTTATGGGCAAATTCATGAGAAAAGTCAATGATATCATTGTGTCGCTACGTTTCGAATTCAAAGTCGAATGGATGTCAGTCAGTGCGTTTGGACATTATATGCTAGGCACTGGCTAGATGGCTCCGGTCAAAGCCCATAATGTTTGTGCACATAAAAATGTCGAGAATGGAACAACGGAAGGAGGAAGGAACGAAGCGAATTTGCTCGAAATTAATTTAAAGTGGATGCCAGACATCGTTTCTACTTTTGTTTCCATCAATCAAATTTAAATCCTTGATTTGCTCATAAGACACTGGATGCTGAAATAATGATGAGTGATGTCGGTGTTTTGACAGAGGCGTGATACGATTGCGAACGAGATTTCAAGTATGTGAATAGACAGAACAATATGGTTGCGACCTGGCAAGGGTAACAGGCACCTCTTTGACACTAATGGTCATAGCAGAGCAGGTCAGCTATGAAAATCATAAAAGTGTATCTAACTTTGCTTAGTTATATATTTGATATAGTACCAGAAGCATCGTAACTAGCACAATACTAAATAAGTGCGTGTAGATCGATCAAAGCAAGCTTTGTAGGTTTTTTTTTAAATGATTTATTTGCCTTTCTACCACGTTAGATATGCTACAGTAATTGCCATATGTCTAATAGTGTTACTGGTAACGGGTTTTCAAATTCTAAGTTGATGCATTTGAATAAATATGTATGTAGGATGATATTTTTCTAGCAAGCATCGGCAATTAGTTGTGAAGTCTGAAATATTATTCGTGTTGTCAATTATTTATCATGTTTTGAATAAAATCCAGTTTTGGATAGTGTCTTTGATTGATATTTGAAAGTAGTGCGTCGTTTGTTCGAAAAGTTTGGGCAGAATAAAAAAATTAGTTTTAAGTAGGATGTAGCTTTGAACGAGAAGTTTTCACTATTTTTTGGTCAGGTGAATAAAATCAGATCAACTGAATTATTTATGAATCAATCACATAATGATCCTGGAATGAATTTATGAGCAGACATTTAATTTAGGTTGACTTATCATAAATATAAATAAATAAGCTCCTTGTTATTGAATTTCATTTTGAATTATTTGCACATTTTCGGCCCAGCTTATTAAATCACTAATCTGGTGGCTTTACTGTTTTTGCAGACTCTTATTTTTTTGTATTAGTTTAATATTCTTTTTGGATGTATCATTGCTCTCAACGTTTACAAAATCTGTTATCTTTTCGGCAAAATTTTATGTTAGAACTACTTAAAACTAGGATCAAATCTAACTTATGCCCGATTAATTGCATTAAGATCTAACTTACTAAAAATTAGCCCTTTTTGATCTTCGAGTGGCTTTCATATTCGAGAAGCGCGCTGATGATCTGTCGTTGACCATTTGCTTTAACCGGATGAACTGTTGAGTGCCTCAAAGATAAGTCAGTCTATGCTCATACACAGGCTGATTATATCTGTTAGCAGAATTTCATAGTCAATTTCACAACTCGGTCACTAAGTGGCTTTTAACTACTTTTGCGATAAAGTAGAGAGTTCCTTGGCTTCTTTTGAGCTACCGCGTTATCAAAATTCCCAGTGCAAAAGAACAGGATCTTCAATCCTAATATCACCATTGCTGTTTTACGATTATCACACAAAAACAGTGCCTAAAGGAATTTCGGCGTTGATTCAAATTATGCATCGTCCATAATTCGATGTGTGTTTTCCTTCGCAGTTAATGCATTTCACTTAAAGTTACATGTCAATATTTGCTTTGAAACTCCTTCGAGGGATAAAAAGCATCAAATATATTACAAGCACTTTGCAAGGACATTATATTGCTACTTAAAAATATCCCTAATCATTTACACACTGTTAAGCTTAGATTTTCGTATTTTTACCTCTTGTGTTGGCACTTGAAAATATTTTGTCAAAACTTTTAATATTGTATAAACTAAAATTATTATGAAAACATAAAAAGTAAAAGACATTTATCATATAAAAATATCTAAATAAATAAAATTAAGTATTTTTTTAAAATTAAATAATGATAATTTCAAGTAAATAATACATTTTTATTTTCTTATTTTCATGTATGTAATTATGAGGTCCAAAAACAATTCGACAGTTAACAGGCTTAGATACCTAAGAAGTTTTTAATGCACCGTGTGTAAGTTCAATAGTATCGGACTTAATATTAACTTTGTTAGATAGTACAGTTATTAACATTGAATGCATTTTAATAAAACTGATTTTATCAGTCTTTATAAATTTTGAAACATTCTCATTTATTATCTTATCCGTTATAAGTTTTGCCAATATCAATTTACTTTTTTTTACTCCATTGAATATTGCGGTTAAAAGAAATATACCATTTTACCTAGCGCCGTAAATTCAACAACAGCCCATTAAACTTTACTTTAAAAAACTTCTTTTGTTCTTCCTCTATTCTTTCAAAACGAATCTTCAGCAATATCTGGGTTGTTCGATTACGTCAAAATATCAAATTTGCATCCAGCACGTGTGTGAATGAATATAATCCAATCAAACCTATTTGAATATCTCAGAGTAATCAAGAATAACTTTAAGTTGTTTTCAATTAAATGAAATTTACGAGTAAGATAGATCTGTAGAAAGAATAAATTACTTTTATATCGTTAATAAAATAAGCTTAACTTATAGCAGTTTGAAAAAACAAAAAGAACAGCATTGTTTAGTTATGAGAAGATGCTAAAAGTTGTATCATTAGCCTTGATTCAAATCGATACAATTCAGGTTTTGCAAAATCTCTGGTATCTATAGCGATTCGTAGCAGTTTTATTGCTTTAAGAGAATTATATTTTATGCTGAAATTCAGCAGAATTTAGAGTCTAATAGTTATAGTGATATGCGAATTGATAGAATAAGCTCCGAAAAAGGCATGATTAAAATTGAAGACTAATTAAAATTTGTAACTGTTTTAATTTCGGAAATACAAGTTCCACTATTCGCGACTACATTAAAAATAGAGGAAGTAGAGTCTACGATTTAATTTTTGCTGTTGGTACTACATTTTTTTCTTATTCAACACAATGTACTGTATCTTGTGAAGCATAATCTAGAAAAAACTAATTTGAATTGTTACCAAGCGACATTCAACCAAGTTGATTTATGTGAGTCAACTAGGTCACCACAGGTGATACCACTGAGCTTGTCCCGCATTTTGCTATCAGACCAGATCAAAGGAACAATTTTGTACCGTGCTGCTTAGATTCGTGCAAAACTATGCGAAACACATACTGGATATTCATTCAAAGAATGCAAGTATTCCAGCGAAATAGAGGGGCTTTTTTGCGACAGTTTGTTTCACAAGAGCTTTGAAGTTTTTACTTTCAAAATAAATTAAACTTATTCAATTGTAAAAATGAAATGAATATTTTATATGAAACAATCTAGCTATGATTTGTTTTGTTATATTAGTATATTATTTTATTAAACAAACGATGCTAACTAGTTTTAAATCCCAAATCTATTCACAACAAATGAATGAACACATGCAATTCATTAATTTACTAGCAGCAATAAAGGAAACCAGAAACGATAAATTTTTCTCTATTGTTTGTTTATGAGGCATTGTGCTGATCTCATAATGCATACTATTTTAACTTTCTTCTGTTTTTTATTTAACGAAAAGTCACATGCATGCTACGTATTCTATTTTTTGTTACAGTCCGTGCAATAAAACATTCTCTTACCCCCAGCAAAGCAGCACAAAGCACCTTACACAATACCGATTTAGACTATTGTTGATATCTTGCTGGTATCCAACGCCTCCGGGCCGGAATCAACTTAAGTGCTATCTAAACATTTGGCGGTTATGAGCCTCATAAACAAATTATAAACATACGTAAAGCCGACATTTATGCACACCTACTACATGTGTATACAGACAAATGTGTGATGGACTCATAGTTTTATGGATATCAGTTAACTAGATGATTATGTACAATTACAAAATGTAGATTGTGATATGAAGCTAGTAGGCAGGTGATAGTAATGTGGTCTATGAGCATATTTTGTTTCAGACATGAAATTATGGGGTAATTAAGGTTGCTTATGATTATGTTGGGGATCTGCAAACATACGTATGCACGAATGTTTGGTAAGAAAAAAAATGTTATTTTTCAGTATGGAAATTTCTTCATATTTGTGCTTCGGATTAGTTTGTATGTTAAAACTGGCTTTAAATGGGAAAATGAGCAAATATTGAATTCTTAAGTTTTTAAGAGTGATCTCATTACTGTTATATGTAATTCATTTTTATGAGCTTTTCCTGATAACACTATTGTTAGCACAGCATATCACATTACGTGTGAGTCTTATCATGATAGTTTGCTTTGACTATGTAATTGTTTCACAACTAATTTTCCGTGCCACAAAATTATTAAATTTTCATGAAAAGTATGCCATGGTCTCGGCCTAAAATCTAATTTTCTTATTCAATTAGAGCATAATTTTTCTCTAACGCTTAATTGATAAATCTAGTCAATAGAACTCTGGCTTCCCGCGTAGAGCACTGGCTCCGGTTGGAATAGAAGTCACACACCGAGTTTTGAGCTAGCCTATCTGTGGTTACGTACTTGAGGAGCAAAGTGAGGCATCAAACTAATCATTGCACACTCGTAAAAAATTCGATTAAAACTATTTGAAAGTGGAACCAAATCTTAGCTTTTCTTCTCATTGTATTAAAATAATTAAATAAATTTCGATCTCTCTAACATGTTGTGACCTATTTTCTGAATTTCTAATCCATTTATGTCTTATCTCTTGTCAACTCCATCTCAGCTGAGCTTTTGGATAATCGATCACCTTAATTTTCTTATTTGACTCCGTTGTCTATAGAAATAATTGCCAAAATTTAAAACCATCATCCAGTGCTGGTTTGAATGATTCGAAAATGAAAATGACCAATGAAATGACCAATGACCATGGAAAATGACCAATGACTCTGTGTGTCGCTCTATTAACCATATTCATCAAAAGTTTATTTTGATTATATATATATATATATATATATATATATATATATATATATATATATATATATATATATATATATATATATATATATATATATTCTGCTACTTGGAAAGCAACTGTTACACACTCCATTCCTAAATCTGGAGATCTATTTTGCTACTGATATGAATTATTCCAGTTTTTCGATGATACCGTTGTAAACGAATATGCTCACTTTATTTGTCCTGAGCGGTGTGGATTCCGCAGAGGTCACTCTGTGTCCACAAATGTCGTACGTTTCATATACACGGACTTTTCAAAGGCATTCGGTAATGTGGACCATAACATTCTCCTGTCCAAATTACAGCAACTTAGATTTTCCTCTTCTTTAATACTTTGGCTTGAGTCCTATTGTCATGACTAATCTTGTTGCATTAAACATAAGTCCTGGCTATATATTCCATTTAAACAAAAAACGGGAGTTCCACAAGGATCTATACTGGATCCTCTTCTCTTCTTATTTTATGTGAAATATCTACCATCACTTATTTCATGTGAAAGTTTATTGTGTGCTAATGGCTTTTCATTTTTTCCAACAGTAGAATCCATGGAAGATTGCGGTCTCCAACAATCCAAACTGTACATTATTGAAAACTGTTGTCACAAAAATAAGTTGAAGTTAAATATTCAAAAATGGCAATATAGTCTACTGATTTATAGCTATAATTTATGCGAATCCTACCTTAGAATACTCTAATCGATTGAATTTACTAACCTTGCGCATTTGTCTACTCTATCAGTGTTTCCTTTTTTAACTGTGTTCTAGCATACAAAACTATCCTAGTTTTGTGGACATCCGATTCCACAATCGTTCCTCTGGCACTCGAAACTCAGGAAAGTTTGTAGTGCCATTTGCGCGGTTTTCCTTTTATTACATCTTGATTTTGTCAAAACTGCTTTTAAAGGCTTTAAAGCTAGGCCCACTAGCTCAATTAATCTCATCTTACTGAGTAGCTTTCAGAAAATAAATAATCATGCCATTGGAAGTTTCTACATGATTGTCAAATAAATTAAAGTTAAACAGGGCTCTACCAACTCAAAACCCCAAGGTCCCTCTTGGTTGTGGTAAGATACTTTGTAAAAGCAACATAGGAAACCGACAGAATACTAAACATTTGAGGCTCTAAAGCTCAGAGCTGATAATCATTTCGCATTTATCAAAGCATTAATAACGTTATATATTCTTCCGTCCTCCAGCTACCTGGACCCTAACTATACATAATCGAGTGCTTCTGCCCTTCTTCTTGACTAGAGTTTCAGGTTATGACCTTGGAATTTTGAATGGCTTGGTGATTCTCTTCTTCTTTATGGTGGATATATGACGACTTCATCTTATTTGGCGATCGTCTCAGTCCTTAAAAACCGATTTTTAGTTCTACGTGTCAGTACGGTTGGTCACCAGATTTTTGTTGCCATAAGGTTCTTCACTTGCCGCAAATACCTTCCCAAACTTTTTTGTAAAATAAATTTGATTAGTATCTTTATTAGTTTCATGACCGTTGTAACACTGCTCATAAAATTTTATATTGCTGTACCAGTTTGATTTTTGTTAGTCTTCAAATCTGGATGATTTTTTACCTTTTCGAACCAAGGGCTTTCCATTCTGCTTCCAATCCTTGTTACAATTTTTTTCGTCATAGACGCTACATTGATGAGAGGAAGAAGCTTTTAGAAAAAATTGTACTCACCAGAATGACCGACAAACGGAGGTTAAGCTGCCTCCGGAACGAGCTAAAGGTATTTTAGGTATTGACCCCACTTCAGGCATCTAATCTTCAATTCTTCAACTCTTTTCGGCCTCATCCAAAAAGTAAATTCTATGGAGAGATCGTTTTGCCCAAGGCATTGTCCGAAAAGGATAAAAAGAGCCTTGATTGAGCAAAACTAAACAAAAAAATAATCGTCCTGCAGCTTCGAATCTCGAAACATTGACTAAAAAATGGCAAAGGTCGTCTGAACAACTAAGCCAGTCTTGCATACAGGAACCAAAAAGAAGAAAATAACAACTGTTTAATGACATGGTCAACGGGGGTCTGGTAAAGATAGTCATTGATACTAGGAAGAGCAGGGAGTGTATGCGAACATTTATAACAAGGACTCTTGAGAAACTCTGGTGATGAGAAAATATATTTTATTTTTCGCGGTGCATTGTCCAAAGGCGTACAATATATATTCCGCCGGTACGTAAGAAAAACATTTATTTTACAAACCTGCCGTCTTAACGTTTCACAGCAGGTCTGCTGAGTGCCTTCAGTAAAGAAACGCATGACGTCCAGGTAAGTCTCCGCGAGTTCTCTTGGCCCAAAGATCACCCGCCTGGGTAACTTACCAGATTATTTTTTGTTCTTAATAACGGATAGCGAAAAATCTATGGACATGCGAAAATTGTGAATATCAAAAATATCGTGCTGGTTTGATGACGGGGATATTACCTGCTGAGTTTAGTCGCTAGTATCTAAAAGTAAAGCTATTTCTTCTTTCCATTCTTCTTGACCTCTATCCGATTACGTTCATTCCCATATTTCCACACTGACGTTTACACTTACTATTTAAGTCGGTGGCTTCTAAAAATAGGAAGCTCGTCACGACATGAATATGCAATATGTCTGCAGTTATTCTTCTGCTCTTAACAAATTCAATCGTCCATATCCTACCTTCGTCATCGGAAATTTGTGTCAGGACGCTATGAAAAGAAGCTGCCAGCGAATAATAAATCCCCCGCACTTCGTCAATATCGTGCTCAGATTCTTCGTGCACTTACTGACATTAGAATGAAAATCACATTGAACCCACCTGCTTCACCGAATAAGAAGTGGCCAAATGCCAAGACAGCGGCCTCATGGTCTAATGCGAAGACAATGATGACGAGCGAAAAAGAATTTGCAGCATAACATTTTATTTTATTGTCAAATCGTCTCTAACTTTTCAACATAGACATTCATAGCGTCGATTCTTTCGTAACAAAGCCATTACAGGCCATTAACAGTACATATAGAAGAAGGCGAGTGGTTCTGGAATTATAGAGTTGCGTGAATTCGTTTATTTGAATAATATTGAAATAGAAATACATGACATGCTGGCGCTAACGTAAGAATACCATACCGAGCTCGAGACACCATAGACCATGGCAAGAAAATTTTCGTGGAATATTCATTATCACGCATAAATAAGCTTTTGGTAAATATCTGTGGAAGGTCAAAAAGAAATGCTTTAGATAGAAGGAACGTACTTGATCGTATAATGAAATGTGAGGGACAAAATTTTCATCAAAACGGGATTGATGATAGATTTTTTGCAACATAGAATTCATGTTTTTGTTTTCATTTAGTGTAAAATGATTGAAATTAGAATACCATGGTGCTTGTGAAGATGTATCTGTTGATGACATACTTAAATTACAAAATATATTTGTAGGAGCTTAGATTTATTGAATGATAAAATAAAATTTTCATGATTAAGAGACTTTGATGTGAAGGATACAACCAATGTTTTTAGTCGAGATTCAGCTGTTGAATGAATCGAACTGTTAGCGTAACAGCACCTTAATGAAACAAAGACAAGCCATTGCAATCTCTTCTTTCCTTTAAATTCTTCCTTTATGTAAGTTTGCGCACAAGATATTTATTCAACAATTCGCCAAGAGGCAAAGGGCGAAAAGCCTAGGATCAAGAAATCTTTTTTCAAAAAGTTTAAGGTTTTTAGAACATTGAAACATTCATCAAATGCTGACCATCAGCATTTTCTTCTCCCATTTTTTTACTTAAACTTCATTTACTTACTTTTATATAATGCTTTTCTGCTTTTCTAGTTCGAAATGAATTAAAATTGTAGACATTATAGAAAAAATCATAAGTAAGCCATGCTTAAATAAGTGTTACTTTTATTGGTCTACAACAGGGGTGGGCAAACCTAATACTGGTATGATCGACATTAATTTTTTTAATTTATGCGCGATCGACTTCGAAAAATGGGTTAAATCAAAACAAATAAAAATTTCGCTAAACTCTTTATTGATATTAATATATTAAATACATTGTATTACTACTTTGTGCAATGTACTTTATTAATAAATATTTTAGATTAATTTTTTTTTTCATCAAAAAGTATTGTAGAGTTAGGCTTGTAAGCACTGATGCACAATCGAATAGATGCCATTAAGTGGTCATCAGTCAGAGAACTCCTAAGTTGCGGTTCGATATTTTTCATTTGAGAAAACGTTGCTTCACATAGATAAATGGAAGCAAAAAAATGCAAATATCCTCATTGCCACCAATCTCAATAATGGCTATTTTTTATGGTAATTAAATCCAAAAATAATTTTCATTTGCGCGTGCTATTGTTAAAATTTCTAACTCTAGATCCAATGAATTCAATTGTAAAGTATGAGCTAAATTTGATAAAATATCCTCGTTATCGAATTCTCTAAAAGGAAATGAAATAAATTCAAAAATCGGTTGAAGGTTATTGAGATTTGCAAATCATCTCTCGAATTCTTGTTTAAAATTTTCCAGTTCAGGACAAAACATTTCAATATTGCATTCACCAGTAGGTTAGGTTGTACCAGTTGGCACGAGGCCACACATACACCTATTGGTCCATAGTGATACCAGATATATGGGCCAGGAGTAAAAAAATTCAGTCCAAGCGGCCATCGAAGGCCACGGACTTTTTCGCGAGCTGAAGGATGTCTTTCAGCTTTTGCATTTTACATTCACCAGTAAGTTTAATATGTTTTTCTAAATATGGAAAATATTTAAAAATTTTGCCTATTTAATTGTGAAGCAAAAGGTTTTAATTTTACTTAAAAACATTTACCGAACTCAATAAGTCAACAATATTTTCCTTTTCCTTGTAATTGTAAATCAAGGAAGCTGTAAAGGCCCTTAAAATCCGTAAGAAATACTAATTTTTTTACCCATACTGCATCTTCCAATTGTTCATGTTTTTCTCCCAATGTGTCCAAAAACGCAATAATTTCAGGCAAAAGATTTGGAAATCTTTGCAAAAAGCTTCCTCAGCTAAGCCATCTAAAGCTTAGTACTGTTTTCGATTTCACGTTAAATTTTCATGCAAATTTTTACGTGAAATTTATTTCGGCGAAAATTTAACTTAAAAATAAGCAAGAGTTGTACTCACTTTTAAGCGTGAAAAATTGCTTGGAAGAGGCTTTCGCTTTGAAAATGCAGATAGCTTTGACACATGTCTCCAATCATTTCACGCCAATTTAGTATGTGCAGTTCATTCTTTAGGCTAGTACTGAGTTAATCGTGAAGCTAAATTTTGACATGTCTCCATTATCTGGTCATTCTTTCGAGCAAACATTTTGAAAATGCAGAAAAGCGGGGACACTTATCATTCCTGACGGATAAAATGTCAACAATTTCAAATTTTGAACGATTTTATTATTGAAAAGGCATTTACACAATTCAATTTTAAAAATTCAAACACCAAATGTCACTATTTAGCTCGAAAGAATGAACTGCACAAACTAAATTGGCGTGAAAAGATTTTAATTTAAAATTTTATTTTATCTAAAATTGAGATTAACCTTTGTTGCGCTGTGTGCGACAATTTACTACCTCGGTAGCAGGGAGACAAATGCTAATGCAGGCAAGGTGTATAGCGGGAAGCAAAAATATAAAGTGTGTATTTTAGAACAGATAGATTTAAGGAAATGAAACAACCGTATACGAGATTTAATGAAACAATTTTACTAAAATGATATAAATCTGTAAATTGCACAAATCGAGAGCATAGCTATCTCGGATTTTCCCTTTGGCTTCTCCGCCACCAAGACTCTGCGAGCTTTTGTGTGAACTGAAACTGCGGGAACTGTCCGATTGGATCTATTAAGCCAAGGCCCATTCCAAAATGTACTGAATAAATCGTCTACTAAATTTTTAGTTCACATTTTACATTAACCTAGTAAATTATTAAAAATGTCTGTGATCGACTGTCGAACTGCTTGCGATCGACCGGTCGATCGCGATCGACCGTTTGCCCACCCCTGGTCTACAAAATACATTATAACTCGAAAGATTTTAGTATGAAATCAGACATTGTTCTAAAAAAGTGAAACCAACCACCAAACTGGATCAAGTGGCGTCAATGTTTTTTAACAGAAATATATCTGAATCAAAAAAACTTAATTCTCAGAGCCTCACAACATTTTACTTCACAAATGATGAAAATAGAATCATTTTATTTTTGAAATTCGTTTAAGAAATAGTTTCTTTATCGACAGGAATAAACTTCTATTCTTTCACATCACTTTGTTTGCTATCAATGCTTTTGTCGCTCTTCTCGTTACTAATTTTAACAAATTTTGTGTTATTTTTGTGTTGTTATGAGCATTATGGAGCAATGAGATGCAGTGACGCACAGTGTATGGACTCACTTCTTCTGTATGTGGAATCTAACTTGGAACTGCTCATGGCATTTCATTCCCAATAACGAAAATCCTTCTGATCCGCTCCCTTAAGTGGAATTCTTCAATTCCTGATTCAATGCTTCTTAAAAGCGGCATTGTTTCTACATCTTAGGCTGTTTGTTATCTACTTACTACCTTAGTTTCTGTTTTTTTTTAAAATGCATCAACTACCTTGAAAACAACCTTTCCCTGCTCAAGAGGAGAATAGATCTGTATTACAATTCCTTTCAACAAACGCAAGTAGATGCTTTATGAACTAATTTTTTCTAAAGCTTTTGTTGACTACGAGCTTCTTGATTTGAAGCTAGAATACTATGCATTCATTTGATTTCCTTCTGCATTGCTTTTGTTCTTACGTGCATTTGTGCGCCTCAACTCCCTTTCAGAAAAATCTCTGGAGTTTCACAAGATTCCATTCTTGGCCCTCTTCTGTTTCGACTTTTTATTAACAACCTCTCTTCATCCATCAGTTCCTTTTGTATGCCGAAGACTTCAAAATGTTCTTAGCAACTGACACGCTGCAAGGTTGCGAGCGACCCGATATGATTAAAGTGCACTGGGTAACCAGCGTTCCTAAATTCTTTAGCTTTAAATGTCCCAAAATGTTATCAAAGTTCGTACGTACGTATTATCAAAAAATGTCCTTTTTGGATCTTCTCTTAGTGTGGTAAAAAAAATTCAAAGATTTTAGCGTCGTATTCGACACTTAGCTTAAATTTGACCAGCACAACGCCATTAGTGTTTTGTTCTCAGATTTTGGAAACCATGTAATAATATCTCTACCTCTGTGCACTTTTTCTATCCTTTGTTCGTAATATAATTGAGTATTGAGGTCAAGTTTGGTTTCTTCATTGCAAGTAGCTTATAGATAATTTAAAATTCTTTCAACATAGGCTCACTCGTTCCTCGCTCTTCAAATTTAATTTACCCTAGGTTGCATATAATGAACGCATAATCCTTTTTAACATTTCGATCTTAGAATCACGCAGAGTATTTCTTGATGAATACCTTCTGCTCAAACTGCGTCACCATCGGGTATTGTCTGATCTTAGCTCCGGAATCTTTGTTTGTGAGTCACAACGCTCCAATAAAAGGATGACTATTTTTACTCACTGTTTTTTCGCATACTAAGAACACCTAACAACCTTGTTTTCTTTCCTTACTGCAGATACTTAATGAATTGGACAATACTCTTAAAAAGATAATTTGTATTCCGTTAGGTCGTAAAAAAAGTTGCTGTATTTTTCTTTTTGTTTAGTGGTAGTTACAATACAACCCGGGCTGCATTTTAAATAAGAAGTGCAATATGGACAAGGATATCATCGAGCATACTCTCTGCGATTTCTCAGCCCTAAAGAATAAATGCCTCAAGATTGTAGGTTTTTACAATTTCAACAGATTATTCAATTTAGCAGAGTAACGATTGGCACCTACGAGTATAACTGCCAACGGGGGTTTGTAAATTAGCGGCATAATGTACGTCACGTATGCGGCAACCCTCTCTAACCCAGTAGTATTTTAATGACTTTTTCTTTAAAAAATATATATTTTCGTGTTTTTTTTCATTCATATCATGCAGTCAGATGTTCGGACAGCGTCAGGTCATAAGGCTTCTGTTCTAGGATGTCTTGAGACATTCGTGAAATTCGACTCACAATCGCATATGATTAAGTTCTTGGCCGTCCTATCTTTGACCAACCCAGTATATCTAGGAATAGATTTTTGGGACGCGTTCGAAATTTCACCGACTTAACGGCTGATGGTTGCATCCCTCTCTGAAGTCCCAACCTCGACGTTTCACATTCTGTCTCCTCAAAAGCAGTCCCGGTTGCAGAATGTCATACATCAGTTTCCCTCTTACAACATCAATGCCTTGGGCAAGACTACTTAAGTATCCCATCAGATTGACACTGATTCCGCCAAATCAATAAAACAACGGCAGTATTCGCCGTGTCTGGTCATACAGAAACTGATGTATGACGGGCTGGATCGCATGCTGTCTTAGGGAGTCATTGCAGAAAGTAAAAGTGGTTGGAGTTTTCCAGACACTTTTGTACGGAAGCCTGGCAAACTAAGCCTATGACTAGATGCCAGACGACTGAATAAGGTAACCTTGAAGGATGCGTATCTACTGCCTCTTATTAAAGGCTTATTGGCTCGTCTGCAGTCCACTAAATTGATAACGAGTTTCGACCTCAAAGATGCTTCTTTTGTTCATCAAAGTCTGCTCTGCAACTACCTGCATTATGGTGCTCACTGAATTTGTTACATCGGCCTTCGATTTTCAAGATGCAATCTATCCGGGCTTATAAGGCTTTTGACTTTTTGAACCATAACTGGTACCTGAATAAACTTGCACCATTCGTTATATTTGGACCCTTCCCTCCTGGGTTTCTTCCTTACTTCATAGATGCTGCAAAGCTATCTTATTACGGATCCATTTCTTCTCCTTGCTTTCCTACATCTGGTGCTCTTTCTAGTTTCCTTACTTTTCATATCGATTATTATTAACCTGCACTTTGCTACTAACTTTTCTTGCCTTTTAGATGCATAGACATAAATAGACAGCTCAATAGATTGATAAAAAAGTAATACTAAAAATAAGAATAATAAATATGAATATTAAAGGGAGACCATAATAGACTAACATACAACAAAGGGGAGGTGATGCAGTCCTTAAATGATATTGACATAAATTTTTTATAAATATCAATATTCTGAGAAACACTAATTTCTACAAACTTGATGTGGCAGCTTTCTTTACGGTTGAACCTGAAAAAATGGACAAATTTTTAAGGATTCTATTGGGCATTATTCTTCCAAAAAATTTTCACCATTTTCTTATAGTCACCCACTATTTTGGTTCGTTCAAAATCTCTTCATCCGACCCGGGGCAATGCATGACTGGGTGACCGTATTACGTATTTGGTTTTGGTACTATTTCTATTTGCACTCATAAAGACGCCAAAAGTCTGAAAATGTGCTAAAAACTATCTAGGTACACATTTTTCGGGGTTCAATTTCAGCTAACTTCTATACAAAGGGCGAACCAGAGAACATGGAGACCAGCATTTTTAATTTTTAATTTTTCTTATTACTATTTGCTCGAAAATACTGGGATCCCTTCAAAAGTTTCAAATAATATACGATGTTATTTATATTTGGCTTCAATACTTAAGTTCTTTAAAAAAAACACCCAAAAAAACAACACATTCAAACCTAACACTCTTAAAACCAATTTTAATTATGTTTACTAAACTAAATAAAATATTTAATCATTTGAGCACTTAATTTTCATTTTGCTTAGTATGAAAAAAAATCCACAAATCTAATTTTCTTTCCAGCTAATTCAACAATTACCGTTTTAAAATGCTCTGATATTCTAAAAAACAGTCATAAAATGTTATTTTACGCTTCTCGCTTACTTCATTTAATTAACCTCAAAGATATTGACGCAAGTATTAGCGCATTCAGAAAGAAAGTCTTGGTTGGATGCTGCATTCTAATGTATACAGCTGCAATTTAGATATTCGCCGGTATCCGCGGTTTCATTCAGATACGATTCCATAGAACTGAATTAAAGCCGCACATTTTGCCTCGCTTCGTGACCATGCTCCCAATACACATTGCATTCAATTAGCTGTGCACTCGTTCCGGTGCAACAACGTCCACCTTTTATTGTTCAGTGAAATACTATGGATTTTACACTGCTTTGCAATCAGGTAGGTTGTTGTTCTCGTCAAAGTACAGATGTGTATCTAGTTAGGCATGGAATATAACGTGAAGATGTTGAAAGGAGACTTATTGAAAAGGGGACAGATGAGCTGGTGCGTTGATACTGGAATTTAAGGTCGGTTGGTGACCTGAAGTGAAAAGCCTATGGTCATGAAAATGGCATAAGGTGAACTGCAACGTGGAAGTGCGTAATTAGTTGAACATTGAAATGTTCGAAGCTTCTGGATTGGATACCTTCAGGGAAGATAGAACCTACGAAGCTGACACATCATAGTGTGTGGTTACACGAATGTCAACTAGATACCATGCTGAGTAACAGAAAGCTCTGTTTACCTGCAGTTTATAGATCTCAGTGAAGTAATGAGAATGCTCTTTTGCTCAGCAATGTCATTTCAATACAGAGCAAGGACTGTAGCTTTGTGCAAAATTTACTTTGAAACGTCCATTAACAGTAATTAAAAGTGGTTAACTGGTACAATCATCAACAGAAATGAAAATTTAGATCAAACCAGCATATTTAAATGGAACAAGTTGAGATTAACCCAAGTTTTCATTTCAGTCATATGTTTGTTTTTGATGAGTATTTGATAAAGATGTCGACAAGTCAAACATTTCAAATGCAAATAAAATATCAGAACAACGAATACGATACAACCTGTACAATTATCTACTAAATTCATCAAGTTTATCACAACTCTTTTAGCCGGGAACTAGCAACAATTTCCCAAATTATAATGCCGTAATCAGTCGAATTCAACGAATAAAAGCTTTTGTTACTGAAACATGATGTCGAGATAATATTTACACAATAATTTACTCCAAATTTATAACAAAGCTAACGTGCTGCAAATTGTTGAAGCGATATTTTCACCAGCTCCGAAATGTTAGCATCAATTTTCATTTCACCTGCGGCATTTTTCACTGAAAATCCATAAACATGGTACATTAAAGCACATAATGTGAGTTTGAAAGTTCCTATGTGTAGCAAATGCCCAGTTACTACGAGTTTTTTACCATGACTCGTACTGCCATTGAATATATGAAGGTTTCATCTCAAAGGTGAATTGCTGAATCATATAAGATCTTAAGTAACGTCTTAGATCAATTTACAATGGAGGGGAGCATTGAAACATTATTTTGAAATGAACAAAATTTGATAACATTCTCTGAGAAAGGTTAGGTATGATGCTATTGATAGCATAATTGTATCTTGAGGCCTTAGATGGTGTGGGTATCTGGCGTTTATTTTTTGTTATCTTCATTTATATACATTTTTAGAGCGAAAAACAAACAATAAAAACGATGAAAGTGATGTGCGTAAAATCATATGAGCATGCAGACAGTGTTTTGCCATAGTTTGTTGACATTGAGCTTAGAAGCAGAATTATGGGAATCAGGAAGTTTTAAGAAAATCCTAAGGCTTGTTGTTGGGAAACATCGATGCAAAGAACAGTTGCTATGAGGCTGTTTGCTTGCTTTCGGGAAGGCAGTATTTCAAAAATATTTTTAGAATTTCTGTTGTTTTGAAAGAATTTTACAATGTGATAAGTCAAGTCAAGGTTAATTTTATTGAAATTATATTCAAGCAAAATTCACGAGCTTCCTTATTAAAATTCAAAACCGACACAAGCTGATTTGACAGAAACTGAATGAAGTTGAAATAAATGAAAGCCTGTAATCTAATTTGCCTTGCAGCGAAGTTAAAACGGACTCTGGCTTGAAGCTATGGCCACTGCGGCAAAAAAATTAAAATTGAGGTTAGAAATATGTCAATGAACGTCTAGTTTTGAAAAATGTTTTGTAATTTGTTTTTCAGTCATTGCGTGCCACGAAATTTGAGTTACGATATCATAGACGCAATCGACTTGCTCGTGTTGAAGATAATTACAAGCGAAGACTTCCGATAAGCTCTTCAAGACATGATATGGCAATATGATGCCGAGCGTATAATACTGTCAGGAAAAGTATGATATTATATGATGCATATACTAAAGTTTAGTTCACGTTTCTTACTAGATTATTAATTTTTTTTCATTTTTTTTACTATATTTTTCCACTGATCTTCACCTTTGATTAATCAATAAATATTTGAAAGTTTCGAGCTCAAACAACATCTTACGGCATAGTTTGTTTGCACCAAAATATTTCTGGTACAGCATACACATATAGTTTTGGAGAAAGTGAATCATCTATAGAACACAATTATGATAGAGAAACATCGAGCTTGTAATCATCGTTGCCAATATAACCACTTTGAAGCTAGATTTAACTACTTCTTAACTCTTTTCGAACACAAAAAATAATCGATTTAGCCGTTTGTAGCACAAGTTCCAAATTAGTCCCCCTATAAATTTGATTTGGAAGACCACAACCAATCTCAATGATCATTTAACATCATTTTTTCATTATTGTAGATGACGAAAAAATAAAATCTGCTTACTAAATCTCCGAGTGACTTATCATATCGTGGGGTTTTTGAGGTTTCACTCACTAAAAAACCCATCTACAAGCTCACGAAGTTCTGAATCGGGACGCGCCTAAGCACTGCTCTGCCAATGCTTGTTGCTACGGCGCGCCAGTTCTCCTTGTTTTGCAATATTGCATCAATGCTCATCACTGGCGTGTGCCTCAAAATTGCAAACTGACTGCACGCAAAGAATGTGTGATGAGCATCATCGAGCGCATCTCGTCAAATTTCGGTCCCATATAACACGAGGGAATTGGTCATTGCCATCAACCGCCTTTGTCTCGTCTTCCTGGGTCTGCCGCCGCTGGCAATTGGCGTACTCAGCAAAATGACAACTGCATATGCAATAGGCTAGCTTGATGTTCAGGACTACTTCCAGATACTTAGCCGACTTGCTGGTCTGGACCTCAACGGAGCCAATTTTGATGGGTATGAGAATTAATATCCTCCGCTATGTCAGCATGACAATCTCTATCTTTGGGGCTGCCGATTGAAGCTAGTGGCATGTCATCCACCATTCCAACCTCCTTATGACTTGCTTAAGTCTAAGCTCATCAGCGCAACCTACCAGATACATATCAGCAGGTATTTGCAGTCGCATCAGATCATCGCACATAATGTTGCAGAGATCAGGTCTTAAGATCTACGCTTGTGCCACACCTGAGGTAACAGCGGTCTTTCTGACTCCCTGCTCAGTATCATAGGGCATCTATTGATCCCTGAGGTAATCTCGCATCATGGCGCTTCCAGCAGGACTACTGGTCTGATGCGATGTTATGTTTCACTGCTCTTGCTACCGCCTCAACAATCTCTGAGGTTGCATTGATTGTTAAATAGCCTTTCCAAAAGACGTGCTGCCTGTCAAAAACATTGATAGCAGATCTGACTGCTGACAGCGTGACTGCTGACGTGGCGTGTGTGACCCTTCGAGGCTTGAGTAACCCATTTCCCCCAGTGTTCAGCATGCACAGCGGACGCTATGCTGATAGGCTGTCCAGGTTACCTTTACCCTTGTCTACAAATACAAGTCTAGCAACTTTCCTATCGCATGCAGCCGAGTCTCAAACCCGTCCCGGGTCTGAGTTGATCTTCTCACAAAGAGCCTACCATGTGGCATGTTAGCTTCGCGTGATAGGCTTCTTCTCCTTCTTCGCCTCAATATAAGCAGCAGAGAGTTCGGCCACTACAGGTCTCTTCATGGCTCGTTGTGCGTCCTGCAAAAACTATTTTTTACTCATTGCATGAATGCTCGCGGGTGATATTTTTTTGAAATTTCGGATCTATACTAAAGACATAAATTTCCTTGCTGATTTTCATGTAGTGAAAGCTGTTTCATAAGTTTTCCTCTTTAATGGTAAATGGTTTCATAACTGTGATCGAAACAACTCAATATTTTAAAATAAAAAACACTTCGAAAAGTTCAAACTTCATTTGCTTTAACTTTATAAAATATTCATGTGAAAATTAGCACTATTCTATGAAGAAAAATAAAACGAAAACCATGAGAAAAATAAATGGTCTAAAATATATTAGTTTAAAAAATCAGTAATCGTTATCTCGAAAAACTTAAAAATTACTACGCAGGTGGAAAAATTCACTAGAAAAAAATTATGTAAAAAAAAATCTCATACGAATTCGAATGATGCAAGTAAAATTTTGTAAGTGGCAGTTAATGTGTTAACTGTAATGATCATCATGTTGCGAATTACAGAAGCTGCGATCAAAGTTAGATATCACGACTCTATGTAGATGATTTCATATAAAGTTTAGAGAAATGATAATAACTATGAAACGTGGAAATCAATCATTAGCACACACAGTAAACTTTGATGAAAATATAAACTGAACACAAAACTACAATAGGAGCAGAGTGTTTCTCATCTTGAAAAATTTCAATGACACAAATAAATGGATATCAATGTGTAAAAAAGTAATTATCCATCCAATGTTTATTTCAAAATTCTTAGATTGTTTCTGGGTAACAATAAAAGTTTCGAACCATGTTACACATCTTAAAGCTAAATCTACTGCAATATCTAATTTTAACTTTGTAATTTATACAAGTTTGCACTACATTCAAGATACTATGATATTGCACAATGCAGCACCTCTTTCGTAATAATTTATAGCCCACATAGTTGCATAGTTGCAAGTATACACGCAGAACATGCTTGTGCACATGCGTTGAAATGCATTCACTTGGCTATCATACAACTTCGCGCGCGTATAAAAACGAAAAATTATTGTTTTCACATCAAACTCAATTAGTTTCTGCTTGGCTTCTAAGAGCACGTTCGTTTGTCTTGAATGGACCCGTATATATGCCGATTTCTCTCAGCTCGTAGTCATAACCTTCTTGCGAAAGAGTTCGCACGCTTAAACATAAATATATCTACATATCTCGGTGACTTCTAAAGTCATACAAGCCATCCGATTCAGTCCTTGGCACGAAAGACAATGTTGGCAGAAAAATGGCTGTCGCTGATTTCGCATTGTGAATGCTGCTATTTTTCCGCCAAACAGTCTATCTTAACGGTCCCAGCGGGGCATTCGCTCGCATTTT
Source organism: Nemotelus pantherinus (assembly GCA_963978885.1). Classification (NCBI taxonomy): domain Eukaryota; kingdom Metazoa; phylum Arthropoda; class Insecta; order Diptera; family Stratiomyidae; genus Nemotelus; species Nemotelus pantherinus. The sequence goes on from OZ022266.1 coordinate 7,948,632, forward strand.
TCGGTGCATTCATGATTCAGAGCCGAAATCCTATTGAAAAATATCGAATTCATTTTTTTCGTCGATTTATACAAACATTTACTACAAGTACTGCAATGCTGCCGGAAAGTTCCGATTCAAAGGACTTTTCACGTTTCGATCGTTTTTCTTTCGTCGCCTGGTATCGCAAGTGGTAGTCGCTTCCTTCAGCATTTGATGTTCTTGGCAAGATTTCAAGAGAAAGAAAATGCTTCTTTTCGACTATTGTACGGGTGTGTCGGGGTCTTCTGAAGTATCTTCTGCTTACTTGCCGATAGCATTTTCCTATTGAATATTGATTAGATTATATTGTGTTCTAGTTGCTTGAATGTAATTTCGTTTATGGCCTGTGATTTTACGAGAGAAAAGCAGGTGCTCGAAATGGATTTTGTGGAGTGATAATGGGTGTTGAACGATAGGGAATTGTTTAAGTGGTTTGGGGATCACAAAATACTTAATTTGTGAGTGACATTAGAGCCCATTATACTAAAAATATGTAAATTTTACGTTAGCTCCTAAATCAATTTTAGATAAACTTCACCTTGAAGCATCATACCCTTGAGCCATTGCTCTGATTCATGAATTGACTACCATCTATTAACAAGTAGTTTCACGGGATCAGTGTTTATGTTCGCAGTTAATCGAGCTAAACAATGCTCGAAACGTGAAGAATCATTCCATTGCCATAACTTCAAACATAGAATTTCCATTCAATCAACTTTCAACTATGACTGTCAATAAAGAAAGCATCACTTCCAGCCAGGTCAATTACTAGATGAAACATTTATGAAAGCATATCTCAAACAAACCAGCAGCAATTGAATGCCACTGCAGTGCAAACACATCAATTTCAGGCGTGAATGCCTACGGAAACATTCATTTCGTTTTGAAGTAGAGCAATTAGTCAAACAAAGTGCATTCAAGTTCGCAAATAGAGTTGATTTTCAATTGACAGCTCGATGCGATAGGAGAGTGAAAATGTTGCTTTGAATGAACAAATATGGCTTACATACAGATGTAGATTTGAGCAGCCTCGAATCGCAATCATGCGTTTATTCAGAAGATTTGATCAAAAAGAGTGATGCAATTTGTGTCTCATAGTGTTAGTTTTGGATATATAGATGGAATTCAGTAGAATTTGCTTGAAAGAAAAACTAATAAAACAATAATTGTTAAAACAATACATTTATGTTTAATTTTTAATCAAGCTTTGAGATATCGACAGAACTATGATTTCTGAAGAAATTGAAATATAGTGTGATCTCATTTATAGCGAAATATTTATATTCATTTATTCAACTGGTTAACTGCAATAAAGACATTAAATAATTTATACGTTTGTTTTTGCAAAGGCTTCTGTTAGTGTCATAATTTTTGAATGAAGCTGTAAACTTACTAGAAAGACTAAGCCAACCATATTAAGTTGCCCACGCACTGCTTTTTATGCGGTAATCTGAGACACAACACTGATAGAAGCTGCAAAATCGTGGTGATTACCCTCCGAATACCGATGTCTATCAAGGAATTGAAAAATATTTAGTTTCCAAAAAAAACGGCAATAAAAATCTTGAAGGTCTGGCTTCCTGCAATGTATCTTTAATGGTAAGAAAACTAAGGTCAAATGAGACCTTTCATGCTTTGGCAAAAAAAAACTACCGCCATCTATATGTCCTTCTTTGTTTAATGGTTAGTGTTAGTATTTCAAATAAAATCAATTGACATTCGTCCGTTACCAATTTGTCTAGAACTGCTTGAATTTGAAAAGGATGTTTTGTTTATTGGTCCAAAAAAGTCGTCAAGTTTTCCAAACTTACGAAAGGATGTCCTATCGGGACTTCTCTTTCTTGACGTGCACGTCAAACACTTTAACTTCTCCAGTTAGCGTGCAGAAAGACGTGCATTTACTCTGCTTTCCTCGTTACTCCTCAAGTAGTTACTATGCGAGCAGCGATTGGTGGTTTCCAAAAACCATTTAATCCGAATGAAAGATCGCAGAATGAAAGCTTACGGGTGGCCATACGCAGCCAAATTCCAATATCGACAGTAAGCGGTCAGAACATTGTCTTTCCAGAGCAATCATCACTTGCGAGCGAAGATCCTCTGAAGAAATGCAAATTGCTATTCACATCTTCCCGAGAAATTAACGGTCTCTCATACAAGAAAAAAGTAGATCTGTTCAAAAAAAGAGCATCAGCTCTCATACCGCTAACCCTTGTTTAAGAACTGTAGCAGCAAGAAGAAAAGAAAAAAATAACAGAGACGAACGAGATAGAAAAAACTGAAACGAAACGAAGCGATAAAAAGAAATCAGCAAAGAGAAAACGAGGCAAAACAAAATAAAAAAGAAGGAAAAAGGCAGTAGAAATTGTCAAATAAATCAAAGACAACAAGCCAAAAATTTAAAAAATTTACATATTTTCTTGTTTCATGAAAATAAACTGTTTTACTCACAAACAAATTTTTCAATCTTTCGATCATATGCGCCTATTACCTGGAAGAATGTGAAAACATGGTTTATTGAGTAAAATTGAAACGGTAAAAGGTTTCTTCAGATCAAATTGCAGCATACCAAGGCTTCGTCCTTTCTTCGAAGCAAATAATCAAAAAAACTGATCGTTCTTTTGCATTGTGGTTATACAGAAACCGAGAATTCGATGCAGAAGGATATTCCGATTCATCCTAGTCAAAGGGTAAAACTTTTTTGTGATGAAAACTCAACGAGGTCAATCCCTGTTCTCAATCTGTTTCATGCAGTGTACTTTTCTTTTCATTTCTTTTCAACACAGGAGCTAAAAGACCTTGCTAATTACGCTGAATCGAAGAAAGTGAAACTTCTGGCGAGTTGCGATGCTTATTCCCGGTTGAGATGCAAATGCAACAACAGAGGAGACAGATTCTTTTATTTTGTAACATCTGCGTGGCTAGTGATTTTGAACACTGGGATCTCTCCCAATTTTTTCATCGCATAACTTCAGTACAGTTATTAATATATCACTGCTACTGATCCGATAACTGTGGTGGAGATATAAAACCCACGAAAAACGGTTTAGATTAAGTTCAGTCGGCCTCTTGTAGACAAAAAATGTCCCGAAAAACGATATTGTCGCTAAAGTAAATACAATCTCGGTTGATCACTTTGAGTACAACCATTTTAGATAGCTTTTTGGAAGCATTTAAATCAGTAAGACTAAATGCTGAAAGACGGTTCCTTGGTGGAATTGGCAACCACAGAAGCTCAAAAAAGATACAAGAAAACTGGTATTTTTTTTGAGCTTCTGTGACATACAAAAGATGATGAAAAGATCACTTACAAAATCTAACAAAAACTTATCAAAATTTGGTCTAGACCTTTAAAAGGACTTTGTAATCATTTAAATTGTTCATATCATAGAGGCTTCAAGACTGTGCAAGGTGCTAGAAAAGGCCTTATTTTTTAAAGCTGGACTCTTTAAAATACCCAGCTAGTTAGTTTACCAAGTCCAAGAAGGAGTCCGTTCAAACTCTGCCAGAGAATCACTTTCGATTTAAATACAGAAAGCTTCTATGTTTAACTGAACATTTTGCTCTCCATAGCAACAGGAAATCTGGCACACACTAGCGTAAAATTCAGATGTGCAATTATGTCCTTTGAAAATTTCAAATTGCCGGGCCTGCATGGACTCCGTCTGGCTATTTGAAGGGATTGAAGTGATCACCTGAAAACACCAGACGAAACAAAAGGATCGCGAAAACTTTGTACGGAAATCCTCTTTTCATAATACTAATTGAAAAAGCAACTAGTGGTGCCGTCAACTGCGTGTACAGCAATAAGTGATTTCAATGCAGGCAACGATTTAAAATGTTTGACTGGTGAAATGTACGATACCATGGTTTTTTAGGTTAACAGCTTTAAGTGAATAAAAGCATGTTTTGGAAAATTATGAGACCTCATTTGAATTTCTCGACCGTTTGGACATCTTGTTTTTATGCAGCACAATTACTGCACATCTTTTAATGAGTTTCGTTCGGAATTTGTGTCAGGCGGTGGATGTAGATTCTTTGGTCCGAAATAGCAGAGTTTTCGCCAAAATTTGTCAAACGGTTTTTTCCCAAGCCAAAGGCATTAGCACGTTTTGTCATATATAGTTTTTGAAACTATTTCATTCTCTGCTAGAATTCAACGTTTAAACGAAAAGTTTACTGAAAAGCTATCAAGGTATCAAAATGTCAGCTCATGTAGACAAAAATTTATCTACACATGTTGCTATTTTAGAATGAATAAACTTAGAAATACTAAAATCTGCGATCAAATGTGAAAAACTTATTTAAATTCTAGTATTAAGCCTAATCGAGAATTAAATTTAAATCATGTTATTTTAGTGATTGCTTGCTAGCAATAAAATAAAATTTCACTCAACGGAGATTTCATTTTTTCAACATAAAGTTTCGCTGTTTGTTTTTTTGTACATAAATCATAAATCTGAAAAATTTACATGTGAAATAAGCAATAAAAATGCAAAAGTTTTTCTTTGTAACTTTTTAACAAAACCAAACCCGAAAATATACATTCATATTTAGGATTATCTATTTCTTTCATTAAGAGTGTATTCTCTAAGATTTTATAACCTTGTCTAAAAAAGGTAATCCAAAAGATATTTGGCATTGTATCATTATTTTCTGACAATTTTTCGCATAAAACTCAACCTACATATCATTTCGAAACCTATTTATCAAAAATATTCTGAATAATCTAGAATAGCATGCCGAAAATCAGGAAACTCGTTAATAATATTGTAGTTTAGCCTCCAATAAATGCATCAAATTCGTATGATGTTCTACTAAACATGCATAAATTCGAATTTATTGTAGAACTAACCGTGTTATCTAATTTAAAAATCAATTTTCATTTTGATTTATTTCGGCGAAGTCGATTTGAGGAGGTGTTTCATTTTTTATTGACTTAAACGAGTTTTAAAATGCTAGAGTTCAAGGTGTTTCCTGGAAGTGATTGTGCTGTGGTGATGGTTTATTAATTGCAAGTAGCTGAATACATCGAAAAAGTTAAACTCGACTATAGCAATCTTTATATAAAAGCAAGGGGCTTTCGAAGTATTAAGATACCTTAATTCAGCATATTGAATGATGCAAATTTTGAGTAGCTGAGGTGAGTTTGAGAAGCTGAAAAAATACTATTTAGTCCGATATATCATTTCACCTTAGAATATTTTATTTGCACCGAACTTGACTGCATGATTGATCCGTGGTTTGAGCCAATATTATGCTTGAATGCATTTGAATTTTGAGGTTTGTAGGTGAAGAATAGAAAACTAGCTGCTTTCGAGACTATAAACAGAATCTCAACATTTTTATGAGAGTTTGGTTCAGATGATCTTAAAAAGTAACGGGGTTCGTTGTTTTTTATAGCTCAGCGTGAAAAATCGACAATCATAATCAGTCATCATACAAATATTTTTGAATAGTTTCGACTAAATTTTGTTGTCTATAAATACAACAACCTTATTCTAGTTTCCTGTGTTATTAGCATATCAATAAATCGAATCTGACTGGTTGACTATTTTTCGTTTCTGACCTTTTTGTCTTTTTCGGAAAACAATATGATTTAATTTTTTACTATAGCTAAAAACTTTTGTATATTTATTCACTAGCAAATCAAATTAAATAATAGTAACAAAATCAAATTAAATAATAGAATTTGAAAAAAAACAAACAAAATTTTTTTATTTGATAATAAATCACCTAAGGATTTAAAACGTAACGTAATCTATCATAAACTTAATCACATTCATTATCGTCTTTAGTATTTCATCCAGAGAGCATCATTACAGTTTCAAATTGACGCTCAGTTTAACACTAGACGCAATATCCACATGTTAAAATAATTATATTAATTTGCGGTTGGCCTTGATAGTAGCTCACATTGCCAAGCAAAGCAACCATCCAGATGTAATTACTTCTGTATCGCACGTTTATTATCATCACCATCATCCATGAATTACAAAGCAAAGTTGCAGAATACCAGCATCTGCACTGAGTACATAGGCTATAACGAAACAAATTTAGATTGTATCTATTGTATCTATAAAGCAGAAAGTGCAGCCATGCCATGCGGCAGTAAGTCTTGTTTAACGATTCGACAGGCGGAAATTAGATTTGATCTAATGTGCGTAATGCTCGTTGATAGACTGTTTTGATTTCAGCATATATTTACTAGGCTGACGTATTTATATTGTTGCAGCTGCAAGATGATTATTTAATTTAACTGAATATGAGGGCGAAAAAGTTTGTTTTTTGGATTTATTGAGATTGTTTTCTTTAATTTGTGTGCATATTATTACGCGTAAATTCATCTTAAAGTCAAAAAAAAGAGTTTGGATTTCACGTTATTGCGACTATTATACAAAGCAAACAATTATTCGCAACAACAGATTAATGTTAAAATTTTGCGTTTTTCTGTGGTTTCGTACTGTTCATTTTTAGTAGATTTGTATTTAGTAAATTGCAATGAGACTAGTTTATTTAGTTAACTTAGATGTCGTATTTTTTCGCTCTGAATCCGGTTTCGAAACAATCAAATCCATCTGAACGAAGCTGAATCTTTATGGCTAGAATTGTAAATATCAGATGCAGATTTGTCAAAAATTAGGATTTAATCCAGCTGAAATTATCATGATAAAATTGAATTTAATGAATCTATTTCATTACAGCTTTTAGACAACTGCTACTGTCGCAACCATCATTATTTTCCCGAATTCATCCATTACATTTATACTATACCGCAAAGCATCTTTAGCCTTCCATCATAGCTTCCGGTATATTGACCGTGTAAATCACTTATTTTTATCGTATTATAACTAGCGAATCCAATCCCGGGATCCGGGATCCCGGGATCCCGGGATCCCGGCCAATTTCTGGTCCCGAAAATCCCGGGATTGATGAGCTCTAATCCCGGGATTTTCGGGATCAGAAATTGGCTGGGATTTCGGGGCCGGGAGTCAAGCATTATCGGCAATCAAGTTACAGCAAGAGTCGAAAAGTGCAAATAGAATCCATATTTATGAGAAAACAATTAGCTCACATCAAAATGCGTAAAGAATAGAGCAAAACAAACCGATGTAACAGTTAATAAGAGAATACAAAGGGGTTTGTAAATAAATAAGTATGGACTGTTTTACATTTAGTGCATACGTTACATCGAATGATTTGAGGAAATTAGTACTAGCGAATACATACACAGATTTACCAAAATCCTTAACAACAATCAAAAAAAGGTTGTTGGCTATGCAAGCAGGATAAAGAAACTAATAAAAAATAAGATATAACAGGCTAGTATCTCAGGTGAACGGTTCAGTTTGATGTTTGATTAATGGACCTTGACTGCAAATAAGCGCTATATAAATATAAATATCTACTTAGTAAATTCTTACTGGAGCTTGGTGCGAGTAAGAATATCAATGACAGCTGGAAACTACCTAGATATGAGTTTAATGTTTCTCTAGGAAAATACATTGTTACCATCGTAACTGATGGGTCAAACGAAATGCGAAAAGTAGGCAGACTAGTTGGTACAGAGCAACATATTTGTTTGGCGCATAGCATCCACTTGGCAGTTTGCGATGTTCGCTATAATATGAGGTCCATTCCAGATTAAAGAGTTGATGAAGCAGCTGATAGTCTGAACGACGACCACGAAGATTTGGATGGTCCTGAATCAGCTACGTTGAAACCGGTCGCCTGCAAGACACGCTAGATCAGACGAAGGACATCAGCGCATGCATAAAGAAAATTCGTTAGGTAGTTTTATATTTTAAAAAAGCTCCAACGAAAAATAATAACGATCTTTAAAACTATGTCGGATCCGAGCAAGGCATTTAACTGTCTCCTTTAAATGGATTGTAAAACAATATGAAATAGTCTCTTGACAATGCTCGAATAGTTTCCCATTTTGAAAAATAGTATAAATTAATAGGCCTGCAATATTCAGAGCAATTAGAAGCAACAGAGTTTGATTCGATTCAGAAAATTATTGAAGTTTTACTCCCTGTAAAATTGGCTGTGATGGCCTTTAGTCGCAGACTTGTTAATTTATGCACTGCTAATACTTCATCAAGATTTGTCTTTAGGCTGTTAGGAGAAAAACGGTATATTCTTCTGAATGCTATGAAAATTGCAATATTGGACCGAATAAAAGAGCGTCAGTGTACCGAGCTATCTGGTATGCTAAGCTATCTCCAGAATCCACATTCTACCAGCGAAAATTTACCAAGTGAAATAAAATCTCTAGTTTTGAAACCAAGCAACGCAAATATTAAAAAAAATACTTCAATGGTCTAGATGCTGAACCCTATGCTTGGTAGCCAAAGAAATGAAGAGAACCCAGTAGATACCCATATTGAATCAGAACTAGGTAGTCGTCAATTAACGCTACAAGAAGAGCTGCAAAAGTATGAAAATAATCAATCATGAAATGCCGCAAGAACCTAATCTAATTAAAACCATTGCAAAAGAAATGAATCTTTTCGAAAATGGTGGCACTTGCATAGTGTGGAGCAGGCGTACCAATATTTCTCGACCATTTCCCAGGCGTCCAAAATCGGGAATAAATTTAGAAGCAGGCTTGGAGATGATACCTTAGATGCTATGCTATTGCTTCAATGTTACTTCCGAAAAACCTAATGAACTTTGGCCGAATTTTTTATATGCTACTTTATTATGTATCTCAATTCTAAGAGTTGTGTTTTGTTGTTGTGGTTTTTTGCCGTGATTTTTTTTTGTAATTTGTAATAGATGTAATTTTTAATATCTGTCTTCATACTGTCAACGTTTTGGATAATTAAAATTATTGTTTTTATTTGAATCAATAATATAAATTAGTAATAATGCAATTTTTTATACAGTTTTGAGCTTACTTATTGTTGTAGTTTTGAAATGATGGCAAATTATATAATCTGTTTTCTAGAAACTTGACTTATTTTGCTGTGTTGTATTTTGAATTTCAAATCCCGGGATCCCGGGATCCCGGGATTTGAGATATTTTAATCCCGTAATCCCGGGATTGAAAATATGGTTCGGGATTGGAATCCCTAATTATAACATCAAGATCAACCGGTAACTTCAAAGATGAACTGATTTATGCAGTTGTTGTGTTCTTTTTCGGGCAAAAGTTGTTGGCAACATGATGATCTCATATCAATAGCAATGTCAACGGGGAAGTTTTAATGATATAAAAATGCCAGTTGATTGTATTCATGGTTAGGTAATTGGATGTAGGTGTTAATTTATGGCTGCAAATATATACAGGTGCTTTTAATGTATTTAAAAAAATTTAGTCCATTTTGTTGGCTATAATGCTTTTAGTTATAGCTTATAGCTATTACATATATATTTTTTAGCTATAACACTCATATTTTGAATATACAACATGATTGAAGAAATATTTCTTGCAGTACTGGCTTTACATCCAGTCACTGGCTCAAAGGACAGTACAATACTAGTATCTAATATATAATAATTCACTGTTCTGAATCGTTATACTAGAATACAATTATTCTGTACATAGTGTAGTCAGTAAATTAGTCGTCAACCAGTCGCCATTAAACAAAATTACACAATGTATTTATTGAAAAAAATAGTAGTATAAAAACAGGAGTGTCATCGGTTGGTGGTTACCGAAAAAGCAATTTGAATCCCGGGAAATACCTCTGTTACCGAATTCTATCTTTGATCTCCAAATAGAGGTGATTTCACATCGGGTGGTTGCCGGCAACGTCCTTGATATTTTATATTATGATTGTTGCAAGTTTTCCGCTCTTTAAACCAGAAACATCAACCAGACACGGCCAGACAATCGAAACATGAGCTATTCTATTAGGACCTGGACTGTGTAAACCCTGTACAGACCGTGGCCATTAAAGCTTGCTGTCGAGGAAACAAAATTTTTGGCACTGAGATTATGGACATGAGATCGTACACAATCTTCAAAAACGTAAAGTCATTTGATAGCCACGAATTTCACGCAGCTTCAAATAAGGTAACAACAAACCATTGACTTTAAGCTTGTCAATAAAAAAATTGCGTGATATTCGTCTTGCAAAGTTTTTTTTTAACGTTTAGATAAGAATGAGGCTGTGAAAAATGGATTGAATAGCCTTCTCGAAAGGTTTTAGGGTTCTCTGCCATGAATTGATGTAAAAGTCTTACTGGGAGATTTCAACGCAACGGTTGGAAAGGAAGAAACACATCGCGTAACCATCGGCCATTAATGCGTGCAGCAAAAACCATATCGTAAGCTCCACTTGTTTTCCGCATAGGATCGATCATATCGATCGATCATAGAACAACCTCCAGTATTCTGGATGTACGATCTTTGCATAGCGCAATTCTGACTATCATCTAAATATTGCAAATTCTATTAAAATGTATTATATGTATAAGTGCCTACGTAGAAAGACTGAAAAGAGCCAAATGGAAAAATATGACAATCTTCGGAGAACGGCCAATAGAATAATTAAACATTGGAAACGACAATACTTTGATAATGTGTTAAACAGAATGAATGACAACTTTATGGCTAAGAACACTCGACACGCTTACAAAGTAGTAAGGCACATAAAACAAGGCTTCAAATCACGCATTAGCTTGTGTAATGCTGATGACGGAAGCATCATAAGCGGCTCGGACCAGCTGAAGGAGAGATGGGTGTCCTATCTTCCTAATAAACGGCTCATACAATGACAGTGCCTCGTAGTACGACCTTCTTTCAACATTAGATGAAGTCCGACAGGCCACGGAGCGTCGATGGGATGCATGCGGAACTCCTAAAAAACGGCAGGATCAATGTTTTAAGGGTAATCAACGGGTCAGTCGAAAGCATGTGGTAATAAAAAATGATGCCACACACTCAGAAAAATTTCATCACTTAACATTTTTTTAGAATCACTTTAAATCAAAAGTTGAAACACTTTTAAGTCAAGGGGAATCTTATTTGAATTTCACTTTATTATAAAAATTTTATTTTCAAATCAAAATGTTTCATCATTGAATGAAAAATAAAACATTTAAACAAGCAACACTCACTTTGATACAACGTTGACTCACTTAGATACAGCGTTATTGAAATGAAGTGAGATTATTTGAATTAAAAAGAAACGTATATGGCGCCAAATCATATTTGAACATTTTTGATTCAAAAATTGTTTATTGTTTTATTTTTCATTCAATGATGAAACATTTTGATTTGAAAATAAAATTTTTATAATAAAGTGGAATTCAAATAAGATTCCCTTTGATTTAAAAGTGTTTCAACTTTTGATTTAAATTTGATTCTATTAAATGACATTTTTCTGAGTGACATAAATTATGCCAGATAAAGCATTATCAAATAAAATTGCTTTTCGATTGCAAGATGATCTAAAATTGAAAATTTTCAGAACCACTTAGCTGAAAAAAATTTACCTTGAAAACAAAGAGCGCTTCGTGTACTTAGGGATGAATATCCCGAAAGCTTGGAATGAAGTAGACGAAATTAAACGACTAATTCAATTAGCCAATAATACACTCTTCTTGGTAATCCCACTGAGAAACCTCGATGCGTATACAGGAAAATGGAATTTCTTATCTATAAACCAATCATTAGAACTTTGGCATGCTACGAAAGCGAAACCTGGACGCTGACTTAGGTGTCTAAAAAAATTCTAAATACGTCTGAAAGGAAGGTATTGCGTTGGGTATAATCCATATAATGAGCTGAAAGTCTCCACCGTAATAAAATTACAAAAATAGCAATAATAGCACATCGACCGCATGAGTGAAAATCGAATACCCAAATGGGCTCTCACGGGACGAACGAGTGGAGTAAAACCAATCTGAAGTAGATGTTGATAGCAGGCTGCTTTTAAAAGCTCCGAATCGGATAACGCGATCATATCTGTTAGTACTAACATAACATGAAATCTAGGCCTATTCCACATATACACCATTGTATACTGAAAATTTCAGTTTAACGGATGATGCGTTCATGAGAAACGCTGATTTAAATGCAAAATTATTATGTGCTTATTGAAAAACCCTGTAAACGAATATATATTTACATGCAATATAAATTTCTGGCAAAGTGATTCTAATACTGATTTTATTCGAAAATCAGTAAAAATCAGCGCGCTCGGAGTTCGCGAGATTTTACATAATTTAGGAGGATAAAGGCGTTGAAACTTTTGATATACTTGAATACCGTAGCGTTTAACTTAAATTCAGAATGCAGTAGATATTGTATGCAATGTATGAAAACGCTAGAAGGCTCTGTGTTCAAGTCACAGTTCACTTTTTGGGCCTGGCTTCCAATTCCACTTCTGACACCAATGCTGCTCTTACGGTTTCACAACCTCTAATTTATTTCACTAATGCTAAAATTTGCAATTTGATTCTCAAAATGAAATGAGCTTTACTTAGCTTCAAATTTATTTAACACTTCCACTTTTCACTATTACCAATATGGCTCTTAATACTCCCATTCCCACTGTACTAATCAATGCAGTACCATCAATTAACGTTTCAGTTCTTTACATTTCAATGATGCTGCTGTTGTTGTTTATTTAATTCGCGTTGTTTATTTCCATCGCATACATAGTTTCTATGAATGCATTTAGGTAGACAACTTTATTTGCGATTAGATTGCGAGTATGAACATATGGGTATGTATGTATGTCCTGGTTTGTTTTGTAGTTCTAGGACCTTTGCAAGAAATCTAGCTTCTTTTTTTTTAGTTGTTTAGTGCAAAGTTGTATCTTGTGAGCGTAAATTTTGTGAATGAATGTATTTTTTAAGCAGTACTCATGTTACAGCATAATTTATTTGGACGTGACTATGTGGAAGCTCTTATACGGACTTATTATTGTATTGTTCTACTTGTAATATCATGCTGACTACTGGCGGAATATATGTATGTGAGTACTTCGGCATGTTTTATTTCAGACCACCTAATTTTGAATTGTTTGAACTCCAATTTCTTGTGCAACGGCGGCTTTGATGTGATTCATTGTTATGCTTATTTTATATTTCTCATTTTGTTTGCTCTTAGCTTATCAGATATACTTTGCTCGCTCAATCTCTCAAGCTGATACATTTTTTTCCTCTAACCAGTTGTTTTTTCCAGATCTGATGCAATACAATAGCATTCCTATTCACAGATTATTATTGTTGCTATAAGAAACACGTAACCCTTCTCCCAATAATGCAAATTCTATTAAAATGTATTATATGTGTAAGTGTGTGCTATAAGCAACTTAAACAGCAAATCTTCTAGCATTTACTTGGTGATCTAATGCCAGTCAATGATACAAAAAAAAAATTGAATTGTAAATTTATTCAGCATTAGTAACATCTTGCAGCCAAAAAGAAAAAAAAATTAAAATAAATACAATTCAAGATATTTTTTTGGAGCTATGTATATATAAATACTAAAATCTGGAAAAATTTAAGCAAAAATCAAACTCGAAGAAAAAACTGAAAGCAATATTATTTCGTAAAATCAGCTCTAAATGTCTAACCTTCGAAAAGAAAAATACGACAATTTTTACGAGGTTCAGTAAAAAAAAACATTTTATCTTTTTTCATCTTAATTGAATCTAATCTAATGCTTATTAATGTCTTCAAATTAAGTCTGAACAACCAAGGAAATCAGAGTAAATTTCCAAAACCGTAGCAATTATCAAAAAGAAGTGCGTGTGGCACGATAATCTCATTCATAAAAAAATTCGAATGTATCAAGCTATTTTCTTTATATACCTTATGATCAAAAAAGAACCGGAATTTTAATTTTAAAATTCCCGCGCTTGTCCAATCGGTAAACTTTTATTCTCTCAACGTTGGCAACACTTTTATACACATTCTGTCAAATTTTGACGCATATCGTACGATTAGTTTTTGTTTGGCGTCTATACAAAGAAGTTGAAAATTTTTCGTGTGGCGATTTTTATAATGGATGAAAATTTAGAACAACGTGCGTGCATCAAATTTTGTGTTGCAAATGGATTTAAGTGTTCCGAAACGTTGAAAATGTTAGAAAAGGCCTTTGGTGAATCGTGTCTATGAAAAACACAGGCATACGAGTGGTATAGACGGTTCAAAGGTGGTCGTACAAGCTTGGATCATGATGAGATCCCTGGCCGCCCAACAACATCTGTTACTGAAGAAAACATTGAATCGGCGAAGCAAATCGTGTTGCAAAATCGTTCTGTACCAATTAGAGAGATTGCTGTGTTGTTGGGCATCTCTTATGGATCAGCCGAACACATTTTAACTGATGTTTTGGGTTTGAAACGCGTCGCTTCTCGGCTGGTGCCAAAAAAGCTGAATTTCATTCAAAAACAGCGTCGTGTTGATGTGGCCAAAGAGATGATTTCCAACGCAGATAGTGACCCCACATTCATCGAACGCATCATAACTGGTGGTGAGACATGGGTCTATGAATTTGACATGCCCACCGAACAACAATCGACCGAATGGCGCTTCGAAGGCGAGTCGAAACCGAAGAAAGAACGCCAAAATCGGTCGAAAATGAAGGTTATGCTGATTGTTTTCTTCGATATTCGTGGTGTGGTGCACAATGAATTCGTTCCGGACGGTCAAACGGTCAATAAGGAATATTATTTGGCCATTATGCGTCGTTTGCGTGAGGCCATTCGCAAAAAAAGGCCAGACTTATGGAAGGAAAACTCATGGATTTTACACCACGATAATGCGCCGGCTCACACAGCGTTGGTTGTGTCGCAGTTTTTGGCCAAAAACTCAACCAATATCATCAACCAACCACCGTACTCTCCAGATATGGCCCCGTGTGACTTTTTCCTCTTCCCCAGACTCAAATTGCCATTGCGGGGAACGCGTTTTCAGACCATAGAGGCCATAAAAGAGAATTCGCTGCGTCAACTAAAGGCCATACCTTCGGCAGCCTATAAAACTTGTATGGAAAATTGGATCAAGCGTTGGCATGCATGTATTGCCGCAGGAGGAGAGTACTTTGAAGGCGATAATAAAGAAAATTATTAAAAATTGAAATTTTGCGTTTTTTAATAAAATTCCGGTTCTTTTTTGATCATAAGGTACATGTTGTAAAAAATCAATCAATCCGAACCTGAAAATTTCCACATAAAAAATATGATACACTTTATTTGCATTTGCGTGATCAATTTTTTTTTTCATTCGCATCCGTTTATTGATGAGCCCATTCGTTCAACCTGTTTCACTGCATTTACTAATAGTATGCACTACCTCGCTGAAACTATTCATAGATTATAAAAACCTGTATGCTAGTGAGTTATCGCCCAATCCTAACGAGAATATTTATTAAATTCACTCACCTTGCTAACGATCTTTGTTATCATCACAAAATCGTGAATAAATGTCGATTTCACCTTGACATTTCACTATATGTAGCTAAAAAAATAAAAGTGTTTACGTGTGTGCTTTCGAAATATAGAGTTTTTAAATGGACTGGATCCAGTTTCAAAACATGAAATAGTTTACAGATTAAATGTATGATAATCTATGCATATGTGAATGAAATTCAGATGAGGCTATTTGAAATCTGTAGGAAAAAATCACGAATCTCGCAGTAATTTTGGTCCAGTTGGGATTTTTCGAGAAAATTCTTAACTCATTTGTCAGTTATCATATATGTTTTGAAAAAAGTGTATCTTTTTTTCTTCTACCGGGAGCAAAAATTATTTAAGGCTTAATTGTTATTCTGTAAAATCAACAATTTTCCCATCCAATATCAAAACGGTGACGTTGTATTTTAACTACTAAAACTATATAAACTTCTTTCGCTATTGATGTCATCGAAATCAACCGACATTTTTCAAACTAAACACTAAATAAACTATTTGGTGCATAAATATCCCTGCATCATTAGATTAAATGTATATTTCCCCATATGTAAATGCAATCTGCTTACAAACGAGAGTACATTCAAAATCAATTTAACCTTCTCTTTCAATACATTTAACAATGCCTTCTGCTTCTTTGCAAATGAACCTTCCGCTCTTTTAGATCGTTCACCCGTCAAATCCAACAAGTAGAGCGACAGTCTATACAATTAGATAGGTATGCTACTTGTGCTCGGGCCCAAGTCTCCAGTCATTATCCATTATAAAATATGAAAATATGAACGTCATAATTGTTTTCATAGCGAGCATAAGTAGTACTGGTACCAGCGCATACTATCGTTATTTGGATGCAAGTCGGATATGAATCCATCCAACTGCATTAATTCCTTCGTATATTTGCATAAAAAACTGCTCATCGCCGCCGTCGTCGTCACGATTGCTGCTCATGCTGATGATGAAACTTCCGGGCATGGAGTTCAAACTTGCAAGTGCATGCACCGAGCATCGACTCGAATTACCTTGCATTTTCTTTACGACCTATTTAATATGGAATACAAGTACGTATGCTGTAAAAGAAGCAAATTAAATGTAGCGAAGGAAAGTATGAATGCATGGATGCCTTAAATGCATAGATACTTTGAAGTACATTTCTATGATATTCACTACCAAGAGCATCGTAGGTAACTGACTATACTCTATGTTCCATGATTGAAAGAGTGCAAGGTGGGTGTGGTGGACAGTTAACTAAGTTTCTTTTATTCAGTTATTGATTTTAATATCAATTTAGTATTCAGGGAAAACTTAGACATATTTTCTTCTAGGAAAACTTTTTTTTCGAATGCAGCAGTCTACTTGATTACCTAGATTAATGAAAATATTAATAACATTTTGTTGCGTCCACCTGATTCTGAGAATGCAGGGCCTCCCTTCATCTTTGAATACGTCTATCCGTTTGTCAGTATTATTGCTCACATAAGCACCGACGAATTCCGGGAAGGATGTATAAAATATTTTTTTTTTGCTGGAAAAATCGGTGTTAAGTGCAAACTGAAAGTGTTAGATCATCATGGGACTCATAAGATTATACCAGCATACATTCAATATTGCGTAAATGTCGCGTAATAGACAGATACATATGGACAGATATGTATATTTGTGTTGGACTCACCATTTGACGATCGCCCAAAAACAGGCTCATGTCTGTTGATGCAAAGATATGGTGTAAACAACTCTAGCGCATAGGAACCTCTACAAAGGATGCTATCCGAAGAAAAGTCTAATAATTTAAATTCTTAATACATTTTCTACCAAACGTGCTTCATGTTGCAAACGACCTGTGACAAAGGTCATGTACTAGTAAGATAGAAAGGTTTCCAGGATTACCCCTCGTAGGAGTCCCAAACTTTAGGAAAGTAAAATACTTATTACTAATTATCATTATGAATTCATTATGAATATAATTATATAAAACTCTGAGGGTAGCAACTCCCTGTACAAAAGTAATGGCACACTTTGCTGGCTCTGCATCCAAAAGTCTACCAATACAGCTTAAGGGGTTACACCACAGTAGAGGGCGAAAATTTAACGTTTTTCTGCGATTTTTTTTTAAGTGGAAGGAAAAGTAAAAAGGTAATTCTCTTTAAGGATGTTGGTTAAGCATGTTTTGAAGTTTTTTAAAAAAAATTGTTAGTTGAAAAATATTACAAAATGGCTGCCCAACAGCCGTTTCTGTGGAACGGTTTTTTTTGGAGGGGCTCCGCGGCACGCAGTAGAAGTGCACCAAAAATTAATCTGGAACAAAATAAAGAATTTTTTCTTAAAGAACATTAGTATAGCTAGAGAAATACGTAGGGGATTTTGAAAATATTTATTTTTGTAAAATTGGCGAACATTTGAAAAAAAAAGTGCATTTTCCTTCAAAAAAACCGCCACTTATTTGTAGCTAAAAAATCGAGATATTTACTTAATGGAAATCGGCTACGTATTTCTATGCGGAATGTTGTTTTAAAGATGTGATATTAATTTGGAGT
Organism: Nemotelus pantherinus; assembly: GCA_963978885.1. NCBI lineage: Eukaryota > Metazoa > Arthropoda > Insecta > Diptera > Stratiomyidae > Nemotelus > Nemotelus pantherinus. Next base: position 7,966,561 of record OZ022266.1, read on the forward strand.
GAAAAAATAGAAAATTTTTTTAGTTATGCTGCGTGCCGATTTGAAAAAACGTGTTTCGAGAAAAACGCGTTTAAAGTTTTGACTCGTGTTTCAAGGATGATAAAATGAAAAATTTTGATCATTTAATTTTTTTTACCTTCAATCAATAACCAAATTTACTTTATACATCGATAACGTTGGTCCGTCGCCGCGTCTTATACGATATTTTTGAGCTTTTAGGGCTTGCATACACTTTCTTTTCACTCATTGTAACTCACATAAATGTAAAAGCTACAAATAACGTGTAAGAAATTAGCACTGCAAAAAAATCGTAATTCGAATAACTTCCACGTAAAATTTACGTCTTCTCTCAACATCAAAGGACACTGTACTACTAAACTTTGTGTTCAACATGCTTGAAAATGTTTCTAACGACTTATATTAGTGTATTAGAGAAGTTGGAAATCGTATGATAAGACATAATGCTGTACCCAATGAGCAGGTGTCGTATCTATCGCAGGTAGTCATTTTCGAGCAGTCGGGAAGAGTCGAAAAAGTGCTCGAAATTTCTTTGAAAATGATTTCCAGCAGGTATGAAACCATTTGCCTCTTATTCTAGAGGTTTCAAAGGATTTTTTAAGCCAATAAAAATAAAATCAATTTTCTGAAATTTCGATGAGTTCATCGGTAGTTACATAGATGGAAATATTTTTGAGGCTATTAGCCATTCAAGTTCGTGTAGTCTATTGGTTAGAGCACTAGCTTCTAATGTGATTCGAATTGCACCGAGCTTTTAGTCCACCTAACTCTGAACAGGTACCTGAGTTAAACCAGGAGTGAAATGACTCGTGTACTTGTATACATATTGATTGTAAATTTGTGAATGCAACTCTCTGTCAGTTTCAACCCCTAGACCTTACACAGCTTTTCGTGGGATTACATTATTTGCAGAATATTCAAAGCTTCGAAAATTTAAAACTTTGTTACTTATTCTCATTGTAGATGTTTATCATATATAAACTTAATGGGAGCATCTGTTGCTAAGAAAATAACGAAAATGCCTGGTGCTGGCAACTCTTTGCTGACATCGCAGTTGAAAATATACTAAATCAGCTTCAGGGCAAGGCAAGCCCTTTCTGTAAATTTGACTTTGATCCGATGACTACATTGAAAGTTATAGGAAAATATTTCTAAAATTACCGCCCGCGAAAATTTCAACATTTTTGAAACTGAAATCTGTAGTATTAAGTGTTACTCCAAAAACAATTTATCTTCAAAATATTATCGATTGAAAATTCAATGGCAGTAAAAAAATGAAAAAAAAAAATTGCTAGCACCCTAATTAAAACTTGGGTTGCACTGGTCCATTTGCTGTATAAATTTCGTTACAATCTTACGAGTATGACTGCATCAAAAGTTATAGGAGTCAACGCTTTTATGTTCCTTCTTTTTTCTTTTATTTTTATTTTCTGTCAGACCTGGTCCTCCTAAAGTATAATTAATCCTGTTAATTTCAATCGAATCTGATTACCTGGTCGTTAGTTCTCACAATCACAAATTTCGTGTGTTAAAAGTAGAGGTAATTTGATGAAGAGTTGGTTATCGCATCTGTGTTCTGAAAAATTTCGCGAATCCTAATTTGAATATGCGGACAAATGATAACATTTATCTGCTGTTATTTTTTTCTAAAAAGTAAAAAGTTTTCAGAAGCATTGTTGATTTCAATGTTTTCAATTTTTGTACCTGCCTACTTGGCTACAGGGTTACTCATATGTTCATCAAAAACCACAAAACCGTATTTCCTGCGCCCACCCATATACCCTGCAAATTTGGTAATAATCTGTTATTGGAATTCTAAATGCTGCCAAATTTTTATTTTAAATTTTTTTTTTTTTTCCGATTCCGTATATGGCTTTCCACGTACTCTGTGGCGAGCATCATAAGTAAAAACATTAAATTCACCCTCATCTGAAAGTAACATACGTTTTTGGAATTCTACATCATTACTTCAACAATCTGTGGCAAGATTAAACTGTTTTTGACGCTTAAATTCACAGAGAAATTTTTTTTCGACGGAACCAAAAACGGACAAAACAAAACAAAATGTTCTTGCCTAAATTCACACTGTATGTACTTTCTGATTAGCAAACAATCATCAATTTGATCTGAATGCTTTATTTCAGGCCTTAAAATGCATCTTCTTCTTATTTTTTGGCTCATTTTTAAATATTTTAAATTCCTACATATAAGTACATATATATATATATGGTTTATATATATATATATATATATATATATATATATATATATATATATATATATATATATATATATATATATATATATATATATATATATATATGTAACTAGTAATACCCTAACTTTTAATCACATTCCCAACAATTTTAAACGTATCGCAACATTCCGAGAAACTTTATTCTTCAGGATAAATTTTTTTCTCCCCGCTTAACAACTTGGTCCTGATTTTTTTTTTTTAGAAAATAAACGTAGAAAAAACCAACCACTGCTGACAACTCACCGAACTGACGGTAAAGATTATGTGCAAACTTCACAATTGAATGATACTTTTGTTTTCACAGCTTAGCTCACCCACTGTACCATGGCATACGCCGTGTCTGTTGACCGTGGCTGCGACTCCATTTCAGTGTTGGTTGCAGTCCTTTTTGTGTCTACATGCAATTGTACTCAATTGCAATCAAGTGCATCTAGGGTTAAATTTTTTTTCGTATACGTATACAAAGGCAGCATTTGAGCGAAAACTGAAATCTGAGAAACCAACTTCTTGATCTTCAACATTTTCAGAGAAGTTGCCACTGCTGCCAACAATGGTTAGCCTGCCTACCGTGGAGCAGAGTAGGGCACGACAATTTGATTTAGACTTTACGAATGGGGCTTTGAGAAATAACTTTGCGGCCGAGTGTTTGCCAATAAAGTTTTAATTGAATGACTTTAAGAATTGTGTGAAGTGCTCATGTGGTGAGTGTGTAGGATTGGAATGAAATGAATGCATAATGCAAGCGCGTTTAACAGCGATATATCTTGTATTGCATTCATATGTGTCTGAGTGTTCGTGTCAAATTTGCCGGGGATGTGAATACGTTTGAATTAAACGAAAGAAGGTTGAGTGGAAATAATTTAACTATGAGGGTCTTCTATGCTACTGTATCATATGATTTGAGTAAGCACGTCATTTGCATGTAGCCTGATTCGTTTAAAAGTTTTATAAGGCTGAATTGATTAATAATAGGAACTTTTCAATGAATATTGTATTAATTAAGATTTTTTATCTCTTTTCAGGTGAGTGTCAATATACAATAACATGAAATGGAAGAGTATGTAAGTTAACCAAAAATCTATATGATTTCCAGTAAAAATGTATTAAATATTTATGACTTCTTATAAAAACATGATTGAGCATAATTTCGGAGCAAAAACGTCTCCATTAAGCTATTTTCATGAAAAATGTTACTTTATAAACTTTACTTCTTATATTACTTACACACGAATACTTTTTCCCCACAAAAAAATTCTTCAGTCGAAAAGTATTCTATTTATTAGTTCGCCACAAGAAAACCCTTGTCAATTTCAAATTCCATTTATTACCCTCAATGACGTTCACATTAATTACTGTCAACTTCATATTTTTATTCGACCCTTACGACGAAAATTTGATTGACGGAAATTTTTCCTCATTTAATTAAGAATTCTTTGAATACATTCAGAAAAATCCTTCCGATTTTTTCCGCCGTATACTTTCTACGACCTTTCCATAAATTAATTTCATTCACAGTAACATTCGGCAAATATGAATTACGAACATTCCAAAAAAAATTGCAGCTGAACCCATCGTTTAGTAGACTGCTGAGTTCTACGGAACAACCTCTCGACTACCGGCAGCCTTTCAAATTCTAACTAGTCAATGTGATGACAACATGAACAAAGATAGTAAAATTTCAATGCTGCCATCACTGTAGTATATTATCCCAACGATTACACACCCTATTCAAGGTGTCACCTAGCGAATTGCTGATAATATTTCCAGATCAGTGAACTGATGACTAAATAATTATTAGCAATTCAAAAGGAGTGCAATCATAATCCCAAGATATCTTCAAGCTCACTTCCACTGACTGAGCACAGGTATACTATACCAAAATTATATCTGCTTATGCGAATCTGGAACTCCGTATCTATCAGCATCAAAGTTTATTTCTGCCATCTTGAATGTTCGTCGCAAAAACGTGGATCCTCCCGAAAGCTGAAAGCTAAATATACATACATTTTATATTCGTAGCGAGAAAAAATTCAGACGAAATATGATTTGACTTGCCGCTCAACAAACAAAGAAAAAACAACAAGAAGCAGACGAAGAAGATGAATTTTCACGAGCTCACGGTTCTATCCCGTTAGTTTTGCGACAGCAAATAAACACACCAAAGGCTTCATCAGCTAGCTAGATTCTCTGTTGGTTATGCCGATGACGATGGTTCGAATGAGCATGCAATTGAAGCGTGTTTTTGTCGATGTCCTTGTAGTGGAGCTCCTCGTTCACTCTGTGTTGTTGATTGTAATCAGTGTGGATTTGGGCCAGGTCAACCATCAATAATTTTTCTAAAGGTGAAATCTTTTTGAATTCACTGTGATTATGATGGAAGATGTTGATGTTGAAGGCTCTCGATTGAATTTGAAAAGGCTTAAAGCTAGAAAATAAATCATTTGGAGTCAGTGTTTGTGTGTTTTTGTGGCCTTTTCTCTCTTTGATTAAAAAAATAAAATTAAGATTAAGGTACTCTGTTATTACCTGCGTTGGGGTCAAACGGAATTTATGCGGACAATTTTGAATCGAATTCAAATTTAATTCAAAAGTAAGATGTGGAAGTAATTAATAGAAACTTGTAACGATTGATTTTGAAAGTTTCTTGTTTCACCCCGAAAATACTGGAAATGGGTTTGAGTGGGACCATTTTACTGTTTTTCATTCGTTTTAGGTTTCGAGGAAAATCTTAAAAAGTAGAACATATACAGCACTTAGCAAACCTAATCTCTTCCAAAATATTCTCGTTGAGAACACACACTTATTCCAGCGATGTTTCCACTTCTCAAAAAATCGAGCCAATTCTTCTTTCAAGATCTCTTTCAATTCCTTCGTCGAATTTTCTTTAATCTTTCCTCCAGGTTGAAATCTCTTTCCCTTCAAGTGCGATTTTAACTTTAGGAAGAGCCAAAAGTTGCAGGGGGCCATATCACTAGCTGTAAAGGGACTGGGCTACTTGAGTCATTTGGTGTTTTGCCAAAAAATCTCGCACAAACTGTGAAGCATAGGCTGGTGCATTGTCGTGGTGGAGCAGCCAGTCGCCACTATCGAACAGCTGCGGCCGGTTTCTTCTCATAGCCACATCACGGTAGCACTCTTTGTTTACTGTCTGTCATGTAGGAGGGTATTCATGGTGAACGACTCCTTGATGAGATGCAGGTGTCTTCCAACGGCTCGATTGGGAATTGGTTTGAGGGTCGTTTCCATAAACCCATGATTCCTCACCAGCTATGATTTTTTCAATGAACCTTGTATCGGTGTCGAACATTTCAAGACAGTCTGTGCAATCTGAACACAAACATTCTTTTGCTGTTGCGTCAGAATCCGAGGGATAAACTTTGCTGCCGCTTGCCAAGGTCTCCCGTTAAAATTTCAAAAACAATAGTTTTTGGTATTCTAAAATCTTCTTCTAACTTTCTTACAGTCAATCGACGATCTTGATTAATAGCTGATCTCAAAAGTTCGATGGTTTGATCGTTTCTGCTCGATGAAGGTTGGTCAGGCCTTGGATCACTTTCAACTGACTCCCGACCTTCTTTGAAACGTTTTCACAACATTCTTATTTGAGTTTTTACCATGGGCTCTTCACTGAATGATTTTTGAATCATACGGACAGCTTCTGCCGTAGAATGTCCAAGTTTGTACGTAAACTTGATGCAAACTCGCTGCTCTTCTCTTTTGTCATAGCAAAATATAAAAAAATCGCCGACTTCACAGAGCACAGCCTAACTATTCACTGTCTCGGGACCTACTGAAGAGGATAAACAATGCCATACAAGACTGGACAAAATGTTGATAACATTTCTCAAACCCAACACCATTACCTATTGTATCAGTTGCTGAAAACCATTATTAAAAGCACCACGACTAGAGGTCAGATACTCTCCGGACAGACCTCGTAGGTGCATAAAAAAGTATTTTCAAAGTCCTTAAATTTAAATATATATACAAAGTCCCATACATTTTCTCAAACTCCTATCGAGCCAATCTAACTGAAATATACTTTCTTCAGTATGCCAATTTAATAAAGAGGCATCTTCTAAATCACTTCACTTACTCTCACTTCTATCTTCTCCACAAAATACCTTCCACTCCACACGCATTTAAATACTTCTGATGTGTCGTCAAGTGTAAGTTACGCAAAATTCACACCTTCACATCCTTTTCATTTCCACAAGGTATCATTATAACTTCTCTTCCATTGCTCTTATTACATTTCCGCATTTATTTGTTCTGCGACACCCACCCTATGACCAGCCTCACATCCCCTATTCAATTTCATTCCACCATAACCAGCTAGTCGGCCGATGCTAGTAAGTGCGGTCGAAAAATAGGTGAAGTGTGTGTGGAAGTGGAGTGAGTTTTCCATCTAGTAAACTTGAATTTCACGGTTTATTTCGAGTTTTCAGTTTTCCACTCGGTCGGAGCTGCGATTCGTAGCTGTTGTCGTCAGCGTCGCCGACGGAAATGGTCACGGCAATAAAACGATGAATGAGCGCGATAGTAGGTGCGATGCTATAGTAGGCTCCACGAGTTAAGCTATCGTATCTTTGTGTATACGCAGAACCATAGTATGACATGGGGATTGAAAGGCTTCTCATGCCCACTGGGTTGCTTCGAATAAAAACAATTTTTTCCATAAATTTTACGCGAACTTTTCTGGAATTTTTACGATCCATTTCGGTCAAGTTTATGAGGTGGAAGACAGATAACCTGACAATTGCACGTTTGTTATGGTCGTAAAGGTGATATTTTTCGTTGTTGGGAAAAAAGTTGGGAATCGATTTGAATTCTTTTCGGGCGGAACTGTTATCAATAGGGCTATTATATGAACGGAGAGGCAGTTAGTGAATTTTAAAGCCATTTAAGTGCGTGAAAGTGTCACTTTAAGTGGTTTTAAATGGACGATTTAGTTGAATGTAGGGCGCATTAAGTAATTCGAAGTGGGTCCAAATCGACGATGTTGTGTTCGTGCCTCGAATTACGAAAAAATACAATTGTTGTAAACTTTTAGGTACATTAAATTTGCTTCAATATAAAATCAAATAAAAAATTATACTGCACCTGCTCCATCGCATCCTTAATTCGTCTAGCTTTTGGTTGATACCTAAATCAAATTATAGGTAAGGTCATTCATGACCATAATAATTTCATTGTTGCATATGATTAAATGATTTCAGCAAATGCATAAAGTCTTTACAGCCTTCTTGCACCAGAAAATTATAGATGAACTCCTATACTAGCAGTTTATTCCAGCCAATCGATTATTGATCAGTAAAAAAAAATTACTGCGTAAGTAGTACATGGTATAAATTATTTAGAAATCTGGTCTCAGAGTAAATGCATGGTACTACAATCTAGGCCTAAGATCACTTGCATTATTCCATGCATTAATGTGATATCACGTAGTACAAAATGTTGAAACTTTTATCAACGCTACAAACAAACACACAATTTCAAGGCAATTTTATATCCATCCTGACTGCATTCTTCTTACCGCCGTAGTATCAGGCTAAATATACAAAACGAAACCTTAAAACTGCATACAGTTTTTCGTACAATATGCTAGCGCTCACCTGACATTCCAAACAGCATCCAACTTCGCTCATAAATCGCATTGTTTTTGTTGGTGCGGAAGGAGGAGAGAAAAAAAAGTTGCACTCGGAAAGTGAACGTGCGAGGAACTGGAATCGTACACTTGGAGCCAATGGCAGAAGCAATGGGGCACATTAATGTCGACATAACCATATTAAGAATGCAGTTCGAAGATTCACTTTCACATTTAATGGCATTCGTGTCCGATTTAAGTGTACCTGTCGACATTTAAGCGCCGACTCTCAATTGCCTGATGTTGGTGCTAAGGAGTTGCAGGCAGTCTCACGGTAGCCAGTTTGGGTTTAAATGTCGGTGGAACAGTGTGTGAGAGGAAAATAAGTTACTTGTGTGTAATGACATTTGTATGATATGTATAATGGCTAAAATGGAGATTTAAAATGAAGGCGAAAATTTAAGGCAGCTTTAAAAAACTAAAAAAAAGTGCTTAGTTAAATTTTTTGTTAAGCTGAAGTATAAACTTTAACCTGTCTATAGTAAAAAACTTGAAAGGAAAACAATGCGCTTCCATTCTCGAAGTCATCCACAATTGGTTTTTAATTTCGATTTGAAAAAGTTACTCAATTTGTTTCTCTAGATTGGCAGCTATTTATCTGTTCTGGTTCTGGTCTACTCCTGGGGAGAACCAGCATGAGTCGAAGACACATTTGTTTTAGCCAAAAGAAAAACTAACCTAAAATTGGCCAAAAAGTCTTAACGATAGAGCGAAAACAAAACACACAGGGACTATAGTATTTGATAAGTGTCTAAAAATATTCGAGATATTCAACAAAGGCCTATTAAAAGTCCTTCAACGAATTGAGGCAGTCAGTTTTTCAAGCGGAGAGCAACAAATTATTGAGCTATAAAAGTATGCTAACTTTTTTGAAAGTTTTAGGTGACACTATGTTCATGTTGTCTTATTTTCTAGCTATGAATTATTTAGCATTGAAAATCTGAACTTTATATTCCTCTTGAAATAACATTGCTAGCATTGTTTCATTTGTGCTTACATAATAAATATCGATAAAAGCCAAAGGTGCAAGTAAGATGCAAGCTACATGACACAGAGCCCACGTTGGGCGCAGTATGATTTTAAACTTGAAATTTCGTATGGCAAGGAGTTTGCGTATGGCAAATCGAAAGTCATTTTTCCTTAAAATCAACCATCGTTTATGTTGAAAAATTATTTGCTTCAAATATAGCCCTGTTAAAATGTATCCAACCACCAAATTATGTAAAAAAATATCAGCTTTGATTCACTATATCTTTTGTTGAATTGTAAGTGGAGTGATAGCTGTTTTCATTTACATTGTTCAAAAAGCCTTTTCCTTGGTTGAACCGTTTTTCTAAACCCCTTATCTCTTTTTCTTTAGCATATGGTTGCAACTAAATTAATTTTAAATTGTACATTAATAAACTTTTCAGATTCAAACCAACATTTGGCATTCTTCCTAACCAAACTGTAACATTCTTATCCAATCAGCTCAAACTCAATCTTTGTCCTCCTCTACTTATCATAGTGGTTAAGCTGAAACCAAATGGACATCGTGCCAATTCGATGCAACCTTCTACACATATGACCTGGCCATTTGGATAAAAGTTGTGCAAACCTAAGACACGATACGAAAGTCAGAACAATATCCACTTCCCTATTCAATTAAATCGGCAATAAGACCCAACGAAAAGTTATGGATCTTATCACGATTGCCGATTGTCTTCGTACGATTTGACCATTTGAGGAAGTAGGGAGATAGACAGAGGAAATTTTATTGATTTCCACGGTCGTGAACTGAAAATGTATCTTACTGAAATGCTCTTGCTTTCACTCAATAACAGGCAATAAAGTCAACAAAAATGATAAGATGTTTGCTTGATGGCCGTCATTATGATTGCAATGAAGGAAATTTGTGAGTTTTTACATGAATTCAGATGTTAACAATGCAGGTTAATAGCTCAATCATCGAGTTGGACTATAAGTGGTTTCTAGTTAAATTTTGATTTGTTCAAGCAGGTAATAAGTACTTGATTTGTAGATGTTGTTGCCGAATTTAAGTGGCTAAAACAAAAATTAGTAAATGTATAAAAAACATAGCAATTACATAATAAAAAAATAGCAAAAAAGTGTTATCAAAAATAATCATCATAATAAATTCATTCAATTATACAAAATCATTATTGTCAAATTAGAAACTTGAGTTTTTTAAAATTTACCCTAAATTTACACTAAGTCGTATTGAATAATAAAAACCAAATTTTTTTAAAGCCTATTTAACTTCGAAACGACATTTGCAGGTTTGTTAAAACTACAAAACCAAAACAACAACAAAATTTCCCATCAACATTACATCGCTTGCATATTTTCCTCGAAAACAATAAATATGTCATACTTATCGAGGCACATCGAGTGTAAATTACTTTACCTTTATTGCCACTCACTTTTTCATCCATCTGACAGCCACAATAATTTGAAATGTGAAAATACTAAATTAAATTTGTTACACTGCATGTATCTCCGTATCGAAAACTCCTCATCTGTGTTTAATGCTGCATGCATCAGTGAGCAAAATAAATGCATGTTACCAAGTATAGTTTGCCACAAAAATCCAGTCAGTGGAAACTTTTTTTCGGTGGTTAGAAAAAAAATCATTGGTGAAATGCGTACCCGTTAACTGTTGACTAACCTAGATGTAGTAGCTGAAATTGGTTTTACATAGATTTCATATGCAAATCGATTTGGTGCAAACTTGCACAACTTTGCGATCAAATTGAAATTTAATTTTCAATAGGATTTAATTCAATCGTAGTAGTTTTACATGTTTTTTCGAACATACATATGTGCATATGTGGTGACTAGATGGATTCGATTTGAAAGATATAAGTTTTACGGGGAATAAAATTGCAAACACGATGCAAGTGGCATTTATTATTGAATAAGCTCGTCAAGCTTGAAAGCTTATGGAAATTCTTCGGACTAGTTATTTGTAAAATCTTGCTAAAATAAATTGTTTTAGTTTTAGATGCTAAGTATTTTTATTTCAATTATTTTCGATAAATGATGCAGAAATGGGCAAATAGAAAATATTATTGTTTCTTATTTGTGTTGAATGTACTTGAACAAAGGAAAAATTTTTTTTTGTCCAGAATGCAATTTCTCTCCATATATAAGTGATTTGTTCTCTGAAATAAGAAGAAATTCGATTTCTTCGTACGAAAAAAACCTGTTCGCTCACTTTCACCGTCCAAAATTTCATGTCAGAAATATTCTTGTTTATTGTCAAACGAATAACATATATGCACAAATTTATAGAATCGATAAACATTCAAATGCGAATTCTATGAAGCATGATATACAAGTTACTCTCTTTATTGTGACTAAGATGCAACTCGAGACGATTTCCGAATGAGATTACCTATAAAGATTGATCTATCTATTCAGCATGAGTTTGGTTGAAAGTGTGGTTTTCAAATAAGCAGAAAATATTTATGTACCATATATGTAAATCCAAAGAAACTTTCTTTCCGACAAATTCGATTTTGAATTTTAGATTTGAGCCGATGAAGAGGTATTGATGGCGTGTTTTTACCATTTCAGTCTACCAATCTTATTTTCAATGCGGTCAGTGCTGCAGTATGCCATTATTTTTTACTTCTAAAAATAAGAATTATTCTCGCAAAATTCGGTTCTGTGAAAATATGTCAGCTCACGTTTAGGACCCTAAAAAATATGTATTTGTTTCGATGAAAATATTTATAGAACAACTTATCACTTGGTATTAACGATTCCCGATAAATTTAAACCCATTCATTAAGTGCTTTGTGAAAGGTGTGTTAATCTGTCATTCGCTATGAGTGAATATATTTTGATAAAATTTTAAGTGCAATCCACTATCTTGAAGACGAATTTGCATTTCGAAAATATGCAAATGTCCTGAGCTTTATTTTGATACATCTATTTTTTAGCAAAAGATTATTTGTATACTACTAATACTACTAACTGTATGTTGTTTGTATACTGAGTGATGAATGATATTCTTATAAAATTCAAAGTTTTTCGAAAGTTTTTCCCTCGATAAATGCTAACTGCACAATTTCGAAGTATTTGGAACGGTTTAAAGACAGCCTAAGGCTTGTTTCACACGCTCGAGGTTCTATTCGGTTTGGTTTGTTTTCGGTCGCTGTCGACAAGTGTGAAACGGTGCTTCGGTTTCTATTCGGCACCTAATAGAAACCGTATAGCACCGAATACTCCCTCGACACGAATAGGTTTCATCAGGTTTCTATAAGGTGTGAATTCGTGCCCAGGGAACACAAAGCAATCAAGGCGTTCACACATGCACGGTTTAGTTTCGGTTTTAACCTGATTGGACCATTTGTATTCTTTTAAAATTAATAAATTATCAGTTTGAATCTCTTTATTTGAAATATGTAGACGTTTTACCTAGTTAGTTTAGTTAGTTTTATTATTACCTCAAATTTTTTAAATTACCAACCGCAGTTTTTCTGATACAATGAGTGATTTATAAGGTGTTGATGTAGATCAGCTGATTTGTGCTGTGCAATCTAAAGTAGCGCTGTGGGACAAAACTTGTGCAAAATATGAAGATAAATTTAAGACGCAGGAAAACGATTGTGTGGACATTTTTGAAGGCTTTTATGTATTTGACGTCATTACGCAAAGTGGAGGAAGAAAACACAAAATCTAATATGAACCGTGTGAGAACCGTGTATGTGTGAAGGGGTTTCATTCGGTTCGGTTTGTTTTCGGTTACAAGCGAAAACAAACCGATCCGAATGGAACTTCGTACGTGTGAAACAGGCCTAATCTTGTAAATCCAAACTAAAGTCAAATAACATTTACTTTAGACGTACGACGCACAAAATATTCTGTAAAATTATTGAATAATTTTCTAGAACAATATGTTGCATATGCACAAATAACTGTGGCGCGAAAATACTGTGCTGTTGTTTGTATGGAAGTTATTTCTTATGGATGGGTAGACATGGAATGATAAAATATTATAAATAAAAACACTTTTTATTCATATTAAAATAAACTTCTTGAAATACCCATATTATCTACTAAACTTTATTTTCATTTATGGACGCGAGATTCATATTCGTTCGCTTATAATCCAATGGGAAAACGAGCAAAAAATTGACTTCAATATATGCATAGCAAGGTATTTTGTTTGCTTTATAATTGTCTTCAGTCAACGTGTCATCAATGACATAAGCTTTCTAGTGAGATTTTTTTGAATTTTTTCATTCATCATTTCTGACAGATTTTCGATGGGATTGAGATCTGGGCTTTGAGAAGTAGTTTTCAAGTATTGTGGACAGTTAGACAGGATATACAACTTGGGATTAAGAGCGGGATGCTTGGAGGCGTTATCTTGCCTAAATATGTAATGACTCTGCAATCCCAGTTATCTTGCATTCCCTCGTAAAATACTCAGAAGATTAATGTATTTTGCAGAACCCATGATTCCACCGACTGAATGCAATTTCCCAAGTTCTGCGGCGGGAAAAAAAATTACCGAACTATTACAGAGCCGCCGCCACGGTTAAATGTAATGGTTTTTTATGAAGGTCTGTATTTCTTTATTACTGGTTTCAAAAATATATCCATAAATATGAAAACAAACAGACTAGTTGATTATGAAAAAATATTCCATAAATAATATTATCCCACAAAAAAAAATTACCTACTGCGTTGCCATATTTGTATGATTTGCTCTAATTTTACATATATCATTTTCTCTGCTACCTTTTGTTATTTTTTTTCACAGGCAATATTATTAATTTTTTATTTAATTCGATCAGATTTCTCACATTTTCAAATGAAATTTTATTAAATTACATTGAGCTTTAGCTTCATTTCCAATCTAAAAGTTTTCTCTAAAATTAATTAAACGGCAATTCATCTCGGGAGCCTGAACTATTTTGAATTATGAACATCTTAATTAATTGTTGTTTTGCAGCACAACCTCCGCTCAACGAATTTCGATAAAATAACTACCAGCTGGCCTTAAATCAGATCTAAACTAACAAAATATCGAAGAAGTTTCAAATTGGAGACAAATTCATAACTACTTCTAGTATTGCTCAAACAGGAAACTTTCACATAATTCACCGAACTTCGCCAATTAAGTAAGTTCGAAGCACACCGAATAAATGTAATAACTAGTCCGAAAAATTTATAGTCAGCAGTTTGACAATTACTAGTGAGAGAGCTACCAAACCGAGACCACACACCCCCACTTGTACAAGTTTATTTTGTGCAAACGGTACTGAATACGAAATTCGAATTACAGCCAATGTGAAATATCACTTGTATCTCGAACTAGCTGAGTTGGAACATAAAACAACCACCAACGTCGTCCAGTTGTAAGTACATCCGCAGCAGGGAATTGGAGCTTTCCTCCTGCATTGTGTATAGGAACTTTGTGAAATATTTGCAAACACTCGATGGTTAGACGAGCACTGTGCTGACACGGTAGCTCTCAGTTATTTTTTTCGCTCGTTCTCTATTTTTCACAGAATCTCTGTACACCGAGCACTGGGATAGTTGGTTTCACTAGCTAGCTAGTGATCAAAGCGAATGTGTAATGGACTGGTTAGGGGTAGTTTTGGTCAAACATAAACTAGCCGAAGTCGTGGCATGTATAGTGGTCGATTTTGTCAAAGGCGGTCAAAGTTACAAAAAAGCAACTGTAAATCCATGTTTGTGTGCGGCTTGTGAGGGTTGTGTGGACAATGAACGGTTTTGTGAAAATTAATATTGTTGGAATGACGATACATAATTAAGGTAGAGTATTATGAGCAATAAATTAATTGCTAATGGAGTAATAGCTTTTTAATTAAATTTTAGTACCTAATAAAATAATAATTTTAGATCCTAGACTAAAAATGGTTATGACAGATCATTAGATATTCAAAATTATCGTTTGTTTCTGCAGAATATCACTGTGATATTTGATTTTATTTGAGAATATCACTGTGATATTCCTCCCTTCCATATCACCAAGTACTAATCAAATATACCTCTTGACTATCACACGTATTCACCTCTTAGTCTATCTTTCTATGACTTTTCACTATTGGCTGATACGAACAGCTATAGCTTCTTTGTAAATCAGGAAAATAAATTGATATAATCAATTTGCTTTGACTTCAAAGGCAACTAAAAATCACTATCAGGCTTAATTAAGAGCCTCTGATCACATTGTGATAATTTTTTGAACACTAAATTCAAAAGAGTTCTCATAATCTAAATTTCAAATTACGCCAACACCACCTATTTAATGTTGAAACACTCATCATAATCAAAAACACATGCATGGGAAACGAAAATAGGAACACATTTTTCATACTCGAAGAAGAGTGCAATCATTTTGCTATTTTGAAATGAGTCATAGCAAAAAAAAACAGCGCTAGAGCCCTGCTAACTAAATTGTGCATACATCAGAATCAGAAGCCCACTGCTTCGACAACTTAGTTTTAAAATAGCATGTTACATTTCAGTTAATCACAAAAGTCACAAAATATGCTGGAGCTCAAAAGAAACGAAACAACTAGTGATTTATGTCATGGAGCGACTTGAATCTGCACAAATGGGTA
Source organism: Nemotelus pantherinus (assembly GCA_963978885.1). NCBI lineage: Eukaryota > Metazoa > Arthropoda > Insecta > Diptera > Stratiomyidae > Nemotelus > Nemotelus pantherinus. Next base: position 7,982,090 of record OZ022266.1, read on the forward strand.
AGCGCTAAGTGCAGAAATTGTAAGTGACTGCTTGTTAATGTTGATTTTTCGCAGCAACGACTTGCAAGAATTGCAGCCATGACGTGATTTACCGTCGAATTAGGACTTAGTTAAAAATAGACATTCGGATCCATTTTTTAATTGCTCAATAAGCAAAGAGAGTTGAAATGTTTGAGCAGGATATTTATTACAGCTTGAGGTAAAAGAAGATTATTTCCTTTAAGATTCATGCAAGAAGTTATTTATTTCAAGTAATTTATTTGTCAGAAATTACTTATTTCAAGATCAACCTTTTGTTTGTAGGTGAAAAAAACACCGTGTTACGCATAAGTTTAATTAGATAAATCGCATGTTCGCAGGGCAGTATGTATCCTGCTTTTAGATTCTGTAATAAATGATCTACAAGCCTGTCTGTTCACTGAACCTTTTGGTATGTTTCAGCTAAGCGCTATCATCTGCAGCTATCAAATGTTAATAGACGACACCTGAATAAATGCAGTTGTGATAACGAATATAAAACATGAACGATCAAATTGCAAAGGAATCTTACATCCTGCAGGCTATTTCTAAGTTCATTGATAAATGCAACAATGAGATACGTTCCACGGTTAAAACAACTTCACTTTGCTTCCGATAAAACTTGGCTTTGGTTGTCAATTTCATCTGTAGTAGTGGTCAGAATTAAAATCAGCCCATTTATGTGTAAGGATTTAAGGCCGACTTCTTCCTTTGTAATATCACTGCATGCCACTGTTACTATGCACCAAAAATGACAAGTTTTTAAAGATAGTGGTTTTAATGTACCCTGTTGGTCCTTATTGTTGGTTTTCCTGTTTCTTGAATTAGATTGCACTTACAGCATAATCATGTTGTCCAGCAATTGTACAATTTCTGTGCTGTAAATAATCATAATCTTAAAAACAAACTGACCTTGTTATGCTTAATAGATAGCTACGATTTGACCGTCAGCCCCTGTAAATATCTAGATAAGGAAACCGATAAAACGTCCAACCACCATTGGGCGCGAAAAAGGCTTACTAAAACGATTTGTGCGTTTCAAAGAACTAAGTGGTTTTTCTCATGCCCGTACATCAGTCAGCTCCAAAAACGTTTTTGACACCTCCATAACTCTCAGTAGTGTCTCATTTAGCTCGTTTACCTACCATAGTAGAGCTTCGAAATTCTTCATTTGTAATTCTACTTCTGTCATGGCAATTTTTGAACGTGTAATCCAGAAAAGGAAAGTATAAGTAAAGATCGCCCAAATGCGAAATCTTTTAAAATGAAATGATAGATTGATACATGAGATTAGCCACTATGATTTTTGGAGGCTCATTGGAACTTAAACCTAAAAATGTTCAACAATCAGGTGCAGCTTTAGAGTTTTTAAATTTTTTAATTAATTTTTAAATCAATAATTGACAATCTATAAAATGCCAAACCTTTCGAACACACAAATCCATTTCTTCAAAATAAATAATTCTTCTCGTTAAGTGTTTTGGCTCAATGTGAGCAAGGGTATATCGGAACTACTAATGACACGAACTCTTTGAGTAAATTATAGCCCAGACACAAAATTCCGACCACACTTATGCCAAACCATATGAATTCCTCTGGAAGTTAAACATTGATCAACTTAAATAAAAGACCTTAGTATCATACGTAATTGGCAGCCTTGTTAATAGTCTACATGGAAGCGGTTCAAAATGCTTCAAATAATACAGTTCACACACTCTTGGTTTTTGAACTATCATGAAACATCAGCGCATTTATTTCTAAATTTACAATAAAAAATGCAAAAAACGTTTTTACTTCAATGCAGTCATTCCAACATTTCATTTTCTACATCATTACTAATCCTGTGCCTTCTTTTTTCAGGTGAGTCTGAGATTTCATAAAAACTATGGAAAGTAAGAGAATTTTAAACATATTTCTGCGAAAACGAACATATAAATCATAAAGATTAACCGAAAGAACATTATCCACAAATCAACAAAACTCACCTCAATGTAGACTTAACACAAGTCAACTAACCTCTTATAAATCAAAATCGTCCGTATCACAAACCCGTAATAGGTTACTGATGTAAAATGGCCCACAGTTTCTCCCACAATGTATTAGCCTGAACATATGCCCGCTTATAGAATCTATTAAGAAATTCCTTTCAAGTACGCTTTAAAGATTAAATCGAGGGTTCTTTTTTTCTTTCCGCATCATGAACATACCCATTCATGTTCTCGTACCACTACTGCCTGAAGGCACCCGAAAAAATATTCAGTGAGTGTATCACTAGCCAGGCTGGATTTGAACGATTTATGGGGAGGAAGGAAAAAAATGAAAAATGTTTGATAGCGAAATGTTCAATGACAAATGCGAGACAGCCAACATTAATATCGAGGCATTTTCGAGCCAAAAAAAAAAAAAACGGAAGAAATTAGTGAATGAGAGCTGAGAGTGCAGGCTACACTTGCTCTTTTCAACTGAACTGCGCAATCTAAAAGTCATTTGTCATTTCACGCTTAACCGCAGCGGATTTATGAGGTCGAGTGACAAATTGTAAAATAAATGATATGTTGGGGGTCAGACAGTATTTGAATAGTAAGTCATGTTTGCAAGTTATTATCAGTGTGGGAATATCAATTGAGATGTGAAGCTCTTGAAAGTTCAAAGCTCTTCAAATGAAATGCACTCTTAATGTTTCAATAAATCGATGTTGCTGGCTAAAATCATTCATGTTTTTTTACCCCATTCCTTCGCATTTATATATCCATTCGATACCTACCCAATCAGCAAATCTCTATTCCTTTATATTTTAAAAAGCATTGAGCCCTAAATCGAAAATCTATAAGCAAGCCAAGATAGGAAGATGAATAAATCTATCGGGATAAGGTTGCAGAGTGGTGGCAAATTTAACACTCAGTGAATCGTATTCGAAACAGGAAATTCGAGTAAGCAGGAAACTGGGACCTGTATGGAAAAGGAGATCAGCCCATAAATTTTGATTTTTTTCACTCTGAAATCGAGTGTTCCGTTTCGAAAACAGGAAGAGGGTGAACTCGAGTCGTTTTTCGTTGAAATTTGAACTGTGTTACATGGATTGTTGGTTCGATGGCGTAGCATAGGAGTTCCTTCGAAAATAATGATCCTTCACTAACATTTTTAAAGCTCGGCTAACTCTCGGTGTATGACATCAATCCATAAAAAAAAATGATTGAGGTAATAAATTATAAAACCTGAGACTCGAATTTCACAGCTTCACGTCAGTGAGGCTTTTGAGTTTTATTCAATTTCTTGAAACAAGGATATTTTTGCTGGTTAGAAAGTTGTGAAAACTATCCGGACTATACATTCTTTTGAAATCTATTCTCGTCCATTAGCTCAATTGTATTTATTTTCCGTGACTTAAATCGATTTAATTATTGAACACTGATGTAACTATCACTATTGCATCCTTGACATTTGCTGATAAGCTTTCCGCCATTGGAATTGAAATGACTTGCGGCGTTCATTTTTCATCATTCAAAGGTCTTATTTACTTGAATTCGTTCGGAAATCGCACCACGATGAAGCAAATCGGCCATAATCAAGCATCATGCAACAAGGATACGAACAAACGGAGTACAGGAAAACCCATGCAAAAGTGACCGGTTTTAAATGACAAATGTCTTGTTACGTCGGATCAAGAGCGGAAAGAAGACGAATCGGCCGTCATTGGTTGAGCAAGAAATGCCAATCTCACCATGAAAACCCAATAAATTCCTTTATTGGATTTTTCGTTCCTTTTCGCAGCTCGAATGATTCACAAGTCCTCGAGGGATACGAAATGGGTAAGAGATTGTTTATAATGACCTTATTGTCGGCCGCGTGTTCGGGTAAACGTGATGGAGGGCAAAGTGAAAACTTCGATTTTGGTCGTTCGTTACAAACAGAGTGAGTAGAGATTTTATCCTTGTGGTCGGTTCAGTTGAAGTTTATAGCCATGTCACGTTTCTTTGAAACGGGAAAACCATAAAGGAATGTGGTCCTGGCTACCAATGACTAGTTGAGATTTGAAGAGAGGAGCAACGTTGTCGATTTGTGTTCTAGTAGTTGCGCTTAGTCAAACGTACTCGCCAGAAGGATGCAACATGTCATTAGTCGTATTCTAAGTGCAGGTATGTTGGGGCCACATCCTGTTTTGTGGCTACACTGACTGGTAGTATTCTTTATGTAAGATACAACTGCTGGCTCTTGGTAAATAGTAACACCATCATACAAAACCTGTGCAATACAGGTACGCGCATTAGAATTCAACAATAAATTACAACATGCCGGTTCTGTCTTATCAGAGGCTATTCTGTTCGTCTCGTTACCTGCAAACTTGATTTTGATCTTGACATACACAGCAATGACTACCGATGACGAGTCAATCATCACAACCACCTTCAGGATGTTTGTGGAATAACGATAAATTTTTCAACTGCTGACTCCAAGCGATTTCGCATTTATTTGGCTCATTGCTCCTTACTCCTTGCAGCCAAACTGTCGCCAAATCGACATCTTTAGGAGTTAATTTAGGAAACGTGTAAAAAGCCAAAGTTCGTATCGATTCATCCATTCTCAACACACATTGCAAACATTCCACGAGCAGATTTACGCCCACGCTCAGAAGCGAAGGACGACTTGAAAGGACGACGATACGCATAGGTGAGCTGTACGATTATGTTTCCTTTGCAAACGAAAAGCCTGCCGAAAGCAATGCCATATTAGGACGTGTTATCATTCAAAGCCTATAAAATCTTCTTGGCTTTAATTTCCTTTGATGTAATCGAAGTGTAGAGTTTCCTGGGGGGTGCTATGGTGTCACTATGTCTACACTTCAGATAACTTAGCATTGATGTAGGTGTGAACTCCTGAAAGTGCGAATTCTCCTCCAAAAGAAGACTTGAAATTTTAGACACGCGATAAAGAGATTTACTGAAAATTGTCCAAATCAATTTAAATCTCTGTTCGTTCAGTAAGAGGTTGAGTAATCGGGATGGCTCGCCTTTTCTGTGCAGGTACAAACTGAATTATGTTATACTTGAGAACACGACAACATATTATGGGTGAATGTAGAAACATAGTAATAGTAAGTCGTTATGACGTAAGTGATTTCAATTTAATATGAACGAGCTAAAATACATAATTCAGTTTTTAGAAGTATATTTAGAAATTTTCGAGAATTATGTTTGAGAGAAGGTCGTACTCGAAAAAAATTCAGAATGAGTATTCTGGTTTCATTGCATCTGGGATAACTGGAGGAGTTTAACGAACATAACCTGAATAGAGTGAATTTGGCGTTTGTTTTAAAATGGAGGTCAGCGCTATTTTTTAGTTTCGAAAGATTTCAAAGTTTTTAGCGGTAGTACCATTAGTACATTTATCGCTAGGTAGTATGCTACCGTTAAAAAGAAAATTGCTTCTCAATCTTTTGTGACCACTCATCCTATGGATATCATTGAAATTTTGTTTGAATCATTCTTCGAATTTCTTATTAACATAGGCTCTGGTCTTGACCATGATAAAAATACTGATGACTTTGATCAAGAAGGAAGTGTGTTCATATGGATTTTGTGCTAACAAATCTCCGAAACACGAGGCTGAAACATGTTAAAATATACTTGCTGTGCTCAACAGCCATTGCCACTAGGCAAATTCATAAAATTTTCCTCCACAATTGCCTGCAAGACTGCGAGTGAACTTTGAAATCCCCCCAATGATAATTAGACCAAGTGTGGATACTTTTGATCCGATTGTGTTGAGATCCCGATCCAACTCACAGTTTCTGATGTGATGGTAAGGAACTGCTTACAAATGTGACTTTCTCACTCCCTATTTAAAAACCAATGCAAATCGCTTCTATTATCTGTACTTCTGGGATCAAATGTCTTTGGGGGCTGATCTGATCCCTATTTATTGTTGTTTGGATCATCTAAAATGTCCTGATGAATGATTTTGTAATTATCTAGGCTGCACAATGACTGGACTTGAACTTAGCCTTAGCGAGAAATAAAATGTCAGAAAATTTCTGGCTCTGAACAAAATTCATTTTGAAAATGAAAACTAAATAAGCTATGTTTAAGGCTGCGAACTGAAAATATGCATTACCAGCATGTCGAAAGATAAACGCGATGAAAAATCCCGTGTATCAGAATGCAATTGGAGTTTCCTTAAAGTAAGGATGAAATCCTTGATTTGAAATTTAGATTGAAAAAGATTACGGAGTTGGTAGAAGGTCGTGCTTTATTCATATTAGCAGTAATTACTCATACTGGGAAGTTTCTTGCCGACGATTTTTTTGCTTTCTGATCCAAAGTGGCTGGCGTATGAAACATCAGACTGAACAGTATTACGAACTGCTGCTCTCCAATTCTGCAGCACTTTTACGCCCCTCAGTTTTCCTGACAACCAAACAGTCTTCCAAGATGTCAGTTTTTTTTGCAGTTTACGGTGGAAACTTGCTCAGAGCTTCTTGGTGCATTTTATTGTTTTCCAGCATGTACCTTGTTGCACTTGAACCAACTTGTGTTAAAACTTCAATTAGACGCAGTATGTTCAAAACGTTGGCGGTTATATAACTGCAATACAGTTTTCTTCCCCAAGTCGTCACTGATGAAGTAAGAAATCGCATCAACTCCAGGGGCGCGTTGGATGATAAGCATCCCTAAATATTGACCCTCTTTCCGTCTGGGGGCTCTTGGAAATCGCCCCACATTAGAATTTTACTCTTCTAATGGTCAGCAAGGGCAGCCTCCTTCTCCGTTGTCTTTTTAACGCTCTGTGCCATGTATATAGAGCAAGGTAAAAACCTTTTCGAAAAGTTACTGATGCGACTTGAAATTTGCTGGTACAAAAGTAATATTATTGAAATCGTTCATTTTTGCATCAAACTCGGTAGTTTTTTTCATTATTCTTTACGCATTTTACCTACAAGTTTTTCCTGAAACTCTCACGCTTCTGCTTGTGGTATATTATTTGTGAGGTTCTACCACTTTTATCTTTAACAACTTGGCCTTAAGGGGTTATTCTACTGTTAAACGGGTAAAAAGCAGTATCATTTTAAAAGTGTTGTAAAAAAAAAACTATTAAAGATATCAATTTGAAATGTTGTATACATCTTTATTAACAAAAAGAGTATAAAATCGCATAGTTGATTTTTTCAAAAAAACAAAATGGCGGCTTCTGTATGCAATTGATGGAGCGCGCGCTGACGGCCAGAGTCGATCTGCAATCAATTTAACGATGAAATTCTATTAGTTTAGCTAAAAACACACAAAGTGAACCTAAATTGAGCCACAAATATTAAATTTTCGCGATTTGACAAGTGTTGGAAAATAGCATGCTCGATTTTGGACGTTTATTTCGATGAAAAAAGTGCTCCCAAATAACCAGATTTCAATTTTTATGGCTCAATTTAGGTTCACTTTGTGTGTTTGTAGCTAAACTAATAGAATTTCATCGTTAAATTAATTGCAGATCACCTGGACGACCTGGGCAATGTGCCGCGCAATCGACTCTGGCCGTCAGCGCGCGCTCCATCAATTGCATACAGAAGCCGCCATTTTGTTTTTTTGAAAAATTCAACTATGCGATTTTATATTCTTTTTATTAATAAAGATGCATGCAAAATTTCAAATTGATATCTTTAATAGTTTTTCTTTACAACACTTTTAAAATGATACTGCTTTTTACCCGTTTAACAGTAGAATAACCCCTTAAGGATTCGAATCATTCCTTTCCTAGACTGGGGGCCATTCGGCGTGGTGCCGGCATGGAGAGTATTGAGCTCGTAGCACTAGCCTTATCAACTACTGCTATCAGTTCTGAGTTGTTATAAGAGTGCCATCAGAAACCTTTATTATAATCAACGTTAATAGATAGGCACATACGACAGCATGCAACCTTTCAATAAACGTTCTAAAAAATTATGTTTCTTTTCTATATTTTTTTTCGGATATTACACTGAAAAAAAACAGAAAGCGAGTAGTCAGTCCTATATAATTTATGATCGCATACGCTATGCACAAAGTAAACTGAGATATATTATGTAGCTTAAGCGACCAAATCGTACTTATTTCTGGGCTTTTCTGCTATGCAGATAATTTGAACTCCTATATAACATAGCCCCAACTACTATGCATATAATCTCGGCACATATGATTAAAGTAAACGAAATAAGAACAAATTTTCAGTAAGCTGGTGTAGCCTGGTGAATAAAACGTCAGCTCTTAAAGCCCAGGGTAACGCTTTTGAATCCAACTTTGAATAGGCATTTAATTGTGGAGTAAAAGCCTAATTGCTTCCGAAGGTGCTTTGATTATTTTCCAATTTTCAAAGCAACCTTCAAATAGTAACCCTGCTACGGAATTTCGAAATTAAACTTCCTTTGAACAAAAGATTCAGGACATTGACCATACACTTCAGTTGAAAAATCGCAATCTTTGAGTCAGATAGCTTCAAGAATCAATGCATCTTTAAACTATCTATTAAATGCGCATATTTTGTTTGTAATACATATTCTGTTTGTAATAATATAATATTTTAGAGTTGATTTTCGCACAACTAATCGAGTTGATTTTCACACATATAGTCGGCTCTTAACAAAAACTTACTGAAAAAACCTATTAAAAGATAAGTTTTATAATTTAATCCTCTTGGTTGTTATTTTAACCTACTTCTAATTGTAGTAGGGTGATTGACCCAGGAATCGTCCACTTTGCTTCTTAAGTTCGGCCTGCTGCAACTCTTATTCTAAACCCTCTTTTGTCCCACAACACGGATCAAATTCATTAAAAAAAATCATCTAAAGTAAGTACAGTGGATATTGTTCCGAGTCTGATTATTGTTATAAGACAAAAAAGTTTTGAGGGGCAGCAAAGCTGATGAGTTTCACTAGTGGAGTCATAAAAATGGTCGATTTCTGAAAAGATCTGGTCGATGGTGTAGATCATTTAAAATTATCTCACATGAAAATATAGTTTTAGTGCAGTTGTAGTATCAACATTCAACGTCTCGGTGATGACCATGCTAAACTTACCATGTAATATGAGTTTTTATTTATGAATCAAACATTAGTCTTCATATCATTATCTTTATAGCCTGCTTGCTAAGATTTTAGAGTGCATGTTTTAAAATCCAAGTCGAAATTGGTATTATCAAAAGCTAAAATTGTATTTAAAACGCTTAAATGAACAGAGAGTATATATTTAATTTTTGGTTAAATACTGAAATCAAATTATAAATTGGGGTTTAACAATCTCTTCACAGTGGATATTCCCACAATCGACGAGCAATTGTTTGCATATCCTTCATTTTAGTAAAAAAATAATAATTATCAACTTAAAATATTTACCTAACAGTCGTCATTTCTTCCTAGGCTAACTAATAACCAGAAATACATGTAAACATTTCCACACTAACCAACATTGAGCTATTGCAACCACAAACAAACGCATCAGCATTCAGGTCAATCATTAAGCTTGTCTGCTGAAAAATGAAAATGAGAAAATATTTTAAGTTTCCTTATCTAATGCCATCACGTAAAGACTTGTGTCCACATCACAAATAGCTCCATGCATTCTTTTGCATCCTCTCACTTTCAACACAAGTTGATCGATGTCCCCAAACTCTGCAACACAAGTACGAGTGCAACTAAAATCCACATGTGCGGACGTCTGTATGTCTTCAAGATGATGACGCATTAGCATGCATGAATTTATGGTAGCCGAATGATGAACATCTGCAAGCGGCGCCATCACTTATCAAAGAAATGCTGTCTAGCTCCAGTTGAAGTGGTTAAGTTGATTTATACTGACGAAGAAATTCATTCATTCTTTTTCGCAGAGAGGGCTAAAAGTGGCTTCTTTAAAAATTTTCAAAAATAGTAAAAACAAAAATGTAAGAACTATCTTTGAAACTCTGAAGTATCTTTTGTTGGTTTGGAGAGGAATCTAAAGCAGCTTGTGTCCGATTTGCATATAATGGTCTTTGTTTTGAAAATAGTCAAAAACACAAGATAATTATCTCAACTAAAAACCCACAAGTCTCCGATTTACCTTCTCTTCCAAGTGAATTAAATCTGTTTTGGAGCTCCATTGCCATATCAATCATCTAGTACCATCACAAGTTTTTGTCTGCATATCCACTCTTCTGTCCACTTAAAACACTCCAATGACTAATAATCGCATTTTAATTGCGCCAAACGATCTGTTTGTTTAACGAACACAACAAAAAACGATGATTCCTCATTGATACTAGTACCACACATTCTTACCACTTGCGAGATGGGATGCGGATGGATGGTTGGGCATCAATGGTTATTGGAGCCAAACCGCGATAAATACTCATTTCAATGGTATCCATCCGCAGAAAATTGAATTTCCACAGCCAGGCTTGTCGTCGAAACCGCAGCAAACACATAATGAGTTTGATTGGGTGTTAGGTTGGGTGAACTCTTTGATGCGAGGCATATATGCATGCATTGTTGGATGGATATTCAATTCCTAATTGGTTCGATGATGAGATTTGCCGTGCTGATGAGAAATAATGATGAAAAACCATCATTCACTTTCACTAGATTAGCGTACACATTTGGATGTGCTTATCGATCTTTTGAATGGACTTAGATGCGTAAGCGCGGATTCAATGCATTGTTTGAATTTTAGATTGGCTGTGATTGAAGTTGATCAATCTTAATTGATGTTGAATGGATGGGGTGCTAGAGATTTAAACGTGATTGGGATCATGAAATGAATGTTTATGAGGGTAAAATAAATTTCATACTAGATGATTGCAAAAATTTCTTCATGAAAACTCATACACAATAAAGGAAAAGTTAGACATTTTCGTCCAAATAAAAAAAAATATTTCGCATCATCTTAGATTGAATAGATAGGTAGTTGAAAGGAGTTTAATTCATTTATTAAAATATGTAGGTAAAATTCATGTCTTGACTGTAATATCTAATTCGAACTTGCTATAGGGTCTCCTTTAGCTACGACAGGTAAGTTAAGCAAGTCCTTCAAATAATCGAGTCTCTTGAATTTGTTTTTGTTTATTATGAAAATAGGAATTTAGAATAGAGTCAAATCGAAATTTCTCACATTGCTCATCGCATAAGAATGGTAACTCTACTAAATTACTTATATTTTGCTAAAAAAAAATGTGTTCCTGAGGACGAAAGCTCGTGGAGGGACCCTGGCTCGAGCCCAGGTGCGGACAAAGCCCCGCGCACGGATCTTTAGGTTGACTTAGCTCTGAATAAATGCCTAGGTTAAATCAGTGGTAAAATGAGCCTTGGAACTAATAATTCCACACTCGTAAGCATTGATTTAATTTTTTTTACATTAAACTTTCTACCAGCTTCAACTACTAGACCGTGAGATAACTTTACTTTTTACTTTAAGCAAGTTTGTTTGAAAAATTAGGAAAGGGCCTTTTGTCTTATTTTACCAACAGATGCTAGCATTTTATTTTAAAAAACCTTGTAGTGAAAGTAAACCAAAAAAATATTCCATTTCAAAATGTGTGAAACTTTTGCGGGCGGTAACGCTTAAAACCTTTCCACCTTTATAACTTCCAACGCTAGTCAGCGGATTGAAACGAAATGTACACGGTGGGTTCGTCTCAACATAAAATATTTTTTGGATGACGTGCTAGCAGATGTTTGCTAGCACCAGGTGTTTTCGGTATGTGCGTATCAATAGCTAATTTCATGAAACTTACGTATGATAAGTAAATTTTGGAAATTTTTCGAATGACAACCCCAAAAGTCTTTCTATGTTTGTAACTTTTGTTGCAGTGACCGGATAAGAACTAAATTCACAGGGTGTGTTGATTTTGATGCGTTGCAAATGTCAAAAACTTTTGGTTGCAGTGTTAATAAAGAGTCGCCAGCATTAAGAAGCTTTATGACGTTTCTTATCAAGTTTTTGTATGATAAGCATCCTATGAGGACAATAAGTCACAATTGTTCTGCTTCCTTAATTTCTGAAACTCATTTGCGTGGTTGCTGCGTTTAGAAAATCCTGCCGATCGCTCTTCCGCAGTCACTGCACCTGGAAACCAGCTGATTCTTTTAATAAGCTTAGCTATACACTTTAAGCCAATAAATGATTGTTTATTCAGGTTTGATCCCACGAGTGGATTCATTCTTCAACGCACATTAAAGGACTAGGAAAAGGCAGCGATGAAGGTTGCATATGCTAACTCTTTGCTGGAAGAATCTTCCGCTGCTTGCCCTCCCTCCTTTGGGTTATGCCTAATGGACGCAGAATTTTTCAGTTCAATTGGGGCGAATATATGGAAAAGCCAATATTTACGAATACATAGATGATAAAAGCAAAGCAATTGAATTAATTTTTTTGCATAAAGAAGATAATAAAAGGAAAATATAAAGCAATAAAATTTTATATACAAAATATATATTATATGATAAAAATAAAATATAACTCATAATCCGACAAAGTGATTTCTGTGGTATCTCAAGATGAATCATTGGTTTGGTTTGGAACTCACAAAATGCATCAGCTGCTTAAAGCACAATATAAATATATCACCCTCTCTTCCAATATAATAATTAAGTGCAGCTAGTGATGTTTTGTTAATTTGAAATTCGAAGGCAGATTTATTTATTCAACCATATAGTTAGACACAATGAAGTAAAATAGTTAAATGGAAATAGGAAAAACTTTTGTACATAACGCTTATAACTAAAACTTAAACAATCAAACGCAAAATAGAAATCAGTGTCCCATAAAACTCACTAGAACCATTTGTCGTCCTTAATTATTCCGTTCAACCCAAAAAATAATTCCGGGCATGTTTAGGTTGTCAGGTTCTTATGTTACATCAACGGAGAGAAGCTAACTCAAATAGGAAGGTGGCTTAGATGTAATAGCTTGAAAAAGAACTATTTTTCATCATTATTTTGTCACCGCCATATGCACTCTTTGAAGCTAAAAATTAGACTACCTAATCTAGCGCAGCTTTTAGTACTTTCCTTTTCTGTGTCGCCTGCTCGATTTATGAACACTTCTAGCTCTGAAGCCTCTGCCAGAGTTTAACATTCAGTTTTTTGCTTGCTTCCTATTACAAACAATGATTTATCATTTTGTTAGCTAAACAGTATTCAAATTCGGATTTTGTTTGCAAAACGATAAATTATTGGCTCTAATCTAAAATTTATGAAAATGTTTTGCAAAAATATTGTTATGCTAAATTTTCGGCTAGCAAGTGGATACATAGCATATTCGTCTCTTCATATAAAATCTGAGACACAGTTTTCCAATTTGATGGTCCTACAATTTTCGTCGACAGTTGCATAGAATTTTGCCTGTTTTTGAGCTATTATTTTACTTTCGTTGCTTGTGAAATAATTGATGATTTTGACAAGTTGAATTTGAATCGTCCATCAATGGTAAAATAGACAAAGAGCTTTGTTCTTCCAGCTTTGGTGATAGAATTGAAATCATACTATGATTTTTGAGAATTGAAATCATACTAAAAAACTGGAAAAGGCAAAAAATAAAAGATCTAAACAATTCAATTTGATTTTTAACGCTTGTAGGTACATGCTTACCAAGCTTGTTTGCACAAATCCTACATAATTTAATGTAACTTATCGTACAACCGAACACATTTCATAATTAACTTTGGTTTTTTTTTTACATATTTTACGAGACATACTCTCATCGCAAGGCCCTGTTAACGATATTTTTTTTTGAACTATGTAATAAAGTACAGACTTGAAACAATTCCAAAAAAAGGTATTCATCGAAATTTCGATGAGCTAATCTATCTCTTGATTCATTTTCAAATCAAAGCACGTAGCAAACTTACCACCGAAAAAGCTGAAAAGACACTGTAACGGATCGAAAATTTCTTGTCCGGACAATCGTTAACCAACAAGAAACAACATATCGAAAATATCAGTTACAACAGACAAAAAAAAACCACCAACAACGAAGAACCACATAAACTTCATTACTCTCGAAACCCGATATTTATGTTACGCAATATTGAAAGCTATAAATTATTCGGCCAAGAGAATTTCATCATTTATATAGATTCGTAGGTAAAGTAACATACGAGTTCATGTATACATACAGTGTTGCATAAAAAAGGGTAACAATGTGCTCATTTAATGAAAATTTACAAAATTCACACATCGTTACGTCCGCTCGACCATTCCATTTATGGATCATTTGCTTGGCTATGTCAACTTGAAAGGCTATGTTAATCCAAACTGGCATTTTAATATGCTACGGAGGTGATTTAATTCACACAAAAGAGTATGCCTGAAATGGCAATGAGGTCCGGAATTTTTTCGCTCCCGATGCTGTGGTTACTATTCGTGGAATGATAGTAAATTTCTGGCCAGGCTGATTGTATTGATATGGAAAAGAGTTCTACGAGACAATGAATCAATAAAGCCATTAATGATTGATAAATATTCAATTAATTTTACAATTAGTGTTTATTTTTGAAAATGATTCCATGGCAGAGTTTTGCATATGTTTGTAGTAACAATCGCTCGTTAACTCGCAAAAATACATTAATTCATGATTCGGTGAATTAATTGATTGACACTATTTTGCATAACGGTCAGAATGAATAGGAATGGAAAATTACCTTTGAAGGGCTAATCGATAGCAATGTCATTTTTAAATAAGCATTTGATTATATCTTCCGATGTGTTTTCGTGAGTTAATAATTATTCAAAATCCCAAATATTCATCATTGAAAACCAGTTTCGATGGTTTAGTATGGAAAACGACATTCCATAAAGAGATGTCAAATATTCAAGCAAGTGACAAACCTACTAAAGTATGAAATATACCAATCAAGCATTGCTTATTCTAGACCATGTGACTAGCTTAAGAGGTTTAGGCCTTATTCGCTCAACCCACACAGTTTGATGTACTTTTTTGAACTAGTTTATAAGGCCCAGTAGGGATTATGGGTCTTACGTTTTATCTTAACCATGATGGCAAGCAAATAGTCTATTGTGCTCTTTAAGCTGGCGTCATTTTTAAGATAATGTCTTAAATGCTTTTAGATGGTTAAACAAATGAGGCTCATCTATTTTCCATTTAAGGGGGAAAATACATATAACTGCTAAAAATAAAATCAATTTTTTTTTATTACATCAAAATGTTTGAAATGCTCTTAAAATATACCAAAAAAAGTTTTGAAGCGATATTCGTATTAGTTCTCGATTTATAGTCAGTTATAGGCAGCGCGACGTTCCCCAGGTCGGTGGAGCTTTAAAACTTTAAACGCGTTTTTCTCAAAGTAGTACTTTTTCAACTGTCGTACAAAATATCTCGAAAAAAATTGAACCGATCCAGCTCAAATTTATACCACATCTACAAAACAGTATTATCTCCTCGTTGAACCTAAATGTTATTGTAATTTCAGAAATAAACTTGTTTATTAATGTTTAAAGCGTGATTTTTTTGAAAAATAATCGATTTTATTGTTTAATCTAAAATTAATGTAAAAATTTAATGTTTTTTTTATAAATTTTATTAGTTCACCTATCAATTATATATTTCATTAGCATATTTTTTTGTCTCTGAATGTTGCAAGTTCCCCGGAAAAGGCGTTAAGTTGTACGAGGCAGTTTCTGATGTGTTTTTTTCATTCGCTCGCATCGCCGCCATTTTGTGTTGAAAAATTATTAAAAAAAATATTTTCATTTACTGTGAGACATGTACTTTAAGGATTTAATATTAAAAATTTTGTGAATTAACAATATATATATTTTAAATCAATCTGAAATTAGCATTTTTTTTCGATTTTACATGTATTTCCCCCCTTAACTAAATTTCCAAAATATTTAATCTTTTGTAGGAGATTCAAATGCGAATTGATCCCTTATTTTTTGGTCTTTTTGATACTAAGGCAAAAAGAAACTTCATTTCATGGCCGATTTTTACGAGTCTTCAAACGTGTAACTAGCAGGCTCAGCTGCGTAAATAGGAACCCAAAAAACCGTGAGAAAAAGTTGATTTTGCTGTTTATTGAGAAGTCGTTCCTTTATTCGCTGGGGAAACAAGCTGACAGTGCGGTATTGCAGAGTCATCCGTAACCATCGCTACCCAGTTACGCAAGGTGAATTAGAGAGCTGTGCGCAAAACGATTATAGACGGGTCATCACAAGTGTAGATTTTCGTTTTTAAGAAATTGAGCAACCAGTTCTGATGTTGCCTTGAGCAGTAGTCACAAATTTTATGAAATGATTCAACACTACGAGCAACTGACTTTTCCTCGATTTCGAGCCATAATATGGAACCGAGACTTCGAAGAGCAGCCTTTGCAGCGCCCGATCTGTTTCATGCTGATTATCTATCGGTGGCCTCATTTTGGAGTTTGTAATTAATCTGCTTGCAATCGGTGTGATAATATCTCATCTGTTACCTCAACTGGGTTCAATAATAATACATTTCTTACAGCTCCAAAGTCTTCCGAATCCATGAAGACCATCATGTGCCTGCATGATGAGCTGATTTCTTGCGCTTTCAGGGACCCAAAATCTTGTTCGAGTAATAATCTAATAAAGTCTTCCGAATCCTACAATGAGTTCTTCGAGGGTCATAATATGCCTGTAAGAGTTGCTATTCACTTTCGCTTTCGGGGATCCCAAATGTCGTCCGAGGAATATCAGTGCATCGTTCATGAATACGCGCAGCTCTCTTACGTGCACGTTCTCTTTTCAATTTGAGCTATGTGCCCAAGCACTCAAGGGCTTAGAATGCTGCATGAGTCAGCACTTCAGCACCCCTGTGCTGCTCAGCTAAATCAGCTACTCGATACGTGTTTGGCCCCATCGATCCACAAGCTCTTGTGGATCGATCAACGAAGAAAATAAATATACTTTTAAAAATAATTAAATATACTTTTGGCTCATTTTCGTGCCTAAATTTGAACTATTTTTCAACTTGTGAGTTAAAGCAAAAAAATCCAACCTGACTGTAAAGATAAACCATCAATCCAAAGGAAATAAACGAATGCGGTTTTGTTCTAAATGAAAGACACGAGCTTGAACTTAATATGAGAACAATCAATATTTTATATGACAATCAATAGAATAGACGTTGTAAAATATAACTTAAGTAAATACATTTAACTTTTAAAGGGAGCTGCATAGGAAATTATGCAAATGATTTTATTAATTTAATTGTAGAAGAGAGCAGAGAATGCGATATAATAGATCGCCATTTTTTGGTTTGAAAAGAATCAAGTCATCATTATTTAGACCCATATTTAACTTTATTTAAATAAATACGATTGGCAGCAGAATATTAATGCGTCATTCAAGTTAAAAAAAATCACTTTGACAATTACATTTTTCCAGCAAACTAAAGATTGCATATGCAAGGCTTGAATCAAAATGAAGAAAACGATTTTATCTTTTGTGTATGGCCTTACATGTGTGCTCTATTTCAATGGCTTAAATATATTTTTTCCCATGATTTATATTCTTGATACCTTTAAAATATTTAAATATCACGCCTGATAATACCTCGAAAATGATTTTTTAACAATAAATCAACTCATTAAGCAATCCAATGGCTCCAAAAGAAGGAAGTCATCAAATTCAGATTACCTGCGAACGGTTCTTATAGAACTATGACTTGTAATCAAAATTTACATATGTGACCTACATCAAGTGCAATCCAATGCCCTTAATAAACTTCCGTTGACTTCCTAAAAAAACATGAGCTAAACCTCTCATTAAGTATTTCCTGCTATGAGAGCACATTAAATCAAACGACCACCACAATAACTTCTTGCATAAATTTAAAATATCGATGACCTATCAATCAGTGAAAAATCAAATAGAAAATAGCTGCTTGCATTTTTTCGATAAACATACATATATGTATGTACATATCGATAGCGCTAATCTATTTGTAAATTGGCTACTGATGATTTGTTTACTATTCATATTTGAACTTCAAACGGTATTAATTTTTTGTTGTATTGTTTTGATTAGTCGCCATAACAATATTCAGCCGCACATGGATCGAAATCGACTTTGCATTACAAAGACCAAACAATCAGTGTCTTTATAATGCAAAATTGGTTCCATTTTTTTTAGGAAATGCGAAGATACGTAACAAAACGAGGATTGATAAAAATTTATATATGATTGATGATATTCTGAAAATATTTAGACTCTGAACCACCCGTCGTTTTACATTTGTCACGGATGTAAAAGAGTTTGATTACAGTTCTAAAGATGTCAAACTATTGCATATTTGATTATGCTCAATAACGCAACAATTATAACCACTAAATGCCTCTTTAAAATTGGCGCCCAATATGGGCAATACGACAAACAAATTTAACTATCGCTGAGTGGAATTTTAAGACGTGTCATAAGCAATACTTGTACATGTTGTCATTTACGCAGACTAAAAGATAACGAGAAGTATCTTATTATTCTGAAATCAAATCTGGAGCTGTTAGAATTAATTGCATCAACTTTTGGGTTTTTGTCTTAAACAACTGACGGTTCTGATTAATGTACTGACTGAGCTAAAGGTGTTCGACTACCTCCCTGATGTTATGAATTTTAAATTACTTTTATCCCGAACTCCAAGAGGCTCGTTATTGTGCGTTCAAATGAACATGACGAGACGTCATGCTGCTTGAAGCTGACAGGTTAATCTTGTTAGTAAGCCAGTTTCAAGCGGGGTGTACTTGTAACGACGTTTGCTTGAAAATCAATGGTAGCTATGAATTGCCGCCTGGATGTAAATTTACTTTCATTAAAAGAAAGATGTATAGATGTTGTGATAACTGTGTACCACCCATAGATATCAAAACTGGCTCACTAGTTTATTTAGTGTGGAAGGTTTCAGTGAACTAGCATCATTGCAAAAAATAACAGTCTCAAAAATCTGAAAGGTGTCGTATGACAGGTATTTGTTTCAAGCACGAGATTGCAATCATAATTAATTTTATCCGTGGTTGAAAAAAGCTACCTACAAACACAGTGATGGTCAGACTTCTCCAAAATATACTTCATAGACGTTTAAATCAGATTGTTTTATTGCATGCTGTAGGTTGATGACATTGACCGCCACAGTTCGAATGAACTTGAAAGTTTGCAAAGATTATTTGGGAAAACTGGCAAGTAAATATCGAAAAATTTGACCAGCTACTAAGTAACCAAACCGCTTCATAAAATTTGTTTACAGTCACTGTCCATTTGATCCGGTAATGTTTATCTCAGTTTTCTGTGATTATGACCATAGTTTACATGCGTTTCTAAGTATCGCGAATTAGTGGAAGTAAATATTAACAGTTTTTTATGATCGTTGAGTTTATTGAATTTTTCACAGAAAAA
The DNA here is from genome assembly GCA_963978885.1 of Nemotelus pantherinus. Classification (NCBI taxonomy): domain Eukaryota; kingdom Metazoa; phylum Arthropoda; class Insecta; order Diptera; family Stratiomyidae; genus Nemotelus; species Nemotelus pantherinus. The sequence continues at coordinate 8,001,471 of OZ022266.1, forward strand.
ACTTTGCAGCGCTGTGAGAAAAAACTAAGGCTGAATAACTGATAAAAAAAAGTTTGCTTGATGTTATGGTGAACTAGAAATAAAAAAATACTCTATATCTATCAAGATGTAGCGTGCTTTTTTCAAGAGCATTTTGTATCTCTATATTTCCAATGATCGGTGGAACTGCTTTCGTTTATCAGTTCATGAAAATAATTAAAATGCTCTCTTCTCGGTATTTCTTCAATTTCTTCACACACTGCCAATCATAAATGCTACAAACAATAAATAAAGCTAAGCATAGTCGTTTTTCCCATATATTTTGACCCTAATTTACTCTGACATGTATTACCTTCTTCTATCATATATCTTCATTCCCTTGCAATGTGAACGATACAAATTGTCCACGATCCAACCATTAAGGCAGCGACAAAAAAAAACAACAGGAGTTCATGAAAATTGAGACCGGATGTCGAATCAGTGCCTTCATACAGTATCGCTCTATCAGCTTCCATATAAAATTTCGATTATGGATGCTTCCAAAGCCACACGCTCAAAAACTTCGAGTAACTCTACGTTACGAGATAATCGGTCCTGATGCTTTCTACGTGACTAAAAATCCAAATAAATGGGATTATGGCTACCGAAATCTCTTGCACCATAAAAAGTTGCCAATAATATTATTTTATTCAAATTAGCCATAAAACGAATAAAATAGAACAAAACATTTTTCGTGGAATAAAATCACTGCATGCAATAAATCACCTATCGGACAGGAAATGAATTTTAATTTATTTCAATTTTGTTCGAAAACGTCTAAAAAATCGTAATGGACTTGGAAGGCAGAATTCACCTGGAAGATTAAATACCTGTCATTTGATTTGAGCCAATAATAAGTGCCTCAGCGACATAAGGTCGAGCTTATCTAAAATTTACACATTCGTTTTTTCCGAATTTATATGTAGAGCAGACCATTTTGTATTCCGGGTCCGATTCAGATACATATATTTTCCGATAAAGAAATTTCTTTTATAAAAGTATGATAAAGGTATAGATCGAGTTCGATTGAGATATAGGAATGCATAGTGGGTGGTTGGGCTCATTCACATGAAACGTTCAAGGATGTCAATGGAATGTCCTCTTGGTATGAGAGAAGACATTGGATCTGTTGGAATGTAAATCAAATGTTGGCATTTGTGTTTCGTCCGTACGCAAGCAGGCAATATGGACTGATGAATGCGAGAAATGTGAAATGAAATTTATTAGGTGTGTCATGTTTCAAAGATATTTAAATTGAGATTGTGTCATGGAGATATTCTGACAAAGATGATATGTCAAACAACCGAATCGATAGGCATGGATGAAGGGTCTTGATACGGTAAATTCGAATCCAGGATTTAGATTGATAGAGCTGCATGTTTGATATAGCTTAAAATAGTAAGCATGAATGAATTCATCTGAAAATTAGAAGTATTTGTCCTTCTGAAAAATATCAAAACAACTTATTCGCCATTTTGTGGATACCTACTTTTCAATATCAAGTATTTTTGAAGAATGATCTTGCAAGATATTCCTCCTGAATTAGGAAAAGCTTTAAGATTTGAGGTTTTAAATCAATCACATGTTTTATGTATTACTGAGCTGATAGCATGAAGATTGACATTTCGTCAATCTAAAACAGACTTCAGCTTCAAATTCATATGAGATATGCTTAGCAAAGCGTCGTATACATCTCACATATCATAATTTTGTAAAGCCTATTCTGCTCTCCCATCCAGTGTCACCAAACCAGCAAATTTGAAAGGCTTGAAGTAATCCCTTCGAACGATAAATGAGGAAAGTACCTTGCAACCCTGCAGGCAGTAATGAATAACTTTTTGATAAGTTTTCGCACACGCGTCACTGATCGTCACCATCAAAGTTAATCCTTGGACATGTTTTAAAAGTACTACCTATCGAAAAGTAGATGTTGAAAACAAATATATTTTTTGGGCTATATTAAAAAATTAGTGGCTTCCAAGGATGCTTTTGCCATATCATTAACCACATGACTGAGAGCGTGGCTATTACACTCCTGCTTTATCAAGTACAACCCCACACAACACTTTAATTTTTGACTCAGTTCTAGCCAAAATTTTTGGGCCTGAATGTGATTTTTAGATATTAAATGGTCTTCTGAAGTTTCAACCAGATGCTTCTACCTTTTAAAACTATCTTTTGAAACTGAACTGATCACTCGGCTGAAAATTTTGCAGCAAAAACAAGAAACACCGTTTTTTTTTAAATAGAGTACACTAGTCTTACAGCTTGCTCTCTATTGCTTAAAATTCGTTTATAATAACTTGAGCTTAATTGTCGACCAGTGTCATGGGAAGGAAATTCGAAATCATGCAATGGTTTAGGTCGTACCTTACCATAAAAACTTCTTTCGGTATCTCCTAAAATGCTTGGCCACAATGCTGCATCTGTTCTTAAAGGTTGTAGAGCGCTTTCCATTGGCCGAAATGCCGTCCTTTAGATTTACCGCCCCAGACGAATTTCCGAGTCGTCCGCCCTTAGAATGGGCCTTGTCTGTTGCTCTTATTTTGTATAACCGCACAACCATTAGACATTTACGGAAAATCAACAACTTTGTCAAGGAAAAGTATCGATTAGTACTGTTCTCATAGGGAAATATTAACAATCCTGTCTGCTTAGGAGTAGAGCCTTGAATGTTGTCTTAAATTTTAGGTGATTTCGGCAGAATATTCACAATACTCACCTTTTTTTTAAAAAGACTCCAACAAATGAAAAACAAATTACAACAAACGTGTACTTTGCGGCATTACTTTTTCGGTTTTATTTATAAGATATGTGAATTTGTTTATTTGGGTTGCATTACCAAATTTCATCCAGAAAACATTTGGTACTGTAGCACCAAAGTAGCAACTCTGGTCACCACAGGAAAGCTAATAATTAAAATAAATATTTTCCACGATACCTATTCTACTTCACGAATTTTCAGTGTAAGTAATGGAAACAGTTTAAAGTGCTATATATTCTTTCATACAAAGTTTATATATTCGTTTATACAATGATCCTTCACATAACAGAAATAACCATTCACTGTAAAATGTAGGAAACATTGCACTTATATGGTCCTTTTATTTTCATGGCTTGCAAATTTTTGTTGTTTTAAACTCAATTTAATATTTAAATCAACCTAGCTAATTTTTCAGCTACGACCCTATTTCAAAAATTAATAATTTTATTGGAGCAAAGAGTCATCATAACTGTTTGTACTAGTCTTAATTTCCTTTTCAAGTGTTTTCTTGAATTGAAGAATATTTAATATTTAATAACTGTCATTACACATAAATTTTACGAATAGGTTTTAAGTCAACCAGTCAAGTGTGTTTGACGACTAAATCCGTCATGGAGATATGGCAGAATAAGCGTTTTACCTTGTTTTCATGAATATCACACGGCAGCAGCAGTTTAAAGTTTCAATTTGTGTAAATATTTGATTCTTTTCATAAGTTTTCCGTTCATTATGCATAAATGTATGTTCATGTTAAGCGACTGTGTAAAAATTACTAATGAAATTGTTCATTTTCTAAAATAAAGTCGTTTTTTGAGCCAATATTTCAATAGCGCCACTTACTCTGTGTTTGACGACTATACATTCCCGTCATCGCTTGATGATCGCGACACCCACTGGCGCGGGCTTTGCATAGAGACGTCAGAGTTAACTGGTCAAAAGGTGAAAATTGAGAACCCTTTAGTTCCATAATTTCAGCTACGAAGTACCGAAAATGCGGAAATCGTTTTCTATCAGCGACAAATACCATTTGCTTCGATGTAGTCAATTACAACTAACCTAACCTAGTCTTTTTTCCAAAAAGTCTTTACAATTATATCATTCCCATCTCCAGCCAACAATGAATATATCTATGTACAATAGCTGCTGTAACATTTCTAATTACCCTCCGATTTACGTAATTACAGCTTCTGTACGAGTACGCAACTTGATTATTCAACGGAAACAAAGCTTCGCCCTCTTCTTTAATTACCAAAACACAGCCACACAAGCACGAACATCAAAATCCGAGATTTCGCTGAACAATCCTATAAACATTCACTTTCGCACCTTCCGACCGTAACCGTTGACATTGACACATATTATGTACCTAGCCGTAATGTTTGCCTTTGACAGAATTGTCACATTTTGAGTTAATGAATGTTTGGCACGAAATCCATTCGCCAAACATGTAAACATTGCGTTCGCTTCAATACCTCCAAGTTAACATCAATTTCCGATTGAATAGCTTCTAATTTGTTGTGTTGACAGATTACTTTGTATATGCTTGTATTGCAAATGCGGGGGGTTCATTCAGTCGTTAATCCTGAACAGTAGTGAAAGATAAATGAAGTATTGAGTGGAACTTTGCATGGAATGTGAAATGTTCCCAAAATTTGCTTGGAAACTTTCAAGTTTTATCCGGTATTTCCAAAAATTTTTGATTGACTGATATTTTTAGGAAAATCAAGTTTCTGGCTGTATAGGAATATATAATTGGTTTTACTGCCATCAGACAGTATTCTAGAAAAGTTGCCAAAAGATAGTCGTTCATTTTGCCAAATTATAATATAAATACTACCTACAATGACTATTTGTAAATAAATAAGTGTGTAAGCTTTGTTTGAAACGGTTTAAATTTCTGCGCCCAATGTGGGTATGCTTGATTTTCATTTTACCTCAATGATTTTTTTGCATATTGAACTATTATAGTTTTAGGATAGAATTAGGGCTAAACTTTAATTACTTTTGAAAATGATATTATGAAGTCCAAAAGCTAACTAAGTTCCTTAAATTGAATGTGATATATATTTAATTTTATTTGTTTGAACCATCGGCTAATACATGTTTTTTTTTCTTTGCAGGTAAAATACTTCGTTTATTGAAACGCAAGTTTATTATGTGAACGTGTTTATGAGTAGACAGAAAAAAGCATGGTATTTGTGAGATTTGGAGGGGTAAATAATAATTGTATCCCTCAGACTTTGCCTGTGACTTGGTAGACACCAACTTGAACCTTTGGAAGCATTTGTTTCTTCTAACAGCATGATGAACAATAAAGCGTAAGGAGATAAAACTTTGCAATCTTGAATATCAGCAACTGTATTTAGGAAAAATAATTTATGCCTTTTCGTTGTATGATATCGTTTACAGAACCACAGTATAAAAGTTGGTAAATAATTAATGGTATAGAAAATAGTATAATTCGTGAATCATTCAAGATTCATGACACACTATGTGTCTGATTGATCTTTGTCTGACGAGAAAAGGTCGTTTTTTTCAGTTCTTCGAAAAGCTTGTTTGAACTGGTCTGATTCAAAGAAACTTCTGTAGCTAGCTCAGTATCTATAAAAACTATTGGCATAGCAAATAAATTTGCAAAGCAACTAGTTGTAAAACCATTGCAATGACGCATATTTCCAGCAAAAAGTTGACCTTTTCTTAACAACTTTGTCTTCAAAACTATTTGATATCTTTTACTTTTTAAATGCTAAACGCTATAAAAAAGTAAATTGCCTGCCTTTATCTATTCTTTTTGCTAACCGCTAGCAAAATTAAAGCTATAAAAACTAAGAAAGTCTAATCTAAACTAATCATTTAATCAACGTGGATGCTCTGTTTGTACTCCTCATTTCAAATAAAATATATCTCTCCAATACCCGCTGGCATAGTAACATAAATTCAAAAATTAATCTCAGAACCTGAACTCCAGGTGTCCTACAGGAAAATCTGATAATTTCTCATCAAATCGTTTCCACGCTACAGAATCATGCGCTAATTATTATTCAAGAAAACGAATTTACACTACCAGAAAGTGAACGGACAACTTTAGTTCCGTCCGAACTGGTTTGGTTACCAAGATGCGTTCATCGTACGTTGGTTGGCCAATCCTCATAAACCAACATCATTCGTTACTTTCAATGTCAACCAGATGCCTTTGAAATTTCAGCATAAATATCATCAGGTTCATCTTTTCATAACGATGTTTCTCGAAACAGCCAAGGCGATTTGCAATGCAACAGCCTGATCTGCCAGTCTGAACATGCTTGCTGGCGATTAGTTACTGAACCAACTATGCCGTGTATTTTTTGTATTCCGTTCTCCAACTCTTAATTTTTCTTTCAAATGTTTATTTATGTTGAAAGTCCAAAAGAAGAATATTTATCGCTCGCTTTTTTAGCAGATCCGGATTAAATTTAATAGATACAGCACATTTACAGTGTGGTCTTTCATTTTTTTTTGTGTTCGCTCTCTTTCATCCAATTCGCCCCAGCAACAATTACTTTCGGTTTCGGTTTCCTGTAGACGCGCGAGATGAAACTACAAGCTAACTTTGCTTTGTGGATAAGTGTGCCATGCCAGTACCACCAGACGAGACGGTAGTAATAATGCAGTCACGTAACCTTCGATACACCTTAATTTGAAGAAGATTTCATTTAATAAGCTGGAGAAGCATGGAAAAAAGTTCTTGTAAAATTGGCTAAGAGCTGCCAGGTTTGATTTTCGGTGATTTTTATTCTACTGAAAATTTATCAAATGATTTGATAGATTGGTTTCTATTTGAGATATTGATTTAATTCAATATCGCAGATTTAAAAAAAAATTCCGGAACAAAGAGATAAGTTTGGCTCTACCCACTTAGTTGAAAATTTGCATACTTCTTGTCCCAGAAATTTCAAGAGTGTCGAGAGCTGAATCCAAATAGCAGCAGCATTAAGAAACTTGGCGCTTTGGATAGTAGCATTAACGATTTTATTCGCGATATATCGTCTCAAAAGATCTAGAATTCGATTTTTGGAAGCATTTGTTTACATTATTAGCTAAATCCTGTGCTCTATTTTCGAGCCAAGAAGAATAATAACCAAAATGTTACTCATTAAAATTTGTCTTCAGAATAGGTATTTCAATTTGTTTGTTCATTGAACATGAAAATATGAATTCAAAATAAATGTCAAACTGACACCAACGCAAACGATCAAAAATCACCGAAAAATTTATAAACCAAAACCAACAAAATAAATAATATAAATCTTGACGCCAATTTCTTCATTAAATCTATACAGTCGCCATCAAATGGAAATCGTAGAAAACTTATTCTGCATTTTTGTTCTGCATATCAAATTTATACATTTGAAAAACTTCGTTTGCCTACTCCATAGAAAGGTCGATGTCATTAAAGTCTTGTCATACAAAAGAAAAACTTCAAATATTTTTTTTGGCATTTACGATGCTCCAGCAGGAGATCAAATTATTTTTTGGGACTGCAAGTTTCTCCGGAAGTAGTCAGTGAGATATCTCAGCAGTGTTGGGGATCACATAGTCAAGATATGGTGTGTTACCTATGTTTGCAGGGGTGTGATTAAGGAAAAAATGTATGCATGGATCTGTGTAAGATTCAATCAAAGTACTATATTTTGAGTTTATACGTCTAAATTAGAGATCTCAGCAGACAGCACTAGCCAAGACGACATCTAGAGTGACAGAGGAACATGAAGTCCTATGAGGAACTCACGACGGAGTCCTAGCTCCAGTGTTATCACTTTTCGTTCACAAGTGATAATTTTAGATTGCTTTACTGTGGTCACCAGCCTTGAAGCAATAAGTGTGTTTTATTTATTACCATGCTATGTATAAAAGTAATCACATAAGAGCAGATACTAAGCAAATTAAAATAAGTAACATAGAATACAAATTAATACAATACAAATAAATAAATATGTTAAAAATAAGTAAGAACATAAAAGTTAAATCCAAGACAACAATTATGTCTAATATTTTGCAAATTTTTTTGAGTGCTACTTTGCTTAAAAGGAACGTATAATGTGCTTTATTTTTTTATTTTATGAGTGTACTTTATTTTTTTTAGAGAAGCTAACATAAAATTTTGCAATATTTAGAAGTAGATTATTCACGCATCACCAATGTTCAAAGGAGTTAAGTTTTGATTAAAAAAAAGTTGGCATCTGATAGCGACTTAATAATTTCATAAATTGTCAGGTCGACCGCATACAGTAAATATTGTATATCAGATAAAATCTCCAACAAGTATGATATGAAAATGTGGAAAACAAGAGGTCGAAGCTGGCTACCTTGAGGTACACCTGAATCGAAATGATTGTCGACTACTAACTGTGGAGATAAAAGCTACGTCATCTTGAATTTCCGAACTGCTACAGCTTTGAAATCAAATTGAGTGATCAAATGCTTTGCGTAAGTCAGTGTAAACTGCGCCGATTCTATCACCTTTTTCCATTTGGTATAAATCATGAGAAATAAGCTCCATCGGGTTGGTATTGGTAGAACGACCCGACCAGGGGAGATGGTTTTCCATACATGATTTTTTTGACAATGCCTGTGTAATTTTGAATTGATTTCATATCGCTATTTTTGAATGTTGGTGTAACGTAAGAAAATATCCAATGCTATGGAAAGTGCTCTGAAGAAGAGAATCTAGAAATGAAAGAAACCGTGTAACGCACTTAATCAGAAAAGAAGGAGGAAAAAGGTCCGATCTAGGGCCTTTGTTACTATCAAGCTCCAAAATAGCTATAAAAATATCATCTCTAGAAATGGTTACATCCTCAATAAAAATTGTTCGAGCTACCTTTGCGGATTATATAATACTGATCGGACTAAAAAAATCTTGAAAATTATCTGCGAAAAGCTGCAAATTTCTTGAGAAGAAGACATTGAGTTTTAATGAAACATCAAAGCGACATAACAGGTTTTGTCCGCTTCATAATCACAAAGCTAACATTTTTTTATGGCTGTGGATTATATTTTTGGTGGTAATTTTAGTAAATCATGGAATGCTTTGGTCACTGCGTTGTATTCTTCTTTAATACGATGGCTAGAGTCAGCATTTTTTTTTAATGATTTGTAAAGCTTACTGCTTTGGTTTCTTACACATTTACGAGTCAAGTCAAGCCTCAGAAAGATTATCCTTTCTCATAATTTTAGGGACATATCTGTCAACCGTGAGCAGGCCGAATCGGTTCCCAAGAGCTCATTGCGGTCGCACCTATTGAGGGCCTATTTTGGGTTTCTTCATTAAGGGGGTCTTCTACCTTGTGGCCTCGTTTTTGATACTGTTTTTTGACAATAGATTGTAGGGGAACCAATAATGCAATCAAGGTTCGGTTTTTTGCATTGAATTCGTTTATTTCTATACTTTCAACATTAATTTTTCTGAAATTTTACTGTCTCTAGTTTGACCGTGATTTGACCTTGAAATGTCCCTTACGAAAAATTTATACTAAAACGGTTGTCACGATTCAGCCCATGAAAGTCGTCTGAAACAAAAAAACCAAAATGATTTAGTTTCTTTATGACTTTGGCTATCGTTTGACACGAGGTTTTTGAAAAATTCCAAAATTTCACGAAACAGGCAACAAACAAACAAAAATGTCTACGTTTTCAAGGTCAAGAATAGCTGTAAAAATCGTTAAAATGAAAAAAATCTAAAAAGCTCGTGTCAAACGATAGCCACATGTTTTCCGCAAATTTTGATATTTCACTTTAGTTAATTGATCAATTAGTTCTCGAGATATCTTGCCAACCAGTTGCAAAAACACAACTTTTGGGAAATTGCATTTAAAGATATTAATGCATGGATCCTGGACGAAAAGTTACTTACAATCAATCTGCAATGCCAGGGCCATACAGTTCATCTTCTTCGTCGAGAACAGACTCCTGTTGTGCAACTCGTTGTTCGCGTTGTTCAATCCGAGCCCTTTTTGCCGCATCGCTCACCCTTTGCTCCGAGCGGTTGATGCGGTCCTCGTCAAGCCGAGCGGCGCACATCTTTGCTACAGGTCCAAGCGTAATTTCCATCATGTCCATAGTCTCCAATATCGTCCCGTATCCTTCATTGAAAATCATCACTGCTAGATAAGTGGCGATATCGATGACATTTTTTCCGGAATGTAAATGTTTCGGCGCCAGTAACCAGATGCAACTGTTGACAGACTCGTTGCTGTTTTGTGTATGTGCGCCTAAACACCGTTGCAGCAAGTTGTCCGACGATAAGTTTTCATAAATTGGCTTGATAATTTTTAAAACTGCGGTGCTGAGGGGAACTCGTTCATGCTTGAAATTATTTAATGTCCCACGTGCTTCAGCTTGACGCCACTTGCACCAACTTGTTTCTCCGGGGGGGCACAATGTATGATTTGGGTTTTCGTCAGACGAGCTGCAATGATAAAATGACGCCCAAATCGCGTCTTTCATTTTTTTCACGGAATCAGCGTTTCTTCGGATCGCAAGGCCGTAAAACTTTGTCAACTCCCCGATAACTTTATCTGTAAGTTTTCCTCTACCTTTTCCTCCAATACCTTTGTTATCTTTTTTAACATTCCTGAGCCTGGTTCCCATTCGTTTTTCTACGTGGCCAACACATTCTTTTTTTTCCACGATGTTCTCATCGCCATAAAGATTGGCAGAGAGAATTCCTTTATAAGTTTTACTATCTCCATCACCCACGTATCGAACATATTTCACGCCGTATTTTTCTACCGATCGCGCAAACATTTCAGTAATTGCGTCTATTTCCATTTTCCCTGCACTTCCTGAGTGGTTTGCAGTGCAATCTTTTTCATGATTTTCGTACCACAAATTAAATTCATTTATATCTGTTTCTTTCAATTTTTCTTTATTTTTACATGCTTGGCAAAAACTGGATTTGACGACCGCATCTAGAACTTTGTGACTGAAATTTCCGATTAAAGTTGAAATCCCGAACAAGGAAGAGAATCCTCTTTTTTTCCATGTTCCGTCCCCCGAAACTGTCAAATGATTTTCTATGTTGTTATGCTGCACATTCAAATTTTTTTCCTCGTCCACAGCTTTTTTTAAAACACTTTCGAAAATGGCGTTAGCGGCGTTTTTGAAGCTTTCGAGACATGCATAGTAAGTTTTGTTCGCGATTCCACAACTAATGTCCATCAACCCGCAAAATTTGTTGAATCCTTCGAGACCAACACCGAGTAAGCGCAGCACAAAAATTAATCGGCGATTCACTTCGTAAGCCTTATTATTGATCTTAGGACACGAATCAATGGATTTTTCATTGCACTTGCATTTCCAACAATCTGGAATCCCGCACCGCTTTTAGAACTTTGAGAAAACCGAATTTTTCCATGACAGTCTTTGCAAATAACAATGTTCGAAATCACTGTAAAAACTGATACGAATTCCAAGATGCAATACGCGAAATTCCGATTTATCGCAACTCCCGCGCGGCGGTTACTTTTGAGTTTCTGCGCCGACGTGCTTGCGTACGATGCATCGTGATCGGGTTCCAGAAGATACGGATTAGGACTTTTACGTTTTTTTTTCGATCAGCGCGATCGAATGTTGCTCTCGTAAATTTTCGGTCCATTACGGAAAAATAATAGCAAGAAATAAAAAACACGAACTGAATTTTCGATGGATACAGTTTCGTTAAAAGCGAGATGTTTCCGACGTTAAACTTTCTTTGAAACTGAATGGACCGGGAAATTGTGAATGCACTACAGAGATAACATGCATACAGATAAACCAATAATACAATAGACCGCTAGGATTACTTTGGAAAAACGCGATAAGCAAGTTTCTGCGCGGTGGCGATGAGCGCTGCGATAACAGCATGCGGAGCTATATTCGATGGCTCTAAAAACCCCGAAATAATAAGATTTCGGTTATACCCTTTGAATATTATATTTCTAGTACCTTCTAGGCCACAAAACTGCAAAAAAAAATAAAATCGATTTTTTTGAACCAACAAGGTAGAAGACCCCCTTAAATGAAAGACGTACGAGATGAAAGAAGGGCCGAAACTTAAGGGAAGCTACTAAGCTTATCGAATGATAATATCGTTTCAGTTCTCCCTTTATTGTTTTGTTGTAGAAAAATCTAAAATCCATAAACAGTGCATCTGTTCAGATGAAATAAATAAAAAAACATGCAAATTACGTTAACACCAATAAATAGCACATACCCCATAACGATAATATTTCCACTTATCAATCGAAATAAATTAATTTAACGCGAAAATATTAATCAAACAAATAATATGCAACATTTCCAAATAATATAATATTCATAAGTAACACCAACACCAACCACATCAACTAAGGCCAAGCGAAAGTGATTTTTTCCCTTCTGACGAAGTTTTTTTTCTTCCTCTTTCAATTACATTTTTTCCTTGTAGTTCTTGCGTCTGCATTCCTATCGTTGTTTTTCATCCCATTCTTTCATCAGCTTTTCGGTCGTTTATCTTTTGAAAATTCTTTTTCTTTGGAATGGATAATCACGTGATTACACGGCACAACAGAAGCAAATTATGTTGTGAAAAAAAACCTAATTATGATTAGAATACTGAACACATACTGTGCGTTTATTGTGGCAAGGAATTTCGGTAAGGTGTCTTCTGTACAGCTGATAATTTTTTCAGGAATTATGGTGTATTGTACCGTACGGTTTCTATACAATTTATTCGTGAAGCTTGTAATTGTTTTTCAATTCTTGAAATTCACCTTGATGATAGTGTCTATTCAATTCGAGCTTGATCAAAGAAAATATGTTTTTTCATCGTCTTGTTCAGCACGGTCGTTCATCATAAATACAGACGTAGGAATACCGGAGATCATATTAAAGTGTATATTGGATTGATTGTTCAACATGTGTTGGGAATGATAAGTAATTAGTTGAGCCAGACAGTTTGGTGAAATGAAAAATTACGTTTTTTTCGCTTGCTTCTGAATGAATGAATTATGGTGTTTTCTCAAACGAAATGAAATTGTTCATTTGGATGAGTGAGATAATATGATATTTTCGGATGCATATAATAGAGATATTTTCGAACTTTTTTGTGGATGATTTTCGTAAAAAAATTTATATTTCACACGTTTGAAAAATTACTGAGAAGGTGATATGTACCTACTGTAAGCATAGAAAGATGGATAAATTTATCCCCAAAAATATATTTTTGTCTGTATTTTGCCAGGGCATTAGGAAAAATGTAATATATTTTACAATTACTTAAAATAAATTATTAATGAAAAATCATATCAATGTATGTTTCACCTTTATTGACAATATCCGTCTAGTGTTAACATAATATACCTTGTTAAACTTAGCATTAGAAAATGTTTCAAAAACCTTTTCGGCTGCAACTTCTTTCAACAATGAAATCAACAATTTCGTCCCAATACGGACTCCAAAGATGATCATGCCCATTCCATTTAAATTTGCGATCCATAAGAAGGGCAAAACTAAAGAGGCCAGTAATTTCCGTGCAATCTCTTTGCTTCCTAAATTGGAGAAGATTTTTGAGAGAATATTGATGGATAAGAAACTACTGTTAGCACCCACCGGTAATACCTGGCCACGAGTTTGATTTAAGGTGCATGCACGGCACCCAGCGCGCCATCGCATACATACATGATCAAATTGCATTTCACATGAATGAGCGAAACATTTGGACAGTAGTGTGCGCTTTAGATATCGAGAAGGCTTTCGATTCTGTCTGGAAAGAAGGCCTTCTATTTAAGTTGATCAAGTTTGGATTCTCGAAAGAGCTAACTAGATTCACTGCAAACTACTAACAGACAATAATCAGTCAGCGCTAATGGAACAGATTCTCTCATAGATCTTTTGAAATGAGGAGTGCCACAAGGTTCTATCACTGGACCCATTCTTTATACGATATTTACTGCTGATCTTCCATTCCAGTCATCCAACCTCAAGTCCAAATCCTCCAATATTCCGATGACACGCTCTTATATGTGTCGGGCTAAGACCCGCTCAAAGCAGCGAGGAACCAGGAATACTACCTGGTAGAACTAAGTGTTTATTTTGACAATTGGGGCATCAAATCAAACAGCAGTAAGACTCAGTTATGCATATTTCGCAATCCGTCCAAGTACCGGAGATTTCAAACTATTTGCAACAAAACCAAGAAACGCCCTGTCTCGTTTGGAACATTTAAGTTTACTCCTAGCTCATCTCTAAAGTACCTCGGAATCGATTTTCATGAATTTTCAATGTTTTAATTTCTTTGGGCGGTGAAAAATCAAAGCTGCCAAATCTGCATTTCACCGCATATGACATCTTTTCGTTGGAAAATTGGCATGAACACCAATGCTAAATCCATTTGCTATCAGACCCTCATTTGGTCTATCCTGACTTATGCATCCCCATTCTTCATTACCTGTTCAAAAACTGCCATGGCAGAAGCGGAGGTATTCGAAAGAAAAATCCTGAGCTTCAGCACTGGCAGGTTCTGCAACTTGGTAACTAAGAAGTGGCCGAAGAACCTTCTTCTGAACCAGGAGTTGGGACTGAGGCCACTTAGGGACCGAGCAATAAAATTTCGACACGATTCTACGGATAGACAGACGGACATGAAAATTGACTGATTCAGTTACAGGTGGCTCCAATGAGCCATTTATGGGCCCCGCAAAGATAGCATCGTAGCGGCAGCTTATGGATGCGCTTTTCGATTACATAGGCCTCCCGACAAAATGAAGCGGTAAGATTTAAGACCCAGGTTGACATTTAGTTCTAGTTGGGCTAAGTTAATTATAACTATTTATAAGTTAGATTGTAGACTGTAGAAGCAAATTATTGCGAGGGTAATCCCAGCTGATATACAGGCTGGGTAACACTCTTAGGGTGTAAGAAATAAAATTTTCGCCGAAAAAAAAATAGTGAGAAAAACCCAAGAAAAAAACCAGAATAGTATGGTTACTAAATTTTAAATTTTCTTTTCCAATTAAACTTTAACTTAGGTTAAGAATGTGCAATTAATTTACGATAAAAGTATTTTCAATCATCAATCAATTATTTAAATGTGTGACGAAGCAGATAAGTTAATCAAACATCTTATATATACATTGGTATTTTTAGGGGACTTCGATATAGCTGTGACATTTGTTTCATGCAACCGCGATCATATTTTTAATTGATTAGTCATTGTCACTCTGCTTTGGAGCAAATTTCCTTGGATCATCCGTACTTCGGTTCCAATCAGTCTTTTTTTTCGCCCCAACCTTAACGATGGTCCCCTTCAAGCCGCGGAGTTGGCAGTTAATGGCTAGCACCAGCACTGTTTTAGCTGTGCCAATAAAATCAGGCTCCGCCGATTCGATTTTAAGCTCAACCGCCTGGAACTATCTGCAAGTGGGAACCTTTAGATCTGAGTTCTATGTCTTTGAGCGAGGTAGAGCATTAGCTTTAAATCGCTTCCTTAGCATTAGCTTTTAAGCGATTCTCATTATGTGACTTCCCTCCACAAATACTGGTTCAATTTTATTGGTTTTGTTCATTGAATCACCTAGATATATTGTTTGTATATTTCAAGTTTGAGTTTCACGTTCTAAGACCACAGTGGAGGCAATATCCACCACTCCACACCTCCATAGAAAAAACCGTCTTTCCTCCTTAAAGGATCTTAAGATAGACTTGCCTACGATCTTTTCACAGTACGCTGAACTTGATAATCTTGCTGCCGAAGACATTATAAGGGTCTTCCTTAGTTTAACAGTGTTAAACTACTCTGTTGGCCGTATCGCGTTAGGCTCCAGATCTGGGCAAGGTGAAGTGTTGGATTCAGAAATCCGAACCTGAGCCTTCACCTCAGTCACCAAGCCTTTGAGTCACCCTTGTAGAGAAGTGGCTATATAAACATGCGGCAGGAGAGCTTAATAGCCTCTCACCAATTTTGCTACGAAGGGACTTCCGATTTTCCCCAGAGGTTGAATTGATTTCAGCGGCCAGCACGAGGAGGTTACGGACCACACTTCCCCCATATGATTAGATAAAACACGTGCATATTTTCATATACTACTTGTTACTCCCATTTTGGGCTGTCAACTGACCGCCAAATCTGAGAAAATTATATTTAGAAATAAACCAAGCTCTCAAATATATGACGAAATTTATACAAAGTATTTGATAAATTTACTAAATAGATCCTTTCGATCACGATTTTTAAATTCCACTCAACAGCAATGGTTCTTTCTAACACAATCACAGCCTTACACCTCATCTTCCATTAAACCATTTAACAATTTAATGAGACATTTCATTGCCTCTCATCATCATCATATTTCAAAAGAGCATGAAAACAAGATCGGATGTCTGCTAGATCAAGCAGCCCGACCACTCTCATCTCATCCATCTACGATAGAGATCGCAATCACTACAGCTTCATAAAGTGGTATGAGGTAATCCACGTCGCCGTACATAGTATCAACAGATGAAGGTAACATGCTGACCTCGTTTCGGGACTGTAATTCACTTGCGCAATCGAGCGCAGCAAGTTCATCTCTGTTTGAACACTGCCGCCGAAGCTGCCGTAACGAAGCATCTTCCTCGGCTACAAGAACTGCTGCTAGGCAAATATTTACGTGAAAAAATTTGAGACCAAGAAGAAACAACTAAAGTGGGCGGAAGACTCAAATCGATTTGATAAATTCGTGCGCCGGCAATAAGTACCTGACTGAGTGTTAATCCGTTGGCCCAAGGCAGTGGAAGGTCGCTGCCTTCTTGCGATGGAATTTCACAAGAAGTGGAATGTAGTTATTAGCACTTTAGGTGCTTGCAGCGCAGGGTTTTTGCTCTGATTTCGAAATCGATGTATAGATATCGATATAAAATGGTCTAAGAGTACTTTTGAAAATAATTCAGGTTATATGATCGAATTCAGTCGCCGAACTATCGATCAACACTATTCAGTATCCATTTCGTAATCAAAAGCACTATCATCATCACCCTTTTACAATTTTTGCTTTGAAATCGTATCTTTGTATCTTTTCCGCATGACCGCAGCTCTACATAACACCCACCGTCACCTGAACGAAACACAATCAGAAGAAAATCAATCAAGTTAAGCACGAAATGATACTGCCTTTTGCCATTCACCGAAATTATAATTAAATTTTAAAGATTTCATTTCTGTTCCTTCTTGCGTCACGATCCCTTCCCACCACCTTACTCTTGTCAACACCAGTCGGAAAAAGTAATTTTCTTGTATTTTTTTAAAGAATGAAAGTTTCTTAATTCAGTCAAAATACTACTTTTCAATATTGTTATGAGTACGATCGTAAGTATGCAGAAAACCTCTTAATAGCCGACTCGACGAGGTCATTTCGCCAGCGAAAGTGCTCTGCTTTGGCTCACTCATGCCACCATGCAAGAGTTAATGAGTAGTGCACCCGGAATAGTTTGATCACGGTCTGGAAGTGTAATTATATGATTGCAAAGATACCAATGAAAATGTGTGGTGCGGTGGAAATGATGTGAAAATATTTACGGCACACCAGTCGAAAGTAATGAAGAGCTAGCTAGCCCATTATTGCTACGTTTATGTAAACACTGAGCAGTAGATGTAGCGCTTTGATGTTTGTTTTCAAGTGTTTAGATTAAAATTGGTTTTTTGCTGGACCATTTAGTTCGTTCAATTATCGAATTTATATTCAATTACTGTTTGTTCACATGTTACCTTCACACGAATATTCATAGATTTTTTTTGAGTTCGGTGAATAATGATGGATTACATTCATGGATTGACCTAAATCGTCAACGATGAAATAGTTAGGGCTCTGTAAATTTGGTATTTCAATTAGTATTGTTAAAAGAGTGATTTAGATGCTTATGCAATGTTTATCGACATGCAAAAACGAGTGTTGATTACATCTGACTTATTACTTTTCAATGAAGAATTAATTTTTCAGACACGTAACCTCCGAATATTAGTTATTTTACGAGCATAATTCAATGTGTAAAATGCTTCTAAATGCCACTATTCAGGCTCACAATCAAATCATTCCAAGCAAGTGAGCAGCAAGTGAACAGAAAATCCCATTGTGACGATAACCGTATTTGCCATTTCGTAGGATCTTTTGATTCTTCGAAACTTACGTGTCATGTTTCCGGAACTGATATTACTGCCGCAAGGGGGAAATCTGTCGAGCCGATTTGTATAATGTGATGGCAATGTGAAAATTATGCTTCACGTTACATTGATACCAGTGTTTTGGATATGTTCAATTTTGTCGAGCTATTGGATCCGAGAATTATTTAAAGGAAAGCGCTGTGTGTAAATGATCCACGGAGGATTTAATATAAATTGGATACAAATTTTATAAAGGCACTAGAGTCTTGACTTCTTGCTTTGAATAATGTCAGAAGTAAATATATGCTGAGTAAAGAGTTGATGGGATTAGGCTACGTAGTTGATGCAATGTTGAACGACACATCAGATTCTAATAATATGCTGATCAAACTGTGCTGCCGAAAATGAAATTTGGCTCTGATGATCGCCAAAGAGTCCTAAGTTTTAACTACAAGTGAAGTAGCCAGGGTTTGACCGATATACAGATGAAGCTCTCAGTCGTTAGCTTTGGTTTGACCGATATAAAGATAAAGCTCTCAGTCGTTAGCTTTGGACGATTATATACCTGATAGTATAAGGATTATTCACATCAGCATGCGGCATACCAAGGCTCGTCCCTTCTCCTTGGTCAAAAATGTGGTAAATATTGAATTTTTACAGGAGCCATGAATTAGAGGCTGCAGGTTCTGTGGGCTCAGCTGATTCAATGAACCAAAAACAAAAATTATGGTGCGAGGTCAACTAGGCCAAATACCTGTTTTCTGGTCTTCGGTTTGCCACCACACTTAGACAGTTATCAAGCCGTGGCCTGTCAGTGCTCATCCTGGGTTACCGGAAAACCGGTAGGCTAAAACGCGCCATGAAAAATGAATAGACGTTTATTATAAAAGCCACAAAATAGGCAGTGGAAATAGGAATAAGAAACAAATTGGACGCGAGTGAAATAAGAATCATCATTAATTTAATTTCACAAATATCGCCAATAATTAGAAGAAGCAGGCATGAAGTCAGGAATAATCGAACAATCCAGAAAACTATCGTCAAAAAACTCTAGAGGACGCCCAAAAGCTGTCATAGACCAAGATCGCTCAGCGGTTTTAACAATGGCGTCGAATTCAACGCTTACAGCACGGCAAATATCTGTAGAGATTGGTTTAGAAAAAAATCTGACGAATGTGCAGCGTGTTATACAAAATTGCGAATGCCTGAAACAGAAAAAAACTTAAGTGTAGGCCCCAACTAACAAAAGCACATATAAAATCATCTATTTTCGAATAAACGTTGGAGCAAAATAACATTTTCCAATGAAAAGCGATTCAATCTGGATGGACCTGATGTTTTTCTATACTATTTTCTAGATTTTCGAAAGAATCAGATACTGCTGTCCAGAAAGCTAATGGGCGGAGGTGGTATTATGGTATTATTAGGATATTATGAGGCAACTGAAAGTTTATAGACGGCAAAATGAAGAGTACTGTTTGTATTAAACAAGTTGATGAGCAATTATTAAAACAGGTTGCAGCAACATGATAACGCCTCCGTGCATACTGCAAAATTCGTAAAGGAGTACTTCGCAACAAAACCAATCGATGTTTCTAACTGGCCCGCACGCTCTCCAGATCTAGATATTATTGAGACCTGCTGGGGTGTGTTGTCGCGAAAACGCTTCAGCACTGTTGCAGACCTTAAAACGGCTATTGAAGAAGAGTGGAATAAAAGAGACTATCAAGGTATCCAGAAACTTTTTCACACTCTCCCGACAAGAATGAAACAAGTGTTAAGAAATAACGGTGGACAAACACATTAATAATATTATGAATAAAAATAAACATTTATCTTTCTTGAGTTAAACTGTGTTTTGTTTAACTCAAGAAAGCCAAAGTTTGGCCCAATGTTTAGTCGCACTGAAAATAACAAAAATTTGCAAACGTGCCATCAGGGTAGAACGTATAATAGATTAAGCTTCAAAAACGTCCTTAGCGAAATGCTGAGGTTAGTTGATATTCTGTATGGTCTCAAAATTTCATTTCCTATGAGTGTAGGTATATGAAATGACAAAATTAAATGCCAAATTGTTTTTCAACACGCTATTGCTTGATACCCCAGCCGCGTAAACTAATCTTCATAGTATATTCACTATGTTCGAATGCTAGACATTTTAGAAAGTTATCCTTTCTTCACCCGTGTTAAATAATATAAACTTGTGGTTATATCAAACATTATTAAGTATTTTTTTCTCTCCAAAAAGAGATTTGTAAAGTACTGATTCTCCAATATTATACCAAGATATGCCTGAATTCTCCTTGAGATTCAAACCATCCAATAAAACCTTACAGCTATCCACAAGACTGGTAACCAAATACCATGTGAGGTGTTTAGTGGGACTCCATCTAGCAGCGTAGAAGGACTTTTTCGTGGAGAGTATATGGTATCTTTAATACAGTGGATTTAATTTTTGGTGGAAGATCAGCAAAAAGCCGCCTCCAACTGGAGCATTATAACAAAACTCGTGTGTCCTATAGCAAAATTTACGAAGCTTTAAATTCGAGCTTAGTAAATTTAGCTGTGACAGAAACGAATTTCGTTATAATGGCCCAATTAAAATCAAATTCTCTGCAATAAATATACGTCACAATTTTCAGTGTTATGCAAATTCACAAAAAGAAATTTTTTGAGAAATGCGATTTAAAATCCGAAAATAATGTTTCAGTCCCAGAGTACTTAAAACTTATTAAATTTTGATTGCATTCCAATTACTTTGATGTAAATAATTGAGATGAGTTATTATTGTCTCTGGTTCCAACGCTTGATTCATCTATCTTTTTATGGTCTCTATTTTACGGGCCACAGGCCAGAAATTGCTCTTCACGATACACTTAAAGCTAAAATTGTTGTAATTTCGAATAATGCTTTAATTTGCTATACATTTTTTTATTATGATTTATATATACCTGAGTACACAATTCACTATACATACATGAAATATCATGAACTTTCCTCAAATCTGCGCAGTAAATTCATTGAAGTAGCTGAACAAACCGAGCATGAGCTTATATTATTGTTTCTATTCGCGGAATTATTGTGTCGGTAGGAGTATTCTTCAAATTAATTACCAAAATCCTGAGTAGGTAATCTGCTCTGCTATTCAATTGATGCTCCTTTGACTGCCGAATAATTAATTTAACCTATTCATCGAACAGTAATCCTTACTATTGGGGAAATCTCGGGAATATTTTACTAATATCTAGATGAAGTTTCAACTAATCCACAACAACGCGACATTCTGCGTTCTCTTCAATGCTTTGTACTAGTTATCCTTGTATTGTCCTTAAGCCATTGATATTTATTCCTGAGTTCGATTCGCAACTGCGTACAAATGGAATGAAGAGTCCATGTAAATTTGACTGTAATCGGAATGATCGATATTCGTGAGAATTGAAATTATTGATTTCGATTAGTTGAGTACTGAGAATTGTATGTAAATTGAATTACAGTGCTGGTCCATCCACAGACTCATTTCGAATTACATTCGTCGTGTATGACTATGTTCATGTTCATATCATAACTGCTATGTGGTCCCATCTGTAATTATGCATGCATTGATGTCGTCTGCAACATCCAATAGCAGATAAAGATAATATCGATGTTCGGAAACAATTGACTTCAGTCCTGAATTGTAATCAAGCTGCTGTTTCGATTTCGATATAAATTGAATCAAACACCAAATTTGATGTCCACGTTTCCAATCATCGAACGACTTTTGATGTCGTCATTATTCACAATGAAGGTTTCATCATATTACGTTCTAATCAAACATCATTTATTGATAATCGTTCAAATAAACACGGAATTAAATA
Organism: Nemotelus pantherinus; assembly: GCA_963978885.1. Lineage (NCBI taxonomy): Eukaryota > Metazoa > Arthropoda > Insecta > Diptera > Stratiomyidae > Nemotelus > Nemotelus pantherinus. The sequence continues at coordinate 8,023,243 of OZ022266.1, forward strand.
TCTATGAAAAACAGACCGCTTGTCTATAAACATTCGAACTGATTAAGTGCTTTTTTATGTACTTTTCTGTATCTTTGTGTAAATTAATTGTCTAACAACAGACTTTATCATGAAATTATGACGACATAAAAACAACCATTAAAGATACAAGCAATTCACAATCATAGTCGGTCCGATGCGGGAAGCCGATGTTTGGTTAAAATTTTACATGGGTAATGTCTGGTAATGTCTTCTTGGCCGCCTGTAGTGATTCTTTATCAAATTGAAATTTTAAATCACTTCTGAGAATAGCGATTTTCAGATGAACTTCTCGCTATGACTACAAACCATTTAAAATTTGTAATTTATTCATTAGAACAGTGCTAATAACATGGGATTACATAAAGCTCTGGTGGTCTGGTTATTAGCCTCCTGTTCAGTTGCCGTTTTTTATTGAAAGTTGGGGGCACAAGTGAAAATTCTAAGAAAATATTTGAATCGGTTTTGTAAGTTGAATTTATCCAGTATAACAGGAACATACATTTTTTTTTTCAAATTGAGCTCAGAAAAATTTCGAAATTTTTTAAATTGTGCTGGGAAAAAATCTCGAAATGACCAGTTGGAAGTTTTAAAGAAAAAGTATCAGAATCTTTTAATATTGAATTTATTTAAAGCCATAATATTTTTGCCTTAGTGATAAATAATTCTATTTTATTATAAATATAATAAATATGACGTGAACGATTAAAAAGAGTTATTGCAATACTAATAGGAAGTGAAATCACTCACAATGTCCACTCAGAACCTTCACTTAGCTTACTTCTTCCTAGACTTTCTCCCGATACTTGAACATAAATAAAGTCTAACTCCATCATCATTGTCTTTTAATCAGTTCGTTCACAACCACAAATCTTATTTTATTGCTTTGCGCCCGAGTGCTCATCACCAGTTATTTCCGTTCTTAACACGATATCCTCGTTCGACAAACGAAACGAGTGACACGAATTCGACGAGACGACGAGGACGATGACGAATGGTGATTGTCCTTTATTTTGACTCGAAGCTACAGTGGAGTTGAAGTAGGAAAGAGAAGAAAATTAAATGTCTGCGATATCCATTAAAATTTAATTTAAACTTTTTCATGAAGCCGAAATAGAAGACTGCTGCGGCACAATACTATCGTATCGTTGCGCCATGGGAATATTGTTGCTTTGATCCTCTTAATTTGGAAAATATGTTCGAGTCGGAAAGTTTGCTCATGCAATATTTCCTGTAATTATTACGCAATTTTCGATGACGCTAAACGGTTGTTGAGTGGTTTGGAATTGTTTTAGTGAAAGATATAGTCAAATTTGGAAATAGCCTATATACATTTGTGAATGAATTAATTTGGGTTGTATTATGGCAGCTACAGGTATTCGTTTGCTTCAAGTATTTTTGCTCACAAGTAATGTTTATGGTAGCACGGCAATTGAGTCCTTGAAACAAAAAAGCAGGGAAAGGTTATGATAGTATATTTGTTATATTTGTGTGTTCACAAAATCAATAGGTTATTAATTGAGAAGGAATGAATTCATTCTCAAAATATGTTTAATCAACTCGTTATGAGTGAGTATTTTGATTTGTCTTTAAAAAAAACTGACAAAGTATAAATACTCATCAATAGACAAAGCAAAAATACTCATCAACCGCAGTAAGTTTAAATTGCTCAATACGAAAATACTCATGTTGGCGCAATTGTAACGATTATGACTCCATAGCCAGTAAACAATAATTACTCATTGCATTGATCGTTGATTGTGTTTGTAAATAGTTGCTATGATGATTCAAATTGAAGTTCAGCCAAACTTGTCTAGTTGTTATCTAGCAAATACAAAATATTGACTCCTTTTGGCACGCAACGGAAAAGGTGTTATTGAAACAGCAGTTTAGTGTTTAGGGCAAAAGTGAAGATTATGGAAAAACTCGAGCTATGGAGCTCTAAAACGAAAGTGGACGGCGTAAGAAGCAACTAAATCTCGTTGCAAAGCCTATATTTTTCAATTTGTATCAAGTATCGTGTAGTTTTACACTAATTAATTTTACTTGTTAAACACACTCGGATTATTTTCCGTCAAAGTAATAAAAGGTAGGTTGATTTCAACTGTGAAATTATCAATTTCATTTGCGAGAGCATTACATTGATTTCTGAAACTCGTGAGGGTGATGTGAATTCATCTCTAAGAGAAACAATTTGATGCTTGAATTTCTAATATCAACTGTTAGTTGTAATGCGCAAGTCTCTGTGACTTTTGTAAATTGCAATAGTAAATTCTAATCAATTGGAATCGAACCGTCTAATAAGTTTCATAATATAAAGAATCATTGGACTTATAGTGTACGACGAATTGAATCGAATCGATCTCAGGTTTTTCGAAATAAAACACTTAAACTGGCGTGGAAACAATCTTTTGCCACGAAACACGAAAAAAATCCAACTTAACATTAAATAATAATAATAAAGCTTTGTTCAAATTCGGAATTGTTTGCGTACACAGTGGGAAAATTTGTCTAGAGGTTGGACTGAAAATCTTATATAAGGTAACCTGGGCGTAGTTATTGAACTAATTTTTTTAATGTTGGTTGTTTTTTTAAGAAAAATGCACATTAAATGTTAAATGCTGATTAAATTTTAAACAAACAAAACTTGAAATTATAACTAGAGCTTACTGTTATTGATAACTAAGAATGAGTGGATTATTTGAAGCCACATATTTATTTAAAAACTTTTGGTGTTTGTGGTCTGCTACAGAACATATGTATTTGATTTTGGCCAGACTGTGTACTCGTAAACGCAGGGTTGAGGAATAGAATAGTTTGTTAAGGATTATTTTTAAGCACTTGTTTTCTATTTCTTGAAATCTTTTTTTTGTGGAACGGCGCACATTTGTTCCAGATTTCAGCTTCCTATAGAATAGCTGGCTGCATAACAGTCTTATAGAATATAAATTTATTTTCAGGAGCTAGTTTAGTCTTGCTATTAATAAACGGGTAGTTTGATTTGATGCTGTTTGCTACTTTGGATACGACAAAGTTTGAACGTGTTTTTAAAGTGAGCTTTTTATCCAAATGAATATCTTAGTACTTCGTTGAGCTTGTTACTCTTGTTCCTAAGACATTGATTTGTGAATTTGAAAGATATCTGCATGCTCGCTTTTTGGTAAAAAAAGGTCTCTTTAGTTTTTTCGGAGTTAATTTCGTTTCGGTGAAAAATTATTTATTTAATCTAGCTGCGTTTGCAGCACGTTTACAGTACTAGAGTCATTTTTCGGAAGTAGGCTTATGAGTCACAGTTCACAGGCAAGTTTGGGTTTACACCAAGTTTTAGTATACGGATGTAATGACCATGTCGTGGGAAAGTAGCTCAATTTAAAAGTAAAGTAATCCAACGGAAACCCTTGTAACTGTCTAGGGGTTAAAGCTGGTAGAGAGCTTCATCACAAATTTACAATAAATGTGAATACGAGTGTAGAGTGATTAGTTCCACGACTCACTTTACTCCTGATTAAATTCAGGTACATATTCACAGCTAGGTGAACTTAAAGCTTGGTGCGCGGACCATTGTCCGAACCTGGATTCGAACCAGGGACACCACACGCAAAGAGCCAGTAGGCTACTCAAGCTTCAGCTCAGCTTTAAGCAACAGTTAAACATAAGACAGAGTAGAACTAGAGCTTTCTTATGCGGATTTTTTATTAAAATTCGTAAGTGCGTTTTTTGCATCTAGATCAATAGCAAGTTAGGGTAGGCTGCATAGAAAACAACATAAATCCTACCTCAGTTGTTGTTGTTTTCAATGCTGCCTAATCTGCTATCGATCGAGACGCAAAAAAAAGCACCTTGTGAAGTATTATACACGCCTGTTGAAGCTTTCCGTTTCATTATTTTAAGCTGTTTCCTTATGTCTGCAGGAGGGTATGTCTAAAAGATCTTTTATTTTCCGATCAACATGGGCAATAGTTCCGGTATTTAAGAAGTCCTTAAAAAAAGTTTCTGCTAATATTTTTCATCGTCTCTGTAGACCGTGTGATAGTCTGATGATTTGTTCCCCCCGAGCTGACAGAGATTTGTTGCCCCTTTCGCTTGAGAGGCAAAAAGGGCGTTCCGTTTTTAATTTTGTTAGGGCTGGGAGTGTATTTTTATTTCCTTGTTTAGCTGGTTGAGAAATTTTCCAGGTGCCAGGAACTTTGTAGCGTTGCCACTGGCGTCTAACGATTTTGTGGAACTTAATCAACGTTTTAGTCCTTGAATTGAACAATGGGTGTATCTAAGGAATGGTAGTTTTTGGTGTCATTACGTCCCGGGGATTGATCAGCTCATTTATAAAGTCATCTGTTTGACTATTGTGCGTGATTTGCGGCAAGTCCTTATTTTGCTGATTAATGGAGACATTCAGGATTTGTCTGTATATTTCCCATGCTGTCTTAGAATATTTATGTACATAAATCCTGAGCGTGATGACGTTACTAATGATTTCAAATGTTACAAGTAAGTGGTTGGATAATAAATTGTTTTGCACTAGAGGTTGGTTAATATTTTATTTATTTTCTTATTAGTTTATTTATTCATTCAAATCTCATCTAACGAAACAATCCAATTATGAAACGAGATAGAATACAAAAAAAATATCCATATAAAGCAAAAAAAGGAATATAAATAAGAAAATATAAGAAGAAATAAAGAGCAAAGAAAAAAATTCACAATATACACAACGAAGAAGCTACGTCAACAAATCAATAGCATGTTTTTTAAAAGATTGAAAAGACATGGACAAAGAATCAAACGGATGCTCATCATCGCTTCTAAGTATTCTAGGTATAGGTGAATTAAAATATACAAGAGAACGCGCAAAGGGAGTAATGAAAAGCGAATGCAAATTCAAAAGCAATTATATAAAACGCGTGATTATTTTTTATGCTTTCATTTGTATAGTTAGGTTCATTATATAACTGTGTATGTATATATGTAATTACTAGCCAGTATGCAGAGCAGGAAGGAGATGGTGGTCTGAAAACTAAAACAAGCTGCTATGCAATACTGTATACATCGTTTTTTTTTAGTAAATATTACGAATAAATCACTCGTATTTGGTATAGCACTTAGCATTAAAGTGTATATATTTGATTTTTCAAATTCAATTTTCAACAGTATCACCACCAAAATATTTCCATATTATGAAATTGTTTTGAATTTCTTGTGCACGACTTTTAAATTTATATTTCCCTAAGGGCTTTATACACAATCAATAAACAAAACATCCATAATAGACTGTAAGTAATTATAGTTCATATTTTCGTTGTTGAAGATATTGATTTAAAATTGTGAAAGGTTCAAATCAACTAACAAAATGAAAAAATAAATAGAATAAAATAAACAGAAAACTCTTTAATTTGAATATGTTGAACGTTATTATTCAAATCCTATTAACTATAAAATCTTGAAACCAACTACTTAACCAAACAAACGAATGCAATCAGCCAAATATTATTCAACTTCTGCACTCGAAACACTGAAAACATTACTAAATATTTACAATAAATAGCTTGCGTAACAAGGCTCTACAACAGAGGAACTTTTTCAAAACGGAATCGATGGTAGCATCACGAACATAAAAAAAAGACCGAAAGACAATGTCATGAACATGCAAAGTATCTAATTAAGATAACCGAGAAACCAAAACATTTTCCACTCATTGTTTGCAGGCATTCACCCATCGTGTCATAATGTTCCGACAATAGACCACAATGGAGGTGAGATGACACCCACAATGGTGAACTGGCTGGCTGAATGACTGACTGGTTGGTTGGTTCACTGTAGAGATGGGCAAAATGCCTCATGACACACCACTGATCGCTCTTTTTTAGAGTATTTTACAGTATTGCGCCGTACTCTCAGTACACTGTTCGCTTCGCATTTCATTAAGTTTATTCAAACGAAAGCTTTCGCTCACAGACTATGCTGTGCTTTTTTCAGGCGCTGCACTGTAAGAAAGAGCTATGCCTCACGTGTCGTGAGGCATTTTGCCCATCTCTAGTTCACTGACTCAATTCAACTTATCGTACCTTTCACTTTTAATGGTACTTACGTCGTAATCGCCAAAAACATACATATCGCCTTGTAGTCGTTTCTAGTCTGCACGCTAGTTGTCATTTCACTCGAGTGTCTATTTCACAAGCCATTGTCGCTAACCAGCTGTGTTTTGATTGTAGAGTATACAAGAAAAATTCCAAACGTATCTGATGTGGCTAAGTGGCGATAGAAGAGCGAACAATTTACGAGACTCTTTAGCAATCATAGAATTAGTAGAGCAGAGAGATAAACGTTGAAAAGGAAATTTCGAAAAAAATCACTCTTGTATGAAAAATTATAATTAAGGCAATGAAAATACTTTTATTTTTCATTTTTGCATCTAATTGTCTTTCAAAAATGTTAATACGATCATAAACAATATAAAAATTCAGTGCAGCAAACAATATACCGCTAAGGTATTGTCAATTATTTCAATGTTTATAGCTGCAAAAGTAGATTTTCCACAAATCACTCAATTTTCACATAATATTGTAAAACATCATACAAATATATACAATTATTGAAAATAAAAAAGAATGAAAATAAGAAAATAGCGAATGAATGATATTCCCTCCGAACCTGCAAAATAATCCAGTAAGACACCTTAGCATTCAATTTTCTGCGCTTTTCCTTCAATCTCAACCAACAACTACTCTGTCCTTCCTGCCATAAACACTAGTTAACAATTTATTGTACCTACAATTTCATCAAATTGTTTTTTTCCACTTTCAATTCCAGATGGAAAATCGTGCGCTACGTCTACGCGAAGTAGCAACTGCAGCTCAACAATACCAAGACGAGCAGCTAACCGCATCTTCATCATCTTCCTCGACCTCCACGAACAGTGGCATTGCGAAAAAGGTCCTCCATCATAGTCAGACACAAGCACAAACCTATGCTGGTTCAAATATCGTACAGCGTGGAAGCGTGGGATTAAGTGGCATCGGTATCAGTGGACTAATTCCCGAGACATCTGCACGTTTGTCATGGGATTATTTCGATGAAGCCGGCTACGTAAGAAAAGGCGGTCTACGACAAGGTGAAGATCCCTACGTACGGAATCGATTCAATCAAATGGCTAGCGATTCGTTGCCAAGTAATCGAGACGTGCCAGATACTCGACATCCAATGTAAGTACCTTCAGAGTAAAAGCAGTGTTGTAGTAGATTTATAACTATCAGACGAATCGAATGTCAGGTTTTGTGATTGTCGTTTGTAATCCAATAAGACTTGAATGTGTCCTGGAGAGCAGGAAATTAGCAACATGTTAGTTAACGTGAAAAGTTTGCAGTCGTGACTTGGAAGGGTTTTGGATGTGGATGAATTGACAATGAAAAAATAAACTTTCTTGTGGGCTTAGCTTTCTGTTTTTTTCCGGGGAAAATGATGATGCTTAAAACTACGAACTAAAACAAAGATAACGTCGATCAGAGATTTCGATTTCATTTATGAAGCATCTTAAAAAAATTTATTAAAACTTAAGGGGGGAAATACATGTAAAATGGAAAAGAAATTGCTAATTTCAGATTGACTTGAAATATATATATTGTTTATTCAGAAAATTTTTAATATTAAATCCTCAAAGTACATATCTTATAGTAAATGAAAATATTTTTTTAATAACTTTTTAACACAAAATGGAGGCGATGCGAGCAAATGAAAAAAACACATCAAAAACAGCCTCGTACAACTTAACGCTTTTTCCGAGAAACTTGCAACGTTCAGAGAAAAAAAAATATGCTAATGAGATCTATAATTCATAGGTGAACCAATAAAGTTTAGAAAAAAAAATCAAATTTTTACAATAATATTAGATTAAAAAAAAAATCGATTTTTTTTCAAAAAAATCACGTTTTAAACATTGGTAAACTAATTATTTTTCCGAAATTACAAGAAAATATAGGTTCAACGATGAGATAATACTCTTTTGTACATGTGATATAAATTTGAGCCGAATAGGTTCAATATTTTTTGAGATATCTTGTACGGAAATTGAAAAAGTACTACTTTGAGAAAAACGCGTTTAAAGTTCTAAAGCTCCACCGACCTGGGGAACGCCGCGCTGTCTATAATTGGCTATAACTCGAGAACTAATACGAATATCGCTTCAAAACTTTTTTTGGTATATTTTAAGAGTATTTCAAACACTTTGGTGCAATAAAAAAAAATCGTTTTTGTTTTAGCAGTTACATGTATCTCCCCCCTTAATTCAGAAATTCTTTTTTCCATTGATATTTCAATAACCTTTCATTAGTTGAATAATGCAGATACTTGCTTTGGTTTTTCTGTTCTGCACCGATTCTTTAAACTTAGAAAAATGAAAGAATGTATTATCCTTTTGCAACGAAGTGTATGTAAAGTTCTGTAAACGTAAAACTGTCAATTAACACTGAGTCATGCCAATTAATCCTTATTTGAGTATTTTTATTGACTTTCGAAAAATATAGTATGGAATCACTTTGCCCTAAAATTATCAACACAGTTAGATTATGAGCACATTATTTCAATGCATGATTTAGTGAATTTATAGGTACCCCTATATTTATACCGAAACAAAATATTTCAAAAATAGAACAAATTTTTTTCAAATTATCGAGTTTCTTGAAAAGTTCTCATAAACAATATGAACGATTTTAAATTTGAAGCTTTGTCTACATAGTGAAATTGAAATTTCCGAAAAACCTCATTACCCGAAAACGGTAATCTTTGCCGAACTGCCTATTTTTAGCACCCAAATTTGTTGCTCGCGAAAACTTCATCATCGGGGCACTACAGCCCGAATCGAGCCTTAGCCTCCTTAATACGTCGCCTCCATTCGTCTCGGTTCAGTGACCGCGTTCTCCAGTTTGGTGCTCCCAGAAGTGACCTGCTATCGGCATCGATCGAATCCTCCCAGCGCTTGCGTGGCTTACCGACTGGCCTGGCTCCGCTCGCTCGCCCCTTGAGAGACCGTTTGGGGTTGTCGCTCATTCGTTCGACGTGGCCAGCCCATTGTAATTTTTTTAGTCGTATGACGGTAGAGACTTCCGGCTCGTCATATATGGTATACAGCTCGTTGTTGTATCGGATTCGCCATCCATCTTCTTCCCGTATTGGACCGAGGATCCTTCGCAGTAGCCTTCTCTCGAACGTGTTCAAGGCTTTTTCAGACGCCTGGGTCAGTGTCCAGGTTTCGCTTCCGTAGCATAGCACAGGTCTAATAATAGTTTTATAAATCCGAAGCTTCGTATTCCTGTGTACGCATCGAGATTTCAAAGTGGGAAGCACCGAAAAGAATGTCTTATTGGCTAATTGAATCCGTCGTTTGATTTCGTCAAGCTCATTCCCATCCTTCGAGAGGTTCGTCCCTAGGTACACGAAGTTGTCTACATTTTCAAGGTTATAGTCCCCTATCGCTATGTTTTGTCTTATTGGCGTCTTTTTCCTTGATTGAGTCATAACTTTTGTTTTTTGTTCGTTAATTTGCAGACCAACTTCCTTGGCGGTTTCGTCTAGAGCTACAAATACTTCCTTGGCGTCATTGAACGAACGTGACATAATGTTGATGTCATCAGCGTAAGCTACTATCTGTGTCGATTTAAATAATAAAGTTCCTCTTGTGTCAACGGGGATTTTTCTGATGACATACTCAAGCGCTAAGTTAAAGAGTACAGGAGCTAATCCATCCCCTTGTTTTAGCCCTGTATTCGTTGAAAACGAGTTGGTCATATTATTCTGAATCAGCACTTGCGACGTGGAGTCGGTCATAGTCATTTTCACCAGGCGCACCAACTTTGCTGGGATTCCGAACTGCAGCATGATGTTATATAACGCAGTTCGGTTGATGCTGTCGTACGCTTGTTTGAAGTCGACGAATATTTGATGGACATCAATGTTGAATTCCAAGCATTTTTCCAAAATTTGTTTGACCGTAAATATTTGGTCAGTTGTCGATCTTCCACGTCTGAAACCACCTTGATATTCACCGAGAATTTTCTCAGCGTGATGGGAAATCCTTAACTCTAAAATTTTTGTCAAGAGCTTGTACGACGTACAAAGTAGTGATATGCCCCTGTAGTTTTCGCATAGCAGTTTATCTCCTTTCTTGTGAATGGGACATATAACGCTTTTCCGCCACTCATCCGGCATCGTTTCTTGTTGCCATATGTCTGTCATCAATCCATGGATAGCCCTTAAAACGGAAATCCCGCTTGTCTTCAGGAGCTCCGCGGGGATACCATCGATGCCCGGTGCTTTGTTGGGTTTCAAGCGGTCCATGGCCTGTCGGGCTTCATCTAGTGTAGGAGGGTGAGATGAGGCACTGTCAGGGTATTTACCATTTAGTGATGGCGATTCGTCGGGTGCGGGGACATTTCCGTTCAGTAATTGCTGGAAATAGGACGCCCATCTTTCCTTCACCTGTTCTGAGCCACTTATGATGCTTCCATCGGCAGCCCTACATAGGCTAGTTCGTGGTTTAAAGCCTTGTTTTAAGTGCCTCACTACTTTGTACGCTTGTCCGGTGTTGTTAGCCATAAAGTTGTCATTCATGTTATTCAGCATGCTGTCAAAATGCTTTCGTTTCTTACGTCTAATTATTCTATTAGCTACTCTCCGAAGATCGTCGTATTTTTCTTTCTTGGCTGCTCGTGAAAACTTACGAACCAATAATCAGATCCATGTGCAATGCACAGAATGTATTAGTCTTGAGCGGCTCCAAATCTGAAAGTTTATAGAATATGCTGGTTTTGATGCCATCTTCAAATGACTCTCGATACCTACTTCTGATAGAATAAAACTAAATTCACAAAGTAGTAAAGTAGTAGTAAATATCTTTCTTTTCCAAAGCAATCAATGGATCGAAACGTAATTCACGGACTGAGTTGGCCTTAGCGTGAAACGGATTTGGTATACTCTCGGCGCTGGTGCTGGCAAAAGGTTGCCAGGAGCAGACAATTTTATCAGTTAATTTATATTAAAAACAATGAAATGAAGCCTGTGCAAGTAGAGTGGAAAGTATTCGAAAATCAAGAGAAATAGCTTAGAGTCTCCAAAACAGCTCGAGCACTATGTACAATATACCACCAATAACCATACCAGAGATACTAATATTAAAAAGAAACCCGGAACCTATATTTTCGGAAAAATCTGCTCAAGGACTCCATGTACTTTGAAATGAACTTCTTTTTTCAACATACTGCTCTTCGTAATTGAGTGAAACAATATTCAGTAGAAATTGATGTATGGTTGAGTTAAAGCCTGGGTCTGTTTTCTAACAGGTTGTGACCAACGATAAGCAGGGTGAAAAGCTGGTACCAAGCAACCCGGTCTCAAAAGTATCCTTTAACTCTTAAATCAGCAACTAATGAGGGAATTATAACTACCACATTATCTTTGGATAAGAGTATTCTTGTATTTTTTATTATTTAGGCAGGTTTATTTTGAGCATCGACGTAGTTATTAAAAGAAAAAATTAAGTTCAATTTTTATAGTACATACCAAATCCAATTTTAACGCATCAAAGAGATGTTGAATAAATGCTCTGTACACCTTCTAATTGAACTAACTGCTAGATCAGATTCAGCTATACCGAGAATTATAATTAGCAATGTCCACCAAATTTTTAAAAGCTGGTGTGTCTCAATTCTATATCTCGTGACTAGATCACTCTGTCTGTGTAAGTTAAGGAATAAAACCAGTTTGTGTGTGTTTTTTTGTACTTACAGTGTAGTGTGTCCCATTTGTCTTCATATTATCGACGATAGTCTTAAGTTCTTCAATTATTGATTTTGATTTTTTTAGCACAATGCTTTGCATTAGATGGTGGAGAGCAAATATATTTTGGTTGGTTTTTTCTTTAGAAATCGGTAAGGATCACCTGTTTACTGTGTTGAAATTGGTTTGCCGGAATAAAATCTAATAGCGCCGCTCATTTTCTAAGAGTCTTGCATGGTCAGTTTAACGTTTATGTCTTTATCAATTCAGTTGTTTTTATTCGTGTCATTCTACCGTCTTCTCTCCCGTGCGCACTATTTTGGTACCGGGTCGGGTAGTTTGTGGAGCTCTAAGTATGTCATTTGAAACATAAGTTATTTTCTTTTAGTTCACTCGATATATCGAAAATTTTCTTAACTCTATCAAACGAATTTTCAAAACTTTTTATTACCTCATCACTATTGTATTTATTTACCTAAGAACTTTACAAGTCAACTTTTTAAGTAGCTCCTTTCGGTCTTTTTGACGATCATTAGCATTTGTATATTGGCCGTATTTGAATCTGCGGTCGTGTTTCGAAGTTTCTTGTTATTTCTATCGATTTTAGAAATAATACTTTATTTTTATTTATTTTAAAACTATAGTGTATTATGTATAGTTAGAGCTGCTATTTTTTCTAAAGTATCTACATGGTTATTTGAATATTTTCTCCAAACATGACAATAAAAATGTGCATCAATTGGTTAGCGAACAAACATGATTTAGTATTTGTACGTATCTTAACTAATGGAAGTGGTTTCTCCGAATTCGTAGAATTTATACCAACAGATTTATATTTATATGTATGAACATGCGAACAACGTTCATAGTGAATTCGCACTATTTTGGTTCAATCTCATACAGCGATTAATCATCCAAGCGATTTCTCGAGTTTTTTTTGTCTAGTTTCAAGTATTCGCATTGAGTAATCGCAGAATTGTTACTGACCTTGACCTCATTCATTGACGCTCGTCAGTAAGCAGTGAATCTAACTTGAAATACACTGGATTTCCCCTAGATGGAATTTCAGCGATTACAAATTTGTTTCGAAACTGCTATCAGAATGTATTGATAATAACTTTCTTGCAGTTTGATACGCCGAGCGTACCAAGAATAGTTGTTTAATTGATGAAATCATTTGTTATGATCAACAGAGTGCGAAATAATATTTCGTTTTTTGAAAATACAATTAGTTGGAACAAGTAACAGATGCTCTAATATTATTTGTTCGTTATCAATTTTATTTGATATGAACACAAATTTTATGTATAATTAGGTAGATTCAATTAAGCAAAACTGTTTCTAAAAATAATATCTCTGTTTGAATAAAATGAAATGTGAGTGAGTTCCACTGAAAAATTTTATTACTTGATTTTGTAGAATTATTATTTGCCTTCGTAGAAAAACCCATTTTTTCAAATGGCGGTCGCGCATAGTAAGAAAAAACTGCCACTAATGTATTTCGCACATAGAGTGTGCATAATTTAATTAGTTGATTAAAGTACAACCACATCTTCATGTACAACTAAGTAAATTAAATACTCTGAAGAAAAATATTTCCGCATTCAACACGAAATTAACTCGCTATCATATCTATCCTAGGCGTGTACTTGTTCGTTCATAACAAACAACAATGCATGCAGTATCACATGCAATAAATCAGCATCGTAACAGTGCAGGTAGCTGCTAGCCAGCAGAGCAAATAACAGCAGTAATTTGTCAATACAACAATAAGACAATACATTTTGATATTTCCTTGTACAATTACACCTGCACCCAAAACTACTTAGGTTTTCGCTCCATTCCAATGATTTTAACTTAAGTCTTCCTTGTTGGTATATCTTTCATTTATGCTTCTAATTGGTATTATATACTTGGTTCAATTAAAACTAATTCCCTTTTTTGCTAAGTCTCGACTGAAACCATTTAAATGTCCCAGAGCGAATCGAGTAAATGACTAACCAACTAGAAAGTAGTTGTCGTTAGTTCCACTTTTCCACTTTTTGTCGCTCCATAAATTTTCACTGGAAAATAATTTTTAATCACTTGATTCGGACGGTAGTCGATACTTGCGGTTATCGCCGAAAGAAGTCTTTACAAAAGAAGGAAAAATTGTGTAGAATTCTCGAGCTCTTGTGGGAATACCTTTCGAAAAAAAAAATTGCTAGAAAAGGGTCAATTTCATGGTTGAGTTAAAAGCAAATATTGCATGATGCTGCGCTTGATGAGTGAGCACGGTTGTTTGCTCTATTTTTGAAGCAAAAAGGTTGAGTAATTTAATTTGCCACAATGAAAAAAATTGATGCAATTCAAGAAACCACCAGCTTGTGAAAAACAACTTTTGAAAATTCCATCGCTTATTTTATGAAAACGTATGAACTCTTTCCAGTCAAGTATCTTGAAACGAAAACGTATGAACTCTTTCCAGTCAAGTATATTATTTTCAATTTTCATCCCATTACAATAGAAAGCAAATTTCATCATCAGTCAATAAGCCTTTTAGCGTTTTAAAGTCCTTGAAATAAAATACGAATACAATAGCAACCAGTCAATAAATATCATTACAAAAGAGCAATGAGCACTCAGTTGATTTACTTTGCTTTATTCAACTTTTTGAATATTCACTGTACTCAAAATAACGAAAGTATGACTCAGCGCAAATTGCTTTCATATTTTCCGAAAAACTTTTCCTGTTCATTGTTTTTCGTCGCTCATCATCTCATCAGTCTTTTCAACGAAGTTCCATTAGGGTTGAAAATATAAATCTTTAGTTTTTTTCAGTCTTAAATCATCAATACCTACTGACGTAGTCATCATTAGTTCTTGTTCAAATTCAACGCTGATGCATTTGTAAAAGGAATTCAAGGATTTAATATCAATGACAATATAATAGCTTTGAATAACTTTGATAACAGCTTTGAAGTGAAATCAGACAGTAAATAAATAAATAAAAACCTTCTTTTGCTTGTAATTTGGATGTTAAGACGATTGCGAATAGTTCCGACAAGCTCGCGCCCAATGTGGGCAAGTACCAATATTTCCTACACAAAACAGTTAATATATTTATTAGAATAGTTAGTTGGTTATGATTTCCATGCATTCGTATGCATAAAAAAATATTTGCTCTAACACCTCGTTTACACGCATGGCAAATGTTGGCGAGCCGAGTGTGTAATTGGAAACAAGGAATCACCTGGTATACCCCAACGCATCTGGAACTTTACCACCCTGTACATTGATAACCTTCCTGGAGCAGATGGGTAGGTGTACGTTTCTGATCTTTGACGATCTCAGAAAAGTTTATATTCGCATCAGTAAGTTCTTTTCAAAAATCTTAGTGAACGTGGGAAGCAGATTAATGGGACGGATTACATTTTGCTGTTTAAGAGGTTTTTTTTGGCTTATTTACGGATAGAAGGATTCTAAAGGAAAGTAGGCATGTTTGATTCAACCATTGATAGTGAATGTGGTCTTTTACAGTTTTTTAGGGTTTCGATCATCTTCATCAAATTACTGGTCTTAAAAATGTCCTTCTTCATATTTACCTCCACATCAGTAATATTTCGGAAATCCACCTCAGTAATATTTCCCTGACAATACTGCTCGTGATAGGGTTGATTCGCTAGCATTTCCGCTTTTTTGAGTCGCAAGTAATTGTTTTGCCGTCTTGATTTATTTTTTTAGAGAGTAAACTTTTACATGCAGAACTCTAGGCGTCTTGGATGGATTCCTTTATTTCTCGATTAAGCCTATTTAGCTCAGTCTTAAGGATGATATATTTGCTGCGCTGCCATTAGCATCGAATATAATTCTGCTTTTGAATCAGAGCTCTGATGTTAACATTTATGGAAGGGCTATTTTAGTTATTTTTCATTCCCGTACTGGGAGTTGTGTGAAATGCCCCATATATTAATATCGGAATTGTAATAAATAAGTCCCGATATTAATATATGGGGCATTTCACGTGAAGCGGACAACGGTTCTGGATTTCGTTCATATTGTGCATAACGGTACTTCTGGAGGATATGAACATCGATACACTATTTTTTTCCATGAGGTTTAGTTGCCGAGTTATCGGCTTCTGAAAAATTGATGAAATGGATGGAAGGTTTTTTTGGAAGCCGATTTTAAGATACAAATTTTTAAAAAAAAACATTAAATATACTGATTGGTATAGAAAATTAACTGTTCTTTTGCATTTTGAATAAAAACTTTTCCCCTTGTCCGAACCCGGAAGTTATCATTTCAACTCGTAATTTGAATGATTTGAAGCAGGTTATTTTTGTTTATTTTTACAACAAAACACAGCTAAAACTGTATTTATTTTATCATAAAAGTTTCAGAATGGGATAGTCAGTAGTTTAGAAGGTCGAAAAGAGTATCCATAAGACAAGCATGTATTGCATTGTTAGGTTTATTGTAGCTTTAACGCATAAACCGGGACTAAATGTTATTTTTGGCAGAAAATGTGACATCGCCTTCTAATCCGTAGTTTGAGATAAATCTACAAATATGCATTCAACCGATCGCTCAACTGCAAGTGCATTGCAAGTTCCAGCGAAAAGTTGCGAACCTCAAATGTGATAATATAAAGAAATTTCGTAAAGCTATTTGGACACGCAAATCACGCACGAATTGCATTTCGATAACAACCATACACTTATTACAAGTCTACTGGAAATATATAGATCACGAAATATTTGCTTGTCTCAAGACTTTCTCATTAAGCGTAACATTAGCAAGACGAATCATCGCTGTCAATACCATGAACTGTCGAAAGTCGAAAATTTAAACTATGTATTTTTTATCAACACACTATCCATTTCTTCTCCTACACTCAGTTCACCCCGAAAAACCGTATGAAAACCAAAAAAGAAATTTGAAAGCGAAACGAACACAAATTGGTCATAAGATGCACGAAATCAGTCTTGTATGCCCGCATAAACCGCATAAACTCCAAAAGCAGAATAGGTAGCAACGGATTCAGCGAAAGTATAACACACACGACATCCAATACTGGCGATGACCAGAAAAGTGGTCTCATCCAAAATCTAAGCAAGAAGATTACTAATTAGCATAAAAATTAGAAATTACAACCGAAGAACTAAATCGATTGAGTGTGAAATTTCGAATTTAGAAAACACTACAAACTAAACTACCTGGCAGCGACTCTAATGATGCTACTAGTGCTGGTGTAGTAATCCGAAAAGCACAATGTAAGCGCAAGATTAATTGGCTTGTTAGCGCATAAATTTGCATTAAGCAGCTGTTGCAAAGAGTACTTGTTTTGTAGAAAGAACTCGGGACATGCGCGTTGTCATGCGTAGCGTGCAAAGTATATGATACGCTACTCATAGCAGCATCTTCAGTTGGTTTTTGTTCGGATCGTAGTTGAAAAGGTGATTTAAATTGAAATTGCTACATGACTTCTTAATGATGCCCATGGTTTGATGGATATCGATGTAGATATGCAGGCACTTTTGCAAGAACTGTTGGTTTGTTTGCGTTTTCTTTCGAGTGAAAAGATTTAATTGCGGATAGATAGACTAGCAGACTATTATCTTATTTTCGTACATATTTGCATTTATTAGCATAGGTTTGTGGTAAAAATGAATTTGAATTAGCGAAGCGGCTGGAGTTATGAGTTGCTGCAATACGATGCATTTTAACAATGCAATTGTTAAGAAATTGTAAAATATTATGCGAAGCAAATAACGTTTGCTTTTGTTTAAGTTTTCTAAAGTTAGATTTTTATTTATTTTAATTTTTATTCAACTATTACTATTTTAATTGACACATAAAAAAATAAAGCCGTTAAAACGTTATATTTTTTTTAAGAGATGAAAATCGTATATTAAAGTCAAATCGGTCGTAAGTACAATTAAAATTTCCTCATTGAAGTTGTGATCGGTCCAATAAGAAAGGACAGATAAAATGTTGACATTCCGTGTTCTGTGATTCCTGACGTTAACGCCAAAAGGAAAGAAGTATTCGAAGAAAGTACTACCTTAGCAACAAAGAAGGTTTTGAAATATCCACGTCTATTTTTGAGGCTGTCTATGACCAATAAACAAGACGATCATTGTTAGGAAGCAATTGTAGAGGATTTGACTAACTCAACTAAACAAAACCGTGCAAAACAATTCAGAATAGACTTAAAACAGTCGACATGGACCTGCTCATAAGACTCGATTAAGACCTTACATCGAGCAAAAGCTCTCGATGACATGGATACGGCTATGGCATTATGAATTGGTGCTATTGAAGCGAAAGTTTTAATAGCGCCCAGGGTGGGTTTTGAGTTAGCTAACAATTTTTAAGATCGGTTTCTCACTAGCGGGTGTGATTTTTTACTCTCATATTTTTCTTTATGAGTTAAATTTTTCTATAGTGGTTTTGTAGGTTTTGGTTTGCTTGCCTTAGAATAAAAGCTGCGAATTGGGGTATTAATTAAATGAGTTCTATATTGGATTGGTTAGATACTTGACGGTTATAAACAAATTAATATTGTTTTTTTTTTCAGATAGTATATCTTTAGTTTTTTGTAGCAAGTTGATTGATTATAGATAACACTACAAAAAAGGTGACCTGTTCGTCTAGTAGGTGATACAAAATTTATGCTTGCGGGTCATTTGAGTCACCAGTCGTCAACTAATATGTGTGTGGAATTATGCATTTGTAAAGGTGATATAGGTGGTTTTTGTGATGAGGTGGAAAGAAAATTTATATATATTAGTAAAATATAGGAAAATATAGGAACTGTTTTTTTTACTTATCAGCCATCATAATTCTGATCTTCATCAAGTATTCAGTCGATACTGCATCCTTTCATCTACGAAGGTTTCCTCGAAATTTTTTCATAGTTATTGCCGGTTCTGGTTATTCACTGCAATCACTTGCTCTATTTGAGCTTTCAACAGGAATTATTCCCATTTTTTTCTACCTCCTTGAATAGTACCGGCAGCTGCTTAAATGGGGTTTGAAACTTGAGGCGTCTTTTTGATTTCCATCATGTGCTTAGATATACAGTTCTACCATAATTATTACCCATTAAGACTATTTTCGAAGAAGTATGTCTTAATATAGCTCTAATATTTAGAAAAACACATATTTCTCTGCAAGATTTTCAGCGTCGTATACAGATTTCAAATTTTACTCAGCAACGATTTTATTCGAATCCAAAAATCGCTAGAATAAATTCATACAAAAAAAAACTAAATTTGAGATTTATTATTCATATTCAATCCGAACGGCTCTTTGAATTCACCGTGAGGAAAATTTATACACTCGTTTAATATGAGAAGACACTACGATTTGATCATTCGAAACATAAAAATACTTCATCCTGCCGAACGATACAAACATGGAGGATAACGAAAAAGAATGAAAAAAAAATTCATAGAAAGAAGTCATGAATAATAATTTTTCGATTTGATTCGACATTTGAATGTTTCTCAGCTGAAATCACCTTCTCGGCTGGGACGAAGCAAGTTGAAATGTGTGTCCGGGAAGAAGAAGAAAGCGTTGCTCTTCAGCTGGAAATTCGTCGTACGAGGACAATCACAATCTTTTTCGCCGTTAAATTAAATATTCAGGAACTCAGTTACACTTGTGACATCATATGACGAGCTGCAATTGGTTCAAAACTGGGTCGGTAGATTTTGAAGAAATGTTCATATTTCTTTTGAAGAAGCTTCTAACTGTCTAAAGGAACCGTAACCACCCATTTGTTTACGGAAAATCTCCTGTGACAGAGACTTGATTCGCTAAATAATTCATGTCTCTTCTATGCAAATGCCGTTGTGTACGGTCCTTAGGTTAAGTTCCTTGTAAAGGAAAATTGACTAATTGGATCCATGTGAATGCATCGCAAAAATGTACATTCCTAACACAATTTTCAAAA
This sequence comes from Nemotelus pantherinus, assembly GCA_963978885.1. Lineage (NCBI taxonomy): Eukaryota > Metazoa > Arthropoda > Insecta > Diptera > Stratiomyidae > Nemotelus > Nemotelus pantherinus. The sequence continues at coordinate 8,042,966 of OZ022266.1, forward strand.
ACAGTCTTTCTCCGAAAAATTTAAATATTCTATGATCCGAAAAAAACCTTTTTGATTTTCTGAACATTATTTTGATACTAAGCGAAGTACCATCAAGCAGCTGTTACGGAAAAAATGTATCTTAAAGTTAATTAGAAGTTAAAAAACACACTCGAGCGCACTTCGTATATTTGCTTTGCATATTTCCAACACACTAAAATCTATCAACATGTAGAAACAGAAACTTAGTAGTAATTTAAACAAAAAATATGGAAGCTTTCAACTTGCATTTTCCGAGCAAAAAAGATTGTGTCCTAACAACGTTGTTTTTTTTTTCTTTTTCGTCAAGACAAACAATTGCCAAGGCAATGAAAACGCTCACGGTTATATCAAAAATTCTTCAAGGAATCAAACAAAAACAATAGTTTGGGTCAGACAGCCGAATAAGATACACTAAATGTAACAGCAAGAAAACCAAGAAAGTATGAAAAACTGTATAGATCAATGATAAAAAAAACAGAACTATCACAGATATTTGCCGACAAGATATTTACAAGTATACCTACATCTATGTATTTATGTTGGAGACCTTCGTAGTTAGATAGCCACGCCATCGTTATTTCTATACTGTAAACTTTTGTCTGGGTTTTTTTTCGCTTCGTACAATGTGAAAATGAGCATAAAAAGAAAAGGAGAGCATATTAGACAAGAAACATGCATAAAAAGCGACGAAAAAGTTTATTCTTTGCTAGGGAATGTGTTGTTATATCAGTTTTTTCTTCACAATTTTCCCTTGTTAGCAAAAGCTTTAGTAGAAAGGTGATTGTTTTTTTGCTTGAATAATGAGTGTTTTTCTTCTGCATGCATCAATTATGCATATGTACATACATGATTGGCTTATAACATGGTAAAAGGTACTTAAAAATCAATTTGTTTTAATATTATTTTGATGATGGGGAAATATGTTTGGTAATTATTTATGGAAGATAAATATTTGAAGTTTTTATGTGACAAAGCCTGCTAAGCGTGGAAAATACTGTAATATGTAATGTAATTTGTTTACCTGCTACCGGTAGAGGTAGAAACCCAAGCAGACCCACTATATGTGATGTACCTAGTATTTTTTCAAACTTTTGTTTAAACTAACTTCAGCTACCAGTCAGTCATTTATTTGTAAAATCGGACAGCTGTTGGAACACGTAGTGTAGTTGAGCTAAAAAGTGTCTTCGAAAATGGCACTGAGATTTGGCACTCCTGAATACAGCGAAGATCCATAAATGACCACTTGCGTTGCAACTCTTGAAAACCTATCAAACAATCGAGACTTTATAGAGTAGGTCATGATCTGCAATCAATCATGGTTTTTTCAGTACAATAACATAAGATGTCTTGAAAAAATCGTAACGGAAAGAGCAGAGTATTATTTTCGACATCGATTGAGAAGAACATACGGCTAATCGAAAATGTTTTGAAAGCTTTTCGTGAGCGGAGATGAGATCTGAGATGAACACTAACAACACGTGCATTCTCCAACAGGACCTCAATCAGATCACAATGTACTGCCTATCCAGACATTTCTGTGACGGCGTAACATCAATGTGCTGAACCACTATCCTCCCTCATCTGATTTAATATCAGGTGGGTGACATATTTTTGTTCCCAAAAGGAGAATGTGTTAAATAACGAAATGTTAATCTATGGATGAAGTGAAGGAAGTTATGAATAACCTGAAAATAATTTATGATATAGCTTCGAACACTCGAAGACTCGAACATAGCAGTTTGGCGGCAGGCAAAGAGAGTAGATCGAAGACAACAACATTCCTAAAGAATAACAACGTGAATAATGCCTTATATGTATCTCCATATCATTGATCTCCATATCGGATTTGTTGTTGAATATTTGCGATTGCAGAAGTGGCAATATTCGAGCGACAGCGTTTTTCGAAAAATAAAATATTGTTCCAGTAGACAGAAATTAATGCACAAATTAGACAGTCACATCGCTCTAACTATGGTATTTTATCGACTTCGAGAAGTTGAAGTCTGGTTTTATGCCCTTTTGGATCCGAAACAGCTCGTCGAAGACGGGCAGTGGGTATCACTCACTTATCCAATTGTATACCTCAAATTGGACAGCAAAAACTAGCATCTCGTGGAATGTATTTACTATTGCGTATTTATTGATCTGAATCGTCATTGTGTAAGCTGTAACGAAAAAGCCATATGCATATGATGAAGGTCGCATAAGAAAAACATAAACCTTCGCACTCGAAACAAAAAAAAAATCAAAGAAATGTCCACCGCTCGCTATTACATTTATAATTAGAATAGCAATATAGCTAACGTAAATTTAAGATGGATATTTTTCACTCAATATCACTAGTCTTACAAAACTTGGGTTTGCTTCCACCGCTAGCTATATTCATTTCACTTTCACTCCGGATTCTTATAGTTCAAGAATCCTTTTCAGCATTTAGTTTTTTTCTTTTTGGATGAATTTAATTTAAACCATTATCCTCCGACTCATAAAATATATATTCAGCAACTTTTCAGTGGCTGCCCTATTTCAGCCTTTAGCTCATGGGCTTTCTGCAGAACGTGCTGTCCCATGGCACTACGGAGCCGCCTAGATGCAACAATGCCTACTGGAACGTTCTATCGGATCTGTACAAATCTGTTGTCTCTTTTAGTATATCACTTGCCAGCACATATACGTCGCGGTTCGTAATTGTTCAGTCCTTGGTTTCGAACGATTTCTAAACTCGTCATTCACCTCTTTTTCTGTCTTACAATGGCATTAGTCAAAAAGTTGCACTTAAAGTCTGGTACTGAGTTAATCATGAAGCTAAATTTTGACAATTCTCCATTATCTGGTTATTCTTTCGAGCGAAAATTTTGACAATGGAGAAAAGCGGAGACACTGCTCATATCTGACGGATAAAATGTCAAACATTTCAATTTTTGATCGATTTTGTTTGTGAAAAAATATTTGCACAACTCAATTTCCAAACTCAAACACCAAATGTCACTGTTTAGCTCGAAAGATTGAACGGCATGTACTAGTGATGGGCGATTGCGAGATATTTTAACAATCGAGATAATCGCAATCGGCGCCACAAAACAATCGAGATAATCGCAATGGAGAGAATCGCAATCGATGCGCCAAAACAATCGAGAGAACAATCGAGATAATCGAGACAATCGAGATAATCGAGACAATCGGGATAATCGAGACAATCGAGCGATTCGAAATAATCGAGACAATCGAGCGATTCGAGATAATCGAGACAATCGAGCGATTCGAGATAATCGCGCGATTCGAGATAATCGAGGCAATCGAGACAATCGAACATTTTGCAATCGATCATTCGGTCGGTCAAGTCATCGACAATCGGTTGACGGCAATTGAGTGAGCCATAAAGCATGTTTCGTTGGCGCAGCCAATAAAAAAATGTTCAAATATTTCAGCAAAAATATTAAGTGTTATTATTTGATCAAACTGCAATTTTTTGGGAAATATTGATGTATAAAAGGATATGTTTATCTTAAGTTAAAATTAAGATATCTTTAACTCTTTGGTGGCGGTGGGCATGTTAGTGTATAAGCACACCAGTATACACAGTACGCTTGTAGAACCGCTTGTGAAGAATAGATTTGAATGGATTGGATATACTATTTAATAGATTTTTTACGTGTGCATACATATGGAATGTAATGATCAGATATGCATGGAAATTTGTATGGCTAGCATTTATCATGTATAAATGGCTGGTAGTTTTGCTAAAACTATTAAGTCTGATCAAAGTGTATGATCAAATATTATAGGAAGTTGAGTTTTGTCATGCTGTTAAGTATGTTAAAATAAAATCTGCTTTTAGATAGTGCAGTTTGAAAGCATATCATGTATCCAGTATTTTCGTACTTGCGAGTATTTTATTCAAATATTCAAAAACTTTTTAGGGCAAAAGTAGCTTAAATCGGCCAATTTTGGGTTAGAGTGGTTTCGGACATAACGGGCCAAGACCTATTGCTGTGATACAAACATTTCGGTTTTGTAGGGTAGTAAGGGGTTTTTTGGCCATAGTTTGGCAAAAACTGCCTTTACCGCGCTTTCAATGATTGAAAGTGGTCGGGGAGTACAATAGTGATATTTTAAGGATGAAAAAAAATTTTATGGTGAAAATTGGGCAAAATCGTCGAATTTTTTTAAATTTTTTTTTGCGTAGCTTGAATTCCGGGACATCTTCGAAACTAGGCCACTTTTTACCAGATTTGTATGGACATTTCGCCCGAAACAGCTCAGAAATGTCCCGGAATTCAAGCTACGCAAAAAAAAAAATTTGGAAAAATTCGACGTTTTTGCCCAATTTTCACCATAAAATTTTTTTTCATCCTTAAAATATCACTATTGTACTCTCCGACCACTTTCAATCATTGAAAGCGCGGTAAAGGCAGTTTTTGCCAAACTATGGCCAAAAAACCCCTTACTACCCTACAAAACCGAAATGTTTGTATCACAGCAATAGGTCTTGGCCCGTTATGTCCGAAACCACTCTAACCCAAAATTGGCCGATTTAAGCTACTTTTGCCCTAAAAAGTTTTTGAATATTTGAATAAAATACTCGCAAGTACGAAAATACTGGATACATGATATGCTTTCAAACTGCACTATCTAAAAGCAGATTTTATTTTAACATACTTAACAGCATGACAAAACTCAACTTCCTATAATATTTGATCATACACTTTGATCAGACTTAATAGTTTTAGCAAAACTACCAGCCATTTATACATGATAAATGCTAGCCATACAAATTTCCATGCATATCTGATCATTACATTCCATATGTATGCACACGTAAAAAATCTATTAAATAGTATATCCAATCCATTCAAATCTATTCTTCACAAGCGGTTCTACAAGCGTACTGTGCATACTGGTGTGCTTATACACTAACATGCCCACCGCCACCAAAGAGTTAAAGATATCTTAATTTTAACTTAAGATAAACATATCCTTTTATACAGAGGCGGATTTACCACTAGGCCCAGTAGGCCCGGGCCTAGGGCGGCAAATTTCGAGGGCGGCAAATTTTCGATTTTTTTTTGGGGCGGCCTTTTTGCGATTTTCTTTTTGGGCGGCAGTTTTTTTTCTGTCGTATATGTACATATGTCTGAGTCGAATGAGCCTAACACCTCAAGTCAACCGAATTCTCTAAAAAAATCAATGCACGCGGAAATTCACCTCTAATGATTTTTTTCGGACACTAAAAGTTTGACTTATAATAAATATCGAAATACGATCACGGTAAAGGACCAAAGAAACTCAAAAATACCTAATAAGTACCTAGAAAGTATCTGAAAATACCTTAAAAAAGCTTAAAAAGACCTAAAAAGATCCTAAAAAGAGCCCAAATAATACCTCTTCAATTTAGGAAAAGCTTATCAGAGGTAAATATTTGCGTGCATTGATTTTTCAGAGAATTTTTTATTAATTTTTATGGTACAGGGTATATCAACTGCATGCGAATCTCTATATTTTTGACGTGTTTTTAAATTGTACTTCATTGCTGAAATTAATTTCTATAAAAAAATTTCTATAAAATGAAATCTAGAACATAGGTCAAAATATTTCGGGTTCATCTTTAACTAATAACATATCGAACATTAATTTACAATAGTCGAGTTCATAGTTGATCTCCAGTCAAGTGCGAAAGCAAACTTTGAACGGAATAGTAAACGTAGTACTTATAAAAATTTTAGCGAAGACGTTAGAATTATATGCGATCCAAAGGTGTAATACGGTTTTGGACTGTTAAAAATTGGTATTTTTGGATTCTTTTTTTTAGGTACTTTTAGGTTCTTTACCGTGTTTGTATTTTAATAATTAATTGTGTGGCAAGGGCGCAATAATAGGTAATTTTTACGAACGAACCGGTGCCGGTTTTGCTCTGATATTCCTTTTTTGTGAGCTCGGGCGCAACGAAAAACAGCGAAGTATTCTAGGGAATCGAAAAAAAATCGCGCATTGTTACATATAATATAATTCACGAAAAGGGCGGCAAATATTTCTGAGGCCTAGAGCGGCGAAATGGCCAAATCCGCCCCTGCTTTTATACATCAATGTTTCCCAAAAAATTGCAGTTTGATCAAATAATAACACTTAATATTTTTGCTGAAATATTTAAACATTTTTTTATTGGCTGCGCCAACGAAACGTGCTTTATGGCTCACTCAATTGCCGTCAACCGATTGTCGATGACTTGACCGACCGAATGATCGATTGCGAAATGTTCGATTGTCTCGATTGTCTCGATTGCCTCGATTGTCTCGAATCGCTCGATTATCTCGAATCGCTCGATTATTGATTGTCTCGATTATCTCGATTGTCTCGATTATCTCGAATCGCTCGATTATCTCGATTGTCTCGATTATCTCGATTGCAACAATCGAGTCCAACTTAAATAATCGAAATGTTTCGAGATATTTGCACAATCGAAACAATCGAGTTTAATATCTCGCAATCGCGCATCACTAGCATGTACTATATTGGCGTGAAATGATTGGCGACATGTGTCAATGCCGTCTACATTTTCAAAGCGAAAGCAACTTCGAAGCAATTTTTCAGGCTAAGAAGTGAGTACAACTCTGGCTTATTTCCAAGCTAAATTTTAAAGTAAGTACAGTGACCATTATACCTAATATTGCACTTTATATTTCGTTTCGACGAGTCTGATTCTTGTTATGAGACAAAAAAGTTTTAGGTTGCCGATTTTTGGAGCGGGCCGACATTAAAAGCATTCAATTTACTTGCAATCGAAAATACTTTTAAATTATTAAATGCGCCTGGATCCATATTGCAAAACTATTTGACAATCAATCACTTTGATTCACTTTCAAAGTTCTAAAATCAAATCCACTACGAAAGTTTCTCGTAGACGATCGCAATTTAACCTCTTTAGCGGTTACATAATTTTTAAATTCAACCAATACTTTTAACCCGCAGCGCAAATGTTTTGATTGCCTGCTGGCTCGATTGGGTCACTGAAAAATCCACATAACGCGTAGTCCTATGTAACAGAGTGCAGCATTTGTGGTCGCATACGGCATTCATATGGCACCCTGCGCTATAAAATATAGCTACAAGTGTTAAATCTAGGCTCAATGGGCTTTTCGGCTATGCTTATGATCATTAAACGCAGTCTCAATTCCTGTGCAACATAGCCGTAACAGCTATGAACATAGCTTTGGCATGTATCATTAAAGTAGGTTAGTAAAATTAGCTTTCCAGTAATCTAGTGGAAGGTAATGGATAGAGTGTCGGCTCTAAAGCATGGCGTTGATGGCTATAATACAAAGCGTTGGGAGCTAAACTATATGGTTACGCATGCTCTTATACAAAGTGCATACACCCATGAATTTTTGGTTATACATTATGGTTTCAGGCGCTAAATTTCATAAAAATCTCGAATCATGTACATAGTGTTACAAGTATATAAATTATAGACTTTAGCGCTATGCATTTTCTCAGTGGTATACAGTGCAATAACCTGACCTGTATTTTCTTTCATAACGTTTATATTTTCGTAAACAAAAATAGATATTTTAGTAAACAAAACCGAATCTTTTCATTTTGGGTGTGTTTGTGATAGCACTAGGACTAAAATCTGTCTGAATTAAAAGTAAATGCTAGCGCTTTGTTGAAAAACTCCTATGATTACTCGTGGAAAGCCTCCAGTCAGAGTAAATAAATGTTTTCTTTTTTTCACTTCTTTTCCAGCAGTGAAAAATAAGAGCAATATAAAAGTTTTTGCAATTATAATCAGCAAAATCTCTATGCCAACAAAAATCGTAACAATCTTTAGATACAATTAAAACTTAAGATGAGAGCAATATCTCATTTTAAAGCAAATCCAATCAAAACATGTAATTTTCTTTGAATCTTTTTATCTCTTTAAATATATCGCACTCAATTTAAATTCATCGGAAAAACAACTCAGACAGCGATACAACATTCGTCTCTGAAAAGGATCTCTCATCCAAATTTCTAAAATTCATTACGCACTTAATTAAAACAACTCACTTATCCCAACGGTGGTTAAGTTTACAGAATAATTTCTGGCTCTGATACATGCCGCATTCTACAAATATTTCTGACAAACTGTTTACTATGAAATCTTTACCCAGTATGGACATAGAGTTTGCATCTATACGTCTATGCTACGATGACTTGATTGACTGATACTAAATAGAATGGATACACTAAAACAAAGACGTCACGGAAATATCGAACTAGAACAAGATAATTTACATAATCTCAAGTAAATCGAATAGAAATATGCATCTGCGTGTATAAAAATTAAAAGCAAGCATATATCTCCTATTTCGGAGAATACGGATAGTGATAGTTTTATTTGTTTTATATTATATAAGGTGTGACCTTATTTAAACTCATTCAAATTGAATAAACTTTCCTGGCTTCATTTAATGTGGCATGGTTTGACGCAATCATTTTTATTAATTCATGCATCCAAAACGAAAAATAGACGAAAATATAAGCAATGTTTTTTATGGTGCTAAAGCAGCATTTCAAATCAACTAAAGAACGGCGCACGTTAGAAACTGCAAATTCCAACTTTCTTTTGAACTCTTTGCACATATCACCATCCCACTCAAAATACAGCAACACTCAACAAATCGAATGTATATTCGAATTTTCCCGAATTAGTTCATGACGATAAAAGAGCGTAAATTGAATCATAAAATATTTGAATAATATTTGATTTACAGTTGCAGACAAATAATAATTTACTATCACGTACGAATGTAAATATTATCAGATATATTGTGCTAAATTAAAATGGAATCATTAGGGATGTGCATGTGGTGAAACAAGTTTGTAATCTACCCATCATCGCAAACATTGCTACCGTAATGAAGATAAACAAGCTTTGAAAATGTGATTTGAATAGATTATCTATGTATGTTTATGGTTTATGGGTGTATAAAGTTTGTGGCTTGCCGGATGAGATAATGTGTATTCGAAATTGATTGGTTATTCTGCCGGTGGTTGAAACTAGATAAACTTCTCCTCGTCGCAAATAGATAATGTTAATAGCTTGAAATATTTATAGTGACATTCGCAAAATAAATGGAAATATGTAAACATTGTTTTTCAACTTTGACTCCGTGTTTCCAAAATAACTTCAAATGTCCATCTCCTAGTTTATTCAAATAATACTTCTATTCATTCAGCCTATAAATTCATTTCTCAAACCAATTAATATTTACAATCAATCAATCATATCTAGAAATAGATAGTATTTCAAAGAAACCCTAATAAGTACCCATAATTACATCGAGAGTAAGCTCTTGCTACGAAATCTATTAATTCTCTCGTTTCCTTGCCACTAGGGAAATTCGAAAACACTTCCTTACCATCTATTATGCATCTACTTGAGTTAACTCTTCATCTACTTCGCATCTTGCTCGGTTCTCAGTTGAAGCTACACTCGACGACAGTTTGAGGAAATTCAGCTATTATATTAGCTGAACTAATAAAATATTTAGAGTTCTGAGCTCTACTTTCTGCGGTGGTTCTAAGTATGTAATAATAGAAGAACAAAATTAATTGCTGAAAGCTAAGGCTTTTTGTAGCATAGGGTGATGGTATTTACGGAGCTAATGAAATTATTTAGCCGTAAAGTTCATTTTGGTTTCTTAGTGGATTCACAGTGGCCACATAATTACGACTATTGAATTGTGTCAAGAATTTTTTAGTCGGTCTATAGGATATTGCTGATTTTTTTTTTCGAATAAATTAGAAGGTTTGTATCACAATTATTTCCTATTTTATTTGTGTTTCATTCATCACTCCATTATGCATTCAGTTGCACGTTGATTTTTGGTTTCCTTTATTTGGCGTAAAATATTATGAATCCCACTGGAAACACTAGAGATTTGTCAAACATCATTTATTGGCAGGGTTACAAGGCCATCAAGCATATTGGGTTTGGAATGAGTTTCACTAATAGTATTTGAGCAATAGGATAGATTATTTGGAATTTCAGAATGATTTGAATTATTGGCCTGCTGTTGTGCTTCAAGCAGTAAAAGTGTATTTATTTCATTTGTATTAGTGTATTTATTCCACTTTCAACTTCAGCACCATCAGGATCAAAGGCGTTTGCCCTTATTTATACCTTCAAAAAAATGTTGGAGATGTTTTGATTTAAATCAGATATAAATCCATTCAGGAATTTGTTAGCGTTGCCGAAAATAAAACGTTTCACTTTCGTTACACTACATTGTGGAATGTGGTATTGAAGTGATTATGTTACTAATTATAATATTCAAGAAATCGTATTGAAATATTTATGATTCATCAATACATTTTGCAAAAATATATTTATATTATCCTTAATCTGTGTAATTTTTGTTTTTTTATAGCTTAACAGCTGCTTCTATTATTTTTTTGTACAAAAAGTAATTTTACTTAACATTTTTTTATTTCCTTAATAATATATCTAAGATAAAATAAAATAAAACGATGAGTGTTCCAGTTCAACTTTTGAAAGAATTTTTGAGCCTATGCTAACCATTTAGATTCTTAATACATACAATACGCGAATAGCTCATACACACAGCTCAAGTTACATCGAAAATCAAACCCACCCACGCTGGGCGCAGAAATGAATCGCTTGATCAATAAGATTTAAGTACTCATGTGTCTATAAATAATAATTTTGGTTGATAAAAGGATATAATTGCAACTTTTAAAGACCATTCTCTTTCCAATATTGCCCAATTTGCTGCATTTAGTGAAGGCAAGAACAAAGTGAACAAAACCATGGACACAGGATACTTGATCGGAGCATACTGGACCAATGGGTTAGGGTAGGCTCTCCATAATGGCTGTTGTATGCACATTATTGAAGGCGCCTGCAATGCCTAGAAAAACTCCCAAAGCGTAATCTTTGTAATAGAGTGCCTTTTCTCTTTCGAGGACTACCCTATGCAGAGCCGTTTCAATGGATTTCCCTTTGATGTACGCTTTTTGGGCTCTCGATAGAGCTTGAGATTCAAGTCTTTGTTTGATATGAAGGGTCTAGTAATCTTTCGAAAACTTTAAAGAGGAAGGAAGTCAGGCTAATTGACATGTAGTCTTATTTCCGATTTATAGAGTCTAAAGGCGGTCTTGTATTCGTCCCATCATTCCCTGCAGTCAGCTATTTTGGCTAACTTGAAGAGTTCTTGTACTTGTCCTCTGCGAAAACCCAGGTCCCAGTCCCACCAGGGTGGCTTAGGTTCGCCCTTTGGACAGAACCGTACGAAGGCTTTTACTAGTTTACTCGTGAGTGTGTTAGCCCCGGCCTCGAAGTCAGCTACAGAGCTAATCCTGGGAGGAGGGCCTAAGCAGTTGGTCACTTGCCGTTTGAAGTTCTTCTAGTTGGTATTTCTGGGATTGGGATTCTGTAATTCTTTATTAATTGCTCATTTGAGCCATTGTGCAGAATTATGTGTAGAATGTTTTCACTGCGATTTCCCGATAGGTAGGGGTATTTTCCCGGTTTGCTACGACTAAATTATAAGTAATAATAAAACTGAGCTAAGACTCATAGAGATCCAAGCTGTCCCAGACGAAGTGATGCGCGTTGGCATCCAGCCCCACTAGCAACAATTTATTGCTGGACCTAAACGATCGACTTTTGGGAGTATAGCTTCAAGAAAAACGCTTTTGGAAAGTAAATGAATTTAGCCTAGCTAGATGAATCTCACCGCCGTATGAATCTTCTTAAAATATGACTATATGTTGGCTATGATTTTTTGGCTTATTTTTCGGACTAGCATCTTGGCAACATTTCAGATAATCAATTATTTTAATATCGATTCATAACAATTTTTAATTTTTTTTTGTGGCATCGTAAAAAAACTATTGTGGAGAGAAAAAAGTTCTTTTTTACAAGGATAAAAATCTTACTACTATATTATCTTTAGGCTCTAAAGAGACTACCAAAGACGTATAGAAATAAGCAAAACGAAATATTTTTCATTAAAAATTCATTTAAGTTTAAGTCTATGGTGTCAATGAACTGCATCTTTTTTCATTATCAATACACCATTTTGAAACTTTGCATTAATAATTCATATCAGCAGCGCTGCGTTAAAATTGACGCCAGCTGATAATGAAATATTTATACTTATTGATTTATAGCTTTTGTTTACAGCCATTTTTTCCTATTTTACATATGTATGTGCCTCATTGTCGCGAAAAAAAACGAAAGACAACACTTTTGTCATCACTCACGCATCATAAATACCATCACGTCAAGCTCGATGCGGTTTTTCATTGTATGATAAACCCTTGAGTGGCCCATAAGCATGTACGTAGGTATTCATAAAACACAGCATATCTCAAAAAAGAGGTAATACGAGTAGAAGCAGATTTACATTGTGTAAGCTGGTCGGTAATGTCAAGCAAGGTGCATGTGATAACGGTATCATAAAACAGTAACGATATTGATCTTAAACCGGAGAGAATGTAAAGCTGAAAATATTCCGTATTATACCTTGAAAGAGGGCGAGACTTGTACTTGCAGGTGGTTGTATGTATGACGCTAATGTCTTGTGCCATATAAGACCATATTTCGGGGAAGAATACCTAACCATGCATGCATACTCGTAGGCACTTCACATTGCTCCGGCGTAAGCTCACTCTGTAACGGATTTCGAAAACGTGATGGCGACAACCTTGAACGTGCCTGAAATGATGCTTTATGATTGCTTGAATGAAAACATGATACTGCCAATTTATTTCTTATTTGGCGCAAAGCAGCATTATTAAATGGGATATGCGAAAGATACTTTCGAGATCATTTAGAAGCATATTGTATAAAATGATAATGGTTTCGCCCATAATTGAACTTCATTAATTTTATTTTCATAAAATAAAGTGCGTGTGCATACACTTGGTGCATACTAATTTCTTAACTTGGCTCATGTTACCTCTCGTAACTTGATGAAGCTGCCAAGAATTACCAATTTAGGTGAAGATTCTTTCAAAGACCTCATTTATTTTGACTTCTTGACATTCTATAGTTAGAAGATAATTTAGTCGTTTCTTTACTGGCACGCTTATCGAGAGCGAACGAAAATTAATTCTATTCGTAGTTGGTCTAAAGAACTTCAAAAAACTTCAAAAATCCTCAAAAAATTAATTATCATTAATTTCATTTCCTAACTTTAATTAAAGCATTGTTTTCTTTAATTTTTTCCAGGTGCCGCAAGAAGCCCTATCCTAGCGTTCTACCGGAAACTAGTGTAATTATCACATTCCATAATGAAGCCCGTTCGACACTTCTTCGTACAATCGTCAGGTAAAATGCATGAAATCAATATGTCCCGTCAACATTTCGAACTACTTTCCATTTCCAGTGTACTGAATCGAAGTCCTGAATACTTGATCAAAGAAATCGTTTTAGTCGACGACTTCAGTGATAATCGTAAGTATACTTCAAGCACTTGCAAAAAAATAACAATTGCTAATTTTTCACTCTCTTTAATAGCTGAGGACGGTCTCGAACTGGCCAAAATCAACAAAGTACGGATAATCCGTAATGACAAGCGTGAAGGTTTAGTTCGATCGCGTGTTCGTGGCGCTGATGCAGCTAGGGCCGATGTCCTGACATTCCTCGACAGTCACGTCGAATGTAACGAACGCTGGCTCGAACCACTACTGGCACGTGTCGCTGAAGATCCTACTCGTGTCGTATGTCCTGTGATCGATGTCATCAGCATGGATACATTCCAATATATCGGCGCGTCGGCTGATTTGCGGGGAGGTTTCGACTGGAACTTGGTCTTCAAATGGGAATACTTGAACCCGACCGAAAGACAAGATCGTTTGAAAGATCCCACGAAACCGATCCGGACGCCAATGATTGCTGGCGGTTTGTTTGTCATCAATAAGAAATACTTTGAGAAGTTGGGCAAATACGATATGAAAATGGATGTGTGGGGTGGTGAGAATTTGGAAATTTCATTCCGTGTGTGGCAATGTGGTGGAAGTTTAGAGATCATTCCATGCAGTAGAGTTGGACATGTATTCCGGAAAAGACATCCGTACACATTCCCGGGAGGAAGTGGAAATGTTTTCGCACGAAACACACGACGAGCAGCCGAAGTTTGGATGGATGATTATAAACAGTATTATTATGCTGCTGTACCGTTAGCGAAAAATGTTCCATTTGGAAAGTGAGTGTTTTTTAAATTAATTTTTTTGATGTTTGTTTGAAAAATGGCATTATTTTTCTTTGCAGTATTGAAGACCGATTAGAAGTAAGGGAGAAACTGCACTGTAAACCGTTTAAATGGTATTTAGAGCATGTTTATCCTGAACTCCAAGTGCCTGAAACACAAAATCTAGGAACAGTGCGACAAGGTCATTTTTGCTTAGATACCCTAGGACGTTTGGTTGATGGTGTCGTTGGTAAGTTTTTCGTTGTTGATTTTTTGCAAATATGTTTTTATTTGTTCTCACCAGCAAGAAAAAATCCTCATCGGTACATTGCATTTTTACAAATATTTATAGATTTTGTAAAGTTTTGCGAAGTTTGAATGAATTTTATAAATTTTCGGAAAGTTGTGATTTGGTTTTGCTTTGACTAAAAATTAACTAAGGAATATAGTTTTAAGTTATCTACTGCCAATGATTGACTTTTTAGGCTAGAGATTGTTAATGTTTCAAGTAAAAAAGTTTTCGTCCTTAAAAGAGAAAAGAATAAATGACTCTATTATTTCAAGAAGGTAAAAGCGCTGACGAGGTTTAAGCTATCGAAAATTTGCTGTACTTACATTGTTAGAAAAATTTGTCTCGGTAACAAAACTACATTCGTAACAAATCTTTTGGTGAGTTTTTTGAGTTTTTTAAAAATGTTTTTGGAATTTATCGCTATTGGCGAGCTGACTGACATTTAAAATTAAATTGAATAAATACTGACAAAATTAAGAACTCTTAACCTTATTGGATGTGCGAATAATATGACAATAATTATATGACAATGTTTGTCTAGACATTTTTTTCGTGCACGTACTGAAAAACTCTTGCAGTGTTTCCCGGCAAAGATGCAGGATTATATGAAGGATTTTCTTCTCATTCAAGAGTTCACCCGAATCATTACATGGGTTCAGCCATGCGATTTGGCTCACTTTATCTTCTATCGGCTCATTTCCCTTCTTTCATCGTTTCAGGAGTTGGTAAAGTACCTTCTTTCTCTTATTAAATAAAAACCTGCATCCACAAAAATGACTTCCTCAATTCATCTAGCTCCATCCAAGCGATCCAACTATTTGTCGCAGCATGACCTGACGTCTCCACGGATCTGCTGATGACTCCTCAAGCGTCAAAACAAGGAGAGTTAAAGAAATGAAACAAGCGTATACAAATACGAAATTTAGTCAAGCAATTTCACTACAAAAATAAAATCTATAAATAGAACAAATCGAGCGAATTACTACCTCAGATATTCCCTTTGGTTCCTCCGTTACCTAAGTTATACGAGCTTTTGGTTGTTAATTGTCGAATTCGTATACATATGGTGTACTATCTCAGTGCATATGGCGGCCATTTTTTGTCGCGGAGGAGAAGACTGTCAAATTTGCCCATAGTTCCATAGTTTTCCTTCACTACTACTAACACTCAGATTCAAGCAAATTGCTTCAATTCTCTCTGCTGTTTTCATTTCCTTATATCTATTTCTTCTGAGCCTCAAGCACAAGAGAGCAGCATTTCACATGCTTTGACATGTTCATTTGTGCATGAAATGCGGTTGTCATATTTTGATGATACTCGTACTCTAATCCTTGGAGTATGTGGTTTAGGCTTGGAAAGAGTAATATGTTAAATAGGTTACCTTAAACTATTTCTTGATTTAATAATGGGCAAATGAGTTTATAGCCCGAAGTTTTGATCTTTTAGTTATATTTGATTTTTAATAATTAAGGGGTGTTTTTAGACAAGAGAGAGTTCGTTTGTGTTCGATTTGATATTATCTCAGCTAGAGATAAGGTTTATAAGCTTATAATATCTTAAATTATCATAAGTTACAGGGACCTAAATTCCAAGCAATCTAAAAAATAAACACGTACTAGAAGAACCTCAATAAGAACGAGGAGTTCGCGCTGCTCTTAACATCTTTTGTGGCTTTTAAGACCTGGGTCTAGAATAGATTGGTCAATAAAATTAGGTTGTTCGATTGCATTCAGGCCCTGAACAGGCTGGGTAACAGCCGAAGAGTCAGAATCTTCTGGGTTCCCGGTCATAAGGCCATTGATGGAAATGAGAAGGCGGATTCGTCCCTTTTGGGAGCGGTTGACACCTATCCAAACGATTAAGTACTCAATCGACTCCCAAATGATGCAGGGTGCGACGCGCAGATGGGGTGCAACTCAGACCTGCAGGGTAACCAAAATCATATGGGTGTCATACAATCTCGCATCGACCAAGTACCTCCTCGAGTTAACGCGGATTGACTGCAAACGACTCGTTGGTATCATTACTGGTCATTGTCTTGTAGCAGCACATGCTATGAAAATGGGACTCCTAATGAGCGACACCTGTAGAAGGTGTCAAGAGCCGGGGGTCTCAGAAACTATCCAGTATCTCCTGTGTCACTGCCCGGCACTGGGGAGAACCAGACTGCGATACTTCGGTGAGCCCTGGCTGGTGGATCTCTCGCACGTGGCAGAGAAAAAGCTGAAGGACATCCTTCAGTTCGTGAAAAAGTCCGGGGTTTTTGATGGCCACTCGGACTGAATTCCTTTCTCGAGGTCCATTTATCTGGTATCACTACGGACCAGTAGGTCTATGCGTGGCCATGTGCCAGCCAGTACAACCTAACCTAACCTATGATACAGAGAATGGTTTCAGAGCTTAATTCCAGCAAATATGAGGGAAAAGGTGTAAATTTCCCTCTTTATAGAGGTCGCTACTCCAGTGATAGTGGCCATTGGACATAAAGTGGAAAGAAGTGTCATTTTGGTTCTTGAGCTGTTTGAGATTAATTAAGAATGTTGCCGACCAGATAGGAACATCGTGTACTAGTAAAGTAGTATAACGGTAATTTTATTAAATTTGACATCAGAGCTATGAGTCGAACGTTGAGCATATTGCAAAAACCTGTTGCGCTTGGGATTTAGAATATTTACAGTGGAAAAATGCCCAACATTAAAGCAGCAGTTAAAGAGAACATAAAGATGTTCAAAGAAGCAGGTTGGAAGTTTTACGTAGATTTCGTGGCCTCGGGGGTCTAGGTTTTATAAACAGAACCTGGATAGTGTCAACAAATGATTATTCTTGAGAAAATTAAAAATGATGGTTTTAACGATTGCAGTGAAATGAAGATCAGTGCTCTGTTTTTCGCTTTGATAGATTCCAGAGAAAAATTTTGAGGGATGGCATCGGCAGTAGACTTATCGTCATTAATTTTCTTGAACATCATGGCCACTGGTTACTTTTTTAAGGCGTTCTTCAAATTTATTTTCGACTTGGGCTCTGGTCATGGCCATTATAAGAATATGGATATCTTTATTCAAGGCAGAAGCGTATTTGTATGGGTTGCTATCCTTGTTAAGAGATCGATAGTATACGCGGACAAAGTATCGTTTTAAACATTTCCGCTTGTAGCGGAGCTGTATTATACCGTGCGGAAGATCACGGATGGGGAAATTCGTTAATTTCTTTGAAATAGCTAATCTATTAACGACCGAGGAAAGATATAATTGAGGGTTTGAGGGAAATGTCACGCTTCAGTTTGATGAATAGATAGTTAATGATCGGATTCTATGTCTTGACCTTGGCATTCGAAAGTGTCAAACTAAGCTCGAAGACGTCAGGAAAATTTTGATAACCGATGACAACCGACAGAATGCTACTTCTTGCGGAAAGATAGGTTTAATCGTACTTTCTATATTCAATAACAATTGCATCATGGCCAATCTATGAGCATAAATACCACAAATGCCTAAAGGTCTAAAACCAAGTGAGAATGCTGTTGCTAGGATCCTGTTGAGGTCTTGCACTAATTCATAGCCTCGGAAGTTGTCGTGGACATAGATGCCTACATATTCTTTACTAATATAAATCGCTTCTTTGACGATGTGAACTGAAAAAGCTATGGACAGGTGAAGGCTATGAATGAAGCCACATTCCCACATTCAATGAAATTCTAGAATTTTAGTTGATTGATGTAAACAACAAACAAACAAAGACAAATTTTCCTGGAAAAAAAACAAATAGATTCATCAAGAAATTTTCAACCGATGCAATTGGTTCTTATACTTGAGACTTAAAAACATTTGCATAAAAGCTCTCGTTATTTCTTTGGCTACTACGTTTTTTTAAGTACGTAAATTAACACTAAAGCGCTGATAAATAAAAAATCGGTTAATTTCTGAAGATGTAACTATCATACTAAACTCCTAACAATTATTTTTCCTGAAAATATAATCCCCGAAAGTAAAACCTTGCATAAATTCCTAACAATAAAATACATACTGTGCACTCGTACATTTCATTATCATAAATTGTTCTCATCTAATCAAGCTTGGATATTTCTCGTTTTCTCATTGCAGGACTTTATTCGTGTCACAATACCGGCGGCAACCAGGAATGGACAATAACGAAACGAGGACAAATTAAACATCACGATTTGTGTCTGACCCTAGTCAATTTCGCACGTAGCTCGCACATTGTACTCAAGTACTGTGACGATTCGGAAAATCAATTGTGGAAAATGCGAGATGGCGGTTTCATCCAGCATTCGAAAATGAATATCTGTCTCGATTCGTTGTACGTTCACGAGCGTGGCATTACCGCGGAACGTTGTAATCCCGAATTGGAAACACAACGATGGCAATTCGTCAGTAAATTTTCATGAGATCAACATGAAAATTAGATACAAAACAACTACTAGCCAGTTCGTAAATTTATACTTTTATTTTTTTCCTCCTGTCGTCCTATGATAAAATGTGTACTATATGATGTGTATGAGTATGTGTAAGTTAAGAAAATACGAAAAAATTCAGTCAGTCATTTGTTTTGTTGTGCTTGTAGTACTATGTATGTATATGTTTCGAAGACGATGGTTGCGTATGTAGCGAGATGTATTATATGCTTCTGAATTTTGTCCTATTTTATTTTCGGATAGATAAAAGATGGAAATGTGATTTTGATGCTTGGCTTCTATGAGCGTTTTAAATTATGTATACAATGTTTCTCGATGATGGTTTCTTGTATACAAGCCGTCCTTTTTTCGTACAAAATAAGTATGTCAAGAGATGAGGACCCATTTCACTTCACAAAACGCGTGATGAAATGGTTATGAACACGACCAAAAGGAATATGACAAACGTGCAATTTATTCATGGTTTATTTTTGTTTTGACAATGTGGGTGGAAATTTCATTTTTCTGATGATAATCTTAAAATGTATGAGCGAACAGATTTCGGATTGAATAATAAGAGCGAAAGCACCTGAGAAAAATTTTGTCAAGTATACGTTGCTCGTAAATTGGCTTTAACGAGAGTAACTGGAAAATTTTCACGCTATATCGCTAATCTTTTCATTTTTATCAAATTTTATGATACTCCAAAGATCTGCTAATAAATAACGTTCTTCAAGCAAACATGATCCCTCTTAGCCTTCTGCTATGATTGCCTGAAGAGTCATATTTTAGTAAAAAGCTGGTAATTTGCATAATTGGTACTAGTACTTCTAATGGGTTTTTTCTACCCAGAGGCAGCTGGAAGTATTCACAAAAGCTTTCAGCCTGCTTCAGATACATACAACAGTAAGGGCTTTCAAATAGATTTCAAATTTAGATTGCGAATATATTGTCTTATTTTCCTTCTTATTAATTATATGATTCAAAGAAAAACCACCACAAAATTCAAATCGAAATATTTACGCAACACAGGAAAATAGGCATATTAAATTTGATTTCTCAATGTACTCACGCCTACATAATGCAAGTCGCTTTTATATCACTCTCATAACTTGACATACAAGATCAGAAAGTAAAGACGAAAAATCTTGAAATTGTTTTTTAAACATTCCAAACGAAAAGTATTTTCCTTAGAGCTCAATATTGAAAGCATAAAAAAATTTAATTTACGGGAATCTCAATATTATTTAGTTTTTAACTTATTTGATAAAAACACGTTTTTGAGTGATTTTCTTTTCCGTAACTATTGTATTAGTCAATAAAAATTTATTAAAAATTTACAAAAAAAAAACAGTCAAAAAATTAATAATATACGATGAATCAAAACACAAAAAAGTAACAGCTAAACTATAAAGAAATGTAAATATATAAGCTATACTGTATTTTTAAGTGTAAACTGTTATAGAAAGATGAATCTTGCTATTCAATTAAAAAATGAAATCGAAAAATAGATTGAAAAACTAAAATAAAATGATTGCGAATTCCGAATACATAAATGGCTACTTAAAAAAAAAATATTTATAAAAACAATGATAATCAATTTGGACTTTAAGTTTCAGAAAACATCACAAAATACAAACTTATTGTTTATATTCAAACCATCAATCTATAACCACTTTCCAAGCAAGTGATTGTAAAAGGTCCTGAATGTCTAATCTGACCAAATCTATGAAAATATTTTTTTTCCCGATTTTTTAATGATTAAAGAAATATGTTAACAAAATAAAATTGAAATGATACAAAAATATATAAAGTAAAATCAAACAAAAACTAAGTCTAACATAGCGAACCTGTTAAAGTTATATACATACTATGTTAATACAAAAAATATTGAAGAAAATAAATTGTTCTTAAAGATCTAATGAAACAGAGAAATAAAAACTGACTATATATTTGAAATACTTACTGATTTTATGTAATTATTGAAAATCTAAGACTTCTTAAGTCTGGTGCTTTTAGTTTCAAGTTTTGTTTTTGATAATGAAGAATGGAGAAGTTTATTTTCCATGTTTTTATATTTCGTCCGTATTATTTGTAAGTGATTTTCAATTCCTGTAAAAAAACAAACAAAATGATGTTAAGTAGTGCTTCTTTTTTTGTATTGAAAAAAGATTATTATATACAGTTTTTGATAAGATACGATGTGTTTTATTTGAATTCTTTGAAATATTTGGGAAATGGCTGCTGTTCAAACTGAAAACAAAGTCGCGCCCAGTGTGGGCTACGCACCATATGAGTTTAGATGAATATTTTTTGTTTTCGTACCGAAAACTATTTTCCACTATGTTACAGAGCAGCTGTGTGCCGCCGTTTATATACATGCAAACGTTAATTTAACTCGAATATAACTGCATTGGTTTACAACGAGTCACAAAATTGAATTCACACTACACAGCACCGAATCCAGTGCTTCAGAGACCAGTCATTTGAAACTTTCTCAGCGAAAAAGTCCAAGTTATGGTTTCTTTATGGGTGATTCTTTAGTATGGTATCTGAAATACTATGTGAATGAATAAGTGCATAGTAAAAAAAAAAAATTATAAATTACAAAGAGCAAAATAAGATAGACTTGACCCTCCCAATAGCTTTAATTTCCAAATTCTACTTCCCAATTGACATAAGGTATTCGGCTTTAATTTTAATCTTCACACAGACAAAGTTCGCAACCTACACGAAGGGCATATAAAGCATGGACGTTGTCAAACGGCGAACCACAACGTGCTGTGAATATGCAGAATGCTCGCCGATGCTCTTCACCGTCGTTAACTCTATTCGCACTGGTTTTATCCACGGTCGTCCGGCCAGACTATAGTTCATCGGCATAGTCCTATCCCCAGAACCAAGCTATGCATATTTTCAGCCCTGAAATTAATGACGGACACAATACGAAGTCCAAACTCTGCTCCGTTCTATCTGGCACACCAAACAGGAATATTTCAGAAACCTTGTTACTTCCAGGACAATGCATGGAAAAAATTGGTCATGCAAGCGGCAGAGTGAAGTGATTAACCCGTTCTGGTCAATAGCTGTCTGACAATCGCGTTTCGTAGTTTACACGCTGCAGAGAGGCTGCCATTTTGCGGTATGTTTAAATAATGTGCTGGTACGGAGTGGTGGTCTTTGATATTGTGCATGTGGCAGAACTCAATCTTTTCAACGTAAGGCGAGTGGTTCTAGTTCCCTTCACGGTTTTATTCAACCTAACTTGTGTTTGTCTCTCGACAATGAAATCACATTAGATAACAATCTCATTTGTGTCTAATAGCGCTTTCCATACGACAGCCTTTGCTGTAACCCACTAGAATTTGTCATTTTCTGTGAGGTGTTTAAGTGCACGACCGAACCCTTGGATTGGTTTATATGTTCTTTAGTTTCTGTCATACACTAGGGATCTCAGAAATTATCTAACAACCTAAGCTTGATTACACACGAAAACTTTGATGCATTCAGCAGGGCAATGTGAAAACTGAAATCTAATTTAGAAGTACAATCAACTGTCACAAGACGCAACAGTTTTCAGTGAACTGTTTTCAGACAAACTTGTTGACTTTCTATTAAGCACTTGAGTGAACTTTTCAAGATATTCTAGGAACGAGCAATTGTACTTCCATCGTGTTAAAGATAGTTCTAAGTTGCGTCAGTTTGTACGTTTATAAGAGAATGTGGATTTATAGTTTGAGAGTCAAATGTTTTGAAGTATATAGTTACATATTCATCTTCCTTGGTGGAAGATATGAGTATTCAATGCTGCATTCATAGTGTGGTTAATTAATTAAATTTTCTGTTAAGTTTACTGTAGTGCACTCGTAGTTGAGTATTTTCATGTTCATTTCGGGTTTGAAATGCGTACCTGATAACGTGATCACCATGTGAGAGAATAGCTACAATAATGAAGAGAATATATATGATATTTATTTAGCATACAAAAATCATCTTCACTTTACATTCACTTCTGTCTCAATCTTTCAAACCAAAATTGTTTGGTGAGTTCGGAGTAAGTTCAATCAACGCATAACATAATGTCTTGATTGCAAGTGTTACAGCGCTTTGATGATTTAACTAGAAGATATATACTGGTTGTCCATAAACTATCTCAAATATATTGATTCCTACGCATAAAACCCTTATGTACTATTAAAAAGCCCACGAACTACTGTCGGAGAAACATTACAAAAGACTAGCGATTAGCGAAGAGATTAGAGTAGCACAGAAATCTCACATCGCTTTACAGCTTCTAGCAATTTAGCTGAATTAATCAGCAGCTTAGCAAATCCAAAATAAAAAAGAAAATACATTACTCGCAACGCAAACGTCATTTGAATTAATAATTACTGCCAAAGAGAGACTAATGTCGTGACTGAAATTCACAATCGATCAACTGTTTATCCCAATAATTGATTGACAAACAATCAAAGACTCAATCATCAGCCAATTCTATTGACTTTACTTATCAACAATACGAGCTCCAAAAAAATAAGTTCTTTTGCCTACCTCGAACTATCCAACTTGGCAATTTATCTAGATCGCTCCACTGATGAATAGCTCTGATAAGGATACAATTATTGATCACTGAAGAGCTCGGACCATTAGTAAGATACCGGCAAGTCGATTGAGAGCCGGCCAATCACTGTGATTGATGACGAGGCCCCAACAAACGGAAAAGTGATTTCCGGACTTTCTATCCTCACAATATGGTAAGCAGTAACGAAATTTTCTTGCCGAGAGCACTATAGAATCCATCAGATGTTTTGTGCGAGGGTAAAATTCAAATATGCTTTTCGTGTTTCTATCATTTCGCACAGGGAATATTAATGGACAGGGAGTGTGCGAAATGACAAGGAAGTGGCAGAAAACCAAATTCTTGGGTTATAAATATGCATCTAAACCAGTTGGAGAAACTAGTACAAGCAACTTGCATCCTTATGTTTATATTTGCAAATGAGTATTTTGTACGACATTTAACGGGTGTATGTTTCTGAAAATGAATTTGCATAAAAGGATACTTTGCAAGCAAACGGATGTCTCAAGTTTGTGGGATTGGATGTGAGAGTGCGGCTTATTTTTAGAGAATTATATGAAAGGATATTATGATTGTTTATATACCTGTTTCTATATTTGTTGCCTTTCGTTGAATTTAAAGAAAGATTTTATAAGGTGTTCACTAAACTCTGGATTTAATGTCAAAGGCAGGTTTTCCATGCAAATTTTACTAGAGGTATGTAAAATTGAAAATAAAATTTTTTCACCGAATAAATACGAAGCTTCGAAGTAAAATGTATTTTCACGTGCTGCACGTGCTTTATACGATCACTCTTCCGGAAAATTTTAACGAACGATGCGGTGAAATAGTAGTACAAGTTTGAATTTTTCCCTTAGTGCAGATGACTGAAAAATTCAGCTTACAAGATCACAGCGTCACCTATCAGATGCTGGGGTATGTGAGGTTCAAATCTTTAAAAAAACCATCTGAAAACCACGAGGCTCCGAGTCGGAACGCTCCTAAACACCACTTGAGCCCTGCTGTGTTGACTCACCTATTAGTGCCCACGGACTTCAAAAATTACCACAGCTCATGTGCTGACTACGCAGCCTTCCTCCCGCCTTACGCTTTTATGCCAAGTAACCTTCAAGGCTCTTCGCAGCTTTCAACGGGTCTTATCTCGACGCGAACAAGAGTGTGTCATCTGCATATTGTAGAGCTCTAACTTGAGGATAGCTCACTGGAAAAGGGAAGTCAGCAGTGAAAATGTTGTCTAAAACAGGTCCAGTGACAGAACCTTGTGGCATTCCTGATGTTACAGGTCCCTGATGTAAATTCGCTCCATTGACGCTTACATAAAATTGTCGCATAGATAATTGAAGCCAAATCGATACTCAGGTATAATATAAGCGAGCTCGTAGTAGAAGGAAATCATGTCTAACCAAATCTTCTCAAAAGGCTTCCTCAAATTAGGAACCAGATAGATCTAGCAGAAATTCCTGACCTCATTATTTTTGCCTTTTTTGTGAATGGGAACAATCTAAGCAAATTTCCATGTAGCGGGAAAGTAGCTGTTGCTCAAGGCATTATTAAAAATAATGGAAAGTAATCTGAGTATAGAGATTGGAAGTGGTTTAACAATAAAGCTAGAAACCACATCATGCCTACATGACTTTTTGTTTTTTCTTTATGCCGTGCAGCAAGTGCACCAAGTATTCGCTATTGACAAAGTGAATTTGGTCACTTGTGAGTTACGGATCTTTCGATGGATTTTTGGATGAAAACGTGGCCAGTGGCTCCTTGTGACTATTTAGAAATGAATTAATTTTCTCGTGTACAATTTGACTATTAGAAGCAGAGAAGTTGGGCGGAACAGCATTCAATTGCGACTGAAATGATTCTGCGAAAAAACTTGTCCTTTCCATCAGGGCTGTACCCAAAAATATAGTCAGTCGTTACCAGAATCTCTTTGTCGATATTTTTACCAGAAAGCCGATTAATTTCCTAATACATGACGCGGTCAGGCCGAATGGCAGCCAGCTTTTGTGCAAGATACTCCCTGCAAAATTTACCAACCATTTCAGCAGTAAGCTTCCTAAGACGGTTGACATTCGAAAAGAGTGACCCGAGCAGGGAGTGGTTCTTCCCATGTCTATGAAAAATCCACTTCAACTTACAGCGCCAATTATGTCGCACGTTTATGTGTTTAACATAATCCAGTGGTAGCCCGTGACCCTGATACTTATCAAGTTTAATCAAACTGGAATTTCGGTCAACCGTAGGGCTTATGATGTCATTGATGCAATCCAACAGGCTATGGACTTCATCAAGATTCCTTGCCAATATATCCACGTTTCGTTTAAAAGTCCCCAATCGGTGTTTTTAAAAGACTTTACAGTCCTTGGGAGTTTCTTCATGAGGCTGAAATAGGAGCGGAACTGAATTTTAAGCTTCACAATCAAGTAATCAGACATACCGGCTTGATTCCAGTAGTGTGGGGGATCAATACTGCTGACAGGATGAAAAAGTCTATGATTGAGCTACTACTTGGCCGGGTCGGCGAGTTTAGGGCAACCAGTTGCAATGGAATAGGAGGACTACTTTGGTATATCCATTCGAGCAAAATCCTACCATTTCCCGACAAGTCACCACTGATAAGCGAGTAATGGAATAGAGAAAAAATATGCTTTTGGTGAACTGCATCGAGCATAAAGAGAAGCCATTAAGCCGCATCTATAATCTGCGCTTTCAACTAGAGCAGCAGCAAAGGATCAGCATTTTGGACCAGGCACTACTTGGGGCTCCATGTCCAAATTACTTCTAACTAATAAAACAGTACCACCGTTTTGGTTGTCTAATACGTCTGTGTTATAAGTACCAAATCCGTACCCAACACATCAATCAGATATTAAGCAGACGCTCTTTGAGCCATTGAGATGAGCAAAGCGCTGTTTAATGTGGCCGATTCTACCAGTTTACTTGAAAAGGTTCACCAGCAGCTTAAATGCGACTAATAGCCTCTCAGCATCAGTTCTAGCCGCCAATACTTGACTGATAAAATCATTTATCAAACCAAGATTGACTTTGCGCAGCGCTCACCCCGAAGAAAGAGAATTGCGCGGAGCTGCATGGCTACGAGAAAGAGTTCGCAAAGTTCTGCGTTATAAACTGCTGACGATCCTTCCTCGCTTGATACCAACGAATATTTTTTGCCTCAATACAAGCCACCAAATTTTTATTTCTTACTTTTTCCACACCACTTTTTGCGTGCAAATGGACTGGACTGGAGAAGGTCTAAAATGCGACTGGGGTCTAAAGTTTTCGGTCCCAACAGCCCAATTCCGCAGTTCCCGGTCCTTACGGGTGAGGTAATGCGTTATTGACTTTAAGTTTAGGTCGGTGTGTTGTGCCAATAGCTCATTGTGGATCATCGCTGGTTTAAGGCCCCTATGTCGGCCACGGATGACGAGTGATTTGATTTTTTCTGAGGCTGCAGTGTAAGTAGTCGGAAACTGACTACTGCTCTTGTTGTGTTCGAAGACTTTTTTGTGGTCTTGTAAAGAGGTACACATGAGTAGGATCAGCGATTTGTCACTCAAAACATTCTTAATAAGAAGTACAATATCTTGTATCTGCACCTCACAGATGAATTTGGAAACATTCGTATTTTGTACAGGTGTTTCCTGAAGTAACTATAAAATCAAAAAATAAAAGACGAGACTGACTCTCTGCCATGACGACACCGCAACGGTTCTTCATCCTGGACACTGCACTGTTCAGGTTCTCGTCCGTTAAGAAAGAAACACCCATCTGGTTGGCAATGGTCAGATTACCCGTCCTTGATGAATGCGCTAGTAACAGCGAATTAACGATGCGCTTCATGGATACCTATCTCAGGTGGCCTCCTCACAAAGAGTCTGCCATTTGGACCGTTTGCTCCTAGTGTTGTCTTTGGTCAGTTCCTTCCTTGTCCAGTAAGTCGCAGAAAGTTCCACCGCTCTTGAAAAATTCCTGGTCTGCTGCACTCTGCGCCTGGTCTGCTGCACCTTGCGCACTTTGGCGATTTTATCTTATCACCAGTATGTATGTAGCTCCTACGAGAGGGTTCCCATTACGGCATTGAAGCCTCACACGCTCTGTGAATTCACTTTATGGTGCTGTCAGCAGAGAACTCTACTACTTCTCGGGTCACTGAGATCCCAGGTGTTAGAGACCCTTCTTAAAAGTTTGAAATTTATCAAAAGTGAAGCTGTCATGACCAGTTGTTTGGGAAAACTTACAAATTTTAAACACTATTTTTTTTGTACCAGGAAAATTGCTTTTATAAATATTTCTTTTGTATATTTGCCAAAAAATATTCAAGTAACTATGTAGTCCAAGTTTGATAGGTGGCGTTTTATTGCACATCGTTTATGTTATGTGGAATAAATATTTTTTCACCGCATTAATTTTTTTATACTTCTATCTTAGCACAATTTTTTTTCGGAATAAAACATCATCACATAATTTACTTTTCTTATAACCCAAACAAACACCTACAAATATTACTATATTTTCAAATACCCGGTTGCCAGAGATTCGACTACCATTGTCTGACATTTAAAGTACACATAAGAAGCAGTCACGAAAAGGAAAAAAAGCCACAAAATCAAGAGGAAACATCTATATATGACCACAGGACATGCTAGCTTTTGTCGAAGCATTTTATGTTGAGTCACTTGATCATCAGCAACAACAACAGCAAAAAATTGCCTTCCTAGACAAATGATGTTCCTGTTTCGGACAGAAATCACCGTAATATATTCTAGAGTTTCGGGTTTTTTTCTAGGTTTTCCGGAACAATATACAACAGGAATTTCGAATGGATTAATAAAGATTCTTATCTTTTGATAGAGATTCATCGAAATGGAAATCGCACCGACGCAAAAAAAATGAAAACAATGCACCCACACAAATGTGAAAGTGTTTCTTAGTTTTGAACGATTTCGTGTTCGGTATTTGAGAAACGAACAAGCTGAGTTTATTTTGGGGTTCGATAAAAGTTAGGATTGTTTTTCATGGTAAAAAAAAAGGTTCAGCAAAGAATTTAGCATTTCTGTTGCTTCATGGAAAAATCAGAGCAATCAAGTCAGAAAATCGACTAATTTAGAATACTGGAAATTGTGCACCCAGCGTGGGTTAAACTTCCATGTCAGTATCCAATAAAAACTAATGACAATACTTTTCCGAATGAGATTCTCTGAAATGAAAAGTAGATTCGGGTGAACAGCTCAAGATATGAAGACAGACATTTTTTTCAAATGAAATTAATTACAGAGAATGAATGTTTTTAAAGGCATCTTGACTTTCCTAGTACATTTAAGTACACGCTATTCAATTTTAAATTGCATTTAATATTTTTTTTTATTTTTGTAGAATTAATCACAAATGAATAATGGAATAAAAAATTAGAAAATGTAGATGAGTTTTGAGAAAATGCATTGTGTTGCATTAACATTATCCTGCAAGAGAAAGGAAAAAAGCGAAAAAGTGATGAGCATCTAAAATATTCATATTTTTTCGTTTGCTTTTTCTCTAGCAATTTGAATATTTTTCTCGAAATCCTTTGGAGAATATACCAGTTCCTTGCTCAGAGATATGCAGGCTGACATAAAGTCCGATATGGAATTACTAATTGGTCGATTAAGCTTTAATGAGTAAATTAAGCTTTAATGAGTAACGCTGCTCCAAAATGATTAAAAATTACCATCGACTTTCGAAAGCTGCTAGTTGGACACAAGAAAATCTTTTAACATTTTCAGCAGCTGTACGAAAATTGCATCACGCTACTACAAAAGAAATAACCTATTTAGCATGAATCCATTCCAAAAGACTATCAAACACAAACCACTATCAAACTTTTATCTGTCATACCAGAAGAACAAAACAAATGCAAAACACATCACGTCCATCAAATGCAGAACTTGCATTTTTCCTTCTCTCATTTCACTTGACAGCATACATAGATGCAAACGTCTGTGTATCGTTCAGCATTTCACGGAAATGTTCACAGAGCCGCAGAAACAAACCATGCATGCATGCAAGGATATCCATGCAGGCCAAAATTAGAATCAGAGGAGCTTCTCGTAGTGAAACCAACAGATTCGTTTTTCTAGTTTACTTGCATTTCTTGCTGGAAGTCCTCGTCCTGCGAGAAGAACTCAGCCAATATGACATCGGCACACAGTCCTGAATGTTGCAGGAATCTTATAAATCTTTAAAAGCATTGAACATTTTGAATCAGAACAACAATTGTATACACACGATTTCACATCGACTCATGCTGGTGTAGAGATAGGAAGGATGCAGATGCATGGCTTCTGAATAAATTCTGAGGAAGTTCGAACGTGCTTTGAAGTGTATCGGTTATGTTGGGAGGAAATTTTGGTAGATTGTAAGTTGAAGAGTATTGGATTTTTTCTGTTGTGCTCTGCAAGGAGTGTGCAAGATTGATCTACTGATGCATGTGTTTGATCTTACTACTGGCAATCGGATACATTGGCTTAGCCTCGAAGACAAGTTTCATTTTGGAAGCAATTGCAGCCAATAATAGTTGTCAAAAGAAGAAGCGTTTCACAAAGGGTAACATACTATTTCGATTTTTATAAATACTTTCGAAGATCTAATTGATTTTACAAATAAATCGAAAGATGAATATTTCGATGAGTGTAGTATAGATTGAAGTGAATGGAAAATAGTAAAATGGATTTCTGAAGCGATATGTACCACATACGGTTGTATTCGAACAAGTTTGCTAAGTCAGTGACAGCATTGGGTTTTTGAGTTGCAGGGAAACATATAATCTAAATGAGTTTTGGCCTAGGGTGCTTTGTTTTTTTCGAATGGGTCAATTCTAGCATTCAAGCCAAAAGGACCCATTTTATTCTTACAGTCAGCCTGCTAGAGTTTCCCGGATTAATTAATAAACTCCAGGGTCAATGATAGAGGATAATAAGCTATCTTCTTTTTCTAATACGCGCATTTGAAAAGAAAATGGTCAGCAGACTCAAACTTAATCTTGTGTAACATCTATGCGGCACATATGTCATCCTATGTTGTTTTCTCCAGTCAGCCTAGTAAGGCTCTAGAATTTTTCTTAGTTTCTTTGAGGAGGAACCCCGCAGCCCCATTGTTAAGTTTTGAGAGAAAAATCTCGAATGAATGGCCTATGCAGAGTTGGTTGGCACACCTAAGATGGGTTCTTTTAACCATGATTCATTGAAAAGCCATGTCTCAAGCACCAATTGTCAATTGAATCCAATGTTAGGTGTGTATGACTTCATAACATATTAAGATCTTTTGTGACTACTAGTGAGGCCACGTCATCTGAATAAGCTTGTGTGTGAAGTCATTCTTGATGCTGTTCGTTTATATTTCAGCATAAACGATATTCAGCTGATCGGTCTGAAGATCTTTGGATGTGAATAATTAGCTCGTCCACGTTTTAATATCAAGAATACTTTAACTTTAACATACCCCAGGGCTAAGCATGCCAAAAAAATTTCTTAAGGCTACTCCACCGGTGGCCAATATATCCGCATATTTAACACATCCGGATACATGCTACCGAAATTCTGCGGCTCTTAATCGTCAAAAAAACTGATTGCATCTCTAATCTTTTCACTTTTCACGAAGCATACCAGCATTTCTGACTGTTACGGAGAGCAACAGATTTGGTCGAAAGCACAGAATTTTCCTTCGTTTCAGTCACTGGAAAGCACAGAAAGTACAGACTCTTTTTTCGAGTTGGTAAACTTACCATCTGGGCATTTTATGGAATTCACTTTAGCTAATTGGTCAGTTTTCAAGATCTTCCACGGCTTCAAAATCTCACAAGTACCTTCGAGTCCCTCAAAAAACGAGTGAATGATTCTGTGTGGAAGGTGACTACCAATTTTTTTAAGTGTTTTGTGAGATTTTGCATCATCTGTGTTGCTCTTATCAGCTTGATTGAGAAGCTTTTTGGTTTATTTCTCGAGCCCTTGCAGTTTTCCATTCCACCAAGGAGCCGTTTTGTTGTCTCTCTCCGTCTTTTGTTGATGGAGCAAACCTAGCAACCTAATATGGCTCCATTCAAAATCTTCAACTGAGTTTCTATTGACACAATCTGTCCACAAAAAGTCGACTGAACTTAGCCCAATTAATATCTCTCGGGTTTCTTCTCTCTATTATAAGTGTTGCATCCGCAGTTAAAGGAAACGTCAAGTAGCGGTGATCTGAGATCAAAATCTGAGCATATTTCAAATAAACTATTTCAAATAAACAGTAATATATCAATAGCTGCGTTTAAACTAGGGGTGCTTAGAATCATTAGCCCCACAAAACTTATAAAATTTAGCAGTCTGCTTTCTCTGGTGCTGTGCCTCTTACCACCCTTACTGATTGCAAGCCACCCAAAGTCCTAGCGCCTCCGATTTAGCACACTGAACCAGGACCTTCAGCTCTAGTATTGGCGGTAGGAGTAAGGAGTCAAAAGTAAGGTCAGCGGAAACAGCAATCCCGCGTTTGTACCTGACGTAATCTTGGCATTGCGAATGACTGCACTGTTCGCAGTTTGAAAAACTGTCTGAACGTGGTGGCATCAAGCAGATTGGAAACCAGAGCTTAAGTCCTCGCCTTCGTTGATCATTAGTTATAAAATATTTGATTGAACCTTCTGATTGAACTCACCAATATATTTGATTTAGTTGATTTTAACAACATACAACAAGTAGCTTAACATCATTTGGTATTTTTCTCATAGTATCGAGAAGCAATTCTGGCCCAGTAATATAATCAGGTTGAAACCATCTTCACCAAAGGTGGAGCTCTTCCTTAGATTTATGTACTTTAAGATCCAGAGTTTCATATTGAAGCCCGGATGAAGCATCAGGAACATACTAATGATGTCACGTGTACTGTTGCGAGGGCCAGGAATCAACCAGCAGACATGGATGGATGCGCCAATATTGGGATTCAAAATAGAAAATTTGGGCCAATCACCAATTAGTAGCGGAACGAACCATGTGGGTCACTCCTTAAATGTTTGACTGGAGCAGGCGACCTGAAGGTGACCGTCAACAAACTTGGCTTGCGTGAGCTGATAGCATTGGTATTACCAGACATCCTTTCCCACTCGCTTCTCTAAGTAGGCTTTCAGGATGCATTGCCTGCCATTTAGTTTCCTGGGTAACCTGTGCAGTTTTTGATGCGTTTGTTTCCCCGTCCCCTTACGTTGGAAGCGTTCCCATTCTTTCATGCTTCTTGCGCTGCCTGTGACTAAAAGCCTCCACAGGTTTGCTAAACCCACAGCACACAGCACTTTATCTCCTATATATCCTGCGAACGTCGCTTTTCCATTAGCCGAAATTCCTTTTTTGTGTTGATTTGCGAAATTCCACCTTTCTCCCGTACGCGGCAGTAGTTGAACTTCCAGCTGAACAAGTTTGCTGTATAATAATTAAAGCAAAATCAACAGCTAACGAGATATCTAAGAAAAACTGATTTTCGTGACTTTTTACCATCACTAAATAGTTTTGTTCGCATGATTATTAACGGACTTTTGACACAGAGTTTGTGATACAAAAAAAAAATGAATCCGTCGAAAAACGTTCACTTAGATTTTTTTCTCAGACAAAGTACAAGGGTTATGAACCAAAAGTTATTTAAACAATACATTTACGCCTCCTGACGGCTTTTTCGTTCTCATGGAAGCGTCAATGATGCTCTTACTTACGTACTATTAAAAACTCCTACTTGATCTGACCAGTAAAAATAATAAATTGGAAATTCGTTTCATAAATTTAAGTAGTGATTCAGAAAAACCTATAAACAAGCAAAGTTTTTTACTTTTCCGGCCCCTTTTTAACTTAATGAATAATATTTTCCCAATGTTGTCTGCAATAACTACTACCACAGACCAAAATTTTCTTCCGAAATTATTTTTTCAGCTCAATTTTTGGCGTTTCAATCGTAAATGCAATTGTATGTCAGATAATAAACTGTCTAAAATATTTAAAGTATTTTGCTTATTTCAATCCACAAGACTTGCTTTTGAAGCTTTAATTGGACTTGTAAATAATGTCTTCACTCGAGTGCTAGCAAATTTCAACTATCTACTCCGGCTAGTTAATTTTTAATTGGTCCAAGACCGATCAGTGAAATATTTTTAAACACATTCTTGCCTAGCTACAGCACATCCGAATGTAATCCCATTTTAATTATCTCAGCTCCATCTTACTCTGTTCGAAATTCACCAGATGAAACTGCTGAAATTTATAGCATCTAGCGTTCTAGCTTAATTGGACTATAATCTCTGCAGATACTTGCATACGACATTGTTCTGAACTGTTATCCGTTACGGGCAAATATTCTGCAAGCACGATTGTAAAATAATTTTCGATCAACATTTCAGCTACCAGGACACCATTTTCAATTTTACACATAGTTAAATGTAGTAGTAGTTACATAGGTACGTGCACCAAAAGATTCTGAAATACTATTCCCAAACGAAAGCTTGAGTCGACATTTCGTGTTCCATTCGAATTCATATGGCACGGATAAAACTGTGTAAACGAACGGAGATAACGGAAACGAGAAAATCTATATCAATAGTTTTGAATCGGTACTCTGAGAAAAATATTTTAGAGCTCTTAAGGTGCATAGTGATATCAACTTGATTTTTTTTTTGGAATATAAGTATTTTCAGGATTCTCGAAGCAATGATAATATTTATTTTTCAAATACGTTGAGTTATATGAAGTTGTCGTAAATGCATCGTAATAGATTCATTAGAAAAAATATTTATTTCAATTTTTCATTTACATTAATTTAAATATTGAATAAGTTGCTCAATTCCTTTTTGTACCTACACTGAAAAAAAAATTTACAGCTCTCTTGAACAGCGTATTATTTATGGAACCACATGACCTGACCTGACAAACAAGGCTTCCAGCGACAAAATGTCTGATAGCATAGCGTGTGCTCCTGTGTAACATAGCCCCACATACTATGTATTTTTCGCCAGTTACTATTTCGTCTGGCGCTATATCTTACCGCAATCCCGAAATCAGCTATGTACATGGCGCTAGAGGTCTAAATTATGGCGTGTATGTGATTTTTATGTGCATGATTGAATATGCTTTAAAGCAGAAAAATTAGTTTCCAATAATTTATTTGATCAAGGCGAAAAGCCAGTAATTCTACTATATTACGACTTATCTTATTTTAAATTATAAATAAAAAAATAAGAGTGAATATGTGCATATTTTAGAACTAAAATCAAATTAATAAAATAAATAATTTTACTATCAAATCCACCTTTAAAATAATATTTCAATTATTCATCCGTATAATTAAATGTATTGTAACCCATTTCTTCCTTAATCATAAACTGCACTGGCTATTGTCAGCATTGCATTATTAAAATTAGTAAGAAGAGGGTTGCCGTCTATGCGTCTTTCGTTAGACTGCAAATTTGAGCGCATTTGCCATCCTCCGCTGGCTAGTTAGAGTTGCCAAGTGACCACTCCACTAAATTGAACGAGCTAGCCATCTCTGCTAGCTCTTGAAAGTTATAAATACCGAAAATCTTGAGGCATTTATTTTTTAGGGGTGCTTACTCAAAGCTGCGGTGAACTCAAAGCTCAGTGCGCGGTGTCTCGTCTGAACCTGGATTCAAACCAGGTACCTCACATACTAGGAGCCAGTGCTTTATCCACTACATTACACGATCTTCAGTTAGTTGGAATGATGTTCGGATAATGGACTCAACAGAAAGATAGTAGCAGGGTCTGACAGCTTATACCCCAGGTGAACCGTTGAATAAATACCTGAGCCAACTCCCCTGTTGTGATTCGTCCGTGTGAGTCCAAACGTTACCGTTATCGGTAACTTCCCCATCTTCCAGTCTGTTTTGTGGATCAAAATCTGAAAGTTCGTATCAAGGCATATTATGTTGCTTATGTGGTTCATATCCTCAGCAACGAGTCCATGCCATCTCTGGCATTCTATAAAAATACCGCTGTGGCTTCACCAGTTTGAAACGTGCATGCAAGCTAAACTTTGCAGTTTTGTTGGATCCTTAACGTTGATCTTGCTCTCCGCTGCGATCGGCCACGCGATCACTCCATACACCAAAATCGGCCACATTGCATGCGCGAATATATGCAGACTGCCCGAGTTTTGAGAACGCAGATATAGGAGTAGACAAATCAACACGCGAAAAGTTCCAGATGAGCCTTACCTATTCGGCAGTTCATAGCAGAATCCCAGTTAAGTTTCCGGTCTAGTATAAGGCCCAACAATGTAACGCCATTAACAAGTTCTAATGTTATACCGTTGAGGGTAGGTGTGGTAATAGCGGGCACTCTTGTTTACTTGTGAAGAGTATAAGTTCGGCTTTTATCAGTTTCGCCCTAAGACCGGCTTTTTTGGCTCAATTTTGGTTATGTCCGATTGCATAAGGTCTGATATAGTTTGTGAGAAATGCCACAAATGCCAGAAAGTCATCGGCATATACTACCACCTCAACAACACTGGTGCTTTAATTCTCCAGTATATCGTTGACTGTCAGGATCCAGGAAAAGGGCGATATGATCTCTCCTTGTGTTGTTTCCGTTTGGACTATTCTCTTCGCTTTTGCCCTCAAAAATTTGCCTATTTTGGAGTCACATTCGGACCGAGACATCAATGATACTCGCAACATTGATACAAATAAAATAAACTCAACATTGGACAGCTGGTTCTGCTGAAGGCCGATCAGCTTCCTTCTCTCAAAAGGGACAAAGGAATAATCACAGAGCAACTGCTGGTTACGGCAATATTTGCTTTGAAAATGCAGTTCGAATGCCTTCAGATGGAATAGTGCAAATGCACTGGGGCTGCATTTTCCCGGTAGTCTACTAAGGTGGATAATCAAGAATATTTGATTTTTGAATTGGATATTTTACGCAAAAACACACTACATTTTTTTCACAAGAAGTTTGAAAGCTTGTGCGTGTTTTCTGTTCATTTCAATTTTTCTCATCCATTTTTTTCCTATTTTTATTTCAATGTGAGACCAGGATAGTTTTACCCATTTCATTTGAATAACCAATATAAAATCTATACATCTGTATCTTTTTATAATCACTGCTTTAATGTAAACTGTTGTATCCAATTTCAATTTTTATCGTTTACCATTTTGATTTTTATCACTATAAAAAGTTCCAATGTTAATTACGACAGATATTTCAATTAACTTGATTCGTTTTCATCTGCCATTACAATTTTCTAACAACCCTCAAAACACGTATCTACTCGACTGATCTAGTATTCACCAAAATACAAAATTTCAGTTCATACCGACCACCAAATATCTAAGGCAAAATTTAATTACTCTAAATTAATTCGTCTAACATTAAAAGTTACCCAAGCCGATTCAATGTAAGTACACACTTCAACCAGAACGCAAACGGTTTTGGTTACATTAGGCAATCTGAATTTGAATGAATGAGAAGAAGACCAATTAAAATTACCTCTAAACGGCTAGGAAATGTGTTAGTTTGTTTGTAAGCTGTAGCAATTACAAGGCCACGAAGATGTCACAAGATAATGCTTTGCTAATTTGCCAGTACTTATTTGTTCAATGTCTGGATTAGTGTGATAGCTCCATTATAGTTGCCACGACGATGGGAATATTAGCAAAGATTATATATACATAATTGTAAGTTGCTGTACCGATAGATATTGGAAAATAATTTTGCAGAGAAGGACAAAAGGTGAGCCAGCGGAAGGTTCAGATGCCTGTGTTATACGCTTGTAACGTTTCAGTGCGATGAAACAAGTTAGAGTGATATAAAGGATAACATAATTTCAGAATACCTTGTTTTTCTTATTTTTTGGCTAAAAGTTCAACTTTATAAAAGCCACATAATATTAAACTAACAAAAGAGGTTAGTTCGCACAGAAAGCACTTATCCAAACTTGTGCACACCGCATGCATGCTATAAAGCCTTCCCACATACTTTACGTTCACTTCACATTTCTCTCGTCTTCAAGGATATTTTACATCGATAGACCTCCATCATACACTTCCACAAGCTCGAAGACTGTCATGATTGAAGAGACTCAAGTGCTTTGTAGCATATGTCGCAAATCATTTCCCCACAAACTTGAAGAAAATTGAAATATTCTCTGATATGATTAGGCCAGCATGTATGCATCGAAGCCGCAATGACACCATATGGTGTTGGTCTTGTTTCAGCTTCAGCTCCTCGAACCCTAGTAATGAATTCAAATCACAAAACGAGCATCTCTTGTTCTGATCGTTGTCTACAAAGCGTGGGACCATCATATCGTGTAACATCTTCCTCCGGGATAAAATCCATCGGATATCAGAGATAAATTCGCTATTTCATCTACGGATCTCTCGCAACATTGTATTTTCACATCTGGCTGGGTATTTGCCGATTGCGTCAGGATATAATCCAGGAACGTAGATGAGTGAAAAACTATGAATGGAGATGAATAGATTCCATCATACATATTTCGAGTCGGATTACTTTCCGATACACTGAAGGAAGATTTGTAGTGGGGCCAGGATGAAGTCGTAAACAGATACGAAACGAGTGCAAGGCTGATTGAACGAATGCTGAATGGAGTTGAATGAAATGCGAAAGCAAAAGAGTGGATTTCATTTCAGTTTCCATATTTTTGGATTATGATTGATTCGGCTGCATTTCCTGGGCATTTAATTTGGAGTCGGACATGGTTCACTGATTAACAATAGATTCGCAGATGCGGAATCCAAACTTTAATTTTCTAATCGTTTTGTTTTTTGCTGTGTTAGCTTGGCTGTTAGCATTGCATGGTTGAATGGCTATTTAATTCAGAAAAGTTCACGACTGTAGAATAAGTACACACTACAAATTATTTGAGATTCGTCATCTTAGGTTTGCAGAAGTTTAATGTCTCAATAATTTTTTGAATTTGTGGGTCCAATGACATGTGCATATTTACAGAAAAGAAAAGAACTATCTTCATTCTTAGCTAACAAAATGTTATCTTTCTTTTCGTACTTGGTCCTACTATGCCCGAAAACTTAGGCATGGCAAATTCGCCTTTTTGGTATGGTGGGTTAAGCTTTAAAAATGGGACTACAACACAATTTTCATTAAATATCAAACTAAAATCATATGCCTAGAAATTTAAACGCGCTGTTTTTTCAATTGATAAATCGGTAATTTACCCAGGGTACCAAAAGATTGACATTCGCCATCGTTCTCATTCTGCCCTGCACATGAATACCCTATCTTTGGCAAAGATCTACCGAAAATCTATCCTTTCTTTCATTCGGTTTATCAGCAATTACAATAAGAGATTTGGGAGCATAAATTAATTTTTCTTTTGATTTTTTCCCTGGAGCTTATTTCTCTCTTTACTTTTCATAGCTTCTTTTCAGCTAGCTGGTCGAAATATTTTTGCTTGTAAAGAGGACTTGATAGTATTTCTGTTTCTTCGCGCTTAGTTGAAGACCTGGCTTTTATTATTGATGAAATTTTTTTCGACAATGAAAATATGAGGAAAGATATAATCATAAAATATAAAATAATGCTAAAATAATGCTAAAGTTAAAATTTAAATCAAAAAATGTTCAAGGTGACTTTAATGCAGTAAAGATTTATACAACAATTTCATACACTTTTTACAAAATGTTCTCTGAAACCTCCAAATACATTGGGTGTAAAATTATGGTTTCATCTTTTTTTGAACGAATGAAAATCATATTTTTCAATGCAATTTTACTTGACAATTTCCACTATTATGCGTGCACCCTTATTCACCACATTACATGCGTTCTGTTCTGTATACATAAACTGTTATAAAATTGAAACATAATGTACTAGGTCTTTTGGCAAACGAGGAATTTCCATCACTATACTCAAAATCTCTGTTCTAGAAAAATTATAACACTCCAAATTTAGGCTTCATCGCAAACAATTTAGCCACAGCCCAACGTCCCAAATTTATTCCGAAGAAAAAAATTATCTTCACAATCCCAAAGGCAGCCCCAATAATTCCTCGCCAGCCTGACCAGTTGGCAGGGCTGGTTTGAGTTCAAAAGCAAAGAATCGCTAACTTCATCGCATCAAAACAGATGTATTTTGGCATTCAGATTATGCCAAATCTCCAAACAATCACAAGCTTATCGCAAAGATATTCTCCTAGCTTAAATCTCAGTAACATACGTGCTACCTGCCTGAAAAAAGCAACTCAGCGTTTTTATTAGAAGACTGTATGAACTTGTTTTTATTAGGAGACTGTATGACTGTATGAATGGACTTCGAGAACAAGGTTTCCACTCAATTGACGTTTTCTCCCTAGAAAATAGGAAAGGCCCATCCAAACTCATCAAAGTGCTCCTCTCGAGAGATGAAAAAAAAACACATTTATAACATCGAAGCCACCTGCTATCTTATTTACTATCATGCACAGTCTAGATGGGTCAAATGTGACGGCCTTCACAATCAGAAATCTTTCATTAAGCTTCCAGAGCAAAAGCCACATTGTGTTAACTGTGGATGTGAGTATGCCGGAATCTACGGAGAGAGCTCGAAATTCTCCAAAAATATCAAAAATTCCTTTGTCCGGATAGATCGATGCAACTCTAATCTTCCACCATCAAACGAAAATAATACGCCGAATCTCTTTAGTTAATCCAAAACACAGACCTCAGATCTCCTTGATCAAATAGGACAGTTTTTTGCTATCATGTATTGGCTTTGAATCCCCAAATACTATATTTAAAGAAATGATAGGTTAACTGACCGTTGGTGGAAGCACAGCTATTCTCTTAAGGAGAAATAAACCATCATCTCATTCAAATCTCCAATTTCAAAGTTTCAAAAATTCAAACCTCCAACTTCAATTCAATTCTCTTCAATTCTCCACTTAATGCTACTCTCCGCTTACATACCTCCCAAGGAATAAATCTTCGCGGAAGATCTTTACAATATCGCCGTATCTTTCTTGCAGGAGACTTTAAAGCACACAAACGCTGGTGGGGTTCTGGGAGCAATAATCAACCAGGTGATGACCTGTATAGATTTTCCATATAAATTCCATTTAGTCTACTTATATTTGATGATCCTAAATTTTCCCATCCACAGTGATGTAAGAGACATATTAACGTTCTAGATAAATTTCTCTCAAATCATAAACTAGTTATATTTCGAATTGAGAAAGTCATTGTAGACGCTCCCATGATAGAAAAATCCAAAACCGACAATAGTTTTAGCCAACGAAATTATTTTCCAAACACCGGCTACAGCCAGTAACCTGGAGGAATTCACAGAGCTTCTCACTCCGATATTAAAAAGAACTGCACGTTCAAAACTTTTTTGAAGGTTAATCAAGACCTCCATGAGCTTTCGTTTTTGATCGAAAGCTTGATTAGGAGCATTCACGCTAGTTTACCGGAGATCCTGGACTGAAACAGGATCCAAACCGATTGACAATTAGTTCGTGTAATTCCTGTTCAGATCTTTCAATTCAAAAATGACAGTTTTAACATATCATGCGCAGTCTTGACCCTGAAAGTGGATTACTATGGAGACTATCCGAAAATTTAAGGATGCATGCCATTTACTCATGCAACGGCTGGACTAAAATATAGTTAATCAGAAAAGCCGAGACCTTTGCCGATACTTTAGGGATCCAATCTCAGGAAAACAATTGCTCAGATGATGACACCATCAGATATTATACACGAGAGCACGTAGTGAAGATATGATGCCTCCAACTTTCGTAAAACAAATACCACAGCAAAAAGAAAGTCAGATAAAGTCACCAATTTCTGCTTTTTCAATCTACCTGACAATTTGCTGCCATAACATTGCAAACATGATTAACGTCATTATTTATCTCGAAAAGTGCCAAGTGTCAGAAACTTGTCACTCTTATCTTTTTCGCCAAAACCGGCAAAGATTTAACTTTTCCGTAAAACTGCTGGCCCATCAGCCAACTACTATAGTCAAACTTGCAGGGCACATATTTCTCTCTCGGCTCAAAAAAATTTCACTATAAACATCTGCTTGTTCCTACAAGAATTTGGCTTTAAATCACAGTTACAGAGCTCCAGTTATCTCCTGTAATGGTTTGGTTTGGTTTTTAGGATTTGGTCTCAATAAAAGGACATCTACAAAGCTAAGTTATGTGAAGCCATTCGACAAAGTTTGGCATGCTGGGCCAATTAACAAACTAAATAACCTTAATTTACTATCATCATTCATCCAGCTTATCAGAACTTTTCTGCAAAACAGAGCTTTCTAAGTCACGTCTCCTCCAAGCGACTCATAGCAGCTGGAGTACCTCAAGGATCATTGCTGCTACCCATTTTGTACAGCTGCTGTCCCCATTATTTCTAACAACTCCGATCTACAGCGCTCAATAGATTCCCTTATGAAATATTTTATAAAATAGAATATAAAGCTTAACGTACCTACGTAGTTTCGAACAAATTTCTAGAACTGATAGACAAAAACTACAAGCATATCGAAAGGTCTTCAAGATCTCTTGGCACTTAAGCAATTCATAACGGAACTAAGAATCGAGACAGGTAAAAAATACATATATGACAGAGCACTAAAACTGTTTGATGAAATTGACAGAAAAGCTCTCTGACAATCCTGAGAGCTCAAAATTCTCACCTAAACCGCACCTGTTCAAGCCTCATAGAATGATGCTACCATAAAATAAGTCACAGTATCACCAGTTTCAGCTTTAAATGCTAACAACCAAAAGTGGAGTAAGGGTGCGAAATCCGCACCAGCTCCAGAAAAAAATACATTTCACAGGCAGACTAGTTCTCATTTTATTGATCAGTGCCTTCAGGAGTTCTCTAGGGTCCTTATCACTTCCTGATTGTATATTTTGTATTTTTACTAAATAAGCCGTCAACTTTCTAAAAACTATTTATTATTTGTTTACAGCGAACTAAAGATTTATTGAAATAAAACTGCATCTGCATTTCTTTGCATTTCACTTGACTAAGCACTTTTAACGAGCCATCAAGCCATCGGCAGGATATAAAAGAGATATTGCGAAGTGATAATTGATGAACTCCATTTAACCTTCGTATGTTACTATTTTGCGACTTTCTGCTTTACATTATATTAAAT
The DNA here is from genome assembly GCA_963978885.1 of Nemotelus pantherinus. NCBI lineage: Eukaryota > Metazoa > Arthropoda > Insecta > Diptera > Stratiomyidae > Nemotelus > Nemotelus pantherinus. The sequence goes on from OZ022266.1 coordinate 8,085,606, forward strand.
TTGAAAACTGCTTAATTCTGATTTAATTAAAAGCTTTGCATATTTCATTCAGCTCATCAAGTATATTTTCATCCGACTTAATTAAATTCACAAGCTTAGAAAATCACGACATACGTTCAACAGATTAGACAAATACTTCTTGAAATCTACAATTTTCATCAAGTTTTACAAGAAACTTTCCAACACTTGCGCCTGCTTTATGATCACAGCATCGTTATGAATAAACAAATACAAGAACAATAATTTGCTCATCTTCATCTCGCCGTCTGTTGGTGCTATCAAACGATAAACTTTTCATTTGAAAGTATGCATCAGGTGTTTCCAGTTCTGCAAACTTTCTCATTCATTCTTACGCGATGTAAATACGTGCAGTTTGTCAAGTCGTGAGTTCGTGAGTAATTCAGCGTGAATCTCAAATTGCCTTATAATCAAGAAGAAAAGTAAATATTTAAGTGGGATACATTTGATGCGAAATGTTTTCATTTCCATGGGAAAAGATGGATGAGTTCAATTACGGAACACTTTGGAGACTCCAGGACGTTTTTTTTTTGAAAAAAATTATTCGAAGCAAGTGCTAGCAATGAATCACACGAATTGATGATATGAATATTTGAAGACCCTAATTATTTTCAATTGGATGAATTTTTTAATGGACCGTTATTTGTGTTTTGTTTTGTTTTAGTAGATTTCCAGTATAAACTCAAATTTATTTGACAAGGAAACGTTTTTATTTTCATTCCTATTTCTAGCAATGATATTTGTCGAGAGATTTGCAGTAAAACTTCATCCTATTCAAAAACATTACGAACAATGCTATGTTCGTTGTAATTATCTCTATACTCTCATTCAATACGTATCATCGCAATTTCGACTGAAAGAAACTCACTTTCTATGAGAATCTTCTTCAAACTGTGTAGAAATCAACAGAATAGTTTGCAAAGTTGTTCGTAAGTCGAGAAAACAAAGACCTGCTCGTTGATTCTGTATAGAAAACAGTTTCCAACAAATGCACTTGGAACTGCATTACGAAGATTATATATTGTTGTGTTCACTAAACTGATTCTAAAGAAACCAATTTCAGAAGTGAAAAGTGTTATTTTTTTCTTTCAAAGAAATGTTGCTTTAGCGGACGTAATTCTTGCGCAATACTCCTGTTGGTGTTTTATGTGATGATATATGATACGAGCATTACAGCTGGATCAGAAATGGGGTAAAATATTTTGTTTACTATCTAAAAGTCTATTGTTTATTGAAATCGATTATCAAATCATTATCTTTTTGATTTTGATGAATAGTAGTTTGATTTTTATAATTATATTGCAAGATATAAAACCCAATCAGTTGCTACTTCAGTGGAGATAATAGCTCTGTTTGCTAATAGAGTCGAATTGAAGTCGAATAAAACGAATTGATTTGCAGCAACTTGCAACTAGCCTTTTTGTACTTATAGTGCATTAAAAAATCGTTGACTTCATAAATGTGGAAAACTTCAACCGATCTCTGCCAGGAGCTAAGCACTAAAATTCCCTATAAATGATGCTTTTTCCCCTATGCAGCGAATGAATTTTCCCTACGAATTGCCCTACTTTATATATGTATATATTTGTATAATGACAGGCGGTCCGAAAATTCTGATGATTGGGACCGATATAAACAGGATCTGCCGCTTAAAAAAAAATTCAGCAGGTCAAGCATCTTTCTTGGAGGGTATTATGTGAAAATATTGAAGGAACTACAGAAGTTGCCCAAATCAGGAAGAACCTAAACTTCAATCCTGGCGTACTTAAGTTTCCACGTAGAGAAACGGGGATTGGGCCCCGATTGACCCGAATGAGTGTCTGGACATGCTACTGGAAACTGACTTCCCCGAATCAGCTAACACGACACCGCGGAACGACCAATTACGAACAATCCACCAGCCATCCGAGCAGCTGATCAACGAAGTAACAGAAGAGGTTAAAATACTTACAAAGCCACATATATTGATGAGATATCGCCTATCCTACTCCAAAGAGCAGACATGACGCGTGGCTCCGCTTCGGGGTAGTACCCAAGCAATGGTCAAAATATATAGTGGTCTTTACTCCGAAACCTGGCAGGTTGAATCAATATAATGTGAAGGACTTTAGACCAATTAGTTTAACGTCATTTCTGCTCAAAACACTAAAGAAGCTGGTGGATTTGCACATCGAGAACTCTATTGTTCTCGCGGGATTCTGTATTAATATACACGTCTCGGATGTATGCTCTGAAACGGCATTACACAAAGTAGTCGATACAATAGAAAAATTCTTGCAGTAAAAGAAATCACGGTAGCCACTTTCTTAGACATCGAAGAGGGTTTACACAATGAAATTCACAAAATGTCGATTCGCTAGAGTATGCAGATCCTCCTTGGACCATGTCTCTCTGAAAAGATGCACTTTGTCTTGGAGGTAATTCCATTACTTTATGAGAGCTGTCTTTATGAATGGACTACCATCAGTTACATGTACTGATTGTCTTTTATTGTGGTGCACAAAAGTCGAGAGTTTATGCAATCCTCAATTTTTTTATCCATATAAACAAGACATGAAAAGTTCATATGATAACGATCATTGACAGATAAGATACAAAGTGAAGGCTAAGTATAGATCCTTGAGCAACGAAAGAACAAGAATAAGAGCAGTTATGGGTGTCTCTGCAGAGGCGTCTTGAAACATTTTCATTAATTAACTGGTCTCTGATATTCTCGTCTGTTTTATATATTTATCATTGTCTATTTTGTTAATCGATTCGATGTTTTGTTTTAAGTATTAAATAAATAGATAAATAAAAAAAATGTTGGAGAACCAAAAGACAAGGAGACCAAAATTCAAAATCCAAAGCCTACACGTTTTTTGAAAAGTAAGCTTTTGTCCAGGGAGTTAAAAACTTTCAAAAAGTCCGTAGAAAATAGGAATCGAAGGCTCAGGCAATATAACATGAAAATATCATAAGGTTTGTCGCTGTGGTGTGGTGCTTAATAAAACCATGCTGCTCGGGGACAAGAAATAGCGGCAGACAAGGATACACTTTGTTATAGCTCATAGTTATTAAGAAATAGGACAACAGCTGCAGCCCGTGGATGGATTAATAGATTTAAAAATCGAGAAAATATTACCAGCTTCCCACGATGAAGAATTTGCACTAGACGCAAGACTAACTTTAAAGATGATAGATAACGGAACGCAAAAATTATTTCATCAATATATTGGAAATATCTACATGCCCAGAGCTAGCTTTGGAAACTTTGGAATATCAATTTCCAATCCTCATACTAATCAGAGACAAGGTAGGTAAGGGAAAAATCTGGAAAATGCACGTTTTCGATGTAAAGAGAAAGAAAAAAAGGTGACGACTAGATCACAAATAGCCTATGAAGTTGTCGTAGCAGTGTCATCAAAATGCGTAAAATCAGGAATAGAACAACTGGATTTCAAAGAACGAATGTAGGTCCAAAAGCAATACAGTATTATCTAATTGATTACACTTTTAGTCCCAGGTCGTAGAATAGGAAATTCTTGAAGATTCGTGAGCGTGCTCGTCTTTTTCAGCTTTTCACAAGCTTTTTCTTTGGCTTAAAGAGAAGATATGCTGGAATAGCATCCTCTGATGCTACGCCATAAGTCATGTAGTTAATAAAAAAAATGTAGAGACAGAGCAGCAGCTACCAGCGGTGCATTGCAAAGCAGAAAAGTATGCTATTCTGGAGCTATAGTAGATCCAGCTTGGTAGAGCAGGTCTGAACAAGTGTGTTGGAAACATTCACCAAAATTACCCGGTGATCCTGATGATGATTTCGCTGATTTTTACATAGGCGCTGTATATTCGACGGCTGACACGGAAAAACATTCAGATGGAATTGTCTTTTGTGGTATGGTTAAAATTGAAATTTTTAAAATTTTTTTAACTAGGTGGTTTCGAAAGTATACACTGATTCTCATTAGACATCAGAATCAGAGCGTACTTTCGAAATCACTTAGTTAAAAAAAAAACTTCAATTCTAATCATCTCACAAAAAACAATTCCATTTGATTCTGCTTTCGGAAGCTTATTCCGCGAAACGATCCAGTGTCTCGTATCAAATATTCTCTGCTTTGATAAGCGTTAGAGGCCATATACGTTGTCTACGCTAATTTATGGACAAGAAGAGAACCGTGATCACAAATTAATAGCCTTTATGAGAATATTCAGGTCCAAAACTGTGAATTGGTAGAGCTTGAGTTACAGGCTGCTGCTGTTACGCCAAATATGTTTGATGCAGTTTTTGGCTACAAGTGCAGATCCCATTTAATACAGGCAAGTAGCAGAAGTGCGAAGACAATTAAAGAATGGTACAGTGCTGAAGACGTAGAAGACATATGAAATACAAAACATTCGCCCTATCTCTACAAGATACTCGAGTGCTTTTTGGTCAATTCTTCTCTTCTTTCACATGATGATCTTTCCCTCTCTTTAAATCGGTTTTGCTTCTTCTAGTTTCCTAGAGTATTGTTGAAAAACTAAGTAATTTCACTATAGATACTTAATTTATGCGATTGAATCTGTGAAACACCGATTCTCCCGCTCGCTATTCAAAAGATCAGTATTCTTTATTGTTATTATAGTATGGGGCTCAATATCTCACATATTCGTTCACTAGAGCCACGAAGAGTGTTCCTCGACAAGCGCCTCCTATTTAATATGAATAATGAATCCCGTATTAGCTTTCCTGTTACAAATTCAGCCCGCCCAAATAGAACCTTATCCTGTTTTAAAAAATTAGACGCAGTTACGATAAAAAGCCGATAAGAGGCAATTTTTCGAGAATTTTTTTTTGGAAATACATTTTGATTGATTGACGTAAAAGCATATGCACATATTGTGGCAGCTTTTAATTGTATTTTGACATTTTCTATTTGTAAAAATAATGATTTCTGAAGCTGCTACAGCCTATCTTTGGGAGCTACCGTTAAAACAAAGAGTCCGCGTTGAGCATGATTTATCTAAATTAGATCATCTCAAAACAAAAATTCGCAAGAACATAGTATTTCACACAACAAAAAGTGTTTCACTTGTAACACATATAGTGATTAATTAAAGAAAGAAAGTAAACCATTAATTTACAAGAAATGGCGACTTCTCAATGAAAAGATTTCAATTTTCGATAAATATTTCGCCTTAAATTGTCTATAAAATGAAATCAATTTATTAGCGAGAAAAACCTTGAAAAAAAATTATGTTTATAAAGCTTGTGTAAAAATTTGAGGCTGATCTATTTAAGCATTTCTCAGAAATCTTGCTCACCGACTCAAAAAAAATTTAAAAACAAAAAAAATAACGCGTTTGTAGTACTAAAAGCGCTTTGGTTCGCTCGGAGACGTCTTCATAAATAGGCATGTAACTTTAAGAATACTTTTCGGATTGACATGAAATTTTCTGTGTATGTACTTACATATATGAACGTTATAAAAATAAAATAATAATTTTTTAGCATTCTAAGTGCGCGTAGCCCCTTAGTGTTCTTTTTGCACCTATAAACACCATTTTTTTCCAGAATCTTAAGCTTAACATTGGATTTCTTCCCGGACCGTTCATTTTCTTAGTTTCTTCATCCTCATTTTTATTTTAATTGGATTTGTTTCGATTGATTTGGATAGTATATTTATACTATAAATAAAAGCTGATTGTCATCCGTATATTCTATTATGAAGAAGAGAATCTTTTCGTCCTGTTAGTTTCAAATGTAATAATAATTGTTAGATGACCTGTTGATCAATATTTAACTATCAAAGCGATTCTGAAAAATTTTACTTCAGTAATAGATTCAAACTTTTTCTAATACTAAAATCCTAGCTACTCCTTCTTGAAATCTTCGAGTATCATTTTCGTGATCATAACTAATAGCCAATTTTTCTTCAATCCGACTAGCGAATTTCAATTCTAATTTAAAGCATACAAATTAACCGATACGTGCACATTCATTATATGTTTAAAACTTGCCATCTTCCACTCTGCAACATTATGAGTTCATACATAGTTTTATATATTTTTTTCTACGGTTCGCCTCACGGACATTATTTGAAATATTTTTCAATCGTAATAGCATTCGACAAAAGGATGTTTATAGCTCGCTACTTTGAACCTGGATCAAGCAGTGCTGCTTTCTTACTCCAAAACCATTGATATGATGGACGCACAAGGACGAAATAGTATACGGCAAAAGAAGCTTACTATTCCGAAAAGATTAAAGTGATAGTACTTCAGTGTGGAGTAGTCAGGCTGCTTTCAATACTTTGTTGTTTGCATACATCGTAGTCTTCAGTACAGAAGGAAACGAGATACAGATGGTGACTTTCGTAACGTCTTTCCCTTCTCCTTTGTGCTTCACTTTCCCTATTGTGCTTGTGAAAAATGAAGTTTTTATATTGGGCCTCACAAAACCAGAGTAGGATCAAGAGTGTCGCCATGAAACGAGACCGCAAAATACATGAATATCTTTTATGTGAGAGCAAATAATATTCGAAGTATATTTCATTCATCGACAATCGGCAGTCATTGGGTTAATAGCCTGGTATTGTTCGGTGAAGAGAATGCAGTTAACATCGGAAAGTTATGACACCACATTCAACGATGATAGCGGGATTAACAAATCGGGAGGGTAGTTTGCTGTTAGTATTCAATTTATGACTAAATATAAAAATTTATGACCAAATTTACAAAATTATTCTTTCGGTACTGAGTGTCAAATAAATTCACGGCCTACAATTGCTAAATTTAGTTGAATTAATCAATTTTGAAAAGCTTTAATAGGTTAACGATTATTTCAAAACATCCGTGAATGTGGCGCCCATTGTGGGTTTACTACACCCATTCAAAATCCCAAAGCTCTAATTAATTTCATATAAATTGAAATTCCTAAGAATACTACTAGATTTACTTTTCTAGGAACTGTACTAGAATGTACATTATTTCCAATTCACAAGATAATTATAACCGAACAACCTTTGCATTATTTTCTATAGAAATTCAGGATCGTTACGAACAAAATATTATGTTTTAGTCAATTGATTTACCATCGATACGGTTCCTCATTAGTAATAAACAGGTTTGATTACATTGCTACAAAGGCTATAAACATAAACAGTGTTTGCTTTAGTATTCACCCATAAATGGTTGATTCTATAATGAAAATATCGATTTCGATACAAGTAGCACACAAACATCAGCATTGCAAGTATTAAAATGAAAATCAAACCCCAACGCGCTATGTAACTGGTAAATTTGCATGATGGCGTTACGTACTACTAGCTGCTAACGTGGCCAATCTATCTGGAGCGCGGTGAATACGAAACGTAGAACGGTAATGCCTTCATGCTATTCATACATGGAACGAAGCATTGCATCATTATCAATGACGCTGACGGTGTCAAAGAACAGGATATCGTATTCCCAATGGCATCCGTTCATATCATTCCAAATGTCCTGATGATGATGATTGTACATTTGAAACCGTAACGGACGAATATGCTTGCCATATTGAATATGAGAATACACAGAATAGAATATACAGAGCGTAGTACATTGGCTGGTTTTCCATTTTACCACGCAAATATTGCGAAATTAGAGCTTATGATAGACAGAGCGGGAATGTCGAGCTTATAACTTCTCGTCGAGGCGGTTTGAAATTGAAAAAGACTACCAGGTTTGTATGTCGGTCGATGGTAAAGCACTCGATAGAGATATGAGTGCACAAGTAGACCTTGTGTATGTGTTCCTGTAGGTGACCTCAGTCGGTTATACGATGCAACTCGGTCTGTATTTTAAATCAGCTGATTATTTATGTCAGGTTTTTTGGAAGTAAAAACATTGCGAATCAAAAAGGAACTGGTAAAAATATGATTTACTCATTTATTTGCATTAAAAAGATTTTAAAGATAAAAAAATCCACTTATAAAATTGAGGGTCGTTCTTCATCACGCAAAAACAAAGGTAAAAAGATACTGCAGGAAAAAAGTTGTTAAACGATTCGTACAAAAAAAAACATTGGTCAATGTATAATCTGCGGAAGCTACGGTGTACGAAAACTCAAGAAGGTAAGATACTCTTCATACGAATAATAGAGAACGCTGGGGTTCAACGAAAGGAAATCAATAAAAGGAGTAGCGATAAAAGGAGTTTGAGGTGGGCAACATCCATTAGAGGAATCATAGGAAGCTTTAAACGAAGAAGGAAAGAAGTTGGCAAACATAGTACACATTTTAAAGGTGCAGGAAGATTTTTTGCCATCAAATGCAACGGAAACGGGATATTGCTTTATAGTTTCAGGAGAGCGAGTGTGGGACCTGAATGGCTTCGAATTATTAAAGAGGAAAGGCGACTCTATTTTAAAAACATCAATAAATTCCTTGAATAGTTTACAGTTTCTTCTGTAAATTCAACTTCTTCTCCAATCCACTTTTTTGACAGTTATCGGTAGACTACTAAAACTAATGCAAACTAAATCTTTTATGTCAATTTCACTGTATGCACTGCTGTGTAAAAATCCAAAATATTTTTAATTTCAATATGACAACTACTATCGAAATTTTTATACACGTCGATTGAAATTTATTAAATTCATGCCATTCTTTAAAAATTTATGTGAAGTTCAAAAATGAAATAAATATTTAAACACCTTTGGCCATATATTCAGCATGAAATGAATATCAAATAATAAACCGTTGAATAAATACCTGAAATGCACAATAACAACTCTTGGCATACAAACAGGACAAAGCACTGAAGAAATTTCGACCCAGGATTGGAAAACATGAAACACGCAGTCTGTCGATCATTTAAAACTCCACTGAAAATAATTGAGAAATTATGGTCAGTTATGTCAAATATGCATCTTCGCTTACCATCAATTTTCAGTCTTTGCGAAATTTGCTTTCGTGATTTTTATTATGTAGATTTTTATTATGCAGGCTCTTTTTTACAAATTGGGCTTTGAATGTTCGTCCGTTTACGTTCATGGAACCACTTGTATTTCACTTTGCACAACACCAACAGCAATGTTTTTTTTCTTGCCGAAATTGTGTTTGTCTGCAATTTTATATGAAACGATGCAACCACTAACGTTGTGGAATAGAATCAGCTTTATTCCACTTGTGGACATAGTATTGATGCTGACATTAGGAGTCATACTGTTCATTCACATCTATTGGCTGTTTCCTGTAGGTGAGCCATGTGCTTAGGCACAGAAAGTGTCCTCGATATCTATCATCTGTTGCGATATTGTTAAAATTGAATCTCATGCGCTGTTACAGCTTGAAAAGTTATTGCTAAAATATCTAATTGTTGTTGCACTTTTCACTTTGGTAATCGCTGGGGCACTATGCAGCACTGACACACCGGCGTGTTTATCACAATTCATCGTATCGGCCATGATCGTATCAAGTCCGTGCTTGAAAGGTGTCAACGAAAGGAGTCTTCGCTAACTGTCACTTCCTGTGATCTTGTCCTCGCTAGACCGTTACAGCTTGAAAAGTCATAACGAAATTATGTATTCGGTGTCGTATTTCTTCATTTCAAAATGGCTGGGACACAATAAGTTAGCAAATTCACTTTTGAACACAAAGTTCGGTAAAACTGGACTTGATGCCCCACACAGCTGTTGCATGAATCTCGCCGATAGATGTCGGGCTAATATGTTTGTGTTTTTGTGGTTGTGCGTTTGCTTTTGGGGCTTCTTTTCTTTCTTATTTTTCTTTTTCTTAATTGTTTTATCTTCTTTTTTATTTTTTTGCATAATATTGTCTGTTTTTCTTCATTATTTCAACCCTTCTACCACCTTTTCGCCCTCTGGTGGCGGGATTTCCCGGGTGTGGGGCATCAAGTCCAGTTTTACCGTCCAGTTTACCCCAAAGTTCCACTTTTTATGGACACATTTTCCAAGTCGTCATGTTTTTGTCATCACGTTTCATATGACAAATTCAATCGGTGTGTCACTCCGCTTGTCATCAAGTAAGTAGGAATTTTTGGTGTATCAACAGCTTTATTTTGCACACAATCAATTTATTAAATATTCTACTAAAACTATAATAACAGTATTTCAGTTTCCGAAAACCGGCATATATCTGGACAATTTCTCAGACACATCATTGTAGCAGAAGAATTGAACGTACTCGTTGTTGACATTTCTCTCGAGTGTTTTGGTGGTTTTGTTTGGCTGGTTCTCCGCGTAGTAAAATTGTTGTCCGGTCCATTATTGCCCTAAATGTGAATCAAAACTTAATTCAGTTTCTAAATAACTTTCTCAGGGCCAAGAAATCATTTTTGGTTTCAGGCAATTCGTTGTAATGGAACAATTCCCAACGGAGCAAAACGACAACAAAAGCGGAATCCTCACCAACAACATTAGCCCGCAAACGCCGTCGTTGACAGTTGAGCAACTTGACATTGAAATCTTGCCTGTTATCTACGACATAATTCGTTGGTAAGTTGAAATTCTTCGCTCGAGAATTTTCGAAGGCTATTTTGAGACACTAAATTCACTGTCAATTGCATTCACGTATGAGATATATAATGGTTTTCTTTGCAAGTAATCAGCGCAAGTTTTTACACCTGCCGAACTAACCTATTTCTTTGCAGTGTCGAGAAAAATCCCGTTGACAACGCAGCAAAGCAAAGGGAGTCACAGGAGTGCAGTCAAAAGGTTTAAATCAGTCATTCGCATTAAAACAGTTGCAATATTGTATATTTCGTAGATTTTAGAGCTGCAAAAGCGTTTCGACAGTGCGCGGAATCAAATCAAACAACTTCCGGGTATTGACTACAATAAAGAGGAGCAACTGCAAAAACTCGAACAACTTAAGAATCAGCTGATGCTCAAGCAGAAACTCATTAAGAAATACAAGAATAAACAGTTTTAAGTCATCTGGGAAGAGGAGAATATGGTGCTGCGATTTCTTTTCAGATATTTGGCAAATAATGAACATCTTGTCCAGCGCTTATCTGAGAGCTACATAGTTCGTCGAGCAGCTCAATTGGTTGTGTCGGCGATGTATCGGACGAAAAGTTTGACACAGGAGCATAATTTACAACAGATGACACCGGAGCGATTTAAGTAAGTTAAAAGTGTGTTTAGTGATTCGAATCGCGCTGATAATTTAATGTCATTTGCTTCCAGAGCGTTTGTGAGAACTTTCAGACAGAATATCAGACAGGAAATCGAAGACGCCAAAGTTAAACTGAAGGAAAAGAAGAGTTAAAGCAATTTTTTTCGCTGTCTTGTGTCAGCTTCGTGTAGTGAAAGGAATTGTCGATAGTGTATTATTCTACAAAACGATCAAAATATAAAAAAAATTTAAAAGAGTATGATGTGTACTAGCGCTGATCTGTAGTTGGGTTAGTTTGATTTTATATTCACACCAAATGTGTTAAATTATTTTCTGGTGAAATCGACACGTTTTGTTCTGATGACATTATATATGGTTCCTGAAGGGAGAACATTTCTCATTTTCTGCATGACATGCCATTTATTTTCTTTCAACTTATGCAGCTCATGAAAACATCGTGTTTCGTTGAAATAGATTGACTTAATTTTTGCAAAATAGATTTTTTCCCGATTGCCGCTTTGCTGCCATTATTGAAAGTAGGTCTGTTCCCAGACTTTCAGTCACTGAATTTTCCTGAATCATGTGGTGGGGGAAATTCATGAAAAGTACGGGAACGCTCTCATTGCATTTCCTGAAAATTGACAAACAAAAGTGTCAGTTTTCGGTTTTTGGAAGAACAATAGTGATTGTACGGTTATCCTGAGCGGTGATAAATTATCGCCACAAAAATATTCGACCTTCATAGCAAAATTACGCAAAAAATATGTTGCTTGCCGCGCACATTTGAAACTATTTACTCGCACCACACCATTTGACACTTTTCAGTATTTTTCAGTAGCTCAGACCCTACTGAATTTTACTGAGAGAGGGGAAATTTTCAGTTTTCAGTAAAACAGAGTACGGGAACAGCTTCATTGCAATTAATCGCGATTAATTGTAATTAATGGTGGTCCGGGAACAGACCTCTTATTCCTTCAAAAGCGCGGCTAACTTCGCAGTTGTTTACGTTGCTGACATTTCATTTGCACGTGTTGACATTTTCGAAGTTGCGGAGTCTTCATTTCTTGTACCTACATTTAATACGAGCAGATTTTGTGAAAGCAACGATTATGAGCGGCAACGAAGAAGCTCCCACAATATCGACAGAGCCAGTTGACAATGCCTGGCAGATGAAAATTCCAGAATTCAAACCGGAAGACAATCCAAATGGCCTTCTAGAAGAAAGTACATTTGCGACATTATTTCCCAAGTACCGAGAGAAGTACCTTCAAGCCTGTTGGCCTCTAGTGCAACAGACTCTTGCAGAACACCATATCAAAGCGGAGTTGGATCTAATCGAAGGAAGCATGGTCGTGAAAACAACCAGAAAAACCTGGGATCCATACATAATCGTCAAAGCGAGAGACGTGATCAAACTTCTCGCCCGTAGTGTTCCCTTCGAGCAAGCGAAGCGAGTCCTGAATGACGACACAGGCTGTGACATCATTAAAATCGGCAGTTTGGTTCGCAAGCGAGAAAAATTCGTAAAACGACGGCAGCGAATTATTGGTCCAAACGGTGCAACTTTGAAATCCATCGAACTGTTGACCGGGTGCTACGTCCTCGTCCAGGGAACGACTGTTGCCGCTCTCGGGCCATATAAAGGTTTGCAGCAAGTACGTGATATCGTTGTTGACACTATGAACAATGTTCATCCCATCTACAACATCAAAGCTCTAATGATCAAACGTGAACTTGCGAAGGATCCAAAACTCGCTAAAGAGGACTGGTCGCGGTTTCTGCCAAGCTTCAAGCACAAGAACGTCAGCAAGCGCAAGCAGCCAAAGAAGAAAAACGTGAAGAAAGAATACACACCGTTCCCACCACCGCAACCGTTAAGCAAGGTTGACCAACAGTTGGCATCAGGCGAATACTTCCTCAAAGAAAAAGAACGGATCGCAAGGAAGAACAAGGAACGTGAACAGAAACAAGCCAAGGCTGCTAAACAACAAGAAGAAAAGCGAAATAAAGACTTTGTGCCACCCGAGGAAGGTAAGAAACGGAAACGTACAGAAGAGGCAGGGGAAACGAGCGGGAAACTCGATGTGCAAGCGCTTAAAACAAAGATCAAGAAGGCTACGAAGAAAATGAAAACGCATTAGAATAAGTTGTAAATAGTTTAAGGTTAAAAATATATTTTAGACTTATGAATAAGATGTTTTGCTCAATTTTTAGCACATTTCAGTTGAATAGAAGGAAAGGGAGAACATGTTACATTCGAACCTTTCGGACATTGCCCTACATCTGCTACGACATATTAATTATTTTTATGTGATTTAATCCATATGTTCGATGTCAAATAATCCGCTCTACGGATTCAATCAAGGAAAATTGCAAATGAATAAATTCAATTGAGAATTTGTTCTCATCGAAAAGTAGAAAATCGACCCCTACGGATTTCACTCAAATATGTATAACAGTTCGTCACCAGCGAGTACTATTTATTCGAAGCTGTTGATCATGATTAGTTTTTTTACTTTTAAAACCAGGAGAAGCAATTTTCACATTTTACGTCGCATTAAATATTCAAAAAGTAATTCGGCTTTCATGTGCATTTTAAATACTCAAAACGTTCCAGTGTGTATCATTACTCCAACAACAAAAGCACTCAAAATACACTAAAGCGCTACCTTATCGACATCATCACACCAAACGTCAAGCAAAACAAAGAATTGTCGGATTGTCACAGTCTCCCATTCAAGCCAGTAATCAGCTGTACAGTAGATATTTCGGGGAGTGACGGTCTACCGTTCTATCGAAGTTTACAAGCAAGGGCTTTTGAGCGTTTTCCTTTAACCAGGTCCCATTAAAAATCGATCCAAATGGAAAGTGCGTATCCGCGCACATCTAGTGAAAGTCCTCCACGAAATGATAATCGCATGAACAACAGCAGTACATCGTCGTCAAGTATGGATCGGAGTGTCGAGGGCGAAGTGGTAAGTCGCAAAAACTCAGGCAATTTGAGTTGACCGTATGACGAAATCACTTCAAATTTCATTCATTGTTTTAGATACTCGCGACCCATGACGGTACTTTGCTGAAGGCCGCCACGGCTGAATTCATAGGCGATTTGAACACAAGTGGAATTTTGAAATTGGTCGAATTAACATCGACGAGCAATGTTATTATCGCCTGGCAACCGAACGATAACATCTTGATTACGGACGAGTCGTCCCAGGACCAAGAAGAATGGGCTGTGGTCGATACGATTCAAAAACGGCATCGAACGATATCGGAGAGCAGGGCGTTCAACACAAAGTTCGATCGCGAAGCGATAAAGCCGCGACGCCTCGAAATTCCCATGAACGAACTGAAATTCGTGGAGGTGCTTTCCAAAGGTCAAATGATCAGATTAATTAGGAAGTGTGACTCGTCGGTGCACAGTGCTTTCTTCTTCCAGCACGGAAATGCTGACATGTTTGTCAAGGAGCTGCGATCGAACAACATTGTCGCGCCGAGTCCTGGCAATTGGAATTTGTTCGACGTTCTCGACCCGGACGCGCGTAAAATGCGCAAAACATTCGAAACTTTGCAGCTGCATGATATCAAAGCATCTGGAGGGTGGTTGACGAACTTGGTTTGGAAAAATATGGAGTTTTTCGCAAAAGTTTCTGATTACGCTACGCCTATCCCCCAAACATCACCCGAAAATCGAAGTGATGACTACGAGTTTCTCAACCATCAGGAGAAATCGGACCTTGAGTCGAGGAAGGAGACTCTTACACCAAGAAAAGAACCAAATCAAACACCCCATTCGGAGCCTGCCGCTTCAGCTTTACCGCCGCGTAGGAGTGTCGTCAGAGGTGAGTGTTGTTCAGTCACGTGTGTTTGCATTGATGTTGTTTACAAGACTTGGTAGCGTGTCATGATATTGCCGTAATTATCTCTGTGTCAGCTGTTTACTCTCCCCCGGCTAGTGATGACTCATCGACTAAGCGTTTGGATATCATTTAATCTAGCGCAGTCCATTATGGCCTCAGTGTATGTTGCATTTTCTCAGATCAGTTGGCTATTTACGATTGCAGCGCAATTCAGCAAATCAGCCACGGACTGAAATTTTAATTGTGTTAATTAAGCGCGAATAACACGCATAGCTCTACTTTCAAGCTTATTTGCATTGAATGAGTGTAGGAACATTGCCCAGACATTTCGGGCAAGTTGTTTCAACGTTCTTCTGAGTCGTTTAATGTATTTCTGTTATCACTATGAGCGCCGTCAATGCACAATGAACACAATATTCGGCAACGATCATTTATGCCTGCGATTTAAAGGCCAAACATTAATTTGTTATCTGTTGATAAGAAATTATTGTTTGGTTGGTGAGTGATTGATCATTTGTTTGGAAATTTTTGGTGAGTGCTGCTGGCAGACAAGTGCTAGGCGTTATCTTTTTGAAAACAAAGCAAATTTGTGTTTGGTGGTGCAAGGTTGAAAAGGTTATGAACCTTAATTTTTGTAATTTACGAATATTTTCGCTCGAATTTATGAGCAAAATTGAAATTAATCTTTCCATAGCATTTGAAATGAAATTGCTAAAAATAATCTTTCTTTAAATTGGCTTCATGGCATTATTCTTAGCTATCAAGATTGAATTTTTCGCTTTTGGTAAAATGTAGTTGTCACGGGTGAAATATCGATTATTGTTTTAAGAAAAAAATGAATCGAAATCCACACAAAAAGCGAAAAACGATAAAAAATAATACACAAGCGAACAGTTTAGAGCCTAAATCAATTTCGGAATAGTCCATAATACGAAATTCTGACCATTGGCGAGCCACAAAATTTTACTAATTCCGACATTGAAATTTGAATCCTGATAGACCTCTGGTTGAGCAGCATGTGGTGTGGCATTTTCATAGAGCAAGATTCATTTGTTATGTCTTTTCTCATTCCCGAATGGTCTTTTGGGGAGGTAGATTGCGACCCGGAGATCTGCTCAGTAGTCCTAATCTTGAAAATTGAATTCATATACTTGAAACAATCTTAAGTGTTAAGTTCGATGTTTAATGTTATAATAGTCAATGAAAATAATCAGTGAACTAAACTATTCGAATACGATGGCTTATATCGTGCGGAAACCGCATTTGGAAAAGTGAAACTTGAAACCGCATTGCCAATGCTGCATAACTCGCATTAATTGCCGTCGGTAGGCATCGCCAGTAATAGCTTCAGACAAATTCAGCAATATATAATAGATTATACTTTTTTGATCCCTCCAAATGATGCAGTCAATGTCTCGCGTTGAAAGTCAGGAAAATTTTTGGGTGAAGCTAAGTGCATAAGATCCCTCCGTCACTTGGCTCCACCGAATAGTTTTAATGATTTTCGAATACAATTAGTACCTCACAGCAAAAAGTTATACGCAGGGTAGCCTAAAAGTGCAACTTTTCAAAATGCGGTATTTTTTATTTGAAATTAAATTTAATTGAATGAAAAGAAACACTAAAAATGTGAGCCTTGCGAAATTTTCATCCCTTCATGAAAAAAGAGCTTTCTTGAGCGCATCAACACTCTGGTATATTTTCAGTGGTGATCTTAGTCTGCTTTAATTACGCCTTCTATTGATAAATTGATAATTTGTAAGTGTGAAAGGAATCATTTCAAATCATCAAGGCAGATATTAAATGAAATAAATAAGAAACACGAGCTAAAAGTATAGGACGGATAAGTATAAGATAATAACCATTTGAACTTTGCTAAAAATAATAAAAATAAGTAAATAGAATTTCGGAAAAGCATGCTTTGTAGCGCTGAAACGAAAATAAACAGAATTAGACCAGATGATAGAACATATGTTCATCGTCCGAAAGGTCAAGCATTAAATCCTAAATACACCTAGAAGACCATCAAGCATGGTGGAGGTAACACAATGATTTGAATAGCTTTTTCATGGCATAGAGTAGGATCTCTTTTGATACTCGATAAATTTCAGTACCTACATTTGACAGAAATAATATGGAACCATATGCGTTTGAATTTATGCCAGTAAAGAGGATCGCACGATAATGATACGAAAAATTCAGTTGTACTAGTAAAAGATTGGTTATCAAAATTCAATGTACTAGATTGGCCACCTCAAACTCCTGATCAGAATCCAATAGAAATCCATGAAATGATGCTAAGATCAGGATTGAATAAGAATGTTTGAAAAATATTGAGGAACTGTGAACTGTGTGAGCTAGTTAAAAGTATGGGACGATGGTATCAAGCTGCAGCACGAAATAGTAACAAAGAGCTGAATTAAACATCTTTTTCTCCAATAGTAACGATTTTTTTTGGCTTAATTGCAGAATATCTCTTATTGTGTTATTTGTACGCCCAACACATTTTCGTCCATTTCATCATATTCGAGTTTTTATTGCATTCTTTGTCAAATTTGTATATGGATTTAATTAGTTAACAGTCTGGATTATTAAAAGCTTTATCTTTGTTTTCATTATTTTTTGCAAATGAGCTTTCGATTTTAACTATTTAACCGTGTTTGTACTATTTATATGTCGATGGCTGTACATGCTACTTTTTGTACCATAGTTTACATTTTTAGAGGTTTGGCGGTTGCTTCATAGTTGCAACTTCCATTAATTTTGCATCGCATCTTCTTAGTAGTCAAAATTGCATTTGAAGATTACTCTCTCTATCTCTGTTTCTGCACATTAGTTCTACTACTATGTACTTCGTAACAATTTGAATTATTTGTATATCTAGCTTTATATTAAAAATAATGATCGATTCATTCATAGCATGTAAAAAAACCTCAGTATTTTTTGGCTCGCCCTCCCTTTCGCGAGATTTCAATCTTATTATAAACAAATACCTATTTCGATTTCAAATCAGTGTAAAATTATGTTCGTCATGTGAAACTGCTCTCTCATAACATCTTTATCTTTTAGAAGCGTAAGCAACGAACGCGTTACGGTTACCAACTTTATTTTACTTTTTTTCAATTTCATTTCATCGATTTCACCTGTTTGCATTTTCATGCATATAATAGAACTTGCTTGCATGTAAATTCAATTTCATAGAACGTTCAAGTCAATTATTTTTATCCATTAAGCAAAAAGCCTCATTATATGCTCCATTTTAATTGAATTTCATAAAAAAGATAGAGTAGAGTAACCACATAAGTTTTGCTCGTTTTCAATGCTAAATAATAATTGGTTTTTGAAATGTTTTGTACAAGGTACAAAAAATAAATAAATATCAAATCTTGATTACGTGTAGATGCGTGTTTTATCAGTAGTTTCTTTTTAAAATCGATTGAAATTTATTGCGAAGCTGAAATTTAGTGTGTCATAGAAGACAAATTCCATCTACACCACAAACTATTTGCTTTGTGCGGTCATTTGGGGTAATAAAGATGAGACTATTCAGTATGTTGGTTGTCTAAGTTAACAGTAAATGAGTGATTGCAGATTGATTCTTCTTCTGCAGAATTAATTCTTCAATATTATATAATAAGCTTTTGAATGATTGGCATTGTTCGGCGTTAGATGGGCAGTGGCTTCAACGATAAATATTTTACCTAAATAACGCTAGGCCTATGACAGTCAAAATACTTTTCTGTTGCGCAGACTTACATTCTCAATTACCTTAAAATAAATTGAAATGTTGTTTGTCCTTACATTTATAGTCATAAAGTAGTTCATATTCATCATCTCGTGCTATCTAATCGATTACTTCTCATTTCCCCAGGATCCCCACTCAACGAGAAACAATGGTGTGAATTTCAAACAGAAGATGGACGCATATCTGATCCACAGCGTGTCAAAGAAATCATATTTCGCGGTGGAATCGAAGAAAGTCTACGACCTACCGTCTGGAAATACCTGCTCAATTACTATCGCTGGGAGGAGACGACGGCCGAAACAGCCGAACGTCGCCGCCAAAAATCCGAGGAATACTACCTGATGAAGTCGCAATGGCGATCGATGACCGCAACGCAAGAACAAAATTTTTCGGGTTATCGCGAACGAAAGTGCCAAATCGAAAAGGACGTTATCCGAACCGATAGATCAATTGAATTCTTCGCCGGCGAAGATAACCCAAATATAGACCTGCTCCAGGACATACTTATGACGTATGTCATGTACAACTTCGATTTAGGTTACGTGCAAGGCATGGGAGATTTGTTGGCCCACGTCTTGGCCGTGGTACGAAACGAGGCTGATTCGTTTTGGTGTTTTGTGGGCTTCATGGATTTAGTATTTTCGAATTTCGACATGGACCAAGCAGGAATGAAACGTCAATTCCAAGAACTCCACCACTTAATCAAATTCTGCAACCCAGAACTGTTCGGGTATTTATCGAATAATGACTCGGCCAATATGTTCTTCTGTTTCCGGTGGCTTTTAGTCTGGTTCAACCGAGAATTTTCCGCGACGGACGTCGTTGAGCTGTGGGAAGTCCTCTGGACCGGTTTGCCTTGCCCCAATTTCCATTTGTTCATTAGTGCAGCTATTTTAGAAACACACAAAAACACGATAATCGAAAACAAATTTCAATTTGACGATATACTAAAGTATGTGAATGCTCTGTCCATGCAACTGGATTTGAACGAAACGCTCGAAATTGCCGAAGCAATTTACATGCAAATCAAGGATTCGAAGCTAGTTCCAAGGAAAATTCGAATTTTGATTGGTGAAGAGTCGGAACCTTGTGATATGAGTGAGAGTTTCGACTCTGTTCGAGCCGAAGAGGAGATGAAACAACGAAAGCTAGAGGAAGCATGCGAAAATTCAATGAACATGTCATTTTTGTAGAAGGCAACGAATGAGTTGGTTTCGTGTAGCCTATTAAGAAGTAGCAATTACAAATAGCGTTAAGCATTAAATTCATGTGCGTTTTGTAAGCATTCTAGAATTATAGTCCTGTATATTTGGTTAATATTTAATGTTTTAAGATGAAATATCGACTGTCTGAGTCGAATTATAAATTTACTTTCTGTTTGAAAATAAACAATCAATCAAATTTTTTGCACGTAATCCACAATTGATCAAGTGAATTTTATTTGCTGGTGATATGTTATTGTAAGGGTAGTCTGGAAGCTATTATGATTGGCCATAGTGATCCAATCGGATTTATTTATTTCCGCCAAGATTCGATAATAGCTCGAGTCCCCCAACCTCGGAAGCGAGTTGTCAAATCCCACAGCTCATTTGTGGTGGAGTTTCACTGCGAGCTTCTGTCGGAATTGATTAATTTGAAAATTGTTTTTCGGGTCGATTGGGCTGCGTAGGCAAAAACTTGCTGTCGGGCAGCTGGTAGAAACACTTATTTTAAAAGTGGTGGTATAGCATTCTTAAAGCAAGTCTTAGCAATTGGACTTTTTGAATTTGAAAGCAACTTCCTTCTGATTCAGTATATTAAGATGAATTTAAGCAAGAAACAACGAGACTTCGTCCCATTTTTTAAAATTTAAATCCTGATTTTAACACATGATTGCAGATATCTAGGAAATATGGGGTTGATTTGGCTTATCTGAGTGAAGTTTTCAGCAGTTGAAAATTTGAATCAAATTCCCAATTCCGGAGTACGAGATATTCATTGCTGACCATAGGGGCAGTAGCATCTTAAAGGAGCTTACAAGTTCAAAAGAAATTCCAATATCTCCTGTTCATTTTGGCTAAGAAAAAAAAACCATCAGACAGCTTCCGTGCGAGCTATTTATAAACTTATCGATACAAATTAATCACAATCAGACAATAATTTCTTACTTTCTACAGATTCTTGATGTCGTCTAGTTTTCATCATAAATTCTAAATATTCTTCGTCAATTGAACAATCTTCATCGTCGTCGGTATCACTATCGGTTTCATGATACTCAGTATTCGAGCTCTCAATCGTCTTTACATTCGATTTGATCGTCGTAACCGCTTCTAACCGTTTCCTCAACTCCTCATTTTCGTGCCTTAGATTATTGGTCGTATTACGCCAATATTGAATTTGATATTGTGTTTGCCATTTGATTAAATTCTCATAAGTTTTACGCCAAATATTTAGATTAGTTGCTGCTGTCATGTTCGAAGTACTTGATGCTGGTGCATAGAGTTGACTAAATTTTTCTTGACCAGCTGAGCCAGCTTTGGGTTTTTTCCGATTGCGATGTTTACGGCGTTTTTGTGATTTGAATGGCGATTTGATGTGCGGCGGATTATTTCTTTGCATTGAGAAATTTTAATGGCAAACGACAGTAGTTAAAATAGTTATGCACGACAAGAAATAATCAAAGACACTGCATTATCGATTGTTCAAGAGATGTCAAAATTGGAGGTTGGTGAAAAACATTTTGTCGTGTTGAAGTTTTTTTTAGGCGCGTAAATCGGAGGAGGCTGTCATTTTGTACGTCATAGTGACTTCCGCCTCCATGTGATGCATTAATCGGTATAGTGTAATCTAGATTATTTGCTTGTGGTTTGTCGAGCGGGGTCTATAAACAATATCAGGTAATGCTTTAAACTTGCGCGTTTATATTTATTCTGCTATATCGTTTTTTTCTTTTAGCAGGAAGCACCTATTTCGATCTGTGTAAAGTATAAATGTCACCATGTTCTACAATAAGTCTTCTCCCAAGTAAGTGAAAGTAGTGCAAAATAAGAGTTCTAATTTGGGGAAGAAAGCATGCGAATTCCGACATATAATGCAACAGCAATGTCACGCAGCTATCAGTTCTAGTAGAATTTCAGATGAAAAAAGTCAATTCTTGTCACAAGGGGACACAAAGAAAAAATAGTGATGCTAGTTCATTTGGCTATTAAAAAATACTCAGCAAACATTATGATGTTTTAGCTTTTTCTCCAGGAAATACTCACTGGAATAATTGCTTGTTTAATGAAATAATAGGCGTGCTTTTTGATCCTCCTATCCATAACAGAACAGACGCATTGAAAACAACAACAACTCCTGGTACCAGTGAATTCACTGGGACATGAGTTGTTGTTGTTTCCAATACGTCTGTTCTGTTCTGTTATGGATAGGGGGAGCAAAAAAACACGCCTAATATCTGGTCAGTACATTTTGAAGTGTTTATTGGATGAAACTAGATATTATTATTGTCGGCTGAGAGCAAATGAAGAAATTTTAGATGAACAATTTAAGTTCAAGTAGCCAGAAATAGCACAAGCAACTAAATTTATAAAATAAATTATTCAGCCAGAATTGGTTTTTTTTTACAATAAAAAAAACGGCAAGCACTTCTAATATTTTAAGAATTTATTTATGCTTTTAAAATAAATGTGTAATTTCTTTACTTTGTTGAAAAAAAAATTTATAAAAAAGTAACAAAAAACTTTCCAACACTTGGAGGAATGATAAAGCATACCAAAAGTACATCCATTGAATGAATGAATGAATGCATGGAGTGGATACGAATGGCTCCTAGCACTGCGACCTCTTGGCAGTTTTATGTTCTAAAGGATATCCAGACTCTTTATGAATTTGGATATATTCCCAATGTTCCAGATAGATGAGAGAGCATAGCCAACGAGTTCTAATCTTGGTCTCGCTAGTGCTGAACAGTGTACGAAAAGATGCTCTACATTCTCTGTCACTTCTCCGCAGTGTCTCCAACAATTGTCTCGTTACTTGCTTATCCTGTGGAAGGACTTTTTGCAAGGAAGATGGCCTGTCGAAGCTGAGGTAGACTTTTGAATGTTTCAAGCTCTCTAGATTAAGCCATGTTTAGATTTCTTTGTCCGCATCAGACTTCATGACCAGGGGCCAATATAACTTCGAGGCTGTTTTGTGCCACTATTTTATTTAGGACCTCTTTTGCTTTTCATAGTACAGCTGTGTTTATTTGATCGTGATTGATAGCCCTGACAACTGTTTGGCTATCCGATAGAATCTTAATGCTGACTATTTTAGTGTTGTTTATCTTTATTGAATTCATAGCATAGTATAGTAAATAGTTCTGCTTAGGAAAGGAAAGTGCGTTTTGAACCTGGGTTCTACGATTTCTGCTTTACTGCCACTTCAGCACCTCAGTACTTTACTCGCCCATTTCACTACCTTTTGAGGTGCTTCTCTCCTCTCGAGTGTATGGTGTAGCGAGTGCTGTCTTGCATTGTCAAAGGCTCCTTCTATGACCATTAAAGTAAATGGTGCGATTGTTTTTACTATCTAATGCTTTTTCGATTATTTGTACCAGCTTATGTGTGGTTGGTAACATTGACTTGCCCTTTTTGGTAGGCAAGCTGAAATTTGTGTAGTGGCATCTTCACTAAGATCTCTGTATATATAGGCCCACCAGCTTCTCGATGGTCTCCAAGAACAAGGATGTGTTTGCCACCTTTGGAAACGAACACTACCCGCGGCAGCTTCGACAATTTCGGTATGTAGCTAAGCTCAGCGGCGTATTTAATTAGTGGCTTTTTTTTATGAACAAGTTTAAAATTGGATCAATACGTAGATCGCCTCAAGTTTTTGGCCAGATCACCACGTCGGACTGGTAGATCTATTTATGGAAATTTATAAGTATTTATTAAAATGAATCAAAAAAGAATTGTAGGCATGCATTATACACGAATATATCCCACTGCCATTCTACTTGAGCAACATAGTAAATATTTTAGTCGAAGAAGTTAGAAAAACATGAACTTGATCAACTGATTTTTCTATACAATAGATAGTCTCTTTAAGTTTCTAAGAAAAAACTAAAGTGCATTCAACAATTTACTTTAAATGTGCCATTTTGTTACACTAATGCTTTTATAGGATTATCATTCATCATTTTGACGTGTTTTCTTGTCAAATATATTATGTTCTAGTAGCTTTGAATTGCTAATCGTTCCATTCATACAATTTGTATGAATATCATAACAATTTCGCTACTGCTGTCATAAAAGTACGCATTTCATTATATCTTTAATAATCTTTTTCAAACATCTTTACAACAAATGCTCCGCTCAAAAGCTAAACACACTTTGACTAATAATTGAGCTTAATTCATGGGGATTTTATCAATATGGTCAGAAATGTGACTACTTCAAAGTAGAGATAAAGTCGTGCGACAAGAGCATAAATTGGTTTAGACAAATTTTTAACTGATGTTCTAGTCAAGATAAATACTATACGTGCGGCACACGTTAAATTACTTATTTAAATGGAAACATTTGTAGGTAGATGTTGTTTATGGATTCTGTTGACGTTGTTCTGTTAGCACTGATTGTAATTATTTTTTATGTTCATTCATATGTGATTTGAATTGAGAATATAATTTAGGCAATTTTCGAGAAGGATGTAGTGAGTTATACTAAGAATATTAGATAAAGTAATACGTCAGATAATACATGTGGTTTTAAGATTGCTTTCTCGTAAAAATTTGAAACTAGCAAATATTTAGTGACGAGCTAATTTCGGGGAAGTCAAAGAATACAATTTAAGAGAAAAATAATATCAAATTGTAAATCAGGCAAGCTTTTTGTCAATGAAAATTTCAACAAACCAAATTTATCGAAGACAAATTAAATGATTTTTTTTTCAATTAATCGGGTTTTGAAAAAGCATCAAACGAAGCAAGAATTTTATTTGATTCAGCAAAAATCTTAAGGTAATAATATTAATGAATATATTAATTAATACTAACAATATTCATGACGAACAGAGCTTTTACTTTAGTGAGTGTAGCCAACAGGTCCTAAATGATTAATTTAAAGATTGAGTTTGCTTGATGTCATTGGTTTTTAAGAAATATAGTATGGTTAGGAATAATTATCGAATATCGTTTAAATCTGGTATTTCATAGATTTATTAATGTTATTATTACTGAATAGCTTTATAGTTCGAAACCGCATGTCAAGCTGAAGCAACATGTTGAAGAAAATAGACGAAAGAGAATAAATCCGGTTATGTTGAAGTAATAGCAGATAAATGAGTGGTGTTTATCACTTGTCAACAAATAAATTTCATTGCAAATTTTTCAAAATCTGGGCTATTCCAAAAATGCAATCTTTTTTTAATTTCTAGTCCTTGAACTATTATTCTTTGAAGTACTTTTCCTACAATTTTTAAATTTTTTTTTTAAATCCGTTCGACGATTCGCTTTTTTCATTTAAAGATTTTTTTCTTTTCTACCACTTCGGTTTGTGGAATTTTTTCGACAGACTTTAATGACTCCAGTTAAACTAAAAATCAAGCAAAACACTGTCCCAGATGACACTATCCCGAAATTTAAAAAGTAGTATTTAAAAATCCGGTGATCTCATCTTTGTAGGTTTGCAAGGTGCACACAATCTTTGTTAGATATTGATCCTATGAGTGAGGGTTGTCTGAAACGTAGCATCTAAGCATACACTTGATATCTTGATTTCACCTCTCAGCCAAAATGTTTTGTGTTATGCAAGCCGAGGTCTGAAATAATACCATATACCATGCTTTTGGTCTGTCGTGGCTCCGGTTGAGGATAGTCTTCCTCTACCCTATACGTCGACCAAGGAGTTGCTTCCACAGTGTGGCTCTAACCACTTTGACCTGGGCTATATAGAACATTCACTAACATGTCTATATACCATCAGGGGAGGTAGATTATCAGTCTACGTCAACGATCGCCCGAGAGAGGTCTTCTCCTTCTAGTGTGCCACTTCGAAATCATAGTGTTGAATTTGCCCCATATCGCCAATTTACTAGTCGGGCCCTTCAATTTATACAGCAAGATGAGTGAATGATGATCAGTGATAGCTATAAAATTCAGACTGGGTGATCTTGAATCAAGACGTCACCGATTTTCACGTTTGAAGTATACGTTTGAACCTTGAACGAAATATAGAAGTCCGAGCAGGCTGAGATTAGTGCTGCCGTTAGAAGATCTCTCAAGGGTGCTACCACAGTGACGTGATTAGCAGCTATCTGACCAGCTTGATGGACGATGGACGCTATGTTATTTAACACATTGCAAGATTAATTTTGGGTCATTGTGGGGTCATATTACAGTGAAATGATAGGTTTATTTATTCAAACAAAATAGCATACCAATCATAGGCGCGCCGTAGGGGGGGCCAGGGGGGCCGGGACCCCCCCAGACCCTAGGTTGGCCCCTCCCAGGAAAATAAATATTTCCAACAGCGGACACTTAAGTTTTCGCCTCTTAGGTTTTTGTGTTTACAGCAAGAATTATGTAGTGCAGTAGTGTAAGCCTATACCAAAGCATACACACTACTTATAATATAGGGACTGTGATATTTGCGGTATTAATTACGATTTTATGGGACTTATCTCGAGAAATGGACGGCAATATTTAATTTCGACAAGTTATACGTTAAAAAAAAGACGAAAACCACCCCGTCAATCATCCTTTTTTTATTAAGATTATTTGTTCATTCTTACTAGGCAATATACAGGTATTTAGATAAAAACACTTTTATAAACTGGCATTTTATGCAATTATGTTTTTCACAAAACAAAGTCTGAGTATTAAAATGGTAGGCAATAAGGTAATTAACGTATTATAAAGTACAATTTTCGAAGTCATTTGGAGAAAAAAAATGGCATCCTTGCCACTTTTATGCTATATATGACCTACTTTTCATTATATTTTGATAACTGCATCGGAAGTTAAAAGGCATAGCACTTCAATTGCACCGAGCGTTTTTTCATAGTGACACAATCGCCACATGGTTTTTATCACATTCATTAAACTTTTGTCAGACCTGTATCTACTCAAGACCAGTATATCCTATGAATTTTATCCGGTCGCAAGTTCCAGGCACTAAAAATATAAATAATTCGGTGCGATTTTTGTGCGATTGGGAATTTTGCAGGTTTAGATTTGACTGCATAAATATAGTAATTTCATCAGTCATTTGCATTTTATTCTAAAAGCCGAAAAAAATACTAGAGAGTCAATGGTGTGAAAGATTTGTGTTTACGTGCTTATGGTAGCTACAAGGTTGCCCAGACATTATTTAAAAACGACAAAAACTTATTTTTTATGCTCGTTGATGAGTCTTGTAAATTTCGTGATGATCTGATGATTCGGTGTGAAGTTATCACAATGCCAAATTTTCCATTGTCGCCAAAAATACACCAAAATTTTAGCTCGACCAAACTCTGTGATCCGGATTAATTATCCTGATAGTAAAATTCGTGCACAATAATAAAACTATAATAGTGCTTGGAAGACATTAAGTGATATGGTGCTTGAACAGTCTTAGAATATTGTCAAGATGAACCGAAATTATTTGGAAAAGGTTATCGACCTTACGACGTGTCTCAGTCGCCAAGGACGTGCTTTCAGAGGACATGATGAAAGTGGTGCCAGTGATAACCGTGCATTTTTTCGTTGTTGTTGAATCATCAAGTTTTTCGTTGCATTTGAATCATGCTTCGCGACTGATATCCATTATGGCAGAACAAGCAAAGGCCCACAAAAAGCAACAACTCTCCGTGGTTGTCAGATTTGCTAAAAAGCTAGCAGTTGAAGAAAGGTTTTTAAGCTTTGTATTTTTACCTTTGTTCAGGAGCTAGAAATGCCTCGTATTAGCAGATATAATTTTGAGCCTGTTAGCTACGGACTTAGCGAATCGCCTGTTGTTGGACAGTCTTATAATGGTGTTAGTGTCATGTCAGGACAAAAAAGTGGTGTACAAATCTAAATTAAGATGAAACATCCTGCAGCCACATTTGTACACTATCTAGCTCATAAAATTATCCTGGTTGTGATGGACACATTTTTCACAATCGAAACGTGTACATCCTTTTCAATGCCACCAAATCCCTTTACCTACACTTTTCGAAGCCATCACAATACGAATTTTTGAAGCAGCTTGAAGAGGCAGTTGGTCTAAATACAAGGCGTGGAATGAGAAGTTTAACCTAGACTCGTTACTCAATGAGATTTCACAATTGCGAATATGTGTTCGATAGCTATGGGACTATGAAAGAGGCTTTAGAGAGAGAAATGAATGAGGGAAAATACAACGACTCAGTTTATTCATTGGGGATCTTTCATTCAATCAGTTGTCCTAAGTTTGTAGTAAATCTTTTCATCTTTCATTATGTTCTTTCTATGACGAACATAGTGAACACATATTTCCAAACTAAAAATGCAACTCTTAGGGATGGGATAGATCTTGTGAATGGAACAGTTAAAACACTAAGTCAGCGAGAAAACTTGTATGTAGTTTGGGAAAAAATTAAATCATTCGCAGAGAAGCACTGTCTGGATCTCACATTTCCCAGAGGATCACGAAAACGAAAAACAGCAAAAAGCACTAGTTTGAAAGGTTTTGCTGTTTCATCTAGCCTCGGACACGCAGTTAGGGCTACAAAGATATCCCTGCAAACCAAATGGCTCGAAAAGAGTAAGTTACAGCACTATTCATCTTGGCAAATTATTTTTGCTTTTTCTAGGCTTTCTACGTAACAAAAGTTTGAAGCAAGAGATCAATTTCTTTCTTCTTAGCTTAATATATCCCAATTTCTTGAAAGATATTTTGAAACTAAGCTATCCTCTTCTTCAAGTATAAATTGAAGTATATTTAGCTTCTAAACGAAAAAATACTCTTATATTTCTTATTATTTCCATTCTATTCTTTCTTTGCGGTCATAGATAATTCTTGTGTAGTTCATACCTACCATTCACATTATATGCATGTGGTAGTAGCTCATACGTATTCAGACACACGAAGTTTTTTTGATAATGCATTATGCATTAGCAAATAACAAAGAATAAACTAACAAACATATAATCTATTAGTAAATCATATAAGTTGTATGAACAGTACGTGTACCTTACGGAAGACAAAATCATCGCATGTTTTGAACCTTTCGATCCCTGGCCCCTGCCAGATTTTAGGCCACGGCACGCCTATGATACCAATACGATTTTTTTTTAGATGTCACTTAAAATGGAGAAACTGTCTCCATGAAAATGTTAATTTCCGGCTCATAAAAAAAGAGATATCGTAGTAGCTATCGGCTGTGATTTTTGATCCTCGAGAGAGCTTCAGCACTAGTCGGTGAACCGTTTCCGCTATCATACTTAATGAATTCGGCGGGTGTTCCATTGAATTCATTGAATTTTATAGCGGTGGTATATCCCGTCCGTCTTCAGTTAACGGAGCTATTAGAGTAGTTGAGGGTTCCACGGCTGCCTCCTCTAAACAGACTCCGAAGAAGGTACACAGGAGCTCATTGTGATATCGGTGCCCAAGTATTGAGTAGAGACCCATCCCAAATTTTTAATGGTAAAGATGATTCTCTTCAGGTCCGCCGAAGCTTCTTCAGCTAGGCCAAGAGACTGATTCCTTCTTCTAGCAAGGGTCAGAAATTCGTACAAGCGTGAATAAATATTTCCTATTTCAGTAAAAGTTAAAACAGCCAGTCCCTGTACGGACCCTCTTCGTAGTTCGATAAACTCCCTAGTGCAGCCAATGCCAAAAGTATTTGACAATTATCTTGGGATCGCACGAATACTTTGCACTCGGAACTGTAACAAATTTGTGTCGATTACGGCATTAACGATACATGAGAAAATTAGATTTTTTTCATCCCGATTGAGGAGTTTTCAATTTATGCAAATATCGTTTTATTGAATTATTAATAGCTAGAGCTTCCAAAACTGAAAAATTAGAGATAATTTCCAAATACAGAGAGATTCTAGCTATACAAACCAATTAGCGCAAACCTAAAAATCATAACTATGTGCAGATATTCACGCTTCCAAGAATCTTAATTTGATACATACGCATACCCACATATTTTCAAATAATAACAAATTCTCTTTCTTATTTTCCAAAAAAAAAAAAAAAATACATCTTCACCTTCACAAATCCACTTACATTTCACGCTTGTCAATTTCGAACTGGACCACACCAACTTAACGTGCGTATATTTTAATTTCAGTCCAATCATGAATTTGGCGATTTAATTTCGAAACGAAATCGTGCAATTACACCGAACAATGCCATTAACGTATCTTATCCGTTGAACAGCAACCACACTTCCTTTTCACGAGCAGGCCAAACTGAAGTCAATACTCGAACGGATCGGCAAACAACAATCACAACCCAAACCTGGGCCAATTGCAAGTTCGGTGGTGGTGTCCAAAAGCTGCCATAATTATTCACATGAACCTCGGGGTTCTCCTTGAAAGCCATCAGCAAAAATTATTTATGACATAAACGAATTTGAACAGGAGATTTATGATTTGACCTCCGTGCCAAAAACTTACCGCCACCAGTGAGTTCTTATTGCTCAAGATCTTCGACGAATGACTAAGGCCGCTTTGGAACTGTTATTTCGTCCGTGGATTTGCTGGAACAATAATAAAAGATAGTCGTCTCTGAAATTGGGTTTTTTTTGGTAATTTGAAGAAAACATTTGAAGAAATGAAGATAATCTGAGGTCCGATTTAAAAGTGCTAACTGAATGGCATATCTAATCAAAGAGTGTTCAAGGGGGGATGCATAAGTAGATGCAAAAGTAGTAGATTCTTTGCGATTTGAACGACATGAAATTCATCATATCATGCGGTGAATTAAATATGACTCGTCTTGCTTTTAACTTTATGCATACGTACCAAACTGTATCTGAATTTCAAATAAGACTTTATGAAAAACTGTGCTAATCCAATTTAAACCACGATTCATCAAAATTTTCAGACTCCAAAATAATCAAATCGACACTAAGATACTTTGTTGCAATCCGCAATTACATCGTTGTAACCATTGCACTCGCTTCACATATTTCATACACACAAGTACATATTGCTCTCCGTAAGTGTTCGGATTTAAATAAAAATGTTAGCTGGAATAAAAAAAACCAATCCGAAAATTTTTTGGCTCCTGCTATGACCACAAGGTTCGTATGCTTGCAGCCTGTTGCCATGTATGCTGAACGAACATAATAAAAATGCTCAAAGTGGACAAAAGATGAATCGAGATGATGCTGACAGATGAAAAAGACCACGATCGGGTTGAAAATGAAATAAAGAATAATTTTGTGGTTGGTACTGCTGCCGAGCAACGGCTGCTGCTGCCCTTTAGTGACTAACTGTTCTCTTCTGACTATAACTTTTTCAAAATGAATAGTTTATTGGAGTTTTGGGGGCTTTTCTAAAAGGTTGAAGGTACTTTGCGCGGTGACAGCATTGGAATTTTATGAAAAAAAAATATTAGGGAGAAATGTGCTAGTCATTCCTCGAGTTTTTCTTTGTTTCTTTGGTTCTCAATTGAAGGTGCTCCTAAATCAAAAAGATTACTTTTTGATTAAAAATTTTGTCGATTTTTTGCAATTATCTCCGTAATTTTCCAATAAAACTCAGACTTATCTCTATTTTGTTGGTTGTTTTATTATCTGCTTTTGATAGCTAGATAAATTTGATGATTTTTAGTGTTAATTTGAAAGAATTGAGATTGAAACTTACGTGCTTAATTGAATATATCATAAAAATTGCTATGGCCATAAAGAAAATGTGCTAATTTCCTTAAATATTTTAAGTTTAAGTACGCTTAGTAAGTGTTTAATAGTTTTTCATCTCGCTAAGTTTATTTGGCCAAAGGTTTGCATCTATTTAGTAGATTTGCATCTGATTAATCTTTTCGATTTTCGGAAACTTGACAGCTTAGGTTCAACTATGTCACGAAATTTGCAAAGTATCAATTCTTGCTGTATTATCTGACACTCCAAGCGAATGGGGTAATAGAATCAAGTCTTTCTTGTTTGCATTTTTCTTGTAAGGGATGTTAAATTGAATTATTTTTATGTGTTCTGTAATAATTAATTTAACATTAATAGCGGTCTACGTTACTGGCGTTCGAACAAGTGAGGGATGCTATTCTCATTAAGGTCACTTAAATATTAGTTTATTCTTATTGACATCATGTGCTGAAACGGTTGAATGATTGAAGAATCTGTCGTAAAATTTGAACGACAGGTAAGAAACATTTCTCTGCACATATAAACGAGGAAAAAAATAAATATATGGTGTCAGTGCCGGCACCAAGAGTCGTTAATAATAGCAACTAAATGTCAAATCCAGTGATTCGATGACACCAAAGAATCCTTTTATGAAAAATTGGCCGATAACTTTTCAAAAAATTAAATCATTCACTCCTTATAGCACCCATTAGAGTAACTAAGAGATACGTGTAGCCAACAAAACTTTTTCAATTTGAAAACTATTCTGTTGAAGTCTCTCCAGGAAGTTGAAGCTGCTTGTGTACAATATGATGAAAACACATAAGTTCGAGTTGCTCCTTAAACTGGAGACAAAAATGTATGGTAAGCATCATTCCACTGATCCTCACAGAACCACCTTATCTACTTTGTTGTGACCGAACCCGTTATTAATTGGAAAAAGTAGGAGCTTACTTCTCCGAGGCCACGGCTGACCAATGCGTTCAGGAAGTCTTACGTTCTCGTCATCCAGCATTATTACCAAAGTTAGAGGGTTCGCGTACCTGGTCGTCGCTATCACCAGCCTTTGCCTCATTTCGCAGGGCCACCGATATTGGCCACCAACCAATGACTCTCAAAGCTCTATCACTTATTTTACGCTTGTACTTGCCGTCAGTCAGCTTAGTGTTCCTTAGTGTGTAGTGTGCATAATGTGTACCTTACCCACTAGCTGGCCTGAATTTCTGCGATGCCCACTGTCATCAGGATGACAGTCGGTATCCGCCATTTTGCCAGCATGACAATCTTGGCCGGTCATCCATCATTCCACCTTTCTCATGACTTGGTTAAGCCTCGATTGGATGAACTCGACGGTTCTGGAAGAGATTACCGCTGCCACGTCATTAAAATAGATCACCAAAACACATCTGTTGGCATTTCCAGGCACAGCAGTTTACCGTAAACTATGCTTCAGAGGGCAGGTCTGAGGATCGGCCTCTGATAAATAAGCTTTTCTTTTTGTCGGCTTCTGTCAGGGAATATACTACCATTAAAAGAAAAATCATTTCTTAATTTTTTACGACCAGTTATCCTATTAGTTTTCGTTGTTACTGGTAGGGGCTCTGGACTTACAAGAGCTATAATCTGTATTGAAGATGCGGATAAAGCGTCGGCTTAAAAATTTACACGCGCTGTGGAGGACGCCTAATGCGTATAAGTTCTTGAGAAAAATCACAGAATTACTGATATACATATGTAAGTTTTTGGAACTGAGATTTTGGATGCTCTCTATTTTGGGAATTTGAACCACTAGTGTTTTAATGACATTTGCAAAAAGCAAAAAACGATCGTAGAGAATAGAAAGATCTAGATAATTGGTCAGGTGATGGATGCCACACTTCCGTTAGATAAATTGGTGGATCAACTTATGGTCAGATTCTGCATCGTGAACTTTACATTTAAATGTGCCGGACTATGGAAGAGAGTTTACCAGGCTCGGTGACGAAAGGTCGGTTCTTGCAGAAATATGGTTAAACTAAGCTTGTAGTGTTCATTAGCCATTGCTTTATGGCCAATCCATAAGCATTTTCGTTGTTCTCACCCCATTACTATGAGCGGTCATTGAATTTTTCCCCTGGATGATAAGACCAAATGACGAAACTTTCGCTAAGATAAAATTGAGCCAGTTCAGAACCTTTTAAAAGAAATGCAATTTGATCGGTCCCTAACAGGAAACTGATGCAAATCGCTTCAATAGTTCTAGTTCTTTGGATTTTTATCCGCTCTTTGATTAGTAGAACTGTTCCTAATTGAAAAGAATTAGAATAAACGAATAACCAGTGCCGTCAAAATTAATGACTTTGTAGTTCTGTCTTGAGTTAAGTCTGTGACTGAAAAAGAATATCATTACTTTCTTCACTAAAGTTCGTTTTGCACATGAGAGCTAAACTGGCTATGTTTAGGACGCAAGGTAAGCAAGATGAAAGCATGCTATTCGTCAGCCTAAGATGAGGGCTTCCAAAAGATTGAGAAAAAATTCTATATTTAATTAACCAAGGCGGATAGATTGCAGCCAAGGCTTTTGGTCTTCTCTGAGTCCATGGATAGTTGCACATTGTTGACAGTTGCATAAGCATTGAGAAGGCAGTAGATTTTTCTAAGGGGGTTTTGACCCTTGCCGCAAAGTGACTGGCTCAGAAAACTTCAGGAGAAAATTTCCTTTTTATTCTCCTGCAACAGGTACACTTTAACACTGTATAGCAGCACCATGTCTAATTTGTTTTGCAGTTTATGGAGAATAATGCATCAGTACCTATGTTTACAGTGCTTTGCACTGCGATTGTTCGGGTCGATGTTTTGAATTTCTCTGTTCATTGTTAACGTTAAATGCAATTTAGATGTGTGTTAGCACATATACTCGGTAATAAAATACATATGTAATAAATATATTTATATAATTATAAATATTTTTTCCGAAAATTGGACTCATGGTTGATTAAAGTTTTACAATTTTATCTCCAATTAGAGCCAAGTTAAAACTCAGAAAGGACTTTTGAAATATCGCCCTCGGTGATACATAAGTTCTGTTTCTTTACTTCTCGGGTAAAAATATTTGGGTAAAAACTTACTTTTATGGTGGGGGAGCATTTGCCGAAACCTCAAAAAGTAAGGGAAGGGATTTTAGGTAAAAACTTACAAAACAAGAAACAAAGTCAAAAGTGACGTCTTCTTTCATATTTCCATTCCACACATTCTCACTCAACCAACATCAAATTAATCAGCTGGGAAACTACTTGACAGTCGTAACCAGGGCTGTGGAGTCGGAGTCGGAGTCAGGAGTCGGAGTCGAGGAGTCGAACAATTTTTAATGGAGTCGGAGTCGGAGTCGAAGCTAATTTTCATTAGCCGACTCCGACTCCGACTCTGAAATTCATCACCAAGCCTAAAAATTGGTGGACCATTTTTCAATTTTTGACTGGATTGGGAAGAAGCTAGAAAACTTCTAGAGTTGCTATATCAACCTTATATAATGACGAAAGAATTTCAGGCAGATGACCTTACACCTGTTTTTTTTTTACAAAAATGGAAAAGTCTTATATTTCGCCTTTCAAAAATGAATGGAAACTTGGTCGATGCATTAAAAAATTCACTTCTTCGTAAAGAAATTTGTCTCTTAGATAATGCAGTCCTTTTAGCTGCTATATATGTAGATCGTTCAGTCCGGATTATCCTGACAGAAGATCAACAAGCGCGTGCTAAAATTTCGTTATGCAAATTAACTATTCGTATGAAATGATTGCATACGGAAAGTGAAGCCATGGCTAGACCACAGCAGAGAACCATTCAGTCGTCATCACTTCCCCCAAGTACTGAAGTTGATGATGAAAATGAATTCGAAAAATATCTTGACGAACAAGAATGAGCAAAGCGGCAGCGCTTAAGCTTGGAAAAAAGTAACAGAGGAGGAAATTCATCGCAACTGGAAGCCTTGAAATTGGATTTTTATAGGGTACTGAATGATGTTGAGAAGTTTGACCGAAGCTCAGTTTTGGAAGTAAAATATGCCATAACGAAGTATCCCGAAATCGTCCAAAATGCAGCATTACTCGTTACGACATTGCCCCGATTCAAGTATTTGCAGAACGTTTGTTTTCTACCCTTAGAATAATTAAATCGGATTTAAGAGTAGCGATGATGTCAGATCTGATTGAAGTAATATTATTTTTAAGAACTAGCTCGCATTAAGTGTTTTCGTTTTTTTTTTTATATTAGTGTGTGAAATGCAATCGGAATATTTTCTATTTCGAAATAAATCTCTTTGGCAATATAGCATTACATTATAATTTAATGTTACTAAAGGAAACAAACTAGTAGGAAAATATGATCTAATTGTAAGACAAAACACGATTTTAACCTTCTGGCTTTAACTATATATTAGAGCTACGAATGTTTGGAGTAGAAGTACGGAGTCGGAGTCGTTATTCGGGAGTCGGAGTCAGAGTCGCAAATGTTAGAAGGCTTATCATTGGAGTCGGAGTCGGAGTCGCAAGTTTTTCTTCCCGACTCCACAGCCCTGGTCGTAACCACGTAGCAAGAAACTGTCAGCAGAAAGAGTTCGGGTAAAATCTCGCAAGATGAGAAATTTCCCCTAGCGGAAAAATGACGTCATTTTTCGGTTAGTGGAAAGTTAGGGAACGTATTGTGTCAAAGTGAGTTAATGAACATACCTATAGGTTTGTTAATAAAAGCATTCAAATCAGCCTATGCATTTTTGGATGAAAAATGAAAAAAAAACAATAGTCTACCTTTCACTAAAACGTAGTTTGAAATATGGTAGCCTATTTAAGTCAGCACTATAGTAAATGACAATTGTCTTTTGGCGGTTGACAGTTTTTAATTAAATTTGACATTGTAAGCTATTGAGTCATGGGCAGTTTGCACGAGCTAGAAAATATTGCAGGCGACTTTAGTTAGGACCTAAGCTTGGGAAGTTTTTCAACATGACTGATAAGTAAATTAATTTTGGGTTATAATTATAGTAACCATCTATATAGTAATCATTTGGGTTATGATGATAGTAACCATCCTGTACACCATATGTATAAGCATTTTATGTCTATGAGCTTTCGGATACGCTAGGAATCATCTAGAAATCAACGAAGTAAAACGTTTTACTCATGTCTGCACCGAAAAATGCAATCTTTTTCTGTGAAAAGTTTGCCATGAAAAATCGGTGTTAAATGAGCTGAAAAAGCTTACTAGTCATAAAATGTTTTGCAATAAAAGAGCCTTGAATTATTAAAGAACTGATTGTTCTATGAAAGCAATCGACTTTCTTAAGTACCGCCAAACTAGTAGCAGCAAGTTAGATATTTTTGTCTTTTGTTGTTGTCAGAAAATGGAGACAATCAAAAATTAGCATAGTTACTTGACACAAGCTCAACTGTGGCTTAAAGTAGAGAACCTAGTGTATATATGATGTTCGAACTCTAGTAACTAACCAGAGTTATTTCTTCGAGATGTCAAAGAAAATATAAGACCCTCTAGTGACAGTGGTCCAGTTTCTTAATCATGTAATCTATCTTAAAGTAGTGACTTCTGTCAGTATTTATGATGAATACTAGCTTTCACTACTTGACTAGAAATATTGGTTTATCCACTCATTAATTAACACCGACAACATATCGTTTTTCACATCCTAAACACTTGTTCGCCTGACTGCAACTCTCGAAAATCATTCAAACAAATTACCAAATAAATCAATAAATTAACAACATTTTTGCCGCGTACAAAGTTGTTTTCAAGTTTCACCATTCGAAATTGTACTGCTTGCGGGCTAATAATTCATTTTCATTTAAATGAATTTCCACAAATCTCCCAGGCACTATTTCACCTTTTCCGTTGAGCTTCTTATGAATTCATCGTTCAGCCTACATCATGCTGAATCCATACTTAGGGCAAAATTAATATCGTCGTGAATAAACATTGCTTGCAATGAGCGCAGTGAAAAGTAACCGGAACCTTATATGGGCTGAGCTGCACTGCAATGCCGGGAGATGCAATGCGAATGCACTTGCACTTTCGCAACAATACAACACCGACATCAATAATAACGACATACCGCGACGAGCCTGATCTAACGAGCCGCGCGCCAGCCAGTTGCGATTATTGGAGCAAAGAGAGAGAGACGATTTTGCGGTCTGGTGGAATCCAGGAGATATGTCTATGATTGAAAATCATATCCCAATTGAAAACTGAATGCGCAGCAACATTTACGTAAAACATGAAAATAATGTCACGCAACGATTGACTTCGGGGGGTATCGATTCGTTCATTATGGACTGACTTTGCTCTGGCATCGGTTGAAAGTAAGTGAAGTGCAATACGTCTGGCCGGTGTCGAGGCGGTAATGAATAAAACGAGCTACAGTGGGAGTTTGTAGAATTAATTTACCTGTGAATGGTTGAAGAAAGTTTTTCTTTCAATAGCTGTCAGTGGAAATAGAGAAGAAAGTTGATAAATTTTTACGAGGACTGAATCACATATTATGACAGGACTTTACGATAAACTTTACATTGAATATGTAATATTCGTTGTTTTCATTTTTTTCTACATAAAATAGTAATAAAATAAGTACTGTGCAGCATTTCAACAATAGTATATGCCTTTTCAACGTATTTTTACGTATGCTCATATCCGCGCCCAGTGTGGGTAGCATTCGTTTGCCAATACCGATTTTTCAAAGGCATTGAGAAAGTGGCACATAGTGTTTTGAAAAAATATTGAATATTCTGTTAGCAACGTATTCTACATTCTTGATACAATACTCTTCGTGAAAATTAGGGGAAATTACAAACATTACTTGAATTGACTTCTTAAATTTAAACTATATTGTCTGACAGTTGCGTATTTGTTGTTTAAATTTTGCCTTTATTACGATAGTTTTGCTCATCCAGTCCGTACAATTGTTCACCATATTGTATTTTAAATTTTCATTGGTTTGATTTAGTCTGATTCAGCTCCTAAAACAAAATATTTTAATTTATAGACCAATTTTTCCTTTAGTAGCTAGATATAATTTAATTTCCTGAATGATATTTTTGAAAATTAGTCTTTAAAATTGATCTTCAAACTCAAATATTTTTTCAGTTTCCTCAAAAGCATAAAATTATACTTCAAAAGTTAAATTAATTTTGAGTTATAAATAGACGTTATTTATTAAGTTGTTCAATATTAATAGAGGAAGTAAAATATGTACGGTTTTCGACTGTAACCACAAGTAGCAGTTAGCTTCCGTGATCACGTCTCTAATTTGTACATTATATTCCAATGATCAGTTTTTCAATTCATTTACGCGAACATTGATATGAATTAGTCTATAAGGTTCAAGTAATCTACCCCCGAGAGGCATAAACCGACAACTTCTAGTTCTTGAATCTGATGCTTTCAGAGTTTTTTTTAGCTCTAGTTCGTTCGATACTCATGTCTGTCTGCTTCTTATACTGGACTGCATCCTTGAGACACAAATGCCCCGAGCCGCACACGCAGCTCCACCCAGGTTGGCACACCATTTCTTAATAAGCTTAACATATTGGCGTAAGGAATTAACAGACACACATGAATTGTGCACTCATTTGCAATTATCATTGCTGCATTGAATCGGTTAATTAAATATTGTTGAACTGTCGTTCTGTTTGTTCGCTTGTCTGTACGGTTTTGGGTGTACATGCATACGAAATAGGCAAACTGCTATATCTTGAAACGTTTCGTTCAGAGACGAATTCGCGATTAGTAATGTTACGGTGTGTCGTTCTTATGGCCACCTGATCTAGGATTTTTTACAATTTTACTCCTTGTGCGTTGTTTCGCGATACTCACCTGCCTCTATGTCCAACATTGAACGAATGCACGAAAGTCCAAGTTACTGGTCAGTAACATGTATGCAGTCTGGCTAGTTTCATATGAGAAATTAATTGAGGCTATAAGTTGCGCTTGCTGCGCTAATGTAATGCAGTTGCAGCGATTGCCTGCTGATTTTATGTCGTCTAATCACGGCGATAACTTAAGAATTGCGTAGCTTGATTGCAAGAACTTGCGAATGATGCATGAGAAATTGTTTAGAACAGTTGTAAGAATAAATTTTCTGCATTGCAGTTTTCACTTTTCCCCGAATAGTTGTCAATGGTAAATTGGCAATGGAGTGCGAGAAAGTTGTAATGAATTCAATTCACTGAATAAATAACAGGCGATCATTGTTTTTTATCAGCTGTGAATTAATAAGTAAATAAGATTTGCAAACTGCATAGAGTGCTTATTTACCTACATGGCTTTCTCAGTTGCTTATTTCTTCAGCTATATTGATATTCTTGATAATTTTCACACAGATACACACATACTTATTGTTTTAAATATAATTATAGAAAACAAACAAGTTCTCCCCTGGTGTCGTTTGCCATAAAATCTGCTGCAAAGGGTTTTTCGAACAAGTCCCTTTTCGCTCATTTGAATTACGTAGGTGCCTAGCCCACCGGAGTCTACTGAACTTTGTCTTT
Organism: Nemotelus pantherinus; assembly: GCA_963978885.1. Lineage (NCBI taxonomy): Eukaryota > Metazoa > Arthropoda > Insecta > Diptera > Stratiomyidae > Nemotelus > Nemotelus pantherinus. The sequence goes on from OZ022266.1 coordinate 8,125,630, forward strand.
ATGATTATATCTGCATCTAAGTAGATAGCGTGCCACTCATAGCTGCAGCGGCTCCGGAATCAATTTTTCACATATGGGACCAACGACTCTCTGCAATACTTCCATCTTGAACGTAACTAAGAGGTGAAAAAGCCGTTTTCTGAGCACCAAACTCACCGGTCCATAAAGGAGTCCTGGCAAGATCATGGTTTTATAAAACAGCAGCTCTGAGCTTCGGGTGAGATTTCAGGGTTTCACAGACTGTATTAAGCTTTTTTTTCTTTGGAGTAGATGTCCGCATATTTTCGCCTCTATGTTATTATCGGGTGCTATCATTGATCCAAGGTAGTTGAAGGATTGTAGTACTTCAAATGCATGCCCCACTACCCTGATAGCTTGACCAGCTTTAGGTGTTCTGTCTGCAGATGATGTCTTTGTCTTTCTTTTACTTACGTGTCTCTACGCCTACTCGATCTGGATGAAAGGTTATCGTACTGTTTGTTCTGATCTTCCAATGCTGTCAATATCCTCTGCATAAGTACGTATCTAGCTAGACTTAGAAACGGTAATCCCTCCCGTTGACGTGCCAGAGTCTCAGATTGGTTTCTTCAATGCCAGATTGAAAAGGTGGCAGGCTAGACCATCCTCTTGTCGAAGCTCATTGAAGATGTTGAAGGGACGCATAATTTACGAGTTTATGTTTCCCAGAGAGAGGTAGTCAGCAAAACTTCCAACATTTTTGATACAAAAGCGTTGTGGGAGCACATAATCTTATAATCCATAATTATACATCCACAATACACAACACGCCAAAATTATTTAAAACATAGTAGGCAAAGAAAAGTGTAATTTCGCTAACAAGAAAAGGACCAGCATGGCTACCTTAAGGTACACCTGAGGTGCCATGAATTTCCATATAAATAACCTTTGTGCGTGCCCTTAGCCGTTGAAGATGAATCTCTTCTTATTACTGGAAAATAAGCTGATTCGTTAAAAGGCGATGTCCTAAGTTGAAACCTTTGGGGCTTTTAATCCGTTTATGCCAATCATGTTCCGACCAATAAGGCCCGAATTTAAAAGTTATTTCAAAAAATTCACGACTCAAATTCTGTAGAGAAACTCTTAAATGGAGCTCCGTAACATTTCCGTAAACATTTTTTCTTTTCGTCGTTCTTATGTTTAATAGTCTGTTGATATGGGTATTTAGCATTTCTTCTTGAAGCGACTGTTCGATGATCAGTAAACTTAAGTTAACCGATACTAGGTGAGGTAGATTTTTTTTTTGAAATTTTTCACTTTAAAAGACACATCAATTTTTAAATTTAACAACGAAACTTTTGTTTTATAAGATTATCTAAATAAAATATAATAAATTCTCGAATAATCTTACAATATTTCTAACAAATAATCAAAAATATTCAGCTTCAGCTCGGCTCAGTTGGACCTGTTCGAATATCAATACGTCTTTCTCGTGAACCGATCGCGTTTTCCATTTTATACTTGTTTATTAGAAGACAGTTGTTGCCGAATTCGATCTTTCAAAATAGAAATGCATTGAGGAGCATGTACCTGAAATCAATTTCAAATATCTATTTAAGAAGTTGAGCCAGCAGTTGCTAGAATCAATGCACATAAACTTGCAGCTGTAGCCCCGCTGTAACTTTGTCTAATCACGTGGGGGCACTCAAGCTCATGCTTTTTCAGAACTTTAATCATTTGATTACTCTTACAATAGCTGGATGGCAATTCGGGAGCATTTCTGTAGCTTTATGATACTTTCAAACCCTGAAATAGGTCCTAGTGTAGCTTGTACTGATTTAGAGTTGGTTTTGCCTCCAAATCGAATGCACTTTTTGCTGTAGAAAATATGCATTTAATTTATTTCCCAGGTTTCAAAACTATGCTTTAGTGTATTATGTACTACCTATTTTGTGCGTGAAACTGGTCATTGGTAATCGAATGAAAATGTATAAGGGCCTCTAGACGTACGAGAAATCTTCGACAACCATCTAAATGATTCTATCTCGACTCACATTTTCATCTACCAGAAATGGGTCCTATTTGGTTAGATTCCAGCAAACACCAAATCAGAGTACCTCCAACTGGATTTCATCTTAATACTTCTAAATACCGAAATTCGCAATCATCTGATACATTTCCCCCAGCATTTGATAAAAGCCAGAGCCATCGAAGAAACCATTCGAGAGAATGAACCTCAGCCAAAAATCTGCCAGTAGCAGCTGCACAAACCGCAATCAACCACAGCAGATGTCACATACAATTGTCTTGTAAAGTTTTTTTAAAAGTTTAGATTTTCTAACAAGATGTATTTGCTGATGAACAGAAAATTATTAATGTCTCATAAAATAAGCAATCATTATTTAATTTCATAATGTCGCAACCATTGCAAGGTTTTCGTTCTATAGCTATTCTATTCTCTAAAAATTATATAAAAATTATATATATTATGTTACTTATGTTTTATGACTGTACCATCTATAGCAAGCACTTAATTTCCATGTAAATTCAACTTTGCAACACTGTTTGTAAATTTTTTGAGTAGAACGGTCAAACAGAAAATTCGAATTTCGAAACACGAAACTATTTGAACTAAGTAACAAATTTCTATGGAAACTTTACTGCAATCAAAGTCTAGTACGTATACGCGTATAAACTAGTCAGTTTCATACGGAAGTACATAAGTGCATGTTTCTCACGTTTGCAATTTACAATCGTATCGACAACTTTAACAAAAAAAAAACTCTAGCGCACCTGAACCGCTAGAAACACTAATGTTCGAAGAACAGTAGAAGAATCGTGCAGGTTTTGAGTGCATATTCCACCACATGAGCTGCTTATTACGGCCAAACTGTTTCAAATGCCACGTTTTACTTTGGTCTCAAGAATGCATTATAACTCATATGGTAGAAGGTTTCAGATATTACCATTGGCATGGGTTTCAAAGTTTATGAAAGAAAAACACTTGTTAATTATATTCGTTATCAGTTGCTTATTTCACCAAACTTTGAAAGCAGCATCTCATATAACACCAATGAAGAAAATGCTCAGTGCCTGCAGCACTGTAACTGAAGTTGGCGTTTGGGGCTGCGATCCGAAAAATTTGCAGAACTTTGGGAATTGAAACATTGGTTATTTATTTTCATTGTAAATGTTTCCGGTATGAATACTAACTGTAAGCATTTATTGAGACAAAAGTAGCACAACCGACTCGTGCTGGCAACCTTCTGCCAGTATCAAAGCCAAGAATATATCACATCTGCTTCACGTTGTTATATTACATTCGAAGTTATAGGTGTATAAAGAAATTTAGGGTTACCTACAGGAAGTTTTTTCAAATAATCGAAAGCTTAATATTTGCTGTTTATTGTCACTACAATATCATTACCATTTGAAAATTCTACGATAAAACCGCTTAATAAAGATATTGCAATTAAACACAAAACCAACAATAGCTGGCAACCCTATCGTGGCTTTTCAACCAAATTTGGCCTGAATAATGCTTATAATAGGTTCCGTTAATTGTATGAAATTCGTATTGATTTCATGACTGCACTGGCAGCTATAGGGCAAAAAGTTTTATTTTCCTGAGCGAATTCTCAAAACCATAGACACCAAAATTACCATGGCTGGCAGCACCAATCGAATTTTTCAACCAAATTTCTACCAAACAGAGTTTAGAGTAAGGTGCAGCTACTGCGTCAATTTCATGAAAATCTGGTTACTATTCACATTTCATAGGGCAAAAAGCAGTTTTTTTTTCTTTGTAATTTTTCAAGATGGCACCACTGGCACAGAGTTGCCCCCAATTCAAAATCGCTTCTATCAGACCTGGTTCTACTTAAGTTCAATGCATTCTGTAAATTTCAATGGTATCTGATTATTGGTTCGTGAATTCCCGTGAACAGAAGTTTTTGATGCTAAAAATATGGGTTAACTGGGAGAGGGTTACCGTTCTTGTCCGACATGAGATTTCCAAAGTTTACCTTTGAACGTGTAGATAAAGCATAAGATTTGTATACAGACTGGTTTTATTGTAAGAAACGGACATTTTTAGGATATTCGATGATTTGAATGTTTTCACTACCAAATTTTTATTTTTTAAAATTTAAGACACCAAAATTATCATAGCTGGCAGCTCCAACCGAACTTTTCGACCAAATTTCTACCAAACGTGGTTTCAAGTAAGGTCCACCTACTGTGTGAATTTCGTCAAAATCGAACGATTCAATCAGAATTTATAGGGCTAAAAACGGTTATCCTTTTTAGTAATTTTTCAAGATAGCACCACTGGCACAGAATCGCCCGCATTTCAAAATTACTTCTATCAGACCTGGTCCTAGTTAAGGCCAATACAGTTTGCAAATTTCAATTGATTCTGCTCATCGGATCGTGAGTTTCCGTGAACAGAAGTTTTTGATGCTAAAAATATAGGTAAATTCGGCAAGGGTTACCAGGCGTGCCCGTTATACCATATCAAATTTTATTTTTTGTCTATATAAACAAAGCACGAAATTTACATATGAGTGGCTTTTTTTTGATGAAGCGGCATTTTTTCAAGAGAAACGATAATTTGAAAGTTTTCACTTTCAGTGCTTGCCCTAGCTTCAGGGTTGCCAGCACGCTCATCAAAAGCTACACAAATTTACAACTAAATAATATCAATATGTTCTGAAAATTTGGTAATGAATGAAAAGCTCTGTCAAAAGTTATCGCAATTTAAAAATTTTCAATTTTTCCCGATCTCTTTTTAGGCACCCAGCGCACACATGGGGTTAAAAAATTCCAAAGCATTATCCGATTCATATGTAAAACACGTTCGAAATTTATTTTGTTAACTTTATTTTTGCAAAACTTATTTGTGTACGGAATAATAGGTATAATAAAAATATCACTAAAATGGCCGCCGGCGCCAAAGGGTTAAAGATTTTTAACTTTTTCTGAGACCTGGCACTATTCTGCATATACACCAATGTGTCCTGAAAATTTCAGCTCAATCGGATGGCACGTTCCTGAGATTTTTTCACTGAAATTTTTTGATGATATATATATATATATATATATATAGAAATATGAATTTTTGGCCAAAGTGATTTTAATACTAATGTTCTTCTTCGAACATTAGTAAAAAATAAAAATACAAATGACAAACAAACGAATTTCCTGGGAACTCGAACACTTTATCAAAGATATTTTTTCGAATCGTGCTCTGTAACGGTTTCTTTGAAATTAATCAATGAATTCGACCCACATGCAAACATTTTACGTACGAAAGAGTCAAGATTCAAATGAATGTAATTAAAAAAAAACTCTACACCATACCCAACATACAAAGATGAAAAAACATACTAGAGCCTATCCGCACAGACTTGTCTAATTGTCATCGAACATTGTCCTCTTTTTTTCCCTTGGACATGCTTGTATCAATATCTGAATGCGATTATCTAACCCAATTCATTGACAACTAAATGCATCTGCAGTCCTGAGCCAATGCAATCGCTAAATTGTTCGTATATAAGTCAAAGTGCACGTACGCTGTTTGCAGTGGGTCTGATAAGCGAGCGGGCAAGGAACGATCGGAGCAGTACCGGGAGCACAATGCGAGCAATAGGAGGCATCGATAGAGGAACGTTATCAAAAAGTCGCAATCTAAACGTAGTTGTCACATTAAAAGTTTGCGAAATTTTTCACCTAGTCGGTTGTTGGTGGGCATTTTGTGGTCTTACCAGATGGAAAATCTAGAAGAATTGAAAACAGCACCCAGTGATATCAACTGATACTTTCGATGCAGCATAAGTGAAGTGAAAGCTTCTTAAGAAACTTACACAAAACTATAACTATCTTAGGTGCTTTTTAAACCAATAAGTCTTGTGAAATGTCCGAGTTTTGCTTTTGGCTAAACGACATATCTTTTCCATATAGCCTATAAGTATCTTTGATCAGCAATCTATTCTTGCAGCTTTTCCGAAATTTCTCACTGGTCTCTCGATAAATCCAACATATGAGTAATGTTTCGCGATACGATAAAATCTTACGATTCGCGTCGCAAAAACGTTCAACAATCCGTTGAAAAATTACTCGACAATGTCGGTGTTGACGGATAAAATCTCCATTCTTGAATCCATTGCGAACATCGAGGAGGCAAAAAAAAAACGAAATGATCGTGAATGTGTATGGAAGGCATTTCGAATTGGCGTAGAATTGATACTCCCTCCGGAGGGTATTTCGATGCCCGATTATTATTAGTGGACTCCCCGAGTATCTACCTACTGTGCATCCTATGCTTGCACCTTCACCAGATCGAGATGCACCCATATGGATTTCCAAACCAACAACTGACATTATCCCATCGTAGATTATGTCATCGAATCGTATTCGATAATATGCCTTTTGACTGTTCTCAACGAAAGTACAGATCGGTTACAGAGTCCGCGCACGAAACTTGGAGATAATTCGAAATTAATAACAACGATTGAGCCTATGGTGGATGTCTGGGGCACAGGTTAAGTATGGCGTATGTATGATTAGTCTTATTTGGTGTGTTCTATTGTGATATATTGTTTCGGTCGAGGGTCAGGTGTTACCAGCTTCGATTTGAATATGCTGGTTACTGTGGTGGATAGTTGTTCTTTGTGAAGTAATCTTAAATAGAATCAATGTAACGAAAACGAGACCTTCAATTGTAGGTCCTTTGAGACTAGTAAACTATCATCTAAATCTTCATTAAATATCTATAGCGTTTGAAATATAAACCACATTTCGAATAATCATGAATTATCATTTCTCTTTTGATTCTCTTAAAATCTAAAAATTTAACACCATCAAATTCACTTACTTACACTATCAATTTCAATTAGAGCAATCCTTTAAAAACCTCAAAATTAACGTTTGTTAAAATTATGAATTTAGATTTTTTTCATATTTTAATACCACGTATTAAAAGTGGAATTTTTCCGTTATTCAGGGATGAGTTTTGCCAGGTCGTAAAACCTTTTCGAGCATAACTTCGAGAAGTCGCAAAGGCAATTTCCTGGTGCCTGTGTTCCCATTCAGAAATCGAAATATTAATAGGCACCCTATGATCTCTCTTAAAAATGACAGCAGATGGCTGTATTAATTAAACAAAATCAACTCTGGCAAGAGGAATTCCGTGACCCTGGAAAATAGTCCGCAAGCTAGGCCGAAGTAATTTTTCATGTTTTCGGTTTTTATTACTCTCATGTACAATTAGAAAGTTAGCTTGATGATACTTCCTATAAAATAATGTAATCCCACGACAATCTTCGTGCGGGTCTAAGGGTATAGCATTATAGAAATATAACCTTTCTTTTGCCAAATATGGACATAACTTTATTCTGAGAGTTCTAACCTCCTAATAAAAGTCTTCAATAGTTGTCCAAAGCTCATTCTATGAAGTGGAACAGATTTTGTCTGTATACCATAAATTTCGCTGCTGCTGTAGAGGGCGTTATCCAAAAGTTACTTTTCAAACGGTAGGACATATTGTGGACCTCCTGTAACAGATATTTGAAAAATTCCAAATGGATTCTATTCTTTGAGACTCAATTTTCATACTTTGAAGTTTTTGTATGTATATTTATGAAAAATGCGAAAAATGGCATTTTTTGGGGGTAAGTCATCCCCGTAAAAAAAGAGGGGGGTATTTTTTTAAACTTTTAGAGGCTTATTGTTTACTATTTTTAATAAGTAATCGAATGCTCTTTGGATTTTTAAAATCGGTCGATTAGATTCGGAGAAAAATGTCCTACCAGTTTGAAAAAGGTAGTTTCGAGAAAAAACGCGTTTAAAGTTTTTTTCACCATAATTTTATTGAGTAAAAGGTCGAAAACTTTCTTTTTACCTTAGCTGTAACTTTTTTTCTATTACGAATTTCTTGATGAAATTTTAGGAGACAACTTTTGAACGTATATAGAATTGAAATATGTAAAAATCTCAAAATCGATTTTTTTTGAAAATTTCAAAGGCGAATGTCCCCTTAAGTGGCCTTATTTTTATGGAAAATAAATATTTCAAAAAAAAGTGTAAGAAAAGAAAATCAGATAAACTTTTAGTTAGGTTATGATACTGTTTGAAATTTCTCAACACCATATCGCTTAAAAGTGGGTAAAAAATTGTAATATTTCGAAATACGATTCATTCGCGCAGAGTCGTCAGTTCTTTACGACATATAATTAGACATATATTTTATAAATGTTAGGGTAAGCCGAAGCTATGGCAGATACGTGAACAGAAAGCCTTCAAATCGACGACCCATCTGAAAATTTTTCGCTTTTTAGAACAAAATTAAAATTTTTTATATTTTCCGAGTATGTCATGCTTTGTCTGCAGATCCAAATCGATATTTTCGAAATTTAGTTGTGTAAAAGAATGATAACCCTTTATCAAATAACTTCTATTTTTGGACTCACGACTCGATAGTCGGATCACTACGAAATTCACAGGATGTATTGGTTTTAAGTACAACCAAGTTTGCTTAAAGTTATTTTGAAATTCGGGCAGCTCTGTGGCAGTGGTGCCATCTTGAAAAATATGCTAAGCATGTTCAATAAAAATAAGTAGCAAATGTTAAAATTTTCCAAATGTTTAGAAATTTCCCGGATGGCAGCCACAGCAATTTCTCCACCACTGAAAATTTCGATGTAGTCATCAAATGACCTGCGATGGTTCTAATAAGGAGCTGGTTTGGTTGAACATGCAGGCATATTAAATGTTTTAATGTTTAATTACATACGATGTATAGTATGAATCTCCGATAATAGTTTAGAAAATACGGCTTATTCACAAATGCTAGACAAGTTCCTCGCGTAATCTATTATATACTCGACTATTAAAAATTGAGTTGCTTTATATCCCACTTTAGATGATCATTTAAGTCAGTTATCATTTTGTGGACTATTCAATTAAATCGATTCTCCACTAGGCTATTGAAACAAATCGCAATCTGAAAGTTAATAATTCTCTTACTTATAGCTCTGTGCTCACCATTCCAAGACATTGCCAGTGTATCTTAATTCCATCAAGTATGCAGGTGAGATATGTTGATCCCATCAACGCAACGGAACATCTTTCGCAAGCTATGCACCCAGTTAAAGGAAGACATAATTTAGAGAAATAATTTCGAAATCTCGAAGCCGTACTAGATAGGTAGGTAGTCTCAAGTAAGTGGACTCGATACGGCGACTAGAACTATTCATCAGTTCTTACTAGAAAACGACCCCACTTTTAGATTTCCGTAATAGCCACTGCAAGCAAACCACGAACATAGTTTGGCCGGCAAAGCACGTACTGCATTTATTATTATTGTCGACCTTAAGAATTTTATATAGCCACTTACCGCCCATATATGCCCACTAGAATGCCGGCCAATTCACGTACTTACTACGAATATGTGTATCACAGTGCACTTGCTTCGAGTACGGGTCGAGTTGAGCTTAGTGAAATGAAGAGCGGCAAGCTCTCATCTCAATAGTGCAGCCAGCAACGGCAGGATATTAATTCGAAGGCTGGTCATTAATTAGCAGCACTCATATACCGCGAATGGAACAAGTTGTAGTAACACTAACCTATAGCTTAAGGTATGTTGAATGATTGGAAATGTTGTTTTTAAATATTTCCGCGTACGGGAGCTTCGGGCTGTGGATGAATGTACAAAGCTTAATTGTTGAAAAAGTAACAACATACACTAGCAATAAATATTATAAATTAATCCATAGAAAGTAAATTTTTATATATTAATTTATACGGTAAAAGATTATGCGGTATCGTTGCAAATTATTTAATTTATTTTATGCATTAATTTGTTAAGTTTATATTGCAAAGTGATTTAAATATATTTAAATATGTATCTCTAAAACAACTTTTGAAGAAATTCATGAAATAAAATCCTGCTAAATTTTGTTATAGAAAAGTGTAAGTTCAACGTTCACTACTTAAAACAATCTTTTTCGCCCCGTCTTACCCTATTCAATTAAAATTTCTCTCTGTAACAATAACTGTGTAGCTATTGCACTAGCAATTTTTATTCGATTTCAATAGCATTAAGCGTTCGTTGTCGTCTTTGAGGAGGTCGAATATGAAAAACTCTTTATATTTAATGATTAAGTCCGAATTAATGGGAATAGAGCCGGTTAATTAAGAACTTGATTGTATTTTTTTAGATTTCACTAAAGCAGATACACGTACTCATACGTATTGCGTTAGTAGGTGAATTATATAAAGGAAGTATAGTTTTCTTAGTATTTCTGGGCAAAAAATTGAAAATTTAATGTTTCTTAATAATTCTAAAAAGCTATTAAGCTTGTTAAGCATTTGACTAGATCTGCTGGGCGTTGATATTTAACTGAAATAGTAAAAAATACATCTTTTAATTAAAATATGGGAAACACCAGCTTGTCTCGATCCACCGACTGTTTCTTTCGGTATACCTTTTGCATCATGCATAGCTTATATGACACCAAAAGATTTTCAATTGGTACCAAAAATTGGTGTTTAACCAATATTTGTTTAACATCAATGTAAATCAATATATGAATATTATTTATCGAAAATTTCGACACATAGCATATCAGCTTCACCAAAAATAATGGAATTGCACCCATTATAGACAATCATACCATTCAACACTCCGTTACTGTCTCCACTACCAAATTAAGCTAAAAACAATCGTAGCTCTGACACGATCGTATTCATCGCCTAGCGCAAATGTTGTAAGTTTCGTAATTCGTTCGAATTGCACTACGGTGTCGATGGAAATTGATCTCTAATTGCAGTTTACTAGTAAATCTTATGGAATGATTTCGTGCAATGCCAAAGACAGATTCGCCGAGTACCAGTACTTGCGGATAGAGTGGCGAAAAGTCTTAAAGACCTGAACATATTTATGAGTGATAGGCAGATAATTCTGGGTTTTGATTGATACGTAGCTGAAGCCGCGGTCCCTGGTGGCGCGAAGAAGTAAAGGAGTCTCAGTTCGACTGGCGATTATAGGAAATCTTTAATGCCACTTAAATTCGGCATTTAAGCTATGCCAAGCATAAAGTCTGTGTTAATTAGATATTATCAAAGGTTAAACTGAAAGACGTGTCGTAGCTAAGTATGAAAGTTATGTTACAAATCGTGAGTAATGATTGAGCTAGGCTATAGCTTCATGTATGGAAAAGCGTTGGCGGGCTGGTTTAATGGAGGTGTCCTTATCCAAGCTGCTAATAGACCTAATCGATAACACTTTTGGTACATGCATTGGTTGACATTATAATTTTGACGTAAATATAAGGCTGCATAGCTTGCTAGTCTGCTAATTGCATATTTTTGGTATAACTACTTACACAGATAGTGTTTGAAAGTATAATAAAGCAGTAAAAATTCAACTACAAAAATATAGAATATTTTCATTTAATTAAGTTTTGTTGTGGCTTTTACTGAAAACATTTAAAGTTTGATATTAATGTGCAAGCAGAAACAATTGCTGAAAAATATTTGTAATAGTGGTTGTAGGGGTAGGTGAGGCCCTGAATTATCTAAACTTCTCATTCTCTGCCATGTGTCTCATGGCCATGTGCCAAGATTAAGTATTTTATGTGTTCCAACCATCAAAAACACTTTTGGTTTTAAATTTGTTTGTTTGAAAATACCCATCGCATCGTTGATTCAATACATATTAATTATCCTCTTGCCTCCAGTCCTAATGAGATTTTGCTAATTTTCTTCCAAATATTTATCATTGTTCTCTACCATGCAATCCTCAGTTTCGCCCTTTGTTTCCTCACTAGCTAATCCCTCAACTTTTTCTTCCATGCAAATTTATCTTTTAGAAAACGCATTCATACTCAATTCACTAAGCATAAATACTTGAAGTGGTCCTAATAGTATCCTGAATTCCCCAGCAAAGGCCCTATCACCGTCGCTATGTATATCTTTGAGCCTCAATTTCTCCTTCGATATTTTCCGCTCCAATTAAAATCTGGTCATATTTTTCGAATTATAAATTTGAAACTACAGGCCAATTTCCCTTCTTTTTTGCTTTGGTCAAAAGAGTTGGTTTTAATAAGTTTATATCTGCCCTTCATCCCGTTTTTGCATTTGAGTTTTATCGATTCATTAAGGGCAGATTTCCTTACATCCTTCTTCAATCTTATAATCCTCTTTGAAAAATAGGTCGATTCTGTTTACATTGATTTTTCAATAAAATTTCATTCTGTGTATCAAAAGCTCCTTCCGTCGAAACTCCAGTGTTTTTGCGTTACCGATCCCTCCTATCCAGGCTTTCTTTCTTTTTTATGTTTGTGCTTATTCCGTTAATCATCATCATCCATAATTTGCCCTCTCTCCGGTGTTCTGCAGGGTTCAATTCTGGGTCCTTTCTTATTTCTTGTCTTTATGAATGACCTTGCTTCTGTTATTTATTCAACCGTCTCAAAATGATTGCTTCCATCTTCAAATGGATCTTTGCACTCTGGATGTGATTTTTGATTCTTAACTTGAGCTTGATCTACGTATTGTGCATATCATATCTAAGCCTTCTCATTTGTCTGGTTTTGTCCTCAGATCTTGCTACCCTTTTGGTAACTTGTCTACTTGTGTTCAACTGTTTTATTCTTGAATTCGTAGTGTCCGCGAGTATTGCTGTCAAGTCTGGTCCCCCATCTTAGATGTCTTATTGATATGCTCGAACCTGATCAACGCAGATTCATCCATTTTTTATTGGATATCTCTCCGGTGTTCTGCAGGGTTCAATTCTGGGCCCTTTCTTATTTCTTGTCTTTATGAATGACCTTGCTTCTGTTATTTATTCAACCGTCTCAAAATGATTGCTTCCATCTTCAAATGGATCTTTGCACTCTGGATGTGATTTTTGATTCTTAACTTGAGCTTGATCTACGTATTGTGCATATCATATCTAAGCCTTCTCATTTGTTTGGTTTTGTCCTCATATCTTGCTACCCTTTTGGTAACTTGTCTACTTGTGTTCAACTGTTTTATTCTTGAATTCGTAGTGTCCGCGAGTATTGCTGTCAAGTCTGGTCCCCCATCTTAGATGTCTTATTGATATGCTCGAACCTGATCAACGCAGATTCATCCATTTTTTATTGGATAAATTCCACATCCTTTATTTTGAATATAGTGATAATTTATCCCTGTTGCGAATTTCGTCTTTGATATCCTGAAATGTGATCCTTGATGAGTTGTTGTTTTATTCGTTGATCTACTCTTTCTGACCTCAACTCTAAGCTGCTGCATTGGAACGTTCATTGATCGGATATAATATTTAAAGTACCCTTTACAATTTTTGCGTATTCTCAGGATACATGACGATCTCCACCAATATAAGTGTCAAATTAGATATTCCGGTCCAATTCCAAGCCTTAATTCTTTGTTTATGCTCTTCCTCTACCAGTAAAGCGCAGAATAAATTTCGTTTACTTTCATTATTATAATGTTTATTGTTTATAATTTTATTACTATTCTTATTATTGTTATTATTATTTTCCTTATTCCTTTCGCCTTTTGGATTTTCACATCATAATTTTTCAATTTTCATATGTGAAAATATTCATTATATAAAATAAATATCTTCCGAAAATTTCAGCTTGGCCGAAAGATATATTTTAATATTTTTGGAGATGAATATAAAAAAAAGCAAAAATATTCAAATTCATCTCTAGTGTGCGTGATCTGTTCGAGCTGATATTTTTGGAGTGCATATATGTATGCATATATAAAAATTATAGTTTTTGAGCAAAGTGAATCTAATAAAAAATCAGTAAAAGCATCAGTATCAGGGTTTTATTCAAAATCAATGAATATGGTGGTCGTCTGCTCTGCGAAAAATTAATTGCTTCGTTAATAATCATACATTTTTGAATCGAATTCGACATTACCAACAATGCTTCTCGGTATAGGCACAACGTGAAAATATGTATATTTTCTTGATTGAAAAAATCACACAAAAACAAAGCTTTCGCAGCACTTTTTCAGCAATATCAATTGACGGACCAATATTCAAACGCCAGCTACTGTGAAATTCAGCTTATTTGATTGTTCATGCATTTTGAAAGCCATGGGGTTAAAATAACCGCAGGTTGTGTGCCGAAGGTTAATACTTCCTACCCTCCAATAATTGAGCCATCTCAATGACTGCATGCGCATGATACACTAAACTATTAAGTGATCATTGTATGAAAATATTTCATTCAATAAATAAAAATTCCTTAATTGCTTCATTATATTGACACTTTGCGGTTGAATTGAGGCCAACAGTTGTGGCTGTATGTAAAAAGTCAAATCAAGTGTACGAATTGTTGCGACGGCGACGCGACAGTCGTTGTTGATACCGGCACAGTCAGTAAGACAGCAATATTGCAATTGCAATATTGCAATAAATGGAGTGAATTGAATGAACTGGTATTGATCAATTTCAAATATGTGGGATAAAGAGACATCGGATTTCGAAGGTCTACAAGTTGTAAACTAGCATTAAAACGATCATTCTTCAATTTATGTCAGAAATATGTCGATTAGTGACAAGAAATCACGATATTTTATCAATCAATTGCGAAATAAGTGAATGAAGTTTCAGGGAATTTGGGAAATTTAGCGATTTTGTCGAGTTGGGATAATGATGTTGACAAATAGTTGCTGAAACATTACTAATGATTGATTATACTAAGCAAACTTATTAAGATTTATTTCAGATTTCTTGAATAGAGGCTATATAGACAATAATTTTCGGTTTATTTGCGTGTACTAAAGTAGTATGGAGTTGAAAGTTACATATCCCCGAACTGATTTGTTAAAAAATTTGCTTAATCCTGGCAATTGACAATCGCATTTACTTGAATTCCCCTTTTCATCTTAAATTGAAGGCCAAGCGTCGAGACATCAAGACCGCATGAGATTCAGGTTGTAAAACTCAATTATGGTCGTTTTAAAAATTAAGCTTCCTCTCAGTTGTACCATATTTTTAGATTCGACCTCTTTAGCCATTAGCTTAATCCTTTATACCTTAGAGTAATTGTACTAGTCACAATTACTTTCGAAGTCAGAGTCGTAAAAGAATACTAAAAGAAATAAGAAGGCATAAGGACGTATTTGAAGAGACAAAAAAATGTGCCCTGAAAAGTTTTATGGAAGTAGCACAATCCACATAAGTGTAGCATCTTTATTTTTCGTAATTTTTAGAAGATAGAGCCAAAGTACCTACATCGCACCAGTCTTTGAATCTTATCCTCGCGGAACTTCCTTTCAATATTATTTCGCGAGGTAGTTTCAAGTTATTTCTTTCTTAGAAGATTTTCTACTATTAAAGCTCCGCTGCATTCCTGGTGTGCTCCATTTTTTTTTTATATCGATCTAAACATAGGTGGCCAATATCACGATTTTACCCCTAATTAACTACGGATCGCAGCTTGCATTACTATAAGCTGTGTAATTGGGTTGTAGTGGGAAAACCCCCGAACCTAAATTATCTGAACGCTTTGTAAATATTGATGAGTCTTCATGCGTAAGTTTGTCTAAGTATCTATAAAGTCACGGGCTCAGTAAGAAACCGGGTCACATAATGGTCAACTTTAGAGTTGGGTCGTACTCGGATTTTTACATACTAGGTATTCCGAATACGAGTACAAAAAAATACCTGTTCCAAATAACTGTTCCAAAAATACTAGCTAGTATTTTTTGAAGTATGTACATATATACACACAAGTACATGCGATTTGCAGTGATGTAATGAAACGGTATGATATGCCCTCCCCCATCCACCAGAGACAAAGTTCCCAGGCTAGAATGGTGATGGTGCAGTTGACCGTGAAAGGATACGAGCCATTAGTCCGTGCAGCTTGTCCGAAACTATCCAATGGTCAGTCACTTATTTGGCAAGTGTTTCTCCAATCTAGGAGCCATCTAAGGGAAAACAAGCAAATTCAATCAATTTAATTTGACTTTCATTTTAATATATGCACAAAACACCTCCTGTGTTCGTTCAAACTACCAGTGTCGAAAAATGTACTATGATAGGACCAACTAATCCTGTTGCCATCTATATGACTTTTCATCGATCGATGCCTGATACCAAACTTTTCCTGGCTAATCTAAAACAGTCGGTTTTCCACTTCGCCTCACTGAAGCATGAATTTGTCGAAAATTTTATTAAGAAATGATAAAATGTCTATTAAACATGAACCCACTAGGGGGTCAACCTTTTCTGTAAAGCTGGACATGAGTCACAACCCCGGTAGGGTTTAGTGCAGTCACGAGGAGAGCTTCAGCACAGCCGGAGAAGCCAACTGGCTAACCAAAAAGGATCTAAACATTTTTAGTGTTATTTTCAGTTTTCCCGGCTGATTTCATTTTACCATATCTTAGAAACTAGGCCGCTTTTTCCCATATTTGTATGGGAACAACTCAGAAAGATCCTCAAATTCATGCTAGACCAATAAAAAATTTTTCTTGGAAAAAATGGACGTTTTTGCCTAATTTCCCCTATAAAAAAATTTGTTCTTCCTTGAAATATCACTATTGAACTCCCCGATCACTTTCAATCATCGAAAGCGCTGTAAAGGCAGTTTTTGCCAAACTATGGCCAAAAAACCCCTTACTCCCCTACAAAACCGAAATTTTTGTATCACAGCAATATGTGTTGGCTCGTTATGCCCCAAACCACTCTAACCCAAAATTGGCCGATTTTGCCCGATTTCAGCTACTTTTGCCCTAAAACCTTTTTGAATAATTGAATAAAATACTTTCCCAATTTCTCCTATCAAAAATTTTTTCGTCCTTAAAATATCACTAACATACTCCCCGACCACTTTCAAAAAAAAAACCTTACTCCCCTACAAAACGTAAATTTTTGTAACACAGCAATAGGTCTTGGCCCGTTATGTCCCAAACAACTCTAACTCAAACTTGGCCGATTTTGTCCGATTTCAGCTACTTTTGCCCTAAAAACCTAAACCTAAAGTCCCAAAATACTCGCAAGCACGAAAATACTCTATACAAAAATATGCGATACGAAAATACTTGCAAGTTCCAAAATACTCGATACGAGTATATACTCGTATAGTTCCAAAATACTTGCAAGTATTTAAAAATACCTGTTCCAAAAATACCTGTTCCAAAAATACTTGCAAGTATTTTGGAACGATACGTTATTTTCGTATTCGAGTATTTTGGAACGATACGTTATTTTCGTATTCGAATATTTTGGAACGATATGAGTATATACTCGTATCGAGTATTTTCGTACTTGCAAGTATTTTCGTCTCGCGTACGAGATACTCGTGAGTATGAAAGCACTTGCAAGTATGAAATACGAGTTTATATTAATATTAGGATACTATTACGTCTGTTTGATTGAAATGAATTAAATGGACGAAATTCATTGTGTAAATTCTTGATTACATGTATAGTCCACAAAAATACTCGTACCTAGTATTTTTGAATTTCGTACTAGGTACTGGCTGTTCCAAAAAAATACCTGTTCCATATACCTGTTCCAGTATATACGCCTCATCTCTAGTCAACTTCACCACGCTTCCTCTGCAGTCAAATAATAATTTCCGGGATCAAGTGATGCATCCCTAGTGTGTGAAGTGTGTGTGTGGGTGTGTGAAGCTACTCGCTCCTCTTACATATTTTGTTTTTCGTTCAGTTATCAAGCAGTGACATCTGCAGATATCGTGCAAACTCCACTTACGTTCCCTTGTACACTAAGAACTTACTTCGTGGTATCAGTGTGCTGGCTGATACTAGCTTTTGTGAAGATCACTCCATGAGATCAGACTTCATTGGGAAAATGTAGAAGATACACTAGCCATAAATTACTTACACTAGCCATACATTTTTGCTTTTTGTTGGGTAGTGATTCCTCCTCTAACGCTCTACAATATATGTGTACTAGCGAAAAATGCTTCTTGTTGCTGTTTTTGCACCTGTTTATTAACGTCGAGTGTGACCACAGCGCAGTATTTTTTTGTTCCCCATCCTCATCACTCACCAGCTATGGAGTCAGCTACAAAATCTATCTATTTACCCAAAATGTCATTTTTGGGTTATTTTTCTTATATTTATGGAAAATTCGCTTTAAGTTGCAGCTCCACTTTCATGTGCTTTACAATTTCGAGTCGTAGTGTACATGTGTATTAAATGTATTCTGGACAACAGTTTAGTTCATGATATTATTGACGGATCCGATTAGATTCTCAATCTGGCGGTTTCTCAAGTTTTTCGTTACACAGACATCAAGATTTCCTACTGCATGGATTAACACCTTTATGCAGGTCGTCTAACAGCAGCAAGAAATCTAGCGTTGAGCTACTACTTGGTCCAGTTGGTGACGTTGGAGCAACTATTTGCAAGTGAACTGGAGAGCTAAATATCTGTAGCCATTCGGGCAAGACCCTACCGTTTCCATTCGTCACGAAATCTCCCCATTGTGGGTGTCTTGAGCTAAGATCGCCACTGATGAGTGAATATTTACATAGAGATGTAATTTTGCAGACCTTGTTTTGACGAATTGTATCGAACGTACAGAGGAACTATAAGAATTCCTTTGTTCTAAACTATAAGGATTCGATCTGTTGTTTTGACCACAGCTGCAGCTACAGCACAGCATTTAAGATCAGCGATCAGAATGGGCCTCATATCCAAGTTACTCCTTACTAAGAGTGCAGAGCCACCATTTTAATTGTCAAAGAATTTAAAGTACCTTTGGTGACCCTATGAAAAGTCTGATTTCTGTTATCATGCTCAATTCTGACTTCAACGGATCAAGACGAAGTGGAACAGACGCAAATTTGCGCCATCAAGATGAGCGAAGCGAAATTGATTTTGGCTCCATCGACCAGCTTACTTAAGAATAGTAGTCAGCAGCTTCAGAGTGACAACTAGAACCTAAGCGTCAGCTCCCGCTGCCAAAACTTGGCTGGTTCATTAAAAGTCTTATCGACTAACATCTCAAGTATTATCTACAAGCATAAACACCTTTCATTGAAGATGCCAGGTAAATGTGCATGTGAACAAACACTTGTTATCTAAATATCAAGCAAAACTGAAATTTACAAATTCGTTATCGAAACTTTTAAAATCTCAATAATTTGAAATTTATTTCATCTTCCTATAACCCCTAAAATTAACCAAACTCATAACGACTATAATGTCACCATTCATTTGCCAAAAAATCGCAATTAATTAGCTTAATCGCTACATCATCGTCCACACATACGCTTAGCTTACCAGTATCCCACTTAACCTCACATCTATCTATCATCAATATCTCATCTTGTGATTATTCGCTTGCCCCCGAGTCTTCAACTTACCAAAAACCATTCCGACATCCAAAACGAAAAAAAAAGATTATACACTATCTACATCGAAAATTGAAATAGTTAACTAATTAAATTCGATAAATTCATGTTCCCATAATTTACCAAATATTTTTGAAGAGATCGCGAAGATCGCACGTCTCATACCTGCCAGGTGTTAATTTCTCATTACTTCTGGCATGCCATCTTTAATTGGTTTAAGAATTTCACGAGATTTAAGGTCTTCCATCAGTTTCTCACTGTACGTGTACATGTAGGTTTCCGTTGGATTCGGCTGGTGGCTGTTGTTGTTACTGTCTTGCTATATCGGTATGAACGTGTTGCATTTAGTCCAGTGACCGGTAAAACGAACCGCCTCTGAAAAAAAACTTTGATTCTTAAAAAAGAAGTTTGACGTAATTGTATGGGAGTTGAGGGGATATATTGTTTAATAATTTTGCGTGGAGTTTTAAGTTTTGAAAAGGTTCGACTTAGGATTGGAATTGTAGATTCAGATATCTTTTGCGAGCAAAGTTGTTCTGAATAATGCAATTTACTTTTTGTCCGAAATCGACAGATTTCATTTGATAAACTATTAATTTTAAAAGTATTATTATTTTAATCATCAGTCCATCTATATCTAAAGTCTTATACGAAGCAGGTGTAAACACTCTACCACTATCCTTTCTCTTAGGCGAATAAGCTTTTAAGTTCTCATCACCATTGATATTTTGAATCATTAATGCTATTTTTCAAAATCCGTCTTTTCTTTTCTATCCAGAGAGCTAACATTCTTTTGGTTTCGTCACAAACAATAGTCAAAAAAGCTCAACCATCCCCTACAGTTCCACATTTCGATACCATTGTATGCATCGACGATAAAGAAATAGTAATACAGAAGCATTCATCAACGTATTATCTATACGAATGCAACATGAAGCGAAGAAAGAAACTAAACCAAAACCAATCTTCATCTCGAAAAGCGAAGAGATTCGAAATTGCTTGACCCATGTTCGAGAAATTGTTGACTGCAAAAGAACGGTCTGTTGCATCAATGATGATGCGTCGTCGACGTCGTCTTTGCTGTTGTTGTTGTTGTTGTGTTGTTTTTTCCACCCAGCATACGTAACATCAAGTTCACGGACTCCAAAATGTACATATATCCACCTATACTCGTATACGTGGCATGTTGACTCCTTCTTGTGGGCACGATGACCAAGACGTCGTCGGACCGCGTCGACCAAGACATGGACATGACATGATCGAGAAAGACATCGTTTTATTGCTTTCTTGGTCGTAAATAAAAATCAATTAGCCCAGTCAATATCTTAGGAATTGCGCATGCTGTCACTTTTGATAATTACCCTGAGAATGGTTTAATGTCAGCAGCATATTGAAATGATCAACGCAATTGCTAATCGATGAAGCGTTCCTCGGAGCATGTTTGTCTTTTGTTCTGATCACACGTTTTTCATCGTCACGTTGTTCAGTTCAAGGCGATACGCAGTGAAGATATGAAAACATTTACAGTGAACAAAAAATAAATTAATTGTAGAGATGGTATGAAAATTTAATTCTTGACATGATTCGATAACGGAATCGGTGCAGTATTCCAATCCATTCATCAGTTGTGCGGATTACTGTTAATTTAAATTTTGTTGGGTGTTTTAGGTGCAAAAAGTTTTTAATTTTATTTCGTAAAAAATTATTTCAAAGCTGACTCAAAATCGTAAAATATTTTTTGCTGAAATATAATTAGTGCAGGAATTTTTCAAAAAAAAAAAAAATGAATTGAATTCAAGCGCAAAAGACGTTATAAACTGAGAATCTATGCTCTAATAAATGGCTATTAACTTTTGACCCTCAAATTTTTATTCTTGATTAAGAGATCAAGTGCAAAGTCAGCGCTCATTGAATTAAAATGAATTGCGTTTTTAGGCTTTTTGATGAATTTATGGCTGTAGCCATTACCTATTAATGGTGATGTAAACAAGTGATGCAAGCTCGAAGTTATCATTTTTTCGTAAATATTTGAAAGAAACTACGTTCGTTCGAGGTAGCTCCACCATCTTCATTCAAAACAACAACTCCTTGATGCGAATGCAGCCGTCCAAAGTGGTAGTATGACTTTATATATCGCTTCTTAAGTCTATGAGATTTCCAAAGCAACATTATTTAAAAGAGTTAAAGGTCAACAAAAAGTTCAATATCAACAAAAAGTTCAACTTTTGGTAGAGTTAAGTGCATTCCTCATGTAAAGAAAAAGTAATAGGGGTAATGGATGAAAAAGTAATAGGGGTAAAAAGTAATGGGGATTCGGTTTATCAAAAAAGTAAATGTTAAACACGATTTTCCTATGCCTTTTAAAAACAGTATCCTAGGATACGATTATTTTAGTAGATTCAAAAAATAATATAATCTGAACATAAAGAAGCCAAAAAGTGTGAAAATAGCACGGAAAAGTGGTATAGGCCTTTTCACAGTTTCATACTATTTTAAACTTTTGAAAGAAGTTACAACTGGCGTCTCTCATCACAGATATTCAATTTCGATGAATCTAGTTTTTGTTTAGCTCCCAAAAAATCCAAGGTAGTTGAAGCAAAGGAAGCTGCAGTTCATAGAGCCACTAGTGGCACTGGACGAGAAAACATCTCCGTCATAATGGGTGCAAATGCTGCTGGAGAGAGACTGTCAACTATTGTAGTATTCAAAGTAAAAATATGTATGCTATTCATGAATTTCAACAGAAACAAAATTCTTCAACATGGCATTCGCTGCCACATAAAACGGATGGGTCGAAATCATCACATTTGAACATACACGCGCATCTACCACCTCAAAGACCAATGGTTGTAATCTATGATGGTCATAGTTCTCATGTCGGTGTTTCATTTGTAGTGGAAGCCAGGAAACATAACACTACCATTTTATAATTACCTCCTCACACGCCATATGTGTTGCAGCCACTAGACCTCAGTACTTTGAAGCTATTGAAAGATGAATGGGACGTAGAACTAGTAAAGTGGCAACGAAAAAATTATGGCATCAAGCTGCCAAAGTTTGTATTTTCATCAACATAATTCAAGGTTTGGAAAGCACTGAACATCAAAAATGGTTTTCAAAATGGTGGAACTATTTCTTTCAACGATAAGGTAGTTCCTACAGATTCTTCTGACAATAGTGTCTTTAAACGAGTAACATAAAATATACAAAAAAGAGTTGAATTCGTTACGAATAATATTTCAATATTTATAAATAGAATAAGAATATCGTCGATGGTGCGAAATAAACGCACAAAAATATTCTGCCGAAATGGGGATTTATGTGCGTGTATGTGTCGTTATTTGTTGTTATGTGCGTGTATGTGTCGTTGCTTCACAAGATTTTGTCCTTCCTACTACCAGAAGACGAGCAGGGATCAAGTATTGAAGAATAACTAGAACAAACGTTCAATATAACGAAAATAAATATATAATACACATCTAATGCGCCACGTTTGGTGCATGCGTCATGGCTAAGGCATGCGTGATCTAAAGCATAAAAAAACCAAACGCAAACTACTATTTAAGTTTCAAAATTTTTTTTTTTTTAGATATGCGCCCATTTGTATCTAATATTTGAAAACCATCGTCGTGTATTTATAAAACACTCTCCTCATGAAAAAAGCTGGTAAGCTTACGTTCCATTTATAAAAGAAAACTAAATTAGATAAATCCATACAAACCGAATCATCATTATAGAAAAATATACTATAACATTTGTTTACTGCAACCGAACTATAGAAACTATGCAAGACTCAATTACCGATGTACACTCCTTTCGTTAAATCTTTCATATCAGCTTTTTGCGCGAGCAACCCATGACTTAATGGCACGGTCGATAGTAATAATAAAGTGTACATTACGGATAGCTTCCCGTTTGTAGCAATCTCTTTAAAATATATCTTTTACATAAACTGGAAAAGGTCTGGTAATTTGTCGCAGTTAAAAACCATGAGCTTCTTTCTCTTATCTGAACAGCATTGCACGGTAACGTGGCTGCAACAGTGCTCGGGAAGCGAAGCCACGCCACGCCATTCTGCCACTATTTATGAGAAATGACCAGATATCATTTCTGGAATATACGGCAATATACATTGCACTATTCCGGAACCATAAGTTCTATTATTATTATTAATAATGAGCAAATGAACTTTTGGGCAGGTATTGGGTCATCTAATTTATGCTTGCAATTACTTCATGCAGTGATTGTACATGGAGAGCGACGGATAGTTGAATGGTGGCTAATTTTCACATACAGTTAGAAGTTAATGAAACTTTTGAACTTAGCTCATATTTTATAGGACTAATGAGATTCTAATAAGGTATGCGTTGTTGTTACATAAACGTGTACTGATTGCTTTTAGTCTACTATGTGTTTGATTCAGGTTGTTTGATTAAATGGAGTATGTAAATTTAAATTTTCAAAACGGCTATGCTATTTTCCTCTTTGTGAGAAGAGACAAACGTATGATATACGTATGATATCTTCTTATTGTTCCTCTCATTTTTCTGCTTATTTGCATTTTTTCTTACACAAAACACGGTAGAGACTAGACCTTAAAAAATGACCCTTTGTAAAACATGTTCATTACAAAATATGTAACAGTAAATAATTAACCATATGTAGATTAATTTCGAGTTTTATCCAATACTATACAGCTGCATCCAACTTGATTCTTTATTTAGGCATAAAATCGTTTTTTTTTCTTCGATATAACAATCTGCGTTTCATTAAATTAACCTGCCATTCTTCTGACAATAGTATCTTTAAACGAGTCACGTAAAATATACAAAAAAGAGTTGAATTCGTTACGAATAATATTTCAATATTTATAAATAGACTGAAAATATTAGGTAAGATATCCATTAATCATATCAAACAACACATTTAACACCTCTTCAAAACGACACATCACACATCCATCTCCCGGTAAAAAGTCGACCCTTAATCGAAAGATATCTATCAAATGGCGATGCAATTGCCGAAGTGATCTATCCAAACAGAAGACCAGGAAGACGCTGTGTTTAATTGGAAATTTGTCATCACAAACTGTTTAAATAGGCGGAAAGGAATGTTTCGTCGTTTCAATATGCACCGCGAGCACTTCGATTCGTATGGATAGAACTGAGTGGTTGGTCCTCTGCAACCGTGCGACCATGTTCTTGTCCATTGATTACTTAGACTTAGTATTGCAGTGTCTCGGGTAACAGAACAGGTAACATCTTTCAGTTACCGAACCGGGCTACTGGTGGTGTCGTTGTCGAACAGCACTAAAATCGTAATATTTACGCTAGTGATTGCCTTTTTAGGATCTAGTTGAGAAGTACAAACGAACTGACTAACTGGGCAAGCCGAGTTCTATGCTGGGCAAAGAGCAACCCGCCGAGCGAGCGCAATAGCAGTAGCGGTGGCGGTGGTCTTAGCCGTTTACATATGAAAGCCATCAATTAGTGTCGGCAAGATGTAAGTTGTTTTCATTCGATATTTTGACATTAGATGAATGCTAGGAACAAGGCTTAAGGAATTCTAATTGAACTATGGGCTCCTAGATGAGCACGAACGAAATATCGGCAGGAAGCGAAATCTGGAACATGAAGATTGAATGTGAAACAGGGTCATTGAATAATGTTTGGTTAGTGTTTACAAATAGATGCAGTAAATAGATTAATGCACTGCCGGCTTTCAAGTTTTGCTCGGAGGCATGAAAACGATTTGGTAGAATTCATAGCACATAAATAAAATGCCAGACCACAACTTTACTTCTTTGGGCATTATCTTTGTGGCTCAGTTGAAATAATTTGGAGTTCTTCGAAAATGAACAAATATAAGTTTTGGTTCGAAAAGTCGTACATGATTGGTATGTACTCTTAAAAAATGGTACAAGGTAATAAGTACACTATTGGCATCAAATTTATGTTTGAAATCAGTGTTTTACCCTGACAGATTAGAATACTCTCAGCATTAATATTCAATATACAATTTTTATCCTGTGCGAAGATATTTATTTCATAAAGAACTTGTAAAGTTTATTTTAATTTAAACCAATTTTTTTTCTTTTGAAGCTGGGATTATTTTGATTCGAGGGTAATCTGCCCTCTTTTTCAGTGTCACAGTGTTGGTTATCTTAGGCTCAGTTCGATAGTATTCAGTGCTCTTTACGGTTGTATGCACTGTGAACGGCCTTAGTTGTTTGGCTTAAGGCAGATACAAGATACAACAAAATTCGAATTATATACGAAATTCACAAATACTACCCTCTGCTATTTTACTTTGTATCAATGCTTACGATCAAATTGATTGTAATATTCCATACATTTCCAGTGAGCCATTTCAAATAATATTCCGTGATAAAAATATGGCTTACAAATTACAGCCACTTTTGTTTCATTTGATACTAAATCACCTATACTGAATCATTGTTGTTCTTGAAAATGGTACACAACAAATTTTTTTAAGAGAAATAAGTATGCTATTCAGTTCCTAATAAGAAAACGACTTACTCAAAATTTTAACAAGCACATTTACCCACACTGGGCGCGATTTGTGTAGGAGTGATATCTGTGTAGGAGTGATATCGATAGTAGGTGGAATAAAACTTCACGCCAAAAACAAGGATAAACATTAGAACTTTCAATGACTTCCAGTTAAAGTGTGAAAGATTTTGTAAATTGTTTTATTTGTGAACAACTATGTTGACACTTTTATTATGTCAGTAATATTTTTTAGATCGATCATCGGTTCATCCTTATTTCACGTCTATAACAAATCACTGTAACATTCCCAACAACTTTTTTGAAATGTATGAAAATGTGTTGCAATGCAAACTGAACTGAATGAATCTTGTTAGTCAGATCTTTGCATTCGCAAGCGACCAATGTACTTTTAATACCAGGACCACAAACAATAAAACCAATAACTTAATTGGTTGGCGTGTACCATCGAGTTATGATTACTATTAGTCATGCTGACTGTTAGTCGAGGCTGGTTGACTGAATTCGTTTTCTGAGCGTTGAAATTAAGTGGATTTTTGCCGACTTGGTCGCGCAAACGCTACGCACTGCAAACTGAATAGACCACGACCGGCACGGTTCGTGCAACTTGACTCAGCCGTATTATTGGTCAGACTGTGCCTTAAACAGAGCATGTTGACGGTGCTGTTGTGTCGTTGTTATTATTATCATAAGTGGCTAGTGAACAAACATACAATTGACGAACATACGACCAGTCTACAGAAAACACAAAGTGTTTTGATTTACAAGAGCACTTTGGCGGAGCAACGAACATGTTAATTAAAGGCAGGCGTGCTTCCCAAGAGACGTGTTTCCTTTTCGCCGATGATCGTCTGGTCCTAAGATCGCTCCGATCGGCTAGAAGTTGAATCCAGTTATGAGAAAATGATTTCTTTACAAATAGGGTAAAATATATGTACGTTGGGGATTATTTTAAGATGAATTAAGGCAATTAAAGCTTTGTTGTGACGAAGACGTAATAAGCTGGGCTTTAATATGTTTCTCTCCAGCATTTAAAAAATTCCACTGTGTATTTTGCCAACATTTGCCGTACGAAACGTTCGGAATTAAAAACATCATAATAAATTTTATTTACTGACTGGTTTCTGCACTCCTTCAAGTTTCCTTTGCATATGAATGTTGATACAATATTCTATCATAACTTTCAGTGAATATTGATTTGCATGCGAATTGTTTCATTTTATTGTACCGTGTACAGGCAATTAACATTTACAAGTTTGGATTAGGCAAGTACAATACACATGCGGCAAATATTTTATTTCTTTCGTATTTTGCCATGAATTGTTCGAACTATAGAATTCAATGACTGAGTGAATGTAACTTTCAATTAAGGGAGCAGAAAAGTTAATGGGGCGCCACCAAACATATTTTGTTAACAATGATCAACAGAGAACTAAAATCGAGGGACTGAATTATTAATTGAACTCAAATTGTGTGTGTTTTACTCCTCATGTTCGTATTAAATTGTATATGTTGGAAACCATGAAATTGGTTAACTCTAGTGCAATTAAATATGGTGAATATTTCCTAACTCTGTAGTTGGCATTGTATTGAATTTGTAAAAAGGAACTGTTTAAGGCAATTGGGACAATACTA
Source organism: Nemotelus pantherinus (assembly GCA_963978885.1). Classification (NCBI taxonomy): domain Eukaryota; kingdom Metazoa; phylum Arthropoda; class Insecta; order Diptera; family Stratiomyidae; genus Nemotelus; species Nemotelus pantherinus. Next base: position 8,153,111 of record OZ022266.1, read on the forward strand.
TTAAAAGTTTTCTGTTTGGAAATTGGTCGAAATGCAATTTCTGTATCATTTTTCGAATCTAGGCAGAAACATATATTCTATTGGCTTTCCGTTTATTTAATTTATAAAAAATAACTGAACCTAGATTTTCAAAATTTTGGAAATGTATGTAGACAATTTCAAAAAGAAAAATTTACAAGATTTTATGTAAATAAAATCTAAAGTTCACTCTGAACTTTCTGAAATCTTATTTATGAACATGATGCCAGGCCCTGAGCGTCCGTACATGAAAAGGGAAACAGGTTCAAAAAACTAGACCATACATTACCGGCAACATTGCGTTCTCACCAATTTACACTTTCACTGTCTATAAATTATGGTCCTCAACAATAGATACACGTTACAAATGCCAGTAATGCAACCGACGAAACATCGTATGCCTAACAGCCACAGTAAGCTCTCCAGTTAACAGCAGCTACGTGTATTCGTGCATACGTAGCCGAGGCACACTTAGTCTCGACTACGGCTGCTTTTGCTTAGCAATCTAAGATTCCAATAGCTTCACCTTAGGTGCTGCAAGCAGATTTAGATAGTGTGCAGAAATCACTTCCTTTTAAAATAGCATTCATTCATGCAGTGGAGTTGTAACTCCACTAATTGCCTTATCTCCGATTTACACGGCAAATGACAACTTTCGTGCATAAATTGTACGCAATTGCTGACTGTCGCATTTGGTGAACAACGAACATCGGACGGGACAGTTACAGAGAACACACAAACAAAACAACAGGAGGAGGAGGAGGTGATGGGAAACGTAACGCAACGCAATTGCAAAACAATCTCTCTTTTCATTTGGCAACTATACAAATGGATATGTCATCGTTTCCGTGCAAATAGATAACGCTGGCACAGGCTCATATGTAGCCGGTCTCCTTACGCAACACAAACTCGAGTGTTTCTGCCAAGCGGAAAATAGCTTCGATGTAATGTGGTCGGTATAGCGTGTCGTCGAGACCTCAGTTCGGGTTCAATGCATTTAAACGCATCGGAAAAATTCACCCAGGCAATTAAAGTGATTTAATCGAAATTATTGGAAAAAGGACAATTTTTCCCGTGAATACGACTTCATGGTAAAAAATAAATGGAAGTAATGTTGTTTGATGCTATTGAACATACGTTATATTTGTAGGTTTTACCAGACTAACCTACACATTTGGTGTCTGTTAAAAAATTGGATTTTTGTTTGCTAGTCGGCGTAAAGTTGGTTCATTTACTGGTTCATATTTTGAGTACCAATTACATATGTTTCAAGGATTATATATTTTGACCATTATCAACTTTAAAAATGTTTATCTTTCACCCTTCTTAACTTGCTGGACAATTTTAATCACTGCTGGAAACTGCTAATGTTCAATCTAATAAATTTCAAATTTACATTATTATTAAAATAGTAGCCCCGAATTAGCTAACAATCTTGCAGCAACAAAGTGTCAGTTGACTCCACCACCACAAAGTTGCTCGGATCTGCCAGATAGGTAATATAGGTTAGGTTCTAGAAGAGGGTTGACGCCTAGGCTGGGTAGTTAGAGCTGCCAAGTGACTACTCCGTTAAATCGACTTAGCTGACTCAACGTGACGGTGCTAGACACCTCCGTTAGCTTTTGGAAGATGAGAAAACCTAAAGCCATAAGGTGTTGATTATTTAAAGCCCCACAATCGCAGAGAGAGTATGCGAAGTCATCTTCCATCTCGTATCTCCTGTACAAATTGCTGGATCCCCACCCTATTCTATTCGCATGATGTACAGTAAGGTAGTGACCTCTAAGTTAGTCAACCGTCACTGTAAAGCGGTTGAGGTCAGTATCTTTAACTGTCTGCTGCACGTAAATGTTAGCTTTTGGCAAAGCCTTCTTGTGCAGCTCAATAAATCATTTCTTATTGCATTCGTTTGCAAGGAACTTCCTTTGTGTACTTTGGCTCTTAATGAATGTCATAGCTATTACATACTCTGTAATGGGTGTGAATGATGAGTATAACGAAGATTTTGCCCCCTTCCGCATGACCTCTTCTGTGATTTAAAATGTAGGAAAAGATGGCATCTCGAATTTACAAAATGATTTCAAATCATCATCTGACTGTTTCAGTATGCATAATCTATGGAAAAGCATAAACGGATTGACCATCATGCTGATGTTGCCATTTTTTGATCGTACAGGTGATAGAAGCAAGCGTAACTAATTTGTCTTTCCGTTTTGTCTTTCCCAATCGAAAAATTCAAAATTTCTACTCTAAGTGGCACTGAAGAGGTAAGCAATAATAAGAAAATTACCTTCTTTTCCTATACTCAAAAAGGTCAAATTTTACTGGGACAGTCCTTCTGTTTGATATTACACCTAAGGATATATTTACTAAAAGCCGAAATAAGTCTGAAAATTCAGTGATTTTTTTCGGGATTACGATGTCTGCGGTGGCGGGAGAATTAGAGAACGTGGATTTCGCAACAACATATCAAAAAATGAGAGCTGCCCTAATTAATGTAAGGAGAATTTAGGAGAGTTGGCCAAGTGGGAGAGAAGAATTATGAACGTTTCATTTTGATATGGGGGACAAAGGTTAAGATTTATCAACAATTTGAATTTTTTTCCAAGTAGCAAATTTTTTTAGTAGGGTCGATGATTTGAAGGATTTTTTTCACATGCCTGGCGTAGCGACAGGGTTGCCTGTATAATTTGAAAAGTCCATGTGTGTACAGTTTTAGCCAACATCAATAGGGGGACCCTACACGATCAATATGGATCGTGATATTTGGATCGTGATACTCAAGTAAATATTGATGGAATAGCACAAATGCCTACACGTTCAATCGGATCACACGTCAGTCCGCCTGATAATCTCGTTTGGTGTAGACGTTTGCGAATGAATGCTTGCAAAATGAGTGATATAAAGCAAAAACAATGGATGAAAGAGTGGCTTCAAAATCGTAAAAAATATTTTCATTTAAATTTGTTGGACGAGATACGCCTATATAGGGAAACTAAAGACTTCGAAAACTATTTTAAAATGCCTATTATTTTTACACATGTTTTAATTTAATTCAAATGGTTTTTATTAAATTGCGGAGTTTTCTTACAAATAATTAGCTGAGAAGGAAAACCGGTAATAGGCAAAGAGTTCGACCAACAATCAGTATGTGACCTGTTGGGAATCGATGATGATATTGTGGCGCTTAAAATATCTTCCTACATTGCCAATTAACTGAATACTAGCGAAAATTTATTGACCGGTTGTCTACACGTTCAATATTTATCACAATCGACCTATATTGATTGATGGATTTCAAAATATCCGGATATTTTCGCGATTCGTATCGTGATCCATCAATACGGCACCCTACACGGTCAATACTTTGTATCGCGATCCAAATATCACAATCCATATTGATCGTATAGGGTCCCTCATACGATGATCCAATATTTCTGCCAAAAGTTATGTCAAAATCGAAATTTGAAAAAAAATGATCGCCTGCTTTTAGGCACTCAGCGACCACATTGGGTTCATGATTTCCAATTTTTCATCATAGACAAGCATAATTATGTTTCATTTCCAGTACTTAATTTTAGCAAAAGTTTACTCTGGATAGATATATATAGAAGTACCTGAAAATTCACTAAATGCTCGCAGCCACCAAAGGGTTAAAGATCTCTTTACTCTAATTAATTACTGCAGTAGTCTTCATATATATCTATGTTATCTCCGAATTTCAGCTCAATCGGATCCCGCACTCCAGAGATTATCTCCCTTAATCTTATAAAAAAATGGGTTGAACTCTCCCATCAGCCATTCAGATTTTTCGATGACAATTTGATTGAACTATTCCTACGATTCGTTTTTTTTTTGTGTTTGACTAAAGTGTGAAATCTCTCTGTTGGGTATCCTGATAATGGGTATCCTGATAAAAACTTTGCAGGATGGCCCCTACCAAATCCTTACCCCATTTTAAGTTCCTAGGCTATAATGGATGTGATAAGTCTTTCTACATTCTGTTGTTGCATTGTGAACGAATGAAAAGAGTTACATGTACTAAGAACCTACTGTAAAATTTAACAAAAAATTTGCGAGACAGCGCACAAGCTCAACAAATTTATTCCCCGATTTACATATTAAATGGTGTGTTTGAAGGATACAATTTTTGCTAACCATCAAATCAAACAAGACCATTGTTTTCATCTTTCAAACCAATCAATCTAAGTAGAATAAAAATGCTTTAGTTCCTTATTCATTTGCAACAATTGTTACCATTAGTCATTTGCAATACGAGCTTATGCAGTTATTACCGAATCAAAATATTTTTAATAAAACTGTGTTAGCTTGCTCATGTGCTTTGATTCTAAAATGTTAATCAACGCCATCAAAATTTTCCTGGATATAATTTACAGGAAGACATTGGTCGGAATTTTCTCATTGAACAGCCTATCCATCGAAACATAATTTGGAGAAAGTTATTTCTTCAACTATTCAGATCTTCATTTCGGTTTATTTTTACCGCCACTAAATTGGAATTTAGGTCCCCGAACTTTATATATGATACATTAAGATTCAAAAAGAAACATCTGTAATATAAATACATTCAAATATATTCCGGATATATTCACAACTTTCTCTCCCTGACCCTTAACCCTGGACCCTAGACAAAAACCGATAATCGTATTTATCATGCGGTTGCGAGTGCCTATGTTGGCCTTTTCTTGAAATCCATAGTGCAAAAAGTGAATTTGGTTGACTCTGACAATATGCAAAAACTGTACGTATGCGCAAGCGAATGCAACTCAACTGCCTCAAAATCGAAACGGGCGCTATTATAGTTAGATCAAATGCATCTTTGCAATTGCACCTATCGCCAGTTATTGAATGTTGGTTTCTATTCGGTCGAAGTTTGAATTTGGAATCGGGTACTAGGTTTCGCTACGTGCGTGCAAATAAATTATCTTCGCATTTGACTTTGTCCTGAGGTATCCATAAATGCATTAGGGGCCGTCATAATGTTTTGGCTTGCAATGCAATCAAGTCACATGGAAAATAGCAAACAGTGCTCGTATCTGTAGCGGCAATTTGATGCCTGGTATTGTGGGATATTTGCCGGGCTACTAGCGATATGGGAGAGAACCTGCCACATGATTTCCTTTCACTTTTGTTTGGAGTCATATGGCCATATGTTTGGTGAGATAAAACTGGTGAATTGTCATGGGAGGCGGTGTAGTCGTTCATACTAGGATAATATTCAAAATATACTTACAGCATTGAATGTCGTCAAAAGTTTGATAAAGAGCTAAAAGGGCACATGATCAATCCTTTTTTGGGTCAAACAAATCACTGAAATCGGGATTTTAATCAGAGCTTTTATTGTTTTTAAAGTGCTTTCTAGCACATACTCATTTATTCTAGACTAGTGTTTGTGCAACGGTAACACTTTTTTCAAAATTTCACGATTTGTTTATTCATAGTTTTCCGTTGTAGACATATATTCAAGAAAAGTGCAACATTTGCGCAAATCGTTGATATCTCTGAACGACGATCAGAACTACATCGAAACATACCACAACATCTCTGCAGGTCTAATAAATCGATTGCATCTGAGCCAATGCATTATATCGCTGCATGATCGTCCAAAAATTGTACGAATTACACAGTAATCATAAAAATGTTTGCGATACAGAATATACAAAAACACACACATACACAAACTTACTCGTGCTGTCGAGTACCAGCTAGCTGATACTGATGCGTTCAAGTCTCGGGAAAAAGGAAACGATTGAAAAAGTGCAAGAAGAAAAATCTAATAAACGAAAACGTTAATTTATGATAGTTCCTTATATGTGGGTTAATCGTGTACTGGGCTGGTTTCGCACTCCTATCTGAGATCGATGTACATTCGCCAATTTGACTATTCACTGTTGCATACATTAAACGCGCGGAAAACTCACTGATCGCTGTTCGGTTTTATGATGGTGGATGGCATGCAAGAGATTCGAGAGGCCTCTGGCTATTTTCGTGTTTTGTAAGAAAATCTTAAGTGGAAATCTTGTAGATTTGACGGTGGATTTGCAAGACACCCTTATGGGATTAGATGATTAGGTGGGTCTTGCACATCGTATTTTATGAGAAATAAAAGAAAATTGTATGGAATTAAGTGAAAACGGCTGCAACACGCTGCCAGTCGAACCCGGAATCAATTTAGAGGTTTTTGATAGAGCGGATAAAGCAAGTGTGTAAATATCAAAGACGGTGAATGGTTTTTATTAATTTGAAAAGGAAATGTTAATTGGTAGTCGGTATTGTTGATTGGTGTTCGATGTATTGTAAGATGATGGTTGGTATTTGTTATTGTTGATTAAGAAAGTGATGGGCATTGAAAATCTAACACTAAACTAAACTTGCGAAATAACTTTCTTTGAAATTTGTTCTGTACTCATAATGTTGCTTATAAGCAGACTTATTATCTTCGCTGTTTTATTATCTTTTTCGAATGTTTTACACGAACTCTTTAGTTTTAGTTATTAACAATTTGTTTGTCATTTTATTGTCAAAGAAGCCTTATTCTCTACAAAAACCACCTAACTTTAGTGGATACTCTGATTTGAAATCTTGAATAACTGCAAAAGTGCCTTATTATTCACTTGCCCGACTATGAAAACAAGAAAATTGTTTCGATTAATTAACTTCGCAAAAAAATTTAAACCACACTGGGCGCTAGAAAATGTTATATCAAAATCAGTTAGAAAGGCTCACAAATATTTGTCTGTAATTTCATAAAATATTTGAAAATAAAATTCAATAAGCTCCATGATTAAAAATGAATCAATTGTTGATTTTAAAACCAACATGGAGCATAAAATAATGAGTGGTTTTTGAAATGAGTGGAAAAGAGTAGTTTTCGAAGTTTTATCCCCAGAATCTGTTAGGTAGCTTTTCACTTGCAGTCTTCTTGCAAAGTAGAAGTGCGAGATTGAGGAGACTTAGACTGTATCCCTACTTTGCGTCATACGACGGTCTTCCACATTGTCGGCGGTGAGGGAGCTCAGAGTAGAGCCTCACCAAGCCAGATGCGTTGCTGCCTTGCTAAGAGGGACCTATGAGAAGGACATCCCGAATTTCAAACCAAATCTGGGACGACAAGTAAGGAGTTAAAGGAGTCGGGTGCCCAATAACGGCGGCTGTCAGGGGTGTTCGTGCAGGCCCCGGGTTGTCGTTATCCACCGACTGCTAAGTTATGGAGGTTGAGCCTTTGGCCACCATAGCAGATTCAATTACAAGTAGTGCTACGATAAACGTATAGGTAGTAGAATCCATGGCCCCTTTCAGGAGGAGCTTCGAGCTACAACAATCCCCACCTCAAACAACAACTTATGAGGAAGCTAGCACCTCCGCTGACCGCCATTCAAGTGCTTGAAAGGATCCAAACAGCGTAATCCAAACTGCGAAGGATCCAAACTGTGAAGGATCCAAGCTGCGAAGGATCCAAACAGCATATGTGATTGCTAGAGGTCTATGGAGCAGTCTTGGAAGCCACTCCTCTAACGTCCTTGGATAGAATTACGGACAAAGTACTCATGGACGGTGGAGCAGGCTTCCTGGTTATTTCTCCATCAGATAACAGTGAAGCAAGGCTTCCAGTAACTTCTTCTCCAAACAGTTTCCTCCTTGAATTTGAAAAAAAAAACCAGTGGATCAAACATTCAAGCCATTTCCCCATAAACAGTTTTTTCTGTGTCTTTAAATGAAAATGCTTAAATTTACTAAGCACTTTCTTTCGAAAATTTGTACGTACTTTTATTTTTTTAACGCTGCAATGAAGAGAAAAACTAGGTCTTTGACTACACATAAGCAGATACAATGCTTCGCGCTTTCCAGTAAGGCCGGCCCAATTTTCTGCTGAAATTTGTTTGTCATGCAATGACATTTGTGTCAAATTTTTTTTCTTGACGTTTGATCAGTTCAAGGCTGGCTATTTTCAATCATGGATAGATATACGGTTCAACAACGTTTAAAGAGTGCAAATTTATTATCAAAGCTCGCGTTCGATTTTTACCGCAAAATTATACTGAGCGACGAAGCACATATATGTCTTAACGGTCAAGTGAGTATCCTGGAGCCATTCATAAAATATCATTACATACGCAAAAGTTGACTGTTTGGTCTGTTTTTCATGCTGGTGGTGTCATTGGTCATGCTGGTCTTTTGTTTTTAATGATCTTGGCAACCCAGTCACGGTCAATGGTGAGCGCTACTGTGCATGTTATCTTGTTATTTTTAACCTGGTTGGCATGTGGTTTCATCAAGATGGCGCCAGTTGACATATTGAAGTCGAAATTTGAAAGTCGAGTCATTTCAAGAAATGGTCCTTTCAACTAACTGCTTCGCTCGTGTGACTTGACGCCATTAGATTTTTTTCTTTGAAGCTAAGTCATGTCATTGATCTATGCCATCTATCGGCAAACTTTAGAGATGCTCAGATCCAATATCGAAAGTTTAGTGTTACTAAAAACAAATAACAGAGGCACTTTTAATAGAAACCCTGTAGTAAAACCTCCAATCAGCATTATGGGTGATTCTTTTTAGCAGGATCCCGCCGGGTGCTGATTTTGAAGTTTTCACGCAGATAGGCGCACCAACATTTTCACCCCAGAATTTCATTTGAAGCCGATAGTACATGCCTTGTGATGGGCATCCTTCTGAAATTTTTGGGATGGTTCCAATGTTCCTAAGCTAATTGGCCTGACACTTTTTAACGTCACGACTTATCGCTTTCAAACAGTCTAGAACCATTCGAGTTCATATTTGTGTTTTTCGTGCCACTATGCGCGATATTCAATCATGTAACAGGATATTTAGGTTACGAACTAGAAAAACCACCGCTCCGTAATTCTATTTAAATTCGATCCAATTAATAGATATGCAGGGAATCAATCAAATTTTAAATGCAAGAAACAACATGACAAATATCGTTCTAATAAACTCATAGCCTCGTAAAACTTATTTGCTAACATAACCTGCACTATGGTGAAAAACTCTCTATCAAATTAATACACCGATTCACCGTTAGCTGCAGCTTCTGTTTTCCGCAAAATTATCATCTGCGAACAATATAATCTCATTTTATAGCTGATATTCGGTCAGTTCAGAAGTAATTCAATCGGAATTGTTACAAATTTCTTTCGAGCACATTACAATATGCATTTCGACTCAATCAAAAATATCGGCCGAACAAGCAATAAAGTTCGGCGAAAAAAAAATCCACTTCAGCTCGTTGAAATAAACTCATAAAAATGTAAAACTCTCATCGAAATGGCAAATAAATTAATAGCTAATGATGGATCAGCATTAAATCAAGCGAACATATTCACGAAAACTCCGATAGACATCCGACCAAAAAAAAAAATGTGCTTTTCATCATTGACGGCATGTCACTATGCAAATCGTCACATTAAAAAAAGCCTCAAGAATCTACTTAAAATATCTTAATTTTATGAATTATCCTATTGAATGTCCAGTATGCTTTCGATCATCATTCAAACGTTTATAAATCAACAGCTTAGAAGAGTCACGACCGAGTAGACGACAACAGACAAGATGAACAATGACAGGGAACTTTGAGTGTGAGTCGCGGATGGTCCAGTTTTTGGTCGTCTGAGAGCGTATCTGCAGATACTCCGAGTCACAGCTTGTCGATGTTTTTGTTAAAGTTTGATTTTGAAGATTTTGAGTAGAAGAAACTTTATAGAACTTGATTCGATTGAATCAGCAACTTGCAATGGTCGCTTAAGAGGCACTACACAATCGAATTGACAATGAGAAGGAACAAACCGAGTCACTTCAAATAGTACTTGTTGGTTTGGAGATGATTTTGAAAATAGAATAGGTGGATTTGATACCAGCGGGAAATCTTAAGATGTGAATTTTGGTTGAGATTAAATAAGTTTAGATTCTTCCAAGAAGATAATATCAAGAATACTCGTATAGTAAAAATAATGCTCATAATATATTATGAACAAGAATAGGAAAACAAATCATAGCTTTCTTAAATTAAAAAGATTTAAATCAATAAATAAAATTTACAGTCACAAATTTATCGTAAAACTAAAATGTAGCAACAATTTCTCGACGAAATTTCGCCTCATGTTTAATGGGTACCATTCGGAAATGAGTCTGAAATAAAGCTTTACAGACATAAAAAAAACTGAGTTATGTCGATTAACATACTCAAACTTTCAAGTGAAGTGACCGTTCTTGTAGCCAAAACGTTCAAAGAATGTCCAAAGAAGAAATCTTAGAGAAGTTTTCAATCATAAATAGTTTGATTGTGTGTGGCAAAGTAAAATCTTGTTTGAGTAGGAGAGAACTGTGTCAAAGAAGATATTCGTTTACTACACAGGATCTTTTAGTTGAGTGGTTCCGCGGGCGGGCAAATTCTCTTCAAACTGTAAGATACATTTTGTATGCTGTTGCGTTAAAGCTATCTAGGCAAGTGCTTAGTTTCAATGTTATTAAACATTAAATGAATGGTAAGTAACTGTATTAAAAATTTAGTTGAATGATTTCAAACTACCAAAGGTTAACTCCAAGTGTAAAAACCATGTTTTTTAGTTTTCTTGCAAATACTATCCTTTCGCCTTAAAATTAACAACCCAAGATCACACTTAAGCCTACGCTCATGCTATTTCAACGACCATGATGATCTTGATGATGATGACGATGATCATCACCGATGACCATTTCTTGGTCTTCTCAGAGTCTGTGTCGTCTTCAAAGTGGAGTCTTCAAGTTCCGAGTCTTCTGCAATTTAGCCACGACAACTGTAGTTTGAACAGTCAACACTGCCATTATGAAGACATCAAAGCTACTCTCTATTAATGCTTGTCTCTAGGAAACACTAAATCGTCCAATCGTTTTCGAAGCGTCTTAGATCGACAAGTCGCGTCCCCGTCGACCAGTAGACAAGAAGACATCACACTCGTTGTCTATTCCATTTGATTTAAGTTTGAGCTGGCCTGGATTATCTGGCCAGGTCTGTTGATTCGTGGCTGGTTATCTTACCTCCTCCGCCTCCTTGGCTATCAATTCTGTCGCTTTCGCTCACACTCACCGATACAGACTAGCATCATACAAATCAACGAAACAACATTACCAAGCTGCGACCGAGAGGCTCGTCCGTTCAACCACTCGTTTGGTTCTTGAGGAATTCCACCAAGAACTATTGGTAGCTGCCATAAATCAATGGAGCCCAGTTTTCATTTCTCGGATTTCAATGTTCGTCAGCGGTACCGTTACAGTATATTCAATCAATTTAACAATATCTTCAGATAAACGTTACTTCTTTGGCGATTTTTTTTCGGAATGGATGTTTTGTTTCCGACATGATGGGTAGACGAGCATTGAAGACAGCAGTGAATAGACGGTGAAATTAAATGTGTTATTGTTACTATTTGGGATTTGGTTACGATATGACGATTAAGATTACGTTTTGGATATTGGATCTTTAGCACGCCATTTGAATGGCATTTATGGTGAGTGATTATGATGCATCAATTTTATGGCGCTTGAGTCAGGCGAGGTCTGAAGAGGTGATTTCGAATCGAAGGAGAAGTTAAGATTGTTGCTTTGAGAAGGAACTTAACAAAGTGAAAATTATAATTGGCATGTTATTAGATTTTTGATAAAAGAAAATAATTAACACATGATGGTGCTTAGTAAATCAAACTTTTCAAAATAATATGATACGCTATTGATTGACATAAAGATAATTGTTTGTTTATTGCAACGAAATGTGCTCAAATATCAAAACATTTTCAAGAATGTGGAAGCGTTATCTTTTACTCCGTAGCTGATAGCTTTCAAAAAAGACGAGAGTGCTTTTTATCTGAATTAAATTAACTTGACTAAAATTTTTTCAATATTTAGACTGTACATTCTCAACCGTACTTATTGCTCAATTAGGATTGGAAACTAAAAAGAATAGCAGCTATATTATTTTGCCTACTGGCTCTTATGGTTTCGTTTACTTTTATTATTATTTATCAAACCATGTTTTTTCTGACATGCTAATAATCATACCCACCCTGTACAGTAGCTGGGGTCATATTGGCAACATCTACGTAAAACATCTACTGCCGCTGATTTGCGAATTTCTAGAGTAGAAGCAAGGTTGGCTGGTCATCCAGAAGGCTAGACGAAGAAACGTTGCGGGAAATGCTACCCCCTGATATAGAATTGGGCGGAACTGCTTCGACGAAGGCTGCGCGAATTATCAGCGAAATCCAGCAGGCGTGTGGTGCTTTCATGCCACGACGTTGTCTTCACAAGACTAAGAAGTCAAATTATTGATGGAATACAGAAATTCAGGAGGTCCGGCAAAAATATCTCAAAGCTAGGCGATGAAGCCAGCGACGCAGGAATAGCCCAGAGTACGAAGCTTTGCAGCGCCAGTACAAATACGCTCGGAAGAGCTTCCAATTTGCAATCGCTAAGAGCAAGAGGAAGCACTTTAGGAAGCTGTGTAACGAGGTCGATTCCGATCCATGGGGTGGAGCTTACAAAGCCGTTATGACTACAATAAAGCGAAAGAATTCTCCTCAAATCAAGTCTCCGAAGATGTTTCAGGAAATAGTCGCAACGCTATTCCCACAGAATTGGGGCGAAAGCCTGTCGGAAATACAGGTAGATCTTCAAAATGTGCCGGCGGTAAACAGAGATGAAGTATTGACAGCCATACAAATAATCGGTGACAATAAAGCGCCCGGATTGGATGCGATGCCGAATAAAGCACTAAAATACCAAACATTTTGTATTGACAACGTGTCTGTGCGAAGGCGTTTTCTTCAAGCAGTGGAAGCAGCAACAACTGGTTCTTCTGCCCAAGCAGTATAATCTATTCGTCGAACCAATATGGTATGCCTGCTAAATACGATGTGTAAATTTTTTTTATATATGATGAAGATGGGTTGGAAATCGAAAGCAAAAAAAGACTATCGTACCGGCAATTTGGTTTTCGAAAAGGCCGATCAACTGTGGACGATGTCAGAATGGGGTCGGAGTTAGCAATGAATGCTAAAGGTAAAGGAGACTGCTGCGGTCTGACGTAAGGAACGTCTTCAACTTCGGGAAGTGGATCCATATTGTACGCGCGCTGGTCGATAATGGAGTGTCACGTTATTGAGCATGCATAATTGTTATGCTTCGACTCAGACGAAAAATCAAAACTTTATCTGGTAAAGGCGCGAGTACCACAGGGATCTATCCTTGGCCCCTGCTTTGGAACATAATGTACGATGGGATACTAAGGCCACGTGTACCTAGAAATGTGGTTGCGGCAAGTTTCGAAAACAATATTGGCATCTTAATTCCAGCCCGTCATCTCAAAGAACTTGAAATATAAGACTGTGTGTCTGGGTATTTGTGGTATTTCAGATGATGCGCTTCTCAACTTGCTTCCTTTCAACATTCAACATCACCTTTCAACATCAAATCCAGAGTGTGGCGATAAGTTCTGCTCTCACTTTGGCCTATGGGTAGGAAACGACGGCTGATCTATTAGTGTTCGATGCGTGAGATCTTCCTCGATTCCCACTATGCATTCAGTGAACCTCGAGTGCCTTTCCTCAATTTTGGGAGAAAGTACGAGATAATCTTCTTGTCTGTATGAGAGTATACTTTGAGATCTTCTTCACGGACGGTTTGAAGACATATATTACATCTGGAGCTGGTGTCTATCTGCATTCATCGAATGATATGTGAGCTTCTTCTCTCAAAGAGCATGTTTCTGTTTCCCAAGCTGAAATATTCGCTATCTTGAGAGCTGCCTGCCGGGCAACTGAAGAAAAGTGGATGAGAAAATGCCAGATTCAATAGAGTGTTGAGATTTTGATGTTGAGAAAAATGAGATTGATGACGCCTTTGCGAAGTAAGGTTTGAGACTTCTACTATAGGGTACTGAATTCGCCGTGGGTGTGCCGACCGCATCTGCATATGCCATTTTTCGGGAGTGGGTAGTTTATCCTTATCAAGATAGATGGATGACTTCTGATGTGGCCGATGAAGGTCTTTTTTTCAGAGCCCAAACATGTGATTGCGGAATTCCTAAGAGCAGGAAAGTTTGCAGAGCTATGGCAGGAATACTGGCTGCCTAGGAGGACATATGTACCGAACGGGTGTTGCACAGGATGACCTTTGTTCATCCTATTTAGAAGAGGCAGACTCTGTGGAACATTTCCTCGGCGAATGCCCAGCGTTTTCTTGTCTCATATATCAATGCTTTGGCAGTGATGTAGCACTTGTGAAGAAAATAGCCTTTTTTATCCTATTATTGATCCTAGATTTTGTTAAGAATGCAGGGAAGCAATGATTGGCTGGGAAGCTATGATTGGCTGGGAAGCTATGATTGGAGTATGAATACAATGGGTCTTTTGGACTGAGTGCTTGGATGTGCCAGGCACCTCTCCCCCAACCACCACACACATATACTCACACAAATCTCTTAAAGGCAGGACCAAAGTGGGTGCTTGCAAACCTTTTCTCAGTTTAGGTGTCTAGCGTTGAAATCTTCGCCAATACCGATATGGTAAAAGTTGACAGTCGAAGTCAAAGTTTGTTAAACATCATTGAGGGAGGAGTTTTGGCACGCATAGACGCCAACGAATGTAGTCTAGAAACAATGTAGGCTGAAACACGTTGACATTGGCGCTAAACACCTAAGATTGCTGGTATAGAGTCTTTGTGTTTCAATCCAACTATTAGTGACGAGGAGGTTTCAATACTTTTTGTGTCCAATTTCATTCATCATGTCTTCGTACATAACAGAGTATTTGTTAAAGACTATATTACGTGGGGTTTTTAGCTTTGTTTCACATACAGAAAGTATCAAGTCTTCTTGAACGGCAGATATAAAATCCTGGTTGCACCCTTAGGCGTCCTAGGCTTTTTGTGAAAATAAATTATCTGGTATGTACTGACCAGCTGCTTTATGAGTAATGGGAGAACGCCTTGTAGAGTGAACGGGCAGATTTGTGAATTTAAATTGTCAAATGACTTTAAGTGTGGCAAAATATGTCATAATCTATTCCTTAATAATCTTATCAGAAGTTTAGCTGAATACGCAACGAAGGTTTGACATTTTCGAGTATATATGAGTATAATGTTGGCTATTTCGCAAATGCTGGTTCATTGCATCAAAAATCATCATCGCAACAAAAGGGAATTTCAAAAATAAATTCAACATTAATTTCGGCTCTATATACATGATTTCTAGCCATAATCTCAGCATAATTTGAAAACTGATTCTTTCTCTCTTTATTTTAGCTTTAGTATTAATTTAAATTTAGTTTTGTGTTAAGTTATTTATTTAATTTTTTCATTTGTCCAATTCAATCGAATATAGTTTGGTGTTGTATTTGAAACAAAGTCAAGCTCTCTTTCTTTAGCTCTCAGTCAAGCAAGTTGCGGATTTTATCCTAAGTTAAAGTTGTTTAGTATTTATAGTGCTGTAGCGTCTCATCCAGAATCACACGTACAAGGATCTACTTTGTCTTCTGAGTACAGACTATGAAAACCATAAATTAATAAGTACGTGTGCCCGTCGGTCTAAAAACCAATAGCTCATATTTTCAGCAACAGTATCGCACGTAATAAGCTTGTGTAAAAATATCGCACGTAATAAGCTTGTGTAAAAATATGACCGGTAAGCAACAATTTCTATTGCCCACAACCATTGCTATTATTTGAAGTCAAAGTGAATTGGTATCTCAACTCAATCGTACCTGCATTCTCATAATTTCTTGCGAAACTCTTCCCTTTACAATACCGATAAATCCATCCAACTCAAAATTAAGAAGACATGTCCATTTTCGCATCGCGGTAGCCAAAACGCTATCTCTACGATTTTCGCAATTTCTTTTCCGCAACAAATAAAATGAGATAAATTTTTTTTTGCATTCTTTGCATTGAGCTAAAATCTTCCAGTGAACAAGCAACAACAACGATCCACGACGAGAATAAGCTGAAGAAATAAATAAAAAGACTCGAATGAAAAAATGTACAAAAGTACGACTACATAATCCGATTCGCATCATGGTGATTTATCGTTTCACAGAATATATCGCTTAATCTCAAATGAACCATTAGTATTCAATACTCACGCTTGTGATACGGATTGTAATGAAATGCATATCGCGAGAAAAAAAATGTATTCTTGCACAAGTCCATACATATGCACATACCGAAAATTCAGCTGGGCATAATAAATATTCCCGAAATTCTTGCGGAGAAAGAAAGAAATGTTCTATAGATACTTATGCATGTGACCTCAGTATAAATCGTGATGCTTTCAGTTGGGTTAAGTCGACTACTATCTTTGCTTACCGATCGTAAATTAACAAAAAAATTATTTCCAAACTTTTTCCGAGAAATCGTTAGCATCGAAAACTTTTTGGAGAACTCTATTTTCTATCTTGAAGTATTCCACTTGAAAATCACAGTAGTTAGATAAAACTATAAACGTCGTTCAGTGTCCAGAATAAATTAATTTGATTTCATAGTGGAGAATTTTTCTGGTTGAGGGTTAGTGTTGCTGCCTCGGATTTTCTGAGAGACTGATTTTTGGATGGAAAGTAAACACGAATTTAATGATGAATTAATTTAAAATATTCTCAATGATAAGATAAATTTCGAATGTGATCTGAAATGTTGAAAGTGGAAATGCAGAAAATGCGATTTCAGCGACATGTTACAACCTATGATATAAGTTCTTACCATAGTTGATATGACGTCTTCATAGTCAATTTGGTTGCTGTCCCAAAAAAATAGTTGCAACTTCAACAAACGAAAGTCATGCACTTTTTCATTTCAATTAGGTGACAAAATTTGAATAGTTCGTAACCCTTTTTATATCTAGCCCTACAAAAATTCCTTCTTTTACTTTAGTTAGTTTGAAAATAAAGTCTTTCGCATGTTGATCTATGGTTTTCACCACATTTTTCATCAAGGGTAGTTGATTAAAAAGAAAATATTCGGGAAGAAAGGTAAAAAAAAGTTAAACAAGAAAATTAGTAATTAGTGGTAATCTGAAGTAATGGAAAAAAAAACAAATAATGTACTGTAATTTTCTTTAGCTTACAAGGCCGCTTGTTGAAAACAAGCAGGGTTAAATATATTGAAAAATTACCGGTCCTTTACTAAACCAAAACAACAGCTGTCATAGCTATTAATTTTAAATTCATTTTGAAAGTGAAAGAACTGGGCATTTTTTTCAAAATATCTAATAATGACTGATAGAATTTTTAAAATATTTTTCTAAATATGTACTAGTTAGTAGAATCCAAAATATATAAGCTTCATTCCAGAGCAAAGACCATGGTTGACTAGTGTAATCAGTTCCACACTACTACTCTAAATCAACTCAATTAACTACAGCACGAAACGTTTTTCCTAATTTTTTTTGAAGAATTACTCTAATTGATATCGAAAAATAAATATATTTGGCAACACAGTCCGCAACACTTTCAAAGGCCGTTCTCTATCCAGAGCATCCAAAAGACGAGCAAACCATGGTATGCCCAATGCAACAATGATGCTGTACCATTCTACCATTCCACTCGATACTGACTAGCAGTAGAGATGTTGACGACGAATTCATTGTCAAGCGAACGTAAGCTAATAAAGTTGGGAATATTTGAAGAAATCTTTTCTTTCAATTTTTTCTCGGATTCTCATTTTTTCACACAAGTCCACAGACTCACAGTTCTCGAAGTCGACAACTTTTTTCCTGTTGTTTTACTTTTTCTCCGAGATATAACTTGACTTCTTTGCCAGCGGTTTTTTTTTATTTGGTTGTTGTGTTATTCTTTCGGTCCGGGAGTCAAATGTGTTGATGCTTCCTTATCTGTGCGTTTGGCGGCGGCATCATCTTTCGGAATAAAGTTAAAGCTCTTCAAACAGGTCGTTTGCACAGACCATCTCACCAGGTTTTGACTTCTGGTCAATATTTGTTTAGGTTAATCTTCGCGCAGCAAAGTATTAACGGGCCATCGAAAGAACATTGGCTTGCTATCGTTCAAACCGATAGTGATTTGAATGAAATGTTAGTGTTGTACAATGTGGAGAATGTGTGAGTATAGGAGGATGAATTCAAAAGGATTTTTTTGATTATAAATATTGCATTTTAGGGAATATCTGGTTGAATGGCAGGTGTGAGAACTTTTATTATCTATTTTAAAAGGGTACAGCAAACACATTATGTTTATGGCATGAATTGATATCGCCAAGAACTCTTTTATTATTTAATCTAAAGTTTTATTATTTAATCTAAAGTTTGATTAGCCAAGCGGTAAAAAATCTAAATTTCATTCGCGTTTCAATTAGTATCTTAATAATTTTATCCAAATTAATTTTTTCGTGACTTTTTCTCCTCTATGCGAACAATAAAATTAAAAAAAAACGTTTGCCATAGCATCTGCTTCTCAATTCTTCTCAAAATATTTTGAAAAACCAGCAAAATCCGAAATCAACCAACACTTTTAGCACCACGAGTCCAGCAAAGACGCCATCGTGTCGTGGATTTATTGGATTTAATTGCAGACGTGCAACTGTTCCTACTAATTCCGAAATGATAACCGCCGATCATCACAGTAATGACGACCACCATCGTGTTAAGTATGACGGTGATGGGTCGAATGATGCCACGCATGATGGAAATACTGCAGACAGAACAATTCGATAGCATTAGTATTGGAATGGTGAGTTGCATGGCTGTCGCTGTTGCCGCGCCACATTTTGAAAATTAGTAGCGGGTTATAGGAAACCATAAAACAAAATATTTACTTTTACCTACTGGTTTTTTCGGTTTGTCCTTGGTCCGTCCATTGGTTGCAGGAATACGTGTCGGTCGGCCTATTTGAGAAGAGACGATATGCACCGTCGTCGCTTGTTTTGTTTCGGTTGAATTTGTTAAATTGATTTTTTCGGAAGGAGCTGCTAATGCAATGGAAAAGTGTAATAAGCATTTGAAATTCTTATGAGTGATTTGTTGTTAGGTAATTTACAAGCTAACAAAACGATCCTTTGATGTTTGACGACTTTTCAGTGGGGTAACTATTGTGATTGGAGAGGATGTGTTGAATGCGTTACATTATCATAATCAACACTTTTAACAGAAATCTTTATATTGCAGGCTGTAGTTGCGAGTTAATCATATGCAAAGATAAAGTCGTTTCAAGTTTTCTGTCTCTTTTTGATATTATCTTTTTGATATAATTAATCGTATATAATCGTATATATTGCGAGACTCTGCCACGTCAACGAGACGGACTATCGTCACCAAATCCTGCCAAACACTAAGCTGTGCCGATGATATAGACATAATTGGAAGATTAGAGCTAGTTGTACGAAAATCTTTCATCTAGATAAAGCTAGCGGCACAAAAACTGGGGCTGCACATAAATGAACGAAAGACTTAGTACATGGTGGCAACATTTGCAGGAAGAACACCTGGTGTTGGTCAAACCTTCAAGGTAGTTGAGCATGAATTTGAAGTAGTGTCATCTTTCAACTACCTTGGGTCAATCGTAGCAGCCGATTACAGTATGGAGGAAGAAATACGCGGGGTGCTGCTGAAATCCAACAAAGCCTACTACATTCTATCAAGGCTATTCAAATCTCGAAATCTCACCCGAACATCAGAGCTCCTGCTGTACAATACTATGGTTCTGCCAGTACTCACGTATGGATCCAAGACTTGGGTGCTCAGCAAAAGGCACTCTGACCTCAGCCACGCTCGAGAGGAAAGTCTTGCGGAAAATCGTTGGCCCCATATATGAGGAAGGGCAACTCCGGAGACGTTCCAACCATTAGTTGCACGCTATCTACCTAGAAGCAGTTATAATTACGAAGATAAAACTCGGTAGATTCCGGTAGGCAGGACAGTTAGCTGGAATGAGCGAAAAGGATCCGGCTCGAAAAATCCTTTGGGGCAGATTTTACGGCAGACTACAGCGTGGGAGACCTTGCCTGCACTGAAGAGATGGCGTTGACCAGGACGCTTGGAGTCTAGTGTACGCAATTTCATTGTGAATGTCTTGAAGTGAAATTGAAACACGATACGTCGTCAATGACAACGTACCAGTGACTCGAATATTAAAAGCCATCTTACCGAATTAAGTTTTCTGATACGCAAAGCGTTGAAAAACTTAAAAAACGAACGCTGGAACTACATACTGGGTTCTACGATGTTATGGAAGCTACACATAGCTCTCAAGCATAAATCTTGTCACACTCCTCCTCTCCTCTCTAAAGTGGCCTTGTTGGCAAACGCTAATGTTTACAAAGCCTTCTTAATTTTGTTTGCATAAGCTAGGTCTAAGTTAGTATAAGCTAGTACGTAAGCTAGCTAGCTAGTACGTGATGCAAAAAAAAACCATAAGATTTTGTTAGCTGTTTTTTCCTTAATCCCCACAGACATGTACTAAACATTCTTTTTTATAATACTTAGGTTTCCTTATAGATATAGTAACATAGATGTAAGGACATGCTGTTCAATTTCTAGACAGTAAATTATTGTAAAAACAACATTTTGCCTAGTAGTGAATAAATCCATTATTATTATTATTATGATAATTATTATAGCAAATTGCTGATATAACTAAGCATTTTAAATCGTTGGAATTCTCACTCAGATCACTATCATTCAACTTAAAAACCAAACATAGGCTCGTTTTTCACATAGCCGTGCACAGGGCTTTGAAATAGAAGGGGCGATCATCCAAATTCGGAACACTCTTTATCTGACTTTTAGTGCAATACTGTGAAAGCACAGAAAAGGCCAGCCCAACCAGGGTAAAGCAAAGCAATTTTTTTTCAAGAGCAGCTGTGCTACAGAGATGCAATCGTCTCCTTTTGCCCCGCCTGTGCCCGACACTGCATTACTCAATCTACAAAATCCTAACACAATTCATTTCTTTTTTTGTAATAGCTATGTACAAAAAATTCAAAAAAGATGAAAACTATAGTTAAATATAGAGATCCATGATATTCCATCAAAATAATTCAATATTCACTTTCCCTTCAAATCGAAAAAAAATCATAGTACAAAACACTAACCTCCAGTTCGATGCTTCTTCATCAAATCCCATTGCACCCAGAAGTTCACCTGGAGTCCTGGTATACATGGATACATGTCTTCAACGCTCCCTAGATGGAATTCACTGTTCTTTTCGGATGACTACAATTGGCATGGCATCGTCGTGTATGTGCCGATTCTATCCGGCATGAAGTTGTTGTTCTTTCCATTCTTCTCTTGATTTCCTTTTGTTTTCATTCGAGATCTCTTCCCGCGCCCTTAGCTTTACCTTCACCGCGCTCTGGTTGTTATTCATCCGAACTGATGAGGTCTTGATGTGGAATTCAAATTGGCTTTGCATTCTTCTTAGGTTTGGTCGCTCGGCCCATCCGTTCGTACGTTCGCTTTCGAAGCAAATGATAAGATTGAAAGCTAGGACGATGACAACGACGACGACAACCAAGCCAACAACAAAGACAACGACGACGAGCGGAAAGAAGACTGATCTGAGGATGGAAAAGGTGCAGGCAAGGTGTGTTCCTTCGATCGCAAATTCAGGCACCAACAATTGCATGGAAACGGGTATCTGTAGATACTTATGGAGAATAGGTATGGAGAAAAACAATAAACACGAAAGGCTACGTATAAAAAATATATAAATGTGTAAAAAAACTTTCTTTTGGATTATTTTGTGTTTGGGAGAAATGCAATGAAGCATGGCATGATCGGTTTATGAACTTTTCTTGATTATAAGGAAGCGAAATTTCTCGGAGAAGTGATTATATCAAATTATCACTTTCAGTTGTTCAATTACGAGTTCTTCCTTTGTAGAGTGTTGCAGCCAGTTGTTAATAGAAATGAAATCATGAAAAAGCTCGTTTAATTTAATTTACTTGTCACGGTGATAAGATGAAGACTTTTTCTATGACAGCAGAGACAAAGTATTTGAAGATATCTGAAAAACATGATTGTTAGACAAATCCAATATTTTTACAAAATTTACTTACTTGCTTATCAAGGAGTCATGTGCTAGAATAATGGCGTCGTGAATTCGGCACTAAATTTTTCCAATTCACTTCGATTATATTTTGCATAGATTCCACCGACTGCATTCGGTAACCCTCAAACGAATCAATCGTAATATCACAGTCGAGAATTACCGCATTGCAGATGATGTCGATGAAGAAAAGAAGAAAAATACTCTCGCACCTCAGACATGTTTTCGAGAGGTCTGAAATTTTCATTCCTTCAAATCACAAAATTCCAAAATACCTGGCCACTTGGCTTTGCCAATTCAACGAATCCAAATCTTCCGTTCTGGCTATTGGAGATGCCTCAACTTCTTCATCGACTCGGTCCAGGGATCCTTTTGGATAGCTTACCACACTACTACGATACCGTGCCCGTTGTCGTTCCCGCCGTTGCCATTGCTGTTTTGTATTAATGCATTCGTCGAGTCGGAGCCAAAACACAATAGCGAGCAAGCCGAGAGCATTGGATCGATGCAACAGAACACAGTGGTAGCAATCACAAGCAGCAATGACAGCAGCTATGAAGCGCTCCACCATCACCGCATCACAAACGGACCAAGAACGAACTCACTTGATTGGCATGAGTACTGGCTGGGTCTGGAATTGTTCGAGTTGAGTTACATCAACTTTTCGAATGTTATGCGATGTGAACAATTGCAGAAAGATGCACAATGTATGTAATCATGGTTCTGATGAAAGAGTAATCGATCTGGGACCGTTTATATTAATGGGCCTTTAGTGTGCTGTGTGCGCAGTTCGTCTTCGTATTCGAGTAGTTTGGGTATTCAGATCTTTTGAAAATATGCAGTCGGACGAAGGGATTTTGAAATTGATCTGTTTTTCGAGTGTTTCTGGGAAAAATTCGCGATCTGGTTTTGAAAGTAACGAAAAATGCAGATAGTTGGACTCAGTTAATGGTATAAAGTCTGTGGTTTTGGTAGTGCATAACCAGACGTTGTTATAGCATGCGTTCAATATTTTCAGATATTTCATCTTGATTTTACGTTTGGATGGGTTAGACATGCATTTGTATTTGGTGAAATTAGGAGGCATTGGAAAAGCCAAAACCGAATATACCGAAGGACTGGGAGGATAGAAAAGTTGGGACGAGACTCATGATGGGATGCGAGCTTCATGATCGCCTCCTGATTCTATTAGTTGAAGCAAACGAAACCAAATTGTAATCAAAAACCTCAAGATAGCAAGGTAGTTAGACAAGTTCGAAACTCTGACGGCTGGTTACTCAGGTCACGCTTTTCAGAGCGTACAACTTAGCCCAATTCGAGTACTTCACTGGGGCCTCCAATGTCAAATGTTTTCCACATTTGCTTGCAATCACACAGGAAGGTTCTACCATCCAAAGCTTCACGCTATCTTTTGCGTACTTTTGCCTGATGGTCAGTATCACTGGAGCCATCCGAATACCAATGGAGAAACTGCAACATATCTCCGGGAAAAATGAACCTATACTTACCAAACTGCAGCACCGTCCAATGTCTCGACATCTTGTCAAAAGAAGTACTGAGTTTGAGAAGTAGTTTTGAGGAAATGCAAACTTTAGCAGTGAAATGCATGGTCAGTGTTAGTGAAAATACATATTTTGCTGGAGTGGTACAAAAAGGCTGGTTGGGAGAAAACACACATAGGCTGTGCTTTCTACCTACTTTAGATTTAGAGCTTTAACTG
The DNA here is from genome assembly GCA_963978885.1 of Nemotelus pantherinus. NCBI lineage: Eukaryota > Metazoa > Arthropoda > Insecta > Diptera > Stratiomyidae > Nemotelus > Nemotelus pantherinus. The sequence continues at coordinate 8,176,904 of OZ022266.1, forward strand.
GTGATCAGATTGCTGCGTAGTACAGTAGATGTGGCTCTCATATTTTTCCAGGAGATCATATGAGGGGGATCCAGGAGAGCATGTGGGTTCACAGGACCCAAAGTTGCTCTTATGAACTTTTTTACAGCTTATTCCTTCCATAACAGCTTAGAGTCGAGGATAAGACCTAAATGTTTTGATTTAAATGGAATTGTTTGTGTGGGGTGGTTAAAATTTAAATTTAAATAAGTGGTTTCGAAAGTATACTCTGTTTCTCATTAGCTCATAGTGACTAATGTGACATTAGCTCATAGTGACTAATGTGACTACTTGCAGTAAAAGATCATTGATTTTTCTTTATTTGTGCTAGTTGTGGCAAATTTTGAATCATATCCAACGATAATATTTACTCATAAAGGTTATTCTTTTGTTTTTCATGCTTGACAGAAATCCATAAAGCTTCTGTTGATCGAAGCTTTAAACTTTATAAAAAAACAGCTCTGTTTTGCTAGAGCTATCACTTGAACTACACCATCAGCACCGTTACAGAAGAAAGTGATTGGTATGATTAAGTCCTACCAATAGGGTCAAGCAAATTGACGTAAGGGATAGATTTTCATCCAGTCATCCAGTCAGTCAGGGTTGCTTCTCTTTGCTATAATCCACCTACATGCGGTTCGATAGTAAATGTTGCTACAAGTTTTTTCTTCTCGTCAGAAATCTGTTCCAGAAGAAAATCATATAAGCGTTGACAAAAGCCAGGGGGCCGGAAAAAATCATTTGGTTCGGAAGAAAAAATCACTAGATTGTTGTAGAAAATCAAAGACGCCACACAAAAAGCTGAGAGATTCAAAAATATCCAGCAGGTCCAAAGAAAATCCTGGAATTCTGGAAAAATTAACTTGAACGTAGAAACAAATCATAAAACCCTTTAAAAAAATCAGCGTAGCTACAAAATTCAAAAAATCACTTGATTGCAGCAGAAAATCATGGTTGTCTGAAAAATTAGAGAGGCTTAGAAAATCATGGAAATCTAAGGAAAATCTTTAGATCGTATTAGAAAATTAGGGACACTTGAAAAATATCAGTGATGCATTTGAGACCTTGAGAAAAAACTCCTGAGATTATAGGAAAACTTACAAGACAGTAGTAGCAAACTATGGGGACCTGGGAAAATTCAATGAGTCCTTGAAAATCCCGAAAGTTCCAGAAGAAAGCCATATGAGCATTGGAAAGACCACAAAATTTTGGAAATAATCACGGGGTTCTGGAAAAAATCAAGAATGACTGGAACAAATCACGGAGGCCTCAAAAACTCCGGCAGCTCTAGGAAAAATCGCGATTTTTCGGATTAAAAATCACTTGATCGAAACAAAATATTATGATTATTTAGAAAAAATCAAAGGTGTCTAGAAAAACATGGTTGGTCCGGAAAAAATCGTGGGACTCTAGAAAAAAATCTTTAGACCATATCAACAAATTAGGGACAACTAGAAAAAATCAGGGAGGCTCAAAAAACCTCCCCAGATTCAGAAAAAGTCATATAATTCAAAGAAAAACCACAAGATCTTACTAATTTTATGTTGATTTATTGCCAATACATGCTGTAAAAAGATTCCCAGACAAAATGAACTCATACAGCTATTCACTTGTTTCATGAGTGTCTCAAATGGCCCATAATTTACTGTGTTTGTTTGCAGCTGCTGTTAACTCCCTAATGTAGATACTGGAAAGTAGCAAGCATTCATCAAGTGCCGTGTCACATGAAAGGATTCAGATAATCTTCGGCTATGTGTTGACTACCAAAGCACACTTCTCTTTGCCACTGGATTTTGATAAGAAAAGAGTATTGATGAATATTTCAAAAACCATAATTTACATAGAGGTTCAGCTGACACTAGTTTGTATCCGACAGTGTACAATCCGTTTACTCAGTTTTTAACGACCCAGGGTTCTTGAATTTGAATTTTCTTATTCTACATTCTTACACAGATGGAGGAGAAAAGCAGCTGTCATTACCTTGGAGTGAAGAAGGTTGATTTGGATAGCCATTATTTATTACTGCACATTCCAGATCCTCATCGGATCAAATGGCTGCTTTTCCTCTCTCTCTTGATTCAAAATCCAGGGGGTTGTGACAGCACTGTCTTTATCTTGCGATGCAAGTATTCCTGAACAAGGCTCAAGTTTGTTAGCCAGCCAGTTTCTATAGCCTTTTTTCTGATGTACCTCGTTCATCTTCATCTTCCATTGGGAATGAATCTGCGAACTTGAGGATATTTAGATCGCAACAGTAAACATTCTGATTAACTGAGGTCTTAGCCGGTTGTGTAGTCACGATTGTTTAGGTATGGAAAGGATTTCTCATTGCCAATGATGAAGCACTGATCTTGGCCAACTTCTAATCAAATACAAGCAAGTCACTGTTTATCAGATCTAAGACCTAAATATTATTTCAAGGTGAAGAAGGCTAAATGAAGATCTATGTCTCAATCTCGGTCCGCTCGAAATTTGATGCTTTTGAACCATCTCCAATTTCGTGCTTGGTTACAATTCATTCAGCCTACCTACTGCTAGCTTTGGAGATGCTGATGAAATATCAGCTCTAACTGGCCTTGAAATCACCTTTTGTTAAGGCATCTCAGAGATGACCCAGAAGTTACTTAGAGAAAATCATTGAATGACCAAATTATATCAGTTTGGGCAGTCCTGAATTTTTCGTGCCCTTACTGGCAAAATTGACTTAGTTGTTCAGTCGACTGTTGCCCTTTTTGAGTAGCAGATGTTCTCTGGGCTGTGAAATGGGTTCCTTTATGAATATCGTCCATTTAAGGATCTCCTTTGTTCTTTTTGGACCGCTTCTTAAAGAGGCACTCTCAAATCTCTTTAGAATCCAAGAGGCAGTTTTTGATTATTTATGCCTGAGTATAGTCGGGAGAACATTTGGTGTCTAATGTTGAAACAGCACTTGAAGTACCTGCAGCTGGTGTCAGAGTCGGCTACGTTGCCGTTTCTCAGGGAGTCTGTTCTGTTAATATAAAGTTCCTCCTCTCATCAGCGTTAGATTTGGTTGCCTTGGTACTGCGACGGACCAAAACACGGGCAGAGATTGATTTGCCAGAGGTCTGTGGAGCGAGCATTCATGGAACCCATATCTTTCGGATTCCTGTAAAACGGTATAGGCAAATTCCCTGTACATGGTTTCTAGCAACTTCTCTTCTGATTTATAGAATAGCTGGGTTATCAGTAACTCTCCTCCATTATTAGTACACTCTGACGTGATGCAGTGGGAAGAGACATAAGGTAGTGAATGATTAATCGCAGTAAGATTTACTTGCTAATGGAAGTCGGCTTTGAATAAAACAACTCTTAACAAGAGAATTTCATAAAGAAATACGATGAACTTTCAAGGCCATATTGCACATACTTCTTCAAAAAAATTAATTTTCTATCTTAACAATTTGCTCGAAAAAAACAGAGCAAAAGAAATCGATTCGGCGTCAAAAAAGTCAAAATTCTATTAAAACTAGACCTTGAAACTGTTACAAACAATGCTAATTAATATTATCTATTATCTTTTATGGATTCAATTAGATGTGGTAAGCCAAAGATTCAAATCGTAATTTTAAGTTACAAGCCTTCATAGCTGATATCATAGTATTATCTAATTTCCGAAAATGAGATCATAAGAATATCAATTTATCTCTAAAAAGTCACTACTAGGCAACTACTGTCTAAAAATTCTCGTACCCCGTCGATCATTTGTTCCTATTAAATTTAACAAATTACACCAACCAAATTGATTGCTTTCCTTAATAATTAGTCAACTTCGCATCCAACCACCGGATTACTCCTTTCATCTCCTCAGAATCTGTAAAACCGATAATACAAACATTTCATATCAAATATGCAAAAGTCTATATAACCAAGTCAGAACCTATCGACACCACATTGACAAAATATGCTTATAATTACGATCTGTGCGCAAGCTAATGTATAAAATTGAATCCGGCTACTCACTCGCCACAAGAGCCTGCCTCGCGGTAGCCGAATCGCGAAAGGATCGAATGCAACAACGGTTGGACCAACTTTTTGGCGAAGGACCCGAGGAACGGGTGAAGAGTGCTGAACGCGAACATGGTACTCAAAGACTCTGTACTATGCCTATAGGTCGCACCTGAGCGCCGGCCGTGTGATCAGGTATTTAATGCAGAAACCGTGGTCACCACATCTCCCTCACGACCACATTGGCAGCGATGCGCGTTGTCTCTGTCGGTCTCTTGACTTTGCTGAAAGAATCTCGAACTGAAATCCGAGCGACATTCATATCTTAAAGAGTTTTTTGAGCTTTAATTCCGGCCATATGCTCACTGCCGATGAGCCCTATAAAGTAGCCAGGAACATCGCCGCACCACACACGTGATACCTGAAGCCAAGTGGAGTGAATGATGCGCCATGCGCGATGCGCAAGTTATTCAAGTCTCTTATTGGTATATGTGGTGGTGGTGCTGGTGCTCTGTGCCGGAGTTTTCTTGCTTTTTGTCCATACGTAGGACTTAACCACCATACGCGATCGATCGTTGATGATGTTGTGTACCTGTAGCCGGTCTGTGTAGTAAAACGTGCTCGATGTTGGATGGTGGCGGGATGTTGGGCGTTGAGAGACGAAAACAGGTAAATAAAAGACGAACATGTTTTGAATTTTTTGAAAAACCTGTTTGAAGAACTATCTCATTTCTGGTTGGTAATAGAGCAGTGGTGGCGCAAAGTGAAATTTTCTGATTGGGTTTTTTTGGGAGGATAATACTTAATTATATGATTTCAATCTATTTAACAATTATTCCCGCTTTTTCATAAGAAAAAAATATTTTGTAATTTATAATGAGAAACTAAAACAAAATGCTGGAAAATTCATTAGGTGCTTATAAACTTAAAGAAATGTAAAATAGCTAATAGTCTTGAACGGGGATATGCAGGAAGCACCGATTACTTGATCCCCACTCTGTGCTTCAAGCGAGAATATCAAGCAATTGTTGGAGATGGACAGGAATGGAATAAGCAAATGTTCGAAGCAGTTCGTAGTATCTTCACTGATAGTTCTAAAACAGCTGCAGGAGTAGATGCTGCAGCATAATTTGCAGACTGCGACATAAAAGCAGCTTTAGTATTTTCCAGGCGGAGATTTTCACGGTACGTAAAGCCGAAGGACTAGTATATGCCAGAGATACTACATGTAAAGAGATCAACATCTCCACATTCATTCAAGAGGCGGTAAAAGCACTGATGTCTAACGCATACAAATGAAGTGCGTTTTCAACTGTATTCAGGCCCTGAATAAAATGGGCAACAACAGTAGAGTCCGTATTTTTTTGGTTCCCGGTCACAAGGGCATTGATCGAAAAGAGAGGGCGAATGAGTTAGCCAAACATGGGACCAATTTTCTCCTGTTAAGATCGGCAGATATGTCGGCTGCTATCCAACGGGTCAAGTACTTGATTGACTCCAATATGATGCAAGGTGCGATATGCAAATGGCGAGCAACTCAGACCTGCAGACTAACCAAAATTTACCAGGTAGCTACTAAATACCTGCTCAAATTAACGCGGATGACTGCAAACTGCTGGTTGGCCCCATTACTGGCCAACGTCTTGAAGCAGCATATGCCATAAAAATTGGGCTCTTAACCAGCGACACCTATAGGAAGTGTCTAGAGCTGGGTATCATAGAAACAAACCAGCATATCCTGTGTCACGACTCAGCATATGGAAAACCAGGCAGCAAATATGGATAATTTACTTATTGATCATGTAAATAGCCACCCTTTCATGCTTGAAATTATATGACTTGAATAAAATTTGATTATCCTACTGTATTCTTCTTGCTTCTTCCATTGCCAAGCTTCTCCATTTTTAAAAGGTAAAATATTTTTCACATTTTTTTTCTTATTATTTTATAACTAAAATCTTTTTCAATAAAATTAAATTAATACTAGATCAATTCGTAATTTTGAGTATATCTTCAAGACAATTTAAATGGAATCATGGTAAGCTTTCATGGAAGCCATAAAAAAATCCAAAGGAAAGACATAAGCCAGAAACTTGAAACTTCAATGTATCATTCATCCTAAAACAGAGCAAACGAACGGTTAGTTTGGTTAAATTTAGCATTTGTTTTCATTATTAAAAGATTATCCCAAACATATGCACACCTTCTACACCACTGCATCATCTCAATCCTAAACGAAAATGGCAAAATAAAATAAAACAAATCACATCTATAGCTGCGCGCGCACGCACTCAGCTCTAAGGCAGCACCACGCCGCGCTCATATATGGAATTCTCTCGTTTACCTGTCTTCGCATGAAATTGGATTTACCTGTTCGTTGGACCAAAATGACCATAGACAAGAATTTCCTACACACCAAACACCACACCAAATCAATTCCACTTGGATTCCGTACCGAGCCCGGTTTTCGCATAACTATACATCGATAGGCCGTGAGTTCGTGAGTAGTGGAGTTGCTTGCTCTCTTGAGACCCTACTTGCTTTAGTGGTCGAGTTATTACAACTTAGGTTGACAGTATAGGTAAGGTTTGCAAAGGAGTTGGTGTAGAGATCCTGAGGCTCTGAGGTTCATTTGGAAAAGCCATGTTGTTATATGCCGAAATGATTGCCCGAGCGCAAGACTGCAAGAGGTCGAAGCCATGCTAATGTTGGATGAGGACTTGTTTCTATTGGACAAAAACAGAGCGTATTACCTTTGCAGGGTGATGTGGCACAAGTACTGTTTATGTCGTAAGGAAGGTAGAAGTGAAATGTAAAGTTTTAATTGTTTGGTTTGTGGACCTAAGGCAGCTTAGATGGACTTTCTCCACCGGATTTTGAAAGTATACTCTCTTCAATCTATCGTCATTTTGTTTCCAATATTTACTAGCTTTTTGTGAAGATTTTTATGTAAACTTGAATTAAATTAGGAAAGAACTGCAATCCTGATGAAAAAGTTTTGATTTTAAAATCTGCAACTCCTACAACCATTTACTTGATTATTTCAAATTTCAAGTATCTTAAAGCTCTTGAAAGTTAAATTTCCTTTGAAAAATTTTATTATTTTATATCATAAATTTTCTTTGCATACTGTCTGTAGACAGAACATACAATCTCACTTCTATCGTTTGTGAGTAAACAAAATCTTAGCACAGGTAACTAATCAACCCAGTCGTCTTCTTGACTTTTTCCCTCACACTCGCTCACACACAGCCAGCACGCGGTAAGCACAAACCTTCGAATTATGAGAGACCAGCACCATCGACAAGAGCTCTGTAAAGGTGCATAAATTTCCATCTTTGAACCATGGCTTTGATACCACATTACCAATACAGTGACACATTAGCGCAATGCCGAGCATGAATTCATTTAATGTTGATCGAAGAATTCTCAGTTCTTGCTGCGCTCAGATGAAAGAAAGAAGTTCGCGAATAAGTCCCCGCGAAGATTTTTCGTCGTTTTGCCGTCGCGACTAATCATTCATTGCATTTGCGATTTGAGCAAGAAAACTTCCAAACGATTGTACCAAATCGCAATAAGATTTCGAATCAAGAAAGGATTAAGTGCGCTGATCGAAGATTATTCTAATAAGTGAACGGATAAAGTGCGGTTGTGAAAGAAATTGTCTTTGATTGGTCGTCGTGGATGTGATTTGCGGGAAGAAGTGAAAGAAAGTTTTGCATAAAAAATTGCAAGTTTGAGAGAAAAGTGTTAAAAGTATAATCGAACTGTTGCGATAATTATAAATATGATCGATATTGTTGAAAATGAATGATAATTATGTGAATATGTTGATTTTTGATGAAAAATACGCATGCGGTTCGCGTTTCGTTTTTATGCCGTCGCTGTAACATGGATTCCCGTTTGAAGTGTATGAGGCTGAGAGCTGGTTTAAAATTAATTCATAAATGTGCTTAGAAAAATTTAAAGTCCTCATGTATGTGTCATACCAATGTCTTGTGCTGTAACTTTGAATGTAAAATAATAAAATATATTCAATAAAACAAGTGAAAAATAATTTCGACCCCAAGAAGTGTTCCAACAAGCCCTATAAAATTGAGAATATATTAAAAGAGTGCCACGATTTTGATAAGCAGATCTCAAAAGTGCTTTTGAAAGAAATTTATGGTTACTAAAAAATAAAAAAATATAGTGCTTGATTCGTGAAACAGAAGAAAACATTATTTGTTTTTCATACGATATAGTTACAAAAAACTGCTGCACATATAAGGATAAATAATTTGCAAGGATTATATATTTCGAGCCTACAAAAATTAAAGCAGGTAAGAAAATGACTGACTGAATGAATATGGTTCATAGGTAAACGACAGCCTGAATTACAGATTCTATGGCGAATCAAATTCCAAGCCATTTTCATTTCCTATATTTTCTGCTCAGACAAATTGAACTGAATTGACTCGTATCAATTTTCAATATCCACTGTCTGACATACTCGAGTATTTTTTTCTACGGTCAATCTGAGAAAAATTGTCCATTATAAACTCAGGTACTCGAAATGCTCATCAAACATAACATTACCACTTAAAATCAAGTAATTTCAGACTTTAAAGAAAGTTGTAGATAACATTTAGCTGTAAATTGTTGACCAAAATAATTTCTAATAAATAATAATTTCCGTATCTGAAAGAAACCAATTTCAAATTACTTTAATTTACTTGCTCGATTGTGGTTACGAAACAATGCAAGTGTGGCACTTGAATTTAGTAGTCTGCAAGTAGAAGCGAAACTAATCTGCAAATTTAGGCATGAGTTTGAAGTATGAATGATTTGGATAATTACAGAAGTAGATTTCGGATATGAATATTTAAGTGCGATTTCAAATTTGCGGATAAAAATTTACACATTTCCGGTGCACTAAAAATAGTGGCTTTCGCCAATGTTCAATACCGTTAGAAGAATTCTAGTTTTCTTATAAGTGATATTCATATGTTTTCAAAATTTCAAACAAAATATCGATCCATGGTGAAAGTAAATTTAGGGCACGAATTTGATAAGAAAATTATTAGTTGATAGAGGTAAAATTAAATACATTTTAGCTCGTCTAACAGATCATATTACTTCACATATTAATTAGATGCCTGTAATTTTTGGAAGCTTTGAATACTATTTTAAAAAATATGGAGTTTGAGGGTATTTTGACCGAGATTATGGGTTGGTTTTTCAAAATTCATTTGTTCCATGTTTGAAATCCATGTCTTAATGTTTCTCCCGAAAAGAAGCCAAAATTTAATATTCTTATTTACATTCTATAATTTCAATTCCAGTGGCATTTAATTGGAAAACGTAATCAACTGTTTCCAAAATTTTATCTTATAAAAGATTAAAATTCCTCTATCTGAGTCTCAGCCTTAACTTAAACTGCTTAGCTTCGGAAATTGGAGTACTGAATGATTTTTTATTCGGAACAATGTTGCTGACAAAAGCATCTTATCCTGTTGTGAAGATTGAATAGTAACTTCATATTTCATGCTACTTCAACTAATTCAAAGCTTTTGAAATTCATCAAAAACAAAAAAACAAACCAGAGGTAAATATTCGGTAAAGTTATAAATATTTGCATGAAATTCAGCAAAATGATAAAAAAATGTCAAATTGAATCAACCTGAACCTTAAACAGTTAGATAGTGAAAAGATATTCGGTCTGTAGAGTTGTCAAAAACCAGGGTTAATATAATATACGATCTTGTGTACTTGCTGGGCATATTGTGCCAGGCAAAATCATTTTCGTGTGCGTAATCAGCATAAATCAGCAATATCAACTTACAAACAAGGTTTTACTTTTTGCTTCTGATGTTGGTCGCCTTATAAAAGCTTAATCGACAAATCTGCATGTGACGATTTTGAGTACTACAACAAATTGGTGCATTGAATGACACCTGATTATTTGTTTGGTTTGGTCATAGGAATCACCGGAAAATTCGGGAGATGAATCAGTTTCTAATTTTATTCAAACAATGTTAAATTACGAGTTCATGAACAGAAGTTTTATGAAAATTCTTTTTCGAAGAAACAAAAAATGTTTTTTTTTATAATTTCAATATTATGTAACCAAATCTAAACCATGCATTTTTTGAGGTTGTTCCTTATTTTCCGAAGAAAGCAAAATTGAAATTTCATTAAACTGCAGGAATACAAAAGTTTCGTAGTGAAAATTTTTTGATCTATTTTTTTTGGATGATTCATTTTTTGAAACTTATTCTTTCTCGGAGCACAAAAACCCTTAAAAACTTGTGCTTTGTTAACATTTCAGGTAAAATCCTGAAGTCTTCTATTCTTTGAGTGTTATTATGCTTGCGGCTTTACTTTCGACTAAAAGCATTTACTGATGAAAAGTAACATAATCGTAAGACCATATTTTTCGACGGAAAAACTCCCAAGCCTTTATGATCCTTTGCAAAATTTTCTTCGTGCTGTAATGAGCGTAAGTTTTTCTGCTTCTGAAATTCTTGAAGTTTTTTCTGCTGCGTTTAAACCAGCAAAAAACTGGTGATAATGAAAATTATTATGAGAAACATATTTTTAACTGAAAATTCTTTCAATGACTGCAAGCTATAAATAAATAAACATTATTACTATTTATTGTTGTATAGTCTGAAAACATTAAAATTAGAACAACATTTGAATTGTGTTTTTCAAACTAATTTTCCTGAATATTTCTCAAGCTGCTCGGAAAAATTTCTGGAGAGAAAAGTGGCCAGTGAGCAAGAATATTTTTTTTCTAAGATTGTCGGCGACGTAGAGTTTAATACTTAAATACTAAATTTGCTCATTTTTATTGAAAAAGGTCAACCAAGTATATTCGATTACTTAAAAATGAGTTTGATCTTACTGTCTAAATTCAGATTATTTATCATGAAAAAAAAAATCAACTTAATTTTTTTGGTTATCGACTTTATACCGGGAAGATACGTAAGAAAAAATGAACAAGTTTTGAATTTATCAAGGGCAGAAGATAATGATTTCACTTTGAACCACCACTGTCTGAGTTCGAAAATATAATTTTGTGAGAAAAAGTATTAGTAAGCTAAAGGCGCCCAATGTGGGTAATTTGAGTACTCTAAATAAGTTGTTTTTTTTCAAAAATTGTGAATACTTATATTAATTTAATTAAAGGTTAATATGGCTTAGACTAAGTTTTGATCATATCTTTAAAACCTTAATGCTAAATAAGAGCTGCCAAAAATGCCGAAAATGTTAAGTAAAGTAATCCCACGAAAATCCTCGCACAGATCTATGGTTTCAAGCTGATAGAGAGTGTCATCAAAAATTTACAATCGATGCGAGTACGAGTGTGTAATGCCACGTTTACACGCATGGCAAATATTTTTATATTTTAATATTTTTAATATTTTTTCAAGTACCAATTTAGAGCTAGTTAAACTCAAAGCATGGTGTACGGACCTTCGTCCAAACTTGGATTTAAACCAGGTACGCCACACACCACGAATCCAGTGCTCTACCCACTAGGCTACACAACCAAGAATTTAATCCTGAAATGATGATCTGAATAATCACTCTCTGTCCTATCCCTCGCTGACAAGAAAATAAGAACTGGCATATGCTAATAACTGACATTTATGTACATTCTACATGGGTAAAAGAATTTGGTTGTGTGCATTTATTCATTTGATTTTGCATCCTCATCCCTACAAAAAACAGTAACAATTAGATGTATCCATTAAAAAAAGCTTATTTTCATTTATTGGAGATATACATATCTTAGATATGTACATCTCATAGAATCTCCATTCCATTTAATAAAAAGTTGTAAAATGATCCAGTTTTATGAAGATTTTATAATATCAGAGTTCACAATAGAACTCAGAATATATAGAAGGTTTTTCTAAAGTAAAGTAAAGTTGTGTTACTACAGACCGTTCGGGGTCATAAGGTTTGAGGGTATTTAAATTTTCATGATCAAAATTCATTGAGTGATGATATTATGATATTATTCATTGAGTGATATTATGTACAGCAAAATTCATTTGCTGTACATAACATATTGAAGAAAATATGCTGTCATTGAAAAATATGATATATCCATTCTTGTAGTATATTTGAAGCTCAAATCAACGTTAATCCTCTTTATAAACATATTTTTGGAAAATGGGCTCCAAATGGACTTTATCGTGGCTTATTTCCTGAACGAAAGATGAAAAACTCGTTAGTTTTCAATAAGTTCTTTGTGCATTGTTGTTTTTTACTACCTTCTTCTACAAGTCTATCGTTGAATATAGTTCTGATAATTTTTGGTCAAGTGAACTTTGAAGTATTATTGTTTTCAAACATTTTTTCTTTTTCTTTAAAAAATAGAAATATTATTTAAATCAAGTCTGAAATTCTAATACCGTGAAAATGCCATCCACAAATAGCATTGAAAAATGTTGAATGTGAAGTCGATTGAAAATCAAATCGAATGAAACATACAAATTTCAAATATCTTCTATAATACTATGTATTAACTATGTCCGATACTGCTTTTCTGTATTTCATTGTGCAAAATATTTTATTTAATTTTCAATACAAAGCATTTACACTCCTCTCCCTGTTAGGATATGCAGCCTTATATAAGAAGTGAAGAGACAACTTAGAATATAATATTGCTTATTACCTCTCAAACAAAGTAATAAAAATAGTATGGCTAGTAAAGTTTTCCGAAAACTAGCCGATAAATATTAAAAATGAAAAGGATATTGTAAGAAATTCAAAAAGTGTTAAAACTATTAAAAAGGAGAAAAAATCAACAATTTACAATGCACCGCAGAAAAATATAACAGAGTTTTTTTTTAAGTAGATCGTTTTTTAGCGTTTGTTGTCAGAAAGCTAATAGCCATGCATTTTTTAGTAAAGATAAATTATATTTTATGTTAAGCTTTACTGCCCGCCAGTCAGATTTTTCTAAATAATGACAGTTATTCAGCAAATGATATTAAATCGCCAATTATATGCAATGTGCTAATATAATTTAAAGATCTATTGTACCATACCAATTTGAAAAAACCTTTCCTTGTGCGCCGTCAAACCGTTACTCATGGTGGTGTTTTTTTAAAATTTTGTTTAGACGTTCATTAAGTGAATTGCTCCTTAAATTATACATGGCTTCAGTTTTCAACATTTTCGAATAAGACTTTGCACAGGGAACATACTTTATTTATTTATTTATTTAAATAAATAAAGTATGCTCCCTGTGATTCCTTATTGGGAAAGTTGTACGTTTTTGATGATAGATTTCAATTTTACCAGGCACGGGCCATATTCTTCCCACAGATTTTTTTTGAAGTCGAAAAATATTTTTTTCAAACAACTGCATCCTCGAGTGTTTTTTTTTTGCAAATACAAGATATGTAGCCAAATTCACTTGGCATGCTAATTTATTTGCTATTAGAATTGTTAAGCAAATTAATGTTGGTGGTTCCTAATCGAACAATATTACATTGTTTTGAAATCTTCTAAGTATTATTCTGATTCCAAGCAAAACTAAATACTAGAAATGATCCACACACACAGACAGGATTTAAATCGTGGTTTTATCAAACATGCTGACACTGACCACTGGCAATGCATTTGTCACGGAAAAAATCATCTAGTTAGCTGTGGTAACGTTATGTTCGCTCTTATTATTCGCTTTAACTTACTTTTTTAGTTTAAAATAAACTCGGTCTTGTAGCCAATGTAGCATTTCTATTGGAGGCATTGCAGATTTGAAATACACCATTCTTTCCTGAAATGCATGAGCTTATAACAACAATGTATCGCAAATAAAGATGTAGCCAGACATTTTTTTCTAAAACTTCATATATTAATGTAGAAGAGACTGGAGCCAACTGAGACGAGATTCACTACCTAATCAAAGTTGAGGTAGCAATATTCGTTGTCATGTGAAGCACCGTCTAGACAGTTAAGCAGCTGAAAAAAGATTTATGCAGTTTGTTAAAGTTTCAATTAACAACTCTGCCGAACATGTTGGATCAGTCTAGTTTGAATGATGTTGTTTTTATTGCGTTTCAGTGAAAATAGTATGTCATACATTATATTTTATTTATAAGCACACTTAAAAGTTATTTAGAATGGATTCAATTTATTTTTATTTAAAATAGTCGGTTGTTATTGAAAAATGCGAATCGTCTACAATTTGAATTTAATTTCTTTTCCTTCAAATTTTTACGCACATAATTTCCCACCATTTGCTCCTGATAGATTTAATATTTGTTTTTTTTTTGTTGCTGTCTTTATGGTCTTCCCTTGTAGTTTACAACCATACGGTAATTTTGCAAGATTTATAATTATTGTGGATGAATTTTAAAATTACCAAAAATTCTTACCCACGTTGGGCGGCATATGGTTTTTGTTAATTTTTTACGTTAATTCCCATATTTAAAAGCTTCAAAGTACCCGTATAACATTTATACCCTTGTATCTTAGTATTGAATTTTTTTGACATTATTTCCAGCATACTGTAATAAAAAGGCAACCATATATAGAATCATAGTCAAAAGCCCTTACGTAATTTTTGTCTGATCTTTGTTTGTATGATGTGACTCTATTCAATAAAATCAATAAACTTTTATAATAAATTTCCACAAATAAATTAATTACTTCATAAAGTACGATGTCAGGATCATTAAAACTTTGATGCTAACTGTTAACCTAAATAATAATAAAAAAAAAAAACAGAAATTTCGTGCATACGCCGTTTATTCAAGAATCGTACTCAGCCTTGCTACCATCCATCAGTAGAAACTACGCCCAGTAATTAAAATATTAAAATGATCTTCAATTCCAGAACAAAAATAAGCAAAATCAACACCGACATAAAACCTATCTAACTTATCAACTAAAAAACTATGCACACAATATATACGAGTATATCAGTCTACGATTTGGACATATTAAATTGATTGATTGTTGTGTCCTCTCAACTATTCATTTCAAGATGATTCGTTGCTGCCTTCACAATTCCCTTTGGTTTCAAGTCAGTCAGTTTCAATAAACGTTCTATTCTCATACCATGATCGTTTCCCATAAGAACCTTCTCCACCCACACACACACTCTTCCAACAAAACCTCGAGAATATATATAATGTTATTCATTTGATCAATTTTCTACTTTGGTTTTTCGTCTTTTGTATGATTTATAATTACATTCATGACTTGGACAGACTTATTTATAAAGTACATTGCTAGTTATGATGTTCAATTCACGACATCGCGACTACGACGTCGACCGACAGAGTGGTTGGTTTGTCAGCCCAACCTAGCCTGATCTGCTGAGTGGTGATCGAGGATCGTGAACTGAGGTGACGATGATGGTAATGGTGGTGATGGCCATTATGATGAGTATGACGCCGTTGATGGCGAGAAGACCGAATACCAATGCCATTGCTCCGAAACCGAACCAACTGTGAATGAATGTGAAGATGATGTCGCAAATGATGCGCTGATGATCGTATTGATGACGATGATCAGCATTTCAATTCTAAGCGACAATTTCGCTAGAATGTCGTCTATTTGAAAAGAAAGGACAGCGTTGGTTGGACGTTAACCGACAGCATTTAGGGTGAGTTGTGTGGGCATATGAAAAACATCAAAACAGCTGGATTCAAATGAAAGTTAGATGAAGGAAGTCATTATTCGTGATTATATTAGAAGAAAATGATTTGAAAATGCTTTAGAAATATTTACTTTCTATCTGAAATTATTTATTTTGTGATCAATTGTTTAGTGTATTTTTATGGTTAATTATTTTTCATTTACTTTAATCATATATAAACCATATAAATAAACTATTATTGCAAATGTTGAGAATTTATGAACTAATGAACAATTAATCTTTTGATCAGAAAATATATTTGAGTAGACGCAATCGACCCAAATTTACTTCACCATTGGCGTTAAGCACAAATAAATTGTCTTATGTGTTCAAACATTTTCAATTTCGGTTAATCATATTTTTTTTTAGAAAACTGGTAAAGATTCTTCTAGAGATATGACTCTGACCCTATCTAAACTAGATACATGTTTATTCTGTTTCTTTTTTAGATTCACAGATCTGCTATTTTTCTTTATATCCACCTAGAAATTGTAGGCTTAACAAATTCATTAAATAATCAAAACAACAATCCGAGCGATCACACTATCTTAAAAATGTGACCTTTTGTGAAATTATTTATTCATTTCATTACCAAAACATGATTTTGAAATTTAAACTGAATTCGATCTTGTTAGTTTTGACTTCGTTTTATAAGTATCTAAAGATTTCGTTTTTTGTACACTTTAAATGAATAAATAAATACTAAAATTAAGAACTTTCGGTCCAGATACAGAAGAATGACAGTTGTCTTGTTACAGAAAACTAGAAAATGCTTTTAGGGCATTTTATTTAGAGATGAAGTTTTGAAATGGAAAAGATAACTGGAAACTGGTATATTATTGCCTTTTGACTCCCTTCTTCGCAGTGACCGTTCTTGCGTTCTAACACCCTTTCTCTGGTGTGTTCAGTTTATTTATCGCTTCCTTGTAGATTTGCTACTTAAGGATTCTAGTGCTTGTAAATTCGAGTGAATATAATTTTCGCTCTGTTTTAAATATTTTAAGTCCCGTTAGGGTATTTGCCAATTTTTTCGAGCAGTTTGAGAGACTTGTTACCTATGTAATTGTCTTTGGTTTCTATTCGTAAGTCCTTTTTTATGAAAATGTTTATTTATTGGAATTGTTTTTGCGGGATGATTAAAATTGAAAAATTTTTATTTACATTGAAAATGTTATTTGACAAAGTGGTTTCGAAAGTATGCACTGATTCTCATCAGATTCACACAGTGCATACTTGACTGATGTGACCACTTGCAGTTGGAAATCATTAATTTTTATTTACGCTAGTTGGGACAAATTTTAACATCTCCTACTTATATCCATCGATATAATTTACTTGCAAAGGTTATTTAATTGTGATCATGGTTCCCTACTTGTCTATAAATCAGCATAGACAACGTATATCGTCTCTAAAGCTTATCAAAGCAGAGCATATTGATACGGGAAACTCGATCGTTTTTTAATTAATTTCTAAAAGAACAGATCGCATCTAGTTACGACAAGGTCGGTGGCAGAAGACCTAGCCTGAGCTCATTATAGTGCCTAGGTAAACGTAAGAGCGGTGAATTGTAACACGTATCAGTCCGAGAGAAAAGAGCGTTAAACGTTAACGTGGATTTTTTTGACTGATCCGATACTCGAACGGAAACCTGGTTGCAGAGGTCAGATCGGACATAAATCTCGCACTCTACCTGCAAGAAGGCAAATTGTATTTGAAAATAAGAGAGCAGATGAACTTGCGTTGCACAGATTTAACCGTATTGATTAAGTATATAAAATGTCGGCACCAAACTGGTCAACATTATTCGATGATACTGCGGACAAAAGAAAAAAGTGTATTTGTAAAATACTTAGAGGACCTGGGAGTAAAACTCGAATGTCTGTGTGCTTTGGAGGTTATATGCAAGATATAAAGAAACAAGAAATAAAAGTTTAAATTTGAAAATTACTCCAAGGTCTTTTAAATGGAACACAACACCGATAAAAAATATAACGCAGCACTAACAGTGGTGTACAGCATTAAAATTGTAGTCTAAAATTATGAAATTGATAAAAAGCACATAGCGCATACGACACTTCAACAAAGTGTGGCATTTATGTTGGTAATAGCTATGCACATAGTATCCTCAACTTTTACATACAGCTAGAATAGTATTTGCTCTTAAAGACTGGGGTCTCCGGATCGAATCCAAGTCACAGCAGACGTGTTTTTTTTAACATGGCCCATAATTCCTGGTGTGTAATATTCTCCAGAGTGATCATGAGTATCAGAATTTCACCCCAAAGAATGGAGCATAAGCTGCTGAAGTCCAAAAAAAGTGCAAAATAATACGCAGGAATTTTCTGAACTCGAGTTTTATTTTCTTTATTCTTAATCTTTGAACGCCCTTACCACCATGACCACTTCCAGTACAGCCTTATCTGAAAAGCATTCAGATAAACTTGTCAATAATAACAGTTGTATCTGTCTTAGCTTGGCTACTATCATCTGCTGAATTGCAAGCGAATATGTCTGGACATAATCAAAATTGAAGAATGTGAGTCCAAACCAATTGAAAAGCAGAACTGCTAAATATTTTTCCAAAACCAAATGATATACTCCTGTTTCTTTAAGAACCACATCAATCTCCAGATCATCGTAAGCAACATCCATACGACAAAGATCGAAATCTCGAACAACACGATCTTCGGTCATAGACCGCATAATGAATTCTGTATTCCAATTGATTAATGAGTAATTTAGTTGAAAGCCAACGATTACACTCCATCACCTTATAGAGACAGATATGTACTTACTAAGACTTATTTGGTTCGTTGTTGTGAATTCTTGATTTGTGTCTAATCAGCTTTTTTTTTAAATATAAGTTTGGCTAGACTCAAGCTCACTCAAACTCCAAGCAATGAACCTGTCTTTTATCCCGATACGTCTAACCACCAGATAAATCTAAACACAAAGCGATAAGTCCAGCAACGCCTGAAAATTCGGTAAACATGTCCCAAGCTCAGAGGACTCTACTGCGAAATCTGAGCGCAGATTTTCAAGCTTTTCGGGTACCGAGCATGAAATTAATTTTTTGAAATAGTCAAATTTCCGATCGCAATCGAATTCCTAGAAGACAATTATTCATGACACGATCACCCAGAATTTGACAATCTTTAACATGAAATCAAGTGACAGTTAATAAATTTATTTCGAAATTTCGGATCGTATGTAGCGACAGCAAGAGAGCATTGCTTTGGATATTTAGTCTACTACTAGGTATAGGTATCATGATAATTTGTTTGCTGGTTTTTCTTTTGATTTGTTTTGGTCAGGGTCTTATCGTGAGTCGAAATCGAAATGAAAAAAAAATAGTTTGATTTTGTTAAAGCTGGCATAGCAGTGACAGAATTTAACGCCTTTCGGTTGGCAGGAGGTATTCAAGTGGAAGAATCGGACGCGATCGGTGACACTGGAAAGAGATACATACATGCGAAATGCAGAGATGTTTGTACAGGCTTATGTTAGAAAGTAGATTTATGTTAGTTTGACGGGTAATCATTGTTTTGCTGTAGGAGAAGACTTTCATACGTTTGAGTATTGAATTATATTGAAATGCCACTAAGATTAAAAATGTTTCATATTTGATTTAAGACGCATACGACCTTTATATTTGAAATAATTCTTAGTACCTTAATGTAATATCATTAACTACTTGACCACTTGAAAATACTTTTCAGCTCATATATCAAAAAGATAAAATATATTTTCATCTCGCAAAACAGTAGCAAAAAATTAGTTACTCCGGAAACAGTCTGATAGTTCTCATGCACTTAGCACCTTCTCATCAATTAACGATAGTTTCCCAGCATACCATGACTTCAAAAGATTTTACACATCTAGTAACAATACCACATCAAACATTTAACCTCAGCAATTAAAAATTGCTACGATTCGATGAAACAAGCTAATTCGTTGCTCTCCTGCTGTCCAACTGATTACTTTATTCACAGATTAATTTGCAATACGCGCAGTTTCCTGCTCGTTAGCGTCTCTCATCAATAGCTCCACAGTAGAACAAACGTGTACATTCAAACTTTTCACATCCTATCTCTAATTAACCAGGCCGGCGATAATTTCCGCAACAGCAATAATCATCCATACAATTGCATTGACGAGACAAAAAAAAACATCCAAGCGTACTACCAGAACATCCACACAAAAAGCTTGTCCATGAAAAAAAATATCTTCAAAAACAAAACAACCAAAGCAAACAAAATACATATTCCAGCTACTATGAAAAGAAAAGCTTGCGCGGTCGCGGGATAAAAAAGTTGGACAAGCCAAAGAAAACATCTTAAAACTCAATTTGTCATAATTACGATATTTCGAATTCTCTTTTTGATTGGCCATGCCTCTGGAGGATATCGAATTTATCAAATCTCGCGTTCGAAATCTAAAGCAATTACCGCAGCTTGATATGCAGCCCCAGCATAAGGCAATAACAAGCGACCGGAGCACAGAGTTCAGCAGCAGAACTACATAGTTGCGTCCGCAGTCGCTTGCTTCGAGCATTCTTCAATGGGATTTTACGATGTTTCGCTCTTAAGCTAATTTTCATACTTTAATTCACCAATAATAATGTAATGATAATTTTTAAGTTCATCGATGTGTTTTCGGCAGCATGTGCACTAGTACTACTAGTCTGGTTCAATTGTGTGTGTTTGTGTACACAATAACAGTATCTCTTACGCAATGTTAGATTTGGTTAGATCTTAGATTTATATCTTAGTCGGAGTCGAGCAAACAGTTGATCGAAGATGGGAAGCAAAAAATAAGCGTGCATGGAGCAAACATTTCCTACGCATCATATTCGAAATCAAAATGATTATTTTCTATTCGGTTTCGCATTTTCGATTTGAAATTTAAAATGTTTCTTAGTTCGAAACGCAAGCATCGAGCAGAAAGATAGATCGAAAATCAGATGAATTAGAAATACATAAAGTTTGTCGATGGTAATGATGACCATTAATAACTAAATTGACCGGAAATTGTGGTAACTTTTGATTTTCGTGTAATTAATTTCGTTAAGGTTTCTGAAATTCGAATTTTTTTTATTCGTTTCTGTTTTTCTCCTACCTGATGGCTAGCTAAGTTCTGGTGTGTTTTTCTTGTACGATCGCATTTATCGCGTTGGTTGTCGTTATGCGTTCTGTGTATGTCTCCATGGCTTCGATGACTTTCTGGTTGCCATTCATAGTTGAAGCAGATCAAAACTGGTTTTTGATGGTTGTTTTCTGATGAAATTCTTGGAAATTATTAGTTTGGTGGTGCCGGGGTCTAGAAAATAGGATGAAACCGCTTTTGATGTTCGAGGATAGGTTTTTTTTTGTTGGGTGAATTCAGTGTAAAAATGAAGGAAATAGGATTTTACCTGGATTGGTGGGACTGGTTTTGCAGTGAGTTAAGTAAATTGTAGATGATTATTAGGGAGTTAAACTAGGTTTGATTGGGAAATTTTGAAAAGGATTTTTTTGAAGCTACTGTTTCCTATAGCGAAACAATTTAGGTGTTTTATTTTGCTGGTGCGCTGCAAATTCCCTAACTGCGAATTTTGTGAATGTGAAAATGTCCTTCACCAACAAACCATCACTTCTGATTTTTCTATTTCTATTTCTAGCTCTTCTTTCAATGCTGTTGATAGTTTTAAGGATCTTGGCGTGATCTTTGACTGTAAAATTAAGTTTTACAGCATATATTGCATATCACTGCCAGGGCCTCCTGTTTTTTTTCTACTTGAACATTAATTTCATCTCTTCCCTTCTGGTTTTCTCCTTCATGCTTACTGTTGTAGTATATTGACGAGCTCTTTAATAATTCACTTCATTCGTTGGTGTCCAAACTGAGCCACTGCTCATTCCGTGCTTTCACGTGTGGAATTATTATTATCGGAATTCACCATCTACTTGTGGTTGCTGCCAACTCCCTAATAGGGCAATTGAGGGTAGATAGTCATTAACTGGTAGGGCAATATTGCTGAGCCTAATGACTTCCATCATGACTCTTACGGTAAAGAAGACTCGGTGAGGATTCAGATTCTAGATTTTGACTTACTTAGAATCTGGTGCTTTTATCCCACTTCAAATTTTGTGCCAGTTTGCTTACTGCTAGAATTTACAGGCTCGCAAAATGCTGTGGTTTTTGCTGATTTTGCTGTTCAGTCGACTTCTAAACTTTTAAGGGGCTAATCTTGCAAGAACCTTAGTTGCGGGGTGAATCTGTTTATTTAATCCTGCCCACTTAAGAGCTTTATTTCCGGACAGTTTTTCATGGAAACATTTTCGAATTACTCTAGAATCCTGGTGGTACTCGCCTAGATTTGCTGGGCCCTCGCAAAGCTGATATGCAAAAAGTTGGCACCAGAGATATCATCAGCAGGTGCCCGAGTTGATTTCGCTGTCATTTCTCGTGGATTTTGCTTGTTATAATCGGGCTTCTTCCTCTGACAAATTTACTCACAAAAGGTGGAGACAATTTTTCCTGTGAGTAGCTACATTCTCCCCATCACTTTGACACTTCACCGTAAAAAAGTCCACTCATTGACTTTGGAAGCAGGGGAGGATTGAATAAGTCAAACTTCTGTTCAACATGTTTTGGTATTTTCGAAACTTCGATGCTGTTGAGCATAAATTTAGAACCATTTTCTTTGTTCGAATGTGTGCGCATCAGAAACATCCCATAGCTATCTGTGCAAACCAGGGAGATCCTGGGGCGGTGTGTATGAAACCTTATGGGAACAAGTACACATCTCAACTGAAACCTACATTGACCGAGGCTACACAATTTTCTGAAACCCATCACGATTTTACTATCCCGGGAGATAAAGTCTAAAATACCAAGATCACCTAATCAGTGCCACAATTAGTGTTAGCTTATCATCCGTGAAAGAAAGCTGACAATTGCCGAGGTTAGATAATTTTACGTTAGACAAGATCCACTACATAAAATTTATCTAACTACCTCCCAAGTAAGGTTCAATAGCTTCCTGAAATTTCTTTAGACATTCTTGTTAGCTCCTTTAATATATTTTTACCCATCAATATTACTAAAAACTCAACTGCCTGCTTTTTACTTAAAAATTAGGTCCTCTCACTCTCAACCAAATATTTAAATGTTAAAATATTGGCACGATTATACTGTTATTGTGGCTGTATAGTAGCCATCACAGTTTGGACAATGTGCAGCACGAAGCAATTTTTTTTAACAATTATTATGACTTTTCTAAATGTAAAGGGATTTTAACAGCATTATCTCTAAAGGAGTAATAATTGAAAATAAATGGTATTATTCTGACTGAATTCCATCTATCAGGAAAGTGATTTTTCGATCTACCTTTTCTGGTGAGTACTTACAAGTGATATTATTTGTAAGTGAATTTTCTTCCAGGACACTTGGAATTTGCAAAGAGCTTCTAAAATATAGATAAATTAAACACCTCTGCGAAGCAAAAGGATAAAATTCATAAGCATTCATTCACTTGACCTGGTGATGAACCGTTATGCAATAAATAATATTCGCAATACGTTAAATTTATAATTGGATTGTGAACATGTTACGATTCATAATTAAGCTACAAATTACGACCTATAAAAACTGGTTTGTTGAATCGGATTCAGTTCAGTTCGGTATTAAGAACTTCTTGCTTTTCAGTCAGTGCTATCTCGTCTCTATGTTCATGTGTTTTCTAGATGCTTGCATAAATATGTATGTAATTTGTTCTACACTGAATTTCAGCTAATAGATCATTAAGTTTATTAGTTAGGCTGATAATGAGTTTCCTTATTGCAGTGATGATATATTCGAAAGAATTGTAGTATATTTATCAAAGAGTCAAGTAGAATAAATATGAATGAATGCGTATGAGACGATAAAAAGATGTGAAATGGCAACGAGAGTTATAGGTAAATAAAAGAAATATCAGCTAAGAAATCAAATGAAAATGAACTGCCTTTGGCGGAGATTAAAAAACAATAAACAAGAAACAATCTTGTTCCATGTTACAGTTACTCGGGAAGCTGAATAAAAAATCGAAGCCAAAGAATTTAGTTAAAGAATGTGTATAATATGTGACGGGGACAAATTCAACAAGAATTGTGAGAATTTCGTTTAAAAGTTTTGACATTTTGACAGTTTTGATATAGAAAATGTACTTGGGATGTAAATTAGGGACGTTCTAAGAAATATATTGTTGATAAAATGTATTTGGTAATCTGTCCACCCAGTAACATCGAGTCGGCCGCTCAAGTAGAATTTAGACCTGCAGCGAAAGATTTTTTTGGAAAAGTAGCTGGATTTTAAATAAATATTTAAAGCAGTCTCTCTATAGTTCGATGCGAGTTTAGAGATTGAGGTAACAAGAGACTTCATTCACTATACGATATAGAGTGGTTAAATCGATGCTTCAGCTTACCGTCGATTTAACTCAAGTATATACTCATATCTAATCAAAATTTAACTTACTACGTGATTACGGTAGATTGGCCATAGTTGGATTTGAACCGGGGCCCCCTAACGCTAGCAACTGGTGTTCCATCCACTTTTATACATAGGTTTTTCGAGATGGTTTTATATTGATGTTCTAATTTTATCTTTGAATATTATTAAAATATTTTCTTCTGCTTTTAAACGGGTGGTAAACATTTTCAACAATAGTCAACCCCAGACACATCTTTTCTAAGCTTCCAAAAAATTCATGAATTTTTTCAAAATCAAAAAATGCAAGAACACGTTAAACTGGATGTTTTCAACAATTGACCTTTGTCGATAGATGAAGAACTGATTGGTCTCGTGTGCGTTCTTGGCTCAAATCTATCTATAACCATTTGATCATAATTACACTAGTAGTTCAGTTCATATATCTAAGAAATAGTTCTAAAATCAAATTGGCTTTGGAGGAATATAGAATTCGAATTAATTTTCGTCTTAACTAAGACAATTTTTCTTTCTTACTATAAACCGTTTTTAACATTTCCTCTCGACACTATCATTAAAATTTCCATTGACACTATCGCTCTCATTTCAATATCCATTACACTTGCATCTTTCCTTTGACCTGACCTAATCAAATCGATCATATTTGGACTAATTTTGTTCCACTTCAAATAAAAAATGGTCACATCTCGATCGAATAGCAAACATGTGTGCGCTTTTCATTTTAATTCAAATTATAAACTGTATGCGATATTTTCGCTCAAGCAGCGAACCAATCGACTAACATAAAAGCCCATGTTCGCTACATAGAGGAAGGAATAGACGGAGGAGGACTCAGTCGATTCGCACATGAGAAGATATCGCGCGGTCACTTTTTGTTGCTTTTGTTCTTATTATTCAGATCGTTTGGCTGCTATTCTTTTCTGTTGTGCTGCTCCTTGTCAGGAATATAATATTCCAAGAGAAGTTGACTGAAAAAATTGAAATTCTGATGTTCGACGTTGAATACAGTTAAGAGTAGTTGGTTGATGTCAGTCTGGGTAGAGTGATGTTTTGTTTTTATAAAGGATATTGAAGTTTTTATATTTGATTGTTTGATATTGGATTATTTATTGCAAATATTTTATAATCAATTTTTGAAAACTTGTTGCATAATTTAATTTATTATTCATTCAAAGCAGCTATGAATATTTTATTCTAATCAAAAAAATCGCGCTTAAAAATTATAAATTGAATAGGTACTTAAGATAAATCATGACAAGACGATTATTAGGAGGGTGATGAGTTGATGATTCAGAAAATGCGTTTTCTAAATTTTCAACCAATAAAAAAGTAAACGCCTTTGTCATGATAAACCCATCACAATTCATCAACTTATGAACATTTACATAATTTCCAAAAAATTTAATGAACTGTTAACGATTATTCTCCTCGAACTGTATGAATACACATTTTTCACTGACGCTGAACAATCATTGTTTGAAGATTCGGTCTCGGGTCGATGCCAATAATAATGAAGTCTGATCCATTTTATCAACGTTAAGAAAGCATGTAGCCTTTTACCAGCAGGCTGACTTGCAGAAGCTGCCATCGGCTTTGTTGTTTCCTTTTCGTCAGCCAAAAACATGATGATACACTTTCAAATGAATTCAATTCTGTCAGTCAGGGGTGTTGAAATATTGCATTCGAAAGCGAATAACTGAAATATGGTAAAGGACTTAACATTATTTTATGCTAGTATGAATGCATCATATATAGATCAAGAAAGACTCAGATTTTCAGTTTGGATCATTGGCTGTCTTGAAGTTTCGGATTTTATTTTCGATCTGACTTAGCATGTTGTAAAAAAAGAGTTTACTGCTAACTTTCTAACTGTTTCTAGTTTCATCTATATTCATCTGTTTCGACTAACAAGTTAATTGATTCATTAAAATCAATTGACATGAAACTCTCCACTGCAAAATGTGCTAACATTTTTTCAGGGATTCACTGGAAAACTAAAGTGTAACCTTAAAAGTAGATAAAACATGGAATCAAATTAAAATTTAAAGAAGTAAAGGATACACAAAGAAAAAAAGGCGTTACAACACGGAAATCATAAGAGGCATAGCAACACAGTACTTTGCTAGAAGATTTGGCTCGATAGGCTCAACATTAAGTGAGCGAGTTGGCCCTACGGCTTATCTTCCATGAACTAACCAAGCCGGATCCAAAAGAGTCTTGCCGGATTTGGTCCATCGCAGGACGAGGGCAAAACGAATAGGCGCCCAACGTGGGGCATAGTGACGTTGATCAAAACGTGGTGATCAACGAAAGATGGCTGTTATCGTATCAAATTTTAAAGCAGTTTGTGAAAAATTACAAAAAAATCACTGCTGGAGATTAACCAGGACATGGAAGCGCAATGTGGAGGTTAATTTGCGCAAGGGCTAATCAGCAGTGAGCGGCCGCCGGTGTAGCCCCTGGAAGGCATCGAGTCTTTGTAGCTGCTATGTATTTATAACTTTTGAGCTTTTTATCAAATAAAGTTTGGAACTGGTGCGTTAACTGAAAATAGTCTGGTTTTTTTAGGATAAAGTCTTTTTTTGGACGATATTTATTTCAGGTGCAGTAGTTATTTAAGATGTTGAAAGCAAGCATTTTTATGGAAAAGAATTGTTGACCTAAAATCAACTGAAACGGCGATGGCCATGCGTAAGCCTTATCGCGCGGCACTGAGGGCCCAAGCATCGCTGGATACTTTTTTTATGTCCGTGTGGGACTATCTTTACACCCTAAATGAGGATATAAAACTATGTAAAGGATAAACTGGGCGTTCATCACAGCTTTTCTAGAGAGCCCACAAACGACCAAATTCCTCAAAATAAAAGTTCAAAGTTTTGAAAGTGGTGACTGGGAAACGCGCAACACTGGAGAGGGAACATGATCGACGAGACAAGCAAATCAAGAGACTGTAGAGAGTCTCAAAAATGTTTTGATTTTGAGTAACTGAAAGCCATCATAGCAAACTATTCAACTTGCTAGGGATTTCCTAGCAGACCCTTTAGCCCACGGAGTCAGTCTAATGTGTTTCGTTCAGAAAGATCTTTTAAGGACAATTTAGAGAATTAGAGACATCCACGGCAATTCTCTAGATATGAGCTCTGTGTTCATTAGGTGGCCAGTTAAACACTTGGGGTGGCAAATGTAAAGTGGCAAAAAGGCACAATAAGATTATCTCCTGATTAAAAGGCAGGGATATAATCCACCAGATCTGGATGGAGATATACACAATTCGAAGATCCTAGATCCTGGCACGTCTCATAATCGAGTAGGCGGAGAAAGTTGGAAGACCACAGGAGAATTGAAAGTAAAGTTTCTGGAATCCATCTAAAAGGCGATCCAGATGATCCCTATCATGGGAACGGATGCGCTATCACAGGAACGATAAAAATTCTACTAATGTTGAGATACAAGTCTTGGTCGTTCAATCGCTTCCACAAACTCTCACTCTCGGAGTCGATTTCGTTGAGAAATTTGGTTTGCCTTTGAAACTGAGTGAATAAAGTCCAAGATTCTTCAATGCATTGCAAGCGGAAACAGGTCAGCAGTTGAAGTCACGGAGTTGTTTGAATAAATAAAAGAAGCTACACTCAGCCGCTTTTTGTAGAAAAAATTCCGAAATTGGGTGGGATAGGTGGCAGTTGTGCCAATAGGGTGAAGCATCTCATCAGGACTAATTTGGCATCAATTAAACAAATCTATTACCCTGTATCGCCAGCCGTTCAAAAGCATATTGCCGCGAATAGCTGACCGACAAAAAAAAGTGTTAGCTTGGAGTCTAAAAAAATTGTTATTGAAACACTACGAATATAACGAATACATTTTCTGCTTGACTATCTGTTTTTAACCTGTAACTTTTGTTTGAAACTATCAGATAAATATCACGTAATTGAACAAACTTTTTATAGAGGAAGCTTCGTTTTTAAATTTTCATACCTAATGATACAAGCTTCAAACGATATATTCAACACTTAATCAATACATAAAATAAATGTAAATGTACAGTTCCATAAACTATAAAAAAAATATTTAAAAAATATACAGCCTTAATTGCAATCTTATGTTTGTACCTAAAGTTTGAGACCGTAAATATGCTAGAACTTGATATGCTCAGTAAATGCTGGAATTGTGATAGCCAACAAAGAACAAGTGACTACATCTTTTGTAAGAAAATAAGGGAAATAATAGTAAATGAAATTGACCAAAAAGGTAATAAAAGAAGACGGCTCAAGAGTCTGAAAAGGATAAGAGGAAAGCTAAAGAGATTCTTAAATATTCTATGGAAAAAAAATGTTCCTGTAAGGCTTGTTGAGCTTCTGTAGTGTAGTAGGTAGAGTACTGGCTTCTAGCATGTGAGGTTCCTGACTTGAACACAAGTTCAGGTGACGGAATATGCACCAAGCTTCCAGCTAGCCTAGTCCTGAATAGATAGCTGAATCAAATCAGGGGCAAAGTAAGAATCATTTTGTTGGTATTTTCGTCAATTGCATATAACGCTTAAGAGTTTTCCTACCCTTGTAAAAATAATGTTTTCGCCTTTTTGATTTCATCATTAACGTTTTAGTATTTTAAAGACATAGGAAAATGCAGCAAAGCTAATTTTTTTTTGCAATAGCGTGTTAATAGATAATGTATGCCTTTGAAGGGTCAGAATAGAAATACATCTTTACCACCGTACCTTTCTCTCCATATATCCATTCGTTTTATGGTAAATCTATCTCCATCGGACTAAAATCTTTCCTGCTTGCCTTTTGATAACATGTGAGTATTCATTCAGATCCTACAGTTTACCAGAGCAAGCGTCTCCTTCTATGTACCGATGCCTTGTCTTTCACTCATATCATATCCATGACTGTTACTGCATTAAAGTCCGTACGAAGTTTGCTGTCTGTCGGTTTCTTACGATGAAGCGTCCCGTTTATGTGTTTGTCGGAATCTCGTTATTTCTTCTATTCCATGTTGGTACCTTGCCGGTTCGCCTCTTTTTCATTCGAATCGTACAAATACCTGTTTGCGAGATTCGTTCAAATTTCTCGAGCACATGCAGTCAGATCTTAATGTAAGGAACCCTAAGATCTGGCTGCATGATGATGATGACGCGAAAAGATGAGAATGATGCTGCTGATGATTGCATTGCACCAGGTGAGAGGTGGAATTGTAATTTCCGAAAAAATGAAAACAAAATGAAAAGAAATTGAGAGAGAAGAATATAATTGTAATTGGTTAAAACTGTGGGACAGTAAAAGAAAATGTTATTTGAAAGAAAGAATGATGGAAACTGATAAGGTGCACGACATAGGATATCTTTGAGGAGCGGAAAGAATCCTAACGAAAATAAAATTTTCACAGCTGGATATGAACCCATTCACAGTCAGTTCAACAGAGGCATTCAGGTATTTTACAAGGACCTTCTCTGAATCTAATTTTTCTTTTGTATTCACGAAATGATAAGAGGATGAATATGTTGGTCATGACTCAAAGCATTTAGTTTTTAAGACACAAATGTGATTCCTGAAGATAGAAGTTCTTTGAAATCAAAAATGATTAATGAATGATAAAATACAATTCGTGATTGGAAGGATTATATGGATAATATAGTAAGAGATTTTTTTCGCTTGATTACATTGTTCATTATTGCGTTTTCGTTTGCAATTCAAGATAACGAAAAATCACCAGTTCTACCAAATTTATTCGGAATGTTAATATAGTTTTTTTATAATAAAATTATTGATAAACCAATTTATCCTTTAGAAGTTTGATATATTTCAATCTTTCAAAAAATATCGATATTTCAAAAGTAATCCGTGCTCTCTCTTAGCCTCTAGTTAAAAAAAGTAGTCGCTAGACATCTTTTGTTGCATGAAAACTCAATACTGATAAATTCTATTTTGAGGAGTTAAAATATCGAAAAACAAATAAAATGTTCAGGAAATTATTTCCCCAAGTTTAAATAGAAAAGGCATTTGAGGCAAGCTACACGCTACATTATTATAATGTTTTAGTATGTGAATTCCATATACCTCAGCAAAACATTTTATTGAAAATTTTTACAGAATACAGTTTAAATTTTCAACATATATTAAATTTTTGTAGCGGATACTTCTCTTGGGTAAAAACTTTTATTATTTAGGTGGATTTTCTTGTCTCGAGCAATAATCACTAATTTTCAACCTGATATTCTATGCGTGCACACAAGTAAACACTTTAACATGTTAAATTGAATTTTGTTCAACCTGAGATATGGAACAAAATAATGTTGCAAGCAATTATTTCCTAGTTAAATTCAGAAAAACAATGAACAAAATTTATTAGGCAGCCATTTAATAAAAAAAAATATAAACATTTTGATGTGCTTGAAAACGGCAAAGGAAATTAATTATTGAAAAATTCCGCACTTTGGCAAAAGGCGAATCATATATAAAACTAATGCTTTGTCTGCATAGCCAAAGTAAAACTTTTGAAATTTTATATCGGGCAAGAACGGCAACCCTTCCCCAATTTAACTATATTTTTAGCATCAGATAATTCCGTTCACGAAAACAAACGACCCGATAATCAAACATAGCTGCAATTCCAATGTATTGATTTTGAGTAAGACCAAATCTAAAGGAAGCGATTTAGAAATATGGGCCAATCTGTGCTACAAATGCTTTTTGCCCTATGAATTCTGATTCAGGCACCAAATTATGATGAAATTCATACAGTAGCTGAACCTTACTTGAAGCCACATTTAGTAGAAATTTGGTTGAAAAATTAGGCTGGAGCTGCCAGCTATAGTAATTTTGCTGCGTTGAATTTTGAAAATTCATTCAGGAAAATAAAGTTTTTTGCCCTATAATATCCAATGCAGTCATCAAATCGAAACCAAATTCATTTGGTAAATGAATTTTACTATAGAAAATATTCAGTAGGAATCTGATTGAAAAACCATGATAGGGCTGCCACCTACGATTGTTTTTGCATATGTTATACTGCCATATCTTTAGTAAGCGACTTTATCAGAAAATTTTCAAATGATAAAGATCTTGTAGTGACAATAAACAACAAATATTAAAAAAATATTAAAATTTGCAGACTATTGCGAGTGGTAGCCCTCAATTTCTTTGTGCTCCTATAACGCCCAATGCAGTCATCGGATCGAAACGGAATTCGTAGGGTAGGTTGACTTTAACGTCAGTCAGACGTAATATATTTTTGGCTTTGATGCTGGCAAAGGGTTGTCAGCACAAGGTGGTTTTGCTATTTTTGTATCAATTAATGCTTGCATTAGGTATTGATATTGCGAACATTTACAATGAAAATAAGTAACCAATGTTTACATTTTTGAAGTTCTTGAAATTTTTCGTATAGCAGCCTTAAACGTTTTTCCGTCCCTGTAAAGTTTCGATGAAATCATCGAATGAAATCGAATGTTTTGTTTTCATCTCAGAAAATTATAGGCGCTCACACATTACCAGCAGCTCTATTATCTCGCAGTTATGCTCTCTAATAGTTTTGGGGTTTTTGTTGGTGAGCTCTTGCAGTTTTTATAATCTATGTAGTTATGTGAGATCTATCATTGTAATAGATTGATATTTATAGCAGCTTTTGTAGCTGAAATTTTTCATTTTTTATTCAACTCCAGCAGCTTTAGTTACATGCTTCAGCTGTTGCAGCTATCTTAGACAGCTCAAAATATGTGATTCGAGAAGAAATATTGTAAGTTATGCTTATAAGAGCTATTCAAATCAAATTTAAAAATTAAATAAATCGTTATTATTCGTTCCATACTCAACCTGAGGCCTAACCATACAAAAACGTCTTCAAATTATTTTTTTACAATCGATTCGCTAGTTTTAGTTTTTATTATACTCCGTCATGTAATCGCAGGTCTGTGTCTTTCCCTGGTTTCTTGTGGAATCTACTTGAGCACAGCGTATGTGACTTTTTAATTGGGTTCACGTAATGTGTGTCCTATTGAGCTATATATCGTTGGGAGTGAGACATGGGACAAAAAAAACGAGTGTGACAATAAAGCGATGTCGTCTGGGTATTCGATATCCTCGAACCTGATGCTGATCTTCCAGTTGATACTACAAGTTGGCAGGTCTAAAATTTCTAAAATCCAGTCCAGTGCGACAATATATAGTACTGTTGATAAGATGTAGATTTTTGTTTCAGACCAGTAGACGATGAATGATGATGTCATTCTTTAATATGCATATACTAGTTGCGATTTCCACTCTACGAGGAGGCTTCGTTCTTATATTACGTATATATTAGTTTTTATTAATTTATTAGTTCGTTCTTATATTACGTATATATTATTACGTATATATTAGTAATACATATATATTAGTCCTTTTCGGCCGCACACTGCCTAATATAAATATTTTATTGCTATCTGTTAGGACGTCGACTGTTTTATCAAAGTGATTGTGCCATATTTTCAGCTGTTGAATAATGAATAAAAAAAATTGTTTTATATTACTATGTACATTTCAAACCCAACTTAAGTACTATTTACTGTAAAAAAATTAAACCAGCACATATATGATTTTGCCCTGCTTCCATATAAAATTGTTTTTTCCTTACACATTAATGGTCATGACTAGCCTATACAGTGGGTAGGGAAATCTTGGCAATAATTACTTAAAAGAGCAAATTTAAATAAATATTGAGTTTAAAATTAAAACCTAACATTAACCTTGCCCAAATTTCCGTCCGCTACCAAGCACTTCCGTCCCGTTACGCTAGAAACGCCGATATTGGTCATTAATGATAAAAAAATTCTTTCACTTCAGATAAACTTACTATTTCTTTTGCTTGTATATCTGGTAAGGGCAATCTCTGGAAAGTCTCAAAA
Source organism: Nemotelus pantherinus (assembly GCA_963978885.1). NCBI lineage: Eukaryota > Metazoa > Arthropoda > Insecta > Diptera > Stratiomyidae > Nemotelus > Nemotelus pantherinus. The sequence continues at coordinate 8,209,894 of OZ022266.1, forward strand.
ACTATTGCTTTTGTTGTTTTTTTCAAAATTGATGCTATGCCAAAACTTCCATTGCATTTTCTCTCAATTATTATTGTACCTATTCTGTGCCGTTTTTCCTATTGAGCTTAAGTTGCGAAGTATTTAAGATAAAATATATAGTATATTTTTCTTAAAGATACAATATTTAATAATAATATACAGCTTTATAATAATTTTACAAAATTTCAAACATATTTTATCTTTTATTAAAAGAAATTTTTTTTACCGGAAGTAACTAACATCTTACACTGTTTTATATCTAAAGCTCAACATTTTGATGAGTTTATAGCTGTTTACATTCGCACATCAACGTGAATAGCTTAACACCTTTTTTCATTTCTGTTGGCTATAAAATAATTAAAAATAATTTTATCCAGTCAAATTCATACTCATGTACTTGCCTTCTATTTCAACATTCTTATCTGTACATCCGATCTTTAATCCACTTAAACACTGTATTCTAAACTTCTACCAAACCCGATACATCCAACTCCGTTTGAATTAACTTCAGTCCAGTTTTGGTGTCAAATAATTTATGATGTTGTCATAAAATGCGTTTTTGTTTCTCAACACTTTTGTGCACACCTTGAATTGTAAACTAAAAGAGGCCACAACAGTTCTGTTCGAGTATGTTATATTGTGTCTAGCTAGATCGACCATGAGTAACTTAGTGCTTGGAGCTTAGGTTGAATGGAAGAATGGTCATCATATAAAATCTTTCAGCCATGAAATTTTCCGAAGTTTGTGCTGCCTATGATTGTATATTGGACTGTTGTCTTTTTTTTCAAAATACGAAAATGAAATTCATTACGTTATGATATACGTAGGGACATGGGAAATGCGTATGATTCGAGGAAATAGATAATAATGATGATGATGAGATACGAATGGAAATTAGATGGAATGATAGGTACAATTTAGACTTTCAAAGCTGATGAGTTTTCAACGTTGTAGTAGATAGGATTAATTATTGTAGATGAAGTGGACTTATTTGCCAAGCGATAAGAAGATAGAAAGTTGTATTGTGTTTTGAAATTGATATATGTCTGCAAATGGTTGGATGGAAGTGAAACCGAGATAATATGATGAGTATTTTTGTCTGGTCTAATGGAAAAAGAAGATTGTTCTGATGTAATTTAAGTGCATCATAATAGTTGATTGAATGATCAACGTTCAGCTGATTATTTTCCTGCTGAGTTTTGAGTACGACTTTGTCGAAAGCTTGTTTAGAGCTTCAAAGGGGAACAACAACCCTGAATGAGACACAAATCATTCTCTGAAATCATCACCGTCTTCAATAAAACTGTTTCACTTCATAAACCTTTTTTTGCCATGAAACCTTTTAAGGAAGTATTTTGAAGCAATGATTCCGAAAATAATCTCAAAATGGGTTGTTTTCGTTCCCTGAAAACCGAAAACACCATTCCAATTTATTGCCAAAACAACACATTCCTCATTTTGTTGCATGTCATTCAAAGTGGCGATCATAAATCTTCCAATTAATTACTCTCTATAAAAATGTTTTGTTTAACTATAACTCTTCAAGTGGTCGTCTGCGCTCGATATCGATATCGCCATCATGAACAACATTATTTCCTTTTATTACACATCTCGATCTTCGAGCCAAAAACTCGTAGAAGGACGATGTCATTTTGATTGGTGGAAAAATTTTGTAGCTTTGGATGAGAATGCGCGGTGATTTGTTAAATATACTAGACTTTGTTACAAAACAATGATTTCGTTGTGTATTGTTGTAAACAAATTTTCAAAGACAAGATCCGTTTCGATCCCGACATATAAAGTTATTCTGCTGTTCACGATCTTATCACTGGTCCGTGCTGGTTGTTCTGCCGACTGTCGTCTATACGGTGCAATAAAAAAGAAGGTATGAGAGTTCAGTGTCGTGACAGTCATACAAATCAGCAAGGGATCAGAAAGATGAAAGAACTAATGACGAGTTGATGGTTTGTTGCGTTGAAGATGGCCAGCTTCAAAGTCCATCACATCAAGACATGTTGTTAAATCCGAGAATCACGTATGTCGTATAAATGGTGTAGGAGGGAGCTGAACGATGATGAAAAGACGTGAGATATGTGGTAAATGGCTTCAACCTAAACATAGACTCGGAAAGCTTGTTTGAACGTTTGGTTGAATGGAATATGTAATGATTTAGGGTTTGGGATTTTGTTTCCTAGAATAAAACTATTGTCGAAACAATTACCAAATTGTCATGAAGAGATTAAAATTTCCTTGCAAAACATCTGAACTCATGTATCTATTTTTTTCTTCTTTTTTCAGATTCAAAGTCAAAGGTGAACTTTACACGGACACTAATCTTCGAATAGGACAAACGATGATGTATCGTCTACTGAAACATCGGTGATCGTTCTCCATCATCATCATCATCATCCGAATGTGTTGCCCTCTTGCAATATGGCAGGGCACGATCGAAGCCGCAGGTGCTTCGTAGATATGGCTCAAAATCGAATCAATCGAAAATCACATTATCGCTACTCAAGCCAGCAGAATACGATGGTACTATGGTTCCTGCAAACAACCACCCTCATCGTTCTCGCTACACTGATCGCGCCCGTCGTGCGATCGGAGTTCGTTCGCGAACTGGAAGTATCCGAAGGGGTTCCGGTTGGATTTCAAATTGGATTTATTGGTGAATTTGCTCACGGGGTTGACAGCGGACCGCCGTATTTAATAGTTCCGGTGCCGGGCAGTGCTATCGATACCGATCTGGCAATCGATCATACAACTGGTGAGATTCGGACTAAGGTGCAATTGGATCGTGAGAAGCGTGCTTCCTACAGTTTAGTGGCGATACCGTTGAGTGGTGAAAATGTTCGAGTGGTTATTCGTGTTCTGGATGAAAATGATAATCCGCCCACGTTCCCGACCCCGGTCATGAATATCGAATTTCCCGAGAATACGCCACGTGATGTGAAGCGTACGTTGAATCCCGCGCGCGATCTGGATCTAGGGCGCTACAATACACAACGGTATAATATCGTGTCGGGTAATGTGAATAACGCGTTTCGTCTATCGTCGCATCGCGAAAGGGACGGTGTATTGTATCTAGATCTGCAGATAAATGGCTTTCTGGATCGCGAAACTACGCCTGCGTACAGTTTAGTGATCGAGGCATTAGATGGCGGCAGTCCGCCATTACGCGGTCAAATGACCGTTAATATAACGATTCAAGATGTAAACGATAACCAGCCGCAATTCAATCAGACGCGATATTTCGCTACGATCCCGGAGAACGCAACGATCGGCACGTCAGTGCTGCAGGTCTATGCATTCGATCTCGATGGGGACGAGAATGGGTTAATCGAGTATTCAATAAATCGCCGTCAGAGCGATAAGGAACAAATGTTCCGGATCGATTCACAGACCGGTGTGATTTTTGTAAATAAGCCGCTAGACTTCGAGACCAAAGAATGCCACGAGCTGGTCGTGATGGCCAGAGATCATGGCGAGCAACCATTGGACGCTACGACTTTCGTAACGATCAAAGTAACGGACGTTAATGACAACCAGCCGATCATAAATGTGATCTTCCTAAGTGACGACGCGACCCCCAAGATTTCCGAGAATGCCAAGCTAGGCCAATTCGTTGCAAGGATATCGGTGAATGATCCCGATTCAAAGACTGAGTATTCGAACGTGAATGTGACCTTGGATGGTGGTGATGGTCATTTCGGTCTAACCACTCGCGATAATATCATATACTTGGTGATCGTGTCCCGCGAACTTGACCGCGAAATCGAATCAAACTACACGTTGAATGTGATAGCAACGGATAATGGCAATCCACCGTTGCATGCATCGAAAACAATTCACCTTCGAGTGACGGATATAAATGATAATGCGCCGCGATTCGAAAAGGATATGTATCAGGCGAATGTGATGGAAGTCGCTGATCCTGGTACATCGGTGCTTCAGGTTGTTGCTGTCGATGTGGATGAGGGGAATAACTCTGCTGTTACATATTCTCTAATGGATACTCCGGATACACATTCGCAATGGTTTCAAATTGATGAGCATACCGGTTTGATAACAACTCGTGCTCATATCGATTGTGAAACTGAACCGGAACCACGTTTGACTGTTGTGGCCAAGGATAATGGCACACCGCAAATGTCATCGACTGCTGTTGTTAAAGTGATCATTCATGACGTGAATGATAACGAACCAATTTTCGATCAGAGCTTCTACAATGTTTCGGTGGCAGAAAGTGAGCCTGTTGGACGGTGTATTTTAAAGGTAAGTGCTTATAATTCTTATTTAATAGTTGCTCAAATTCCGGACGGCTAATCCTCTACTATGCATATTATATTTTTCACGAGCATAAAAAAAAGACGGATAGACCATTGCTGAATTTTATTATCTCAGAAAACCTTGTCGAACCGTTAAGATAACTTTTGGTATTCTTCCCGGGATACTTGAATTTTTATAACCTCCCAACTCCTTCAAAATTAAAGTAATACCCATTGTAGGCTCCCATTCTCAAATCATCCCAACTTCCCGTGACAGTCTTTTCTTATCTGAGACAACCATTCATCATGCTAACCGCAAATATCATCAAATTTTAAATACCATACGTCCGAATAACAATCGACCCAAACATGCAAACTTTCTGCTTGGAATATTAACTACCATCAACAAAGAACATTAAAACATCACATTATTTGACTGACTGCTTATAATTTATTAAGTCCAGACACTTTGTATGCGAAATTTTTTGAATTATAATGCAACGTACTAAAATTCAATTTAGCAGTGCATTTAGATGCAAGTAATTATTCGACAGTTTAAGCTTAAAGCTTTTTTTGAAATACACCAGGCTTTGTTGAAAATTTGTAAATCATTGTATGACAACAGTTTTAAATTCGCATTCAGACATATCATTCTTTGACCCGATGGTTTATGCTAATTGTGATTTGTTTGATGATTTTGGAGGGTGTCAAGAAAACGTGGCTTAAAATGAATCAAATATTGACGTTTGAAATTGATTGATGATGGATGGATGGTGTCAGGATTTTGAAAGATGATCTGTCTGGAAATTAGACTTTCTGAATATGATTAAGTATCGTATTTTTATATACACTTTTAGAATCTGATTTTCTTCAAAGGTGCAACGAGATGGAGATGAGTATATGATCGAAAGGTTACACACTTGCCAAAGGGCTAAGTAATTGACAGTGACCTGTAGTCAAAGATTTTAATTTTGTTTAAATTATAATAAAAAGACAATTGGTCAAAGGCTATCAGTCGACAGCATCGTATGCACGCATGACTTTATCTTGGAGGGGATAGGCAGGCTCTAGTCTGAAACGTCTTTCTAGATATCAGGCTGCCTTTAGGCTTGGCTTTCCGGTACAGCTTTTAGAATGTCCTCGAACTATAGCCAGGAGTATCAAAATTCTTGAGAACGGTTTAAGTTTTTTTTTACTTTTATGCATGTGGTTTGACCAGACCAAACGTATGTTACTCGCTACGTGACTGCTAAGTGTGCTGATCACCGTCGTACTCAGCCACACAGTATCGCCAGCACAGTGTGTCCACTTTGTCTATTCGATTCAGGTAATTCATGAAGTAACACTGCTTCCGTAGCTATGATGAAACCCAGTGTTTTTTGTCGTGCAGCGGTTTCTGCTTCTTTGACTCAAACGTTTTTACCAAAGTGAGAGGGTTTTCATACGCCCGTACGCCACAGTCTCAGTGCTGTCCAACTCCAATCAAAAAAAGCACTTTTCCTAGCTCTCTAGTACTAATAGGTCTACAGGGATTGCTCTAAAAACCACAATAACGGCCTTTTTTGACACCGTGTGGTAGCTACAGCCGATAAAAAAACACTCTCATGTTAGATAGTGGCAATATGCACCCGTGACTTCTTATTTCAAAGTGCATCTCCTCGAATTTCTTTCCCATATAGTAAGACGAAGTTGATCGTTATAATCAGCAGCGTTAGTATCGCCTCATTGAGTAGGCAAATATTGGCCGTTAGTGTAATTTGTGAAGTGATGATTCCTAGAGTACTATCAGATGCCCTGCAGATATGATCTCAAACGGTTAGCTCGGCATGCAGGGTCACTCCCAAAAGTATGCTGACTTTTTTTAACCCGCCGAATACACCCCACAGGCATTTCCATTCGGAGCAGATTATCTGCTCTAATGATGCTTCAGATGTCAGGTCGTAAGATCGACCCCTGATCTGTGCCTGAGGTTAACATACCTTCATCTCACTCCAGTCTCGGTGTTGTTCTGAGGTATTCTCCCTTCATAGCTAGCAAGTAAATAAAAAAAATAAAACTTCTGCTCGAGGGAATAAAGAGTGTCTATCCACCTCGCTGAGTTGAATGTGTTTTACGCATCCATCGTAAAATATACCTAGCCTTTGTTTCTCTTGCTAATGCCTTATCATTGCCCTTTTCGAAAGAAGTGCTGCCTGTCGGAATAATCGCCAGCTAATTTTTTAGTTGGTATCTTCGAGGAGCTTCCCCACAGTATACAGTACGCACAGTAAACGGTGTTCTAATGGTGTCTCTCTCGGTCTACAAGTACTAGTTGAGCTATTTTCAACCATGACCGGAGGGCTCCTTTGGCTGAAAACAGATTTAACCAATCCAATGATAGATGTCTTTAGCTCTTCACTACGACTTTAAGTGCCTCGGTTGTCACTCTATCAAGCCCATAGCCTTCCAGTTCCGCATATTGGATACTGCTTGTTTCAACTCGTTGTCTTCCTTTCTGACTGTGTGGCAAACAAAGCCCAGAATTTCGATCTTGACTCTAGCAACCAGTCGAGGACCAAAAATGCTTCTCCATTTTCTACGGTTTCTCTTACATTTCATTGCATTGAATGGCAGCAAAATGCTGTGCGTGTAGTAGTTTTTGACGCATTTCCTTTAACTAAACTAAAATCAACTGAAATTCTCCCGCAGGATCGACAGTAAAGCAAATAGTAGTCAACTCCAACTTCTAGCCGCAACAAACTTTGTGTCTACATGGCATGTATTTATTTGACTAGAGCATTGACTAGGACTTTAGAAGCTTTTGCAGCTTCATCTAGCTTCACAAAGGGCACGCAGTTAAACGCCCTCTGAAATATTCTCATCGCTTACTCATCATCAGAAATCGCTCCCTCAGCATCGGAAACTAGAGAATGAAGATCTGCGCGCATGATTTTACCCGCTTGTATACGTCTGTTGTTCATCTAATGGGTTGAGCTTCAGTGCCTTAGCAAGCATATTTCGTTCAATAAATTTTCTTAAAATTTTGGACCAACGATATTGAACTGATTGGCTTATAGTTCCTTGGTTCTGAATAATTATCTCTAATCATTTTGAAGTTTTGGCTGAAAATTACTTCAACTTGTCACCAAGGTGATCGAGAAAACCTCAGAAATACCAAAAAGATTCCTAGAAATACCAAAAAGATTTAATTTGCGTTTGGGTATTATGGGTGGTCAATTTCATATCGTGGCATAGCCAGATAAATGCAATTTGTGTTCGGCAATTCGATATTCTCAAAGATCATGATTGCACCCTTGACCTTTTCACTGGCGACTACAGATAAGATACCAGCAGTTTCTACTGTCACAAATAGTAAAAGGTTGGATAAAAATTGTACAAGCTTTCTGCGTTTCAATCATCAGAGTGTCTCGGAAATGATTTGCAAGCAAAGTCTGATAAGAGAATTTTTATTTTCTGAGCGTTTTAGAGAGTTCAATTTAACTGCTTTGCCTTTTTTTCACGACCTAACATAATCTTAAAGAAAGCCCTGTAAAAAAAGATCTGAATGACCCTCTCTAGGAGATCCTCACCAAATTTTCAAAAGTCTTTGTGAGATTTTCGACCCAAAAACTAGGGGCAAAGGATTTAAACTTGTATGCCTTGCAGTAGTGATCATACTACACATTTAGAGCTTTATCCAGTGTTTTATTGAAATTGCAATGAATTATCTTTGGTATTTGATAGCTCAATTTCTCATTCGTTTAGTCTGATTAAAGCTTTAAGTTACACGATTAGAAAATAATTGCAATTATTTCCTTGATGAAAGTCTCTTACTCTGATCGAAACAAGTCGAATTATTTTATATCTTCGAATATTTTGTCACTATATTTTGGGTCCTACCTAACGTACTTGACCCTAAGTCATTTAAGTGACCTTCATTTTTCAGAGTAATTTCAAGACAATATTTCTAGCAACAATTTCGAGTACTGCTGATGCCTTCATTATTTCACAATGATTTGACTCTTCTGTGGCTCTCATCTCTAGCTATCTACGAGGGTAGTTTGATAAGGCAGTGACTTTTTGAATGAAAGCATTTTTTTTTGGCAGATAATTTTATTCCTCATCATAGTCTCCTTCTAGCACTATAAGTGTTTTACGATTTTTTAGTTCCTTCCAAATAATAGGTTTCCTCAAGGCCATCAAAATTAGCGTTTCTTTCAGTGGTGACGTCTTCATTCAACCTAAATCTGCTACTACCCAGCCATTTCTTCAGGTTTGGAGACAGAAAATACTTGCAGGGGCTAAATCTGGAGATTATGCTTGATGGAGTAGCAGTTCGTAGCGCAATTTATGGATTTTTGCCATAATAACTACACAGGTGTGCACTTTGCATTGTCTTGATGGAACAACACTTTTTCCTTTACCAAATGCGGTCGTTTCTGCTTCAAATCAATATCGAATTGTCCAAAATATCTGAAAAATATTCGCCAATAATTGTTTTACCCTTTTTAAGGTAATATATGTAAATGATACCGCGTGCATCACAAAAAATTGTAGCCATGATTTTTTTGGCAGACCGACAAACCTTGGTCTTCTTTGGTGCACGTTCAGTTGAAGAAACCCACTGCTTTGATTGTTTCTTGGTCTTTGGTGTGATGTGATGGATCCATGTTTTGTCTACAGGTAACAAAAAACGGTGCAAAAACTCGTTCCCATTGCGTCTGAACATTGTCAAAAACTTCTATTAAGTGGTCACAGGGCTCCATTTGTGGTCGAATGCGAGCAGCCGTAGCGTTTATTGCGCGGATAGCTTCTTCAAGTTCAAATATTTTTGTAAAATGCCATGTTGCAGCTCAGTTGAGATGCCTACGGCCTCAAATACCTCACGCATTTTCATTTTTCGACCGCCCAATGTCATTCCATGGATTTCATTGACAATTTTTGGCGTGGCGACCACTTTTGGGCGACCTGAACGTTCGGCGTCACTTGTGCTGGTACAACCACAACGGAACTCAGTTGACTACTTCTAAACCATTGAAATTGATGGTGCAGTCTCCACAGTATTTATCAATCATTTTTTTTTGTTTCGATGGTGTTTTTACGCAAAAAGTAATACTTACTGAGCACAAAACATTCACTTTGTTCTCATATTCGTCAAAACTCATGTGGTTGTCTGCTTTCAACGGTTGTCAAATACAAACTAAATGGCGCAGCTTGCAGTAGTCTATTAATAGATGGGAGTTGACGGCAGCAGTGTTGTATTTAAAGTTTCTGTGCGAGAAATTCAAAAAGTCGGTTACTTATCATACTGTCCTCGTATTTACATACTTGCTTTCACAAAAAAATGCATTCAAAGAGCCTTTTCAAGATTTTACTTAACAATAACTTTTCTTCTAATTTGATCCTACCTCCGTTACAACAAAAAAAAAAAACTGGTTTTCGAAGTAGCAGCAGATCTTTGGCATTATGTTACCGTAATTTTTATTTAGATATCTGAAAATAACAGGAAACACCAAAACGAAATCCTGATAAGAAATCCATTTCGACCCTACGGCAAAAATCTCACTTGAAAACATAGGAATTAGCATCTCGGAAGAGTCGAACGAAAGACCCTTGATTCGCTAAGTAAAATTGCGTCAACGAAACAAGAGCACAACCTGCGGCCATGCTACTGCATTTGCATTCATGATAACAACAACAAAAACACTAACAACCATAGAATAACGTAGTGGTGAGCATATTTATCCCAGTAAATATGTTATTTGTATCGAAAGATTGTCTGTTTGTACTTTGGCAGTGAAAAGATACAGCGTGAGGATATGGTGAAAGGAACTCATCAAAAGATTGATTTGCTATAGTTTTTGCCAATTGAATGAAAGCATATCGATTTATCACAAGTTGCAATCTTTTAGTCATTCCAAAATAACACTGCAAGCAAACAAGTTTGAAATAAAGTCAATATCCAGCTAAAAAAATCTGTATGAAATAATTGGGTCCATGAGAAAATCTGGCAACAGCGCCGCATGGGGAGCATAGCTACCAAAACCATGTGTTTGAACCGGGTCTCTGGCTGTAAGAGTGAGCAGGGCAGAGTACCTCAACATCTAACAATGTTGCATGGTAATAGTAAGCTGGGCTATTCGATAAGTTTTACTCAAAATTCCTAACCTATATATATAGGTAGGTCCATGAAGCATGGGTGATCTGGCCTCACAATCATGTTGAACCTACATACATACATATGCACAGCATCCAGGGAGAGAGTATCTGAACTAATCAAGCTGAACCACCGTATAGACGCATTCCTTAGCTTGCAGAGTGCCACTCAGCCACCAACTTCACCAAGTCACAATCGTATACAAAAGAGCGAAAACATCGCCAGTCCCAGAAAAAATCATTTCATATCCAACATACTAGCCCTCGACCGATACAAACAAACATGCCGAATAGATACCGTGCACTAATACCTACAATTACTGGCATACCACGCAAGGAAACTCTCTCGCTCCGATGAATGTGTTAAATTATTAACACCAACACACAACAACACCTGACTCTTGTGCAGCACTCGCCAGTCGCCATCGCCAAGCCGGAGCGTTTTTTCCTCTGCGCGAGCTGCTTTTGATACAAAACTTTATATCTTACCTGTTCATCGCGATATCTTTGGCGAGGTGAGAGAGTGCAGTGCATGTTCTTCTTGGGTATCTGTTCAGCAACCTCATGCTACGAAGGTACGATGGCAAATCGAAAAGAATGTCTGTTTTGGATGCGATGAGATTTACAGAGGTGCGCAATGGATTGAGGATAGTTGGAAGATAAAATAATAAGTTAGACGTTTGCATAAGCTTGATAAAAAAAAAAGTAATAAATTCAGCCTTATTTGACGTCCTTTGAGGAGGAGTTTAGTCTATTTCGGAGGGATTTGCGGTATGAGCTCCTAGAACTTTCAAACTCCAATCGTTTCATTTTCATATGCTTCCACTGTAATCCTGACCACCGCCGCCATTCGATCTGAACACTTTTGTTGGTATTCTCGTACGATTTGTACGTAAAATAGCATATCACGTTTGCAGCGATAGCAGTTCGTTCGCATCCAGCATGAAAACATGAAAAATGGAAATTCCTATTTAATGGTAGGTTCACGTTTGGCTTGCGAACCAACACCGATCGACTGGAACACGAGAGCTTGTACCGTTCGTATCCTGAATTTGCTGAAGATGTTTTTGGATTTGTGTCTGTTTTTCTTCGATTCGATTGCATCGTACAAAATGTATTTTCCTCATATCCTGGATCATGTTTTCATCGTTCAGGTCATTTGTCGTTTCTTCAGAAAACCCTTTGCTTTCGCAGCTTTGGCTCCCTCTCTGAAGAGCTCGCTGATGTTGTTGTCGTGGTTTGTGCTGATCATGGTGGTACTACTGCTTCGTTGTCCAGCTTTTAAAATTTTCGGATGAGCCAGATTTCTCGAAAATGAGATAATCGAAAAATTTTGTATGTTTGTACGTAGATCTGTTTGATGATTTTTGCTTTTCTAAAGCATTTCATTCTTTCGTCTTTTCTCATTCTTGATTTACGCCGCGCTTAGCTTGCGTATTTCGTTTGCGAAGTGGTGATGCTGTTTTCGACTACCATCACACCACGTTCCTCCCTGCTTCCTCGCTTAATCTGAAGTCGAACTTTTTTTTCGTTCATCGAAAACACACCTTCTAGCTGAAATGAAATATTTGAACCTTTCGCCTGGTGGTTCGACAAAAGTTCGAATGAAAAAATTACTTAATCGTTTTTTCTACGCTCGAAGCGAACATGATGAAAAGAAATTCTTTTACATACCACAGTGAGTTGCGGTCGAAATGTGCTGAAATGTTATTAATTTTTTCATCTGAAGGTTTTTTGTTGCTGCTTTTTCTCGAGCGGATGAGAAACAAGAGTAGCCAATGACTACTCGAGGTGATTTAACTAACTAGTTGTGAGACTCTTTAAGTGCTTGTTAGCTAGTGTTTTCTATTTTTCATATCTGAAAGGTTACCTTCAGTTTTTGCTAATATCAGTTTGGGTACTTAGGTATGGAAGTTTTAGGAAGCAGTTACCTTTTTCGTGGAAGTAACCGTAAATGGGCTGATTCAGGCTAGCGTGCTCTGGGTTTAATAAGAAAAAAAAAACAAATTTATTGGAGAGGATTTTGAAAATTAATTAGAAACTTCTAGAATGTTCGAGCATTATTTATATTTTATTTTCCACTTTTCACATAGTTTTGTTTTAGTTTGGAATTTCCAATTGTAAATTAAAATCAATGAAAAAAACATTCTTATTTTCGGAATATGAACCAATGCGAAGTTTCAAAGCTGAAGGTTAAATTCAAACATTTTTGTAGGTTGAACTAAGTATTACTTCAAGATTATGATACTACTTTGCTTATTAATCTGTAATTATTATTTCGTCTGTTTTAGTCTGAAAACATTTTTATTAGTTAACTGTGTTTACTTGAATTTCAACTAGCCGAAAAATGGACAAGTTAACAACGATTTCACAGGTCAGAAGCAAATTTTTTGCATCTTTAGTCATTTGGTTAAACTTTATTTTTCTTTTAAAGGATCTAGTAGATATTCCGCCAGATATAGGTTGTTCTTTAATCCAACTCGAAAAAACCAGAAATTTCTTCTGCGTGTTGTGGTCCTCCTCCTACAATAAAAAAAATCAACGTTAAAGTTGAAAGACTGCAACTTCAAACGACAGCGAGCCAATCTACCAGTGAAATCTCGTTACTCCATGAGTAGTTTAAGACCAACATGATGCAAAATATTCGAAAGAACTCGGAACTGGTTAACAGTGGTGCCAAAATCATTAATCTCTTATCATCTAAGACAGTGTTCGTCTGTCGCCACATACGAAAATTTTTTTCACTGAGCTTTCTAGCTTCATTCCCTTTCGGTTTCCTTCATCTCCCTTCCTTATTTATGGTGACTTCAACATGTTTACTCTGAAGTAGGGCTCCAATAACTTCATTTTATTATCCTACAATCACCTCTCTGCAGCCACTTCTTCTTTTCTTTCATTTTTTCCTTGTTCTCAAATTAACTACCTTTGCAATACCAACAGCAACATCATCGATTAAGTTCTTTCGAGCATTCCTTTAGATTCTGTTAATTTCTCTTCTGCTCCATTTTTACATGTACAACCTGATTCTCATAACCCTCTACTCTTTGTTGATGTTGACCTTAGCTTCCAGGCAACGAATAAATGCCCTTCAATTCAGCGCTGTAACTTCTATAAAGCTGACTTTTAGAAATTATCCACTGAAATTAGTCTTATCAATTGGTATTCATTTTTCAAAGGATTGTGTGTTGGTTGTGCATAGTCCAAGTTCTACTCTTTCTGTTCTAATCTTATCTTTCGCTTTACACTCATCAAACGTTCTCTCAAACCTGATGATGTTCTTTGGTTTACATTGAAAATCTCTGATGTTATAAAAACTCAGGAAAAAGCGAATGAAGAGTTGAAGAAGACAAGTTCACCCACAGATCTTCAAGAATTCCGTAGTTTACGTTCCGATGCTAAAAGAGTTCTTAAGCAGGTAATGCGTGATTACTTCTTGAACATCGAGCCTGCAATTTGTTTTAATCAACCAAAATCCTCCTGGTCCTATATTCGCTTTCTCAAGTTCAATTTTTCAGTTTCTGATTCGAGGTATTTTGATGATGTTGTTGCTTTCAATCCCCAGGCTATTTGCAATTTATTTGCTGCTTTCTTCCTTCTCCTTTAAGAAAAGTTCACTAAATACCTCCTTAACTTCTGTTTTCGCTCTTTCTTTCCTGCCTTTTGCATGTTCAGTACCAATTCTTTGGAAGCTGAAACTCTTATGTATATCTTAGATTCTAGTGCTAGTTCCGGTCCTTATGGTATTGGCAATATGCTTTTCAAATCGATCTCATCCTCCTTCTGTGTTCCTTTAGCTATCCTTTACAACATAAGCATTGTATCTGGTGTATTCCCTTCTTTATGGAAATCCGTCAATATTTTCCAAATCTGGTGACCCATCTGTCATATCAAATTATCGGGCTTTATCCCACCTCTGCTATTTTAGTAAACTTCTTGAACGTCTTGTCTAAAATATAATTTATCCGTGTCTGCAACATCTACTTGCTCCTGAGCCGCATGTTTTTGTCAGGGACCGCACTAATACGACCAATCTTATGATGCTCACTAATTTTTTCGCTTCTGCCTTCGATTATCAACGTCAAGTTAATGTAAGTTAAACGGACTATTCGAAGGCTTTTGATTCTGTGAACCATTGTCTGTTGCTCAACAAACTTAAAGGGTTTGGTATTTTGGGTTCCCTTCTCTGCTGGTCAATTATTTCCTATCTTATCTTCATAGTCATCTTTGCAAAGTAACTTTAAACGATTTCATATCGTCTTTTATGCATCCCACATTCGGAATTCATCAAGGATCTATCCTAGGTTCTTTGCTTTTTGTCTTGTTTGTCTATGACCTTCTTTCTGTTATCAACTCCTGTCTTTTACATGCAGATGGTTTAAAACCATACAGGGCATTCAAGTCTGCGGACTATTATCATCAATTCGCCCTTAATCACTGCTACCAAAACAACTTCTTACCACTAAGCATTTTGAAGTGTGACCAGCTGTCATTCTCATATAAAAATGTTCCACATGTGTTCTCTTATTCATTGTCTGGTATTTCCCTATCGTGGTGTTTGATTCTTAATTGAAATTTGATGCGCATGTCATGAATATCACGGCTAGGGATTCTAGGAATGCTTTCGTTCTCCGTATTTGTTTACCCACCTGTATTCATTTGGTTATCTCCTTAGTACACAGTATTCTGGAGTTCGCATGCCAGATCTGGTCTTCTCGCTTCCAGTATTCATCTGATGCCATTGAATCAGCTCAGCGTAGGTTCTCTCGATCATTGTTTTTTTGAATTCAGCACTCCCTACTGCCCCTACTCCTCTCGTCTTTCCATTCTTCATATCTCCTCGTTGGAATCTCGTAGATTGTTTCTTGATGAGTGTTTTCTTTTCAAACTTTGCCAAGCTCCCAGATAGCTGAGTCCATGGCTGTATTTAATGATAACGCTAGCGGCTTTTGTGTATTTTTTTGTCGTTGTTGTGACTAAAGAAACAGAATCGATGAGAAATATAAAAGCTTTGAAAAAATACATAGTTTTTTTTTGATCTTATGTATTTTTGGGTCCAAAATCTATATTCATTTGTTGCGATCAGAAGGTAGAATTTGCGTTGAGATGCAAAGTTAGGCTGTTGCAAATACTCTCTTAATTGTTCATGCTAGATAAAATAGTAGATAATAGTTTTTTTTGTTCTTCTAGTTTTCCTAAGAAGGGGAATCGTTTGCCGTTCAAGCTGTCTGCACTTAAATTTCCGCAATAACAATTTATTATCTAGGCTTGATACGATATATTCCAAGTTATGATGCATTTGAAAATGATGAGAATTATTAAAAATACAAAAATAAAACTTTTAATGAAAAATAAGAGCATGAATATAATGAATATGAAAAATATACGAAAACTAGCAAAGTTGATAATAAATTCAATAAAGGTTTTGAACAGGTACTCACACAAATTAAAAATAATTCGCTATACATTAAATCGAATTTAGCCAACTATGAAATTTGGTTTTTTTTTAGCGGTTACCTAACTTTCATTTTAGAGATTATGATGATGCAAAGTAGTCTCACCAAAAATGCGAACGTTACTAGTTTTTAACTCAAACCATATATACCCTAATATTGAACAAATCAATTAAAATTTCCGATTTAAAACAGCACACATTTTTACAACCGAATGATTAGAAAAATTTTCATTTTCGACAAAAACAAATGCGCACCATTATCGAATACAATGTCTTAATTACAAAATGCTCATATTTGACAAAATCTACATAAAAGATTGAAAGATATCTCCACAGTAAACCTACATACATTCATACATTTTTATTCAATTTCATCTGCTCAAAGCGTTTTTCTCTGTTCGAATTGATTTCATTTTTTTGAATATGCAAAGCAGTAAATATTTGTGTTTATTGTAAGATTTTTGTTGTGTTGTTGTTGTTGCTGCCGTTCTATTATCATACGAAACTGAGTCGTCTCATCTCTGTGCGTTTCAAGTTAATTTCTATTCAAATTTCGTACAGACCACACAAATATAATTTTTTTTTCTGAATCAAAATGAAAATCAACGATCATCGGAACGTGGGCCCATTTAGAAATTGAACTGAAATTTGAATAAACAGGTTCTTGGTATCTGGTTAAATTTTGCAGAAAGTTGAGGATGTTAGTACATGCAATTTGTTTTGGTCGATTTTTAGGAAAATTGTAATTTTCGTTAGTATTTTGGTAAGTTTTTCGTAAAATCTGGTTGTTCAAACTTATTGATTTTATTGCGTTTTCGCATCAATCAATTTAATTACTGTAGGTGAAAGTCAGTGACGAAATTGATTAAAAGCTGAATAATATCAGACTTATGTAATAAAAACTCTCCTTCTGAAAAACAGAGAGTTTTCAATTTTGAAAAAAATTTGGAACGCAGAAATGATTTTACTGCTATCTATTGTCCCCAACGTAAAAATACAAATGTTTTGGTTAAAATTTCCAATTCACTGGCTCAAGTTCTGTTCGTTTCATAATTTGTCAGACAAAAGTTCCGGCTTTCAAATAATGACCTCATCTTTTGCATTTATCTTCACTTTTATAAATTTGCTTCCATATTCAGCACATCCTCAACGAACTAGCTTAAAATTCGACGAATATTCCAATAAACTGAAAAAATGCGCGTGCTTGAACCATCCGTTTATTTTGCCGCAGCCAATAACTTCCCCCTTCAACTTTCATCCTTCCAGCCACCGCAATTTTTTTTCGTGCATTTCAATAGAAACCACAGTAGTAGATGAAAAAACTACACTGAAAAACCACACAAAGTCCAGCATCTATCAACAGCCCCAGTCATAGGACGCGAAAAGTGAATTTCGGTTTTCCAATTGCTTTTTCAAGACATCTGTCAATAATAATAATTGGTGAGCATTTCGCAATAAAAGTACTTCATCTATTAGTTATGGCTCAAAGAACTACTTCAGCAGTTTCTTTGGTAATTTTCTGCATATCATTGCGTTTCCAAATATTTTTTTTTCTATTCGCCATTCTCGAGTAATGGTAAATGGCCCAGCCAACTGGCTTTATTGACCAGCCAGGCAGCCAAATAGCCAACCAGGCCAGCTCAGCTGAGTGGCGAGCGACTAGGCCAGCGATACATATTAAATAATTTTTCGAAGTCATCCTCATGTAGCCAGGCCACGCAGTCAGCAAGCCTGGATCTTTTCATCTATCGGCTCTTCTTCGATACGGAATAGAGGCAGAGTTCTGTATTCTTTGGCTTTGATGGAACTTGGACTGGACAGCACTCTACGGCCAGGCTTTTTGGCTATTTCATGTAGATTTTTTGCTTGTTCGCCTCCGACCTTTATGAATCTTTTTCCTGATCTTTCTCTCTTTTTGGGAGTCTTGAAAGTTTTTCGAGATTTTTTCGATTTCAGTGTTCATTTTCTGCGTCGAACCGTTCATAGACTAAACGATATTTTGGTACGTTGACGATAGACGTGGAAGCTCAAGTCTGAGAAAAAAACGCATTGAAATTCCTGCTGCGCTAACCAATTTTAGGTTCTTAACGTGAATGTCTCGATTTGTTGTCTGAGAATTTTTCCGTTGAGTCTTTCGATCTTTTTTTTCACGGGGACTCAGTTTGGATAGATAAAAGTACTGAAGCGGCTATGCTGTGGTGTTTTGTTGTTGTTCTTTTTTGTTATTGTTGTTGTTTTTGTTATAGCAGCAGTTGCTGATCTATTGTCATCTGAAAGGTTATTTTTCTTTTGCTGTCGATACCTTCTCTAAACGCCTTCGACATGATGATATTCGTTTTAGTAACGCCTCTACTGAAATATATTTGGATTTTTAATTTCAAGTAGAAAATTGCCAAAAATATTTCAGTTTGTGAATGCAAGTTTAGTGTAAAGAGGATTTTTTTCAAGTTAAATTTGAAAGTAGAATTTGACCTTATTGACTTACACGCGCAACGATTAATTTATTTTATCTAGATCAGAGGTTTGATTGAAGATGTGATGGAATGTAGAATGTTAAAGGAGATTTGGTGGTTTAAGTAAAATGAGCGAATCATTCTTTTGTTGAGTTAAAATTCTTATTACATGAATACTTTTTGAACAGTAAGTTACTGATGTTTGTTTTGCTGAACATCATTAAGTTGTTATCGTTTATCTGTATTATTTCTTTAAGGCAGTGTTGTCAAATACCTTAGTTTGTCCTTAAATAAAACCAGTGTTTTTCACTGATCTAGTTCGCTTTCAAGATTATTATTTTTATTTTTAAAACGCGTCTTAAACGTAAATTAAACGTAAACTATTGATGATTAGTTCGATCACTAGGAAGATGAGCAAGAGCAAAACAATTTACCAAAGTTAATTTGGATTACAACTACAAGCACAAGTACTCTATCACCCAGATCATTCCATGAATTGAAATCAAAACATTAGCGATATTTCTTTTGACTTAAAAATGATAAAATTGAAAAAATTAAATATCATCCGGTACTCATCAACTCAAGAATAAAATGACTGAATGGGGCAACAATATTGCATTGATTAGGGGTGCTATAGTTTTGAAGTAAATTTTTGATTAAATATTTTGTACGTACATCAGCACTTTGTCATAAAAAAATGATAGCAGGATAATTAATACTAGATTTTGTGTGGCGATGTTGTTTTTAAGAAAAACATTGGCGTTGCATATCGAGCTTATGGCAAAAAACATATCAAAGTTTGTCGCAATAATTGATCAAGACCGAATACATCTAAAGGAAATATATTGTTACATGTACATATACACCTTATTGATATCTCGTGCCCAAAGAATTAAAAGAGATATCGAGAAATTTAAACAAATTTATTACATAGCAGCGCACACATTTGACAAGAGAAAATTATCTACACGAAGAAAACAATCTAGATTTTCTTCTAAGACAAAAACAAAAGACAAAATCTATAGCACTGAAGTTTCCCTCGAATTGAACTTCCATTCATTTTTCAATACTTGATTTTGTCCAAATATTTTTTATGTTAGCTAAAGAAGTATTTTGTCTATGGCTTGTTGCCGACAAAGGCTTAAATCGGTGAAAAATAAGAAAAGTTTTCACACCATTTTTAATCATAGTGGCTATATTTTCAATGAAACTAAAAAGAAAAGCGTAGTCACGTTAATTTTTCTTAATTTTGAGCCACAAAAGACTCAAACTTCAGCCCATCGTGCCCGTATTCTGCATGACTATTTCAAAAGCAATTCATCAACAGTGTCGCCGAAATTAGCTTTTTATTTGCAGCTCAGCTTTGCTCACAGAAATGTATTTAATAATGGGAGAACAATTCATTATTAGACGAGGCAGTTGGTAAAATCTGGAAAGTCAAGAGATATCCGGTAGTACAACTGACTGGTCGAAGTCAACAAAAACATCAAAAAATTCGCAGCCAATGAAACCGATGTAAAAATGTTGCGTCGTCACCAATTTCTTCTACTCGGTGGTAAGCTGTTGTCTAGATGATAACAAAATCCAGATGTTTTACATTTCGATTTGGATTTCATCCCCCCTAAACAATTATTTCCCAACAGTTGACCCCAGCTGCAAAAAAAGTAACAAACAGAACCATAATAAAAACTCGACTGATTGCGCAGATTACAGACGGAGATTACGCGGCATCTTAGCCGAAGTTGAAGGAAAGAGCCTGCTAGATGTGATTGTAATCCATAAATGAAAAAGTTGTTAATCGCCCTTAAAGCAGGGTGCCTTGAAAATGGCTTCGAATGCTGGTTGGTCCAACGGAACGCTGGTTGGGGCGGGTTCTTCGAAAATTCGGGGTACTTGCTCCAAGATCTTACTTATTTCTTCCGTTCACATTATTTGTTGCTAGTTTAGGATCCACAAAAACGACTGGATATATGACTGGAAGAATGCTTGCAGAAACCCATAAGCAAATTGTGAAAGAAAAAAAATTACACTAAAAAGGAAAAAAAAATTGAGTTCTGGCCCTTAAATTTAAAACTCGAGGCAACTCAGATGTTTTTTTTACAAAGCAAATATGGTGAGGGTTTTTGTGCATGCACATAAAGGTCAGTAGCTTAAATTTTTTAAATCAAATTATCTTCTAATACTCTTCTAATTGTTCAAAAGGTTGGCCATTCATTTATTAGCACCAAATTTATGAAAGTCCTTAAAACTTAACACACGTATTTAAAAGTCAAAACCGTAGTCGTGCATGCTATTTTGCTTGCTTTGCATTCGTGATTAAAATGAAAAAGTAAAGTTAAGTAATCCCACGGCAACCCTCGTGCGGGCCTAGGTGCTGAAGCTGGTAGAGAGCTTCATTACAAATTTACAATCAATGTGAGTACGAGTGTGAAGTGATTAGTTTCACGACTCACATTACTCCTGATTCATTCAGATACCTATTTAAAGCTAGGTGAACTCGAAGCTTGTTGCGCAGACTCTCGTCCAAGCCTGGACTCGAACCATGGACTTCGCACACAAGAAGCGAGTGCTCTATCCACTAGGCTATTCAAGCTTCATTATTAAAGTGAAAATGGTCGTTTCATTACTTGAAGTTTATTGATGGGTAAAGCTAAGTTAGCATCTTATCGATGGTTGTGCAAAATGGTCAGACACCATTTTTTGTAATGCATAACCATTGATCTTAACTGAAGTGAATACATTTAATGAGCCAATTCATGAAAGTTTGATAATTCACTTGTATTCAAAAAGGCTAATTATGGCAAAAGACACATCTATATCTAGAGGCCAGTACCAGTTCGATTCTATTTGAAAATTTAGACCTATCTAATACCTGTTAATAGATGAATAGATACCACTCACAAAGCCTCCACAATTGAATTTTCAAATATCGAATATGACCATTGATTTATTTTAAAAAATGGCGTAGCTGAAAATTAGAGCTGTCAAAAAGTGGAAATGATTAATTGAGCTGTCAGAAAATGGTTAAGACGGTAGTTGGAATGATCTGAAAATGAAGAAGTCGAGCATTGACTAATTCATAAATAGATTGGTGAAAATAAAGCGTACTTGAACAATGGAGTACTCAAGCAAAAAATTGGATAAAATATAATGGTAGAAAATGGAGTACTTCGAAAATATGGTAATGGAAAAAATTAAGTAGTCAAACGAGAAGCAGTCAAAAAGAAGAGTGATCGAAAAATTGAATATTCGACAAATTGGCTTAGCTCTGGTTCTCAGAAATGGTGATGGAATAAAAATCTCACAATCTAGTGAAAAAGCGGTTGCTTTTCAATGTACTCTGCAATAAAGTATATTTTATGTCATTGTTTTGTCTGAAGAAAAAAATCATTTATTCTGACAGATGATTCCGAACTCCATTAGCAGTATAAATTACACTTTATTTCCTTATCTCTTGAGACTTCGTGGCAATTATTTAAACAAATACTTGGTCCATAAGAGATCGCAATTTTTTTTAACTCTAATTATATAATGGCTTATCGCCAGACAAATCGACCCCAAAACAGTTGTCAAATTTTTTTTTTACTTTTTCTCGGTTTTGTCACGCGTTTTTTTATGTTCTTCAAGCATATTCAAGCACTAAAGAAACAGTTTTTTTTCTTAAGATGCAGTCCTTGCAAGAAAATACATTTGCAGAGAAATTCTCGATATAGTCTGGAGCGATTTGAAAATAATGAGATGCTTGGCAGAAAACCTTCAACTGAACCAAAGTCCAGTTAACAACCTGCCAAAAGGTGGTTGATGATGGCGAACCATATAAGAGGCAAATCAACGAAAAAAGTGAAGTGACCCGGGAGCAGGATATATTAGAAATGGCCGTGTAAGCGCCTCGTCCGCATTGGTGGAGCACCGTTTAATCCTACCCCGATGATTAGTGGGCCGCTTTGCTAGTCATTATGAAAATGGGGTAGATTAGCTCCCAGAAAAAGGTAGACGTTACGTATAATTCATCCGTAATGAAATTATTGTACCCGCAGTTTAACAAAGGAAAGGACTAGAAGTAGCTATAAGCAAGCCAGACTCAGTCGAGACGCGACAAAGCACGTATGCTAGAATCTGAAAAAGAGATGTGAAAAAAAAAAGATTTTAGAGGGGAAGAAACATGTCTCCATTTGGGCCTAAAAAAAGGAAAAATGGCCAAAGTCCCTTCCTAGTAAAAAAAAATCAAAATCCACAAATGAAAGGACAGCCAGGCCATTGCGAACCCTGAAAAGAAAAGGGTTCTTACGGGCTTTCGCCCAATGAGAAGGATAAAGGTCCAACTATAACAACTCATTCTTGTTCCTTTTCAATTATCCACTACTCTATATATTGTTTATGTTTATTTATTCCTCAAGCTAATCTCTAACCCACAACTAATTAAGTGAAATATTTCGCATTAGTAGCTGTAACTATTATACTTTTGTGTTTTTATGTACATAATATATTTTATAAACCTTTCATATACATAAATGATTGTTAGTATCTTTCACGACGGACATAATTTCTTTCGCAAAACCATCTAACGTTTTCGATTTCAGTTATAAAACCTGAATAAACGATAACGTTTTGGTATATGTTCAAAGGTTACAAAAGAAGCAAATTTCTTGTGAAAATAACGCTGAATTCGGTAGAAAATCTTAGGTTAGTAAGTACGAGCGTTATTCAGCTGAAAACGAAAATTCGTGCAACGAAAAGTAAAACATTAACGGTATACGTTTAATATACATACATACATATATATAATATACGTACATACGTTGTGCTCGTAAATGCTCGTAAATCTAGCATTCAACTCACCCCTATACTTGCAATTTTAAAACTGATTCCGAGAAGTGATGCACTCGCGATAAACTTTTTCGCTTCAGTTTTCCCAAATTGCATTTCTCTCACTTCACCACCCCTCCATGACCGGCCTTGGCCAGCGTTTCAATTCGACTGCCATGAAGCTAATTTGAAAATTGTGTACGTATTTTGTTTTCGTTTTTCTAATTTTTAATTTTTGGCCTTGAAGTGGTTTGTTCGCGGCTTAGTTTGCCTTGGTAGTTGTTTTCAGTGTGCACTCTATAGTGCACATCGAAATTTTCCATGCAAGAATTTCAATTTCCGAATGCTACAATTCCATTAATTTCCTTTATGCTTTTGGTGGCTTTCGAACCGCTTATTATTGGGTGTCTCTAAACAGTTTATTCAATTTGCATCTTTGAAGGTCATCTAACATTTTTTCACGACTTTTCTTTGGAGAGGCAAAAAATAGCTTGCCGCTTGTTTTTTTTTTAAAAAGCTTGTCAAACATTGGATGGACCAAAATGGTCTAATAGATGCCCTTTTTATGCTTGCGCAACCATCACTTCCTTCTTTCAGTTTCACAATCACCTGTTCAATTAAGCCTTGATTTGAGTTTTTTAATAATAAGTTTTATATCTATTATTTTGTTTTAATATGTGACAATACAAAAGTGAACTATTTGAATGTTTATGTAAAATGGACTGAAAATATCAAAACTCCTAAAAACAGAATTATACTTTAAAGTAATGATATTGAAAAACCGAAACAGAAAGAAACAAACAAAAGTGTACAATGTTTTGTGTTCAATCTTTTCAATCTAATTGCGGAATTAACAAAAAACTAAAGGACAAAAGGTTTTTTGATTTTGAGAAAAGTAAATGATTCTAGATTTGCAGAAGGTGCTGTACGAGCAGAAGGTGCTGTACGACCTACATATACAAACTTGGTGTGTCAAGTCTCTCTCCATTGCTAAAATTCAAATGGTTTTTGACAGTGAACACTAAAAAAACTGTCGCATAATTACTCTTAAAAAATTTTTTAGTCCCAGCATGTAATTTTTTTTTACCTTCTAGTACAATCACCTACTCCAGACATATTAATATTCTCACATCATCAATTCATACCATTTATCAGATTTCAATGCTAGCCCGACCTACCTCTCTCATGCCAAATATCCGTATCTTTAACTGTAAATCATGCGTTCACACAACTATTAATTAAAACAACTCAACAATTAGAAGGCTTCTCGAAATTGTTTCCGAGTCACTCTTCGCCACTATTTCGGGCCGGCTACAACAAATTCCAACTGTAAAAAGATCATTGACTTATCATCTCTAGAGAAAAAAAGCTCTTACATTTTCAAAGGTTCATACTTTCAACATGCCCAAAAGTCAAACTATGTGAGCACGCACATGATTATTTCTCGCTGACGAAACCGAATCGAAACGCTCACTGAAAACACTAAAGATACAGTCGCGTTAGTAGTTTTTCATTGTTTGACAAAACACAAACAGAATAAAAGCTATGCCACATTATCGTTTTCGAAGACTTTGAAAGCATCTTACAGCTCAGTGTCTCTATGCACGACCAGGCAAGCAATCATCAAATTATTTCGAAACCTTTTGCAGATCGAAAACGAAAACAAAACAAAAAAACTCCAACCACATTGAAAATTTGATATAAAAAATAATGAAAGAATACATGCATAGATGAAAGATGGTATAAAAACAAATCTGAAAGGAAAAGAACTCACAAATTTGAAAATAATTGCTTTTTCGGATCCAAGAACGAACTGAAACGGATGGTGGAATTTATGTGTTGGTTTGGTTGTTCGGGTTATTTTTGGGTACAGGCTTGATATGTCGAGTGCATCTGAGTAAAATAAAAAAAAAATAGGGTCGAGTATAAGTTGAATTTAATAACGTCAAAAGATCTTTTGATTACTAGGTAAATCGGTGGTGTGGTGGAAAAAGTTAATGAAATTTTATTTAAGGACCAAGTTGATTTCGACTAATGGCAGCGACTGTAAATTGATGACATAGTATCTACGGTTGGAATGAGAAGTATCTATTTTTGAAGAGTCATACCATGAGCTTTGGGACAAAATGTATTTTTAGAAAATTGAGAATCAGCTGCTAAAATTCGGTTGATTTTGATATACTAACAATTTTGCTGTATTGAAGTTAAATTCGTATTATTTAAATCCATCCATTAATGCGAAATAAATCAATATTATAGATAATCCATGCTTTCATGAAAATGAACTGTCAACTTTGGAAGCTACATACGTTTATCTATTACATGATGACCAGACTTAACACCGTTCTTAGATATTTTTTCTTCATTCGACCTAGCAAGACCTCCCGAAACGCATGGTCACATCGAAAATCGTTCCTACCCGAATTATGAAAGAACCGCGTAGACGAACCAACAGTGATCGTCATTTCGTCTAAAGTCAGGCCTGTCTCGAAGCAATTGTTTAGGTAATCACCACACCTAAGGCTATCCCAGGTTTATTATTGTTATTAAGATCAGATATACCTACGATGTGTTTTTTTTTGCTTTCAATTCAATTCTTCGAGAATCTATGATATTTTTTTTTCTTTTTCATTTTGTTTTGAAATTTTTTAGTTTTCTTCTTGTTCTCTTCTATGATTTTTTTTTGTAGTCCGAATCACAATTGGAATTTCGATTGGTCATGAAGTTCGATGGAGTGCTTGTCAAAGGTGAAGATGATGAAAAAAATGAATTTGTTGCTGTGGCTCTTGGAGGATGTCTGAGTGTCATTGAATGAAAATTCAAGTGTGTTTGCCGGTAGAATTGATTGTCACCATCTTTATTGGTAGTTTAGCTAATCAGTTTGTTTGGCTATTTGGAGATATAAGTGCAAGCGTGATTATATTTTGCATGGGACTGAGTACACAAAAATGGTGTGTTTTGCTTGCGATTTTTCGTCAAAAGCCATAAATCAAGCTGTTGTTAATTATAAGAAAGCTTAAGAGTCTTTTAACTAATAAAGTTATCTTACTTGATTGCTGGTTTTCTAATCACTATGAATTTATGAAGTCTAAACACAACGTGGCTTGAAAAGTCTAAGCGATTTATTGAATTTTATGGTCCAAGCGACTATGATAGGGGAGTTGTACAAAAAAGAACGTCTTAGGCTCATATCTGGGGCTAGATATGAATTATGAAGAGGCATCGAGGTTTTTTCTAACTTACTTATCTCAAGTAAAGCAAATTTCAAGTTGGTGATAATTATGTTGTATCAAGAGATTTCTTATGAACTTGTTTATCAAGTTTACTGCCTCAAATCTGACCTTTGAACCGTCAAATCTGCATAAATTGTCTTGTTTTTTTTTTAAATTTAATTGATATTGATTTGTAATTGAACTTTTTTTATTGATTTTTTTTTTAATTTTTATGGATATGATTCTAATTTTTTTTTTCTTATTTAAATCATTTCACACATTAAAACCTCTTTAATACTTAACTCTTTCTAACTATCTGCATTGACTACTGGCATTCTTGAACAGCAAGATTAAATATAAAATCATCCAGTAATCTTTCATCAATTTTATATCCAACCATTGTTCATTCAAAAATCGTATCTTCTCGAACATATTTGGTATTACCAAATCTGTAAGTCCTTACCAAAATATGTATGCTTTAAAGTCAAGAACAAACCATAAAAGTGGCCTTAACGTAATTGCAAAAGACGATGTGCTTGGTAACATGAATGGTGTACGTAAATGACGTTTATTATACAAATTCAATAATTGCATTTAAACCGCTTTTGCATTAAGTAATAAACACCACACTAGCCCACTTAACGTACGACAATGTTACGATCTTTTGCTTGAAACTTAACAACTGAAGAAGGACTGGAAAATTGGTATCAGCACGATATTAGATAGAAATTTAGATAATGACAGAGTAGGAGTGGATTTATTGATAGCGTGAAACACAATTTGAAAGAGTAGAACTATTTACTTATAGACCTCATGGTGATCTTCATGTCGTTTTGATAAATATGTGTGAGATAAATTGGGTATTATTTAATACGGTAACTGTATGATTTTTAAGAACAAAAAAAGAAATGCATACTACGGAATAGAAAATAAGACGAACTGTTCACCCAAGAAATGCAAATATCGAAAATGCTGATTTCTACCTTTTGGATATTTCATGACTTAACTATTCAAAACAATAATTAGAGTAGAAAGAGCTCTTTCGAAAAAATATGAACACTATGAACACTATAAACAGTTAATAAATCGTATTAGTGTAAAAGAAAACGTAAATCGCTACAAACTTGTACTTCAACCCAGTATTTCACTCTGGGCACTGAGTAATACATGTTTTGTTTGTTCCTGAAAAGGAAGCGGCTAGGGATCTCTCAATTTATAGCATTATTATCCTTATTCTCTACTTGTTCAAAAAATTTGACACCAAAATATTATCAACTTACAGTTATTAAAGTGTCTAGCATGGCTTTGAGTCTTGTCGCCCTACAAGAGGATTTATAACGACTCTTACGGAAAGTTGAATCCAAAGTCTTCATTACTTTAGGAAGTTCAAGGTTATCACTCGGGATATTTCAAAAGCAAAGTTTGGTGTCCTATTCTTTAGGCTAAACTTTCCGCATTTGGTCTTGATTCCAATGGCAATTGTGTTTGAATAAGTTTGTGGCCAAATTAGATGAAATCGAAAAGAAAATATTTAAGCTGAGAATTTATGGTCGGGCCTTAAACAAAACCTGTAAAAAATTGCTAGAGCTTGGAGTGTCTATCACTTTTTGTAGTTATTAATATGTACATTGTTCTGTTCAAATTTCTAGGCCAATAACTTTTAGGTCAAATCAGCTATTTTCGCAAAAATAACGAGGACCCTAAGATATCCTGGATCGAAAAACCATCCTGTGAAAAATAAGACAGCCTTGGGTCTCCATAAATCATATCTCATCAGGCAACTACTAAGCCTATTCCGCAGTACTTTGCGTTCTGCTGTTGGCATTTTTACGGACTGGCATGCGCAACGATTGGGTGCAGAGTTTATCAAAGAAAGCAGATGGTTTCCTAACCTTAACGATGAAGAGAAATCAAACGAATATGACATCACAACGGTCCTCTTTTGTGCCTTTTTGAGTCTGTCAGCAAACTTTTGTCGAGTGATAGTCACTACAAACTACTTTACAATCCTGTAGGCGGTTCTCACAACACATGCACTTGTACCTTCACTAATAAGCTGCAGTTGCACCATTAAATATCGTAATTCTTTCTCAGGCACAGCAAGCCAAATGAAGAAAGGTCTATCATTTTCTGTGTTTTCAACTAGGAACATCAGTAGATACATAATTTTCTGGGTTACTGGCTATAAAGGTATTGATAAAAATGAGAAAGTTGATGCACTTAGTAAAAATGGAGTCAGTCTACCTCTAGTTAGATCGCTAGATATTGGGATACCTATCTAAATTGAGGAAAACTTTGTGTAAGTGGTAGGTTAACCAAAATCATGTAGGGGTCATGCAAGCTCGCAACTATTGATATTTTATTTGCATGAAACTTGACTGGCTGCAAGCGGCTAGTCGGCATCATTACTGGCCATTGCTTTGTAGCAGCACATGCAATGAAACTGTGATTCCTAAACAGTGATACCTGTAAGAATTGTTAAAATCCTGGAGTCTCAGAAACAATTGAACATCTTTTAATCACTGCCGGACACTGCATAAAACCAGTCAACCTTACTTTGGTGAACCTTGAATGGTAGATGCTAAGCACGCGGCAGATCAGGAAATCAAATCAAAATTTTGAGCTTTAAAAGTTAAATTAATTTTAATGAAAATGATTTCTTATGCATTGAAAATATTTACATTGGTCTCTTACATTTATGATGTTGTGCCCAGTAATTTCATAATATTTATTAAAATTCTGATTCAAGAGGCAACGATCTAATATTTTTAATATTTACTATGTTCTGCATTTTTTTTCCGGTTACTAATTTATGTTTTTTACTCTTTGCAGGTAAGCCGAGTTAATGATAAACTTTATTTATATTGCGGTGAGTTTATTATGATTCACAAAATTTTACCTCAGCTCAAATAGAGTTTTTGAATGCATATTTGCTAGAAACGACTGTTTTTGAATCAGATTTCTTTTGATTTATTACAAATCAGTACGATTAGTAGCGAAAGTAAGAAGACATTTATAAAATCATATGAATTAATTTAGTATTATGTACAGAATATTAAACAGTTAAATCACGAGAGGATATGTGCTTCTACGGTGACGACAAAAAAAAAATAAAACAAAATTTGATACTACGATGCCAAACAAATTTTAACAATATCTACATAGTCAAATAATTTTTTTTAAGGCGGCGTTTGTCCCTATATTTATCATTGACAGATGCATTTATATAGTTCTTTATAAACATTCTCAATTTCATTTTAGAAAAAAAAGACATACAGAAGTTACTAATTTAAAAAGTGAAAGATTCATGAATCAATAGAAAATGAGTAGAAATCCATAATTAAAAACCAAAGACTTTAAAGTAATCTTACAATCAAAACTAATTTTGAAGAATGAAATGCTTATTTCAACTCCCTTATGACCCTTTTTTGAAATAGTGCAGGGAAATTCTTGATAAAAAATATATCCAATGTCCCATCTATAAAAAGATAGTTGAATCAGTAAAAATCTGAAGCGAAAAAATGCCGAAAGTGCTTTTAGTTTGGTTGTGTTTTATTCTAATGCACGGATGTATTTGTTTTCCAGGCATACTTTTATCATAATATTGAAAAATTGAGTATCTGAATATTTTTGTATTGATTTATTAATATTTCATTTATCAAATCAAATCAAGAAAAAAGGTCAATATTTTTTTTTGGATATGACCCGTAAATCTCTTAAAATGCCAACAAATTTCTTTTTTTGCTTTTCTTCTCGTTTGCTTTTTCTTCGACTGAAAACAACTGAATCAAGACATTTATGATAGATTGAAAGCTTTCAAAAGAAAAAGTGTTTTACGCTTTTCAACTTAATGAGTAAATTACAGATGACAAAATTTGCTACGCTGCCATTTTAGTTAAATCACTAGTGCATTTTTATTTACTTTGGCCTCCATATATGTACTTGAAACGAACATAAGGTACTTAACCCATTTCTATAGAAATGTCTATTTTAATATATTTCCATGCATATAATAATTCAAATTATATTTGATTGCCCATTGAAAATGACGCTCAATAGAATTAATATTTTGAATATTTTTATTCTACATGAGAAATTCGAAATTTCAACTGATTACCATTTAAAGCTGAAATATCTACAACAGTACATTTTATTAGTTGAATCATTTTTAGCGAATCGATTTAATGGCTGTCGATTAATGTTTGTACAAAAACTGTCTAGTTAATAAAAACCATTTTTGTGTTGGATTTGCATTTTAATCTAAATAAAATGGTTTTATGAACTTAGGCAGTACGACATTAAAAGTCATTAAAATGGAACACATTTCACACTCTTACCGTTAGAATTCATCGCACATCATAAATTTTCAAAGATGACACTTTAATTACTTTCGTCTTAGGTCAATGAAAGTTTGAATAATTTTTGTCAAATGAATAAAAAAAATAGAAAATTTAGCTGAAAACTAAATTCAGCATAGCTTTTACGTTCAAAATTTATTTTTCGAATTTTTATTTATAGTAGATACTTAAACAACAAGAAAATTGATGAGACAATGCTAGGTTCTATTTTGATATGTGATTACATGGTATTCAAAAATCAATTGAAATCAAAAAAATATGAAAATGGATCTTGAACATAGCTATAAATTAAATTTGGTGATTTTTATAGTCATATTTAAAAAAGGTATTTATATTTTAAGTAGTTTAAATCCGAAATTTGGCTTTTTTACGGGTCATTACGAATTTTCATTTGCACTTCCACATCTAGTATTGTCATCGTACATCAGAAAAGTCTAGAAATATATTTGAGCTTCAATGAGTAATAATGTTATTTAAATCCCCATTATTCATGATATACTAACGAATGAAATTTTAATAACGTCCTCGTAAGCTTACATGCGATACATTTTTGAAGATTATTTAATTGTTTAATGTGAAAAAAGGATTTGGTTTTCAGCCACAAGCACATTTAAGCTTTTTTTCTGCCGAATCGCCCTTTTATTATAATTCACCAAAAACATTCTCTTGATATTGCCAAAAGAAACAGTTTTGGGAAGTGTTGAAGCTTTTGAATTAATAAAAGAGCTTGTGGTTTACTCACATAACTATCAAGGCTCCAAAAACGAGTTTCTTTTAGCAGATATTAATATGTTCATATCCAAAAATAACTCAAATTGAAATATCTTTGATTTGATTGCTGCAGAAAAAAAGTATTTGTAGTTTTTTTTCTTCCCAGTATAGACACGTCTTTTCCCGTCCTTATCTTTCAACAGAAAATAAATAAAAAAGTAGCTCCATTAATTTATTTATTTGTTTTGAAGTCTCCAAACACATACACATACACACGCATATGTGTTGCTCACAAAAAATTTTTTACAACCCTAATCTAGGCGGAGTTTCCATTGAGTATATAACATTCGTTTTAATGTTCGTAGTTTTAGATAAGGTTTCGTGTAAAATGTGTTAGTTTTGAGTTCTCGCAGACCACTTTTCCATCCAATCTGAAATACTTCTTCCAAAGATAGTTACTACCTTTGCTATCTTTCGTTGGTATGTTAATGTCTTAAACGAAAACAATAAAATTTTTAACTAAAATCTTCTGTCTTAAATGTTCCAAACCAAATAACGACTCAAGCAAAAGAGGGTTCATTCTAACATTCAGCTTTATGTCTATGGTTAGTCAGTCAATTTAGTAATTTCTTGGTTTTATTGTTTCGAATAATTTTCTTATTTTTTTCTTCTTTATTTCAATTGATGCTGCATCAAATTTGACGAACGTCGATTGTTCGGAACATAATTTTTTTTTGTCTTTTCGTGGTTTTTGGCTTTTACGATTAGGTTCAGCTGCGATAATGATTTCGTTTTGTGTGTGGAATTGAAGAAATAATGTGGTTCTCATGATGCGCGCAAAGTCTTTTGTTCTTTGGACTCGGAAATGGGGTTGAAGTTGTTTTTCGGGAATAGTTCGGTTTGATGGCAACGATTTGATGGCTCAACTTCTTAGTACTGAATGGTAGTGACCGTTAGGGGAGTTTATGATTGAAAAATAGTTAAATTTGATGTGTTTGAAGGCGATGTGAGCATTTTAATTTGCTTAAGTGATAGTTTGAGATTATATTTAATTGGTGGGTTTGAGAATGCTCATTAGCGATTTTTGGTTTTTGATGTGAATTTTAGTTTTGCAGATACTGTTTGACTTTTGTAAATATCTAAAGGAATCAGTTAAAGCTACTACTGTAAATATACTTATGGAACGTAAATTTTCCTGATGTTTTTTTTTTGTATTTCAAGAGGTTAAACGAAATTTCGTAAGATAAATGTTTTGTCCTTTTTAAAATAAATGTTAATTAAATTATTTGTAAGTTACTTGCTTAAGTCTTTCGACTAAATGATTTTCTAAACTTTAAACAACCCAGAAGAACTGAAGGTTATTCGCTTGCATGAGAAATCGCAATGCTTGGTCCAGGCAAAAATTGCACTAATCATTGACACAATAAAAATATAGACGAAAGTCATACCGATGAAAATCGTTTCTGACAAACTTGTCGAAAATTCTTTATTATTCTGTGTTTCCTATCATTCCAATATATTCGACTGCGACCTCACCAAAGTCGATATTTGTATTTTGTCTAATGCAAATTAAATCCATACCAGGCAATGCAATTTTTCACCCATATTATGAGTGATGTAATTAACCAAGTGAATAAACTCAGGTTCTTTCGGGTTATTTAAAATTTTAATATGCTTTAAATCGAAAGACTTAGGCAAGTAACTTGGTAATTATCTAGTCAGCGATGATATATAAACGTCTGAATCGGTTCTCGCCAATTTGACTCGTATGCTTATTCCAATTAATTTAATTTAATTTTCAGGTAATATTGTTTATATTAAATAATTTTCTGCTCTTTAATCAGTCTAATTGGATCATGTTTGCAAATTTCCTCACCATCCAACAGTCTTATCTATTATCTTCTCGTTTATGATTCACTCGAAAATATTTCTTAGGAACTTTGCTGTTAAAACTAGTCTAATATATCATTAGTTTTGTGAATGGTAGTAATGACATTACTTTTCAGTTCAACAGCAAAAATGTCGTTTTGCAGACAATCATTATTTATTAAATTATTGTCTAATAAAGTATTCTATAATTTTTCCGTTATTTATTTTAATTTCGTTTCATTATTTTGAAACATTTTTTATGTTATTAATGATTTTGAGTATTTCTTCTGGCATGGTTGGTTTTAACAACAACAATTTTTCATTTATGTTGAGTTGGTTGCTGCGGAAACGAACCATTGACATTTGCTTTTGGCATTGTTTAGATTTATATTGGCTTTTAGGATGCTGCACGATTTTTCATTGTCTGTACTAAGTATAATACTTTTTTACTAAGATGTTTTTCCTGAGCTAATCTTATCAAAATAACAGAAAGCTATTCAATTTGCTCAAACTGTCAGAGAGTTTCACTATTTCGATGCTCGCACCAATTAATATAAGTCTGCTGTTTTTGCTTCAACACTTTCAGAATGCCACTCGCAATTTAAGTGCTATATATATTTTGTGTTTTTCAAAAGTCATAGATTGTTTTTTGAAAACACTTATTATTTTAATTACGGCTTTTGATTCAATTTCACGATTCATGCTGTTAATTTTATTGCAAACCAAATCATCAAAGTGTTTTTTGGTAAGCACAGGCATTTAGAGTAATCTCTGGGGATTTTCAAGGATACCAATATTCCTCATTTAGCTATGTACCATATAGTTGATTACAGTAGAAGAATCAGTTGTCAGCTATTTTTAATCACTGCACAAAAATGATTTGAAAAAATAATTTGCTCTATAAATATAAAAGTAGTTTTCAGTTGTAAAATAACTAGCTTTCAGAAGCCCGATTCACGTATCAGCAATTATAATCAAAATGATGCATTTTCTGCAAATCAGATTGCTTTGCTCAAAAAAATCATCAATATTTACCGTAAGCGCATAAATATAAATATAGCAAAAACTCCACTTTCCAAATCGTGGAAGAACTCCACAGCTTACTAGTTCAATGATTGTGTTAAACTATCTATCATTTTCAAGTATTTCAAAATTAATATTATAGTTGATAGAAATGACCCACCTTCTTAATACTGCAGAAAAACCTGGCAGATTATAAAGTTACCATTCATTATTGTAAAGCCAATTTTCTCCCCAAATAATTTCCTCGGCAAATAATTTTTTCAGCCTGCATTAAAGTTTTCATTGCTACATCAAGCTCTACAATTATACAGATATAATACTCTCTAATGCTTTTAATATTTGAAAAAACCTTAATAATGATAGACAGCAATAACATTCTTTCATGCATACATTCATTCGGAATCAAATGACGAATAAACTGTTTTCGTAACTATTAATTTGACAGAATGCTTAAATTCTGTACAGCTTTGGCTATCAGCAATTAAATTTGAACGATTGGAAAATTTTAGAGCATACCTCACATATTTTTTACTAATGTTCGAAGAAGAACATTAGTATTAAAATCACTTTGGCCAAAAATTCATATTTCTATATATATATATATATATATATATATATATATATATATATATATATATATATCATCAAAAAATTTCAGTGAAAAAATCTCAGGAACGCGCCATCCGATTGAGCTGAAATTTTCAGGACACATTGGTGTATATGCAGAATAGTGCCAGGTCTCACAAAAAGTTAATAATCTTTAACCCTTTGGCGCCGGCGGCCATTTTAGTGATATTTTTAATATACCTATTATTCCGTACACAAATAAGTTTTGCAAAAATAAAGTTGAAAAATTAATTTTGAACGTGTTTTACATGTGAATCGGATATTGTTTTGGAATTTTTTAACCCCATGTGTGCGCTGGGTGCCTAAAAACAGAACGGGAAAATTTGAAAATTTTTAAATTGCGATAACTTTTGACAAGGTTATTCAATCATTACGAAATTTTTGGGACATATTGGTATTATTTAGTTGTCAATTTGTGCAGCTTTTGATGAGCGTGCTGGCAACCCTGTAGCTAGGGCAGGCACTGAAAGTGAAAACCTCCAAATCATCGTTTCTCTTGAAAAACTGTCGCTTCTTAAAAAAAAAGCCACTCATATGTAAATCTTGTGCTTTGTTTACATAACTAAAAAAAAAAAAAGATATGGTATAACGGGCACGCCTGGTAACCCTTGCTCAATTTACCTATATTTTTAGCATCAAAAACTTCTGTTCACGGAAACTCACGATCCAATGAGCAGAATTAATTGAAATTTGCAGAGTGTATTGGTCCTATATAGGACCAGGTCTGATAGAAGTGATTTTGAAATGCGGGTGATTCTGTGCCAGTGGTGCCATCTTGAAAAATCACTAAAAAAGATAGCTGCTTTCAGCCCTATAAATTCTGATTCAATCGTTGGATTTTGACGAAATTCACACAGTAGCTTAACCTTATTTAATACCACGTTTGGTAGAAATTTGGTTGAAAAATTCGGTTGGAGCTGCCAGCTATGATAATTTTGGTGTCTTAAATTTGAAAAAATAAAAATTTTGAAGGGAAAACATTAAACCATCGAATTTCCAAAAAGTGTCCGTTTCTTACAATAAAACCAATCTGTATACAAATCTAATGCTTTATCTACACGTTCAAAGTAAAACTTTGGAAATTTCATGTCGGACAAGAACGGTAACCCTTTCCCAGTCAATCTATATTTTTAGCATCAAAAACTTCTGTTCACGGGAATTCACGAACCAATAATCAGATACCATTGAAATTTACAGAATGCATTGGACTTAAGTAGGACCAGGTCTGATAGAAGATTTTGAATTGTGGGTAACTCTGTGCCAGTGGTGCCATCTTGAAAAATTACAAAGAAAAAAAACTGCTTTTTGCCCTATGAAATTTGAATAAGTTACCAGATTTTCATGAAATTGACACAGTAGCTGAACCTTACTCTAATCTCTGTTTGATGGAAATTTGGTTGAAAAATTCGATTGGTGCTGCCAGCTATGGTAATTTTTGTGTCTTTTCATTTGAAAATTCGCTCAGGAAAATAAAAATGTTTGCCCTATAACTTCCAGTGCAGTCATGAAATCAATACGAATTTCATACAATTAATGGAACCTACTATAAACAGTATTCAGGCCAAATTTGGTTGAAAAGCCACGATAGGGTTGCCAGCTATTGTTGGTTTTGTGTTTGTTTGCAATATCTTTATTAAGCGGTTTTATCGTAGAATTTTCAATTGGTAATGATATTGTAGTGACAATAAGCAGCAAATATTAAGCTGTCGATTATTTGAAAAAACTCGCTGCAGGTAATCCTAAATTTCTTTATACTCCTATAACTTCGAATGTAATATAACAACGTGAAGCAGATGTGATATATTTTTGGCTTTGATACTGGCGAAAGGTTGCCAGCACGAGTCGGTTGTGCTACTTTTGTATCAATAAATGCTTACAGTTAGTATTCATACCGGAAACATTTACAATGAAAATAAATAACCGATGTTTAAATTCCCAAAGTTCTGCAAATTTTTCAGATCGCAGGCCCAAACACCAACTTCAGTTACAGTGCTGCAGGCACTGAGCATTTTCTTCATTGGTGTTATATGAGATGCTCCTTTCGAAATTTTGTGAAATAAGCAACTGATAACGAATATAATTAACCCGTGTTTTGCGCTCATAAACGTTGAAATTCATGCCAGTGGTAATATCTGAAACCTTCCACCATATGAGTTATAATGCATTCTTGAGACCAAAGTAGAACGTCGCGTTTGAAACAGTTAGGCCGTAATAAGCAGCTCATGTGGTGGAATATGCACTCAAAACCTGCACGATTCTTCTACTGTTCTTCGAACATTAGTGTTTGTAGCGGTTCAGGTGCGCTAGAGTTTTTAAATTAAACATGTATTCGAATTTTCGGCTTTTATGGGATAATTTTTCTGAGGAGTTCTATGAGCACAATAAAACACACAAATTTTGAACTAACAAATGCTCGCTTTATTCAATGTCCATTGTTAATCTCAAGTACAAAATAATTCACTTTAAAACGATATGAATTTCTGCCAAAATTAGCTATAGACTCAAAATAACTACTGCACAAATAACTACTTGCTCTTGCTTTATATCGAAGTGAAAATTTTAGTGAACCACTGTAAACTTGCTCTTATATAAACAGCTGCATTAAAATACACTACTAATATTCAACTCTCAGTTGCCTGAACATTTTGTTCAACTCACTGCAGCAAATGGACAACGTCATGGTGACAGATCAAAACTGTCATCGATAGCTGCTCGATCAAGAGCAGCCTCCTTTTTAGATTGACCTGTCTGAAAGTAAAATATTAACTTTCGGATGTAGTCGTACAACTTGGTTCAAGGCAGATTCTTGTTTTTTTATTTCGTCATTAGTTAAATGCTTTTCAATCCCACACTAAATAAGGGATTTTAAATTAAAATTTGATATTCATGTCACGAATGTCACGACTATGGCTTCTAGGATTTTTGGCTTTGTTTTATAACCCAGCTAGAATGTTTCTATTATTTACCAACTATCCTTTTTTATAAGCAGTCTACTATTTTAAATATTTTTCTCATATGTATTTTACTCTTCTAATTGAAACATGCTGTTCTAAGCGCAAATTTGGTCTTTCAGTGAAAAATTCTCTCCTCAGTCATAAAAAGAAAATTATTTATATTTCCATTACGTTTAGTATTTAGCTGTTTCGGGGCAAGTGTTCAGTGAAAATATTCAGGCATGCAAATAAAGTACTTAAAAAAATGAGAAACTTTCTTGACAAAATGCTCAACATAATATCATAAATTCAAAGAAAATAAATCTTGAAAGGAATAAATCTCCTACGTGATATGCCAAATCGCCTTACATACTTGGAGATTTGAAACTTCAGACTGATTTTTCTTTTCAAATTTTCTGTTATATTCATTTGACACAATGTTTCTTTCTTTACAACTTTATTATATTCACAGCTAAAAAGCTGCATATGTTTCTTCGAATCATATCTCTTATTTTTTATGGCTAACATTCAAAAAGAAAAAGCCATGCCATATCTTCCAAAATTACTCTAAGTCCATTTTTTTTCAAATAAATATGCACATGTTTTACAGTTGTGGTCTAGGCAATAGGAACCAGTTCTGAATATATTGATTCACTGCATTATTTTAAAATATCGAACCATTCAATCAAATTTCGCATCTTTTTGAAAATAAGCTCTCTTATCTAAACCAAAAATATTAAACTGCCGTCTACACAACATTCTATTCAAATGATCCGTAGATATATTTATTTGATAAAATGATTCTGAGCTACTCAACATCGGTAGCACAAATACACAGCGCGAACAAAATCACTAACGAAACCTCCAAAACACAAACCATTTGAAAAAAAATCCCCCCAAACTTCCAAAACCGCATCCAAAAACGGCGACAAACAGTCGACGGCAACAACTAAGAAAAACGATTTAAAACATTTAAATAATAACAAGATAAAACAGCAACTGCTCATCGAACTTAAAATAAAAGATCGACTGAATCCAAAAATTAAATAATCTAATATCATTAATCAATGATTCTGTTCATTAACCTCACACAGTAAACGCTGACTCCTCCCATTCAGTTTACAAACCTAAAGATGAGGCCAAAACAAAAAACATTCTCATAAGAACGTTAGTCGAAAATCATCAGAAATTTTGCAAAAATCTACATTCGGAATGATATATCCGAGAATTTTCTTAAATTCTCGAACACCACACAAACTATCTTTCTATACGTTGAGACTTTTGCTCATCACATTTATTTGTATCTCTTTAACACTTGAGCTTATAGTTTTTGAGTATGAGAGAATTATTCATAGTTTTGTTACTCAGTGCCTATTTCAGAAAGTTTTTTTTTAGTAGTAGATTTTCGTACCATCGTTTTGTGTGCGTGTACTCAGGAATTTCTTTTCGTGCCTTTCGAATGAAAATATACAAGAAAAAAATTCCAGGTTGAGTTTTTCGTTGAGACTTTTGACAGCGGCAAACAACCAGTTTTGCCAGATAATTTATTTTCGTTTGATTTGACCGAGAGAACAGAAAAAAATTCAATTTCAAACTGTTTCCTGGATATTCCATAAATTTTTAGGTGATTCGTTTAGCACGACTGTTTTTTCGCTCAGAAAATTTGACTTCTTTTAAGTTAATCTAGAGAGATCCGATAAACTGAACATTGGTATTCTTTATGTTGCTTTGGATGCTGGGATACTTTTTCATTTTGATTTTTTTGTGTTTCTACGATTTAGGGTACAGCGAAGATCACATGTAGATGGATTGAGTGTTGGCTCGAAATTTTCATAGGTTTGATGAGGTTGTTGTGGATGTTGTAAATAATCTTTGATTGAAGTTGTATGGTGTAACTTGATATTTTTGATAATTGTGATCGAGTTTTCAGGCAGAATTGTAGATATGGTAGCAACGGATGCTGTTAATGAATGAGTTTAATTTATGGAGGACGTTGTCACAAAACGAAATTGAATTATTGAAATGAACATTTGGTTTTTATAGTTCGCTTTTTCGTCTTCAGAATAAACACTACGAAGTTCAATATTTTTTCTTATAATACATAAAAAATTAGGTTTTTGATATTTCAAAAACATCTTCAAATTTATGTCTGATAATATATTCGAATGATTAAAAAAATGACATGCTTCCTTAAAATTTCAGTAGTGAAAAATTCCGACAATAAAGAGAGACGCTTAAAGGAGAGTATTTCAAGGCAAATATAACACTTCACAGAGTCAACTAAACAAAGTGAAACATGTGCAACTGCTAAAGATATTGAATGATTTATGCAATCGCTCTTTTGAATTTCACAATAAGGTTATGTTTTTGAAATGATGCTACCAGAGTTTATGTAATTTGTTTCCTGATTAAAAGGTAATGGTGATCTTATACTAAATATTCAAAATAATTTTATCATCACAAGCTGAGCAAACTTTTTACTGATCACCTAATACAGTTGACTTGAAATTTTCTCTTTGAAAATTCTTGACAAATTGCAAGCTACTCAATCTTTATGTCATGTCTTCAAAAACTAACTGCATCTTTTCACCGCATCGTCTTTTCACATCTTTTGATTTCAAACTTAAAACGCTAAACCTACTTAATAACTGAAACTGATTAAAATTCTTCTCATATGATTTCATCGCTTCCAGGCAACAACCACAACCCGATTACCATCGAACCATCACCAAACCACAATCATTCAAAAGTGGTAAATTCCAGTGATTAATCGATCTAATTAAGGCCAGTCTAATTCGAATGAAAACAACATCGCAACTGCCGTTTGTTGTTTATTATTTTAACCCTAATCACACACAGTAACCAAATCATGTTCATGTCGTCTAATCAAAACCCATCTCGATAATTTCACTTCTACGATTCCCCGGCCATATGTAAAATCAGGTTTCTAGCTTAAGTCTTTCGTTTTGCGACATAACATTTTTACACAATCTAAAACGAATGTCGATTCGGGACACAATTAATTATTTCCACTTAACTCGATTACACTCGAAAAAATCGTTCGTGATGAATGGCATGGTACAGATAGTTTGCATGTCGCAAAATGAAACCCATCGTCGTCAAATTAGATTTTGTGTAGATTTCACGAAAGAAAGTGTCAAAAATGCATCGTTTTCATCGTCACATGTTCTTGGCTGTGTGTTATAATGATCCGACATGTAGCAAGCGATGATGATGTGATATGTTGATAAGACAATTCCAAAGGGAAATTCACATGCAATGGTCGATTCATGTGAAAATGAGAAAATAGATAGTTGACTGGGATTATGTGTGAAAAGCTCCGATCTGAAGTTCATGTCTTGTGAAAGGAAATGTCAATGGATTTTTAAAAAATGAATTGCAAGAAGCTAAATGCTTAGAAATAAGGATTTGAAAAATCTCAATTATGCTAATTTCAATTTGTGTTTCAATTTGAAACCATTTGGTTTGTGGACAGAAATTTTAGTTTTAAACGTGAAGCTTTTGTCAATTTGCAGTGGATCATAGGAAAAATTATCTGAAACAATTTAATAAATTTTGAATAAATTCTCTCCAGAAAAAAAATAAAATGAAAAGGATTTCACTTTAATTTTTTCGAACTATTTTTTCATATTATTTGCACCAAAGTCATTCCAGTTGATTTTCGTTTAAATTTGCACACATATTCATTCATTCGTATTTATTCATTATATATCAACTTTTTTCCTGTTCTTTTCATTTTTGACATCTCTAATGTTTTCCCTTCTTTGGCAATATGTCCTTAAATTATAAGCATTTGTTTTTGAAATTGAAAGAAATTCTCCTGCCTGTATACCGTCCATTTTGATTCTTTGAAATATTTTTATATATGTATATTTACTAAATATTTTTACAAACTAATTTTGGATGCGTTCGTTTCGATATTGTTCCATAGCTGTTGAACATTGTTTTTCAATTTAGACTAAAAAATGAAATTGTATGTATGCTTTTCAGTAGAATGTTATTTAAACAATAGCTTCATTGGCTTGCAAACTTTATTTTTGAAAATTCAAATAGTGTGCTAGAAGTCACTTAAATCCATACGTTTTATTTAAATTGCCCTGTAACACTCAAAATATATTTTACACAACACCATATTAGCCT
Organism: Nemotelus pantherinus; assembly: GCA_963978885.1. Taxonomy (NCBI): domain Eukaryota; kingdom Metazoa; phylum Arthropoda; class Insecta; order Diptera; family Stratiomyidae; genus Nemotelus; species Nemotelus pantherinus. Next base: position 8,251,923 of record OZ022266.1, read on the forward strand.
AAAGCTATAGATTAGAAAAAAAATTGGTTTCGTTTCCTTTAAGGAGTCGTGTAAATTTGCTTTTTGCCGGGAATAAAAATGGGACCAAAAATTGCCGTTATTGGACTTCGTCAGTTTCAGTATTGAAAAACTCACCGATATACTGCCATTTATTTCTTTCGTCTACTTTTTTACGAAAGCAAGTCATCACGCTAGTTCAGGGGCAGGTTATCTTCTTCTTTTCTCTTATAAAGCTGATAGTCATTTTTTCGTCGTCACCAAGCGAAAAACTCTATACTGCTTTTTCATCGAATTATAATTTTCATTTTCATTTTCTGAATTGATCTTAAAAACTTTTGCATAGGTCCTACTTGTAGTTAATTTAAATTTATACCAGAAATTAAAAAAAAATTGTTAAAATCACGAAAAAGAGAAGAAATAAATCAGCTATCTTCAGATAAAATAAAACAAAGATAACTTTCACGAAATTTGGAGAATAACTTTTGAAGTTACTGTTAAAAAATTGATGTCTACATTAAATGTTAGTTTAAGAAGTATATTCTACTTGCGAAAAAAATTTCCGTATACTTTTAAAAATATATATACATATAAATATTCTTTGCAGTATTAAAATATAAAAATTAAATTGATTTATTTCACCTGTTTTGTAGGACACTTTTTACTTTGCGAAAAAAACCTTACTTATTTTTGCAATTGCTTTATTGTTAGATTCATATGTCATACGCAAATTCAGTTATTCCTTCAGATAAATCTTAAATGGAGCCAAATCATTTGCTTACTCTACTTAATCTTCATACAAACTTTGTGAATTATGTTCAACTGAAAATCATGTTACGGTCAATTCTTAATACCATAACTAACATCAAATCGAGTAAAATGTCCATTGCATGGTCAAGATCGGAGCTGAAGTTACCCGGTCTGTTGGGTATTTCTGTGAACCTTATTCACACAATACATAATCTAGAATTTCTTCCATGTGGAGATTTACTTCTCGTAGGTATGATTCTGAGTATGCAAATTTTCATTTTCGCACATACATATATTGCGACGTGAAAGATACCCGATACAAAGATGCATACAAAGATACTGCAAAATACCATACCGACTACATGAAAATATGAAAAGACATGATGGTTACATGATGTGGGTGTAAGTACGTAACGATGGACAATTCGAATGTAGGAATGGAATTTATGAAATTATGAGAGGACTACTTGGACATGGCAAAAATTGTTTTGTAGATACTTGTCTGTAGATGTTTAAAGTTGAACGGATGGTTGAGTGTGATATAGGGTGAAGATGATGTTTTGTTGCATGTAATTTTGAAAGCGAAAACCATTTTTTTAAAAATTGAATGAAATCTGTTAAATATTGAAACCTAAATCGTTCTACAGGAAAAATAAGCATATTTTTTAACAGTGTTTTTCAACTTGTTTCGAAAATGTGTAATGACTTTGCAATGAATCGCTTGCAATATTATTTGAAACAAGACTTCAAAGATCAACTTTTCATTTTCTGTTAGATACATAAGCTAAAGCATTGTGTAGAACATTGATGAAATTTATAGCTCCAATTAAATCAAGCAGTGAAAAATTATTTGTATAATTGTGTTCACTGAAAATAATTTAATCGAACGCTTTTGTGTGGAACAAGTGAAAATCAAAAAATAGCCGCAGAGCATTTCAAACAATATTGATTGAACTGAATTGAAAAGATTGTTGATTTTATTTTAATTTTACATTCTTAACCAAGTTTAAAGATTAATTAGCAATGAAGTTTTAAACTCTAGTGGCTATACTATTTCGGCCCTGGCTCTTATAGTTTTTTTTTTACATATATTTTTATTTTTGATGGACAGTTTTTATCTTACACACCTATAATCATACGCAGTCTTTACAAGTACAAGGGTTACCGGGGCAACCCTTGGCTTAAAGAACAATATTGACAAACATTCAAAAATCAATTTCCCAAAATTGTTACTGAAAAATACTCCCATTCATATTCAAACATTTAAAAATGCTGACTAACCTTACAAATTTGGCAATAGCATATTTTTGAAATTTTTTCACATGCAACCTACCTTGAAATAACCACCAATTTACATCCAACATAAATATTTTGAAAAATATCACTTCAACAACTAACTTCTCAAACACCCTACACTGTGCAACCAACAAAACCGATTCTGCAACTCAACGATTCTCAAAAGATGTGCTTTATGATTTCACTCTTCATCCACCAAGCATGGAAATTTTTCTCTATGCTTCTTCATTCTTTTTGCTTTTGTCTATGGAGCGAACAAAAGAACGCACTGGAGCAACGAAATTGTTAAATTTCATATTGTTAATAGCTACTTAGCGTCAACGATAAGTACAATTCATATAAGTTAAGTAGTCTAAATTGATTTAAAATTAGGTGCTCCCGTTATGGTTAAAAATGAAAAATTCTTATGGGCATGTAAAATATAATATTGTCGTTAATACACCTACATTGTCTGTTTGAATTTAGAATTAGTCAGTTGGCAAATTTGCTAGTAATTTTTGGATGAGAAATGCTACATTATTGAAATTAATAATTTTGACGATATTTTTTGTAATTTTAAAATATGCTATCATGTCGAATTTTTTGACCTTCGTAGCCATTGATATAAATTGTTATAAGTTTTATGTAACTGATTTAATTTCGAGATGTGTATGAAAAATTCTAATTGACCGTGGTGATTTTTCTATTATGAAACCTATCCGAATGAAAATTATATTATTTTTACAAATCAAATATTATATGTATTTTCAAATTAAATTAAAGTACAAGTAAAAAACAAGAAAAAAATAATATACGGATAGCTGTTAAATCGCGCAGCTCCGCAATGAGAAATGCTGTGACTCCCTACAAAACATGCAAGCTGGGGACTCAAATTAAAGGCGCAAGACCAAATACTTTTGCGAAAAAAATTAGACTGTTGTAACCTTCGTTCACTTGCCATATGGGCTAAAATTTGCTAGTGCTAGCAAAACTGATGATTTTGCCGAGATAGTGTAGCTAAAACCGCTTTTTGGGGGATGATGCTAGTGAAGGGGAAAATGTTGAAAAAACCCTTCCCTTTGGGACAGTGACTATAATAGGAATGCCTAAACAAGGCATATACTTCCACTTCCCTCAAAAATGGACACCAATAAGCCTCATGCTCCCCGTACAAAAAAAAACGTTGAGCTTCTTACTCTCCTCTGGCTTAGAGATAGTAGAGGAAAAGTTCATAGCCTTAGAGGTACAATTTGGCTTCAAATCACTACATTCTACTGAATTCCATTCCTAAGGATTGCTGTAGCACATAAGTACAAGGTTGCACGACAGAAAATCAACAGTTTTTTTTTTCATATTTGATGTGGCGTTGTCTGTGATGCGGGGTTAGTTTTAAACAACATGCATTCCAAAGACTTGTACACTACATAAAAACCATTTCATATTTCCGGAAGGGCAGAAATTTTGGTGCTAGAAATGGGAACTATTTTACAATATTGGAAACAGAATCTGGATTCCCGCAAAGTTCACCACTCTTCTCAATATTGTAGGGTATATGTGTAGAAATCATTCTCAATATGCCCAATTCAAAATCCTATCTAACTGTCTGCAAAATGAACACACAAAGCAACCTCCACAGCTTACAGTCGACAAACACTCGATTCACTAGCAGCTGACAGCCAAATACTTGGCACTGTCACTTGACAGTGATAAAGAATTTACTGCAAAACCGTTCATGATTGTTCAAACGGAAGTCTTCGTATAAACTGTCAACACCATTTTAAAACTTTTTACCCTTTTACGCCTATGATGGTAGTCAAAAAAATGTATGTTTGCGCCTACTCAGGCGTCCGGTCAATGCTCATTTGTCAAGTTCAAACCTTAAACAGATTTTTCATCTGAACAGTTATTATAGATAATTAACTGAAGTCGAAAATATCGAACCATTCTATGAAATTGCTTTAAAATGGGAATATTAGCTAGTAAATTTCAACAAAACATGGAATATGGGAGACTATATACTCTCTTATATAATCATTCACTATAGTTACATTAATGTTTGTCATCACATTTAGCACACTTCAAATATTGGTTTGATTTGTATCTGTATCTAATCATTCAGCAATACTGTTTGAAGCAGATTATGCTGTGCTCTTATTTTAGCGAATTTACATTTAATGTAAATCATCCATTAAAATGTATATTGTATGCAAAAACTGGTGACAAAAGAACTTATTTTCAAAAATTTTAATTGAGAAATGAATTTGCAAAACTGTACCACCATCCCATCCTAGCACACATATCTATTCTCACATATTTATCTCACTTTTGCTGTTTTAATCGTAACGGCCACTGTCAATACACTCTACGACACATTCGCGCGATGAGCCAGACATAAAAGAAGATGTGGAAAAAAGGTCTGTTATCCCGAAATATCCATTATGATTGACCTCGAAACACCGCCAAATGACACATATTGTATGTATCATTAAAAATTCAAACTCAAAAATCCACCACCGAACACCCATCATTAATGTCTAATTTGAGCAATACAACAAACCCTTATTAAGGTTTCCGCTGAATTAGTTCAGGAAAGCGGACCTCAATTCGAAATTATATTCAATTCAGTTGGATTAGTCGATTTTGGCGTGATAAAGTAGGGAATGAGTCAAATAAATGAAATCGTAAAATAAATTTGTATAGTGGAAAAAATTTTTGAGCTCAGATCTAACAATTTTGGCTGGATGGCGGCTACCGTTGAAAAAAAAAGAAAACTAATTTTCAAAATCCATAACAAAATTGAGATGGTTAAAAACATTTATTTAATTGAACTAAACATAAACCTAAAATAAATTTATCGCGTTTCGATAGCCTCTGAATATAGAAGATCAATATGTTTGAAATATAAATAACAGTACAATCGAATCAATAGCTTTCGATACTACTGCTTCCCTACCTTTATTAAAATCTTCTTTACCTTCCTCACTTTGCTTACCTTCCTCACATAACGTAGGTAGCAATTATCGAAATGATACAAAAAAATTTATGTCCATGTGTAGACTACGCAGTCTATCAAAAAAGAAATAGGGAAAAAATAATGCAATTTTAGGAAGACCCTCGGGTTCGTTATTATCCATAATAATGTCTAGCTTGAATTAGTTCGAAAGATTCGTAGTAGATACGAAGCGTTATTGGTAACGAGCTACCAAGCTTATTGCGAACTCGATCGTTTTAGGCTATGGCGACTTTTGAACATAATGGGACTTTGACGATCGACGAAACTCTGTCTGCGAACATTTGGTATTGTTTTAATATTGTCAGAAATGGATTTTATTTTCGAAAAGAAAGAATCTGAGCATATTTGGTTTATTCAGATAGGAGATATAAAAAATAAATTAATAACATAAATAATGAATTATATTTGCACAAATATATATAACTGATCTCATTTAAATGGTAAATTGAAATAAACACAGCCACTAAACCACATCAAACCCAGTTCAAGAGACAATAAAGACAATCCATCACCACAGGACCGAATCATCATAATTCTACTTTCAATTTCGAAATCATATTTCACATACGAAATGGGATCATCACTATCGCCATCATCTCGGCATCATTACCGTCATCAACAACAACATTATAATGATTGTCGCCAACCTAAGTCACAGCCATCATTAGCATCATCATCTTCCATCTCGTTGGTCGATGATGATCACCACAACGACGACGACGACGGCACAAGATGGCAACATTATTGTCGATCGTAATAATTGTGATGATGCGATAGCCCACGATGTCGGTTTTTTTTTAGCAAATTTGCGCGACATTCAACCGTTGCTGCGTTCTGTCATGAAAGGCAAATTTACTCACTCATATCGCGGTCGCAAAAAACTTTTCAAGTTTCATTAAGTGGAAAAGTATCAGGTTACAGTGATTAATTTTCAGTTTTGTTTGTTCGTTTCGTGGAAAATCGCATATCGATGCGCACTGAGAGATCGAAAGAAATTTAGTTGGGATCGAAACGAATGGCAAACGCATAAAGGAAATGCGATGTAGGTTTCAAAATGATTGGCGAGTAGGAGATTGTGGATGAAAGATACTTAGATATTTATTGAAATTTTCGATTTGATATATTTCTTGGTGAATCTTTTAAAAGACTTCAAAATACTTGGAGATTTAAGCAGGAAAATTAAGGTATTTAATCATATTTAATTATTATGGCATATTTTATTCTTCTTCTTAAATGATCAAACAAAGACCGTGCACGTAGTTGCATTTAGTTTTTAGTCAAACTATTCTGAAAATCTACTTCTCCATCATCTAATCTTTTAAACGCCCAAATGAATAACACATTCAATATTTCCTTATTATTTTTCTTTCATGAGCGTAGTTATTGCACCGAACAAAAATTTTAACTGATTTAGTCAGACCAAAAAAAAAGTTCGGAAACATGTGACCTATATGTAACTTACTGTTAACGTCTCAAGCACACTAAATCCTACTGTTCACGCTCTAGTGTCTGTTATATTTATGGTGAGCTTCATGCAACAAAATCTTCTAAATAAAACAAATCAATTTCCACCATCAAAAAATGGTAATTGCTGTATGAATAACAAGATTGCTCGTTGCAGAGATTGCCAAGATTTTCAATCTTATTAATTTTCACACTATTGATTACAACAGCCTATAATTTTTCATTTGGTTTTACTTTGAATGGCACACAAGGCATCAAAAATGAAGTCACAATTAAAATCAATGGGGTAATCTGCTCAGCCAAATCTTCAAGTACTGACCTCATCACCAACGCCATGTATACTTTTTTGTCCCACACCTCTTGAGTGTACTAGATATTTGCCAGAAAATGGGAAAAGCCTTAATTATAAAAATTATTGTGTCAAAAGGAGACTCGTTTCAAAGAATATCATACAAAACCTATCGATAATTTATATATTGTCTCCAAAATACTGAAGTAAGTTTGGCAAAAAAATTATTCCGAATATAAGTCCTCGTTTAACTTTCCTCAGCTATATATTACCTGGATAGCATCTCATTTGGAATACCGTACCCAATGCGTAGCCTTTCGTGGCGCCTTTTCATCAGAAATTGATGTCATATCTGGTGTTCCTCAAGGAAGTCACTTAGGACCTCTACTTTTTCTTTTATATGTAAATGATCTACCATCTGTCCTGAAACATTCGTCAATTTTACTATATGCAGATGACGCCAAAATTTTTTAAAAGGTATCTAATACTTACGACTGCTTGGAACTTCAAGCCAATCTAAATGACATCACGACTTGGTGTGACACTAACAAATTAGTCGTTAATATTGACAAGTGTACCGTTGTTTCGTACACGCATAAAATCAATCCGTTGAGCTTTGAATACTCTTTGAATAGTATTTCCTTAAGGTATTATGACAAAGTACTCGATTTAGAAGTACTTTTAAATAATGCTTTAACTTTGGACGATTATTTTAACGCCATCTTATTAAAAGCTTCATCTACTTTGGGATTTGTGTCGAGGCGATCCAAAGAGTTTCATGACATACATCTTACTAAGATTCTTTTTTTTGCTTTAGTAAGACCGATACTTGAATATGCGTGTATAGTTTGGGCGCCTTATCAGCAGGTGTATGTGGACCGTATCGAGTTCATTCAGAAAAAATGTCTACGGTTTTGTTTGTGTGAATTCGCTTGGTCAGATCCTCTTCACTTGCTTTCTTATATTGATCGACTTAGGTTACTGGCCATGAATACACTTAATAAAAGACGTGAAAATTTCAAAACGATCTTTGGTGCTAAGCTCCTCACGGGAAATATTTCGTCTGAACATCTTTTAGGTTTATTTGGCCTCCATACCAAGGGTCATAGAGGGAGGCACGTCATCATTTTATCTGTCCCTTCCAATCGGACCAACTACGCTTTCGATGAGCCCGTTTCGTCCATTAAAAGAAATTTCAATATATGCTTACCGTCTTTGAAAAAGAGCTTGGCCAAAAATAGTCCAGTTTAATTGATTTGTAAGCTTTTAATATTTTTTAATGTAAATGCTACTAGTCTGAATTAGATGAACTTTTTGAATAAATTAAAATAAATAAAATAATGGTTTCTAAGCGAGAATTTTACTTACAAAGACAACTTAGTATAGTTAAATTAGCTCATCGCATTGAATATTTGAAGTTGAAAATTAATACTGAGTAGCTTTTGTTGATGCAAGCCAAACCTTTGACAAAGTGTGGCATCAAATTTTGACCCATAAAATCACGTCCAAGTTGCGGAAAACCCTCCGTGAATTCCTTTCACCTTCCTTACTCAGGCTGACATTCCAGGTAAGCTGATAAAATTAAGAAGTGATCAATCTCTAGTTTGTACCGGAATACTATGAGAGAGTGATCTAGTACCTGTGCTTTATACCTTTTTCATATATGATCATCCATCTAAAGACACCACCACAGAAACCTTGCAGATGATCTGGCTATTTAATTGGTCATCCCAGTTTTAGATTTGACTCCTGCCATTCAGATCTACATATTACGTGTCAAGTCCTGCAATAATAGTATAATGGTTGATAAAATGAAAAATGAAAATGATTTAATCCAGATGTGTCAGCAATTCTAAATTCTCCTAAAATATGTTTCAACCATAAACGAATTTCTGAAAGTTAGGCAAAACATCTCCCTTTTAAGCTAAAAATATGGCAATAAATCTAAAAATCTAAAATCGAAGCTCAAATTTTAAAGGGTGCTGCATAGAAAGTTAGCTTTCTTTTTCTCTGGACTCGAAATCGTTGCCTTGATAGAAAATAATCTAGCTTTTGCTGGCTTTATTTTCTAGAGTCCCATTTAGAATGCCAGCAGATCTACTAATTTTCTCTTTTATGGGGTTTTCGCAGGTGATTTAGCCATTTAAAATACTAAGTTTTTGAGACTTAGTCTGAAGCTTATCTAGACGTTAAGTGAAAAAAGGTGTCAAGGTTCTGCACTTAAGCTGTAATGGGGGGCTACTTTTCATTCAGAATATGTTTACCTATTTTGCCACAGTAAATTTTTATTTCATTCAACGAAAAATATGATGTGCCAAGCAAAAGATATTATATTTACTATCCAACCATTGATACATATTTTTTCAATGCAAACTAAGCTTTTAGTAAACACGACTCACTCAGCTTAATTGCAAAATCATACCGAACAAGACATATGAAAACCGATATCGTCTAGCCAAAGTATTTGATTATTTCGCACAATTTACTATTTCGTAGCAGGTGACCACAAAACCCATTCATAGATACTCTTGTCTTGCGTACGCGAATTCGATTCTCGTATATTTGTTTTTAGCAGCTAAAAGCAAAATACGGAATATGACTCGATAGGAAATTCGAGATGAACAAAAAATGAAACTGCCTTTGATGCAAATCAATATTCAATGATAGTTTTTTTTTACCATGATGGCCTGGATCGAATTACCAGGAAGGTTTGTGATTTATGCTCGATTGAATTATGCTTATTGACAGGAAATATATATATTGTTCGAATGACACAGTGACGTATTTATTATTTCTAGGTAGAATTTTGAATATTATCGTTTTGTTTCTGGTTTGTTGAAAACAGAAAGTGAAGATTTATGTCGAGGAATTGAATTTGAATTGCAAAAATTTACAAATCAACTATTTGATTTGTTTTCAGCGAATTTGTTCGATAAAAGGTGCGGTACATGTTGAACAGATTTGATAGTTTATCAAATTTATTCAAATTTTGTCAATTACTGAGTCTTTACAACTGAATTCATTTAACTGCTGGCAGCGTTTGATAAAAAATTAATTTTTATAGTTCTCTTAGTGATTTCGATTAATTTTTTTTCAATAAATTTTCTCTTTGAACTATTATATAGTAATTTATATTTTTCGTAAGTAAATTAAAATATATAGAATGTATTTAGATTTTTTTACGTTTTTGTGAATAATAAAAATTCGAAATTTATACTCAGAAGCACTTACTAAAGCGAGACATTTTTCATGCAGAACGTTATCATATTGGGAAAATTATCTACCAGTACACCATTAAAAAGATATTCAATTTTCAACATTTTGGGAAAAAAAGTTCAATAAATTGTTGAATACTTCCTCGAATTCCGAACGTCACATTCTTGTAATATTCTAATGCATCCACCAACAATCACACCACAGCTGTTCATGTTCATCGACCTTTTCCGGTCACGTAAAGTTCAAGAAAATCATCACTTTAGACATCACCTGTTCCCAATACTTGAAGCATACGTAGCTATATCGATGCATCCATCCGTAAAGGAATTCGTAAATCTATGCGTACGCATACAAGTCTTTATTGGGCAGCATCAAGAACAAGTTATCAAATTGCCTGCAGTTCATGTATAAAGCCAATATTGCGATACTATCGCAATTAAATTAGTGCAAACATCGCACATAGTATAAAGTAGATATATCAGAAACTTGCCAGCCTGCCTGCCTGCTTGCTTGCCTGCCAGTATCCTAACCTATGAAATACAACAAGCGGCACAGACAACATTGGTGAGCATAAAGTACTTACATAGAAACGGGTTGGTTAGTATCCACGTTGCAGCGAAACGAATGGAAATATCTCAATTGTTCAAGAATCTGTGCGATTTGTGCAATCATATGGATTTCACTCATAACTTTTCCATTGAAAGTGGTCATCGTTGGGACCTTTGTTGCTCGCAAGCAAACTTTGATGAAGGAAGTATTGGCTGTGTAAATGATGGAATGTTAAGACTTTGTTGTTGGAAGATAGAATAAAAGATGAAATTTTATGAGTTAGAATTAATTTTTTTGAAATTTAAATTCAAGATTGACGGCATGTAAATGAATACACACAAAATTGATGCATAAATAAACTTTATATTTGATTTGGTTCCCAGTTAGCCACTGTCTATGGCGCGTTAGCATACAGTTCATATTTCTTGATAGATATGTATATGTTACTTGTTAACTACGAGTATCGTTTTTTTGATAACATTTTGTTTATTTTCCATTGTTATTAGTTCTTTTTCCTCGATACTTTGGAAAATCAGCTTTAAAGCCCATGTGAATAAATCTTAAATTCACAGATCTTTTGTATACTAAACCTAATGTTTCGACACAATCTTTTAAATGTATCTTAAAGTATTTATCTGCCTAGGAGCGCTTTCTATAGTCTAAAAATTTATTTATAATGCATTTTATTTGTCAACTGGATAGCACATAATCTTTAGTTGAATCCATTCAACCATTTCTTCCTTGAATCCAATCTAAACTTGTTGAGACAAAATATAAAAAATGTTTTTATGCAAAAAAAATAAGCACCAGGAACTCAATTTTTAAGTACGAAAAGCTCAATTGAATTACAACGGTGGGCTGGCAAAACAGTTTTAATTATATTTCCACCAGCAATTTTTTACATTTCAGTTTGTTTATGATCAGTTTGTATTTTTCTGACAACTGTCAATCTCTTTCAAAAGCAGCTGTGGTCACCTTTGAAAAGAATTAACTTGAACTTGCTGGCTTTATTCTGTAAACTTCATATTGTGCAACATAAACTTTTGCAAATCCTTATTATACAGCTGCTGGAAAGTGTGGGCTGTCGTGGGTGCTCCAGAAAAGGATGTCATCTGTTTGCAAATTGACAATGACACAATAGGGAGAGATATTTGAGATACAAAGAATACCCGCTGCGAAAACATTAAAAAAGATGGAGGCAAAGATGGAGCCTTGAGGAACACCCGATTCAATAAAAAATCAATCAGAAAAAGCCCTTTTATAGGTGACGAACGCGAGAAAATAACCAATATAGAACAAATAAGATAACACAAATATCTCAAAAAAGTTTGTTGGAAGCTTTTTAGAGGGAAATTTAAGATTCTATTTTCCCCAGAAAACAGGAAGAAAGTAGAGATTCTTTGCTTATAAAAATTTTGTGGTCTCGGTGGTCAGTTGTGGGGATAACCTAGATCGAGTTAAGAGCAAAAAGGAGGTTTTGACGATTGACAATCGACGTGGTGGTTTTGATGATTGACGATATTCATTTTTTTTTCATTTACATGAACCCTAGAGAATATTGATGCTTTTGATCAATACAGAAATGCACTTAAAGGGACTGCTATTAGAACTAACATATGATTTTCGCCTATTGTGGAGGTAAATAATTTCGTGCGAAAGAATACGGAAAGTAAAGCTTGTCGATTTCTTTGGAAGGGCTAGTTTATTTTTTATTCTGTACACAATCTGGTTGCAGGTTTTGAGAGTACCATCAAATTATTGAGAGCTAAGATTCCGCATAATCTCTCAGTTAAAATGTTCAACTATTGTTTCAACATCCCTTGTAAATTGAACCCAGTTGACACTATCGTAGGTAATTATGAGGTCTAGATCAGGATCTATGAAATCGAGGCCATGCAAGGCCATTTTATTAGTTTTCAAAAGCATAAACTTGGCGTTTGAATATACATAATAGAGAAAGATAGCTCACCAAGCGCCAGGACAAGATAAAAAGACAAAAGCTGGAATAACTCAGCATTTAGTACTCATTAGCCATTACTTTACTCAATGTTTATTTACTCAATGACTACAAGCGGATATTAAACTTAGAAAAAACATTATCACTCGTATAGTGTTAAGTTTGTGAGCCAGCTCAGGACCTTGAAAGTGGCAATGGTCATAAATTCCAACAAATGCTATTTGTTCGTTTCTTGGTTGGATGCTGAAGCAAATCACTTCAATAAATTTTAGTCCTAGAATCAAATGTTTTTGAACGAAGTTCCCGTTGTAGATGAAAACTAACGAAGCTATATTTAAGGCTGCGAATTCTATTTCCAGCTAATCGAATTACAATCATCTTGTTTTTTTGACTGTGATACAAGTTTCCCAAAGATTGAAATGAAATCCAATGATTTGATTCATCAAGGCGAACAGATTACAGGCAAAAACATTTTAACACTCTCCAAACACTACTGATTCCTTTAAAGATGGTGTCTTATTCACAGTAGAACTAATTGCTTTTGTTGCAAGAGTTGTATTTGCTTTTACAACGACATTTCCGATTTCTACTGCAAAGTGGCTGATCCATGGAAAATCAGGCCGACTGTATTACGAACTGCCGTGCTCGCGAAGTTACTTTTGGCCGCCATCCGGAGTACCATTATTTTCCTGGCATGAAACTACACTGTAAGCTTCTGCAGAAACTTTAGTTTTAGCACTCTGTGGCGTATATGGAAAGCTTCGAGTTTTAAAAAATCGGTTATGCAACTGACAATTTTTAAGTTTAAGAGTAGTTTTATTGAAGTTGTTAACTCTACTTTCAATTTTCGGAAGTTATTTCATTATTCTCTGCATATTTTAATTTCCAGGTTTGTCCTGAAATCTTTAAATTCCGGATTGTAGTATATAAAAAGTGATGCTATTACTTGAGCGCTTAGAACGTGTAATCCCGTGGTTGTCGGGTCAATATCGCTTTGTGCCAGGATAGAGAGTGAAAGTGCAGACGAACGCGTTTTTGAAATTACCATAGTCAGTTTTGGGTAGTAATCAGATGCACCAGTAGAGATTTTTCTTAGTTTTGGCGTCCCTTTTCGTGGCACTTTACTGAATATAAAAATTAGCTTAGCCATCTACAATCTCTACAGTCGTTCAATTTCCTATATCAAAAATATTATTACTAGTATTTTGTACAATACTCGTGTCCATTTGCTCGTTGAGTTCCACCTTGCTATAATTAATGATTTATTTAATTTAACTTTTCTTTTATCTATAAACGCATCCTCCTATCCATCCTTGCCACCGCAGAACTGGTGCTTGTATTATCCTGAAAATTTCAGCAGGCGTTGAATTTTTAACAGAGCTTGCATAACTTCTGTCTTGTTTTCTTCGCGAAGAACTCCTGCATATCACCGTCCGCCATCGCAGCTAGCTGACGCTAGCTCACAATCCAAACAATTTAAAATTTTCTCTGGGACAAAAGAATATATTTTGAAAAATTAGGTAGATGGTTCCATTGGCAAACCTGCCTTCAAAACTTGTCATTCTATATTATTCTTATAAAATTAAAACAAATAATATAGGAATAGTTACTTCGACACGCATGAGTTCCAAGACTACATCCAGCCGAATTTCGTACATACCGCATTACTAAAGCAAAAAGAATAATAAAATACATTTTTCCCAGAACTCTCTGTTTGTATGAGCTCATTAAATTTCAAAACACGCTTTATTTAAATTAAATTTCAATTCAAAAAGAAATCTGATAGTACTCCCACTTTCTACTAAATACCATTAATGTCATGAAAAATTTAACTAATAAATTTCCTAGCTCTGTATCAGACAAAAGCATTATTGAAATCGTACGATCGATAAATCAGATTAGTTTTTCTAGGACGATCTGATGGACAAGTGTGAGCGTCTCTGGAAAATTTTAATAACATAGTTGAAGTCATGACGAAAGATAAACTGACATTTATCTTTATGTCTCTCTTCATGCCTCATGTCTATAGCATTACACTCTCTAAAACTTTTATTTTTAGTTTAATAAAACTTTGAGAGGTTTCCAGATAGTTCCTCATATGTGAAATCATCTGAAATATGTTTAACTGTTTATTTACTTGTCGAAAATAGCATAATATTAAAATTATTCTCATCATGAATAGAGAAACAATATGAAAAATTGTCTTGAGAACAATCCAAGAGAAGATGGGATTGGTTATAGAGAAAAATCGAAGAGAAAACTACTCGTGTTGAATATGTAGACTGTTAAAACTGTTACGGATACATAAATTGTCAAGATAATATTTAGCAAAGTACTAGTTATTTCTACATTTGTCATCTACTTCAAAATAGTATTTTCACAAAAATAATTTAAGACTATACCTAAATGGTCTCCTCTACTGAAAAAATGCTAAGTATTCACTGCAAAGACTAATCCTCTGAGTTTTGGCATCATCATTATAAATAAATACAATAAACTATAATGAGGCCAACAAAAAATTGTAGTATCAAATCCACCCACCAACTCCATCCAGACTATTACACCATCGCCATCATACCACAATTTCCCATCATGATTCAAACTACCTATCAAATATCCCAACGAAATTCTTATCTTAACGAATATATTAATCCAATAAAATTTTATTACCTTATATCGATATTTGAATATCATGTTTTTGTTGTTCTTTTTTGGCTTCACACGCGCACGTGAGCCATCATTTTCCCAATGTCAGACACCGGGTCTCGCTCGACAAGATCTGATCGGAACAATAAGATCATTGCATCGATCTCACCTTGAGAGTGAGTCAACGCAAAGAATCGCATACAAGTATGCATTGATAGACAAATAAATTTTCATCTATCACTTAAAGTGATAAGTAATATTATAAATAACTGTTGGGGGTGATTTGTGTGCGTGCTCAAAGCAAAACTATTTTAGATTCGAATATCTCATCGCTTTAGTCTAGTGGTTTCATTCATAAATTTCATATCGAATTGTGATTTTGGTGGAGCATTTTATTCAGGCTTGATTTAAGTTGGTTTTATTTCGATATGATCAGTTTGATTTTTGGATTTTTTTCGGGGACGCTGAGGTAATACGTAGATATTTTGGATTGTCGATAGATATCTGATGTGAAATTTTTAGAAAAAAATATCAACCTTATTTGGTTTCGCAAAATT
This sequence comes from Nemotelus pantherinus, assembly GCA_963978885.1. Classification (NCBI taxonomy): domain Eukaryota; kingdom Metazoa; phylum Arthropoda; class Insecta; order Diptera; family Stratiomyidae; genus Nemotelus; species Nemotelus pantherinus. The sequence continues at coordinate 8,267,636 of OZ022266.1, forward strand.
ATCTCGTTTCAAAGTTCTTTGTTGGATTTTTCTTTGTTCTATTTATTTTGAATTTATTTCATTATATATGCTCTTTTAATATTCAAACGTCATTTGAAAATATGTCTTGACCAATTTCATATTATTTCCTGCTGTTTAAGTCCTCAAAAAATCAGATGCCATCATATCGCCATATTCGACCAATAAACCACAGCAAATCGGTCTCTCCTTCACAAAACAATTACATTTTCAGTAATATATTAACCCACAAAAATTAACCATTAGCATATCGAACAATACAGGTAACTGTCTTCAAAATCCACTTGATATATGCAAATCACCCATAAATATGACACTAAGTATTAAGCATGGAATTTTTCAATTCAAAATCTTTTTTGTTATACAAAAATTCGACGAGCACATGTGAAAAAGTAAATAAAAATATCATAAATCACAATATTGTCATTAGATTTGGTCTGTTTTTGGAAGAATTTCACGAAATTCCATTTGAAGAAGAAGAAATAAACGATACACGATGATCGTTTCAATTCGATTATGGATTATTGCAATATTGAAAATATGATAATGTTTTTGTTGAAAATGCATTGGGTAGGTTGTTGTTCTTGTTTTTAAAGAAGATATATTTTATTTCAGTGTCAGTGTTTCATTCTTTTGGGCAGGTTTTTGGTTTTGGCGTAGTATAGTTTTGAATGGCGGATGAAATTGGAACTGGAATTGGATTTAGTAGGGCGAATCTGATGTTTTTTTTTGCACATCATAATGCATATGCCTTTATTGTGTCAAATTTTACCATATGAATGAGACATATGTTTTTATATGAGTTTGAACATTTGACAGCTGCTGAAGCTAGTAACCTAGTTTGGTTGAGGTTCCTTCATCGATTCAGATCGTTCTATTCGTAGTTTAACTGGCAATGCAGTGATTTTACTGAATTTTTGTTTAAATTGCCTTGTTTTAATATTAACGGTTCGGTCTGTTTTATTACCATGCAAATGTTTGTAAAGAGAGGCTGGAAGGAAAGTGTCGTATAATAGTTCCTTCCGTCAATCAGCTTTCTATTCTCTAAATTTAGATACCATTTTCAAGTACTGTCTATTATTTTTTGTGCTCTTTTATTCTGATTTTCATTTAAAAATACTCAATAAGCAAAACATCATGGTTTCGCAATGAAAAACCTTAATTACATGGCCGAAATTAGTATCTCATTCACCAATATACCATTCTTAGCATTGAAAGATTTATTTATAATGTTTCGAATGTGTCACTTGCAGGCGTTCAAGCTGGTTCTTTATCCAAAATGTAAAAAAGAAATCTAGCTCTAAATTGATTGAACTAGTTTCTATCCAACTTCTTATGAAACCAATTTCTATGAAACTATCAGCAAATTTAAGTACAAATTAGTTTGAAGTAACAGGTGGGTAGCTCACAATAAAAAATCTTATGTTCGAATAAGTGCATGGTTTATGAGTAATTTCTGCGGCAATCGACCACCATTTGTAGATAAGATGTATATATCGTTCGAATCAATGACCATTTTTAAGCTTTTCTATGCAAATTATTCGATGCTAAAAAAGAGCGAAACCTGGAATATACACTCGAAATAGTGAGCAATTTATAAAATATTCTACCTATGTCAAAATATTTTGTCATCTGTTCGTCGATTTTGTCGTGCTGACGAAGAATTCCTGCTGATACAAATAGAATCTTCAGTGACGAGAGAATAAATGAAAAGAGTTTTGATTTGGTTTTGATTTTCATATAGAAAGCTGCGCGGGCTTTGTGAAACTCAAGTTTGAGATAGGTCGTCTGGGCAAATGGCAGCCAAACGAAGTCTAGAAATCCACCTGTGCTGAGCGCACGCAGCATGACAAAGACTCAAATTCTAAAGATCCCAACTTCGTGTATGACTGCAATGGAGTACCTTGGTCGCAGCGAAAGGTTACAGGCTATCGTAGTGGAAGATTCCATAGGCAGGGAGTTTTCTTACCTGCTGATTGCTTCTCCTGTGCTTGCAGGTTCCGGGAAGGCAAGTTCAGCTTCAGTTGGAACTTCAGCTACGACCGTGTCTGAAGAAAAGATACTTTGGAGACATTTCCTCCAAAGAAAGATTCAACTCAAGTGAGTACAACCGAGTCGCTCAGCGGAAGTATGGAGGGAAAGAGTTCTCTGTGCTCTGTACTCTGAAAACTTGTTAAGAAAAAGCTGCCGCCAAAGCCGAGCAAGCAAATAAATGCAGTAAAACTGCAGAATTTACCCAGGAATCTGAAAAGCTGGCAATGTTTTCTCAGAGCCTAGCAAGAGAAGTGGAAGTAAGATTAGTTGATGATGCCAATGTTGCCACTTCGGGTAGAAATATCTAGAATACATGAATCGGAGCAAAGCTGTACTAACTAGAAACTGTCATCCAGACAAAGCTTTCGGCCCTTAATTTTGAAGAATGCTATGATTAATGGCAAAAAACTATTAAAAAATTGGTAAAACTGCAAGTGCTCTCCAACATTGCCCTTATGTAGGAGCCATGTGTACGAGACAGCAATATCTGCGGGCTCAGCTCAGATAGTGGAGCAGACAACTTTTATGATAAAAGGTCAATGAGGTCGAAGACTTGTATTCTGGATTCAACTATGATAGACAGTTATTAAGCTTATCGTATAGTAGCAGTATAATAACAGGCTTTAAAATACGATTGCTGCTTCAGTTTTTTTTACTTCATTGGATTCCTTACTCCACCGCCAATACAGAAACTGCGGGACCTGCTTCAGTTCGCTGAATCAGAGGCACTGGAACTTCTGATGGGCTGCAGTCCTAACTCTCAGCACATCATTTGAGGCAGCAAATAAATATAATGCTAGAGAGGACTCCTTTATTTTATAGTTTTTGCTTCTAAATTCTGGACTTTCTTCCATTACTATCGCTCCTAACGGGACTCTTTTTTCCACCAAGTCCAAAAAAGTGTCACAATAATGTGCCAAATGCATCAATTTTTCATTTGGTTTGCAAGTTAGATAAAAACCATTTTTAACAAAAATATCAATTTTTAAAATTCAAGATTTCGCCAAGATCTCATTTTCTTGAATTTAAGCTAAATAATAGGACTGAAAGAATTTGGCTTTGGTCAAATGAAAAGAACACTTATTACTAGAAAGTATGGTCGCTGGTTAGAGCCCAGCCATGGAAAATAACCGTTTTTTTTGCGTAGAAGTAGACATGAGTAGAAATTTGAGACCAATTGGTGGCAAAGGAAGTCAACAAACCTGCCATTATCGTTCAAATTGACTGTGAATGATGTATCTATTGATTTTATGCCACGGAACAAAAAAATATAAGAATATGAATATAACAATTTTATTGTCAGTTTCTGTGCCTCTGCGCTTTAACACAAGAAGCCGAAACCGATGTAAAATAATTGAGAATAATTCACAAATCTTCAGTTTGCGGTCTTTACTAAGGCAAATATTTAAACATGCAAAAATTCCAATTCACTCAAATTCCGAGAATTAAAAATATTGATATTCGCAATAATCTTCGTTTGAAATTCTATGATCCTTGAAGAATCAAAGTTCATAGTTTGTAAAAAATTGTGAAAAAATCGCAGAGCTATTAATAACTTGGCCCTTCTAGTGTATAACTCAGAATTTAAAGAAATGTTTTAAAATGTTTTTGAGAGTAAAAATCCAATCATAAACTTACAATCAAAAAAAAAAATGTCCATTCCAGCAAAACTTCCAAATTCGTTCGTTGCTTGTGTTATGCATGCATACCTACACCGCGATCCTATATCGCAATATCTTGTCATCACCACATTATTTTGCATCGGATTCTTTTGCATATAGATACTCATTGATTCTCATCGAATATCTGACTGAGCATATAAGTTCTTGCCAGTATGCATACATTCATATTGGCCTTTTTTTTAAAAAAAGGAAGAAAATAATTTCTCTGAGCATCTGATCGGGTCCATTGGTTTGTTGCGGGCTTCTAGACATCGCACAACTTGTCCTACAGCTTGAAGCCATTCAGTAATTAAATCGATCGCATTTTCTGATCATAATCAGTTTTCTAATTCTCCTTTAATTTTCCTTCTCGTCATATTCGTCTTATTTTGCGGCGCAGTGCCCGTCCATCGTTGGGCCATGCAACTAAACAACCCGGTCAGATCAGTTGAAAACTTTACTACGGCACCCAACGTGCACACGAGCATATCCTTTCGAGTGTATCTTAATAATATGATATTTTTACATCTTTTCATTTGACTCTTCTCCGATCGACTACTAACAGTCCCTTTCCATGATTCGCGCACTGTCGTCATCTTAGCTCACAAGCCGGCTAGCCAGCCAGCAGGTTGGTAAGCAAGTCTTGGCCATGTTCGAATGAAATTAGGTGGATTCAGGGCTTTCTGATTCGATCCGTAGGCATTTTTGAGTTTTTTTTTTTATTATCTCTCTTTAAGGTATCTTTTTTCTTGTTTGCTTTTATCTTTTATTGGTTTCGAAGCATTTTTTCGGCTTTACGGCATTTTACTTCATACTTTAATGAAATACGATCAGTTGGAAGAACATGCGCAATTACAAGAAGGTGTTTCTCATATATGGACAAGAATCGAGCGGCTGGCTTGTTCTTGTCCGCTACAATTTGAGCCCTAGCTAGCAAAGAAGTCTAGCTATTAAGTCCAATCCGAGCAATGAGCGAGCATACTGTAGCAAGATCAACTTACGTTGATTTCAGCTAGTATCTAGTAAGACGATTGGAAGATGTTCGGCTTTTCGAGATGTCTTCTGTATGTAGGACTTAGTTCTTTTAATCGGTTTTAAGCTTCATGCTCATGTCTCGGTACACAGGAAAGATACAAATAACGTTTGTTTGTTACTTGATTATCTTCGGTTTGTGTTTTGTTTTGTTTCTGATTTGTGGTAGCTTAGTTGAATTCAACTTGGTTTTAAAACAAAACGATACAGTGTCGATGTACGTTTGTGTCAAGATGACTGCGGTTACAAGCATTTTTTTCCAGTTTGAGGAATTTGTTTTACAATCTTTAAAGGATAGTTACATTTGCATTTTCAGAAATATTTCTGAAATTGAAAAATACATTCAGCTGATTCAAAAAATTAAGACAGGAAGTATGAGAGAGGAATAAATCGAATCGTTTTGAGTATGACATAAAAGATAATTTAATTTTTATATTATCTCGAAATGCATGAATGTTTACACGATTTATGTTTATACTATGAGTCATCAAGATGCAATTGCATCTTCAAAACCGTTCTAATACTACAGTACAATTTGAATGACAGTTCAAGAATCACGCACGAACGGAAAATTCTACTTATCTTCTCACAGGAACAGAAGATAAAATGCAATTCGATATCACATAAGAGTGTGAATGTCTACTAGTTTCTATGGCTCAGATTATGCAGGGACTTATACCTCGGCACCAATCCGGAACTCCATGGTTGGTAAGGAATAGACATCCGTAGTTGGCAGACAGTACACGAATCTTTTCATTGTTAATTCTGAAATTATACACCACCGTTTTGAATACTTTATCCCAACTGCTCTAATCATGGTTGATGTGAAATTGTAGAGACCGTTATTCGGTATTTCTGAAAAAAAAATTTCCGAAATGTCAATGAATCCTGGAGCTATAGTTTGGTATTTAAAGCTGATTTTTATGGACACCAAATCATTCAGGAAGATATTCAATGACATTCAGCTAATGGATTAAAACTGATAATATTTACCAAGCAAACAATTTAAAATAAATAATTTTTTTTTACAATGATTCTTTTGTTCTGACAAAACTGCATTTGGAAACCATTAAGATGCTTCATGATATAATCACAATTGGCCCAAATTAGAATTCCGCCATTTCGAACCAGAAAGATTTCCGATTAGATTTCATAAAATACTCTTGATTAGTTTTCGTTTGTTTCTTTTTCACTCATAGTTCTTGTAAAATGTCTGATTTCCTCACTGAATTCAGTTGTTTATGGGATAGAATGTCGAACGGGAAGACAAATACCGAAAATGATAATATGTATTTTGCATAAATAGTTGAGTGTATAGGTATTTTCAAATCAAAAAATTGAATTTGAATTTTTGATTATCTAATGAGTCGATAAATTTAATAGGTAGAAATGCTTATGATGAAACGTTCATATAGTGATAAACGATATGTTAGCATGTTTGAGTCAAATTTTGGTCTTTGTTTTTTTTTTCACAAGGCCGATGAGTACGTTCGATGAACTCAAATGTTCCGATTTCGATTAGTTTGAAAAGACTTGATAAGTGTCATGAACTTTTGATAGGAAATCATTCTAAGCTTGTGGGATTGCCCTGTTGAAATCAATATCGTTTTAGCATAAATTACATTGATATTTAAATGACTGAGATTTTGCGTTGTAGTCTGAAAAAATGGTTTCTAGAATAAACACGTTGTTGCCAAAATCATTCGTTGATAATGAAGAATACGCATATTTTTTCTAAGCTGTTAAACTGGCAAAAGTACAGTTTGTCGCTGCATGAGATTTATCGTTCTGAAATTATTCTGGAAGTGAATGGTGGGATAAAAAAATTTGCAAGTTAGACCCCAGGAAAATTCGTTGGACCTTCCGCTATAAAAATTGAGTTTTTTTTGCTCAAAACGGAAGGAGGCTTGTTCTGTTCTCAAACCGGAAATCTAAGCTTATTTTTCAGACAATTTTTTTCCAAATCTGACTGCTCATAGGTACACTGATTAGGAAATTAAATTTTTGATTGGAGCCATCATGACGAAGTTGAAATATATGGTACTGAGGTGCAAAATATAACAAAATACTTATATACCGAAATGAAAAAAATTATGTGACTGAAAATATGTATTATAAATATCAGATCTAAAGTATTTTCTTTGTTTGGTTTGTTGGCTTCAAAAATGGCTTTTCTTTTGGTTTCTGCTAGCAATGGAGATGTTTTTTTGGCCAGAAAAATGTCATTGCTTAGTATAAAACAATAAATTGACTGCCTAATTATTTTCTACAGAAAAAATAAGAAATAATTTTTGAAAGAAGCTTAAGTGGCTCATAACAAAAAGCCATATAAGCCATTAACTGTTTGAACCCGATTAATATTTACACTACATAATATTGGGAACCCGTTTGCAATAAAAGTTATTAATTTGTGAAAACGGTTCCCTTTTTGTCTATAAATTAGCATAGACAACGTTTTAATAGCTTCTCTCTTCTTATGCCCTTAATTAAATAAGTAGTTCACTTAATGTCTCATTAACACTTTTAGTTTCCTCAATCAGCCTTTACCCCAGTGGAAGTTTTTTCGTAGAAAAAATCTAAGGGATATTTATAAAAGTACCTATTTATGGACTATTGCTGTGGAGAATGAAATCACCTTTACTGGCTTTTTGGGAATCGAGTCCATTTTTGCAGTCGCTTTAAATTATGGAAACTGACTGAGGTTTGAAAGGTTAAATTTTAAACTTAAGAAAAAAAACTGCAAAAAGCCAAAGTCAAATAGGTGAAAAACGGGATTTTAAAAACCATATGTGTATATAATACTTACAATATTCGTAAAAAGGTTTCAATTTTGGATTAATGAATGCCAAAACTATGCAAATTCGCGAAAACAAAAGCAAACTATTTTGAAAGAAACCATAATTTTTCAGATTATTTTCGAATTATGCTCATAAATTAATAAATAGAGTTCATACGTTTCAAAAACTTCATCAGTTTTACTCAAGTCACTATCATACTTTTCCAAAAATAAATATTCAAATTGAATTCATTGTTTTTATATCTTATTTATTCGGCTAAAATGCTGAGGTAGAAATAACAGCTTCATCAATAATTTGATTAGTTATCTTTGTTGGAGCCGCGGTTTTTTAGGATATGACTCCTTCAACATCACGGACAGGCTATCGAATGTTAGGAGTCAGAGACTGCTGGCACGCTCATTATTTATGCTTTTAGTTCTGCCAAATGTGTCTGAAGAATTTTTGAACTGAATAAAGGATTTTCATTTTCTGAGGTTTTTTCTAGAAGTTAGTTTTGTCTATTTCTCTCTTACATTCTCTTTCGGCAAATTTTGAACAAATTCATCAGGATACTAAAAACATTTTTTTGCTTGGCAATTTTATACAGGCAATATTGCCGTTTTCGGTGCGTATGCAAGTACAATCTTTACTTATGGGGTTTTCCTTAAAAAACTATTATTGAATAAGATCTCACATTTATGAAAAAACTATGAATTCACCTTAACGAATTTCCAATATTCATCAAAACAAAAGCAGACCAAAAATATCAGTAACAAATTTGATTTAGAATGTGTTTCAAAAAACGAAGGAATTGCCACAAAAATGTCTAAATGAACTTTGGAAAAAATTCAAATCCGAAAATTGGACCAGTTTTTTTCATACATGATAATGTTGATAGTAGTGCGGAAGTTTAAGGCTATGAACAATTTTTTTTCACTATTATATATATAGAAAATATGTATAGAAAACTTACATAATTTGATTTAAATTTTTATAAAAGTTGAAAAATGAAATAATAAAGCATTTGTAAATAAAACATGCTTTTGGAAAACATTTTCTTTAAATAAGGCTTTCGCAACTTATATGAAAGATTTTTTGTATAAGTTCTCATTAATTCGATCAACGAAAGCAGATTTATAGATAGACACAGAAAATGTTGAAAGTTTTTTACGTCTCCTATGAAGAGTCTTAGAGCATACACAGACAGGCAATTAAATTACTAATTTACTAGTGATCATTTATACCTAAATTTAAAAGATGCTGACACACATATCTTTTGTAAATGATGAACACTGTCACTGCTTGTCTGTCACTCAATGGAGGTAGTTTTTGAAAAATAGAGAAATCGAATGTATTTTAAGTGTATGTTTATGTACTCTTACTCTTTTATGTTCTAATTGATGAAGTTGGAGTACAAACCGCACACGAACTACATTAAAATTCTTCAAATATTTCGAATTTAATTCTTACATCAGAGAAAAGTTGCCTGCTTCTTCCTTTTCAATGTGAAAAGTGACTTTTTACAGGGGAAATTTGCATTATATCGGGCAACTCTACTTCATTTAGGAATAAATGACTAAAGTTTGATGATCATTTGCGATTTGCTTAATGATTAATAATTTGGTCGTTTAGTGATAATTAGTCCAAATTACTATATGATACACAGCACTTAAATGATGGTTTACAGGTCGTAGACTGGGTAGACTTGTGGTAGTCTTTCGATTTTCTGGTTTCTGCACCCGGCTATGCAACTGAAAATCAGATGATCGTTCCCATATCCGTATGAGTAGTTCTAAACTCAATAGGTATAGTTCAAAGGACCTCAGCTGTGATGCCTTGTGTTTTGTAAATAATTCACACTGTCGATTATCAGAGCTTCAATTTCAAATATTTTGTCACAAGATTATAAAGAATTAAGACTGGTGGTTACATTGTTTTGGGGTTTTTTCTTAGTTTTTCTTGATTTTCTCGACTTTTTCCTTTTCTGCTTCAACTTTTTAGTCCCTATTGTTTCTATTTTCTTCGAAGCATCTGGTTTGGTTTTGGAATTTTTGATTTTAATACCCTAGGCTTTGATTCAATTCTTTATATCGCTGTTCTACCTTACTTTCCAGCTTAATTAAATGTTTCATATTCCACTCGAAGTTTTTAGTCTTTGTTTAAGTCTTTCAAATGTCATTCTAACGACATTTTGAGGTCTGCTGTTTCATATTTTTGTGCATCAGCGGATTCCCAGATTCTGGATTTTACTTGCGTTCCTTTCCTGCAGAAGTCTCCTTGTGCTCGAGCTTAAGCATTTCAGGATCCAGTCCTTCGGATACTACTGGGTCACTTAAGTGGGCTGTTGATCTTGCTTTCGCACTTTGAGCCGCCAAATTTGATCCAAATAGGAACATTCAAGATGTTACACGTACACTAGGAGCTCAACTTGAACAAAAAACATTACCTAGATAGGCAGAGATAGCCTTGAAGATCAGGAAGGCAATGTTCATCAACATATCTTTCATAATGCTTACCCTTTACACTGGTCTGACAATCAGTTGTATTAAAAATCGAACGGGATTTTAATATTGTTACATTTTTTTCTCACGATGTTTCCATAATATAAGGACTATATTATGGTAATGAAAATGTCTGAATTATTTAATCTAGAGTCTACATTGGCCATGAGCTCTGCCATATGCGATGGCGACGAATGTCAGTTTATGGCATGTCATCTGGTGCCTGAGCAACGGCATGTCATGCCATATCATTTTGAAAATGTCGCTCAGCAGTGAACATGTGCGCGCTATTTGGTGTTTGAAAGTACTGCAAAGGCTAGAGGAAGCGGAATATGAGAAAAGGCGTAAATTGAGGAAGAGGCGAACATATAATTCCATAAGCAATCTTGTTTTTGTATTCATTTAGTATTCGTAGCACTATTTCCCTCGACGTCGCCATTTTGAAAATGAACAACTGTCAGAATATGGCCATACTCATGGCCATGCAAATGTCTTGCCATATGGCTTGACATTTATGGTATGCCATCAAATATGGTATGTCGTGTATCGTCAACATTTTCCATTTCCATGCAAGTCGAATGTTATGCCATCTCCCATGGCCAATGTGGACGCGGCGTTAAATACAATTAATACGGACATTCAAGTTTCCATTTTGTAGGCAGTAAGATGTTAGTTTTGGTGCACATCATCAGGAACATGACAAACGCTCAAACCAAAACTGACTCAAGCTTTTGTAGTCCTTAAGTATGAAAAATTTCACATTATAAGAATATTTCATAGACACAAAGGCTTTCCTAGTAAAATACTCGAAAAATCTCTACACCCGGTGCAAAAAGATCAACGATCTTTAGCAAAATAAAAGATTTTCTTCAATTAAAATGCAATAAATTCCCATTCAATTTACACCATTTCTCACGTAATCCAACTAAAATTACAAAATATAACTGTTACTTCAGCTCTAATTATTGCATGAATCCATCAACTTACCTGTGCAAAATCTAATTTTTTAGTCTCGACCACCGGAATAACGGTCCGTATTATTATATTGCAATATACTTCCTAAACTAACCAATTAATTCCAAATATTCTTCTCATTAAGCGTGTCAGTTACGCGAGAAAATAATTTTTCTTCGCACAAAATCACGTTACCAAGCTGCCTAATAGCAAAAGCAACACAATTGCAATCGAATTGTGCTGAAAATCAACTAAAAGTTCAACTTCTTCACTTAGCGAAAATCCGAACAATGAATTTCCAATTAACTTCACTCAACTACTATCAAATTCCATCTTGGACACGGTAACAATAGCGCGAATTCTCCTAACTACCTACTTAAGTATCGATAAACATTTTTGGTCGATCGGGATCATCATATTGTTGGATATTAGTTAGTGAGAAATATTCGGGATGTGTGTGGTGTGGTGAAGGCAGAGGTGAGATGGTTAGTTTGAATGTTTGGTAAGATGAGAGCACTGGATAAACGGACGTTCCGGGAAGTCTGATGAATGACCATTAGATCAAGAGCTTACATAATTACGTTGAAGCTGCCAAAAACTATGAGTTGTAGGCTATCGGCTAACTGGGTTCAAATCGGCATGGATAAACAGATGAACGTTTTGAAGTAATTTTGCAAATTGCAGCACGTATTGAATTCATCAATCAGAGTCCTATTTTGACTAAGGTACAGATGATGTATGCGTTTGGTAAATTAGTAAAAACTACTTTACTGTTATGTCGCTACTTAATGATTTGAAGTATATGCTGGCTTGATGATGAGTTTTTTTTTTAAAAAGATATTAGTTTTTTGTGCTACCAAGATTGAATTATGTTATAGTTTTGTATTTTTATAGCTTTCTCCTAAGTTAACCAAAAAATACCGGTAACTATCTTCGTATTTGTATCACATCCAAAATAATTTGATTTTTCCTACCTGCTGACTTGTGTATCTTTTGGTGAGTCTGAGATTCAGCTGGTGCAGCTGCTAATACTCGTAATCATCTCTCTCATGTTAAGGATTCCAATTATCTACTGAAAAGCTCATGTAAATGTCAAGGCATGTTAAATATCTGCGCCTCGTATTTCAAAGATAGGAGAAGAGACCACATGATAGCCAACTAGAAAGAATATCGGTAGTACGTTTGATGAAGAGAACACTGGACATGTTACAAGATTCTAATTTTTTTACCAAGCATGCATCGTTTGCTGATTTCAGCAGTTGTATGAATGATTATGTAAAATTTTATATTAGTGATGGGATTGTTTTCTTTTTCAATGTTAGTTAAAAGCATAGTGGTTGGGTCTCTCTGCGGGATTACGAATTATATACAGTTCATTACAATAAAAAGTTTTATACAAACGAAACAATTTTTTTGAAATTATTTCATAGATTAAAATAAAACAGTTTAAATAAAAATTTATCATTCTGGCTCAGAGATAATAGTATTTCAAATTAATATCAAAAAACATTTTTTTTTGTGAAGAAATAGATTGCGAAAAATTGGTTTTATGGCGAATCAAAAAAAATATACTGCTCGATCGACGTTTTTAAAACCATTTCTTCGATTTCTTTACCCACTCTTATGGTAAATGTGACGCAATATGTCCAATTCCTTAGAACTTTCGATCCGAGATTTTCTTGTAATACTTTTTTGTACAATCATTTTTCCTAGTATCTAAGCCCTGATATGTTTTTTTCAAAAAACACCTTAATAAGCTTGTAAACGGCATCATTACTTGATTGAATCGATCGACTTCATTCGAGATTAATGTCATAACAAGAAAAAAGTTGATTACAATCCAAGGTTACAAGGTTACTTGTTCTAGCCGATCGATCTGAAATAGGACGTCCCAATGAAATAGAGTAGATCGGAATGTTTACATTGGGTAAACTAGGAATCAGGGAACAAGATACATATTCACGATCTAGAGCAGAACTAGTGAAGAAATTATGAAATAAGCAATAAAATCGCTGAATTGAAGTAGCGATCGAATCGGTTGAGACGAAAATGCACTCGTTGTACAGCAAACAGTACGGTATAATCAGTTTCATGATAATGATAATGATGACGACCGCAACGTTGATGATCACCATCATCATCGCCATCGACGCTGATCGCATATATGTGCTCATCAGAAACGACAGTGAACCGATCGACCTTCTACATTAATTTTAAATTGATTTTCATATGGAATGTTGGTATTGAAGTAAAAGTGAGTATGCCATGGTAAAATTGATTGTAGACTTTGTTGACTATATAAGGAATGCAAGAACATGTTGTTTAAAATTTCAAACTCTATAAAAAACCATTTTATGTAATATTAGAAAAATACAGTTAACTCGAATGTGCATTCCTACGTGGCTACTAGTTTAAAATTGAAATTATCCCAATCACTAGCGTTCTGCTTGATTTTGCGTTTTTTCTTGCAAGTATTCCAAACACAAGAGTTGTCTTTTAAGAGCTTTATGTAGGTTAGGTTGGATTTTACTGGTTGACGCAAGCTCACACATCGACTTTATGATCCATAGTAACACCAGATAAGATAACCTGAAGACAAACAGGTTCAGTCCAAGCAGCCATCGAACTGAAGGATGTCCTTCAGCCTCTGCTACGCCACGTGCAAAAGATCCACTGGCCAGGGCTTGCCGAAGCAGTACTGTCTGTTGCTCCCCAGTGTGTCTGTCCGGTACTAGGCAGGGGATACTGGATTGTTTTTGAGACTCTCGGCTACAGGTGTCGCTGATTAAGAGTCTCATTTTCATGGCATGTGCTGCTACAAGTTAACGGCCAGTAGCTATCCGTTTTAATTCGAGCAGATATTTCGTAGCTGCGATATTATATGACTGTTTTGTTGTTGCCCTGTCTATTAAGGGCCTTATTGCAGTCGAGTGCGCACTTCGATTCGCATGTGTGAGACATCAGTGCTTTTACTGCTGCTTGATTGTCTGTGAAGATATTGATCCCCTCTTATGTAATATCTTTGGCATATGCTAGTTCTGCCGCTTTACGTATTGACAAAATCTCCACCTAGAAAACACTACACTGATTAGGAAGCCTGAAAGCTGCCTCTATAGTTGCGTCCGCAGAATATGCTCCAGGGCCCATTCCTGCGGCAGTTTTAGACCCGTCAGTGCAGATGTTAAGAGCTGCTGGGCCCATTTTCTGATTCTATTGCTGCCCATCTTTTACGGTCGTTTGACATCTTCGTTTGAAGCACAGAGTGCAAACCAAGTAGTCACTGCTTCCTGAGTACCCCCATTCAATATTGCTGTATCCAAAGAAACTTGATTCTTTCATCCTCCATTCTGCATCCTGTTCGCCATGCCAGCAAAGGTAACTTTATTCACGAAAGGCAACCAGATCAACAGGGATCGGTCTAGATATCGCCATGGAAAGCCAGTGCGTTTAAACAGGGCCTAGACTCCATTTTTTTACTCAGCATTCTTTTACTAGCGTGGATCGCGTAGCTTTCCTGCTTAACTCTTACGCCTGAATTCAGCTTTCATGTGAGATTGTTGTTCAGAATAAGACCCAAGTAATTAGTTGGCGACTTGAGACTTAATCTGGCGCTACTAAACCTGATTAGGTCTACTTAAAGAATTTTGTAATTCCTTGTAAATAGTCCAAGATCGGTTTTATTGGAGTTTATACCAAGGCTCACGGTATCGTCCACTCCCCAACCAGCCCCAAAATATACTTGATGAGCTGGCCAAAACTGTGTGGAAACCTACGCTAGGCTAAGACCGCAATGTCATCAGCATAAGTCACAGATATGAGTTAAAAGAGGAGCTATAACCCCTCCTTGGGTGTGCTTCTGTAGACCTTGCTCATGGATTTAAATTTCTTGAGGGTGTCCATTGCCCACACTGGCTTCTGCTTGGTGACAAATTCTTCAATGCGTTCAATATCATGAAGGCCGGAAATTTGCTCACCAGTGAAAGAGTTGGAGTCATCCAAAGATTATCTCCGAAGATCTTCAGCGATTCCGAGCTGTTGCTGCAGCAACTGTTGAAGTAAAAATTAAAGCAAAAATAAAGAACAATAGGGGTCCGAATATTAGACGTCATAAAGTTTAAGATTACAATTCATTTTGTAAATTGAATAGTTCAGAATAAATTACAATATTTCGAGTGTATAATTTAGAGCTTTTCTTTTGTAAGAACTAAATTTGTGGGTACATTAAAAGTTTAGAAGATCTAGTTGCTAATTTTTTGGTCGCTGTATTCTTCTCATGTAATTGGATCCTTTCAGATTTCAGATTTCACATTTTTTTATTGTTTAGCAAGACTCTCCTTGAAAAACTTGAACTTGGGTCAAGTTCTCTGGACCTGCGTGAGTGTCAGTCTAATCATATCAGTTTTTTCTAATTAAAAGGGTTTTGTATCAGTGGTTTACTTTTTACATGTTTCGGAATTGCAAGTGGGAGTACATCTCGGAAGAGAGAGATATAAGGAAATGAAAACAGCAATGATAATTAAAGCAATTCGAATGAATCTGAGCGTTAGTAGCAGTGAAAGAAAACTGTGGGCACTCTAGGCGAATTTGATAGTCTTCCACTCCGCGAACAGAAAGATAGAGATAGTAGGCCGTGTGTCCGCGAATTCGACAATTTACAACCGAAAACTTGTAGAACATAGGTAGCAGAGAAAAAAAAGAATATCTGAGGTAGTAATTCTCTCGAGTTGTTCTGTTTATAGATTTTATCTTTGTAGCAAAATTGATGCACTTAATATCGTATATGCATAGGCTTGTTTCATTTCCGTGAATTTCTCTGTTCTGAGAAGTATATAGAGACCAGAATTATTTTCTTTATTTTTATTTAATAACTATGGGACAACTGCAAGGCTTGTCTGGATTAAGTTATTTGGATGGCCTTTGTCAGTTACGCTAAGGCTTAAGCCCCTAGAGCTTTAAGAATTACTATTGCTTGAAGAAAGTAGAGCCGTTTTTGGAAGTTTTAAGGCTTTTTCAATCCTTCCAAATCAGCCCGCTGATTTGTGTGGGTACACATTAGTACCTGGATTGATCCTTCTCCCATTTTCATATTTTTTAGTTTAGTATAGTTGGCTATGACTATGGCTTCATCTCTATTCTGTTGAAGTTGATAGCTTTTGATTCATTTCTGAGTAGATGCATTTTAAAACCCACGAGAAGGGGGTTTACTGAAATATGTTCGCCCAAAATATAGTGCGATGCGTTGAGTTTGAACCCATAAGCCCTATGAGCAAGAGGACATTTTAAGTAATTTAAACTTAATTATTTGTTTGGGTTGTATAAGGGTAACTGAAGAAATTTATCAAAAAAACAGAAACGAATCACGTCTAGAAGCAACGAATCAGGAATTGATGCAAACGAAGAATAGCATTCATCTTTCTCATATGGGTTTATCAAGATGATTAGTATTTAAAAGAAAATGCCATGAATAAAAAAATATTTAGTACTATGGATAGTAAAAAACTACAATTCTCAATATTTTTGAGCTAATATTTTTCCTTTTTTTATGAATAATTAAACAAACGTACGCTAATTACATTTTTTTATCTTTTCAGGTAAGAATACTTGAAATTGGAATAATGAACAAACGAAACAGTTGTAAGTAAATTTGTAAATTTGCTGCACTAAGCTGGTAAGTTCAATCACTCTGATTTAATTTTCCCGATTCTGAGAACTGTTCAAGTCATTTAGTCTAAAGACACATCAAAATTTTTACAAATCACATATGTGCCTCAGGATTTGATCGCAACCATTAAAACTGTATCCAAGCCATATACATATTTACAATAGCTAGTAAACTGAATCAAAAAATCACAAAAAGTGATATCAATAACCTAAAAGCTACTTAAACGTTCTTTTACACCGTTTCCAATGTAACATAAAATCCAACCTACGCTTGCTAAAAACAACACCAATCCCGTCACAAAATACTAAAATGCTTCAGATTTTAACACATCCCCGGCTCGCATATTGTTTTTCACTGCTTTTAAATAGCAACTAATTATATTGAAATAAAACAAAGACGATTTAAAAATAAATTTTCGCCTCGTCGTTCGCCTCTCCGAAACCAATCTCCTCCACATCGAATTCCCATCAATTTCGTTTAATCTCGATTTCGGAAAGAATCGATATTTTTGCATAAAATTACAATTAAAAGTTCGGACCACCTTCCATGCGATGACGACTGTTGCTCTGAGTCAAACGAGAAAAGGAGATCGTGGTCGGTTAGGCTAGCAGCGGTCACCTCTTGGCATATGTATAAATATGGCTAACTGATATCTAATGGCAGATTAATGTCTCGTAGCAAGCATCTTAATTTATTTCCAACCTATACGAATCGAATTTCTACGCATGCGTCGATGGTTGGTTTTTGTTTCGGTTGATTAGTTAGTTAGCCGGTCATTAAGATCGGTCGCGACCCAAGTCCGTTGATGGATCCCGTCCCGGGCGTCGGATCCGGGACGGATCGGATGTAGATGAGGTGTTAGGCTGCCATGCTGCCATGTCTTCACTCCATTAGTTTTCCTTCAGACTAGATGGAAATGTCTATTCGTGATTGAGAATCGATTTGGACCCTATATTTGGAGGCTAGGTTGCACGATCTCCATAATTCGGGTATTGAACGCGATAGTAGTGTCGTCGTTGATAAATCGCGCTATTAAATCTAATGGCGATTACGGGAGAAAGAAGAGGTGGTAATTAAATCATACCGGAACGGTTGTCTTCAGCTGACATATTAAAATATGATATTAGTAGAAACTCGAGTTTCATGAAAATAATAAACGCTTGAACAAAACAACGTTTTGTTTCGAGTGATTGTGTGTGGGTTTTCCGATTTGAATTTCAATATTCTTCTAAGACACGAAGGCCGCAAATGACATGTTTATGAAATTCGATTTGAAAAAAACTAACGTCTGTTTTTCGTTAGATCATCAACGATTCGATTGTTTTTGGACTTTTGTCATTAGCTATCATCCGTTAGAGACTCAGCTTGTATTCGAATATAACCAAAACGATCTTCGACAGTGGGTTTCATTCAACGAAATTGAACTGATCTTCGATGGATTTTATGTTAAAACTTAATTGAATTTCGCGTCGAACATAATTAATTTTCTCACGACAAATTTGAAAATGAGTTTCCAGCAAACTTGCTGGAGCCTAGATTTTTAATACGTTGACCTTAATAACGAATTCATAATTTTTCACAGAATTTTTTGTACAACGAAACTACAATCTGTCATTTTGAATAAGTGTGTTAATAGAATGTAAAGTTGATATTCGATCTAATGGATTTCGTAGCATCTAATTAACAATAGCCGCTTAGCGCCTTGTTTTTTATACTTCGAACGAACTCCATTCTTTAGTGGTCTCTAAATGTCGAAATCCTTTCGATTTTGCGCTAAAATATAGCCATTTTATTAATCGAATCTTTTAATTGCCACCCAAGTTGAAATGTTACTAAGATGCTTTTCTCCGTAGACAAAAAGTCCAAGAATGCCAACGCAATCGTTTGACCACAAAATCACTAGATCATTAGAAAATCAACGCTCACAATTTCGATGCTGCTGAACAAGATCGCAACAACTGAGCTTTGTGATAGTAACTTCTTAATTTTCTAGTTGGAAACCATGCGATTGATATTTTTTTTCCAACAATATGAATATGTAGCGTTGTTTTGGCTAGCTCACAGGAATTTTATGGTATTTAAAACGAAATATATTATTGTCTTTTGTGAAATGCCGACGAAAAAATATTGCGGTTCCACTTAAGTAGGTCAAAATATAAAGATGAAGATTAAACAAAACGATAAAATCTATGAAAGAAAAGTAATTATAACACCTTGAAGATCTCCGACCAGAGATTGTATTGGTGGTCCGATGCAAATTCGTTATGATTTCCAAAAAATATTGATCGTTCATTTAAAACGTACATATGATGGATATGGAAAGCTAGTGGAAAATAGAGCGTTAAACTACGGGTGGTCTGGCCAGTTTAACGGAAGCTATTAATTAAATGAATGAGCTTTTTAGTTTTGAAGAAAGCATGAAAAATCCGGAATGAAAATAATGACAAATAAATTTGAAATTTTATGACTTGTCGAGATTCGAAAATGGAAAGTTATGCATATTCAAGTAAAAATATGGCCCAGTTTGCATGTTGATAGAGTCATTTCATTAGAATTTTGAATTTGTTTGACCGAAATGGTTAATGTTCTCGACTATTCACAGCAGAACAAAGCGTTTCGTTTCAAAATCTGATAGCGGAAATTCGTAGCACAAAAAATTTGCATCGAAAAAGTTTTCCAACCTATTATTAGATTTTGATCTTTTTAAGATTTATGAAATCATGCATTTTTTTTAATTTATCGCAACTTGAAATAATGTCTATGTTGTATGTATATTTTCTGTGCTTTTTATTTATATTCAAATAAAGAAAAATTTTGCCGTAGTTTTTTCATATATATCCATTCCTGTTTTAATATTTTCCCCAGCTTCAAAGACGCTATCTAACATGAAAAAATTAGCTAAATTAGATTTCACAATTATAGATTCCACTTCAAAATTTTTCTTCAGAATTTGTTTGAAAAATCAGTGTAAAATCATATTTTTAGCATTTAAAATGTCCAAAATTTTCAATCTTAAAGATTTCAAAAAAACCAAAGTCCTGATTTTTCGACTAAAAAGTAATCAAAAATCCGTATATGTATATTCATCACAATCACCAATAGTATGATTGTGGTGAATTTGCAATTTAAGAGAGCTTTTATTCTAAAAATTAACTCAATGTAAAAATTAACTCAACCCTCTAGTTACCTGCGAGTAATTTCGAAAATTTTAAAGGACGAAGTGCTCTCAAACTATTTTTTTAGATAATAAAACTAATAAAAATATATAGAATAATGAATGAAAAAAAAACTCATTTGATTGAGTTGGACCTTTTTACGACGAGTGCTTCAGTTGATTTGCTGACTGAAATATTTTGATTCTGTGTATGTCTGTAACTCATAGTTGATTTTTGTTTTACTTTAGAGAGTTTTTAAATTACAATATTTATTAGATACACTTTACTGTTGTATAATCGTCGATAAATAAGAAAATAAAAAATAAATGTAATTTCCACCGAAATCACGTACATCATTTTCCAACAAATAAAGCTCATAAAGTTATATTGAAAATAAAATATGCCCACGCTGGGCGCTAAAATGAAAAATGTTGTTAATAGCGTTTACGTATTCATGTGTCTATTAATAACTAATTTAGTTGTAAAGAAAATGCAGGTATAGCTTTTTCGAGTCATTTTCTAGAAAATATTAATTGAATATTTAGCATTTATTGCAGATCTTGACTTTCCAGTAAAAATGGTATATACTTTACATCGGAAAATTGGTGTAAACAGCAATCATATTTTCGTCATTTTAGAAAAATAAAAGAAAAGAAAACTGTCGTAACATTCACCAATACTTTCCTTTTCTTCATACTTTTCCTTTTATGTCACAATGGATTGATGTACAAAATGTATTGGCTAGGATTCGAGATATATTCTATCACCCTAAACAGTTTTACATATGAGAAGCCTGGGATGCTTATAGGGGAGCCATAAGGTTTGGTCATTATCCCTGCACTTTAAAATATTTTCACAAGCGATATAGCAAAGCCTAAAAAGTGTCAAAATGGTTTTTTTACTAATTATAGAAAATAGTTTCAAAAAATACATAGAAATTCGAAATTGTATCACTGACTATTTTATACCATTTCATACCATTTTATTATTGAACTTACTTTCATTCTCTTTCAAATAAAATCAGAATCAAATTCTTCATGTTTTATGGAAAAACCCGTTCACCAATCATACCAGCCACTTCCAGGTAACATACCAATCACATCTCATAAAAAACTGCAATTCGATTATTTCAATTGACTTGCGCCCTCATAAAAATTTATTACTTAGTCATATCCAACCTCCTTGTAATTTACCTTTCTTTTTCTACCTTTAACCACATTCAATTCTACTCAACACGCAAAACTTTTTTCATATAACAACTGAACTATAAAAATGTTCTTTGAATTTTCGACGAAATTCATCAGAAAACATTCATAACTGAACATCTTTACACCACCCTGCTTGTAAAACTGTTCACTCAAATTCTCAATGACTTTCTAAAGGGAAAAGCCAAGTAATATTCCGCGTCTTCTCCAAATCCTGGTTGATTGTTTCCTTTGGTCTCTCCGATAAGCCTGACCTGGTCTTACTTCGTACCTACAAAAGCAACAATTAGTACAGGAACCTAAAAACTTTTGTTTTGATGGCCCGAAAATAAATCAGGGCGGCATTTCAAAGTCTATACTTAGAAGCTATTAAAATTTTACGTAATTTTACGAATTTTCTCTTGTTTCGGAATTTTCGCGATGATGACTGAAATGATGATGTTGCAGTTATTTATGCATGTATGCTGGTTTGAAAATATACGTACATATGCATGTGTGCATGTGAATAAGGATCAACGATTCAATTTTGAGAGGTGCTGTGATTGAAGTGATTGAATGATTAGGTGAAATGCGGAGCGTGCTGCCATTATTTGTTGAATTGATTTATTTTTTTCTTTTTTAAGCTTCTTTTTTAAGCTTTTTCGTTTTTATTAATTATGTATTAAAACTTTAGGGTCATCGTTTTTTTATGTTTATTATTGTATTTAGTCTACGCACTAGCATTTTTATACACGTTTTTTATTAGTTGGTTTCAAATCTGATCATTTTCCAAGTTAAGCTGTTTAGGGCCTTATTTTTCAAGAAAACCTATAAGCACATTCAGCGCTTAAAATACCTGAAAATTCAATATGATTTCACGAAAAAACACGTCTTAGCCCCAATCAAATTTAATCTTCCTGAAATGTGTGAGATTTTTTAGTTGCAAAAAAATGAATATTGGTAAACTTTATTTATCACAAAAAGAATTTCACTATCTTTTGAATGAATTTTAAAGTTCACGTCAAATTTTTATTATGTCTTTTGGACATTTCCAGAGCCAAAACTACACTATTTTTGTCGTATTATATCTTTTTCTATTACCTATTCCAAAATAACAGTATATCTACTTGAATTTGTTCTGTCATATCTGGAATGTTTGGGAAAAATTATTTAATCATACCAATCCAACTTAACAAACTATGTTTTTAAGTTACAAAACAAAATTCAATTTAAAAAACCTGAATCTTTTCCCGAAATTTTCTAAAGTCGTTTTCAATGTCGAAACAATTCAAAAGTCAATTTCGTAGGAAATTAGCAAGTTAATTAAAATATTCGAGACGAAAGAAAACTACAAAAAAATTCCACCTGAAATTGAAAAGAAAACGAAACGAAAACTTGTACTACTACCATAGTACTAATGGCGGGCTGAAGCCACTGACACGCAAACAGGCAAAAAGGGAATTTGCTTTAAATTAAGTGTCGAAGCTTTAAGCTCAAAAAACAAAACAAAAAAATCATCCAGCATATAAATTTAAGGTATGATCGTCTTGGGTGGTGGTGACACAGAACGCACATTATCTTAGCGATGATGTTAATGATGATAATGACAATGATGATTTCTCTCTTTCTTGTGCCTGATTTCGGTTCGATGGTGTTTTTTTCTCTTCAGATATTTGATTTTTGGTATAGTGTTTTTGGAGTGGTTGTTTTTCGGCTTTGTTGCGGTTTTGTTTGAGCTGAATGTTTTTGGGATAATTTTTGGAAATAATAATTATTGCCAAGGTCGACCACCGCTGGCAGAGCTCTGATGTGTTCCACACTTTGGCAATTTATTTGATTTAAATTAGTCATCTAATGTCTTGAGATGAAGGTGATGAAATGAGTAGATAGGAATTTTCGTATTGAGTTTCGAATATTCATACCAGGATCTGTAAGTGGGTGATATGAGTTTTAGTTTGAAATTTGAGGGTTTAATGACTTAAGAGCTTCTTTGATACGAAGCGCTATAAGATTGAATTTCTTCGGCAGATGTTTATCAATTCGTTGCATTTTTGAGTGTTTGTTTAAGAATAAAGGCATGGTTGATACTATCTCTCTGAAGGTGAAACATTTTGCAAAACATATTCAAACATTTGATCTATGAGCACTTCATACTTCTTGTGTTGGAAAATGTCGTTGAAAGTGATGCATTATCTGTGTTTATAAAGAAAAAGTTGACTGAAAGTTTTCAAAGTAGCTACCACGTTTTTCAGGATTGTTGAAGACGCGTGGTTTGTGAAAATATTTCTTTGAAAACTAGATGATAAGCTCATTCAAGTTGACTTTCTCGACCAGCTTTTTAAAGATTTGTCAACAGCCCTTCTGGCCTTCTAATATAATCAAACACAACTTTCTAAAAAATCAGAGGCGTCACAACTTTGTAATTTGTAAATAAATTTGTCTCTTTATTACCAAAGTGTATGATATCTAAATACCAAGTTGGTTCAGCATGCGGCATGTGAAACTCAGTATAATGTCATCTGCTTATCGAAGGAGTCGCTAAATTCATGCTTTCTCAACTCCAAGTTGATCCTAAAATTTATCGTTCTTTTCTAGATACTACAACATTCTTTAAGCTTTCTGGTGAAGGTGCTCTCATAGCTGTAATAAATTCAGTCTACTGAGAATTTATTACCAATTTTATTAGCAATTATTTTGACTATGTTACTGTGCGAGTATACTTCCGTATCATTTCTCTCACCATTTCTTACGTTTACTTCCTTTGTGCTAGTATTAGTTTTCGTGACTATATAAATATTTAGTGTGTCGATGTTTATTATTTCTTAACTCTAAATTCAATCTCTGCGGCGATTATCATCTTCCCACTATAAATTGGTTCCCTATTTATAGTTTTGCTAAACCAACATCATCTTCTTTCTAAGTCGCATCTGCGCTCAGCTATTTTATCAACAGCTGTCCGCTCCAGCAGTTGAATTATATTCTCAATTACATCTCTATATATCTTCAATGATCTATTTTTATAGCATAAGTGTTGATGGACTTCAAACAATATTTTGAAGCTATTTCATTAAGTATTCCTTTGAACGTCATTATTAATAAGAGCATTTCCGGGGACCGTTTTCCTTCCCTCTAGAAACAAGCTATATTCTAACTAATTCCTTAATAAGAAGATTTGGCTTCTGCAAACAATTTTCGCTCATTTTCGATTCTTCCTTAACCAAGACCCTTGGATCCAAGACTCTGCTTTTGATTATGTTGCTCACAACTTTCTTCTTTCTAAATTACACAGAATGTTTTTTTCTTTCAAATCATTGAATGAATAAAATCATACCCATGCAATCGTTCTTGTTATGTTCGATATGATTCCTGTCAATCCCATCCTTTGAGGCCTGGAAATGGTGTTCCACAAGGTTCTATTTTAGGTCCTCTCCCCTTCTTGTTTTATGCTAATGATATACCTCCGCTTTTCTTTTTTGAGAAGGTTTATTTTATGCCGACGATCTCAAACTTTTCATGACCATAAGGTACATTTTTGAGTGTATCCTTGTTTAATCTAACTTTACGATTCTCGAAAGCTAGTGTAAGGCAAACAAGCTTCTTCTGAATACCTTGCTTTCTTAAAGTAAGGCTCATCCCACTGTATTTCATAGCTCGTTGGATACCCATGTCCTCTCTTCTCTTGCCTGTGTCTAAGAGCTGGAGATTACGTTTGACTGAAAGCTCTAATTCGATGCTAATACTTTGGACAATCGGGCCTTTATCTGAAGATCATCGCAAACATTCGAAGCCATGCAAACAAACTTTTATCCTATTATTTCAATTTCCTTTGGAGGAGTACAGACGCCTGATTCCATTAGCTCCAGACTGATTCCCTGCGATACCATCATCATAATCGACACAACAAGCGAGGTCAGGTATATAAGATCTCTTAAGATTTTAAGGTCTCTGTAAGATTTTCCACGGATTTTGATAGGAAACCGATGTAATTTAGTGAGGTAATCTTAAGCTCTGGATGCTCTGGTCAATGCCACCTTTCCAGTGCAAACAAGGTGTCTTTTTCTGTTTTCCGTAATAAAATTTTCTGCAAATGGTTTTCCGAGCATATTTCTCTTCCCTCATGCGATTTATGTAAAGATTGCGTACAACCCATGCTTTTAGTGTCTTTGCACTCTTCTTAACATATGAGGAAAATGATTCTCCGCAAAACTTTCCTCTCAAACGTGGCTAAGAGGTCAGAGTATTTTCACTTAAAACTTCAGTTTTGGATCTATTCTTGACTACGAGCAAGACCATGATTTATTACAAAAGTAGCTCTGAAGTTCGGGTGAGACTTAGTGATATGACAGACTGTAGTAGGCTTTGTTGGATTTGGGCACCATATTGGTATTAGGTGCTTCTATTGACTTGGGGTAGCTAAAGGATTGCACTGCTGTTAGGTGTTCTTTCTGCAGACGCTACCACCATGTACTTTGTCTTTCTGGCCTATTGGTGCAGCACCAGCTTTTGTGCTTGCGCAGAATGAATGATTCTTTTACAGCTAGCTCAGATCTTCCAATGATGGTAGTATGATCTGGATAAGCTAGTTTGTGGCAGAACTAAATATAAATAGTTCCTTTTGTTGTCGTGCCAAATTTGCGGATTGTTTTCTCCAATGCCACGTTGAAGAAGAGGGAAGCCAGATCAAATGCTGAGGGGTTGACTTGCTTGGTATGAAGCTGATAATGATTATTTTCTCTGTTTTGCTGTGCTCTTTTTATTTCTCCTCGCGTTATTTCTGTCCACGTTCTATGAGATTGCTGCATTGCTCGGTATGAAACATTCCGATGCCTCTTTTTTTATCAGCAGACTCCTCGGTAGGTTCGTGATGGTTTCTGAGACTAATCATTGCAAAGCCTTGGTCGCAAAAGGTTCACCGACTTTCATGAACCGTGTTAAAGTAGATGATGGTCGATTTCATCCTTCGGCTGAATTGAAAGTTTGCCTCGCTTTGACTGACTTGGAAGTCTGCCTCGGCTGCCATCTCTATTAAATGTTTTATGCATAAACGAAATTCCCTGTTTATTAGTTGGATCAGTCAGGATGTGCGTTAGCTGCTGAGCAAGCTGAGGTGTGTTACATTTTCTCAAATTTCAAATTGTTTGGCAGTTTTCCTTTACGTAGTTGTCGTCATTTTAACTGTTCAATGCTGTTGAACTGGTGCTGATCCTTTCGGAGAGCCTTTCCAGAAGAGGTCATTGATATCTCGCAAGCCCAATGTACTTGTCGCAGGTTAGGTGATGAAAAAGGCTATAAGCAAAAGACAATAAACATACAGACAATAAACATTGATTAATTTTTTTCGCAAAACCTATGTATATATTTCATTCAAAGAGATGATCGAAATATTGCGAAATTTACAGAAATATCAAGATGCAAAATTGATTATTATTTATACTTTATTTTACGATCGCAGCTGAGCATTCTTCATCATATACAAGATCTACGAAATAGAGAAGTAACATCGTTAACTATCCGTTCACAAAAACAGATCAGTTTATTAAAATTCTTAGCCACTAAAAAATAAACCTTTCATCAGGATATTCTCTGCATCAACACATCACACTCGGCAATGCGTATGCAACAAACACAAACACCTCGAATCACCAAGTAGCCCTTTTCAACGTCGAATGGCTGCTTTTTGTGTAACATGCTATTATTCGCCAAGCTAAAATTTTTGCAATACACCCCGTTTTATGTGAAATAGTATTCTTGTTGCTTCTGAAAGGCGGAGCTGCATGTCCAGTTTTATGCATTTCGCACATGCAACCCGGCATGTGGCAATAGTACACGTAATGTTACAGCGACTGCAGCACCAGCAATATCACTCCAGCATATATCGCATTTTATACGATATTTTCACTTCAATCATAAAATTGAGAAGCGAACAGTAGATTGCTGCTTTGGCTAGCTTATCCTACAGATGCAGAATTGTATCGTACACTGTAATTACGCTAAAGTAATACGAGGAGGACTAGCTGGAGCTCATGAGTTTCTATGCAAGCACATCGAGAACTTTCCATTTGCGCAGACTCATCTGGGGATCTTGTCCTCTTTCTCTGCACAGGAAAGTGCATTAAGTAAATGAATGAAGCAAACGTTGGCCCTTGTAAGAAAACCTACTATCTAACAAAACATATGAAATGCGAACAACAGAAGCCTCAGCCAGTTAGTCAGCCAGCCAGCAAAGCGTCCAATGATTTTTCGCAAAGACCGAAAGCAATTGAACACATTCTGGTGATTACGATGATGACGACGAGGAACGCTCTGCCAACAAATACGATGAGTAAAACATCATATGGGCAATGTAATCATCACTTGCATGATGGAGCAATGCAAGAAGCCGTTTCGTACAAAAGCCAGAAGAAGCTAGATAAAGGATTTCATTCGCTTTCTTCTCTTTGTTTCATATTATGATGGTTTGTTGCGTTTTTTTTTAGTTCTCTCTTTGCATTCTCGTGTAGGTCGAGTAGGTAAACTCTTTTGTGGTAGTAATTAGTTTTCTGGATGTAATGATTAGTTGATAGAGAAAATAGCTTGACGTAATAATAAGAAATGATGGTAGAGTGGAGTAAGATTATTTTCAATGGTTAGATTGAAATATCTAGTTTTTGTTTTGTTAATTGGCATCTGAAATGATTTTCGAGAAATAAATCTTCAACGGAATTGATAATAAAACCTGATTATTTTCAATAAAATATTTAATTTTGAGCCTCAAGTTGAGATGATTTTATGATACGAATGATTAAATGTAGCGGCTAAAAAAAGTTTCAAGTCATCAATTTGCCAATAGTATGGCTTTAAAGTTGAAGCTAATTTGATGGCAAGACTGAGTAAATGTAATTTTAACAGATAGGGTGGGATAGATTGTGTTAGTACCGACATGGTATTTTTGCTTAGTTAAGGAATATATCAATTTCCCTAGGGACCTGAGCAAACTACATCCTTATAAGCAACAACATAAATTGTGAAGTTTATTTTTAAATCAACGTATTGCACGTCTTCGAATGTTTTTTCGGGCACTCGAGTTTCTCCACGACTTAGTACCGTTTGTGAAGAGTTGCAACTACCATGCTGTCATTCTACTAGGAATCAATACAAATGATAAGTTCACATCGGCCACATCTAAACCAGCCTGTAATTTTGTTAGTCTGTAAGCGACACCATCTTTATTAAATATAGGTGTATCTCTCTCGCTAGTCAGAAGAAAACGGAATTATGTTAACATCTTTTAATTTTTATAATACTTACATACTTGCATTGATTATCATTGAGGTTCTGATTCTGATAGGTACTGTTTATTAGCTTTATTGATGCAAACTATAGATCATGCAAACGATACAGAGATCTTACACTTTGCTGAGGATTTGACATGTGTGTTCACCACTGAAAAGTTAAGGTAGTATACAGCAACTAAAATGTTGAAAAAGAAAGAAAAGTCACTAAAATGCGTAAACTGCGAAGAACATCACCATGCAAGCTAGCGGGGATTGTGGAGAAAACCGCATATGATTCAATTACATTTTTGATGGTGAAAAATATATTAATGATAGTTACAATCAGCCAAACGATTGAAACTTATTTCATTCAAAAACCTATTCATAAAATAAAGTAAAAAGTAAAAAAAAACTGAAAGAAAATTGATGCTATGGATTGTATTGAACTGAAGGATTGTCTGTGCTGTTTTTTTAGTTTGTGTGAAAGAGAAAAAATGTAATGAAAAAACTTTAACGATTTATCAATTTCAGCGATGTTTTCTTGAATAGACTGTTAGCTATTCGGTATTTGTATTGACTTCAAATTTTCAAGTTTAATATAGCAGATAAAATAAAAAAAGGTGATTGCGCATGAAATATATTTGTTATATAATGTTAATGCGAAAATTATGTCATTTTGACGTTTCCTTGCTCCAGAACACTTTAACGATTGGAAATTGATATATTATTGTGGCAGACAGAAAGTGTCGAAAATTTTTATGCAATCATTATACTGACTTACCTACCATGCATCCCGATGAGACAAGCATAACAGGATCTAGTACATAAAAATGCTTAGTTGAAAATTCTCAGATTTATAAAGGACTTGAAAAAAATTGAAAGCAATTCAAAATATGAAGCATCAGAGCTTGTAGGAAATAATAAAGGAAAACAAATTACGTAACAAAATAACGTATGATGGCATCGATGGATTCAATAAAGTTCATATGATAGCTTTATCTTTATTTATTGATTGATTCAGCTTTCTTTGCATGAAAACCTAAACGCTTGAGCTAACTCTTTAAAATTTAACGTTTTTTTGTTGTCTTTTGTTGCTTTGATAATTTTGACTTACAGGCAGCTTCCTCAAGAGTATTTAAAGTACATAGACGCTACTGAGTTTTGGGTTTTTTAATCCTGTCGTTGTTAATAATGTCGACAAATATCCATCTCATTTTTATTATTTACCTGAAACTGTCCATTTGTGGTGTAGATCGATAATATTCCAGTTTTTGCATCTCTTAACCTTTTTTGAAAAAAATCGGAGCACAGTTGAAATAGTTTCTTCAGAGCGTTGAGAACGTGGGCTCTTTCGATGGCTTCAGCTCTCTTTTAGACATCAAATGCTTACTTTTTTTTATCTTTATTTCGAATTGATGGAAACAAGTGGCATCTTTAGAACAAAAACTAAGCAAAAAAAGGAAAAATAAAATCTCTTATATTGAAACATTATTCTGAGTGTGTGATCAATCAGTAATTTTTTCAACAATCAAAGAGCAATTGATATTCTTGAACAACAATCAAGTTGATGTCATATTTCTTGTTGAAATGATTATTCGTATTTGTAATGGATTTTTTTTTGCTTTAGTTAATTTTACTTTATTTTATTCTAACTTTATTTATTTTATATACTTATATTTATATATTCTTATTTAGTGCGTGTTATTTTTATTTTCTTCATAGTATCTAATCTGTAATTGGACAGTTTGCCTGTTGTATTGAATATGGACGAAATAAATAAGTAAACGCCTCTACTCCTTCTTTTCTGCTGTGTTTCTTTGGCTCCGGATGATGGCCATCGTGATCGGTAAACGGTGGTCAGCTGCTCTGGACATGCGTCCAATATGCTTCGTAGGTTCTTTTAGATCTGCTTCGAAGGACCAACACCTTAAAAGAATATATATTGATTTTAATGAATTCAAATTTAGAATACATACGGTATACAAATAATATTCACCATACTTTCAAGCCATGAGAATCGAGAAGAACAACAGTCGGAGGAAATCCACTTCTTCCCATTCTCGTAGGCTATTTTATATTCTTTTTATTTTAATGATGCAAGTCCTGTCACGTCCTGTGTCGACCGCACACCGGGCAGGCTCGGTGTTCTTAGCAGTTTACCTTGTTCCTTTATACTATCTGATTTTGTAATCGCATGGTTCTGTTAAATGGGAATTAAATAAATAAAAAAATCCTACATACCCCATATAACCAATACAAACTGACTTATCAATGATTACGATCTGAGTAATGAAAACTTTTCCCGTTTTTTGACTGACCGATAAAGCTCAGGAATATTCTGAATTAGCATCTACGGCTAGATTTTTTTTGGAAATATGCCAGTATTATTTTTTTTTTCAACACTGACGCTTTTTGTTGCAATCATATTTAGCGTAAAAACGAAAGCTAATTGCATTTTACGTCTTAATCCAGATGCGTTATTGATTTGACGCTTAGTGCTCCAAATATATTTACATGTATTCAACGCTCTTATTGATCAAAAATAAATTTTAAAACTGATGTTTTTACTTCCATAACACCAATGCTTATTCAATCAACTATAAAACATATCATATATTTAATTATAAGACACGCATAAATATATTTTTTCACTTAATCTTCAATCAACGCCATAGTCTTTTTGCCTATACTGCATCAAACCAATTCTGCATACCTATCTATCTCCAGCATCGGTAACATTCTTGGTCATAAATTGAACGAAACCTAGATAAATTGCCAAGATCATCATCGGTCGATTAGTTTCTGAAACGTTGGAAAAGTACCGTACATATTGCATCGTCCACAAGTCCTCATAACTTGGCCCCGTACATTTGTCCGCACACACATAGTTCATTTCCTATCCTAGACCTGCTGCTCGTAAACTAGAATCGAAGATCAAACATAACAGAAAATATTCGGTCAGAGTTCCCTCTGCACAGATATTAATTTTATATGGATAAATTAACAACATTCAGCATAAAATATCTCTCTTAAATCATACACGGTGGACCGATGTTCGCGAAAATGATTGCGTCGCATAGTTTTGCATATGTGATTGTACGGTTGTGCGGCTTTGAACGTGCGAGATGAAATAAAGTAGGTTTGAGATCAGTCGGCAATTCATTAGCAATTTTTTATGCCGCTTTTTGCCGTTCCGGGGAGTAGAGAATTTGTAGAAATATATCTGGTGTGACGAGGATATGAGATAGGGTTAAACTGGAATTTAGATCTATTTCGAAGGCGTAAACAGATTTCGAGATTTAGAGAAAATCTTTGACCACAATTTTCTGGCCGCTGACCTGGACCGTGAATATCAAATAATGTTTAAAAATTCTGACCCTTATCTCATTTCTACCGATGATTAATTTGAATTTCGTACATCCTAACTGACTCTTTCTCTCCGTCTCTCATATACTCTTCCTCGTCGCAGATTGATTTCTCGTTAACATTTCTTTAATGAATCTTTTCCATAGCTTGGAAGCGAAGATAGCGAGAATTTCGGTTCCTGCTGTTCACCAAGTCGCCGCAGTGCCGCACCACCATCCGACAACGTACGGCAAGTTGCCATTGAAAAATCACCTCGCATCATAATTGCTTATGAGAAGATCAATTTTAACAAAATAAATATAATAATACAGTTTGATCGGGAGCGTACAATGCGTGATTTGGCGAGTGATGATTGGCACTGATCATGTGAGTGATCGACTTCGAGGCCATCGGTCTTCTTTTTTTGGTAATTTAAAATTCCTGGTTGTTTTCTTTTCTGGTCGTCTCGATATACAGACCGACCTCTCAGCCGGCCACTTCTCCTTAGAACAGATCGTTCGGTGATTTTCGAGCGAATTATGATTGTTCCCGTGTGTAATTGAAGCGATTGCAAGTAACCGATTTTAAACGATCGTAATTGTTGCCGTGCATTGCATGCAGTCGAAAGAGTGGTGAGGTGGTGATCTTCATTGATCTTGCAGTCGAATCGAGTTGAGTTCGAGTCGAGGCAAGCTGTTGCTTTGTAGCCTTGCTTGTGTTTATCGGGAAATTGATTTGATTGAATTTTCTTCGTGAACCAGCGCATATAACAGCATATGGAATGTATGATGAAAGCATGCATGCTCGTCGCTGCTGGTAACCTGTAACCACGGAGACTGGTCATGGCGAATGCCGATCTAAGGAGCATGGCCGATTAGATCGCACCATTTTCTTGTACGAGATCGTTTAATTCTAGCGGCGTAATTTCGTTGAATGAAATTTAATTGAAGTCATTTTCGAGATTCTTCAATCAACAGTTTGACTTGGCTTCGAGTCATGCAAGTATGTAAGTTAATTATGAAAATTCACTTGGTGTGAAATGTGAAGTTTTGCTCGAAGGCATCGTGTGCTGGTTTAAGGCAATACTTAAGGCGAAAAGCTTGAATAAATACAGTGACTCTGGTGTGAGACGGAAAGCATTAAGGGAATATGTATAGAAGGCAAAAAAGGACGTTCATTGAATTGCTGTTGGTAGTTAATTTCATCCGTTGATAGATCAAATGTTCTCTGAACATTTTCTCAGGACACTTTTGGAAGACAGTATCATAACAAATGATTGATCTTACAAAACAATCGCTTGGAAGTGTGGACCGTCGTAGAAGCATGGAACCGAGGACCAATGCTAATGGAATTGCTTTTTCATGGAGACAAACCGTGGCTTTCACCTCACACATTCTCTTGTTCACGCGTGGTAAAGGGAATTGAAGGAGGTGTCCTTAAACGTAGGCCTACCAACGCGTCTGAGATAGAAAGATAGGCCGATAATGTGTAAGGTCACTAAAACATGATTAGTAGATGTGTGCACCTTTGAGTGAACCCAAAGGATCTGAGATCCAAAGAGACTTCGGTACAACTTACGCTTGTTAGTCTGAATCTTCTTCGTGATAGATTAGTTACTGCAATACCATTGTTGGTAGCCAATAGCCAATTCATTTATTCAAATCGGCCCTAAATCGAATGTCAACTATAAGTGAAATTGAAATAAAAGTGGTTAAAGTTGCGTTGAAAAATGGTTCCAGCGTCAAATTACCAGCTTCTGAAAAAATATCTGCCTCAATGTACTGCCCTCTACTTGTGATAATAAAGCAAAGTAAACTATATTATTCCCACTGAAAAAGTCTCAAATAGAATTGAAATATGTTTTTCAAATAAATTTAGACAGTTTATTTGACGATAAGGTATTTTTAAGTTCTATTGGTTGAGTAAATGTTGAGGAAATCAACAAAGCTTTGGCTTGATAATTTCTTCTGTTCATGTTTTCATGGAATTTCGAAAATCTGCTAGAAAAGAATCTTAATAGAAACACTTATCTGACTCACCGATGAAGAACCATTAAAGAAAATCAAAAAAGCAAAATTGGTAGTGAATAAGATTAGAGTATAAATAACACAAAAAATGCTTGGATCATAAGAGCACTTTTTTACCAAAAAAAAGTGAGCTCTGAAACGTCTTTTAGTTAAAAGTGGGGCAAATGTGGGACCGTCGGCCGGAGAGAGATTAAAAAGAGTGAAGATGGTCGGACTGACCTGGTTTAACAGTACAAATGTGATATTAGGTTGGTCGGAGAAGTAGAGACGTAGGAGGTGGAGGTAAAAAACCATATTTTTTTCAAATTATTCAAATATGAAATTCGACTTGACCTCTCCGCCTCCACTTTTGAAGAATCCGCAGAAGTCATCCGACCTCCCTCCACTCGTCCTTCCAGGGGGTCGAGGGAGGTCGGATGGTTGCATTCATTTTATAGCCATCAAAATATAGTTCATCAGAATGTAATTATCCCACGTTCCTCCATCGCCTGCGCTCACACCTCTCTGTCCTCACTTTTAAACGATCAAAACTGTGTCATTCAATCTTCTCCTACGCCCCCCGACCGATGGTTGTGTATTATATGACTTTGCTTATCAGTATTGGTTCGAGTTTAAACAAGATGCAATTATTTGCATGTTTGAACATGAATTGCCCTTGCGACGAGTTTCTCGATTTTTCAATTCGGCTTCGCGTGTTAAGAGAGCAGTTTAGTGCCGAAAATGCGGAACTGAACTCAACTACATTGAGCTTCTTGTGACATTAATTTAGATTTGTTGCTCAGTATTTTGCCGTGTTTGGGTTGTAGTTCCTCTCCAAATTCATCTTATTAGGTCCGTTAAAGATCGACTTCCGTCTTTCTCATCATCTTCGCTGAATTAAGCAGTGACGCAACAAAGTCCCAACCTTGCTTAAATTTTCATTGCTCGCTTCGCTGTTTCATTAACGTATATATTGTTAATCAGTAGTTTCTGGTGATTTTTATTCCGTTTACAGCCACTTCCTCGATTTAATGCTAACGTTTTGAAGCTTAGCGTTGAGTGGTTCTGACACATTTTATATAACATAAGCATCGTTTTTCCGATCTCTCTTTCCGTCATATATTTAAGACGTGTTCTCTGCTAAAAAAGATGATTCAAGGGCCTTGAAACCCTTTAAGTTAAATTCATTTCTTGATATTTTACTTAACTGTTTCACTTCTTAAATTTTTTTACGATAAGTGTTGTTTTAGTAAAACCTCACTTTTGGGTAGATTGGGAGGAATATTTGATAGATATTCGAACTTACCAATAAATTTAATATTGTGATACTGATAGCTTCGGTCTATCAAAACAATATTTATGAACAAATTATAAAATCAGATTCCGAACCCATATATATAACTTATTATCATTTTACATTTCAAGAATGTGCTGCCGAAATTATATAGATGAGTGATGTGATGTCCACATTTAGAAACAGATTACTAAAAGCTTTCATCAAATTCCTGTAGAAACATAATTATCATAATAAAGCCATTTGTTAGTGTTTTTCAGGAGTTTATTGGATATGGAATATGCATTAAGATTGTACTGATAACGAATAAAGCAGCGGTTGAGATGAAATCAATGAAACACATCTAACTGTTATATGTGGATTGAAATAGTTTTATGATCACAGTGTCAATAAGCAGTAGCAGCCTGTGTCCAAAGGTAGCGGAAACTGATACCGCTAATTAGAGATTTATGAAGATTTATGATAAGTTATGTTACATAAATAACCTTACAGATAGAATCAAATGACAAAAGGTGTCGTATTTCATCGAGTTTTTTTTCAAGCTTCTTGTTGTCGGTTGCTAGTCTAGCCATTGTGTATTTATGGATTTGTGTACAGGGGCATACATTTTTAAATTTGGTTTTTGCTTATAAAGTCACTATAGACAGATTAAAATTGGCTCACTTCTATCGACATGAAAAAGAAATCGAAAAATAATTAATATACATCGACTAGACTTTCCATACAAATATGAATTAAACAAGCCTAGTCAGTTATACCAAAACCGATTTTTACCATAGTCGTGTGCAAACCATTACGATTCATTTTTTTTATGTCTTTTTTTCAAATAAGTACATCGCGCAAGCACCACACGAACCTGCTATCAATAAGTAGCGCGTAGCGCATTTTATTGCAATTACAGATAATTGCACTAAAATGGAAAACATGTCAAATGAATCTGTCTGCTTTGCAATGTTTATTATGCGTATGCCACCATTGATAGTAGATAGCCATGCAGTGCGCTCTATGTAGTAGCATGAGAGACTTTTCCTATTTTATGCAATCATTTTGCAAATTTGGTATCGACCATAGGTGACATGTTTTGCAGAACGTGAAATGAACGCAAACATATCATGCTTAATCTTCATGAACTTTTCATTCATCTATCGATTTGTCGATCGACGACATGGTGTCAGACGCACTGGGAGGTATATCGTACGATATTCGTCGATGAATGCATCAGAAATGCTGCTGAGGTGGTCTCAGTAGATCTACGAGTTTGGTGAAAGAGAAATTCAATGTGGAATATCAAGCTGTTTGAAACATATGTTTATGAATATATTTAAGCTGTATGCATTGGATGAAAACACTACAGTAGTTATTTTGCTAAAATTAACTATTTCAATTCGTTTCAAAATACAATATGCAATTAAATTATATTGAAACTCAGATGGTTGCAATAAATCCACTCCAAAATACTTTTTGATTACAGATCTATATATTTCTTTTTAGCAAAAAATACGGGGACAGTTTCAAATTCAAGCGCTTCGTTTCTGTAGTGATTTTTAGAGACATATAGCCGAAACATTGTTTTTGAAGATCTAACTGTATAAAGCATCAGAACTGAAAGTAATCACTTTATATGTATCTCAAGTCTTTTTTTGTGAAATTCACAAAGATACACTTAAATTAAATTCTGCGCCCAATGTGGGCTACTTTCCATATAGCCCAATCATGTGTTAAACATTTCAATACGGAATCGATTCGATCAATGGTTCAGTGTATTTCTCTTCATCTCTTGCTAATCTTTTAAAAACATATTCAATTCATCTGATTATCTTTGTATATTCACCGGTTATTCTGACACCTCTGTATGAATGCTATAATTGCCTAACAATACACCTTAATACTACTCATAACTTATTAAGACTGCTGCAGTCATCATTACCTCTAATCATTTTCCATGGTGATAAAAAATTAAACTCTATAGTATTTCTCAACAAAAGATTGAATTAAGAATGTAATAGAGCACAATCTCGTACCCATTCTGCATTCGAGGCTAAGTTAAAGAAGCCACAGCTGGTGTTCTTTAAAATTCTCTTAATTTGTAAAACATCTCTCAAAACGCCGATACGACGGTCGGTATGAATAGATCCGAAGTGAGTTAACAATGGTCACCTCGAAAATTTAATTAACTTTAAGTTGAAATAGGCTGTGCATGGAAACCAGCCGTAACATGGATACTCCCAAGTACCAACGGAGCAGTAACGTATGTTGGGTGGTAATCTCAAGATGCCGCCGAACTGAGCTCGATACTCCCGTCGCTTTCCTATGCATGTTGGTATGCAAGCGGACATGTTATAAAATCGGTAATATATTATGAAAATTGCTAATTAAATTACATCGTCGCCATTTATTCATGCGATCTATACCGGGACGTGCAAGGTAGCAGCTTTCGATAAAATCTAAGCGTATTCAGATAATTTTCAAAACAAAGCTGATTCTACTATCGAATCGATCATTTTATAGGGCGGTATATGAGTAAATAATTTTTGTAGACAATGTTACAAATGGATACAGAAGATCGTGAGGTTTAACCGTAAAGTATATGAAAATCTAGAAAATACCAGGTATCGGTTTTAACAACCAGGAAGAAGTTGTAATAATTAAATGTGCCGTATAGATAAAGTACGTGGATCGCATACATATTTTCTTTTTGATTTTCTAAAGTTAATTTCTAAAGAAAATGAGGTTTTACGTTGAATGAGGGCGGGATGCATTTATTGTGGTTTTTTGTCGGAATATAGTGTATTAATTAGATTTACGGTAATCAACGACAGTTTTAATGGAACTATGCAGGGTTGCAAAGTAAATGCAAGGCAGTATGTGATGGAGTCAATAGAAATGGGCAAATTGTGTTAGGTAACTGGTTTAATCAAATTTAGATTGATCTTTTGTTGAGCAATCCGTTTTGTGGTCACTTCGAACAATAAATTATATGATCACTTGCGAGAAAGTAAGATTATCGTTTTCAAGAATTTCTTTCATCGGTCACTTATAGCAGTGTTGCGGTAAATGTAAAGAGTTTTTCACTAATGCGGAAAAATTATTAATATTTTCTGATTACTTCGTAAGCTCACACATTCTGTTTCTGCTAAATTTAAGCTGAAGCTCCGAAGCTTTGTATCATTCAGTGCCAAAATGTGTCTCAAAAGTATTTGTTTGAGTAACTCTTTTTTACCCTTCTATTGCTGAGCTATCTCCCTCGATTACATTTGCTGGACGGATTATCCAGGCTGTTGGTATTTTTTTAAGAGCTTAGATCTATATCATGGATAAATAATGGTTTTTCTTAAATGGTCTGGAGCTTTCAGTTCAATTTTAATTTAAAGTTTGGTCTTTTCACGTTTATATTTTCTTTCATGTTTTGATCGAACATTTTTTTACCAGAAAGATTAAAAACTACAATACTAAAAAGACTAAAAATAAATACAAAGACTAAAAATATGCATCGCAAAAATATTTAAAGCTAGCTGCTAGCTTTAAAGTCGTATTCGCAGTATGGCCTTTGTATGGAAAAATGAGTAGACTTTAACCTTGCCTCCATAGCAGAGCAAATAATAAAACACTTCAGAGAAAAGTAAAACCTGTCAAACATTTCGCCGAAAAATAGTAATAATATCCCAAAAAATAAAACAGAAATAAAAAATAACCATCGATAACGGATAGCACATTATTTATGAAACAGAACTCAAGTAGTACTGCTTAATAAAACAAACAGTGATACATAATAGGAGCTTTAACAAGCCACCGTCTTTTTGTCAATTATGTACGAAATGTACAGGTATAATATATCTTTTCAATTTTCCAAAAAAAACACTAAAATTAACTGCCAGCATGGTTTTGAAAGCAATTTTAAAATTGACGGATGATGATTCGCTTAAACTCAACATTAAATAAATGAATATTGCACTGTTCTTCGCCAAAAACGGAGCTGTTTTTAGGTTCACACATGACGGCCTAATGCTAGCCGCGTACCCGGCAACCATTTTTAGATGCGCACAAACTAGTCTTAGATTTCCTTAAAAATAATGCTCTAAAAACAATAGAAGAAAATAAATAATAAATCGAATAAATTTTTTCGTATGGCAATAAATTAAAAATGTAGCAAATTTTAATAATGAACTAAAAAAATTAGAATACATATTTTATAAATCAAAACAAACATTGAAGATTTACCAAAAACTTATAACATCCTGTTATTGTTAGTCTTGTTATGTGGATTAGCCACATGGTGGATAATGGGTTAGCCACCTACAAGCAAACTAAAGATAGCGACTAGAAACAAAAACCGGAGAAATTTTTCTAGATTTCCTGTTAAGACCTAGGCTAAAGTGCTAAGCAAAGTAACGGCAACTATTAAAGAATCCTTAAATGTCAAAAAAACGTTTGGCTGCCAGCAAATCATCCGGTTTTTGATTTACTTTGGCACGAGGGATCACTATACGAAATAAAAAAGGATCGATTCCAATTTATCTGATCTTCGTATCTGAGCTGACCTTTTTTGCAGACAGAAAGGCATTTCTCGGCCACGAGAATATTCTGCTTAGCTCCGTATTTCTACGAGTGTGTTTCAAGGAACTTGATTGGATTATTGGAATTTTACATATACTCTAACATGACGATGATGAAATCGCAATATGACCCTGCCCTCATTGCCAATGGCATAGCTCTCTAAAAGTAAGATTAATATTTCCTAAGCTGTCAGCTACAAATTCAGTACGTCTACATTATTGTTTAAATAATGAATAAGAGGAATATAATTGTTTAGTAGCTCCTACATTGGAACGTAAGTTCATTATAAACTCCTGTTATAATCAAATTTGTTACTTTAAATACAAACAAGTACTTGTTTGATTGTTTTCATATTAATCACTGACATATCAGTCATTTGTAGACATACATATAAGAAAATAATGAAAAAGATGAAGGAATTCCGTATAATTACATAAATATTTCCCTGTACTGCCAATGAAACATATAAATCAACGGACTCAAACAGTCACCGAGCAATGTGTCAGTTAATACACAACTACAGTCTAACTACAGCTTATATGATCAACTACACGAAAAAAAACCTTTGTTTTTTTGTTGTATTTTAGCGGCCGAAAATACCGAGAAAAGAACACACACTGCAAATGAACCCACGCTGGGCGCGATATGTTCACACCCCAAAAACTTTGATATGGATGCAAATAAATGGCCAGCTGACGGTTGAGCATTTTTTTCTACTTAGAACTACTTTTTAAGATCATTTTTAAGCTTGATGAGTACTAAGAATCCTTCCAGTAATCAATTTGGTCGTAAATTCAACAATTCTGACGTATTTATTCTATCCAAACTATTAAATTAGGTTTCATTTGCTTCATTTATTATGCTTTCCGGACATTTTCATAATCGAATAAAATAAAATACTATCAGTTTCTGTCGAATAAAAATATTACAATTCATCTACTGCATCTAGAGCTCCCAAATGAAATACAACTCGAATCAAACTAAACCTTACTCATATATGCTGTTTTCATCAAATTACCATCTACCAGCCAACATCTTACCATCATCTTTACATTCAATACAATACAAAGCACATTGCAACCAACACTTTCCCAATAATATTGCAATTGCATTTTAATTTCTTTCACGTTTTATGCCCATAAAATGAAAATTTCAAGATTTTCATGTTTTTAGTTTTCTGATTTTCTTCCATGTCTGGTTAATTCAGTCAGCAATTTTTTTCTTCATCGCCGCCGTTGTCGTCTACCACAATTGCTATTTATGCTCTTTTAGAGCTGTTTAGTGGTAGTATATTTCCTTGACTAGGGTGTACTTTGGTGAGCCAGTTGCTGCATCGTATCGTCGTCGTGGCTGTTATGTTTGGACGTGGTCTGATTTTTCTATATGGCATCATGATGGACAGTTTAATTGATTGACTTTTATACGTAAATGTACACTGCATGTATGTTTCATTCAAGAAAACATTCGAACAAGCTACGGTGTGTCAGTGGTGAGATATCAATTTGCTGATAATTGTGTGCGAGATACAGTTCGGTATTGAGAGAGGTTACAGAAGTGGATTTACTGGATGCAAAAGTGATGATTTGGAGCTTGTTCAAGCATTAAATTTAACATGACATAATTTCTTAAAGAAAATCTGGCTAATGAACGAGTAGGAAATTTAAAAACTTGAGAGCTAATACGCAATCTTAATTTGATTTGATAGCAAGTTAAAATAAAGCAAAAACAAATATTTGGAAATATTATAGTGGGTTGTTTGTTACTTTGCTCAATAAGTACATAAGTTCAATAAGTGCTACTACCTTGAAACCAAAGTAACATGTCTATCGTGACGAAAGCCAACTGCTGTCAATCCGACAAAAACTTCAAAAACTTTCAAAAAAATCTCCTTTTTCATAAAAAAGTGCAATCCATCATCACACAACATCACGTTAATTTGATTGCACCGCCAAGATAGCGGAGGTGTATTTTTTACATATTCATCATAAAGAGGTTGTAATTAATGGCAGATGATGTTGAGAGCTCCGACTATTTACCATGGTGAGCTGCATCGGCGAACAAAATGAGCTGCTGCTCGTCAATTTATACTTTCGAGCACATGTTACTGTCGATTCTATGCAGTTCCTCGGCAATATGATAAATACAGTCCACCCATTTTCATACGGACCAGATCGTCGTTGTTGGTTCCCAAAGCCAAAGATGCCATCTCGAGATCTAAAGTCAATTATTACGTATACTTACAGGGAATTGGAAGCTTGTGCAATGAATATACCTTTGGAGTCTTTATTGCAAGAATACCGAAAGGACCAACAATTTCATGCAACGACGAACTCAAAGCTGTAGTCTCACACTCAGTAACTCGAGTTTATTAATCGATACCTAATCAATTATCTTTGATCTTTAATTAATTTTATGTAATTCAGAACAGTTATGTTGTGTGATGTTTACTTCGAGATGGTATATTTGAAAACTGTTCCTGATGGACAAGGTAATTTTTAAATTAAGGCTTGAATTTAGATAAAAATGTTATTGTTTTTGCATTTAAGTACACGAAATATTGTGTAAATTTCGGGAACCCTAATTTTTTCGAGCATTCACGAAGAACTAATTTTTGAAGAAAAATTAAAAATAGGAAAAGAATTCAAATAATATCCAATAAAATAATTAAGCATTATACCAACAAAAATAAATTTTATTTCAAAAATGTTCCAGGCAACAAAAATTTAAAAAAAGCCAAAAAATGATTTGAAATAATAGCGACAAGAATCCCCCTACAATCAAATTTGGTATTTTGTATAACTCCAAGTATTGTATGCTAAAGAAACTTACTATCATGGATTCGGTTTAAAAAATAAAGAAAAAAATATTTCTGCTGCATTAACAGTGGATAATTATTAAGAACTTTTAGCAAATTATTGACCTTCATATTATAAATGTCTTGAAAATTTCCATTCAAATCTTTCTCCATCAACATATCTGCTCGATTCAACATTGACCTCTTCGATTAATGGTCATCTGATAACAATTTTCGACGTCAAATTTTCGATCAGTTTTGAATGTAACCTTACTTTCCTTTCGCAGAAAAAATCAATATCAAATTTTCAGTTTCGCAGTTCATACCAAACCCAATCGTGTTATTCTCTTTGAATCAGGAGGATGAGCCCAGTTACAGAAAATCTGATAATGGTCTGTTAATTAGAGTCTAAAGAATGCTGTCGAACAAATGATACGATCGATTGCTTATTTTGTTGGTTCTCGTACGATTTTTACTGAAAGGAACCGTTAACGATATTATTTTCTTGAATAAGATTTTTTTTCGGAAAATTATGAAGAGGATGCGAAAGAATTTGATGGAGTTGGGCTTTGATGGAGTTGTAGCAAAAATTGATTCAAACTTGAGAATTTGAAATTTCTGGAGTAAATAATT
The DNA here is from genome assembly GCA_963978885.1 of Nemotelus pantherinus. Classification (NCBI taxonomy): domain Eukaryota; kingdom Metazoa; phylum Arthropoda; class Insecta; order Diptera; family Stratiomyidae; genus Nemotelus; species Nemotelus pantherinus. The sequence continues at coordinate 8,310,493 of OZ022266.1, forward strand.
GCTTTTTTTGGCATAAATAACAAGTAAATCTATTTCAATTTTATTTGTTTTCCAACAAAACATAAAAATATTTGTTCCTCATTGAAGAACAATTTGAATTGATCGAAATGATGCTAAATTGTATTGCTAATATGATTTCAAATATAGCTCGCCAAAGTTTTTGTTCGAATAAAATGTGTATTTCGTATAAAATAGTTTCTGGAATATCTTTCAACACCAACCAAAAACTAATCTAGACACTAACTGGCAGATTAACTTTGGGTTCGCCTTGATTTTACGTACAATAAATCGTTAGTGTAACGAATCGTTCAATAATACTATGCACTGCGGCGGGACTCGAATTAATAAATTGAGCTATTCGCTAGGATTGCCCGTTCTTGAAATGACTTATCATTAATTCTCGTTGCTCAATTGTCGACGACCCATTTTTCAAAAAGGCTCTTCTTGTCTTTTACATGTACAATAACACACTAAATATTGACTACCGCTAGTTGCCAATTCTTCAAAAAAGTAAAGAGAAAGAAAGTCCTCTTATGCAGCGCGACACGATTGGACAGTAGTGGAAACAAGTATTTGCATGAAATAAGATGTGGCCTGCGTTTATGCTCCACAATCGGTCGTTTCAGCCTTAAGAGTGTCCGAATTTATTTTTGTAAACTTTTTTTTATCCATGTTCTTCTAAATCTACATTCAAAATTTCATGCTTTGTTAGTTTTTTTTTTAGATACAATGTTCTATAGTTTGAAATAAGCTGTGGGCCATTGCATAAAATAATCTGTGAGCCACTGTGTATTTAATGTCTCCTCATAATAATTGATTCTTTTTAAATACTACCAAAAAAATCGTAAGAATTTTTTTAAAGTAAAAGCGTTAAAGGTTTTCTCATTTTAGCGTGCCAAACGCAACCATGCCTTCACTCTATTTCGAGCCAAATTTTTCAAATTAGTTTGAATTGCACCTTCTGATAAAAAAGTCAACTACTCAACTACTATTAGTAACTCGCAGCTAATCTTTTCTCCCTGTTTCTCTCTCTCGAATCACCAAATAGTATCATAATAATGAGCTATCTACTGCAGCCTTATAAAAGCACCGTATCCAATTATCAGCATGCTTCACGCTATCTCGCACTCTGTACAACATTTATTTTCAAAACATTAGTTTCCTTCCAAACAATAGACAAATCCATCCATTCATTCCATTCGAGTACCGACCAGGCCGCATCCAGTCGCCGCACCATTGCCACTCAGTATCATTTCTCATCTCAACTATTTATAACTTCATATACGAGTGCAATACAAGCATTGTACTAGGCGTTTGCCATACTATTGACTTTTATTATCCTCAGTTAAGATTTTAATTGAAATTCTTCCCATAACATCTTTCCAACCGCCGTTCGCAACTTAGCTATGGAGCGCGTACAACAATTATGCTTCCTGGTAGCGGTAGCGGCAGGTAATGTATTCCATTAGCTAAGTAAAACTCTCCAATAAAAAACCCCTCTCACCGAAAAAAAACTCTACACAGCCATTTGCAGTGCAAAACAATAAAAATAAAACAACAACACCAACAGCAACAATGTGCATACATACATAGATGAAGTCGACGCAACTTTTCAGGAACGCATGCTTCAAACTCGTGAATAGTGTACAACAAAATACCATTTTCATTTTTCATTGCCTTTTTTCGGATATTTTCGACTCGAGTCGATTTTGTTACAGTAGGAAAAAATTTACATGAAAAAAATTGAAATTGATACAAATAAACTAAAAAGTAAACGAAGAACATTGAAAAAGAACTAGAAGACTGACTATCTTCAAGTCTAGCGCAGAGACTAGACTTGAGGTTTAGTAGAATAGAATTTTGTCGAGCTAGAAAATAAGTGCCAGCGGCGAATATCTAAGAAGAAATCTCCACAGTGAAAGCAACAAGAAATGAATGGATACGCCCCGTAGACGAGATGAGACTCAAAGACTTTTCGTCTTTCGCACATACACATTCTTAGATCTCTCGAATGCAAGATGGATTCTCCTCTTTAGAACATATGCAGGTATCTACAGATATTGGGCTTAGATATCTGGCTTTATGGGGAAGAGCCATAAAATATACAATCGGGTTTCAATGTTCAAATAATTATTTTCAATTAAATGCATTAGTTTTAACGAAAAAAAATTAGCAAATCTGTTTTCTTGTGTTTGATTTAATTAAAAAAAAATGAATTAGGAAGCAGCAGGCTCTTATTTGCATGGAAAATCTTCTCAGTTATTTTTTTAAACATATATATATATTATTTTGCTGATTTTATTTTTCTACCTCTGTTGAATAATTCGCGAAAATTCTAACCAAGCATATAACCATTTTTTAGAGGTAGTAATATTTCGAAAATCTTTTTTAGTTTCTATTGACCGTTTTCTTGCCTGTTTTTTACCGCGTTCAGTTAACATGCATAGTAAGATTAAAAATCTGTGCAAATACAAAGCTCAATAGAGAAAATATGCAGACAGACAATATGAATTTCAGATTCTAAATGAATTTATTTGCCCAATTTCCGTAATGAAACTCTTTAACAATAAAAATAAACTCTTTATCAATAAAAATAAGCTCAATCATAGTTCACAATTTTTTCTTACTGCTACGCATGTTTTGAGCAAGATCATTAGAAAAAAAAATTAAAATATTGCATTTGAAATGCAAGAAGACTTTTTAAATCAATCAAATCTTTTACGACTAGAGAAACCAAAACCAGTACTTGAAAAATATCAGCTTACATTTTCAACTACTATCCAACAGAACTCATCATCGCTCAAGTCTAAGCAAAACACCATTCCAACATCGGCTTACTCACTTTCAACTTTCGTTCTGCACGACTGCTTAACAAATAATCGACTACCAAGATTTTAAGTCAATTAACACCTGTCCGCTGGCAGTCTATGTAATCCTGGCGGTAATGTTTCCTGCTTAACCTTAAAATCAGATACCGTTTCATCATTTCAAACAAATTTCGTTTTTACCCTAGCCCACAACGTTCCCAACGTTTTCCCTGTCATCAAGTTGAATGCAATGAAATTATTCATTTCCAGAAAAAAAAATGGTTGTTAGCTTCCATTTCGAGTTCCTCTTTTCACCAATCAGTCAAGAGTTTATTGAAAATTTCGAGAGAGTTAGACGAAAAAAAAAATGCAGAAAAAATGATGAAAATAACGACGATGATGAAACGTAAAAGATGTTTAGAGTTAATGTTAATAAGAGATTCTAATATTTATTCATTTGTCAAATGTACTGAAAGGTCTACTACCGTTTATGGTTAGATGGATGGCTGACTGGCTGGTTAGTTTGTTGGCAGGTAGGTCGTCAGTTGTCTTTGTCGGGCCATTATTAGCTTAAATTGAAAGTTAAATAGAAGAGGTGTTGATTTTTCCCCCGAAAATGTGTTGAACGTAAATAGATTGAATGAAGGTCTTAGGTGGAGAGATGAAAATTATTAATTGGTCGCTGGTGGTGAAGGTATGAGCTATGAGGTAACGAGTATGAAACTATGGCTTTAAAGCAAGGATATATATCATCATGGCTATTTAATTCAGAAATAAATGCACATGATTTTTTTTGGCGTAGTCAAATATTTGATTATTTGTCAAAGTTAGTCAATAGGTGATATCAATCAAATTGAAAAATAAAAGATATTTTTCTCAATTTTTAATTTTTTAGCAGAAGAATAAATAATTTCGTAATTGCTTGACTTTCTAATGCCGACAAAATGTCATTGAGAAGTGGACAATCTTAAATTATGCAAACACAGATCGAAATTATTGAGTTTCATTCGATTTTGTGGTTGATTCAGTCAATTATGTGAAGCTTTTTAATAAAAAAATCGGGAAAACATTGTTTAGTATGACTAAGCTGTAATCTAGCTACTAAATGTATAGTTTGATTTACTGTACACTTTCAGTTTCGGTGTTCTTACAGACGCCGTATATGCCGACTGCGTAAAAGATAGCTTTGTTAGATAGCAGTGGAAGCTACCAGCAGAGATTTTCCTACACCCCCCTAATACCCCCCCTGGAAAGTGCATACACCCCCCTAACACGGACAATTTTCCTACACAAAGGGACCTTTGTGCCCTTTGTTCCAAAGGGGCACCCCTCCTAAAATTCTGAACACACCCCCCATGAAAAATTCCTGAGAAAACCCCTGGCTACCAGTCATAGCATATGCTAATTAGGTAATAAATAAGTATCAACAATTCTCCTCTGTGATTTTCAAAGCTTCTTTTAAAAGGAGACTTACAAAAGCTCTGCCAGCATACTTGATGCTGGCCTGTTTTTATTTTGGTGCTGTTTGTCAAATGACTTAGTTTGCTTACTTTTTACTTATTTAATTTTGCAATAGGGTGATTAAATATTTTGATTTGAATTGACGAATAAATCAAATAATATGATATAGTACAAACCTTAATCAAAATAGGTCTTAGCTTTAAATTACTTGATTCATCGCTCCTGAAATCAAAAATCAGTTTCACCCACAGCATATCACATTAAGCTCTAATTGAGCATTTTCTCGCTCAAGCTAAATTTAGTTTAATTTATTAAACGAAATTCCCTCGGTGTCTACGGGGAGCTGTTTGATGACCTGCTCCACCAATAGAAGAAAGTTTGGCCCGTCTCAAACGAGTTTGATGGGGTGTTACCGATTCTGACTTCGTGGGCCTTCTGAATCGAGTCTTTGTTTGTACTCAATCACATGCTCTTCGATTTTTTTGCATGGTGGTTTTGTATTTTATCCTAGGCATCGTCCAAAAGCTCGCTGCAGTGGAAGAGCAAAGCCAGTTGGCTTTGGAAGACCGAGTTCTTCTCACTAGCTTGTTTTCGATCCCTTAGCACCATTAGTTCTAACCAATTCAGAGTGTAACCAGCTATGCTCTTTTGAAAAGAGCTTGAAGTAATTTAAAAAATTAAAAAATGGCACATATAAGGTAGACAATCCAGTGAAATATGTACTGTAAAGAGAACTTCTTATTTTCTACTAATCGAATGTGATGAATCGCTTTATGAAAACATAAAGATATTTTTAAGTATACCAAAACCTGTTTGACGAGGATTAGGTTGACTTGATACGTATCATGATTTTAATGATTTTTGACCATCTTAATACTAGTGTTAATCAAACAAAACCTTACATTTCCTGATAGACAAGAGATACTTAACTGTTTCAAGAATAACTTTAGTGAATGTAATGATTCAGATTTTTGAAGCTAGAAAACATACTATAAAGGACTGTTTTCTGAGTAAAAAACACTGTTTTTAACATCATAAGAATTGGTTCCTTCTGCCATAAAATTTTTATTAATTCAATCAAATGTATGCAGTAAAATATCTGTTATCTGCAATCTTGAAAAATTTACAGTACTGAAAAAAAATGTCATTAAAATTGTCACTATATTTCTTATAATGATGATTTTTGACAAATATACCAAAAATATTATTCATACCCAAATAATCATTCGATTGACAGCTATTTCAATGAATTTTTTTTTGTCTTCTTTCAGGTAAGAATCTTGTTGATTTCAACTGCACTACAATTTTCGCAAGTAAGTGTTTCTAGTGCTCCGTTTGACACGTGCTCAGGTTAGCAATTTTCTATAAATCCATCAGAAACTTTCAGATCGGATCTGTTTAAACAACAACTTATTGGATACATTGTTGCAGCTAACGGTTTAAATCGAGCAAAATATACTGCAACAGCTCATCAGTGGTATTTCTTGCCATAAACTCAATATCAAACCAACAAAAAAACATGCTTCAAATCCAAATTAGAAATTCCACGTGACAGAAACAATTTTCCGCATGAAAGGAAAAATCACTGTATTATCATCGATAAGGAATCTTCATTCAGTTTTCTTTAAGCAAACGCACATATAGTATCTCCTCGCTTCAGAATTCCGCCTAGAGCCTAACCATGCGAATGGTCACGGTTACAGGCAAACGAACGAGTGATCGTCATCGCAAAGACAGTGAACGTGACAGGAAGAAGAAGGTGATCCCAATATTGCCTTTCATATACATACATAGGTATCGGAATTTATTTTATGCACTTACATTTTTCTAGTAATTTTGAATTAAATGCCATTCTGAGATGGCTAAGACTATGGAAGTCTATGATAGTACCGAAGCTGTATATAGCGTGAGCCATCTGATTCGCGATCTTTCGATCTTTGCGCGTAGATTGCCGGTAACGTGCTCGAACCGTGCTCGCTCACTGTCATCTATCGAAAACCCGCTTGGTCGAAGAAAATAACTGAAGAACTTGAAGAATCAAGAATCATTTATTTTTCGCAGAGTTACAGCCCGAGCGGATACTTTGTGCAATTCATCGAGTGATATTTAACGTGGAAAATCTAGGTAGTAGTAGCGGATAAGAGTATATAGTATCTTTGCGTAGTGCAAGATACCGTTGAACAATTTATTTTCTCGAAGGTCCTATTTACGTTGTTATGCGAGGGTAGTGCCACAAAGCTCTATTGTCGGTCCGCTACTATTCTTGACTGCTACGATATTGCATGCTGTTGCTGATGTTGATGATGATGATTTTCAAGGTGCAGTAGATACAGTTTATACAGCTTCGAGTAGTACGTGAAGTTCGCGTTAGAGATTGTTTCGGAACTAGTATCCAGAGTTAAGTCATTTACAACCGCGATGGTTAGGTCATTGCGAGCAATTTTCTTAAATACTTCGGAGGAAGGAAAAGTACTTGAAATGACTGGGAGTGTGTACAATGACCGGAGACGTGATCAATAAGGAAATTGTTTTGAAGAGGTATTTTGAATTTTTTTTTCGTATGGGGGGGAAAATTAAGAAATTCCAGTTAGTTATCGGAAAGATGTTTTGCGTAGTAGTATTGTGAAAGATACTATTTAGAAGATCTGGAGGAAATTTGGTATCGAGCTATATGATAAAATAATATAATCTCATCATAAAAAATTCTTGCCTGTTAGTGAAAAAATATTCTCCTCAAAAGATATTCTCCTAAACAGAACATAAATATTGATATATTTAAAAAAAAAATAAAAAGTCTCATAGTCGGCAAAAAAGAAAATTGCTTCAAATTCAAATTAACATCTAGCCTAAAATTTTTAACATGTTTCTCCACCATTTTTTGCATCTTGTAGTCCTACAACTATGGCCAACCGGATAAGACACTAGTTAACTTAATCTTAACCTGAAGAAATCAATATACCTCCAGCATGAAAAAGTTCTTGTTAATCATCCATTATTCTTCGAATATTCCCTCGAATCTATTAAAACATCTATTACCACTCTGAACAGATTTCAACATAACGGGTCGTATCTAATCTTTGCTATATATCTGGGCTCGTCTCATTTCTCTGTTACTAAACTATCAGACATTCAGATGCAAGTTGCTTGTAAAGAAATAATGAATATCTTCACTTATTAGCTTTCGAGGCATATGAATATATCGAAGAAATTTCGCCGCGGCTCCGCCCTCGATAATCATGCTAATGAAATAGCGAACGGAGCTTGAAAATCGACATTTGAGCTGCAATGTATCTACTACACTGACTCAAATAAGTTTTGTTTGGGAAGGTTAAGAATATGTAGAGTTGGCTAAGTGTTTATGTGCTAGAAAGAAATGTACAAAAAACATGTAGTAGCTCGTTGATATGATGTCGACAGGCGAATAAGATAATAGATTTTGAAATGAACAGTTTTATTTATAACTGGACTTCAAAAGAAATAAATTGATTTTTTTCGCTGGCTCTTTTTCTTGAGGGCTATTTTCGGAGAGTTGTAGATTTATGTTGATTGTAATGTGAAGCACCTGTTGCAATGTTTCAGCACGCGATAAAATTTGCAATTGAAATATTGATGTATGTTTGAAGATAGCTATCGTGTGTGCTTGATTTGATGTTAGCATGATATCTTAAATCTATGACGATACTGATAATACTGATGTTTGAAATAGAATAGTAATTGAGTAAAAGTAGGTTAATTTTGCAAAACAAATTTGACTGATGTAGAGGAATTATTACAGGTTTTCTTGGTAACAAAAGATTCAAAAATACTAAATATTATTATTTGTGAGCGGCATAGATATAGTGTCTTACTTTCGAATAATCGAAAATTTGAAGGAATTTCTGTCATGATGTTCCCATACAGGAAGCACCCTCCTAGGTCAGCTCTATGAATAATTTTGTTATTTTTAGATACTCTTTTGATAGTTTACATACCTTTGGCAAAGTTTGCGCAATTTTCAAAATAATGTAAAAAAAGAGCTATTGAATTTATTGGTCATGAATCCAAAATAACATTTTCAATTTTGAGGATTGCATATCACGTCTTGATTGCTGCTTCTTCGGTCCTTTCTCTGTGTATTCTTTGCGAATACACTTCAATAGTAGTAGTAAGTAGCTTTAATATCTGCCTCGTGCACACAGAAAAAGTAGGTTTATAGGGATATCAGATAAGCCAACGAATGCGTATGGCGAGGAAATAGTCCTGTTTGTGCGCGAGTTTAGCTAATGATCGCAATAAAAGACCGATAAAGTGGACACTAATTAATATACGTTATTTATAAATTTTTAAAATGAAAAAACTCCCGCCTAATGATTAAATTCAGAAATGTGATCGATCTCTATGAATGTTTTACAGTAAGTAAAGTTTTTCTTCATCATGAGTTCGTCTTCATTATGAACTCAAAACAACTGTAACTCTCTTAATTACAAGCTCAAAATACATTTAGCTAAAACTTATATTCTGATCGATAGGGCTACTAACATTCTGCCGCCCTCGAAAGGAACTTGCAAGACTATCGTTCTGGTCGCTAGTGTATGACGCCTGCCTTAGTCCGTAAATTAGCTACTCGAACAAAACCGTCTTTTCCTGGATGGACAGCTAAGACCGGTGGCAATAGCCAAGACCATGGTGGAAGATTATCCTCCTTTATACTGACTAAATCGTCGGAATTAAATTTTTTATGCGGTGCGTTGTTGTAAATTATTGATGTATAATGAACAAAATGTCTGTTGAAGTGTTCATAGGTACTGTCAGCGCGATAGTTGGTTGATTTTGGTGTCATGAAAGTTTGGTTTCGGGTAAGATAGAAGTGTCCACCCAACCAGAAAGTAACATGGTGTTAAAGTTTCGAAAATATATAAATTTGTTGACTCTGGTATAAACGGTCGAGAATTTAGACACGCTTCGATTTGGCATAGTAAGCATAATAAGGTGCTTGGTTTTTCATATGTCAGATGACTGTTTCCCACTAATCTGGATAGGTGGAGTTTCATCTGTTTAACGCCCGGTTCCCATATACCGCCAAAGTGGAGCATTTTCGGAGGTATTGTATGCCATGATATCATCCGTTTGCTGAACTTGGTCAGCACTTACTGTTGTTGTAAAGCTTCCAAGCGGGTAGATTCCCAAGTTCATATAACTGATTTTTAGCACAAAGAAAATTATTGCCATTGTCAAAAATATGTGCACACAATGACCTCGTCTGGTTATACTGCTAGAAAAGCATCTGTTGCCATTTCAGACACCAGTTCCAGGTGCATAGTTTTTGCTACCAGGCAGAGAAATAGCACACGTTTTAGTACCTCTTCCTTTCCAGGCTCTATTTTGAGCTGGTCCTGCGTAATTTACACCTGTGTTGTAAAATCGTGGTGCTCGCTACACGCGCTGTGCTGGTAAGTTTGACATCTGTTATTGACAGGTTTGTTCTCGATGGCGAACGCAGGTTACACATCGTTGTAAGTGTTGACGAATAAGATCTTTATTGGTTCTTGAATTGACCAGCGCCAAATAAGTTGGTAGTTGCGGCCTTGCTCATGCATCTCAATTTGGTCAATCATTTTGGCTATGTCCGCAGTAAAAGCAAATTTAAATTTGCTTAAACGTAAAAGCAAACTAAGCGTGTCTAGTGGTATGGTAAGATCAATCAATTGTGTATAATTCAAGGGTACGCCTGAAGTTGTGAGTCTAGATGCGTTGAAGACCACCCGCATTCTGGTTGTCGTACTGATCTGCTTAAGTACTGGATGTTGTGGCAGATAAAACGAGGTTTCATCATCAAAATCGACATCTTCAGTGGTTTGATGCATGTGTTTTAGTTCAATGTATTCTAACTTTGAAAACTCGCTGTCTTCAGCTGCCTTGCTAGCTGGGTAGATTTTTGAAGACGTTTTTCTAGACAAAGCAAACTAGTTCTGGATTCTTTGAGTTTCCTAAAATATCGTTTCTTTCCTTGGATGGCAGTCTGACAATTTGTTTGCCAATCTCTATCTCGTATGATTCCTTAAAAAGTTTTCTTCGCATTTGGCTTCTTCTCCTGTTAAGTTTGTAAAATTTTTAATATCTTCGACCTCCCAAAATCGACCTCGCGTCCTCCACCTCTTGTGTCAGTGCCCGGCGTTGGCAAGGAGAAAGTTGGTGGCAATTGGTGCTCCTTTTCTCTCAAACCTGACCGAGTTGTCCCTGGTTAATCTACAGGGGATAACGCGATTTGTCAAGGGAAGCAGATGGTTTCCCGAGTTCAGTGAGTAGGAGCGAGTCACAAATTATTGTGGCATCACGAAGGGCCTCTCTTGTGCCTATGTGTGTCGGCCGGTGGACCTCTTTGGACCGGCAGCCACTTTAACCTAACCTTAACCTAATCTAGTCGTTGGTTCTTGATTAGCCTGTGTGTAGTTAGAACTGTCACTCCGAGATGTCACTCCTGTGTGTAGTTAGAACTGTCACTCCGAATCACGATGTTTTAGGCTTATTTTAAGATACTGCAGTTTTTATGTGGCTTTTAGAGGAGTGTTGTTCTGACCAAACGAATTGTAGAGATCTCTGAATGAAGGCCATTCTTTGTATTCGTCGCATACTTAGCAAAAACATCCAAAGTTTTTCCTACCTTCGAATTGAGGATTTTCCGATGAATGTTTGGAGCTTGGTCGAGAATAGAAAATTCTTTTACCTTTTTGAGTCATTGATGAAACAGTTTCCATATGTTAAGGTAGGCTCGTTTATAAGGTAGCGTGATTGGCAAAAATTGATCCAATAAATCTACAAAGACCGATATATAGGAAACATAGCACCAGGGATGGAAAAGATAATCGGCTGCTTCGTCATAAGCCATGATGAAATGATGAAGAATACATAGGGTAACAAATCTCGATGTTGCAGGATTCTAAGGCAACGTTCTCCCTAAAATACCCTATCATTGATTCTTTCCCACTTCAATCATGCCGATCATGAATAAACCTTCCGAAGATCACATGTTCAAATCAATGAATAAATTTGCACTGTGAAAATGCACACAATCACAAATAACTCTGCACGATTCCATTAGAACGTCAGATCTAGTAATTACTTCTAACAATTTTCTTGTTAGATATCCAAATGCCTCTCTTTATTCTCTACGCGCAGTCACGAAGATGCAAATTTCGCCTTTCCGGCATTTCACAAAAGAACTTTCTTTCATGCATTCTCAACGACCAACATTGAAAAATACTTTTCAATGTTTTCCCCATTTCATACATATTTTAATTTTGTTCGTTCAACGCGGCTGATACATGCGGTCTGTAAATACCTCTAATGAAATGAGCAAACAAGCCCATAACGCACAGCATGTTCTGCAGATGCTTTTCTTTTACTATTTTTTCCAATTGCGCGCAAACAAAAATGCATTTTCGATGTTCCGAACAGCAAAATCCAACAAGAACTGGAAAAGGGAATTGTTGGCGGATACAAAGAACCACACTATTAGTTTCATCTTCGAAACTAAACAGATACTTTGCCTACGAACTGCCAAGATCTGTAGATGGACAAGTACCAAGTACCCATCTGTAGTGCGCGCGAAAAAAATTTGCAATTTTCCAGCAACCGAACAATGACCTCCTGCAATCTTGGACGAGTAGAGTTGGCGAGCACAAGCCCGACTTGAAGCTAGCAACAAAAACAACAACAACAACAACAGCAAAGACGTCTCATGCACGGCGTGGATCTATGCTAAAATAATGCAATTGTATTTAGCATTTCGCAGTATGCAAACGACCGATCGCCTAGCGGTCGATCGATCGGTGAATCGAATCGACCACGATTCGAATAGGATGTGGTGTTGATGGTCGTCGTAGGGGTGAGTGAAAATTCAAGACACAAAAAACAAAATGCATTATTGCAGGAGGAGAAACTAAAATAGATAATACGATGCCTTATGCAAGACGATACGAACATTGTGCGATGTTAGTGGGAGAAAAAAATGAACGTAAACTACTAAAAAAGGAGCAAAACGACCACGGAGAAGATGAGAAATCTTAGACTCTGTTGAATCTTAAAACAATGCATGCGCAAGCCGATTTGGTTTGGCTTAATGCTCACGAACTTCCATTTAACGAATTCCTTCCGTAACACTGTGAATTCAAACGATGGGCAAGTCTCGGTCGAAAGAACTGCTTTGTTCTGCAGAACGAAGATTTTGTATCTCAAGTGTCAGGTGTAATAATCTTATTTACAGATTTCCGCAGCAGACTCTAAAACTCGAGCTGTGAAATAAAATATGTTAAATGAAGGGTTTAAATCATATTAGAATATTTTAATCTGAACAAAAATGAAATCCAAAAAAATAATCACAGCCTTGACTCTCGACTCAAGTTCGAATTCACGAGACCCAAGATCAGCACTTTCCCCTAACACCATAGTCCCAATGTGATCATTGTCACTGCCTGAGGCCAGCATGTTCGTATGCTATGCATCCACAATGCCACATACGTCAAACGATCGCAGGAAATACCATCGAAATGAGGAAAACTACAAAACCCCAAATCGATATCGACGGAAAAGAATGGCTTAGGCTATTTAGCCATAGAATAGGGTTCTTTAGCAATGAAGAATACCTTCGCTTCGAAGATTTATTTATAAGACGCTGAAAGACATAACACAGAACTTCTTCTTTCCGAGTCACTCAGCATTTTCATATATGGAAAGTGTAGAAAAGTGCCGGGCCTGGGTGCCGAGCTCTACAGTATAAAGTGCAAAATTACATTATTCGCGCTGGCTAAACTCCCAACTCGATCTCGACTCGACCAAATCGCAGTAGTGCATTCAGGTTGATTGTTGTTCGAGCTGCAAAGTATCTTGCCATTCTTCGTTCGGAATGAAAAGAAAGGAAACTCTGCACGATCGTTTTGGTGTTGGTGTGGAGCAGGAGCAGTGCAGTGCAGTCCAAACGATTCGATGCCGACTACGATGAAGGTTATTCTACGTGTGAATTGAATTATCGACACTTTTAGCACAAATTGTCTGATTCAAAATGCATTCGAGGTGAATAAATCTAATTTCTATATTTGTGCATTGTGAAACGTATTGTTCTCACGAAGACGAATAGATTGTTACTTTCAGCTTGAGTTTGGTGAACTTGAGGAGCAAAGTGAGAGGAGAGCTGAAGGTTTTGATTCGGATTCAAAATGAATACTTAGTCATAATTATCTACACACTTAGTTTTGATGTATACCAATGGTTTTTCCATAAGAAGTTTGCATCTATTACCAGGTTTTACTTGCTATCAAATTGGCATTGTGACATTCAATGTTGTTTTTTCTCTCTATCTGTTCAAAGATAATTCCGCTAATAATTTTCTATTCATAACATTCCTCCCATGCACCTCTCAATCAACTTCAAACTTGTATCTTTTCAAAAATAGACGAATCTTTATCGATCCCGTCATGTGTCATCTTTATACGCCTACAGTCATCTAGACACGTCTAGTCAGCACTACAGTCTACACTTTATCCGAACGTACTTATTGATTTGTTTCGTATAAGATTTAACATTTCTAGTTGTCGGAAATTCTTTCGTTAGTAGTGCTACGGTTGTGCTTAGAGTGGAGTCTTTGGCACGGCCTGTATTAACTGCCCAGCTGAACTCGTTATATCGATAATTTTTCATGAATGACATTTTTCACGTTGCTTTAATTAGACGACATTTACTAATGTGACAGAAGCGAAGAAATATTGGTAGGCGCAAAACTAACGATAAATATGTTTTAATGAGATAGAATGTGATGTGACAATGTTGCTGATTTAAATATCCGGTAGGAGGAAAATGTGTCGGTTGTTTGAAATTGGTTCATAACAGGATTTTCATATGGAATCAACTGGAGTGACGACAAAATCCAGCAAGATGGTAAACAGTTATCATTTAAGATTTAGTGTTCTTAATTTGAGTTGGCTCTGTTTGCAGTACATATTTATTAAGAATGTTTTCGTTAAGCCGGTATAAAATGGAATGAAGATTGTTATACGTTCGTAAAGCCCTTTGTATCGAGTTACTCTTTATATTAATAATGTTTTGTCTTTAAATTTTTCTGTTCTTTTGTTTGGTATTAAATTCCTGATAAAAAAGCTTGAACAATTTTATAGCGCTGGTAATAATAAACTATCAATAATATTATTGAAAATTACAAACTTTTCAATATGCATAAAAAAATCATGTAATTGCACTCATGGTAAAATTCCACATCAGAGCATGAATGAACTGGAAGACACTGTGGACAAGGTTACCAGAATAATCCCCGAATCATACCACGATAACTGCGCTGAGAAAACCACTATTTCCAAAATGAAGGGGCCATAGCATAGGGAGTTCGAAAAACTTAGAGGAGCAGCAAGAACGGAGTTCAACCGAGCTAAATTTACATCAAACTGAGAGACCTATAAAACTCTCTCAAAACACAAGAAAGAGTAAACCAAATCCACAAGAAATACTCAGAGCGCCTTCTGCAAAAGAATCAATAGCATCCCAGAGACTGCCAGGGTGCAGAAAGCTCTGTCCAAAGGCTACCAGGGGCATATAGGACTACTTAGAATTCCAGATGGAGAGATGACGACCACTTTTGACGACACACTGGAAGTGCTGCTTAGAACACAGTTTCCAGCCTGCAAGCGATGTGGCACACTTTCCGGGGAGCAGCGATGTGGCTGAGGAAAAAGAGGAAGGCCTTGATCGGACTTCTCATTCACCTCTGATTAAAAAAATCATCACGTATGAAAAGGTTGAGGGAGCAATAAATTCCTTCAAACCTTTTGAATATTCAGAACCAGACGGCATCTACCCAGCTCTACTTCAAAGAGCGATGGGGAACGCTTAGAGCGGGTGCTATGTGGGGATGTCCACAGGAAGAGGTTTTACTCCCCGTGCTTTAGTCCCTACTAGTTGATGTTCTTCTCGTGACTCTCAATAGTAAGGGCCTAACAGCTCTCAGTAATAATAAGAGGCTCACACATAGATATCTTGAGATCCAGAATGTAAAAAGCCTTAGATGAAACAACCGAATTGTGTGAAGAAGAGGATCTGGCCATGAATCCTCAGAAAACTAGTATAGTACCATTCACCAGAAAAAACATCGAAATTGGATCCCAAAATGTTAGGGACACAGCTGTATGTCTGCAAGAAGAGGTAAACTATCTAGAAATTGACCTAAATAGGAAACTCACCTGGGATAATCATCATAATCAAAATGACACTGAAGGCCACTAAGGCACTCTGGGTGACAAAACAAATGCTTGGACGCAATTGGTGACTATTTCCAAGGCAGACACTATGGGCATACAAACAAATGGTGAGCCCTATCCTTTTATTTGAAACTGCAGTGCGGTGGAAGGAAACTACACAAAAAACTGCTGTTAATAGACTCAACAAGCTTCAAAGAATGACCTGCCGGCTGATTACAGAAGCAGGGAGCTCCACTCTAATGGCAGAAATGGAAGCTCTTCTAAACTTAGATCCGCTATACTTCAAAATTCAGGAAGAAGCAGCGCAAAACAGGCTATTAGCTTACAAGAGGCCTACAAGTACAAATCAAGTGATCTTAAACGCCACTTTAAAAGCCTGGCGGACATCAAACCCACAATGGAAATGTTGAGCCTTAGCGACCAGCAGCATTCGGAAAGAGATTCAAGGTCACAATTCCATCAAAGGGCAAGTGAGAGGATGGCCCACCTCCCTCGCATAAAGGAGCGCAAATATAGTATACGGGTGATTCAAAGATGGATTCTGGAGTAGTAGCAGGGATTGTAGGTCCCAAGTGCCAAAAGCATTTTCCTCTCCCAAAGGAGGTCACCATCTATCAAGCAGAACTATCAGTCATACTTGGAGCCTCACAAATAATAAAGATAAGGAACACTCAATGGGTCAGTATTAGGATCTTTCGGATAGTCGAGTGGCTGTTATGCCTATCAATCGCGATCCAATGAATTCAGATATACATTTGGAGGGGAGAGAGGCCCTACATGAAATAGGGGTACAGAAAAGCCATAGAAGGAGCAAGAATGCCTTTTTAGGTTCTTTTTTGTACTGGGGCTTCACAAAGGTAGATACGGACAAAGAAATTAAAATATGGTGCAAGAAAAAGCTCTGAAGGTACGGGCTAAATATTGATGGCCAAAAACACACAAAAATAACTTGGTTTCGATAACAAAAGAGCAAAAGAAGCAGTGCCTCTCTGCTAAAGTGGCATAAAAGCATAGACAATCAATCTTCACTCCATAGGATAGGTGAGCAGCGGGACGACCGGTGCACATACTGTGGGGAAACGAGATAGTGTGTAGAACATTTTCTCACATTCTGTCCCAGCATTAGTGAGATGAAGATTAGAGCTCTTTGGCTCTGCTCTTCCGTCCATCAGGGACATAAACAAATGTCCCAGCGAGCAACATATCCAGGTTCATTAGAAGCCTGGATATCTTATAGAACATAACGCAGAGGAGGCACAATAGACCCAGGAGGTTGCAGTGCTAGGGGCTTTCTGGACCTACTCCAGGCTATCAATCAATCAATCGATGCATACACATATTCCATCATTTATCTGTTTTTGAAAATTATTTTCGATATTATATTTTTAGGTTCCACTTCATATTGCATTGCCATAAACAACAATATATTTGTTTTTTTTATTGTGTACCAATTTTTTTCCTAGCTTGTAAAAATATTTTTTTAGTTAATTTAAATAAGCAATATATTTGCTTATAAGCCACTTACTATTCGTGAATTAAGGTTATTTTTCGAGTTTCATCCAAGCCCTCTTGCTCAAATTGCATAGTTTTGGTTTTCGTCCATGAATTATCAAGTGAGATCTTTTGATCTCAGATGTGATAGATTAAGTTCAGGATCCGTAAATGACCTTAATGCATATGATGCAAAAAATATTGAAAATCATCTGCGAAAAAACACATTCGAGCTAAATTTAGCCCCCGTTTCCCTCCAATCAGCTCTCATGAGACAATAATAAATAAAAGATGCCTATAATGTAAACGATTCAAGGACCAAAGTTTTATGAAGAGAATAATTTGTTGAATTTTCCGAATGTTGTTAAACTTCGGATTAAAATTAATTAGGATGACAAAGTACCAAATTTGTAAAATTTGTAATTGAAAACATTAGAGATATTTTACGTTCGAAATTAATTTTTTAGTAACATATTGCCCCTAATTACGGCTCACATTAAACATCTTCTACGCAAAAATTCTTCGTCTTCTCACAATATATGATATAATCAAACTATGAAAAGAATGAAATATTCTAATCATACTTCATGAATTCCAGGATGACATAGTTCATCGAGCTTTAGGTGAAAACTCAGTGACTCATTTCGACCTCTTGCAATAAACGATCATATAGAGAAAGAATTTATGACCAAAGCCTGGCAAGTAGCTCGACTTTGGCTGTTGAGGTGACATTTTAGCACAGCGCACTATTAATAACTCAGCACCAACTACTTATGAAGCAATGCTTCAGGGACTTACAGTTTTCATATGAATTAGAGGAATTGGTGTGGCATGAGAAGAAAAATACAATGGATTTTTTTCATGTAGATAATTCGGATTGGTTTGTAATTTGAGATGAGCTCATTTTTTTAGTTCTTGATTGCAAACAAGAATTGAGTATCAGGGTAACGACTATAGTGTTAGCGCACTCGGCAATCAGCCACTGTGTCACAAAAATCAGCTGCCACTGAGTCATTCTTCTTTCTCAAGGCTTGAAATTCAATTTGAAAGACATCATACATAAAAATACATAAATACATAAAAAAATATGCATTACACTCCGCTGAAAAATTAAATTATATTATATCTGCTGAAAATTATTAATCACCGACTTCTCCTACATTTTCAAATGCCTCAACAAATTCAAAACACATATTGTACTGGCGTTCAGTTACAGGTTTATGTTGAATTGTTGAAACGCCTCGAGATATAAACGAGTTTGTATACGGCTCATTTATAAATTGTGACAATTTCATAGTAGTATAACTTATCACCTGATAAACGATTTTCTATGGACTCTGTTACGGTATGACCGCATTGGTTGTCATTTGTGTTTAAAATGATACTCGTAGGTACGTATTGCAGAAATAGGGTTGTGAAATGAAGTTGTTATTGTTTTTTTCAGGTGAATGGTATAACACCGGTAACCTTTTGCGTACAAGGCAGTTAATATCTTAGGGCATCGGAATTCGAAGTGTCTCTAATGCAACCGAATTATAAATTGGGTGCCAATTTATTTAGTTGAATGTCGCAAATGGTAGGATTTGAAATATGTTGAAGAAGTTTTACAATAAAAGTAACTTGAAAATACTAAATTATCTACGATTGTGTATTTTTGTTGAATATTTTAACTGTGGACTGTTGCATAGCTGTCTAGCACATAACAGGCCAATTGAAAAGTCCCCGGTCTAACATAGTAAAACACATTTTTTTGGCAAAATTCGATTTTATTATTCAACATAGTTGCCCTCGAGGGCGATACAGCGATTATAGCTATCTTCCAACTTTTCGATACCATTTTTGTAGTACGATTTGTCTTTCGCTTCAAAATAGGTCTTAGTTTCGGCGATTAATTCTTCATTGGCGCTAAATTTCTTTCCAGCGAGCATTCTTTTGAGGTCTGAGAACAGGAAAAAGTCGCTGGGGGCCAGATCTGGCGAATACGGTGGATGCAGAAGCAATTCGAAGCCCAATTCATGCAATTTTGCCATTGTTTTCATTGATTTGTAACACGGTGCATTTTCTTGATGAAACAGCACTTTTTTTCTTCAAATGGGGCTGTTTTTTAACGATTTCATCCTTTAAACGATCCAATAACGCTATATAATAATCGCTGTTGATGGTCTGGCCCTTTTGGAGGTAATTAATGAATATTATATCTTGCGAATCCCAGAATACTGATGCCATAACCTTGCCAGCTGACTGTTGTGTTTTTCCTCGCTTTGGATTCGGTTCATCGTGTGCAGTCCACTCACCTGGCTGTCGATTGGACTCCGGAGTGAAATGATGGAGCCATGTTTCATCCATTGTCACATATCGACGCAAAAATTCAGGTTTATTGCGCTTGAACAGGTTCAAACACTGCTCAGAATCATCAACACGTTGTTGCTTTTGATCGATTGTGCGCTCGCGCGGCACCCATTTTGCAAACAGCTTTCTCATGTACAAATATTCGTGAATGATATGATGTACACGTTCAGATGATATCTTCACAATTTCCGCTATCTCGATCAACTTCACTTTACGGCCATTCAAAATTACTTTGTGAACTTTTTTGATGTTTTCGTCGGTGTCAGACTCTTTTGGGCGTCCACTGCGTTCGCCGTCTTCGGTGCTCATTTCACCACGTTTAAACTTAGCATACCAATCAATGATGGTTGATTTTGCTGGTGCAGACCCCGGAAACTCTTTATCAAGCAAACATTTTGCTTCAACTGTATTTTTTCCCTTCAAAAAGCAATATTTTATCAGCACACGAAATTCTTTTTTTTTCCATTTTTTTTCAAATAACAAAAGTAGCTACACTCACAACGCAATATTTCACAAACTAATGCTCGGACTGCTGTCAAATTTTGACACGTACCGTTTGAAGATTGGTACTAACTAAAAATCATATGGATTTAATACTAGCACCGTCATCTGTGTATCAGACCGGGGACTTTTCAATTTGCCTGTTACATTTAAATAAGCCGATGCACATTATCACTCTTCAGTAAGTGCAATAATTTTGAAAAAAATTTTAACTTTTGTTTCTTTTAGAGCAGATGCTTAGCCACATTTTGGATGATGAAGTTAAAATAGAGCATGATTCACATTTTCAATGTGAATTGATTTTAAGGCTAGTGAATACACACCAATCTTCTGAAAATTGTAATGAGTCCAAGAGCAAGTGTTTGCGCGACCAAAAATGCTAACATATGCTACGAAATTTTAAATTGAACTAAATTTTTTTGTTCGCCTTGCTCTTAATTTCTTAAACAACATTCATTCCATACAATCTCAGCATGAAGCTACTTGAACAATGCAATTCACATACTCATTTTGTTTATTTAACGTCACGTAAGACACTAACAGATTCGAATGCAAATCTCTTTCACTCTTCAATCGAAACTGTAGCAATTTCCCAACAGCCTTGAATCAACAACTATTCCGTCCCAGATATCTATTTGCAGAGACATTTTGGCATTTCAATCAACACCTTCCCAACCACTTAGCCTGCCACGTCCACTTAATTCGATTTTGTTTCGGCCAGCTACGATCCCAGGAGTGGATCAATCAAAACGCCAAATCGACAGCAATGAGTACCAGCTATTATACCCACGTATATACTTGTTCATTTCTACGATTGCGGCTTGATATTGTTGTTTATCTAATGTCGCGGCTGTAATATGATAACATGATCGCGAATATCACGAACAAGTATGTCGACTAAGTGCGTAGCTTGGTTTCTTGCTGCAACTCAGCTGATTGTCTAGCTACTGATGAACTGTTTGGTACTGGTGGTGTTGTCTTCAGGCTGTCAGACAAGTAAAATTTCGAAAGTGTAATTAGAGGTGTACTTGTTCCCTTGCAGGCATAAAAGCGCAATGTATACGTGTGGTTTGGCATACGGAGGTGCGAAACCAAAAAAACGCTCAGCTTCTGCTTGAAATAATACAATCAATGCAACTGCGTACAAAGGTTTCGCCAAAGATAGCGATGCCATCGGCTAGTGTGTCTATCCGCAAGCATGATTTTTTTTATGTACATGATTTTCGCTGTTGGATTTGTTGCAACATCGCTGTCTAATATGGTTTGCATGGTTTTAATCAGATTCGATCAAATGAAGACATCAACGCCGAATTTGATGCGAATATCAGTGAAAGTAGCGCCATAGGGAATGAAGCAAGTTTCGCTCTAGTGGACGAATTTTCTAGGCTTGGCTAGAAACTTTTTTCCGTTGAATTAGTTAAAGATAAGATATATCAAATACATCCAGCATTTAATTCAACGGCTTGAACACAATTAGTGGCATTTTTAAATAAGCCCTTTCTAATGACATGAAATCCTCGAAATTTCATATCAAATCGAGTTCCCAGATTCATTAGTTACGGGCCAGAACATTCGTGAGTTTCGATTCTTTGCATTCTCCCTAGTCAGTGATATCAGATTTCAGACAAGTTGGCAAAGAAGGGTAATGGACATCCGAGGGCCCCATTAAGTTTGGTTTTATTTTTCACCTTGTCGTCGAAAATGCCGAAAAAGTAAATCGAAAAAAAATCCTTTTGATATCGTTTCATGCAGTCACAGATGAAAGTATGTATAAATGTATATTTGATTAATTCTCTCTAATTTACCATTTTTGCTTGTATTGTAAATACATGCACATTCGTATATCAGATTTTTCACGATTTCGAATGTTCGTTCTTTGCGAAATTCACTTCGATATAGGACTGTGTCAGGTAGATACATACATGTTTTTCATTACCGAACAAGACCACGATCACGACCAACTAAACCGTCAGCCAAAAGGACAACAACTCAGCACAAATTCAATTCGAAAAATGTAAAAAAAAAAGTATTTTCCCGTGAATTTTACGTCTGTCAACAGAGTTTTAATGAAATTGGATCAGAATGATTGGCCGATATGCAAAACAGCTTCAAGGCCTGATACGGTTTGTGTTTCAGTAAGAAGTACTTTTTTGTGAGACAATCAATTGGCGTGGATTTCATATAAGCTTAGCGACTTGGCTCTGTATGGACGGTAATAGTGGATGACTGGGAAGGAAATTGTGATATGTGCGAGGGCTGAGTTGACGGTCATCCACTACACAACACCAGCACCGCCACTACCACTACTACTACTGTCCACGAACCAGAAGTGATTATTCTGAACATTTGCTGGTCCAACAGTAGTCGCTTGAACGATTGGTGAGGATTGGAGATATTTGCGATCCGATTCTTCGCAGAACGACATCAAGTTAGCCTGCCAGCCGATGAGGATGAACTGTGCCGCGCGACTGGTTGGAACAATAAAGAAACACGGTGCCTTCTAAACGATTTAATGACACAACAAAAGATAAGGACGTTTTCATTCGTTCGGCCATTCTTTATTTAAATGCTGTCACGCGGAGAATTTATGGTTGTAAGCTTGGCCACCATGTAAATCAAACTAATTTCCTTCGTATCGATTTTTGTGCTGTGTTTTTTTTTGACAGTTGGAGTTCTTTGTTGCAAGAATGACAGGATTTGTTTTACTGTTTTGCGATGTATAAGATGGCTATAAAGTTGGAGATCTTATATAAAAATCAATGAAACTCAAGGTATTTCGAACCATTTCGACATCAAAATTGTTAAAAATTTTAGTTGGAGTCAACAGATACGGTTTGTATGAATTCAATATTGACAGTTGATTGTGGCCCGATTTAATTTCAAATAGCTTTATTCAATTTTTATTAACAATATTTTCTTTAAATTAGACTATTCAGAAGAAATAATCCAACTCATCGATACAATCCATTTAATAAGCTGTTGTGCAGAATTTAAAGAAAGATGCTACTATGAGAACTTTATTCTTAAAACTCATCGCGCACTTTGCAGCATAAATCAACCCTTTAAAATTGAGTGTCCCGAAAGAACAAAAAGAAACGTTATTTTTTGGGTTGAAAAATGTAAGATTCTTCAGAGGGCATTATTTCGATGCTACCATTAATATCTTGTAGTGGAAAGTAGCGGAGAGCAAAGCCAATATCAACGAGTGCATTAAGAACCACCCCAGTAGCAAAACTGGAAATGATTCTGGGGTTAATACGCCCAGATTGGTTCATATTTAGAGCGCCTGCTTAGCGGCAGCACACGCTGAATGCTCAGGCCTTTGATGCGATTCAAATCAATGGTCCCACAGCGGTATTTTTATAGTATTTCGGAGAGGATATAGACATGTGCAAAATAATGTACTAACCTTGTCAGTAACTTGTAGGTAAGATACTCTCAAGGACAGACTGGATGATGAAGAAAGTTACCAGCGATGGTGTCGTCTGGATTTACACAGACGGGTTCAAGCCAGACGCAGTAGTTGGCTTGAGCGTTTATTCAACAGATCTGAACTTTCATCTGAGGTGTAAACTGTCTGTCGGCCCGGCACGCTACTGTTTTTCAGTGTGAAGTATATGCTACACGCATGGTAGTTAAATCATATGCAAGCGCTAGGGCATAGTGGTGTTATATGCAACGAATAAACCGAAAAATGGCAAAGAAAGGTTCAGGAGGTAGGAATAGCCCCTGTTTTACTGCACCGCGGACAATTGCTGGCACCGCAAGCAAACTAGATTCTACCGTACGGGCTAAAGTAAAGTCCGAATGAAAAAACAGGACGGACTGTAGGGTTTCAAAGATAATAAGACCTTCACCCGATTTAAACAAAAAGCAGGAAACTGCTCAAGCTCAGCAGAAACTGCTTGAGAGTGACGGCTGGCTAGCTCAAACCCCTCAATATTTTAGATTGTTACAACTTTCAAGAACTAGCAGAGGTGGCTAGTACCGTTAGGTCGAATCAATTGATTTAGTTTAGCGGAGTGGTCACTTGCCAGATCTAACAAGCTCGTGGAGGTTGGTAAATGGGTCCAAATTGGCGACCTAATTCAAGCCACGTAGTCCAGTAATCTTATACAGGGTTATCCAATTCATGCTTGTCAAATTAATCAAAATTAACCAATCATAAAATTGGAAGCACAATTCTGTATGATTTCTAAGTTTTTCAGGACAGTGCAGTGAATTTCCTTTCTATGCTGGCATGTTTGATGGTATGCAAACTAAAGTAAGCTTGTAGGCTGGGCTCACATTTTCTTTTAGGTGAAACAGTTTTCTTAGAGCTATTGGTTTTTGTGAAATCCACATGAAAGAATTATGACATTTGAGGAAAAATACACTTGAGTTAAAGTTATACAAATTAATGAACGATTTGAAAGAATTAGGCGTAAGGCTTAAACTCTCAATATAATATGATTCAAAATAATATGCAATACTGCGGTCTGTTAAATGCTTTAAGGCGAACATAAACATTTGTGTAAGAAACTGCACCTAAATGTTTTGTTTATATAATTCCTAAACTTATAATAAAAAAAGTGGATGTAAATAGGATCCATTACAAAAACAAGCCCAATTTTGGTCACAAAAAATTATCGTCTCTTCAAATAAGCTTTCCGCAGCCGGAAAATAGCAATACTCAGCTATTCAAGCTTCATGTTTATATTAGCAGCAAAACTCTAAGAATCTTCCACTTCTTCTTGAATCGAAGTTTGTTCTCAATCGTGTCATCAAAGTCTTTATTAGAGCTAGAATTAGCAAATATATTGTTACCAATTTAACAATCAAACACGATAAGAGCAGTCTTATTAAATTTTTTGCGGGTTGAGAAATAGCTTGTCCGCCTGGCATCAGTTTAAGAACAAAAAGGCTAAATAGAAGCAGAGAGCAATCTTCAAGAGATCTAGTTTTCATAAACAATATAAGATCGTCAGAAAAGAAGAGACGTTCACAAGAGAGAAGAGCAGGGAGATCGTTGAAATAAAACACGTAGAGCAAAATACCTAGTATGGAGCCTTGTGAAACTGCAGTTTTGGTCTTGAAGAGTGTTCATAAGTAGGAACTATTTGATGATAAATTGTGAAAAACCAAGGTGATTTAATTTGCAAAGAAGCAGGCTATGACCAACATGATCAAAAGCTTCCGAAGTCCGTGTAAATGCATGAACTTCATACTGGGTTTCTTGTGATTTTGTGACAAAATTTACGAAATGCACTAGCTTTGTTGAAGTAGAATGACCTGCTAAGATGCTATGTTGCTCTATTACAATAAAACCATAAACTTTCATGATTGTATCATGAAGGTATGACTCAAGAACTTTAGAAAAAGATATAAATAGAGAATTAGGATGCAAATTTCCCTGAGAAGAGGTATTACTTGTTTTCGATGCAAGGTGGACAAGGGTTTGTTTTTAAATTGAAGGAAACAGAATTGCAGATAAGCTTAAGAGCTAGAGAATGATATTAAACTTTGTATAATAGCCTCAATCATAATGAAAGTGATAAAAGAAATATGAAGATGCGAATGTGATGTGTCATCAGGGAATTCCAAGATGCAGGAAAAAGTAGGTAATGAAGATTATGCTTATGTAAAAATTAAAGAGAAGTAGCAATTTGATCACCAAGTGTAATCGAAGGATGAGGTGTGGAGTTGAGGGAGCCAAAATAACTTCAAATTACCACATTGCATTTCGTCTTTAATTCTTAATACATATTAGCGATGCGCACTTTTAATTTTAAGTTTAGTATTGGCTCTTAGTTTACGATAAATTTCAAGGATTACAACAAAGCCTTATCGTTCAAACTAGTGATATAAATGGTGAGTTTTTTCGCTGATTTGAGGCAATAGATTTTGTGAATCAGGCCGGATAATTGGGACTTCGTGGATAACTAATAGGTAGAAAAAGAGGAAGTGTGAGCTCCAAGATGCTATAATATCAACATATTTTTCACATGAAAGAAATTAAAAAATGTTTTGCCAGAAATATAAAAGCTTAGTTTTCGTAACAGTTAGATTGTTCATAGGGATGTTGGAGAACAAAAGATCAGGAGTTCTATTGAGGTAATTGCAAATGGCATTGAATTGGAGAAGCGCCTAGGTGTTCATGAAACAAGTGAACGTAGACGTAACTAACAGCAGATTGTTTGAAGGCTCGGGAAAGCCTAAATGTGAAAGTAGTCTCCAAAGACCGTATATACTGAACTGGAATATAAAGAATCGATCATGTCATCAAAACACTTGAAATATTTAATGTAATCACTCAAGCTACAAGCTTGAGGAAACAAACACATAAAACAAAAAGGTATGTTACACCAAAGCTCACTCTCACAGTTGCACATTCAATTGCGCTGTTTAGGGAGGTTACTATAAGTTTAGAACAAATTGAATTTTTAACAGCTATGAGTACACCACCACCAAAGGAGTTGAAAGACATGATTGGTGAGAAACGAATATCCATTAATCGGTTAGTGCCTAAATCAAAGCACTGATTATTTAGAGGTTAATGTAGAGAAATAAGTTTACAAGCATCCTCAAGAACACCATGCATCATGTACCCGACTAATTCTTCTTGATAGAAAAAAGTTACTCAAAAAAATACTTTATGTTAAAAAAATAAAAACATTCAGTAGAAAAAACGGAAAAAAAACTAAATAAAATGCACGAAACAAACATAATCAAAAGCAAAAAGCATTCTGAAATGTTCCCATGCCAGATCGTGTGCGCGAAAAATCATTCAATACATTAACTATTTTTGACGAAATCGAAATCGTCGTAGAGCATTCATTGGATCTATTTGTGGCACAATGCATTTTATTGTTGTCAGACAAACCTCTACATACTACTATTCAGTCTTTTAAAATCTAAATCACATGCATTGCAAACGTATTCCGAAATGCGCGTCTGAATACACTTAACTATCGTTGCTCGGTAGTAAAAGGTAAGATAATAACAACCTTTCGGGACAGAAGTGGGTCGAATCCATGATAATTGCATATTCAAGATAAATTCGTGGCAAATAAAACTTCTGAGCGAATCATCTATACCTACTTTGTATCTACGTGAGGTGCAGCTCACAGAGAAAAATTATGGCAAAGGATCGGAATCAGAAAGCGAAATATATAGTTTTAGTGTTAGATGTGGATTTTCTTGAATTCGGATATGTGCGAGAAGGTAAGATTGCACAAGAAGTTTGGAGTTTAGTCACGTTCAACTGTCAGTACTGATTTTTATGCGAAAGTGAAACTTTGTAGCATTGGCAATAACACATAAGATATGAAATTGGAACAAAATGCAGCGTGAATTTTTTTTTAATACTTTACATACACTTCACAAAGATCTTATATTTTTAAAATATTTTTCCAAGTACTAGAAAAACTAGTGGCCAATACGAAATCCGATCCATTTTTTTGCCATCATTCACCAGAACTGGTTAAGGATTTCAACTTCCATTGCGCAATAAATTGGCTAATAAACGAATCAATAGGCTAGCGATTGCTCTTAAATCATCACCATGAGCTCTAAAAATTTCGAATAGACATGACAACAAATCTGATCTTCTATTAAAATTACCAACATTGTATCATCGAAATACTTGCAAGCAATTTCGTACTTCAAATTAAACTTAAATTAATTTCAAATTTGGGAATCTTCAAAAAATTCAATAACAATGACGATGATGATGGCTTAACAAAAGCTCCTCGAAAAATCTAAATCGGATGCAGACCGCAACCGAAACGCAACCACAATGTGGCCGAAAACCACAGCAGCATTGGAGAAAAAAATCTTATACATTTATAAGCCTGGAAAAAAGAAGTCCGCTTATGAACCGATCAGGTCGAACAACAAAGTCCACCGTAGACTAAATATAAAATTGAAATTCCATTACGCCGAAACGATCGGCGATCTGTGGCGGCATAGTACTCGTACGTTTGTTGCGTATAGAAAAAGAAGTTCACCTGGTTCATCGCTACGAAATCCAGACACGATACCTTTTAATGATAATCGACAGTAACGCGCTTGTGAAGAAAAAAAAAGCCCCAATGGAAATGGCCGCCAAGTCAGACCTGGTTCCGACCCGTCCCGTCCCATTCCGGTCGTTCCATCGTACTTAACATATGACCGGTCCTTGGTCCAGCCAGTCTGTTCGGGGCCCCATGCTATGTGATATGACCGTGTCAGTAATTATTTTGCCATTTCATACTCAATGATTGGATTTTAATTATTTAGTGAAAATGTGTGTGCGCACCGCTACGTTGACCGATCAAAAAATCACATAATCTCCACGGCCAGCTAGATCTAAGCTGGATCAATTTTCGCAACCAAGTAGATTTAAACAAGGTTGATGCCATGCGCGATTCGTCGATGAATGGTCATAGTAGGAGCTTTCATTGGAATAGTGTCGATTTTTCTGGTTTCGATTTGGCTTAAAATTCTTTTAGGGGATCTATGATGCCAGTTAACCCTCTCAACCTCCTCTGAATGAGGATAATCAAAAAACTTGCAGATGTATGACGTCAATTTTAAATATGATAGACTCAAAGATACAGCTAGAGACACTCAGTCAACTGGAAAAGTATACAAACGAATTCTTACTTTTACTAAACAAGCCTAACCTAAAGCAAATACATATCTGAATCACTAGAATTTCTTCAAACTTTCAAGGGTTAATCTATCATCACAATCATTTCATTGCTTTACAGAAAAAAAAACGCGATTTAATCAACAACCATCATCACCATCTATCATATCGTGTGAAAGAGAATTCCAATCTGATAAATACGAGAGCATCGATCCATTTCGATTTCAACTAAAGAATTTTTATTATTTTCCGCTTCTTCTGCTTGGAATTTTTTTTTTTCATATTGGTCATCGCCACATGATATTTGGCGGGGAACAAGATAGCCGGTACGAAAATATTGTATACAATGAGGCTTCTTTTTAATAATATATTGGTAATTTAGAAGGATCATTTAGATATCTATTGTTCAGCGGATTGGCTTCAAGCGTTTGAGATTGATTCGAAATTTTAGTTGAGTGGTATGAAATCGAAATCGGTTAGTGGTGTTTGTTAAAGTTTTTCAAATAATTTTTCATGTGTTTGTTAAAAAAATAGTTATATAACGCGATTGAAGTCATGTGAAAGGTAATTAATAGAGCAAGAGTAAATTCACAGGGCTCGAGGCTTATGGTGTAGAGAACCACCTGCTAGCCAGTGTGGTCCCGGGTTCAAATCCAGCCGCAGACGAAAAATGGTGATCAAACTCTGGGCTTTCTATTAATGTTGGAGTGGGAAGGTGTATTGTCAAGATGAGGAAATCAGAACAAAAGGCACTGCGCACCTATAAAAGGCCAAGTTATATGCCCAGTATCCTGACAAAAATCTGACAAAAATTCTAGTTTCAAGGCATCTCGTAAGATTCTATTTTTATTTCCACCTCAACATGAGTTAAGAGTAGGAAATTCAATAACGTACATAATTTTAGAATCGCACATGTGTTAAGCTTGAGTAGCTTTGTAGGTAGAGCTTCAACCAGCTTCAACCTCTACCAGCTTCAATCCCTAGACCCATACAAGGGTTGTCGTGGAATTACTTTTCTTCCACATGATTTAAGAATCGTACATGGTTTAAAAATCCGAACAAAGATTTATAAATATAAAATGAAGTAGCTTTTTTCATTAACTCGAATCGATTCTGCAAACTCTAATTTGTAAAAATGTATGACGATCAATTTGTAAGATACTTTGGGAGTTTAAGGATTTTTGTTTATCATTTCCCTGTACAAAAAAAAATTACGGTAAAGTTCATCATCAGTTTAATACGCCCAAACCCTTAAAAAATGTATCTAGCTATATATTTTCCTTTAAAAGCTAAATATATTTCAATTCGAACGTTCATTTTCAGTGCTTATCAGACCGAGAGGGCAAATAACCTTCAAAATATCGATATCTGCAAAGGAATTGAAATATATCTAACTCAAAAAAGAAATATGACCTTTAAATTGAAATATTCGATCAATCATTAATTTATCCGTGACCAAGTTCTATTTCCCTTGCTTTCCCATTTTGGCAAGGCTTATTTTCCCGTCGATTCAAATATCTAACAGTAAATGCTAGGTAGCACAAAACTGATTTTTTTCATTAATCAGTTTATGTGTTTGGTTACTATCGAAAAAAAATTAGGAACTGCAATTAGTAACGCGGGATTTTAATACAATTGAATTCAAACTCTATCCAAAATTCATTTTGAATAATTTTTCCATTGGAATATTTAGTAATATAATAAAAAATTTGATTGAAACTGAAATATGGTTGAATTTAATTCTTTTACGAAATTTATACACAAATCGTTTCATTTGACGCCCACACTGGGCGCTGTAAATTTCAATTTGGATTTAAACGTTGTAGCATCCTATGTAGATCTTATGAATAACAAAATAGCTTTGTTTTCATAGTATAGATTCAAGCCAATTGGCATATTAGTTTGCTAAAGCAATTACGGCTATATTTGTCTCAATTTTTCAATTATTTTCAGCAAAGACCCAGATCAAATCGTCATTAACTATAATCCACTAACGAGAATTTATAGAAACATCTACCACGAAAAAAAGCTGAAGCAAAATTGAATATACTTTAGTAGGGCAAGGTTTAGAAGTGAAACGAAGAAAGGTGGCATGGAAAGTTACGGGATGCCATATTCGTCAAACCAGCTCCAGTAAATCGCTATGTCCGGACGAAACTGGTTCAGAAGTGTACCGAATCAGGATGACCGCTAAAGGTCGGGATTTCGCTGGAAACTATGCATGTAACTACTGAATTCGGTAACCACTGAACTTGATGCAGACTACTACATATTATTTAGGAGTTGTAGCCTTAAAAGACCAATAAGGTGAATAGGATGAAGTCGGCTAAGTTTTCTTCCCTGATCCAATAGAATATAGAAGAGCATTGGTGAAGCTGGGTGAGAGCGAGTAATATGCGCCCGAGTAAGAAGGTGGGCAGATGTGATAACTTTTTACCGATATGTGGACTACGATCACATGGATCACAGCTATAAAAGCATATACAGGAGTGCTAGCTGCTGAAGATGTGATTAGGTGCTCAGCAATCTGCTCTGTAGAAAAAACGGTGTTGGTGGTTTGGGAGTGATTCCGATAGACCTACTTATGCGAGAACGCAAGTGTGGGCTTTTCTTTTGCTCAGACATGGAAACAATTGAAGCTCTAGCTCACACGAGAGCAAATTCTTTAGCTTCGGTGGCAACGCTGAAACACGAATAGCTTAAGACTCTGTATGACTAGGTTCATAAGTTTTTTCGACCTTCGAATCAGGCGTTGCTAGGGAGAGGTGCACTTCTATCAGTGCCAAACACTGTTTTGCTGGTATTGTATGGATGAGCACAATGATGCTCACAATATCACCTTTGTGTACACTCAGTTCATAGGTTTGAGAAATGTCCTCATTTTCAGGATTCGCTCAGTGTTGATAGGTAAACTTCTTTTAGTTAGTACTAATCTTACAAAAGCCGTAGTTTGGGGGACTGGATACTTTCTCAAGAGTTTCTTGGCCATCTACAAAGAAGAAAACAGTATAGCATTAACAATAAACAATAAAGTTGTCAAAAATAGGTAAAGTATTAACAATAAAAAATAAAGCTGTCCATAATGAACAATACGATTCTTACTAGATCTTGTGCCTGCTAACCATAAAACATTTTCTTCTATAGGTCCTCGTCGTAAAAAATACTACATTAAGTTTTTCGTCGCCTCAAATATAAAACTCTTACATTGTGATTATAGTCTATGCATAAGGATTTTATCTTGGTGAAACAAAAATGTATTGACTACAAGATAGGATAAAATGTATAGAGTAGTTTAAGTGCGAAATCTAGTCGTGTGTTAGCTAGCCGCCAGCTCAAAGTCCTATAATCAAGGTTGTTCTAACTGACAAAAACTGATTGATTCAATGCTCGTTTTCTCACGAAGAGATAAAAAATAATCAATGCGATCTTTAAAACAAATAGCTTAGCGAAGCTAAGCTTGGACATACTTACTGAAAATCTTTGCGAAACAATTGACAATGCATTTTGGTTTAAAAATGCTATCGTTTTTTTTTCTTCACCAAGAAACCGTATAAATATCGCTAACAACCGTATAAATATCGCATCAAGACAATATTAGCTTCATTCATTTTACTAAACCTTTTTCCAACATCAGCATCCAATTCATCAATACTCAAAAGTAATCGGAACACAACCTTGTCACTGTAATATTTATTTTTCGATTCATCATAATTCCTAGGCTATCTATCCGCTGTAAACAGCTTACAACTTCAAACACGTCGCTGATAAAATCACATCGAACATGAAAAGGTTGCTTGGTCAATTAACTTTTTCTCAAAATGCATCAAACGAACAAACACAATTCGCTATTAGATTTCATGATTTAAAGTTCTGCTTGAATTACGTTTACCTTCAGCGCTACATTTGCAAGTATTTTTACACCTGCATTTATAAATGACCGAAATCATAGGTATATCATTTAGCTAGTCGCTTCTATTATCTGATTAATATACTCTATGAATTATTGCTATGAAACATGCAATGGTTTAACCCATATAAGTTTTTTTTGCTATGGGTATGTGTGTTTGCTGAATGCAAGAAGTGATTGCAATAAGATGCATTTGATAATGGTTTGGTGGTATGAAAATAGGTTAAATTTAATAAAATAATTATTGCACAAAAATGGGAAACAACTATAAATAATTCATTTTTTCAAATCACTTCACATGCAATCTATTTTAATTCTTTCTATCGTCAGTCATAAGCATTTCTGCCCATCTTTTTTTTCAACGACATACTCTTCAGAATTTGATATTTTGCATAATTACAGAAAAATTTATTGCACAATATCCGATTGCAACCCCAAAAATTAACTGCTCATACATGCATCACAGCCGCTGTTGTTTCATTACACATTATTACCATTCAACATTGTACAGACCCGAAGTCAACCACGACCACTCTAGTCATTCAGCATACCATATTCCAATATTTCAGTCTGAATTCGTAATATTCTCCGTTTCGAACAGACCATATATGCAAAATATCGGTGTAATATGTATGTTATTTGGAAAATGCCAAACAGCAAAATGATTTTGCAATAGCCATAACGTTTTTCAATTGCACAATTCGACAAGAACACTTTTTGTAACGTATATGACTGTCAGATATGCCTATAGAATCCATAGTGGTGCTGCAATCACTGAATTTGAAATGTACGAAAAAGATATCAACGGAAAATCGAAATGATCTTAAATATGAAATTCGTGCACATTAATTACGGTTTCATAAACAAAATGTTCTCTTACATACATACGTACTTGTAGCTCTAAAATGGATAGAGAAATAATGAAAGGTGATCGTGGTAGTGAATACAATAGTGAAAAATGTGAGAATGAAAACAAGTAGATATCGCTAAATAAGATGATAGCAGTTGTTTGTGAAAGTGATTTCAAGATGAGTTAGTTAGTTGTGAGTTAGTTAGACAATAAAAGATGGGATTTATATATCAATTTTCATTGATTATTGTATTTCGAAAATGTTTTTTTTTTATATATAATAAAATTGGTTTCATGTTTTGTGTCAAAATTGGATTTGATTTAATCCTAGTAACTTTTCAACTACCCGAGTTCGACAGCGTCAAATAATTGCAGGCGATCTAAACACAAAGTACTCTTTCTGGCTGAGCTCTACGAACAACTTTCATGGAGTCTTTTTTTATTACTGGATTATAGAAAATCAACTTAAATGTACGTGGAAACTACACAGTCCTGATTGGCTAATTTTCTCTAACTACGACATTATTATTTGAGGCTTGAAGGCAGGACGAAAGCTCTAGAGCCATCCCTATGATAGCTGCCATTTATTCATTGTCATGCCCTATGAGCATTTTACAGACACTTATTTCACCAAATGCAAGAAAGAATCCAATATGTGAAGACAAAACTTCAAGATAATCTCGAGTATTATCCTGAACAAACCGACAAACCGATCCAGAGTATTATCTTGAAAATGACCGAAGTTGATGAAAAAAGCAAACTATCAGAACATTGGCTCGTCAATAGCTTACGATGTCTCAGAAACCATAGAAACGAATGATACAAAGCAATTAAAGTGAAATCTTGTTCAATAAAAATTTGATGAGATTACACGATCAGTTTTCAAAAATTTTTTCTATAAAATGTCAACAGGAACATGTTTTCTTCTTGTCCACAAGCCATATGTAACTTTTTCGCAGATAATTTTCAAAATATTTTTTTGCTCGCTAAAAATCCCTACCTTAATTTTGTCTATTAGAAGCACCGCAAAAACTTCTACCCACGGTTTTGTGTTTACAAAAGAGGCTACTATTGAAGTTATTTATGATCTAAACATCGGCTAAGAATCGGACCTTGACTTGGTTTCTTCTTTTTTCGTGCTACAATTTGCAGACCACTTGATCACCCTTTTGCATATAATTTTCAACTAATCCCTGTTCTTAGATGTTTTCCATCTTTCTGAAAAACTTCATATTCTACACTTATTTTCAAAAGTGGTGCTGAACGATCAGTCGATAACTATCGGGGGACTGTTATCCTCAACTTCTTTGAGAAATTAGTTTGTGAAAAAACTTACTCGCATTATTGACCCTGTTCTTGATACAGGCCGATCGACTTCCACCAATCTTATGATCCTCGTTTTTGATGTGCTCTGTGGAATGGGAAAAGGAAGGCAAATTGACGCGACTTGTATGGACATCTGTAATGCTTTCGACCGCATTTGAACTCTTTCGAACTCTTTCGAACTCTGGTATAGAAACTTCACAACTTTGGTATAACCGGGTCCTTTCTTAATTGGCTCCAGTCTTATCTTCGCGATTGAATTCAGCTTGCGGAATCGCAATAATATTTATCTTAAATAGTTTTTTCCCCTTCTGTTGTACCGCAAGGCAGTCATCTAGGTCCCCTGCTTTTTAACACCTTCATTTCGGATCTGGCGGAGATGCTGCTTGGGATACCCTATCTCCTTTATGCAAAAGAAGTTGAAATTTATGCTAACGAAGATATCTGAATGATTTAATTATGGCTTGGTTACGTTGGGCTTAAACTAGCCGACCATAAGACGGAAATGGTGCTAGTGCTACTCACGAAGCGAAGGAAACTGCCAGTAATACGGATAAATAATCCAGTGCTAATAAGCAGCTTGGATTCATTAAAGATGTACTAAAGAGTTCAAGAATATATGGGTAACCAAGTCATTATATGCAACTCTGATGAGGCTTCTTTTGGAATACGCATGCAAAATATGAAACGCAGCTTTTAATCTACATAGTTAGAGAATGGAATGTGCTCAAAAACTGTCTTTAATTTTCGCTTTGAGAAACTTCTATGACCCAAAAGGTTTTCAACATCTTTCATCCTGCAAATACAAGCTCCTCCTTCTTAGTTTTATGTCTCTCTCTTCTAGAAGGACATTGTTAAGCGCTTGTCTCACGTATGCTATTATAAGTGGCGCAGTCAATGTTGAAGATCTCTCCAACAAAATTACTGTCAATGACCAACCAAGATGCACTAGGCATGCAACTCTGCTCAAGGAGTACAATCACCACACTACTTATGTATATAATATCCCATAAATAGAGTTTGCAGGAATTTCAATTCTCTAAACAACCACACTTCTTCGGGTAGCTCTAAATGCACTTTCAAAATAAGCTTATCAAAGGCCCTAATCCTACTTAATAATAATAATCCCACCACTAAAACTAGCTTAAATTAAGATTAATATATAATAATAATAATATAATAATAGCTGCAATATATTTTACTATGTACTTTGCTTTTTTTAACGTGTGTTCAAATGTGGGACTAGTTGTATTTTATAGTTGTAATGAATTCTTAATGTTTTCTTATTGTATGTGATGACTCGTTCGGTAAATAAATAAATCAAAAACTTTATCATCGCAAGGTGAATGTGAATTTCGCTAGTTTCTCCTCAATTTCTGTTGCCTTACAGCATGAGCCCTCAAATTTCAGCTATTATGATGTTAACGATTGCAATTTTTCTGGCTTTTCTGATGCAATTTGTACTGAAAAAAAAAACAATTATTTAATTATAAAAGCTTGCAAAAAAAACCGACAAATTTTTGAAGATGGTCTAATTTTTGTTAAAAAAAAATTCATTTGTTTGTTTGGAAGCCATTAAATGATTGCCGATGGTAAATTTACTTACACTATGCTGTCAAAATTAAATTCGTTTTGTGTTCTTTTCTTTGAAGAGTGGATCAGTATTAAAATCTAAGTATTGTTGTTAAGCTGTGAAATTAAATTACATTATTAAATTCATGTGACGACAGTTTCAAATCGTTAAAGAAATAAAAAATAACATTTTTGCAACCAAAATAAAAATGTTTGCCTAAACTTCAACTTTAAACTAAGAGGCCATTTTAGTTTTCCATTTTTTCTTATTATTTCTACTTTATATGTTATTGACTTTTGTTTTCTTATCATCGCTAGATTATCTCTAGTTTTTTGCACATAAATAAAAAAAAAAATTCCTTACACAATAAAAAAATTCCTTATACATTGTCTTGAAAGAACTTCAATCAATCAAGTCTTACTAATTTAAATTGTTTTTTAAATAATATTTAGCTGGCATGGCGTAGTTACTCTGAACACTGCAACATTTTTATTGTTTTTTCCAAAATTAAACCAAGTCAGATTTTATAACGTTTTTTGAATACTAAAGGTCAAAGGATTGAAATACGTGCTCCATACTGATTTTTAAATATTAACTTATAATATATATTTCAATTAATTTTCGATATATGAGCTATCCTAGACAAACATTAATTCTATTTTTTTCTTTATTTCCAGGTAAGCATTTGAAAAGTTCAACCAACGTCTAAGGTACGCTTTTTACAAATATCTCTCATCTTCTACGTTTTCAATCGGATCACTTTGTTCATCCTTTCATGAAATCTCTCACGCATAGCAAGTATATAAATCAGGTGCATACTACACAATTCCTGGCCTGGTTGACCTCATCCACCATAATCAGAAAATTACTCCGCATATCTTAAATGTCGCTAGTCCGTTAGCTTCCATTGATACTCGTCCAAAAATCGATTGGAACAAAGCCTAACCGTAATTTCACTACAAATGTAATTCGACTGTCAACTGTTTGGTCTATATTTGAAGTTTTGTCGCGGACTCGAAGAAGGACTGACTTCCTTTTCGGATCCGAAATTCAACAGCTATTCGCCGACGAGGCTCTCAATGATGAACTACTCTAGCATTTTCGCGATACTTCTATAGACGAGTTTTTCACTGCTTATTGATTACCGCTCATTTTCATTGAAATAATATTGTGTGCCTAATGCATTGAACAAACCGTTCACAGATTATGTTCGTTTACCATATGGCGGTTAGTTGGCTAAGCGGAACGTGCGCGTACTATCTATGATTTCCGTAAACAAAAACGTCACTGCCAGCCCGATGCAGTTATTCTCCACTCACGGTCAATACTATAAATAGATAGGATGAATGGTTATTGTCTTCATTTCGCACAGTAATAATTCTTGAATGTTAATATTGGTTTGGTCGCTGACTCGCTGGCTAGTTGGCTCACTGGTTTGCTGGCTCGCTACTTCTTCAAAATATGCACGTATGTGACTAACGAATACTATTAGCCGCGACCTCAGATACTTCTAATGGATCTGCAAGATTGCTTTGTGTTTCGTTCATGTATCCGTTCGGAAAGAAAGGTTTTGCAATTCACGTACAGTTCCAAGCAAAAGACGACGAGTACTGTTAGAAATCTGTAGGCAGACGGCTGATTGTGATTGGTTTTGGTAACTGAGTAATTGAGCTGATGAGTGCCGTTCTGGTTTGACCGCAGATTTTATTGAAAGCCGTAAAGAATACCATGGCAATTAGATATCTATTCGCTTGCACCTTAGATCATTTAGTAAAAACCTTGATTTTCACCGCTCACCACATCACAATGTCCACTGCAGACATCTTTTCGCTTGAAACTGTATCTGCATCAGAGGCAAATTAGTGCAACGATACAGGAAACAAAACACTAATCTGCGAGCTGATATGTTCATTTGAATATGCCTCCCTGAAGTCGAATCACTGCACTGGAAAAAGTACAGCGAGAAAGCAAAGAAAGTCAGTCAGCATCGTGCTGGACAGAAAGAATCTTCAACTGATCTTGACTAGGCCGGCGAGAAACCAGTTCATTCTTTAGTATAACAGCAGTAACATGTCCACCGAGTATCCGTTACCAATAACAACAATGTATGCTGCTGAATATTACGCGTACTTGATTTGTTCCATTTTGTCTTCAGTAGTGCCCCGCCCGGCTCGCCTCCACCATCATACCACTGTCTAACGACAAAGACGAATCGGGGGCTGAAGAATACCTACGTAAATGGTGGACCGTTTTGTAGTCAGTTAGATGATTACAGAACGGTTCGCAAGAATTTCTAATCTCATTGTCGATGCGGTAGAAGGTATTCCGATTTTGAGACATTGCTGCAATCTGGAACTTCTTGTGGATCTGAACTGGGAGCGCAGTCGAGGTCGAGATGCAAAAAGGGCTATAACTGGGGATTAGATACAAGTTTGAATGTCTGCTATTAAAATTAACGTACTTGTTAGATTGTTGGATTAGATTTTTAATGTTTTTCAACGGGATGAGTAAAGTGACCTTAAGTAGTGTGAATTGAAGGTATTGCGACGGAAATGAGCAGTGAGGCGATTAAATGATGTAGCTCTCTGTCGTTTCGCATTGGAAAATCAAGTTCATTTGTTAAACGGATTTTCAGTTGGATAGTATTAAAAAGAAAGATGGATGTGTTTGGTGCAGATAAATGGTAGTTAGGTGTTGTGTTGATGCACTTTGAATAAACTTTTTAACTAGTCCAATTCTATGGTGAAAAGATTATAGCTTTTCTAAAATATATCGCGCATGCAAGCAACTGAGGAAATGAAATAAGAGGATTCATGTGTGCTACGGATCTTAACTAGACGTTCGTTGTTAGATTTGAGCAAGCCTATTTACACAATGCAATATTCAAATTTTTCAGAGTCAGGATCAATGGCTATGTCAGTAATCCAATTGGCAAAGGTAAAATCCAATGGAATACTCATTTATCTTAAAATGCCTGATCCATTCTTATGTTTGAGCTTCAGAGTCTTATATTGCAAGTGCATGTGATATGAATAATATGAAAAGTAAATTAAGTATAACAATCTGATATATCTATAATATATAATAATTTGATATATATCTAACTAAACTATCAACTCCACACACTGTGTAGCCTTTTATGTTTTATGCGCATCGCTAACCAACAATAGTTTATTACGTATGATATTATATGATACATATGATTTTCTTAAATATGATACATATGATTTTATTACGTATGACACATATTATTTTACAGAAGCATACCTAAGAATTATTTTGTAAATTTTA
Source organism: Nemotelus pantherinus (assembly GCA_963978885.1). Taxonomy (NCBI): domain Eukaryota; kingdom Metazoa; phylum Arthropoda; class Insecta; order Diptera; family Stratiomyidae; genus Nemotelus; species Nemotelus pantherinus. The sequence continues at coordinate 8,349,894 of OZ022266.1, forward strand.
CTGGGGGCTAATAAAAGGTCCATTTTTTACGACTTCTTCCGAAAGAAGTACCAGGATTTATTTAACGATTCAAAAGGTTATGGCAATTTAAAAAGCTCTGGGATGCTTTTTTTATTAAAGTGACTATAAATTGATTGAATAGATAAACACCAAGCGATAAAAAAACACGAGTAATGAGTTTATAATTATTTAAAAAAAAAAATAGAAGTGAAAATGTAGTTCTGATACGGGTTTTTTAGAACGAGTCTCGAAAAACCTTTATAGATTTGTTGCAATTGGAGCATGGTAGGGAAATTTTACTCGTCGTTGTTGTTCTGGTTGTTCTTAGCTTTTTGTTAATTCCGAGTTTTTTACAGGCCTCTTAGTTCGATGTATTTTCAGCCGTCTTGTTACAATGCCCCAGAGTACTGTACGTTTACAAGTCAAACTCAAATAACACCAAGAATAAAATCAATTATCAAAATATGATCATGAATATATACCTACAATTTTCATCCTCTTATAATACTAGAGGATAGAGATTAAAGTTTTGCTCTGCGGAAGAATTTCTAGATTTCTGATTTGATTATGTATGACTGGCAGAAGCTATTGGGTGCTGAACAACTGCAACAACTTTTATTTAGGGGCAAAAATATTTTTTTTGTAATTTAAAATTATTATCTGCCATATTTTTTCGTTTTTATTTTGAAACACCAATAAATATAAATTGCAATGTAATAGATTTTAAAAGATTCATATTTTATATAAAGAGTAAGTTAAAATATGGGTAAAGTAACGAGCTTCAAACACTTCTCACTGATAAATGGTGTAGTTTTAATGCAATCATGTAAATAAGACATGCATTTAAAATAATCTCATTTTTTATCAAGAATAATCTCAATACTTTTATGTACACCATAATGTATGTTATATAATTACCTGAATCTTATAAGAACTATATTCAATTTTCTGAACACACTGAAAATTGATTGAAATGTTATTCAAAAAATAGCAGCTAGTACACCTGGAACAAGTATGTTTTTTTACTCGTACTAGGCAAACCTAGTATGTTCAAAAATTAAAACTAAAATATACCATTTTGAGCACAAACTTGCTATAAGTATTCCATTCTGAGCTCATATCAACTAAAATATATGTAAAAGTTTTCCAGTAAAAAATCCGGCATAACTCATCCTCTGCCTCCTCAAAGGCTTGCAACTTTTATTCTGGTTAGCCTTGATGTCTTTTACAGGAAATAGAAAGATCCGAAATAATAAAATTAACATTTTTACTGTGCAGTTTCTTTCTCTTCAAAACATGTCTAAAATTTCATTCTTATCAAAATACTGCTCTATTTAAATACGAAACATAAAATCATAAAAATTTCTTGGCACCGCGTGAAAAACAAATTAGACCCAGTACAACACAATGCTTCAAAAAACAACCCAGAATCCAAATTGAATTCCAGCCAGCACCTTGCCGCGCCCCAAACTACTAAAATATTCAAATAATTCCTTCACATCGAATAGTTTCTAACGCACCAAATTAGATCTAATTGAAACATTTCAACGCAGTTGTCTGCACCTTACATTCACAAACCATTTATTTACATGAAGCAATAATCAGCTTAATTTATGAATTACGCTTTCAATTAACCAACATAATGTCTGAACTTGTTCTGGTCGGTTGAATGGACCCCGGCCGCTGAATCGTCCAGATTAGCAAGTAAATTAGTTCGAAATGCCTAACGTAGAAAAAAATGTTCACAACAACAGCATTTATTACTGCCAGGAAAAAAAATTAAGTCTCTTCGAGTGAACTCAAAGAATGTCTGTAGAACACTGAAGTTATTATCTAGCTAGTGGTCAGCGCTCGAATCGAATCACGGTCAAAGACTGACCAAGGCAAACATGCCTTCTAATTCAGCGTTACATTAATGCTCGCGCGAATGACCGGGTAGCAAAAGTGATGAATAAGTGATCACGAATTTTTATCTAAACTAAGTAGTTGCGGTTTGTCTAGGAATTGAAGGCTCCAACTCCGACCCTATAATCTGCTGGTAGGTAGGAAGAAGATCGCATTCGGAAATTTTGTTAAATAGATTTTGGCCACCACCATTTTTGTTGGCTTCTGGTCGTCACTTGTATTTGAACTGCATTGAAAAAAAGCCAAGTGCATGTTTGCCACGCATCTGGATTAGCACATTTACAGGCAGGGCCATTGAACCACCTCGAAATAGTAACGGCGACGTTATTTTCGATGGGAAAACTTGCTCGCAAAATAGTGTGGAATTTACATGCTTAACGTTTCACAGATGTGAATAGCGATGAAAACTCATTACCAGGATAGCAAGTTTCTGGCTTAAGTCTTTTGTTCCATTTTCGGACGAATCTCTATAGCCGGACGCTGGAGCAGCCCGAGCTTGCTTAGTTCACGTCGATGTGTTTGCACAGTCCTAGCTTGTAATCGGAGACGGTATGTAAACATGATTTTATTCTATTAGTTCGATGTGTTTAGCCTTGTTTTTGTTGTTGCGTGAGTAATGAGTGGTCAAATCAAAGACAAAAGTAATCTGGCAGTCACAATTTTTACTTGTCGGATTAGAACGGTTCAATAACTTTTCGAGTGAAATGTTCCGCTTCTTAGTGAATTTGTCATTCGGAATAGTTGATGTGAATTGAACAAGTAGAACAAGTTGAACAATATTTTATACCGCATGGTATTTTATAGTCTCCGTCAAATGATATTTTTTTGTAAGGGAATATTCAACTTTCAAATATCATCATAATGGTAGTATGTAGAAACATTGTAAATGCTATGTCTTCAAATTTTACATCATCACCAGCAAAGTAGCATCATCATAACCACAAAATGCTTCCTTCTTTGCCATCATCACCATGCCACCATCACTACCATTACCATCATCCACGTAACCATCAGCTTGAAAACTCCGAAAATCGATTAATAGTAATAACGTTATTTTTTAAATTTATTTTTTAATCATATTTTGCGGTTTTCATCTTAACAATTACCCGAAAAAAACCAATTCACCCCGACTGCTTTTGGCTTTTCATCGGTCCGCCGCATTTAATGTTATACTCATGACTTGTTCGGTTGGCCTGGGTCGCGATTGCATATGGATCACATTGCCGTCGCTTATAATTTTTTCCGTTCCTTTGTTGGCTGAGGATATATTTTCGTTGCTGTCGATCAACAGAATGTCTGTACATGTTTTCTACTTTTTTCTCTCTCTTGAAACTGCCTGAGTATTTCAGTCTTTTGTTCAAGAATCCGGTAATCGCGACTTGTATCGTGGTGAGCTGGAGAAAAGATGCGTTTCGACGAGATTGATGGCGATGACGAAGCCGCAATGGCCGCATTTTTTAAATAGTATTTTTTTCTTCATGCGAACGAAAACAGAGTTTTTTTTTAGTTACATCGATTGCGTGAAAAGATGCTGCGTATGAATTTTTTTCGTTTTGAATGAAAGTTTTGCATTTGAAAATGAGATTTGTACAAAATAAATTGTAATATAAATTTCTTTTTAAAGTTACTTTTCTGTTATAACTGTTGATTGTTATCAATAATGTCCAACTAAAATTTATTTAAGGTACTTTTTAGATCATTACAGAAGTTTTTCCTCAATCGACGCTTCATTAATTTGTTAGACAAAAAATACTTTTGATTACTTTCGAAAATTTGTTAATATTCTAAGAAACGTATTTTAGATTCATTCAAAAAAATCAAGGCTAAATTGAAACTTTCCTGACTTATTCTGGATGTATATATACGACCACTCAAAATGTTTATAAACGACGATGCAAAATAGATATGTATCCATAGTAGCGGAAAGTTGCAGGACTACTTTCCTATTTTCTATTTTGTTTATATTTTCAGTAAGATCTAATTTCTCATACGGTTATTTGAGCTGATAAGTTGAAAAAGTTATTCGCCCTCTATGGAAAAAAACGGCGCTCAGTTATTTGAGCGATGAAAGAATTTTGCCTTCTCTTTTGTGATTTTTTGGCAGCCCCAGTAACCAGATGAATAGAGGAGTTCATATAAGGTTTACAAAAATATGGTAGAGCTGCATAAAGTTTGATTTATGGAAGTGTGATTATAACTTCCTCGTGGGGATTGCTAGGAGCAATCTTTACCAAACGAATTTTTTTTTATGGTCTTAGGAGTTTATATATAGGAAAAAACCCCCAAGGTAGGGTGGAATTTGAGCGTTGGGGGTCAAAAGCCTTTCTAAATCTACATCTTAGCCCAGATACAGAGTATAATATAGAAAAGTTTTTAATAATTTATAAGTGTTGGACTTAAATTTTCAATAAAAAAAGAGTCTCCAGTATACCTTATATAAAGGTTTCATGACCTACAAGTATCAAAACTCCATTAATCTATCGTAAACCTTCGAACGAATCAAGGGATCAATTATGGCCCCAATCCAAAGTGGGTCCAAAAAACCGAACCGAAAGAAGTTGGGACTAATTAAGGTTAAAATATATATAAAACAAGACATATGTTGCCATCAAAAACAAAAAATATGAATATAAAAAACCCTGATTATAGACCCACAAACTTAATTCCAAAAGAACGCTTCTGCAAAATGAAAATTATAAACATGCCTTCAGTGAAGAGGGCTCCAATATCGAAGAGTATGAGCAAGGCAGCCAGAATAAGATAAGATTCCACATGAAAAGCATAATGCCATAGGGAGAATTCAGAGAAAACGTACTCCTACCAATGGAAACAGACGCTAGTAAGAAAAGACTCAGACTCAAGAATCGTAGTCAAAAAGAAAACTGTCAAAAAAGACAAGGGATACAAAAATAACGCTCTTCACATGAAAAATATTTATTTTGGTAAATTCCCCAAAAGTACTGAACCAATTTACTTATTGCATGAAAATATCTTTGAAAGCATAAGTGTGCATGTTGCAGACATTTATTTGCTACCCAGATTTTGCAATTTAAATCCATTTGCATTTTTGTTGAGGTTGTGTTCAGGATAACATCTACGTTACCAGTCTAGTAAGAGTAGAATAGCTCGAACATATTTACATAGGCGAAATTTCAGCTGTGTGAAATCAAAATGAATAATTTCCTCGAAAGAATGACTGTTTACAAAAAAAATCAGATTTATCAAATATTGTATTCTATATTCAATGCCATAAATTCTCTTTACTTTGAAGTTTTTCTTTACTTTACTTACACTCTCGTGAAAATTCACAAATCATTAAATGCTGAAACACGATTAGTTCAAAGAAGTTTATGTTGCCTGTCTAGCAAAATAAACATTTGTCTCTTAGAAAATATAGTTAAACTTTAGCTTTATTTTTGTCAAATAAAAGTTTGAAACAGAATTGAAAAAAAGAAAAGTTTGAAACCATGGGCTCCAATTTGCTCTCTCTGATTCTGTCAACCACCAGAAGTCACCGTAAATCACTCTGTGTTACCTCTTGGACCTGCATTTTATTTTTTAGTTAGCTTAATCTTAGAACCAAAAAATTGTATTTTGCTGATTAGAGCTTGATTTTTAGACTAATAGAATATATGCTTCAACAAATTTTCATTATTTTATTCATTAAATCATAATATGTTTTGGGTAGTGCTTTATACCTTCGAAAATCAACAAAATGTTCAAGCATTTCCTCTAAAATAATGTCAAATATTGACGAATTCATCCTTTACAGCGATGCTTTTATTTTCAATATGTATCAATTATTGTTGTTTGCGTATTCATTAGCAAATTTTCCCCATAAAATACTTTAACAATTTTTAGTTCAATCTATTTCTTTCTTTCTTCGTTATGTCAATTTGAATTTGATTTCAACTTGTGTCTTAGATAAACATCAATATTTTGTGAAGCGAACAATTATTCGTGTTTCAGTTTTCTTTAAAAAAAACTTTCCTAACAACAAGAGATGATTCAAATACCTTTATTAAATGGGTAACCACAATCTTAGTATTTATGCTGCAATGAATCCATCATATAAAATAGATTTCACAGAAACATAAATTCAGTCAAAACGCCAAAGTTTGTTTTTCATATCTTAGTTGTAAGCATAAAACTTTTCATTATTTTTAGCCTTAGTTTATTTGAGCACTTCGGTGAACACTCCACTTCAATTTCTTTCCTAAGAAACATTAAACAAACAAAATAAATCAGATGAGTTCGATCGCATTCATTCCTCAAATAACTGGAATAACCTCCACTCAACTTGTTTCCTTGTCTTCGTGATGGCTTTACTTTTTGTGTTTCTTTTTCGCGCAGGGAACATTTAGCGCTGTAAATATTCTTAGTTAAGCCCAAGCTGGGCGCGTATTTATGAAGCTGTATTTTGCATCACTACTGTGGAGATTTGCCAAATTCTTTCAAACAGTTTTGTGTCTTAAGATTTTTGCGACTAATGTATCTTTTTTGAAATTAGAAAAATCAATGGTCTTTCGACATTTGAAGTTGTATTCAAAATGTAATGTTTGCAAAATGCCAAATTTTTTAATACCATTGTGGAAGTATTCCTTACAATCGATGCGTCTTAAAATGTTGTTCGTTTCCAAGAAAAATCTATTCAACTCCTAAAATTTTAACAGGAACATGGCTAAACTTCATATTTCATAATGTGATCATGTTTTCTGCTAGAGTTATAGCTTAGCAGTGAAAGCAGTTACTTAAATCAAACGTAAGCTTTTACCTACAAAACTCAATAAAAATAGTTAATATTTCAGTTTAAATAGTTTGTAGAAAAAAATTGTCCAAAACATGTCAAAATGTATCTAAAGTAGAGTTATTTCATGTAAAAATAGTTTTCAAGCCATGAATTCGAGCTCGTAGAGGATCTGTTAGAGCTAAGTCTTAAAAAAATCCCCTGTGAAACTCGATATATATATATATATATATATATATATATATATATATATTTATATATACAGATATATATGGTGGTTATATATACAGATATATACAGATATATATATATTTAAAATTGGCATTTGTGTCAAAACTGTTGGTCATACTACAAGTGTGTTTTTTTCTGTAACCTATCAATATATACATATATATATATATATATATATATATATATATATATATGTGTATATATATATATAAATATATGTGTATATATATATATATATACATCCCTAAGGACTGTGTATCAGTTATTAAGATAGGGAATCGGCATCGTGTATCATCATTTAAAATTATAGCACCAGATAGTTGCTTTGATTCCATTGCAAATAGCCATTTCTGGCCGCCGAACTCTGTTGTGCATGAATTCATCAACAAACGAATAAGTAAATCAAGTGCTGCAACAAAAAACGGGACGAACTCATCTCAGCACTTTACACCAACGTAAGTGGAATGCGATCTAAACTTAATAAGTTCTATGAGCTGTCAAACTCTGAAGCTTTTGATGTCATTGCGATCACCGAAACGTGGCTTTGTGCAAATATTCACAATGCTGAAATTTTTAATTCGGAGTATACTATTTTCCGCCAGGATAGACATGGAGATCTTACTGACGCTCCTGTCGGAGGTGGTGTTCTTCTGGCGTTTCACAAAAAATTCAAAGTATCTCTAATCGAAATACCGCATACAAATAATGAATTTATTTGTGCCCAAGTCGAACTGACGTCAAAGAAAATATTTTTTGGTGTCAACTACACGCCACCAAATTCTTCGTATGATGTTTATGCTTCGCTTATACATATTATGCAGCTTATATGCGATCTTGCGGACAATAACGACGACGTCGTCTTAATGGGTGATTTCAACCTACCTAGAATAAACTGGTGCCCTTCAGCGGACGGCACTTTCGAAGTTCCGAGCTCTACTTCTATTGGCGGACAACACGACATCAACATTGCAAACGAATTTATATCACTTGGTTTGTTTCAAGCCAATTGCATCCGGAACGCAAATGGAAAAATGCTGGACCTGATTTTTTCGACTGATGCCTCTTCTACTGTGGTGAAACCCCTCACATCATCTCTCATCGACGAAACCGCGCATCATTGTGCACTCAACATTATTTTCGAGCCAAAGTCTAGTAATTACTTATCATCGAGCACATCTGAACTTAAATTTAATTTTAGACGAGCTAATGTCGATCAAATACGTGACTTGCTTGCTAACTATGATTGGTCCTCCGTGTTGCAGGAACCTAATCCTGATAAAGCTACGTTCTATTTCCACATTCGGTTGTTTAGCTGTTTTTTACGGTGCGTGCCAACTACCTTCACTAAAAGCAAGGATCGTTTTCCTTGGATGTCTCCACAGCTTTGCCATTTAAAAAATTCCAAAAACAAAGCCTGGAAAAAGTTTCGCCTGACTCGCTCAGAACCTGACTATCAACGTTTTTCCACATTACGAGATCTGCATCATAATGAAGTTGCATTTGCATATCATAGACATACGCAACAGCTTAGATTTAATTTTCAAGCTCAACCTAAGAGATTTTGGAATTTTGTTAATTCTAAGACTTATAACGATGGGTATCCACTCACATTTAAATCTGACGACTCTTATTTTGATGATCCTTTTGATATTAGTAATTTATTTGCTTCCGTTTTCCGTAAAGCCTATCGTACGGACTTTCCTAACTCCAGACACTTTTCACCCTACTTGACGAACTCAACAGTTTCTTCTTTGGAGATGAAGGATTTAAAAATTGACGAGGACACTATTATCACATTTGTTAATAAACTTGACAATAATATAACACCTAGCCCAGATGGCATACCTAATTTGGTCTTGAAATATTGTGTGTGGTCACTACTACCTGTGCTGTCTTATATTTTCAATACATCCTTAAAAACAGGCATCTTTCCTCATTTGTGGAAATACTCCACCGTCACTCCTATATTCAAGAAAGGGAGTCGTAATGACGCTTGCAACTATAGACCTATTGCAAAACTTCCCTGTGTCGCAAAACTTTTTGAAGCCATAGTCACGAATGTTGTAGCCTTTCATTGCAAATCAATTATGGCTCCGTATCAGCATGGTTTCATGAAAGGTCGTTCAACCACAACCAACCTGCTTGAATTTTCTCACCAAATAACCAACTCAATTGAAGCTGGGCTCCAAACTGACTGCGCCTACACAGACTTGACGAAAGCCTTTGATAAGCTTGATCACTCTATACTTTTAGCTAAGCTTCATTCCTTTCAATTCCCTTACGTGTTTTTAAATTGGGTTGACTCTTACTTGACGAATCGAACTCAACGTGTATCCTTTCGCGGTGCCTTGTCATCTGAAATTAACACCACATCTGGTGTTCCACAAGGTAGTCATCTAGGCCCTTTACTGTTCGCCTTATTTATTAATGACGTAGGTTCCATTCTACAGTCATCTTCTGTTCTTCTCTATGCCGATGACGCTAAAATTTTCAAAGTTGTGAGAAACCTTAACGATTGCAATGATTTGCAGCAGGATCTAAACAGATTTGCCAAATGGTGTTCCGATAACAATCTCCTAATTAATCCTGACAAGTGTACGATTATATCTTACACACGCAAAAATAATCCTTTAATCTATGAATACTCACTTTTGAGTACATCTTTAAATAGATCAGCGAAAGTACTCGATTTAGGAGTATTGCTGAATCAATCCTTCACATTTGACGATCACATCGATTCAATCGTTGTGAAAGCTAGCAATGCCTTAGGTTTTGTCAGAAGACGTTCGAAGGAATTCAACGACATTTTTCTAAGACCCTCTTTTGTAGCTTAGTAAGACCTATTGTCGAATATGCAAGTATTGTATGGTCACCATATCAAAAAGTCTACATAGACCAAATTGAGTCAATTCAAAAGAGGTTCTTACGTTTCTGCCTCTGCGGTCTTCCGTGGTATGACCCTTTACATCTACCTCCTTATCAAGACCGCTTAAATCTTTTACGAATGGATACCTTGGACTCTCGACGTCAAAATTCCAAAATCTTATTTGCCGCGAAAATTTTGGATGGCACCGTTGACTCAAACTACTTATTAAGCCAACTTAATTTTAACACTAATAACAAACGTGTCAGGCGTGTTAACTTTTTGTCGATCCCTCAACATCGGACCAATTATGGTTGCAATGAAGCAGTCACTGCAATAAGTAGATGCTTTAACGAAGCTTATTATAAGTTTGATTTTCATTTATCTACAGCATCACTTAAACGAATTCTGTATAAGAATAATTAATTTTTATTGTATGTGTATAGTCTGCATGCACGAATTTAATAAATGAAATGAAATGAAATAAGAGCGAAGAAAGTATGCTCAGGCTATTATCTTTTTGACACAAAAGTTTTTACAAAAGATTTTTTTTACTAAGAGAGAAAGTTTTACTACTTTTACTTACTATTTTACTTAAAATTTTGGTTCCTGAGCTCAAACGTATTACTTAAATGTAGGGTCATATGCAAGCTACTATTGTTTTTCGAAAACAAAACAACTTTTTTTGAGTTTTTTGAAATTTTATGTCTTTTGATTTGATATATAGATTTTTTTAAAAGTTTTTTTTTATATTTTATCATTGGCTTTTCTAAATCACTCTCTATTGATATGTTTTCTTATTGATTTTATGCTCAGCACTAGAACTTATTTGTATGATCCACTTTAAATTGGGGGCACATGAGTTGAAGCTTTCCTTCTCCCGGTAATTGTCTTAAAGTTTCAACAATAAATTTTCTCTCAATATTTATAAAATTGGCATTTGTGTCAAAACTGTTGGTCATACTACAAGTGTGTTTTTTTCTGTAACCTATCAAACACAACATATTGCATATTTTCGAAATACTTCTGGAGGTGTGCCTTAAACGTGATTTTTGATATAGTTCAAAAATATAAAAAAAAAGAATATAAATATATAAAAAATGTGAAAGATGTCGAAATTATGTAAAGAAGAAATATCTAAAGGCATAAAAAAAATTTCGATTTTAATCATCCCGCAAAAACAATTCCAAGTCAACAGCATTTTGAATTTGTTGGTTTTTCTCTTCTGTGGTTTTCTTTGAGCAAATTGTTGATAAAGTTGAGAAATTCAAACCAGTAAACATTGCAAAAATAAATACAAGATTAAATTGCATAAATATTCGTATCATATTTATAATTGACATTTGGAAACTATTTTTTTCTCGCAGCAATGCTATTATTAATAAATCCTCCAGTTTTAAGATAACTATAATTTGACTTTTTTAACGAAACAAATCATTAATGTTTCACATCAAGCAATTTTCCAACTCTTATTCAATTCATTTTTGTCATAGTGCGTTGTTGAGTAATTATACATACCTCATGCTACATAACATCATTCATTCACAAGCCATAATAAACTTAGCTCTCTCTATAGCTCCAGTAGAACGAATTCCAATTCATGCTCTTTCAAACTTCCATCATTTTACCATTAACAGCAATTATTCGATTGTGAAATCGAAAATTACTGCATTTCTTGAGCTTCAATTACATCCAAATTGCGATGTACGTAAAAGTGCAAGTATCTAATCGGCGAATTTTTTGTTATGATCAAGCAAACTGTGCAACCAAATCTACCGCGAAGCTAACTAACTTATAGTCCGGACAGTTGGTGTGGCATTTGTTGGTATCGATACGATGCAAGGCTTACTATGAGTTTATAGCCTTAAAACGCAAAATAAGTGAGCACAAGTAGCACACCGATTCAGTCCATTATAGTGTCCAGTCTCGATTGGTTTCGCGAAAATGTCAATTCATAAGAAATAACTTCGTGTCGCTTGACGGTTTATTGGCTTTCTGGTCTATTGCACAAGAATTGGTAATCGAAGCTATCTGAGTAAGGTGAGTGTCGCATTGGTGCTGTGACTGTTGCTGTTGCAGTATGGCTACGATAATGTTCCAGTCTAATCCTCTCATTAGCGTCACCATGACCAATCGTATCAATTTAGCATTTTGCCGCTGTTTTTAGAAATAGACGCGACAAAATGTTGGAACTAGGTACAGTAACGTTGTTGGGAAGGTGCAACGGATTTGTGGTGGAAATGCTGCACCTAGCTGCATCGTTGATGCAGTTCATTGATGGATAGAATTCTATTCGATATTTATGAATGATAGACTTAAGCTGAAGTGCTAGGCTATGAGTTTGTGACAAGATGTCATTGAATTTGAAGATACTTAGGCGATTGTGTAGGAGGACGTTTTGATTTTGTTAGTTTTGCAATGAAAAGCATTGCAGATTTAATGTAACAGTTTTTAGAGTGTTATATTTTTGAAAAAATCTTCCATTCTACTTTGATAAATATCATTTCACAGTTTGATCAATTTTCGTGACATAAACTTATCAATTATTTTAGTAAAAAATACATTTTAGCTTTACATCTTTGATTGTATTTAGTTTTGAAGCGTCCTTGATTTTATAATAACAAAATAAAAACACTGTGATTGCGAAAACTGAATGGAATTATGCATATAAAGTGGCTGTTTCAGCTATCATTTTGAATTTATTGACCCCTAATAATAGCTTCATATCTCAGTATAGGTTGTAAAATCTTTTTATGTAATTTTACTTCTGGTGTCTAACTGGGGCTGTTGATTTCTTATTTTACTGTTATTTCGCTCTTGTTTAGTTTCTGCTTAAATGCACCACAGGAAAATAGCCTGCTATTAATTAAGTGTTCGCCCATGAATCGTAGATTATAGAATAATTATGCTTAAAAAGAATAACTTGCTAATTTTTGAAAGACTTTACTTAGGTACCATGATTTTTGCAAATCTGAGCCACAGTCTTTTATCACTGACTTATTGAAAATTTCTGAATCGAAATAGTACTGCACCTATTATTAAAACTATATTCAGTAGACTGACAAATTCCTCATAAATTCTCAATTCCTTAGAATTTATCATAATTCTCATATATGGACAAGAATCAAACATATTATTCGTAGAGACGACCTAGGCCCTAAGAATTTTCAAAACTGAGCAATTGAAATCCTTTTATCAAAATTCACTTGGTATAATCTTGAATTCATTCAGCAAGTCATTTCCCAAAAACACATCCTCACATTTTTAAATCTTAAAAACTTGCCATTTCTATTCATCAATTCATTAAAAATTTGACTCAAAATGAAAAAATAAAAATTATTTTAAAATTACAATAAACAATTTTAAAAATTTAGAAAAAAAAAATTTGAATGTGTTGGGGAAAATCTGCAATTGAAATGTTGTTAGTGATGAAGTTGACTTTTAAATGTATCTTAAACTTTAGGGTAAATTCTTTATAGATGATGCACTTTCGCAAAATCTTTCAAAGATTACTGTTATGAATTTGGAAGTTAAAAGTTCACTTAAAAGTTTTTTCAGATACTTAAGATTTGTGACCTTTTCCTAATGCAAACTTAGACGATTTGAAAACGGAATTATCCCAGTGAGAGACTATTGCAAATAAATGAATGAATGTGGAAAAATATTTAATTTGAAATCAGCTGTTTGGAGTTGATTCTTTGGCAGTGCGGCGTTTTTACGTTCAGTGACCTCGCAATATAAATTATCAAGTTTAAAAATAATGATTATACTGTTCTGAGCTGCAAATACCTGTTGGGTCTGGCTATATACACTTTGAAATTAAATTTTGCCGTTAATAATGAGTACTAACGATATAAGTATCGTAAATTTTTTTAGCAGTTACTCCTATAAAGTTTGTTATTCTCACAATCCCTTACTTTGATAATATTCTTTTAACTGCGAAAACTTATTTAATAAAATTAATACAACACAAGCAAAATGTGTTAAAAAAGTGAATGTAAATAATAAAAAACTAAAATAATTACAACTGATGTTGTGATGTATTAAATGAATAAAAGTATTGCTTGTTGCCGAAAAATTCAGTGAAACTATAAGTTAAAACCCACTTCTGATGAAATCCATATGTAAATTCAATGAAATGTAGTCCTCTCAAAACTAAGCCGAAAATAAATATTTTCCAGAAAAACACTCAAAAAAATGTTTCTCATCAATAACCATTAAATATCAACTCTTCTATACACATCCGTTAAATCTCTTCCATACACCACCTACTTCCGAAAGAATCTTAGCAAATAATCCAACTACTAACAATTCCGCTTTCAATTTGCACCCACCACCATCACAAACCTTACCAATAGATTCACTATCAAATGCAGAAAATGTGTGCACCTCAATTAAAATTGACTTTTCCTCGAACAATTTCTCCTGTGGCTGACAATTATTTATCGCGTGAATAAATTCGCCAACTTGTTAGTTTATGACCGCTTCAAACCGTTTTGTATGCAGATTGCAGACCGTAGACAGAATATCAACCAGCCAACTAACCACGCACGCACGTAACAACACCAAAATGAAGGAAGACAAGGTGCATACGAGATCAATTTTATGATTTCATATATAACTTCAGCAAACTTCCTTAAGATGGAATTGAATGCAGCAATTCTTCTATTTGGTTGGATTACGATCTTGTGTGCAAATAAAATGCATCTTGCTTTTGATTCGATTTGTTGGTGAAATGGAATGAATGGAAATATTACGTATTTATTATTTCTGTGGGAAATAAATATTCTAAGGTTTTTTTTTTATTTTGGTAAAATATCATAGTAGTTATTTTATTTTTGCGGAATTTTTTTCGCAATGGCTTCATGGCCATTAAAATAAACGAGCATCGAAATATGATTTTGTTTAAGCATTGAATTTTCATTACATTCGAAAAACATTATAATTTGTTTATTCATATTGTTAGCCTATAAAACTCTCGCTTTACTTTGTTGCTTGGATTCACAAGGAAAAAACATTAATATAAATATATAAAAAAATATAAGTTTATAAATAAAACGTAAAAAATGTCAAAAAATGGAAAAGTGGTAAAAATTGTACCTGGATTTTGAATTATGCTAACCAGATTCAGTGAAAAAAAATTCTTAACCTCTAGCTTAGTTGCAATTATTATGCACAAAATCGCAGCATTGTAGTGGTAAAGACAAGTTCAAGCTTTCACGTGAAAACAGCAGCTTCACTTCAGTTTGCTCTAGAGAAAATATGGCTTTAGTCTGGAGTTTCAAAAAAGCACCAACACGTTTCTTAAAAAAATTGAAGGATTTTTTACGAAGGTTCTTTTAAGCTTAAATATTTTGTTATCTCGATTCTCTTTTCCTCAGTGTGCTGAATGAGCTGATACTTTAAGAATTGTTCTCAACTGTTTCTTGATTTAAATTACAAAAAAAAAAATATTGACAAAAACCAAAATTGGAGTGGCATTCAATGGCTAGAACTAGATAATGCAAACAAATTTAGGAGCTATTTTAACGATTTCACGGAAATAAATACATGTGACCAAGAAATCCAGAAACTCAGCAAGCGTAGCCTTGCGAAAACTTTAGATGAGGCCGCGTGAAAACGATATGATAGATATAACTTGTTTGGTAAATATCAATACCGTAAAAAGTGTCAAAATAGCTAATTGCAGTCAAAAAAATTGTAGAGTAGAAAGCTCAGAAGCTCATAATAATAAATACTAATAGCAAAACAATTTTTTCACGGGCACTGAAATACTTCAGCACAATGTGTGTTAAACTTTTTCACTTGAACTATCAACTTAAACACTTCCCCTCTTCCGTCTCACACCCAGAACCATTTAAAACATTTATTTAAAAGACCTCTTTTTCACTGAAACATCGACCAATTGCAGTCCAGCTTCATTGCCCACAATATAACCTGCAGAAGCTGCACTAGCTTGCTCCAGTGCATCTCTTCAGCTTAGTCTTCACTTCTGTGTCTGGAGGAAATTGACCAACGTGTTTCACACTGTGTTCATCTGCTACTTTAAAAAAAAGTCTACTCGGCTTTGTCATCGAGCCTAGCGTAGTACTAGGCAGGACGTTATAATATTAGAATGAACGTTACCTATTTTCTGTCGAAAATATTGAAAATTACCGTAACCGCTAAGGAATTGCGTTACTTAATAGTGATCTCAAGTTTTTTACTCCCTAACCAGAGTATTGCCTTGCTTGGATCGTTTGTACTCCTTCTGGGCGCTCATTGTCTCACCATTGTGCTTACGTCTTCTGCGGAATATCGAATTTCGTTCCATTGTAAGGTGTTTAATTGAAAGGACTCTAATGATAACAAACCCAGAGTGGTAGAATCATGCCATTATAAATGCTTCTTTTTTGCACTTGTACTAGTTTCTAGTGGTACTTATTATTATATTAATTATTATATTTATTCAATTATTTTCTGTATTTTAAAACGTGCTGGACTGCTGTCATTATGTCTAGCTTCAGCTTCGGCCACCTACAAAAGCTATCAGCTTACTATATGCCAGAAGCTCAGCTTAGTATTAATAATCAACACTAAATATTTAACTGCTGGTTTACTTAAGATGACTTCTTCATTGACACACGCTGGGCTATAAATATTCCCTATCCACCCTATTTAATTTTTTGGCTACATTTTGTTGAGATTAAATGACAGTCCGTATTTAGACATCCATCTGCTGACCGTCCAGATTACTTGTTTTGAGTTGCGCCTAGTATTAGTCACGAGTCACAACGAGCACAGTAATGTCATCAGCGTACGCAACCAAGCGAATTTTTTCGAGTATGGTTCTTCGTAACTGACTATCTTACAAGAAATTGCAAAGGTTCGTCCCATCATTTCGTAGAAGAGGAAATAATTCCCGCGAGAAACTGTTTTTCACTTGAAACTGGTCAAGCTTCGTAAATGTGTTCACATATCTTGCTGAGCTAAACACGTTCCTCCCTCAAGTGTCACGACAAGTAATACTCATTGTGAGAAATGGTTATGGCCTTCAGCCCCTTTAACAATCTTAATTGCCTCAGGAATTGCGTCCTTTTTAGATAATCCTCATCTATACTCGCATTGTCTCAGTGATAAGTCATCCGTGTCTTGGGTCGCTAACAGAATTCTCGAATTCATGAATTTTTAAAGAATTTTTCCTGCCGTATCTAGCCCACAGAGCGGGTTAGGCTAATGACAGCTGATTATCACCTTTGTAATTGCTTATAAAAACCAATCTTGCAGCTTTCTGTTTAGGAATACCGCATTTGCTAGGGAAGCAATTTACATATGGAGCAGCAAATTTGATCTCAAATCTATCAAAATTCAATAAACAACTTAGAATTTCATCGGGACCTGGAGCTTTCTCGTGAACCGATCTCAGGGCTATGTTATTTTTGAGTGCTTGAGGAGTCTTGCTTATTGTCTTCGAAATTACCGGGTTTTGTTGGCAGCCTACATGCTATTCTGGAAGTCGGCTTCATTATTGAGGCAATGAGCGATTCAGTAGTCCTTCTTTTATTAAAACTCATCCAGTTTGTTGCTTTTGCTTTTGCTGCTAGGACCTCAGCCAGTATCCCAGAATTTACCCTTCGTACGCTTCATGTTGCCGGGATATTGTGTAATTCTTGCCTTTAGCTAGTGATGTGGTTACTGCCTTATTAATCTTCGTTCTAAATGAGTGACGCCAGGCTCTGCAAAGCAAAAATACATCTGGAATAGTCTCTCTGTACCAAGTATGCGGAAAGAGATTTTGTGCCATAACGTCTGCTACTACAAAGTCCGTTTGGACTGTTATGTCCAGCAGTCGCTTACTATTGTTTTCGTGCTTAAGTCACTTCAAGTGACTGGCTGTTAAAGGATCTTGCAATTTATTCAACTGATCTGGAATTTGTGATGCTCTAAAGAATTCCTGATTACTCTTTTCCTGTTTCTATAAAAACAATCCGCTGTTCTCTTAGGTAAGCTGTGGTCAAAATTATCTTGACTACTTCCTAGTGCGTTTCACTAGAGAGCTCAAGCTTCAACTATAAGGCAGTCAGTATCACAGCTTTCGATGGAGCGTTTGGGTTTAATATATGAGACTGTAATCTGCTATCTCAGTTTACGTTTAATAGACTCTTTCAGACCTTATTTCTTCCTCAATTTGACAAGAACGCTTCCTGACCGTGTCTGCCGTAAAAATATAATTTTGGTTTAGGTGTCTTGAAAGCTTGCTTTTTGTTCAGTCTCCAAAAAAGGGTTAGCATCTTGTTTAGTCTCCCACTAAATGGTAGCCCTTCTCCAGGTCTGATTCAAATTTCTTCTGTCCGGAGTAGAAAATTACTTTTTCTCCTGAATTTACATATGTAGAGCTTTCAATTTTAGTTGAATATATTTGCTGGGTGCTGGCTTTGACTGTTATTCTTTATGCTTTTTTTGGTTATAATACACATATACTTCTTGGACTAGTGACAAGCTTCACAAAGCCCTAGTTGATATTGATGGCTGTATTTCGCTATCTGTTGGTTCAAAGTTTCATCTTATTTGTGAAAACATTGCATTTATGCAAAAACTACTTTTAGTCGAAGTCTCATCTTGGCAATATGCGACAATTTTGGCGTGTTGCGTCTTTGAACTAAAGCAAATTCCTTCGGTTCCTGGAGTTGGACTTAGAAAGGCGACCACTGGGCACTTCTGTTGTTGTGCAGTCATTGAGCTGAAAAAAACCGGTTATTCTGTGGTTCACATATCAATGGATAATTATGTGATGAAAAAAGCCGTATTTAGTTTTTTCGCCATTTATCTCTTGCCACTTCTGATACACGTTTATTTCAGTTTTCATGTAAGGTTTTGTATTTTATAAGTTTTATATTTTGCATTTGTTTGCATGATACTTGAACATTTCACTCACATTTTACATCCCTCTGCTGACGTTATTTGAAAACAAGATATTGGAGTGTGAGAAATCATAGTCTTGTTTTTATCTTATCAAAACCACAGGCTGAGTTCCAGAATTTTCGCTGGTATGAAACATAATTTTAGAGCCTGGTAAGGTCACACTTTTATTTTTGAATCGATAGTAAAGATAGTTAATTGGTTATGCTTCCTTGACTAACTTAAGCTGCAAGTAAAAATTACAAATATAAAAAAAAACTAATGTTTTAGAACTTTCCGGTGGTCAATTACATATCTAAAACGCTTCCATGCAGGCATCCGATTTCGAAAAAAATGTATTTTGAAAATCTTGTGCCAAATATTATTTCCGTACATAAACTGGTTTCATATGAGCGCTTAATGTATGTATTTTTCACAATGGGATTAGACAAAAAGTCACTCGAAGCTCAGGCCAATATTCTCCAAATTATAAAGCTGTTGTTCAATAGTAACATATTTTTCGTGCGATTTGGCTCGAAGCAAATTGGTTAGGTTTTAAAAAGAAATTTGTTTGCGTGATTTTGTTTGCGTGATCATCTTCAAATGTTCAAAATATCTTAGTGAAAAACTCCCATTTATATTAGATATTATTAAGATTTTTTTTTAGCCTGTCGATAATTTTCAAATATCTGCCAAATACTCGTATTTATGTTTGTTAAACTTTTGAAAATCAATTTTGAATCACTGGAACCAAAATGAGCTTTTTGGTATGTTTATTAAATGCCTTAATTTTTTACTGCCTATCAAAACCGAAAATGAAATTGAAATCAAAAACTGACTTAAAGTTGTCAGACTTATTGATTATATCGATATATGCAAAAAAATTGAGTAATAAGGCTTCTAAAGAAAAAATTAGTGTCTAATTTTTGGCTCACAAATACTGAAAAAAATAATTATCAGACCCAAACCACTTAAAATTAAGCAGCTACAATTATTTAGTATGTTTACAAAAACATGCCATTCCCCAACGAATATACATCAAACTACCCTTGAACTTTACAACCAATCGACCACATTCCTGAATCATCTCCCTGCAAAATTACAACTTTATTGTTAAATGCAATCTAGGCGTCGAACAAAAATAAAGGAAACGCAAATTTATTTTCCTTGGAATCATTTTATTCAATTTGAAGCGATATACCCATAAATCTTTATTGTCCTTAAATGAACGTTACATACGTTCTTGGAAGCAATGAAAAATGCCGCTGCAGGAAATAAACGAAACCGAGAAAAAACTGCAATAAAACGCCTAAAATGAAACAAGTTCCACTATCACTGTGTGGCGTGTTCGTGTTTCAACAATTATAGTCACAACAGACAGCACAATTCGAAGAAGAACACGCGAAAAATGATTGACTGGACGATTTCAGTTTGAGCAAATAAAACAGCTGGAAAAAAACTGCATTGAAATGTAGCCAAGGATAACTTAAGGTTGTAGGTCAGTCGTAAAGTTTTTATTACTTCTAGTATCGATCTGAAATTGAAAAATGATTTCTCTTGTGATTCACTTGTTGATTGCTAGTACTGTGATATGATTATAAGTTTTAAGGTAGACGTTGGAGAACAAGGAAAAACCCTCATTGAAATCTACCTCATTTCCTACGATTCAAATGAAAACCGCATTTTAGCTTTGCTCTCAAGACTATGAATTCGTATTTTTGACCATTAGTCATATCTCTTACATTCGAAATTAACAGTAGCTCAGTAATTGAGATCTTAACAGACCAGCTCTCCCACGATCATTTGCTCGAGATAGGACCGACAATTTTATCTCAGATCGAGTTAATTGATTCTTAAGCGCTAAGTTTCATTACGGTGAAAGCTTTTCAAGGTGATTCAAGCTCTTTGCAGACCCGGAATTCATTAACTTCAGTTTTATGTCCAACTGCAAGCGATCCATCCATTCTTGTTCATTTACCAGCCTAACCTTATCGCGATTGCCAAGGCTGCGTGTATCTTAATTTCAACTGTAATCTACTTGAAAATAGCGCACTATCTATTCTTCGTTTTCACTCTCCCTCTTCTCTGACCACCATCAAGCCGATCATTACGTTGCTTTTAAACAATAACTTTTTTAAAGTCTTCGCCGGATCGCAAGACGTCGAAAAGTAATTTCAGCTCGAAATTAATCTACTCCCGAGAGATAGGAGGATAATAGAGGCGGCACAGTTAGTTGCTTTTAGTTGTCGTTTTTTCTGATGTTTTCGCATCATTTTTATAGGAAAACAATTTCGCACAATGACTTGACTCTGCGATGATTTGTGTAGCTAGCACAGTAATTCTAGATGTATTGCGTTCGGGCCGTCCGACAGTTTGATTTTAGCCTCATTTCGCAAAATTATGGCCAAGTTGGTTTTGCTTGCGTCTTTTTGTTAACTAGGTATCTTTCGTTTCGTATCCAGTACATGAGAGGATGGACGGCGCAGAAGATATGAAATTGATCGCGAAAGGAAAATAGAATGCCGAGCCGGTCCGGATGAAACTCGAATTGACCCAACTTTTATTGCGGTGGCGGATGAGGCTGATTATATGTTAGCGAGTCCGATTTTAAGACAACAACATTCTGTTCTGATTTCATGATGTTTGTTTATTTGCTCTTGTTGTAAAGTCTGAATTTGTCGAATTGAAAAGTTCGCCAGAGACACGAATACCGTGCCAAACATAATGACAGATATTTTGAAATGTATGTTATTTTCGTTTGTAGGATGCAATCTTGAAATGAGCTAAGTCCTGAGTTGAGGAGAGTCGATGCTGATATGCCGCAGATCGAAGAAGTTTTTTTTGATGAAAAAAAATGTTATGAAGAAGCGTCTGAATCGGATACAATGAAAAAATGTTGAAATTGATGTGGAAATAAAACATAGCTTATTTTTCATGTAAATTGTAGCCGTTAATCAATAAAAAAAACCTCTTAAAAAAAATTTAAAAAAACTTAGTTTACAGCCACTTTAAAAGCTCATTCTTTAAAACAACTTGAATTCGCTTACACATTTGAATTAATTTAATTCATTTTAGTCTTTTGCTTTGGCGATGCATAATTATTCCATTAGTTAAATTTTCCGGTCAAATTATCAATTATGTAATGGGCTTTGGTGCTGTTTTCGTTAATTTGAACAACAAATATTTTCATTAACAAATGCTGTTTCGGAGACATTATCCTTTTTTCAAAACAAAAAATGATATAAAATGTTCTGATTTCACCGAAAGCTGTTCCATTATGCAACATTTTTCTCACCAACTTAAAACTTACTTAAAATTACCCCTTCTACTAAAAAAAAAATTCGAAAAAAAACCTAGTACGTTCATCTCTTCTCAATCTATAATTAAAATTTAAATTATATATTAATTAAAATTCCTTTCAATATGATTAAATATTTTCGGATAGGGATTAATTATACGCCACATGACCGAAACTAATTATCAGCTAAAAATAGCTAAATATTGTAGTGTGTTCAGATATTGACGATTTCATTAGCGTTTCGATTTTTCAGGTAGCAAGGTTTTAAATTCGTCTGATTCAGTTAATTATACCATGTGTTTGTGTATATAGTTAACTATTAGTAGTTTTTGGCTAAATAGTTTGAATAAGGTAATGTTATTCTGCTTAAAGGTTAATTTATTCAAGGTGAATTTTAGTTTAGATCTTACACTAAATGTTTCTCACGATAAAATTTTAATTAAAACTAAAACGATTATATTTTGCTAAAATCAAATAATTAAAATTAAGTTTTGAAGTATGAAGAAAAAAATATAATGTACTCTGCTTTTATTCAAAATATTTAATAATTCACTATAAATAAAAATTTAAAAACATTAAAATTAAAAACGAAAACCATATGTCAAAAGTCACCTCAATTGATTTAAAATCGCATTCGCATTGTTCCATTATTATTTTGAAAAATAATATTTTCTGGCTTACATTGTTATCTAGGACTTTGTATGTTTAATAACTTTTCTCATGTAGCTAAGTTGTTTCCACGCCTGAACACGCAGAACAAATTTTTGAGAAAAATTTAATTTATTTTTCTCTCATGTAAGTGTTGTACGATTCCTGCAATAACCTAAATCAGTAAAATGAATAC
This sequence comes from Nemotelus pantherinus, assembly GCA_963978885.1. Lineage (NCBI taxonomy): Eukaryota > Metazoa > Arthropoda > Insecta > Diptera > Stratiomyidae > Nemotelus > Nemotelus pantherinus. The sequence goes on from OZ022266.1 coordinate 8,372,659, forward strand.
AAATACGATTCAGACCAATGCAATAAGTCGTTCAATAAAAACCAAGGCTACCTAATAACAACACAATATATTCACAACATATTAGGAAAGTTTAACTTTGTTCATCAACATAGTCACCTTGAAAAATGATACAAGCCTTCGAAGGCTTTTGTAACTTTTCGATACCTCTTTCATAGAATGTTTTATCTTTTGACTCAAAATGGGTCTAAGTGTCGGATATCGCTTCTTCTACAAAAGTCCAATTTTTGCTAGGAGCCAATTTTGAGAAAATGATGGATGCGGATGCAATCTGAAGTGCGATTCATGCATTTATACCATCGACTTGTGACTCGACGCATTGTTTTGGTGAAAAGTAATTTTTTTCTTCTTTTTATGGGAGCGTTTTTTGCTGTTTCATCCTTCAAGTGCACAAATAATGGCAGATAATATTTGCGAATGATTTTTTTTCCCTTATCACAGTATTCAATGAATATTATTCAATGAATATTATTCAATGGTCATCACAAAATATGGGCGGCATTACTTTTCCTGGTGACTGTTGGGATTTTCGCCGCTTTGGATAAGGTTCACCAGCTGATGTCTTCTTAGATACTGATCGTTTTGATTTTATAATGTAATGATGTAACCATGTTCCATTGATTGTAACAAACCAACCAAGCCTTTGCTATGACGATATATTCACCTATCATGATAAATTAAGACACGAAAATGTTTTGAATCTATTGTTTTTAGAAAAGAAAAAAACCTGGTTCAATAAAATAACTGTCAGCTCACAGACCAATAACCAAGCTGTCATGAAATTTTGATACTTATTATTTGAAGGTTGATTTTATAATTTGGTTGTTGGTTATTTGGTTGATACTTATTATTTGGTTGTTGTCTGTATGTTAGCCTTGGGACTTATTCACTGATGTGTTATTTCCCATAAATAAATTGATTTTTTTCCGATTGCACGATTCCAAATAACACCATAAGAAAACTATTGTGGGAAGAAAAAAGGAGGAACAGTTTTATATTTTTACCAATTTTATTTGCTTGAAATATTTAAAAAATGAAATGTTGTACTCGCGGCAGGATTATCAGGTCGAATATGCAGCATATGTAAATTTGATAATAGTATCTCTTTGAGCCAAAGCTACCCAATCAACTACACCACCACCAGAAATCTATCAACCCAACCTGACAATTGATATTTGTTTTAATCGGATGTCTAAATCGAAAGTTATTGGATTTAGGGTTGGGTTTTATCATCTGAAAGATAGTAGCTTGTCTAAGTACAAATTTGGTCGAAATACTTGGTGCTGGGAACCATATTCTAATTTTGCAGCCAAAAGTATAACAATAGAGATTGACATGTCTCATAAAGTTTGTCTGCATTCATTGTCTACATCGGAAGTTTCAAGGCAGAAAGCTTTTCTTTTGCCATCTATTACCTTTTAAAACCTTTTATTCTAATTTAAATTTTTTTAAATAGCTTGTGCTCTTTCATTATGTTACAATTTACACGCATTCAGAATTTGATTTAAAGTTTGAAATAATTTAAAAATCAACGTACATAAATATAATGATCGAAAAATAAAGGAAAATGCTGGTTTTGAGTTTTCAAACTTAACCAGCTCTTCTCTTGCTTTCAGGACTATTGATCCAAGGTTTTATAAATATCTCTTAGAGATGAGTTTTCAGCCTGTTTGATGCCATTTTGTTCCGTAGCTACTTTCTTTTGCCTAATTTTTGATTGCTAGCTAGTGATGTCTAGGTACACATTCAAATTCATACCACAACTTTTTTGTCGTAAGCCCGAGTGTCTCGAAAAATCTCAAAATTATCACTCTTACGTAATCATTTCTTATGACTTACTACTCGAAATTGTTTTTATTTTCAAATTATTATTCATATTATTCGTCATTAATGTCTATTGGTAGAAGAGTTATTTCGATGTGGATGCTTAGTAGACTCAAATCCACTTGATTTCCAGTCACAATGTGGTTTTCATTGAGTTTGCTCGTCGTAAACTAAAACTTCACAACACGTTCCTAATTATGCAACTCATATCTCAAAATAAAATTTTCTTCGAACCCTGCAACAATCTTTATATTTTTGGTTCTTATCCGAATATCGGAGAATTGTAAAACCACCATGTTCTAGATTTTCAGCAACGCAAAATACCTTTAACTGTTCCTTAAACAATCGATTCAAACCAATTTTCTGTCTGCTCGACATTTTCGGTAAGATTCAAAAGATTAAGGCTGAGAGTTTTCATTGGCCCCTACTTTTCGCCGAGGACTTAGCTCTTTTCTCGTCAGGTTTATAGTAAATTATTAGAAAAGCTGCTTTAAAGCATGGTTTATAGATTCTTTCAGACTACTTATTTAACCCCTTCAGTCCCTGTGTGCATAATTATGCCCACAATCTTCAAGCCTCGATTTCTATGCTTGCATTTCATTTGCAACGTTTCTGACCAAAAGGGCAGAAAAATGAATATGTTCACTTTCTATGGTTGGAAATCAGTTGCGTATAGAAACTTTAGAAATTATTTCATTTGTGGTGAAATACAATGGAGTCTAGCAGCATGTTGCAATCGAGTAAGTGCATGCAGTTTTTTTATGAAAATCTAATATTTTTAAGTGTTTTTATAATAAATAAAGTAGATGAAATATAACTTATGGGTGCAATGAATAGCTTCAGTGACAATATGTTTATTTCTGTTGTTGTATTTTGATATAGTATAAGAGCGAAATATTGTGTGCATAATTGTGCACAATTATTCTGAAGCGTCATCGTATACCCATAATAAGTTTGTAGAAAACGCAATTATTTATTTGTTGTTTGTGTTTGGAATCGTTTTGTTACATGCAGAAAAACGATATAATGTGGCATCGCCTCGGGACTTGGCCGAAATTTTAAATTTGGTGACGAATTCGGACATTGAGCTGAGCGATGACGAGGATGGCGATATACTCGTACAACCAAATGTAGCTGCTTCTTCGTCAGTACGTGTTGGTGCTGATAAAATTAGACCACTAGACCAAGAAATAATTGAACCTGATATAGATAGTGATTCTGACATCGAGGCTGACTTACCATTGCTGCTTTTGAAAGAGCGCGACCAAGGACAAATTACGGAAAAGGGCGCGGTGAAATGGTGCCGTCAAAGTTTCGTCAATTTGTCAGAAACCGTTTGGAGTGGTACTGAACCTGAACATTTGAAATTCCTGAGTCCACTGGCTTATTTTGAAAAATATATTGGCGAAACCCTTTACGAAGACATGGCCACCTACACAAATATGTATGCGCTACAGCAGGATGCTGGCTTCAAACCAACCTGTGCAGCCGAAATCAAAGCGTTATTCGGGTTGCATATAGCTATCGGGAGTCTGAAGCTTCCAAGGGTACGCTTATTTTGGAATAAAGGATTACGAATTAACCTGTTCAACGATACAATGTCAAGAGACAGATTTTTTAAAATTCGCTCAAACCTACATTGTGTTGATAATCTGCAAATACCCGAAAACTGTCAGGATAGAATGTATAAAGTCCGTCCACTTTTCGATGCAATTAGGAAGCGCTGCCTTGAATTGGATATGGAGGAAAATCTTTGCATCGACGAGCAAATTGTTCCATTTCGGGGAAAATTGGCGATCAAACAGTACATAAAGGGCAAACCAACACCATGGGGTGTTAAAATTTTTGTTCTATGTGGGAGATCGGGACTTGCTTACGATTTTCTAATATACCAAGGGGCTACTACTGGATTAGACCCAGAAAACATGAAAAACTTTGGTCTTGGTGCTTCAGTTGTGCTCCATCTTTCGGAAAGAGTAACTAAGGAAGGACATAAATTATATTACGACAATTACTTTTCGTCGTTTCAGTTGCTGGAAATATTGAAGCAGCGAAAAATTTTTGCAGGCGGAACAATCAGATTGAACAGGTTTTCTAATCCTCCACTGGCTTCCGACAAAGACATGAAAAAAATTGAACGAGGATCACACGATGAGCTGGTTAGTGAAAATGGCGCAGTCATTTTGGTGAAATGGCTAGACAACAGGTCAGTCTGCTTGGCATCGAATTTTGTTGGTTGCGGAAATGAAGACGAAGTTTCTCGATGGGATAAAAAACAAAAAAAATATGTGACGGTTAAACGACCTGAGATAGTCCGTTTGTATAATCATTCGATGGGTGGTGTCGACCTTCTGGACCAAATGATCGGACTATACAGAATATATGTGCGCTCTCGTAAATGGACTCTACGAATGATTTTTCATGCAGTAGACCTTGCATTGGCGAATTCTTGGTTTGAATACAGACGAGACTGTAAAAAGCTCTCAATCCCGAAAAATAAGCAGTTAGATTTTTTGGACTTCCGTTTGTATTTCGCAGATTGCCTTTGTAAAGTTGAAACGAACAACAGGAAAAGAGGGCGTCCCAGTAACACAAATACGAGCCAAACACCGAGAAGTAAAGAGGAGATTCGACCGCTGCCAGATTCACAGCACGATGGGATAGGCCATCTTCCACATCTAGATGGAAACCGAGAAGGAAAGAGGTGCAAAAAATGCAATAAAAAGACTCATTTTTATTGCGGCAAATGTAATGTACATTTGTGTATAAAGAAAGAGAGGAATTGTTTTGTACTTTTTCATACAAAATAAAAATATTGGGTGATTATATCCATCACTTCCCTTCATACACAAGTGTATACTAAGGAAAGAATTTATTTTGTTTGCACGTTGAATTGTTTATTATTATGTTATTAGTTATTTTGGATAATGAATAAAGTTAAATTGTTATTTTTGTGATATCCCTTTCTTTTTTTTACTATGTTTAGCAACCATTGGGCAGTTTTGTGCATTATTATGCACACGCCACAGATTCCACCAGCGCCATCTATTTGGAAAACTATTTCAACTAAAATGCAAAACAAGCCCCAGAAATCAGAATTACCAAAAAAAAATTTTTTTTTTCTCCACCATAAACAGTCAGGTCTGAAGGGGTTAATGAAGTGAAAGATCAAAATCAACCCCTTTATAAACTGAAGCTCTGTATTTTACACATCATAAGTATTGCCCATCGCTCACTATTACCTCTTAGCTGAATTTTGAATTAAATTTCGAAAAAATGTCTCGTCTTTTGAGGTGATTTGAGTTTATTTATTTATTTCAGCAAACAAGATATACAATTACATATAAATGAAAAAAAAATTAAACTAAAAACAGGTATAAAATACAACTGAATACAATGCAAATAAATAAATTAATATTCAATAAATAAATACATAGCAGCTGAATTTAGAGAGAGAAGTGAACCGATGATCTGACATATCGTACGACTTCCTTCAGAATAACAAGTAATCAGAAGAAAACATTCCATTTGAGCGTTTTCAAATATATTTTTAAGACTTTCACGTCAGAACGCCGTGCGCTGCCATCGGAAAAAATAGTTTGTCATATTTTTGCTTGAGTTCTGGCCGTTTTTCTTACAATGCGTGGCTCAAACGAATCAATTGTAGCCTGCTTGTATCAGAATTGCCAGATTTTAGCAGCTCATAGTATACAACATCCTTTCAATCCCACCGGATCATAACATGACTTTCGATCCGTGAATATTCAGCTTTGGTATTGATTTTGGGATCGATGGCAACTTTTGGCTGAGCATAGCTTAGTAGTTTTTCTTCTTGAGGTTTTTATAGAATATTCATGTCTCATCACCAGTCACAATCCTATGTAAAAAAAAACCTTTTTTGTTGTTGCCATTGAATCAACTGCTTGCATGTGAAAACACGCCTTTCAACGACCACCGATTTTGTTTCATAAGGCAACCAATTTCTTTGTTTTTGGATCATTCCCTTCGATTTGCTAGTTGAGTCACTTCTAATGATTCTGCATGTTCTTGTTGCATTTGACTTGAATATTAATCAAATAATGCCTCCAATTTATTATCTTCAAATTTCGACACAGTAATCAGCATTATGGAAACGTCGAAGCAATTTCCTACATGATTTATCATTTGCACAAGCACTCGATGCGCTTAAACTGCACTTTTTCCATTCTTTTTTCCTCTGAACACTTCACTTTTGTTACTCTTAGTGTAATAAAAGAGTATGTAAATAGGTTGCAACCAGTTCATAGGTTTAAATTTTAGTTATTTAAGATGTTGGTTTCGTTTTCGTCTTGCATCTTTTCCGGTTTGCGTTTAACTTTTGAATTTTTCACGTTCATTTTGAAATCTAATATTAGCGTTGCAGGTTTCTTACTTAAAATCTAGATTACAAGCAGTCTGTAACTATTATTTGTTAAATAAATAAATATGTTATATTTTCTGCATTATATTAAACCGAATATCTGCAAAATATTAGTATCCCAAATATGTGGAATTAATTTGAGATTCGGGTAAATCGTCTATTAGCCATTGGCGTAAAAGCTAAAAGAGACAACTGGTATAAAATTACATAAAAAAAAACGATGTCTGATAGAAATTTGCGGGGTTGGATTGATTATTGGGGTTCTCCTTAGGCAAGAATTTACCACAGACCGAACCTCACTCCGTTGCTCTCGACCCATATTTAGGCTGAGTGAAAGGCGCCCACGATCCGTTTTTCAGGAGTTGAACTGAAACGGGATCCAAAAGAGTCAAGCTATATCTCAGCTTCCTCAGACCGGAAAGTTAGCTCCGTCGATGTAAATTGATTCGATTTTATAATATATTATGCTAAGACTGCGATGATGCTATATGCTTCAATAAAAATAACTCAACCGTTTTGCTCATATTGTTTCGTAGCTTCAAAATGTATTGATTTTCTCAGTCAATCAATTCGTAATCTTTTTGATTTTTTTTTACGTTTTCACGTTGATGTGCAACTTTGTCAAAATTTACAAAAAACTTTCTATTCGGAAATAAGCAAAAATTTGTTAGTTGTTAACTTGCAATTATAACCTGGCACTAAATTATTAAATCATCAAAAAAAAAAAAATAGTTTATCGACTTCTTACTCTCGACAGCATCCTCATTGTTAATTAACATTGTGCCCCTCAACATTAAACTAAGCCACCAAGTCCTAGATGATCTGCAACGCTCCAATCTTAAATTACTATATTGAAACAATAAACTTGGAATCCACAAATCATCTCAGCTAATAACAATACACATTACAAATGACACACTATCCACAATACACAAAGTTTCTGATTGCATAAATGTAGTGGATGAGATATATTATCTGATCCTCGACAAAAAACTTAGAAGTAACTTGAGGGGATCCAGGAAAAACTCCGACGATAACTCAACCACTCCATTTGAATTCACCAGTGAAAATGGCCTAGAAAAAGAGTCTAATAAACTAAAGAACAATTCAAAACGCCATCATTGATAACACCAGCAATCATAAATTCCATTTCGCTAGATGAATTGATATTAGCTAGACTGAGGCCCCGGTTCGAGTCCAAGTCTGAGTCCTCCATTCCAACGACTGTTGTTCTGCGATGGTGAACAAAAGCAATTAAGTCGTTTGTCGATATACATATAAATCATAATTGATCTTGTATCCGATGAACGATATTATGTGGTGATATTGACTGTGGGCTTAGTGGTTGCAGTTGGCTGCGGAGTGAATGCAATCCGGCGTGCCATCAAGCAGAACTATTTGAACAGTGTTTTTTTTGCGACGAGTTGAATCAATAGGCAGTCTGGCTGTTGTGGGTTGTCTATGGTCTGATCATGTCGCTGAAGGATATTCTGTGGTTAGTAATGACTTTGAACTACTAACAAGATCGTGTTAAGTGCCGGAGAGAACAGAGCTGGTGTATGTTATGCAGCTGTAATAGAACAATGTTTTGCTGGTACAATATGGAATCGGAGTTCAATTCGCGTTTGTGGTTTTGCGTGATTTGTAGGCAATTAGTGTCCATGCAATTGAACATGATTGTTTTCTGTACTTTCCACTTACAGATGCATCATGCACATCACTGCAAACGAAAAACCAAAAAACCTATTTCCTAAATTGAAACACTTTTTTAGCAGTTCATTCTGAGGTACATGAGGATAAGATGATAAATTGACTCCCTACAAATTTGTATAGTGTGCTAATGAAAGTGCAAGTTATAATACCAGTCAAACAGCTATCGATTCGTTTCAAACTACTTCAATTTGAATCCTAAATAATTGCACATCGAACCACATGCCGAGCTTTGACCCACCTTCGATCAAATCCATCGCTTACACACCTACGGTGAAAAATGTTTCATAGTTTTTATCCATGCTACGCGAGCTCGTATAGAAAGTGCTGTAGCAGCACAAAAACATAAATAGTAATCATCAGAATAGCCTCACGCAAGAGGAAGACGCTACAAAAAACAATGTAATGTATGTTGAGAGTGGTGTTCGAAAAAAAGAAGCGGAAAATAACCGAGTATGATGTGTTAATGCGAAAAATGTGAAAGTGCTCAAATTGCAGGATGCACAGCGTACATAACTGCTGAAATCGCTAAAGTATCTTTGACGGACCATGCATCTGTATCTCCGGACCATCTAGCTTCAGTGTTCTTCGGACTCGGTTTTTTAAAGGCCTTTGGTTGCGAGTAGTTACTGCACGCTGGATCTATGACAATGACAACAATCCAAGCGTTACCTGGCAAACTTGCAACAAAAGCTTACGATGCAAAAGTAAAAATGCCTGATGTCAATAATAAATCTTCAGAATGAATTGGTAATGGTAATCAATGGATGGATGGATAGATGATATTTTCATCTTGACGATGATTGAACGTACGCCGGTTTATTGAGTGATGAAAGTGCTATCGGATTGGTATATGTTCTATTGTTCGAACGTTTTGAAATTTAGGATTTTTTGGAGGGTCTCGTGAAAATGATACAATGGATGATTACATGGATGGAGTGATGGATGTAATTAAAGTGTGAATTGTGGTCGTGTGTTGTATGATTGTTGTAATTAATTTTGTAGGCTTGTATTAAGTGAGCTTGGTGATGGTGTGTTGAAAAGTTTAAAATCAATCAATTTTATCATTTGCAAAGTTTTTATGATTGTTTGACGAAATTTCTTCTGAATATTTAGTTACATTAGCCGTGGTTAGATTTTTGGCTTACCGAATCATTAGGCGGTTTCTCTGCATCATGTAAATTCTGCAGGCATTAAATTAAATAGATGAATTTCATAGATTGCGGCAGTTAAAAAAGGAAGAAGAGTGTTAATATCGCTAACATGTTGCGAAAGCTTTTACTATTATCTATCCATGAAGAGAAAGGAGATTCAAAACTTAGAACTCAAATTAGACGAAACAACTACAATTGAAGGCGTTAGACGAATAATTTTAAATTTTAGAATCTTCTAAGAAGCGGAACTATATACTACGGCACACTTTTTGATGAGCTAATGTCGATTTAGCTAATGTCGATTTAGATGCAGTCCAGGGGTTTCACTCACTGCTTAGAATACTGTGTGATTGCTATGATGTTTCAAATGTTTATAATACTGATGAGATAAAACTATTTTTAAAGCGACTCCACATAAATCGTTATGCTTTAAAAATAAACGTGCGTAGCTAGGAATCTTTGACATGTTATCTTGGTTAATTTAAGTATCAAGAAAAATGAATTGCAATTGACTGAAAATGCTAAAATATCAAGGTCCTTAGAAAAAATAAGACACTTAACGAAATTCGGCCACAGATTTCTGATCTAACGTTAAATCTTGGATGGTGATACAGCCATTTCATACAAAAATTTGAAGAAATCGCAAAATCAAAATATTTCTTGATGACGCTAGTTAAAATTTTTTTCTAAACTTCCAAAGATCCGCTATCATGAACTCTTTGCCAAGAACCCAAAGCACCAGATTTCCACCGTGAATATGAACAATATTTATCTTGTTTTTTTTTTTTGTGAGAGCATTAGTCTGTGATAATAACAATGTCTGTGATAATGACAATCCATGTTGTCTTAGAGTGGAATATTTGGGAATAGGTACTGCGGCGAAATATTGTAAGCAGGAAGCCATTGAGGAAAACTACCAGAAATATTTAGGGGAAGGTGAACATTTTTTCTTAACAATGAAAAAATAGGAGATCTAGATAGTTCGTTTGGATTTTGAATAAACATTTTTTAAAAAAAATATTGTTGCTCAAGTAGCGAGTTGTACACGTTCCAAGTAGGGTTGCCAACTCAGTGGATCGGAAATCCGAGATTAAAATAAAAAAAATAAGTGAAAAACAATTTTATTTATTTAAAATGATATTTCTTTACACTACGAGCTGCATGTAATGCCTTTTGATTTGCAGTGATAAAGCTATAGAATTCTTCACATGTGTAATTAAAATTTGTGCATACCTGTATTTCTGATTTTACATGTGTTTCATTAAGCCGATTACGATTTTTCGACCACAGTAGATATAAAATACGAGTTCTGGCGCACTTAAAAGGAGCAAAAGAGGAACAATAAGGACATGGTTTGTGCGGTTATCGGAGAGAGAGCCCTTAATGTATAAAATCTTATTGAAAACCTCCCTGCAATGGATCACAATGGCTTTATTTTTAAAAATATAATATAATATAATATAATAATATAATAACTATCTTTTCAGTTATTTTATAAATATAATAACTATAAACTTGCAAGCTCTACGGACTTTTCTATCTAATAAATTCATTCAAGTGTCAGAAACCACAAAAGCCTCTCAGGAAACTATTGAGTTTTTCACCAAAAAAATTTCTTAGATCAAAGATAATTCCTCGATCGAAATTCCCGTTACGGACAACCAAGAGTTTTGTGAGCTTGGTTACTCTAAGACTCATTTACAAATTAGTAGGGGTGACAGGCTATCCAAATCTGATCCAGAAAGTGAACCAGCAAAACAAATTCATTCGTCACTTGACCAACAAAATTAAGAATGAGCAGTGGGAGCACTTCATGAGTAGCTTTGATCCTGATTTTGGCATAAGTAGCTTTGATCCTGATTTTGATATTCTTCGAAAAATATTTTCATATTTCTAAACTAAGAATCAACTGGGAATTCCACCCATTCACGCGTCTTTTGGCCTAAAATATAGTGCGTTATATAAAATACACTGCAAACACGTCTTCGGAAGACGATCTTAAAAGGAAAAAACACCGAGTAGGCTGCGGTACCAATTTTACATATCACATATCCAAGAGGAGACCCCATTCCAAGAACTTCTTTTAAAGAAGTAGAAAAAAAATAGGTTCACAGTCTGAATTTCCAGGTCTAGATAAACAAATTCTCAGGTTTAGATAATATAATTTGCCTGCACATGCTAATAATATGCTTCAGACAACGTCAGGCTATAACCAATGCCATTTCAAAAGATATCCTGATTGTTGAAAACACAGTCATCGTCATTTTGCCCAGGAAAAACTTAATATTCCCTCAAAACCTCTTTTCTTTTATCTCCAAACTCACGGATATAAGAAGAATAAAAATACTGGCAAATAATTTTCCGCCGGTTTAACAGTTCGGTTTTAAACAAAAACAGTCCACAAAACTCCAGCTAGCTTGTGTAGTCCAGCATACTAGAACTGGTCTCAGTAAAAAAAAAATTCAACAGGGCTCGTTGTGGTCAATAGGACTCGTCAAAGTATTCAAAAAAGCGTCCAACGCTAGGCTTATTGTCAAACTAGACGATTTCTGTCGATCAGCTTTATTCATTCAGCTCATTGGAATGTTCCTTCAAATTTGAACCTTTCAAATCGGAATTGATAATATTCTCACATCTGAAAGACATATAGCAACAGAAGTCACTCAAGAATTCCCTTTGTCGTCAATTTTATACAGCTTATATACAACAGATATTCTTAGAACCGGCAGAATACATATCTTCTTTTTTCCGGACAAAATGTGTATTTTTCACATGACCAGACAAACTGCAGCCTTTATCTGAAATTTTCAACGTTCTATTGATTCTTTTCTGGAATATTTTTAAAAATGGAAAATTCTATGCTTACTTTTTATGGACAATTAATCCATAGATTTTCAAGAGACGGCCGAATCCATAAAACAGGGTTTTTTCAGCATTTTGCATAGCTAACAATATAAATTCCACGAACAACACTTAGCACCCTCTTTGCTTTACTCAAAAATTGTCTCATATACAACTTGATTAGCGCTCTTTTCTAGTAACAAGTGGCAATTACCCGATTTTTTTACAGCTGTGTAGTTTTTGGACAAACCACCAAATCGAGCAAGAAAAAATTGCAGTGAAGCCAAAAAATGGCTCTCAGAAAAATTTTAAAGATTCCCTGGTACCTCAGAAACATCGCATTCATAATGAAACAGGAGACAAAAAACAATCGAAACAGTCCCCAAATACTCGTACGTTAACGAAACTGCACTAAAACTATTCGAAACGATAGACTTTCACCCTAACGAATCTCTAGCACCCTGCAATTTGATAAACCCAGTTCTGAATCAGCTTATAAATTAGAGCAAACTTTGCCCCATTTATCACATAAACACACCGTATAGTTAGTTTAACGTCAAAAGTCACTTAATGTCAAAAGTCGTGTCCAAAGTTGGAAAATACGTACCAGCTTCAGGACATCACCACATCTCAGTCAGCTCAAGAACTCTTTGAAATCACAAATTTCTCACCTAACTTTTAAAAATGTCTACAAAACAACACCATTTTCACTCACCATATCATACCGGGAGTGGCTTGAAAAGTTGTTGCTGCAAACTAGATGCCATCTTCACCTATCATAATGAAAAATAGCAGCAGTGCGAAGAATTCGCGGACCGTGACGTGAAAATGCCACGAAAAAAAACTACCTGAAAGCCTTAAGGGGCTGGAAGCATCCGTTGATGTAGCTTTCCACTCCCGGGGAATCAAAAGTCACGCTGTGCTACTCAAGCCAATCCGATAACGCGACGTCAAGCACGGTTAAGTGTGCCTGGAGTAGATATCTCCGTTAGTACATGGTACCAGGCTGGATCATTTTCATACATGTAAATATGCTTGCTTTTTTCCGCGAACATCATTTTCATACTCAGCATGTGTATTGTGGGTATGTTTTGATGATTGTGAAGGAACTTTATTCATGGCTACTAGATCGCATGGAATGTTAGCACCTGTGCAGAAATGGTGGTGTTATTAGTTAATAAATCGTTGATCTAGCATCGTAATATATGTTAATTTCTTTGTTTAAGTAGAAGAAAATTCGTACTAGTACTCAGAGCTGAATATTAAACTACTTGAGAAACTATTCAGCAGTCAAGCATACGTAAAAAAGGTCAATTGAAGCTTTACAAAATAGTATTGCAATTTGAAGTTACTCGCCTAAGTCTTTCGATTTTTCTTTTACTCTCTCATGTACTATCATAGAACTTTCTGGTTGTATACAACTTTTTTTTTTCGAAAAATAAGGAAAGTTCAATCAATATTATCGAATCGCAATCGACAACCCCATCTCTCTAACCAGTTGATGATTCGATCAAAGCTGCAAACTTGATAAACTGCAGATCGGCGCCGTAGTTGATGATGGCCATCATAACGACAACGACAAAGATGATGAAATCGACGACAGAAGCCATTCGACGACGCTGGTGATGGTGATGATGATGATGACGACGATCTTCAAGAATCAGAATCGAATCAGGTCTGATTTTGACTTTCCGCCTCACTAGCCAACCGAACGAGCATATGTGGCCGTGGTCGGGGCCGTCCGTGGCGAGCCAAAAAAAAAAGCGACAACTCCCAGTCAACATGCAAGACGAAATCTGATGGACAGAATGGTCTCCACGGCTCATGAGCACGTATGCGGCTAACTAACGACAACCTGTCAAATACTGGACCAGGCTTAGAACGGACAAATATGAAGGAAGATGTGTGCTGGAACAATTTCAGCGAATTCTCCGTGGGATCATTCCACACTCGAATGAGATTCCGGAATGGCGGCCGTACTGTGCCAGCGAACGGATGGCTCATTGGTGTCTACACACCTGAGTAGGTAATGCTCTGCACGGCTTAAGTAACACGAACTTGGAATTCTTCGATGGCAGCTTCGGGAAGTTGGCTCGAGCTGAAGAGGTGGATACCGCTCGCCGAAGCGAAAGAACAAAAAAAGTTTGGAATTTTTTTGCAGCACCTTGGATAATTTTGTGTGTTTTGTATGTTGCTTAGTGGTCGATGCCGCCGTATTGCTCCTCCCAAATATTGTAGTTGCCGGTGTGGCTTGGGTATTTGGTTAAGTGAGTTCTGTATTCTACATAGCGTCTTCGACAAGTTTCATTATGTACTTGTCGTCGATAAATTGTTGCTTGCTCCGGTTGCGAATGAAGTTTTCGTCGTAATTTTCAAGTGAGCTACTTGAAGCATCAGAAGTTTTCGTTTGATTCATGATTTATATACATTGCTTGTTTTATGAGTTCTTAAATTTTAGTACAGTTATTCATTTATTCGTGAAAGAATACAAGAATCTGGACAAAAATGAAATTGAAAATCTGATCTAAGATCTATTTTTTCCCACAAAAATGGCAATTCTTTTGCCGACCTCTCATATGTACTTACAGACAACAAAACTTCATTCCAGCTCTAATGTGGCGTGATGACGTCAAAAAGAATGTGTGGCATAGCAAGTCCAAGAGAGCTTGTCATAAAGCCGTCGTCGTTTATAGTTCAACGAACACATTTCGATATGTGTGGCGTGCAACAACATAGCATGCCATTTTCATATATACTCGTACATCTAGTATGGAATTCTACCGGGTGAGCACTGCAACCTGTCGTTGCTTTTAATATGTTAGGAAGTCTTTGGCTCTGAACTGGGACCGTCACACTCTGTTGATAATTGGATATGATGTGAAAGTATTTTTCAGTCAGTACTAGTCAACTGAGAGTAGGTGTAATATCGTGTCTCGAAGCGACAGCGCAAAAATGATTTAATGAGCCTTGGAGTGTTTCCTTTGTCTGAGACTAAATACTAGTGTTAATGACAGAATGGGGTATTTTTCAATGGGTATTATGTAAGTTTTTTGAAAATGTCAAATAAATGAAGAAATAAAATATTTAACTGACATAGTAAGTTTTGGGTCAATTGAAAGGTTAACTTTAAGTTCTGAAAGTTTAGTGTTTTTGGTAATATCACATGCTTCGCATAGTATTCGTTGCTTTTACATCCTGCAAATTTCTTTTAGAAGCGAAAACTCAGTTTAGTAAGTTTTTCTGCACTTGGTCTACATTTATCGAAATTCAAGATTAACAGGATTTTCCACATATAGAAATTAACCATTCATTTATTTGAAAAGTTTAGAGAAATTCGAATTTATAGAACGAACACCTAGTTGCTTAAAGACACGATATTGCAGGGACATTTTTCAAGTTTACTCACTTGAAAATGTCCTATGTTTGGAATCGAAACTAACCATTGCCGCGATTCGAAACGTACACCATTGCTGTTTTGATGTCTCGTACTTAATTATGAATTCTGATCTTACGAGGGTGGTCCCAACAGTAATACACTTTTAGCTCTAGATGAAAAAGCATTAATTTTAAATGAAACCCCTCGACATAATCAATCTGCTTATTAACACGTGATTGCCAATGGTTCTGGAGTGCTTGAATGCTGCATGGGATGCTGTCATTTTTGAGCTCAAGGACCCTGCAGCTAACTGTTTTATTCAGGATGGTTAAGTTATGAAACGGTTTAAAAAATAGATCAAAGTCCAGTGGGCTCAAACTGGGTGAGTATAGTGAGTGATTCAGGAGATAATTTTCCAAAAGAGCGATGACTGGTGTTCCGATATATGGCCGCGCATTATCATGTGATATAGACACGCCGTGTTGTAACATTCCTAGTGGTTTTTTACGAATTCGTGGCTGCAACTTTTTGCTGAAAAATATTTTCCTTGGCAGAAACCATCACTTGTTTTACCATTGTTTGCTGATGATAAATTTTTTGTGATCTCGGCGATTTTTTTCCTTTCCAAGTTTTGCTTGGAGATTTTATTTCGGATTCAAAACTATGAACCTAAGTCTCATCTATTGCTACTTTACGATCAAAAAATATTTCACTTCAATTTTAATAGCGAGAAAACAATTTACAAGAGATGTTTTTGCGTTTAGCTTTTTGTTCCGGTGACAGAACGTGCTGCTATCTCTCGTTTTTGTAGTTTTTCCGTTATAGTGCATGAACACTTTATTTTGAAGTTATTGTTTTCTTTTTCGCATAGTTTCAATGCTTACTAAGTTTTTCTGAGCTGTATCCCTTTGATTGTTTAAAAACCTGGTTCTGGATCCTTATTAGTAAAAATGTTTTTGGTGCATGTTTGTATTCAACAATAGTTTTGGAAAACCGAAGCTTTGATTTTTGGAAAACAGCATTATTGCTGCCAATTACGTTTAATTTTTACCATGAACATAAAACAACTAAATTCAAAATAAAATTTCTGAAATCAAAAAATAACCTCAAACTTTGCCAATTAACTAACCTTAATTCTCCATTTTAGAACGAATAGAAAGATTTGGGAAAGTTTTGACTGATAAGTTAAAGAATGAAATTCGTTCTTCCCAAAAAACTGTTACTAAGATAAGAGTTTTTATATTTTGGTAGGACAGTAACTTTCCAATTTATGTGAAAATTAGAAGCATCTTTGTGATGAAATTTATTTGACTGCTGGTGAAAACCAAATAAAAAAAAAAGATCATTAAAAATAAATAAACGGTAAATACTTTGGTAATTTTTCTGTAGAAAAGGGACTGTTCCGGGCAAGTGTTCCCAGATTTTTAAACAAAAATATAAAATATATCTACATGCTAAAGGAAGAAAAATTATCGAAACCAGTCCAAGAATTTTTAAATACTGTATCTTGTCCATTTGAACTCTTATCCACTGCAAATTTTGTCTCGGAATTTTGACGTAGTTCAGAAATTTCTATCTGATGGTAAATTGCTCGGATTTTTTCTTGAAAAAAAAAACAGAATATTCGTTCATCATCAACACACCCATCATCTTACAAGCAAACATATTTTAATCGAGTTCAAAATTTTCCTCACATCCTTACAAATCCATTTCTAACTCAAACTAATAAAACTACACCTAACAGCGAATAAAAAACTATTCAGTGATTTTAATCTCAACATGAAACTGCACGAATACATTCTCATTTCAAAATTATACAGAAAAGATTCATTCCATCCAAAGTCCCTCAATTGAATTTCTTCTCATCGCTACGCCACCATCGTCATCGCTTCATTTCATGATTAGCGAAATAAAAAAAAATAGCAATAAAAAACTTCTTAAGAGAATGAGTCGCAGCGTCTTCACAGCAAGAAAATACCAACAGTACGCACACATGCAGAAAAAAAAAACAAAAAGATACAAAGCCGCCTGCAAAGTAATCAAGCAGTTTTCATACAGAAGTGGAAGAAGAAAAATTATGTGCACAAGTAATTACCAAGTAATTGGGCACTCATTATACTTCCATTTGAAAATCCAATTTTCAGATGATTCTGATGGTTTCTAGATTAGCTCAGATGTGCTATTATTATTGTTACTATAAAAGCTACTTATTTTCGTTGCTTTGTGACATGTGATGCTAGTCAAGATGATAGCAATGGATAGTTTTGGGGGCGTTTGATATGAAAAACTTGTTAGTTTCCGCTTAAATCAGAAAATATGTAATATATTTTGCTACAAAAGCGAAAACAGGCCTCACCACTTAAGGCGGTATGAGTTCAATAGTTTATTTGACTAGCAGATTGCTATTTCCCAAGTTTGACTCCTCTGAGTTACTTTAGCATTAATTTACTGAGCTTGGTATAATATGGATTAAAAATCTTCAGCACGCAGATAACTGCTCAATCTTATTTATGCTAACCAAGCCAGTTTAATTCTGACTTGGATTCTATCAACAATCTGCATTCATTTCTAAAATTCTTTGCATATTGATCCAATTCATTTTTTGTTTTCTATGTGATTTTCATGATAAACGGTAGACAAGTGTACAACAGCACTTTCCGCATCTATAATTATTTTCGTTCACAAATTGATGTTGCTCTACCGAGCAATTTCTAAAAATATCTCTTCCATATAATTACATATAAGCGACATTGTTCTGGAAAAAGCTTTTGTTTCACCCAAAAAAAAATAGAACCACTAGTTCATGACCTACCAATAACTCTCTAAAACAAAAGAATTAATGTTGACCAACACTATCTATCCAAATAAACACAGCTCATAATTATGACAATTTCCTGCCGTTGGAACCGTCACTTAACCATGTCAAAAAGCCTGAAACAAAAGTTAATTATTTTCGAATTGGTGACTTGTTCATCGAAATTCAGGTGGACATCATCACGACATCGCGTCAAGAAAAGTCAGAGAACTCTTTCTTCTCGGTAAATTATAGATGCGCTCTATCATTGTCACAGCAGTCCATGGATGACGGGGCTTCCATTCCCAGCAATAAAGTCTCGAGGCGAATCTAACAGTAGGTCTAGACACATCGAGATACTCGTATCAGCTTAATTTGAATGGATAGCGTTTTGAGTTCAAATGAATTTTCTTCGGCTGGAAATAATGCAGATGTGCCTGCTGTTGCATTAGATGCGCGTGTGCATTTGTTACGAGGATTGTGATTAAATGCGTTTTGATGTTTTGGATGATTATTGATGTATCGAACGTGATATTCGATAGGGTTGTCGGAAATTTTCAGAAACGAATATGATTCTGAATGGTATAATTGGCCTGTGCATGTGTGGTTCAACCTAAGAATTGAATGTGTTCGTATTTATGAAAAATCATTAGGTCTGTTTCCGTACTTGAATCTATTATAATATATTAAAATAGATTCGCAGCAAGTCGTTTCCGTACTTTTGCTGCAAGCCAAATGCAAGCCAAATTTTGCAGCAAAAAGAAGCCAGCTGCCAAATTCTGTTACTGCTGCAGTTTGCTGAAGTACGGAAACAGACCTATTTTGATGAGCCTCGATTTTTTTTTCCTGGTATTACAAAAGAAATAACAAAATATTCAACAAAATTATATAATAATGTTTGATGAACTACTAATATTTATTAATAAGTTCAGTTTTGTTAAATCTAACCGTTTTGATTTTGAATTGTACTAGAGGCTTATAATTATTTATATCAGGCTAATCTTTAAATTAATGCGATTTCTAAGAAAATGAAAAAAGGTGTGAGTGGAAATGGTCTTAAATTTTATATATTATTGAACCTGAACAGCCAGAGTGCGTTCCATAAGTAATAAATGCAAAAAATAACGGTAAAAATGATAAAAATTCTTCGAAACAACATCTTTCTGCTTCTATGCACTTCTGGAAACGAGCTTTCCATGCTTGGAAGGTACCTTGGAAATCCTGCTCCAGAATGTTTTTCAGGGCATGCATTATAACCGCTCTGATGATGTTTATAGACTCCAAATGTCAACATTTCTGGGCTCGTTTGAGGTAGGAAAATAGAAGTAAGTCCAATTAGGGCATTTCGGGATTATAAGGAGGCTGGATATCACTGCCACATTGATCTGAGTCAATTTGTTTCTGACGAAAGAGGCGGTGCGACTTGGCGCGTGATTTAAGAATGCAGGTGACTTTGAAGGTGCCCTGATGTGGGTGACCCTTTTTTTAATCTTTTGAAGCCTTCCACGAGAAAAGCAGTATTCACAGCTGGCCCATGGTGGTACAAACGCACAAAAAACAACACACTGGATGTCAAAGAATGAAATTTATGTTTGAAATTTACTCATTCGAGTTTTCTTGGGGCTGGGAGTAGATGTTGTGTACCATTCTGCACTCTACCGCTTGGTTTCTAGATCGTATTCCAAAATCCAGCTCTCGTCACTGGTTATAATTGTCTTAAGAAAATTAAGGTTTTGAAACAATTGCAGCATTTCTTGACAAAAGAGCACTCGAGTGTTTTTCTGGTCGTTTTTGAAAACTTTACAGTCACAATCTGGTCAACCGTCGATTTGGAGAAGTTTACACAGTTTGCTTGAAAACTGAGACTCAATTGACAGTCCGAATTTAAGCAATCGCGCACACGCTGCACACTGGGCGTCCACCACGGGCTTTATCGGTGACCTTTTTCCGGCCATCAATATAAGATTCCTCACCGTACGACTGCTTAATTATTGGGTGAGCCTTCAAAACCGGTTTGTCAAGTTTCACACAAAATTTAATTGCATAGTGCCCCTCGATATAACCCTCCATTATGCGCTGGAACACGAAGCCAAGCATAAGTGCACGGAAAAGCTTGTCCTTTTCGCTTCAAAGCTCGGAAGTGGCTGCCGGATTGTTTTTCTCAAAACTCAGACCATCTTCCTCCTTTTGCGTTTGGTCAAGGCGTAAAGATTGACGCACAGCTACGTAAGAAAAAAATTAGCGCATTATTTACGGAATGCACCATCTATTTAAGCATGCTGCATGTCTGGAATTGGAATTTTATGTAGAAACAATGTGGTTGCAAAAAGTGTTAAACCTTTGGTGGGAATAAAGGAAACTCATACATTTTTTCTTTAAAATAAAAACTTTTTTTGAAATTTAACATACGACCCAACACTGTGTCAAAGACTGTTGAATTTAAGAGCCCCATTTTTTCATACAGAGTTTCGAGATTCTTTCTAGCTATGTGTTTTTTTTTCTTACCTCATCGCCATTATCTTGACTATGTTCCCAGCTTGTTTTACTCTAGCTTTATCTAGGCTCAATATGGCTCCTGAATAACACACGCAAATCTAGACGCTCAACATCATTGAATTTATCACTAAAAATGACAATCGCATCATACATACGAAATTCCAATGTTACTAATGGGATGAACGTAACGTTTCGAAGAATTTTTTCAAACTTCGATTGGGATTTTTGTACATGTTCTTGGATGACCCAAGCTCAGAGGATTTACATGACTGTGTTCAGTGTGGATTTAATGATCCTCTTCTTCTGAATTTTCGAAGTAATGGCACAATTTTTCTTTTTACATTTTTCTGCTACTTTGACTTCCAAAAATAGCATTATAATATATTTTTACAAAAATCTATTTCAATGACTATAAATAAAAACTTTTAGGGTGGACGCATCGGCCTTACAAAAAAATGAATTGCGTTTTTTTTAAATGACGTTTTTCACACAGTTAATCATCGGGTTGGTTGATCCGATTTTAATAAAAATTTACCAAAATTTAAAAAAAAAATACAAAAAAAATGTTTTAGCGATGAAAAGCTAGAAAAAATGTTGTTTTTCACATTTATTTTGTATATCAGCCATTTTTTTCTTTAATCGTTTTTTCATAAATGGTGGTAAACTACCCTGTCCGGTATCTTAGTTTTAAAGTTTTTTTTGGATATTCTGTTTCAGGTGTACCAATCCGGAGATTAACTGTATGCAATGGGAGATGGTTTTTTTGACACCTCAGCTTTGTTGCCCTCTGTAAAAAAAGCTTCGAAATATTTTCTAAACCTATTGTAAAAACTACATTTTTTCACACTCCATAGTAATATTCATTTAAACTGAAAATGATTATAATTCTTATAATCTCATCATTTATCTAACATTCACGTCATTCACGTCTTTAAATTTAATCTTTATGACATTTTAAAATATGGCAGTCAAATATTATGCTATTGTCATTGATTTATTATTTGTATGTTGTATATAAATTTATAAACAAATAAATAATCAGAGGACGTATTCCTGATAAAACTTTAACTTTCTGATAACATAAGTTTAACTTTATCTCCACATAAACCCCTTGTAAACTACTTCAAAACTTGCGCTCATTACCCAATGCTTTGGTTTGTTTTAACTGCAGCCAAGATGTAAACGTCACTAAGAGAGGTAACCGATAAGCAGGTGGTGTATTTAAATAAAAAACATCAACCTACTTAATTTTTTTTCGAGTTTTAAGTTTGGTTGCATTGCTTGTTACAACACTGAATTGCATTCCGAAATACCATAAACCACGATTAGACTATTGCGTGCGTCCTTCAAAATTTTGAAATCTACTCGATCACTTTAAAAACGATGTTGAAAGCTATACTTAAGCTTATTTACATTTAGCCTAAATTCAAATTTGCATTCAAATATCCGTTTTTCGATACTAATGGCAAAGACAACTTCATTTATTATTTATGAACTTAAAACCGTTTTCAAATCTATCTTACCGTAGATACTTCAAGTCTAAGCAAGTTGTACTTGTATTTTGTACCATTACCACAACACCATCATCACCATTCATTACCGATTCAACAGGAAACTTATTAGACACATACGCCAGTTTGTCCACGTCTACGAGTATATATCTGCTAATGTCTTCTGACCGCCTCTCAGTAACATTAACCATGCTTTTTGCTCTTGGCGAAAAACGTTATGATCAATTTATCAAAAATATGCTGAAAAGAATTTTCAAACAAATCAATTAACCAGCCATTCATTCATTTTCACCATCATTTTCCTTTATCTCTTTCACAGGTAAGTCATGCAATCGATTTTACGGAACTTTCACCTAACGCGAAGGTGCACCACACATAGTCGTAGAGTGCATTAGATGATTCCTGTCGGCAAAAATATCTTGAAGTGCATACACGGCTAGAGGTACTTGCTGTAATGTTTGGTAGGTACATATGAGTATGATGCTGGTGGCGATGGGGGCAGCAGCTTGCACTACGTCGAGGATGCGGTAATAAGGCAACTTGTTAAGTTTGAGTATAAGTACTAGAGTCAGGCTGACTTTGATAATCACGGAAAACGTTATTTGAAACGTCGAGATTGGCTTTTGGTGTGAACAATTTTTGAGATTGTTTGTATGATTATACGTAGGTAGATAGGTACATGATCTATCTCAATAAAATGATAGGTTCAAGTGACTGATTGCTCAAAATCAAACAAGACTATGATTTGAAAAAGCGAAATCGTGAAAATTTATTGAAAAATGTTCGGAGAAAATTGTTTAAATAATAATTACAACAATATTTACTACAAAAATCTTGAATAGTGACAGCCTTAATTAATTTTCGAACGCATTAATTTCTTGGTTTTCTTAAAATTTATGCTTTTTTGATAAAAGCGTTTCAAACTTAGTATTATGATGGAGAACAAATTGTTCAAAAATTATGAGCTGCTAAATATTTGTTGCAACATTTAAATAATATGGACTAAGAAAAAGTGTCAAAATAGTAAAAGAGAAAATATTTCTTTAACTTTAATATCGCGTTAGGTTCATTAATTGGAGATAGAAGCAAATGTGACTACGAAAACGTCATTTGTACTTGTAATTAAAACGGACTGAAAAATACGTTCATACTTCCTTTTTTCTTCTCCATTCCAAAGAAAGTGCCTACTACTATGTATTGACTATATTTTTACTTACCAAAATTGATTAACATTCAATTATTTTAGTTTTTGTTGTTCTTTATTTTATTATTTTAGTTTTTGATGTTCCTCTAAAGTACTGCGACATTAAGCAGATATTGACGGTATGAAAAATAATATGGGTGCCTCCATCCATTCCACTGATATAAGTCTTTATTCAAAAAGCTATTTATTCAGCTGCAGGTAGCATTATTGGTCGGTTGCACACAGGACTTCCATAATAGCTGATGTTTGTCACGTTATTAAAGGCATCTTGAATGTCCAAAAAAGTAATCTAAGGCATATTATCTATAATCATATATATTATCTATAGCATATTATCTATAATCTAAGGCATATTATCTACCCACTTAGGAGCCTTTACTTCCAGAACTCCCCTATTAGAAGCCATTTTAACAGATTTTCCTTTTTTTTGCTCTTGATAGATTTCATGATCTTAATTTATTTCTAATGCTGAGATTTGAAAATCTTTCGAATACTCTGACAAGGAAAGATGTTTATTGGCCAGTGAATGGTCCTTCAGGCCGCAAGCTTATGACTAAGCACCAAGCAACCACTTTAAGTTCATACAAGCCAATATATGGTGTGAATTTCAGCTGCCTGAAGCATAGCAGACAAAATTCCATACGGACCTGCGCACTGAAAATGCTTGAAGATGCTTTTGGGCTAGACTAGTTTGAATCTGGTCATAGCTTTGCCAATTTTCTTCACATGACGAAAGCTGTTCACCTGCTTGCATGTGCAATGAGTAGAGTGGATAGCAAGTGTCTACGAGGAACTTAAACGCTTCCGTGCTGTTACCAGTCCGCTTCTCATATGGCTTACATTGTAGAGTTGGCAAGACAGTGTGCTTAGCAAGAAGCCTTTTAAGCCCCGTCATTTCCGACGTGGTCTCAACTTTGCCAGAAGCTCCATTTAGTATTAACTTTTTTGAACTTATAGAGCCTTGGAACGTCCTAGCATTCATTTCTGGATTCCATGTAAAGACCTAGCTGGCTAATTTGAACAGTTCTTCTACATGTCTTCTGCGACGATCCTGATCTGTTGTACTGGGTGCCTTAAACTCGAGTGCTCAAAAGCTTTCATGAGTTTTCCTGTGATTATATTCACCGATACTTTCAGGTCTGCTCTAGAGCCCTCGGAAAAGAAATCAACCCATTTACAGCTTGCCGTTTGAAAATCAGCCAGTGTGTATTCCTGGAGCTCCTTAATGGACGAGACTTATAGTTTGAGGTAAACTTCAGAAACTAATGTGTACACGATCACAGAATGATGGTTCTTCAAGAATCCTCCAGCTCTCAATTAACTGATCGTAAAATTCATGGTGCAGATCAATATCTAGCACGCTTTCCCAGAGAAATTCGCTACAGGAAGGAACATTTTTCTGATTTACTAAGACTAAATTACAATTGATAGCAAAACTGAATAAAAACACACCTCTTTAGCTAACGTGTTTACTGCTCATCCATTCCATCTGAGCAGCAATTTATGCTTCCGCTGGAGTGACTTTGTCATGCGCCATTTTGGTGGATGCCAGGAGTTCATACTATTCTTTAAGCCCGTTCGCACATCCTTTCAGTGCTGAAATGAGAAAAAAAAATAAGCGTGAATATTCTTCCTCGCCAGCATAGTTTTTCTTATTTCAGCTACTGCAGAAGGGAAAATTGGCATCCCGCAAAAAGTCATGATTCCTACGCTAATACCACGTCAAACTTACCTTCGTGAAGAGTCAACAATAGTTCGGGTGAGGTTACCTAACAGTGCTGAATATTGATCTACAGGATTTTTAGCGTTAGTCTCGATACTTCCTTAGTCTTCGACTCAACATGGTGTTTGGCAATTGCTTCCTCTTGTTATACCATGCTCAGATCAAAAATCCCCAGGGCTTTTTCGTTGGAATCCTTTGAATAGTGCTGTTTCAGATGCAGATAGATGTTGTTCAAACCAGACGCCATCATGCCAAAATGTGAGTAAAGCTAGTTATCAGACTTTTTGTTGATTTGAGCATTGTCCAATAGTGACTTCTGTTCTATTATAGCATAGAAGAGAGAATATTATACGAAGTACTGAACGATGTTATACGCTTATAGTTGCTGCAGGTTGTGACATCTCCCTTGTTATATATGGGAAATATTTTGTCTTTCCACGATTCTGTAGACATCTCGTGATTTCATGCGTGCTCTTTAATTTCTTACATTTTTCGAAGTGAAGTGGGGCATGCATATAAAATCAGCTCAAAAGTTTGTCCGTTTTGTATCACTGGCTTTTTGACGCACAAAATCTGCCAATCCTGCAGAAGAACATCCAAGTTTTGCCTCTCCAGCAATTTCAAGGCATCTTCTTATTTCACTTCCAACGGTATTACCACATTCCCAGTGATTTTCTTCTTTTTTTGTGTGGCTTGGCCTTGTTTTTCTTCTGGTGTCTGACGGAGACTTAGGCACTCCGCACACGGGTCGTTAGCAATGCTATAGGTGAGAGATGCGTTTGACACTTGTCAAGCTCGCGAGAAAACGAGTGCCGTCATCATCGTATTATGTCCACACACGGGTCGTCAAGAAAACGTCAGCATGCGTCGTAAAATCATACCATTCGGGGCATTTTCCCACCTCCCCCACGAATTGTACGTTGCCGTCATCCATCGCGCTTGCGAAAACGACTAGACATTCGACTTGAGGCCTGCAATGCACAACGCTTGAGACGCACTCAACGTGAACCGACTACGCTTCTCGCTCTTCACGATAGGCTAACGCTCCGTTAGCGGTCACCCATTGATTTACATAGGTTGTGACGACCAAGCGTAGAAATATCGCATCTACTACGTTAGCTCAACGATCCGTGTGCGGATTGCCTTAGGAATCTTGTCCACCACTTCAATTGAAACACTACTCTGTGAAATCGAGTCTGCATGTATTCAGGCACCCATGAGTATTACTTTGCAGCTTGGAGCTTCTTCTGAAATGGCCAAGCACCGGTTCCACCACCTTCTTGTTTTGATTAGAATATTGTAGAATCATCCGCTATAGTGGCCAAGCGCTCAGCTTCCACAGGATTGAAGTCACTGGATATCAATAAACTGAGGCCTGCTCGCTCGCTTGTGACGGCCACCGCAACTGGGTATCATACACCCTGCACCATCCCTTTTATCTCTTTTATCTCCTTTCTTGTTGTTCATATTAAGTGTTCGATTTGAAGTGATCTTCTCCCCCTAGGTCTGCTCTTAGCAAGACAGCAGCACATCTGGCTTGATGAACCACTGCCTTGCCCACCACGACAAAGTGGCAGACCGTTTGAGAGAAGGGAGACATGAGACTTTTCATGAGAAACTTTTCATAAATTTTTTCGGCAATGTTTGCTTTGCTTCTATAAGTGCAATGATGGTGGTTGAATTTTTACAGTAGTTTTGGTGTCTTTTTTCAAACCAATAGCTCATTGAGGTTTTCTCCTTTAAAAAAGTAACCATGCTTAAAGCGATGAAAAGTGCAATCTTGTTTTGAACGAAAATAAGGAATGAAAGTTCTGAGAATTGAGTGGCTTGCACTGATGTGTTTATGAGCCCTTTATCATTTATTTTTTTCCGTAAGATTTTTGAGTATTTAGTGCTAGTGTTTGGGGGGTTCGCTTGAAACAATATTCACTTTAAATTCAAAGCATCATTAGACCCAAATTATTATGACTCTCTATTACTGGAACTGAAATTATTTCTGATTATTTCTATTTTATTTATTCTCTAAAGTCAAAGCTCTAGACTAGAGCGCCTGAAAAATGACGTGCAAGTGACAGTTTTTATTTACTTCAAACATTAGTTGCTATCATGCTAAAAAATTTGACTTCAGATCCAACAAATTTTAAAAGATAACAAATTCTCTTTTAAAAGCGGCTCACAATCTCTTTTCGAATGTGATATTCAATTTTTTTAATTAGCTGGTCCCTACCTGTTTGCACGTTTCTCATAGTTTGCCGCGAAAATTGCTCCAAGCTATGTGTTTTAGATAACCAAAAAATTTCTGATTTATTCAGACCTCTTAGTTGAACAAAATTAGAGCAAATTTAATTTTGGTGGCTTCTCTCTTGACGACACTCGAGTGATTGTATGATGTTTGTTTGACTTATTCATATAAAATTGCGTATGAAGCATCTGAACTGAAACAATCGTGACTGAAGTAAAAACCAAAGTCGGAACTGTTAATATCTGCAAACATAAAACAACGTATATTCTGGTTTGATTGGATTTATCTCGATGTGTTTTTGGTAGTTATTCAGCAGAAAATAGTATCTAGGACATCCAACACCTGTCTACGGAAAACATTCATATAAATGCAATCGATTATAATTGCAAAACTTTTCTGGGAATCTAATATCTAATCCTATGTTTTCAACTGTACAAGACATAATTCAAAGTCCTGCACGACTCAAATACAAATATTTTGGTCAGTCTCGATCGATGCGTTCCAACTAAATACCAACGGTATTAAATCAAATAACCTTTCAAAGAATTTCGCATCAATAGACCGCATATACCTTATTCGTTTCGTGCCAATAATTCGATTTCGCAATTGAACATACTTACCTATCTAACCCTATCGGGTTTGATTTATGCATGCATTTTGCTCCTAACGAACCTGTTGAACTTTTCTATCACGTTAGCGGCTATTTCAATTAATGTCGCGTGTTGTGCGTTTTTTTGTAAACCGTATTTCGGAATTTAGCTTTAATTTGCACAAGCAAGTAAAATTACGTGGAATTCATAGTTTGTAGCGGAGTGTTTTTGGAAAAGTGAAGAATTGAATTGAAATCAATGGGGAAGTGAATTTAGATCGAATGATTTCTTCAACGTTTTTTATCGGACTCGTGAAAAACACTTTTCGTGACGCTTTGCAAAGTTTAAGATAAAATTTACCTTAAAAATTATATCAATTTTTTTTTTTAAATTTTTTCCTTTATTGAAATAAAATCAACAAAAGATTCTTATCTTAAAGCATCTAAAACAAAATCAAATAAACTTTCCATCATTTTTTGAAAACATAAATAAAAAACCCTTCAATCGAACTGAATCCAATTATCATACCGATTACGCTGCGTCGTCGAGAGAAAAAAAACCATTGCAGATGCCGATTCTCCTCTCGATATCAATTTAAATCATAAATCCACACAATTCACAGTCACTCATAACTATCATACCAGTTTTCGATGTGCTGCACAGTCCAAGTTATCGTCACATATTATTGCGGTTTTTGAATTATTATATTCGCACTTCACTCGTCGTAACCAGCCGAATCGACTAAGGTACCAATTGCACCACAGTCAGCCCCATAGAAAACCACAGTGGGTTTTGTGCGGTAATCACTTCCCATTTTCGATTCGATTCCCTGTTTCGCTTAGTGCTCTCCAATCACTTCTGCACTTCGGTTGTTTCAGTTATTTTCCTGTAAATATTTTTTCGTTCGGTTTTTTCTCCACTGTGAATGTGTACCACAACAACACAATGTGCACAAATATAGGTAGTTCTGTGAAGATACACCTGTCTGTGTGGTGTTGTATCCATTCTCATCAGATTTGAATTGGAACGAGCAATTTCAGATTGGCGCCTATCGCATAATGAACACTCAGTTCATAAATCTCCTGGATATAATGCAGTTAGCAATCATGCAGTTTTTCGTTGAGTTTTTTTTTCGCTTTTCGCGATGGATGATTGGTTTAGTAGTAGGATTCTTTTAGATTGGTCTGGGTATGGTTCAGTGAATAAATATTGATCGATTATTGGAAAAATTTCTTTAGCTCTTGATTTTCAATAATGTACGAATTATTATTGGTTTCCGATAAGCTCAAAATGAATCTTTCGGTAAAAAGAAATTTTTGGTTTGTGCTAACGGGAATCAAGTCTCTGCTATTCCCAAAGATTTCACCTGCAACTTTTACTTTCTATCCAAATTTTGCACTGATTATGAAAATTTCTTTATATTTTGAATTAAGTATGAGCTATCCATTTATAATAGCTAAAAATAGATAAGCCCAATAAGGTTGAATTAAATACAAAATAAAACAACAATCCCACTATTGTACCTAGAGAACAATTGGTATGCTGTGCATGATAGCTTGGGTCATCAGGCATAGAACGCACTGATTTCACAACGCCAACCTTTGGTTCTGCTCGTTTAATTGAAAGCACATGTAGGTGGTTGGCGTTGATTGCTTCTAAAGAAAGAAAGCATCATAATTTAAAGCTAGTCATCACAATAGTCATAAGTACCTTATGAGTGATTTTATAGAGCAGATATTTCAAAACAGTTGTCTCTTAAAATGCTGTGCAATGGAGAAAATAGAGGATATATGAGCGCTGGTTGAATAGCTTGCGTTGCGGTATATGTACACTCGTTTATTTTTAGTAGCTGAAACTGTGCAATATGTTGGTGACTACTACTGATATTTTAACGAATAAATAAAAAGACATACTAAATAGTTATTCTTGGAAAATTCTACTGAATTTAAAAGTGAGAAAGTAGTTAAATAATATATATTTCTGGTCATGGAACCCTTTAAAGGCGTAAATGAATAGCCCTGCACAGTCAAGCTGGGACGTTTTCACCCGAAACGAAATTTCACTTGAGAACTCCCGGAAAAACAAAAGAATAAACTTTGGATCCTGCACGCGTTGTTTGGCATAACTTCGTCAATTAGTTTTTGAGCTACAATCGGAGAAGTTTGTCCGCCGGGCAACAACAACTTAGTTCGACCGTCGTGTCATAAAAAGTTGATATTCTATATTTCCTTGTATTTGTTGCAAAAAAATGTCTGATAGTGGACTCAGGTTTGCAAACAATATTTAAATTTTCTATTTTTTTTTTGTTCAAAAATAGTTTTTTATTATTTTGACGGAAAGAACTTACGAGAAAATTTATGGTCCTCTTCAAGGGTGACCTGCAGAATTAGATTACGGGGAGCTATCGAAAGATAAAGTTGATAATGAGGAAGAAATTGGCAACGTCGATGATATTCAGGCTGGGAATAAAGATACCAGCCTCGACCAAACATGTCAAAACCTATTCGATCTACAGTACTAGTCCCACAAAAAGCAAGCAGCGCAGTAACCATCGCATCGTCAGTCAATCATTGGATTAAAATGATTATAAGTGGTTAAAGAATGCTCCGAAAACGAGAAGCAGTTGAATGAAAGTTTATTTGCTTAAAACAGAAGAGATGGGAGCAATATAAAAACACCACTTGAAGCATGGAGTCTACTTTTTCCAACTCAGGTTTGAGGAATAGTCGTTCTGTGCACAAATGAAGAAATCCGAAGAAGAGGTGCACTAGTGCTGTGCATTTTCAGCACATGCCGAACGTTTTGTCAAGCCACATGTCAAGTTATTTGGCAAAACATTCGAAGAGTAATAAAAGTATTCACTCGAAAACCATTTATTTCAACAATAAATCTTTTTTATCTCAGTACTACACAAAAGTCATCTTGTCCGCCATGAGAATATTTTCAGGATATGAGTACATAGATGGTCATATGATGTAAATTTTTTCTGTCCGGAAATTTGTTTAGAAATGTTTCAACAGTGTACCTACCTTGTACTCATCCGTACACGTGCATCTTGTCCATAATTTCGTATGCAAACCAAATTGGTTTAAATATCATCGGAGCCAAGCACCAAACCTTTTCTCAAATCCCTTTGATTCGATATCACAACTTCGGATCGACCCTGAGGTAAGGCGAGTGTAGAAGGTACCCTCACAAAAAATACGATCTATGGCAAGTAAAAATTCATACTCTCGGCTAGACATGACGAGCTTCGAGGAGGAAACCATTCACACTCTCGGCTCGGAATGTCTCGACAAGAGTGTATTCTCTGCTTTAGAGCAGCGAATAAACGAAAATCGTACAGATACTTATAACTACATTCACTTGTTGAAACAATGTTATCTACTTCACTGACGACAATTTTGCTGCGTGTATGCAGTTTTCAACACAAATCATCGTTTCGAAAAATTAAAACAAATAAATTCCCCTCTCAACAGGCTAACCACTATAGTGCCAACAAAACTGTCTTACGACATCAACGACATTGGTACGATGAAATAAAAAAAAAATGAAGTATAAACGGTGACATCCGTTTCGAAGTTAAACTGGAATACTAGCTAGTGGCTGTAGCCAGTTAGTTACGCTTGTCTACACAATCCCATGTCGTGCATTTAAAATGCAACGAGTAATTGGTATCTGCGAGGGCGGGATTTAAATGGCATCTTACACAGTAATTAGTCGCATTAATGAATCGTACCAGTTTCAAGTGTCCTAAAGATTTGTGGCGACTAGTTTAGTTGTGGAATCAAAAACAATTTGGCCGGAATAAAGTCGAAACAACCTACCAAGGATATATCATTTGTGTCGAGAAGATCTATAAGAAGAAATATAGCTAAGGAAAACATAAGAGAGAATGATTGAAAAAGGGTTAATTGCCGGAAGCAATACAATTTGATTTTTCTAAAGAGTATTTAAATGGAAAAAAATTCAAGTCTCTAGAAAGGAAAACATTCGAATTAGTATTTGTCTAGGCTGCAAAATTATATTATATATGAAATGCAAAGCATATAACTGACAAAATATTCAAAGCTATTCGAACGTTTTATTTGAGGTAGTGATTTTTTATTCAATGCAGCAATATCTAAATTTTTACAAAAATAAATTCTTCTTCAAACGTGTAATTGCGCATTTTGCTAAAAATTCCTATCAACGCAGATTTATGTTTAGAGTTTGCGCATATTTCGCAACTGTTTTAAATACTTTTATTGAATTATTCATTGAATAATCCAAACATTTTTTCGATGGCGTTTGCTCGAAATCAATAAAATTATAATAGATATTAATTGATTATTTAAGTCTATTTTTTCGTAAAATCAAATCAAACGCGAAAAAAATCTGGTGTTTTTTGTTCGCTCCTTAAAAATGTATCTTCCTTTTTCTGACTTCACTTGAATTTAGTGATTTTACTGCTTCTGACCCTCTTGATATTTGCAATCTCTTCGGAAGGCTTTTTTCTTTAGTTCTCTCCAACTCGTCGATTTCTGATTCGGATTGCTCTATTTTGATTTCCCTCCTTGCCTCTCTTCTGCCGTTACTGACCCTCTTGAGGTTGCATTGCTTTTGTCCCCAGATGATTGTATGCTCTCTCTTATGGTCCGGATCGTATTTTCAATTTTTTCGTGAAAATCTTGTGTCTTCTTATTTAATGTTAGTCTCTGTGTTCGTAAATTTTTTCTCTTCCTCAAACCTCTCAAACATTAAACTCACAGAACATTTTAAAATCGGGGAACTATATCCTAATTTCCATTATCCCTTGCTTTTCAAAAAAACTTTCAACGCCTCATTTTCAATATTCTTTTGTAAAAGACCGCTGCACATCCACCAGCCTAGTAAGTTTTCACGTGTAATTGCTTCTGCTCTTAACAGCAACAATTAAGTTGATGTCACCTATACTGAAGCTTTTGACTGCTTCTTCTACTCTCTGTGAGTCCTTGTTTTTCTGGATCTGCACTTTTTTAATAAATCGCACTTGTGTTGTCTACTTCTTTGGTTTTGCGGTCTCACATTTCTCCCCTTCCTCCAGTGTACCTCAAAGATCCATTTTAGGACCACGTCTTGTTAATTTCTTCACTAATGATCTTCTTGTTGCTTTTTTTGTATGTCATCTTGTCTTTTCTATGTAGATGAGCTAAAAATCTTCCGTGTAATCAAAACTCCTGCTGATTTTTTGCTTTTTCAGAAAGATTAAAATGCTCTTTCTGTTTGTTGTTGGAACTTAAATTGTTTATTCTTAAATATTTCCAAGTATTTTTCCGTATGCTTTTCCCTAAAGCTTCACGCTTTTGTGTTGTTTGCGGTATTATCCTCTCTTCTGTTGAATATATCACTGATCCTAGAGGTCACCTTTGATCGTTAGACGAAATTCAGTATTCATGTCCTAATTACCGTGAGAAGAGCTCC
Organism: Nemotelus pantherinus; assembly: GCA_963978885.1. Taxonomy (NCBI): domain Eukaryota; kingdom Metazoa; phylum Arthropoda; class Insecta; order Diptera; family Stratiomyidae; genus Nemotelus; species Nemotelus pantherinus. The sequence goes on from OZ022266.1 coordinate 8,405,983, forward strand.
ATTAATCTTATAGTATTTCTACATGTGCTCACCTATTTATTACTCTAGTCCGTTTTATACTTGAGTATTGCTGTTAAGTTTGGGGTCTTTGCTTCGAATACCTCTCAGATGCGGTACAATCAATTCAGCGGAGGTTCACCCGCACCTTATTTTTTGAATATAATATATATCTCTTCTAAGTGCTCCTTTCCTCGAAAAGCGCAGAGTTTACTTGGCTCTTCAAAATCTGCCATGGTTACTTATATTGCTCTTAAGGGTCTTTGATCATTGAGTGGCAACACGTAAGGCTAATTAGGTCCTCCATTGTACTCGATGTACCTACCTTTTGTTCGTACTGACACATTCTTCCACTGTCCTCTTTTTTGATTATTAGGCATTTATAATAGCTTTCAACTTGGTTCTTTTCCACATTCTATTGCCATCTTCAAAAATCTAATTAGTACTAAAATATTTGTTTCTGATTAATTTTCTTTCTTCCTCTCGTTTTGATTGATTGATTGTTTTGATAGATCTTCGATTTAATTAAATTTGCCTAGCTAAGCTAAATTTGCCTAAATTTGTCTTTCTTAAATTTTTAAAATTTTAAGAAAAATGAAAGACTTTGTTATTTGATTTGAGTTGAAATTATGTCAAAAGATAAACTACGTCCTAAAAGGAGAACAATAGAAATGTGAAAAATAAAAACCAAATTTTGAATGAATTGAACACTTCATCTCCCAATGTTTTCCTGCAGAGCCCTTTCCTCATCAGCTCCAAGAAAAAAACTAAATCTCAGCTCCCACAACACATTTCCAACGAATTCCAAGAAATCTAGTATAATAGCTGCCAAATTCATCGAATGGTTTTATCATCAAATTAAAATTCTTATCTTGATTTAAACGTAGTCAATGATGCCATTAAAACTCAGTCACTAGCCGGCCAAGAAGTCACTTCCACCGAAACCAAGTGAAAGAACTACTCTACGCGCACCATTTGAAACTGAACAGCGAACAGATGACGATCATAGTGGCGGCGATGATGAGATGATGATCATGATGATGGCTGGCAAGCACTTAAAGGAACAACAGAATCGGAAATTAAAAGTAGTCTTCATGGAAAAAAGCAGAAACGACTAAAGAACCTACGTGAATTTATCTAAAAACGATTTTTTTCCCGAGTGTTGTGTCTATGAAAAATCTCCACAGGCTTACGAAGAATAGATACCAACATCTGTGAAACTTTGTAGTTTTTACGAAGAATAAGAAGACCAATCCGAGCCTGAGACTGAAACACCGAGAGAGATAGAGAGCCTGCAAAGTTAAGATCTACAGAATTAATTCAATTCAAATTTTATATGAACGTATGTTGTGTTTCAATTGGATATGTAATAGCTCGTATGGTGGGCATCGTCATGTGTGCTTGTCATAGATGATATTCAGAAACGTGTTTAAAACGCACCAGGGGTTATGATTGGGATGAGTTGCTAGTGAAGGTTTCGCTATTTAGGTTTGGTTGAGTGGTAATATCGCAGTGGGACTGAAATATTGACTGAGGTAGCCCTGATTTGCATATTAAAATTTTGCTGAAATTGGATAGTTCATTGTAACTGGTACAGTTCTAAAGTTGGGGCAGGATTCTTTAAAGAAATTAATTCAAATTAATTTTTCCGGAAAGTTAATTAAAAACAAGATAAATAAAAGACTTTAATTCGAATTAACCGGTGTTTTTCCGAAACATTGAAGTCTTTTTAATTATTATCTATCTTTATTCGTAGTTTTATTATAATTTCCTCTTAATGGCGTCATCAAAAGGCAAAATAATCTTGGATTAACAAGGTCATTGAAATAAATTCCTCTCATGGCTCGAAAAAATCTCGAAACCTCAATTCGCGATATAAGCTCCATCAAAACTATATCAATTCATATGATAGGCATTTGAAACACGTTCTCCGAAAACCCATTAATCTCATTATCAAATTAATAATCTGTCTAACCAAATTAACTATTTCAACATCCAAATGATTTATTCATTCACAAATCAACAATAAATTCTTTATGAAGCTGAAACTTTCTAAACTTGAGCAAAAAGCGATGCAATAAATTCCATTTTCATTAGCTTTCTGCATGTATTTTTTTTTGTTTCGAAATGTCGTATTGTCTTATTTTCATCGAACCTGCATAGCTATAAGCACTTCTTTAGATAGTGTGCTCGATGCACGACGTTCAATGATAAATGACCTTCAGGAAAATTTACAGTTTTCTGGTTTTTAATCATAAAGTGAAAGACACATAGGCACAGTTAACGTACGTGGTTGAATACAATTGGAATTGGATCAGAAATAAGTGTGCCTTAAGTATGCAAATGAAATAAATCATTTCGCCACAGAATATAATTTATCATATTGAATGTGTGCTAGTGAACTTGAATTATGATCGAACTGTCTGAGTATCTTTGTGGACTGCAGTACATATTGATTTTTGTTGGTTGTTTTTTATAAAATAGAATCTGGTCAAGAAGACAGAAGCTATTATTTAAGTGCGTAAATTAATATATGTATACATTATCTTCTACGTCCGTCTTCAAAAACATTTATCGCTAAAGATTTTCGAAAAAAATGTATTTCCGCGAAAACCGCACATTTGTTCGATTAGTTTCGTATTGCAATGATGCTAAATAATTTTATAAATAACTTAGTTTTCTAATGATATATAACATTTTCGGGTCAAACTCGTAGATTTTATGCACAAATTCTTAATATTCATATGTTTTCGAGGCAAATTCATAATTTTTGCACGTCAAGATCAGAATTTATGAATATGATGCTCAAAATATAAATTTGCTTCAAGTATGTGCCAATTCAACTCAAAAACATTACTAGATTAATAATTTGGCTTGTGAAGATTCAGAAATCCACTCAAAAAAGTTATGAATTTGATTCGAAAACTTATGAACTGAAAAATTGTAAAAGACCCGACAAAATGTAAAACTTTCAAAGAAAAATATTTTAAATAACTGACTGATAGCCGCAAAAAAATCCTTCTTTTTGCTGTTTTTTTTTCAAAAAGTAAAAAACAAAATTTCTTGTAGTTTGAGACGGCAAAGAACGAAAAAGACTTATAGGCTTTAAATTCTTTTGCATCATACAAATACGCATAGTTTTGATAAAAATCAAAATATTTGAGCTTTTATCTATACAAATTTATATCGTACCTGCCGGAAATTTAGATTTAAATGAGTTAAAAGCCAAAAAAAAAATTAAAAACAATCTAACACTATGCGTCTCAAATTTTCATCTTCCAAAGTTCACAAGTCAGACAAAGCTAAGCTTCACAATTCACCTTATCAAGTCATTACATCTACATTACAATACAAGCATATGTGCAGCTGAAGTCACTTTTCTAGCTCAAATCCATTCTCCATAATGTAGATGTACTACAGTACATACTACTGTCACCTAACACATCACCATCCTATTCGAATAGCCATCAAAACTCACTATTTTGTACTTAAGTCATTTCTACGCTAATTTCAATAAGTGACTATGCACATTTCCTTCAATTAATTCGCAATATCTCGTTTTATACAATAAATTAAGATCTTTAGTTGCAATATTAGATGATGAGATAACTCTGAAAATTAAATACCGATCGTTTGCACGTCCGCTAAATCGGTCAAACAAGAAAACACGAAACGGACTAGCATGGAATTTCGTTGAATGCTTTGAATGCGTCCAGTGCATGTGAATCAAATAAAATCCGTATTCTTATGCGAAAAACTGTCGAGAAGATGAGTCGATTGATGAAAAGATACTATACGCAAATGGCATTCGAAAATGGCAAACATAGATGAGAAACTAGTTGAAAGATATCAAGTCGTCTTATGTAAGTGAAGTAGTTCAGTGATAGCATGGGGTAAACGATCTATAAGCTCAAAGGATTATATCATTATCAGCGACTTAAAATTTCAAAGATATTAGTTTTGCTAGATCGTTGTTCGCTTCTTCCTCAAGCGTTTTTCTCGCTCCATTTTTGATAAAAACTAATCGATACTAGCTTAATATGTTTTATTTCGAAAATTCGCACTATTTCCTTTATTTAACGACACAAACTCACCAAAGGTTATTCTGAAACTGCAATTTTGAAAACTATGTCTTATCTTTTTGCAGCACCCATTTTTAAAAGATGTTTAACAAAGTCATGAAAGATTAATTGAAGCATCCTTTTTTCCATTGAAATGTCTATATCCTCTCATTAGTTCTATATTGCGGTAGTTTGTTTTTTTTTGTGTTCTCTGCAGTATCTGGAAACTGAGGCAAATTAGAGGGGTGTATTATTTTCTAGCGAAGTAACTACGCAGTTTTTTGGATTAGCTGTTGCAAGTGAAACTTAGTTTGCGTAGCTATAAAGTTGAATTATTTAAAAAAGACAGTGAATACACCTAGCGATCACCCTTACACTTTTTTGTGTGCTAGCAGGAATCAAACTCCAATAGAAGCCACTGATAGATGTTTAGTTGAAGCCTGCAAAATTTAGAAATGAGTCTGGCAACCTTTAGAATAATAAATGAAACAGCTTTACAACTTTTTTTTTAAAAAGAGGATTAAACATTTAAGTTAAACGCATTTAATGCAATTTTTATTCTTATGAGATAAAAGAATTTAATGCAAAATTAATGTACAGATTGTTCTATGTTAGACTAGTTAGTCAAAAACGCAATGCGCTCACGATCAAAATCTCAAACCGTTCCTTAACATCATGCATACCATATACCTTGTCTTATGAACATAACTGAATGCATATCAACCTACTCGCGTACAAACAAAACGATCAGCCAGCAACCAACCACATATAATAAACTATCATTGAATCCGTATTAAATCAGAAAATAACCAAAACAGAATTAAATGATTCAGTCGACGACGACCAACATCCATTCGTATCTATAATAATACGTTCACAATCCCATCCATAGAATCCAGTCAACCATTCGAACATTCGCCATCCGACCGGACCATTCACCAATATGCATGTATATAAATTATGAAGAAGGAAAATTTCAAAACAATAAATCATTATGATACACATGCACGATGATGTATTTTACTGTGAAAAATTTTATCTCTCATTTAACAGCTTCGAAACGAAATGCACTCTAGCTTGCATAGTATCTTGAATATATTTGGTTGAATCACAGAATGCAAGCAAACGATACTAAATGCGAACAAGTGTGTTTATTATGCTATAAGGAAAAAAATCGGATTTATTTGTTTTTTGGATCTGTTAATTTTTTTTTGCTCAAAATGATGCGAATGGATTATGTTGAAAAAGGCGAAAAGACTATTGCAGTAGTATCTGATCAAAGAAAAAAGTATTTTAAGAATTACGGTTGGTAAAAATCAAGGCTAGAAGGAAAGACACACTTCAATTGCAGAGGAAGAAAGCATTTTTTTTAGTTTAGTCTTACGGGCGAATAATAACAAATTGTTAGCTGGAATTTAAGAAGTCTAAGTTTAACAACTATAAACAGGCATAGTGACTCTTGCTTTAAATGTTGCTATTATAGTTATATGCTCAGCCAGTTTTGTCTTGTGGTGCTTTATATCTAAATAAATCAATTGGCGCAAGTATATCGTCATTTCACCTTAAATTGCAACAAAAACTAGTTTCATCGTTCTATTGTTATTGAGTCAAAAATGTACTGTCCATACACCAACATATAACTATCGTTACTACAGTTCTCTGCTAATAATCTATCTTAAATTGCATAACATATTAACGAATCACGAATTTGTCTATTGTTAATTACGATGAGCTTGCAATTACAGCCATATTCACAACAAATTCACGAATTTTCATAATATGCCTCTAAGGCTGGAACGTCCGAATACGCAACCTTGGCTAAAATAACTTGACATGCACATTTAAAAAAAAAACCTTTTCAAATCAATCACAACCAATCGCTTAAGTTCCGGAGATTTCAAAAGAGTAAAAAGCCGATATCTTCGAACAATCTATCTATTTGAGGTTTGGGTCAGTCGCAATCATCTTGACCATACGAATTTGGTCAGTAGGTTCAAAATCGTAACATAAATTATTTGAATATCGTTAAATGAACTTTGGCGTTCGCATATCTTTTTGCATCGAGTTTGGATCGATACGTGTCTACTGCACTTGGGAAACGATTTCATTTATCTTACCGGCTATGAATAGCTTGTAATCGAAATGAATAACTTGTATCCAAAAGATGGATCGATTGCAATTGTATCTATCAGATGCATAGATAATCTGCTACCATGTATCTTAAGTTAGTGCCTGTCAAATATATTAAAGATTGTGTTTTTGTTATTTCCTACTGGTTGCGTAAAATACATTCGATGGTTAATTTTTTTAATTAAAATGCCACTTACGATTGTTTTTCGATTGTACTGAGTATGCTCCCTAACTTTTACCAAATAGTTAACAAATTCGATCGATGATTATTTCGTCTGATCTATACCCAATTTCGTCTGATCTATACCCAGGATTTATTATGGTTCCACATGTTGAAATATATGAATGAAAGCATAAAACGTCTATATTATGCCGAAATATTCGACTTGGGTTGCGCATCCACGTGTCGGAAAGAAGTTATATTCACCTATCGATGCACACAACGTAAATCAAATTGTAATGAAAAAAGTTTCATTTCATAAAAATGATCAGTGAAAGTATTTACGCAATACAAAACTTCGTCGCTAAATAAAATAAACAAAGATACAAGATGTTTTTATTGCTTCCAAAAAATTATTCATCATACTCAATCAAATCAATTTCACACGGAGTCCTATTTTCTACAATAGCATCTCAAAAGTAAAATTCACTTGCCTCAATTTCTAGTAAAAATTTTAAATGAGTACTTGAAAGTGATTGTAAGAGGTGCAGATTACGAAGATAGATATCAAGTAACTGACACATAAGCTGTTACGTTTAGGCAGATTTACAATGCATGAAATTGTGTTTTGCTTTAAGTTGATGAATGGTTTGTTTCAAAATTGTAACAGATATATAGATTTGATTTTAAGATCTACTGCATAAGAGCACATTAATTAGTTTAGTATGTGTGAAAAAAATCCGCATGGGTTGGAGCTTTGTTTTGAAAGTGAAATCAGATCAATTTGTCGATATCAGGAGATTTGACAGAACTATTACAGATAGGTTGTGTATTATGTAATAGTACTGTTACGTCAGATTTTAAAATAATTGAAAGTCATTTTAGGGTTTAGTATTTTTCAGTCTTACAGAGCTAATTTACATAAAGCTAATTTCAACATTCTGAATCTATTATTATGTAAAATGTTGAGTTGAATATTGTAAAAAAAGGATCTATCTTCTAGTTCAAATAACAGCTGGAAGAAATATGCAATTGAATTTTATGCCAAACTTTTCCCACAAAAGCTCTAATAACGCAAGGACATTTTTAGTCTGTACTTAGTCCATTTTTTTCTGTTGTCACAGCTTGACGCTGTTTTGGTCGAAAATTGAATTGAACTGTCCGCTAATTACCCATTCAATGTCATCTTTAATGAAAATTGACAGCAGATAGAAATTTAAATTATTTAAAACAACCCGAAACATTTGTAGCGATAGTTGAATGCTTCAAATTTTCATGATTCCAAAACTGCATTTGGTTTTTATATTTCTTAAAATCAAGCATTCAAGCTGCAATGCTTAGCATTCAATTATTTATTTAACATTGATCTTTTGATTATTCATTTAATACTTAGATTTTTACACTTGAAATGTTCCGAAATAGTTAAAACAGATGTAATAAAACACACTAGAGTTGCACCGTTCTTGCGAAATCCATGACATTTTTTTGGCTATTTTTGTATTTTGCTAAAGCTCATTTCAAGAAGTCAATTTGTGCAATTTGACAGCGTCAATTTGTGATAAAGCTCATTTCAAGGGGTCAGTTTGACACCAATTATAACGACATGCGCACTAAAACACGTTTTAAGCCTTTCTGCAAACACAAAATTTGATAAAAAAAAAGTCTGTACGTTAATTTTTTTGTCGTGTAAATAATTTGAACCGAATACAAGAAGCTATGAATACTAGTTTTTTTTTGTTCTTTTTTTCGAAGTAGCATTTGGTGTTGTCTTACTTTACCGTTATTTTTCCTGTTAGATCCAACCGTGTAAAACTCTTTGTTCTGCATTTGAAGTCATATGCTCTCTGATTCGGATAAGGCAAAATTGGATGACAGCAATCATCCCGATACTTTTCCAAAATGCAGGATTATTGTGGCCGCTAACGTTAAAGCCGTTCAGTTTAACGATATTATAAATCTGAATTAGTTTGTTGCTCTGATGTGGTCAAATTGAGCGAATATAAATCAAATGGGTCACAGGTTGTGGAATTTATCAACTTGACTTCAAAATTTTTTGCAAAGCTGTATGCCGTGACATAAAACCAATCAGCTGATTAAAAAACTAGATATTGTAAATAGGGTATAAATATGGTGTAAATAGGGCCTCAAAACAAAGTATTTTTTGCCAGGTCCTTAAAAAACACCAGAGTTGAAAAACATGTTTAGTAGAGGCATTTTAATTAAACTTAAATCAGTGCAAGGCAGATCTGAGACAATTCAACATTATTGACCTCAAGTGATCTCCGCCAAAATTAACGCTCCAATCATTTAAAAAAAAGGAGGTGGCGTCTTTCTACTCTTATGCTATTTGCCCTGGAAAATGAATACTGTAGAGAGCAATAAACTATTTAAATCTTTGCAATAAATCAAGGCAGAGAACCAGATCCAAACATAAGGTCTTTGCACTACAAACAATTTGGGGAAACAAAAATACATTGCTTTTGTTGAGGTTACATGGAAAAATTTTTTTTAATCAAGTAAATAGGTCAATATTTTGGTAGTTGTTAGGTTATAAAAAAGGGTGATTTAAAATAGGCAAATCAACGATACGTGAAAAGAAGTGCATAAAAAAATTAATCGTCAAAATTTTTGTCAGTGATTAATGAGACATACGAGTATATGTAGTTCCGAGACAAGATCTGGTTACAAATTTAAATTTTTCTTCAACAAAACAGTTAGAACTCTAAATGACCCAATCGTTTTGAAAATCTCTTCAGACAATGATCTTTTCGAGCTTTTGATATAATTTTTAAGTCTTAATTAATTGCATTTTTTCTTCTTATTAAATTTATTTTATTCTAATTTATGTTATGTAACCAATTTTTTTTTAACTTTACATTTTGTATTTTACCTGAGCTTATTACTTCAATGGAGCAAACATTTCTTCATGTTACAAGAATTTTTTTTTCATTTAGTTCATTTAGTTCAATTTTTTTTTCATTTTTTTCATAGAATTGCTATGCTTTAATTTGCCTCCTTTTACACCAGCCCTGAGCATTGCCCCAGGGGTAAACTTAATTGAATATCAGTAGTAGTTACATTCATTTATCATCTTATAACTAAATTTTTTACTGTTTTATATTTGCATGTAGACAACTGACTTTCTCATCTTTTTTAACTAATTTTTACTTTTATATTTCCTATTAACTTTATATTTCCTATCAACTTTTTAAATATTTAGATGAACATGTTCTTGTCTTGTATCAAACTTAAAAGTATAATAATCAAAAGTTGCAACTACAAAACCCTGAACCCATATTATTTGAAACAAGTTTCTGAATATTTTCGCGGTTATTTTGAAAATGTAAATCGTCGAAAAAGGGAAAAATTATTGAAACTCACTTTTTTATCCAACATAATTTTTACACACAGCTATAATTGTTACAATTGGGAACAAATAAATTAGGAACATTACTTCTATCAAACCTATTTACACATTCATGTGCATTCATGTTGTGGGTGAATATGGAATCACTGATAAATATATTGGTCCGAATTGGAGAACACCGCTGCTTATCAAATCGCTCTGATAGAGCCATGAACCAACACCTGCTTCAAATTTTGTTCCAGTGAAATCTCCATGAAAACCACAGAGTTTTAGACAATGTATAATTCTTGCAAAGGCTACATCATCGAAACTTTTATAAAAATAGTATCAGTAGGCAAGGAACGTCAAGGAACGAAATCCTATCTTTGATACAATTCAACCAATTTGCTATTATTGACCGTCAACTCACAAAACCATGCTGTCCTGAAAAAACGGTAACACTAAGACACAATATCGCTAATAGTGTTAGCTACTATAGATTCAAAAATCTTCGAGAAAACCGATAAAAGGGTAATGGGCGTGTCATTTTGTGCATGAATTTGTTGTCTTTTTAGCTACTTTAAATACTTTTTAAATAATTTAAATACTACTTTACAAGAGCTTTTCACTAAATTAACTGTTCAAATTTTTAGATAAAAAATTATCAAAAATATCAACATAATTCTTGAGGAAAAAATGATTTATTCCATTTCCTGTGGTAAATAGTTTCTGTTTAGATTGAAAATAGTCTTTTTCTCCTTTTCAGGTTTCATTTTTTCATGTAGCTGGCATTTTTGAATTCTATAAAAACCAGTTTTACACTTAGTCGTCTTATCTTATTGGCAAAAAAATTAATATTGCCAGCAATTTGTGAAAAATAAAACTTTCTGTATTCGCAGCGTCAAATAAATAAAATATTAAATTATAACATTTATTCCCAAGTGAGAAAAGTTGGTCCTTTTTGTTTGTTTTATCAGCAAACAATAACCAAATTTTTTCATGTAAGAGTTATTTTTTTTCGTCTTGTCAATCGAACACCTTAATTTTACCTTTTTGATGATCATTCGAATTTGGTTAAAAAACTTAAAAAGTACTAAAAGCTTTTATAATAACTTCTATGTTTTGATTTGTTATTATTAGTTAAGATAAGCGAGTTGTAGGTTTCCTTCATAAGAGATTTATACTCGACAAAGTAGTGTGTGCTAACATATTTTCTTGAGCAGCCATAAACAAACTATGTCTATGAATTTGATATCATATTCTTATAATATTTTCAACTTTCTTCGATTTTATCATAAAGTTTATTTTTTTTTAAAGTTCAAGAAAAACAAATTAGAGCCAAATGCCAAACTTATCATTTTCCAAAATCAAGAGTTAAATTTAAATGGCATGCTTTGCCGTCTCAGATCACTTCAGACATAATATCAAAAGCATTTGCGACTACTCAGTATATACTTTCATACATAACTATTCTTTTGAAACAACAACTAGTTCCATAATCAGCATATCACGCCCATTGCATTTGTTGCCCTTAAATACCCACATTATTTTATTCCCTTTAAATTTGCTCTTATTTTAATTTAATCTCGTTTCTTATATCTTCAGAAGTTGAATTTAATTAACAACACACCAACACACACACACACACAGAGCAGTGTATAATGTATATCGATTGGTCTTGTTCTCGTCGTTTTATTTTATGTTCAGGGTTCAGATCGAGTCAGGGATGGCCAGGTAAATGAAGATAAAAACAAAAGACTACGCGAAAAACAAACAAACAAACAAAAACAAAAAAATTGAATAAAAACAAAATGAAACATATTAAAGTCATGAGTTGGTTGAATTGAAGACAAGTACTGAACGTTTCTTGCCTTTTCTGCATCCAGACTTGGATTGGAAAAGTGTTACAGTAAAGATCAAAAGTCCGGTCAACGTTTGTAGGGGCCCTACATGAAGGTATTGACGATGTTGTTTCATTTCAAGGTAAGAATTTCCTTTCGGTGTCCACGCATACATTAATGATGCTTTTGCTTATTCTATTGAGCCGTTGTGGTACTTTAAGTGTAGACTGAGCTGCTGCACCAACGTGCATCTGAAGAGCAATCTGCAAATGAGCCAAACAGCTTTGTCGCTCGTAGACATCAGACATACATACCAGTAATTTTGTTAAATAGTTCGTTTCTTTTTTATAAAGAAGTATACTATAGAGTAAGAGTGAGTACAGGGTGAATTTCGGGTTTTAGAAATGTCTAGATAACTGGCACGAATTAGCTAGCGCCCAGTGTGGGATAAATTATAAGAATCTTAAACTTACCAAGTGCGAATTTACCTATGAAAATTAAATCAAAGTGAATTTAAAAATTGATGAAACATCAACATGATTTTAAGAAGAAAATTTCTGATCGAAACATTTTAATTTCCGACAATTGCGTGAAATATCAAACATTTCATCGGAGAAATTACACCCTGTGAGACTTTTGCGATTCAGCCAAGGCGCAAATTCATCGAAGTATCCAAGATCGAAACATGCATATAAGCAATGAAAAAAATTTGCACAACAGGAAAACTCGAAGAAATCAGATCAAAGGTCATTTTAATTTAATTTCTTCGATTCGATACGTATGATGTCGAACTTTTAAGATGTTTGGTTTCTTTATTTTCATTTAGTCCTTGCAAGGTTTAATTTTTTCTTTGTGTCTTTAATTTGACTTCGACAAACGATGTTTATTTTTTGAATTTTTGCGTGGTCCGTTGGTGCTCATTTCGTTTTCGTTTTCTCCAACAGTTTATTTTATTTCATGTAGATCAGGTCGAATCTAAAACGGAATGCTTACATGGTCTACTGGAGTGCAAACATGTCGACGACAATAACAACAAAGAATGTTTGCATGGAGTTGTATGGTAAATTTTCAAGCTAGTTGAAGACAATACTGGCGAATCGATTAAGGTCAAGTGTACATGAAATGTATCGATGAATACCCACAACAATTTGCCTAGGCGAAGAATATATAGCTGGTGAAACTTGGGGGTAGATTGGGACGAAGAGTTGATGCTCAAAGTCTAAGCTGAATTTGGACCGATTATCGAAGGTCATTTGAATTGAAATATCAAATTAGAGGTCAACAGTGCTACAAGCTTTAGTATTAATAGTTTTAAAGCTCTTATACAGCTTTGGTGGCAATTTCAATAATATTTCAAATTGTTGACCTCTCATACTCTGAATTAATAATTCTGCTAGATGGACGATAACAATTTTTGAAAAAATAATAGCTACAACGAAAAACATCTACACCTGAATGACACACGCCACTATTATTTCTGTTCGTTTATTTGACAGTCATCATCGACACAATCGGGAGTGAGAACAACGCCACATTTGCCGGCGAACAATTACAAAGTGCTGTGTTCATCTTTTGTCTTATTAGCGCGGATATTTCGTATGAGAAGACTATTAATAAGCTGCGCGACCCAACAATCAAATCCAATCATCTTTCCATTAATGTAAAAGCCTTCACTTCGAATGAAAATGAAAATTATACGGTTTCAAATGAGACTCGAGATGGTGTGTTTTGTAGAAACCGGTGAATTTATAATGGTTGCTTGAGTTTTTATTTGTTTTTGTTTCATTTACTTGTCGGCTGAATATCAAATGAAATGTTTTTCAATTGACTTTTTTGTGCTTTGATACTGGTGAGGTTAATATCCTATGAAAGTAATGTGAGATAATAAAGTGTTGAGAATGACAAAATTTTTCATTGCATTGTTTCATGATATAAGTTAGAAACAAAATGACATTATGATAAATTATTATGATGATAGTTTTTTTTGAAGATTTTTATTGTAAACGTGAATATGAAAACTGATCGGAGTCAAGAAAATTAAATATCGCTTCCATTTTTGGATCTTCTACTTGGTAGTTTAGGAAAGGTATATGTTATTGAACATTGATAGTAAACAATGAAATTAATAATAAATAATATTTTTCTACTTATTTATCTCCCGATCAAATAGACTAACATAACAACTACGATTTTATAAAGTTGCATTCACATTAAAAATTTCAAAGGCTTGTCTAGAATGCCACCCAAAAACTCTTATCTTTTTGGTTAGAGCTAGCAGCTCAGTTTCAAGAAAGGAGTTAAAAATGTGAAGGTTTTATCAATTTTAATTTTTTCAATCATCATTCTCATTGAGTTTGGGTCAGGGCCACTGCTATGCAAGCTTTTCGTGCACTTTTCATACGTAACAAAACCAGCAAAAACAAACTTTTTAAAATGCTGATCAACATTTTTATGACTTTTGCTTTAATTATTTTTTGGTATTTAACAAAAAAATACAATAAGGAAATCAGGGCAACTTTTATGTGCATAGATATTTTTCCCAATAGACATACCGATCTAAATCTAGATAAGTATATATATGCAAACACAAAACACCATTGCATGTAAACAAAACATGCAAAAACACCAGTCAGATATCAATCAACCAAAGTAGAGTTTTCGGTATATTAAAAGGACGCACATGTACCTTTGCACTGTACCCAGACAATGCACGTCATGCAAAAAATACAGGTAGCAAGAAAGCCCCGAGGCCAATCGATTACACAAACTAAACGCTAACATGAACACCAGTTACAACTGAAATTAAGCTTGACCATTTAATGTAGCACTGCGTATCGCATAAGCTGTATATTGATGGATCGTACTTCATTTCGCAAAACCTTAGATTGAGAGCCTTCTAAATGCAAGCGTGTGTATCGAATTGATCCACTGCTTGGTAATGAGGTGCTGACAATAATGTAAGAGTACACTCAAAGAAAACATCATCATTTGATGAATTGATAAATTGGTTTGAAGATGATAAAGTCTCAGATTACAAATAATAGTCTAATAATAAAATAAACTTAGAGTAATTATCAATAGGATTGAAAAAAATTAATGGAAATGGGTATGCAATTATTTTTTGAGAATAAATGTTTTGATGCTACAAAATTATTGAATTTCAAACCTCATTTAATATCGAATCACAATAATGTTTTTACAAACCACACATTATTTAAGTTAAAAATCTGCTCAAATTGTTTAAATTTTTTTTATGCAACAAAGTGAGATAATACGACAAAAAACTTTAGTAAAAAATGAATCAATTACAATATAAGTTGCCTCCGTTAATAAATTTAATTTCGGTTGTTGATGCTAGTTCTGAAATATTGTATTTATCGAAATATTAGTCTCGTCTATTCGTTGTTTTTTCGACAGACACGAAAAATCATAGAACATCAAATCCTCAGAAATAAAGAGCTTCAATGGTTTTAGCTAAAAATAGTATCTTCTGAAACCAAGTCATTGCATGTTTCATTCAATGAAACAAATCTTTATTTAGTCTTGCTACGAGTATTTCTCTTTTATTTTATTCAATTTCACTTTTATTTTTACCCTGGTACAATACAAAACACTCTTCCCACACAGACATTTTCCATTTCGATGTTCCAGTAAAGATTTTCAGAATAAAAACTATACAATACTATATACTCAAGATATTGGCAATCGAATGACTGACTATTATCTGTCCATCATCGTCTCTGCACGATACTTGTGTATCATGTAAAATTGTTGTTTTGACTTTTGTAATTCTGACTGTAATCCATCTGTTGAATGCATTCATTGCATCGGACCAAGGGATGGTGCATTGATAGACCTAGACTATGTCTGGGAGGTTCGATATAGACTTCTTAGAATCAGAGTTAATAAGTGGAAGTAATAAGAAGGTATTGTGTATGTTGAATTGATAATACAGAATGAAATGAATGGACAACAAAAGCCAACTAGCTGAGCCTACACAACCAATGTTCTTAGTTGAGTCTATTTTGTTTTCATTTTTTTTGGTTAATTTTAGTTTTGGGAAAAGTGAAATATTCTATTAGCATGAGCTTGTTGATCTTGTTGAACACAAGATGGGATAGATGTTGAGTTGAATATTGAATGATGTTGAATATTGCAACAATGTTTCGTCTTGAGGGTAAATAAAATATTTTTTTGTTGGTCAGGAAGTATATTAAAAGATTTTTGGATAAATTATTGCTAATATAGACGTTATTTGAGTGAAATCGATTAGGCAAGCGAATCATCACAGGAGCAATATTTGAGTTCTTTATTTTGATATCTGAACATTTAGCTAACCATTTTTACGCATGATTATGCCATTTTTCTGCAGGTCATAATTTCATCTTATCACTTTTGAAGAAATAAATGCCTACCAATGAGAACATTTTAAAATAAATAACATTAAAAATATGTATCCACAACAAGTTAAACAAATAACAAAACATTTCAAATGCTTGAAATTTTATGAATAAATGATAAATAGTAAAAAATTAAAGAGACAACAGTCTCAAATGATAAATGACGACTTACTTGTGGAAACTAAAATTGTGGCCAATTTCGTTAGCTCAAATCAAAATATAAAAATTTTCTGAAGATACACGAGACTGACCTTGTCAACTTGTAGAAACTATATCTACTTAGTTTCAAAATTAATTATGTATATTTTTTCACATTCCATCGCAAGCTATAAAAAAATACTAGAAACAAAAATCTATTTTCCAATATCTTGTGATAAGCTAAGGACATATACAATTTAAAGAAAAATAAGGGCTTGTTAGCTTTTATGAATTGATGAATAAAAAAGTACTTAACTAGCATAAGAAATTTATGAAACTAAAATTGTTAACATACCGTATTGAATGAATTTAAGTCGTCTGGAAAAAACAACAAAAATAATAGAAATATTGGTGAGATTTAGTATCAAACTCGATTTCGTCATCAAAATATCTAATGTCAACATATTTTTTGTATCAAAACATCAGAGCTATGGTTCATATATGAATATAACATATAACCAAATAATTGATCTTCATAATAATAATTAATTATACAAAAAAGAATGAATGCAAAAACAAATATCAATCGGCTCAACATATAAAATTTCTAATTATCCATAATTATATTTATTTCCACCATTCAAAATTATATCGAGTTACCCGCTTGAGTCTTTCGTTTTTAGAAGTATTGAATAATTTTCTCGATTATGTCTAGTACTATACTCTTCGCGAAACGAATTCAACGGTCAAATCCCATACAAAAGGAGCTTTAATGACGAAATGAATAGCTCTTTTTGTATGGGATTCGACCGTTGAATTCGTTTCGCGAAGAGTATAGTATTAGGCATTACCATGAACCCAATACGACATTGATTTGAAAGGACTATCAACAGCCTTATGCTCCACTTCAATCATTGCAAATGCAAAGTTAAACAAAAAATAAAACAATTGCGCTCGTAACAAGCTTGAAACACTTCCAGAAATATGTACGACTTTGGTAGAAATTTACTGGAGACATTTTTGAACATTTTCCGGCGAGGAAAATGGCATATTTTTTAAAACGATGACACTATGCTATTGTATTGCTTTACAAATCACTACACAACAGAGAATATTTTGTTAAAATTAACAATTAATTTATTTCGTAAAAATAGTTTAGAAATTTCATTCATTTCAGAAAATTGCATGCAACAGCAACCTATTCACAAAATAAAGCCCTAAGCCGAACAAATACCCCATTGAATAATTTTCGTTTTTCTCGCAGTTACAAACGGTTTTCGCATGTACGCGCATATACTCGTGATTTATTTAATTCTAAGCAAATATCTAACATAGAAATCGTCCGATCAAGATAATTTATTTAACTATTTATCTGCCCATTTCCACAAGACTTTCTTTCTTTTTTCCGGCCAGCTTGCTTTTTCAAATGTCGTCGTGTCGTTTTGCCCTCAACTAGTATTTGGCGAGTCTGACTGAGTGGTAAGGAGTGTGAATAGAAAAAGCGACATTAAGTGTCGATACTGTTGAAATCTTGTTGCCGCGGTGTATTTCGCAGAATTGTACTACTATCGAATCACTGAGATTGCTACTAATGCTACTGTCGTTGAGTCCAAATCGATTAATGCGCACTTAAATTCACTGGGTTTTGAGAATTTTCCGTTGAACTGCAAACGATTAGCTTCAAAAATGAAATGTGTGCCTATAAAGGAATAGAATTGAATGAATGGATTGGTTAGTAGCGTGAGTGGTGAGTGAACTTGGATTGCGGTACGAGTGCTGAAGTGATAGCTGATTGTCGCAAAAATAGTTAGAAGTTAAAGATATGTTTGAGGTTTCCAGGAGATATGTAAATTTATTGCTGAAGCATTTCTGATAGGAAGCTGATGAGAAAATTGATAGCTACTGGAATCGTGACTTGAAGAATATTTGCTTATGATGCATAGGAAAATAAACGTCTGTTATTTTTTGTGTACTGAAAATTTTCAAATGACCGCTGAGAGGCGTAGTGATTGATAAGGTTTCTATATGCTGCAATAAAAAGTTTGAAGTTTCATGAAAAACTTTTGTTATTGAGAAAAAATTACATTGAACTAAAATGTTGAAATTTTTTTAAAACTAAAGAACATTTTCGACATTATATTGCAACAATTTTTTCTTTTTTTCGAAAAAAAGTGTGCAATGAACATGCATTTCTTTATTTGTAAGATTTTTTAAGACAGGTTACTAATGCAATGATAAGCCAATGAACTTGGTGGTGTATCAAAAAAGTAATTGATTTAATGTTCTGTACATGAAATAAAAATGAATTGTAGAATTCCTGGCAAGCCATGAAACTGGGTTTGAATTGTACCACAGATAAAGTAGCATAAATAAAGTATTTTAACACTTTTCTAAAAAGTCATGCTGATACTTTATTAAAACCATATTTTTGCTAGCTGCTTTCAAAAAAATATGTTTTGTTATTCAAAGCCTCCTTATATGTCATCCAATGTAGTTATTGACCGTTAGTCGGCTCATTTTGAGTTAAAAAAATAAATGATATTTTGATAAGCTTTTGACATACTTAAAGATACGCGTAAATGCAAAAATTGTACCGTATTTTCTATATCTGATCAAAATAATAACAAAAACCAGCATATAGCAAAATAATGGAACCGAAACAAAACTTTAAGGAGTTTTCCATTAATGCCTATGAAAACATGCAAACTGTAAGATCGATCGCAATAAAAATTCTTTCGTTTTCGTCTGTTAAATAATTTCATTTTTTCAGTTTGCACAGTTTGATGATAAATACAAAAATAAATTCTTAGTTACTTATTTGAAAAATGTTCTTTTGCTTTTGCAATAAATTTTGCCTGGAAATCATCTAAGATATTTGGTGTCTTAAGAACAGTTTGGTTAGTGCTGCAATCACTTATATAGATTGCTTAGACAGATGAAAAATTAGACGTACAGATATTCAATTAAATAGATACTTCGATTGATAGAGAAGTCAAAGGACAGAGGAGATGAATAAAATTTTTGATAAAACCAGAATAAAATCATAGGTCAAATTATTGATGAATAGTCATTTGCAATATTTATATTTCCATACTACAAAATGCTAAAATCTAGGTTAACATGCTTCAATTATTTTCTATCAAAAATGTCTTGAAGTTTCATTGGCATTTGGAGGCTCTGATTGTCTTTTTCTAACCCTTTGAGCATATATAGCTTCAACTCCAAATACTTCCTAGAAATTACTTCCATGAAACGTTAAATGCCAAAACATTAAATAAATTGGTGACTGAAATAAAATTTAAAATATTTCAGTAGTTAGAAACGTTAAGTGGAAAATTTAAATTTATCCAATAAATTGATTCACTCATTGATTTGATTTAGTTTTTCATTCCTGCATTTTTTTTTTATTTGACTGTCGACATGTAAATTTTACGTTGTATGCGAATTAACCAAATACCGCATTATAATACCGTTCGACTCTTCTTTTTCCCTTAGATATAGCTCCGCGACGCTGTGCTTACAAAATATTTTACAAATGTCATTTATTTGGATTGAGAAAAAGTAATAAAACTACCAATCACATCGAAAGTAAAAGTCTTTTATAAACATGTCGATAATTACTAGTAAAAAAAAATATGTTTCACTACCTTAATCATAGCCCAATTATAATCAAATCAAGCTACCCAAACACTCACATCGCTACTACCTTTCACATTTCAATAGATACTTTGTATACTTACCGCCAAGTAACTCCAGATGCATGCTACAGCTCACTGCAGCGTACAAGAAGAGCATTAACACTTCTTGACGCAGAAATCATGTACAAGCACTTATCCGAGCACGTACGCGAAACATTTGCTTTGGCGCTGTTACGCGAAATCTATAAATTGTACTAAAGCTCGAATCAATGTTCCATTCAATATGTCAATTAAGTCTAATTAATTGTAATATTGGTATTTATTTGAAACTATGATTTCGAATAAGTTGATTTTAGAGCGGTGGTGCAATTTTCATACAAATGCAACGGATATGTTATCTCTTGTAGTAAATATGGTGCTTAACTTACTACAAAGTTGTATCTTGAGAGGATAAAATATAAATTATAGTATGCAGTATGTGTTGAAATATATATAGATATTTTTTATGAATTTATGTCCATATGCAGACATTATCGGAAAACGAAGGACTTTCAATATAATATTAATTGTGGTTTTAGCCACAACTTTTGTATTTCAAAGATAATGTTTCTAATATTTTCCAATTTTTGCAGATTTTTTGCTAAGCTTTCATCTATATATTAAGATTTTATAAAAAAAATAATCAAAATAAAGATGTATTCAAATCTTTTTTTTAAAATATTTTGCTTATATATATAAACAAAATAAAATATGTATCATGCTCTTATCATTGTCAATTTAAAAATATTTTTCCAAATTTATCAATGGTAAACCCCAAACCCCTCCATGCCAACTTTGTAGACCATGTAACCGAATAACGGTAAATAATTCAAAAGCAGACAAAAATATGAAAAATCACATAGGGGGGCGTGGTATGGGGGGATTTTCGAAATGGTATGACTTCCAATTCGTTTATTATTGCTTATCCACTAAATTAATCGTCTTTTCACGAAAAGGTTTGCTATTATTTGTTTAATATTTACATTTTTTGTATTATAATCTTCCTTCAATTTGGCTGCAAAAGACTATTATTGAACCAAATGAAAACATACAATCTAGGATAACTACAAATGTGTCAAATACTGTATGCCTTTTTTAGCGTAACATCAAGCTAAAACCGGTGGAAAGCCTGTCCTAAAGAATGTTAATTGATTGGGAAAATCATCTAGTCATCGTTGCTGCAAACGACTGGGACATGGTCACACATCATCCAACTCAAAATCATTGCACTTACATAATCTTCCGAACAACGTTCTTCTATCTACTAAACTTAGTTGCATACTCAAATGATTTCAATTACAACAACAACAACACCAATCTTTGTGCCGATTTCGAGCCGACTGATTGAGAAAATCTATGCACTCTACTCCGTAATGCGATTGCAAATAACAGCATTTCTCACTATATAGCGCATATTTAAGTCCAATCGCACTATAACATTTTGTACGCTCATATGATTACCGACACATTTTTCACTCCGATCACCAATCTAGTGTTATTAACGCCATTTTTTCCTTCTTTGATCAACAGGTGTCAGCCAGCGACCCAGATTGCGGAGTGAATGCCGTTGTCAATTATACACTCGGCGACGGTATTAGGAAAATGAATGAATTTTTCGTTCGTTCTGATACGGGTGAGATATGCATTTCGACGGCATTGGATTTTGAAACTAGGAATTCTTTTGAGTTTCCCGTACTAGCAACAGATCGAGGTGAGTTTTTTGCTTTAATCACTAATTTGTTTCAAGTATTGGATAACTTTAAGATACTTTTCTTCGAAATATTGATTTAGTGAAATTGTTTAATTTAATGTAGTCCTTTGTTCTACTAAAATGTGTTAAGTATTTAATATAACAATCGTTTTTAAAAAGCTAAGATTTTAAGAAATGTCCTAAAGAGTGATTATTTTTATTTGCAAACCAACGTTTTACAACAATATCGGTTTTTTTAACTATCAGCTTCACACAAACCTTTTTTACAAAAACCAATTATTTAGAAACGAATAATTCAACAAGATAAAATTTTATTGATTGTTCTTTCGAGCTATAAATGTTTTATGAGCTATAAATTTTGTTTCTATGATTTATAATGAAAAAGTTACTGATTTTGACGTCGCGTACTAATTAAACGTTTAAATTGTGGTGTGGGCCTAGGCACAGTTCCAATTACGATCCTTCTATAAGTTTGACATAATACTATTTTTTATAACAATTTGTGCCAAAGATTAATTGTACTTATTTATAGAAATCGTTCGTATTTTTTAGTAAAACATAATTCCACATAATATTTTTAAATAATAAAATTAAAAAGAAATAAACCCAGTTTTTACATATATGAGAGATATTATTAGATGAAAAACCATTTTAAAATACTTGTGAATTCACAAACATATGCATTTCTCTTCAACAGGCGGTCTAAGCACCACAGCAATGATCAAAATCCAACTGACCGATGTCAACGATAATCGCCCAATGTTCTATCCTCGCGAATATAACGTATCCTTACGTGAATCTGACATTACCAGATCAACATCTACAGCCGTTGTTGCAGTTGTTGCAACTGATGCTGATTCAGGACGATTCGGAACGGTTTATTATCGGATCATTGCAGGAAATGAGGAAAATGTTTTTCGTATCAATCGAAATACCGGTGAAATTTTCATCAATGAACCGAATAAATTGTCCAGTCATAAGAAATCAATTTATAAATTGAATATATCGGCTAGTGATGGTGAAGGATTGAGAACAGCTCAGGATGCTGAAATATTTATAAGTGTCATTGATTCGTCACAACATGCACCAAACTTTGAGAAAATCACGTACAACTATTCGGTCAAGGAGGATGTGCCGAAGGGTACGGTTGTAGGATCGGTACTGGCTACAGCTGGTGGGATAGGTAAAATTGTTGCTATGTTTTATAAAACTAAATTTAAATTACTTTGAGCCCTTTCGAATTTCGAAACATATGAAATAGAAGAGATTTTTGATACAGAATGTCATTTATGTACTGAATTTTAGTTAAAATTTTGCAAGTCAAAGTATAATGTTAGTTTTAATTTTTCATAAAATAAAAAAGTTATCGCTAGACCTTCTAGATAGTCTAATAAAAATCTGTAGTAAAAATGAGAATGTCATTAGTCAAAATTTCTTTGGATGTTTCGTTGCCTGCAAAAATGAAAATGACATGAAAATTATATACTTTACTGGTTCTACCATTAGAGGGTTAGAGTGGAATTTACAGTTTAAAAGGTTTAATATAATGCTGAAATACAATTTCCATCATAGTCTTAGTCTTGGCTTACTGGATTAGAAACATGTCCGGAAATATTTTCAAGTTTTTCGTTAATTTTGAAGATGGCCCCAAAAAAAGAACATTAATCAAATAAATTCAAGAGTTAAAAGTGAAGTATTCCTTTCCCTTTTTGGTAAAATACTCAAAATATTTACTAATTAATAGCTTATTAGCTAAAATTAAATTAAATTAACTAAAATTAATTGAATAGCTTTTTCAAATCGAAGCAGAATAGATTCATCAAAAGAAGATCTCCAATATCAAACTTTGTAGCCTTCACCAACTTTGTTGTTTCTGCTTGTTTGCACCGATTTTTCAAAAGTAATCGCTTCTGTTAATCGTAAGATTCTTTTTTTTTAGGTTTGAGTATTTTCTCATATCTGATTACCTTCTATCTTGGGTTCCTTCCAATGTTGCAAGTTGTGCTTATACCAAAAATATGCATTCTTCCTGATTTCTGTATATTGTTCTCGGTCTGATGTCCCGCAGGGTTCGATTTTTTGCTCTCGTTTATTTTTTGTCATTATCAACAACCTCCCCTCATATGCGGAAAAGGTTTTTTTTTCATATTTTCATAGCTAGTGAAATCGTTTCCGTAGAGTGGTTTAAAAATTTGTTGACAAAAACAAAGCTCATCGTACTTCACTTTAAGTATTGATTTACGACGAATAAGACCCTTACCTTGATTTTCAACGCTGTCTTCTTATTTTCGAAAATTGAACATGAATCAATGTCGTTAATTTTAGAACTTTTGATGTGTTTTTGTTTCGATAGATGTCATCCAAAATAGGTTACAGTTAGGATGCTGCCCTGTACAGTTTTCTGCTTTTATCCGGCAAAAATCTTTGACAACTTCGAGCGTTATGCATTATGTTACATTCCGTCTTGTTTTAAGTCGCCTTGAATCCATTTTTAATTTTTGGGATTTGTGATATTAAAGCTATTAACTCATTTTAGATAAAGCTGCTTTTTAAAATGATTGGTCAAATTAAATATATCATCAATCGCATAAGAAACTTGAAGGCAATGAGTTAAAAATGATAAAAGAGACCTTTCAAAAATCTTCTGAAGCTAGATAAATAGCCGTTATTCTGAGTCTTAAAAGAAGGAGGAGTTAAAAACCTGGGCAAAATGATAGCGCATTTTGCCCGTCATCGTGAAGGATGATTTTTACATTCAACGATTCTATTGCACTTTTAAAGCTGTTGAATTGGTGAAAGCGAATGTCAACAGATGTTTAAAATTAATGCGTATTTTTGATGCAGTCTAATGAGACCTCTGGATTATTTTTAAAAGATTTAGTGACACATTTTTGTAGTATCATTTTCGAGATCACTCCGCACAGTCATACATATCTCCGTTTCTCCGAGTTACTTACCAAAACAACAACTTGTATTCGCTCAAATTTTGTACCCAAGTAAGAATTTAATGATTTAACTCAGGTACCATTACAGAGCCAGGTTAACTCAAAACTTGGTGTGTAGTCCCCTAGCCGAATCTGAATTCGAACAAAGGTTCTCCTGAGCTCTAATCATTAGCTTTTGTGAGATATTATAGGAAACACCCCTAGAACGTAGCAACCGAGGGTATGCCAAAATCCTCTCTAAATGCCCAAAGGTTTCACAACTTTTCTCAAACCATCAACCAACAGCCCATCCAAATCAAATCCAACAAACAAATTCAATGCTCACTTTCCTTCAACGCTTCACCATTTACAAGACAACCAAGAAATGTGATGTGTAGAGAGACGACAAACTGCATGGCCATGAAGATGCAACACAACACGGCGGTCAACAACAACAACAACAACGCCACCACTACCACCACCGCCGCCACAAACATCTCCCGGCCCCATGTCCCAAACAGACATGGCACACAGTATTTCTTCTTACTGATTCTAAAGTCTGGCCGGGGTTCGAGAAAAGATTTCCATTGATTGATCGTGATATGGAAAGACATATGAAAAGAGGCCGCCAATTTAGTGCGCATTTCACAGACTTTGGGGCTTTATTTTACGTATGAATGCACCCCGGCGTTGTTTCATCAACAACATGAATTTTTCCATTTGTTTTTCGACGTTTTTCATCTTTGTCTACATTTTTTGCCTTCGCGTTGCACATCAACTTTGATAACTCTGCGAATTGGATTCGTACTACACGGAATTGTCTTTTCGGGGATGGGGCTTATTACAGCATACTTCTTTCGCGAGAGGTTTTTTTTCGTCAATTTTCTGCATGTTCGCGAAAGAAGGCCTTATTATTTCAAGGGCCAGTCAGAAGTTCTGTGGCCAGACTTCGATACCAAACCGCAGCAA
The DNA here is from genome assembly GCA_963978885.1 of Nemotelus pantherinus. NCBI lineage: Eukaryota > Metazoa > Arthropoda > Insecta > Diptera > Stratiomyidae > Nemotelus > Nemotelus pantherinus. Next base: position 8,431,337 of record OZ022266.1, read on the forward strand.
TACAATTGCGAAAGGAACGAGAAAAAAAAATGAAAGACAAGGACCAGAACTGAGGAAGACAGAATCTCTCTATTGAATGCGCGCTCGTCCATCGAGAGCCCTTTCAACGATTGGGGAATCGACGTGCGCGGATCTGATCTGTGTGCTGCCTTCACGTCTAAATGTTAGTTTGTTAGCTCAATGATTTGGAAGAAACGGGATCTGTGCCGCTGAAGGACAGCAAATTTACATATTCTTGTGTATGCAAAATGTACGATGGAGTTGAAGAAAATCGCAATTTTATTCTTATTAAAGTTTCGGTTTTGATTCGAGCTCGAGTCGTTTTGATTGATTTTTTTTGTGTTTTTTTTTTCGCGGATCGTTGACGATGTTACTCTTTCGTGGCGGTCCAAGTCCTTCTCCTTCTGCTTGAAAGATCTTTCTCTGATTGGATTTTTTGGAAGTGGTCTTATTTTTTTAATGAAAAAAATAACAAAACAGAAACGAACAAGAAGATCGCAGACGAGCAGATATCTGATTTGATACGATTCCTATCCGTGGTCGGACCTTAATGATCTCTGAAAATAAGAAAATACCAAATTTTCATATCATTGTGTTTTCTTGATGAAATGCGTCATGAGAAGAATCCTTAAATAGTTCAGCATGCACATTGATGGGAAAATGAAATTTTGTGAGCAGACAATGGGATAACGTTGAAATTGATATCCTTTATTCGGTAACTAGTAAATGAATAGCGAGTGTATAATGTACTGAAAAGTAGGCTTAATTGAATTTGGAGGGCTCATTGTGGTTTGGGGTATTATTATTAGGCAATGGGAAATGCACTTTGTGCTTTGTGTGCTATATTTTTACTAATGCCGATTTTTTTTATTATTTTCTATTAACAGGAAGTCATGGAACGGTACGATACTCGATCTATTCAGGCGATCCAGATGGCTATTTCAGTATTGACCCACTGTCTGGGAACATTCGGATTGCGAATTCGTTGGACCGTGAAATGAAACCGGAAGTTCTTTTGAATATCCAGGCAACTAGTGGTGATCCGCCTGCCTACGGTCACACACAGGTATGTTGTTTTATATGTTTGAATTAATTTATTTATTTGATGAGAAGAAGATTCGCCAGCTGCAATAAGTTTTGATTCTGCTTGAATTATCTCAAGTTTATCCTGCTTTGAGAATCATCCTCGGATGGTTCTTGGTTAGTTCTTCCGCATTTAATCCGTCCCGTTTTCGAGCATGATTCTTCATGGGAAAAGATCGTCCCGATTTTGTTTTTGCTTGAATCGATTGTCTAATGTTAATTAAAATTCTACTTGGTATGTTAATTAAGCAGTAATTATTCTCGAGTTCAATTCGAAAAAAATCCGAACTAGTAGCGGCTTCAATTTTAGTTCTTAAGAAAGCATGTGATCTGTTCTTTGTTCCTGGATCACTCATTTAATCGTATTTTCTGTTTGCCCACGTTAGGTCACAATCGAGATACAAGATGTCAACGACAATCCGCCTGAATTTGAATCGAGTACGGTACGTCTATCGGTGCCGGAAAATTTCGCACTCGGCATACCATTCTACGAGGCTAATGCCCACGATAAGGACTCAGGAGACAGCGGTGTTGTACGCTACAGCTTGACGGTAGTTGACACTGCTTCGGTGGCGTCAACCATCGGATTGCTTAGTGCATCCGGAGCAGCAAACCGGGCAGCAGCTCAAGGGAACCAACTGGGCTCGTTGTTGTTCTCGTCGCCATCAGCCAGATCGTCACTTGCGTTGTCGTCGTCATCTTCCGCATCATTGCTCGGTTCATCAAGTTCTTCATCACAGCCATTATTCGGTGGCGGCAGCAGCATTGTTAATCATCAAATTGGATCAGGACATTCAGCGACGCTGTCTTCGACAGCGATGGTAACGGCAGCGTCATTGGCAGCGCAACAGAACTTATTTGCGATCGATTCACGTACCGGACATTTAACATTGTCACGACATTTAGACTACGAGACATCACAACGGCATGCATTAATTGTTACGGCAACGGATTCGGGAAAGCCATCATTATCGGCTAATTTAACGATACTGCTGGAGGTACAAGATGTTAATGATAATCCTCCCGTTTTCGAGCGTAATGAATATTCAATTAATGTACTCGAGTCGATGCCAAGTAACTCACAGGTATGTATCTAAGTATAGTATACAGTTTGTGTTGGCTGAAGAACGTTGAGTAGGGCTCAGTGTTTTACTGGATAATGTAAATTTTTTTCGAGAGACCTTTGGTTTTTACCGTTAGTTAGCCTTTTGTCGTTAACATTTTTTTTGCATAGAGTGGGTTTTAGTTGAGAGAAATTTACATACTGCTTGAGAAATAAAATCAATGAAAAATGTGTCATATGTTTAAAATTTGCTGTTTACAGAGCTTTTGTGTTAAAGGATCTTTGATCTCATTTTCCAATGTAGATGTCTGTTGCTCGCTCGATTTGGAAAATCGTGTAAAAATCAAAATGAGATTACTTTTGTTTCTTGTGATTCTTTTTTTTCAGGTTCCTTCCCTTGAATCACGCAGATTTTTCCCTGACGAGTGTGTTCTTTTAAAACTGCATTACTGTCTGGTTTTTTTACCTATGCAGGTTTCTGTTCAGCAATTTTGTTGATTTAACGGATCTTCTTTTATGTTTAACGTTATTTTCGTGCAAACTGATGCTTACTTTCTTTCATTCACCGTTGTTACGTATACTTAGAAAACATAGCGATTGAAACTTTGTTCTATTCCGTTGGTATTACTTGGACACAAAAACCTTTTCAAAAATAGAGTCCTAAGCTATCATTTCAATTTTTGAACTTATTAATTATTTAATTTTTATAGAAATTGTTTCTTATGCTGTAACGCTGTTTTGTTCTACTTCTTAAATTATTTTTTTCGTTGTTTTTTCTAACCTGTTATAGCACATAAGTCTGTTGTATTAGAGAATTGAGCAAATAAACAAATTCCAGAAGAGCCCATCAAACCTTACCAACTTTACTTACAACTCACCAAAATTAGTTGGCCAACACCAGTGGGTTTTTAAATAATTGGATGCTTACAAAAGCTGCAAACCTTTTGATTTACAGCGTGAAATTAATGGTTAAGCTGGTCTTCCTCAATTTCGATTAAAAATCACTTATCGTAAATAATTTCAATATTTTTCTGTCGAATTTAACTTTGCCTGCAGAGCTCTTTGTCAATCGAAATTTGGCACTCAAAATTGATATGTTTATATAAACTGTCCCATATGTAACAACAGCTGGATCGTTGTCAACGTCCTACCAAATAATTACTTATAAATTATAATAAAATATAATAAAAAATTTGAAACGATCGTTAAATATTAAAATTTCTATGTAAAAATGAACGCGACCCAAATGTTACTGAGTTCGCCAATTGGTGACCAGTAAATCAACATCAGAACAATGCAATTTTCAAGTCCTTGAATTCAATCGTCAAATCAATTTTGATGGTTTCTTTACGTCTGGTCAAAAAGCCATGCCTTCAAAAAAAAAAAAAAGACTGAGTGTAATGTTCGCATTGGGAATCTTGTTCCCTTCGAAATTAAGGTTTTTTAAAAACTTTCTGCTTTCTTAATCGACCACGAAATCATGCTTCTTCCTTTGGTTCCTTATTAGACACTATGAAAATATTTATAAAATCGAATGCCATGTCGAATATTCTATAAAAAAATAAGAACCCCATATACAATTTGTTTCGGCTTTTAAGAGGAATCCAAGTTAAAGTATTGGACTGATATATTTTTATCTTAAATTTAGCTCCGCATGAATTCAAATAACTTAGTCTTAAAACTGTTAAAATAATCGAGGCATGATATTTATAAACTATTTCAAACAAAAAAAGGAATTTTGTCACCGCTTTGTGTGTCCTAATATACTTTGATGTACAGAAAACCACATATATAGTCAAACTAAGCTGTATCGCTTCACTACAGTTCATCTACTCTCAAAACATCTCCGATTACATGCCATGTTTGTCGAATAAGATGAAAATCTCATCCCATCATCGCTAGAATTTCCGTTAAAAATCTTAAAATGCAACATGCATATTTACTAATCATGTCACCGTTCCACGAAATTTTACATGCTCAGATCTCTCGTAGAAGTGTTATCTATCTATAATCCATTGCCGTTGTCTATGGAACAGAGACCTTCCGGTTTATCTTGATGCAATGCCTTACTGTTTTCAGTGGTCGTTCTTGGTGCCCCGGGGATATTTTCTCTTCTAGTTCATTGATCGTTTGCTGCGCTATCTATTTGATTTTTCTTCATAAACTTTATATGTGTCTCCTGTTTCTTTCACAAATATGTATGTACTTATATTCCCTTATCGTTTATAGATCCTCCAAGTGACTGCCGTTGACCTGGACACTGGGAACAACGCACGAATCACATACCGTATTGTGGGCGACAGCTTTGGCAACACCAGTCGCAAGTCATACAATAACGACAATATCGCTGGCGGGACATCATCGAACGGTAGCGGGAGTGGTACGTCTGCCAACGGTCGAGGATCGTCTTCACGAAATCATCTCGGATCGTCGCAAAAGAACAACATGAATTTTGCCGGAATCGATGGTAGTACTAGCAACGGTGATCGTAAGGTTTCCGAACTATTTGGCATCTTTCCGAATAGCGGTTGGATCTATCTGCGAGGAACACTCGATCGTGAGACACGTGATCGATATGAATTAACGGTGGTCGCTAGCGATAACGGTACGCCACCAGCACATGCGAAAGCACGTGTGATTGTCAACGTTTTGGATGCGAACGATAACGATCCGCATTTCATGCTGTCCACGTATGATTTTGCGATCGAAGAAAATATGCGACGAGGATCACTGGTCGGCACGGTTTTCGCAACCGATGCCGATCTGGATGCCAATGCGGCAATCCGATATAGCCTGATACCGACGAATACTAGCTTTCAAGTTAATCCGGTTACAGGTAAGATATTTTAGTAGATTAAACTCAAAAGATATGTACTAAAACTGTCAAAATATGAATTTGGATGAGATTTCATTTAAAATTAATTTTCAAGAGAAATAAATATATACAGCTGGGCTAGTCTGATATGCATCCCGAATCTACATTCAGACCTGAACTCGAACTAGAACTAAAAACGTATAGATGGTGGCAATTCAGCCATAAGCCCTCACTATTTTTCAAAACGATCTATTCCAATATGTTTTAAGAGATTTTTTGTTTACCGCGATAGGAACATGAAAAACCACGAATAAGTACTATTTTTGATAATATGTTTATCACAACGTTCCTGAAATCGTCGGGATTATATTTAATTTTTTAGCTGGATTTTCTTATTGAAATAGTGGAAAAATAGTAAAGTGATTTTAGTTTTGAATTTGTATGACCGGCTTCTTCAAATTCATGCATTTCACTGACTAGTTAGTGTGCGTAGCAGTATCGCAGCAACTACTTAAACTAAAATCTAAAATATCAAATATCAAATTTGATTGTTACCACAAAATCATCAATATTTAAAGCTCCTTTCCTAAAATTCGCCATGGCATCAAAAAGAATGGCCATCACTGCGATTGGTCACTGACAACAATGATCTGCTTTCCTTTGCCCGCTTCTTTTCTCACAACAAAGATGGCACTTAACTGCCAGTACTACTGGCCTTGAATGAGTGAAGAAAAAAAATCCTGAAATCAATTAAAATACATTGCATGTCTCCTTTTCGGTACACTGAAAGTTGTCGTAAATGTCCCGGGCTGCAATTAACGCAAAGATTTAGAGCTGTGTCGAAATGGAAAATTATTTCGACAAAAGAATAATCTGTTTTAATTGATATTTTACTGCTCTGCTGTAATAAACTGTGTCTGAAACTTTGGTGCTTTTACGAAATCTATTTTTACAATTGAAAAATTGAAGATGATTGGATATGTTTGGAGGGTGATCAGCGTATTATGTAATTTCTTCAAGTTTTCCGCTTTGTAGATGATGTTAAAGACCGTAGCGAATTTCTGGCATGACGAATTTGAAACTATCGTAAATTATTGCAATACATTCATAAGTTGTTCAGTTGAGGTTTTAAAAATTCAGCAATTGAAAGAAATATTTAAATTGACTGCTTGTTGAGACATTTAAATCAATGTGATGGTAGTTTGTATTGCATAGCATTGATATTCTTATGGCAAGTGTTTAAAAATATGGCTGAAGTGTTTTTAGGATAGATGCAAATTATATCATTACCAACTTTCGAGAAATGAAGCTTGTTTTGTGTTGACTGTAACGTCCCATAAGATAAGCGTTTCATTCCTTTGGTAAACTCATCTCTGGCATTTTTTGTACCGGATTGATCGCTTTAATAAAATCTGACGCCAGCGTTTCCGTCGCTTGATTTCAATAGCAGAATTATGCTCAATCAGCTCATCTGAATTTCGCTTACTAATTTGCAACTCAAAACATTCACTTTGAAAGAGGACGCGTCGTTTTACTAACCACTAGGTTTAAAAGAAACTAAGTGGGAAATCTTTTGTTAGAGCTGTGGTTATTTTACGTAAACTCTCCCAACACTTAAATCTTCTGAACCTATCCAAACTTCTTTGTTTGCCTCAAGGGATTTTTTTTCGATCAGTCAGATTACAAATTTATCCTCATACATCAGTTTTCTGCACCTCAAATGGTACTGAAACAGGACCAGTCATCTAACAGGTCGCAAGTTAAACAAGTAGCTTTTTGGATGGATGGTTACTTATGTCAGGCATTATTACCATAGTTAGACTCTGTATAACCTTGTATACTGTTTTCTTGATCCCCGAAATATTTTTGTTCTTTTATTTTATCTACCAGCAAAGGAGCTACTAACTTCTTCCCAAAACCCCTCTTTAGACAATTATGTTTGCAAACATTGTCAGCTTAATTTGCCCAGAAACTTACACCTTTTTTCTGACAAAAAATATGATCACCCCTCATAGTTAGGAGCTCATGAGCTTCAATTTCAACTCACTGAAAGCTCAAAACACGCTAGACGCACTTAATTCTGCCTGCTCAAATATATCAGTTTTCTGCTCTAGTTTAATATCAATGCCAATACCGGTAGTGGTTTCGACGGTATTTCAAATATGCTGGTTAAATCTCTTTCATCATCCATGTGCGTCCCTCTTTCCATCTTGTTCAACATAAGTATACCTGGTGGTTCTTTACCTTCTCTTCTGAAAACTGTCAACCTTTTTACAATACAAAAAGTCGGTGATCGTGCATGCATTTCAAACTAGCGTCCGATTTCCCTTCTTCGTTGTTTTTTTTTTTTTTTTTTTTGAAAAAATGGTATAATAAAGAGTTTAATATTGTACCCAGCCTACCTTAGCTCATGAGCCATTCTGTTACAAATAAATCCACCTTAACCAATTTTCTTTCTTTTACACTTATCCGTTCTTGTCCATTAAAAGCTGGTTGACGTACTATAGACTGACGTCTTCAAAGCCTTTTACTCTGTTAACCATAAACTTACTCATCAAGCTGGACCTCTTCTTTCCTGGTTTGTCATTTACATCTTTGGTTGTACTTGTGTTATTTCTGTTAATCAATGCTCTTCAATTCTTTTTATTGTTCATAAACGATCTCGCTCCTTTAATCCGATATTCTTTTCTGCTACATCCCGACAATTTGTGTGAAAGAGTCAACAGGATGACTTTACGCTTTTACAAAACGATCTTAATAGCTTACAGACTTGGTGCGCTGCCAATGTTTTCACTCTGAACATCACAAAATGCCTTTTACTTGCAAACGTCGCCTTTGATGCTCTTCTTTTATGTTTGTGGTTCTTTTTAATGTTGTTGCTAATTTTGAACTTCTTGGTGTAATATATGTTCCAAAACTTAAATTTGATGAGCATTTTCTATACGTTACTGTCAAGGCGTCGAAATTATCAGGTTTCATAGCTAGATTTTCCAAAGCTTTTGCTAATATTTCCACCTGTATACACTTCTTTCTTTTCTTTGTACGCAGTGTTTTTAAATACTGTTTTAAGTCTAGTGTCCCCATTAAGAATCTTTTTATTGTTCTAAGCGTATACATATACGAAATTTAGAGAAGCAATTTCACTACAAAGATAAAATCTTACTGCGGCTTAAACTCAGAACCTGTCAAATTGCTTCAATTCTCACTTCTGCTTTCATTTCCTTATACCTCTATGTTTTGAGTTTGCATGTCAACATCTGTAATTTTTCTCTCTCTTTAATTTTGAAATATAATTTTTTACTTTGATTTTGTTTTTATTTTTCTATATTCAGTAATTGGATTTTTATTTAGTGAATGTAAAAAATTAATAAATAAACTCTTGTTTTCGGTGGCAACTTACCTGAAGCCTGATTACTGTAGTGAGACCCTGTGATGATTCCGTGTCCTATTTTGAAGTGACCCAAACTGACCTGGATCTCTAAAACATTCTTATTCTATTTTTTTCTCTACTGATAAAAGAGGTATTTATTTCTTCGCAAAAGTTACGCAAGAATTTTGAACTGACATTGCACAAATAAATGCTGCGGAAAATAAAGTCGGGACCCATCGCTAAGAAGCCTGAGAGCTCATCACCTTCAATCTGTTTTCGCCAAATTTTAAGAAAATCCCAACTGTGTCAACTGAAAGAATTCAGTCATCTGGTTTTGTTTAACTTTTTAAATATAAGGTACAGCCTGTTTGTCTGGTAGGCACCTATTTTTATCGATATTATGTTCTATTACGCTTGTTAAGGCTTAGTTTCACTATGTGGGACTTATTTCACTCGACCGCAGATGTTTTTTGCTCACAGTCAGCGTTTGTCGGATGTTAGCCAACCACAACAATACAAGGCCCGAAATACAAGCAATGGCAAGTCACTTGCGCTGGTGGAAGTTACAAAGCGTATTTATCCTCTGCAAAATAAGTTTCAAAATAAAATCAGAACTTCAAACGACTTCAAACCTTCAGTTTCATTAATCATCTAATGATCCAAAATTTAAAATGTTAGTATTAAGTCTCTTTCGGATGTATTGCACCCGCTGTTTTATAGACTTTAACTGACAGATTGCACCCCTAGGCTAACATTATCAATTTCATCTGCAATTGTCTAACTTCCACATTATTCTCATTTCAGGCGAAATTCTCACTCGCGAACCACTCGATCGTGAAACTCGTGCAATTTACGATCTTGTTGCCGAAGCTCGCGATCAAGGTGTACCGTATCGAAGTGCTCGGGTGCAAGTGAAAATCACCGTGACCGATGTTAATGACAATGCACCGGACATTGTCGATCCGCAAGAAGATGTCGTGAGTGTACGTGAAGAACAATCACCCGGTACGGAAGTGGTGCGAATTCGGGCGGTCGATCGTGATAACGGTTATAATGCATCGATAACATATTCGATTCTGAAGGGTCGTGATTCCGATGGTTACGGATCATTTACAATTGATCCGATGAGTGGTGTGATTCGAACAAAGCTAGTCCTTGATCATGAAGAACGATCGATTTATCGTTTGGCAGTGGCTGCAACGGATGGAGGACGTCCACCAAAACAAACGATACGACCGTTACGAGTGGAAGTGTTGGATTTGAATGATAATAGACCAACGTTTACGAGTTCGAGTTTGGTGTTTAAGGTAAGTTGGCAAACTAGGAATATTTTATTATCATTTTGGTGCTTATTTAAAATTTATACATATCACATCGGTTATAAAAAAATGGTATATGACATGTCTCAGAGGCTTTGATTTCAATACTCAGATATTTGTTTGAATTTTATTCAAATTATTTATTAATAGTTTCACTGGAAAACCAGGTCTTATACTTTGTTTGATTGGTTAAGTGGCTTGCACGCAAATTTTTCAATCACAGGCTTACTCAATTATTTATTTCACTTTATAGTTAGTACATCTTCTGTTAGTCAAATGATAGAAAGCGAGACAACTCATTTTTCGATAATGTAAAAAAAACTCCACCAAGTTCGAGTTTTCACTTCCTGAGCAGAGCAAAAACAAAATGATAATGAAAATATTGAGGGAAGGGTAAAAGACAATGCATCAAGAAAACACCATGTACATCTAGCCGAAATGTTTGAGTGAGCTGTCCTCTTCGCCCTGACCACCATTATATTACACTACTAAATAATTACTAAGTCAGGTCCAGGTTAAATAGATTATTAGGAAATTTTTCTTAACGAGAAGTAGCTATCGTGAAATTGAATCGAAAACCAATATTGCGGTAGAAAAACCAGGAAATGGGCCTTAAAGTTGGGAGGTGTCTTCAATATGAAAAAAAATACGAAAATTGAATAAAAATATAAATAGTATGAATGCAAAGAATAGAGATTTAATGGGGAAATTTAAACAAGGTATTTTAAAAACAAATTTCAAAAGGGATTTATCAAAAGCAATATACTAAAGGACGTCACTTTAAAGAAGTTGCTGCTGAAAAAAGGAAATAATTTAGAAAGTGAAGCATGAACAAACTGAAATCACTGGCAGCTAACGTCAACCAAATTTATTCGAGAATGTTAAACAATAATTATTAATTAGAGAAACGTGTTAATCAGAAAATATAGTGGATGTAAAACACAGGCGGGAGAAAAGAAACACAAATTTTATTACAAACAACTATGGGAACAGTGCTTTCTGTTGCCTTGACTACATCGATAACAGAATCGGTCCAAATTCGGAGTTCCCGATTCGCACCATCGTCTCGCTTTGAAGGTGCTAATTTAATTGAAATAATCCATCAAAGCAGGGCAGCCCTTGGATGGTCAATTTAAATCATCCCTTTAAGAATACATCAAACCATTTAAGTCGTCTCGTGCCTATCTAACCAAATTTCTCCGCCCAAATGCAGCTAGCAAAAATGGAATCATACAAAACATCACAAGTATTTATGCTACTTGTGATGTTATGTTGCCTCATTCCAGATCAAAATCCAGCACTCACACGTATCAAGCTAATGACTGGTTATAGGTCCTCTTGTCACAAATCCGAATTACCATGACGAAAAAAAACAGCGAAATCTCTCCTGCTTTACCGGCACTCTCCTTGGCCATCACGCGTCATTTCTTCTCGAGGTAAATCACGGCAATCGCATCATCCTAAAAATTTCAATCGACACTTTACAACATCAACAGATACAAGATTCTGCTTTTCAAGATTTGTTTTTCTTTGTTTTGGCGCAACAACAGCAAAATGCCCGGTTGCTTGTTGGCCGCCCGAAGCACAGCATGGCCTGGTTTAGATCGAATGCGTCGCAGCAGCCGAAAAAAGAGTGATTGCGATGCGAGCGAAGAAAAAAAGACAATTCTGCCTTTCAGCTCTACATCAAAATATAAATTTGCATATTTCAACAAGTCAAGATCTCGGTCCCCGAACTTATTCTGATGGATGATGAATTTTAATTGACTGGCGGGCGGTGTGTAGGTGAGTCATATTTCTTGTACATACGCTGCTAGCATATCATACCATACCGTCCTGGATGGATGACGGTACAAATCAGGCTGCTGCTGTACCGCCAGATCGGATGCCAGTCACGTGTTTTCGTCTACTACTTAATTTTCTTGTTTTCCTTTTCGTGAACTTGAATCGCTCGAGATATTACCGCGGCTACCATTTCTTTTGTTACACTAATTCCCGACCCGATTCTGCAAGTCCTCGGGTCTGTGCTCATTGTTGTTGTTATTATTGTCTTCGTCGTTGTTCGCATCGCGAGTGTTTAGATGTATAGTTACGTTACGCCGTGAAAGATACAGATTACAGGTAGCTTATGATTTAATTTTTCGACGGTCGCCGTTGGAATGAATGGCCGCCAACAATGAACTTTAACGACGCGGCTTTGCGGCGGCGTGCCAAGCCAGGCCAAGCAGTGATGCGCTCGAAATGGGCTGCTGCATAGCATACTAAGTAAAGTATGTTTACGTGATGGAGGCGGAGGATAGCGTATGGATGGAAATTTGCATGTCCCCGCAGTTCGGCGATCTTTCGTGTCAACGTCTTGACAAATTTATAATTAGAATGGAAGTAAGATGCAGTGAAATTTTTATGAGAGCTAGTGGGCAGTTTATTGCAGTATGAATGGACTGAAATTTATATTAGGTTAATCCGAAAGTGCTGAAAGGAATTCGAAATTAATCCAAAGTACATATGCTAATCAGTATTCAATTTGAATTGTTCAAAAGCATGTTTATTCATCCCCAACGAAATTTATTCCTGGTTCTAGAGTATTCGGCGTGTACCACTTCTGAGTGCTATTTTTTGTAATTCATTTTTCATTTCCAAGCATGACAGTTCATATGAATTTATTTCTTCGTCCAAATAATTTGTCTCAGTATCCATATTTCATATTTAATTTATTATTCTATTGTAATAACAATTTTAAATTTTCATTTCAGGTTCGTGAAGATGTCCCAATCGGTCATATTGTAGGCTCTGTCGGGCCGTCCGAACGAAACGATGCAGAAAATTTAATTACCGGTAGCAGTGGTTTGCATGTCACCTACACTCTCACTTCACTTACCAACGACGTAATCGATGACGCTTTTGACATGGACCGGCAGACTGGGTCGCTTGTCGTAGCTCGTCGTCTTGATCGAGAACATCAGAGCGAATATCGTCTTGAAATCCGTGCCCTCGATACAACTGCATCGAACAATCCACAGAGCAGTGCGATTACCGTGAAAGTGGAGATAACTGATGTCAATGACAATGCACCTCACTGGCCTGAGGATCCTATAACTATTTATGTGAGCGAAAACGCTGCGATCGGGCAGATCGTGTATAATTTCACGGCGACAGATGAGGACACAGGGCTCAATGGCGAAGTCCAGTATCGAATGCAGACTCAGAAGCCTGATTTAGATAAGAAGCTGTTCGCTTTGGATCCACTTACTGGCATGCTCACTTTGCAAGGAAGCTTGGACTACGAAGAGCTAAATGAGTATATTCTCATTGTTGAGGCGATTGATCAGTCTCCGAACGTAAGCGAACGTCTGCATACAAAAGTGACAGCAAGAGTCCTTGTCACTGACTCCAATGACAACAGCCCTGTATTTGTATCACCGCCAGCTGATTCAACGATCTTTCTCAGTGATACTGCCCAAATCGGACAACAAGTGGCTCATGTGGTGGCAGTGGACAAGGACGCAGGTGACAATGGACATATCACATATGCTATTCTTGCTGGCAATGAGGATGGACGTTTCCGAATGGATCCAAGATCAGGATCAATTGAACTCATCAAACCAATTCAACTACTACAACAACAAAACCGACATCAATCAACCGGTAATGCTGACAGGACTATTCAGCCCAACAACCGATTCAATTTAGTGATAAGTGCTAGTGATCATGGTTCACCAGTGTCGAAAGAAACCCACCTCAATCTACAGATTTTAGTGCAAGGTTCTTCGAATAATCCGCCGCGATTCCAACAGCCCGTGTATCATGTGAACGTGTCCGAAAATGTTCCAGTAGATAGTTTCGTTGTGAGAGTTGCAGCAAAGTCCTTTCGGGATGTTGAAAACGGTAAGTTAGATTTTTTTTTTATTTTATGTAGTTACAGTTATCTATGTTCTTGATTTTGTTCGTTAGAAAAGAATGTGTGAGCAAAGCTAAAGATACGGCAGGCTTGAGAGAAAATTCCTCCAAATCATCGAGCCTCCTGAATTTTTTTCGCGTTTTCGGAAAAAATACAAACGATTGATAAATTCAATCTTATCTGCGCAGTTGCCAATAAAAGGCTGAATCATAAGATGAAGCTAAAATCACAGAATGTATTGGTCTTAAATAGATACAGATACGACAGAAGTCATTTGAAAATGCAGGCAATGCTGTGGCTGTGGTACCATCTTCGTCCATCAAAAGTGTTTTCTTTTCCCGGTACTTCTGATGTAGTCATCAGATTTAAACGGAATTCACAGTGTAGGTTGATTTCAAAGTAAGCGAAATTTGACAAATTTAGGATAGGACTGCCATCTGCAAAGACTTTAGTTTCTTTTGTACTAAGAGATGCTTCCATTAAATTTTCAAGTTGTAATCATGCTTAAATTTTATAAAATATGTTTAAAATTTGTGAAAAACTGATTAGTGTTAATCAGAGAAAAGATGTTTAGGTGGGCCAAGTTAAAATTGTTATCCGATTTGCCAAAAGGTCCAGAAATATCTGGTTGAGAAGCTAGAAACAAATCTAAAAAATTTACATAATGCCCAGAAAGTAAAGAACCAAAAACCACAAAACAATAATGTTAATTTCAAGCGATAGAACTTAGAACCTGAAATTATATCAAGATATGTACATCAAAATATTATTATCCAAATTATTCTCGAATTCACTATATGCTTTTCTTTGATTAACACCGTCACGAAACATCATTCAAATACAGCATGACATCAAATATGTATGTACATATTTATGCACACGTATTCTTCATGAATATTATTCTTTCATCGTGCGACGATTTCCACTTTCAAAAAAGATCTCATGTGTCAGATTAAATACACGCTAATGCCGTTAAATTCGAAGAACTGACATTTTCTGTTATTTCATCAAATTGATCTTTCTACACATGCTTAACATGTGAGCCGATGACGCCGCGCTAGAAGCTATAGTCTAGGCTATAGTCTAAGATTTTTTCAATCAAATAATTCAGTCTTCTATTGCATTATTTATTTTGAGATTTGGAGCCCGTGAGATTTTAAGAGGATATATTAAGGATTTGACCGCGTTGGTATGCTGATTTGAATTTCGAAAATTATTTCACCCGAACAAAACGAAGATATAAGCATATACAAGATAGGCTCAAGTTTTTATACACTATAAATATTTTCAATGCAAGTTTTGCGAAAAATTCTTGAAGTCAAAAATCTCTCTAGGCCTGAAATTATCAACACAATATCTCTTCAAATATTTTATGGCCTCTTATCATATTTGTGCTTTTAATATAGGATGGGTATAAACATGCACCCACATTGGGTGGCGTTTTGAACAACTGATTTTAATCCGTTTCATCTAGAATTCGCTTAGTTTTTGAAGCCAAATATTTTGACAACATATTAAAAAAGATTGTTAGAAGTTAAATTTGAATTTTTCCCGAAATTTCTTTCACAAGAATCTATATTTATCAAACAGAATATAACGAAAAAATGGCAAACTACAAGCCACAATATCATTGCAGTAGACAATGGCCTAACAACACACCCAAACACTTTACTCAAAACTATTCCATTCTTGTCCATAATTTCTTGGCGTGTAGTATGTCTTCTACTGAACTAAATTCCACATATCAAAGGAGAGACTGGAGGGCAGACAATGGAGTCAGTTGTCGCAAGGTTCACATAAAATGCATGCACCATACATAAACGATATCATAGTCATATCATCCACACTTATAGCCTGAGATACAGACATTCACCTATAACGAACTTTAAAACCATACCCAGATCGCAGAACTGTAGTATATTTAATAGAATTCAATACGAAATCTACGAGAAATGCCAGCCAACCCAACTAATCTTCTCGAGACTTTGGCTCGCTCTTCGAATAGTCTCCTGGAAGCCTGTGTGAGCCCTCCCTGTGACTGGTATTTTGTAGAGTCGAAGTTTAGTCAACAGGTTCCTTTCAGGCCGTCTTCTTGTACAGACGATAATATATTGGTCCATTGTTTTTGCTGAATCGTTCGTCGTTGTCGTCGACAAAACAACGGACAACGACGACAACTCCAGCAACAACAACTACAGCAGCAGCAGCGTGCAATTCAGTTGTTGTTGGTGTTCTGGGTGCTGCTTTTATGGTTGGAGACTTTCAGTATGCTATTTTTCCCTGCTAGTTTTTAGCGATTTCTATGAAAGTTTTTCGTTTTTCTGTTGTAATTTTTTCAGTCTTCTGAATGATTGTATGCTTGTAGTCTAGGATATAGTAGTATAGTGAAAGAAACGTTTAGCCATATCCGTAGCCAGACATCGACTACCTGCAGAAGAAACTGTCAGATTGTCCGTTGTGAATAAATAGATCAAAGTGTTGATGACAACATGTTACATTTGAATAGTTCGAAAATTTTTGCTGTGAATATTTTGCTGGTAGTCGTAATCGATCGTGGACGTTGGATTGTGATTGAGCTTAAATCTAAATGCATAGCACCATTGCATTGTATTTTGAAATTGCTTGAAATCATGTATTTTTCGAGAGCTGTTTTACTAAAAAATGTAAATTAACGATTTAATGGTTGAAAGGAATACAACATTGTTTCCGTGGAAAACGTTTGAACAAGAATTTGAAAAGAAGTAGAACTGTATTTGCTGGTAAATTTTCGATGAGATTGGTCTACGAAAGCTGTGATCAACAATGAAAACTAGAAATAAAAAATACCCGCGAGTTCATTTTTTTTGTGATATGTATTATTATTTGAAATGAAATGTATTATTTAAATAAAGCATGGTGCATGATAAATGCATGATAAAGCATGATAAATGTTGTTATTTTTTTTTACTTTGTATTGTTATTTTTTTGCTTTGTATTATGTGAGTAAATGCCTTTTGATATTTCAATTGCGAAATCTGGGCAGACCCAAAAAGAAACGTATGAACGAAGCAAAGGACTAAATTTGCTGTGAACGTGTCAAAATTTGGGAGTTATATATAGCTTTAGAGCTGAGTAATATATTCTGAAATTTTGAGTGGCTTTCCAAATAAATAAAAAAGTAATTTTGCACAGCAGACGGAAAAAAATGAAGGATGTATCTGGTTGAGAAAAATGAAAGATGTATCGTCAAACCAACCACAACCAACCATTATTGCTAAAAATGCAAGAATTTATAATATTGATAAACGACCTGCTTGTGGACAATGGGGTCGCTGAAATGGTCGGTGAAATGAGCTTTTATAAATAAACATATGTATACATAGAATTATCAATTGGAACTTCCCACTTATCTGGAAAAACTCAGTTATTATTTCCATCCTTGAACTGAAAAATAGTCTAAAGCATCCATAAAAATTATTACCATTTAACAAACTTTTTGAGTAAATAATTCTTATGATGCTTATAAAGAATTCAAATGTTAAAAACGTAGATACTTGGGGATAACTTCTGTGCGGGTTTCGCCACTTGTTACAACAGCAGAGGTTTTGCTTCCAAGCACACAACTGGTGTATTCATATTAGACATACAAAAAATGTTCGACTCATGGCCTGAACGGCTCATATTCGAACTTATAAAATACACCTTTTTTAGTCTAAAAAACTGAGTTTTTCATCGGCTCTAGAATTTTCGTTGTCAAAACTCGAGTCATCTGCGACATACATATGCATTTTCTCCTGCAATGGTTTCGCAGTGGTCTGTATTAAATTCGACACATTTTAGCCTATGCCCTGCAGACCAACGTCACTACAATCATTGTTATGCTATGAATGCGGACAACATAGCATTTTTTTTGCAGCTCGTCTAACTTCGGATAAATTATCAACACATTTTAGTACTAGATTGCGCTTATTAGCAAATTCTGAAAGAAATAGACAATAACGATAAACTCAACTAAAATGAATGTCACATTCCTCAGTGAAAAAACGAGCCTAAAACTACAAAAACCAAAACAATTGCCTGTAAATTATCCATGACAAACCTAATTATTTTTCAATCCTACCCATCTACCAGCTAGTCAGCATTAAACCGGTCTCATTAATAGTCCGGGGAAATCTAACATGGTGCTTCGGAAAAATTAGGGGAAAGCTGAATTTTAGTGTGAAACTTGGTACTGGCGTGTTGAACAAAATGTCAAAAGTCCCCATCGATCCGAGCCCTGCGTCACTTTTTATACGGGGTCAAAGGTCACCAAAAGTGACCTTTCCAAAATATCTCAGTAACGGTTACGTCTACAGAAAAATAATGTATGACAAATTTGTAGCTTAAAGAATTTCCAATAAAAAAGATTATATAACTTTTTCCTGTAACCATAACCGTTTTTGAGATATATTGATCTAAACATTTGTAACTAACAGCATCTTCTTTCTCAGGGCATGTAAATATTATCCGATTTTGATTACGACTTGGCATGTTAGTGAGTTTGTTTTTCTATGTTTAAGAGGCGCATGAAAAAAACATGTAAATAAACTTAACTACCATGCTTCAGGGTAGATGGAAAAGCGTGCTCCGAAAAGTTTCCCCATCCCCCTTTGCCATGAAATGGTATCCTTGAGCATCCATCCCAAATCTTCAGAAATGGGCTCGTTGCCTACTCTTTGCGCACTGTTAAACAAGATAGGATCACTTTCTATCCTGTAAATTGTTTATTATTGACATCGTGAGACTAGCCCTACACCCAAACCCTACCCCCACCCTACCCACCCACGCAAACGAACCATCCCCAAATAGCCGGGTTTTTAGTTTTTTTGCCATACCGTCTTATCCCATGAACGATCAGGGCAAGGTCAAGTAATTTCAGGTGCAAATTGGTTTCGAGACGTGTCATGTCCCTTTGGCGCTACGTAGTCATCACAGGATTGGTAA
Organism: Nemotelus pantherinus; assembly: GCA_963978885.1. Classification (NCBI taxonomy): domain Eukaryota; kingdom Metazoa; phylum Arthropoda; class Insecta; order Diptera; family Stratiomyidae; genus Nemotelus; species Nemotelus pantherinus. The sequence goes on from OZ022266.1 coordinate 8,449,847, forward strand.
AAAACTGATTATTAGGGGATAGTCTGCAGCGGGTTGAGCCCTTATAATGTCAAGAATGAGCGTTTACAGAATTATGCCATGTTTTTATTATGCTTTTTCATACTCCTAGCGCCATGATATGTTACAAAACCTATTTTCACCTGCAATGTTGTTGTCTTGTTCTGCTTCTTCGTGGAAAATCCCATACCAATGATGCAGCAATACAGTTTATTTCCGAAAAGAGAGTAGCGAGCAGAAGTCCGTACAAGGTATATGGCAAAGGGGGGCGGGGGGTGGTGGTAACTTTTCGGAGCACCCTTTTCCACCTACCCTGGAGTATGGTAGATAAGTTTGTTTACTTGTTTTTTTTTATGCGCCTCTTAAACATAAAAAAAAACAAACCCATAAACTTTCCAAGTCGTAATCAAAATCGGGTAATATTTACATGCCCTGAGAAAGAGGATGCTGTTAGTATCAAATGTTTAGATCAAAATATCTCAAAAACGGTTATGATTACAGGAAAAAATTATATAATCTTTTTTGTTGGAAATATTTTAAGCTACAGATTTGTCATACATTGTTTTTCGAAAGACGTGACCGTTACTGAGATATTTAGGAAAGGTCACTTTTGGTGACCTTTGACCCCGTATAAAAAGTGACGCAGCGCTCGGATCGATGGGGACTTTTGACATTTTGTTCAACACACTAGTACCAAGGTTCACACCAAAATTCAGCTTTCCCCTAATTTTTCCGAAGTTTCGCCTTTTTTATGTAGGATTTCACTGGGCTATAACAGATATGGGCCATTTAGACAAGCGTCCATGCGTCCGCGCGTCCAAGTGTTTTTAGATTACACGAGTCAAGTCAACTCAAATCCAGTTTTTTGAAGGCGGGGCTAAGGCGATAAGTGGATGGATTTTACATGCTTATGATGATGTTTTTTTGCTCCGTACAAATATATTGGTAACAGAAAGTTGTATGTATTTATCTATATGAGTATATATACCTACATATATATGTTTGTGTCTAGATATTCAGATGCATTCAATTTGTTTTCGTAATAGTCATGCACGTAAGGATGCAAAATATATATTATCCACATCATTATATAAGAAAATAATCATCCACAAAACATATATTTAAATGATCACCAACGAATCATCCACACATGCCACTGAGCGAAAGAAATCATTTTAAAATGTATTGTACATGAATCAGCATACTCCACCTCCTTCGCTTTAGACCCGCCTATATAAACAAAATCAAATTGACTCGTGTAAGCAAAACACGCTAGATCGCATGGACGCGTGGACGCATGGACGCCAATGTAAATGGCCCAATAAAGATTGATTCGTACTACTCCACCTATTTGTTCATCATGACCAACCCCTTGAAGCTTCCGCAGTCTGGTGATAGTGGTGGCATCTGACTCGTCAAATATTTTGTTCAGCTTGTGGTTGTACCCTATACGTCATTGGTTGCTCTCCTGTTTCGCTCAATTTATTTGACTCTAAGAATCGTTTCTTTACAGACCTATGGGTCTGTTTTCAATATAGTAAGAACAGCGCAGCTTTATTTCTAGTTTTATTTCGGCAGTTTTATTAAATTTTGTTGTAAATTCCGCACCTTAGCGTATAAATTCGTCCACATTTTCTAAATCACCTTCGTCTAGTTTAATAGGGGTCGTTGTATCAACTGGCTACTTAATCTTGAATCCATCATGAATATCGTAGCTCAGGTATCGCCATTGAATCCTGGTGATTCACAAAAACCTAGAGAAAAGATGTTAACTATGAGCAAAACAAAATAATTAATAACATCATCACCTATCGTCATAGTCCCAACTTCATTTGTCCGCTACACTGTCTTAATCAGAACTGATGTAAAATTGTTCTTATAAGACATTGTAAACTACTCCTTCTTTCTCAATCCAGCTCAGTAATGCCCCGCTATATGCTTATTCCCAAAGATTAACCTTAGCAGAACATTCATCTATTTGCACTACCGTACTCTGATCCCGTACGATTGTCTCTCCGATGACCAGAACAAGCATACATGCCTGGGATGCCGTAGAAGTGTGACAAAGGCCAGTTGTTAATTTCAGCAATTCAACTTTCAGGTGAATTTAAATGTTCTCCAAATGGTTCAGCGAACATTCATCAAATCATAGTCGTCTTAAAATATGTATATCTCATACTTTCTCGCAGCGAGTCAAGTCCCCCTCTACCACTCACTATTCCAGGTTCGTTTATAACGACGTAATAATTACGTGAAATCACAAGCTTTGTGGACATCATCCCGGATTATGGCCCATTAATCACGTTGATCCGCAGCATTTAAAGAAAGAATACAAAACGACAGACGGCACAGTGTGGTACAGTGCGGAAAAAGTCGACACAGAAACTGGATGGCCGAAAGAAAGATTACAAACAGTTATATGAGCACGAGCGATCAACTGTGATAAATGTTGTGTTTATTAAGAATGTATCTACGGGCCATCGAGCGGGCACCGAAAGGGCATCTTGGCGGTCCGGCAGAAAGTCGTTAAAACTGGAAGTTATTGCACTGATTCATGTTTCGAACTTTGTGCTGGTGTATCTGAAAAATGGTAAACGGGATGTTTGTGTGTAGGCAATGAACCTTTTGTTAAATAAGAAGATCACACTAAATTCCAAATCATTTTTTCCGTATGGATCACAACCGGTCAGAAACAGTTTAACTGTTTCAAAATACTTGGGATTGATGATTGCAAATTTGCGAAAAGATACATGTGAAAACGTTCTTTTCTTTTCCAAATTAGCAATGCTTTCTCTGGCCGAAATAAGTATTATTCTCGTCGTTAAACATCAACCGTCAATTTAAGTAATTTGACTGACAAAATAAATTAAATCTCATCGCAGATGTGTATGTCATTCTGTACAATAAACTCTTAAATTTATATATTCATTATTTGCTTAAAGCTTCGGAAGGAGTTTAGCATATCAATTCAGCTGCTACATCTAATATTATTAAAATCATTTTGAATTCAAATAATCTTTATTCATCTATTTCCAATTTTTTATTTCCAGTTAATTTGACATACGAAATACCACCTGGCGTGGGAGACGACCTCTTCAGCATTGACAAAGTCCGAGGCATTGTAACAACACGTGGTAAATTTGATCGTGAAACCAAAGCTCAATACGAGTTCCCAGTCTACGTAATCGAGTCCAGTATGTCCTCGGCTAGTGACAGTAGCAGTTCGAATCGTAATTTCCCGACCGGACAATTTGATGTGGCCACGATCATTGTGAAAATCACCGATATTAACGATCACGCACCGGAATTCCGTCAGGGATCATGCTATCCTCTGGCCGTGCCCGAGAATAGTGAACGTTCCGTGATCCACACTGTCGTCGCGACCGATCTGGACGAAGGACCAAACGGTGAAATTATCTATAGCATAATTGGTGGGAATTTCAATAATAAATTCAGTATTGATGTGCATACCGGTGAATTGACGGCACAGCCACTAGATCGCGAGACACGATCACGGTACTTGTTGCAGATTCAGGCACAAGATCGCGGCACACCAAACACTTACTACGGTCACTGCAATATATCGGTGTTGGTTGAAGATCAGAATGACAATGATCCGCGATTCGATCGTCCTAAATATGTTGTAAATATCCCGGAGGACATTGAAATCGGTATGTCCATACTGAGAGTGAATGCAACCGATGCCGATTTGGGCATAAATGCACGGATTGTTTATTCATTGGCGAACGAGACACAGTGGCTGTTTACGATAGATAATCGTAGTGGACTTATAACGACAGCTGGGTAAGTTATTTGAATTTTGTTGTTGGTTAGGACTAAGACTGGGAGAGATTTTTCACGTAATCAAATTAAAAATGTTGATTTTATTGAAATTAAGTTTAATTAATTTTAAAGACACGATTACATAATCTTAAAATTCAAAATGCATTCAAACGATGTGAAATGTTTTTATGTGCTGCTGTTATTCATCATCAGTAGCACTTTGTAAGTCAAAAATATATATTAGGGTTAGAGCAATTTTCTCGAAATCCAAGAACCTGTTGTTAAAGTCCACGAGTGAACTTGATCTGAAACACTCCATATTTGTTAGTATTGTCTTCTCATGTTCGTTAAAGCAACCAGATTCCAGTCCTTCGTTTTGAGTTTGTAGTCTAGTGAACAGTCTTCATAATATTCAAAATGGACTGATTCTTTCTTATCGGCATTTTAAAAATGCGCAAAAAATATCTACTGAATAACCGAATTAATATTTTCGACTATTTATTTATATTGTATTTATTTATATTGTATTAAACTTCAAATTTAACCGTAGATAAGATAATTCAAACTAGAAAAGACTTAAGATTTCATGCACCAGAGCTTTAGTTTTAAGGACTTTTTTTCAATGGAAACTGTTTTAGATGCCCAAGCTTAGACCCAAACTCTTTTAAATGACCAAGTTGAATCCTCACTATGAATAACGAGAAAAAGGAATCCGTTCTTGTGAAAGGAGAGTAAGCCTCAATAATAATTTGTTTGCGCGACTACATAATAATTTGTTTGTGCAACTTAAAATTTTTTCTCCCGATTTGGTATTATCGGCAGCCATTTGAGAACGAAAAATAAAGGCAAATGCCTTGAAAAAAAGTTTAATTTTTTATTTCTATTTTCCCATACTTCAACAAAAAAAACTGAAGTTTAAACAAGGTAAAAACCAAAATAACAGAAAGCAGTCTTTAAAAAATAGAAGCCACATTAACACTGGACACATTTCTCAAGATATTTGATGGGTTGAAGTGTGATAAAAAGGTGGGACCAAAATAAGTATCCGTAGTGAAAACTTCACAAATAAGATTGTATCCAAAATATATCTTATAGGAAGGCCGATTAATTATGAAAAGGATTAGATAGTTTTTAATTAAAAAATGTGGGACTTAAAAAACAGCATAAATATGAAAGACATGTCCGATAAATCTATTTCATATTTTGATAATTTGAATAGATGAAAACAAAACATATATTTTTTTACTCGAAAGCGCTTGTCAAATTATCTCAAAATCCTAAGCAAAAAAGTGTCGTTTAGTGGAAAAAAGCACAGTCAACCCCTCGGCACTGAAAGTGGTGAAGGTGGCCATCAACAAATCATCCAAAATGGTAGAATAAGTGACAGGAACACCACACGAAAAAATTATCCAAGCAGCCACGATAATCTTTTCAAAACGTTTTATCTACAAAAAAGGAGACAAATGGCATACAACATGAGAACTAGACATACCTTATCACTTAATATGTCTTGTAAATGTGTTTGTTTTTGAGGGTGTTTTTGTTTGTTTGTTCATCTTCAGTGTGTTGTCTTTGCGTGCAAGTTTTTCTTTGTACGTCTTTGTTAGTTATTCGTCAATTTTTGAACCCTGCTCGTCCTTTAGTGGTAGGGGGGAGGGGGATAAGAATAACAAAAACTTACGAAAAATACACGAAAAAGCAACTAACTGAAAATAGATAAACAAAAGAAAACCCTCAAAAACGCAAAAACACATCCACAAAAACCCAAAAAAAAACACAATTGGTAAAATTTTCTAACAGCTGTGGGTGGTTCGTAGTCGAATGTAGTCAAAAAATGAACCTAACGGACTTATACAATCTGTTATTGACCAATTTTTAATGGTAAAGCAGATGCTGAAAAAATCTGGAAAATCACTATTGATGTATACATAAAATATTTGCCAATTTCAAGTAAATAATAGCATCGATCAAAATGTAGTGTTCACTAATATCGAGGTCCCAGTGATACAGTTGCTAGACGAGGTCATTGTAACTCAGAATCAACAGCACTAACTAATTCGTTTGTCTTGAAATTCAATCATTAGCATGGTGATGGACGAAAGACACCTTAGCTCCAAACGAGAAAACATGGCCCATCCAACAGAACATTGTAATCAATGAACAAAGTTCAAAATTTCATATAATTTTTATCAAATTTGACAAAAATTTGGGAAACCAAACGCAGTAAAAAGTGAGTCCAGCTCGAAAAGAAGGCTTATTATTTCACCCTTGTTATACCCAAATCTAGCTGCATCAAGGAAAGCAAAGCTAAAAGTGTGCAAGTTAAAAATTAGAGCTCTGTTATGAAACCTGGGCTCTTACATAAATTGCTGATAAAACGCTCCATAGTTTCGAAAAAAGGAGAATCATTGAGGCTAAATGTAACGATAACCGATGGCAAAGCAAATACAACAGCAAATGTGCAAAATATTTCATGAGCCGGAGGTATCCAAAATAATCAAAATACAAAAGTTGAAGTTGGTTGATTGATTCTTGAAAAATTATCAAATAAATGCAAAGTCTATGAAGCTGAATCATTTTTCTTCTCGCTTTTGCACACGTGAAGCTTTTCGACGTATGTAATTGTCCGACAATCACGCTGCAGCAGTAGTTTTACCTCTTGATAATTGAAGCTCGTGCCCTTGATCTTGTCTGACATCTATGAATTTTATATTTAATGTGTTGAAATTAAGACTTTTGTTAGCATGTTAGTCTTTTGGATCATTAAAAATGCCCGTACAGCGTATTTACAGCGTGTTTACAGCGTATTTGAATTGTAGGTGACAGAGATATGAAGTTGAAAATGTTGCGCCCAGTGTGGGCACTATTGTGGGATGGGCGCAATTTGATTTGTTTGCACATTAGTTTTTACTGATTTTTGATTTGATTTCACATAATTAAGTTTTGTTTCTCTTTGAACATAAAACTTCAGCTACAATAAGTTTAATATGGCCCACACAGGCAGATCGTTTCATATACAATAGCAGTGCCATCTGTGGCTTTTTTACGCCTTTTTTGCTGAATATTCGTTCTGATAATAGCTAGTTAATATTTTTCCTGTCAAAATTTGACTAAAAAATTTTCCCAGAATTATTAAAACTAAAATTATGACGTCAAAAACTACAAATCTTACACGATTTGTGAATGAAACAAGAACATCAGTTTTTCATTCTGGTTTTTGCGAGCCAATAATTCTGACGGATCTCTGTTCTCATGAGTTCAACTATGACAGGAATCCATTCGCCTGTGGCCACATATCATCCAATCATTCTTCTATAATATGTTATCAACGCCTTCAATCGATATCAATCGAAGCAATCACAGAGATCACTAAGATATAGCAGCAATCTCATAGAACCGTTTGTTCTAACGAAGACATATGGCCATTCGAGCGGTAAAGCCATTCATTCTTCACCTTGTCACGTTTTTGTTTTTCCCAATTCATAAACTATCTCGTAACAGATTCTTTGAGTGATTGCTATTCAATGCGATAGACAGCTAACAAGATTTTTGCGCGAACTAGTATGCGACATGTTTCGAGTCAAATACCTATGCTGCGAAGCGAAAAAAATAAACAACAGTGGAATCAAGCCAAACTACCAAACACCTCAGTTAAGCTGCTGGTGTTCGAACAGCACCAGATACAGATATTGTTTGAATAAAGTCAAGATCAGAAATTTATTCCGGAAAAAAATGTTTGCTCTTGATTGCGTACTCATCGACAAGAACTAGTCCGGCCTGGACTGGAACGTGGAACTCACTCACAAAATCGGATGCGAGCGAGTGAATAATAAGGTAAAGTCAGTTGATGTGTAGAACAGTATATCTTGGGAGGCCGTTTTTTCGCCGGCAGCCGTCGACGACGGGATAAATATTGAAATGATAAGGATCAAAAGCCAATTGAGATTGGGAACGGCTCGAGACAGCGATGAGAGATAGTGTTATCTGGGCACGGCAAACATCAGAATGTTGTTTGTTCTGTTTCGGTTAAAGCGACTAGTCGAAAACTGTATAAAATATGTTTGTCGTTAATGATGATTAAAACGGTTGACTATGCATTGTGTCATTGACAAATAAGGTCCCATAAATCGTTCGTTTGAAAGCACTGTGGCATCTGAGCTTATTCGTGATTCAGATTTGTATCGGTTTCGGGCAAAAGCATGCAAAATTTATTTAAATTGCTTGCCGAGTTCAAGTTTCTCTTGGGATTTCAGGTCTAGATAAATGAAACATCTTTCGTTTTTGCATATTTTTAGACTGGTTGTAGACACTGATTGAGTGATCTTGCAAATTTCGACTATGAATGCAAATTTCACATGCGGATTTACATTTTGTATTTTATTTTTAAAAAAAAATTAGAGGGGAGTATGAACCCGAATTTCTATGGTGTTCTTAAAAACACGATTGAAAGCACCAAGTGCAGAGCGGTCGACCAAAACGTATTAGGTGAAATAAACTATGATTTGTAGCTCACATTCGTCAAATATATGAAATAACGATCGCACGCTGATCACGCATTATAAAAATTTGCATAGAAAGGGACATTAATTTTCGACTATAATCGCAATTCATTCCGCACTTTCGATACAAAGTAGCAGCTCCTGCAATGCTACCAAGCGATAAGTTTTCTACAACCCGATCTTTGTATACGTATCTTATAAATTTGCATGAAGCATAAAAGCCATTGGAAGCAATGCGTAAGAAGTCTGCAGGTTGAAGGGAAACATGTAGACATAAATAAAGGTCTGTCTGTCGTCGCGTGTGCCCAAAGGGAAGGGTGGAGTCTTTGCAAACGGACAAACACAAACAGACAGTATAACATCTTTCAGTTGTAATACTAAAAGACAGCCAAAGAAAAGAGTCGCCGACAGTGGACATTTGGTAACAAATTTTTCAACTAAATGGCCGGCACTCTTCACCATTATTGTCGCAGTCTGAACCTGCCCAGCTAGCAACTGAGCGGCGAATAGTTGGACATTTAGTCGAAGGAAAAACAAGTGAGTAAGTAATCAACTTCGTAGAAACTGCATCACATTGCTACATAACAACTGTCCTTGAAGATAATCCTGTTGGATGAAGTATGTTGGCAGATTTAGTTTCGTATGTAGATGCTGTACCACAGTCTAGTAGCATAGAGTCGCATGTGGATAGTTTCAGCAATGAGCGCAATCAAATCGATTACTTTTCTTCACATGGAAGAAACACTGTAGCCACAGTGAGCTACATTTGAGTGCAATTTTAGATAAATGTTATTTAAAGCTGATATTTTTGGTGAAAAGCTATAGAAAATATTCAAGACATACATAAAGCAATCATTCATATCCTTCCGAAAAAAATAGTTGCAGACTTTCTGAGAGCAGTTATGAAAAATATTTGATGAAGTGCAAATTTTTTTATTACTTTAGAAAGTAAACATTTTGCATCACAAAGTCAATTTTTTGCGTTCAGTGTGCTTCGAAAAGCTAGTTGTCAGAGATGAGCCCATCTTTTTTTGTAGAACAAGAATGTATCCATTGGCGACGCCATTATTTTCGTTTTCATCAAGCTCCCTTGTTACTCATTCAGTTTATTTTCACTATAAATGCTGACTTATTTAATAAACAGTTCTGAAAACTCGAATAATGCTCTGGTAAATTGCTGCATTGGACAACTCGATCCTCCACTCCCCAACAGTCGCATAAAAGTTGGCAAACGAAAGAATTTATTTTTTCAGTTTTTATTTCATATTTGTACCATTGTTTTTACTATGCACTCTTATGCTTTGAGTTTTGTTTATATGATCAATTCGTTCCCTTTATTCGGTTTGATACGCTTCCTTTGAGGTATCTTATTTTATTTTGTTGTTGTTTTTTTGTGTTGGCAGACAGCAAAGTTTTCAATTTGCATATAATAAACATTCGGAGAATATAGCACTCCATGTTCAATTCGATCAGTGAATGAAGTACAAAAAAAGGACCTGGCAAATCAGTTGAAAAGATGGTAGTATGCTATTTGGCAGACGATAAAGAAGTAGATCTGTAGACAGAAGAAAGGGAAATTTTACTTATGTGTTTTAACTTATTTAATTTTTTCAATCAAAGCAGTCAGTCGTTTTTTTTTTGAAGGTATTAAATAATGATATCGATAGCTTGTTCTCAGAGATTTGTTGGAAACCTATTGATGCTGACTTGGCAAATACTTTCAAAATTTGTAGTGGAAAATCATAGCAACAGATTGACACTTTTCGTCTAGCAGTAATCAAATGTGTTGCATCTTTAATTTACAACGCTGTCCAAAACTTTAAAATTTCTAAATTGTGGTGATTGTTTTACTTTTGATAGTCCTGGCTACAAAAATGTGAGGTTTATTTAATACGGCAGATATTGACGCGAAAAAAAAATTGCATTATTATTTCATTTATCATAAAATTGAAATATTTCTTGTTTTGAAAAAATGATTTCAGAAGAAAATCAAACTGAGAAAATATAAAACCAAAAATTTCAAATTTCATATCCAGTTTTTTTTATAGTAACTTTCAAACAAAATAAAGGTTTGAATTCAGGGACCTCTCAGTAGCTAATTTGACTTCAGATGTAAATTCGTTCTGGACCTTTTGAGGCACATACTTGCTTCATGAGACGGGAAAACAAAAGATTTCTCGCCAAGTTCGTATATAGCAACCATTTAACACTGTTTGAGACAATATTAGGAGTAAAAGAGAAATTGATCATTTTTTCAGTTTGAGAACATTTCAATCACTTAATCAGTTCAAGCTCTTAATGTGATGGTACTTGGTTAGGACCACACTGAGCATAGACAATTAGTCCTGTATCAAACAATTTCTGGTTGTCTTTCGACAAAAAAAAAGAAACTGTTCATATTCGATTCTTGTGGTCAAGATTATGTTAACAGCTTGATCTAGCGCAGCTATTAGCAGCTCTAAGATACTGTTGAAGTGAATTTGAAAATTTTTCTCAAACAATACTGAAGGCTTCCTTTTTTTCAGTGCACAAATGACGAGAGAGAATTGTAGCTTCAGCTATTTTCATTCTCGAAGTTACCATTCTCGAAGTTATAATGTTAAGAAAGCGTCCCTAAAACCTAGAAATAACTTTAGGCAGTCTTTTTTGCACATTGAGCTTAGCAATTCAAAACGCATACTTTTTTGATTTTATGTTGAGCTTCTGTCGAAGTAATGTTGATATTACGTTATTTTAAGCTACGTTTTTATGTCTTGAATTGCTCGAATGACTTATTTTCCTATTTTCTCATACCTTTTCTTCTTCGCTTATTTTTCTCACCGCCTTCTTTGTTCTTTTTCTGCACTGCTCAACTTTTCCCCCGAAATCAGAATTTGGAGGAAGTCGTATATTTTTTGGGCATATCATCTTTCTTCGGGCTAAGTTTTTTTTATGGTTTCTAGTTTTTATTTCACATTTATTGCTTTAAATTTTTTTTGCAAGCAATGATCAATCAATTTTAAACCCGAAGAATTTTGGCTTAAATAGAACTTGAAATGTTTTGACTCCCAAATAGAAAAAAGTGTTGAAATGTTCTGCAATACCGATCCAAAATTTTTTACTTTGACTGTTTTCAATAAAACATTCATGATTTGAATACTCAAAAGAAGCTAAAAACTTGAAGTACTGTTTAAATCTTAGAAAGAGTGTATAAATAATGTAACGAAAAGATAACAGTAAAAATTTCAAAATGCATATTCAGATTTGTGTTCAGTAAAAACTAAAACAAACATACAAGCCTAAGCACAACATAAAATTAGTACTTTTTTTTTAAATATCTCACAAACAACTAATTGTCAGTTTTTTTTTTGGGATTTTCGGGAAAATAAATGCTTTTGTTTAAATAAAAGTAGAATCGATGATGAGGTATTAAAATGTTTTCCAAGTAAATCTTGTAATCATTTATTTTTCAGTCCGATATGACTTTGACTATGGTAATTCAAATGCAAACAACAAACCAATTTCTTTTAAGGTGCATTTTACTCTAATACTATTTCAGACTCGGAAAATGTTTAATAAAAGACACTAAACAAAAGTTAAAAATTAAAAGCGCCCAATGTGGGTAATTGGATTATGAGATTTTTTTTAAAGAGTAACATAATGTCAGGTTACATTCAAAACTTCTCTTGTTTCCTAGCAATGACGTTTACGTTCATAAAAAAATTAGATTCGAATTCAATAATTCATTGGTAGCTAGAATAACTTAAACAAATTGTTTTCTTGAATATAAATTATACATTGTTTAAAATTGTTTAGAATAGGAATTACTGTATTATAGCATTATCTTACTCTAAAGTTGTAAACTATCATAATATTTCCAGATTTGCCTATCTATCAAGTTTTATATTTGAATGTTTGTTTATCTATTCGTTGCATTTACAAGTGTTGGCAAAAGAACAGATAAAAAAAATTGGGGAGAAATTACATAATTTGATTAAAATTGGCATATACAAGTCGACTTTAACTAAGGTTTATTTAGATTGATTTGATTTTACCCAATTCTGAAAGAATAATAACATAATTTTAAAAAAATATTTACAAGAGCAAATAAAACCAGGAAGACTGTTTTCTTGATTTTATTTGCTCTTGTAGTACTCTTTTCCCTGAATTTTAACACTTTGATTTGTATGTTATACTCAAGTTTTTCAATGTGTGCGCTTTAATCATTTTTAGCTTTTGTATAAAATGTGTTTAATTTGTATGTCTGCAATTTGGTTTGATATTTTGAAAATATTTATTTTAAATTGGCAAATATGAGATCCAGTAATTGTTCGTATATTGAAAATTGTTTGCAATTTTTTCAGCTCTGTTGGTTTGTGATTCAAAAGAAACTGGCATCTTTTGAAGCCACTCTCAAAAAATTTGACATAAGTCCAAACTAAAATAAATCTAATTTTTGTTTAACTTACCTCACCATTTTTCTTGCCTTGGAAAAGGCTCTTCGAAGCAACTTCTGCCTTAAATACCTAAGGTATCTAAATTCTCAAAAAACTGCTTCTGCTTGTACTGCATCATTGAGAAATGACAGGTGACGCTTTTATCACTGTCCACATCGCTTTTCAAGGACCGCTCTATTATCACTTCCACTATTCTTTACCTATTGAACGAACGAAAAACAAAACTTGTTACGCTTTCATCGTCCTCGCATGTAATCTTGTCTTTCATTTTAAGTTTCAGATTTTCTTCTGATTTCTTTTCATTTTACTAAAAGTCTGGTTATATTTCTATAATCAATAAATCCATTTCCAATCATCGGTTTATTTCCCTTCTTCTATGCTTTATTAAGGTATTCAAAAGAGTTGTTTACAATTCCTTTCCCATTCCTTTCTTGCTCTTGATCAGTATGGACTCTTCAAAGGCAAATCTTTCACCTCTGATAAAGCTTTAACTGAGGTGAAATCAACCATTCACCTTAGACGAATAGAAGCAAATTGATGTTGAATGCACAGATTTTGCACAGGTTTTAAACTCTTGTGACTACAGGTTTCCTCTTGTAAAGCTTCACGCTTTTCGGGGTATCTTACCTCCTTTTGTCCTAGTTTTCATGCTTTGTGTTTAGCTGTAGTTGTGCTGCATCTGCAAACTCCTGTACCTTCTCCCTATTTTGGCCTCTTGCTGAATTTCTATTACGTTCGGTAGTTGGTTCGTTGTTTTTCCTGGTATGTATTGATGAACCTACTTCTCCCGTCCATTTTCCTTGCCTTCTGCACGGCTATGCTTTTAAAATGTTCAGAGTAATTGAATCGTTTGATGACTGTTTCCAGTTGTTAAACGATTTTTTCGCAGTGTTTGAGTGATGCTCAATAAACTTGAGTCCGAACACATTGCGCGCATGCCTGCTAAGATCTCGCATTTGACCAGTTTTGTTCGCAGGTCTTCCGCTTTTTTCACCAACATAACCACACCCTACCATCTTTTCTTTTCATTTGTCAGTTAATAATAGGCCAAAAATGTCATTTATCAGTTAATAATAGGCTAAAAATGTTTCGAGTTTACTTGCTCTCTTTTTTTGACAATATCGGCAAAAATTTTGTCGCAAATACGATAAAAAAAAAGCTTGAGTAGCCTAGTGGGTAGAGCACTGGCTTCTTGCGTGTGGGGTCCCTGGTTCGAATCCAGGTTCGGACGAGGGTCCGCGCACCAAGCTTTGAGTTCACCTAGCTCTGATTAGGTACCTGATTCAAATCAGGGGTAAAGTGAGTCGTGGAACTAATCACTCCACACTCGTATCCACAATGATTAAAAAAAATTGTAATGAAGCTCTCTACCAGCTTCAACCCCTAGACCCGTACAAAAGGTTGTCGTGGGATTGCTTTACTTTACTTTTTACGATAAAAAAAATTCTACCGTTTTCTATAAATGTGTTCAATTTTTACCAAAACAGCACTAACAATGATACTGCTAATCTAATAAAATTTCCCATCGTTTTTCATTCCAGAACCCTTGATCGCGAACAACAACACGTTTACAACTTCATGGTTGTTGCAACGGATGGTGGTCGTAGTGACGCACGTTCATCTCGCGTTCCAATTCGAATAATAGTAGAAGATGTGAACGATAACAAACCAATCTTCAAACAATATCCTTTCAAGGCTCAAGTCCAAGCTCTGCTCCAAGCCGGCCAAACTATAGTTCAGGTTTCCGCTCTCGATGTCGATCAAGGTACGAACGGTGAAGTTGTCTATGAGCTAACCAACGATCGGTCTGCTGGAAAATTCCGGATTAATCCAAACACCGGAGCTGTGAGCTCCACACGGAGTTTGGCAAGTGAAAATGGACAGCTTTTGCGTTTGGAAGTAACGGCGCGAGATAAAGGAAATCCACCACAAAGCTCTATTGGGCTAATTGAAATTCGTGTTGGTGAATCTCCTGTAGAGACTCCAGTCTTGCGGTTCCCTAATTCGTCGTATCGGATCTCTTTGATGGAGAACACTCCAAATGGACGTTCGGTGATCCAAATGAACGCTGTGCGCAGTGATGGAAGACGCCAGAAAATAATATATTCAATTGGATCTGGCAATGATGATGGAGCGTTTTCCATAGATGCTACAACAGGTGATATACGGGTGCGTGATTCAGGGTTTCTGGACTTTGAACGTCATCTCTGGAGCTATGATTCAATCAAAAGGCGATATGAATACAATAATAATACAATAGAGAGCCATGGAAACAGTGCTGGTCCTCGAGTGGAGCACCATACAAGTAGCGAAATGAAATTGATAATAGAAGCTCGCACCGATGGGTCACCGTTATTGTATGGTTATACTGAACTCCTAGTAGAACTGCAAGATGAAAACGATAATGGACCTCAGTTCACTCAGCAACAATATGCAGCGACGGTATGGGAAGGCAATAGCAAAGGGACTTTTGTGATGCAAGTTGCAGCCTATGATGCAGATCGGGAAGCAAACGCTCGTGTCCTGTACCATATTGTCGATGGCAATCATGACAATGCTTTCGTAATTGAACCTGCTTTTAGTGGAATCGTTAAAACCAATATTGTGTTGGACCGTGAAATTCGGGACATGTATAAGCTGAAAGTGATTGCTACGGATGAAGGAGTACCACAGATGACAGGAACGGCTACAATTCGTGTTCATATTATTGATGTGAACGACAACCAACCGACATTTCCACCAGCGAGCATTGTTAGCGTTAGTGAAGGTGAGTATTATACAAAATAAAATATTTACTTTCTGCACTTATATTTATTCTTTTGAATGAAAACTGAAACCAGGATATTGCCATTTGATAATCATACATTAAATTTTATTGACTAACATATTATTCGAAATGAAGTATTTGCTTTGCTAAAAATAGGCGGCCCTGAGGAAAGACAGTTTTGAAATTTTAGTATTTCATTGAAGTTTTACCGCAATTTCACCAAACAGATTACCAAACAAGACCGCGAATTCGCACAAATAAAATATTTACAAATTTGATTTAAAAAATAACAGTCTTCTGAATTTAATGATTGCAAATTAATGATGAGCTCCATTTTAATAATCAAAAAATTGTCACTACCCCCTTTAATTACTGTCTCATCATATTCTTCTTATTCTTTTATAGCACCTTTTCAGCATTCACCAAATGCCCATTTAACATAACTCTCTTTTCATTTTCTCACAGGCTCAGATCTTGGCGTAGTTGTTACCACTGTATCTGCGAACGACGTCGACACCAGTCCCGCCTTGACCTACCGTTTCGCCAAATCTATCGGCAGTGATTATGCTGATGCTGAAAAACTCTTTGCAATCGACCGTTACAGCGGCAAAGTCATCCTTAAACGTCACCTTGACTACGAAACCCAACAAGAATATCAAATTCAAGTTATCGCTTCGGATATGGCTCACGAAGCACATACAATGCTTACGATTCGTGTAAATGATGTCAATGATAACGCTCCAATGTTCCAACAAGTTGCCTACCATGTCACTTTACCAGATCCAACAGCTAGTACAGATGTCGATTTATTAACAATTAACGCCACTGATATTGACGGAGAGAATAACTCGAAAATCAGATACCAAATCATACCGTCAGTGCCTGGGTTCATTATCAACGAACAATCTGGAGCTATCTATGTTAATGCCAGTCGGATTGCGAAACCATTCAAGGATCAGATTTACTTGAGAGTGATGGCAATGGATTCCGGTAAGCCTCCACTTACTGCCAAAACAATCGTAAGGATACAGACTAGCTCGTTCGGACAAGGCAAATCACAGTTTCTGCAGAGTCAGTTCAGAGCGACGATCAATGAAGAAACAGAACTCGGAACAGCTGTTCTAAGGCTCTCACGTGACGTCCTCGATACAGATCTGATGCAAAACCTTGTTTTCAGTATTGTATCAGGGAATGAGGACAATATCTTCGAGGTGTACCAATCGAGTGCTATAATCCTGATCAAGAACCTCGATCGCGAGAAAACAGACCTCTACAAGCTACGCATTGTGATGAATGAGCAAGGATCACCAGTTCGAAGTGATAACAACTCCACCGCAATCAATGTCTTCGTAACTGTAGAGGATGCAAACGATAACGCTCCTATTTTCCAATCAGGAAGCTACGAAGCTGAAATCAATGAACTAGCTCCAGTTCGATCATCGATCACTAAAATTGTTGCCGTCGACAAAGATCTTGAAAACACACCAAATTCCGAAGTCGTTTATGATATCACATCTGGAAATGATGCAGGACTCTTTAGTATCGATCTCGTATCTGGAGTTTTGTTTGTAAAGGATCAGCTAGACTACGATGTCGATCCTACTCCACAATACGATCTGATTATAAGAGCATGCGACAGTGGGCTGACTCCCAAATGCAGTTTAACACCCTTCAGGATAACTTTGAGTGATGAGAATGACAACGAACCTAAATTCCCTGTTACCGAGTACTTGGAGTTTGTTGGCGAGAACGAACCGATCGGGACTAGCATTTTTACGGCTAGAGCAACTGATATGGATCGTGGGCAGTATGGAGTCCTGAATTACACTATCGAGGCTCCTAACGGCTATTCAGACTCGAACGAAGCGTGGAAACTCTTCAAGATTGACCCGATATCTGGAGTAGTTACGACAAATGCCATATTTGACTATGAGCAACGCAGTCAGTATAATTTCGTAATAAAGGCTTCTGATACCGGTGGAAAGTCGACCAGAGTTCGAGCGAGAATTATGATTGACTCACGCGATGAGTTCAGTCCGCAGTTCACTGAGCGGACCTACAGATTTATTCTGGCGACCAGTTCATCGGAAGCGTTACCCATAGGCTATGTTGTTGGTCAAGTGATTGCCACAGACCGGGATAGAGGTCTTGATGGCCGAGTTGTGTACCAGCTGAATACGCAACATAATTATTTCAAAA
This sequence comes from Nemotelus pantherinus, assembly GCA_963978885.1. Classification (NCBI taxonomy): domain Eukaryota; kingdom Metazoa; phylum Arthropoda; class Insecta; order Diptera; family Stratiomyidae; genus Nemotelus; species Nemotelus pantherinus. Next base: position 8,467,528 of record OZ022266.1, read on the forward strand.
TCAACAGGACGACGGGTGCGATAATGATCAAGAAGAAAATCGATAGTGGACTGAATGCATTAAGTGCGGGACAGGAAATAAGTTTTGTTGTGACTGCTAGCTCTGGAAGACAAGGATCTTTGACGAACATGAGTGTTGTAGAAATATCTTTGGATCCTCTGGCCGACCCAGGAACGAATTTGGCCAGTAGTGGAGGCTCTGGTGGGGGTATTGCTGACTGGGCACTAGGACTGCTGATATCACTACTGCTTGTGATATTTACTTTCGCGGCTGTTTTCCTGTTCCTTCATATGCGAAATCGTCGACACAAACAAGTTTCGAAGCCAAGTTTGAGTACCGAAACGGTTGGAAATTCTAATAGTTATGTTGACCCAAGTGCTTTTGATACCATCCCTATCCGGGGGAATCCAAGCGGTAACAGTTCGGGCGGCCAATTCGCACCTCCAAAATATGATGAAATTCCTCCGTATGGCCAACATACCGCAAGTTCGAATTCGGGAGCAGCTACAACCTCGGAACTGTCAGGATCTGAACAGTCAGGGTCGAGTGGACGAGGTTCTGCTGAAGACGGGGAAGATGGCGAGGATGAAGAGATTCGAATGATAAATGAGGGTCCACTACATCGCGATCATCATCGGGGTGACGATGGACGTCTGTCGGACATTTCAGTACAAAATACACAGGAGTATTTAGCCAGGCTAGGAATAGTTGATAATCCAAACGCCACAGGCGCTGCATCCACTTCATCCCGACATTGCTCAGAGAGTATAAGTGGTAGTAATAAAGACGCTCTGCTACACCATCCACTTCCAATTGACTCTTTGCATATGTTTGACGAGGAACCTGGCGAAGCGGATATAACAAATCTTATATATGCTAAACTGAATGATGTTACAGGAGGTAGTGACCGTGCCAGTAGTACTGATGAGGCTGCCACGACAGCTGGAAGTATCGGTGCTGCAGTAGATCATGTGATGGGATTCGGAGATGTGCCTGTCGTGGGAAATGGGAACCCAGGACCAGCAATGAACGGGTCTCTTAGTTCTATCGTACATAGTGAAGAAGAGCTGACGGGTAGCTACAATTGGGACTACCTTCTCGACTGGGGGCCACAATACCAACCTTTGGCTCATGTTTTCTCCGAGATTGCTAGGCTGAAGGATGACACGTTGTCTGTACATAGTGGAAACAGTGCTGCATCGAGTGCAAAAAGCAAACAGTCATTACAACATTCAGCCAAACACATACCACCTCCTCTCCTCACCAACATAGCGCCTAGATCAATAAACGTTCCAGTATTATCGAGCCGCGGCAGTTCGGGACACCATTCTGTAGCTGCCAATCAATACCTATTACCGCGATCACCGATCAGTCACGATACACCCGGTGGTTTCAGTACATCATCGGCAATGTCACCAAGCTTTTCGCCATCGCTATCACCTCTAGCAACACGATCACCGTCCATATCACCGCACGTTGTTACCACCGGTGTCCCAACAAGTCATCATATGGTCTCATTGCCTAGACATCAGCCACAACCAGCGCAACGGAAAACTCTCGAGTCCGACATGCGAGTACGAATGTAAGAATTGCGGAGTGGACGTAGAATATGATTCAGGTGATCTAATTTTAAGGTACTTTAGGTGCGGCTGTGGCGGCAACAACATTAGTAGAATTCTTTGTTATTTGCATTGTGTGTACGAATGGGAAGTCTTTAAACGAATCGATATGACTCATTTATGTCGTCATTAAACTCATGGTTAACTCATTTCTATTTATCTTTATTGCATTGGCATTTGCGCTGAGGCTCTGTAAATCTCTAGAATTTTTATTTCATCTTTACCTCTGTGCGGAATTCAACATGAATGAGTTGGGAAGTGACTGGGAAGGTGGAGATTAGTGTAAATTACGAAAGTTGGTCTGTTAAAAAGTTGCATCTCTTTATATAATTATATCAGAAGTAGGTCGGGAATTAATCGAATTTCAATTGACTTCGGTTTTCATTGAAGATTTTATTATATTTTAGCAAAAAAAAGCTAAACTGTGTTTTCACTATTCTACTTCGCTTGCATCTGACCTAGCCAGTTTATGAGATCTTGACTGGTATTTTGAGTTTTATTTTTTGTTTTATTTTGTGGCTTTAACCAAACATCTTTTCAACACCTCATGCTTTGAGCTCATGCATGATTTTGCATGATTTTATACTTTTTTGTATCTTTCATTTTATATTTTTCAATGGAAAATTTCTTGCTCATTGAATATCGATTATGCGTTCTGTCAAACTAATATTCTCCATCCCAACTAAATCCAATGCGTGTACACATGCAAACAAAACAATGCAAAAATTCTCTTATCAAATTAAATCGTAGCTTAAATGAAAGCTCTGTAAAAAAAGATATCAAAAACAAATCGAAGTATAGACACATAGCATGACGAAATAAGCCTTGAAATGAAAAATTTAAAATATGATTCTGTAAGACTGCTGTTTATAAGTTGAGTATCATTAAACATTAACTAGTGCAGAAATTCAAACGAACAACAAGAATATTCTCGCAATATCTCCAATATCAAAAATGATTCGAATAATTCTTATAACGTAGAAGTCAATAAGAATAAAAAAAAATCAAACAAAAAATATCCACAAACACACCGCCATAATATTAAACTAAATATGTTTACCTTAATTCTTGTAAATTTCCTAAACATATTTCCATAATCATAAGTATCTATTTAAAAATCAAACAAACATAATAAGTATCTACGTCACCAAAACTTTGATCGTAGCAATAAACCTGAAATAAAACCATTTCAAACTTATTGAAGTTGAATTCTGCCTTCTAAAGCAATAAAAATAAATAAAATTTCACTGTGTACAGACACAAAACATATTTATAAAATGCTCGGTAAGATGTTTTTAATTCGAATGCGAATCTTTAGAGAAAATATCTCATCGTATCTGTCCGCAGAACGGCATCGAGAGATATTGAATTCGCAATAGTGAAGATATACATTGTAGGCTCTTGTCTTTAAGAAACTGTACAGTAAAGAGTAAATCGAGACTAGTGCCTTAGTTATTTGCTAATTTATAGGTTGTATGTGTACGTGGTGGTACTTTGCTGTTGAAGCGATGTTATCAAGTGACTGTCTGAGATTTTTAGTGATTAAAGAAATTTTAGATCATAGGTATGTGAACAGATAGATATAGTGTATGGCTTGTACAAAATAGCTAGGAACAAAATAATTAAAATCTTCCAATAATTGTATTGCGATTTTAAAGATATGCATAATTATTTCAGTTCACTTTTTGTAAAAGTGAATTTGATTGAAATGTACGTATACATTTTAGTAGATTTAGTTAAAGTGTGAAATGATCGAAATGAATGTGAAAATAAAAAATGTGTAATTTGAAAATTTAAATGAGTGTGTTTTATTTTATGTGAAATATGATAAAATAATTGGTCAGCTAAGAAATATTTATATTATTCTTTTGACGCTCATTTGAAGTAAGTATCTTGCATAGAGAGAAAGTATAAGTTTCGGTGTTTATTTGGACTTGTTGGAGGCGAAAATTTCAATTTCGATACGTTAGGTGGTCACACTGTGCGAAAAAGACATAGAAAATTGGATTCAGCGGATCCACGGCTGCAAACGATTCCGGGGTGGTCATTTGAATGATTTTATGTTGAAGCATACATTAATTGTATAACTTACAATAAAATTTGTTTTCATATTTGAAATCGTTTTTATTTTATTTAAAACGGTAAATGGAGCGATCTTAATGGAAAACCTTATAATTATGCACACCCAAATTCCTTTTTTGATTAAAACTAAATGAAAGGGCTTATCGCAGAGTTAATTTCTGTTTTTTTTTCTGAATCGCTTAGCTATCAAGTTATCGTCCCTTTTTGATGCAACTCTTTTAAGGCCTCTATAACCGTGCTGTTAGTACCTATTTATTCACTTCCTTGCATATGAAGTACAGGTTTTCGTGTATTTTGCTGCCTATTTTATATCCATTTTGAGTCCTTTAAGATGGGTTGTCAGACCATTAATTTCAAAAAGCTTTTTATAAATAGCTCAGATTTCTTAGCATGTTGTCTTTACGGAAGATCAAAATGTGATGTCCTAATGCGAAATCAGCGGTGATATGTCATCCATAATTTTCCGTAAAAAAAATGAATGTTTGAGCAGATAGGAAAGTATTAGTTGCAACTCCTTAACATGGAAGAAACTGTAATTGACCATAACCGCAAATCAGAATCAGGAAATTTAACTCTTAAATTCCTTCATTATGATATAAATATTGGAAGCAGTTGATTCATTGAAATTAATTTGAACTGAGAAAATATTCAAAATAAATCCTTTGGAAAATGTATAAGAACAGATATTCTAAAATCGTTAAACAAGTGAATTGCGAGAGAAGAATTCAATTAGTGGGATAAAAATAATGAATTCTTTCATTTAATGGAAAATTTCTGTGAGTTTATGATTCCTAGTTTTTTTTTAGATTACCCCATTTTGAATTTTATTCGTGAAATTTGATTTAAAGCATATGCAAACTAGCCAGTACTCAGAAAAACTAAAGTTTGTAAAGGTTATTGATTTGTGATCGTTGTTCCCTTCTTTTCTATAAATCAGCATAGACAACGTATATCGTCTCTAAAGTTTGCTTATAAAAATTGTTTTGAAATATAAACCAAGGTAGATACCAGAAATTTTTTTAATGTAGTTACTCGTACTCCTATGGAAATGTGCTCACCGTAAAAAAATCATAGGATACACCTATTGGTACCAAACTGATGCAAATGCCTCGAGTTCCCAACCATTTTCAACTTGTTCTTTGTTGAGATCAATTGACTCTATGGATTTCAGTTAAATCCTATGACTGCAAATTATAGTAGGTCAATCTACAGTATGAATTTTCTAGTTACAGATTCAATTTTGGAAAGGTTAAATAATAAGGGACTCATTGTTTTGGCCTATGCTGATAAAATTGCGATCGTAGTCTCAGATATGTTTCCGCATAGCCTTGACCAGCTCATAGAGCATATTCTGGGCCTGGTTGAGGATCGTGTGAACACCATTGGGTTTGCATCAACTCCAATAAGACTGATCTTGTACTCTTCACATGGAACTACGAAACTCCTGAATTAGCCAGCCTACGTCTCAAGTCACAAACCAAGTACTTGGGTCTTATACTGGACAGCAACGTCACATGGAAGGTGAATTTAGAGAAAACAGCTAAGCAGACAAGCATCGCGATTTAGACCAGCAAGAAAGTGCTGAGTAAAGGGGGGGGCTAAGCCCTACTTTAACGCAATGGATCTACATGGCGATAGCTAGAACGATCCTTGTTTACGGATGCTTAGTCTGGTGGCCACAATGAATAAAACTACCTTTGCTGGCATGGCGAACAAAGTTCAGCGGTTGGTGGCTTTCTGCATTTTAGGTGCCTAAGCCTCGACTCTTTCGCCTGCTCTGAACGTCCTGCTTCATCGCCCTACACTTGAACTCTTCGTTAGAGGCACTGTCGCAAAAGCGGCTGTCAGGCTTAAGGAATCGGGACACTACGTGTCACGATCCCTCGGCCACAGCAATATTGAGCATCGTTACGCAAGAAACACTGATTGCTTGGTCTACGCTCTGTGCCTCGAGCGAGAATATCGAGCGACTGTAGGATGTGGGCAAAAATAGAATCAGCGATCGGGAGCAGCAGCTTTTAGCATCTCCACTGACGGCTATAAAACAGCTGCAGGAATGGGTACTGTAGCATATTCTACAAATGCTGCTACAGAAGTAGCTTCCAGGCTTTCTAATCACTGTAACTATAGTATTTTCCAAGCGGAGGTTTTTGAAATACGTAAAGCCGCAGATCTAGTATATATATATATATATATATATATATATATATATATATATATATATATATATAAACAGTCATTTCCACAAGAGCGTATACTTTGTATCTTTTTAATGCACCATTTCTCAAAGAGTGGGGGGGACTTTTAGTTACCTGCATTTTTCCTCTTTTTTGCATTGTATAAATTTGGTCATTATAAGTTCAAGTAGGAGAGTGATAAGACGTCAAGTGAAATTAGTTCGATTTACAAAAAACGATTCGAAGCTGTGTTTTTAGTAAGTCATACGAAAGGACCAAAAATGACACCTGCATCGGCCGGAAAGTACCTGAAAGTTTCGACACAGTTTGTGAATAAGTGGATAAAGCGTTTTAAAGATACTGGAAATGTAGACGATCTACCTGGTAGGGGTAAAACCCGAAGCACTTCAAAAGCCCAGGATAAGACCATCATTGATATTTTTAAGAAAAATCCGTTCGTTACCTTTTGTGCAGGCAAAGGAAATGTTATCGAAGAAGAATATTTACGTGTCCTTGAATACGGTTCGGCGAAGATTACAAGAGGAAAACATCAAAACCAGTTATGCCTTGTTGAAACCATTACTTACCGAAAACCACAAGCGAATACGTGTAGAGTGGGCTAAGGAAAACATCGATCGTGATTGGGATAACGTGACCTTTACGGATGAACCAAGTTTTGCTGTAAATACGTTCAGGAGACGAGTGTGGTTACAAAAAGGAGAAGCTGTCGTGAACCGAACCGTTAAACACCCTGTGAAGGTCTATGTTTATGGATGCTTTTCTGCACGCGGTTTCGGAAAATTAATAACGTTTACCGGAATTCTTACTGCTGAAAGGATGATCATTTTGTACAAGAAAGGATTATTGAAGTCTGCTAGGATGCTATATGGCAACGACAACACTGATTGGTTTCTACAAGAAGAGAACGATCCGAAACATAAAAGCCGGTTGTGTACACGCTGGAAAGAAGAAAATAACATTCAAGTACTTGATTGGCCTTCGCAATCGCCGGATGCCAATCCTATTGAAAATGTTTGGGGATTAATGAAGCAGAAGCTTCAAGGAAAGCAAATAAAAGGAGCAGCACATTTAAGGCGAACGTTACAAAAAATTTGGAAGAACTTATCGACAGACTACGCGGAAAAATTGGCCGAAAGTTGTCACCGAAGATGCCAGTCAATAATCAATAGTGACGGCGATTGGACCGTGTATTAAATATAATTGCGAAAATGTATTTTGTATTTACTTTCAATAAAAAATAAAATTTCTTACTTGTAACATTTTGTTTTTATTTTGTGAGGTATACGGTCTTGTGAAAATGACTGTATATATATATATATATATATATATATATATATATATATATATATATATATATATATATATGCCAGAGATACTCTAAGTTAGGAAATTAACATCTTCCAGTCAGCGTGAAGTGACCGCAAACTGCTGGTCGGCATGACGCCAGTAATGACTAGCCACTATCTTGTAGCAGCACATGCTACGAAAATGGGACTCCTAACCAGCAACACTTGTAGGAAGTTTCAAGGGCCGATGGTCTCAAAAACAATCCAGCATCTCCTTTGTCACTGCTCGACACTTCGTAAGCCCAGCTGCACTGCTTCGGTGAGCCCTGGCTGATGGATCTCTCGCAAGTGATAAAGGAGAGGCTAACTGACAGCCTTCAGTTCGCGAAGAAGTCGGGGGTCTTCGATGGCCACTTAGACTTATCTTTCTTTCTCGTGTTCCACTTATTTTATATCACTATGGAATAAATAGGTTAAGTGCTGCCTTGTGCTAGCCAGTAAAATATTACCTTACCTTATTCTTATGACAAAATCAGAGCAACAAATAAATTTTCAAGCAAACTTAAAACTTCTACAAAAATTGATCAACTCAGCCCACACTGAGCGCTGTTTAGCTTTACTTCTCTAAAAATGTTTTCCTCCATTAAAGTTTTTTCATCAACTCGTTTTCTTTTTGAAAATTCAATGTGCTTTTATATCCAGTAAATGCATTCCAGTATAATCTGAAATCCTTCAAAGTCTCGCTTCGTGAAGAAAACCGCAATGCCACTCACAATTTAGTGGCGTTACACTTACTTTTATTTATCTTATATAGTTCTCGCTAAAACTTTTCTGGAGTAGATCATAAAAGCTACTCAGTGTCAGGATATTGCCAACTTGAGTTTTTTTCAAATTACCATACATCAAAGATTATCTTTCTTTTCTGCTATTGCTTTATTTAGAAATGAAATTCTATAATTTTTTTAGTTGTGATATTTTTCCGCAGCAAATCAGCAAAATTGTTTTAACAAAATTTTTTAGTACAATAATTTTTGGTTTCTTGGCCGGAATTAGAAATCAGAAACTTGGGATACTAAGATCTACATGATTGCAATATTTCACTAACCAGAAATGTTCACAACAGCGTAAGCATCACATGACAATAAATTGGTTCAACTGATTCGAGTAAAAAAGAAGCATGTACTTTTTTTACATGTTTTTACACCCAGACAAAATAAAGCTTGGAAAAAAATCAGTCGCTCGTAAAAACCTATCGCTCTAGACTTACATTCTAAAAAAAAAGGTCGACAAATGGTAAACTTGTGCTATGAAGCCTTATAAATATAGCCTTCAGATGACTGCATTGGAATTTAAATCGATAAAAAATTTGCTAAGGCTATCATTTGCGAAATTTTCAAAGCTTAGAAAATTCAAACATCCTAGCACCGCCATCACGCTAAACATGCCTTACGTTGACGCCAACATAGCCCGTGGTTTTGTTCATGAAAAGTATCTTTATTTTCTTTAGTTTCTTTCGTCTCTTAAAGTGTCAAGTCAGTTAATTTCGTTAGTAGCTCTTTTGCTTATTATAAAAACTTGATAACGTAATTTTTTCGGCATTTCGTTAAAACGACTAAAAAATCTATGAATACCGGATTTAGTTTTAATATTTAGAAATTACTTAAGTGAAATAAATTGTTCTGGGACTTATCCCAGATCCTGACTAAAAATGTTTCCACATTACTTTAAAAACGGATCAAAGATACTGATAGCAATTTTTTCATAAAATTCCCACCGCAGAACTTTCATTCAAACATTCTCGAAAAAATAGAGTTAATTACATACCACAAATTCGCATCCGCACATCATTAGCATGAGACGGTTTTGTCTGCAAAACAGCATGATGATGACCAGCAATAACGACAACCTTACGAAAAAATCAACAAAAGGGCTTATTTCAAAGAAGCCGTATTGTATTTCATTGAGAAAATCATGTACCTACCTATGTCCTGAATTTCGGTGCCGTGGCTCCAGGCATGCTTCTCACTCAGTTGAATCGAGCCCGGTTCTCCACTGTCTCGATTCGACCACCACTCGAATCATCTCATTTCAATAATTTTGACAAACTCCATCTTGTCAAATGCAAACAAATAGCAAATGTACTGGCATCGTCCGTTGCTAGACAAGAGCCACGTTAAATTGACTCAAACGAAGATTGTTGGACCTTGGCGACGTGTAGAGTTGCCAGATGATGCTGTTTTCAAGAGGTTAGGTGCCATTCTTTTAGCAAGTATTTTTATTTTAGACAATAATATGATAAATGTAAATTGAAAGTGCAAATAAAAGTATATAAAAAGTCTTTAAATAAAAATATATTTATTAAAAAATATGTTTAAGATAAACTCAAACTTATTTTCTATCAAAAAGTCTTTAATTTTTTATATATTTTCTCTAAATGTGTATTAAAGATATTTTTAATAGAATCTACGAAAACGGCAGCACCAACAACAAGTTTTTGATTTGATTTATTTGTGTTCCTGCCAAAGCCAAAATAAAGCACGATCCCAAAGCTGATCATCACAAAAGATCCTCCTCAACAACAATGTCGACCTGGAGACCGGATCGACTGAATCGGAGTAGATGTTCCCTGAGCATGGTCATGGCGAGTGCAAGCAGGTCACTGGTTTGCGTTTGGCTCATAATTGTGGGAAGGATCAAATCGACAACTAATTCAATGGTCGGATCGTGTATTCTATTACAGGAGTATCAGGTTGCGAGACGATGCGACATAGTGCGCTTGTAGATACGTTCACCAATTTGTCAAAATCGGCGACGTTTAATTTTTTGTGACATTTGGGCAGTTTTCAAAAATTATTAGGGAAATTCGTCGATGAAATATTAGTGACACGATCGGTATTGAATGTTTTAAGGAAAAATGTGTTATCGTTGAGAAATTAGCAAATTATTGCAGGGGTACTGGAGTGATTAGTTGGTAGCAGTAAAAGTATTAGCGCATAAGACTATAAAAAAATCTACGTCTAGTTCTCAGAAATTTTGATAAGTTTAAGTATGATTTAAATGTGCCTTTCCATGGTAGATGCTTTAGGGTCGAGCTTGGTATACATAGATACCAACAACTGTAAAATTTTAATAGAAATCAAGCGAATAGTTTTTTATTCTATAGTCAAACAAGTAAACATTGATTTTTATTTCATTAATAATACAAAAACTGACAATTTATATCAAACTGTTTTATTTCTGTTGCATTGACTGCGCGCCAAAATGATCAAATACTGGTCGTTGTATGATAAGAGCCAAAAGTATATGACCAGAAATTACCAATGCTTTGCTAGGCTTATTTAGAGTAAATTCTTAAATTAAATGAATGCAAGCGAAATCCGATATCAATTCACTTATTCAATTGAAATGACGAAATAGATTATGTGGGAAAATAAATTTGTATGCATTAATGCAGTTTTGTTTTGTGACAAAAACCATTTTCAACATTATCATCTTCAGTAAGAACTGCACTTTTTACAAGTTTGGAAAGTAAGAGTGTGAAATATGGAGCCAAAGCTAATGCTTTGTACCCATTTATGAGCTGAAATTAATAAGAAAGTTTTTATTCAGATTTAAAGTGGCTTTCCTGGCAGCAGAAGTTAGAATAGAGAAAAGAATAAAAAGTCATCGATAGATATTGAGCACTGTTCGCAAGGGTTTCACTCAGAAAACATATAATAATAATAATTTGAACTTGGAAATACTCAAATACTTACCTCTTCATGGAATTAGCAGCCATTATTTGGAATGTAAAAAGAGAAAGAAAATGTTTTCGAAATATTAAAGAAAAATTTACAATTCAAAATTATCAAATGTGGCTTACTGATACTTCTGGTCTTCCATTGGAGCTCTTCGAATTTGTTAAATATAGCAGGATAAAGCAGGACGATTTTTATTCATTCGAGTAGGTAGAAACTGCAATATTTGTAACTTGTGTCTTTTGGACTGGTCATATGCCCACCAAGTAGATTATTTTAAGTTTTTTTTTTTAAATTTCTCAGTTACTTTTAAAATATTTAAACCCATTGAAAGATATGTAACTAAGATTCAAAATAAGAAGAAAAAGTTGCCTGAACCATGAATTTTTAGGGACCTTAGGTATATGCGAAATCGTAAGAACTAACTTTACAAGCGAATAAAAGAAAATATTGATGTTAATCTTTCTATTCAAGAAAAATATACTGAAGCAGCTAAGCAATGCTGGTCAAAGTCTTGCAATGCTTTTTCCGATAACATAGACCGCTACCCGAAAAAATTCTTAGATTTGGTAAATATGCAGCGGAAAACCACCGGTCATGTATTCTCAATGCTCCATAATAATATGACCTTTCTTCTTCTAAAAATATTTGCGATTTATTTATTCGCAGACAATTTCCAGGAAGTTTTGAATGTTCCAGATCCATCTAACCCAAACCTTTCTCCTTCTGATTCAGCTCCAACAGCTTTTGTCAGCCACATAAAAATATAACACGAAGAAATAAGTAAAGCTATTTTGGAACTCGATTGTAACAAAAGATTGTAACTTCTTTCACCTGCATATAATCTTTGGCAGGTCACTTTTAGCTGGTGTTTTCCCACGCTGTTGGAAACTTTCTTATGTAACGCCGATTTCCGAAAATGGCGTGAGACGCCGTGTCAAAATAATATGCGGAGTGTCATTTTATTTTCGATTTCAAAACTTTTTGATAAAGGTGTCAACAATACATTTTTTCCACTAGTTGATTACCGTCTGAACAAGCAACAGCATTGCTTTAGAAAATGTCGCTCAACTATCACAAACTTAATAATTCTAGTTTCGGACGTTCTGTGTGAAATGTTTACACAAACTTTAGCAAAGCTTTTGACAGAATTGACCATTCTATCTTGCCTAAAACTGCAAAAATTCGAACTTGCCGGATCCACTTCTTTTTAATATATTCATCTTCGATCTATCTAAGTTCCTGTCAAATACATCTCACCAGCTTTATGTAGACGATCTCAAACTGTACCATACCATTGAATTTAAATCTGATGCACTTTTTCTTCAATCCAAGCTTGACTCACTTGATCATTGGTGCAATATAAACAAGCTCTCGCTTAAAATTGATAAGAGCCAAACTTTACGTTTTACTTACTTTCCCGTTAACAGCTTATTAGCTCGCGTTGAAAGCAATGTTGATCTCAGTGTTGTCTTGGACGGGAAACTTCATTTTCCCGTGCACTGCGACAAAATTTTGTCCCGTGCGAATAAACAGCTCGGTTTTACTAAACGACAAGCCAAAGAATTTAAAACTTGTAGGCCACAATATCATTATACACTGCTCTCGTGCGCCCTCTTCTCGAATACGTCTGCATTAACAGGAACCCAACTTTTTGAATCCACAGTAACAGACTCGAGTCCATACAAAAACAATTTCTACTCTTCACCCTGAGAGAACTGTAGAGCCCTTACGACTTCGAAAATTAACTCCCCAATGTGGTTAGACTGGGTCATTTAAACTTAATGCCACTTGCAATCTGCTTCATATTTGCCGTCATTAGATGCGTTATTAGAGTTAGGTTCTTGAATAGTAAAATGGTGATGCATATCCCCGTAAGGAGCACCAGGTCCAATCGTTTGCTGAAGGAATATACATATTCTTTCATAATTTTAATTTGTGTCGTATTTATATGTAAATGTGTTGAATTCATGCCTCGCTTGGTAAATAAATTAAATAGTTATAGGCATTCTCAAATTGAACGAAATTCAGTGGAATTCTCCAGGCAGTGGGATTCCCAAAACAACAAATTCAGTGGGATTCCCCAATTAACAGATGCATTTGAAAAGGCAGCCTCCTATGACCTAGAAAATATTGTTTGCCCTCCAGGGTTGCATTCATGACTGTCCTGAAATCTATTATTTTAACTTACGAAAGAAATATTATATTTGTCTACAACTGACCTCATTGATAACTCCCCATTGGCTATTTTCTTCACTGTTTTGTTCAATTGATCTTCAGTGTAATTTTGACAGGTGCACATTTCGAGTTTTTTATCCGGTTTATTCCAGGAGAAAAATTTTAAACGCGTTTAATAGTATTTGCTAGGGGGCTCGGTAGCTCTGCTCGCTAAGGCGTCAGGCCGAAAAGTGGCGTGCTACGGGGCCTGCGGGTTCGAATCCCGCCAGTGCCATGGCTGTAAGTGTGAATGCGTGTGATTGTCTATGAGGGCGGTAAATGGGCCCAAACTGGTGGCCTAATGCTGGCCGCATTTCCGGCAGCCCTCTTCACTAACCTAACCTAATAGTATTTGCGCCAATTTAGATCTGTTTGTATCATAAGGATGCAACTGTTTCAAATATATGCCGAACCTACGTCTTCAATCAAAAATTTTACAATTCAAATATGAATAGGTACTAGTTAAAAAAATCTGTATAGCTCCTACGTCCATGACAAATAACAAGAGCATGTAGCAAGATTTTTAAAAGCCTTGTGACTTCGACACTGATAGATTAATTAGCCTGCCTCCTAATGAATGAATATTTCACAGTTTATCTAAAATGCGGCCGATACCACCAAGTGCACCGCAAGGCCGCTATCATTGGTGACCCAATTTTCAGCGATCGCAGCAAAAGATAGTCCTCTGCATTCTGCTCTCTGTTACGAAACTATTTAGCACAGAAGTCGCGTATTCTTAAGCATTTGTTAATTAGTAAAGCAAATGTTTTCAAGTACGTGATTATTTTATCAGACGAGTCGACAGTCGGAACGGGAAGCGACCGTGCCGCTGTATACTGCCACCCAGGTTCCAGTTTTCGCGAAGTGCGGTTGAGCGCTTCAAGCGTGCATCAGTTAGTAGGTAAGGTACCCATACGAGTTCTACTGGACAGTGGTCAGCGAATAGTCTACGAGCGACCAATAGGCAAGCACTTTCCATGTGCCTCCTTTGTCGACTTCTCTAGGCAGAGTCTCGGAAGGAGCGGTGTCATCAATAAATCTCGGAAACGACACTAATTGAGACGAAGAGTTTTAATTCAAGCGAACCGTTTCGGCGTGATCAGTGCTGCAGAATGGAGACTAATGCGAGTCCTTGCAGTGGTACATCACATTTCATTTTATCTTAGGCAGAATATTTTTTTTATCAAAATAATGAATATATTTAAATTAATAACTTAATAATTTTCGGTTTAGCAAAATATATTCATACATATTGCAAAATATATTCATCATATATTGAAACAGCTTGAAGAAAGAAACTTAAAATAATAAATGATCGACAAAAATGTGTTCTTGAATTTTAGTTCATGAATTATATAATACTATGAACATACCCAAAGCTTTCTTACATAATGTCTTTGAAAATCAACTTCTGTACGCAAGTCCTTAACATTTTAAGCCTCTGTCGGTTTCCAGCATTGTCTTTAAGTAAACGCGCCCAATGTATTAAATAAGACCGCCGATTTAAATGAGCTTATCTCTGAGGCCAATTGCCGCCCTGCCGGTATCCTTGCCGACATAGAAGTCGCGTTGCGATTCTCTTAGTGGTATTGCGATTAATTTTCTCACATGCTAAATATCGGCTATTATAAATCATCGAAACGAGAGAAGACGAGACAAGACTGCGACGGATGCCGCGATTTATGTAAGCGCGGCATGCTGAAAAATCTTTCCTGTTGCTTGTATACCGGTATATGCAGGGAGTTTTGGTAAGTTCCCGGATTCGCAGATACAGTTTTCGCAGCGGTCCCGAACTCGTGCATAAACAAATCACTATTAGGGCATAATATCATAATTTGTTGATGATGCGAAAATAATGATAGGCTTTGCACCATTCCGATGAGGTTGTCATTTGGTGCGCCCTACACTTTTCGGCACTCATTCGAATCGCAACGCGGATAATGACGTAGTTGAGGTGTTTTAACGAATTTGCATCAGGTCCATTTTTTTTAGGAATAATTATGCCGATGCAGACTAATGATGACATTTTACGGGCCGGGCGAGTGGAAATGAAGTGATTAGATCAGTGCTGTCGGTGCTACATTTAATAATTATTTCGCAATTTGTGAAGAAATCGTCGTTGTCGAGCCACACTCCAATTAATCAGCTTAGATTGTGAAAATTATTAAGGATGAACTCTTTAGTTGTATAACAGATGAGGTTTTCGTAAGATTACGGTTTTGATTGACGCTCAACACTAACAGAGCTCATTTTTATGATGGTCATTCATTTTGTTTTGTACGATTTTCGATTGTTTACGCTTTGATGCTTTGAATACGAAAAAAAAACTGACTGGCAGTTCAAAATGGTTTGATATCCACTGAAGCTATACACCACAAACCTTGCCATAAGCTTGTACACGCTCCAATTCACCAATCTATGATATTCATTTTAGTTTTAGTGCTGAATGTTTAGCTTCTTTGTCTTTGGATGTTGATATTTTTCAGATTGTCATTGGACTTTTAATGGCCTATAGTGGGACATTATTACAACGATTGTAGACCAGAACTCGAGGTTTTCGTTTTGACCAAATCTTGATTAATAAGACTAAGTCAACGTCACTACAGGTAATTGTTAAGATAGATTTACAAGCGATTATATCAGATGTCACACGAGCCAGAAGAAAATAAAGCAAACAGTTTCAGTTTTTTTCTCAAATTTGATGTGAAACCAACACAGTACCAGATAGATAATTTTCGCTCGAAAACTCTGAGGCTTAAGCTTTCAGTTTTGACAATCCATCAAAGATTTCTTTAAATTTGAAAGCTGAAATTATGCTTTTAAAAACGATTCTCACAAACTCAAATAAGCGTTTTTTAGTTTCGTTTCGTTGGCTGGTTAGTGGAAAAATACAAAATGTGGTCCTATCCTTAAAAGCTATTGATCCAAAGAACGTAATTTAATAATTTAAATGAATGTATGAATGAATTTATTTTATTTGTGCTAGCTAATTTCTAGCAAAGTAATACAGTGGTTTCTATTCCTTATGAGTTCAGACTGGATCTAAGTTTATGCAGCATTAATGTATTACGTAGATTGTACGTACTGGCATTGATTTTTAATAATTTAAATTTTTGCTTTCAAAACCATTTAGCAAAGTATAAATTTTGACGCAATTTATTTTTTTAAACTCTAACCAATAAAATAATGCTAAAATAATATCTACTAGGTACATCATCATTCATTTGCTTGCATCAAATATCACACCATCAAATTCTGTTAAATTTCATAGCATCTTGAATATTATTTACAAAATTACAACAATATTATTACATCGAGATACCTCCAGCACCATATCCAACTATTTTCTCAAACACCTGTATCTCGTCATGTTTCATCGCAATAATTAATCGACTGGTATTCACCATTTCGAATTGGCAAATTAATGCAATCTTGACGATAAGAATACAATAACTAAACGGTCGAAAGAGTTTGGGATGAAATATTAAAAGCAAGGGTGCTGGTACGTTTGTTTGTTGCTGTGTGAAAACAAAACGAAATGTAATTAGCTAATGACAATGATATATTCGATGCCGATTTATGGGCGTGTTACGTTTCGTGAAAATCGAGTGAGTGAAAGAGGTTTGCGAAATGAAATATACATTGACATTCCATTGCGAGTAATGCTAATTGCTTCAGTTACAAGTGAACGGACTTTGGATCTTTGGCGAGATGAGATTTGGCATTTATTTTCCTCATTTTCATTTCGATTTCGTGTCTTGATTGTTATTTTCGTTTATGTTCCGGCAACAAATCAAATTTTCTTGATGGTCGGTGTCTTTCTATTGTTTTAGTTTATATGAATTTTTATACAAATGCTGCAATATGTATGCTTAAATTATGTAAGTATTTGAGACTTGGAAAACCTTTGAAAACTGCCAGAATATGAAAAGTCCATACATAAGAACAGGAAAAATATTTCGACTCGTGGTCTTAGTTTTTATTTGTTATGAAAAAATAATACAAAATTACTTCAATCATAAAAAATCGAATTCTTGTTAAACTCAGAAAATTACCTCACAGCTTAAATGATGCGCCACAGCGAAAGCATAAGAATATTGATATGTTCGACACATTTTATGTACGTTTTACTGCTTTCGAGCTTGTAGAATGTTGAAAGCACTTTTAGTAAAAGATTTCCAATAATCTTGGTTTAACAGGAAGTAAAATAAAATATTTTAAATCAAAATGGGTCGGCGAACTTTTATTGAAGATCGTGAAATAATAATTTCTAATTTTAAAAAGGAAAATCGCAAAATCAAATAGTGGAAATAATGTGTAAACCAGCACATACTGAAACATTTCTTCGCGCAAATCTTGTGGTAAATAAGAGTAGAACAGCACCAAACAAAATATTTTCCGCTTTCGATTGTCGCTAAATTTTGGGACTGGTAAAAAAAATCCGAAACACAGTGCACCGAAATTAGCGCAGGAAGTTGAAAAGTACTTGGATAAGAAGTGTAATCTTAAAACTACAAGGACATTTTTGGGAAGTGCAGATAACAACGGAAGAGCATACAGAGAAAAGCCACACATAAGTAGAGTCACATTAGCTCGAGACCATTTAGTGAAGGATTCACTGTGTATTTTCGTGGACGAGAGTAAAGTCAATATTTCCGGGTTCAATGAAAGAGGCTATGTGTGAAGAAAGTCAAACACAGATCTTAAGCCAGTGTTGTGAGGTTTCCGTGGATGATATTCCCTCGAAGGGGGAACTTTACGCTTGATTTTTACACAGTACAAGGTGTGACTTCCCACGAATTTCCCAGGGAAAACCTGTAAGCTATTCATCAAAGTTTTATATTTATTTATTATCAAAATCAATATAATTTCAACACTACTCAGAACGTCACTTAGTAAAAATCGTTGGAGCTCAGGAAAAATTAAAACACTCTAGAACAAATCCTAGTGGTCACAAAAAAAATCATGCGTGCTATGAACAGATTCACGAGGTGTAGAAAATATCTTGGTAATCCAGGAAACAATTGTGAGAGCAAAAACAATCAAAAGGATCAAGAAAAAATCTTGAGAGTCTACGAAGAAATTATGGGGGTATGGAAAAAACCATGGAGACTTTAGAAACAATTTTAGGGGACATTTTACTTTGATTTTTTACCAGAAAAGAAAGAAAAGCATATATTTTTTGAAGGAAAAAGACATACGCCTCTTTTATTATTATTTTGTTTTGCGTTAATTTTTGAACTAATCAAATAGATTTTGTGCATCGCGTAAACTTATATGTTTTTTTAGAAATATTGAAATCAATGCAGGTAACAGTTCTAGAATGAAAATTTGAACGGATGCAACAAATGTTCAGTGAATTTCTACTAATTCTATTTGACGTCGGTTACAATGGAGAAAATTCTTTCCGGCTCAGCATGTGTTTTCAATTTTGTACAATTTTAAAAATGGAACCAACTTTAAATCAATGAGTTTGCATTCAATTATTTGTTAAAAACAAATTCAACGGAGCGAAGACCTTGGAAGTATTAGTGAAGTGTTTCGGCAACGAAATTCGGTCAAAAACATCCGTTTGTGTGTAGCACGAACGCTTCAGAAGTGGTTGTGAATCCGTCAAAGATGACGAACGCAGTGGCAGGCCGTCGACAGAATCAAAGAAATGCTGGCTGGAAACCGCAAATTGACCATCAAAAAGCTGGCAGAGGACTCGAACATTGCTTATGGATCCGTCCAAGACATTTTTATTAATGATTTGGGCTTGAGACGTGTCACTGCAAAGCTGATGCCGAAAGACCTGAATTTCATGTAAAAAGGGACCGTGTTGATGTGGCGAAAGACATGACTTTCGAGTCTGAATCCGACCCAACATTCATAAGACGCATCATTACTAGATACGAGCGTATAAGTATAAGTATGACACAAAATCCAGGCATCAAGCGAGTAAATGGTTTTCACCGAATGAGCCAAGACCGAAAAACTAAATAGTTTTCAGTCGAAAAAGAAGGTGATGCTCACGGCTTTCATGGATTACATCATAAATGCTCGCCAAAACATCAGACAGTCAACAAAAATTATTATTTGGGAGGCGTTTGCGTGAAGCATTTCGCCAAAAAAGACGGGATTTGTGGACAAACAGCTCTAGGATTTTGCACCACGGTAACGCATTATCGCACAATGCCATTGTTATGCGTGATTTTGATGACCCGACAGCCACAGAATTTGCCTGGTTTGGCTCTTTGGAACTTCATCGGGTTCGGCCAACTTAAGAAGACGCTCCAGGAAACGCGTTCTGGCAGCCGAGAGGATATAATGGAAAAATTGAAGACGGCTCTGGTGGCCATACCGACAACTGAGCATAAAAAATATTTCGAGGATTGAATCAAGCGCTGACATAAATGCGTTGCGAACGATGGAGAGTACTTTGAAGGGGACAACATCAATTTTGAAGTATACACTTGTATTTTTAATTTTCGAAATAAATTCCTGAAACTTTGTGATTAAAATGGTATGTACAAAGAAATATGAATTTTCGGCGAAATGATTCTAATACTAATTTTCTCCAAAAATCATCAAAAATATCAATCACATTGAAATCGGAGATCCATTTCAAACCTTCTTAGATAATCAAGTTTAAAGACTTCAGACGTCTATTCAAAGACTTCAAGCTTTTTAAAAGCAACATTTGAATCCATTCATGCGAAAGCTACACTTAGATTGTGAAATAATGCGGATAAGTAATTTTTGATTCTTATTTACATATGTACTTTGGAAAATTTTCGTTTTTTGATGAGCCTCCGTTTAATACAGCATCGGAAAAGCAAAATTCGTAAGTTTAAGACTAGGAAAGAAGAATCATGTTACTATGGCGATGAAATGTCCAACGCAGACTATGATCAGCTCAGTACTGCCTTACATAGCATAAACACCCTATCTGCATGTTACTAATTGTTGACTTATTTGTTGATTTATGTTTTTCTGAATGCTGTAAGTAGATGCGAATAGGGCATTTTTCTCTATTGATTTTAACAAGTTTGTACTTGCAGCATACTTTGGTTTCCATTCTACGGAAGCATCTACGAAATCAACGATAAATTTGGATTTATTTTGGTTTCTAATTCAGTGAGGCTAATTCAGAAAACACCTTAAAGCTGATTACACCTCTGGTGAAAACTTTCGAAAATTTTCTGCAGAAAGGTGTATAATATTATCATTGAGAGAAAAAGTAAAGTAAAGTAGTCCCACGCAACCCTTGTCAGGCCTAGGAGTGAAGATGGCAGAGAGCTTCATTTACAAATTGAAAATGAGCACATTCGACTCTGGAGTGATAATTTCCACTCAGGTACCTATTCAAAGCAAAGTTAAACCGTGAATGTGAACCTGATTTCGAGCCAGAGACCCTACGTACTAGGAGTCGGTTACACTATTTATGTCTAATAGAAAATCTAACACTATCTAAAACCTTACATATATATCTAAAACCTAAAGCCATTGAGATACAGCTCTTTATCAATTCAACTCGCTGTTTTTGACTTAGAAAAAAAGGACTTTAAGAAAAATGGCGCACTAGCTACCAAATGCAAATTACTCAATTTTGAATGTTATATTCAAACAAAATCCTAATTTATAAAGTTATTCTACTTTGATGAAAACTATAGGTTCAAAAATTACGGCCAATCAGATTTTAAAATTTCATTTAGAACTATCACACTACGTCAGTTTGACTCTAAAATGCGATGATCTACGTCAGTTTAGGAAGCTTGTGTAGGAAAATGAGTAGAGCAGTGGCTCCTTGTATGTGGGGACCCCGGTGCGAACACAAGTTCTGCTCTGAAAAGATACTTGAGTTAAATCAATGCAATCATTCACATTGATTGCAAACTTGTGTTTGAAGTTCCCTACCAGCTTGAACCACTAGACCCGAGGAGAGTTGTTTTGACATTACTTTCCTTTACATTAGTTCATCGACTGGTCACGACTGAAATTCAGAAGATACTTTTGCATATTCACTTTCAAATTTCCCAAATTTTTCAAATACAAATCACTCGCCCGCATCAGCTCCAACGGGAAACTGCTCGAAATAAAGTCCACCAGAACAGCACGATCATGCAACGCCCGAACCGAGTACAGCAACTAACCCCAATTGACCGCACGTCAAGTTCAATTAATGCACAGGACGTCCCTTTAACTCTTTTTGAGAATCCGATCCAGGTTTATGTTCGGCTTTATGGCCAATCCAAACACCAGATCATCGACCAAACAACGTCCTCGAGTTCCAATGTTTCATGTGCGTATGCGTAGTGAAATTACGACTGAGTTTATCTTTTTTGGACGACACTTCTGGTTGTTAACGACTGCATCGATGTGGTGTTGATACATATGATCATCGAAGACGGTGTTTCAGCCCAACTTTCGAAGATTTGTGAAATGACCAAAATCGCATTTGTCGGGGACCAGTCTGAGTCAAAGTTCGGGATGCAGGCGGCATAGATACAATTGCGAATTCATGTTCTGTAGGAGTTCGAAACGAGAAAATTTATGTTAAAGCTTAACTCTGAGTTCCCAAACATGCAAGTGGAACATAATTTCGATTTACTGACATATGAACAAGTACATAGGATGCGTGTGGTATGGCTATGTATTTATATTATTGGAACGGTACCTATATTATTTTTTATATGTAACTGTGGGATTTACATAAACTGAATCTTATGGCGTTGTTATCTTAAGTTTGACTTTTGGGGACTTAATTTTTGAAGCCAAAGTAAGTTGAGCTTTTGCTTCAAAAATATAGTTGTGCTTGAGTAAGTTAGGCTAACACTGAACTTATGCTACTTCCCTCTTAATAAAATCTAAGATCATAATGTCATTTTTCATTTTAATGTTTTACATTAACATTGAAGTGATAATACATCAACAGAGCCATCACGAATTCCATCAAATCCACATACAATCCACTATAGTATTTCCTTATCTCTTCTCTAGAAAGAAAAGGGTTAAGCAGGTCATCGAGAAAGTGTTGGGTCCAACGCCAAGCCACGTCCGTTGACCGTTCGATGCCCGAATCGTCTTCCATTAATTCCGCGGCAGTCAATAATTTCCACGGTAATATGTGTATCTGTTGGTCGTTTGCATTGTTCAGATGCGGATTCGGGTGAGTGAATTTCGACAAAACCACAATGGCGTAATAGCACTCACTGCCCAGCACCAAGAACTACCATCATTCTTCACGACGCAAAGAGGAAGAGGTGTGACATCAGCAATCAATTCCGCACTGCAGAACGACCTGGCCGCCATTATACGATAAAATATGTGCATTTCGATTATTTATGTCTACGGGGCTTTTCGGGATCTTCGTTTGTCCATTTCGACTTCTCGCAACTGGCTTGGAGTCCCTGTTCTGGTCCCAGAATTGAGGTAAATAATACATTTGAAACTCCGGAATGACTCTGGCAATGGTGTAAAGATGATAGGGCACTTTTCAATGTTCAGCCTGCAACTTGCTATCAATACTGGTTGTCGCGGAAATGATCGACTTGTAGACAAGATGCAGTTTTTCCCATTTTTGATATTTTGCTTGCCATTTCCATACGAAAAGCCGTCGGCGAATAAATAAAAGAAAAGCGATAATTAATTATTTCGAAAGTTGTTCCTCGATCGCAGATGGCTGCACCTCGGTACAGTCCTGGCCCAGATCATTCGAAATTTACCATTTCGACACATTAATAAACGGGGTGTATAATGATATGTTTACTTTATTGATTCCCACTCTCGGGTTTCTTGCGATTTTGGCGTTGCAGGGCCAGAATGAAATATATTGTCATTGTGTGAAACGATTAACCCGAAAAATCACGTGCAATTGCTTGAAGTTCAAGTATACGTAATTGAGGGTCGAAGCGAAAAATGGTTTGAAATTTATGTTCTGCGGCCGCATGCTGTGAGATGGGCGAGAACTGGAATGGAGACCCAGAAACTCAGCGTGAATTTTCTGCTAATTGTTTCAATTTAAATGTGTTTACAATGTCGATAAAATGTCGATTACAAAGCCTTGTTTAACGAGTTCAGTGGGAAAAAGTAACCGCCTCGGTTTTTTTAAATATTTTATCTTCAATCACACGATTAACGAAAAATCTTCATCGGAATATTATATAATCAATTATAGTAATATTATTTCAAAGTAATATTTTACTATCAAATCATAATCTTGGAATTCTTTTACATAATTTCAGTTATTATCCAGTCGTTGACTAAACACCGTTTTGTCCAAGCCAAACAAATTGCACGCGACAAACGCGTAAGTGAAAAATTATCGAATTTAATGCTTCTATAAAATCGCTTTTATTTAATCCAATGCGAGCTTGTATCGACCGAATTTCTCACCGTTTATCCATTGAGTCAATAACCGAAATACAAGACTCGAATTCCGTTTACAGGCCAAATCCGAAAATAAATAACAAGAAAGCAATTTTCGTGTGAAGAATGAAGGAAAAGATCTGAAGTAGAATTTTATAGCTGTTTGTTGGATTGGTTAACGACTACGACACTGCTCGTAACTTTAATTTTTAGTTAGCTATTTATTTTGCTTAAAGATTCCAAACTTAAGAAACTGAAAAGATATACAGAATACAATGATGCAAGTTTTTGTTGATTGAATTACTTCTGAAGATGCAATCGAAAAATTTGGTCAATTTATTGATATGTTTTATTGGAAAAAATACTTTACAATGAGTCATAACATTTTAGTTTGCATATTTATTTATTAGAACATTTTTCGGCCCATGCATTTATCATTTATCCGACCATTAAAAATCAATTATTTTTTTTAATAAGCTTTTTTGGATAGTTGGGAGTGAAAATAATTGTGAAATGACATCTTTCATATTTTGCCAGTGTCTTATAGAAAACTCAAACAGCAATTTTCAGTATTATTTTACCGCAAACAATTTAACTTTAGAACATGATGAAGTGAATTAGGGCTGAATTAGGTCTTAGTTTTGGTCATTTTTTTATTACCAAATGAAATAGAAATTCCAGTAAGTAGAACAAATGTGCCCAGACAAAAGATGACATTCAGTGTATTGTTTGCAAATACAATTATTCCTTGTTATTTATTTTCTTTCGAAACAATAGTTTTGAGCAGGAATAGTTTTGTTTAAATTGTGAGAAATTTCTAACTCCTTTGTATTTGTCGCCAGGTAACCACCGGGTACATTTAGAACCTTCTTTAGTAAAACAAGTCCCAACAACATTCGAAAAAATTGAACCACAGCTAAGACTCTAATACAAACGAATAAATTGTTTAGTGCGCTTGGAAATTGTGGACAGGAAAATTCCAACAGAGTATAGATAAGCATTAAAAATGTTTACACGAAATTTCAAATGAAAAGTAATTATCACAACAATTGTTAAAATAGCTGTTTCAAGCCATCATCTATGCTACAAACTACCCGAAAACATAAAACAAAAAATAATATTAATCGCAAAACACCTATTATACATACTCTCCAAAAAGTACCGGCAAATGGTCATTTAAAAAGCTCTTCTGAAAGGATTGTAAAAATTATTTTTGCCGCGAAGTTGACAAAACTATTCTATATACTGACATGAAGTCTAAACGTTATCTGTCATTTAGTTTGTTTACAGTGCTCGATTTTGTCAGTTCAACTCAAGTGTGTTTTGCGATTTTTACAATGGATAAAATCATGGAACAAAGAAATTGTTGAAATTTTGCATTCCAAATGGAATTTTGTGTGCTGAATCCCTAAAAATATTGCAGAAAGCTTACGGTGAATTGACCTCATCGAAAACACGTGCATATGAGTGGTACAGTGCATTCAAAATCGGTCGAGATGTGGTGGAAGATGTATCTCGCCCTAGTCGGCCATCGACGTTTTCAAGTAAAGGATACATCGCTAAGTAAAGGAAATGATAGCTGAAAACATCGATTAAATTGAAGAAAGATAGCCGCTGAAGATTTCCTGTCTTAAAAATCAATTTGTACCATTTGAAGCGATTGTTTGGGCTTTAAACGCGTTGCCGCTAGACTAGTTCCAAAAGACTTGAATATTTTTCAAAAGCTCGATCGGGTGACCTTGACCCGATTGAGCTTTTATATACTAGAACGAGTTAATTCCGCCCTCACATTCAAAAAATGCATTGCAACTGGTAATGAGACGAGTTTGATTTGTAAACCAGTCAAGAAACTTTGAAATAGCACCCGTTTTCAGTCGATAGAAAACGTAAAGGCGAGTCCACGGCGAGAGCTGAAGTCGATTCCAAAAAAGGTATTTATGAAATGTTTTGATACACATTTATTGTTTT
Organism: Nemotelus pantherinus; assembly: GCA_963978885.1. Lineage (NCBI taxonomy): Eukaryota > Metazoa > Arthropoda > Insecta > Diptera > Stratiomyidae > Nemotelus > Nemotelus pantherinus. The sequence continues at coordinate 8,492,985 of OZ022266.1, forward strand.
GGCAAGGGCCTACTTTGAAAGCAATAAAATAAACTCGGATGAATAATAAACCTTTTATGTTTTATTGGCCACTTCCGGGAGCTTTTTTGACAGAATGTATGAAATTTGCTGCTTAAATCCAAATTGTGTAAGCAACCGCCGCTACGCAAAAAGGAAGTAAGATGACAATTAAGAGTAAAGAACAATTTTGAAGGCCAACTGCAGCTGTTCCTCAGAAAAAAATCAGGGAATCATTCAGGGATATCGAAATTTGAGTAAGCTAAATGAGATCACGTTAGATGATTAGCTCTTACTTATTTATATTTAGTCGTTCCTTGAAAAATTAGAGTGGGTCAAATAACTTTACAGAACATATTTACACAGCAGGTAATTTCAGCATCTATTGCTAATCAAGAACGATGTGTGAGTTCACGAATTCTTCATGAATTTATGACACTACCGTTTGGAGTAAAAATGCCCCGATGACACTGCAAAGAAAATCAATCTTTTTTATGAAAAAAACTAATCTTTTTTTTTCACGTATTCTCAATTTGTATAGATATGTTAATATTTGGATACTCAATTCACATGATGATACAGATTTTTTCGCCTCTAAAAGAAGTATCATAACACATATATGTGCTACAGTTCATTCAAAAGCAAATCAGTACGGCAAAATATTGCATTTTTTTCAAATCATCAACGGATAAAATATATTTATGACAAATAAAATAGTAAAGATTTATCACCCAGGCATCAACGACGGCTACTTGCTTCTGCAGCATATGATCAGAATATCAATTTCAGGCTGAATTTCCTAAAAGAAAACATAAATTATCATGCAAGTAATCGCAGTAAAATCAATGAATTCGCAAGAAAACTATAATAAATTATTCTCTCAAATCATAAAACATTGTGTTTGTTGATAGTATCCAGATCCAACAAATTTAGAGGACATTCAAAATAAGCACTTAAGAATATTTTCCGGAACCAGATTTATATGGTATCCAAAATGCGTACAATATGGTATCAAATGATTTTAATTTAAACATAAATATTTAATTAATATCTATAATCTAGCCATACTTTCACTTCTCGACTGTTGTCTACAAAGAGATTTGCTTTCTTCTGGATACCCTCGAAATATCGGTGTATGGCTTAAATATAAATGTTTATTTTGAGTTTTAAGTGGAAATTTTCAAGCTGAAATATTTTATAGAAAAAAGGAATAAGTTAAATAAATCTAGTTTCGGCATTATTTGGATGTTTGACATTAAAACTCGATGGCAACAACCCTTTTACGACTATGGTGAAAATATACAGTGCAGTTAGCACTTTGCTACTACTGCAACCAAAAATCGACTAAAACTGTTTTAATTTCGTCTCTATTCTATTATTTTATTAAAAATTATAGGAATAGAAAAAAATCTGGGGTTGCCATACTCGAAATTTTGAGAAAAAAAATACTTTAATGCAAATTTAATGGTGTTATCTCTTGGTACGAAAGTAATGAAAAATAAGCTCTGTGAATTTTGTTTTGATGCGTTGGCAGCGTAGCAAAGTAACGCCTCCAAATGTTTCAAAATTTTAGATATGAAGGAGTTGTTGGTTATTTTAATTATAAAATCATAAAAATTTAATGACCAAATGTAAGAAAAAAAATTAGCAAAATTACTGTAGCTGACAGCCCTATCTAATTTCGGGAACCGAAATTCTACCAAATTTTATAAACTTAAATGTCAATTTACTGTTAAATGTTACTTCTATATCAAAAATTAAAAAGAATGCTGCTTTTATTTCATTCAGAGCTATTTCAAGTTGACTTCAAAAAACTTCAAAAAATTAAACAACACGCCAAAGACGGCTAGAAATATTCAAGAAGTTTACAATATGGACTCTGTTGGTAAGTGGCTTAAAAAATATAATTCCGAAAATGTCAACCATATTGACGAGTATCTTTCCAGACGGCCGGCTTAACTTGATAATAATGAGCTTCTGACCTGTTTTGTTGGAAATTCATGTCAAACAGCTGAGGAAATTGCAGAAAATTTTGGAGTTGAAAACTATCTCTGTGGGACACACATAAACTTGTCAAAAAAATTTTATGGACGGTGTCTCCTCATGAATAACATTTCAGAACAGAAATGTTTAGGATCCTTTCTTGGAAAGAATAATATCCGGGGATGAGAAGTTTTCCATGCTCTGAAACATAGTGCGTAAAAGAACATTGTGAAATAATTAGAAAGTCAGCTTTTAGCCAACGGAGAACTATGCTGTGTGTTTATGCCATAGTTCTTATAGCTGCAATTCTGTAACAAAAATTTGAAAACTTTGGGCGGAAAATCGTAGTTCATGCAACCTACTCACTCGAGGCTACCCCATCCAATTTGCATTTTTCTGGCCTCTGATCGGATTAAAAAACTACCTGATAGATGGAACACCGTAAAAATGATTGATTGATCAAAAGGTAAAATACATATCTTCGTAAATTTAAAAAAACTTTTAACTTATGAATCTCGTCGTATGCTCATGTTGTTCGTCTTGTGTTGTCTTAATAGCTGTAGCCGCCAGGTGGGAATAACACCAGCACTTTACAGGAATAAAGTTTGGCGTTTAAAGAATAGTGGAATTAATTGTGATCGGCTTGTACCATATGTTTCTACATACCGCCATAGAATAGTCCCCTGAGCTTTGGCATCATCATAAAAAAAATACACAATAAGTAATTAAATTTTTGAAGAAACTTGGATTTTGTTATTTTTTAAATTTGATTATATATCTTGTTAGCTCCAGTATTTTTTCAAACCAATATTTTGCTTCTAAGCAGTATTTTAAAAATGAAAGGATTGCGTCAACGTTTAACAATAAAAACCGATTTGAACTCTTTATCGATTCCGTTTCAGATAATATTTAGAGCCGTATGTGAATCTCGTAATTTCATTCAGTTCAAGTACATATTTCTGCATGCTTTGAAAAATATAATACAGCACATATACTTTCTGAGAATCAAAACCACACGCAGATAAAATCAGGTTCCCTCATAAGTTGCTACATTCTTCACTCAAATGAGAGTTTTTCGAGTAGTTTCTGTCATTATTAAATAAGTTTTTCACTACACTCGTTTTCAGTTTCTTTCGCGAGCACAATCACTGGAGTCTCGCTTTGGTCATAAAAAGTTGACGAGTTAATTTACGCGCATGGAATACCAAATCCGCATCAATGCTATCATCATCGTTCGCTCAATCAGCCTCAGTGCGATCTTCAGTTCCGAGCCACTGTCCTGAACCTATTTTGTCCATGTAGCTGCGTATGAAGCTTATGAAAATGGACAGCATATAGTCATCATCGTGTGGAACTATTCCGAGTTCCGACATGCTGATAGTTAATGTGCTCTTCTGCCCGGATTCCATTCCCTCGTGCCGATGCAATGGTCAGTAGGCACGTCAGGACTTGTTGGTAGCTACTCACCTAGAAGCCGTCAAGTGCCTTCAAGAATGTTGCAAATCGAAATTGTTTCAATGGCCTATGGAAATGGCTATCGCCAATCGTGGAATAGAAAGAGAATTTCTGAAACATGCAGACTAAAATCAACAGAAGATTAACATAAATATTAATGGGTGAAGCTTTTTAAGAAAAACGCAATTTTCCTTTGATGAGATCAAGCGAGGTCTGCATCATTAAGAATAACTTTTTATCGAATTCAGGTTATAAACAGCGGATCTTCTTAACATAGATTTTCTTCTGGATCGATCTTTAGAATTTCGAAAATTTCATTTTTCTAAAAAATGATATCTCCTAAGTAAGGAAACACATGCAAATGTCATTTGCTAAGATTTATCAACCTGATGTGTTTTATTCGTGCGAAATCTTTGATCGAATTCCAACATTTCGCCACAGCTCCAAGCAAAAACAAATCCGATTTGTTCTGCATGCCGTTATAAAATTCTGGAACACTGTTTTCAGTATGTATTTCCGTCACATAATATTTCGCTAAAGTTCGAAAAGTGCGTCGCAGCGCCATCCTTTTCATCGTCTATAATGTGAACAACGTGACTTATTAATCTTTAATCATCGATCGAAGAACTTTTCGCCCGCTTTCTATTTCCACATATGACATTTTCCCTCGGCTCGGTAAAACAGCAACAGCATCGATTTTCTGTAATTGAATTAAGTGTATGGGCCTAAAGGTATCGATGCATATATGAGCAGCGATGAGTATGATTTCGGATGCATGGGTATGATCTATTCGATGCAGAAGGTAGGTATGTACTCGTATGTTCATTTGAGAGAGTTTGTGCGGGTCGAGAAATTTATTGGCACTGCAAGATAAGATTGTAGGATTTTTAAAGGTGCATGTACGGTTATTTTAAACAAAAAACGAACTGAATAAATCAATGAATTGCAAGATAATTATCGGGATATGGGCCATTTACGATTCTCTACAAAACTTTTCAGCTTATCTACGAAATGTATTTGATTTAAAAAAGAAGATACAGTAAAAACTAGCCCTACAATGGTCACCAGTTAATTGGAGCTAGTAAACACAGTCTTCCATTAGTTTCAGAAACTCACACTGGCTCTAAAATGTGCATGCACATGCCTTTAAATCTGACAAAATTTACAACACAGAGCTGTCTCGTTGTAGATCGCAGATCGTTGCAAACTTGCCAAACGATCATAAATTTCCTAATGAACTCGCAAAATGACGGAAGAACTAACGTTTGTTCCTAAAGATTGCAGCAAACACAAATCACCTGGCCAATAAGAAGGGTAAACAGTTTGATATTAGCACGATACTCAGGCGTCCGTGCAATGGCCAAGCTGTGTGATAAAGCGATTGAGTGTGGCGGCGTTATATGCTTCAATCGTCAATTGATCCATTCATTCTTCGACTGACGACAGCTTAAGTAATGATGAGAGTTGTCGTTGTGTATTGAGATTTCGAAAAACGATGGAACGATATTAAGAATCAAAAGGAATGTGTTAGCTAGCACTGAATAATATATTAATAATTTCTCTAACGTTTTATTTTGAAACTATAATCTTTCTGATGAAAATGCAACAAAACTATGAGCTTCTTTCTATTTTTTCATTTCTTCACAAGCGAGTTTAATGTTTTGATTTTCAGATATTTATGCAGTTATGAGCATTTAATGAGTAGATTAAAGAAAAAATCAAAATCGATGTATCACTAAACTCTTAGAGAAGATTGCTTATTATAAAGAATACTCGATAATAGAGCATTTTCTTGCTTCAAAACAAAATAGATTCATTCCACGGATGTCATCAGCGCTCGACTTATACCTTGCACGGACACTATTGCTTCCGTTCTCGATGGCAAATAGAACAATTCTGATTTTACTAAGCTACGGTTCAGATTACGAATCGTTTTCACAATACAGTTAAAATCATAAAATAAGCTTTGAATATTTTCGATGTTCTAAAAGCTGAAGAAAAAGATGGTAAAAAACTGACAAAACGAGCTCATACACTGATCTTTCCGTAGTTAACGCTCTGAAGTAAAATAATATTCAAATGGGCAATGCGTGATTACCTTTCGAGTAACGAGGCTTCAATATGTTCTAATCAGCCAAAACTCTACTCGCCCTATATCTCTTCTATTAAGTTAAATTCCTCAGTTCTTGATTCGATGTGTTTTGATGACGTCATCTCTACTGATCACTTATCGCATTGTGTTTTTCGCTACCTCTTTTATTTCTTCTTTGAAAATGCACCAAACACCTCGATGTCCTCTGATTTTGGTTGCTTATTATGCCAATGTAGTTATTTTTTATGCAATTATGCTGACATTAAATTTTCAAATGAAAATAAACATCGATTGTTTAAATTTTGTAAATTTTCAATGTTTCATTGGTGGCAGCCCTAAAAAATTTTCCACGCGCACTGCTTCCAATGCGGTTATTGGATCGAAAGTAAAGCGGACTGGGTATAATTTTTTTTTGGTGCTAGCAAAGGTTGGCAGCACCAGACATTTTTTACTATTTTAAATATGGTGTCGTAAAAATTTCATAGTATATACAGTGAAAATAAGAATTTTTTTCAAAAATTTTCCAAACTGTTCTCATGGAAACCACAAAAATATTCCCATCTGTGTAACTTCTGTGGGGTGCATCGGATGAAAACGAAATTCATGGGATGTGTTTTGACATGTTGACATTTGTTGTAGACTCTTGGTTCTGGGTTTGAGACTAGACGCGAATATTTCCGAATAATATAATGACAAAAATGGTTTAATCGTATCACAAGGTTGTTGGATTCTTTTGAAATGTATTATTTAAGAGGAATATGCAAATCGAGATGAATATTCATATTGATTTTTTCAGCATGAATAACAGCTCCAAGGTATTTCAAGCTATAATTTCCTAAAATACCATTGTCAAATATCAAAGTTGGAACCATAAAACAAAACTTAATTTTACCGTTAAAGTTTGGATACATAAATAGTGAGTGGTTAGGATACTATCGCCAATTGTATTAGAATATAATATTTTTGTTGGGAATAAACTTTTGCACATATCGTGTTTGGATAAGAATTGTATTTATAATTGCCTATAGTCGACGCGGAAGCTTTATCGACATTAATTTGTTAAAAGAATTACGGAGAAGTGCTGTTCAATTGCCTTGAGAAATTCGGTGATGGTGCTGGGCCCCAGTGCAAAGATTGTCATTCTTACTCTACACTACTCTTTGAAACATTTGGTGATTTTTTCTGAGCTGAGTGGTGGATTATAAGAACGGATTTTATTACAGATTACTCAAAGAGTGTCGTAATGCTTGAGTATGCCTTGGATATGGACATTAATTTTTAAAACTCCTTCAACATTTTTCTGCCAAGAGCACAGTTCATCGGGTTTTTCAGAAAAAAGTTTAAAGCTTTTCAAAACATCTTTCCAAAATAGATATGTAAGTGAAAAAGCGGATACTAATTTGCTTTGCCACTTTTCATAGGAGTAGGTTTTTTTCGAAAGTTGAATTAAATTCACTTTCTGCGTGAAACCACAACCATATTAGTCAAAGAAATTAAAATCATGTATTTTTTTCTTAATGGCAATGATTTTATCTGAAATTTGATTATATAAAATTTTTATTTCATTTTGTACAGACTTTTCAATAAAATTTCGACCAAATATTTTGCAGTTTTTTATTATTTAATATTTACTTTAAGTTTTATTTCTTAATTTTTTCTATTATTTTCAAAATAAGTTTTAATTGACTAAATTTAGTTATAATTTAATACATAGCCAAAAATTGAATGTTTATTTCATTATTTTAGAACATATTTGAGAATAAATAATCCGGTATATCAACTTACAGTAGGGACGCAATTTTGAGTAATACCAAGTAATCTTTTGCTTAGACTTCGTATCTTGATCTACTAGGAAACTTCTCCTTGGTCGCCAACAAAGGGGGCTTATGGGACTTATCGTAAATTTTCTCTAAGTTAAAGAAATTCAATTGGTGACGGTACTGATGTTCGTTTCTTGTAATTTCTCATACAACGTTAGTGCCTTTTTCTTATAATCGAAGATTTTATTCGCGGCAGAGCGACTGCATGATTTTTTCAACTTTCCAGAATAAGAATAGTTAGTTTAGTAATCGAGATCTCTTTCACAGCGCCAGTACATTACTTAAGGAGCTAAATGTTGGTTTAGTATCCGACTAGATTTGCAACTTAATTTTTACTCGATGTTCTAGTATTACATTCTTGAGCGTTCCCACGTTGGGCGCCAGCCAATAATTAGCTAAATCTGTCTGTTCACAAAAAGGTAAACAAATTTAGAGGTGAACTCCAGTTTAGAATAATACATGCACTTAAATGCTTAAATTCCACTGATGTTTCATAACTCGATGTATCGATCCATAGATGCGTCGTCAGCATTTTCGCTCGGGCGTCAAGATTAATTGTTGTCGTCAGATAAGTTTTGTCGCATGTTGGTGCTAACTTTTATATCCACCACAATTTGCTTACTAATCATATTATGCTGTTTAAATGAAAATACCCTTGGAAAAATCCACAAGAGTAGGTGAAATGTCAAGAGAAAAAGAAACTATTAGTGGCTTTTATCAACTTTCGTTCCAAGTCTGCTTGCTAAATAAAATCAATGGAACATGAATGCCAAAATAATTATTTATATTACACTAAATTGTCGGAAAATTGAAGTATTTAAAAGCATTAAGGAAAAATTTTTTTCCAGTTTTTATGTGTATCAATAACAACGAATGATTTTTTGATTTAGGAAGATTTTCCATTGACCATCTTTATTCATTATTTTCTAAAATTCAATAGAGCCAAATTGGAAATCATATTAATATTACCACATTAAGCTAATGTTTTTCTAGCTCTCTTATCTGCACCTGCTTTGGTCAACTCCAGCTCTATGGTATCTTATTCACTAACACAACAATTCAGTCCCCCTGAACAGCAGAAAAATTTACATCTAAAACGAATCTAGCTATGATTTGCATAAATGCACCCTGGCCATAGGCGGGCCGTGGCCTTAAATCTGGCAGGGGCCAGGGACTGAAAGGTTCAAGACTTGCGATGATTTTGTTTTTGTTTGTACACGTACTGTTCATACAACTTATATGATTTACTAATACATTATATATTTGTTGATTTATTCTTTGTTATTTGCTATTGCATAATGTATTATCAAATAAACTTCTTGACTGTGAATACGTATGAGCTACTACCACATGCATGTTATGTGAATGGTAGGTATGAACTACACATGAATTATCAATGACCGCTAAGAAAGAAAGCTTGTATGAATATACGAATAATTGTATGAATATATGAATATACGGGAATAGAATGGAATTAATTAGAAATGTAAGAACATTTTTTCGTCTAGAAGCTAAATATATTGCAACTTATACTTGAAGAAGAGGATAGCTTGATCTCTTGCTTCAAACATTTGTTACCTAGAAAACTTAGAAAAACCGAAAATAATTTAGCAAGATGATAAGCGCTGTAACTTACTCTTTTCGAGCCATTTTGTTTGCAGGAATATCTTTGTAGCCCTAACTGCGTGTCCGAGGCTAGATGAAACAGCAAAACCTTTGAAACTAGTGCTTTTTGCTGTTTTCCGTTTTCGCGGTCCTCTGGTAAATGTGAGATTCAGACAGTTCTTTCCTGCGAATGATTTAATTTTTCCCCAAAATACATACAAGTCTTCTCGCTCACTTAGTAGTGTTCCATTCACAATATTTATCCCATGCCGAAGAGTTGCATTTTTAGTTTGTAAATATGTGCTTAACATGTTCGTTATAAAAAGAACATAGTGAAAGATGAAAAGATTTACTACAACTTTAGCTTAACTAGCTTAAACTTCTCATTCCACGCCTTGTGTTTAGACCAACTGTCTCTTCAAGCTGCTTCAACAATTCATGTTGTGATGGCTTCGATGGCATTGAAAAAGGATGTACGCGTTTCGATTGTGAAAAATGTGTCCATCACAACCAGAATAATTTTATGAGCTAGGCAGTGTAAAAATGTGGCTGCAGGGTGTTTCATCTTAATTTAGATTTGTACACCACTTTTTTGTCCTGACATGACACTAGCACTATCATAAGACTGTCCAACAACAGGAAATTCGGGAAGTCCGTAGCTGTTTAACAGGCTCAAAATTATATCTGCTAAATACGACGCATTTCTAGCTCCTGAACAGTCTACAAAGCTTGAGAACCTTTCTTCGACTGCTAGTTCTTTAGCAAATCTGACAACCACGGAGAGTTGTTCCTTCTTTGGACCCTTGTTGCGTCTGCCATAATGGATATCAATCCACAATCTTTTATTTCAGCTATGTTGTCCTCGCGAACGATTTCAGCAATTATTTTCATCAATTGATTTTGTGTTTTGCCACTACAGTAATTCGCAACCTTGTTTTTAAAATTATTTTCAAAAGTTGAATCATGCTTCGCGAATAATGCACAAAACTTCAAAAAAAAAAAATCACGGTTGTCACTGGCACCACTTTCATCATGGTCGATAACCTTCTCAAAATAATTTCGGTTTATCTTGACAATATTCCAAGACTGTTCAAGCACCATATCATTTACTGTCTTCCAAGTACTATTAGAGTTTTCTCATTGTGCTTGAATTTATCTGGATCGCGAAGTTTGGTCGAGCTGAAATTTTGGTGCATTTTTGGCGACAATGGAAACTCTATGGAAAATTTCGCATTGTGATAACTTCACACCGAGTCATCAGATCATCACAAAATTTACAAGACTCATCAATGGGCATAAAAAATAAGTTTCTGTCGTTTTTAAATAATGTCTGGGCAACCTTGTAGCTACCATAAGTACGTAAACAAAAATCTTTCATACGGCTGTTAGAATAAAATGCAAATGATTGATGAATTTGATACTATATTTATACAGTTAAATCTAAACTTGTAAAATTCCCAATCGCACAAAAACCGCACCGAATTATTTATATTTTTAGCACCTGGAACTTGCGTCTACGGTATCTCGCGATCGGATAAAATTCATAGGATATACTAGTCTTGAGTAGATACAGGCCTGACAAAAGTTTAATGAATATAATAAGAACCATGTGGCGGTTGTGTCACTATGAAAAAACGCTCGGTGAAATTGAAGTGCTATGCCTTTTAGCTTCCGATGCAGTTATCAAATTATAATAAAATTCACACACATTTAACCTGAGTGTAAACCAAGTAGGTCATAGATAGCATAAAAGTGGCAGATGACTTCGAAAATTGTATTCTACATTAATTACCTTATTGTCTACTATTTTAATACTGAGACTATGTTTTGTGAAAAAACATAATTGCATAAAACGCCAGTTTATAAAAGTGTTCTTACCTAAATACCTGTATATTGCCTAGTAGGAATGAACAGATAATCTTAGTAAAAAAAGGATGATTGGCGAGGTGCTTTTCATCTTTTTCTTAACGTTTAACTTATTGCCGTCCATTTCTCGAAATAAGTCCCATAACATCGTAATTAATACCGCAAATAACACAGTCTCTATGTTATAAGTAGTGTGTGTGCTTTGGTATAGGCTTACACTACTACACTACTCACCTCTTGCTGTAACCACAAAAACCTAAGAGACGAAAATGTAAGTGTCTGCTGTTGGAAATATTTATTTTTCTGGGAGGGGCCAACCTAGGGTCTGGGGGGGTCCCGGCCCCCCCTGGCCCCCTCTACGGCGCGCCTATGACCCTGGCTGGTCATTTTGTTGTAGTGAGTAATTAAAAATATTACAAAATAGATCATAAATAATAAATTCAAGTTTAGGTGTCTTGTGACTGTTCAAAGTCCAACTAAATGACCGTGAAGCTCACTTTACTACAGCTCGGAGCCTTATACAGACGAGACAGGCTGTTGCCAATAAATGAGTAACAGCTGATATATCTTTGGTGCTTTAAGTAGAAGCCTTGGTGCTTTGTATAGGTGGAAAAAGTTGTAGTGGAATTTTAAAACGCTAATAGAGAAGTTGCAACTTAATGTGGAGAAACTTGATTGTTGCATATAATTTGAGCTTTTATTTTGAAAGTTTAGACAAATGTTCAATCCACAGATAGGTATCTTAACAGATTTGCAGACAGAAACTCATTAATTGTGTACCAGGCAATAAAACGATATCACTTCCCACTAATTTGATTAGATTGGCAAAATTTTATGACAGCTTGTAATAAAATGGCTTGATTTCAGACTAACTTTTGAGATCTTAGTGATTATGGCAGATTTTGAAATCCACTTTGAAATAGAATTTACTACGAAAAAATCTTGACCCTAGATCGCATAGCCTGGAATAGCCATAAATTTTAAATCAACGACACTATCTTGCTCTGGTGTTAAGTGCAGTCGTAGAACATCAAATCCGCAAAACAAACGTTAAACTCACTCCCGCCATGATAGATCGTTAGTGAACACCGATTCGACGTTGTTATGCTAATTGGACACTTGGTGGTATTCAAAATTGTATTGTTGGTGTTCGATAATTACAGAAAATACAATCCGCCAGAAATACGCTTGGCTCCATGCAGCACTCCATGGCATTTGATATATTACGATCATGCTACTTCTGCGAAATTATTAATTTAATGTGAGTAGATAAATATTGTGTACGGCACTTGCATTAAGTTATAGTAACGACAAAAGCGTGATTTGGATATTTCAGGTAGGCTAATTATACTAAATGGTTATTGCCATTTTAACTAATTTTATTGATGGAGTAGTTCGGAGAATAATGAATGACATTGCTCTGGGATAGCTTCGAGCTGTAAGTTGATTTAAGGCATATTTTCACCGCTGGAGAGCATTAATTTTATAGAAATAACTTATTTCAATATTATTCTGCATGAATATCCGCTAGTAATGAAAATATTGTATGAATTTTCTTATTAATTTGACCGGACTTTGAAGGCGAAAGTTGAAATGGTCTCAATTTTTGTTATTGTTTCCAAATAAAACATGATTGCACGAACTATTTGATTCTTCTTCCTCGTGGCCAATAAATTGAATACTATAAAAACTTTACACACTCGATTCACACATGATTCTACCGAAGAAACCGCACTGCATACAGCCAACACATGTGAAACGATGCACCGGACCATCATTCACTTCGAGTCCCACACTCTACCACCTTCGCTCTGCCAGAAATAATTAATTGTCACAAGGTAGCGAAGCGATTGTCGTGGGTCTCTTATCGGCTCATTTAAATTTCCTTGGAGATTAGTGCTCCGGTTAGGTGAAAAGCCAGGTGAAATTCCTTATCGGGCCATTATGTCGGTCCGGGTGACCATACTCATTAATCACATCTAATGATCATGCTGACGGTTGTCCTCTAATTGTGTGAGACGATGTCTGTTGTTTTCGGGTGAGTGTAAGTGAATCAGTGAATGAGGAGTGTGATGATAAATTGACTCATGGCTGAGTAGATAATTTTGTCGACCCCAAAATTAGCTGCGGGGATGAAATTCAAATAGTTTGTTTTATTGTTTTAACACAGTCGCATTAAACCATTTTTTACTTCAATTATCACTCATCATGATCATGTATGCATTGTACTTCCATTGAAAAGCACTCATCATTCCACGATCACAAATTTATTGTTACAATGTAATACAACAACAAACTATGAAAGCGCCCATCATAGATTTCACAAAGCAGACTTCGAAGATTTTCGTGCATTTCGATCAAACTCGACAATTTTCTATCTCGTTTTCAATGAAATATGTTATGCCAGTCAAATGTGTTTCGTGATAAAATGAAATCGTGGATTTGCCATCAAAAATGATTTCAACAGTATCATGGAAAAGATGAAAACTTATCAAATTGTTGAAATGATTGTTCAGTTCAGTTGTAGAAGTATGCCCGTCGAGTGCAGGGTAGTGATGAAAATTTGAGCTGATCATCATTGAAAACCCTGCCATTAGTGTATTGGTGTACATTTTTGAATCATAAAAGTTTAGTTGCTTTAACGAAACAGCAACAAAAAGCATCGGTATGCTACCAAGAAGCACCTTCAAAATATTTGTGAAATTCCTCATTTAGATCATCATCCTATGTTTTCTTGAATTCAGAGAAATTATTGTGAAAATTCTTTAAAACTAAATAATTTCTCAGCTAGTTATGTAGGTATTTCCAATAAATTTTCACGTGAAAGGAATTTATCTCACTGGAGCCGCAATAACTTTCACTGCTACCACGCCGGCAGAGCTCTGCTAGATCAGTTGGCGTGGTAGCTTTCAACAATGAAGGAAATTCAAAGTCATGCATTTTCTGTGATCATTGTTATCATCAGATATGTCTATATTTTATTGTCATAATCTTTTCTTGGAAAAAACCGTTGAAACAAGTATGGCGTTATATCAACTTTTTATCTTTTTTTAAGATATTCAAGCATACTTTGTATGAATGATGGTATAACGTATGAGTTTCGCTTCGCATTCTAGCAACTCTAATATACATATATTCAAAAAAGTATGTCTTGTCATAGTAATTAATACATATTTTGATACGTTATCAGGACTGAGCTATACAAAATTGCACTAGCGTGGAAACGGTAATGCAATAGATAAAAATTCTGAATATCTCTCTTCGGATACATTCGTATTTTCTTACTTGAAATAAAATATTGTATGCTAAATTTGGTCGATGCCACTAACAGATAAAGAAAAATATATTTTGTTTCAAATTATTTCTTTATATTTGCAATGATATTAGTATCAAGGCTCGCTTATAATACTTTGCCGAATACTACAGGCTGGCGCAAAAGTTTATGCCGTTAGTATTTCTTGTAAAAAATTTTAATGAAAAGAGATTGGTTTAATTTTATAATTTTATTAAAAGCACACACATTAGGTAAATATAATTAGCAAAAAGTATGCTCTCTTTCGTTTTCTTTACACTCTTAAATCCGCTTTCTTAAACTTTCACATAAATTTCTTAGGTACTCTATCGAAATTGCAATCCACTCAACTTGTATGCGTCGAATCAGCTCCCGCCTATTTTTTTGGTCTGGAATAAGAAACTCTGCTTTAATCTGGATCTCATATTTTCAATGAAGTTTCAATCAGGGGAGTTTCCAGACCAATCAATTCACCCATTAGAAAATTGCTCATAAATTGTCTCATAAGTTTTCATAGCTGTATGTGCCTTGGCTCCATCTTGCATAAAATTACTTCCTTTCTGTCAATAAACCGATGGTGATTATTAACGCATTATGCAAAACATGGAGAACTTTACCTGTAATAACATCCATCAACAGGCACTCTTGGCTAAACAAAGTAAAGTTGGCTTTTTCCGCTACGGCTCACTCCGTCAGCTACCATGACTTTTAAGCTGAATTTCGGAGTTTGTTTTCCGAAAATATTTGCGGAATCACTGGTTTTTACAGTCCTATTTTGTCGATTAAATATTGAATGCATTTGAATGCACGATTCGTCCGTAAAAATTTTTTTCCACGCCGGCTTCGACCACGGGCATTTTCAGTAATTCCAAGGTTTGTCAGCTTTTGACTGATGTTCAGTCGGTCTCGAATGTTCTTAGCGAAAGACAAAGTTTTGATGCGTTGTCTGTAGGTCTGTTGCCTTCAGTTAGTGGATCGAATGCATTGCTGAACGATTCGCCTGATACTTTTGTAGCGACCTCCGGAAGTTATTAAGCCATTTCGTCACTGTTCGCGTTCGTACTCCTGGTTTATTTTCAGTTAATGCTCGAATATTTTTTTTTGATTCCGTGGAAAATCCACGTTTCCTTTTTCAGCGTTGCACCATTTGTTCACGGTGTTTTTATGAATCCACAATGTTTTACATATTTTGCTGTGGCTGAAGTCCAATTGATGCCATGCGTTGGACTTCAATACGCTTTCAAACTTGACTATTTACTATTAATATCGGAAATAAATTTTAGATCGGTCCGTTGAAGAATTTCAAAGTTTTTCAGGTGGGGACGAATGGTCGTTAAAACCAAGGTCCTGGAATAAATTTGGTGCTTTTACTTCAATTAGTAAAATCTGAATGAAAAAATGTGTGTTTCCAATTGTCTTTTTATTCCACTACAAATAACACCTGAAGCTAATAAAAAAATACCCAAGTGATAGCGAGTCTGCATATTTTACTAGTGATTTTACTAGTGATCTTCTTCATATTTTGCTTGTCATCTTCGAATCTTGGTACTGTCATTTGTCGATGTTTAAGCTAAAGTCATTATTTTGGTATTGTCACAAAAATTTCTACTTAATCTTATACAGGAATCAATTAAACCTAAGTAGGTTAAAGAAAAATTAAAGAGCGTCTCAAAATTTTTACAGATATTTTATTCAAGATAAAATCATTCTGGTTGATTTTTCATGTCGAAGGGCAAAAATTTTTGCGCCACTCTGTATATCATCATATGTAGTGACAAAATTAAGTCGCATTTGCCTGCATCTTATCTGCATGAAAATTACAAACGATAACGTGAACTGTTCGCAACTGTTCGCTTTATTTGAGCTTATCATTTCTCCTGCCATGAATACAATGCCTCGGAATGACTTCTAGTCCCCTGACACATTGGTAAAAGAGTTCACTCTAAGACCTTTTGAACCCAATCATAATAGTTGTTCATCTTTTTCATGAGATCATATCATTTGCCTTACCAAAACTTGGCTTACAGAGGGTATTTACGATAATAAGTTCTTTGGATTACACGCTGTTTTTGATCATGCCCGTAAATTAAAACAAAGATGGTTTGGTATATTTTATACTTATTTATATTCTTTATACACTCTTTTTCTTATATTCCCATGTCTTCATGGTTCGGAATTCGATTACCAAGTGCTCACAAAACCGGTTTCTTTTCGTTAATACACTTCGCTTGTGTCTTCTTCATTGTCCTGGTTCGGCTTGACAGTCTTCTGTTGCTGTTGAGTTGCCGGTTTATGCATGCACTAATTGTTCTGGACAATATAGGTGTTGTCTATCCATAACTCTTTTTAAGGTACGCCCTGCCGTGATTTCTGTTCGCGTCACTCTAGCTCCACCCAAAACTCTAAATGTCTCTTTAGTACATGGTCCATGCAATTTTCATATTACCGTCTACGATTGATTTTTTGCACAACTTTCCAACCATCTCATTAACTACTTTTCCTTTGATTGCCTTCTTATCTTTAGTGACTTTAATTTGCCTAGCCTTGTGTAAGATACCTATTTCTCTTTGAATCTTTCGTTTGGCACGATTTACTTAATAACCGTTTCCTTTTTATCTATTTGTCTCCTTTTCAGTTTTGTACTGTCTCTAATTCTATAAGCGATTTATTGGATTTTGGTCGGTCAAATATCTCCTGCCATAATATCTCTCAGCAAGCTGCTCACGCACTTCTCTAAAAATCCCATTTCAATGAGAAGCTAACTTCGAAATGATGGCTAACAAAATCAACCATTTTCATTTGGATTAATATACATAATTCCTCCGCTTCCTTCAATATTCCGCTTCCGTCCACATCTGCCCTAAAAGCTAAATACGTAGTCCATACCAAGTATAGAGCTTTGTGGGCTCATGATGACTTCGTAGCATTTTCAAAACTAAAATCAGCGGGCAAAATTATTTGTAAGCAAGCCATATGTGATTAGTTTTTGCCAACATTCGGAAATTACATCCGCTCCCTGAAAAAATTTCATCGTCTCCTTGAAATTATGTGTCTTAATGAATCCATTTATTTTAATCCTCAGCAGCTTTGTGAACTTTTTGTTAAACACCTTCCATTATTCTTTGATAACATCCCAAATTTGGTAGCTAAGACACTCTCCTCGTCACCGTAGGCTTTGTTTCCATCATTTAGAACATGAGTTTCAGGTTAGGCTTTTTTTTTGTCCCAATGGAAGTCTGTTCGTATTTCACCGATACACAAATCGGATGACTCAGGCTGCATTTGAAACTGCCAGTTTCCCTTCTTTCTTGTTTTGGTAAAGTGCTCGAGATAGTTGCTTACAATAAGTTTATTCCTATCCTAAGAAATATAAGCAATAGATACTTTACATTATAAATTACATTTTGTAGATGACTTTATAATGAAGAATTATATAATGAATAAGAAAAGATAAGATGGTTGAATATTTCAACTACAATTAGTTTGAATTTCTCTTTTTTTTTACTATAATCAATTTTTCAAAATTTTGGTTTCGGCTGTGTACAATGTATTCAAATTTTAATATTTTCATTCTTATTCTCATATATAGGTACATATATCTAATTCAAGTATTCGTATGATATTGTTAATTTATTTATATTATAATATGAACTGAATCAGTGTAAACTGGTTAAGGCCGGGGCTGGGTCGAAACTTCACACACCCATTTTTCCAGATTTTTTTTTTCGTATAAGCCCAGCAAACCAAATGTATCGTAATTAATTCATAAAAGAGTCATATTTTACGAATGTTTTTGTCGTTAACGAGCCCGCAAATGAATCGAAAACGGTTCATTGGTCCTACTAAAATGGCCATCCGAGAAGAATCATTTTTAACGATTCGTAAATGAGTTAGAAAAAATGTGGTTTTAGCGAGTATATATCGACCAGCAAACTAGGGGAAGAATCTATGTAAAATCTGCTACTGAGCCGCATAGGCCATAGGGCACACACACATGGCTTGCATTATTTATTGCGTCGGTCATCCTAAGCATTACTGCGTATCGTTTTACGAACAGGCTCGGTTTCGTATGAGGGATATGTCTGTTGACTGTCGAGAAACTATCGTTTTTAGTGAACGCTCACTAAATTGTTTGCTGGGAGTCTATTTTTTTAGTGTAGGAAAGAATTGTGGTTTTTTCAATGTGTTAGTCTTCATATTTTTACTGTATATTTTTTTCGTTCCTATTATTTAAGTGTAAGGTAATGTTTAAGGAAACTATAATTAGTGTAGTCCCAGCTGTTATACAGGCTGGGTAATATCATTAGTGTGAAAGAAATAAAATTTATGCCAAAAAAATAACCAAAAAAAAACGATAAGAGACAGCAGGCCAAAATAGTATAGCCGCTAGATTTTAAGTTTTTTTTTCTTGTTAATTAAACTGTAAGTTAGGTTAAGATTGTGCAAATAATTCATAATAAAAATATTTTTCAATTCAATTCAAAATTCTGGTAGTTGAAATAAAAAAATTAATTCAGAGTAATTCTCTGCTTTTTATTTGCACGCCGTAGCACGATAAACCACGCCAGATTGAGCGAGCCGACTAGGAAAAAGCATGCAGGACCAATGAAAGGAAGATTTTCGAACGAATTCCACGCCACACTGATGACAGCTCAACAGAGCTAAGTCGAACGCAGCTAAGCAACATCGATTCATCAAGAGCAGATCTTCTACATCCAACCTCATAACTTTCTCAAACTTGATTGTTTCTCCTTTGAAACAACAGAAACACTTTGTTGGTGTTAACACCAATTTTTCGAACACATTCGATTCTATTAATCAAAAGCTTCTTCTTTCAAAGCTCGATTCTTTTGGTTTTTTCTGTTTTCTCTTCTACTAACGGATCAATTCTCGGTCTCCTTTTATTCTTTGTCTTTATCAACGACCTTATCTCTGTTATTCATTGGTTTTGCCTTGTGCATGTTGCATACATCACTTTCAACGATTCCTTTTGGTTTCGGATTTTCCCCTCAGGATTTGCCACCCTTTTGCTAACTTTCCTACTTGTATATATCTGTTTTATTCGTTAAGCCTAGTAATGTATTCGACGAACGAAATACAGCGAAAACGTCTGTGCGGAATCGAGCGAAGTAAAGTTCCGCACCCCGACACCGGGGGCAGTATAAATTACCACTGATGACATTTAACAAGTGCATTACATTTGAATTCGGTGCATATAAATTTAACTAACCGGCATCAAAAATGATAATATCGGCAAAACAAAAACTATTGTTGCAAGGATGCGCGGTTCATCCATCCATTTTCACCAATTTTTCAATAAAATATCCGCAAACTCGAATGAAATTATGAGCTGTCACATTTTTCGCATCAATTTAAGGTCCTGGGTCATTAAATGGCCGCGAAATTTAACTTATACATTGTGCAGCGCCATCTCAGAGCGAGTCATTGCGTTGTCTTCGAAGACTCTTATACGCCTTCGAACACATTACTGACGAGCAAAACCAAACGAAACGAAATTCCGCGCCAGGCTGATTTTGTATGGGATTTGACACTTCGTTCCGTTTCGCGTCGAATACATTTCAGGGCTTTAGCTCGTACTGCCCTCTAGTATTGCTATGCAGTCTGATCACCTCACCATTAACATATGACTGATGCGATGGAACAAGTAAAACGTTAATTAACACGCTCTTTATTGTTTAGTGAACGTTTATCCTTGTAGCAAATCCCGTCTTCGGAATTCCGCAGAGTGAGTAGTGGTAGATGAGTGTTTCATGCTTAAATTTTTTCGATCTTTTACGTTGCCTGACCTAGGCTCTAAGCTATTGCTTCTGAATCATCAGTCAGGTAATATTTGCAAAATGAATGTATGTTTCTAAATGCATCTTTCTGGAACAACTAGACCTACAAGATAAATCCTGAAATTCCGACTTAGTTTTATAATTTGGTAGTTAATTCACCAGATAATGTATTTATAGCTGGCTTAAATCTCAGTGGCTTAAGTCGTTCTTGTTGGTTTATTTTTCAGGGCTATATCTGTCATGATTACAGTTTCAACTATTTTACGATTCTCCACTCTCAACAAATCTAAAGAGCTAATTGATTTGCAACAGCATACACACCCAAATGCATTTTATAAATCCTGGTCGCTGACCCTACTGCCATGCTCCTTTCAAGATTGCCGCACGTCACTCGTGGAAACGTATTAAGTTGACAAGGTTGTCACAGAGATTGCAAACCGAACGCAATGTAAACTCAAAACGATTTGATTTCTTCGCTTCGTTTAGTCAAACCATGCCGCCCTGATCTATACAATGTAGCCAAAATCCAGATCGCTGGCACACGAGTATTTATCTGGCCCAGAAATCTTGCGAAAAATTTGCATTGTACCATCTCCTTCGGTCTGGCTGAGCCTGAAGGTAAAATTTAACACTTTTCGGTGAGTTGTCCATCAACAGTTCTTAACATCATCGAGGTAATGTTGCGGCCGAGTTCGAAATGAAGTGTCTTTTAGATTCATTTGATTTGAAATTAATGTTGATTTGAATTCTGTCGTATTTGTATGAAGATTCAATGGCAATGATACTGAGAGACAAGACGAGTTTGTGGTGGTCTGAGGAATGTTCGATGCGTGTGTTCGCACTTGTTTTAATTGATCTATACAATTACATACAATGTATTTCAATTGCAGCCAATAGAATCTTCCGTGTAATAAGCCAACAAATTTCTTCAAATACAACAACGAATTTCAAAAGGTTACGGTAATCAATTCATGACCGGACAACCACCTAAATTTTCTATGTCTGGCCCATCTTAATTGCCATTAAATTGCTTCCTAGTTGCAATTAACCAATAAAATCCACATAAGCCAGTGTGAAATCATAGACATACTGACGCCACTAGAATATTTTTCTCAGCATCGGCAAAAGGTTAAATAAGTTTATGGCGAATTCGTTGCAATTGCCACAACTGTTGGAATCAATTAAAGCTCGCGGTAGGTTCTGGAGTTTTTCATCGATGCGGTAAAACAGTTGTCCGTACTTTGCCAGCTACTTCTTCTCAAGTGATTGAAATGCATCACTGATAGATCCACGGAACACATATTTTGTCATATGAGGCGAAAATATCTTACTTTGCGAATCGGTTTATTAATAAAACATGACTTTGCCTAGACTCGACGCAAGACTTTAGCCCGGAGATGGCTATGGATGGGAAAAACGATAGTTTTGCTGCAACAAAGTTGCAATTTATGGAAATTGATTTGATCGCGTCGCGGAAAAACACTCAATGTGCTGATAGTATTCAGGTTTTTGGGAAATATTGTTGAATTTACATGAAACTCTTCTGTGCAACCAATTGTATTTGCAAGAACAGTTGGAAAAATACTGTGAAATTTTCTCAACGATACAAAACTGTTTTTACACTGCATAAAACGATGGAAAATTCAAATAAATAGTACGTCGTTATATTATCATATTGACTATCTTACCTCATCAACATATTTAGAATTTAACTCGCCTTAAATTTCCACACCGTTATCAATTATTAATGAGCATCGAATAAAAGTTATATTTAATAAAATAACTTACATGCCATCGGATAATTTACTTAATTGAGCACGTCAACGACGCGTATTCGATTTCAGCATTCTTCGGTTTTATTTATGTCGTTATAAACATTTGTAATGATCGCCGAAATAATCATTTAGCGATTGCAACGCGGACCCATTAAATGCCAATTTGAGATGTTTAGTAATATAGCGTCTGGGATTGTGCTGTGCTCGGGCATATTGGCTATAGACATTTTGCTCGATTCGGTGTTATTTCCAAATTTATTTTCTTATTCTGTTCAGATTCAGAATTGACATTTTATGAGAACTTCTTGGACGTGTAGAGATGAGTTTTTTTGAAAATCAAGTTTTCAAGATTTTCATCGCTCCGAAGGTAATCTTCTCTTCTCCAGCAGTACATCCTTGCTAACCTACTGTTCAATAAAGGCCAAATTCGTGCCGATTACCCATCCCACCTTATCGCATTCAAGCGGGCGGCCAACTACTTCAAAACTCATTAATGCCCGATAAAATTGTCAGAGGCTTAATGATCATGTGAGGCTTAAAGCTGATCGTGACACGGACATGACTGCAAGTTACGAAAAAAACCCACTGCCATCATGCCATGCGAGCCAGGAGTGAAATTCGCAACGGCTCCCTGAGCACGTACGCTACGCGGCATATCGCGCGACATGCAAGTGAAGATTTTTAATCGAACGGGAAAGTGATCAATCGATGTGGTCGAATGATGCCAGGCGTGAAAAACTTCGTATAACAACAATCGCGATCGCGCTGGGCATCTCGGTAAACTGGCATATTATTATCGGATCGCCTGTGGCTATTGTCTTGCAAGATCGTCACAAGTCGCTCGACTTGAGCAGGACTTTTGCATATCGCTGAAACGGTTGTGATTCACCATCGTGCCAAGATCGGTAGTAGGTATCCAATTATGTAAATAATCGTAATCTATCGATCATCGAAACTGCTTGTAGAGCATAGCGGATGCACATCGAGAACGACACGGATCCCGATTCTTTCAGAGATCCTTATGGCCCAGATTATTGTTTGTCGACGGTTTTTATTATTAATAATGTGATGCACGCGCTTGGCTTGCACATATGTGCATGCTGATCGATCGTCAGCCGATCCATGTACGATTCGACTACAATCGTTTTGAGCTGCTTATGGTAATTGCAATCATATTCAGATCGCTTGAGGCAATTGCTACTGTTTGGTGTGTATGAAGCCGTATAAAGTCAGTGAGCGAAATAAATTGCTGGAATAGATTATGTTGTTTATTTGTGATTTGGAGGGCGGTTTGTGCAAATGTTTGCACATGCTATGGTAGGTTTAATCTAAACTTTGATCCTTTAATCTTTGTGAATATTTCCGTAAATATACCTGCTCCAGATCTTTATGCCAAATCACTGAAGGAAAAGAAGAAAGTATCAAAAACAAGGGCTCAAAAATTATACAATCAATATTTGACGAATTCGATTGTGTCCTTTTTGATGACGAGACTTATTTCAAAGCGGACTTCAGACAGATTCCTGATCATCAGTTATACACTGCTAAAGCAAAGGGTGTGGTGAAAGAAATATTTGATTTGAAGAAAACCAGTAAATTTTCCTATACACTATATTGTGTGGCAGGAAATTTGGCTTAAAGGGCGATATTTTTATAGCGAAAAGCAAAACCAATGCTCAGGTTGAGATCGTGGAATGTCTGCAAAAGCGATTGTTGCCTTTTATTAATAGGCATGAATGGTCCGCGTTATTTTGAAAAAAAAACTTAATATCAAGTCATTATACTAAGAAAAAGCCGGAGTGATATGAAAGCAAACACGTGATTTTTTTGTCCCAAAAGATGCCAACCTACCAAATTGTTCTGAACTTAAACCAGCAGAACGATATAGGGCTCAAATGAAACGAGTATTGAAGGAAAACATTTTCCTCAGATGGACCGGGTGATGTAGAATCAGAGGATGATGATGTTAAATCGGCACAAATTGAAGGATTTCTCCGAACATCTTTTCCATTTTCGTCTCAATCTGACCTTACGTCTGAAGGACCCGGACAAAAATACTGCATCTTTTGCTTTAAGAAAATTTTTAGATGACAATTGCCTGAAAATTTTTATGAAGCAAACAAAAACGAAAGAGTCTAGTAACGGTTCACATATAATGCTACTTTCTCGCTATAGGTCAAGCTACTGAAATCTCCAGCGCTCCAGGACTACTAACATAATGCGGAAATCACGCAATAATCCTTAGACTGTTGTTCAAGAATTCGTACAATATTAAGTTGGAGTCGACAAACAAGTTCGACCTTAGACCTTGTATTTTCCCAGTGTTTGCGAATTGAAATACTCGTCAGTTCCAACACTAAATTGCAGAGAAATAAGTGTCGGGTTTGAGGTGGCAGTTAGCATTTCTATTCATGTATTAACGTTTTAATGCCACACACATTTTCTTTCTGGAGCTACTCGTTCATTTGGCTAATCGTTAGCACGACTGACTTACCATGTTCGATGCTCCGGTCTTCGGGAAATTTATGTCCGTTTGAAATGAAAGAGCTGAGTGTAGTGTTGCTAACTGATATTAGACGTCCAGATTTAATGAGAAATAGTAGCTGTTTAGACGGATAAAAAATAAATTAGCCAAGAACTGAAACGATAAGTACTAATATCTAAAATGTAGAAGGAATGTGGTTGAAATCTTATGCATTACTCTTTGGTAAAAAGTTGACTACTACACGGATCGTTTAAAATACGCGGCAGCTAGAGCGATTTCTCAACTACCAACTGACCGCTACCACTTGAAAAGCTAACCGAAAGATGCAAATTTATGGCCAAATTAACTGAAAATGGCCACCGGCACTACGGCGGCATTAGTATTGACCACACCGATCTGCATTTTGTCCGATTGCCTGTTTAGATTTGTGCGCGGGGCAAGAACTATTGGCGAAAAACAGCACGAGTATCTAGTAAGAAATAAACAAGACAAGAATCGCGAATCTCGTTTGGATTCCGGTTGAATCTCTCGCGAGTCGTCATGGCGGTGGCGGCGACGCTAACATCGTTCCAAACAATACGATGAATAAGTCGATGCTTCAACTCGAATAGCTCGTACAATTTAAATATGGACAGCGATTTATAAAATTTCTTTTGTGGCGCAGTCTGTGATTAATGTCCGAATTTCTAAAGCAACTATTTACCACTGACATGATTCGCAATCGTATCTGATTTTGCATTTATCATAGTTGGAGCCTAGTGGAAGACACTGATTCTGTCAGACTTCTGGCTCTTGTCGCTGATACACCGGTGGCAGCCTGATACTGCTCGGGCTAATTGATGGGCTTAGTAGATCCTTTGATGCGCCAGTTGCGGCCGAATCAAAAGCAAAATTTTTCTATTTCTGCAACAACTAGGTGATTTACAATTAAAAGGCTTTGTAATTGGCTTCGGATGTTTTCACAATGCGATAGAAAAACAAAATGTTTGTGTATTTATATGAAAACAGCAAAGAGCTTGTAATTTTAACGCTCATTAGAACGTTTAAGGTGCGTTTTTTATGCATCCGCGAAACAACAACAACATCCAGAGTACGAACACTTGTAAATTCAGTGAAGTTCGCACTCGTGCACTTTGTCGAACGTATTTCTGGAATAGTTGGAATTTCTAAAAATGTCCTTGGTCCACGTTGCCAAGATAAATAGTCATACATTTGAAAACGGCGTTAGTTATATGTCAATTCAAATTTTGAAATGACAACTGCCTAATGACATAAACTTGCATGCTGCTCTGGATCGTTTTTTTATGCACGCAGGTTAGCTCCTCCACTCTGGATGAAACAAGCGCAACTATTATAGAATACGATACAAAATAAAGATGAGCGCTTTGTAATATTGTTAAAATACAGTTTTAAATAAAAAAAAATTGTTTCAAATGGCGCAAAAAATACATAGATAGACAACAATTTTTCAATTTGTTTCCAAATTTTGATTCGTCATAACTTCTTTCCGAAATATTGAATCATCACGAAATTTACAGGACGTATTTAAATAAATGAATTTGCGATGAATGTCTGGGCAACCTAATAGTTATAGCAGACACGTGAAAAAAGTGCTTCAAATCATCGAGTCTCCTCTAAAATATTCTGTTTTTGAAAAGAAGTAAACGATTGATAAATTTAACCCTTTTCCCATGTATAATTAAAGTTTCTCAAAATACCACGTCCCAAAAGAACAGTAATCCCCCACCTAATTACCTATTTTCAGAACACTCGAAACTTCTGTCCAGTATGAAATTCAAAAAATATGTTGGTTTGGATTCGGAGTAGAAGTAGGTCTGGTAAATGCCATTTGGAACTGTGGGCGACTCTGTGACAGTAGTGCCACCTTAAAAAATTGCTCAAAAAAATAATACTCTATATGCAGTCATCACATTTTCGTCTCCCAGTAGATGAGCTTTAATATTGACAAAATTTCGTGGAAGTTTGGGTGAAATAGCTACGGTGATTTTCTTAACTTATTTGTCATTTCTCTGCTAAGTAAATGCTATCATAAAAATTTCATGAATTCTAAAGAAAATCATCAATAATTTGAATCCCTAAAGTTCGTTCTGTTCCTGTAACTTTCAATGCAATCGTCAGATCTTTGGCCTCAATAGAAAGCAAATGTTTTGTACTTTTTGTACAAATGTTTTGTACTTCCATGCGAGTGGTAGCGCTAGAAACCTTTCTCCCAATAGCTTTTCGTACAGTCGTCGGATCAAAGTGGTGCATGCTTTTCGATATAAGTTGGTGGTAATAAGGACCACGTTTGGTAGAACCAGTGCTCAAATTCTTCATGACTTTTCTCCTTTTTTCTTGGAAATTCAGTATTTCTAGTCGTTCCATACGCTAGAGTTTGTTGCATTTTTTAATCTTTTTGAATTCTCGTTTTTTTGTTACCTTATGCTTTCTTTTAAATATCTGCTTATTTGGCATACTATGTCAGATGACAAAATATATTTTATCATACAGGCGATATTGTTTGAATAAGTGCAAAAGTATTAAATTTTTTACATTTTATCTAGAATATCACATACTACTTATATAGGCTCCAAAGCTTTCCAGGCGGAAAACATTTGATGCTTCAAAAATTCTCCCCACTACAAGCTGATGCTTGATGAGAATCAGTGCATACCTTCCAAACCATATAGTTAAAATTCAATCTTCGGTCGTCGCATAATCAAAAATAATTTTATTTATCAAATAAATGGTCCATGGCATAAGAGATATTGAATTTCGCGCAAAAATCGTTGAGTCAAAGTTTAACATATCGCCATTTTTTAATGATTACTTTTGGAAATCTGGTCGAATTTAACAATAAAATGAAGTTTGAGTAACCTAATGGGTACATCATTGACTTCTTGTGTATGGGGTCCCTGGTTTGAATCCAGATTCGGACGAAGGTCCACGCACGAAACTTTTGATTTACCTAGCTCTGAATCAATCAGGGGTAATTTGAGTAATGGAACTAGTCATCCCACACCTGTATTAACATTGGTTGTGAATTTGTGATACAGCTCTCTATCAGCTTCAACCCCTAGGCCCGTAAAAGGGTTGTCGTGAGATTACTTTACTTTTTTTAAAAATAATGTAGAGTACGTAATTTTAAATTTAAGTCCGCATGCTGAAGATAAACAAACGCTGTTAACTGAAAGTGCTTTTACAGTGTTTTGCTGGCTTTTAGCTTTTTATGTAATTTCATGTTTTTTAATTATATGTCTAATTTTTTTTCTGAAACCCATTATAAGCTGCTAGATTTCTGTTTGCCAGACATATTTGAAGGCTTTTTCACCGCAATTGTTTCATAAAGCAATTACTAAAGCACAAGTATTATTATTTGATTAAATTGCTTCACCACTTGTTATCACATAATTCTAACAAAGTCACAGAGCTTGTGAAAATGGCGATTTGAAGAAATAACAATTAACATTATTCTTGCCGAATAGATCTTTCAAATTATAATTGTATATAAAGTTTCACGCGAATTCGAAATCATTTATCCGCAATGATGAAAAATAAAAAGCATTTGATCGATAGATAAAATTCATCATGTTGCATTATCATACATTAGTTATCCGCATTTTCAGCGTGCTCAAAAACAGGATCCGTGAAACACATCTTAACACCTCTTAAAACTAGCGAACCGATTGGGCATTGCAGTCGCATCATTTAAACATTAAGCGACGGTAATTAAGACGAAAAATACTCCGACAAGTAGCGATGTGGTCCAATTCGATGACAAAATAAAACACGTCGAAATCGTTGCGGTCGTCGCTTGGGAGAAGCCATCGCGAAACCGAGACATCTTTGCCGGCCCCGTGACAGCCGGTGCCTTCTTATCAAATTAATAAGACAACACTATTTAGTTGGCCACATCATAAATCAAACAAGTGACTGAGCCGGAAAGGCAGAAAGCCAGAATGCCAGAAGATGACCGATCGCGAGGACTCAGGGGATGTTTCATGTTTCCGTGCCACATTCTTCGATATGATGCGACGCAATGGCATTTTGTGCGAATAAATGTCTCAATGCCTCAATGGGTCTACAATCGGCCAGTCGAGGATTTATATGATAGCCGCAAAACATTGATCGTTCTGAGTGTCATCGACAAGGTCGCAATATTTCTTCGATACTCGATCGAACAGTGTGGATTTGGTGTGAAACAGTTTTGAAGGGAATTAATGAAAAATATTTCATAGTTCATACCAAAAATAAAGTTTGTAAAATAAGACCTGAATTTTGAATTGTGTTTTATATGTTATTTCAGGATAGGTTGAGGATTTTGTATTTGTTCTGTACTAGATCGAAATGAAACATCACTGACGACAAACAAAACTTAAGATTGATAGACACTTTCAAGCTACAAAACTTATTGAAAATCTTTTGTCAAGGTATACAAATACTATCAACATCCACTGTGAGTTTATAAATTAATGACTTATAATCATTCTATTTTTTTCTTTGATGGGAAATCATTGCTGTTTCGTTGTTACTGTTTGTTTGCTTCCCACAAACCGAAGACATAGTAATGCTATTAGCTGTATAGCCGAACACTTCACATATCCTTGTAGCTTTGGCGACAATCGAATGACATCGAGAGAGAATTGACACCTTGAAACCAGAAAATTGTTCGGGTGAATAGTGAAAAT
Organism: Nemotelus pantherinus; assembly: GCA_963978885.1. Lineage (NCBI taxonomy): Eukaryota > Metazoa > Arthropoda > Insecta > Diptera > Stratiomyidae > Nemotelus > Nemotelus pantherinus. Next base: position 8,521,841 of record OZ022266.1, read on the forward strand.
GATAAATTTCTTATTTTATGACATATGGCTGATACAAACAGTTTTACGTGGAAGATGAAGATGTTTGTATTGGAGACTATGATAGATTGGGCATAAAAAAAACAGTTTGAGAGGAGAATAGTTCAAAATGGTTATATGTTTATTTCCACTGAGATATGAAAAACTCCAGCAGTTATTTAATTGTATTCCTAGTAGCATGTAGCTTGATTTTATTTGTGTATAATTTTTCTATTTATTCGTCTTCACAACCTTTGTTTATGGCTGCTTGGCAATTAAAGATCTATAAACAAGTTATGTTGAGATTAGCCATACCAAATTAACAGCATATATTCTTTAAAAACTCATTTTCATCCAGAATTTCAGCATCTTGTTTGAAACTTTTGTGTGTGGCACTCCTGATCAAAAATGTCAGCAGGGGGTGTATTGGGAATTCTAAGTCAAGAATCATTTTACCTTCGGTCCCGAATTTGACAGCGCTAGTATCAAATGCTCTGTATAAAACAGAAAAAGGATACCAAATTGACTTAGCCAACTCTAATTTTCGGAAATCTTTTGGTAGAGCTGACTAGTTTACCTTGGTTATAAACCCGTTGAAATTCAAGCTCATTGAATATTTAATTAGCTGACTATATAGCATTGCGAAAATAATAACCCTCCCATATCTGAGGCTCAAATCGGTTATTTGAGTTTAATTCCACTTGCATCCAGTCTGCTTCACATTCAACATCTTTTGGGGTGTTATTTCACTGAAGGACACTCAGTTCACTAAATGACACTCAGTTTACTAGAGCAGACTGTCCGTAACTTAGATGACCGTGACATAGCCGAGAGGGACTTTAATGCTAGAGCTTTGAAATGGGTTATGCAAACCAAAACACTCGAGGGCGGCGTATAGTAGAGATAGCGTCGGGGTTGAAGCTGTTGGTGCTAAACACGGGCTCTACGCCAACATATCGAAATCGCGGTGTTAGCAAATTTATTCCCGATGTCACCATGGCATCGGAAGGACTGGCGGTCCTCGTTAGTGATTGGAAAGTGATTGAGGACTACACAGGTAGTGACTATAATTACATATTCATATATCATAATTACATCACACGCAACACCGCTCATTCTGCAGAATGATTGGTTGGAACACCAAAAGCAAAGCTAAAGAGACGTGAGATGGTAATGTCGATAAACCTGAGGTTAAAGGACGAAGCTTCACTCATTAGTTCCCCAGTGACTCGTGAAGCAGTTGAAGTTACTGTCTTTAGCACTATGGGTTCTGATTTGCAGAGCATGCCATACTTTAATACCTCGACGGTAACCCTTCCGTAAAAAAAGATAAGCTAGCTGGTCGAACGGAGAAATTGCTAAACTGCAATGCATTTTTTTGGCGTGCAGGCGTAGAGCACAGCGAGCCAGAAATAGACCAGTCAGCAGCAAAAAAAAATGAATTGTTCAAAGCCATCAAGAGGAGCAAGAACTGCAAATGGCAGGCTCTTTGCTATATCAATTTAGACCCGTGTGGCAAGGAGCGAAATCAATTACCCGCAGACTTGGTTTTATGTAGTCTAGTGCTTCCAGTGATGCTGCAGCCCTGGAACGCATTGCTGGGTTGCTGTTCCTGGCGCACTCGCAAAGGACCGATGGTAACATCATCGTTAGCAGAGGGGGCTCTCCTCTTTTTATGGAGGAGGATCTGATCACCGTAGTGTCTGGGATTAAAAAAAGGAAAGCCTTGGGCCCTGATGGAGTGAGTTGATAAGTGAGATTGTCTTATTTTTCACAAAATAGAATATTAAATATTTAAGTGGGTCGGGAGTACATTAAATCGTCCAAAAATTCACCAGTATTTTGTACTTCCTAACAAAACCAAAATGAGAAGAAAGTATTTATTTTTCCAAAAAATCTTTAATAACAATGAAAACTGTGTTAACCATCAGCCGTAAGCTTGAATAATTTTTGACAACCACTATATTTGTGGTAAATTTATAACTACAAGTCAAACTTGAAGGAAAATTTGGAAAAAATATACTTTATGTTCATTCATTTCAAGTACAAAACTAATCAAATAAAACGGCCATTTTCAACTTGGGCAATCACTCATGTCAATAATAAAATTTGCACTTTATTGCGCATTCCGATAGTTCTCCATGAAAAATTCTCAGCCCCTAATAGTACCTCCTACTTTCGCCATAAAAGAAAATTTTAAAACTCACCGTCATGCCTCTAATTACTTCATCACACCGTCCCAATCCCAATGGCTTAAAGACTCTGAGTAATTATCGCTAATTATGACATCTTCAATAGGGAATTTCATGAAGTCGGCCAACCATGAAAAAAATATCCTCGACACCATCATCAAATCTTCACGAGACCATCAAAGCGAAAATACACAAAGTCAGTGCAAGATCAGTCAGCAAATGAATGACCAAATGGATGAATGAGTTGAGTGTATCAACAACAAAGACGCAATTCAAATGCACTTTGCAACAATTTGATGGATGATGATCGGCAATCTTGTAAATATTCAACTCGACTCTTTAAGTGCCTGATGTACAGTAATAATGTATAGTGTTAAGAAGAAGTTTTAGGCCAACGGTATTCAACCTAATTAGACATTGAGTATTCTGTTTAAATGATTGAAAAAATTCTAAAATGTTGGATGATAATCTATAATACGTATAATTTACTTAAATGTTTATTAATAAAAACGCTAAAGTGCACATTTTCGGCTTCATGGTCATGATTTATCCGAATATTTTTGGGATAGTCTTAATTTTTCATTCATTTTTTATTTCTGCCTAAAATAAATTTATTTATTTATTCCAAGAGATTCCAATCAAATTTATTTTCATACCAAAACTAATCTTCAAACTTATTAAAGCTATTTGTGCAGTTCTTAAAGTCAATGTTAATTAAGAAAGGCTCGTTTCAAGTGTACTTATTTTCAAATCAGTCATTGTAATGCAATATTAGCACCATTAACGCATCTCAAAACAAACCTATGTATATACAGCAGCTGTGTACGCGTATCTCCATCATGAAGTTGATGTAAGTATTGTTTGCCGACATTTTGAAGAGCAAAATTGACGCAATTTCGTCGTTGGAATCTCGACAGCAACACAAAAACACTTAAGTCATCGTTTCAGCTTCATTGCGCCCTGCAAATAAGATATCATGTGTCTGATGCTGACTCAACGCAGATAGGCACTTGATATTCTTTATGTACTTAATGCCGCGACGAGACCCACCCTGACCACGATCATCATCAACATATCGGCCAATCATAGCCATCTTCATATTGTCATCTTTGGTGAATTATATTATTATTCGCAGAAAGATGGCTAATGCTGTTGTTGATTGCCTCGTTGATGACTAGACTATAGCTTGATAAACATAAACTGTATACTAGACTCGAATGAGTTTATAAACGAGATCAACTTACACAAGGACACTATCTCAAGTTCTGTATACAAAGTGTTGATGGGCAGTTTTTGTATCCCTCGGTCGCTTCAAAAATATGGAAGCTAATTATATGAATAAGGGGGCTTGACAATGTCGAACCAATAGTTTGGAAGGGAGGTCTTCAGAAATAGGAGAGCACTGCGCTCCACTAGATGCAGGCTATGTTGAAATTATTATTATACATATACACAAAATCAAACATTAACTTTAGTTTGAAGAATAATTTCAGTAATCTTGTTCTTATAACTAATAAAATCAAACAAATAATTATTCCGGAAGATACAATAAAATGTTAATTAGCGCATGATTTGCTTTGATAAGCTCTCTTGCGAATTCGGAGACATTAACATTTTGAATTCAGTTCAAAGCCTATTGTAGAACTGTGTTGCAGGATTTGCTTTAAGATAGATAAAAAACAGCTTTGTTTAATGATTTAGGGCCAATAAAATGAATCATAGTGAATAATCATTTAATTGCATGAAATAAGTTCGGAAAAACCGGAAACTTTATTGGTGTTTTATTGAAAGTAATATTTTTTCTTTCATAATTTTTTAATTATTTTAAAATATATATTGAAAAATCTGCTTATTTTGGAACATTCAAAGCACAAGCCATTGCATGTCTTAATACTGGACTTTGAATGACATTCAATGAAAATAATTGAAATTTTATGAAATAGCACTTATATACAATGCTACTTAAACAAACATGTTGAAAAATAATTAGTATTTTTTTTAAGTGATTATAGTTCGCATTGAGTTTGGGTTAAAAAACGTTGTTTTATAAAATGCATTTGATTTGATTTTTCCATTGTATGTATACAAATGTGAAAAACAATGCAAAAAACCCTACATATTTTCCGTAGTTTGGAGCCGTGGAGCAAAGAGTAATATTAAATATATATGTACTGTGCGATCCCGGAAACCTGCCAAGAGGGCTTAAAACTTTTCGTTTTCACCGATAAGATTATTTATTTACAAAAGTGGCAAAAATATTTCAGGGAGCTCGTTAATTTGAAAGTTTTCTGTTTGTGTATTTATCGGAGCAACATAGTTGCTGGCACATCCATTAAAAAACATGCACTTATATTTCATGTGTCTATTAATGAGTCCTTCCGATTTCATGACTCTCGGAAGTTATCGCACTTTGACATTTTTCAATTGTTCCTTACCTAATTTGAGACATGTTTAAAGTTTTCAAAACAATATTATATTTAAACTGCAAACATTGTTGAATTTCACTCAAATTCTACTTTTGTAGGCTGGCTTTATGACATTATGCACTTTCTAACAAAAATGATCAATTAAATAAAGTTACTCGCTTCAGTCTTTCGTTTTTTTTTTCTCGAAAAATCTGACATTTCACTTTTCTGACTGGCAATTTTTCTTCATATTTATCACTAATCAATTTATTGATCTTACTTCAATTTATTCAATTCGAACTATTTCACTCATACGATTAATACAAATTGCCTCAATTATCGTTCGAAGATATTGCTTGAATTCATTCAAATTTGTTGGTTTGATTATGTAAACTTCCTGCTGGCAATAACCCCATAAGCCTGTTACTGAGTTAATCGTGAAGCTAAGTTTTGATAAGTCTTCCTTATCTGGTTTTTTTTTGGAACGAAAATGACAATGACAATCGAGAGAAGCGGAGACGTGTCTATTTTCCGACAGGTAAATTGTCTAGAATTCCAGTTTTTGATTGATTTTGTCATTGAAAAGACATTTGCACAGTTCAATTTTGAAATTCAAACACCAAATGTCACTTTTCAGCTCAAAAGAATGAGCTACGCATACTAAATTTGCGTGAAATGATTGGAGACATTTGTCAATGCCATCTGTCAGTGTTATCTTAATCCTTAAATGCGGCGTAAAATCAATGCTGCTAAGTCAGCATTTCTACATATCAGACCTATTTTCGCCAAAAAGATGGGCATGACCACCAGAGCTAGGTCAATTTCCTATCAGACTCTCATCCAACCTATCCTGACTTATGCATCCCCATCCTGGCTTACCTGTTTCAAAACTGACATGGCAGAAGTGGAGGTATTCGAAAGAAGAGTCCTCCGCTACGGTACTGGTAGGTTCTACAGCCAGGTTGCTTAAAGATGACCGCCGCATCTTCTCTTATATAAAACGTTGGGCCTGAAGCAGCTTAGAGACCGAATACGACAAATTTCTGCGGACATGAAGCCGGACTGATTTGGTCACTTGCACACAAAAAAAAATTCGCTCTGCTATATGTGTAGCAAAAATAATAATAGCCGTAATAGCCATAATTAACTGTAGTGGGCACAAAATTGCCCCTACAAATATATTTTTGTTCTATTTATGTGTGATACATAATATATATTAGCAACAGGTATAACTATTGATATAAAAGGTATTATGAGTATGTGGAAATCCAGAGTTATACTCATTTTAAGTAAAATTTGGCTTTCAGGTAAAAAATATAACTCGGGTACACAAAATATGCACACAGCAATCATAATTATGCACGCTACAGGTATAAGTTCTATATGGGTTTCTCTGTTTTCTGGTAGCGAAAGATATGAAATCCATACAGTTGGTATATTACATACGCGACAGGTATAAAATGACCACTGAACAATGTAATATGCTTTTCGTAGATATATGGTTTATTTTCGTTTCTAATTATGGGGCATCTTTTGTCTATAGTTTGAGATTGAGCTTGCAAAAGGGTCGGTAGCTTAGCTCGCTAACGCGTCAGTCCGAAGCAGCGATCTACTGCCCGCGGGTTCGAATCCCGCCGTGCCCATGGCTGTATTTGTTCGTCTTATGTTGTCTTAACAGTCAGCGACTGGGCATAATACCAGCGCTCCATTGATTAAGTGCCACATTAAAGCTTTAGTAGCGACTAAGAATAACATTAGCGCTTTAGAAAATGAGAAATAAATGTGGCACTTAGAAGAATAATGGAATAGTTGCTATCGGCTTCTCCCATATGTGTCTCCTTACCGCCATGGCTAAGCGCTCGCTTCAAAGAGCAATCCCCTGAGCTTTTTTCTGCTTACATACGATAAATATTTATATTATATCTGCCGTGAATATATTATGTCTTTCAAAATACACCCATATACTCATGTGAGATATATTATATTTCCGTCGTTTTATATCTGTCAGCGATATATTTTTTTTTTGAGTGTGGGCGTCCAGGTGAACTTTTCTCGATAAGAACTTATATTTTCGTAGAAATAATATTAATAGCTACTACCAAACATATCAATCTACGCTATAAGCTATCAACTTTTAAATTACATTTATGAAGAACTCGTCAATTAGCAGCTATACTTAGAATGATTGGTTATTTTATCATTTCATCATGATATTATCACTTTTTCTGGCTAATGTATAAAAACGAAAATTTACTTATGTATCGATTTATTAAAAATCTATGATGCCAATGAAAATTAATGAAGCATTTTATCGATTGTACAATCACACCTCGCTCTCTTCTATGAAAGTAGCTACGCAAATTTCTCAATAAGTTCCATAACAGATATCTTATCCTTCATATTTTCTAATTAGTTGGCTATACGTAGATGTTCATATTCATTTTTATCTCATATAAGCAAAAGAATACATATGTATACGCTCACAAGCAAATAGTGAGACCAAACATGCATGGATAATACTGAATATACATTCGCTTGACGCCATTTTATTGCACAGGTTTGTCTACATAAGAATAGAAGAACAGACATGACAAAATGAAGCCATAGTTTGTAACAGGGCTGAGTAACAGGTGATCTGATTGCAACAAATTATAATAAAATATCAAACAAAGTAGAATTTAATATGTACATGTAGACGAAGTGAAAATATATTAATTTACAAATGATAAGATTAAACAGGAATTTGGAAATAGTGCTCGAGTGTGAATGCTATTTCAAAATAATAGACTATTAAGATAAATTTTCTATAACATAAGGCCGATTTTTTTCTTATTCTTCAACTTGTTGGTAGTTATCTGCCCTTAATTGCGTATGAGATTATACATTTATGTTTTTTTAATTTGGATTTTTACAAAGGATTTTATATTAAATAAATAAATTTATAAATGCCAGAAAACAAATAAGCAAACCATTTCAAGCAACAACTGATTTTGAATATTTCTAATTTAAATTTATAAGATAACAATATATTCATCTAATGTACCATTCAGCCAACTTCAATTAAACACAGTTGCATAAAAATACGAAAGTAGTTCAAAGTCATTTAAATATAAATACACTTCATCATAGTCAATATCTTTAACATTCTTTCTTGACTTTATCGAAACTATTTACGAGTATGTACCACAAACTGTCCCACATTTCGAAAAAGTCTTTTGTCACCGCTCAGTGCAAATGAAATTCCATGACACATTTAGGTAATTAAATCTGATCTTAAGCTACTTGTTTACGAGTAAATACATATCTAATTCTATTTAGATATGTTTATTTCTCTTTTTTTCCTACGACGATTTCTAAACTTTCCTGTCTTTTGTTTCGTCAGTCTTTTCAGGCCGTGCATAAAATTGAATGCTTGTTACATTCAACGAAAATATCTAATTTCCAGATCAATTGCCATATGGTAATTTATCAAGATGCCATTTAGTGATAATCACTCGTAGACGTACATAGAACAAACAGTGGCCGGGATCACTACTGTTTCGCAAATTGAAATCTGACAATGAGATAGTGCCGTTTATCAACATAACTTGCAGCTATGTGCACTATGTAATGTTGCACTTAGCAACGGTGCTACAACGATGTTGTAGTTGCTGGTCTGAATCTTGTAATTAAAAATTTTTTTTCGCAAACTAATCTGAATCTGAGGTAAAGATCGATGTAGGCAATGTATTGTAAGGGGTTGTTCGCAATTAGTTTTGATAAATTGCATGCAATCTCAAATATTTTGAAGAATCGAAGCTTTGAATTATCTTCAGTTAGTACTTCCCCTTAATATCCATTATTCAAATTTACAAATATTTGCTGATTCGTAGTGTCTATGTAATTAATTTCAATAATTGATGCACTTGAAATATTCCATAAATACTGCATCTAGTACGACTCCAACTACATTCTCGACTGTTCAGACATTACATGAAATATATGTGTGCTCGTGTGTGTATGTGATCAAAGCCTAAATCGACAGATATGAAAATTAGATTATTTTAGTCACTGAATATTCTTATACTATGAAACTGAAATCGTCAGTTTGTAGAGTGCAAGAGTACATATTAACATTGCACCCACGTTGTAAATGCTCAATGATGCATAGCAAAAGTTATTTCAACGTTATGGTGAGATTTAATTACAAGATTATTTAATAATATTACTCGATTTAATAATGAAACTGCATTCAGTTAACTAATTGATCACAACGTAAGATAAACGAATTAAATTGAATTGCAAATGAAGTTTCTTTTAAAAAAGGATCGATTAAGTGTGAGTGTATTTTGCTGACTAAAATTAATAGATCTATCAAATTGATTGCAGATAAATTTGAAATATAATCATGTGTGGACAGTATCCGTTCTATTCTGAAAAAACCAGTGGCATAAATTCACACAAAATACAAACAATTTTTTGTGGCGCTGGTCATAAATGTGCGTTCATTTTAAACTCCATGAAATAGAAGCAGAAGTTTAAAATCTCACGGACCGCGTTAAGTTACTCGTTTTAGAGTTGCTTGAATTCTGGATTTATTTCAATTTGAAGAAAGCAATAAATGTGATCATGGTATTTTAAAAACAGGCTAAAGTCGAATATGAATCACAGAATTAAGATAAATATAGCTGAATTTGATATCATAAAATCAAAATGCTTGGATATTAGGTTAGGTTAGGCTAGGTTGAAGTAGCTGCCGACCGACAAATGCTAGCCAACAGACACACCTAGGTCCAAAAGAGGCCCATTTTGATGCCACAAGAAATTCAATTTTCTCCTATTCACTTAAGTTAGGAAACCATCTGCTTCCTTTCATAAACCTCACTATCCCCTTTAAATTGACCGGAAATAGTTCAGTCCGATTTGAGAAAAAGGGTGCGCCAAGCGCAACACCTTTCTCTTCGCTAAAACTAGGCACGGATTTCTCCTCGTCCACAACTCCAACAGATGTCGTTGAACCCTGCGCTCAATCGTTCCGCATGCCAAACTATGAGATAGTGGCCTATAAAAAAGCCCACAGTACAACGCAAAGCGCTTCGAACTAAGTTTAGTAACTGCCTGGTGCAAGGCGCAGGCATAGAGACCCAGTACTGCCTTGTTATCACTCTAGATGATTCATCTGCCCAAGACTTCACTGCATCGTCAAGAGATTTTTGCCTGATGGCCAATTTGACTGATGTCATCGGTATTTCCTTTAAGAAGGAGGATGAGACCTACGGTAGTAAGCTACCAAGCCTAAGCAGTTCATCGTTCATATCAAAATCGATTAAACAACTGATTATATTAACTTCTCCAGATGAAAACAATCATGGAGACTGTGCAAAGGCCAGGAAAGAACCAAATAGCCGCTTGGCTATCTGTGAAAATAGCTACATTGACTTCAAATATTCGATAACACTGAAGCCAGCAAATTGCCTGAAAGACACTACAATGGTAGTACAGCTTAGGAAAAGACAGAATTAGTTCTAGCTTATTGAAAGCTTAACATTCATTTTTATGTATTGGAATCTCCAAAGTTAACTGTTTTACTAACTTTAACTCCCATAAAATCTTGGGATGCTACCAACTACTACTTTGTATAACCAAAAAACTTTAACTAATTTCTATTGAAAATTTGATTCGAAGTTTTTGCTGAAAAGTTTTACTAGTATCTGCACAGCATGCTACTTTTGTTACTGTATTAAATTAAGCCTTAGCAAAGTTTTTTTCATAATTTATTTGATAACTCATTTTTTTAGAAAATTTATCGCTTAAAAAAAATTTTTCTGCTAAAAAATTATCGTCAAATTTAAGTAAAATATATTTTTACCAATGGTCAATATGCAGACTTGAATGGCAATTCAATCAATAAATCTATTATCAAATGTCAGTTTAAAAAACAAATTTCTTTTCTGGACTAGAAAGTAATATTTTTATCACCATATAATTTTTTGGATTTTTTGATTTAAGATTCTACCTTTTGGCTCTCTAGAGCTTTTTCAGAGAAGAACTTTGTCAAAACCAAAAACAGCTGTTTTTTTTTCTTTTATAGTAAACTAGAATCGAAACTAACGAAGAAAATACCAAAACTTCGGCACCACATGGAAAGTTCCGATTAGATTATTCCATAGATACTCGTCATTTTTTAACTTTATGTGGAAGTAGAAATTCCTCTTGGAAAATAGCTTTAATAACTAAAAAATACTCTACTTTAATACACTTTAATTTTTTGTTTGCGTTTTACATTTAAAAAAACTGGGTTTTTTACTTAAGAAAGTTTATTAAGTTTTTAAAGAGCTGCTCTAGGTTGAGATATTTCAGCAATATGTGTTTCATGAGCGATTCGGCTGTTCTAACTTGACCAAAGCTTCTCTGATTTGTGTTTCATGAGCTTGCTCTTAGTTGAACTAGAGCAATTTAGAGCATGATTACTGCTCTGCCTTTTTTTGTAGAGCAAGTTCGGGCAAGCAATCAACTGTTTGTCAAGTGTCAAAACAATAACTGAAGTAGACTTCTTATTAACTTGTTCGACACCATTTTCTTCTTCATTGCTCTAACTTGCTCGTTTTTTTACAGCTGCTCTATTTTAATTTGTCCTGAGTTGCTCTGCTTCATTTTGAAAGTCATTAAACACAGCAATTATTTATATCTACATTGAATCAAACGAACTATATCAGTGAGCAATCGCTTTTTCCATGCAATGTAGTCCTTTCAGGCAAATACACAAGAAAATATGTAATTACGGGAATTCGTATTTATTGAAGAAAAGCAAAGTCAGAAGGAAACATTTGTTGAAAATTTTTCTCAATTGTTTACTTTTTCCATAATAGTGATTTTGAATATTTTACAAACTAATCAGATATTTGAAAGAAAAGATCAATATTCGAAATTTCGATTCTTTAGTACAAATAATTATCGTGTCATTTCGAGCAACACAAATTACAAAATAAATAAACATACATAATGGTTCCTATCCGTTGATATACTGCTATATACACAAATTAATATGCAATCTTTTTCTTCTTCTTTCCTTGATTGCTTTGATTTAAAAATAGATCTACAACTAGGTATCGGAAACATTCAGTGTAAGAAGTTAAGATACGATAGAACGTTTCGCTGGAATCAAATACATGATACACAAAAAGATTTTATGAAATGCATTTAAACGAAAACTCTACACAAATTAATATTAAAACAGCGGAGTAAAGACATATAGCACGATTACAACGATAAAAATAGTGTCGAATTCGAGCAATGAATATATTGTCTTAAAATATTTTTTCCAAAGAAATTATCATCTTTTTGTCTGCAAATATTGTTGACTGAAATCATATCGGTTAATAGCTTCTTGCCAATATAATAAACAAATATTAAAACTATCAAATATTTTTTATGTTCATCAAGTGATTTTTTCTAGATTCTTAATTTTTGAACTAAACATTTCAAGGCTCTTGTAAAGAAAATAGTATTATTTGGTCATTTGGTAATTTGTTATGAATTTTGAAGATCATAAGCTTTTGACTTATTTGTATTTTTTTTATGAATCAAAATTGTTCGTTCTCTATAAGGTTTTTAGTGTGAATGGCCTGACTTGAATCGCTTGAAAGAATCAATTTCAGATATGGATAGAACATCACACCAATATCGTTACAGGAAAATACAATATATTCAATCAATTGGAAATAGCGCCCGTCGTGTGCATTCAAATTCACGACAATATGCTTCACCGTGCTCGTGTCCTTTCAACTATCGATCAATCAGCATCATTCACACTTGATGTTAATATGGGAATCTTATTTTCAACTAGATGCAATCGCAAATTCACCATCACGCCTCGCCATCGTTCCTTATTTAAATCATCTCCAATATCGTCATCATTATTCTCATCTTTACAATATCACTCTTTTCTAAAGTCACTCCGAAAATGGTCGGATTCGATGTGCAGGCTGGCTGCCTGGCTGGCCAGCCGTAAATACTGCCGATCCTGCGCTACTGTATGCATATCTTATCAGATCAATGCATCTGTGGGTGCATAAACAATAGAAAAATAAATATAAAACTCTTTAATTTATATTCAGTGCAAAATCGGGATGCAGCCCTCAAGACGACACAACACACTTCGCCATATTTAAATCGATGAAAATGAAACCAATCGAACAAAGAAGAAGAAAAACTTCTGTCTTCTGTGCACCGTGTAGAGTTGTGGAGCCAAAAGCGAACAAAAGGATGCCTGGAGGCATACAAAAAAAATCGAAATACAATGACTGTGTTAGATAAATTCTCATCGGTTTCGTTGCACTGCATCGTTCATGTGAGAAGGTACTTGATGACAACGATAGCGAAAGTTCTATTCAGTTCTATGCCAGTTGGAAATTTCGGTGTGATCCAAGAATATCGAGTGATCAGCGGCCATCAAAGGAAGCAGATGGGGGAAAACAAAGAAATTCAAATTTTTTTTTGACGAAATGCAAAAAGACTACGTGTCATGGAATGTTTTTGCATTTTGAATCCACTGGCAACATATGTCATCTTTTGTGCAGACAAAGAGCATAATGTTCATCAAATCAAATAGTCCTCACGTTCACCTATTCCTGGTCAAAGTGAACATTGCCATCTAGTATCTCACTAATAGCGGTCTATTCTTTTCCCTCAGGCAATTCCCTTCGTGTAAGACGCTAGCAAAAGAAGAAAGAATGTAACTAGCAAAAACGTAGAAAACTTTGGATTGCGGCATTTGCACAAAAAGTCTTTAGCATTGCACCTTGGAAAAAAATCTGCCACTGAATGCTTGAGATGTTCATGCAAAAGCTTGAGATTCTGAGGTTTTTCATACCTCATTGTACCATTCTTGGCAGTCAACAGGTTTTAATTCTGGCCGGAAAAACTTTAAGGTGTTAACGTTTGCACAGGGTGGTAAGAATTACGTGTGGTTTTTTGTAAGCTTTGGAGAATAGATTATATTTTGAGGGGGGTAAATTTGCAGTAAACCGTTTTACTTGAGAGAGCAAATTTAACATTTTTTGTCCAAGTAAGACTGTTTGGTTATTAAACTAAACACATACTTTATAAAACTTGAATTTAATGTATTTCAAAGGATATACTAAAGTAATGCTTTTGAAGTCGCAACAAATGAGATTCGATGTATTTATTTATCCCCCTTTTGTACTTTCATTTCAACGACAAATATTTCTTAGTATCAGTATTTGCTGCAACTTCTACTTTACAATGACTTCAGTCTGCATGGCATATCTGCAATTTCATTTTCTCGATGCCATGCAAATTTACTTGGCACCAGCATCAGTTGAATAGTCTTGGAACTCTCGATATTCGTTGGCGTTGTCGCCGTTGGGCCGGGCTGGCTACTGTGGCGGCGCGTCTTACCATGGCCAACTTGCTGCCAACTGGCCGATGAGTAATCGACAACAGAATAAAACTTTATGAGCCTTTCAGAAGTCTGCCACTGTTTCGAAGCGATCTATTCTTCGTGCTCTGCATCTGCATCTCTTCGACTTATCTGCTGTTTAGTTTAATGTGAAATATCTACCACATCATCGAATAAATTGCGAGGGCATTTTGTAAAATGTGAACATTAGGTGATCATTTGTTAAATGAGCGCTTGATATTTGATCGGCTTTTATCGATGCCATTGATCGACTTGAAAGCGTTTTGCGAATATTGTTATGGCAAAATCTTTGGAATAGTATCTATGGTGGTATAATACAGAAGTATAATAGAAAAACCATGAAACATATTATGAGTACTGTTTAATATAGCAATAGCGCTGGAGTGAGTTATGGAATAGAAGCAAATACATTTTTCTTCAATTTATAACCTTTCTCCTAATCTTATCTTTCATGCATTGTTGCTTTCTTACAATGAGATCAAAACTAGTGGATATTAAGATATTAGACTATGATAATTTTCAGAAATAAATTGTCTAAGTCATGAAAAATTATACAGAAAAATTCGTAGCATTAGCTATCAAATAAGGGAAACAAGGTACGGTTCCATGATGAAATATTATCAGGAAAATATTGACAAATTTACTTAGACTGCAGTTGATCTTCATGTTGATTTTAAGTAACGCAGTAAAATGTTTAGAAGTGAAAGTAGAGTGATACATAGATAATGTTAAAATGTTTTTTGACGTATCTTCATAAAAAAATTTAGCAATTGATAAATAAATAAAACAACTCGAATGACGATTTGTATCGTTTTGATTGAAATATAATCAAAAGTTTAACTTTTCATATTTTTAAATTTATTTTCCATTTCTAACTTTGTAGAGAACCGTTTTTACGAAACCAAACTAGAAAGAATCACTACACATGGCTGCATAATTCAGGAAGTAAAGATATAAAATTTAACTTCACGAAAAAGCTTCCAATTTTCTTATTATTTCTACCAGATCTAGATGGAAAGACTTTAAATACCTCCATTAAAAAAGAAAATATTCAGCTGCTAAGCTTGTAACTGTTAATGGAAAGCGATACTGGCACATAATAATAAACTTTTTGTACAGGAGTCAGATAACAATCCATTCTTAAATCTCTCCAATAAGTTTATGCCTGAATGTGCTCACATTTTCAGTTTATTTTCACGGTCTTGAGGTATTCCTAGACTATAAATTATATTGTGCAATATTACAGATTCCATAGTAATTTTATGGGTCTGTGGATGATATTGAAAAATTGTGCAACACATTGAATAAGCTAAAATAAATGTACTTATTCTATAATACTAAAAATTTTGTGTAATCTGTAACTAAAATTGCACAATATTAACTCACTTTTGTACCGAACATCTTTGGGTGAAGTTGTTCAGATGATTTTTTTTATTTCGTTGTAGATGGCAAAAAAATCTTCAAAATATACCCAGGTCAACAAAAATGTTCACTCACTAAAAAAAATTTCATCTACAGGCCACGAAATAGCCATGCCCCGTTAAGAACTGGTACAGGTAAAAGTTCACCTCTCTGTGAACACGGCTGACCCAAAGGTTCAAAAGATCTACCAGTCTCGCCGTTTAGCGACCTTTGTTACTAGCGCTCAAGCATTCTTGCCAAAGTTGGCGTGTTCGGGAACGTGCGTGAGCTAGAACCTATGTTTTGTCCGACCCATTTTTACGCTCTCGCGCAAGCAGATCTATCGGCATTACTCCCGCTACTACCAACACCGCATCTTCCGACACGGAACGGTAGCTATTTTTGATATTCGGGTCACCTCTACGCTGTACGCTGTGAATACGGGCTCGAGACTGCTTCATTCGGAATGCATCCACCCAAATTTCCGCCCCGTAAAGCAAGATGGAGTTTGTTGTTGCCATCAGCAGCCTACGTCTCGTTTTGCCGGGTCCACCGATGTTAGCCATCAACCTGCTCAGCGAGCTGACGGATCTCAGAGCCTTGTCACATACCTGACGTATGTGGTCCCAGCAAGTCAACTAAGTATCCAGCATGACTCCAGATACCTACTGACTTCCTGGTCAGGACTTCTGTAGAGCCCATTGTCATCGAAATGACAGTAGGTATCCTCCGTTTTGTCAGCATGACGATCTTTGTCTTTAACAGTGCCATCTGTAGGTTATAGTCGGTCATCCACCATTTCACCCTCCTCATGACTTGATTAAGTCTGAGTTGGGCAAACTTGGCAGCTCTAGAAGTGACTATCGCTGCCACATCGGAAGCGTAACCCACGAGATTGGAATTTCCAGGCGTAGTAGTCCAACGTTAACGATATTCCATAGATCAGGTCCGAGAGAGGGAACAAGCCTCCTCCGAACACCTTCATCGGTATCGAATAACAGCTATCGGGTTTTTAGGTAGTCCCGCATCATGACTATCAGGTAGTAAAAATCGCGGAAGCTATGCTCGAGGGCCCAAAGCACATCTGTCCACCTCGCCAAATTGAAGACATGTTGAACATTTAGCGTCACCAGGAAAACAATGTGAAGCTGTGGCATACCTTCTCCGCTTTTGCTGCCACCCCTATCATTGCTAAGGATGCAATTGTCGCAAATAGAGCCGTTCTGGTAAAAATTCCAAAAAGGAAGTTTCTATCGGATGTAATTGAAGTTTACAGCAGCTTGAATGTGTAATGGAATTTTAACTTTTTTAAATATTATAATCGAAGAGAAAAGTTAATACAGTATGACTAATCGTTGACGAACCATAGAGAGGTATAAAGTTAAAAGCGGTTTTATTGAGAAAATATATATAGTAAGAGCGAACTTAAAAAAGCGAACTTATATATTAGGTACTGACACAAAGTTATAGAACTTTAAATTCGTAGTGATACTATATTACAAGACTTGGAGCTAAAAATGTTCAGTCCCCCAGACTTTTCACACAGAACGTCATTTCACACAGTCAACAACTCTACAAACACTACATATTTCCGCATTCAACAAGGTACAGACACAAAAAGTAAGTTAAGATATAAAAGAAAAAGTTGTCAAGCGTTTGATTAAAAAAAATTTAAAGGAATTGAGAAGTTATGTGAATCACAATTGAATTCAGTGAAAATAAAATATTGTCAATGATCGTAAGCCAAGCCAAGCGTTGGTATTTTTTTATAAATTATAGTTGAGGAAAATAACCACTAATTTCGCAGCCACTGTTTTGAGTACTACTTGAGTTGTTCAAATATCAAATGAGAAAATCGTTAGCAAAAAAAACCATCGTACAGATAGTTATGAGCATTTATATCTTTTTTTTTGGGTATTTAATGCTATTCAACAAAATCTCATAACGAATTATACGGTACTTTCAAGACGTCAATACGAAAACTATAGAAACTTTAAAATTAACAATATGCATTAAATAACGCTAAAATATTTTTTACTATTGATGTATAATAGTGAACATTCGAAATTAAGTATTGGTTTGATGAAATTTAATGTGACATCATAGATAGATCAGGTTCCAAAGTTCATGGTAAACGGCTAACAACTTTACTGATCGAATGATTGGTGTAATATCGCCGCTTGATCAGTCTCTGCCGCCGAAAATACAATGCAACCGAGCAGAACGGATACTTTTCTGAGAACTGAAATCGAAGGATGCAGATAAATGTTACAGACGAGCACACAAGACGGACAGACAGACGGACGGACAGTTCTTGCGACTGGCTGCAATAGTTCCACAATTCAACTTTCAAAACTATGGAAAGGCTTGATTTCGGCAACAACAACAACAACAACCACAATGACAGCAACAACGACAATGTGACATATCTAAGAGAAGACAAGTGAACCAGAAAGCGACTGAAAACGAAATCAACAGCAGCCATTGCATCGATGGCGATATGAAACACAGAATCAAAGCAACAGAAAACAAGAAAAAAAATCAAAAAGAACTCAAACTCAACGAACGAAGATACAGATAAATTGAAATGAAAACAAACTGAAATTAAAGCTGCATCTGACTTAAAGGTCTTCGTTGAAGACGAATTCATGTATGCAAAGTGGTTTTTTGGTGACAGCACAAAAGAAATATCTTGGAGACGTGAGGACATTGAAAGAAAAATGGTCAAGCGTCGACAAGACGGAACTGGCCGTAGAATAAACTGTGGAAAAAATTCGAAAGGAACAAACTAAAAACCGGGCAGTTTAGTTTTCCTGCGCTACTGCGATCCGTACTTATGTTGTGATTGTATTGTAGGTTGAGTTCGATAAAGGTTTATTGTCATTCCGCTGGGGTCTTATTTAAAACGAAAATTTAATGACAGTTTAAGCATGGACGAAGAAGCCTTTGAAGTCCATCCGCCCGATTGCCTTTAATTGTCATTTATCGTCGTGCAGTTTGTTCAAGTTCAGCTCGGTAGCACTGCTCAAAACTCTAATTGCCACTATGTTTGATGTATCTGCAATCACTGTGACTGTTTTCAGTTCACGACAGCTGCTAAACGGATGTGAAGACAAGGCGTCATTTGAATGGAAAATATCCGTTTGATGGACAGCATCTGATAAAGGTCAAGTAGCGGCGGTGAGGGTTAGCACATAAATCTCAGAAGGCCAGAGAATGGCTGTCAGTTTCGACGAAAGACCGATGGGAACAAAATTTGATTCGAGTGCTTGATAAGTTTCGAATTTCTCTAACTATCAACTTCACTGCGCAAAAAATGTCTCAAATATTTATTTCAAAATTCCAATATGAATGTGCTAATTACCATGAAAATAGGTCACAAATTACCATCGCTGACAGCCACCCAGCCCAACTTGAGATAAACACTAATTACTAGGTTGCTGATAGTTTCTATACCAAACAAGATCACTAATTAATTATAACTTCAAGACAGCCCAGACAGGTAACTGAAAGCGACCCCCTGGTCGACTGCTGTTCATCTATCACTGTGAAAACCCAATAACCTAGAGTAAACATAAAATCACAATTTTAATGCAATCTTTGAGTTCTAAGAGCCACTCGTTGCAGCCTCCGAGCGAGCACAGTAGCTTTATGGTAATAGGGAGCCTCAACGATACGTCGAATATTCGTGGCGTCACGAACTAATGGCATGCGCTGCAACAAACTATGCCCGGGAAATTCTTTTGACGTTTATATGATTGCCTTTACGCACCATAAATATTACCAACTTGGTTCTTATTTGACATTAACGAAGATTGATTGAGACATAGGCTTCGATTTCTTGCGCTTGCACGTTGCACTACTTACATACGAGTAATGACCAACTCTAGGTATTTCTGGACACCGTGCTAGTTCAGTAGGTAAGGTATCATGCATCGACGTTTCCATTATGAAAAATGGCCTGTAAAGCCGGGTCATTAAAATATTTCCCAGTGACCGAGTTTCGCAGCAGCGATAATTGCTGGGCTTAATTGCTTCATTTCGAGGGCAATGAAGAGTGAACGTGAGAATGTTCGATGAAAACCTTATTTGGAAAATAAAAACTGTTTTGAAGAAATAAAAATGATGCTGCAGATTGAAGAAGAGATGAATCAACTTCGGGAAAAGTTATCTCAGAATTACGTTAAACATCAGTATTTGCGGACGCAAGTACTTCAAATTGTTTCTGTTTTAGGCGAAAAGTGGTATAATTGACGTCAATCGGAGAAAAATTTGCATCCAGGAATGTTTTCTGCATAAATGCTCTTATATGCTCTTATATGCTCTTAAATTAATTTTTTAAACATTTAACTTTCAATTGATTTCTTATAATGTATTTGTTGTTTTCGAAAAACGTATGAGTTCGAAACAGCACTCAATGAGAAAAGAGCATGTCAAAATCTGAGCTTCGTGAATAAATAATTCTGCTTTAACCGATCAGACAATTTGCAATTTTTTCCAATTAGTCAATAATTTAATTAGGTTTCCGGTTTGATTTTGAAAGGCTTTACGAACTGTTTCACGATCACTACGAATGTTGATAGAAAATTGAATATAATTATATCTTATTCTATATTTTCAAGCTGGCTAAAAAATAACTAAAATAATTTTTTTTATTTGAGTAGCTACTAATGTTGACCATAGCCCAGTTTGAAAAACAGTCAGAAAGTCAGTTGCGCACATTTGCTAACTATCAAGTAAATTTTTGTCAAGAAAACTCTTAACCCTAAATGAGTGTTGTTTTGTTGTCGTTTTTGGGAGTTATGATGAGGGCTGCCGTTTTAGTTTTCATATATGCGATGATTAAATTTGGAAGTTTCAATGCATTGAAATTGCAACAGACGGATTTTAACTAGTAAATGCTGGCTCAGTGTTCACTTCACCTGAATGAAAGTGGTATATTTTCTCCCTTCCTGTCTATAATATCAGAGCGTATGTTTGGTGCAGTGATATGGATCATTTTGCGGATAAAGCATTTGAAAGCATTATCAGATAGAATAATTTTTGATTACGAGACAATAAAAAATTTAATTTGAACTCTAAGCGGTTTGATTTATTTGTTCATTTTGCTCTTCATTGCCAATTTCACTAGATTTTTGCTTCTTGACTTCATCAATCAATCAAATGTAAGATGAGGAAAATATTTCAAAATAATAAAAAAGCTGGCGCATCAGAACCACTAGAAAAATGATTTTCGAAAAAATCGTCTTTGAGTGACCAAAAACTAAACAACTAAAAACATAAATATCAAAATATGGAAGGACGTAATACACTTTTTTGTAGTATCATATCAACCATTTCTTACCCGAGGCAAAAAAACCATTTCTCGACTATAACATAAATGGTGAAAATGTTCGTTGCCGGCAACACTTTTCCAACGAAGCAGCATGTATACCATAACAAGCTTATGCTAACACCAACCCATGCTTTGAATTTCGTTTTTATCCGAGGATTTCATCAAAAGTTTTAGTAACTAAACGATATTTGAGGCTGCCATCAGAAAATTTTTCAAACCTCGAAAAACTTAAACATTGGTTTCTTATTTTTATTGTAAATGCTTTGCATATGAATATTTAATAGAAGCATCTGTTGGTGTTATTGTTGTGCACGATCACTGACTAAATGTCAAACTGACAAATATCAACAACAAATTACACTTGTCGATTACAGCGACAACCTCTCTAAGCGGGTAAATCGTAAACCTGCGAGAAAAATAATTAATTATTTGAAATCCGAACCAGTCCATACACTTATAATTTCAACTTAAATGTATGATATATATACGAAAGGATTCGTGGCACAAAACACAGTCAATCAAACGATTCGGCGACCAGCTAGACTGTTTTCAAGAATCAAAATTGCCTTTTTTTATGAACAGTTGGAGCGATTCCTACGTGGCGGTTAAACTCGCCGCGCATGAGTAACAACTGTTTCGAGCAATAGGATTGAAATAAGGCTGAATTAGTGCTCACTGAAGCAACAATTTACTTGCAGTTGGCGTTCCAAATCTGTGAACCGCCGTTTGTCTCTGACTTAAAAAAAGGAAAGTAAATAATTACGTAATTTCACTATATTTACAAAAATGTGTGGTGCTGGCAATCCTGTGATAGCACTATAGCCAAAAATACGCAAAATCTGCTTCACGTTACGATAAACTTACTCTGGGAATTTCGTTTCGATTGAATGTCAGCGATAGAAGTTATTAGGGTGAAAAAAATTTTGGGTTAACGTCGGCAAATTTTTTCAAATTTTCCAAACGTTAATATTTGTTGTTAATTGTCATTGCTGGATCATTCCTGTTTCCAAATTTAATGACAATATCGCATAGGAAAGAAATGCTAAAAAATTACAAAAATTACCATAGCCGGCAGCTCTTACGTGTTTTTTCTCCGAAATTTGTAAGGAATTTAGGCTGTAATAAGATCCAGTGACTTCATGAATTTCGTTTTGATTTCATGATTGAATCTGAAGTTATAGAGAAAAAAGCTTTTTTTTTGCTAAGCAAATTTCTAGGATTTAGGAAACGAAAATGGTCATAGCTGGTAGCTTTATCCTAATTTTTCAATTAAATTTCAACTTGATTTGGCTAAGAAAAAGATCCAGCTACTGTGTGAATTTCGGTAAAATTTGTAGGCTGAATCGGAAGCTATAGGACAAAAAGCAATTATTTTCTTTGTAATTTTTAAAGAAGGCAGTACTACCACAGGGTTGCCTGCATTTCAAAATCGCTCCTATCAGACCTGGTCCTAGTTAAAACCAACATGTCATGCAAATTTCATCATGGTCGGATTATCCGGTCGTCAGGTCTCGGTCAAGTCCATATTCAGCTACGGGTTCCCAATCTGAATGACAATGTCTCAAAGCCATAAAGAAAAGCTGGCACAATTTGAGAGAAAAGTCCTTCGTTCTTG
This sequence comes from Nemotelus pantherinus, assembly GCA_963978885.1. Lineage (NCBI taxonomy): Eukaryota > Metazoa > Arthropoda > Insecta > Diptera > Stratiomyidae > Nemotelus > Nemotelus pantherinus. The sequence continues at coordinate 8,544,207 of OZ022266.1, forward strand.
CACAAAACAGTATTTTAAATCTAAAAAACCGCTATTTTTCTACAACAGATTTAAATGAAGGAATCAACATGCCTCCTTTTCAGAAATACTAACTAGAACTTGGTGAGAAATTCCTTTCAAAATGCCAGAACTAGCCAAACCATCAAATTTGTAGTCTCTCCGAAACTTCAGGAAGCCCCCAGCTATATCTTCTCTTCACCATTCGAAGCTTACCTGATCATAGCGGCTACGCAAAACTCTCGTGAAAACGAGGCTTCTACTTTTATATTTTAAGGCTGAATGGCATGTTTTGAACGAGGAAATAAAGCTTAGGCATCACCCTCAAGCGATTAGATCCAAATATTTAGAGTAAATTATTAAATTTAACATAGAATTAAGTGAATTGTAAATATGATAAGACGCTGATTTTATTTGTTGTGGATTTGATTTTAATTACATATATATATATATATATATATATATATATATATATATATATATATATATATATATATATATATATATATATATATATATATATATATATATATATATATATATATATATATATATATATATATATATATATATATATATATATATACAGGGTGTCCCATAACGCAACGTCAAGCCGGAAAGGGGTGATAGGGCAGGTGGTGACAGTAATCAGAAAACTATTTAAAAAAAATTTAGCTGCGTATTTTTTGAGATATTCGCTTTTGAAAAAAAATTGAAAAAATGCGTACCCTGTGACAATCTTTTCACTGCTACATCTACAAAAATTTTTTTTTTTTTAATTTTCTTTTTATAATATAACCCCAGATAAATGCTCTTTAAATTACAGCCAAAAATTAAAAAATTACTGTTTTAGTTTTCAGTGAAATAGCACTTCTTTCACCAAAGATGTACTAAAAAATAACTCTTCACCCAACTTCATCTAACCGTACTGAAAAAAAAATGTACTAAGATATTTTGGCAAGTAGCTTTAAAAGATAGTCTACTAAGTCCTAATTCCAAAATGGTATTACACTTGCTTCTTAATGACTTAATTGAGATGAATATAAATTTTCTAACAGTCCGACATCCTAAGTTTGTTTTCGCACTATTTGATATAAGTTGAAATTAGAAATCAATTATTGAACAGAAATTACTTACTTTACTTATAAAAGGTGTTCGAAATGCTTGCCATCAGCGGCAATGCAGGCTCTGCATCTTCTTAAGAACGACCTTGAAATTAGGCGGGCAAAACTTCTTGAGTTTATTTCGTCGACCGCTTTTCTAATTTTAGTACGTAGCTCTTCTAAGCTTTGTATTTCAGTGGAATAGACTTTTTCCTTTATTGCGCCCCAATAAAAGAAATCCAAAGGATTTAAATCGGGTGAACGAGCTGGCCACGAAATTGTTCCACCCCGTCCTATCCACCTCTCGGGATACTCACTGTTGAGAAATTCCCGTACACTTCGAGCATAATGTGCTGGGCAGCCATCATGCTGGAAATACATGTTTCCATAAATCCTCAGTGGTACGTCGTCCAATAGTTGTGATAATTGGTTTTCCAACATATGCAGATAAACTTCGGCATTCAAATTCCCCGCAAGCTCAAATGGCCCAACAACTGAACCATTAAGAATGCCCGTCCACATGTTTATTTTAAATCGGTTTTGAGATTTGTTCTGTCGCATTAGATGCGGATTCTCCACGTGCCACTCGTGCAAATTATGGAGATTCATGTAGCCATCCTTGGTGAATGTTGACTCATCCGTCCAAAGAATTTCGTCAAAGAACCGCGGACTTTCTCTATACTTCTCCAGCATAGTTTGACAAAACTGAATTCTCTCCGGGTAATCTCGCGGAAGGAGACTTTGTACACGTTGTACATGGTATGGATGAAGTTGGTTTCTCCTTAGAATTCGCTGAACTGAGCTCTTGGGTACTCCTGTAGTCATCTGAATGGCACGCACCGAGGTTGACGGTTCTTCTTCAACTGCTTCCAATACAGTGTCCTCGTAGAGATTCCAAGGTCTTCCCGCACAAGCCATTCGATGGGGCAAGCGACCCTCTCAAAATGCCCGATGCACGTTTATGAACACTCGATGATCTGGATACCGTTCAACATTTGGGTACCTCTCACGATAAAGTCGTGCTGAAGCAGAAGCATTGGATCTGCATTCCCCATAAATTAGGTGCATATTAGCATATTCCTGTGCACTATATCTAAACGGCATTATGGAATTCACACTTTACACTTTCAATAAACGGAACTACGGGAGTATTCTCTTATTTGCTAGAAAAATGCACACTTATCAAATGACCGTAATCCACTATAATGCCACGCAAATAGCAAAATAACATAACTACGCATCTAATTTTTCCATCGACCTATAGGTAACGGTTTTTAAGAAGAATAAAGTGCATTAAAATCATTTCAAATAACTAATAGCAATTAACTGGGAATTGGTTCTCTCCAAGGTAAAAACGTTATTTTTCCTTAATTAAGAAATAAAGAAGCAAGTGTAATACCATTTTGGAATTAGGACTTAGTAGACTATCTTTTAAAGCTACTTGCCAAAATATCTTAGTACATTTTTTTTTCAGTACGGTTAGATGAAGTTGGGTGAAGACTTATTTTTTAGTACATCTTTGGTGAAAGAAGTGCTATTTCACTGAAAACTAAAACAGTAATTTTTTAATTTTTGGCTGTAATTTAAAGAGCATTTATCTGGGGTTATATTATAAAAAGAAAATTAAAAAAAAAAAAATTTTTGTAGATGTAGCAGTGAAAAGATTGTCACAGGGTACGCATTTTTTCAATTTTTTTTCAAAAGCGAATATCTCAAAAAATACGCAGCTAAATTTTTTTTAAATAGTTTTCTGATTACTGTCACCACCTGCCCTATCACCCCTTTCCGGCTTGACGTTGCGTTATGGGACACCCTGTATATATATACCTATATATACATATTTTTTTTTAAATTATGTTTTCAAGGACTCCCGATTTCTTCATGCAGATAGCTCAAAAATATTCGGAGCAAACGTATAGTTTTTTTAATGTTTTTCGACCCAGATTTTATCAACTATTCGTAAATTAAGTCAACCTAGCAGAACATCTGAGACATTATTGATTCAATTTGCGTGTAGAAAAGCCCACCTAGACTCACCTTTGTACCGTTATTCTAGGGTGCTTTTAAATTTGATCCTTTCAGGTATAGCAATTCAAACGCAACAATATTGATTAGGATATAAGATCTGACAAATGATTGCAAATATGTTTGTATACTTTTACTTTAAAATGAATCTTATACAATTGCTTATGAGTCAAACAGATAATGCATTTACAATTCAAATACTTTATTTACTATCACTTTTTTGATAAACTGGTGCTACTCCGAATTTAATCTTCCATGCTCAGCTGATCAAGCTTGTATTCGAAAGTTGAAGGTCAGTCCGGATAGTTTCCACAAAAACCACTTCAACTTTTAAATGCTACTTGGTAATAGGCAAAAATGGGCGATAGGCACCTGTGATTCGGTTATGAAATCAAACTCGTTAAACACCATTTCTGACATTGCATTGTCCAGAAACTCTGCAATGAATAGCGTTCGAATGAGTGAACAGTGCACAAATGGAGTGGATCTATTGGGTGTTGGGCTTGGATCGCATTGTATGCCAAAGACCACGCTACAGCATTCTTCTCACCGTTTGTCCTAAATTCGCATAAGAGCTGCAACGGGCTGCTGTTGGCACAGTGGATATACCGAAGCTAGTGAACAAACACGGCCTTGTAATGGAACTACTGAAGCTTGCAAAGATCTATGAGATTCGAGAGTTTAGCAGAAGCAGACATCTTACGAAAAGCGTAATATGCATAACAAGTCATATTCATGTTTGATACATGAAGGTAATTTCAGACACGGACTTGTGTTGCCGGTTCAGAGCCACACACAATAAAACAGATGTTCGGATCAAAATGCATTCACGAAAATATAAATAATGCACTTGCGCGCTTTTGTACGATGCTTTACAGTAGGGAATTTTCGAGAATTTATCGCCGCTGCACTTGCATTCAGATCTATTTTAACAAACAAAAGGTTTGCGATTTATGTTGAACAAGGGCATGTACCTACTTCAGTTGTGATTTTGAAATATCAAACAGGTCAAAGATGTCAACGTGTTTGAATGAATCAAGAACATTTGACGGTAGAAGTTGAAAGACATTCATTTGAATAACTATGGTATTGAAGGATGAAAACAGTGGAAATATATTGGTTTGTAATTCCTAGCTGAAAAATGAGATTTATTGTGTCCATTTGGATATCGAGGGGGTATTAGTTAAGTCGAAGTTGCATTTTATATAGAAATTTGCAATTTATATTCGAAATTAGCATAAAATCATGCTGCAACTGAGGATAATTATATGGATCATCTCGAGCAAAAATCTACTTGATTCAACTGAGGTATGACATCGATTAATTAAATGTTTCTGAATTTAATTCGCTGTAGGAAAGATAAATTTACTTAAGTGGCTACTCCTATGTTATATATATTCGCTGTGTACTTTTAAATTAAAACAGAAATGGAAATTGGAGTAAACTGGCTATCAAAAACAATACTTCGATTATGAGAAAAACTAAGAGAGGAGGTTTCTCATAAAGAAATTGAAGGAAAAAATGCGGTGAATAAAGCCACGATCTAATCTAGGTTTTAAAGATGTGACTTTAGACTTTGATTTCTCATGATTTCTCAAGCGTTCAATTATGTTAGGTAGATAGCCATGCCACAGGCAGCTTCGCTAGCATCGAAAAATGCACGTGTTTCAGGCATGCTAGGTTATTTGCAACAGAACTGCTGAGGAATCTTCATGTCTGGTGTATACGAGATAAATGATTTCCATCCCAGTAGTAACTCCGTAGTTAACGGCTGATCCCAAGCAGATTGATTAAGCCATAACTTCGTGCTATTATTGACAAAATTGACCGTTTTGAAAAGGATTGTATTCCCTGCTTTGATTCAACGTCATAGATAAGGCTATCATGTGTGTTTGGCCATGATAGCCCTAATGTCTTCATTGTTCATTGGGAAACCACTTCCGAAATAGCAAACCTCCTTGAGATAATATTTGTGTAATATCCCCACGTAGTTGCACTGCCACCTCAATTGTTCTGATTCCGCACAGCAAATTGTCCACGTACATGTAACTCTGTATTATTTAATATTTAACAAACATCGTATTGCCAGGAATCAGCTAGAAGTTAAACTATATGTTACGGTATTGAGTGGGTATGCTAGAACAGGTCTCCAAAGAATACGCTGCGATGCCCGATGATTGGGTTTGACTAACACTTGCCGGTACATCATGGCGATGTCCGCACCCGCTATAAATGTATGCACTCAAAAACGCAATATAGTGGACAACAGATCTCATTGTATAGTGGGACCCACCATGTGCAAATCGTTTATATATGTTCCTGTAGTTGATGGAGCTGAAGCATCAAAAGTTACATGCAGTTTGGTAGTCACACTATTTTCCTTGAAAGCACCGTAATGTGGTTGACACAAAATATGGTTAGGAATTCGTTTCCCACTAACTAAAGACATGTGACCCAAATGTTTGTACTGTTGCATAAAATCAATGTAATGAGCTTGAAGTTTCTTGTTTCGATGCATTTTTTGCTTCAGTGCCATAAAATGGCACAATGTAGTCAATGATCCCTTTAAACGAATTTTGACAATAAAACGCCCTTCAGCATTTCTGTCAGTCATTTTAGCAAAAATTTATTCGCATTATAACTCCTCTTCAGGTAAAATTTCGCGTTTGAGACACTCTTCTAACTCCCAAAATAGTTTCAATTGATTCCCTAAATCAAAACGATTTAATGACACATTACAAACTGAACCCGAAACTACATAGCCCAACCGAGTTTTATGCAAATATGAATGCTGCATGTAGTCCACATATAGCAAATTCCAAAGCAATTCCACACCTATAATCATATTGATACGCTTAGGATGGTGAAAGTAAGGATCCGCAAGGACAGTTTAGTTAGGAATGTCAAATCTGTTTAAGTCAATCTACTCGCTGCGAAGATCGGTCGTTATATCGGCCCTGAGTTTCCCTTTTTTAAGGGTGCAACGATGTATTATGCAGCATATGATATTCTCGGCATCATTGTGATTTAGAATTTCTTGTAGTTGTCTGGTTCATTGCAGTTGTCTGCAAACCCTTCTGCTTACCAGATACAGGAAGATTCTTCGTCTCGATATTTAGCCGTGAGAGCTCCTAAAACTTCACATTTACTGTTTAATTGGTCAGATGTAAAAGTAATCTTTTTGAATTATATATTTTAGACAAATACTTTATTCATGAATTACATATTCAAATCTATCAATTCGTCAATTTCAGGGATGTCATAATATATCACACAAACAATTATAAAATGCGTTCTTCTCATTCAAATAGACAAGGCAAATGGAACCTTACATTGATTTTGGCACTCGGACCCGATAAATAAGAATCAGATTTAAGTCAAAAGCAAAATTTTATGGAATTTGCTGGGTCATGGTTATTATTAACTCCCAAATGTTATAACTATCGCTTCTTACAAACGATATGTATCATATTACAATGGTTTACCGGATCTCCAGGGACCACATTATTTATGAAGAAAAAACTTCACATAGAAATAATCATTTCCTGAAAAATTCCACGTTCGAAATAATTTATGTGGCTGAACACAAAGATTTTTTTCTATTTCAGAATCACGATCATTCTAGCCCGGCATAAAATACCAAAAGTGGACATTTGAATACTATAACTCAAAGGCGACGGATGGTAATCTTGACACAGTAGAAGAGGGTATTTGCCGCTTAGCCAGCATCGCTTTGAATTCGATCCAGCATTGTGGCAGCGCATATGCACATGTTCTGTTCGCCAACCCATTTGGATAGGTAAGATACCTGCTTTGCAAGAAGTGAGTACATATACCGAAATCAGCGACTATGCAGATACTTACGGTCCTAATCAATACGCGAAACAGTCACAGCTTTCTTTCGATGATTTCTATCAGGATTTCACGTTTTTCGCGACAACAGCCACGACAACAAACCGTAAATTATTCCGCGAAGGTGAAGTGTTGATTTTTCTTCGCCAGGCCAATGCCATGCGCGACGCGACGGGTGGATATCTGCAATGCAGAGTTCGTCGCTTTGCCAGCTTCGCGATCATCGCTGCCATGGATTGTTTCGTTATAGGGAACGATTTTGATTTTCATTAGGTGCTTATTTTTTATTCTATTTTGTCTATGGAACCTGAGTTACTTAGGCGCGACACCTTCCTTATTTGAAGTATCGTCAATTTCATTGTAGAGTTGGACTTATATTCCACCGCTATAGGTTCATTGTGGCGGGAATTTGAATGTATGGTCTCCTGTCAAGTTTGACCTCTTGAACCTGCCATCAAGTACTTGGCGTCGCTGATATCACATCTCGCTTACTAGCTCAGATACATACTTATATACAAGTGGCAATGAAAATGAAGGAAGTGAACAGAACTTAAATCAAATTTGAGTTTCGTGGAATACATCTTGGAACTCTCTGCTCTCAAGAATTATTTCACTGTGATTATTTCAACGATGTAACAAATGCAGGTGCTAATTTTTAAATACGGTGAATAATTAAAATTAAACAGGTCATAGGAATCAAAGCAAACCGAAAAGTTGTTCGCTCACATGACCATAGTTCGTAAAAACGTTATTGTCAACCTCTAATAACATTTGGATTATCATTCTGATTCTGCTAAAATATTTTAATGCAACTGTCGCAATCTGGACCAAGTGATCCTAATTTAGAAATCACTTGTATTGCATTGTATTGTAGTAATCCCAATTAATGATACCGCTTTAAATGTATTGCTTGAATTACGGAATTCTTTCGACCGACAATGAAACAACGTACAAATAATCTGCACGGTCTAGTCGACAACGTTATTTGCTTTTACATTCCGCTACTTCAACATAATTAAATAAATTATAGAAGGTTTTAAATTTCAATTTGCATGGCTGGCCATTTGTTCGGGCCCGGGATCTGAGCCGGTGTCTTGTATTGTGGCCAATCAATGCGACGTTGGAAAGATCATTCCAACCGAAGCGAAACACAAAACTTCGGCAAGATCTCCAGGCACTTGGCAGATAAATACTTTTGTGCAATTTGGTAAACGAAAACAGAATATTTACATACTTTCAGCATTTCTTTGGCCGTGAATAATAAGCCTGGGCCAACGAACGAGCAACATAACAAGAGCCAAAGTCAAGATCGTAGCTGAAACTGGCTGAGCTGAGTCGGATTGTTGGCTGTTCGATGTGATTGTAATAGTTGAGGTTATGCCGTTGAGGTCTTCAGGGGCTGTTGTTTTCATGAGAGAAGTTTTAACCGAACCGAGTTGCAAGGAATTTGAAACGATGCCCCGGCATGCCACTATTAACGTGTAAATGCACATACATCGTAATGGCAACGACGAGGAAGACCGATGACGGCGACAACGACGACATCGAAACGCCAAGCAATCTCCTCAAGTGCTATGCAAAATATTTTCTTCAATTTAAACAATTTTTTTGTGTGCATATTTATTTATAGGTAGTTTCGCACATAAACATCCACATGCACTCAAATACATGAGCATAAAATCACAAATATAATCAAACGGAAACACTAAACCTTAGTAGTTGTACGCAAAATTATGATAAAATATGATAAATTCACAGCCAGGTGTAAAAAATTAAAAACATGATGAAGGACGTATATGTGGCAATCAAAAAAACTTTCATATCATAATGCTTTCAGAGACAATCCACAAAATAAATCACAAATTCCTGTTTTTAGTATTCTGCGCTTAGAGTTCGAGCTTTGGAGCAAAAATATGATGTCTTTGATATTATAGGCAGGAAGGAAAGCGCTGATCTTTATCTAGCAAATACTTCCAAAAGAAATTTTTGTAGGTTAAAATTCGCAGGTGCAAAAAATTGTCAAAAATATATAAAAACCAATAATCTCCCACCTTCCAAGTGGTCTCATCAGCCGGAAATGCTATATGAGCTGATGTTTTATGAGAAATGTTACAAATTTTCGAGACCATTTAGTAAAACTACATTTTAAAATATTGTCGAAAACAAATCATTTCTATAAAGTAGGCTTAGTTTAAAACTAAATAAATTCAATTTAAATTAAAATGAAAGCTATCATTTTTTCAAAAAGTGCGATGTTCTTCAAATGGAGAAAATCTATCAAAGACTCTCTAGCTGTAGTGGCTTCCGCAACAGACAGAGATCATTAAGCTCTTCTACAGAGGCCAGCTTAGACAAATTCGCGAAAGCGGTTGACTAAATTGCCGAGCTTTTTGTGGAACCACAAAACCCCGAGGCTGTTGGTTCAGCAGAAAAGTCAGAGATTGCTGAGCTAACTGAACTATGATTCACAAGCCAGATTTCAAAAAGAATGTAATTTTTTTCAAAAGCTACTTTCTAGAGGACCGTACAAAGCAAGGTCATATATTTAGGCATCATTTAGGTACCGTCATTCTACATTGTACGTAGCTGGATAGATGGTCACATGTTCACGTTTTGTTAACTGATTTCGATAAAATATGAAGTTTTTGAAGAGCCTGCTCTGATTGTGACTGCAGCCCATGCTCACGATGGATAAAATTTGTGCGAATGTGTTAGTAGTAAGTGTAAATTATATAGAACTTTTCAAATTGGTGAGACGGCCGCCACCTTCTCGCTTCGGGGCAATGGTGCTGTGGTAGATTCCGGTAGCAAAGCTAAGGAGTACAGTCACCTGAAGTTCAGGTGGGCTTTGCTCCTTCGTTTTGCTACCGGAATCTGCCGCAGCACTATCACCCCGAAGCAAGAAGGTGGCGGCCGTCTCACCAATTTGAAAAATTCTAAATAAACTAGTAGTTTCCCGCTCAAAAATTCTATTCAGCGGATGTAAATCATAAAATTCTCCATTTTATTGCTCACTTTGATCCTAACACCAAATTCCAATCACCGCGCTACAATTAATGAAAGAATCACTTATTTTATGTAACACCAAATGAAATTTTCACAATATCTCTTCAATTTAAATTCTCAAAATAAATCTTCCTAATAAACCAACGCATATAAACTAAACTAACCTGGTTTTTTTTCGTGGATACTTCTGCAAACAATCTCACGCTGGGGCTTATCGTTTGAAAACCATTCACTCGAATACTACTCCAACTGTTGAAAATCGTTTACTCGAATACTACTCCGACTGGTGATCAATCCTGCATGCTCCTCTTGTCGGGACCATGCAGGTTCAAATGAAATACAGCAGACAAGAGAAAAAAGACGTTAGTTACTCCTGCTGTTGCTGGTACATCCGTTGGCTTACCCATTTCGTATCGAAAAAAACCTCCTCAGCTTTTTGGGTCTGCAGGAAATTTTTCTTTTCCGGCAGCGGGATTCAATCGATTCATTGGCTTTGCTCGCCACAACTATGACTCGCACAATCCACAACATAATTTCATTTTCATTGTTTCCGTACCAGCTCGTTCCACTGTGGAGCAGCAGCCCACCTGATCGATTTCTCATTTTATTTGCCAGATGACAATTCGAACTATTATTAATAGTGTGATGCCCATCGGTCAAAGGTACGTAATTTGTCATCTTCTTGATCAAAACATTCATTCACGGGCTGTGTGTTGTGTTGACAGTCAACACAACAATCGATCTACAATCACAAATTCGTTTGCGATGAATTGTGCTCTGTCGTGACCTCTTGTTTTGTATCGGAGCTGGTTGTTTCCTGGTATCTGTCCCTAATTACTAACTTACCCTAACTTCAATGTTCTAAACTTGCACTTAATGATATAGTAAGGCCAATGACAGACACTTCGGTTTCACCGAAGCTTTTGGCGCTTCGGTTTGGCGCGCCGGCTGACATACACAGCGGCTTTCAGAAGCGTTTATCGAGTCGGTTCAGTTACAAATTACGTCGGAGTATCATATAGATGCTTATAAAAAATGTAGTTAAAGTATATGTAAGTATATATATGCATATGGAATTTGGGCAAAGGGATTCTAATACTAATTTTCTTTGAAAATCTGTAATTGCCTACTTTTAAAAACCTAGTGCCCACAAATGTTTCCCTTTTCAATTCTTTATCATAACCATTCTTCAAAAATCAATTTTTTTATCAGATTTTCCTTCCCATATCCCATGCATTCATCAATGCATCTTGAAAATTTCAGCTCGATCGGACTACGCAGCGGTTAACAAATCGAAAAATGCTCGAAGAACCGAGTCGGTGGATCATTTCACTCGTCTACCGACTCGGTTCCGAAACCGAGAGGTGATTCGCATCGCGGTGTGTGTCATCACAATGCTAAAGTAATGCACGACTATACCGACTCGGTTTTCCTCTCGGGAAACGCCTCGCTGGAACCGCCGTGTTTGTCATTGGCCTAACATAACGTATCATCCTGTGTTCTGTGTTTTCGTCGATTGTGATTACGACTCAATCTCCGTCGTTCTCTCTTCTGGAAGATGGTGGATTTTTTTTCATTCTAAAGAAAAAAAACCAGCGAGCCGAGACACCCCCCTCGCTTCAGAGATTTTCGTAGAAATTCTCCCTTATTTTCTCAATCCTTCTAAGTATCGGGGATCGCAAACTATTCGCAACAAGACCAAAAAACTCGCTGTCTCGTTCGGAACTTCTAAGATTACTCCTAGCTCATCTCTAAAGTACCTCGGTGCTGATTTTCACGAATTTCTAAAATTTAATCCTTACGTGCGGCGTAAAATCAAAGCTGCCGAATTCGCATTTCAACGCATCAGACATCTTTTCGCCAAAAAGATGGGTATGACCACCAAAGCTAAATCCATTTGCTATCAGACCCTGATCCGGCCTATCCTGACTTATGCTTCCCCATCCTGGATTACCTGTTCAAAGACTGTCATGGCAGAAGCGGAGATATTCGAAAGAAGAATCCTCCGCTTCTGCACTGGTAGGTTCTACAATCCGGTAACTAAAAAGTGGCCGAAGAACCTTCTCCTCTATCAGGAGTCGGGTCTGAAGCCACTTAGGGACCGGGTTGTAGAATTAACGACAAGATTCTACGGACGAACTGACGGACATGAAAACGGACTAATTTGGTCAATAGGGTGTACAGGTGGCTCTAATGAGCCATTTATGCGCCCCGCGAAATCAGTTTATGAACGCCAGCTCATGGATGCGCTATTTAGCTATGTAGGCCTTCCGTCGAACAGAAGAGGCTAAGTGTAAGACCTAGGTTAAGTTTTAGGTCTAATTAGGTTAGGTTAGTTATAATTAGGTATAGGTTAGAGCTTAATTGTAGTGTAAGGTAGATTTTAAGTCAAGTATTGCCCAGGTAATCCCAGTACTGTACAAGCTGGGTAGTATTATTAGTGTGTAAGATAAAATGTGTTTAAGAAAAAATATTTATATAAAAAAAAACTATAAGAGCCAGCAGGCCAAAATAGTATAGCCGCTAGACTTAAAATTATTATTGCTAATTATACTTTAAGCTAGGTTAAGAATGTACAACTAAAATGAAATAAAAATCTTCTTCAATCAATCAATCAATCCTTATTTTCTCACTGGGCTTAGCGTTGAACAAAGTTACGATGCATACGCAACTCACTCGCTCTTGTTTTAAAGAATAACGAATGATTAGTTAAATGTGTGAATTTTGAATTGTTTTTCACGATAGCTGAATGTCGAATACAGACGACCACACAACACCGGTCCACGCTACCGCTTCCATACATTCAATACGGCATTGGTTTTTCTGCAATTTCCCCAGCAATATTATATGTTGCGTTTCGTAATTTTTTGGCTGTTGTGTGCACATATACTCTTACTATTTAAAATTCTAATGCAATTCAAAAACGATTTTAGTACAATTTCTTTACAATCAACCACAGAGGATGTCACCAAAATGTCCTGCAGGAAGTAAATGACGGAAAAAAAAATTTGAATAAAATGAGAGATAGGAATGGATGCCGAAAAGAAACTTACGATATTTATTTTCTTTAATTTCCCTTCCTGCAACGAATGCTTCCTAAACATTAAACTAATTCCTGATTCTGAAAGGTTAAGCAATGATTGATCATTGTAAAAACCATAAATATATCATGAATTAATGCTAACTCTCAAAACTTCGAGGAAAATTCAAACAAATTTAAATTTGAAAAAAAATAGACAATGGAGAATTTTCTAACACATTTATATTTTGCATTGACCCAAAGCAATGCAAAAATCTTCTATTTTGCACGAGTAAATATCCCACATACATATGTAAAATAATCAAAAAACTATTACAATAACATGCCAAAAAAAAACCCGCCGCCAAATGTCAATTGTCATCACCTTTCACCATCCATTTTAATGAACACCAAACTTATTGGCTCTGTATTTTCCGAAATGTCAGCATTGTGGTCGTATCTGTACAACGAAGTTAAATTGGAACACAAAATATCACTTACAAATATCATATTTTCGCAAGACTATATTTTCGGGCCATCAAGCCGTACAAACGTATGAGTGTACTGAAAAGCCAGTGCCAAAACAACAGCAACAACACATCAACTGAATAACATTTGCATATGTCCGATATACAAGAGTACTAATCACACGAATTCCTTCTCAACATTGCTCATCGTGTACGACGTGGTGGCAGTATGGAAATCGTCCAGTTTTGGTAATGACATTCAAATGTGGTTAGTAAACCCTGAAATCTGATCCCGAGATGCTGATTGAAAAAGTCGAAACAACGAAATACGAAATCGTCATTGCTAGCTCTGTTTCCTTATTTGGCAAATGATTGAGGGCTGCCAATTTGATTTAAAAAAAAGTTGAATGATTTACAAAGGAGGGGTTGGTAATTTAACTTTTCATTGTTTCAAAGTAGGCACAAATGCAAAGTGAAATCTAGTATCTGACTCACGCTATGGCAAACCATTTAGAGTAGATACTCATTTGCATAATATCTTCGTTTTTTAGTGATTAATTATACCTTGAAGCCCAATAATCCACGGACCAATCGACAGCACCGATCCAACCGCAAACTGTCTCAAGACTCCTGATTATCTTTGCAATGCGATCTTTTTTCTTTCTTGTATTCATTGTCGTTCTCGTCCTCGACTTCATCTCATTTTCGACAACGAACATATCGTACGGCATCGCACTGGTTTTAAACTGTCACGCTTTTTGGAAATCCTTAAATTGATTCACTGCCAATGTATCTACTTATTACATGTCCCAATCTGGCCTCGAGCTGCATAAATCCCGCGGGCACATGAAGTTTCGGTGCGATGTAGGCTGGTGCCGGTGCAATCGATACAAGGTAGAAACAAGGTGGTGGAGGGCTGGGGACCTGAAACGCCTGACGATACGTTATGTCGAAGATTTGTTTAAGCCAATTAGCCGAGGTGTTGAATGCGACAAACTTTTGCGTAAGGACAGAACGACTCTCGTTGACAATATGCCGAAATGAAAAATCACTTTGTTAGGGAATGAATGATGTTGTACGTGTTTAATGTTTTAGTTAATGATGCTCGAGATATCCTGAAATGATCACGTTGAATGATCGTGATTCATTACTGTGAATCTGTTTAAGTAATAAATTTGATGAAACAACTTGAAGATGAGAATTGTATATGAAAGCTTACTACCATTTGATTTCAGTTTTTTTCATTAGACAAGAAAAATTATTATAAATTTGAAACACATATGCAACAGAACACTCTGATTTGAAAAAAAAATATTCCTAGTTTACTTATTTTTTCCAAATATTATTTTGAATTTATTAAAATTAAATTCTAGTTCAATAAATATTTAGGCATTGCCGAAAGCTTTCTTACGAACAGAAAATACTATATAAGCGTTAACGGAGCAGATTTGTTCTTAGAACCTCTAACATCAAGTGTCCCACAAAGTTTCTTAATTATGTACGCCTCCCGATGAACAGGAGCGGCTAGATTAAAAATCTAGATTAACATATAGGCTAAGTTAATTGTAACTAGAAATTAAATAGAAAAATCGTCAAGACCCAGCAGGTCAAAATAATACACTGAAAGAAAAACTCTTGGTTGGTTCAACTATTTTTAATAGTATTGCAACGATTCATTCAAAATCGTTAAACGAACTACGGAAAATAGTTATTTTTACTATGTTAATATAGTTAATTTAACGATATAAAAGTAGTTGGCTCTGGTTATACAAAAAATATAGCAACGTTCATGAAATCAACTGTTTTAATTGTTTCATAACCACGAAAATTAGTTGATAAATAGAAAAATATTCATCAATTCACTCAAAGCTTCAACGTTTCGAATTATCAACAGTTTTTATGGTACTTAAACTACTTCGCAATAGTTGATTTCAGCAAACGTAATTCAGTGAGCAACGTCTTTGAAATTATTCTACGCAAAGTATAATGGTTTCAACATTTGGACGTTTTTCATGCTCCGAATGAAATTGTTTATCAACCACGCGTCATGGTGCATAAAAGTAATCAACGATTTTCTTATGGTTGTTTTAACTATAGCCCTAGTTGATGCAAAAACAACTAAGGCAAACTGTTGATTTTTCATACTCCTCATACTCATACTCCTATTCTATCGTAGAAGTTTCATATGCTAAATGCCAAAATTGTGTTCGGTTTGCTGTTCGATATAATTCATTTGCATGTTATGCAGTGAAGCCTTTATATTACGTTGTATGACGCTTTATAAGTTAACACTGTATGACATTACAGTGTCTTCCACTGTGGCAAACGCAGTGGGCTGCGACAAAGTGGTGTCAAAAATTGCTGTTAACACAAAACAGCGGCATTGCGGCAACGGCGCCACAGGGGGAGGCGTGAATGCCGCAGTTGAATTTGGTGAATCACAATGCGCCAACCAAATTCATTTTGTTTGTCTATTGTATTGCTAAATCCTGTTGTACGAGGATTAGGTTGGCTTGTCGCAATACACATCAGCCATCGCTTGTCTATTATACCATTCAACCTAATTCAAACAGAGTTAATTCAACCGAGTAGTGATGCCAACCTATGGTAGGTATCACCGCTAGCGGTGCGGCAAAATTAAAAATTTGGCAAATTCTGCCGCAGCGGCAAAATCGTACTATGTATATTGTTGGAATACCATTGTTTGTGGTTGATTACTTTTTTTGCACCACGGACGTTGTTTATCAACCACGCGTCATGGTGCATAAAAGTAATCAACTATTTTTTTATGGTCGTTTTAACTATAGCCCGTAGTTGACGCAAAAACAACTAAGGAAAATTGTTGATTTTACCAAGATTTTTCTTTCAGTGTAGTGCAGTTAGATTTTTAGTTGTTCGTTGTCAGTTATACTTTAAGTTGGGCTGAGAATCTGCAAATAATATTGTATATATAATCTCTTCCGTCTCTTCCGTCAAAATATGTTAAACATATATTTACAACTATTCCAAGTATATTTGTAGAAGCAACACCAAGTAAGCGAAAATCAATCCATTATTAATTGCTAAAATAAAAATTCACTATGCATCGAAATATCCATGCTGTTTATTTCTAACATTCCAATGTCTTAGATTTGTAGCAGCCAATTATCAAACATTTAAAAACACTCAAGAATCCTTTTTTCCAATAATGTTTCAATAACTTTTCATCAGTTCAATAACATTGTTATTAAAGAACTAAATCACAATGTTTCTGTGTGAGGATGGCTCAAGTTTTATCAACAAATCAATATAACCAATCTGGAAAATACACGCCAACAAAAGAAGAAAAAGCACAGTGTGCGATGTCATGTCCGCTGAATAGTATCATTTCAATTTCATCTTGCCCAGCGACAACTTTATAAACCCGATTATTTGTTTATAGTTTAAAATTAACACAAACTACACACCAGTGATTTGTGATTATCCTAAAAGTCCGTCCTGAATATAAAAAAGTAAATTATTCAAATTCTTTAATATAAACTGTGAAGCTCCTAGATTTAATTTTTTTTAGCAACCATATAAAAGGGAGATTGCCTAGGGATGGTAACATAACAAACAGTAGTAGATCTCAGGCCCCAGAAAACGTTGCGCCGACATTAAAAATTCCTCTATTCTCGAGCGCTTGACCTGATCTTTCATTTACTTACGTAGAAACCCAATTCTGGGTCAAGAGTATGCACCTAAATTACCAAGAACGATCACTTGGTGGCCTCTTAGCTTCGAAAATGGTTGAAATAATGAGCGATGTTTTACTAAACCCGGCAAAGTAAAATAAATACAAAAACTTAAAAAACTATTAGCTCGGAGCAGCGATTCGGAGCCAAAAAGATTGGATTCTTTTCTTTAGAGCTAAGTGACTATGAGCCACAATACTTGTTGTTTGAAAGTGTTTATCCTTTTGTCATAAAAAACAAACTGAACTCAAGAAATTAAATATCGATACTTCATGCCCGGCTATGAAGATCGACTCAATGTCAAACCGACTTCATTCCGAAAAAGAGGTGCACATCATATTTCTATGAATCAAAACTCAAATTAGTGTCTTCAAGTTGTACCTTGATTTCAATCTAGGGTGTTAAATTTCTTACAATTGATTTTTGACTACGACCTCATTTCAACCATCCATTTATAATAGCAGCCGTGGAGTATGCCATTATTGGTACTACATAAATTTAATTTATTAGTTGATTTACGAAGAAGAAAACTTTTGAAAGCAAAACTTTCGGTTAACTGCATTTCACGCCTTTTTGGTTTCCTAAACTAATTTCACTAGAGCTGCTTTCAATACAAAAGTTTGCCACGATATCGGGCTCTACATACACACCGAAACACCAAGAGCAAACCCATTGCCTCCGACAAAATATGAGATTGCAAAGAAAGTCTTAGATTTAATGACTAAAATAAGAATATGTCCTCCTCCAAATTCACAGGCACACTACTGTAAATGGTCCCAAAGAAAAGAATCGGTGAATGGAGACCATGTAGAGACTATCGGCACCTAAAAACTGCAACAGTTTTCGATAAAGATCCGCTACCAAATTTACAGGTTTTTACTATAAATCTACATAATTGCAAGATATTCTGAAAGATCGATTTGGATTTAGGCAATCAAATTCCGGTAGCTCCAGAAGATGTATACACAACAGCAGCTATCACTTCATTAGGTTGCAATGAATTTTTACGGGCCTACACCTAATTCACATAAAAAACTTCATGATTTCTTAAAACAAACCAATCTTGTGTCATTTGGCAGCTAATACTGATAAACTGATATTGATCACGAAATCGTTTCTGGAGCGAATAACATCGTAGCGGGCAGTCCATTTCCCAAAATTTCCCAAAGCTTCTTTTGACGGTGCTATCGTAGATGATTGCAGTATACTGATAATTTGCTGTAGCTACAAATTGGTCACCTTTATAGCAGCCATTGGCTCTATTGTTCGGATGTTTCATCACTTACCAAATATTAGATCCCACGTTGGGCGCCACTTAAGTAATGACTATAAGAAAGTAAATCAGGAGATTTCAAGAGCTCTAGAGTACTTCGGAGTACTTCTCGCTGTCCTAACCGTAGTTTACGTATGTATACGTATCAGAGCGCATGCACAATGGTGAAAATTCTCATGTAAAGCTGAATTGTGTTCCATCAGGAAAATGTAGCCTAATACATTTCATGTACGAATGCTCAAGCAAATAGAGCATTCGCTTTTGTCGTGTAAGGGTTCTGGTTCAAATTTAGGTACAAACACAGGAGCACAGACCAAGTTTACGTAAATACAACTATGAAAAGGTAGTTGAGTCAAATCAGCGGTAAACCGTAGTGTGAAACCAACCATTTTACTCTCGTAAAATCTTGGAGTCTGGGCCACCTCTTCTCCAACTCCAAAACACTTTCATTTAATCTTATTTGCCATAGCTACGCATCTTCGTTTCTATAGTAATCACGAATATAATTTCATATTTTCTTTGCCTCTTTCTACAGTCAAATTATAGAAAGAGGCAAAAGAGTTAAACTATAGAAATTTTCAATGGCAGGATCTTTTTATGGAAGGATCCAAATATAATAATTAACAATCTTAAAAAAGAGCTTAAACTTATCAATAACTGTTACATCAAATGGAAATCAAATTAATTCAGAGAAAACTACGACAATATACTTGCCAAATCCACAGCTAAATCATTTCCATTTATGGACATAAATTGTCTGTTATTCTAACTCGACGAGAAACTTATCTTTCATTCGCATGTCGAAACTATGAAGTCGAAAATTTTGAAGATCATTCACTAATGTATCCTCTTATTAATAGCAAATTCAGGCTTTCGACAGCGAACAAACTACTTCTTTTTAATTGTAGCCAATCGTTTTTTAAGTGTGCCCAATATGGAATAATTGTGCAACATCACACGTCCAAAGTCTGCAAACATGACAAAAGAATATTTGAAAATCATTTTTAATAAAACTTCTGCGAAAATCAAGAGAATACTTGATATCTCTAAACTTTCGAATCCAAAATTTCTCAATAGATGTTCGGTTTCCAACAATCCTCTAGGTGCATCACTAACGGTAAATTTGTAACGACACCATAATCTAAGCACATTAACATAGTAACGCAACTAATAAAATTAAGTCAAATTTAAATTAAAACAAGCTAAAATGGAATTGTTTTTGCGGGATGGTTAAAGGCAATAGAAAAATTTTTATTGAACATTTTTTTTTTGACAAAGTGGTTAAAAAAAAATTAATTTTCAATAAAAATTTTTCACTTTTAACCATCCCGCAAAAATAATTCCACTATGATTCTGCTTTCGGAGGCTTATTCCGTAAAACGATCGAGTCTCCCGTATCAATTATTCTCTGCTTTGTTAAGCTTTAGAGACGATATACGTTGTGTATGCTGATTTATAGACAAGAAGGGAACCATGATCACAAATCATTAACCTTTATGAGTATAAAACAAGACAATTTACATGCTAGCTATTTGCTTCACCAAAAAGTCGATAACTCCTTGTTCTCCATTTTGATGTTGAATTTTTTGCTCTTTCTTAGAGTTTTGTTCTTAATTATGCATATTGTTTAGACGATTTGGCCATTCAAAACTCATTATTTTATCTCCAAAACTTTTTCCAAGTAATTTTTTACACCTTTATTTTATTTACATTAACATAAGAATATTTTTTTTTCACTCCGAGCAAAGATTATACTCTTGTTTAAAGTTGAAAAGCTTTGTTATAAATTTTTACTAAATGAAGTATTTTTTTGTTCAATAAAAAATTTGTAAATTGTGGGCAGTCAACAAATACACAAAATAGTCAGCACAAAACCTCCAACTCTGACATTATTATACTTTTCCGACAAAACATGTTTTCCACCTTTCTCGTAACTGATTTCGAGATTTACAACTATTCAATTATCTCACGTAAATCCACCAAATCCAAATAACGTGCATCGAATCGAAATGAACTTCACATTCATCACAGTTGCAAAATGAGTTTCCCGGTAACAGTCCTCGTATTTAGGTTAAACTAAGAAAAACACATCTGTACTTCGTAAGTTCTTTCTCATTAGAATCGCAGTCGCGTTTCTTGCATTTGCAACTGCTACTCCATGGCAACCTGAGACGACAGATAGAAATTGCCCAGACTTATGACGTTTCTCGTCTGTCCCGGTACCGAAATGCAGTTATGAACGAAATATGATCAGCCAGAAGCATGACCATCTTCTTGCTTCTTGTCCAACATTGATAGCGGTTGTATATGAGTTGAAGACGAATAGAAGCGCATGTCGAGGCGTTCCTGACGACCTTCTTTCGAAAGTGCTGAGAAAACTGCTGAAGAAAAGTCAGTAGATGGATACCTAGGCGAATGAAGATCACATGAAAAGCAATAGCATGGAGAGGAAAACTAGGAATACGTGACTTCACATAAATTTGTTTATTACTAGGTTCGTCTTGCTGATTCTTTTCGCATTAACCATTCGCATTTGAGATTTGTTGTGCGAAATGGTGTTGCTTTTTTAGACGTTCCATGAAAATTTGAAATTCGTACGGTGGTAAGTCAAATCCCATTGATGTTTTCATGACCGTAAAAGAGTTGTAGGTATTTAGATAACTTTGAAATTTTATTTCATAGTCTAAAAAAAACCATCGAATTATAATTCAAGGATGTTTTTGATTAGTTTTGCAGATATTGGTTTTTTTCGGGAAGTATTACTATCGTGGCAGCACTTGTGCAAACATAAATTTCCCTCCATTCATTGATTTTTCCGATATGTAGCTGTGTGGTTGGCCTTCTATAATTATTTTTAATCATCTTGTTAACCGAAATGGCTAGGCACATAGTATATTGTCAGATAGCCTACAATTTATTTGCCAGTTAGATTTGTGTCTAGTTTCGGATTGTTCGCCACCAAACATTTTAAGTACAGACCACCGATTGTAATTCTATCACCGACATATTACGTCTTCAGTTAGTGGTGTAGACCTCAACAAACTAAGACCAAATGAAGACGGAAGGAAATTATGAAATCAACGTGAATGTGCCGGAGAAAGGTAAAATGGTGTTCGAATTCTGAAATTCACCGTTTTCTGTCAAATATTGGAAATGATGCATTATTTAGTGCTTTTGAGAGTGCGTTAATTAGGTTGTAGACTTTGCTGTAATGAAATAACTGAGAACTGAGCGTATTATTTAATTTTATAACTAGCTACCTAAAATTCATAGAACCGAATGGACAAAAAAAATAATTTATATCCATAACTAAGTATGAAGATATTTTGGTCATTTAAAAGACTCAAGAATTTTTACGTTTGTTTTTTATTTTGTAATTGTTAGAACACCAATTTTAACTGCAAGTCTTTTGCACAATCGGAATGTGTTTCGATTTTTATGTTTATTAATGATTTGATTGATTACATAAACACGAAATCTCGGTGGAAATCTTTTCAGAGCTCGAGACATAATCGAGTTGAAATTTTCAGGATATGTTAATGTCTATGAGTTGTAGATGATTATCATTTGCAAGAAAACACTTGCAGCTTTTGGGCAGATGTTTTGAGAATTTACAGTTGTCTCTATATTTCCCTGCAAACAAGATGCTCGAAAAATAGTATAAATAATCAAAATCGATTACGTCTTTAGTTTAGTTAAGATCATACGTTGGAAAATTTTAGCCCCATGCAAGCCCTAGGTGCCTAAAAATATGCAAAGGAAGTTTGTAAAATTTTCAAATTGCAATAATTTCTTACAGAGAGATCAATAAACACAGATGTCATGAAATACACAGGGCACGTTGATGGCCGTAAGGGATGCACTTTTGTGTGCGGGTTTTTATAGAAACAGAAATCCTTCGAATCATTGACAAAGTTTCCAGATTAGGGGGTTTCCCCTAAAATGGGGGACTAGAAGCACTCTCTGGGTTTTTTTTGGGAAAGCAAATATCGAGTATATTTTCTTGGAGAAAAACCCCCAAATAAATCGAATGCCAGATTCAAAGATGTTATTTTAATTAATAAATAAATAATATGCAACTCCAAATTTTACATCAAGTCTAGTTTTATGTAAGAGAAATGGCACATTATGGGACATCAATAGGTTAGAATACAATATACTTACACTACTATCAACTGTGATATAGCCCCGGCTTTATTTATAATACTATGAATGCTCATTGCCATACAAATTTGTATATAGAACAATACAACTTCAAACTGCTGTGTTTTAGGCAGCTATTAAGTGTGGCACAAAATTTAGTTACTAGCACTACAGTAAGTGCTGCGGGGTATGTAGTGTAGTTTTTCTTTTGTATAATAGTTTTCGCGTTAAATATGTGCTAATTTTTCTTGTTATTCATTAATTCTCGTACT
Source organism: Nemotelus pantherinus (assembly GCA_963978885.1). Classification (NCBI taxonomy): domain Eukaryota; kingdom Metazoa; phylum Arthropoda; class Insecta; order Diptera; family Stratiomyidae; genus Nemotelus; species Nemotelus pantherinus. The sequence goes on from OZ022266.1 coordinate 8,567,077, forward strand.
TTTTTGGGGGTTTTTCGGTTGAAATTATACTGTTTCGAAAATTTTTGAGTCTGGCGTGAGGGATTTTTAAAAAACCGGATCTGACAGCACTGATCAATGAACCCCCTGAAAATATTTCACAATTTAGGAAAAAAAGCACATTTTCCAGCATCTGCAATCACGAAATTTCTATAATAAGAAAACAGAAGCCTACAAAACCATTTCAGCTGCATATACTTACAATTGAACGTTTGTCAAAAGGCCAATATAAAAAAATAATGGAAAGTTGCGGCAAGATCTTTTTAAATTTCAAGATATTATCATTTCAGCATGAATGGTTTTGACGAGCTTGTGAAATTTATTGCTCCTGCCTAGAATAGAGCCTATAGGTAAAGTTGGGATTAGTGCAAATACTGATTCGAACAAAATTTTTAAAAGACAAAATTATTCATCGCAATAATATTCGACATATAGTATTCAAAATTAAATTGGATTGATTCAAAATGAAAAAAAGTTCGTCTTTTTCACTTTTTTTATTTTTGATATATTCACAAAAAAACATTTAACAAAAAGCAAAAGGAAAACACGTATGTAAATTCATTAACATCAGGTGAAGAGATTTTAGCTCAGCTCTCAAAAGTTTACCATTTATTTACAAAATTATTAAAACTGTTCGGCTGACAAAAAGTCAAACAGCACTGTAGCATTCCAAAGTGAACAAGCACAACCGTTAACACTGAGTGACTCACAGACTTCAGTAACTTGATTTTCAATTAAATAAATCTAATATCATGTCGCAGCATAACAGCATTTCGATAACATTTACATTCTATTGCTCCTCAAATATTTCACCATTATGTACTGGACTACACGACATTAACTGTTTACTTTCTACTAAATACGGTGAGAGCAATTGTTATCGCGGCCACCATACGAATATATGTCCGTTTAATGTAACTTACAAGGTTATCTTCGGGTTTTTCTAAGCAACCGGATACCACCGATCCGTGTATAAGTACGTATGGAAGCTATCCGAAATGACCAAATCAGTATTTTATTGCATCATTAAAGAGGCTTTTGTATAGCGTTGTGGTTGAGCTGTGTTATCCTCTTATGAATTTAACTATGCTCGGGCTCAGGCCCAAACCCAAGTCTTAGTCTCAACTGGCCCGATTGCAGTGGTCCAGACTGAATGCAGCTCAAGTGCATGTAGAAGTCAAAGTCAAAGCTGAACCATATCTATATGAGCGATAAAAATCAGTTTTGGAACTGAGCAAACAACAGTAGACGAAGCACCATACATTGTGGTCTCCCAGCAGCTCATGTAGGGTAGAATGATGTTTATTTTGATAATGGGGGCATTTCACGTGAAGCGGACAACGAAAAAAAATCAAGGCTCTGGATTTCGTTCATATTGTGCATAATGGTACTTCTAGAAGATATGAATGTGGATGCACAAGTTTTTGTTTCTATGAGGTTTAGTTGCCGAGTTATGGGCTTCTGAATAATTGACAAAATTGATAAAAGGTTTTTTTGAAAGCGGATTCTGAGATTCAAAATAAAATCTAAAAAACATTAAACATAATGATTGGTATAGAAAATTAGCTGTTATTTTTAATTTTGAAATTAGATTTGAAAAATAATTTTTTTTTCCTGTGTGGAACCGGAAATAGACACTTTAACTCGTAATTTGAATAATTTGGACCAGGTTAATTTTGTTTATTTTTATAACAAAACAAAGCTTAAAGTATACTTATTTTATCATAAAAGTTTTAGAATGGGATGGCCAGTAGTTTAGGAGATAGGTGAATTTAAATACATAAAAGTCGCATGGAACGTGGTACCGAGAGCTTGCTTAGGACAGCTAGTTGGCTCGAAAACAAAAATTGATTTGAAATGTGATTAGTAACGCCATCTCTTATTTGAAAAATGTTTTATTTTCCCATAAAAACCCAATATAAATATATTACGCATATATAATATATTTGACGCCAAGCCAATTCAAATTTTCCGTTATTTTTCGAGTTACTGTTCAACGTTTGCAATGACTATTACTTTCGTTGATAAGTTAAAGAGTCTTTATTATGTGTATTATGTCTCCGTTCGGCTATCGATGTTTCAACCCATTCGATTTGAAGTTTCATCGGAAGGCTAATGACCTAAGAAAAATTCCAAGAATATTAGCAGAAAATAAATTATGCCGAATCTGCAGGGAAAAACTAATCGTAGAAACACCTCTAGTTATTAAAAAAAAGAACTAGTTTAAGAAACGAGAGTAAAATTGTAAAAATTGTGAAATAAATTCATTTTTCCATACACAAGTACCTTTTTTTCACTAAGTAAATCCGCATTAGCAATTTTTAATATTTTATCTTCTATATATAAGTGACACAAGTGATATATAATAGTTTTACTACAAATATTTTGCTTTCACACTCACTACCTATCATAATCAAGCTCCCGGTACCATGCTCCATGTGACTTTTATGTATTGAAATTCACCTATCTCCTAAACTACTGGCCACCCCATTCTAAAACTTTTATGATAAAATAAGTATACTTTAAGCTTTGTTTTGTTATAAAAATAAACAAAATTAACCTGGTCCAAATTATTCAAATTACGAGTTAAAGTGTCTATTTCCGGTTTCACACAGGAAAAAAAATTTATTTTTCAAATCTAATTTCAAAATTAAAAAGAACAGCTAATTTTCTATACCAATCATTATGTTTAATGTTTTTTAGATTTTATTTTGAATCTCAGAATCCGCTTTCAAAAAAACCTTTTATCAATTTTGTCAATTATTCAGAAGCCCATAACTCGGCAACTAAACCTCATAGAAACAAAAACTTGTGCATCCACATTCATATCTTCTAGAAGTACCATTATGCACAATATGAACGAAATCCAGAGCCTTGATTTTTTTTCGTTGTCCGCTTCACGTGAAATGCCCCGACTACAAGTTTGATAGACTTGCAGAAAAGTAGATGCTTTTCAAAGTAACTTTCTGATTTTTTTATATATGTAGGTTTTTTTAGACCCATATATTTAACCTGAGATCTTTCGGCCACAATTTCTTCAGCTCGAACCCTAAAACAATATTTTCGCTATTCGGGTTCAAAAATTATCTTGCTTTTTGTCTGCTTCTCCGCTATCCAATCATGATGATCATTCGCATATGATATTGCTCTTCTGCATAAATGCCATGCAACGATCATCAACCAACCGCATTCTGCATCCATGAAGACACCATATAAGTAGATGGACCAGAAAACCACACATTGAGAAACTGTCAACGGGAAGTGGACGTCTAGTCTAGGCTATAAATGATGAGGTTTCCTTACCCGATATTTACAGATTGTCTTCTTTGAAATACTTTGTAGTTTCAGGACGTGTTAAATATGTAGCTATGAAACGTTCCAAGGTACTAAGCCAACTCTTAAATTTTTCCAGCCCTCGAAACATTTCAAGTGATGCGATTTCATCCCTCTTCAAGGTTTTTAGCTATGAATATTTTTAAATGAAAGCTTCAAATAGAATATTTTGCACTTTTATTCTTTTTGAGAAATCAAAGAAATAGTTTTAAAAGTCGTTGAAACGAATATGAACAAATGATCCGTTGGCCCCAACTGCATGCAATCGTCCCCTAAAACATTCAAAGCAAACACCTCAGACTTGTTCTTGCCATTGTTGAATCAAAGCCAATAAATAAAACCGGGTAATTTTCAGCTATTAAACCAATATGACTAAATCTGCATCGTCACATAGATCGTAATCTGATATCTGCTATAATTCTTCCTCGGAACTAGACATGTCTCTCTATAAAAATCGACAAAATTCTATCCTCCATTTTTTCCCCGGCTGACTTTGTGATCCTGTACACAGACGAAAAACCGCCATTCACGCTGAAGGGAAGATGATTCTGACGAAGCCACGATTGTCGGAGTTGTTGGAAATCTAAAGAAAATGCCGACATTCAAATTGTATCGGTTGCACTAAGGAATCGGACTTTGGATTTCTGTTTCCGATTCAATTCGCAAAAGATGTCAATTGACAACTTGATGAACAGGAAAGAATTTATGCTCGGTTGCAGGTAAAGGCGCGACATAGTGAGCAGCAGTATCAGCAGAAACAAAGCACTGAAATCGAAAGTCAGAGGGATAGTGATGTTGGGTAAAACCGTGCAGATGCTGAGTTGATTTGAATGAGTAGATCCCGAGGACAATTGAAGACGTATGCAAAGTAGCGGATACAGAAAAAAAATGTAGCTGCGATTCTTTGAGTATTGATTTGTGAGTTCTTTGTTGTGAAAATAAGGTAATGAAGATTTTTTTTTGCAGACTGTATGTGATTGTTTGGAACAGAGGCAATCAAATGACAAAAGTTAGTATCGAGGGCTATAAAGCTGTCACATAGCTTTTGGTGATGCTCCGCAATAAAAATATTTTTTTAAATAATACGCTAGCTGAATTTTTTAAAATTTTAGTTCACTATCATAATGGAGCTAAAATATTTGACTTAGTTTGACTTAAAAAAGGAAAAAAGATTTGGCTTAGTCTGGCTTGAGTCTCCATAATCTCTTACTGGACTGATAAATGCTATTTAAAACCTATTTTCAATCAAAATTAGCTTAAAGGGTAGCTAAACAAGTCCTTAAATACATTTTTAGGGCGTTTTTTTTACGTGGTGTCCACATTAGTTGCGTATTAGACCAATTTTTTGTTTGATTTTTTTTTTGTAAATTATTACAAACTTGTAACTTCAATATTTTTCATTTAAAACACAAGTTATCAGTAGCAATTATTGTCTCGTTCGAACATCGTGAAACTAGTTTTGAATAGTTTCGGTTGAAAATCAGATTCAAAATTTATGCTACTATGTTGATTTCAGCTATAAACTTGCCTATATTATTACCTGTTAAAAAATAACAAATCTGATTAAAGTTGTCATAAAAAAAAGACTTACCGCCAAATGGCAAGAAAAATGATCAAGTCGTGCACACAAAACTCGCATCAACAAAGACGCAGTATGGTTTGTAATACGGAAACATAATTCCATGTCAGCTCATTCGATCATCAATCGATATACACTTTTGATTTGTCTAGATTGTGATAATGATAATGCACCGAAAAATTCATCAAATATAACCAGTAACATTAATGCTTCCAAACAAACATCAATAGTTACAAATAAAGATTTAGAAAACTGTACGATACATTCTGAGCAAACTTAATATCAAATCTTTTGAATTCAAGTTTATCTGCTGGTAAAAAAAAAAATTCTGGCAATAATGTTGACAATGTAAAGATATTTGAAGAGCTTAAAAGTGTCAAACACAAGTTTTACATTTGGAAGCAGAGTTACTGCCGAAAGTTTATACTTTAAACGTATATGTTGAATCAAAGTCATATAGAATAGCTTGTGAAGATTTCAGAACTATACATATATCATTGTCAACGTAGTTTTAGTGATCGAGCAACTTATATTTTGAATTTTAAACAAATCACGAAACAATTCTGAAAATAATCACTGCCATATTTAGTAGTTAGATTGCCAAATGTGTCACGACCAAGCAAATTATTGCTGACAAATCAAATGCAAAAACAGTGAAGGGCCAAGTGTCGTTCAAGATCTAAAAGTACTCTGAGTGCAATGAAAATCATGTGCAATGGATGTCGATTGCCCAAGATGAGCTTAATACGGGGATATAAAGCGTTCACTAGCTGAAAGTTATAGGAAACAAAACATAAAATCCATTCGAAGCTGCACCGTTTAGCACAATGCAAACTTTCCCTGACCTGGCAAGAAAAACCTTGTCAACAAAAACGTCTGTATTTACAAATAATGCATGGATCTCCCGCAATTCCATCGAAATCAACTTAACAGACCAGTTTGATTAAATATTTAACCTTGCTGCGGAATAGCTTAAGCATTATCTATCGAAGATCATTTTAATGTTACATCAGCTATGCATGTTACAAAGCTATCAAGGCAAGCTAACTTTATCATCATAATTTGAGGGTGTAGCTGTGGCTCCATTCGGACTTTTACAAATTGAGAAACAATTTTCTGAAATGTTTACTTCCCGTTTTCATTTCCAAATACTTTTATGTTGTGCAAGGTTATCAAGAGCTTCCGGCAATGGGAAAAATAAAAGAATTGTTTCAAAAGTTAATAGATTTATAGTTCGCCACTATTCAACAGAAATTTTCAAAAATATTCAAAAGAAAAAATTGTCATCTTCACGTACTGAAATCTAAATGCAGTGCTACATGCTGGCAGCAGAAAAGATCCAAATTCATCTCTAAACATCTTCAACTTAGATTCGTCTTTAAATGTAAGAACTATATTTTATTGAAATTTTCCTTTTCAAAGAATCCAATGCTGATTCTGGTTGTCCAGCTTTTTCTTTCATTTTACTATTCGGTATCATTTTCTTCTAAGCGTTCTTCCGTAAACAATATTCTGAACGACAGAGACCTGGATGCTCCCAAATCGAAATATCTCAAATTGAGATCACACGAGAACCTTGCAAGTTCAGCTTGTTTGTTTGCTTCGCATAGAGACTATCCTAGACCAAAACGAAAATACTTTTCCTCGCAAAAAAAAGATAGTAGGCAAATTCATACGAACAAAACCAATAAGAAGAAGAGAATGAAAAACTGATCGAAGCCTAGATTTTTCGGTTAATGTAAAACGTGAAGGGAAACGTTTTTGCTTCAGCTGAGATTTTTCCCCATAAAATCGGAGTGCCGAGTCTAAAAAGCCATTTGCTAACAACTTCATGACAGATACGAAAAAAAGATTAGAGAAAATTCGTTAAGTATGATAATATGTGCTAATTAGATTCACTTCCTCAGTTACACGGAGTTTCGCGACGCTGGAAAATTTGTAAGACGACACATTTTCGATCGTACCGAAAAGGTTCGAGCCCTGATTAGAGACCATATGTTGTGATAGACAATGCAGGAGGATGGATATTATGCTAATGCTAAACTTAAATGTTTACATGGCTGTGATCTAAAATAATGCGCCTATTAATTGTGCTGTGGATTTTCTGCTCTAAGAGTATACATTTAGGACTACGAAGCTAGCAGAGAGCGATTGATGATGAAATCTGATAACTAAAGATTGCAAGTTTTACGTTATTCTCTAATTATTAATATTGATTCAACAAAGAGAAAAGCAGTCCCATCAATCCAAATTATACCCAGGTTGTCTTATAAAGCTTTCATTTCGCCCATAAATTCTTCCAATGGAAATATGTTCATTATTCGATTTATCATAATCATACAGATATCTTGTTGCGATTGCGAAAAAGAAGCAAGTCAATTACTAGGTCAGATTGATGGTCGTGGACTATAAATTACAAAGCGACAGCGACATGACAACAATCGGAACTGGCTATCAAATGCATTCCACGCTCATGAATTAAGCGTTCCATTAGATGTCTCCTTTTCCAAGTCAGTTTGCTAGTGCGAGATCGTTCAGCCAGAGTTGGCTTAATCATGCCTGCGACCAACTATAATTTAAGCATCTATCAACAAAGTCAACAATGCTATTGATTTCAGAGTCGCAGAAGTAGATGATTAATGGCCGTGAGGAAAGTATGTTTCTGTAATATTTACCTGTTGCCACGACTGCATATCATTAGTACAGAACGAAGGTGTCGTGGCATGTAAAACGCGATTTGCAGCTGAGTAGGGTGGGTTGGCTACAAGCAGTCTGTCAATAATCGCATCCCATTAGCTATTATATTATGCTACTAGACTAGTCGGGGGATAACGAGTTTATTAGTTTTAGTTGACTCAGTTTGGGCATTTGGAGCAGATTGATCATCAAAATGATATTTTATTTGAGAGTAACACCTATTTTGTTGACAGTACTTGAGAATCATTCTGAAGCCTTGTTCTCTTTCTTTGGAAATTTCGCGAAAATATTGGTGTCCTATGATCCTTGTTCCAAGAAGTTTATCAGTTACTCACTGAGCCTATAAAATTATAGCTATATAAATAATAATTGTTTAGCTGTCAATTTCTTGCAAACGATTGAGTAGGGCACTAACTGCTAAGGTGTGTAAGCCCTGGTTTAAAACCAACTATGATCAATCACCGGTTTTGAGCTAACCTAGATTCGGAAAGATACTTGAGCATAGGCGGGCCGTGGCCTAAAATCTGGAAGGGGCCAGGGACTGAAAGGTTCAAGACATGCGGTGATTTTGTTTTTGTTTGTACACGTACTGTTCATACAACTTATATAATTTACTAATACATTATATATGTTGATTTATTTTTTGTTATTTGCTAATGCATAATGTATTATCAAATAAACTTCTTGTCTGTGAATACGTATGAGCTACTACCACATGCATATAATGTGAATGGTAGGTATGAACTACACATGAATTATCAATGACCGCTAAGAAAGAAAGCTTGTTTGAATTATACGGGAATAGAATGGAAATAATTAGAAATGTAAGAATTTTTTTTTCTTTTAGAAGCTAAATATATTGCAACTTATACTTGAAGAAGAGGATAGCTTAGTTTCAAAATATCTTTGAAAAAATTGGAATATATTAAGCTTAGAAGGAAGAAATTGATCTCTTGCTTCAAAAATTAGTTACCTAGAAAACCTAGAAAAATCGAAAATAATTTGGCAAGATGAAAAGTGCAGTAACTTACTCTTTTCGAGCCATTTGGTTTGCAGGAATATCTTTGTAGCCGTAACTGCGTGTCCGAGACTAAGTGAAACAGCAAAACCTTTGAAACTAGTGCTTTTTGCTGTTTTCCGTTTTCGCGATCTTCTGGTAAATGTGAAATTCAGACAGTTCTTATCTGCGGATGATTTAATTTTTCCCCAAACTACATACAAGTCTTTTCGCTCACTTAGTAGTGTTCCATTCACAAAATTTATCCCATTCCGAAGAGTTGCATTTTTAGTTTGGAAATAAGTGCTTAACATGTTCGTTATAAAAAGAACATAGTGAAAGATGAAAAGATTTACTACAAATTTAGGATTACTGATTGAATGAAAGATCCTCAATGAATAAACTGAGTCGTTGTATTTTCCCTCATTCATTTCTTCCTCGAAAGCATCTTTCATAGTCCCATAGCTATCGATCACATATTTGCAATTGTGAAATCTCATTGACTAACGAGTTGAGCTTAAACTTCTCAGGCTCAAAATTATAAACATCTCATTCCACGCCTTGTGTTAAGACCAACTGCCTCTTCAAGCTGCTTCAACAATTCGTGTTGTGATGGCTTCGAAAAGTGTAGGTAAAGGGATTCGATGGCATTGAAAAAGGATGTAAACGTTTGGATTGTGAAAAATGTGTCAATCACAACCAGGATAATTTTATGAGCTAGACAGTGTACAAATGTGGCTGCAGGGTGTTTCATCTTAATTTAGATTGGTACACCACTTTTTTGTCCTGACATGCCACTAGTACCATCATAAGACTGTCCAACAACAGGCAATTCGGAAAGTCCGTAGCTGTCTAACAGGCTCAAAACTATATCTGCTAAATACGAGGCATTTCTAGCTCCTGAACAGTCTACAAAGCTTGAGAACCTTTCTTCGACTGCTAGCTCTTTAGCAAATCTGACAACCACGGAGAGTTGTTCCTTCTGTGGACCCTTGTTTCGTCTGCCAAAATGGATATCAATCCGCAATCTTTTATTTCAGCTGTGTTGTCCTCGCGAACGAATTCAGCAATTATTTTCATCAATTCATTTTGTGTTTTGTCACTACAGTAGTTCGCAACCTTGTTTTTAAAATTATTTTCAAAAGTTAAATCATGCTTCGCGAATAATGTACAAAATTCTAAAAAAAACCACGGTTATCATTGGCAGCACTTTCATCAAGTCCTCCGAAAGCACGTCCTTGGCGATTGAGACACGTCGTAAGGTCGATAACCTTCTCCAAATAATTTCGGTTCATCTTGACAATATTCCAAGACTGTTCAAGCACCATATCATTTACTGTCTTCCAAGTACTATTAGAGTTTTCTCTCTTGAGTAGATACAGGTCTGACAAAAGTTTAATGAATATGATAAGAACCATGTGACGGCTGTGTCACTATGAAAAAACGCTCGGTGAAATTGAAGTGCTAAGGCTTTTAACTTCCGATTATTAAATTATAATAAAATTCACACACATTTAACCTGAGTGTAAACCAAGTAGGTCATAGATATCATAAAAGTGGCAGGGATGCCACTTTTATTCTCCAAATGACTTCGAAAATTGTATTCTAAGATAATCTTAATAAAAAAAGGATGATTGGCGAGGTGCTTTTCGTCTTTTTCTGAACGTTTAACTTGTCGAAATTAAATATTGCCGTCCATTTCTCGAAATAAGTCCCAAAACATCGTAATTAATACCGCAAATAAGACAGTCTCTATGTTATAAGTTGTGTGTGCTTTGGTATAGGCTTACACTACTGCACTACATAACTCTTGCTGTAACCACAAAAACCTAAGAGGCGAAAATTTATGTGTCTGCTGTTGGAAATATTTATTTTTCTGGGAGGGGCAACCTAGGGTCTGGGGGGGTCCCGGCCCCCCCTGGCCCCCCCATGGCCCCCCCCTACGGCACGCCTATGTACTTGAGTTAAATCAGGAGTAAAGTGAGTCGTTGAATCTATTTACAGATGGAAGAAGGCTACCAGCTACAACCCTCCGATCCAAAAAAGTTTCGGAACTAATATTTTAGTAGAAAGCTGCAAAGTTATCACTTAAAAATTCTTATTACTTCAGTTTATTATGAACACTATTTTCCATAAGTTTTGGTCCACATTTTGATATTTCTCGCTGCTGATTTTTTTTAAACATTAAGTAATGAGCGAGAATGGTTCGTTTAAATCAAATAAAAGTCGAAATGACAAAATTTTACCATGTTTATGTATTTGGGAGAAGACCAGTTATCAAGTTTACGTTTACTTTTTGCATTAAAAACTAGCCAGCTGTTGAAATACTTTTCAAAAATAAATTATACAGGGTGGTTGATGAATATTTCTGCCTGAAGAAACTCAAATCACTTTTCATATATTTTATTTTTTTCTTCATTTGTTTCTTATGAAGTTTTTTTAGTGGGTTTTAAAAATAATTGAATCGAAATGTTCCAACACTCGGTGACGCATGTGCGTCATCGTATCAAAAAGCTATTCATTATTGCCTAGAAGATTGCAACGGAAAAAGCCCCAATTATCGTTGAAATCATTCAAGTTTCTTGGGTTTGTTTTTTAAATTTTGTTTTTTTAAATGGAAGGAAAAACTGACGCAGCAAGGTAAGAAGACCTTAAGAGTCAAAGGAATGTGGAGTTTCTGAAAATCATTTTTGTAATTCAACCAGAACGGCCCCGGTTATTTGAGAAGTTGCACCATCTTGCTGAAGCCACAAAGATTTGAAAGGGATTCTCCTTTGGCTTAGCTCTGCAAAAAATAACTCTTTCAACATTTTTGAGTAACGGTATCCATTGACCGTAAGTATCAAACCTTTTTCTTCAACAAAGTAAGGCCCTACAATTAAAAATAAGGGCCTTACGGCAAATCACACTGTAATTGGAAGTGGATGCGATTCCGTCTCATGGAGTATCTATGGCTAAGAGTCAATCCATGTTCGACAGTTTTGTTTGTTAACCTTGCCGTTTAGATCAAAATGGGCCTCGTCAGACGTAAAAATACGGTTCAAGATGTTTTCGTCCTTTTCCACCATTTGAATTATCTTTTGGGTAAATATGTTTTTGCATTTTATAAAGCAAATAATTAAGAATATATGCAGAACTGTCTGCAGTGACTTTTTGCTGATACCCATTTTGATCAGATAAACTTCTTATTGAATCTCTGGAATTGGCTTGTATGGCAGCAACTACAGCAGCAATGTTACCTACGTCTAAACTGACGAATCTCGATGATAAAGCCTTCTTGAGATTGTGTTTTTTTCTTTCAACACAATTTTTCATGCGATTTCCCATGATATGTAATATGCATTTTTTTAAAAAAATTTGCTTAAAATTCCCTCTTCGAATTGTCCGTTTTTCATGTATTTTCCCGAGCAATTGGTGCTTTGTTTAAATTTTGGCTAAAACGCTTCGTGTAATTTTCTATCCACTAGACCATTCAATTTTTCAGCCAATTCTTTGAGGAATTTTTCAAATGATTTCCCAGGCAAAAAGAAAACAGCAAGAACATTTTTTCGCGAGTTTTCATACAGACATCCGTGTGAGTTTTTTCTGTCTGGTAATTTTCCGTACAACTTTTTTTACGATTTCCCCTTAATTTTTCATGCATTTACTATTGAAATTCGGCATGGAATATTCTGTTGGAATTTTGTACAGTTCAAATTTTTGTATAGTTTTACTCAAGCGTTAAGAAGAGAATTAAGTGATGAAAAAAATGATTATAATTTGTGATAATAATTTTGGAAAGCTGACCTACTCTTAATCTTGACTTATGACCATAAATCAAAATCTATGAGCTCATGTACATACATATATGAAACAGTTTTCCGAACCGCTAAAAAATATTCAAAGTTTCCACATCATTGCCAAAAACAATGAGGACGCAACATTTTAACATACTTCCATATCGTGCAGCTCATACAAGTACCCTCGAAATCTACCTAAACCGTATGTTTTTCAAATGTATACCACGCAAATACCGAAGCAAAGAACAGTTTCACTTACACGGAATTAATTTGCTCAAGAGCCATGTCTACCAAAAGTACTAACCTTAATAGCTCAAGCACCCACTCTATATTTTCGGTGAGTATATCTCTTCACCATTTCAAAACGCTCCAAATCGCAAGAACAACAAAATGGAACAAATCGACAAATCCGGGATCAGTTTGAATGTAAACCACTCGGAACAATGAATTGATCATACAGAAGTGAATTATTGGATAATCGTTTCGGCTAGAAATCGTGAATCACCTGCAAGCCGAATACCCCGGGTCAACTTACCTTGACGGCCGCAACCCGTACTTTATGAAAAGAACTCTATCTGAATCTCACTTGAATTGTCTAGGTAAATGGTTCTATCTGCGCGCACAATGGAAGCAACTCGAGCCCGGACAATAAAGTCCATTGAAGAGAAATTAACTGAAAAGGAAAATGACGTGGAGGAAGTTCAATTCATATTATCGGTAACGACCAGCTGGATATTTTCGACTTGGTGGAGGCTTAGACTATGAACAACTTAATTGAGAGATGGACAGTGTAGTTTACTTTGGTGTGTTGATATAAAAGCTGAGTAACGGGGTATGATGGTGAGGATGATGGCAAAGACGACGATGAATGTGATTACGTTGATGACTTCTCAATTTTATGGACAAGATCGACATTTTCGACCTGGTTGACCTGAATATACGGGTCACTTGCTTGTCGAATGGTCATTTGTCTGAGTGAGAGGCGTAAGTTATTGAAAATTTTCTTTGAAAAGAACTGAATCAATCAATGCAGTCGATTCATTTACATCAATCAGTAGAATGAGCTTTCAATTATTTGTTAAATCCACAAATTTTATGTTTTACTTTATGAAACTTTTTACGGATGTCAAATTTCGCTATCGAACTTAATGAAAGCTTTGGAATAAACGACGTACTTCTTTCATTTCTAGGGGTTTCCACATTTAATATTTAGTATATCCTGATGAAACCCATTAAACAGCAACAATTAGTATCTGGCATTTAAGATTAATAAGATTAATAGTACATTTACTTACTTACAGAAGAATTAAAAGTAATCGGATCTCATTAAGCGGTTACGAAGATATGATGATGCGATCATTTAGAAGGTGAGACTTACGTACTTAGTTGCGCTATTTTTTGCATCTGCGAATGTATAGTATGCAATTATTTTTTTTACATTTCAAGTGAAATCGGACGTATTGCTGTTTACTAAAAATAGGTATTGACGATGATAAATGTGCAAATTACCCTGAACTACGACAGAATGACAAAATGTTTCACTTTTTAGGAAATAAAGTAAATGACGTGGAAATTTAATGCTTTTAACTCAAAATTTCCAAAATTCTATGACCCAAAAGAACGTTGACACTAAACCAAATTACCTATTTTAAGCACCCGAATTTGGGGCTCAAGTGAACTCACGACCAGATCATTAAGCTCGAAAATTATATTAATCTTAAGTACAACCACATGTTAGTAGAAGCTCAAAGAATAAACCGTTAATATTGGGGCTGTGTTGCCATCTTCAAAAAAGGTTTGGTTAACTAATTGCTTTCTGCCCTACTACTTCCGATGCAAACATTGAACCAACCTGAAATACAAAAGATAGTTTTGTCTTAACGTGAAGCAAATAGGGTAGAGTTTTGACTGCGAAATTAGAATATACCTGCCATCTGCGGTCATTTACTTTATTTTATTTATGAAGAAGCCAAAAATTTAAAATTTCTAATGATAATGATCTAGCAATGAAAATGAGCAATAATTGTTTGTATTTCTTAAGTTTTTAAACTTTTTTTAGTAACCCTACTAAAATTTGCACCCCTACAATTTCTAACCCGTTCAGAAGATCGAAACAAAATGCACAGGATTAGTTGACTTACCCAAGGTTGCAGTGCTAGTTTTGCTGGTTGGCTGCTATTTGTGGGTCCTAGTGGCACTAAAGTGTTGCTAGCACAGAATAATTTCTTCATTTTCGTACTTGGATATGCTGCAGTGAAATTGTCATGTGATAAACATCCTGTAATGAAAATTAGTAAACTCATCCAAAATCTCTGGAAATCTCGCTAACTAATGACTTCCAATGCAACCATCGGATCACAATAGTTCACGCTATAAACCAGTTCGTAAACTATTTGGCAGAAAACTTTTTTTGACATTAAATTTTTGAATAGTTCATTTGTTTGACACCATTCCAAGTATGAGCAGATTGAACTTAGATTAATGTTGCAAAAAGTTTAGGATTAGAATAAAAAAGAGATTTGCATAAACAAATAAAACAAAAAAAAGAAAAACCATAATAGATACTTATGGATCTGCAATATTTGGTTTCAGGACATAAACTGAATACAAGATCGGTCATAACAACAGAAATCAAGCCACAGTATTATAGATGAAGAAAATCCCAGTTGTAAGCCAGCAAAGCAATCTACGGTGCAAGTAAGTGAATTCGTATACCAGTTTTTTTTATATTGTTGCAAGATAAATTTTGTAAGATAAATTTTTTAAACGCTTCGCAAAGCTACTGGATATTGAAATAAGTTTTCGGCATTTCTTAAAAGTTGTCGCTATTGTCAGAAATCTGGCAACGTCGAGGAACGGCATTAGTAATAAGTAATAGGATAGTTTATGAGAGAGTCGAAGAACGTCCGTTGTCTAGTGAAGACGCTTCGCGTCAAGAAATAAAGTTTTATTTTTCCTTTAATATACAATAAACGTTGGTTTTATTTTACCGGTCCACCATCCACCCCTGCATCCTGACAGCTCAGAAGTGGGATCTGGCCGGTCAAATTTTTTTCCAAGCTCCGTGAAGGAATCATATTCTTTAACGAAAAAAACAATCAGTCTCGTTGTTCCGCATACATTCGTCCGTAGTGCAGTGCTAAACGATCAACTCGAAAATATCTCTGTGTTGAGTAGTTTTCTTACTTGGTGTTTAAGCCTGTCGTTGCTCGTCGCTTGACTTCGTTCATCGTCATCGTTGAATGCTGCCGTCGCTTGGCAATTCGTTTACCGCCGCCACCGAATCTTGTGTCGTACATAGCTACCGTATAGCAATCCGTCGTAGTGTTATTGCATTTTTGCGTTCTGTTTCTCGTTCGCCACCATCGACTCTCGAGCCGTATATTGCTGCCGTATAGCAATCCGCCATAAATTTAGTGCGTTTTGCGTTCTTATTTCTCGTAAATCGTCACCGAATCTCTCGCCGTACATTGTTGCCATTTAGCAACCCGTCAAATCGTCATTGCGCTGCGCGTTCCTGTTTGTCGTTCGTCGCCATCGAATCTCTAGCCGTGCATTGCTACCGTATAGCAATCTATTTGAGTATTGCGTTGTTTTTATCATTGTGGAGATTATATAAACAGTCGTGTTTTCGCTCTACCGTTAATTATTCCGTTGTCTATCGTAAAAATAAAGACAAAATGCCGAAAGTACCAATTTCCTCCCTCACGAATGTGATTTTAAAAGAAAAATTGCGTGCAATAGGATTGTCAACAAGTGGCAATAAAAATGAACTAGCGATACGTTTAACCGATGCGCTGGAAAGTGACGTAGTGGATTTAGAGGAGGAATCTTTTGATATGGGTGAAGAAATTTCCCTTCGTGAACAAGTGAGGAGTTTAACCACCATGGTGATCGAATTAAAAAACATCGTCGTAGCCATCGGTGATCGTAATGTTCCAGCGCAAAGTGCGGTTGTGCCTAACCAAACTGCTGCGGAGGTAGCCCCAAATCCGATCTCGCCGTCTGTCAAAGTAAATACTCCAATCCGAGGTGAGTGCCGTGGTACACCAGCTCGATTTGCTGATAGTGTCGGAACTGATAGATTCGCGTTGCATAGTCTTCGAGATGTTATAGACATATTGCCGGAATATGACCCCAGTTCTATTTCTGCTATTACCTCGCGTCAGTTCGTACATCGCGTGGAAACCTTGATGAGTATTTACCAATGGGATGAACGATTGGTTTTGTTTGCCGTTCAAGCAAAACTAAAAGGACCCGCAAAGCTGTGGATCGATTCGCTAAGCTACGCGCACCGCCATTGGGAAGTTTTCGTCAGGGAATTTGAGTCAGAATTCGTCGACCATGTAAATGAAGCTGATATACATATCCGCATGATGCGTGAATGCAGACGCCAGAACGAATCTGTCACCGATTTTTTCTACAGACTCTCGTCAATGGGTCGTAAAGGTGGTCTTAGTGAGACCGTAATTATTAAATATATCCGAGAAGGCCTGAATTATCCCGAGCTGCAGACAGCAATAGCCTGCTTAGAGTTTTCAACATTGAACGAGATGTTGGGTGCTCTTAACCGATTTTTGACTAACAGCAGAAAGTCTACTGATCGCTATCCGATTTCCAAGCCGCACCGTCCTCTGGCTTACGACTCTTCGCTGTCGGGCCCGAACCGATCAAGTAACCGGGTTGTGCAAACCATATGCTACAACTGTTGGAAGCCGGGGCATTTGTCGATAAAGTGCCCACTACCACAACGCCAACCGAGATGTCCTACGTGCAATAAATCTGGACATTCTGCCGACAGTTGTCCATCGAAAAATAATAGCACAGGTACCGAGAAGAACATCCGCCGGATTGTAGACACTACAGCGCCACCGAACAAAGTGGAAAAAACGGTTCTTTTGAATGGTAAAGCCACAGACGCTTTTATAGATCCAGGTAGTCAACGATCGTTAGTCCAACGATCAAAAGCCATTGACCAGATCGATTGTTTGCCTGTTTCACTAAAGGGATTTGCCGGAGGAAAATTCATTTGTACAAGGAAAATCAATGCATGCCTTGAGCTCGACGCACATGTAATAAATTCCGATCTGTACGTCGTCGACGATGAATTGATCCCAAATACATTGTTACTGGGACTGGACGTTTTATGCGGAGACTCAAAAAGAGTAGTAATCGAGCCTGGAGAGTGCCGGATTGAGAAAATTGATGTAAGATTGCCTAAAGTCAAGCCGCTTCCACAATTTGAAGATGAGCAGAAATTTAAAAAAATAACCGAGGATTTTCGTGACTGCTTCGCTGAAGAGATATCAGAGATCGGAAGATGCAAAACGAAGAAAATGCAGATAAGGTTGAAATCAAGTAAACCGGTTCAATCTCGACCATATCGCATTCCTTTCGCGAAACGTGAAAAGGTTGAACAAATCGTTTCTGATCTTCTTGCGAACGGAATCATCAGAAAAAGCAACTCAATATATTCCTCGCCCATCGTGCTTGTGCACCGTTCTGGAAACCGAATGCAACATGCTGACGCCCTAAGCCGACAACCAAATGAACCGTCACACGAGCCTGATACCGTAGCGCAAAATATTTTGGTAGTTGAAGTTGATCAATGTGATTGGTTAATCACTATGCAGCGCCAGGACCCCAAACTCAACGAGATAATCGAGATTTTATCCAACCATAAGTTATCAGAACAATCTAAGCAGATACGAAGAGACTACGTTTTGAAGAAAGGCAGATTGCTGCGTCGCGTGCAGGAGAATTTCAAATTTGTTGTACCATCGGGTGTTCGATGGCGTATTGTCAGGAGTTGTCATGACGATGTCGGTCACTTTGGTCTGGAGAAAACAATCACTCGTATAAGTGAATTGTTTTGGTTCCCGAACATGCGTCGTTACGTGAAGTCCTACATTGCCTCATGCGTGGACTGCTGTTACAACAAAGTCATAGCTGGAAAACCCGAGGGAAGACTACATGTTGCCGAAGTTGAACCTGTTCCTTTTAGAGTGATACACATCGATCACGTTGGACCGTTTCCAAGAAGTAAACGAGGTAACGCTTATATCATTGGAATAACCGATTCTTTCAGCAAATATACGATGGTTCGTGCTGTCCGGGACACGAGTTCGAAAGCAGTACTGACTATGCTAAACGACATCACTGCATACTTTGGGTTGCCCCGTCGAATTGTTACAGACCGAGGCACCGCCTATACTTCTCGCGATTTTGAGAACTTCTGTCAGCAGTACGATATCGAGCACGTTAAGGTCGCCGTTCGAACACCGCGGGCTAATGGCCAAATCGAAAGAATTAATCAATCAATCAATTCTTTCCTGCGATGTTCATCACAGACCCGCACTGACTGGGATAAGCTATTACCAAGTCTACAGTGGTCACTTAATTCCCAGGAAAACTCAACAACTCGATTCGCACCTAATCAAATAGTTTTTGATTTCCGACTACGAGACGTTACCACTAATAAGTTAATACAAGCTCTCAATACTGATACCGATATAATTACCGAGACGAATATCGCTGACATTCGTCAAGAAGCTGCCGATAGAATTAAAGAGGAGCGCCAGCGATGGAAAAAGAGATACGATGACAAGCATAAAAAGCCGTATACTTATAGTGAAGGAGATCTCGTCGTAATAGAAAACGTACCTGCCGCAACCGGGGAATCGCGCAAATTGGAGCCAAAATATAGGGGTCCTTACGTCGTCACAAAGCTTCTACGCCATGATCGATACGTAATTGAAGATCTAGATGATGTTCAGCGTAAACAACGCCGCTTCGCCTCCGTATATACCAGTGAGAAAATGAAGCCGTGGTGCAGTCTTAGCCCTGATCTTGATGAGTCGGTAATCGAGGAAGATGATGAAATGGAAATCGAGGCGCTTTCAAGTCAGGAAAGGCCGAGCTGTCAGAAATCTGGCAACGTCGAGGAACGGCATTAGTAATAAGTAATAGGATAGTTTATGAGAGAGTCGAAGAACGTCCGTTGTCTAGTGAAGACGCTTCGCGTCAAGAAATAAAGTTTTATTTTTCCTTTAATATACAATAAACGTTGGTTTTATTTTACCGGTCCACCATCCACCCCTGCATCCTGACACTATAGTATTATTTTATGTTGTTTGCAGAACAAAGGTGCATATATTTTGCAGTTGGGTTTTTGAGTTTTGAAACGTATACGCTGACATTAATTCTCCGTTGAAAAAATGTCTAATATATCTTATCAAAGATACCAAACTTCTATTCTGAAAAAAATAAACACAATTTGAAGAAGGTTCTTCTGTACTGCTCCTTTATTAGCTAAAGCGCTGCTGAAACATAATTTTTGATTGTTTGAAAAAGCCTTATAAAGTTCAATTAGTTAAGACTAGTTTCGGCGATTCCAAAATGGGAATTTTGATGTAATAGACAAGGAATGCGTACGCGTCTCAAAAAATTTGAAATTGTTGTTCTGAAAGAATTAGTTGATGAAGATCTCTGCCAAAAAGTTGTCAAAACATAGAAGGTTGGTCAACAATGTACTAAAAATGGAGCGAAAACTCAATATTTGGATAACATTTCAGCTGACGTTAAGATATACTGAAAAGTGTTTGGTTATGCTATGCCAAAAAAACAGTGTCTTCCATCGAATTGTCACTGTTAACAAAAATGATCTACTGTGATAACTCTAAACGACCAAGATCATGGAGTACAATAGCTGCCAGAGTTAATCATCAGAAAGTGGCTCAAAAATCGGATCTAGTCAAACATTTTAGAAGTTTTTTTTGAAAGAAATCGACATACTGCCTGAAAGATGGGGAAAATTATCACTTGTTTTGGATAAAATTATTTTGTATTATTTTGTAACTAGGACAAAGAAGGGCGGATATTTATTTCACTAGACCATAGCTCGGGAACTATTTAATACTAGCGAAGGGAAAAAGCTGAAAATATAATCAATCCTGAAGTGATGAGGAAGAAGCCAACGAAAGATCCGCAGGAAACACTAGTACATTATTGAAAACAAAACAATGCTAAAACAATATCACGCGGTCATTGTTTTTGTTAGATATGACGGGTATAATCCTTGCGCATATTTGCATGTGATGGCAATAAAACAGATATTAGTGTGACAAACAATAAACCTTCGAAAATAGAGCGTTAATAATTGTGCGAAACCGTTCATCCCTAGCTTCCAGCTTTCTGTACGCGATTTGAGTCGATTAAATTGGTCTTCTTCAGCCTTCAACATATTCTTGTACATATTCTTGTTTTCATTTGTTTTTTTTTTACAATTGCTAAGATAGCATAATTGTCAAAATATCGGTTTTCTTCTTCGTTTTTCAAAAATATCATTCAATATGATTTATGAATTCATTTCTTAATTTTTCCTAACTTAACCCAACTATGCATTAGTATTATTTTTTATATTTTCTACACGATGAACTACTTTTATATTATTCGGTAAATTAAATTCATAATTGCTATTTTGTAGTTTTTGATGTTTTCATTTTCTGTGATTCGATGCACACATGGTCACAAAATTGGAGGCAGAAGCGATTAATTTCAAAATTATTGAACACATGTTAAATTGATTTATAATTAATAAGAGGAAATAAAAGGAACAGAAACAAAACTTATATGAATATTTAAAAATTTACTAGTAACACACAAATTTATAATACAAAATCGGAGACACAAATAGGTAAATCATTATAAATGATTTTTAGAATAAAGATTCAATATTTGGTTGGATATCCTTTGGCATCTATGATAGCTTTTAGCCGTCTGGGCAAAGATTCTACCAATTCGCTAGTAACTGTTTGGCCTATACTTTCCCATTCAATTTGGATCACTAATTTGAGCGCAGTCTTGCTTGTCATAGAGCATTTTCGAATTTGTTTTGCAGTACAGCCGACAAATCTTCTATTGAGTCTAAGGTAATTGAGATGGAGTCTTTAATTATTTTCGAGAATTTATATACCATTATCTGGTTGAAATCGGCTTTTAAATGATTTTTTCAACCTCAGCTCTCAAGTTGCTGATAGGTTTCTTGGGATCGCATTGAATTTGCTGCCGTATGTATTGCCCATTTTTCGCAGAAAGAAGTTGAATAATTTTCCTTCGAATCATTATTTTATTACTCCCTTGTTTCATAAAAATAGAAATAGTCCCAAAGAGAACTGGAAAGATTTGAGAATTGAGTTGGAATGTAAATTAGAATTCAGAAGATTTCACCTGACACAATTATTTCGCACAATTACTTGAAATACTCACTTGAAAATTTCCAAAACCATTGTACCGTTGAATTTCCAAAAACAACCAAAAAAATCAATACACTTGGACTAGTTAGTTGGCACCAAATGCTTCCTTGACCCAAACAGTCAGTCGTCACATGAGTTTCCAGAATCTATGTGGAAGAAACGGTTCAAAGGCCAACACAATGTAGCAGCACCAGTACCGTTTCATGTTCGAAAATGTATTTCCTTTTCGATTGCCTACTCGATTTGTTCATCAGGCCGCGTAGCACGATCGTGTTTTGTTTCGCGAAAATGTCCATAAAATAACTCAGAGGCGCGCGGTTATAGGTGGCCTGGAACATATCGCGCGAAATTCTGTCCTCGACCGAGACGATTGTGTGAAATGCACGAAAAGTGCCATCATTTCCCGCCACAAACAATTTCCTTGATTTGCGCGGAATGGAATCGTACTGTTCGATAGATACTTACTAGCATAGTAGTGCATTGTGAGTTTTCGAAAAACGTGTCCGTCGGGAAATGTTAAAGCGTGTCAGTGTCGATAAATTGAGACAATTAACGTTTCTTCGCACTTATTCGACGGAGAAAAGTTCTAGACGATCGCGATCAGTTTCAACCTGAACACTTATCCGATTCCAAACGTACAATAATTGTTCGATAATTACTGACTGGTGTTTTTCGTCAGTTGTTTAAAAGTCACGATTTTTTAGATGTCTCGTGTTAGGAATGAAGGTAAAAGAGTATTTTGCATTTATCATGATGTCAGGTTATCTTGTTTAGAATCGATAAGATAGTTTTGCTTGAATATTTTAGTTGTTATTCGATGTTTCGAATGGTGGGTTTGCTGATTCTACCATCAACAAGCTGCTATAACTAACGGTATCTGAGACATACATGCAAAATGTATAGATATTTGATATTAGTTTGGTAACAGTGCTGTGCAGTTTGATTCACCTAGACTTCTGTTCATTTAGAAGCCAATCCTCAAAAACAGGAATATGATTACAGTTTTGCCAATCAATTATTTTTGCCCCGTATACTCATTTCCCAGATTTCAAACTGAACGCAATATTCAGCTGAAGTAAAAAAAAGTTTAGCTCGTACTAAATATATCCGAACAAAATAATCAAACGACTTCATCGATTAATCTAAACTAATTTATATCCCCACGTTTTCCTAAAAGCATGCAAATACACACAAGCTGTGATAGAAAAAACAAAATCGTCCACAAGCGAACATCTACTTGAATGTACTGTTTGCAAAGGGGCAAGAACATTGTCGAGTAACACATCATGGAATCAGGAGGAAGTCGTTTGGCTCTGCGAAAAAAGGTACAGCAACAAGGAAACAAGTAATCCAGAAAACAGCAGCACCAACAATCTGCAGGGCGACATCGAATGTACCTACCATGGTAACTACGACATCAGGCGGTAGTTGCACTAGTGCAGAGTCTAGAGACTGTTGGGCTGGCTATCAAAGACAAAACTATCAAACGTGAAAGATTTTACAGATTTCATTAAGGTCGAGGTTATCCTGGCCACAAAGATACCAAACAGATTCCTTAGTTCGAATAGCTTATAGACTGGATCTTGTTGGTGTTGGTGGTTTTCTGTGTTTGGAATTTTCTTTTGATGATTGTGACGACACATGCATGTTTTATGAGGCGGCTGGAACTGTTAGTTCCTCATGTGCTAGATTTAAGTGGTTTGGCGTAGATTTTGTCTACTATTTCAGTTTAATGTCAGTGGCGTGAATTTTTCTCTGTCCCCTTGGTGTCAAATAAAAATAGTATTCGTAAAATTCTAAAATTTTACAAAAAGTCACACGAATCCTGCATTTAAGATGGCCTGAAATAGCGAGTTTAGTGAAAGTATGTTTTTTCACACTAATAAAAGATCACAGTATATCACAAACATTGCTGTCAAAGTAACTAAATTGTTCAAATCAAGTCAGATCTAAGATTTCTTCTATCCTGGGAGCTCGAACAAGATGTAATAAAAACAAAGTCAATTTGTTCTACTTAGTTGCTATTTAGATCACAAGCTCATGTGAATTTTCCGTTTCGCTTAGGACATACAAGCGGATTACGGGCATAAATCCACGCTATGGAAAGCTAAGCTGACTCATTTAATCTGTTCTCGAATCTTTTTTCTCCAGATTTAATTACCTATGAGTAGTTGAATTATATTGAAATAGGATCGAACTTGTTCTGTGCTGTGTTATCGGGATCGCACATCAAAAAAGCAACGTTCCAAGTCCAAAGAACTCGGGCCTGATGTGCGATCGTCTCTTCGAAGACCATGTTCAATGTCTTGGGCAATGGATGCATAAGTCTATCAAAATCGAGGACGTGGTAATTAGATGGCATAGCAACGTTCGGTAATTTCTATATGGCATATATGAATGTACGAGTCAGATACATTTTAAGATATTTGCTAGATTCGCCGACAACAAGCGAATCGAGTATGTAGAAGCTTTTCTCTTACTGCTTTGTAATAATCGCGATAAACATGTCCAAATTTTATGTACACTTATAATTTTCAATGAAATACTATTGATCGCGATAAGGCTGAGAGTAATAGATGACCAGCTGGTAGTGGATTCTTGTAGATGATTGTTTTTGTTTTTGCTGTTATGCGGATTTTAAATGAATATTATTAGATTGTGGTTCAAAAGTGGAGATATGGAGAATGTGTTGTGCATAATTTATTTTGACTGCATCATACGGTGATTTATTCAGAATGGGGACTTAAAACGCCGATGACAAGTTTGTTATTTAAATTAGGAAATTTGATGTGTTTATTTGGTTCATAAATGACATGGTCTCTTGCGGTAGAAAGTAACGGTCCCGAGAGTATCCAATTAGTTCATAACCTCCATACATTGTTCGCTGTAGGTTCCTACATGTAAGTTTTTCAGAGAGTTTTTTTCACTGTAACTGAGCGGGCATGAATCAATATTTGTAACAAAATCTTTATTCGATGAAGCAGATAACACTATTTAACCATGGTTTTTGCTCTGAAAGAAATTTGTATATTTTGGATTCTATTCATTAGTATATCCTTAGGAAATTTTTTACAAAAATCCTATCAGGTCCTATTAAAAAAATACCCAAAAAACATTCAGTTTTTTGTCACTTTAAAAATAAATTTCTTTACATTTTGAAGCTCCCATTCACGAGTAGTCGAAACCGCTTACGTCCATTTGGCTGGAGTCCAATTTAGCGCGCCACTCACAAAACAGCCTCGATTTAGTTAGTCCTTTCTAGTCGGCTTGCGTATTTGTTTCTGTTGTGCCGCATTTTGTTTGTTTCCTTTCAATTATTTAGAAAATATTAAAGAAAAACTTAATGAAAAACTTTTCTTTAATTTAGAAATAGATTCAAAGCATATGGAGGAATTAAATTATATATTTTCGATAGGAGATTGTATATACATCAAGAAATGAAAAACAAAAAGTAATTGGCAAAAACAATGGCTTGCGGATCGAAAATGAAACGTTATAGTTAAATAGCTCTCACTGGAGCCTTTCGATTGGCATAGTTATTTTCGAATGGATGAAACGACATAAGTACAATTGGTTGCTCCAGTTGGTCACTTCTTTCATCAAGAGAAGAGATACGAATATGAGACAAGCCATCACAACCTCATGAACGATTGACTGCTACTCTGCGGTACATAGCAAGCGGTTGTAGCTATAAAAAACTAAAATCTCTACAGTCATTGTTAAAATAAAAACAAAAGACCAGCTTTTTATATTTTTTATTGTGAGTACACCCCATAATTTGAGGTTTTTTCGTACAGTTTCTCTATTAGCTTGGGGGTCTGTTGTACGAGCAGAGCAGGATTTCATTTGGGTTTGTCGTGCTAATTTTTATTTGTAACTTGCCAAAGACATCCATGTGCCCTATATTTCTCAATTACCTTTAAATCAAGATCATGGCCACCAGTATTCATTGTGCTGAATTATTATTTTAAATTAGAAATAGTCAATGAGAATGAGATTGTCACAGGTCAGCGTATGAAGCAAGACTGCCACGTTCTTTGGACTGACGCTTCAGCACAAACGTCCAGTCCATTGGATGGATTAAGAAAACCTGACCTACTATTTCACTACACATGGTCGAGCCAAAGAATGGCCCGATGGGCTGAGTCTATGGACTTTGGAATGATTAAATTAGTTGCTTCAGTCCATCAGTCAATCTGAGTTCTGCCACACACGGAGGGATTTTGGCATGTCTTCAAACCATTTGGACTAATGAACTGCTCGTGAATTGGGGCCTTAACAGTCGTAGGTTGTATCTAATCGTCAGTTATTCGTGTCTTAGGTGTATTGTATTAAACACATTTTAATTAATAGCTACGACAGCTGTTGTTTTGGAAAAAAGAGAAAAAAAGTATCCAAATAGTCGACTAATGTAATCTTTTAATCGTAAGCCAACATATATGTAATATCAAAACAAAGTAATATCATATTTCTGTAAGCTTGGTGGTACAAAGTTCCAAAGTTTAAAAAAAAAGTGATAAATAAAGAAAACAAATAAAAAAAAAAGAAAAATAAGACCGTAAATAGGAGACACTCAATGCAAAAACAGATGATCTACAGACATACATAGCCAATGGCTGGGTATAAAGCCCACGAGACTTCCAATGAATGATCTATTCTGGATGATAGTGGCCTAATGTCACTCAATTCAAACTGTTTACACTAGCTTGTTAGTGTGTATAGAAATAAAATCTTCGAAGAAATATTTTCTCTCGAATGTTTTATTTGAAGATTTATTCCACTCACAGAGTGCTTAAATTCGAGTTTCGTTAAGAATTCTGGCAAAAAATTACCGCAAGTTAGATAAAATTATTGGATTGCCAAACGTATTTCTTGAACAGTAAGTTCTTGAATAGTTTCCATTTAACTTCCGTTGTATTTCTATTGAGTGTCAATTTGAATTGCAATTTTGCATTCCTATTTTCGTATACTGAGTACTTTCAACTCAGAAATAGAAAAAATGTTTTTATTTGACTTAGAAATTGAGAAAAAACTTTTTTTGGGTTTCAAAAATTATCAATATTCAATGAAGGAATTATTTTGAAGCCAATAATAAGTATTATACCTTAACAATCAGAAAAACTGAAGGAAGCTGAAACATTTGATACTAATTGTAGCAGACACCCGCTTCAACAAGACTTGGATAGACTCATTCAACAATACTCTTCCTAACAGCTAAGAAGGTCCGGTCCAGCTTATGGGCCTACCTTATTCACGTATTTTAACGCAGACGTAGACAAAAATAGCATAAAACGGAGCCTACAGGGAAGACAATTCAACATCTCACGTTTGCACTCTACTCATACTATACTTGAGGCTAAAAATCCGTTAGTCATTTCATGCTTTTTTTATTTATATTCTTTTTCGAAAAAATTAAATACACCATCAGTTATATGAAAACCAAAAAATTCAATAAAATAGAACTGTACTAATAAATTAAATAAAAAATAGCACAGCTGTATCGAGTCAAATCGAAAGTAATATACTCGTAAACGCGGGTAAAATTGAAATTGAATGACATTGAATCCAAACTAAGATCAATCGTTGATTAGACAGAGTACCTATTTAATTCAATTACTTTCACTCTTCGATAATTTTTATAAATATTCTTAGGCTGCGACTTAACGTGAAAGCTTAAACTATGAATGAAATTGAATATAACCGTTTGATGCAAAAAATGATCGAATGCAAAAAAAAAATGATTCAAACTACAAACAACGACAACTAGTCAAATAATGAATAGGTAGAACAGATATTTTATTTGTCTGACATCTTGAGTTCAAAGGATAGTCAACTTTTGATACTAAAACAATATAGCTATTAAATTGTTTGTTTTCAATAAATATCTTTCAAACTATTTAATGCTTAAAATAACTACGACGAAATTTCGTAATCAGATAACCTTGCAATTTATTTGACAAATCAGATTTCACTGAATGCTGTAACTTGCTGCAACTAAAATAATCAAATTCTAATTCCTCTTATTCTAAATATCCGATTAAGATCCTGTTCACCTACAAAGTGAGTTCATCACACTTCAGGCTGTCAGGAAAAACTTTTCTGAACCTGAGTGCTGGAAACAGGAATGGAAGTTTTCTTTTCTATTTTTTTTTTTTTTTTGAAATTCGAGAGTTTCACTAATGGTACATAAAACGATTTTTCCGCCTATTAGATTTGTCAGCAGTACGACTTTGGTGTAGACAACTGAAAGAAGGCCTAGAATTGTCATGAAAAACCTTTCTACAAATCCAAACCAAAAAGCGAATACCCACGAAATAGCTTTCACGCCGATAAATCACCCACGCTGGGCGCCAATTATTGTGAGCCAGCTTTTTGGCTGTTAGAGCTGACAGAGTACGATCAACCATTGCTAAGTAGCTATGATTTGCATACTGAGCTTTCACCGGTTTTGCAACATCGATGGAAAAGCAGACTGGAATTACTTTCTCAAATTCAGAAAGCGTTTTTTCTCATATTGATGAGTATGGGAAATGAGAAAATTTTTTCAATATTCCGTTACTACAGCTAGGGATTAAAAATTGAGAAAAATTGCAGAAAATTGTCACTGAATATAGAAAAAAAAGTAATCAGACGGGTCATCACACTAAATAGAAGTGATTGATCACTAGTGAATAGAAAAAAGAGTCGAATTAAAGCTGCAGCGAAATATTTATATGTAGCTACAAAATATAGAATGGAGAAAAATCATCTGAATAAGTTATCAAATACAGAAATTAAGTCTCAATTTAAGACTATATATAATTACAGATGCTGGGAAATGCTTGCTTTTAGTGAAACGATTACGAGCAAAATTTATTCGAAACCAACTATTTTGTTTGCTTTTGAAAGAATTCGAGTCATTTAGCCTCTAATGTATAGTTGAAAAAACCCATCAAAGATAAAGAAAGCAATTATGTGGGACAGTTTGAATAATAGAACATGCGATACCATTCCAAACTCAAAATAATTATCAGTCTGTAGATTTTATAATAAAACAAATAGAACCGTACTTCAAGCTCCCAATACATTTTAAAAAAAATATGTAGGTCTTAACAAAAACTCAAAATTACATTGTTTTTTATTATTAAAAAGCTGAATATTCTACAAACTTAGTTTACACATAATTCACAGGTATTACAATTATTAATTGCTTTTGACGTTCCCACAGTAAAATCAGTTCAGAACTTTGATCACACTTTCTTTATGTCTTCTTATGATATGCTAATCACAATTTGATAAATTGTCTTAACACAGTGCTTTCCAATAAAATAATTATCAAATTAAGCAAGTTCAATTACAGTTCGCTTTCACAATATTTTTGTTTTAACTTTTTTTTTATTTGAGTAATATTCCTAATTTTTAGGTGTCGTTCACTCTGACTAGTCTTATACGTAGCGAAATTTTTGATAATACTTTTGGTAAAACACTTTTTGTTTTCAATTTGTTTCTGTTTCGAATATTCCTGTATTCTATGTGGTAGTGATAGTAAGTGTTCCTACGCATGTCGTAAGGACAGGCCAAAACGATACTTAGGATATTTAAAAATAAGGCCAGATATATATCAGTAGTTTTAGTACGTGCAAATGCAATTACTATGAAACCTACTTAAATCTAATTTGAACTAATCTTCTTTTTCTGTTTTCTTTTATAGTTTAAACTAATGCAATACTATATGCAATGTCTAATCGTACAACTAAAAACAATTTTCATAGTTTCTTTTTTGGTGAATTTCACATGAATCGAAATAGTTATTAAAAAAAGTCTAGTGATTCAAAATGAATTTCAGAACAAAACAAACAAAAATAAATCAAACGTAGATTTCAAAACTAAATCAAGGCAATCTGTAACCAATGCGAAAAAACTCGAATGATAAAATATCCTTTAAAATATTTATTCTATTATAAAAATATTTTGTTTCCTTCCATCACATTTACGAATTGGTATCATCTCATGCTGTTGAGACTTATTTTTTCGTTGAACCATTCTGTAGGCAAGATACGGTGTGGTTCATGTCGACAATAACCGAGTCCGAGAGGGAGCTTTTGCCATCCAAGTCAGTGTGACCGTCTATGAGCATCATACCGTTGTGGGTTGGTAGTTCCTAAAATGACACAATTGATATTATAATAGATTATGTTTCGAATTTAGATATAAGTCAATAAGAGATAATAGGGTTTAATACTACTCAGATGTATTTTCGTTTGAATTAGATCGATAAACTCACATTTAGGTCCACTCTATGACATCAAATCCTTTTTATTAAATAAATTGAAAACTAGATATTTATATTGGAAGGCTCTTATTTTATAAAAATTGAATGAAATTTATTAAGATTGGTCCGAATTTTGAAGTAAGTTTTGTAATATTATTGAATTTTAGTTTTAATATTTTCTGGATGGATAAAACAATTGATTTTTAATTTTAATATCACATACAATCAGTTTTTTAGTCTTATTATTGAGGAAAAGAAAAAAAATCAACTTAGAAATAGACTTCGAAATATGCTAATCGTCAATAAATTTAAAAAAGAAAATTTTAACTCAAATTTCCAAAAAAAGCTCAAAGCCGTTGTTGGATTCTCAATATAAAGCAAATACACATTTTTGTCATTTGATTTTTCAACTCAAATTATATTCATATCATATAATTATATTCGAAGACGCTTATTGGTTCATGGTTTTTGAAGAAATGAGCAGTCTTGCTTTGTTTGAGTTTTATCTATATTCTCTTTACCGAAAAAGTTGATTCTTCAATGTTTCAAAACGATGGATTGCAGTAGAAAAAAGGCAAATAATATTTTGGTGTTTTTTGGGTTTGGAAAATAAAAATTAACATTGTTTGAATACAGTTTTTCATTACATGCTTTTAAAACGGTTTGATCATTGACTAATTGGTATTTTCACAAGCTATTGAGTTAGACGATCAAATTATCTTAGTAAGCTCACTACACCCCGATCAGAACCAAAAAACATGAGATACCCGTGAATGGTTTTTAAGTTTTATTACTTTGCTGAAAACAGTAGGTAGAAGTCGTAAAAGTAGTAAATTTAGAAACATGGTGGCATTTTCATTCACTAAGATATTTCATAGACCATTTAGTAGATGTATTCAAATGATGTCATAGAAAATAAAAGTATGCACAAATAACAGGCAAGAATTTGTTTTGATCAAATCAAAATATTTCTTTGAAAAGAAAATATACTTTTTATCTTCCAAATGAATTTTGCAGGCATGACAATACTACTATGTTTTAAATGACAAGGACGTAGTTGCTATACCGATAATCAAAGCAAGTGAAATATTTCATAACAATGCTGTGCAGACATTTACACCAAGTAAATCACTGTCGTATCACAAAGTGAAAAAGGAGTGGAAAAGAGCTTGCATTAGTCTCAACAAATTCGCAAGAGCTTATATGGATGAAAGCTAGAAGTCCACATGATGCAAAATTTCACATTGTAAAGAAAAAAACCCATTATTTTTTGAATGTTTTAGAGCTGTTCTACGGCAACTTTACATTTTATCACTTCGTCAAGGCAATCACGAAACGCATTCAACCATCACCAATGAAGACTGCATGATAAATGAAAAATTTGGTTGTAGTTCATGTTAACGGAAAAAAGATTTCACAAAATTCATTTAATTGTATAAAAACAGAATTCAAAAAGACTATAGCACATAAAACTCACTAGAAAGTAGTATGATGATCCGACCTTGCACCCATAATCAGATTATCACACCAGGTATATAGCATATGAAATCTGAGTGATAGCATTTCCAAATGCGTTAACTGCTAACAGGAGCAGAAAGATTTTGAGAGCTAACGCCCGCTTAGACCTCAAATTCAAACAGTTGTTACTTGTTTTCATTATCATGCGAAAAAGCAATGACAGCATACTGTGCTACAATAACAGTAACGTTACCACTTTTGGAAGCCCTTTCATAGCTTTGTGATTTTTATTTCAATTCGACGACTGCATCCGCAGGTCTAGATTTGAATTTTTTTTAGCTTAGCTGCCCGCAAAAAATAAAAATATCCAAAATTTTAACATAGTTTGCCTATTGTGACGTGGTTACAGTTTGATAATTTGCTGTTAGCGTTTTTTAATGCAAAAACGATATACCCTAATTTCGAAACCAAAAATCTTTCGAGCTTATTTTACATATAGATCAATCTACAGTGTGAATTTCGTTTCGATTTGATGACTGCATCTGAAGGTCCTACTTGAGACCAGCTCAGGATACGATCGTGACTCCTGACGCAACAAATTTTTAGGTTTTTGCAAAATAGCATGGGATTTCGAAAATTTCAAATTTACGGGATAGACAAATCATTCAATGTATCGTTTGCTTTTTTTTATATAAAAAAAAAACTTAAATGAACTAAAATTTAATTTTAATGTTAGTTTTAATACGAATTGAAACTAAAACATGTTAAAGTAAAAACTTTTCAAATCATGAACAGTATTGCAGCACTGACACACTTGATGTTAACTTCAATTTAATATTTAAAATGTGGATCAATTAATCTATTTACTACATCTGAAAATCGTACGCATATAATTCCTAAATTTTTTAGGATAACCATAAAAACTGCTTTCCAGAAAATATCATCATATATTTGTGAGCAAAACGAAAACAATTCTAATGGAATGGGTTAATAATAAGCGCAGTACTTTAAATAATTAAATTAGACATACTGTCTAATTATTTGCTTATGAATGTGAAGGACTAAATGAAAATAGCATTCCTATTATAGTAAAAAAAAGTAACCGAATACCCAAACATATGGTAGTTCAACGGTTTTTTTTGGCAATCTGATCATTCTTATTTCTCATTGTTTCGGTTTTCGGTGCATATTTAAAACAACTTAAGCCCTAACCAAAGATGAGTCTGCGAACGTAATCGTCTGTCAAAACCGACCGGTTTTAGAGCAAAGAAGGCACTTTTTGACATACGCAAACAGGAGTGAACATAAGTGCCCATACAGCGCATAAGCGAACGTATGTCAAGTCGTATCTCATCACCACTTTACGTACGGACAGCTCATAGCAAAAATTGAGCAAAAGGTTGCTTAATGAGCATGCCACTGTTCTGGCTGTTCGGAAAGTTATGTTTGGGTGCAACATATGCTTTGCGTGGTTTACCTCGGCGCATATGCGCACGTACGGACGCAGAATCATCACTAGTTGGACCTTTAGAGTTGAAATACTTTAGTTTGAGTCCACAAAAATATGTGAATCAAATCTCTTATAGTTTTCATAGTTTGAATTGAACACCCATTGAGTTTTAAATTATGTTCGATTTTGTTTAAAACGGTTAATTAAATACAAGTTGTTGCATAAAGCTGGTCGTTAATATAAAAATTCCCATAGCCAAATACTATTCTTTTTGTTTTTTCTTTTTCCCCCTCTAAAACTCCAAAGTTTGGTATCGTTAATGAATTCATAATGCAGAGCGACAGCCCTTACGTGATTTTCAAAAGCTTTCCGAGGATTGCATACCTTTAGTAACGGCAAGTTTCTAGAAAGCTTTTTTAGTCCAGAAAATTCAAGATACATAAAGTGACCAATACACTGTTTCATAAATTTGTTTTCGTATTCGTATTTGAAATTCGATAAATTGATATGAATATATATTCGATAAATTGATTACTCAAAAAGAGTACTTGAAAATGCTATCAAGTCAACTCCATGTTTTCTGTTATACATTTGATTGTTAAGCTAATAAATTATATTAAATACCATATGTGTCGATCAATAGCAAAAAGGCTACTATCTATTTGTTTCAGCTTGGACAATCATATTTCATTTTTATTCGAATAACCTGACAAACAATTTAATAAGAGGGGAGCTCTCTAAAAAAAAAAATCCTCGAAGTTTGAGACAGGAATGATTTTATAATTACATCAATATAAGATTCTTTTTGAATCAGAAGCAATCGAAAAAGTACTTTCTGTAAGAAAGATTTTATTTAACTGACACAAGCTCTGGTTTAAAAAATAAGAGAAGCCTTGATAACAATTAACAAAGTATATGATTTTACGATTGAAAATTTAACTGTAAAAGTCCTTGAAAACCCTTCAATGTTTCAAATTTCCATGTGTCAGATATTGTTCTTGATGATCACAGCAAACTTCTACGTCATAGTTTTTTTTTTGTCAACTGAAGAAAAACAACATTTTGACATGACATTTTAATGAAAAAGGTACATTATTGGTACCAGTTTAAAATTCAAAATGGCCGTCTCAAATTTAATGCTGCTTTGTTAAGTAATTTATTATCTTTCTGCCATGCACATAAATCCAGGTTAAATGAAATAGCACTAGCAGCTCAAAATGTTCAATAAGTGGATAGCAGTAGATTAGCTTTTGATGGACACATATACATGGTACTTATTCTTCAACCATTAGATTCCTAATATTTTATATTCATTAATTCAAAAGAATTAAGAAACAACGAGTATAACTGAAAAAGAAGACTGCGATATACTTCTGGCCATCAGAAGTAACTATATAAATTTGTATTAGGCAGCAGTAACTTATATTCACAATTTTTTTCACATACTAAATATTGTATAAACAGACCGTTTGTAAAAGTTTGATATATTTACAAATATTGCATATTTTTAAAGAAAAAACTAAAAATTTCGTTTGAAAACTCACATCTCTTCGAATCACCTGTAAAACAAAAACGCTAGAATCACCTACCGGATATAGAACAGCAGCATCCAAAGCCATGAGTTCCTTTTTTGAAAGCTCCTCAACAATCGCAGCCGCATAACAGTCTCCTAGCATATTATTTGTAGTCCTGATTCGATCACTGAGCAGGAAAAATAAGATAATTTTCCACAGATTGTTTTGATGAACTCATTCAATACTCACACAAACCAGTCGATAGCGAACAATAAGGTCACATCCTGCACAGGAGCATCGATTGCGGACAAGACCACCAGCAACAACACCAATGCAGCACTAGGAACACTAGCGGAACTCATGGATGCTGCCGTCGATGTCAACAGGACCGTTACGAGCTCACCGAATCCCAGCGTTATACCGCTCATTTGTGCTATGAAAATCGATGCAACTGCAATGAAAAGAGCCGTTCCGTCCATATTGATATTGCATCCAATTGGCAGGACGAATCGTGTGATCCTCTGATCGATTTTCAGCTTCTCGTTCATACAGCGGAACGTTATTGGCAGTGCTGCAGCTCTGCGTATTTTTTGTGGGGTTTCGCTTAAGCCATTCAATAAATTAAGAAAAAAATTAAAAAAATCTTACGTTGATGCAGTCGCAAAAGCAGTGAGCATGGCGTGTATAAGCCCGTAATAGAACTTAAAGGGATTGCGCCGCAATACGAGAAAGTAGAGCAGCTGCAAAATGATCAACTGATAGAAGAACACACCGACTGCAACCGTCACTATGAACCACATTAGTTGCGACATGACAAGTCTGAGGTCACTCACGCCCAGGATTTTCCCGGCTATGACTGAGCTGATACCGATCGGAGTCAGCCACATCACGCACGTTACCATCTTCATGACCACCTCGAAGACGGCCGAGAAGAAGTCTACCACCACCTGCCCTTTGGATCCGATTGTGCCCAAAAGCGTACCAAATACCAAGCAAAAGAACACTATTCCCAAAGTGTTAGTCCCGGATCGATATTGGACCACTCGTACCAGTTCAGTTTCCACACGCTGCTCTCCAACCATGACATCCTCGGATGAGAAGGTGTCGTTCAGCGTCTCGTTGAACGTCTTGATGATTGTTGGTTTCGCCACGTATTCCGTGTGGGCTTGTTGAAAAGCAGCTTGAAAAAGATTGTCTGGGAAAACATTCCTGAAATAGAGTAAAAGCATCAAAAATATCATCAATACTTTTAATGCTTTTCGCAATAAAAAACACAGAAAACGCTCTCAACTGCTCTAAATTCTAGATGGAATAAATATGCCTTTTGACTTTTCTGACGGTTTTTTTAAATTTATTGATCTATTTTTCTCGCCATAAAATCCACAAATTCGCTTCCGATCATATGAAAATAAGTTTCGATTGAGGTGGGCAAACTGGGCATCGAAAGATACCAACACACATTCTCTTGAATGCAGTCGTGATAACATTTTGTCGCCACATGATTTTAATTTGGCATATAATCTGAATACCGTTTCTATGTCCCTCTTAGAGGTCAACACGAGCTCGCACCAACGCATTAAGTCCACACGCAGATTGATAATGACATGTGGACCACAAAAGATAGATATGATGCAGAATTCCCTGCAGAGACATGAAATCGCATTTTTTGTGTCTCACGTTAGTTTTTTTTGGCTTCGATCCAATTGTATGTGATTTTTATAAATAACGTGACTTTCAAGTTCAACAATTCTATCAGTGCGTCAGAATTTGCGAGTGTTATTAATTCGGTACTCAATCATTTCGATTGAATGCAATTAATGGCACGAGATATTTCTGGGAATCGAAACACGGATATGTGTGTCAGTTTGTTAACAAGGTGATGCGCAAATCTGGTACCCGGTGCTAGTTATGCAGCAATTAATGTTCTATTGCTCGTTATTAACTCACATAAATTTCGCTTGGCTTTAGATTTGGATTTTATTTCATGTGGAATGAATTGCTTAAATGTGTATGTACTCAAGTGAAACAAGATTTGATTTTCATCAATGAAAAAACTTTTTTTTTTACATTTTTTTTCAAATTCTTAGAACAGACTAGGTAATATAACATTCAAAATAATATATACGAGCATGATGAAAATAGCTTAAAAAGACTTACCTTCCCAAATCTAATAAACTGTCTAAAAGATTCGCTACACGATTGTCTGCCGAACGATCTGAAGTGTTATGAAGGTTTGGATCACCGGGATGTATAAGCAACACCAAAAATATTCCAAGAAGTGCATTGAAAAAGGAAGTTGTTGCGAAATAGATGAGCGTTCGCAAGGCGATTTTCCCGTTCATTCGCGCATTCAAGCTTGCCGAACCGGCAATCAGGCTGGAGATGACTAGTGGTAGAATCATCAGCTTCAAAATACGCATAAATAGTTCACCCGGATATGATATCAGCATAATTGAGTCGGGACTCAAATTCAGCGGACGCAGTGAGACACCTGAAATATACGAAAATTTAGAAAAGTGAAAATGTTATATGCGAAAGTTCATTAAAATTTCGTTATACATTTTGAACACAGTTGTAATTACTATTTTGTTATTGCATTGCAAAACTAACCTCCTAAAAACACTAATTGCTCTCTCTCTCTCTCTCTCACTGTCTTTGAAAAACTTGGAAAGGTTTGAGAGAGCATTTATACTGTAAGCTAACCTAAGGGGCATTTCAGTTTTTGTTTCTATAAGATTGGCTTCTGAATAATTGGAAAAATTGATGTAAAGTTTTTTTTGGGAGCGGATTCTGAAATTCAAAAATATACTTATTGGTATAGAAAGTTATCTGTTCTTTTTTTCAAACAAATAATTTTTTTTCCTGTGTAAAAGTGAAAGTAAACATTTCAAATCGTTATTTTAATAATTTGAACCAGTTTTAATTTTGTTTAAAGTATTATTTTTGTTATTTTTTCCAGAGACTCAAATAAAGGCTTGAAGTTTATATTTTGGCAAAACACATGTTAAATATGTCTTGATAGAATTATCGTCCGATTATCTAACAATTTATAGAGATAATGGATTGTGTGCATTTCGTCGAAGCTCTCCCAGGCTCATACCTCGAGAACTATTGGTCCCATGTGAAATTCGATTAAAAAACTTTTGTGCGAAATTGTGCGCTGAACGAATTTGATGATCTAAATTCACATGAACAAGACATTGAAGAAAAACTTGTTTTCGTGACTTTTGACCTTTGATAAGTTTTTCTGCGCACACAATTTCGAAACGGATTTGTCAAATCGTGTTTCTCATTCTACAATAATCTTAGTTCTTTTTGAAAAAACTTCACTAAAGTTTTTTTGGCTGAAAAAGTTGTAAATAGCTGAGCTGTTCTACGAAAACGAAAACAAATATTCATTAATAGCTATTGTCACCTTATCATTTTCTACGAAAAATTGTTGAAAAAACTGAAAACCTGAATTTCTTCTGTTTCGCATTGGTACAATAAGAGCTACAGATAATTTCTATACGGCAACAAGAAGGACAAGCAGATGGCCAAATCCGCTTTTTTATGCAATGTTAAATAAAGCGAATGTCAACCAAATGATAATTTGAAATATTATACCAACAAATGCAAAAGGAATACATTTCACATTTATGCATGGACCGCGTCAAGCTTTTCTCGACTTATAAGCCAGCTTATTTTAAGTTACACACATCCTTCAGATATGATATTGAGAAAATTTTAAGTCTTTTAAATGTTCTCGAAAGCCTAGAAATTTGTGATCTTACGAAAACTAATATACTGCCAAAACAAAACAGATCTAGCTACTGTTCACCAAATTGGATTGATAAATCAAATGCGAGACATCAATTCGTAAGAAAACAATTTTGAGACTTACTTTATGAAATGAAAATCTGGTCACACTCATTTCAAATTCAGTTATTTTAGAGTTCACGTAACTTTTGCAGTATTTTGCCTTTTTGAAACAGAAAACACATCGATATTTATTTATTTATAGTTATATTTATTTTATATTGAAAAAATAATTCCTCTTATTACTTCAAAAGTTGTTGAAATCGGAGTTTAAGAAATATTTTGGTTTTCGCTTTAATATTACGACTTTTCTCCTTAGAAGTGCATCTTATTATCTTTCGAATGCTATCTCTTTTAAAGCAAATTATTTTTCCTTAAAGTACAGTAAAGCGATCCCATGACGATTTTAAAAAAGCTTTTGACTAAAACAATTGCTAAAAAATATAGAGTTGTAGGATAAAAGGTGTAGCGCATAATCTCTATAAAGGCTACTTATCAGGTAGAACATAATCTGTTCGCACCGGTACTTGTATTAGTGATGTCCGTGAGATAAGCATTGGTGTCCCACAAGGAACGGTCTTAGGCCATATACTGTTCTTAATATATATTAACAATTTGATGACACTGGAGTTAGCAAATGCTTCACTGTATTCTTTTCATGACAGACACCGTAGCTCTATTTTGGGCTGATAAGTGGAATGAAGTATCAAGTCATGGCCGAACAAAAACCTTGTCAGTAAGTAGCCCTAGTCAGTAAATGAAACAGTAATTATTCATTTTTTCTCTTGATGCTTAAGAATAACCTGCAAATGTTCACCACTTGCTGTCTTGCTAAATACAAAATATTCAGAGATAATCGTAGATTGACACCTTCCTTAGGAAATACATATTTCATATCTTCGCAGTCCTCTAAGAATAATAATTTACAAACTCGTTGAGCTCAGATTCATGATATCACTCAAGCAGTTAAGTATAATAAGTATAGCTTTCGTGCAATCAGTTATTGATTATTGTATTGCCAGCTGGGGCGGTATCAATCAAAGTAACCTTCAACCGCTGGTTTTATCACACCAAAAAATGTATAAAAAATATTTCTTGAACAGACAATCTTTCAACCCATAGAAAGTCTGTTTAAAGAATTGGGTGTCTTTAAAAAAGTCTCATGGTTGTAAGTCAACATCCAAGCGAGTTTCCATCGGAACGCAGAACGGCTCCTGTAACTCGAGTTTTACAAAAACCCAAACATAGAACTTCACTGGAAGCTAATCATGTATTCTACCAAGTTTCTAGACTGTACAATAGTTTAACAATCAATAATAATAGCCCAGTTAAACAAGAAATTTAGCTTTGGTTAACAATAAACGTTTTAACAAATACAAATAAAGCTTCTTTTCATGTGCCACAATGTCTGCAAGCAATTTGCAAACCCAGCAATAACTTAATAAATTCAGTTATAATGTATTTTTTCAAATGCCTGTTAGTTCAGATCATGCACATATTAACGTTCTATCTACGATAAAATCAATAAAATTCAAAACATGTTAGCAATTTTTTTTTGTTCGAATAGGCTGGCTCTACATGTTCCTTAGTTGTCGAAAATCACATTACAAATAAAACACATAAATGAGCTCCTTTTGCAGCAAAATACTTCCAAATCCTTGCGTGTATGATTTCACACGTAAATCGTAGATTTATTACGAAAACGACAACGTTATTTAGATCGTGTTATAGATAAGAGCTTGGACCGTTGCCTACGTGTCTGCTTGTCAATATATGTATGCACATTGATGATCTCATACCACATTATATAATGGAAATAAATTACTAAAGGATAAGGTGCAGCTTGCAAAAATATTAAAACTGATTTAGATTTAGGGCCTTATCATGTTGATTACATTGATTACATAAATAATTTTCTAGATTTAATGTTCGTAAGTATGTACATATGTATGTAAAAATAAATGCTGAGAATAATGAAAAAGAAAACTGTGAAAAAATGTGTACTATTGAAATATGAAATATTCAGTTTTATAGCTATGAATACCAATCATTGAAGAAAGGACACATATTTTCATATTTGGTAGTGCAATTAGCCATGCGAAGGAATAAGAACATAATCAAAACTCTTATTTGAAGATTCATGCAGAACTAAAGTTTAGGCTGAAAATTAAACCTAAGCAAATAATAAAAAAAAAACATTATTCAAATCTATCACATTAACTGTAAAAAATTGAACGTTTCCAACAAGAATATGATTTGTACCACTATTAGTTCGATGTTATACAAACCATTGACCCATTGTCGGGCGGGTTTTGTGATAATTTGCTTTCATTTAAGAATATAATAGGTGCGTTTTTTGCACTCTTGGACAGGGTAAGTTAAGGTAAGTTAGGTTCTTTAAGACAGAGCTTTAGGTAAGTACATTGAATACAACAACAATCGCTGCCGCAGTGAAGTTAAAAAAAAACGGACCTATTATATTCTTAAAAGAAAGCAAATTATCACAAAACCCGCCCGACAAACAAAATTAATATTCCCGTTAACTCACATAGATAAATTAGAACCTTTAACAATAAATCTAGACCTACTCACTTAATCAACAATAAAAGCTTTCTTTCATGAAAAAACTAATGAAATGAATAAAACATGATTGTATAAATAATCACATTTAACCATGCCTAATTTCAGCTTTGATTTGCAATGTTTAGTCCCAACCAATAGCTAATTACAATAATGAATTCGAGATAAACATAGCCATGCTAAAAATAAAATCTAATGGCTTCTACATGCACACTGTGCGAAAAGCTTCGTGAAAAGCACATGTTAGCGGTGAATAGGACAGATGGTCAACAATCGGTCTTTCAGAAAATGATAAATTAGAGCTGTTAGTGTCTTAATCATAATCACACAACATGCAAATATTTTCAATGGCAATAGCACTAGCTTGTTTGTGCAAATGAAAAAAAAAAGAGTTAGAGCTTTAGTGAACGAGGTTATGTTTACCGGAAAAGCTAGGAAAATGATGAAGTGAATGGGGGCAGAAGCGAGAATCGGTAGCATTTTGTTTTATTTCTTTTGTTGAATGTGACATTGCTCTATTTTTTTGTAGAGTTATTAGGGCACGTCTTAATGTTAAAATATATTTAACCGCCTGTCATTAATATTTTGCATCCATGACCTACATATGTATATCTCAAAAATATGACAAATGTGTAACCAAGGAGGCAGGAGTTTTTTTTGGAATGAACTTCTTTGAACTCAGCACGAGGAGACATTAAATGTGCCCCTGCTAGCGAAAAAGAAGAAGAAGAAAACAGGTATATTACAAACATAAAAACTGCACTAATTGCAAAACAGAATGAAAACCGAGCACCTTACAATGTATATGTGTACTCTGAATTTGTAGCTCGAGACTTATTTTTAGTTTTCCCCGACGCTTCGTTCAATGAAAACAAAAATAGATACATCAATATCTTGTAAATGCACATTTTATGGCTAGTGAAATACGAAGTTAAAATGAACTGAACTCACATATTCATAAATAGTTGTACCGACCCGTCCGCAATAGGACCTAAAAATGCTTGTATATTTAATAAACGAAATCAAAACCACCTGTCTTCGACACGACATCATTAGCGTTGTTGCAGAGTGAAACGCAACTCGGGAGCATTTCCCTAGATTTTCCATTCATGCCGTTCGTGCCTTACGTCGTTCTTGCCTATTACGTAAACTTGGTCTATTTTGGTTTCAAGTTCAAGGATGCGGCCCTTCATGTGACAGTTCACGAAAAATCACAGAAACTGGTACGAACAAGGCAAACCTTTGACAAACGTTCATACGAACATATGTACGTTGAAAGTTTCTCTCGGCCCACTTGTAGACACAACGTACTTGATCCATGGACACAACGTACCTTCATACGCTCATCCCCCCATCGATTGATGTATTGTTTTATTGAGTGCGATATGATGTATAGATTGGTCGACAGAAGTTCCTAGATGTGTATCTTGCATGCTTTATGAAATTATTTTTCGATTGACTGCGACATGTAAACGTATCCGAAGAAAGTAATCGTTATGATGAAGGAGCTGGGGAATCAGTTGCCTTGAAATTCAAGCAAAAAATAATTTATGATAGAAGGAACGTCATGGAAAAATATTACAATGCTTTTGGTGCTCGTTTATTGGAGAAACCATAAATTGATAAAACTTTGTGTTGTTGGGGGGATTTGCGTGGTCGAAACAATTATAATTAAGAGGATTAGCTGGTTCGAGTGTACTCATATATTTGTTGAGGTTTTGATATCTTTATTGGTTTAATTGAGTGGTAAATGATGGGAGATGCGAATGTGAGGAGAAACAATTTTCATATGAATTAGAATATCAGTATGAAAGTCGCATATCAATTAGAAATAGGAACTAAGGATAGGAACTAATAGGAAAGTAGAACTCATTTACTTTGAGCACTTCATCTATATACTGACAAGATGGTTATAATTTACAAAAAATTTTGTTGGAATTTGAGTCTTGCCTTCTACTCAAAATTATTTTAAAAAAATTTATACACTTCGCCTAACATCCTTTTCATCGGAAATTTTAGCATTTCACGTTGTCCCTTTCAAATGTATACCCCCCAACTATGGATGTGGTACTCAATTTGATTTTATCATACCGGACTTATTATGTATGGAGCAGGTAATAATGATTTCACATTTCCAATGGATTACAATGATTTTAATCAAAGCAGACTTTAGCAAGCAAACATTATTAAAATGCTGTATAAAGTTATAACTTGTAGTAAATTAAAAATCATAAATTGTAGTAAATTTATTACTATCAAAAGCTGCGTTAAATCTGTACTAAAAAATCAAAAAAAAAAATCTGTGCTAAAAAATCAAAAAAATAGCACAACCTAATTTGACGATCAAAATTTAAAAAAACTGTCTAATATTTTTCAAAAATTCTAGTCATTTCAAAATGGATTTTACTATCAACTTATTTATTTTTAGGTATTATTTCATTTTATTTTATTGCATGATCAGCGCTTATTCCGGGGAAATTTTGTGTTCATTTAATATATTGTTGCGACTGCTTTTTAATAACATCTATGGCAGTAAAGGATGTTTTTGTGTAATGATTGTTCAATGAGATACCCATATTACTGGTAATGCAGTTAAC
This sequence comes from Nemotelus pantherinus, assembly GCA_963978885.1. Classification (NCBI taxonomy): domain Eukaryota; kingdom Metazoa; phylum Arthropoda; class Insecta; order Diptera; family Stratiomyidae; genus Nemotelus; species Nemotelus pantherinus. Next base: position 8,610,382 of record OZ022266.1, read on the forward strand.
CTTGTTTTGAATCATTGAAAAAGTTGAAACCATTTCAGTGAGCCGAACATTTTGGCTAGTTTGTTGATTTCTGTAGTTTAAATCAAAATCGTTTAGATGGCTTATACAATTTTACTAAGGATTGACTATTTTTATATTTTAGGTTTATAGGAATAAGTCTAGCAAGAGACTAAGATTGCAATGATTATTTTCAGGTTTATTATAAGCTGAATTAGAAGTATATATTTCAAAATAATTGTTCCCCCTACACTCAAATAAGTTTTATTAATTTATTGTAGCGATTGCTTTTTCGGTTGCATTTATTTGTTTATTTATTTGCTTTTGTATAGGAGCTATTGCCTCTTTCGTTTCGAATGTGGCTGATTTTAGCGCAATGCACTGCAACTATTTATATATAAGTAACTGCATGAGCTTACATTAGCTTCATATTAGAAATCAAAAATGATTGTATCATAAAATAGTGCAAAGGTGCTCTTTTAGTTTAATTGTTATTTGAGAATAATTTTCTGCGGAAAACTGTCCTACTAATAACAAACACTTTTTTTACAATGAATTAGAAAAGGGTCAGCTTCAGTGTATAATGATTTAAATTTATGTCAAACCAGCAAATTATTGAAATATTTATACCTATTTCAGAAATTTTTTAGCGCGAATTATGTCAAATAAGTAAATATATTAGATAGATAATAGACGTTATTGCGTTTTTTGGCTCAAAATCAAGCCGAATCGCACTGAATTAAAATGCAAGTTGAATCAAAAGGTAGAAGAAAGATTTACAGAAAATATTTAATGGGAAAAAAAACTGTTTAAAAGCAGCGCATTTAAAAGCAGCGCAATCAACGATTCTTTAGCACTGTTTTAAAATTTATTTGTTGCTCCGACTGCTTCAGAGCTTAAGACAATAAAATAAAGAAAAAAATATACAGATAGAATTATACACACATATAATACAGAAATATTAAAAATTAAATTCACTGTCATGAAACAACTATTAATCTCGAAGTTTGATTGAAGTGATTTGGGGTATTTTGTCTATGAGATATTGAATACTTGTTTATTCTTTTTTTGAAAAGTACGCAGTTGGTGGATTACTCTAACTTATGTATACTTAAAGTGTGTGAATTGAAGTTGCAATTGAACTTGCTGTGATGGAGAGAGTATGTTCTCAGTCTTCTCCTAACCTAATTTTGAGTATTCATGTCTACTTATTTCTACATGTTGTTCGATAGCTGAATTTATTTTGTTAAAAGTATAAATAAAGTTTTATATTGCCACTATATTGCGTGTACAGCTTATGTATGTGTGTTCAACGCTCGAAAAAAAAATCATCCTTTGAACACATAATTTGCTAAACTTTAGCTCAAACTCTGACGTCATTTTCTGTAGACTCTTATTTCTTTATTTTACGGAAGTAAAAAAAAACTAATTATAAATTTAGATCATAGTGATCTTCGAAAAGTTATATTTCTAATTAGTTTTAGTTTTTTATTATAGAGCGGTTACTCTAGCTATAGCAGGTTGGTGGGGAAAAAACAGAAAATTATCAGAGTCTTCTATAAACTTCTCAGCGCTCAGAAAAAAACCAAATGATTTATAAACTCAGTACTCTGCCTATCCTGTCACAATGGAATTTTTAAGACTCCACGTCTCACAAAAACGATAACCCTTCACCAAACTGCTTATTTTTTGAAACACTCGAAATTTGTATTGTAGAAGGAGCAAACATTGATACAAATACTGCATACCATCCAACATTGTAAATTTACACGCGCTCAATATTCTTCTGCTACAACATTCACATTAATTGAAACCACTCACGACACAACATTCCATTAAAAATCCTGAATTCTTGCGTGCAGGATTTCATGCGTGGCACGTTGATTTCTACATACATACACATACGTTTATATGAAACAGAAAGCTTATTTCCATTATTAATCAACGATAAGAGCTCGAAACGTTTACCACGTGTTCAGTTAACGACACCATAATTGACTGTCATTAACACACAAAAATCATTCAAAGTGAGTTTTATCAAAAATCTAATTAATTGAACATTGAAATTTGACTAATGACCCTTTGGTCAAATCAGAACATGTGAATGAATAGTTGGAGCCGGGAGTTTACTTGAAAGCAGAAAATATCCCACTCGAAAAGCAAATATGCTTGAAATTTGTGTATATTAACACTAAATAAAATTCAATTGAAATTTCAGTATATAAACCGCTTATTCGAATCAAACGATCAAGAAGGTCCTGTCTTCGATGGAGCGATAGCATACGCTAAGATGCTAAAGAAACGGCATGGCCATGGAATTGGATGGCGGATGTTTTGAATTTCTTTCTCGGAAGGTACGTGAGAAAAAAATCGTTCAATCTATCGATTCTTTTGAGAAATTTCCGAATTTCAGGAAAAAGCAATGATTTGTCCAAAAAAGATTGCCTTTCGCCAAATTACTTATTTTTTTACCACCCAAATATTTTGGGTGTTCATGAGAGCTCACGACCATCAAATCAATACGAAACTTACAGTACAAGCAGACCAGACATAAGTTTAATGAATATTTTGGAAATTCTGTAGCTGTCATCTAATCTTGAAACAACTTTCAACCAAATAAAAGCTTTTTGTCTTTTTGCTTCCGATATAGACAAAGTTTCAGCTTCAAGTTCGCAGGGCACGCTAACTCTAACGTGAAGCATATCTATATCTCTATGAGCATATCCTATAGACTTTTCACTGCAATATTAGGATATTTTTGGCAGCTTTGGTAATTTTGGTAATTTTTTACTAGGAAACGCTACCATCAAATTTTCAAATGATAGTTATTTTCGAACACAAATAAGCTACAAAAGTTGCGATCTGTGAAGTTTTAAAGCTTTCACGGGTGGTAGCTCTGGAAGTCATTTGACTCCCATAGCTATCAAAAGTTTCCGATGCAAACGAAATTCCCAGGGTTGGTCTAAATCTGAACCAGATTTAGTATACTTTTGGTTGTGGTGTCCGCAGAAGGTTGCCAGTGCCAGGCATCTTCGCCATTTTTGTACCGTTCGACTTCAATATGATAAGGACCTTCCAATTGAAAATATTTAACATAAGTTAATATTTTCAAAGTTTTAAAAATTTTGCAGCTGGCAGCCCCAAAAACCTTCCAATTTCTATGAATTCCAATGCAGAAATTTGGTTTCAAACTTAGACTTAACCGAGGAGGTTGGATTGGTGGATGACCTAGTAAGACTTCCAGCTGGCAGTCTCAAAGACAGCGATTGTCATGGTGACGGAGCAATGAATACCAACTTTGAAACCTATGTAAATTAGCTCTGTCGAGGTCCAGACCAGCAGGTATCTGGGAGTGACCCTGGACACCAAGCTGACGTATTCGGTCATATCCGTAACGCATATGACAGGGATCTCGTAGTCGTCGCTTAGCTGAGTAGGCTAATTATCAACGTCAGCGGTCTCATTTAGACAAGACGGAGGCTTCTAATGGTAACGACCAATTCCAGTTTGCTATATGGAGCCGAAATTTGGGGAGATGCGCTCCGAACTAAAAAGTTTCGGAAGCTCATCACAAGTGTCCAGTACAAGGGAGCCCTACAAATTACCTGACGCTACCACTCAGAATAGGCTGTGATGGTGTTATCGGGAGTGATTTTGATCGATCTACTCGTGCGAGAGCACAAGGAAGAGCAATTCTTTCACTCAGAACTGGATTGAACTGAGAATCTGACGTGCGCACGTATGCTTACTTTGCAGGTTTGCCCACATCTTTCGAGTGCAAGTGATAAAGGGCGCTGGCCGGATAAGCTTATTCGTCTTATTGACCCTGAAGTCCGTAGTTATTAGTAGGTGAATCAGCACAACCGGGTCGAAGCAATGTTTAGACGGGTCCTGACTCGAAACATCGTGGGCTTGTAGATTATCTTTTTTTAGTGAGTCAAGCCTCACATACTCCGGTGGTAAGCAGATTTTTTTTTGGTCGTCTACACTAAGGGAAATAAATACAGTCATTGAATGAAATTGAAATGCACAGTGTGATTGATCTCGACATGGCCCAATTGGTGGCAGTACGAGCAAAGTGTTGCCACTAAGTGTTTTTTTTTATCATTTCGTTAGTAGTTATAGAAAATATACGTGCCAAATTATCACATAACATTTGGTTTGAGCAACTTATCAAAACGAACGTTGTGGTCGAATTTTTCGCTGATTGAGTTGCATAGGTAGATCAGATGTTTGAAAAGGTTAGACCATTTGAGCCCATCTGACAGTCTGCATTCTTTAATACTTGCGGCGTATGCCTGATAATTCGGTGCATATTCCTATGAATAAATGCATAATATTGACGTATTTAGTACATACTGGACCTTTTTCCCATGCTCCTCAACGTTCGGCGATGATTGTTACTGGTATTGTGTCTGAATTGAATTCGCTAATTTTTTACAAACTTTGCTTATCATCTCTATTGGCAGCATTAGACACTGAAAAGACCCAAGATGTGTGATATAATGAACTATGCTCTATGATGGTTACATTTACCAAATGGAAACAGAAAAATAGGCTTTTGAAGTCGGTCAAAGAGGACTGAAGAAAAATGGATTTGTTTTTTTACGAAGTAACAGCTATCAATGAAAGTCTAGAGTTGATTTTTTTGGTTGTTTAACGTTTGGATTCAACTGGTGTTCGGGCACGTTTCCTCCGCGGCTGCTTTTTTACTTGAACTTGTAAATTGAGACTAGACTTTACTGACTATGCTGATCCCCGTATGTTTGGCAATACTTTTTGATAGCCAAATTGTTAACGTAACCATTTGGCTGCTATTGCTTGGTGTCCAAACTGTTATTTTACGTCTCATTAGCTAATTTTTCTTATTCTTTAGGATTTTCCGTAGAATTTGTTTGTTGTGTCTTTTGTCTTGTTTCATTCTAAACATTTTCGATGTAGCAGCTATGAAGATTTTTGCATTTAATTGCCTTTTTTATTGCTTTTAAAGCTTAAATCAGGCGAATTAGCTAATAAAGCTCAACCAAGATGCCTATGCCGTTGAACGTTCAGATAAAATAGCTGATTATTCCACGAGCATATGTTTCATCGAGTCCAAAACCATAACTCTAATAATGAATCACATTAATTACTGAAGCTTCACATAAGACTTTAAATTTCTACCATTTCATACCTTACATAAATTGAAAAACAAAAAAGCTGTTACTATTGATTAGAAAGATATTTAAATGAACTATTTTCAGTGATGACGCCCTATTATATTATTTATCAAATCGAAAGTAAGAATAAAAGGATCAAAATTGAGCATATAGCCCTGGTCTTTTCAACTTTGATTCATTTATTTTTACTTTCGACCTATTATTTGGATTGCGCTGCTATCTCATGATGAATATTCGCTATAAAAGTGCACTTTTACAAATAAACACAAACATATACTTATTTCCTGTGCACTTCAAAAACTTCTGTGCGGAAGTGCACAGAAATTAAATTATATCCAGAAATCCGACCCACTCTTAAAGTATGCTAACGTACGTATAACAGTACGGTTGAATTCCTTTAAGAAATCACGAACTTTTGATTAAAGTTGAAAGCCAACAAGACAAATAGAATTTTTACAAGTTACACCGTAAAAACCTCTCAAAAACAAACTTTTTCCAATAAAATTACATTCAATGCCTAGCTATACAGCTTCTCTAACATCTGGCTGCATGTGTCCCTTACCGCCATGCATTATCAAACTCAGATTTAATTGACATAGAACAGTTTCTTGGTTTCAAACTCATTTCTCCTCAACAACATATTACAACTTTCAAGGATTTCGGTCAAAATGTACACAACAAACATGAAATACAAAATAAAGAACACATAATAAAATCTAGGTACTTACCGAGTACAACACCGAAGATAACTCCAGACAGTGTTACCAGCAGCATTAGATTTTCGCTGAACCATTTTTTATATCCGGTAAGTTCGATCGGGACATCACATCCTTCCGTTGTCTTTGGCGGTAATTCGGTTCCGTTGACGGTCGAGGTGGTTGGCGGGCCCATTTTTGCAAATAAGTAATCTGAAAACTTTTCAGATTTTTCCATTGTTTGGTTACAGCGTTCGAAAGAATTTAAGCCTTTTGTGATATTTTCTAGTATTTATTTTCTATTATAAACTTTATTTGCTTGTATTATTGTTGGAAAATAAAATCAAAACCCGATTTATTGTCCTTGAGTATGAAGCGCTGTTATGAAGCGGATTTATCAAATTATGAGGGATTACAGCGTTGTGAGAGATGAGTTGTTAAGCAATTAATAGAATGTGATGGAAGGATGTTGGTTACAGTGTTGCATTAAAGTGAATCGTTTAGTTGCTTCGGTTATCGATGGGGTGTTGTCTTTTTCAAGAATGCCCGGCCAGCGCACTTAGCAAATTCGATTTCGACATCGATGTCAAGTAGGTTTCTGGTTATTGGCTCCGTTGTTGTAGTTTTAAGGGAGTACTGTCAGATGTGAATTCAAATTTCAGACACGAAAAAATGTAATACTGTTTCAGGAGTCACGCAAAATGCGTATCTTATCAGCTGAGTAAATTTTCACAACGCCAGAGTTTATTAAACTGTGAACACAATAAATTTCCAAGGGTGGGATGGATGGATATGAGCCGTTGCCCGACGTATCTGCAGATTTCTTCCGTGGAAAATCGATACCGAGAGAAATGTGCTACTAAAGGCTTTCAATATCACTCCCGGGTTCCTAAAGCGAACTGAGCTGAATTCCAGCACCCGACTTCTTTAAATACACTTGACAATTGATTTTCCACCACGACTTCTATCTGTTTGATTAGTTTGGCTCTCGGCAAGGAAACTATTCGATTTTATCGACCTTTCAAGCTCGAAGCTCCAAGACAACCGTCTGATCCGAACCACGACAACAACGGAATTGTAGACCTTCGTTCGGACTGGAATCGAAAAGAGACGGGTTAGTGGCACCCTGTTTGCAGAGGGTTGCCAAACTGGAGCATGGAGACTGTCTGCAAAGCGAGTGCATCGGACTTGCTCGGAAAATTCGCTAGTCCAGTTGACTGGGGCGAATGTCTCGAATTTTTCCAGCGAGGAAGCACGATGTCGTTGTGCCGTATTCTGGCGAAGATGCTTTAGCTGCGCGTGTAGAATGCGAAATATCGATTTTCTTTTGATATGCCGGGTAGAATATAAGTTGGGTTAGGAACGTTCGATGAGGCAAATTATGCAAATCATGTGAATGGTATATTATACCTTGATAATGAGGTAGTGGTTACTGGTTACTGTGTCGTGTTTTGTTTATGAATAGTAGAATCTAGTAGAATTAGTAGATAGTAGATAGTAGAATTTCGTTTATATTTATCAATAACCAAACAAAATATTTTCCCGAAAATTGCCATATTTATTATTACATATATAATTTTCGAGACGTGATTTTCCTGCCGATTCGAATGAAATAAATTCAGTGTTCAGTTTTCAGTTTTCACTGATAACTGGAAACTAATTTGTATATTAGATATCAACGAATTTTTTTACAGAAAAAAAACATCATGCCAAGTCACAAAATTTCAGCGACCCTGAAATATTGATACCTGTCAAATAATTCAAATACACTTAATTTTTTGGTTTTTAAAGATTGGTTTTTTATTTGTCCTGCTTTGTGGGTGGGTTAGTTGTTAGTCTTCTTGTTCTCCATACCAACTGAATCATAATTTATATTTTAAGAGACATAATTTTAATATCATTCTATAATTTTCATGGACGCATATTTTACTAGTTTTATTTGCATTAGTTTTATATGAATGGTTGAAAAATTGTTCCAGTTAATTTTAAAACTCATGCAGCTGTGAAATATGTTTTCAAACATAAAATAAATCCGTTAGGTAAGCTTTAATTTCGAAACCTTAATCCAACCGAATTTAGTGCCGCCCAACGTGGGCATGTGATTTTAATGACGCAATTTTTTTTAGCGGGTATGTAAGATTATTTATATATTTGAATGATTGCCTAGCAGTGTTTTTCAAAGGTGAGTTATATTAAATTTAAATACTTTCAAAAATTATTACTTAAAGAAAAATTCAACCTTCTATTTAATTTTTGTCTTTCTATGTATAAAGGATAGGTATGCGTCAAGATAAAATTGGGACAATTGACAATTGAGAAGATGGCGAAATTTCATGTAAAAACTATGCATGCAGAAAAAGAATTGGTGAAAAATTGGAGTCATCAAAGTATTTTGAATTTAACAAAACGTATTTCTACTAGTAAGTATGAAGCCTGCGTGAATTTTAATGAATGTACAGGCAACCATTCAATACCATATTATTGCACAAACATCAATCTTGTAGTAACTTTTTAATTGATTAATCAAAACGGCTAAATTCAAATATTCTCATTTTCGATTCCGAAAATTGATCGATCGTATCTTTCAATACAACAAGAGAAGAAAAGAATTAATTCTTTCTTACATAAGCTGACCAGCACCGAAAATTATCGCAATACACCGAAAATTATCGCAATTTTCCTGCACTTCAAAAAAGCCTTTGAAACCTTTAATCGAATAATATGAAGAAAAAATTTGCACACCTCCTACCACAGTAATGGACAGTAAAAGCTAAATTTGAAATTTGATGTTGCTGTTCTTGGACCGATATTGTTAAACATATACGTAAAGGAATAACGTAGCTTTTCACAAAAATATGTTGATTTACCCTGATGATACTGTTGCAATTTGTTGCCTTTAAAAATGTAGGTAAGGCTTGGAAATTATGTGTAGAATGAATGAAGAAATGATACCGAATTTGCACAGTCTAAACTAACTTCAACAAAGCTTTTGGCAGAGCTGACTATTTTACTTTAGCTCTAAACTTGCGAAAATTTACACTAACTGGTTCTTAACTTAGCTGACTCAGTTTTTATTTTCACAAATTGAACACTAGTTTTCAAATTTCAAGGACTTTTGCCGAAATTTCTTTTACTACCTCTGGCAGTATATTGGCCCACATCTTTAGAATATATTAAGTTTCTATTTTCCATATTCCTTCTCCATTGTCTATATAACCAGCTTCAGCCGTGTAGAACTATCAAAGTGGGAAACCAAGAGTTCTTCCTTATTGGAGACAATCGGGTTTTAGGACCATTTTAGGGCATCGTACTCCAGAGGCAATTAATTTTTTTCCTACCTTTCTCTACCATCATTTTTTGGCACGTTCTGTTATGAACTTCGGTACAATTGAGTTGCCTTGCAATCCAGGAAGTCACAACAATATTACTGTGAGATTGACGCAATTTCAGAAAATAGCTTAGATTAGCTAGTTTTTAGAACTTGAATGTACGCCTTCTTACTGTGAAATCAAGAGCAAGGGTGTTAGACCTATAAACAGTTTCAGTAACATATCAAATCCCCAAGGCAACACACACAGCCAAACTTCAAGTAAAAATGAACTCTGATATCTTTCAGCCATTGTAATTTCAAATCCTGTTATATTATCATAGATGTAAATCAAATCAACATCTATATCTTTGAGCCCTAGTTTCCTGATTTTGAAAAAACTTTCGGTTGAGATTTGCTTTGCTGTACGATTTGTGATCAATTGCTAACAGGATTTGTTATTTTTTCACCCTGCTGTTGAATATATATTTTTGATTTTCAGAAGCTTTACTGTTTCAGTTTTTTTTAAATCCTTGGCCAACGCCTTGGTCCATGTATCGACGTCAAGAGTTTTTTATGTAACATCGATTTTTTTTTGTAACATCCATAGTAATTGAAGTATAAACTTATATCCAAATTTCCTCCAGGAGATAATGAAATATATATCAATAGATATCCATCTACGATGTTAACAAACTTTTGAGAGTACTTTAAATCAAGGTATTGCCGCAAGTGTTGTAGTTTGAATTAAAAATCAACAGTAGTTTCTGCAAAGATAATAATTAGTTTATTATAGCTCGGTTCTTTTTTCCTAAGTGGCAGACTGTTTTATGGCTTGATTTATTTATTCCTGCCCGCAAACCTTGTCGAATCGATGCCTTTCGAATATATCTAAATATTATGTATTTATTTTTAAGACGAAATATCTAAATTCAATTGGATCGTAAAAATAATAAGCAAAAATACGTAAAATTTCTATTACTTGAACTTGAAAAATGATCAAACTACAACAAAAACGTTCACTTTGATCTAGAAATTTTCTTTTAAAATTGCTCTTTGAACGATCAAGTTCATTTCAACTAACACACTTCAATACTAAAATCGTACCAATGCAAGACTTGCGAGTGTATAGCTCTTTTAACAACTATGCGGCTATTTATTGAACATGCCAATCGTTTACGAGCAATTGATCCCAATAAAGCTCTTTTGCTTTCAAAGTTATTTGCGTACATACGTACTGTGAGCGATGGCTTAGGATGTCTTGATTGACATACGAAGACGCTTGACAAGCAGTAATAAAGTAACCAAGAATCACTTGAAAATAACTACAAAGAGCGGGTGCTGTTGAGGCAATTTTAATTGTTACCAAGCTATCGCGCCATGAGCCAAAGGGTTAAGTGGTGGTCGGTGGACGATGTTTTGCGAGACTTCGGAATTAATAGATATACATTAATTGATCATATTATTTTTGTAGTAGCTTTCCGACAAACGTGATTTGTCTGCAAGTCGTAGTTTTTAAACATTACGCACGTGAATTCAATTAAAATAAACTGAAAACGTGTGTTACAGAAATGAGTGAGCAAAAGTAGACATGATCGAACATAAAATCAAGTAAATAACGCACAACTTTTGCTTTTATTCAAGTACGTTATAAATAGCCCCAATAATTAGTTGAATGGAAATAATGACTTTTCACCTTTATATCCAATACATTATTAAAAGTTCTAGAATCGAATGTACTCTTTCATGACATTAATTAACATTTGTGTCTCATTGATTTTCCTCCTACACGCAACTTTCATTGATTCCGAACAAAGCACCCCATCGCTTGTGTTAATTGTTATGGTAATCAAGTGTCAGTCTCGTCTTGAGACCGACGAAGATAAAAAAACGATATATTCGCGACCAAACACAAATAATCGATTAAGTCGTTAATTCCCGTTCTAGCTTGTTTCCAACTTTACATGATTTGATCTCAAACGATTTCTCGTAATTCCTAGGCAAACAAACAGTAAATATTAGAAATAAACAACTCCATTGATTTTTCGCTGCGATAAATACTTGAACCTAGTTGAAATTGAGTTGGATGGTCCTTGTTAAAAGTTTTAGATAATTGTCGCATGTCAGCATGCAATATTTCATTTGTCTCGTGCCGAAGAAATTTGCGGCTCAATATTGAAAAGTTGTGGAAGTCAAGGCCACCAAATTGATGCGAATTTTTAAATTTCTGAGGAACAAGTTTTGATGAATTTTTCATTAAAGTTTGAGAATCGAAATGAATGAAAATTGGATTTTATTTGAGTTCAGTTAATTTGTGGTAACTGTTGACATGGTACAGATACTCCATGCTTGAAACTTGCATGAAAATTCGAGCTGAGTCGACCTTGGAAACAACTGCAAATTTTTGGTTTTAGTCCCAGCTCAAAGCCACCCTGTCTCGAAATTTGATTTTATAGCTGGCTTATTGTCATCTAATAAAAGCTAGTTTCCGAAAAACACTCAACCTAATCAGCATTAATAATGCAAATCATTGGGCTAAACGAATGTCAACTAGAAAACATCACTAATGGTTTTTAGCTTGCTGAATGTAGAAAAAAGAAAAAGTTCAAGAACAAAATTGATCGACGGAAAAAAAATATTTTAGACGAAAAATTGAAAAATGAGACAGTGCAGTTGATTTGAATAGGTGTGAAAAATATGCACACAATGGTATTTTGCGTCAAATATTAAAATATTTTTTACTCTCGTTCTGTCGAAATTGATTTAAAATGACTTTGTTTTCTTTTCCACAAAACCATCTAATATCCGATGAGTTGGATTAGCATGCAGCGTGTGTTCGACTGTCGTCATTGCTGAACAAAAATAAAATTCTTAAGATAATTTGAAATGAATTTCTGAAGATTATGCTTCTGTTTTACTTGAAAAGTTAATGAAATTTCAAGTTGTCAGCACAAAAGATTAAAATGTTGTCACAAAAATGTGCCATAAAATAGCGCCAGAAAGCAAAGTTACTGCAGAAAAATCAACTAATCATGGTCGAAATTGTCAGAAATTTATGAAGGATAGCATAGAGAGACTTTGGCAAAGTCCGTATATAATACAATCTTCAGCTTGAAGGTTGGGGAAAAAATTTGCGGATTTCCAGGAAGAAGGTAACATACAGGAAAAAATACTAAAGTTAAACAGGACAGATAAAGGAACACAAAAGGATGGTGACAGTAATTTTGCATATATATTAGATAAGTCGTCGGGACCACATCCGGCACTACTGTCTAGGTGAGCAAGCAAACTTTCGACTTCGAACGGGTTCGTTAACAACAAACATAAAATATTGATATCTGCTGAGGAAGTATTTCCAGAGAAAGATTAACTAAGTGGAGAGGTAGCAGAAGGAAAGAAATGTGTACACATATTTCCTGGAAGCAGATAAATCATTTAGATGCATCACATTTTTTAAGGGAGCACATATAGGACCAGAATTATTTCTGTGGACAGGATGATATGGATGCTTCAATGTGACTATGCCAAGCACTTATCGCATCTTTAAACATTTTTTTTTTTGGCACAAGAGCGTAGATTTTTGTAACATACAAGATCAAACTCTAAGCCGGAGCTTCGAAAACTACGACGCGCGGCGTTTTTCGTTTTAACAGCACGAATCACGTCAACAGTTAGCCAAGAAGGATTAATACCCATTCCAGCACGAAAAGTGGAAGTCTGGCAGGAAAAAAGATTAGACAAAACAGCATAGCGCACATTAAGGCCATCATAAACATTTAGACTTCTCAAAAAAGCAAACCAGTTAATAGCATTAATTTCATTGGACATGGAAGTGAAGTCCCATTTAGCGAAGCTATAACGCAGAGCAGGTGTATTTTTTATTCTTGTGAAATGAAGTAAAGGAAAGATCTATAGCAAAAGGCAGGTGACGAGAATCAGCACTGACATAAAAAGACAGAGCAGCACATGAACGAAGAGAGCTAGCAAGCACAAAATTAAGTATTCTGCTATTAATATAAGCCACATTATTCAACTGAGAAAAAGAACAATGAGAGAAAAAATACAAAAAGGCTAAAGATAGAAGCTTACAGTGAAGCTTACATCCCAGACTAAGCTGGGCATGTTAAAGTCACCACATAGAACAAAAGGGGTAGTATGTGTTAGGAAACACAAAAATCTCCGTAAAATATGCTCATAGAACTATTACATGGGACATGAATCGAGGATATTAGTAATGCAGCTTATATATGTAGAAGGATACATTCAACAGATGAAGAGAGCACGAACTCGGTACAGGAAGACACGTTAAGTGTACTGTATATGCGGAAGACAATAAGAAGAGGTAAAATTTCATTATTGCATATATCTTCAGTAAGCCAGGTTTCAGTTTGGCATATTATGTCGTCAAGCGGGGTAGTTGAAGAAATTTTAAGCTCATGGGATTTGATCGTTTGCCCTCAAACCCTTTGATAATAAACTTTGGGGCATTTCCTATGTTCTAAGTGCAATTTCTCTTCACCGGTCTCCGCCCAAAATTTCTGGAGGTTGTTTTTACAAACTCTTTGACAAAACCACCAGTGAGTCAAAAATGCTTCTTCAGCAAATCAGAGGTTCCCGATGTGACAGTGGTGCAGAATGAGGAGATCTACAGATGATTGAGGTTTTCACGTGTGAATTGTCTACACATAAGCAACGAGGGAATGTATCGGAGCTTAGCTTTATTGTAAGCTAAGATTTTGTCGTCAGTGGTTCAATACGGAAACCGTGATACAAATATTTTCTTCAAAGTAAGAGAGTGAGGATAGAGACTCAGATAGTCCCTTCTAGATGCCCCAGGCTGACTCAGTACATGAGCTTAAGATATCTGTGTTACCACAGGGGATGATGCAGAAGTAGTCGAAAAGCTCGCTGAAAAAGTGTGTAACTTGGTCGTTAGGAAAGTACGCGCTGCAATGAGATGGCTGCGTAATTTTTTTATGGATCTAGAATTCCTTCGCATGCGGAAGTTCTTCCCCGTCTTTTCTCGTGCTTGCCTTGCTACCCACTAAAACGGAACACAACGTGCTGGAGCGGAACTCAGAATGCAGAGCGGGCAGCCATTGTTCCGTTATATAGGAATTTTCCAAAATGGGTATCGTTCTTTTTAACTTCAGCCTACCGATGAAAAGATTTAGTGCCGTCATCAGTGGTGTGTTCCTATCAGTTATTGCTTCTATTTCATCGTGTTATGATCTGTGAAAGCAGCCAGGCATGGTCGAATACTCTTATGGAGTCGCCTACTCAGAGCCAGATCAGTGCTAATAAAGAGTGCAAACTCATCTAACCTGCTCCCACAAACTAAATATCGCGAGTTCCGAACGTGCTCTGAGGTGTAACAAGGTTCTAACTAACATACTCTGAGGAGCGTGAAAGTCTACGTATATATGGTATGCATATAAGAGTATAAAAAAACAAAATTTTTAGTTTTCTGACCAAAACTTGCTTTGAAATGATTGAAAATTAAAGCTCAATTTAAGAAGCAAAACTTTACCTAAGTGCTCTTATTGCAAGTCTTTTAATATGAGTTTATACATGTTTGAGACTATGGGCAATTCAGCACATGTAAAAGGATGGAGCTCGAGGTATTATGAAGCTTATCGATGCTACTGTTCTTTAATTTCAGCCAAAAGAAACAAAACTCAAACAGTCGCCTGTCATAAAACTCTTGAAACAATTTCAAACATTTTGATTAAGATATACATATTTCTTTGTTACTCACAATCGCACTAGTGCTGGTAATTTACTAAGGTGGCTGCAGAAAATACCAAAGGAAAACAGAAATACCAGATAAATTTGACAACCGATGATACCCTAAAATGTAAATTTAAAGATACCCTAAAATGTAAATTTTGCAAAACTCAATTATGCAGTCTACTCACAATGATGAGATCTTTGATGTTAGTTATAATTATTTCATTTAATAATTTTTTATTACCAAAAAATTAATTGGAATACCGAGATTGCTCTTAAAAGATCTTTCACGAAGTTAATTTTATTCTGAGGAATCAGCAATGGAAAATTTTCTGATTCCAATGTTTCTTCGTAAGACAATGTACCATTAATTTAATTCACTTATCCAGATCAATTTTTGAACCACATCAGAATTTCAGCCAGCATGTACTATGATACTTTAATGGATGACTCAAGTCAATTGATCGTCAGCAATTGTTGTAAATTGCCATCAAACCATGCAAAGCCACAAAGTATAAGTGACTTTTGTTTACGTTAATTTATTGGACTCTTTGATTTTTTTCGAATATGTCTACATAAGTTAATCAAAAAGTTGGCATTATGCAAAAGCTAAGGAAATCGAAGAAGGAAAATTACTGTGGAAGATTTTAACGGTTACATTTGAATTCTACTGAAATTTTTTTTAAAGGGTGAGTATTACAATTGTTTTATTCTATCAACTTATCTACATCAATTCAAATGACTGAAACGGCTTTTCGGGAAATTAATGTTCAATTTCAAATACATCTTAAATAGTTTATAGTAGAAAATTGCAAAAGTCATTTTTCGCGAAAAAAATTAAAGGTGGTCAGGCTCGAAGATATCATTTGGTGGCGATAGGAAACTTGTAAATGAAGCAAAAAACAAATTATGTCATTCATTTTTGGCAAAGCCAATGAACTTTTTTTTTTGCTTGAAATCTATTTTAATTCAAATAGTATTTTTATGATAACGCTAAACCTCAATGAGATCTGCCACGCTAGTGGTATTTAAAATAAAACAGGGGGCGAAGACAAACACTTCTGGATCGAACTAGCACCTCAGTGTGTGTATATAACGTCAACGAGCAAAATCATTTTCATTTAATTCTTTTTGCGTTATTTGGATGCAAATAAATAAAGTATCACACGCGAACAGGAAAATTTCTCTCATCAAATTCTGTTTTATTGTAAAAATGCGAAGACGACAATAGATTATTCTAGATTTGGACGACAAGCCAAACTGTTACTTCTATTCAAAGTTCAACGACTCAATACATTTCTTGGTTTATGTCGGATTTAATAAAAACCAAATAAATTCTGTCAAACATGTGAATGACGATGTTGATGAAATATTTACGCATATCTCACATATAAAAGTTCTGCCACCGTTAAAGTGTTTTCTTATTTATTGATTCCAGGTCGCAGAAGTAAAATTGCATTTTCTATTATTGTTTACAATAAAAATCGAAAATAGGAAACAAATATTGACTCAATAATCCCGCATTACGAGTTCATTTGTATTAGCGTCAAAAGGTTCTTTGCCTCACAAAGTAGCATCCACATTCTACGGAAAACAACGATGAATATTTCCACGTTACGCTTGTTAGTACGTTTAGCTAACCTCTTTCGATTCCAGTCCTATCGTCTTCATTGTATATCGATAAAACCTATTGCTCTGTAGTGCTTGCGCGAATATAAGTCCCTAGAATGACTTATGGTAAGCTCGTTAGTCCAATTAGTTGCGGTGAAGAAGCCATCAACTCTTTTATCCGCGCGTTGAATGTCGAACCTTGACATTTTGTCATGATTATGATTGAGCGAAATCAAACGATATTAAGATTTATTACATGAATCTATTGCGACTGACCGTCTGTCATATTGATCGACTTATTATTCGCTAGTGGAATTATGAATCGTGGTATTGTTGAGTATTTACGTAAGACGAAAATAACAAATCACATGATAAGTCGATAGCAATTACAATCATATTGCCGCCAGAATATGGAACATGTATAAAATCACCTTGTCGTACTCATACTTCCCCCAAAAATTAAGTTCGTCATGCTCCCCAGAGACCACACTTTCAGATATTCACGAAGATCACGTGCAGTGAAAGACATTAGACTCATAGCTGCTAAGAACGATTTTCGTGGCATATAGAAATTTTCATCAGCACTTCGAGAATTCATGATTTTAATGATTATTATGATTGAGTTGATTAGTAAAACAAGTAAAGAAATGGATGATTTTTTTAGCGTATCGGTTAAATGAATATTTCAATAACAATGCAATAATTTTCCTACCTCAAGCTTAGATTAAATCACTAATTCCAATTTTGTGCTGTTAAATTAAATTTCACATATATCATCACTTTCGTAACCACTATATATTCAGCCGATTCGACAAGCCTGTAAAACACTTTAGCATCTTATGATGCAATTGCATTTGCTGACGAAATAACTTTTTTTCTGGACCCGTTTTAATTATTTTTTCCGAAAAATATCACGCAAAAAATTTCGAGATAGTTTGTTCTAAGATCCGCCACACTCGTTTCAGGCCGGTCGCAAACTTATATCAATATTTTTAATTATTTGTTTTTCAAACAATTTTCTGAATCGCTGAATTGTTTTATTCTCTGTTTGTTTATTGCACCTTTGCCGCGAACCAACCGCTTTGGACACCTTGAATGCACTGCTATCGAATCGAATCGGCGGTATGAAATAGACGCGCCAACAGTATGGAAGAGAAATTATGTAAAAAGATTTAAAAATAAGAACATCAGTAAGGTAAGAAGAAAATGCTATGTTTAATAAATACCCGTCGCGAATATTTCCTATGCAGACCCAGCAAGCAGCTCTAAATGCGAGTTGTAGGTATGCATGCAAAAATATACAGTGAAAGTCGGAGATAGATGAGAATTTGCGACAATGTTTGGTTGAGTTGAAAATAGCCTAACGAAAAAGACGGCTTATCGTTGCGGTAATAATTTATAGCTGAATTCAACAGATTTATTTGTTTCCTGCGGTGGATGAACAATTTTGCATTCGACGATCATTTTTTTGTGAGTTGAGAAAACAATTTTGTTAAAGAGTGTGAATGTTGAAGATTTTCGTTGCATCGGAGAAATATTTTGATAAAAAACAAAAAAACATTAGGAATCAGCTAGTGTTTGATCATGGGATATACACTGGTGGTCAAAATAAATAAATACACCCCAGCATTTCCCGGCAAACAGCTGTTTTTGACAACTTTCAAGACGTTGCAAGTAGTGCTACCTACAGAAATGATGCGTTAAAGTCCGGAAAAGGTTCTCGAAGCAAGGAACGAAATCCTAAAGTATTTTTACACAAATCGTTTTGAAATTGCTGATTAAAGGGTTAACGTCGCGTTGGACAAAACAACAAATACAGTTTGTTAAATAAATATTCTTTGGCTAAATTTGGAGGATTTTTGATCAAACTTGTTTCTTGAGGCAAATTAAATTAAAACTCTTCAAATTAGCGTGATACTCCCCAACTCTTCATAGTTTGAACATGGGGTCGAAACAAGCACTGTTCTCCAGAGAAGAGGATTGACAGTCAATGTCTTAGGGATGTAGGTTACTCTCTGTCAGAAAGCACTGCTTCTTGGAAATGGTGCAGCATGCTTAAAAAAAGGAGAATCAAGAAAATCGAAGGCAACCACAGAAAAGGAACGCAGCATTGAATCGGAAAATCGTACAAACTTGTAAAAAAATCAATTTGCGTCCTCTTATCATATTTTGTGGGAAACGAATATTGCTGTTAACGCAAGGATAAAAGTTAATAGAGGTCAATCTTCCCGCCCAATCACTTAGAAGAGTTCGTCTGCTAAGTAAACAAAAAAAATAGACCGAGCCGACTAGATTTGGCAAAGACACATTTATACTAGAGTGGAGAAGTTGGGAAGAAAAAGTGGCATAATATCCTATGGAGTGACGAATGTTTATTTGATATCTTTTGATCAGACGGAGAGGAGTATGTGAGGTGTCTTCCCAACAGAGCTTTTGATCCGCAATACACCAAAATGACCGTTTAACATGGAGGAAAAAGCATTATGGTATGGGCTTCATTTTCATGGCACGGCGTTGGCCCAATACATTTGATTGAGGGAATTATGACCAAAGAGGGAAACTTGGACATTTTGGAGACCATCATGTTACCTTTTACAGAAGAGATTATGCCGTCTCAATGGGCATATCAACAAGATAACAATCCGAAGCATTTTGCGAGGATAATAAAAGATTAGATACAGCTTAAAAAAATTTCACCTCTCGATTGGCCAGCACAGTCGCCGGACCTCAATTATATTGAAAATTTATAGAAACAAGTAAAGAATAAGGCTATCCCTATAAACCACGAAATAAAGCCGAACTGTGGGCCGCAATTAGGAAAGAGTGGGAATTAATACCAAAAGAAATCTGTGAACATTTGATAGACTCAATGCCAAATCGCTGTTAACAAATAATTAAATAGAACGGTCATGCAATAGATTACTAATACATAAACTCTAAGAAAAAAATTAAAATAAAATGTTTGTTTTATAAAGAATCCAATTTTTCAATTATAATTCTATATTTTGTCCACCTTGGTTGAAATAAAGAAACTTATATAGAAGTAAATTATGTTCCCAACCGTTAGGAATCACAACGCTTTTTCTGTTATGAATATTTCAGCAAACTCCACGTTATCATTGCGACAGACTGCGGGGCATTGAAAGCTGTAAAAAAAACAGCTGATTGCCGGGAAATGCCGGGGTGTATTTATTTTTTTGACCACCAGTGTGTGCGAAGTCTACTTTCAGCTGCATTCCGTTTCGAAAGTTTAGAATACTGCTAAAGACATGAAAAAAAGAATCTGTTCAAATTTCTTATCATTAATCACAGGATCACAGGACAGTTACCACAGGACCATAAAGCTGGCTTCTGAGTAAAACTATTTTCTATCTTCATTCTTATTAAATATTGTTAAATTTTCAATAAGAAATCCAAACTTAGGCATGATTTTGACAAAACGATAGCATTAAGGTAATTGTCACTAATAAATAAATTGCAGTCATAATGTATTCAAAAATGCATTGAGAACGGGTATATTTTTCCAAATAGTAAAAAGGATGGCCAATGCTAATATATATTGCAGTGGTCTTGGGTTTTTCTAAAGTAAATAAATAAGTAAATTTCACTTGAAAAATCGAAGCCAATCAAATAAAATTTCGGCCGAACTGCATCGGTTAACCCACGTTGGGCGCTTATGCATTTTACATCATAACTGCATCTCTGGTAGTTTTTGTAAAAGTGTGTCTTCAAATTATAACTCTTCTTATGAAATATCAAAAGTCAATCTATGGACTTGTACAGTTTCTATGTTTCTGCAGGCTTAATATGAGTTGATTCAAAATGTTTTCATATGGCAATATCGATACAAAAGTTTCATAAACTTTTTCATAAACGAAAATTAAAGTCGTACTGTTGGTCTGCTCGGAAAATTTTGGTGTAATTTCAAGCTCTGTTTCCGTAAACCTATTAGCTGAGTTAACAATTGGGTATCATGTATAAAAATTACAAAGCTATTTATGCATTTAAATGTAGAAAAAAAAATCGGAAAAAATATCATTTAAATGCAGTTTAAATATTACGTTATAATCAACCTAATTATTAGTTAAAATAGCTTTTCTTATTGAACTCTATGCGGAGTTTAGCTGCTATGTTGTTTTATACATAATATTATCATTATATATTGTTTGGTGCATCAGTTAGAAACTGTAGTCAGTGACTAAGAATTCATCGTGATAAATAAAACCTCTTGTTCTTGATTCAAAGTGCACATGCTGATTTAAATTGGAAATTCACTGGAGATAGACTGTGTAAATGTATTACAATTAAATATGACGAATGTATTTGATTACGCACAAATGTGCCTTGCTCGGTAAATGAATAGAATAAAATACAACAACATGTCTCGATAGTATAAGCAACAAATATCACATGAATTCTGTGAATGTATCTACGCATTTTATTCAATTTTGATAAAATTTCACCACTTTTATCCAAATTATTCAACAACTGTTTAAATAATATTCAAACCTGCAATATAATTCATCGCATTAGATTCACCTTGCATAAAAATAAATTACTCTGGTGACAAACATACACCATATCACAAAAGACTTTGTTAAAAAAAAATTTGCGATAAATTTTTACTCACATCGTCAAAACAACACCTTATTAATACCAAGAACAAACTTGTTACACTTTTAAATACACAGCACGGGTCTAAAGATGTTCTTAGCCAATCTACGTTACTGTTACTTCCGTGAAGAACTCAATCAAAGCTAACCCGTTTTTGTGAAGAGAACGTTTCGGATTAAGATACAAATGGCACTGATTGTTATGTGTTCAAATACTACTTAGCTTACTGCGACGGCAATAACTTTTAAATTGAAGTAGATTATCTTTTGTAAGGCCAAGCAGACGAAAATCACTTATGTACTTGCAGCCACTTGAATAAATATAAAATGTTTGTTTGCATGCTACTATTTGCGGTATAAAGTTTGAATTCATTCGAATAGGTACGTTTGTTTGGAATGAATAAACAAAGGTTCGGTAGGCTGTGTTTATGTCTGTTTTTAAATTTTTGAAAAACAAGTATCAATGCATGCGCACTTTTATTTAGTACCTTTGTGTAATGATTATTTCAGATATACAAATATATAATGAAAATGCTTTGTTTTTGCAGCTCAAATTCATTGAAAATACGGTTAGACAGTAACTTGCAATAATAACTTTTTTACATTTTGCAGTGCAAATAGCATAGTAGATAACTTTAACCGGTATTTCCATAAATAACAATTTCATTCAAAAAATGCACTTATTTGAATATTAGCAGCGTTTTTTTAAACATCGATAACATTTTTGTAGGTATGCTACAGGAAAAAGAGCTTTTTAAATGTAACTTTAATAGTTGTTCTGCGACAGAGCACCGTTAGCTAGTAATGTTTTTTCTTCTTGGTTATAATTTTTGAAAATTGCGAGTCAAGAACAAATATTGTTTATTTTTTTCATATTCCAATGAAAAAAAATATTTTAATATATAAACCAATGGGTGTTATTTTCATAATTGGAATAGTTTTTATTGCTTCTACCAATCAATATGTGCTGTAGATATGTTTGTGCCATTGGCATTTAAAGAAAGCTTTCTCAGGATAAGTAAATCATCAAAATGATTGTTTACTAATCTTTACCAACTATAAAAAAAAATGTTTATAATGAGCTTGTTTACATCTTTAAGCACTTGAACAATGACATACAACATATTTATATGCAGTATGTGAAAAAAATAATATAATAATGCATTACTATTAAATTATTCATTAATTCCCATCAGCCACTTTCTTCAATTATTCTTTTGCAGAAAAAATTTTTATTTTCGGCATCTGAAAAATATAATTTGATGTCAGTGAACCGTTGTTCACATACTATATGTATTTAGCTATGAATGCGCATATAAATACTATTAATATACTATAAATCCTATTAATCCACAGCATATAAAAAATTCATCTTAGTTTCGTTCCACATGGTTTGAGTATTCACTAGCTCCGGCTTCGTTCTTAAAGAAAAGCTTTCATTATGCGTATAATCCACTAGATATAAGTTCCATGGATGATATGAAACAGATATCAGATACTGAAGAATCTTCTTATGTGTTAAAATTTGAACTACACCAAGAATCACAATTCTGACGAGCAGTATGTGTCAGCTTGTGTAATCAAGATTTCGGTTTTCCTTTAAAATAAGCACGAACGTAATTCGAAAGGAGAATAAAATATTTTAGGAAACTATTATTAGTGTGTTTTGTTTTATTGAAAAATCCACTACCGGTGTCTAGTCTTATAAGTAAAACATATAGTTTTATCGATAATTTGCATTGCATGCAACTGGAAATTGTGACTAAATGTGGAGAAACGGCTATTGAGCAAACAATCTATTTTTTTTATATTGATACACGTTACTTAGCTAAAATTCCTTTCATCTGCAAAAATTTACAACATCCTAAGGAATAAAAATGTTTTTTAGCAAGATAAACATCGACATCGTTTGCATTTTTCGTAGTTACTGTAGAAAAATTATTTATGTTTCAGATGATAGAGCCCTAGGCTTACATTATGAAAGCTTCACCTGTCTGTTTCAATTTAATAGAACATTTTTCTCCTATTTTTTAAGTGGTTTTTCACACTTTGACAAGTTTTTCTCGAACGCTTTTTTAAGGAGGTGCTCAACATTTTCAAGAAACAGCTAAAACAATTTATAACAAATTTTCAAATAAGCTTTTCGAATATATTTTTAAGGTATTGGTTCAAGGTTTTTCTCGTTGATAAACAATTCCCATTTTTTCCACTTCATATATAATTTACATTTTTATCGAAAGTTGAAATTTTTTATGAAAAACTACAGTTTTGTAAACAAAAGAATATTTTGCTAAGTCTTTCAAGGCAAACAAATTTTTTCTAGAGATATTCAGCATTTAGAAAAGAGACTGATTGAATTTGTTGAATTGACAGAAAACTACAAAGAAATATATAAATAATTTTAAAACGTATACATTGTTTTAAATATGCATTTAATACGCAATTTTTAAGTTAAAAATTAGTTTTATGTTTGTCATATAAATCACTTTACTGCTGTTTTTTGTTTCTGTATAATTTCAGCTTTACCAGTTTGATTCACTTATGAAACAAATCCAAAACACATGGTCCAATAAAGGACACGGCAGCTTATGTTCCAGTATCGATTGCGTTGAGAACGGACCATTAAAACTCAACGTTACGGATAGAGTACAAGAAAATGTGGCATTCATTAACTAAGAAATTGATAAGATTACACCAGCTCTATCACGCAATACACAAGTATATGAATTTTCAAGAAACAGCAGGACAGATAATCATGCCAAGTTTATGACTCGGAAATGAGTCGTCGAGAAAACACAGGAGAAGCAATTTACTGCTTGATTCGTGTGAGACTTAAAGAGCTTACTCTAATCGATTCTAATGGGAGGAAATAATTGGACACGTGTGAAATACCTACTGTCTCAATAGAATTAGTTACAGAATCTGAAAATACAGTGCTAAATAATGAAGTTTGTGAATTTTTTTGTTCAAAAGTAATTCATATAATAGAAAGTATATGTTTTATTTCCTAAATATATAGGATGATAGTCTGATCCGAACTAAGTTTGTTGACGAAATCAATTCCATCCAATCTAAACAATCTTGAAAATTAGCTCTGTTCCTCATCATCGATTGCTATTCTGAGAAAAAAAAATACGTCGAAAGATATTCAACATCTTTGGTGTATTGCTCGAGATATGATTATTTCCAGTAAGCTCGTGCGTATCCTTGATGGCAATCACATGCTCAGTAATCCATACTTTCTACTATAGTTTCGAGCATACAAAGATACAAACAAAAATCGCCTGTATGCCAAACAAGATTCATTTCCTTAATCCTGATACTCTTGTCTTACTAGTTTCGACAAATATGGATCTATCAACAACAAACAGGAGCATATAATCTTTGGATACAAATAACAAATTACATATTCCTACTTATTGGCTGCGGGTGAAGGTTTTCTCGATGGAGCAAGGTCAGCTTGAAAGATTACAGAAAATCTACGCGGATTAAGTGGTATATATATACATATACATACATAAATATATATATATATATATATATATATATATATATATATATATATATATATATATATATATATAATTGGTAAAAATATGATAATCTAATATAACATGGTTGATTAAATGTTTCCTCTAGATTAGAGCAAATAGCGAAATTCAAGAATATCAAAAATATTGAAAGTGAATATGTAATAACTGACTTTATTATTCTACCAAATTTTGTTTAGAAAATATTAACAACAATTTCTTATAAAATTATCGTAAAAATAAAGTTTAAGTAAAGTCGAAAAACTTCGCAATGTTTTTCGGCTTTACTCATTTGATTAGGGCAAAGATTTATGCTTTCCTATTTTATTTCAATTCACTATTAGCCCACAATGGGCGCCATACTTATGTCGATTCATCCTTTCCTATACACTGCAAAATAGCACTCTCGACCAGAATAATCACTAGCCACATACCATATCCTCCAAATAATACAAATCATCTTCTTATAATACCCATGAAATTTCGCCAAAACAAAAATAATTCCAGTTTTCAATGGAACATGCTACATAAAAGCAAAGTCAATTTCATCCATCTTAAATTAATAACCTTTCCAACATCTAAATTACACCACTTTGCCATGAAATTCAATGTGAATGACATTTCTCGATGAACAGATATTTCTTGTTAGGATGATTGCCACCCACGCAAGGACCTACAGAGGAAAGTTCGTAAAATCTTTCATTGCTAAATTTATCTACACAGCGTGTAATAGAAATAGCAATCGCTTGCTACATTGCTACTATGCCCATGTCTGAATGTTAGAGTTTTATAATGTTTTTATGTTGTTTAGAATAGAATCCGTCCAGCTACACAAGTATCTCATCATATAAGCAACAATGAACAAGTCTCTGCTGTCTTTCGATTACGTGCGATATGAAATGTTAATGCGAACGAGGAATACTTCGAATCAGTTGAGTGTGATTCTTCTGGGAAAAGGAACTTACCTTGCCCAACAGCTGGCTCTGTAGAGTTATGAAAATAATCAAAAGTAAGAAAAGATGAGAACACGTTTCACTTTCAACTGCAGAGAAGATAATTTTTTTCAAGATCCACAAGAGAAAGTACAAAGTTCTCTTAACAGCCAGAGATTTAAGTTCCACTTTTATCCTTTATTAGATACCTGGACCATATCAGATTGGAAGCAGTTGCTGGTTCGGTGTCTAGTCGGTTGGGCGGTTTAAGAAAACAAAATCTATCTTTTCCTCTGGACCGGAAGTGAAATTTAAGATAAGACTTCAAGAGTCCGAGCAAATAAGATTTTAATAATTCATAAAAGGTGGCGGTATTTCAGCTTGAAGATATTGCTTCTTAGCGGCGAAATTGTGCTTGTGAAAAACCAATTAATGTGATTTACCTTGGTGATTTTTCGACTTTGGATCGAATTTATTTGTACCCTAGTGTGACGGTGTAATAAGATATAAATAGTGAATTTCGCACGGATCTATGTAGTCCCCCGATTCTCAGTCAAATTGGATCTTGGCATTTCCCATCTCGTCAGTAAGGTTTTTCGCCGGTAGAAAAGTGGTGGCATTTACTTGAAATAAAATAACGTGGTGCAAATACTTAATTGAATTTAAAGGTCGATTCTCATTTGAAAATTGTCGGGGAGGGTTTTCGCAAGCAAATCAACGTATATATTTTGGATGTTTGTCTTGCGAAAACTTACAATTACAAGACATCGGAAACGTGTTGCTCGTCGAAAGTTCGAAGTTTGCATGTCAGTAGTTTTAATTGGCTGTTAAGTTGAAATCTAGGCCTCGGGGTAAGTTTGAACTACGTTAGCTTAATTTTGCTCAAAAGCTTGTGTTTGAAGCATTTCAATTAGTGCAAGTTTAAATAAGAAAATAATCTAAGCTAAGGAACGCGAGTTTGTTTAACTTGCGAAAGAACTGTGGGCGTGAGTGGTAGAATTATAACTCATAATTTGTAAATAGTTTCGACCGTTTTCATTTTGAAATGATGTTAGAACTCGTTTTTTGTATGGTGGACTGTTCTGGTGTGAAAATATGTATGTTTAAGTCTGTTACTTTATAACAAATGAAACATTAACAAATTTATTCAATATATAGTCATAAATTACTACAATATTTTGAATAATCTTTTTCTCAGAAGTTTATTAAGGTTTATTTTCACTTTTTTGCGATATTAGTGAGTTTAAACACTTTTTTTTTGCATTCAAAGTTTGTGCTGTTAATTAGTGCTGAAAGTTTTGCGAAGAAAATAATGTTATATTATACCTGCAGGATATTCAAGATAAATAATATAAAACCAATAATATAAAACCAATTATTAAACTTCAAGTTAAATAAAGATTTAATAAACTTAAATGAAATAAAAATAGCGTGTTCATCATCTTTTTCATTTGCTGGAGTCAATCATTTACGAATATATCTGTTAAAAATATGCTACCTGCATCTATATCGTAAATTCGGCATCTGCGGAAAAATAAAAATTATGGATTTGGTTTTATTCGAATACATTTTGCTTTTCTTACATGTTCATAACAGAAAAATCCGAATGATTCATTTGGATCTTTCTCTACTTTAAAACATGTGAAAGAAGCAAAATTAACTCGAATGATTTGTTTTTGAGCGTAGTAAAGGTGCATGAAAATAACATAATCTTCCACTGAAAATTATGTTAACAATATGAACATAGAACTTTAGCTACTAAATTGATATAAATGCATCATGATTGTTGCATATTACTATTATTTATCATACTCGGTTTCTTTCATACAAAATATATGATAGAGAGAGTTTCATACAGGAGTGCAAAAATCCTTAGCTTTCAACCTGCTATTAAATTCAATCTATATCTATCTTACCGAGTGCCTGAATGCTTGTCCGTTTTTGGCATTTATTATCATATTTGATGACATCTTCAGCTTTGATGTTATTCCTACTTAATATACCTACCGTTTAGTTATTAGAAACTCTGCACTGGTTTTGTTTTCAGTCTTCCTGTTGAATGTGTGCGTGCCCCTGTCTACTAAATCATCATTGTTTGTAGTTTCTACACCTATTCTTGGCAACTCTTCCTTTCATACGTATGAACTAGTTGCCCCGAGTTATCTTTCTTGGTACTATATATATAGCATATTTTCTTTGCCTGTCATCATCTGTGGTTACTTTTATATGCATCTGCCGAATAGGTCGCGGATTGCATCTTTTAGGATTATTCTTATTACTCTAAAATATTTCTTTTTTTCTTATTTGCTTTCACAATTTAACTCCGTCTTTTGAGTAAACAATCAGATCCTGGAACTCATCACTTCTAATACTGATGCTTCCTTGTTTTAAATATCTCCTCTCTGAATACCTTATACGAATCCTGATCACACATTGCCTCAGCTTTTAAAATGTATTCCTATCCAATCGCCCTAAATATTCAAATTTAGCCCGTTTTAATTTGTAAAAAAAAATAATTTCGTCCTTTCAGTCTTCGATTTTTATTCAATCGATTGGTTTGGCTTATTTCAAGGACTTGACATGGAGAATGCAGTTAAGTAATTTAATGCTATCTTTATACTATCCTAGCTCGAATGAGCGAAGAGGATCCTGCTCGGAAAACCCTTTGCAGCAGATTTTGGAAGACCTTGCCTGCGCTGCAGGGATGGCGTTGACCAGGATGCTCGGAGTTTAGGGGTACTCAATTCGATGACAGTGGCTCGCAATCGGGACCGGTGGAAAAGTTTGTTGAAAGAAGCAAGGACCGGACCCCGGTTGTAGCACCGATGATGATAATAATATCTTTATTCAATTGATCTTCTAAAAAACTCAAATCTTCGACTCTATATATTCCGACTCATTTACTTCTTATGACTCATTTAATCCTCCTTTCGCTAATTGTCAACGTATCCTTTTGAAGTTGAAACCTCGATATTTTCTCTCGATTCTAATTTCAAACAAACAAAACATCAGTTTTTAAAATAAAAGCTTCCATATTCCTCATGTATTCCCCGATTCATTTTATTTAACATTAATCTTTGGGCTGATAAATACCCTTTTTCCTGGAAGCTGTCACATATCGAATGCAAACTTACTTCAAATTATTGCCCCATCTCCAACCTATCGTGGTTTTGAAAATCTGCGAGACTTCCGTTTTTAATAAAATTCATGATTCTCTTAGCTGTGTTTTCATACCTCAGCAACGTAGCTTTGTTAAAGATCGTTGTGAAAGTTATGTCTGCTTGGACTTACTTCATTCTATTTACAAACACGGTCACCCTTGCTTTAGATCGACAAAAACAATTGGGCGTAGGGTATATAGACATTTTTAAAAATCTTTGTCAGTGTCAATTGCACATTCTGCCCTACTAAGAATAAAGGTCCTATCTACATTTTTCTCATTTTTGACCTAACACCGGATTCAGAAATTATATACTCCATTGCATAGCTCTACAAAATTTGATAAACCTATCTTTTGTGGAAGTATGTCAAAATCAATATTGAAAAATGCACTTTCCATATACCTCCAGTACAAATCAAAACACAAATCAGTGAATATCTCGAAAGTACTAAAATGTAGATAGAACCTTTATGCTTAGTAGGGTCTTCAGTCTCTACCTTCTCTGGTTTCTTTCCTATCTCAGTAATCGTGGAGGTAAAACTACAAGGAAATACCTTTAATTTTCTCTTTGGAACCCTTCTTCTTGTGTATCACAAGGGTATATTTTTGGTTAATTACTCTGCTTTATTTTCATTAATTACCTCCTTTCCTATATAAATTCTCCCTGAATAGCAATTTATTGTCCGTGAATGTTGGAAAATGTAAACAAATGGCATTTTCTCTCAAATCTCCTCTCAATAACAGAAACCATTTTTTATCTTTTAATCAATTCAGAGACTTAGGTTTGATGTTTGACCTTCCTCGATTTAAATTTTATCTTTGTGCTGCGGAAGTCACCGCCAAAGTTTCTCCAAACGCTGGAATCGTTTTTTATTCGGCTGCTAAGTTTGTTGATATAAAGTTGGTTCGTTGTACCCGCAAATATGCCAGTCAGGTGTAGCCTTCAAATCTCTATTCCTTTTGGAAGCCATTGGGTGTGTACATGTTCTTTATTCTTGAAAACCAGTCTTAATTACTTCACGTATATAGCCTGCCTTTTCTACCTACACATTTTTTCTTCGCAGTTTCATTGACTGAATGAGCAATTTTAAAATTTCTTAAAATATGGATTCGTTGAAATTCAGCGGGAAGGTAAGCATTATCGTGAACTATCTTTTATGGTTAGCACCGGGCATTTGGTTATTTCTTTAACTCAGACATGTTAGCTTCAAATTTGACTATGATTAATACATTAAAATAAAATATACAATAAATATCTTACTTCCGAAAATTTTGGAACTTTCGCTGGTGGTAAACCTTAAGTATCTTTACCGCTATAACTTTCGGCACAACCATCAGATCAGGACGAAACTTACAAACCTGATAGAATTTTAGTCACGGTACTAGCGAAGAACTAACAGTATTAGGTTTTTTTGACTATCATATCAATATAACATCATTTCTTTGGCGAAATTAATGATACAAAATCAAAAAGATGTAACTAGTATAAAGTTTCAATGAGAAAATTCAGCCAATATTAGTTTAAATAAAAAGTAAGTTGTACATGCACTTTAAACTAGAGCCAAAAATAAATGATGTTTTGTTTGTGGTCTGCCTGGAAATGCTTTGTGGAAAATAGAAACAATATAAATTAAACAAATAAATAAACATAATCCTATTTCAGCACTGTTTATTTATTAAAAAGTAAAGTAAAACCACGACAGCCTATGACAAGAAACTAGTGCTCAACCCACTAGGCTATTTGAGCTTCAATTATGATTTACTAAGCGAATGAAAAAATTGCTCAAATATATTAATATCACTGAAATTTCAACTGAACTAATTTATCATAATTTATAATAAGGTAACTGTCTCTAATGAGAACGAATAATTTCTGGTTACTTGAAAAGACAATATTTCAAACCTTGATATTGAATTTTCATTTGGTCAGGCTATGAAAAGCTGAATGTGGAAAGTTTATGGTACATTTAGATCCGGAAAATTAAAAGGTGTTTTGATATTATTTAGGCAATTCTGCATCAACCCCGTCCAAATCAGTTCAGACGTATGCTTGGAGTCATTGTCTCCGCAAAAAAAAAACCGAAATCGTCAAACAACCAATTTTTCAGCACTGTGCTACAAAATAAACTTCAGGATGTTCAATTATTGGGCTTTACCTAGGTTTTTCACGATGATTATCGAGTTTCCTACTCGAAAATATGGTATGCACACCCACACCATCACATTACTACGCGCAGTTGAGTGTTTGGCTATCTCCGCACAAAGCTAGTTCAATCGATTCCAACCAGATTAAATTAAATCTTATCTAAAATAATAAAGGCATTCTAGAGCGTCCAATCTCTGCTTATTTTATACTTTAGTACTTCTAGCTGTTTTTTGTTTGCCGTCCTGGTGTTATTTCAAGATTTTAAACCCACTACGTAGTTTCAAGGCTGTCTTACAATACAACGATTATCGGTATTAGAATTCTTTCATTGAAACTAATATTTCCCTATTTTTGATGCGGTTGTATAAATAAATCGTTCAATTATGTGCTAGATAATAGAAGCTAGCCTACACAATATTGTCCTGTTTATTCTAAGATTTTCTTTAAAAAAATTGTGGAATATCACCTCTCGCACTTCCATCGTAGGTCATCACCTATTTTTTTTTCGTTTAACTGGAATGACGAACAAACCTTTATTAAAAATACTCATCAGCTTTCGAAGAAACCTAAAACAATGACACTTGCAAAAGCTCATATTCCATTATTCTCATATTCTTCAAGGATCCCATGAACTTAAGCTAGGGCATGAATTATTAGCTTAAAATGAATTTGATTTTTGTTATTAAATATCGCACTTAAACTTCACACCCTTTGGACAAGATGAGTTTAATAATGTACTGAGATAAAAAAAGGGTTCATGGCTTCAATAAACGTGTTTTCAGTCCATGCTTTTAACACTTTTGGAATATTTTACCGAACGTTCCGACAAAACGTTCGGCAAGAGTGTAGGCTTGGTTTTAAAAAATGAAAACTTTAATTAAAAATCTTTTAAAAAATTTTAAAAATCACAAATAAAACCACGAGCTGATATATTTGTTTTGTTTTTGTAGCATATTTTTCACCTTTTGTAAGTTTCTAAATATTTGCGTAGCATCAAATATTCACTAGGCTAAATATTAGATATTTTTAGAGTTTAGCTATTTTTTGAAAAATGTCGATATATTTTGTCGGATGTTCCTTGCGTTGAGATACCATTGCGAAGATGAATAAAATTTCAAATTTTACCCCAGAAAACTACGTTTGAAAACTTTATTTTTTTTTTAAATTAGCTGCTATTTGGTCCATTTTTGATTCACTTGTTCCAAATTGTTGATAGAAACCATATAAATTGTTTCATGATGAAACTTATATCATTTGTAGCAAAAACTCTTTTTAATAGCAGACTGTTATATGCAATATTTTGCATAAAATACAATTTGTATTTAAGATTTGGGTACTTTTATTAATAAAGCTTTAGATTTTTGTTTCAAAAATTTAAGACTGATTTTGTTCTAAAGCAAGCTTGGCAGAAAACCTGATGCCCAATTCATATTATTTTCGAAAAATTTAAAATTAATAATTTTATTATCTTTGATAACGTTTAGATTTTAATTTTTAAATAAATTGACTGCTAATGACATATGAAATAGCATGATATATGTACATAATTTAATTTCAATTTTAAGCCATATTAAAGCTGTCTAGCCATACGAGTACATCAATCAATTAGTCCTACTACTTATTTAGGCGCCTTCACTGATTGGCTCGTGAAAAATTACTCACAAATCAAAATCAGTAGAATAACAGAAAATTGTGTATTCAAAAAACGGTATTGAATACATTTTTAATCATTTGCGACAATCATATTTCCTATTTCGATGAAGTACATATGTTCCATTGTTTGAAAATATTGCAAATTGACCTGAACCTACTTCAGATGCAGTGTAACGGGGTGGCAAACACAAACAAATTTGGAAGAGTCAATTGACTTTCGGGTGCTGAATTGTTAATACTGGTTGTAAAAACTATTATAGTTTGATTCCGAAAGCCCTAAAATAATAGGAGTTGAAATTTTTAACAACACCTGAGGTAGTAAATTGAATGAATTTCGAATGCACATGTGTATCTAATAAATATGAAATTTATTGTCTATTGTACATAAAAGCATTGTTATTCTTCGGTAAAAATATCTTTTATGTGCTCGTGAGTCTAAAATTGGCCCCGAAGCCAATAAAATTAATTGAGATTTCATTGTTCCTTGACAATAGCTTAACTATTCCATCAATGAATAAAACCTGTTCATAACATTTCCGTTCATTCTCCGAAAGCTATCAAAACATAAAATTGTTCTACATCCTCTCAATAAAATCCTTTCAAAATTTTTCGATGAGAGCACTCACGGCATGATATTCGGCATTTTTTGTCTGACCGAAACAGCTACCAAACAACTATGTTCATAATAAAACTTTACGGTGGTACTCAATCGAAAGACGATTGGTTCGATTTTCGATTGGCGAGAGATGAAAGCGAAAAAAAGAACACAGACATAGGAAAAGGTCAGCTTCCAATTTTTCGATGGACCATATCATGTCTTAATCTCATTCTGTGGTCGAAAAGCAATATACAATATGGCAAAATGAGAAATAATCGAGCGTTTGATGTTGATCGGCCTCAGGATTACTTAGTTTCCCGAGAAGAGCATCACAAGCTACTGTTCACTTGAACTTCAATAATCTATCCTTGGTATTATTCGGCGAATGACGATAACTACTGTGTAGGTACACGAACATGTTCCAAGAATTGCTTTGAACAGCCTTGAACATGAACCACATTAAATTGATGCGGATTCGACCATTATCAACTTCGCATCATGAAAAAATTCGCTTTTGAAGCTGCAGATATGTTCTTTGACAATATCTGCTCCTGATTTGCTCAGATCTTTTGTTAGAAAGCTCTCGACTCACTTCCTACACGTGCTATGTGTATTGCTTGAACCAGCATTTATACTGGTAATGGCACACCTGAAGGAGGTGTATTGAATTTTTGCTCTACATGTTGTCAGCCACGGCACAGGAAGCTGACAATTGCCGTCCGACGAGAAGTCATGCAAAGCTTATCGTAAGAAATTTTAAGTTCTCAATTTCATGTTCGGTTTTCGATAACGTTTCACCCCTCAAATTTTTTCCAGGAAACATAATATCGGTTTATACAACTGACGAAGGTTATGAATTGAACTTCAGATTTCGAGTTTCCTTTCAATCGGTGGATTTTCTAAAGAAAGTACCCGGAAAGTACAATAGGTTATGAAAATATCGTTGGGAGATTTTGGACTGAAAGCTATGCGGTGCTTAAATGCTTAGCCTTCAGTGGACTATTATTAGATTTCGGATGGAGTTGGAATTATATGGGTTTTAGATTAGAGTTGAAACTTGTAATTTCAGATGAAAAGCCTTGGCTTCTATACGTTGGCTCTAAAAAACTTTGACTCACATATTATCTGCAAGTCAATGCCTGAATGAAAGGATTATAGTTTTAATTAGTTTATCATTTTGTTGAAAAATAAGTTGCATAAATATTAGGACTCAAAAACACAGAAGAATAACAGTTTCAAACGATTTGGCGTGACAAGAAGACTAATCTGAGAATCTCATGATTTAATTTCTTTTCGATGTAAATATACATATATTTTTGATTTTACTTGTTTGAAGAAAGCGTCTGCTTTTAAAACTTTCGGAGGACCGCACGAAACACGTGATATCTGCTGAAGTAATGTGAAATAAATGTGTTTGTTCAGTAGAACGAAATACGTCGTAATTGAATTTATACTCAATTAAACGATAGATTTTTGTAACATACTTTATATTGCAAGTCGTACGAAAACCTTTGCTAATGATTGTCGATGTTCATCTCAACAAAGTTGATATAGGGTGTAGGTTAGTTTATTTTTACAAGTGAAGTTCCCGTGTCAATTATAGCCGCTCCTACATTGAGCGTATCATTCGACCCAACAATTCCTCCATTATTTCAAAAATATACAAAATAAAAAGAAAGAAGATAGACGCATGTACCACAAAATCCAAGATATTTGCAAAGATAATCAGATTTGTACCATACTCGTTAGGAACAATTTAAGATATAGACATAGGAACCATATAAATATAACAAACAATCTAAAATTGGTTCTTCGTAGTGCTCAATCTATAAGATGTAGGTTATTTAAATTTTTCTCATAGTAACACTCGGAAGACACTAATGTTGCAGTACTCACCAACATTTTTTTCAAGTCCAAGCATCAAATATACGACAATACTTATACAGTTTGTGGACGCAACCGTGTGTGGCAGTGGTATTACTATATTGGAAAAAATAACTTATCCTATAAACACAATAAACTGCCACAGACAGTGTTCGTTTAGAGACGACCAGAGATAAGCTAATACTAGTATTTCGAGATATTATTTGATATAAATATATTAGCCAAGCAGTATTATAATATCGATACACCACTAATAGTAAGCATTACTGATTTTGTGATGTACGATATTATGTGAATATTTTGGTATTTGATTGTAGACAAAATAGTTTGGTTGATGTTTTTGACAAGTTCATCTAGACTTTCAACCAAAAAGTTATTACGGATCTGCCGTACTTTCAGTTCCAAAAGAAAGTTGTTCGTCAACTAAACACAGCACATGCTTTTATTCGCCTTAATTCACACGTGTGTCTCGTTGATGCTATGTTAAATATGTTCCTTACATTTGCATACTTTATTTGTCTAGTGTGTAGCTAAACAAGTCCAATATCAAAATATATACCATTAACTATTTAATACGACAAATTGTTTGCTCCTGAATGCTTCAACATTTGATTACAACGATGTATTTTCTTCGGAAATCATACCTTATTCCAAATAAGTGGATCCCTTTATAAAAAAAGCAAATTTATTTCCTGTTCAATTACTAATACCTAGCATACTTTTACCTGAGAACACACACATTTTTTAAGACAAGAAGTATGTACATATTTTAGCGAAGCTTAGCCACCAAGCAACGCATTAAACTTCTCACATTTGAATTATTATATTAACTAATGTACATTCTCTTACACGTATACCGTTGTAAAATATTTATAAAACATTTTTAATAAATATATTTGTTAATGCATTAACACAAATTCATGCATTACCAAATATATTTGCTAAGATATCAACTAATACAATATATTCATTAATATTGAATAAACTCGTGCAAGCTTCAACTTATCTGCATTTTCACAAGGACCTCGCCCATGTCATAAGCTTTTGTACTTTTGTACGCCCTTTCAACGTTTAAAAAATAACCCCATCGCGAACTTACCTCTAGAGATCAGACTCTTAACTTTTGTAACCAGTTAATGAAAGGCAATCTCGGATGACTTTTGACGTTCGCATGCATCTAACTCCTCATGTAACAAATTAGACCTAAGCACTCTAGTGCGCCCTAGAAATGTCAGCACAATTGATGTTAGCCTGATTAGCCTAAAGCTCCTTAATAGCCATCTATCATAGTTTTTGCTCTAAAAACTACCATACAACAGGGCTAGTCATGAGATCTGCTTCCAGGTGGCAAATTCTCTCTCTTAGCAAAGCCGGATAGATGTTACCAAGCTCAACGATTTCAAATTATCAGAGAACATTATTGTAACCCTTTTCGCTGATGGCCATAGTTCCACCTGTGCGCCAGCTTTTCATACTACCACAAAGAGGCAAAAAAGCCTTCTGCTTTTCAGTCACCGGAGTGTCCGGAAAGTGATTCTCAAGCTAAGTCTGTAGAGTTTAAGCTTGGCAAATTCATCAACTGAGTGTTTTAGAGAGTCCAATACAGGTTATTGATCCTTTTCCAGGATCATTCACGGCCTTGATGTTTTTCTCCTACCTGCCAAGCTTGTCATTCTCTGTCTTGCTCTTACAAGCAAGGTGGAGGAGTTTTCTGGAACGTCTCCTGAGTTTTAGGAGTTTCTGGTTTGACCAACGAACCATTTTACATTTACATATATGTACTCTTATTTGACGGGTAGCACAGCTACCCAATATAACCCTAATTATTAACTTCGGTGACTTTAACCTATCACTAACACATGCTTTGTTTTTAAGTGGTATTAGCAAAATCAGCTCTCCGTCATAACTCTTGGATCCGTAGCTCAAGAAAAAACCAAGGACTGATGATCAGAGAGTGAGAGCTCATCTGATACGTAGCAACTAGTTGCTGATTCAACTATTCTAGTTGAACAGAGTGCTTTATCTTTAACCTTCACTAGTGTTAAAGGCGACAAAGTTGAAAGTGGTCGCAGTGCTTAGAGTATTCGCCCCATTGAAGCTATAAATTTCAAGAGACTGTCTTCTTAGGTGTTGTGTGCTTAGAGCTAGCATGGCATCCCACCAAAAATTCCTGTCTCTCCGGTTCAACATACCGAACTACGCCCTTCAGCTACTAAGATAGCGGCAGGAGTAAAGAATCAAAAGAAAGTTACGCTGAAGCGTCAATCGCGCGTTTTCTCTGCCATTATCCCGATACAGTATGATGACCAATAAAAAGTTAGGAGAAGCTATATTTTCACGCACCACAGCAATAATCAAAACTCCAACTAACGCTGTATTTGCGTTTCCGGGACCTGTAACCACAGAAAATGCAAGCAGAAAGCTAAAAAAAAACTCATCTGTCATGAAACCTTCGACAAGAGAAGTTTCTAGTTTTGACTGCAACCAAAGCCCTCCTTTGGAGTCATACATGAAGTGGGAGCACGCAGAACCCCATTCCTAGCTGTATTGACCGAGCCTACCGAGCCAGACTAAGTCTGCCTGACATCTGCATTTTCACAAATTTTTAGATTCATCATCATGCTGTTTTTTGGGCACGTTTAGTGTGCAAGCTCGTCAACCACAGCATTTTAATGCTCAAGAGACGAAGGAAATACATTTAACTTCTTAAAGAAAAATTAATATTTTTATTGAAATGTTTCGTACACTTGAAAGCTTTAAAATGCCGGTAGCTAAAGAAAAGTATCTATAGAATATACGTCTTCAGAAAAGAGCAATATTATTGATTAATATTAAAATATTACAAACTTATATTTGAGTTTACGAATAGAATGTTGAATCTTGAATTTTGATAACAACCCTTAAATGATGAATAAACCTTTTGAACATTGAATTGGTTCTTTGTGGGTTCCGTATTTGATTTTTTCTAAAATGGGCAGTAGGAGGCTAATTTCCCTTTCAATTTTTTAAGGAAGAGTAAAACTTGTTGGTGAAAACGTTTAAAATCGCATCTTTGCTGTTGCTTTTAAAAAGTTTAGGGTTTATTTTAAAAGTTTTACTATTGTATTGATAATTTCTCAAAGTCGGTAGAATGTGTGCTAAATATTTTCATGACATGTTTCGCAAATTAAGATTCACTTAGCCTTGGTGGTAATGTTATTGTTATATTCAATCAGGGATTGATTTCGGAAAGCGTTTCCTGGAAGTTTCTACTGATTTTCAATTTTTCTTGAAATCTTAATTGCCAAATTTACGCTTTCTTTAAGGATACTTTTCTTTAAAGTCAAAGAGCTTAAAATAACTGCCGTCGGTAATATATCACAAAACAATGGCGCGGTTAATAAACCAGTGCCCATATATAAATAACACTGGATGTAGCTGATTTTGATTGTGGTCGCTCATAGCTATCTACCAATGAAATTCTTTACAAACAATCTTCAGTACGTTCAAAAACAATTTCTGTAGAATTTTCCGGCTCAACTTTGAGCTTTCAATTATTAAATTAATTAGTGAACAGCCCTCTTGATTTGTTATTGAAAGGTTTATAAAGGAATTGAACACAGACCTTGCTTGACTTAAAATGCCTAAGACTATGCCATCAAACAATTTCGAATTCAAGAGCTCAATATATATTAATAATTAAAGTAATAAAACCAGTCTTAAAGACACTTCGGGTTTGAACTTACTTTAAATTTACTCAATGAAAAGATTATTTTATTTTTAGAAAGTCATTGAAATGGCTTGATGAGATTCAGAAAACAATTTTCCTCGTAAAATTTCTTCAGAACCTGTTCATTTATTTTATACAATCCGATTAAATTGAAACCTGTAGCTTGGTTAACCAAATCACTTTCACACAATGAAAAAAAAAACATACTTCTAATATACCGGCAAAACATCAACTCACTTCTATGTGAAATGAAAACGAAACTTGAAAATTGTAAAACCTTCTCTTCGTGTGGGAAATTTCCTCACAAATCAGACGCCGACGCAAATCTATCTTCCACCAAACACAATCCACAGCACTTAATCTTCTACGAACCGGTCCAGATCAGATGCTGATAGTTAGTTCGTCTATATCCTCGGTGAGAGATAGTAGTCAGCTCAGAAAAATTCGCCTGCAAAAGAACAATCGCGGGTGTCCTTTCAGTTAGAAAATATTTCTGCTCCTTGCACATTAGCCACAACTAAACACTGAGACATTTCAAACTCAAGCCTATAACGCGCACTAAGTGGTATCCTTGGAAAAAATTGAGGTCTGAGACCTTCTCGGCATCTTTCTTGATTGTAATTTGCCACTGAAATCGCATTTCCTTTTGTCTGACATCCGTTAAGTGGCTGTTCTCTTCGGAGGATATTCTCAAGAACCCGGTCCTTGACAAACCTCGGCTGCACAAATGCACGCCAGGCAAGCCATGAACTGATTTAAGCTTGGGTTGCTTGCTAGAAGTTTTGTTTGCAAGGCTTCCCGGTAGCAGTTTGTAAATGCTTAAATTTTTTTTTTGCGTTGACATAGATTGCTAGTAGAAAGTCATTACATGTGTACTTAAGGTTAAAGCATCCTCTTGTTTATCCGGTAAGGTTAAGCTTATTTCTCAATGTCAGCGGTGTGCACAGGGCAGAACTGTTTCCGGTGTCCGTTTTGTCGCACATGGTTGCTTTCGAGCTGGTGAATGTTTTTTTTACTACAGATGCTCGACGGGAGTTTATGTGGAATAAAATCGACATTTATCTCGTTTTCCTTTGGTCTCGATTCCTCGTAACAAGGACACTATAGTGAGCACTGAGTCGCGAGCGGGCGAAAAAAAACTTGTTAAATTTATGAAGCTGTTTTGTAGGTGAATGTGCTCATGACTCCGTAGTGAACAATTAACATGCTTGCGCTTAGCTGTGATATGTTCTGTGAACGGGACGGTGTAATTGTGAATTAATGTGTTGCATGCAAAGTACACGGGCATAATTGAGCGCAGGAAAATGAAATCGTAAATTTAATTTGAATTACATTTCACTGTGGTATTCAATCAGTTTTTCAAATGAGTTTACAAAAGTGATGTGATTATTGTTACTCTTACTGTGGAAACTACAGAGGATTTGAAAATTGTACATGAAGTGAGTTTAATTAATGATTAATTAGTGGTGAGGTTTTGTTGAAGTTAGTGTTTAGGAAAGTAATTTCAATACAACCGCTATTGAATTTTAAATTGAATAGTTTTAGAAAGTATGAGTGTGTGTATTTAGAAACTAATTATGTAGGTTTATGTTAACATGTACCTTATGAAACTCATTTGGATTTATTCGGCTGAAAATGTTACTGGATTAAGCAAGCGTTGTCGTAAACGAGAGGAGTGTAATCACAAAACTATTTTTGTCACTATTGAAAGTGAAAACACGAAACTAATTTGTCGTATACTTGAGAAGTTAGTGAGAATCGGTAATGCGAAATGATAATGAGCGATTGTACTTGAAAAGTGTGTTCCGATATATTTCTTTATATCAATTTTTAAATGTAAAAATGATTAGTCCATCAATACGGGAAATTTCTTTGCTTGCTAAATGAAGAGTTTTGTGGAAAATAATCAAATTCAAAACATAGCCAATCTAATAGCACTTTTGAATTCCAAATGGTGAGCTGCAAAATATATTTCTTTGAACTCTCTTTGCACGTGATATGTCTAACCATCAATTTTTCTGGACTGACATTTTTTTAGTCTCGGCCGTTCACAAAAAATCAGTTTATTTTGAAAAATGATAAAAAACAAACTATTCGATTAACGATTTGCGTGCAAAAAAAAGGAATATATTTCGAATTTCTCTTCTGATTTTCTTAAATGCTATTATTGCAGATTTAATTACTTCTGGCGCATTAATACGCTTTACTTTTCCTATGGACTTTATACTTGTGTTCCTTTAAAACAGGCAATTAATTATGTACCGTAACATAAAGTTGCAAACACGAAAATAATCTGGGGAATATTCTTGCATTAGTATAAGAAGTATGGAGCATAAAAAAGGAAAGGTTAGGCTTGCATTTGTCAAGGATATGCATAAAAAAGAAATTTTGCATTATTGATGGTAAGTTTGAATCAAAGCGCGTAATAAAGACAGTATTTTAGAAGTTTTATAAATTGTTACAGATATTTATGTTTATTTCATTTCTTTACAACTCAATTTACACACCCTAATGATTTTATTTCTAAAATTAACTTATTACGTTTTCACTTACTTGCACTAAAGTTAGAAGAAGAAAAGTAAATGCAGGTATGCAGTATGTGGATTTTATGTTTGTTGTGAAAATATGAGTCTGTAAGTGTAACGAGTTAAAATATAAATAGTTTCACCATAGAAAGAAAGATCATGCAAGAATATAATTGCGAAATTCATAAAATGAACATTTTTTACAGAGAAACTGTAGCAACAATAACGCATCTATAAGTGAAAACAAACTCAAAAGGGTGACGAACAGGTTATGATTTGAGCACAGATTGGCGCTTGTATATTCATGGCTTTTACTCTGTCAGTATCTAATTTATTCACTGAAAGAAAAACTCTTGGTTGGTTCAACTATTTTTAATAGTATTGCAACGATTCATTCAAAATCGTTAAACGAACTACGGAAAATCATTATTTTTACTATGTTAATATAGTTAATTTAACGATATAAAAGTAGTTGGCTCTGGTTATACAAAAAATATCGCAAGGTTCATGAAATCAACTGTTTTAATTGTTTCATAACCACGAAAAATAGTTCAAACTTCAACGTTTCGAATTATCAACAGTTTTTATGGTACTTAAACTACTTTGCAATAGTTGATTTCAACAAACGTAATTCAGTGAGCAACGTCTTTGGAATTATTCTACGCAAATTAGAATGGTTTCAACATTTGGACGCTTTTCACGCTCCCAATGAAATTTTTTTTGTTTATCAACCACGCGTCATGGTGCATAAAAGTAATCAACAATTTTCTTATAGTTGTTTTAACTATAGCCCTAGTTGATGCAAAAACAACTAAGGAAAACTGTTGATTTTTCATACTCTTCATACTCATGCTCCTATTCTATCATAGAAGTTTCATATTATACATGGCAAAATTGTGTTCGGTTTGCTGTTCGATATAATTCATATTCATGTTATGCTGTGAAGCCTTTATATTACGTTGTATGACGCTATTTTGTTCACAATACAGCGTTTTCCGCTGTGGCAAAGCAGTGGGCTGCGGCAAAGCGCAGTCAAAAAATTAGAATGCACTGTTTTGTATGGCAACGCGCACAATGGCTGGGGCCGAATTTGCAGCAGCGGCAGAATTTGCCAAATTTCTAATATTGCTGCACCGCTAGCGGTGATACCTACCATAGGTTGGCATCACCACTAGGTTGAATTAAATCTGTTTGAATTAGGTTGAATGGTCTGGTGGAATAGACAAGCGATGGCTGATGTGTATTGTGATAAGCCAACCTAATCCTCGTACAACAGGATTTAGCAATACAAAAGAAAAAAAAATGAATTTGGTTGGTGCCTTGGTTGCATTGACAGCGACATTGTCGCTGCATTGTGATTCACCAAATTCAACTGCGGCATTCACGCCTCCCCTGCCTATATTTCGTACTATGTATATGGTTGGAATACCATTGTTTGTGGTTGCTTACTTTTTTTGCACCACGGACGTTGTTTATCAACCACGCGTCATGGTGCATAAAAGTAATCAACTATTTTTTTATGGTTGTTTTAACTATAGCCCGTAGTTGACGCAAAAACAACTAAGGAAAATTGTTGATTCTACCAAGATTTTTCTTTCAGTGTTCGACAAAGAACAAAAGAAACTATTGTTAAAATTATCTAGAGAAGAAATTTTATTCTAATCGTCACCACCATCTTCTGGTTGTTATATTTACCAGAAAGCAGGATGATTTTCTTAAACATGTCGGGGTCTGGTCGTTTCATTTATAATGTCTCTGACGGACTCAATAAGATTATCAGTCTGACGGTTTGTTAAGTTTTCCGTCGGACAAACATCACGATTTCTTACCGTATTTTCATTGGGAGATTTTCCATGAAGTTAAAAACGGAGCGGAACTAAAGTCGAAGCTTCACGGTAAAGTGGTCAGACATTCTGCTTGCGTCTAGCAGTGGGAGGGGGATCAATGCTGCTGTGCAGGTCGTCTGACAGGAGAAATAAGTTTATTTTTGAGCTATTACTTGATCTGGTTGGTGAATTCGGTGCAACTATTTGTAAGAGAATGGAATGCCTACATAGTTGCAACCATTCGAGCAACACCCAACTGTTTCCATTATTTACGGAGCCTCCCAATTGTGGGTGTTTCGAGTTAAGATCGCCCCGGTGAGTGAATATTTATACTGAGATGTAATTGAATTAATTACTCTGAAATCATGCAACAAACTTAATTTTGACGAATTACATCGAACGTACAGAAAAACAACAATGAATGATTCACCTATGGTCCGTTGTTTTGACTACAGCTGCAGCAATAGCGCAGTATTTAAGATCAAGGACCACAATTAGATCCATATCCAAATTCCTCCTAACTCAGAGACCAAAGCCACCATTTTGGTTGACTGACTGTGGTCAGTGGTGTACCCTCTGTATTGTGGTGTACCCTCTGAAACCAACCCTCTAAATTCCTGAAAGTTTGGTTCCAGCCCCTCAGCATCAGTTCCCACGGCCAATACTTGACTGATAAAGTCATCTATCATTCCAAGATTGGCTTTAGCTGGAAATCACCCTGGAGAGGTTGGAGCTCTCTGAGGACCAGATATCGGCGAAGCTGTTCCTCCAACTACCTGTGCGTACGAGATGCCACTTCGCCTGTGATTAAAGACACTCTGCATCACAAACTGTTAACGTTCCTTTCGGGCCTGCAATGCAGACTTTTTGTAATGTTCACAATAACTCGAAACTTGTCTGAGAATTTTAGATTCGGCCGAAAAATTGGACAATTTTCATTCAAACTGTTC
Organism: Nemotelus pantherinus; assembly: GCA_963978885.1. Classification (NCBI taxonomy): domain Eukaryota; kingdom Metazoa; phylum Arthropoda; class Insecta; order Diptera; family Stratiomyidae; genus Nemotelus; species Nemotelus pantherinus. Next base: position 8,654,407 of record OZ022266.1, read on the forward strand.
CAGATCTGTGTTGAAAGAACGAAAAATGGATAACGAAAAAAACTGTACTTAACTATTTTAAACTTTGATAAAATTTTCTTTTTGATAAACTTTGTGTCCAAATTTTTGTGCGTTCAAATAACCTCACAAAGTTGGAAATTATTTAGATAAATCGATAATATTATTATGGGAAATGCTTATTTAAACTCCAATTTCCATTTTAAAAGAAGAATCAATAAAAAATCCTACATTTCATCCAGCCGCTTAATATACCCAGAACTTCACAGCATCTATTTTAAGTATTTTTACGTTGTGGACAATTTAACTGTAACTATCGGACTAAAGAGCTCTTCTGGCTTGCAAGCTGACCCGTTTCACAGTTCTTTTAATGTAATACAATAATAAGCAAAAATAAGCAATAAAGAAAAATATGATCTGTTCTTTCAAATTGAATATTTTAATTTGATAAAAGTATACTTTTAATAACCATTTTCTCTAAACATTTAAAAATTTCTCAAATATGTTGATCACATTTGGCTGTATTTTTTTTATTTATATTTATATTTGTTTTCTTTATAAAACATATTCTTATAAATACTAACTTCAATTATTAAATACTCACTTCAATTATGTACTTCAATTATGTTAAGAGTGAAAACCTATCATAAATAGCATATTTTTCGATTGCATTCACTTAAATCGTACTTCGCACCATAAGTTTGAAGCATACTTTCATAAAATGCTGCACCAAAACTACGGAGCTATACTATCAAAAATAACTTTTCTATTTTATCGAGAATTAACTAAGAAAAAATGAATATCAAACTTAATCTTAAATGCGAAAGTTTAATTTGACATTCTCTGCTTGAAAAATTATTTGTGCCTCAAAATTTTCAAAATAAAATTTCACGTCAAGCACGCAAATTAGTCATATTTCACAACCAATTCTGCTTGTTTTATATCCACAACCAGATGATTCTGTGATAACTCAAGTGTGTGAATAATTGGCCCAAATCCCAATTTGCCTTTGGAATGTAATCGAAAATATTTACCATTTTCCGCATAAGCCAAAGTATGCAAATAATAATTCCATCAAACACCGTGTCATTAGTTTGCTCTCAGCAAATACTTCCAACTTTTGCAACTTCGATTGCCAACTCGAAGTGATGTCGAGTGAGCACTGTTCCATCATCTTCAGCATGTCCTTGCTCGCATCACTGTCGTGGCCTATCAATAAGTTTCTTGTTATCATAGATCGTAACGGTTGTCTCGATACGTCATGTCAGAACGTAAATCAAAAGAAATCGACTTTTGCTTCTGAGATTTTCGATTTCCACAGCTCGACCGAGAAGCGAATCAGCTCAATGACAGCGAGCATCAACAAACCGAGAACCAAAAATACATAAACACAACAGCAACATCCACTGCGACAGTTCCTGAGTCTGCATCACTAAGCGTCAGCAGCAGAAACTCTCAAGTTGTTCTGGAAATCAGATTTCAGATTGATAAACGACTTTGTACAGGAAATACATCACTCGGAACCGAAGCATAAGACGAAACCCTGGGCCAAGATAATTTCAATTGAGATTGGGACTGAGTGCTATTTGGAGCTGATTTTATAGCGTTTTTCCGTCCTATCAATTTTTTTCATGATACCATTTTGGGTGTAGTTACAAATGTGAGCTTATACAAAAAGATTGATGTAGATACATATGTTCTAACGTGTTTCAACTACATGTGACTTTATGCAATGTTCACAAGGACTCGGAATCCATCTGGGAATTTTAGTTTCGGGAAAAAAATTGGACAGTTTTCATTCAAATTAGTTCTAGATATGTGTCTGAACAATGAAAAATGAATGTATGAAAAAATTGCTTCCTTATTTTTTTATTGAATCTTCCTTTTGATAAACAATTTCAGAAAGTTTGTGTCTGAAATGTTCTGTCCTCGCTAAAATTTAATTTATAATCAGTCATTACATTGATGAATTAATAATATTATTATACGAAATGTTTACCTGAGCTCTAATTAACATCTTCAAAAACCAATCAATAAGAATATCCTATACTTCTTCCAGCTGGGGAAATTCATTGTATTTACATCAGTTTCTGTCACAGATTTAGTATACTCATACATTTTGCACAAACAAAAAAACTCAACAAGTGTTCGATAAGGACTTTTTTCCATTTCACAAACGAAACTAATACGTGGATATTTTGTATGAATCTTAGTATAAATCTACAATCAGCTTCATACCATCTCCATTTCTTCCAGGAATCGTTTTTCAGCTCTGTCTTTTTTTCTTCCGTTGCTCCAATAAGCCACTGAACAAAGTTATCACAACGAAGATAAAATCATAACGTCACACTTTTTACGACGACCGTAACGCTGCCGTTTTTTGCGATGGAGGTTTTCACTTCTTCCATTTTCATAGCTTTGCGTAGTACATTTTATTGTGTCTGTAACGATATCGAAAGTTAAAGTAATTGATGGCAATTGGTAGGCATTTCGAAGGAGAATTTATGGGATTGGGTCGATTTAAAAGTCGTATTGGATTGAAAATGAAAAATTTAACTGCGGATTATCTGCGAATGAGAATTTAAGATAGAAATTTGATTTTGTAGGCAGTCATAATTTTGAATTTGAAATGAATGCACAGATGGATAATATTTATTGATGATTATATATTTTACAATTCATGTTTTCTTCCATTCATTACTGCATAAAAATCATGGCTGATATTGATTTATTATCTCTTTCCAGATGAAACCAATCAAACGAATATGTTAATCGAAAAAGTTTCAACACGAAACCGAAAGCCTATAATTCGTCTTTGATTAAGTCAAAAACCGCAAAATGATTTCAATTTTAAGTGATCGAATACATCATCAAAATTAGTCTCTCTGGCAATATTATAATACTACATGCTCAATCAAAAACCAAATTACCAGTATCGGCAGACCACATGATATCCGGTCGAAAACAACAAGCGCGGCCACCTGTAGTCCTAGCCGCATAATCGAAAAACGTAATATTCGAAATAAGTCAACTCCACACCACAAATACAGGATAATCTCACGTGAGAGGGGAATCATGATACGCTTTATGTCGGACAGGACGCGACCAGATTATATTTTCCTGTTATATTTTTGTACCGTCACCCTACCACCTACAGCCCCCTCCGCATCCACAGGACCAATTGTAATCGACCAACATTTTAACACGAGTAGCTATAACAAAAATCCTCAACAGGACACAGGTCTTAACAGAAACCACGTTAACAATCCTCTCCGTCCGCCGGACATCGGTGTCAATGCTAGCACTCGAGTCTTTTCGGACTGGACGAGTAGTAGCGCCAGGCCGTCTGCTATCGACAGCAGCTGGGTGGCATCGAGTGAAAGCAGCGGGATGTCACGTAATTTACAGGTGTCGGGGGCTGATGGTGCTAATAGTGCAAATTACAGTGATATTATTAGGATTAGACGGACAAAGAAGCTGTCGGCGCTGAATAAAAGTTTGTCTCTAGTTCTCGTGAATCCGTTTAAGGTGAATGAGGTATTCGAAAAGGAACACAATTGGCGAGACGAGAGTGTGGTGCGCGGCTCGAAAGGACGAATCGTACTGCTCGGACTATTCGAGTTAAGTACGAAGGCCGGGATGCGACCGGAAGGAATGAGTGAACTGGCCGCCGCTCAGATGGCTGTTGAACATATCAATCAACGACAGCTGCTGCCCGGGTATATTCTTGAACTGATGACAAATGACACTGAGGTGAGTCGATACATTACATGATATTTGCATTTGCGGAGTTGCATAAGCGGTTTCGATGTTGGATGAGTAATTTATATCTGCATGTTATGCAAAATGATTGAGAGAGTATGTGATTTGGTTTTACAAACAGCGCTACGACTTTCAGTGTGCGATATAATACAAGACACGCTACTAAAATAGCAGGGTCAAAGAATGCATACATACAGGCATATATATAGATATATATATATATATATATATATATATATATATATATATATATATATATATATATATATATATATATATATATATATATATATACATATATATATATATATATATATATATATATATATATATATATATATATATATATATATATATATATATATATATATATATATATATATATGCATGCGTATAATATTTTTCAAAATATGGTGTTCTATCTGCTGCTGTTGACAAGCCAGTCAGAAGTGTAATCGTACTTCATAATAAATAGAAGTTACATTGCGTATCAATCAAAGTGTGTATTATTCAACTGGGCTAGTAAATTTTTTAATTAGTTTTTGTAGTAGAGTTTTTATAAATGCGAATGTTTCGTAGACAGTTTTCTGAGGAAGATGTTTACAATGTCATTAAAGTCAAACACTAGACTCTATGGATAAACACTGGACTAGATAGCGAACTCAAGTCTCCAGAGAGACTTGAGACCTTCTTGAAAATTCAAGAAGGTCTCTGATCGATATCTTCAAAGATCCTCAACTCTAACTTCCTTTAGCTGCAGACATTCCTAATGATTAATCTGGATAATCTTCATTTGGTGAATGGGTTTAATAGGTTCGAATTTTATGGAATAGAAAATGTTAACGACTTCTTTCTAATAAACTTGCCAATATGTTACAGAAATTAACTGGCATATAAAAACGTTTAAAATAAGCGTTGAAGGAAGCCAGTACCATAGTATTGCTTCATCTGAGCAAAATTTTGACCTTTGATCAATCAGCCTTATTTTTTCTATCGCTAAAGCGGCAAACTGAATAATATTGTAATTTTTCTCCTAAGCAATAAGACACACATAACAATATTTTTATAGAAAAGCCATTTAGTTCTACACACTTCATTCTACTGAGCTTCAGCTAGCAAAGGTTGCGCTGAATACATTGCATTGCATAAAGTCAACAAACTGGGCTATGGTTGTTATGGTGAAGGGCTTTGACAACGTCTCGTATGCAATACGGATTGTTTTCTGAAGGACATACATATTAGTTTAAGAATACACAGTTATATATAGAGGCAAGAGTCCCAAACAGATTATGCTCTTCATCATTATTCTAGATTTTATGCAAACCAGATATGTTAAGATTCGCTCATTCAGTCAGATTTGCAGATACTATTGCTTCAACGTTGCAGCGCTCTAAAGACCTGCTTTTGGAATACTTCCAAAAATGAAAGATTAAGGTAAATATCGATTAATACAGATGATCCTTATCACACATAAAAAACAATAGCAACCAAAAAAACTGCTTGCAGACGGACAACAAACAAACATTTAGTGGCTAATCACATATTTGGAACTGACTTCTGGTGACAGGCTGCCTTAGACAGCTCAAACTAAGTGCGAGCAGGCTGCTACCAAACTAATCCATCAAATTCTGTTCCTACTGATGCAAATCAAAAACCTAAACATCGAAAATTAACTGCAAATCTGCAAATAGATACTAAGAAAAGTCTTTGGAAAGACCTCGAAAAGGAACAGTCAAGAACTCAGACTTCGATCGTACTTTCGTACTTGATATGAATACAATTTGTTTTATTTTGTATTTATCAGTATTTTGAGGACATTCCAACATTTTTACAGATTTTATGCTGACTAGTAACAAATCAGAAACTATGCAAGAAGAAAAAAAACAGTTTGAAAAAGATAACTCGATACTATACCCGAAAGCAAAAGATATTTTTCATTTCATCGATGACAGTGAATTACGAGTAATTGAACCAGTGAAGTGGGCGTCGGAATTAAAAAATAGACGTTGAAATCTGAAATGAGAGTCAAAACTGTAATTTTACAGCGAAAATCTAATTGCCAAACAAACTGTCTTTTATAGGAAGAACAAGGTTAAATATGTTTAATCTGTTTTACATAAACAAGCTTAAATGCAAGTAAGCGGCCAGGCTTACTTATTTTGATTACAGATATATATATATATATATTTATATTTTACAGTATAAAGCTATACATAAGGTTTGACTGAAGCATCATAAACTGTTTTTATCATCCTAATGTGAGCATTAGATAGAAATATAAGAATAAATCTCTTTAGCTACTGTAGCGCCCATTGTGGGTACTTTTTCTTGCAAAAAACCTTGCCATTCACATTATTCAAATGGTTCGAGTAAAAAAAACGAATTGTGTTGTATGCATATGTGTATACTAACAATTTATAGATTTGTTGAATCGAATTGAATGAAAGTGAGTCATTGAAAATACGACGGACCACCACCATCCGTTTTTATTATGGCAGTTATTGTTTGTGACATTGACGCGACGATAGAGACGGTAGTCAGAGTTTTAGTTTCAAAAAGTGAGAAGTTAACCGTAATGCTTTTAGCCATGACTAAACAACTGTAAACTATGCACAGTGTTAAAACGATTCCGAATTATTTCTTTTGAAGATTTAAATTTTAAATCATATATACTGTTATACCATATATTTGATACTCGCCTACATAGATCGATATACTTTCATTTACAAGTGATGTTTGAAATAAGCAGTATTCATTCAGTGCGTTGTTTGCAATCAATGTCAATTGTAAATTGATTCTGAAAAAAATTAAATAGATTCTGTCTATTAAATAGATTCTGAAAAAAATAGAAATATCCTGCAGTATCTCCGCAAATCTTGTTATGAATCAGAGCGCCCAGTGTGGGCTAAATCGTAGTCGAGATATGACTTCTGTTTATATTATGAATTTTTTAACGCATTATTGCTTCTATATTTGATCTCTGTTGCCAAAAACCAGCTATAAGAAATAGCCAACTAATATATTCAAACAATGATTCTTTTTATCGAGAATTCAAAAAAAAAATATCAATGGTTTACTATAAATTATCAATCACATCTTCGATAAACTTCGATCAGCTTCTATAAACTGAACATGCAGAGTTTTTGTATCTTTCCCATTTCTTATTTCAAATTATTTATAAAACATTTTCTTGCCTAAGACGACGAACGACAGCCAACCAACTGCATCCATTCACCTAGCGTATTTACTTTGCAATGTTGCTGTGGTATATTATCTTAGCGTTAAAGTATTCTCATCGGTACAGAATGTTTTTACCACAGAAACCTAAAGCCCTGCAAGAAAGCATTCAGCAACATAATACGATAATCAATATAAGAAAGTGTGGTAGGCACTGGATGCACTATCTCTATAAATTCACGATGAAGCTTGAGTGTAAAGGTGTCAAACTCAGTTGTGATAATAGAAGGACTCGGGGGGTAGAGACGGTTAGCTGCAAATTGTGAAGAAAATGTTTTTGTGCTCGGGCAAAGTGTGTATGTTAGATTGCAAGAGGATGTAGTCTATACATAGATTTAACTTGATAATGGAAAATGTTATCGTTCACAAATTTATAGCTTAGAAGGAAATGTGTTTCGGTTTTTTATATAGCATGATTTTGTGTTTAAGCTTTAACTATGTCAGTTGAAAGATTTTATTATATAACATTTAGTTGAAAGATTTTATTATATAACATTTAATTAAAGTTAAGGCAAAAGTTAGTATTTTATTATTTTTTTCGTGGGATCGCTAAGACCCAAAAAACCAGAAAGTATTCTAGATAAATGTTCACTATAAATTATATACAAAGCTACACATTTTTAACTGAAAGTATATCCAATCCAAATTGCCTCCAACGATTCTCGTCATAATATTATAATGAAATTCACATAACAATCCCAAGCTACGAAAAAAAACATATTCAAATATTGACTGAAATCCTACTTTTATTCGGTAAATATTTACGGACAAGCTTACTTACAACCTATTGACGTGGATCATCCAAAGTAAATATTTCTTTTTTATTTCTCGGTCTCCGTCAAATGGACTGTCTTCAGTGCGACCCGGGCGTAGGTGTGGACCGTTTTTTCCATGCATTATATACGCAACGTTCGACAAGAATGGTTATGCTCTTGGGATCAGCCTGTTCCGAAGTCACCGAAAGTCTAGCTAAAGTTGTCCCCTATTGGAATATCGTACAGGTAAGTAGCTCAATCTTAATAAATAAATATATACATATATGTTGCAATATATACATAAACTTTCTGAACGTTCAATTTCCTGTATTCGGATAAAAGTTTTCAGGATTGAAAAAAAGAAAATGAAGACCCTATAAAAACAATTTGAAGAAGATAATTTACAAAGTGCGTGTGAAAAGAATTCTTGTCTTATTGGAATAAGTTTCAAGAGATGAGGAACATTGGTTGAATACAAAGTTTGGCAAAAGTAATCAATTCAGCGTATAGGAAGATTTTTTTATGAAAAAGAAAACATTTTTTTTAATTTATTTTCTACCTTGGCATATAAAGTCAGCTTTTTTCATGAATTATCATCACTGGTTAGTGCTAGAATTTTCAATGTTTCAAATTCAAATTTGATATGCAACACATTGACTCTTTCGAACTGAATCGTGCCACATATTTTACCAACCATCTGTTTTTTGGTTTGGTTTCGTCCCAACAAATTTACAATTGGCAGAGTGACACATTAAAGGTCAAATAGAAACGAAGGGTTTTTTGAGAGGTTTTCGAGAGCATTACAGCATCCTGGAGACATATCCTTTTCTGTGAAGAGGACCAAAACCAACACTTGAACTTGGCACCATCACTATCTCTTGATTTCTTCTTTTTGCTTTCTTTCTTTCTTTCATGCCAGGTATCATTTGGGTCAACATCGCCGGCCTTGAGTGACCGTCACGAATTTCCATTTTTCTTTCGCACCGTAGCACCTGACTCGTCACACAATCCGGCCCGGATCGCCTTCATACGGAAATTCGGCTGGGATACGGTGACAACATTCTCACAAAACGAAGAAGTTCATTCGTTGGCTGTAAACGATTTGGTCACAGAGTTGGAAGCGGCCAACATATCATGTGCGGCTACGATAACATTTGCCGAAACGGATTTCAAGGATCAGTTACTTTTGCTTAGGGTCGGTAATAGACTAATACATCCAGTGAAATTCATATGGAAATGCTAAGACGATTTGAGTGTGATTTTTGTGAAAGTAAGCTTGGTAAATGTGGGTGACATGAGCTTGATAACGACATTTTTATCGAGGAGGGTTTGTGTTTGGATAGATTGCTTGGGATCACATGAATAAGATAGAAGTGTAAGTTACAAAAAGTTCACTTTGCTCTTGTCCCCAAACAAATGATTTGCTCCTTGATACGATTATAGAGTCTGGGGATTGAAAAGGATTGTTTGGGAACTATACCAATTTAAACTTAGCTGCTTTCGTAAAAAACATTCATATCAAAATTATCTTCAATCGCGCAACACTTTACTTTTAAAAGTGAACTTTGAAGGAAACATAAAAAGTGGATATAAGTTGATTATTTCATAGCTTACTTGATCGTTGGATGTGAACTTGCCAAGAACTAGCTGAATTTGAGTAAAATTAAAGCAAAAAAATCATTCAACGAGATATAGTACGTTTTGCATTTGAAACTGAAAAAGATCATTCAAAAACTGCAGGAAAGTAATGACTTTTCATTTGGTCCGCATACTTAAATTATTAAATAACTCCGGACTTCAGTGAAGTTGTTAGTTTGGAAACTAGTCTTTGAAATAAAAAATGCATATTACTTGGGGTTTGAAGTATGTGATTATAATTTACTATGACTGACGTCATATGAAATGAACTAATTTTTATGAGACATAAATTAGAACTGTGGTTTTAAGCAGGTTTCTGATTATAAATCAATTCTCTCAAAATTAATTGAGGGATATTTAACAAGCCATAATTTTTAAACATTTTAAGCATGATTTTAATTGCTTTCGAGGTTAGCCTCCCAATGAAGTCGTGGTTTTGCATTGATGACTGATAAAATAGTCTGATAAAATAGCTCCGTATGCGATACTTGATAGTATATAATCATAAAAAATCATTAATTTAGTACTGATTTCCAAGAAGTCATATTTTCTTTATCATTGGTATGGTTTTATGTCTGATGTAGTTAATGTAGTGTATGACATTTACTCATCCAGGATCAATTCAAAGTATTTCATTGATTCAGCTTTTTCCAGATGGATTCCGTCGAACTGAATAAAAGGTTTTATAGGGCATTTGTTCTTCTGCTGGAATATGATGTATTTGTTCTTATGGACATTTATGATCAGTTTGGATGCTTTTCGATCATTCGAAGTAGGTGGCTTACCCACCAGGTCTACTGAGCTTTATCCTCTTCTATTATAGCATACAATTCATGGGTTCGCATATGAAGCCAACGATTCTCCTCATGACTTTCCTCTAGAAAGCATCTAAAAGCTCAGAGTGCCTTTTGTTGACCACCCAAGTCTCGGATGTATACATGAGTACTGGTAGGACCATGGTCTTGTACAGCAGGAGCTTTGATATTCGAGTGAGATTTCGGGATTTGAAGAGCCCTGACTGACTATGATAGGTTTTTGGTGGAATTGAGCAGCCACCAGCGTATTTCTTTGTCCATATTATTATCGGCTGCTACGATTGACCCAAGATAGTTGAAATTTCCAGAAGACACTACTTCGAATTCATGTTCAACTACCCTGAAGATTTGACTCTCTCTAGGTGTTGTTACTGCAGATGTTGCCTCCATGTACTTAGACTTTCTTTCATTTGTGCCGCTTGCTCAATCTGAATGAAAGATTCTCGTACAGCTAGTTCCGATCTTCCATTTATGTATATATCATCTGCATCTGCAGTATCTGGTAGGACAAGGTGACGATAGTCCATCTTGTTGACGAGCCAAACTCTCGGTTTGATTTCACTAGCGCCATTATGCCACTTTGGGCTAGCTAAAATTAATAAATATACTTACTTTTCCCCTTAGAAATTAATTTCTGGTTCAGAAAAACTATGACGAGGTTTCTTACGTTAGCAAAACTTTGTTGATTTTCGGTGATCATCTTTTAGTCTCAGTGTGAGAGGCACTTTTTTGTAAAGATAGAAAAAGAAAAATAAAAGTTTCCACTTCTTAGTAGTAAGGAAGACAGTTTAGTTGCCTATTGAAAGCAAACGGGGGGGGGGGCCATTTTGGCCGATTTTGTAAATTGGTCATAAAACATTAAGCCATTGTTTTGGAAGAAAGAATAAAGTGGGTTACATAAAAACCAGAAAAAAATTACAGAATAGACTTAAACATATGATTGAAGTTTTGGGTGAATAAAATCTACCACTTCAAAAATTTAAACTGTGTTAATTGTACTCAATTTAATAAAAATCCAAAAAAAAATTGGTTGTCGTTATTTAAACATCGCAATAAAAACGATCAAAATCATTTCATTCAAAAATATCTATAAAATACAATATCATACTTAGTTACGAGTACAATATCTAACTTTAAGACCAAAACAAGCTTACATTTTTCCTGTCATTCATCTCTTATTTGGCCACAATCTAATCATTCTATTTGTTTCAATAACTGTTTACCTCCCTTGATATCACTCCATTCATCAAAATTCGCCCGAACAATATAGAGCAATATTAAATTTTAAATCTTCGATAAAAGATTTCATACACAAATGTTCCGTCAGTCGTTCAGTATCCTCCAGCCGAGAAGCTCAAAATGTGGAAAAATTGTTAGGAATCTGTAAGGATTCCACACGAAAGAATGAATCGCGGACTTTCATATGAATTCAACTGGGTGTATACCGTCATCAATAATAAATCATCGTTTAGGTCTCGTTTGCCTGCTTTCTCTTTCCAGGACCTAGATACGCGGATTATTATTGGCAGTTTCTCGCAGGAATTGGCCCCGAAAATTTTCTGTGAAGCTTTCAAATTAGGCATGTTCGGGGCCGATTATGCATGGATTCTGCACGAGAGTATGGGTCCGCCTTGGTGGCATTTAGACAAACCGAATGGATGCCTGCGAACGGAACTGGAGCGAACTGTGGAGAATGTGATTATTGTGTCGAGCCATAATAGTATTGTGGGCAATCAAAGCAGTTTCAGTGGACTGGTAATTTGTGCTGAAAATGAACCCGTCCTAACAAATGTATATAAATTAAGTAGTAATTCGTAGAGCAACGAAATGTTTCTGAAGCAGCTGGGCACACTAAGCGTTACTGAACCGCCATCGAAATATGCCCCGCAGACTTACGATGCTGTGTGGGCTATAGCACTGGCTTTGCGAGGTGCCGAGGACCATTGGAATCGAAATGCTCCACAATCGAAATTGGATCGATTCGATTACACACGTTACGACATGGCTCAGGAGTTCTTACGACAGCTGGGAAAACTGAATTTCTTGGGTGTTTCGGTGAGTGGTTGTGTGGAAATGTAGTGTGCGTTGCGTGGTGGGCGAAAGGTTGTCTTGCATGAATATTTCTAGTTCCTATTGGAATTTTATTGGTTTAATTTGCATGAAGAAAACTATCTAAATTTGTTTGAATTTAGATGAGACTTTGTTGAAAATTTATACACATTTCATCACATTCCTTGAATTTAACAGTCGAAGTAATGTCCATTTTCGCTGATTCCTTCCAAAGTGAATGCTATCTTTGCTATAACGTTGAATGTAATTGAAAGATATCAAAATCCCATTTATCCAATTTGCATTGCTCTTATTCGTTTTCCTTTCAGGGACCTGTTTCATTCAGCGGACCGGATCGGATCGGTACGTCAGCTTTTTATCAAATTCAACGCGGTAGCCCGGAGCCAGTAGCTCTATTCTATCCTGCGGAACAGAACCTCGATTTCGACTGTCCTAACTGTAAGATGATCAAATGGTACAGTGGACAGGTGCCGATAGCGAAACGAGTGTTCAAATTAAAAGTCGCTACTATTGCACCGTTCGCCTTTTACACCGTGGCCACACTGGCTTCATTCGGAATCGCCTTGGCAGTCGTATTCCTGGCATTCAATCTACACTTTCGGAAAAGGAAGTAAGTTCCGAGAATTACAATTGCAATTTGTCCAGTGTCCGTTTGTAGGGACGTCGGTTCGGTTTGAATTCAATAGCCTTTCGTTTTGTGTCTTTTGCAGAACTATTAAGCTGTCGAGTCCGAAATTGAGCAATATCACGGCTGTTGGTTGTATTTTGGTTTATGCGGCTGTGGTCCTTTTGGGGTTGGATTATTCAACACTACCGACGGCTGAGAGGTCGTTTTCTACTATTTGCACGGTAAGTAAATGTTATTGGAATATGACTTGAATGAATGAGTTATATGTGTTTACTTTGAATTGAGAAGATGGTTGGTGGAATTTCGGTTGATCTGCATAGCTGTTCGATGGAAATTTGCACTTTTTGACAACAATGCACATTTAATCATCAAATGCAAATTTACTTAGAACTATTTTGCAGTTTGCCGGGACCTTATTTTATAATTTGCTGTATCAACTAAGCACATTTTGTGTAGAAAAAAAAGCTTCATTGTATTTTATTTTATTATTAAATACACGTTGGTGAGGTATTTTCATATTTTCATGCATATGTCGACAGTTGTTTTTGCAGAAAAATTGCCGAAAATCGATTAAGAATGTATTATTTTTCAGTTCCGAACTCTAAAAGTGGTTTTATAAATAAATATAACCGGTAAAAATATTCATTTATTAAAAATATTTTTATAACATTTTTATAAACAATATTTTTATAAAATCAAAATTTTTTAACTGTTCAAATTATTAACAATCTAAATTCAATATAAAAGTCCGGAAAATATGTATATTATATTACTAAAAATAGTTGTACCACAAACCTAGCAGAGAGATCATTTTGCAACTGATAACAATTCTCAAATGTTTCGATTTCTCTGAACATATTAAAGTCATCAGTATGGAAATAGGACGGTGAGTCATTTACAAGCAATTGAAACAACAGGGGACCAAAACTCGAACCTTGCGGAGCTCCTGACCTAAAATAGGAGCAGCAACTGATAGATACAGCACAATTACAATCAACAATAGGCGTGTTTTTTTGCTCCCCCTATCTATAACAGAACAATGCAGACGCATTGAGGACAACAACAACTCCACCTTTCCATAACAGGAGTTATTGCAGTACCATTTTGTATGCTTAGAAACACACTGGTGGCACGTCACGTCACGTGCTTCTAAGCATACAAAATGGGACTGCAGATCTATGGCACGTGAGATCAGCTGATGTGACGGCACGTGAGCTCACGTGACGTGACAGCAGTGTGTTTTTTAAACCTACAGTTTGAATTGAACAGATTTACATATCACTCCGTAATTGTCAATTATTTTACCTCAAATCTTGTAGTGCACAGACTGTTTTTGAGTTTTTGAATGCACATTACAATGTAGATTATATCACATGCAAGTTTCATGTTTAATTTGGATTAAAACCTAGATAAGAATTCATTCAGGTGCATTCTATGTGTCAACGCACAGCGAATGCAACAACGTTATCGAATACATCAACCTTTCTAATCGGGATCGTATTTTTTGCTACTCATATTACCCTACTTTAACTGGCTCTGCCAAGGTGCCAACAACGAGCCTAATATCAAGAGCTTTATTTCCTGTGATAAGGACGAAACCAAAATCTGGTTTGCGGCAGGCAGGGCGGTTTTCTCAGAAGGTATAACGTCAAGCAAGCAGTTCGTTGTTCAAGATATCTTCGATTACCCAATTTTCTTTCCATTGACCTCTAACCTTAACAATCATTAACATCTTTTTCAAGTTACATTGACTGAAATTCATTTATTCCTATAAATACAAAACGATTGAGTTGAGAAATAAAAAAAAGTTTTAATTTTGTTCGTCATCGAAACAAAATTAATTTAAGAACTGTTAGCATTGATAAAACCGCAACCATTCATAATTAACCTTTAATTCTTAAAAGAAATATTTTTACAAATTTCTAGAAACTTTTGCTTTCACCTGTGAATAACTATCATAGTTATCAGTTCAATTCAGCTTTAATTATTTTCCATGATATCATTCATCTTCAAGCACACAGCCAACAACAACGTCCTCATCAAGCTCGATAACCTACTTAAAAACAAGAAACATGAAATTAAATCCTTTAATCTACTTTGACCCCAAATCCACAGACTTTCCTGTTAGTGCTTATCACATAATTTGTCATTACGAAAAACGATAACTACATCCTGGATAGTCCTTCGTTTGCTCGCTCTCTAAAGCAGGTGTCTGCATAGTGAACTGCAAGATGTGGTGGCACAGTCACCTCGTGAAAATTTATAGAGTCATCAGTGTTCTTATGGCACTCAATTTTGAATATCTTCATTAAAGGTAAGGGAACGGTGTACGAGCGCTGGATTCAGTCCGGTCACGATTCTATCGCAAAGACTAGATCAATTCAGTTGCCTTTGATCAGTGAATGGTGAAATTGATGCTATCCTAGAACATTTTGAATAAATTGGACAGACTCGGTGTTACTCTTTGAGAGCGATGATAATTTGTTAATTTTGGATAGTACAACTAGATAGCGTTCAATGTTAGTGAGTAGGCCTTGATTTAAAAGGTAAACTAGTGATTAACTATGATAGCAAACTAAAAAAAATTTTTTTTGTGTGAGTTAGGGACAAACCTTTGAAAATTTTACATTTAAAATGTATTTAATAAATGACAAGATAACACGGGTTGGAATTTAAAATTTCATTTCAAGCTGCTTAGATTTACGAAAAAAGTCAGAATATCCTGTTCATGGCATATGAAATTCATGCAAATAGAACGAAATCGCTAGTCTCTCGTGTCCCTAAATGTTTTCAAAGAAAACACCAAGCAAATACAAAACCAAACAACATAATACTAAATGAAGTGTTAAACTAAGTATCTCATCACCTGTAAACTTTTCTCAGTTATCTATCTTTCCGTTTTTGACTTTTTTTCCCTTGAACTCAAAGTGACATTATGTACTCGTGAATAATTCTAAACGAGACTGCCATGATTATATTACGTTTAGGAGCGTCGTTAGCTTTTCTCATGTAAATTCACTGGTTTGTTCATGGAATTGAGTGGAAATCTACTCGTCTTCATTTTCTGATCCTTGTCTTGCGTTCATCGTAAGTACGATTCAGTTTCGGCACTGACATTCAGCACGAAAATCTTTTGAATAATTCAGAAGAAAGGAAAGTTGTTTTCCGTCACCGTGAAGACAAGACATAATTGTTTCCGTTCGGGTACATACAACGATTAGACAGAGATGTATGGATCAGTAAAGGAAACGCTCTAAAGTACAAGGTGCTTTTGATCGATTCGGTAATGGTTATAAAGCAATAGGTGATTGGTGTTTGGGAGTACAAATGTGAGTAAAATTCTGAAAATTTTCAACTTTTAATCGTGTCTGCCATTCGTGGTGAATGGGAAAAGGTTGTAAATTGCATATTTAGAAAGACAGGAACTTGTTTAGACTCCTTGTAGAAGTGCCAACTACCTCTTTTTACTAAAACTAATAAACCTAAAAAGAAAGTTGAGCTATGAAATTCTGAATAAGCTTATTAAGTTTCTTATCTAATTACAATAAACCGTATTTTACTGATGAACACGAGATGGAAACTTGAATAATAAATTATGTGGTTGAATACATACTCAATAGCGTTAAAAACAGATTAGGAATTTTTTTTCAATGTGTCAACCAGAATGATTTGCGCCTATTTTAAAATAAGCCCTACTATGCATTCTCACCATAAAGTAAATTTATAAATGCAAACATCATTTGGATTACCTTTAAAGCTATAACGCTCTTATGTTTATCCTGCAAAAAAGAATCATTCAAATTTTTCACAATATGTCTTCCGTTTAAATAAATTGGTTTGTCTCGTTCCTCTCTAAAAAAAAATGTAAAAACAATTTTAAAATCATTTATTAATACTGGTCCATTAAATAAAGCGTTCATTATTTTTGAAATTTGTAACTTCAGCTTATTTTTACATTTTTCCACGTAAATTTAATTGTTCTGAGTGTTTTCAAATTGATTTTGCTCTAACCATTACTAAGACATCAAAAACAAAATATCACGTCTTAAATTGCTTTAGGAGAAAATTATCTACAATTATTTGGGAACGATTATAAAATAAATAGCTATGTGATGCGTATCGAACCAAAATATATTGTACTAGTAATAGAATTCGCTTAAAAAACTATCGCGCCCAGCGTGGGCAACAGCTCTATGATTTCGTAAATTCGGAAAAAAATCTTTAATATGAATCAATAATAGGTAGAATTTTTTTGCAGATTAGGAAGATAAGCAAAACCCGTGTATAGGAATGACTACGCGAAACACCAAAGTGGTGAAAATGAAGGTGAAAACACACGAAAAATAACTGATGTTCTACGTTGTAATTCATCATATTTCATGGACGCCAATTCTGGAATGGAAATATTCAAACAGTAGACAAAACGTTGTTGGAATGAAAAGTATACCCAGAATAAACAGTGAGTTTGGCTGGAAAAAAGAATTTGTCAACCATTACGTGACATTTATTACTAAATATTTAATAAACTAGTAGAAATAGAGTCCATGAGTATTAAAGTAGAGGTTTTTCAAATTTGAATGGTGCCATCTCATCCTAGAAATATTGAAAATCTGACCGCGTAAAATTTTATGATTTATTTTATTCTAATTTGTCAAATGTTTGTACTTTCCGCAAAACATTTGAATTCTCGATGTAGAAAAACATGGAAATATTTGTAGGTTTTGGCAAAAAAACTGAATATTTACTTATTCGAAAAAAGAGCAAAAATTAGTCGAGAAAAAATGATGCAATAGTTACTATTTAGGCAATTAAATCATTTGAGTTGCATATGCCGGACTGAGATAATGCATTCATGCGAAATTGGTGATTGCAAAAATAATAACTGAAGATTGAACGCAAATTTATTAATTAATTAATTAATTAATTAAAAGATGCAAGGGAAAAAAGATTATATTGCATATTTCATAAAGATACCCCATCTACCATCGAAAGGTCCATTTGAACCATTTGAAGGGTCATAAATAGATCCTGCGAAAACGAACGATTAGAAAATTGAAAACGATCTGGTCGTAAAAAGATTTGGTATATTTCGCCTATAATAAAACCTACCACGATCTTTAAATATCTATTGACAAAAAATTTTAGGGTGCATATAGTGGGAAATTGCTTAAGAAAATAGGGATACACGTATTATGATCCGCTAATTAATTTTTGTCTGCGAATCTAATTACGACAAAAATGTTAAATTTTTCAAAAAAGCAAGGTTTAGAATCTCGAAAACGTATTTGTTAACGGCAAAGGCACAAGAGCACGTAGAATGCCATGTATAGATAGAATTGAACACATTTAAAATTTGATATATTATGTGAAAATATGTTTCGGTTTGGTCAAACATAAGTGCTAATCGAGTGTGCAAATATTCTTTTGTTGAAGATAAGACAATGGTTATAAAGTGTACATCAACATTTTGATTAAAAACTTCAGTGTAGCCTACATACCTAAGCATACTCTTCTCCAAACTCAAATTTGCAGCTTCAAATGACGAAAAAAATTTCAAATGGTCCCCACGCTCACATAATCAAGAACTCGCGCATCTATTCTCAGACCATACTTTAAGCAAAAAAAGTGAGGGAAAATCGTACTAGAATATTGTGAATACCTAATATCTTATATGCCAGAGAGAGTTATCATAAATAGTAAATAAAATCCTTTCAAATACTGAAATCTTTTAATTGCATCCCCATATACGATATAATCGAACAAAAATTTCTTAGATTTACTTTTTGCATAATTTTTTCTAAGGAAACCGATATTTACTCGTTCTATTTTTCTGTCTTGGGGAAAATCAGCTTTCACTTTTTTTGCAATGACTAATGGGGTTGCAATCAATGCAACACAACATTGTTGCCATGTTTTTCGGTGGAACGAGTTAACATCAATGCAACACAACATTTACTGTCATCTGTCACTGGCTATATTAACGAAATTGTTGTTTGATAATATGGATCCTTTAAAGTTTCGGAAAGTGGTATCAGTGAGTATTTGATCCTTTAAAATCTGCAGAGTATATTGCAAAGCAAAAATAAGTCAAAAAAAAACAAATTCTGATTTTTATTTGCATACGACATTTCCCATTTACCGGTCGCTCATAGGAACTGGTGGAATTGAATATTTTCAAAAATTTTGTTGCCATGCCAAGTGTGAGGTATGAGCAAACTATGCTGCGCAGCAAAGTTGTGTTGCATCATTGTAACTGCTCTCATACGTTCTCATGTGTTCAAACTCATTTTGCTGCGCAACAATGTTATGTTGCATTGATTGTAACTCCAGCATAAGTTGACAAATAAACAAATAGTAAATAAAAATGCAACAGCTTTTTTCTTTATTAATATATATATAGAATATATTTATTAATATATATATATATATATATATATATATATATATATATATATATATATATATATATATATATATACAACTAGAGATGAACAGGTATATGGAACAGGTATGTTTTTGGAACAGCCAGTACCTAGTACGAAATTCAAAAATACTAGGTACGAGTATTTTTGTGAACTATACATGTAATCAAGAATGTACCCAATAAATTTCGTCCATTTGATTCATATCAATCAAACAGTGACGTGATAAGATCCGAATATTAATATACACTCGTATTTCATACTTGTAAGTGCTTTCATATTCACGAGTATTTCGTACTTTCAGTTTTTCCGGCGGATTTCATTTTGCCGTATCTTAGAAACTAGGCCGCTTTTGCCCAGATTTGTATGGAAATTTCTCCCGAAACAACATTTTTTTTTTTTGGAAAATATGTCCGATTTCACCTATTTTTGCCTTAAAAACTTTTTGAATAATTGAATAAAATACTTGCATGTCCAGAAATACTCGGAAGTACGAAAATACTCGATATGAAAGTACGCGATACGAAAATACTTGCAAGTTCCAAAATACTTGCAAGTATTTTCGTATCGAGTATTTTCGTATTTGCGAGTATTTCTGCACATGAAAGTATTTTATTCAATTATTCAAAAAGTTTTTAAGGCAAAAATAGGTGAAATCGGACAAAATCGGCCAATTTGGGGTTAGAGTGGTTTAGGGCATAACGGCCCAAGACCTCTTGCTGTGATACAAAAATTTCGGCTTTGTAGGGGAGTAAGGGGTTTGTTGGCCAGTGTTTGGCAAAAACTGCCTTTACAGCGCTTTCGATGATTGAAAGTGGTCGGGGAGTATATTAGTGATATTTTAAGGGCGAACATTTTTTTGATAGGCGAAATTGGGAATTGGTCTAGCATGAATTCGGGGACCTTTCTGAGTTGTTTCGGGCGAAATTTCCATACCAATCTGGGAAAAAGCAGCCTAGTTTCGAAGATACGGCAAAATGAAATCCGCCGGAAAACCGTCCGCAAAAACTGAAAGTAAAATTTTTGATTCGCCAGTTGGCTTCTCCGGCTGTGCTGAAGCCCTCCTCGTGACTGCACTCCAACCCTACCGTGGTCGTGACTCATGTCCAGCTTTACCGAAGAGGTTGGCTTCTAGGTGGGTGCGTGTTTAATAGACGTAACATTTTTTTTTTCATTCCTTAATAAAGTTTTCGACAAACTTCGGAAAACCGACTGTTTTAGATTAGCCAGGAAAAGTTTGGTATCAGGGATCGATCGATAAAAAGTCATATAAATGGCAACCGGATTAGGTGGTCTTATCTTAGTAAATTTTTCGACTTTGGTAATTTGAACGAATACAGGAGGTGTTTTGTGCATATATTAAAATGAAAATCAAATTAAATTGATTGTTTTCCCTTAGATGGCTCCTAGATTGGAGAAAGATTTGCCAAATAAGTAACCGACCATTGGAAAGTTACGGGCAAGCTGCACGGACTAATGGCTCGGTATCCTTTCACGGTCAACTGCACCATCACCATTCTAGCCTGGGAGCTTTGTGTATGGTGTGTGGGGGAGGGCATATCATACCGTTTCATTACATCACTGCAAATCGTCTATACTTGTGTGTATATATGTACATACTTCAAAAAATACTAGCTAGTATTTTTGGAACAGGTATTTGGAACAGGTTTTTTTTGTACTCGTACTAGGAATACCTAGTATGTGAAAATCCGAGTACGACCCAACTCTATATACAACAACAACTTTTTTACCTATTAATTTTGGCATCACTTTTTCGGCACTGAAAATAGAAAGGTCACATTCAGTAGTGAGAAAGTTTTATCTATTATAACTTTGTTGCAAAACACAAAAATATGTATTTAAAATAAAAGTTACTGCCCCATAAAAACCAACAACCAACCATCAAAGTACAAAAATATAAAACTAATTTAACAGAAAATAAAGCGTGAAATTCATGCACATGAAAATAACTTTTCTCAACACAAAATGAATTTTTGACAAAACCACGAATGAACATTTTATTACATCTAAGAAATATCTCACCTAAATTTCAATGTAACTCGTCACAATATCTGTGTTTTTATGCATGGCAGGAAATGAATACGAAATGACTGCAATCACATATTGCGTGAAATATATTTCTTCAAATGGTTTTCATTCACCAGCATGATATCAGCCTCGCAGGATTCGCTTGCGGTTCAGCTTAGGTGTGCTCTGTGTAGGCCCAGCGAAAATATAGACAAAAGTAGGATAAAATTCCTGTATCACCGCAGGAACACATTTCAGTGGTCGGTTATTCGCTGCAGGGTAGGATGACGAATGAGTATAGAGCACGGCAACAAGACAGCTTCATGTTGGAAAACGCATATTTCAGTATAAATTCATTTGGGACTTGTTACATTTCTTCTAATTCGTTTCGAGTAGGAGTCTCTTTATTTCGTACAGAAGCGAGCCTTATCCCCATCTTACGGAGATCCTCGAACGTAACTTGGCATTTGGAATGCAGATGAAATGCTTTTCGTTGGTACACGTATATATTTAATATCTCGTTCGTGAAATCAGTGCTGCCAGCTTTAAAAGCGGAATACCCTATAAAACTAAGTCGTAAACACTTTTAGTATTTATCAGAAGAACCTCCTTCATAAAATTGAAATTTGGTCAAGCTTAACATTAAAAGACAAGTGAATAATCTTCAACACAACTTTTATCTATCAAAAATTCAAAGGACAAGTAAAACTTGATGAGCGGCAGCACTACCACTACTAAATTACAAAGATGCAGTACAACCAAACTTTTCAAACATCTCTGTTTTTAATCAGATGGAGTGGAAGATTTAACGTTCGGCTGAGCTTTAAATACGGGCTTGCATACGAAATTTAATCAGTCGTAAGCATGTAGGGGCGAAACAAAAATTGTCATCAAGACTTTTACATGTTCAACTTTTTTCCCTCCAAACTTTCATGACTAATTTGCCATTTTTGTAAATGTTTGGTGAATTTCAATCTGCATAATTTTTGCGATAAAACGAATTTGCAATTCATATGCGAAGCTAGAAATTTATGCAGGCGGTTTAAAACTACAATGTGTGGAATTGAATGTAAGGTAAAAACTGAGTTTCTAGAGTGTATATTCAAAAAGTTTACATGTCCGAGAAACGTATGTAAATTTAAGAGCTTTAGTCTTTTTTCAGTAGCTTTTTCTATACTTCACATCAGAGCCCATATTTCATGTTTTTTTTTTCAATGTTTAGTTGAAAACTAACTTTTCATGCTTTTGCCGATGATAAATTGGCAAATAATTAGCAACGTTTTCACGAATGTTATTGTTTTCATTCCACAGGCTCGAGTCTATTTACTCTCGGCAGGGTTCTCGTTGGCGTTCGGATCGATGTTTGCTAAAACGTATCGGGTGCATCGAATTTTCACACGTGGCGGCGGTGGTGTGTGCAAGGACAAAATGCTTCGGGATACTCAGCTCATATCGTTGGTTTGTGCCCTACTGCTGCTCGACGGCCTTGTCGTAACGCTGTGGGTCGTAATGGATCCAATCGAACGACACCTGAACAATTTAACGCTTGAAATCAGCTCGTCGGATCGGAGCGTCGTTTACCAGCCGCAGGTAATAAAACATTCATAAGCAGCGAATCGAATTTAATTAATTGAAATGCATATTGCAAATGCTGTGGGCAACTCTGCCATCCGCAATAATTGTGCAGTGAGGACTATCATGTACCTATATACGATTTTTGATGTTGAATACGAACAATTCTATTAGATTCGCTATCACGGTTGCGGTAATCGTTTGTTTTTGATTGCATATTTATGCATTTCTATCTGCTTTAACACGCTACTTCACATAACAAACATTTAACCGAATATAAATCGGCTTTAGTACATGTCCGCATGTCAGCTTTAAGTGCGAACTGCCTCTTTTCACATTTTCGAATAAGAAACATGAGCTTATTTCTCGTTACAATGTACACAATCCTGAAATCACTTGACATCTGCACAAGCCTTGTCTTTCGGCAAACTTATTTCCTGTACAATGTTTTCTCAACAGGTTGAAGTCTGCCGCTCGCAGTATACACAGTCTTGGCTGGGAGCGCTCTACGCCTACAAGGGACTCTTGCTGATTGTCGGCGTCTACATGGCCTGGGAGACACGTCACGTTAAGATTCCAGCCCTGAACGATTCTCAGTACATCGGTGTTTCCGTGTATAGTGTGGTGATTACGAGCGCTATTGTTGTAGTCCTGGCAAATCTGATTTCGGAACGTGTCACGCTGGCATTCATAACAATAACAGCATTAATATTAGCATCAACAACCGCAACCCTTTGTTTGCTTTTCCTGCCAAAGCTGAACGAAATATGGGATCGAAGTAAGTATGAATGTGGACGAGACGTGTTGGTAACAACACTAGTTATAAGTTTAAGTGATGTTTATTACATTTGAGGTAGATTTTATTACCGTAAGTATGATTGAAATGAAATAAATTCCATTCTTGGCATGCCATAAGTAACATTAGTAAGCTGACGTGAATTATTTCATTATGGCTTCCACATTTTATACGTTAAGACAATTTACTTAGCTGGTGAATTTATGACGCTTTTGTAAAAGCTATTGTAATATTAATAACAATAAGTTTATTTATACAACGTCCTATGAATAATAAATTTACGCTACAAAAAAGACAAGAACAAAATAATGTTAATCGATTGGAAAATTTTTGCGATTTTCTATGATAATTTTAAACAACTGACGCCACAGTTCATGAAAAAACTAACTTGAAAGAAAGAAGAAAACAGCCAACGTTTTTGATATTTTAGAAATCGATTCGCACTATGTAGAGAAAATGTTGAGCTACAAAAAAAGTTAAACAATTTCGGTATGCAGAAGCTTATATCCAGGAAAAAGCATTGCAATTTGGTTTCTCGCTTATAACTTACTCGAATAATTTTTAGCCCTACCTTTCATGCAAGCCTTTTTAACATAAAATGCCCTAGATACAAAATTTCAAACACGTATCCTTAATCAGATATTTTTTCAATCCCAATAGTTGCTTCGTTTTTATTCTGTTTTGGCACAATGATCTTGAAACTTATTTATTTATTTATTTATTTGTTTAATGTCTTAAACAATAGATCGAATCTAATTACGAAATAAGCAAAGATAAATATAAACGAAAATATATATATATCAAACGAACAAGAATACCGTAATTCCACAATAAATAAAAATCCAAAATTTAAATAAGCAATCACCCACAATGAAAATGCATTAAACAGAATAAGTAATTACTTTATCTTTTGAGATGATTTTGAATATCAACAAGGTCGGTGGCAGGGGACCAAGGTCAGTATTTCACGTGAAATTGAAGGCAACACTAAGCCTTAACGATGACCAAAACCAGACAAAGGAAATGCTTATCATACTGCTCTTCGAAATGATTCGATTGAACTTAGAAAGATAGGCCTGGCCCATTTTAACCACCGTAGACGAATCAGAAGTAGAAGTGTCGATTAGAATGATTTAGTTTTGAGCCTCTGACAAAATATTAGCTCAGATTTTTGCCAACCAAAAAACACAGAGGAACGTCTTTTTATGATCTGGTTTTGTTTAAGTTACAAGTAACATATTTTTTTTATTTCTTTATTCAAATGGGAAATGACAGAAAATTGTTTAGGCATAAAAAAAGTGCGTTCATACGAGTGCCTTTTTTGGTCCAACGAAAAAACACATAAAATTTAAGAAAATGGGAAAAGGTGTTTATTCAAAATATTGGCCATTCCAATTTACACACGCCTGAATTCAGACCGTTTTTCAGAGGCTTATTTAAAATAGAAGAAATACATGAATCGTTTTGAAAGTGCATATTTATATTGAAACACAAGAATCTGATTTAATTTGTTTTTTGTTTTTTCAAAATCCTCGCGGCGAAAGGAATCAATCGGCAGAATTTTTAGCGTTAGTTATAACAATTTGCAACCAAAAAAATGAGTTGGAGATTATTTATCAAACATGTATCTTCTAGTTGAACCAAGAAACATCAAAAATTGTCAAAAAATCGTGAATTAGCACATCTCATAAAAAAAGTATGAATTTTGACCATTTTTTTGACAGTTTTTGGGTCGAAAATGCTAAATTTTGAAAGTTTAACTAAAAGCTGACACTATGGAGAAAACGTGTGCCAAGTTTCATAAGAAATGGTTGAGAATTTTTTTCATAAGAAATGGTTGAGAAAAAGTCGTTTCGAGACAAACGCGTAGTTTTGACACACAGAAACTCTATGATTACAGCGACTTACCAGCTAATCAGCGATTCCAGGCCCATACAGAAGTCTTTCAGACCGTTTATTATTTAGATGTTAATTTAACTATTTATGCAAAAAAAATAGAAACTCGAATTTTTGAAAATTTTACATGTATCGCCGGCCTTAAGCTAATAATGCACCACACCACCCTGGTTCCATCAGACCAAACTCAGAACATAGTCTTCTGTCCGAAACGATCCAGCCTTGGAGTAGATGGGTCAGCTTGGCCAGGCGATTATAACGATTTCTTACGTTATTGATTTTCGAAACAATTGCCACTTTTATATTTTCAAAACCACGTTTTACATGTTTTTATGCTTAGAGCATGCTCTCCGTAAGTTTCTATCAACAAACGATAACTTTTAATGGCCTTTTTCTTTTGATGAAATAAGAAAAACAATGTATGCCGCAAATGCTCCCTTTCAGGCACGAAATTTGACATATTCGCAGAGCTAGAACACTGTGAGTAAACAAAACACTGTTGTTTATTGTTACTGTGAGTAACAATAAACACTGTGTGTTTAAGGGTTAATGACATTAAAATAGAATGACATAGATGTCAAATCATTAGATTCAATACTTCTGGCTAGCAACATCTATTAGAAAAAACCGGTGAATATTTTCCCGCGCATCTGGTAAATTCAGTAGTTTCCCTGGAGATTAATTTTAATATGTTTCTTTGAAGGTAATATTAGTGTTCAAGTTTATCGACCGTTGAGCGAAACAGAATAATTCAATATCTTGTAGACAAGTTTAATTATGAGAATCAATGCATATCATTTCTTAACATACACATTGTCTGCTTATGCAAATTGTCAGCATATTTTCTGAATATTGGTTCAAGATTTGATAGTACGTACAAAACATTAAGATTAAATTAAACTAAAAGGGAAAGAGAACAGATGGACTGTTCATCGCTCCACTGAACCTAATATTTTTTACACTAATAAATCTATTAAGCCCTATTTTTGACACTAATAAATCTAATAAGCAAAAAGCAAATAAAAAAATTTGAGTTTGAATACAATATAAATGTGGTATAAATAAAATTTAAATAAAACATATCATACATGCATAGTTATAATTTAATGAAATAAAAACAATAATTAAAAAAAAACCTGTGTAATACATAAGTTTAATAAAAAGAGATAAAAAGACCTCAAATAAAATTTTAAATTTAAATAATTTAAAATTCTCCAAACCTGGGCAAACCCTAGCTGTATCGCACCATATTGGTCGAAATGGACCGGATTGTGAAGTGAACTATACTAAGGAAGAAGATGAGGGAGCTCACATAAGCACACTGAGCATAAAGTTATGAACCTATCGACTCACCATTTTTACTCCTTAATAAAAAAACGTAAAATAATCCCCCAAACAATTAATGCCACAGACTTAAAATGTTTATTAATATAAAAGTAAAAACATATTTAAATCAAATCCGAGAATCACCACATCAAATTTATATTTCCGTGAGAAGGTAATCGAGTTCTAAAACAATGAACTAGGAGAAAGAAAAAAACACTTAGTAATTTAAAAATAAGAAAATAGATACGGCATTGATTAATATCACTAAATAAATTACAAAAAAAACACGTATATTATAGTTAAATCAATAATTCGAAAAAAATTGGGTTTACACCAGTTACAGACGACTGACCGTTGCACAAATTAAAAAAAAACCTATTTTGTTTTTCTTAACAATACTTCAGCAAACAATTGTGTCTAAGTTAACGGAAGCTAATAAATGAATGAATATAATGTTTTATGAATCCCTTACATCTACCTGTCATAGAGGTGAGCAAAATTTGCAGCAATCCTATGAAATCGCCTGTTTTATGCTTGGTACGAACCGTGTTCGTAAAAATTAAAAAGATGAGTCCCATGAGAATGTTGATCGACTGAGCCCACACCAGTGCTGCTAGATCCCAATTGTTGAAATCCCCCACACCGGACTCAAAAATCTCCAAAATTATTGCATTTCAACTGAAGTACCCCCAAAAAAATGTCACAAGACAAACCAGTTAAGTGCATATTTAATGTAAAATTTATTGTATGGATAAAACCTTTCCATACGTTGTCAATTAAGGAAGTGACTTAAATAGAACTGTTGCTATAAAAAGTTTCAGCTTTAGTTTTATAGCTCTTGTGTGCAGATAAACATTTTGTACAGTCTCCTTGTTCCAGCAGATTATATTTAATAAAACAACATCAAAAAAAGGATACAAATATTTTAAAAGCATAAAAACAAAGGGCAAAAATCTGTAACACAAGTGGCTATAGCTCATGCAATACTTAACAGCTAGCAAAGCGAAAAGCTGAAGTTGAAGTAGTATTCTTCTATCTACAATCTGCGCAGTATAATAGAAAATAAAACCTTTTTGCAAATGTTGGACGAGTATTGTGCTCTAACTGGGATCCATAATCCATTTCCTATATGCCATCAAGTAAGTGCCATTTATCTTCGAGAAAACTAAGTTAGATGTAACGTTTGTAATGTAATTCAAGAGTCATGTTTCAAACGGCTCATGCATGGAAAAACTTCAAGATGATGATGATTGATCTTATAAACATCACAATCTAGTTTTTACATTGGACCAACGTCACTGCAGGTAGTACATTTTTACAACATCGCATCTGCGTGAATTAATTGTTCAACTCTTCCTCCAATGGCTTACACGGTGGATGAATCAAGATTGTTTTCTATTTTAGAGGCCAAAAAATCTACCCATTTTTATAACTCCGCATTAGTCATATTCTTTGTTACCCATTTTACTACGAATCAGGTACAATTTGAAAACATATTGAACTCAAATCCCAAGTGCTCAGTTTCTTCAACAAATTTCACTTCCTGCCCTTCTGCAAAAATATATGACAGTACAGATCCTATACTTAATAAATTAGGCGAATATTATCATTAATCGGTTTTAAATCCATTATTAGCTGATTAATTTTTTACGATAACATCGACACGAAATTTCTTTTTTCCGTTTTCACCGCTGATATAAACTAAGTGCGAGAAATAATTGTTGGCCACTTATTTTTCAGAGTGCATATGTTCTTAGATCAGTAGTCTCCCATTCGTTTTACTGGAGCTTTTGGTCTGGATTGGTCCAAGAAGACCATTGTCAGTGTTTTACTCGACCTTCAAACTGAAAAACCAGTCTGTACAGATAAAAGTGTCGAGTGGTCTAATTGCACCTTCAGCAAATAACTGGATATTTTTGCAATGAAGAGCATCTACTGCCTCATTGATTTAAATACTAATGCTCTGAATGCTACACAGTAATTCCCTGTTCTGTTGAATCTTAAAAATATAGTCTAAATAGCAATTAATATATGCAAACTTTAATTAAAAATATTTGCAATTCAATTAACGTATTTCACACAATGGACGCTCTAATTTGCAATTAAATTACAAGCTCAAGAGTCAAGCTCTTCAACTCCACCAGGTGGAGTTGGAAATATTTGCTGAATTCGACCTTCTAAGAAAAGTCAACCTTCATTCTACTTACGCTTTCTGGGGGCACAAATTTCTACTATAGTATTGTTAGGCTTTCAGAAATCTTGATTTAACGTTGACTTTTTTTATTAAAACTTCAAAGCAAGTTTTTTCGTTGCATGGCACAAAATGCTAAATAAAGTATTCTTTCATACCTTGAAAAGTGAAAGTTTGTGTGTAAAAGTCTGAAACTCACCTGTGTCTATCCCAATCTCGGCAACATATCCACATCAAAAATTGTCAGCCTGCTTGTGAGTCTAAATTAATTTAGTTGTTCGATTTACAGACGTGTACACTCAAATTGAAAGCAGTTTGAAAATGACAGAAGCTAATATACTCAGTAACGGGCCTAAATGCATATGTATGTATGTAAATTTATCATACGAGTACAAAGGATACGTTATCGTCGTACGGCGGCTTATAATTTGCATGGGCTCATTTGAATGTGGCCCAGAATTCGATTCGATCTTCGCGTGCCGTTACCAACATGAAATTAACTTGGCATTTTCTCAACCTCTCTACCACCGCAAAACTTTCATTACTCATCCTCTTTCATTTCAAACGCTTTCTTTTTTGTCTGTCTGCAGGTGACGTCGTTGATCCTGTTATTCATAGCATGGGCCTGAAAATGGAATGCAACACAAGGCGTTTCGTAATCGACGACAAACGCGAACTACAATACCGCGTCGAAGTTCAGAATCGCGTCTACAAAAAGGAAATTGCTGCTCTCGATGCTGAAATTAAACGGTTGGAGAGGATGCTCGAAGGAAACTCGTCGACATCGTCATCGAATGTTTCATTAGTAGGACCGCAGAAGGTAAGAAGGAAAATTAACATAAGTATTCGATGTGCTTGTTCATATCAGCCTCCGATTTTCTCGTATCTGAACATTGAATATATCTATGAATGGGTGTCTTCAGAAGCGTAATGAGCTTTTGGAGTTGAGGAAGTTTGTGTCAATGGCAGTCAATTAAAATTTGGAGATGTTTATTAAGATTTTGCCTAGAAATAGAATCAGCTTGGATTCTCTCAATTATTATGTTAGGATTCACGGTGCGTCATATTAGTATTTATAGTATTCATAATTGGTCATTGGAACATATTTGCATTGACAGATCATTTACAAATCCTGAAGTATGATTTGTATCACATTAAATGCTAGAAATTGCTTTGTAAAAGTGAAAATAAAATCGATATTATCATCACAAAACAACACTGTTGAGCTCAGACGTAACATTTTAATCCGTGACGTTACTCCGACAGTAAAACTCACAAAGCCAAGTCTAAGGATGTCTTCATTTTGCTTCATCCTAATCAAACTCTTATCTACATTTCAACCGTTAGCTCTAGTTCTGATACTTTCATTCCAAGCAGATAAAAATTGATGGAGAAGTATTATGGGATTTACAAAGGTCCTCCGGTCAAATTACGCGTAATGATTTGTCCAGAGATTTAATGTCTCGCGATAAGCCAAAGTCCGAAGCTGTTGATGAAAGAAAAACGATTTGACACTTTCCAATAGCTTGCGTCGAATTAATTAAAGTAAGTTCGCCCGGTGAAATGGAGGGAGAATGAGACCATGGTATAAGAGACGATGATAGATATTTTCAAACGTATTAGAGAGTCTTAAATTCAAGACTCTCCTGTCTCGCAGCTAGATAAAAGATGGCTCATATTAAAGTATCAAATAAATCCTCTCGTTGATTGGTTGTGCTGCGCTTTTGTGAAGACGGTAGCTGACATTCGCTCCGAGACTGATTTATATTTCTTTAAGAATGGAAGTGTGTGTACTTGTTTGCGAGCATTTATTATGTACTGGAGGAGTTTATGCAAGTGGATTTTATGGCGATTATGCTCGTCTCGCTGCAGAAGAATTCACGACGGATGTAATTTATTCAATCCCTTGAATAAAGCTGTAGAGATATTTTCATGGATCCTCCTTGTATCTAGAGAGTAGTTTCCTGTGATGAGGGTTTTATTTTCCGATTGGATAAAACTTGAGTGCCTTCAAGCTGTCGTCGGGCATGAAAGGAAAATAGACAAATCGATGTTTGAAAGTTTAGCTGTAACCATTAGCTATTTTGAGTGATGAAGGAATTGAATATAATAGAATATTTTAATTAGAAATTTTATTCCCAGACTATTGAGGTTCATTTTCCAATTTTCATTATTTTCATTGTTTGGGATATTGTATGAATATAAAGTTTAAACTGTTTTTTTATTCTTCAAAAAATATGTTTTTTGAAGAATTATTTTCCTTTGAATTTTGAGAAGTTTTGGCAAAAGCATTATACCTATACACTACTTTGAGCTTGGAAAGATTCGTTCAACAATTTCGTTCTATCTTTTCATTTACTCATCGACTTTTGAATTGCATTGAAATGCATTGAAAATTAAGACTGAAGCAAACAATCTTGTGTCATTATATTAAATGCAGTGGGGCTGATTTCACAAATTATCTAAGATCTAAGCAATCATAGAAAAAAGTTTCTTCTTTGTGCACAATTTATTCTAAATTCATCATTTATTTATTGCCATTTGACGAAAAAAAAATCATTTAGCTGTGTCACTGTAAAAAGAGATATCTTAGCGGTATTTTGGTCCTGATTGTTCGCAAGTTTCATTCCAATCCTGAAAATATACCATAATTTTATAATACACCCGTACGCCTTATCAATTTTTTATTTAGTGCAAATTTTTGCCTTTTTATTGTGTTGCTTGCCTTGCTTTTCTGCTTTTCATGTATTCTCAGAAAATATCACTATTTGGATATTTCCGGTAGGTGTTATAAGCATTTTTTCGCTTGATTGTATTAAAGATATCACCATTTATCTAATATTTGCTTCTTGAACGAATCTTTCTATGAGTGGTTTAATGAATCTTTGCAGTATAAATTATTGCAGCAAATATTATAGCAGCAAAATATGAATTTTTTTGCAGCCTAAACTCAAGATTTTATTGTTGTTTAATACAGGTAGTTGAAACATTTTATTGAGCTCTTTGGAATGAAAATACTCGTAAAGCAATTCAAGTTGCTAGTATTAATTGGAACTAAATATAACGCCATCACAGTGAGTACACCAAACGGTTTGTTTTCAAGCGAGAAGAGTTCGAGGATTAATACTTTTTTAGTCGTTACCCACCTTCTCAAACCTGCCCAAAAAACCAGTTTGAGTCAATTGTAGCCGTTTTTCATGTAATATATTTATAATATATGAAAGCGGCAAATTCTGCATACGCACCAAGCGCCAAACACTATAGGACCGAGCCTGGTTATCAGCATTTTCATTAAACTTCCCTCCGATTGGGTCCTACTCAAAGCTAATGTAAATTTTATATTGATCCGACCATTGGGTCTTCACTAATTTCTGGAGCTTAAAATTACGTATTTTTTATGTTTCGAGTAGACGGGTAAGCTACAGACGCCGGAACATATAAAAAAGGGCAAATTGCGGTTTTTATGACTGCATTTTGAGAATGTAAAAGAAATAGATAATAAGTAATGTTGTGGTGTTTCATAGGAAATCAAACTTTTCACCTCTCCAACACATTTTCTTGAAAGTCAAATCCACTAATAAAAGGCAGGCTACAACCACCAATCTGTTTGAATTGTTCAGGTTGGGTATGATCGGTCATCGGCCGAGGTATGGCTTCTGGTAGGATGTACTTATACGGAGCTCACGAGGGATTTTCGCAGGCCGGATCATTCAAAAACTATATATTTTTCTTAAGCTTTAAAAAATACGGGACCAATTATGTTCCTTTTTGTAGCAGCCAATCATCAATTAAAACTAAAGAAAATTTACTGTTCTTTTCACATATATTTGATTTATCTTGAAATACTCGTCCTTAATACTTAAAGTAAATGACATCAACAATTTCATAAAAATATCCATAATCGCTCATGTGTAAGGCACCCAAAAGTATGCCTAAAGTTCATTGACAGTCGCATAACCTATACAACACTCATGACTGCTGAGAACTTAAAAAATTGACCCTGATAATTTTGAGATTTGATGTGATGCTAACAAACTAGTTATCAACATTGTCAAGTGTGATTTTGGACCGTTCATGCAAACAGTTAATTTGTTAAACTTTGTACAAGCTTTGAAAACTATTCTGTCAACATATTCCTGCAAAATACTCGACTTAGGAGTACCTATACATAATATTTTCACTTTCGGCAATCACATTAAGGGCATTAGAGTAGTAGCTTTCTCTACTTTGCGAAGGCAATCCGAAGACTTTTATGACATATATCCAACTAAAATACTATTCTACACTTTTTTGCGATCCTCGAGTATGTATAGTTTGGGTGTGTTTATTGTTTGGGTACCTTTTTATCAGGTGTATATTGACTTTATTGAGTCTCTTTGAAAAAACTGTTTTTTTTACGTATGCTTGCTTGACACGCTAGAAAACAGACGAGAAATTTTTAAAATTCTCCTCTCAGAGAGTATTTCTTCTGAACTTAAGTCTACATGGCCTCTACACCAAGAGTAACAAAAATGTATCAGTATATTTTTATCAGGTTAATTAAGTCGTCAATGAGCCCATTTCATGCATAAAAAAATCAATTGTGATTACAATCAATTTGGTTTTAATGAATCTTTTTCTTTTTTAAAAATAGTTTAACAAATAATAAAACACTTTGAGAGCTTTATTATATACTTTACATATTTTTCGTGTAATTGTTACAAGTGTGTATTTGACGGGTTTTCTGAAAATAGTACATAGCTACAAATATGGTGAAATACATCTATAATATTTCAATTTCTACGTTTGGTCATATAGGTCAAACAGGCATGAATTAAATTTATTGAATATATATATTTCTTCTCTCCTATATTCATTAAAATCAAATTAATCTCAACTTTTAATCGACTACACTATCGCCAATGTAGCATCTTACCAGGCAATTGCATCTACGAACTAAACAATCACGACACAGCTCACCTTTTTATCATTAAAGTCTCTCCAACGTCAACATCTATAAATTTTTTTGCTCCACAAGGCAACAACATATCAACCACACCGCGACATCATCCACTTCAATCAAAACTTAAAAGTATTTCTGCAACAAAATAACTCAATTTTGAGTGCTCGTCAAGCCCCGAAATGAAATTGAAGTAAATTTCCTGAAAAAAATAACGAAATAAAATTCAATTTTAATGAGATTCTTACAAATTGAATTTGTAATTTCATAAACTGTTTGTTTATTTGGTGAACTTGCTTATAATCAGGGTTGTTTTCAATAGTGCTACGAAATTGTCCAAACTTTATTTTGTGGGGCCATAATTGTGTTCAGGATAATGAGTTGAATTGTCGAGTGCAAAGTATAGGCAAGGACGAGATTATTTAGTTGAATGATTCGTGAACTTGATGTCTAATTTTCCGCTCAACGTATTGAAAACGGATGGGTATATCTATATTTGTTTGTATTCGAACTTTCAGGCATACATCATATTTTAAGAAAATCACCATTTTAAATATATTTTAACAAAATATTATTTTGCAGCCAGTAGTTTCAAACTACGATCTCATTTAAAAATGTTATTCCCATTATCATACAGCACTTTGCGAATATCAAACGATTAAAACCTTTTAATATTTTCCTCTTCCCAATTTTCAGCCCGAAGTATCTATCATATCCGAATTATCTCACTCAACACCTCCAGCACCGAAATCAAGAACACCCAGCATAAGCGGTGGTTTACCGTACCTTCTGCTTTCCGTTCTACCACCTGTCATCCCACGGGCCAGCTGGCCTTCTGCAGAGTACATGCAAGTCCCTATGCGCCGATCCGTTACATTTGCATCACAGCCCCAACTCGAAGATTCGCGATCGGTGAATGACGTCTGCTTACCAGCTGCTGATCTATTCAATCTGCGCCTCGCTCATCAACAGGCCACCGAAAATAAATCAGGACTCATAGATAGAATCCGTGGTATTTTTACACGATCGACAAGCCACAGGAGCTCATCGAATAGCCTCAGTGGCCAGAGTGGAATAAAGGCGGTAATAAAAAGTCATATGGGGATGTTTACGCGATTCATTCCGTCGGCAGAAACCGCTTCGTGCAATGCCTTGTACAATACTCCTGCCATCAAACCACTCCGCAAAATGTCAATGGCAAGGAGCGTACACGATATTGATGAAGCTACGATCGAGCCCACCTTTTTTGTGGAGAAAAATTTGTCATTGACCACTGTTGATGAAGATCAACCTAAATTCATAAAAGTACCCGAAACTAAAGTTAACTTTCAATTACCAGCAAATCGCAGACCCTCTATTGCCATCGCACCGCCTACATTACGGGAGCGGACTCGAGGCTCACCGCGATTCCCGCATCGCATAGCCCCGACATGTAGTCTGAGTGCGCTCGAGGAAAAAGAGAAAGAATCGACGTCTTCGGGTCGAAGATTCAACATATCCGAAACTTCAACATCACCGAACTGGAAGTCTATGGAAGTCGCGAAAACAAAATCATCCTTCTCACTTGAAGAAAGCGAAAGCGTATTCACAATCAGTACGAGTGGCAATTGCACAGATCAAATCTATGTCCTTCCTGAGACACCAACATAACATCCGATCATTAATTCTAGCCTGGCCTAACAAAACGCACCTGAAATTATGGTAGACTTTTTGTTGAGTACACATCAGGAACTTTAATTTTTTTTCTGTTGACCACACGTTTGTCAAGCTCTGGTTTCAAAAACTCATACTGAGCAAAAACCGTCGAATTTCCCAACAAATCAGTAAAACTTCCGCATACGAGTAACTTCCAAAACTGGCGAGAAAAAACGAATGATATCGTGACGTAACTTTGGCAATCACTTTAATAAAGAACTGAAAAGCAATAAATGCGTAAAGATGTTAATTTAGCGAAATAGGTGTGATGTATTTCGACCCTAGTAAAACTAGCTTATCAGAAGGAAATCGTAAGGAAATTCAAAAACTAATGCAATTTCATTGAATGTGATGTACCTTTTTCTCCTTCATATGATTATTTAATAGATCTCAATCAATTACGATAAGTAGATAGTAGTTAAATGTAGACGTAACAAATCAGTAAACATTATGTACGAGTAGTTTAATAAATTAAGAAATCTTATGAATTTTCCTAAAAACAAGTAGATCCGTATATGGAATTAATCCGAAGAAAATTAGATGATATTTTTATGGAAAGAAGCTATTTGAATTTTCGTTTAAGGTAATTGAACAGACGCATTTACTATGAATTTTAGGGATGGAGTGTTGAGCAATATTTTTCGAATTTTCAAAAAAATTAAAAAATGTAAGCAATGCGAAAAAATAAATCAAGTCTCTAGAGAAAATATTGATTGTTTTGATTGTGTTTACAATAAACGAAACACTGAATTTAATTGGGTCTAAGAGCAAATCGATGTGGCTCAAATGGTATATTAGAACATTCAAGTTAAAATATACCGTAAGTAATTTACAATATCTAAGCTGCTGGACTCAATGACATTCATTTTCAAACTCCAGCATCATTATTAAGATCGCAAGCAGTTTTAGTGGATAAATCTGATGATGACGTTTCAAGCTACAGCCAAGATCAGAAACCGCAGGTTTCTACTAATTTATCAGCATATTAACGCTAAAGCAAGTAGGAAAAAATTTTTTGGAAGTGTTTGGCCGAACAAAATTGTTATACTATGAATCAGTGATATTCTAAACCGGTTATGTACATCACACCTCCACATAAAAATGCATTAGTGACACCACCACATTCTATTAGCAACATAAAGTCTAACTTAGCGTCGGGGACAACTGACACCGCATGTGAATATTTGCGAATCTTATATCAAACCAAACGGTGGCTCACCAGGTTAGGCACGCGAATTCACTGTAAATGTCTAAGTATGTTCCGTTAGCTGTCTTCTTCAATCTTAACATTTCATCAAGTGCGTTTAATTTTTTCTGGAAGCCCGTTAATGTTTTTTTTCATTCTCAAAGACAAAAATTGGTCCTGCGTTTCCAATTATCACCCCATATTCTTTCTTTGTGTGAGCTTCCCAAAAAAGTTATTTACAATAGAATATGCCCGAATCCGCTCAAAGCTCGATGGGCTCAATATTTCGGGTCAACTCCGCTCCTGGGTTTCCTCTTACATTCGTGATCATTCTTGTTTTGTTACGGTTAACTCTTACTCTTTTTCCCAATTCTTCCTTACGTCTGGTGTTCCACAAGGCTCTGCTCTAGACCCTCTACTTTTCCTCCTACTTATAAATGATCGTCCTTCCCTCCTTAACTCCCCGCGTCTTTTATACACTAACGATCTAAAAATACTTAGGTTCATTAAATCGGTGGGTAACTGCTTCCAGCTGCAGGATGACTTATGTGCACGGGGCAACTGTTTCTTTGTCTATTGTGTTCATCTAAATGTCACTAAATGCTTCCAGATGTCCTTTGCAAGTAAATTTATGAATTTATTCTAAAATCTTTTTTCTGTTTCTTCTATTTGTGAAGGTTTGTGGGCTATTTTTGTAAATTTTTGATTTATTCCTAGTCTAGTCTTTAATTGGATATGTATCTGTTGATGCAGGCAATAATAATGAAATAAATAAATAATGATAAAGAGCAAGCTAACATAATTTTTCGCCCCAGTTGAATTTTGCAACGAATTCAGAATTGCTGTATTGGTACTACTGCGAATGAGCATAAGTTAGATAAAGTTCATACAAATAAAGTTTATTTAATTGATAAATAAAGTTTCGTTAAAAATTACAGGCCCGTATACCACAAAACTGGCGCACTCGGCTAACAGGAATTATGCGAAAGTACGCCCAAGATATCACATAAATTGGTTTTAAAAAAAACTGTGGGAACAAGCCTTTTTCGTTCTGCAAGTCACTTTCAGAAACCAATAATTTTTCCAAATGAAGACACTCAATAAAATAGTACGATTCAGCGTAAGAATTAAGTGCAAAGTGTATTAAGTGCAAAATAAATAAATGTGCAAACAGTTGGGAGTAAAACATAAATCGATCAGAACAACAGAAAAACGAATTGGGGGAGTTTCTTTTAAATATAATTTCTTTTACAGCAAGATTGGAAGAACAATTTTCGGTGAAGTAAAACTGAATGCGGGAAAATAACAAACAAGGGCCAAATAGCTCGGGCAGTTAGCAGCAATAATCACTTAGGGTTCAAACCACAGATCCCAGGTAGATAACTGAAATATGAGCAGCTTTACTGAAAGAAGAGACACGTCAATCGATGCCTTTATCAAAACGATTGAGCTTTATTTAAAGGACATGGATGATAATGAGGGAAAGAAAATAGCAACAAGTCTCATATCATTAAAATAATCGCAATCAAAGATGCGGTTTGGGTTTGCAAAGGGTACGTGAACAATCAACGAATCAAGTACCTGATTGGCAAGTGTTTTCTTATGACAAGCAAATTAAATTTATAAGATATTCGGCCAGATGACAGAGTATTCACACACAAATGTTATTCAAAAATAATTTTTCTTTTTGTAATGTTGCATGTTTGCAACAGCCCTACTAAATTAATGCTAAAAATGTGAGTGAAACCAAAAGAAATGAAACTTCTATCAGATTCCGGAATAGATACGAATATTCATATGAAAATGTAGCTGCATCATGAGAGCACAATCTGATTTCAATCTGATTTTAATTGACTGAACGTTTTCTGCCAAGTGTTTCTTAATTTGATTATACAGACTTGTGGAAGAGCTCTTTATTAGAACTTGTAAACCAAAGTACTGTAATTGAAACAATAGCAGATGAACCTAGATATATTATAAATTTGTGTCTGCGCCCGGAATCGATTAGTTTCACATCTCCCAAGTGATAGTGAAGAGCTGTTAAGCCCTCGAGAATTGAGATCGTATTTTCCAGTAAATTATGTACATAATTGCTGCCACTTGAGAGGTGATTGATAAATGAATAACTTACATACACCTGTAGTTGGGCAATTAATTATCAGATCTGGTAAAGTGGTTAGTATAATCGATAGCTTTCACAGGTTTAAATAGTATTGATCTGAAGTAATAATGGTCAATTTGGTATTATTTTCTCAATTCGATTTATTGGGCTCACACTGAGCGCTATATATCTACTATTTTTTTCCCATTTAAGCTATGGAAAAGTAAATAAAAGTCATTAAAGAGATATTCCACATTGTTCTACATTGTGTGTGGAAAAATCCACCCCAACAATTTGAATTTTGCTTGATTTTTGGACTTTTTTTTTCTATGATAATTTTTTTTGTATAATAATTACGCTTTCTATATATTCTTTAAGTTTCATATTTTTCTGATACGCTAGTACTATGCTTAGTCACCACTAAAACTAAAATGTGATACTTAGTTAATGGAGTGCTGGATTATGCCCAGTCGCTGGCTGTTAAGACAACACAAGACGAACAAATACAACCATGAACACGGCGGGATTTGAGCCCGCGAGTAGTAGATCGCTGCTTCGGACCGGCGCGTTAGCGAGCTAAACTACCAAATATACATAACCATATCATGAAAGCTATTGTGTGTTTGTTAAAATTCGATTGTTAAAGCTTAAAGCAACAACGAAACAAAATTTGAAATTTATGAAAAACGGGAAACTGATATAAAAAAGTAATAACATTGTTAAATCATTAAATATTGACTATGAAATTTAACCGTAAATTTTTCTTAAAAACGTCAGACACCGGCTCGTATTCCTAGTTTATGATTCTTAAACAGAACATCAAATTTATTCTGTCTTTGAAACATCCTTTGTCTCCCCGATTCTATTCAGTTAACCTCGCAATGATGAAGAGTCGCTTGTCTCTTTGTCTCTTACGCTCGTTCTTCTTCAGTATATACTGGACACTTCATAGATTTACTATCGAGCCAAACAGAAGATTTCTTATCCTTTTCAATGCCACTTTTCGTAGTTCGATTTATTTTCAGAGCTCGATTGTAATCTTAAATTCAATTTGTTCCTTTCAAACTGTAGATACATTGAGTGGTGGTGATTTAGTGTTAGCCACCACATATGCACGTTTGGTCCTACTAGTAGTTTGAACGTTTTGCTCCTTTGTCGTCTTGAGCTTCACTCCATGTTGCTTTGAATTTTTGAATACACACCCCTCATAAATCACAATTTACCAACCAGAGCTACATTTAGTGTCGCAGTGTCGTAGCAGAGAGCTGAGTTTAAATTGTAGTGCAGAAACAATATATTTACGTACGCAGTGACAAAATGAATGATGAGAAGAATGAAACTGGCGCTTGTAACATTGCAGTGGAAAACTACTTTGTTTGTACTGTTTCAGCGGTAAGAACAGAATGATTTTATGATATCTATTTGTGTTATTTTGTATGGAGAGATTAAATTTTATGTTGCAGGCATAATTTTGGTTGCAATTGAGGTAATAAAAATTCATAAAATCATTATGCCAAACAATAATTTTTGGGCAGTAAAAATATGGTTTTTATTTTTATAGGTTTGTGTGTTTCCACTATTAATTTATCAAATACATACAAATTTCAACCAGTGGGAAATGTATAAATGAACATTAAAATTTATTCACTAAAATAATGAAATGTCAAAAGCATAATATACATATATGGGAAGCAACGTTTGATAAAGTTTTAAAGTTTCCAGATATGTTTTTGACAATTTTATTCCTGAAGAAGATGGGATGCAGTTTTTGATTAAATCTGGATCTCAAGGGTTAGCCACTTTTTAATTCTGAACTATTCGCTTTCCACCATTATAAATCAGGACACGTTTTTGAAAATAACTTTAAAATTTGTTAATTATTTCGAAAGCGTTGATTCTCTAAACTAATCTATTCTTTCAGATTTTTTTTTTACATTTTGCTTATCTGCTCTTTATTAGAGTAATGGAAATAATAGCAGATGGAAATAGGTATATTATAAATAAGTATCTTTACCCGGAATCGATTAGCTTCTCTTGTCTTAAATAGGAATCAAGAGTAGTTAAGGGATTAAAATCGTATTTTCCAGGAAAGTATGTTCATAATTGCGGCCGCTTGAGAAGCGACTGATGAATGAATTACCTTCTATCACTTGTAGTTGGCCAGTTAATTATCACATCTGGTTACATGGTTTATATAAATGATAGCTTCCACAGCTATGAATGAATTGATTCCGAAGTAATTGTAATTATCTCAATTTAATTTATCGTACCCACACTGGGCGCTATATTTATACTAGCTTATATCTCCTTGTTTTTTTTCTTTTAGCGATGCAAAATACGATTTTAATGTAATTTTATACATATCGATAAATAATTAATTGTATGTAGCTATGTAATTTTATAAATATCAAGCCTAAAACAGATAGTTTTTCTACATCATTTTGAAGAATCAACCACAATAATTTTAAATCCGCTTGATTTCTTGTTCTTTCATAACAATTTATATGATAAATAAAAAAACATGCAACTAAGAATATTTCTCCCAAGCGAACTCAGTTCGTAAACTCACTGAAACTCTTTGATGTTACTGTTTCTGGTTGGAAGGCGAAAAGCGTAACAGCAACAGTTGAAAAACTCAAAATGTCACAAAAAGTTCACGAAAAGTTACAGACTTGTTTTTTTCAACACTAGTTTTGTTCGTCTAGTGGAAAACGAGCATAAAACTTTTGTGAAGAAACTAATTAGCAAGGTAACAACTATTTGAAACAGAAACAAACTGTCAAGATAAGCAAAAGAATATTTTAGCCAGAATGCACTAATTTTACATACGTAGGTTTAAATTATGCATATAGCTTGAATTTCTGGCTGAACAGTTTTCAAGTATTTTTGCTGGGGCTATTAAAAAAAATACTAATTAGGAATTACTTGACTAAAACTTTATTTGAATGAGAGGAAAAAGTAGACATTTTCTTTTAAAGATAACGTGATCAAGAAGAATAGTATAGAATAAACAAAACTGCAGCACAGAAAGGGTTTCTTGGACTGCAGTAAGATATCAAAACGTCGCAGGTTAGCTGAACTAGCAAAAATAGATGATTAAATAGTAACTACTTTACTTAAGCGTGCCAAATGGTCTAACTAAACTTCTTTGGAACTCATGAAATTTTCATCTTTAATTAGCGAAATTTTTATCTTTCACCAATACTTGTCAGTAAAGGAGTTTAAAGACTCAAAACAACTAAATATTTTGTCATAGTATCAGAAAATTCTGGAATGTATTACAGAATGTGTTTACGGAAAGCACTAG
Source organism: Nemotelus pantherinus (assembly GCA_963978885.1). Taxonomy (NCBI): domain Eukaryota; kingdom Metazoa; phylum Arthropoda; class Insecta; order Diptera; family Stratiomyidae; genus Nemotelus; species Nemotelus pantherinus. Next base: position 8,696,768 of record OZ022266.1, read on the forward strand.
AGCTAAAAAAAACCACACCAATAAATACGAATTGCTACTATTTTAAATATAGGTACTTCATATTTTATAAATTTTACTTACCAAATTGGTTTATCCTAAAGTTTTGACTGTAGTACTGACTTCGGTTTTACGTGGAATTTTCATACGAAATTTAAATCGTTTTCAACGCAACACTATTCTTCTGCTTGGATACTTTCTCATGCTCAGTCTATACCTTAGAAGAGAGATCTGTGATTCATTTAACTATTGACAGATTTTGCCTATTGGTGTTATATCCAGAGTGATTGAAACATTGCTGGCTCAAAATAAATGAGGTGCCTCAATTCGAATCATCTTATCAGTGACCTACTGTAACAAATGCACTGCAAACTTGAACACACTTTTCACTGAGTCATTGTTTTTTTTGTGCATCGAATTATTGTAACCACTCTCTATTTCCATTATCAACAAATGCATGAAATTTTAACCAATTTGCTGTAAAATCCGATTATCGGACCATTTTAGACCATCCATAACAGTCTGGAACTATGCAAAAACCACTCCATTGTCGATTGACTGAGCACTCACTGTTTGAATTTGAAACGGTTTTCGGGACGAATTTCATATCAGCAAAATACTCGATCAGGACTGCAATCATGATGTTATTGATAGTGGATAATAAAGACGAAACTATTAGACCGGAAATGCTATCAGCGGCTTTCGGACTAGAGAATACAGAGGCTGTTAAGTGAAATCAATTATCGGAAGCAAATTAAATTATTTTCGGGAGTGCAGGCAATTTACCGGAGGCATAGAGCCAACTAGTGAGTAGTTTAGTGGATCAGAAAACTGTACTACATTGCATGACTTTAGTCTTCTGTAGATTTGATATTAAAGGTATGGAATTATTTGGAGTAAAGTTTTGAAAAACATATGAAAACAGGAAGCATATTTCTATAACACCAGCTATAAGCAACACTCTTAAGCATGTAAACGTTATTAAATTCATTCGTCTAGATAATATTCCAAAACCACTTAGTTTGCCACGATGAAGAAATTACTTGAAGACTACTTATAGCAATACCTACAAGCAACGAAAATTAAAACGAAAGCAAATCTTACAAGTCTTATAGGCACGTCTAGCCCTAAACCAAGAAAGCCCTTAAACGTTTGCTGCGATGCGATTAAACACTCGACAACGTATTCTACTGCTCGTCAAGTGGCCCCTGCTAAATTGACTGTCATTGCGTTCATTTATTAGCTGGAGCGGATGTTCCGGCTCTCACGCAACATATTCCAAGATGATGTATTATCTCTGCACCGTCACTCGGTGTCATGTCTTATCCGCAGCATCCGCAATTTCAGGCTTTCGTTGTGAATTTAATCAACGGTGCTTTTAGGATAACGAAAAATATCTAACGGTCTCACTAAGAGATAAAATACACTTTGCCTTATGCTGCTGACAATTATTTAGTATATGATTAAAGTTTAATTAAAGTGATGCGTCTGACATAGACAATGTCAGCTAAGCTTGTCGAGATTATTTAATTTTCGAAAGAAAACAACAGCTTTCATTCTCTTTCAGCCGAAGGAAGGTCGTAATGAGATGTGATCAAGTTATTTTTATGTGATTGGCTTTTCTAGCTCAAGGAAGTGGATACGGGGAAAGAATAAAAAAATGGTGTTTGGAAAAAATGAAAAAACCCTTATCGTAATGTTCAGTCAAGTACAAAGCATTTTATTGAGATAATTTGGAATAATAGAATTGAGAGTACTTATTGAATTAAATTGATATTGAATTATAAAAGTTGAATTGTTGTAGCTTACATCCGTTAAATTATGATGATTTTATGAGCAGAGCACCAATTTCCTAATCAAAATAATTGAAAGGCAAAATTATTTTGAACGAATGTTTTAGGTTTATCATATCGATAATTTATAATTCTTCATCTTTTTTATCTTAAAGTATCTAAAGTAATTTCCCTTCTTTTTTATTTTTCCCTTCGAAGCTTCAGTAGCCTAGTAGGTAGAGCATTGGCGTCTTGTGTTTGAGGTTGCTGGTTCGAATCTAGGCTGGTGGGACTAGCTATGAAAAAGTATCAGGGGTAAAGTAAGTCGTGGAACTAGTCACTCTACAATCATTTTCACATTGATTGTAAATTTGTGATGTAGATCTTTACCAGCTTCAACCCTTAGATCCGTACGAGGGTTGTCGTGGGATTACCTGTATTTACTTGAATGACCACACTTTTACGTAATTTCACAACAATGAAAAATATGCGGTTATGAAAAACACACAGCTCTGACTTTTTTAGATTGGTTGATAATTGGCGCATAAAACTACCATTTGAAATTAATCTTTAACTTATTTTCGATTTTGTGCTAAAATTAGATTTATTTTTTGTACCAATGGAAATTCCCAACTATCCAAATGTTTAGATGTCAAATGATCTGATTGCGCTCTAATAAAAAAACATAGATTGAATTTTTCGCTTCTTTATAATGATCACACTTTCAGACTTTCTTATAGTTATATTGCCCGTAAGTCAAAAACGCATACTATTGAATTTCGTTCAAAATATGCATGGTCACTAGAGAACAAACAGTCGAAGAATCGAACCACTACCATATTGAAATCTGTTGATCAGCCTAATGAAGGATCGATCTTATATACCTACTTGTAGATACCATTGGTAGCTTTCTAAATATCAGAATCGGTAAATATCACACAACCCTTCAACAATTTTTAACTTTGAGTGACCACTATACTCAAATTTGGGAGTTGAACTCAATTTATATTTGTCCCGAAGATATTATTTTTAAACATGCCACAAAACTTTATTTAAATATTTTGTGCAGTAAAGCCTCTACAGTTTGCTTGTCTTCGATAATTAAACCACCACTTCATTCTGGGTTACTGTTTCTCTTGGTTTCGACAACGTTTTTCGGAATGATATTTGGTCACCTGGCTCCTTAGTAAAGAATATTGTTCACGCTAACGCATCACTGAATTTTCGTAGTTAATAAACTCAATCACTTCTATGTATACCATAAACACGCCTGAATCTTCCCTTTACTCTTTTGTTCGAAAATCGTAATTGAAAAATGTTTAACTGGGGATATATACAATAACGAACTCTTCCTTTTTCAGACAGTCTTGACTGGTCAAATTAGAAAAAAGCGATGGCGGTCGTGTGCTAGGGTAGGGACTTATTTGCTTAATCTCTTTCTGGTTGCTTTTAAGTATTTCTATTTTTGTAATTAGACATAAGCCTGTTAAAATGGATTGTTAATAAAGAAATAAACAAAGGGAGACTGCATTGTTCCATCGTTAACTATAGATTTCGCACAATAACTGGTTGAATTATCGTTTTAGACAATGAGAGACTTAGTAGCATCCATTTGGCAATTTGCTAATTTTTTAACTGTGAATTATTCTTAAATTTGATTTTTGATTATATACTAGTTTATCTAAGGTATTACGTACATAAATACAACAATATTTCATGACTACTTTCCAAGCAATAAAGCACTCCCTATTGCCAATGCATCCACCATAGCTTCATTACTCCTATAATTAAATCCTTTTCTAATTAATTTTAATTGGAAGACAACAGATCGTTCTTCATTCTGGGGAACTCTTCGTTCTGACAACGTGTCATTTGTGTCCTTATGATTGTCGTAATTCTACCCAGTTGCCAAAGCAATATACCGTTTTGCATGCTAATTTTTTACTGACTTACTCGTACATTTCAGTCTGTTCCACAGAAGTGTTCTACCAAATAGCAAGCTCACTTCTACGGAATAAATAAGCGGCAAACTAAAATTGTACGAAATTGTCCGTTGGATTGCTCACGTTGCCAGCCCGAACAGATGGAGATTAAGTTTTTACGCAATAAGTATGAGCCATTAATTTTAGCGGATGCCAGTCAGATACTCACGATGTGGACAAAGACGTCCTCGTAGTTTGCCGAGCTTTCGGTAAAATGATTGTTATTGCATATCGCAGTGACATTTTTCGACGCTTGATGGAAGAAATTATTTTCTTGTGAAGTTTTTGAAGATACTACAATTATCTACTTGTCCGTTTGTTTCATTAGTGAGAATACACCAGAATCGTGTTGCAGTTTGTGGTTCTGATTAAATGTGATTTAAATTTGATTTGATGGTCGTTGAATGGTTTAATGATGCAGTATCATTTTTTGAAGTGAGCGACCAATTAATCTTTTGAAGGTTTTTTTTTCTCTTTCGCAATTATAAAGTGTTTTGAACGACATCTTTCTAATAATTACTTCAAATTAACAAAAAGAAAAATATAGCTATAATAAATGGGAATTGCGCATGGTTTAAGCTTGGTTATGATAGTTATAGTTAGTTTTTATGAAATTAGATAGAAATCAGATATTAAATTAAACAATTATGAAATTCACACACACTTTGCTGGTAATGGCCCATTATACTTCCTTCTTCTGCCAGTTTATCCGTGACTGGCAGTAATTCAGCAAATTTCGCCGTGTTAGTTTGCGAATAAATTCTTCTGGAGCTTTTAATCGGTAATGAGCTTCTCGCTTTTCGTTTTCAATGAGTTAATCAAATTTTCGATTCTATCATCTTAAAAAAAACTCGCCATTAGATATAGCAAAGATGCGCTGTTTGGTGGCGATAAAATCACTTTGGATGAATATCACGTAAATGGATTTAATGACTGGTTGCGTTCTCTAAAAGCAATAAAATGTTAACCACAACATTAGCCCGAGCGATTATGCCTCGACTTTTTTAACGAAATACGTTTCAATCATTCACCCATCCTTTCTTGTTTTGAGGATCTTCCCAAGAATAGATTACCAGTGATTTTCATTTACAATCCCTACTAGCATTCAAGCAAAGTATAACACTCATACGATCCTTAGATATTTTAAAGCCCGCAGCAGAATAAAGGTTGGACTTAGGATACAGTTCCAGTACAAACCTGTCTTGTTTCCGTTAAATATTTCATTGCAATTTGAGGGTCCGTACAAAGCGTAAAATTGCTGTACCTACTTCACATTTCAAAGATACATGAAAAAATGAGCGTTTTGGTTCATTAGACATTGTTTGATGACAGCAATAATCGCAGTGATACAGTTTGGCACGTTTGAAATTCGAATAAAGTCGATGTAACAGACAGTTGATAACATAGCTCATAAGCGGCTATACAGTGTGGAAGAATATCTTCGATAAATAACAATACTGATGATCATTCTTCTTCAAATATTTGAAACTGGACTTGAACTTGTGAATAAATTTAAATGGTCAGTTTTAAAATTGAATTTGATTTTATCTTTTTGTGGAAGAATCTTTTTAAACAAATTTTGAGCAAATAGACAGCAGCCATAAATATATTGTTGTAATTTAGCCCTTTGCTTACCTAGGGTACTTCGTTGTTCTTGTCTCAAAGTAAAATAACTCTCCGCAGTTTTCCTAGAACATATATTTAAAGTACACTGTTTTTTTTTAACCACGATTAATAAAAAAAATTAGAGGTTTATCGATGTATTTATTGTAAATTCAATGCAAAATTTATGTCAGCTCATTTGTAGCATTATAATCTTAATATTTTCAAGTTTTTGAGATGCAGTGACATGATCAAACTTTTTCCCCACCAAAACTCGCTATTATAAAGAGCATGTAGCGTATACTTTATACTATTTTATACTTTACTCCAAGAAAAACCAACCTTTCCGACTCGAAAACATCACATTAGTGTTTCATACCATCATTGACTAGAGTCACAAGCGAACATCTACTTAATCCTGTAACTGCAAAAAGTGCAAGTTCTGTTGACATGGAAAGTGCATCCAAGGGCTCAAGTGAGAGTGAGGCAAGAAGGTGCATCCGAGGGTTCAGCATTAAAGGCGATCCTGCCAACCATTTATTCAAAATATAGCTCACGAAATCCGTGATCTTACCAATGGGGCGATATGGCGACATTACCTTGGCAAATCTAATCCAGCGGATTTAAGAACTAAAACATCGGGTTTGAAGAAAATGATAAAGTCCAAGACATGGATTAATGGTTCAGAATGGCTATCCAAAGCCGAAATTGAATAGCCTGAAGAAGAACCTGAATATAAATTCAACCTAGATGTATTAGTATCACTTCAAGTTGCTCAAAATTGCCTTATTCAGAGCAAATCGATCTCCGATATTGAAAAGTACAGCAATCTTCAGAAGGTGCTTCGTGTAACGGCCTATGTGACGAGGTTTGTACGTTTACGAAAATCAATTAGATTTAAAGCGCACTTAAGTGCCGAAGAAGTAGAAGACGCTAAATTATACTGGATAAAGCAGGCACAATATCATGACTTCGTTTCAGAAGTCAATCGCTTGAAAGAAAACTTACCACTGGAAAGAAATTCAAAGTTAATAAGAGTCAATTTACATATATAAAAGGTATAGTTACATAAAAGGTGCCTAGATCTACCATTTGCATCTTTACCTTACCCCGTTAGGGCAGACTTAACCTTTTGAAGTCACTGGACTTTATTTTGTTGGACTATTATATGTCAAAGGTCCTAAGAAATAGACGAAATAAATAAAAGTTTACTTCGCTCAAAAGAATGACCAGATAATGGAGACGTGTCAAAATTTAGCTTCACAATTAAGTCAGTACCAGCCTTTAGATTCGAAACATCAGTTAAATTAGTACAAAGTGTAAGTTAAATTTTTTATAAGGTTTTACCAGCTTGTTTTCCTCAAAGATTCAACCATTTGTTAAGTAATACAGCTTAAAATAATATTTTAAACAAGTAATCTATAATTGCAAAGACTTTTTCTAACCCCTTAATTGTGTAAAATCCTATCATTTTCCGAACAGAGGACCTAAGTAGGGAACTATGTAGTACTTAAATAGTGATTACCGAATTTAATGGCGAATAAAAGCAATTCCATTTACAAGAATATGGAATTATATTCATAATCGAATCTATGTATCACAAGCTTCCTTTAATATCAAGTTTCACATTGCCCAATCAAATTCCTATTATGTACATCTTATGACAATATCCCTCTCACATTCATCATTTTATATCACTTTCCAGTCTTAAAGCACGCAATGTCCTGAAGGTAAACACATTACCATACATTCAAGCCAATGGAATTATCTTTTAGTCTTGTCTTTATCTTTTATTCAAAATCCAGCACGTCAGAAGATTTTTCCTGGAAAAAAAAATCCATAATCAAAGACGAAGTGTGTCAAATTGTGTCATCTAAGACAATTCCCACAGGCATCTTCAATGCATCCTTTTAATCTTGCGTTTATCGTAATTTTCTTGACACCGCGCCATTTCACCGTTTTGTAGTCACCATAACATTAGGCTTAATACTTCATTGAGCGATTCCCATTATGCGTACACGCATACGTATTCCAAAGCCTGAAAACCTTTGACACCAAAACAACACATTTCCAACACCCCGAAAACCCACAAAACGAAGTCCTGTTGAGGGAGGTCGATAAGGATTCTGGGAATATAACAAACGGAATTAAATTTTATGAGCTTCATGTATGGATGTCGGGATGAAGCTTTTAAATTGCTCGCGGCTCGTGAAAGGATATTACGTGAAGGATTCGTCTCTTGCTCACCGACGAATAAAAGTCAACCCAACTTTACGGAATTCGCTTATTTTTTTCGTTCATAATTTAAGCGGTGTTTTTCGAGGTTCTGCTTTGCGTCAACCTTTGCTCTTAACTTTAATCCTGTTCACGTTTGGTACAATAACATTTAAATCGTATTTTCGGGTTACGGCACGAATAATTCAGTGTGAAATAAATATTTTATGAAAAACCTGGTGAATTCGTGGGTTTGGCGTTAATTTGGAGAATTTGAGCTAAATATCAACTTTAATTCACTAAAAAAAAATGCTGATAAGCTTTTAACACGTCGATTCTTATTTATCAGAAAAAACTGTTCTAAAGTCAAACAAAAACTGGAAAAATATAATTAATTCACAAATCTGATTATAGGATGGGGACAATTAACCGATTCGAAAAGAAAATCAATTTCTAATTTGCATTACGAATTCAGTTCTAAGGCAACATTAATATAATCTCATTGATATTCAAATAAAATACCATTATATCAATTGTGTTTTTACAGCAAAAAAAAACGTCCTACATAAATTTATTGCCTGCCGTGTCGCAACTCCAAACTAAAAAAACATGAGACTGCAATTATCTTTATTTTCTCGCTATCAACACGATATCCTCCAATCTGCTTCAAAGCAATGCCATATGCTATTTTTCGAAAATTAGAAAATAATGTGACTTTTGTTTCCGATTACAGCTGAAAAGGACCAGAAAGGACTGAAAAGCTCTTCTTAAACCATGTGAGCCGTAGCAATATCGTATGGAAGTTGGTACTCATAAAGAATTCGTTAGGCGATTTTGCCGCTCTGAAGCATGGTGGGCTCTGTAAAGGATCATTGTTCGAGAGGAAAACACCTGTGGGGTTGCCTGAAAATTTCAATGTAATGACGGTTAGTTGAAAGTTTCATGTCCTGATTCACTATCAGACTCTTCCCGATGAACTGTCTGTACGCATATGAGAGTGCGGATCGTAAAATTACGAGACCCTTTGAGGACTCACATAATACCTGAAAGCCTCAAGGCTGTGTGTTATCTTGTTGTCATTAGAACGTAAAAAGTTTATAGAATGCTAGGGATAGAGATAATACGTTAGTTTTCATTCTAGTGGACTGAAACGAAGGCAAATTTAATGAACTTAATGAGGAAAAGTTACCATTCATGGGCGAAGGTGAGATGTTGATGAGATTTTTCTAGGAAATTATGGTGCCACGACTGAATAACAGTGAGTCGTGTTGAATGAAAAAGAGTTTTTATGTATATGTCAATTGGACCATCAAATTCATATTTGCAAATGAGACACTTGACATGGCATAAATAGATAAAAACGATACAAAGACAATTTTATAAATGCGCTTAGTATGTGGTAAATGAAAAAGTGTGGCGTAGTACTAGAAAAATTAAAACAACTAATAATTGTTCATACAAAAGAACTTTTTCCAATAAAATGAATTCCAATGAGAATATTTGAAAGACGGCAATTTGTTTTTCTAGGAAATTTAAATCGGAATTTTTTCGAATTACTTTGAGATCAAAATGGATTATTAAATCAAAACGCTAGGAATAGTTGCGTATAGTTTTCGAAATTTTTCTTCTCTGGTTATATAATTTTTCAATCAAAACATTATATACCTGTATATACATTTGTAAAATACTCACACATTTATAAAGATATACATACTCGGTGTGCCAAATTTGGAATTTCATGACTAATCTGAAAGTGAACCATAGAAATAGGCATGCGAAAATAAAAATTGTCGTCCTGAGCATGCTCGTTTATTATCTTATGAGAATCTTAGGAAAACTATTAGAAAATTTCTACAGAAGTTCGAAAAAATCCAAGTTCAAAATAATTCAGAATTCTTTTTGATAATTTCAGTGAGGTCGGGAAGATTCCGAACACCTCTGCGATGGGAAAATAAGTTTAAGTGTAAGTTTCATTAAAATCGGACTATCCAGTCATCAATTCTCGTAAACAGAAGTTTCCAGTGCCGAAAATAGAAGCAATTCGGTAATGGGTTACCGTTCTTGTGCAACTAGCAATTTTCAAAAATTTCAAATTGACATTGTAGACAAAGGTTAAAATTTGTCAATAATTTGAAATTCTTGTCAAAAGCCAAAAAACATCAGGTGGTTCGATATTTTGAAGGATTTTTTTCACGTAGCTACAGGGTTTCCCGCAAAGTCTTCAAAGCCCATGTGTGTATAGTTTTGGTCAACATAAATACGGTTTTCAAATTGCACGATGATCCAATGTTTTTGTCAGAAGTTATGACAAATCCAAACTTGAAAAAAAATCATTGCTTACTTTTAGGCACTCACAAGCATCTTAAAATGAAGCATTGTCACCGTAGGTTTGAACGAGTATACGAGGGCTTTCACTCGCCTTTTTCATTTGATTAAACATGAGAAGCAGTACGTACTGCAAATGTTTTTTAGCTGGCTCGAAAGTCGACATCTTTAACACAGAATAAAAATAGGCGCGCTATCTTTGTTTAAATCGAAAAAACGACTATAGCTTTTTAACAGGTAGCATGATAGTAAAAAAATGGCATTCGATATTACATTGCGAACCAACCCTTGTTTCCAGCGCCATCTCTTAGAAAATCTTAAGAATTGTTAATCGTCACACATGGTATAGTATACAGCCAATTACTAAATTTTGGCAAATCATTTTTATTTTCAAACCCATTTAAAATGTAAACTAAAATGTAAGTGTTTTCAAACCCATTTAAAATGTGACTTGATCAGCTCTACCCACACTGGCCGCTATTTTGCAACACTTCTTCAAAACCGTTACTCTCATTTCAAATTTATCTACTATTTTTCAGCTCAATTCGTATTTAAATTTTACTGTTATCTGTGATTCAATTTTAATAGTAGTTTTATAGTCCGCAGCACATTTTCCTTAAAACACTGCATTATTTTATATGGCCCCCATTTGATTTGAATAATTTCGTCAGCTCTGCAGTAAGGCGAGCATGATTATAGCTTTTATATGAAACACATAATCGATTTTAAGCTAATGACCAATGCAAATCAACGAGCTTGCTTAAGTGCCCATTTTGAATCTTCCATTTTTTTAAATGATGTTTAGTGAGTTGTACTGTATTTACGTTTAATGTTACCAAAATTAGTGCAAATTATTTTATTCACTATTTATTGCATACAAACATATAAACCGCTAGAAATACTGATTTTTGAAGTAAAGTAAAGAAATAAAGTCGATTTGTAATACATTTTCTGCAAAACCTGCTCTTTATTCAAACTATCAGTATCGAAGGTCATTTATCACTTTGATTTGATGACTGCATTGAAATTCATAGGATAGAAAAGTTGCCAGATCAGCCACTTGACCAGGTATATCAAAGCTGACAGCCTCAATCTATCTTATCAATTAAAATTTTATTGAAGTTAGTTTACAATGAAATCCATCAGTTGTGTGACTTTCGTGAAAATTTGATCACTGCATCGCAGCACTACAGGACTATAAAATATTTATGTTCTCCAGTCATTGTTTAAGATGACACCACTGCTATAGTGTTGTTTCCATTTTCAAATAACTACTATCAGACCTGGTCCTACTTAACCAATAAATGCATTCTGTGAATTTCAATGAAATCTGATTATCAAGTTGTGGCGCTGCCGAGAATACAAATTTTGGGAGCTAAAACTATGAGTGAATTGAGAAATGGTTACTGTTCTTGTGCATTTTTTAAATTTTCAACCTCTTTCTATTTTTTGATCATATGGAACAATTTATTATTATTTTCTAAAATGAACCTCAAATTACTTAGTTTTATTTAAATAACCAAGCGAATTTGAAGAAATTCATTGAAACAATTATTCAAAGACTTATTTTCAAAATTTCAAAACACATTTTATAATTTATTAGAAGAAGTTTTAAACAATTTATGCCAAATTTATGGATTGGAATGACACATCAATATTAGCACGCTGAACGGGCTCTAAAACTCAAATAAACTGCACATCAGCGATAAGAACTTTCTGACAGCGTTTGTTGTGTTTCAGTTTATGTAACATTTGCTGAAAACATCTGGGTGTCGGAAAACAGTGAAAAGCCACTCTGGTGAGCACTTGTCTTAATCGGAACGGAACCATTGTGAGTCCCAGTTGATCCATTCCAGAATCGATACATTCTGACTATCGATACAGCTAATAGGATCATTTGCATAAACAGTCGACATTGTGAACCATGCTGACAATGTCGAGGCGAAAAGTCAATGGAAATTGTAGACATGTTTCGTGTTGGGATGGAAATGGACATGGACGATGCAATTTGTATCTGAGAGAGCAATAAAAGCAAGAAATTAAGTGCTTTGCAAACCATAAACTGATAATTTATTGATTATGCATGTTGGGGTAATTTGTTGCATTTGGAATAGTTATGACTCAATTTGAATATGGAATTGTGTTCGAGTGGCAATTTGATTGGGCCTATTAAATCGAGTTATGTATGTAGAATGAGCTAGATGGTACTGTTTTAGGGTCATTTTGGAAAGCTGTGCGAATTTTTCATTAAATTCTTGTGAGAAAAAGTCGTAGAAATTATATGACAGTATGTATGAATAAACATAATACAATACATATCTCACTTAGTCAAACTAAAAAAAAAACTATGTGGTAGCGTACATATAGTTTCTTAAAGCTGCTCTCGAAAAATGTCAACTTCATTATAGATACAACACAAGACTATAATTCATGATGTTAATGCAAACCTAAACTTCTCAGCTCGTATTTGAAAATGTGCTCGATAAACCTCGTTTAACTAACACGTTTCTCTTTTAAAATTCCTATACAAGCAGTTATTTCTTTTTAAATCTTCTCAAATGTAAACAAGAGTTTACACGATTCTGTACAAATACTACCATTACTATTATTTCCCAGTTACAAGCATTTATCCAAATGTATCAAGAGCTCACTCTGCAACAATTCTGTACACCTATTTGGAGCGCGAACATTACTAGGTCTGCTTTTAACACTGATTCATCGACACAGCAATTGAAAGGGATTTTCTTCGAATGATGCGGAAAAGCGCATTCAGACGATACATTACAATGCATAAAAGTACAGTAGGGCAAGATCACTTCAAACCTGTATAATGCTCTACTTAGTCTGGCTTGGCTACGTTCATGTTTTCCAGCACGTACTGCAATATGCTTTTGCGATAAATGTTCTTTTGTTCTACTTTTATACTTCCGGCGAAAAGGAAAATCTCCGAAAGGAATTCAAGGTAGCACAGATGTTCTATATTTTATAGTGTTTGTGAATAATATTTAGGGTAGTGGAAAAATTAATGAGTTAAGTACTGAATGTTTGAAAAGGATTTTATTCTTGTGCGCTCGATACATTCAAACGAAAGAGAAAAAAATCAAAGTAAATTAATCAGAGCAAATAAGTAGCGAACACAGATTTTTAAAACAGCAGATTAATTTAAAACTAAGTGTTACCCTCTTATTTCCAAATTTAAGTATGCATAGCTCAATTTTTTATGACTGATTGACATACATGCTGTTTTTAGCTATGATTTCACCACAAAAACATATTATCTTTGTAATTTTTGTTCAAACGCTATCGGATTAATTGTTCATATCCAGTGGTGGATCACATAGTATAAAAATTTAAAACGTAATTGGTTCCATCGATTCATCTGCAAAATGAATATATGTTTAGTTTAATAAACAAAAATGAGCATTTATTCTTTAAATTTGCGATACTAACTAGTTTGCGATATTCACTCGATATATTCACTACAAATCTTCACTAGACTTCAGTAGTGCCTGATGGAGAAACTACTATTCATGTCTCTCATTATCATTAGCCGCGTTTTTTTTTTTTTGCTCCCCATATCCATAACAGAACAATGCTAACAAGAGCAGACGCATTGGAAACAACAACAACTCCTGTTATGGATAGGGGAAGTTGTTGTTGTTTTCAATACGTCTGCAGTGGATAGCATTGTTCTGTCATAGGTAGGGGGAGCAAAAAAACACGCCTATTATCTTTGTTATACTCCAGGAACAAAAAAAAAGAATTTTACCCAAAACGTTCAAATACATACATTCTCTTTATATTTCATTTTGGACATGTAACCATTTGATGAGTTTAAAATACGAAATTGATCACCAACTCTAGAGTTTATGTCAAATTTATAAGAAAACAGGCCCATAATTGGGATGCCATGAGCTGCTCCAGAAAACGTATTGAATATTTTGAGCAGTGTTCATAGTTTCATATGATATATTGGATAAGTACCTCATTTTTTTACAGGGAAGTAATTATGGGTTTGGAAATTTACGCGCCCATTGTGGGCTCAGCAATACCAAAACAAATCTAATAACTATTTTATGGGTTCATTTTTTTTAAAATGCAATAAAAACACTACAGTTCGCATTGATAATTTAGAAAACTATCTCCAACACATGGCGCTCCTCTTGAAAAATGTTGGAACATATTGATTTTTGTTATTATTTGTTAAATAACATCTTAATAATATAACACACCGCTCGTTTCTTAGGGAGACAAGTTTGCTAATATTAGTGCAACTTTGATTTTGACTTTTTATTATCTGGTGATAGCAATAAGATAGCTGATGATGGATTTCATATTTTGGCATGATAGTATCGGAGCTCGAAACTCCGTCAGAAAATATTTGGCTGGAATATTTTTAAACTAGACAGGAGGTAGCTCGTGGAATTGCTTAATGGCAGCTTTGCTGGCAAGGGCAGTTCAGGTTGAATAGAATTTGCGATGGATCAAACAATGATACATAGCTCGATGCCACGCCAGAGACTATCTCCCAAGAAACAACACACTGATTAGTGAGCAGAAGAGATAGCGGAACCAAAACAAAGAATAGCGCTTAGTGATTAATTGATGGACCAGAAGCATCCCAAAGTACCGCAGAATACATAAAGGGCGAAAAATATCTGAGAGAAGATAGAAAAGAGAGCAAAATAAAAATGTACTAAGTGACTTGTAAAGGTTATTGAATTGTGATCATGGTCCCCTTCTTTTCTATAAATCAGCATAGACAACATATATTGTCTCTAAGGCTTATCAAAGCAGAGAATAATTGATACGGGAAACTCGATCGTTTTGCGAAATAAGCCTCCAAAAGCAGAGTCAAATTGGAATTGTTTTTGCGGGATGATTAAAATTGAAAATTTTTTATTTATATTGAAAATTTTATTTGACAAAATGGTTTCGAAAGTATGCACTGATTCTCATCAGACACCAACTCACAGTGCATACTTGACTGATGTGACCACTTGCAGTTGGAAATCATTAATTTTCATTTACGCTAGTTGTGACAAATAACCTTCACAAGTAAATTATATCGATGGATATAAGTCGGAGATGTTAAAATTTCAACAGACTCAATGTCGCGCCTATGCATCTTCTAAAGAACTTGGTTGAAATTCAACACTCAATGGTATGACCAAAACAACTCCTGACAACTGGCATAGAATCCACTTAAAATTCTACTTTCATTAAAATAAAACAAATTCCATTGAGAAAAAGAGCCAAACTGAAGGAGAGAACATCGTTCGAATGCCTTTTGTCCGACCCCGAAGAGTTAATTAAACTTCAATCTTGTCGAAACAATATCACATTAGAAATTAAAGAGAAAATTGAATTTTCTCTAGTGCTACGAGCAGTTCAGTCTGTTAGCTGTCACCTCATCATTTAAAAAATTCGAGCTCACCTCGATAATTGCAAAAGTTAGAGCCAAGCATCTAGTGAAGTATCCAGCAAGTCACTATATACTCTTTGCAGGTGCAATTACATGGCCGGATGAAAAAGTCCTGGCACTCAGCTGGGATATTATTTTAATGGAATCCGTGGCATTAAAGTGTTATTAAAGCGATCTGAATGGCAGAAGTTTTTGCAGTTCATGCTCCGTTTAATACTGTACGGCGACATCACGTACAAGGAACAAGACTTGATGCTGCAAGTTGTTATGATCACGTTTCACAATGCAAGCTCGAGCGGAACAAACATTGAACGAAAGATTCAACTTTGAAAGATGTTTTCGTTGTGTCGTATCGATTTTCGTAGTTTTCGTGAAACTTTAATGTTGTTCGTTTGTATTCGATCTGTGCATGTGTGAGTCTCTCGTTCGGAGGAACTTTTGTGTTTTATGGCCAATTAAATTAGCAATTGAAGGAAATGTAATCACTTAAAGAGTAAAACAGAAGAAAAAGTTTGGTGATAGTAGTAATGTGCATTATGTATTCGAAATGGGTGAAAACTTTCTATTGCATGTCTTGAAAGAGAGAATATAAACTTAAGTTCAATGTTAAAGCTAACTGGAATAGACTTGATAGTTATACTACCAACATTGCACTCCTTTGTGTTTAGTTTTCGAAACACCTATAACGTGCTCTAACAGAATGTCTTGGACAGCCATTAATATGATTTAGTGACAATTCTGTTGAAAATAAAATTTCAGTTATCAGCAAAAAAGTTTTCACGATCAATAGTATGGGACTTTTGGGAAAAAAGAAACATACCATGTCATGTACTTTGAAAAATAGATTGGAATGTTTAAACATAACGGTAAATTTTCATTCGCTTCAGAAAACTTACATGCCACTTAAAACTACGATGCAATGTGCATTAAATTTGGCATTGTTACCAAATTCGCATTGCATCTTGTATAATGCCAATCAATGCAAAGTGCAGCTGCCTACGATGCCAAATTTGATGCACATTGGAATGTAGTTACTAGCGTTAGTGTTACTCATTCGTTTTTTTCATTTGGTACTAATTAACTAGCAATATCAATACCAAATAGGAGAATTAGATATCAACCGTCAACATTTTTGAATAGTTGGCGGCATGAGTGCAAATTCGTTGCAAAAATTTACATTGGTTTTGTTTAAAACTGCAAAATTGTCAATACTATGTTTAAAACAAAAAAGATCAGAATTTGGAGAATATATGTTTTTCTAAAAACCATTGAATTTTTCATGTTTTATTGCAATATTTCACAAAGTGATGTGAGTGAAACAATAATGGTAATGATGATTTAAGTTTTCATAGAAAGTTGCATATGTGATTGTACTTTTACAACGGCAGCATTAAAAGTTTACGATTGAAGTCTAAAATGTTCAAGTTTTGAATTTTCGGTTGTATTTATTTCAAAATATTCTGGCGCAAGGCAAGGCATGAGATAATGTAACTTGGGTATGTTTTTTTTTCAATAAATGTTGTGAAACTTAGAAAACATGAATTTTTGATTCTAATCCGTTCGCCTCTTTTCAAAGTTTATTTTCTTCTCACATCTGTAGAAAAAAAGATTCATACAGCAAACTACCAAGATCACCAATAAATGTCTTGTACGCACTATAAGACACGCAGAAGCTACCAAGTTAGACTACTTTCTATTCTGGTGATACCTGCTCGCAGCTGTACCACAACGATTTTCAAAGCACGTGACACTCGCAAAAATATAATAAAAGTATTCGAATCAAAAGCTATTTAAGCACCCAATACCACTCTGGCATCATCAACTACACGGCTGTCATTTATTATCTCTTAATACACCCCGTTTCAACCAAAAACAAACTTCCCAAAATACCTAGATAATTGTATCTTTCAACAAACCGGATTTCGAAGTTCAAGTCAGATACAAAAATCGTATTGAGCCAGGATAATTCAATCGTAGTCAATTTAAAGTTCGTTGATTTTGATTGACAGCCCACTCGGCGGCATCACTCTTGTTGATGTTGCTACTGTAATTGCTACTGTAGAGACGATATTCCTCTTCAGCGAAAGTAATGAAAGCCGTGGCCACAGAATGCATTCAACCATTCGCTTAAAAGGCATTCGATGTAATTAATTAGCTTCGGTTGAATGAAATTGAAATTGGATTTTCAATAGGACACCTGTGTGCTTTTATTGATGCATTTGCTTTTATGTAAAATCTAATTGGTAAAGGCAACGGTAGATAGGATTCATTCCAAGAAACTCTACATCTGCAATGAATTGTGAGTGCGGAGGAAAATTCTTTTGCAAGATCAAATGAATATGATCTTTTCGTTTTATGGTACTCATCAATGAAATGCAATCCTATTTCCATTCAATAAGCTATCTTTAGTCGAAAGGACTAACGGATTGCAGCAAAAGCCAAACTAGGAGTCTAGTAAGTTTCATCAAGGAAAATGCGTGTGAATCGGAAATTGAATGGGGGCATACGGCCGTGAGTGTCCGGCCGTAATAATCTCTGGAATGCGTGATCCGATTGAACTGAAATTTTCAGAAGACATAGATGTATATGAGGATTAGTGCATTGATTTATTAAAGTTAACATATCTTTAACCCTTTAGGAACAGCGGGCATTTTAGTGAATTATCAGGTACACCTATATTTTTATGCAGAGTACATTTTCGTTGAAAAACAGGTATTGTAAATAACAATTAATTATGTTTTAGTCAAAATAAGATTTGAACTTCTAAATCGGACAAGAACGGTAACCCTTCTCTAATTAACCTATATTTTTAGCATCAGAAACTTCTGTTCACGAGAGCTCACAACCCGATAATCAGATACAACTGAAGCTCTCTAAATATATTGTTTTTGAGTAGTACCAAGTCTGATAGAAACGATTTTGAAATGTTGACAACCCTGTGCCAGTGCCATCTTGGAAAGTTACTTAGCGAAAAAAAATTGTTGTCCTATAAATTCTGATTCGGTCACCAAATTCTGACGGAATTCACACAGTCGCTGAACCAGACTCTAAGACAAATTTGGTAGAAATTGGGCTGAAAAATGAGGTTGAAACTGCCAGCTACGGTCATTTTTGTGTCTTGAAATTTGAAAATTTGGTCCGCAGAAAAAATTTGTTTGCCCTATAACTTCTACTGCAGTCACAATATCAAAACAAATTTCATATGAACCTTATTGTAGGCAATACTCATTAAGAATCTGGTTGAAAAATCATGATACGGTGGCCAGTTATAGTTGTTTTTGTATTTTCACCATATCTTTAGTGGCCGATTTTATCATACAATTTTTAAATGATAATGATCCTGCAGTGACAATGAAAACAAATATTAAAATTTCGATAGTTTTGATATATTTTTCACTTTGATGTTAGTAAATGATTACTAACACGAAGCACTTTTATCATTTTCTTATCCACAAATGCTAACGTTAATTATTCATATAGCGAAAATCTAAAATGGAAATAAGTAACCAATGCTTTAATTTTCCAAGTTCTGGAAATTTATCAAATGGTAGCCCCAATCATCATTCTTTCGATGAAGGCACTGAGTGAAAATGAGACTCATAAGGTAGGTTAATTTTGACGATTAGCAGTTGTGGTAGACTTTTAGTTGCAGTGCTGCAAAGTGTTGCAAGCACTGAGCATTCTCTTCATAAGAAACCGACATTTTTTATAAGTAGCAAAGTCCGACTTCCGTAAATTTTTAAATTCATGCAAGTGGTAACCCTAGAAACCTTTCCACCGTATGGATTTTAATCCATTCTTGTGATCAAAGCGGCACATAGCACTCGATACAGGCTGGCTGTAATAAAGCTAATAGAACATTAAATCAAAATCTGTACGATTCTTCTACTGCTCATCGAACATTAATGTTTGTAGTGGTTCTGGTGCGCTTGAATTTTCAGCTTGCTTCTTATTTTTATTTATCATTATATCCGAAAATTTTCATGTATGATTTTATTTATTACTTTTAATCTTTTAAATTAAATGTCAGCTTATGTTTTTTTCACAACAATGATAAATAAATCACTTACAATTTGTGACCAAACAGAATATTCTTGCTATTGTTGTGTAATGAAGCATATTCTCTGTAGTCTATGCACATTGAAGGTAAAACTAAGGGTAACGAAGTTATGATTTTAATTTAATTTAAATGCTTTAAAAGTGAACATATTTTGCACACTAAAAACAGAACAGGTTCGATTTACTCAGCCTCTGATTATTTTTATATTTTTACTTATTTTTTGTCATCTTTGGCTATACATGTTTTTATTTTTATTTTTTCTATTAACTGAGCATCCTTTCATTCGTTGATAGAGTTTTTCTACTAAATTTTTGAAAGAGTATACAATAAAAACTTTAACTTGATATTTTATTCAACTTTAATTTACAACAATCCAAAACACTCCTATCGCATTTTGAATTCACATCCTTCTGCTCCATTTTTTATTCATAGTACACTATAATCACGACCGCATCATTCACATGAAGTGCATTTCAATTGAACCATGATACTTACCATCAATACTACAAATATCATCATCATTCATTACAAACGCTTTTAATGTCAATCTCATTAGCGAATTCATTCACCATAATCGTCGATGGCAAACCAACATAGGACTGCCTCTTCACGATATCATCAGTATGCTACGAACAGATTCATTGATCCGCTGGATAAAAGCAAGGCTTATTCCAAACTGGTGGATATGGAAGTATTCTCTTGTTGAAAGAACGATGTTTTATTCGCTTATTCGAACCGTGTCACAAACGCTTTTCGTTTCAATTAGATTGAGTTCAATGGTTTTTGTATGAAAAAAATATTGATCTCATGACTTTTCGATATATGAGCTCAATATTCAGAGTTGAATTTATAAATTTATTTGAAGGATTTACTTAAAATAAACTTATTAAATATAGTTCAAGTGAGCTAGCCTCTGCTATTTTTTAAAAATGTTTTCAGTTTGAAACTGATTTCATATCATAATACTTGAATTTGTTTAGAATGTTTTAACGCCCAGTGTGGTATAAAGGATTTCAAAAATTTCAATATTTCCACTTTTAAGTTGCTTCGAAGTGTATTATTTAAAAATTGTTAAAAATATTATGCTAAAGCTTCAAATGATTGTTGTGATTCTTGTGAAAATACTACGAAGAATCATGCTGTGGTTTTCTCTTTGCATATTGTTGTACATATTACGAATTGCGCTCATCATTCTGTTTTTTATTAGGTATCATCATTTATTATGAAAATATACAAATCAAAATAACTGAAGCCTGTGTAAGTGATAAGCTCGTATCAAAACAATAATACTTGTGTTGGCATATGCCTGAAAAACATAATCCTCATAGATAAATATACACATCACTATGCAAGCTTCGTTTCGAAGAACATGACAGTAACATGAGTGCTCTCCACATCGCAGTATCAGAGGTCTTCGAAATTGCATCGTATCCTAGCCACCACATGTTTTAGTCGAAACGTTCAGAGTACCATAAATCTGACAGTAAAGCTATTATTTTCCAGAATGAAGCATAATTCAACACATTTTCTAGTTCATCATAGCATGAGCTTAGTTTTCAAGTTAAGGATTCCCAAATGTTTTTCTGAAAAGCGAACATGACTGCAGCAGAATGAAAAGACAAGAAGATGTATGGAGTTTCTATTAAACGACCATAACGAGCAAATATCGTATTCAGTGAGGTTTGGTTGTTTCTAAAAATGCATGCTCAAACTAATTGGATTGAGGTACGCTTTAATTGTGATTCGCTACTAATCATTTGTTAGCTTATTGAGCGCACAGCAACCAAAATACTAAGCGCGGCGTTTTACGGTCGTCTGTAACTCATTCAGACAAGAAAATACTCTGAAAGATAAAGATTTGATATTCAGGAGATTTATTATAAGTGCATTCACACAAAATAAGGAAAAATAAGGACGAATAAGTTTGCCACACCCGAAAAATACAAAACTCAATTAGAATTTCAATCTTGATTTGATCCATAGATTTCGAATTCTACAAACAAGCCACAGAAACTGGACGACATTTACATTCCGACTTTGCAGTTACCATTTAACGCCAAACAGGCGTGTCTAATTGCACGAAAATTGTTAAATAGAGACAGAAACCTACAAAATATTTACGAATTAAGTATTACTTTTAAGCAACTAACTCATGCTCGTCTAGGAAGATTTAAGCTAAACTTTTCGAAGTCAAGCCTCAAACTTTTCCCATTCGATGCAGTAACTTCAGGAAGTTAAGTATTTAGTTTGTTGGTAAATAGTTTACATCAGACAAGTTTTAAGACTCGCCTTTGATATGAAAATCTGAAAATGCATAAGAAAACTATTCAAACCTATGACCGCAGTTTAAATTGTCTTTGCAGTAAGCAGTTGACATTTTTTCTCCAGTTTATGTTGAAAGTTACAGCAAAGATGTTTGCTGATTTTTTGACTAAAATAATGAAAATGTTACAAATGCTGAAAGAAAAGAGTGTTCGTTGCGAAAGTTTTACACTGCTTTTGATCAGATAATTTTTATCAAAAAGATGTTAGAGATGAAAGAATGCAATATGTTTCTAAAGAAATAAGCTCTAGTGGACAGAAATTTCTTGAAACGGTGGTTTTCGAAGAAAAGTTAAGGAAATATGCAAACTGTAAGTGCATATTCTACCACATGTGCTTCTCACTACATCCAAACTACTTTGAGGAACAAGTACCTAAAAATTTATAGCGTGGAAAACTTTTCAGGGTTACCACACTCATACATTTTTAAATTTAGGAAAATACTTTTAAATAATGTTTATATTCAGTATCGGATGCTTATCTGACAAAGCTGATGATGATTATGCTCAGCGTTTGCAACAATTTATCAGCACTGTAATCAAAAGTCTACCACAATCGCTTCACGTCCAAATCAAACTACCATGCGAATTTAATTTTCATTCGATGACTTCATAGAAATTTATAGGGAAAGAAAGATGTTTGGAGCTGCTATCCGAACAGTTTCCAGAATTTGGAAAATTCAAATATTGGCTACTTATTTTCATTGTAGATATTTGCCATGTTAATTATCAATAGTAACATATGTTGGTACGAAAGATAAGACAGTGTCAGCACCAGACACTTTCTGATTTTTCGTACCACCTCTTTGCTAGCAACAAAACTAAAAGTATACGAAATCCGCTTCACGTACAGGCCAACGTAGCGTTTAATATGGGAACACTGGAAGCACGTGGTAAGGAGAAGCGACAGGTGGGCATGTTATACGCATTCAGTACGAGTTTGAGCTCGGTCAAGCTATTTAGTTGTCCATTGTTGTTTTTCCCGTGAAACCGGTTTTTGTAGTGCGTTCTAAAAATGAGTGACATTAATTTCGAGCAACGATGTGGTATCCGGTTTTTCTTCAGACTTGGGCAAAGTGCAACGAAAACTTTTGCAAAACTTCAACAGACCTACAGAGACAGTGTTTTGTTAAGAGCCCAGTTTTTTCGGCTGCTGTTTTAGCTGTTTCACCTCTAATCACTTAGCCTTCACTAAATTGATTGCATCCGCTTAAACCGACAAAAGCAAGTTTATATGGTCTACACAAATTTTGAAAAGGCTTTTGACTCTGGTGACCACAAGTTTTTTCTTGTAAAGCTCTCTTTCTGGATTTCCGTAAGGTTCGTTTTAAGCTCCTTTGCTATTTTTTGTTTTTATCAATGATTTCTTTCTTTTATTTATTCTGATTGCTGATGACTAAAAGACATCCAGAGTAGCTAAATCACTTGATGATTCGCATCTGCTAAATATTATATAATCTTTGTGCTGTGAGTGAGTAGTTCTCAATGAACTTTTTTACTCTGGATGTGTCTAAATGTCATAGAACGTCTTATACTTAGAAAATGTATGATCTAATGTTTTCCTTTTTCTCGTTCGGATTGTTCCTTACAGCTATTGACAAAATGAAGGACCTTAATGTGCTATGTGGCTCAAAACTTAAATTTGATAAGCACATTGCATGCATAACTGCTAAGTCCTCTCGTTTGTCTCAATTTCGTCTTCAAGTCTTCAACACGTTTTACTAACATCATACTCCTCTTCATCTGTTCCTTTCACTTGTCATCCTTGAATACTGTTGTCAAGTCTAGTGTACTTACCTAAACTATTTAAATGACAATTTTTCCTTGATGAGTGCTTGCTTTTTAGGCTCCTCCAGTGTCCTATGCTATCTGACCTTAGTTTCAAGCTTTTATTACGAGTGGTGAATCTTGCGGATGGTTCTTCGTCAATGTTCTGATGTCCTTTCAATTTAAACGACAAATGAAAGCCTTCATTTTCAGTTTTTCACATGACATTTGATTTTTTATTATATTTTATTATGCTTTTATACATTATTGTTTATTAGTTCGTGTTCTTTCATTACATTATGCTAAATTACTGTTTTATTATTTAGTTCATTTTATTTTATTTTAAAGCTTTTAAGTTTTAAATTTTATGAACTATTTATCGGATCTTTTCTTTATTTTCTCACTCATTCTGTTTTTGTTGCTGTGATCAAGCCTTTTCAAATAGAAATAAATAAATAAAACGGAAACCCCTACTCATACTAACATTCACTTAAATTCTAATAACTTGAAAATGTTCCCCAGCACTTATTTGGAAATGAAATACTTTAAGATTGACGAATGTACGACAGACTGCAGCAACAGCTCGAAGACCTAACGGCATCCCAAATTCCGTTTTGAAACGTTGTTCTTTTTCTTTGACGTCTGTTTTACCTTGCCTTTTTAGCCTGTCTGTGCCCATGAGTATTTTGCATGTAATAGGAAAGTATGCCGTAATACTAAATTAAAATCCGAAGTATAGTTTTGCAAAGAAAGAGTCAACAACAACAAACCTGTAGACTTTTTCCGTTTAGCAGGTTTGACTTTTCGAAAGTTTTGATAAGCTATAACATTAAATTTTACTGAAAAATTATCCACTTTTGGTTTCCCTGAAAAATTTATTTGCGGCATTGCTTCTTACTTGGAACTACGCGCCCAATTTGTGCCTTTTCGTGGTGCGCTATCTTCAGGTGGTCAACAGGGAAGCCATTTGGGTCGTCTTCTATTTGTATTAATGATTTACTGTGCGTCTTGGAAAACTCATCTATATTACTGTAATCAGATCATGCCTTCAAAAAGGTATTCCGATTTCTAAATAATTTTTTGTAAGCAACACTATCAAGTGCTCTATTATATCGTCGAAGCCTTAATCAACTTTTTTAAGATTTGATTATTCTTGAAAACGTGTAGCCTTAGCACATTCAGAGAAAGCATTCAATTCAGGAGTACTTCTGAATAGCTATAGTAATACTTCTGGATACCGTCGTCGCAGGCCTGCTTTAGATTTCGTACGCAGGCAATCATGGGAGTTTCAAGACATTTATTTAACAAAAACTCTTGACAGTTCGTTAATGGGACCAATTATTGATTATGCATGCTCCATTTAGGCACCTTAGCACTTTATGAGCATCGAATCAGTTCAACGAAAATTCTTGCGTTTTCATCCGCTAGAGCTCTTGTAGTCTGATTTTCTCAGAATGCCTCTTTCTAATAATAGCCAGCTAATAGCCAGACTATGGACCCACTTGGAATTAAATGCCTTAATCTCAAAATTTTCTTTGCTGCAAAACAGCAGCTATTTCGATTTCAATTGGCTACTTTTTTCATGAAAAAATATCATTTTCAATCGTATGTAATACCATGTAATAATTTTTGTAAGTAGTTTGTTCAAAAACAATGTTCAAATAAAATAAATAATGTCTTTTGCATAAAAAAATATAAGGGTTCCACGAAGAATATTCGAAGCATTTAGTTTTCCGTTCGTTAGTCGGAACATATAACTAAACTTATTCGTTTAGCTTTGACATATTGTTTGTCCAATTTTTTCTTCATTCTTTCAATTTGATTAGTCGGTTTTCAGCTCTTTTTGGGTCATGCGCACGAACATTTTAAATTGCAACTCATTTCGCACAGCATAGTCAATGATCTCAATTATTCAGAATGCACCTAAAGAAACAACAAATTCCGAACAATGGAATTCATTCATCAAACATTATTCAATATCCAAAGGATCATTCTCATCGAATCTAAGATGCTTTTCTCCGCTGATTTTGCATATTCAATATCGTCCTAGTTGCACAAAAGACTGTCACTCAATAACAAGCGCCTACGTTTTCACCACGAATCTTGCTGAGAATGCCTTTTAGCTTGAAAGCGTGCTGCCATATCTCCGAACTCCTCGTTAATGACATTCAAAAGTGATTGTTTCGGGACGGATGCCACGATTCTGCCATGCCAAGAACTATTCGATCTAATATCCTTGACCTTGTTTCCGTCATTCTACAGCTGCTCCGTTCACGTGGATACCCTATCGACCGAGTCCCACGAAGAACGGCGAACGTAACTAACAACGGAGCGATATTGTAGCATCATCAGTACTTAAACATTGAACGCGGGGAGCTAGATGTGGAACAAAGCACCAGCGAAAGATGAAACGTAATTAGTGATTCAGGTTGAGAGTCTTCTGTTTTGTTGATTGGACATATTTGCAGTTCAAGCACTTTGTAACTGCCACGGTTAATTTGAATAGCTCAACTCGAGCCGGGGAGGGACTACTTAGTCAAATCGTTACAAATCGGTCTGCAATAGCTTTTAATGGATAATGGATTAGCATTCTATTCATGGTTTGTTTTGAAAAAATTGAAGTGGAAAGTTGTTTTCAAATGGATCAATGTGATTATTTCTGCTTGTATCTGCTTTGTCTACCAATTTAATAACAAACAACATCAATACCTATTTATGTATTTTTTTATAAAAAATCATATCGCAAGCTGTTTTAATCAACAATAAAACGAAATGTAAGCTAAATTATCTCAATATGCTTGAGATAATAATATCCTATTACATCTTTCATCACATCGAATGATTTCTGTAATATTTATCTACTACGTTTCCCATTCATATTCCAACACTATATCATATCAAAGAGATTAAGGATTTCATGGTACATTAGTCATGGAAGAAATTTATAGGTTTTTCCAAATTGCTGATCTAAATCCTCTCAAATGGTTCGTTTGTTTACCATAACTTCGTTTGCAAATATCTTTATTCAGCAGTTTAATCTGGGCTTTGTTCGGATACATCTTAAACAATGGGCTCAGGTGGAACTTGCTTTCCCTCATTAGAGTCGATCCGGTCGAATAGATTTTCCGCGTCATCAATACTAGATACGTACTTATAGATGATAAAGCTGGTTTGCTTTTCATAGGAAACCAATATTTGAAAATTAGATAAAAACAAGAACAATCAAGTGAATTCAGCCTTTTTTTAAGTCATTTTGTGAACATGAAAAAGAAACGAAGTAACTATTTATTCTTGAATATAATGCATTTATATTACTATAGTTAGTATTATAGTAAAAGTATGTGTATGACAAAAGTGAATATATTTGAGGTCAAATCCATCCTATTTAAGTAGAACGTATCTTAATCTACGAAAATAAAATAAATCTTTCAAAGGGATCCAAATTATGAGAGGATTACTTCTGACCCACATTGGGCGCCATATCTGATTTACTTTTTGCTTGCAGACTTTTAAAATAAACCGCAGAAGTAATTAATAAGCGTCTTCAATATTTATTCTCTGCAATAAATATTGCCATTCTTTTATAAAAATATGCGTATTTTTATAAAAAACAAAAAAAAACAAAAAAACAAAAAACAAAATAAAAAATCATCAAACTGTACCTCCGAAGTTGATAGCGTTAGTGTGATCCCAATTTCCACAGCTTTCAAAACCAAATATTTTAACTTAAACATCAATTGGTCCTTTAGAAGCTAAATATATTTAAATTTCTTCAAGTATTCCTTGAAATTCAGCTGTAATGAAAGAACAATTAAAACAACAAGCAGTTTCGTACCTGAAACCTTTTTTGCTTAAAAGAAAGATTCTTTAATAATTATATTAGTATTATGATGATTAGTATTATGAAAGAATACCGATTTTGTATAGAATTTGTAAGACAAACAAAATAGTGGTTTGGATAGTAAGTTAGAGTATTTTAACACTCTGAAGATAAAGCAAAAGAATTGAAAGACCAACATTTTACTTTTACTCTTTAGAATTCCGGAAACCGTGATCCATTTACATTTTTAAGTGCTCCCGAAAAATTGTAGCTACTACCAAGAACACATGCTCCTACTTCCGAGATTTGAGGTGGCTATTAGTTCTGGTGCTACTCAATAGGTGGGTTTCATTTTTTCAGAGCTATTTTGAATGTTCTCGTAATTTGTAAACTCTAAAAAGCTTTGAAAATTTGAAGAAAAGAAAACGGGATAGTTTTTCACAAGTTGACATATTTTATTGATAGTGGCAATGTTTGTTCGACATTCTTTTCCGTCATTGTAAATCTTTTCTAAATTTGAACACAGTATACAATTTTGAATGTTTGTTCTCTCGTCAAAGAACATGATTTTGGAAAAGTTTAGGAAATTTGAATTTACGAGCAGGAAAGTTCTTGGAAATAAGAAGAATGTATTAAAAACATCAAAATAAGATATGAATTGGATTTCTCTTAGTCGGCACTTTATGAAATTTCCCAATTCCAAAGCATTAGTCGAGATCTTTGTCCGTGTAAAGTGAGCCAGTTTATGCCAATGTGGCAAGACCGTAGGCGATGGGTGAATCTGTAATGCATAAAACAATATTGTTTCGGCCACACAGAATGCGATGCGCGAACGACATACTTTTTAGGCCACCGCAGCTAACGCAAGATTTGTACAAAATTACAAAATCGGTCGGGCGTTGAGGACATCGTCGTAGTCAAATATGTGAGAAAATTAAGCGCCTGATAGAAAAAGTATTCTTGTATGAAAATTAACATAAGTAATGGTTAACGTTGTCGCCTTGTGTGTAGCATAACCAAATAACTGACCGACTGTGTATCACTGCCCGTGACGCCCGATCGAGTTCTGTGTGCCCAGTGCTTAAGGGAGCGTGATCATCGTACCCGTCAAATAATGCTGGGAACATTAACCAGGGCCAGGTGTGTATTTAAGACCATGAGATCAAACATTCCTAGCAAAATCAAAAGAAAACATAATATATATGTATGTATATCTTATCTCAAAATACGGAGTTCGTAAAATTCACCCAATTTTACGGGGAAATAATGCAACCTCCATGTCTGCGCAGTTTTGTACAGATAATTTTCTTTATCGTGTATCCCTTTGTTTTGAATTCGTGCAGCGCAAATTTTCGTGTACATGTCTTATCTGCCTTTGCGGTTTCATTTGGTCAGCGTTGGGTAATGTGGATGATAAAATTTGTAAGTAACCCAAGATAGGAGAGAGTGGTAAGGAAAGTAATATGGAAACTTCTTTGAAATCGATGGAATAGGATTATGAGTTTTCTTGGTTTTGGTCCACGGCTGCTTATTTATATGAACTTTTGGACATCTAGTCGCAGGCACGTACGCAGTTAGATATACCAGTGGTGTTATCTTATATCGAACCGACGACAAAGTTAATCCGCACTTCGCACTTAATAATCCTCCGAAGACGTCGTGCCACCGTGGGCTACCCCTGCCCGCCACCTGTGAACGCGACCAGTGACAGACCACATAACTGCCCTGGAAGAAAATACTACTACTGAAGAAAATTACAGAGCATTTGATTTTATTTTCTCAATGCCATCACTAACTTAGTTCATGTTATTAGTTGAAACCATTTGAATGAAAAAATCTTAAAACTTTCCTGTTTTGGATAATTTCATGACTTTGTTTTTCGTTTTTATTATCATCTTTATGTCTGAAAAATAATTCTTTGCATAAATTAAAACAAGGTTTAATGCAGTAAACACTCCAAAGATTTATTCAATTTTTTATATGGCTCTGTTTTATGATTTTTATCTTGCATCGTCTCCTCCAACCATATCTTATTGTATTGTTACCGCAACATTGGCAGGAAAATGGTCTGCAATAAAATTTCATTTTGTTCGGAGCTAAGTCTCTGAGAAGAAATTGCGAATAAAAGCTACACGGGAATTCCACTTTTCCTAGTCGTTTTATGGCAACAAAAGGATTTATTCCGAGACCGAAAAGCTAAAAGTTAAACCTCAAGTAAAACACTGGTCTAATTAAATGGGCAAGGGTCTAATTAAGTCAGCGGAAAATTATATGAACAAAAATTTGTAATGGTCAAGGCCACGGGGTATTTACTATCGAAACGGTTTGAAACTATAAGGGAAAATCGCTCCTGTCTTAGAAATTTAGCGAGTAATCCTGAAGATTTTCGGTGGAAACAAGGAAAAACTTATGGTTCGGTATTTGATGTCGATGGCGATTTCCGGTCGTGTTTTAATTATTAAACAGGAAAATGTTTAAAGTATTTACATTTAGGGAAAATAATTAATGAAAAATATTTGCCTAATTTTTGTAGCTGTTCACAATAGTCATTTCAGTACACGAAACATGAACAAATAATTTTTAAATTAAATTTCAAGCAATATACATTTCAAAGTCTGCGATTTTTTTTAGAATGGTATGCTGTAATATTTCCACGCTCCTAAATTAACAGCGGAGATTAAAAGCACAATTTAATAGCAAGGAACTAGACAAAAATCTTCTCATCACAAATTTTGTGATTGACAATTTGCGTTGAAACTTGTCCTCCGAAATAATACAATCACTCCAAATAAACTACGTGACACTTGTTCAACCATTCGGAATTTTTCAGAATTCTTGTCAACAACACATTCACAAAACTGACACGTCTCCCGGCCGACAGCAAACCACTTCATTACGGGTCCTGCTAAATAATTTACATTGCAACGTGTCCGGAAACGGGACGAAACAAGCTCGACTTTGTCGGGACAGGAGGCTGTGAAAAGTATCTTTGTTTTCTGCGGGAAATGAAAACACTTATTCAAAATTAAATAGACTACTCAAAGGTAGATTACATCTGAGAATGAATCTCTGAACGGAAATTATGTGACCTCTGCAATGAAGGCTCTACCGAGGAAATTATTTTTACGCACAGGATGAATGTCAGATGGTGAGTCGTCCTGGTTTATAGTGATTAATTCGTAGAGTTTGGTTTCTGTAATAGTTTCTATAATTTAAAGCTTAAATGAAATTCAAAAGATTATGTTAGAACATTGTAGTCATAAGTCAGTTCTGTTTAAGTTTAAAAGGAAATTTTAAGAGATTTCGACAGAATCCACAGATTTAGAAAATTGAACTTGGTTTCTAAGGAGCAATCCTCATTCAACTTTTGTTGCACAAACCGATTTGCAAGGCAAAACCGTATCCACTTGTGTGCACGTCAGTCATTTGAAATTCAAATACTGGAAACAGCTAACCAACAATATGTGGTGCAAGTGGAAAGCAAATCGTTAACAAATCACAACACACAAGAGAACAACAGGGATTACATAGTGTTTTGCATTGACTTCACATTGGAATTGGAAACATGTTCGGAATAACTTGTTGCAGCTGCTTGGATTGAAGTATCAGTAGAAGTCATATACATACCATTATGTCACGTAAGTCATATATAAGAATTCTGACGCTTAGGTAATCTGAACCTGTGCTGTAAGTGGTTTGTCAAATGCATTGTGGCTCTATTTACTTGCATTGTGGTTGTACTAGTTGATCTAATGTTGAAAACTACGATTGATATTCTAAAGCTTTTGATATTGGTTGATTGAGCTGTCTAATGTACATTAAGTACTTAGGTAACTATTATGCATTTTTAAGCATTGTCAGTTACTTTGATGCTCTTGATTAGTTCTATGATTCTTTAAATGCTTTTCAATAACAATTGATAAAATATAATTAAAAAAAACAATTGATAATATATAAAACAAATTGAAATCATATTATTTATATATATACATAGACAGCCAATGAAAATAAATGACTACAATATTTCATTCGTATTGGAAAAACATAATAAAAACAAAGTGTTTAGTAGCGGGCTCATTTGCATTTCTTATGTGAAACAAAAGGAAACAATTTAACAAAACCCAATTAGAACAAAAATGGATCATCAGCCACACACTCATAATTATCAAACATTATACATGCGAAAACAGAACTAAATGTTTGACAGTCGTTCACCACACTTTTCTCAACAAGAAATATTACTAACACAATTTAACTCCATTTTACTTCGATAAGTTTTCAACGGATTTTCATTGGTTGACTTAAATGAGCAGCTATCAATCTCTTTTCAATCTCCCATCCAAATAAGTTGAATACGTACACGCCGTCATTTGGTAAAATAGCTATTCAACTTTATTAACGGCAACTACACTTTTATAGAAATGGATATAATATTTCAAGATAAAATATGATAGATTTCATTTATTTTTAGAGATCATTAAAGCCTCTGAAGAAAATAAGAGTACATTAGTAATTAGTGAAATCATGTTTCAATAAATTATTTGTATACTGACCCACGCTGGGCACTCTAAGTTACAAAATGAATGCTGCAGCAGTGAGCTTTAAATTGTGATGTTAAGTATAACTATAAGTATGTATGTATGTATACTCGTATATAACTGTATGTACATGTATATATACTCGCATATAAAGGAGTAGGCTCATCTCAAGCTAAAATAGAAATATATTTAGCCCTTTGGCGGCGGCGGAAATATTAAAAACAATTTTGAGGTACCCCTGTATTTATATGCATAGAAAACTTTTTGCAAAAATAAAGGTTTGAAATGAAAGCTGATCATGTTTGATGCTTTTTTGAAATAAATAACTGGATATATTTAACCCGATGTGGGTGCTGAGTGCCTAAAAGTGGGCATGAATCGTATTTCAATTTTCGTTTTATCATAATGAATATTCGGCAACACAATTCTAATTCTAATTTATAATTTATCTAAAAAATAAAGAAAATAAAAATTACTTTAGGAAACATAAATGTGGTCTCGCTCTCAAACAATGCTTTAATATGCTATGTAATAAAGTTGAATTGCAAATTTATGAGTAATTACTTCCATGCCTGATGTTTTCGTACGTGAAGTCATTACAGTCAATTTAAGGTTGCATCATAAATAATCGTTTCAGAATTTTTTTTTTTTATTAAATTTTCACGATAAATGAACAGTTCATCTCCTTCTATCATAATACTGAAAAGTAAACTCGTATACCGTATTGATAACAGACCCAAAACCCTTATATTATTTTAATACCCATAGTATAGGAAAATCTTTGAGAAAACAAGGCACGTAGTGATGTAATCTACCACGAAAAATAGACACCAAGACAAGAAAGAAAATTGAACGGTTCTGTAACATTTTCCAATAGGAAACAGGTCGTCTGTTTTTTTTTCATTTTCTTCTCGAAAAAAAGTAAACCCTTTTGTTTTCATTTCAGCAAGGTGACGTTTGTTCGTTTTTGATATTCGATTTTTCGCCGAGACGGCTGTTATTTGGCGAGAAAAACTAATAAACATTGAAAAATTCAAAACAGGCTGACCTCGTCTGAATGCTGAAGCAATTTTCTTAGCATAAATTTTTCATTAGAAGTTGGATTATGATAGAAAAGGAACTCAAACTGGTTTTTTTTCGGAAATCAGCTTTATGTTTTGGTTTTGTATGCTAATGTTGATTAAATTGTGATGAAATTTTAATAAAAACCCAGAAAATGTAAATTCATATTACATGTAAGGTTCAGATCAAAATAGGCAAAAGAGGCAATGCAATAATATGCATTTGAGTTCAAATTGTTTTGAATGAATCGAGTGAAACTGTTTAAATTAGTTTTTTCCGCAATTGATGTAATGTCATTGAATTGAATTCAAACAAGTTTCAAGAGAAGATACGTGTGTATAGATTACATTGCCTGATTTGTATAATTTCCAGCTAAGCTTGTTGATTAATATAAAAATCTACGCAGTAGCAAGTTTGATAAATTTATATGTTACAATTACTTCGCTAAGGCTAGGAAGTACTAATTAGTTGATTATTATTATTTGTTTTTAAAGTAGTAAAATTTGAAGCAAGATGGTAGTATTTGTTTATTCTGGTTTATATTTGCTTTAACATAACTTGTGTTTTAGATGTGAAAGCATCTCTTGCAGCAAATTCAACTAATCAGCAAATTAAGAAAATCTTTAACTTCGGCACTATTTGGACAGAAGACGAATGTCAAAATCAAACTCTCTAGCACAGCGCAACTCGGAAAAACTAAAATAATACCGAAAAGAACAGGTACGCCATACAAAGCATTTTTTGTGAAGGGAAATCCGCACTCTGTAGATGTTACATTGATGTACGAATTTCTCGAAAAATATGCATTAATCAAAAAGTACACCGTATTAAGAACACGCAGTCGAACGAATCGAAAACTCAGCAATTTTTTCAAAATCACCATTCCCTTACGATATGTTTGTCTTTTTACCAATTTCAACGCAAACAACAACGGCTATACTTGGAAAGGATTAACATTCCGCCATTGGATAAACCAGACTCAGACTAATGATCGGCGGAAAAATAAAGTAAGTAACCTAATCATAGAATTATTATAGCTAAAAATTGTAATTTATTAACATCTCCTATCAGTTCCTTTTCTCATCATGACAATGGTAGCACCAAGAATCTTAATACCCAAAATCTCGATCCTAAGCTGAACAATTCTTGAATAAGTGATCTTTTTAACATAGACTGCATTGTTGATTATGTTTATATCCAAGTGAAGAAATTCAAGTAACTTCTTTGCTCTGAAACTAGGGAGGTGATTGAAAATGCCATTGAAGATCCTAACGTCAACAAGAGTCCTGGTCCTGACTTGCTATCTCCTAGTTTCATACTCGATTATATGGAGTCACTAGCAAGGCCTCTGATCGCGTTGTCTTCAAAATAGGAAGCAATACGTTAAATTTCAGGGTATCTTATCCAAAAATATTGAAGTTTCATCAGGTATACCACAAGGTAGTCACTTGGGACCTATTTTATTCAATATTTTCATGCCGAATTTTTCTGAAGTTTTATCAAACATTGTTCATATTTTTTATGCAGATAATTTGAATATGTACCTTACAATTAAATCAAAATCAGATTCAGTTTTCCTTCAATCTAAACTATTATCTCTTGAACAGTAGCGCAAATAAAATAATAATCTTGATGTTGACGTTAGTAAATGTTAGGTCGTTAGCTTTTCCCGCAAAATCAGTAACATTAATTTTGATTACTTGATAAATAGTGTTTGACTGAATAATTTTGATAGTACCATTGACCTCGTGCAGACCTTGTATAAAATAAAATTATTTGAAAAGATATGCAAAGATATTCAAAAACCTATGGGTCATGAAGTCTTTGTACATATGTAGCTCTAGTTCGACACTTCCCAAATATGCATGTATTGATACTTTCCTTCATTTACGGAAAAAGATTACTTTTTATGTGCCAACTAATTTTTCCCTCAGCACATAAAACATCATCAGTCAACACAGAAGAGTGATTATAACATTTGGAAAAAAAACTATATATGCTTGCACAGTAATCCACTTTCAATAATTCCACCATGCCATTTTGATGAATGAAGTGTTTGAGTTCCACCATTAATAATTATTGCCGCACGTTTCTTGAGTTCGCTCTTCTTGTTCTGACACTTATTTACTTTTCATCTAACAAAATACTCGTTTCACCAGTCATTTCGCAATTTCAAATCGTTTTTAACAATAAACATTTATATGTGTTCCTTATCAAAATATATCACTACCACTACATTGCCGCCATACCACAATCAACAGCATGATTATTACGTTTCTTTGCACTTTTTGCTACCTCAAGACATTCTTCACTAAAATTCATATCATCTATCCTTCGTTCAACACTTAATAATCCATTGCTAGACCAGAAGGTCAGCTAATACGATTACTTCGAGAGCCTCTCGAGCAACTCCCACTTCAAAACGCACACACAATACGAATTATCCGGGAATATCCGATGATTAATGAAATCCAATTTCCTTTCACAACAAGTATCCATTTGCGATGATTAAGCAATACACTCGGATCATGTGAATTCATCGGCTGCCCGCAAACATATCAAGCACCGAACGAACATTCAATGCCGGAAACAATACCTCAACCGCACGGAGAATCGAGCGAGGATCAGAAAGAGCTTTATCTTCTTTGCTGCTACTCGAAACCTTCAGTCATATCTTTTGCCACTAGTTGTGTATTTTAATAAAATACTATTCTCGACTTTGGGATGGAAATGTTCCTTTCTGCTATTGTTTGCCATGGTCCCTTGGGAAATATCCGGGAGACAAAACTTTAATGCCATTAATCGTGTGGCCATGATGGAAATTCGACTTGAGCTTAGAGTTGCTTGCCGTTCATTTTATTGGTTTCGAAAAGGTAAAGGATGGATTTTGTAAGATCTAACTCGACGACATCGAAATCGATGGATGACCGTTTCCATCGGGCGGGTTTTGCATCAAAGCAATGAGCTACGCAAATAAAAGAAAACTGATTTAGAATGGAGGGGGAATCGTAGCTAAATCTGAGAATAATTGAAACTTGATATTTTCGAACGGTTCACAAGGATGCGATTGGATAAGTATTCTGAAAATATTCCAAGCAAAACGTGGGAATTCAAAGCTATAGCTTCAAGATAGATAGGTGTTGCTCACATTTCACAAGCATTTTTTATATTAGAAGGGAATATTTTTGAATATTATATATATCTTGAGTTTACAACTATCTTGTTAAGTCTTTACATGATATGAAAAAAAATACCTAGATAATCAAAACTCTAATTTCAATGCGGAAAAATCTTCCAACCATAACCTATGTGGGCCAAAAATATTCATTGATTAAGTACAGAAAAACAGTCAGGAGCACATGAATAAAAATCAATCAATCAAAAGCAAATGAATAATTCAATGAGTATGTTCTGCCCATGAAATCATGAAAAAACAAATAAAATGAAAATAACATCACTCTATCTCACAGCTTAGAAAAAAACACACCACTGTGCTTGCGGCCAATTCAACGAGTTACGCCAGTTAAGTGTGCATCTATGGTATAAGTGGTTATTTGCTTGGATGTTCGTCGTCGTTCAAGATAATTCCATAATCTTGAAGAAGTTTTCATATTTGCCTTATCGCAGTTGATTCATGACAGTGCTTCTCTACCTACCACTCGACTACTATGACAAGTGGGTATGATTTTTTAGTAGATGATCACAGCTATAACTATTTGAAAGTCCGGTCAACTTGGTAAAAATAAATTAGATGTCCTTCAACAACATCATTTTCTTTTCTCCCACTGCAATTTGAAGAGAACTTTTTTTGTTCTCCTGGCAGCAAGTTCCTTCTTCACTGACCACTCACCTCACCACTCACAAAAACGAATCAATAAAATGTTTACCAGTTTCGTGGTTGACTATCTTGCGAGTAGTAATGGCATTCGTTCCAGTGTGTATTGAAATAAGAAATGGAAAGGTGGCGAAATCGCGTCGCTGTCGTGACCGGTGCAAGCTCTGGGATTGGTGCGGCTACTTTGAAGGATCTCGTGCACGCGAACGTTACTGTTGTAGGATTGTGTCGGAATCCTGCTCGTATATGTAAGGTGCAACAGTCACTACCGCTGCAACTGCAATCGCGCGTGCACCCTTTCAAATGCGACGTTCGCGACGAGCAACAAGTAAAAGATGTTTTCAAGTGGGTCGACGAGAACTTCGGAGGCACAGATATCCTTGTGAATAGTGCAGGAATCTTTGAATTTTGCAGCATGACGAAAGACAGTGATATACCGGTGTTGCGAAATATTTTCGAAACCAATTTAATGGGTACCTTCTATTGTACACGCGAAGCTTTTCAATCGATGAAGAAACGCAACTTTGACGGTCACATAGTTTGTTTGAATAGTACGGATGGACATCACATACCAATGATGTTGGACTCGGGACTTCAGGATTTTGGCATGTATGCTACGTCGAAGTTCGCTTTGACAGCAATGGTGGAAACGTTTCGGCAGGAGTTCATCAATGAAGGGACAAGGATTCGAATTAGTGTAAGTTGCTTCGGGTGAATTCCAAATGGAATTATGTCATACGCATTTGTTGCAGAGTATTAGCCCTGGAGTAGTTCACTCATCGATTGCGGATAATTTAATGAATTGTTTCGATATGCCTGGACTGCTCACAACTGACATCTCTAGTGCCATATTGTACTGTCTAGGAACTCCACCACATGTACAAGTAGGTGAACTTTTATTATTTTGAAGCATGGCAAGGCTAACGTTATCAGTTGATTATAATAATAGCTTGTTCACCTAAGCTTTTTAGTGATATGTATGATTATCTCTCAGATAGTTGCTGTTGACGGTAAAATCCAACTGAGGTACATATTGATTAAAGAGCTTTCGATAATATTTCATGACTTCTAGACCTATATAATTTTATTGAGTAAATTTGTATTTGTCACATACTTCCTAATCACTCCTAAACTGATCACTCAGCACTCGTATACACAGTGATTGTGAATGAAGTAGCCACCAGTTATAACCGCGTACCCCACACCAGACGACACCGGTTGTTATGGCACAACTTTACAATACCTCTATTTGATTGTTTTCGGATTGATATTCGAAGTTTACATATGATAGATAAGAAACTACCGTTGCATCATTAATTTTTATGTTTATTTTAAAGAAAATTATCAAAACTAGTGATAAAGCAATAGAATTTGATTGTTGTTGCCAAATATTTCCTGGTTTTTGTTTTGGTCTATATTTGGTTTTCCATAGGGATATATATTTCTGATAAATTCTCCGCAACGAACATTTTCCAATCATTTTCAATGTTCAGTATTATTTTTGCTTTAATTCATCTGCGTTAAATTGTTTGCGACCTACAAAAATGTCTTGTAAAAAGTTCACGGTTTACATTTTTAGTTTTTTTTAGCTCTATGTTTTTCTGTAAAGCTTTAGTACCGCAACTTCAGACAGTTCAGTTACTTGAACAAATTACAATTTGCAAAACTATGAAGCCGGCAGAGTACTGATGACACAGGGATATCAAGAAATTTGGTGACGCTACTCAAACCGCAATGGGAATTTTGGTGAAATTAAGTAGCTCGTTTTAAGATAAATGTCCTTGGCAGCCCTAAAGCGAAAAAAAAGGCAGTAGCTATTCAGGAGAAGGAGATTGAGAACATCATCAAATGCCGTCATAGCAAAGGATAACGCAAAATCTAGCTGATATTGAACATATATAAATTGACTGCGTTAAGGCTAGGTTAAACAGTTGCCTGAAATTTTGCACTGTTTCAAGTGCTTATGTTTAGCCCTTGGTCATTGGTTTAATTTTCTTGGCTTCGATTTGTGCGGGGCCAATTTTTACTCTTCTAGTAAACATTGCTGAGAAGACTGAACTTTTTGAGGCTTAATTTGTAAACATCCTCTAGATTCTATTCCGCATTCCGGAAAACTGCTACAGTCCAATTCCAACGGAAACGGCGAACTTCTTGCAACTAATTTTCTCAGTTTCGACTTGTCAGTATCCGTTCTTCAAATTCAAAGTCGAAAACTACTTGTTTTC
The DNA here is from genome assembly GCA_963978885.1 of Nemotelus pantherinus. NCBI lineage: Eukaryota > Metazoa > Arthropoda > Insecta > Diptera > Stratiomyidae > Nemotelus > Nemotelus pantherinus. The sequence goes on from OZ022266.1 coordinate 8,735,713, forward strand.
GACTTTGTTACGTCTGTTACGTCATTTAACCGCAATGGCCGCATCCTTCTTCATAACTAAAACTAGTCACATATTTGTGTTTTCCATTCGTTTCCCTTTCCATTGCCTACCAACGGTATTTCCTTATTATTCCACTTGATCACCCTTTCTATTAAATCCAAGCTAAAATAATAAGAATGAGCCTTGAAAGTCCATTCCATGCATTTGCCGGTGGTTTGTATTATCAGCATCCAATACTGGAATACTAACAAGTGATCTTTCCATGAACTGCGAAGATTTGCAAATAGCCGTTCGAAGTTCGCCTCACCCAAACTTAATAAGTTGGTAGGTTTTTGATGAATTCGTTGCCAAGATCACCTTGGCTGCACTGGCTTCAATGGTGACATTATAAGAATAAAGCGGAAGATGCCTCCCAAGCTCCTGAGAGCCTGACAGAAGTAAAGTCAGCCAGTAAGATAATTTAAAACATTTAATAAACTTGAGAGCTTAGCGAAGCTTCATTCTTTTTAGTCCGCATACATGTCTTTAGACTGGCTCCTGCTGGCTTTAACATGGCAATATGAACCTAACATATCTCTGAAATGAAACCACATCTGGTATGCCACAAGGTATTCATCTGGGCTCAATATTGTTTGCTTACTCAACTAACGATGTAGGTTTCATACTGTGCTGTGTGCTGATACAGCTTACATTTTCAAAGTTATTGAAAATTTGGAGGACTGCAATAATTTGCAGCTGATTTAAAATAGATCTTTTGGTTTATGTTCCAATTATTATTTTATTATTAATGCTGATATGTGTACTGTAATATGTCACGCACGCAAAATAATCCTATAATTTATGAACGTTCACTTTAGATAAGACTATCAAACAAAGCACAAAGAAAGGTCATCGGAAAGAAGTATCAGTCAATCAATTACTCAGATTCGACAATTTAGTTGACTCAATCACGTTGAAAGCTGTCACTGCCTTAGTCTGTGTAAGAAGATGTTCGAAAAAATTTAACGTCATTTTCCGCAGAGCCTGTTTTATAATCTAGTTGGATGTATTGTAAAATAAGCCATATTACCATATTCGCCAGTTCATCTAAAAGAGGTATAAAAATGAATTTGCATTTGTGACTTTTCGGGACACTCAAAACCCTCACAAATATCACCTTGCCGCTTCGATCTTTCACGAATGGCTAGCTCAAACTCCTGATATCAGAAATTCGAAATTCACCTGAGACCAATAGTTCTCGAAATATGCTCCCGAGAAAAGCTCAGCCCTTTGATGTATACATGAATTATGTGCATAGCGTGGCAGTTTTCTTAGGATCATATCTCCTGAATTAGAATACCTATGAAAAAAAAAGTATTTAGTGGATTACAATCATTGAATCAAGCTAATTGTATTAGCATAAAAATCAAGCTAAAATATATCTTGAGATTTTGTCTATAAAATGATTTAAACCGGGTTTAAGAAGATTTTCGATGCAAATCAATTTTGACATTTTTCGTACCCTGTGATCTTTATTGTATTTCACCAGTATTAAGTTTATTTATTAGCAAAAACATTTTTTTCTATTTTTATTCACAGGTACACGAAATGATAATAAAACCATTGGGAGAAGCATTTTGAATTTATCGAATCGTATATTTTTATTATGAAAATAAATACATAAACAAACTACTTAGATGGTTGTATATTATTTTCTACAAACCAATTAGACTTCATATTCTTAACACTAAATAAACAAATCTGATTATTGCAAGCAATTGCAATCTGATTATTGCAAGCACTTTAATACTACCGACTTTGATTTTAAGCCGATTAATGCAATGTCATAGCACCTTCGCACACATTACTTATCAAAAATTAATAACAAAGTCAGAATTGTGGAGTAAATTTACTAATGATTACAGAAAGTGCTACTTATCTGTGATATATTATAGTCATTAACTCTTGAACGAAGGCAAGGGCTTTCATAAATACTAGACACTCGATAAGTATCTTTGTTGTATCTCGGAACGAAAATCTTTGATCGTTTGTTCTAGCCTCGAACCGTAGATAAGAAACCAAGGTATTGTTGCAGAGTGAACTATTTATTGGCATCGCATCGACTAGACAAACAAACCGTTTTGAAAATGTTATCAAAGAGATGTATATAACTAAAATTAAGATATCTTTAACCCTTTGGCGGCGGCGGGCATATTAGTGAATTTTCAGGTACCGCCATATTTATATTTTATTAAAAACAATTATTTGAAATAAAAATTGATAATTTTGTTTGCTTGTCCATTATAAAGAATTGGAAACTATGAACCCTTTGTGGGCGCTGGGAGAAGGCCATGGTTTTTTCTTCAAATTTCGGTTTGTCACAACTTCTGACAGAAACAATGGATCATCGTGAAACTTGCAGACCGTATTGATGTAAATGCTACAAAAGAAAAGTTAACATTCTAACTAAGTTTAATAGTCTTCGAATTAAATTATCAAACGGTATTCTAATGAAATTAAGTCCTTCAAATCATTGATTTTCACATAGTTGCTACTTGTGCAATGTTTCTGTTTTGAGAGAACAAAATCAAATGCATTTGTAACTTTTTTCATTCTTAAGAATGGTATGGGAATGTAATATATCATTAAGTTTTTTTTACATCGTATTTGAATGTTTATTTACCATTACTTTCGGGGCTATCATAATTCGATAATTATTTCTTTGTAATTTCTGTTTTAGTCTTATACTTATTGCTTACATAATTTAATATTGCTTTCATTTTAAATTGATGTATGATTGGTGTAAACTCATCCCGGCCGGGGTTGGGTCGAAACCTTACCCACCCAATTTTTTAGATAAATTTTTCCATCAATTTTATTTCTTTATTGTAGGAAAGAACTTTGTTTCTTTATGTTTTAATGTTTCTGTTTTACTGTTCATATTATCTTTTTTGTTTTTATTTTCATGCTAACCTGACGACAGCTCGGCAAAGCTAAGTCGGTGGCAACATATTGACAACTATGTTAACACACACTTACAGCCAGTGCTCGATATTAATCATCTTCACATATCATGAAACAACGTTAAGGCGCATTTAGATTAACCCCGAGACATGACAAGTATAGCCGAGTAAGAGAAAATGAATGGTTTTCTCGTCTATCCTCGCCTGTTTTTCTCCATTCACACACATGCCAGACAAGCACGAGGTGAGAATGATTTTTTCGTCCGCGCTTACAAGTTTTATGACGGTTTTTGAGGTTTTCGTCTTAGCTCGAGCCCGCTTGAAATTTTGTCGGTGTCGAGTCAAAGGATTACACCGCATGCATATATGCGCACTTAAATTTCACATCCTTTAAATCTTCTCAATGCAGAAAGCAGGAGTTTTATTGCGTACTGAAATAAAAAGGGTCTGTCTATCGCTTAAATAAACGGTTTTTGAGTCAAAACTTTGAGTACTCGTCGAGTGTTTTGGGAAGTAATTTCACAAGCGCCTCGACGACACGTTCACCATATGTCTAACCGGGGCATTACACTTACTGATCTAAAGAAATTATTCGGGCGAATGAAACTCCTAAAAAAACTGATCAAACAACGAAATTCATTTTTTCTTACAAAGAAATGAACATGTTAAATTATATTTTCATCAGATGTATATGATTGGGATGGCGCAAAATTTTTCAACGGTAAGATTCGCTAATAAAATTTAATTAGATTGTAATATGTTCAGGAATAAATTTTCTTCTTTTTCTTGATCAGAATAGAGCAATCTAGCTTTATTATACTTCAATAAATAACAAACAATACTAAACACAGCTGAATACTGAAATTTCATTTCATTCACTTACGATATGAGCATAAAATTAGCACTTTGGCCTACTTGTCTGTAATCTTTTTTGTACTCCAAGTACAAAGTGTAAATAGAAATTTAAACATTATAACACATATTAATATTTCCAACTTAACACAAGCTGAATTGCCCACATAACGATCTACTAATAAAAACGAACTAATGCTATGAAATTTTACGGCAAACCTTATGAGACAGTTTTCCCTCGAAACAATTCTTATCTACAGCACTAGTACAAATACGAAAGGTTATTTGATGGAAAACTCACGACGCGGATGCAATTATGTACCTTCGAAACTAAGCGAACATTGAACATTAGTTCATACGGCAGTTACGTATTTGAACATATTTTCATAATTCGTGTTCTGTCTTACGACTACGACGGAATCGGCTATGGAACTCTGGCACAATAAGTTAGCTGTTGTGACGCGTGCCAGCTCTGATCTGGGAATTGTTTTAATCGAAGGACTTCTTCGCTCTGGTCTAAATGTTGTCGGTTTGGCAGATCGAAAGGACAAACTGACCGAGCTCCGGAAAATTCTACCCGAAGAGCTACAATCGAACTTTCATCCAATCAAGTGTGATATTTCTGATGAGATCAGTGTCATCAACACGTTTATGTGGATTCACGAAAATATCGGGGGTACTGACCTGCTCATAAACAACGTAGGATCGGCACGTATTGGTTTCGAAAAAATACGAATGATAAGATCAACTGTTGCTGCAGATCATGCGGAAGCAATCGCAGATAAGAGTGTTTTGTCCGTGATGTATTGCACACGTGAGGTTTTCAGTGTTATGATGGAACATAATCCAAAAGGACATATTATCGTAATTAACAGTTTCGGTCCAGATCCAGAATCAGTTCCAGAAAGTGAGTGTGCTCCATCCACCAGTCTCCGTGCGCAATCAAAACTCGCTTTAAGTGTTCTAGTTGAATCGTATCGAGGAGAATTCTGTGATGCTAGAACTAACATTAGAATCTCAGTAAATCTGGTAACTATTGCTGGGAATTTTCAATTTGTAAATCAAGCATTTTTTAGAGCATATGCTGTAACCCAGTGGAAGCAGCCAATACATATAATGCGTCCAAAGTCCTGAAACCGATTCAACCTAAACCAGAGGATATATTCTCAGCGATCGTGTTTGCGATAACTGCTCCACAACATGTTCAAGTAAAGTAGTGTCGTCTGCTGGTAAAAAAACTAACAAAAAAAATGTATTACAGGTGAATGAGATTGTGGTTAAACCCTCAGAACAGTTTAATCGAAACAAAAAGGTTTGACACATTTAAAAAATGAAGAATGAAAACATAGTACTAAGTTGGATTTTCGCTAATGGAACTTATGTTTTACATTTACTTTTAGTATTAACAGCTTGTTCAAAATATGAATATATATGTATATACTATTCTCATCAGAACTACCCAAGTATCAAATTATTTGACGTCAAGTGTCTAATCGAACGTTTCTTCCAGGAAACCTTCATTGAAATTTAGCAGGAGATAAAAAATATAAAAATTAGTTCGCGGATAAAAATTTCATTTTTTCTATTCTCAAGTAAGTAAACATGCATGATTTGATAGATTTTCCATGTTAATCTAAATGTAGAGCATACTAGTAGAACCTTATGTCAAGAAAGTTCTGAAATCTCATTGAACTTATAGAAAACAATCTGAGCACAGGTTATCTAGAATCTTAAGCAATTGAGTTAAACATCGCATCGTATCTGGAAAATTTATTTCATTTTGAATCACGCAACATGGGCTCCAAGTGTTCTTTGTTGAAAAAAGGATACTCATTTCTTTAAGGGGATCAAAAAATTGGCACGGACGACAGTTAATAAAAAACTTTGGCTTCTTCTGTTACTTAATGAGCCATAATCAAATCTTCTGTGACTTACAATCCTTCAAAAACTGTTTCATAGCAAAAATGTTTGTGCAACTGTATGGTAAACTGAGTATTGATTTTATTGTAAACCAAAAACAAAAAGCTCCAGCAATATATTTCAATAGGATTAGAAACATTTTTTTTAAGGGGGAATTAGTTTTAGGGTAAACACATATTGCTTCGTCAATAAAAGTCTGCGAACAAAATAAGTATGGCTTCTTGCATACGCTATATTATAAATAAGTGCTTATTTGCTTACATGGTAAAGCGCTGGTGATGCATGTTCAGTAAATTATACCAAGCTCTTTGGCTGAAATCTGTTTTAAAATGGATTGTATTTTAAGTTCACCACAATTACCCTTGATAATATAATTCTGAACGTGTTTTCAACATCTACGAAATCTGCTCAGAATATTCCCGAATCGTCTGGCGTGAAAACTAAATCGACAAAAAATCTAAAGAAATAATCTCTAGAATACTATCATCGTACTGTATTTATTTATATTTTTCTAAAACTCTCCAGCTAATACATGATTATCTTATCAATGACCTTATGTTGATTGTAACAAGCTCAGATTTTTAGTACCCAACGAAGAAGCACTTAGTCTCAGTTGATTTGTCTAAGTCGCCAAGTCCACATAACATTTCCGGAAAACAAGCATCCATGGATCGCTGGCAAGGTAAAGTCGCCATTGTTACTGGTGCAAGTTCAGGAATCGGTGCAGCTATTGCAGAGGATCTGATCAAGGCCGGTCTAATCGTCCTTGCTCTCGCACGTCGTGAAATGCGTCTCATGGAGAACCAAGCAAAGCTACCTGAGAGTCTTCGAGACAACTATCACTCATTCAAGTGCGATGTTAGCAATGAGGAGGAAGTGCAGTGTGTGTTTTCGTGGATCGACAGTACGTTTAAAGGAGCTCACATTCTGGTGAACAATGCCGGAATCGCTCGGATCGGAACACAACTGACAGACGCTGATAATACAGAGGATATTCGGGATGTTGTTAAAACAAATGTGATGGGTACAATGTACTGTGTTCGCGAAACATTCAATTTGATGAAGAAATGGAACATTGATGGGCACATTGTTATCGTTAATAGTGTGTTGGGGCACAGCATTCCAATGATGCCAAATGTCCATTTCAATATCTATCCGGCAACAAAGTATGCAATCACCGCCATGGTTGAAACTTATCGGCAAGAATTTGCCAATGCGGGCACGAAGGTCAAAGTAACAGTGAGTTGTATTGATGTTTTGTGTTAGTGTTTTTTCGCCTCTAACCAGAGCAGAGTAGAGTTGAGTAGCCTGATTCGCAAAAAATATCTGGAGCTGGCTCATTTTAGTCGCTTACAAACAAAAGAACTTGACAGTTTTGAAAGTCATTTTTCCAAGGCTTTTTTTATGAAAACATGAAAGTGGCGTGCAATGGTAGTTTAGTGGGTAATCATTTGACGTTTTGATTTAAATTCTATCAAATGTATGTTAAAATTTTAGCAAAGTATCGCAAATGCAGCTGTACGAACCACTAGAAACACTTTTACTCATAAAAAAACACTCTGCAATTGAACCCATTTACTATTTTGCCAGAAAAAAGTAATTATCCCTGTTAAATCACACACACACATACACTGCTCTGGATAAAGGTGCAAAAACACTGCTTTTAATAGTTGCTATTGTGTCCAACCACGAAGTTTCTTTTTACAGGAAAATTTTCCAGTTCTAAATTCTCTTTACAGAAAAATAGCTTTTTGGTTACTTTTCTTTCTATGATTCTGAATTTATTTTTGAATACTTATATTTATTAAACCTTTGAGCTAATCAGTTTCTTTTTTTGTTTTACAATTTTAATTCGAACCCAGAGTATAAGTCCGGGTGCTGTTGAAACGGAAGCTATACCCAACCTGGAAGAACAAAAACAGGCAGGTGTTGTGTTTTTGAGCCCAAAGGATGTTTCTAATGCCATTTTATATATACTCGGCACACCATCACACGTTCAAGTAAGTTTAATCTATGTATAATTGAGAATAATGCATTTTTGGCCTTAATTACATCTAATTTATTTCATTACAGATTCACGAGCTTATTATCAGACCTTTAGGTGAGAGCGTAACTACCAGCTAATTTGCAGTCGAAACTGTTTTGAAACTTGCAGTTTTTGCAGTTTGGAGTTGAATTTTATTAAAAAAATAATAATTGAAAGCTAACACTGATGATTTCGTCTAAAGATTTTGTACTACATATACTTTTTTGAAATAAAATGTTTTTACCACATTTGATGTTTTAAACATTTAACTCTCCATGCATCCTCACCGATTTTAAATCAGAAAATTGTTCGTTCGTACACAAATGAGGCTGATAACTTTTAGATAATGTCAAGTTCTTTTTTTTCGTTGTCTTTTCAATTGATTTTTTCTGTACATACTATCTTTTATTGTAAAAACATTTTTCTCTGCAAATGAAAAACTCTTCGAACTATGGGATGCGCTATTTTATCCAAGGAGCTGTTTTTACAAATTTCATGTTTTGAACACATAAACTAAAATTCTATGGAAGAGAATGTTGCTAAGCGCATTTCGACCATCCGTTTAATGCAGCTTACAAAAAAACATTCATCTTTTAAGATTCGTAACGAAAATTTTGTGTCAAAAAAACAACGAAAATATTTTTTTTAAATTTTTTTACACGTCATTGTAGAGGATTTAACTATTGTTGTTACCAACAATTTTATTTATAGTATTATATTCTACGTAACTCTTCCCCCTTCAAGACCCGCAAGATTTTCGCAAAGAAACAATAAGTGTACACACTTTCAAACCTCAGTAAGCTTTAAAATCTGCTAGTACTCTGGGTAAATGTTGATCCGAATCTCTGCGTGAAATTTCATACTGGTCAGACTTTTTCAATTCGAAATCAACCCTTCCCGAGAGAGTTTAGTAATCTAAGAAAATTTTAAGTTCAAACCACTTTTACTTCCAGTAGAAATATATCAGATACATGGAAATGCCGGACTTCATCGTAAAATGCAAAATTCGAAAATTTCCAACAAAAATCCTTTTTCAGTAATTATTTTCTTGTTTCTCATATTCATTTACGGTTTTTTGCATATTTTCATGTTCTACATTGTCTGACTTTTTTTCGAAAACCAATTATTTAAAGACCGTAAAATTAATAATTTAAAATAGCAGGAGTATGTTATACCTAGTACAATTGTGTCAGGAAATCGCGACAGTGCACTTCATAAGAGCTAAACGTGAGCCTCTGTCCTATTTCAACTATCCTTCTATTTCATTTCATTTAAGTCAAAACTTAAAATTTGACTTAAATTAACTTTATTACATGTCAATTTTAAGGTATCTTGATAGTGCTGCTTCATTTTAGTAACATACTAACCTGTTGTTGCCGCTTGTTTATCTCGTCTGTGGGCATTATCGCCAAATATTTTTGCCGAATTTGGTGTCATTATAAATACTGAAATAATGCGGCTATGTTTGTTGAACGTAACACAAATTTGCTCGCCCAAACTTCTTTAAAATAACTCATATTATTTTCGTTTAACTCTCTCTTAACATTAAGTTTCATATTTTCTTTATACATATCATACACTACTTCCCGTATCATTTTTGGCTCGTTTAATATATGATTCGCATTCTGAAGTTTTGAAAATTTTTTATTCTTGCTTAATATTCTCATGGCTAAATTTATTCCTTACTTTCCCTTTAATTAGATGTAAATCTGTTGACCTAGTCATCAAATTAATAATGATTGCATTGGATGTTGTTCAATGCATTTCAATTTTTATGATATATTATTTAGTTCCAATTGGCGGGTTTATTAGGATGCATTGCAGTGGCTCATTATATAAGAAAATTTTTCACAACAGCATATTTACCTCCATTGTTTACTTTATTGCTTGATATTCTAAGTGAATATTACAAAACACAGTATTCAAAAAGACTCAAGTCGCAAACCACATGTTCCTCATGTAAATATTAACCACTAGTTCAAATAAGTTATGCAATCGTTCAATCAATTGCATAGGCATGATTTCTATAGCTAGAATAAACCCATTCAGTTTATATCATGAGATTGCAAAAAAATATTACGATATTATAATATGACTCAGTTAGTCACTGATTTGCATGGTGACCCTATATGTTGAAATTAATATTATTTTAGAAAAGTTTTACTATCTGTAATGCTAATTATAATGTAATTTTATTTCAAGCAAATGTTTCTTTTTATCACATAATACGAAAATTCCAAAAAATCAGTATGTCGGCCGCACTAACAATGTATGTTGTCTCTTAATAGAATTACTGAATCCAATTGTAACTTGATCGAATTTTACCATCACTGCTGCTGCATTTCGGGAATATATGCGCCTACAACTTGAAGTGTAAGCTCGTGAACCTGAAATTTTATAATTTTTCCAATATGTCTGTGATGTCAATGAAGTATTATTTACTACCTGGACATGAGGCGGAGTCGATATTACATACATAATAGCATCAGAGATATCTTTTGCTTTCAGCATGGGTATCTTCATTTCCTTCATATTGCCGGGTAGAATCTCAGTGTCAACTGCTCCGGGACTAATACTCTGTAAGAGTTTCATAAGTTTAAACAATGATGGTTCTGGCTAAGTATTTTTCGAAGGTAAAAAAAATGATTATGATTGAAATAAATATCTAACAGCTACTAATTATTTACTCTAAACTAATACCAACGTACCGTCACTTTAACCTTCGTCCCAGCGTTAGCGAATTCTTGACGATACGTTTCCGTCATAGCAGTAATAGCATGTTTTGTAGCCGGGTAGATATTTATCCCGGGAAAATTTGGAACTGAGTGACCTGCTACACTGTTAACAATCACAACATGACCATCAACACTGCGTTTTTTCATCGAATTGAAGGCTTCGCGAACACAATACATCGCCCCCATGACATTGATATCGACCGTATCTCGAATCTTGCTGGAATTATCAGCATCCGTCAACGCCACCCCAAAGTGCAAGATACCTGCATTGTTGATGAGAATGTCTGTACCACCTAGACTGCTTTCAACCCAGCTAAACAAATTTTTCACATCATTCTCGTTGCTTACATCGCACTTTTTTGGATGATAATTCGACCGAAGTTTTTCCGATAGTAGTTTTTGATTTTCTAAAAGTTTAGCTTCGCGCCGTGCCACAGCCACAACAATTAAGCCAGCTTCGACCAAATCTCTAGCCACAACATCTCCAATACCCGAACTAGCACCAGTCACTACAGCAACTTTGTTCTGCCAACGCTCCATCTTAGCTGATTTTTCAAACTGACTGGATTCACAACTAATAGTTGAATTGACTTCTAAATTGATCTTGCCCACCCACTTCGGCTCAACTCTGCGACTTGTTCTTAAAGTGAACAACTAAGAAACACGACTGGTCTGAATCAAAATGCAATTCACGGCATACCAGAGAAGATACTTGTTTCGATCACTTATCTCCCAACGTTGTGTTTATTTATACATCAATCAAGAGTTGTTGGGACTGGCCCTATCTCTATAGGACCGAGAGATAGTTCTTTGTCGAAGCGCGCCACACTATTAGAAAAACGAGCTTGGAGCGTCTTCAATTCTATTTACACCAACTAAAGTCAAGACTACGCTTGCGCAAGTGATCATTATTGAAGTAAATATTGACGAACTGATGTTTTGAGAGTGTAGGTTAAATGAAATTTTATAAAACTCATTCAATGATGAACTACCAGTCGGAGAAGTATTTTAGTTTGATAATGCAATTGGATACTCTTTTCGATTCATTAGTGTAGTATGAATTGGTTGAGAAAATTGAGCAAGCTGTGCTTTGGAGACAACTTTAATTTTCATATATAAAACAAGAATACTTCGAAAACGTTTGAGTTTATGCTAAATATTGAACCACTTAAATGAAAAATAAATTCACTTAAGTAGCCTCGTAAAAAATGGTTGTTTTTTTCAATAGCAAACGTTACTTCTGCCATTCAACTGGTCTGCGTAAAAACAAAATTCTATTATTTCGTGAATTTTCTATGCAACCTCGCTATTTGACTTAATCGTGGTCGAAAAATCGCTTTTTCAGTTACTCAAAGATAAGATATCAACAAGGTTTTTGGTAAAACGTCCACCAGAATGAACAAATCAAATTGAAATTTCCCAGAAATATTAGCAACTCAAAAGAGAATGACTTTGTAGTGAATATATGTTCAAGAGTTAATTAAGCTACAGAAGAAAATAATATGAAATTCAAATTGAAAATTTTAAATTTCAAGAGCTGTGAGGCTGTGAGAGTCCCGATATGCTTTGACCTCAACAGCTTCTAATATAATGTTTGATAGGAAATAGAACAATCAAAATAATTTACTTAAAGGAAAAACTGCATTATTTTCAATTGCGACAAATTTGACCACTTAACTACCAGCTAAAGTTTGAATAGTTTATATTCCAATATGTTTTCCTAAAATATCAAGTTGTAGTAAATCGAACGTTCAAATTCATATTATCCAAATATCAAAATATTTAGCCGTAGAATGCTGTTTGTAATATTACAAGGTATTAAAGCTCATATAGTGCGAATGCAATCAAAAAAATATCCACCGTAATGTTTTTTCCCTTGTTGGGCCATATCATTGGTTAATGGAAAATATAACTAAAGCATCATTCAACAAATATACAGATTCTGAATTTCCGATACAATAAAAATTAATAACTTTATATCAGAACCGAAATTCTGGAGTAATGATAATAATGAAAATTTTCTAAAAAAAATATTCCTTCCTGATGTCCTAACACTAAAATTGTAGTCTATAATATTGTCCCAACTAGCGGCAATAGCTGGCCTCTCTCGTTGGACTTTTTACTTCAGTCTTTCCAGGTCTTCAACGTAAGAAGCACGCTTGACGACCTGTCCTTCAGACACAAACCCGTCAAAGATGGCAATGAACATGGCTGTTGTCCTTGACTTGCTCATTTGAACTTTGGCGGTAGACTTTAAATTAACTGTATTACATGTCAATTTTAAGGTATCTTGATAGTGTAACTGCATTTTAGTAACATACTGACCTGTTGTTGCCGCTTGTTTATCTCGTCTTTGGGCATTGTCGCCAAATATTGTTGCCGAATTTGGTGTCATTATAAATACTGTAATAATGCGGCTATGTTTGTTGAACGTAACACAAATTTGCTCGCCCAAGCTTCTTTAAAATAACTCATATTATTTTCGTTTAAGTCTCTCTTAACATTAAGTTTCATATATTCTTTATACATATTATACACTACCTCCCGTATCATTTTTGGTTCGTTTAATATATGATTCGCATTCTGAAGTTTTGAAAATTTTTTATTCTTCCTTAATATTCTCATTGCTAAATTTATTCGTTATTTTTCCTTTAATTAGATGTAAATCTGTTGATCTAGTCATCAAATTAATAATTATTGCATTGGATGTTGTTCAATGCATTTCAATTTTTATGGTGTATTATTTAGTTCCAATTGGCGGGTTTATTAGGGTGCATTGCAGTGGCTCATTATATTAGAAAATTTTTCACAACAGCATATTTACCTCCATTGTTTGTTTTATTTCCGAAAACACATGCTAACTGCCTGATATTCTAAGTGAATATTCAGGGGCGGATTTGGCCATTTCACCGCCCTAGGCCTCAGAAATATTTGCCGCCCTTTTCGTGAATTATATTATATATAACAATGAGCGATTTTTTTTCGATTCCTTAGAATACTTCGCTGTTTTTCGTTGCGCCCGAGCTCACAAAAAAGGAATATCAGACCAAAACCGGCACCAGTTCGTTCGTAAAAATTCCCTATTATTGCGTCCTTGCCACACAATTAATTATTAAAATACAAACACGGTAAAGAACCTAAAAGTACCAACAAAAAAAAAAAAGAATCCAAAAAAACTAATTTTTAACAGTCCAAAACTGTATTACACCTTTGGATCGCATATAGTTCCAACGTCTTCGCTAAAAATTTTATAAGTATGTTTACTATTCCGTTCAAAGTTTGCTTCCGCACTTGAGTGGAGATCAACTATGATCTCGACTATTGTAAATTAATGTTCGATATGTTATTAGTTGAACCCGAAATATTTTGACCTATGTTCTTGATTTCATTTTATAGAAATTTTTTTATAGAAATTAATTTCAGTATTGAAGTACAATTTAAAAAACACGTCAAAAATAAAGAGATTCGCATGTAGTTGATGTACCCTGTACCATAAACATAAATAAAAAATTCTCTGAAAAATCAATGCACGCAAATATTTACCTCTGATAAGCTTTTCCTAAATTGAAGAGGTATTATTTGGGTTCTTTTTAGGATCTTTTTAGGTCTTTTTACGCTCTTTTTGGGTCTTTTTAGGCTCTTTTTAGGTATTTTCAGATACTTTCTAGGTACTTATTAGGTATTTTTGAGTTTCTTTGGACCTTTACCATGATCGTATTTCGATATTTATTATAAGTCAAACTTTTTAATGTCCGAAAAAAATCATTAGAGGGGAGTTTTCGCGTGCATTGATTTTTTAGAGAATTTGCTTGACTTTAGGTGTTAGGCTCATTCGACTCAGATATATGTACATAAACGACAGAAAAAACACTGCCGCCCAAAAAGAAAATCGAAAAGGGGCCTCCCAAAAAAAAAATCGAAAAGGGGCCGCCCAAAAAAAAATCGAAAAGAGGCCGCCCAAAACAAAATCGAAAATTTGCCGCTCCCGAAATTTGCCGCCCTAGGCCCGGGCTTACCGGGCCTAGTGGTAAATCCGCCCCTGTGAATATTACATAACACAGTATTCAAAAAGACTCAAGTCGCAAATCACATATTCCTCAATGTAAATATTAAGCACTTGTTCAAATAAGATATGCAATCGTTCAATCAATTGCATAGGCATGATTTCTATAGCTAGAATAAACCCATTCAGCTTATATCATGAGATTGCAAAAAAATATTACGTGTGACTGGCAGCTACCTGTGAACTAAGTTAGTCACTAATTTGCATGGTGACCCTATATGTTGAAATTAATATTATTTTAGAAAAGTTTTACTATCTATAATGTTAATTATAATTTAATTTTATTGCAAGCAAATGTTTCTTTATATCACATAATACGAAAATTCCACAAAATCAGTATTTCGACCCCACTAAAAATTAATAGAATTACTGAATCCAATTGTGACTTGATCGAATTTTAACATCACTGCTGCTTCATTTCGGGAATATATGCGCCTACAGCTTGAAGTGTAAGCTCGTGTACCTGAAAGTTTATAATTTTTTCAATATGTCTGTGATATCAATGAAGTATTATTTACTACCTGGACATGAGGGGGAGTCGATATTACATACATAATAGCATCAGAGATATCTTTCGCTTTCAGCATGGGTATCTTCATTTCCTTCATATTGTCGGGTAGAATCTCAGTGTCAACTGCTCCGGGACTAATACTCTGTAAGAGTTTCATAAGTTTAAACAAATAGTGCTCTATTTTGATGGTTCCGAATAAGTATAAGTAAATATCTAACAGCTACTAATTATTTACTCTAAACTAATACCAACGTACAGTCACTTTAACCTTCGTTCCAGCGTTAGCGAATTCTTGACGATAAGTTTCCGTCATAGCAGTAATAGCATGTTTTGTAGCCGGGTAGATATTTCTCCCGGGAAAATTTGGAACCGAGTGACCTGCTACACTGTTAACAATTACAACATGGCCATCAACACTGCGTTTTTTCATCGAATTGAAAGCTTCGCGAACACAATTCATCGCCCCCATGACATTGATATTGACCGTATCTCGAATCTTGCTGGAATTATCAGCATCCGTCAACGCCACCCCAAAGTGCAAGATACCTGCATTGTTGATGAGAATGTCTGTACCACCTAGACTGCTTTCAACCCAGCTAAACAAATTTTTCACATCATTCTCGTTGCTTACATCGCACTTTTTTGGATGATAATTCGACCGAAGTTTTTCCGATAGTAGTTTTTGATTTTCTAAAAGTTTAGATTCGCGCCGTGCCACAGCCACTACAATTAAACCAGCTTCGACCAAATCTCTGGCCACAACATCTCCAATACCCGAACTAGCACCAGTCACTACAGCAACTTTGTTCTGCCAACGCTCCATTTTAGCTAATTTTTCAAACTGACTGGATTCACAACTAAAAGTTGAATTGACTTCTAAATTGATCTTGCCCACCCACTTCGGCTCAACTCTGCGACTTGTTCTTAAAGTGAACAACTAAGAAACACGACTGGTCTGAATCAAAAAGCAATTCACGGCATACCATAGAAGATACTTGTTTCGATCACTTATCTCCCAACGCTGTGTTTATTTATACATCAATCAAGAGTTGTTGGGACTAGCCCTATCTCTATAGGACCGAGAGATAGTTCTTTGTCGAAGCGCGGTACACTAGTGATGGGCGATTGCGAGATGTTTTAACAATCGAGATAATCGCAATCGACGCCACAAAACAATCGAGATAATCGCAATCGAGAGAATCGCAATCGATGCGCCAAAACAATCGAGAAAATAATCGAGACAATCGAGAGAATCAAGACAATCGAGAGAATCGAGACAATCGAGAGAATCGAGAGAATCGAGAGAATCGAGACAATCGAGAGAATCGAGACAATCGAGAGAATCAAGACAATCGAGAGAATCGAGACAATCGAGAGAATCGAGACAATCGAGAGAATCGAGACAATCGAGAGAATCGAGTCAATCGAGAGAATCGACTAAACATCTCGCCATCGTAGCAATCGATCATTCGGTCGGTCTAGTCATCAACAATCGGTTGACGGCAAATGAATCAGCTATAAAGCAGCCAATAAAAAAATGTTCAAATAATTCAGCAAAAATATTAAGTGTTATTATTTGATCAAACTTCAATTTTCTGGGAAATATTGATGCATAAAAGGATATGTTTATCTTAAATTAAAATCAAGATATCTTTAACTCTTTGGTGGCGGTGGGCATGTTAGTGTATAAGCACACCAGTACGCTTGTAGAACCGCTTGTGAAGAATAGATTCGAATGGATTGGATATACGATTTAGTAGATTTTTCTACGTGTGCATACATATGGAATGTAATGATCAGATTTGCATGGGAATTTGTATGGCTAGCATTTATCATGTATAAATGGCTGGTCGTTTTGCTAAACCCATTAAGTCTGATCAAAGTGTATGATCAAATATTATCTGAAGTTGAGTTTTGTCATGCGTTCAAGTATGTTAAAATAAAATCTGCTTTTAGATAGTGCAGTTTAAAAGCATATCAAGTATCGAGTATTTTCGTACTTGCGAGTATTTTAATCTAATATTCAAAAAGTTTTAAGGGCAAAAGTAGCTGAAATCGGCCAATTTTGGGTTAGAGTGTTTTCGGATACAACGAGCCAAGACCTATTGCTGTGATACAAACATTTCAGTTTTGTAGGGGAGTAAGGGTTTTTTTTGGCCATAGTTTGGCAAAAACTGCCTTTAACGCGCTTTCGATGATTGAAAATGGTCAGGTGTACAATAATGATATTTCAAGTACGAAAAACATTTTTGATAGGGGAAATTGGGCAAAACCGTCCAATTTTCCTAATTTTTTTTTTACCTAGCATGAATTCGGGGACCTTTCTGAGTTGTTTCAGGCGAAATTTTCATACAAATCTGGGAAAAAGTGGCCTAGTTTCGTATTCATAAGCAAAAGTAAAAGAAGCATATCTCAAATGACAGGTGGGAATGTGTTGGTGTGCATATGATCCCAAGAAGAAACAGTAAGCGTAGCGAACATTCGCTGACAACAAACGAAAGTATTTCTAGTCGATTACATAGAAATGTCGAACATATTCGGTACACTCACCAAATGGTATCGGAAATAGTATTCCGCGTTAACTATCTTATCGCTTACCATTTTCATACTCAGAATAGGTTTTAAGAAATGCAATATTACATAAAACGCCATTCGTTAGAAGAGACTTTCTGGCAAAGCTTATGTATATTGCCTAGTGGTTCAGTGGATCAGTGGGGAAATATCGCAAACTGTATCGCAAATCACGTTCTTTCCGCGCAAACTCGTTTTACGCTTTGGTATAGTGTCGTCACAAAAAAATAGGACTCATTACTTTTCATACGCACCCTGAAATATACAGACCTTTGATTTTCAACTTACTTATGAGCTGAAGCTATGCTTTTTGGAAGCATCCACTTTCGCTTCTGTTCATATGATATTTCGGATCCAGAGTTTTATTTCATTATGGATGAAAATGTGCAGCGTTCCTTTTTCACAGAACGAATCCAAACCATTTTCAAGAACCTACCCCACTCATAAAAAGCTAGCAAAGAGGCATGCGAGTATCTGCCGCGTGTGTATTGAAGAGTGCTCTGCTTTTATAGGCTAGGGGCTTCGCCGAAATTTCTAAGATACGCTGCAAGCGGGGTAGCACTTCTTTTTAATTTTGCCTCGTTTGAGGGACTATCGTCATCACCCTCTGGCAGGCAATTTGAATGGATTTTAATTTAATTGAGATACTCTGCCAACTATTATTAGTATGGAACATACTTTTACGGTAGCCTGTTTGAAAAAAACGACATAGAAAAACGACATAGAAAAACGACATAAAAAAGCGTTATCAGAAAGCGTTCCACGAACATTGGCTGTGTTGGTGTGTGCTTGGTTGCTACAAATAGAGTGAGGGAGGGGGTCCAGGGGGGCCAAGCCACCCGGCGAGGCGCGTAGCGCCAAGTTTTTAAGAAAATTTTTAAGAAAATTTTTTGAAAATTTTTAAGAAAATTTTAAGAAATTTTTTTGAGAAAATGTTTAGAAAATTTTGTTGAGAAAATTTTTAGAAAATTTTAAGAAAATTTTAAAGAAATTTTTTTTTTTTAAATTTTTAGAAAATTTTTAATAAAATTTTTAAGAAAATTTTAAGAAAATTTTTAAGAAAATTTTTAAGAAAATTTTTAAGAAAATTTTTAGAAAATTTTTTGAAATATTTTTTGAATAATTTTTTGAAAAATTTTTTGAAAATTTTTTGAAAAATTTTTTGAAAATTTTTTGAAAAATTTTTAAGAAAATTTTTTGAAAATTTTTAGAAAATTTTTAAGAAAATTTTTAAGAAAATTTTTTGAGAAAATTTTTAAGAAAATTTTTTGAAAATTTTTCGAAAATTTTTTTGAGAAAATGTAGAAAATTTTAAGAAAATTTTTTGAAAATTTTAAGAAAATTTTAAGAAAATATTTAAGAAAATTTTTAATTTTTAATTTTTAATTTAAATGAGAAAATTTTTTGAAATATTTTTTGAAAATTTTTTGAAACATTTTTTTAACATTTTTGGAAAAATGTTTAAGAAAATTTTTAGAAAATTTTTTGAAAATTTTTCGAAAATTTTTAAGAAACTTTTTTGAGACAATTTTTAAGAAAATTTTAAGAAAATTGTTTTTTTTGATAATTTTAAGAAAATTTTTAAGAAAATTTTTTGAAAAAGTTTTAAGAACATTTTTTTTTTGGGAAATTTTTAAGAAAATTTTTTGAAAATTTTTTGAAAAATTTTTAGAAAATTTTAAGAAATTTTTTTTGAAAATTTTTAAGAAAATTTTTAAGAAAATTTTTTGAATTTTTTGAAAATTTTTAAGAAAATTTTTAAGAAAAAATTTAAAATTTTCTTAAAAATTATCTTAAAAATTTTCATAAAAATTTTCTTAAAAATTTTCAAAAAATTTTCTCAAAAAATTTTCTTAAAAATTTTTCAAAAGATTTTTCAAAAAATTTTCTTAAAATTTTCTTCAAAAAATTTTCTCAACAAATTTTCTTAAAAAATTTTCTTAAAATTTTCTCAAAAAAATTTTCTTTACTGTTCATTATATTGAAAATATAGAACTAACAAAGTAACAAACATGTGTTTAATTAAAATGCGACACTCGCGAATACATTAATTCCGGCAGTCCGGTCACGCAAACACCCGATGGTGCAAAAACGCTTATCCAGATATCGCGTTTGTATTGTTGTTAAGCTCGTAAAAGTATGTTCCATATTTTTCATGTTTTAGCCTGGTGAAAATGCGAATCGCGAAGCGATTCGGACATCCCGAGTGAGCGCGAAGCGCGAGTGAGGGAGGGGGGTCCAGGGGGGCGAAGCCCCCCGGCGAGGCGCGTAGCGCCGTTTTTTTCAGCAAACTACTATAAATCGAATGCTGGAAAAGTCCCTTCAGTTTCTTCTAAGAAAGGCAATGATTTTTGTTGACTTGCTACAACGTAAAACTAAACCGTATATTTTTTAAGCCTGTGGGAAAGGAAATCGCAGAGACTGTCAAAGCAATACTACAGAAAAGCTGCATTTTATATAATATATACGAGAAAGTGGTGTTTAAACTTCAGGAAATTTTTAATGATTACTAATACAGGTGCAGAAACAATGATCTCTAAATCTACCGTTGGAGTCAATCATTCTAGCAAGGCAAAAAAAACTATTTTTGAAAAAAACTAAAATCCCATGAGTGATTTTTATAGATTAATAAAAACTGAGTCAATTTCTT
This sequence comes from Nemotelus pantherinus, assembly GCA_963978885.1. Lineage (NCBI taxonomy): Eukaryota > Metazoa > Arthropoda > Insecta > Diptera > Stratiomyidae > Nemotelus > Nemotelus pantherinus. The sequence goes on from OZ022266.1 coordinate 8,755,983, forward strand.
GCTTTACATATGTACCATAGAATACGCCAAAACAACTGTTCTTTCAAATATACTCGTATTTCATATATCTCTCATGAAGAAGTAAATATCTTCGCAGAATTAAGACAACAGAACATTTGCGAATTTAAGCAACCTTTTTTAATAATAAAAACAAGTTGGCAATGCTCATAACCCGACTTTTTCTTGGACTTGACGTTAGCGTGGTAGTCACCATTGAAAAGTTACACCACCAGCGACTCAACTTAGACCGTTTTCAGAAAAATTCTAGTTGCATTTGAAATAATTTTTCATTGGTTTACACATAGGCAACGAGTCTTATAGGATTCAACCAAATCTTTAAGTGTGCGTATACATATATGATTGCACAAAACTCATATATGAAGAACAAAACTCACCACTGTTAAATGAGCTACAGCTGTCAATGTCACTGTCATTTTCACTCAGTATGGTCTGACAAATTGCAATTAACAGATTTACACCGTAGTAGCATATATAAATCGTGAAATTTATTTCCGAAAACAGTGTTCAGTTGTGCGAAATCAAAGATGGCATCGTAAGTTTTATGGACCGCATAATAGTCCATCAGCTCTAGCTATTTGTGATTGCGAATTTTCGCAACTATTTCACGTTGACGGACCGTAGGTTAACAACAAAATTCAAAGAAAATACAGCAGCCTTCGAAACGAGTGTTTGCCGACAACCCCAATTTGTCAAATCGCAGCAGTATGCAATAAGGCTTTGAAGATCCACCTGGTGCAAGAATTAAAGCCGTATTACAATCGGATGAGAGAATGGGGGAATGGGCCGAAAATCCCCTGAAAATTGACCCTCTGTTGTACGGCCAAATTTTGTTCACCAACGAGGCTCATTTCGGACTCAATGACTACGTCAATAACCAAAATCGCCGCATCTGGAGCCAGAAAATTCTCTGTCAAGTCATGGAAACACTGTTGTATTTACCAAAATGCACGCTGGTGACATCACAGAGAGCATCCTTCTTCAAAGGTGAACATGGCAAGCGCGTTACCGTGATAAACCAGTTTTTGTTCCTGAATTTCCATCGCATGGATGTGAAAGAGATGTTGTTTCAACAAGATGGCGCTACATGCCACACAACTATAGATGCTTCATATCACAATAAAACAAAAGACTAACAGAAACAGATATTTATTACTAAATTAAAAACACGATATGCTATAATTATATGATTGTACTTATTGTTGGTTTGTTGGTTCGCGGCAGACTAGGCTCTGCTTACGACGTCGCCGTTGCTCGACAACCGATGATAAGGGTGGCGTCTCTTGCTCATCTCCTCGCACTACTTGCAAGGATACTGCAGGCTGTAGTGGTCGCGTTGTCGAATGCGATGTATTTGTTTGCGGTGTTGCCGAATGCGGTGTTGTCGGTTGTGATACCGCCACATCCACTCCCCTTCCAGTGACCAAGTCACGATTTTGGACGAATGTTACTTTGGGTTTTTTCCCGTTAAGCCTAGTAATGTATTCGACGAACGAAATACAGCGAAAACGTCTGTGCGGAATCGAGCGAAATAAAGTTCCGCACCCCGACACCGGAGGCAGTATAAATTGCCATTGATGACATTTAACAAGTGCATTACATTTGAATTCGGTGCATATAAATTTAACTAACCGGCATCAAAAATGATTTTATCAGCAAAACAAAAACTACTGTTGCAAGGATGCGCTGTTCATCCATCCATTTTCACTCATTTTTCAATAAAATATCCGCAAACTCGAATGAAATTATGAGCTGTCACATTTTTCGCATCAATTTAAGGTACCTGGGTCATTAAATGGCCGCGAAATTTAACTTATACATAGTGCAGCGCCATCTCAGAGCGAGTCACTGCGTTGTCTTCGAAGACACTTATACGCCTTCGAACACATTACTGACGAGCAAAACCAAACGAAACGAAATTCCTTGCCAGGCTGATTTTGTATGGGATTTGACACTTCGTTCCGTTTCGCGTCGAATACATTTCAGGGCTTAAGTACGAAGAGGCTGGTATGTTGTTGTCTGTTGTTCCAGTGGAATGATCCCTTGTTGTTGTGTAACTGGCGCTGGATTGTCTTCTTTTGTGATGAACGCCGGTTTCAGACGATCAGTTGAAATGTTGACATCCTTGGAATTTATTCGCAATGTAAACACACGATCAGACAGCCTTTTGAGGACTTCGTATGGTCCAGTGTACGGAGGTTCGAGTGGAAGTCTCACCGCATCCGTTCGAAGGAGAACATGAGAACACTCGTATAAATCTTTAAGAACGAACATGCTTTTTTGGCCTGTTTTGGCGTACGAGTTGGCTGAGGCATAGATATTTCACTCAGAAAGTTCACACGAGGCAACTACAGGGAACTTAAAACACCAAAATGCACGCACTTGATCGCGGTGGCGTGGGTTAACAACAAGGAAATGAGAAAGTTTGCGTTCACTAATGTCGCGGGTCACCAATTATAGATGCTTCATATCACAATAAAACAAAAGACTAACAGAAACAGATATTTATTACTAAATTAAAAACACGATATGCTATAATTATATGATTGTACTTATTGTTGGTTTGTTGGTTCGCGGCAGACTAGGCTCTGCTTACGACGTCGCCGTTGCTCGACAACCGATGATAAGGGTGGCGTCTCTTGCTCATCTCCTCGCACTACTTGCAAGGATACTGCAGGCTGTAGTGGTCGCGTTGTCGAATGCGATGTATTTGTTTGCGGTGTTGCCGAATGCGGTGTTGTCGGTTGTGATACCGCCACACAACGACCAAAACCATCGACTTATTAAAAACGAAATTCGAAATTCACATTATCTCGAGAAATAGACCCGTTAATTGGGCACCGAGACCATGCGAATTTACTCTTTACTCATTATTTCTTGTAGGTTGAAAACCGGTGGTCTAGGCTGACAATTCGGCGACAGTGTAACTAGCATCATTGACGATATACGGCCCCAGTTTCTTAAAAAAAAAAGTGGTCGAAAAACAGACCTATAGATTTTGCTTCTTATAAGATAGAAACAACTGTCATTTGGACGAGATCGTCTTGAAAAAATTAATGTAAAGAGCCGAATTTCGCAAAAATAAAATAGAGCCATATTACTGATACTTTTTGTCTTATTCACGTTTGAAATCGGAATCTTCTAAAATAGCACCATCTATTTGTAACACATAACAGCTCTGTAAAATCATCCTTGCTAAACATTAATCAATCAGACACGATTTCCAAGAAAGAAAGAAAAAACAAGGCGTTAAACTCAAATTTCTTAAAATATTCAGCATTTCATAGAGTTGACCCAAACCCACTAAAAAATAAAAGCTGCTGATGTGGTTTTTACCTTTACAATTTTCAGCTGACGTATCTACAATCGATAAATTCTACACAACTTACCGTTTACGCTTATAACCAAGACCATCGAAGGAACTTGTTTGCCTTCACATTCAATAAAATTTCACATGTATCACAGAAGCTTTTGACTAGTCTTCCTTGATTTTATTAAATTTTAATGAATCTTTCGCCAGCGCCAGTACCTATTATGACAAATAATAGTCACATTTGCACAAAACGAGGACGTGGGAAAACGGATACGGCTCCTTTGAAACCCAAAGGCCACGTATGTTTAATGGGAATTGTCAAGCGTCAGTTTCATAGCGTACTGGAAATTTACTGCAGTTATAATCTTTTGTCTAGTCTTGTAGAAACGTTCAAATTGATTAGTGCAGGTTTGGCTAGCGTGCTATAAAGCGTGCTATAAAGGAAATTCAAATTTGAGTAAGTTTTGAATACTTTTGTACTTAAGCTTTCGTATTTTAGACTGCATAAATCGAAGAAATCATGTTGTGCCTTTTTTATACAGCATGATTTTGGTATTGGATATATTTTGAATTTTTTTTTGACTTTATATTCGTTAGAGAAGCTTCTCAAATGCAGTATCTGAAAATATATCCGCTCTCTTAATAATTTTTTTTCCGAAGCAAAATTAATTTTTCAACTCTTTTGAATAAAACGGAAAATGATTGCAAATCTCCCATGTTTAGACATTGCTAGAGATTTTAACGGATAATATTTTGTTGAAATCGAGGCAAAATTTTTGATAGAGTAGTGACTAATTGGTTCAAGTGAAATTTTCGGCAATCTAATCAAATTTTTTCATGATGTGCTTTAGTGATGTGAATACTAAATTTGGCAATACTGAATAGTCAGTTCTTTTTTGCCACATAGCCGAATATCTGGTTTAATGATTCGGCATTTTTTGACCATCACATTTTTTATCAGCTCTACGCAAAGTATATTATATAGATGTAAAACTCATTATTCATGTAGATATATGAAATTAGTTATTAGTTATCCAGTTCAATGTTAATCGTGCAATTTCAATTAACTCTTTCTGTGGAAATCAATAAAGAGGCCAAGGAGACCAAACCTATCAGTTGAAAATTGAGGTCAAATATTGGCTTACAGGGATTCCGGCACAACAATTAGTAGAATAGTAAAAAAAATGAACAGGGATAAAAACAAAAATCAGCAATTAAATGAGCAATCCCAAAAATAATGCCGAAAACTAATTGGTCTCAAGTCAGCGAGTCAGCTCAGCTGTCAAGTCAGCGAACGGTCTAAAAGAGAAATAATACGTTTGGTTCAATAAAATATTAAGTTCCTCGCAAATACACCGTCAATTGAATGTTTCCATCACTACGCAATGATTCTGAAGAATATGTCGAATATGGCGAAAAATTCACGAATACCAAGGCTTCTGCTGCGTCACATCAACGCATTGAAAATTTATACATTTTGGACAGTATATGGCATAAATTTTTGAAAATTTTACGATAAAATCACTTAGTAAAGATATTGCAAATAAATACAAAATTAACAATAGCTGGCAACTCTATCATGGTTTTTACCAGATTCCTTCTGAATAATGCCTATAATAAGTTCCATATATCATATGAAATTCGTTTTGATTTCATGACTACACTGGAAGTTATACGGCAAAAAGCTTTATTTTCCTGAGCGAATTTTCAAAACCCAAGACATCAAAATTACCATAGCTGGCGACACCAACCGAACTTTTCAACCGAATTTCTATCAAACACGGCTTAGAGTAAGCTACTGTTCAGCTACTGTGTCAATTTCATTAAAATCTGGTTACTGAATCAGAATTCTTAGAGTAAAAACCAGTTTCTTTTCTTTATAATTTTTCAAGATGGCACCACTGGCACAGAGATGCCTGCATTACCAAATCACTTCTATCAGACCTGGTCCTACTTAATTTCAATACATTCTGTGAATTTCAACTGTATCTAACAATTGGCTGGTGAGTTCACGTGAATAGAAGCTTTTGATGCTTAAAATATAGGTAAATTAGAGGAGGGTTACCGTTCTTGTTCGATGTGAAATTTCAAAAGTTTTGCTGACAAAGCATAAGATTTTTATATGAGTTTGTTTTCACTATAAAAGACGAAAATTTTTCAGGAGAGTCGATGGTTTGAAGGTTTTCATTTTCAATGCCTGCCGTAGCTGTAACAACAGTAACAAAAATATGTCCTTTCATAATGATCTGATAATTTCGTCAAAAGTTATCGCAATTCAAAAATTTTCAAATTTTCCAATCTCATTTTACCCGCCTAGCGCACACATAGAAATATGAATTTATATATAGAAATATATATAGAAATATATAGAAATATGAATTTTTGGCCAAAGTGATTTTAATACTAATGTTCTTCTTCGCACATTAGTAAAAATATATATGAATTTTATATATATTAATAAATATGAATTTTTGGCCAAAGTGATTTTAATACTAACGTTCTTCTTCGCACATTAGTACAAATATATATAGTTTTCTCTGAGTGTACGTTTGTTAAAACGTGATTTGTCTGTTAATTACTTTCTTTATTTTTAGATACACCTCAAGCGTGCAACAATCATATCAATTCATTGAACATAAACTAAGAATGGAACGCTGGCAAAACAAAGTAGCCGTTGTAACAGGTGCCAGTTCAGGCATAGGTGCTGCTACAGCTGCCGATTTGGCCAAAGCAGGATTCATAGTTGTAGCACTGGCACGCCGCGAAAATCGACTATGGGAAAATCGACGAGCTTTGCCGAAAAATCTACAATCGCACTATCACCCTCTCAAATGTGATGTAACCAAAGAAGAGGAAGTGAAGAACGCTTTTCTTTGGATCGAGGAAAATCTAGGCGGAACTGACGTTCTGATCAATAACGCTGGAGTCATTCGTGGTGGACTGCATTTGTCTAATCCGGCAAATATGGATGATGTTCGACAGGTTGTCGATGTCAATGTTATGGCCGTTGCATATTGTGTGAGCGAAGCCTTTGAATCGATGAAGAAACGCGATGTTGAGGGCCACATTATTATTGTGAATAGTGTCACTGGACATTCCGTGCCGACAACATCAGCATATCCAATTAATATTTATCCTGCTACAAAGCATGCCGTTACTGCAATGACCGAGACTTATCGACAGGAGTTTGCCAATTTGGGGACAAAAGTAAAAATCAGTGTAAGTGCTGGCATGCTTATGATTTATGCATTCTAAACATCTATATAAAATAATGAATTGAAAATATTTATAATCAATTGCTTGTAAGATTAATCGGAAATGATTTCCTTGCAGAGCATTAGTCCTGGAGCAGTTGATACCGAAATGGAAGCTGTGCCTGATGAAGTAAAAGCTTCTCTGGCATTACTGAAGTCAGAAGACATATCTGATGCAATCTTGTATATGCTGGGGACGCCTCCTCACGTTCAGGTGGAGATTATTAATATTATTGTGTTTGGAAAAAAATCAATTCATTTCATTTTTCAGATTCACGAAATGATAATTAAACCTCTATTCGAAATGTTTTGAGCAACTTGCTACTATCAACTTCTTATACATCTAACTTTTATTATAGATACCAATATTATTGTTTATCAAAAACTAACGTTAGCCATCACAAAAATCACCAATTACAAAATTTTATTGTTGCTATTATCTGCATAACACAAAAACAATTTGCGACTTAACGAAAATACCACTTCAAACAATTAAAAAACATCAAATTCAATTTATCTAAAAGCATTTTAAAATAGCTCTTAAATATTTACAAATAAATTGCTAAAATATAATATGAATACAGTTTATTCTCTTGTTTTCCATTCGTCTCTAGGGTCCGTCAAATACAACAGATTATTTTTCAGCTCCTCTTTTCTACATTCTTTATTCCTTATTACTCACTCTTTCTTTTTTGTTCTAAGTTACTTCTTAATTCATGTTTAGTTTTCTTTACTTTCACGTAGATGTATGCATGGACATTCACCACATTTTTTATCTCATACCTTAGAGGAAACAACATCAAATGATGTTGTGCAGGAAATTCTGCTGTGAAGAAAAATGAATGTAGTACTATCATTACCTAAAAGCACTGTTAGCAGTATTAAACTTTTCATATCATACATCTGCATATACCCGGTCTTATTCGTGGCAAAATTTTTATGATTATTAATAGCTTAGAAGCAAGCATAGAGTAGAATAAGAGTGAACAAAATTCGAAACGTCATACAAATATGTACGTCTAATTTTCGACTGCTTTTATGCTGAAAATAATGAATGATCATCGTTGAGTGGAACATGCTTTGTATGCAACACACACTGACATATTTTACAGAATGACAAAAAATTGTCGGCAAATCCGAAGCTATTTTTCATTTCCAAATACATATATGCTATACTTTATATTCGTTTTTTTAAAGGCGTTCCCTATTTGCCTTCCGCCACCCACAAAACAGGTGTTTTTTAGGAGCACAGAACTCGCGAATAGCTCAATCTATTTTTTTTTTAAATTTGAACAACTGATTCTTGAAGCTGTTTTCTATGTCCTGACCGAAGCTTTTAGCAAAATAGTGCTTTGGAAATTATTAATAAGAACTTACATTTTGAAGGCATTTTTCGCACAATTAACACAATATAACAATTTTGTTTTTTTAAAACCGTCAAGGCGTAGATAATTTATTGTAGAACATTTGTACTAAATTTTAGACTAATCGGGTGGTTTTTACCTGAGATCTGTGTTCCTAAAAGTAAAAAAACGTGATTTTTCAGGAGAAGCGTTTGAAAGAACCGGGACCATTGACGTGTCAATTTTCGATTTTTCGATTATTTTTTTGCAAACCACTCGCAAGATGTAGTTCACAAACGTGTTTACAATTAGTTTTTAATCTTATCATATGTGTACTATTTTCTACACTCAGAAAAATTTCACCACCTAACACTTTTTTAGAATCACTTTAAATCAAAAGTTGAAATCATTTTGAAATAAAAAGCGAATCTTATTTGAATTCCACTTTATTATAAAATTTTTATTTTCAAATCAAAATTTTTCATCATTGAATTAAAACGAAACGTATATGACGCCAAATCATATTTGAACATTTTTGATTCAAAAATTTTCAAATACGATTTGGCTCCATAAACGTTTCTTTTTAATTCAATGATGAAAAACTTTGATTTGAAAATAAAATTTTTATAATAAAGTGGAATTCGAGTAAGATTCGCTTATTATTTCAAAGTGATTTCAACTATTGATTTAAATTTGATTCTATTACATGACATTTTTCTGAGTGTATGTCATACCTTACCAAACTAACGAATAAGCCATGACTTCACATCAAAAAACCATAATTCCTCTAATCGCTTCAAACGCTTTAGATTATAAATTTGAAATTAAAAACTTCTAATTAAAATTTGAAACGGAGCAAGTTGCAAAATGTGTAGAAAGAGTTTTAGAATTTATTAAGCTCACAAATTGTTTTTTGATGTTTATGATGATTTTCAAGTTGGGAACCCTCTTAAGTAATTGTATTACTTTTCATTAAAAAATGGAGTGGGAAACCATTCATCATATGCACTAATTCTGTCAATATTTTATTTTATACTTTGCGAAGCAATTATATTCTTCTCACGATACAACAATCCTTTCCAAATCGTTACCTCCTGAACACAGTATCGCCAGGAGCATTTAAATGTTTGCAATGATAAATTGTGCTAAGTAAAACTTGACGCCAAGAAGTTCTTGCATTAGCAATCTGTGTTTCAAAATCGTTCATTATAATATTTGCCATTTTTATTTATTCAAAGTTAAATCAGGTTTGCAAAATTTGCTTGCTTATATTAAACATTAATTTATATAAATAAAGAAAGAGGTCCCAACGTCCGTTGCGCTAAGAACAGTCATCAAATACCTTGCAAATGAAGGCGTACGCCCAGCTGAAATTATTCAAAGTTTAGACAACCAATTTGGTGAGTCTACCCTTTTACAGCCACTGGCATAAAACTTTCTCCGAAGGGTGAGAAAAAGTCAAAAATAAAGCTCATTATCACAGTCCTTGCTCGAGCATTACGGATGAAAACATTCGTACTTCTCATAACCTTATTGAAAATGATCGGCGTCTCAGTGTCTAAATTTCAATATATAAATGGCTTCTGAACTAGAAATCATCAATGTAAGTGATCAAAACATCATAGCACATGAGCTCGGGTTGAACAAAGTTTCCACTCGTTGGGTCCCACGACTTTTGACGGATGGCCAAAAAAATGTCTGTCTCGGAAGAAAACGGAAGAAAAAAGCAAGGAACCATCCAATAAGGCCAAAATGTGTTTACCTGCAGGAAAGTTTTGGCAGATGTTTTTTTCGATTCCCAAGGAGTGATTTTGATTGATTTCTTTCATGACTAACTGACAATCTATGCGAAATTTTATTGTCAGCTCTTTAATAAACTTAAGGCCACTTGCCGATCAAAAAGACGACGATAACTCATGAGAAGCGTCATTTTGCTAAACTACAGTGCTTTTTTCTATGAGAATCTTGGCCTTCTTCGTATACAACGCAAATATCAAAGGAATTTTTCGCTGCAAATGGCGACAAAATGATGACAACGAAAAGTAAGTTGTAGGCAAGAGCTAGGGCATTAATCCCGAGATTGAAATGGCGATCCCGAAAATCGGGATTCAATTTTTCGGGATCCCGAGATAATCCCGAGATTTCGGGATTTTAAAAAGAACTATTTTAAGTGAAATTAAACAGATATATTCACTTATTCGTACTCAACTCAAATTTTATTTCAAACATATTTACATAAAACCAGTAAAGTTTACTTCATTATAATGTTTAATTTGTGAATGTTAATCTATATATATCTATTTAATTTGTAAATGTTAATCATATGTTAATCTATAATTTCTTCTAATTTAATCTTATGATATAGTTTCTTCTAGTTTAATCTTAGGATCTAATTTCTTCTAATCTTCTTATTTAATAATTTCTTATTTGTTCGTGATTGTTAATTATAAAATTAGCTACAAACAAATTAACATTTAATCAGCATAACGGACTTTACGATAATATAATAAAAATACATTATTCTCTTTAGTTGTTTACATATCAATTACAAAATAATATTGGTTTTCAATGAAACAAGTGATATTTAATAATATCGATTGGTTCAAACTGTTGATTCGTTTTGAAATTATGCTCTTAATAAACATAATGTGTCAAGAGTTTCAAAATTTAAACTAGATCTGATTTTACTGCACATATATCCAGCTGATGAAAAAGATCTTTCGGGCTCTGCACTTGTTGGTGGGATTGTAAGCATGTAATCATACACCAGCTGGAACAATGAGTCCGTAGCGCCTCCATTTTCATAAAGAGATATTTCTTTTGGTACTAAGTTCTCCAAAGATAAATATGTAGCGGAATACATAGACGTAGAAGTTGAAGGGATTTCCATTTCAGCCCTTAATTCCTGCTGCAGTTCCTCTGTCATTGATATAGCTGCATCCACCAGAATATTTGAACGTAGATCGGAGGACGTCGTTTGCTCTTCAGTTGTTGTGGAATCATCGGAATTAGGTGTCCAAAGTCGTTTGAGCAAATTTAAAATTAACTCCTTGATTACCGGCATCATTGGCAATTCGAAAGTGTCATCATCGTTACACAATTTCTCATTAAATTTCGGTAAATTATGAAGATAAATCAAGGCTCCTGTGAACAAAGTTCGTCTTTCTTTTATGCGAGCCCGTAGAGCTTCCGCTAAATTTTGGCTTACGGAAGTGTCTTAATGCATCAACTTTTTTATTGCGAACTGCAACGTAGTTTCAGCAGTAAGCAAAGTTGCCTGAAGATTGCTTAATGTTTCCACTGCTAATTTTATTGGCTGCAAAGCCTCAGCAATTGTACGAATTAAACGTAATTCTTCTTCTGCAAATGAAATGTTTGATCGTAAGTCTATCAAAGTTTTACATACACACAGGCTTAAGGTGCTGAATCATTCTAGCATTGCTGCTAGACTGCTCCATCGAGTTTTGCAATCTAACAGTAAATTAATTTCTTTTCCAAATTCCTCCACTACATATTTTTGTACATCCTTACGAGGTCTTTTGGGACTTCGTTTCAAAATTCTACTTCCAGCGAAAAAGAAAGAGGAAGGAAGAGTTTTTTCAAAAATACATCGATAAAAGTAGAAAAAAATAAGTGCGTCATAACAAAATAAAACTAAATGCAATGTTTTATGTGGAAATCCCAAATGCATTAAGATGGGACTACAGCTTTTTGTCAAAACTTATTAAAACTCGCAATAGGAAAATTGAGTTGTGATTCCCACATTTGTGGGATTTTTAGCCGTCAGGGTCTAGCAACACTGCTGCTAGTATGCACAATTCGGCATATTAGTTCATTTGATCAGCTTGGACCTTGAGTTGCTCGCTCATGTCGTTATGATGAAATTTTTCTAATTCCCAAAATGAGTTGAATTTTATCAATCCCGAAATCTCGGGAATCCCGATAAAAAATTCGGGATCCCGAAAATGCCCAAAATACGTCGGGATCCCGAGATCCCGAGATCCCGAAATCTCGGGATTGCATGCCCTAGGCCAAGAGCATACAACTTACTTTTCCTTAGCGCATCAAACCTGCTTGTAAGAAGCATTCATTCAAATTTTTAGGAATTTGGCTCAAGACTGTTCAAATTTCCTAACAAGCTCGAAAAGGGCTTTGTGATTTCAATTCGATCTAACTATTGGTTGAGATAAGACTTTCAAAAATGTTGCATCTAATCAGATTCGCTCCTTTGTTTTGTTGTTTACTAGAAACTAGTATCTGTCAAAGAAATACAAGGCAGTAGCACAATTATACTATTCTGGGTACCATTCTTTAATAATTCTAATAAGTTTTTTCTATCTGAAACGCCAAAACTTTACTTAAGGTGGGAAATCAGTTTACGAGAACGATTTTAGTGATTTTTTCAACAAATAAGTAATGGATAAAATTTATTCAAACTTTCAGAACACTTTTTACACCCTATCAAATGAAATATTCGACTTTTTTAGCATATTTATGAAAATAGATAATATAAAGGGTGCCCCTCTAACATTCAAGGTAGACATCAACCTGAATGAATCTAGTTCTAAAAAATACTCCAGCACATTAGAACCACTAGAAACACTTAAGTAGCTAGCCTTTATTATATAACAGTAGAAAAATCGTGCAGATTTCCAGTGCATATTCTATCACTCATGGCCCGTATTACAGCCAGCCGGTTTCGAAAGCCATGCACCGCTTTGATCTCAATGCATTGAAACTCATCGGGTGGAAAGGTTTTCAGGGCTACCACTAGCATTAATTTCAAAATTTAGGAAAGTTGAACACTTGTTACTTGCATTCATTGTCAGTCACTTATCTTACTAAACTTTGAAAGCAGCACCTCATGTAACATAAATGAAGAAAATGATCAGTGCTTGCAACACTTCACCAGCACTGTAACAAAAAGTCTACCAGTATGGAATACAGGAATAAATTTGTTTTTTCAACAATAATACACTCTCGATGTAATTTCAAAGAAGATAGCAGTACTAGAATATGCTAAGAATTCACTGGAGTACATCCAGTCTGGAAAAAAAAATTGTCCAATAAAGCGGAAACCCAAACTTGAAAAAATCGAATCCACAAAGTTCTCAGTTGCAATTTTCACCTTCATTTCTGTCAACACATATTTATTAATCATCTGCAACGATCAAAAGCAAAAAGTAGCATTTTAATCGTGATGAGAAAATTCAGAGCGTTTAGCACGTTTCTTCAAACGTATTAGATAGTTTTAATGCTGTGTCACATCAACACAGCAAATTCAAACTAAGAGCAAATTATCCACGTTCATATTTGTTTAGATGACTGCGTTGAATAGTGTATATGACGTAACGAACTAAGCTATTCACTTGAAAAAGCTACCCACAACTTCTTAACTAGTATGGATGGATGCCCGTAAATAGAGAATAAAATATAAAAGCAATATGGATACTCGGATTTTTTAAATTTGGTAACTTTTGCGGATAGTAACTCCAAAACCCTTTATAATCTCATAACTCCCAATGCAGCTACCAGATCAAAACCAAATTAGCAGGATCGATTGATATAGACAAGAAGCAGGTTTAATGCACTTTTGATTACGCTGCTAGCAAAGAGCTGTCAGCAACGGGAAAATTTATCTGTTTGGTACTGAAAGATGATAGTGCCCAATTTACATTTGAAAAATATCCTATCATGAAAGTGAAAAGTATATGCCAATTCATCCTAAATTTTGAAACATTTACTGTCAACAACCCTATAAATCTGTCTACTCCTGGAACTTCTGATGCAGTCGTCGAGGCAAAACTACATTTACAGGATAGATTTGATTCGAAATGTATCATATCTAGTATAATTTTTGTGGCTCTGATTAGGCGATTTGAACTCTTTCGTTCTTCCAAATTCTAGTACTAAATTTTCATATGCTAAATATCCTATGAAATTATCCAGTTTTGACTACACAATTTGATTTTTTAATTTAAAGCCTAAAAAATCTGAACGAAACCAACACATTTTCTCTGTTTTTCTTCGAATCCAAATTCTGCGCGCCAGAATAATTTTATACAGCATTTGATTGTGTATTATTTAATGATGAAATTCTCAATGTCAACCATTGACACTTTTTTGAAAAATTACTGTCGAATCATTATTACACAAACAAAAATGATAGCGCAATTAAAATAACTTTCCCATCGATACCGTGTGCTAGTTACGAGTTTCATGCCTAGTCATGACGCTCAGCAAAATTGAAACTACATAATTGACCGAGATTATCTTTATTATTTCCATGCAGCTATTGAAATGTTACATCATTTTGGAAATGGTGATATATGTTGGAATAAATATATCTTGAGCTGAATGGAACTGATTAACGCAATCGTATCGAATCAGTCGTCTTGATAGTGTCAAAGCAGAAACAAAAATGGAACGCTGGCAAAATAAAGTGGCCGTTGTGACGGGTGCTAGTTCAGGAATTGGAGCTGCTACAGCTATCGATTTAGTGAAAGCAGGATTTGTTGTAGCTGCCTTAGCAAGACGAGAAGAACGTCTACGAGAAAACCGAAATGCTCTTCCGAAAAGCCTACAATCTCGTTTCCATCCCATCAAGTGTGACGTTTCCAAAGAAGAAGATGTTAAGAAAGCTTTTGCATGGATCGAAAAAAACTCTCGGAGGAACTGACGTTCTGATCAATAATGCTGGTATCGTTGCTATGGGGACCAGTTTGTCCGCTCCTGAAAACATCGAAGATATTCGAAGAGTTGTGGATGTGAATGTAATGGGAGTGGTGTATTGCGTACGCGAGGCCTTTGCTTCCATGAAAAAACGAAATAGTGACGGTCATGTGGTCATTGTGAATAGTGTAGCTGGACATAGTGTACCACAGGTTCCTGGCTTTGTTCTCAATATTTATCCTGGTACAAAGCATGCCGTTACTGCTATGACAGAGACATACCGTCAGGAGTTCGCTAATGCAGGGACAAAAGTAAAAGTTACGGTGAGCTTATTTATTTACTTCGTGCGCAACATAAGCATTGTTAGAAATTTATTTGCACTTCCGTTGCTGAAGCTTTGAATGCCTGTTTTATTTTCGTTATATAAGAATACAGTGTTACATTTTTATCCTGCAGTTTTTGGAAAATTAGGATTTTCGTTCAACCTCTAAAAATGCCCATATAAATAGCGTTTCTGTTTCAACCACTGTGGTATTTCGGTAGCCGAAATTTCAAAGAATATGTTATTAGCGAAAAGATTTTGCGCTGAAAATCAGCACTTTTTTCAAATCTATTTGTTTATTGGCGAAACCCCTTTGGCAAGTTCCTTATTTGGTGTCAGAGTGAAATTTCCTCAACTAATTGCAAACATTTATTTTTTGGAAACAAACACCAATTCAGTTAAACACATTTGTAACTATATTTAAAGATTCGGTATTCTTCATTTTCAATTTCAACTCTGAATTCATAATCAAAGCATTTGAACATCCTTTTCACATGACTTTCTTTCTTTACAGAGCATTAGTCCTGGTGGTGTTGATACAGAAATAGTAAATATACCAGATGAGATGAAAAAAGATATGCCTTTTTTAAAGTCGGAAGATATTTCCAATGCAATCTTATACATTATTAGTACACCACCTCATGTTCAGGTAAGGCATTGATTTTGTTTTAAATTTAACAAACAAAACATTTGTAACTTGTTTCAGATTCACGAAATGATTATTAAACCGCTCTTTGAGCCGATTTGAATGCGATTAAAATATCATGTAAAATTTGAATGATTTTGCAATCATAAATTTTTTCGAAACTATAATTTATCGACATTTTATATTTATTTGCCAATAAAAGAATTAAATAAAATAAAATAGCTCTTTTCTTAAGCTGGCTATTATTTAGTTTAACCATAATAAATGTTTGAATTATCCGTCGAAAAACGTAGGTCGACTGCAAAGTGAACCCACCCAAATAAAGTCATGGAAATCAATTAATTAAATTGATCATTTCTGTCACAGAAATCGAGCCATAACAATTTAAATATAATTTATTTCATAAAACAGTACATAGCAAAAGTGATGTTAGAACAAGGTGCACACTTATAACTCCGATCATAATATACTATTAACTTTTACAGATTAGTTTCGCTTGTTGGCCCATTAAATACCGGCACACAATTTTCACTGTGATATTTATCGAAGCCTAGGAAATGTAGTTTCAGTTGGCGCAAACGAATAAAAATTTTAAACCGATTTGAATTTAATTTTTATTCCATCACAAGTACAATTTTTATAGCAATTTTTATACAATTTTTATACAAGTACAATATATAAAATGAGTAAATATAATTCTCAATCCTAAAATTCAACGATGTTGACAACATTTCAATTGAAGTCATAGGGTTTCAGCACCTACGACATCAAGAATGGTCGTTGTCAAGATAATGACGTAATCGTGTTTTCTCATGCAAACAAGATGTTAGACATATTCCGGATAGAAGGAAGGGATGGAAAGGGAAGTAGGTAGATATGCAATTGGGTTGATTTCAATTAATCCTTAAAAGCAATAGTCAAAATCAAACAATCATCAAACATAAGCCTAGGTCAATTCAATTCAAGGAAGTAAATTCAAATAAATTCCACATATTGGATAAATTCAATTGGTTGCAGGAGTTTTTACAGAATTTTCGCAACATTCATAAAATATATATTTTTTTCGGTCTACTCCCACCCATTCCAGCATAAACCGAAACTGAGGTCATTTCTGTTACTTACATCAATCAGCAAAATGTATTTAAATTCTACAGAGTGGGATTGTAATTTATGTTCGTTATAATCCACCGTTTACTACCCTCCGATAATTTAATTCCGCTAATCTAAAGTTTAATCATCTCTTACACTCAAAACGCATATTTTTTGTTTGTATTTTATACCGCAGCCCTAGAATGTCTGTTCCCTGATACTGTTCATTTCTTCGACGCAAAGTGTTCTAACATTGACAGAATGTTAGAGGCATCCGGTTTCAGTCAGCACAACGTTCAGTGGCTTAGACACTCATCTACTGCACGCCCGGTTGGTGAACGTATTGAGCTTTTTATCGAGTCATTCAATTTGCAGTAGGTAGTAGGCTGTTTGGCAAGAATCCCTTATATATCTGGACACATACTATAACAGTTTATAGCTTCTAACTCCAATAACTATTCAATTTGGGCTATTGCAGCCCTTGGAAGTTGGATCACAACCTAATTTCAGCCCACTTTAGCACCTCTTCTCTGATTAAAAATCACTAAAAAATCAACCAGACGACTAGTCTGACACTATGTCAAAGTCAACACATTTTTCAAAATAGGGGAAATTTATTGTAAATCAAGATTAGACTAAAAGCCTAGACAGACAGGCACTTAAATTACTAATTTACTAATGATCATTTATACCTAAATTAGTAATTTAAAAGTACCTGACACACAGCCCTTGCGTTAATGATGAATACTGTCACTGACTATCTGTCACTCAAAGAAACAAGTTTTTGTAAAATGGAGAAATTGAAGGAGTTTTAAATATATGTTGTCTCTCTTATGTGCTAATTAATAAAGTTGAAATAGAAACCGGGCAAAAACTACATTAAAATTGTATAAATATTTTGAAATTTTTTGTATAGTGTTTCCTAGACAACTAGTTTGTTGGTATCCGACAGCAAAAATGACAAGCGGTCCCCCATCTAAGTACTAACCGCGCAAAACACTACTTAACTTCGGTGATCTGACGAGAACCGGTCGTTCCAGAGTGGTATGGCCGTATTTAATTTGACGTTTCAAAAAAGTTGTCTTAGTATTTTTCAATGGGAAAAGCGACTTTTTAAAAGGGAAATTTGTATTATATCGGGCAACTCTACTTCATTAAAGATTAAATTACGAAAGTCTGATGATCATTAGCGATTTGCTAAATGATTGATAATTTGGTCATTTATTGGTGATTAGTCCAAATTACCATATGACACACGGCACTTAAATGATGATTTAGGGTCAATGATCATTTGGGCTGCGCTGTCTGTCTAGGCTCTAAAGACAGACGACACAAGTTAATGATCATTAACACAATGATCATTGAACGCTAATGATAATTTGTTTGGAGAGTGACACACGGTTATTTGAATGAGGTTGTTTAACAGCTGTAGGTTGTTTGAATTTGAATGGTATTATTTTGACAGCTATTGTTTATCGAAACAAATCAAAAAATCAGAAATTAGTACAAGTTTTACTGCGAATGAGCCTTTGTGTGAAATTATGGAAATTTTACACAAAAAAAAGTTTAATCACGACAAGGAAGAAAATATAAAATGTTCAGGTATTGAAGAAGAGAATACGAAGAAATGTGCAAAAAATGAAACATTTGCATGCCATATTGTAATATATTCGAAATAATATGTTTATGTTTTTGACAGTTAGAAACTACATTATTTCAAATGGAATTTCCCGAATTTCCCCAGTAAATTTCATAATCTTCTCCGTAGATGGTGCGACAATCGATAAGAGCAAATGAGATTAGCTTCCAATTCGTAGAACCTCATTGATGATGTTATAAATGATGATTAACCATGACACACGTAATGGATAATGATCATTGGGCTCGAAATGATAATTAACTTGTGTCGTCTGTCTAGGCTCTTAATATGATGCATATAAGACTTTCGAGGAGTAAAAACAATTGGTCTATTGAGCTGTGAAAGTCGTTAAAACCATTTCTTCAAGCATTATATTAGACTTTGATTTTGGGTGAATTTAAATCCAGAAAGAATAATGTTAAAATTATGTAAGATTCCGTGCTACTATCCACGAAAGAGAATACGCCAATGCATGTTCAGTAAAGCGATGACTCTGACAGTAAGCAGGCAGAAAATGAAAAGTAATTCAAAATTCATACGTAGTAATTCAAAATTAATAGTAATTCAAAATTAATAAATTGTCGAGTTTATTTACTGACAAATAACATTTAGTAAAACTATGTTGTTCGCGATTCAAAAATGAAAGCAGAGTGAATAATATACACTTGTAACTAATATACTTTTAATTATATTTTTAATTTTTACTTTTTAAATATTCTCTGCTTTGTCTCTGAGGATATACGTTGTCTATGTTAATTTATAGACAAGAAGGGATCCTTAATCACTAATTAATAACCTTAATATTTTTCAACATTAAGATTAATTTTCGCGCTTCTCCGAATTTGCCTTTGTCAAAACGTAAAGTATTCAATAAATAACTACCTAACTGAAGAGTTTATATGTCAATTAAATATTTTCAGCTTACATAAGTCAAGATTCATAAATTTATTTAATTAATTTATATCATATATCATGTAGTCTGGAATTGGATTCAATAGGGAAAATTAAATCGTAGTTACTTGTTCGCATGTAATATGGGCTTAAATCAACACGTATTTAAAAACATATTCTTTCGTAAAGCTGTTTCTCACAAAGATATACGACTAAAGTGAAATAATTGTTTCGACTTTTCTCAATATTTTAATTATCGAATAATTATAACAACATAATAATACGCAAAGTTTAAGATACCACAATAGTGCAATCACATCATCTCTCCAACTGGTTTGATTGTTAGCTCATGAATCTAAGAAACAAAATGTCATAAAACTCCCTTACTAATACATCCAAGTACTTGAGATACCTGAACATGTGGAGGTGTCCCCAAAACATACATGATAGCATTCGAAACATCTTTATCTTCTAGGGCAGGAATAGCTTGCGATTTTAGTAGACTTTTCTGAAACATTTCTGTATCAACAATACCGGGACTAATGCTCTGAAAATTAACATAAAATTATTTTGGTTATTGCAACTGTGTCAATAAACGTTTGTGGTAAATTTCACGGAAAGAATATAAAATAAAAGGATAAGACAGGCCACAAACAATAAATATGCTGGTTAACATGACATGATTCTGAATTTGAAACGTCCAATTTGCTATAATTTGTTAATATATCATAAACTGTATGGAAATAAAAAGCTTTTGAGACTTAGCTATTGCCAAGTGAATGTTAACTTTTTATCTTAGCTTAGTCAAGTGATTTATCATTATTTTTTGAGTTGGAATCAATACGTACAGTCACCTTGACCTTGGTTCCTTCGTTGGCAAACTCTTGACGATATGTCTCCACCATAGCAGTCACAGCGAACTTTGACGGACAATACATGTTTGTAGAATTCCCAGGAATTATAGGCACTTTATGACCAACAATACTATTCACTATAACAACATGACCTGCAACATTCCGTTTTTTCATTGACTTGAACGCTTCGCGAACACAATACACCACAGCCATTACGTTCGTTTCCAGGATCTCTCGCACTGGCACTGTATTATCTAGAGAGGTTAACTTGACATTTGGTCGTGTTATTCCAGCATTATTGACAAGTATATCCGCTCCACCTAGGTGTTCCTCGATCCAGCTAAAGGCGCTTATCACATCAGCCTCATTCGATACATCGCATTTGATGGGGTGGTATCGGCTCTGCATGATTTTCGGAAGATTCTTCTTGTTTTCGTTGAGTAGCTCGATACGACGAGCCAATGCAACGACACTGATTCCTAGATTTATCAGATCTGTTGCAACAGCAGCACCAATACCTGAACTTGCACCGGTCACAACAGCAACCGCGTTCTCCCAACGTTCCATTATTACACTGAACTAATCGAAAATGCCTTGAACTAGAGCTTCATAGCTGACTGCATCGATGTTTTTATATCAATCTAACTTGACAATCCAGCTACGTTGATTACACTGGCTATCTAAGTAATCAATAGCCAAATATAGCCATGAGCTTTTTCGTATAGATATCGTCGCTAAACTTGCATTATCTTGCTTCTTGATTAATTGTCGAATCAACAAAAAATGTTTAATTTCAATGATAAAAAATACGCAAACTGATTTTCCCCGTAATATAGGCAGACGCAAACAATAAGCTTTCGAGTAGTTAGAATACAATCAATCCATTAAAACTAGTGATGAGCGTTTCTGTTGTTTTCAAAAAAAAATAAACTGTTTTTTAAAACTGTTAAAAAAAACAGTTTGCTTACGACAAGAAAAAATGTTATGAAAAAATGTATTTGAAATGTATGTAGTTCAATTCAGAAACATCGTTCATAGTTTGAATAATCTTCAATTAATTCAGTACAATGAATTTTTACGTATTATGTTTTTTCTTACATATAGTTTATGTATTATGTCTTCCACCATCGTCTCGCAAACATTCCTTGCTAGGTCTAAGCGCTTCCAAACTGAATTGATACTTGTATTGTCCCAATATTCCAATATATTATCTGCTAGATCAACGTATAATAATACATCGATCAGAACACATGGTCGTAAAGAATCAACATACATGGTCGTATGCTGGTTCTAGTAAGCAGCATTCAAAACAACAGCAACTGTTGTTGTTTTCAATGCTACCTACACAAACTAGCTCTTGATCACGATGCAAAAATACGCACCTAATAAATCTGACAACCCCGTATTATATATACATACATACATAGTTTGCCTCTGAAAATCTGTTTTCCGCAGCTTAAGGGGTTACGCCACAGTAGAAATTTCAGAAAATTGATTTTCTTTTTATTGGCTTAAAAAACCCTTTGAAACCTCTAGAATAAGAGGCAAACGGTTTCATACCTGCTGGAAATCGTTTTCAAAGAAATTTCGAGCACTTTTTCGACTCTTCCCGACTGCTCGAAAATGACTACCTGCGATAGATACGACACCTGCTCATTGGGTACAGCATTATGTCTTATCATACGATTTCCAACTTCTCTAATACACTAATATAAGTCGTTAGAAACATTTTCAAGCATGTTGAACACAAAGTTCAGTAGTACAGTGTCCTTTGATGTTGAGAGAAGACGTAAATTTTGCGTGGAAGTTATTCGAATCACGATTTTTTTGCAGTGCTAATTTCTCACACGTTATTTGTAGCTTTTACATTTATGTGAGTTACAATGAGTGAAAAGAAAGTGTATGCAAGCCCTAAAAGCTCAAAAATATCGTATAAGACGCGACGATGGACCAACGTGACGAAACGACGACCGTTGAACAGATATGAGGAGGAGGAAGATTCGGCCGGTGTCAGCGCTTTGGCAAAAAAATTGAAAGTGGATTCTGACGTTATCGATGTATAAAGTAAATTTGGTTATTGATTGGAGGTAAAAAAAATTAAATGATCAACATTTTTTATTTTATCATACTTGAAACACGAGTCAAAACTTTAAACGCGTTTTTCTCGAAACACGTTTTTTCAAATCGGCACGCAGCATAACTCAAACAATTTTCGATTTTTTCACTCCAAATTAATATCACATTTTTAAAACAACATTCCGCATAGAAATACGTAGCCGATTTTCAATAAGTAAATATCTCGTTTTTTTAGCTACAAATAAGTGCCGGTTTTTTTGAAGGAAAATGCACTTTTTTTTTCAAATGCTCGCCAATTTTACAAAAATAAATATTTTCAAAATCCCCTACGTATTTCTCTAGCTATACTAATGTTCTTTAAGAAAAACATTTTTATTTTGTTCCAGATTAATTTTTGGTGCACTTCTACAGCGTGCCGCGGAGCCCCTCCAAAAAAAACCGTTCAGCAGAAACGGCTGTTGGGCAGCCATTTTGTAATATTTTTTAATTAACAAATTTTTTTTAAAAACTTCAAAACATGTTTAACCAACATCTTTAAAAAGAATTACCCTTTTACTTTTCCTTCAACTTAAAAAAAAATCGCAGAAAAACGTTAAATTTTCGCTCTCTACTGTGGTGTAACCCCTTAACAGTTTTTCACTACTAAATAGTTCGTTTTAACAAACGAAAAACAGTTCGTTTTAGAAAAACGAAAAACGATACGTTTTACAAAAATGATTTGCTTTACGATTGGTTTTAGAAAAATTATTCGTTGTAGAAAAACGGTTCGTTGTAGAAAAATGATTGGTTTTAGAAAAACTATTCCTTTAAGGAAAATTGTTCGTTTTAGAAAAACGGTTCATATAAGAAAAACCATTGGTTTTAGAAAAACTATTTGTTGTAGAAAAACGGTTCGTTTTAGAAATGCTGTTCGTTTTAGAAAAACTGTTTGTCGCTATTTGGAAAAACTGTTCGTTCGTTTTTTGCAGCCAAACGTTTTTGCAAACTGTTTGGCGTTTTTGGGCCCATCACTAATTAAAGCTAGCTTTACCGAGACGCAGCACGCAGCTCCATTCTTAACTACGCTGAATAATTTGCGGTTAGTCGAAAGATTGCGTGGAAAGCCGAATTGAAGTTCGGAAATAGACTTTGATGCTTGAATGAATCCTTGAAAATATGACTTTTTCAAATACTTTGCCTAAGAAACAGCTAGGGTGCTTCTAGGATGCCTTAAATCCTTTTACATTAAAACAATAGACGTAAATTTTCACTCAGATGGAAAGTATATATGTTTCAGATAGATGTTAAATATAAGTCATAACATGAAAATTACCTTCCTAGAGAGATTTTTGTCAAGAATGTTTAGCGAGCCATTGTCTTCGACAGACGACCTCAGTTTCAAGTTGCGAAGACTTCCTATATTTCGAACGGTTTACAAAAAGAATGTGATTGAAAGTCAGTGGAGGATAGAAATAATATTCGAATACTAACTGAAAAACTGCTAAAGTCAAAATTGGATGAATGAAATATGAGTGTGTGAAAATCATGCAATTATGCCGCTAAAACGATGATTTTTTTCTTTTCAGAGCACGTCAGATTGCCATCATCAAGCTGTAATGTGACAGCATTCCATTAAAAAAAACGTGAACTATTTTTTTCGGAAATTATTAAAGCTGCCATACTTTGCGTGAAGCTCTTTCGTGGGTTGATAGCTTTTTGTTCCGTTGTTTGTTACGAAGATTGCGAAAAATCAAGTGGATTTGATTTTTGAATTAGTTCAAGTATTTTAAGTACCGCGTTCTTTGCCACTACCTTCGAAAGTTGCTTCTATATTTGATAAGAGCTGAGGGGCTCTATCTAATTTCGGGTCGTTTGCATCGAAACTTAATTTTTGTGAATTGTGTTCAAAAGCTCTGCAACGAGATTGTCTATTTGACTATAATCAAGTGATGGAACATCTAACGGGTCAGTTTTTATCAATCACCGGAATTTGCGATGGGCTAATATTCTATTGGCCAGCTTATTGGGATGGTGATCAAGAGCTGCAATATATTTTCTACTATGGTTCTTCATTTTCTTCGCAAACGCTTTGATACGCAGGTCCGTGTGGGGACTAACGTTACGGAAGTACCAAAGAGCTCCTTTGATAGATCTAATTATTTTTGATTGGGTACTCAGAATGAATTTAAACCAATTTGTTTCCTTTTGAAGCCAGATTTATTTTAATTACTCGACTTATATCGATATTTCGAGGATAATCTGCTCTCTTCTTCAGTGCTTATCGGTCTGTTCGATGGGCGGGCTGATCCCCAAAATTATAAGCCGCAGGCTCAAATTGGCTTCAAGGCAGACTTGTAGACGAGCTTTTAGGGTCGAGAGAAAGTTTTGACATGTTAATGAACATCCATTTAAAATTATTGAACTGGAGCTTCAATTGCGATTTTTTGCTTCAGTATGTCGTTTTCAGGTGAGCCTCTTATCAAGGTGAATTCCGAGATACTTCACTTCGCTGCTTTGAAGTGTTGGTTCATTGTTTAGAAATACTTGAAGACAAGTGAGTTAAAGCAATACGAACATAACGTGGACGCAGTTTGATTTCTCCATTTTCAAGTAAGATGTGTGCTTGCAGTGCTCGGGATGCCAGAAGTGGATTTGACGCAGTAGTTAGAATGACGACGTTGTCCGCAGAGGTAGCTGTAGTTGTTTGTCAATTATTGGGAGATTAGATGTGAAGATTGTGTAGGGTACAGGTTGCAAAACACTACCTTAACATACTCCAGCATGTGCTCGAAATTTTCAAGTAGAATTGCTTTTGTATCTAACCTGGAACGTGCGGTCTGCTAGGTAGGAGAAAGTAAATCATGGATGTTTTTCGGAAGTATTGATTGCCAGACTTTGTCAAAAGTTTGAAATACGTCTAAAATGAGTGCTGAGTAATACTTCTTATCTTCGAAAGCTATTGTGATATCGCATGCGATTCGATGGGCCTGTTCTATGGTGATGTGATGCCTTCGAAGCCCAAATTGATGTTCTGAAATTTTTCCTGAATCTGAGTTTGGTGTGATCTGGGCAGCTGCCAATTTCTTCGTGCCTGCCTTTTTTCCTGTGCTTGGATTTTGATTGATGAAGAGTAAGTGTTCTTTCGAGCTGATAAATGCAAATTAATTTGCGACGTCTCTGTCCAATGACTCCAAGACATGCTCGTTAACAAGAATAACTGCAGAATTGACTTGTTTTGTGTGGTTCTCCTAGAAATATTGAGTTGGAGAGGTATAGTATGAATGCATTCCAGTTGGTTTCGTTCGAATATGTAAACTTACAGGAAGCGTAGTTGAGTGTCATATCTAAAGTAATGATGACAGGAGAGTGATCTGGCGACAGATCGAAAACTGCTTCTGATTTTAAGGAATCCCCTTCAAAATCGCGATGTCAATAGAGTCCGGAATTTATTGATTTCCAAGTTCAGTTAAAATATGCTTCAACCCCTTGGTTTGTAGTGTTTTGAAAAGTACTTTGCCCTAGGAGTAATGAATTAAGACGGTTCTTTTTTAACTTGCCCATAGATCAAGTAGGAAGAAAGCAAAATGAAGTGCAATGTCTCTGACCTTAGTGTGGGTTACAGCGATGATCTTAACCAGGCTATCAGCTGGTTCGATTGAAAATATATCAAATACAGCGTCTCGCCATTATAATGGCGGGACAGGTTTGGAATCATGCTAAATTATGCTCTTCTGCCAGAACCTTTTTTAATTGCGAGCACTTTGTTTTGTAAAAGCTGCTTAAAATATACATGAATAGTCTTTGGTCACATCGAGCAAACATCAATATGTGCATCTTCTTACAAACTACTCCTAGATGTGATATAATTTGCAGGTTGTATGAACGCAGGGTTTAAAAATTTCAACATTATAGTGATAAAATCAGGGCTAAGATTTGGTAGCATATAAGAATGAGCCTTCACATAACAGGAATGAGCCTACCTTTTGCGTGGGAGAATTAAGGTCAAGCTATTTATAGTCTATAAATAACTATATTACAATAGAGGTACTTACCATTAGTGAGTTCGAATGATTTCAAGGGAATTTCACGCAGCCCCTAAGGTACAAGTTACTGATAGAAGATTCTTAAATGCGCTTATCCGCACTGTTTCTATGTTTGTATTATTAAAGAGAAACAGCAGAGATGTTTACAGCTTAAAATTACAATGATGATGATACTTGAAAGCCAGAAGGAACCGCACTCGGTGAATACTGGATTAAGACTGCGCCTCTATCTGAAATATCAATACCAAACAATATCTTGCGGAATTATCGATTCAATATAATACTAAATCCAGGATATAGAGATACGGAAATGCAAGAAAAAATGAAGCAAATGATTTTTGAAACCTACATTGAGGATATTTTTTCAAATTTTGCTTCAAGACTTCAACTTCCAAAAGTAAAAAAAAGTCCAGACTAGAATCTACATTAAATTGTCGATAACCATCGTTATGCATTGTAACCTTCACTTAGTTGAAACATGATAGATCATCACAACATGTTACGTGTGTAAACAAATGAACGAAATCAACTTTGACCGTGATGTGTAAAAAACCATAATGTAATCTTTTCCCAGTTTTCTCTATTTTCTTCATATGTATTCAAGTTGTTGTTTCAACCGTAGGTGAGAACATTTTCTGGAACTTAGTTACCTTCTAAAATTTGAAAAGCCATTGACCTAAATGACTGTAACTTAAAAACTTGCTTTCTCAAAACTTTGAAAATACATCAAAACAAAGAAAATGCGTTTAAAACCTGGTTTTAATGATTTTATTTCATATTCACGTACATATTGTACAAAGATTTATGGAACTACGATCTTAAGATAAAAACTTACATGAAATGCTACTCTAAAACTTTTCGCCGAGAGGTTTGATAATCATTTCGTGGATCTGTAAGAATATCAAATAATTAGTGTTCACAGTCCTAAACAGGATCATCGAACCTGAACATGTGGAGCAGTTCCTAGTGTGTACAAAATTGCATCAGATACATCTCCAGGATCTAGCAATGGCAGCCTCGTCTTTTCACCCACCATAGCAGTGTCTACCAGGCCAGGACTTACGCTCTGGAAGCAAATAATAAATATCTTCGAAAAAAACTGGTTATACTATCACAACGAAAAATTATGTAACCCTACCATTCTAAGAGTTCGAGAAGACTTTCAATTTGTTTTTGCTAAGAACTTGGAATGACATCAAATACTGACCGTTATTTTAATTTTAGTTCCAGCGTTATCGAATTCTTGTCGATAGATTTCGGTCATGGCCGTTAATGCATACTTTGTTGGGAAATATACATTGCAAGTAGAATTGTACATCATTGGAACCTTATGGCCACCAATACTGTTCACAATAACAACGTGACCAGCCACTTTTCGCTCCTGCATTGAGCTGAATGCCTCGCGAACACAAAACACTGTCCCCAACAAGTTAGTATCTATAGTTTTTCGAATAACATCAGTATTCCCGGGAGTGGTAAGTTGCATGTGACTGATATTAACTCCAGCATTATTCACTAATATATCTACACCACCCAGATTCCTTTCAACCCATTGGAATGCACTCTTCACTTCACTTTCACTCGTCACATCGCACGTAATAGGATAGTAGTTTGATTGTAATCTAGGCGGTAGAGCATTTTGGTTTTGTTGTAGACGAACCTGGCGACGAGCCAATGCCACAACTTTTACACCGGCCGCAATTAGATCAGATGCAACTGCTGCACCGATTCCCGAACTTGCTCCAGTCACTATTGCAACTTTATTAGACCACCGCTCCATTCCCATCTTGATATAATAAAGACACAGCAGCATTTGTGACTGCTTTTATACGAGAAAATATTTCTGTGTCGGTATTATAAAGATTTAAACTTGGATACATGACGTCAGTTTGTCCACGTACCTCGTTGTAATTAAGTTATGGAGATATTTCAAATGTCGCGTACGCGTATTTTCAAGGTATCAAGCTTTATGTTTCTTCGGGGCTATTATTTTTGAAAAAACAATATTGAGGTCTTTGAAAAGTCACGCGCAGTTGTTGACTTGCTTTTTATTGCCTTAAAATGGAAAAAACTCTCTAACGCAACAGAACAATAGACAAATCGCGCAGATTTGAAGTGTATTTTCTACCTCACCGTGCTCCAACCTGTTTCGAGGGTAAAACCGCTTTGATCTCTCCAATGCATTTGAACTTATAGGGTGAAAATGTTTTCAGGATTACCACTTGCATAAATTTCAAGATTTAGGAAAGTCAAACACTACAAAACTTTGAAAGCAGCATCTCCTGTAACAGAAATAAAGAAATCGGTCAGTGTTTGCAACACTTTACCAGCACTGCAACAAAAAGTTTCCCACAAAAGCCTCAAGTCAAAATCAGATTACCCTATAAATCTGGATTTTATCCGATAGCTTCGTAGAAAGTTACAGGAATGGAAAGATGTTTGGGATCACTATCCGAAAAATTTCCAGAACTTAGAAAATTTAAACATTGGTAACTTATTTCCATTGTAAATGTTCGCGATATGAATACTTAATGTAAGCATTTATTGATACGAAAATAGCAAAAACACCTAGCGCTGGCAACCCTTTGCTGGCATCAAAGCCAAAAATATATGGCAACTACCTCACATTGAAATGAACCTTTCATCATTTCGTTTCGATCCGATGACTGCATTGGAAGTTATAGGGGTACAAACAAATTTAGGGCTACCACTCACAAACAAATTCAAATTTTCGAGATTTTATTATTTGTTGATTGTAACTACAAGATCATTACCGTTTGAATACTTTTTGATAAAAATACTTACTAAAGATATGAGAAAAAAATACAAAGCCAACAACAGTTGGCAACCCTATATTGGTTTTTCAACTTTACCCTTTACCATATGAATTTTGTTTTGATTTCATCATAGTACTGGAAGTTATGGGGCAAAAACCTTTTATTTTTCTGAAAAAAATTTTCAAAATCCAAAACACCTAAATTACCATAACTGGTGGCTCCAAACGAGTTTTTCAACCAAATTTCTACCACACGTGGCTTAGAGTAAGGTTCAGCTACTGTGTGAATTTGATATAAAATATGTTCACCAAATCAGAATTCATTCATTTTTCTTTGTAATTTTTTAAGATGGCACCACTGGCACTAAGTTGCCCACATTTCCAAATCGCTTCTACCAGACTTGGTCCTACTTAATACCAATGCATTCTAAGAATTTCAGATGTATTTGACTATTTGGTCGTGAGTTCTCGTGAGCAGAAGTTTCGGATACTTAAAATATCGGTAAATTGGCGGAGGGCTACCGTTCTTGTCTGATATCAAATTTCAAAAGTTTTACTTAAATTGGATGGATAAGTTTGTGTCGATCACTTGAGTGGTTCAGACTCGTATGTAGTTTCCCTGTTCGATTAAGCTTGCGGACCAGTGAAATATCGGTCTTGAGGTATATTATTGTGTCGACATTTTGGGGCATATATACTTCTATAGTGCTGGCCTAAAAGAATCTAATTAGAGATTCTGTGAGTAGGCTATATAATAGATTAGAGGATATCAAACTCTGCCTGTAAAACAAGCACTCGCGTTCTGTGAAGACTGGCTATAAGAGAAGAATAGCTCACCGGAAGAAAGAAAGAGGGTCGAAAACTATTTGAAATTTACTTCGGTTTGAATGAATGAAAGCTACTTTACTTTCAAGAGCACACCGAAAAAACAATACAATCCACGTCTTATATTGGAATTCCCACAAAATGGCGCCCTATAACTCGATGATTCACCGGCTATTAACAATCCCCATGGATCAAGAACGTTTGAAATCAAAAGTTAAATATGTTAAAGCTACCGTGAGAATAAATGGTTTTGACGAGAAAATAATTGAAAATCTTGTCAAAAAGAAGAAGCACAAAATACAGTGTGATCTGCTAACGACGCTCTTTACACAGGAAAATCCAAAAACAGCCATATGACTTCCAATAATTTCTTCGTCAATATTCAAAAAAGTTCGGGAAGTTCTTGAACGCTTTGATATCAAAGCAGTTCCAAACAGTATGGCTACAAAATAAGACGCTAAATTATGTCACGCAAAAGACAAAAAAAGATGAAAAGGACAAATGTGGAATACAGAATTACATGCCCAGAATGCGACAACGTATACATTGGTCAATCGAAACGCTTAGTTGGTGGTAGACTAACAACATAAGCGGGAAGCAGCCTCAGCGAGCAAAACGAACACAATGTTTTTACGACTAGCAGTAGCGAAACACATCCTGGAGGAGGGGCACAACATAGCATGGGACAACGTGAAGATGATTACGGAGGTGCAACCGACGATAAATAGACGACTAAGGACAGACCAGAGAAACAGCATCACCATTGTTGAGGTTAATTTAAACAGACATTTTATGGTTAGAAATAAACAACCAAATGTAATAATTGTAATTAGTATATATAGTTTAAATGTACTTAAGCATGTGATTATTACATGATTAGAGGTAATTAGCTATAATGAATACTTTAAAGTAAGCATTATAAGTAAGATTCCTAAGTTACAATTAGTTATCCTCGAAATCTAAATATATCTAGCTTTTATGCCTGAAGTACAGTCGACGCAGCGAGGCGCAGCCATCAATGACCAAGCGCAGCCAACGAAATCGCCTGGTTACACTGAAACGTGACTAAGTGTCAGTGAAGTAGAAGAATTTTCAGTTGATGTTTGAATTTCACAGCGACATCTCTGTATCCGCCTGTAGCCTTCTCATGAATAATCGGACGCTAATTCACTTGGACTATCAGCATCTCTATTGTCACCTCGTTATCCAACACTGCATCTTTAATTGACTGCATTTTGAAATAATGCTATGTATTTTTTGATTTATTCGAGGGTGTTCTTTTCTATGCACTGTAAATGAGTTTAATTCTAAGTAAACTCAACCTTATATTTATGCCGAATGCTTTAAAAGTTTATTTTACTGCTTGCCTTTTACCATAGTCACCTTTGAAATCTTACTTGGCTCTTAAACATTTTCCAATGTTATTTAAATTAAACATCCGTTTGTTATACTATTAGCATAATATTTCACTGATGGGCTTTGAGGAGAAAGCCAAATAGCCCTCGTTATAAATATGTATGTAAGAACATTTGACTAGATCTGGCTTGTAGGAGAAAAAAACTGGTCTTTAAACCATAATTAAATTAAAAGTAATCCAACGACAACCCTCGTAGGGGTCTAGGAGTTGAAGCTGGTGAGGAGCTTCTTTACAATTTTTTCAATCAATGTGAATACGAGTGTGGAATTCGACGACTCACTTTACCCCTGATTTTTAACCACGTACCTAATCAGAGCTAGGTGAACTCAAAGCTTGGTTCGCGGGCCTTCGTCCGAACTTGGATTCGAATCAGGGATCCCACAAGCAAGAAGTCAGTAATCTACCAACTAGACTACTCAAGTATTTTAAATTACTATAATCAATGTGCTATTAATTATCTTTCAAATTTGCTCTTAACTATCTTTTTATTTTACTTTTAACTATCTAAGCTATTACCAATAAAAATTGTTTTCGAATTCCTCAAAAAATTAATAATATAAAATAAACTCTATTTACATTTTCGCATGCATTTCAAATCCCGCGCGTTTCTCAAGTAATTACAGCTGATTGCAACTCTTCGCTGCGACAAAAGTTGAATCCATTTCGACCTGAGCTGCGCCTGGCTGCGCATAGCTGCGACTTGGTGTGCTCGCTGCTATGGAAAACCCATATAGTCAACTCAACTGACAGCTTGGCTGCGCCTGGCTGCGGTAGACGACGTCGCAGTGTGCTTCAGCGGTTAAAGGAAAATTCTTATGAACACAAAATGGAAGCATCTGTTGGTTCAATATTTACGAAAAGGTCGGGTGCTGGCAATCCTTTGTTAGCACCACAGCCAAAACTGTAGCAGATCTGCTTCACGTTCAACCACCCTGTAAATTTTGTTTCGATTGGGTGACTGCGCTGGAAGTTCAAGGGGTGAAAAGAATTTTAGGGTTACTAGCCTTAAAACTTTTCAAATTTTCAAAGCCTAAATATTTGTTGTTAGCTGTCATTGCAGGATCATTTTAGTTTTTCAACCAAACCTCTACCAAATGTGGCTTAGAGTAAGGTTCAAGTACTGTGTGAATTTCGTTAAAATCTGATTGCTGAATCGGAGGCTATCGCCCAAAAAGTAGTTTTTTTTCTCTTTGATTTTTCAAGATGGCACCAGTGGCACATAATTGCCTGCTTTTCAAAACCAATTCTATCAGACATGGGCCTAGTTAATACCGACAGTGTAAGGTCCCAAAGGCATTAGTGCATCTGGCTAACTACAGAGACTGTTCAGAGACAAAAAAAAATGAAAATAGAACGCAAAAGTCAAAAATGAGCGCTAAAAAATTCACAGCCTTTTAATTACAATCTGCAATTTCAACTGTAAACTTTGCTCCCAAGTATCCAGGCTTATTCAGTTCTAATTTGCAAACAGAACTTCGTTTCAAATTTTCTGAACATAGAAAGTCCTGACATTCTATTCTTGTCAAGTGATGTCGTTGTGAAATGATCGATCATATCAAAGTTATTCGTGAAGAACCACTGATGATCCAAATTTTTGATGAAACTAGTGAAACCGATTGCGAGTATTTAATTATTCTTGAATATCATTTCTCGAATAAATACCTTAATATACACAATATCTTAATAAAAATGAACGCATACATATAATTTGCGAGAATATTAAATTTTATCAATGTTATCAGATAAGATAAAGCAGAAAATGAGTTTCAGCTCGCAAGCTAATCAATAATGTACATTATATTTAATATTACTTTTCATATTCAACACAGCCGTTCAAACTTCATTGCAGATAGAAGCTAATGTTTTGATTAAAACTTCTCACCAACAGGCTTGATCATCAATTCGTGTATCTGAAAAATATGATTACATTTACGAATACTATCTAATTTCGTATACACATAAGATATGGACCATACTTGAACATGTGGTGGCGTTCCGAGTACGTATAGGACTGCATTTGAAATGTCTTCTGATTTCAAATAAGCGAAATGTTGTAACATAGTTTTATCAGTGATGATTTCAGTGTCCACTAAGCCAGGGCTAATGCTCTGAAGAACAGAAATGCAACCATGGTTTAGCATTCAAAATTAATTTGCTAATTAAAAGCTTTGGGCGTTGGAAAAAATTTTTATACTCCACACATAATCCATTCATTTTTTGAAAAATGCATTAAACCTATCAAAGCTTACTGTCACTTTAACTTTTGTCCCAGCATTGGCAAATTCCTGGCGATAAGTTTCAGTCATAGCTGTCACAGCATGCTTAGTCGCTGGATAGATATTAAACGAACTTCCCGGCATAAATGGCACTTTATGGCCAGCAATACTATTGATTATCACCACATGTCCGTCCACATTACGTTTCTTCATCGAATTGAATGCCTCACGAACACAATACACTACAGCCATCACATTGGTATCTACAACTTCTCGCATGGGCTGAGTATTGTCAGGATCTGATAGATTTACGCCTTGGCGACCTATTCCAGCATTATTTACAAGAATATCGACACCACCCAGCTTCTTCTCAGCCCAATCAAATGCACTTTTCACTTGACTTTCATCCGAAACGTCACACTTTACTGGATAGTAATGGGATTGAAGATTGGCAGGCAGTGATTTCTGATTCTGTCGAAGACGTTCTTCACGACGCGCCAATGCAACCACTTTCACTCCAGCTTTCACTAGATCGGCCGCAATGGCTTCACCTATCCCTGAACTTGCACCAGTCACAACAGCGACTCTATTTTGCCAGCGATCCATATCCACTTCTGCTTCAATTGACAATTTTAGGGGCAAGAAATTACACTCAATTAGCATTAAGTGCTATATATAGCCAGCAGACATATACAATCAGTCGTCGCTATCTTATCTCGCACCTACATTAGTATGCTTCAACTATGTGTAGATAGATAAGCTTAATACTAGCATTTTCGTCCAGATGACCACTTGATTCATCGATTCAAACCAAAGTAATGAACGAATATGCTTGATATGTACATATGTGTACTGTTGCGTGTTTGCATAGTCAAATGACTTGCACAACTCAATAGTTGATTGAAGGTCGTGTAAGATATTATGAAATTACTTCCCAGCTCGAAAACTATTCAAATAGTAGTGCTAAAAATTAGTTAATATTGTTGACCTTAAAGACTAACTGCCCTATATTTTTCATATTTTGTATTTTATTTAGTGCAATATACGATTAATTATTATTAGTCATTTAAATAAAATATCTAGTCCCATTGTTTATTTTGAATAAATTAACTGATGCTAGAAACGATCACACATTCTCTAATGTATTAGAGCAATATCTTACTTAGAATTTATCTTCAATATCAATGAACTTTGCACGCTGGTCATAAGTTCAAATTAGTTTTTCTATCAAACGAAAACTATGAAAACTCTAACAGTCAGCACAGTGAGTATTTTGTTCCCTATAAAATATTCTGCTATTGGAACATAATTTTTAAATTATGTTTCAGTAAAATACAGATTGAATGGCGCTTCATTTAATCTAATAATACAATTGAAGAGCTTTCTAGTTGTATAGAAAGGTGTTTTGGGCCTGCCATCCAAAAAATGTCCAGGCCCTAAAAAATTTAAACATTGTTTTTTTTATTTTCATTGCAAATGTTCGCGATGTGAATAGTTAATACAAACATTTATTGGTACGAAAATAACAAAAACACCTCGTGCTGGTAGCCCTTTGCTAGCACCGAAACCAAAAATATGTCACATCTGCCTCACGTTGAAGTCAACTTACTCTGCGAATTTCGTATTGATCCGATCACTGCATTCGAATCTATAGGGATACAAAGAAATTTAGGGCTATCATCATCATTTTCAAACTTTCTAGATCTTAATATTTGTTGTTTATTTTCATTACAAGATCACTACGATTTGAAAATTCTGTGATAAAATCGCTTACTAAAGATATGCAAAAAAAATACAAAAACAACCATAGCTGGCAGCCATATCTTTTTTTTTCCAACTAGATTTCTACTGAATATTGCCTACAATAAGTTTAATTTGCCATTTGAATTTCGTTATGATTCCACGACTGTACTGTAAGCTATAGTGCAAAGAGCTTTATTTTCCTCAGCTAATTTTCAAAATTTAAGACACCAAAATTACCATAACTGGCAGCTTCAAACCAAACGTAGCTTAGAGTAAGGTTCAACTACTGTGTGAATTTCGTTAAAATTGAATGACTGAATCAAAATTTATAGGGCTAAAAGCAGTTATTTTTCTTAATAATTTTTGAAGATAGCGCCACTGGCTCAGAATTGTCCGCATTTCGAAATCGCTTCTATCAGACCTGATCCTACTTAAGACCAATACATTCTCTGAATTTCAACTGTATCTGATTACCGGGTCATGAGCTTTTGATGCTAAAAATATAGATAAATTGGGGAAGGGTTACCGTTCTTTCCCGTTGTAAAATTTCACATGTTTTACTTTGGCTGCGTATACAAAGCATAGTATTTATATATGAGTGTCTCTTTTCCCAAAAAGCGACAATTTTTCAGGAGAGTCGATGATTTAAAGGTTTTAACTTTCAGCGCCTGCTCTAGCTACAGGGTTGCCAACATGCTCATTAAAACACATATTTACATCTTAATAATGCCAATATGTCCTGAAAGTTTAATGATGATTTGATAGCTCTGTCAAAAGTTATCGCAATTTAAAAATTTAAAATTTCCAAAAAAATTAACCGATGCACATTTAAAACACGTTCGAAATTCATTTCGCTAACTTAATTTTTGCAAAAATTATTTGTGGACGGAATAACAGGTATATTAAAAATATCACTAAAACGGTCGCCGGCGCCAAAGAGTTAAAGATAATTGGCATTTGGTGAGACCTGGACCTGTTCTGCATATACACAGATGGCGCGTTGCCGAGAAATAGTCAATGAATGTTTTTGATGATATACATATATATATATATATATATATATATATATATATATATATATATATATATATATATATATATATATATATACATACATATGTATATATACATATATATGTATGTATATGTATATATATACATATATATTTATATATATATATATATATATATATATATATATATATATATATATATATATATATATATATTTATAAAATTTCAGCTTTGATAGCTTATTTGCGAACTCTCAACAGTAATATCGGCAAAATTGATATTTCGGAGTATGGTCCTATGTGCCATAGGTAAAATTTCCTCATCATTTTCCCAAGAACCGGTTTCTGAAAGTTTGTTTACGCTTCCAGATTAACCTCTAGCTTAAAACATACCGAGAAAAAATGATGCGATAATTACTTTTCATTGAAAATGTGTCATTTTATCAGCGATTGCAGTCCATTGGTAGTTGTTTTCATAATTGAAAATCAATTTTAGAGGCGATTGGAGGAAAACATTCGTAAAAGAAAGTAATTTCTGAGTCCTCAGGTTTAGGTTTTCATTAATATTACCATTTAACCAATTTTCAGTCGATCAACATGAGAAAAGAGACTTCTTTAGATGAAAAAAAAATTATTCTTCGGCTTCATAACCAGACCGTTCCATACAAAGAAATTGCATCCATCGTTAATAGACCCATACAGGTTCTGCAAAAATAAAATCTTAGAAAATAAAAAGCGCTCAGGGAGGAAGAAAATATTATCAGGACGTGATATGTGAATAATCGAACGAGAAGTCAAGAAAGATCCTTTTATACCGGCGACGAAAATCAAAGCAACACTAAAATCTATTTATAAAAAAGATGTTAGCGTTCATACAGTCAGAAATCATTTAAGGGAATTGGGCTACGTGTCTTGTATTCCACGAAAGAAATTCTTCGTTAGCGATATAAACCGTGAAAAAAGATTAAATTTCGCCAAAGAACATTTGAATAAAGATGTCGAATTTCGGAAACACGTCTTATTCTCGGATGAAACCAAGTTTAATGTGTTTTCTCACGATGGACGAGCAAAAGTGCGCAGAAAGCCTCTTACGGAGCTAGATACG
This sequence comes from Nemotelus pantherinus, assembly GCA_963978885.1. Taxonomy (NCBI): domain Eukaryota; kingdom Metazoa; phylum Arthropoda; class Insecta; order Diptera; family Stratiomyidae; genus Nemotelus; species Nemotelus pantherinus. Next base: position 8,793,217 of record OZ022266.1, read on the forward strand.
AAAAATATGATAGGAACTGTGAAGCATGATGGTGGTTCTATTTTGGTATGGGGATGTATGGCTTTCAATGGAGTTGGCGAGCTTCATATAATAGAAGAAAAAACGATGGATCACAAAGTCAACATCCAGATTTTAAGGGATTGGCTAGCAGCTAGCGTTCAAAAGTTGAATTTGGGAACAAACTACATATCGATGCAAGACAATGATTCTAAGCATACCGCCCACCAAACTCGAATGTGGATACTTTATAATATTCCAAATTGCTTGAAATGGCCCCCGCAATCACCTGATCTCAATCCAATTGAGCATGTTTGGGAAGAACTGTCGCGTCGACTTGCAACACATAACATCCGCAGCAAATCCACGCTTAAGGAAATAATAAAAGAAGAGTGGGGCAAGATCACTCAAGAATACTGCGCTAAGTTGGTTTCATCTATGCCAAGAAGGCTTCAAGCTGTCATAGATCGAAAAGGAAGTCCTACCAAATATTAAGAACCATTTATTGCTATCAGTTACCCAATACAGCAGGTGGAATATGGTCGAGGTTTGATTTTTGCATCACTTTTTCTCGGTAGCCAAAAATGGATTGATTTACTTTTTAATTTTTTTCTTATAGAAAAGTTATATTTTCTTTATTTTTTTGTATATCTAATCACTGTTTAGAAATATATTAATAGCAAGAAAAAAACCAACGGGCTTTTTATTCACTACCTTTAAAGACATGAAAAGATAAACCCAAAGAATTTCTTAAATATGAGCTTTTGCATCACTTTTTCTCGGCACTGTATATATATGTATATATATATATATACATATATATATATATATATATATATATATATATATATATATATATATATATATATATGCATCACATCCTCTTATTTTAGTTAAGGCACCCGTACCAATACATGCTATGGTGGCCAAGTTTTCAACTTCCTTTGCGTTGCAGTTGCTGGATATTTTTAGCCAGGGGCTTACTTGCTCACTCCTGACGGTAGCCAATACTGCGTAACCGACATGCTGCGCCGTAATTTTATCTCCTTTCTTGTCTCCCATGATTCATTCCTACCCGTAGGTCCATTGGAGCACAAACTGACATTTTCTCGCCTCCTCTCTTCTTAACATACTCTGATTCATGACTCAGGTATGAAAATCATTTATTAAACATACCTTATGAAACAATACAGTCGTAAAGTCATAGTTTGGAACCATAAACCGAAATGGCACGAGGCATTTGCCCATGAAGACATTAAGAGATCGTTCCAAGTAATCTATTTGAAATTTTCCCCATATCGCCCCCTATTCACAAAATGGACAATGTGGATAGCATAGTAGAAAAAAGCTCTTCAGAGCAAATTAAACCATTAACAGGTAGCAGATAGATTGTCTGTAGACTTAAAACCGGGGGATTCAAGATAATCAGCCGGATTAGGTTTTGACGAATTTAAAAATAAAAATAACTAATTTCATATTCATTAGCATTTATTTATATTCATATAACTTTTTAAAGATAGTTTTACGTCAAAGTTTCAGGTTTTACCCAATTAAATAAGACATTAGATAAGATATTTTTATTCTTTTCATCATGATTTTTATTTTTTCTTCTTTACCGTCTGCTCTATCCCTTGTTATAAATACAAAAGCTATGCCAGATCGATTTGATATATGATGAAGCTAGTGAAACGGGATGCGAGTATATTTTTTTTATCTTGAATATTTTTTCTTGAAAATTTTCTGAAATAAGTAGTACCTAAAACTAATAGTTGTTTTCTATTACCGACAAAGTTTAAAACGAAACGATAGTCTACAATATCTTATTAAAAATGAACACATACATATCATTTGCTTCAATATTAAATTTTATCAATGTTATCAGATATGATAGAGCAGAAAATAGATTTCAGCTCGCGAGCTAATCAACGCGATAAACTACATTTAATATTACTGTTCATATACAACATGATCATTTCACATACATATTATTTCACATATAAGCTGGTATGTTGCTCAAAACTTCTCGCCAACAGGCTTGATCGTCAATTCGTGTATCTGAAAAATATGATAACATTTATAAATACTGTCAAATGTGGCAGATATCGAAGATGTGTGCCTTACTTGAACATGTGTTGGCGTTCCGAGTACGTACAGAACTGCATTTGAAATGTCTTCTGATTTCAATGAAGGAAATTGTTCCAACATAGTTTTGTCAGTGATGATTTCAGTGTCCACTAAGCCAGGGCTAATGCTCTGAAGAGAAGAAATACAAACATGGGTAAGTATTCAAAAGTAATTTGCTATTTAAAAGCTAAAAATTGTTTTTATGCTCCACACATAATCTATTAGACCTATCATTAATAACTGCAAAGCTTACGGTCACTTTAACTTTTGTCCCAGCATTGGCAAATTCTTGGCGATAAGTTTCAGTCATAGCTGTCACAGCATGTTTAGTCGCTGGATAGATATTAAACGATCTTCCCGGGAAAAATGGCACTTTATGGCCAGCAATACTATTGATTATCACCACATGTCCGTCCACATTACGTTTCTTCATCGAATTGAATGCTTCACGAACACAATACACTACAGCCATCACATTGGTATCTACAACTTCTCGCATGGACTGAGTATTGTCAGGATCTGATAGATTTACGCCCTGGCGACCTATTCCAGCATTATTTACAAGAATATCGACACCACCCAGCTTCTTCTCAGCCCAATCAAATGCACTTTTCACTTGACTTTCATCCGAAACATCACACTTTACTGGATAGTAATGAGATTGGAGTTTGGCAGGCAGTGATTTCTGATTCTGTCGAAGACGTTCTTCACGACGCGCCAATGCAACCACTTTCACTCCAGCTTTCACTAGGTCGGCCGCAATGGCTTCACCTATCCCTGAACTTGCACCAGTCACAACAGCGACTTTATTTTGCCAGCGCTCCATTTCGACTTCTGCTTCAATTGACAATTTTATGGACAAGAAATTACACTCAATTACCGTAAAGTGCTTTTATAGCCACCAGCCAGATAGTCAGTCGTCGCTATCATTAAATCTTGCACCTACATTACTATGATTCAACTATGTGTGGATAGATAAGCTTAATACTATCATTTTCTTCCGTATGACATCGCTTGATTCATCGATTCAAACCAAAGTAATGAACGAATATTCTTGATATGTGTATATGTGTATTGTCAAGTGTTTGCATAATCAAATGACTTGCACAACTCAATAGTTGATTGAAGGTCATGGGACATTATGAAATTACTTCCCAGCTCGTAAACTATTCAAATAATAGTGTAAAAATTAATTAATCTATATGAGTTTAAAGACTAGCTCCTGCCTTATATTTTTCATGTTTTTTTCTTTTATTTAGTCTAGTGTACGTATTTTATCAAATATATCAGACTGAATGAATACATTAAGTAAAAGTCATTTAGTCCATCTTTTTTCCAGACCCAAGATATCCTTAGAAAAAGTGTTCTGCCTTTACTCTCACATCCTTGAGCCGAAGAAAGAGGTAGAAGTCACTGGGAGCTAGATCCGGCGAATAGGGCAGAGGTTCAACCAGTTCGAATCCTGTTTCTTGAATTGCAGCCATTGCAACTGCAGTCTTGTGATCCGGTTTGTTGTCTTGATGAAACAGCACTCCGGTTCGCAGATTTTCGCGTTTTTATTCCTCAATAGCCTCCCACAATCTCCTCATTTAGCGAACGTAGTAAAAGCCTGATATAGTAGCTGTATTTTCCAAATATTCCAGCATAATAATTCCTGCAGCGTCCCAAAAACTAATGCAATAGCCTTCACCGCCGAGCTCGACACTTTGAATTTATTCAGCGTCGGTGAAGAGCGTCGCTTCCACGTCACCGATTGCTGTTTGGTTTCTTGATCAAAATGTTGGATCCAAGTCTAGACCATGATAACGAAACGCGAAAAAATTTCTCCTGATCTAACTGGAACTTTTCGAGACTCACTAACATTCTCGGCCCCCAACGCGCATAGACCTTCTTCATATGTAATTCATGGGCAACGATTCTCTCACACTGCGATACGATATCCCTGTGACTTCAGCTAAATGGCAACACGGCATCTCTGGTAACACGGCATCTTTGAATTTTTCACGTTGTCTTCAGTGAGGGACATGAATGGACGTCCTTCGCGATGATCACCTTCAGTGCATGTTTTTCCCAGCTTAAACTCCTTAGCACAGCGTGCTACGGTGGAATATGAAGCAGCAGAGTCCCCTAAAGTTTCCACCAAGTCGTTGTCTAAGTTTTTGGTAAGCATTTTTTTCAAACACAGGTACTTAATGACAACTTCGTTTTTCTCCATTGAATGTACCTCCTTGAAATCGAGGCCTTCTTATATGTTTTTTAATGCTGACCTAGTGGTCATACAAGGTATTAAAATTTTTTTTTTATTTTATGCGGTCTGCAAATTACCGATTATCACTACTTTTGGATCAGCCCTCGTATAATTTCGAAATTCTATTTCAGGAAAGTGCAGAATGAATTGTGCTTCATTTAGTCTATTAACACTATCAATCTCCAATATGAAATGCTTATACTAAGCTTCAGCATTTGCTAAAGTCCTCTAGAGTCCCATGCCGCAGATACGTAATTTGTATCTGATTATTTTGCTGATTAGAGTAGTTGTCGTACTTATCTTCAGTGCCGAACCAGGCCACTGTTCTACCAGGGTGGACCAAGAACCTTGTCAGATCTAAAGTTTAAAGCAGGTAGAGAGCTTCCGTCATAAATTTACAATCAATGTAAATACGAATGTGGAGTGATTAGCTCCACAAATTAATTTCAAATCGGAAACCTCACACACTAGGAGCCAGTGCTCTATTTACTAAGCTAAACGAGCCTATAAGATTTTAAGTTAGACTATAATTGCTAATAAAATAGAGTGGGAACTTTCGGTTATGTCTTTGTTGCCACAAACGGGGTGATGTGCTTTGGCGTTAACTCTTTCGAGCAGCAATTTCTTCTTCTGGAGCGATTCCGTGCTTTGTCCACGTACCATGTAGGTGGATATTGGGAGTACATGCTTATATTTGTTTCTTTGCCTCATACGCCACGGTGGTTAAATCATCAGTGTCACCCGCAAATATCCAAGGTTCCAGAACTAGTGTGACGTTAAAACTACCCACGTGAAGAATCAGCAGTAGTTTGGATGAGGCACACATGTTGTGGCACAGCGTATTGATGCTGACTAAAACTATACACACGTGGGTTTTGAAGACTGTGCGGGCAACCCAGTAGCTAAAAAAAAATCTTTCAAATCATCGACCTTCCTGAAAATTTGTTGCTTTTTGACAAAAAAATTCACATTGTTGATAAATTTTAACGTTTGTCCACCATATCAGTTTGAAATTTTCTAAATTTTGAATTGAACAAGAACAGCAACCCATCACCAAATCAAACCTTGTAAATTTGCTCAGCAAAATAAAGTATTTCCCCTATAATTTCCGATCCAGTCGAAATTGGCATTATTATAGGCCAAATATCGTACGAATCTCGTAAAAAAATCCTGAAAGGGCTGCATGCTATGACCATTTTCGTAATTTTTTGTCATTTCTTTACTAAGCGATGTTGTCATTAAATTTGCAAATGGGAATGATCCTGCAATAATAATTAACAACAAATATTAAGGTTTCGATAATTTGAAAAGTTTTGCGGATGGTAGCTCAAAATTCTTCTCACTCTATAACTTCCAGCGCAGTCATTCAATCGTGTCTCTGAAAGTCTCTGAAACGTTCGATGAAATCCTCGGATTTTAGGATGAACTTGTTGTGGTATACTTATTGCGGCTTCGTTGGAAAAGTGCTGCCAGCATTGAACATTTTCATCATGTAAGAAATGGTTGATATCATATTACAAAAAAGTGTATGATGTCTTTCCACATTTTTTGGTCACTCAAAGCCAATTTCTTCGAAAATCAGTTTTCTAAAGGCTCTGATGCGCCAGGGTTTTTTTTATTCAAGGCCTATTTATTTTGGCCATAAAACATTTAACTTGGTGGCCCACTTCCTTGAACGCCCTCACCGCAACAAGGTGGTAGACCGTTGATTCCATAAATTCTGCTCGAAGCAACGGTCAAATGTGCTGATTAACCTCGTGTGCGTCCAAATGAAGTAGAGTGTCAAACTAATATGATTCGCTGTTATCACCTTGCATATGTGTAAAAAATGACAGATAGAGGTTTTGATATAGTTCAATCTGTTTATAGGCTCCTGACAGCAGCATTACCAACTTAACTCTTTTGGAACCAGTTTTAGTCTTTATACCAATTTTTGAAGAACGTTAATCTTTCACTAAATTCCCTGTTTTCTAAGCTTCCGAAAACTATTTTCAGGAGAACTCATGACCAGACCTTAAAATGAAACTAAAATCCATAGGATACATTGGTCTTAAGTATTACTATGTCTGTTAGGGGTTATTTTATATGAAATAATAAAAGAAAAAATATAATAAAAGCGAAAATTTCTTGCCCTGTTACTTCTGATACAGACATCAGATTGCTATATTCCGCAGATTGCAACGAAATGCATATAGTGGGTTGGTTTTATGGCCTTTAATTTCATAGAATTTTGGCTACAAAATTAAGATAGAATTCTCACCTGCGCCGGTTTCAGTCACTTTTGCATTATGAGATGCTACTAACGTATTTTCAAATTGCAATTAAGTTGCATTCAAGCTGTAATTTGGTTTGTTGAAACGAAATTTACAGCCGGAGTTGATTAAAACAAGAAGCAGGTTTGATTGCCGTACTGATAGTACAAATAAACCACAAATGTTGGAATTGTTTTTGTGGGATGATTAAAATTGAAAAAAAATATCAATTAAGTGGTTTCGAAAGCATGCACTGATTTCATACTTTCGAAACCACTTAGTTCAAAAAAAAAATCAATTTTAATCAACCCACAAAAACAATTCTATTTGATTCTGCTTTCGGAGGCTTATTCCGCAAAACGATCCAGTCTCCAGTATTAAATATTCACTGCTTTGATAAGCTTTAGAGCCGATATACGTTATGTTATGCTAATTTGAGAAAATGTAATTCTAATTTTTGGTTAAATTTTAATTTGCGTAAGATTTACATCAACAGATCAACATTATAATCTGTTTTTATGATGAAAAAGGTACAGCTCTCATACTGTCATATTATTGTTTTTGCGAATAAAATATTATTTGCCAGATAATTAAAATACTTTCAGACCACACCCATCTCATCGTATTTCGCTAACATTTCCTTTTGATTCATGATAAAACGATCAAATTTGTTTTTGCAACAGTTAGAAAATGTATCAGTAAAAATTCTGAAAAATCTAAAAAAAAACTAAACCAAGCAACTTTTACTATCTGCATCATCACAATCAAAAATATTTAACACCAATCTATTTGTTTATAACGCTTTCATAACAGTCTTATCATTCTGATAACCAAATAACTCTACGAAACATTTAGTAATAATTCGGCTTTCGTTAAGGGAGGTTTAGCTTGAAATTAGCAGGTTGTCAAATAGTGCGAAATATACCTCAGTTAAATCGAAATGGACCGTTGGCAGAATAAGGTAGCCGTTGTAACAGGTGCGAGTTCCGGTATTGGTGCAGCAGTGGTTAGAAGCCTCGTTGGGGCAGGTATGATTGTTGTGGGGCTCGCCAGACGAGTGGAAAAGGTCGAGGATATTCGCCAAAGTCTCCCAACAGAGTTACAGGCGAAATTGCATCCAATCAAGTGTGATGTGACAGACGAATTACAGATCAAACAAGCTTTTGGGCGAGTGCAAGAGAAGTTTGGTGGAACTGATGTTTTAGTGAATAATGCCGGTATATCGAGGCTTCGTTATAACTTAACAACACCGGACAATACAACGGCCATGAAAAACGTTATCGATACTAACGTTATGGCCTTCATGATTTGCACTCGCGAAGCATTCAATTCGATGAAAAGGCGAAAAATCGACGGTCATGTAGTTGTTGTCAACAGTATTCTGGGACATAAGGTTGTCAATACGATGGGCAAAGAATTCTCGTCGAATATGTACTGTCCATCGAAATTCGCAGTAACTGCAATGGCTGAAACTTACAGGCAGGAATTCGTAAATGCGGGAACGAGAGTGAAAATCACGGTAAGAAAATATATTCGAGTTATTTTGAGTGAAAATATCTTTATACTACATACCTACATAATAACAAAAATGATATATTCCGCTAATATCGTACTGTTGCAACCCGATTAAGTTTTTCTCATATCTGTAAAAGCATATCATTTCATAATATCTGCAAATCAATGTGTTTCATTCTCTTTTCTAGAGCATTAGCCCAGGGGTCGTTGATACAGAAATGATAACCAAAGAAATACGTGCCGGTGTTAACTTGCCAATGCTAAGAAGTGAAGATGTTGCTGATGCTATTTTGTATTGTCTATCAACCCCGCCTCACGTTCAGGTTTGTGATATTCCTGAAAATATTTAGCAACCAAACCAATTTGCAATTTTCATTTTTTGTACTTCAGGTCCACGAGCTTACCATAAAACCGATCGGAGAATTTTTATGAATTACATATATTTCTGACAATTTTGTGCAAATCAAACATTAATTTAATTTTATATTTGTCTCAAGTACCTACTTACTGTTATTCGTTTAATTTTTTTTTTATTTTTTTATTTTTAAGTTTGTAAACAAAGAGGTTTTTTTTTAAAATGCCTTCGACGAATATCATCTAGCTTATTTTCATAGTATTAGACATTGACGCCAATTGTTAGCGCTGTGTAATTTTATTAACATTACTGTTTCTTGTGTTTTTTTTTAAGTATTCTTGCTGGTTTTCTATTTTTGGTATAAAGTGCAACAATCGAGCTGAATTTTACCGGCGAATTAAATGCAATGAGCTTATTAATCAAATAAAGTTTAGAATGTTTTTTGAAGTCTTTTTTAGTCTATCAAAACTTTTCTGCTGACTATTCGTAAAGAATCCTACACTAAAACTGTACAAGGATATAGTTTTGGGGATCATGACGTTTTTTGGCATTCGAAACTCGATCTGAACAATTCCGCCGCTTGCATATCGACGAAATAATATTGTAGTGGGCTGAACACCTAAATCATATGAGTGAGAAAGATCCACCGGGGAAACAGTATTTGAACCGTATTGTTACCAAGAAACATACAAAAAACAGAAGAAAAGTTCGAACTGAACGAAGTAGCTACAAGACCTTGATGACTGGAACTCTTAACTGCTGCAGGCTTAGATCAGGTTTCCGGTGATTGTGGCGCTAATTAGGGTATTACTAAACAGTGGTCTCACTGAAACTCTTTTCGTGTCTGGAAGCTAAAATTGGTTGAAACTATATTAACAATCAATACATGCGAGTGTGGAGTGATCAGTTCGAAGCCTCCTTTTCCTCCTGTTTAGGATCATATACTTAGAGCTAAATTAACTCAAAGACCAGTACATGATCACGGTAGAATTTGAATCATGCGCTCTACACACTTGGCTACCCAATCTTCAAAAAATTAAGGCTGATCGTAAAAGCTATTCATGAAACAGTTATTGGGAGTTCATTATCAATACACAAACTTAAAAAGCAAAAGTCCCAATATGGATCAATGAAGTACTTTCATCCCAGTAAATTAGTACTCTGTCAAAGAAATTCGTTCGAACCATAGTAAGCGGCGTGTTTTTCTGCAATTTGGAGCAGTTAGTGTATTGTCCAACAAGCATTCCCGACGTGTCTGGGCATAATGCAAATCTTTTAGATTTGTTTTGGATCTCGCACCCAGATAAATGTTCGATTTCTGTTTCTGCACCTCTTGGTAACTCGGACCACAATTTGATCTCGGCCCACTTCAACATTTCATCTGTGATTACCACTAACCAGTTTTCCACCAAACGACTAGTCTGATAATATTGCAAGGCTGACTGGGCTGTGTTAAGAGAATACACCAGACAGTTTAACTGGCCCGATTGCTTTGCAGCAAAGAACGTCGAATATATAGCTTCCACCATAACCGACATTTTATAGCGTATGCCTTCAACAGCACTAAATGGTTTAGTTCCGAATGGTTTAGTTCTCATGGTTTATTTCCGAATGTCAAGAGGCCATTCGCATTAAAAAAACGGAAATTCTCGACTTACATTTATTTTATTAATATTATCAGTAACTGCATAAAATTAGCTGTGTGATGGAATTTTGATGTTTTTGGAAGTATTTTGATATGTGCGTTGTAAATAATAAAAATTGTCATTAAATAAAAATTACATGTAAAATTTACAAGTTTTTATTTCAAGCATCGTAAATTTGAAGTTTATATTCTTTCCAGTTTCGTAGTTACAGAGTCTCATAACTTATAGTATAAAATAAGCTATGACCTACTGTACCTCAGTCAAATCGAAATGGACCATTGGCAGAATAAGGTAGCCGTTGTAACAGGTGCGAGTTCCGGTATTGGTGCAGCAGTGGTTAGAAGCCTCGTTGAAGCGGGTATGATTGTTGTGGGGCTTGCCAGACGAGTGGAAAGGGTCGAGGATATTCGTCAAAGTCTGCCAACAGAGTTACAGGCGAAATTGCATCCAATCAAGTGTGATGTGACAGACGAATTACAGATCAAACAAGCTTTTGGGCGAGTGCAAGAGAAGTTTGGTGGAACTGATGTTTTAGTGAATAATGCCGGTATATCGAGGCTTCGTTATAACTTAACCACACCGGACAATACAAAGGCCATGAAAAACGTTATCGATACTAACATTACGGCCTTCATGATTTGCACTCGCGAAGCATTCAATTCGATGAAAAGGCGAAAAATCGACGGTCATGTAGTTGTTGTCAACAGTATTCTTGGACATAAGGTTGTCAATACGATGGGCAAAAAATTCTCATCGAATATGTACTGTCCATCGAAATTCGCAGTAACTGCTATGACTGAAACTTACAGGCAGGAATTCGTAAATGCGGGAACTAGAGTGAAAATCACGGTAAGATAATATCTTCGTGTTATTTTGAGTGAAAATATTTTTATGCTACATACCTATGTATGTATGCATATCATAACAAAAATGATATATTCCACTAATATCGTACTGTTACAACCCGATTAATTTTTTCTCATATCTCTAAAAGCATATCATTTCATAATATCTGCAAATTAATGTGTTTCATTCTCTTTTCATACTTAGAGCATTAGCCCAGGGTTCGTTGATACAGATATGATAACCAAAAAAATGCGCACCGGTGGTAACTTGCCAATGCTAAGAAGTGAAGATGTTGCTGATGCTATTTTGTATTGTCTATCAACCCCGCCACACGTTCAGGTTTGTGATATTCGTGAAAATATTTACAAACCGAATCATTTTTGCATATTTTCATTTTTTGTACTTCAGGTTCACGAGCTTACCATAAAACCGATCGGAGAATTTGTATGAATTACATATGTTTCTGACAATTTTGTGCAAATCAAACATTAATTTAATGTTATATTTGACTCAAGTACTTATTGTTATTTTTTTTTATTTTTTTTGTTTAAAAGAAAGTTTGTATACAAAGGTTTTTTTAAATGTCTTCAACGATTATCATCTAACTTATTTTAATAATATAAGGGATTTATCCCCATTGTTGGCTCTGTGTAATTTTATTAACATTACTGTTTCTTGTGTTATTTTAAGTAAGTTTGCTAGTTTTATATTTTTGGTATAAAGTGCAACAATCGAGCTGAATTTTACTGGCGAATTAAATGCAATGAGCTTATTATCCCAATAAAGCTTAGAATGTTTTTTGAAATCTTTTTTAGTCTGCCAAAACTTTTCTGCTGGCAATTCGTAAAGAATCTTACATTAACACTATACAAGAACATAGCTTTGGGGATCTTGACGTTTTTTGGCATTCGAAACCCGACATGAATAATTTCGCCGCCTGTAAATCGACGAAATATGTATCTTAGGCTGTAGTTGGCTGAACACCTAAATCCTATGAGTGAGAAAGATCCACACATAAAAAAAAGCGGAAAAAAATTGAACTAAACGAAGTAGCAACAAAAACCTTGATGACTGGAACTCTTAACTGCAGCAGGTTTAGATTAAGTTCCTGGTGATTGTGGCGCTAATTAGGGTATTATTAAACGGTAGTCTCACTGAAACCCTTTTCGTGTCTGGAAGCTGAAGTCGGTTGAAACATTATTCACAATTAATAGATGCGAATGTGGAGTGATCATTTCAGAGCCTCCTTTTCCTCCTGTTTAGGATCATATACCTAGTTAGAGCTAAATGAACTCAAAGACCAGTGTATGGTCATGGTAGAATTTGAATCATGCCCCATATATACTAGCATTCAGCGATCTACACACTTGGCTACCCCATCTTTAAAAATTTAAGGCTAATTATAAAAGCTATTCATGAAACAGTTATTTAGAGCTCTTTATCAGCACACGAACTTAAAAAGCAAAATACCCAATATGGACCGATGAATACTTTCATTTCAATAAATTAGTACTCTGTCAAAGAAATCCATTCGAACCAAAGTAAGCGGTGTGTTTTTCTACAGCTGATTTGCTCCCCCAGCTGGACGTTGAAAAGATTCCAATGTACATATACTAAACGATATTGTGGAAAATACGCTCAGGATATTTCTTCTCCAAAACTGACATGATTTTAACGCATGGGATTGCCGAGCCACAAACGTGAAAGACCGAAGGCTTCTTCATACCTTTGCTTTTCTCAAAGTAGTCTTCAAAAATGGAAGAAATAATGCTTTCGGAAAGCCGGCAGAAGATCAACTATTGACATATGCTTTGCACACTTTCCTTTATGTATTGCTGGCGTCACTTCATAATCGATTCGTCGTATCAACGAAAATTACAACAACCCACTAGAAGGATGAGGAATATAGAGGTATGCTCTTATATGCTATATCCTGAAAGTCCTAAACTTTTCCATACATTATATTTACGGGGAAAAAAGGAAGCATGTGCAACAAAACAATTTATTCATTTTTGATAGCCGCTAAGCCATTCACTTCCTCATATAATTTGGTTGCCTCGAATCAGTAAGATCCTTTTTCCGCTCAATCGATCTAGATGAAAAAGACTGCCGAAGTGAATCCTTAATGGGCACAGTCACAGCAATTTTGGTTTTTCACTTTAAAATCCATATCAAACGCGTAATTATTAAGTTTTCAAAACAGAATCTATTCAGCACTCTTTCACTTCAACGAATTTTAGCTGATAATTTGCTTTAAAAACTACCCTTTTATCTATCTTTAACCGACCGTATTAGTACTGACAACAATAAACGTTCAAGTCAAAAGAATTATAACAGGTGCGTTTTTTTGCTAAGAAGACATAAAAAAGGCACCTGATGTAAACTATAAATTCTAAATAAAGCATTCCAGACACTCAACATAGAAATTACATTAACATAGGTGTCCAAAGCAATCAAGCGGTCATATCAGCACAAAAATCCAAAGGCATCAGAACCGAGAAACTACGCCTTTTGTGAAAATAAACTCAAAGCAGGTACAAAAAAACCGATCTGGAAAAAATTGCACACGGAACTATGTAATTCCTACATAACTCACTAAACTATGTAATTCCTACACACGAAACTATGTAATTCCTATTCTATTCTCCACATGAACATCACAATAGCTGGCACCGTACATACACTATGCGATCAAAGCATAACATGTATCAAATCATAAGTGGAACGGCTTGTAAGAAGAGGAACAGAAGAGAATCTACAGATTCTATAGCGTAAATCATGAGGGAAAGCAGAAATATAACAAAGACGCTGTTGACTTTCCAACGTTTTAACTTCCTTCATTCACAAAAATTTTCGGATTGTTTACCGGGTGAACAGGCAAGGGTTTTTTGTATTCCTTTACCCACCAAGCCGCTCAGAACTGAGCAGCGTCCGCGATTCTTTTTGTATACAACCATTGCAGAGTTTTGTGGGCATCATTTAGGTAAACCGTCTAAGTAGATCTATTCAAAAATCATGAGTTCGAGCATTGAAACAAGATCACTTCAGTGTTCTGTGTAGTATATCTCAATGCGCTGCAATGAACTGTATGTTATGAATTGATTGGTATGCAGTGTTTGAGGTTTTGAGTAAAATGCTTGAGTTTTCGTTGCGTCGCTGTAAATTTACCTTCGAAGCTCTATAGCTGGACTGTTATAAAATATAACCAGTTCACGTATAGTGGTAATGTAGTTTTGTCTTTTGAAAGGAAAAAATGTTGTGTTTTTGGATGTTCAAAAATCAAATCTTTTGATTGTTAAATATTAATTGTAAAATTTTTTTTTTCTTTTTGCAAAGTGGATTAGCAAGGGAAGCACTGCTTCCTTTGCGTACACTGACGAGCCGACCCTAATGTGTAGCTCTATGTTCTTCGCTGCCTATTTGATTTTCATAAAGAATTCTTTAACAGCTAGTTAGTTTCGGTACGTGATAATAACGTCTTTAGCATAACCCAATAACCTCAGAACAGAGAGATTTAAGGAAATGAAACTATTGTCTACATATACGAAATTTAGTAAAACAATTTTACTACAAAGGTGAAATCTATAAATAGAACAAATCGAGAGAATAACTACCTCAGATATTCTTTTTGGTTTCTCCACTACCTAAGTTCTACAAGTTTTTGGCTGTAACTTGCCAAATTTGCGTACATATGGCCTATAATCTCAGTGCATGTAGCGGCCATTTTCTGTTCGTGGAGTAGAAGACTATCAAATTTGCCCATAGTCCCATAGTTTTCCGTCACTACTACTAACAGTCAGATACAAGTAACTTGCTTCAATTCTCACAGCGGTTTTCATTTCTTTATATATCTCTCTTCTGAGCCAGTAACTGAGTAAAATTAATAGTAATGCCACCCCTCATTCTTACTCAAGCATCACCTTCACTTGTCGTACGATATCAATTCGATGGCTTTTGTTGATATGAACAATCCATAAACATAAACCAACGCGATTCTAACCGATACAGTGAGAGTGTTTGAAAGCTAAACGAATCTACCAGCCTGAAGATTACAAAGCCTTATCTTATAAAATTCGCTAGTTATAACACTGGACTACACTTTTATCAAAATATTGCATAACTGGCACCGGTTTGATTAGAATGCAACACTTATTCATTTAATTGATGATACTATTTTCTCAGTCATCTCCAAACCGAAGCTTCGATCGGCAAGAAATGGAGCGTTGGGTGAATAAAGTTGCTGTAGTGACTGGTGCAAGTTCGGGTATTGGAGCCGCAGTTGCCAAAGATTTAGCGCAAGCGGGGTTGAAAGTGGTCTGTCTAGCTCGTCGCTTTGAACGTCTGACTCAGTTACGCGATAGTTTACCTCCAGATCAGCAATCACGTTTCTACCCTATCAAATGCGACGTCTCGAACGAACAGGACGTAAAGGATGCTTTTGGCTGGATCGAGAGTAACCTAGGTGGAACGGATATAATGGTCAATAACGCAGGAACTGCAAAGGGAAAAGTATCGCTTATCACGCCGGACAACACTGAATCCATGCGCGAAATAATTGAAACGAATGTCATGGGGGTTATGTACTGTACACGGGAGGCTTTCAACTCAATGAAAAAACGGAATGTCGACGGGCATGTGATTATCGTTAACAGTGTGGCCGGGCATAAAATATGGAATTTCATAAACACAGGTCGGAGCTCGTTGAACATGTACGCCCCATCAAAGTATGCAATTACAGCTATGGTCGAAATTTACCGGCAAGAATTCGCAAATGCCGGTACAAAGGTTAAAGTTACGGTAAGTCATAAAATATTATCTCTGGTTGCGGTATGGTATAAAAACTATAGGCAATATATGTTTACCAGCATGTAAAAATAAACTCGCTGTATGTCATCTCACCGGCAAAAAAATGTAGGTTGATAATTAACGTGATATTGCAGTACTACTTACGTAGCTAATCCAGAAGTGTGTACAAAAATGACGGATCAAAAAAATGTGTTAATAAATACACATCTGCTGCCATTGCAAAACAATAACAATGGGTATTCGTATCGCCAGAAATACAAACTGAACTTACTTTATATGAACTTATTTTTACTCATTTACGCGCAGATGTATTTAATTTTGAAATTTGACCAATTTTTATCCTGCACTTATATCATTTCCACTAAAATTGCAGAGTATCAGCCCTGGTCTTGTCGATACCGAAATAATATCAGATAGCATGCGCGGTGTAAAGGAAATCTTACGTCCTGAAGACATTTCAAATGCTATAATGTATGCCATTTCGACCCCGCCTCATGTTCAGGTAATGCATACATGTACATATGCTTTTAAATAAATATGGTTAACTTTAAACAAATTTTCTTTGATTAATATGTCTACATCTATTGCAGATTCATGAGATGACGATCAAAGAGCTATACAACCCTTATGATTATGAAAGAGCTATACAACCCTTATGATTTTAATAGCCTACCCCCTTATGAGTTTCGACTGGGTCATTTAAACCTATCCACACTAGCCTCCAGAAGAATGGTGATATCGGCCTGCTTCACATTCGACGTCATTAGAGGCGCTATTAATGTAGAATTCCTGACTAATAAAATTTTGATAAATATCCCTGTGAGGAACACCAGGTCCAATCGTTTCCTAAAAGAATATTCTCATTCGACCACATATGGAGCTAATGAGCCAGTAAATAGATGCTGCAGAGTATTCAACAGAATAAGCAATTTATATTCCCCTACGATTTCCAAATCATCCTTCAAGTCCTCTCTTTTCCATGCCATCCGTACCCTTAACCTTAAGCTATAGCTTTTATGTCAATGTTTATTTATTGATTGCTATTTATTAATTTATTTGTTACTCTTTTTTCTTTAATTTGTTTGTTTTTTACTTATTTAACTTGTTTGTTTTTACTTTTCCTTTACTTTACTTTTCTATTTTTTATTTTTATTTTAATTTGATGTCCTTTTTTTTTTTTTTTAATACGTGATTTTGTACCTTGTTTTGGTCAATGAATAAATATATAATATAAACCTGTCGGTGAAAAGTTTTAATGAATGAAATATTTTGAAAAAAAAACTACAACGGTGTTTTCAAATTATTTAAAAGAAAATACACACGAAAAATTGACTTGCTGGTTATTTTGATTTAGTGTTTCATTAGTTAAGTATACGTTTGGATATCGTTAAGGATGAAAGCTACTAAAAAATATTGAATGATACTGAAATGCTAGTGAAAAGCAAAAAATCAAAAATTAGATATTTTATCAGATGCATTTCATTGCAGTCTTGTATCAAATTTTTGATGGAGAGATGTTAAAATCAAATATCAATCGACATCGAATGTGCAGCCTTAGCAAAAAAAGAAAAAAAGAACCGAATCTGGTTAGCTGAATAATACTCTATCATGAATCATAAGATTCAATGAGGATTTTTGCGTAACTGCATAATTTTACAGCTACGCAACACTAAACCAACCACAACTAAATCAGTTTACCATAAAACTTCAACAGCTGCAGTGCAATCAATACATTTTTAAAAACGCATTTTTACTTATGTTTGAAGAGAGTTAGTATTAGAACGCACTTTGCCCAAAAATTTATTTAGATTAGGTATTTTTGGCTGTCGCAAGGTCACACATAGACCTATTGGTTCGTAGTGATACAAGACCTGGAGCTTACAGTTTAGAGCAAGTGGCCATCTTTCATTTTCGTAATTGAAGGATGTCTTTCTACCTCTGATCTGAAACGTGCGTGAGGACCGCCAACCAGGGCTTCCTCAAGCAGCGCTATCTCGTTTTCTCCAGTGCCGGACATTGACACAGGGAATGTTATTATCTCTCAAAATCCCGGCTCCCGACACTTCGTACAAGTGTCATTGGTTAGGAGTCGCAGTTTCAAGGCGTGAGCGGCTACATTACAGCGGCCAGCCGTTTTCATTCATTCTGGATTGATTCAAGTAAGCATTTGGTAGCTGGGTAATCGCATGACTTACAGACTTACTCGGCACAGGATCGATTTATTTTTTAATAGAGTAACCAATGATCCTTTCCAGGATCTCAAGCAGGGCAAATCCAAAGTGTGTTGGACGATAATCCTCTGACTTAACATGTGAAAATTTTCCTGCTTTAGGTATAAGCACAACAAGTCGGAAAATACGAAAATCGCAGGCAAGCGTTGTAAATCTCTCTGATCCATGGTAACGATACTTCAGTTGATCATGGCTGGCGACATGAACACATTTTGGGGTCTCGACTCATAACATTTAGGGCCAAAGCACTCTTCGAAACGCTACAAAACTATGGCTTGAGCTATATCTCAACTGGCCAGCCAATGTATTAGCCGTGAGACACCAACAAAATTTCGGATCTCATTAACTTCGCAGTCTCGGAGGTGATACCTTCAAACTCCGCAAACCCAAAAGCAGTTTTCGATTTGTCCTTAGACACACTCTTGTCATCACAACTTTGGCTATGTCAGCCCACTTCGTTTGCAGTGCACGTAGATATTCGAACAAGATCAACTGAAATGTGTTCAGACCATACTTCAACAGCTCAATATTCCTAAGAGTATCATTCAAATCACCGGAGGATGTCAAATCTGCAGTTATTCTTTTCAATGAGCATGTCCTGGAGGTATTCGACATAGCAGCATCTAAAATTGAATTGCATTCCTCGCCTCTGAAAATAGCATACTCGTCATAAATTAAAATCTTAGTATGGGTGAAAGATCTGGAACGAAGAAATTGGCAGCTGCACAGGTCCATTTAAACTAAAAGATGACTCAACCTGGCCCTTCTGAAAGCAAATGAAAGAAAAAAATACCAGCTACTCGCTGTAGAAAGTGTTCAAAAATAAGCAAAGCTACCACCAAGAAAGCCCCACTAAGAACTACCAATGAACAGTGGGCCAGAAGTGACGCAGAGAAAGCCACCGGCTTCGCAGCTCAACTAGAATGGGGTTTGACACCTTTCACGCAACATGCTACTTTCTATCTAATATCAATGTTTAGGATTCACAACCAAGACTTCAGCTATGGAGAAGCAAAATATTATTATTCAAGAAACACGTTCGAAAAAATCTTCGGGAATTGATCTCATCGCCAATACTATGCTCAAACAGGTACCACCAATCGTATTCTCTTGGCTTTTTAATATTTTCAATGCTATCTTTCGAATCGGTTGTTTGAAAACAGGCGAGGTCATAATGATCCCCAAGCCTGGTAAAGACTCTTCTCAAGTGAAGTCTTTTGTTCTGCGTCTCTAAAGTTTCCGAGAAAGTTATCAGAAGAAAGGCTCTACCAATACAAGAAGATGTGGAAAAAGTTCCGGAAAATTAATTTGGGTTTCAAAGGCATCACAGCACCATTCAATAGGTCCATTGAATCGCATCAGACATTAAAATAGCATTTGAAGATACGAAGTACTATTCAGCAGTCTTTCTTAGTAGACGTAACTCAATCCTTCGACAAAGTCTGGTATGAAAAATTGATCTTCCGAAAAGCTTTCATGAAATACTCTTCCCCTACCAAGCCAACCGCACATGCCATGTTTGATACAAAAGCTATTCTACCGCTAAATATAGTGTGCATGCTAGTGTACCTCAAGGAAGTGTTTTGGGGCTTGTGCTTTTCACAATCTTCACATCTGATCTGCCAATAAGCGACAAAACAGCTACAGCTACTTTTGCGGACGACGACATTGCCTTTCTAATTGCTGATTCAAATCCAGTTATGGCAATTCGAACACTGCAAGCCCACAACTCACTTTTTGAAGAATGGCTAGCAAAATGGAGAATGTGAATGAAGGAAACCAAATGCATCTACGTTAATTTCACATTGCTAGCACTAACTTTTCCTCAAGTATATTAAAAAAATATACATATGCCTCAAAGTAACGAAGTAAAGTATCTCGGAATGCACCTTGACGCGAAGGTGATCTGGAAACGGCACATTGAAGCTAAAAATCAACAATTGAAACTCAAATTCTTCAACTTCAAACAGATGCTCAAAACATCAGCATCATCCAAAGGACCTAATGCAGAATACTTAGATCTATCTTCTGCAATGCTAATCGCCATAAAGTCCTGCGGATCGAGATGATTGCAGAGGAAATTAAGAACCGCGGTGGAAAATATACTGCAACTTTTGGTCACCATCTCAACAAGCTAGCAACAAAATACTGTACCATCGTAAATTTCACCGATTGAAAAGAACTCACCCGTTAGACTTTCCATCTCTAGCGCAAAAAAAACAATGGCGCAGTCACTTTGGTTTTCGAACTATTTTACATTACAAACATTGTAATTCTGGATAATTGCCCTTGTTGCTTTCATTTCAGCCAGTAACGTAACTTGCGTCTAAAATGTACATGTCGTCAATTGTGAGGGATGCGCATCACTTTTTCTAGTTCTAGAAGTTTCTTATACGAAGGTAGCAATTTAATAAAGTTATTAGAAAAAAATTAAGAACATAAACGATCTAAAACCAGCTAATTACTGTTTATTAGTTGGTTTTTTAAGCGAAAGAGAACAGGTAACGTGAATTATATAATAAAACTTATTTTGCTCCTTGGTCACCCCTGTGGTTGGCGTTATCTTAAAAAGTTGTGCTGTGTGAGATCGATAATATTTCTGATAAAAATTTTGCGCAAATTTTGTACTCTCATATGTTATTCTTATGCATCTTTATTCGTATTCAGCTTAGGCTTTGTGAATTTGAGCTTCTTTTCTTTTTAAAAATAAAAAAATACAAACTAAAAATCCGGTATTATTTCAATGCAAAGAATTTTATTTGTTGAGTATCGTGATTCAGACATTTCGTTCGAAAGAGCTTTCATAGATTTTTTCGTTTTGAACTTCACAAAATTGCCTTACATTTTCTCACCTATTGGTTTGATAATCAGCTCATGTATCTGGAAAACAATGCATGCAATAAGATGCTGCAACGTCATAGATTCGAGAAAATTCTTACCGCAATATTTGGTGGAGTCGAAAGAACTTGTATGATGGCATCAGCTATATCTTCCGAGCGCATAAAGTTTACTCCAGGCACAGTTCGTAATTTTGGTGGAGCGAGTTCTGTATCGGTCAAGCCCGGGGACAGATTCTGGAATTAAAAGTTACGAGTTTTATTATTGCTTGAGTCCTTTTTCTGGGATTTCGTTCGAGTCGGCCAGGATTCCAGGTTTATTCAAATTTTCAGCTCACCGCCAATGCCTTTATTAGCTGGGAACGTGTTCATGCAAACATACCGTCATTCGGACTCTCGTTCCAGCAATGAGGAATTCCTGCCTATATATTTCAGCCATTGCAGTCAGCGCGAACTTTGAAGCGCCGTACATGGCAGGAGACTGGTTCTTTGTACCAGCAAATATTGGAACGGAATGCCCGAGGATGCTGTTCACGATTATAACGTGACCATCCATCTTCCGATCTTTCATCGAAGCGAAGGCCTCACGCGTACAATACAGGGTGCCCATTACATTCGTTTCCAGAACTGCTTTCATTTCTTCCGTATTTCCCGGAGAAAGAAGCTGAGTTCTGAAAGCTTGGCGAACACCGGCATTATTGATGAGTACATCAGTACCTCCGTGGTCTGCATGGATCCTCGAAAATGCACTAATTACACTATCTTCTTTCGAAACGTCACATTTGATGGAATGCAGATTTGCTTTAAGATTTGTTGGTAGGCTTTCGCGTAATTGTACAACACGATCGCTTCGTCGTGCCAAACCGACCACAATTAGTCCAGCTTGTACTAAAACTTTGGCAGTTGCTGCCCCAATACCAGAACTAGCACCAGTCACGACGGCTACCTTGTTTTGCCAACGATCCATTTTGACTGAAGAAGAAGAAAAGCTGGGAGGAGTATTTATTAAGTTCCATTCAGGTTTGACGTCGCCATTTTTTCAGTTAAAAAAAGGTTTATTACTCTGGTTTTCACATGGGGAGTGCCATTGTGGGATTAGAAAAAAATTCGGAGAGGGAAATAAATTTAGTTTTTCGGAAACAATTGCATTGCAGAAATTATTAGATGTATTTTTTATGCAAGTTATAACTAATATTTCTGATATTTCGCTCAATGAACTAGTGAACCCAATTATGGCAAATGCAATAACTTTCTATTACTCTTTCAAATCGGAAACTATCTCATCTATCTCATCTGACGTAAAAATCTGCGTTGATTATTACACGAATTTAATTTGAATTCTTAGAGCAAGTATACAAGTCACAAGCCTTTCAATTTGAGATAGATTTACATATGTACGTTTCTTTACTAACTGTTCTAATACGTGATGTGTTGCTGTTTAATTTTTACAGAAAAAATTTAAGTTTTGAATAATAAATGACGTAACGCTAAAAATAAATGACATAACGCTCTCGCATTGAAAACTGGAAAATTTTCTGTTCTTGCGATTTTATGTCCAGCATTTTACGCCCAATCCGATATTCACAACGCAATCACAAACTAAATTTATAGTGTTTGTTTTTCTTAGTATATTTGAAGACAACCTTCGAGTGAGATTAAAATCTAATACAATCTTTGCATGAAAAAAAAAATTATAAAAAACCCGTAGTTGGCCTCATGTAACAAATTTAACGCACGTTGCATAGATACTAGTCTTTCGTTGCACGCTGGACATGTAAGACTAGTTCTAAACATTTAAAATTTGAGAACCTATTTATCGCTAACAAGCCGACATATTGATCTTTCCTAATATTTTTTTAAAAAAGAGTTCGGGGTAAACTCGACTTGATGTACCACAGCCGGGAAACTCAACCACCAGAGGGCGAATAGGTGGTAGCAGGGGTCGAAAATTGAAGAAAAACACACAAAATTACGCAAAAAAATACGCGAAAAGACAACAGAATTAAGAAAAACAAACAAGCAAACAAAAAATATATCGGCAAAGTTCATGTAACAGCGGTGTGGTACATCAAGTCGAGATTTACCTCATGGATAGTGCGGGCTTTAAAACGTACTCGAAAGAGTACAGGCTAAATGTGCCCATTTGAATGTAAGCGTCTGTGATTGGTTGAGATCGCAGAACATGGGGTCTCAACTACAACGACAAAACTTTTCATTGTTACTACATCAAGTTCATTACTAAGTGAAAACAAGCCGTTTTAGCGATATATATATCACCATATTGCGGAAGTTATCTTAAGAAAGTGAAATTTTTAAAAGTGTCAATCAATACAATTTTTTTTATTATTCTCCTTTGTTGATTGTTCAAAAAATTTATATTATTTTTGTTTGAATACATTAGATACTATTGATGTAGTACTCGCTAAATTTTAACAAAATTTTATCCTTTTTTTAATGAGGAAACGGAGCGTATTCACAATAGAGCTATAAATTTTCAATGAAGCTAGAGATCTGAGCGGATTCAACGGGCTGTTTTCTGAAACATTGATTGTGTCAGTAACGATTCTAATTCATAGGAATTTTATCAGTTACGTTTCACTTAAGGGCTTTTTTCTCTCAAACAATATAAAAACTCGGTACTTTTCTGTTTATAATATATGTTGGTAAATTGGAGGGCTACCATTCTTGTCTGATGTGAAATTTCAAAAGTTTTCCTTTGGCTGTGTAAACAAAGCATAAGATTTTGAAATGAGTTGGTTTTATTGTAGAAGACGAAGAATTTTTAGGATAGTCGATAATTTGAAGATGTTCACTTTCAATGCCTGCCGTAGCTGCAGGGTTGCCAGCACGTTCATAAAATACTACACAAGACTTAAATTTAGTAATATCAACATGTCCTTTAAGTTTCATAATGATTTGATTATCTGGTCAAAAGTTATCGCAATTCAAAAGATTTCAAATTTTCCCAATCTGATTTTAGGCGCCTAGCGCACACATAGGATTACAACTTTCAAAAATATTATCATATTCACATTAAGAACACGGTATTAATTCATTCCATAAACTTTATTTTTGCAAAAGTCATTTGTTGAGAGAATAATAGGTATATTTAAAATACCACTAAAATGGCGGCGGGTGCCAAAGTGTTAAAGATAATTAGCTCGCATATAGACCAATGTATACTGAAAATTTCAGTTCAATCGGATGGCGCGTTCCGAAGATTCTTTCAATGAAATTTTTTGATGGTATATATATATATATATATATATATATATATATATATATATATATATATACCTACAGGGTGGTCCAAATGAGACCTAGTGATGTAAAACACCTATAACTCTTGTCATACAGGTGAATATTTTGAATTTAATTTTTTTGTAATTTTAAATACATTTTATGGAAATTTAACGTGACTATGTGTGAAATATGACACCAGACAAATGACCGCTATTTTGCTTGATGCAGGCATTAGTTCTTTTTAGCGCATTTCGCATCAGTTTTCCAATTGTCTTTGGTTTATTAGCATACATTTTATCTTCTAAATATCCCCATAAAAAAAAGTCGGGCGCAGTTAAATCTGGTGTACGAGGTGGCCACCAATGGCCGCAAAAAATAGTCGATCATTGTTCGGTAAAAAGTCCCGGAGACCGTTTCCGGCGTTTATGACCCGATGACTTTTGTGGCCATAGCACCGCACCAAATAGTGCCTCTCATTGCGTGTAACTGATGTTGATGTATTGCCCTTGGATTTTCAGAGCCCCACAATCTACAGTTTTGCTTATTAATACAGCCCCTTAAATGGAAATGTGTTTCATCCGACACCAAAGGATTATTTAAAAAATCATTTTGTGTGGCTAATTATGTAAAGCGAATAGCGTATTGTAGTGGTGTTGGGGATCTTGCGGTAGCAGTTCTTGCACAATTTGAATTTTGTATGGGTGTATCTTAATATCAAACTTGAAAAATCTTTGCAAAGTTGTTCTGGGTATATCCAATTGGCCAGAACGGCGACGAGTTGAGACAGAGGGGTAATTTGCAACATTCAGCCGCACAGCTTCCACGATGTCTTTAGTGCGAATATTTCGATGAGCACCTCTTCCAAGACGGTCGGTAACTAAACCCAGTTCCTCAAAACGCCGGACTAAACTTATAATCATGGAAAATCTTGAGCTAAAATAACGGCGATAATTTCGCTGCGTCAGAACAATTGATCGTTGAGAAGAATAGAAAAATTTGATAGTTTTAATGGGTTCTTGTGTACTGTACGTATTCATTTTCAATTTCCAAGAGCTCAGTTATAATCTGCAAAAAAAATAAATTATGTTAGAAAATAAAAAAGTTATTTGTGTTTCACATCAGTTGATCTCATTTTTCGAAAATTAGTAAAAAAAAAAAAAAAACAGAAATGAATAAAGAAAAATCCAAAGTACCGAAAGATGAGAACAAACGACGACAGTAAGGACAAGCTAAAAACAGAGAATCATTTTGAAAGCAGGACTAATCTCAATCGTTGTTGTGAATTTACCAAAATTACTACAGGACAAAAAAGGAAGATTACTGGGTTGAACGTATAATGTGCAAAATTGGTTTTATGAATTCTACCGTTTAGAATGGAAAATGTGTTCACTGCGGCCGTTTAGTAAAATGGGAAAATAACAAGAAATAAGATTCCCTCAGTACATAATATATTTCTGTATTTGATATATATTTTTTGCAAAGTATTAACGTTTTTAAAATAAACTTGAGAAGTGTCAACTCTTTCTGATGAGTGGCGGCTCTTATACCGGGATGTCAGAGTGTGATGCCGAATACAAAGTAATTTTAAAATATTTTTTCGAAGGCGAACATTATTTCACAGTTCTTTTTAAGCTTAACTCAAACGTGGTCCTACATAAAGACAAACAAGTTGGTCCCTAGGGTCCAGTGCTTTTGAGAGGAAGAATCGAATAATTAGAGATTATTTTAAATTTTATCTACGTGTTTTCCACGTTTTTCGCGATTGCCAAACTAGCGTTGGATATTTTCTAAGCTGCGGTTCATGGCCGCGAGGGGCCCCAGGCACCACCTTCTTTAGCTTTATGTAGGGCCGCCTCTGGGGACAAGTATTTCTTCGGAGGAATGCCATTATTATTTATTTTATACAGGATTATTGTATAACATACCCTTCTCATCACCAGCTACGATTCACCGAAAAAACAGGTTGGCTTCATATCAAGACAAAAAAGGCATGTAAATTCATGATAACATTATCCTTCTTCATGATTACATAATCTACGCATCGGACCTTTCTCTACGACATCTTTGAGATTCCTATTTGCACTTTTAAATTTTTGAGTCCACCGATGACACATGATTAATTTTAGAATATCACCGTTAATATCGATAATTTTATTCACAACAAAAATAGAGTACATACAATGACGTTAAAGTGCTTCTTTTATTTTGAGCCGAGATGTGAAATCTTTCCTCCTTCGTAGAATTTTTTTTTATCTAAAAATAAAATTTACAATCAATCTTAGCTTTTATGTAATAACGAAACTTATGTGCTTATGGGGCAAAATCTCAACACAAACTAACTGTGAATGAGCTCATTGAAGAAATTTTGATAAATGTTGAATATCTCATTAATTTGCTGTTGCATCTTTTTCTGATTGTATCTACAAAATCTTTTAAAATTAAAACGCGTTCTTACTTTTTCTTATTTGAATAGATGACCCAAACTAATAATTTTCCGGGTCATGTGAGCCTTTAAAGCTGTAGAGATTAGACTATGCCAGATGTTTGTATACTCTCCCTTAGTTCACTCATTTAGGTTCACGCAACCTTCAGTCCTGAAAATGACCTTTCCCCAACTCACTTTACGCTCTTTTCAATACAATTTCGAAATTACAAATAATTTGATAAAACATCCATTAAATACCAGCACTGAAGCATAAATGACCATTTACTTTGAATTTATTTCAACAATGCCATGCCCATTTTTTCATTACATTTCCAGTCCTGACCAAATGACGACGAAATGGAAATAAAACAGAGACCAGATAATCGTTTCGGAATGAAAACTCCATAAATCGAAAGTATAACACTAAATCGACAGAATCACAATGGGTGCGATGAATGAATTCGGTAACCAAATAACGAGTGCTGGGAAAAAATTTATGATTTTTCGAAGAACAAATGGGGAAAGAAGAGCTGTCTAATATGAGACTTTGCATAAATATTCCATCATTATAAAAACTCCACTAAATGCGATGAGGATTTTCTGCTGTAAGATGATGTGTTGGATTCGGGGGTTGATCTAATTAGAATGAGTATTAGCTGTGATTATCTCTGAATTCGGTTGAAAGTGATTTGAATTAAAATTAAGGTTAGGATTTTAGGTTTGAAAATTTTTCTTTAAGCAGTTGAAATAATTTCAGTTAATCAGCTAGCCGGATTTTCACAAAATGGTAGAAGTAAATTCAAAGTAAAAATGGAAAGATACAGAGGCAATTCTCAAAGCTGATCGCTTGTTGGAAGTTCACCATGCCAATTCACTAAGAAAAACTCTACTTCAGTCATAATTTTGACAGTTAACAAACAGCTGGTTTCTTGTCCAAACTTGCTCTACCAAGAAAAGATAGAGCAGAAATCGTGCTCTAAATTGCTCTAGTTCAACTTATAGCAGGCTCATGAAAAACAAAAACTTCGGGCAAGTTAGAGCAGCTAAATTGCTCATGAAATACATTTTGCTGAAATATCTCAACCTAGCTTAACCTAGAGCAGCTTGTTAAACACAGCTTATATTAGATGTAACTTTACATATTTATCTTATCTGGATATGGTGCTAAGTCAAGTGGTCCCCTTAAAAAAATACAAACTAGGTTCTTATTATTTGGAAGCTATTATATTTGATTCTGGTTTATGTTCACCTTTTTTTGCAGGTACGATTTTCCAGAATCAAAATCATCAAAATAAATCCTGCGAGCTTCAAAATGGAACAAATACAAAATCGATCCATCAGCTCCTCCATAAATAATGCACACAAACCTAAACAACGTGCAATCGTGCAACGACTCTACCCTCTATACATATGTATAGGTGTATGTATACGTATTACTCCCCGATAAATCTGTTCCGGCAATAAAATTCGATCGGCTAACACTTGAAATATTTCGTATTGAAAACGTTCTTGGAATTATTTATCTCTCAGAATTTTTTTCCGCTCCTTTTGCCTCATCGATAAAATCCTGAAACGGAAAATAAAGCCGAAAATCCAACACAAAAATATCGGGCACTGTGATTTATTGATGCTCTACGTGTTGAATTCTTTTTTGTTTTGTTTTCTATTAAACACTCACTCACCCACTAGTAATTCGAATTCGTTTCAATTTGCCAAGGTCACTGGCTACGTCACAAGAGGTGTGATGGTGATATAGTAGTGACACTCGGACACAAAGGCTGAACAATAAAAATGAACTGTTTGTGTAGGTATGTACGGCAAAAGCTCCTTTCGTTTCAACGAACGCACTCAAAAATGCTTAGGACTTTTATTCGTTCTGAATGGTCCGAAATGAAAATATTTTCAGCTAAATGACACTTTTAGTTATTCAATATGATTCATTGCGACAGTTATATTCATCAATTTAGTGTTTCCGGTGGAATTTGGAGCTCTTTTCGGACATGACAGTGAACGGAGTTTGCATTTTTCTCTTTGGGGGCTTTCGAAATAATTTATGGGAATACCAATGTGATATGAAAAGCAACGTGAATAAATAAATAACCATTTAGAGTAACAGTTGTTCAACGGATGTCCACATGGGGTTTCTTATGATGTGCAAGGTGAATACAGAAGTTAATGTTTTTTTTAGGATTACCGATGGTGGTCATGCCAATTTCATGTCAAATCAAAAAAAAAAGACATAAAAATCACTTCAAATATGGAATCAGGATTTGATTACCAAGCGATTGAACTCGCAAGCCTGTTGCGGGTCTGGAGGTTGAAGTTAGTAGAGACTTCATTTCACAATCGATGTCTGCAAGTTTGGACCTAACTCCTGATTTACATAGCTCAGGTACTTATTCACACCAGGGGCGACTCAAAGCTTTGTGCGTTTCATTTTTATTCGTCTATGGCTAGATTTGAACCGGGGACCACACACTTTATTAGTCGGTAACCTATTCCATTGGAAATATCCGCGTTTTTTTAAACCTCTGTCTAGATCAAGTTAGGCCAAGTTTGAGTGGCTCGCAAAACATGCGGTCGAGATTAGGATAATCGTAGTCTTTTAAGTTGTCGTAACTGATATAAATTACACCGCCGATGAAATTTTTGAAAATCATTTAATTATCAGTTTATTTTATTAAATCATCTTAATTAAGGTCGAAATATGACTAATTTGGTTTAGTCAGTTTGTATATCCGGGAGCGAGCAAAAAATTGAGCTGTTCTATGTATTGAATGAAATTTGATTATCGTGTTGTGATGTTGCCGGTCAGATTAATCAGCCCAAGCAGATTACTGGATCAGGAGTCCGTGGTGTTTTTAATGCAACTATGTGACCTTCCATATGAAAAGGGACCTGGAAAATGCAACTAACTCAATTTTAATCTCTGGGAAGATAAGGTCCCTTTTCATATTCTGTCCTTATCTCTATAAAAGCACGACTTTTAGAGTTTATCAGATAGACTTGGAAGCAAACTTCGGAAATTTGGAGATGTTAAGTCTAGGAATTTCTAGAAAAGCAAGGCAAGGTGAATTCTAAGCAATTTTTTGAAATATTTCGCGGTCTTTCGAATAGTTCAAGATTCCGGATACTTGGCTGGACTAGAAAGTGCTCCGCTAATGCAATTCTCAGCATTGAAATCACAGCAATTTCCAGGGTTCCATGTTTCAGTGGCTCTAATTTTTTGCCTCGTTGATGGCTGTTCATTGTACTTTTGGCAGGCTTTTTTCTAGATTTTGATCAAGTTAAGTTGCCTTGCCAACCTCCTACAGTAAATCACTAATACAACTAAAAAATACAACTAATTTCGAGAGTACTCAAAAAAAAAAATTCGCACTGATAAAATCCACATAAAATCGAAACTACCAAGAATGTCGACCTTTCATCAAGCTCACGATAAGCTAAAACTAAAGAATATCACACCAAAGTCTTCACCCTACCCATCCATCGCTACGCCAAGCTATCCAAATCTTGTGTTTATTGTTCACATTCAGAAGCTAATTGATAGGTCAAACAGAAGTAATTCAATAGAGTGAACGGCTGAAGCAAAGCAGAGCGGAGCTGGTGTCGAAAAGGATTTATGTCGAAAGCATCCGGACAAGATGCGGAAAAGTCAAAAGCATGTCCTTTTTGTTGACGCAGCACAGCACAGCGTTAACAGTACCAGCACGAAGAAAACATAGTTCGTTTTCTATGTAACTCAAGCTTTTCATTGAACTTTTCATGTATTCCCCAATGTTATTAAGTTATTCGGAAGAGTCATAATCACTTAAGGGATGTAATAACAGTAAACAGAGAGTGTTCGTTGTGCTGTCGTCTTGATTAAGTTTTGATGACAAACATTTTTCGGGTTCACTACACGAAGTTTAGCAATAGTATTGCCAATATCACTACGGTCTATAGCTGCCCTTTGCTGAAAGGATGCGACGGTTGAGTATGAATTGTGCGAGCTGTTAAAGCTCTATAGATATACGCTCATGAAAGGAAAACTGTAGTCGAGTAGAGTATGCGGGTAAGCTGTAAATTTCACGATCATTAATCACGGTCAAGCAGTTTTTATTGCTCAGTTGATTTGAGAATAATTGTCTAGGATTGCTATGGTGCTTTGTGAGAATACAGAAGAATGTCGGAAAAATAATTTTCTTAGTAACTACAGTTTCAGAGAACTAAGTAAAAATAAAGTGGTGTATAAGTGGTAAGATATTAATTGAAAAAAAGAGGGGACAAACAGTGAAATTTTTCGTGTGCTCGTATAGCACTCCACTTCGATTTCGTCTGGGGAGAATTAAAGTTTTGTAAGTAAAAAATTAACTAACAGAAAAGTTTTAGAGCTACATGTGTTAACTGAAATTTGTTTGATGCAGCGGAAACCCTCACGGGAAATCTTTGGTGACAGCTTACAGATTAATTTTGATTGTAAGTTTACTTTTCTTCAAAGTCGGACAATCACTTCTATCTCTAGAGAATAGGATCGGAATATCTACTGAAATACTATTTGAAATTTTTTCCCACTAAATGACTATATTCGATAAATGTATCTGCTATCATCAAATATCTAGTCCAGAGGGAAGTGTTGCTCGTTGAACGAAGAATAATCGAAAAATAGTCTTGAAAAAGAAAGGGCAATATGCATATTGCACAGCTCTGCAGCTGAACGCTGCTTGGGCTGGTAAAATTTAAGTTACACCGGGAAAAATTTGTAGCAAAGTTTTATGCTAAGAAGAAGATTTTTCTCTTCCACATTTTTAAAGATTTTACCGTAAAACTTATTCTTGATGGTTTAGATGTGATTGATTTAAACGAAAAATATATGAAATCGGGTTTTTCTCCCACTATGATAACTCTATGAAATTACTTTATAAAATACTAATAGTAATATAATTTTCTTAGAAAACTGTCCGAAAAATATTACCTTCGGTATCGATTCGATGTCTGGATGTCGGCTTTGTTTTCGAATTCGTTGTGCGTGCACTCAATGTCAAAGATGAAATTTGTTTTTAAGTTGCTGTTTTCACTGTCGTTTTAGCTGCTGTTTTTGCTATTAGACTTGCTGCTGCTTCTTATCTGCACCGGTTGCCACTCCTATATTCAAATTCGTCGTAATTGCAGCCTTTTTAGCTTCCACTATTTTCTGGCTGAACGTTTACTATTAAGACACATTCCACGAGAAGGTTAACTTATTGAAGATCCAATTTACTACCCTCTCCTTTTTTTCCAAGTATCCAAGTTACCACTCGGCTAAACTAAATCAGTTGACAGTAACGGTACTAGCCACCTCTGCTAGCTCTTAAAAGTTGTAACAACCTAAAATATTGAGGCGTTTATTATTTAGGGACAACCAGTCACAGAGAGTGGGTACTCTTCCATCTCACGCCTTTGCATAAATTACTGAATGTCAGTCCTATATCATTCGCGAGGATGCAGTAAAGCAGTGCCCTGTCAGCAAGCCAAGACAAGGTGTTTCTGCTGATATTGAGCAGTGTCCTGGATTTGCTTGAATCAGGTGATGACCGTTATGTTTTGGTTACCCTACAGACCGTCCTGGTTTTCCATTTATACTTTAGTTTTAGCCCATATGGTCGCATCTAGTTTTCTTGTAGTGTCAGCAATCCACCGTGTTACAGTAATACAAGTGATATTACTAGCTCTTAAACCTTTCCTTACTGATTCGCCTGTGACACCACTATGCCATGGCACCCACATAATCAGGATAGCAGCATGCTTTGCTTATCTCCCTGCCTATCTTGCCTAGTCTGCATGAATTAACAGTTCTAGAAGAGCACCTGTAAGACGCAAGAGCGAGAATGGTTTCCTGCTGTCGAAGCAAATTGTCGTTGGTTTGGTTGATGTTCCGCAAATTTACTCAACTGCCATGCGTATAGCATACACTTCAGATTAAAGATAGCAGAATAGTCTGACAGTCTATACCATAGGGGAAGGTTCAGGTTCGTTGAATAAAGCCCGAACCAGCTCCTGTGTCACACCTTTGATCCGTCCGTATAAATTCAGATGCCACCGTCGCCGGTAGCTCTCTTCGTCTTCCAATCTGTTCTTGTGGGTATCTCTTGATCTGGAAGTTTCTGCTAATGTATATTATTTTACTCATGTGATTCGTGTCCTCAGCAATGACCCCATACTGTCTCCATTATTCTGCAAGAATGCTGCTGTGGCCCCATTGATTTGAATCATATCCCAAGCCACATAATAATTCCAGAAGCATTAGCCCCAGAATCATTTCCAACACTGCCGTTGGGGTGGTTTTTAATACACTTGCATACGAACTAATCTTTTAAGCATTTTTAGCTCTTTGATATTGGTTTTGCTCTCCGCTACTTTCCACCAGATGATTCATGTGAATATATAGTAAGCTGTCCGGGGTTTAAGACCCAGGTATTGAGTAGGCAGATTGGCACGCGAAAACTGCTGCGCGATCCTTACTTATTCGGTATTTCACATTAGATCTGCGAATCCCTATTGGGTACCCCATGAATCCCGATTCGAATTCGCTGATCGAAATTTGGACAGCTCATGGGGTACCCACACTTCGGACATTTTTATGATTCCAAGCTGCTTTAGTCGCTTTGCTACAGTAGAATGGTTTTGAGCCTTTCTGCGATGCCGATCGGTTATGATGGAGTTCGATGGATGCAATGGATTTCAGACGGCGATTGGTTTTAATGATATCCAAGATCAAATAGTTTTCAACGGTGACAGAACGTCCAGTGTGGGGAGACAGAAGCGACAAAACCACCTCTGACAAATGTCCTCACTAATGGCTTACTCGCCGTACACAGCGCTTGTCGCTCGTTTGGCGTCCGTCGTCACACAATCGTTGTAAAAGAAAACAACAAAACGTGTATAATATGGACCTTGTTCTCTTCCATTAAATTATTTTTTTTGCCTATTTTGGAATTTAAAAATTTCTTCCACAAAAAAAACATAATATAAAAATAACTAGAACACGTCTGTTTGATATGGTAAATATATTTTTTCTCATGGCTCACAAAAATAAAATTTTTCAATTTGAAACTTAACATATTATATTAATAATTTTGTTGTGTTGTAGAGTGTTGTCTATTGTGTGCAATGTTAGTGTATTTTGGAAATGTACCCATGTGTTCACAGACTATACAACAAATTCATTTACAATAAAAATGTTTATGAAGTTTGCGTACACTAAATAACCTTTTGATCTGCGGATAACAGTTCAAGATATAAATAGTAAATATTGTTTTGCCAGCCATACGAAAAATGTTAATGCAAAAAAGCAGCAGAACTTTTTCCACAACCAAATAATTGTTTTTAAAGTAAATATGAAACATAAAACAGATATATATGACCTTGGGGAAGTGAAGATATTGGTGGACGGACTGAAACGACGAAAATCACCTGGGATAGACAGCGTTACCAGCATGTGCTTGACTCACTTACCAGACAATATACTACAAAACATAACAGACATAATCAACGCCATCTTCCGTTTGAGGAGGTATCCAGATGCGTGGAAAGCAGCCATCATTATCGTTATACCGAAACCTGGTAAAGACTTAACATTCCCCCAGAACTGGAGACCAATCAGCCTCCTGTCATCAATAGCAAAATTGGCCGAACGCGTTCTCCTTTCTCGCTTGAGCGAAAAAGTCTCCGAGAACCACATTCTTCCGGAAGAACAGTTTGGCTTTAAGCCACTTCACTCCAAAGAACTCCAGCTAGCAAGGGTGGTCCAACACATCCGAACAGGGCTTAACCATAGAGAATCGACCGGGCTAGTTATGTTCGACATAGAAAAGGCCTTTGACAAAGTCTGGCATGCAGGACTGATTTTCAAAATGCATGAGTTCCTAATACCCCTTCCTCTTATCCAGATCATTGGATCTTTTCTCAAGGGCAGAAAATTCTGTGTCAGAATTGACAAACACTTATCATCCGAAAGGCAAATTGCAGCTGGAGTTCCCCAAGGATCTCCTTTATCTCCCCTATTGTATAATATATATACTGCAGACATCCCTAAACTGCCCGTAGCTCAACTATCATTATTCGCCGATGACACGTGCATCTTCCATTCATCCCGGCAAGCAGAAGCCGTTGTTTCACAACTGCAATTCTCCATAAATACGCTTCTAAGGTACTTCCACAAATGGAAGATTAAGATCAACTCGGACAAAACTCAGGCAATTTTCATTACGCGGAAGAGGAGACAGACACCACGAAAACTGGCTGTGAACGAACAACAGATTGAATGGCAACGGACAGCCAAGTACTTAGGACTCACGTTCGACCACCGACTAACTTGGACGACACACATACAAAATAAACGCAGCGCTTGCAACAGACTCCTCCATGCCTTCTTTCCCCTCATTAAATCTCAAAGACTGAACAAAACCAACAGATTACTTATATACAAACAAATACTGAGACCGGCATTATTATACGGAAGTCTTGCATTCGGACAAACCTCAAAGACAAACAAACAAAACCTACAAGCCTGCCAAAATCTCGCACTGCGGAGAATTTTCCGAATTCCATGGTATATTAGAAACGTGGACATACATAAGGACTTTAGAATCGAAACAGTAGAAAAATACATACGCGACAAAGCTTTAAAGCTCTTCGACAAGATAGACCGACATACTAATAGCACCATGGACATTCTTAGATTCCCGACCGGGGCACACGAAATATACCCTCACCTCAGAAAAATCACTAGCTAGTGCAAACCATCTGCACACTAACTAATCTAAGTACCCGATTTGGCCAAGATTCATAGCTGAGCGCAAGACCGCTCACCGAGAAAAGTGGAGTAAGGGTGAATCACTTCACCAGCTCCAAACGAACCCAGTTCCTCGTCATAAAACAGATATAAGTGCCACAGCATTGTATTCAATTCGCTTTAAAAATTGTTGAGATTTTACTATAGAATATCTACAGCGACAATATTTCTGAGTGCTCAGGACCACTTTACGTAAATCTTTTTTCTTTGAAAAATGCACAATTCAAACATTGTATAAAGAAAAAACTTAATCAGGCTGCTAAAAATCGAATAAAAGCTTGATTACAAATTACTACGCGTTGTATACGCGTAAATAATTTCACTTCGCGAAGTATCAATATCACGAGCAGCCACTCATCTGGATCCTTTAAATAAGATAAAAGATATAAAGCAAAATGTAAAAACGGATGACTTTGAAAAACGTTAGTTTTTATTACGTTATTAACCATCACTATTATTATTCATTCGCATTTACTATTAAATTGTAATTGTATTTTTCGATGTGATCGCTTTTTTCAATTGATTTTCATAGCTAATAGTTAATTCCAACTTTTCTTCCTCTACGCTAATGGAACTTTATAGACATTTTCAGCCAAGTCCTAATTCCATTTAATACAAATTTGATGGATGTGGAAGTGAGCTTAACTCCTTTGAGCAGCGCGATATTTACATGAATAATATGTTTAACCACTGCACGCAACAGGACCACAAAGAACAGTTTTATTCTATTCTAACTAATTATCTACATGATTTTGAAATTTCTAGGACTCTGCCAAAATGGCTATTCTTGGAGCACTTAACTAATTTATTTTTATATGTCGGTAAAAAAACAAGGTAAAATTAAACAAAATTCACAATAGAATAAAAAATGTTCACTTAATTTGGAACTTTTGAACGCACTGTTGAATTTTTTACATAATCTAAAGAAAATGCTTCATTTAGTTTATTTTGAATCTATACAGTCAATGAGTTTAATGCTCAAAAGTTTCAGACTGCAACAAATTGCATGAACAGTTTCTTTTTCTTTTTAAAAAAGCCCATTAGAAAGAATTTCAATTTCAATATGTATTGCGGCTTCTTCAATTGCATTCAATCAAGAAATGCATTTGAAAATGCAATACCATCTCTCAACCAGCAATATCGTTCAAAGATATTCACTCTAAACATTTTACCCTCATTGAAATACTTTACCAAGCCAACCACGTGTGCTCAATTTTCGTTGCAAATCGATTTCGCATTTTTCGAATGCGGGGCAAATGGGTGACATGAAATGTATGTAGTCTTTCAAGGTTTATTCTCCCGAAAGCAACAATATCTATTTTCTACACATTGCTGCATCATCGGTTGCAATCTTTTCCTACCAAATAGACTGCAACAACAGCATAGACGTATATATTTCGCTTGAGTAATGTCGATGCAATAACGATTTATTCGAAGCTTCTCTCATTTAACACTTAATCGCATCCTTTTCGATCGCAACGGCTGTCGCTTGACAACAAATTCACCCCGGAGTGGTATGTGACCGGGAACCATCCATATGAAGAAAAAAGAAATTTTCAACGCGTTTATGGATCCATTGCTTCGAATTTTATTCGAGCTTCGAATATCGCTATGCATAGTCTGATCTAGAATTTGTTCAAGGAGCAGGACGAATCAATGAAAAGATACAATATAAAAAGCAAAGAGCTCATGTTGACAAGGAACTAGGAGATGCCACAGGATAGTATTTTGTGCATTAGCGTGAATGATTGTATGCAGGAAACGTGCCTACAGCCATGTCAGACATGATAGAGATACATATTTTTCGCAAGTTTTCAACTTGAATTTGTTCGCAGAAAGTTTAGCAGCTTTTTGAACTCGTAATGGTGAAATTATGAATGCAAAATTTGAAAATAATGAATGTTTTCCGCATAGCTAGTTTTTTTGTTGAAATTTCATAGTCACATGGTAGGGGATGTTCGAAATGTGTGTTTATGCAAATATAGTGCGTTAGGAGTAATAGCTTTGTCCTGCTGGAATCTGTGCATTTGAATAAGGATATCTTACGATGCAGTTACATAGTGCCATTTTCATTGATTAGAGCAATTCCTTGTTGTACCTAGTGTTATTTCGGGAAACTTTCAATAATAAGAGCTTAAAATCTACCGGAAACACAAGATTCAATGTAACATCAAACAGGAAAATACTCTGAGAATTTTGTTTTTTATAAGTTTGCTTTATTTGTTTGATCATTTCTGACCTTTGCACATGAGATATATTTTTCAAACTAATGACGAAATCGACTTTATGATGCTGTACATTTTCAAGAAACAAAATAGAACAATCTATCTCAATGAAAATTGGGAGAAATTTTAATAAAATGTCTTGTATTTAGATACAAAATAGGAAAACCCAACAGCACGAGCCAATACAAACAAACAAAACGACAATTCTTACAATTTTCTTAAAAATATATGCATTACCATCATTTAGTTATCTACAATGCTTCCAGTCCTTGACTTTTCAATTCCCTTAAAATACGTTTTCGAATGATACCCGATATATTTGCGTTCACATTCGGCAATAGTCCACTCGTTCGAGCAGCATGTTCGATTCGCTGGACCACTTCAATTTCACGCTGACTCGATACGAAATTCGTTACTTGGCATTTATGATGACTTCCGACTCGTCCGATTCTTCCGCATCGATGAATATAATCGGCTATGTGCAATGGAAAATCGAAGTTAATAACATGTCGAGCTCGAGTCGTATCCAGTCCACGACTTCCGACATCTGTTGTCGACAGGACATCGACGTCACCATTCTGAAATTGTTCGAAACGTCCGATTCGAATTTCCATCAGCATATCACCATTCAGATTGACACAATTCACACCTTGACCGTTCAGGAAAAGCGAAACGAAATCGCTCGTTGCTGACTTGTTGCCGAAAATGATTAGAGGGCGCCGCTTTCGCAATTCGCTTTTGACTAGAAGCAGGAGATTGCCAGGACGATCGGATTTGTTCATTCGCACGAATTTTTGTGTGATATGAGGCATGACTCGATGTAAGTTTGGACTAACTACTTCATGAATTGTTTCGACGTCGATTACTTGAGAGAGCAATTCCTCGATATTTGTTGGCATTGTGGCTGAGGCTAAAATTAATTGTGTTCCAACAATATTGTTGCTGAGATTGTGCAGGTGATTTTTGTGAAACTGAAAGGGAAAATGATTTTCATTTTAGATCTTTTATAGGATGGCATTATTGAAAATTAGGTATCTCTAGTTAAATTAAAAATATACAGTCACTGTTTAATGAATTAGAGCCAGTTGAATTTTTTTTGGTTTGAAAACTTCTGTTTTTAGTAGCGTCAAAAAAATAGGTTAAACATTTTGGATTTAGATAGATTTTGATTTTTATATCTATAGGGATTATGAATATAACGTACAATAATTGGAAAATCCCAACCATTTACTCTACTTCAGTGAATTTTTTTTACCTTTCCCTGCTTCTAGCTGTCTATGATGATAAGCAGTTTTGTTTATAAAATATTATATTATACCGTAGCTGATTGGAAAAAGGTAGGTAAATAAAATTAAATCTGCAAGAAGAAAGTTTTCATTACTACATTATTGACTCAGATATTAATATTGAAAAACTGCATTTTTAGGTGGTAGTTAGCGACGAGTGCAGACTAGAAGCAGTGATGGAGAGGCACTAATTCGCTCGAAGACCATCGGGGAAATACAATGAGGATTGCGTCATTCAAAGTATAAAACATGCACTAGCAACACTGATATGGTGATCGTGAATCTTATTCGATGGACCTAGACAGATCATTTTCGTTGTAGGAACTATGGACAGAATACAGTACTATGATTAGTTACAAGAAATTATAATCCCAGATTTTAACTACTTAAGGCGCTGCTAATACGTTTATGGAAGA
Source organism: Nemotelus pantherinus (assembly GCA_963978885.1). Classification (NCBI taxonomy): domain Eukaryota; kingdom Metazoa; phylum Arthropoda; class Insecta; order Diptera; family Stratiomyidae; genus Nemotelus; species Nemotelus pantherinus. Next base: position 8,832,481 of record OZ022266.1, read on the forward strand.
TGGCGCTCCCAGCTACCACGCCCTATGCATAAAAAATCTGTTGACTCTCTGTAATATTGCAGTTTTACCTTGACCAGAAAATTTTATCGACCTTAATCTCTATAGAGAACATTTGGAGACTTTTAAAATCCCTAGTATATTCCTTTTGTAGTCCTAGATATCCTCATACAAAACATTTTACGATGTATAGGAAAAGAGCGAAGAGATTAAATAAATGATTAAACGATGTATTGAAAGTATGAGAGAGAATCAAGGTAGTAATTAATGCTAAGAAGGGTCTGACTCTAATCAAAATTTATATTAATTTATAGATAATAAATGAACTCAAAAATTTTAAAAGCCTTATTTTTATAATATAATTCCCTATTTCGAATAGAATAAGAAAAGAAAAAATAAAATAAAAATCTTATTGTTGGTGCTAATCCAATTGATGACTGTAGAATTTTAGGCCTGATGGAATCGCAGCAAAAACCTACAGTGATGAATATAAATAAATTGTAATTTTTTCTGCAAATTCTGGTTCAATTCTGGTTGTTGTAGAACGTCGCAAAACCGCGTCTATTCTTCTGACATAATTTGTCGGTAGTAAGAATTCAACGTTAAGGCGGAGCAGATAGTTTTATACATTGTTTTATCAACAGCAATATATTTTTTTAAATATTACCGACAGGCTTCAAACTTAAATGACAAATCCTTATTCATAATGAAGAATATATCTTGAATATGATTTCAGACATATTGCCTCTTTGCCTGCCTCTGACGAAACATATCCGGCCAGTTCGAAATCGGACCACCCTTTCGAATGTTAGGAGCGGTAAGCAATAGTTGATGATGGTATAATGAAGATTGGTGTCTACGGCCAGAATAGTTTGCGACTCGTCAGCATGCATCAAAGGCTTTATATACGTGCACAAAAAGGAATTAAAGGACGTCAAATCGCAGGATCTCAAATCGAGTAGTAAGTTGATAGGGTTACAGATAGTATTAAGGGGCGGCCAGTCGCTACCAAATCTGACTGAAAACTATCTATGACCATTTCACTGGTAATACATATAATAATTTGAAAATTTTACCGATATCGAATAAATATAAATATGTTTGATGAGGTTTTTAATTTTCGTTATTTTTTTGAACGTTGAACCCTAATTATGCCACTGCTCAATTTTTCTTAAAAACAGAATGGTCGAATGGTAGTCCACTAATTTAAAAACATCGAAAAAAAGACTCCGCAACATTTTTCAAACCATTCCTAAAAATAAGGACTTTGATTGCAATAAAACATGATTTTTCAGGAAACGAAATCAATCTTGAAAATATGTTTGACCCCATTTTCAAGGCTTTATCATGTTAAACCAAGCATTCTAGTTTAAAGATCAATTTTTTCCCCAAAAACTGCATCTAAATGTGCTCGTAGTGCAAGAGGTTAGACAAAAAGAAAGCTGGAAGAGAGAGAGAGAGAGAGAGAAGATAAGCCGTACGAGGCGGGAACTAACTAAATTTTATCAGTTTTTTAAGTACTTTTTTTTAATTTCACTATTAATTATGCGGAATGGTTTAAAATGTTCACAAAATATCAAAAACTAAACCGTTAAAAGATGAAACCCTTTTTTTTATTTTCGCGACTAGCAAATAGGGACCCACCAAAACCATTCAGCCAGGAGTATGATTCGAAACTACATGATTTCTCAGCAAAAAAAGAATCTGTGAACTCTCAACGCAAAGTAAGCACTCCTTGGCTTTAATTCTTATACTAGCTCGATTCTTCCGGGATACGGGATTCGTGTGTTTAATTCCAAACTTTCGTCCACGAGCTACGCTCTGATTTCGTTTTGATCGGCGCACTGGGCTGTTGATCTTGTCATTCTGAATCTAGTCGTCTTTCGACGCGGTAGCGACAGAATCAAATCTCATGAACGACGGTTTAACATTATCATCGCTGTCCAATAAAACCGTGGCGGGACCTTGAAAGTTCTTTTAGTGTCGTAGTCGTTAAGTTAGCCGTGTATATTCAGTTAAGTTGGACTCCTGATTAAAGCCAACCTGGCTCTAAGCGCTTGCTTCAATAACAAACTGTGAACACCCTCGCACGGCCTCCCTGCTTTGCTGATATAACCATGGCATCATTTTTGTGACTATACATTAGAGCTACGGTAATAGATCTGAGTTCGGACCCAACAACATCGAAATCGAAACACGCCAGACAGAAGTCTGACGTTCCTAATCAAACTCCTGCCTCCAATGTCAAGGAGGGGACTTATTCCACGGCGGAGTGTCTTAATGATGGAGGAAAATTGGTTGATGGCTAGGTCTACTATCAACTGGAGAAAAAATAGCTTGAAAATTTGCTCCACAGTCGACAGGCATCTTGTCCGTACGTCTGTCTAGCGATTGGAGAGAAGCCACGCGAACCTGTTTCGATCTCTTGCAGTGCCCAGGTAACGAAGGTGAGAACTGATGAGAGGAAGAAGCCTATACGTACCTAGCGGAAGCTAGGATAAACTCTGGCACCCGTTGTAGATACTGCAGGTGTTGTTTCCACTTCAAGCACCCAATCTCGATTTTAGCCTGTTCAGGCATATAGAATAAGAAGGAATCCCTCTCGGATTCTAAAGATATTTGGGAACATTACACCGAGACATTGTTCACGAATTACAAGGAAGCCCTTAAATGGGCGAAACTAAATGATCGGGCTCGTCCCGCGTCCCAGGTTCCGACAGCACTAGCCGGTCATAAAAGGCGGAGGTCGGCTAAGCAACTAGGTTAGTAAAAGCGACAGCATCATCTCATCGATAGCTTAAAATGTCCGCAAAAGGCACTTTTGATACGTTTTTTTTTTTTTTTTTTTCTATGATAACGCCAAAGCTCAGGGGATGCCCTTTGAAGCGAATGCTTAGCGATGGCGGTAGGGAGACACATATGGGAGAAGCCGATAACAATTATTCCATTTATTATTTTTAAGTGCCACATTTATTTCTTACTTTCTAAAGCGCTAGTGTTATGCCTAGTCGCTACTAAAGCTTTAATGTAGCACTTAATTAATGGAGCGCTGGTATTATGCCCAGTCGCCGACTGTTAAGACAACACAAGACGAACAAATACAGCCATGGACACGGCGGGATTCGAACCCGCGGCCAGTAGATCGCTGCTTCGGACTGACGCGTTAGCGAGCTAAGCTACTGACCCACAAACCACCCACCCACCCCAAGCAAACTATGGGTCATCGCGGAGGTGCTTTGATACCGGGTGGCATCAAATTCGAGTCAAGCTGATAGTTCCAATAAAAACGCTAAAAACTAGCGGCAAGTAAGCTGAACGAATATGGCCAGACGAAACAAAATTGGAGATGATGCAAAAGCATCTGATTCCAAGTAAGCTGAGATTCAAAGCATTGATGATTACCTTCTTCAGCTGAAGAGATTATGCAGGTCAGAAGACTGAGTAACAGTGACCTGCCTGTATGCGATTGAAAGGTGGCCAAGCTCAGCGAGCAATCTGATGACCGAAAACAAGCCCTTATCATTATCTATGAGGAATCCTTTCCGTATTTGAATGATCGAAATCGATTTCATTCACCTGAACGGTTCTGAAAAAATCTCAACGCCGAAGGATTATTCTAGGAGATAAGCGGGCTACATCGCGAAAAGAACGCTATGGATACGGTCGTCTGATGTACTTGAATCTTGTTTAGGACCATGTGCACTAGAGGATGAAAGTTGTGATGTCACTACCTCAGAGCTAGATGGCCGCCTTCATCTCCTGGATTTCAAATCGGAAGAGAAAGAGGCGGCCATTGAATTTGTCGAGAAACTGGACAGCCCTGTAATAAACAACTCTGAAGTTTATCCAGATTAACCCTCACCACTCCAAGGCCGCGTCCGCTGTTCTGCTTCTCCAACTGGATGAAATCCGCAGGCCCGGATCTTAATATTAAAATCCGGGTCTGCGGATTGCTTATTGACAGATACAGACTTGTGTCACCTAAACCTCTAAGTAAACCCAGTGCTTGCATCTTTATCGAGAAATTGATAAAATTTCTTATCCTTTTAAATTTCAGTCATGAAGACATTATTGCCATTGTAATTGATGCGAAGCCGACGTCATTTTGGATCGCTCAGAGCTCAAAAGAATTTGTTTACTAAAACTAACAGGAAAATATACTAAAGAAAATAGATAGAAGAAACAAAATGCAGCTTTATCACAATAGTTTCAACTACCGCGTCGTATTACTCAATAGGCAGACACTTGCAGATGATTTGCCTATTCCAATATCTTAGCAACTAATATGACAGATATGGCTAAAATACAAAAACCAAAAATTTCAAGCGTCAAGGCCCAAGAAATTTCCTAGAGACCTCTAATTTATTAAGTCAATATCAAAAAAACGTTAACAGCTTAGAAGCAGCTAGCAACGCTTGGAGCCTTGTTTTGACAGTTGTTGAGCCATCCGTACCAGGCCTTGAATCCTTGTTGAGCGTACACGGTCTTGGCGCACTTAACGGAAGCGTCGAGGTTTCCGAGGAGCGATGTGCAAGCGATATTGCAAGTGTTGTAGGATGTGATAGCACCCTTGCACCACCACTTGTTGTTGATCTGGAACAGACCGAAGTCCTGGGTTCCATCATAATTAACTGAGCCGACAGCTTGATCGTTGAAGGACGATTCGTATTGGATCAAACAGACCCAGTTGGCCAAGTTGTTCATGTCGGTGAATCCGTAGGTGTTGCGGAGGATACGGGCCATTTCGCAACGGGTGTAGACCTTGCCTTCGGCAAGGGCAACAACGAGAGCGACAGCGAAGATTGCAAGAAGTTTCATTTTGGTATGGATAGACTCGACGAGACTGGTACTGAATCGAACGAGTTACTCCACTTATATACCTATCGATTTTGACGTCCGCATAGACGTAAATTTTTTTTAGCTCATAATCACCAATTCGATATAATCGACAGTAGAACTAATATTTGTTGAACGAAAACAGTTTCTTTTTAATTTTGGTCGTGTGTGAAAGATAACGCAGTTAATTTACATTGTGAAAAATAACATCTATGTTCGGTGTTATCAGATGCATTGTGCTCTATTGTAGTATAACTACTTGCTTTCGAAGTGATAAGATTAGAGGCGTTAGAGTATTGATCTAAACAATGCACTTCATTACAATGAACCACGTATTTTGATAATTCATACAAAAAAAAAGTAAAAAAAGGACAATAATTAGAGCTATGTTTCGTAAACTGTTTAGAAACTTATATTTAGGGGAATAGCATATCCCATAATCATGAAAAAACCTTCAACCTAAGAACATATGTTATTTTAACACAGAATTTTTTTTTTCAATAGAAATTCATACAAATTTGTAAAATTCTTAAATCATTATCTTATTTCGTGGAGCTAATAAATAATATAAGCTGACGAAAATTCGATGGTTTATTTATTAAATAAGATTTATTTATTAAATAATGTCAACTAAAGGACGCCCCCACTTTATCGTGGTGAATAAATTACTCAGTTCCCACTACTCTTAAAAATTTGTCTAGCAAATGATTTTTAAATCTAATTCAGACCAAATAAACAGCCACGAATACATCCCTAACTGTAGGATTTATCTTCATGAAAAAATTCATCGAAAAACTGAGATTTGAACTGGGGGACAGTTTAGTCAAGCAGAAGATCAGAGAAGAGGTTTACAATTCTAACAGTTTCCAAAACTCGGTGTCTTCCAGGCCAAATATCTCGGGGTCGCAATAATTATTATTCCTACGTTCAGCACAAATCATTAATATGTCTTGAAAAAAGAAAAAGAATAACCTTGAAAAAATATGTTAAGTACTCTTTTTCACTGTCTTTTTAGAAAGAAACTATCACTAACTCACTTAATGTGTCATAAATTTATAGACTATTGGTGTATCATCAAACTTTCAGTTTTCATTTACATGCAAGTATTTGATAATCACCTTAGCATTATTTGAAAGTGTTATCTTCCTGTAGCTTTACTATGATTAATTTTATAGTGTTCAGGATAATATAATATAATAATAAAATAATATAGTCTCAGGCGCAAGACCGACCATTATATTCATCAATAAACCTGTGATTTTTGGTTTTCTTTTTTTATTGGGCTGTAGACAAAGGTCGTTTTTGAAACCGCTTTTGTCCCAAATTATTTATTTGCAACAGTTTGATAATGCTCTTGAAATTTCATTCTTGAGAAAAGCTTAATAGATTACGTCAATTACAGATAATTTTTCTAAATGGAAGATGATGGTATCAGTACACGATACTATTGGCACAGTATTATCTTTTGTAAAATATACATTTGGACAATTATTCAGAAATTTCTAAGAAAACCCGGCCGATACTCAATTCGCAGACTTTGGTAAATTAAAATCTATTTCAGTTTACTTATGGATAGATGTTTGCTGACGCCCACATTCGTGCAGAAAAAATGTAGCTCGAGGTGCAAGTACTTAGGGGGTAGTGCAAGTACTTGGGGTTGGTGTCCAAATCTTCGGTGAGCTAACTATTTCCAGCGCTATATTGAATACAGCATATCCAGTGCTATGAATTTTCTTTGGATCAAAATCAAGTTCCCGTCTCTGCCCTAACAGAATGTGTAGCGTGTTGTGCGCTGCGTCAAGTTTCGGACTATTTGGTAGAATTTTCGCACCTGGTGCGGACCTCACTGTCTAGTTCTTTTTATTTCACAAATCAGGTCTTCTTCTCAGACAGCTTTCTTCCTTTTGTGAAGTCTAGTTACTGTTCCTTTGAGCTTTTTGTATACAGTGTACCCAATAATATCTTCGTAAAGCAGCTATTTGAAACTCAAATGTTAAAAAACAATAAATTGTTGCAAGAAATTTGAAAAAGTTTTGATGCAGATTTATTCATTAAACATGTTTATTTTTGATTAAGAAACAAAAACCAATCCATTTAAATTGTTCATTAGAAAGCCAAACTTATTAGCTAAAAATAAAACAAAGTCGACAACTTGCCTCCAATAATGTCTTCGTACACTTACGAAACAGTTTATGAAAAATCTTAAAAACTATAGACACATTTTTTGTTAATATTTAGTTGGGTAGCCTTTGTTTTTAATCATGGCTTTAAGATGGTGTGGCATCGATTCTACAAGTTTTTTGCATAGCTTGGCTCTATTTTCGCTCATTTCTGCTGAAGAACATGTTTCAACTTAGGTTTCGAGCTAATATGGTGGGTCCTGATCCTTTTTTCCAGCATGTTCCACATGTGCTCAATGGGATTGAGGTCAGGACTTTGCGGTGGTGTTTTAAGCAAATGTGCCGCCGCCAAAAGTAATGATAGTGAATATAAACCAAGGTAATTAGACTTTAAAAAAATATTTATTTTTCAACATAGTTTCCTAACAAGCTAATACATTTAGTCCATCTTTTTTTCAAACCCAGGATACCTTTAGAAAACAAATATTTGTCTTTAATCTCCCAAAACGCCTCAACAGCGGCCATCACTTCGCTATCAAATTTCAAATTTCTTGCCCCGAAGGTGTTCATGAGCCGAGAAAAGATGTAGAGTCACTCGGAGCTAGATCTGGCGAATACGGCAGATGTTCAAGCAGTTCGAACCCCCACAATTTTCTTATTTAGAGTGGCTCGTTTGTCCAAATATTCCACCATAATAATTCCTTCAGCGTCCCAAAAAACTGAAGTATAACCTTCCCTGCCGAACTCGACACTTCGAATTTCTTCGGCGTCGGTGAAGAGGATCGCTTCCAGGTCATCGATTGCTGTTTGGTTTCTGGATCAAAATAGTGGATCCTGGTCTCGTCCATAGTTACGAAACATGACAAACACTTCTCCAGATCTGTCTGGAACTTTTCGAGATTCACCCTCGAAATGTCGACTTGCTCGTCGGTTAACATTCTCGGCACCCAACGCGCAGAGACCTTCTTCATATGTTATTCGTTGGCAACGATTCTTTGAACACTACCATACGGGATCCCTATGATCTCAGCTGTATGCCTGGTGGTCACTCTTTAACTTTTTTCACGTTGTCTTCAGTGAGAGACGTTGATGGACGTTCTTCGTGGTGTTCATTTTCAGTAGATGTTCTTCCCAGCTTAAACTCCTTCACCCAGCGTGCAACGGTGAAATATGGCGGACCAGAGTCCCTTAATGTTTCCATCAAGTCTCTGTCTATATCTTTGGTAGACATATTGTTCAAACACAGGTACTTACTGGCAGCTCTAATTTCGTTTTTTCTTCATTTTGATGTTCCCTCTTTGACGGTTCGTATTGAAATGAACGTTCCTCCCTGGAATCTTATGGGACTGGAAACAATCGATTATCACTACTTTTGGATCACCCCTCGTATTTTAGCGTTAAGATCACCAAGGTTGATTTTTACATCATACCTTGCGCAGGCATTGAGGATCCTCCCGGCCTTTCTCTTCATCAGCAGATTTTACAATGGGTCCGAAAATGGTTCATGAAACTTTTATGTTCGCACATTTGCCTGGTTTCCATAAGACGGCAAAAAGTCTTTGGTCCTTTAGAGAGTGATACTTTTTGTGTATCATATAAAAAAAGTAAGTACGAAACACTTATAAAAATGATTTACTTTCACGTACATATGTCAGGAATTTTTACATGGGCTCTTTTGTGGGCTAATGTTCAAAATGACATCAAAAAGTGAATCATACTTTCAAATTCAGAGTTTTTCTGGATATCTAAGAAAATAATCTCATTAGACTTCAGTAGAGCTGAAACTCACATGATAATACATGTGCTTGACTTGTATAATATTTTTATAATTTATTTGCTTTCTTAATATGTTTATCGTCTGTTTTCTCAAATAATAAAATACCAATTAATTTCAAATATTTGGAAATATGTTTTGCCTCAGTAGAGTGTTTTTATGTGCGTTTGACGTTGTGCATGTATTTTGCGTGATAAATAACGTTCCACCTCCTAAAAAAACGGTGAATTACCGCGAATACTGACAGTGAAGTTTTTTATGTTTATTCGAATTCGCCCAAATTCACCGAAATTTAAATAAATATTTACCCAAATGAGTTTATGCATGGAGGTTTCGTATGTATCAACGCAAGAGTTTTGTTTTGAAGGATGTTATTTAATTGAGTGTATTGCCTTTGCTTTCATTCATTTAGTTCGAATATACAGTAACGATCGATTTCAATATGTTTACTTCATATTATTAGCCTCTTCAACTTATTCCGAGAGACGTTGAATTTTCTCAAGAAAAAAACTTGACATGTGTTTATTTTTTTAACAGTAAACAAACTATTATCGAAAATTAATTGGAGTGCAGTGCCTCATTCAAATTAGTTCTTGAAAAAAATTATTTTCTTATCATTTGAAACCAAATATTGATATCTCATTGTATTATACTCTATGTGATAACACCAAACAGATATATTATTTTTCACAATGCAATTTAGTTTCGTTATCTGCCACGCATATTCAAATCTGCGAATGAAGTTTTTTGTTTGATTGATCAAATATTGGTTATGCTGGCGATTATATCGAAATGATGATTAGGAACCAAAAATAGTTTGAATCGGTGCGGACGTCAAAATCGATAGGTATATAAGTGGAGTAACTCGTTCGATTCAGTACCAGTCTCGTCGAGTCTATCCATACCAAAATGAAACTCCTTGCAATCTTCGCTGTCGCTCTCGTTGTTGCCCTTGCCGAAGGCAAGGTCTACACCCGTTGCGAAATGGCCCGTATCCTCCGCAACACCTACGGATTCACCGACATGAACAACTTGGCCAACTGGGTCTGTTTGATCCAATACGAATCGTCCTTCAACGATCAAGCTGTCGGCTCAGTTAACTACGATGGAACCCAGGACTTCGGTCTGTTCCAGATTAACAACAAGTGGTGGTGCAAGGGTGCTATCACATCCTACAACACTTGCAATATCGCTTGCACATCGCTCCTCGGAAACCTCGACGCTTCCGTCAAGTGCGCCAAGACCGTGTACGCTCAACAAGGATTCAAGGCCTGGTACGGATGGCTCAATAACTGTCAAAACAAGGCTCCAAGCGTTGCTAGCTGCTTCTAAGGTGTTGATGTTTTTCTGGTACTGACTTAATAAATTATGCTTGGAACAACTTGTCTTTTTTTAAATGTTTTTGAATATCTATTGGGGGTAGACAATTGTAGGGTGTTAGACCGAAGTTGATTTTGTTAGCATTGGCTCTATCTTGACTTATCGTGTGTTCATAATAGGCTCTACATTCTTTAATTATTCCTTTTCTGATAGAAACGCATGCAGTGTTTTCACTGATGATATTTTAAATGTCCTTGAATTATTGTTTATATTATTTAGAATATTTTAAGTAACCTAGGCTCTAAAGCTTATGAAGGTTCGTTTATTTTGCTTGTATAATTATTCTAAAGGATTCGGTAATTCTTGCATACTTCACATAATAACGAGATAACTGCTGCCTAGCCAATTAATTCGAATTGTTTTAAATAGAAGGCAGGTTATGGTAATTAAAAAAAAATAAAGAAAATTGAACGTGTTTTGATTAATCATAAGGAAAATTGCGTCTTGTCTACAAAAATAACGTCATTAGCAAAATGTGTTAGTCTTATCTTATCAAGTGGTTATACATGTGCTTATCACGTGTATCTACTGAAAGCGATGCATAATTTAAATTTACTGTGCCTTGTTCAGTACCTTTAACTTCTGTAAGGAGTAGTATTTCTTCGAATACTAAACATTATTAATCAGGGGTATGTTATGCAAAACATTTCTTTTTCACAAGCAAATACTGATCAAGCGTATTTTAGACAACAATTTTGGAGATATTAATGTTTGATTTGCATTGTTTCTTTTTTAATTCATCTTTACTTTGCATTTTCATCATTCTACAGCGTACTCAATGCTAACAACAGGATCCTCGATCTTGTTCTGACTAATCTTCTTCATTTTTCTTTTATGGGATTAACTTTATGGGATTAACTTTATGGGATTAACTTTATGGGATTAACTTTTAACCGCTCGTCTAAAATTAAATCCACCTTTATTTTACGTGTTGATTTGAAAAAGGCAAATTATTCCGCTTTGCCCAAATGATATAAATAACACAAAATGATATCATTTTTTTAGAGGGCTACAAATTTTATTCCTTGTTGACCAACTTGATTTCCTGGTTCGCTTAATGACCTTTTGAAATTTCAAAGGTGTTACGGGCTGCTGCTAAAAAGGTTGTCATGCTTACTTTGAGCATATTGTACCTTCTATTACATCCAAAAATCCTAAGCCTTTCTGATCCAATATCAGCTCCCCAAACCACTTTCTCTGGCATTCCTTCTATTATCTATCTTCATGATACGTCTGCTTCGTCTGCACAAGATTCTTGTACGATTTTAGTTTAATTATTCTCTTCTTTTAACTACCGTCACAATAATGCTTCACCGTCAATAAATTTTCTCGCACCTGCTTGTACCAAGTCTTTTTAGTACTAATTGTTTGGAAATCGAATTATTAATGAGACTCTTGATGCAAGCACCGGCTACGGTGCTGATGGCATTCCGAATCATTTCGCCAAATCACTTTTATATTCTTTGCTTTATTCTTGTCAATAATTTTTAATCTCAAAATTTCAGCCGTTACCTGTCCATCACTTTGGAAATCCGCCACAAAAAAAAATGCCCATCTATTAAATTTCATGCATCTTTAATTACCGCCCCATATCCTTTTTGCCCTCTTTTAGTAAAGTACTCGAAAGAGTCGTTTACAATAGAGTGTACCATTTCATATTAACTTAAGTCAACAGTAAAAAATTTACTGTCGTTTAAAAAAAAAACGTAGCTTCCGCAATCGACCAGCAAAAGCAAGTTTATGTCCTGTAATCAAACTTTGCCAAGGCTCTCAATTATGTGATCCATGATATTCTTTAGTCAAAGCTAGCTGGTTTCCTTTTTTCTTGATTTTCTTCCTAGGTTTCTCACCACTATTGTGTTGTTACTGTTAAGTATTATTCTTCCACACCCTTTTTTCTTACCTCAGGAGTCCTGCGAGGATCAATTCTTGGCCCTTTATTGTTTCTTTTCTTTATTAACGATATTTTTTCTCTCTTTAACTCATCCTGATTTTTGTACACTGACGATCTTTAAATTTTAAGAATTATTGAATCCGCTAGTGATTGTTTCATTCTGGGAGACGGTTTGGGTGTAGAGATGAGGCGTATATACTGGAACAGGTTTATGGAACAGGTATTTTTTTGGAACAGCCAGTACCTAGTACGAAATTCAAAAATACTAGGTACGAGTATTTTTGTGGACTATACATGTAATCAAGAATTTACACAATGAATTTCGTCCATTTAATTCATTTCAATCAAACAGTGACGTAATAGAATCCTAATATTAATATAAACTCGTATTTCATACTTGCAAGTGCTTTCATACTCACGTGTATCTCGTACGCGAGACGAAAATACTTGCAAGTACGAAAATACTCGATACGAGTATATACTCATATCGTTCCAAAATATTCGAATACGAAAATAACGTATCGTTACAAAATACTTGCAAGTATTTTTGGAACAGGTATTTTTGGAACAGGTATTTTTAAATACTTGCAAGTATTTTGGAACTATACGAGTATATACTCGTATCGAGTATTTTGGAACTTGCAAGTATTTTCGTATCGCATATTTTTGTATAGAGTATTTTCGTGCTTGCGAGTATTTTGGGACTTTAGGATTAGGTTTTTAGGGTAAAAGTAGCTGAAATCGGTCAAAATCGGCCAAGTTTGAGTTAGAGTTGTTTGGGACATAACGGGCCAAGAACTATTGTTGTGCTACAAAAATTTATGTTTTGTAGTGGAGTAAGGGGTTGTTTTGGCCATAGTTTGGCAAAAACTGCCTTTACAGCGCTTTCGATGATTGAAAGTGGTCGGGAAGTATATTAGTGATATTTTAAGGACGAAAAAATTTTTGATAGGAGAAATTGAGAAAGTATTTTATTCAATTATTCAAAAAGGTTTTAGGGCAAAAGTAGCTGAAATCGGGCAAAATCAGCCAATTTTGGGATAGAGTGGTTTGGGGCATAACTGGCCAAGACCTAGTGCTGTAATACAAAAATTTAGGTTTTGTAAGGGAGAAAGGGGTTTTTTGGCCATAGTTTGGCAAAAACTGCCTTTACAGCGCTTTCGATGATTGAAAGTGGTTGGGAAGTATATTGGTGATATTTTAAGGACGAAAAAATTTTTGATGGGAGGGATTGGGAAAGTATTTTAATCCATTATTCAAAAAGTTTTTAGGGCAAAAGTAGCTGAAATCGGACAAAATCGGCTAATTTTGGGTTAGTGTGGTTTGGGACATAACGAGCCAAGACCTATTGCTGTGATACAAAAATTTCTGTTTTGTAGGGGAGTAAGGGATATTTTGGCCATAGTTTGGCAAAAACTGCCTTTACAGCGCTTTCGATGATTGAAAGTGATCGGGGAGTTCAATAGTGATATTTTAAGGGCAAACAAATTTTTTTATAGGGGAAATTAAGCAAAAACGTCCATATTTTCAAAAAAAAAATTTTTTTGGTCTAGCATAAATTTGAGGATCTTTCTGAGTTGTTCCCATACAAATATGGGAAAAAACGGCCTAGTTTCTAAGATACGGTAAAATGAAATCCGCCGGGAAAACAGAAAGTAACACTAAAAATGTTTAGATCCTTTTTGGTTAGCCAGTTGGCTTCTCCGGCTGTGCTGAAGCTCTCCTCGTGACTGCACTCCAACCCTCCCGGGGCTGTGACTCATGTCCAGCTTTACCGAAAAGGTTGACCCCCTAGTGGGTGCATTAATAGACGTTTTATCATTTCTTAATAAAATTTTCGACAAATTCATGCTTCAGTGAGGAGAAGTGGAAAACCGACTGTTTTAGATTAGCCAGGAAAAGTTTGGTATCAGGCATCGATCGATGAAAAGTCATATAGATGACAACAGGATTAGTTGGTCCTATCATAGTAAATTTTTCGACACTGGTAGTTTGAACGAAAACAGGAGGTGTTTTGTGCATATATTAAAATGAAAATCAAATTAAATTGATTGAATTTGCTTGTTTTCCCTAAGATGGCTCCTAGATTGGAGAAACACTTGCCAAATAAGTGACCGACCATTGGATAGTTACGGGCAAGCTGCACGTACTAATGGCTCGTATCCTTTCACGGTCAACTGCACCATCACCATTCTAGCCTGCGAACTTTGTCTCTGGTGGATGGGGGAGGGCATATCATACCGTTTCATTACATCACTGCAAATCGCATGTACTTGTGTGTATATATGTACATACTTCAAAAAATACTAGCTAGTATTTTGGAACAGGTATTTGGAACAGGTATTTTTTTGTACTCGTATTCGGAATACCTAGTATGTAAAAATCCGAGTACGACCCAACTCTATTTGGGTGTTTTAGCTAATTGATGCGCTGCAAATTCCCTTACCCTGAGTGTTGCCAAATATCATCAAATGTCCTTCATCTACAAAACATCATGTCTGCTTTTCGTCAAATCTGTTCTTGGCTCTCCTTTCAATGTTGTTGATAGTTTCAAGGACCTTTCAAGGACCACCCTTGACTCTTAGTTGAAATTCGATCAGCATATATTATCATCATTAATGCCTCTGAACCTTTTGTTAAACTTGACGCTTCTTGATATTTGTTTGTCTTCTTTGTTCATAGTGTTCTAAAATACTGTGGCCAAATTCGGTGTTCCCATTATAGATACAAAGATGGGTCTTTAAGTGATTTTAATGATTAGGTAGGTCATTAATGAGGGTAGGTTAATGAAAGGTAATAGGTATAAATAGTAAGTTTTATTTCAATCGACCAGAACGGCCAATCGAAGTGACCATTCCGGAAATTCTTCTAAAAGCCGAAGATTATAGACTAAAGAAGAAACAGATCACAAAAATGGTTGGAAAATCAGATACAACAATTTTAAACATTCTGTACGATCATCTCCGCATGACTAAGGTCAGCGCAGGGTGGGTACCGAAGATGCTTACATCGCCTCAAAAACAACAGCGCGTGGAGTGCTAACACGCGTTTCTGGATCTCTGTAGTGAAGACCAAGATGGAGTATTGAGTAGAAGCGTTACTTGAGACGAGGCGCGGACTCATCATTATCAGCCTGAGTCTGAACAAAACCTTATGCAGTGGCTTAAAAAAGCCACACCACCACTCAAGAAGTCACACTTTACTGGAAAACTCATAGCAACCGTTTTTTTTTGCCAAAAAGGATCCTGTTGATCGATTTTAAAAACAATGACCTCTCCATAACCGGAAAATACTACGCTTCAATTTCAGAACGGTTGAAAAAAACCATATAAGAAAAAAAAAGGAAAATGAGCCGAAGGTGTCCTCTTTCTGCTCAACAACGCACCTGTTCACAAGAGGCGTTTCGCTTTGGCTGCCTTGCATAAGGTTGTATTCAATATTTTAAATCACCAAAACTACAGCCCTGACCTTACTTCCAATGATTATTATCTTTTCTTGAAATTGAAAAGGAGCTTCATGGGAAGAAGTTTTCAACCGATGCAGAAGTGAAGGTCGCAGTGTTGCTTTTTCTTGCTTGCTTTTTCGACAAACATAAAACATTTTTTAGTAGGCATACATAAACTTATCGAAGGAACTGCAAAATGTATTTGAGTAGCAGTGGAATACATTTGCATTTTATTTTAAGAATTTTATTTATAAGATATTCGCATTTTATTTGCACTTCTTGCCCCCCAAACTAAATAAAAAATGGTATTCAGAAGTCAGACTTCTTTTTTTTCTGCATCAAATCAAAATCTTATAAATATCAAATGATAAAAGAACATCTCTGTTGATAAAAATTGAATAAAAAAAATTGATAAAATCGAAAATAGATGTAAAACTCAGCGTTTGAAACTACCGCACATAGTTCAAAAAATACCATACAACTTTGTTATAAGCGTTGCTTACAATACGATTCAAGGAACTAGTGCTTTTATCCTGGGTAAGATGAATAATATTAAGCTACTGAACATTTTTAGGATAATTCTTGGAACTGTGGACGGTTGGAATCTTATATCCGAGTATTTAAAGACCAAAAAGGATGAGTACTAGTGAACGACTGTCTACCGGTGACTTGACCTTAAATGCTTTTGAGGACGAAAAACTTAGCTTATAAATAAACGCGGCTTTATCGCGCATCTATCGAGAAAAGATTAGGATAGTAGCATTGAAAACAGCAGCATGTGGAGCTGTAATTTTTGCGTTCTATGCTATTCTTCCACTCTGTTTTCGGTAGGGGTGCGAAATAACATGGCCATATATGTTTTATGACTGGCTTTAGTGTCATCATAAAATACTTTTTAAAATGTTCGCTAAAATTGTATGTTCAAAGCCTTTAGTTTATTCAATACTATTATTCGTATGTAAATTAATTGGCTCTAGCTTAATTCGAGTTAATAAATCAAAATATACACAAATCATTACTTACAGGAAATCGCTTCAATAAATAACAAAGTTTATCCGAAAAACTATCATCCAACAATGTATCAGCCTCGTCCAGAACAACATGACGCACTTCATTCACTCGATATATCCCCGTTGTGATAAGTTTGCTCAGTGCTCCCATTGTTCCAACCAGAATGTCGACTTCTTCGAAATCAGGATTCAACATCTGACGCTTCGTATGTCCACCTAGTACGGTTTTCACTTCCAATCCCAAACTTTTAGTCAATTGCTCGGCCACGGTGGCAACTTGATTTGCCAATTCTCTACCGGGGGTAATAATCAAAGCCAAAGGAGTATTCAGCTCTCGATTCTGTAGACGAGTTTTTGTTTGTCGGGCTTGTGCAACAATAGGCAGCAAGTATGCTAATGTTTTCCCACAGCCTGTTTCGGCCGCAATTAGAGCATGATTCATATTAACTATCAGTGGCAGGGCTTTCGATTGCAAAGACGTAAGTTTCTCTATGTTCAAACGTTTCTGAATGTTTTCGATGATTTGTCCATCAACACCAAACTTTCCTAACGAGTCCTCATCGAGCGGCTCCGATGGTTGTTCTATTTTTGCATTGCCTGGATGTAGAATGAAATGGTCACCTTTCGATTTCCGATGACGCCAACCATTCGAAGCAAGCGGAATCTCACCGAATTTCACATTGGGACTCACTTCATCGTTTGAAAAGAAATTGAATTCGGTTCTTTTGCATGTTATTATTGGCACTCCACGGGAATTTTCATTCTTGACGATTCGCGCAGCAGTTGCGTAATGTCTTCGCGATATCGTTTTTACAATTGTCGCAACGAAATGCAACATATTCGAGCAGGAAACTACACTTTTCTTTTCAGCGTATAATAAATCCCGGCACCATGTAAACAATATTTGAGGTTAAACTGAGCATGTCAAGCAAATGACAGCAAAATTTGACATTTCGATCAGCTGTGTATTGAGAGAAATGCATTCGATTCTCGTTCGGGAATATTTCGAACTTCAATGTGAACAGACTGTGACCAAAAATTGTAATCATAAGGTCTCATAACGGTACACGTTATATTTTATTGTTTTGCCTAGTGGCAACATGCAAGGTTTTTGTAGTTAGTTCGAGACAATATTTCTCGCTGTTTCTCGATATTTCTGGCATTGATGGGGGTGAAAAACGATTTACGTTGATATTCATTCGGACTTCCCACGATGAGTTTTCGTCTTCAGGACAATCATCGTACTAATGATAGTATATAACAAATAGTAAATAGCTCTGATAAGTTTATTGCAAACCTAATCAACCCTTTCTTCAAAAGATCAATTAATAATAATACATAAATGCATAAATGTAAAATTTATTTTAAATTAACTAAGAAAATACGTCTATATTCAAAAACATTAGGATATGCAAAACACTAGACTTCATGGAACACAGAATCATTTATTATAAATTATTGTAGCAAAAGCATCTGAAACTTATCTTAAATTCACTGTTCACTCTTTTCTAGCTTGATTTCCTTTTTTCCATTGCCCGCATTTGTTCTTCCTGCTTCCTGACTCTTGATACTTCGCAATCTCCTTTTATTCAGCACATAACGAATGGGTAGGAAAATGCAATAGAAATAGATGGCCTCGACAAACGACAACACACTCACTCCCAGAAACAGAGCACATACGTTTCCAGTGGCAACTATAAAGAATCATATTTTATTAGATGTTCTTGGATGCTCGCTATTACCATCAACACGAACAATCTAAGCATCACGTGTCCTTTACTTACCCATGGCGTCCGTAATTTTATAGATAACATTCCGGCGCAGTCGATTCTTCGTGTTCGAGAGCTCGATTCGAATGGCATTCGGCGACAGCCAGAATACTGAGCTGAATTCATCAACAATAAATTTCGTATCTTCACAGTTACTGTAGCAATCACACTCGGATACCGTACGTTTGATTCGATCTGGAAAGTATTTTTATGGCACCCTTAACGATTTTCTGTATGACATCATCAGTTAGGTAGGCAGTTACTACTACTAATTCAAGCATGATAATGTCATAAATAGCTAATGAACAAACACTGAAGGATATCGCAGTTCGTATACGTTACAAATTAGCTTAATTTTAAGCAAAACTATTTTTACTGTCTCTTTAAAACTGAATCACTAAATTCCTTTTGAAATTGAATCACGTTAGCTGTCTACACAAAAAATTACGTTCCAACACGAGAAGCTGCCTCCGTTATACTTACCACGATTGTATCCAACACATCTTAGTCCTTGCCAGCTGCAATACCGTTCGAATGGCAGTTTTTTATAGAAAAATGGTACACAGTCACAAAATCGCAAGATAGCATTGATTTTACATTCCATCCGGCACAGGCTGAAACTGTATATAGGAAAGTGTCTCAGATTCGATTCATCCAAAAAGCGGCATCTCCGTTGTCTGATACGAAGTCTGCGTATAAAGTTACTGGCTACAATCGGAATAGCATTGAAACGAAGCAGAGTAAAAGTGGTTGTATCTTCAGACACCTTCAACATTCGTCTAGTGTTCGGCGTATCGAGGGAGTCATGAGTGTATATCTAAAATAAATAAAGTTATATTTGATATCATTCAGACAAATAAGGAGCTAATAAATGATTTTTCCCGAAATCTGTTTCTTTAATTTTCTAGTTTCAAGCAAATTTGTGCGTATGTGAACGCCGGATCTTACCCGAAACTGAGTTAGCGAACATACCTAATTGCTTTCAAAGCCATACTATGTATAGCCACTACATAGTTTCTTAGATAACCTTCTAAACCTATACCTACCTCACAGCAAAATACAATATTCCTCATAAATGCCACCTTCTCTACATCGAAAATCGTTACGGCATAGTGTTTCGGTTGTGCCCTGAGTTTATCTTCCAGAAAGTATTCAGGAGTAAAATATTTCGAGATGTTCCAGTTGAAAGCGTAACAAATACCCATCTCAGTCATTACCCGCTCCAACGAGAACGATTCATTGTTCCTGTTAACCATCTCGGCATCCATATTGTTTGTAACGGTCTCGATAATACGTAGATATTCTTCGCCGGACATGTCATCGTATTCCGCTACGTATTCGATCGTATCGTATGTAAGATTGACAAGCTTCTGAACGAAAATTGCTAATTTGCGTTTGTCCGTTGCGTCACTTGTCGAAACATAGTGATAAAGAGCGGTTTTGTTAATTTTCCTTGTACCACAAATTGTAACGGGCGGAAATGAAACGTTCCAGTTCATGTAATCACGTTCAATAGATAAGACCGTTGGACGCTCGTAGTATCTTTGCCAAAAGAGGAGGACTGTGCCGATTGTGCACAATGCAGCAGTGAGGATTAGCACAAGCCAAACGATTCTAGAATGAAATTAAATAAGTACTTGAGTCAATTGTAAGTAAAAATCTTAACGTGCAAGATTCTTCGTGAGCGATTTCTAAATATTTTTTTCGATGGATTAACATGAGGAAACATTATTTCTAAATATTTTTTAATGTTTATTCCAATGAGCTTAGATGAGCTATCGATTTCTTTGAAAAAATTTCGAAATAAATTCAGGAATTTTTTTTAGAGCGAATACGTTTTTATGTTTCTGGCATTGCGTAAGGAAATGGTATAGGTCGAACCCAGACACCAAGTACCTGAGTTAGGATTGTGATTGGATAAGATAAGCATCAATATATATCGAGTCATTAATTCGTGTAGAATTGAGCTACACAAGGTAGATGAAATTCTCACCTTACGAGAGTACAGCACAATCTGCCTACCACCTAGCGATAAAAAATTCAGTTTGATCGGGCTACCTAATCATAAGTTGCGCCCATTTAATCCACGTGTTGAGACGCCCGCAAGTAGTACAGAAAGTAAAGGTGCCCGTTCCTCTGAACTCTGAAAACCTATGGAGGCTCTCACTCGCAAGCAACGTAAAAAGCTACGCAAAAGGGGCAAGCTACCGGCGGAGGCAGACAGGGATACCAATGCAATAATAACTATGAGTGTTTTTTTTTCTATAATGATGACAAGGCTCAGGGGATGCCCTATTATGCTAAACTATTATCCTTGGAAACTGGATGTCACTGGAAAACTCTGAGCTCACCTGGAGTAGCGAAAGAAAGGTTGTCTGGTGATACAAAGCTTGCCAATTCGGAGCAGAAATGTCCTGAACTTATGACTAGATGCAAAGCTTAGCCGACTGGACAGAAAGTTCTCATACGTCGACAGAGGATGACTCTGAACAGGATGCCATGCCGATAATTCCAAATGCAAATCGGGAATCAGCGATGACGCTTAAAGGTAAGGGTTGAAGCGAAGGCTTCAACCCTTCAACCGCCTGCGTTTTTGAGTTCGGACACTTTCTAAGAGTCCCTCCAAAGGAATCTAAAGACATCAATTATGGACATTTCTAAGCCTGAAGGTATAAGATTGGTTCAGATCAGCTTGCAGCATGCCAAGGCTTCGTCCTATCTTTTGAGCGAAAAGTTGTCAAACTGCAAGCTTCCACTCTCATTCCACTTGTTCAGGAGCCGTGCGTTCAAGGCAGAGTTCAATCACGGCGTCAAAGATCTTTTGTGGTGAAAGATCAACATGGCCGATGACTTGTGTTCTAGTTTCCAATGCTCATATTTTCTAGTTTCTAATGCTTAGATTTTCAAGCCGGGACCTGTCAGCGGTCGTCGTGCAAGACCGAGGAAATGACAGGCTGAAACAAACGATAATTGCCTCCGCTTACTTTCATTTTGAATTCTCACTCCCTTCGCCAACTCAGAAGTTGAAGGCCCAGTACGCTGAAAGACTAGAACTTCTGGTGAGCTGCAATCCTAATTTCCAACAATATGCTAAATTCAATCGACTTCTTGCAGGCAGAACCGGTCCTAGTAGTGTAAAATTGCCAAAGTCAACAAAGTATCGGTTCAGCACTTTGAATAGAGACATAATAGTTAGCTACGAAGAGGCCTGCCCGATCAGGCTCAGCAAAAGTACCAGGAAACTTCTCAATCGAGCTTGTAAGAACAAAACTGAGGATGACTGGATCGACTACATTACCTCGCAGAAAACATATAAGGATCTGGTTAGAGCCTCCAAGAGAGAATCAATTAGATCGTTCTGTGAGGGACTGGAAGATACACGAGAGACATCAAGGCTTTGCAAAGTCCTAGAGAGGAATCAATCAGCTGAACTGGGCTCTCTAATCTAAAACGCTCGGTTCCTGACTTTGCCAAATCTAAAAAGGCGTCTCTACATACTTTACTTGGGACTCACTTTCCGTGCGCTCCCGGTGATTGAAACGGAAAAGGCATCTGCGCCTCTGACCATAACTCCTGCTTTTTGCACCAGTAGGAAATGCTGGTACATAGCTAGATCTGTGGTTGCCAGTAAAAAGGTCAGGGATGCAATTATGTTCTTTGAAAATTTTAAATTGTCAGGTCTAGATGGCATTTCCCCGGTCATGCTATGGGAGGGAATTGCCCACATGGAGGCAGACTTAAGAAAAACCTTTTGGGCATGCCTAGTCCTAGAATATGTTCCATCGCCTTGGCGACAGATTATGGTAGTCTTTATCTAAACGGAGGAGAGATGACTATTCAGATTTAAGGAGTTTCAGGCCGATCAGCTTAACTTCGTTTATGCTGAAATGTCTGGAGAGACTTGTTGAATAATACATAAACGCACTAGGGCGCTTAAGTCTTGCCCCTTGAATAATGAGCAGCATGCGTACCAGCGAGAAAATTCATTGCTACATGAAAGCAGAAAAAAAACTTTTGCACTGCCGACCTAGTTCCCATGAATTTTTTCATACACAAACTAATATTCGCTGAAAGGCGGTATTGCGTTTAACTTTTCAACCAGCACTTCAGCATCCTTGCATTTCGAAAGCATTCGATTTTTTCCCATGGGTTTTTTTCAAAAGGGAATGTCGGCCTTTGATTCTCTGGTCTCCATAGTTGAAGAAGCAATCTCAAAGTGAGTATGCGATGGGAGCATTTCTCAACATAGAAGGGCCTTTTGACTGCGTTATTTGAGAACGGATGCGACGAATGAATGCCCTCAAAGGGTTGTCCCATCAACGCTCCTGTGGAGTATGCTAGTTTACTTGCTAAACGAACTGCAACAAGAATATCTACCTAGCAATCATAAGGCCGTATCCGTGGTGTGGTTGACGATTGTGAAGCTTTTGTATGCTTCCAAGAAGTTACCCACGCCGCAAAGGACTGTATGCCTGGATATCACTTGATGCGCATCTTAATCTGCCTCTTCTCAACATTCAAATTCAGAGTGTGGCGATGAGCTCTGCCTGACGATGTGGGGCACTGTTCTATTAGGAGCTCGATGAGTTAGATCTTCCCTATTCGCGCGATGCCTTCGGACGCTCGAGTACCATTCCTCGACTTCGGGAGAAGATACAAAGTAATCTTCTTCAGCAGAAGTGACGAAGAGGATCCAGATGCCGTACGAGGAGATACTCCGAGATGTTCACGGACGGTTCGAAGACAGATGTTAGATCTGGAGCTGGTGTCTGTCTGCATTCATCTGTCAGATGGGCCTATTCTCTCGGAGAGCATATCATTATATTTCAAGCAGAAATATTCGCTATCATGAGAGCTGCCTGCTGGGCAATTGAAGAAAAGTGGAGGGGAAAACGTATCGCTATTTGCAATGAAAGTCAAGCTGCACTGCTGGCGCTACGTAGACTCCTGACTGCCTCGAATATCGCCTAATAGTGCAGGGCACGATTGAACTCTGTCGCCGAATTCAATTGAGTGCATCTGACCTGGGCGTTGGGGCACTGTGGTTTTGAGGGAAATGAAATAGCTGGCACCATTGTGAAGCAAGGTTCAACGCTTCCATTGCAGGGCGCTGAGCCCGTCTTAGGTGTGCAGGCCGCCTCTCAGATGCCATTTTTCGGAACTGGGTAGTTGATGCTCACAAAGAAAGATCGTTTTTTTCTGATGTGGTCTGGCACACTAAGGTCTTCCTTTCAAAGTCCAATCATGCGACTGCAGGACTCCTACTCAACAAGATCAGCAAAGCCCAGAGCCATGACAGGCATACTGACTGGACACAACTGCTTAGGAGGATATATGTACCAAATAGGAATATCACTGAATCTTTTTGTTAATGCTAATACTAATTGATACTAATACTAATTTTCTTCAAAAATCAGTTAACATAGGTTCGAAAAAAGGACAGTTTTAAGATCTAGTTAAATTTAAACTAAATAAAATTCATATAATTAAGAAAGTATACCGCATTTTGTTTCTATAAATTTTATGTAAAATTTTACGAATTTTACAAACATTTAAATAGGGTACAGAATTGTTAAATCGATGCAAAAGCAATTAACACCAATTGATATTTTGAAGAAAAATAACCTTATTTGCTAGTTAATCATATACTCCAACTATGAAAATCCCTTTGGTGTTTTTTTGACACCTTACCCATAAGACGATCGAAAATTCAGTTGCTTTTACCCCTTTTGCATTTGTTGAAATTTTATCTGATTTTGAAATTGCACCATTACCATCATCATCATCGCACTTACACTTCGCACGGATGTCGTCTTATCTGCGCCAAATGATACGCTCCATGCATCGAGCTACCCTTCGAGATCAGATGAAGATGTTTTAGCAGAAACTTGAAGGTTGACAGTGGCTCCTTCGAATCGCTCTCGAGAAAATCGATGATTTCGATGTACTTCAGATGGAAACTAGTTAAGATACCAGCAAATGGTCCCCATTTCGTCTTATGCTTCTCAATGAACCGTACATAACTGGCATTCCTCTCGCATTCGATGTCACTCAACATTATTCACGTCCGAACGGCGGAGGTTCAAGTTCGTCGCGGATTGCTTTTCGCTCCAGTTCGCGCACTGTATGCGTATCGGTTTCGCAAAACTTCGTCCATAAATTCGAACGTTGCCTGTTTTATAGGCGCCTCAGTTTCTCATAATTACTGCTAGCACAGCCATCAACTATTTTATGGGACGCTAATCAAACCCGAATCACTTCTGTTTGATTAACCATCCGTAGCTTTATTGCTTTTCGATTGTTTCGGGAGCCTAATGGCAGAGTTGATTGCCTTCGCGTCTAAGGACTTTGGTTTCACGGTTGGTGTGTCGCTGACGATGTCTCAACTGTCTGCCAACTACCTTCTGTATATCCGTGCGGTTAGCTAATCAAGGGTTATATCGTACAACTATACACTAGGCTATTATGTCTTTCTTGAGTTGGGAGAACTCTCTGATAGCAGCAAATCGGTGATTATGTGTGGAAATTTGCTTGCTGGGCGACGGATATTAAACGGCAAGTAAAAGTCCTTAACGTAACTGGAAATTGACTTCTCGATGTGTAGCGTGCTTTGCAATTAGCTTTATCACTTGTGTGAAATATTTAGCATCCGTAATAGGATTGGTGAATTGAAATGGTAAGTGCATTTGGCAATGGGAGGACGGAATAATTTAGTGTGCTGTGCAGTGGCAGTTATTGGATTAAACTTAGGGCGAACATGAATGTTTTAGAAGGGAAGTGTTCATGGCCGTTTTGCGATGACTTGGCAACGTCATAGATCAGAGCAAAATGAGGTAGTTTGCTTTTTTTCTGTTTACTAGCTCAACAAAATTTGAAAAAGCAGATTCGATTGTGGCATAATGGTGGAGAAAGCTCACAATCGAATCTCATTTCGCGAATCTCCTTGAAATTTTACCTTCGTGTGTCAAACAAGGGAGACTTAAAAGCTCAAAGCTCATTGGAGATTCACAAATCGAAATTGAATTTTGTCTCCAGAGTAATGTGCTTCGAGCTTTACGAATCCGCTTCGCTTGGCAAACTATGAAAAAAGCTCGAATCTCCATCTGTCATAAATTCTGTTCGTTCATGCGAAAAGTTTTGTTCTTGAAAAAGCAAATATTTCGGTTGATCTGAAAATATTAGGCGTATTTTTGTCCTCCCCCTATGTATAACAGAACAATGCAGACGAATTGGGAACAACAACAACTCCCCCTTTCCATACCAGGAGTTGTTGTTGTTTCCAATGCGTCTGCATTGTTCTGTTATGGATAAGGGAAGCAAAAAAACGCGCCTATTGTGTAAAATTTAACATAAAAGCACATACATTTCGAACCAAATGGTTACTAAATTAAGGTATTCAGCAGACCTAAAACGACACCTTAGAATTAGGAAGGACATCATCCCCATAATGGAATGTTAAACTTCGTCGATCAAATAAAGACCAAAGAGGCCTTCGGGAAGAGATTCAACGTCACAATCCCATCAGGGAACAAACTCCCATGCACAAAGGGGCGCAAATATGATATACGGATGGCTTAAAGGTGGATTATGAATAGGGGCAGGGACCGTAGGACCCAAGTGCAAAATGCATTTCCCTCTTCTAAAGCAGGCCACCTTCTATCAAGCAGAACTATCTGTCATGCTTAGAGCCACACATATAATAAAGACACTAACAGGATAAGAATGAAGATCCTAGCGGTTTGTCAAGCGGTTCTCAAGACTATCAATCACGATCACATAAATTCAAATCAATCAAGGTAGGATATCGTATTAGAACTTCCAGAGTCATAAATATTTCCATCCCTTTTATACTGGAGACAGACTACTAAAAACTACTAAAAAAAATCAGCATCAGTAAAATTTTTGTTGAATCATTTCAACTAGAATCACTACACTAAAAATGTACTTTCTACCCCATGTAGCATTTATGATATAAGATTAAATATGACCAAATGGAAATTCTGTCAACAAACACCATAAACATCTTCTTTTCCACATCGATAAGAAAAATCATAACGTGATTCCCCAAAGACGTACCGGTACTGCTGTACTAGAACCAATTCGACTTTTTTCCCCAAACTGTTTTGACCTACGAAATAAACACAATATTCAACTAAATAAATAAAAAATTATCTCTCGTCATACTATCATTCTTCATTTAAATAAGTATCATGCACGCATACAAGGATAGTAGTGTTTAAAAAAGTGCGTTCAAAAGTGCGTAAAAATAATCAACAAATTCAACAATCGGCTCCCATATGGCTTTAATTAATGAAAAATATAATAAATTTTAGCAAACTTCACAATCATATCAAATGTATGTTCACGCAAAATTTATTTTATTTAATATTCTCAAACATAGTTTGTAACGTATGATTTCGCATCATGAAGCGAGAAGAGATTTCAGTCGTTAGGAAGCATCTGGTTCAGATAGTTAGTTGCTTCTGTAAAATTTTTTAACCATAGCAAAATTTTTTTTATGTATTTAACGCCAAATTAATTAAATTAAAATTATATATAATAAAATTAAATACGGTTAGCATTGATTTCATTTCGGGCAATATTTGTAATTTTCGTTGGTTTTTAGTGTCCCTTACCAAAAAAGTGATTTCAAAAAAGTATCCATATTGAGCTGTTCCTGCAGTGCTTGATTTTTATGTAGTGAAAAGTATCGGCCTGATTACAGGAGCGAATATGGATGCAAATTGTGGTATTGTGAATGGAAGTTTTGCTGAAGGTCATGCAACTGATACTCTGATTTTTTTCGTAAATGGAGTCAAGGTACAAGTTTAAAAATCACAAAATTAAACTGAGATAGTTCTAACTTGTATTTTTTGATTTAAATAGTCGAAGGAATAAATTAGTTTCCATGAATTAAATGCGTACTTCTTATTTGATTGAAAAAATTATCTATCGCGCTCAAGATTAATTTTTTTAGTAGTTTCCATAAAAATCTCCGATAAAGAATTTTTTGGTGCTGAGAGTGTAACATCAATTATATCTCTTCTCCGTTCATTTACAAGTTTCCGTTCAGTCTCTTAATTTATATGTTGTGAATGATAGCATAATGAGTCTAAACGGCGAAGCTACAGCTCCCGAAACTGCTTCGCGATGTTTGGGGATTTTTTGGGTCATCTGTGCTCAATATTTGTAGATTTTATTACTGATTTCCGAATAAAATTAGTATTAAAGTAAAATTCACATTTATGTATATATTGTTGCGGAACAACTGAGAGAAAATAGCTAAAATAATAAATACAATAAAAAAGAAGTATCCCATCAGAATTTAATTATCTTTTTTCAAAAAACTAATACACTTAGGTACACAATCGATTTTATTGCTGATTATTAACTATT
Organism: Nemotelus pantherinus; assembly: GCA_963978885.1. NCBI lineage: Eukaryota > Metazoa > Arthropoda > Insecta > Diptera > Stratiomyidae > Nemotelus > Nemotelus pantherinus. Next base: position 8,860,102 of record OZ022266.1, read on the forward strand.
ACAATTTATTTGTTTACTATTTCTTTTGTTTAAAGCTAGTACTTATGCTACGTTTGACGTTTTTCTCGTTACAGAATTTTTTTATGTTTTCCGTATTTTATTTATCAGAATTTTCTAATATTATCGACAATTTTCTTTCATATTGCATTAGAAGTTTTAAAATATGCCGTCTTTAAGCTCATTCAAACTGTTGACGATAGTGAAAAATTAGGGAAATTGCTCTTATCGGCGTGTCAAAAACAAGAATTAAAAAAAAAAAACATTTGTATTCGGACTTTCTTCGTGAACGCGGACGAATGAACGCAGTATCGACAGCACGGTGTACCCATCTTATTCAATCGGTTAAGGTAAATTCTGAAATAACCGTGCCTCGTTAAAAATTGGGACAGATAAAAGTTTACCTCTCCGTGGCTACGGCTGGCCCATGGGTCCAGAAGACCTATCACTCTCGCCATCTAGCAACCTTTGTCGCAGTGCTGGGGCGATCGCGTGCCTGCGTGAAATAGAGATCCTGTTCCATGTCTAAAGTGTGTGAAGTACTCTTTTCTGAACGTTCTCGTGCAAGTAGATCTATCGAGATTATTCTCGATACCATGAAAACAGCATCTGCTGACACCGTGCGATAGCTACTGATAATATTGTGAGCGCCTCTATGCTGGCAAACCACGCTCTAAACTTTTTGGTTTGGACTGCGTCCGAATAAATTTCCCACCACGTACAGAAAGATGAAGCCGGTCGTCGCCATCAGATACCGCTGTTCCATTTCCAAGGTCCAAGCAGATCTGCTTAATGACCAGCATCACTCCCACGTAACTTATCGATTTACTGGTTTGGACCTCTGTGGGATCGATTGTCATCGGGATGACAGTTTATATCCTCCGCTTCGCCAGCATGACGATATCTGCCTTTGGCATCACCAGCTGTGGGCCATGGTTGGTCATCTACTGTTCCACCCTCCTCATTGCTTAGTTAAGTCTGAATTGTGCGAACTGGGCAGTTCTGTAGGTCATTAAAGCTACCACGTCATCAGCGTAGCATACTAGTAATGCATCTATTGGCATTTCCAAGTGCAATAGTCAACCGTAAACGATGTTCTAGAGGCTAGGTCCAATGATATACTGCTGTGCTGCTTCTAATGTTATAAGACTCCACTGACCTTCGTCGGTGTCGAAAATAGCATCAACAGATTGGCTTTCGAAAGCTCTGCTGTTTGTCAGAGAGATTTCTAGTTGACCTAACTGTTGCTGACAGCAACCGTGGCATCAGCAACCACTTGAGGAGCTTCCCCGCCTTGTCAAAGATGCGAAGCGGATGGTACGCAAGCAGATTGTTCAGATATTCTTTTCGCTTTCCGATTAATGCCAGTCGGACAACTTTCCATCCTGATGGAAAGGCCTGCGATACCAAAAAGGAATCATATAACTCCAGCAATAGCCGCGGTTGACACTCAACTACATTTTCAAGTGCTTCGACTGGCACTCCATCAGATCATTCCAAACCCTGCGACAATCAGCTCTAATCAGATTCTTCGTAATGAGAGAAACGTCTTTTCGGTGGCCATCGTTCGTGTTTGACCGGTATGCCTCCGGAATTGCCACGTCTCTAGGGGCACTAGACCACATGCAGTCAAGTCTGCATGTAACCAATTTGTACCTTTTGCTCCATGGGCTCAAATTGACTTCCTCGCAAAGAGCTTGTCATTTATTTTTAAAACCTGTTGATGGCTTTAACCAATCCTTTCTTTGATGACCTGTGACCTACAGAAAGTTCGGCAGCATTTGTACGCCACGGAAGGATTTCCGTTGGGGTATTGAAGCATCACATGCTCTGCGTTCGCTAGACCCTAATAGTCGGAGCTTCTCTTCCAGGGTCAGATTTGTTGACGTCACCATTTCACTTCTGTTTCAAGTGGCTGCATTCGAGCCAAGCATTATCCGGAATGAGCGGTGATCAGAGATGTGGAAGGTGATGCTGTTATTATCCCTACCTGTGTAGTCCTGCATCACCCTCCAATCACTCACGAAGCCTACCACATCGAGAATGGATTTGATAACGGTGGGCCTTCGGTCTGTTAGGTAGCCGTCGGATCAAAGTGGTGAATGACCTTCGATACAAGTTGGTTGTAATAATGAGCCGTTTTGAAGAATACGCATTCAAAATCTACACACTTCGTCTACTTCTCTTCGAAAATCAGCCTTTCTAGTGGTTGTTATGCACGGAAGGGTTTTTTATTACTGTTATATACTCGGAAAGATCATCAACCAGCTGTTAAGCAGGTTCAAGGTGTGCAGAAAAATTTAACTTTGCTTGAGCATAGCTGCCTAGCCGTTTTTCAATTTGACTTTTATATTAGCGTTGGCCTCTGCAAGGCGTAATCTTAGAGGCTGGCTGTTTATTATTGAGGCTGGTATATTTACACTGTCAACACTGGTTTTGGTGCCGAGAAGCTGTTTTTTTAGCTTAGGACCTTATACTGATTACATTAATAACAATAATTTTGATATCCTACATGGTTTTCTAGATTTTGTCTTGTGCAGAAAAAAACACACACTTACATCAAAAAAGGCATTTATTACACTATTATTTACACTATTATTTTTTGCGACTTTCGTAAATGAGGTGTAGAGTGACTTTCACGCTGCAACCCTCAGCAATAGTCAGCCATCATATGCCAATCCCATCGGTCTTGGTACCTTTCTTCCGTAGTTTTTAGGTCCTGGTCAAACCGCTCCCCTTGTTCTTTGCTATAGGACCTAAGATTGTCTAACAATTGGTCAGGATGACTTAGTGCACCGAAATTTCCCCAAATTGAGTTTTGGCTCGTGTCGTGCCCTCACTTCCGAATGTGTCATTGCATCTTCAAGCCTTAATTAAAACTGTAGAGCATAATATATATCTTGCTGGTACGATAACGGTGAGTTGATTTTATTGTAAACAGTTGCAAAGACACCCTGAAAACTATTTGTTATATTTGCATTCACTGTTTTTCTACCTTCTTCTTAACAGTGGCTACTTGGGCTCATAATAAATTCTGTAAAGAATTAACCCATTCTCCTATCGAGTTTACATGCGCCTAACAATTAAGCTTAACAAAATAATGTACTCGCCAAATATATTTTCAGGTCATAGACAAGCATCCAGATCCAGAATGTACTCTTCTGTCATACCTCCGTGAAAAACTTCATTTATGTGGCACGAAATTGGGATGTGGCGAAGGTGGATGTGGCGCTTGCACAGTAATGGTATCGAAAATTAATCGAGAAACAAAGCAAATTCGTCATTTAGCGATAAATGCATGTCTGGCTCCAGTGTGCTCGATGCACGGAGCAGCCGTTACAACCGTAGAAGGAATCGGAAGCACCAAGACACGACTCCATCCAGTACAAGAGCGCATTGCGAAATCTCATGGTTCTCAGTGTGGATTCTGTACACCTGGTATGGTTATGTCTATGTACGCTCTACTACGAAACTCCCCGACTCCATCGATGAAGGATCTGGAAACCGCTATTCAAGGTAATTTGTGTAGATGCACCGGATATCGGCCGATTCTCGAAGGATATAAAACTTTTACCAAGGAATATACCTGTGCGATGGGGGAGAATTGTTGCAAGGTCAATGGAAACTTATCAAACGGTAAAGCATTAGAAACAAAACTGTTTGAACCGAGTGAGTTTGCACCATATCATCCGACACAGGAACCAATATTCCCTCCTGAGTTAGCAGTGTCTGGAAAACTCGATAGCGAATCTTTAAAATTCCAAGGGAAAAAAGTAACCTGGTATCGTCCAACTTCTCTCAAAGAGCTACTAAGTATCAAAGACCACAACAATGATGCCAAAATAGTGGCGGGGAACACTGAAATTAGAATCGAAATGAAGTTCAAAAACTGTCTCTATCCTGTTTTGGTACAGGCCTCCCAAATCAAGGAGCTGAATAGCATTGAACCCACAGATGGAGGTGTGAGAATTGGAGCATCAGTAAGTTTAACGGATATGGAGGATTTTCTGAAAACTTGCATTAAAAAGTGGCCTGAATATGAAACCAGAGTGTATCGAGCTGTAGTTGAAATGCTAAAATACTTTGGTGGAAAACAAGTACGAAACGCGGCGTCAGTTGGTGGTAATATAATGACTGGAAGTCCAATTTCAGATTTGAATCCGATTTTTATGGCTGCCGAAGTGAAGTGAGTGAGAAGAAAAATACAAAAGCTCATATTTTGTCGAGATATTTATGTATTTTCTTTTAAATATTTCAGATTGCAGGTTGTAAGTGCGAAACGCGGACTCCGGGAAATTTCTATGGATGACAAGTTTTTCAGAGGATACCGTAGAAACATCGTCGAACCTGACGAAATATTACTCTCTATTTTTCTGCCCAAAACAACAAAGTCCCAGTATTTCGTAGCATTCAAACAGTCGAAACGACGAGATGATGACATTGCAATTGTTAATTCAGCATTCAACATCCACTTTGAAAGAGGTTCGAAAATTGTCGATTATTGTGCCATGGCTTTTGGTGGTATGGCTCCGACAACGGTAATGGCTTGTAAAACTAGTGAAATTATAAAAGGCATGTCTTGGAATGAAAAACTCATAGAACGAATCAGCCAGGACCTGCTTAATGAACTACCTCTTTCTGCTGACGCCCCTGGTGGTATGGTTGCATACAGACGATCTTTAACCATCAGTCTCTTCTACAAAGCATTTTTGGCGATCAGTGCTGCTTTAGAGAAGGAAGAACCAACCTTAAAATCAAAGGTACCTTTAGATCAGCAAAGTGGCGGTGAACTGTTCAAAATCAGTATGACAAAGAGTACTCAAATCTTTGAAAAACGAACGGATGGTAGCTTTCCGAAAGATCCTGTAGGATTCGCTCATGTACATGCTTCTGCATTCAAACAGGCTACCGGAGAAGCAATTTATTGTGATGATATGCCGAGATTCCAAAATGAACTATACTTGGCGCTTTTGTTGAGTAAAAAGTCCTATGCTAAGATTATAGTCCTCGACGCATCAGAAGCACTGAAGATGGAGGGTGTTCGAGCATTCTTTTCAGCGAAGGACCTTAGTGATAAGCGAAATACAGTTGGGTTTGCAGTCTATGATGAAGAACTGTTCAGAAAAGACACGGTCACAAGTCAAGGGCAGATCATTGCTGCAATAGCTGCTGATACCCAAAGCATAGCACAGGAAGCCGTCAAAAGGATCAAAGTCGAGTACAAAGAGCTTTCTCCGATTATTGTTACCATCGAAGATGCCATCAAGCGTAAATCCTTCTTCCCAGGTTATCCAAAGGTCATTGAAAACGGGAACGTTGAAGCTGCATTTGCAAGAGCTGACTATATTGTTGAGAATGAGTGTCGTATTGGTGGTCAGGAACACTTCTATATGGAAACTAATTGTGCAGTAGCTGTTCCATGGGACAGTGATGAGCTGGAGCTCTTTGTTTCAACTCAACATCCTGCAGATGCTCAAAAACTAGCTGCCCATATTTTGGGTCTTCCTCTCAATAAGGTCACTGCAAGGACAAAGAGATTGGGTGGAGGATTCGGTGGAAAGGAAACAAGGGCAATGTATGTCTTCCTGCCAACGGCACTGGCAGCCTACAAGCTCAAAAGACCAGTACGCATTATGCTGGATAGAGATGAAGATATGATTATGACAGGTACACGGCATCCATTTTATTTCAAATATAAGCTGGCTTGCACCAAAGATGGTATGATAATAGGCTGTGAAGTGGAGATGTATAATAATGCTGGATACTCTATGGACTTGTCGTTCTCGGTAAGGCTCAATTTTGGTTTATTGCTTAGTTGTTGGTTAATCGTATCTTACTGCAGGTCCTTCAACGTGCAATGCTACACTACGAAAATGCCTATTTTATCCCCAACTGTAAAATCACCGGCTGGGTGTGCCGAACTAATCTTCCATCCAACACTGCATTCCGAGGATTCGGTGCACCTCAGGTAATGCTGATGATGGAGCAGGCCATGCATGACGTGGCGCGAGTTACAGGCATTGACTATATTCAGTTGGCCGAAAAAAACCTATACAAGAAAGGCGATATCACGCATTATGGTCAAGTGATAGAGAGTTGTACAATCAGAAGGTAAGTTTCGCATTCGTTGAACATTTTAGATAAACTGGAAATCATAGAATCAATTAATTTTTTCTGGGATACCATTCATCCTCAATCACGCTCTCTATTTAGATGCTGGAACGAATGTCTCAACCAATCTAACTTTCATAGTCAACGTAGAGCTGTTGAAGAGTTTAACAAAGCCAATCGCTGGAGGAAACGTGGCATTGCTATCGTTCCAACCAAATATGGAATTTCACTTTCGATTCCACACCTGAATCAAGCTGGTGCACTAGTGAACATATATTGCGATGGAACAGTGCTAATAGCTCATGGTGGAGTTGAAATGGGTCAGGGACTCCATACGAAAATGATTCAAGTTGCATCCAGAACACTTCAAATTCCAGTCGAGCTGATTCATATTTCTGAAATGTCAACCGACAAAGTGCCCAACTCTTCACCAACCGTCGCTAGTATTGGATCTGATATAAATGGAATGGCCGTGTTGTATGCTTGTCAAACATTGAATGAACGATTGAGAAACATCAAAGAACAGCATCCAAATGATGATTGGAAAGCCTGGATTCATAAAGCGTATTACAGTCGAATCAGTTTGTCAGCAATTGGATTTTATAACATGCCTGGAATCAGTTGGGATCCGAACACTAATAGAGGTAGTCCTTATTCTTACTTTACCAACGGGGTTGGATGCTCAGTGGTTGAGATTGATTGTCTGACGGGAGATCATCAAGTGCTAAAAACTGACATTGTAATGGACGTTGGAAGCAGTTTAAATCCAGCTATAGATATAGGACAAATTGAAGGGGCTTTCATGCAAGGATATGGCCTTTTCACGCTAGAAGAAATGATATACTCTGCAGATGGAACAATACTGTCTTGTGGACCTGGAACTTACAAGATCCCAAGTTTCACTAACATTCCAAGTGAATTCAATGTCAGTTTACTGACAGGAGCTGCTAATCCGCGAGCTGTATATTCATCAAAGGTAAGCTACTTGGTTTAGATACTTCGCGAGAGATAGTAATATCCGAAATATTTGTGTTCTCTAAAAATCAGGCAATTGGTGAGCCGCCGCTATTTTTAGCAGCGAGTGTGTATTTCGCCATCAAGAATGCAATTGAACAGGCTCGTAGAGAACGTGATTTGGATCCATATTTTAAGTTCAAATCGCCTGCAACTGCAGCTCGTATTCGCATGGCGTGTGAAGATCAACTGACGAAAATGGTATTTACGATTAAATAATCAATTCTCTGATCAGACAATTAAATGTTGATCTGTTCATAGGTAAATGATGGATTTGAAGACTCATTTTCTCAGTGGAATGTTATGCCATAAACGTTATTGATTGTCGTTGTGATCCTGGCACTTTAAAGAATTAAATTAATTAAAATACAGGAGTTACATAGCATGCTTAATTAGAATTTAATAATTGGAAGTACGCTTAGATTGAAAGCTCAGAATAAATATATTGATAAGGTTAAAGAAAACCATGAACGTTGCTTACATTTTGAGCCTTCAGCAGTTTTTTCATTGCCAATTTCTAATTTATTTGTTACTTAGAATTTCAGGTCAAAAATCCAACAAAGAAAAATGGAATTGACCCTGAACAGGGATTTCTAGAATTATTTTCACTTTGTCTTTCTTCAATGCTATGAAATTTGCTACCTTATACTATTAATGCGCGGCTGGTATTAATGCCATAGTATCGACACCATACTATGCAAAACTAGAAATGACAGCCTGTCAAATGCACAAACCATCAAGCTGAGTGTACATTTTAATAGAAAATGAAATTGAAAGGGAAATTGCTGCAAATATTTGAAAGTTTGGGACGGTTACAAGTTAAATCTAGAAATTAAATTAGTACTTCAATTATTAGTACTTCATCTAACATCTGTTAACAGATGATTTTCGAAAGTTCAAATATTTTTCTCATTGATTGTTGAGATATGTCATTGTTAGCAACAAAATTATAGCAAAATTAGATGAAGTTTTGCGAAATTTCGCGTAGTATGGTTTATACCTGCGTGGCATAGATTCTATCATGTGACGAATCGTGCTAATGGTTATGGCACTCTATTTTTTCAAGCAATTTTATGTAATTCGTTCATGTTACCAATGTTCCGTTTTCTTAAAGGTACTTCTTAGGATTTAAATCAAATGACCAATCTTGCTACTTTATTTTTTTTCAATTTTTTTGTTTTGGATCATCGTTCTGTTGGAATTTTCATACCAGAGGCATATGCCACTCTACACATGGAAGCATTACATTTTTTGGTATGTCCACATATTGTACTTTATCCATAATGCAATTTATTTTATGTGGACGTTTTGTGTAAACATTTTTTTTTGGTTTTGTGTAGACATAGCATCAAATTCCCGCCGCTTTCTCATGATTTCCTGTAGTTTTCAATCTTTTTCTACGATTTTTAACAGAGATTAATGAAACCATACGGATTGATATCCCAAACAGTCCAGCTTGACGCAATCTGCATTGAAGCGTTCGAGAGTTGAGTTCCACTCCTTCTTGATGAATCAATTATCGAACAATATCAGTAGATGACATATAGCGCTCCATTTAGCATAAATTAATAATATAGTTACCAGTTTATGTCCAGTTGCCCATGTTTAAGCATAAATTAGTAGTATATTTATACATACGGGGAGATGTTTTCATCAGTCTACATTTCCTTTTGACGTTCCTTCTGGAGAAAAACTTTCTAATTTGCTTAATTGTATTGCACACTATCCTTCTGGTGCAGTTCACACTTTTTGCAATGTCGGAAATACTTTCGTTTCTCTTTACTGCATCGATTATCATTTTTCGAACGGCTTCGGTGCAGCTTTTTAATTCTCCTATCACCGTACTGGCATATTTTACGAAATGTGGCTGAAAGTACTTCCTAAATCTATCAAATTACATTAATGAAAAAAATATTTAATTAATAATGAAACACCTTTGTGTTTTGCTATCAAAATGCTCCCTGTGTTCGCTATGTGCTAATTTGTTGTCGCACGCTAAGTTTGCGGTTAAGGGATTTTTTTTTTAAATTTTGGTTAGCGGAATTTGTTCTTAATTTCGTATATTAAATGCAGAACTCAAGAAAACAACATCCCAACTGCCAGCTTAGAAAGCGTCATGTATGTTCTCTTCCTTCTCTAATTGTAGTCACGAATTCAGGAAACGAACGGCTTTTCTGTTTGTATGCTAATTATATGTCTTGACTGGATTACTCATTACAAAGCAAGATACTGCATGGGGTCTTTGAAATAGATTTAAAAACTCCAAAGATCCCCACATGCAGGGATGCTTTTGAAACAGAATGTGAAACTATAATCTTGCTAAATTTACATATTGATCACATAACAAAATACACTTTTTTAATGTAAATTTCGGTATTTTGCGGTCCTGTATAATATGCAAGCTATGCATTTTGCGGCTAAACTCGACTATGTGCTCTCTATAGCCTTTAGACGATACAACCGAGGCGCATACAACCGATAGCTGTGTTAGTTAAGTGAATTTAAATTGTATTTTTACGGTTACGTGCTTTTTGTTTAGGGGATTTTTTGTATTTGTGTGTTTTTCTACAGTGTGTTTTCTTCTTGTGTGGTTTCGTATCTTTTTCTTCAATTTTTAGTTTTGCTATATCTGATTCGCCGTCTAGTGATGAAACGCCTGACTGGGGACCATCAAGTTGAGTTTTGTCCATAAGTACCCGCTTCAAAAGATTATCCGATAAAATTCAAACTGATTTTCACTTAAAAAAAAAAAAATTTAATTTAAATGCGCAACTGTCAATTATCATCCATGTGTGGCCACATCCAAGACACAGACCATACACCATCCGGAAACTTCTTCTCAACACTTGCGGCACTATCCGTCCATTCCGCGAACTTTCTTTGGAATGTGTCACTTTCGTGTCAAAACTTCATCAAATGCAAATCACACTTGTTGCTCTCGGTTGTCACATCGCCAAATAATTCGTGGAATATTTACAAACATGTTGCCCCGCTTGATCTAATCGTGTTATTAATTCCTCCACCTTGTTGTGTCGGCACGAAGTTAAATATACGTACGAAATGATAACATTACTTAGTGAGTGCCATTTCTGGACAACTCACGACGAAATCCGTATTAAACCCACCGATTTCGGTGCCTTCAAATATGCCACAAAACGTGATCCTGATGTTCGGGCGACCACAGCTCAGGGAAAACGTGAATATGCCGAAAAGCGAGACGGAATCGTAATTGTTTCAAATCGACGTCCGAATCGTATTAAAGAATCCTTGAAGCGATTCGAGGAGCTGCTCAAGGTGTCCAAGGTGGTTCGATGTGAGTGGCGTGATGCAAATGTGGTCCAGTTCATGCTCTCGAACGGTATCTTGGTGCATATCTGTGTGAATCCGTGCACCGGCGACATACAGAAAATGGCATTCGACAAGTATTTCGTGGGAAAATTGGCTGCCGAGTCTGTGACTGATGGTAAGCATCTGGGCCGGCCCCCTGCTGTCTAGGGCCCGGTCGTTCACCTGTTGTTTTCCACGCTCAAGCACGATGACTTTGTTTTCGTTTTTCTCATTGTAGCTGTTTTCACCCGGCAGCATATCGTCTTGGCTTACAATATTAACCAAATAACGGTTGTGTTCCTGCAAAAGCCCAATATGCGGCGTTCCGGTCCCGAGAAGATTTCCAATATGGATCCGAAAATATTTCATGTGCTAATTCCAGGCCCGGCAGAGCGAAAGTTGGCTAGAAATCTGTTAGTAAACAGCAGCTTCGATTTGATTATTGTATGGACGAAATCATCATTGAACGAAGTGTATCCATGGCGACCGACGATTCGAGATCAGGACCGAGCCAACGTTCATGTATTCAAGTTACGATCGTATGTATTCAAAAATTCGCAATATGCATATGTGTTGAAAAATTTGTAATTTTCTATCAAAATATCAATTCTATTCTATAAAAACAAATGAATTAAACTCAACATTTAATTTTTTCAGGAAAATTATACTGATATAGCTTATACTTTTTACTTTTAAAAACCCCCCTCATTTGCCAACTGTTTTCCTTTCAGTGTCAAAGTGGAATCTGTCGGATATTGTTGGACTGAAAACGATCCTCTGTGCATGGAATTCGCCCGGGCGAGTGACGGCCAAGTAATGACCATTGAACAGAAAATATCACGTAAGGGCGATATAACTGCAGAGATATGTTCCTATGAAATCGGTCACAACAAAATGCAACGGGTAGCCGTGACTACGATCCCAATTGGAACGCAAATATGCTGTCACGGATTCAGTCCGGACCAGGAAAAACTGGTTCTTGGGACGATCGATCGATATATTTGTGTCCACGATCTGGTACAGAAAGTAACGAAATTCGCACCGAAAACTGACATTGTAAGCAAAACAATAAATTAATTTATTTTCTCTTAAAATCTTCGTTGAAGAAAAATCCTATAGAATATCATACTCTTTGATCTCGTTTGTTTTCAGAACATAATTTAATTCTTCAATCATTTCAGATTCCAACACATTGTGCCTGGCATCCGGATTCCGGCGTTTTCATGATTTCCAACGATCGCTGCCAGTTTCAATGTCTCGACCTATCCTTGTCATTCGTCGCGAATCAAGTAATGAGTGAAGATGTTACACCGTCAAATCTCCATGACCTATCGCACTATTTTGCCATACAACCGACTCTGCTGAAGACTTCGTTTAGCTGCAAAGCTGACTTAAATAACTTCAGCGACACGTACGCTCAAACAGACTGCTTCCTGATGATGATATTCGAGAACGGACCGATCGGATGCATGCGCTTTTTGAGCGGTACTGGGCTGGCTGGGGATGTTCATAATTCAGGACTGACGGCGGACGTTTTAGTCAATAAGTACTTAGCGATTAGTCAGATGGAGAAGGCTGTTAACGTCATATTATCTCTGAACTGGGACACCTATGGAGCCATGTGTTTGATTGCACTGCACAAAATTGCAAGTTTTGTACTGACCAGGAACGACGCGAAACGAAGCAGAAACGAACTGTTCAGAAAGGCACTGCAAAGTTTCACTGATGATCTAAGCGACGAAACTAAGGATGAGTTCGGTGATCAAGTGATAGATCTAAAGCGGAGATACTTTTTCTTCTTGTTAAGGTATGTAATTATGTTAGTTTTGTGCAAGCATTTGTTTTTAGGTAGCTCCTTCTCTCTACACTCTCTATCACTTGTGCCTATGCGTGTCGGTCGTCAGGCGTCTGTAGATCGGCAGCCACTTCAACCTACCTACCTACCTAATAATCTAGGTAATGGCTACGACAGTTCAGCTTAATTTAGAATATATTTCTTAAAATGCTTTACGATACCGTGGATCACTGGTAATAACATTTTTTGGAATAATATGTCCCAGGTATCTAACTTGAATTTTTGATTGCTTAAATCTTATATTCTTTTCCAAAATTCTTTGTATCACCCATCTAAAAACGAAATCATGTTCCTCTAGTGTATTTGTTGTAATTTATCTACATACGAATAGCTTCTTTAATGGTAAACAAAAAAATTTCGTTTTCCTTTTGAAACTTAAGAGTCCTTAGTGTACATAATGTACTTGCTTGGTCCATGGTGTCGATAAACTCTGTATGGCCGCTTTTGGACCGTTATTGCTTTCAGACCTCTGCACTCAGTCGTCGCTTTCTCACTGTGCAGTTTGTCAATTTGGATTAATTTTTCCTACTGTTTTATACCATAAATTCCCATCACGATTTTCGCACAGGATTTCGTACTTGTTAATACCGAAATCCAGCGATTCAACGAAGCGTTTGATATCCATTATATGGTCAAAAAACTTCAATTTTTTTTTGAAAACGCTTATAAAATACGAATCTTTTGTATGCAACGTTTCTTCTAAGATCACCAAATTTTATTAATACTTCGAATATTTTCAATTACAGTTTCCTCTCTTCGTCTGTAATTACGAATGTATTATAAATTTCCAAAGCAGAATTGTTTTTAATCAAAATTTTCTCTGCTTTCTATTGTCTATAATTTTTTATGCTTTTGTGCTTAAATAAATAAAAAGTAAAAAGCTCATTACACTTTACAGAAGACTAATATTCAGTTTTTATGAAAACTCTAGGCTGCATAAATTACTTCTCGATCCGAATCATAGGTTTAAAGTTAAGAAAATGTTTGTTTTCTTTCGAAGCTTTTTGATAAAAATTGTCCACGAACATCATACACGTTTATCTAGATTCCGGCAACTCACCTGAGCCAGTGATTTTTTCTAGTTTATTTTGCTCTTAATAATTGTACCTGACCAAAGGTAAATCACGAAAAACAAGTAAAAATAGGAACGTTGAATCTGATTTCGATAATTTTTATTTATTAAATAGTTTTTTTTATTTGTATCCTTTTTCAGACACAAACTATACGCCGAAGCACTTGAAATGGCTCGCAATATAGAAGACTATGATCTGTTCATGGATGTATACAATGTCACGAAAACTGACCAGAAACTGCACGCCTTCTCCACCGAAGCTTATACTCAAGCTGAAGCAGTTCTGAATCAAAACGATAGCACAACTGGTACATCAAACATTACTCCTGGCGACACGGTATCTATTACATCGTGCTCACAATCCTCATGCTCTGAATATGTGATTCCACATGAACAAAAACCAACACGTGCACAAAAAGTCACTCGCAGCAACAATAGTCAGCCAGCAAAATCAACCGCAACATCGTCGGGCACAACCCAATCCCTGATTGTCAAGCGTTTTCAAAACAATCGACAGCAAGGACATTCGGAAAATGACAATCACAGCAACAGTCACATTAAAAACTATGTACAACCACTTCCGTATTTTAAGTCTAGAGTATTCAACGCGGAAAACATCAAAATTAACATTCCCAAACCCGAGCTAAGAGCAGCTGTGGGAGCTGGACTGGGTGATTTAGTAGATGGAATGAAAACCAACTATGTGAAAGCCAGTCATATTAGAAATACTGCATTTCCTTCTTTGCCTGATGTGACAAAGAAGGGACGACCATTTCACACAGGAAACAAAATTGACAAAGAACCTACTTCGTCACAGCTCTATCGTGATGTTAACTTGAATGTCCAGAACAATAACTTTCGTAACTCTATTGCTCTTCCTGAACAGAATCTCTACAATTACACGAACGGCGGTGGCGATGGCTACCATATGTTGGACAGAGGAATGAACTTCTCACAACCATACCCGCAAGTGAAACCAATATGGTCAAAAGTTCCGGATCAAACGCTTGGTATTCCTTTAGCAGCCAATAGTTCAAGCATCGCTTCTTCTTCTTACGTATCAAAGCCTGCTCTGTCGTCTGCACTATCTTCTCCTTCCTATGGGCTACTTCCACGTGCTTCCACTACTTTTTCAAACAGCTATTTGCATATGCCTAATAACCTGCATCAGCATCCGCAAACCATACAAAATAGTAATAGTTTCCAGCTTATGAGATCTGAAAGCCTTCATAACTTACCGAAGTTCTATCAACATCCTTTAGTATCCGGTACCATTCCGTCTGTATCATCAGCGATTCCTACATTAGTACCTATGACGCATTCAACGGACGATTTAGCCTATCGAATTTCAAAGAAACCAGCTATTTCGATACTTTCGAATAGTTCCAGCAATACGAGCGGAGCTGTGGCAATCACAGGTAGTAACGGTGGTCCACCGAACACTAGTAATAATAATCCAGTATCACAGACGAAAAGAGATACAGGAGAGAAGAATAAAGTGAAATTCTCGGATACAGTTCAAGTGGCCGTTGTTCCGGTAGGTAAATAGAAATCAGGTGCTGTTGTAACAATTTACTAAACAATTTAGAATTTTAGGAAATTCCACGAAAAGAAAAGCCACTTCCCTCGAAACGCAATGGCTTCCGTCCGCTTATGACTGATTCGCAAAGAGAACTGGCCGACAGCTTGCCCTTATGCCATCCAAACGATGAATATTTAAAAGACTTCAATCCTGCAACCACAGGTACCGCTCAACAGCTTCAAATTGATTAGTCCTTAACCTAACAATATCAAACACTTTTGTGCTACTTTCAGAGACAACTGATAATTCTGCGGAAAGTGCAATAACGGATACAGAGCAGAATAATAGTCGAAACGCACCAACAATAAAAGTCGTACATTTCGGAGTTGTTTAATGTGTTTGAGATAATAAGGTTATTTTATGAAGAGTTAAAATATAATTGGTATTGTAGTTTGTATGTGAAATAATAAGGAAATAATATTAGAGTACATTTCAATCGAAACTCAATCCGTCCATCGTGCAATTATTTCAATTGCATAGTGAAAGCTTTAATTTTTGTAAAATACAAATAATTTTTATATGTAGATAGATTTTTAACAACACGCCATAGAATTATTCGTTTGTTATAAGAAACGATTTTTATATGTATGTTTATGACAAATAAAAATATATAATTTCGTAATATGTATTGTTTTCAGTTTTTATTTTTCATATTCTTACTAGCAAAGCCATAATAGTTCTGAAGTACAAAGTTTGTATGTCTTTTATGGGAATACGACTCTGGATGTTTTGACCATATCTGAAATCGTTTTGATTTTATTTAAAAAGACAAATGCGGCACTCTTAATGGGAAACTTTACACAAAGTCCAAAAGCCGGACAATCCGCGACATCAAAAAAGCTATAAATATTCAATAGCCCGATTGGTGAAAAACAGCTGGGCCGCTCTGGCTACTCTGCCTGAGCTGTCGCCAAACGGCTCTTTATCTGTGTTTTGTTGGTATTGCGGCTATCGTGTCTTCATGGCGGATGAAAACACGTATTGTCTTTTTTTGTTTCTTCAAGGAGCCAGCTCACCCCGTTTTTCAACGATCCACCTCAGTTGTGTAGAACTAAAGAAATGGCACAACAGCATCCGTTGGGCGTGAACTAAAGGCTCCTCCAATAATGCAGGCTAGGAGCCACCACGGCTGCTTCGGGTAAAATGTCAATTTTCATGCAAATTTAGAGCACCCTGTTACAGTGGCAGTTAATCTTATTTCTTGCTCCGTTGATTGTTGTCTCTTACACTTCTGGTAGGCATTTTAATCGGACTTCAGTTTAATTGAGATGTCCTGGCATCCATGCAACTCATAAATTGCTACAACTTGAAATTTGTATAGTAGTTGCTGGCTCGTTTGAATTTACGAACTGTACGTAGAAGCAATTTGAGTCTAGTTCCATCTCACTATTTACCAACATTTAATTGGACGACGCCGCCGAAAGAAGTAAAATCTTAGCACTCTACCAAAAGAAACATGCAACATATTCATTGTTCAATCAACACGGCTGGCATACTTGTAGATACCATAGATTTAATCTCATAAAAGCGTAAACAAAACATACTGATATCGATTTGATCTAAAGCTAGTCAAACATTATGATTTGCCGGTTTGTTTCAAACCGGTTACATCTCCAAATATTCTCTTCAGTAGGTGTTTACGTTTCAAATGAGAATACGCAACCACATTAAAACCAACCACTTGTGGAAAAAATCTATGGAAGCTTTGAATAGCCTCTTAGATAATATTGTGTATGTATTAAATTTTACTCTCCAAACTATTAATGATATATATTCTTCTCTGTTATAGAAGCAACAGTATTTATTTTATAGATATTTCTTGTGACTGCTTGATTTAGTTGCCGTCTAGCTTTCGAACGATTGACTTCGGTAATACTACGGTTGTGATTAAAAATAAATTAACCAGTTTCTTATCGTGATTGATATCGTTGTATGTAAAGAAAAAACAGATTTTTTTGCAGGCGTCTAATTGTGTTACCACGTGTAGTTCAACATGAGTAGTGGAACTGTGAATGGATATGGCAGAGAGAATGAAACGGACTCGTTGATATTTTTCGTGAATGGCGTTAAGGTAAAAATTGAATTTTGTTGTTTTTATATTGGTTTTCTGTGCAATTTTTGTTTTCAATGTTTATTTTCAGATTTTAAGTAAGTTTCAAGTTTCATTAAAACCAATCTCATAATTTCTGCCTTACATTTCAAAAAAAAATCATAGCCTCACCGTTTTAGGTAATCGACAAAAATCCCGATCCAGAATGCAGTTTGCTGCTGTATCTTCGGGAGAAACTTCATCTATGTGGCTCGAAATTAGGATGCGGAGAAGGAGGATGCGGAGCTTGTACGGTGATGGTGTCGAAAATTGACCGCGAAACCAAGCGAATTCAGCATTTGGCAATGAATGCTTGTATAGCACCTGTTTGTTCGTTGCATGGTGCTGCTGTTACGACCGTAGAAGGAATCGGAAGTACTAAAACAAGACTGCATCCTGTTCAAGAACGAATCGCCAAAGCTCATGGATCACAATGTGGATTCTGCACTCCTGGTATTGTAATGTCGATGTATGCGCTACTGAGAAACTCTCCAACTCCGTCCATGAAAGACCTCGAAGCAGCATTTCAGGGAAATCTGTGTCGATGTACGGGATACCGTCCCATCATCGAAGGATACAAAACTTTTACTAAAGACTATGCTTGTGCGATGGGAGATAAGTGCTGCAAAATTACAGGAAACGGTTGCAACGGTGAAGCTTTAGAAACGAAACTTTTTGAACCAAGCGAGTTCGCACCATACCATCCCACGCAGGAACCTATATTCCCACCTGAGCTAGCGGTTTCTGCTGAACTAGACATAAAATCCGTTAGATTTCAAGGAAAACGTGTTACATGGTATCGACCAATTAGTCTTCAGGAGCTGCTTGATATCAAAGATCGTCACAATGATGCGAAAGTTGCGACCGGAAATACTGAAATCAGAATCGAGATCAAATTCAAAAACTGTTTCTATCCAGTACTCGTCCATACGGCTGAAGTGAAGGAGTTGGCCAGGATTGAAAAATTGACTCAAGGTGTCCGAGTCGGAGCATCAGCCAGTCTCAGCGATTTAGAAGATACGCTGAAAGGTTGCATAGAAAAGTGGCCTGAACATGAAACCAGACTATTTCAAGCTATTGTTGAGATGCTTAAATACTTCGGCGGGAAGCAGATACGAAATGTTGCATCGATTGGCGGAAATATAATGACCGGAAGTCCAATATCGGATTTGAATCCAATTTTCATGGCTGCTGAAGCTGAGTGAGTACCAAATATATTAAAATATATTTGGGGGAATATTAATCTGCGGACCAGAAACACACTCAAATTATTAATGCAACCAACTCTTTTTTTTTCAAAAGAAAATTCCATGTCATTCGGTTATGTAATATTCTTCGTACATATATTTCACATGAGATACACTCTACATTATCATCAGGTATTTTTAAAATTCAGTTTTCGTTTTGCTTATCTCTTGGTGTCTCTATTGATAAATTGAGTTGACTCGAATCGATCGGCCTACTGTTTGATAATACGACGATAATACTTTGTGTAAATATTTCTATATGATAAATAAATACTATCAATAGAGATACAGGCGTGTTATAAATTTTGCACACTTACTTTAAGAAATGTATTAGCTGTGAATTTTTCAGATATGCATCTAATAAAGTCATGAGTGCCTATGTATGCATATATTATATTATGTACTTGACATTGAAAGTAAAAATTCGAAGATTGAGTGGAGGTGTCCCCGGTAAACACGTGCTATCAGGAAAAGAAAATAATGCTCGTAATACTCTGAGAATTTCAGTTAGATAGCTTTAGAGAGATGAAGCAGCTTTTTGGGATTTCCGTCGCTATTTTTATAACTCATATGTCACTTCCTTTAAAATTATTTTCATTTATATTTGCAGACTCGACGTTGCCAGTGCCAAACGTGGCCATCGGAAAATCATCATGAACGATCAATTCTTCACAAGTTATCGTAAAAACATCATCGACCCAGATGAAATTCTACTCTCGATTTTCATCCCCAAAACAACAAAATTCCAATATTTTGTGGCATACAAACAATCCAAACGCAGAGATGATGATATAGCGATTGTCAACGCAGCATTCAACATTCACTTCAAAAACGAAACAAACGTGATAGAGCGCTGTAAGATGGCATTCGGTGGTATGGCGCCAACAACCTTATTGGCCTTGAAAACAAGCGAAAGAATGAAAGGCATGACATGGAGTGAAAAACTTGTGGAACAAGTAAGCCAGGAACTACTAGATGAACTACCATTGTCTGCGAGTGCTCCAGGTGGGATGGTCACCTACAGACGGTCCTTAACAGTCAGTCTCTTCTTCAAAGCCTATTTAACGATCAACCAAGCCCTGGATCGGAACAATTCTACTTTGAAACCCACCGTAGCACCTGATCAACGAAGCGGTGCTGATGTCTTTGAGTCCAAAACGCCGGTTAGCGCACAGGTTTTTGAAAAGCGAACAGACGGTAGCTTCCCAAACGATCCTGTTGGCTTTGCACAAGTACATGCTTCTGCGTTCAAACAAGCGACAGGTGAAGCAGTTTACTGCGATGATATGCCAAAATTCGACAATGAGCTTAGCTTGGCTCTCGTGCTGAGCAAAAAGTCACATGCGAAGATCATTTCTATTGATGCATCAGAAGCTCTGAAAATTGAAGGTGTCCGAGCTTTCTACTCTGCGAAGGATTTGAGTGATACCCAGAATGTGATTCCATGCCTATTTCGTGATGAAGTTTTGTTTCGCAAAGACACTGTTACAAGCCAAAGTCAACCGATTGGAGCCATAGTAGCGGACAGTCATAAAATTGCCCAAATGGCTGCTAAAAAAGTACGTGTCGAATATGAGGAGCTTTCTCCCATCATAACTATTGAAGATGCCATCAAGCACCAATCATTCTATCCTGGCTTCCCGAAAGTTATTGAAAATGGAAATGTCGATGAAGCATTTGCAAAAGCGGATTTCATAGTGGAGAGCGACTGCCGTATTGGGGGTCAAGAACATTTTTACATGGAATCACATTGTGCTATAGCGGTTCCACGCGATGGCGATGAGATGGAGCTTTTTGTTACCGCACAACATCCAGCGGATGTGCAAGGACTAGTATCAGAGCTCTTAGGCATTCCGAGGAACAAAGTTACTTCTCGAACAAAGAGGCTTGGCGGTGGTTTTGGAGGAAAGGAAACTCGCGGATTGTTTTTATTTCTTTCAGCAGCAATGGCAGCTTACAAACTAAACAAGCCGGTTCGGGTTATGTTGAAACGGAATGAGGACATGATGATAACTGGTGGTAGGCATCCATTTTACTTCAAATATAAGGTGGCGTGCACAAAGGATGGGATAATAACTGGCTGCGAAATTGATTGTTACAACAATGGTGGATATTCGATGGATCTGTCATTCTCAGTACGATTGCATTTAATATCAGTCACTATATCTGCTTTCACTGATTTTTGTATGTTTTAGGTTCTTGATCGGGCCATGATGCACTACGAAAACGCATACTTCATTCCTAATTGCCGAGTCAGAGGATGGGTGTGTCGTACTAACCTTCCTTCTAACACAGCGTTCCGAGGATTCGGCTGTCCTCAAGCCATGTTGGCGACTGAGCAAATTATTCGGGATGTAGCGCGTGTTACAGGTCTGGACTATGTGTCTTTGATTGAAAAGAATTTATATAAAGCTGGTGACATCACACATTATGGTCAAACGATTGAGGATAGTAATATAAGAAGGTAAAGTATTATATAACTAAAGTAGAAATTTCCATTTCTCGTGTTTGTACTTAATCTCTACCACGAACATTATAGTCACCAACTCAGAGAAAATTGCAATTCTTTTCCCTTAGGTGTTGGAATGAATGCATCTCGCATCCAGACTTCGCTAGCCAATCTAAGTCTGTCGAAGATTTCAATAAAGCCAATCGTTGGCGAAAGCGAGGTATCGCCATAGTTCCAACCAAATATGGAATTTCACTTCTGGTCCCACATATGAATCAAGCAGGAGCTCTTGTCAACATATACTATGATGGCACTGTCTTAATAGCTCATGGAGGTGTAGAAATGGGTCAAGGTCTACACACAAAAATGATTCAAGTTGCTTCAAGAACTCTACAGATCCCAGCAGAGTTGATTCATATTTCTGAAATGTCAACGGACAAAGTTCCCAACTCTTCACCGACTGTGGCAAGTATTGGATCGGATGTGAACGGTATGGCTGTATTGAATGCATGCCAAACATTGAACGAGCGACTGAAGCCCATCAAAGAACAGAACCCAAATGATGATTGGAAGACATGGATTCAGAAAGCTTACTTCAATCGAATCAGCTTATCGGCGACAGGATTTTATTACATGTCTGATATATATTGGGACTCGAAAAAATACAAAGGCAAACCTTTTGCATACTTTGTAAATGGAGTGGGGTGGTCTGTTGTTGAGGTTGATTGTTTGACAGGTGATCATCAGGTTCTTAGAACTGACATTGTTATGGACGTTGGCAGCAGTTTGAATCCGGCTATAGATATTGGACAAATTGAGGGCGCTTTCATGCAAGGATATGGTCTATATACACTAGAAGAATTGGTCTATTCTCCAGACGGAACGATGCTGTCTACAGGACCAGGAACATATAAGCTACCCGGATTTTCTAGTATTCCAGCAGAGTTTAACGTGAGTCTGTTGACTGGTGCACCGAATCCCCGGGCAGTATATTCATCAAAGGTATGCGAAAATGTTTGACAGTTATGAGTAATATTTATCCAATTTGCATATAAACGTAATCTCACAAATTGAAGCCTTATGACTTCAGCTCAGAATGATATTAATGCTTGATTTTTTCTGGTTCTAGGCAATTGGTGAGCCACCATTATTTTTGG
The DNA here is from genome assembly GCA_963978885.1 of Nemotelus pantherinus. Taxonomy (NCBI): domain Eukaryota; kingdom Metazoa; phylum Arthropoda; class Insecta; order Diptera; family Stratiomyidae; genus Nemotelus; species Nemotelus pantherinus. The sequence goes on from OZ022266.1 coordinate 8,882,002, forward strand.
CTGCCAGTGTTTTCTTTGCCATTAAGAATGCAATTGAGCATGCGCGAAGGGAAAGAAATTTGGATCCGCATTTTAATTTACCGTCTCCAGCAACAGCTGCTCGAATAAGAATGGCATGTGAAGATCAATTTACAAAACTAGTATGACGAAAATGAATTGATGGATTCAACAACAAAAATAATTACATTTTTTTTGCAGATACAAGAAGAACCTGCTGGATCATACACGCCATGGAATGTTATGCCCTGAAAATTGTTTGTTCAAATTATAGTCTGTAAAATATCAGCCAAAAATTTTTTGTAATTGAGGTTAAATACAATAAAAAAATATGGGATGGGACCGTCATGAGATGAAATAAGTGATAGGCTGTAGTAAGTTTAGTGTTGTTGCTTGAAAGAAGTCTGAAGCTCAGCATGTTCAACCATCGATTCATATTTTAACATAGTGGTCAAATTTGAATCGTGTCCCAGCTTAATATGCAAATGTAGTAAAAACTCAATGTGAATGAGTTGTAGAAACAATAAACTAATGTCAATGTTAATCAATTGTAAAATCTTCATAAAATTAACAAATAAATAAAAATTAAAATATATTTGATTTATCTCATATTTTTAGTACTTGAAGTTCTTCAAAGCAAACAAAGTCGTCACAATTCGAATTCGTCAGTCAACAACTATGACGAAGTTGTCATTCAAAATGTAATTGCCTCCTTACACCACTCGGGCAAATTAAAAATCAAAAATATCAGATTGGGTTAGAGCTGTTGTGGTTTATTGGATTTGTATTTCTCTAAAATAAACATTTCGAGCAAATGTTAATTTTTTTTTTAGAGAAAAATGCCTCAACAAATTCGCCATAGAATGTACTCTTTATGGATTCGCTAACAAAAAAATCTCAAATTGGGGTACCCAAAAATTCGAAAGTGATTGTAAAGCGTTAGGTAGGCCGCACTTCTTTTTGTATGTCAATGAAATTCTAAAAAATGGTGGCTAGCACTTGCTTTCAAATGAAAACCTAAAGGACGAATGCAGTCATTTATATATAAGAGCTACGAAATAATAAGGAAATAATAATAAAAATTGTTAGGAAATAAATTCAAAAAGAGAACTTTAAAAGAATATTTTTTGGGGACACCCTTTGTTAACCGATAAATTTTGCTAATCGATTTAGTCTGGACAGTGGGTTTATAATGTTCGACCCTTTCTGTATTTTTTTAGATAAACTCTTATAATACTTTGAAATGGTCTATTTCACTGTTGGCAGGATTACTCTTACATCGTTAAATAGATTCAACCATTTTACTCTTGGGTAGTTCAATTTCCGGTCATACAAAAAATCACTACTAATGCTTGCTATGTGTATGACGAGGGTAAGGTTTTCCGGGAGTTTCCTGAGATGAGGTTTGAAATAGGTACATAGGGAGCCGTAGCTGTTTTTTTTTAACTTTAGAAGTTAAAGTAAAATTGGATAAACTGTTTCAGGTTCATAGATGTAGGATACAGCTCAGCAATAGTTAAAAAACTGGAACAAATTGAATCTAGCTGCTAAGAGACACCAACTCCGCCGATCGCAAGTCTAACTTGTGATATGCCGGTCCCAAGCCCGGAAAAAGGAGGAGGGTTTGAGGCAACGAGGTAACTCTATCCTCAGTAAAACTTGCATAGTTGCAGCCTGATGGCTGAATTACATCTAAGCGTCTCAGGTCATTAGGGAGGTTTAGCCACGTTGTCAGACCTGCAACATAGTTGTGTGAACTCTGGCACGAGGCAAGTCTCCTGAAGCAACTATCGCCGAGGCCCCCCATGGAAATGGTTGAGCGATGTGCCGACAACTCATCCTTGTAAAAACTTCCTCTGTCAAGAAACCTGGAACAAAAGCCTCGGATTGGACGGATCAACGACGACGACCACGCAAACGCACAACGGATTATTCTCTCGGAACCTGGAATGTACGCTCCCTGAACAAACCGGGGGCCGAAAAGGCCCTCCTTCATCAGGTCGAACAGTACAAACTGAGCATTACTGCAGTCCAGGAAACAAATTGGTTAGGCTGCGAGATCAATGACAAGAAATCGCATACCATTTTTACAAGCGGTAAACCATCGGGCCGCAAGGAGTTTGGAGTAGCATTCATAGTGAACAAGCAGCTTAAGTCGCGCGTTACCGACTTCAAACCCGTAAACGAAAGGCTGTGTGCGATTCGCATCAAGGCGCGATTTTTCAACCTCTGGCTCATCAATGTGCACGCTCCCACCGAAGTACAAGAAGACTCTGTAAAAGACGAGTTCTATGCCTGCCTTGAAACTCTCTTCGACTCACTTCCATCGAATGATGTCAAAATGCTACTGGGAGATTTCAATGCAAAAGTCGGGAATGAAAGTTGGCATCGGGGGACCACTGGAGGACACAGCCTCCACGAAGAATGCAATGATAACGGCCATCGTCTAATTGACTTCGCTTGCAGCAGGAACCTTGTTGTAAGCTCAACTTGCTTTCCACATCGTCGCATTCACAAGCAGACCTGGAATTCTCCAGACGCACATACCGTCAACCAAATCGACCACGTCCTTATTAGCAAGAGATGGGCGTCAAGTGTTATGGATGTTCGGTCGTACCGCGGAGCTAACTGTGACTCCGATCATTTCCTGGTGAAAACAACATACCGGTGCAGAATTTCCTCAGCGCACCAATCGAGATTCAGCCCTCCCAAAATCTTCGCGGTTGAGAATTTGCTGAACGATTATACGGCTCAGGTATATACGACCGCGCTTGAGGAAAGAATTTCACCAATGCTGCGCGACTCCAGCAACGTAGGTGTCCACGAGTTCTGGGAAGAGCTCAAAAATGCAATCAAGAATGTGGCAGAAAACGTTGTGGGATACAAAGCCCGACGTGCCCGAAACGAATGGTTTGACGAAGAATGCAGAAACTCACTTGACGCAAAGAACGAGGCCTACAGACAATGGGTCCAACGTGCAACCAGAGCCAAAAAGGAAAAATATGACGAGCTACGGCGAATATCCAATAGAATAATTAGGCGTAAGAAAAGAAAATACTTTGACGAGCAGTTGCTGAACATTAATGTAAACCTAGTTAGTAAGAACAACAGACAAGCGTACAGATTAGTAAATACGATCAAAAATGGCTACCAACCCAAGACTAGCCTCTGTAAGGACAAAGATGGCAATATTATCAGCGACACCGAAAGTATTCACAAACGATGGGCGTCCTACTTCGAAGAGCTTCTGAATCCGCCATCAAACATCCTGGCAGCAGAAGCTGAGCTCCATGATGATACCGTTGGTCAAACCCCATCCACACAATCCCCTACAGTAGAAGAAGTTGATCTCGCCTTGCGCTCACTGAAAAGGAACAAAGCGCCGGGCGCTGACGAGATACCAGCTGAGCTACTCAAGTCTGGTGGGGCGGGTTTATTAAGTGCGCTACATCAACTACTGCTGCGAATATGGGAGACTGAGGTGATCCCAGACGATTGGCGCAGAAGCATCATCTGTCCCATACATAAAAAGGGAGACAAACTGCGGTGTGAGAATTACAGAGGCATCTCCTTAGTCTGTACGGCCTACAAAATCCTGTCAAAAATCCTGGAGTATAGGATTAAACCGTTCGCGGAAGAAATCATTGGCGAGTATCAAGGCGGTTTCAGATCTGGTCGCTCCACAATCGACCAGCTTTTCACGGTCAAGCTAATTTTGCAAAAGTGCTGGGAATACGACGTCGATGTATACCAAATCTTTGTCGACTTTAAACAAGCATATGACAGCATCAATCGAGGCGCTCTATATAGTATCATGCTGCAATTTGGTATACCGGCCAAATTAGTGAGACTTGTAAAGATGACCATGACCAACTCCGTCTCGCAAGTCCGGATCCAGAACAGATTGACGGATCCTTTCGAAACTCTGGGTGGCCTGAAACAGGGTGATGGAATAGCGCCCACGCTCTTCAACCTGGCACTTGAGTTCGCTATTCGGGCAATGAATCTGAACACCAGCGGCACGCTACTTTTTAAGTCGACACAATTGGCAGCGTACGCGGATGACATTAACATCATGACTCGAAAACTGACCGATGCAGAAGAACTTCTGCTTAGACTTGACACCGCAGCAAAGGAAGTTGGACTACGAATCAACGAGGACAAAACGAAAGTGATGATGCAATCTAGGACAAGGACGCCAGCGCACACGACCATCAACGTAGGGGACCTTTGCATCAAATTCGTGGACAACTTCATTTACCTTGGTAGCAATCTATCGAGTGACGCCAACGAAACTGACGAAATCAAGCGACGGATACAACTAGCAAATAAGACATTCTTCTCGGTCCTCCCCATTATGAAATCGAAATATGTGCACAGGAAAACTAAGCTCCGCGTTTACAAAACTATCATACGACCTGTGCTGTGCTATGGTTGCGAAACATGGACCTTGACACAAGCCTCCGAAAATAGGATCGACACCTTCGAACGGAAAGTTCTACGGCGGATTTTCGGGGCTGTTCGCGACCGAGATGGATGGCGCATCCGGTACAACAATGAGTTGTACGAACTGTACGATGAGCTGGAAGTCTCCAAGATCGTCAAATTGCAACGACTACAGTGGGCTGGGCACGTGCAACGCATGAATGACGATCGCATGCCAAAACGTGTCATGAACGCAAGACGTGTCGACGGAGCGAGGCCTAGAGGAAGACCAAGAGCTCGTTGGGAGAGCTCAGTGTATGCGGACGCCGGGCAACTACTGGGGCTCCAAGACTGGAGGACGCGGTCACGTGACCGAGACCATTGGAGGAATACTATCCAGGCGGCCAAGGCCCGACGTCGGGCTGTTGTGCCACGATGATGATGCTAAGAGACACCACCAGCATCTTAATCAATCTATGCTGGGGGTTTAGATCGAGAGCCAAAAATACTTGCACCGATCACACAGGCCGCACCTGCACAGTCCATTCGTCGAAAGTGGGTAGTTAATACCCATAAAGAGAGATGGATGTCTTCACAAAAGTCATCCTTTCAGAGCCTAATAAAGAGACTCAACAAGAATAGGGAAAATTCAAAAGCCATTGCATACGCTATCATTCGGGCACATTTGCTTGACCGATTCCACGGTATTGAGTTTTACAAAAAAGAGAAAATTTACATTCTGATTTCAGCAAATATTAAAAAACTGTTGTAAAATATTACGCACAAGTAGTAAACTCACAAAATTCTTTTAAAAAATACTAAAAATTGGTGGTTGGTTCGGAAAGCCTCAATGTCGCTCAAAATTTAGAGACATATTTTTTCTCAGCTATTTTCACCCCGAAATATTAGAACAAACCATAAACCATGGGAAAATACCCCAAACTCAAATCAATACAAAAAAAAAATCTGGTTTTCTTGTAAAATTGATCCTAATGTTTACATCGATTTGATTGGTGCGTTATCTAACTTATGTTTGTCAACAGTTTTGTGAACACTTTGGAAATTTCATTTGGAAATTTCTGAACTTTGACAGCATCCAACAGTACAATAGTGTAAAATTATTCCAAAAATATAGCAAAATATTTCAAAAAAGCTCACTCATCCAGGATTTTTGGCACGAATAAGAATTAGCATATGCAAAACGCTAAAATGTGGATGCCACAACAATTGACCTAACCAACCAATTCAGTTTTACCTTTGCCTACTAAAAACGCGAGTTCAAATGCCCACAAACAAGCTGTGGTGGAACAACTTAGCCTCTTGAAAGATAAAAATTTGACCCAATGAAACTTGTAGACGTTTTAAGACTTGTTTTAAAACAAAATCACAGCTAAGCTCGACAGAATCACTGAATGGAAACAATTCAAGTTTCCTTGATTTTATTTTTTCAGGATGGTGGAAAATTGCCACAAAAAAAGCCCACGAAAGCCCACCATTTTCAAATATATTAAATATGTGGCTCTTTGATTACATTATTTTTAAATAAAATTATACCCTCCAGTGGTAATCATAATATTTATAAAATAGCTTAGCAAAATAGCTTTGCGAAACACTTGTATATTATCGAAATAAATCTTTAGCTGATATTTGGATAAGATAATTGAATAATAATATTAGATGATTGGAGAGCGAGTACCCAGGAACTATAAATCGATTTATGTTTGGTTCAAAAAGTAGAAAGGTTCGTAAAAAAATAATTTAATAACTTTTTTAATTGAACTGAAGCTTTTGAAGTCGACTGGAAAGAGTACCGGCTAGTCTCTGGTTCGAATCCGACCATGATTATACAGCAAGCTTTGAGTCGACCTAGCATAGAATAAGTACCTTAGTTGAATTAGGAGTGAAGTGAGTTATGGATCACTTCACATTCTGAAGCATTTATTGTAAACTTCTGCGCCCAGATGCAAAACGGGTTGCAGTGGAACTACTTCACTATAGTTCAGTTAGTAATTAACTTTAGGGGTTCTATTCATAGCAATTTAATAATTACGTGGGGGTAAAATAAGCGCTTTTGGAGTGACTATTACATTTAAGATTATTGTTTTTTGTTTAAATTGATTTTCCAATTGATATGTACAGCTTGTACCATGAAGTTTTTGTGCATAGAAATTCTAATTTTGCGATCCCTTCTTGTCTAGTTTTAGTAATCAATTTTTATCAGTTATTGATACAGATTTTCATCTTCCACTTTTTTCTTTCGTATCAACTTTGGCTATCGTGTTGATTGTTCTTTCTGCAGATTGAATAAAATTATTTTTATACTGATACGAAATAACTCTAGTTTACTACAACTTAAGGGGGGAAACACATGTAAAATTAAAAGTAAGTGCTAATTTCAGATTGATTCAAATAATATATATTGTTTATTCAGAAAATTTTAAATATGAAATCCTTAAAGTACATATCTCAAAGTACTTCAAAATATTTTTTTAATAATTTTCCAACACAAAATGGCGGCGATGCGAGGCGATGAAAAAAACACATCAAAAAATGCCTCGTACAACTTAACGCCTTTTCCGGAGAACCTACAACATTCAGAAGGAAAAAAATATGCTAATGAGATGTATAGTTCATAGGTGAACCAAAAAAATTAAAAAAAAAAATGAAATTTTTGCATTAATTTTAGATTAAACAAAAAAATCGATTATTTTTCAAAAAATCGCGTTTTAAACATTGATAAACAAATTATTTTTCCGAAATTATAAAAATATGTAGGTTCAACGAGTAGATAATACTCTTTTGTAGATGTGGTATAAATTTGAGTCGAATCGGTTCAACATTTTTTGAGATATTTTGTACAGAAGTTGAAAAAGTACTACTTTGAGAAAAACTGGTTTAAAATTTGCGGGAGATAAAAATCATTGATTAGTAGTTTTTATTATAACCTTTGTATATTATAAAAATATACAAGTGTAAATGTACATCTGTACAGTTTTGTAAGCATATGGTAGAGATACACAATTAGAGAACCACCCATAGCGCCGAAGAGAAAGTAGGCAGGGACGCGCGGCAGGTGTGCTCGACCGGCTGGGGAACGCCGCGCTGCCTATAACTGACTATAACTCGAGAACTATTACGAATATCGCCTCAAAACTTTTTTTAGCATATATTTAGAGCATTTGGAACACTTTAAAGTAATAAAAAAAACGATGTTTTTATTAGCGGTTACATGTATTTCCCCCCTTAACAATCATAATTGAACCATAATAAACTTTCGCAAAACAAAATATCTTATCTCAAATTTGTAATGATAGTTTATTTGCCCATGCATATCATGATTTAACAATTTTGAGCCTAGTTAATTTTAAAGTTTCCTAACTGTGCACTTTTTCTTCAAAAAGCTCTTCGCAGCCAGAATCTAGAAGATACTGCTGCTGTCTGCTTAGTATGGTAGATGAGCTTCGGTCTATGAGCAGCAATTACGATACTGATCGACAAGTCTCTCGAAAAATACTTATCGCGATACAAATGTGTTTGCGAGTATTTTATTGGTTTTATTTAGATACTTGTTTGTGAATAGATTTCGTGATTCTTTGTCGTGAGGTGTTGCAGTGAAACGATGCAAAAATGAGTGTTGAAGCAGTTAATTCAAATAACGCAAATTATTCGAATGGATGCATAAAATATACTAGCGGGGATATTTTAGTATTTTTTGTGAATGGAAAAAAGGTATGAATTACTTGTGTAAATTACTTGTGTACTTGTGTTTGTTAAGTGAATAAATTTCTGCAAAGCTATTTCTTTATAATTTGTTTATAAAAAGCTGCATGACAGATATGATTTTAATTTTCCAAATTTTGTTTCTAGTGCTGATGAATGTAATTATTTCTACTATTGCATGCTCATTGCGGTTTCTTTCTTTGATCTCTAGACGATCAGAATCTGACTTGATACGGTCGATAGCAATATGCTATACTGTTCACAAGTTTCTTTCAAAAACAATGGGTACTTGTATTCTTGGCTGCTTCGGGTCAAGGAATATCAATGACAATATGTCTTATTGTTGCGAAGACCGAGCATATAGGGTCAGTTTCAGCTGAAAGCTAGGCTATCAACGCACGTCACTACGATGTGCGACATAATACCAGATAGTGTTACTTCGGTTCAAGTAACTATTTTTAAGGTCTAATTTATTTCCGGGCCACATGAGATGATGGTTTGTCTGTAATCAATAAATATGGCTAACATTGGGTTTTATATGTTATATCATGGATACTGCCGGTAGCTGGTAGGTAGACGTCATAAGAACGGTTTATTACATTAACTTGCTAATGAAAACTCGTAGCGTGAGTCAACTTCACTTACAAGCTTATGCAAAAATGAGCTAGATTTTCAGATTTTAAGGGTTTATTATACACTGATGTTTTGTGAACATTTTCAGCCACTATATGAGTAAAAGTGAAAAAAAAATTGAATATAAAAGGTGCATAAAGTTTATTCTGCTTCTACCTCGTAAGGTGTACCCTTTGTCTCGACTAACTGCCCTTCTAACTTTTTTTGCCTTACTTCTTGCACTATCGATCATCATAAAAAATGATAATGTATAAAAGGATTTATAAAAAAATGGTCTTGAAGTTAAAATATTTGTTTTAAAATGACAATCCATCAAAAATGGCGTAAAAAACTGTTCCAACTTTGATGGCGTCTTATGAAAAATCATGTTTTTCGCATTCGAAGACCTTTTTTGGAAATTTAATGAGTTTTTTTTTGTGCAAACAAATAAACGGACTATCATTCGACCGTTCCGTTTTATGGAAAATTGAGCAGTGGCACAATCAGATTAGTTCAAAGTTAAAAAAAAATAGCAGAAATTAAAAACTTCATACATAATTCAAAAATATTTGTTCTCTATTGAACGGCAAATCGCAGTTACAAAATCACCAAAAAAAATGGGAAAAAAATATTGAGCTGGAGCTGAGGAAAAGGTCGATGAGTGTAAATAGTTTTCAATGGGATTTGTGGGCGATCAGCTGTCCGCTTAAGGTAACTGATGACAAACTGATGAAAACGTAAGTAAATTTTGGTCGATTTTTAAATTGATTGTGTAATTCAACTAGCTAGCAAAATTAGCTACTCTCATTTCGGGAGGATTTTTTTTCGTTTTTTTTTCAACGAAAATTACTCGATCCTCACTTAATCCTTAAGTATGGCTTTTTAAACAATAAAAGTATAATTAAATAATAAAAGTATAATTAAATAATAAAAGTATAATTAAATCATAAAAGTTATGGAAATGAGCGGCGAAGAACTATTAAGCCAACATAATCTGCCATTAAGCATATTGTTTACAGGTTAGTTCAATCATGCAAGGTCTAAATAAGATAATGAAATCATTTTATATTTGCTAGAAAAAAATCATATAGTGAAAAATTCACTGTCAAATTCAAACAGCTATTTGATATAAGGAGCTCGTCAATGGTTATAAAACTGGGATGCCAGAAAATTTGTTTATGCTTTCTTCTAATTTTCCTGTCAGGATTGACAGGATCCTGTTCAAATATTAAAAAGTCCACGAATACTTCGCTGAACTAAATAAATAGAAGTATCACAAAATAGAATTATCTGCCAAAAGCTTCGTTGGTAATTATCTTAGAATCGCTGTAGTTGACATTATCAAATTAGCCGAGAAGTTAAGTTAAATACACGACCAAAGTAATAAAACCAAAAACATAAGTCTTACGATTTATTCATCGTAATCTTTTTGCCAACAGACTTTTCAGAGAATTTTAAAGTTTGTCATTGTTTGTCTTATCTGCTATATCTATAAAACTTGTCAATATTAAAAAGATTATAATAACAGTGAATTTTCATCTATGAAATCCCTATCTTTATCAAAATATATATATTTGAGGCACCAACTCTCTAAATACCTAGCGAAAATGAAAGGTGGCATAGCAGATTTTCATTGCACTCTCAATAAAACTAAAATCTGCCTTTAAAGGTTTTAGTAACTTATAACTAAAACTAAACAAAATAAAAGCTACTTATACTCTATTCAATGCTATGCGAATAATTAATTGAACTAACCTGACTCTATTTTTCTATACAGAAGAGATTATCAAAAGACCAACTTTTACTTTCGAGGCTAATCTGGCCATTTCTTCAGTGTCTATCAGTTTAATCGTACTATAACCTAAACCTCTAGTACATAATTTTTGGATTAAAAGCTTGTATTCTTTAATTACATTTAAAAGCTTTTTAATTGTATTTTCTGATCATTCTCAAGTTTTACTAGGTATGATCAATCAAATAACGGCTGAAATCAACCTGAACAATAGCGATTAACAGTTTCCCTGTTCGGTGTTAAGTCGTCTATTCATCGGGGTTTCAATACGCTATACCCCTTTTCATAAATGTTACACCCCCTTTATCACCTCTACCATTTTCTTTAGGCTAAACAAATAGACACTGAGACTGAAATAGGGGGCAGATTGCTCTCGAAACATCAATATCTAATTGGAATTGTTTTTGCGGGATGATTAAAATTGAAAAATGTTTATTTATGTTGGAAATTTTTTTTGAAAATTTTTATTTGACATTTTGGTTTCGAAAGTATGCACTGATTCTCATCAGACACCAGCTTACAGTGCATATTTGACTGATGTGGCCACTTGCAGTTGGAAATCATTAATTTTTATTGTAGTCACATCAGTCAAATATGTACTGTGAGCTGGTGTCTGATGAGAATCAGTGCATACTGTCGAAACTACTTTGTCAAATAAATTTTTTTTCAATTTTAATCATCCCGCAAAAAGCAAGTCCAATTTGATTCTGCTTCGGAGGCTTATTCCGCAAAAACGATCGAGTTTCCCGTATCAATTATTCTCTGCTTTGATAAGCTTTAGAGACGATATACGTTATCTATGCTGATTTATAGACAAGAAGGGAACCATGATCACAATTCAATAACCTTTATCAATATCTGTTACGAAATTGAAATATTTATTTATCTATTGATTTAACAGATAATTGTACTTTATAATGTATGAAATGAGCGTGGTAACAGTATGTATATTAAAAATTAGTCTAAAGGAGAACAATTGAAAAAACTATGCAATGCAGAACGGAAAATTGATATGACCTGTAATTGCTGGAATTTTATGTCTATTGTAAATAAACCGACAACGCTAGATATTGGTATTTTCAATACTATCATTTTTTTTAATAGATTATTTTTCCGATATTATTGTGGCGCAACTCGAAGTGATACAAGTTCTAATTTTGCGTTGATCTAGTTGGAATTCTGAAATTAATTTGCAGTAATCAAAATAAGGCAACAATGCAATTATTCAGAAGTTTGAAAATAAACAACCCTTCAGCGTATTTACGCCAGCACACTCCTAGAAATTTAAACCATCTCCAAATCTGCATTGAAGGTTATCAAGAATTCGCGCTCTACAGTTTCTAAAGATGAACAGATAGTTATTGGATATGGATTCCATACAGGAAGCCCTTATTCTTATGTCCTTCTGATTAAGGATGAGCAGAAAATTTTGAAAGTGGTAATGAGAGATGTTTCCTAAGATAAAATCTAAGTTACATTGAGATTGATTAGCAATGTTATTTATGTGATTTTGAAAATCAAGCGAGAAATCAAAGAGGATACCAAGATCAACGATTCGGTCTATTTGCTTGATAATGATGCCGTTTTGGAAAGTGTAAACTTCGTAGATTTACTATTGATTTTTACAAGGACATAATGTAGCACCTTTCGAAATTAATCTCAAGCCCATTGTAATTATAAAATCATAGTAAATATAAAATCTGTATATAGAGCTTTGGAGGAATATAATATTTCTTTGGTGACATATATCTTTGTAGAATTTACGGAAATTCGAGTAAGATGTCATTAATAAATAAAAGAAAAAGAAACGGGTCTAAAAGAAGTCCTGAGGTACTCTAGAATCTACAGAGGAAAGCTGAGAAGTGCTACCAATAAAATTTACAAAGGGACCAAAAATGCTTTTCGCAATTTTATTTACAGAAAGTAAATATTCACTTTATCAAATTCACTTGAAAAGTCTGTGCAAATAGAGCAAACAGGATAGAAAGATGCAAAATTAATCAATCATATAGCCTTGAAAGGTTAATGGATTCGAAGCAGTGGTTGTGGTTGAAAATAACCGTCAACATTAATTATGATGTCAATAATTCAAGTAGTATACTTTCCGAAATCTTGGAGATGACTGACAAGATACAAAATTAGGCTTGTAGTTAGTTTTTGATATTAGTTTTATCTCATAATTTTAATATCAGAAAAACTAATTTATGTTTTCACACAAATGGAAAATTCCAGTGGCTAATGATTTGTTGGACATTTTAAGAGAAGGCAAGGCAAGAAAAACTGTTTGAATGAAAAGATCTTGGCATAGGGTTGTCACGTCCAAGTGACAAATTTGGCGTTTTATCTGAAACATTCAAAACATTATTATATTGAATCAAATTCACAAAAACTCTAGCACACTGGAGCCACAAGTAAATTGATTTTTGAAGAAAAGTAGAGGAAATGTATAAATTTAGAATGGTTGTTCGACCAAATGTACTCTTTGCTACGTCCAACCTAAAGGGTAACTCTTTACTAGAACGACTGCATCAGAAGCCATAGGGTGGAAAAATTTCCAAGAATACCACTCGCAAGAGGAATTTAGGATTTGTGTACCATACGAGGGTTGGTCAATAAGTTCGCGGAATGTGTAGGTAGATCATTAAAAAGAGTAGTCAAATGAAACGTAATGAATTCAAAGAATCATTATATGTATAAATAGCAAGTTTTATTTCAATTAAGCCATTAGTTGTTGAACTATCGTGACCAAGAAACTCAATTAGGAAGAAAGTGTAAAATGTGGACAAAATCGAGTGCCGCGCTGTTATAAAGTTCCTCACCAGACAAGGAAAATCGGTTTAAACCATAATGGAAAAGATGAGATCCGTTTACGGGGACTTTTGTTTAGGTGAAACCATGATTTACAAGTAGTAACAGTCTTCTTAAACAAGGAGAAGACTCAATTGAAGACGACCTACGGCCATGACGTCAAAATGAAGCGGCCACTCCGGAAATTGTTCAAAACGTCAAAAAATTGATATTGGACGAAACTGTCATTTATCGTTATGAGCCTGAGTCCAAACAAGACTCTATGCAGGGGAACAAAATAGGTACCCAGCCCAAACAGTTTAAGGTGTCACAGTCTGCTGGGAAAGTCATGACGACCATTTTTAGGACTCAGAAGGGATTCTGTTGATCGATTTTAGAAACAAAGGCATCTCAATAAGCGGAGAAGACTACGCTTCGATTCTAGAGCAGTTGAAAGAAGCCATCAAAGAAAAAAGAAAATGAAAATTAACCGAAGGTGTCCTCCTTCTGCACGACACTGCGCCTGTCCATTAAAGCCGTTTTGTGTTGGCTGCCCTGCATAAGGTGAACTTCGACAATTTAGGCCACCCACTTTACAGCCCAAACCTGGCTCCCAGCGATTATTATCTTCAAAAATCACAATCGCCTATTTCGAGTAAATAGCAATACGTTATGTGAACTTCGTAATAATCTGATGTTTCTGTCAGAAGTTACGACAAAACGATTTTTCAATAAATTCTTCATTGATTTTTAAGCACTCTGCGCTAACATCTGATTAAAATTCTGCGTACTTGCTTTTTCCAAAAGAAAGAAGAAGAAAGTTATAGAAAGAGAAATAATGAAGGCAGTAGCTCTAAAGTGGAGAACGACACCAATCTGCATGGTATTTAAGATTCTGTCGGATTAAAAATCTAACTGCAACGAGATTTCACCTTACTTGTGGTTCATAAAGTAAAAATATACCCAATTTCCGTCAGCTTCCACGAAAAGGGTCACATTTTTAATCTTATGAAACGTTAAAGTAGGTGGAACCATGACTCTGATGTATGATTCGCATTGTTACTAACTATTTATTTTACTTAGGGCTGAATTTTTTGATTGGTGTATCTTATGGTTCTAGCGTTTAACTCAAAGATAAAATTATATTTACTGCAAGTTTTTAGGTCTTTTGCTATGGTTTTGAATAATCAAGATTTAGTAGCCAAAATTTGTCCCAATAAATTTTATAAGTCGAAGTATCTCACTAGAAAATATCCACTTGTAATCAAAATCACTAAACAATCATCACTTTCTAATTTTTTAAGGTCATCGAACAAAATCCTGACCCAGAATGTACTCTCCTGACATACCTTCGTGAAAAACTGCACTTGTGTGGAACTAAGTTAGGATGTGGCGAAGGTGGATGTGGAGCTTGTACTGTAATGGTATCTCGAATTGATCGCGAAACAAATCAGATACAACATTCAGCAATTAATGCATGTCTTGCGCCGGTTTGTGCGATGCACGGTGCTGCCATTGTCACAGTTGAAGGAATTGGTAGTACGAAAACTAGACTCCATCCGGTACAAGAACGTATCGCTAAAGCACATGGTTCACAATGTGGCTTCTGCACTCCTGGCATTGTTATGTCAATGTACGCGCTTCTTCGCAATTCTCCAACACCTTCGATGAAAGATCTGGAAACCACACTTCAAGGAAACCTGTGCCGATGTACTGGATACCGGCCAATTATCGAAGGATATAAAACTTTTACTAAGGAATATGGTTGCGCGATGGGAGAAAATTGCTGTAAAGTCACTGGAAATGGTTGTAATGGTCAACTTTTGGAAACGAAACTTTTCGAACCCAGTGAATTTGCCCCGTACCACCCAACACAAGAACCGATCTTCCCTCCGGAGCTATCAGTGTCGGCGAAATTTGATTCAAAGTTGATAACTTTTGTTGGCAAACGTGTAACATGGTATCGTCCGACTACTCTCAAGGAACTTTTGACAATCAAAGACACCCACAATGATGCCAAAATCGTGGTTGGCAACACTGAGATTCGCATCGAAGTAAAGCAGAAAAACTGTTTCTACCCCGTACTTGTACAGCCAGCCCAAATCAAAGAACTGACAAGCCTTCAAATTACAGAGAATGGTGTTTGTATTGGTGCTGCTGTTACTCTGAATGATATGGCGAAATTTTTAAGGACATGTATTGGTCGTTTCCAGCCATACGAGGGCAAGATCTATCAAGCGATTATTGATATGCTTCAATATTTTGGTGGTACGCAAATTAGGAATGTCGCATCTCTTGGTGGCAATATTATGACGGCTAGTCCCATCTCGGATATGAATCCGATTCTTATGGCTGCTGGTGCCGAGTAAGTAGATTAGTTTCAAATACTATCACGGTATTAACTTACCTATTTTTCAGGCTGGAGGTAGCTAGTGCTAAAAGCGGCCACCGCCGCGTGAAGATGGATCAGACTTTTTTCATAGGCTACCGCCAAAATATGTTGAAAGTCGATGATGTTTTAGTGGCGATTCACATACCAAAGACGACGAAAAATCAATGGTTTTTGGCGTTCAAGCAGTCAAAACGAAGAGATGATGATCTGGCTATTATCAACGCAGCATTCAATATTGTATTCAAAGATGAAACGCATATAGTTGAATATTGTTCTATGGCTTTTGGTGGAATGGGTCCAACAAGTCTGTTAACTCCGAAAACAAGCAATCTCATGAAAGGATTGGTCTGGGACGAAAATTTAGTAGAGGTTGTGAGTCAGGAGTTGTTAAATGAGCTCCCTCTATCAGCTGATGCTCCTGGTGGAGTAGTAACTTACAGAAGGGCACTGACACTTAGTTTGTTTTTCAAAGCATATTTGCAGATAAAGAAAAATCTGGAGATCATATGTTTGAATATAGATAAACCCCTTCCTGAAGAAGAACGGAGCGGTGCTGATCTTTTTCATTTCCTAACACCAAAGAGTACGCAGATGTACGAAAAGCGTACCGATAGTGTTTTCGAATTTGATCCCGTTGGATTTCCTCAAGTTCATGCTTCTGCGTATAAGCAAGCATCTGGTGAAGCCATTTACTGTGACGATGTGCCGAAATTCGAAAATGAGCTTTACATGAGTTTGGTTCTTAGTAAAAAACCGCATGCTAGACTCGTTTCGGTTGATGCTTCCGAAGCTCTTAAAACTGAGGGTGTCCATGCATTTTACTCTGCAGAAGATATCAAAGACGTACAGAACATTATTCGACGCTTTATTCCCGACGAAGAAATTTTTGCGAAGAATGTTGTTTTCTCACAGGGCCAAACTATTGGAGTTGTTGTAGCTGAGAGTCAAATCGTCGCTCAGGAAGCTGCCAAAAAAGTAAACATTGTGTACGAAGAACTGTCGCCAGTAATCGTCACGATTGAAGATGCAATTAAACACAACGCGTATTATGATGGCTACCCAAAAGTGGTTGAAAAAGGAAACGTCGATGCGGTTTTTGCAAAAGCAGACCATATCGTGGAAAACCAATGCCGAATTGGTGGCCAAGAGCATTTTTATTTGGAAACACATTCAGTGATAGCAACACCTCGAGATGCGGATGAGCTTGAAGTATTCTGTTCTACGCAAAGTCCTTCTGAAGCTCAGGAGGAGATAGCCCGTGTGCTAGGTATACCACAGAACAAGATCACCGTGCGCACTAAGAGGCTTGGAGGAGGTTTTGGAGGAAAAGAGACGCGATGTTCGTTAGTGTACCTACCAGCAGCATTGGCTGCTTACAAACTAAAGCGTCCAGTTCGTATAATGTTAGATCGAAATGAAGACATGATGATAACGGGTACACGTCATCCATTTTATTTCAAATACAAAGTGGCTTGTACCAAAGACGGTTTGATATTAGGCTGCGAAATAGAATTATATGCGAATGGTGGTTTTTCAATGGATCTGTCATTTTCGGTAGCGTTGGAATCATCCAAACCATTAAAACCTACTTGATTGATTGTTTGCTAATTTCAGGTGCTCGAACAAGCTATGTATAAGTTTGACAGCGCTTACAATTTTCCCAACTGTAGATTGAAAGGTTGGGTTTGTCGAACGAATTTACCCTCAAATACTGCATTTAGGGGCTTCGGAGGGCCACAAATGATGTTTGCAGTCGAAAATATCATCGGAGATATTGCTCGAGTTACAGGCATAGATCGTGTTGAAGTTGTTTCGAAAAATTTGTCCAAAGCGGGTTATTTGGCGTCCTATGGTCAAACTATGAAGGATTTAATAGTTTTAAGGTGAATTTGTGTCATTTTTTAGAAAAAATAAACAGATTTTAATAAAATTTTGATTGCTTTCAGATGTTGGGAAGAATGTCTTATCCAGTCTGACTTTTTCAATCAGCAAAAATCCATACAAGAATTTAACAAATCAAATAAATGGCGAAAGCGTGGCATTGCTATTGTACCAACTAAGTTCGGTATAACTCATTTAATGCCGTTCGATCAAGCTGGAGCCCTAGTTAATATCTACTACGATGGCACAGTGCTGATAACTCATGGTGGTGTTGAGATGGGACAGGGTCTTCACACTAAACTCATACAAATTGCGTCCAGAGTTCTTCGCATCCCTCTTGAACTCATCCATATTTCGGAAACATCAACTGACAAAGTTCCAAACACTATGCCCACCGCTGCAAGCGTAAGCTCTGATATTAACGGTATGGCTGTCCTCCGTGCCTGTGAGGCACTCAATGAACGTCTTAAGCCAGTCAAACAACAGATTCCGGACGGTGATTGGAAAACCTGGATTCAAAAGGCATATTATGATCGTGTGAGTTTGTCAGCTACTGGATTCTATGCGACCGATTCACCCCAACCTGGACTTATTTGCGAGTTCGCTTACTTTACGAATGGAGCAGGGTGCTCTGTGGTTGAAATTGATTGTTTGACAGGGGATCACGAGGTTTTGCGTACGGACATTGTTATGGATATTGGAAGTAGCCTGAATCCAGCTGTAGATGTTGGACAAATCGAAGGTGGTTTCATGCAAGGCTACGGCCTGTTCATGTTGGAAGAAATGATTTATTCACCAAATGGAACAATATTATCGTGTGGGCCAGGCGCTTATAAAATACCAGGATTTGCAAATATTCCGAAGGAATTCAATGTCAGTCTTTTGACAGGAACATCAAATCCTCGAGCTGTGTATTCTTCGAAGGTAAAACAAGTGCTTTGATTTTTATGTTTTGTGTAGAAAGTAGGGACCTTATTTTCATTTATATCAGACATAGCTTATCTTTATAGTTTTCAATTATTAACTGTCGTTTTTGAATATTCAGGGCGTTGGAGAGCCTCCTCTATTTTTAGCAGCAAGTGTTTTCTTCGCTATCAAAAACGCAATTGAGAGTGCAAGAATTGAACGTGGATTCGATCTGAACTTCAATCTGGTATCGCCAGCAACACCTGCTCGAATTCGAATGGCATGCGAAGATAAATTTACGAAAATGGTTAGTATAGAGAATTATGTTAAGTTTAAATGTATGATTATAAAAATTTATTTATTTTTCTCTTTAGATAAAGGAAGAGCCAGCAGGATCTTTCATACCGTGGAACGTCATGCCGTAAATTAAATATGAGAATTTAGTGCATTATGACATAATGAGCTTTTGTAGAGTTAATGGAAAATATATATGCATGATACTAACATATTATCTTAAGTTTCTTTTAGTTTTGACACAATATTATAGTAATTTGTCATAGATAAACATACTTAACAAGTTAATATTTGTATTTAGTATCTAACCGTTATTATATGTGCGCCAAGCAGGAAATTTTAGTTTGTAAACTCATTGAGAAAAGTTGCAAAACATTACTGAGAAAGCCACCGGTGAACTGTAAAGCCCAACGTTTATTTATCTATTTATTTATTTATAACATTTTGCAACAGCTTAAGGAAGTTCCCCACCCAAATGCTCACATAGCACATGATTTAAGGGCAACGAAAGAGGCGAGCCGTGGTTAAATCTGCAAATGTTTGAGGAAAAGAAGAAATTTTTCAGATCTCCTGTTTTTAGGCTACGCCATTCAGTAAGGCAGGAAGAAGCAGCGTTCACTTCAATCAGGTTCGTAACTGCTTAAAAGAGGCGCTATTTTAGCTATCTTTGATTTGCATCATCTTTGATCGTCCATCTTCACCTTTTTATTTGGGCAGTTTAAATTTTGCCATAACACTAGCAAAGGACATTTCAATGATTTTTCAATTGAGGATTGATGTCATAGAATTCCAGTATAATTAAAAATATATGAGTAAGAGAAGTGAAAAAGGTTCACACATTTTTACATTTTTGAATACTTTCTGCATGTTGTTGTTTTAAATGGGAGAAGTTACCAGTCCTTTAGACGGTTTGATGTGCTAAAGATTTATATTTCTACTTATGAATGTTACCAAAGGAGAAGAAATGGTTACAGTCGTTCTTGTGGCGTTGAAGCTTGAATCTGCTTTGTAAACAAATAAAGTTTTGATGAAATAAATATCGAAGGCTTTATACTTCCTAAAAGTAGTCGTGTGTAGAATTCAATACTAATTTTACTAGGTTTTAGACTTATGTATGAACGTGTAAGGTAGCCCTGTAGCTATGGCGGGCACTGAAAATGAAAACCCAAAAAAAAAATGCTACCCGAAAAATGTTCGCTTTTTGGAAAAAAGTAGTTCATATATAAATCCGATGACTTGTCTACACGGCCAAAGTAAGACATTTGAAATTTCATATCGGATAAGAACGGTAACCCGTCACCAATTTACCTATATGTTAGCATCAGAAAATTATATTTACGAGACCTCACGACCCAATAATCAAATACAACTGAAATTCAAAGAATGAATTGGTTTTGAGCAGGACCAGACCGGATAGAAGCAATTTTGAGATGTAGGCAATCCTGTGCCAGTGGTGCCATCCTGAAAAATCACTTAGAAAAGAAACTATAAATTGTGATTCCGTCAACAAATTTTGACGAAATTCACACAATAGCTGAATCTGACTCTAAGACAAATTTGGTTGAAAAATTAGGTTGGAGCTACCAGATATGGTAATTTTGTGTCCTTGAATTTTGAAAATTTGCTCAACGAAATAAAGCTGTTTGCCTTATAACTTCTATTGCGGTTATGAAATCAAAACAAAATTCACATGGTAAATGAACCATATTGTAGGCAATATTCAGTAGGAATCTTGTTGAAAAACCATGATAAAGTTGCCAGCTATGGCTGTTTTTGTATTTTTTGCCATATCTTCAGTAAGGCGATTTTATTATAAAATTTTCAAATGGTAATGATCTTCCAATGACAATAAACTACAAATATTAAGATTTCGAAAATTTTAAAAATGTCGACAGTGGTAAACCTAAATTTCTTTGTAGTACCACCATAACTTCCAATGCAGTCATCAAATCGAAACGAAATTCGCATGGTAGGTTGACTTCAACGTGAAGCAGATTTGGTATATTTTTGGCTTTGGAGCCAGTAAAGGGTTACCAGCAAGAAGCGTTTTTGTCATTTTCGTATCAATAAATGTAAGTTCCTCTGCTGCTCATCGAACATTTGTGTTTCTAGTAGTTCTGGTGCGCTAAACATTTTTAATTCGGCCCATACAATTATCACAATGGCACTGGGTATTCATCTAGTTGTTAAGACTTCAAACAGCAAATAACCTATTGCCATAAGCTTCATTGGAGCATTTGATAGGATTTTGCTGATCCCAGTGAAATTAAGGTAAGTATTGATTCCATCATGATCCCAAGTCCCGCAACAAGGTAAATGTGAAAGCAAATTTGAATACTTTCGTGGAACTTAATGACTTCTAGTTATGATTGCTCAGAAAGAGGAGTTCTAAGAAGCGCAAGAATTAAAGCTCTAAGAATCTAAGAGTAAATTAGTCCCACAATCACGCTTGTCAGATCTATAGGTTGAAGTTAGTGGAGACCTAATTCAGAGTCAATACATACATATGGGTGTGAAGTAATAAGTTCAATAAGTTCAAGTGCCCGCTTAGAACTAGATTAACTAGAAGCCTGGTGTGCTATCACGGCTGGCTTTAAGAGATGGCCCACCCACTCCACCATCCACACGGCTATTCAAGGTTCCCAAAGAATCGACCAATCACTTAATAAATGAAATTGAAAAAAATTGAAAGAATATGTCAGGCTTATATAAGAGCCTTAAGAGACGAAGGGAAAGTGGAAGAGAAAGCAGAGCCTAAAGCAACAAATAGTTTAAGCTAAAAACTACTTTACTCTGCTCTTGATATACGCGCAAAAAAACACGGCTAATTCTGTGGATTGGAGTGATTACGAATTAAGACATGACCATGGTATTTTGAAGGGACACTATGGAGTTGATTGAATCTGATGAATGCTTCTTTATCATCCATTTGAGGTTAGTATAACTAAGCATCAACTTTTGGTCCTTTGGTTCGATGCGTCATTTTCAGGTTAGCCTACTACTTAGACACTCTGAAGTGTTTAATTCATTTGCTTGAAAGGTGGAGATATTGTTGAGTCAATTTTTTTCTGGAGAGGTGGAGGTTATGTGTCGTTATTTTATTTATTTCAAATTTTATATTATGTTTTTTTTTTTATAATTTTTATTTATTTCTTTATATTCAATTATATATTATTCAGTTTCAAATCATTTTTCAAATTTGAAGCACCTAAATAAACGAAAATGTTATAGCTCTAAAATTATCTCAAACAATAATTCAATCGAATTAAATGCGCGGCACGTTGTAAAGAGACATAAATGTAAGTAAATGTTAGAAACATAAATAATAAATATCTAATTTTATTTCATAATAAATACACCGACAATCTTGCCACAGTAACTTAGTTCAAACCAGTTTGAGACCACATAATTGCTGGAGAAAAATTTAATTTAATCAACTTTGTTTTGTATTTTACCTATGGTCCAATCAGAAGGAAATGATTAATTGGTTCAATCGCATTTTTCTGCAATAGTCTAAGCTTTCATTCGGGTCACTAATTAATCTCATAAAACCAAAGGTTATTTGATGTAAACGTAAACACATCATTGGGCGCTATCTGTTGTTTGTGTTGTCATGATCAGTTTTTCGTAATGGGAGTATCTTTTGGTTGGTCGGTTCGCGTAGTCTTATCTATCGCTTTGGACGTTCGGTGCCTACTGAAAAACAATCTCGATGCGATGCGATGCGAACCTTCTCAAGAGTCTCCTCAAGACAGTTTCGCTCCAGTATCTCAATCAATAGGTTCAGTTGATTGCTAGCTACTAGCGCGTTTTATTGCGAACCGGCTTTGACAGTGGCAAGTGTCTAGTATCTTAATTGCCTACGATAGATACATATGTGCATATAACACATGAATTGTACTGTTCAGTGAATAGTGTAGTTTTTGTGACATTATAAATAAAATATATCATGGTGCTGAGTGATATCGATGAAGATCGATGTAATGATGACGGGAATGGTAAAAGTGATACATTAGTATTTTTCGTGAATGGGAAAAAGGTAAAGTTCCAACTGATAAACAGTGTGAAATTGTCATTCCGTCATAATTTGTCTTGTTGTGTCAATTTTATTGAACCTTTAATACTAGAAATCAGATTATCAGAATCAACATTTATGGACCAATTTTCTTCAAATTCGAAACGTGCTTTCAACATTCAGAAGTGTTTATTATTCTTGAAACTCTTATTGTTTATTTTTTAATACAGTGCACTGAGTTGGACGTATGTTGCAATGGTTCAAATGTGATTTTTTCAACAACTCCGCCATATGACGCAAATACGTTTTCCACGAAAATGTTTTGACTTCCACATTCTATATTTATTATGGTCTGATAAGGTTGGAAAACAACACGAACATGACTTTTTATAGCATTGAAATTGAAATAGTTGAAAGGGTGCATTTACAACCAACCAGCATGTACATACTTAGAAATTTATGTAAGTCATCATAATCGAAATTATCATAGCAATTGACCCTCGCAAATCTATAACTGATCGCACAGTCAACCTTCAAATTCTGTATAAAAGTAATTCTATATTTGTCGCAACACCACTATCGAACATAATTATTATTTGATAAATTCTTATCGGCACTTCTGTCGATAAACAAATAATCAAAGTTCCATGTAACGTACACATAATTGAAGAAATTCGAAACATTGAATGTAATCAATTGCTGGCATCTCGATGGTTTAAATTTAGAGTGATTAAAGTGTGGTTGATAGGCGTTTTTACGCATCCGCATAGACATTTTAGCAACATGTGTGGACATTTTTGCATCTCACGCACGTTCACATTTTACTATCAATAAAACCATTTGAATCTTTTAAAATGTCAATGAGTTTTTTCTGAATCTGATAGTGCGGCGGAATGTTGTGTTAGACAATAACGTTTGTAAACCCGAAACTGTGAATGAAAGTTAAAAGCTTGGCTTTTAAGTAATTATTATAACTTTAAGTATGTGTAACTATTCATTATCATCAGCAGTATATTATACGAGTTGATACGACCATACTAAAATATGTGCAGTTAATCTTAACGAATTTTCGAATTCTGTCGATTTTGGTCAATTTACTACGTCTAATTCGAGTATAAATCGGCGTGTTGCTACTAAATTGCTTCAAAACTGAATTAAATGATTTACTATTATAGATTAGAGCTTCTGAACGAAACTACGGTAGGAGAGAAAGTTTTACATTTAATCTTGATTGCTTAATCTTGATGGTAATTCTTGACTATGATAATAAATTAAAGTCGTAATCTATATTTAATTAGTTGAATAATTTAGTATACTGTAATCCGGTCGGCCCACGATGTAAATAACGATCACTAATCATATGGTATTTCACAGTTGCACATTTCAAATTACATTAACCTTGAATGGCCCTAACTAAAATTGTATGTTACGAAGGAGGAGATAATATTTTGAAAAGATCCCCGCTATAAGAGAAGCAAGAGATTCACTTAGAAAGGAGCTACCATCGACATACAAGACCAATTAAATTTGTTGGTGAACCATTTTAAAATAAATCCTTGCTGAGCCATTGAAAATTGTCAAATGAAATATTCCACCAATTTTATTATGTTTTCATTGAAGAATTTTTTTTGGTAGATTATATAATTGGAATAAAATTGAACCGGTTATGAAATTAAAGTTCTGTTTTATAAAATTGGAATTGTTTTTGCGGGATGATTAAAATTGAAAAAAAAATTTTTTTTATCTTGAAAATTTTATTTGACAAAGTGGTTTCGAAAGCATGCACTGATTCTCATCAGACACCAGCACACAGTGCATACTTGACTGGTGTGACCACTTGCAGTTAGAAATCATTAATTTCTATTTACGCTGGTTGTGACAAATTTT
Source organism: Nemotelus pantherinus (assembly GCA_963978885.1). NCBI lineage: Eukaryota > Metazoa > Arthropoda > Insecta > Diptera > Stratiomyidae > Nemotelus > Nemotelus pantherinus. Next base: position 8,906,710 of record OZ022266.1, read on the forward strand.
AACATCTCCGACTTATATCCATCGAAATAATTTACTCATAAAGGTTATTGATTTGTGATCATGGTTCCCTTCTTGTCTATAAATCAGCATAGACAACGTATATCGTCTCTAAAGCTTATCAAAGCGGAGAATAATTGATACGGGAAACTCGATCGTTTTGCGGAAGAAAATTAAAATCTAACATTTGGGAATTTCTTTAAGAGATTAACATCAATACGTGAGATAATTTTAAACTTTAATAAAAAAAACTGAAATTTCGCCTACCACAAAGTACTGGAAAATGTTATAATTTATGGCAGACTCTGAAACTTCCAATAAAAATATCGAAAGCGATGACAATTGTTGTGTAAAAGGATATTTTGAAAGTTACACCAAGACAAGTTTGCAATGGACGTGTTGCGACAGCTAATCCAGTGCGTTGATACTTATATACAACCGACTTAGACTTTGTAATATCAGCTCATAGACTGGTATTGTGATGTGACTTCTGTTCTCGCAAGTGAGATTAGTTTTGAAGGCTCTAAGATTATGAAAAAAATCATCCTGTGCATCATTTTATTTCTACTCAGGATTTTATGATTCTATTTCTTTATGATTTTTGTCAGGACATTTCGAAGCAAGTTTGGCTTCAGTATTTGCATTTCTGTCAGTGGATCACTCAACAAGATTTGACCAAGAGTTGTAAAGACCAACCTTTGGCAAACTAATGTAGACTTTACGTTTCATTCCCTAAAAACCAATTTTCTGCCCAAGATCTCCTGTTAATACGTTGAAAATGATTTTGATGTTCATCATTACTTCAACCACCACCATGAAAAAATCTACACGTTTCGTAAATTCAATTAACTTCTTTCAGTTTCGTAGGAAAATGGTCCTGTTTACTGCAAAGAAAACCTACCGAGTCAGGCTGACGATGTGCTAGTACGTTTGCTAGTAATAGGTAGGCTTTGGCTAGTAATGATTAGCGCTCAAACTAGCTTGAGTGTGTACTGTAATCGGAAAGGCCTCTTTGGTAGAAGCTCCCGACCGTGTACGTAGTTTATAGACTAGTTAGGAAGCGATTACTCTATGGTATATCTCGTATTTGGTTATCAACTAACACTTCATTAGTTGCTTCCAGTCAACCCCAGACACCAACGTTGATAATGCACCGCATTCAAGAGTTATGTCATCAATAAACTCACCAAAAATTGCTCTGTAAGTCATTGTTTTTAAGCTCCTGTTCAGCAAAACTATGTTCAATCTAGCTTCCATATTTCTAATTAATTACCCCTAGTTCAAAATCATTTTTACGATGTTCGATGTTACCTAATACAACGGCAACTCTATTTCTAATGTTCTTACATATACAGACCTGCTATACTCGAATTGTTCGTATGACTATCGGTGTGGAAGCGATAAACAAAAAGTGGTTGACAAAGATGAACTAATTACTCTTGGCCTCAAAGAGTTAAAGTAGCAAGTTACGACCAGTTTATTTGAAGGATTTCAAAGATTTTTTACGATCAATCATTCTAATCGAAACATTCTGTAAAAATAACAGCCAACAAGGCTTGTTGGTTCGATTTGCAATCTATGTAGATATATCCACCTTTACAGCCGCACCAACTAGCTTGGACCCCCTGAGTGTATGCAACCCATAATATTGTGTAGTCTGAAGTCTGTACACCATGTATCTAGGTTTTTTCTTCTATTTGGATCGCTGATCATTGCAATTTGGGTAGCTTCATCTTATACAGTTGAATAACTTCCGCGTGCTATTAGAGAGTAGTTGAATCCTCCTGGCTTTGCTTCATCGTAGCCCAACAAGCTAAATGATTCAGCTGTGCATAGTTTTGCGAGCCTGTCCGTCCACACTGTCAGCACTGCTAAGCTCGAGCCCATCGTAATGATTTTTGGTTTGTTAACAGCTGACTACCTCAGGTCACTTCATTATCCATACGAACATACTATCAAGCTTTAGCATTTTTACTTCGTCCAGTTGTACCAAGAATTTACTGCTCTTTAAAGAAAAACTTCTGAAACCGATCCGCAAGCTTCTTCTTCTTAAAAGATCTTGAAAAACAATCGTGCCAAATCAACAATCAACATCTTTTCCGACACTGGAATCGTTTGATCTGCCTTCCCTTTGTCCTTGCATTGGGGAAAAGAATTCGAAACTCTGTCGGCTCAATCGACACCATGCCCAGCCAGATACTGACTTATGCAGTTACTGACTTATGCACTTAACTTAATCTTGGATATCAATAATTTTCCATCTACGTAAGTGCAGATTTCCTGATTTATTTTGATTTCACTTGCGCAGATTTCAATTTATGTAGGATGTCAAAAGAATGTTTTTCAAACACCAAGTGTTATTTTAAGAAATTAACCATAGATGCGTCTATTTTCAATCGCTTGAATATTATCAAACAAAACCATAAAACGACAGATGAAGCGATTTGAAAACAGATAAAGTTAAACAGTAAAAATGATTGTTCAAAACAATCCTATTTGATTTGTTTTCGATTTGTTGATTTGTTTGTCACTCAAACAAAATACAACCATTAGTTTTAAAAATTACATGATGTTGTTTTTCGTTTCATCATTTCTTATCAGCATATCATTGTGCCTGAATTTAAATATTCTGAGTGCATCTTTCGATCAAGCTAATCTTTCATCTTCGAATTTTTTACTGTTGTTTCTTAAGCTTTTAAGAGCTATTTTTAGCACAAATAATTTATTTGCCTGTATTTAACAAATTTCATTTCAGGTCATCGACCAGAATCCTGATCCCGAATGTACTCTCCTGGCATACCTGCGCGAAAAGCTACGCTTATGCGGAACCAAACTGGGATGCGGCGAAGGTGGGTGTGGTGCATGCACCGTCATGGTCTCCAGGATATGCCGATCCACAAATGCTATCCAACATCTGGCAGTAAATGCGTGTTTGACGCCAGTTTGTGCGATGCATGGAGCTGCTGTCGTCACAGTGGAAGGAATCGGTAACACAAGAACTAGGCTCCATCCCGTTCAGGAACGAATCGCAAAAGCTCATGGATCACAGTGCGGATTCTGTACACCGGGGATAGTTATGTCCATGTATGCACTGCTTCGCAATTCCCCAACGCCTACAATGAAGGACATGGAAATCGCATTTCAAGGAAATCTATGCCGATGTACTGGATATCGACCGATTATCGAAGGATACAAGACTTTCACGAAAGAATTCGCTTGCGGAATGGGAGAGAAATGCTGCAAAATAACTGGAAAAGGCTGCAATGGAGAAGCCATTGAAACAAAATTATTTGATCCAAGTGAATTTGCACCGTATCATCCATCACAAGAACCAATTTTCCCACCAGAGCTGGCAACTTCCTCCGAATTGGACCTGAGATCGATCCGATTTCAAGGAAAACGTGTAACGTGGTATCGTCCAACGACTTTGACTGAACTCCTAACTATCAAAGATCGTGACAATGACGCAAAGATAATTGTGGGAAATACTGAAATCGGAGTTGAGGTCAAGTTTAAAAACTGCTTGTATCCGGTTCTTGTGCAACCGTCACAAATCCCGGAATTGACCAAGACTGAAATTACTGACAATGGAGTACGAATCGGTGCTGCTGTGAGTTTAGATGAAATGGAAATGTTGTTAAGGACATGTATTGAGCGTAAGCCAGAGTACGAGACACGACTTTACCAAGCTGTTGTAGATATGCTGCATTATTTCGCTGGAAAGCAAATTCGAAATGTTGGTTCAGTGGGAGGGAACATAATGACCGGAAGCCCGATTTCGGATTTGAATCCAATTTTCATGGCTGCAGAAATTGAGTGAGTAGTGATTGATAACTATTATTAGACTAATCTTACAACTTACAAACAAGGACCTCAATATACTCATGCATTTTAGGTTAAAAGTGGCCAGTTTAAAACGAGGACACCGAAAAATTCACATGGATAAAGGGTTCTTCACAGGCTACCGGCGGAACGTAATGCAACCGGATGAAATTCTAGTTGCAATTTTCTTGCCACTAACGGTCGAAAATCAATATTTCCTGGCGTACAAACAAGCCAAACGACGAGATGATGACATAGCGATCGTCAATATGGCCATTGATGTTCGATTCAAAAACAAAACTAACGTAGTTGAAAACTGTACGATGGCATTCGGTGGAATGGCACCCATAACCGTGATGACTCCGAAGACTAGTAGAAGTATGATTGGAATGTCTTGGACTGAAAAACTTGTGGAAAAAGTCAGTCAACAGCTATTGGATGAGCTTCCATTATCACCAAGTGCTCCTGGAGGAATGATCACATATAGAAGATCCTTGACTCTAAGCCTTTTCTTCAAAGCTTATTTGAAGATCAATCAATGCCTCGAAAGAACGCTTCCAGTCACTAAAAGTAATCTAACTGCAGAAGATCGAAGTGGCTCGGATGTCTTCCACACACAAATACCACGAAGTTCTCAAGTATTTGAGAAGAGAACAGATGCTTCTTTTGAATGTGATCCCGTTGGTTTCGCCAAAGTTCACACTTCTGCCTTCAAACAGACGACTGGTGAAGCTATCTATTGCGATGACATGCCTAAGTTCGAGAATGAACTTTATCTCGGAATGGTTTTGAGTTCGAAGGCACATGCGAAAATTCTGTCAATCGATGCTTCAGAGGCTTTGAAAATGGAAGGAGTTCATGCGTTCTTCTCCGGCAAAGATATCGATAACTTCGAGAATACTATTGGTAGTGTCATACATGACGAAGAACTTTTCATAAAAGAAACAGTCACGTCTCAAGGACAACTCATTGGTGTAATAGCAGCCGAGAATCAAAATATTGCACAGGAAGCGGCAAGAAAAGTTAAAATTGAATATAAAGAGATCTCGCCGATCATTGTTACAATCGAAGATGCTATCAAGCACAAATCTTACTTCCCCGGATACCCAAAAACCATTGAACGAGGAAATGTCGATGAGGCATTTGCTGATGCGGATTTTATTGTAGAAAATGAATGTCGGATTGGGGGCCAGGAGCATTTTTATCTAGAAACGCATGCCGCTATTGCAGTCCCAAGAGACAGCGATGAATTGGAAATATTCTGTTCATCACAACATCCTTCGGAAATACAAAAGCTTACGGCACATTCTTTGGATATGCCCTCATCGAAAATATCAGTAAGAGTGAAAAGACTAGGCGGGGGTTTCGGAGGAAAAGAAGCCAGGGGCATACTTATAGCTTTACCTGTTGCATTTGCAGCCTACAAGCTCAAGAGACCCGTACGATTAATGTTAGATCGAAATGAAGATATGATGATCACAGGAACTAGACATCCCTTTTATTTTAAATATAAAGTGGCTTGCAAAAAGGATGGCACTATCACTGGCTGTATTATTGAATGTTATAACAATGCTGGATATTCAATGGATTTGTCGTTCTCGGTAAGTAAAGTATCTTCAATATCTTCCCTATGGGTCCAATTCTAAAATTTATATCTGCTACTTTCAGGTTCTTGACCGTGCAATGTACCATTATGAAAACGCTTATTTCATCCCCAATTGCAGGGTAACGGGTTGGGTATGTAAAACAAACCTACCGTCAAATACTGCATTCCGAGGTTTTGGTGGTCCGCAAGGAATGTTTGCTGCTGAGCATTTCATTCGAGATGTAGCCAGAGTGACTGGTTTGGACTATATTCAAGTAGCTTCGAAAAATTTATACAAAGAAGGGGATATAACTCATTATAGTCAAGTTATAGAGAATTCGAATGTACGAAGGTCAGTATTAGGAATTAGCTTTTCAATAACATAATCTTAGTCAAATCCGCTCAACTAGTCTGAAAAATCTCCCCACACATTTTCATAAAATTTCCAGGTGCTGGGACGAATGCATTATTCAGTCCGATTTTCACACCCAACAAAAATCAATCGAAGAATTCAATAGATCTAACCGATGGCGTAAACGTGGCATTTCCATCGTTCCAACGAAATTCGGTATTGCATTCACCGCACCACATTTGAACCAAGCCGGAGCGCTAGTTAATATTTACTACGACGGTACAGTTCTACTGACTCATGCAGGAGTTGAGATGGGTCAAGGTCTTCACACGAAAATGATTCAAGTTGCATCGAAAACTCTACAAATTCCAGCTGACCTGATTCATATCTCAGAAACCGCTACAGACAAAGTCCCGAACACATCCCCAACAGCAGCCAGTGTTAGTTCCGATACAAACGGAATGGCTGTTTTGAATGCTTGTCAGATACTCAACGAGCGTCTGAAGCCAATCAAAGAGCAACATCCAAATGAAGACTGGAAAAGTTGGATCCAAAAAGCATATTTCAACCGAATCAGTTTGTCGGCGACAGGATTTTATGCTACTCCGAATATTGGTCATGATCCTAAAACGAATACAGGAAACCCGTTCGCTTACTTCACCAATGGCGTTGGCTGCTCGATTGTTGAAATTGACTGCCTGACCGGAGATCATCAAGTCTTGAGGACTGATATTGTGATGGATGTTGGAAGCAGTTTGAATCCTGCGATAGACATTGGACAGATCGAAGGCGCCTTCATGCAAGGATACGGGCTCTTCACGCTGGAAGAAATGGTCTATTCGCCAGATGGAACGATGTTTTCTCGTGGTCCAGGAGTGTATAAATTGCCGGGATTCGCTGATATTCCGATTGAATTTAATGTCAGCTTGCTGACAGGTGCGCCAAATCCTCGTGCTGTATACTCTTCAAAGGTAAAATCAGCCCCGAAATTCCTCATGTTCTTATTACTACATACTTTTTTCTATTATCAGGCTGTCGGCGAACCGCCTCTTTTTATGGGTGCCAGTGTTTTTTTCGCAATCAAGAACGCAATCGAATATGCCCGCAAAGAACGTAATTTGGACCCTGCTTGTAAGTTATTTTCACCTGCAACATCCGCCCGTATTCGAATGGCATGTGAGGATCAATTTACAAAATTGGTAATAAAATTATTTACATACAAACCCCAAGAAATGAGTTTTAAATAATGCCCATTATTTTTTAGATTGATGAAGCACCAGCTGGATCATTCACGCCTTGGAATGTCATGCCTTAATTTTATTTGTTCTTAGTTCTAAAATACTCAATCTTTGAATTAACTTACAGTTCATGCAAACTACGAATAGCAAGAAAATATTTTTCTCCAAACTGATATTTTGTTTTGACGGCTCATTTTTTCAACGGTAGGTTCGTCTACGAAAAAAATAAAAGGAAAACATTTATAGTCTTTTGTATTTTTTTTATAAGTAAGATTTTTTTCAGTACCTTTATGTAGTGGTTCGCTTGAGTGGCTCTTGGTTGCTGCTTGCCCTAAATCACTGTCGGGCGATTTTGAGTTGACATCGTCAAGAATCGTGCTAGTAGAGCGATCACTAAGTAAATCTTTAATGATTAAATTTTTCAAACAAATTACACTATGTAAGACACTTGCATTTTATTCGACGAATCGAAAAGTTTGACCAGTTGTTGTAAAAGTGAATTTTGCAAAAGGAGTTGATTTTCGATACTTTCAGCTCGGTGAAGCGCATTCGCTTTAAATTGATTATATTGTTTTCGTTTTTTTCTACGGTTGATTTTACTGAAATAAAAATTATTAGAAAAAAACTTTAAATTTTCATTTAACTGTATTGAATAAATCATTTCTTTTAAATCTAGATACGATTCCATAGAGACTATTTTTGTGTTTGTATTGGTGACATATTTTGAATGAATGCTTTTTATTTTACTCTTTATCTGAACTTGGTCCAGCGAATCACAAAATTACAATTATTTATCATGGCAATTTATCGATTGTCTCTCTGAGGAAGTACGGTTCTTTGGATGCGATGCAATTATTCATATATATTTCGATACTTTGGTAAGAATTTATCTGTACTTCAAAAAGGGCTGATCGCAATAAATGCTAATCTGAATGTGCAATGGTTAAAAGAATATGGCAGGTGGAGTAAAACTTCCCAGCCCTGCTGACTTAACTGATTTTTATTTGACTGAGCAGCTTGTATTTAGGTATTGCCATAGTAAAATATTGTTTTTTTTTCAAATTCTGGTCATTCGTGCTGCATAGACCCACCAATAAGGGCCTGTTTGGACATGAGTTCATGCGTCTAATCTGGTTTTTTGGTGCGTTTGAATATGAAAATTGAACTATGCTAATTTTAATAAAAAAAACGATGTTTTTCCTTTTGAAGCTAGATATATTTAATTTTGTGACAAATATCGATATTTCGAGGGTAATCAGGGTAATCTACCCTCTTTTTCAGTGTCTAATTGAAGTACTTGACATTTTAATTTAGCATCCAACAGAGTATCTACTACGAAATTGCAAAATGATCAGATATTGCAAACTTGTCAAACTTTATATTCTCGTGAACTTTAGTCCAAAGCCTTAGCCTTAATCTCTGTATTCCAATTTTAGAGGAAATTTACGAGCTTGAAATGGTAGAACTGTTACTTGGAGTCGCTTCAGTGGTGACAAGCAATACCACGAAATTCATAAATGAACAAATATTGGTGCTAATTGAAACAAAAGAAACTGTTCTGGAGTGGCAAATGTTATTTTTATGGGTAATTAGAGCCCTTCCACTTACTTCAATAATCAATGCCACTGCTCATTTGAGTAAAAATTTGTTTTTCGTTCAACATGTTCAAATAAGACTGCTTGTGGCATATTTTTGAGAAAGAGCTTTAAACTAGGCAATTCGTTCATCAAACTCCTTGGAACATCCATCTTACCGTAATCACTCTATGCTTAAAAAATTATATTTCAAGCATAACGATGAAAAAAGGATGGGGGACATGGTTACAAAATACTGCCATTGGTTGAGCACAGGTCCAGCAAATAGTGATTGTATTGATAATTGTAATGGTGATTGTTTCATCTTGTAATATAAAAGGTTCACAAAATATAAGAATGTTAAAGGTTCATCGTGAAAACCAAAGCCATTAACAGCTATGAAAATTAACGTCGGTTGAGTACCTAATAGGTGTACCCGAAACTATACCCTTGTTTTCTATTTATATAACCTATAGCCTGTCGTATGATTTTATGATATCCGACAGCAAAAGTTTGATATGAAAGTCTAATGTGCTCAATGCAACCAAGCAACAAATGCAACAAATAAAATGCAAATTATCATACCAGGATGAACAGCCTCCATTCAAATTTTGTATCTGTACAACTTCTTCTATTGTGCTCTCACAACTTGGATCAGTATTCACTGCTTTATCTTGTGTCAACCGTCGAGCGCATCGATCTGTAGAAAAATAAATAATTTGTGAGTATCATGTAAGCTTCGATCAGATTCTTTTCATACCGTACTGAGTCCCCACGTCAATTTTCTGTAATTGTAGAGTTTTGTCAATAAATATCGCTTTCTTTTCAAAGCGAACATGTTTCCTTTTATAGCGCTCACATTCCTTTGGCTTATGAAATTTCGCAGTTATATTTTGAACAATTATTCGATTGCTACGAAGTACGAAGCTATATCTCAATCTGTAAATTTAAAATTACGCATGTTAAATGAAAGCAGAAAAAATCTGTTGAAATTTATAAAAGCAAACTACCTTTTGCTACCCAGAAACAAAAAGCAATATCCTCTTCCATGTAAATTTGGCGTTTTAAGTTGAGCTAGTTCTTTAAACTTAATAACACTTTTATCACTTTTAACCATTTTGGTTACCAACAGTATCACAAATAAATTAATTTCAACGAAAAATGTGAATGACAATAAGAATTTCTGATCTATTGGAAATATTCGGTTAGCTGTCAATGCAATAAACTTTTTTTGGAATTATGATCGAGTTATCTATAATGATTGAAAGAGCATCTAAATGGAAATTGATACCTGGAATTGAAAAATCAGGAACCAAAGTCTTCAAACTCATATTTTGAAGACAAAGCAAAGAAGTCTACCAACCACAAAATATTTTTAAGAATCTTTCCCATGACCACCATATCGTGGTATATACAACTGCCAACTTTCAAGTACACATATCTTACCATATTAATATTTAAAACAAAAAGCTTTAAAATAAGAATGAGACAACAGGAATTCTTTGAACAGAGTGATACTTATGTATTTTAAAGGGTAAAGTAACGAATATCAAGTTATAGTGAGCTTAAATTTAAGTTTGAACGTTTCAATACAATATACTACATTTTAATGAATGACTGAAGATCCCATCTAACGAGCCCTGGCAACTTGAATAAATTCAAAAACAGTCTTCACTTAAGACAATTTAAGTAGCAATTTCGATTTCTTACAAATAATGTATTTATTAACATTTGCTCTTTAGTCAAATAATTTTTGTATAATATTTTTGAACCAATACACAAAAGTCATATGCAAACTTTCACCTCCTTAGTATAAGCTGTAGCTTACGCCTTAGCGAAAGATTTTGTCTTTGTAACTTCTCCACTTTGTTCAGAAGAAAGCATCCTGAGCTCTTGCACAATCGTAAACTTTTTCCATCCTTCAATCGAGTGCGTGCATCTGAGACCGTACCCGACTTACTTTTTTGGATAGGTTTCTTCGTTTTCAGTCGACATTCATCGGGAGAGACCTTCCTACTAAGAGGATCAATGCCCGTAGTTTCCACAAGTAAATCTTTCCGCTTTGTGCGGTTGACGTATTTGAAAACGTTCTCCTTAGATGCTGCTGGGAAGTCTTTAGATTTCGAAAACAGTTTCACAACTGGTTTTCTCTGAAAACTTCCCAGCAAATCGAAAGGAGTTTCGGAAAAATTGAAAACTCTTTGCACACTAAGCTTCTTTAGGCATTCGTTGATTTTGCGTGATCCACCGGCGGGCTCAACTTTTGCGAGTCTAGGTACAGCTCCTCCTTTCGGTTTCACCTTCCTCACAGGGCACGAGCAAACGTTGCAACGTAAACCAACTTCGTAGGGTGATACGAACTGATTATAGTTGCAAGGTTTCTTCTTTTGTGGCGGGAAAACTTCTATTGTTATGCCCGTTGAATTTATTCTATATTTAAGATTCACACTGAAAAATTTTATAAGATATAATAATTTGGAATGCAAGTCTATATTTCAAATCCACACTTACATATATTTATCGAAATTCAGGACTTGCTTTCCGATTTTCGAATTTGCCTGCAACATTATCACAAGAGGCTTCTCAGTCATAGTACTTGATAAGAATTGTGATGTATTAGAAATTTTACGTCCCTCAAGTCTTCAAAATGCAGGAATGCGCAACACATACATCGATTTCGACGTAATTTTTGTAAATGAAGTTTGTTGCGGAAGTGCTCACTATGATTTTTATTGTATGGATCCGCATTGAATCAAAATGACTTTTTTCCAATATAAAAGTTCATTTTTCCAAGGGAACTGGAAACTAAATACGAAACCCCGTGGGCTCTTTGCTCTTAGGTATCAGTCGTTGTTTTCGATAAATAATTTTGATATGTATATGTGCTATGAGTTTGTGCTATGAGTTTGTACAATGTAAAGTATGTGTTAGATTAACTTGTTAGAAGTAGTCGTATCAAACGATCTCCATACAAAACATCTAAAGTATCTCATAGACCGGAAAAATCCTATATATCCCCTGGTGTACGATGACACAAACAGATTCCTATAGTGCGAGAAAAATCCAGAATAGCCAAGAAGCATGCAATCACAGCGGATCATTCAGAAAATGCCCGAGCGAAGTATACATATAGCCGGTGCAAGTCTTTGATGAGTTAGTCTTTTGAAGTAGTTCTTTTAAAAAAGCGAATTGAGTGCCGTTTCTGGGCGTATTAATTTCAACACGAGCGATATTGGGTCGATATCAACAGAACAATCAAATTTTGTACGCGAGTTTATTGAATTGTTCAGTGTAACATAACAATATTGATTAATATTACAAGTCGGCAAATATTACAATAAGAGAAGAACGTTAGCCACTTGTAAAAGAAAATGAAAATTATAAGACAATAATCAAGTGTGCTAGTTGTTAGTATTTTTAGAGGTTTACACAGGTTATAATTAAGAATAAGTAAATTAATAGCATAAGGACAATGATGAGACGTAGATTAATAATAAATAGTACATTCATATCAAAAATAACATAAGGTATATCCCCACTCTCCTTTTTTTCTTTTTCATTCTTCTAGAGGAGAAATTAGCCAAAATTACTATAGAGCAAAAAGTCAGTGACAATCTTCATAGAAAACAAATTGAACAACGATAATTAATAACTCTGCTAAAAGCTAAAATGAGATAAATTGTAAGAATTTCAATAAATTAAGATCATATACATTAAATATCAATTTTCGTAGCATCAAGCACTTATATTTTTGTGATCATACAATAGCCTGTATTACGATAAATATTGATTAAAAGTGTTGAACAGTTTTTTTTAAATTAGAATAACTAGTACAATCAAAAACCTTGCGAATAGCCACAATTGCCACAAAGTTTACATTTTGGGTTAGAAATAAGTATAAGTATAAGTATGAGGAATAATTAATGATCCGCCTCTTATATAATGGATATATCTGTATGACTTTGAGTGCAGGCAATCTTAAGTGACACCCTACGATTAGTATTAAAGAAGTTCCAAATTTTTAAGACAATAGCAATTTCTAAACTGTTCTTAATGAAATGTTTGCTGGCAGTATCACGCCAGTAAGCAAAGTGAAGTAATGGCGATTTGAATCCGCTACTGAAACATGTTGTGTATGCTATGAGTGTCTCTTTATTACTGAACTGGTACAGTACAATCAAACTTAAAGCTAATGATAACCGGCTAATGCCGTTAGGTTAGAAGTATATGTAAGTATGTATAAGTATGTATTTATATTCAATGTGGATGCTTATATTAAGTACATATATAACATCTTCCTTCTTTTCATTTAAATATATTTTATTTTATTTAGTTATTTATATTCTAGTCGAGATGGTGGATTGATTACTCTACCCGTTCTTGTAACATACTGATTTTCATTGTCGTTGCTCTGTTGTACATTATTATCATTATCATTAGTATTGTAACCTTCTACCTCATCAGAGCTTCTTGCACTATAATCTCTAAATTCCTCGCTTTTACTTATAATTTCGGGTCTTTCTAAAATGTGCTCTCTATTTCTTCTAAAAGCTATACCATCAGTATCCTGAACCAAGTAAGATCGTGGTTGTTCACATTGATCAACTATAAAACCCGGGGTCCAAAGTGATGTAGGCGATTTTTTAAACATTACTTTTTGGCCTTTATTTATTGGTTTTAACGACTTGGCCCTTTTATTATAAATTTCTGCTGACTTAAGCTTTGATTTTTGAGTTTCTCGCTTGTAGTTATCACTGTCAACAATTTCTGGCTTTAGATTGCTTAATAGAGTGGGTATTTTTGTTCTCAGAGATCTAGACATGAGAAGTTGAGCAGCACTGGGCATATTTCCTTTTGGAGTGTTCCTATGATTAAGCAATGCGAGATATGGGTCACCTTTGGAGTCTTTGCACTTATTAAACATTTTTTTAACTGTTTGTATCGAGCGTTCAGCTAACCCATTTGATCGCGGCATATACGGGCTTGAAGTTTGATGCTGAATGTTCCAATTTTCGCAAAAAATCTTAAAATCAATGGAATTGAATGGAGGACCATTATCAGATATGAGATACTGTGGAATACCATGTCTAGCGAAAACTGCTTTTAATTTGAGTATTATTTCTCTGCTAGGAAAACCTTTATTTAGCATTTCTATTTCTAAATATTTAGAGTAATAGTCGACAACAAGCAAAAATTTTTTCTTGTCAAATTCAAAAATATCGCAACCAAGTTTTATCCATGGGATGTCAACTACTTCATGGGATTGTAACTCTTGTCTCGGATTAGCATTGCGATATGCCATGCATATCTCACAAGAAGAGACTAGATTATAAATATCGTTATAGATAGACGGCCAGTAGACTGTTTGTCGGGCTAAACTTATTGTTCGTTGAATTCCCATATGGCTTTCGTGTAAGTATTGGAGCATTTCTTTCCTAAGTGAGACTGGAACAATGAGTTGCTTATTTTTGAAGAACAGATCATCGATTATGTGAATATCATCTTTAATATTGAAATACGGCTTAGCTTTGTTGTCCACCAGAGATTTTTGTTGTGGCCATCCATGTGTTACATATTTTGACAATATTTCAAAAGTACTATCGGACTTATAATTGTTTTTAATTTGTTCAACCTTAGCAGTTGGGATGGCGATATTTTTAGTTAGCAAATTGCAATGAAGTTTTATATCATCATGAAATTCCGTAAGGGCAGTTTCTTTTAAAGGAGCTCTAGAAAGTGTGTCAGCAATAAACAACAATTTTCCCGGTTTGAATGTTACATTCAGATCATATGCCTGTAATCTTAACATAAACCTTTGCAGCCTGGCTGGTATGGCGTGTAATGGCTTATCAAAAAGACTCACAAGTGGCTTATGGTCCGTCTCAACAATAACTTTCAACCCGTAAATATATTGATGGAACTTCACGCAACCAAATAGAATTGCAAATAATTCTTTTTCGATTTGTGCGTAGTTTGTTTGTGTGGTTGTCAGTGAAGCTGAAGCGTACGCTATTGGATTTAGCCCGTGGGATATAGTAGCTCCCACAGCCGACCTGGATGCATCGACAGACAAAGTTATTTGCTTTATTGGGTTAAAATAGGTTAGCACTGGAGCTCGTGTCAATTCGTTTTTAAGCTCATTAAACTCCCTTTCATGAATAAAGTCCCAATTCCAGTGCACATCCTTCTTTAACAATTGTCGTAGATGTGTGTTTTTCGAAGACAAATTTTTTATAAATGCGCCCAAATAATTTATCATGCCTAAGAAACGTAGCTCAGATATATTTTTAGGTGCTGGCATTTCTAAAATGGCTTTAATTTTATCTTGATCTGGACTGACACCATTTTTATCAAAGACGTGACCAATAAATTTTATTTTTTCTACACAGATTTTAGATTTTGACTTATTAAACTTCAAGCCGACCTCTTTAGCTCGCTCGAGAACTTTACTTAATATTTTGTCATGTTCCTCAATGGAGGAGGCATGAATCAAAAAATCATCAAAGTAAATAATAAGACCACGAATATCTCCAAAAAGCTTAACCATTTGCGCGTGAAAAATTTCAGGCGCAGCATTTATGCCAAAAGGTAATCTCAGAAATCTGAAACGTCCTATTGGTGTATTAAAGGTGCACAATTTTGATGATTCTTTACTTAATGGAATCATCCAAAAGCCCGAATTTGCGTCAAGAGAAGTGAAATATTTAGAGCTGCTTAATTTGGCCTTACAGTCGTCAATATTGGGAAATGGGTAATGTGGCCTGAGTATGGCTTTGTTTAAATTCCGCGGGTCTAAGCAAAGTCGCAGTTTACCATTAGGTTTCTTGACTAAAACAATAGAGCTAACCCACTCCGTTGGTTCAGACACTGGTGCTATAACTTTTAAATTTTCCATGCGCTTTAGTTCTGCTATTAAATCATCATATAATGTGAATGGTATTTTCCGTGGTGGTTCGATTATTGGTGTACAATTTTCCTTAAGTTTTAAATTGCAGCTTTCTTTTAAAATCCCTAAACCTTCAAACACTTCTGAGTACTTTTTAAATATATCTTTTTGTATATTATTTACAGTTTTGATTAAGTTCATTTTTACCGCAGTTTTCAATCCAATAATATTTTTGCAATTCATATCAACTACTAGAAAATGAATATTTTCAAAATTTTGCTTTTCAAAACATAAATTTACCTTAACCATTCCACATACAGGTATTATTTCTCCACTAAAGGTATGTAGCTTAACAGCAGTTTTTTCTATTGATTTAGTTAAATTTAGTAAACAAATAGTTTTATAAGAGAAAACATTTGCCTGTGCACCGGTGTCTACCTGACATTTTACATCAATGCTATTAATTTTTGTATTAATAATCCATTCGTTTTTTGTTTTTGTTTTCTCCATTGTCATTATACGCTGCTTGCCTTGTTGGTTTGTTGGTTTGCCGCTCGCTACTAGAGTACCAACAAATAGCTCGTTAATCTTGTCGTCGTCTTCGCTCTCTGTGTCTCCAAAATTTGCTTGCTCTTCTTGTCTCATTACGTTTTTGACGAATTGTCTTTGACCTTGACGGTTGTTGTAAGACAGGATTTGTCGTTGTTGTTGTTGCTGTGAGTTTGCTGAGTTTTTATAGAAGCACATTGCTGCAAAGTGGTTTTTCTTTTTGCATATGTAGCACTGTACGCCTATTGCTGGACATTTGTTTTTGTGAATCTGGCCGCACTTTCCACACTTTTGCTTGTTACTGTAATACTCGTTACTGTAATTGTTTTGTCGCGACTTATGTACAGCGCCAATGTATTCACTGATCTTCTGATTGTCAGTGTCACCTTGTATTACAGCCGCATTTATTCGCGCACTATCCATGATTTTTGCGGTTTCAATCGCCTTTTCCAACGTAATATTCCCAAGTGTTAACAACTTTTCTTTTATATGCGATAAGTTAGATGATAGGCCACATACAAATATGTCTTTTACTAAACTTTCACGCAGTGTTCCAAACTCACAGGATAGACTAAGATTTTTGAGGCACGTAACATATTCGTCTATTGTCTCATCACTTTTTTGTTTTCGCGTGAAAAATTTATGCCGCTCCAAAGCAAGATTTTTTTTTGGTAGAAAGTAACTGTCGAATTTTTCTAGGAGCGTTTCGTATTTCTCCGATTCAATGTTGCAGTCGAATGATTTAAACACTTCTAAACACTCTGGTCCCAAATGGTGAAGCAGTAATGCGACTTTTCTTTGGTCTGGCTGCTTATCAAGACCTGATGCTAGCAGAAAAACCTTGAATTGTGTTTTCCACGTCGTCCAAACATCCGCTAGATTTGTTGCCTTAGTGTCCAGTTGCATCAACGACTGGCCGACTGGAAATATCGTTTGTTGAATATCTGTTTTTGTTTCCACCGACATTTTGCAGACTATGTTTGAGTAAAACTTTGAAAACTTTCCCAAAAACAACTTGGTTAGTAGACTTTCTGAAATATTGACTTTTACTTAAATTTTTGTATTCACACCTGACACCATGTTGTGTATGCTATGAGTGTCTCTTTATTACTGAACTGGTACAGTACAATCAAACTTAAAGCTAATGATAACCGGCTAATGCCGTTAGGTTAGAAGTATATGTAAGTATGTATAAGTATGTATTTATATTCAATGTGGATGCTTATATTAAGTACATATATAACAAAACAAAGGCCATTTTAAAAGCCAACAGCTAGCACTCAAAGCCGAGGTAGACCCCGAACCAGTTCGTGAAACGAACTAGATTGTTTATCTAAAACTAAAAGGCTAGAAGGGGGAGGCATACTGCGTTAAGGCGTATATAGTCAAGTAGATTGCTGTGCTATGAGAATGGGTGCCTGTATGTCTGTGGATTGGAGAAGAGGCGCCTGGCATCTCTTAGCACTCAGATTAAAAGATGCATTGCACTCATACCCCCAGCCTACCGTATTTTCTCAGATTTCTTAACGAAACGTAAGAACTATGATAGGGGGTAAGAGGATGTAATCTGCATACGTGCCAAACCAAAGCATTGATGTGTGAGACGTGCAAATGGTGGGCAGTTACAGAGGAAATGCTCTGAAGACTCAGCCTTTTCCAGGCAGGATGGCCAGAGATTATCCTGAGTAACACCTATTTAATGCACGTGTCCTCCTAAGCACAACACCTCAACACCACAGCGCCCCGGTATCCAAGGCAGATGAACTCTATTGAATCTGACGACAGAGCTCAATCGTGCTTTGCACTCTTTGACAATTTTCGAAATAGTCAGGAATCTAAGTAGCACCAGCAGCGCAGCTTGACTGTCACTGCAAATAGTGATACATTTTCCCTTCCACTTTTCTTCATTTGCCAGTATGCAGCTCTCAAGATAGCGAACATTTTTGGTTGCAAAACAGAAACGTGCTCTCCTAGAGACACCCATCTATCATTCGATGAATGCAGAAGACACCAGCTCCAGATCCAACATCTGTTTTCGAACTATCTGTGAAGAACATCTCAGAGTATCTCCTAGTGCAGACAGCTGGGTGCCCCCAGTCAAGAAGATTACTTCGTATTTTCTGCCGAAGTCGAAGTAGGGCACTTGAGCGTCCGAAGGCATATCGCGAATCGGAGAGATCTCACGCATCGAACCCCTAATAGAGCAGTGTCCCACATCGTCGTTTCCTATCTATAGGCCAAGCTGTTTGTCTATGGGCAGAGCTTATCGCCAAACTCTGAATTCGAATGTCCAGAGGGGCAGACTGAGATGCGCATCAAGGGCCGAACTCGAAGTAGTACTCATAGCATTACAGATATCCAAGCACTCAGTCCTTTGTATCGTGGCTAATTTCTTGCGAGCATACAATAGCTTCACAATAGTCCGTGAGCCTTCAATGTCGTGAGCCTCAAAAGTTTGGTTAATGATAATTAAATTCTGCACCCCAACATAGCAATGATATCGCAGCGCTGCTGGTCGCAATGATTTACATAAACACCGAATTGTATGAAGGGAAGTATGTGGCAGCTACATTCTTGGACTTAGCAAAAGCTTTCGACGCTCTTAATCATGACATCCTAATCAAAAGGCTAAAGAATTTTGGGATTGGAAGAAGATTTAATCAATTAGTACAGTCTTTAATAGCGAATGGAAGGATCGTGACGCAAATTCTACATCCACTTGTGAAGAGGCTTATATTAATATTTCACAAACAATACTCTGATCAACCAATATCAATTTCCAGTATTCTCACATTCCAGCGCTCCTGCTCCGTACGTTTGACATGCCGGTGTGATTTTCATTTTAAACCCACGTTTAGAGTTAAGATACTATTTCAAAGCCACATTTTTAATCAAAATCGACATCAGGATGGTTTACATCGATATTTTTTAAAGATAAATGTTCTGCGTCCAATATTTTTGCCACATCGATGGATTATTCGCGAACTAATTTCGATGTTCTGTTAACCGGCAAATTAGCTACATTTGATAGCTAATGAGCCGGTTAACAGATGTAAATTGAAGAGCATGACACAAACATTATTCCTCAACAACTTCTAAATAATCTTGGAGCTATAGAATAACTTTGCAAAGCATAGCTTCCTATAAAAGTCCAGATGATGTTCCTATTATTAACTAAACAGACAGAAGCACTAACTGAATAATTATCTAATACATTTTGCCCACAATTTATAATTTTACACATATTTAGTCATATCATCACAGAAATCACTTTTCAAAATGAAGATAAATACGTTCACATTATTAAGAAGCAAATTCATGATCGCAAAGATAATTTTTATTTGTTTTTAAATTATATATTTACTAGATTACTTTTGTACATTAAACGATCGAACAGCTATTTCATACTCCTTGCACGTTTTCTTTCCCGATATGTAGACTCCTTTTGCACTGAATAGTAAAACATTGCTTAGAGCCAGACATGTGAGAAATAAGTATACTTTAAATAAGTTACAGCGTTCGAGGTTACCGATATTTAGCGACAAATCATAATGAGGTACTTACTATTCATGATACACAGGGTACGTATGAAGTATTATTTACACAGGAAAAGAAACGAGAAAAAGTATCATAAATTGTAGGCTTTTTGGACATAAAATTAATATGTGATGGTGAAAGTTCAGCTTCAATAACACCCGCGTTTTTTGCGCTTCTAGCAAGAGCTGATGAGGATAACAGCAGGGAAAAACTCTACAGCTGAGACAAGATTGTAGTTGTTTTCAATGTTTCGTAGCCAGCTTGGCGGAAGTGCAACTAAAACCCGGGTAATATATAGTGTTTAATGTTAGTGCTTTTGTGTCATGCGGCATCATTAATGTTTAAGAAACATATATACTCTTGAGAAAGAAAATTACTATACCGGGTACTCATCGTATGGGTCAAATCGAATTAATTCAATCTTATCGGTCAGGCGTTCACGGATCATGTTGAATTGGTGGCCACTCTCCATTAACACCATGATTTTTCTAGGGGAAAATTTCATGCATATAAATCACGGAATAGTAGTATTTACGATTACCTAATTGCTTTTGACTTTTTTAAGAAGAACATTTGTAAGTTAAAGTGCAATACAAGCAGCTGTGCAATACTTTATCAAATGGGGACGCGAACAAGAATACAAACTCCAGAATACCGCCGAATTTCATTCTAACCTGAAACAACTGTCAAGATTTTACTGTGTCTTTTAACCATTATTTAGTTCAGACAACAACCAATATCTAGTTGGTTGCACTGAGTACGTACTCATCATTAATTCCCTTGATTACATTACTTACCTTCGTATCCGGTTCTCTTAGTCGGATATCCTTTTGTTGAGTACGTTTCACCCAAGATTCGTTCTTAGACTTATGGTATTGGTAAATAACACCTCCAATCTACAAGGCAGTTACTAATGGAATGATTAAAGTCTATGATTTTTTATCAACAATTTCCACTCAGCGTCATAAAGCACTTGAAATGTTAAATTAAATATACTAAAATCCCATTTTAGTATATTTTACGCTGATTTCGTTTATTCACTAATGTTATTTAGTTTCTGATGACGTAATGTTGTAGTTTCCTGCTTAAATCTGTGAGTATTCATGATTCAACAAGCTGCGGAAAAAAGTGCAATAAACCATCACATTATTCCATTACATTGAATTTCGAAATCACGAAGCATTATTTGTTTATGCTATTAGCATGAAAAACGAACTTTAATCCCATCATAATTTTAAACCAAAAGACCAAGACTTTCCGGAGCTCCTACTCAACAAACGGATATCCTGCTATGCGTATTGGACACAAACCTAGCGTAATCAAGTACTGCCATACGTACGGAAATTTATGGTGTGTGCATACTTCGTACGAGCAACTAGTTATTGGCTGTTGCCTGAACTAAATAATGGATGTAAGACACAGTACACTTTTGACAGCTGATTCAGGTTAGAATGAAGCACGGCGGAATTTTGGATTTTGGTTTCTTGTCTGGCGTCCTCATTTTATAAACGGTCTGCTACATTTATTGCATTTTAACGATGACATTTCTTACAAATGTCTTGTTTAAGAAAGTCAAGAGCAAGTAAGTAATTATAAAAACAATCACTCCGTGATTTATATGCATGAAATTTTCCCCTAGAAAAATCATGGTGCTAATGGAGAGCGTCGTCAGTGGCCACCAATTCAACATGATCCGTGAACGCCTGGCCGATAAGATTGAGTTAATTCGATTTGATCCATACAGTGAGTACCCTGCAAATACTTTGCTCAAGAGCACATGCAATATGTTTCCTAAACATTGAAGCCGCACGACACAATAGCACTAACATTAAACCCTATATGTTGCTTAAGCTTTTATTGTTCCTCGATCGCGAGATGGTTAGGATATTCGCATTGACAGCAACAGCAATCATGTTCCTGTTGTTGTTTCCAAGGATACAATCCTAACAAGCTCCCGATAGAGGTGCGAAAAAGTTATTATTGCGAAAAAAAACTATTATTGAAGCCGCACTAACAATAGTACTAACATTCCACATATTAAAAGCCCACAATGCCTACAATTTATGTTACTTTTTCTCATTTCTTTTCAATTATTTTCCATTTCCGATGTAAATAATACCTCATACGTACACTTTGTATCACGAATAGTTCCTTATTATCATTTATCGCTAAATGTCGCTAAACTCTTGAATGCTATAACTTAAAGTTTATGTATTCCATGTCTTGCTCAAAGCAATGTTTTACTTTTCAGTTCAAAAGGAGTCTATATACCGGGAAAGAAAACGTATAAGAAGTATGAAATAATGAAATAGTTCTTTGATCCGTTAATGTGCAAAAGTAATCTAGTAAATATATAATTTAGAAACAAATAAAATTTCTCTTTATAATCATGAATTTGCTTAACAGTTTGAACGCATTTATTTTATTGTTGGACTGACTATGTATTTTATTGTTGGACATGACTGTATTTCGTAGTCATAAATTAAGGGCAAATTGTATTAGACAATTATTCAGATAGTGCTTCCATGTGTTTGGTTAATAATACGGACTTTTTGCTAAACTCGACTGTTATATGCTCCACTTCTATATCTGCAAGTTGCATTTATTTTTATTGAAAGTTCGTACGAATCATATAAATCATCAAATTTATAGAAGATAAATCCCCTAGCTGGTGAAATTAAAGGTCCTACAATTACATTTCAATTGAAAAGAGCCTACTTAAATTGTAATGTATGTCGTGACATTTCAGTAAAGGCTAAAACACAAATAGAAAAATATGTTTTAAAAAAATAGTCCACCCAAATGAGCTTTAATTGCATAGTTCAAAAAATTTCATAGTCAAATTAATAAATAGATTCCACTTTCTATGCCATTATTTGTGCAAGAATTGGAACATTATGAGGGTAAATAAGTACTATGTTCGCAAAATCTTTATTCAAATTAAAATTTTAATCAAAAAACCTGTAAAAAAAACTCCAAAACCAAAATTATTTAAAACAGTTTAGCTTAAAATAACTTAAGTCCAAGTTAAAGATAACAGCAAGAAAATTCAAGATCTCGTCTGTTGCTGAAAGTGCCCATATTATGCTTCTTTATAGTGCTATATATCTCACGGGCAAAGTGTGTGATTGTGTCTGTTCTGTTTGGTATGTATAGTGGCTCACAGCTTAAATGATGTGAGTACATGATACGAAGAAAACCTTTGAAAACTCCAAGAATCTGAAAATTTCATGCATAAAAGTTGGAAAAATATTTCGACTCGTAGTCTTCAACACAGTAGTCGACAACAACAAAATTGAATTGATGTTAAACTCAGAATACCTCACAGCTTAAATGATGCGCCACTGCGAAAGCGTTAGAATAATGTTATGTATAACCGCATTTTCTGTATTTTTTTTGCTGCTTTTGTGCTTGTTGACCATTTTCACTTATTAAGTTTTTCACACTTCTGGTAAAGGTTTTTTAATCATCTTACTTAAATAGAAAGTAAGAAAAGATATTTTAGATCAAAATGAGTCGATGAAATAAGTTTAAAAAAGGAAAACCGTAAAAACAAATAGCGGAAAGAGTGTACAAACCATCTTCCCGTATCCAGCACATAATTGAAAGATTTGTTCGTGTAAATTGTGCAGTAAAGAAGAGTAGAATAACACCAAACAAAATATTTTTCGCTTCCAATTGTCGCTGAATTGTAGGACAGATAAAGATAAACCCGAAACCTGAAAAGTACCTGGATAAGAAGTGCAGTCGGGAAACAATTTTAGGAAATGCAAATTACAACGGGATGATCTGGTGAGATCATCTATTGAAGTATTTAACGTTTTCGGATACCGTTATTTTTGCGGAAGAGAATAAATTTAACACAGAACTTCAACAGACTTTAACAACACAGAACTTCAGCAACAAAATTTAAGCAGCACTTTTAAACACGGTGGTGACCATTTGATGGTATGGGGATGCATGTCGTCCTCGGGAGTCGGAAATATGGTGTTCATAGATGGCAACCTGGATAAATTTCAATATTTGAACTTCTTGAAGGCGGATCTACTATAAAACTGTACTAGTGCGAACCTGGCTAATTTGGAATCACCCACACCACATCAAATTAAACCGCCTGCTCAGTTGCCGGATTTAAATGTCTTGAACATATATGGTCCAAATTAGAGGAAGGAATCAGAAAACATAGGATAAGTAACAAGGACGACCTCAAAAGAGAGCAACGACATAAGTGGGACGCCATTTCACCTGAGTACACAAAAAAGTTGGTACATTCAATACCAGCCCGTCTCCAGGAGGCTTTAAAATAAAAGGGTTATCCTAAAAAGTATTAGAAATAGGTTATATAAAAAACAAAAATCGTTATAAATAGATTTAAGGACTTGTTGAGGCGAACATCATTTAAGCTGTGAAGTAATTTTCTGAGTTTAACATGAATTCGGTTGTTTTTGTTGTTGAATGAAGTAATTTTGTGTTATTTCATTAGAAATAAAAAATGAGGCCACGAGTCAAAATGGTTTTTCTATTTTTATACAATGACATCTCTTGTTCTGGGAGTCTCTAAAGGTGTTTCTCCTATTAAAAACTGAAATCATTTAAGCTGTGAGCCACAGTAAATATTTCGAGCCGCTTCTTCGGTTTGAATTGAGGGTTATCTGTGACTCGTTGCAAAATGCTACACCGAAAGAGATTTACTACACTTTATTTTTACACTTTTGCTGATTTTCGAAGTGAAGTGAATTTCTAGGTACACCTATAGGAAAAATGCAAAATGACGCCGAGTACCTAAAAGTAAACAAAGATTATTATTGATCACTATTAGACGTATTGTTTTGGATGAGTGTGCCTTAGTTGTAGCAGACACATGCGAAAAAATCCTTCAAATCGTCGTTTCCTGAAATTTTTCGCATTTCAGAAAATAAGGCAAACAATTCAATACTTTGTCCACCATATCAAATTGAAATTTTCGAAATTCCGCGCTGCACAAGAACGACAATCCTTCACCAATTTACGTAATTTTAGATCAGTCGAAACCTCTGCTCGTGAGAACTCACGAAAGGATCAAGTGTGATTGAAATTATTTGAAAATGTGAGCAATTCTGTGGCAGTGGTGCCATCCTGAAAAGCCACTTAAAAAATAAATGCTATATGCCCTATAGCTTCCGACTAGACAATCAGATTTTACCGAAATTTACACAATAAAAGGACCTTGCTGTAAGCCAAGTTTTGCGGCTACGTTAACAAGGAATATAGGTAGAAGCTATTTATTAATGTTAGGTCTTTATTTAGTTTAAGTATAGATATTTTTGAATTGTTAGGAAACTTTCTAAAGTGATTGTGAGATTCGCTGGTTTATTTGGGAAAATGATCAGTTTTCCTAACTTTGCGGTTTCACAACTAAAAGTATATTATGAAAAACCTTGATTTTTTTGACTATCTAAGATATGTTGAAATGAAGTGAAGCTAATATGAGTTGAAAATATTGGAAGGTTTTCTGTAGACCAGGTACTTGGGGCCTTTTCAAACTCGTGTCTTCATCTTCGTATAATTGATTGTTACGTCAACGAAGTAGCTAAGTTGTTATAAAAGTTCGCAGAAAGCCAAGATAATGTGTCCAAATGCATTTTCTTGGCTTGGTAACATAACCTACCACAGCATCAACACAACACGAACTTAACTCATTACTAAATTTTCAGAATTCACGTCTTCATCTTCAGCTTGGTATGACAGATTGTATCGTCAGCAGAGTAGCTGAGCTATTCTCACAATTTGATGCAGACCAAGATCTATGTATCCGAAATCTATGATTTCGCTTCGTAACATTCTCTCAAAACACCATCAAGCCAACGAAAAGTCAAATCATAACGGTATTTCGTCGACTGTTATACAGGAGAGCAATGCCAAGGGCCTTTCCGAATTGTCGTCTTCACCTTGGTCTTGAGCTTGTTATAACAGAATGTGACGTCACATCAAGTTTAGCTTGTCCGAATAGTTTATCTTCGGCTTGATATTTCTCCCCTGTATAACAGTTCATGATAGTCTCATCTCGTTGTTTAGACGTCATGATACCATGTTTGATTTATATATTTACAAATTACAATTATGCAAGAAAATCTAAACTTACAATCAAAATGGTTATTGTGCATGTGAGCCCAGACTTGCCATTCGACGAGCGCTTCGCGTGGTAAAGCAGGAACGATAATGCAATCGATTATTGCATTTGTCGTACAACGTTCCCATTGCCGACGAGCTTCGGTAATTTAATTCGTATGTGCTGTGAAGCAGATTCGTAGCTGACCGTTGGCATTCATTCTTTTTGTTATGCGTGCAATATGTCTCAAAGCTAATTTACATTGGGGTTGTCTTCCACCCTCAATCAGTTTTATGCTGCCAGGTACAAGAGCACAGTCTTTCATTCGCCATCTTTGCTTAAATGTCATAACAAGGCAAGACAGAGAATCCGGACAGTCTATCTTGATCTCCTATAACTGTAATAATAGGTCAGCTAAAACGCTGACGTCATAATCTGTTATACGGAGATCAAGACCAAGTCGGAGACACGAATTCGGAAAGGCCCTTGGTGTCGCTATGATTAAAGAATGCAAAAAGGACAACAAAAGAAAACGCGTTAGCTAGTCCAGGTGTATTAAGCAGATGTGTAAATATACATGGAATAATCGCGCGTGATAGCCAGCGATGATTTTGGGCTGGTAACGGTAGACATCTGACTACTTTTGCTCGGCGTCCGGGTACTAATCGAGGATATCTTATGTGATCGACAGGGAGGGCGGAACAGGGAGTTGATATTTATGGGAGATACAGGTTTTTGATTTATCGTGTGCAAGTGAATTGCTGCACAGTGTAAAATTAATGTGCATGTGACACTATAATTGTTCACTATCTTTCACACTTGGCGTTTGAATTTCAGACGGGTTCATAAAGTGTACGAAAAATTGTTGCAAAAACAGAAAATCATTTGGGATAAATTGAAGTAGCTTCCTGCACTATACAAGACAATTTGGAATATTGTGTTCAAAGCATTCAGGGAGTATGTACTATAACTACAAACGCTTTTATTTAAGCTGTTGGTGATGCAAATTACAGATTCATCATAATCTATGTTGATGGATATGCTAAACATTGCGAAGGTGGAACATTTCAAGTAAGTAGCATATCCCAGCTTCTAGAAAGTGAATAGTTGAATATTCCTCAATCAGATAGATTGATAAACTCGGACATGTTGATGATGCAGTTTCATTCTAACTCTGAAATTTTATGAAATCCTATCTGGGTGATACCGTAAGTTCGGAACGTAAAGCTTTCTACACCAAGTGGTCGTGAGAAAATATGGAAATATATGGGATTTCCTACTATCTCTTTATGTCTTAAATGGATATTAACCGGAAAATAATCGAAACATATGTGCAACTAGCAGATAATATTATTTTGTGTCCTACAAAATACTATGAAGCTTGAGTGGTATAGAGGGTGAGAGCACTGGCTTCTTGTGTGTGGGGTGCCTGCTACGAATCCAGGTTCGGCCGAGAGACCGCGCATCGATCTTTTAGTTCACCTAGCTCTGAATAGGTACCTGATTTAAATCAGGGGTAAAGTGAGTAATGGAGCTAATCACTCCACACTCGTATTCACTTTGATTGTAAATTTGTACATGGCACTCTCTACCAGCTGCAACCCCTAGACCTGTAGCTCCAATGCATCAGTTTCAAACAGCACATAGGAAGGGAAACAATTCAATCTGAGATCACAAGAGTCAAGGTTTTATTTGCAAGAATCCAGTTAAGTTCATATCATAAATTGTTCTGTAGGTACTTCCAGATTTTCTCTATACCTCATATAAATCATCTGCGTCGCTTCGAGTTTACAGTTTTTCAGAGATTTTCCATTCTCAGTGCATGGAGTTCTCTATTGTACTAATTCAGTTTAAGTGGTATCCAAGGAAATACCTTTGATAGCACTATATCTGTACAAGAAGCTGCGTGGTATAGATCCAGCTCAACCTATGTCAGATTGAACTGAACTTTCAAAAAGGTTATTAGCATCTTTCTCCTTTTTAAACAGAACTTTAAAAGAGTTCATACTATTTTTCGAAGTCGAGTCTATTAGTTGTTTGTAGGAGTTAAAAGGTCTGAATTGTTATCTAACTCCATCCATCTGAAGTTGACAAAGGCAGTCTATTTTTCGTGTTGGGATTCTTGAATTTATTTCGTGTTTGCGAAATAGTATTCATTTAATAGTTACTCATTATGTTAACCTGCGAAATTCTAAATGTGACAAAGCTTCCATTACTGATATTGTCAAATTTACTTAATGATTTATTGATAATTTTTTTCTGCGGAATGAATAGCGTTGTCTCACAGATTAGTTGCAATAAAAAAGATCAAACAGACTAGACGCAATAAACGAATAAATCAGTTCACTCCCGAAGGCAAATTAAAGTGTACTTTGAACCCTTAGGCTTTTTTGGGGGAAGAGTAAGAAGTCACGTACATTTTTTTGTCAAATTGTCAAATAGTCATATTAGTTGATTGTTCAGAATTTGTCCTCCTCAATTAGCTCCACTAATCGTACGAATATTTATTGTTTTAATTTTTGTAAGCTTTTGATTTTCATTTTCGAGTGATATTTACTTGCTAGCAAGCAATTGAACTCATCGTTAAAAAACACTAAACGAAAAATCAAGGCCAATGTGTGTACTGTTTAGAGATTTAATAAAAGCGGTTGATGCATACGCATAATTGTTTGTGAACTACTGCTTCATTACGCAAAGTATATGTTGAATCTAAATTCAAAATACGTTTGTTACGCAGGAACTTAAACCTCTTTTTCTATTTACGATCACCTCCGTAATAATTTGTGCATAAAAAAAATTAACGCTTACATGTCGTATTATATAATGATGCATTTTTGTGCACAATGATTTTTCGAAAATTACGGAACAAGTTTTCCTTTACGGGAAATTACAAATAACAATAGATTATTAAAATAATTGAAACATTTCGCATTTCCTGGAAATATTTGGGAAATTAATTCATTTGTTTCAAACTTAAGTTATCATAATTTCTTTGATTTCCTTCATATATACATGATTGTGTGGCTAATAGAGTTTAAATTGTCCAAATCTGTTTGTTTCTACGATTGCATATGAAAAGTGAAAACAACGTTCCTGTTATCTATAAAGTAGGTATTAAATGATAAAAAAAAGATTGTACCAAAATTGAATAAATGAACGCTTGCATCAAATCTATCCTATCAATATTTATGAAATTCGAGCTTAGGTGATATACCGCCGTTGTATTTTTTTACTTTATTTTCAACAGGAACTATCAAATTCCCTTTCTTATTACTTATTCGAAAAAAAATAGGCTAATTAACGGAGGTTCTCTTCACAAGCATACAAACAATATAAGGATTTAAAAATCATTTTTTTTGCACAGAGAATAATTACTGAAATCCTATATTTTATGGCACATATCCGTCTACGTCACTTATCGTTCAATTTCAAATCTTAATTATTATCGATAAGCCGATAATCCACTACATATATCAAAAATATAAAATGCCGCGCGATAAAATGTTTCGTTAGTTGCGACGAAACATTGAGATCGGGCGTTCAATGGCTAACATCGAGAAAATCACATTTATTTTATTTATTCTCGGAGTGATTGATGTATCATCCGGGGTAGATACATTCTCATCGGGAAAGATTAAACATCCGCTTCATCGAGTTCTCGGTGGGATTGAATCAGAGCCAGGAAGTGCTCCGTTTATGGTCGCACTGATGTCAAATAGATTTCGCGGTGCCGGAATTATCATCAATAAATATCATGTACTAACTACAAGCGCCTGTGTGCCAGACGATAATTTCTTCGTGCTGGTGGGAATATTCGATATATCCACGGACGATTATGACCAGAAAATCCCCGTCGACCATGTAATCAGGCACATTAAGGATGATATCGCAATAGTTCGATTAGGATACGCGATTTACTTCAACACGATCGTTCAGCCCGCTGTGCTCCCAAATCGTGGCCATATTCATTCAGGAGATGTTACTCTTTACGGTTGGGGTAGCTCGGTTCGGTCACATATCTTTCCAGGTGAAACCCGGGGGTACAGCGCATTGAATGAAGCTGTAATTAACATTCTTTCGTTCGGCGACTGTCAGCTAATATTTGGAGGACCAGGGAAATCACCGTTAAACGAACGAAATCTCTGTACAGGGCCGCTTAGTGGCGGAATCGCACCCTGCACTGGAGATGCCGGAAGTCCTATTGTGCAGAAAAATGAACTCGGCGAAACCGAGCTAGTCGGTCTGGTTTCGTGGGGATTTATTCCATGTGGTGGACCTGGCAATCCTCAAGTTCACATTCGAGCGTCAGCGTATATAGATTGGATTACTTCACACCTTTACTAAGCCTCGCCTATTGATTTAGTATTAAAATGCATTGTATGGTATTTAACTTCAGTAATTTTAGTGTGTCATACTTAGTGTCCATATTGTTTTCGAAGTATAGTATGCTTTCGTTAATTTTGTCTCCAGTGATACTAGAACTATATTAGCCTTGAATATATGTACGATTTCATACGTCGATATGTGCATATATGAACAACACCAATCCAATAAAATTAATTTTCTTTGGCTAATGACTTTTCGTAAAATTCTAATCGATTTTAATCAACTGACCGATTCGAACAATGGTCAATTAGTGCCTATTGCTGATTAATATCAATTTATTTATATTGTTTATATATTGATATTCATGCAGGCAAATGAATCACTGCATGCAAGGACTTGTATCTCGCTAGCTGATACAATAATGAAGCAAGATTTAGAAGCTTAGGTATAGTAAACGACATAAATAGATAACAAATCAATTCTCGAAAATTCTACTAAAGAGCCTGACTAATGATCAAGTTTGGTGTGGATTAACAAATTTTGATTTTTTTTTTGGTTCAGTGAGAAGCCGTTTATTGTTTCGAATTTTTCACCAACTATGCAAAGTTCGAGCCAATTTCCCCATGTTTTTACATCTTGTACGTAGAAATCTTATCTGGTGTTCTCATAAAATTCCTAATCCAGTTCCATTCAATGCCGTTGATTTTTGAAAATCTTCGGTTTATAGTTTTTGGCGCCATTTAATTATTAGTGTGTAACTATGCGTTAATTAATGCGTTAATTAATGCGTCAATTAATAGTGATATTGATTGCTAGGTATTTTTCAAAAAATATTTTCATACTTTTTGAAAATTGAGTACCTGCTATTTCAGTTTTGCAACAGTTTTGATGTTGCAATCTAAATTTTTGGTTATGTTATGTTGTTATCTGCAGTAAAGCTACACAAAGTTTAGACTCGAACCGAGTAAACCAAATACAGTAAAACTTGTTTAACTTGGCCATCTTAAGTGCAAGCATTTTCACGCAAATTTGAAATTAAATATTATTACTTTTGAACCAGGTTTATTAAATTCATAAGAATAACAAAACTAAAGCATTAGGTATGTGGGCATTTCAAAATTAATTGCATACATTCGAATAACTGAATAAAGGATGATGCAATCTGAACACAAATTAATTAAGTTGCAGTTTAATATTTGAAATTATCATTAGATCCACCTGTATTGACCGAACCAGTCCGTGTGTCTGTCCGTAGAATCTAGTCGTTAATTCTACAATCTGGTCTCCAAGGGCCTTCAGTCCCGATTCCGGATACAGGAGAAGATTCGTCGGCCACTTATTAGTTACCGGGTTGTATAACCTGCCAGTGCAGAAGCGGAAGATTTTTCTTTCGAATGTCTCCGCTTCTGCCATGACAGTCTTTGAACAGGTAATCTAGAATGGGGATGCATAAGTCAGGATAGGTCGGATGAGCTTCTGGTAGCAAATGGATTTAGCTCTGGTGGTCATGCCCATCTTTTACCGAAAATAGGTCAAATGCGTTGAAATACAGGTTTGCAGGTTTCATTTTTCGTCGCACATAAAGATTAAACTTCAGAATCTCGTGGAAATCAATTCCGAGGTACTTAAACAATGAGCTAGGAGTAATCCTAGAAGTTCCGAATAGGACAGGGAGTTTCTTGGTCTTTTGCAAATAGTTTGGGATCCCCGATACTTCGAAGGATTGCGAAATATACAAAGCTGTGTCTTTGTGCTATTTGATTTGATGCCCCATTCGTCAAAGTAAAGATTAAGTTCTGTCAAGTAGTATTCCAGGCTCTTCGCTGCTTTGAACGGATCTAGGCTCGATGCGAATAAGAGCGTGTCATCGACATATTGGGGGATTTGAACTTGGGCAGTGACAGAATCTTGTGGCACTCCTGATGTCACAGGCCCTATGAGTGAATCTGCTCCGTTAACGCTCTCATAGTATTGTCTGTTGGGAAGAAAGCTTGGGGTGACTCTTATCATCTCTTCCGGGAATCCAAACTTGATCAACTCAACCTTCGTGCCAGATGGAATCGAAAGCATTCTCGATATCTAAAGCACACACAACCATGGGAATGTTTTGCTTATTCAAGCGAGAAACAGTTTGGTCATGCAAGTATGAGATGGTGTGCTGGGTGCCATACTTGCGCCTAAAACCAAATTGGTATTCGAGAATTCTCTACTTGAGGTCACAATGGTTTTTTTGATCGTTTTCATCCAAGCTAGGAAGCAGAGAGATAGGATGGAAATGCCTGGCTTCTTTACTTTTGCCCTTCTTTACTTTTACCCTTCTTATGAATGGGAACAATCTTGGCCACTATCCATGAATTCGGAACCATTGTTCAGGGCATTGTTAAATACAATGCAGAGGATTCTGAGCATAGAGAGTGGTAGATGTTTAATAATGAAATTAGACATTCCATCATACCCAGAAGACGTCTTGCTTTTTATACCCCGCAGCAGTTGCACCAAGTATCCCCTATTGACAAAGTGGAACTGGTCATCTGCTTGCGGATCATCCGAAGGATTTTCGGATGACATTGAGCCCAGTGGCTCTCGAAGTGTATTCAGGAAGCGATCTACTTCTTGTTTTACCATGTGATACTTATTAAGTGTGATCAAACGTGTATTGTGGACAACGGTTTCATTTATAATGCCATTGATGGACTCTACAGGATTATCAGTCTGACGGTATGCTAAGGTTCGCTAAGACAGGCTGGTTTTTAGGGGACTTTCAATGAAGCTGAAAACGGAGCGGAACTGAAGTCGAAGCTTCACGGCAAAGTGATAAGACATACCGGGTTGTGTCCAGCAGTAGGGGGGATCAATACTGCTGTACAGTTCGTCTGAGAGGAGAAAGAAATATATTGCTGAACTACTACTTGGTCTCGTTGGTGAATTCGGAGCAACTACTTGTAAGGGAATGGGAGGGCTACTTAGTTGCAGCCATTCCAGCAACACCCTACCGTTTCCATTGACTACAAAATCTCCCCATTGTGGGTGTCTTAAGTTAACATTACCACCGATGAGTGAATATTTATACTGATATGTAATTGAGCTAATGACTCCGAAATCAGGTATCAGACTTGACTTTGGCGAATTATATCCAACGTACAGAAAAACAACAAGGATTCGCCTATGGTTCGTTGTTTTGATGAAAGCTGTAGCTATAGCGCAGCACTTAAAATTCACATAAGGGACTTAAGGGAACACAATGGGATCCAAATCAAAATTACTCCTAAGAGAGCCAAACCACCATTTTAGTTGTCAAATATTGTGGTGTAGCCTCTGAAACCAACCCTATGAATTCCTGAAAGTCTGGTTTCTGTTATCATTACTAATTGTGATTGCAATACATCAAGAAGATGTTGATCAGACGCTTTTTGCGCTATCGAGATGAGCGAAGCGCTATTGAATGTGGCAACATCAACCAACTTACATCAGAAGGGTAGTCAGCAGATTGAGAGTGACAAGCAGCCCCTCATGATCAGTTCCCACCGCTAATACTTGACTAATAAAGTCATTTATCAGTCCAAGGTTGGCTTTAATAGAAATAGCCCTGTAGAGGTTGGAACTCGCTGAGTTTTGGTTTCAACACTTTGCTACTCCATCCAATACTGCTTACAAGTATTCAAAAGTAAGCAGGTTTTTAGTAATAAACAGTTTTATTATTCCTTTTTTTTTTAAAAAAAAAAAAACAAACCAAAAGTGATTAATATCAATGCATATATTTTGCTCAACAATCTAAATGCTTTATTTACATTTGTTGTTTGATGAAGTCAATGTGGGCAGATACGCGAGTGTAGACAGATGGAGCATCAACACTTCCGCATGGAATGTATCCCCAGGAGACGACACCGATGAGTTCGTTGTTTTGGATGAGTGGGCCACCAGAGTCACCGCTACAAGCCGAAACACCACCGGTCAATGGTCCAGTGCAAATGTTGGTCTCATGGAGTGGTGAAGCTCCTTTTCCTCCCAAATGAGCTTCGCATGCGCTGTATTCAATGATTGGTTTGTCGACAGTCATCAAGTATCGTGGCATGGAAGCGGTGTTGGTGTTGGAAACGCTGCCCCAACCGTAGAGGGTGACTTGGCCACTGTGTATGGTCTCAGCTGCAGGCAAGGCAATAGACTGAACGTTACTGTTTAAATTGAAGGCACTGCTGAGAAGAATGACTCCAATGTCGTTTGGTCCAACTCCTCCTGTGTATTTTGAGTGTTTGACTTGCTTGGAGACACCAACCTTTTGTGAACCAGACGTCGACTTGACGTCATGCAAGCCAGCGACTACGGAAACCAATGAGTTGGAATATCCCATGCAATGAGCGGCAGTAAGGACGTGCCTGGGGCCAATGAGTGATCCACCGCAGAAATGGCTGCTGAAATACTGCAATGAAACAATGTAAGGAGCAGCGTGGGCTGGGGCTTCCTTGCCACCAACTACTCGGCCAGTGAAGGGCGAGACTTGGAAGCTTGGGAATCCATAGTGGATTTCGTTGCCAAGCACGGTGGCGACAGCCAAAGCCAAAACGAAAACAGTCTTCATCATTGAAATACAACTGACTAACTCCTGACTTCGGCCCTGGTTTTATAGTGAAATTTACAGATCAATAAGAATGATAGCGCAGTGATTAAAGATTTAATTTAGACGTAATTAGTTGATAACATCTTTCAAGTATATCAATGTGGTACGTCTACATGCGTTTTAATATCGTCATTGGCGATATTCTTATCCAAACTGTCACAAAGGATTAAACCATCATGATAAACTTTGACATAATATTGGTGTATATCGAAGTTCACGGAACATAAAGGCATTTGATTTAGATACAATATACTTCGATATATCGCTGATGAATGTGTTCATATATTCTCAATACTTGATGAATGTACTCGTTTCATTATATTCGTACTTTCCGTTCCAAGAATAAATGTTTGACCGTTGCTGGATTTTCCCAAGAAAAGAAGCAAAGATGAAAGAAAATATTTGATTAATTGATTTATTTTTTTCCTGCATCATACTCCTAATGTATTTACAATTTCTTTTGTATCACGCCATCTAAAAAAAAGTAATTGCAAGAAACGATATAAATTAACCAAAACAAGATTTGGTTAATTTATATCGTTAATATCGTTAACACAAAATCGGAAAAAATTGCTAGAGATTGAAATGACTTTAGTCGTTAACATTGCTGTTTTTGCTGCTGCCAAGTAGCTACAATAGCTTTCCATCTTCAGTTTATTATTATTTATTTGAAGACTCAAATATAAAAAAAAATTTTGATTTTTTATCGAAAAGTTTTCTTATAAAAAAATATAAAATAAATTATGGCATAGATGTGATGAATCCCCAGTTTCCATGATGCTCTATATATAAGTAAAGCATTTATAACAGTGTTCCCTAGTTTTTTTTTTAACTATAAGTCATTCTTTAGGCCCCCGTTTCTAATATTGCCATAAATGCATAAGTGCGAGAAGACGTGCAAGTCTTCTCTCGCTCTTCACCATTTTTGTACATATATGCTTCTGTTTTCCTAGTAAACTACAGACCTAAACACTTCTAAAATTCACTCTTAAATAGACCGCCGTTGTCGTTGCTGGCATAAATATATGTCTTAATTCTGTACCATTGTAGCTAGTAAACTAGAGTTTGCTTGTATCATTATGTAAACTGCACTTTTTTAGGAAAAATGAATAGTGTCGGAAAGAAAAATTATTTCGTTAATAATGGGGTCCTTTTACAAAAATTTAAAAAAAAATGGGTTAATGAAAACGGCACTCATATATTTACGTGACTGAATCTGGTGTCCGGCGTTGGAATATGCTCAGGAGGAAGTTTGACGTCTCTGTGTGTAGATGGCTTGAAGCTCCCGATCTGTACTTACGCTGGGCGTCACTGAACTTTCGCGAGAAGTGGCGCCCAAATCTCACCATTAAGCTCTTCGAGAACCGCGCCCATGGACGTATCCGATGCATCGATCGAATGCCTTAGAATTACCGCAAAAGTTGTTCCAGCTGCCGGGTTCCAGTTGATTAGACGTGTATCTTGTTCTTTGGCTCCAAAAAGTAATTTATGTAAAGAGGATTGAGTTTTCGCCGCGCCTTTGTTAAACCGTCTGTAAACATTGCCTGCATCTAAAAATCTTCGTAATTATGCGAAGTTGGCCTTTTGAAGTTCGAGATTGCTTGCGGTCGTTCTGGAAGCGGTTTCGTATTTTGCTCTCCAATTGCATATCTCAAATAGTTCATCGAAGCTGCTCCAAAAACCCATTTCGAAACAATGATAGAGAGTCCGTATTCTCACAACCTCTGGAAAATTATTTCGAGATGCTGTCGGTGCTCTTCATGACTTTTTGAAGCAACAAGGATATCATCGATATATCTTCGTATGTAATGGTTGTATATGTAATGGTTGAGATTTGTTGAAGAGGCTATTCGCTGATGTTGGTGGTGCAAGAGAGGCTAGTTGTGCTATCTATAACCTTCCGGGCTCGCAATTCCACCACAATTCCGTGGTGTTTCGAAAGATTCGCTCCAATTATGTGCTGAGAAACGTCTGCGAAGGTGAAGCTTCAGTTGGAAAGGCGTCGAAAACCGAAATCCAATGATATAAGCTTTTGACCATAAGAAAAGATTGTCAAATTATTCGCAGCAATCAATTTAAAATTCGTCGATTTCTTATAACTTGGTGAGAAATACCGCGGAAGAACCATATGTCAGATCCTGTATCAAAAAAGTAGCGAATGCCAGCTTTTCTGTCAGCGATAATTAGGCGGTTTCTGTCAGTTCCGTCGTCTCCGATCGTTTTCCGCTGGCTTGACATTGTTTAACTGGCAGTGTGAACGACACGTTCTTCCCCTAACGCTGAATTTTGCTTGAAAGTACACAATCTGTCGTTTCTTGTCTCCCTGGATTTTGAACTGCGTCGCGATCCATGGTATCGCCCTCTAGATCTGTTTCGGATGCAAGTTTCTAGTCGGCTGAGCTGATTGGCCAGTTGTGCCAGGACATTGTCACGTGGTGTTTCAGGTGTTGCTGCGCTGGCATCATGTCCGCCATCTTAGCGAGCTTCTCAACGTCCAGTTTACTTGAAATGCCTAAGGCTACTCGTATTTGCTCCGACAGTTGTTCTAAAAGCAGGGTTTCAAGTTTTTGAGATAGTGCGAAGGCTTTTTGCCATCGCGATTATGACCCTGCGAAATTCTTGGAAGTCCCGTCTCTTCTGATTCTGCGAAAACTAAAAGAATCCGCTGCTTCACAGCTCCATATTTATTCATAGGTGGCGGATTCTTGGCATTAGATATTACATGCAAGCATGATTTCCACCTTGGCATGTTAAATCACTTCAATTTTTTTTCGTCCTGCGTAATTCCATGCGTGTGGGTGGACCGCGGCTTCTACTTGCTTAAACCTGAACACCGGATCCGCTTTATAAAACGCCGTAAATTTGCTTATGTGCGCTGACTGTATATATACTGACATGGGCAGGCTGCGTGGCGTGCTTGGTGACGGATTCCCTTGCTCCTTCAGGTCTGTCTGCTAGGCAATGCTTGTTCTGGGTTAGACATCTTAAGTTGTAAGTTTAAAATTAGCGTGCGCTAAATAAAATTACAAATAGCATTAGTGTGCACAGATAGTTGTACTCGATTTCGAAGCCAGTGTAGTTAAATCTTGACGTACGGGGTCACCCTTTCTGTGAGCTCTAAAATGAACAAAGGGTAAACTGCTTTGTACAAATTATGTATTGATTCAACAGAAAATATATGTATCAACAATTAATCTACAACACGACCACTCTCGACGGCGTCTGCAAGAAGAAGGAGTTTGTGACGTTTTTGCAAAGGGCTGATGACGACACGATGCGAAAACTTTTGTTACTATCACGAT
The DNA here is from genome assembly GCA_963978885.1 of Nemotelus pantherinus. Taxonomy (NCBI): domain Eukaryota; kingdom Metazoa; phylum Arthropoda; class Insecta; order Diptera; family Stratiomyidae; genus Nemotelus; species Nemotelus pantherinus. The sequence goes on from OZ022266.1 coordinate 8,944,581, forward strand.
CATTGTAGCCAACCTTGCGGTCCCTAGAAACCCTTATTTCTAGCGCCATCTCTTAAAAAAACTAATAATTATTAACCCCCACACTTGGTAGTTTGATTGATTATTATTACATTTAAGTATATCAATATTGTTGCCACCGATCATTATTATATTTTCATCTAAATATTCAAGGTAATTTAAGCTGCCTTGAGAAGGGGCTCCATAATGAGTGCCGAATCTTAAAAAACTATTAAAAAACTAGTAGTTGAACGATGATCATATTGTACTGGTTTTCGTAAACTAGAGTTTTGAAGTTGAAATTGTTTTTTATGTAAACCTTGGTACCTTCTACAGCTGAATCTCGAAACTTTAGCACTGCAAATTACAATTAGATATTATTGGCAAATACTTCATATTCGTAAAGCCAAGTTTCGCCTAAGATAATGATACCAGGATCATTTAAAAATGAAGCTGTAATTTATAATTACTGAAATTTATTTCCAACACTTCTGACATTTGCATAAAATATTTTTAGAGATTGCACTGGCATGTGATTTAGGAGGAATATAATACATATTTGAAAGACGTTATCAAATAATTCCGTCTAAATTTAATCTTTAATCGCTGCGCTATCGCTCGTATTGATCTAAAAATTTCACTATAAAACCAGGGCTGAATCCAAGAGCTAGTCAGTTGTATTTCAACGATGAAGACTGTTTTCGTTTTGGCTTTGGCTGTCGCCACCGTTCTTGGCAACGAGATCCAATATGGATTCCCAAGCTTCCAAGTCTCGCCCTTCACTGGTCGAGTAGTTGGTGGCAAGGAAGCCCCAGCTCACGCTGCTCCATATATTGTTTCACTACAAATGCTGAGCAGCCATTTCTGCGGTGGATCACTCATTAGCGCCAAGCACGTCCTTACTGCCGCTCATTGCATGGATTATCCGAACATGTTTGTTTCCGTAGTCGCCGGCTTGCATGACATGAAGTCGACTTCTGGCTCACAAAAGTCTGGTGTCTCCAAGCAAGTCAAACACTCAAAATACACTGGAGGAGTTGGACCATTCGACATTGGAGTCATTCTTCTCAGCAGTGCCTTCAATTTAAACAGTAACGTTCAGCCTATTGCCATGCCTGCAGCTGAGACCATCCACAGTGGCGAAGTTACCCTCTACGGTTGGGGCAGCGTTTCCACCACCAACACCGCTTCCATGCCACGATACTTGATGACTGTCGACAAACCAATCATTGAATACAGCGCATGCGAAGCTCATTTGGGAGGAAAAGGAGCTTCACCACTCCATGAGACCAACATTTGCACTGGACCATTGACCGGTGGTGTTTCGGCTTGCAGCGGTGACTCTGGTGGCCCACTCATCCAAAACAACGAACTCATCGGTGTCGTCTCCTGGGGATACATTCCATGCGGAAGTGTTGACGCTCCATCTGTCTACAGTCGCGTCTCTGCCCACATTGACTTCATCAAACAGCAAATGTAAATAAAGCATTTAGATTGTTGAGCAAAATATATGCATTGATATTAATCAATTTTGGTTTGTTTTGAAAAAGAAAGAAGAAAACTGTGTTTTTTTAAAAAAACTGCTTAAATTTGAATACTTGATAGCAGTATTGGATAGAGTAGCTGAAAGCGAAACTCAGTCATTTTGTTTTCGGATATCTTTGTGGAGAGCTTGGAGGTTTTTTGTTACATTTTTTTTTTACATATTTATTATATATATCGAAGATTTACAATGTACTTAACTCCTATTTCGTCGCTAATCATATCAGAGAATTAATAATACCCAAAAAAAAGTTTAGTTATCGTAATAAATAGTTTAGTTATGGAGCAATCAATATATTTTGTATCCTGGCCTCAGATATGCATAAAAAGCGAATTCTAACTAACAGCTTGAATTGTATGATGCTTACTTATTTGTAAAAAGTGGCGGTCTTCGGTAGTTTTATTTGGTCCCTATTGACCAAGACTTGGTGTGGCAGACTTACGCAATGGCACAAGACTTGGGAGGGAAAAGTTGTATCCCGAACATCACCTTTTTCGACTTTGGAATAAAGCAGTGTGAACTTTGGGCAACTGTTCGTTCAATCGCTTCTGTAAAATAAACTAAGTTTACTCACATATGGAGGTGGAAGAAATTGATACCAAATGAAAACAATTTTTGGGCGACTCAAAGCTAAAAATCGAAGAATGCATTCTCCCAAATGGTTACAATTTTCCTGAAACACTACTTGAAACGTTTTGGCTATGAATCTATTGTTTCATATAAAAGCAAATTATCCTCTTTTTGGACAAGCGCTCACAGGCAGTATTTCTATCTATTTCTATGAATCTAACGGTTTGAAATTTGAAATCGCAGTTTTCATGAAAAATTGGAATTTTAACCATCATCCTAGCTCACTCAGCACTGTTTCTAAAAGTTTAAGGATATTTTCTTGTGAATTAAAAGAAACTCTGTTAGTTAGTATACAACCATGTCTCCTGAAAAGTTCAGTTCGATCTGATTATTATTATTATCTGAAGCAAAGCTCGAAGGAAGTGTTTCTAGTAATTTCAATAGATTGAAGCCTGGAGCTCTACGGTGGACTTTAAAAATAATACGAATTGCATGTTTTTGTTTAGCAATCAATGAATTCAATTTAGTAACATGTGACCACCCCAACAGTATAAACCATATTGTAGTTTACATAGAAACATGTTGTAGACTAATTTTATAACTTAAGGAGGGAAGTATAAGCTCAAGTGATAAAGTTGTCTAACAAAGCTATGAAAATATGTTGTTAAATACAGAATGTGATCTCTCCGGTTTCGACCTTGATAAAAATGCAGTTCGCGGGCGACGTCATACCTGCTGACCCAATGTAGAACCGTAGTTGCCTCTTGGTTCGGGAGGGAGTACATTTTCGGCACCAATCCTCTACGTCTTCTCGGGTCCGGAGCCAATAGAACCGTTCTCGCGCTTTTACTAGGGTCTTGTTTACTCCCTGGTGGCCTCCCGACGTTCATTCGTGCATTTCCTGTAGTATCCATTTTGATCGGCTTTTTGGAAGAAGAATTTGCAGCCTGCATGATGTACCATCCACCGCTTCCCACTTCCGCTTCAGCACGCCATTCTCAACCCTCAGAGAGTTCCATTGGGCCCAAAAGCTTTTCACGACAGCACCATGCTCCAATATATCCTATTCCGGACGCTCCGTGCACTCCTTCCATACGAGTAATGACCCAATTTCGTTGTCGGCTAGCTGAGCGTTTCTGATCTCCTCCGATAACCATCCTCCGTTGCTTTCAACCGTTAGTAACTGTACCGCCATGCTGGATCATTTTCCTCCAGACGGTGGCAATGTCTGCAGTTGGTTAGACAGGGACGACGAGACAACGCATCAGTATTCCCATATATCCCACCTCTATGATGAACTATCTCATAGTCGTATGATTGTAGTCTTTCGATCCATCTAGGGACTTGCCCTTCGAGATTTTTGAACAGGCTCCTCAGCGAAGCGTGATCAGTTTGTAGAACGAATTATTACCCATATAGTGCTTGTGGAATTGCTTTGTTGCCTCTATTATAGCCTGTAGATCTCTCCGAGTTATACAGTAGTTCTTTTTGCTTTTTGAGAGAACGCGACTGAAGTACGATATGACTTTTCTTCGCCATCTATTTGCTGTGAAAGCAATGCTTCCGCTGTTACTCGCGTCGGTATCAACAACAAACATCTTCCCTGGCTTCGGATATGCCAGCACGAGAGCTTCGCAGAGCCCCATCCTTAGTGTCTCAACGGCTTCCTGAAACTCCTCGTTGCAAGCAAAGGAGCGGTTTTTCCTGGTCAGCTGAAGCAAAGTCCTTGACGAACCTATGGTAGTATGTAACTTCATAGCTGGCGTTTGTTACTCGGTGTTGGCCAACTTTTGACGGCCTCTATTATTTCTGAATCAGTTTTGACACCGTCTGAAGACGCGACGTGTCCCAAATATTTTACTTCAGCTGCAAAGAGTGTGCACTCTTTAGGACTCAGTTTCAAATTTGCCGCTCGCAGCCTTGAGAGCACCTCTCCCATATATGCTCATCGAAAGTTTTTACTATGACGATTATGTCGTCCAGGTATAACAGGCATGTCTTCCAGCTCAACCCACGTAGGACGCATTCCATCAGTTGCTGTAGTCCTGTACCGACCGAGAACGCGGTTTTCTCTTGGTTCTTCTTGTCAATTTTCACTTACCAGTAACAACTAAATAAATTTATCTCCTCTTTAGAAACTGGATATAGGAACAATGTGGTTTGAGTTCGAGGCAGTAAAGACTGATAGGCAGCTGAAAGAATAAATGATGTTATTTTATGTCGAACTGTTGAAAAATGATTGCTGAATTCTTTTAAAATGTTTGATTTGCTATCACTTGGGATTAATTCCCCATTCGATGCTTGGATAGAATTATTAAAACCTATCCTATCTCGTTTTGCGCTTTTAACCTCATTAATTAGATCCCACATGTTTCTAACAAGCTATAGCTACTACTTTAAAATAGGATTCTATAATGGTCGGATTTAACTATGCGAAGCAGAGATTTCAAATTATTCTATAGAGAATGTACTTTTCTCTCAAAGCTATGTTGAACGGATGCTTTGATAGCTTTTGAGCAAGTATATCTTTATTTGCAATGGGTTAAGTCGACCAATAGTCATCCATGGCTCCAGCTTCTTGAAACTATATCTGTTCCCAACAAGACCATTCGTGCTGTTCTGTAAAAAAGTCAAAAGGTCATTGAAGAAAATCGTAATTGTCTCAGAATATACATCATTCCATGGCTCAATTTCAAGATTGGCTTTAAGTTCGGTAGAGTTAATGGCTTTTTTAGGCTGCCTGGTTGAGCAATGGGTCGGCAGGTCGAGAATGTAATTTTAGCTAAGGTTATAAAATGGTCTGTTATAAAAGATTCACAAATGGCTGACTTAAAAACATCTCCTTTACGATATTTTGCAAAAATATGGTCCACACAAGATTGGCCGCGTAGTATTTGCCCCTGTACATCCGCACAGATAGTTGATAAAGCCATGTTCATGAAGTACTAGCAAGTAATTGTGACCAACCTGACTTAAGTTATTGTTTTAATACATCAATATTTTGATCACCAATCAACAGATGATTAAGATAGATTCATAGTGTAATAATTGGAGTTAAATGTTTAAAATAACTTGAAGAGTTCTTATATTGATTGCAGTATCACTCTCCCTTGTCCTGACTAGTATGGTCAAAATTTTAACCCAAACGTATTTGCACTTGGTATTTTGTTTCAATTGTCTTGCGTCTCTTAGCAGCGTTCTAAATGAGTCGTTGATATAAATGAACTTATTAGATCGTACTTGGTTGATAACCTTGTTCTTAGAAGAAGATGATGAGAATTTAACGGAGCCAGCCCCAGCCCCGACGGTTAAGAGTTGGCAAACGTTATTTTTTAAATTTGAACCACGTTCGATAGGCATCCCAACAATATCTATGAAGTTATTTAGCATTTGTTGTTCAACGTGATTAAGTTTTGCCTCTAACATACAAATATTTTTTTTTTTGGGGTAAGTTGGTCAATTGGTCAATTTTTGCAAGAACATCAGAACTGATCTGCTGTAGTTTCAATATCGCTTTGAACAAACTTTGTATTGTGATTTCAGTCAGCCCATTTGCACTAAATGCGGACGGCATATATATATATATATATATATATATATATATATATATATATATATATATATATATATATATATATATATATATATTTATATTTATATTTGTATATATCAGTAAGAGCCCAATTAAACGTTTAATTAAAGCAAGTCAACTGAAAAATGCATATCAAATTGATAAAATAATGCAAAAAATTAATAACTATTTTTGTTTTACTTCGTCTTTCTCATTACTTTTAACTATCTGTTTTTCATGCTTACATTCAAATTTCTGCTTTTCTTTCTTAAATCCATTTTTCGTTCTCACGTCATGTCCTTAACGACACCTTCTGCTCAGCTATTGGGCTATACTGTTTTTGTCCTCCGTCATCACGACAACAATAAAATTAAGGGTGTCCTCTGCGTGTGGTCTATCGAGTATATATTCTGAAACTCGTTACGAAAAAAACGGAGAAATGATGTTCGAGTCATACTTTTCTGTTTATTTAGCAGAATTTTTATCCTTAAAAAAAATTAATAAAAATATAAAAACACTCGCGGCCTCAAGATGCCCTTGAACGCCCTCTTCTCAAAAAGTCCGTGTCGATCCACTGCTAAGAGTTGAGCTATCTACGTAATTTGGCACAGAATAATGCACATTTCGTATAAATCCCAACTTATTTGATGGTAAATCTTTTGATGTGTTTTTTCCAAATGAGTGTTCAAAGTTTAACAAAACCATTGAAAATATTGTCCCATTTTTTTACATTAAAAAAACCTGACTATATTTGAAAAATTTCAAAATCTTTAAAATTGGCAAATTTTGGAGAAAAAAAATCGCTTATGCGCATTTTATTAACATGAGATACAGAGATACAAAAATCAAAGCATATAAAATGTTGAAAAAAGCTTGTGCCCAAATATAGCGACATGTTTTCTGAAGATACAAAAAAAATGAGACAGTACTCCAATTGTCAGGCAGACAATAAATTGATGAGAATATTGTACAAAACCTGGACGTTTGAACCTTTGCCTAGTCATTTTCATTGATCGACTGCAGATACATAAGCAAATCTACAGAAGCTCTTACATTAATTAAAGAAAAAAATTATATATCCTTCGCAAGGTATAAAAATAAAACTCAAAAATTTTTCAACGATCTCAAATTCAATGTCTTTGTCTCAAAGAAAACCCCAAAGCAAAGAAAACAGCTTTGTATGTTCGACTTCATGCCTGTGAAAAATCATACTTGATTCAACAAGGGAATTCCATCAAATAAATCATTCGTATGATGCAAATCCATTCCCAGATATGTTTACTTTTTTATTCATACATAAGGAATACGAATTTTTGTAGATTAGATTTAATTGATTTTGCTGAGTTGAATTATTTATACTCAGTTCGATGGTAAAAAATATAAGTCTTGTCAATTAATTAATCGCAACGTCTCGAGCTTTAATATGTTATGACATATCTTAATACCAGAACTCTATTAAATATTTACTGCTAGCTTATCATATTAGTACATTGTCGGCTGCTTAAATCGATGCGGTTTTAATTTCTAAAATACGAATCAAAAATTTCATGAAGGCATAGTGAGTTTAGCAGTTTTTGGAAAAGATTTTAAAGACTTAACGCTGAGCCAATTTAGTATATTGTCGATAGCTTGCGATATGAAGTCATTGTGTATTATTATTATGCTATAGATATAAAAAAAAAAACAGCTGACTTAACTTCCTAGGTTCATCTGTTTGCAATTCTTAATTCAATGAAAGCTTGACAGATTTCATTCATCACACAAGTTCTTCCGGGGCAGGATAACGCTTCAAAATTATGTAAACAAAGGAAATATAATTTTTATGATAACAAGAATAGAACACTTTCGACTAGATAAAATAAAGTCTTGACGGCTACTCCTGCAATTTCCACAAAGCTTTTTAAATTTATCTAAAAACGTTCTCCGCTGTATCATGTTGCTATACAGCAGAATTCCACTATCAAGGTCAATTCTAGTCTTGTCCTTGCAATACTCTACTAAATTTTGATCACATGACTAATTCCTGAATGAAAATAATCATCAAACCAGATGAAATAAAGTTTTTATTCATTTTAATTTTAACTCTAATAACATATTTTTTGCCTCCAACCAGGTAGTGTTTGGTGTTTCTTTTTCACTTTTGAAAGGTAGAAATAAGACGTTATACCTGAAACCAAACAACTTCGCTTATACAAATTGAATTGCGTCTAAGAACGAAGGGAAAGATAGGAAGGTTGAAGTACTTATTCTAGTAAACAAAAATATAAATCACTAGTCTATCGAATCTGAAAACACAGCGATAATCAGCATAATTTCTTTCGAACTTATCAATTAAATACATATGTATGTATCGTGTTTCTCCGGAAAAAAAATATTTACCTTGAAAAATGTAGTGCATTGCTATCGAAGGCTGTTTGACTTGCATCTGCTCGAATTCTTAAAACCAAATATAAAATATTTAACTGTTTTAGAACAATTAGACAAGCAAGGTTCTACTGGACATCATTTTCAGATAAATCGATATGTTCACGTTTGTATAGAGTCTGCGTAGGATTCGCCTTCTGGTGCAGGCCCACACCTTTTCGTTTTTCTTAAGTAATGGTTTCACTGACATCACAACTGACAACAACAATTTCAAATGATACTATTCGCGCGATTGCCATCATGACCCTTTGGTCTGCTCCTTCAAATTTCTATTAATAAAGCGATTGCATACCGTAATTATTTGAGGTACCTAAATTTTAAAATATAGTCAGAACCAAGAAAATTGATGAGCTAGAATAGTCCTACTACAACCCTTATTAAGCATATAGGGTTGAAGCTGATAGGTGCTTCATTCACAATCAATTTATAAGAGTGCAAAATGATAAGTTTCACAACTCTTTTTACCCCTGATTTGACTTAGGTACCAGGTAAGTTTGGGTTGAGCTGGCTGACTCAAAGTCACACATAGACCTATTGATCCATAAAAATGCCAGATAAGTGGACCAAGAGAAAGAAGGTTCCGTCCAAGCGGCCATCGAAGGTCCCGAACTTTTTTGCTAACTGAAGGATGTCTTTCAGCCTCTGTTCCGCCACGTGCAAGAGATCAACCAGCCAGGTCTCACCGAAACAGCGATGGTTTTCTCCAGTGCCGGGCAGTGACGCAGGAAGTGTTAGATTGTTTCCTACAAGTACAATACCCTTGTGACCAGGAACCTAGAAAATTTAGACATATTCTGTTGTTGCCCAGTCTATTCAGAGCATGAATGCAGTTGAATACCCACTTCGATTTGTATGTCTGAGACATCAGTGCTTTTACCGCCGCCTGACTGTCTGCGAAGATGTTGATCTCCTCACTTGTAGTATCTTTGATATATACTCGGTCTGCGGCTTTACGTATTCCTGGAAAATAATACTCTACCTGGAAAATACTACAGTGCTTAAGAAGTCTGAAAGCTGTTTCTTTGTCAGAGCCTGCAGAATATGCTACAGCACCCACTCCTGCCCCTGTTTTAGAGCCGTCAGTATAGATGCTAAAGGCTGCTGCGCCCAATTGCTAATTCATTCCTGTCCATCTCTTTTGAGTGCGGCAGTGATTCGTCAAGTGTTGACAAGCCATTTGCAAGGCCGAGTAATAGGTCAGGCATCAGACCTTCGAAACGTAGCATAAACAGGCAATCGCTCGCTTCGTCTATTCAGCATTCTTATACGAATAGTTTAGGAAGCATGGCTGTTCAGGATCGCCATGACCAAAATTATCCGAAACTATCTAAACCAGAAATGGAGACTCTGAGTCGTAACTTTTCAGTCCGCAGTGAAGCTAAAAGTGACGTGGTAGATCGCGGCACCCATAACTTTGAAGTTGAAGCAAATGCGGAGCCGATAGTTGGAGTTTTGCGTGAATTTGATAAGACTATTGCAAGAGAATCTAAAATTCCGAAACGATCAGAAAGAGATAAAGCGGCAGAAAAGCATCTCCAGCTATATATATATATATATATATATATATATATATATATATATATATATATATATATATATATATATATATATATATATATATATATATATATATATATATATATATTACTCTTAATTTAAATCTCTATATTTTCGACAACATCCTCCATTGTACAAATGCAAAAGCACCGACATAAATATTAATACTTCCGTGATGAATAAAGCCGGCCTGTCAGCGTAATACATAGCCTTCAACCCACGAAAAATTGATTTTCTTCCTTTTTCATTAAAAATATACTTAGAAAGCCAGCAATGCCAACTAATTTCGAATTTTATTTCCAAGAGCGCACCTTGTTTTTCACCTCCTTCGAAATTTAACTCAATCCCGAGCACAAATAAAATTACAAACTTCTTTTGATTTAAAATTATTTCCCGAGACCACTCCAACGGGGAACATAAAACTCATGCACGTCTTCGTATATGGATTATAGTAATATCGCATGACCATGTGTTTGCCTTGCGACGTTTTCGGTATCATTAAGCAGTATCCTGGAAAGAAACATAGTAAGTGCAATTACTGATAACTTTCTTTATATATGAGTTTAACGTACTACTGAACCCTAAAATTGGTTGAATTGTGGACAGTAGCATAAAAATCGTATATAGTAAGAACACCTTTTGAGCAACTAGACTCATATTTAGCTAAAATGAACGATAAAATGGCAATATTATTTGCTCGGATGACTGAAAATAAAAACGTCAGAATAGCAAAATGTTTTGATGATAATTTAAAACGTTTTGTCAATCGCTTTCTAGTTACCCTCGTTAGAAAATACTTTAGTCTAGAAATAAACTTCAAAACTGTATTGGCTGCAACATCCTATTGTATCCGTATATTATTTATTACACTTTTTATTTGAAGATTTTTCTAGTTTTCTAGACCTAGTTTTTTTCTCCCTTATTTTGATAATCGATTCTGTAATTAGATTCAATTTGTAAATGTATAATTTTTGCTATCACCATTATTTTCCAAAAATCCATTTCAAGCATAATCAATTTTTTCCACAAAGCATATATTTCTTATCAGGTTCGCTAAATAATTGCAATTATCTTTAAGTTGGTTTTAAAACGTTTTGCTCTAAACAACGATCGCTTTTTATATTCCGTGTAAAAGGCATAAATTACTAAACTGTAGCGTTATTCACCTTTTTTCACTGCATGGTCTTTTGTTGTATAAGCAATTTAGAATTTTAAAATTGACCGTTCACTTTTTCTTTTCAGTGACATTTCTACATGAAACTGGGTTTTACTTGAATTAGTCCCAAGCATTTCGCTGTCCGTTGCAAATTTATCGTCTGGTTATCGATTGTTAGTTGTGGTGGTTGTTGTCTGTGTTGTCTTATTATGAAGATCGCTTGCGTCTTCTCATCATTTATTTGAATTTTTCACTTATGGAAATATTTTAACAAGGTATCAATGCAGGATTGCAGCTATAAATATATAGCTTCTGCTTGCTTTAGGGTATAGTATTTGGATGTATAATCGACGTTCAGAGGTACTTTTTCATTGAACACATTGAGAATATCTGTATAGACTAAGCAATATTGGACATAGAGTGGAACCTTGCGGGACTACACCTTCTATTGTCCGCATTGAGTCCGCATTCTTATGCAAAAAGCTCTCCCCTGAAAAAATGATGTAACTAGTTGTATGAAGGGTAGTGAAATTTGGAGTGCATGCAGTTTGAAAATTACTCCCACGCGCTAGACTTAATCAAATGGCTTGGCTACATCGAAGATGACCAAGCCCGTTGATTTTCTTTGGTTGAACTCTGTAGATATGTGCTGCACCGCTCTTGTGAGCTTTAGTTTCGTGGATTGCAGTGGCTGGAAGCTTAACTGTTCCTCCGGGTTAATGAATCTTTGATGGATCTCAACAAGTCGGTAGAGAAGAAAGCGCTCAGATATTTTTCCTACCTAGGATAGGAGTCTTATAAGCCTTCAGTTGTGTGGGAAGTGAAATTCTTTGCCTAGTTCAGGCAAAACTTCTATAATCGCTGCCTTCCAGACCTCAAAGAAATTTCTTGTTCAAAAATACCGCTCATTAAATCCGTCAAGATCTCCAGTATGCTGTCAGGGAGGTGTCTTAGCCATTCATTGTCAATTGAGTCAGGTCTAAGTGCTTTCCGCTTATATAATTCACTGAATAGCTGTTTGATTTCTTTGAAATTAACTGGCCTAATTTGAGAGTTTCTTGTTGTCGCAGAGGCAAAGATTTGATGAACAAACTATGTTTCACTGAATTTAATACAACTTTTTATTCCACGCTAAAATCATTCTCCGGAGAGCGGAAGCTCCATTGTCACTGCGAAAACCTCTGCCTTGCCAGCACTATCAAATTTAAGGCCATGTAACTGAAGCAAAGCAATTTTGTTTTCGTGTCATACGCCAATAATTGTCATCTCCAGGTCCCTTGCTGGGCAGAAAGTCACCTCACTTATCGTTGCGGAACTGCGTGATCCGACAGGTGATCACATTTATGAGCTGATTTGTTTCAAGTATTAGGCTAAATTCACCCGTACTCCTACTTCTTCTTCGAATTCTCTTCTTCCTCCTTAGGATATCTATTATATCTCATGGAAGCTAGTAAAGGTTCGTCACCACTATCGGAGTTTGAATCATATTCTCTTCTTTTGCCTGCTTTAGTTTGGTTGATAGAGTTTCTATTACTCTATTTATGTCTCTCGCGATTTCGAACGTTTGATCGAAGTGTTCGATCGCCACTGCGTCGGAAAGTGTCCCAATATAATCTCTTCATCATAGGTAGAGGCTCGTCAATAGAGACGTCTTCAACGATGAGGAGTAGCAGTTTGTAGTCAGATGGAAGGTCATCGAGGGCAGTCAGTCGCAAATTATGATGGCATTTTTGCGACAGCCCTGTGTCTAGGACGTGACTGTGAACTCTGCCAAATTATGTGCGTTTGTTTGGAAGATGCAGACTTATACAGTTTTCCACGATGAACATTTATAGCTCGATTTCAGTTTGGTTACTTCTCACGTCTCCACAGTACGATGATAAGCGTTTAGGTCTCCTGCAAGAAAAATAGGAACAGCTGGTATTTCTAAGGAGAATGTATGCAGATATCGCCACGAAATCGAAAGAGTCTTAGTGCTTTTTGATGACGGTCGCTTCGACGTGCTGTAGAATGGGAATTTGGATATGGGTCTGATTGGTGCCTCTTTTCACTAGGATTAGAGTGCTTCCACCTGTACCTGTAACTCCATCGATACGGTACAGATTGTAGTTAGAGATGTAGAAGCGATCAATCGGGTTTGAGAAATATTTCCTGGAAGAGCATGATGCCGATCCTATAATCACTGCATCAGCTCTCCAATTTGACTGATTATGGAATTTGCATGGCACGAAAGAATCGACATATGATCGGGAATGGACATTAATATTGGTTATTGTTATTATTATTTGGAGATGGGAATGCTGCAAGCACCCTCTGCATCATTTTCTCTAACATTTCCTGCATCACGCTCTGGAATTGTTCTTGCATTTGACAGTTAAGCGATGATGGCTGGCTGTGGGATATTGGGCAAGGTCAACGGTGCTTTAGGGCTATTGTTAGTTTTGACGAGATGGCTTGTGAATTAGGGTGTAGGAGTTGGGTATAGTGTAGGGGTGTTTGCTTTCGGAACCTGTGCAATCCTCTGTGACATTTCTTTACATATTTTTTTTATAAATAACATATTTATTTTGCATTTTTTGATTTATACTTACATAAGTATGCAGATTTGAATTTTCAATGAATTAAGTAGATAAGAATTTTTGCATTTGCACACAAATTTTCTCACTTTTGTAAGCAGAAAGCCAATACCAATTTATTAATTCTCTAAAAAAAATAGAGTAGAGTAGATATTAAACTCAAATTTAACTATGAAAATAATGAATGAAAATAACCATCAAACCAGATGAACTACAAATTTTATTCATTTTAATAAATTATCATTATCAACATCAGTCTGCAACTGTTTCCTTATCCAATCAATATAGTAGCCTACACTAGTGAATATTGTAGGAGCATGCTCTGGATTACAGGTCGGAGGACCCCACGAAACTAGTCCTACCAGAGCGCCATTCTGCACCAAGGGACCTCCTGAGTCACCAATGCACGCTCCCTTGTTGTCTACTGATCCTCCAGCACACAAAGTTCCTACACCAATAGTTGTATTATGTTCCATTTCGCAGACTTTCACATCCGCCAGAGTCAAGTTCGCCACCTGAAGAGTGTCTGGGTAGTCGCGATCTGCAGTCTTCGAAGTACTTCCCCAACCGAAAATACACACACTTCTACTAAAATTGAGATCTTCCCGCATCTCGATTGGTTGAACGAATTTGGTAAACTCAAACGGAACACTAATATGTGCGACTCCAACATCATATCCACCTGTTGCACCGAAGATTGTTGAATATTGCTCATGTCGGCGATAGAAATCACATCGTCGCGTTTGCGCCGTTGGAGAATCCGTAAAGTTTGTTGTTTGTGTTCCACCCGTGATGATCAGTCGATACGGTGGATCCTTCAAACAGTGAGCGGCTGTCACAATCCATTGCTTTCCAATTATTGATCCTGCGCAAAGCTGTTTGTTATTTAGACGTCCCTTAAGTGAAATATTGCTTGATGATTGGTTAAATTTTGTATAAAATTACAGCATTATCCATTTTATAAAATCAATTTCTTTGCTTTGAAATTAAATACACCATTCTAAAATTATTATAGCGCTTGTCAGCTGAATTCAACTATATCCATCTATTTAAGATAATATGGATGATTGATATAAAGTGCTAGTATAAGGAGTTTTATAGTTCTTTACCAAGTAGCGATTGAGCTTTATTAATGACGTCTATGATTTGTTTACCTAGTAAGAACGTGGTGGACTATTCACTGTATTAGTTATACACATAACAAACAACATGTCCAGATTACAGCCAGAAAAGCCAAGCTAGTAAACTTTACCTAAAAGTGAATTAGAGAATTTTATCCTCTAGTCCGAACTGAAAGCCGGACGAACTGAATCCGGACAAACTAAAATAAAGTATTTGTATTATAAAATAAAATATTTGTATTAACACTGTAATTTCTTCGGATTAATATGCCCAACATAACACCTTCCACGCAATTCAAACAGCACAGAAGGTTTATATACATCGTCACTAAAACTGTTATATTTTCGCAGAAGTGAATTTAACATAATTTGCCATATTTATAGATCATTTCTTCCTCTTGCACAAAAGAAATGACACACAAGCTGCGATTTAAAATTGTTTTCAACAATATTAGGACCTCCGTAGTACGTGTACGGTTGACAAGATTTCAGCAACGTATTATAGTAGTATCGAGTTTGAGGTTTATACCCAAATCCAATGGTGGGTCTTACTTCGCAAAGACCTGAAGAAATTTGGTCTCAATAAGATCAGATTTTTTTTTTTTTTGTAAATTCAAGCAATCAACTCACGATTTCTTGCCAGAGCACTGTTGACTGCTAAATTCAATAGTAAGACGAGCTTCAGTATTGGTGAGGACATAGTTCTTCGATGAGTTCTACCAATAAATTTACTATTTCACGCCTGAATATGCTCTGAACATCAAATATACGAGTTGAACGCGAAAACTTGACCAAATCATTTTACATTTGGGCATGAAATTGTACTGCAAACATTGTTTTTATAGAACCAGGGGGATACCGTTCGTATATCACAACTTATAACTGCTAAATTATAAAAAACATCAGGTTTCAGCATCTGTCATGTTCGATTCGTTTACATATGGAAACTGCAAAGCACATGGCTACAGTGATTTCAATCAGTAATTTCTGAAACAGGTGTAGAAAATTCAACGATAATAAGCCAATAAAAACTGTGAAATATTCACATTCCATTTTTTCAAATAAATTTAGCTATATTCTTTTTAAAAATAAATCATTTATACATTTTGTTTTAAATTAAAAAGTAATAAAAACACAGAAAACGATAAAAATTACTACATAGTTTAGATTACATAGTTTTCTTTTTCAAAAACACTTTTACGCACAAACGAATTAAACGATATTTATAAACGATTGCTAGCAAATTATTATATCCAATCGATATGGCCTGAACAATGATCTACGAAACAATATCGTATGAAGAGAAGCGAAACAAAACAAAAATAAATCTCATTTACACGAAACTAAACTATTGATACAAGTATTTTTTACATGTACGTACATATTTACCGGTGCAAGTATGCATTTCAATGAACATATCTTGTTTTAACTGAAATAACTTTATATTTATATCTGCATTTGATTCGTTGGCCATATCTAAAAACAGGCCGCATTTTTCAATTGCATCATAATTTGAGCTTTTACAAAAATCAATAATATTTAACATTTATTTTAGCTAGATTTTAGGCTAAGGCGGTCAAGTAGTTTAATATTCTTGTATCGACTAACTATCATAGTTATATTACCTACATGATTATGGTATGCAAAATCGAAGACAATTCAAAACGAAATACGTTACATGAAATTTGACTTGTTTTTTAAAGTAATGATGGCATTTGATTGATTGATTGATTGATATTTAAAAATGTATACAAAATAAAAAGAAATCGTTGATTCGTTTCACAATTAGTTAAGACCTATTTAAATTAAAAATCCTTATCCCAACCGGATGTGTCGTCTGGTGGCGGTCCATCAGGATCTGTTGGATAATCATCGAAATTTGTTGTGTCTGTGACACTTTTAACGGTTGGGACTATGGGTGGTGGCAAAGTTCGATTTCGTAGACCTTCCCAATAAAAGCCATCGAACCATCTGTTAAAATGCACAGAATTTTTATATAATAAGTAACTGGGAAAAATCAAATAGATTGATAAAACTTAAAATTTTAAGTTAAAGACTATTTTTTTCCTTAAGAAGCTAAATATGTTTCAATTTCTTGAAAAAATAGCTTTTTTTTTAGAGTAAAAAGAAGGAAAAGTGCCCTCGGAGAATTGCTATATGTTTACATCTCCTAAAAGACAAGTTGGTCTATCAGCTCAAAACTTTAGTTTTGAAAACTCGAACAAAATAAAAAAAAACAAGTCAAAACTTACTTGTGCTTTTGTATTTCACTGATTCCGCCTCGCTGATAGCCTAATCGCTCCGCTGGATTGTCTCGACATAGTTTCTTAATAAGGGCACTAGCATTACGGGTAATATTTCGTGGAAATTCGATTGCATCGATTCCCTTTAGTATAATGTTGTAGGTTCGCATTGGGTCTGAGCCAGTGAATGGTGGGGTACCTAAAACACGACAAATCAGTATTTAAGACGTACATTCTGAGAAACTAACTAGTCTCCAGTTAGCAAAAAAACATAACAATTGACTAAAATTACCTGTCAACAGCTCGAACATCAATACACCTAGCGACCAATAATCTGCACTTATGTCATGGCCTCGATTCAATATCACTTCGGGGGCAACATACTCTGGCGTGCCGCAGAATGTCCATGTTTTACGTCCTGATTGTAACTTCTTAGCGAATCCAAAATCTACCAATTTCACATATCCCTGTACATCTAATAGTAAATTCTCCGGTTTTAAGTCCCTGTAAATTATATTGCGTGCATGCAAATAGTCGAACGCTTCCACAACACATGCTGTATAGAATCGCGTTGTTGCATCGTCGAAATGTCCTTTGTCACGTAGAATTGTCCAAAGTTCACCGCCCAAACAACTCTCCATCAACATGTACAGATATTTTCTGTCTTTAAATGTTTTGAATAGTTTCACGATGAACTGGCAGTTAGCTTCGCCCATGATTTCTTTTTCGGACATGATGTGCTGTTGTTGGCGGGTTTCGACTATTTGAGACTTCTTCATTTGTTTCAAGGCAAACGAGCGGCTACTATCGCCGTGGATTTGTACAAGTTCGACGCGACCGAATCCACCGACACCCAAAGTGGCAATAACACGCAAATCCGATAAGCGAACATCCCGGAATTCTTCGTTGATTCTGAAAAGGATTAGTGAGATAATATTTAAGTTGACTAATGAGTGTTTTGATGAAAATGCGAAACGATGTGCTAAAATTACCCTTGCTATATGGCAGCTTGGAATGAAGAAAGAACTTTTATTAATTTAGAAAATATTTTACTAACATATTTCAATGCTTTTATTTAATTATACATGAGTAACGAACAAAAAAAATTAATACTCCCCCGAAAGTACATATAAATATTTTTTTAACTTATACGAATTATGAGAATTAACTAATTCGAAATTTTCATTTGAATATTTAGAATTAGTTAATTAATTAATTAGACAATCGGTAAAATTGTCTAACGGGTATGGGAGGCGCATAGTCGAGTTTTACCCAAAATACTTCATAGAAACCTATTTTCATCCTATGTTTTCAGTTTTCTTTCACACACTTATAAACACTTGTTTTATTTGCGATTGCCTGTTTTATGGAATTCACCGGTCCTCCATCCACCGCTGCATCCTGACACTCTTAAAATAAAAACAGGCCTTCAGAAAGGCCTATTTTTCCTTTAGAAGCTAGATATATTTAAATTTCTTGATCGATTTCGATATTTCGAGGCTTATCTGCTCCCTTATTCAGTGTCTATCAAATTAATTCTAATGTATCCTAAACATCTGATTTATATTGCATGGTTCGAAGACTTTTCTTACTTAATTGCCTTTAAAACCTCATCATCTTCTGACTCCCGGAGCAGTTCCAAGGCATATTCTAGACCTAAAAGTAAGTTCAAGACCTACTTCAATTCCGGTGACATCAAACGCCGGATAAATCGAAGCATGCTCCAGCGGGTTGTTTCGTTTGACTTTTGATATTCGAGCCCGTACTTTGTATGCATGTAATCTGCGGCTTTTAAATTGTGATAAATTGTAAGAACTTGGCTATTCCTTGTGGATGAGAGTCTATTATGCATGTAGCTTTTATCTTGGGATGAATATTAACGTACTGTTCTAATTTTTTATATTTATCCTGTCAGACGTAAAATATGCAGGCTATTTTTTGTTAAAAATGAAATGGCTATGGCACTAGGGAATAGAAATTATGTTAGAAAGAGCACATCAGTGCAAAGAGTGAAATTATGATAATTTAAAAGATAAAATGCTCAATATTAAATTCAACTAATTTCTTCTTCTTGTTGTTTTAAACGTAGATTTACAACAAATAAAACAGATAATACATTTTAAAATTGTCTAGTGACTCTTATATAAGCATTTCTCGAAAGGAATACTCCAGAGCAGGCAAACTCTACCATTAATTTATCGAATTACGCCCAGTTAGCTTGGCTATAACGCCACAACAATCTCTTGATAGGAAACCCATAAGTGGATTTCAGAAAGGAGATAAAAACGTGTGAAAATAAAACTGGAGTTAAATCTACGTATCTAAGCATATACAGTAAAAACACTCATTCAATCAAATAATACTTACTTCTTACGCTCCAGCGTTCCTTCATCATCATATCTATGTCGAATTTCATCCAAATTCGATATTAATTGATTAAATGTTTCCCTATCAATAACCAAACAAGTGACACCTTCCGGAGAGTCACAGATGATATTTGCCGTCCGCAAGTCATCCCTACAATGAAAATAAGATAATACTTCAGTACCATTTCAAATGATACATTTTTTAAGTCACTTACCCTTGCAACGCCTTCTCACCGAAGAAATCGCCTTTACTCAGTGTCCTTATGAATTTCTCTTCTTGCGAATCACTTTGACGAATTGTAACTCGAACTTGTCCTTTCGAAATTATAAAGAACGTATCACCCCGGGCACCTTGCCGAACGATATAGTCGCCTTGTTGATAGTGCGTTTCCTCCAGGACATCGGATATTTTGATAAGGGTATCTTCGGGAAGATTTTTGAAAATCGGTACACTAAAAGACAATTTTGAAAAGTTTATTAGTAAAGATGCAGAAATATTATAAAATTGTTTGGGATATTTAAAATAATGTAATTTGGTCTTTTTTGGTTGTAATTGGAAGGACTGAAATTTTTTTTCTATCTAAGCTGGCTTACAAAAAGATCAAACCAGCAATTCATCATGTCCCTCTATAATGAAGCATAGTGAAAGTTCATGAAAAATTGCCTTGCTGATCGTTTAGCTTGCAAATAACTGTGACCACACGCCTCAACACAATTTAAGTTTCGCTAATTAACGTGCATTTGCCGAGGATTTTCACATTTTTTGTAACTAGCCATTACACTAAATTATCATTGCACTTTTGCTGCTTGGGTCGATGTTGCGAAAGATAGAAAACATACCACAACGATGATAATGGTGATATCGCTGGTTATGTAGATGCACTCAACATGCTGGTTACGATTGCATGCTTGCACACGATTATTTTCTATGCAACATTCGCATAGTTGACACGCAGTCTAAGGTAACGACTGCGTGTAGAATGGTTAGTAAGCATGTTAATCAGCTTCTTAGCATGCCCTCAGCGTGTCGATTAATTTTCACTTTTACTTTTATTACGAAATCGCACCATTCCATTCTGAACTGGAGGAGCCTAAAGTGTTTTGGCCTACGATCTGACACCGAGAAGGTAATCTAATCTCCGGTCGTATCATCAGCAGCTGCAGATCAGACATAATTGGAGATGACTGCAGAGAAGATGAAGTCGTTAGCCGTTAGAGGATGAGTAATTATTTGATCATCGATGTTGAGGTCGATGTAGAGTGGAATTATGAAGTGCAATGAGCTGTTTAGGTGTTAGACCCTGGGATTTTAATGGTTATTTGAATTATTATTGTCACATTGTTGATGGCAATTCTTTAAGAATGTCAAGTATTATGAAATTGAAGGTCATTTTTCGATCATTTTGGGTGAATATAAATGATGCGATAATTATTTGGCCGTTCATGCTATACTCTGCATGAAATATTCGTGAAAATGTAATCTATTATTGAAATTTGATACTAATTGGAAGAAATATCAACTTGACGCCAATAATTTTTTGATATTTATTGTAAGGTGCGGCAATAATGGACTAGTCATAGGAAGCAGAGTCACAAAGAAAAGGTAGGAGGGCCAATTTTTATCTTTACAGATTGGTATACGAGTATACATCTGTATTTAAGAAGCATCTGAAGTATGATAGCTTAAGTATCATTATGAAGTATCGATCGATTAGGTAAATTTGAACGTATTTTTCAAGGAATCCTTAGTATGTGGCATTTATATGATCATTCAATTTCTGTTTGACTACACAAAAACGCTTTGATTCTCCTTACTCACCGAGTTCGTGACATACTCGATGCAGGTAAAATTGAAAATTTTAATGGATTTTTTTCGATTTACTCACCTCTTCAAGAAATCTGTATATTCTGTCTGTCGAATGAGACCCGTACGCATCATAATCGTTTGGAAGCATTGTCGTTCGATTGCCCATAGTTTGCAGTCTGTGATAGCTGTAATCGTTGCCGTTCGCTGGCAATTATACAAAATCGCAAGTTCGCCTAGCACCTTGGCACCCGACAACGTTGATAGATATTTTCCTTCACGCGAAACCTCCACTCGACCCTCTGAAATTGTACAAAAAGAAATTGTTACCTTAGTGTTGTATCGAAATATACTTTTGCAGAAAATTTGAGCCTACAAAAAACTAAATGTTAAATTGGAAAAACTAGGCAGACGTTCATGTTCGACGATGATTTCTAACAAACGTTACACACAGGTCATCATAACCATTAATATTACAGAAAACTCATCGACGGTTGCATTGCATTTGATGATGCATTTGTACGATGTGCACATTTGAAAAATGGAAAGAAACGTAAACTGAAATAGTCTCGCCAGGTTTTTTTCTTAGCGGTAAAGTTGAAGAGAAAATGTCTGGAAAGATGACAAGTTTTAGCATCGTGTCGAGTTAAATCAATGTCGACTAAGTATGCAATGGAAATAATGCGGTCAATTGTTGTAGTTATTGCTTCCACGAAGAATTTTTATGCGAACGACAATGACCCGCTTTAGCTCTAGTTGCTTCGAAGAGGTTATGTAGGAAGAGAAACTGTAATTTTCCATAGCTGAAGAATGTCAGATCGTGAATTTCGAAAATAAATGTAGAATCCTCTGGTAGAATCGATGAATCAAATTTAATAATTTGAAATAGTCAGTTTGATGATCAAATTTGAAATGAAAGTTGCACTGCAAACTGAAGGGAGTGATTGGAAATAAATGCATAGTTCGTATGTAGTTGAAGAAAAAAACAATACAATCATTGCTATAGTATTTACGCAGGAATTGATTTGGTTGAAAATTATCAATGATGAAAAGATTGATGAAAAATAGAATCAGGAAAATTCAATTAAACATTTAATTTCATATTGATCGAAACATTCGTGAGACACGGTTTGGAACAATCGAAAATTTGCTGAAGAATTGAGTTGACAGGATGGGCTTCTGCCAGGCCAGTCGAGATAGCCATTCGAATGAAATTGTGCGCCATAATTAATCGAAGGATTCACTTCGATCCAGTTAGTTTATTAGTTCTTTGAGTTTATAATTATATTCATAGTATCATTGCAGATATAATATAGTACACTGTTAATAGTTTTTGAGTATCTGACGTTTGCTCGGCATCTTTGGAGTGCTTAGATATTAGTATTTGGTTAATATACAGTGGCTCACAGCTTATTTGATACAGTGCTTCTTTAAAAAATTAAGTTGCAATAACTCAAAAAATAATAACAATATCAAAAAAATTTGAACACCATTTTGAAGGCGATTGTTTGTTGTTTATTAAACAAGTTTATATTTGTTATAAAGTTGCTGTTTTACATCTTAAAAAACAAAAAAACTAAAAATAATAACAAATTTCATGTCACAGCTTATTTGATACAGTTTGATTAAACATTAAAATTGTTGTGAATTATGAGGTTTCCAGTTGATTTCAATACTTCGTATGATAGCCCTTAGCCTTAAGCAGAGCCTGGAGCCTATTCGGCATTGAATCAAAGAGTTTTTTTGTGATGTCAGGAGTATTTTTTTGCCATACCTCTAGCAGTGCTTTCTTCAGGTCTTGTTTATTAGAAATCTTGTGTTTTCTAATGTTGTTATCCAACAAAGTCCACAGATTCTCAATGACGTTCATATCTGGTGACTGTGCCGGCGGAGACATCAAATGAGGGCAATCCTAAATTGGCCAGGATTGCACAATTCCCGACTTGTGCCTTGGATCATTGTCTTGGTACAACCGAAATTGGTTGCTAACACCCAGTTTTTCAGTGCTTTGCAGCAAATTGTTTTTGAGTACATCAAGGTACTTTTTTGGTCCATTGTTTCCTCAATAAACTTTAAATTTCTGACTCCGGATGCAGACATGCAGGCCCAAACTATCACATTACCACCACC
This sequence comes from Nemotelus pantherinus, assembly GCA_963978885.1. Classification (NCBI taxonomy): domain Eukaryota; kingdom Metazoa; phylum Arthropoda; class Insecta; order Diptera; family Stratiomyidae; genus Nemotelus; species Nemotelus pantherinus. The sequence continues at coordinate 8,967,639 of OZ022266.1, forward strand.
ATGCTTCACAGTAGCTTTGAGGTTCTCCTTGTTTTGCTCAGTGGTTGCCTTGCGCCAGACATATGACATTCCGTCGGAGCCAAAAATGTTAAACTTGGACTCGTCCGCAAAAATAACCGTATTTCAGAACGCGGATGGCTTTCCCACATGCTCTTTGGCAAAGGCAAATCGGCTTATTGTATTTTTTTTGGAAATGAAAGACTTTCTACGAGCTACTAGGACCCTGAAATCATGGTCGCGAAGCACTCGTCGGACGGATTCAGCACTACATGACTTCCTTAATTCACGATGAACCTCAGTAACCAATTTTGGAGCGGAAATCTTTGTGTTTGCTTTCACTTTCCTTACAATGTATCGTTCGTCGGATACGGTGAAAGTATTGTTTGGCGCATTTCTCCTTTTATTTTCTACCCGATTTTCGTGTAATCTTCTTTCCCTTGTAACAACTAGCCCCTTCTTATACTTCGCCATTACTCGTTTGACCGATGAAAGTGACGTTTTAAGATCCTTAGCAACCGTTTAAGGGACTTTCCACCTATTTGAAAATAATTTGCTGCCGTACTTTTTCTTGTTTCGACGCCATGTTGCCAGTTAAAGGGCCGCTGGATTAATGAAAACTTATATAGTTTTCTGTACTTTATGTGGCAGGTTTCCATATGGCTTAAAGACCTGGAGCAGATATGCACACGGAAACATTCACAAAGATAAAAGGGTTAATTTTTACTGAAACATACCTTATTTGTAAGGTGGAAGCTGAAGAAAATTACTGGGGTTATACAGATCTTTCAAAGCGGAAGGTAAAAATTGTATCTGTGAAATGGACACTGTGTATCTCAAATGCCCGGTACCGTATTAAGTGATACCGAGCAACTTAAGTATTAGCTCCGGTTAAGTTTTGTCGTAGTGAGTGTCATAACATTAAGATATTAAAAATGAGAAGGCTTAGATGACTACCTTGTGGTACTCCAGAAACCGCGAAAACCCTTTTCGCAAAAAGAAATTGAATCCAATTAAGTATCAACCCAAATATACCAACGGTAAGAAGTTTGAAAGTCAAACTGTTCGAAGGCTTTACTAAAGTCCGCGTAGAACCTGTCAATTCAGCTTCCTTTTTTTATTTAAGAGAGAAGTCACAAAATAAATCTACTCTGACGAAACCCATATTGTTGTTCATCAAGAAAAGTGCCGACAAAAAAGAGTAAATTAATCGCAAACTAGCTTCTCAAAGAGTTTGAGTAAAAAGTGAAGTAATCCCACGACATCCTTTGATGGGTCTAAAGATTGAAGCTAGTAGAGAGCTTCATCACAAATTTACAATCAATGTGAAAACGAGTGATTAGTTCTACAACTCACTTTAGCCTTGATCAGGTACATATTCAGAGCTAGGTGAACTCGGTCCCTCGCTCGAGCCTGGAACCTGGGATGCCACACACACAAGAAGCTACTCAAGTTTTTAGGCCGATAAAATGAGGTTTTCTTGGGTTTCTGAGATGCTTTAAATTATTAACGGGAACGATGATCGGAATGTGTTTCTTCATTTTAATCAACCTGAATACGAGCCGTGAATGGCATAAAATATATATTGCAAAACTTATAATCGAACCGTGAATGGCATGAAATATATGTTGCAATCCTTCTATGCAACTCCCTTACAACCGAAAATAACAATGAACCAATTATAGCTTCTAAACAAAAGATACAGTCATTAACTTTTTCATACTATAGTTTTTGTTTAATTTATAAATAACAAAAGTAACCAGTAAATAAGCAAAAGTATGTGCATGAAAATGCTACAAAAAGTGATTTTTTTCTCAAGAAAAGGGATCGAAATTACAAAGGCAGAGTAATTTCATATTTTTCCGTCAAATGCAATATTAATCTAGATCAATGACTGTTTCCAAATCAAATTATAAGCATTAAACACTGTCACTTTGAATACAACGTTTGAAAAAACATCCAAACAAACCAAAAATAAAAAAGTCAAGGCAACAATCCCGCAAGGCCTTATATGTATCACAAATACCACATAGCTCTAAAAATTATTAGTTGCCTACACATACAACAAGTAGCGAACGTTTGGCCTTTTGCGGTTTTCGCGCAACAATAATAATCGAGATCAAGAACTGCACAAGATGTAAGTAATTCGAGCCGATTTAATGCTTTAGCCAGTTTCCATGGACGGATGCAATAAGACATGCAAAAAGCCTCGCTGTAGAGTAGCTTTGAATGTACACAATAGGCCGAAGCAACAGTATGTCTCTACACCTACAACAACGCACAGGGCATTCACCATTTTCGCAAATCGGATGCACTCTGAAAGTCGCCATTAGATAGATAGATAGTTAGATAGATAGATGGATCTGGTTAGAGTGAAAGTGAAATTACTACGGGATGTCGCGTCGTTGTCGTGATCATCTTCACTATTTGCACATTCTACGCAGGCCGCTGACCTCCTCCGGCGATAATCGACTCAGGAAATCAATATTTTAGAAACTTATGAGAGACGAGATGCCGCGACAAGATCCCGAATCGCTACAACGATGATTGCATTCACAGTACTTGAGAAAAGACAAGAGTGCACAGTGCCAGCATCTAACCTTTGCTAGAGAAAAATTTGCCATCAGCGAACGTGTTTCAGAGCTTAGAGGCTACAGTTAACTGATTTCAGGAAGAATTCGAAGGAGTAGCGGGGTCTAACGACATGACGACTGCATAATTTATTGCAGTGAAATTATTGTAATTAAAAGCGGTTTTATAGTGGATGCAATTTTAGTTTATTGCTTAGTCACGTTTCGACAAGCCAATGCTTCGTGATTATTAATTTTTCCGAAAGAAAATACTATTGTAAGAAAATTCTACTTCATCAAATTTTTCTGGTATCATGTCAAGTTGTATGTATATATTACCAGTATGATGCTAGCTAATTGCATAGCCTTTAACACTAGCAACAAATTTCTTCTTTCATCAATATGACGACCATACATTTTTCCTCGTTTGACATGATGATAATGCCCAACCATTAATTATCCACTGCTCATACGGGTCCATTCATTCCAATGATTTGTACGACCGCATATCAAAAGCTGGGCTCGATTCATATAAACTGCCTCGTCTGCTATCTAGTTAAAACCAAATCATCCAACACTTTCTATTTCACGCCACACGACACATTTAATGGATGGTTCCGGCATTTCTTCATTATCAGTCTACAATAAAAGGCCACCGCATCGTAGTATACTATAATTTAATCATTTTTTTCTTTCAGATACTTGCATGTTCGTATGTACGAGTATCTTAAGTACGTATTTTTATTCAACTTAGACAAGTGTTTATTAATTTAATAGATTTAATGAAGGGATCGGTAGCTTAGTGTAGGCTGAAAAGAAGCTTAGTTCAAATGAGTATCATATAAAAACGAAATGGTATGGAATTTAATTTGGAAGACACTAAGATGTGGGTAATTATGATCATCAGATTTTCCGTATCTTCGTCGATGATGAATAGATTTCATGGTGTGGAGCTTTGTAGTAATGATAATAAGGTGTCGTGATAGATTAAATTGCTTTTTAAATTACTTGATGCCGTTGCAATGTAACGATGAATTAAAAACGGGAAAAAGGAAGTGATTATTTAGAACATGGCAGAATGCTAATTTTTCAGAGCTATATTAACGGAGCTATATTAACTGTCGATAGTAATTTAAAAAAAACCATCAGAGTTTATGCCTTATCTTCCAAAATACGCTGGAAAAGATTCCACAAAACTGTAGCAAGTGGGTTGTGGCGGTGCGCACAAAACAAATTAGGTTTTAGATCCTAGTGTAATGTCGATGAAATCTGATCGTCATTAAATGCACGAGATCGTGATGGAGATCGATGCAATTAATAGGAGCCGTTGGAATTTTCCGTGCTTATGAAAATTGCTGTCGTCAACACTAAAGTTTTCTTGAAAAACAATTCTTGAAAAGTGATAAGCTAGTTGAACCTAGTGCAGTGATCATGGATTCGAGTAAAATCTACAGTGTACAGTGAAGTTAATTTCTTTAGGCCAAGGATTTAACGAAAAGTTTTGAGGAGTGTGCGAATCCTGAATATTTATCGAGTGCCAGTTCTAACGATATTAGTGGGAATTTGAGGCGTAACCTGAGATAAATGCTTATACGATATTCTATACCATGAAGAGAAATTGAAATCAATTGAACACTGTATAGGAGGGTAGTCCCAGAAGTACCCGGTCTGATGAATGTATGGCGACTGTTGTTTGAAAAGAATGACTACGGCAAAAAGCATCAATCTTATAAAAATCTAGTTTAAAGTTTGACGACGCAAAGTTGTTTAGTAATTATTTGGCACCCATTCAAAATGAACGCTCTCAGTGAATTTGTAGACATGAAAAAAAATTGTTAATCGTTATGTGGTACAATACTTTCATTGGAAAGGCCTAAATCTATCCAATAACGCCTGTTTGCACAGTGTTGGCTGTCCTGCATAAGATGGGTTTCGATATTTTCGATCAACCACCCTACAGACCTCACCTCGACCCCAAAAATTATTGTCTTTTCCTAAAATTTCAAAAAAGAATATGGAAGAAGTTTTCAAACAATGAAAAAGTGAAGGCGCAGTTTCGACTTTCTTTTCCGACAAAAACAAAATACTTTTTTTTACAAGCTATTCTAATTGAAAGGTTTGAAATAGAGGCCACATTACCTTCGAAATAGTAATATATTTTTTTGATTATAAATCCAAATTTCAGTAATGCTTTGCTGCCTTCATATCCACTCGTCCAGAGGACTTATTAATGACACTGTCACTTCGTAATATCTCATCAAATTTATAATCGTATCGAACCTGTCAACACCCGTTTTCCATCTAAAAAACCATCAATCATACTTAAAGTTCGATGTCGAAATTCCAGCCAATAACGATTTGCAACAAATCAACTCAAACTTCATTTCCATTACGAAATTCATCCACCTTACGCTTTTTTCATTCCACCACGATTCGTTCTTCTTTCTCTTTGGAAAAAAACTCCATCAAAACAAAACAAAGAAAAAATGCAACTATACATTAACCAATATCATTATCTTAACATCAGTTAGCTATTGTGATAGCGGACGTCGTCAAGACAACAGATTGACTAGAGATGACGGAGAGAGTTCACGATCCCCATAAAAAAAGATCATTCTTGAAATACCAACCGCGAATCTCACGAAAAATCAAATAGTTACTCCCGACTACTGCCAAGTCGACGGCAACAAATTAATTGGTTTCTCGCATAGTCACGTTTGCAGCCGGCATTCTTTTTTTTTAAGCAGTTTATTGACTATTAAGACTATTATCGAATCGATGCATTGTGGAATTTCGCAATCTAAGCATTGTTCGCCGGATCTGTAACGTAGATATGATTTTCGTAGAATGAGTTGGATGATGGAAGAATGAATTGGTATTGATCCAAAAAAATGATAATTCAACCTGTATTGTTTCAACCAAAGAGGGGGAAAAGATGACGGAGAGAGATTTTGTAATCCATTTTTTCTAATTTTCCAAAATAAATTTACATTTTTATTGTGAAATATTTATTTTTTTAAAGCAAATTTAGTAAATTAAATCAGTTCAGCTGCAAAGATATAAAATTATTTACCAGTGGCAAAAAATAACAAGGAGCTTTTAAATGATATTTATTTCAGCAAGAAAGGTTGAGAATCTGAAAAACTACATACATATACAAATATTTGATCTCAATAACTCAGCGAAACAGAAATCGAATCATCAAAGGCAAGATAGATAGACAGATAAAAAAAACTTTAATATTTTCTTTGGTTGATCAGATAAAAAAAATCAAGCGGGCCAGACTACACAAACTTTGATTCATTTCTAGTTATAGCTGCTCTTCAAATATCTTAGTTTTATTATCATCACATCACTTCCGATCGAAAATAAAAAACACTTTAAAAGTTTAAAGTTTAAACCGTTTAAAAAAATTCATAATTTTTTCATTGAAATGATGGATTCTTCAGTGAATCAATATTTGGCAAAATTTTCCTCGAAATGAAAATGTTATTAGAATAATTTTCTATCTTTCTGTCTTTCACAAGACAGCTAGGATTTCTTTTGATTGAAGTGGAATCCGAGTACATGCACTTATATCAAAATCCGCTTGATTTTTTTTGCTTTTCACAACGCTATTCAAACGACAAAGCGAAATTTCAACTTTCAACAGTTTCAAATGACAAATAACTTGTCACTAACAAGATTATTTATGATGAACGGAAAATTGAAATCAAAATGCAACCAAACAAGCAAACATTGTTGAATTACTCGAACCGGACTTCCATCAATTCATATTCTTAGCCTTGACCAATACATTCCGCACATTTAAACTTTCATTTTTCAAAATGAACACAACGTACCTTTCATAATGTAGCTTGAAAGCCAGTCAAAGCCGATCAATGATGATCATCTTCTATTAAGCAAATAGTAGTCGAATTTCAACAATGTATTTATTTGTTTGCAAAAAACTGAATATTTACACTATCGGGTCTGCAGTGTCATTAAGATCAGCAGTTTAAGTGTTTTTATTATTGTGATGAAGTGGAAGGTAATTGACTTTTTATCGTTGAATAGGGTTTTAATGGTTGAGAAAAGAAGCTACTACTTTGAGTTTTAAGTGAAAATATGAAATGATTTACGAAACGGTGAAACCTTTTCTGATAGAAATTTACTTTCAATGTTTGACATTTTCATTTATATTATATTTGTTTTTAAAACCCAATCATATATTTTATATTTGTTGCACAAGTAGTTGAGACAATTGCTATTTCCACGATCGTTTGGAACTCCTAGTTCCTCTGGAGGCCCATAGTAGTTACTGATATTTGAAATTTTTTTTTATTTTATTTAATATCAACATACATAAAATTCCAATTACATGTTGAAGATTTTGTTGCTTAAAAAAATGAGATGAATTGAGGCACAGGACCATCCTCCAGAGCATTATGTGTCCTTAATATTCTCGGCAAAGTCGAATGTTAATAAATATAAGACCTTGCACTGAGAGCCCTTTCGAATTGACGTCAGCTTGTTACAACAGAATGTGACGTCCGATCAAGTCGAGCCTGTCCGAATTCAGTTATCTACACCTTGTCATTGCTCTCCCGTATAACAGTTGACGAAGTTACGTTCTGATTTGACTTTTCGTCGGCTTGATGGTGCTTTTAAGGCAATGTTACGAAGCAAAGCCATAGATTTCGGACACCTGGTCTTGGTATGTTTCAAACTGTTAGAATAGCTTAGCTACTCTGCTGACGTCACAATCTGTCATAACAAGCTCAAGATGAGGACGAAGACGTGAATTCGGAAACGCCCTGGCTGTTGCGGGAAGGACTACGAAGTTGTATGTTCTCATAAGTAGTGTTTAAAAGTAGTGTAAAAAAGAAAACATCGAAGTGTGTAATCGACTGCATTCAGGCTCTGAATAGGCTGGACAACAACAGAAGAGTCAGAATTTTCTGGGCTCCCGGTCACAAGGGCATTAGCAGAAATGAGAGGGCGGACTCGTTAGCCAAGCACGGGGCTAGTCTTTCTCTGTCAAGATCGGTAGAAATCCCAATTCCTATCCAAACAATCAAGTACTCAACCCATGCGAAAATGATGCAAGGTGCGACGTGCAGATGGCATACAACTCAGACCTGCAGGGTCATCAAAATCATGCGGGGATCATACCATCTCGCAGCGACTAAATTCCTGCTCGAATTAACGGTTGGTTGGCATCATCAGTGCCCACTGTCTTGCAGCAGCACATGCCATGAAAATGGGACTCCTAATCAGCGACATCTGTAGGAAGTTTCAAGAGCCGAGGGTCTCAGAAACAATAACATCTTCTGTGTCACTGCCGGGCACTGCGGAAAGACAGACAGCGCTGCTTCGGTGAGCCCTGGTTGGTGGATCTCTCGCACGTGATGAAACAGAGGCTGAAGGACATCCTTCAGTTCGCGAAAAAGTCCGGGATCTTTGATGGCCGCTTGGACTGAACTTTCTCTCTCCTGGTCCATGTATCTGGTATCACTATGGACCTAATAGGTCTATGTGTCGCCTTGTGTCACCCAGTATAACCTATCTAACCTTAAACAGAAAACGCCAATCGAGAAGAAGATGGCAAATAAGCAACTGCTGAAGGTATAGGCAGTTGGTCAGAGTATTCGAAATAAGCTAAGTAATGTTTATAAAGAAGGGTTCGCGCAAGTTTATGTTAGACTGATTCGATTGCTTCACGATCACATTCATGGTGTAGAGATCAGACAGCAAATGCGTATTCTAATAGTGACACAACAAGTTATGTGAAAAGAAGAACAGAAGATTTAAAGGTTGCAAAAGATTGAAAAATAAAAAGAAAAGAAAAGGTCCTAAATGACTTCCTTGAGGAACACCAGATATGCCATAAAAAAAGATACACATTTGGTACGGGCTTCAAAATAAGAATTTCTGCAGCTAATAAATAGTTGTGGAAAGCTAATGGAAGAAAATTTACACAACAACATGGAATGATCAAGCTTGTCAAAATCCTTTGTGAATCCGTATAAATAAAATCTACCTGAAGTCCTGTCTCGATAGATGGAATAACGGTGTTAGACAATTGTAAAAGGGGGATTTACCTTTCATGAAACTATGTTGGAAAAGAGATAATATTGATTTGCTATGAAACACCGCAACATTACTCATTATCGCTTCGAATCGTATAGAAGCACATGGAAGTTTGGCAATGGCACGGCAGTGGTTTATAACATTTCTATCTCCTTTTTTTATGAATAGGTGTGAACATTGCACATTTCCAAAAACTAGAAAAATACCGACAGACAATGAAAGGTTAAATAAGTAAACATGAATAGGAAACAGAGAGGAGGATCTGGGTTCCTAGAAAACGGCGAAATGGTTCCTTCGTCAATATACCAAATCTTTCATTCCCAAACAAGATGTTGGAAATGTTTTTCGAGTTAGTGTTAGTAGAAAGTTCCGTATTGTATGCGGTACGGAAATGATGGGCGAAAATATTGGGTCATATCTCTTGGAATCAATAAAATTCCAAAATCTTGTCTGTTGTTGAAAAGTGGATGTACGATTTCTAAGGTGAATCTTGTAAGAATTTTCGATCTCAGCCGAGAAAATATACCTTATTTTTACAAATCCAAAAAGTCCAAATCGGAATGAGCCTAGCAATATCTTTTCCATGTTTTTAATTTTAAAAATTTTCAAGTGGCGTTTGGCTTTCGATTTTCATAGAGCTTTTTTTATTTGAGAAAGATACTGGTACACAGTGAGCAAAGCATACGAAGAGATTTAATTGAAAATTGTACACCGTCTTATTAATATCTCTTTCTAACATCACAGGGGCCAATCGTGCTTCGCAGTGAGAAGTCCTCTTAATTAAAGTCGTCCTTAATTAAAGAAAAGTTGATTTTGATGTGACCGATGTAATCGATAAAATTTCACAAAAACTTCGGGCTTAATTTACAGAAGTTCCTATTTTGGAGGATGGCCGTTTTTAAACTGATGCTCCTGTTTTTTCTGTTGTTCCACTTTTCTTGATTTGGTTTTTTGCCAAATTTAAGTTTTAGTGAACACCCGATCTTAAAGAAAAAAGTACATTATTGATTGAACAGCTTTGGTTACTATGAGAACACTTCATAGCAATGAGAAATGTGAAATGCATCCTCAGACTTTGAGGAAGAGGTATCATTAGGCTTCTTTTAAAACCAGAAAAATCCCTCAATATTCCCTCGTTTGCAGACGTTCAGACAATTCGCATTGAAAAGAGAATTTCTTGAGTTTTAATCTAAGGCACTCGTATTGCAAAAACTAACTGCATGGAAATTGTGCAAAAGTCGGTACCTTCAAAGCGCCATCAACTGATCGACAAGCAACGCTCGCTAATTCTTTCTTAAAGATACAATGCAATTTGGATGACTGAAATCGATTGGTAATAGCAATTACACACGCTAGTTATGTAACAATAAAATTGCCTTTTTCTCGTCGCTCCAATCGACCTTGTGAATAAATTGCTTACAAAGACTTCGAAATTCGACACTTGAAACCGCCCAAAGTGGGTCTCAAAACAATTTGAATTTTTCGCCAGTGCATTTTTCCCAAATATTAGCAAATCTTCTTCACTTTTAAAAAAGCTCTTAAGTCTATTTCACAGTGTACTCGAATTTCGTAATTCGCCATGCTACAGAATTGAACATGCGAATCGAATGCATAATGAAGTTTTAATGGTTTGCAAATGAAATTACATTGAAACCTTCGATGACTTATGGCTGTGGTTAAGAAAAGCAATGTTCGTTCAGCGTCATGAACCCATTACGTTGGATGGTGATGCACAAAACAAAACTCGTCGTTTGAAAGACGTTAAAAGGTTTCTCTCTGATCAAATCGGCTCGTGGTTTTTATTGAAATTTTTATATTATTTCGCAGCATGGAACGCAAAGCGTAACCAATGCGGAAATCATTGTCAATTTCCTGCTTTTTATGGGCACCCAATTTATCGAACATATTCTTTACGATCGGTTTTAATTAGATTTTGACTACAACCACATTTTCAAATGAGATCTTCCTCTGCATTCACTTTCATTTTCGTTAATTAAATACATTCTTCCCAACATGCATACATTTTTTATTGTTCATAAATTACTGTTGCTGGATGTAAATTCTAGAGATCTACCAATACATTTTTCCAATGAAACAGAAGCAATTGAGATTGGAGGCTGGCGACAGACAAGTGATGCACTTTACATTTCTTTCTCAGAAATATCAGTTTAACGATCAATTTATGTGCTACTTGCTCAGTTGCTGGATCACAGACGAGACCCCAGATTCTGTGCATGTAAAATCGTCAAGAATATGAGAAAGAACAGATGTATCGTCACATACCATCTGATGGACGTGTAAATTACTAGAGCATGTCATTTTAACGTTTCAAGAATTGAAGGAGTCAGAAGCAGAAAATAGGTCCAAGCAGCTAGTTAGCATAATAATGAGACTGCTTCAACAAATGAATAACTGAACCATCATTTAAGACTTAATCGCGAAATAATGCGTTCAAAGTATGCATCGTTCGTGTTATCGGCTGTAAAAATTAAAATTTCACAGCACATTTTTATGCATCGTTAGACATGTTGTGGTCTGTAGGTTTTTATAATCTCTTGAGATTTCTCAGACTGGGAAGTTAAATTTAACTGAATCAGGTCATAACTACTTGAAAGCCTTTATTGTTGTGCAAAACAAATTATATAAAGAATATGAACTATTTCCTTCTCATTTAATTTTATCGTAAACTATAAAATAAACTACTTTAATTTATAGGGTGCTAAATTTAAGCAAACAATAGAAAATAGAAGTGAAAGTGAGATCATGATAGCGTCAATTAATTTAATATTTTCTAAGCTGATGAGATGAGTAACTAAAAAACACTATATTAGATAGTAGGAGAAGTTTCCATTTGAAGAAGCTAAAATTATGTTGAGGTTTCTATTTACATCGAAAATGACTAGCACCAGACTATCGACACGATCAAAACACATCAAAGTATTGAGCAATCCTCCATACCAGATCATGGAGTTTTTACTACGTACATACATGTGAGTAATCTATGGCATGTAAGACTTATTTACTCGTACGTTTATTACAAACATATGCATAGTGTACTCAAACTTCCAGCAACGAGAAAATCTTCTCTACACTTGCCGCGATTACATTAGATTGCCTTCAAAGTGATGTTGAAACATTTTGACAAGCGTGCTCATCGTTGAAATTACAGCCTGTAATACTGTAATTAACTAAATACCAATCAAATTGTTAATTTATCGCGATACTGGTAAAGACTATTTTCGATTGTGTAATAATCGGAGCGAGAAGAGCATTGTTGTGGAAAATTGAAATGTGAATTTGATATTCTTGTTCGAGAAACTATGAGTTTTAGTGAAAATCATTCAATACTTATTTTCTCCCTAAGTAACAAATTAAATTTTTGAAAAAATAAATAAATTTGGAATATTCCAACCAGCAGTAATGTTTATTTGTCAAACACTAAACAAGGTATAAATGTAACTATGCACATATTAATAGATACTAGATAAATTAAAACAAAGCATAAAAAACAAATAAATAAATTAAAAACAACATATAGGTCACAGAATTCAAACAAAATATTTCATACACTCGTGCGAAATTCGAAAACAAAATTAAATAATTGAAATCGCTATAAAACTGCTAGTGTTAAATTAATATGCAATCTAGCTATAAATAAAAAGGATGCTACTTCGGTAGACTAGGAAAGGTTAAAATAGGGACTTAGTAAGCACGCTTTCGATATGGTGGGGGAGAAGTATTTGTAAATATCTTTTAGCACCTTTTTATTGGCTCCATTATCAGCCTATGCTATGCTATGCTTGTATTCAATTAGCGATCGTCGGAATCTAGTGACTCTTACGAGCTGATTAAGCACTAACCTATCCTTTATCTAGTTGACATTAACCACGTCTCCAATGACAACGAAATTGAACTACGCAGATAACAATAATCTTCTGGACGCTAGTGATGACAAGTTTGGAAGTCTAAGCCATTCATATGGCAGTAAATTACTGAAATCAGAATGATGGTAATATCTAAGAGCGAATAGTGAGAATTGTTTTAGAACAGATTTAAACCTCTGGCTATGAATTTCAACTGCCGGGTTCCAGATAATGCAAACCAAGTCGTTCAATGAAATCACTTGTCATAATGTAATTTAAAACGGACGTTTTCATCCAAAACAACACCGAGGTCTTACATATTGTCCACCTTACTAAGAACAGTATTGCTTTGGAGGCATGTATAAAGTACGAGTGTACTTTTTCGAAAGAAGCTAATCACATAGGTTAGGCTAGGTTAAAGTGGCTGCCGATCGACAGAGACAACACGCACCTAGACACAAAAGAGGCCCGCTGTGATTCCATTGTAGTTTCTTGACCCTCTCCTATTCACTTCAGTCAGGGAAATACCTGCTTCCTTTGATGAACCGCACTATCCACTTCAAATTGACCATGGATAGTTCGACCGGATTTAAGAGAAAGAGTGCACTAAATGTCCCCGCCTTTCTTCTCCCCAAAGCTGGGCTCTGGCACATGAGATGGAAAATGAAAGACTGCGGACAGTCGTTGCGCAAGCCGTCCTATGAGGCAGTTGCCCGTTAGAACACCCAGAGCACAATGCAGAGCGCTTCGAGTTAAGCCTAATAGCTGCCTGGTGAGATGCGCATCTATGTAGACCCAGAAGTGCCTTGCTATAGCACAGGATGATTCATCTGCCCAGGACTTCCTAGCGTCCTCCTCAAGGTATTTTTGCCTGACGACCAATTTAACCGATGTCATCGTTATTCCCATTGAAAAGGGGCTTGAGACCTCCGGTAGCAAGGTACCAAGTCTAGCTAGTTCATCTGCTTCAGAGTTGCCCTGAAAACCCTTATGTCCAGGTACCCAAATCAATTGTACAGTCGAAGGCGTTCCTAAGAGATGCACGGCATTCAGCAACAATCATGGACACTGTACAAGGACCAGCAAGGGCCTTAATAGCCGCTTGGCTATCTGTGAAAATACCAATATTGACTCCGAATATTCGATTACAAAGAAGCCAGTCAATTGCCTGGAAAATAGCCGCAACCTCCGCCTGAAACACACTACAATGGTCTGGTGAACAGAGGGACAGCTTGAGATTCAGCTCATCTGAGTATACACCACTCCCGACTCTATTGTTTAGCTTTGAGCCATCGATGTACACATGGATAAGCCTACTTTCGACGGTGACACCATCACGCCATTCCCTCAATCAAGATCCTCGCATGGCCGACTTCTGTTCTATTCCATGCTGAGATACAATTCAGTCTCACAGCAGCATTATTAGGTTGCTGTAAGATCAGTAGATTGGTTGGTAGCCAATGAAGCAGCACGAAAAGTGCGTTAGCAGGGGTAGTGCGGAGCGCTCCAGTTACCAGTAGTGTAGCTAACCTCCGCACTATTTCAAGCTGACATTTGCAGGCAGTCTTAAGAGCAGCCTGCCATCAGAATGCCACCCCAAACAATAGAATTGGCTCAACAACAGCAGAGATTTCTCGATTTGCTCAATGAGGATGTCAAGAGCAGTTTCGACAGACTTGCCTTTGGTGTAGGCGTGCTGTGACTGCAAGATACACATGATCAATTGATCTTTTAATATGGTAATCAATTATCATTTCCCGAATCTTAAACAGGACAGAGTTAAGTTTTTGTGAAAACTTAAGGTGTCATCACCTCTACTTATCACTATCAACGGCGCAATGAATGGTAGTCGCGTCTAGCCGATTGGAGAAAAATACCAGTCTTGATCGCGAGTAAAAGCTCACAACTTCTGTCGCAAAGAACCCAAATTGTCAAAGAACAAATCAAAAGAGCTTAGACTTCTTGGAGAAATGTTAGCTCAATAGTGCTTATAGGCTAAAATACACTTTTTGGGTGCGTTAATTTCTTCTTGATTTTCGAATTTAGTTAGGAGGAAAATCCTTAACCTAACCAGGTTCGGATCGCTTTTAGGTGACTTATTTTTGGCTGTTTTTGTTATGATCCGCTGATACCGCTGACGCCACCATATATTTTGCTTGTCCTTTACTTATGTTCAGCCTTATTTTTTCATCAACTGATCGATTTTGGTTTTAGATGGACAACAAAATCGTCCACATTACGCCTGAGCGCTAAAAATTAAAATTATCCTGATACTCATATCGCACTCTATTACTCCTTCTTCTGCTGCAATTCAAAGACTGATATAATGCTAAGGAATTCATTAAAATACATCTTGAAAATATATTCATAATTTGCTAAGTTCTACTCACAGAAAAGTGCCGTGTGTAATATAAAAATATACCAGAATCTTACCTAAAACAAAGAAAGAAACGATTAATAGCAGGTTGATTATATAAAAAAAATAGTTGATAATATGTTCCTTCTAAAACTCCCTTGGGTAGGCATTAACCAAATTAAGACTTAATATTATTAAAATTTTTGGTTCTGATTTATCTTTAATTTGATGGCATTTTAAGAAAACATAGTGTTTAAAATAGTATCAGATAGTAAAAAGTATTTAAGAAAACATTTTAATATAAAACTCACCATCACTTTCGTCATCCGATGACTTCTCATTGCCTGTTACCGGATCAATAGCTTGTTCGCTCAGCAGGTTCCCTGTTCGTCGTTTTCTGGCGTAAGTATGCACTGGAACTATCAACCGCGGGCGTGGTATACTAAACTGATCTTCAGAATTCGAACTGGACGACGAACTTCCAGTTTGACATCTCTGTTGTCGTTCGATTCTGGCCCTGTTTCTGAAACTGTCGGAACTCAGTAAATTATTCGTAGACACAGTCAATCTGGACGATGTCAGCATATTCGATCTATTGGAACTTTGTGTCTTGCTAACATCTTTGGAGTTTGAGAAAAACTCATCGTCATTGTCCAACTTATCTACCGACCAGGTTTTAAATTTCGCTGCAATCGGGCGAAATTCACGTTCGGCGCTTTGTCGAAATCGATCTTCTCCGATTTCAATACGAGGAATGACTCGCTGTCTGCTGGCCGGACTGTTCCGATGATTGTTCTGAGATACTGGATCGATTCGAACACTTTTCGCTCGCAAGACAGGACGATTTTTAACCGTTGCTGTTTTCGGTGGTAGCGGAGGTGGAGGTGAAGGATGAATATGGACTCGATTGTTACTATTAATTTCGTCATAATCGCTAACTCTAGTATCACAGTAGAAGTCTTGTACAGTATGAGTATTATCAGCGTTTGAGATTTGTCTATTCGAATTTGTTCCGTTTTGTTTAGTACTTAAGTCAGTTTTCGATTTCCACTTTCGACGGGAAACATCTTTTACATCCAGCGTGCTACATGTGAACTGCGGCTGCTGGATTATCACTGTCTGGGATCTTTTCAATCCTCTTGACATAGGTGAAATGTCAATTGGTTGCTCCACCTTGCTACTCTTACCACTCGAATCTGAGCTTTCAATAGGTTTTGGCGGGTCATGGTCTGGAGGCGGAGGAATAGGTGGCCTTCTCGACCTGGCCATGTCATCTGTGACTTCTTTGAGATCATCCCATTCCGGATAATGTTTTCTTTGTTTTCGTCGTAACGTAGATGGCCGATATCCGTTAGCATCACGTATCTGATTAATTATCCCGTTATCACTGTTTTCTTTTTCCAAAGCTTTGATTTCTTCAAGAGTCATCTGATACTTCCTCAGGGACGAGACAGTTTCAAAGCTTCCAGGATTTATACCATTCTGCTGATTTTTCAAATTCTGATTGTTCAATTGCAGGTTCATGGTCTCCTGGGCTCGTAGCCAGTTCGCTTCGTAGATAGCTCCCATGGCATTGGTTTGATCCAGCGACAAGCTGGCGTCAACAGCCTTTCCAGGGTATCGTCTGATGCGCATTTTGAGTGATTGGTTGAATCAATGTTGACTTTTGGCGTTAACTGTACATGGCGTGATTTAGTTTAGTTTTTTTGAATTCTGAAAGTAAATTCAATGTTTGGAGGTCATATACACTATCTGATTGAAAATTTGGGTGCCGCTGTGATTGGTTGCCATTTGAAAGAACTCGTAAGTTTGAAAACTCTTTCCGATAAATTTTATCTAAATAGCAGGGAAAATAGTTCCATCGTATTTTAGTAGTTTATATACTCCATCGTTTCTGAAGGAAGGACAGAAAGAATATTTACGGAACATACTACCTATTGCTTATGCAGTAGTATTTTTTTTATAGCACACACTTTATAGTTTCATTAAACAAATTTTGTGTTTGAAAAACTTTAATCTATACTGAATGTTGTCAAAAATAAAATACGGACTGAAATAATTCGTAGAATAAAACACCAAAAACATCAAAATTCTAACATCAAAAACAAAAATTCTCATTTTTTCGAATCATCACCAGAAAATATAAATACCATGATAACAAGCATCAATTAATCAGACGAATTGAAAAATATTCTGAAATTCAACCAGCAGATAAATTCGAGAGAACAAACAAACATCCGCTATAGTCAAATGAATTCGAATCGAGTTCTACAAATTTCAATTAAGTTCGACGGGGAAAGTTCTGATTTTTTTTCGCAATATCATCACATATTAATAGCTATGTGTGATTATTGGTTAAATGATGTGTTTGACCTTTACATTTTTCACAACACTAATTACGTCTGTTTATTTATAGATTCTAGAATAGATTTTGTAGAGATGAATAGATGAATTTGTAGATTTTTGTATTGTATTTTGAACTTATTGTTAGTCTGGGAAGCAAGTCTTTTTATTTCGTGATGGAAAAAAATGTATGGAATACAAGAAACATAGTCAATTCTATGTATAATCTGGGTAAAAGCAGAGGAACACGAGCATGAAAATATCTTCAACCTCAAATTCAATATTTGTTTATTTTTTTGGCGAGTAACCACTTTGAAGTAAGATTCTTTCATTGCTTGGACAACAAGCATTTTTTGAACTAATTGAAGAAATTTTGAATTTTGTTTGAACTAGTTTTTGGTCTAAATATAAATCAACTATTTTACAATAAAATAATAACATACTTCTGTAAAATAAATTTAAACCGTTTTTTAGTTGTTAAGTTTCATCCGAAAAATGGAATCAATAACCAGTTTGGTACATCTTCCTTCCTATGAAATTCCTTTTCAAAACATGTAAAGAAGATAACCTAAAAGTGAAAAGCAGAAAGTTATGAACATCAAATTCCAATTTGGAATCAAACACTACGCCAAGGTCTTTAAAATGCCGGACAACTGATAAGGAAATACTCGACAAGAAATAAGTGAACACATGAAGAGCATTTTTATATGAGAATGATATCTGGTGACACTTAAAAATGTTTAGCGGCAAGAGGTTGTTTAGGCACCAGTGATTGAGGGCAATCAAATCAGCTTGCTATTGGTTATAATCGTCTGCAGACTTGATTTTAAGTCATCCGCTCATAAAAGACAGGAGGAGTTGATAACAGAAGGAAGGTCATTGACAAACAAGATAAAGAGTAAAGGACCTAGGATCTAACCTTGAGGAGCTCCGGATGTGGGAAATATAGGAGAGGAAAAGGAACCATTTAAAGTGACTCTGCAAGGACGACTAAGAAGATAGGAGGAAGACCAGGAAAGGAGGGGGCCCAATAATACCAAACCCTTTAAGTTTATTGAGCAGCAGGCTATGGCTCTCAGAATCAAAAGCCTTTGAAAAGTCCGTATAGATCACATTACATTTTTATTTTTTACATTACATTTTTATTTGTTTGATGAAATAAATAAATAAATAAATTGGTCTCTAAAAACTTGTTATTTTTTTTCATAGTGCTTCCCAGACAACTGGTTTGTTGGTATAAGGGATAGCACAAACTTTTACATCCCGACACGCGGTGTTCCCAAGTGGAACTTCCGGGAACTCTTATTGGATCTTCCTTGACTGTAAGGCAATTGTACCCTCAATACATGTACTTAAAAAGTGGTATAAGGTTTTTTTATCGCACAAATTCGAGTAACGCCGACCGTAATGGACACCCGATTGAATTCCCACACCCAAAACAAATGAGAAAATCCATGATATGGTGGTTGACCGACCTTACATTGAAATTGAGCGAGATTGTGGAAACAATAGGTGCATCACATGGCTTAACCGATTCTATTTTGAACGATTATTTAACACGAACGAAATGTATCGGTGGAAAGAGATTTGGCTCTAACGGTGAAATGCCTATGTTGAGAGAATTTGCAAATCTTATCATTTAGGAGTACAAAAATTGAAGAAACGGTCTCAGCGTATAGAGATCAAAACACATCACATTGAGAAATAAAATGTTTTCGTGTCTAAAAATTTGTTTCATTTAAAAAATATCTATCTTATTGACCCACCCTTGACACTTCGCAGAAATCGTGTCTGTGATCTTTGGACCTTGAGCTTTTGTACAGCACATCCATTTTTAAACTAAGTATCACTTCCATAATAAGTTTCTGTCGATTTCACTAAGTACACATTCTTATTTGACAACTCTCATGCTGAAGTCGCTAATCACTACTATTCTATCTGAAATGTCTCGAAGAGGATCTTCTACTGCGGTTCAATAGAACAGAATTTAATTCGAATTTCAAGCGCACAGAACACAAAAAAATGATGTTTATGAAAAATCTTATGCGCAACTAGCTTTTAAGGATCTCAAATGACTGAGTAAAGTTTCAGTATTTTCCTTAAAACATATTTTTGTCTCAATATCAATTATTCCATTAGAAACTAAATATATTTTATATGATAAAAAAATCGCACTATATTTAACTTCCAGAGAAAAATTTAGCCTATAAATAAAAACATTTGGTTTTTAAGGCATATTTTTCTCACAGAACTTTCGAAAAAAAATCTAATCCGAAATTCAAAGCTCATCGCACTTTACACGCGCATTAAAAGAGTATTGCGCAAGTTCAACGTCATTTGCTATTTGGTTATCAAACGAGTTCAGGTCAAGAGGTCTTTAATACCACCGATCTCATATCACTGTACTGTACTGTACACTATGTTCGCAAGTTTTCATTACTTGGCCCGCATTACATGACTACGTCCATGTACAGTTGATTCCGGCTTCGGAATACCAAAACCGATTGGGAATCGTTTCATTTCCCAATTTTTTTCTGCCCAACAAGTCAACATTCTTATTAGTTCCAATAAAGAATATGTATAAGCTTGATATGAGCTAATTTCGAGTGCTTTTTATAGAGTCGTGTAGAAAATATAATACGGAAATTCGATTTGTTGAGCAAAAGCAATGAGTCACGAGCTGAATAAATGGTTACACATATTAGATGAAGCATTGATAAGATTTGAATTTGATGGGCTTACGGTGAAGATTTTGATACAGTACCATCTATTCCAATTGTTAAGTGTCATAAAAGATACAAATAGGATTTATCAAAGTTATTGTAGGTTTAATTCGCTTGTCAGATATGAAATATTATTTAGAACCATAGAAAATACATTTGATAACCGAAAACTAATAATTTTCTAGCAACAGCTAGCTATTCCACATGTTGCATTTCCGAACCTAGACTACCATAACCACTGACTTGAAAAAAAAAACAGCAAAAATACTTTCGTAATTAATGTAATCAACACAAATTGCATAATAGTTCGAGGTCGAGTTTCCCATACTCAATTACACACAATGCTTCTTCTTCGAGTGTTTCTCATATCTTCGCTCCGAAGGTTAAGTGTTTCTTTGTGAGCGCTCTCACTCTTCAAACGGTCGCGCAGCATTGAATCGTCTTGTTGGGATTATTATTTGTTGCGGAAAAAAATCCGGGTAATTTGCGAGTGGTAGTAAAAAAAACAACAACAAAACCTGAACAATGAAAAATTACGAGCAATAAAAATCTAGCAATTAACTGTTCAAAATGCTCGTACGTACCTACATAGATACAACTACGTACTTGTTCGTGCAATTATGTGTTTATGAATGAAAGCGCTTAGACAGTCGTTGTGATGGAGTAATAATTGAATATATGAAGACACAAGGAGACGCAGTGCGACGTTACGGAGACTAGGTAAAGATGTAAGGTCTAATTAACAAGTCAATTAAGTAATGCAAGAAGACCGATTTTTTGATCCAAGTTTGGACACAGACAAGGCGAGCTATTTACTCATATGCATATCTAGATATGGAGGAATTGTGTTTCAGAGTTGAAAATGTATCCGCAATCCGTATCTTGGTTGTTGTTTACTCTACGATTGAAGGAATATTGAAATGATAGATGAATTTCGACTTTTTTAATTTTTGCATGCACAACTCGACTGAACAAATGAGCGAAATAAAATTGATAATAAGGGGGAAAATACATGTAACTGCTAAATAAAAATAGATTTTTTTTATTACACCGAAATGTTTGAAATGCTCTTAAAATATACCAAAAAAGCGATGTTCGTATTAATTCTCGAGCTATAATCAGTTATAGGCAGCGCGGCGTTCCCCAGGTCGGTGGAGCTTTAAAACTTTAAACGCGTTTTTCTCAAAGTAGTACTTTTCTCAAAGTAGTACTTTTCTTCCGTACAAAATATCTCAAAAAATATTGAACCGATCCGGCTCAAATTTATACCAAATCTACAAAAGAGTATTATCTCCTCGTTGAACCTAAATGTTATTGTAATTTCAGAAATATAACTTGTTTATTAATGTTTAAAGTGTGATTTTTTTGAAAAATAATCGATTTTTATGTTTGATCTAAAATTAATGTAAACATTTTTTTTAATAAATTTTATTGGTTCACCTATGAATTATATATTTCATTAGCATATTTTTTTTCTCTGAATGTCGCAAGATCCCTGGAAAAGGCGTTAAGCTGTACGAGGCAGTTTTTGATGTGTTTTTTTTTTTCATTCGCTCGCATCGCCGCCATTTTGTGTTGAAAAATTATTTAAAAAAAATGTTCAATTACTGTGAGACAAGTACTTTAAGGATTTAATGTTAAACATTTTCTGAATGAACAATATATATATTTTAAATCAATCTGAAATTAGCAATTTATTTCGATTTTACATGTATTTTCCCCCTTAAGCTGTCGCGGTACATCGAATTCGAATGCTTTGAATAATTCTCTGATTTCTAAACCAGTGAGAACCTAAACACATTCGATTTTTAAATGTATTCTTACTTGTATCTTTTTAAAATTATTTTTGTACTAAATTTCAAATTTTTATTTTTGAAATCGTAAAATTTACGGTGCAATGGTTGTTTTTTTGTACTACCTGCTCCTAAGTTCGCGTAATCCACCCAATAAGTTTTTTGACCTCAAATCATAAGACGTTTATGTACGATTGAAAAAAGGAATGAAATCAAATTTAATAAATGATGAAGTTTTTGAAGCAGCCTTTAAGTTAGTTTGCTTATGACAATTATCGTCTCCAGCATTGACACATAATTTCCCTTTAAAAAAACAGAAAAAGTCACGGAAAAATTATAAAAGAAACTTACAACAGAAATATACTACGTTCTGGATAAACGTATTGTATGCCGATGAGAGCAAATTTTGAGAGGAAATATAGTGAAGAGAGAACGTCAAGAACAGAAATTAGGCGGGACTGTGAAGCATCGTAGAGGAGGAACAATAGCATGGGGCTACATGATGGTAGCGCCAGAGTAAGATACCTTGTATTTTATTGACAGTGATATGGACCAGGATTTTTATTTTAATATGCTACGAAATAATTTAAAGCAGAGAGCTGAAAAATTAAGCAGATCAATCAGACACTTTCCATTTCCATCAAGGCAGTGATCCAAAACACAAAGCTTATAAAATGAGTCCCGGGTTTCTGGATATACACAAAAGTTATTGATATACTCTACCACATTCGCCGAATTTGAATGTCATTGAAAACTTATGAAGCAAATTTGACGATGGTATCCGAAGTCACCATATTTCCAGTAAATAAGATACGAAACTAGTACTGGAGCATTCGACGTGAAGCGGGCAGGTACAAAATTTTAATATTTTATACCTATATGTGTCCTGGATTCAGATACAAAATGTTTTTACAGTATAAAGTCTGATTAACGAACCAGAGGGCTTTAAAATTTTGACTACTCGGCAGGTATGCACTAGTTCGATAAAGAAAAAAAAACGAAATCCCAGAGTTATTTACAGGAAGTGATTTTATGTCTCTGAAACTCCTATGATTTCAAAAGCAACGGAGTCAATAAAGAATATCAGCTCAGAAAGAGGATTTGGTCAATGAATAGTTTTATTCTTTGATAAAATGATAGGCACTCATATCTCATAAGTAGGAAGTTGAAGTTTTTTTTGTTTTTGATAAAATTTCCTCAAATGAGTCTGCTCTGACAGTTTTGGAGGAGTTGAATAACAGGTTTACACAATCCAGTTCTGAAAATCGCCAAATTGAAGCTTTTTGTCAATGAAATAGCACTGACTCTACTGACCTTTTCTATAGTTGCCTAATTGATAACATAAAAATTAACGATTTTACAGATTCGTTACTCCTAGCAAAAAATAAAATAAGAAAGCGAACACAAAAACATTTTCCTGAAAAATTATCCAGTCGAATCTGTGAATCATATTCAAATATCACCTATGGACCAATAGCAATATCTTTACATCTTTAATCATCGTCTGAACTTGGCATTCAACACCAGGAACTTATGCACTCATCCCATTCATCTTTCATATTTAATATGTTTTATTGAACACCTCAAGCACACGCCGTTTTGACGAATTATTGTTCAAAAGTATTTATTTTTGGAACGAAAAAACCTTCAATTTAATTCGATCGATTTCGATTTTTTGACAGCGCCACTAAAAAGGTAACAATCATCATCATTCCATTCGAAATTAATTATGAATGACGTGAAATAGCCACGAAGGTTTTTGAACTTCCAAGACTACTCACTAAGTACGGAAGCATGTAGAATACAATACAAAGAAATCCGCAGTGGTTATTCAACTGAAATCTTTTTAGCGTATTCGAGTTTTTGAGACCTCGAGGACGGCTTGCATTATTCGCGATCGATTTGATTTATGAAGACAAGAAATTAAGCTTCAAGCAATAAAAAATTATTCAGTGGGTATAATGTAGTTGGCATGGTTATATAGATACAAATATATACATTCGGTGATGAATCACGTTGATAAACGAGTCATACCACGAACAAATGGAACTCCTACACGAATTTCATTTTCATATTTCACGCAATCTTTAAATGAAGTTTCACTTCAAGGTAGATGGAACACGTGTATTAGAGATTTTCGTACACACTGGAATATTTTTGTTGAGTTTATTTATATACCACGCTAAATATGTATTTATGCAAATAAAAAAAACCAGTTTTTTTCATTTATTACGTCATAATATCGTTCGGAAAATGAAATGTTACATATTGAGTATTGTTACAAATTAACATATTGAGCCTGTTGATCGTTGATTAAAACCTGTTGATCGAAAACTCGTTGAACAGGAAACAATCATTTTAATTTGACCATCAGCTATTTATTGAAATTCCAAAATATTCAGATTATATAAAATCGACTAAAAGGTTTTTTAAGCTTGAAGTATTTCAGACAAACATATATTAAGGATAAAATAGTTCGTAGCAGGTAAATTAATTTTTTTTTGTACCTATGCAATCAAATAACTGATATATTCAGATGCGGATACCACTTCAAAAAATTAACTATACCAAAATCGTTCACGTGTGACACTCTTAAATTTGCGAACAATAATACTTAGTACAATACAAGTGTCAGTAACCATATAAAGTATCTGGCATTCAGCATTTTATAATGACCGCAACATAGTCGCCATTGAACTATACTTAAAATTGGACCATGTGAACCCGACCAAGTTTTGAAAGTATCTCTAGGTCGATTGCAAAAAAATTATTTTTACATATCCGCCATTCAGCCCACATAATTTTACTTGGCGGTTTTAGTTCCGCAGTTTCACTAGTCATAGCTTGTTTATGGACATCCGTAAATTGATTATTTAAAAGTCAATTTTCTGTGGTGGTTTATGTCCAAATATTTTATGGTGTCTGATGCTCAGAAAGTGAATAGTTCACGCGATAACGTATTTAAGTGTTAAGTAAACTTGTGTTTTTGGAAATACCTGCTCGGTTTCTTCATTTGTTTGCTTAAAGAGAATGCTGACAATGAAAAAAATGACCAGAAAATTGACGTATCAGTTACAAGATGTTTTGATGTTGATACGAAAATTTTTATCTTAAAACTACTCGACATTTTTTTTATAGGGCTAGGAAAAAATTTTGATTCATTAAAAATTAATACAAAAACCGGAATTTCAATACATTTTCGATAAATATCTTGCTTATTGCAGTCAAAACACTCCTAGCAAAAATAAATGAAGTTTTTTTGCGTTTTGCCACAATAAATTATTAATATGACACACATCACTTTTCAATTTCTTCTATTTTTCAAAAGCAAGTGTCTTCTAATGATTTGTCAAACAAAATTTTGATTCTACAATTGACCCTTATATGCAAAAATTTTGTATAGGTGCCCGGACCCTTAATAAATACTAAAATAATAAGTAAAATACTTGAGATGTAGTGCGACAATAAACTACTCTCCACTGAAATGGAGTCCTAGTTTTCGAGCAAGCAATGTACGAATTTAATGCTAGCAACATTTTTCCAACGAAACCGCAATAGGTCTACCATAACGAGCTCTTTGAATTTTGCTTTCGTTCGAGGATTTCATCGAAAGTTTCAGCGATAAAACGATGTTTAAGGTTGCTATGCGAAAAAAATTTCCAAACTCGGAAAATTTAAACATTGGTTTCTTAGTTTTATTGTAAATGCTTTGCATATGAATATATAATGGCAGCATCTTTTGGTACAGTATTTACGAAAATGCCTGGTGCTGGCAATCCTGTGTTAGCACCATAGCCAAAAAAATGCCAAATCTGCTTCACGTTAAGTTAAACCCACTATGTGAATTTTGTTTCGATTTGATGACAGCGATAGAAGATAGGGGTGAAAAAATTTTAGGGTTACCATCCGCAAAACTTAAAATTTGGGAAACCTAAATATTTGTTGTAAATACTCATATCAGGATCATTCCTATTTGAACATTTTATGACAACATCGCTTAGTAAAGGATTGTGAAAAGTTAATAAAATTATCATAGCTGGCACCTTTCAAGATCCTTCTACGAAATTCGACTCACAATAAGGTTCATTTACTACATGGATTTCGTTTTGATTTCATGGCTACATCGGAAGTTATATGGAAAACACTTGAATTTTGCTGAGATAATTTACAAGATTTAGGAGACAAAAACTACCATAGCTGGCAACACTATCCTAATTTTTCAACCAAATTTGGCTTGAGTAAGGTTCAGTTACTGTGTAAATTTTGCTTAAATTTGTTGACTGAGTCTGAGATTATAGGTCTGTTTTTTTTTCAGTGGTTTTTCAAGATGATACCACTGCCACATGGTTGCCCGTTTTTCAAAATCAGTTCTATCAGATCTGGTCCTAGTTAAAACCAACATGTCCTGTGAATTACATTTTGATCGGATTGTCCGGTCGTCTGTTCTCGTGAACAGAAGTTTCGAGTGCTGAAAATAGAGATAATTTGGTGATGGGTTGCCGTTTTTGTGCAACGCGGAATTTTGAAAATTTCAATTTGACATGGTGGAAAAAGGTTCAAATTTATCAATAATTTGCATTTGTTTTCAAAAAGCAAGTTTTTTTTTAGCATAGTCGATGATTTTTAGGGTTTCTTTTCACGTGCCTACCGTAGCTGCAGTGTTGCCCGCACTGTCTTAAAAGTTCATGTGTGTAGAGTTAATACGCTCTGCAAATTTTCCGATGATCCAATGTTTTTGTCAAAAGTAATGACACATTGAAATTTGAAAAAAAACGTTGCCTCCTTTTAGGCATTCAGCGGCCACATAGAGTTCATTATTTCCAAGCATAAAACATAATTAGTTTTCATTTCCAGTACTTACTTCTAATAAAAATGTACTCTGCATAGAAATATAGGGGTACCAGAAAATTCATTAAAATGCCCGCCGCCGCCAAAGGGTTAAAGATATCTTAATTAGTCACTACACTAGTCCTTATATGCATCTATGCCCACTGAAAATTCCAGATCAGTCGCATCGCGCACTCCAGAGCTTGTCTCCTTTAATTTTTTTGCTGCTATATATAGATATATAGATATATATAGATATATATATATATATATATATATATATATATATATATATATATATATATATATATATATATATAAAGAATAAATATGAATTTTCGGCATAACGAATCTAATACTCATTTCCTTCGAAGATCAGTAAAAATATGATCGTGAGAAATACAACAAAGCGCCAGACACATATTTATGATGAGATATTTGAGAAGAGAAATAAATTTCATATGTGAAATATGATCACATGCCTGTTGTTGGTGATCGAATTTATGTTTCTAAATGAAATTGAATGCCACAGCAATATTAAGCACCAAAGTGCTGTCGCTGGTGAACCTTGAATCAATTGAAGCAAAATATATAATACATTTTTCAACAAGGAGAACCAATATTCATTTTGGAACGTTTTGCGATAATTGCATTTCAATGAAAAATAGTCATTAGGCTAGAATAACAATGGGACAGTTTTCAAAATAAAACATCTTTCATATTTTCAATTTAGCCATTGCTTCCATTCAATTTAATCATTCAACACACATGACTAAGCTAGCGAACCAATGTTAATGAACATTTCGTAAAATTCACAATATATTTGCCCAGTTTTACCAAACACAAAAACCAAAAAATCGTTTCGATACTCTCAAAGTAAGCAATATTGAGAGTAAGTTTTTAGTCCAGCCATTCAAGCTAGCATATGTGCGTGAATCACTGTATTTTCGTAAGATAAACATTTTTTTTTTACTGTTTACTACGCTACGTGTATAAATCTCATTATTGTGATTTAAATGAATCGAAATTTTGACCCTGACACTTAATCTGACTCATTTTTTTCATTGATAGTTACAAATGTTGACATGAGTATTCCTATAGTTCATACTTTATATGAGTCATACGCTTTCGCAATGGAATCACAACTCCGGTAAGAGTCACCACCATTGTGTTTATCTTATAATTTTGAAAGCGATATCCGACAAGCAATGTCAAATGAATGAAATTGTAAGTGGATATCGCCAATGTATGTGTTTATCAAAGCATTCTCAGAGTCGTGAAGTTTTAAGCTAAAGTACTAGACACAGCAACCTAAATTACTCATTTTTCATACTAAATATATAATCATAATTTATTTTCGTACCAGAAAATCAGTAATTTTGGATGCGGTGTATCTACGATTTAAAATATGAATATAAGTCATATATCACTAGCTGGACAATTTCAAATGCACAAAAATTTAGGCTGGCTAAAAAGTAAACTTGTATTAGAGCAAAATAAAGTGAAAGAGTTTTGTGAAAATAAGAGAAATTTTATATGCACATCATCATTAGATAATATGTAGTAACCGTAAAACAGTATGAACTAATCTCCAGTCGATTAATTCAAATGACTGTATCTAGAAAAATACAAATGTTTGGAGAAAGATCGAAACTCTAGATTTGAATAAGTTCACCACATTAAACGCACGGATATCACGTATGAAACAAACTGAAAAGAAAATACAATTAAAAAAAGTACAAAAGGTCTTATTTCATCATCGCTAGTTTCTCAAAAGTCTAATGGAATATTTCAGTTAATAAAATCATAATTATTTGTTTGGTAATGTTGGCACGTACATATTTTGTAAGCATAATATATCGTTGGTAGTGATATGATAGATATCGTTAGTTATCGTATTGTTTCTCGAAAAGTGGAAAATTCACAAAAAAGCTTAACACTATATTTTGTGTAACTCAATTTTACTTTTCTATTAAATAGTAACACAAATCATAAAATACAACAAATGTTAAAAGTATGTATAAATGCTATGAAATTTAAATGCATATGTAAGCACCTCGAACTTTACACAAAGTAGAAACCTTGCAACTATCCCATCACTTAATCTGACATTGAAAATGAACTCAAAGTCAACTATAGTACCTGATTTGTATAGCAAGCAAATACAAAGAAATCCAAACACTGGAAATGATAAGAAGTTCAAGGTTTGAATCGGATAAAACGAAAACAATAGGAAGTAAGAGAAAAAAAATACTGATGACCCCGAACAACGAGCTAAGAAGACAAGATGAATTACTAAGATTGATTTATAAAGCTCTGAGATGATATGTAGCAAATCAACTGGTAGATGTAAAATTAAACTATGGTTTTTGTGAGTAAGCAGTAAGGTGAAGTGCGAAAATCATACCAAGTATGATGGTGCTGCGTTGAAATGATCACAATCGTTGGAATCGCACTTGATCATCTTAAGATGATCAAGTACGATTATACGAATGTAATTATGGAAAGCATGATAGTATGAAGTAACCTTGGATTTTTAGCACATTTAGGTAAATGTTGTTTTCATGATTAGAAATAAAATTTCAAACCCCTCAGTATAAGCAAAGGTTTATGAAATAAAATATTCTACATTAATCGATTTTGCTTACAGGGCACCAAGTGCGAAGGATTAAACAATTTTTCGAAAATAGCCTTTCAATGCAAAGACTTAAGACACGTATCCGTAACTTTTAATTGAATTTTAATTTAATGTATATACGAACTTTTCAAACGTTTTAAAAGTTGAAAATACGTTATATTTTAATAAATTTTGTTCGACTGAAATTAGCGTGTATCTAAAAATAACTGTCAGCTTATCTAAAACTCATTAAAAATGACGATATGAAATTATTTACTCTATTACCTAAGAGAGCTCATAATATGGGTCGTATATTTTGTAATTTAATGACATGAATATAACCTAGCATAAACGGATGCATTGCATTTACATCTTAGTTTTTCTGATTTTACAAAACATCTGATTCATATCTTTCCACTTAACAGCGTACGAATGACAATTATATTTCAAGTACATAATCATCAAACACTGAGAACTTGGCATTAGTAGGAATTAGATGTTAGACTGTAATTTTTTGATTCATATTTCTCTGTGCTTTGCATTTCGTACGATTTTTGTTAATTGTATTGTAGCTTTGTAGCTTTGGGACAAAAATAGCGTATGATGTGTTATGTCTGTTTTTATGTATGTTTTTACATGTTTGAGGCGGCTTTAAATTTTTTTTTGTTGCATAAGTCTGAACTATAAAACGAAATATTTGGAATAGCGAAACATTTTGCTAAAAGTAGCATGACTGATGGTATGTTTTTTCGCTTAAAATAATATCGGGAAAAATTCGACAAATGTAACAGAAATTGAGGCATGTATGTCTACAGACCAGACGTATTCAAAATTATAAGGACACAACCAAAGACAAATAAGAAATGGTTTTTTTCAAATTTTTCGATTAAATTTCTTTTCCGTCAGTTAGTGCTATCTTAATATTTTACCACCGGGCAATACTGCAGCGAACTTCATGTGTGACATTCAATGTTATTCTGCCGAATCGTAAATAACGTTTTTTTTTTTCATGATTAGCACTACTTCAAAAATAAACTGTAGCTTAAGCAAATAGAATATTTGGGAAAACTTACATCGATCATGTTCTTTCGGAAGCAATAACAGAAATTTTTAAACATAATAAATTGTAATGTTGAAGATCAAGAAAACTCTGATGCACCGAAAAAGTTTGAAAACGAAAAATTGGAAACATAATTCGAAAATGATCCATTTCAGACACAAAGTGAACTTACAGAAGTTCTAGAGGTTTATCAAACAACATTTGCCGAACGGTTCTAAAAATAGAGAATGCTTCAAAAGCAAAGAAATTGAGTGCCATTCAAATTGAATCCCAGAGACGTCGAATGGCGTTTTTCCTGTGTGAACAGGTGCTCCAACGGCAGAAAAAAATATTCTTCCGACGAAAGGTTATCATATCGTGACTGCTGATGAAAAGTGGGTGCACTACTATAACCCGAAGCGTAGAAAATCGTGTGGTAAGCCCGATATTGCATCAACATCGACGGCAAATGCGAATATCTATGGTTCTAAGCACATTCAACAAAACCATCCCGAAAAAGTACTATCGATTACAACTGATGCGTTTGAGCCGAGCGTTGAAGGAAAAGCGACTGCAATACTATAAGAGACAGGACAAAATAATTTTGCAGCATAATAACGCTCGATCTTATATTACTTAATCAGTCGAACCCGACTTGGGGACGCTCAAATTAGAGATGAGGCGTATATACTGGAACAGGTATATGGAACAGGTATTTTTTTGGAACAGCCAGTACCTAGTACGAAATTCAAAAATACTAGGTACGAGTATTTTTGTGGACTATACATGTAATCAAGAATTTACACAATAAATTTCGTCCATTTAATTCATTGCAATCAAACAGTGACGTAATAGTATCCTAATATTAATATAAACTCGTATTTCATACTTGCAAGTGCTTTCATACTCACGAGTATCTCGTACACGAGACGAAAATATTTGCAAGTACGAAAATACTCGATACGAGTATATACTCATAACGTTCGAAAATATTCGAATACGAAAATAACGTATCGTTCCAAAATACTTGCAAGTATTTTGGAACAGGTATTTTTGGAACAGGTATTTTTAAATACTTGCAAGTATTTTGGAACTATACGAGTATATACTCGTATCGAGTATTTTGGAACTTGTAAGTATTTTCGTATCGCATATTTTTGTATAGAGTATTTTCGTGCTTGCGAGTATTTTGGGACTTTAGGTTTAGGTTTTTAGGGCAAAAGTAGCTGAAATCGGACAAAATCGGCCAAGTTTGAGTTAGAGTTGTTTGGGGCATAACTGACCAAGACCTATTGCTGTGATACAAAAATTTAGGTTTTGTAAGGGAGAAAGGGGTTTTTTGGCCATAGTTTGTCAAAAACTGCCTTTACAGCGCTTTCGATGAT
Source organism: Nemotelus pantherinus (assembly GCA_963978885.1). Lineage (NCBI taxonomy): Eukaryota > Metazoa > Arthropoda > Insecta > Diptera > Stratiomyidae > Nemotelus > Nemotelus pantherinus. Next base: position 8,999,224 of record OZ022266.1, read on the forward strand.
TGAAAGTGGTCGGGAAGTATATAAGTGATATTTTAAGGACGAAAAAAATTTTTAATGGGAGAAATTGGGAAAGTATTTTATTCAATTATTCAAAAAGTTTTTAGGGCAAAAGTAGCTGAAATCGGACAAAATCGGCAAATTTTGGGTTAGTGTGGTTTGGAACATAACGAGCCAAGACCTATTGCTGTGATACAAAAATTTCGGTTTTGTAGGGGAGTAAGGGGTTTTTTGGCCATAGTTTGGCAAAAACTGCCTTTACAGCGCTTTCGATGATTGAAAGTGATCTGGGAGTTCAATAGTGATATTTTAAGGGCGAACAAACTTTTTTTTATAGGGGAATTTAGGCAAAAACGTCAATTTTTTGTAAAAAAAAATTTTTTTTGGTCTAGCATGAATTTGAGGATCTTTCTGAGTTGTTCCCATACAAATATGGGAAAAAGTGGCCTAGTTTCTAAGATACGGTAAAATGAAATCCGCCGGGAAAACTGAAAGTAACACTAAAAATGTTTAGATCCTTTTTGGTAAGCCAGTTGGGTTCTCCGGCTGTGCTGAAGCTCTCCTCGTGACTGCACTCCAACCCTACCGAGGTTGTGACTCATGTCCAGCTTTACCGAAAAGGTTGGCCCCCTAGTGGGTGCATGTTTAATAGACGTTTTATCATTTCTTAATAAAATTTTCGACAAATTCATGCTTCAGTGAGGCGAAGTGGAAAACCGATTGTTTTAGATTAGCCAGGAAAAGTTTGCTATCAGGCATCGATCGATGAAAAGTCATATAGATGGCAACAGGATTAGTTGGTCCTATCAAAGTTAATTTTTCGACACTGGTAGTTTGAACGAATACAGGAGGTGTTTTGTGCATATATTAATATGAAAATCAAATTAAATTGATTGAATTTGCTTGTTTTCCCTTAGATGGCTCCTAGATTGGAGAAACACTTGCCAAAGAAGTGACCGACCATTGGATAGTTACGGACAAGCTGCACAGACTAATGGCTCGTATCCTTTCACGGTCAACTGCACCATCACCATTCTAGCCTGGGAACTTTGTCTCTGGTGGATGGGGGAGGGCATATCATACCGTTTCATTACATCACTGCAAATCGCATGTACTTGTGTGTATATATGTACATACTTCAAAAAATACTAGCTAGTATTTTTGGAACAGGTATTTGGAACAGGTATTTTTTTGTACTCGTATTCGGAATACCTAGTATGTAAAAATCCGAGTACGACCCAACTCTAGCTCAAATGCTACCCTACCCGCCGTATTAGCATCAGCATATCGATGACCAATGACCGGGGAAAGTAGCATCACCATTCTTATGAAGATGCCAAAAATGGGTCTATTCGTAGATAATCTGACGAGATGATTCATTTTTTCGATATGTAATTCGTATGCTACCAGAAAAATGGGAAAAAGTAGAGACTAGCGATGTTCACTTAACTCCCTTAAAACTTTATCTGGTATTCTGCAACTTTATGATATGTCTGCCTCCATATTTTTCGCTCATTTCTTCTCTTCTTCCATTTCCCGCCATAATCCTTCAACACCATCAATTCGTTTTTCCTCACAAACCTGTATCACATCTTCATTTTCAACAAATTTGCTAGAAATCGAATCCTTGGTGAGATCTCTTGGCTGAAGCACTGGCTCGGATATTGATGGCATTCCAAATCTGTTTGCCAAATTACTTTCCTCTTCCGTATGCTCTTATGGCACTAGTTTTCAATCTTAGTTTATCATCCGGTACATTTCAATAACTTTGAAAGGCCGTGAACATATACCTCCATCCACAAAACTGGTGATACTTCTTCGTTCTCTAATTACCGTTTCATATCCTTTTCGCTCTGTTTTAGTAAGTTTCTCGAAGGAGTAGTTTACAATACAGTGTTCGAACAGCCCTTGTTTCGTGGAACGGTGTTGAGCTTCTAGATTAGATAATCGTGAAGATGGATGTCACCTGCTTATCCGTGTTAAGAAGTTAACGACACTAGTACCAAATCCTGATCAAATCCAATATCTTTAGATGGACGTCAAGAGAAGTGTAAGAGATGTTAGCTTCAAAAATATACAAACTAATATGTTTGTTTTTTTCCTTGAAATTATTTCAGATACTTTGCACAACAGTTGCTCAGAGTGTAAACAGTTCAAAGAGTATTAAATACTCTAAATCATTAGTGTAAAGGCTATTTATTATTTGACTCCATATGAAGATATTAGTCTTAGTCACACTAATGTGTTGTACGATCAACAGGCCAAAAACTATTTTATATTCATCTTGGCTGGTCAAATAATGCACCGAATTCAATGAAGGTCACAAACATGACAAGATATAGCTATAATGCCGTTAATAAAAGTCGCGGCATTTCAAAACTAATATCTCGTTTAACGAGAATCCTATTAATATTTTGATCCACAGATCCCCCGGATCATTTTAATTAAATCTTCACTGAGTTGTTACAGTTGACTGCATCGAAAATCATAATCCGTAAATCCGATTTCAGTTGATTTCAAAACGTGCCAATATCAGTGCCCATACCTTTAATCCCCTCAGACATCTAGCACTGTAAAGAATCACCATTCAAGATACGCATCTACTTAAGACTTTTTTTTTCGCTAAAAAAAATATCTTCCAAAATAGGTATAGCAAGCGCGGTATCTTAAATACGGAACTTGCTGCATTTTTTTTCATTTCATATTTTATCTGCAACACGGTTCAGTGATATCGAATTAAGACTTGGTTTGAAGTTGTTTGAACGTGACGCAATTTGTTGTAGAAGTATGAGTGAATCAACTTGACTACTTTAGAAGTAGTCTGTTTGATATTTAGTGCCGCGGAAATCGATCTTTAACGAGTTGCTGACCTTGACAAGCAGTAGTCACATACTGAGTGGTGCTACGGACTTCTAATAAAACTTCCTTTCTCTTTTACAATTTCAGACCGATGATTGTATACGAGGTGCGGTAAATTCGCGGTGAATTAATTCAGGTTTAGGTTGAGAGACTGCCAGCGTTACTAACTGATTCTTGAAAGCAAAGTTGAGAATTGAATTAGCATAGCACAGGTTCCGATTATATTTTATTTCAGTTTACTTGTATGGCTGACTAATTAAAGACCGGAGCTATTTGTTTTTTTTTTATATTTTAAACAGCTCAGCAGTAGTCTCTTCTGAACCTTTTTATTTATTGATACATTTGAGAAAATAATATCAATTGGCATACAGCCGTTGTTCATCTATGCGAAACACTTTACAGGGGAAGTGGAAAATTTGAACTATGCATGCAAGCGATTCGTGCCATTTTCATAAAACTGCACTTTCCCATCATTCCTATGCAACAAGCTATTCAAATGAGAAGTTGTTTCAGCCAGCTAGCAGTTTTATTACTTACGATTCTATATCTATCGATATACATTCGCTCTTAACGGAAACCTGCACGCTCTTATTCAAAAATGATGCACACAAAATACCGTTTCTTGTGTTATACCATAACATATTTTACGATTCACAGATAATATTTGTATCTGAACATTATCAGTATATTCACACAAGCCTTTTTCGTTTTCCATCGTTTTATATCTTTCCAACAAATATCATAGCCTCCGTACAAAAATATCTGAGAAATTGTATTGTAATCACCAACAGCAGATATGGTACTAGGTATAATAATTTAACTGTTGATTGCATCTTTCATCTGACCTTGTTAATTACGTTTACGCGGTCGACTACCGATATTTATGGCCAACAAAAAAGTGGAATTCCATTTTAGTAAACATTTAGTTATTTTTGAAATGAGTTGTAAAACGGCGATGTGGTGTGGAAAATGTTGAAACACATTTTTCGTCAAGAAAATGACTTTGACTTGAATTGAAAGTAAAACGCGAATCATATGAAGAAAAAAAATGTTTTAAATGGCACTGAAGGGTGAATTGTGAAAGAATCACTTACGTTAACACAAAATTCGGCTTTTTATATTCTTCGTAACCAGGTTAAGATGTGCATTTTTTGAACGCTTGGGTTTTAAGAGTAGTTAGATTCCGTTGTTGCTTTTTGACATGTGGCATTTGAGAAATTGATTCAAAACAATTTTCAAAGAAATAAACAATTCAAGTGTATGAGCAGTCGGAGTTTATTTCGGTATTAGAGTGAAGTTTTCATGGAATTTAAGCGCTCGCCTACTTTTGCGAAGCGTACTATGATAAACTTTTACTGCAAAAAAAACCTTAAAAGCTACTTTTAACGAAATGGTCAATCATTTATTCACACTCTGCTCTGATTTTTGGTTACATGATATTGCTCTGTTTTGTTGTCAGGTTATTCAATCAATTACAAAATCCCGCCAGTGCCATGGCTGTAAGTGTGAATGCGTGTGATTGTCTATGAGGGTGGCTAATGGGCCCAAACTGGTGGCCTAATGCTGGCCGCGATCCCGGTAGCCCTCTTCACTAACCTAACCTAATCTATCTGCCCCTAGGTGTTAAACTCAAATATTCTTCGCTTGTTTTATGGATGGTTAATTACAACAACAACGTCAGCTGTATCACGAATTTATACTTGCCAGTGCAATTCGAAAAGAAAGTACGAAATCGTCAGTTCTCTAAATTTCTGTTTTTGTTTTGGTCCTCATGTTAGTCAAACTAGAAGGCAGCTGTAGTCAAAGTAGTTTTGTTGCTTTGAAAACACTACTTAAAACGAAGGCAGCAATATCAATATATAGCGCGGGCTCGACTAAATTTTCTAGAGAATTCCTTGCTTACGTCATCAAAGGACTCGTTGAAATTTAAAAACAATGCACAAAGTTTAGAAACAATTGCAAAATATTTCAACTCAGAAAAGTAACAGTAAAGCTGCATTCATTTTGATTTTGAAATTCTTGTAGACAGCACGATAGCCTTTGACATAATTGGCCGCAAAATTTATTGAATAGTTAATACCGCACTGACATAAAAGCCACTTCTTTAGACTGATTTCAGTCACACTCAACGTACGCGTTTTAATCTCTTGAATTTGTTTTTCATCTATTTCTCATCATGTCTCCCAAGGATCTGGGCTTGCTCCTATTCTCTCCGCAGTTTTATTAGTAGAAATTGTTATGTTTTTATTTGGGAGTTATTAGTAGAAATTGTTATGTTTTTCAGTTCAAGTTTATTTCGCTTTTTTCTTAAAAAAATATACCAACTATTACGTCGAAGCACTCATAAATTCCATCGAAACGATTTCATCAAAACAATATACGTACTCAATGTGTGTACAGTTTTAAAAGAAATTACCGACAAGTGCTCAATTTGTGTTCTGTATTAAAATAAATCCACTTCAATATGTAGTGCTCTACGCGTAATACGTGTTTGAAAGAGTAAACAAGAAATATTGTTGTCTATCTCTGGCAAACATAGTACAAAAAAATTATCAAGCATGCATAGATACTTCAATTGTTTAATCGAAACCTAGTGACGTCTGTATTTAACCAATAATGCGAATACGAACACGAATCATTTGGGTTATCTTGATAATTTTGTTTACATTTACAGCAAATCGAAGTGGAGTAATATGTTTATGGTTGAAAATCGTAAAATATATTATTTTTAGATCGAATAAAATTGTTCTTCTGGTATTTACGTTTCGACATTAACTTTAAACCGAAAAAAATGTTTGCATTGAAATTTCATTGGTGTTTTAAATGGTACGAATAAATATTTGAAGGGCAAGTCAGTTATAGTTAGTAACAATTCAATAATAACAAACTGTAGCAGAATTCGTTTCTAAATTAATGTGAGCTATATTTAATTAGTTTTGATGATTTAAACTTAACGTTGCTTCAGGAAAATTTAAAATATCGAGTCAATGATTTACTCACATTTGGCTGTCAAAAAGTGGTATAGTATTATCAACCCTTTTTTCAAATTGTTGATCGTATTAAATATGCACGAAAAATTATGGAAGTCGGGGTCCTTAAACATTAAAATAAGGTCTGTTCTTTTGATCTTTTTCACACCGATGGCTATGTAGTTATACTCGTGTATACACTCAGAAAAATACTTCAATTTTTTGAGAAAAAATGCACACATCAAAGAAAATTGGAAATGATTCTGCGCCAAAGAAATATTTCCTCAAAAAACAAAGAAAGGAATTTATTCATTTCAAAAAAATGATATTGAAATTGCCCTGAGTAAAATTTGGTATAGTTTCAAGAAAATGTTGCTATAAATCTGGAATCAATCGGTTCTTCTACGATCAGCGAAGTTAAGCATTGTTGGGCGCGGTTACTTCTAGATGGGGGATCGCTTGAAAACATTGCATGTCGTTGGCACGCAATAACTCTACCTACCTTCATTTCAAAAGCGCGACTTACTTTGAAGGGAGTGAAAAAATAAAAACAAATAAAAAAAATTATTTTGACGTGCCAAAGAAATATGGTTTGACTACTTTTGAAGCTGGCAGTAAGTAACTGGCAGTAAGTAGACACATATGAGAGGAGCCGATATCAATTATTCCATTATTCTTTATTTTAAGTGCCACATTTTTTCCCATTTGCTGAAGCGCTAGTGTTATTTATGCCTTAGTCACCACTTAAAGCTATAATGTGACACTAAATCAATGGAGCCAGCTGTTAACACAACTTAAGATGAACAAATATAACCATGAACCCGGTGGAATTCTAACCAGCGAGCAACCCGACCTATCATTTGTTTAAAGCAAATAGTTGACAAAAATCATAATAACTATCAATTTTTTCGTCGAATATTGAAGCGCGGTTGATGTTGAAACATGTAAAAACATGTTCACATTGTAGATATAATTTACTTGATTCGTAGACATAATTTACTAGATTTGAGGAAAATTACTCCCTTGAAATAGGGTAAAGTAAAAATTGTATTGCGTTGAATGCAAGAAATTATATATTATCAATTTTTATTATTTTTTTTAATTATTATATTTATACAAATTACTGACATCAAATAAAATTTTATTTGCTTTGCGTAAGATTTTACATCTCGTAAACAAGTAAATATTTTCTTTGATTCTCGTAAACATATTTTTCTGAGTGCACCCTATATTTTTCTCAATATTTTTTTTACAAAAAAGCATATACATACGTTAAAATAATTAATATTAAAGAATTGTAAAGTAGCTACACTACAACTTTTTTAGGACTCTAGGATCGAACCAAGGACCGCACATGCTAGTACTTAGTTGCACAAGCTCATTGAAGAGTTGATGTTATAAAATTTATTGTTATTCAATAACCCTTATTCATGGACATTCAAACATACAGGCATGAATAAAGATAACCATAAATTGAAGTACGCTCTCTGTTACGAATTCGAGCTCTATGCTTTGAAATCAATAGAAAATAATATTTTTGTCTTATGTCTGAATATCATTTCAATTTCCATCATATCTTAGTTTGATTTCCATTACGAATCGCGTGAAACACCAAATTGATTTAAATTATCTTTGGAATATTAAAGTGGCAAACAATTTTGTATCTCAGCTCATTTCTTTGTTAGTATACCAACTCACTGGTACAATTCAATTTTCAGACTTTTTGAGCATTCAAGAAAAATAGCTCGATTTATAGTATTATCGCTAGGAAATTAAATATTAAACAATACACTGCAGACTGGGTATCAAAAGATAAAATAACGCAAACAAACAAATGATTATGGCATTCTCACTATTTGTTATCAAATGCCTCAATCGTTGCATCAAAACTATGCACATCAAATATATGCTTGACCAGCACTTTTTGATTATTTCCGGATTGAATGCAGTCATTGCTACGCGAAAACTGCTCGGAATGCGTGACTTGTACATATTTTTCGGATCCGTGCTTATGAAGATTAATTCAAAATGATGCAATTTCAGTATGATAGGTAGAGCGTTTTAGTCCAAGCATCGGGTTTTTCTTATAAAATGAAGTTCCCGGCAAACATACATAAATAATTACCTGTGACTATGATTTTGTGATGAAATATTTGGTTAGGATTTCTGTCGTAGCAATTTCTTAGTTAGGTTATTTATTTCTTTTGGCAAAGAAATATTTATAAGCTTTTACATAAATTACGATTTTATGTGCGAAAATGTAATTATTTGGTTTAAATAAATCCGTATGATTTTATGCGTAATTTATTTAACAAAGCGTAAATAAACACTACATGCTACAGAGAAATGACTGAAAAAATCGTGCATCAAATTATGTTTGATTTGAAGATTCTCTTTGTCTTCCATGTACTAGATATGTATATGGATGAATTACAATACAATTATAAAATATTAAATATTTAGAAATAGCTACAGCTTCTATATAAAATTGATATTATACTTCATTTAAAGATTAAAATAGTAAACTGTTTTGTAGAGATAGTCATTATTCCACAGTGTATCTTATCTACTGTCATTTTGACAAGCTTGTTGTAAACAGCTAAGTGTACACCCGAATGAACATAATATGTGTTTATGTGCATAAGTGCCATATATCTGGCTTACAGAAACACTAATTATGTACATAGGCTAACAGTAACCTAAGCCTCGTACACCAGAAAACGTTTTTTTGTAAAATATAATATTGTCTTGAATAATATTTTGAAATGTCAAATTGTATAATGATGTGGTTGAGAATTTATGAAAGATAAAGAAGATAATGTTCTTTTGATGAATTTTTAAGTCAGCCGAAACTGTAATTTTATAGCCTGGAATTCGCTCTCGGCACAAATATTATGCTCGACGGATAAAGCGAAGATTGCGGCTAGTTTTCGTATGACTTTGCCTCAGATTACTTAACCATCAGACCAACTTAAAAATACTAATGTCAATCTGCACACACACAAAAAGTTATTCGGCACGCAAATTTTTTTTTTATGTTAAGATCAAAAATTATCATCAGTAAGTACAAATATTTGAAACTTTTGGAAAATTTTTAGCGTGTCTTTATCAAAACATACTTGACATTTTAAAATAGAACCGAGTTTATTGCGTAAAAATTAACTGTAGAACAAATCGCATCAGGAAAATCCAGCTTCTTTTAAGGAACAGCCTAATTTCACGGTTTCTATTTATAAACTATTTGTATAGTTATATTTATAATAATCTTTATATACCACGATAATTTCAAAGAATAGGGTTAGTGAAGTGGAATTTGGTTTTTTATCGGTGCCTGTAATACATGGCCTTAATGGATATAATATATAACGCATGCCTTTATAATTCTTCATCAAACCTATAGCGTCTTACATGCGGAAGAAATGTAGCGAATGTCAACGCAATTAATGCCTCTGCAGTAGGGTACCCTAGAAACAGCCCTAGAAACAGCCATGAAAGTCTCTCGTCCACATCAGCGGAGCACCTTTTAATCCGCTTTGCTAACTTTACGTAGATGCACTGTTTTCTTGAAAATGGGATAAATTCCCTTCAGGAAAAAAGGGTCGCATAGAAAATAGTGTTTTAATCTGCCATGAACAAACGCTCTGCAGCCGCTATGTACATATGAAAACACAAAGAAGAAGAGGCTTTGTCCATTAATAGATGCTTACAGGAATGAGCTTAGTAAGCCAGACCTAGTCAAAGCAAACCCAATTACTGAATATAGAAAGAACACAATAAGAAGCAAAATCTGGGTGAAAAATTACAAATTTAAAATTGAAAAGAGAGAGAGAGAGAGAGAGAGAGAGAGAGAGAGAAAACCTACATCGAGCTGCTAGTATGCAAAACATTGTTTTTCAGAAAAATGCTGAAAGCGTGTAATGACGGCGGTAGAAGACCGATCTGTAGGTCACTGTGTTGCCTCAGTAAATGCAACAGTGGAGAATTGAAACAGATAGTGCGCGCAAATAGCAGATGTCAGATTCAACCGTCCTATAAAATAACTTCAAGAATAGGCACTCATCCAAAAAAAAAAAAGTCACTGTGATTCGAGAGAAGACAGATGTAGGAACAAAGGACGATCATTGTAAGGATGGTAGGGAAGGTAAAATTAATGAGAAAAAGGTCTACACAAGTGGAAATATTAACGATAGCTTTAGAGGACCTAACTATGAAACCTGATAATTTAGCAAATTTAAACTTTGGCTCAAATATTACACCAAGATCTCTAAAACGATCAACAACATTAAGACGAAAGCCAGAAACAAAATAGGAGAACATCAAAGGTGTCGTTTTACAAGTGAAAGACCTGTTGTGACATATTGCGGTGTTCAAAATTGGAGCATTGGCAGCGCACCAAGTCTGTAAACTATTAACATTGTTTTATAAAAGCGTCTTGTGACTCGATCACTCGAAACATATAAAAGACAAAAAGATCGGATTAAAGGAGGGATATAGTTTATGATTAGAAGAAATAACAGACCCAAGGGTAGAACCTTGAATAACACCTGATGCAGAATAAAAGGAAATTGAAGAGCAGGAATTAACAGTTACAATACAGGTACGACTAACGATGTAAGAGTTAAACCTAGAAAGAAGAACACCAGCTATGCCATCGTTTCCTAGCTTTTGAAGAAAGTGGTTATGGTTGACAGAGTCAAAAGCTTTATAGAAGTCAGTATATAATACGTCGACGTGCTTTTGATCGTCAAGACCGGATGCGACCATATGTGTGAAAGAAAGAAGGTTGGCTAAAGTCGTACCTTTGACAAAACCATGCTGTTCACGAGCTAGGATAGGCTGGATAAAGGAGTAGACTCGCGTGTAGACCACTTTCTCAAGGATCTTACTAAAACTTGGAAGAGGGGAAATGTGTCGGTAGGTTGAGATGCATTTGCGATCAAGTAAAAAGTAAGAAGCAAAAAGTTCACTCACACACTTCATGTGGAGTGGAAGCAGCTGTATCACCCAAATGCATACCATTTTGGGTACTAGGAGAGTTTTTTTTTAAGGAACGGATGAATTACCAAAAAGAGTTCGGTTAGTTGGATATGGTTTATGCTTCAATGCCATCAATGTAGGTGCACATCGCGTCTAGCAGCTTCTTTCGCTTTAGAGCATAGTTGTTTATAAAAAAGGAGGTCAGCAGGTGAACCGGATCTTTTATATAAATTACGAGCTGCATTTTTAGTAACGGTTTATCTTGTAAATAGTTATTTAACATGACGTCACAGGCACAGGGTTGCCAGTTTGTTCACCAAATTTATACCAGACCCGGTCCCATATAACACAAATACATTCTGCGACTTTGCCCTACCGCTCTTGTGTGATGATAAATTTTGAATATTTTAATTTGACAGGATGAGTTAAGCATACGATTTATCAGGCGTTGCATTTATTTCTTAAAAAGCAATAACAAATTTCCGGAAGCTCAATGGTTTGAATGATTTCCGTTTACTTGCCTGCCGTAGCCACAGGGTAGTCGCACATTCTTAGGTAAAATAATGCGCGTGAATTAATTAAAACTTAGCGGTCGTATAGGGTTAACCATTTACAAAAAATCATTAAAAAACATGACCGAATTTCACTTTCTTTACTTGTTTTTTCCAGATATTTTATTTAATTTAATTGGTTGATTGATCTTAATGCTTATTTTCTAAGAGAAATTTATTAAAAACTAGCCAATGTAAGATACGAAAATACAAATGAAGTATTAACTAGCTAATTCACACTAGGGTCAAAATATATACACCATAGATATAGAGAGGAATGGATACGAAATGGGCCGAGAGAAATGAAGCAATTTTCGACCTCTGGTGTAGTTGTGTGAGCGAGAGGTCGCAATGTGTTTGTATGACGAGGGCGGCGTGAAATATTGTAAAATTAAAGGGCAACTTTTTTGGTGCAAATAAAAATTTGTTAATATTGATGTAATGTAATTCACGTCAATAGCGAATCAATGAGTTTCGATTTGCATTAAAACTGTGCGTAGTATTTTAATTAGTTGTGCGGCAGCTGAACAGGTTTTTTTTTATGAAAATGATTAGCTCTGAGCAGAACTGAAGTCTGTTCGCGTACTTTCAGTCACAGAATTTTTGTGAATCATGTGGTGGGGGATATTCAGGAAAAGTACGAAAACGCTCTGATTGCATTTCCGGAAAAGATTCAGTTGTCCGTTTTTGTGAGAACAATAGTAATTATAAAGTCATTCTAAGTGGTGATAAATTATCGCCACAAAAATATTCGATCTTCAAAACAACATTATGTTGCTTGCCGCGCAAATTTGGAAATTTTTACTCGCGACACGCGTTTCACATTTTTCACTGTTTTTCAATAGCTCAGACTCTACTGAAATTTACTGAAAGAGGCGAAATTTTCAGCATTGAGTAAAACGAAGTACATAAACGGCTTCATTGCAATTAATTGTAGCACGCGAACAGACCTAATTGTTGCCGTGTTGCCACATAACGCAGATCACTAAGCATAATTCCGTGAAAAAAAACTTCACTTGGATTTATTTGGTAGAGAAATTCTAAATTCAATTTCAGCGGCACTGAGTCACTTTATTAGGCTCAAAAACTATTCAAATAAAACAATCTGAAATAAATGTTTTAATCTAACGAGTATTAAAAAAGTTTCAAATTATATATACACTCAAGACATTTACGCGCAAATAATGTTAGAAAATTCTCGGCATCCACAAAAAACAAACAATTTATAGAGGTTATTGATTTGTGATCTGGTTCCCTTCTAGTCTATAAATCAGCATAGACAACGTATATCGTCTCTAAAGCTAAAGCCGATAATATTTTATTGTATTATTTAAAATGGTACTATTTTGTAATTTTGAAGGTACATTTTTATCCCTTCAAATGCGCTCAAGCTGTATAGCCTTTGTCTGAAAAAATCACTTCACATATCGCGGGGTCTATTTCGACACAAGTTTTACTTGCAATATTTGCTGTGGTAAATTCAAATATTGTTTACTTACCGGTAAAAAGAAATCGCCCTCGCACTGCGTTTATAATCACTATCACAATTCACAACACTACACTTCATTTTGCTCAATACGCATATTAACGCTTCCACTCGCCGTAACTTTTGCTTTCAAAATGTGCGAATACAAATTCTTCGCACATTTCTTGTACGAAATGATCCTTAAGCACATGTTTTTAATTACCTTTTTGCCCGACAAATCGTCCCAACGTCATATACAAAATTCTTCGCACTTTTCTTGTAACAAAAGGATATATTTCTTTCAGGTAAAACATATTTTTTCAAAATTCATGATCCCTTTGTTTTACATTATGTTCCCACCCTACAAATTTGTCCCTACATCGCATGTAAAATCTTGGCTTTTTTCAACCAAGGGGACGTATTTATTTCAGGTTAAATAGGTTATTTCCCGCAATTAGCGATCCTTTTGTTTTAAATTATCTTCCCACTCTACAAATCGTCCCTCCATTGTATGTAAAATAACCGCACTTTTTTTAGCAAACGGACATATTTATTACAGGTAAAATAGGTTTTTCAAAATTAATAAATTACGTTTCCACCCTAGAGATCGTCTTTACAAAGCCCAGGAAAAAGAAAGTAAATTGGTATGCTTCATACGAGAGAGTGGCAAGAGTGGTATACATGTTTTTTATATGAACGAGCTCATAGATTTGATTGCCATAAATGCAAATTTGATTGCCATAATTGGGTTTAAGTTCGGTAATAGCATTTGGACAGTAACAAATAGCCCAAAGCCTACATTGCTCCGGATACATGCGAAAATTCTATAAAATGCCTTATTTTTCAGCACTTTGTTTAATATTTCTTTTAAGAATACCCAGGCAACACGTTTGATCCATCCTACCATTCACAAAATCTATATATAGCATAATGTTTCCTCCGCTGTATTTTACAGTGGAAGTAGTATGTTCCCTCCTAAACTCTGTATTAAACATTCGCCGAACATATTGCCGCTTATTAGATTCAAAAACATTAATTTTTACTTCAGCAACAAAAATTAAGGACTTCCAGAATTATTTTGGCTTTTTTGCGCACTCTTAAGCGAAACGTTATTTAACAAATCAATTTTTTTTAACTATTATAAGGTTAGCTTCCGCCATTCTGCCCTTTAAATTCGCTTTCTTTTTTGAATTTCGAATAATTTTAGTAGAGACTTTCTTTTCAACTCGTTTGTTCACCTTAATTTGTAAAACTGGGGCACTTAATTTAGGGATTTTCATAATTTTTCTGATAATCCACTTTTTTCAGACTCAGATAAGATTTTAGGCCTTTCTGACCGATGCTTTGTTTCAAAAAATTTGGTTGATTTATTTATTGTTATTACATGTCTCACTGTATGTCTTTTATAATTAATTTTATACCTATGACGCAAATAATGCAACAACAATAATATTATTTCTTGATTAGCCACCTTATTCAACGTATTTTCTATTAACATAAAAAAGTAAACTATAGTGTAAGAAATACCATTTAGAAAATTTAATTTGCAGACAAACACAGCCATCAAATCTAAAATTCCCTTAAATTCCCTAAAATAGATATATTTGAAATCAAACTGAAATAAAATTTTCGCGACCAAAACACTTGCTAATTTAATTTCAATCAACCGGTTTGCCTACCAACGTAACATAAAACATCTACATGCGTATAGATCATTTAGCATCATAATCTGCACGCAGCATTCGTAAATAGTAGCCCAAGTCAATTACGAAGTTTACTTGTGCTACTTTAAATCGTTCATTCACACCGGTTTTCATCGTTCGAACAATTTTCTTCACCTAAATGACGTCAATTCATATAATTGATCAAACTTAATGCCCCTATACGCTATCAAGCTTTCCCCGCCTATGAACAAAAGCAATCAATAAAAATGGCGATCGGGCGGTTTGACACATGTTTTATTTTCGTGTTTTCATCAATTAAAAGTAGAAATGTTTAGATTGATCAATAAACAGTGTGAAAGTAAAAAGTGTTTTGCACCAATTACTCATAGGATTTCGCCCTAGAATGTGTGATGTAAGTACAAATTCAATTTGAATCAATGTACCTCTTTTTACCGGATTTAGGATAGAAAGCTTTCGAATTGTGGAAAGAAATGGTTGTTATATGTATGCAAGCAACATTTTCGACCTCCCCTTACAAAATAACATCAAATTTCATTCAGAAAATTTGATTAATTTTGAAATTTGTGCCCCATGTGACACATATTTTATTTTCCCTGCTATTCCAACTGACCCGAAAATCGACCATGTTCACAACAATAGAAATGTATGGAAATGTTTGTTTACATAGAGAGTCAACAGCGCAGAAGGGTATAGTGTGCGGCATTGAGGGGAAAGCTTTTTTGCAGAGAGTAAGTTGCATATGTAGTAAAAATGCTTCATTCACGTACGGGTTCATGGATTATCATTTCGTGTCCATTCTTTATATGTCTATGATATACACATATTCCTTGACTAAGTATATACATATAAAAAGGAATAACCTAATCAATAGTACTCATTGGATTCATTTACACGTAGCTATAAAGCTTAGATTGCTTAATCGTCTTCTGCATATTGAACATGTCAGAAAATATACACTGTCGACAAAAAACTAATTATTTCTGTTTGCAACACAAAAACTTATTCATTTCACTTCATACTCATCCAGTGACAGAGTATGTTACGTAAAACAAAACAAAAATTGAAAATCAGTAGACAAACTAAAACTTCCGAATTGTGAATCAAATTTTTATTCAAACAATTTCATCTATTCGCCAAACTAAACTCGTTTCCAACTCGCTAGGTTCAAAATTTTATTGAACAGGTCAAGATACTAAAGAAAAGAGAAAAACCACTGATGCGACTACAATTTGTCCCCTACCTGTCTCTAACACCACTTCAGGCATTGCATTCACCTCAGACTATCTGAATTGCCGTAATAAAAATAATCCCTCAGGTATTTTTCCACAACTTGTCTGTCCATCTCGAATCATCCAACAGTCGTTTTGCTATGTATTTACGAACGTCTCTTAACTTGTATATTTGCGACAAATTCACTTTCTAAATTAGCAAATCCAAGGTCTCTCTTTGCTGAAAGCGAATGAAATGTATTTATGCAAAAATAAATGTACACATTTATTTCCCTCGACTTGACAATTTCGATTTGAATTACTTTATTGTATATTTTTGCCTCGAAGAAATCTTTATTCTGCGATTTTCACATCAAATATAGATGCACGTCACCCAAGATGTTTTCACCGATTTTTTTTCGTATAGATTGACGATAGATGTGAATGCATAGGTTGTTTGGGACAAACATATTTTGAATAGATCAAAAAAATTTGACTGATGGGTAATTTTGTCATGTTGTTTTGATTTTTTTTCGACACAGGCTGATTTTCGACGCCATTTTGTCGCAGAGCAAACCATGTGGTTTGAACTGTTTATATCCAAATTTATTTCTGGCGCATCGAGGCTATTTTACTGGCGGATATTTGAAAATTGGAAAAGTTTACTGAGTGTCAATAAAACTGTATGTCCGCATATGTGATCGGAAATTCCAATGATAACAGAATTATGTATGCAGGTTATTAGGTGCGTCTTGTTTGACGCATAAATGCATGTGTACGTACTTTATTTAATTGCGACAAAGACGGCATGGTAGACAGTTGCAAAATTTGTTTGATGAATGTTGCGAAAAATGTTTAGCATGCATGTTGTTTTGTTTGAAAGTTTCACTTTAGTCACGACTACGTGCTGTGTTTTACAAATTAAAACTAGTTGAGTTGACTGTGTTTTGAATACACTGGTTTGTTTCATGTATGATTATTTAATTTGTGTGTCGGAAATGAGCACGAATGTTGGTGGATTGTTGTTGATGGTCGAACATTTTTAGAGAATGCGAATAGTAGATCGTAAAAATAGAAAAGTTGCGCGTACAAATAATACAACAAAATTGTTTTATTTAGCTCATATAAGATAGCGGTTGAAAGAAGTGACTATCATATTGATTTTTGTATCATACAAAATACGATCGGATTATGGTTTGGGTACTTTAACAAAATGTATTTGGAGGCCAGATAATATTTATTAAAAAAAATGTAGTAGCGTTATAACAGCAATAACGAACCACCTAGAGATAATCCTACTTCGGATTAACCTAATTTCTTCGAATGAAAACCAATCACAGCTTACTCTACAAAAAAAACATACATTGCAATGCACAAATCATAATGCAACTGAATAATAAAAAAAAAACTATAAATCATTCAACTTACAAACTCAGTGCGCGTACTGTTGCATTCCTCTTAAAAGTTTCTACAAAAAACCGCAACAATCCCCTTCAATGAAGTCGTTGTATTACGTATCGGTTTCGGATTACTCTTACAGCAAGGTTAAAGTATCGTAGCACTTCTCGAGCATTAACACTAATCCTCACTCACAGCAGCGCTCCATGCATAATGCATCGAAAATACATGTATGCAACTTTATTGCTTGTTTCACGATGTAGTTCGCAAACTAATTCACAGTATTATTTTCGCTTTTGTAATTAACCACTTTACCACAGTCGAATTTATTGCAATATTATTCCACACTCAGCTGCAGTGATAACTAAAGAAATTTCACTTTTCCAGCATGATTATTTTATCTCCAGAATAGCATGCAATCTTTTCGCGCACTACAGATTCTCACTAATGCGTTCACTGAAACTGAATTAAATTAATTATTCGCGATCCAGAACCGACTAAACACAACAATTTCGGGACAAGATAGCAGAAGCACAAATGGAAATGACTAAACCGCTCAGCATACAAAAGAAAATCCCCAATTACGCGATCGTCGTGACTTTTCGAACACGTAATAATTCGCGATCTAAATTTCAAATACACTATCGATGTATCTGCTGTGAGATTCGCGGTGTTATTAACAAAGCGAATGCGATCGCCAGTCGATCAAACATGTGAGCTGGGTGATCGGTCTGCGTAGTGAAAGAAACACGCTTGCGATCTCAACAGCTGCGAATGGTGCATTGAATTGAAATCCATGGGCTGGTTGCGGTCGATCCGAATGTATCTTGAAGATACGATTCGGTCGGAGCGGTAGCAATGGTGTGAGACTTGGGTAAGAAGCTGAATTGGGGAGAGAGGCAACAATTCAGCCGCTTGTAGAATGTATAACAAACTGGTTTAGAGAATTAGATGTGTAGTGAGTATACGCTGCGAAGGCTAACTAGTTGCAGAAATGCTTTGTTTCGTCTCCGACAGCAGCAGTTTTGTCTGCTGAATGCACATGGAAAGAACACCATCACTTTTAATCACATTGCACCCGAAAGTAAACACAAATTCATATCGATGCAAAAAAAATAGTACTCCCAGTAGGAATATTTGATATGAAATATAAATCTTTCACCATAGTGTTTAGCAGGTTAGTATTTTCCTTACCATTCAATTATGTCTGATATATAATAAGTTAGGTGAACAATGTACAAATCAATTCAATCGTTTCTGCACAGCAGGCTGCTTCAGCTCTAGGAAATTTGATATGATGAATTATTGGACTCGGTCATAGTTGAGCTACATTTACTTTCAAATGCAATATAAAATCTTTTCTATGTAGTTATGATTCATTTTATGTGATCAAAAGCTCTTTTTTTTAAGGTAGAGTTGTAATATTAGCTATAGCTATGTCAAATCAAAGACTGTAATTGAGTTCAAAAATGTCAGTGAAAGTGGAGATGAATTGAAAATTGGGTAAGATGACAGCGAAAAGATTAGAAATGATTATAAAATAATGGATTTGAAATTAAATGATTTCTTTTAAAAATATCATTTATGATATTGTTATGGGAAAATAGAAATATGGGGAAAATTTCGTTGGAAAGTATTTTTAAATTTGTAAAAAAAAAGTGCAGATTAGTCTTTTATCCAAGCATATTGAGCAGAAATTGGTTGGGATCATCCATCAAACGGCTCAGAAGTTTGGGATGCAAGCGCTCATAAGTGTGTGTGGGTAAACTATAATCTGTTTCTATTAAATTTTCTAAAATTTTAGCTACTACATTTCTTACCAACGATAGAGCGGCGTCTAGATCCAGCAACGCAATGCTGAAGCCCGACAATGGGATTTGGAATGATCATTGCTTGCCTTAATCTTGTTCAAAACGACATTCAAAACCGTATTTGACTACATTGATAAATATTGAATGACGAATCTTCAACAACTTTCCCGTACAAACCAACTTCTTCATGCTACCTTCCAATGAGATGACCAACATCCTACTGGTAACTCTAAATATCCTACGGATAAATTTCATATTGGCCAAGCATCACATTTATAACGCTGACAATTCTAAGAGTATTGCTCACACAAATAACTTAAACTTTTTTTTTTACTTCACCTTGGCCTACGATATATCTATCGCAAATGTTGGCAACAAACCAGACTTCAACCGCAAAAATGGAAGGGAAGAGAAATTTTTGACGTTACCGCATTCAGTGGGCAGCGCACGCATCTTTCTTACCAAAGAATGTTCATTCGTTGATCAAAGTACATATTCTTTGATAGCTCAACTGAACATGTAGTCTTTATTGACAGGAAAAACGGATTGGATGAAATTTCAGTCTTTCTCTAGGGGTTCCTTCAGCAAGTGTTGGTGTTTTTGGTATCCGCATTTGAATTAGGTTTTTAACGCCCGTGTCAGTTTTCTCCCCAAATGAAGTAGGCCATCAGTTTATGGCTGCTTTTTAGAATTTCCAACTCCCAATTGATGTGGGCCAAAAAATCTGTCGACTTGTTCAAATCCAGGGCCCTGATGGCATTCTTCCCGCTGACAGATTTTTGGAAATAATCATTGGCCGTTACACCAAAAACTGGCCAAGCTAAAAAAATCTGTTACCCTTAAGGAATATACGCTCGCTGGGTTCCTGAAGAGACAGGGTTCCTTTAACAACATTGAATCTGAATCAATTATGAAAGCACTTACGGCGCTCAATTTTGATATGCAACTGAATACATTTATCTAGCAGCTACTTACGATCAGAGTGGTGACCTCTTTTCTGAAGAATACTCACTTGCGACGTGGAGTCAAAACGGGCACACTTCAAGTCCTTTCTCCTCGGCTATAGAACATTACGGTATATGCTCTCCTGACGAAGCTAGTCCGTATCGGCTGCAAGTTGGATTTTCCTCCGGATGGCATAACTATAGCAGTGTCAGAAAAGTATTTGTCTACGCTTTTGAAGATATTAAATCACGATCTTTATATACTTTCTGAACCCGGGATGCGGCTTGAAAGTGAACTTCAGTAGAACGGAGCTAGTGCAATTTAAGAGAATTCACAATATACTGAATTCGACTAATCAAAAGTGAACGGAGTGCCTATTGAACCGTGTCACATAGTCAGATATTTGAGAATGACCCTTGACTTGAAACTACTAAGGAATAAAAACATAACAGAAGAAGTGCGGAAGATTTTCGGTGCACTTTACTGCTGCAGAAAAGCCATAGGATGGTGTTGGTGGTTTTGGGAAGCCCACTTTTCAAGATTGGCTGCACTTTTGGTAGCAAGTGTCCTCCGCACTTTTTGTGCTGCTTCATTGGCTAACAACTAATTTACTAATCCTAAAGCAAGCTAATCTTGCTGACGTGCGACTTAATTGTATTTCGGTAAGAACCAGAACAGAGTTCGGCCATGTTAGAGTTTTATCTGACGGAGTTTCCGACTACATGCATACATAGCTACAGATACTCTTCTGGATTTGGAGTTTGCAACGTATTCATGATAGGCGTGAATGGAAGAATAGTGTCACTTCAAGTGCGAGCACATTTATTTGCATACCGATAGTTGGACACTAAATATCAAAATCGGCAGCGGTTTGTACTTAAATGAGCTGAATTTTAAGCTGTCTTTTAGTTTCTGAGACCATTGTAGCTTCATTCAGGTAGAAGTGGTGCCTAGTTTTCGCGCAATCAACTGGCTTCGGTGTAATCAAATATTTTAAATGATTGTATGTATCTTCATGGATTGTCAATAGGCTGCACATTTCCTTGCTTGTCCTTTTACAGGGCGCAGAATTGACACCGAATGTTGAGCATTTCTTTGTGAGATGTCGAGACATTCGGCAGTGCAATTTGTTTGGGTATCTGGATATAGGGTTGGGTCTGTATACAGGGTTAAAAACTGACAAAGCTTTGTAACTTGCTGCTGGAAATTTCATGTTCCTTCTCCGTACAAACATCGATTGCTTCAGTTAAACTAGCCATTCGGCAATGCTTTGAGGACGCGAAAAAGTCATAGGTCACACTGTGCGGTGGCAAGATGGTCTTGGGTCTCCATGAATGCGCATCACACCAGATAGCAGTTAGGTTTGATAGCAATGCTCTTCGCTCACAAGCCACTACTTCACAGGACGATACACGCAACACTTTGGCGTTAGGTCCAATAATTCACAAATATTTCCTCTCAAGTTTGACTGAACTACCGTTTATTAACGGTTTACTAAAAGTAACAGTTTATTAAAAGAAAGAGATGTTTTTTATAATATGTAGTTTTCACGCTGCTTTAATGTGTTTTTCGACACGACTCCCTTTGACAGTCATCTGACCTAGTCTTGACAATGTCAGCATCAATTTCTGTTTTGTGGGACGACCTAAGCGCTCACCGCCTTGAGCCACCATTCAAATACTTGTATATTAGTCAAAAACTCATCACTGTAAACTTTCTTTAGTCAATCGGGAGTATCCGTAGTACTTCTTTCAAGTTTGACGTAGCATTTAACATCAACACTTTGCTCCGTCCTTTTGTTCTTCATGATTACAACGGAGCACTAAGACATGAACCGCTTCTTAAGAAGTCAGAAAAATAAGTGGGAGAAATAAGACGAATGAAATTGTATCTACCACTCAGAAGATAATATTGAAAAAAGCAGCAATCTCTCGTTGGGCAGCAAATTAAAGGAAAAACAAAAAAATCAGTCCGCTTATTCTAGAGGCAAAAATAGCCAAACTGTAGGAAAAGAAGAGGCAATCAAAAATTATGGGACATAGAAACAAAATGTCAGTTCGGAAAAGCAAAAAAGTTTTAGTTCTGGGAATAGTTGAAGCTCTTGAAAGTTCTAACCTTTCAATGGTTTATTCAGCTACATCCGATGTCAAGAGTCTTTTTCAGCGAAGTGATGGGCATCGATGATATTTGAATTTCCATAAATGACATAGCTACCAAAAAAAATGTCTAAGAAATGATGTTTAACAGATTGCTGCATAGATGGTCAATGCTGAAAAAGAAGCCTTTTACAAACAGTATTCAAGAAGACGAAAATTATACAGGACAGAAATATTGCACTAATCATCCATGGAAACTTTTTTTTAATAGAATAACCATTTTTCGGACTATGGGCAGCAAACGAATTAGGAATGTCAGTTTTGTAGTATATCTAAACCATTCTCTGCTTTAAATCTTACATTCTTTTTCCAGCAACCTAGTATTGGTAGCTTAAAGTTTTGATTAAGTTCTTGATTAACTTCTTTCAAAATAAATGTAAGAAGTAGCTGTATCCAACTTATTAAATATTGTTCGCAAACTTCAAGACGAAACACCTTTCTCTACACGATGATTCAATCTACGCTCCAATTTGAAATTGAGGAAGCCTCACGCACCTACTTCAAATGCACAAAAAAATGCAATTTATATCAAGAATATTTTAAAGGAGGTCAAACATTTTTTAAAGAGAACAAAAATACAACAGTTCCGCATAAAGTCATTTTATTTATTCGAAAAATCTAACAAAAAACAACTGCAAAAGTAGAGCAACTTCAGGAACGAACAAATAATTGAGCTAAACTTCAGATTATGCGAGCCGATTTAACCTACATTAAACTATCTCAATTAACCGGTTTTTTCTTTCTCTAATATACTGTATTGAGAAGACCTAATTATTTTATAATAACAATGAATTTCCGGCAATACTCGTATGCTGAGAGATAAATTCATCAATTTGGGAGCAACCGGATACCGTAGAAACGCTAAAAGTTCTAAGTCAATGTGATTTTGCAATACATCCAAAATGCGATGGATAATAAGTAAGCGGTTTTGGGACGTAAATTGCACTTTCTCGTGTCTGCAAGAAATTATTTTGTCGGGCAGCGATGGGAAGGAGTTTTTTTTTAATTTAATTTTTTTTAAGAAGATATAGTGTTTCGTTAGCTGACCAGGCAGATTTTTAACACTAGATCACAATTTTTTATGGAACTATGATTCACACTATTTAGTATTCATTATGTTTATTATTGATTTACACAGCTTTTGAATCTTTAGACCAGCAAAAATTGCATAAAAAGAGTAAGATAATTCTAATATATCATATGTATGCGATTCAGCACCAAGCAAAAATTAGTTTTTTTAGCATTGATCTGAATCTCTTCAAAATATTTTCAATGAACATTATGTAAGATTCCCAGTCATGTAAAAAAACAACATGGTCTACTTGAGAACAGTATCCAGTAAAGCCTAAATTTCGGTCGTGACAGAAATCAGCATTCGTTGATTTCAATTTTCAATAATCGTTTAAGGCCAATAATATATGATTTAATAAATCCAGAGCCACTTTGCACTTTGTAGTTAATTAAAAAATCAGAAAAATAATTTACTTTCAAATTCACAATTGCTACACAGTATGCTGCGAAATGCTCCCACAATATAATATAAACCACTAGAGCAATTGAAATCAAAAGACTGCAGAAAATTTCTTCACCTAAGTAATGAAATCCAGGCAAGAGCACTTAAGTTCATCTTAAACAATATTTTTGTTTTCCCACACTGGGCGCACTTACGATCGTAAAATTTAACACACTTGAATGACCACTTCAATTAAGGAGGGACAAAAATGGTATTATTTTGCAATACTTATTGCAGTAACCATGCCACCCAAATAGCCAGAACTCATCAAAACGGTATACCACACAGTGACAAGTTCATATTTCCAGCAGAAGCCGGTCAACTTAACCTATACTCCGTGGTATCTAACAATTTCCACTACATCTTTGAAAACTACTCTTGAAATTCATTATGACTACAATTTAACATTACCGTAACATACTCATATTATGCAAAAAAAACAGCACGATAAAACGAACCTAACACCAGAATCATGTCATACGAGTACATCGACATTTAATATTCCAGCAAAACTTGTTCATTGCTACATGATTAGCTCGAATCGTTCGCTATCTTGTACCTGTAGATCTGATGTACTGTGCACTTTGTGGCACTACAAATAAAATGCCAAGCAAGTAGTACTTCACCATCGTTCTTTGGTAATCAAATGATATGCAATCAGCGATCTATGTAGTCTGGGTCTGGTACAGAAAAAGTGTTTAATGCCAGCAACAACAGCACAGCACAGTATCCAACTGACAAACTAACGCGACGCAACGAAGAAAAGTGAATGTCCAGGTGGGCGACGGACGACATCTGCACTCGGTATCTAAAGATATCTTTTTCAGGTAATTTAATCCAGCACAGTCATCTCATTGCCGGCCGTCGTACCTGAACAAGTCATCTACAATGAAGCTAGTTGGGAAAAAATTGGAAAAATGAGAATGAGATAAGTATCTATTGTGATATTATCGTAATGGTAACGACAATGATTTTACCTAACCCCAACGATGGCGCTAACTAAAACTTTCAAACACTTTCAGGCGTCGTGCAAGCAAGCAAACTGCGGTGCCGGTTAGGTATGTAATAGGTGTGCCCGTTTATTTTTTTTTTGCTACGAAAACGTGATCAGAAAATTTGATGGTATTCGACCCAATTTTCAGATTGAACAGACTAATAGATTGACTGTCTTCCGCTACTTGAATTGTTTTGTAATAGATTTTTTTTACGTGATTGGTTTGTTTACATCAAAGTGCTCGAAAATTGCATAAACTATTTTAGTTGAAATAGTTTTGTTGGAATTGATATGCGCCGTTTTTTGTTGCAATGATATTAGCGTGAGTATGGAATGTATACTAGGTTAAATTTGGAAATAGATTTTTAGGTTTGGTATCAAATGTGGATATTTGTGTTAATAATCGTGCTTTACAAACTTGTAAGTTTGTGAGTAGAAGTTTGTGTAGCCGCCTTTTTTCGTGGGCTTCTTTGTTACAGCTAAATAAACAAATAAAAATAGAACAGACTAAAATAGGGGAAAAGATTCATCTGTATTATGTCTTCGTTACTATCTTATGCAGTTAGTTAGTTAGCACATGAAGAAACACTTCATAAAATTCATCTTTATGCGTGTATCGGACTTTAATTCGAATCTTTAATATTTTCTTCTATAAGCAAATCGAAATCATTAATTTGCTATCATTTGTGAATTGAATCAGAGAATATAATCTCAATGTCCATAACACCGCCCACCTGTTACTTATTAAACATTAAAGATTTTCTGTCAGATTTGCATACATTCGTTCTTACTAGACGTAACATTCAGGCATTATGACTCGTTCTTACAATTGTATCAATTTATCGGATAAAATTTCTGGACATAAAGTGCAAGTGGCCAAATAGAAACAGTCAAGTTCTAAGTAAAAACACCTACACTTTCCTACGATGATTTGGTTTCGGAAACCAAATAAGATATGCACAGAATCGGTGAAGTATTTTTGAGCACTCAATTGGTGTCATTGTTACACACTACTGCTCATGAGTGTTTGCTCACTGATCTTTTTTTTTTGTGGATTCAATATTCATTGGTAAACTTTTCCTTTACTTTGATTCTAATGTTGTTTTAGCTACTATATTTATTGACGACTGGAACTGGATGCATATCAATTTTTTTTTATCTGTGTCTTAGATACATGGAATTCTAGGCGCTGTATATTTGCTAATTTTAAGTGAATTTGTTTTTCGAAAGCTATGAAAGTGATGACTCTTATCAGAGAAATTAAAAAAATACTTTAAAAGATACGAAAAGCTAGTGGCATACATGTAAATCAGGAGTGTGTTCAATGTGCATGCTATAGCTGCTCCAAAAGCTTAGCATAGCATCACTTTTGCAAGTGTCAAAATTCGCAGTAGCTAGGTGAAACAGCTAGGGATATTGGACAGCCAAGAGCTGCTACGAAGGTCAGCTTTTACACAGCACAGCTCGATAAAAAAAATTTTAAATTTTACTTTACTTTATTTTAAATTACTTAGATCAGCTCAATACTTACATTACACTTTGAAAATTGTATTAAATTTCGGAGTTTTCAGCATATAACTGCGGAAACCATTTACATTTTCCTAAAAATTCAAAACGTTTCACTTATTCCCGTCTTTTAACGCCATATATATGAAAAAGAGCGAAAGAGAAACATTGAAAATTTGATGGTACACGAATCAGCGTGCCTGGTCTGTTGCGCTTCACACCCGCCTTCTAAAAACCCAAGATGAGTGGCACTGTGTAAAAACCTACTTGAAACTCAAGTTGAGTTGAAGTGTTCAAAAGCCCGTATTTAGTTTATAATAACACTATGCTCAAGTCTATTGTTCTTCTCCTTTACCACCAAAGCGTAAAAACTGCTTTTCAGTTTCATTTCTAATCCAAAGTGACGTTTGAACAGTACGTCAGCTGTTTACGCACGCCCATTTTGCCTAGCTACTTTCTTGCTATCCTCCAGACTACGAGCAGCAAATAGCTGCTACCATAGCAGCTATTTCGGAATCTTGGACAGCCCGACTGTCAAATAGCAAGCATCAGAAAGTAGCTATTTCGTGACATTGAACAGCCAGAGCTGCTAAAATAGCTGCTATAGCAAGAATATTGAACACACTCCAGATTAATGATATGTATTAATTTAAAATTTTACAAATATACTTTAATGATATTCACAAAGACTTGTTTTTTGTTTTAAAAAAAAAGTCCTCTCTGCTTTGCTCAAATTACGGGTTGAATACATACGTTTGAACATTTTTAATTACTTTTCCTGATTTAATTTTTTTTTTTTTTGATTTTCAAAAATATTATTTTCATTTTCATTTTGTCCCGTTAAGTCTAGTGGGTAGAGCTGGGTTCCTGGTTCGGATCCAGGCCCGGACAAGAGATTGAGCTTTGAGTTCACCTAACTCTGAACAGGTACCTGAAATAAATCAGGGTTAAAGTCAGCTGTGGTAATGATGTTTTCTACCCGTTTGAACCCCTAAATCCGACAAGGATTGTCGGGAGATTACTTTACATGCAATTTTCATCTAAGGATATACATTAAGCTAGATATGTTTCCATTATTTGATATGCAGAATTTTTTGATACTATTCTGCTTTTTTTAAGCCCATAGAAAAAATCCAATTCGAATTTGAGAATCTCTCCGACATGCAATTTCAAACTTTTTCAAGTTATTTCATCGGTTTCTTGCCACCAGTGCCTTACAAAGCCACAAAAAACAATAGTAGAATGCTCTTGAAGGGCCCAGATCTGGAAAACAAATTAACACACACATAACTATATGTCCTAAATTGCTTGGTTATAAACACATCTTTTTATCCAAAATCAAGTCATTCAAACTAATTAGAAACATACAGATACCGATGTACAATTATTCATCCAATAGTAAGAATGCAATATAAAACAACAGCAGATTTTGTATAGAGATATGCTGGAAATCAGAAGAATCAATTAGGAGCTTCGTGGTCCGCTATCATCTCATATAAAAGCTGCGGTGAAATATGAGTGGAGGAATTATTCAAATACTAAAAGCCACGTTTATTTAGGTCTTCAGTAGTGAATTTGATAGTGTATTTGAGAGCGATTAATTTTGTATAGTTAATTTTGAAAATTGAATAGTTCAGAATAAATAACGATATTACAATAACTAATTAGAGGGCATGAACCCACACACGCGAAAGTTTTCTCTGAAATTTTCAAAACTCCGAGTTATGGTTGAATGCTAACTTAATGGAAATTTTAAATGAACTTTTATTATGGCACCTGAATAAAACTGTCCTCCTATGTATAGTCTATAATAATTATTATATAAATTCAAGGGCCTGTAGGTCATTCTGATATAATAAAAATATATATCTAGTGGCTTAAAATGCAACGAATATTAGCAAGGACATTAACGTTGTATAGGTATATAAATCATTGGATCGACTCATTGCTTCTTCCTTTGATGCTGCTGTCTCGAGTAGTGAATACGTGATCAGTAGACAAATATTAGTGGAGAAGCGATTGAAGAGATTTTTGTTAAATTTCTTATGCTGGATTTACACTCTCGGCAAATGTTGTCGAGCCGAGAGTGTAAATGGTCACACTTCGTTTATTCTCGTCTGTTTTTCACATGCCAAAACATGGCAATCACGAGAGCTTCCTCATCGGATGAAAAAACGTGGTACAGGAACCTCTACAGCGTTGTACGGCCTGATATCAAAAGCTTTTTTGACTGATGGCTGCAAACCAAACACTGGATCTGGAGCAGGTTCGTCAAATCAAATGGTATGCTTTTGCTTTCCAGCTGAAGGTGTTTGTCATCCTGAAGGCCAAATTGAAAATCAGCAACAGATGTGAAGAGAAGATATAAAGAAAAGCCAATTTAGGATTTATAGTTAAACCACAACCAAGATATTTACAATTTTAAGAATCACATAAGCTGCTTGGGTTTAGCGTCAAAATAATGCAGAATATTGAAACCACTAGCACATATTTGAAACTGTGTTCACTCCTTTCTCTGCTTGCTTTACCAGGATTCTATCTTAGCATCACTTGGGTTATCTTTGGACGTGAATGAACAGGAGTACTATCAGTTTTCTTTCAGGACCTACCCATAAAATAGGAGGATTCTTTTCAGCAAAAGTAGAAAATGTGGAACTTCATACCGTCGGGATAAAACTTAGCTTCCCTCTTCCTATTGGTGGATATAAACTTAAAGAGTACATTTGGATGTTTAAGCTTGAGTGCTCAGAGCAAAAAAAAGTCACGACTGGTCAAAGGTGTAGTTTTTTTATTTGTCATGGAAGAACTACGAAGAACAACATATCGAAGCCTACATATCGAAGAACATACAAATCCACTCAATGTTCATAGATTAAACCTATTCATTGCATCCACTTCACACAACTAACGACATGCATATTATCCGAAACATCATTAAGAAAATCATATTGTTCAATCATGCGGTTCATATACATTACAATTGCACGATTCATCTCCGGTTTCTATATTCCAGCATACAACGCCCAACATAATTGTCTTGATACTTGTGAGTAGTCTGTACTGTACGAAAGGAAAACGCGAAATTGCAGCAATAGCGCAAAGATACCGGCATGAATACAGTATCTTTCCGCAGCACTGTAGATATTCACTTAAATGGGTCGATTAAAAGTCACATACTTCCAGTAGCAGAAGCAGAACTACGAGTAACGACAGAAACAGGATATGAGATCATGTCTGACCTCACTGACTGTCTGTTTCTGCCCTTTTCTTGTTGTTCTGCCGCCGTTGTTTGCACGCGCTCTTGTGCAACGCTTGCAATACCGCGAACTTTAAAATAAATTGGAATTGTAAAAATGTCAGAGAATTGGCAAGGTAATAAATAAAGTATTCATGCCAGAAAGAGCTTGATAGCTGTGAAGCATTGGGACAGGCAAGGGTGAATCAAATCAGTGATTTGAATGGGGTTTGGCGAGATAGCGAGTTGTTTGTATCAGATTTTTGCTTGGTTTTAGCGATTGATGCTATCAGAATTATAAGTCTACTTTAATGAATCATAAACCTAGGCTCAAAAAAATCAATATAGTTACGAAAACAATCATCGCAAAATAGCGGAATCCCTAAAGCTTAATATGTTTCTAATTATTTTTATATGAGGAGAAACAAGCGAAAGCCCGAAAAATCAACCATCTAATTAAATCTTTAAGATCATAGTAATAGCTGAAAACAAATGTACTGCAATGCAGCTCATCATAAGTGAAATTATTTACGTAAAATAAAAAAAATCTCTAAAATTTCCCTTCGTTTTCTTTATTGAGCATACCCTCCATGTCATGCGCGTATAATACATGGATTTATTTCAGGCACGTGAAATCTAAAATTATTTAAACCTCGTCTGTTCGCAACAAAGAACATCATCTGTCTGTCACAACAAACAATCGTTGTGAGAAAAACAACACCCAGCACGCACTATCATCGCAAAACAATTTAAAAACCATACACAAAGCGCTAAGAATTGTATGTTAATTACGAAACAGTATACCCTCAATGCAACAATCAACACAAAAGAATACATACTCGCACGCTTGCTTGTTCAATGAAACGGTGTCGATGTTCTTACTCTCGGATGCATTTAATAATGTGTTTTATTGGTTTCATCGTGTTCATGTGGCCAGGCCACCAGCATCCGTTTGAACTTTCACTTGGATCATGTACAAAGGTATCATACCTATAGGTACCCCACGTACAGTACGAGCGCAAGTAAATGGCAAATTTATGTTATTTTCATGTTACAAGCATTCTTGTAAATTGCTTTGGACGGAAGTTACACGAACAATGTTGAATCGATGTAGGTTAAGTGCGCATTGAAATTGAAATTTATCGGATGCATTGTGAGTATGATAAAGTATTCCAGACGCCGGTAACGAACCGATAGTTTCTTTCGAATAATTGTAATACGATTGAGCTTAATATCAGATGAAAAATGTATTTGAAAATCTCCTGTCTTGAAAACAACTTAAACACCAGTCAAATTCATCGCAATATACAAAGGTATTCGCTTTTTGCGACATTATAAAACTTTTTTTCCAATTTCTTGCAAATCACATGTTTAATATCATTAAATTCGATCTTCGAAATTCAAATCTGGATATGAAATTATGCATAGCTTAATCTAAGCAACTTTACATACGAATTAAAAATAAAATGTTTCTACAAGATTTTTCGAAGAAAATGAATCTGAACACCATGTTGCCAGCATTTGTGTTGCCGAAATATTGCCAGCAACATTATATTTCTACAAAAGTTTAGTACAGAGTATCTTTATGCTAAAAACTATGCAAAAATATCTTTTTCTGTTGCGATATTGCCTACCCTCAGGAGTTTGAAAAAATAAAATCATCTAAAATTATGATCGTACAAAAGGTATGTTCCTGTACTACGATTAATTGCAATTAATTGCAATGAAGCGTACTAAAACGGAGTGCAATAAACGGCTTCATTGCAATTAATCGCAATTAATTGTAGTACGGGAACAGACCTAAAAACAAGTGACTCACCTTCCATAACGTACACGATACTGCCCACATCGCCTTCTTTGATGATAAGACTTTTAGCGGCATATTTTACCGGGTACATACAGTCAACAATCTCTCGTATTTGTGTCATATCGAGATTTTTCATGAAATCATTATCAAGAATGGCCGATTTGATAAGTTCGCGTGATCTGAAAGAAAAATTTCAAATTAAGTGTTGATAAATTTATGAAGATAACGTGTGTCAATTCTATGAAAATGCTTATATTAAAATCTGGAAGACAAATTGAAGTTTCAGCACCGTTTGTCAACATTTATACTTGTGCATATCCTACTATCTCAACAGATACAATGGTTCTGGAGAATATATGAGTATGTATTGGTTATAACAGCGAATGATATGGAAGGAAAACTTTAATTTTGCACTCGATTGCACGTGATTCAGTTGACAACTAAAAGGCTGTCCACTTATCTGGAACTTCAAGCATTTCTCTTATTGTTTTTTTTACTCTGAATCAAAAAAATATTTCCTGCATGAAGAGGATATTCATATCTCAATCAACAAAAGCCTGTTTTTTTTTAAACAAAATTTTATTTTTAAAGATATAATGATTGTGACTCCTTATTCACCATTTATTTTTAAACTGCGATGATTAGATTCTTATGCAGCATAGCATCAAAAATTTAAGTTGTCATAGAATCTCAATATCTTGCAATCTGGTCAAATTTATAAAATTGTTTTTTAATGTTTTTTTTTTGGCAATTATAGCCTACGTTTCTGTCAAAGTAAATTTTCATCAAATTTAATTTTGAATTCAGAATTAATTAGAATTAATCAGAATGAATCAGAATTAATTTGGAATATTCAATGATTTAAAATTCAACTTAGACCAATTTTATTCTTTATTATTATATATTCACTATGGGGGCCCAAATTTTGTGGAAAATGATTCTTACATTTAATCGCGAATTTGTAAAGCGTCAAATAATAGCTATTCACAGTTATACTAGTGACAAACCATAATACTGAAAACAAACTACAATCGAATCTGGTTGAGCCTTTACTCTAGTGTGCGAAACAAAGGAAATTTAAAAGCTCAAACTTCATTGGGGATTCACGACACCTGATTCAATTGTAATCTGCCTCCAGTATTATCCAATCTCGCTCACGAATCCCCAATGAGCTTTTCGAATCTTCTCCGGTAGTCACACCAGGAAACAGATGGAGATTCAATGTGTCAAAAACTTTTTTAGTTTTTATGAAAATGAGTATTTTTGTGAAAGCAAATACACCGAGTCATGAAATTCTACATGCAGCGGAAAAATTTCGAATATTATTTACTACCGAAAAGCTCATGTAATTGAAGTTTAGTTAATTTCAAAAATGTTCTCTTTTGCTTGCACATTGTGCAAGAAAATTATAAAATAACGGAGTCAATAGAAGGAATAACAAAACTAAATTCATAAATGTGCGCCAGAAAAAAAGTTATAATATTTATTATTTTTTACTGGTAAGAATTATATTTAATATCGAGTTGGTCCAGCATTTACCACCTTTTACCTGCTTTCAATTTTTATATATTTGTTAAATATATTTTGATATATTTTTATTCCCCTTAAAGAGTTGCATAAAATAAAACTTTTGATTGGTTTGTACTCTAAAGATTTTGAAGTTTTGGCATCGAATCTCTGCGTGGTACCGAGTTTCGTGGATCCGGAAACATAAACAAATCTGCTTTCGAAACTTGTTCGGGACGAGATTTAGGTTTGGTCTGTCACCAGTATTATTTTGATTTAAAGTCTCGCATGTTCATATTATTGGGACAAATAAGAGATTAATATCGCAGACAAACTGCAATCGAATCTCGTGTCACGAATCTTCAACGAGATTTGAGTTTTCAAATTTCCTTTGCTTGAGACACTAGAGTAAAAGTTCAAAAAATGGTACAAAAAATTGGTTCCGAACATTCGAATTATTTTTGAAAACAAACATTTTAATGGGGATCAAATGGAATGATAAATTCGACTTATTATTTTTCTAATCTACTATGTCTTAGATTTAACAGTTTTATAACTAGGTTTAAATCTTAGCCCAAAACTGATGCAACATTATCATCCGTATAATTTTCCTGGATACCATATCTTAGTAAATTCAATTTTCAATAACTAACTAAATATAAGCTAGAGGAGAATGTTAGGAGTGTATAAACTAAGGGGATTGAAAGGTATTTGAGATAGGAGTAGGATGACAGTGATGAAAGAAGAATCGCAGTTACATTCGTACGTCTATACTTTAGTAAGTACGAGTATGGAGGACTTTGGAGAGGATGTTGTTTGAATGGGGTATTGTAGTTAATTTGGTTAGGTCAGTTCGGGACACTTAGCATGACCTCAAATGATGATGGGCTCAAATTAGGACGTTGTGGATAAGGCGCCAGGAATAAAGTGTTTTAAGGAACGTGGATATACGCTCCGGATTTATTTTCAGTCTACGAGCAGGTGAATAAACCATCATCAAAATGTAAAATTTTAAGAGAGAGTGGACGAAATGGAATATAGCCTGTGTAAATGGCAAAAAAGATGGGAGAAAGGACAGAGGCTTGGGAGATATCAGCTGGGCTAGGATAGGGATTTGATGGTATATTGTTTAATTTCAGTACCGAGAATTGATTAGAGAGGAAACTGTAGATGATTACGTATGGGCCGGTCGAAAGCGATTGGCGAGCGGATTAGCCTTGGATTCGGGAGAGTGATTTTATAAATGGATAAGCTTCTTTTGAGCAGGTTAGACTTGGTTCAAAATTCTCGGAAAGTATTTTTATGAAGGGAGATGTTTGGATATTAAGTGCTGAATATGAAACATATTGATCCGATTACGGATCAAAAAATCTAACCTTTTTTATGAGGGATTCAGTTAAGAAGATCCAGCGTTGAATGTTTTGTGCTTGAAAGATTCAAGAGGAACTTTTAGTGGAGTGGGTACTTGGGAATATGGAGATAGCAGGAGCGTTGGAGTACACTTTTTAATGACCGCATAAATTTGCTTATTTATCAATTTAGGTTTCCTACTGACTAATAGAGTCCAGGCGACTGCACCATGATCTGAAAAACCTAAGGTAGTTTTGAGAAAAGGTTGAAACTTAATATTGAAGAAGGTCATGAAGATCGGAGGTGAAAAACAGATCAGGAGGGATGGATATTGATCTGATGGTTGCAGTACTGGCATCTGTCGGTATAAGCTGGACTAAACCATTCAGTTGAGAGTATTGAGAGGACTGGTTTTGAAGATACGTTAATGCTACATAATATGCATCTCCTCAAAAGTCTATGGTCTTCATATTTGTTGTGATAATGGCAAAAATATGTCTAATGCCAAACTGTCACTCAAATTGTATACCGGTTTCTAAACCCAGATTGTCAATGCAGTCTGTGCGGATAATAAATAAATGGTGCAAGGTTGTGCTTATAATGTGTTGTATAACCATACCAATGACACACATCAACCATGGCCACTCATACACACTTAGCGACCCAAGATGATGGACAAGATGGAGTCAGTCTAAATGGAGCCGCTAACCACAGCACACGCGTACTTACCTTTCAATGTACAATCTATTAATATATTATTCTTGTTACTGATTAAGAATTGGTTTTGTTTACTTCGTAAGAACACAACAGTGGCGACGAGGATGGGATCTGTTTTTTAAAACACATAAAGGCAAAGTGATTACAAAGTGATTGCAGAGTGAATATAACCTTACATATAATTATTTTACTACAATGGATGCTGAAGCCATTGCAAAACTGCTCGCGCAGCAAAATTTGCTCATGGAGCACCTCACAAAAGCACTAGCAGCATCCCAGAAAGTGCAAGGAACAGCACCGGTAGAAACTTCTGGAGAAAATCCGGAATTATTGGAAACACTTGCTGCGAGCATGGTGGAGTACCATTACAACGCAGAGGAAGACCTAACTTTTGAGGCCTGGTACAACAGATACGAGGATTTGTTTTTGGTTGACGGGAAATCATTGGACGAGGCGGCCAGGGTAAGGCTTTTACTTCGGAAACTCGGTCCGACAACATATGAGCGGTATGTAAATTACATATTACCGACTCATCCAAGAGACGTAAAGTTTTCCAATACTGTTACCACCCTAACCAAAATATTTGGTAGCCGCACATCATTGTTCAATCATCGTTATCAGTGCCTCAAAATGGTCAAGAGCGAGACAGATGATTTCGTTTCGTATGCCGGCAAAATCAATAAGGCATGCGAAAAATTCGAACTATCATCAATCAACGCTGAGCAATTCAAGTGCCTTATGTTTGTCTGCGGATTACAAGCATCTAGAGACAACGACATTCGGTCACGGCTACTAACAAAATTAGACGCGCATACTATATCATTGGATGCGTTAGCTGAAGAATGCCAACACATAATCAACGTGAAACATGACTCAGCCATGATTGCATCAGCTGCAACTAAAACAACACAATCAAACAATGTACATGTGGTTAACACAAAACCAGCTCGATACAACAACAAAACCCGTACCACTACCAAATCAGATGTGCCTCGAACACCATGCTGGCTTTGTGGTGAGCTTCACTATGTACGCAATTGCACTTACACACAGCACATTTGCACCAGATGTGGTAACAAGGGGCATCGAGATGGGTACTGTAACGCACCATCTCTATCACCGAGACCACCGGGTAGACAGAGCAAGGCGAAATATAAAAATAAATCAACTGGAAGTGTCAATCGAGTAGATTTTAATCGAAATCGGAAGTATATTCGAGTGCGGCTTAATGGTACGATGGTAACGCTTCAATTTGATTCCGCATCGGATTTAACTTTAATTTCCAAAAATACTTGGCAAGTAATCGGAAGCCCGACACTCATGACAACATCGAGCCAAGCCATAAGCGCCTCAGGAGGCAAAATCAAAATTATCGGTGTGTTTGAGTGCGAACTGGAATTCCGGCAAAATAAGGCACGGATGCCGTGCTATGTTACCAGTGAGTTGGATCTATTTGGAAATGATGGAATAGACCGGCTTAAAATGTGGAATCTGCCATTAGTGTCCATTTGCAATAAAACAATTGTTATGCCAAATATTAGGGAAGTGGTCAAACAAAAGTACAAAAAAGTGTTTAGTACTAAATTAGGGTTGTGTGCCAGCTTCAAAGCACACCTATATTTGAAACACAATACAGTACCAGTGTTTAGGCCAAGGCGACCGGCGCCATTTGCGATTCTGCCAGATATTGAAAATGAACTTATACGTCTACAAGAGTTGGAGATTATTTCTTCAGTAGAGTCCTCAACTTGGGCAGCGCCGATCGTTGCTGTCCGTAAAGCTAATGGATCTTTACGATTATGTGGAGACTATTCTACAGGATTAAATGAGTCGCTCAATCCTCATCAATATCCATTGCCAGTGCCGGAGGCAATTTTCTCGTCATTGTCAGGCGCAACTGTATTTAGCCAACTAGACCTCTCAGACGCATATTTACAAGTTCCACTTGATGACGAATCAAAGAAGCTGCTCACGATCAACACACATCGCGGCTTATTCACGTACAACCGGTTACCATTCGGGGTGAAAACTGCGCCAGGAATTTTCCAACAGTTGATGGACCAAATGTTAAACACGGCGCAAGGTGCTATTGCATATTTGGACGATATAATTGTGTTCGGCAGAAATCAGGAAGAACACAACAATAACCTTTTCGAGGTTTTAAACCGAATCGAAAAATACGGTTTTACTTTAAATTTCGATAAATGCAGTTTTTCGCTCGCACAGATCAAGTACTTAGGTGTCATCATCGACAAAAACGGACGTCGACCGGATCCTGCAAAAATCGAGGCAATACAAGAGATGCCACCACCAATAGATGTTTCAACTCTTCGGTCATTCTTAGGAGGAATATCTTATTATAGTGCATTCATAAAAGAGATGCGTAGACACCGACAACCGTTGGACGCATTGCTAAAAAAAGACGTTCCATGGAATTGGACGGAAGAGTGTGATCAAGCATTCGTAAAACTCAAGCAGATGCTCAAATCAGATTTACTTTTGACTCATTTTAACCCAGAATTGCCAATAATTGTTGCAGCAGATGCAAGCAGTTATGGTATTGGAGCTGTGATTCTACACCGTTTCCCGGATAATTCAGAAAAAGCTGTAGCACATGCTCACAGAGCACTCAACAACGCAGAAAAAGCATACAGCCAGGTGGAAAAAGAAGCTCTTGCCCTAGTATTTGCCGTACAAAAATTTCATCGCATGATTTTTGGTCGAAGTTTTCTGTTGCAGACGGACCATAAACCTCTGGTCACAATCTTTGGTTCAAATAAGGGTATCCCAGTCTGCACCGCAAATAGATTGCAACGCTGGGCTCTCATTATGCAATCATATGACTTCAAGATACAACACTTGACAACCGATAAGTTTGGTCATGCAGATATGTTGTCACGTCTTTTGAAGGATACGAAGCAGAGCAATGAAGAATTCGTCGTGGGTGCAGTACACTTCGAAGCCGATGTTCGTCAGCTCATAGTAGAATGTACGAATTCATTACCCGTAACTTTCACAATGATCAACACAGAATCGGAGAAGGACGATGTTATCAACAGAATTCGGGAATACACAATACACGGATGGCCGGACTGTAAAACGATCACTGATGAAGTCATTAGACAATATTACTTTCGTCGCGATTCAATTTCATGTGTCAAAAATTGTCTGCTATTCAGCAATAGACTAGTAATTCCGGAAAAGTTTCACAAGCGAATATTGAAACAACTTCATAGATGTCACCCGGGCATTCAGCGGATGAAAGCTATCGCAAGGAGCTACGTGTATTGGCCATACTTAGACCAACAATGTGAACAAATTGTTAGAATGTGCCAGCAATGCAATGAGGCTGCAAAGTCACCAATCAAAACAAAACTTTCTCCTTGGCCATCACCAACATCGCCATGGCAACGTATTCATATAGATTACGCTGGGCCGAGCGCAGACCATTATTACTTAGTCATTGTAGACGCTTTCTCAAAATATCCGGAAGTTATCCGTACACGGTCAACCACGTCGACTGTTACAATCAAATACCTTCGCGAAACATTTGCGAGATTCGGAATTCCAGAAACAATTGTATCCGATAATGGAACACAGTTTTCATCCATCGAGTTCCAGAGGTTCTGCCAAGAGCTGGGTATTACTCATGTGTTCACACCACCGTTTCATCCACAATCTAACGGACAGGCAGAAAGATTCGTGGATACGTTAAAGCGCAGTCTAAAAAAAATGGAGGAAGACGGTAAGGTAGATGAAAATTTATCTAATTTCCTTTTGAGTTATAGATCAACCGCAAATCCGAATTGTCCCGAAGCTAAATCACCTTCGGAAAATCTTTTTGGTCGACTAATGCGTACATCGCTTGACTTATTAAGGCCTCCACCACAAAATGTATCAAGTTCGCTACGTCCCAGCGCAGTATCCAGCGCCGAACAGTTCAATCGCCGGAATGGAGCGAAGCTGAGACGATTTAATGTTGGCGACACTGTCTTCGTTAAATTGTACCGCCACAACCAGTATCAATGGGTTTCAGGAGTCGTTAGGAGTCGCCAAGGCAAGGTTTGTTACACGGTTCAAACTGCTGATAGAATGATCCGGTCTCATGCGAATCAAATGAAGAAACGCGATTCCAAGGAAATTAATTGCGATCTGGATCAGCTTCCCTATGACATCATTCTAGATGGTGACTCAAATTTGTCACAAACACCATCACAGTCAAACGCACACCAGGAAATAGCTGCACAGCCAACAGGACCACCACTAAGAAGGACGACACGGGTTTCCAAGCCTGTTCAAAGATATGCGCCCGCGTTTACCACTCGAAGCAAGGGGGGTGTTGTATAACCATACCAATGACACACATCAACCATGGCCACTCATACACACTTAGCGACCCAAGATGATGGACAAGATGGAGTCAGTCTAAATGGAGCCGCTAACCACAGCACACGCGTACTTACCTTTCAATGTACAATCTATTAATATATTATTCTTGTTACTGATTAAGAATTGGTTTTGTTTACTTCGTAAGAACACAACATAATGTAGTTGGGTTTTAATCTTGGAGAGGAGTACAATGTGAGGATTTTTTGAGTTAAGAAAGGAGAGGAGTTCATGCCGCTCTTTCTGATTAATGATGCTGTGGAGGCTCGTTTGCACAAGCCAAATATATATCACTGAATATCGTGGTTATCGACACCATCCACTTTTATTTTTTGGCTGGGCTCGGTTTTGGTGTTTTAAATTGACGGGCTTTTTGAATTAGACCTGTCGGGCTAGACTCTTTTGTGTGATTACTGAAGTGACGTGGTTATCTTTTTTCCAGTTGATTGTATGAAAGCCACTTTAGACGTAGCGTCATCTAATGAGCCGATGATTCCAGTTTATCCTCGCTGAGCAAAGATGCAGCGGAATCGATATCCGATTTCCCGATGGTTGATTCGGCTTTTTCTAACTAAAAAGCCTCCCATTTTACTCATATTATACTTTTGTTATTTGATATGATACAAATTACTCCAAATGCCATATTCAAAACTAAACACATGTACTCAAATTAGTTATAAATAATTGTGTCAGCTTTTTAATGTTTAATATGCTGTTTTTTAAGTTGAAAAATTTCCGTCAAATCACAGTAAATAATTTGTAAACAATTTGTAATCACGCTAAAACATATCAGCTGATTTAAAAACAAAAGTATTTTTGTTAGTACTCCGTTTAATTCAGCTTTCTTTTTTTTAAATGTATATATCTTTTACGCGTTTTGACAAATGACGTTATATAAAATAACACATTTGAGCCATCTTCCGCCTGATTTTGAAATTTCAGATGCATGAAGCCACTAATATCTAAGAATATGATAAAAATGCATTTTTTATTCATAGGGAATAATTGGAACCTCCGAGAAAACGGAAAAGGATAAGACTGAAGAAAATATGACAATGTCCTTTTACAATATCTTAAGGATTAAATTTGCTTGAAAATTAGTTTCAGAATTTCAACATCACTTGTGCTATAATAATCCAATATTACTACTTTTCTTTTAATTTTTAATAAAACTTGATTCATTTCCCCACATCTTTAGGTTAAAAAGTCTTTCTCATCTTGTGCTGTGAGAGGTTTTGTGCAGATTCATTTCTTTATGTTTATCGACCACATTGGGATGAGAATAAACAACGCTCCATTAGAGTTGCTCACGTGAATTTTGATAGAAGTTAACCAGCGTGCGTTCCTCACGCTCATAAGATCAAAATCGCTTAAAAATATTAGAATTACCACTACGAATAAGTGTTCTCCAATTAGAAAAGAATAAGCTTAAGGAGTAAATGGAAATCAGACTTGCCAAATTTAAAAAAGAAATCGCATTGCTTTTTTTAAAAGAGTTACATATTTTTCCAAAAAATACCACCGAATACAATTTGTTTGGTGGATTTTTTTTTGAACGCAGTGGCACTGTTTGCTTTAAGCGAATTATTTGGGAAAGTGTCTTTTTTGGACCTTGTAATCAGAAGATTTTTGTAGCTACACATTAATTTCTTTTGCTTCGGGCAGGGGAATAATTGTCACAAACAACAAAGTTCGAGCTACGCAATATGTCACTTTTCCTCGCCTTTTGCAATCACTCTTTTGATGAAATTGCTATGAAAGTACTAGTTAAGGGATGAAGCTTTATAGCTGATCTCGTTACTCCTTTATAATTTTACAACAGCTGAAGATATATAGCCTTATTTGAAACCATATTCTATAATAGTCGAGATCAGCACGAAACTGAGTTAACGACTCCTATCGTATTGCAGCCACTGATTATGCTTTTCAATAAATAAAACTATTTTTACACAAACTTTTAAATGGACTTATAAAAAATATGCTCTTGCTGAACTATTCACATTATATGTAGAGTTCTTGCAATATGTTAGTAGCCGGAAATTTGAAGTGACTGTTGAAAAAATTTAAATCTTTCTACGAAGGGAAATCACAGTATCCTTAATTCACCATGAAACTAAATCTTTCTAGCTAGGATTTTCTATTTTCCCAAATATAGTATATAAAAAGTAAGTGTTTTATTTTTGCGAATTGTTTATTGTTGAACTGTTGAAAATTTTGTTGTTGTCGATTCTCATAGGAAAATAAAGTTTCCATTTTTATTTGTTTAGGTGCCTTAAGTCATTGAAATTTGTTTTTCGACACATAAAAAACGTAATGGAGCCTGTGACAAATATATTTACACAACGCTAAATAGACCCCAAGGCATGTTTTTATGCTTAAATTTTCAGAGGCAATAGTTATTTTTAAAATTAAAAATTATCAATATTCGTATCAAGCGAAATTTACTTTATATTTCCCAAATATTTTATTGCAGTCATAATAGTATATGACTTCATAAAATATATTATCAGCAGTTACTCAAAGTCAAACGACGAGTACTATCAATGGCGCTTATCTGCATATGTATCTATTGTTCTTGACTTCAATTTTCGTATACTACATGTGCGAAATTTCCTATCGTTTGTAGGTGGATGGAAACATTTTTGCTCAATATGGGAACAAAAAATAAAGCAAAAATGTGCAAATAATATGAACTTTTAATTTCATTGGACGTACCCCTCAGAAATTGTCATGATCATTGATTATTTCAATATTTTAACACCACTTTGAAATCACACTGAAACTGACAAGGCATATCATTCCGTGCATACTGCTACTTCAGAAGAGATTTGATGCAAAAAATTTGCCTGAGGCCACCTCTGAAATCTCTCAATCATAACAACCACGACGCCGTTGATATTAATTGATCGCGTGTAAGGCCATCAGCAAACTTATTTTACACATTACATTTTAGCTTTAGCAGGTACAGGTGCCAAGCCAAAGCAGCTATCACGCACGTAAAACACACACAACACTTTCACGAAATTACGAAAACTGCCAGCACTTGTTGCACTTAGTCTGCTTTATGCGGGATCGTTCAAGTGTAGTACACTAAGCGTTGAAATGATGGCATGATTTTCGCTGAATGTTTATAAAATGTTGGCGAGCTTGGCAGTCAACTTTATTGCGGAAGTACTTTTTACGGGGAATTATGTGGAAGATACAATTGATATCTAGGAAAAAAATTAATTGAAACCAGAATTCTGATTTAAATCTGAGTTAAGCAACAAGAAGTTATTATTATAATGGCCTGATTTGAATAGACATTGCTAATTAGGAAACTTTGTCCTAACAACTGTCTACACAAAAACAAACGCCTAATTCACAATTCATTTCATGTCTTATAGAAACTTCAAAAAATTCAAGCTTTAATTCTGGCTCAACTGTACTTGCATCAAACAAAACAACCAACACCCTACACATGACTAATTAGTCATTTGCTTGTAAATGATCTTGCTCTGTCGGTGTCAGTTCAGTGTAATTTGGTGATCGAACTTCGCTACAAAACACTTGCTGTACAAATCAATTACAAGACGTCTTGTCGTCAACCAAGTTATGGCTTGATATTGTTGTTGCTGCTGCTGCTGTTGCAATTACTGCTGCCATGCGTATTTGAAGGAATATTGAAAATCTTATTTACATTAAAAACACATTTTATTGGGGTTTTTGTGTTTGCAACTTGGAGCTAATCATCATCGGTGTCGTCGGACATATGATACATGATTGTTTGTTTGATGAATGTTATGACTTTTTACTTTTGTAGCATATTTTTGATTGGCAACATGTTGAAGTTTGCAACATGCAATGTGATAACGAGACGTTCTGAGTGCTCAGAAAGAAAAATTTAGTTGATAAGAATTCACAAAAGAAGATTAGACAATCGTCAAATAGTCTATTCGATATTTTGAAGCATTGACAGGAGAGAGATAACGGGTCATCGACTACTTTGGGAAAAAAATATTGTTGCAATGCTATGAAGAATAAAGATTATTTATATTTCAACGTATGCTATTTTAAACAAGTTGACATTTATATAAACTCCGGCCCAAACTATATCTGTGTTAATTTCATTTTAAATTTTAGATTCACTTTAAATAAAGAATAAAACCTTAGCAAGGTAATAAATCACCACATAATAGAATGTCATATTTTCAATAAATATCAATAAATAAATCAATAAATAGTAAATAATTTTTCAAATTAAAATTTACGAAAAGCTTACAGTGACGATTTTGGAATTTTCACGAGATCTCCTTCGCTAGCCATTGCTGAAAGTGGCTCAGCACTGATGGCCTGCCTTTTAATTCTCGTTTCTGCCATTACAAACACTCTTGTGTTCTCAACTCCTGGAGACTTATCGTCGTAACTGTCCGATCGCTTTCTTTCTAGTATAGCTTGCGTAAGTGGTCGAACCTAAAATATTTCACAAAACATCAGCACGACCTCTAAACAAATTTCAAATCACTAAAAATCACACAAAATCATACATACCACCTGTCGGAATTTGTCAATCTCATTCTGCAGATCAGTTATCTTATCATCCTTTTCCAAGGACTGCCTCTGAACATACGTCAAGTTCTCATGCAGTCGA
Source organism: Nemotelus pantherinus (assembly GCA_963978885.1). Classification (NCBI taxonomy): domain Eukaryota; kingdom Metazoa; phylum Arthropoda; class Insecta; order Diptera; family Stratiomyidae; genus Nemotelus; species Nemotelus pantherinus. The sequence continues at coordinate 9,042,889 of OZ022266.1, forward strand.
ATGATTTTCTGATTTAACTCCTTTATCACGGCATCGCGATCATCTAATTCCACTTGCAGACGAGCAATACGCTCGTCAATCGTTTCATCTGAATGGTTTTCACCATTTTCCTTGCATCCGTTGTTATTCAAACCAACATGATTACCCGTCACACTTTTCGCACTCCTATCACCATTCCGGGCACCGGAAGCTTTCGATAAACATGTACATTGGTCAGTGAACTTTTTGAATTCCTTTTTCATAAAACAAATACTTATGTCACGATCGCGAATCTCCTTTTCTGCCGCGATCAATTCCTCGTTCTTGTCACGCAACATCTCTTGCAAGGATCGCACTTCTTTACGAAGCGTCCCCGCAACATCTTCGAGAGTCTTCCGATCCAGATGCGAATGTTTCGTTGTCCGATTACTCATCATATTGTTTTCACTTGGAGGATCACCACTCTTTAGACGAAACAGTTGCGTTCGAGTGTTAAATGAATGAGTAGTGAGTGTTTAATAGAAAATTGAAATTATCAGCACATCTTTTTTTAAGCAAATTGTTTTCAATATTTAGTCATTGAACTGTGAAAAATTTTAGATATGAAATTAAGAGCTTTCGAAATTCACCTTTGTGCAACAACGTATGAGAAACATTTGGCGATACGTCAATCAGCTTTTGTTCTCACTAATTACTATTTTGGTTTGCTACATGTCACACTGCGATCAATGGAAATTATGAAACTGTGCGCGTCAATAAATCGTCGGGAAGTTTGTTGATTATTTGCATACAATTTCACTTAGCACAAAGCTAAAGTGGTGTGACTCTTTAATTGCGATTGTGGCCTTACTATTGGGTTTAGAACACAAGACGGACCGACGTTTGTTCGTTGATATTTTAATGAAAACCAATTGATTTTTATTATATGATGAATAATGGCGGGGGGTATGTGTTCAACCGTTGGTCACAAGTTTTTTGAGAAGTTGAGGAGTTTTTCAATTCAGAAAATGAGTAAATGCAATCATGTATATTTTTCGACAAAAACCAACAAGTTGATGTAAAAATATTCTATGGAAGATCCAACGCTATAACAAACTTTCTCTCTTTTTATACAGTTACAGTAAGCAACACTGTAACGGCAATGCACCCATATCGTTAATGAAAAAATTTAATTAATTCTTTCGGATGCGTTGTAGAGAAAGTTGAATTTGCAATTATTCCTAGGCAACAGAGGCCTTACTAAGTTAGCTCACCTTAACAAGCTTTGATGAAATAATCGTATTTTATCTAAAATTTCGAATGATTATTTCGCAAATTTAAGCACATTTAAAAGCACAAATTATCGTTTGCTTTAACACAACAAATTTTAAAAGAGTCCTTATAGTTGCGAAAACAATATCTGCAAGCACAACAGGATACAAATTCCATTAAATTTAGTGGAGCAATTTTACTACAAAGATAAAATCTATAAAAAGAGCAAATCGAGAGAATTACTACCTCAAATATTCTTTTGGTGCCAACTTGTCAAATTCAAGTACACATGGCCTACTACAGTATCTCTATCTTTCTGTTCGGGAAGGAAAAGTTTGTCACCATTTGTCCATAGTGTCCATAGTTTTCTTTCATTACTACTAAGGCTCTGATTCAGGCAAATGGCTTCAATTCTCACTGCTGTTTTCATTTCCTTATATCTCTCTTTTCTGATGCTGAAAACGAATAAGAGAGGAAGAGAGTAAGATAGTTAATGAGGGAGAATGAGAACGAGCTGAAGGGATAGAATGAGGGAGTTCAAGCTAAAAAAAAGAGAGTAAGAGAATTAAAGAGGAAAAAGAGTGAGAAAACTAAAGGATAAGAGAGCGTGAGAGATCTAAAGAGAATGAGAGTCAGCTAAAGAGAACGGGAGACCGCTAATGAGACTCAGCTACAGAGAACAAGAGACAGCTAAAGAGGATGAGCTAAAGAGAAAGAAAGTGTATCAAGGAATTACAAGGAAAAACGATGTGTAGCTGTAAGAAAGAGCAAGAGAGATTGACTGCGAGCTAAAGAGACAATCGGTGACAGGACAAGAGAAAAGGAAGAGTTGAAGAGAGAGCTGTTAAGGGTTGGTGAAAAAAGAAACGGTGTGGTGAAGAGACAAACGGGGTGCTGAAGAGAGAAACGGAGTGTTGAAGAGAGAAACGGGATGCTGAAGATAGCAACGGGGTGCTGAAGATAGCAACGGGATGCTGAAAAGAGAAAAGAGGTGCTGAAAAGAGAAAAAGGGTGCTAAAGAGAGAAATGGTGTGCTGAAGAGAGCAACGGGATGCTGAAGAGAGAAAAAAGGTGCTGAAAGGAGAAAAAGGATGCTAGAGAGGAAAAGGCTGTGCTGAAGAGGGGAAGGGTGTACTGAAGAGAGAAAGAAGGACTGAAGAGAGAAAGGGGGGCTAAAGAGAGAAAGGGGTGCTGAAGTGAGAAAAGGGGGCTGAAGAGAGAAAGAGGGTTTGCTTCACTAGCAAATGAGAAAGGAGAGAACGCACTCATTGCAAGCATATGTATCTGAAATGAAGCAATTCATGGATCTACGTAGTATATATGTACATCTATGTTCTCCGAAAATTTCAGCTCAATCGGAGCTTCCACTCTAGACCTTATCTCCCTTAATCATTTTGCTAATATATACAGTAAAAAACTGCTAAAAAGTTTTGGCCAAAGATCATGAATGATGTGAGGTGAAAAACTGTTAGTGAGCGTAAGAGATCAATCTTGATTTTTGCAATGCTAACTATTGTTTGTCTCAAGCTTTATATTTCTGACATTCGTCACACAATTTTCGCTTCAACATATTAATAGAACTTTATTTTCAAAATTAAAATTTCCAGAGTAGTCAATGTGTAAAATATTAAACAAATTCTAAGTGTTTTTAGTTATAGTTGTGAAGGAATCAAAGAAGCTCAGTAAGAAAAATATTGACGAGGATATTTTATTGCTCACTTTAATGTTTTGAGCTAGTAGCTTTGGTAACGTGTATTTTGCAAATAGAATAATGGATCAAAATGGATACTTTACTGCATCACAAGAGATTTTAGCTTCGGGAAACTATTTAAAGAATGGGAATTTTATAAAAAAAAAATTTAATGAAAACTAGTACGTAAAGCTCATAAGTAGATTTGTTATTTTTATCAACTATTTTATAAACGCCTGCTTAAAATAGTTGGGAAACTAATCGACCTGGAAGATACAAAAACATCTTCTCATGACACAAAAAAACTATCCTATCAACGTATACTCAATTATTAATGGCCAGAAAATACAGGAGTTTATGCTAAATTCTTGCTCAAAAAAGATCAAGCGAGGTCAGGATGTATTTTTTCCCTACAGTTTTCATCACAAGAAAATATTGCTGGTTTTAACGCATAATCTCAAAAGATGGGAAAAATATATTTCTTGGCTAGAGGATAGGTTTAGGGTTTCTAAGAGAATAATCAAAATATTTTCAGCGACATATTCATATTTTTCTCTAATTCAGAACATTCATGCAACATTTGGAAACATCATCCCCATTTATCATATCAGAACGCTACAACGCATAAACATTCAATTATTGCTCATGCATCAAAATGCCATAATTAAGTGGGTGTCAAAGGCTGAAAACGCTACATCGCTAATAAAAGCGGCCGGTAGCATCATAAAAGCAACCGAAAAATGTTTGTCGTCTAAAATTATTTTACTGAATTTCAATCTTCTGGCGGACTAATTTAAATCATTTAGTTTACAAATCGTTGTCAACAATATATCATGCGGCATTGTTCTCAAGTATTGTCAAAAGTATTTTTATTTATAGCTACTTCATTTGTTGTTAATTTATCAATTTTGCTGCTGTTTGGTCACCTCAATTCGGTTTGGAATGAATATGGATTTTTGGAAATTGTTCGGCGATGAATATGTTATGCAAATGGCAATTAATATTTCCTCGAAAATTCCATTAAGATGAATCGAAACTCGAGTAACCATTTTCGGCAATGCATTCGTATATCAAAAGTGAATAGCATGCACGCAGAAAGAAACAAGAGTAATTACGAGGCTACTCTACAATGTGTCACTGGCATAAATTTCCTATTCAATTCACATATGATAACAAAATTTTCTATTCATTGAAAATATCAATAAGTAAACAGAATTAATTACATACTAACATATTCCCGGTGCCGGCAAGTAAATTGATAAATTGATAATTGTTTCCGATTGACGAAAGTATTAGCGTTTCGGTTACAATGGCTTTAATTTCAAATTAATAGACTGATAATTTTTAGAATAGCCAGAATACAATCAAGTCATAATAGTGCGCTTATTTTTGTTTCTAGTCAAATAGGAAGAATAAACGCTTTCGAATAATTGTGGCTAGACGTATTTTCCTCGTCGAGAGATATAGAAGACGATTGTTAGAAAACACCTTGATGAAACTAATAATATGCTAACGTGCGAATTCCTTTCAATTTCAACCGTTGATTGTTATTTTATAATACAGTGAGTAAAATGTCACCTTTGAAATCATATATGCGCCAACTATTATTCTTGCAGATTTTTTGCTTATAACATTCCTAATAATCACACATGACTTCACCGCTTTTCGAAATTCCCAATCAATTAGTATTCAACTGACGCCAATCCAGTGTCGTTAAAATTACGCATAAACTTCTCACAACGCTTCACAACACACTTTAATTGTTACCTAATCAAAAATTCATTCACTGTATTATTTGCATAATTTGTTTTGCTCGCAACTATCCCCCTCCCTCCTCCCCAGGCAACTTTCCTAAAAAGGGAAAGTCAATTCGAATTTAATTTTTGGCACCGCACCACAACCACTCATGAGACCGTAACCTTCAACTAAATTTTCGCAGACCATATCGTCGCTGTGAAATCAAACCGGCATATCTGCAAAATACACATTCTTCACTAGAGCGCTTTAAAGTTTTCGCATGTGGGCTATTTCCACGTGAATGCAAAGCGGCAAAACACCATTAGACGGGTTTTTATTAAACTTTACGATATGCCGGTGCGACATAAAAATGGAGGGGAAAATAAGGAATTTTTTGATACCAAAAACTCAAAAACTCAATTTTTGCAGATATGCCGGTTTGATTTCACAGCGACGATATGTCTACAACGATTCGCCCAACGCCAATTAACTTCAAATCAAAATCACCCAAGGGGCCCGGCTAAACTAATCTTCCCATTTCCACTCAACCACAACCGGCCGCAATTCAATCAGCATTGCGGGCATAAATTTCTCACATAATTTTTCCTTGAATGGCTTTCTCAGCAGTCAGCATTTGATTTATGTTGAGTTTTCGCCATGACATTAAAATAGTTTTAAATTGTTCGAGCAAAATTCGCCGTTTGCTGAAATTGCTGTTTATGTAAAGTCTAATGGGCCCACTAATAATTTGAATCGATTTCGAAGATTTATCGGACCATCTGATTTGCATAATGAGGCATTATAACCATACGATTGATGTTTGCGTTGAGGACGCAGAGGGATTATAGTCAAATTGTTATGAATTTATTACTCGACACAAATGTCACAATTTGATTATGCATTGATTTTTTCAATTTACCGGTAAACTTTATATTTAGCCGTTGTTCGAATTGTGCAAATTTGTGCAAATCGCACTCGGTCATATGAATCAAAATTAAATCGATGCGGAATTCGCTTTCCACAATACCAGATGTGATTTGTTTGCATGCTTCTCGACAATAAACTACACTGCTTACCGCTTATTTGCACATGCATGGCGTTTTTTGCGTTTATCAATACCGTTCCGAAGGTAACATCCCTGGTTTCATTCACGGTGGTGTATTTAATTTTTCGCAGTCGTTCGTTGCGGTATGTATAGTTAATTTACGTACTGAAATCGTTATTCATTCATTCATTGTTGACAGCGTGCTATCTTTGGCTTATTTGCGTAGACAGGTTAATTTGATGCCATTTGCGAATTTGTACACATACATGTGTGCATGCACGTATGTATCTAGCTACGATACTTACTCCGAGTGTAGGCTAGCAAGCACATCTGTATGTCCGGGGGTGGGGGTGTACAGTGAAAACCGGCGACTTAAATCAGATGCTTGTTTCAATATGTATTTATGCTAAGAGGTCGTTCAGCTTTCCAAGAATGATGCCTGTTTTTTGATTGAGATGTTGGAAGTGGAAAAGAATTTGTTGCAGATACACACATCAACTTGTACTGACTTATTTGCTGGTACATGTAGCGTTTGGAATACAGTTAGAAATATAAATCAATACGAAAAAAGGAAAAAACTAGATTTGATTTACTTATGCCAACTTGTTTATTTCAGTTGAGTTTTTAATTTATTGTTCTGGTGTTTGAAACTAACGGCCGATATGAGCTGAAGCAATAGCATGGTTGCATGTAACATTTTTCATGATCAATGAAAGTCCTGTGCTTTTAGTGTATAATATGAAAAGTTTACAGTATTGGAACAAACGCGAAGACCAACTATCATAGAATCGGTCGACATATTAGCTTAACTTTAAGGATACAAGTGGCAAATTTGCATGGTGATGCCAGTGTCAAAAATTGCCTAAAACATGTTCGTGGAGCTCAATGTGAAAAATAAATTGCTTCATTCCACTATGTGAAAGGAGTATTTCGGATAAAGCCTCCCAATGGAAAAATGTATTTCCCTTCTCTAGTATTCAATGCCCACGTTGGGCGCTGATATGTAATTTGCGAAATATATTTGCTGTTAATATTGTAAGTGGATTCATGGATCACATGGATCCTTAGACTGAACTTATTGACAATCAGTTTGAGCCATAATTATTATAAAATAAATTTTTATTATAAGTTTTCTTCACAGGCCTGAAAATTCATGATATTTAGAAATTTTAGGACCTACAAATGCTGATTAGAATTACAGCTGAGCCATAGGATTCTTTTAAATATAAGCAGAATCGAAAAATAATGACAAAAATAAAATTTGATTTGCGCATAGAAAATGTGCTACGTATAACAAGTTTGTAACTCCGCATAAGTGATATATTGACTCATACCCACTAACTTAGCTTTTTTGCTTTGCTTGAATTTTCGGTGAATCAAGATTTTGTTGATTATGTGATTTTAATAAATCACGAGTGCAGTTAAACGTCTACCGGAAGATAGCTACGAAGGAAATGCCAAAAAGGGTATGTAATACAAGAACTATTTTCTAACTTTTTGTCTGAAAACTTACTGGTATGGTGGGAGATAATTTGCCTTAAACCGGACAAATAAAGGAACAGATTTCGGGTACAAAATTGAAGAAGAAAAAAACTATGAGAAGATTTAAAATTGACGTCTCTTGGTTGCGCACAAACCACTTCAAATTAATCAGCTATGAGTAAGACTACTTGACAGTTAGAGCCAAAATTGAAAGATCGAGTAAATTGTTGCAAGCGAAAAAGCCATGAGATTAGCAAAAAGCACGCCATTTTTAGAACACGGTATATTCATCATGAGTAGCAAAATCACTCGTCAAATTCTTAGACAGTAAGAGCACAGGCACTTAAATTACAAACTTACTTATGATCATTTATACCTAAATTAGTAATTTAAAAGTTGCTTGCACACAGCCCTTGCGTTAAGTATAAATTCTGTTACTGACTGTCTGTCACTCAAAGCAATTAGTTTTTGAAAAATGCGGAGAAATTGAAAGTGTTTAAAGTGTATGTTGCCTGTTTTATATGTGCGCAAAAAGGGCTTGGTTGCGGAGTGAGGTTCTTTGTTATATACGAAGGGTGGCTAAAAAGTTTCGACCCTAGGGTATGAAAAATGCTGTTATGAATCTTAAAAAAATATTCTTCTGTGTAATCCGTCTCTTCTTCAAAGCACTTCTGACATTCGACATAAAGGGATGTTAATCCAGCGAAATATTATTCGCCGTTTTCCATTCGAATAACTCATCTACTGCTGCCTTCATTTCTTTGTCATTCGGATCCCTCGACTTTGGTGTGGGTTTTTTTCAAATTCAAAAAGAAAAAATAATCGCTGGACTATATGGTTGGTATTTGATTTCTCCAAATCTTGTTTCGCTCAGGGTACGCCTTACAACAACACGGGCCCATTGTTCTGCAAAAACAGGACTTCTTTAGCCAGTTTGCTTTTTTTCTGGAAAATCACTTGACGCGCTTTTGTCAATAATATGGCATAATATTACAAGTTTATTGTAGGTTTTTTAGGAAGTTAGTCTCTTCACAATCTCAAAAAATAGTGGCGATGAACTTGAATGCCACCCATCGTATACAATCTTGAGTTTTACTCGGGGACAAGATAGTTTCCATAACATGTTAAGAGTGTGCATTTGTTTAGGCGTGCCTATTTATTGTGATCTTGACCAGCTTCACTTGAATTTTTCAATTAATTTTGTTTGGTCGGGAGATTACGTCAGAATCAGAGTCGTCACTGAAAATAGCAAGGAGGTAAATATTGCTTTCTTACATACAGCACAAAAAAATCAACCGAAAAAGTAAGGATAAGTATCTACTTTTTACTGAAAGTCTCCTATCATTGCATCAAACTTTGTGACGATTTTAAATTATTGGAGGTTGAACTGAACCGTAACTGAACTGTAACTGGACCGAAAATCAGCCCAAATGCCTGGCAAAACTGAGCTAGTCAACTAATAAACCAAAAAAATTTATTATTCCTGGAGCAGGGTGGTCCGTGAAACGCAATAATCGAACGCCCTCTAGTCCACATTCGACGGATGATAGTGAGCCGCTTTGCTAGCTCTATATATAATAATTGTGTCTATAGAAAATGAGGTTGAATTGTTCCAAGAATAAAAGGACAAAGCTGCGTGTTTTTACCCGTCATCACACGCACATAATATAAACAAACAGGAGGAAAAGGCCGCTGGTCCGCAAAACAAACCCAAAACTTTCAAGAGACTGCGCTCTATTTGCTGGTAAATCCAATTCAGCCGAGACGCTTCAAAAAGCGTTTTTTAGATGGGGGATTCCAAGAAAAAACACAAAAAGCCGGAAGTCCCTCACTACAAACTCTTACGTGGCTTTCCTGAAATCGTAGCCTCAATAAAAGCGTAGCTCTTTTATGTTGCCCAATGGGTCGATGCCTGATATCATATGGAGTTTAGTGAAATTAAGCGGCTGCGGTATCTTCTTCGTGTCTTTCCGATCAAACTTAAACACGAAATGGAATTGCCATGCCGAAGAGCCCGTTGGTATTTTTCGTTAGAGCACCGACATCGTAAACGCCTTTTTCAATACAAATGCTCGACCATAACATTCGTTCCGAAGATCGATATACGCTCATCCGTACAATCCAACCAAAAAAGACCTCGTTCCACGCGGCCTGTCACTCCAATCAAAACTAACCACCCCCAAGCAAAACAGCAAAAACTGCGTTTTCGATCGTCTGATGTTTTATACCTGCCAAACCAGCCAAAAGTTTGACATTCAAATGATATTGATTGTAAAGAAAGGTTTTTTGAATGTGAACAAAGATAATTTTTACAAGCAGCAAATTTTGCTGCTAATTTATCACACATGCTACAAATTGTGTCGATTACTTTGTAAGGAATCACTAGAAAATAGCTCAGAAAGCTCTTTTTATTCCACATCATTCTATCCCATTCTCGATCAGAATAAAATGTTTTTTCAAACACACTCCTCTGATAGTTTGGTTGAGTTCTTTTCTCTACATTTCAAAGATATGATTCAATTAATTAATGAATATACGAAGTTACTTGTCTTTTTATCGAAAAAGGAACGAAAATCAATTTTACAATGGCCTTATTTCGTGAATCAATGACTAATTTTAGCAGAGGTTTTCTGGAGAGACTGCTTATTTGGCTTACCTCCAGATATAATTCTACCAATGAAAAATTAAAGAATCATAATGGATGAATTGAAAAAAACCAATATGAAGATGGCACAGCCAACACCTAAACCGGGTCTCGCTACAATCCAATATCAACAAATAACCAACCAGGATGTTTAAGAATGACACTTTTTGAGCATCTATTTATCACCATTACGATAATTGCAAAACTTCTTCAATACAATAAGTATATAAATAATAAAATCGTTGCTGTCTATATTTAAATTCACTGTTCATTTTTTTATTTAAATATCTTTTTATCACAGCTATCAACGAATTTCGCACATTACCATGCAAAACAATAAATTAACACAGGCGATAAATGGTTATAGTAGCTGAAAATTAGCATATTGCTTATAAATTGAAAGACAAATAGAATTCTACTTGTCTTATTCCCAGCATCCAAAGAACCATAAACGAAACTAAATGAAGTTGTTACGGTACGGTACTAAATCCGTTTTTGGTGTTTCCGTTTTGATCTTATCCTCTGAAGTTTTCATAGAACGTTCATAGTACAATATTTTGATGCAAAAGGCCTTAGATGCGTGTAAAACGCCTGTTTTATTTTATAGGCACGTTTTATAAGTCAGCCGATATTAATCTAAGACGGTAAATGTTCACAAGATACTATTTTCTTGTAGATCATGTTATATCTGGTGCTTGTATGCAAAAACTTTGCGAAGCTCGAGTGAAGATTTATGACTCGAACAAATTAAGTTGTATTGCACTTGATCTTGCTATATGGTTGTAATTTAAGACGAACACAGAAGATGAATGGAAGTCGACCAGATGGAGTACAGCATCGACTTGCTATTTAAATGGAAGTATGCGGTAATGAATGTAATTTAAAAGTAATTACTTTAAATTTTGGAACTCAAAAGGGACTGAAATATACATATATCCGAATCAACAAGAGATTTACATAGGTGTTCGAATGAGTGAAATTTAAGCGTTTTAAACATATGCGATTTATCAAAATTTGACTTGTTTGTGATAATTTTTTGTCGGAATACATGTTTTGAAATTGAAAATACAAAAGCCACCAGAGCAGGGTGATAGAATAGCAACTAGCAGAAAACTTAGCTGGGGGGCCGGGAAAATTTCTCAATAAACAAAAAAAACCTGCAGTGCTCTAAAAATGTTGACTTGTTGGTAATCTGATCTCTAGAACTTAGTGATAGATTTCATGACATAAAATGCTGATGTCATCGATTTCAATATATTCTTTCATTCTCATCCTAATCTTCCGTATATCTATGAATTAATTTTCATAACAGAGATTTACATAGCACACCTTCTTAGAGCTCTAATAACTGTTCGAGCTTACAGCCTTAGGTCTTCTACTTATCCTCGCGAACAAATGCCACATAAACCCTTTACAAAGTAACAATGTCGACAAACTGTTATTTGGCATAGTTGATCGCCGCGATATTACTATCAAGAGTTCTCAAGAACGTTAAGCTCTTGTTCTCAAGAATAATCTTATAAGTATGAATTTTTCATGTTTCACTCGAAGCGAATGAATGACGTGAAAATGCTTAGTCATACGTCAAGTAAATAGTCATTAGCATGTCCTCATTTATTGTCTTAAATAAACAGACCTCCAACATTTGAATGGAAAGAAACTTTGGGATCGAGTTATAAATAAGTTGAAAATTATTTTGAGTGCTTTTGCAATATAAAAACTCGCTTTGATTTGGTTTGCGCGGATTTAAAAATAAATAGAATTTAGCGGATCTAAATTGATTGAAGAGGATCGTTTTATGACTGAATAGGGAGAAACACTTGGTGTAATTTCATATGAAATTTATGATTTCATACAATTTTATCTTTGTTTAAAACAGTAGTAATATGGCATTCAGTCAAGAGTGGCTTTTAGGCAAAGTAATTGAAGGTTGGAATATTTAGGTTAGAAATATTTATAGTTGGAATATTTAGATTGGAATTTCGAAAAATAATTCACGAAAAAAATATACACTGATTAATTATATAAATAATAGTTTAACAGACTTGAATTATGAGTTTCGGTGCTGTTTCAGCTGTTTCCGTGCAAAAAAAAAACAAAAAATTTAAGATAATTGAAAATTCATTGTAATTCTAAAAGCCACTGACGTACTGGCACTGCATAAGGGCCAGTGAAAGAAGGCACAGAAAGTACTGGCTCTCACAATATCTAAAATTTGTTATTAACTTCAGAAAGCTATCCACAAATTTCGAATGTTGGGGCTGTTCGTTGGAATGATTTGGAGCTATCGTCCATTTTTTTAGCGCGGCCAATATATATTCAACTAATTGCTATACCAAATTATCTTCATCAATTGTATTCATAATTGACAATATCTGCCGAAAATTTCGAAATTACGATTTACTAATTTAGAAATTACGATAAACTAAGTACTACCAGAGAATATTGCAAACTGCTAGAAATGCGATTTTATTTTTGCGTATGAGGATACGAAACGGTTACATATAATCAAACATCATGTAGCACCCTTCCAAAATCAATGCTATCAGCTGTGAGCTTCAACGAGTTCTAGGAACCATCTGGTCATCATGGTTTCAATTTTGCAGAATTGATGGTTTCTTTGAAATGAAGTCATTTCCAAATACCTTCACATTTCTAAACATGATGTGTTTACTCTGATAAGCTCAGGTTTAATAAACAATTTTTTTTAGTTTAGAGGATATTATTAACCAAAAATACGGCCAAAGGCAGTATTAAACACCACGACCAAAAAAATACTTGTAAATATTGCTGCATGCTCTTTTAACTCGTTTTTGTTCTTAGGGCTGCTAAACGTTTAATGATGTATTCTGATCGACTCTTTGTTTGATTGACCCATGGGGCCAAGGCTACAAAATAGTATCGAGTAGGCTCGGCCGTATGGGCCCCGACCGAGTGTACTGAGGAATATTGTAGATTCGCTGTTCCCAGCGCACGACGTGAGAGCAGAAAACGACCACACAGTCCGCCAGGAGGATATCCCTTTTTTCACTGAAGAAGAACTACGCAGCGCGAGCGTCATAATAAAGAACTGAAAAGCCCCAGGCCCAGACAATATTCCAGTAGAAGTTCGAAAAATATTGGTGGAGAGACATCCGTCAACATTATTATGTATAATGAATGTTTACTGGCGGGTGTCTTTCTGTCACCCTAGAAAGTGCCGCGACTTGCTCTAATTGCAAGGGAAAGAGAGGCCCTAACACACCATCAGCGTACAGATTTCTCTGCACGCTTAATACTGTGGGGAAACTTATAGAAGAGTTGCTGAAACTTCAACTAAAGGCGGCTATACGAAGAGCTAGTGACCTTCCGAAAAACCAACAAGGATTTCGCCGCGGTAACTCTACAATAAGTGGCATCTGCAAGGTTATTTATTAGTGCAGTGGACCGCGCAGAGGCTGATCAATAGTGTTTTTGGTAACGCTGGACGTCCGTAAGGCTTCTAATTCGGCGAGATGGACAGACATATTGGATTCTCTTCCGCGATATTTTCAGGTAGAGGAATACTGGTTTGCAATGGTAAGATATTACTTGAAAGATCGCCATTTGGTTTATGAAACGAATCAGGTCACTGTTTGCAAAAACATTACAGCTGGAGCAGCTTAAGGGTCCATTCTTGGGCCAGACCTATGGAATATAGCTTATGATGGTCTCTTGCGCCTCGAAATGCCGTTATACCCATTGACGGTTAGCTCTGAGGTACTTGAGACCAGAAAATCGGCTAAATATCTTAGAGCGATGTCGGACTCCAAGCTGGTTTACGGAGAGCACTTCCAAAAGTTATGTGATAGGGCGCGACTGGCTGTTATCTCGCTTGGTTAACTCATGGCAAACGTTCGCGGTCCTAGTGCGAGCAAACGTAAACACCTTATAACGGTGACTCACTCAATGCTGCTGAATGGCACGGAGATATGGGCCACTGCGTTACGGTTTGAAAAGTATCTAGCTAGGATGGTGAACGTTTAGCGCAGAGGAGCAAATTTCGAATTGTAAGCAGCTACAGAACAGTTTCAGTAAACGGTGTGTTAGTGATAGCGGGAGTAGTTCGAATTGATCTATTGATGAGCGAACGAAGGGAGGTTTTCTTGAACAGAGCAGAAGCGGGAAGAGAAATACTAGCTGCTCAAGCACGAGCGCTTGAGCTTTGGAGGGAACGCTGGGCTACGAGCTCCAAGGGAGCATGGACGATTAGGCTAAATCGAGCCTTAAAACCTTGCCTTAATCGCGACTACTGTGAAATGAATTTCTACCTGTGCCAGTTCCTATCGGCCCATGGCTACTTGAGGAAATACCTTCACCGAACGGGGATATCCAGGACGGAATTCTGTAAGTATTTTGCTAAGGAAATGGATGACGCTTTGCATACTTTTTTCCATTGCGCCCGCTTCTCTGCATATGGCCCTGTGACGCCGGAGTCAATCGTTGGAGATGATGCTGCAGTCAGTTGACGCCTGGTCAGCTGTGTCAGCATATGTGGAGCTAAAATTGCGTTTGAAAAAAGGAAGGATGCCTCACAGGCTCCTGACAGAATGGAAGTAAGCCGCTAAGACACCTGTTAGGTGCTAGTAGCACAGCCGAGCTGAAGTAATACGAAAGCGGTTCCGGTTCGGGTTTCCGTGGTCGGCGGGTGATGTTTTTTAGTGAGTACGAATCTCACACAATCCTGTAACGTTTGCAGCATACCTATTGAAAGTTTTTGACTACCGCTCACAAAAAAAATTATAAAATTTCTTAACTTTTTGCTTAGCTACTTTGCTTCAAGGCCAAAACGCAATATGGAGGACTAAAGCTCGAAAGGCTAGAGTCTTATTTAGATGATCTTGACATAGGCACAAAGAACTAAACCATTACATAGCAAGTTAGTTTTGGAGTAGAAAACAATAACATCATAATGGACTTCAAACATGTTTTAGAACATTATACGAAAAACGTAATGAGCCCATGCGCGGTTTGATTCGCTTTAGATCCAGAACACATCCATCGAAACATAAACTAAAAGATGGTTAAAAGAAAGAAGTAATGAGTTGAGGCCGATTATTTCGAAAACTATTAATAAGAAATTGTATTTTTTAACAATAGCGTATGATAAGATATTAGAGCTTTCTTCTAATTTTTCCTTGTTTTCTCGAATACGGAAAAATCATCACTTTTTTCACCAAACAAATTTTTTCACCAAATAATTCAGCACATTTTTGCTTACCACAATACAGATTTACTGATAAATTTGAAGATTTCAACAAATTTTAAATAAAACCTGCGCCTAACTGGTAAGGAATATAGAAAATGATACATGTTCTTAAGACGAGTTTTAATTAAAGGATTCCATAATGTTTTTGCACCAACAACCCGATAAGCACTGAGAAGAAAACCCTCACAATTTCGATAGCCATCTAGATAAAGAAATATATATGAGCTTAAAATGAAGCTTCAAGCAAAAGAAATATTAGAAAAAAATATTTTGAAAATTGTCTCCTCCGAAAATTTACTTATGTCTCAGTAAATATCCAATCTATTTACACTGGGTAGTTACATTTTGATCGCTTGAGAATAAAAAGAACAAATTAACCAAAAAAAAGTTATCTAAGTGTGACAGTGCGGATTATATCTGTCTTAACATAAGCTTCTTCGTCAAAACAAATTAATCCTTGACGTATAACCAAGAATCTACTTATGTATCTTCAATCGCTAACAACTATAAGGTTGTTGACAGATATGACACCAATAATTTCGTTTCACATTTCAATTCAATTTCTAATCAGTTGCAATCTAACTTGTACAAATATCGATTGAATCGCAAAATTCACAAACGCGACAGGAAATTATACCCACAATTGACGACGAAGTGAAGAATTACTTTTGTTTTGGTTGGTTTTTGGTTTTGTCTTTTTCCGTAGTGAGTGCAAAGTCGAAAAAAAATATAAGGCTCAAATAATTTCAGATGGTAAACAGTTAAGTAAAACGTTTTCTAAACGATAATCTCCGGAATTAATATTTGAGGGTATATTTTTATTAGAATTTGAAAGAATTTATACACGCTATTTTGGTCTTGAATTATCAAATTTACTTCCTGCAGATCGAGAAAATACAGTCAATTTGAACCGATTAATTTGATGAATACTATCTAGTCTCACTTTTCCGCGGGGAATTTCCAAGAAAATTATTTTTTTCAGATGACAGTAACCACGTCAGTTTATCGCCCCATTAATATCCGGATATGCAAGACAGGTTCGAACTTTCAAAGCATCAGTCAACTAATCTAAACAAAGTCCTATTTCAAGATCAAAGCCAAAGCCCCGAAAAAAACCAACAAATGTCTAATTTAAAGCTATATCACGGAGAATATTGATTTTCATCTCAACAACTATCATAATAAACTATTGAGACGAAACGACATCAATAACGTCATCTAAGAATATTACACACCTCCCAGATTCATTGCTTTGATTTTATTTTCAGATTTCAATCAAGGTTTCGCTACGAGTAACCAAAATAAATTACAAACAAACTCATCGAAGCCGCGCCGTAATCTGCAAAATGTTTCGTATCTGGTGTGGGAGCTCAAATGCATTATTGCATTAACTAAAATTATTAATGTAATTATTAGTGCGAGAAATGGGCACATCAATAATTGTATTTACAAAGTCGAAAACATAAAATATCTTTCAAAGGGTAGATTATTATAGATACGATGAAGCTGAAATTATTCACCGGTGCGAAACCAACCCGAAACAGAAGTCACAGAAAAACAATTCAATTTATTTTTCTATGTAGAAATGTAGTGAAAGGTCAACGAATAAACATGCGTGAAAACCGCCGCATGAACGACAGTCCCGGCACAGAAGAAAGTAAAATCTGGGGCTCATGCCAAGAAACTATGCCAACAATAGGCCTCAAACAACAAACGAACAATGATTACATTTCAGTCGCAAACTGACTACAGTTAGATAATATTTATGTACTTGAATTCTATTTTCCGAATACGATTTACTTGACGCTGATCTCCTGCACACAGTTTCAACGCGCCATTACTGATCGCGATCGCAGCATGTTAACCAGTCACAACTAGAATTCTATAAATTATATTTCCAAAACTGAATGAAATCAACAAACAACTAACACACTGCTTGTAGTAAAACACCGAGGAAGGCCTTTCAGTGCCAAACTGAAATTTATCAGCCAAAGGTGGTTTTCGAAAGCCACAGTGATCACCACCGATCATACAGCAATTACGTATGTACGTTTCGTGTAGATTAGATCTTATTAAGATAAGTACACAAAAACGCTTTTTCACACAAATCGCGTCAACACGCCCACAAACCCAACTCGCGGCGTTCCGAATTTTAGGACATTCTTGTTATCACTTCGCGGACGATAATGTAATTGCACGCTCGCAACATATGTACGATATGTGTTTTGTGTATGTACAGATCGCTAATCACACCAATACGATTGATTCCTTCGACAACACCGCACACTTTCGCGCCCGATCGAACATTCTAATGAACATTTGTGTCACAAGCACTAATTAACCGATGCTCATTATTCACCTGCACAACATTCACTGAACACTAGCTGCTCGTAAGCGCGAGACGATCGCGAAAATCACACTAGAAAAAATTGAACCATCCGCAAACAAGTGTCGAATGGCATGGCAATAACATATGCAAAAATATAAGGAGCACGTATCTATGTACTCGCACGAAAGACAAAAAATTCAAAGTTAATTTTTATTCGCAGAGACTCTGTGGCAGAAAACTTTTAAGATCACTTTGAGTTGCACGAATATGTGGTTGAATCAATGCGAATGCGAATATATTTGAAGTGAACGGATGGCCGGGGCCGACAGGCAAATTGCGATCGTTCGTGCTAGAAAACTGACAGACCTGAAGCTGGCACAGGCTTCTCGTCTATGGTAGATTGGGTTGGAGTTTAACACAAGCGATGACTGAAAAGTGAGGTAGGAGGTTTATCGATTTTTTATAATGGTTTGTGATCGGGTGATTTTTTCTTGCCAGCCATTTCAGTGATCGCAGCTATATTTATGAAAAATTTATTACAATTTACAGAGCTACGCAAAGAAAGCTTGACACTCAGAATGAATGTCTGAATCAGCCAAAACATCGTTCTGAAAGGATGTTATTTCTACAAGTTGCGATTTTATTTTGAAATTACAAATTATTTCATCCAACGGGATAACAAGACAGTGATAGGTGCAAGCTTCAATTTTGCTAAGTCACACTGATTGATTTTTTATTCGATCCACTGTTATATTCAATGATAATTCTGGCAAGCAAAAAAATATTCATAAAATATATCAGCAATAAACTCGCTTAGAGCGAAGTATTTACAACCTATGTTTCCACAGACAATCCGCCGACAATGTGACTAACGATAAACTTCATTGGATTCATATATTTGAACATGTGCTTGAGTAGGGTACTCTATTCAATTTTTTAAATAATCACCGTCATTCGCATGTCATAGGATTATATAACATTCTTCTTTTGAATATTAATAGTAATTCATTATCAAGTTTACCGTGATATATTTGTGCTCGAAAAAAATATATATTAACTTAGTGCATATTTTGATAACCTTCTTTGCTTTTTATCAGTGCTTTGGTAGCCAGGACCACAAATTATCAAATGTTTAGTTGGAATAACGTCTCGAATAATGATCGTAAGACGTAAAACCAACACTGAAATATAGCGCCCAACGTGGGTCTATACAATCATTCGTTGAAAATTTCAGTATTATTTTTTTCAAAACAATTTTACTAAAATGCTTCTGTTTCCAATTAGAATCTAAACATTTCTATCACCTTTGATAGATAACAAGTCAATCAAACAAGTTGTAACAGTAAACAGTAAAATAACTGAAGCATGCAATATTATACCTGCACATTAAATGGCTCTTTCAATTACGAGATTTTGTTTACTTTTCAATAAATTGCTAAGTCAATCATTCATACTGTGCAAATTAATTACTGGATTCTGTCTGGAATGCTAAAAGCGGTTTTACAATGCGATAAATATTGGTGGATAAGATTTATGGCAATTAGATGCAATCAGTACTTGTCGCTGCACAATATCTAATAATGTATAAGATACTTTTTGTGCTTTTTTGATGACGATGTATTAATAGTTTAGTTAGACATTGCATCAAACTATGTAGTATAACTATAAAAATATTTTAAACTCACCACATCTGATCTGTCTTAGGAAGTAGGGTTTTTATGAAGAAGTAAATTGTGTGGCATTCAACAAAGGCTTCGGCTCAAACTTACCTGTAAGAAAAACATGCGATATATTAGATGTTTACTTCAATGCATGAAAAAGTAATTTAGTTTCTATGAAAATATGGCGGTCAAAAAATAAAATCATCAAGCATTAAATCTATCCAAAACTGAAACATTTTGCCTGTGACATTAACTTACAGAAATAAATGCAAAATAGCACCACAATTAAGATTCCTTACCATAAGTTATCGTAAGTTATTAAAGTTCATAGAAATAACAAAACAACTTTTGATTGTTTTCGAGGTTTAGGGTTTAATATTTTTAAAAAAAGGCCGTTCTAAAGACATACTTATCCTAACAGAAAACCTGTATTGAAACTTGTCTCTTCAAATTAACAGTGTCTATTTTTTCAATTTCTACACTTGTTGACAGAAAATGAATGTCGTTGAAATTTTTTTCCATGGTAGCTTTCATGTCTTCATAAACAGCAGAATCTCTAAATTTAATCCACAATAGGAAAAGAAAAACGACAAATAGCAAGAAGAGAAAGATGAGATGGACTATATTGCGTGGAGGACTATATTGAATGGAGGACTATATTACATGGCGTGGAGGACTATAGCACATAGCGTGGAGGGCTATAAGCATAGTGTCTGCTCCTATGTATTTTTCGCCATGTACTATGCCGTGTGGCGCTATATTTTATCACAATCCCGAAATCGACTATGTACATGGCACCAGAAGTCTATAAACTATGGCGTCTGGCGCTATGTGTTTTTTCAGTGTATACAATCACAATGTAGAGAGATATTTGCGATTTTGCCATTTTTTCATTTGGAAGAAAGGACGAAGCCTTGACACGCTTCAAGTTTAGCTGAACCAACTGAATACATCCAGGTGCTGAATTGCTCAGAGTACTGTTTACTTTTCCAGGGATCCTTACACGATTTGCGTGAAAGAAATACTTGGTTGGCAATGTTCAGTTGGCGTGGCTCTGTTCCTAGTAGTCTGTTCCAGACATTTCTGCCCCAAACTGGCTACGTCGCCATAACCAGTCAACTTTTCTCTCGCTTCTGGAAAATGTTTTACTATTTGGGAAACGCTCGCAGTTTTGCTACATTAATTTTCCTTAGTAAGTAGTTTTCTCATTTTGCGCAGCTTCTTACATTGCTTGCGAGTGAAAGGATTTACAGTCCTGCAAAGTTCTGAGCGCAGAGCTCTCTCTTCATACACTAGCCACAGCTGTTTTTTCAGTGCTTTCTTTCTCCTCTTTTAAAATGATTTGGGAGCATATATTTTGTAGGCACGGAAGTAGTTGGGCTTTCAGTTTGCGCTGTACTCGCTTTTGCGAAGGAACCACAGGAGATACAATCAGCAAGTTTGCCATGGAATCCTAAACGATAGTGACCTGTAATATTCTTCCATTGAAGTAGTACAGGAAGTTGAGTCCTGCATGACGGAATTTTCAGACTCAGTTTGGCTGCAACCTGCAGTGATACTCTCTTTTGGATTCACCTTCATGCTCTTGCGATACTCAGCAAGCTACTGCATTATAAAAAAATGGCGCCCGAATGAAAAGGGGAATGATATGAAAGTAACTTCTTGGATTGTATAAGAGACGCCAACGATCAATAAGCGAATGAATAATTACTTATAGATTTTATTAAAGAAGAAAAAGACAAGTAGGTAAATTCTAATACGATTGGCTTGCATAAGGATTATTCGAGTGAAATATTAAAATCCTTGGATACGAGCTTTATGTAATGCGTATATATAATTCATAATAAATTTGAACAGGGGCGAAGAAATATGATCCCACAACAGGCATAGAATTTTTCTGTCTATGAGCATTCGCCTCAGTTAATCATAGGTCAGTTGAAATTTCAATCTTTTAAAATATTTTACTCTTTAAAACTGGGTGGGCTCAACATTGATTGTTCTTCCTGAGTTAAAACAAAAGTTTGGTACACTGTAAAGCATTTATATTATTTCTGCTCGTCAACGATTTGTGATGAGAAATGATCCGGCTTATTTGCCTGTATATTTATGATGACAAAGACCTTTCGTTGTTATGTATAAATTTGGGCACATTGATCGAAAGAAGGTGTAACCTTATCAGAGCCAATCAATCACAGGCATATAATCGAATAAATTTCAGTTTGCAATAAGTGGATAATTACAGGTAAGTGATGCGGGAAATATTTCGAAACGTTTTTATTTAATGGCAAGTTAAATTTATGCTAAAAAAGTTTAAAATCATTTTTCATAAACATACAAGTTTTCGCCGAATATGTACCGCTTTGACTCGGGTTATACTCTTTGGTGTGTTTGGGGTTAGTTTCATTTTTTATTTAATAAAGTATAATTTTTAACTGAAATCCATACGGTCTGGTGACTATTTGATTTTAGTTTTACAAAATTACAGATCCGATTCCAGTTTCTATTAGTATTTGCGACATAAAATTAGTCTGTAGTTACTTGACGACACTCAAAATTACTATTTGCATCTTATCTTATCTCCTGAGCGTTTTCGACCAATGATCGACACTCTATACATGCTTACCAACATGATGAATAGTTAATAATTTATCGAGCTTATCACAAACAGTATGCCATTTGAAAATAAACTGTTTTCGAAATTCCTTAGTGTACAAAGAACCCTTTACTCGCAGTCCATTCAAAGATTGATGCGATGATTAATCGTAGCAATTAATTAAGTCATTATATAAGTAGTTCTTGGATTTTCTACATGCGGCTAATTGCCTCTGGCTTTCGGTAAACAGAAGATAGTGGTCGATCAGTCGTTTGGATGTAGCTATAGTTAAACAGATAGAATGAATGGCTTGTTGAAGCCACGCAAATCGATGGAATGGCGTGCTAAGAACTTTTGTGTTGCTACAGTAGCTTAATGTCTTCGAGCAATATCATTAAAAACTTGCACTGCTTGTGTGCGTGGACGTCAGGTCGACGAAGAGATATTGCAAAGTCGGAGTGTCTTCAGCGGATAATCAGCCCACACAGCTTGACACGGCGTACGTTAGCTGTTTAAGCGGAAAAATTAATAAAATGTACGTGACATATGATTGTCTGTAGATTTATTCCATGATTCACCGGTGATATTAAATAGAAATTGTATCTTGAGCTGTTTAGATCAGTTTTACTAATCACGTACTATTGTAACTATAGTGACAAACAACGCTTAAAGTTAATCATGATTTTGACACTAGATTCGTCAAAAGTTTTGGGTTTTTACTACATAAAGAATTCACTACTTTTACAATGTATATAATTGCACATTTTAATTCTAAAAAATTTAGAGGTGAGCACTTAACTTTGACCCCAAAAAGTTTTTGTTGCCATCTATGACCTCAACTTCCCAGAAACTCAAATATCACTTTGTGTATTTTTTACAAAATACACAAAAAATTATCATCCTTTTGCACAGCAGCTCGTCAAACACACCGAGCACAACTCAAACCATGTTCAGCATATTCATTTTCGAGTGTCTGCATTTATCTCACATATCTTCGTCTGTCATAAGGCAATCAGCCGGTATGGACCCACACAACATTAAGCGGGACATGTTGTTGGTTATTGACTGACCATTTGACTCATGTACTCTACGAATGGCTTTAAATAGACCTCGCATGTGTCACTTTTTCGTTCCGATTTCAACGGGTTGTCGTCAAAATGAAAGTACAATGTTAATCATTATTAAATTTGGCATATTTTTTTCTATTTTAATATGTTTTTTTTTTTTAAATGAAGTTGATTAATGCGGTATTAAAACAGAACATTTCAGTTTTATTTAATTTAAATTGAGTTTTATGTCAGCTATTTAGTTTTTAGTCTTCTTTTAGAACGAACAGTAAAAGTTTTTGGATCGTTTAAGTAAAGCCTCTTGTTTTTTGATTACTAATATTAAGTGGGATTTTATGTCACTGTTTTTATTTTGGAAATAAAGACCCATTTGGCATATTTCAAGGTGGTTTCTTTTTTTCTTTCTTTAAATGTCACGTTAATCCACGATTAACTTTGCTTAGACAATGATAGGACATTTCCAAAAATACATTCAAAGGAGAGTGTGTTACTTAGAAATAAGAAATTAGAATGGGAAAACAAAAAAAAACAATGTAGACTTCGAATTTGTTAAGCTATAAGAGCTATGATATAAAGCTATAGAAGCTTTTAGAAGAAAACCATCTGTTCGCGATAAAAAAATCTACACAAATTGAAAATTTAGGAATAAACCTTTGCGGGTGCATTTCATTATCAGAGTTACGCAAAAACTTTTTACAACACAAATAGCCGCTCATGCAGTTTCTACCCACACTGGGCGTCATTTTGTCAAGACCCAACATCCGCCTCATGGTGTCTTTTTTTGTCGATCTTCTAAAAGACTTTTATTTGACTTTATGTCGGGATTACCTAATTGAACTGACAAGAAGCTAGTTTCTACTTTAGACATTTTTTGTCCGTTCGTTATCTCCCGATTGAAAGGCAATATATTTTGTTGTATAAATATTTGATTTTATACAATGTTATGGAGCACATCCTTTATTTTTGCTTATTGTATCCATTGTTTTTTTTATATTTTAATGTTTCAATTTGATTACTACAGGAGATTATGCTTTCGTACTGTCAATGTTTTATGATCGTCCGGTAGGTCCTTGAGGCTTAAAACAACACTGCACAAGAAGGTAATTAGCAAAGACCCAAAAACCTTTCATACATTATTCATTTTGATCAAACGTCTTACCAGTTTTGACAGCTCATACAGGCTCAAAACAAAAGAAAACTTGGAAAATAAAAAAAAAATAAGGGAAAAAGCTAGCATATGCGTTCTTGCAGCCGTATCTACATATATTCTACATATTTTTGGCTATCCAACTAGCGCATAAAAAGTAGATAGCGTCACACACTGAACTTTTTGACGATTTGAAAAAAGAACTGACATCGAGAATATTGGATCTTACCTTTTTTTGCTTTACTTCAGAGGTTTGATGATCGACGGGTTGATGCTGCTTTGTGGAGTTAAACGGCAGGAAAATCAATTTAACGCTTTGCATGTTAACAATTTTCCTCGTGGCTTTATTCTTTTTTAAGCTAAAAATTTATGCGACAGAAGTTTAAAAAGAAAACAAATCCATATGCGACATAAATTTGTGGGAGATCATAGCCAGAAGTGAGGAGTTGAAATGTGATTGTTCCAATCAGATATCACTGAATTTAAGAACCTAAAAATTTGCCTATAAACTATGAATTTACCAATGGGTCATGAAATAGAGATGGTATAGGAAGAGGATTTTTGCTACTCACAACTGTGAGAAGAAGTTTGCCATTCATAGAGCTGCGAGAAGTTGATCACTCACATTTATCACTCACTCCGTTCGTCTTTGCAGTCAGTTATTTTCAAATATATTTTCAGGCTCTTTTGGTTGCAATTTATGGTTTTTACTGCTAGTTCCTTCTTGAGTCAAAATAAATTCACTCCATTTTTCTAAGATCATGTTCCTCAAGAGATGTTTCGAAATGCACTAGTTTAATCAAAATTTGAATAAAATTACTTTTTTCGCTGTTGACATTTTTCAATTTTATACGAACCATGTAATGTAAAGAATTGTTATAAAAATCTCAATACGGCCCACAAAAACAAGCGATATTCCAGCTCTTGAAACCATTTCAAAAATAATCTCTAGAAGAAATTTCATTAAATATTTATCTTGATGCCTTTTTCCGATGTGGAATTGAAATTTAAGGTCTTTGTTTTTCATATTTTCCTATCTGATATTATGAAAACGCTACCAAACAAAGAACTGTTACTTCGACTGCATTGGACAGCTTTTGTAGGAGTCCTAACCAGTGCTATGACTCTTTTTATAATGTCAAATTAACCTAATTTGTCGTCAAAAATGTTTAGTAAGCTTGATAAAAATTTCGTTTATAGAAAGTCATGATGCGAGGCACAAGCGGATCAAAATGAAAAGGTTATCAAAGTGGTAGCACTGGTCCTGACCAATTATCAATAATAATTTGAATAGCTTACATAAATTTTGTGAAGGAATTTTTTGCGAATTTTTCAAGTACTTTTCTTGCCAGATCTAGCATACGCAACAAGCGATCAGCTAAGGGCAGCTGAAGATGAGACACCAATCAAGCACTAATCATGCAACTTTGTACTAGGTATGTTTTCCATATGCAGTAGCAAGTTTGGCCTCTGATGATAAAGCTTTAGTGGTTCACTTGAAATGCCATTGATACCTGGTACCTATCTGCCTTGTAGAAGCAAAGCTTTCTCCAGTTACGTCCATCAAATTTTCGTCTGCAAATGGAGGGAAAATATATCCCACAATATTTTCCATAATGGCTACTTACAACATGCAAGTATGCTTTCAGGCACCAAGTTTTTGGTTCGCAATTTTGTACACGAGACCCCAAAAGTCATTGCTTAAATAATCCCTACTCCCGCTCAAACAAGGTGCTTTACTTATTTTAATGGCTTTCTGGAGTTTCTTCCCTTTGAACTGGTTTTTTTTCGAATCTCAGTTGTGCCTGAGCCCTGCCGCTTATGCATTGCATGATCCGATGGAGTCTTGCGTATTATTCTTGCAGATTCGATATTTATGAAGTTCGCCAGTATACCGGGCGCTTGTCATAACATGGCTTCTTCTGTGGAATGGAGGCCTCACAGGTTGTCTTGTCAGTGGTCGTTCTTTCCTTCGAGCTCATCCAGTCTATTGTCTCTGTTCTTGCTGCTAAGACCTCAGCAAATGTCTCAGCATCTATTCTGCTTAGGATCATCTATTTTGTAGGCACATAGTGGATTTCTGGCATTCTTAAATTCAATGTTCTGATGGTTTCGCTTCTTCTTCGTTTTGAGCATCGGAGATGCATACTAGACACGCTTTGCCTAGTAAGAATAAAACGGATTTAGTCTGCATTTCAGATGCTTTCTTTATTTTGTTTACAAAAAGGTTTTGTCTGGTCCTATGCAGCTGCTACCTTAGATGTTTAGGACAGTGTGTTGTGACGGCTCTTGATATATTCTGCAGTATATCCAGGCAATCCATACTTTGTGTTGCCCTAAAAGCTTCCGTGCTATTCTCTCCCCATGTAACTATCTGATTTGGTTTATGGAACACATGTGCTTGATTCAAAGAAAATCGTGAACGAAAATATGGATAATTTTTATGACTTTTGTCAATATTTCTCGGAGACGGAATATTTTTTTACTCGTGGTATTGAACTTACCACGAGTAAAAAAATATTCCGTGAATACTTGAAGTTAATACATTTCATTGTTTCTACTGAGTAAAAATTTCTTTAGCGTCAAACTGTTATCAATTTTCTTTGATGTGTTCATTTTTTCCTCAAAGAGAAGAAATATTTTTCTGAATGTGGGGTTTAATCCTTTGATAATGATAATAATAATAATATTTTTCAATATTGTTTTTAAACACTACTTCCCTGTCAGAATATCAACTGAAATACCTGCTTTCACATCCGAAACCTAGTCTGGAATCACTTAAACTATGACCCTTTCTAATGTCCTTTTTGATTTGATTTAACAGGCATCTTCTGCATTACGGCCTTATTCGATTGAGATCAATCTTTTATTATTATTATTTACAATAATAATAATTAATTTCTAATATTTATAATAATAATAACGATAATAGAAACACAGAAATAATGATGCATAAAATAATAGAAGCAATAGTAATACATAAGTTAAAAGTATTTGTTCATAGTAATAAAAATAAGAATATGCACTCATTTTACCATCGATGGAAAATATTTTGAATTGCTTAACAATGAATAGGAATCATTTTCTTTCATTGAGAATAATATAGTTAAAATAGTGTGTGCTACGATCTTCCACATTCTAACTGGTAGCAATATTACAATTGTACACTTGAGAGATAATTTCATATTGTTATACCCGGGAATATATGTTTGAATCGTTCAATTTTTTTTCGAATTATTTTAAGCTATTTTAGGTTACTCGTTTTTTTTACTTTTAGGCTAGCAAGACTAGCTAATGCGACAAAATTCAATATCATACGACTGACTTATTTTTCTTAACCTTAACATCCTTCCATTACAATGATGTCATTTTTTTTAATACAACGGACAATTTAACAAAACAATGTAATCATGCAAAATTAAATCAGTTACAAAATTAGGTCACAGCGCATAAATATTGATCCAACTGAAAGTAGATAATAGTAACATAACTAGTTTATCCACATTTAATCACGCTTCATCAAATAAACATGTATCATTGCTCATAAGCCCATGAAAAGGTCTTCCATAAAACCGAAAGCATAAGTCGTGTATGAGATACGAATTTCTTAATCAAGACAAACGGCCATTTCAAAAATTCGCTACAGTCACATACATGGAATAATTTAAATTAGATCGAAATCACGTCTGCACAGTTTTCATCAACTCGTTCCAATCGCAAACTAAAAAACAGAATCCGTTCCGCGAAGAAACAATAAATCACGAAATGAACATTTTATGCCAACGTAAAGATCGATTTGATCTTCAATTATGTGCAGAAAAACAAAATAAACAGATTTCTGAAGACAAAAATGTCTGATTCGTATAAGTATTCAAGGCATTTGTAAATAAAGTGATGAGGTGTACATGTAAAGGTTGGGAAAAGTTTCACTCGCTCAAATTTTGGAATATGAGCGCTGCAACCATCTATTGTGTTGAAAATTAATACCGGACTTATTTTTTTTGCATAACAATCATATGTATTAAAAATATTACAACAAATATGTTTATAAAGTAATTTAAAAATATATTTTTAAAGTAATATGATCAAAATTAGTGTCATAAAATCTACGGTGAACACGAATGCCGGCAAGTAATCATCGATTGATAAGTAGTTAATTTTTGCTTGAAAGTTGTTTCATTTTAAAAACCGAAAGACGTAAACGGTACGCAGAACCGCCCTAAACATATCACGAACTCGTATTGCCCAAGCTACGACCTTCGAAGCCATGCATATCTCCACCAATAAACAACATGATTAATTGCTTCTTTAAATTTGCAGTTGATTACCTTTCATTATTTTAGTACACTTAACACAAACGGTCACCAAACTGATTAATTGCTGAAATTAATGAAAAAAATTGCGAATCCGAATCCAATTGCTGCAATTTTATTTCTCAATCAATAAATAAAATCTTTCCCTAAATTTCCTTTCGCAACTTGCTAACTAAGCCCTTGATTGCAATCAAATCAACTCAAGAAGATAAATTGCCTTCATTTAATGGAAATTCATCAAAGCACCTGCGACTCGATCTTTTCTACAAATCGTTTTAATATTAAACTTTCAGATATTTTGCACAACGTGAGGCTCTAAAATATTCATCCGAATATTTTGCAGTGCCATCTATGAAAATGTTGCCGTAGCGAAATGAATCAGTAAGCTTATTGCTTGATCCCGCGATCAAAGCTTGATTGAAAATACTAATCATTTGGCTAGCGAGTAAAGAAACGATTTTTTTTATGATTGTGATGAACTCAATTAGCGAATTTCAAAGAAGTAATGCATAATTATTTTCTACTGCATTGTTATACATTAGATTTGCTTCTTTTGTTCTAGTTTTCTTTGTTGTTGTGGATCAACAATCGTGTGAAGCTCATAAAATGCAAATCAGATTTTTTTCTAAAGAAATTCATTGAGATTATTAACATTGTGAATTCGTTCATTATGCATGCATGCATATTAATTCCAATATTTATGTTTTTTGAACGACGCAAAGTGGTACGCGTGTATACAAAATTAACTTTAATAGCTTGTATATTGGCTAATTATAAAATTTTATGTGATTTTATAAAAGAAATACAAACAAAAGCACAGAAGAGGTGAATTTACCCTCTAGTCATAGGTATCACTTTTTTAGAATTTTTTATGACCAATCAAAATTTTATGGCATGAAGAAATTAGCATCGATTTTTGATAAGTGTGGTAGATAACGATTTTCATAAGTGTGGTAGATAACGAAAATTTTACTTACAGATGTTGTAAGATAGCTTTAGAAAATGAATTACGAAAATAAACACACTTCTATCGAGCGCTTCATATAATTTTGGCTAGCTTGTATTTGTATATAATTTAAAGAAGATATTTTCAACGAATTATTTTGGTTGTTATTGTTAAATTTCGTCTTTTGAAATTTTGCCAAGTTAAAATGATCTAGATTACAAAGAAATACATTTCACGTAATTCCGTGGATGAATCTACAAACCTAGTAAACTCTCAGTCAAGAGAGAGAGGAGGAGAGATTTTAATAAAGCCAAGTTTAAAATAACATCTAGGAGAATCGAGGGTTGAATTTATATAGTTTATCAAAGCAATATAAATGCCCGCAACAAGCGCTTAGAGTTTGGAATAACGGGAAATATGTACATGAGCCTAGATCAAGAATAACGAAGAGAATCGTACAGTTAGTTGTCGATTAATGGGACAGTTAAAGGGAAATAATGTTTTTAGATGAATAATATGAAAGAAAGCTTGAAGGGGTCGGAAGGATGTTCGTTCGTTGAGCAGCGTAGGAGGAAATTTTTTGCAATGATTTTAAGCTTAGTAAAGTGTATTTTTAGCTTAAGTTTAGTTTAGGAAGCATTTTTTATTATTTGTTTCACAAAGGAAGAGTGAATACAATTTAGTGAAACATTGGAAATATTTTACATATATATTCAAACAATTTAAAACAAATTAAGCCAAAGCTACATACTTTTTTGCCATTACGAATTATACTATCTATTAAGGTTCATATAGAGGAGCATAATTATATAGAAAAAATAGCTACCACTTTATATAAATCTCGGTTTGAAATTTTTTGTAAATTGAAATTGAAAATTGAAATAACTGCCACTCGCCCCAACACTTAAATAAAGGACGCTCAATTAATCACTCAAAGCATCAGAACGAATTGAAATGTTCATTCTTGGAGAATTTAGAGAACATATTCTTAAATAATTCATGTTGATTTTGGTAGTTATCGAAACTGTTTCAACCCTTTAGTTGATCGGAGTTTTTCCATCCGAAATTTACAAAAATTACAAAAAACGGCCCTAAAACTTGTGTGGATAGATCATATCTTTTTTTACAGGGTATCTTTTTTTCCTTATTTTCGAAGTTAAGATTTTCAAGATAGAAATAACTTGCGCACGATTGTGTTGGTAGTGTAGTGTATATGTATATTTGAATGAAAAGCTTATCCAACTAGTCAAAATTTAAAAGGAGCTCCCCCGAGGCATGGAAGCTTTCCGCATAACACATCGAAGCAGAGTCCAATGGCAAAGGGCAAAGGGCACGAGCGAAGCAACCAAAAGACGAATGAAATTTATCGTGAAAAGTGGTATGTCTATGGAAGACGACAGGGAAAAGGCATTCCTACAAATGGCACTAAAGGCCAATAACAATGCCGCCGAAGTAGGCAAGGGGCTCTGATGAGAAACTAAATCACCAAAAACCCTCTCAACCTAGCAAAAGGTAACGACAAGTAATTTATAGCGATACCTTGTTGGTTGTGAAAATAGCAATCATGCCGAAAGATATTCCCGAAGGCCTTACAATCGTCCCAAATGAAGAGGAACAGAATGCGTTGAGGAGAGAGTGCTAGCGGAGGTAGCGGGAGACTTTACCACTCGCTTCTTTGTATCACCAACAAAGAATACTATGTGCCCTTTCATTGCAGAGATAGACTAACATTTGAATGGATAAAGATGGAGCTCTTAGAGTTAAAACCGTGGCAAGGGACACACCTCTGACCCATGGAAAAATTTGATTCCTACTTCGCTAGCACAACGGCCCTGACTACAGATAAGATTAAATGAGGAGAGTCTAACGGGTAATATTCAAAGGATAGGCGATTTACGAGCGCCGAAATAAGGACCCTAAAGTCAAGCCGAAGTGACCAGACTGGGTGGGAAGGTTATCAAAATGGTATTGCAGCGGGACTTCATGGTCTGCACCCTAATTGAAATACGAAGGCGAGATTGGAGAGCAGCGCGGAAAATAAAATCCCAGATCGATTCTCGTATCTCATTATGATGTCTTGAAAAAAATAGTTACCCCACATCAAGATTGTCTTGGTTGAAAAGCAAAAAGCACCACAAGAACAGAGTTCAACAGGACCGAAAACACATCGAACTAGGATACTTATAAAAAGAAACACCCGGAATACAACAAAAAACTAAGGAAATGAAAACGAAAGACTTGGAGTGCTTTTTTGAGAATCTCCAAAGCAACTGAAAGACTGGTAAGATGAACATGGTTCTATCCAAAGGCCACCAAGGGTGTAAAGAACTAGTTTCAACGTTCCAGGACAAGGGCTGACGACTACCTTCAGGAAGAACAAATCATCTCACATGAAAAGGTTGAACGGATAGCAAACTTCTTCAGACCTTTTAAATTACCACGACCAAATGGAATGAAATAACGGTACAAGTAGCAAAATGACCGAGTAAATTACTACTACCGTGGTGTATTCGTGAAGCCCAGGGAAACTAAGATACAGGAAGGAAATGTCTGCAAGGAGGGGTCTTCATCTGGCTCATGATGAAAATTCTGAGCTTCACCCATCAAATAAAGATGAAATCGCTCTTTCTCTCATGCAATTTATTCTGCTATGAAGCAGAATTATCCTGCCAAAATAAAGAAAAAAAAGGCTAATAGAGTCCAAATTAGGATCCCATCGAATAGCTAAGCGGTTGTCAAAGCTATAAATCGTGATCTAATTAAATCAACTATACTCTTAGAAGCGGAACATGCTCTAAAATAATTAACGGGCAGAATAGGGCATAATAAGTACAGGAGTATTAAGATGACTGATGCGAATAGAGAAAGTAAAACATGGACAAAAAAAACAAACGCTACTGGTTCAATCTGGAGGGTTTGAAACACTCGAATGATAACCTTAACTTCGATACTAAAATTATCTCTTCGGAAAATTGGTATATGGACCATCATCCTTTCAAAAAGTACGTCACAGGATAGGTACGGGACGAGGCGAGCGCTTTAGACACTGCTCAGAAGCTACAGAAAACATAGTCTAGTTCTAGTTAGGCGAATATTGGAATTTCTTGGCTCTGCTCTTCACTCCATCGGGAACAATATAATAGTTCCGTCCGTGGACCTAGTCCAGGTTCATAAGAAACATGGATGTTCCATAAGAATAAGCGATAAGGCAGTATATACAACAGACCCAAGATGTTACTGTGCTGGGAGCCCAACAGTGAAATCAACAATCCACCAAATACTTTTGAAAGAAATAATTAAGGTTATCTTCCTTTCATATAAATGGAGAACTCGGTAATAACTACTCTATATCTAAAAATTGCATCTGAGTCGTAAGAAAGTCGTTTTTGTCAGTGAAATTTGTTAAACTTCAGGGATCTTTTGGCAAGTCCGCCGATGCACTTGTTGCCATGGACTCTAATGTCACATGAGATGAAAAAAACCCTTCTACTTCAAGTGCATTTTCAAGACTGACTGAACTACAGCAGAATATAATTTTAACAATAAATAACGGAAAAATCAAAGCAAAAGTTGGCAAAATGGTTATAAAAATGCAAAAATTCCAATCCTATTAAATTTACATTTACAATAAATAATAAAATAATTATGTGATTTTTCAGGAATTAACTTGGACTTTTTCACTAGAACAGTAGTTATAAAGTAATGGCGTAGTAGTTGTAATGTCGAACTAGCGAGCTTGTACTCTATATGAATAGTGCTCAAAACGTATGCTTCAAGAAAGTACTATATAAAATGTTCAAATCATTAAAAAGGCTGAAAAAAAAACTTTTAAAAATATTATAGAAATACTATTGTGCCGTAGGGAATGGTGCAGCAGTGCTGCAGTGAATTTTTCAAACGTTCTTTGAAAAGGGCAAAAAAGGACAACAAGGAAAGTTTAGCTATAGGTTTTTTTGGAACTCGCAAGGTCTAATCTTTATCAATTTTTTGAAAAAAACTACACTAATTTATAAAATAATTTGTATGGAAAATTTATGGAAAGCAGAAACTTTTCACGAAGACAAAAATCATGTTTCATTACAGCAGCTTACCAGTTCATTTTTTGCACTAGTAACAACTAACTTGTACTACGAGTTACTCCTTTTTTTTCTCAGACATAAATGCTAGGCCCCGCTGAAAAATTGTACCAGCTGGTAGTATTATCGATACAATAAATGCTTTTTTGGAATAGCTTGAGAATTTTCCTTTTTTTGGGATTCGTAAAAAATCCATACATTCGCTCGGTCTTAAAACTTCAATTCCATTTCAAACTCACTGAATTATTGAAACCTCGCAAATTTCGAAGCATATTTTGAATTTCATTCCAATTTCAAAAAATATGAAACACCAGTCAAATTGAAGCTACCAAAACAAAAAACCACGATCTTTCTAGTTCAAATGCAACGACTACTCGGCAGAATACATGATATTTACAGCTACTTGATGTTTGAAATTCACATCCTAGACACTCCCACCTGTGGCTTCGTGTAATTTGAAATATGATTTGTGTCCATACCTTTTAACATCATAGCTACGTTCATACTCCACATGCATTCACACAATTTGCAGGGTGTTATGATTTATTGCTGAATTGAAAACATTGGAATCGTGTAAATGATAATTACGAATAGGAGAATCGATCAATTCGAAAATATAATTTATTACACTAGGTCTAAGACTAATAGTTTTTCTGACATAGAAGCAGCTTGGTGTAGACTAAATCAAACAGAAGCTACTTTCAAGGTATAAAAAACAAAGATGGTTCTGATTTTAGACCACATACATGAATTTATTTATTGTCTTGACCAGAACTTGAGCTCAGCTTTATCAAAATCTAAATAATAAACGTTATACTGCAGTACGCAACTTATACTGCAGTACGCTATCAAAGAACGTGTGCCTTTGATTTATGATAGTTCACAACGATTGCTGTTGGCTGCTGAAATTCACCAAGATAATAATTCCAAACACTACGGGGAACATCGAATAAATCATAGCGACAGTATAAAAGTACGTATAAATTATGTAGGTATCTGTATCTACATGCAATGGCAAATATCTGAATTGCCATACGTCAAAACGCAATTATAGCTTTACTGAGAATATTTACAACGAGAACAGAATCGAGAGATTCCAATGGATGGAGGTCTTTTTTGCAGTCCAACGGCACAGTCCCGAAGAGTTTGAAATTGATACAACAAATAGAAATTACTTACATTTAGCCTCCATGGTTAAAGTAAGTCTGTATCAACTATTGATCCAGACGTAGCATTAATTTATTAGATACCAGCGAATATTGTTGACTCTAATAACATGTCTTCGCAGCTCCTCTAAGAAACCTGCACGCACAGTTCTTATAGGACCAGTCAACGCACTACTTCACTTCTTACATAGATTGCATGTCAATGCCAACAAAGTCTGGTCGATTGCGAACCTTGCGGACCTCCTCATACATCATCTTGAGCAGACATTTTTCACTGGAAAACGAAGAAGCGTTGCATTGTCCAGCACCGCTTAGCTGGCTGGCTGGCTGACTGTCTGGAGGAATATAATGTAGATCTTAATGTAGATCTTAAGCTCGAGGAATATAATGTAGATCGTTTTGACTTTGGCAAGTCGAGGAACACACCAGACCATTGATTTATATCTTCATTGCAAATTGGGTACTAGTTTATGGCGATGTTGAGTATGTAGGCTTGGGGATAGAAGAATGCGTATAATGGTCAAGTGACTAGTTGGATTTAGTTTGAAATGCGAAGGATTCGTGTTTAGGAGTTGCGAGTAAATGAGATTAAACAAGTTGAAAAACTTTTCTGCTGCAGAAGTGGACTTTCCACTAAGAAGTAGACTCATAAATTTCATGAATGTAATGACTAAATTATTCTTCGTGTTTGACGCTCATTAATCTAGATAAGAATATGTTGATGCAAGAAACGAAATGCCTATACGAACCTGCCGACGTTTTTGTCGAGTGTATTTATATTCGCTTTGAAAAAAAAGCGAAGTGATCAATCAATTGAAAATCTAACAGCCAATAGTAGTTCCATGAGAATATTTTGCTTTGTCATCTACCACAAGATAAAAAAAAACTGACAAAAACTCTTGCAACTATCTATCTTTCCTCTCCGCAAAAAAATCCAAGTTTCAATCGTTTAATCTGTTCCTCCAGTGAGAGTTCTTCCACCACGATCACGCATGTGCGAGAAAAACTCGGAAAAACGGTAGACAAAAAGCACGGCTACTTTTAATTGACGTTGTACATAACAGGGATTGCGTTTTAGGTTTTTTTTGACATAAATCACGGCTCCTGACAAGCAAACCTCTCGTCGAACATGTATTTCAGTTTTCGAACTGACACTTTAATTGGACGAATCGTGGTGGCAACTCGCTCAGCTTGGCAGCAATGTCGGCATGTAATGAAAACATGTCACCGTCATGGAGGTTTCGCCTTCTGAAAATGTGTCAGATTACGCGTGTCTATTCCCAAGACGTTAAGCTGTTATTAATAAAAAAAATATGAATGGCGTTTTTAAAACAGCGAAAGATTGCGGAAAATGTTGAGCTGATTAGTGATATTTCACTCTGTTTTCGCATTTTAAGTGATCGATGGTAAGGAACTATACTACTCACAATCAAGAATTATAAGGAATCAAAAATATTAATTTCGCTGTCCACTTTTCATTTTGAGAAGTCAAGGTTATATATGTGAGAGCTGGTTTAAATATTGAAGCTTGTAAACTTAGTTTGTTAAAAACTGATGTAGCCAGTTAACTTGATCAAGGTCGACAGAGCGCGATTCTTAAGATGGATGGTTATAAGATGATTTCAGCCAAGTTTACGCTGTTAGCTTGCAAGCCGTTATTTAGAAATCTAGCAAGAAAAATCGATACAATTAACTCCATGAGAACCAGACTTAATTTTTAATTGCAAAATTGATTTTTTATTTTGATTTTTTTCAACTTTAGCTCTACAAAATTCACTACAATCGCGAATGTCTTAAGAATGCAAAGTAAGATTGTTGTTATACGAAAAACATATACCATATGTACTGGAAACGCTGTGACTTGAAGTATGTATTTCAATTGTTTATAGATAACACAAAAAGAAATGTTATACGAATTTTATTTTATTATGACTTGAAAGCTTCAAATTTTTTTCATCAAAGGATTTTTCGGTCATTGTTAAGGATTGCCAAAAAAGTGATATGAGAACTATAGGGGATCAATAGAACGAAAATAAGCGATTAGTACTGAACAAACGAAAAAGGTAGGATAATTTCTTTTGGGTTTGAAATTTAAAGTGGTTTGAGCAATTTCAGCAAGTTTTCAAAGAAAATCGTGTCAAAGTTTCACTGAGGCAACCTCAAGATGAGTAAGACG
Organism: Nemotelus pantherinus; assembly: GCA_963978885.1. Lineage (NCBI taxonomy): Eukaryota > Metazoa > Arthropoda > Insecta > Diptera > Stratiomyidae > Nemotelus > Nemotelus pantherinus. Next base: position 9,079,418 of record OZ022266.1, read on the forward strand.
ATAAGTGCGAGGCTTCAGTGTTGTATACACTTTTAAAACTCCCTTCACTTACGCAATAATGAGCCTTTAGTATAAAGACTCATTATTCCGCATAAAAGGGAGTTTTAAAAGATATTAAAGGACATTTTATTTATAACACATCCTACAATAGGCTTACTTTTGTTTGTTGCTGTATGGAGGTTTACTCACCAAGCGTGAAAACCGATTGGTTCCATTTAAAACAGAAGTGGTAAATATGCGGAGGTAGACCCATCGGTTGCAGCTATGCAAATTCACAACGATTCCACAGAAGAGAATGTCGCGTGTCAAATATTTATTTTGCTACATAGACAAGCACCAGAAGTCACATAGCCAAAAGCAACCTCTAGTTTCTAAAAAACTTTCAAATCATCTACAGCGAATTGTGGAGCTCCGTATAACAGAGGAACAGTCATCACACAACTGGTCTTGGATAGCACTCTGGTCAAACTGGCTGATGACTAGCACTCCGTTAGCAAATTGGTTAAGTTTGTGTGGTCAAGTGAATAGCAGCAGCTACTAACGTCTGTAGTTCCTGGTTCAAATCTAGCTAAGGTGAATCAAAGATGATCACATTTTGAGCTACGAGTTAACTGAGCGTGAGTTGGTAAATGCGTGCGTCCAACTGTAATCTCAATTCAATTTTAGCTGCTGATTGCTTCACACATTTGTCCTGCAAGACCTCTCTCTACTGGCTGGAATTTGCACTCACCGCCAAAACCAAATTCAACCAAATCAAATCCGGCTGCAGCAACCTATATCTCATTGTTCCGCACATTGGTAATCTATTAATCAATCCACCGAGTGCACAGTGACAAACGAAACCTTAACTTAAACGTAAATGACTTCGGTAATCGTTATGCATGGGGGTGCCTTCAGATGAAGAGCCTGGCTCTGTCTCTGCTTTTGAACAGCTTGCGTTTTCGCTGCATGACCTAGCTAATAAAACAACTGCAGGGAGGATACCGAAATTCGTTAACGATATTTTCGATTATTCGCTTAGCTTTCCCCATGTCCTGGTGGAATTCATATTATCCTCTCTCTGGGTTGCTTTAGCTATCCTTTGCAATATATTCATCATGGAAAGCCAATATTCCCTAATTTTATAATTTTCAAAGTCCCAAATTTTTGCTGCAGTTACTGGAACTCACCAAAAGAGGAGCATGCAGTTTTTTTTTGGCGGCTACACTCTATTATTTGACCTGGTTGTTTAATCTCCGATGCAGTAAAATGGGAGTAAAATTTTTAATTTAGCTAGAACTAAGCTATCAAATCAACAATTTTGGTGTAAACTTCATAGTTTTTCTTCTCTTTTATCGTGAAAATATTCTAAATAAATTTAACATTTGTGAAAAATCACATTTGACAGGATATTTATTGACCGTCGTCACATTAACTTGTGGAAAATTTTATTCAATTTCTCTGTGCCTATTATTTTACTGCTAGCATTGGGAAAATTCGAATCATTTGTTTTTCCCCGAATCTCTGCAGTTGGCTTCACTGGTGTAAAATAATTTTTTAACTCTAAATATTTTGAAATGCCATCAGATGTAATTTTCACATAAAAATGCTCCTCGTGTAATTTTATATTCCTTGTCTGGTGTTTCCCAGTATGTTTTCAAGCATTTTTGCTCTTAAAATAAAGAATGGACGAAATACTTAAAGTCCAGAGTAGCTTATGATCTATGTGAGTCACATCGTTAATGCTACTACGAGTAAATTTCTAGAAAATTTTTGCGAGCGAATATGAATGGAATAAGGGGGAAGATCCAACACAAAAAAAAGAGACCAATATCCATACTTATTATTGTCAACTTATGCCTGGCATATGTCTAATCTATCGAATTTGCAAGTAAGCTTTGAAAGACTCTTCCTAATGGCTTAACAATCGCGTAGAACATTTCATAATATTCAATGACAAAGACTCCATTTTCAATTACCCAATTCCTATTTGCAATTACTAGTGTAGAAAATTTAATTTTCATCAAACAAAATCAAATAAAAAATTAATGATGCAAATTTCGCTAGCTTATTGCTTGCCAACTATAGCAAGCTGTGCAATCTTAAAAATTAATCGAGATATAACTCGATTAGTTTTTCAAGATTAGAAGTAATTAATCTCATTCGAAGCAAATGGAAATACGTTGAGAATTAAAAATCAGCGTCATTAACCTGTTCAAGTCTGGCTAGGCAGGATTTAATTTAGTCATTAAGTAGACAAATGGCAAGTACTTTTCAATGATTTCCATTCCAAAATGGGAACTTAACTCATTAGTAAGTCATGAATTTTCTGTTCTTTGATAATGTTTCTGGCATTAATTATTTGATAGGTTAGGAGAGGTAAGGTACTAATTAAATTTAACCCGTACAAGGACAATTCACAGATAATATAAATTAACTGAATAATTTTATGGGAAAAAATTTGATTCTTTAAATACTGCGATTAATTCAGTAACCTTTTTAGAAATAATATTTTCTGAAAAAGTGCATTATTACATTGTACAATAGAAACAATTTTTGGCTCATTGAGTTGATTGAGATTGGAAACGATGCGTATACCAATGAAGCTATAACTACAGATGTTATAAATGATGTAAATACTTCTTCAAACATCGAAACTTCAACAACTTCACTGCACTTTCTTTACTTACTATATGCATTCTGTATCTACGTCCATTAGCTCCGCGAAGAACTCATACGCATATACTTGTTAACTGTACTGCTCTCTCTCTATAATCATTGGAACGCATTAAATCGGACATTATGCGATCAGTGACGGTAATAAAATGCCAATTAAACTGCGATTTATAGACATTGGGAGGTGGTCGCTACCACAAAATTGCAATCTTACAGATAAATCGTAGCGTTTAATTGGTTTTCTCTCCAGACCACAACAGCCTACAAGTGTTATTTCGTTAACTCGATGCTCAAGTAGAAGGCAGAACGAAAGGAAGGATTGTAGCGTAGCTAATATAGAATACCATTCCGTTACGAATAGTTTGAACATTTTTCGATTTGATTGTAATGGGCGCATAAGTGGGAGCAAATGAAGTGAAATGAAGCAAGTGTTTCGTTGTTAAAGTAAATGAAGTGATTGAATAATATAAACACCATATTTGCATGCTTGAAATGTGGGGAGTCCTGTGCATTGGTTTGAACTGAAGTTTTTGAATTAGTGCATAAAATGAGGAACTTGTAAAGAATGCAGGATTTTATTATTCCAGAGTACGCTAATAGTAAAATATACGATGGTAAAATTCAATTTGTTTATTTGTTATTCTGATCCTATTACGTTTTACACTCTCTTTTGAGGTTTTGTAATGCAAATCAAATATTGCAAAGTAATGCAAAGTAATGCAAATCAAATATTGCTTTAAAAGTGAACTCACTAGCACGAACTCGAAGCTTTATTTTTTTAGGTTTGGGGTATCACATCAGCTGAAACAAGTTTTGAATGACTATGAAAATGAAGAGAAAATTTGATGAAGTTTGCTAACCACGAAGTGAGCTTCATACAACAACAAAATTTCTTATTCACATCATTTGTGCGAAAAGATTTCTTCTTCCAAAATATCCTATAAAATACGTAAATTACACAATGCGCAGCTTCATCACTAGGTGTATTCCAACGGAACACAAAAAAACCTTCCATTCAAATTGCGCTAACTGCAAAAGCCATCACGACGCTAACAACATATTGTAGTGAAATATAGCAAACACACATTAAAAAAGCGCATAGGCACAAACATTTTGGATTGGTTTTGCAGAGTGAATTTTTCGAACTTGAAACAAGTGGCAGAATAATTGTGATAATTTTATCGGCGATAGTTGATTGTGCATGCGGTTTTAGGTTTATGAAAAATAAGTGTGATGAGAATGATTATTTTAGTTTGAAATTTTAGAAAATAAACTGGCTTCCTCAATGACAAGACAATAATTCATTATTAATAAGGACACTAGCTTTGCATACTTTTGTGCACCTTTCTTTTCCCTTCACAGTGATGTGGTTGGTCTTTGAAATCAGCCATAACTTACTACTCTTCGAGTTGCCTCCGGCTTGAAAAAGTGAATTTATTGTGATTTTTTCATGATTACAGCTAGAAATAATAGTGTTTGCTTTGAAATTAGAATCTAAGATTTATTTGCATAGTAAGAGGGGGTGTTCTTCAATGAGCTTGAGCAGAGAACAACGTGGTCAACGCCGGGCGGTCTTTCAAGCTGTCCTTGCATGAATGATGGCATAAGTTGCGTAGAGAATTATCTAAGAGTTGAACTAGAAATGATTGATGTCAGATATATCAAAATGACGCAGCTTGATCAGTATGATCTACTTTATCAATTGATTTAGCGAAATGGAGGACGTCAACTTGCTGTTCATCATTCAACAAACCAGCGACGAAATTTACAAATTTTGACAAAAACATCAGCGGACAAGCTTAAATTAAATAAAATTGAAAGAGGAACACACAAATATCAGAGTACAGAACTAAAAAACACACATGAAATACTATCTGAATCGTCGCTGACTCTACGATCCCAAAAAGATTTTAAAGGTCATACATATTCAAGACAAGTACCTAAAGATGAGCGGGTATTACTGTTATAAAGACTGGAAGAAAATAAAGGTATAAGGGAACAAGAAAAATAAGAGGGAAATAGCTTACAAATACCCTGGGGAAAAGAAGCAACATCAGTGCTGAATATGGATTATCCGGTAGGAAGATGAATAATAGAGAACAAAGGTGATCTAGAATGTGTCCGAGGAGTGTAGAGCAATATCATGTAAGAAAATAGAGCGAGAAAAGATGAAAGAACTGCATCAATTCAAACTAATTGAAAAAGTTAAAAAAATGTGAAAGTGGTTGAGCATGCTTGGTATATTGGTGAGTAAAAGATGATGGCAATCGGGGCTAACTTAAGCAGCTAGATAAAAAAGGAGAGAGATATTCTTGGCGGAAGATTACAGAAACGCAAGGTTCAATAAACGATTGTTAGTATTCATTATGGAATTCAGCTGAGACATAAAACAGTAGGAAAGGAAAAAAGAGAGAAAAATAGAACGTGCGTTTCCGCATACGATTGCCAAAAATAGCGTATCCCATTGCTATGGACGGCAGGTTGAAATGACCATAGATGATATACACGCAATTACACAGTTCACTGTAAAAACAAACATAAAAAAGAAGGTATTACATCGAATATACAAAGTAACATGCAGTAGGCAGCATTAAAATTTGAAACTACTTGAGATTCACGACTATATAATTAGTTTAGTTTAATAAATTGATCAATCTAAATAAATTCAAATACAAGCATAGCTTTTTTTTACTAATCTACATAAAATGTTTTTCCAATTTTACTTTTATACACGCTCTCACGAGCTCAATACTAATATTCAATGCCAGAATATGTATATTTTTTCATGATGGCATAAATACCTTTTTAAGCATAGAAATAATTTCTCGGTGAAGATTTCCAAAAACAACTCATCTAATTTCGTCAACCTTAGAAAAAAATTCCGTGACGTAGACAAAAATAAGCCTATATTTACTTGCATTTGGTAAATTTATTAGAAATATAGTGTCAAGGTCGGTTGACTTTATTTATAAAATGTTGGAAGATATTTGTCAATCTCTACGTCTAACACATATTACCATAAAATAAATCACAGATATTTTTTTTGGATATAGATACCTACTCTTTCAGCATAAAACATTTTTTGCTCGAAATGCTTTTTATAGATTCTTTGCAAAAATACTTGTGTGCATGGCAGCAATGTAGATTCAATACGCAATTTAGTCATGAATTTTGTGATGTACTGAATGGAATTAGCTTTGGAAAATTTTCTAAAATATTCAATATCACAGTGGTGGTTGTATTACGTACCTGAGTAAATAATTTTATGAGTACTTTCATGAACTCACGAAGAAGAAATCGGTTTGAGCTTTTATTTGGAAGATGGTTTAATTTTTTTTTTTGTTGTGATAGGCTATGTAAGTATGTATTTCTATGAGAAAATTGATTTTGTTTTTTTTTATAGAGAACATAAATAATTTCGAATCTATTTGAATCTGAATGAAGCCTATGGTGACAGTCCTCAGAAAAGCAAATACATATTTTATTTTTATTGAATAAAATGTTTATTTTACATTAATATGTTTTTTCTTTTGAATAGAAAAGCAGTTGGTTTGAATATTCTAATTAAACTCTAATGTTTTAGTAAAACTTTAATGTATCAATAAAACTTCCTAGTTAAGGATAAATTTCTTAACGTTTTAAATTCATATCCAGTATTACATACTTGAAATCTTTGCCAACCAAAATGCCTTATCATTCATTTTTTTTCAGCTACATAAATTTCAAGACGAACAATTCATGTGCCGCAATCTTTACCTCTTTTGCCATGCATGGTAAATAATTAATGGAACCACATTAACATTTCGTTTACTGTCTCATCCACCAAACAATTACCAAGCGAACAACAATCTGTTGAATACCTATGTATCTATTCAATATCGAAAGTACTCAGCTGAAATGATTAATGGATTTGATGAAAGGAAATTTATTGTCCTCAGCGTGTGCGAATTGGACCACGGAACGAACGCAGCGGGTGCGCAAATTCCAGAACTACATGAGAACGAGAAATCCCCCATGGCCAATGCACCGAACGCATTCAGCTACATGCATGCACTTATGCAAGGATATGGGTATGCATTGAAAAGTATTCATGCTTCATTCAATGGAATGGATGCGTGTTTACATGCATTTAAACGTTCCCATTCTTGCCATATTGTTAATGACATGAAGTGCCTAATTTGTGTTGTTTGTAGTTTATCCGCCATGCAAATGCAATTTGGCATTTGGTATGAATTGGATCTGAAATATGATATGCAGCTTTTTATTATCTATTTTGGAGCAAGATATCCGTGGAAATAAGCAATTTGATGGATATTCACATTTGCAAATTACTTTTTCTGGTCACTCTTTTATTAAGACGCAAACTCCTTTGATTTTGCCTCTGCCGGCACGATCTGGTCCAATCTTATTTTACAGTTCAACGAAAAATACTCGCAGTTTATTGATTCCACACGCAATCGACATCAATTTAACTTTTAAATTGGAAATATTTTTGCATACGAGCACACATACTAAGACAGTACCTCGTCAGTCAAACATACATAGCTGACTATCAAATCATTTGATCGTAGCCTCAAGAGTTCTAGCATTCAAAAACTACATATATGGAAAATACCAACCAGACAAACACAATTCGCGTCAATTGCCCATTACAATTTACACAACTCACTCAAGTAATAATAGCTTATTGTTTCATAACAGGCTGCCGATCACCACACACACAACAAATGAGACGTTTGATTGTCATTGAAACGATTTACGGGCCAATTTGTTTACTGATGCGGTTATCTTTCAATACCGAATCAATTAAACAGAGTGCAAGTGAAAGTAAATACAGCAAATTTATACATGTATGTAGGTTTGTAATGTCATCGCGGTAGTGTTTACTACACTGCAATATTGCATTGTTGCATTTTCCTTTGGTCGATGCGTGTGCAAAAACAGATAGCAGATAGCGATGGTGGTCATTTCGTAGGCTTTCAAGCCCTGTCTGACGCCAACTCAGTTCGAAGCGCACAGTATCTACGATCTAGATCATATTGCCGTGCCTGTCGCATTGTAGTCATATTGTTTGTTAAGTGACCTTCTTGTCAGAGCTCATGTGGGTATATCACGTCATAATATTTGAATAAGTGAAAATATGAATATTCGATTTGTGGTTTTGATTTTACAATTGGGCTTTCTGGTTATTCAGCTGAAATTATCAACAAACCGGTGAAAGGTTTGAGATGCGGAAAAGGTCATGGCCGAAGAATAGACAGCGAACTTGAAATGGTCGACTCCAATTAAAAAATTTAGTAAAATTTATTGATTCCTCATAAAACATCCGACTTATAACGACAGCCACCATAGTAATCCAACGCAAAACACTCGAAGCTCAGAAACTTTTGAGAATCTATTTGCGTAAACCTGCACTTACTATCACTCACCACCTATTGTTGTAGTATTATAATGAGTAATCACAATAATTTATACCTAGGTACGTTTGTAAATTATATACAACATGAAACATTAATTTGTTCTGCTCGTTGAAAAACTAAACAAAATAATAATAAACTACTGCTAAAAAAGTAAAGAGCCGAGATGTTTTTCATTCGCTCACGACGACAGTTTTAAGGATTCAATGATTCAGTCATGACTTGATTGGCGAATGGCAAAATCGTGCATTTTCACACGGCGTAAGTTCAAAATAAATTCGAAAACGAACGTAAATCACGAAAATCAATGTATGCGACAATTTAAAATTTATTCATATTTACTCAAAATGAAATATTAACTTTATGCAAGATGCGAAAACCTTTTTCTCGAAAATTTCGTGACTATGCATCTACTTAGCAAATTTTACTTTGATTTAGTGCTCATTGTGTCATATCTCATATAAATGCGCAAATCTACGAACCACACGTAATTCCCACAGTAATTCCCTAAGCAGTGGCTTGTTCGAACATTTCTTTACTAAATCACGATCATGTGCAAGCAGAATTTATAGGCTCAACAATTTTGATCAAGCCCATTTTATTACACAATCATAGCTTTCGTAAATTTTCGCTTTAAAGATTGATAATCGAGTAAAATTCAGTTTGACCAAACCGATAGTTTTCAATTCACAATTGGTAAAATTTGAAAAAAAAAATCCTTTTCAAAATTTTGCTGTTGTATATAATTATCGTATCTATCTTTTTACTTATGTTTATAGTTTTATAGTATTTTTTTGTGTATTGATTTTCTATTTGCATCTTCTGGAATCCGGCGAACTGAAATTTTCGTGTGGATCCTATAATAGTTTTTTGCGCCCAACGTGGTACGCACAAGTACTAATCGAGATTTTTCTCCTAGTGTCCTCCACCATTTTTATTTTTACTTGTTTATGTGCTACTCTTCATCAATTTAACTATTAATTTGCAGCACTAGGAGCAATTTTATTTTGGAAAGCTCAGTTTTTCAATTCGTCTTTTTTTGAATGATTTTATTTAGGCTCTGGTTAGGAGAAACACTTACGATTATCAAAGAATTAAGGTCATGTACGCTCTTCTCATTGTGTTCTTTTTCTCTTTATGGGACACGTTAACTTTGATAATTTGAAGTAAGTATTTCAAAAACATCTTCCTTTTTGGTACTGAATTTAAAAACAACTCCAATTCAGTATTCAATTTGGAGCTTATCGTTCTACGTTAAATAGTCTCTAGGCAACAATATGAAAACGAAGCTGCATACTTTTTTACGTCTTTTAATTAGACTTTGTCAATGCTAATAAAACAAAAAAAAATTACCGAAACTTGAGTAAACTTTTGTAAAATCTGACAAAATTTGTTTCAAAATTAATTTTCCTTCGGCCATTTTGTAAGATTTAGTATTTCACAAAAACGATCTAGGAAAATCTATTTTTTAAAAGAAATATGTGACCAGCAAGTATATTTCTCGAATATCAATCACAAAAAGTGATGCATTTTCAGGAAAATATGTGTACAAAGTGTTTCTCGAAATCAATTCTTGAAATTTCGATTGAGACTTTTTTGTTAAAAATCAGAAATAGCAGGCTAAATTTTCATATATTTAAAATTTAATAGAAATATCGACCTTTGTTATTGTTTTTCTACTCATTATTTCATCTTTTATCAAAAAAAAATTCAATCGGCATTTCATCACGGTCAATGAGAATGACTCTAGTTGATTCTGTTAACTGAAAAATATGCTATTAGTGCAATGTGCAGGAGAATCGCCCATTTTTTTTTACGAAATTATGCCTTGTATTTGCTACTAAGATCCACGCCTAGCATGTTTTTTATTTATTGCTTGCATGTTGTACTGATCGATGTACTTTGCGTTCTTTTAAGTAAAAAGTATTGTTATTCAGCTAGTATCGTGGCTCAGCAGTTTATTTTTTTCTTCATATTTCAAATGATCAATGAACTTCCTTGGTTTCTTGAAGCGTTTCTTAAGATTAGATTGTACCACTCCAACGGTTGTATGTGCTTTAGATATCTAGAAGGCCTTCGATATCGAAAGGTACGAAGGCCTTTTACACGAACTGATCATGTTGGGATTTCCAGAAGTAGTAATGCCACTCACCACAACCTTCTCTAGCAAGAGACAATTTTGTGAAAGTGACAATGGAGCAAATTCAATTCGAAGAACTGTGGCATCAGAAGTGCTACAAGCTTTTATCACTGGACGTGTTTTATACACCATATTCAAAGCTGGCTTTCGATTTCAGCCGACCATACAGTCCTACAACATACAGATGACATGCTCTAATTCGCGTCGAACCAAAACCCGTTCAAAGCTACCAAAACCTTGAAGATTACTTGGTCAACATTAAACTTTATATTAATGAATAGGGTGTCAAACTAAATAAAAGCAAAACGCAGCTGTTTGTATTCAGGAACCCTTCTAAGTATCGAGGATTAAAAACTATCCGCAACAAGACCAAAAAAATCGCTGTCATTTTTAGAACTGGTCTAACATTACGTCACCTTGAAGTAGACATGCCTCAAATCCTGAAATCTACAGTCTGACATAAAATTAAAGGAACCATATCTACATTCCAGCACATCACACATCTTTTCGCCAAAAAATGTGCTTGACCATATAGGTTAAATCCATTGGCCAAGTTCGACCAACCCTCACATATGCACCCCCATCCTGGATTACCTGTTCTAAATCTGCCATGGCAGAAGCGGAGGATTCTGCGCTTCTTCACTCGAAGGTTACACAACCCGGTAGAACAAAAAAGACCGCAGAGCTATCAGGAGATAAGACTTGAGCCGCTTAGGCACCGAGTTGTGCAGCTGACTACAAGATTTTGCTCCCACAACGGGACATGGAAACGGACTGATCAGGGATATCGAGACGCACGAGTGGTTCAAATGCAGGATAACGACAGCGCATGTACATACTGTTCAATGATGTTGACCTCTCGACAAATCGGAGGGGATAAGAAATAACTAGTTTCAGTTTTGATCTAATTAGGCTAAGCTAATGGCAGTAAGACAGAAGCTAGATTTAGCTAGTAAATCTTAAGCTTTTAAGTATAACATTGCCAATATATATTGCCATTGCCAATATATGTTATATTGCACAACCATTGCCAATATATATTGCACAACCTGAGTAATATTTTACAAGTGGGAGCAAAAAAACACGCCTAATATATATTAAATAATATACATGGGTTTGGCGCTACAACGATGTAGTCGGCAGGTAGCTTCGTGCGTAGTTATCGTACTGGTAGAAAATTACCGTAATTTCTTTATACTGTATCACAAATTTTGACGGATTTATACTGAAGCTGATCTGGCACCAAAGCTATAAAATACCGTTCGTAAGTGGAAAGTGAAAATGGGATGGTGGGCACAAACATTTTCTCAAGAATCGTCTACTTGAAGGGGAAGGATAGCCTCCGCTTCACCCAGTTAGTTTGATTACAATTATCAAGCCTAGCCTATGCTGAGTATCTTCTGAATTCGTTTTTCCCATAAGCAATTTTTATACTTATATGATACTTATGCTGAGAAAATAAGCCAATAATTATAATGCGTAGTGACATTGCCTAGAAATAACTTCAATTCGACAAAATTGCATTACAAATAACAATTCCAAAATACTACCTTCACCATGATTCGAGTGAGCCTTTAATTAGACCTTAGACTCAAGCATACTGAACTAAAAATGAAATTGGTTTATTGAAATTTAACGTTTGGGCTGGTTAGTGGGTGACAGCTTGTGTAAACTTCGGCTGTTCAGGATACGTATATTACTAGGGAAAAATTTCGGGCCCACCTGTTTTTATGTCGGAATCAAAGGCTGGGGAGACCCAACACCATCGGGGGCCTGAGCCGGTCTGGCACGTAAATTATTTGCATTTTCCCTGAAGAACGTGTTTGTGTTTTTTTGGCATCAATTTCTTATAGCAACGCGCTTGGCCGCGTTCGACTTGTCAGCTGATGTCTAAGAGCTTCATGGACAAAGGCCCACTTTTCCTGTATTTTGTATTACATTGCGGCTACTTTATGTTATTCGACGGATGAGTAATAGTGTAGGCACCCCCTTTTCTTTTCGGAACAAATAACCTCTTTTCCGCGTAACCCATTCCAGCCACGAGATTAGAGGGTACTTTGCTAATGCGGATAAAATCTTGCTACACATTGGTGTTCAAGCTATCCTGAAAATAAGATTCCAGTTGTAGACTTGATGTTAGTTGATGCTAAACTTCATGACGCTAAACCTGCTGTTGTTATTTGATGTTAATAAACCTGTCACGAAAACCTACGCATTTTCTTCCTTTTTTCTAAAATTTTCAACTTCGCACAGTTTAGAGGATCTTGCACTATTACCGACTACAGAACCAATGTGCTGCAATCCACAACCAAACTGCGGTGGTTCATCACCTTTGTTGTGATGCAACTCAGAAAGAGGGAGTGCGCTAGGAATGTAGCTGAGTCATAAGCATGGGTGTTCCTACGAGAAAGCATTGGCCGTAAATAAGTAGTGCGGCAGTGTGAAGATTGAAGAGAAAATCAGTCTAAGTTCCGCAGCGTAGATATTCAGGTTGCATATTTTTCGGTCGACAGATTATTATACCAGAGGCCAAACCGTTCTTCAATACTGCAAACTTCTTAGTGACCTCGAGCTGAGGAGTCAGCACTTTTGCGACTTCTGACTTTCTGCTGCAACAGTAAGGGCAGGAAACAGTGTCCCTTTCAAATGATTTTCATCATGGTTACAATTACCCGGACGAAAATGATACTCCTCTTTTTTCTTTCACCAAGCTATCGTAATCCAATTATGGGGTTAAATAAAACTTATCCCAGAATCTTATTCGTTTACTCTTCTAGCTAATTAGCGTTTATTTCGCAGTTGAACTTCACTTAATCGACACACATTAGAAAATGTTTCTCAAAATTATTTTCTACAAAATCAAATATGATAGATATTCAATCAAAATAATTAATAGCTAACAACATTTTAAAAAGTTTAGTTGATAAAGAGTTACAGTCGACAACAAATCTAAAAAGATATGTTCGCAACGGTCACTTACCCAAAAAAAAAATTATTTTGAAAATAGACATAAATTTTAAGGAATTAATCGAAAGCTTTAATGCTTTTTGCATCCCGCCGATGAATGAAAAAATAAAAATATGCCATAAAATATTTATATCTCATTGAATGGGATTTCACTCTGAATAACCGTATTTTCGAATTCTTCTGTGAAATCGGTCTGGATGCAATTTATGGCTGTGTCAAAAAGCATAATCGAGACATTGAAGTCGTTGAACTGACCGAATTATTCATAAACCGGATGAATTTGAGTTAACAAGGTTGGAAAAACAAACTGTTATCCTTAATGAATTGAGATATACGATTGCAGACGTGCATAGTGTACTTTAATAAGTCACTTTTCCAAACATGTAAGTGACTGATAATTCAAAATTCACCACATTATTCTGCTGGTTTTTTGCAACCCACCACCAAACCAATCTGATTCTTAAAAGTTTTTCATGTCCCTCTTCAACGAAAACCTCTATTTTTCATTGAATCGTACGAGTTTTGTCAATTTTCCCTTGAAGAACTCTAAAAAAATTTATCAAACACCTTCAACTAACCTATTCACTCACCTTTCGTCCTTATCATATTTCGGAAATGTAACATGCAGCAGCTCCAGTAAACTTTCACTTTGCGGCTCGGCCGATATTCCTTGAGCCCTTTGCCGCGGAAACACATGACCGGATTTGCGAGCACCCGGAACAACACCGACCGCTCCCGGCGACGGAACCGGACCGGGACTACGACTGAACGGAAACACACTTTGGAACTTATCGAGATGCGATTTCAATTCGGCAATCTCATTATCCTTGGCACGTAACGTTTTCTGTAGCTCTTGAATTTGCAGGTCACGGATATTGATTAGTTGCAAGTAGTGGTGATCTTTCGGCGTTAACGGCACAAAACTATTATTTACAACCACAGCATTCATGCTGGACTCCTCATTTAGGCGCAGGGTTTGCATTTGGTTGCTCAGGGACTGAAGGTTTTTGGTGAAATTGTTGAATTGGTGCTGCTGCTGAAGCAGGGAGGTCTGCTGGTGATGTGGCTCGAACCCGGGCGGGGGAGCAGCAAATGACTTATCCTGTGAGTTCTGTTGGCTTACTTGCTGGGACCCTTGGTTGCTATCAGTCTGAGCCTCTGGTTGGCACGGAAGCAGGTTTTCAGGTTCCTGTTGCTGCGTAGGACTAGGTTGCACTGATGGTGGCTGATGAAGAGGGCTTTGTGGCTGAGGCTGATGATGGACTGGCGACTGGGATTGAATTTGAGGCTGGTGATTTAATGGAGGTTGCTGCAACTGAGGCTGGAACGCAGTCTGCTGTTGCTGTATCGATGGATACAGTTGTTGTTGTTGCTGCTGCAGTAGGTGTGCGGCCAGTTCGTGCTGGTAGCGCTGCTGAAGCTCGTGCTGTTGCTGTTGTAAAAAATTGATCGTATGCGGATCGCCGGAGACCAGCCCCGACTGCGAAGTGAGCAATAAGTTCGCGGGCAGCACCCCCGGCGGCGGGTTGTTATTTATAATACGCAAGTCCGGCTGCATCTGGATATTTAAATTCGGTTCCTGTTGCATTTTTGAGGCTGTATCGGGCGTAGCCGCACTCGGGTTCGTTAACTCGCTCGATTCCGCGCAACCGGTATCCACGTACCCAATATTAACGACACCTTTCGACACGTCAACAATGACGTCAGAGCCGTTGACAAGAACACTTTTATCACTCTTATTCGCGCTTTTCGATTCGAATTCGCCGCCACTTTTCGCGACACTGTTGACGGCGCTCGTCACAGGCGGCGTTGTTATTGCGGCCGTAATATTATTATTTATAGTACCCGCGGATATCGATTCGATAGCGGACGCACAACGGTAATATTCACGGTGGTTCGGCGGATCCAGGGCATTTATCGAGTCTTTGTAGAACGGTATCGTCGCTATGTCGTGATGATTGTTGACGGGCGCTATGTCTTGCAATTGCGGTAGTTGATCCTCTTCACCGGCTGGCCTGCGTTTTGCAAAGCACAGCCTATCAAAACAGATACGCATGCACGAAATTTTCGAAGAGTGCGGGCGGGCGAGCGTAAGCCAACAAGTGATTTATCGTACCCCTGAAATGAAAAGAAAAATATTTGGGTGAACATATTTCACGGTCTCGACGGTTTTAAAGCTCTTAAACGTTAAAATAAACAATTTCAAGTCAAATGAGACTAAAAGTGTGTTTTGTTTTCATCAGTTGAGCGTTTGAAAATATTCCACGAACAGATCAAGCGATGCAAATGTGGGAAAATATTTCGCTTTAACTGTGTTCTTGCTCTAAATGAATGTTCCAAATTTTCTACGGATAGTGATCAAGATTAAATGAGAAGCAAATTTTATATCAATACAGTCAAATGAATTTGTTTTAGCATCAAGCACACGTGGGCACATTAAAAACATTAAAGGATTATACAAAATTGTGATTTTTCTCATCCATATTTCTTGCAATTGATGCTTTTGATGTTTGACATAATCTGTTCCTGTGGGCATACGATAAATAATCCCATTCTGTGTGGTTTAGAAAACAAATATTTATAGAAAATGTCCGGGGAAAATATTCCGTTCTGCTGGGATGATAACAATATGAAAATAAACCTAAAAATAGCACGGATAGCAAGCAAACGACAATTTGAAATTGATATTCAGAGATATCAAACTATGTATAAGCCGAGTTTTTGAACTATGAGGTTATCAGGCTTATAAAAGTTTAGTATCAGATCTTGACATGCCTTTTGAATATGTAAGTGGATGCCGAAAGATAAAATTTGTTTGATTAGTCAATGACAAACCGAAAAAAAAAGTTTTGGAACTATGTCAATCGGAACCAGCTGGTGAAGCTTTAGATAGCTCATATCTTTAAGATTTAGGGTTGTTCTATTTTCATGTGCTTACATGTTTCCCAAACAATTGAAAATTGAACTGAAAGGTAAATATAAAGCACAAGATAAGTTATGAGTCTCGTAAGTATTGATTGCTTTTTACTAGAAATAATAAAGATTTAATTTGAATTAAGCTAGCTGGCTCAATGAAGATTTTTCACTACCGATCTTTCGTCCACGGACCATTAGCTGATTCTGTTGTGAAAAAGAAGTAGAAGGCTAGTCACAATGTGTGTGGTTTAGAATAACAACCGAACGGGAAGTGGCCAAAAAACCTGCTCCATCGTTCACAAGTAACTTGTCCGTAGTTTCGACGAAGGATTTTGAAGACATGATTTGCGAGTCTGCTCCAAGGACCCTTTGAAATTCATTTTCCTAACCTGTCTCGTTCCATCGCAGTGCCAAGGTAATGAATCTAGGTACTGACGAGAGGATGAGGATTGTCGAAGAAGTCCATACTGAGCAGAATCGACGAGAAATGGCAACTAAGCTAATTCAGGTTAATCAAGTTACCTCAGATACCGCCTGCACTACAGGCACTCAAATGCTAAGCCTGAAATCTGCTTGGACACATTGGATCTGAAGTCTTGCGGATTTTATGGTGATTAGGAAGCGTCCTTTTTGAGACATTGTGCAATCAGGACAAAAAAATGATGGAATTTGTCTCGCCATACTGGTCGCTCGCTATCGGCAAAGGATGGCTGAGCTACCAAGTATGACTTGACTACAGGACCCACAAAAACCTAAAACTACTTCTACTGATATATCTCGGCAGTTCGATGAAATGGTCAAAGAGGGTCTGGTAAGGGTAATCGTTGACACTAGCGAAAGCGATGGTAAATCTCGCCGGAGGTTGGTGAGCTTCCATAGCTTCCTAAAGGTTAATCCTGGGCCATATTCACGACACCTTGCTGTCGGATAACGTCAATGTAGAGTAAAGCTGAAAACCTGTCAGGATCAACGCTCCTGCAAGCTTTTAAATGGGGGGAAGTGTGAACAACCGCGCAATTAGAGGTATTGCCAAGCATCAGGTTCCCGCCGATCCCCTTTACTTGAGGAAACTTAAAATAGTCCCCTACCTTTTGGAAGTTATTAGATTTAGCAATGATTGGAAGATCAGCGAAATATCTGATAACCGATGCCGGGCCCTGAACATAATCAATTAGAAGGTTCGCAAGTGGAAAAGGACCGTACCAGCACCATAGTTTTTGAGAATCCTATTTGAAAAAATCTACAGTTGTGTATCGCATCAAAACCATTCATTCGATTCATTCAAGTACACAGAGTATACCACCGATATTTCAACCGGAAAAGAGGATGCATGTCAAGTCCATGTCATGCCAAAATCTATCTCCAACCTTTTAGTAACGGTGGCCATTTTAGTGATTTTTTTAGACCTCCTTATATTTTTTTGGCAATAGTTCTATAGTCGAAAAAAAACAAGTGATAGCATGCGATAGCCTGCTGTATTAGGTCTATTTTAAATCTATCTATTCTTGCGGATGCAACAGATAAGTTTCTAAAAAAACCTGATGTCCCAAAAAGCTATTTCCAAAACAATCCAAGCGATGTTTAGCCGTTTTAGATTGTTGTTAGTAATCCTGTTAGGGTGCATACTATATATTTTAAATAAAATTTGAACTCTTTTCATCTCGCAGTAAACTCAATTTGTTGGTTTGACGTCTGACTTAAATCATTGCATTCATTTTTTACTGGCTCCCTTAGAACTGTTAATTAGAATCTGACTTCATTGTTGCGATTTTATGCCTGATGTGATTTATGTGGTGTATCCATGATATTTTTGGATCCAAAATCAATTCAAAGAAATTTATTGAATGTCATAATATTTCATCTTCCATAGAGCGCAAGCTTGTTTGAGATTTTCAAAATCTTTCAGTTCCTGTGCATCCAATTCTGATTCAGTTTCTTCTTCGTCTCGATCAGGGGCACAAATAAATTTATGCTGCCAAATCAAAGGAGGTACCGAATCAATGATTTCCTTCGGAACCGTAGTTAGATCTGTTTTGGATGTTGGTTTGGGTAGTTTTGGCAATTCAACTGGCTTACAGTCATATTTAATTTTTGGTCGACGGCCTGCTTCGCACACGTCTTGAACGTTCATCATGACCTGTGGTGCTTTGAAATTCATTTCGTCGAGTTCACCTTCAACCTGAAAAGTGCGCGCCTGGATACCGCTCCGAACTTCAAGTTTTCTATCAAGCTTGCGATCTTTTTTGACGATTTTGGATGTCCTTTTACAGTATTCTCTTACAGATTTCAGGGCATCGATTTGTTTTTCTTTCAAGTCTATTAGGCTCTTCAAATTTTCTACTTCTGCTTCTTGTTGGTTGGTTTGATTACTATCGGGCTGAGCCATTCTGTTTAGTTCTTCCGGTTTAAATGTACTTATTGCTTTAAACTATACTGATAATCATATTTTTTAGATTTGCATGGGAATTCACATGAATAGATTACAGCTTTTAATTTTTCTAGAAAACGGACCAAAAATGATGCAGAAGTTTTAGTAGGAGACTTTGAGCTTGCAATTAAATTTTAATGTGATTTAAAATTTTGTATTTTGACTTTTGATTGATTTTGTAACCTACGACTATTTTGATCAAATCAATGTCTGTATAAATTCAAAAAAGGAACGGGGCAGAGAAAAAATTATCGTTTAGTTTGGGTACCATTCTTCTGTTTGTTCTTTGACTACGCTTTTGACCCTTTTTTTGAAGGTAGTTTTAGTCTTTATTTGATCATAATTTCCATTATCAGCCTGATATTCTCTAGTATATTAGGTAGTATAAGATATAAGGTCATGCAGGCCTGTTTTAGCCTCACTGCTTGTTTTGCCAGTTCCTCTTGAACCTTGAAGTGTACCGGGTTAAGGTTTATAAGAGCATTTTTAGCTGTCGTTGGAGTATAGCTCACTGCTCCTGTAATCAGCAAGCAGGCAATATTCTGGTAAGAGCAGTTTTTAGTATGGTTGCTGTATATCTATGTAGGCTGATAAGTTTCACCATTTGATTGTATGCTCAGAGTGTCTGCACTGGAAATAGTCCCATATTGCGTCCAAGCATTTGTTATGGCGCCAAAAGTGTCATAGTGGCCTTCAGCGTCGTTTTGTTAGATGACCGTCCCAGGTGGTGGATTCTTAGATTTTTAATCTCTTCCTGTAGACGCGCCTCTGTGCCCTTCTTTTTTAAGGCCCTCGTTTATTTTTTTCTTTTCTTGCTTAATGGAATTATGTTCTGGATTTCAAACTAGACCCTAAAATGTTTCATCTAAGGCCATTTATATTCTGGATTTCAAGGTATCCAAGTTTGTGCCTCTTATTAACACCAGGATGTCATTTGCGTATCCGAGAGTATTCAACGATCCCGATATCAGTACAAACCATAGCAAGGGGATAATACTCCTCCTTGCGGATATTTCCTTTTAGTATTCGGACTTAGCTTTGCTTCTGCCAGCTCCGCGAATATAATTCGATACCTCAGTGATAAAGTTGGCTTACTCTTTTTGCAGACAAATTGAAGTTTGTGTAGTGGCATCTTCTCTAAGAGCTCACGTCAATATAAAGGATGTGCGGTTAATCGGACTGTATGGTGTTGGAAGATTAGCCGATTGGTTGCCACTTTTTAGGATGAGCACCACCAACACCGGTCTCCGAGATTCTGATATGTAGCTGAGTTTCAAGCTCGCTCTAAAAATGTGTTCCAAGATGGTTTTCAGTTTCCTGATGGCTCTCCGTAGCACAACCATCAGTTCCTAGTGATTTAAAGGGTTTAGAGGGGTTCATTGCCCATTTAACCGTTTCATACGGGACGATTAGTTGGTGGTGAGTTAGGTGTCTGCTCAGTGCGTTCGTCTTTTTACTCAGCCACCTTATGATTACTAATCCTGGGAAATGTATTTTGAGGCACAATTCCAGCATGGCTTCGAAAGTAGTCGTCATCCCTAGATCAGGAGATTGAAATATGTAGTTATATATGCCTTTGATAATTTTTGGACAGAACTTTCAATATCCTTGCAGTCTTAAGAACACTGATAAGTCTCGCACAGAATGCACTACAAGCCTTTCGTGTGGATTTTTTCCAGCTCTTTGTAACATGTAACAAGCATCAGGATATTGCGATGACCTTAACACTCTTTCAATATCTATGTTGTCTGTTCTCAAACTTGAAAAATTACTCGAAAGGGTAACTCAAAGACAATTGATTCATACCATTGTTGAGAACCAAATAATGCCCGGGAAACAATTTGGCTTCACTTGCAAACACTCTATAATACTTAAAGGACTTCTAAAGAAAGTTTATCAACCTTGAGATTGGGATCAGATTTTTGGTTTTAACAGAATAATGATCCTAAGCACGCAGCGCAAATTATTCGGGAATGGATCCTCTGCAACATTCCACACAGGCTAGAAACTCCTCTTTAGTCACCAGACTTCAACTTTATTGAAAATCTCTGACCTGAGTTGAAAACAAGCCAGTGTAAACTTGGAAAAAACTACAAAAATAGCCAATGGAAATAAATTAATGAAGGCAGAATGGTCGCATTGGCCTTGGACTGACAACTAAAACTGATTAATTCAATACCGAAAAGATTGCAAGTACGAATATTTATGCTTCATAATATTTTTGTTTTGTTTTTTTTTACTGAAATTGAAGCATCCGTGGAAAAAATGAATATCTAGTTTTGCTCTCCGCTGTATATTTATTTTTATTTATCACTTGATTTGAAAGTTTATTATTTTATCCATCTATTTTGAACGTTGACGGAAAACATACACGCATCCGAATGACACATACAATTTTGATTTTTAGCAGCTGGGCACAATAAAATTAGAATGTTTCTTTATTTTTTGTAAAAGTGACAATCACCAACACATTTAAAACGCGCACATTAAAACACATTAAATGGCTCTCGTAAAACTATTCTAAATTCACTATTTCACGATTCAAAGCCACGCGCTAACATCGTGACGTACGAACAAAAACTATCACATTAATTCCATCATAACAACCTCATTTACTTCCAATTACAGATATTCCAAATAGTCCAATGCGATAAACTTATCACTCTGTACTTATAATGTATGTTGAAAGTTTGAGGAAAAACCCATTCGATTGCAATTCAGCAAATGATTTATTTTGATTAGATCAAAAAGTAAACAACTGAATGCTTTTATAGAAAATCATTCTACAAATATACATCCTTCAAATCGATAAATCTTACATGATGCAATATCCGCTAAACAAGGGTTCCAGTCGAATGTCGTTGATTAGATCAGATCAGATTCCGTGAATTGCAAAATAGCAAACAAATCACATGCACTCACTATCGAAAACCTCACGAAAACAAGGAGAAAAATCACATCAAAAAATAATTAAAAATATTAAATCAGAAACAAAGCAACGCAAAATGAAAAATAACCGCGATTGCACACGTGGTCACTAAAAACGAAACACCGAAACGAGTTTTCCGCGGTTTTGATGACTGCCAAACTAATTAACATGTTAAGCAGCCGATTTTGCACTTCATATCGTTTTTTTTTGGAGTCTAAGCCACAGGAAACTCAACTAAACTAATTGCGATAAGACGAAACAATGCACGGCTACTAAAATATTAATTGCATTGTAGTTTCACGCTAACAAATAAAATAAGTCATCGATTGACATAAATTCAAAGTTTCCAGATAAAGACCGTAATAGGTAGAACTATGAAAATATATTCATTCCAATTTCAGATTAGACACGCTACTAGCCAAACGTCAGTGACGTATGCATGAAATATAGGCGTTTTGTCATTAAACGAGATCAACTGCTATGACATCGGGGTGAATTTATCGCTTTACGATCATCGATGACGCAGAGTTAATGCCAGCGTTATCTTTTTTGACCGATGGTGTAGGTAGGTAATAGCAGTGTCGACGTATGATTTTTTTCGTAGAAATGATAAGAATGATTGTCGACTATCACAAGGAAATTAGAATGTCGCTAACAATGAAGCCGATAAAAAATACTGGATGATGATTACTTTAAAGTTTATTGAAGCTCTAAGCAAACTTCTCGAATCTATCTGGTATGTTTTACCAATTTTTGACGACTGGTGTAACCTTTTACGATACGGTATTTTTTACTTTTACATTTTTAAAAATTTCCACTATTTTATATTTTTTATACATTTCCTCTCTTTTTATGTAATTATAGATCCACAGACGCAATTTACTCATTATTCTATTGGCTATATGCTTCAATAGTTACCAACCTTCGGTTTAGTAAACTTGGTATACTGCAAAGCAATTTAACGTCAATCGAAATGCATTATAATTAAATAATGTGCATGATTATATAAAAAAATGATACTGTCAGCATGAAAGACTAGCTAACATCTGACTTTTGTGAGTGATCACGGGAAAGCAAAAACGATAAATTAAATTAATAACATAAATTCACCTAATGTGTGATTAATTTTTGAAATAAATTTAAAAAAATTAAGTTTTTATCATCCAATCATCAGCACTTGAGGAGAAAGGTTAACTAACGACGTGGTCGCAGCTTTCAAATCGTGCAATTGTGTGACGAGTTATATGACAACCTAATAAACACAATAAATTTAGCAATAACGCAAACAAACACGTTATAACTGCAAACAAACAGAAACAAATATAGTATGCCTACAAGCGGCAAAAAACCTCTGAGCTGGGTTAGTAAAAAAAACTGTATCAGCTGTCCCCTCTCACCGTAGACGATACCTCCCAAGCACAACTAGTGGTGCAACAGGAAGATACGAGTTAAGGGGGGAGATACATGTAACTGCTAAAACAAAAACGATTTTTTTTTATTGCACCAAAGTGTTTGAAATACTCTTAAAATATACCAAAAAAAGTTTTGAAGCGATATTCGTATTAGTTCTCGAGTTATAGCCAGTTATAGACAGCGCGGCGTTCCCCAGGTCGGTGGAGCTTTAGAACTTTAAACGCGTTTTTCTCAAAGTAGTACTTTTTCAATTTCCGTACAAGATATCTCAAAAAATATTGAACCTATTCGGCTCAAATTTATATCACATGTACAAAAGAGTATTATCTCATCGTTGAACCTACATTTTCTTGTAATTTCGGAAAAATAATTAGTTTACCAATGTTTAAAACGTGATTTTTTTGAAAAAAAATCGATTTTTTTTTTAATCTAATATTAATGTAAAAATTTGATTTTTTTTTCTAAACTTTATTGGTTCACCTATGAATTATAGATCTCATTAGCATATTTTTTTTTCTCTGAACGTTGCAAGTTTCTCGGAAAAAGCGTTAAGTTGTACGAGGCTGTTTTTGATGTGTTTTTTTCATTTGCTCGCATCGCCTCCATTTTGTGTTAAAAAGTTATTAAAAAAATATTTTCATTTACTATAAGATATGTACTTTGAGGATTTAATATTAAAAAATTTCTGAATAAACAATATATATATTTTAAGTCAATCTGAAATTAGCAATTTCTTTTCCATTTTACATGTATTTCCCCCCTTAAGGATTCACAGAACAGAAACTGTCAAGAGCGTAGACTTTAAGTCAAGCTACTTTTTCGCAACTTCCTCTCATCATCATTAGCCGGTATTGCTGAAAATCATCTTGTAAAATTACCAGCTAAATGCACGTTAATACAAATGGGACTCCTAACTACTGACGTGTATTTACAAGCAAAACAAGATTACGAAAATACTAAATTACACTTGGAGAACTACTCCGCATGCCGCAAAAATGACGATAATGGTGAGTTCGACAACACAGTTTCCACAAATCTAAGGAGATTAAAAAAACAAGCAAATTGACACGTTTGCCAACGAGTACAGCCGCATTATTCACCATTCCTGTAATGTCCATATTCCTAAGCGCCCTCACTACTTTAAATCCTTTCTGGCTCTGCCACAGGAAGGCTCTTAAAGTCTGTTTGTTTTAACCTCTTCTTTTCCCACCTCAGTCCGATCTCTACAAAAACAGCTAGATACTGTGAACCCTAAACAAATCACAACATACTATTCTCAGCACCTCAAAGCCAAGCTTGCCGGCATATCCCTTCACATAAACACTTTTCGTGTGCTCAAGCCCACCTAACTAAATTGCGCCAACTCTGCCCCTGCTACAAGGTTGATTCTCCCAGAGTCACTCTGACCAGAATCCAACTGATATACGATTGCCAATAATTTTCAAGCTGCTCACTCTATTTAAAACCTCACTAAATCTCGCAACTGAGCGTGCTGTATCCGGAGCTATTCAAAATGAAAACAATTCGATAACAGGATTGCATGATTCCAAAATGATTGCAAAATTGCATGATTGCCTGACTTCAAGATTGCATTATAGCACAGTTGCACGATTAGACGATTGCACGATGTCACAGCTCCAAGGTTGCAGGTTGCACAGTTGCATGATTCCACGGCTGTGAGATTGAATGGTTGCATGATTGCACGATTACAATAAAAAATTTCAGAAAAGAACGCGAATATTAAATAAAGTTGTACAAAATAGTAAAAAAATAAACAACCAAGTTTCAAGTGAAAAAAGAACCAGGCACCAAACAAATTGACAAGCATACTAAAAGAAAAATGTTCTACCAATGACTTTCCTGTTAAAAAGAGGTAAAACATAAACAGCAAATCAAAGTGAATATTGTGAAGGACTACAAAACCACCCAAAAACGTGTTGTTGAGTGAAACTGAGTTCTTCATATACACTCCTGAAGATTCATATACTTGTCTAAATTTTGAGTAGATTCACAAACCTGGAGAGAAAGACGTGTCCTACCAATTTATATGGTATAGCTGGAAAGCGGGACCGAATTTTTTCAAATGCAACAGCAAACTGCAGCATGCAGTACAGGTGCGTTAAGTTTGTGGCAAGGCACGAGCCGAGAAAGTGCGCTGTCGATTGTGGAGAACATGGGCCCCATCATCATTCAAGAGATTCCTAGTCCATTAAACACTAAGGACCAAAACGAGATAGAGGAGGCATCTTAAAGGCCACCTTAGGGTAGAGCAGTCACAAATGACAGCAAACCACATTCAACCAGGAATGAACTTCTCGAGCGTCTTGAAAGGAGCGCAAACAACCCCGCAGCAACAACAACAGTGAAAGCGAGCGAAATCGATCAGGGCTGCTGAGTCCATCAGCATAGCTGATAAGCTAAATTTGATCGTAATCAAAATTAATAATCAATAAAATATGTAAATTTAATAGCATTTTAAGTTAATATAGTACTAAGATAAATATTATTTGCAGAGCAAGAGGTATTCCAAGCATAAATGGATAAGATGGTCTTCTTTACAGAGTCAAGTCATTTTAAGCTGATCATAATTAAAATGAACTCGAGTGTGTTCTTTTGCAGACGTTCCAATCTACCAGAGCTTAATAAAAATATAAACAAGATGCCCTGCTGCTGCCTGGGAGCAAAGTGTATGGAAGATAAGTGGGTAGACTTTTTCCATCGTGAAATAACAAGCACTATGACATTGGAAGAAGGGGTAAAATTCAGCAATAAGTGCGTTTTTTGCATCTCGATCAATAGCAGGTTAGGGTAGGCAGCATTGCAAATAACAACAATCCTGCCTCAGTTGTTGTTGTTTTCAATGCTGTCATTTCTATGTTATATTAAAAATTTGAAGTGATATGAAGATATCCAAAGTGTCAAGCTCATATTTTATTTTTGCATGCAATGACAGGTTGCGCCACTACTTCAGCGATTTTTAAGAAAGGGAAAATAAATGTGATCAAATTATTTGAAAGAAAGGAGGAATTAATAAACTAAGCAGATAGAAAGGAGTCTTCTAGGAGTCTATCTATCAAGCTATTGATACTCACAGATATTCAACTTTTATTAGATCTGCACAGCTCAAAATAACTAGTTCAACCATCTATTCTTCCGCCAACATCTAGTGCTGGCTAACAAACGTTGATTAGGCCTACTGGGGATACGACATTAGAAAAAATTTGCACCTTGCACTCTACCTCGAAGGTGGTGCGGAAATACAAAAGTTACCAGTTTATGAATCAAAATATCTCAAAAACTGTTATCATTGCAAGAAAAAGTTATACAATCTTTATTTGTAGGAAATTTTTCAACCTACGAATTCGTCATACATTGATTTCCTGTAAAAATCACTTTTAGTGACTTTAGATCCTGTGTAAAATGTAACGCAACGCTCGGATTAATATAGTCTTTGGCCATTTTGTTCAAAACGTCAACATCAACGTTCACACCAAAATCTAGCTTTCTCCAATTTTTTCCGAAGTTTCGCCTTTTTTTATCCAATTTCCTTGGACTATATACACATGAATAAATTTACAAGACGGTAATAATCTCTTTCTGGCGTCTTTCTATGCACCTAGCAGAAAGTGGAATCTGTTACTGTCCTGCAATCAAAAACTGGCAACATGAAAAGCTACGAATATGAAAAGCGCACATAAAAAACCCCAATATGAAAAGCACTCTCATAACCAATATACCTAAAAACGAACTGTTCACTCACACCTAGAACATCTACCAAAGGCTCTAAACTTCCTAACAACTTAAGAAGTACTAGCGAGCGAACGGCGTTTTCTTTACGATACGGATGCAGGAAGAGCAAGAAGTTACACTAACTATTACTAACCAGAGCCAAAAACTAACTGTAATAGGCAATGATTTGGACGCTACTCACTTCCAAAATAAATGCATTAGCGCATGTCTCACTGCTATAGAGAAGGCATTGACATGATTTGGGTGGACGGACTTCTGTTCAAATACCTCCAGTTCAAGCTCCCAAAACACTCTGTAAGCACAATTCAGAACATGAGCTATAGGAAAAACTTGGCCGTTTCAAGCGGCAAACTCATCTCAAACAGTTTCTTCCAGGTCTCTAATAGCTTGCAGCAAGGCACCCATTTTATTCGCCTTCCAAATTGTTGGGCTCTTCATCTCCTTCGGGTTCAATTTGTCCCAAAATGATCGAATTTATGAACGACCTGCTCTAGATAATGTTCGATAAAGTCAAATCGTTCACCAGATGAAAATCAATCCACAGCAATGTGAGACCATCCCATTCCAGCTAACACTGCAAGAGGCCACTAAAAATTTTGAGGAGACCATTGGAAAGACTTCCACATCAAAGATGGTAGCATCGAAAACAGTTCAGTTACCATCCAAATCCTCACAAAGCTCGCATTCGATACTTGGGCGTGCACTACTGTATTAGCATATATACTATTTCCAACACATTGACACGTGACTTAACAAAGCAAGGATAGCCTACATGTCTCTTCAAAGGCTCTTTCACTTAACAAGCATATGCTTGAACTTCAACTAAACTTTCCAGAATTAAATACATAAAACGTTTTTCACTTTGAGTGGCGTATGAAATTAAGCTAGGCCTTTGCTAGTTGTATATAACTTCAGTTTAAATGCTAATATAATTTTTCTTTTAGTCTCCATAACTTCCAATATTCACTTCACGTATCTAGTATTGTACCACATGCGAACCAACATTTTGCCAACCTGTTTTATTTACAACCTGATTGATTTGCTACGTTTCATTGACACATTGTATTATTATCCCATAGAACAATTAGACACTGGTTTTAACTGACATGCACGCTGTCGGATCATAACAAGTTGTAATTAAGTACATCGACTTCTTCATGGTTCGCTGAAAATCTTCAATTAAACTTATTGCGTGATCTGCATAGCTTCGGCGACAGGTCGATTAATCGTCCCTACACTTTGAGATCGTCAGCGTCTGTTTTAAATGCTGAAACCAATTTACCGAGATGGTTAGCTGACAGAGGACATTATATGATGATGGTATCGATTAATAATGTAAATTTAATATGTTATGCCTTTCAAGTATCTCAAGCTTAAATTTGAGCTGTTTAGGCTTCATAGGCTGAGATGGCTAATTTCGCGAGCAAAAGTTATTATAAGAATGAGGAAGTAATAAAGAAAATGCTAACCTATTCGGAATGATTGGCAAGGTATAATTGATTTTCTTCGAGTTGTTGTAAATCGTATGTATACCTTGTATGCCTGAAAATCAATTTACTTCACAAGCAAGTTGAAATCATATGGAAATCTTCACGGGACTCAGCAACATATAAGCTGAGATTCCACTCGAGATCTTCGGCGATCAAAATATTTACATGGAAATGTTGCATGAATGTGAAAATACGATTTCGATCTCGACTTATTAACATACGAATTTCTCAGGTATTTTATGCAAACGTAGTGCTAATTGCATTAGATGCACTAGTGATTTTATGATAGTACTTAAATTCGAGAAAATAAGGCGTTTTACCTACCGCCGATTAATCCTGAATGATTGCCCGAACGGGACGACTGCTAACGTGAAATGCAAATGTTATGCGTTTCATCCTATGTGGGCTGGGATGCTGCATCAGTGATTTCAAGTAGAAAATGATAAAATAAATAATAAGTATCTAGAGATAAATTAATAGTTAGATTAGATTGAACAGCGCTATGTAGTTGCAAGAAGAAACTCATGGATTCATTTCGGAGTTTTGCTACAGATCATAAATCAAAAAAGTCTCAGCATGAGGAAACTGACGTGATAATCTCAAAGAACTCGACAACTGCAGTAGTACGCAGCTGAAGATTAATCGATTCGAGTAAAAGATAATTGCAATTAAGTTAAATTTAACCAGTTTTATTTTTCTCCTTTACACGAAACAGCCGTCCGGTGGCAGCACATTCAAACGACGGTCATAAAAAATTCACACCGGACAGAATGCCGAGTAGTATCGCATACGCTTTAATTATGTGAGACAATTATCTCAGATTTATAACCGACTACGTATCATGATTAATTTATCAGCCATTGATCGTGTGCCAGACCAGGTCAGATCCAGTCCGGTCAGTCGGTTGGACGGATTGGGGAAAATGCGATCGAGATTGTTGGCACGCTACTCGCCAAATCAAGCTAAACTGCCACTGATGGAGCTGGAGCCACCTCCATTTGACTCGTCGCCATATTTAAAATGCCTATGAAATATAGTACTGCGAAATCTGTGCGTATGTTGAACAAAAAGCTACTGGTGACTGTTATGTGTGTTATGTGCTGCTGCCTCAAAGTGGAACCTGACTTCCAATCCAGATTGACTCGAAGCTGGAAATATTTTCTATGAAACATGTTACTTGAAACATGTATAGCGCCCCAGAATATTCAGCTTTTCATTTAACAGTGAACGAAATTTCTATGATTCGTTGATTTTTATTAAATCATAGATATCGCTTTCGATGTTAAATTCATAAATTTTAGTGATGAAAAATATTTTCTTCAATTAGAATAATTTTAAGGCAACTATCCAGTAGAGGAACAACAGATCAATACATATGACATTTGTCAACACTCTATGATTCAATAAAACAACCACGCCCAATACTACTTGCTTCTATCGCATGCTTCATACAAATGCCTTGTAAGAAAATATCAAACGAGTCTGAGATAGACCATAACTATAACTCAGAAGCTTTATTAATTTATGAAAAATTCTATAGAACACCGCTGCAGGTTACAAATCGATCGGCTCAATTTCATTTAAATATCATCGTGAAAAAATCTTGACTGGTTTGAGCTATTTATAGAGTGTCTGAGCAGCAAGCATCGTTAGAGTGCAACAGTGATATCATCCGAAAGCCCGTTAATTCAAGGTGTCACGAAATTATTCACGAAGACGTTTAATTGGAAAACCATTAGCATCAATTTACATGATGGTCTAATGATGCTGCTTGGGAAAAATGCATAAATTAACTGACAAGTACTTTTAATTGATCGGAAGACAAGCTTATTTGGCTTTTAAAAATATGTAATTGATGAAGTATAATGTGACGGAGCACTAATGATGAATGAGTAAGTCATGAGATTTTAGAATATTTTGCGATTCGAATCTTCCTGATATTTTCCTTTTTGAGTTTAATCATTTTCAATAATTCATAAATATTTGCTTTTAGTTTTGCGTTTAGTTTTTAGAAAAAATTAGGCAGAAAAGATATTTAATCAAAGAGGCAAAACAAGAATACGAAAAAATCATATTTCTGAGAAATGTTCTAGGACAGTGCAAAATAAAGGTGAAATGTACAAAATTAAGCGAAAATTATGAACAATTAATTTACCACAATAATCGGTAAGAGCAGCTGGGTCAATGTGCTTGCTATCTATTTTCATCTATTTAGTGTGTGAGACACCCCCAAGCGACATTGTGAATAACATAAATTTATTAAATTCATAGTCTGCTGACAAACGCAAGAGCAGAATAATTATCAACGTGATGTTCAGTGAGCCTCAAAAAGCATTAACATAGTTTGAACCTAACACATTATCGTTTTTATAGAAGTGCTGATGGGATGAAGAGGTACAACCTGTTGAAACGGGAATTCAACTGAATGTTCAATGTAGGAAAGCTTGTTGAATACTTTTGAAGAGAACGCAAAAATCTAGAAATAATTACACCAGGTAATGAAAAATGAGCAAATTAAATTTATTTTGGAATCATCCTATCGATGGGTCAAACTGCTATTGCTATTTCGAAAACCCAATTTCAGCAAACAGTTAAAAAAAAAACAACAGCTAAAAAAGTAGCAGCTTATTATTTAATAGACAACATTTTTGTGGCATTGCGACGTATTTGATTTTCATGTGAAAGAGATAAGCTATGTTTTGGATCGCTATGATTTTTGTACTATTTAGCTAAGCTCTCAATTCGTCGATTTCGCTGCTTCGCGTGAGTTTCGATAGCAATTTCAAAACGACTAGAAAGTCTACAAGCTTTCATCTGATATATATGATGGGTGTGATGTGGAGCCGTATCACCCAGTCAGTTGGAGCATGTATGTTCAAAAAACCTGCGTATGGAAAACGATGCAAAAAGACCTTAATGCATGCTACTATTATTGATTGCTGTTGTTCTTTGATGTATGCTCTCTGCTATTATGTCGCCCAAATGGTATTTGAGGAAAATAGCAGACTGTCAGATTTATAAATATAAGGCAGCTATTGCTATTTGCAAATAGCAGTTGAAAAATAGCATTCTATCACAAGTTTATCTTCACTTCGTTGTGCAAATGTTGCGATGACCACGTTAATAATTTAAATTGTTCCAGCTGTTGCAAATTGTCGCGTCGATCGCTAAGTGGTTGTTAGAGTGTTTCACAATATCCAAAAGTTCTTTCTGACGGATGAGTGATCATTTAGCCCTGCCAAATAATCAATCCCAAACTAAACACCGTCGACGAATTGTGGAGTCATGTTTTTATTGGAAAATAAAATGAAAAATTTCAAAAAAATCAGCGCGAGGTTTTGCCCTAATATGACGGACGACGAAGCTATCCCAGAAATAGGCTTTGAGGATTTCTCTGAGGAGACAGACAAAGAAGAAAAGCAGGAAAAAAACATGTGCTCTGAGAAAAACGAGACGATTTTCGAGCTAACAAGGCTAGAAGGATACCTCAATGAAAGGATGTACCAAATATATAAGCAGTTGACATCCTCCCACGACACCAAAATGCCCACCAATCATCTCCGTACCGTAGGTTGCTTGATTGGATTGTCTGGGGGATTGTTTGGTTTGTGTTAGTGTCTGCCAGATGGATTCTTGGCTAGAAGGAATAAATTATCCGTCTTGGAAAAATGTATGCCTCGTTTGCCTTAATAAATGCTAATCTAAATTTGAAGAATTTCGTGTTTAAAATTGGTAAAACCTTAAAATGCATAACTGGATAAAATAAGCAAATCGTTTTCAGTTTTCATATGGTCGTCGAGTTTTAAATGTTTAAACTTACTCGCAAATGATGAGACCCAAGATTGTTACGAACGAAAAATCACTACACCCCATAAATACCAATTAATCATCGGAGTCACGGACGATGCAGATACATAATCGTATTATTAGTGCCACTGAATGTCTTTATCTTCACAGGACCAATCAAACTAAGCAACAAGGTGCTACTTTACAAACAGCTTATACAATTCATGCTGAAAAATGGGAGCAATGTCTTTTACCAGACCTACAAGCAAAAAAAAAATAATGACAGTTTTGCCAAAACTTCGTCCTTAGGAAAATTTTCACATATTCATTGAACGTTAAGATCACGAACATATACAGAACAGTGAGACAATAGACATATACATAAGCGACAAAACATTAAAACTGTCCGATATGCACAAAAACACTAAAAATGTATTTTAAACGTGCGTCCAAGTGTTTCGCATTTGCATGAGTCAACTCAATCTTAGTTTTTAGAAGGCGGGGGTGTTTATTTCATTTATTTTTACATACAGAAATCAACGTATCCACCCGTTTCCACGAGAAGAACAATGAACACCTCCACAAAAAATGGGACTAGAACAGGAAACAAGCGAAGTTATAATGCAGCACATATGTATTTTTATTCATTGGAAACTAGGTAAAACAAAGATATATAGCGAGTGGAGGGTGGTGAGGATCAGGACTAGCATAGGGTGACAGAGCAGCACATAAAGGAACAAAATCAAGTATTCAGTTAATACTCGTAGCTTAAGGAACATTATTGAACTGAAAATAAGAGTAAAGAGAAAAAAGAAGGATGTTGCAATAGAAATATAGCTCCTAGATAAGATTTGGATGGTGTTCGGATCGCAGGCTAAGGAAATACTAGGAGCGTTTTTTTTCACTTCGGATCAGATTATGTTTGACTGATACGCAAAAAAAAATTTTGCAAGCTAAAGTTACTACATGATTATCATGACGTATAACGCAGGTATTTGTCTCAAGTTATGATGTGAATGATTGAATATTTACGTTTAGATTTCATCAAACTGTCAGTCTGTGAGTCGTCATTGGTTGGTACAACAGCTACAGGTAGTGGCCGGACAAAGCACTTCAAACGATTCCTCTCAATTTTCTTTAATCATCCAACTGTATTGTGACCCGATGAGCTTCTACTCGAACGGTTTTGCTGCCCAGAAAGCATGCTTCAGCAGTGAGATTACTGTTGTTGCTGTTTCCAATGCTACTAACCTAACCAGAATTCGATAGAGGTGGAAAAACATGCGACTTTTAAGGTCACCACATAAAAGAAAACAATCTAGCCAGTTAAAGGAAGGAATACAATTCAGAACATCTGCATAAATTAAAGTAGTGACCTGGATGTGAAGTATTCACGCTCTTTAAATTGCGGGAGCTATAACGACCTGGTCACAAAGTGCACAAGGATGGAAAAAATATTATTTAGAAAAACTAGATTCCGCGGATGTCCATGGGTAATCCAGGCAACCATTATTCACGAAAAGCTCAAACCGCTCTTTTGCTTTCGAAATAAGACGGTACGGTCAACGAACCAAAATAACTAGAGGCATAATCTATCTATCTAGGTATCTTAGTGCTTTTTCATTTTCATTTATATATTTGTCGTCTAAAAAGATTGACAATTTTTCACCTTAAACACATACAAGAATGTGTTAAATACCTATTTTCGTAGCAATCCTACGAGTTTCATCAACTTTTCCCTCGACATTAATCGACCCACAAACTTTTCAAATTCAATCCATCGAAACATTTCGCATCTCGTTTCGTAAATCTTTCTTCACAAATCTAACGAAAACGGCAGATTTCCGATCCCAAAAAGGAAAACGCCATTCGATTTTGTGTCCATATTGAAATCAGTACAGTTACGGCAAGTCGTGCTAGTAGGCTATTTCGATGGTTTTGGTCATTTGAATTTCATTTTTAGATGTAACCAGACCAGAAATGTATCTTTCGAGCAATTCAATGGATACACGCGCGTGGATAGTTTGCTTCCATAGAAACTATGGCAAAAGTTCAAATCAGTTTTGTACAGTTACGTTGCGGATTGATTTTGATTCAGTTTCGCAGTGGGAGCAGCATTAACTCGTACGTCGTTTTGACATACATACATAGATTCATATGTAAACAGGATAGGCGAATTCATATGCATCTGAAGTGCGTTTGCGAAGTTTGCGTTTGAAATCGATCACGTTGTAGATTGAATCAAATGAATTAAAGAAATTGAGACCGAATCGAAACTTTAAGCCAGTGTTTCTAGAACCCGAAAACTAGCAAAAACACATTTACTTCCAATAATTGCATTTGATTTTTTTTTTTAAATCTTCAATATTCCATTTTCGAGGGCATAATTCCTTTAATGTACATATCAAACTGTCACTGAAAGTAGCAAATTGGTCAGCATCATGATATCTTACATTTCTCTTTCTGAACCACTTCTTCTGTGTGTGCTTGCCACTGATAGGTACAATAGCGTTTCAGATATCATGTCTTGCCTGGAGCCACATAATCTGCCCATATCTATCAGGTACATGTACCTTATCGGGATGGTCGTGTATCTGGGCGCACTTACAGCGACTAAGACCGTCCACGCCTGGTTCAATTAAGTCCATCCAACGCAACGATTAGAGTTCTTAGCACTTGACGTGCCAATTCATTAGCGATCACCAACTTGGGCTTTGGTGTGCATTTTCTATGCTGCATTTCTCGATTGCATGCCAGCTTACTGGTCGCATAGTAACATCGAATGCCAACGACCTATGGGGCTATCGAAAATGTGTATTGGTCTGTTAATAGTATTGTGTTATGCTGTAGAGTTTGTGGGTGCTGTGTTCTATGTCAAAGTGGATAAGCCTTCGATACGATGATGGTTGCAAAATCAAGGACCTTGACGCCTTCTTGGCCGACGAATTTCAAATGGCAACCACAAAACAAATATACAATTCAAAACACAAACTAACAGTTATTATTCATGAGCATGTTACTCGACACTCCACAAAATCATCTGCAGCACAACTGTGTCCGAACATATTCCATACAAGTTTGCTGTCCCCGAAGTATCTGAACATGCGTGCCCCAAGCCAAAGCAATTTCAAACAACATTCTTGTTTATATGCAAATGATTGGTTGTTACCAATTTGACTTGGACAGTCATCGTTGCCGTGCAGAGCATGCAGTTGGCTCAAATAACCAGCTTGTTTCGCTGAAAGACCACCGATGCCCAGCCCAGTCAACGCGATCTGGTAGTTAGTGCGTTCTGTCCTGTCGTCGCACAAAACGACTTATACTCTGAGTTCGAAACAAGAAACCGATTCTAATTCGAATCCAGATCAAAAGATAGTTAACGCAGATACTTGAGCTCCAGCCCGCCACTGGAGACTGGTTATTGTTGTTTAGTGTTAATTGTAGTGCACACTTGAACGTTTTCAACGGCTTTTTGATATAAGGCCAATAACGTGTCAATGTTTTCAATGCAAGCGCATATCTTAGATTGGATCAGGGAAGATAATGGTCTTTGCTCTCGAATCGCTAAAAGAATGTCAGTCGACGATCGTATTTCGTTGCAGTTTGTATGGAGAGTTATGTGCAGTTAGATGATATCTGATTTCGCAAAGAATGTGTCCATGCGTGTTTGAAAGTCCCTGACGTTCGTTCTTGCTAAAATTGATTGGCGTGTCTACGTGAATCGTGAATGCAATGTTTGAAAAATTGTTTCGTTTGAGAAATATATCTACACGCAAAGTTTAATTTGTTTGAATTAAAATAAATTTTAAAGAAGAGGAATATACATTCGTAGCTCAGAATAACAATTTTACGAATAGATCCTTGAATAATTTAGCGTATATTTTTTTACAGTACTACAGTTACACAAATGCTGATGATGAACCCCGTCATTTTTTTAGAGAGCAGGAGTATTCACCTGCATTTTGCACACTATAATTCACAGGCTCATCCACCAAAGCACGGGTTAACTTCTTACTGCAGGTCACGCAACTTGCATACGACCTTGGATAGGAGCGCATTGCTTGGCACCGAGGCCACAGAAGACAGTAATTTTGTTGCTTAATATATTAAACTTACAAAAATAACTTCCATCGTAAACAACTGCCAGCTGATGAAGCAAAACCAAAACACAGTGTTTCAACCATAGTGTTTCACTCTTCACCTTTTTTCTACACCTCACTCTGAGGAAGAGAACAAGCCGGAAAGTAAACCATTAACCAAATACTTATGGCGAAACCACTAAAGCTACTATAACTACAAAGATAAGTCCTCCAGCATAAGAACTTCTGGCATTCCTAAATTTCCATCGATTAATATACAGGTGAGAAAAAGTATGCATCTTAGGGATATTTTTGAATAAAGTCAACAAGGTTATGAACGAATTTTGAAATATACTATATATATATATATATACAGAATACTAGTAAATTTAAGCGAAACCAGTTTGGCACACCATCCAGAAAAGGACATCAGGAGAGCGTGAACTTCAATACTACTCAATAAAAAATTTGGAATTCAAACCATATAAGATTTACTACATGTATTCGGACATGATGATGATCTGGGATCAACCTCCTTATTACTGGCCTGGTCGACTAGTAAACAATTTTTTGGATCAAGTAACAGTTGTAGAAATGCCAAACCAAAGGAAGCTGAGACCAAGTGGCAATTTCAAACGGTTAAAAGTTAATTAATACAAAATTGTGCGCAAGTCCTAATACAATATTTACGAGTAGATCATCATCTTTTTATAAGCGAATGATTTGTTGGTTATGCGATTCGCTGAATTTGTCCTGAAATTTTTCACGGTATTTTTTTAGGAGTTTTTTTTTACATGGAATTTGTTATGGGATTTTTAGTGCATATTTTTCGTGATTATGAAGCTTTTTTAAATCTTTGGCGCAATTTTTCATATGTTTTTTAATGTAATTTGAATAGTATTTTTCATGGGGCTTTTAGTACGATTTTTCATGCAAGTTTTCAACAAATTTTTATGGGATTTTTCCAGAGATTTCGGTTGCATTGCTCCAGGTAATTACATTTGTCTATATATCTAACTTTTCATACGATCTCGGGTGCAATTTTTATGTGACTTTCATAAAATCTCCGCTGAAAGTTTTCATGAAACTTTCATGCGATTTTTTTTATTGATGATTTCATTGGTGTATTCATTCGGCTTTTCACTTGGCTTTAAAAAAAATTTCTGAGGGCATACAAAAAGCAACAATTTTACTATACTCATTTGATCTAACATAATAATTTTGAAAAAAATATTAATTCGATCCCAATTTTACATAAAAAAAACACTTCGCATTTTCTCATCTAGCAACCAACAATGAATTCATAAAAAACCAGCGAAAGCTAATGTAATAAAGTACCACACATTATCTACCACGAGCACAGATCAAATTCAAATGAACTGTAAATACGTAGAATAGATGACAAGACTTGTAATCAGATAATATTTGCATCTTTTTATATATTCACAACACTAGCCAGTTCTCGCAGTTGATTGTTTATGACGCCCGAATCTAATTAAGTTTCTACCGATGACTTGATGCATCTGGACAGAAAAAATAATGGATGTAATTACATAAGAATGCTATCATTTCATTGCATAATTAAGGTTAGACAAAGCAGTTTTGTGGGAGGTTTGACTGATGAGCAGTGGAAAAGTTTTTCTTTTGTTTTGTTTATATAGCTTCATTGTATATGTATTTATTGCAGAGTCCATGCACAATGAGCGACAATATTAAATACATTTTTATGATAGATGTGCTAGATGTCATATCAAAGCTTCAAAGTATATTTTATTATTGTCAGAAGTCAACTGCAAATCGGTACAATTAAGTATTGTGAGATGGCAGAAATAAATACATGAAATGCAGAAAACTTTTATAACTAAGCAGAACAATATAAGCAACATATCAGTGTGTAGAAAAATAGATTAGAGCAAAATCAGATGTAAATAAATATCAATACTACAAAATAGATGAGTAGCAAGGGATGTTGATAAACAATATTGAATCTATATGATTTTTGATTACTTAAGGCTAGAATGACTGTCTTGTTGTCTTGATTTGCTAAGATTAACATTTGATCTGCATGAAAAATTTGAGATGATTTAAAAAAACATCAACCGGATGCTGAACAAGCCTGGATCCCGAGTAATGTTCCAAGCATTGTTGGTTGGCTCCAGTTATGCATAGACCGTACGTCCAGCGCCGGGACCTACTTTTTGTCCATTTTCTTACCTTCACTCTCCTCTCTCTCTCTGTCTTTTAAATTTTCCCTACTAACCACCACGCTTCTTTACTGCTCATCATTGACACGTCGTGGCATTGCCGCCAGCAGTGTAGCGATGTGAATCTACTGTACCTACAATGGCAAAAACCGCCAAACCCTACCGGGACAAAGATCTCGAGTCATGATTTGGGCTGCTGGTTATGAAATTCTGGACCTTGTAATACTGGAGTGACAGCCGAGTGCAAATGGGTGTGCCCTTTTAATACCTTAGCAGACCTCAGATTACGTTCGAAGCTCGCGTCATCAAGTTGAATTGCACTCCTGATTAGCCCTGATCTGGCTCTAAGCAGATGACGTCATAAGGGCATTTGCCAACCTTTACATGGCCTCTCTGCTTGCATAAATAGCCACGGGATTATCAGGGTGACTGTCTATCCTGGTCTATGTAGATAGCGGCTCTGAACGGGGCATACAACATGATTAATTACAAACTGAACAATACAATGAAGAAATCGAAGCAGAAGCAAAAACTGATGGGATTACACCGGTGATGAAGGAAGTAAATAAATATAACTACTATTATCGGTAGGCCAAAAGTAAAAACTTTCCTTCATAACGTTGGCACCCGAGCACCTAGCGGTCTGAGTATCGTTGTGGTGGGTAGCGAGACCCATACGCGAAAAACGGATGAGGAAGCTCTGCATTCAGAGAGGCTATTGCACCAGGAAAATATGCGCAATCATGGCGTTATAGCCCGTCCAGACTACGGATACTTATGTATCCGGATACATAAGTATTGTCCTCACTGCAGCGACATCTGCAGATACATTTTACCCTTGCCATGAAAATCAATGAAAAGTGTGGACGATACTTATGTATGCGGATACTTAAGTATCCGTAGTCTGGACGGGCTATTAGATTGGATACTTTTCCAGCCAAGTTAAACCGCTGAAGAAAGGACTCAAGAAGAAATAAATATGATATATTATTCTTCATTCGAAAACCAGTGATGCATAAAGTAAGTAAATTGGCTAGTTTTATAACCTGCCAAAAAAAAATTTTGAATTTTCATGAATTCAAAAAGTTACTATGCTGGTTATCTTTATTGTATTTGTCACTACAATCGTGGTCCGCTTCTAGCCTCCTTCAGCAAGTTCCTATTTTGCCCAATTAAGCACCCTTAAGCTCCGAGCTTCTTTTGCAACGCCGAAACTTTAGCGCATCTACCACAAAGATTCTCCCAAGTAGGCTACAGCCTTTGGCACACATAGTGCCAACGATTTTTCGCAAGATTGCCTTCTTGAACTTAAAAAAGCTCTAGAAGATATTATAATGGAACTGACGCAAAGAGCTCCAGCGTGCAAACGCAGCAATCTATTGGTGGACTAGACGCACTTTGGCTTACGACGCACCATAAAAATAGAAATAAAAGAACTGAGAATGTCTGCAAAGCGAAGAAAAAAACAAATTTGTCAAACTCTCTGCTAGGAGTGGACCAGGACCACTGGGTCTAGGCTACAAAAGGCATGTGATGAGGCATATTGAAGATTTGTTGTTTGCAACACACACCGTGAAAGCAGAAAGTTGTCAGGAAGAAGTCTCTTTGTACACTGAAGAAGAGCTGCGCAGCGCGAGAATGAAGACCCGAAAGGAGAAAAAGACACCATCACGCAAGAAAGTGGCTCTGATTGCAAACAAAAAGAGGGCTCTCAATACACCACCATCGTAGACAACGCTTTGCATGCTTGATAATGCGAGAAAACTTTTAGAAGGGTTACTGAAGCCTCAGCTACATGCGGTTTTACGAAGAGCTGGTGAATTTTCGAAAAACCAACACGGCTCTTGCAGTAGAAACTCAACAATAAGAGTCCTCCGCGCAGTTATTAGCGCAATAGCCAGATTTTTCATTTTCTGAGGGACTCTAAAGCAGGTTTTTTCTATTGGCTAGATGCTGTCTTCCACAGTATGCACATATCAGCGATAATGTCTCCTTAGAACTAGCAAACTGTACATTTTGCTCAAGCAGATAACAATTTGAGTCAATCAATAGTCTTAGCTATTTAATTAAATATTTGGATCGAATATTTAACATTTACTTATGAATTTTATGGATTATGATGGTTGGAAAATAGGATGAGTATAATTGTCATCTACTAATATAATTGTCTTCTACCGCATTTTTTAATTTGATGTTTACAATGCTAAATTAAATACTCCTTAAGACGTACTCAATGGTAATTTCTATTGTCGTTACGAAAGGCTTTTTGGTTGCCTAATTCAGTGGCAATCAATCAGGCATAGAATTATAGAAAGTGACACTAACATTTCCAAACAAATATAATAATAATAACTTAGCAGAATACAAGAAACCTCACCGAAAATCAATAAAATTTTATAAATGATGCTTAAAACACAAATTATCAAACACTTTGTTCCTAAATAATATTTTGCATGTAGCTTGAATTTAAGGAATGAATATTGAAAAAAATATTATTTGTACTTATCATCTGTAGTTTCTATATATCATCCTTAACGGGAACTTACCTGAAATCAACAAAAAATATGTTTTTAAGTAATGGTCATGTGCAGATAAATGAATGCAGAATAAATAAATTGCGAAAAAATATTTGATTATAACGGAGTGTTTGTACATACATATCTATATTAAATAAATCAATACACATTTTTTAAAAACTCCTTGCACTTTATGACTAAATTTTCACATAAATTTTCTTTTCTTCTCTTTACACCATATTCCAATACTGTCCCATAAACTGCCAAAATCTTCGAATGGAACCATATAAACCACAACTTAATATCTTTATTATCTTCGATGGGGACGAAGATAACACCGAGTTCAAAAATACGATACGATGGTAATTTTTATTATTGGCACTCTCAGACCAGGAGATATTATCATATTAGCAGGCTGACAAATTAACAGCATTAAAAATCATATAAATGAAAATTATTTATGATTACATCTTCTCATAATATAACACGAAAATGTAAAATACTTGTATGTCGAAATGACAAAAAACACCGCCGTAATCGAAAATCCTCGAGGCCACCATGATTCGGTTGATGACTTTCAGGTTGTCACTGGTTACCAAGATATTCATTCAGTGATAATAGTTATCGCTGGTAATCAAGTAAAAGTGCATCGTGAGCTCGTTTTCATATTAAGTTTTTGATAGCTGATGGCATTTTATGATGATTGAATCAATTGAACGTGGAAACGATTTTTTTATACAATTATGTTGATTTGAATGTATCGGGATGAAGTCAGGGTCATGAAGTGCTAAAAAGCTGTAGTAAAAGAATATGTACAATGAATGCTTAAAAATGCATTGATTATGTCTCATAAAAAATACTTTCGAACTTATGCATTACAGCGATCTGAATCTAAATACGTGATTGAAATCTATTATGAGTTGAATTTATTGTCTTCGAAGTAGTTAGAATCTGCTGGCAAATCGCAAAAAGTGCAATGATTTTAAAACCAAGATTGTTCCACGCTTTCACTATTGACAGAAAATGGGAACGAATGTGTTACTTAAAAAAAAATATAATAAAATTTTCTTACTTTTAGCAACGAAAAAACCTAATTTACCATTTCCAACATTTTAATTCAATAATTGCTTAAATTTGTTTGAGATCATAATAGCCATTTGGCAACATGCAATAAGTTTTATTTTACTTTAAAACAAACACAAAGCAAGCTCAGCTCTGTTCATGTGCGATGATTTTATAATTCATCTGAAAATACTCTACTCTGACAGTTACTCTAAGCACTTTTAATTGATATATAGCCGCAATATATCTCATTTCGAAAAAAAAAGATAAATTTTGCGTCAATGAACCCAGTCACACAGGACATCATTATTTATATCTATTTAGACAAGTTTGATTAATTGCAATTTTCATTTTCTCCGGCAAAAATATTCAAACGCTCCAAATAAACACCATAGAAATGATTTCCCGCTAATTATTCTTCAGACCCATAAAACAGCTGTTGATATTTGTTTAGCTAATTTCGTGCTTGAAATAATACATCATATCTTCCTACTGCTGTCGGATACGAGAAAATGTTACGGGTGTGGTTTAACGGTAACGCATAGTTGGCATAGCATCCAGGAATGAAACAAGACTTTGAACTTGAAAAGTTAGAAAACTGTGAAAAATTTTCAGGATTTTATATTGGATAGTGTGTGCATTGGTGAACTCTATGGCTTGTGACAAGGTTGAAGATATTTCGAGACGTCTTGAATGGGAAGAGTGTGACAGAAATTAATGAGAAATTTTTCAAAGAGACCTTGACAGCTATTTTTTAGTATGACGGTGAGAATTTGTAATTATCTACTTGCTGATTGTTTTCTTGAAATTTGTCCTCATTTCTAATCAATCGTTTTGAATTTAAATTTGAAGTTATTGCGAAGCGATAATATTAAATAAATTCATGCAAGCAACTGTACTTTTTTCTTATTTTTAGACATATTTTATTTTTAGCCTCTGATCTGATATATATAAATACAATTTTCATTTTCTCGCCTAGATAACATAAGTAACTATATCGTTGTTTACAATGTACACATACCAATAAATACTGATAATGGTATTAAACAATATTTTGATTTGTTTGTTTATAAACTCGCGACGAGTTTCCAAGTAATAGAACGTGCTCCATAATAAGAACGTTTTACCGTCTATGAGATAAAGCTATCATTATGGAAAATGCCACTGCATGTAAATATTTATGTTTGATACGATGATGAAACTATGATAGGAAGTTAATCGAATCGAAGTATACATTATATAATAAAGTGCACATTATAAGAAACCAACATATATTATTGTGATTATTATAACGAATCTTGGAGAGTGTAAATGGCTTCTCCTTTCTTTTAGCTGTAGTGTGTGGTCGCATTAAACACAATTTTTATCTGCCTAATAATGATATTGAATTTTAAAGGAAAACTCTTTGAATGATTTTCAGCATTTTCGCAAATTTTAAGAATTTTATTTTATTTATTTGGGAGTATCTTCGCGCCCAATGTGGGCTGAAATTACTGAATTCGTAACGACAAGTCTCTTTCTCTTGTCTTGATTGTGTTCAATATCGCTAACACATCCGAAGCTCAATAATTTAGCTTTCGACATTATTTAAATTCATAAGTTCGTTGTGATCTTTAGTTTTTAAAAATTTTAAAGAGAGATGTAAAAATGTTCGACTTTTCTAGTTTCTTCTTTGAAGAAAATATTGTGTTACGTAATCTAACCCAACAAGGAAATTGCAATGTCAAATTCACCTAAAGGTAGAGGCCGAAGTCAAATCCAAACGATTCTGAGATCGCACACTATAAGCTCTAAAGGTTGACTTCTATAAATAAATGCTAGGTAGGTAGGTAGATTTCGCGACAAGCTCGTCCAGACATACTCCGAAGAAGGCACACTTAGGCGCACAAGGGTCCATTGTGATACCGCGTTGCATAAATTACAACATTTAGTAAGAGGTAATCATTTTGTTGTTGTTATTTTTTATTATTATTATTTATTATTATTATTATTTACTTATTTGTTCATTTTAGTTATTTTTATGAGTTTTTAGCATACACAATAGTTCGAGCTTCGAGCAGCAGCTTTTTTAGAACTATTTCATGCCCGAAAATTATTTACGAAAGAGGCAATAGTGTGTGGAGATATTAAAGGAAATTAAATGATTGGAGACCAGATTCTATTGAATAAAATTGGTGACGGGCCAATATAAGTGAAGCGAAATTTCGTGCAAGGTAGGATATATTTTGATTACGAAGACTGAGTAATTGTTCATTTTTTGGAGATTTAGGTTCGAGAGGCGTTTACTCATAGCTTTCAGCTAAGGCTGCTCAAATATAAAATCGAAATTTTAGATATTATATATTATTTATTCTTTGGATTGGCTAAAAAAATTTAGTTGATTAGACGAAGTGAATTTAAAGAACATATCGTAATTAATTTTATTTGGCTATTCATTACTTTGAAATAACGTAACATCAAAGATACTGTAAAACTAATAAACTAGTATTGCAATCAACATTGACAAGCTTATTTGGCGCCGGATTTTCAACATATCTTAACACTGCACTTTAATTGAAACATACTTTTCACATTTATCATTGATAACAGCACCTAGAAGTATGAATCTTCCAACATCAAAACCAGATTATTACTAGTACCTGTGCAGATAAACCAAATCTATGGGACACTCAGCACCATTACATGGCAATAAATCAACAACAAGCAAAATATGTACTGGTGGTGACTGGATTCTATAAATAAATAACACACGAGTTAGAATGAAGATGAAACAAGTCAGGGGTTCGTTCGACTCATAAATAAATGAGAACGTCTTGTTTTAGATATTCCCAGTGCAAAGTTGCAGAAAATAGA
The DNA here is from genome assembly GCA_963978885.1 of Nemotelus pantherinus. Classification (NCBI taxonomy): domain Eukaryota; kingdom Metazoa; phylum Arthropoda; class Insecta; order Diptera; family Stratiomyidae; genus Nemotelus; species Nemotelus pantherinus. Next base: position 9,124,023 of record OZ022266.1, read on the forward strand.
AGAGTTCTTCGAGTTGAAACATCGAAACCGAGTAAACTAGGAATTAAACTGGAAGAGGACAGGAGACTGCAATAAGTACACTATATTTTTGCAATGTGTCAGAATTTACATCAAGTATTGAAGTATTTATTGATATTTAATGAAATTTATTCGATTTGAATGTGAAAGAGACATCTGCACTGAAACCAGCTCCTACGCAACCTTATGAATCGTGGAATAAATGTGGTTTTGTTAAGGTTTGAAACTGACAGGTTTATTGAGAGGACTTAAAAATAAATTGAAAAGGAAATTCCACAAAAAATGGTTTTACTTCTTGCTTTTCTTTTTCCAGTCAATGCATCAAAAGCTAAACGGAAATTCGCAAACAAATATTGTTACAATGTAAATGTATTGTGCAATTAAATTATCATGAGCACTTTAGTTAGCTCTTATTAATTATTAAAAAGAATTTCCATCTTTTAGTTGATTTGAATACAACAAAGGTTGTAAAATATCGTTAATAATTCGAAAAATAAGCAATCAACACATTCTTCGCTGAAACAAAAAGAAACATTCTTTACATTTAAGTATAAACACTCGCTGGTGAAGCATTTCAATCCCAACTATTCTCGATCCAAATCAATTACTAGATGTTCTCATCAGCATAAGCTCTAATCGTACATTCAATTTATTTTAAATCAAGACAAGTTGAACAGTATCATCAATGATTTTCATTACAACAATCAATATCACCCAAAAGTTCACAGTCCAATAAACATCAATTAACAATAATAGCTATCGCAGTTGCCGTTCTATTTTCGTCTTGATTATTGAAATCAAAATATCAATTGAAAATTCAGATAAAATTTTTGATTGTATTATAATTCCAGACACAAACTGATACATCGATTTCATTAAAATCGATTGAAAATTTTTGATCTATGTTAATTGAGTTTAGCGCCTAGGAACCACTAGAAAGGCTGTTTTTCGAATAAAAGTAGGAGAATGGTGCAGATTTCGAATGCAAGTTCGGCCAAAAGTGCTCCTTATTGCAACTAACCTGTAGCGAAGGACATGTACAACTCTGTTCCACTATGTTTCCGGGGTTACCACTCTTAAGAGTTGTTAAATTCAGGAGAGTAAAAAACTCGTTACTTATTTTCATTATTGTTTATGGTATGAAAATTTGAGGGAAGTACCTCCTACTAGAAATATGACGAAAACATTCACTGCTGGCAATTCTTTTTTGGCATTTTATCTTTTGTTTTCCTTAATAATTTTACTTAATTTCCTTGTTTTAAAAATATTTTCCATCCGATTTGGACAAGAACAGTACATGCTGCTCAAGAACAGTACATGCTGTGAATTTCAATTGGGTCTGATTATCAGCAGGTCGTGAGTTCTCGCAAAAAAACATTTTCGATGATATAAATACAAGTAATTTGATGAAGGGCTGATATTTCATGAAAATATCAGCTCGATTGGAGTTAAAACCAGTACGACTGAATTTTATCATGATTTCATCGAAACAAAAAATAAACATAATTACAACGAAAATCATTTCAATTAGTATCTCTGCTAAAGTTTTCCCCATTAATTTTGCTCCTTGGAAGACCACACACACTCAACTGGCATTCACTGCACAAATGCATGCGTTCTTCAAGTTTCGTTTTATTGCTGTTAATGCGACAAGATCTGCACATCAATGATGGATGACATCAATTCCGCTACAAGAGAAAACTTGCTCTTGTGCTGATATACAGACAAACCGGAAAAAATGCCGTGTAAACCATCTTTTTATCCGTCTCATAAGTATTTACCATGGTCAGTTGCTTTATCAAAGGGACCGATAATTACCAGCATCATTTTGGAAGGTCCAAGCTGTGATTTCGGCAAGTAAATTTAAAATTTTATAGTTGTAAAAACTGCTTATTTTATTGAAGCATTGCTTGAGTAGAGCCGAAATGCGAATGCGAATGACATGTACAGGATTTTTCAAAATATGTACGTAATTATATTCGTATTACGTTGCAAGCATATTTGAATAAACCACAGGAAGAACGTGATAAGTGAAAGGAGTTGTTCCTTGGGTATGACAAAAAATGGCGGTAAAGTTTTATTTATTTTATCATAATTTAATTTTTGACACATGTTCGGAATGGAAAAGTTGATTGCTTTATTTTTTTTTCAAATGTAATTAGTGATACATACATATGTATGTTATATGCATACATGAGGAAGCACATGTATCTTTTGTACCGAGGATAGTTAAATGAATATCTAAATTGGATATTTTATAAACATTAGAAAAAAAACTAAAATACTAGTTAAATTAGAAAATATTTATTTAGAACGCCTGTATGCCAAGCCTTTACGAAAAAGAACTCCATGAGCAACAAAAAGTTAAAAAGTTAGTCTTGGTAACGGTTCTGTAAAAAATTAAAATATTCCGAAATCAAAGTTGAAAAGCTGAGCAAAATAAATAAAAACAAAATCAATTTATATTGCTGCACTAAAATTTCACAGAATTGAAAATATAGTAAGATATTAAAGACTTTTAATTCAAAACCCTGCAGAAAATTACAAATATAATGTTTAAAATAAGATAGAAATAGAAAACGGATGAGAAATAAAGTGACAATTATTATGGCAAAATATATGAAAAGAAGGGAAAAGGAAAACATGACTGGCCCCGTCATAAAACAAAATATATTAATAAAATAAACATAATAAAAGTACATTCGAATCATCTAACGACTCCGTAACAACGTATCACTTACAACTAACAACAGTGGAAATACTGATCTCGAGACTAGCTCTTAGACGCATCTGAAAGAGTTTTTTTAAACTCCTTTGTTATGCCGAAGTTTTCAAATAAAAAGCAACAAAACAAAAAATAAAATGCAATTTATAGATCCAAAAGCTTCCATGTAATACCTATATTCTAGCGATTTGAGGACAATACTCCTAGATATTCAACATGAAACAGTGCGATGTAGGTTGAATACAGAAGACATGAATAGAAACAGAATGGTAAAAAAGTTGAGAAGAATGAGAAAAAGGTTAAAAATAATAACAAGAAGGTGAAACAGGCTTTAGGAGCTCGTGGTTCTTATTAAACAATAACCATTGCATCTTTACAACTAACCTCAATTTTTTTTAGTGTTGGTGTCTTCACAGTTGTTCGAAATTGAATAGTTTTAGGATTTACTAAAAGTTTCATTGACTAGGAAGGAAGCACAGCGTTCTTCGTTTTGATTTACCGAAATTAAACGGGGTCTCTACTGACCTGATATATTTATGGCTCACCCTCGATTCGAATTTAATATGGAGCTGCAAGATAACGGAAACAGCGCGGATGGCTTTCAATGCACTTTACCACTTTGCTTGGCTTTAGACCGCTTTGGTTGAGTCAATTCAATTGTTTGAGGTGGCACATCCTGATGGCAGGCTGCTCTTAAGACTACCTGCAAACGTCAGCTTCAAAAAGTGCGGAGGTTAGCTGCACTACTGGTAACTGGAACGCTCCGCACCACCAAGGGACTTTTCGTTTGGCTTCATTGACTACCAACCAATCTACTGGTCTTACAGCAAGCTAATCTTCCTGCAGTGAACAGAGTTCGGCCATGCGAGGATCTTGGCTGAGGAAGTTCCAGTTTTAGCAGGAATAGGATCAGAAAATGGGCAAAATAGCCCATCGAATATACACTAAAGGATCCGAAATGGCTGACGTAGTGGCTGCTGGCTGCTGGATTAGGCTTTCTAATCACTGCAGTATTTTCCAGGTGAAGGTCTTCGCGATACAAAAAGCCGTAGAACCAATTATGGTATAGACTCCAGGACCAACATATTCAGACAGTCAAGCTGTGCGCACTAGACTGTATTTAGCAACAACAGAATAGATAAAATCATCTGGGTTCTTGATCATAAGGATCTTGATCATATTTATGGAAATGAGAAGACGCTTACGTTAGCCAAGCATAAGGCCAATCTTTCTCTAGTTGGATTTGCAGACATCCCAAATTCTATCTAGATGATGAGATGCTTGATCGAATCCAAAATGATGCAGGTTTTGGTGTACAGATGGCGTGCAACTCAGACCCGCAGGATAACCAAAATCATGTGGGGGTTATACAATATCGCAGCAGTTAAATACTTTCTCGAATTGAATAGGAAGTGTCAGGAGTCGAGAGCCTCACAAGCAATCGAACATCTCCTATATCTCCTAAACCAGACAGCGCTATTTCGATGAGCCTTGGCTGATTTACTTTACGAACGCAGTGCAGCAAAGGTTGGAGGACAACATGCGATTCGCAAAGAGGTATGATGCCTCCAATGAATCTTTAAGCTCTAGGTCTTTTTGTCGGGGAACGCTACTAACCAATAAGTCTCTGCGTGACGTTTTGTTAGCCAGAAAAACCTTACCCAGTCTATGAGCTTATAAAAATGCTATTTTTAGAATTCACTATTTGTATTTTTATTGGGACTTGAACGATCGACCTAAAAAATGGATAATTAATTTCACCAAAAAATTGAATTCAAGGGCGGTAATAATATAATAGATTCAACCAATCCCAAGAAAAGAAAATAATCTGTATTTTGCATCAATCGAGAAAGGAATTTTCAGGATTTCTAGTTTTTAGTTTACATATCTAGCTAAACTACTTGTTTTTTTTGCGCTTCTTACTTACGATTTTTTTACTACTCGTATTTTGATCGTCTCCGATGTCTATGCCTAATGTGACTGTTTCCGATTTGGTGTGTGAATCAATAGCTGGATTTGAGCCACGCACCACTCATACAACAGGTAGTGCTATTCACCAGGTTACACAAGCTTGATGAGCATGTAGAAAAGTCTAAAATATACTTTCATTTAGATCTTTACAGTTTGCGATTGCTGAGATAATATGGTGGTCCGCATCGACCACATGAGTTGTATTTGGCAAACTAACTCTCTAATTCATTGATTTTCACCAGCGAAGATTTCCTCAAGAAAATCGAACAAATCCTCAAACAATTCAAATTCATTGTCTATTCATAATTATGTGGCAAAAATTGAAGCCGAACAAAACAATCTATCACTTTCAGAACTGACAACTTTTAGCGAAAATTTTGAGGAAATTTGGAAAGTAAATTGAATGCGGAGAGACTAGGAAAAAAATTATTAGATTATTTAAAATAAAACAACCTTGAAAATATGTGTATCTAGTGAAATCGTAAGAACTTGACTTTGCATCGAACCGGAGCATGGATACTGGTAAATTAATCTAAAATTAGATTCCGCTGAAGCTAGCTACCGACTTGCTAAGGACAAAGTTGAAGAAATTAGGATGAAAAACGGATTCGGTCTATTTTGGTTTTACTGTATTTAGCATAAATTTAAATGTCAGTACCAAATAAATAATTTATTCAGCCAATAAATCTAAATCCATGCCGGAATACCTTTCATACAGAATGACAGAGTTCTGATTACAATTGGCTTTCAATGAAAAAAACCGCCTGCTAGTGACAAATAACACCAAAGACAAACACGAAATCCACACTCATTATCGCTTTTTATTTGTGTCAATTGCTATTATTTTAATTGACTCGAACAAGACAAGCACAATTAACACACAAAAACCTTTTCAACTATTTCCGCTGATTTTCATCGAATTAGAGCGGATTGAAAAGAAGAATAAATTTTCAGTGTCAATACTGATAAAACCTACGTTTTTAGAGTTCCATTGTATTAAGAGCTTGAAGGTAACGAAAGCGTGACATAGTTTAACACCTGTGAACATGAATGAGTAAAATGCGGGTTTTCGAGCAATATACAGGTATTTACAGGTAATCGGTGGTACAAAATATGTAGTCAACTATGAGAAAAATTGACAGTAGGGTCAAATTAGTCAAATTTCTAAAAATAATAGAATATAATTTAAAACTGTTATCATCGGCAAAGCTCAGTACTCTATTTCGCGAATAACAAACTGGAATGGTCATAATAAAAAAATGGTTTCATAATTATATATGACACGTTGAATTAGGCTAAACTGAAATTTGGCATCACACCGACATATGACGATAAAATTTCTTTGATTAAAATTAGATTATGTCAAATTTGACATTGAAACAAATAAAGCGAAAAGCACAAAACAAATCATCATCAGATAAACAAATAATGAAGAACACTTGTTATCTATATCTTATGCTAGACTTGTTATGCTAGGCGACAAGATAATACACCTAATAGCGTATTGTTTTCGTTAGCTAGTGCAAATACGTAACGGCAACAGTAGCGTAACTAATACCGACATTTCAATGGTTCTTTACATTCATTTGATAAATGGATGACTTATCTAATAGTTGGGTACATGGAGTAGATACATTTTCATGCATATTTACGATCATAATCTGCTAGTCGACAGCGAGTCGAGTGGTTGACGTTAAGGACGGATAGGTAGTAATGAGTATTCAGACAATTCTCTTTAAGCAACTATTTAGCTAAGTAAATGACTTAATGAAGTGTTAGGTAGTTGAAACTGAGACGTTTATATAAAACGTGATTGCGCATCTCGATGTTACGGAGACTAGACTGACACTAGATGAAAAACCACGACATGGCAATGTCAAAATATTACCTATGTACGCATAGATGACGTTCATTAGTTTTATACAGTAATCAACATAAAATGCTACTCTACTTTTTCGGCATCAAATTCTATTCTTGTTCGATTTTAATCAATTTCACACATGATTCCGTCATCGATCAATATTTATTGATAATTTCTAGAGTTGTTGTCGGTACAGTCCAAATTTAGATTAAATGATTCTCAACCAAAAGCACACAGCCAGTGAATACTAGTTAGCTCTTGCGCATCATAAAATCTCTAACAAACCGACGACGATGTTCATATTTGTACGTTCGACTCATTCATTATTACCTAGTTCGCTTTAGTTGTCCGATTCGTTCAGTTGATTAGTACTGAGCTAAAAAGCAAATCGAAGGCGAAGATTCAGCGGTTAGAAAATCCAATGAAGTTTGTTTATTCCTGAGATGTTGAAGTTATGCTCTGCAAACACGAAAATCTGCTACTTCCAAAAAAAAAATACTGTTGGAATAGCAAGCGGTCACTAATTTCCACTAGAACACAGATCACTTCTTTGCTATAAAATACCACAAAACTTAAACAGACCACCAACAACTTCAGGCAAAACACCACAGTCTGCAATTCGCAATATCATTCACTCGAAGGGCTGGGAGTTAGAAATCACTTTAAACAGAATGGATAAAAAAAATCGAGGATCACAGAACGAACCCAAAAATGCACAGCAAAATTCACAATGCACCACTGCCTTTCTGAGCTAAAGCCGGTTTGCACCAGATCCCGAAAAACGACAAACAAGCAAAAGATACTTTGCAGTCGACTCCCGATTCAATCAGATCACAAATTCAACCACTTTCCACTCAAAACGAAGACCATCGAAACAATAAGAATCTCAATTAATTCACAACCGATCACGAAAACTCGATCTAAAACAAAAATCGCAACGAACCAACGCCGGAAAAGGGACTTTGCAATCGATCATCAAAAGATTGGGCTTGTTACAGAATAGGACTTTTATCGTCTACGCGTACTGAACGACTCGATCGTACTGTGAAAATATTTTTTTCCCGCTCGAACACAATTGAAAACAGTTTTACCCGGCGACGACGTATTCGATCGATCCGTTGTTACTTTTGTTGCTATTTTTTCCGTTCGAATTGTTTAACTCAATTTTTCATGTCGTACACATCTATTAGAGCCCCTATTTTTGTGTAACGTTTGAACGCAACGTCCCCGATTGCTGATTGTCGTGTAAAGTGCCAAATCGAAGCACGAATACGTTGATTACGTTTGCAGAATGTGTATTGGAAGAAGTGATTTCAAGACACTATCTTTTAACGACAAAATAATAGATACACGATTAAGATACTCCGACCGAAGAACAAATGGATACTACGCTCGCGTACGCAACAACGGCACGATCAGCTAGACAGACGGATTGCATGTATGAATTTGAAGCTCGAATGAATGATAACGTAAATGGCTCACGATCCGCAACTTAATGGATTGGCTAAGACTGAATGGTGGTGCTGGATTTTGCGGGCTTCGAGGAGGCTCCAAAGCTGCGCTTGGTGCTGAGCAGGCTTCGAGTTCGAGCTGAAAACATTCGGTTGAGGCCGGACTTGGTGGCTACAAGTGTAGATCCTATGGAAGTTGAAAGCACCAGCAATAGTGAGTACAGAGCTCCCCGTAGAATTTCTCTTGCTTCAATTCTCCCACAGTGCACATTTGCTTGCAATCACTTTAATATGGCTGAATAATATGATAGCACAAGTTGGAACTAGAGTTAGCAGCGTGTAATCAAGTTATATGGTTCTCATTCTTGATAAACGGCGCTGAATATGTTTGAATTCATATTCAGCAAACGACGAAGCCATCAGCAGTGGAAGTGATCAGTATTGATATGATCACATATGTACACGCACTGGTTTTTATATTACGAGCATTCAATTAAGATGCCATGTACGATTAAACTGCGGCGGTACAGCATGAGCCGTTCTATTTTCGATTAAAATGTAATCTTTTAAAGATGCGATCTCTGCTACTGGAAAAACGATCATAGTGTTATCAATACGCTGAAAAGTAAATAAGCGAACGCCACAAACATGATGTTTTCAGAGCGGACATTATTTAATTATTTTTTGAGTCATTACCCACGTTGGGCGCTATATGGAAACTATGCGGGAAATGGCTATATTGGATAAAACATGAAAGAAACAACCCCTTTTGAAATTTTGAATTACAGCTTAGAGCATAATATGAGCAATTGGAAAGTTTTCACTCCAATTTGGGTTTATTTTTCATAAATTTTTCAGTCAGAGCTCGGTCAAGCTGTGCAGTATCGTTTGGATATGATCCTATGTAACAATATATCTAATGCCTAAGTCAACTTAATAATGAATACATAATTAAATTGGCCTTGTCAATAATCAAACGAAAAAGAAACATAATTGCAAGACAAGAGAAAAGTTAATTTATATCTTGGAAAAATTAGAGAGAAAAAACTGGAAAGCTTTACTTTTTCGTTTTCGCTTCATAGTTCTAGGGGCAAAAAAAGGAGTCATTACTCCAGGAACCAGCATAGAGAGAAGTTTTTTCTTCGCTAGAGAGACTAAGTACTTTTACGCTTCAGGTTAAGACTTAAGGATTAGGTAGTCACTAGAGTAAACTATCAGGAAAATGAGCCTAGTCTACTAAATATTTTCAGATCTTTGCTGTTGTTAATATATGCACAACATACCTAACATTTAATTTTCGTTCAAATAGTAATTGAGGTCACCAAGCACCTTATGCATCCAAAAAATAATTTCTGGGATCAAATGATATATCTCCCTTCCTTTTTTGTTCGCAACACAGCAATATTGATGGGCATGATTCCGACTATAGCACAGCTATGGTGTGGGGAAATCTCTTATATACCTCAGCATGTTAAGCCTCCTTGCAAAGCATTCATTCGTCAATGATTCAGGCCTTAAGGTTTCGAAACCCTTTCAGTGAAAATATACTTTCATTTAGGTCAAAACTCTTTTATTTACCTAGTGTCTGTGAATCGGTGTGAACTACTATCCCATGTGTTTACTACTACCACATGCATATGATTTGAATGGTAGCGATGAATCACGCATGAATTACACAGTACCACATAATGACGAATTCATGCATGAATCACGCGTGAATTGATTAAAAGTAATAAGAAACACAAGTCTAATTTTTTTCTTACGAAGCTAAATATATTTCAATTTCCTAACGATTTTCGATATTTTGATAATTTTTACCAGGCCACAGAGATTACGTGTTGTTTGCTCCACAGATCCTTTTGTATAAGGGTATGAGTTATAAGGGTATGAAATATGTTGCTTCCCACCTGGAACCAGAGAACTTGATGATCGCTTCGTGATATCTGTAGCTGATCAACTATAAAATAATGCATACAAGACATGGTCATGCAATGATTATGTCGATAATTGATCCTCTTCCAGTTTTTCTGAAATATTAGTTCTTCTTTCGTCCTTGAGGAGCACCATATTGAAAAGACCAAAACTTTCTAAGTATTTGGCTATTCCTTTCCATGCACATTTGTTGAAATCTCGATCGATTAGGACAGAAAGCTTTCCGTGCGCGTCTGTGACAAGATTATTAATTGCCAGTATTGTACAAGTCCATACTCACAATTTTTCAATTTCCTCACATACCCAGGAGATGCTTTGCCAGATTTCGTACGATTCAATTATGAGAGCAAGTTGAGCATCTTTCTCCCTCACCGTATGTTCTAGCATATCTTAGGCAGTCTCGGATTCATACAGATTAATCTGAATCACCTTCACTTTATCCCACGCAATATATTTAGCGTCTTTTGAACTGTCTGTCCTGCAGAACATGCTGCTAGGACCTTCGTTGCAGTTTTTGATGATATGATCTTCTGCTCCACACTTACGACAGAATTTCAACCGATCGCATTCATTTGGACAATACTTCGACATGTGCTCGATCTCAAGGTATCTGAAAAGATTTACGAAGCTCCTTTTTCCAAACATGCAACAATTCACTCAGCCTATCTTTAACCTCCCGGATTTAAGAAGAATGTCCAAGTAGGGGGTATCACCATATATCCTACGCAAGCTTATAACTTCTTCTGGCCCGACACTGTTGAGTTTTAATTGAGTCTTTATAGCATCACAGACAACTTTTTTGGTGGTTATTTTATCGAAATCTTTAATTTCGATAACCACTTTTTGCTTCCGATTGCATGCTAAAGTTTCATTTACAAAGATAGCCTTTCAATTCATCGATTTTCTCACCTGATTCATTAAACTGGTGAAGTGGTTCGAATTTCTTTGATCACCAAATTTTAGTTAAATAAACTGGCTAATTTTCATTTCCGCGTTAAGGATAAGGTATTTAAATTTTTTTTGCTTTGTTTCTAAGAATGCATAATCTTTCAAGAATATTGTTCAATATTTCAAGTCGATTGGAGCAAAGTTGACAAAGTTATGTGTATTTCAGCGTCCGTTGCTCCAGGCCGAGTTTATATACCTGCTGGATACCTTTTAAAACTTTTCCTTTTTTGAAACTTGTTATTTTTTAAGTCCGTGTTCACCATAACTCAAAATCTACTGGACCAATGGTTTGGAAATTTTGCACAATATTTTTTTGCATAATTCCCCAGCCACTGGGGGCTTTTTTGTTTTTTTTTTTTTTTAAATAATTATTAATTTTAAAGTAGCAAATCAGCCGATTTTTTGCGAAAATCAATTTTTTGGCTTCCAAGTGCTACGAAAAATTGACAAATCGAAAAAGAAAAAAATTCTCGCAGGGTTACCTCAAGACACATCTCCTTTAACAAATGCATTTTGATTTTTTGTTTCAGATGATTCTGTTGCGAGTTATGATGACCACCGCAAAATAACTTTTTTTCGAGCCTCCTCCGGAGATTCACTGTCACTCGTTTAATTTTCAATATTTCGAAATGAAAACTTAGGAAAATATTGTTCAAATATTGCATTCTGTATCGGCAAGAATTTTTTTAAAAAAGACACCTTATATTCACCGAATTAACCTTACTCCCCCGTTTGACTTTTGTTCGAAAATCAATAAAAATACGATTAACGTTAATTCTACGGCATATTTATTCCTTTCCAGAACCAAGTAAAATGCCGCCAACAAATAAATGAATCCTAAGCTTCAAACATTATTTTGTTCAAACAGTGTACTAAGTACGAATAGTAATTTTTTCTCAGTACATTTCAGATCTTATCGACAATAGTAATTTATCGCTAGATAGTAGTAGACTCCATTCAACCAGATACTTCAAACTAAGGTGAACGTGACATAAATCATGAGATAATTTTAAATTGGAATTTTATGGGCTGAAAAACATACATGCATGCGCGTTTTGCAATTAGCTACAGTAAGTTATGATAATTATCATTTCGCAGTAATTGTCGATGCTTTGATTAATGCCCTTTGCATGATAGATGTGTTATGCTGCCGATTAAAGTGCGTTAGTGCAAAATACTGGCGATATAAGTTAGAAGCAATAAATGAAAAATAAATAAATAAAAAGAAATACTTAAATGAATATGATTAATATAACTGAAATATCTAAGGAGCAGGTTTACAAAGACTATATAATAAAAATTACACCAAAAATTATATTAAATATAGATTTTAAAAGAAATTTCATATATTATTGTTAGATATATTTTTATTATATTTGGGAGGAGGTATGGATTCCAAAATATTTTTATTTTAAAGCAAGGTAAAACTTTGAAACATCTAGCTTTTACAAGTGTTTGTTTGGATTGAATGAAGTGAGTGAGTGAATATACTTGAAAATCCTGAACATGTACTCCAAACAATGTGTCAAAATGTTGAACATTCGTTTCAACTTAAATGTTCTTCCCCATGGGTTTTGTTTACGTAATCAAGTGCAAACTATTCTTTCCAAATTGTTTTCACTCGAGCACAAATAGTAGAGTTTGTTAGGAAATGTTGAATTTAGATGCGTTGATGGACAGGAGCGATTATTTTATGTTGAAAATATGATCAAAGCAAAAACTATTTTTCACAAGCAATTTTATGCTCGTAGATTGATTGATAGAAATAGAGAGATTTCAACTAAAATTGCGGATGATGAAATTTATTTAAAATTTATTTGGAGTCAGATTGAATAAAGAGATATTCTGTGTCAGATAAATTACGTTTTTTTATTGAAATTTAGATGAATACTAAACACAAACTTAATTTAAAATTAATGTTAACGTTTACAAACTAGATATGTTGATTGAAGACGTCAAAAATTCAATGTCTTTCTCACAGTTTTGGTTCTTTAGAGCAATAATTGGTCTATAAATGAGTCACTTTTTTATTATTGAAATGAATAACCGGAATTATATTTAATATATTTTATGAAAATCTTGAACTATTTTTTTTCTGCAGCCATAGTCATTAATATCCGTCTCCTGATCGCTTAACACCATCGAAATAATTCAAAAATGCAGCTCACTTATTACACTTGTCACTTATATTCAAATCATTTTATCGACACTCCACACCACGAAGTTAATCCATGAATAAGTCTCAGCTAATCCAAATCGAAAAACACTTAATTACAATGAAATTCAATTTTATGATGTAGACCGATCGCAGCATGGAATCGAGCAGATATAGCGGTATGGGACTAATCATGCAAAAACAGTGTTGATTCAAATAGCAAGTTTACTACCCACCAGAAAGTCAATTCAGTGCGGTTCCTGCTTATCTAACGGTTAAAATTGTTGCTTGATCGTTAGACGGGTTCACGTAGGTTATTAGTGACTATAAGTTTTGTGTGCTGTACCCACTATGCTATCTACTACTGTTGTAGACATTACGCACAAACATTCGAACTGTCAATGGCAGTAAAGACGAAAGATCACTTAAAATCACTAAGGGTCTTCAGATAAAATGTCAGCCTACCACAGGTAGCTTGTGCTACAAACAGGATTGGTACTAAAAATAACCTTTTTGAATTAAGATAATTGGGGAAATAAAATTAATTCAGGTCCAGTAGCGTATGAATGAAAATTGTTTGATTACTCACGGGTATTTTTGCGAGGACACGATTTGTGAGCGATCAATGAATGTCAATTTGTGGTGGTTTTGATATTTATCAGAACATTGATACTGCTAAAGTGATCACATAACGACCCACTTTGCAGAAAATATATCCACCAAATGACTAAGGTAAATGTTTAAACTGTTTTATTTGAGTTTCTTCTCATCTTGTTCCCTTTCGAGTCTACTTCTGTTTCTCCTTTTTCTCTTTTTGTTATAATCTTCATCCTTTTTTCTTCCGCTTTGATTAATTTTTATGTCCCGCTTTTCTCTCCTTTTTTTCTTTATTTTTTCTCGTTATCTTCTTCTTCCCTTATTCCACTTCTCTTGTATCCATCTTCACCACTACTTTTTTTCTTTTTTTTTCTTGCTCTTCTTTAACTAATTCAAACTAATAAAACTAAAAAAAAATAGACCAAAAACCAAACCAAAAAAAATTCAAATCGAAACATGTCCTCTTCAAGGTCTCGATAAAGTTATAGAAACTTAGGCCCAAAAGTGACAAACTAATAGCTTGACAGAGACTGCTACCGTCGTTAAGCCACCCTAATTAGGCATCAAGTTGAAATAGTGCTCAAGGACGGAATGTTTAGTAGGATCAGCATGACACTCAAGCTTTCACTTCGATTCATCAGAATTTCTGAAACAAATAGACATTCCAATCACAGTATACTATTAATTAAGTGCTGAAATCGAAAAACCTTGAATTGACCGACGAAACCGACCCTGATTCTTTCGGGAGATCAGAAGCATTAAAGTATTAGCTCTCACTTACAACGGTTTATCAGACAAAGAATTCCTCTATATCTCCTTCTCTCTCCCTTTCTCTCCCTCTCTTTCTCTTTCTTTTTCTTGTTCCCTCTTTCTCTTTCTCTCTCTTTCTCTCTCTTTATCTCTCTCTCTCCCTCTTTCTCTCTGAAAGGTGAGACGGCTGTCTGGATCTCTTGACTCAAGGCTCAGAAGATGCGTTCGAGGCTGTACGTTTACCAAATAAAATATTAGAATATTTTTACCGATAATAAGGAGGTTACTACAGAGGAGAAAGGTTACTATTTAAAAAAAACTATTTTTTACCTTCAACCAAGAGATTGTAAAGAACTGCGTACTTTGATCTGAGAGCCAAGCGATAGGAAGTAAAGGAAATAGCAATTTCACTTGATACTTAAGGTTTCCTTCTGCTGAAAACTACATAAAGGTCTTTATTGTCTACAGCTACATTGACCTACCTCAATATGGTATCCAAAATTATTCGTAATCTTTAGTGATGTTTGTTCCTTGTTATTATCTAAGCGGTACACTGTTGTGGCAATAAATTAAAGCTAAGTCAAAAACCACAACAACGAAACCCCCTATCACTTAGCATTCACTAAAAGTTCAGCTTGATTTCTAAAATGAATGTGTACTAAAAAAATTCAATTTGGTAGAATTTGTATGTAAACAATATCTTCATGTTTAAAATTAACAAATTTAGCATATCATTGAAACGCTTCTATTCAAAATTGTTTGGAATTGACTGTTCGTAGTCAGGAAAACAAATTCTTTAGGTCGGAAAACAAATCGCTCACCACAATTTTCAAAACAGTTTTCGTTCATCCTCCGATTAGAATGAAAACAGCGATTTAAACTGACCATAAAAGTTTACAACACACCATATGGTTACAAGAAAATTATATACAAAGCAAAATTTCTAGAAAAATTTAATCTTTCATCTTTCATCTTCTTAATTTAGATATCTATAATTTTTCTCAGCCTTTTCGAATTTTCAAATACAATAGTCATTTTTCATTTCGTTGGATTTAATTTTGTTTACTTCGGCTGCCTAGTGTTAGTCATACTCTTTACAATAGATTTTTTTAGCTTTGTATTTTCTTTACAATCGAATTTGTGCGTAAAAAATGTTTCAATTATCATATTTTTATAAATATTGGCAATGAATAAATAAACTTAATTTGTACTTGTATCGCGAGCGTAGAAGACCTTGGATAGTGGAAACTTAACAGAGTTGACAATTGCATTGAAGGTGTAGATATGTGTTTGCACGAAAAATCAAAATCATTTGTGATATGAATTTGGCTGAAGCTGACTGAAAGCAGTTCGATTTGAGATTATTTGGTTTTTATTTAAATGAATAAGATTCACATGCGCCGCATGGTTTATTAAGCTGGTACTAGGCAGAATATATTTGGGTTTGGGTATGTATAGAATTGCGTTCGTGAAAAAACAGGGCATCGTGGAACCCGGCAATGTTGGTGTACAGATGATTTGAGTCCATCCAAAATAATTTGAAAGGAACGATCTACGAGAAAACTTTCAATCCATTTGAAGAGGGCGGGGCGAAGAATTTGGGGAATTTTTCCATTCGAATATGACATGTAAAATAGTTTGCGCAGAGGTTTTGCAGCACTTTAGTACGAGGAGCGAAAAACCATCAGGTTCGGCAGATTAGGAAACATCAAGCTGGGCAATACCTCTCAATTTCAATATCTCTCTTGTGCGGAAAAATTGAGGCCATTGCTTGAAACCGCACATTGGAGTGCTAGAAGGACTCAGTGATGAAGGTGGCAAGTAAGAGTTTGTAGCGAAAATCTCAGCGAAGAGGTTAGCTTTATCCAGTGACTTAGTAAGTACGTTGCCACCATGAAGAACAGGTGACACGGAAGAAGTTAAGAAGTTTTTCTTGATCCTTTTATCAAGCAACCAGAAATCTTTGCTTCCTTTCGAGCTTGCAAGGACTTTTTGTTTAATGTTTTGGTCAAAGTGGTATCTAACTATTCTGATAGTGGATTTAGAAGCATAGCAAGCAGCTTTGTAAAGTTTTTTTTGAATCCTCAGACGGAGATAGCTTGTGAGTTCGGAATATCGCCTCCTTAATGTGAATGCCATTCTGACACTCGTAACTAAACCATGAAATTGTGGTTGGCTTAGTGATCTTGAAGGCATGAGGGAAACAAGAATACATTTCACACCATAAAATGTCGGTTATGGGGGAAGCTATATTTATTCTACATTCTTTGGTGCAAAGCCATGGGATCAGTCAAACTCTCTGGGGTATTTTCTAAACGCAGTTCAATCAGCTTTGTCATAATGCCAGACTAGTCGTTTGGTGGGAAACTGATTAGTGTTAATCAGAAAAGATATGTTAAAGTGGGCCGAGATCAAATTGTGGTCCGAGTTTCCAAGAGGTGCAGAAACAGAAATTGAATATTTATCTGGGTGAGAAGTTAAAAGCAAATCTAAAAGATTTGCATAATGCCCAGACACGTCGGGAATTCTTGTTGCACAACCAACTAACTGCTCCAAATTGATCGACTAGCTAAAAAGCTCAACGTGCTTGCCTGCCGGGCTTGTGGTGGAAAAGTGTCTGAGCCACTGGACATTTTACACATTGAAATCACCGACGAGGATGATTTCAGATGAAGCCGATGTCTTAAGCATTTTGTCCAGGTCAGAAGACAGTGCAGCGAAAGAACGAACAGCATCTGCATTGGACATGTCAGGGTTGTGGTTTAAGAAGCAAAAGAAGATGATGTGCTTTGAAAGTTTAAATCTAATCCAGAGATATTAGATACTCTGGATTAGCAGAAGTAAATTGGGTAAGGGTGATAAAAGGCACATTATTACAAACATATATTGCAATCCCTCTTTGGGGGAGAAGTGGGCTGTGTAGGACATAAGCAGTTGTGCAAGTTATTAATGAACTAACTTCATACTACGGTTTCACTATTCGCCGGAATCCATATTCAATTCAGAGCATCAAGAAAGAAGTATGGTCAACTTACTATCATAAAAGTTCAACCGACGAAAATCCACAACACATGTATTGCCCACCTGGTCCAACAAGCTGATGTAAATAGCCAAAACCTGTAGCTGAGGGTACATAAGATGACTATGTCCCCGAAAATCTCACTCTTACTGACGAAGTATTAAAAAATAATCAAGCCAAACTCGGATAGATCGCTCTGAGCAACTAGCTGCCGATGCGTCTAAGGAAGCTAGAACTGCTCGTTTAGCAGAAAGAGCTTCAGAAAATTCACATTTTGAAGTAGAAGAAAGCCCCTATGTATGGATCGCGCTGTAAGGAAATTTAAGTATAACACACCATTATATGACTTAAACTGCCTGAGACTTTGCTCAAATCCTTAAGCGCATTTTTCTCGAAACTATTTTTCAACACCGTTAACAATATATCTCAAGTGATAATGAACCGATATACTTGAAATTTGGTCTGAACCTTTTCTATTACATCATTTCATTCTTTCATTTACCAGATTTATATCAAAGTAATGTTTTTTTTACTATTTTTAAAAACTTAAGAACTGAAAAAAGGAAAATAAAAACTTTTATTCAAACAATCGCCATTTTGAGAGAGAAAATAAATTCTTTCGTTGAGGTAAGAGCTATGAAGACAACTTTACTAATTACGAATATTTTTTTCCTCTTTGTTTCAGACGACTAACAGGATTGGAATCGTATCAACCAGCTCAAGATCTTTTTTTTACCCCCCACTTTACATATATGTATAAATGAATAAATATATATACAAGGTGATTCAAATCAACGCGCCACCTAATTCCTTAAAATCAGCTGATGAAAAAAATCTCCAAATAACACACCAACCCACTTACGAGCTACAACCATTGCTTTTGAAGAACCCTGCGGTTTCTAATTATTTTTATCTCATTTGAAACTTATCACAGATATCTTTTAAATGAGAACTCATTTGTTGTTATTCGCAAAAAAATTGTTTTTTAGGGCAACGTGATGCTAATTCTGATTTTAGTAACAAGATAAAATAGTTGAAAAGGCCGGGAGTTTTGGAAAGTAAGATCAAGTAGCTAAAAAATAAAATATACGGATATTATTATTGAAAATAATAATGAAATTGACATATAAGTTGTAACAAAAAATTCAAGGTCAGAATATTAATTATTGCCATTTTGAAGCGTTAACATTTGAAATAAGAATCACTTGACATTGCAAATTTTAGGGATTTAAATTTTAATTCGATATTTTAATTGAAAAAATGCACTAAATAGTAAAACGATGCAGCAACTACTTCAATATAACTCTGCATGTTCAAATTGCATATGTCTCAATGCTATTTCTTTAAATTTCAATCAAACTTTAGAGCTTCCATCACAGCCCTATGACCAACCGAAACTATTTAAGTTTGATTAGAACTAGTGATAAAATCAACTTTATTTTACCACAAATCTTACATCACCCTGTATATTTTTTTTACTTTTCTGAGATATAGCTTCACCCTCTCTCTTTTTATTCCCATCATGAACTAGTGCTTACAACGACTACGTGCTAAAACTATAAAATAAAGATATTTGAAATACCCATTCTATTTATCGAAGATATTAGCACTTTTCTATGATATTTACAAGCGATATTCGAGCAAACGTTGATATTAAGCGCGGTTTTTTATTAGAATCACGTCTGATTCCCGTTCGCTCGCTCTGTTTGCCAAAACATGTTGTCGCCGTAATCATTTGATTCGTTACGAAGTGTTTTCTTTTCTTTAGTTTTTTTCAAATTGTGTTTTTATTTTGCTCTTCTTTACATTTGATTATTTTCTTTTGATATTTTATAGCAGCTTTGTTATTTATAGACTGAGATGGAAAGCAATATCTTCTGCTGATCCGATTAAATTAAAAAAAAATAGTTTGGACTGCTATTTCTGTTAATTTAGTAGCATAGTAGCCCAAATTTGTCATTTTAATTTAAGTCAAATACGGCGATCTCGTTGTATTAAAATGGTATTTTAGGCTAAGTATTGAATGCACCAAATTGTTCGCCGCTGAATCGGATGTGGATCGTAGGCGTCTTCTCCCACGTACAATGGAGATTAGAGGCCATCGTTGTTTGGCGCTAACAAATCAGCTAAAGTGTACGAATTAGTGAAACAAAGCTATAAATAGATACACGATTCGAATTCTTTGTATCTGAGTGACAACAATAAAAGCCAATTAAATCAATTCTAAAATTCATTCACTTTCGACCGAATCAAATCAACATGTGTTTCTCTGTGATATCCATAGCTCCCCCATAATTACCTAACACCTAAATGCTAAACCATTAAATACTTGCGATTACGCCAAACAACCGAAATCTAGTCAGTCAAACAGCATTCCTTGGCCAACATGAATACTGATCGTCTTTCAACAAAACGTCCGAAACGATCCTCTATTGTTCAATGATAAACCACCCAAATTACCTCCATTACTCCTCGCTTTGTTATTACTCTGATTTTAGTGCGAACATTAAGCCATATTGCATGCAATTACGTGACACGACACGCCACGACACTCGAAACTAGTCTACATGCTTCCAATTTCAGGCGAGACAAAAGCACATCGAAAACAATCGAAAAAAAATTGTGCTCCACAATGCCCATCGCTACGACAAGACAAGGCACCGTTTAGCAAGTCATAAAAAACTATGCGCTCGATGATATTTCACAAATATCTGGTTTCAATGTCACCATACCATACTACTATACGATACGATATAAAAGATACAACCGACCAGGCTAGCTTGGCTTCCCATTGTGCTGGCTATTAATAGATTATCGTCGTATTGAAATATCTACGCCAGTGTCAAAATGTAAAAATAAAACAATTGCATACTTTGACAATGCGGTGGGGCTGATTCGAGAGAAAGATCCGCGCGATCTGGCAATGCTGCTACACATATGAAATGAAGACCTGTTTGGATCAACAAGCAGAGAAGATATTTTTGTTACTAACACGATTTGATAGTGTGTGTAGATTAAGCCGATCATTTGTAATTGAATTGACTGCTTTGTGGTGTGGAAGAGGAGAAATTATTGAGATCACAATAAACCATTCACCCGAGAGACAGTCAACGATCGCAATTTTCTCCGCTTCTAACATATACACAGATATGTACAATGGAAAATTCTCTTCGCAGACTTGTCATGTTGATCAAGTAATTCTCATGTGTTGTGAGGAATCACAGTGTTGTTTCAAATAAATTTACAAATGTTATAGGGCAGCTGATGAAAGATGCTACCAAGCAACTATGTATAATAATTTTGTTCTGTGTAATTAATCGTTTCAATTTTTTTTTGATTTTGCAGATTGGTCTTTAAATTTAACAAAAATAGGTTTCAACATGATGGTGCAACGTCTCAAATAACCAGGGCTATTTTAACAGAATTGCAGCGAAATAATGAAATGCAAAAAAGAGCCTTCCAGAAGCTTCACATTCTGTTGGCCACCAAGGTCTCCTGATCTTAGTCCGCCTGATTTTTCTTGTCTGGTTATTGCTAACAGGAAGTTTACAAAACAAAACCAGCAAATTTGAATGATCTAAAGCAATCCCTTCGAACCATAATTGAAGCAATTACCGTTGCAAATCTTCAGGCAGTAATGAATAGCTTTTTGATAAGATCTTGCACATGGGTCACTGACCGTGGGGGCCATTTAAATTCAATTATTTTTTACCAACCAACTTATTAGAAATGACTTCAATCACACTTTAACTACAATTTTTTGATTATAGAGCTCTTTGATCTTTTGGGACGAGTATTTTCACTATTTTTTCAGAGAGGCTGCAAGGCAAAAGCTTTTGCGAAGAAGATCATCAAAATTTAGCATTTTCGACCCAAAAACTGTCGAAAAATAGGGTGAAAAATCGAACTTTTTTCATGAGGCGTGCTAATTCACGATTTTTTTACTTTTTATTTTTTTTCTTGGTTCAACTAGAAGATACATGCTTAGCAAACACACTCCAACCCATTTTTTTGATTTCAAATTGCTGTGACTGATGCTAAAAACCCGCCGATTGATGCCTTTCGTCGCGAGGGTCTCAGGAGATTGGTTACTACGGCGGCCATTTAAAAAAAAAAATTAAATAAAATCAGATTCTTGCATCTTAATATGCAATGAATAAACATGATCACTTTCAAAACGATACATTTATTCCTTCTATTTCAAATAAGCCTCTGAAAAACGGTCTAAATTCAGGCGTTTACATGTATCGCCGGCCTTAAAAAAAGAATGTATCATCAGAACAAGTAACGAAAATAAGCGGAAACTTATTTATATGGATAATAGCCTCCTGGTGATTCCGTACAAAAGCAAACACTTTGAGTCGGGGAATTCTGCGTTGAGTTATGGGCCTGAATTTTAACAAAATCGTTTAGAAGGTTCCACTTGTTTACCACTTTCTTGTAAACTGACATTTGTTGAAAGCCCTACAATATGAGCGAAAATAAATGGAACTACACTATTCGAAGACAGTGTGTTAAACATACATCATTTTACTTGACCCTGGTAGCTTAATTAAAACAAGTGGCAGCCCATACAAAAGTCAGTGCGTAAATTCGGAATTTTATTCAGCATATATCGTTCTCTCCTCCAAAAGAATTACATCTATAAAAACGAAAAAAATGTACAATCACCTCACGTTGATTTGCCTAAGATATTTTGAATTCAATTTTCAATTAAATTCACTCTAGGCCACTTACAAAATAAATTAAAATTCTTAAATACACATTTCGGTGTCTTTCTTAGTTTTTAGTCCACCAAAAGCTAAACATTTTGATTTTGGGAATTAGCTAAGAATAAATTACACTACTTTTTCATGAACATAGAACTAAAACCGCCACTGAATGAAAGTTTGCATCCGTTCGTTGAATTTATCATCCATTAGAAAGTGTTTTTTTTAGAAATCAAATGCATTAAATATTCAAAACTCGATTCAAAAGTAAATTTGAAACATTTTTGCGTCAACGTCATTCAAATTCTTTGTGTTCATAACTTTACTGCTATCATTGGGAGAGCTCGATCTATTTTTATTTTATTTTTGTTACTGAATCACCATAGTAGGCTTAATTCAGAAAATATCAGCAAAATCAAACAAAATACAAACAGCTATAGAAACATTTTCCACCACCACTGTATTGCGATTCATTCAACATGTTGCACCACGATCGCTTCCACCAACACCACGCATTGATTTACCACCCCACACACACGTGTGTGACCGACACTTTTCAGCTCTCATCGCTCGATCAAAGCAATTTTCATGACGTTTGTGTTGTGTTACCCCGCTTGCTTGTGAGAAACGGCATGGCATGACAGGGCAGTCACGGAAGGCCGTAAAAACTGGTTTCTTATTGAAATCTATAAAAATAAATTAACCAGATATATCTTGCCTGGCTTTCAACGAAAATTATGAAATCCTCTCGATCGTAGCGCTGCCGCTACGTCGATTCAACAAAAAATTCCACTCTTCAGTTTAATTGGATTCCATGCAAACGACGAGTTCCAAATCAATTCTATTATTGGAACTCGGCGGTGGGTTATGAATGGTGGTGGGCTGCAACAGCAACGTGATGTTTACCTGGTGGGCACAGATCGGTTAAGGTATGCCTCTGTGCACCTGACCAGATACACTGAACCGAAAGATTCTGTGCGGCCTTTGAACTGCAATAGTTGAAGGGCATTCGGTTGCCGGTTTCGATGGCAATACCGCATATGCATGGGTATGCGCCACTCGGTGCATTCACGTTTGACATGGTTTTATCTTAAATTAATGAATAGTGCAAGAAATATTGAGTGTACGTACATTTTGATCTGATTTCAGCAAACAGTCGATGACGAAATCAACAGAGTGGAGAATGCTGCGGTACCAGTATTCTGACGGACTGGAGCTGGAGTATACACTTTCACAGCACACTATCACTTCAAACAAAAACTTTCACAGCACACTCGCGATTTTGTAATCACACATGTGGCAAGCAATCGAGTAATGCACTGAGCCAGTGGGTATGGGAAATTCGTAAACAGGTGGAAAAGACGTTCTGAATGTTGGCTCAGACTGAAAGATCCTCTGCTCTCGACACGATAGCAACAAACGAAAGTGAAAATTCCACGAAAAACAGGTCTCTTGAGCGATTGACGAGTTTAATTTCGTCCGGTCGTGACGATCTTATCGCACAAATCGATAGTCAAGACATTCGGATGCACTGGCCTAGGGATAGTGAGCAACAACTGACGGTCGATCGATTAGCTTTTAACCTGTCGCTCTATCGTTTGTCTTCGGCACTATGCATTGGCCGATCGTATTGCGATCCTTTCGTAGCCCATGCGTCGAAAAAAAATGAAAAAAATCTGGACTAAGAGCGATCTGACGTGACACTCTGACTAGATCGTCTAGCTTCGCGAACAACTCACTCGCCTCCGCTATCGCAACTCAGAACACGCAGCGATTGTGCGATCGCGTTCCTCCGGGGGCCAAAGCAGCTCGCGGTCACGACCGTTGGCCACGCTTTTCTTCTCGCTGCCAAGACGATTCGTGCCCGTCCAAGGGAAGCATCCAATCGACCAAAAATATCTTGGCTAATCGCAGAACTAAAAGAAATTCCGTTCGATTTGTTTTCGATTCGCACAATACTTTGTAATCACTTTTGTTTATTTCCGCGCTCGACGTCGCCACAAGTGTATTTGTTGATAGGAAAAGCTGTCGAACAGAACCGCCAAAGTTCCGGGCGCCCGCACGTTCGCCAATTACTCCGGCCACTTTATATTGCGTGAAATATGTATACGTAAACAAAGCGCACACTGCCGCCGACGACAGGCCGAGCGAGAAAACTTCGGAGCTGGTAAGCAAGTGTGCGCCAAGTGCGACAAATGCTCAATGCGATCACAGTATCTACGCGGAAATTCAATTAAAGCGCACTTCACATTCAGCCGCGAGTATCTGTATCTTTTGCTGACGATGGACAGACGGTTTCGATAGATTACACGGGGCACATGTGAACTCGGCGGACAATTGGGATCACCGGGATATCCCGTCTGGACTGCACAAATAATTGATAGAGTCGCGAGCGGTACAATCTGCGGTCGTGCAGGGCCAGAATCGTATCGGTATCTGAGTGTTTCGTCTCGTCGCTACGATTTCCTGTTGATCATTTCATTGCGAACAGATTAAAGAATTCTGTCAATGATCTCAAGATTCTCATCTCGACACGTACACATGCAAACCACCGGCCTCCCAGCCCAGGCCCCATCCGTAGCTCGAATCGAGAGCTGAACTTACTGAGCACAATGTACCCCAGCCATGCTGGTATTCGAACAAAACCACAATACCGCAGTACAGAGCGATTTTGCGGAAAACAAGAGCGAATCGAGATTCGCAAGCGAGCGAGATCAAGCTGCGGGGCATCGAATTAAATTGTTAAGTTAGCAAAACCGTCTGAACAATGAATAGATATTAGTGTATCGAATATTCGATGCATGCACAGTTGCAATGTTAAACATTTGCATGACAGTAGTGCTGTTTTCTATAAATAGTTATTATAATCTGAATTTATTTGAAATTTAATTGGCAGTGCCGTTCACCAGATTGAATGGTAACTTAACTGATTTTTCAGTCAAAGAACTATAAATTTTTATATTCACACATGCATTTATTATAGAGCAAAGAAAACATTCACATAAAACATCCAATTATATATGCATATGGATGTAAATTAATCTAAGCCAAGGGCCGCAAAATAAGTCAGATGTAAAGTTGTTCTTGAAAACAAGATAAAGAGATGCGGATATAAAATCAAGTTGAAGTACAATACTACCCCAATTTAAGTTTCTCGGTAAATGAATTGAAGATTTACGCATCAGAAGATTTTATTACCGTGCCCTAAATGACGTACCTATATCTTTTTTTTTATTTGCTCTTCATTTGGAGACAAGCAGTACTAATTCATGGATTTCAATAAAGACATTGTTTTTGTGTTGTGTTGCATGTTCGTATAATGTGTTTGAATGAAAGAAAAGTGAATTAGGTTGCGTACGCAGTTCTTTCGAATTTCGTAGAAAGATTTGATTCATTGTATGGTTTAGTTCTATTTTACAATCGAGTTCCCAACGGGAAAAGTAATGCGTAAACACATAACTCGCACGTTATCTAGAGCGAATTCGTACTGGTAGTTGTAATGGCGACTAAGCTTCCTCGGCGTGACTTTTAATGTATACCACCCTAAACATTTTACTTATCAGAGATAATTTCTTTCCACTTTATATATGCATACAAGTTTTTAAAGAATCGACTTCGGATTATCGAGGTAAATGCGCGAACAATGAAATTCATATCATTGTTTTTCTTGAAATCTTGATTATTTTCAGGTGAAGATTCCTACGTTGAAATAATTAAGGAAATCGGACTATAGTACTGAGGATCCATTACCAGAGGAAATAAATAAAGCAGTGGAAAACTTGAATTTTATATTATAGGCATATAAAAATAAATTATTATACATTATATATAGAATAAAAAAAATAGGAGTAATCCCACCACAATTGTTGTTTTTCTTTGCACCATTACCCTCCTTCTTTTCGTCGTGTAAAGTCGCGTAAATTCTGCGATTATGACAAATTTTCGGGACATTGTACTACGAAAAGAATCTAGAACGATTGATCTTATCACCAAAAGTAAAATTTTGTAGGAGGCGAATGTGGTGGTTTAAAAAAAATCAACGTTGTCGATTAAAATAAAATTCCACAGGCAACTTCACAGAAGGACAAGTAGCTTACTAAAAATATAGATAAAACACTGCTTTTGCGTCTGATTTAGAATCATAATTTAAACGACTGCGGGATATGGTGGACATTGACGTAAAGTCATTAGTAGTGCAGGGTTAAAAAATATCGAAATGACAAATGTTCCTATTCGGGAAGATTAATGAGACAAAAAAAACCACGGAAATGAGTGTGATATTAGGAATTTAGAGCTTCAAAATTTCGAAAGAGATAGTGCGCTTCATCTCTCATGTTGCCCGGCGAAGTAAAAAAAAACTCTAGCGCACCTGAACCGCTAGAAACACTAATGTTCGAAGAACAGTAGAAGAATCGTGCAGGTTTTGAGTGCATATTCCACCACATGAGCTGCTTATTACGGCCACACTGTTTCAAATGCCACGTTTTACTTTGGTCTCAAGAATGCATTATAACTCATATGGTAGAAGGTTTCAGATATTACCATTGGCATGGGTTTCAAAGTTTATGAAAGAAAAACACTTGTTAATTATATTCGTTATCAGTTGCTTATTTCACCAAACTTTGAAAGCAGCATCTCATATAACACCAATGAAGAAAATGCTCAGTGCCTGCAGCACTGTAACTGAAGTTGGCGTTTGGGGCTGCGATCCGAAAAATTTGCAGAACTTTGGGAATTGAAACATTGGTTATTTATTTTCATTGTAAATGTTTCCGGTATGAATACTAACTGTAAGCATTTATTGAGACAAAAGTAGCACAACCGACTCGTGCTGGCAACCTTCTGCCAGTATCAAAGCCAAGAATAAATCACATCTGCTTCACGTTGTTATATTACATTCGAAGTTATAGGAGTATAAAGAAATTTAGGGTTACCTACAGGAAGTTTTTTCAAATAATCGAAAGCTTAATATTTGCTGTTTATTGTCACTACAATATCATTACCATTTGAAAATTCTACGATAAAACCGCTTAATAAAGATATTGCAATTAAACACAAAACCAACAATAGCTGGCAACCCTATCGTGGCTTTTCAACCAAATTTGGCCTGAATAATGCTTATAATAGGTTCCGTTAATTGTATGAAATTCGTATTGATTTCATGACTGCACTGGCAGCTATAGGGCAAAAAGTTTTATTTTCCTGAGCGAATTCTCAAAACCAAAGACACAAAAATTACCATGGCTGGCAGCACCAATCGAATTTTTCAACCAAATTTCTATCAAACAGAGTTTAGAGTAAGGTGCAGCTACTGCGTCAATTTCATGAAAATCTGGTTACTAATTCACATTTCATAGGGCAAAAAGCAGTTTTTTTTTCTTTGTAATTTTTCAAGATGGCACCACTGGCACAGAGTTGCCTACAATTCAAAATCGCTTCTATCAGACCTGGTTCTACTTAAGTTCAATGCATTCTGTAAATTTCAATGGTATCTGATTATTGGTTCGTGAATTCCCGTGAACAGAAGTTTTTGATGCTAAAAATATGGGTTAACTGGGAGAGGGTTACCGTTCTTGTCCGACATGAGATTTCCAAAGTTTTACTTTGAACGTGTAGATAAAGCATAAGATTTGTATACATATTGGTTTTATTGTAAGAAACGGACATTTTTAGGATATTCGATGATTTGAATGTTTTCACTTCCAAATTTTTAGTTTTTAAAATTTAAGACACCAAAATTATCATAGCTGGCAGCCCCAACCGAATTTTTCAACCAAATTTCTACCAAACGTGGTTTAAAGTAAGGTCCAGCTACTGTATGAATTTCGTCAAAATCGAACGATTCAATCAGAATTTATAGGGCTAAAAACAGTTATCTTTTTTAGTGATTTTTCAAGATGGCACCACTGGCACAGAATCGCCCGCATTTCAAAATCGCTTCTATCAGACCTGGTCCTAGTTAAGACCAATACATTCTGCAAATTTCAATTAATTCTGCTCATCGGATCGTGAGTTTCCGTGAACAGAAGTTTTTGATGCTAAAAATATAGGTAAATTGGGCAAGGGTTACCAGGCGTGCCCGTTATACCATATCAAATTTTATTTTTTGATTATGTTAACAAAGCACGAAATTTTTATATGAGCGGCTTTTTTTTGAAGAAACGGCATTTTTTCAAGAGAAACGATAATTTGAAAGTTTTCACTTTCAGTGCTTGCCCTAGCTTCAGGGTTGCCAGCACGCTCATCAAAAGCTACACAAATTTACAACTACATAATACCAATACGTTTTGAAAATTTGGCAATGATTGAAAAGCTCTGTCAAAAGTTATCGCAATTTAAAAATTTTCAATTTTTCCCGATCTCTTTTTAGGCACCCAGCGCACACATGGGGTTAAAAAATTCCAAAAAATTACCCGATTCACATGTAAAACACGTTCGAAATTTATTTCGTTAACTTTATTTTTGCAAAACTTATTTGTGTACGGAATAATAGGTATAATAAAAATATCACTAAAATGACCGCCGGCGCCAAAGGGTTAAAGATTTTTAACTTTTTCTGAGACCTGGCACTATTCTGCATATACACCAATGTGTCCTGAAAATTTCAGCTCAATCGGATGACGCGTTCCTGAGATTTTTTCACTGAAATTTTTTGATGATATATATATATATATATATAGAAATATGAATTTTTGGCCAAAGTGATTTTAATACTAATGTTCTTCTTCGAACATTAGTAAAAATAAGTGAATAAAACGTAGCTGAAGCTTATCGATTTCAACTGCTGATTTTATCTTAAATATGTCTTTTTGAGGTGAACCTCCTGTTAGGGTGCATTCAAAGATATTTTACTTATAACCAGGTCGTCCACAAAAGTAATTAGCGTGCAAAATGACGGATTTAAGGAAAAACTTTAACCAGTCCTCACAATATCTTTTCTTCTACAGCTGAGAGAATGTCCCGCAATAAGAACTGGCAATTCCATCATAAATACCAATGAGTCTTAGAAGCGAGAGATCGGCACATGTATCTGCTGTTTCCTTAGCGTTTGCAAAACGTATCTGACCTGGTTTAAGCGGCCTTGGTGTCAACCATGATAAAACAGTATGATGATTCACTTCTTCTTGATGATTCACTTCTTCTTGATGATTCACTTCAACCCACCTGGGCTTTTGTCTTTGTCTCTATTGTTTTTTTTTTCAGGCTTTATTATTTGCTCCGGGGCAAGGTTGGGGGCAGACTGTTTGACAGATTGCACTGTGGGATATGTACCTGGCACTTCAGAAGGACCGCGTGCTTTTTCTCATGTAATTTGACGTCGAAACTTCTCATTAAGCTGTCCGTGTAAAATAGATTACCCTCAACTTATTCGATCCTTGACATATAAAATAAAATGACAAATAATTACAAAGATATAAGAGGTGCTTGTTAGATTTGTTGTGAAAACTAAATTTTGATACCAAACTGCAAACAAACTGCACTGGTTGATGTCCACCATTCTTTTTATATGAAACTAAAGCCATTTACATGAAGGTTTGAGCTTCAAAATCAATTCAATCCTTCCAAAAATCTTCAACAACATATTTTTTTCCTACCAAACCGACCGTACTTATCCGGTTAGTTACAAACATATAACAGCTACTAAATATCAAGCGCATGCTGGTGTATCTCAAGGATGTGCATTGGGACCTGTACTCGATACTATCTTCACAACTGATCTCCCAGTAAGTGTAATGGTATATCTGAACAAATTACTACTACCTCAGAGGGGCAGAAACTGGTCAAGCTCAGCAAAAACTGCTTGAGGGTGACGGTTAGCATGTTCGCAAGGCACAGTCTTACTGCATCACCAGCGAATAAAATAGAACTGACAGCCAGCAATTTATGTAAAAAGTGCGTGATGGAAGAGAACACTATCGAACATACTCCTAGCGGTCCTAAATATTAAATAATAAGACTCTTACATGTTATTCAAGCTTTAAATGTTTAATTACATTTGTAAATAATATACCCCGAGAATTCCCCGAACCAAATATTTTCTAAGGTCCGAAAATATTAATTTATAATCGGAGTCAGAGTGGTCCAGAAACATAGTCGTATCATAAGCCTTTCCGCATGCCTCAATGAGAATTACTGAACTCCCCAGCTGAAGAAAGCGAAGCGATCACTTACGCGAAAAGAAGCTGTCAAATGGAGTATATAAATGATTTACTGGTAATGTTTAATTAACATAATAATTTTCGCGAGGACACGGATGAACCAATTGAAACTTTTAAGTCTCTGTAAAATAATTTTTAAAATGGTTAAGACGTTTTCCGGAATACGGTTAGAAAATCACAATTAGTACTAATTTATTTTAATTATTTGCACATACATAAGCGAATATTTCGTAACATTAGAAGTATTACTAAACCAAAAAACTATATTATCAATTTCTTCCGTTCCACTCGATCGAAAACCACTTCGTTCCGACCCGAAGAAAACCCATCATGTCCGTTAATTTATCAAAAAAATTCCAATGGGCCCTGTCAATATGATTCGAACAACAATCGCTATGTAATCACAGACCATCAATAATGAAAGCAATTTGTATCCCTAATTCCCTAAATCAATAAAACACAGAACGGGCTGCGTATCCTTTCATCACAGTCCCGGGCCGAGTACATAAACAACCACTCCAACCCGAATCGCAAAAAAAAATAGCAAAACTAAAAGCATGCAGATTCTACTCAATCCAGATACACACTCCAAAGTATCCATAACAGCCCAGCGAGCGCACTACGGAAGAATATCTATCAAATCTATTGCAATAACAAATTCCATAAGAATTCCATTAAGTCAGGACCAGGAATCAGGAGGCAGAGTGCAGGCGGCAGGATAGTCATGTCCTACAACAAATGCCAATTGGAATATTCACGAGGCGGTGCGGCAACCGTGGCGGTGGCCATCATGGCAGCAGTAGCACCAACGGGACACGTACGACGACGAGCGCCCAGTCAAGTTTTTTGATTTATGATCGAATAAAGTGGCTAAATTTACATATTATAAATAATGCCAGTCGATTTTCATCTATGCAAATAGTTTTTGCCAACTAATCTGTTGGGTTGTATGCGGAGGAGTACTGGGAGAGCTTGAAGTGCTGGTCCGAAATGGAAAACCGACTTGAACATTTCCCAAGTTGGAAGCTTGTTTTTATTCATAGGACTTTAGATGTTTTCTCCAGCACGTGATTGTGCGTAAGAGAATGTGTGGAGGTAGTTGTTCGTAGGTGGAACAGTTTGAGAAAATGAATGAATTGAAATTTATGCCGGTTTTTTTTTGAAGATAATCCTTTGAAATGATTTCATTTCGAATTTTATTGAAAAGTTTAACGAATAATTTAGAGGCTGAAAATAAAAGGGAGTACATTATAGTTGGAGCAGAGATATATAGATAGAGAGGGGTTTTTGGTCTTTTTCAGATAAACAGATAAACTGGCTTTCTGGCAATCAGGCATATGAGCCAATGTCAAATTGATTAGTTATACAATTTTCTTTTATTACTTAATACTTATTTCTATAATTTATTTGGTTAATTTTTCATCCTTGTCTTACTTTTGTGTATTATAAATATATATAGATATATATATATATATATATATATATATATATATATATATATATATATATATATATATATATGTATATATATATATATGTATATATATATATATATATATATATATATATATATATATATATATATATATATACAAAAAATTAAGGAACAAATGAAGGTAATAAACTGAACTGGCTACTTCATTATTAATTAAAACAAAATATCGTTCGTAGATTGACATTATTGTTATTATTTCAACTTTCTCAGTTGCTTCAACTGACTTCTATTGTAATTAATAATAAGAAGATCTTCCATGGACCTGTTCACTAAAAAAACATTATAATTATTTCTTTCTCTTGAGGATTTAGTGTAATGCAAATTTTTATGATTAATATCATCAACCTCTTTACAATTCTCCCACTTCTTATCTAGATTCAAGAGTGTTGTTGCTGATGCTGTCAGCGCCAGCGATTCTGGTACACTGAACGAAAAGGATTCGAAATTTTAACTAATTGCAAATAGATGACTTTGATTTGGTAGAAAAGTCTAAAAGTATGATTTATTCTTCAAAACACTTTAATTAATAAGGAAATCTAGATTAGTTGATATTACTAATCTTCTTTAGTTAAAAAAGGATCAACTGTTTGTAGAGTTTCTTACTATTGAAATAGAAAATTTTGCCAATATAATTTGCATGAATGTCTGCATTATAGAAAGTTTAGTTATTTTTATTGTAAAAATGTCTAAAGACAGTAAAAGAAATGATTAATATTATACGGAGATAATTAACGATTCATGATTTGCGGAAACAACAAATTGAATTAGTAGGCTGAAAATCAACCATTTTCTTTAGTAAATTATGACTATTTCTTTATATGAAATACCAAATGATTTTTTTCAGTGTATGAACTCATTTTATAGATCATGTATAATGGCTTCATTTTTCACTCGTTTCTGTTCGGATGCAGATACCATTGATAACTTGAAGAGCTATTTTAACCTTGCGAAGGATAACTTCGACGTCTGCGTTGTTAAGCAGTTTTTAGCAAAGGCTTACGAGTGTTAAGACAATTACATTAAGATAACCGGCGAAAATATAATCCGCAATCCGGAAAAATTCTTTGATTTCGATTATGTAAAACGAAAAACGACTGGTTATCCATCGTTGATGTTCCTTAATAATATCATTTTTTCTTCTTCTAATGAGATATGTTATTTAGGCCAATGACAAACTCGGTGGTTCCAGCGAAGCGAAAACTGAGTCGGTTTAGTTTTGCACTACAAAACCGAGAGGCGTCCAAACCGCAGTGTATGTCATCACAATGCTAAATGAACTGACTCGGTTTTCCTCTCGGAAACGCTTCGCTGGAACCGCCGTGTTTCTCATTGACCTTATTCGCAGATAGTTTCCAGTAAATTTTTTACACCCCAGACCCATCAAACTCAACCCTTTTTTTCTATTATTCTGCTCGAACAGCTTTTTTCAGCCACTTAGAAATCTCACGTGACGAAATACGTAAAGCTATTTTGGAACTCGACTGTAGCAAAGGTCTTGGGCCTGATCTTCTTCCTTTAATTTTCTTGCGCAGGTGTGTAAAGCAACTTATAACTCCCTTGCATATTTTCTTCAACAGAACACTTTCGTCTTGGAAACTTTATAGGGGCATTGCCATCTAATCTTTAATTCCGATTTTTTTTTAAATATAGTCTACGATAAATTTTCCATAACAACATGCCTTTAGAAAATGCCATTCAATTACCCCTAGTCTGAGACGTTCTGTGTAAAATGGAGAAAGGATACCAAATTGGCGCATTCTATGCAGACTTTAGTATAGCTTTTGACAGATTTGACCATTCTTATTTAATATTAAAGCTTCGGAAATTCGGATTTACCGGATCTTTACTTAGCTTTCACAACTGTGAAAAATTTCAAGGACTTTTGTCGAAAAATATTTCTGCTACCTCTGGTATACCACAATACCACAATATTGGCCCACTTCTTTTTAATATATTTATTTCCAATCTGTCTGACATCCTAGCAAATATATCTCATTTACTTTATCACATCATTAAATCTAAATCCGATGCATTCTTTCTCCTATCTAAACTGGATTCACTTGATCATTGGTGCAATGGAAACAAGCTTTCTCTGAACATTGCTGTGTCAGGTTATAAGTTTTCCAGCATTAGCAAGTAAGAAGCCCGATGACAGCGGGGTGCTTAATTTTCTAGAAAGTAAACTCTGTGATGGTTGCGGTCCCAATTGCCCTATTGAATTGTTACTCTTTGTGTGTCTATGTCTCTTAAATACTCATTGTTTGTAGGTTCAACATACACATCTATTCCACGCAACTCTACCTTTTCTACGTATGAAGAATTTTTTCAAAATCTACCTTCTTCGTCTGACATCACCTGTGGTGAGGCTCTGATTTTTTATAACACTTCTTTCAACATTACTTCTATTGCTTAACCATTTTTCCTTTCATCTTGTTCGCTTTCGCAATTTAACTTTGTCCCCAACGTAAACAGCCTCATCATTTGTCTCAGCCTCATGAGCCTCATTATTTCCAACACTGTGAATCTTCCTCGTTTTTATTATCTCCTTCAACTCCTCATACGAGCCCTGGCCACCGATATTTACCCCTGTTGGTAAATATAGTCATTCAACTATCTTATCGCGCTAGATATTTGAATATACCCCGTTTTGATTTAAAAAATAAATTAATTTTGATTTCTTAGCTCTCGGTTTCAAGTCAATTAATTGATTTAGCTTGTTCCGAGGACTTGAAATCGACACTACTGCTAAGAAATTTTATCACACTCTCTCTGTCTTTCGACTAATCGAACTGCTCTTCTTGCCCTGATGACATTCCTAACTTTTTGGAGAAAAACTTCGCAAAATCCTTATGTGTCCTGAAAGTCCAGACTTATGCCTAAGTTATGCAATAGATTGGGTAATTAAATACAATAGCTACCACTTAGCTAACTGTTAATGAATATTTAAATTTGGATTTTAAATTTTGATTGAATGATTCTATTTCTAATTTGCACAGTGAATCAGTTTGATATGCTCCAAGTTGACATCTAACTTCTATCGATTTTGCTTTGACATTTGAGTTATTATAGCTAAGAAATATCAAAAATATATATTGCCTTTGCATACGATACCGTTAATTACTTATACTCGTGGCTATTAATACCATCTGACACAATTTTGCAAACATTCAGCGCAGAAAACGATAGCAGTTTAGGTAGACAGTTCAGTTGAATAAATTAAAACAATCTTAGTAGCAGCGAAATATGTACGTATCTTTAATACTTATTTATAAAAAAGAGATACATTAAATATAATTCATAAATATTCAAAAAAACACATCGAACATCCCTTGCGGGGATCGAACCCGCGACCTTTGGATTAGAAGTCCAACGCGCTATCCTCTGCGCCAAAGGGACCTGTGTGCATTGCGTTTCTATAACATTATATCAAAGACATCTTCCATCAGTGTTCTCTTTGCTCACATTGTACTAAAAAACAAACAAATAAACGTTCCACTTTGTACCGATAGATGTCAGCTATTTTCATAATAACGCAAGAATTAATCTTTAAACAATTAAATAATTATGAGTCAGTAAATAAAGACGGCGACAGTTGTAAAATTCTCATTTGCCAATTGAAGATTTGATTTCATTTGACATTTTAAACTCATTGGTCGATTATATGATTAGCTGAGTACTTGAGAATTATATGAAATACAGTCCACATTTTCCGGTTGATGTCTACGCTATAAATTGGTATTGCTAAGGCACTCAAATTTGAATTTATATTTAGAGGAGATTGTATTTTTATAATATTAATAGCCAAGTTTTACCACATTCTTATTTTAATATCTCTATTTCAGTGAAATTAGCCTCTGTACTATATATGACTTTAGTGTCAAAAAAAATTCTCACTAAATTAATTTTTTTTTGAATAACTACGGATTTGAGCATTGTCATTAAGATTCATTTAGTTTCATTTTGAGTTGAAACTGTAATTCACAAATAAAATATTATGATAAGTTTAGTGATGGTGAATAAAAACATGAATTTTGATGTGACAGTTTTCATTTGATTATTGCACATTGATATATGAGATATTTTAGCCCTGCTCTATATTAAAATATAGTGACATTTCAGCGGAACCGGTTCTTAGCGCGACAAGCTCAATCGAAGCATTTTTAATGGAACTCCAGATAGCAGAAGACTTAAAGAGTTAAATTATGGGGCAAACTGTTTTCTTTTCATTTCAATCCACGCTGAAAAAATCCCGGTGATAAAATATAAAATAAAAAAAGACGCAGCAACATACACATAACAGTTCTTTACTTTTGCTGTAATGAATATCATAGCGTAAACGTGTTTTAGTAAAGTTCCCTTGAAATTGGTTCTTGATCAATTTCGAAATTTTTTTTTTAGTGTTTTTTTTTAGAGTATTAGAGTGACGAGAAACAAATAAAACGCAGATGTGAACACTGTAAATATGTCCATAAGCTTTTGGTCGATTATAGAAATTTTTCATGTTGAGTAAAAAAACCAGGACTTCCATCCTTTTCCATAAAACTTCAAAAACATACTTTGAATATGTTGCCGTAAAATGGTTAAGTATTTACGAAAGATTCGGCTATTCGTTACTAACACAATTTTATTGAAAATACTAGAGAGCAAATGTTAATTTTAGCATTTTTAATTGCTCAATTTTCTCAAGTTTTAATTCGAAAGAATATTTATACAAAGCGAAATTTAAATATCAAGTTCCACAAAAACTGCACTAACTATGGTTTAAGTATTTACTCAAAAATGGTTTGAAACATAACTGTACCCATTTCATTTTCTCAGATGGAGTGGAGTTACCACAGCATACCTGCCCCCAATACAATTTCCACTCATTCCGTCATGCATTCAAAAGAAACAAAATGGTGGCAAAGTGCAATCGCTCCGCCTATAATTTTTACAAGCGGTAGGGATCTGCCATTCATTTTACACACACAGTCTTAACTTTCTCATCGAAGTCGTGTTTCTCGCATCCCCGCTTTTTGGCATGATTCCCATTTCGATCATAAGACAAGAAAGATGTCGACGACGACATTGTGGAAAGGTTTTTGGTAGCAAAGAACGAGTTACCTTCGACTCCCTTGCACGGGGATGGAATTTATTAAATTGATTGGATTTGTGCAGCTCGATGAGCTCCCCACTGGCGTCGCACGATATCTAAACTCGATTTCGAGGGGAGCCTGTGCGCCGACCGAATGGTATTGGGTCGTGGGGATTTGATGAAGAATGGCATGGGCCAACAATCATGGATGGGTTGTTATTGCTGGACAGGTAGGTGTGAGAAAATAGATACGCACACCACACGCAGAAATGATAAGATTTTGCATGGAAGTAGGTAGTAGAAATGGTTGCGACTGAGAATGGATCGCATGAATTCTGGGAGTTTGTCCGTGTAATAAACAATCTCTCATTTATCGTTTCGATGTAATTTATCGGATGCACGCGAAATAGAAGGGACGGAATGGAATTGAATCAAATAAATTGCCAGGGATAAAATAATTTATTGGGATAGTAGTTGGGCTCGTGAGATTGGATCAAGTTTTGTAGGCTGTTTCGCTGTGTAGAATTTAATTCTGTGTTCTTCGAGAGACGCCATTTTTATAGCTATAGTTAGTGCAAGACGTAGCGGTATATTTTTGAAACTGACTTTTGACTTTTTTCTGCTGGGAAATGATGTAAAATGTAAATAGAACAATTTCTATTAATATATTACTGAGTTTTTTAGTGGATAAGGACTTGGAAATACATTTTTTTCATTTGCAGATGGTTCGAAAATGGCCCGTATTCCATAAAATAGTTATTTTACAATAAAAGTTAAGGATGTTTTCGTGTTTAATTTTCAACAAAATATATATTTAATTTGCAAGTGTACATTGGCATCATATAGCTTTTTTTAAAACATTTCTTGCAGATAAATAGCTCATCTTGGGCCAAAAAGGAGCAACTTCACAGATTGTTAGAGCCATCTGTATTTTTATGATAGTTTTTATTCGTATGCGCCGCCCATATTCTCGACACAAGAAGTGTTAAACTTGATGCTATGCCTTTTTAACAACTCTATGTGTTCAGTTATAAAAGTGGAATTTTTAAAAACTATTTTCTAAAAATATTTTAAACATTCAAAATATCATTTTGGAAAAGCGCTACATTCTCCAAAGAAAATTGCATAATCCACATTAATTCAATTTGAAATCAATGTGCAAAGGCAGTAAAAAGAGAAATGCTCGTAATTTTGAAGTATCCAGACGAGACTCCAAATGTCCAGCCATTATCGGACTTAGAGCTTAAATACATACTAAAACAGTGGCTGGAGATTTAGTGGCCGGAAACCGAGTGTCTCGTGTGAAGCGAACATTAGTTTGTTGGCTAAACAAAAATAGTAAACATATATTATTGGAGGTATTTGCTCTTTTCTCCGAGTGGTTCTACTTGAAATTTTACAGGTATCAACAATTTTAGCACTTCGCATAACCAAAAATATGTTAGATAATTATAATTAGCAAGTTTTAGGGAAACTAGAATGGAGGAAACATTGAGTTAACAAATCCTGTCAATGATTTTTCAGGATAACTTACAGGAACACATAGACGGAGCGTGAAGAACTTACGCAACTCATAGATGCTACATATTTTCTTGCATTTATATCTATCGATATATGTATCCATCTATCTAATTGGACTGAATTTGAACTCCAACTTTTTTAAATTTACAATAAAATGCCCTTAATCATATGGTGGTGGGAAACGTTTTAGTGAATTTGTATAAGTACCTAGGTATTTGGAGCTATTTGTTTATGTGAAAGCAAAGTAAAGACAATGCGCATCAGTTATGTTTTTTGCTTGGTTTTGGATATTTTTAACCCCATACGGGAGCGAAGTGCCTAAAAATAGGCAAGAAAAATTTGTAATTGGCATACCATTACGAAATTTACAGACCACATTGATGGGCGCAAGAAATACGCTTATATAAAAAAGAAATCCATTGACCCTCCTGAAAATTTTTGCTTTTTATGAAATTTTATTGATAAATTTGATAGTTTGCTTCACAGTCGAACTAAATTCTGCAAAATTTCTCATCGCACAAGAACGATTGAAATTCATAGGGCATATGGGTGTTGAGTAGGACCAAGTCTGATAGAAGTTTATATACTAACTGTACTTTATAAACGGGGAAAATCTCTGCTACAATTCTCTACTTGACGTCATTTTCACTTCATTCTCCATTAGTGCGTTTCTTTATGAAACTCTACTGCCATGTCTCACCACGCTGATTGGAATAGAGGAAGTGTTTCTGTAATGGCATGAGTAGAGTTTGACCATTCCACCATTTGACAATATTTTCACGGTCAT
Source organism: Nemotelus pantherinus (assembly GCA_963978885.1). Lineage (NCBI taxonomy): Eukaryota > Metazoa > Arthropoda > Insecta > Diptera > Stratiomyidae > Nemotelus > Nemotelus pantherinus. The sequence goes on from OZ022266.1 coordinate 9,163,195, forward strand.
TTTTTGAAGTTGAGTTTGAATTCTCGTGATAGAGTTCAGTAGGACGCGCGTGAGAAAATGAAAGTTTTGTAGTTTCATGTTGAAAGAAAATAATGAAATTGAAATGTTGAGAATAGTTATCAAGGAACAATTAGTACATCGATTTACTATCATTGCTGTTATTGTTATTATTTATTTTAATATGCTATTTATATTTATACCATGTATGGTTTTGCTAGATGTGTAAAAAAACCTTGCTCGCAATCTTTAAGGAAAAAGTCAGTCGCATATTAATGCAATACGAGATACACCCTCACAGTTTTTGGAACATGTCTTTGTTGAAACCAGAGGGTTCCAGCAAACTCGCAACCAGAATGCTAGAGATATCTGCGAATCCCTCAAAACTGGTGCTGAACCCGTAGGATGTTTCTAAGGTCACTAATATTACCGTATAATCAATCGCATGAATATATTTGTCATATTCAACTTGTAAATATTTAGCTATTACAAATATACAATTAATCTTATGATATTTTACTATCTTATTATCTTTCTGTACTTAAACTTAACTTCCCAATAAAATTCGAATGAAATAAATGAATTCAAAGCAGTTTTTCCCAAGAAAGCAGCTTTGAAGTTTTCACTTTTCTATTTCTGTTCCAAATATTAACGTTCTATTCTTCTGCACACATTTCAATATTCTCAACTGAACTGTATAAAAAATGTCAAACTCAATCGGTAGAGTTCGGCGTGGTACATTCACATGACGTCATGTGATATAAATTTCCCCCTGCTCAAGTTACAGAAACGGACCACAGGTCTGATAGTACTGACAAAGGATTGCCAGCACTACTCATTTTTGTTGTTTTCGTGCCAGCAAATTGAAAACATTTAGCATTAAAATAAGTGATAAATATTTGAATTTCAGGCCCAAAAAAATTACGATTCCTATAATTTGCGATGCATTCATTGGATAAAAACGAAGTTGATACGGTGAGTTAAACTTGACGTAAAGCATTTCAACAAGACCGAAAGCCAGTCAAGATGCTTGTGTAGCATGCGAAAAATCGGCAAGTATTTTTTCCCCTCATAAATGCTCCATATTCAAATAATGCCGCACAAAAAATTATTCGTATGTGAACTTGAGCGCAAAAGTTACCATGTAGTTTGGCAATGCTACCGCCACCTGATTGACTAGAGTGGTCAGATCAGGCGATTGAAGATACCGTTATCACTAATAGTGGTTTTTAGTGAGTCAGAGTGACAAAGGGGAGTCACATTGAAACATGCAGCCACGGCAGTTGTCGCGAAATAATGAGGGAATTCGAGTTTAGGAGTTTTGGGGGAAGTGAAAGCTGAAATGGGTAGCTGGTTAGTGAGTGATGTAAAAACGCGGATTGAAATTATACCGAAATGTATGATTCCGTGAATATCAAAGGTGAAATTTCGGATTTATCGTGCAAATGAAATTAATTTTCAGTGAAAATAGTTAAACAAACAAATAGAGTCGACACTGAGCTGAACACATTAATGCAAGCCGAGAGTGAATCGCCTCTAGAATTTCCATCAAGTCGTCAATTGAACCGGAAGTATCCATACCCAAATAATCGCTCAGCACAATTATTTATAGTAAAGTATGGGACTTTTGAAAAGTATAAAGCGTAAGATTTTCGGTAAGACTGTTTTACTGTGAACTGTGCAGAACAGAACGAAATCTAATCTAAATAGAACCTTTTGTAAATTATACAAAAGAAAATTTGATATTTTAGAAAACATTATTTTCATATGCGTATAGTATTGATTTTATGCGGTTTTTTCGTTTTAAACGAAGTTTTAAATAAGAGATCGGAGGAATCGAAAAAGTTTTAAATTATTTTTAAATTACTAGACTTAAACTTTTTGGCTTAATGATTAAATGATTTACCGTGAGGAACTTTACTTTTTAGATATCGCTGGCCTGTTTGGCTTATTAATTCTAGGGAGGGATTTCGGGTCAAATTTATTTTTAGGCCGAAGTCATAGAGCGTAGCTCTCGTAGATCGCCCATAACTTCTGAAGCCTGAGGCAGTCTGCCTCCAATTAGGTCTGCCTCTGAGATGGAGGGAGAATTCCCCTTTTAGCGAACGCGTTTTGTCGCGTCTCGACTGGATCTGGTTTACCAGCCTATACCTGTGAGTTCTGTGGCTCTGTAGGAACGAAAGCCTTCCCCCGTCTTGCAGCTATTGTGTGATTCAGTGACGGGTGATAGAACGTAACGCACTCTTTTTATTTTCAAGGAATCAGTTCAGTCTATTTTTTTATGCCCCAGTCCAGTTGCATGAAACTAATAAGCTAGCACACCAGCATCCTTCGAGTGTGAACTAGAGGGTGCTTTCAGAATGCGAACCCGGAATCAAATCAAAAGCTAATCATAATTGCCATAGAAAATGCATAGCTCATGTACCCAGTTTAAGTAAACTACGGTTCACTGGGCTTACTTTCAAAAAACTATTCGCAACAAATTAAACATACACAACCTAGACCTAGAATGAAGTTGTTTTTCAAAGGATGATTCAAAATATGTTTCTAAAACGTCAAAATACTTGCAAAGATATTTTGCAAAGATGTATGTTCGCAACGTAAACTATATTTTCCAACGCATTCCCATCCTCTTCTCACCAATCGCTCGCCTATTCTGCGTATCCTGAATGATCTAAGTATTCTATTTCGTTTATTTATTGACATCGTATTTTTAAAATCCATCTTCTACTCACACCAACCAACTCCATTTTCCGCTTCTTCCACACGTAGCAATTTTATTTAGTGGAATCCCTCCACATTCGGCTGAAATGGAGAATAGCCATTTATTGCGGCTCGTACTAACCGGAATTCACGTCGCGTCCTCGAACCGAACACCAACTCCCGCACCTTTCACATCCCCAACCCCTAATCGCTAAACTGCCGCCGACATCATCTCTCCGCCAAGCTAGAAGAGGCTGATCCTGGGTGTTACCGCGCCTTATTTGTAATTTATATGGATACTTTAATGCTCAAATTGCTTTCCGAGGAAATTTTATATACACTTAAGTGTAATGGACAATAATTAATTTTATTTGGTTGTTTATGTCTTATGCGTAGATTCCCGGCCCGATTCGGCGAGAGCTTTTCCTTTCCAGGTTATAGGAGAACGGGACGATACGATGGGAAAAAAATGTTTTTATGGCTCGGGGCCACTTCACGAGATTAATGCTTTCTATTTTGTATATTTAGTGCTTGTGGATGCTGTACATGGTACACGGTCGATGCGATGGTCGTTGTCGGCGTCGTCCTTTTCCATCCTGATTCGGAACATGCTCAAGCTGAAACGATTCTTCCTGGCCTGCCTGGCAAAATATATTGCCCGTATTACTACATACATTACGAGCCTCAGTGGCTGTTGTTAGTTTCTGATACGTTTACGATGATTTTTCTCCACGAATGGAAAATGCTGCTCATTTATTCGGCAATTTGGTGGGTAGATTGCAGAGTATTAAGGAGATTTATAACGATGTTGCAGAAATTGGAAATTTCTATCTTAATTGCATGGAGTGAGATAAAGTGAAAAGAGGCGTATGCGTACGGATTTAGAGTCATTTGAAATCGATGTGGGTCTAAAGAGCTGGAAATTTACTTCCAGGCTAGTAGCGTAAATATAAATTTTCTTTTTATCTAGCATAAATTAAGTAACTACTCCGAAAAGTGAATAAAATGGCTCGCTGTACTATTTTTCTACTGCTTCACGAGTGTTTTATGGACAGCGTTTTGTGACTAAAAATTACACCAAGCCACGTCGAGGTAGGTAAAAGTCGTTTTATTAAAAACATTCGCAGAGCAGGACATTTTTATTTTGAAGTGGGAATATTCCACAGTTGATGTTGTTACATGCATGCACCAAAGTCACATCACCTTAACTACACGGTGTCCTATATATTTGAATACAAAAATATATTAAGATATAAGAACAAGTATTTAATATTAAGCCAAGATTTTTAGTGAAATTTAATGGTACATGAATAGTTAAAAACCTACAGCAAATGTTTTTTGATTTTTTTTTTAACAAATAGTCCACGTATGAATTGCATCGCACTCCACTATCTAAACAAGACCGATACAAATTGTATGTTTCGTTATAGCATGTGGTTTGATAACGGGACTTTTTTGTGAAACTATTAGAAAGAAAAATGTTCGTTTCATATTTAAACAGTACACTATTTTGGAAGATTTTTATTGAAATTGTAAGAGTTTTATATACTTGGACGTTTTTCTGAGTTTTAGTTAAATAGAAGCGTGATTATTTTCAACAACAAACTGTTTAGTTTCATGAAAAAACACACTAATTGGTGTCAGAAGTGGGATTCTATTTCGTTAGTGAATCATCTTTTAACGAATTTTCGAACGGTGAATTTGTGGAATAAAAAACTTGAACTTCCTTGAAAAACATGCGTGCTAACTAATATTTGAGAAATTTCGGACATACTTAGAGATCATTGTGAGTATTAGTGAATTTCGTGTGAAATAGTGTCGAATTGAAAAAACACTGCCAAAGCTAGTAAGTGAATCATCGTTAGCGGAATAAAAAGTGGAATCACGATTTGTTGATCATCGGAAATAAGCCATCTTTGCTATCACGACTAAATAAGGATCTAAGACCGAAAGAGATGGATCCAATAAAGTTTAAATTTCCAGATGATGAAAAGGGCAAAGAGCACACTCATAAAGAACCAAATAGCGTTGAGGAGAATCTAATGATAGGTTTGCTGCTAAAATGTCTTCCATCTGCGACAAGCTTGCGACAGAAAATTCGACCAAACAACAAGCCGTGAAACTTGACCAAGAAAGATTGGATCAGAAACTGGATTAATAAAGACAAAAATTTGATATGTAGCTCCTGAACATTAACGAACATTTGGCGCAGCGGATTAGAAATAAATGGCCAATAGCTGAAGAAATCAAAAAGTTGAAGAAATCTTGAAAGAGATATTCAAGATGCAGATGCAAAAAAACAGCTCAACATTCTAGCTAGAAAAATAACAGAGGAATTGAAGAAAGAAAGGCAGAAGCTGGTGAGGCTTGGAGAATAAATCAATTCGCGAAAATCTGCAGAACATCTTTGACGACTGCATCAACTATGAGATAACCACTCGAAGCAACGATTTTTTATGCACAAACTTCTTGGACCATCTATAAGAAGCTATTCAAAGCAGTTGCAGAATACAGACGTTGAGGTGGTCGAGAACACTATGAGCGGAATTTTGTACACAGTTTTAGTGAAAAATCAAATTAACTATTCTAGTGTCATTGGCACTTTGGATATGAGATATGGCGAATGTTACCGGAAGTCGATTCATCGTCCACTGCTAAGAACGTGCACTCAGAAGCCAGGAAAAATCTTACACCAGCCTGCTCAAGAAATCAAACAATTAGTACTTCTGTATTAATCTGCGTCAGAACGGGACGAATCAGTTTTAGAGCGCGTAAAGTCCGCGAAGAATGTGAATATCAAAGAGCAACAACCATCGAAAATTCATCAGATGATGAAACCTTCCGGTGTTTAAGCTGTGACTCGGGCTGCGACTCTTTAGCTTGGACTCGAGAGAGCGAAAGATCAAATGGACGAACATGAGAGGCACATGAGAGACCTATTTTAACTGGCGGAGTTGGTCAAAGACATATTCTAGCTCATGGAGTAGGTTCGCCTTCGCAAAGAATTGGAGTCCGGCGAGGTCAAATGCTGGTAATATCAAAGTATTTAGCTTACCATTGACAATACTAAATCAGGCAGTTTATTTTGTTCGACTTTTCTCATGTGCGCCCGTACTCTGTCCCGTAAATTGCAATCGATTGTGGAAACATAAGCTATTTGTTGTGTATGGGAACATTTTATAGATACAGATTAGTATTGGTTAGACATACATTAGGTTATAATATATAGATTCTTTATGGTTATTGCGACTCTCTGTACTTAGAAATGGCTATGACACTAAACTATGGAAGACAGGGACTTTTTAATTTTGAAAATACGGAGAAAAAGAGTAGGTCCGGAGCTCAATAGCCATGACCATCCTAAACTGCTAGTCATACTTTTGTTTGAAAGGTCTATTGGATTATCTTCGAAACGCAGTTTATCTATAATCTGTACAGTGAAAATAACTTTGGTTGCAAGCAGTGGCGGCTCGTCCTAATGTTCACTTTCGCACGTGAACCCCCTCAAAGAAATCAATTATTCAAAACTAATAATCTATACATATTGAACAAAAATATTGAACTACATTGAACAATATATAACTTGTTATGGCAGCACATAATGCTACCTGCCGATCATTTTCGTATCTATTATCCCAGAAACTTTCTATTCCTACATACAAGCCATACAATTTTCCTATCTGCTTATCTCTACTGTTTTCTGTACTAGCGATCGCACGTGCGATTATCTGGCTGGAATTAGGGGGCTAGAGGAGCATGCGAGGAAGCGAGGGGTGCATCCATTTAGCTCGTCTCAGTACTAGCAGGGGGTTCACACTCAGAATGTGCGATCGACAACCAATTTGATGCATTTAGACATTGTTGTCGGTGGTCAGTTCTATTCGCTGATTAGTGCTGCCGTTTCGAGCGTTTTACATATACATGTATGTATGTGGATTATTCTACCCTTCTAAGCATATACATTTTGGTACTTTCGAGATATTCAATGATTTGTGTTTTAATTTGTACTGGAGGTATATGGAAGTGCATTTTTCAATATTGAATTTAACATACCTCCACAAAAATTTTTTATAGAATGAGGAAATAGAGTATGTAATTTTTGAATGTTAAATCAAAAATGAGAAAAATGCAGATAGAACGTTAATGCGCAGTATTATAACAACTATTGGGTTTAATTTTACTATTACCTTTATTTGTGTCTCTATAATTTAAAAACACGTTTAGAATTTAATTCATGGTAGAAAGAAATAAATTTTCTGAAATGTTTGCTGTGAAATAAATACTAGTAAAATATATTCAGTATCTTAGAAGATTAGTCTTAAGAGAAAGTAAATGCTTGGAAATGATTTGGGAGTTTAATTTCTTTTGTCGCCTATTCTAAAACTATATACATTTGAATGTGTTGGCAGGTTCGATTGTGCAAAGATAGTCTGGGCACTTAATGAAGTCATAAAACACCGAAGGTTTTGGAGTGTGGATATATGAAAAATTTTATACAAGAAGAGTCATACCGTTTTTTAAATAAATTCTGGGATTATGTGTATCTAGAACTGTTTGTAAATTTTAATAAAATTTATTGATATCGGTGCATCCGTTATGCTGTAATAAACCATAAACCTGTTATGTTTTTTATAATTTTTTTTTCACTCATTCTAAAGCAGTTTTGCGATGTTTCGGCAAATTAACTAAAACAAATGCAACTCTTAAGAAAAGTGCAAAGTAAATATGTATTCATGTGCCCAATAAAGGTTTTTTATTTTTGTGAACCCCCATAAAATTAGGTCACGAGCCGCCACTGGTTGCAAGTCAACATTTGGTACATTGGCTAAAAAGTCTTCAGGGCGCATTGGAAAGTTCAGCCACAGTAGTAGATATCTTGGAATATTTCAGCCTAATCAACGTTGAAGATACGTCACAGATAAACGACAGCTATTAGGCAGTGAACAGAAACTCAATAGATATTTAACAGTGAACTTATAAATCATACATTATTGCCTGTCAGCCTGAAACTATATATTTGAACAAAGTTCTACAAAATCATTAGAGTGCACTGAATATCAAAAATTAGAGCTGCACGGATTATCTCGCGTACGCTCAAAATTTTGTCGGTTTTAGGTATCGAGTTAAGGGGGTTTGAAAAAAGATCTAGTGCTAGTTCTGATGATATTAATTCATATACATTTTTCGCTGTCACTTTTGTTGTCGTTTTCATACTTCAAAATGTATTATGGCCCAAAAAGTATTATTTGAAACAAATAAGTAACTAAAATACATGTATGTCTAAAAATTAAACAATCTAATGTTTTCCTATCAAATTAACTGACAAATACTGTTGTGTATGGCACCCTACAATAGGTTCTTCGATTCGAGATTTAAAGTTTTAATTTAAAGTTTTCATTGCTTTTGTAAGCTTCCGGCAAATAATAAATAAATAAATAGGAATCCTAAAGCCTTATCTTTAAGTTCGCTAACAAAGCTACAAAATACTGACCTCTAATTACTAAATCTGCAAAAAACTCCCAGAACTCCATGAAATTGCTGGAGTTTCTTGCAATTTCTAGGGTTGAGGTAAAATCACTCGAACAGCGAGAGAGGGAGAAAGAGAGAACTGCTACACTGAAGCGGATAGATTTGAAACACTGTTATGTGTCGCATATACTGCAAGAATCTATTTCTAAAGCAGATTAAACTTCCAGAAATACTGCAAAAATCAACTGAGAATTTCACAAAACGGATAAACTTTACGTATTGAACGTAGACGCTGAGCCTTGAGAGTCGCGCGGATCTCCTGTAACTACTAGAAATTACGAAAAATTGTTGAAATTACTAGATGCGCTAACAGCTACTGAATTTAGTAAAAGGATGAAAATATATCTACCACTAAATTAACGAAAACCTGGAAAAACTATCGAATCGATTTAAATAGCGGAGCTACTATTGATGGAAACGATTAATCATGGTAGAATTTAGATGAAACTTCCATAGCTGCTAGTAGGTATAATATTGGAAAAGTGTGAAAAATAAAAAATAAATACCTGAGCCAAATTGATAGAGCTACGTGAAAATATTAAATTCACGCAGGTCTGCTTGGACTACGCCAAACAGATGTGATCATTAGAAATTTCAAGATGGTTCTATTTACGCGAAACTGTTAGATCCAGACTGATAGAACTAGAACAAAAAGTTGTGGCGAAAGTAGAAGAAGAATTTTTATCTTAACTGGAAATATGTTAATTAGGTATTTCATTTCACTATTACCAATACGAAAATAATTTCTGCTGTTAAACAAATTCTGTAAAATTCTACTCTTACTTTCGTTGTAAATTGAAGTTAGTTATTAACTGATTGTCTGCCTCTACATCTTCAGCACGCACGGTTCACCATCACACGGTCTCAATCGATTCCAGGCAATCAGAATCAACTTGACCTAATATGGTCATGTTAAAACCCATTGGTGCAGGGCCGAACAAATTTGAGTAAATAATATGTTCACAGGATGAAACACGAGGACCTTTCTCGGAATGATAGCTTTGAGAACAGAAAATGATAAGAATATTGTCGAAAAGGAGATCAATATTGCGAAGGTTAACTGAAGATTGAAATATAACTATACTCTCAGGCGGACGCAATATTACAGCTGCTGTTTTGCAAGAACTGCGTGAAGAAAATTGACCTGCAAAAAGGTTCCACAACTGGAACAACCGCAAAAACCTACAAAAACTCCTTCAACTCCTGGCAAAGTTAGACTACTGTAGCTTTCATCCCGTTATCGCGGATATATTCTATACTTACTATATTATTTTTATAATCGCACTAATATAGATGTTTTAGCTGGAATACCAGTTGATGTGTAGTCAATATTATCTCGTAAGGAAATGTTTTTTTGTTTAGATGTACATATATGATTTGCTTGCATTGAACCACTTTCTTCCATAGCCAATCTCATATTTAAGTAAAAAGATACAAAAAATACACAACCACCCCCCCCCCCCCCCCCCCTTTTTTCTTTTCATTTCCATTGAATTTTCATCTATGATAGCTTTAATTTGATGACCACAAACACAATATCCAAGATTCGCAATGTCATATTAAACTCATCGAAATCAACTTATCTAAAATTCATTACGCCCAGACTCTCTCTACAATCTATTTTCTCCAGCACAGTGCAACCGAGCAGCGAAAAAACCGAATAAAATCGTTGTCGAGGCAAAAAAAAAACTGGATTAACAATCACAGTCAAACGATAACAGTTCCGCTTTCTCCGAGCATCCCTGCAGTCACGTCACAATCCACTCCAGTCGTCGTCTCCACACTCCAAACCAAATTTTCGGTAGCTGTACGACATCTTCCAATTGTTTTAATGAAATCAATTTTTCCTAAAGAAATTTGATGCCAAGCCCCAAAACAAATTGGTGTGGTGTTAGTAAGCAATTACTTTGCTTGCCGGAGAGAAAGTTTCGTTGCGAGGGTGGAGGTCGCCGTAGCGAGCGTGGGGTAAGTAAATACATAGTCCAGATGCATATTTGGTTCCCCGTTCGAACCCTGTAAACATTTACCCGCTACCCGGCACCTCCACCGAATAAATTCGATTGCAGGACAATCAAACTATACGAGAAACGAGCGACACATACATACCGCTCCGCTTGCTGCATTGAATTTTCCACTTTTCTCTGTACGGTCGTCGGTGGAAAATCGTCGATAATGGCGCTGGTCGGATGGTGTGACAGCGGCGACGACGAGCGGACGGACGGGCGGGTTGTTGGCGCATGGCCCGTTCCGTAACTGAATTAATGCAGCCAGATCGAGTACACGGGGCGGAGTTTGTGGCTCGTGGTAGCCGAGGAACGGGTCCCGGTCCATCCCTCGTGTCATGTGGATGCTGCGAGCGACAAAAGATTTCATCTGGACTCCAGCTGATTCCGTTATGATTTGATTCGCGGACGTCAAAGCGTTTAGGAGAGTTTTTCTCGGGCTCCGCTTTCCGTTTGATTTCTGGTTGTGTGGTGTCGCTTTGATGAGCTGAGTTGTGTTGTGGTGTGATCGAATTGATTATCGTCGTATTACATGCCCGATTGTCGTTGCAATCGGTAGAATATTGTCTGTGACTTTGCGAAGTGAATCGACCATTTCAGAGTATCCCGACCGTGCGGTACTTTTAGTGGTTTTTAAACGATTTGCTAAAATCTGTTTTGGCGCCTTGTAGATCGTTTTCGTGAAAAACTTTTGATTGCATTCAAAATCTTTGATTCGTGATTGACTTTCGTTAAGAAAGAAAAACTAGTGACACGTACTGTTTCCACGTAGATTTTTCGGGATTATCGTGATCAATTCATCAAATCATATTTGAATTTATGTATGTGATCAATTCATTGTTTTGTGTGATTTCATTGTATCCCATACAACAGTGTGAACTGCATTTGGACCTCCATACATCTACCTTCTTCTCCAAACTTCACAGCAAAAGTGTAAAAACTTTCCTTCGCATAGGTGTAAGTATAGATATCCCTACCTTCCATACTTACTTGCAAACTTTTGCAGAGTTTACCGTATCATTGTCTTCGATTGGCTAAAGTTTCAAAACGCGTAAAGTGTTTTTCCGTCAACCGTTCTCACAGTTTTCGCACCTGGTTTCGCAAGCATAAGTGGTAGATATTCTCGTTGATTTTTCAAGTTGTATATTGCTTGCTCGTTTGTGAAAATCTTAAAGCATTGTGAAAATTACGAAGTGTGAAGCGAACAAGTTACAATAGACTCTGGATTGAATTACAAGTAGAGAGCTGCGAAGGAAACTTGAAAGTTTTAATTGTGCACCTGGATAGAGTTTCGTTTAGTTTTCGGTGCAAGTAAGTAGCGGGTACGTACCCGCTAGATTTATCGAACAAAATTTTCACAGACGGAAATAAGGTAAATATTATACTTAGCTATAAAAATGAAAGATAAAATATTTAATAAAAAAGCTAGCAATAAATTTTGTGGTGGTCTAAATGGTCTGTTCAGTAGGAACATGCCTAAGAAATATTAGCATAAAAATATTCTAAAACATTCTACTGGGTCGAAAAATCAAGTTTTCCAGAATGGATGTATTTCTGGTTCTTTTTGTATTTAGTTTTGCAATTTAAATAAAATAGTTTGGTGAATAAAAACTATACGATGTTTGCCGAATCTACAATTTCACGTTGCCCGGTCTTTTCTCTCTGCTTTTAACTTTAATTTTTTGCTGTCCTCATCGTTTTTCTTACTCAGTCATTGTGGTCATTGGGTTTTGCTTTATTAAAACTAATATCAACCAAGACTCATTTTATTCAATCCATGGACCGATCAGATTTCTCTCGGCGGCAGTTGATGGAAAAACTTTCTGAAATATTACCTGAGACCGTTTGCTCTTTTTGAATAATTTTTCATAAATAATGGGTGGCGGCAAGTTACAATAATGCATGAAAAATGTGGAAGCACAAGTGAAGGCTAGTAATAGGTCGGTTACAGATCAAGAAGATTTGATAGAGCGGCTTGGAAAAGTGGTAAACGAAAAGGAAGTAAAGGAAGAAGCTAGTTTTATCATTCGATTTCGATAATATTCTCTCGAGCTTGCTGGTTAAACGAGAACTGGGGTTATATATAAAGATATCTACAGTATAAGTATTAAATAAGAGGCTTAGGTTACAAATTACAATATGATTTAGAACGATAAGTTCTGAAAAAAAGACAGTCTACCGTCGAAATATCGATAACTGTTGAAATATGTTTATCTTCAAAAGGAAGATTTTTGTGTATGTCAGCATTTTTAAGCGCGAAATTCTAGCATATCAGTAGCTTATGCTTGCTTGTTTAGTGCGTTTGGTAGAATATGTAATGGTTGGTCTGATGATCTGTTTAAAAATATTCGGCATTTCGTTGGTAATAATTCGTTTGTGCTGCATGTGTGAATAGTTAGTCCTAAGTGTTCCATGCTATATGCTCGTCGTCTACTGTTAGCTGGTTTGGATTTTGCTTTCTTCGTTTTGTCAAAAATATTTCTTGCGTTTTTTTCTATATTTGTACGTACACTCTAGAAAGTGGGTCTATAATTAATACTTTGATAATAGGAAATATATTCATTTTTTCGTTTAAAATAACGAATCACAAATTTTTTTACACATTCGATGTGCATTTTTTTGCTTTTACGTCATATCAGCTGAATAATACACAGCTTTTTTGTAAATTGAAGCAAAAAGAGTGTAAATTTACTAGTTTGCTATTTACCTTTGCACCAAAGCCATAAAATTGCATCATTATTTAGGATAAAATTACACCATTTGGTCGTAAAAAATATATTCTTTTTTCGCCCTTTTGTAAATTTACATCTTTAATAGTAGGAAACCAGTTTCCTACTACCATAAGGGTAAAATTCAAGCAACATTTTTTTGAATGTAGCTTCCATTTTAGGAAATATTGCATTAGTGTGTAATAGATAAGAAGAAATTGATTCAACACTAGGAGACTCTTCTCCATCATATTCAAATGCGAAACAGTGGGTTTCAGCATTTAAAAAAGGTCGTACGTGCACTGCTGACGCACCACGTTCAGGACGCCCCATTGAGGTCATAAAATCGTGATAGAGGGCTGCAGATTGTAAATAAGCAAGATAGCTGGGACTACTGGAATATCAACTGAATGTGCGCGTAATATTTTCCATGAGCATTTGTGCATGAACAAGCTCTGTGCAAAGTGAGTGCCGCGTTTGCTAACGCTCGAACAAAAATTGAGCCGGAAAACTGTTTCGACCGCGATTTGGCACTCTAGAAGCGAGATCCCAGCGAGTTATTGCAAAAATTTACAGCTGTGTATAATACTTTGGGTAACTATTACACGCTCGAGACGAAACAATTAAAACAATGGACTGGATCAGATCAACCGATCCTAAAAAAGGCAAAAATAACTTTTTCGGCGAACAAGGTGATGGCGAATGTGGATGGGAGGCAAAAGTAATAATCTTCATCTTGTGGTGATCTGGTAAATATTATGCAGGGATGCAACGTTTGAAGGATGAGGTAGAAACAAAACGACCTCGTTCCGCGCGGAAAAAATCTTTTTTCGCCACGACAACGCACCCGATCACACCTCAGTCGTTACGATGGCTGCATATTCACCAGATTTAGTGCCAAGTGACCATGATCTGTTTCCCAATCTTAAAAAATGGCTCAGAGGCAAACATTTACGACCAACGAGGAGGTCATCTATGGTGCTAATGTGTATTTTGAGGGGCTCGACAAATCGGACTTTAAAAACGGTATTACTGCTTTAGAACACCGATTTGAAAAATGTATTATAGTCTTGATGGAGATTATGTAGAAAAATAACTCATACAAAATCGTTTTTCTTTATCATGCTGGAAATTTTTCACCCCACTCTCGTAGATGCAGCTTTCGTCTGCAAAAAGTGAAGTTTTCGTTATGGACGCCATTGGGGTGTGATGATGTACAACAACGGAGACAGAGGTGAACCTTGCGGGTTTCTAGGCTTCTACTGGTCGTGTACTGGTTTATTCGAACCAAAAAAATATATGGCCTCCAGAAACGATACAATTAGCGGGCTGGGAATATGGAAATGATGCATTTTACGATAAGTCCTGCATGCTTGACTTTGTAGAATCCTTTGGTAGCGTCGCCTTTTTTGATTGAATTCATTTATAAAATGTTTTTGAAGTGGTGCGCTTTGAATTTGATATTGAATTGTACGAAAAATCGCATTGGCAATAATAGTCATTTTTTGGATTACATTGCCTGACAAATTTTAACTCTTGATGATTTGTGTTTATTGAGTTCTGCTATTATCTAATATATCTTTGTCATTTCCGTGTGGGGAAACTCTTCATCTCTTTGAGCCGTTGCTGCTTGATTATTGATAGAACTTTCCTCAATGTCTTCCTTTTGATCATAATTCTCCGTCATTGTTGGATTTTCGTTCAACTGCAGCTTCAGCTTTTTCCGTGTCACAGCAAATTTATATTTCTGTTTAAAATATTTTATCAATCGCCAAAAATTATCCTCTCTCAGCTTCATGCTTTGTAATCAATGTTTGTTCCTAAGATCCCAGTTTATGTTATTTTTCGGCCGGTTCGCTTTTTTTTATGCTAGGATTACCTACATATATTTTTTATGACCTTCTTAATGTCTTTCGGGTGCTCGTACAGTTTATAGATTTCTTTCACCTGGATAATTTTTGCTGATAGGGGCCTATTTTTTTGTTTTTTATTTTGCTCTATTAATGTCGTAAGTAGTTTAATGTATTTGCTGAGAGGTTTTGTTAACTATTGCGTCATAGAAAGCGTGCCAGCTAGTTGCTCTCTTGTATCGGAGAGTATTGTCTATGTAGGCATCTATCAAAAAGAGCACTGGTTTATGGTCGGATTAGATTTCATCCAGTACAATAGGCCGCACACTTATATGTTGAGGGCATTGTTGTTGGTTATGCCGAATTTGATAGGCTCACTGGAAATATTTGGGCTAACTTGTTTGTTCATGACAAACTTCTTCGGTATGGGCCGTCCTTTTATAGTACTCCTGTCACTTCAGAGTCTGTTTTGTGGTGAATAATATTTCTTCTCCCGAGAATAATGTTGGCACCGCTTTCCCAGACAATCTATCTTTTCTATATAAGGTGTAATTAGAAAATAGGAGGCAGTCTTTGGGTTCCAGCAATGCTTCTTGAATAAGAACTATGTTAACCTTGCAGTCGAACAAGAATTGTATTTGTTCTCCCGTCTTATTGTTTATGGAATTTGCTTTAAAAATCTTTATGGTACAAAATTTGGGTCTTTTTTATTTGCAAATATATTTGGTAATTTGGTAAAAAATAGAAAAATTAAAAATAAATAAAAAAAATGCATGATGATCGCCAGCATAGCATCATGCAACACAGCTATGTCTAAAAAGAGTTTTGTGCATAATTTTCAATCATTTTTGTATAATATTTAAATCTAGTCAAATATTTACGAAAAACTAGTCTTTCTCCTAAAACATACTGTCTTCGTACGACTTCCGTAATCAAAATAATTTTAAGAGATCTTATCCGTTTTCCTCACTACAATACACAACAAAAATTGAATTAATCCGTCTGCACACTTGCATGGCTAATTACTATTCATTTAGAGCCTGATTGTGTGTAAATTCACAGGAAAGGTATGAAATAAAACACTTGAACTGAAGTACGCATTCAATCGTTGTTGAACAAATGCGACTCAAGGAAGGTGTAGAGGCATAGAACTAAAGTGTAGATTTGCTTACAAATAGTTTTTTTTTTGTTAAAAAAAGCGATTGATATCAGTCGGGTTTACTATAAGTGTAAAATAAGCGTGACGATCCAGAAGCCTGGATCGGGCAAAACATTTTTTTCCTCTACTCTCAGAAATTTGCATTTGAAGAAACTTCAAGCGAAACGAAATGATGAATTGAGTCCTTCAACCGTTGCCGACGTTTATCTTTCATCTTTGAATGGTATTTGCAATTAAACGTCCTCCTCATCGATCCGACGAAAACCTAATTATTATTTTATTGATCCCACGTGCTCCGTTATTTCTCTAAAACTTCGTCGATATTATCAATATTAATGCAAAACGGTTAATCGAATGAAATTTTCATCGTCGATTATCAGATATTAATTGAGGAAAATTAATTAATACGGACGATATTTTCAGCAGCGGCAAGGTTGTTTCGTGAAGTACAGGAAAATTCGATTAAAACTCTAGTCTGGTTGAAGTGGAGGATAATCAAAAATAACATCAAAGCCATAAACGTGTTCGAAGGTCAAAAACGTTAAATTTAATGCTATTTCGGGTTTTGCTCCACGTGGATAGAACTCAATTTTTTTTTTCATTTCAACACAGGAAAATATTCATGATGCGAATTCCAACGTATAAAATCAATTACCCTAACCCGTATTACTTTTCGAGTTTCCATCGAAGCTTACCACAAAAGGTAATGAGGTGAATTAGAAAGATTATGGATAGTTCTATGAATTTTAAACAGCATATGCTTCAAAAGTGTGACTGCCATAGATCTACGTGGTTATATTATTCAATCCACCATCAAATGCACAGGTCATCAAATTTTCAAAGAAAGGCAACTAATTCAATAAAACCAACCGAAAATCGCGTAGCCACGGATACGTGAGTCCGTGCAATTCGTGAACGGAAAATTCAATCCGAAAAACCAAAAAGTGATCAATTAAAATGCAGTTTGAATAATTGACGATAATTAACAACATGGACTCGATGGACAGTGTTGGAGCGCTTTGGAAATGCTGCTATGCAGCAGCTTGGACTTGGTTTCCGGCTGTCTGCTGTACACTGCAGAATCCCATAGAAGCATCGGACGTTAGTAGGTAGCTGGGGCGAGGCAGGATTGGCCGCAACTAACCAGTCAATTGCATTTACTGGCGAATACAAGTGATACCGACTGGGTTCGAGCGCATCCAAGCGACTACACTCGAATGGGGCTGATGCTGATGAGCCGCAAGTTAATTTCAACCATTTGAGCAATAAATTTGTAATGCATACAACGAACGGTCTATTCACTCATCTATCGGCTATTAAGTGCTGCGTGTGTGTCGTCACCGTACAACTTTTCTATGTGTTCGCCGTTTTGGCAGTGAAGAGGACTCGCGGCTGAAGCCAGCCAATTTGCAAATAAAGCCGCCTTTTTTCCTTTGACCGAATAAAACGGAAATTCGATTATGGCCATCTATCGACAGACCATTCTCTAATCGGTACACTTTGAGCCGAGAGAAAATGTGCCGCCACCGTAAACTAGATAATTAAAGCGATACACACATTTAAATTAGCTTAAATGACTTATAAGAATTGTCCGCCTGCAAGTTTTCGTTGATCGAGTTATGAAATTGTGGCTATTCTTTATCAGAGGCATGGGCAAAACATTTGATGAGTGTTTTTAGTGTTTTGCTGATTGTTAGCTACATGGTTCATGGCCCATGGTTTAGTGATTTTTGCTGAAAGCAACTTACAATAAGGTTCACACCTAGTTGTGTTGTTCAACATTTTTTCCGGCCTTTTGTTGATATGTAACTAAGTCACTAAGCATCCATGTCAGAGGTGTCTTATTAATTTTTCGCTAATCATCGTTAATGGTTACGACATTTGGATTTGGATGCAATTAATGTTGTAAAGAGCAACAATTGCTGCTTCTGTACTACTGACGCATTCAGGAAACCAAAGAGTCAACTGAACTCCGCACCTCAAAGGTTACTAGACACGTTTTATTTCGGGTGCGTTACAAGAAGTAGTCTTTCGAGAGTTTGTGTAGCTACGAGAGAAATACTGAGAAATATCTGGAAGATTCAACTGAAGCGACCAGCTGCTGATCAAGCTTCGATTTAAATTACTAGAGGTTCCTTAAAAGCACATATGTACATTCAAAATCTACACTTTCCCATTGCTTTTCTTCGCTATCGATAAAATTAATTTTGATCTACTATTTAAAAAGTTGCCCAACATTGGTTTCTATGGCAACATATTACACTTACGATCGATCACTAACAGTCAAATTAGTAAAACATTACTTTCAGCCAATATTTCCAGCTACGAGTGTGCCTCAAGGATCTCGTCATGGGTCCATCTTGTTTTTAATTTTTGTTAAAAACGATATATATGTTTTTCAAATTGTGAAGTTCCTATATACTTTTCAGACGACTATAGAATCTTTAAAACATCACATCCTCCGATGACACATTGGTTTTGCATTAGAATTTAGATTGCTTCTTCAAATACCGCATTAACGTCAATTGATCGTATTCAAGCAAACCAGTATAAATTGACTATTAATTATAAATTACCATACATAAATGATTGAAAACTATTACAATGTGTTTGAGAGATAAGAGTCTTTGGAGTAACTTTTGACGTAGAACTAAACTATAAAAACACAACGGCCAACGTCCTGAGTCAATGCTTGGTTCATTAAACTGGCTGTTGTTCTACCAATCATTTGACTAGTAGCTTGCACAACGACTAGTACTTTTAAAGCATAGTAAAATATATATAGTTGTCGCTCTGCAACCCGGTTCTAACGGTCGAATTGCAGCAGACTTCATTCGCAATCTTTAGAATTTGATGTGAATAATTCTATGACTCATATTGCTTACCTCTGATTTGATTTATGGAGCAAGTTAAAGTTAAGGGGCTTCTTTAAAGCTCGATGCGTAGCCATGACTGGTCGTTCTTGGCTCAGTTATAAATGGGGAAATAAAACAACCTGGTAAAATTACTGTTAACTTTTTGAGAAATGCGGACATTTCACAGTATTTTTCACTTTGTTAGAATTAAATTAACATATAACCATTTTGATGATGTCTACACTCAGAAAAATGTCACTTTTTTTAGAATCACTTTAAATCAAAAGTTGATATCACTTTGAAATAAAAAGCGAACCTTGTACGAATTCCACTTTATTATAAAAATTTTCTTTTCAAATCAAAATTTTTCATCATTGAATTAAAAAGAAAACGTATATGGCGCCAAATCATATTTGAAAATTTTTGAATCAAAAATGTTCAAATATGATTTGGCGCCATATACGTTTTCTTTTTAATTCAATGATGAAAAATTTTGATTTGAAAAGAAAATTTTTATAATAAAGTGGAATTCGTACAAGGTTCGCTTTTTATTTCAAAGTGATATCAACTTTTGATTCAAAGTGATTCTAAAAAAAGTGACATTTTTCTGAGTGTATAATTTTATGTATTTCAGTAGGTACAGACTGAAAGTTTCAAAATGTCCTGTCGGAATCATTGTGAAATGGAACACTGAAATTTTTTTAACTATTAAAATTAAAAGTTTACAAAAAACAATACAAGCTTTCAAGCTTTAAAACGAAAGATAATTCGTATTACTTTTTATGTAAGCCACGAGAAAAGACTACTTAACTAGAATCAACGTCAAATAATAAATTAACTTTCGACAAAAAACTTGACAATGAGCAGAGATTCGTGTTTTTGAACGGAGACGGGGCAGGCTCTTGTATCATAACAAAACTATAGTTGTACAATTCCGATAGTTGGCAGCGTGATTTCTTTGC
The DNA here is from genome assembly GCA_963978885.1 of Nemotelus pantherinus. Classification (NCBI taxonomy): domain Eukaryota; kingdom Metazoa; phylum Arthropoda; class Insecta; order Diptera; family Stratiomyidae; genus Nemotelus; species Nemotelus pantherinus. The sequence continues at coordinate 9,182,961 of OZ022266.1, forward strand.
AGTTTGCGCATCCAATCATCATCGGTACTACAACTGGGATCCGGTTTTGGCCTCCTTCACCAAAAACGCGAATTTAAAACTTAGCATGTTGAAGAACGGTTCCAATAATTTTGTTTCCACTCCACATTTGATGCTTTACATTAATTTGTCTTTCTTTAAGTTGATTTGAAAATTGGCATACAGTACATTAACTACAAGTTCTATCTGGAAAATAGTATCTATACGCTATTTTAAGCACCTTATCTACAGATAGAGTCAAATGTAGTAAAAGCCAAAACCCTCTTCCAAATTAATGCGAATTGCAATTAACACTCAAAGAACGAATCAACTATTTGCTAAACTTATTATTCCACCAAATTAAACCTTTGCAAATTGTTCCTATATAATTACAAATTAGGTATACGATCCAACACCCCTGTTACAACATAATCAAGCATGCGACAACAGAAGGACTATCACTGATAATCGGATTAATATTTCATCCCCCGAAAATCAACACAACTGACAACTATATGTTTATTCGGTGTATAATTCTACTCCAACTCACCCTTTTACAAGGAGACCGGTGTTAAGTGAAACGAAGTGAAATGATCGCTAAACAACAAAGCAATTCAACAAACGAATAGTAAATGTCATTTCACTTGTCCTACACCCTTTTTACGCGAACAGCAAAGTCAGTGCAATCGTATTAGGCACAATTCAGCCCTCAAGATATATGCGTACTCTGGGAGTGTGTACTCACTTCAGTTGACATCGCTTGAAGGATATGTTTATGTCTGCTGCACTAGAAGTTGGACCAGAGGAAGGATGACAAATGGGATAATTGGACCCTAGCGTTTAGAGCTCTTTGAAGGTGTGCTGCAAGAGTTGTGATCTGTGGAACAAATTGTGATACCTAAGAATATACTGAGTCGCCGCAAATGGAGCATTATTTTAATTAAAATAGATTTGAATTTGCAACTTATGGGAAGAACGATATTTTGGTATTTATCGCCAATACTGTAGCAACTATAGGTTCGTAAAAATTAGCATAATATTCATACGTTATCAGAGCTATGATTATTTAAATTCAACGCCGAACTATCAAACCCGATCCACTTTGACATCACATTATTTTTCAGAAATTTCCTTGAGTTCAGAAATTGAATTACACCACTCAACTCATCATAATTCGGCCCAAAATGTGATGTGACTTTTGTTTTATTTTGAATCGTGCTCAATTAGACGTGAAATTCGAGTGCCAGGCGACAATTGTCATTATTCTGTCGAAGGGGTTGAAATCCCATCAGCCAGACTCCTACCAGCAAGCATTTCATCAACCAACGAAACTAACACGCCATCATCACATACATCGCTCCTGTTCTCGAGGACTCGTCACCGAGCTGATGAAATGAATGAAACTCGTCGAGCATTGCCACACGAAAAACACATAAAGTGCCGGGAAATAGCCCAAATGCAATTAGGATAATAAAGGCCAACTGAGCTCGTGTTGTGCTCATTATGGATGGGTAACTTTATTACGTGTGCAATGATGATGTGACGATGAGTACTTGAATTATTCTATATTATTTTTTTCCAGAGCACTCATTTCGCTCGCTTGTGTTGTTCTGTCGTATGTTTTTGTGTTGTTTTTATGCAAGACCGCATGATATGATGCATTTACCAGCAGCATGATTATTGTCAACGCAATGGTAACATACCAGCAAACGTAGCATTGGAATGACAACAAAATGATATTGCTGCAAGCTATTAAATTATTAGAGCCACCATCAGTCATCATCTACAGCATCATCGACGCGGCATTGCATTTTTCATTCCCTACGACTGTCAGAATGTTGTGCTGGAGTGAAAATAAGTTCAACTTTCTGGTAATTAATTAATGCATATGTGCTATTTGGCGTATTTGAGCGTATAAAATAACTATGGAGACTGGGTTTTTTTGTTATGTGAATGAATATGAATTTTTCTGTTCTGTGCAGCCATCATGAAGCATTTAATAATTGATTTGAGTTATGTTAATGACCTTCAGTTTGCATTTTTGTTGGGGTTTCGTATACATAAAGTGATAATTTTTGCATTTTCATAATGCATTATTTTGAGTTGATAGTTCGAGTAGAGCTTATTAGCATAAAACACCACCTGAAATGCTTATACACTGAAAGAAAAATCTTGGTATAATCAACCATTTTCCTTAGTTGTTTTTGCGTCAACTACGGGCTATGGTTAAAACAACCACAAAAAAATAGTTGATTACTTTTATGCACCATAACGCGTGGTTGATAAACAACGTCCGTGGTGCAAAAAAGTACTGGTTCAGGCGGTAACGATGTATTGGTATATTTTTCTCTAAATGCTTGTATCATTAGAGGAGCATTGATAAGCCATAAACCATAGCAACATAATCCATCCAAGCCTTAAATAGAAACAGGACGTGAGACGTGAAATTCAGTTCATATGCATAGCTGCAAGCTGCAGCATCTATGAAAACAATTGAAACTGCTAAACAGTTTCTGGCATTGGGACAATCGTATTCGTTTTCGGGACTCCCTGTTTCATAACAGTGATCTGCAAACAGAAGACTTATATTTTGTGAATAGAAGAAGGGAAATATAAAGGCTTCACAGCATAACATGAATATGAATTATATCGAACAGCAAACCGAACACAATTTTGCCATGTAGCATATGAAACTTATATGATAGAATAGGAGTATGAGTATGAGGAGTATGAAAAATCAACAGTTTGCCTTAGTTGTTTTTGCATCAACTAGGGCTATAGTTAAAACAACCATAAGAAAATTGTTGATTACTTTTATGCACCATGACGCGTTGTTAATAAACAATTTCATTCGGAGCATGAAAAACATCCAAATGTTGAAACCATTCTAATTTGCGTAGAGTAATTCCAAAGACGTTGCTCACTGAATTTCGTTTATTGAAATCAACTATTGCGAAGTAGTTTAAGTACCATAAAAACAGTTGATAATTCGAAACGTTGAAGTTTTGAGTGAATTGATGAAAATTTTTCTATTTATCAACTAATTTTCGTGGTTATGAAACAATTAAAACAGTTGATTTCATGAACGTTGCGATATTTTTGTACAACCAGAACCAACTACTTTTATATCGTTAAATTAACTATATTAACATAATAAAAATAACTATTTTCCGTAGTTCGTTTAACGATTTTGAATGAATCGTTGCAATACTATTAAAAATAGTTGAACCAACCAAGAGTTTTTCTTTCAGTGTAGTTTATGTTCAGTTTATTCTTGCAAACCCTATAAAAATATGTTTTGAGTTCGAGTTGACCAATTGACTATTTTTTGCCGATTTTGTAAATTTAGTTAATTTAGTTCCAAGTGGTTTGTAATTGAAAGTGGTAGCCATATATTCATATTCGCTAATATGTTAACCAATATGAATATCGAAGTCCCACCTCTATTCATGATGACATTTACTTTATTCACTAAGCCCATTTGAAGTAGGGTTTTTTAAAAAACGATCTCAGTGTGTTTTCTGATACTTAACTAGAGGTCGCTACGAAAAGAGAAAATGTTTTGGCGTCGATTACTATCAAAGGAATAAATTTGCTCTTTCGGATAATTAAGTTCTAGGATCTTTATTTACCGTAAAACTAGATTCTAATACCAATTGATTTTTACTTTTTCCAAGAGTCTCGAAAATGGCGAGAAATGAGATTTATATTTAGTACATGGCTTCAGCGTGATCTGAAGTAAAGAAAAATAAATCCAGATGAGGAATTATTTTTATCCAAAAAAATTACATTCACACAAAAAGTAGCTGCGTTAAAAACTATAATTCTTAATAAACAAAAAACCAGGTTCTATATTTTTATTCGTTATTTATTGTTTTGCCTTGATGATGTGTATTGAAAAGTGAACCCTCCAAATGCCTCATTGGCTAGTTGTCTTATTTTTACTGCTTATTTTTATGACATCAACAGACTACTGCAGTTAGTTGTGGATTTTCATTGTATGCTATTTCGTTTTTACTAATTTTCGAAGAAAATTAGTATTAAACTCACTTCGCCGAAAATTCGTCGTATATATATATATATATATATATATATATATATATATATATATATATATATATATATATATATATATATATATATATATCAGCAAAATAATAAAGGGAAATAATCTCTGGAGTGGCCGATCCGATTGAGTTGATATTTTCGGAGGACATAGATGTATATAGTGGGTAGGTCCATGACTTGGTAGAATTCAGATATCTTTAACCTTTTGGCGGCGGCGGGCGTTTTGGTGAATTTTCAGGTACTCCTATATTTCCAAACAGTGTAAATTTTTGTTAAAAAAAGTATTGGAAATGAAAAGTTATTATGTTTTAAGCTTCTTTATGATAAACAATTGGAAATTTTGAGTCTTGTGGAGGTGTAGCGACCACTAGGTTGGCCACCTTGTCACAGGATTACTCGCAGTGCGTCGTCATCGTCGTGACAAAGGATCTCACTTGATCAACAGCAGTCAACCGACGCGGCCGTGCACAGCAGTCGACCGACGCGGTCGTGCCATCGGCACGACCACCGACCACCGCAAATATAGTTTTTACTTTGCTTTGTCTTAAATTACGTTGTGTGTTGTTTTAATAAATAATTAATGTATTTGCATCTGTGCGTTCTTATTAGTAAATTCAGTGAATTGACATAAGAGCACAAATAGATAACTATAGAGGCGCTGAGTGCCTAAAAGTAGGCAAACATTTTTTTCAAATTTTGATTTATCATAACTTCTAAGAAAAACAATGGATCATCGTGAAATTTGCACAGCGTATTGATGTAGACCAAAATTGAACACACGTGGACTTTCAAGACTGTGCGGGCAACTCTGTAGCTACAGCAGACTCCTGAAAAAAAATCCTTCAAATCATCGACCTTCCTAAAAAATTTTGATTTTTGAAATTGAATTCAAATTATTGATAAATTTTGACTTTTGTCCACTGAGTCAAATAAAAATTTTCAACATTCCGCGGTAAACAAGAACGGCAGCCCATGATCAAATTACCTCTATTTTCAGCACTCAAAACTTCTGTTCACGAGAACTGACGATCGGATAATGCGATCAATACGAAATTTACAGGACATGTTGGAATTAACTAGGACCAGGTCTGACTGATTTTGAAATACGGGCAATACTGTGGCAGTGGTGCTATTTTGAAACATCGCCGAGAAAAAAACTGGTTTTTGGCCTATAGCTTCCGATTCAGCCACCAGATTTTAACGAAATTCACGCAGTAAATGAACCTTACTTTAAGATAGATTTCATAGAAATTTGGTTCAAAAATTAGTATAGGGTTGCAGGCTATGGCAATTTTTGTCTCCTAAATATTCTAAATTTGCTCAGGAAAATAAAGGTTTTTCCCCTATAACTTCCGATGCAGTAACGAAACGAATTTTAATTCTGTAGGAATTTCGTTGAAAAATCATGAAAAGATATGATGAATTACGTAATTTATTGACATTTCTTTATCCAGCGATGTTGTCATAAAATTTCCGAATGGGAATGATTATGCAACTACAAATATTTAGTTAACAAGTTACAAATATTTAGTTAGTTAACTACAAATATTTAGGTTTCGAAAATTTGAAAAGTTTTGAGGATAGTTACCAAAAAATTCTATTAACTCCTATAACTTTTAGCGCAGCCATTCAATCGAAACGAAATTCACTTGCTTCTTTTTTGTATTCATAAGCAAAGCATTTACAACAAAATAAGCAACCGATATTTAAATTTTCCGGGTTTTGGAAATTATTCGGATGGCAGCCCCAGAAATAGTTTAATCGTTGAAACTTTCGATGATATCCTTGGATGAAAACGAAATTCAAAGGATAGGTTGATTTAACACGAGCATGTTAAGGTAGACTTAATGTTGGTGTGTTGGACAAATGTTGCCAGCACTGAACATTTTCATCATTTGTGATATAGGAAATGCTGTCAAAAAATGATATTTGTTCCTTTGAGTAAGAAATGGTTGATATGATACTACAAAGAAGTGTATTAGGTTTTCACACATTTTTCCCTCAAAGATAATTTCTTGGAAAATTAGTTTTCTAGCGGCTCTGATGCGCTATACTTTTTTTCAATCTTTTCAATTTATTTGAGTTTAATTTACAATATGATTTATCTTTACTTATTTTCAAGTTGATTTATTTTTCCTTAAGGCAACGTAGCACCTCCAAATTTTTAAAAAATCGTTTTCTGTTTTTTGATTGAATATGTTAGAATGAAGGTTTTGAAACATGATTTTAATAATATAAAATTGAAATTCTAAAACAAAAAAATTTTATGAGTATATATAGCGAAGCGCCCCAAGATCATTTTTTCTATGATTTTCGTTCACTTCGCTATATCGCTACATCGACTTAAGCCAAAGTGGTAGACACAGATAAGTGAGTCATCTCCTTTAAAAGAAGCAAAAAATAAGCTAGCCTTGGAAAAAAAAACAAAAAAATAGCTGTAAAAGATGTTTCTAAAAAAGTGTAGACTCTCCAAAAAAAGGTCCGAAAAAAGTTCACCTGCCACTAAAATTAATGAAAAATTTAGCCACGTATTATGGCCTAACTATACGACGAAATCCTGATTCAGTTGAAAATAAGCGCAAGGAAATTTGGGCAGCATATTACCACAAAATTTCAACTGATGAGAACCCTCAACTCTGTTATTGTCCTGTTGGAGAAACGACTTGGTGTAACTGGCGCAAGGCGGAGGCAGCGGGTGATAATGCATTAAACAATTTCAAGCATCCTCCACCTTTAGATGATGAGGTACAAGAAATGTTAAAGCCTATTTATGATGACTTATCATCAGAAGATTTATTAAAGCGTTGCTTGGGCAGTTTTGCGCAGAATAATAACGAAAGCTATAATTCTTGTGTTTGGAATTCGGCCCCCAAACATACTTTTTGTGGGAAAAACGTACTAAATATGGCTGCAAATATTTCTGTATGTACATTTAATGAAGGATTTATGGCTATCTTGAAAATAATGCAAGTCATGGGAATTACAATTGGCCAATGTGCGCTGGAACATGCAGAGCATAGAGATGCTGCAAGAATTAACCAGGCGGAAAAACACTCGGCTGAGGCATCTAAAAAGGTCAGAACTGCTCGAAGGGAGCAAAAATCTTTAGAAGAGGAGGAGTATGAGCAAGAAGAAGGTGTATTGTATGGTCCAAGCATCGCAGATTAATTTTCGATAAGATTTATTGCAAAAAATATTGAATTTTAACTTTAAACGCGATTTTCTCGAAACAACGTTTTTCAAGTTGGCGTGCATGATTAACCGTTTGGCAGCTAACTATCAAAATGCTAATACATTCCAAAACTGCTATAGAAAATTTGGGTATAAAATAAAAAAAAAATATTTCAACTTAAAACATTATAACTTCTCCAATTTTACATCGATTTACACGGAAAAAATTTTTAGGATATTTTACCCAATTTTATGTATCACTTACCCCATGTACATAGGGTATATATGGACAGTGACCATTTATAGTATTTTTAGATATAGTTGCATAGTAGAAGGCTATGAGATATTCTAATACAGTTTTATGGCTAAAGTTTCCATAAGTTATAGGACTTTTGTCTGAGAATCTAGGCAAACGTAGAAATACAAAATAGTATTTCTTACAATAATTTATTTGATAACATACAATATTATTTCGATTCCAATAACTAAAAAAAGTGGCACTGCAAGAATAATGGAATAATTGGTATCGTCTTCTCCCATATGTGTGTTCCTACCACCATAGCTAAGCATTCACATCAAAGGGTAATCCCCTGAGCTTTGGCATTAGCACTATGAAACACCTTCTCGAGGGGAAAATGCTCCTCACGGACGGTGCATGCTGATAGAGTGATAAAAAGAATGGAAAAAAGGAGGAAAAAAATACCAGAAAACATTTTCCGACTTGAAATTGTGGTATCTACTGATATAGTTTTTAATATTTATTTACATACAACGTGCAACGTAATATAAGGACTACACAGCATAACATGAGTATGAAGTATATCGAACATCGAACCGAACACCGAAATTGCTATGTAGTATGTGGCATATGAAACTTCTATGATAGAATAGGAGACAACACTTAAAACGTAGATAAAACATTAGATCAGAAGCGTTACGATACCTTTTGCAATGAATACCATATTGTATGGTTGAAATTATTTTAATAATATGAACAATGCATATGAAGAAAATTAAAGTTTGTTGTTATTTATGAGGCAAGCGACCATACACTTTTCTGTAAATAGAACCTTTTAATATATAGTTGGCAACCATTACACATAGTGAGATATTCTTAATGTTGCTTTTACTATGTTGATATGAAAAATACATTTAAGTATAGTGTGGTTGAACATAATAATGCGAACTTTTACGGCGAAGTAATGCATTTTTTCCCCAAACTCAGTGCTATAAAATTATAGGAATATTAACCAAGAAAATTTTTCTCAGTGTACATGAAACTTTTAACATTTTGTAGATAAAGAATTAATGGAAACAACTGTTGAAGGCAATTAAAAGATATACAAGTAGTATGTTATAAAAAGAATGGAAAGCCAAATAAAAATTAAAAAAAAAAGTTTAACAATTATGTTTTGCTGCGCAAATTCCATGTAACCCCTTCTTGCAACGGCAACAGATAAGGTTGGAACGTTTTATTCCAGTCCTCTTATTACTGCAGACCGCACACTGCCGTAAATTGCGTCCAGGTAGTTTTTCCAAAGCAAATTTTGGGCTTGAAGTTGATGCTTCATTTTCCATATTTCTAAAGGTCATCCATTCTTCTTCGATTTGTTCAATAATAGCGGATGTGAATTGCAGCCGGGTCATTTTTTTTCTGTGGTGTTAGATTTATATAGGATATAGCTATTCAACACCATCCTTCCAAAAATGTTGAAAACCACCTTCTTCCAGAATTTGAAAGTTCTCCTCTCATCTAAGTAGGAATACAGCATTTTGTCTGATTCATCTACCCCTCCCATATGTAGATTGTAGTCGTGAATCATACTTGGTTTTTCTTTTGTATACTCGTAAGAGCCCTTCTTTTTTGTAACTCTTACACTGTCCGAATTTGCATTGGAGGAAATAAGAATCACTGGATGCGGCTTTGTTTTCTTATCTTTGAACGAGCACATCAAGATATTTTGATTAGCGAAATATTTTGCCACACCTACCTCAGGTTTTTTGGCTTCTGCGGGAATTTCTTTTCTATTACGACGGATTGTTCCCGTGAGGTAGGTATTTCTGTTTAGAAGGGATTTAGCTAAATGTAAGCTTGTATAAAAGTTGTTAGTAAATAAATGATACCCCTTATGTAGATAATTTCCAACTGACAATAACTTTTCTACCACTGAAAATCCTAGTCCGTCTTTTTTATTAGATCCCTGTCTTCTGCATTATTGGCTCCTTTGTAACAAAAAAATCCTAAGCAGTATTTTGTTATTGAGTCGCACAACATCCAGAATTTTATGCCCCATTTATGGTGCTTTTTATTGGGAAGATACTGCTTTATTGATGAATGGCAGTGTGTACCGACCAGTGATTCATCAATAGATAGTTGTTGATGTGGTACATAATGCTGGTGAAAAACTGTATTAGCGTGTTTTACAAGCATTTCAAACCTTGCACAAGGGTTATAATCCGGATGACCTGGGGCAGCTAGTAATTCATTGTCTACCAAATGGAAAAATTTCAATAACAACAGAAACCTATCCCCGGCAAACATCCTTCCAAACCATGGTATTCTTCTGGAATTCTGTCTCCAATAACAGTAGATAGTTGGTCGTTTCGTTATTCCCATTTCTAGCAAGACTGCAATGAAAGCTTTTGTTTCTGGAACATTAGTTCGCCTCCACTTCTTGATACGTGAATTATCCGATAAAATATGCGATTCCATGAACTGCGATGCATATCTATTGGTTTCTCTAACAATGCTTTCAAGAAGAAATGTTGTGAAAAATAAATTGAAGTAATCAATAGGACTGGCATTCGATGGAGGAACGCGTCTTGGTCCAGGTGTTTCAAAAAAATCACCTGTCGCCTTGGAAAATGTTTTTGTTGGTGGAATGGGTATGAATGTTAGATCTTCCGTTTCTGAAGAAGAAGACGATTCTGAAGATTCACTTTCCACTCTCAATCTTTTCCTTCTATGACCAATTACACTATCGTCATCACTGCTTACATCAATCGTGTCCGAAGATTCATCCTTAGATGTGAAATAAGAACTCAATTCAGAGTCCGAAAAATTATCATCACTCGACATGGCTACGTTTTTCAATGCGAAAAAAAAGTTTTAAAAACAATATTTAAAAAATAAAAACTGATGTATCGTACTTTTTAAACTTGAGAAAGAACACTTTTATTTAAAATACACATGAACGGCAAGAAACAACCTCACACGACGATCGACAAACTTGCACTGAAATGGCAGCGCTATCGCGCCGCTCAGCTGTTTTAGAGACGAAATATCGAAGCGCGATGGCGCTGCGTAGCTGCCAAACGGTTAAGAAAAACAATATTATCCAATCGTTTTGAAATTTTAACACGTTCATCTGCACATGTTAATGCTCAGAATGAACTACGGATGAAAAAATCGGCATTAAACTTTTTTAGTTATAGCCGATTTTTGGGGAAAAAAAACCTTGATTTTCGAAAAAAACGCCGCCATTTTGTTATTTTTCAACCAAATTTGTTTTTTTTAGTTCATTCCAAGGCCGTTTTGATGCTGGTCAAAAATCGGTTTTTGTTTTTTTTTCAGACTTTCCTGAGGGCAGTTATCATGCACGACAGGTTTTTTTGGTGTATTTTCCAAAAAATTGTAACAGGCGACAGGGGGCCACAAAACATTTTGAACAATTTTGTTTATGTAGTCTAAGACATATAAAGTATGTGTAAAAAGTTTCATTAAGATATGTTTTTTTATTCAAGTAAAAACAAGCCTTTGAAAATAAATTTTTTTTTTCAATTTGAAGGTGCTATGTCGCCTTAATTTATTTTTATTTGAGAGCAGTCGATATATTTGATTTGTAGTTGGCACATTACGCTGATCGTTCGCTATATCTAATTATTTACACTAATTCCAAGATTTCGACTAAAAATTATTTCGCTGCATCAATATCGATGTGATTAAAATCTACACCTTTCTCTCATACGTGTACCTTTACTCGAAGCTTTTCCAATGTAAATAGTACAGTGTTCTTCTAGTAATATGCAGATTTATAGTCTTCACTTGCACACATTCAATCGAAAACTGTTTCCCAACCATAAACATCAATCAATCAGATGCTTGCTGCAAGTAAATGTCAATAAATTGATAAAACTCATTTCATATGAAACCCAATTTATTACTATACGTGCACATATCTCTACACATTGCAGTGCGCCCTTGCCACTCGTCTGGCCACATCGAACTGATAATGGACTTATGAAATAAAATCAAATAGTGGACGATTGCACTTCAATTAAATTGTCCTTAAACAAATCAATTGCGACAAATCGAATTTATCGCGTGTATTTACTACCGCAGTGAATGTTCCATTTCCATACACTATCCCAGTCAGCACACGCATACACGTTCATGTACACGATTAAGTTGATTTATTCAAATGCGATCAAAACTCATTGCGCGCTGTTTGGACTCCCGATGAAATTTTGTAATGCATTGCCATAGATTGGAGCGATTCCGGAAGGGGAGCAGGTCGGAGATGGAGATGATGTTCACTGACGACAGAATTCCAGTTGAATTGGTAATCATGCGCATCAATCAATAAAATGTTCAATCTTTTTATCTTGGGCACATGCATCTGATGTACTACCTACACTACGTACAGTTTTTAGTTTCATATGGGTACTTACAAAGCTAGAACTCATTTTGCGTATACAAATCGTATTGATGCATCGATGGTGTAAGTCAGGAATAATCATCACAAACATGTAAATGATGCAGCCAGGGATGAAATTACTCGTTTCAGTGTATTGGATATCCCTAATAAGTTGCGTTAGTCGTAATGGTTTGTTGTCGTATTGACTCTGTGCGGGAATGCAATAACATTTTAATTGCTTTAAATTAATTTTAATTCGAGGCTTAATTAAATATTTCCATTAACTCTTATGTTTGCATCTAGTAATGGCATTTTTATACGGATCAGGGCTCACTTTTTTAACCAGACCAGCATGATATTGATAAAATGAATTATGAGTGAGTTCAATTAGGTGATAAAATATGCTTAATGCATGGATAGATATTGATTTATTGGGGAATGAAATTCTGGAGGAATTATGTTTAGATGTAGTTTATAGAAGATGCTGATCCGTCAGTTTTCCGATCTGGTATTATTCTTGAATTAAATGTAAATTTCTCGACAAAAAAAATAACAGAAACAAAGAGCATCTTAGATACTTTGTAATAAAATATAGTGAAAACAAAATATAAATTATGCATAAAATATAGTACAGGACCAGATAGCTGTCAGGCATGAGTCTGGCTTTCTTCTACTCGTATGTATTCGACGGATGAATTATATTTAGCGCCCCTCTTTTTCTTGGAGTATATTCCCCCCGTTGTTCATGAGCCACCTCAACAAATATCGTCAGGGTAGGATATAAGGGTGCTCCACTAATGCGGAGTAGAGGCCTTCACCGTCATTTTTGGGGCTCTCTTTTTCAGGGGAAGACTTCTTATTTTTGTTTCATCGCTTTGATGGGCATCCATCAAATCAGATGGAAGGCTCTCGACAGGACTTCATTTCAGTTGAGATACCCACCATCCTCCTATACTTTCAAATCACTACACACTTCTCTTTTTTCTCAATAGACCGTGCAAATAAACCACAGCTGATTTTCACTACGCCATGTCGCCAAAATAAAATTGAATTCTATTGACCCCTCGTAGCACTCAAAAACAACAATTTAGAAAACCGCAAATGCATTAGTGCTGCCCGATGATATTTGTCGTCCATTTGCAAATCAAATAAACTCGAAAATGTCGAGGTCTCCACTTAGTCGAGTAATTGAAAATATTACGATGAACGAGTTTAATTGAATTTAAAATTTTAGGCACTCACGTTGATATGGACCAATTCATCCTATTTTCGAGACCTTCGTCACCATCAGTTCAGTTCTGCTTGCACCGCTCAGCCAGCACCAAAGTCAGTATTATCAATGTGCCAAATGTTGTCTAGCATTGCGATATGGAAAGTTGCGTTCCAAACTCGACGCTGATTGTGTGACGACACTACTAAGTGCAGATCGGGATAGGTTTGCATATGGATGGATGTTTGGATAATTGAGTGGTGCCACAGTGCAATGCATATTGAGCGACAGTTTGGCGATATGATGACCATGCGCGCGGCAGATTCAATTGTCACAATCAAATTCAGAAACAATTGGCTTAAATTATGACGGATGACGGATATATTATGGAGTGTAGATTTACGAAGCTTGGCCGGTCATTTAGCAGCTTGTATATTCAAATCAATGGAAATAGGTGTCCCCAACGGACATTGTCTATGGCCATGTCTATGAAGTGATGAAGGCATCACCTGCTAAATGCATTAGTTTCGCTATGAATCCATGCGATTGATGTTTTTCTGTGATGCATTCATGCTGTTGGTGGTTGATGTAGGTTTGGAAGTGAAGAGCAATAGGTCGATAATTCGTTTTTTATATTGCATAATTTTTATTATTTGTACTTGAAAGTACAAGTAAATAGCCAAGCAAATTAAAGTCCTCACATGAGCTAGGTTTATATAGTCGAATTTTTTTTGATAAAATACTTCTTTTCTGTGTATCTACAAGTTTTTGGATTGTTTTGATGTTCACCAATCCATGTGATCGCTTTGCTGACTAATAGAAATATTTATTCAACATTATTCTGACAAATCTGCTCTGAGATATTATAAATATACGCTCGTACCTATGTTCCAGCTAGCTTATCGAGTAGAGTACTGGCGCCTAACGTGTGGCGTCCCTGATTTGAATCAAAGTACGAACGGGAGACCGCACACCGAACTTTGAGTTACCCTAGCTTTGATTTGGTACATGAGTCAAATCAGGCGTTAATTATTGCGTAAAACTAATCATTTCAGACTCGTAAAAATTTCGATTCTGTTAATGAAATCTTTACCACCTCACTCTCCAAGACCCCAAAAATGGGTTGTAGTGGGACCACTCCGTAGAATATGATGGGCTGCTCAGCTTGTTTATAGTGTTAGAAAATCTCAGAATTTTTCAATAACTGATGAAACGTCTATATCTACCTGGTTGATGAAACCTAGATTGAGAATCGGATTTCCGAATGTATGAAATTTTCGGAACATTCGTTTTTCAATCCCCAACCCATATTTATCTGATGATGTGCATGGTCAAACAATTCTATATAAATTAAACTAAATTGAATGTGATGCTGTCACGAAGCATAAATACAACGATGATGTCATGATCGAATTCATTATTCCATGCTCCACACAAACTCATTCTCCCATCATAATTTGAGTAACTTCAAACTATTCCCGTTCGAGAGAGAGAAAAAAAACATGGACCAAAACAGTTAATTTAAATGAATGCGGCACCGTTGATCCTTTTAACTTAATAATCGTTAATCTAGTCACAGAAATAAACTGCAACTGCTCTCGAATACCGAAAGAGAATTGTAGCTCAAGAACAAGGGCCTATATTAAGTAGCAACCATAAGCGATTCTTGCAGCTGAGATGATACTATCTATTGCCTGAAACATCTGACTGAATGTGAAAAGTTCGGCACACACTAATCAGCGATTTTATTAAGTGCTATTGAAAACGCGATTCGAGCAAGAGGGTATTTTAGGACATTATGCACCCGGGAGCTAGTCGGCACTTCAAGTCGCTGAAGACACTTATCTTGTCTTATCATTGGCTAATCAAAACGCCGACTTATTCCAATAAATTCTGTAATTGCTTGTAAAAAGATAATTTGAAGTGCTTGATATCACGCGTTAGTCGAGTTTAGTAGAATGTTTGTTGTCAAGCTGTTTGGTGGATAATAGATTGGATGTGGGCCGTTCGATGTAGCGTTGAGTGAAAAATTACACAATTAGTTCTAATTAAATGAGATTTGATATTATTATGTTGCACAGTATTGTTTGAAATTATGAAAGATTCAAATTGAATGTGATACAATTAAGCATTGAAGTGTTGTTTGAGGGATCTGACCAGCGGAATTGGAAAGTGCTATAGAGAGGAAATAAATAATTTTGTTTCAATTTTATTTTTTGGAAGTAGTGAAATTAACTCCATATGAAATTCCTCAGTTGCTGGAGACCTGATTATTCGGTCCTGTTGCCATGAAAACACGGGCACTATAATCACATCGGAAGGGTAGCAGGTATATTCACAATGTATGAAGAAGCACTAAAGCTTTATTTTCAATCAAATGCAAACAAACAAAGAAAATTTCAAATAAAGCCACATGATGTCTCGGTCAACTTGGATCTAGTTGCAGATCCAGCCTAGTGTTCTAAATAAAGTCCAAAACAGGAAAACCGTGACTCGTACATGCATTACCACTAGAATTATCAACGAAAATGCAATTTCGCAAAGTGTGACATCCAATTTAGAAGTCCACAATTGAAATTAATGCACATAAACTATTAGCATTGAAATCAAGCCGACTTCTCAAATTAGCGGCTATCTAGTTGACCCGCACAATTCGCCATGCAGACGAACTAATAGATACAACATATTTCAACTATAGATGAGACACCCAGATACGTTTCCAGACGTACATACATGCGATTTACCTACGGTCAATCCGCGGAACACTAGAGGATATGCCCAATATCAAATGTAATGTGTGTATGATTAATTGAAACCGTGGCAAGTGTACGAAACGTGCATGTCCGCAAAACCAATAGAAACGAGATTTGGACGACCAGTCCGTGGATAGTGACCGGGTCTAAAGCCAAAGGCAATCAGTACTTATCGTACCTACGTGCGGTAAGTAGATTTCATCATTTTGGCTATGTCGTTCATACGTGTAGATGCAAATCAAATCGAATCTCCAGACGTGCCAAAAACTATGCGGAAATGCATCAAATTGTGTATGCAAAACACACTAAAACTACATGTTTACTCGAGGTGCATCCTGGCCGAAATTACCTAAATTATTCTGATAAATTTGCCACGAAATTTTGGAGTTTTCGGTGAAATCTCAATCTGAATATTTCACACAATTTGATGCATGTGCGCGTGGTGATGTTCTTGTTGTATTTGTTGACGTGTTTGATGGAAATAGCCACGATGGAATTGGGTTGGCAGATGGATGATAGTCGTTAGGCCGATAGGGGTTTGTGGAGAATTTTGGGAGATGTGGGGTTAAATAATATTTTGCGAAATTATTATTTTATTTGTTTATTTATTTATTTATTTTATATAATAAACAAAATAAGTCTGTATATTAGATGCGAAGTCCACGTGCTTATTTTGAAAGCCAAAATCAATATTCGATGAAAATTTAAAAAAGTATTTCATTTCAAGATAACTACGCACATATAGTAAATCGTTATTCAATCAGGCATCATGCCATCACAAGAAACAGGATGAGCAGTAAATCCAATTTACAAAAGGAGGATCTGAGTAGCACTTATCACAGCAAGGACATTTAACTTGGACCAACTTTTTGTCAATGTTAAAATTGTAGGATAACCGTTGTAAAAAGCTTTTTTCCGATTTTAATAAACGTGCGAATGACAGACGACTTCAAATCTGCATGTACTGAACCCGCTTGTGAAAACACAAAAGATTTTATCAGTCATTCTATCATAAGACGTATAAGACGCAGCTTATTTAATAAAGAGTACTTTTGATTTAAGTGAACTATCTCTTTTTTTAAATTTCCTACAAAATACTGTTCACTTTTTAATGATCCATGCGCTTTTTTGTTAATCTTACGGTTGGGGAAAAAAATAAAAATTTATAAAACAAAAACTGGTAAGAGCTATTTTGTTCTTCCACAAATACTTTGTGGTTACGAACTGCTACAATTTAGTTTGTAGCATTATTTACTGTCGCAGCTCTGCATATGCCTCCTCAAACATTGGTCGTATATGTTTGACTCTAATCAAAATCTCTGCATAAACAGCCCATAGGATCACTTGACTACACATTCGGACTATGATAGCGTCTGTGAGTAGAAGTCCATGTATAGAAGAGAGAGATATAAGGAAATGAAAACAGCAGTGAGAATTGTAGCAATTTACCTGAATCTGAGTGTTAACTATAGGACTATGGACAAATTTGACAGTCTTCTGAAAGGAAGGAAGATAAAAGAGATAGATGGCCATGTGTACGCGAATTTTATAAATAACAACCAAAAGCTCGTAGAACTTAGGTAGCGGAGAAACCAAAGCGAAAAACTGAGGTAGCAATTTTCTCGATTTATTATATTTATAGATTTTATCTTTGTAATAAATTTGCTTCACTGAATTTCGTATATGTATACGCCTGTTTCATGTCCTTAAATCTCTCTGTTCTGAGCGTTATCCTCTGATTCTGAACGAGGACCTAGTACGGCTTTGTCGCCAGGGGTAGTAAAAGCTGCGGGATACGAAGACATGGAGAATGAACCAGCTCCGTGGACTGTCGGCAGCCTAGCTGCTAAGTTTACTGGAATTATTGTGGCTATGACAAATGTATTAGCCTCGCAAGCTTTCAGCGAAACGTCAGTTTCGTCCATTTTTGTTTCGAGTGTTTTCGGGGCTTTGGTTTCAAGCATGTCTCGCCGAAATCTCAGAAGCCTGGTCGTGGCCAAAATGTCGACCGGATTACGGCAAATAATCAGGCTCAAACGTCCACCAGTACCAAGTTCAGTGCCGTTCGCTGCTCGGGCGCTCAACTTTCACCCAAAAACTCTGCTCGGGCAAACAAAGCTAGTCAGTTTTCAAAGTTTTTCAGAAACTAGATGCTGTCCGAGATGCTGTCCGATAAGAACATAAAGCCTTTTCTATGGACAGAAAGGACCATTAATCAACCCTTTGGTTTCTGCTCAGAAACGATAAGGATAAGACAGTCTTCGGTCAGGGTCTGCTGCAAGATACAGAAAGTCAGTTCATCCCTTCCACCAACGACAAATTACGCAAGCTGGTGGAAGGTGGTTAGCAGGCGATACTTGCAATGGGGGACTTTGGCCGGGCGCAAAGGACAACATTCTTAGTGGAGCTAGATGTACGGCATGTTTTGTTTGTTTCCGTTCCAATTCTCTGGAGGATTAGCAGGGTCCTTAACTCTGATCTTTCCACGGAAGATTGTTGGGTTGCCAGTCGGCGAGATACTTGCTTATAGACCAGTATGGACAACTTCAAGTACAGAGCTGGCAAATTGGCCCACAAGTGATAGTGCAAAGGGCTCTGTATCGATAGATACTGAGACCGCTATTCAGAATCTGGAGCAGAAAGTTCTAGCAAGAGAACATTTCAGTAGGAGTCCAGGAGAAGTTGCATTTGAGGAAGCGTTGCATCTAAAGCAGGGTCAGATGCAGAATCAAGTTTTGCTGATTGTGTCAGTGTCGAGACTACCTTCAAGTTCGCCTAAAACTCCTCACTTTGGAAACAGAGGAAGTGGTGGGACAATTATTGCCTCAGAGGTGGATTTTGACTCGATTTTTATTAGTAATGGTGAAGGCATTTCAATTTAATCTTCAGCTTTCTAAAGTAGCAATAGCTGCCCGGATCCTCTAAGACTGCGGAAAAGCTTATTCTGATCAAAGAACAATAGGCTGCAAACAACCAGGTTTGCGGGCAACTCACCTTAAGATATAGGCTGATAAAACCCGATAGGCAGGACAAGCCACGTGTCTATATTTTCGCTAAAAAAATAATTAATGTCCTTGTTCATTGAAATTTTTGTGACAATGATAGCAGGACTATTGCTGCTGGAATCAATTGGAGGACATGTTGGCTTGCTTCCTGCTGCACGACACTCGATCATGGTGCAAATTTTCATCGTCCATTCTAGAAATTGACTCCTATTCTAGAAATTGACTCTCGAGCTCACCATGAAGGGTAGCTTCGACACTAATGGCCTTGGTGATGTAGTTTTCACTTCGATCAATACCAAGAATGAACCTACCTCCCTCACCTTTAACCAGAGTAAGGATCTCGATTTTACTTTAGTCAGTGAGAGATACACGGATCTTATAGATGGATGGAAGGCCATTTCTAATTCTCTGATCACACCTACACATCCTTTGATTTTCGCGGCCGTAGCTATACTCACTGGAACCTTCTCTAGATAGCGTGAAATATTTATGAACTTGTATGCAAATGAGATTTGGAGCTACATTTTACTAAAAATTTATGCGTAAATCTGTTTGAATTAATAAATGTATGAATGGAGTGATGGGTTTGGTAAATTTAATGTGTGCGTGCAAAATCAAATATAATTTTTGTTGCGATTCACAGTTTGCAAATGTTTCAGGTGCCCGTCTCGAAAAGAGACCGCCAGAAGCGTAATGAATAACCATCTAGGGTGCAAAGATGAATTATATGGCCTTAAAGTAGAGTTCCTTAGAAATGGCCTTAAATTATTATTATTAGCACATTAGCGAAGCACTCTTTTGTTCACACCCGTAGAACTAGAGAACTACTAGAAAAATGGAATGAGTTTACTCCTGGAAAACAAAAGGGACCCCGCGTGCTATTCATCCGTTATATTACACAATAACCGTAACATGAAATCGAAAGACAGGGGAAGTGGTTCTAGTCCGTGATCAGCCCAAAGATATGCCTGAGAATCTGGCAAAGTGAATTAGCTAGCGAAAGCTGAAAAAAACATGTACACAAAAACAAAATGCGGGAAAGGCCTACATTTCCAAGGCATGTCCAATTGAAGACAGGCAGCCTTCAGTTGCAGGTGTAGTTCTTGGGATAATACAAGAATTTTGTCGAAATCCTTCCCTGGCAAGAATTTCATTAATTTTTCTAATTCAAATGCTTCAATCTGAGAACGGATTGGAACATTTGAATGAATATATTCATTCCAATATGAAACAATCTCTGCTTCGAGGCCCAGCGAGAAGCAGAGAAATGCTACTCTTGCGAATGCGATACGATAAGCGTGCAAGGACGATAGATATTTGGAGCTTTTCCAGTATATTTGCTCGGTTTTTACGTTTTCCCTACTGTGGATCACAGCCCCTTGCCACCCACCTGTGACCCAACTAACGACTCTTTGCTCATTTTTTTCATCCATCCCTCAAGTTCCGCTGGCCGCCTGATGTGCCCACGCCAGCCAATCAGGTGGCGATGTTAATGCCACATCGCGTTGTACAGTTTCGGACGAAAGTTCATGTTCGAATAATAATGGTGCAAAATTATTTAAATGTGAACACTGATAATTTTTCTTGCCAGCGAAATTCACTACCGACTCTTTCACACGTTACCATTTTTTCTGAAACTGATATTCACATATTCGAATATTGCTTATCAAAATATGACTAATACCTTATATGTATTAGCATGTATTATTATTACTTATGTGTATTAGTAATACCTTAACGAATATGAATATATTTCTTTCATCTTTATTATTTGATAATAAAGTATTTTTTTAATATTTCGACATCTGGAAGAAAATGATTATGGCAGCACTTTTTGAATGAAATTTAAATTCAAGATAGGTAGCGAAAGTAGAAGAGAGTTGAATTTTCAACTAGATTTTAGAGATTAAATCCAAACTCCTTATTCTTAATTTTCTCCTTCTTTACAAGACAAAGTCTGTGTATACAGTATAGTTAGTTATATATGTTAGATATAATTTAAATAGTAAGTTAAGTGGCTATTACCAAGATATCTCTAGCTGTTGTACGGATATAATTAAAAATTTTAACAGAATTGCAAAAAGTTAAGTGAAAACGACAAAAGCGGACAGATCAAAATAATATGGCATACATATGTGTATAATATAATTTTTCATTATTAATAGAAGTCAGGTTGAGAATGAATATATATAAAAGTAAGAAAAAATATGTTTCGATTAATTCAGAGCGTAACTGAAATGCCAAATTTCCATAACGATTTGTATTCTTAATCTTATTTTCACTCTACATTTCATGAGAATGGAAGTAATCAAAGATCAAGTAAAATAAAATTTTTGGGTACTCACCGAAAATCTGGAACCGAATCGACTTGAACAGCTTGTGAACTAAGTGGAAGGAACATTTTCTGATAATAAATTGCAGCAACGAATTCGCAACCTCAAAAAAGGGTTCCTGCAACAAAAAACAAAGCAATTTCGTTCAAAAACATATTTTTTAAAACTTTGTGTAATATTTTTACGAAAAATTATATAATTCTGTCAGTTAAAGTTTGCCGGTCATAAAAATATCTGCATCGATTTATCGAAAGAAAATTTCTTAATCACTTCAACATTTCCGCAACCATTCCATTCACCAAAAATGAAAATTAATAAGGCAACAATGCAAACCCTTTTCTATTTCATCTTCTAATTTATTTGTTTTCGCTTGTAAGTTCCGTTGCAGTAAATAAATTTTAAAATGAATTTTAGGATAGCATCAGGTGCCGGAGCAATTTCAATTATCCAGGAAACTTCCACCAAAATGAAATATGTGCATAACCGTAAATGAATATGAAACCGAGGCACAATTGCTTTTCACGATCCAATGAATGTTGCAAATGCTCAGCAATTAGTTAAATTGCAATGAAAATTAATCTTTGGATTGTTTTGTTGGCTGTGTAATTAAATGCGCTCCATTTCAATGATTGTTGGGAGGGTATTTGACGACAGAAAAACCCAGACAATGATTTGAGTATTTAATTTAGTTTTTTTTTTTTGGAGATGGATGCTAACAAAAAAAATTGGTTAATAAATTTCAATTTTGACTCACCGCCAAATTTACAGTCAATGATAAATTCGGATTATAACTATTTGAAGAAAAGTTTGTCTTTGAACAGCTTAGATGATCGTTAATACTATTATGTTGATTTACTATACTATTATTGTTGATTTAGAATGCTATTTAGATAGCCTCTTGTTTTATTTCAAACCTGGTTTCTAAGCAACAAAATATTTCCGAAAAATTCACTAATAATTATTTTTTGAGTCAGAGTCTAAAATATAAATTGGCAATAGCCCTACATTCACGCTCATAAATCAATCATTTCACCAAAAAGTATCTTCCATTGAACCACTCGTAATGAAATTACACTCAAGTTTAATAAACATTTCGTTGAATTACACGCATGATTCAATTACCCACACGAAACAGGTATTTATTAGCAAATTTTTCATCCGGAAGTTTCAATTCGCATCAGCAGTACGCACCCGCTTAGATTTGCCACAGTCAAAATGATCATATATGAGTACTTGTATTACAGACCTACATTACTCACCCACACTGGACGCTGATATCTAGTACGCTGCAACGCAATCATATCTGGCAGCTACTCAAGCTTGGCGAGCAAATATAATAGTAAATGAAGATCTTGCACTGCTGGCCGCATAAAACAGGATAAACAATGATCATAAATCGTCCACTTGATGGTGGAAAAATTAAATCATTTGCGACCTTGTTACGAACGAAACAAGGACTCCTGCAAAATTCTGATTCTATTATAGCAGTCACTGAAACCCACCATGATCGCCAAATTGGCATTTAGATGCCCCGAATGATATCTATGCTCAACTCTCGTCGTCACATGGTTTAGCTAGCTGGATAGGTACAGTTGAAAACGTGCTATCTGCCAGATTAGTGCACTTTAATGTCTGCACTTACTTAATCTGATTGCGCATTTGATTATTTTGTCGTGATGTAGCACGAATGTCGTTATTGTTTTAGTCTAGGCGAGATAGATGATCATTTGCTTAGGGGAGTCCAGGGTATATTCGATGAATATTTCAATGAAAGCTGTCTAAGTCACCAAGATGTTGAATTTTAATTTTGATTGATTAATTTTTCGACAGTGATCGCACTGGAACGTTTAGAAAAACCGTTTTAAATTTACAAATAGTCTTGATTTACTCTAGCTTCCGTCAGAAATGGATTTGAATGATAAGTGATATTTTGTCCGAGTTTCATTCGTTCTAATTTCGTTCAGACAGCGGATCGTGGCACGGCCTGAGCAGACGGTCGCGTCGACCTGCTGCAATTATTCAATTCGGTAGAAATAGAAAGGTACATAATCGAGCGACGAGACTGGATTATGAATATGATACTGGCTGCAAAAAGCTTGTGGCACATGTTAGTTAGTTAAGGTATTATTTACAAGCGCATAGTGTGTGCCTGCTGTTAAATTGCATCTAATATTATTTATTCAGTCTAATTTGTTGTTAAAATGGAATTAGAAATTCATTTTTGCACTACAGCGATGCAGTGAGGAAGTTACATCGTTTAGACGATGATAGCGCATTTCCAATTTGATTTCAGTGCAATCGACTTAAATAGGGTTTTGTTGGTGTGCAGACATGTTTTAGAGATAGGTAGTTGAAAAGCAGACTATCTGATCATTCTTTCCACGTGGCTGTGATGAAAACCAAAGAACTTATTTTGAATTTGAATTTTTTATAAGCATACTGAAAGATGATATGTGCATAGCTAATTTCGCGATTGTAGCCAACAATTTATACGAATACCTATGTATCATAGCTTGCAAAGTCATGTAATATAGCCTTCAACACGTGTAAGCCCTGATAAAGCCCAAGATGTTCTACAAACAAGGCTACACAATCTGCATATTATTGTAAACATAGGAGTTGGGACTATGTGTATAGGAATTGAGACTATGCATAGCGAGAAATCCCATAATGTATGAGAATTTCTCCCATGAGCCAAAAACCAATTTTTCATAGTATATAGCGAGCATAAATGCTGCCCTATGTCTTTTTGATCAGGTGAGGTATTATGCCGCTAGACGCTACATTTTATAGCTTAGGCTACAATGTACATCAACGTACATAATGTATGCGACCATAAATACTGCGTTTTGTTACACAGGAAAATTTCAGGACCAAAACCAGCCATCTGTTACTTTTGTTTTTTAGGTTTTAATATACAACAGTAATCCTATGAGTCTTGATTATGTTACATTTGACAAGAGGTTAACCAGAAATATCAGACCGCAAAAAAACTTTCTAGAATCACTATATGGTAAAAGATTGTTAGCTAGACTATGATCAGAGAACGGACATTGTTGTTTCTTGTTAGGTTTTGAAGCTGGAAGTATTCGGTGCATTCTTCACACCAATTTCTTCATTTTTTTCATTATAGTCTGAAACCGATCTGGTATATTATATAACAACTGAGTCATGAAATCTAGCTATGGGACATTGATCTTGTTAATTTTAGGTTTCGGTAGTTGTAGTATCTGGGACCGGCTGCTCACTTTCGTCACTTGTGGGACCATCTTCCTGAATTTTTGTGGTTCTTCTGGACTGTGGCTGCCCGGATGGTCACCGTCACAATTTGCACAATTGTTTATTTCGTATAGGCTTCGTACACGAATTTTGCCGGCGCATAGCTAGACTGCTGACACTGCAATCGACTTTCTCATGGTTGTTGGGCTTGATATTTGTAGATGAGACGCATACTGCATGGATGCTATAAATTTCTGATTGCGCTCTCAGGAGGTTCGTCACTAGCTTTGCATCATTTTTTCACTTTCTTTGCTTTGCAAAAAACTTTTGGCAAGAGGAAACCATGAACCTGGCGATCCTTGTTGATTCCCTTCGGTTTAAGACCATGCAGCACTCGAATCACGGCGTTAACGTTCTATTCATCTGAGAGAATGAGCACATTATACTGTGCCTTCTCGCCAGTTAGGAAATTATCAATTTCCTGTGGTCAAGCCGACTAGCGAGAATCAGCAAAATATTTAGATATACGCGCTTGGCGGACTCGTAGTTAATTTTTAGAACCTTAAGAGATTTTCCTATTTGGGTCCATTTATTTGGTTCACGAATTATGACTGGCATTTGGGTTGAATTAGGACGTCTTTTGTTCTATGATATTTTGTTGTATCTTGTCTGTTTATCTGGTTTTGATGTTTTCTGTGGGGCCGTGGTTGTTCCATGTGCCATCAGTGGTTTCATTGTCTTAGCTGGTTTTGGTGGTGGCAGTGTAGAATACTCATTTTCTACACTCTAATCTTCGCTTGTTGATACGAGAGCATCTTGAACTTCCATTTCCAAAGTGCAATCTTGCAGCTTCTGTGTCTTCAGCCGCTGATGACACATATGACTGGAGTAAATTTTAAGTGTTGGATTATTAATATTGACGTGCTATTGATTGTTTTGAATTCTCTTCTTGCCGAAACATTTATGATGGACATTTTTCGAATTTGTTTGTTTTTCTTTTAAGGTATTATCAGAAGAGTCTATTTCAGGCTCTAATGTCTTTACATTCAAAGTTAATTTATCCATACCTTAAACTATAGTACCTTGGTTCTTTTTTTATAGAATTTTAGAAAATGCGACTTACCAACTAAAACAAATCAGTTTTTTTCCCTATGTTTAAATCCATGACTTTAAATTTACATCGGGATTTAAACCAACATGCTTAAAAAACATAAAAATATAAATTTTATTTTTCTTACAGCTGGGCCCTGCAGCCGCAGGACGAGGAATGTTTTGCTATCACTGTCCACCAGCCCTACATCCAGCTGGACCACATCCACCACGTCTACCAACATTGGAATATCCATTCGCTCCGACGCATCCTTGTAAGTATGATTCAGAAATTGATTAGCATTAATAACATAACCTTAAAATACCTCCTTGCTACTACTATATCTCTCTCAAACTTCAATATTACACGGAATAATAAATAAAATCATAATCGAATTAGATAAAAAGCCCAAGATATGATTATGAAGGGTGAAAGGCGTACAGTACCGAAACATGTTACGGTTAAATCAAAGATATCGAATTACACGTGATGCACGAACAGGTTTCTATCAAAGATCCAATTCTGGTGTTGCTTTCGGTTTCCTTAGACGCGTATCAGAGTGAGATGATGTTTTGGGAATGGCAACGAAATGGCAAAATTACATTAATTCATTATGTTCAGTGCACGAAATCGGAGTGAGGAAACTGAGCATGGGGAAGAAAAACTTTTTAACTTCGTTACAAAGGTTACGGTCAATGATGTCGTATGTTGATAGTGAGAGAGTTACTATTAGATGTCTTTCAATTTAAGTTTTCCAAGGGTTAGGTTAGTTTTTGAAAAAAAATTAACTCACAAAAGTGTAATTTATTACTCAATATTTCTTCTAAAATCAGTTTTGAATATGAAAATATATCGCTATGTATAAATATATCAAACGAAAAAAAAAACCCTCTCGTCTGGAATACCAACTAAAGTCAATGTAAACGGATTTTACACTCAAGTCTGTAATTCAATAGAACATACAAATCCGTTGTAACTCGGTTGAAATGGTATCGAAATGACGAACTTTGATGGGATAACATAATTTACTATTGCATTGGTTTGACCAAAACCAACATTCTAGATGGAGACGTTCCAGAAAGTTTCTTCGAAACTTTTAGTCCTTCGGACGCTTTGGTACATTTCGGTAATCAATGTCATTCTATTACTGACTAACTTGAATATAGTTCGTAGACGATTCCCGGAAGGAAAATATCTTGAAAATCCACTGAAGTATTTTCGGATTGAAAAACCACATTTTATACTGGTTTATTTTGAATGTATCTGGGACTACCATCATTTTTATTGCAGTTTTCTTTATGGGCATTTGGACGTTTCACAGAGGATAATTGCGTGTTTATAATAACAAAAAACCTCTTAGGTGGACGAAAATATTTTTTTTTTATGAATGGCATCACTAATTTCAGTTCAATATACAAAACTATCTATCCTGCTTCTTACCAATTTTCAAAGTTGAAGAATTTTCTAGGGCGGGACTGTTTGAAATAGAAAAGTACAATCATTTGACATGTTTTCTGAAGTGTTGAGTAAAGATTAGGATAGAGCAATCAAAGGAAAATTTCCAAGTTACAAAAAGGAGAAGGTTTAAAGGGGCAGTTGTAGGCTGCTTGCAGACTACTATGTGTTGTCACTGTATCCACCAGAAGACCATTCAAAATAGCTTTAAAATGTTATTTTTTACAAAGGAAGTATTTTATTTTAAAATAATTAAAGCAAGTTAGATAAAACTTACTATTATCAAGGCTTTTGGGATCATTTTAGTAGCTAATCTCTGATTTTCAACAGATATTGGAGAAGATAAAAAAATGAGAATCTGATGTTTAGGCCTTTTTGGGTTTCAAGTTGATAAGATTCTGATTTTTCAAACAATATTTCTCAGAAACAATATTTTTCAAGGAATAATCGGGTCTTGTTTAGAAAGTAAGCAACATAAAAAAAATAAACAAAATAATGAATACACGAAAGAACAAAAGCAACCAAATCGAAATAGATCACTGAAATTAAAGAAAAAATAAGAAAGACAAATTGCAAAAAGAGTTTCTTACATAAGAGTAATAATCATGCGGAAAAAAATTGTATAAACATATTATATTACATAGATTTTTTCATAATCACTGAGAAGGAATAATTTTTTTTATTAATTCTGAATAATTATGATTACTCCAATTCCTGATTAATAAAAGAAGAAAAATCACTAAACAATGTGTAGAACAAGATGTTTTTAATACATTATATCCATTAAGAGCGTTTAAGGTTAAATGGAGCAATAAAAAGCATATAAACTGTGAAAAGTAATTAGAAACATTCCAGGTGCTGTTGGATTAGTGAGCCCATCCATTATTAAATCTAGGATCAATGCAAATATGCTTCGAAGGAATATTTGTGCCAATAGAAATTGAAGAACATGAAAAATCAATTTCGAAATATCAAGGTCTACTGCGGAATTTGAGCTCGGACAGGTATTCCCCTAACCAAATCTATGAATATAATAATTTTTCTTAAGTTTAATACCCTTGAATAAATAAGGTAAACACCGTCGTCAAATTCTTAAAATAGTTCACTAATCCTCTGCTTCTTGTACAAAATCAAACATTTATGTACGAGTATAGCGAATGCATATAAGTGAAAAAAAAAAATTGGAAATTCCTCGTCTGCATATCGTTAAAGACATCAATTTGAATTGAATGCAACAATTGCCGTTCGCGACAATATCAATTGAATCTGAATTCGTGATGAGATTGCAATGGTGTTATCATCATTATCTTCGATAATGTGTAATTTTCGCATACCACATAACAAAAATTGCAGCCAAGTCTGTAATCATGCCGATTTGTCGAAAACTTCTGAGAAATCAATCAGGTGATCAGAGAGAAGCCGATTGTATTGATCGATTTGGTATTGATTACGATGGCAAATATGTATGTAGATATCTGGCTCCATGATGTCGATTGTTTGAAGTGGGATCGTATAGTTTAATGATATTGGTGACAAATGGAATTTTGTGATGGAATTTTGGCTAGCGCATTATATGCTAAGTTTGTGCATTTTGAAGAATTCAAATTGAGTTCTTTCGAAAGATACTCGATGGCTATGAAAACACACAGAAAAGTTAGTTGTGCTGGAGAGAAAACAGTGCGATTTCTTTCAAAACTACTACTATATTCAAATAAATTACTTACAGTCTATTATTTTTTTGGAAAAGTTTAAGGAAAGTACTTATATAAAATTAACCCTTAATATTACATCCGAACCAGGAAACAAGTGGCTCATATTTATCTTCAGCATTTACAATTTCTTTTCTGTAATACACCTTGATTTCTATGAAAGAATTTAGCGCTTGATAGCTCTCCGGCAAAATTTTAACAGTTCTCACCAAGAGTTTTGACTATTTTTTTCGCGTTGTTAAAACTTAAGCTTTTTAACATTTGTCGGTAGTACCTACACATAGTTTTTGCTAACCAAATCTTTAAAAATTACTTTTTATGCACATTCAGCTTCCGCAGTCTCTTTGTATTTACAATATTGCAGTTTTTGTTGCATTTAAAAAAAAATTAAAATTAAAATTTTGAACATAAAGTATTTCAAAAGGCCTAATCAGTAACGAAATTGATCGAAAATAGCAGAGCAAAAGGATCAGTTTTACTTTTCGTGTGTTTTTTGTAGACTTTGTGATTCGAACCTAATTTTGATAATTCGTTTCAAGAACTGTAGGTCATAAATATTGGCTGTTTTGCGACATTATAAAGCTGAGTTTTTGAAGTTTTGATGAGCTATGTTTCAAACTTCTCTTACGTAAAGGCATTTGACTTCCATATTTATATGAATCTACTAAATCTTATGTATATTTCATCAACGATTTCTTTGTCCGATAACTTTAGCAACTTCATTTTGCAAATTTATATTTTAAGGTTGTGTTTGTTTAAATTAAATGGATTTTTACTTAACTCATTTACGGCGAGCTTAAACTAAAAATTGATTTTCAATTCTATGATCAAAATTCTCAAAATTCTTCCATCATAAAAACACACCTGAAAATTATATTCAAATCACTGCAAGTATCACGTCACTAACTTTAACCTACTTTCAATCCACAAGCTTCTAGCCATCGTTTTCAATAAAATCTCATCCATAGTATTCATCCTATAAAACATCGAACGACATTTAAATCCACTCAGGATTATTTTCAAATCAAAAACATCCAACATTTACATTTTAAATTTAATTTCACGCACAGCGAGAAAGCACTGTGAGTGCATTATAAGTGAGATTTGTACGTTCGTTCGGCTTTCGAAAAACACCACCAAAGCAGCCGAAGCTCCTCTTATCAACGCGACCAGAATCAACTTGAAAAAAGAACAGCGAAAAAGGCTCAAATATCGATGATGTCAAATCTAATTCAAATCAAAAGTAATATGACGGCACTGGGAACCGTATCCGGTCTTTTCTATGTTTTTTAACTGAAGCTGGGACGAACCTGAACCATTGAAAAACGTAAAACATAAAATGAGGCAGTACGTGCATAAATCCGTAGTCCTGTCGACAGAGATGATTTTTCTACTAGTCGAGGGGAAGTTATGTCAGCAAATTAACAGAATCAAACTGAAATCAAATTTCGAAGGACACTCATGCAATATTGTGGTAGCATTAAAAGAGACCAATTACCATTACCACTGCTCTCCAACAACAAGTCCACAAGTACAGCACTCTTCGCTCGGAGAACATCCACTTTGCGGACGGTATTAGCTCGTAGATTAAGGACGTTTCGGAATTATCTTGTCTATTAGAGGACTGCATCTATCTCTTTCATTCGAGCATAGTGTGCGCTGCAGAGATGTTGGCGACGATTTAAGGATAGAGGGTCGTTGTGGATATTATGAAAATTCAATTAGACAAAGGGATGGCTCGAATCCTTTAATGACGGTTACACCAACTGTTTCGAAATTGAATTACAACATAGTCGGATCGATTGTGGAGATAAGGTAGTGTTACATATGCTGTTAGGTACATATTTTCAAATGTATGAGGCAAGATATAAATTGGATGAGAGACAGTGGGAAAGATCAAAGAGATTGAGAGTGTCTGACATGTGAGTTAACCTTTTTGAAAATATTATTCTTGTCATTTGAGCTCATGTTGAAAATTGATCGTGGCACTCTTCGTATGCAAATTAACTGTAAAAACAATTGAGTTCAAAATGCTGATACTTTTTATGAATGCAGAAAAGATTTGAACCAAACGTTTGTGGTGTTTTTTTCTCGAATATTTTCATTTTATTGAGACTCAGACAGATTGCAAGCGTCATATTCAGCATTTTTCTAAAATATCTAAGCCATTTTTCTTGACGCCATCACACGCAGACTTGAATTCCATCCAAACTCAAACAACTTTTCGAGCAGCGATACTAATCTGCTACTAATCCCCTTAGGTTACTCTAATGGAATCACCTCTTCGTTGCCACCCACCTCAATCGAAATCTTTGCAAACAGCATGCGCCAGTTCACGGGGACAAGAGTGACAACAACAACAACCTAGATGCCATCAACTTTGCTTTTTGAAAGTACTCCTAACAGAATTACATATTACTTAATAGTTTTACCGTTTGTCATAATGGCATTAAGTCCCTTAAATTATCTTATTAGTCACTAGTATACAACCAAGGCAAAAGTGCCCGCATCCATTGCTAAGGATGCAAGAGATGTTCGGGCTTTGAAATCGCATGACTTATGCACAACTTGCACAAGTACGTGGAGAAATACGTTCGTTGGAATTCAGTGCCCAAACGGATTCGCATTGTATGCAACTGGGTGAAACTACTCGTATAATGCAGAAAGCCGTAACACGAATGCAGCATCCCTTAAGCTTCTGCACTTTGGGATTAGCCACACTTAGCTCTCCTGGGACTTATCCTGTCTGGCATGTGATGACATGCATGCATATTGCAAACAGATGGTCAGCAAGTAGAGTAAGATTTTGATAAGCGGGGAAACTTCATTTCTGTTCTGTTAAGATGGACATAGCACGATCTGTTTTAAATATAGGTGTAAAAATATGGATTAAATGCAAATGTTTAAATTTCTGCTGCGTTTTGGATGTGGTTAATTTTCACGAATATTTAAAAATGAATTTTAAGAATCTGTGATCATTTTTCTCTTCGTATTTTTCGCCATTTATAACCTCGCCGTCCTGGCTAGGTTAAGTTTTTTCTGATATTTTATGGCAGTTTAATTTAATTTAAGTTCTGTTTACTTTAGATAGCGTTGATTGGTGCTTTTAAGCCTTTTGATGCATAGTTTCTGCGGAAGGGGCAGCGAGACATGCTAACAAAACGGTGTTTAGAGGGCAGAGCACTGGCTTCTAGTGTGTGAGGTATCTGGCTCGAACTCAGGTTCCGACGAGAGACCGCGCACTGAACCTTGCGTACAAGTACAACAGGTGGCTGATTCAGATCAGGGCTAAAGAGAATGGTGGTACTAATCACTTCGATACTACAATGACTTCAAATTTGTGAACGAAGCTCTCTATAAGTTTTAGCTTCTGGACTCGACAAAGAGGGAGGGGCTTAAAATACTTTATTTTATTAATATGTTTCGCCACTTAACATTTCAGCGCTTAGGTTAGGATTAGGATTGGCCATCTCACGAAAGTATACGCCGCTGGTCCATTCAAAGCAAAAACAAGAGAAACTCTTTACCCTCATACTATGGTCAGGAATGTGCAAAGCTTTCAGACGAACGGTTGAAGTTTAGAAGAAGAAGATTCGTAGATGCCAGTTCTCGATGGGAATACGCAGAGATGTCACCCTGTCCACGCACTGATGTGTGAGCCCAAATTTATAATTAGCGGTGGAGCGATCCAGAAACATGGTATACGGGCTCTTCAAGTAATGCACCTTTATGGGTTGCAGATGCTGTTGCAATAAATTTGCGTGGTTTGAACTCTGAAGCTGTGTAGATTCGAAAACGGAGCATAAACTTCACCAACTGCTTTTTCACACAGAATGATCCACTCAGGGTGTTTCACAGGAAAATGGAAGCACTAGAAGATACTTTTCGAGATGTTTCTAGTGTTCGGGTGGAGGCTGTAGGCTTCAACGTGAGAGTTTTGAACTCTAAGAATCTACTCTAAGAATCTGTTGGTAAGTTCAGTGCAGTTCAAGCAGGATTGGCGCTATATCAAGTAGAGATAGAAACTTTTGCGAATTTCATGATGAGCTACGCTGGAGACCACTTCCTGGCTTATTGGTGAACTTGAAAAGATAGCGGAACTGAGGCGTAGAGCTCTAGCAAGCAGGGATAGGGATCAGAAGTCTATCGATAAGCACCCTAAACTGCATCAGGATACAAAAGTGCGAAAAAAGAGCTAGGGAAGATTATACAGGTATGGAAAAATAAATGTGGCAGGCCGTTTGCGATGAAGTGAACCGGAGTTTTTAGAGTCTAGCCTACAAACCAGTATGTGGTATGCTTGGTCACATGAGCACTAGTCCGCTCATGGAAGCGGATACACCAAAGCATATCGTGGACTGTTTGTTTCCCGCATATCGCTTGAGAGTACAAAACCCTTCCACAGTCAGTCAGGATGACATTCAATTGCTCATTAAAGAAGAACTTCACAGTGCAGTGGTCGAAATGAAGAACCGAAAGCCCGCTGACCGCAACAGCATTCGCAGGAAACTTTAAGAAACCTTACACTCATTAAAAATGGATTATAAAAATGAAAACCTATAAAGTAATGAAATAGTTGAAATTATTACCTACTAAGGGATTCGAATGATGGATATTGAATAAATTGTAACATTTTAGGACGAATGATTTTTTAATTAATTCTTATTTTAGCTTCCGTTATCTAGCATTTATTATTAAATATCCTAAAAACTGGATCACAGGTTTGGGCTTCCAATGAATCATAGGAAAAGAAGGTTTGGATTCAATTACAAGCAAAGAACGGTGAAAAAAATTAGCTATTTCTGTAATAAAAGGAAGAAGATAGGAAGACATTTGCCCTGAAACTTTCCTGTACATAAAAAATAAAGTACATCCAACATCCATACGCAAATAGTTTTAAATTAGCATTGCTTTGAAATGTTCACCAAAAACTCAGAACATAAAGCTTGAATCTTCAACAGACTGTCATCTTGTCACTTCTTCATGCATCAGTACGATTGGTTAATCCAATTTTCCTTTCGTCCACCAGTCAACTAATTAGTCCGAATCTCGGCATCCCACCTGTACAATTTTAAAATCCTGTTTGAAGACAAGCAATAACAGGATCATCTCGTCAAGTAGAGAATTTCGTTATGCTTTCAAGTCTCATGGGGAAAAAGTTAAAGGACTCCTGTAAAGTTCGCTGACCAATGCTGAATACCTCGCTCTCCGAAAGTCAAAATGAAGTTTCCTTACTCGTCAACTAGGTGGTGGCTAGCAGCCTGCGGACATCAGAACAACATCAATTCCATGGCTAGTTTAATGTGTGACACTCTCTGTCTCGCTCACTACGTTCGCCAACCGTCTACCTTAAGCTACGATGAACAAACTAAATGGATTTGCAGATGGCTAAGGTACTCATATCCTTCTGCACCGAACGCAAATTGAAATTCCTTCTACCATAAGACTAACGTCACTTTGTAGGTACAATGTAGTAGGAGCCGTCTGTACCCTTTCACTTATGATGGTCGAGTCGTAGCCATATCACCCACGTTCTACTACAAAACAGCTGAAGTAGGTACAGTATGCTCCCGGATCCGGGAGGTAAAAGAGGCTTGCTTGTACTAGCTTGAAATCCCTCGAAACAGGGATTAATGTTAATTAGCTTAGGACGATTTGCGAATTGCTTTGCTGTCCCAAATTATCATGCAGAGATGTGTCGAAATGCGAGTACCCTCGGCATCATCGTTTCGCCGTAGGGCATAATGTACGTCGAATAAGCAGAAGGTATGATATTTTCCGGCTATGGTATTTAAATTGAAGGGACTAATGGAGATACGGGATTAATTTGTTGCTTCGGTATCTATCAGAGAAACCTTGTGAATATTGTATGATGAAATTTGTGTTAATTGAAAAATTACGCTAATTAAAGTGAAATGATTTCAAGATGATTTTGTTGTATGGGTGGGAGGAGGCGTTAAAAAAGCTTTTCGCTATACATTAGCTGATTCTGCTTAGTTAAATTTATTTTTGATATAAAATTTATCAAAATTTCACTTTGCTTGTTTTCATCAATTGAAAAAAATATTTTTTGTTGGAAACAAATTATGAAATTAATATTTTTTACTTAGATGATTTTCCTAAAAAAAATATTTCCCATAGGAAAAACCTGCAGCTATTGTAGCTTCGTAGCATTTGTAGCTTTTTTGGAAATCTTTTATTGCACAATCGATCTATTTGTGTTAAATAATTTATCGTAATCACTTTTATTTAATACTTAATGCTTAATAGCTCATTTTAATTTACAACAGCTCATATTATCACACCTAATCTCAAGACTCCCCCCTCTACATACTTAAAACGCGTGCTTCTACAAAATACCACGAATCAAATCTCATCGCAATCCAAAACAACAAAACAAACACCAATGAGACTTATTTCACCATCGCAAAACGTCCTTCATCAACATCCTTCCAACTACATTGACTTCCTGGCCTGGCTTCAGCAATCTTCAAAGAGGATTTCAATTTTCGACTTTTTAAAGCGAAAATTCGTTGGACGGAAAATTAATTTCCTATTTTACTTGAATTATCTATGACCGACGAGTTCAATTCGTCGCCGCCGTCACTTTTTAGTTCAGGAAACAGAGAGAGAGAGAGAAAGGTAGAGAGAAATTCACGGTAGTAGAGAGAAAGTGATTACTTAGGGTAGGAAGTAATTGACCGGCTTACCATTTTATAGTAGATATTAGTTGAAAACAAATATTTTACATGAACAAATATCATTTGTTTTTCTCCCCATAGAAAAAAAACAACAGCACCACAGTGCAATATTGTATGGTATAGACTTAAGTTTTTGTATTTTAAAATCGAATTTTCCGTATGAATTTTTAAAATAAAACCGCAGTATCAGGTCAAAGGAAGTACAGTATTTTTTTGGGGAAATTGAAAACGTTGTATTTCGAAGGTGTTTAAGTATTTATGAGACAGGGATTTTGTGCTGAAGTGATTTTTTAGTAGATTTATAAGAGGATTAGTTGATTTGATGGCATTAAATTTCCGTTATTTTGCTTGCGATTCACTTGAATTAGAGAAAATCAATGGAAGGGTAACATGTTTTTAAGCCCTTTGCTCCATTTTTTCCAGTTTTTTTCAGTTGGTTGGTATTACGTCCAAATGCTGTTGTTATTGTCCTGATGGATCTCAAGCTCTGTTAAGAGGGCGAATTAAATGTGAGTTGGATGAAATTGTTGCAACAAGTTAGGGTTCTGAAAGAGAAGCCTGTGGTGATCTTAATATGCGTCCAAATTGATTTCATATTTTTCGCTAATTTCCGTATGAAGACATTTGTATATCAACTCTTAAATTACATTTTCAGACACAAGCTATTCGTATCATCCCGCTATTCATGATGAAACATTTGTACGACGAAAACAACGACGGAATAGGACCACATTTACATTGCAACAGGTAAGCGTTACTAATCTTATTCAGTACTTATTCTCCACTTAACTTTCTCTTCATTTCATCTATTTTTAGTTGGAAGAATTAGAAACGGCATTTGCACAAACTCACTACCCAGATGTGTTCACTAGAGAAGATTTAGCTATGAAAATTAATTTAACGGAGGCACGTGTTCAGGTATGTGACAGAATTAATATTTAGAATTCAATAAGAATTCATCTAGATGTAGCA
The DNA here is from genome assembly GCA_963978885.1 of Nemotelus pantherinus. Taxonomy (NCBI): domain Eukaryota; kingdom Metazoa; phylum Arthropoda; class Insecta; order Diptera; family Stratiomyidae; genus Nemotelus; species Nemotelus pantherinus. Next base: position 9,219,281 of record OZ022266.1, read on the forward strand.
TGTGAATTAAATGCAAAAAAAAAATTGCTTTATTCCTAAAACTATTGCCATGTACATAATATTTACACTAAAGCAATACAACTCCAAAATATATACATATCTGTGGAGCTTAGTATACACATGATAACGCCAAAGGCATAAATACCTAGCATGTCATAATTCTATAGCAAAAGGATTTTATGAAATTTTTGCATTTTTTATCCTAAGGTTTTCGTAGATTTTATGCATTTATTACACTAAGTATAAAAAATTCCATCAAATTATCATAAAATTATTGCGAAAACTACACATGTGAATAAGAGAATCGGTATGGCTAAAGCAGAAAACAGTGTGCAATGTAAACTGGAAAACACACCTGTCGTCAATTGTTATTATAATTTTTTTAACTTAAAATAGAAAGATACAAATTTACGTAGTTTCAGAAATCATCTTTATTTTACGACAAAATTAGAAAAATTTCATTTTCATTATTTTGGATAATAGCAGAAGGACGTTGTGGTCTTGAAAATTACAAAATGGGTTAACCTCAATGTAGGTTGCTACATGTGCTTTTCCGAAGGGTGGCCTTTCTCTAGAATCGAGCGTACGGGAATATACAAGTGGAAGTGAAAATAAGTGTAAAACAGTGTCTTGTGCCTGTTCAGAAGACATAGATGTATATAGGGACTAGTTCAGTCAATAATTAAAATTAAGATATCTTTAACCCTTTGGCGGCGGCGGGCATTTTAGTAAATTTTCAGGTATCCCTATATTTCTATGCAGAGTACCGTTTTGTTAAAAATAAGTATTGGAAATGAAAACTTATTATGTTTGATGCTTGCTTATGATAAAAATCTGAAAATTACAAGCCTTATGTGGGCACTGAGTGCCTAAAAGCAAACAAGGATTTTTTTTCAAATTTCTATTTGTCATAACTTTTGACAAAAACATTGGACCAACATTAAATTTGCAGAGCGTATTGATGTTGATTAAATCTCTACACACATCTAAGACTGCGGGCAGCGCTGAAGCTACGGCAGGCATGTGGAAAAAAACCTTCAAATCATCGACCTTCCTGAAAATTTTTCGCTTCTTGAAAAGAAATGCAAATTATTGATAAATTTTAACCTTCGTCAAATAGAAATTTTTGAAATTCTGCGTTGCACAAGAGCGGCACCCCCCCACCAAATTACCTCTATTTTCAGCACTTGAAACTTCTATTCACGAGAACTAACGACCGGATAATCCGATCAATATGAAATTTACAGAATATGTTGGTATTAACTAGAACCAGATTTGATAGAAGTAATTTTGATATGCGGGCTATCCTGCGGCAGTGGTGCCATCTTAAAAAACCGCTGAGAAAAAAAAACTGTTTTTTTTCGCCTATAACTGCCGATTGAGTCTACAAATTTTAAAGAAATTCACACAGTATCTGAAACCTTACTTTAAGCCAAATTTCGTAGAAATTTGGTTGAAAAATAAGGATAGAGATGCTAGCTATGGTAATTTTCGTCTCCTAAATTTTGTAAATTTTCTTATCAAAATTAAGACTTTTTCTTGATAGCTTCCGAAGCAGCCATGAAATCAAAACGCAATTCCTGTAGCTAATGAACTTTATTATAAGCCGAATTTGTAGGAATTTTGTAGAAAAATCAAGAAAGGGCTGCCAGCTATGATAATTTTAGTAATTTTTTTACATTTCTTTACTAAGAGAGTTTGTTATAAAATTTTCAAATGAGAATTATCCTGCAATGACAATGAACAATAAATATTTAGGTTTCGAATATATGAAAAGTTTTGCGCTTGGTAACTTTAAAATTCTTTTCACCCGCAGTCATCCAGTCGAAACGAAATTTACAGGGTGGATTTAACTTAACTTGAAGCAGATTTGATATATTTGTGGCTACGGTGCTAACAAACAAAAGGCTGCCAGCACCATACATTTTCGTGAATATTCCACCAGCGGATGCTTCCGTTATGTATTCGTAAGCAAAGCATTTACAGCCAATAAGCAACCAATGTCCAAATTTTCCCAGTTTTGGCAATTTTTCGGATGGCAACCCTAGACATAGTTTGATCGCTGAAACTTTTGATGATATCCTGCGATGAAAACGAAATTCAAATGATAATTTTATTTTTGTACGAGCTTTTTATGGTAGACTTATTGCTGCTGCGTTGGAAAATTGTTGTCAGCACTGAACATTTTCATCACGCACGTTATAGAATATGGTGTCAAAAAATGGTTTTTGTTGCTTTGTGTACGAAATGGTTCATAGGATACTACAAAAAAGTGTATTACGTCTTTCCACATTTTTAACTCACTCAGACAATTTCGTCGAATATCAATTTTCTAGCGGCTCTGATGCGCTTGAGTTTTTTTCATTAATTAAGTTTCGTTCAGGTGGTGGTCGGATTCATCTTAAATCGCAATCCTTATCTGCAAGCTGATACCACCGGATTTCAGCACAATTCGCTTACTACATGATTTTTAAAGGAAATAGTCTGCTGCAGTAGTCATTTTGCCTAATTTTCGCTTATAACATTCATAATTTTTCACAGTAAATAATTTCTAGCTTTTGAACCGAATGCTTTCACGTTTCTGCATATAAATCATTCTTTTTCCTGATATTATCCGTTAGGTTACCTTTTTATTTGATTGTTTTTTTGTGAATTTAAAAAAAGCCCCTGCTCATTTTGGAGCCTAGATCTTCATAAAATTTCTGATCTCCAATAAATTTTAATTTTAATGTTATTGTAGATATTCTTCAACAAAGTATAGTATTGTAGACTATCTAATTATCATTTAATGACTTTTTTAAATTTTTTTTATTAACACAAAGCAAAAGACTAAACATGTAAAATAGAACCGGGGCGTTGCAAAACAAAATTTGGAATGTCATCAGGACTTGGAACTAAATTACTTTCAAATTTATAACTTACTATGGCATGCCCGTTAATGAGCACATCTTTCCAATGAAGAATTTAACAATATTGTCGAGATATCAAAATAAGTTTTAGTATTTACTTATCATTCTGTATTGTGTAAAAGTTAGGATAATATGAGTAAGTCATATTTTAAAATGAATAAATATTAGTAGATCATATTTTACTTCCCGTCATACGACCATAGATAGCCAAAATTAAGACAGGTAAGGCGCCATTTTGGAAAATTTACAAACTTTTTTTGGCAGCCTGTGAAAACTAGCGCTAAGCTCGTTAGTTTGCATACTATAAGCATCGCTGATTTTTGGAAAAAAATATCATGTCTCAGTTTTGAGAAAAGCGAAAAGAAACTTTTATAAGAGAACAAAAAAAGGAGCAGGTAAAACATATTTTGCTGAATATTTACTTATCTGAAATTTTAAAAGATATTATTAACTCTAAGATGAACGCACAGTATCTTTAACATTTTTACGATTTAGTGAAAATAACTGATACAAATTTACATAAATCTTTAACTTTCTAGAATCATCGAAAATTCAAGAAATATAAAATAGAATCAATTAAATCCCTTAACATAATAAAATATCTACCAAAACGGCCGTTCCTCAATCCATGGCATTCCCTAAACGCGTTAACGTTAATGCCTAATCCACCTAACAGACGTGAACGTCCAACTCACTCGAAGGAAACATCATTCGCATCCCCCTTTTTAAATTGAGAAAAAGTGAGCCAAATTTGAGCAGTTTAGATTGGTGTCAAGTTACAAAGTGGGTGGCAGCTACTTGCAGGCCACAACGAAAACACTGCAAACTTTTTCGTTTCCCCCATTATCAATTTTTCCGCCATGGACTCAGCCGCATCGTACCAGCGACTTTCACAAGTTCACCAAGTTCAACTCTTCGTTGGGAATATCCATGCCCTCGAAGTGAATGAAACACTGAACGGGGAGAGAAAATATAAGTAAACGTTGAATCGAAGAAGGGTAAATTTGATAAGTGGCTGAGAGAAAAAATAAGACGAATAAGTCTCGAGCAAGCGCTCTAAATATTACCGGCAAAATATGAAACAAAACGAACAAAAAAATATAAATCGTGCTACGACCAAGTACATTTTTTATAGATTGCTTGCTTGTTCGCTTGCTTCTGCCTCCCGACCGACTTCGTCAAGTCGAGAATTCAAGGCTTTTATTACCCTGCAAAGAAAAAGGTTCTTATTTCATTTCTTTGTCCTGTCGGGATTAAAATGAATTTTTCAGACAATTTTAGATCTGACAAGCGAAAGATGGGAATTGCTCTTGCCAGCGATGCTGCCAATGTTGCGCCACTGCTTCCACTAGGCACTCGAGTATGTGCGTGTCGGACACGTTTCGTCGAACGCATTAGTACAAGGCCTGGCCAACTCAATTGAATTACACATATCAAATGTCAAAATTTCAATCAAACTGAATATAATTTTATAAGGTTCGTTATAACTTCGTTTGAGAGACGTAATAAAGAATACATCCCATCTTGATGGTATTTTTCGGAAAAAGCGATTTTACACTTGGAATGGTTTGGTGTCCTCGTGACATTTTGTTTTCGTTGCTGGAGTTCATGGACTAATAACTGTCACTTTGTAATGGACTTAAATTTATTGGCTTTTTCGGAGAATGAGTTCAGGTTGTATGTCAAAGTTGGAGCTTAAGGGAGTCTGTGGGATAGTAAGTTGACAGTCAAAATAAATATTGTTTACCTAAGTAATAAGAAATTGCTTTCCCGTGAACCGATAAATTATCTCACAAAATATATTGATCCAACTAGAAATTGTAATACCTCAAAGCTTGGCCTTACAATCAACAAACTTCTTTTAGCTTGAAGTACTAGTACAAGTGCAATATAAAATAATACTGAACAAATGCAAACATTAAATTTCCACTCCCGAAGAGCACATACTGCCGAGGAAAAATGCATGTTTCAAGTGTAGGAAATTCTTTCATATACACCTCGAGGGTCTTTCAACTCTTGACGGGCGCTCTAAAGTGTTAAATTGCGAAATTTTCTCGTTAGTTTCTGTGTATTTGCCACTTGTGTCGGCACAAGAGCAAGAACAGCAACTTATTCTTTTTTGTCCGGGACTTTAGCCAACAAGACGAGCTCAAGAGCTTTGTGAAATTAACTGCACACTTGAGGAGCAAACAGGAAGAGCTTTGAAATGAGAAAATATTAAGACTGGCTGTTCTCGGTTATATCCGCTCACACTTCACCGTACACGATCCGCCTCCCTGCCTCTCGTTCATCCCCCATCAAGGCTACCATCCTTGAGAATGTTGAAGAGAAGACAACGTATCCTGTCTGCAGCGCTCGTCGTAGTTGTTATTTAATTGGATAGTTCTTCGCTTAGTTCTTTGAAGCAGCTGTGAAGCAAGGCTTCGTGTATCCTACATGTAACAGTTACGGTACGGTACTTGGCTGTAAGATCTCGGAAATAATTGCATGATGCATAATATCCTGAATGAGGATTTAAATCTTACCGCGTTATGGCATAATGATGCTTTCTTTTTCCCTATGCTATTTAGCGAGAGTGCGGAAGCAAAGTTTACGATAATTAGCGCCAAGTTACGTGCAAGAATAAATGATGCAAAAAACTATTACGGAACTGTTGGCGGAGTGCGCTAGACCTCATTTTATAAATATTTCTTCTTATTAGTTGGAATGATTTTGAGTGTAGGTACTTAATGAAGGGTGTTTGTGATTATTGTTATGTGATGTGTGAAAGATTTTACAAAGTATGTTTTATCCTTTTAAATAGGAAGCAAGAAATCTAATGACCTAATTCTTTCCGAGCACGAAAAAAAAATAGTTTGGCAGAGATTTGAAGAAAATAATCAGATACAATTACTAATGCTGGTTTATACTGAGGGTTCTATTTCTAACGCCTCAATCAGTAGTATACAAATAAGGCAATTTATTTTTACTCAAAATATTCAATAAGGTCTGTTTCTATGCGAGTGTTTTTTTAGATACTACTCACTTGTTTATGTAGTCGGAAATTATCCATAATTTCGTAATTATTCATAATTTACTACTGAATAAAGAATTATGTGAGTTTCTTCTATCTGCAGAACATACAGTTTCCACTGAAATCAAGAGCATATGAGTTCAAGGGTTCTAAAATAAATTTCTGTGAAAGAAATTATATAATGCTTTTTTCATGAAATTATCATGCTCGTTCATTGATTCTATTTTTCTGTTTTAATGCAGACCATCAATCATCAGTTTATCTTATTGAGATAAGATAAACTGATTCCGAGAAGTGAGTTTGAGACTTTTGGGTCCTCCACGTAAGCCCCGTTTTTCCTTCGCAGAAACGTAGGTACGCTGGGGGTTACGCTTAGGACCTTCCTGATTCTAGCAGCCTTTGTACTTCCTTCAATGTTCTCACAGCATTCCCTGCATGCGTCGCGCTTGGCTCGTCTTATCTTCTTTTTGAAGAGCGACAATTCTGGTCTTCAACGTTTCCGGACCGCTTTCGCTCTAGTCTTTCGCCCGCCTTCTAGTCTCTGTAAGTTCACCATTCCACCATAAGATAGCGTTTTTCCTTACGGACTTTTCCGGGCACACGTCTTTGAAATCTGACACTAAGATTCCTGATAATCGGTTCACCTGCTCGTTAGGTCATCTTGGACTCGTCAGATCCAGGTTGTCTAGTGCCCTGAGGTGTCTATTTTTTTTCCTTGAGTAAACTTCCCATTGTGCTGTTCTCCGGTTCTGAACTTTTTTGGGTAAGATACTAGAACTACCAATATCGCAGCATAACCACTGGTGGTCTGAGAGCGACCGTAGGTTAGAAACCTGCTACATATGGACAGTTTCCATTATACTTGGAGTTGCTAGGGTAATATCAATTACCTCAGCCCTTTTACAGTAATAAATGTAGATTTGTTACCTATATTGAGGATATTAGAAATTCTAGCAAACACCTGCCTCTGTCGGTTATGTTAGTGCTTCGTGGTGAGTATTTGTGACACAGCCGATGACAGCATCAGTTGTCATAGTTGCTTCTGCAACTCTTCTCAGTTCAGGTGTGATGGGATCCATGTCTTATGGTGGATAGATCGCCATGCGTGCCGTCATCAGCGATCCTCCTCTTCCAGCATGCATGTGGTTGCATCACCATCACAAAGCTGTGGAATCAAGATTGCATTAACCTCTTTTTGGCGACAATACAAGCCCTTGTCTTGTTCCTACCTGTTAGATCGAACACATCGAGACTCAAGCCAAAAGACTATAAATCGCTACAACATAACTGTTTTGTTAAGTTTGTATTTGTATGCATTGAACCAATTGTCAAATAAATAATTTCTTAGATTTAGATTTAGAATGAAACGCTTAACGCTTTGCCAAAAATTATTGATTCATCTAATCGCTGCAAATTCATCCAGGATAGGACTATATAGCAAAAACTTGAGAGTTAAAGAACCCGATTATATAACTGGCGAACATTGATGAGCACTCTTAATGGTCTACAATGTTTCGAAGAGTTGCTAAGATAGATTCTGATTTCAACAAGGTAAGCAAAAGATTCCAGTTGGTAGCTAGTCAAAGAACAAAACTAACGACCATGACAACCAAATTGATTACTGTACCTTCCACACAGATATGCACCAAAGAAGCCTTAAAATTATTTAATGTTGGACCAAAGGATGGGTACTCTAAAATCCACCAAAGAAATTGAAGATCAACAAGCATTTACAGTGCTGGATAGTTCTAACAATATTGATCTCTTAAAATATTGATTTCTTAAAATACAACGGTTTTTCTAGTTTGGCAACCGATTTCTCTCGATATCTCATTTTTCTATTTTCGGGTTTCTAAAGAGTTATCTGTGTCAAACCATACAAATATTTATGAATTTGGAGGTAGTTGAAAATAAACAATTTTAGTTTCTGCTTTGCGTCGCTTGAAAGACGTTTCAGAATGCTAGAGCATAGATTGGGTCTACATATGTATAGTAAATTTTAGAGAACTAAAGAAAAATTACCCTGGATCAATGCAATTTATTATTTATCTGACAGAAGTAGATATTTGTCAGAAACTAGAGACAAAATTGTTGATTTCGCAGACAAGAAAGTATCTTTAGCATTAAAACTTTTAGTTTTGGTTTTGAGAGCTACAAAAATAATCTAGAATATTAAATTTGCAATGAATTTTGGTTAAATATCTAAGAAATCTATGGCAGAAGTCATTGAATTCGTCATAATTTATCTTATACATATTTCCTGGCAATCAAAAACAAACTTTATCAACTATAAAATCACACCTCAATACACATTGATTTCTCATAGGAATCAAATTAGAATTTCAATTTAACTTTACCAAGTAATAATCAACAATACAAATGATTGTGTAAATCAACAGTATATTCACTCAAGTGGCAAATTGCAAATTATCCCTAGGTAAACCCATTTAATGTTTCTCCAATCAGAATAACGCTCCTCGTAAAACATCACAATAATAAATAACAAGTGAAACAATCAAATGGAATAAATAAGTAGGGAACGAGTCAGTTTGCCAGCCACACAATCATTCCGTCAGCCAGTTGGCTTTGCTTGCCTATCCTGTCTATCTGTCTGAAGGTCTCTGCTTATGTCGCACTGTCTTATTTCCCAAAAACAAGGACCGTGGGCGGAGAAAACCAAACAATTCAAGGAGTCTAGAGATCCATTGTTTCCGCTACGTCGGAAACAGTCGAAAGTGTAGCAAAAACATTGTTAGCTCATCTTCACAAGGAGCACGAGGATCATTATTTGCATTTGTATTTGTTCTACCTAATGACAAATTTATTTGATTGTGCTCGACAGTGGCGCTTCGAGTTTGTCGGGCGCTACTCAAATGCCTTCGCTCGTAAACCCAACAAAGATAAACAGTAATTCCAATTGTTCTCTGGAAATCACATTATAAATTTGTTATATTACGAGAACAATGTCTAAGAAAAGCATGAGGTCGAGGTCGACCCAACCTTCTTTGCTTTGTTGTTTTTAGAGCTCCTTCACTTGGCCCTCCTTTCGGAATCAAATCTATTCAACCCACTCGGTTCTATGGCGTTCGTGGAAACAATAGAAATAATAGGCTTTTACGAATTCGTTACACAATTTAGCATTTGGCTACGAGAACTGGTTGAACAACATTTTGTATAATATGGCGGACGGATGGCAATGAGTGTGGGAACGTGAAGTGTTTTGGGGGAGCAAAAGTTGAGTGTTTGCCTTTATGGCGTAAATAAAATCGCCCACTTCAACGCTCATATGGCAACCTGTACATGGCGCAGTATGGAGCGTTGTTCACGGCGACTTGTAAGTTGTGTGTATATGCACGTAATAAATTTTCCAGGAGCATGCGAACCACTTCATAGTCAATTGAATAGTGGATGCTGCTTCATAGTTCGACACCATTTTGGCTTGGTGTCGACATGTGGACTGTGGTAGTGAACATGGTGGTTGCGTTCATCGATTTAAGGTAGGTATGTCCTGGTCTTCCTTGGATGTCATAAAACCTTGTAACAATTACAACTGAAATTTCTTCGTAGAGGACATGGCTATACGCTTTTGAAATATTATTCAGGTCAAGTCGTTTTATGCAAAAACTGATCTATAAGACTGTATCACACATAATATTCACGAATCTGGAAGCTCACAACGCGTTAAGAAACACTGATCGAAACCTTGAGCTTTGTTTTTCCTTCTTCATTTGATCGCATTGTAAGAAATGGCCCCCTTCTATCTATTCTGTTATCCTACATTTTTATTGAATTTCTCAAACTCTTGTTGGCTCTTCGTCCTTTATATGCAGAGTCCTTCGGGAGAGCCAACCGACCAGTCGAGGTCTTGTATTCCCTCCTGTCCCCTTTCATTGGCAGATTTATTGCATTGCAACTAACGCCCACCACTCTAACGAGCAGCAGGATCCGCAAGACCAAAAGTTTTCAGCAGACACAGATCTGTACAATTTCATTGTAACTTTTCCCATACAAGAACAGGGAGGATGCCATGTATATGCTAACCATACAGTTGAATTTAAATAAAGATATAATTTTCGATTACCCCCAAGGTATACCGGTCGCTGAAGTTTGATACAATCCAATTCAGTACAGACTGTACGTATGTATGTATGGAAGAGGTAAGTGGGTTGGGGGTGTATGTGGCAAGGATAATTTACATAGAAATATGCAATGATTTGCTTTCAATTTGTAACGGAGTCTGTGCGATGGGGTTTCGTATTGTTCACGTCTACTGCTCCGAATCTTAGATTCGTAAGCTTAGCGAAGAGTGACATCATACGAGGTTGATTTGGACATGAAATTCGTACACATGTTGCGATAAAACATGAGGACTTAATGGCCTCGGGGTAATTTTGTTTGAAAGTTAAGTAATTCGTATCGTTTGCATCGTTATGAGGTATTATTCGGTTTCTTCATTGTTTCTACAGTTAGGTAAACAGGTTTATATTAGGGAGCCTAGGGAATGAATGAATTTGTTATTAGAGATTTATTGTGATTTGAGCTTCGATATTGACTAATTTGATAGGGTTTTTCGTTTTTACATAAAATTGCTTTACATTTACACTTTTAGGGAGTAGTAAGATGTATTATAGTAAGTAAACGTTGTAATTATACGTTGAGCTCAACAATCTTGTTTGATTTGTTCAAGCGAAGAGCAGGACATCGCAATTCTAAATGTACATATAGTCAGTCCCAAAAATATAGACTCAGTTCGCACGTGTTACTCAATTTCTAAATTTCTGGCAGTCCCAAGTCTAAACAATTACTGCAAATGTGATCTGTGTTACATTATAGGCTCTTTACACGATCGAAAATATTCTACAACTTGGCTTGTGAACCAGTGCATTTGTTGTTGTTAGTACACCTACCCTTTAACAAATGCACTGGTTCGCAAGCCAAGTTGCAGAGCATGTTCGATCGTATAAAGAGCCTATTAATGTTATTTTCAAGAAAAATCCGTGCAAACATATTGGTCATAAATAGGATAAGCGAGCCAAGTATCATAAAAGTTGTGAAATGGGTCTCACAAAAGCATTAAATTTTGGAAATAAGGAAGTTAACTTTTTTTATAATTGAAAAATGCTGACGAATTTAGTATTCTCCTGTACTTCATCGCGAGCATTTAGTAGCTTTGAAAGTAGAAATATGGCAAGGGAAAGAAAGTAGTGATATCCTTTTTCAAAGATGGATATTCCCAGCGCAAAATTCATAATGAGCTTGAGATGCCATAAAGCATTGTGGAAAACATAAGAAAATACAGGAAAACAAAGAGTGTAGCAAATAAACCCAGAAAAAGTGGCTGAAAATTTTGGACAATGCAGCAGAACGGCGCATTGGATAATCCTGAGAGGATAATCCAGAAATTTCAGTGGTAAAAGTTCCTGATGAAATAAAGACTTAAGTGTAGAGACAGTTCGGCGTATCATAAGAAAGTTTGGGTTACACGTTCAAATTGCAAAAAGGAAACCATGGGTGAACAAAGTGAATAGGTCAAGAAGATTAGCATTGTCCAAGGACCAAGCAAATAGACCCAATGAGTTTTGCGAAAACGTTTTGGTTAGTGATGAGATCGAAATAGAGCTATTCGGGCCACCTTGAAGGAAGCACGTATGGAGAAAGCCGGGTGAACGATATGAAAGAAACTTACAATCAACCATGAAAAATTGTGGTGGGTCCGTGATGGTCTGAAGCAGTATGTCGGCAGCAGGTGTAGAAAACCTGCATTTTATTGAGGGTATCATGGATAAAACTGTTTATTTAAAAGAAATATACTGTGCGCGTATTGTGCGGGAGTGGGTACTTTACAATGTGCCTGGGTAACTCAAAACGCCAACACAAACACCGGATATGAGTCCAATCGAGAATTCGTCGATGCATTTGAAGGATTCGGTCAGCAAATACAAAATATCAGGCATAAATTTAATAAAAGCCCGCATTCAAGAAGAATGGAAACAAATTAATACTGAATTGACAACAAGGTTAGTGCAATCCATGGCTGATAGAATACAGCGCATCATTAAGGCAAAAGGATATGCGACAAAATATTAATTAAAATATTGTAGTATGCGCACCAAATAAATCATATTTCACCATATCATTACCAGAAATAACGAGAAACATTGAGAAATATCTTCTCGAACTATTTAATACTTGTATTTTATAAAACGGAAACAATCTATAGATAAACGCAGGTCAGAACCTTCTAGAAGCGAAGACACAAACAGATTTCATATGGCAACGAAAATCCAGAATAGTCTAGACGCATGCAATCACAATCATCTAGAAATACCCACATGAAGTATAAATACCCATGGGTTGGGTGTCCAGCCAGTCGTCTACTAGCTCTATATTAGCTGAATACCCGACCATAGCATTTGCTTACCTAAAGAAACGACTTTGGAATTGACTGAGCTACACTGACAACCGGTCGAACAAAAGTCCAATTTGTCAAGCTAAAGTGGAAAATCTAATAGGTGGTCTAAGAAAAGTATTGTTTCTTTACCTTGCAGCTTTTTTGAATAGCAGACTAAGTTTCAGCACACATACTTATGATTCGATATTTTTTAATATGTATAAGAAAAATTATTTCTTTAGAAGCTAGATATGTTTTGATTTCTTGGGTAATCTGCCCTCTTCTGTATCTATCGGTTTGATGGACCCATACTTTCAATAAAATCACGAGTTTCTCCGCTTTAATTGATTTGTTCTCCGAAATCGGTTTTTCACTTGAAACAAATGATTATTTGCCAGAAAATTACTGAAGGTAAATAATACGGCAAACTTCAGCTTTCAGACTTCTACTACTTTACATTTTCTGCTTGACCACTCACATTCTCTTTTTCCAATAATTTTGTAGTATTTCCAAATTTTAAAAAAGTTAAGAGATTTTTCTTCGCGGCATTACTCAGCTTATGTAGATTTGACGTTAAATGCAAAAAGCAAGAGCAAAAATTAAAAACCAAATAAGCTTCGAGTGATATCTGTCGAACTTTACAAAGTTGCCAAAGATAGAACAAAGTGGTTTTGGTATGAAATTTCAAATATTTTCTTTATTAAATTTTCGATTTATTCAAAAGACTAGCAAACAAAACAGTTACAACCTAAACAATTGCAACACTCCTAACTATTGTATATCCCAACAAACGTTCAAACATTTCAAGTGTAAAATTAAGTAAACACCACAAAACTGCTTGTAAGGACTCTCATGTTAAACGGTTAAACAATGAACCGACACCACCATCAAAAAACAAAAGCTAATCCACAAATAATGACAAATTACATCGAAACATTGTTCGGTGCGTCAGTAAAATAAGGGTTCGTATGCGGCAAACCAAATCATATCGGAAAATTTCCGAACAGATGTATCAATCCGTATGCGGTTTACCCCTTCCCACAAACATTTTCCTTGCGGCTAAAACTCCCGTTCGTCTGATCCGATCCGAATCGAGTAATTATTAACCCTTCTGTTCGTGCTCTCATCTTTATCGAACTTTTAAAAATTATTATCGTAACGTGTTATTATCGATAAAATTCAGTTGAACTTAGTGAGGGGTGTATGTGAAGGGGGTATACGGATATTGACTTTTCCCGTAATGCCGGCGGCTTATCCGCTTAATTCAGTTTCACATCGAAGTTTGGCAGTTGGCTGGGCTGGTGCATGGAACTACCGGTGAGATTCGATTTCGACAGAAGAGAAAATATTTACGGTGCATCAGTGCACTTTGAAGATACCAGATTGAACTACTTGTAATTTGAGGGTGGATACAAGTTGTTAATGCGATAATGTTTACTTAAAGTAAAGTAATCCCACGACAACCTCTGGTCCTTGCATGTTGTTTGAATATGTTAATGGAGTTTATAAGTATTTAGCCTTGCTTTTACTTTATTTTATATGTTTTAATGATTGCGTTTTGCAGAAAAATTTGAATTTTTTAATAAATGTTTGGCTTGCTTTTACTCTTAACTCACTAACAACTTGTATTGCAGGTGTGGTTTCAAAATCGCCGTGCAAAGTGGCGAAAGGCCGAGCGGCTGAAAGAAGAACAGCGAAAACGGGAAAACGGAGGCGAAACTTCGGTGGTCGTTGACAAAGTAACCACTATACATTTACAATCTCCTATGCAGATAGTAATTCATATCTTTTTGCAGACGGAAAATAGTCGGGAATCTTCACCTGACATCACCGGTGAAATCGATGACGAGGTTCAAAGCACAAGTGGTCCGCCGACAAGTCCACGCGTAGACTCGGACAATGAACGCCCATTGTCGTCGTCTCAAATGACCCAGTCGGTATCACAATCGGAATCAGTAAGTGCCGGATCTCCTTCGCCAGGAGCTCGAACACCGCAAAATTTGACAAATAGCCCTACAACATCGAGCAATGCAGACTCACCTATTGAAGTTGGCGGGCCGATTTCGCTGACCTGCCGGGCACCGACCATCACAACCCCGAGTTTCGGAAATCATATTTTTGGAAGTTTTAGCGATAGGTAAGTCAATTAAATATAAAAAGTTTCCCTAAGAATTAAGGATCAATAATGACTCAATATTTTTAAACCAATTATCCTTGGAAAACTCGAAAGGCATACTCTCAATACGCCCACATCAAATCTAATTAGGATGCATTGCATAAACAAACTGCTTTTCAACTCGTAGACAATTGCCTTCACGAAATGCACACCTTAAATGACTGACTTGAATGACGACATTTTCAACCTTTTCCCCCAAATACTCATTCTCATGTTTTCAAATGTGTCACACTTCGATTAATTGCACGTGCGAGCAATTGAATTGATTTGATTCCAGTCAAATTGACTGAGAACAACTAAAACGTGAAGGACATTTTTCTCGGCAACGCGTAAGACAACAAACAGGCGGTAACAAAAGGCCAGTAGCGCTCTGAGTAGACTTCTCCCTTTGAAAGGTCGATCATTGTCGAACATGTACCCGGGAGTGAATCAAAATAAAAGACGAAACAGCGGGCAAATAACGTAATTGCTGGACCGCCTGCCGGGCAACGCGTGCGCACCATTGAGCCTGGACAGGCTGCCGGGGGTGGTCGAAAGTTATTGTTTGCGTTTGTGTAAACTCAGTCGGGACGGGGAGGCAATACAGCTATTACGTATAAAGATTTCCGCAAATTTTCTCGGATCTCAGGAAAATCTCGAATTATTTTTGTCGTTTTCCTTGTGTTTTTGCTGGGTTCGCTTGTTTTTCAGGATGTATGAGACGAACGGTGTTGGATGTGATGATGATGATGTTGTTGTTGGATCGGCAAACTTAAACAAATGAAACATGGACCGGGAGTGAATTACGGGTAGTAAATGTCCTTAAATCAATTGACATCTTGATAGTGTCTTGGTAGCAGACGTAATCATGACACTGAGAATAATTTATAGGGATACGCTTCACTTGATGATGATGATGATGACTATTTAATTTAATGGCTATGTGATTTGAATGATAATGATGTTTTTCGCATAGTGAAGGGTATGGCAGATAATAAGGATATAATTTATGTAGATTTCGTTATCAGTGAAACATCAGTAAGTAAAATTATAGAGATGATCTGAGGCACTAAATCCGATTGTGAATATATTCCTATTTGAAAGTGATGAAGTGTAAATTTGACAGGCATTGATAAATGTTTTTCGAAGTTATATGGCAGTCCAACAAACATTATTTATATTGTGGTCATTGGGGTGTGTATTTTGAATTCATAATTGTCCCGAATAACTTTGGCATTTTGGAATGCTTGCTTTTATATTTTACTTTTATCTATTTTATTTGTATTTATTTTAATTTATTTTATTTGTATGTATTTATTTTTATTTATATTATTTTTATTTATGATTCAATTCTCAACAATCTTTTTTTAAATTTATTTAAAACAGGTAATTTTTGAATCTGGGAGAAGTTTTTGAAACAACCATTATTTAATAAATCATACCAAAAAGTCAACAGTGAAAGTTTTCTCCGTGAGGATCTAATGCTATTATACGGTGAGCTATCCAAAGATTTTTCTATCAAATCATGAGCCTATGCTAATTCAATTTGAGATATATTTTACTGACCCGATAATGCTCTTTGATTTCGTTAATTTAAAACGTAAAATCACTGACTATTCTTATTCTATGCTCCCAGGTAACACGATTTTTTTTTTGTCCACAAGCCGTGTGTAACTTTTTCGCGGACCATTTTCGAAATACTTTTACCATTTCTGACAAAATTACCGCAAAATCTCTTACCAACGGATTTGTTCTGACACAAGGGGCTATTGTTATTGAAACTATTTACGAACTCAACACCGTACAGCACCAGGCTCTGGCTTGGTTACGCCTTTCTTCGTGGCCCAATGTACAGACCAAGTGATCACATATTTCTGTTGGTGCTGCCATTCTGGAAATATTCATACCTTTCACCTATTTTCGAAAGTGATGATAAACGATCAGTCGATAACTATCGCGTAATCGCTATTCTTTCTGTTATCCCCAAACTTTTTGAGGAGCTAGTTTGCGACAAACTTACTTGCATTATGGTCCCTCTTCTCAATAAACAGCAACATGGATTTCGGAGGGATGGATCGACTTCTAGCAATCTCACGATCTTAATTTCGAATATGCTAAGTGAAATGAACAAAAGCCAAATCAACGTGGTCTATAAGGACATTAGTCTGGCGCTTGATCGGTTTGACCATCAAACTTTGATACGAAAGCTTCGCAACTTTAGTATATATTTACAGGTCCCTTCATGATTGGCTTCAGTCTTATTTTTGCGACCAAACTTCTATAAATTCTATGCCAATCACTTAAAAGAGTTTTCGCATTTTCTGGAATACCACAAGGCAGTCATCTAGGCCTCCTGCTTTATAACATCTTCATTTTTGACGTGTCTGCGTTGATATACCACATCTTTTCTATGCAGACGATTTAAAAACGTCATAAGTAAGCAATCTGACACAGCCTTTGTTCAATCCAATCTTTCGAAAAGTAGTGCAGCGAGAATAATCTGAATCTTAACATTAGCAAGTGCCATGCGATAAATTGTTCCCGCAAGAATACACTCACAATGTATTTTTACTACCCTATCACCATAGACCAGTGACGGCTCGTCCGCCCGGCCCGGCCCGGCCCGCCTGGCCCACCCTGTTGAGCCGCCACTGAGTTAAAATAAAGTAGATATTTCTTGTTGGTATCCGCGTATACCTTATAATAGTGTTTTTATGTCGAGCCGCCACTGCCATAGAGTTCATCATATTATATACCTCGGGTAGTACCCTAATACAAAATCCTGGCCAAGGCTGACAAACAACACGGATTCATTAAAAGACGCAATAAAGAGTTTAAATGCGTAAGGGTTATGAAGCCATTAAATACTACTCCACTTTTGAAGCAAATCTGTTCACAAACAATTTTTACTTTTCGGTTTGAAAGTTCTCTATGTTCCAAGAGATTCACAACCTTTTCCAATTTGCACAGACAGATTAAATATTCTAAATTTAGTGCCTCTTCCATCCAGCACACTACCTATGCTTATAATGAGCCCATAATCAGGTCTTGAAAGATATTCAACTCTCAATCTTCAAAGATCTCTAAATTCACTTTTGAAAATAACTTATCCAAGGCCCTAAAACTAGCCTAAAGTAAAATAAAATAAAGTAACTGCTACAAAACTTGTGGTGCATTTTTTTAAATGTGTGATCAGATTTCAGACAATTTATATTTTGTATTTATACAGTATTGTTAATGGTTTTTTCCTATTGTGTAAATAAAAATATGTAAATAATGTGTAAATAAATAAATAAATATTTTCATCTACAGGTTTGATTTCGTTTTGGTAAGCGTCACTAAATAATTTATTAGACTTTATAAAATTTGAAGATGAATTTAAAAATATTGAAAATACATTGGGACAAAAAAGGTTCCGGAAATTATAATTTAAATTGCCCACGCTGATGATAATTAATGGGAAAGGGGTGTTGGTGTAACTGTCTTTAATAACACATGAGCGCGATCTATCAACCAATTTGTTTACATTCGCTGGTTGAATCAGTATACCTCAATAGTGTTAGAGTGTTGACATATTATGAGATATATCACCTCTTCTTGCGGATTTCTATGCCCTAATTTTACTGTAATTGGTAGTTTTCAATTTTTTGGCTTTTCTTTCAGTCGCAGAAAGGAATGTTTTCATGCTTTTTTGATTCCTCTTCGATCTAATTTGACAGTATATAAAAAACTGGTGTGGTGTTATACGTTTTTTAAAATATACTTTGTGTATCTATTAACATTCGTAAAATATATTAAATATCGTTATTCATTTTCAAAGAACCATCACAATAATAACATTCAATAGCTTCCTCTATATTTTCGAGACTCCATAATACTAATAGAGTTATCGCCGAGTAACCCATCTCTTTGCCAATTAAACATTCTAGAAACACGATACGTATACGTGTAATCACTAAAGTCAATAAAGCAAACTAATAGACAGAACACTAACTAACACTGACAACAATCCCTACACGATTTCATCCCAGATATAATTATTCGATGGAGAAACATGTAGCAAATTTTCTGCATTCGCTATAGTCCGTGCCCCATCTCGTCGTCATCGTTCTGCTCGAAACCAAAGAGAATCGAATAATTTCACTTATCTCGTGCCATGAATTCGCCCAATCTCATATCCTTTTAGCCTTGTGCAAACCCTAATCCTTCGCTCGGGAATCCTTCCAAAGTCGCAAATTAACGATAATCCAATGACTCTACAAATCGGAAGTCATTTAGGACCGACCATCCATTTCCTTACAACCAACGACGGCACAGGCGATCCTGTACGGGAAACGAGAAGAGAACAGATTCATTGGTGCTTGCTACCCTGGCCGGAACGTGAATAGGGACCTGACGAAGAAGTCGATTCGGCCTGATGATTGTATTTGCGTGCAATCAGACAGCCTGATCATTGCTGAATATTCGATTTCGTTCTGCAGAGAAAGGCAGCCCCAGTGATTCTTCGAAGACTTGGGGTGGCAATTTGCAGAGAAATGTGCTGAGGTCAAAGCAGCACAGGATTCAGGATTCGCTTTGATTCAGAGTGCGACATGAATCAAGACATGTTCCAGGCTCGGATATGTCCTCGGTGCTATGTGTATTTACGTTTGTTTTCCAAGTGTAGCCAAAGTTTGCGTAGTTGTTTCCGTTTCCGGTTTGACTCTGAAACACGTACCAATGCCTGCATACGAATGACTGACATGCTTACGAAATTCGCTTAATCTTTAGACAGTTTCGTCTTCCTTCATTTCCTTTCGAATGCGATAAATCACTTGAAGATATTTGGCGTGGAAGTTGTTTCACTATTCAACGGATTTGAGTAGAAGCACACAAACGTGTTCGATGCAATCATTTTATTAGGAGTCGTTAGCAGTGCGCATTGGTTTCAGAGCAAGAAGAAACCATTTTAACTTGTTATTAGGGATGGAGTGGTGAAGAATTATTTAATTAAAAACAAATAGAAATTGTTGTTCGCAATGTTTTTATGCAGTTTCAAGTGTTTTACAGCTGTAGTCTTTACAGCCAGAACGTTGGAAGCACAGCACATTATCTCCATTTAAAACAATCAAAACATCTTTTTCAAAAGAGATATTTCCTATGAACTATCTAAAACAAACTAAAACGAAAATTATCTATCACAAAGAAGAAATATCTTTCAAATGCAATCACATAATCGAATCATATACTCTCATCAAAATATTCTACCACCTTCTTGTCCTCGAAATTCAATTAAGACAAAATTATGCAAATCTATTACTGAAATAATACTCCCGGAGAAATTATAAGTTTCGCACTCAGACAGAAGAGAACGTGATAACACTTTATTAATTTACCACTCCTTCTTGGCCATGCTCTAGACGATGTGGTGTGTGTTCGTATTATAATCCGCAAATCCAGTACAGAATGCTCTCACCACTTGACGAATATCAATGCAAAAGAGCCACCGCCATCGCGGCGAATTCACAAAAGCAGAAACGGAGACACAGCGAGAACGGCAGCAATCGAGCTTCTATGAAATAACCGCAGAATAAAATGAAAACCCCGAGGATATTTAAAATGCAAAAATTATTACATTTCCAAAACTTTTTCCTATTCGACATGAAAATTTCATAATCGCCTTGCCGGGCTGGGCCGCCGACTGGCTGACTTCGAGGCATGCTGCCCTGCGCCAAGCGGGGATCGTTGGCAGTTGCGGAAGTGAACAGCAAACCAGACAACGGAATGGGTGTACTCGTACTCGTAAAAATGATGATGATGGCGACGACTTTTTCCATGAATAAACACTGGGACGAGACACTACCAGGATGCCCCGCAGTGTTGGGTATCGGGTATCCTAAAAACTTTATTATATGTGTATGTGGCGCGATACAAGTCGGAACTACGACCGTATAGCAGTGAAATTGAAATGGTAATGAAATTTCGTGTATATAGAATTTTATATTCGGTATTCTGTGGCTTTTGCCAGGATCTAAACATAGCGAAAAGGATCTGGCAGGCTGAGCGAGCAATAACAACACAAGCTACACTGCCGGAACCAAAAATGGTAGCATAAAATTTTACACTCTCCACCTAATATGTAATTGAAGTTTAAAAGCGACGCGAGTGTTTTTCGTCGTATAAATTATGGAGATTATGCGATTATTGTGGTTTCACTGCGATCTAAATTGTATTGAGGAAAATGCGTGGATTAACAGGAAAATGGAATTGTTATTGTGAAAATGGTGTCCATGGAAAAATGGTATTGAATACGAGTGAAGTTATGTTTGGTTCAGAGGTAAGGCGATGCTGGATTTAGAGACATAGTCAGCTTATGCCTTCGCTTACAGGGGCGACCTAAGTTTCAGATAATGAAAGATGACATCAAAAAAATGTTTTATGTATCTGCATGAGAATGCTAACTAACATAACTCTGGGATCGACCACTTTGCTGGACCTATTCCACTTGGATATCTCAGTCAATCAAGAAGCAAAAAATTGTTTTAAGAAACTTTTGGTGTGTTGTCCTACATATCGTCAATTTATCAAGCAATCCCCATCAAGAAGCGCTCTTGGTTGGTGAGCTGACGTAAAAAAAGAAAATCACAAGCTTTCCAACCTGACTGAAACAAGCTTTTTGGAAAGAACGCAAGTACATGATAAATATTACTGCTTTACTTTGCCGGACTCCAGGACTGAATATTTGCCTGGGCTACTTACTGTCTTTCGCTTGTCACTCTTACCTTAATCATCGAAATGTTTTTCTAGTTTTCGTTGCAAAATTTTTTAGTCAGGAATTGCAGACTTTTATTGCATTAAAAAGGTAAATCAGTTTCAGAAGGAAGGCATGAAAAGAATTTACTCCAACTTGGAGAATATATTAAAAATACAGTAATTTCGCCAGAACATGAGCCACGATAAGATCAAAATCGAATTTTATATTAAGTTCTCTGGAGCATGCTCTATAACTTAAACAAGTAATGTAATCATTGACCTTCTTCACAAGTTTTCGGAAAAATGCCTATATTTTTAGCCATGTGTATATTGCATTGACTCAGATACCATAGGCTTTACGATGCTGTTATTTCGCAAAAAAAAATCGTAAATAGGCTCCACAGAAGATTGGAAAATAACACTTGAAGTGCATTCCTTACAGTGAAAGCCCAAAGGGCCTTCGAATCTGAGAAAGACGGAAAAAGGAGAATTCTCACGAGAAAACTAGGCGCTAGTGAAAAGATCCTCTGCCAAGCGGTCCAAGTGGTCTACCAAGTCCACGGTTCGATTTGCGGAGAAAAAAATGGAGTTGCTCAAACAAGAATAAAAGCACTATATAATAACAGCATAATAACAGCATTTTAACAGAAGATTTGATGGTAAACGCAAAGGCAACGATAAACAACTTTACCGATGAGAGAAAGCACAAATTAAGGGCAACATGGCTGAAATCAGCAAGAAGGAAATTAATTGGAGGCACAAAGAGTCCGCTTATAGAGTGGGTTACCAAAACGGTCTTTTATACTAAAGCAAATAACGAGCCAATTCAAAGCAGCGATCTACTGGCCGCAGATTCAAATCTTGCCGTATGCTCATGGTTGTATTTGTTCGTCTTGTGTTGTCTTAATAGCCGGCGACTGACCATAATAATACTAAAACTTAACTAAATAAGTGTCACATCATAGCTTTAGCGGTAACTAGGCATAACACTAGAATAAAGAATAAAATGTGACCCTTAAAGAATGATGAAATTAATTGAAATCGGTTACTCCTATGTCTCCTTACCACCAAAGCTACACGCTGAAAAATCATTGTTCTACCCTTAATATATTTTGCAGCTAATATATTTATATTAAAAACATTTCTTAACATTATTATATTGACCTAGCAATAACATTATATTGCCCGCACATAGCATTCTTAAAATGTTATATATTGACATGCGTGTGGTGAATTTTTCTGTTACAATATTACATTAGTAGGCCAATATTAAATAGTAACATGGCAACAAGTTATATTAGCATCTTACAATACTATATTGACACACCAATAATATATATTAACATGCCAATATATTATAGTAACATGGCAATAAGTTATATTAACGTCTTACTATAGTATATTGGTATACCAATTATTAATATTAACACGCCGTCGATACGATTTTTCCATAGTCCCAAGAGGTCCCCCATCTAACTACTAACCGCGCCCAACACTGCTTAACTTCGATGATCGCGGAACATTAGGTTCTTCCAGTGTGCTATTGCCGCATAAAGTATGAACATCCTAACTAACAATACAAGCAATGTACTTTGTTGTATGACCAACAATTTCACCACCCTTGCTTAATACATTTATATTAGCATAGTAATATATGAGTTCTTTAGTTGCAAAATGAGACTCAAGCGATTTTTTACGAAACTGAGTTAAACACCATTTCTTATAGGAAATCTTCTCAGGAATCGATTTGTGCACTTTATTTTATCCCAAACCCAGTCTAAATGCCTTAAAAAGTGATTTGAAAAACAGCCTTATTTCCAAAACGCGACCTGAACAGAGATTTTTTCTTTCAAAATGGCGTCTAATATTTTGAACGGTTTGGTTCCAAAAAGAAACTCAAACCTTAGCAATGTCGGAAACGGTTCTTGCTATTTTTTCCAAAAACCGACCTAATGTTCTAACTTTAAGAAAAGGCTAAACTTCTGTTCGTCACATATTTTTAAATGATTATTTTTATTATTAATCTTGTTTTAAATTAAGCGGGCTTTTTCTAGAATGATAAGAAATATTTCAAAGTTGGCCATACTGAGTGCGACTTCACATGTTTGTTCTTAGAAATCGTGCGCCGACACATTAAATGTGTGCGTTGACTGAAGTTGTGTCATTTTGCTTCTATTTTTTAGAAAATATAGATTCGGAGGATGAAACTGATGAATCCAACAAGTGTTTTTATCGTCGTATAGGTTATAATAATCTTACAGAGAACGATATTTGGGATGCGGAAGTAATTATTGACGAAAAAAAAAATGTTTAACACAATATTTTTGCTGCTCATTTTTCCATGTTTTTAAACTTATTTTTGTATAATTGTTTTTTTAAGTTATGTTCTAAGGTAGGCACATACTTTCTGTAAAACAAAAATTACAGGCAAAAATAAAAAATTAAAAAAAATATAATTGTTTTTGTTTTGTTCCAAAACCCAACTCCAACATGAAGTTTCGTTCCAAAACCACACCTGAAGGCGATTTTGTTCCAAAACGCGACCTGATGAACTGTAAATGCGAATTAATTAATATTTAACATAATCCATAGTTTATGAAAATTTGTAATATGGTGTAGTTTTTTATTTTCCATTTATTAAAAAAAAAATTGGTTTGATATATTGACCAGGAAAGAAAATATAGTTTTTTGCTGTTTCTGAAAAGTTTTCAAAAACCTTTCAGTCTCATTTTGCAACTAAAGAACTCATATTTATGTTAAGATGTTAAAACATTTATATTTACAGATGTTCTGAATATAAAAAGTTAACAGCTTAATATGTAATGTTAAACTGCAAATATAATATTGTAACTTCCTAACATACAATATTGAGCTGTTAAAATTATGTATTAGGGACAATGCTGTTACTATAACAATATTAAGATGATAATATATTGATTTCGGTCATTTCTCAGCGTGTAAGCATTCGCTTCTAAGAGTCATTCCCTGAGCTTTGGCATTATCATAGCAAAAAAGCAAAAAAATGAGTAGAATTTACTCCAATTTTGAGAATATTTTGAACATACATCAATTACCATAAGATGAAAATCCAAAAGCTAGGAAAAAGCAAAGATAATTTGCCAAGATGAAGAGTACTACAACGCAATTTTCATTCTAGCCACGACCATGCATAATTGAATTTCAAACGGCCAGTATAATTTATTGGTTCCAGAAACAAGGCACAGCAAAGAGGAAACAACTGAAAGTTACATCCAGTGGTTCAAAAAAGTCTGCGTACAAAGTAAATGTTTACATACAAATTCAAAAAAAAAAATTAAACATCTATGTAGGATGACTTTTTTTATTAATATATTTACTACAGTTCCTGTAGATGACAACACAAAAAAAATAATACATCTAATTTTTCTAATCCAAAATAAAAACAAACACAACAAAATATTCCAAAATTCCAGTTTTGGTTTCGTATAACTGAATTTACCGTTACTTTCAGGAAAATATTTTGCTCTTAGCCTTTGCGATGACGATCACTTTTCTTATTGCGTATTTTAAGGCAGTTGAGATCAGTGGCTTGTGAGAAGAATGGATTTTAAAGTTAACAACGAGTTAGGTGTGTTTGCGAATAAAAAAAAGTGATGAGCAAAAAAAAAACTGTTAAATTCCTCTTGAAAGTGGACAACTAATTAAGAGACTTCGCAAATAGGGCAAAAATTTGCGTGAAATTGGGAGAATAATTGGAAGAACTCATTCGTTCGTCCAGAGAGTCTTGCGAAATTATGAGCAAAAGAAAAGTCTGCAGATGAGAAACAATCAGGCCGTCCAAAAAAAGGACACCTCGAATAGAAAACATTATTTTGCATGAATTTGGAGCAGGCCCTAAGATTAGCACACCGAAATTAGCAGAGGCGATAAAGAAATTTCATGATTTGGAAGTGTGTCCAGACACTGTAAGAGTATTTTTAAGCTTTTCGCGGTTTACACCAATTTTTAACTTCTATTGAAGCTGAAAGATATAGCTCGTGGAAGATTCAAGCGCACGAATAAGACTTGAGTGAATACAAGGGACTATGCGCTTTTACTCTTGAAGCTGGAAGTTTATGGATGCTCTGACTTCCTTCTTTCCTGGTTTTCTTCCTACACATAAGATCGCGCCAGTCTATTCACTGTCAATTCATGCTGTTCATCTACTTTCCATTAAATCTCTGGAGTTCCGCAAGGTTCCATCCATGGCCCCCTTTTCTTTCTACTTTTTATTGATGACAACCCTTCCTTCATTAATTCATGTTGCTTTTTTTATACTGATGGCTTCATGATATTTAGAATAATTGAATTGCTGCAAGATTGCGAGCAGCTGTAGAATAATTTAAGCACACTGCACCACCAATTCTCTTACTCTAAATGTCTCGAAATGCCAACAAATTATTAAACAAATAGAAAATTCCCCTTTCTCCCTAGTTAGTTCGCTTTTCATACCACCAATTTTTAAATTCTCAATAAAGAGTCAAATGAGTACAAACTTTTAAAGATTTTCGAGAACTATAATCCGAGCCATCAGGCCCTGAAAGATTTTTGTATTTCATTCATTATTCATTGAATTCAATGTAACAACAATTAATTCTATCCATTCATCAAATTGGATCTTGTCATATTTGATTATGAATGACACTTTTCAAAGTCACAATCTAAACAATTTCATTTGAATGAATGGAATTCGCAAAGACCAATAATTAAGTTTATTCTATCATGTCGGTATGTAAGTTTATTGTAGCGATACTCAGATATTTAATATAATTTCAAATGTCTAACTAACTCTAAATAACTCCGCAATTTACGCCACCAAAGATTGATTAGTCAACTTTCAATCAAAAATTCATGGAAAAATGACAACACACTCAGACTAAATTAATGCGTGTTTAATTACATCACGAGCTGAAACATTAAATTATTATAATGCCTATGAAATCACACCGAATCGAACAAGTACGGATAATCAAACGAAAGCTAAAATTGGAGTATCTTGTGCATTGGACCCGTACTTGAAAATTCCAAGACATTGTCGACTATGATGCGGGTCATATGTTCCGTGTCAATTATGTCAACTTAGCATATTACCTACCCTGCACATACAACATACGCAATTATGATACGCAATCTTGGCTCTACTGGCTCGTTTTCGAAGGGGTTTGTGTAAATTGCCTTGCCTGGCTGTATTTTGTTCGAAAGTCGAAAGTTGACGGCAGTGGCAGCACAAGAATTTCATTAAGCAGGCACACCACATACTGGTACTGAAGAATCGGAGAGGAATTCGTTTATTTGACGATGTACCGCAACAAGCCACGCTGTTTGTTCACAACTCTTTAAATTAATTAATTTCAATCAAGATGGGATTTAATTAGAACGCCATTTTAACTCGTGTCGTCTAATTTGTGAGACATTTCAATTTCGAGTTTCGTAGTATATCAAGCTGGCTGCCGTTTTGAAGTCTGAGACAGAATATAGGACAAATTGGATTTCACGAATTCCGTGGAATTAATATCTGATGGATATGGTGTCAAAGAAAATGGGTTCATACGTGGCATGTAGCGTTAATTAATATATTGAATATTACGTGCGAGAACAAATTTATTATAACAGAAAACAAAAGATTGCATCAGCTACAACTGTGAATGGAATCGCTTCAGTCGTCTATTAAGTAATTTTAAAAATGTTCGAGTGTTTTGCGAATTAATGTTCTTCAAATAGAATTCAAGGATGCAATTCCATGTTAATTTCAACACTTAACAGTTGAATTCCAAATCCATTAAATTCACGGTTACATCTCCTATATAGTGCAAAAATATGATTTATATTACTATCGGATATCCTGTCCATATGCGAAAACACACTTTATATGCACTTCCGATACACCGAACAAAAACGCTCTGAATAGCAGCACCCCATGCTAACCACTTTGCCATTCATATGGACATTTCTCGATAACGAAACACCAGCCCAGCTAATCGCCTGCGAACATCCCACAACATATTGGCCAACAAAAATAAACACACTAACGCACACTTTGTCACCCTTGTTCAATTCAAGCGATACTCCTTGAATAAAAAACCAATAAATGATTCAAAAAACAGCAAAACATTCACCCCTAACCGAGCAGGCGTCATTGTGCATTATAACGAGAGCACTCTTCAATGAATTCGCAACATTCTTTTCAAGTGCATCTTGGACATAAGTTTCCCTTTCTGTTTTTTAATGAACTTGATACTGTAAACGGAACAACAGTAGCACTCTTTCGTGCAACCCCTCGATTTTGTTTTCATTTTGCTTTTCACTTTTACGCGCCCCATTTGCCATTGAGCTCTTAATTCAATGCAAAACAACAATCACACTCTGATACTTTTTTACCGAGTAGAGGAATCATAAGAATGTGTCGTATTGAATGCAGGAACGTAGTGCGGCTTTTTAGGACTAAGTATTCGAAGTGGAAAACCGAGAGAAATAGTCCTGGACCGCCTGTGGGTTCGGAAGTCATTAGAATATACACAGGGTGCTTTTGCTATGGGCTATTTATTGTAATTGTGTGGTACGATTAAAAGTCGTTCTGAAGTTAAGGCAATTTCGCTATGATCATTGAATTGGTGAAAAAGTGTATTTTTAAAAACAGCTTATCAGAACTAATGGCCACTCTTCATAAAATGAATGAAATTTGAATGTTTGTTAACAATTTATGTAAAAACCTATGTATGTTATCGCACTGAATCAATTCTAAATTTCACGTATGAGATTAATTTTATGTAGGCTCGAAACGGCTAAGGTGAAGCTATGCAAGCTTTGCTTCACCAAGCTTAAACAATTTTTTCTCAAGCAATCAAAATGTGAAACCAATTGAAAATCAACTAGTATTTCCTGCGCATAAAAAGATAGGAAGAACCGAAGGTCTGGCTTGCTTTATGACTTTTTTAAGTTTTTAAAAGCTACATGCCGTTGCCAAAAAGGTAGCCAATGACGCAATGTTTGCTTACTTAGAACAAGTAGAAGCTTATATAGCATGCGATGATCATAAGCCCTTTCTGGTCTTACATCAACTCGCTTAAAATTTCTTCTGGCATACCTTCTGTTATTTATCTTGATACGTTTACGTTTTTTCCATAATCCATTTTTACCATCAATTCATTTTGCCGTACTTACTTGTTGCTTGTACTCTGTCCCCATTTTTACTACCTTTGGAAATCAAATTATTGATAAGCTCTCTAGATGTAGATTTCTCTGTCACCAATTGTTAATCTTAACAGTTCAGCCTGTACTTTCTCATCACTTTGGAAATCCACTTACATAATTGATATCCAGAAAGAGGGTGTTACTTCTCGTATATCTAACTATCATTTTTCATCACTTCGGCCGGCTTTAGTAAGCTTTTCGAAAGAGTTGTTTGCAATAGAGTGTACTCTGCTGGAGTCTAGCCCTTTTTAGCCAGCCAACGGTTTTTACCTTATTGTCGTTCACAAATACTGTTGTTTCCGCAATCAGCCAGCAAAACTGTCATATATATAGACTTTACCAAAGCTTTCGAATCAGTGAGCCATGAAATTATTCTGTTAAAGCTACCACCTTTCTTGGTTCTCCCCCTACGCTTGTGATAGATCTTATTCTGTTACTTTTAAATCTTGCTCTTTTGCACCCCCAGGAGTTCCGCAAGGGTAAATTTTTGGCCCTTTATTGTTCTTTCTGTTCTTTCGCCTACAGTAATAATAACACAAAATAAACACTACCAACTTGCTCTTCTTTTTGTACTTGTCTTGTTGCAAAAATCCATTCACACGAGAGTTGTTAAATTTATTTTCAAGAGTTTTAAGCTAGCTCGTAAGTAAATGAGTTCGGTTTGCGCCTGGCACCAATGGTGCATCGACTCTCGTCCCTTTGACATTCGCCTGGCCTTCGCGAATGGCATTTGATGAAGTGGAACTAGCTGTTTGGGAATTTGCACGACTGGTACTTTTAACAAACAATTTTTTAATATGTAACTAATCAGCAGAGTTTTCACTTTTCTCCATTGTGAAAATTGTGACCCCAAAGAAAGATCAGACATTCGAGATTTGTTAAACTTTCTCTTCGCCCAAACCTTACTATTGGGTTTAAATCACCAATGGAATTTAAGCCCCATTTTACTACAGTTAGTGAAGAAGTTAGCCTATGGTGAACTTAACCTTCACCATCGAGGAAAACCAATATTTACACTGCCCCTGACAAGATAAAATTACATTCATACCATCCCAAATAGAATACCTTCTAACATTTGGCATAGCTTAATACTATATCCTACTCATAATCACCGGCTTTAAAACCAGAAATGCCTCGAAGGTACAACCAACACCAAAAAACACACGGTTGAACTTAATTTTCTGATTATCATGGCTACGAGTGAACATTTTAATTTGGCTTTACTTTCTCTTCAACGTCGACATAATCATCAACGGCAAGCAGTCAGTTGAAGGATAACAATTTCTGATATGCTTATGATGATGATCCTTCAACCTTTTCCTTTTCACATGTATGTAGGTAAGGCATGAAATCATAAACCCAAAGTGAATTTTCGGTGTAGCCTAATGTAATCGTATGTACGAAAATGCCAACGTTCTCAACGAGTTAGCTCTCTATAAATTTTAAATGTAAATAATATAAATTTTAATTAAGTTTAATTAGGAGAAACTTAATTTTACTGTAAATATTGGACTTATCTTTTCATGAGATGTGCCTGCATTAGGTAGATTTGTATATTCGAAGCCTTGTAAATATTTCAGGCTCCATGTACTCAGCCTTGGAATTATATGAGTAGGAATTTGAGTTTTTCAGTAAAGGATTTTAGCTTTCAAGTTGACTTGGCCCGATTATTTATTTAAGAGTGGTACTGGTAGCTTCAGGCATTTGAAAGTAGGTTATAATCGAAATTATACATTTATTCGTAATGTAGGTCAAGTTCGAAATATTATTTATCGTTCAATTAAGGCACGTGGTGGTTTGAATTGATATTTTTCATTAATTCAAAAATTATCGCGCTTCAATTGAGTTTTATCGTTCTCTTAACTTTAATCTTTACATAATTGTTTAGCCAGTTTGTTTCGGTGAAAATGTTCTCGGAAGCTTTGAAGAATTGCAAAATTTAATTTTATAGATTTACAGAGACAATTAATGAAATTGATTTAAAGTTTGAAACTCTCATACCGAAACTAAGTAAGTAATTTTCAGACAACTGACTATCATAGGTCATTTCTTTTCGCACGTTTCGATGACTCTTAACTGGCGACAGTCAACTACAATATGGGCAATTCAAATAATTTACAAAGGGCATTTATCAAACTTGATATGAAATTATTTGCGTCCAGCATTGTGGTCATCGACAATACGAGATCGTTGCATTGTGCAACAGCAAATTTGATGAAGTGGACTTGAAAGGGAATGAAGGCAAACACGACCAAATTCAATTATGGTCACTCATGTTACTTACACAAATTTATTGTCCGTTCTGCCTTTCCCTTTCGAATGAAGAAGGCTATTCTTCATATAAGTTTGATAAAATTATTGAATTATTGTCTCGTATATTGAAGCAATTTGGCGAAGAAGTGTTTGGAATTATGTGCGCAGCTGAGTTTTGAGAGGGTCAATGCAGTTTGATATTTGAATGCACACTATTTATTAGCATTGCGTTAAATTTTATAGCTTCTTGCGGTGGGAGTGCAACAAATAATTAACATTTGAATAAAGGGAAGCGAAAATATAAAAGAAAATTTTTAAAATTATTCAAAGCATTCATCGAATATTTGAAAAGTGATGGATAAAAATTGACTGGTACGAGAATTTTTAAATAATTGGCGACGAGGTTATCGTCATAAGATCGATTGTTGCTTTGTTGAAAACACTCACAATATGATGGGCCTAAGATATATTATAGGAAATCCTATGGGATGATTTGTGTTAATTGCTTATAAATTGCTTAGAAGATTCAAACACTGGAAATCGAAACATTATTGAAAATAGTTCAATATATACTGTGATCTTTTTCCGGTCATTATCATTAGCAACGTATACTTGTGTGAATACTATACGAGATGACAGAAAAAGGATCTGCTATTAGCGTTTTTTCCCCATAAGCAACGTGATTCAAAAGATGTGAATGATGAATTTAAGGAAAAATGGTTTTGGTTTTGTTGTAGTTTCAATTAATTATCATCAAGACAGGCAAGCAAGTGCCCATTAATTTTATGAGATACGTTCAATAAATTTTAGGGCAGTGATAGCATAACAATCACTCTAAATAGTGGGTCTATAATTTTGTTTGATAATAGGAAATATGTTCATTTTTTCGTTTAAAATAAAGAATCACAATTTTTTTTACATTTTTTTGCTTTTACGTCATATCAGCTGAATAATACACAGCATTTTGTAAATTGAAGCAATAAGAGTGTAAATTTACTAGCAAGAAAAATCATGTATACTAATGTCTAGATGGTGGACATGGCTATGAAAACCACTTCTTTACCAATTCCCTTCCATTTCTACACACACCTCCCACTCCGGGTATTTTTTGGATTTCTTCGCCAATATCCCTTCCCACGTTGGGCGCTAACTTTTTTCGAGATACTTTACGGAATAATGTGTATGTTTTGGATTTCACTAATCAATTTTATGTTCACAAAGTTTTTTACGAATAGATAGTCTGCTATTTTTAAAAATACACTAGCAGACATCATTCGAAACGACAGCAGTGGGTATATTTGCATTACTTCAAATTCATCCCAAATTTAATGCTCCCTACTTAAATATTTATCAAGACGCAAAAAGAAAACTCTTTCTCAAATCTAAAACAATACCCACGTATCTAGATAAAATTCAAATTTTTCTTTCGTTCTCAATAAGAGATAACGAGATCAAATTTCTTCGTTCTTCGCATCAAATCATTATATAATAAAGCCTAATTTCTTTTGATCATAAATGCATATTATATCCTTTTTTGTTGACGACGTTGTCAGTGAAAAGTCGTGTCGTTTTCACTTCTGCCACGAAACAACCCTGGATTTGTTATGTCAGTCCTACAGCAACCCAAGGATACCGATATATATTTATATAAGTGGCAGCAACTACGTCGATAAGAACCATAGCGACCTCGTAGCCTTCAGGGGTAGAGTGAATCTAATATAATATAAATATAAGATGGTAATATTTCCAACAGATACGATCTGAGAAAATACACTCCGCCCTCGGGTTTCGTTTCGATGTATGTTCGACATTTGAATAGGCACCCTTGCAAATATTTCAAATTTCAACCCCTTTAAAAATTCATCGAAAGAAGTAGAAAAGTATACTGCTGCAGATAAAAAAAAACATAGCACCAAAGAGACTTTTCACTACAATTACCCACAATATTCAGATGAGTTCGCGCGCTCTCTTAGCCAATAATAATGCTTGAATTCGATCAAAATATAATGAAAAGCACTGAGAAAAGGTTACGTCGACATAGACGTTTGCGTCGACTTTTCAGCGGCTGTGTTCTTCGACTTCGTTTTTTTTTTTGATTATTCGTTTCGGTACGCTTGGTAGGACAGCAAAAGGGTACAGTAACAAGTATGCTTGAATTATTCAATTTTTCATATGCTTTCATAAAAAGGATATCGTTGCGAGGACGACGCGATACAAATGATGAATAATTGATTGCATCAATGGTAATAGAATAAATACATAAATTCCCAATAAGTGTCATCAAAAGTGAGCTTTCTCGGTAGGAAATCCCCTTGACAAAGGCTGATGGAGACTGCTTCAAGGCTTATTAATTTAAGCTATTATTCCTTCAAATATACAATAGTATTATTCACAATTTTGAAGATTTCTCGAATAAATTATGCTCTTGCTGTTATTTTCATGTTCTCCGACTGACCGAAATAACTTTCTCTTACACAACGTTTGACTAATTTTAATAGATTATGTGCTTTCTTCTTTTTTAAATTAACAATTCTTTCGCAGATATTAACGTTTTATTAACACATCAATATGTATCAAAATCTTACTAAGTATCCTCCATATGCATGTTTTAACTCGTTAAACGGAATGAAGCACTAATTCAAAAATATTCGTTTGCGGTCGCAAGTTTCGAGCTTGAGTCATAAACACGACAACGACCAACGACGATTTGATTAATTTCAATTAAAATTCATAAACGAATTGAATAAAATTGAAGCAAATGTGTCCCCAGCTAATTCATTTGTTGTGAGCTCCTAACATAATTAAAGATTGTATTGTGTTTATTGTGCGATACGATGCGATGCCTCCACGAACCGACGGCAAGTTGAAATACCCGGGTATGTTTTGTACTGGTCGTTGTATTCTGTTATGACTGACAGTTGTAGGTTTCCTCTTTCAACTTTTTCATTCAATCAACGATTCTGCTCGTTTCGAATGTACAGCTTCTTCGAAGGCGATCGAAATGCGTTCATTCAACTGTGACATATGACTGAAAGGAATGCTAATAGGCAGATACTAACGGTCAATGCTAGATACTAGGGTTTTATTGAATTATAGTGACATTCTAGTGAATTATTCGATATTCTGGTATTTGGCAGGAAATCAATTTATACTCCAGTAAGGCTAAGTGAAGTGGAGTATTATATAGTTCATACGAGATGATGCGAACTTTCATTTTATAGCATATAAAAAAATATTTAAAAATTAAATAAAATAAAATAAAACATAAATAAAAAAATATTCAGCGATAAAAATTCACGTCATTTTTGTATAATCCTTTTTCACTGGAGACTTCAGACACAAGAAGTTAGTGACAATTTTTAGTTTGACAAACTATTCTTTTATTCGCAAGACATATAACGAATTTCGGTGTCAGAAATGTATCAACTGTGGAGGATATCATATTCTCAACTATGAATAATGTTTTCCCAATCAAGTCTTCAAAGGAGAAAATCAACCATCTAACTTAAAATTTTTTAAAAATTATGTCATTTCATTACGAAAATAAATAATTTTCAAGTTGTATTCAATATGTAATGGACTTAAGAAAAATATATTTAAATTTTGTAAATTTAAAAATTTTCGCTGACGGCAACCCTAAAAATATGTCCGCTCCTGCAACTTATAATGTATTCATTGAATTGAAACGAAATTCACAGATGTGCAGGCAAGAAGTTGCCAGCACGAGAATTTTTATTATTTATATACCATGAGCTGCTCCCAATAAATTTTCAGATAACAAGCACCTTACGATTCAATGTTCCTTAATTTGGACATTTTTTCGAATAACAACCCTCAAACTCTTTTCATGTCTCTAACTTCCGAGCCAGTCATCAGACGAAAACAAAGTTCACAGAATAGATTGTTCTCAACGTGATAGAGATTCGATATTGTTTTGGTGTCGGTGCTAGCACAGAGCTGCCAACATCGGTAATTTTCTCTTTATTTTTGATATAACCACTTTATAAAAGAAAGAAACAAGCAGCAAATATATGCATTTCTTAAGTTTTGAAATTTTTGCGGATAGTAGCACTTAGTCTTTCTGCCCCTATAGCTTTTGAGACAGTTATAACCACCAAAAAATGAAAACTTGAAGCGAAATCTGCACATTACTTTTGATTTCCTTCAAAAATCAGTTTTTCCGGTGATTTCTTTGTTCTAGTGATTTTTTTATTTAAAACCTAGCCCTAAAACCTGCCATATTTCACAAACTCTCTTTGGTTAGGTTAGGTTAGGTCGAGTTTATCGAAGAGGGTCCTGGCGAAAGACACACATAGGTACAATACTAGCTAGTTTTAATATCACGGATATTGCTCTCCCTCAGAATCTTTAGTCAGGAAACTATCTGGTTCCTTTAATAAACGGCACGATTCCCTTTAAGTCAGTAAAATATAGTTCAATCAGAGTAGGCAGCAGTGCCCCCAGTGAAGTCATTCTTCTATTCGTTAGATCTGGGTATTGAAATAGAAACGAATTTTCTTCTGGACCAGGGCTATGGAGTCGAAGTCGTGGCGTTCAATACTAAAAGCGAAATTGGAGTTGCGTTCGA
The DNA here is from genome assembly GCA_963978885.1 of Nemotelus pantherinus. Classification (NCBI taxonomy): domain Eukaryota; kingdom Metazoa; phylum Arthropoda; class Insecta; order Diptera; family Stratiomyidae; genus Nemotelus; species Nemotelus pantherinus. The sequence continues at coordinate 9,254,531 of OZ022266.1, forward strand.
CTCCGACTCCGCTTCTAATATTCAGAGCCACGACTCCGACTCCACAGCCCTGCTCTGGGCAACAGCTCCGGCAGAAATCTTTGAAACAAACGCACAACCCTTTCGCACTCCGCCTTTTTGGCTCGTGAGAATACCCACGACACAACAAAGAGCACTACATGTTGAACTTAACGGCTCCTTGGTGTAATGCGGGTCCATAGAGATCCAAGGCTGTCTTGCAAACCCAGAGGATGTTTTTTCAGCGCAGGGCATCCTAGCGTTCTCAAGGTATTTTCGCATGATGGCTAGTTTCAACGATGACATCGATGTTTCCTCGGAGAAGTAACAGGAGGATCCTCGACAGCAAGGTGTCAAAGCTTGCCAGCTCCTGGATTTCAAAGTTACCCAGTTACCCATAAATTGCAACGCCGATTGTCTCGATATTTCCCTAAGAGATGCACGGCATTCGGCGACAATTCTGAACAATGAGACAACTCTAAGTCTAGTACGGTGTCCGGAGCTAAGCAGTCAACATCCGCAGACGCAGGAACTCTCGCAAATAAAATGCTAGCATAGCATAGATCTATTCTAGTTCATGCCAAAATGCAATGCAGTTTCACAGCCGCAAGATTAACTTACTGTATATCTAGTAAATTAGTTAGTGAACAGTCAAGCTGCACGAAAATAGCCTTACCACTAAAAAGTCATCAAAAGAAGACCACCTTGAGTATTTCAGTGTTGGCTCCTCGTCGTAAGTGAGCATTCTCTAGAGACGGGATTATCACCTTGTTTCTGAGGAGCTGCGCGGAAGAGGCTATCAGCCGTAGGTCAACATTCAAGCGCTTCCAGAGTTGCGAGAAGCTTGCTTTTGCTAAAGGCACCTAAAGGAACGCGGCAAGCATATAGTCTTTAAACACATCTCGTATTTCTCGTTATCTGAACGGAGCATATGAGAAACGCAAGTACGCATTATAAATCTCCTTCAGTCATGGTAGCGTTACTAATAAACTCTGCTGGATGTCAGCCGGAAGAATTATGATAGGGAGTTTGAAGCCCTAGGAAGCAGCGTTGAGCTGATGGCCTACTCCGCCTGATGAACCAAGAATGCCGCGCAAAGGAAACGTGAGTCCATAAGAACAGTTAGAGCATCGGTGCTCGAATTAGTCCAGATAATTTCAAGATTCTGTGTGCACTCCATAGCATTTGGAGCTGAGTTTAAAATCTTACTTAGGTGATTTGGCATGTCTAACGGTATACTCATATATTTGAACATCTCTATTTGAAGACTATCGGACTCCATTGCAAGCTCATATTCTGTAATACACTGTACACTGTATTCGTCAACTGCCAACGGCGTGATCTTTTGATCTTTTGATCTTTGTCTCGTGAATAAGCAGAATAAAGCGGTATGCCGAAAATGAAACGATTTCTTAACTAAGTAGGAACTACACAAAAGCACTTTATCTTGAAACTTGGATTAATTATACGCTGTTAGATAAAAAAAATGATATTTCCACTACCTGAAAATACATTTATACTCATGAAAGATATTATCGAAGGTTCCTATTTCACTAAGGAGCGATTGATTATGTTTCTTACTATTGAAATATTTATCTTCCTACAAAATTAGTTTTATACTTCAATTTACTATCGATATAAGCAACCAGTTGTATTCGTTTTCTTCGAAGAAAAATCATATAAAATTATTTTTCTTCGAATAAATTATATTTCTAATTTATTTTCTAATTTTTGGTTACAGCAACGGAGGATTCCGGCCTGTTCTGGATAGTGGATCACCCCGGAACAACCCACCACTTTTCCTTCCACCGCATCTAGCATCATTGAGCTCTCAATTCTCACAGCCATTGTTTCCAGGCCTTAAAGGTAAATACACCATCAACATATACTATTATTTCATATTCGTATTCTTTACATCCTGATCCAAATTCAAATTATTTAAAATATGGACAAATAAAATTTCTGCCTTATTCCGAGCTTCAACAGCTTTTATAGTATCATTTTACATACTAAACTCGAGATATTGCTACACCGTTACCACCTAAATTCAATTTACGAAATTCAACGTTATTCGCCCTTCTCAAAATGCCTATTAAAAATTAAAGCTTCATACTTCGAATGCCCTCATTTTTTTTTTTACTTCTCTCCAAGAAACTTTATTCGCGAACATAAACATATCGATGATTTCAAACTTTTCCATAGAGCCTCTAATTGAATTTCGTCTTTTATTTATGCCACAAATCTAAATTTGATGAAAATGATTCAGCTAAGTGGCCATACGACACACCGCACTGTATGCAAAACAACCATCACACGAGCTTTTAGTGAAATTACTGTACAAGAAACGCTACGAATCACACCTTTCTCGGAGGGTGAAAAATAGCAAGGACATTAAGTTGGTCGCAGCATCTACTGTCTGCTACATAGCCAAGAATGCTTCAAGCGCACGATTCACCCATCTCCATTTTCATTTTGTTTTATGCTTTCTCGACTGGGTCGCAGATGTTTTGCAAGTGAATGTCAGCTTATAATCAGGATTTATATTTACATTAGCTTCGAACATTATTGGAAAATTGCATTAATTTTGATTTAATTCGAACGATGTGACAGTTTCGCTTTGTTTTTCCATCAATCATTTCACTAAACTTTCTTTTCTCTTTCGTTTGCAGCTTTCCCGGGATTATGTTCGTGCTGTCCCATCAAACCACCATCGATGACTACAACATCGACATCATCGTCATCGTCGGTGTCACCACCGACTTCTATGAGCCACTCGGATCCTAGATCCAGTTCAGTAGCTGAATTACGTCGGAAAGCCCAGGAGCACTCTGCTGCTCTCCTACATTCTTTGCATGCCGCTGCAGCTGCTGGACTAGCATTTCCTGGACTCCACTTGCCACCGTTATCATTACAGCAGGCGTTGAATAATCGCAAATCAGAAATTCACGATATGTCAACGGCCAATGGGACTGCAATGTCTTCGTCGCCTTTGGAGTCACAGCATGCTGGTGGAGTGAAGAATGAGTAAATTATGAAGGACGAGATGTAGATCTGAGAGCATTGAAAGACGAAAAACGAATACGATTCTTTGAATATGAGTTTTTTCAATATCTTTACAGCTGGTCGTTTCCTTTCGACGCAATATTTCTCACATTTTCAACATTTTATTACAACGGCCGGATGATAACTGCAATTATACTCCGTATCTGATAAAAATCTAATTTGGCTTTACTTTAAAAATTTGGACTTACATGTCAAAATTAAATGTGATCTATTCAATATATTTTTTTATATTTACTCGACAAATATTATTTCAAAAATAAAATCTCATCTCACTTAAAATTTTCTTCTCGAAACTATTACATGAGTTGAAAATATACTCTTGAATTGCGTTTCAGAATAATATCCGATATTTATGATTTTTTCTACTACGAATCTCAATAAAATTCAATACATATTCAGCGTAGTTTTCTAGAGTAGAGAAAATATAATGGCAGAAATTAAAAAAAAGATATTCAAATCAATTTTAGAATGTAGCTATCTGATGATCAATTATATGATGTATCTAGAAGTTAATTAATAACATGTACATAACCAATATGGTATGATATAGTGTAATCGAATGATTTCGGAAAATCTCATGAAAATTAATATTAAATTAAAGTTTGAATGAAAAAAATATCAAATGTCTGAGTTTGAACAGTCTGTATGATAGTGGAATATACGTTCGATGTTTGGTTTCAATAAATCAGTAGGTGCATATAAGTAGATTGTATCACCCTTTTCTTTTTCTCAAGTGATTTGTTAATTAAATAACTATACATAATGTGCCATCATGTTTAGTCAATAAAATCATATTAGACTATAAAATAATAATTAGAATTTGTTTTATTTTAATAGATTTTCTACTAACATTTATAGAAATAGGTGAGTATACAAGCTAACAGCAGAAATTTATTAGCAACTAAAAATTGAACACTATGCATTTTATGTTTTGGAAATGGAGAAAAATGAAGCCATTAAATACATCTAACATCACCGATCTGAAAAATTTCATATACTCACACAGCAAGTAGAATTTTAACTTCGGAGAAAGAATATTATTGAATATAACATGAAGCCTACTTCACTAGTCGCATTCATTTGCCAAAGCAGGAAGTTAGTAATTCCAAGTCAAGTTGGTAGGTCCACAAAAAAACGACAAAAAACAACAAAATTCAGGTACAATTTTTCCATACTAATGCAACCAAAAATTCATAACAGAGACTACATTTTAAATTCAGAATTTAATTCATCCAGTTGTGATGCTCTAAATATGTATACAAGATTTATCATAGAGTGAAGACACAACGAAACACAATTTTGTGATTAAAAATATTTGTACAGCACCTTCTGATAAAGTCAATCTGTCATATAACACAGCCTACTCAAGAGTAAGGAGCCCGCATAGATCCATGCTAAACTAATCGTACAAAACCCTCATCTAACTATTCGATCGATGTCTCTTCATCCATTTTCAAGGACGACGTGCAATTTGATTAGCTAACATCACGTTACGTATAATAATATCGAATAGTTTTACCGCAATTCACAGTAATTCAAGACATCGCTTCACATTGAAAATTTTCATTCATTTTCACATTTTTTTTAGAAACATCTCAAACCTTCCTTGATGTGTCAACAATGTAAAACTAACTACACTATCTTCAGAAGCATTATCACACACTTAAATTTACAGGATCGATTTTTGGACCTCGTTGTGTCTAATCATCCAAAATTGTCCCTTTCCTTGAGTGCTGCTCTTTCGCTCCTTCTTGATCCTCATTATACTCCTCTTATCCTTTTAAACTACTCCTTCAAAGATACTTTGAAAAAAAAATTCTTCGCATCTTCTCCTTAATTGCATTCGTTTCGGACAAACTCTTTAGATATCGAGCTTTTGATGAACGATATCGCTACCAATGCTACTCGTAGTAGTCGGTCCGACGATATTCCAAATATTCTGGCTAAACCATTTTCATCGTCACTGTGCGTTCCTTTTTCCATTGTGTTTAATATTAGTTTAACTTTTGGCTTTTTCCCTCGTCTTTGGAAAATTGTCAATATCTTCCCAATACACAAAGTTGTTGATCCTACATACGTCTCTAACTACCGTTAAATTTTCTTTCTTCCTTGTTTTAGCAAGATCCATGAGAGAATGGTCTACAAAAGAGACTACTCTTTTATCTATCCTACCCAAGAGCTAAAGAATGATGGTATAGCTGGTTTTTTCCTTTCCTTTCAAACCTCAAATTCAACAAGCATATCTTATACATCAAAGCCAGGGCCTCTAAATTATCAGGATTCATAATTAAATCTTCCAAAGCCTTCATTAATCTTTCCGCCTTTTTTTCATTTTCTATTCAGTAATTGGATTTTTCCATATGTTAAATTAAAAAAAAATCGATTTGCAAAAAACAATTCATTTTAACATTAATTTTTGGTTTGAATATTAATTGACATTTCTTTCACCTTTAAATGAAATTCCCCATTTAACTTAGATGGGAGGTTCAAACTCGCAGCCGCACAAGCTTAGCTTGTGCTCATGCAGGGATCGTACGAGCATTATAAACGTCACAAGCTGGCGTAGAGTAATAATCACACAACAAACCTTGTCGGGTCTAGAGGTCCAGTCTAGCAGATAGCTTCATTCACAAACTTTACAATCAATGTATACAAACGTGGAGTGATTAGTTCCATGACTCACTATACACCTGATTTACTTCAGGTAATTATTCAGACCTAGGCTAACTCAAAGATCGGTGCACGGTCCTGCAAACTATGGACCCCAAACACTAAGAATCAGTGCTCTATCCACTAGACTACAGTTTCTAGAAAAATGTTCGTTCTAAAAACTACCTCTACCGACTCAATCAATTGAATCTAATTTATACTAAATAAATTTATATCTTATTTCGAAACACCCATCTAGTCACTGTTCGAACAACGAACTTGAAAAATTAAATGCAATAGAATAGTTCTCCTGATCGAAGTGGAAAATTTTCGCGGGCATTTTAAATTTCAAAATTTAAAACAAAACGCAAAAACGAACTTATGCCGAGCAAGTAAACGTATCCATTTACGCCTTTGAATAATTTTATCAGTCCATTTACATAGCCCGGCAAAAGGACATTAAACGTTGAATAAAAATAAGTGCAAATTTTCTCAAATGACACTAACGTCCAATTACGATTTGAAGATATTAATATACTCGTACGCTAGTTCTGAAAATTTTGAGGTCTGCGAACGGCATGTAAATTCAGCTCTTTAAAGTCAAGATGAAGAGTCAAAGGTCAGTGGTATATGACACATAGGAGACACCTTCACCCTGTGTGACACAACATTAATAACCTCAACAATTTTCAGAATATTTTCCTTCACAGAAAGCGAAAGAGAATATTTTCTATGTAAAATATGTTTTCTCTCTGTGTGTTTTCATTAAACTAGTATCTATAGTCAAATGAAGATCATTTCACAGACAAATTTAAAGTTTCAATGATAGAAACGTTGCTCTGAAGCAATGAAAAGTATAGCTGAACTATACTATTCTCTAATGAACAACAATTTTTACTGTTAATATTTGAAAAGCATGGTATTAAAATAAATCAACGGATGTAGTACGACGAAAATTATTGAAATAGTCAGTTAAGCTAATATTGAACTGTTAATATCATGTAGGGTTATAAATTATATAAATAAAAATTTATTCTTAATTGAAATACAATAAGCTACTAAAAATTGCATGCAAAATTATTTTGTGTACATGCATCTAAAGTTGAAAGGAGAAAAGAAAATCGCTTACATTCATCAAAGGTTTAACGTTGTTCGAAAGGTAAGAGCAAATCATTATATTTGGAAAGTATGTAGTGTTTGTAATAAAACTAATAAGTGTCGGTCTATCGTTTAAGTTTCCTCGGTGAATTTTTGGTACCTAGAAAATATTTTTTAAAACAGATATTAGAATTTCGAAAAATATAGCGAATGCCAAATTTCTACTAAAATTCATGTTGTAAAAGAGATATTTTTGTGTGCTTGTAGATACTTTAAAAATGGAAAAAGCATTCAACAAGCGAGATATTTTTCAGGCTTTATTCAGGCTAACTTAAAAGTTCACCAAAAAAACTTTTAAGTTAGCTTTTCTATGAAGATAACATTTTGCATTATCCAGATTTTCCAGAGCATTATCCATATTATTCCAGAGCAGATGGATAGGGCATTACTGGAGATGGGCAAAACTGTACAGAGCATACTACACAATTTTACAGTGCCGCGCGAAATGAAAAGCCTGAATAATCTATTTTCTACTTTCTACCAAACATAATCTGAAATTGATGTGCTACTCAAAATGCTACATTAAATATTGACTACAAATTAGTATTTTAGCATTGTCGATTATTTTTTATCGAATTTCATTATGAAATCATAAAACAATTTACACCGTATGGTGTTCTTCTAAAATATATCTAGTTTTTATGTATGATGTATTACTACATACATTTATAAAAATATTCAATTTCAATAACTAAGTACAAATATAAATTAAATACAAATTGCTTACTTCCTATCGAAAGCGATTTATCTTATTTTAGAGAAGATCAGATATGTGAATATCTTTTCGAACGGCATTATTAAAGCCTTCCTTATACTTATACCAAATTGGACTCTTTACAATTACATCCGTGCCACCTGGAAAAGAAAAACGATTTGCATTAACCAAACAACTCTACATATCATTTCGTTCAATACCTTCTTGCACACTTAGTATCGTTTCCTTTGTTGTTAGTCTTCCGAAGAAGTCCTTCGAAATCTAGAAGAAAGCAAAAACAAACAGATAAGAATCAATTTATTATCACTTATCCTCTAAAAATTGATATATATTGATCTATATATAGTTATATTAACTTTTCTTCTATCCTAATTCCGAATCAAATCATCTACCATAAACTCAATCACCGTCGACTATTAATAATACCGAAAATAGTAGAAAAATTCGATGAAAGAAATATCAAGGATCAACGAATTGAAAGCTACAGCTACGATGCGGTGCAAATGGGTTTTACAGAGTTGGACTAGGTATATACAATTTATTTCGTAATCCTCCATTATGGTCGAGTCATTTTTCAGAATCCCATAAGGGATTTCGGTTGATATTTTGTTAGATTGAAAGTGGTTTTTCTTCAATGCGATGGAGATAAAGTCAAGTCTCCGTAGGCTTTTGTTAGGTTCCATTGAATGGATATTGTTGAGACGGGAAACGTATAGACATTGGATTACGCTTCGAAATAGGATAAATGGTGAGTCAGTCTAATTGATTTATTTCATTCTAGATTGTATGGGACTTTGTCATTTTCTAATTTTGAATTAATTTTGACGTGGATGATTTTGAACGAGTAATTGATAGTTTATAGCAAGAAAAGAATCTGATGTATGTCTGCAAGTATTTAAAGTAAATAAAAATAGAAAGGACTGGCGATTTTCAACACATTCAGCGTTGATTGGAAACGGAAAAAATGAGGCGAAAAATCAGGAGCTACCGAAATTAATATAATAGATAATTGAAGAAAATTTCAACAAATTGAAAGAACCAAATAAATTAGCCAGTATTGTTAAGAGAAATGTAAAGGAAATGGTTTGGCGCTTCAACTAGAAAATAGTCGAGAGCTGAAAAGGATATTCAAATAAAAAAGCTAAGAATCCACGCTCTTAGTCATGTATTCCATTTTCGTTAGATTATATTTTAGTGACTCAACCATACATGAGCTATAGCTTCGAAGATAATTCCACCATCTATGTGTTTGTCTTGGCTAGAGTTTTCTAAGACAATTTTCAGTTCTATATGGACGCTAGTGCAAATTCCAGCCGCCTGGAATTAGAAAAGAAAAGAATACAAAAGAATAAAGTTCGTTTTTACCGTTTTACGAGTGAATTTTTTTGGATTGCCAATAATGCTGAGACGGAAAGAATACTCGGGTGGCTGCTCAAAGTCTATAACGGTCTATTAAATCTCTTTAAATCCGAAATGTCACCATAACTTCAAAGCTACTTCTGTGGTGATCGGCAAAAAGAGCTCTGCACTTCGAGTCTGTTCGAGAAGATAGTCTTGCGGAAAATCATTGCTCGCTTAGACGAAGATGGGCGAAGATGACCCTACCTAGAAGCATGTATAATCACAAAGATAAAGCTCTTTAAACTTCGGTGCCCTAGGCATTTAGCTCATATCAGCCTGCTTAGAAAACTTTGTGTGGCAAATTTCACGACGCTCGGCAGCGCAGAAGATCTTCCTTGCGTTGGAGAAATGGTGTCAACCACACTTAGAATTTATATGCTGCTGGTGCTATGTACATAATTGATTTCGGGATTGTAATAAATTACAGCGTTTGGGACCATAACTTATAGAATAACAGTTGCAGTTTCACAGCGCGAGCTGCTACAAGACAGTGGCCGGCAATTATGATAACCAGCCATTTGCAGTCAGTCCGGGTTAATTTAAGTAGGTATTTGGTAGCTACAAAGTTGTATGATCCCCACATGATCCTGGTTACTCTGCAGGTCTGAGTTTCTCGCCATCTGCGAACTGAAAACCTGTATCATATTGGAGTCAATCAAGCATTTCACTTTTTGGATATGAATTGGGATGTCTCCCGATCCAACTAAGGTAGACTGGTCACATGCTTAGCTAGCGCATTCGCTTTTTCGTTCCCATCATTTTTTTACAAACAGCACTCATTTGTAAGACTTAATGGTGTTGAATATTTTCTTATTCTACTACCTTGTTCTCTTTTTCTTCTTTTTTCTGTTGTTCGACAGGGCTCGATTTTCGGGCCTCTTTTATTCCAAATGTGGAGAAGCAACTTTATTTTTGTTATATATTCATTCTGCCTTCTGTGTACTGGTCACTTCAAAGTGTTCGGCTTCTCGTTGGTCCAGAGTTTGTTTTCTGGCCTACCTATCATTTTACTAACATGCGTACTCGCATATATCTATTTCGTTTTTTCGTTCATAGTGTACTTGAGAAATGATGCAGTTGACCTTCTCACTATAAATACTTAAATAATGCGGCGGTCATTACCGTTTAAATTCCTATTGTGAGTATACTGTTCTTTTATCCTTGTTGCAAATTGTTTTTAGAATTCCGAACAGTGTTTCTAGACTAGTGCTAGTTGTTTAAATGACTTTGGTTGGCCATGTTATCTAATCTCGATTAAAAGCTGTATTTTCGTGATGTAAATCATTCTGACAAATTGTCGATAGTATTTAGCACATCCTTCACGCAAACTGACGTGTATTTTCACTTGCTATCATTGTGAATTCCCAGGACACATGAAGACCCTTAGTTTCGTCTTCTACTAGACACGCTTTTGCAATTTAAGATTCAATTTTCTGTTGCTATTGCTTAAAAATATTCGTTAAGATTCTTGTTGCGAATTCTTAAATGTATTATAGTTACCGACTGACACATAGAATAAGCATAAAATGAGAAAGGAAGTTTCAAAAAATTTCAAATACATTATGTACTAGCTTTTTTAAAATGCATAGCTCCACAAATACTCTAGTTCTCAATTGCAATCAATGGCTTTATATATCATTTTGGGTTCAAAAAATGTAATAATAAACTCCACAACGACTACACAAATACACACAGTCTTGAATTTCTTGCATTTAATTGTAAGGAAAAGATAGTTTTCCTCTGTCATATATTTATCTTCTTAACCAACACAAAGATATCTTAAGTAACAAAAATTAATTCTTCTAATTGCACATTTCGAAGCCATTAACAATGTATTACCCCATCAACTGACAGACCAACCGACCGACCGACCATCATACCATCCCAGACAACCACCAACCAAAGAGTTTTATTTCCAAATCACTCCCAGAACGCGAGCACGAACAACAATTTATCTGCATCCGAATCAAAATCAGAACTGGTAGATAAAGAAGTTGTTCGAAACGGTTGGATAGATGAAGAAAACAACATCCAGCAGTAGCGGCAGTACGAGAAACAAATGAAAGCAAGGACGAAACAGACCGAGCGTGCAGGAGAGAAAGAGATAATATAAAGCAATTTATTTGTACCGCACAATTTAAGACCATTATCTTCCACTTCCACATTTTAGTCGAATAATACATTCAGTAAAGTGATTTTGTGGAGCAGAAAAGCAAAAGTTTTATGTACGTTTTTCACATTATAGGATTGGCCAGGATATCCGGAGAGGATTTCATTCGTTCTACTCGTACATTGATATCGTCGGCGTGTTCTCTCATTTAGTGATGTATTTAGAATTGAGTCAGAGTAATTACAGTTGTTTAATGCTGCATTGAAATTAATACATGAATTTCAAAGTAATGACATCCGTTTTCATTTCAGATAGTTAGACTCATTCATTATGCAGTGCAATAGAATTTAGTGGTAATCGATTAGTTTCCACATGATATTACAAATCTTTCTGAGCGTATTTGAAAATGGTATTCAACCTAAGAAATAAATTATTTTGATCTACTACGTAATTCTTCAGAAACAATCGGACACTAGAGCAACTCACATTCTAACAACAACCGCAAACAAAGTGAAATCAATAAATATCAATTTATTCTCCTGAGTCAACTTCATAAACTTTTCAAATTACCTTCATACAGCACACAAGACTGACTTCCATTCAATTCTATCTTTTCTCTATCCATATTTTTCTATTCTACTTACGGCAGGACCTTTACAATACTCCTGCACAGCACAAACGATTCTGAGCTGATCTTAGGACTTGGTGGACTTGCCTGCTTTTATGCGATGCACACAAACTTTTTATTCTATCGCCACGAATTTCGTTTATTTTCAATTTTCAATTTTCCACGTAATTTCGATTTTCAATTGAAATTCAAATACGAACCGCCAACCAACTTACTCGTCTTCAGACTATGGAAGACGTTGAATTTATTTGTATTTCAAAGTTTATGTCGAATAGATCGAAATTACGGATGCATAGTGGCTGAGTAGTTTTTGATAACTAAACAAAGCATTTAAGGATTGGAAAGGGAAAGGGAAAATGAAAATTAATTTATACCTGGAGATGGATTTTTTCTCTTCCTTACTAGGTTAAATGTAATAAATAGATTTAATTGATACGACCATCACATAAATAATCTTTTCACTAGCTATAATGATAAACTCTTGCAAATATATTATATTTTTTTCTCTTTCTATTCCATTCTGTTCTTAAGTGTCTATCGATCAGAGCGGAGCAGAAAACGTCCTACGTATCACATGAAACAGAAGCTCAAACCACGATTTGAATATTAAAAGGCGTGTTTTTTGCTCCCCTTATCCATAGCAAAACAATGCTATCCGGAACAGACGCATTGGGACAGAAGTTGTTGTTGTTCCCAATGCGTCTTTTATGGATAGGAGGAGCAAAAAAACGTCGGTCAGCAATTTCGCCCCTTTTAGATAAGCAATAGTTTTATACGCAACATTTTATATATGGCATAATAATAAATAATTAATATTATTCATATTAAAATATAATCTCACTGTAATTAATTCTATCTTTTGAGATCAAAGATTTTTCAAAAATCAATTTTTCCTTTAAAAGCTAGATGTATGTGTAATTCAGTTTCTTAACAGATGTTCATATTTCGAGGATCATTGCCATGTTTTGTAGAAAAGATAGCATTTCACCTTCAAAATATCGATATATGTCAAAACAATTAAATATATCTAGCTCCTAAAGGAAATTATCGTAATCTAATTAAAATCTTATCATATTTTATTTGCTTGTTTTTTTTTTACATTTTCGAATGATATTTCAGGCTTCAGGCTCAGAAATACTGAGGAAGAAGCCATATTTCACTCAAAACAGCAGGTCAAAATTTGTCTTGGAATTTAAAAAAATGTTTTTTTTTTTTCAATTGCATTAAATTACATCTTACCGTTTCTTTCATATTGTCAACACGACGAATTTTCGATTTCAATGTTTGTAGATGATTGGGAAGATTTTGCGGTGAAGTTCCCTGCTTCTTTTTTCCAACCACTTTCTTTGGTTGTTCCGATTTTGCACTATTATCACTTTTCGGTGCTGATCTTCGCATGATTTCTAATTCCACTTCGCGAGCAATTAATTGTCGCCCGAAATACGACAGGGTGATGGAAAGGTGGCCTGTGAAGAGAGAAAATGTATAAATGAAAAGTATTCAATGCATAAATGATAAGATTCAAAAAAGAATACTTCAGTCATTTAGGATCTAGATGTACAAAAATCTTAGTTGATCTAAGTATGATAAGACTGACACTCTGTATGATTATTAAATTAGAGTAAGGATTTCTACGAAGTTTTTTAAGTGTAAATAGAAGGCAAGGGTTAGATTAGGATCTAGACCAATAGATGCTGAAGAAGAGGGCGAATCATCCTTCGAATATAAAGAAATCTCAATAGACATTCTGTGAACAGGTTATACAAATGCTAAAGGGAAGCCACGCTGGACATTTATTCCTTATAATTAAATATAGCAAGCGATACATCCGGAGGAAAAGCAGACATTTTGGATATTGTAGGAAAAGCGACAAGGGCCTTTGAATGTGAGAAAGATAGAAAGAGGATTCTCAGAGGGAAATTAAAGTAATTAGTAAGAGGAAAGAAGAAGGAAAAAAATGCCGTAGATACTATCTCCAATTAAGTGGTAAGCAAATCTGCAGTCCCAGTTACAGAAAAGCAAAGGGAGCTACTTAACCGGGGTCTAAGCTGCGCTGTCAAGGCCGAATCATATCCAATAGATGTCGAGACAGCAGTAAATTACCTTGCAAAAGTCAGAAAGGCCCAGATTCGAGACAACATGAGCAGACCCATTATTAAGGAATACTGAAATAGCTGGTCACAAAACCGGTTTGTTACTTAGTCATAATGAACAAAGGTGTTTATAGTCAACTTGCCACTTTTTATCACAAATATGTAGACATTCGTCAAAAATCCCACAGATCCATTTCTTATAAACATTAATATGTTCTTCGAATTTAAAAGTTACTGCGCTTCGAAATTTCGCAAATTCTTTCTGCTTACTTTTAGGCACTTAGCGCCCACATAGGGTTAAAAATTTCCAAAATTGTATCATGTTAAAGTTAAAGAAACGGGTCCAAATAATTTCATATTTCAATTCGAAGACCTGGTTTTTTATTTCGAATTTCTTGATAGAAGCTATCACAATGCGAAATTTTTCAAATTTTTTTTGTTTTGTTTTTTATGCCGCTGGCACACATATAGAGTCAAACATTTCCAAAACGTTATCAGGTCTACGTTTGAAAGACGTTCAGAGTTCATTTTGCATGTTTGTTTTTTTTGGAAAGTCATATTTCAACAGAATTATAAAGGTATTAGAGTACAAATCAGCTCGGTCTGTTTTCAAAAGATGGCTCAGGCTGTCATGAATATTTAATACTGACAGCTGATTTCGGTAGTTTCAGAAAGGTTAGACAGCCATCAATAATTTTCAATTTATATGAGTATAATACTAAAATCGTGTTTTTAACTGTATTGAATACATTAAATTTTGTTGTTGAATGTATCAAAAGTTTTTGTTTTCTGCTTTAATTGGAAGAAAAGTGCGGCTGAAGCGCTTCGAATGTTTGTGGAAGTTATGGTGACACTGCTCCAACTGATAAATCACGAAGGGAGTTGCTTCGACGTTTCAACAATGGTAATTTCAGTGTTAAAGGCAAGCCTCGCTCTGGCCACTCAAAAAAGACAAAGCATTGGAGGCATTACTCGATGAAGATTGGAGTCAAATGCAAAAAAAAAGCCTGCAAAATTATTGCGGGTGACTCAAAAAGCAGTTTCCGTACGATTGAAATCCATGGGAATTAATCAAAAGCAAGGAAATTGGATGACTTATGAATTGAAACCGAGAGACGTTGAAAGGCTATTTTCCACTTGCGAGCAGCTGATACAAAGGCATCAAAGAAAGTTTTTTTTTACATCGAATTGTGACTGGAGATGAGAAATGGTTCTTCTACGACAGCCCCAAAAAGAAAAAAACATACTACAACTGCCATCGACCTTAAAATCAAAACCAAAACCGAATGTTCATGCTTCGAATTTCATGCTCTGTATAGTGAGACCGTAAGGGTGTTGTATATTATGAGCTGCTATAAACCTGGCGATTCTATTATGGGCGATCGGTATAGGCTGCAATTGATTCTTTTGAGCCATGCAAGAGAAAAATGAGCCAAACGCGGTCTCAGGTCGCAAAAATCGTAAAAAAATATTTGGAAATGGTCAAGTGGGTTGTTTTACCGCACCTGCCGTATTTTCCGGCCGTTGCTTTTTCTGATTACTGGTTGTTCTGAGGGATACTGCATGATTCGGAGGTCACCAGTTCACATCTTTCGCAGAAATCGAAAACTGGATTGCTTCAAAAGATCATTTTTCGAGATTTAATTTGAAAATTGCCTGAGTGGTCGGAGAAAGTAGTAGTCAGCGGTGGAAAATTCTTTCATTAATCTGTTCATTCATTTTGTTCTGAAATAAATATATTTTTGACCCACAAAAAACGGTTCAAATTGATTTATACTCCCAATACTTAAAATATCACTAAAATGCTCGCCACCTTCAAAGAGTTAAAGTTAACGAATATTTTTTGGGAGAACGAATAATAATCATTTAATTTATTTAATAATATATATAGATATAAAATTTAAGCCAAAGCTATTCTAATACTAATTTTCCTCGAAAATCAATAATAGTACATGTCTAGCAGGTTTAAAGCAATAAAGTGAGCCAAGTGAGCCAAGTGATCAAGAAAACGGGGTTTGATAGCAACAATGCAAAAAAAATAATCAAGTAACCAAAACCGAGCAATAAGCCCGAAGATTAGGATACAACTGAATAATGCAAATTAATAAAATAAAATACATTGCAAAGAAACGGCTTATTTCATTCGTCTTTTTATTTCAGTTGTAACAACGTTTGAGTTATCTGACTTGTAGTTTTTAAAATTTTATTTCAGAGTATGCTTTAAACTTTGACTTTTTATCCTACAATAGTTTTCTGTTCTACAGGAAACTATCTAAAGTTGAACACATTTCAACATTTACATAACTATAAGATATGGTCAATTAATGTGATCCGATTCCATTTGTTTTTTTTACAAAGGATCAAATGAATAAATATTTATCCTTCTAGCAATTTATCTAAAAGATTCATAGAAACGAAAAAAATGGCATGGCACTACTAAACTTCAAAGCGAATTTGATTCAAAGTTCTCACATATTTGATATGTTTACTATCAACATATTCAAATAGGACCGCAACAATTAGGTACTAAATATATATGAGACATTTATATACATATGTATTTTATTAAATGGTTACTTTTCCATTCTTTAATTAAGCATTATTTTTAGTTCATTCTTAAGCACTTACCGGGAAAATGACATAATAAATCGATATCAGGTTCCAATTGATATTGATAAGTTCCATCGGCAGCTTTTGTTTGAATAAATACAAGACCGAGATCAGCCATTATTTCTACAGTATGTGTTAAATCATATCGTTCTCTGAAAAAGAAAATACACTTCAGTAATTTTATAGTACAAGTAAAAATATGTATTAAAACCATACCTAGGCGTTAAGAGTTGTAATGAAACTGATCGTAAGTTTGGTGACAAAATTCTCTTTATAAGTGAAATCGTATCCAGTAAAATCACTATGCCATCACCAACGCCCATTACAGCTGGACTTTTACTGCGACGTAATGACTGAAATATCATCTTTTGTGTAGTTGTTTTCTGATAAATCTGAAAATTAATAATGAAAAAGTGTTACTGGAATAAAACAAAAACATCAAATTCAACAATATAAAAATTTTACTATTAAAATATACAACTTAAAAACTGATCAATCAGTTCAAGAATCAATGATTGAAAATTCATTAATTAAAAATATTTTACATTAACTTAATGTTATGGGAGCTATTCATTGTAAATACAAACATTTCTCTACTTTTAACGAACTTTTCGATTTCAAATTCTTTTTATTTTCACAGATTTAAGAAACTGAAACACATATTCCAGTTAACAACTAACATTCACATTTCTCATCATTCATCGACTCTATTTAGTCGCTTTTGTACATAATATCCACTTAAACTTTTTATACACCGTTTCACGATTCTTTTGACTCCCCCTCGTATAATAGCTTCGTATATTGCAATTATAAGCGGTGTAAATTATGTTTAAACTGTCTCAACAGCCGGTAAAGGACTTTTTCCGAGAGTTTACTCGTTTCTTTTTATGAAATTTATTTGAGGGACTTGTGTATAGAGACGACGAGGATATGTCACCTGTTATACGGTTTAATTTAGGCCTGTGGAGTGTTACTGTTTTCGTATAGAGTTAACGAACAGTTTACTCCACTTTCTAACTCATAATCAAATTGTATAAAGTATGATCATTTCAAGGAAAATTAATTATTGTGGCAATAACAAAAAAATGCAGGTCTATTTGCGCTTAAATTAAACTGATAGTATTACAACAAAAGCTGGCAAAGTTTCAGTCGATTAAAAAAAAAGACTTTTCAATTTAAATCGGCAACACATGTTGAAAAGTGCATCAATTCACTCAGTCTCGTGAACAGAGAGGGTGGATAAGATCATAAAACATAAAACACTATTAGCATCATGTTTATCCCATACGATATGAATTTGAATTAGATATGTTTGGACTACATCGAGGCACTTCCTTGTTTCAATCACTCAGTTCTCGCTTGTTCCTAGTCTCTGGCTGGTCAGCATCATCGGTTCGAGTCCACATACTCGCTTGGATCCTCTTGCTGTGTAGTTTCAGCTCATTGAGTGTTTTGTTCGGTGGAAAACAAGTCGCTGAAAATAATGTTTTGCATGAAAGGTTAATTGAAATCGCTTTGTACACTTTCATCTCGTGATGGCTCTTCAAGATCCCAGCACAACATTATTCATTTTCGTCCTTTGAGCGTTCACGGCACGTTAAATGGGTTTTCGTAAAGGAAAATTCTGTTATGCCTGCGAATGAGGTTGCCTCGACTCGGTACTGGTCTTACTTGTGCAGTTTTCTATAGCTATTCATTCGATATAATGTTATTGTTAATTAATAATTAGCTTGCCTGCACTTCAATTTGCATCATTTCCTTTTCGTTTGTACATGTGAATGGCAAGTAGGCTTTTCATTTTCGCTTGGTAATAGTGAGTGGTTTTTGAGCTTGTGGGGACACTTATGAGAAGATAAACTTTGATTATCGAATGCTTTATTTTGATTGGCTTTGTTCTAGAAGAGATAGGAGTACAGTTTTAATATTATAATGGAGTTTCCTGATGAGTATCCGTCGAGCATCAACATGTAGTTGAATTTATCTGATTCGATTTTCCTGGCTTTTCAAACCAATCTTCAGTTAAAACCCATTTTTGGCAGATACATATATTTCTAGGGCATTCAGCTTTCTTTCTAGTGTATATTGGTCTAAATCTCAATTCAACCTTAAACTTATATTTATACTTTAGATTGAAAGAGGAAAAAGAACATGTGTTTTAATTTAATAAAAAGTATTAATAGAAGGCTAGACACTAAAAAAAGAGCCAAGTAAAAAGTAAAAGCCAAGTAAAAATAGCCGTACTGCTATCAAGAACAATAAAGATATTTGATGGGCTCAGACAAGAGGGTGGGCTAGCCTACCTCCTGTTCAACCTGGCGTCGGAGAAAACAATTCAAAACTCTGACACGCAAACACGAGGGACTATCGCTCTTGTTCATACCAAGTCCAGCCAGATACTGACACTACGCAGATGTAATTCACATAATAGGATAGTTCGAGTTAGAATCCTTCATCCAGATAAAGCGGACGACACAAAAACGGAGACTGCACGTATATGAAGGAAAAACGAGATACATGTTGGTATCGTCTGTGAGAAGAAGACCTAGAATTGGTTAAGCAATAACACTATTTTTAGCATGAGTTTAAAGAGGTGTAGTCCTTTAACTACTTTGGTTCAATAGCATCAGCTGATAGCAACATGGGAAAAAAATACAAATAATAGAATTCAGGGCGGGTGATCAAATCCAGAAAAACCTACTACGGTCTATCAAGGCTCTTTAAATCACGAAATTTAAGCAGAACTTCGAAGCTTCTGCTATACAAGACCAAGATCTTGCCGCTACTTATGTAAGAATTCGAGACTTAGGTGCTAAGTAAACGGCACTTTAACTACTTCGCCGCACTCGAGAAGAAAGCCTGAAAGAGAATCGTTCGTTTCGTATGGGAGAAAGGATGTTTCCGGAGACGTTACAACTATGAGTTATACGCAATCTACCCAGAAGCAGATATAGTTACAAAGTTAAACCTCGGTAGACTTTGGTGGGCTTGGAGGAGATTGCTCGGAAAACTGTTTGTGGCAGATTTTATGGCAAACAGTAATGGAGACCTAAGAGAGCAGTTTAATGTCATTACAGACTTAGCTTTTATATTTTTGTATAATGTCAATAAATAGTCTTAAGAGTATTATTGTGGAATGCTCATGGAATTCCCAACAAAGGGACAGAGTTGTTCTTGAATTTTAAAAATTATTGCATAGATGTGGCGGTAATAGCAGAAACGTGGCTCAAACCAGACTATAAGTTTTATAACAGTGATTATCATATTTATAGACGAAACTGACCTGATGATACCAGAGCAGGGGGGAGTTGCAATTACCGTCAATAAACATGTACCTCATAAACTAGTCTCACATCCCAAAACTTGTATTTTTAAGAAACTGGCGATATAAATATTTTAGAGCGTAGATCGTATTTCCCTGGCGAATCTTGTACCCAAGAAAAAGAGCGTCTCTACAAAAGAGATCTTCAAATTTCATCTAAACTATGCGAAAGTTTGTTTGTATCTGGTGATCAGTAGACATAATAAATGGAATTGTTCTCGGAACAATCGGTGAAATAACATTCTTCATAATGCTGTATTATCTAACAATCTGGAAATCATATTTACCTCAACACCCACTTTCTTCCCAAGAATCACTAACAGTAGACCATCCACCCTTGATTTGATTATTACTAACTGCCTCCAGTTCATTTTTAAGCCTTTTACTACAGTTTTCTCATCAGATTTTTACCATTGACATTTACTATTATCTCTTCTGAATTTGTGTATTTGGTTTCATTTGTATTTGAAAAACAGAAATAACGCATTCTGGACATAAAATCAAGTAACGTAATGCTTGCATCAAACGAAGCTACAGCTGACCATTTCCAAAGCATCTCCTAAATCAACATTATCTTACTGACAATCTCAGAGATAGATACACAACTGAAATGCTGGATAACACACTATTATCTCCTCCTAACTCAGACGCTTGCATCCCTTATATAAATGTCTCTCGCATTAGCAGAATTATTTCTAAAAAAAAAAATAAAGCAATAAGACTTCTGGTTCAGATTGTCAAGGATTCATACAAGGCTCGGTCATTAGCATTATTATGTACAATATCTTTACCATTGATATCCCCATATAGACAAATTATATAGACAAAAAATTAAAATTTAAGCATAGCGTCGTAGCCACTCCCGGGAAATGCGATATCATGATTAAAACGCTATATCCATTAACCCTCCGAGAACACAGGGGGTCAAATTGACCCCAGAGACCTTTTTGACCAATCGCAGCGCTTAGGCCTGCGGGAAAAGGGCGGTACTGTAGGTTCCTTAGTGTATTTCTGTGCCTTGACTTTTAGTTTAAACCGTTCTCATACAGTCCCATGTCGTCAGTCGTCGTTGAGAAGCCTTTGAAGCAGATCAAGGGGTCAAATAGGCCCCATGTGTACTCGACGTCAATTTTGAGGTAAAATTCAATATTTTTTTTACTTTATAAATCGATAGATTAATTTAACATAGCCAAAAAATAATTGTTTTTAATATGTACCAATTTTTTCCAGCTTGTAAAAACTGTTTTTAAAAAACCGATTTTTCCTTTTGAAGCTGGATATATTTAGTTTTTGTGACAAATATCGATATTTCGAGGGTAATCTGCCCTCTTCTTCTTCAGTGTCTATCGGTCTATCAATAGACACTGACACTGACGCTACCAAAAATAAATCTGCCGTTGCTGCCTTGAAAGAAGTTGTGGCTCACCTCGTCGAGCCATATTTACGAGAAAAATTAAATAATACCATTCTACGTGTAGACATTCGAAAAGGGATCGAGAATATTTTAGGAATAAATATCCCAAATGTTCCTTCAGAACGTCCAAAGCTCAATAAAAGAGCAAGATATTTATTGTGCTCTCGAAAACAGGACCACAAAACAAAAGATATGTGCGCATCTTGCGATCGACCGATGTGCGACGAGCATCGGGCATTTTTATGTAATGATTGTGTTGGATATGAATAATTTTTCAATTTCTTCTTTATTTTGTCAATATTTTGATACATTTTAATGAATAAAAAATAGTTTTTTCTATTCAAAAATGAAAAAATTCATTATTTTTCATACCCTCAAAATTACTACTACCAATATGCGTAACGAATATCTTTTTTGCAACCCTTTATATAGGGATGATTTTTGTATTCTTTTAACTATATAAATTTTAAGCTCAAAATATTAAAAATCAACAAATTTATTAATTTTTTTTTTAAATATGCAAATATAAAAAACCTTCAAAATCGCCACCATAAATATGCAAAAAAAAATACTTTTGTTTAAAGGTCCAATATACATCTAATTTTTTTGTGATTTTGTCATACCTTGAGAGTATCTGTCTAAATTTTTAGCCAAAAATATTGAAAATTAAAAAAAATAACGATTTTTTAGTAAAAAACCTGATTTTCGGCAAAACTGTTTTTCGCGAATTTTCTTTAGGTATGTTAAGGACATTTAAGGCACGTCTTATGCATACGAACTACTAGAAAAGGTCTCAAACTATACCTACAATTTTTTTCAAATTAAAGTCTTCAGTGGCGTCGATTCTATAGACGTTCAAAAGTGCTTGGGGTCAATTTGACCCCAAGTGTTCGCCATGATCGAAAAAATAGGTGTGTACTCGGAGGGTTAATTATCCGCAGTTCAGTCTTATCAAGTGATAATAAATTGCTTATCTGCGAAGCAATATTTCGGCCAGTTTTGCTATACGGTTCTACTGTATGGGGTCAATTTGCCACCTCTCTTGGCTAATAGATCAAGCAAAATAAAATGCTTAAGCTACAGCTAAACGTACCCAATTATTATTCGACCAGGCAACTCTATGCCTTGCCCCGCTTTGAATATATTTCTAACAGATTACATGTAACGCGATCTAAATATATTGCTATCACTGTGAGAAAGTCAAATACAAGCAGCCACGCATACATAACATTTCATTCTCTTTTACTGTTATAGGCTAAGTTTTAAATTTAGTCCGTAAACATGTCAGTATAAAGATTTTAACTCTCCGTTTTTCCTTGTGCTGCCCTAATTAGAATTCAACTTATACCTTAATATAACAACATATACACTTTGGCTAATTGTTCAAATTCGCATGAAACTGTTATCTAATGTATTTAAGGGAGGAATGAATAAAACTGAATTAACATTGAAGGTCTTCTGAAAGGCTGCCAATAATTTTACTAATTTTAGATGTAATAGATGTAAGATTTTATAATTCTTGTATATTTGTCTCTGTTTTATAATAATATGCTGTGTGGAATTAATTTTAGACAAAAACGTTGTAAAATAGGGCTTGAGATGCTGAGCGATTTGTGTGTGTTTCATTTACCATCAAATTTTGAATATCAGACAAAGATAATATACTATGACAACTTGGAATAATTTCGCAGATAAGTCAGCGATATTTAATGCAATTTGCATTAGCTATTCGCAATATGGAAATAATAGAAATTGAAATGCTTTTTTATTTTGGAAATGGAAATTGTATGTTTTTACTTGGTGATGTAATTAGATTCATCTCTTTTCACTTTGTACTCTTGTGTTTAGATTTTTTATGAAATGTTTTTAAGGCAAATGCCTTTTCTAAATTTCGATATCTTGCCTTGTTACCCAACTAGGTAATAATAATAAAGTTATCGAATAAAAATTGTATAAAACATATCGTTCGTTCAATCGTTTGGACATTTTAAAAATGAAATGAAAATAACGACTAGTATACTTCACTCCAGCGAGAATGAAGAAAGATTCAGCATAATACTTTCAATAATCTGCAAATAATCTGTCCGTTCTTAGAAACTGCGAGAAAGCATTACACCTTATAATGTAAGTATGTTCGTACAAAGCATTACAATTCAAAATTTTTGGTAAAAAGCAAAAAACGAGTGTACTCGTAGATAATATTTTGTGTTAGTTTCATGAGTATCTCGCTTTTATTGCTCTGGCACGCAAAAGGTTATGGATAACATTTGAAAAATCAGGAGAACCTTAGTTTTATTTGTTTACTCGTTAGTTAGTCTTTGGAAAATCTTAACTGAACTAGAACATGGTATATTGACAATGAAAATTCATTTAAATTTTTTTTATTTCAAGTAAATTTAATACAAGCTAAAATAAATTTACTTACCTCAAAACCTTTGTTCGGAAAATTCACTTTAGGCCATGCCAAACTGGCGAATAGTAAATGCCACGCAACAAAACCATATTGCAGATATCCATACGTCGTATAGTCCTGATGTTGATTTATCGCTCTCTGAATCTGATCAGAGAATGAGAACCACTTTGTTGCTTGCACTATTCCATTCAAATTCGGGTCGGGCATTTTTTGATGAAGATAATTCTCAAACACACCCTGCATCAGTCTACAACAGAAGACAACAAAATGATCTTCAATTACTATTTTCGGTCATGATAAGTCCTCGCATTACCTTTCATAATCTCCTCCACTATGTACAGCTTCTAAAACATTTTGAACACGAACACCTTCCGACATATCCGTTAACGTAACTATTTTCGAAAATCTGTCGTTGACTTTAATCGATGTGACTTGTTTTTTAGGTCTTTGTATCTAAGTGAGTGAAACATAGGCTTAAAGAGAATACTTCATAGAAATTCTTGAAATCACACCTGAAATATTGCTGACCACACGTCAAACAGGCCTCTATGTCGATCTTTTTGGCCTAGATTGCTGCTGAGGACATCTTCGAGTGTCAACGGTTTTTTCGAAGCACTAAAAAATTGCATCATTGACAAACAGGATCGAATATCGTTACCAGATTTTTCAGCTAATGCTAGCAACGAAGAAAAATCGGTTTGAAGTTCTTCAGCTCGAGCTATCTCGCTAAGTCTGTGACAAAATAGAAGGGCAAAAGAATTCAGCGGTCAGTGATTATATTTTTAAAGTTTATGAGCTTTTTATCAACCACTATTCATTTAAATTTCATGTTTAAAAAACACAACTATAAATTTATTATTTTTCAAAAACCATCCTGTGTTCCTTCAGATTGAAATTGCTAAAAATGCTTAATAAATAAGGATAGCTAAAAATATGCTTACCTTTCTGATAAACGTGACGATGTCAGCGGCGGAAAGTTAACGACAAATGCAACTTGCCGAAGTTGTCGCAATGCAGGTGTAAACATATCGTTACATATACATATGATTGGTCTCCGAAGAATTTGTTTCTTAGCCTTCGTTCCCTTCTTTGCTTTCTGAACGACACTGTCGGACGCAAATTTAAGCAAAAAGTCTATAGACTGTTGCGGAGCTCCATCGATTTCGTCTGAGTTTTTTTTTATACATATATAACGATTCATCTTAATACTATAAACGAAACTAATCTCTCACCAAGTATTATACAGTTCGGACGATGATCCTGATTTAACACCGACGTCATTTGTGTACCACTTTCGAGAGCCAGTCGAAAAGCTTCCGGACTTCGATCATCTGAAGCGTTTATTTCGCGAACATTATAGCCTGCGTGACGAGCTATTGTGTGAGCTAATGTTGTTTTGCCTAAGCCAGGTGGACCACAGAGCAAAGCCATTTTTTGTACAGGACGTCCATACTCATCTATGTCAGTATTTAGCGCATTTTTCGAACGTTTTTTCCAGCCACCACTCGATTCGAATCGACCTGTTTTTTTGTTGAATGTGTTTAGCTTGCCTTTTTCAGTGTTGGCCACTTTGAATTCTCTGGAATGTCAAACGTAATATTAGACTAACTGAATAAACTGACCGTAACCGGTGGAAAAATGATTAACGAATGACTTTGATTCTTAGGCTTTATGCTCTTCATTCGATTTTATATCAAAAATAAATCTTAAGTTAAATGTCACTAATAGAAACTTACAATAAACTGCTAAAATACTATTCAAGTACAGATATTAAGTTGTGGTAAATTTTAAACAAATACATACTTCTTGAACACCATCTTGTCCCACATTTTAAGCCAAATTAACAGACTGCGGTTCGTGCTCTCGTCTGACAACAGTTCCATGTACTTCTTCGGTTGATATTTTTCCACCCACAAGTTGTGCTCAGCATTTACATCAGCTAGAGTTACCTCCATAAGTTGAGGCTCTTCTGTGTTGGAAGGATTTTCAGGTTCAGTCATTCGTTTCAAGACCTAAAATCACAAGCAAAAGTGTAACGACTTATTTCACAGTACAAACGAGGTATTACAATTTCACGAGCGTCGTTCCAGATATCGACTTTCATTTCACCTAACAATCCACCGTAACCTTTACTAAACACATCGACTTCGTTTATTTCCTTAGTCTCATAGTCTTCGGAGTGCTTTCGAACGTAGAATCGATCTAATCCATTGTGAGATAAAACGATAAATGGCCACCTGTTTATTATGAAAAGAATGTTAATGGACATAATCGACTTTGAATGTTTAAATTACCTACTTTGGTACAGAGCTTGATAAATTCTGCTTATGAAATTCATGCAGCTTATTCAACCGATCAACAGCGTCAACTTTCATTGGATTTTGTACTTCTCTTGCTCGTTTCCTAGCCTCTAGAATTTTATCTATCAATTCCATGTCTTTTTCTTCTTCACTTTTCTGTTTCTTTGCTTCATTCGAATCCATTTCGATTTCATTCTCAATGTCCCGAATGTCACCAAACAAATCTTCGAGCCTTCGCTTCCGACTAATACCGATATTCTGAATCTCGGCCAGTGGATCGATTGGAACCATCTCGAAACTATCCGACCTGGGAAGTGGAGTCGAAGCTATTTTCTTTGGCCCGCCAGGAGTATTGAATAGCCTGCGATTGACCGGGCCTCCGCCACCAGGACCATCATGAGGGATCAGTGAGAGGTGTGGACTTTGTATCGAACTTTGTGTTAGCGATTTCGAGCAACATGGTTGGGGATCTCCTCTGGTCATATTGTTATAATGATCCACTTTGCAAAATACACGAAAAATTTTCTGTGAGCTACGAGGTTGTGTTTTGGTTGTGCAGTACTTACTCTCATCCATCATTTCAAGTTCCTCATTGTACATGAGTTCGAACTCCTCTTCTTCCGTTGGATAGAAACTCATTGTAAACAGTTTTTAATCAATTAAATTCCAATTGTTAATTGTATTTTCACATCACAGAATCAACACTTGTATTTCGCACTTCCATTTTCATTTCTAGTTGTCAAAATTACGCGCGCAATTTTCATTGGTGGTGCTATTCAATAGAATAATTCCACAGTGTTGTGTATTTGCTAGGCTTTGGTTTCGAAATGGGAACACAATCCACATCTGTGGACTTCATGTTTTTTTCTGCAGCAGATGACAGTTCCATTGAATCGAAAACCAACGAATTAATGAGTTTGCGCAAAAATCCACTAATTATAGTTTCTAAACTATCAAAATACAAACCCAACTTTTCAATTGTCACTCATTTGAGAAACTTGCAGAGTATTTTGAACAAATTCACAAGCCCAATGATAAATGAAAGGGAATCCCAGAATAACACGTTATGTATGGATTCTTTGTTACATCTACTGACCGCTCCAAGCCATCAAGCGCTGTTAAACTTAATAATTTTGGATGACGTCCATGAATGACGGTTACTAGAAACGTAAATGAAAATTTTTACAGTTTGAATCTATGTTGAATCAATTATAATTAATGAGATCATACGCCATCGAAAATATTTCTGTAAAAAGAAACAAAACAATCAACTGTGAGTAATCACTCGCTGTTAGTTCATTATCAATTTGCGGCTAATCTCGAAAACGTGTTCGCCAGAACCATTAGATGATTTCACCGATAGATTTCCGACTCGTAATTAAAGTGGGCTTATGTTGTTGTGTGACTTTTAACACAAAAAGTGATCTTTAATGAAGTTGCTGACAGTGGATTTGTTGAAAACTTGAAAATTGTAGAGTTCTTAGGAGCAGCAGGCTAATGAAAGCGACCAATAGAAGTTTAAAAATAGTTCCAAAAGCGATCAGACAGTAAACTGGCGGGAATTAAACAATAGTTGGACATGAAAGGACAAAAGTTGGTAGAACTTGAAAAAGCAATGGATCAGCTAAAATTGGACTTATAGAGCGCGAAACTGTAGGAATTGCTCCAGCTGAATCAAGTTAATCAACTTCCTCAAAGCATCCATTTTCGACGGACAAACTTCTTAGACCATCTACAAGAAGCAGTTTGAGGCAGTTGCAGAACATAACCATTAGAGCGATTGAGAACGTGCGACAGCACTAGTGGCGCCAATAAGAGGAATCGTGGCTCCAGCAGGACAATTACTCCAGCTATTCAAGCCTGATGAGCGCTTTGAATATGATACGGCGAAGACCACCTGGAAAACGTTCATCGTTCACTGCTCAGAATATAGAACAGGAGATGTTGCAGCAGCTGGCTTAGGACATCGAGTGGTTAACATTTCTGTCCTACCCTAAGTTGGATCCAAAGTATCGGAATGAAATGGCGAAGGATGTGTTTATCCATGGAGTAGGCGATGAAGAATTTAAATAAGCATTTCGTTAGGCTGACAAAAGCACGCTTAAGAACCCTTGGGCCTATGCTTTGACTACAAATCGGTAAAGCGAGCGTCTCGTAGCAACGTTGAAGTATCTGAAGCGAACAAGAATGCTTGTGAAAAAAAAAAATATCGCCAGGTAATCAACGAGAGGTGGAGCTCTTCAATACTGGAGTTGTGGCCAGAAAGGCCAATTAGGGTGTGGTTGTTGCAAGAAATAGATAAAAAGAAGAAATAAGAAATAGATAAAAAGAATAATAATAATAATGCAGGAAATATATAAAGAAAAATTAATACGATTCCAGAGCGGATTCAACTGAGTTTCAGAAAAACAATTTGGTGTAGATTTACAGCCCCCTCAGGTGGGAAGGCCTGCATCCGAAGTAGGAATTATCGTTCCGCGTAATCAAATGGCATAATCATCGCAAACATTGATCGAAGATGAAGACTGTGCACCTATATCGCTTTGGTGCACACCAAGAGGATAACTCTTTAGTTGATGGCGAATTCGTTCAGGGTGAACAGGTCACATGAATGGGTAGTGTTGCATGCGCGTCAACATATATCATATTTCACACTGTCAATGCCAGAAACAATGAGAAATATCGAGAAAGATCGTCTTGAACTAACTCTATACAAAACATCTAATGTATCTCATAGAACGGAAAAATCCCATGGAAAATGCTGAAAGAAACACACAGAAACCAAGACGCATGTAAGGATGAGCAAAATCCCATAGGAGAGCGAGGTCCATAATATCGTAGAAGCCTACAATCGATAATTCTGGAAATGCCTGAGGGTGGATAAAAATTCATAGAGTATTTTTTTTAATGAAAAAATACAATGTCTCACAAAAGCTTAACTTTACATTTGAAAATTATCTTCTTGGTTAATACGATTCATCTTCATCAAAACTTCCGAGCATACTCAAATCAAATTTTTTATTTTTATTTACAGATATGCGTTACCATTTATCACTGAAACTAACAAAACCACATGTATTTAATTTAACAATTTTAATGTTTGCACTGTCTTTCGCATTCTGCTTGTTTCGAAAATCTATTAGCATTCCCCATACAACCACCGTAAACAAACATTATACAAGCATTTTTCTTCGGTTCATAGTAATATTGAGGCTGATATCCATAACAAGGTCCTGGCGCCATTTTTAAGTTACAAAGTGCTGAAACAATACGAATTAATTTATGCAAATTTGTATTCGTATAAATATTTTTATAATACCTTTCGTAGATGCAGCTGCTACCAATCCCAAAGCACTAACTGCAATAACTAAACAAAATAGTATTTTCATTTTTGCACAACGTCACTTTTCCTCTCTCAACAAAAAGAGATAGTCCCACCGGCTGATTGAAATCGCAACTGTTGATCTTACGGATTTGCCGGTGATTTTTATATAAGAATATCACGTGTTTGATTTAATCGAACAAGACACAGAACGAGTTCTAGCGGTTTGCTTTCAAACAACAAACACATCTATAGCAGTCAAGTTTCGTAATTTAAATAAATCAGATCATCTAAAAATAATATATACCTATCAATTCATTATTTAGAGGATATGAAAGCCGACTAGAAAATAATACAAAAGTTGAATTAATTAGTGAGCAAAAAACTGTTGGCGAATATAATATACAGTAAGCGAAAAATCGTTGGTTTTAAGTTTTTTTTTTTTAATTTTATAGGAAAAAAGTCCTATTTGTGTTTATATTCAATATTTAGTAGCCAAAACTTTAGTTTTGGAATCAAAGTGGCCGCTAACACTGTTTATTGACACTGACATTGAATAATCAAAACTCGTTTACGCTCTACTGCAAAATAATAACAAACGCCTCAATTCTTCTAAGTTTTCAGAAACTGTAAAAACTGAAAAATTCAAGTACCTGCATTTATCAATTTACTCAATAAAAAATTAATCAGGAATTAAGGTTAGGGACTAGGCCTGAATTTTTAATTTGACGCTTAAGTTGTAGGAGTGGTTGCGGTAGAGACAAAACAGGCTGATCGCATAAAGAGTATATTAAATATTATATGTGATCGATCAAAACGATTAACGCTACGAAGCAGCAACTTAGAGCAGAGGTCAGAAAATGTAGAAAAAAACGGATATTTTTGAGCAAAAAACACTCATCAAGGAACACTCTTCGGGATTTTCTCGATGGAATTCGCAACAGGGATAAGCAATCACTATATTCACAATAAGGCGAGAAGAAACAATATATTACATACCTTTATCGATTAAAATCTTTATTCCGATATTAATATAATATCACATCATAAATAAATATTATACAATATAAATTATTACTTGCTTATACAATCAATTCTAACTTAAATCTAAAGAAAAATTAAATGATAAATGCAGCATCTACACTTTTATATCCATTTGTATTATTTACATATTGTGATGGCACGTAGAAACTACATCTATTAATACACTATTGTAAATTAATTTTTTCGTTTTGTTTCCTTCAACATAGGAATTATAACAGTTTTACTATGTAAATAAGTGTGTTAGCAATTTTATCTATAATACGTTTTATTTCGATAGGAGTCATCCGTATAAGGGCTTAAAATTACGTATGTTTTATCTGTGCACTATACTTCAAATTTCAATAAATAAATTGCTGGAAAATAGCGTAAATTAACTTTGCAGATGCAAATTTTCTGAAAGGCAAAATTTTAAATTGAATACAGATAAACAGATAAAATTGCTAACAATTCTATGCTATTTACACGTGATTCGATCTTAGATCTTAGTAGTTTAGTTAAGTACATCTTTAAGGTCGAATTGCTCAAAATAAATATACCTACGCAAAAATAAAACATAATTTAAACTAATCTAAAGCACTGTCTCACTACCGTGATACGCTAGTGATTGCGAAGACATTTTATATCCTCGAGGTTTTCGTACAGTATGCGGTGGATATTTTCGCGGCACTCGAACCATTTTGTCCATAGTGAGAACTGAGTTCGGTTGACAAACTGTCTGATACGAGGCTGTACTATAGGCAGTTGCAGGATACTTGACCGGAGTCTGTTTGTATTTGGGACCGAAACGATTTTTGTAGAAAGTTGTAATGCGTGGTCCTAGAACCCAGGCGGAAGATACTACGCCCAGCATCAGTTCCATGAAGGCCCGTGTCATAAAGGGCCACATCGGTGCCTTTACTGGCAGCGTCGGCTCGAATGACGGTTGAGGTAGATTTAGCCAGACATCGCTATTGGCAAACTCGTAGAATACGGCTATTAGGAGCAGAGCACTAGGAACACAGTAAATGAACAGGAATGTACCAACACCGCTCAGGTTGAAAATGGATGTGGGTGTTGATAGTGGACTTGGAAGCATTGGTGGTAGTTGTTGATTGCGTCTGTAGACTAAGTATCCAGCGAATAAATTGACAGACCCAAATATCCAGTAGGAAAATAGTGGTGTTGCAACTAGTATACGAAGTGCCTTGTCATATTGATTGCCGACATAGCATGCACCTAAAAGGAAAATTGAAAGGGGTTTTTTATATGGTTTTGCTAAAAAAGGCAATGCGAAGGAATGAATGAATTTATTTGAATAAATTTAGTAAAGGTTTGAAACAATATGATGAAAATACTGAATAAAAATGCCAACGAAAGGCGATAGTTGACCAAAATAGTACAGCAACTTGAGTTAATTTTGTATTGCGTCAGTAATACAGTACAATAAATTAAAGATAGATATATTTCAACTTCTTGACAGATACAAGTATTTTTGTTGAGGTAAAAATAATGTTTAATTCAAGTTGAATTTGCCTTAGTTAGAATCCTGATGCAGAGTCCTCGTGAGCATATTTTAAAAATTAAAATTAAAAACTAGTTTGAAGCAACAATTAACAACTTTACTAATCAGTAGATATATGTTTGCTCAATTTGACGTTCGCTGACGAAGAGAGGTTCACAAAAAACACTATCCCGACGGACAGCCTTGAAAATTCCCAAAATCAGTATTCCTTGCGCAAGACTTCCGTCACTAGATGTGTTGGCTTGGCGTATATTAAAGTTGTCATTTGTAAGCCCATAACGATTTCCACAAAAGTCTATTTCGGCGTAATCTAAACACAGTGCTTTATAAATACGAAAATATATTTTCTTTGAGTGAAAAACGTTTGGTTTGGTGCACGCGAGTCGCTTGATTAAATAGAAAAAGCGATTTTTTTCACCTTTTCATGTGGATTACGTCGAAATTATTTTTTTTACTGTAGTCTCGTCATCTTAGGTGGCAAATCTTGTCATCTTAGTACGCAAAACACATGAAACTCTTGAGTGGTGAATGATAATGGCCGATTTCGAAGAGGAAGCTGCAAGACTTGTTGGACTATCACGACGCCACATCACTTCGAAATCCTGGAGCGTCATTGGGCTTCCGGGGACAGCTGGAAGGAGTGAAGCGGGAGATTAGGCTGGGGAGAGGATTTTTTGAAATACGAGTTAACCGAGTTGATTTCAATCATCATATCAGCGAAATTTGCTTTATGGTAATTTAAAGCGTGCAGCTCGAGGATCTCTATTGGCCTAAAGATCAACATTAATTGCGACTGAAAGAGGAGCGTGGTGCAA
Source organism: Nemotelus pantherinus (assembly GCA_963978885.1). Classification (NCBI taxonomy): domain Eukaryota; kingdom Metazoa; phylum Arthropoda; class Insecta; order Diptera; family Stratiomyidae; genus Nemotelus; species Nemotelus pantherinus. The sequence goes on from OZ022266.1 coordinate 9,287,083, forward strand.
GTCAGCTTGGACGTAGGGATCGGAAACAGTGTGAGTGTTGAAATTGTGAAAAGGAATATTAGATAGGAAGAAGTCTAATACTTTTTTGCTTATTTTATTTAAGGTGAAAGGCAATACGTTAAAAATGAAGAGAAGGAGAGATAGTTGCAGTTGAAAAGAAATGTAAACAGCAGCCAACAAACCACCTGAATCGCTTTTTTCTAATGTAAAAATTATCACTTTTCGAATGCAATGAGATAAATACCGCTACGAAATCACACTCATTTAGCATATGATGATACATTTAAATACGGAAATAATGCTAGCCTACGACTAAATGGAAAAAGTATTGATTTATTACACATTTTTCACAGAAATTAGAAAAAATTGTCAATAATCTGTTTCCAGGTGATGAAACGATAACCTAATTACAACCATTAGAGGTGGGTAATTAGTTTACTATAATTTTCACTAGAAGTATAAATAGAGTAGTACCGTTTAACTTTTAAACATTCTATTTTACGAAATGGAGAAACAACTTACAGTAAGCTATCTTCGAAAATAATTACATTTCATGCTTTCATAAGATCTAAATAAATAATTTTCGACTTTCATTTTCAGTTGACTTTCCTATTGCTAATTTTGTGTGCTCGTTTTCACATTGGACATGCAGCACCGACTCCTGACGATAATGGACCACCCACTGTACATGAAATAGACGAAGATGGAGCCGATATTGTTTACCCTGATTTTGCAGATAGCGATGCTATTACCGATAATTCACCAGATATTCAAAGCAGATGGTTCAATTATTACTATTACTATTGCTACTATTATTATGATTATCCTGGATATATTTTCTGTTGATATTGAATGATAAGTATGAAAAAATTTAATTTTTAAGAAATTTATTGGAAACCATTCAAATATTTGTTGGAAATTTTAATTTATTTTGATATTATATAGTTTTTATGCAAATTTCAATCAACAAATTTATATTGTATATGAATTAACTCAAAATGCTCAATTGACTGGTGCTATTTAATTGGAAGCCTGGTGAGTTTCGTCAAAATTTACCGGGTACTCAAAGTGTATCTAAAAATCAACTGTTAATAATGCATCAGAATTAAATATGGTTGAATTTTTAAAATAACTTCCCGACACTTGCACACACACATAGCATTTGTAATTTTATACAAAGCTAGAAATTAGAACAATGTCCTATTAAGTATAATCCACTTCACTTGTTATTCTTTGGTAAACCTTTCTCCCTGACGGCGACCACTCAGTTTTGTTTCCTACTAAGGCCTAATTTATTACTACTACTTTTTTCGAAATGAGAAAGTACTTTGATACTCGACAACAAGTATGTAAGTCTGTAGAAAGCAACGCCACTTGAAAAACAAGTGCATGACACTCGATTGTATGTCTAGATGAATATGTAAACCGCTTTTCAACGAATACTGTAATTTGATTCTTCGCTGGACTCAGATCTAGACGGCAGAAGTTCTTGGATTGTTTTTGATAGCAATGACTTTGATTTTGTTTTGTTTGGCATTTCTATGTTGGTTTCTGGTTTTGTCAAAAGGTTTCCGCTTCATGTGGTGAATAAATTCAATTTGTTAATATGTTTGATTTGGGTAATGATTTCTTCGAAAAAAAGCATATAATTAGTAGATAAGATCTATAAATACTGCGTAAATTATCAAAAATATGATATTTGCAAAAAATCAATAATTTTACCCTCGAATGTCAGTTTAAAAGATAGTAGCATGACCAATTTCACGTTAAAAGCCTCTAGCCACTTTCTTGTGGTGTTGCTGTGTCCTCGAATCGTTGATACAGTTGCTTAAGTGCTGCGCTTCAGCCTCTAGCAACTTGCGTGCATAAATTAATAATCGAGATATTCACAATATCAATATGATATGAATGTATCAAACGAGCTCTATAAAGCTTTTCATCGCATTTACAACACTAAATAATGTCTGTGAAGTGGCAATGGATCATTAACTTGTCAGTGACTATCAGCGCCACATCTAATTGAGAAAATTTATGCGAGCTGAAATCAAGTTTTATCACAAGTGTGTAGTGAAACCTATTATAAGAATGGCTACAATTTGCTTCTCTAGCTTACTCTGAAATAAATTGTTTGGTACTCAGGATACAAAACCGAAAATATATTTGAATGTGACAAAATTTACTATAAAAATTTATTATATAATTTATTATCGTCACCCTAATTAGTTTTGATCCAAACTTCGAAAATCTCGCGGGTCAGATCAACGATTGATCCTATCACTGGCGGATGTTAGATCTCGACCCTTGTTGGGATCTAACAATCGCGTAGCAACTAGAGCAGTCCGTGGTAGCACGGTGAGTAATGCGGATGCACCAGGTTAGCTCCGGCAAATATATACTCTCCTCCTCCGGATCAGTCAGATTGTAATATTACGACTCTAATACACTAACCACTAACATATAGTGTTTGTCCCAAAAAACTCCCAGTTTCAAAGTGGAGTAGTTTTTTTACTGGATTACCGTTTTTCATCGGATTATATGCTTTTGAATAGTACTGGTGTTATCATGAGATGCATCCTGAGCTGGTATGGGATGATATGGAGTGGGAGCTTATGAGCTTTTTCGACGGCTTCCAAACAGACGTCAACTTCGATGCTCCAGTCCAGCAACCAGGAGAATAGTTCCGGATATTCTTTAATCAAATCCAGTCCAGTATGTTGCCACTGATAAACCCACTGACAGATACCAACTTGCAGGTTGTTCAGGAACATAAATAAGCAGTTAAGGAATCATCTAGCTGGAATAACTTTCAGTTCGGGCCGCAAAATGGTTGCTCGATACTGTGCGATCTATGACTCTGATAAGACCGCGATTGGTTCATAAAATTCTGTCAGCGTCTTTTCTCTCACCAGCACAAGAGTAATGACGGGTCGTATGGTATCAACCTGATACTTTGTCACTGATACACGAGTGTCATTGATACACGAGTGTCATTGATACACGAATATCACTGATACATTAATGTCACTGATATACGAAAATAATACAACCCAAATGCATTTTTAGCAACAACCATAATATTGATTCGATGAGCCAATACGAGGTACTTTCATTCACACCTAGACAAATTAAAGTCAATCACAAGCTGCAATATGTTTGGTTCTCATGTATCTGTATCCAATTGAGGATGCGGTTTTAGGCAGGATAAAAAATCATAAAAAGTATCAGTGACCAAAAGTATCAGTGACAAAAAGTATCATGTAAAAGTATCAGTGACAAAGAAGTAACAGTATCAACTATATCTGATACAGAATTTTTTCGTCCTAATCCACCTCTACAAAGGATTATCTCTACTAACAAAGCACCTCCACAGGACCCAGTTATACCTGTGAATACAAATTGTCGCCTATCACACCGGCTTTGATTGCAGTTGTGCCTACGAATGTTCAATATCATAGGCACAGCCACAATTGAGGTAGTATTTAATATGCTGAAATCGTAAAGACCTGAGATGGCTCACTTCCCAATCTGCACATATTTTCACTTCCCAATCACTTCCCAATCTGCACATGTGAAACTGAACGTGTTCTCAAGCCCAACTATATGCATTCTAGGTCGGGAAATGGCAGACGAAGTTTTCTGGATATTGGGGCGTAACGTATTTCCATATCTAGCCACGGTGAACGCTGCAGTCAACATCCAGAATTCATTACTCTTAACCCTCTCATCCGACAAGTTACTTACCATTGATACCAGATTTTATTTTTCTCAATCAATGCTCAGGCGATCGGTATCCCGCTATAATCAGGCATGGAAATACTTTGTCAAGAGGCAATGACTTCATAAAGCATGTGTCGATACCATTTTAAAAACTCAGGAAAATAACCTTCTTTTCGCTACCACCTCCATCAAAGGACTCTAAGGACTGTTGGAAAGTGGCCCAGGCGACAGTATCTTAGGAGCAGGAGCTTTAGACTTGATTGCAGAATTGAATTTGTACATTAATGCCATACAGACAGGCATTCGGACAATTTCAGGTCATAGAGCTTCTGTTCTTGGCTATTTTCTTGATCTTTCTATCATTGACAAACTCAGTATATCTAGAGATAAATTTCTAAGACTTGTTTAAAATTTCATTGACTGACTATGGCATCCTTTTTTGAAGTCAGAAAGCGTTTCATACTCTTTTTCTTGAGAACCAGACTAGACTGCAGCGTGTTATATAACAATTTTCGTTTTATAATATTAAGAGCCTAGGTAAGATTACATAAGTTTCCCAACAACTTGACACCGGGTCCGACAAACCTATTAAACAGCAGCATTATTAACTGCCCATATAAAACTATTGTTTGATGCAATGAATCGTACGCTGTTCTTAGGAGTCATCGAAGAAAGTAAGGGTACTTGGAGTTGGAGGATTACTCTTGTAAGGAAGTCTGGCGAAAAACGCTTATTCCATAATGCAAGGCGACTAAATGAGGTAGCTTATAAAGATGCCTACCCATTACTTCCCATAGAAGGTTTCTTGGCACATCTATAGTCCAATAAATTCATAACCAATCTAAATCTTAGATATACCTTTTTGTATATACCGCTAGAGGTGGAGTCTAGGGAGAAGATCAGGTTTACCGAACCTGGTCACACATTAAATCTCTTTAAATTGATGCTGTACGATCTATACAACGCTCCACAGACCATGGGCATATTAGGGCAAAAAGTGATTGTTTTTATGAGCTGCATAATAAGGTGTTTGTGTATTCTGATGATCTGCTCGTTACTAGATCATCTTTTCACAAATTTCAGTTTCACAAACTTCAAACCCGATCCAGAGAAAGTCTCTGAAATCGTAGGCTATCCAGCACCCAAGTCTGCGAAGGAGATTCGGTGTTTCATAGAAATCGCAGGATGGTATTGGCAGTTCGTCCGTAGTTTTGCGGCAATAACATCAGCTCTAACGGATCTGATTAAGGGTAAACGTTCATTCCAATGGACAGGCGCCGCTAATTAAACCTTCTTAGAGGTCAAGAGACTGACAATTTCGGCACCATTGCTAGCAAATCTCGATTTCTCTCAAAATTTTTCATCCAGTGTAATGCTGGTGACACCAATACTGGAAGCGTCCTTTTTCAAAGTGACGAGGATGAAAGATAGCTCCCAATTGCAACTACAGCGTTACTGAATTCGAATGGTAGGCTGTGGTGGAAAGCGATAAGAGTCTCAGAGCATACATCGAAGGACTTCCTTTCACTATCAGTACTGACTTAAATGGCCCGTGGGGCAGCAAAATCTCATGCTAGATTGGCTTGGTGGAGTTTGAAGCAGCAGTCTTTTGATTTTGACATCGAAGATTCAAAAGGAAATCAAAACATTGTCGATAGATCGAGACAAACGATATGTAATAGGTCTCTTTTCTTAGCACAACAGGCTTGCTGAGGCACTGGTTGAAACAGTATTTCGAGCTGTTGAGTATTTGGATTTCATTGCACAAGTTCGAATGAGCCCTGATAATTTTGGGTCCCTGAAAACGAAAGGAAACAGCTCATCATGCTGGCACATAATGATTCAAGAGCGTCGCATTGTGGGATTCAGAAGACTTTAGAGTTGCTGTAAAGGTATTACTATTGGCCGCAGCTGACGAAACAATTTAAAAATTATATTTGCTCTTGTACCATTTGCAAACAGATCAGGCCTCCAAATTGCACGATAAGAACACCGATGGGGAATCAGCGGGAAATAGAACGGCCTTTGCAAAGGCAGCTCATCGACTTTATGGGCCCATACCCTCTTTCGAAACCAAGGAATGCTCAGTTGCTCGAAGTGCTCGATAAAATAAAATTTTATGATATCCTGCACTACCATATATAATACTGGGCATCGTCAGCGTTTGTGCAAAAAAGCGTGCGTTTCGTATGACGCCTGGTCTTATTCCGCCCACAACCCAAGATCGTCACAGTTGAATTAGCTGGCAAAAGGTGCAAGCGACAGCTTGCGAATTCATACCTCAAGAGTACAGTGTGAATTTGAGGAATATTGTAAAACTTTAAGAAACCTGAAAACTTTAGAGCTTAATGCACACAGCTCCAAAATACCAAAAACTAAGCAAAGATGTTCCTCTGCAATCTGTTTAAGACATGGGGATGAAAATTGGTAGGAACTGCATTCATAATTAACCGATCCGAGAATGGAGTTATTAGTCCCACTACACATTTTACTCCTAACTTTAGATTAATCATCTGCACTTCCTTAATGGAAATCTAGCCGCGATGGAAATCGGTAAAATTTCAAAATCCCGAAAGAATCAAATCGATACCCTTCCAATTACTTATCTGTTGTATAAATTGTCAAGAATATGTATGTATATATATATCCGGCATCATTACGATAATCACACTATCCAACATAAATTGCTAGGCACAGCACAAGCCACCAAAACCATTGGCAACCAGCATCAAATCAACACCGTAAACACGTAAGAATTGACAAGGAAGGGCATCATGTCGTTAGCGTCCAGTTCAAGTGCCGCCGAAAAATTGTCCGAATGAAGAAAGCTTACATGATGTGTAATTTGTAGTGCCGACTTGCCAACATCAAATAAAACGTACGTACCAATATTATTTGTTGTTATTTTCTTTGTTGACGTGAGTTAGAGCAATGAGATGTGCACATACTCATAGCCTTATATTTATGTGTTGTAGGTAGGCAGATACATGAATTCTTCCCAGTCGGTCATTAACAATTCCCTAATAATTTTACGTGTAGCCAGACTGAATGCTTGGATCACTTGGCGATGAGCATCGCTGGTGGTCCCCCGAAGAGGGCCCTAAATATATTTCTTTGTCAAATAGGTAGTTTATTTGTTATGGATGGTTTCAAGTGGACCAGACAAATATGTGGATGACAGGGCATGATGTGAAGTGAAGAAAATATAATTAACTCTTGAGCACGCAATGCAAATACTTATGACTCTAGATGCTCGAAGTCTCAAAGTGGGATTTGGTTTAAACTATTTTTTTTGGATTTAAGCCCAATGTCTATGTGTGTGTGCATAGAATTTGTTAATAAACTTAATGTGAAAATACGTACTATATGCTAACAGTTTCTATGTTTGTGTGACCCAGACCGCCCGAAAAAGTTTCTATGGTTACAAGAAATTTTGGATGTTAGACGATTGGAAATTGTTAAAATATTGGTCCTTACGCACGCAATATTTTCACTGGATCGGCTCCGATGATCGATGTTTCCACGGCTGGGATTACCGACAGTACCAGAAGACGAAAATGTTTCGTGTAAACGATTAGTTGTGTTTTTTGATGACACAGTCTTATGCCGGGTTTCCACCAAAGAGACAAAACAAGAAACACGGACAAAAATGGTGTTTTGTTTACTAAAACAGTTTTCAGAGACAAAAATGCTCGCGAAACTGTTCAGTTTTTACAAAACATTCGTGTTTTTGTTCAGAAAAACATGTTTTGTCCGTGTTTTTTGTTTTGTCTCTTTGGTGGAAACCCGGCATTAGCTTTATTTATTTTGTCGACGCAAGTTGTGTTTCCACAGTAGAACAGTTATTCTGAATATAAAGCGGAACAATTTCAGCATATTCGGATGGCGTATTCTGTTCGTTGGCGGAAATTTCGTTATAAACGTGCTAAAATTGTTTGCTATGGCCTTTTCTCTGTTTTACCGCGAAAAACATACTACCAACGCAATATATACGCTTTAGCTTGTAAAAATTGCTGAATCTTGAAGTGATTTTTTATGTCAAATATATTCTCATACACTGACTCCGGACTTACCCCGACTCCGGACCTACTTCGCATATTTCGTATACGTACGTATATTTCATCCGTCATGAAAATATACTAGCGCCCTACCTTTTCTGGAAGCAAATCCGCCCCATGTCAGAGCTAGCAAAGCGGCATACCAGCATCCGTCGGGGTCGGATTAAAGGCTTCTCGGCTAATGCAAACGAGGGACCTTCACGGCCATTTCTAGAGTACCCTGCTCCCGGGGCACTTCTTTTTTTGTTGACTTACTCTCTTGATAGTACGCCATGACCTACCTTACTTGGCAGGCTCTCTACGGGACTTCGGTTCAGTTGAGGTGTCTTGCCAAGTATGTCCCAAACTTAATAAATTGCTACAAAGGGTACCCTAAAACTTAATTTAGGTGACCCCACTCAAGGGGGAAAATAATTTATGAGCATTAGCTCATGAGCCCTATGACTTAACGTATGAATCCCTCATTCCATTCCCATTGACATGTCTTTGAATCACCTCCCTTGCGATTTTTACTTTTATTGTGCAATGGAACAGTTTAGCTCTCGCAGACATGTCTTATAGCTCTCTCTCCCTCTAGCCCTACCCCCTCCCATCCTCTTAAACTCATTCTCTTTTAGTTGACCACTGGGTAGCTTCTGTTGTGTTGTCTTTTTCGAGCTTTTTGGTTGAGAGTGCAACCTGCAGGCTGATTTCGGATTACTGGGTTTGGTGGTTTACCGCCATTCCTAGTCCAAGTCATCCGAATGGCCCCTGCCCCTCTTTGTGTGGAAGCTACTCCATTTTTTTAATTGTTTCTGTTCAGGGCCAGACAGTTTTCTGGGGTTTAGCTCAAGATGTTGCCGGATTACGTGGGGGTTTGCGCGGTGCTAGGACCACGTCCTTTCAGCTTGACCAAATTTCGAGGGAATTGTTGAGTTCGGGTCAAATAACAACTTTTTTCTTTTGGTTGCTTGGCTCCATTAGTAGGTTTGAGTAAGCAGACTGACCTCCATATTGGGCGTTTCCGTTCTGGAAGTGACCCAAATTAAACTTTTTATATTATCCAATTTGATTTGTATTATCATTCAGCCAGCCAGCCAGCGGACCTGACAATGAAAGTCTGAATGGGACTGATCCCAATGAGGGGACTAGTTATTTTTCATATTTTTTTTATATTTTTTATTTTTTGTTAGAAAGTTTAATTGCACGAACTTATCCTCGGAAATATTGTTATTTACTTTTCGCTAATTCGACACGATTACTACTCTTTTCTTGGAAATCTATTTGGGAATACCATTTCTCTTTTTTGAATTTAGAAGAGTTAGTCACGCGCCAATGCCAGCTTCGGTTCAATTGAGGTGTCTTGCTAAGCATCTTCCATACTTAATAAATCGCTACACATTCTTATGGCAAAAAATGCGCCTTCACGCCCTGCACCTTTAAAAAGTGCTTCCGTTCTCTTCACGTCTACCTCTCCGTCTCTATCTCGAAACACGTTTAATGTTGTATCTTAAAAAAGTCTTGTATCTTTTTTCTTCTTTTTTTGAATAATAGTTTCACCTGCATCCCCTGCACCTCTACCTCTCCACCTCCGTATACAAAAACTTACCGCTCCAGCCGTGGTTTCAGATTCAACTTGAAGTTGAGCGTAGTAAACGCAAAAAGTGGCGATCTAAAAAAAATTATATTGTCTCTTCCTTTACAAGTCGGATGGCTACATTCAAAAAAACTTGTCAAACATAAAAGTATTTAGCATTGCAATAATTTTCAATAATTAAGCTGAGCAAAGATACATTTTTAACTCGATGGTCTGGATTTAAGTTGCCATTAGATCAACACATTATAATTCTGCAATAAAATGAGTAAATGTCGTAACTGTGGCGAAAATCATACTGCTAACTACAAGGTGTGTCACGCCATCTAATTACCAGGAGAGAAATTCTTTCGGCATTAAAACTGTCAATTACTCACCTTTTTATTGCTGATCAGCTCAGAATTATAGAAATAAAAGAGGAGACAGAAAAATAGCTCTAGAGCACAAAAATAGTGATAAGAGATAAGGAGGAATATCGAGGCAAAATAAGAAAAAATTACAGAAATGCATATTAAATGGCTGCGAAGCTGCGTTTTGAGGTTATATCATAAGAAAATCAAAAGAATTTATTCTGTTACCAGTCCACTAAATTGTTTACTGTTTCTGAAACAACTTTGATGCAATTATTCAGATGAATATAAAACCTGAATTTCTATAGGGCTTAAATTTCCTAATTGCTTCAGAAAATTGGGAAAAATCACAGCAAAACATTTACTGTGCATTTAACATTTGAGCCGCGAACAAATCCTCGAAATAACTTTACCCTACTCAATAAACGCACGAAACGATGCTAATAAGGAAACATTTCAGATCCGCATAATTCATATGCCAGCTGAAGACACGGTCGACCACCCCTCATTATTCGCGATTATTGAAACACATTTCCTAAAATCGTTTCCCATCAAAATGAAACAAACTATATTTAGCAAATGCATTATTTGTGTTGCAGATGCAAAATTATAAGCCCGGTCATACTTACATATGTATGTACTCGTAAGTACATGTTTCGCTAATGCACCGTATGTTACGTAAACGTAACTTGCGAATGGCATATTGCCCGTTCACAGACCGGGGGCCGGTCAAGATGCCATTTTCGCGCCAAGCAGAACAAACATCGACAAAAGATTCTGCAGATTTGCAAATGTTTCAAGGAAAATATACTCATAAATTTACATCTATAATTATGAATATGAATTGGCATGTGTGAAGATGTAATGGTGGCGAACGATAAACTCAATATGTACTTATGTGCTCATTTATGGGTCATTTTGCAATTGAATGTAAAAGTAGTGTTTAGAAATAAAGAAAATAAAAAAGGTAGGACCTCGAAATCGTGGAAAATCGTTTATATTCTCTAACGTAGCCTAGTTGTGAGCAAGTACTAGAGTTCTTCGGAGATGTGAGAGGTAGAATATCTGCTAGGCTAAATACATATCATACAACTGACAAATCTTGTCGAAAAAAATCAATATACATATAAAAAACAAGCAATATCATCCCCATGCGAAACTCTGTACCACTGAAATTACTACCCTTAATGACATCAACCAGCATCTTATAATATCCAACTGGAATGAGCAAACAATACACTTGAAGTCAGGCAACATTTTGTTTGGACACATTTTCAATGTTTATGTTATTGCAATGCAAGTTTGCTGTGCTCTGAAAGTAAGAATTTTCATTTCAGGCGATTTCTCATAAACAACGACCGCAGACGAACACACGATGCGGTCGTAAAATCGCGAAAATGCGAAAACCAGAGAGGATAAAACATTTTACAATGATTGTCTTGAAAATACAATGTTTGGATACGGAACGGACTTCATGGGAAATGATTTGGTTTTCGCAGTTACGTACTATTAGTTCGTAGTCGGATACATGAAATGGAAATGGATACAGTTTGCTGAAAAATAAATACGATTTTATTGACTTCTGTATCGACATCGCGTCTCGACGACACGGCCTGCGAATCTTCGGGTGCTGCTAAGAAGGAAAACACATTATCTTTGCTTTGTACTAACAAAACAAATAAGATTCGCGAGACGTGCTTATGCAGATTCGAGTATATTGGTAAATATAGAAACTAGCATTGCCGGTTACTTTCGAAAGTATGGATGGATGCATGCAGCTCAAGTAGGTGTAAGAAGTCGTATGATAAGATCCACTTAGCTTTGTTGGCACTGAACGGATATTGGGATTGAGAAGCTGGTAACGTGAACTATCGTTAAGATTTAAATAAACAAGCTCATAAGTATCGAATAAAATGGATGCATAAAAGTGGATTTGAAATGGAGATTTTAATATGTTTATATTTGCATTGACACACTTTTGGTTAACTTTTTGAAACTTTCATATACTTTTTTGTAGCTCGTCTAGTGTAGTTGGTAGAGCACTGGCTCCTAGTGTGTGCAGTCCCTGGTTCGAATTCAAGTTCGGACGAGAGACCATGCAACGAACTTTGAGTTCACCAAGCTTTGAATAGGTACCTGAGCTAGATCAGGTGGAGAGTGAGGCGTGAAACTAATTATTCCACACTCGTATTTACGTTGACTGTAAATTTGTGAATGAACCTCTGTAAAAGCTTCAACCCTTAGACCCGATAGGGGTTTTTGTGGCATTACTTTACTTTACAGACATGTTTTCGATATTGATTTTTAGATATTAAATCTTAAATAATGACTTTTAATGTGCAATAGAAATAAGTTTACAACGTGATTGATTCTTCGGAGGAAGCTAAGGCAAAATGTAGGGAAGATAATTCCTTCCATTACAGACATTCTAAACTCCTTCCATTATAGAAAAAAAACCACATTGACCTTAAAATTGCGCCTCCATTTATGCAATGCAATATCTGTCAAAGCGACCTGAGAGTGTATTGGTATTTTTGCGAGTAGTGAGCCGTATGTAAACAACGAATAATCTAGCCTGAGTATGCAGTTGTCCTATCTTATCTTGCATCTCTTTCTGTTCCATGCGATTTTTTCCAACTTTCCGGGCCTATAATCAGCTGATCAACAATACAATCTCAAGTTAGATCATTAGATTTTTTGTCCGTATACATATACCGAGTTTACAAGCTTGTTAGGAACTAGCTTCAATCCAATTTGTCTTTTCTGCACTTCTTTCTATATTTGACTATTTCTTCAAACTAAAATGTGTTCCTAATTCAGTATATGAGTTGCTCCTGCTGATTGAAACTTTGAGGCTTCTGGTTCAAATCCAGACATGGACAATCAATCATAATCCCACATTGGGTATATTGAGTTAAGATTTCCAGGGCAGTTTTGTAAGACGGCTTCGGAGAACTATTAAGTTAGGCGCGGAATGCAGTTTAGCTTTGTGATCACTGTGATGTAAGATGACACCACTGGTAAGATGACGTGGACTACGTTTAGATGGCTGAATGACTAATCATATGAATAACAAGCCGCGGACCAAAACCAACGAAACCCAACATGCCATCCTTCTCCTTAAAAACAATATCACTTATGACGGTGGCTCATTCAACGCTGCTGTATGGTGCGGAGATATAGGCCGCTGCCTTAAAATTGGCAAAGTACCGAGCTGGGATGGCAAGCGTTCAACGCAAAGAACCGGTACAAATCGCCAGCAGCTACCGTAAGGTATCAGGTAACGCCGTGTAGGTCATAGCAGAGGTAATCTCAGTCGATTTACTGGCGAACGAGCGCAGGGAGATCTCAGAAGTGGGAAGAGAGGTAGCAGCCGCTCAAGCACGAGTGCGAATGCTTGAGCTTTGGGAGGAACGCTGGGCAACGAGCACAACGGGAGCGTGGACGACTAGGCTGATTCGTGCCATAAAACATTAAAATTAAAATATTAAACAAACTGATGATGCATTGCATACTTTCTTCAAGTGCCTGCGCTTCAGAAGCGATGCTGCATTCAGAAGACGCTTGGGTAAGTGTCTCAGTATATGTAGTAACGGACTCCTCCTGATAGCAGCCGAGTCGAAGTAATGCGAAAGCGGTTCCGACTCAGATTCCTGTGATCAGCGGGTGATGTTTTGATTGATAGAATCTCATATAATCCTGCATCTTTCGTAGGATACCTATGAAGGTTCTTCGACGCCCGCACAAAAAAATTGAATTAAGTTTTGGATTGAATAAATTAAATAATTTGAATTTAAATTGTAAGATTTGAAGCACAGAATATAAAATAATTTTCAATCGCTATCGTAAATGCTGAAAAATATGACAAAAACTCCAAATTGTCTGAACCCAATCGGGAACCAGCATAGCGAAATGATTTCTTCGTATGAAACCTTACACTTTTTCAAACACTTGACTTACAATTTACTGTAAAGGTGCCATCGAAATTCGTGCTAATTTCATGATTATCGCTTGCGAAACTTTTTCCAAAAAAAAAAACCATAAACAACAACCCCCAGAAAGTTCGTAATACCATGAAAGAACACTATAACGAAAAAATGAAACGACCATCAGGCATGGAATCGGATACTTTTCAGTCTGATCTGGTCGACAACACAACGAATGCGAAAATTTCCACATAGTCAAGCGAATATGAAGAAATATCTCATATTTCAGTTCCTCTGGCGTGCACGCGGAGTGTTAAAACCTTTTGCGCACGTTGAAATAATGGGATGTCGTTTGTCTCGGAAATAGTAGGTACGACACGACGGTCGGTAAAGGGATTAGCCACGGGGGAGTAACTAAGTGCATATTAAATTTCCTTCAATCTAAACGAGGATATGAGTAGTCCAGGCGCGTATAGAAACAATTAAGGTGAAATATCGAGTGTAATAAAAATGGTTTGAAGGTAAAAGCTTAAATGGTCAACGGTACGGTTAGAGTTTAGTTGGAAAATGGGATTTCTGCGCCGTCGATTAGATTTCTTTTTTGGGGAATTATTGGCTAAGGTGTAGATAATTCATATGTTCAAAAAGGAAATGTGTTTGTGTTAAAACTGTTAAATTATCTACAGGATAGTAATTTCGAACCGTAGATCTTGAGCCCTAAAATCAATAGAGCAGATCTAAACATGTAGCCTAATATTTATGCAAGCCCGCAATTTATTGAAAAACAGATGAATTTTCTTGCTGGGTAGGTACATAACAAGTACTACTACAAAAGGTGCTGCGTTTATGGTCGTTCATTAAGAGTCGATCTAGATCTACACTTGAGCACTTAGATGGCGAATGGGTACAATCTCTCGGCACTCAAACAATTATGCAAATAAGTATGTGTACCGTAAAAGTTCCGCACTATGTACCTCTTGATGCAAAAAGCATGCGAAAGAAAATCGATAGATAGATTTTTGCAATCCCAATAATCTGATTTGAACAAGTTAACGCTTGAGGTAATTTGATTTTATTTCCTTCTCTTTTATAGTTGGCACTTGAACCATAGGTGCTTAGAGGAAACTTTCATTTTTTGAAACAGCAAATTTTCTTCTTTGACCTTACTACACTGAGAAAACACATGGCGCCAGACGCCATAATTTATAGACTTCTGGCGCCATGTACATAGTCGATTTAGGGATTGTGATAAAATATAGCGCCACACGCCATAATACATGGCGAAAAGTACATAGGCCTACACGCCATGTACTATAGTCTTCCACGCCATGTACATGGCGTGGCGGACTATATTACATGGCGTGGAGAACTATAGTGCATGGCGTGGAGAGCTATAACACATGGCGTGGAGGACTATACTGCATGGCGTAGAGGACTATACTGTATGGCGTGGAGGACTATAGTACATGGCGTGGAGGACTATAGTACATGGCGTGGAGGACTATAGTACATGGCGTGGAGGACTATAGTACATGGCGTGGAGGACTATAGTACATGGCGTGGAGGACTATAGTACATGGCGTGAAGGACTATAGTACATGGCGTGAAGGACTATAGTACATGGCGTGGAAGACTATAGTACATGGCGTGGAAGACTATAGTACATGGCGTGGAAGACTATAGTACATTGAAGAAGCAAATCAGTCAAAACTTTGCTACTTACCATAAATGAGCACACGGAGAAGTCACTTGCTTGCAACAAACAGGCGCTGGCTGCATTTAGAGTCGCCGAAGGAGCCATTCGATAATATGCGCCCTTAGCCGATTGAGAATGTTGTCGATCTATCGACGATACTCAAGTATCACTTGCTGACATTTATAGATCCCCTCACACAGTATGGCTGCGAGTTATACTTGTAGTGCCATGAACCATATTACATGGCTCATGGCACTATGTAATATGGCGTGTGGGGCCATAATTTCTGCGCCATGTAATTATGGCGCTAGGAGCCATACTGCATGGCTCAGGGTACTATGTACATAGCGTGTGGGACCATAAATCCTGCGCCATGTTACATGGCACCACGCGCTATGTAGATTCTGACGTTATGGCGCTGGGAGCCATATTGCATGGCTCAGAGTACTATGTACATGGTGAATGGGACCATAAATAATGCGCTATGTTACATGGCTCTGGGCGCTATGTGGATTTTTTTCAGTGTAAGAGAAAGTAATTTTTATGCTCCTTTGAATTTTGTCAACGAATGTCTTTAAATAAAATTGATATATGGTTCTTACCTTTATAATTATACCGTACTAATGGATCATTGAAAGCAGGCAAAAAATATAAATGGCAACTGAATTTTAATGTTTCGAAGTCTAAATTATAGTTAGTGGTCTAAATTAATATTACATTTTACTCATGCGAATTTGAGAAGACAACTCAATTAGTGTATCAGAGGCTGGAAAGCACAATGTACTAACTGTGATGATAATTCGCAGTCAACTACGCAGGCTGTGAGTTCTAGCAGCACTTAAATTCACAGCATGAAATGTACGAGTAGTTAGATCACCTCTATGTGGTGCATCCTGGGTAACGCCAAATGATATAATCTCGGTACAACTTGGCTTTCGTCCACGAAATATTCTCTGATTCTGATTATGATCTCGTACTGGACTGGTGATCTTGGCATTTTGAACCTATTTGTTTTCTGACGTGGTAGCGACAGAGTGAAATCTGCTCGTGAATGATTCCAGGTTAGAATTATAAATTCATTCCTGATGAAACTGTGGCGGGTCTCGGAAAACGCTCTAAGTTTTCTGATTAGCATCGATTCGATTCTGAGCACTGAGTTCGGATCCAACAGCATCGCTGTTTCCAAAACACCAAAACTTATCGGATAGAAGTGTGACTCCCCCAGTCGAACTCCTGCTCAAGTCAAAGGTGTAGTAAAAAATTGCTTTGACGGCGACGTGCCTTACCGATGGGGTAGAAGTGGCTAGAAGGCTTTTTCCACTATCAACCGGAGGTGATGTAGCCAGAAAGCCTGATCACTGTCCAAGGACTTTGGCAACGTGGCTTCCGAGCCTATTTCAAGGACCTTATTTCCTGTTTTGCTTTCTCGCAGTGACAAGGCGAAAAATCCGAAACTTTTTGAGAGAAAGAAGCCTAATTATACCGAACGGAATTCACAAGCAACGACAATTAAGCCGACTCGGGCACCCGCTTTAGGTGCCTCAAGTTCAGGCACCCACTCCTTTACCAACACTATTCGGGTATTTAGAATTCGGAAAAGTGCCTCCAAGATTTTCGAGAGATTTCAAAACTTTCCGATAAGGACAAGGAAGCCCTTAAGTGGGCAGAATTAAATAAAAAAAAATTTGTCACGCGACTCAGGCTCTTGAAAGATCAGCCACTCAGAGACGACAAACGTCGACTGAACAGCCAGTTATACGTTTAATGAAGTTGCCAAAGAGTGTCAGTTTAGAGCAGTCATTAATATTAGTAATAGCGATGGCATCGTCTCACCGGATAGGACTTGTTTAAAGCAAATCTTTGGCCACCATCTTGATGCCAGATGATCTCAAGGCCGAGCCACACTGTAGAGTATAATCGCTCTGAGGACATGTACAGACTAGGGTTAAGAAAACTGGGTGAGATATGGCCAGGCGCGAAATTAGAAGTGGCGCTAAAGCACAAGATTCCGACAAGCCTAGATCTAGAGCATAGATCTTCCGCCGATCATTTTTCAACTGAAGGCATTATGGACTTTATACGGCTGAGCAATAATGCCCTACTGAGCATGAAGGTTCTATCTGCATTTTTCTCATTTTTGAGTTGAGATAATGTTGTCACATCAGAGGAAAAAGCTTTGGAAAAACCATATTCTACCGTAACAGAGTCTTGATCAGGAACATCCCCGAAGCAAATGCTAGTCATCATTCATGAAGCAAATGCTAGTCATCAAATGCCGTACGTCTCTTAGCGAGATATCGAGACATTCGATGGTTCAGGTGTTTTGGGTACTAGAAGCTAGGGACATTAAGGGGCTACTGGCCGCTCTAGAGAACTACTTGAACTACGAAAAGGGTCCGTTCGCATAGCAGTGGGTGTTTAAACTATACATAATATGTTTGAAAGGCATGCGCTGCGGATGGGTGCCCCTTCCAATGATTTATGTCGGAGTTCTAGATGCGGGAGGAAAAGGAAACAGTCTTTCACCTATTTCACAAATGCACGGCCCTATCCAGGAGAAAGAAAAACTCCCTTGACTCAGCATTCTTCGCAAGCCTAAACGAAGTAGCTTCGGTAAACTTAAAGAGTACCATCCAGTTTTCCAAAGACTTCTTAACAGTGGTTGCGTGCTTATGTGCCTGAGTGAGCCTTCTTCAAATTGTACTTGGAGTCACAGCTGGGCAACTGCCTTCCTTAATTCATAGCATAAAAAGGTTATATCACCAGAGACATAAATAATATTTGAAAAAATATATTGAACTCAATAAAAATTAATTGATTATTAATTAAATAAAAGTTGCTTCGTAGCACGTCCTGGGTCTTCATATCTCTGTTTTTATGTATTTTGTTATTCATGTATAAGTGATGAGAATCAGTAGTTTAATATTGGTCAAATGAGTATCAAGAACATCAAGAAAAATACCATTTAAAAAAACTATTAAAACTTTTAAATTTCATGTTATAGCGTCTAAACAATTTGTTGCGCTAATATAAGTTCATAACTCACCTAATAGTTCATCAGCATCAACATTACGTGCTATAAGTACAGCAACTGTTTGAATTGCAGGCAATCCCCATGCGGCTAACTGCGACAGTGTACTAAATGTCTCATTCTTCTTGTTCTTCGGCAATTTACTCGTTTTGTTAATATTGTTGTTATTCGAAACAGATACGACGGTCGGCTCATTGATATCATTTCTAGCACGTCTGATGCCACGATGCCATTCCAAACATAGTATAGACCACCTGGAAAAATAAACACATCATTCGGTTAGCTAATGAAATTGACTAGCTAAGACAGATGCTGATACTGAGCTGTATATTTGAATGTAAATATGAATCTTTGTATGCCTTATAGAGGTATGGGGGACTCTTAATCATGAACCGGGAGAACAAAATGTTTAAATAAATTTTACATTTACATATACGTTGAAATACAACATTTTTCAATTATTAATTACTTAACATGATAAAACTTTTCAATGCTGAAATACTTCAAAAAAGGGTTGTCCAATTTGTTAAAATTTTAAGACGTTGATACAGTCAATTGATCAATCTTGAAAATTTTATTTATTACAGTCTAATACATCATTTGCTAGCACATGAGCTCCCTTACTAAACAAAAGCTACTCCAAACACGAAACATGCCTCAGATTTTCCATGTTTATTTACAATAACAACACCAGACTATACGATGATGACTAGACGCTTCTGTCAAACAAACGCGTACAACTTCAATCCAAATAAAAATATCCAAATGACGTACACGAGCACGCACAGAACTTACGACTTCTTTCGACATTTTTTACAGCTTCCAGTGCACTTCTTGTCGTCGACAACAAGCCACCCAAATGAGTACATTTTACTACGTAAATATTTGCTGTGAACGTCAAGTGCTAACGCATCCACTTCTTCGACATCATCCTCTTCAGCGAAAGAAACAACAACGAACGTCAAGAAGCTCCATATGTACAAAACGAAGTCGCGCACTGATGCTGGTCAACAATCTCCAAGTCAAGTACCCACTAGCGAATCCAATCCCGGGATCCCGGATCCCGGGATCCCGGGATCCCGGCCAATTTCTGGTCCCGAAAATCCCGGGATTGATGAGCTCTAATCCCGGGATTTTCGGGATCAGAAATTGGCTGGGATTTCGGGGCCGGGAGTCAAGCATTATCGGCAATCAAGTTACAGCAAGAGTCGAAAAGTGCAAATAGAATCCATATTTATTAGAAAACAATTAGCTCACATCAAAATGCGTAAAGAATAGAGCAAAACAAACCGATGTAACAGTTAACAAGAGAATACAAAGGGGTTTGTAAATAAATAAGTATGGACTGTTCCACATTTAGTGCATACGTTACATCGAATGATTTGAGGAAATTAGTACTAGCGAATGCATACACAGATTTACCAAAATCCTTAACAACAATCAAAAAAAGGTTGTTGGCTATGCAAGCAGGATAAAGAAACTAATAAAAAATAAGATATAACAGGCTAGTATCTCAGGTGAACGGTTCAGTTTGATGTTTGATTAATGGACCTTGACTGCAAATAAGCGCTATATAAATATAAATATCTACTTAGTAAATTCTTACTGGAGCTTGGTGCGAGTAAGAATATCAATGACAGCTGGAAACTACCTAGATATGAGTTTAATGTTTCTCTAGGAAAATACATTGTTACCATCGTAACTGATGGGTCAAATGAAATGCGAAAAGTAGGCAGACTAGTTGGTACAGAGCAACATATTTGTTTGGCGCATAGCATCCACTTGGCAGTTTGCGATGTTCGCTATAATATGAGGTCCATTCCAGATTAAAGAGTTGATGAAGCAGCTGATAGTCTGAACGACGACCACGAAGATTTGGATGGTCCTGAATCAGCTACGTTGAAACCGGTCGCCTGCAAGACTCGCTAGATCAGACGAAGGACATCAGCGCATGCATGAAGAAAATTCGTTAGGTAGTTTTATATTTTAAAAAAGCTCCAACGAAAAATAATAACGATCTTTAAAACTATGTCGGATCCGAGCAAGGCATTTAACTGTCTCCTTTAAATGGATTGTAAAACAAGATGAAATAGTCTCTTGACAATGCTCGAATAGTTTCCCATTTTGAAAAATAGTATAAATTAATAGGCCTGCAATATTCAGAGCAATTAGAAGCAACAGAGTTTGATTCGATTCAGAAAATTATTGAAGTTTTACTCCCTGTAAAATTGGCTGTGACGGCCTTTAGTCGCGGACTTGTTAATTTATGCACTGCTAATACTTCATCAAGATTTGTCTTTAGGCTGTTAGGAGAAAAACGGTATATTCTTCTGAATGCTATGAAAATTGCAATATTGGACCGAATAAAAGAGCGTCAGTGTACCAAGCTATCTGGTATGCTAAGCTATCTCCAGAATCCACATTCTACCAGCGAAAATTTACCAAGTGAAATAAAATCTCTAGTTTTGAAACCAAGCAACGCAAATATTAAAAAAAATACTTCAATGGTCTAGATGCTGAACCCTATGCTTGGTAGCCAAAGAAATGAAGAGAACCCAGTAGATACCCATATTGAATCAGAACAAGGTAGTCGTCAATTAACGCTACAAGAATAGCTGCAAAAGTATGAAAATAATCAATCATGAAATGCCGCAAGAACCTAATCTAATTAAAACCATTGCAAAAGAAATGAATCTTTTCGAAAGTGGTGGCACTTGCATAGTGTGGAGCAGGCGTACCAATATTTCTCGACCATTTCCGAGGCGTCCAAAATCGGGAATAAATTTAGAAGCAGGCTTGGAGATGATACCTTAGATGCTATGCTATTGCTTCAATGTTACTTCCGAAAAACCTAATGAACTTTGGCCGAATTTTTTATATGCTACTTTATTATGTATCTCAATTCTAAGAGTTGTGTTTTGTTGTTGTGGTTTTTTGTCGTGATTTTTTTTTGTAATTTGTAATAGATGTAATTTTTAATATCTGTCTTCATACTGTCAACGTTTTGGATAATTAAAATTATTGTTTTTATTTGAATCAATAATATAAATTAGTAATAATGCAATTTTTTATACAGTTTTGAGCTTACTTATTGTTGTAGTTTTGAAATGATGGCAAATTATATAATCTGTTTTCTAGAAACTTGACTTATTTTGCTGTGTTGTATTTTGAATTTCAAATCCCGGGATCCCGGGATCCCGGGATTTGAGATTTTTAATCCCGTAATCCCGGGATTGAAAATATGGTTCGGGATTGGAATCCCTAGTACCCACCCAGTACGCCCATTGTACAAAATCTAAACATCGAAAGAATTCCAAAACCAGTAGATCGACTCAGTCCATGTATTGCTTTGCCGTCCCAGAAAAAAGAAAACAAAGCTTAAAATTAACAAACGAGCTTAAGAGAAATTAACGGCGCGCATCATCACCGCATGCAGGTGAACAATTAACAACATCAAATAAGCTAATCGTATTGCTAATCAGATTCATAACAGCCCATTTAATTTTCGAAAACTTGAATTTGTGTCTGTAAATGTCCGAAAATGTCATAAGAGAACAATTGGTTGAAGCTAGACCATCTTCAAATTATCGCGATTAGCATACAAGATAGTGGCGGACAAAAAGAATGAAAAGAAGAGTTGGAATCGGTTATGGTCATTGTGTATAATTGTGGTGAGATGTGGTGTTTTTATGCATCTTAGATTCAAATATTTTGAAATGTTAATATGTAGCCAATTATATGCATATATTGTTAAGTAGGTCGTAAATCATTATTTTGCAGACAGGAGACAATGTTAAGCAAAATAAATGAATCTGGCAGCATTAGTAATACGCCGCGATCACAAATTTGTCGCGTGTATGCAAATAATACCACAATGGGCGCTGTTAAGAATACAATGAACTAAAGTGACATGTGGCATTCTTGAGTGATTTCTTGTAGAGGAAAGTCACCGTAATTTGGCATTTGCAGTTCAATACTTGTAACTACGTAATAACTCGACGGGAGAAGTTCAGTGGAAAGTTATTAAAATAAAAAATCGAATCAAATTAACAAGTAAGTAAAACAATTTGAACCCAATTACTTATACCATACGGGCAAAAGCTAATCCAGTTCCTAGAGAAATTAAACTTCAACACCAGAGAAAAATGACATGTGGATCGCAAGCAAATAAGTCGGTCAAAAGCTCTGCGTTATCTCTCAAAGAATTATTAGAAAAAAATTCAAAAGAATTTAACAAAAGGCAGGCTACTGTAGCACTAGTAGCACTAGTAACACTAGGATAATTTTATTTTTGAAAATATATTTAGATATTTCTATCAATATTGTTTCTCTCTTCACCGGCACCACATGTATTACAAGATGTCACACTCAAAATGCCTGGAAAAAAGTATGAGTCCAAAGGATTGTGTCTTTGCAGGTAGCAGCCAGATTGAATCTGGAAATCTACTAAATCTAGGTTCACTCAGCTCGGCAGAGCTTCAAATTTCTCAACCTCTTGTACGACTGCAGTGGAGGACCTTGGTTTGCTGTGGAAAATTACAGGTTAACATCGTGGAAGAATCCATGGCCAATAAGTTTTCCAACTTGCTCATTGCATCTCTTATGGCTTCTGCTTTGGAAAGCGAGTAAAGCGTCAGCTGGGAGTACCACTAGAGTGGTGCCTAGGGAAAAGTTGCCCTTACGCAAATCCTCACAAAAGAGGAGGAGAAAAGCGGTATTGCAAACAAAATGCCCGCAGGAATTATAGGAGAAAGGAGCTGGACCCTTAAAGCTTGTGGGGGCTGTCAGTCGCAGGCAACATAAGAAGCTGCGCAAAATGGACAGAGAGGGGAATCAATGCAGTAAAATCTGCAGCTATTTCCGAGGAAACTGGAGCCACAATGGAGCCACAGAGCTTACTTGTAGAAGCGGGTGGGAAATTGCCGTTGTCGTCAGTTCGGAGTAGAAATGTCTCGAATAGATGACTGAGAGCAAAGCTACACTAACGGGATATTTTCAACTAGGTAAAGCCCTCAGGCGTTGATTCTGAGCTATATATGTAAGATGGTATCAAATTTGTCCAGATCAATTTTCAGCAATACATGGCTTCTAAGCAAAAAAATTGGGAAAACTACAAGCATTACATCATTCTTGTACAGTAGCCGAAGGTTCAAAGCAGCAGGCATCTGCAGACTCAACTCAATCAAAGGAGCAAATACTTTTTATGATGAAAGGTTAACGAAGCCGTGTGCTTATGGTTTGGTTTCCAATCTACGCTCAGTAAGTTTTCAAGCTGGGACCAGGAGTCATAGCGTAGAACCAGGACAATGGCAATACAGCGAAAAAGAACTTGACTGTCGTTTCACCTCATTTTCTTTCTTACTCCTTACTCCCGCACAGGAGCTGAAGGACGTGATTTAGTACACTGAATCAGAGAGACTAGAGCTTCTGGTGGGATCCGATGCTAACTCCAAGCACATCAGCTGAGGCAGCAACAAATGCTACACTCTAGTAGACAGACTCTTTAATTTTATAGTTTCTGTGGGGAGCTCAGGTGAGATATCAGGGTACAGAATCTTACACAGAACTTGTAAAAATCTGGTGAGAACCTCCAAGAAAAAATAATTTAGATCGTTCTGTGTGGGGCTGGAAGGTGCAAGAGAGTCTTTGAGGCTGTGCAAGGAACTGAAAAAGGAACAATCAGCTAAGCTAGACTCGTGCAGTCCAGATGATGATTCCAAAAAGGATTGACATTTTCCGGGCGCTTCGCTAACTGAAACGCAGAAGGCTTCTACGTCTTTGATGGAACTTCCTGCTTTTTGGTATAGCAGAAAAAGTTGATACACAGCTAAATTTGTCTTTACTAGTGAAAAGATCACGGAAACAATCATGTCCTTTGAGAATTTCAAATCGCCGGGCCAGCATGGGACCTATCTAACTATGCTAAGGGAAGTAATTTATCAATTAGGGTCAGCCCTTCAGGAAATCTGTTGGGTATGAGGTATGTTTCATCACGTTGGTGAAAAGTTAAGGTAGTTTTAACTTTAGACCGAGCAGCCTAGCATCGTTTATGCTGAAATTACTCCAAGACTTGTTGATCGCCACGTACGCACTAGCACTATTAACTTTAATCTATTAATGACGAAGGCCATGCGTGGGAGAAGTCTGCTAGTTGGCCCTTGAATATCTGGTTACCGAAATTGAAGAAACGTCAAAATCGCAAAAGTTTGGTTTAGAAAAAAAGCCCTGACTAACGAATTATTAAAACATTGGAAATGTAAATCTCGGTAGTAACGTTCCTGATGTGCTCATTAAACTTTAATTTATAATCAAGTGTGACGAAATGCCTTTAAAATCGGCACAAAAGAGAGCAGAACCAAAGGAGAAGCAGGACGATACTGTGAAGGCTCTTTTGGCTACATTCCAATACATTAAGATTGAGAGCAATGTGCAAGTAACAGTTAATGAATGAATTTGCTTACTAAATTTTTCGATTGTTTTCATCAGTTTACTACAAACAGAGTCAGAGCAAGAATAATTTAATAGAGTTCAGAAAGAAAGAAAAAGACAGGAAGAAAGAAAAAGAAAGAAAGAAAAAGACGGAAAGAAAGAGTCAGTGAAGAAAAACTATAAACTAAAAGTTATAACATATTTAATATAAGAGGCGAAAGGCGTTAAAAGAAAAGAAGAAAAGACGTTAAAAGAGAAAAAGAAAAGGTGTTAAAAGAGAAGAAGAAAAGGCGTTAGAAGAGAACAAAAAAGGCGTTAGGAGAGAAGAATTAAAGGTGTTAGGAGAGAAGAATTAAAAGCGCTAAGAGAGCAGAGGAAAAAACGTCAAGAGAGAAGAAGAAAAGGCATTAAGAGAGAAAAAGAAGAAGAAAAGAAGAAGATAGAATGAACAAAGAAAGAAAATAGATTGAACAAGGAAAGAAAATAGGATGAACAAAGAAAGAAAATAGAATGAACAAAGAAAGAAAATAGAATGAACAAGGAAAGAAAACAAGCTAAGGAAAGCAGAGCACTGGTTTCAAGTGTCATTTTTCAACACTGAAAAAAATCTATGTGTTAGCTGGCACAAATGATTTCTACAGTATTGTAATCTAATATTTTAGTAAATTATAGTACTAATAAATTCTAGTAAGATTTCGTTTTTATAATTATAGTAGGATTTATAGTGTCATCAGTTGAATAAAGTCAATATTATAATATTATTAATAATCCACTATTAAAAAAAATTAAAGTGGCAGACTAATGATTTAATGAAGCTATTGATTTTGAATTTGGTAAGTTTGATGGTTTAGTGAATGAGATTAAAATAAAAAACAAAAAAAGCTACATAAAAGCACCGTGAAGGACAAAGCTGATGAGATATGAACAATAACGGAAAACTGAAGAATACTTTTAGCTGCAAAAAGTTTCTCATTCAGGAATGAGTTTCTTTTTTATGATAGTAGCGGCGAAGAGAATTGTTATTTGGATATAATTTGAGCCCTTTCACAAATGACTTCAAAAAAATCATTAGCCAGTGGGATCATAAAACTAATTATTCGTGTTCTACTCTCGCTACAACATAGACGGATGATAAGAAGTTAAGTTACGTCAAGTGAGAAGTCAAGTGACATTTTAAAAGAACTATTTGATAAGAGCCTACGAAAACATAAAATATCTTCACGAAGAAGCTTTGAAAATATCATCCCACTATGGAAATCACCGAAATATTTTAATTTGAACTATAAACAAACACTGTCATCGTCATAATCGTCTTTTCCGAAACCCATTCACTACATTCATTCTTCTTCTCAAACAAACCACTCAACAACCAAAAATACAGCTTGAGTTTAATGGATTTCATATTCTCAGATAGCGAACATGTGCATTAATTTTAATTAGTGCAAAAGGAAATTATGAAATTTGATACTTTGTACGGCTTCTTTAGATTTCTGTTGTGATGCAAAGAGAAATAATTCTTTTCAGATTTTAGTTCTTTTCATATAGACCAAACTACCAAATTATTCCAAGAACTTGTCTTGAATTTAATGAAATGATTTTATAAAGATAGTGAAGTTCCGAGTATGAATGAGTCTCGATGAAATGTCAGATAAAATAAATCTATAGCTTTGAATTGAGATTTTTATAAGGAGTTTTTTCTTCGGAAAAGTTGCTTGATAGATTATTTAAATGAGCATAAAGTGATTAAGTTTGAAATATAATGAATTTGAGAGATGATTAGCATTTGAAAGAAGTGACGTCAAATTTTTGTCGCTTTTCAAAAGCATCAATTTGAATCACAATATGTTCGATGATAATGAATTGAGTTCAGTTTTTCACACATTGGTCAGAAATATTTTCTGTACAGCGATAAAATCCATGAAAATGCACTTACTGTCAGAAATAATTAAATTTTCAATAAAAATGATCTAATGATATGGCTGTGCGTGCTTTGCGGCCGAATCTGGTTTATAAAATAAATTCATTTTAAGCGGAAATCATAATTCGAATCGATTTTCAATAGCAAGTTTATTTTATATTCGTACGAAAATTTCAACAACTCAATTTCTATTTAACTCTCGTCTAAATATTTTAACTAAAAATAACTTTTTATGAGAATCTAATTTGTTGGTACTAAAACTACTTCATTATTAGAACGTGCAATTCATTTAACAATACATACATCAAAGACTACAAAGTGTAGAGAAGACGAGTCGATAAATATGAGAAAACAACATTGAATTGAACATCACGTCGAGTTTATTTTTTGGCATCATGCGGTGATGAAAATTATATTGGCGCCATACAGAAATAGGTACGTCAGTCACGATATTAAAAGAAAAGAATATAGTTCCAAGTCTAAGTTATTTACGTTCAAGAGTGCAGGGAAATATTTGGTACGTCATAAACATGTATATGAACGATAGGTGGTTGTATGTTTTATTGTGTGATAGCTGCATGTGTTCTTGTCGGAGAATGTAATTACGGTTAATCGTGCGGAGATGAATGTACGAGTTCTTCTATTTCATTTTGACTATAGGAATGCTTTTATTAATAATTTAATCGAAGTAAAAGATTTAAATATCAGAATGTACTGTTTATAAATCAGAATTTCGTTTTTTTAGAATCAAGACTGTTTTTTTTTCTTTACTAGTTTTTTTTAAATAGCTTTTTTCACAGAAATATAGGGATATCTATAATAAATATTCACTAAAACAATCGTTGTTACTAAGAGGCTTAATATATTATATCGTATGTTTATACAATTTCTAAAACTCATATACAATAATACTTGACAGACGAATATAAATAGTCCATCGAAGAAGTAACAAAGGCAGTTTGAACAAGCGAGCAAGCGATAAACAGCGAAATCGTTTTACGTGGCTTGTGAAAATCTTTGTGTACAAGAATGGTTTTCAAGAATCAGTTTCAAAAAAGTGTCTTTAATTTCAATTAAACTGACTGTTCTTCTAAACGTAACGAATCACGAGTTTACGAACGGTATCTCAAGATAAATACAACATTGGTGTCAGAAGTGGGATTCTTTTGCGTCTGCGTAGTAACTGCAAGTTTCCAACAGATTTTTTGAAACTGTTAATTTGTGGAAAACATGGCCAACCGTGAAAAAATGCATGCGGACTAATTAACAAGTAAGGAATTGTGGATTTAGTGGCTTATGTGAATACCAGCGAATTTCTTGTAAAATAGCGTGAACTTGCAAAAAAACAATGCCGATGATGGTGGAGTCGAAAATTGAGTGCCAGAAACCTTAATAATATGAAAAAGCCAGCTTTGTTATCGCGACTAAGAGAGATTTCGGGAGCGGAGGTAATCTCTCCGGAATACACCAAATATGAGCTCAGGTCCTGCCAAAGATATCAGAAGAACGGTGTATTTAAATGGCCGAAAGTGACCATTCTTTTTTGGAAAACAGCAAAAAAGTTAGTAGAAACTAAATTTGAAGACCGGAACTTGGCCCACAAAGCTGATACCTCTAAAACTATCACAGTTACCAGGCTGTATTTTCGGGAAAATGTTTTGAGTCTGAAAAAACGAAGTCTGTAACACCACAATCGACACCGAAGCTGCTAACTCAATCTTGAGAGTAGATATAGCCTAAACGTTAAACTTGACATACATCGTTGAAAGATAACATTCTATCTTTAAACAATTAATTTATCACCTTTATATGTAATAATTCTGGTCAAAGAAATAAGTTTCGGCTTATTCCTACCCCCTGAAAATACCAAACGCTTAATTATTATAATTTTTTACAATTTCATTTCCTGCTTAAGTGGTTAAACTACCTGAATCTACATACGAATCAATTTCGCAAAATTCAATGTACAATAATCGTAAAAATTAAGACGACAACGGCTGACGATGCAAATAAATTACATTTTAACACTATCAGTGCAATAAAAAGCTCGACATGCTGTATTTCTCATCTGGCATGTTGAATTCTTGAAACGAAATTGATACCGTCAACATACCATCAGCACCTCATCAGCTCGCCGTTACTGAAATGGCTAAAGCGTGTTCGAATGGGTTCGCCCAAGAATATCTCGATACCGATCCGAATGTCTGTGGAAGCAATGGCAGGCGATATAGCCAGTCAAGGGTTGAATGCGTACTTGTAAGAATTGCAGAACATGCAGAATTGCACATATGCACGCATGCGGAACAACCGAACAACATCAGAGACCGATACAGGAAGACCTTAACTCTCTTGTATCGTCTCGTTTATATCACCGTATGAAATTGCACGAGGAATTTTCTTAATCTTAATTGCCTTGTAGCCTCATAATTGTACGTTCCGGACAGGCGAACAGACTTTTACACATTTTTCCAATTTCGTATCCGTTTCGAATTTATGTTTAGTGAGAACGTTAGCAGTAATGTAAGAAATAGCTTGCATGCAAGAGCCTGGTTAAGACATGTAATCGAAAGTGCTGCCAAGATGTGATGAAGCTCAAGAATTGATATAAAAGCATTCTTTTGAGGAAAAAATTGGACAGACCTATCAGGTTGACGAGATGGAATGAATCCTCGCCGGGTGAGAAAATATATAGATTATTCACAGGTTCGTAGCGCACAACATTTCCAAGAATCTCTTCAAAGCGGCAACACCTTCAATCTTACCTGCGAAAAAACCACTGATTCTATCTCCAACAGTGTTTTGTTGTTCATTGGTGTTGGGTCTGCCAACTTACCAAGAAGATAATGGAGTCCGGACGTGAACATGAACTCGGACAGATTTGAGCGTGTACTCGAACGTGGTAGCGTAGTGGACCATTCAACTCATGTCCGTCCGAATACGTGGTCCATTTCACATCGTTTAGTTGAATGACTCGGAGCCGAGAGAGTCCAAACTCGACGTACATTCACCGGTAGACAGCAGGAATGTATGAGCCGGTCTGATCCGGTCTGGTCTGTCTGCTTTTCGTCTCGGGTAATAACTTCGTCTTAATCATCTTCTCAATCTTTCCATTTAGTATCTGATGTAATTTCACGTATCTACAGTTCGTTTCATCGCACACCTCGTACGATTTGCAATATTCAGCAATATCGAATTATTCCTTGAGATGCTGTGGTGTAGTCTTTTGTATTGGACCATGACACTGAACGATGTAATGATGGAACAGATGAGATGCGATTTGATTTCAACGAACGAAAAACAATGGGGATAGATAAATACATTCGTCTAGCCATGAATGGGATGTTTTTTATCTGATATATTTTTGCCATTTTAAGCATGAAATACTAAGATGCTCTTAAACTTCACATATACAAGAGTAATTTGCAACAAATCTAATCAAAGCTAAGCTAAACTCCGTTACTGAAAATGATTTTGATGAACTAATGGAACCACATTACGCTTGATCGGATAAAATTGGAACCACTTTCAAAGAGCTTCAAATCGATGAAGCACCAACACCCTTCAACTTTCTACTGCCATGTTTCAACTTCAAATAGCTAGTGGCCTGTGCAATATCCTGGCAAAATTGCATCTTGTGCCACGTACTGCGCTTTCTTTCAACAGGACAATAATATGTGCAGGGCGCAAGTGCACTGAGCGTGCTGCGCAGCACTGTAAAAGTGTGTGGTGTGCTCTATGTGGCTCCGCCAATCTCTAGACCTTAATACAACACTCAATGAGATAAAAAGCTCATGGTCATCAATCTGTCAATTTTTCTTAAACGGGATTCGTTTGCAACAGTAAATTTACACTAATATTTATGAATTAATAAGCTTTACACTTCTACTACACTTCTCATAAGACATAATACATTTTTTTTTGTAATAATTCAAAAATTTTCAGCCATGATTTACTACTCAAATACGACGCATTATGTCTTTATTTAAAAGCAATGCCCTAGCTCGCTCTCCAAAAACTCTTTGAAAAGCGTCAATATGTCGTTTTAAAAGGACCTAAACGATCTAAAAAAAATATATCTAATGCCAAAGAGGAAATTATTGTCAAACTTATCTTCAACTTTTTTCAATACTTTTTACTTTGAAATTCAAAAACAAGAGGTCCATCATTTAATTGTGCAGTGTTCGAACTAAACAAGATTGATAATATTACCTAACATGCTTCTACATGTGATAAAAGCAACAGAATTCATCTCTCGCAGCCAAAGAAGACCCATGAGCCTCGTTTTATTGTATTTGAATCCTCTCCAAACTATGTAGCTTGATCAGTTCTTTGACTGGTAACTGGTAAGTGAGTTAAGTTCTGTAACCACAAGTCTGTGTATATGTAACTACTATAAGCCAGCATGGCTTTGGGCATCAACAAGTTACGCCCCGTTCGTTTGTAATCATCTTGAAAAATGATTTCGTATTCCTCGCGAAGAATCCCAAGAAGAATCACTTTTTTTAATGAGTTCTTTCATATTCGATCGTCTCCCGATCCCTCGTCTCTTCCCTCAATTCCACATTTTCATATCTTCTTGCAGCATCCGAATCTGCGAGGTCGCCGTGGTCTTTTGTGATGCTCAATCTATCTCGACAATGACGGTATGTGCGAGTATGATGGGTTGCTGCTTGCGCTCCAACATGTACTCGAAGTGGCCCGGGTTTAACGATCTGGTTGTAAATGACCTGCTAGGATTCTTTTGCTGCGATCGTATAGCGGTGCCAAGCCGAGCCGGCATCTTTTTTTGTTGCTTACTTTCGCGATCGAGTACATTTATCTTGCAAATTAATGTTGCGAACTTAATGAAATATGTTGTTAGATTTTTTACGACAAATTGATGGAGTGTTTTTGTATGAAATCTCTGGTATTTTTTTGTACGCGCAATATCGCAGCTTGTTGACGTTGTTGTTAAACTACCGAAGCATTTTAGAATTTTTTTTTTTGCTGACGAGAAGGATTTGCGATAGGAAATTTCGAAAAGCAATTTCGAGAATAAAAGCACTGATGGGGCGTATCTGATTCGCAATAATGTATTGGCTTTTGATATTCGTATGGCAAACAAGCATTTATCATTCGTGATCAAAAGCACCTGCCGCATAAATATTTCGATAGGTATCGAAGAGCAATCGTAGTCCGGGACATAGATAATGATAGAGCTCACAATGTTTAGATTTCGGATTAATTTCAATAAAATTTATCATGTTGATTTGGTAGCTACTTTGCTGTTTCAACTAAATCTTTTAGATCAATGAGGAGCAGAACAAGATTATTTAGTCAATTGATGTAAAAGTACTTGAAGATACAAGATTTCAATATAAATCTAGATAAATGAGCCGTTTGAAATTAAAAGTGCACTCGAATGCTCGGAAATCGTTTTATCTTGGAATTTATAGCAGGAAGGAGCTCATTTATTTTGACATGAACAAATAATTGATTCGGGGAAATACATGTAATAGAACCAGAAATACTTTTACGCCATCGTTTTAAGCTTTTGGAGATAAATCATCCAAAACTACTGAGTTTTCTGCCATGTAACACCAAAGATTCTACGAAAAAATTTTATACGAATTTTCTAGCCTCTGTGGTTAGAATGCTAAAAGAAGTTATACGTACATCCTAGACATTATGCGATATTAATTTTTACATATGTTGTCATATATTTCTTTTGCCAAGACTAGACTTCTCCTCCTCTATTACAATTAATGTTATAAATGTCACCGTTCAATTGGAACAATGACGCGACTCTAAAGACAAGAATTGAACCACCACCATTTCGTCAAGTAAAAAAGTATCTTAACTTATTAACAATTTAAGTCAATAGTTTGTATAGAACTGAAACAACAAAACATAAGACGGGGACGAAGGCGAGAACTTCTACAAAGTATACTTAATGCAGAACAGCTCCCATTCTTAACACCTCTCCAGCAGTATATGCTCAAGAAGTTTTAAGAATGGAAAGTTAGTTATTTTGGTAAGATTATCAAAAACAGCTGTTTTCTGCTGCCCGCATTCATAGATAAAATGTAGTCCGAGTGACATTGCATTAATTTAGTGTCGCAACCGGGCATCGAACTGCTTTCAATATAGTAGTCTGCACAACATTTTGATAACCGATCATATGCTGCAGCGGCAACTGCAAAATTATCAGGTTCCGGTGTTGGCTGGCTGGAGTGAGCTGTTTGGAGACAGTCGAAAACCAATCGTCCACCAAGATGATTGCTGTTAACTTTAATTTGTCGATCGACTTTGAAGAAAATTAGCTTATTAAATAGAGAGTCGCAGTGCGATGCGAGTGAAATGCTAGTTTGGTGCGATTTATTACTGTAGTGTCATTTGGTGCAATTTACCATCGTGCTGGCCATTGTAGTGTCTTTAAGGTGCAAGTTGCCGCTATTTGTCAGACAATTGACTGGCTTCTGTGTAATCGAATATTCGCAGTCAATATATATTTCGGTATTTTCACAAAGAACCAAGCGGCTATTAAATTCCTTGCTGGTCGTTGTACAGTGTCCATGATTTTTGCTGAATGCCGTGCATCTCTTAGGAAGATGTCGAGACATTCGGCTGTACAATTGATTTGGGTACCTGGACATTAGGATTGTCAGGGCAACTGTGAGGCTTATGAACTAGCTAAGCTTGGTACCTTGCTACCGGAGGTCTCATGCTCTTTCTCAATAGGAATACCCATGACATCGGTCGAATCGGCCATCAGGCAAAAATACCTTGAGGACGCTAGGAAGTCCTGGGCTGATAAATCATCCTGTGTAATAACAAGACAGTCCTGGGTATCCATGAACGCGCATCGTGTCAGGCAGCTATTAGGCTTAATATTGCACAGTGGGTGTTCTTACGAACCACTGCCTCATAGGACGGCATGCGCAACAATTGGGCACAGGGTTCAACGACTTCTGTCTGAATTGTGACTCTGAGAACAAAGGGAATCCATCCTCTATCTCATGTGCCACTGTACGGCTTTGGCGAGGAGAATGGTGGCACCACTTGGTGCAGTTTTTCCACTAAAATCTGACCGAACTGTCCCTGGTGAATTTAAAGAGGATAGTGCGTTTCATCAAAGGAAACAGGTGATTTGCTGACTTTAGTGAATAGGAGAGAGTCAAAAACTATTGTGACATCACAACTGGGCCCTTTTATGTCTAAATGTGTCTGTCGGCAGGTTTCTGTCGACCGGCAGCCACTTCAATGTGACGTGATTTAACCTGGTTATGGCTCAATAATCGCTTTTTTTAGCTTTGCTGGCACTTTTGTTGTAGTTGTTTGATGTACACAATGGCCATCCAAACATCAGCAAATTATCCTGATTACTTGGCTTGCCCAGGAGTTGAAGTCGTGAGCGAAGTTGACTTCTGCTCAGCATCTGACTTCTATACATGAGCCCTTTTACCCTTGCATGAAACTGTCAAACTTATTTGGATTATTAAGAATTGGGTTTGAAATCAAGCTATTTGCTTTTTACATAAGTTTTCAAGCCGTCATACCATCAAGTCATCAAATCATCAAAAGTCATCAAACCATGAAGACAGCAAGCTGTCAGCCCGTGGAGTGATAAAAACATGAAGTTATTAAGCCGTCAATCTATCAGGCACCAGGCTATCAAGTCATCATGCAATTAAGCTGTGAAGCCATCAAAGTAACTAAGTTCTCAAACTGTTAGCCCATCAACCCATGAAGCCGTTATACCACCAAGCTATCAAATTTTTAATCTAAGTCGGCGCTAAGGACATATAAGTAGACAGAGAGGATTTCAACAACAGAGTCCTCAAATTTTAACGAAACTCACAGGTAACTTATAAGATAGGTATAGCATCATAAATAGTATGATGGCATACCTGTAGCTATCTACATGAAAAATATCCTTCAAATCAATGAATCTCTTGACTTTCTCTCAATTTTTAGAAAAAAGTTTTTATTCCACAAGGACGGTAACCCTAAAGCAAATTACCTATTTTTACGCACTCGAAGTTTGTGTAGATGTGAACGTGAAGACCGGATCATCAAATCATGAAATTCACAGGGTGTATTGATTTTAAGTAGATACAAGTTGGTTGAATATCCTGACAACCCTGCAGTTGCATCTTTAAATAATTCGCAATCGCATAAAAGCTTTCGGTCCTATAGCTACCCTGTAGATATAGAATCAAAACGAAATTCACAGAGAATCTTGATCTTAACTTGGTCTTGGCTATGGCACTACGGAAAGGTTACTAACACGGGGCACTTCAATTGTTGTACGAAGGAATAGTAACACAAAATTTTAAACATTTTACAATAAAATTCATTTCAATCAAATAAAATGTGCAACTAAATCTATACATTTATTCTGCTTTTCGTCGAAAATCAGTCTGCCTAGCGGTCCTTGTGCTTTTTACTGCTCTGGAGCATACGCAGCGGAAGCAATCAGCCACAGGGAGAGTGAGAACTGTTACTATTTGCACTGTTAGTATTTGTACGCTCATATTAGTAGCATACTTATAGTTAAGATATTATAATACCGCCTAACGAACATATTCCTATGAGGCTGTATCGCCGTATATCGGTAGTCAACCATATCTAAAACAATCCATTGTTACCGATGTTGAATGAACAAATGAAAAAAAAATTCAAGCGAAGAAAAGGAACATGGTTATGCATTGTCAATAGTATTATGGATCCGAGTCGAGTTCGGGAGATATACAATCTTATTCCAAGTTGGAGATGAAAATGGAGGGCGAAAGAGAAGTTATTGCCATCGAAACCTGCAGATATCATCGCCCATCGGTGATCGTGAAGCTAACAACGAGACTGAATGTAATTTATTCAACCGCAGCCGCATTATATTACGAACAGCAACGACCAAGTATCTGTATGCTGGGCCGAAAGTGAGCAACACACAACAATTTCCAATTCCGATCTGAAAAGCCTGGTTCCGTTCCTACTCCAACCAGGCGCTCTAGCTGGAGATGCATTTACATGATTCAGATGCACATGGCGAGACGATGCAGTACTAAGATGAATGCAACAGATCTCACAGCGGTGGATCGGATTTGGAGTGCCTCGTTTGGCTGCGTGTCTGTATGGCAAACGAGGCTCCGGCGTTCCTCATCACCTATTTTATACAAAAGGTGCTCAAAGATACAAGCAGATGATTATAGGCTCGCAACAGGGGGCTCCACAGGACGGGGTTGCTGACTCGAACTTGACTCGGATAATCAGATAGATTTGTAGTCGGAATCATTTTTGAATGTGATAAATGGAGGAAGCGACTTGTCTGCTGTTATATTTAATTAAGAAATGCATTGGAAATAGGCTGGTTTGAGATAACAGTCGATAAATTTTATTTTCTCGCAGTTAAGAAAATATAAACAGATATTTTCGTGAAATTAATGGTGGTTAATTGAATTGAAAACGTAATCATAAAATTTTGAACAAGGCATTGAGTTCGAATTTTGTTAATTAGTCTCAAGAAGAAGTAAACGAGCAGAAAGGTGTATCGAGATCGGTCACACTTGGTTCGAGTTTCACTGGTTTTCTGGCAAGGACTTTAGCTTATACTGGAATCATGAAAAGATTTTTATGAATTGAATATTGAGATGCAATAATAAGGTAAGAGTTAAGATAATTTAGATTCGTAGACTTTTTTTTAAAGATTGTCGAAGACACAAAAGGATACCAAATCGAAATTGAAATTACTTTTCACCAATTCATTTATCATAAAACGTACACGTTCGTCCTGATAGTCCTTATCGTGCTTTTCAATAGCATTAACTTTCCTAACCGTGGATATTTTTTAAATAACCCCAACTCACTGTTGGCTTCGATTTTGTTTTGGTCGGAATCTTACATTAACATATCAAATAAGGAAAGACATAAGTCCCGATCTTCAGAGAATAAGGCATGGCAAAGCATTTGGAAGCATTTAACGATAGGTAGTTCGAGTTACGCCAAGCAGTAAGAAAATTCAAATCCTCCTTAAGAAGCAGATGATCATCTGAGCTTTCAATTGTCCAAAATATTTTTAAGTCATCTGCGTAAAGTAAGCAAGATGACGATAAAACATTTGGAAGACCGTTGATGAAGTTAAATAAGAGTGGTTCTAGTGTCAATCTTTGAGGTACACCAGAAGAGGGGGGAAAACGGTGAGGACGACACGCCGGAGAGGGAGACAAAAAAGATGCGATTAAATAAGAACGAAGATATCCAAG
Source organism: Nemotelus pantherinus (assembly GCA_963978885.1). Lineage (NCBI taxonomy): Eukaryota > Metazoa > Arthropoda > Insecta > Diptera > Stratiomyidae > Nemotelus > Nemotelus pantherinus. Next base: position 9,324,022 of record OZ022266.1, read on the forward strand.
AAAGTCAGGGCTCACAGATATCATACCTTTAACAAAGCTATGTTGCTGAGATACGAAAGCATAGCTAAGAGAGTCATAAATTTTGTTAGACACGAAACGCTCAATGATTTTATAAAAATTGGGAAGGATAATATTGTGTTCACCAGATTCGAAAATAAGGAAAATGTTCGCCAACTTCCAGAAGCAAGGAAATTTACCAGCACAAAGACTTATATTAAATAAAATTTCATAGGGAATAACATAAAGAAGATGCTAGATTTTTCAAAAAAAGTTAGGAAGGGCATCAGGGCCAGGAGAGTGATTTGAATCAAGAGACGATATAAAGGATTCAACTTCAAGTCGAGAGTGAAAAGAGACAAGGAGGGAAATCGAGAGAAACGTTATAAAAACGAGGAATCGTTGAGTCAGAGTATACAGAAGGGGAAAACAGTGCGAAGAAATCACAAACATTTTGAGGATGAGCAGCAGTGATATTATTGAATGTTAGTGAGTCAGGTATATGACTGGAGGTTTTTAAAGAACGAAAAAATGACCAGAAGTTTTTAGGGTCATTGACAAGCGATGTAGGAAAATTTATATTTAAGTAGGAAGATGTCCCGGAGAAAAATCGTTCATAGAAATGGGAGAGTTGTAAGGAATATATGTTGAGGCTGCAAACAACGAGGATTTAGTAGACAGAGACACATTCAGCAGAAAAAATGGGAACGAAATCAGCGCAGAGTTTACTTTCAAGGAAATTAAGCACTTCAATAAGCACCCCAATACCATCGCACTTCATAGTTGCTAACCGGTTACGGTCATAATGGTAGACATTGAGAATAGGAAAAAATTCGGAGCTGAAGATGTCATCAACAAGTGAAATTTCAGAGAGACAGATTAGGTAATGATTTTCAAGTAGAGATACGGATCTCGTTTGATCCAGCTTAGTCCTCATGTCACGAACATGCTGGTAATACAATGAAATGTTTTTAGGCTTAAGAACTAGTTGTGGGATCTTCTGTTGTTGGTAGAATGAAAATTTTCACGATATTCGAATGGCTTGACTAACGTACCAGGTGGCCAAAACTGCAGATTGGTAACAATATCAAGCCCACCTGGCAGTGTAAGTTTGAACGAAGCCATAAATAGTCTGGATTGGTTGTCTTTAGTCAGCTTGACGTAGTTGACGATATGCGGCGTATAGCTGAGTTTATTAGAGATATAATTTTTAATAGCTGCAGTATACGTCCCACATGTAAAGCGGGCTACAAACACCTGAAAAGTAGGTGAAATTATTCGGAGAGCCGGAATATCCTCACATCCTGAATAAGATGATCAGCCGCAGGAACCGGTATAGTGCCCCATTGCTGACTAGATTTTTTCTTTGAACTAGAAGACTTAGTTGGTGAGTTGCCAAGCACCTCAACTTCATTTAATGACTCGATCGGAGACTTCACACGGCTAGAAGGCTGCTGACACTCCTGTCAATTGAGCGCAACAGATGACGGCATTAATAACTGCAACGGTTACAGATGAGCTTGCAGTTGAGGCTATAAGGCAAATGAGGTTGCAGTTGACGCTTTGTTCCCGCGAACGAGTACGGGAAGCTGTCGGGGATTCAAGTGGGCTAGATATAACGCATCATTGTAATTATCAGTATCATATAGACGTTCAAACTTATGTCTAATTCACGAAATACATCGCTTTGTTGCTTTCAAAAGTTCGTCGGAACTATTACGCTCCACTGACCGTGAACAGAATCAATATTCATTTTTAAATTTACAATGTTTCATAGCAATCCATAATATATTATGTATTAGCATCTAATTGACGAAATAAATTTTGTAAACTTAATACTGATCTTCAATAATAGATTCAAATTGCCTACATCTGACACATCACAAAAACCGCCCCACATTATCACGATTCACGAACTCACAGCCAGTTGCCAGTTAACTCTTCTCCTGCATTCAGCCACCACACCATAATTTGAAATGCAAATGTGTAATGGGCGGCAAGGCATGGCAGTCGTGATCGTAACAATAACAAGAGCACGGTAATTGTTAACCCAGAGGCAACCTAAAACGTAAACACACCAGGAAAAAAAACTCCGAAAAGAATGAATTTTTTTAAAGGTAAACAAACACACATAATGTTGTATGTAATCGAGTGGAGTGTATTTCACTCAAAAACGTGAGGAGCAGTACCTACCTACATGAGAGCTCAACTGGATGAATTGTTTTCTTTTTGCCGTAAAATGTTCGTAACATGTTACCTGATTTTTTTCTCTCTCGGTGGATGCTGTCGAGTCTCATTAGCAACATCAACAAGATCTGCCTCTTAAGTGTATTGACTTCACATGCACGACTAGTATGCAACGAACACGATTTCCAATCCACAGGCAATACAAAGCACTGCTGCAACAGCAAACTTAACCCGACGAAAATGCAATGAATGTGCATTGTATGAATAATACATGCACATGTACATGTTTTTTTATTCTTCTACTTTTTAAGAGTCGACGTCGATTCGGAATATAATTCACTGTGCATGTATTGAAAGCAAATGCTGGAAATGTATGAAGTATCAGGATACTTGAAAATAATACAAGAATTTTAGGTTTATGGATACTTATGGAGCTCTGTCTGCCTGTTTTATGTTGTTTTTTTTTCAATTTTTTCCCCAAATGGATAAGGTATGAATTTTTAGGACATTTAATTTAGGTATTCAGAACAGCATCTGTTGTATATTATTCACGGCGAGCTGCTCACGTTTTCCCCTCTCAATGACTGTGACTCAACTAAAGTTTCTAAACAATGTACTATTTCACTCCATTACAGTTTCAGGAAGTTTTGTTTCAGTAACATTGGTTCAGTAACATTGGTTTGTCTCCAGTCGTTATGGTATTGTGTAGCCATGTTGTCTACTAGCAACGATTTCAGATAATCCGCACTGATTTTTCCAAGGACTTCCAAGCAGTCAACAATGTTTCTTAAAAATCATGAACGTTTCCGCATATTCAGAACCACGTCTTTGCTGAGTTTTTTTTTTATTTTTTATGCTAGCTGACGCTATGCTTTTTTCAGTGCAGCTCACCGGGCTGTTCGGTGTGGAAAAAAGTCCCTGAAGATGCGGAGCATATAGTAGAAGCTCAAAGTCGGCTCTAGAAACAAGGATATTAGCGAAAAGTATTCTGGAATGTATGCTGGAACCACAGATTGTTTGAAATACCGTTGAAGATAAATCGGCATCGCAAACTACGCGGCGAAAAACGAGACAAGAAGAAAGAAGAAACAAGCATCTTGAGAAGCAGCTAACAGCGTATCCAACCCACGAAGTTATGATGTATAAGTAATCCTATGAGGAGTTTGACGAAGAAGGAGGTGGTTTTAGTCGGCAAAAATGAAAAAACAAAGTTTCAAAGCAGGAGACTTTTGAAGATATTCACCTTTCAGCAGCAAAAAAGTCCTGGTCATACAATGAGCTATAAGTTGAGATAGTTGTGAGAAGGTACCTCATTCAAATCAATGTTAAAGTATACCATTACTATCTTTGATTCCTTACCCGAAACGGGTTCCAGTGGAAAATTGTTAAGACTATCTTCTGAAAAAAATAATTTGTTTGGATCATCCTCTTTATAATTATGATCAAAATTTAATGATTTTTATTAATTTACTATTACTTTTGTGGCGTTAAAACTATTGTCCTCTACAAAAATATAGCAATAACTAAATTTGAATTTAGCTCTTTTTTACATTTTGAAATTTATATTCCCTTTTCCTGCTCAACTTTAATTTTTTCACACACCAGCACACCAGCACACTCATCCTACAAGACCATGATGAATTGAATTTCCAATGGATATTTATCGATTCAAATAAATAATCTTTGAAATGTTCCACACACGTTTGTATATACGATAACTACTTTAGCACTACTTAAGATTCTATGCGAACAAAGGGAGACTCGACTAATTACTTTTATTCAGCTAACCAGATAGTACTAGCCTCAGTTAGCAAATCCACGTGTCTCTGAAGGCATACCACAAATTGGCATTCAAAGCTGTTATGCGTAGTTTGACTTGAAAAAACACAGGAACTTAAACAGCTATTCGTTTTTTTAGTCGAAAAATCATAAGAATCATAAATCGCATAAATTGAAGACGAAAAAGATGTAGAAATGTTAAAAATTCAGATTCAAGCTTTATCATGAACGAAACATATGACTTATATTATTGTTTATTAACATTTTTCTACTTTATCTGACGCAGAATTGACAGCATTGATGCAAGCAAAATCCCCTAATATGAAGAATTTATGTTATTTGTTTTTAAAACAAGTTAAGATGTCTGTTTGGCTGTAAATAGAAATGTTTACCATTATTTGCGTTATTATGATAAAAAGCAGACAGACTGTTTACAATCCTTCTTAAGTGGAAAGCAAATATGTAATAACACTTATTAATTCATTATGAGTTTATTACCTCACAACAGTCTTATCTTAGCTTGTTTTCCTGAATGTAGCAAAAAATATGTGTTTTTGAGTTCAAACAAAAGAATGGAGCTCGAAATCAGTCTGCCTAATTTTATGCTTTGTCGATATATTATATAATTTCATGTTATTATTATATAATTTCATTAGCGATTTTATCGTCTTGTGTCAAACAAAAACTCAAGAGCGACGAAGCTTTCTCTGCTCTCAATTTGTTCACACCAGATACTTATCACTTTTGCTCTTATCAGTATTATTATTTTATTACAATATTATTATTTTATTATTTGTTTTTATTTATTTCCTTATTTTAACTATTTTCATTTATTAAGTTTTTCTAGTTTAATTATTAGGGCCAAGTTTGCGACTCAAGAAATTTAACCGAAGGAAATATTTGTTTCAAATTGATATAGTTGATGTTTTTAATTTGATGAGGAGCGAAAATTTGATGGTTTTCGGTCACTATGCAAGTATCGAGGTATCTTTTATTTTTTTAAGGTCACTGTTAGGTGAAAATTTTCATTTGAAACATCATCGGAATCATAGAAAAAAATGTTTCTAAGAAATTTCATCTAAATTTGATGTTTTTACAGAGGCAAAATGACAAAGGTGTCCCGTTACAACCCTTTTAGGGTCTCGAGGAGTAGAGATGGTAGAGACTTTATTTGTGAAATGATTAATTTGACGTCTCATTTTGCCACTGATTTGACTCAAGTACCTACTGGGCGCTAGTTTAACTCAAAACTTCGCGTGCGATCCCCCGTCCGTAACTGGATTCGAACCTGGTACCCTACACATTAGGGACTGAACTCTACGAACTAGGCTAGAAGCACTCGGACTTAGCCGTCGAAAAAGTATCCATTTTAATCAATTTTAGGATTATATTCATTTCATAAAATTGATATATTGCTTAATATCATAACTTATTAAACGGCGTTTATTGCTGGTGATTTTTCTCCTATTACTGACTACTTGATTACTCTGTTCAAATCCAGAAAATCTTATCATAAATATGAACTTCATTTTTTCGATTGTAAGAAAATATTTCCAATGTATGACCAATTTCGGGTGCAAGCGAACCTCGAACTGAGAAAGCTTTGGAAAGGCGCCATACCAAAGGCAGAGCCGGAAGATGAAATTTCTAGTCGGCTCAGATGTAGGGCATAAATTCTATGTTCCCACACTGGTTCAGAAGAAGTTCTGATCTTTCGACGGAGGGTTGGAGGGTGGCAAAAATATGTGGCTATTGCAATTCGACGGGAGACCACTACTTTTCGAGGCCCGAAAAGGTATCATTAAGTGCGGGGTCGAGAAATTGTCCTTGCGTGTTTACAAGAGTCACAGCACTAAGTGTTTTGGATCGAAGAATCCATCAAAGACAACCCGAAATAGGAGGCTCTGTTCATCCGGCAAGGTTTCCATCACTTTTACTGAGTTCAAATCTAAGCGAGAAGCAGATGCGGAGTCTTTTTACACCCAAGGAGTCAATATCAGGACTACCTTTATGACCCACTATCGTATGTCGATGTGAATGGTTTTGAAATGTTCGGAGACTGTAGGAAAGTTCGATACAAATTTGCTCACGTGTCTGATTATCTTGTAATTTTGCCAAGTGGATATGTCCTTATTTAGGCCAGAAGAATTTAATTGAAATGCGCTTACAAAAAGCATAGATACTGGAGTGAACTATGTTGTGTTTGATTTTTCCTGAACGAGAGAGTTTGTGGAGTGATCGAAGCAGGCAGACACAGCAGATGGCAAGAAAAATCTGAAGTGAGTCAAAAACAATCCGTAGCACCAGACACTATTGACGACTAAGATTAAGAGTGATTGGACGAAGACGTAGCGAGGGTAGAGTATCTAAACGCAACCGATGATATTGATGGTGGATGATACTATTGTTCAAGAAATTGAGAAAACCAAACTCCCTGCTCTAGGTTAAATTAGGTTTTATAGGATGGTTGCCGTTTACGCGGCTTGCATTAGGCCACCAGTTTGGGCCTATTTGCCACCCTCTGCTGGTTAGTCAGAGCTGCCTGACCACTCCGATAAATTGAATCAGTTGGATCAGCGAAGCAGTATTAGCTACTTCAGCTAACTATTGCAAGTTGTATTATCCTAGAATCTTGAGGCATCTATAATTGAGGACCGAATATCATCTCGCACTATTGTATCATCTCGCACCTTCTACATAAGTTTTTGAATAACAATCCTATTCGATTTTCATCGGATGCGGTAAGGCAATGCCTTGTGAACAAGCCAACCGTCGCTTTCAAGCACTTTATGCTGAGCTTAAGCAGTATTGTGCTCTTGGTTAAATCGGGTGATGGCCATAGTGTCCTGGCTATCGTACAGTCCAACCTGTTTACCCATTCAGACGGCAGTTTAGTTCATATCTAGTTTGTTTCTAGTGCCAGCAAGTGACCGCGGTAGGAAAATACAGGGGCTGTTTGTAGGTCCTGAACCTCTCCTAGCCAAATTATCAGTTTTTTCGTTGCCTGTGATACCACTATAGCCTGGGACTCACAGAATCCGTCCACGTTAAAAGTTATCAAAGAATATTTGTGAAAGGTAAGAGTGGGATTGGCCACCATCCTTTAAGGGGTTACACCACAGTAGAGAGCGAAAATTTAACGTTTTTCTGCGATTTTTTTTTTAAGTGGAAGCAAAAGTAAAAAAGTAATTCTCTTTAAGGATGTTGGTTGAGCATGTTTTGAAGTTTTTAAAAAAAATTTGTTAATTAAAAAATATTACAAAATGGCTGCCCAACAGCCGTTTCTGCGGAACGGTTTTTTTTGGAGGGGCTCCGCGGCACGCAGTAGAAGTGCACCAAAAATTAATCTGGAACAAAATAAAAAAAATTTTCTTAAAGAACATTAGTATAGCTAGAGAAATACGTAGGGGATTTTGAAAATATTTATTTTTGTAAAATTGGCGAGCATTTGAAAAAAAAAGTGCACTTTCCTTCAAAAAAACCGGCACTTATTTGTAGCTAAAAAATCGAGATATTTACTTATTAAAAATCGGCTACGTATTTCTATGCGGAATGTTGTTTTAAAGATGTGATATTAATTTGGAGTGAAAAAATAAAAAATTGTTTGAGTTATGCTGCGTGCCGATTTGAAAAAACGTGTTTCGAGAAAAACGCGTTTAAAGTTTTGACTCGTGTTTCAAGTATGATAAAATAAAAAATTTTGATCATTTAATTTTTTTTACCTTCAATCAATAACCAAATTTACTTTATACATCGATAACGTCAGAATCCACTTTCAATTTTTTTGCCGAAGCGCTGACACCGGCCGAATCTTCCTCCGCCTCATATCTATTCAACGGTCGTCGTTTCGTCGCGTTGGTCCGTCGCCGCGTCTTATACGATATTTTTGGGCTTTTAGGGCTTGCTACACTTTCTTTTCACTCATTGTAACTCACATAAATGTAAAAGCTACAAATAACGTGTGAGAAATTAGCACTGCAAAAAAATGGTAATTCGAATAACTTCCACGCAAAATTTACGTCTTCTCTCAACATCAAAGGACACTGTACTACTGAACTTTGAGTTCAACATGCTTGAAAATGTTTCTAACGACTTATATTAGTGTATTAGAGAAGTTGAAAATCGTATGATAAGACATAATGCTGTACCCAATGAGCAGGTGTCGCATCTATCGCAGGTAGTCATTTTCGAGCAGTCGGGAAGAGTCGAAAAAGTGCTCGAAATTTCTTTGAAAACGATTTCCAGCAGGTATGAAACCGTTTGCCTCTTATTCTAGAGGTTTCAAAGGATTTTTTAAGCCAATAAAAAGAAAATCAATTTTCTGAAATTTCTACTGTGGTGTAACCCCTTAACTGGTCTGAAAACTTTCTAGAACAAGGTCGCTCAAGAGCCAAATTGGCTAAGCTGTTAGAAAACCTTAATACCTGCCGTTCTAAACCGTGAAATCGCTATAATTAGACTTGCCATACGCAAGTCATTACCTTACCACTTTACTCATATGGCAAGACGGATGGCATTCTGAAAAACAACAAGCCTTTTGAAAACTACCCTGGAATGTTGACGTCATTATTTAATTGAAATAATTATACGTTGTATCGTTATTTTACTGAGCCGAAAATAAATGTTGTCTAAAAAATTAATTTCTGAAATTGGATTTGTTTGTTTCAATAAAAAACCTGAAAATATTTCATCTTCGAAAATGTCCGAAATTTTTTCATATTACTATATACGGTATATTTTTAGGAATATACTCACTGCTACGTTTGGTTTTTTAATAACACAGTCATCCATATCCATACTATCTTTGTCCTTAAACTTACCTGGAATGATAAAAAAAAACTTATACTTTTTTGGATAGATTAAATATGTATCTAATATTCAGATACATATCTTACAAACTAATTCTGCAAATCATATCGAAAAAACACCCAAATCAATTTTCAAAACCACACGTTCTAGGCAATTCATTATAGAATTAACTATGACATAAAACATTCAACTCGAACAACATGGCATACATTATATCTATCGTCTAAGAAAATTTCCGAAACACACATAAATTAATATTCCCTCCTTCCAAACAAACAGGACCGGTTTTTGGTTTTTTTCTTCCAACAGCTTTCCCACTGTGCAATTAGACACCATCAATATCTGTCAGAACTATAATTTATTACAGCACATTCGTATTTATAGTTTTTGAGATTAAGATATTTGTTTAACGTGTTCTCAGCCAAAATAAACACTCCATCGTCGAAGCTAAAGAACCGATCACTCACTCCAAGGAAAGCTCCACTCGGACAAACTGTAATACATTTACAAACATTGATCGCACCCTTGGCCAAACACTACCAAGCCAACACAAGCCCACCAAATACAGTCGATCTGCCTTGTGCTCCCCCGGAAAAATCGGAAAAATCGGAAAAATTATGAAGAAAACAAACTTTGGATATATTCTAAGCACTCTCGATAGATATTTCGATTCATTCGTCTACTGCTCCCCATAGGGAAATAAATCGTGCTTCGGTCTTCGCCTTCGCCTTCACCTATTCAATTTACTCTTTGAAGGAAGAAAGCATTTTTCGGGTATTTTAAGATTACATTAGATCAACAAACACCATGTCATTGACTGACTTCTCCATATAATTTATGCTCTCCGAATAACTTGAATAATGACCGGCAATCGATAAATTTTTTCCCTTGCTTGTCCGAGCCGATCCGGCAATGTAGCAATCTAGCTAGATGGATAAACACGTTTGTCGATCAGCATATAAATTTCTTCCTTTCTCGCGAGGCCGCAGATGAAAAGAAATCGAAATGATTGGCTCTTGGTCTTACCTCTTGGTTTGGCTTTTATCGGGAGTTCTGTTTGTTTTTTATCAATCGAGAAAAAAACGTTAGACGGCGACGACGTGAGTGCGTGAGTGATCGATAGCTACATGCAGAGTGGATAAGCGATTTGCTTAGATCTGGAAACTGGTTGGAAGACGCCCAGAGCCAGCTTGGCTATCGGGTCCAAGTTGGAACAGAATGTTTGTAGGCATTCGATTGTTTCTTATAATAAACAAACCATACGGTGCTAGTTTTTGATGGTTGATAGTGTGCATGCGGTGGATATTAGGACACTCTGTCGGCTAGATTCATCGCTCGTTAAGTCATATTGCTTCTGACACTGTCACACCCAGTTTCCGTAGTTCAAGGTACAACATTTTAAGCACAAAAAGACTGAGCAACATATTTTTTTTATAATTTTGAATGGCCGATTACTTTTGTCTAGCACTATGAATAGTACCAACATCATCTAATCATTCTACTAATTGGACAGAGCCAGGTGGATAAATAAATTTCGTTTGTGCAAGCAAACATCCCGTGGCGAACGCTCAGCAGCGGCAGTGGAAAGATGAGAAACAACTGAGGTCGGCCAGAAACCGCAGAAAGGTAAACTTTGCTCTTACAACAAACTAAAGCGGCTAGCACAGTAACAGACAAATAGACGGACGCGAACGGATATTTACTGCGTCATCAGAGTCGTATTCGTTAGTTTTTGGAAATGTTTTCGATAGCAGACAAATTGGCTGTTGATAAACACTTGAGTGTGATAAAACACCAAACGTCTGCTTTGCTACGAATCACTAGTTTAGTACCCATTCCATACATCGAGCCGAGCACCTAAACGATGTGAATAATCACATCTCGCGAAATTTTTATTTTAAGATAAATTACGAATTCGCAGCGGTTGTTCGCAAGTTGTTGGCAAAGGTGTGGATTTAAGGAGATTTTCATGAAATTTCAACGGGAGAGATGAATGATAGCCGGGCATGGAGCGATCGTTTGATGTTATTTGATTTGTTAGAAGTTTGAAGAATTGTTGGACCTGAAATAGGTATTTGCGAACATAGTCCTCTAGAAGATGTCTATCCTATTTTAATGTTTTCTAGCTTCCAAGCACATGGTTTCAATTTGAAAGCGTTTAATAATTGCAGCAATAAATTATGCCAATTTTCTGACTGCAATCGCTCGTTCAAGGATTTGAACTAAAAAGAAGAAAAGATCGAAACTTCCCAAGCAATACAAACTATAACTTCAGGCCTGCCTATGAAAACGAGAGAAGTGTCTGTGATTTATGTGGCCCAACGAATTCAGATCCACCCACATTCAAGGGAACCAAAAACAGTGGTGCAATTAGCTTTAGGGAACCGACGCACAGTGGTCTATTTCGCGAAAAAGGTGAACTTTATTCAAATTATGGACTTTTAAGTATGAAGTTGAAACTTGGGGGTAATATTGTCCTATATGGCCTCCATCATTTGAGGTAGTAATTGGGTTTCATAAGTTTAAGGGTAAGAGCACAGGTGCTGAAAACAGCCAAAAATTGTATCTGCCTTTTAACCTATTTTTTAAATTAAGAATATGAAGATAAAAATACCTTTGAGTAATACAGCGTTATTAAGCTTTGAAAGACATTGATGATTTAGCCTCCCCCCTTTTATCGTGTTCATACTGCAGATAGTATAGGAATTCGGTGTTTAAAACTTCTAGTCCCTTTTAAGGTTAGAGGGTCACAAAAAGTTGTTACGAAATAGGTCTAGTTGTATTCATTAAAGTCCAAAGTAACTATCCAAACTTAGTTTGCCTGCGGCTACCTGCGGCTACGCTCGTAAACTCCTTTCAAAGCTCAGCGACCTTGCATAAAATACAACATTTTGCGCGCTTATTGCGCCAGCAGTATTTTCTTATCATTTGCACTTGCACACAAAAGCAAGCATTTGTACCAGGTTGAAGCTTGTGAGATTGAGATAAACACAGCGTTGAATTTCATAAATAAAACAATAGTTTCTAAACCCTACACTTACTTCTTATGTTATTGGGAAAGTTTCAAGTATTTGGCTGTTCATACATTTATTTACCCATTCACCTGTACTTTAGTATCATCAAATTTCCCAATTTGCTTCTGAATTCAGTTCAATGAAATATGTTCATATGATAATTCATGTATATGCTTAGTATTGAAATTATATGCAAAGTAACATTATCGAAAATATATTTTTACCTGTACAAAACAATTTCGTGCCAGGTATTAATTGCTAAAATTGTAAATATCCATGCATGAGTGAATAATAATATTTGTAAATTCGATATGTGTTTTGCTATATGTTGTAGATAGGCCTTTTTCACTACTTCAAATATGTATATAGAATTCCGCATGTCATTTTTGTTTAGTTGATTTATTATTATAAAAAAATTTATTCAAAATAATTACAATTGTTTCGTGGGTAGGGGTGCAAATCAAATTAATAATACTGTCCGACATCATTTGTGTCAAACGAATTTGAATAATCAGTTCCACAGCATTTTTGCCTGCTGCCACGAATGTGATCCAAAATTTGGCTATCACGTCACAATATTGATAAAAATTGCGTCAGCAGGAAACAATTCTAAAAATGATATTTTCCTCAATATTGAGGCACGATAGGTGGATTTGGATAGCGATTTCGTGTTCAACCAGCAAAAATACTATGAAAATGATAAGTTACACTCGTTTATTAACAAGAAAAATGTTTTTCCTCAAAGTGAAATTTTCCAAATTTTGACCCTTTATGGAAACTTTTTGTTAAAAGTTGGAGCCAATACAGCCCCAGACATGGATTTCCCATGTTTGAAAACCCAAGAAACACTCAATTTCATACTTCTAGTGGTTCTCATCAATAAAGTTCCCCTTTTTCGCGAAATAGACCACTGTGCGACGATTTCTTATGCATCGCAGATGATAGAAACTTCATAGATATTGACAATCATCCTCAAGCACAAATTCGGTTCTAATGTTGGTCGACAAGGACATGTCAAGGACGTTTTAAAAAAAAAACATTTGTGGAATCAAAATTAAATCCTTAGAATTAAAAAAAAACATCTAAAACACCTCACACGTAACCCAAAAGGATATTCCACTTCAAAAGTTACTCAGCCTGGAAGGATGCCGATACGGCAACAGGTGAAGAAGCAATAAAGAGCAACAATTTGGCAGATACGCTGAAAGCTGTGTAGGTAGTCAAATTAAAGTCTGCTCCTAAGGATGATACTCCAAAACCCTAAACACTTCTAAAAAGATTATTCAAATAGTTGAAAATTATTCAAACGACAAAGACCTTGAATACGAGATAAAAACAGTGCACATAACCTTTATATGCGAAAATATGTTTAGAAAAAAATTATATCCTCACAAGCTACTGACTAAGAATGCTAGCAAATAATTAAATATACTTGAATCGTAATATTTAGCTACCTGTCAAATGGTTGTCAGCACCGAGAATTTTGGACATTTTGGTCATTTTTCGAACTAGGACATGCCGCCATCAAATTTACATATGAAAAACACCCTATAGAGCCCTAAAAGTCTTTCTACCTCTGTTATTCGATTCATTCATCATTTCAAAATAGGGCTGGTTCAATAGACTGTAAATCTTCGAAAAGTTTTGTTCTGAAAAATTTTAGCATTGCATTTTTCTAGCATTGAATCCAATTATATGTGCGAAATTCGATATTTTTACAAGGGAAAATCCGAAACAAAATCAACATATTATATCTGCTTCCTCTTCTTCTTCTGCTTCAAAAAACAGTTTTTTTTAACGATTCCTAAGCGTTAAATTCACCTCATAAATGTGGGACTCCATTGTGTGTCTGTTTGGCTATCTAAGCTTGAAATCGAATCTGCATGAAAATTATTAAAAATTAAACATAATTTAATGTTCTTTTTTATAAGGTATCAGACTCTTATCGTATGTAAACCTAGTACATCGAATGTGTAATCGATACAGGTAGTTTTAAAAACACTCAATCTGTCGATTCACACGATACTTCAGATAATGATCTCCATCAAATTGCAATACTCTCTGATTTTATGAATATTAAAATTACAATATCCAATTTCAAATTATGGTGACACTAACATGTATCTCATTTGCGTTTACGGCCAATCCTACTCCATTCGACTAGAAGAACCATGACGACGAAGATGCCGATTGGGAAGCAAAAGAAAAGATAGATACCGAAAGAAGAGGTAAATGCTAAAATCTAATCTCGAAAGGTATGAAAAGTAGCACTTGCCAATCTGATCCATTCAGTCTCCTCACCTCAACTATCTTACTGAAGAATCTGTCTTCAATGGAATGGTCTATAAGCTGCTTTACTGTAGAGATACAATATAAATACAAGTGCCTAGGTAGCTGTTCGGATCCATCTAGGAAAAAAAGCGAATATTTTTTCCATCTTAGATGCATGTATGTACATGTGCTCGTTAAGCTAAGGCACATGTGCGTGAATTGAAAGAAGTTTTTGTACTACTGCCTATATATAATAAAGTGATCAATAAGTATATTGACTTCCGGCATTATTATCGTTCTCATTTTATCGGATTTTCTTAGAGATGAAGAAATATGTTGCGTGTGCGATAGATTTGGTGCGGTCTAAAGTAGGTTTACATCGCTTCGCACTTATAATTTTCGATGAATTTGTCTAAAGTCGCAGTTAATTTGCAGAATGGATTGCTCTGTCAATTACGTCAGCGTATCTTTTTCCAAAATAAATCAATAATTTCTCAATAAAAGTTTTATTTGTGATACTGATCTATCTGGCTCCTAGAAACGGCTAATCAAAAGCATTCGAATCTTATCGTATATCATTGATTCGATGAATTTTATTACTTTTAGAGATTTTTTGATATGATAAGTTTTAATTACGCCATTGAAAGCTATTTGATTTCACAGATAGCACCAGACCTATTATAAACAGTTGGCGATACCTACAATTATTAATAAAACCTCCATAACATATCGTAATTATAAACCAACCTCACACCCAATATTATTTACTCCCGTAACTTCTCGTGATAACGCAATAATTATCGTTTTCGTCTCTGTTTAAAAAAACTTATCATCGCATTCGAATTTAGGCTACGTCTAATCGCTTCCATGCATCAGCAACACGTAATCAATCAATACGGCCGAAAATACAGCGACGACGGCCTGATAACGTAGAACACGGCTATTGATAAGAGAACATTATCCGCTCTAATCAAATCTTAAATATTTAATCATCTATTATCTTTTCTAAGCCGCAACTATTGCCTGGCGGCTCATCGATCTACCGATTTCGACGGGGCTGATTGTTTGTCGAACCAGCTGTGAGTTTGCGTCCAAACAAACACATATCTACCGTTAAATAAATCGAGAAGAAGATAAAACTCCACACAAAAATCTAATCATACTTTATACTACTTTTAATCTACTACTTTCGAACAGTATGCCCTCTACCAACAACAACAAAAACGTTCAGTCAATTTGCCGTTATCAATCGCTTCGCTTCCATACGTCGTCCTCTGTTGTACCATGTTTACAATAATATTGATACTTGGATATTTCAACTGGTAAGTTTATCATTTAAGCCATAAAGCGTATATAGCTTGCAATAAAGGCATATCGGCCGGGGGACCAGAATAGGAACGAAACCACATCAGAAAAAAATGAGAGACGATGAACAGGCTGATAATAATGGAAGTAATATCAGAGTGATGATAACAAAGCAATTTTCAGTTTTTTCGCCTCCTGATAATACCCGGCACAATGCTGCATTTGAATGGTAAATATCATAGCTTTCCTTGATATCGACAAAAAACTAGATAAACTGAACATACTAATACGCAACGAAAACAATATGAAAGGTGGTAACTAGATAATTTTGATTTATCAGAAGTTGTGCCGTTTTTGCGGTGTGGGGAGCTATGTATATAGTTTCCATAAAATCTGACACCTGAACTTTTATTGCGCTTAAGGAAAATGTAACAGATACGCGATGTTGATTTTTGTCGATAATGAACTGTAGGGGAACTATAGGATCGAATTGAAAAAGTGGAGAAAAGCATCTGGATGAATTTAGTTTTATTGATATTCCATTGTGTAAATTATTTTTTTGTTTACATCTACTTCTGGGGGGCTCGGTAGCTATGCTCGCTAAGGCGTCAGGCTGACAAGCGGCGTGCTACAGCCTGCGGCTTCGAATCCCGCAATACCCATGGTTGTAATTGTAATTGTCAATAAAGTATATAAATACATAATAAGTCGAACCCGATGGCTATGTGCCGATAGGACAAAAGGCAAACCCCGAGTTTATTGAAATAAGTGAACCGTACGGCGAAAAAAAATACATTTGCTTGTAGATAAGTTTCAAATATACTGAGGAACCAGCTTGACTGAATAGCCTGGCGAAACTATCAATTTTGTAAATAAACTGCATCATAAGCCACACACAAGCAAACAAGAGACCTCTAGGCTGTCCTAAGTCCTGGAAAAGGACTAATTAGCTAATGCATGATGTCCTTAAGTCTAGAAAGAAGTCATTACAGACTTTAATTGAGAATTTCTTTGGATTGAAAAGCTCCAGACTTCTGTATATATGACCAAACCTCCTACTCTCTGAGGAAAAGCTGGTTGCCAGCTATATTTGTGGGGGAAAAATCATGATTCAGTCGTGTTTTTTGACAATTTCGAATAGATCGGCCTTAATAGTATCTATTTGACCATGCTAAGGGAGGGAAGTGAACATCTAAGTTTTAAGTATCGCAGTATCGAACAGTACCAGTGAAAGTCAGTCTTGCTCCTTTTTTCCTTTGGTATCAGTTTGCTCGTTTGATTGACTAATTGATTGCATGATTGATTGATAGCATGATTACTTGATAGCATTTCGAACTCCTGGGTCTATTGTGCCTTCACTGCGTTACATCGTCTTGGATATCCAGGCTTCTTATGAACCTGAATATGTTCCTTGACGGGACGTTTGCTATGTTTCTGGTAGAGGGAAGAGCAGAAACAAGGAGCTCTAATCTTGGTCTCGGCACTACTGGACAGTGTGTGAGAAGATGTTCTATATATTCTGCTGTTCCTCCACAGTATGCAGCAGTCATCCCGCTCCTTACCTATTATGTGGAGATACTTTTTGCAAGTAAGGTGGTCTGTCAACGCCACTTTTGCAGAGAGCCACGGCTTCTTTTGCTCTTTTGATATAGAAGCTAAGGTATGTTTTGAGTGTTTCCAACTCTCAAGGCTAAGCCAGTAACTTTCGATCTCTTTCTTGCTGCATCTTTTGATTTTCTTGTCCATGTCTGCCTTTGTAAGGTCGCAGTATCGAACAGTACCAGTGAAAGTCAGACTTGCTCCTTTTTTCCTTTGGTATCAGTTTGCTCGTTTCCTTGCAGTAGCTCATGGCCGGGGATCCATTCTGTGCTCCTAATTCATTTAGAACCTCCTTCACCTCACCTCTAGCTGAATTTATGTCTTGAGAATCGCTTGGCTATCTGATAGTATTTTAATTCTAACCTTTTTAGTGTTCTAAGTATGGCATATATGTAGTTCTTTGGGAGAAGGAAGTGCATTTTGCACTTGGGTTTTACAATTTCTGCTCCTACTCCATCATACAGTTTTGAGTCATCCGTATACCACATTAGGACCCCTCTTTGTGCGAGAGGGTGGACATCGTCTGATTTGTTCCTAAAAGGCTGGTAAAATGGTCATATGTTAGTTTCCCGAGGATTTGTGGATAAACCCTCTTCCTTGCACCATTGGACTGTTTCATTTAAGGTTTTTTTTCGCATTCTGGACTCAAGGTGTTTTGCCGTGGAGTCATCCGCATATCCGAAAGCAATTTGGCCCTTACTATTGAGGGTCACGAGAAAGCCATCAACTAGTAGCGACCATAACAGGAGCATAATACTGCTTCCCTGTACCCATTTGGATACGCCTTGCGTTTTTGAATGGAATCTTTTGGCCACGCCTATCCTCGAGGTAAGTTTCGTCACCTTGACGACATATTAAGGTGGTTTTCATACCCAGACTATACAAACTTCACATCCAACGATCATTAGGCCAAGCAGCCTAACTGTTTTTATGCTGAAATGCCTCACATCGCTTAAGTCGAATCTTAGTCACATTACTACCCAAAATACTCAATATTCGAAAATATATAAATTAATTTCAATAATAATTTTCTTAATGAACCGACGCCAATAAATTTCCAATCAGCAAACAAAAAAAAATTGCTCACAACATAAAATCTGTCAGATCGTAAAATTAATCCGACTAGTTTGCTGCTTACCCAAAGCGTTAATGGATTCACTAGCCTTAACGTGAATGTTGCTCTAGAAATGGAAAAAATCTCCATGTACATTTATATAGATATATTCTTGTATCTATACGAATGCATAAGTTAATCAACACGAATTGATACTATGCCGAGTTTTTGTCTTGTTAATCGGTTTTTTATTGCTTCAGTTTAAGTAGTTGAGCTGTGACTGGAAGGTGTAGTAGATTGGCATCAAATTCTTAATGATTGTCGATTTGAAAGTAGTTTTTTTTTGCGACGATGAAAGGATATGATCCAGAAAAGTTGCAATATCTGTAGATATTTTTGGGAATAATGCGAGGAAAAAATGTTGATGAAAATCGAAATATAATGACGTATCTTAAGTACGTTTGAGTGCTCAAAATATCAATTTTTTATGTACATAATTTTTTTATCCCCAATTACTGGAGAGAATCAAACTTCTAATAATCACTTATCCTACCTCCTATTGTCTTCCATTTTACTCGACTACAAACGCCCAAGCGACATTCTCTTTACCATCATTCCCCAGAGATTTTTAAGTGAAGATGATTTTCAAAGAATTACGCAAACAATCTTGATCATTTCTGCCTCCAACTAAAAAACAAGATCGCCAGTTATCTTTTGCAGACACATCTTTGCACGAAAGCCTTCTTCAGGCTCATTATGGGAAATGATTATCACGTCGTGATACTAACTGGAAACGAGTCTTCGAAAGTAAAGTACAGAGCGGTATGTTCACAGCGCAAATAACGCTCAAGACATGAATGAGAAACAATAGAACTTTGTTCTGAAAAAGTACAGGTACAAATACACTGCCGACCGACTGCACGGGAACAATCCTTTCATGGCTTGGAGTGCAGAGAAGTATATGGGCCCTTCGAAGCTCCGATGGATGGAAAACGTAATATACTCCTGATATAGTAATGCATGACTTATACATGTACGATTGGGATTTGTTTTGCCTCTTGACGTTCAGATCGTTTTTGCTTGAGATCAGATTTTTTTCCTTTTTACTGCAACATATCTATATAGACGTAGCGCTATAAATCGATTGTTACTTATAAGCCGAGCGCACAAAACATACTCTGCTGTTTTAATACACCTGGCCATATAAATTGATTCCGCTTCAGGTCTGTTATGTGCTTCTTCTACTAACGAGACTTCGTCCCTTTTTCCATTTCTTTTCTACGTTTTTCAAATACTTTTGTACATAGCAACTTAATTTAGACGTAAGGCCAACGATGTCATTGATGTGAACTGTTGAGATTCAAACATACTCCATGCAATCCAACCAAAGCTGTTCATTTTTTTCCATCATCAAGCGTGCTAAATGAACATAACTTACTCTCATTTCTCTTAAATTAATCCTACACAACATAATTACGCAACACAGCCTTCGTATTAGCATATTCATAAACAGCTCAACAAACGGCAAAACATCATTTGAATACGTTAGCAGATCTTGCTTGCTTTTCATAAATCCACACAACAAGCTCCATTACAGCTTTCTTTGTTTTTTTGTCGTTACATCGACACAGTACATCTAGAACAAAATGCAAATGCTACATATTTATCTTGCGCATTAATGTAAATGGGCTTAGATTAAACCATATACCAACACATTTCCAACTTGCACGGCACAAGCAATGATTGTCGAATGATTTATTTAATGTGGAATTATTCAATTAGGTGCACATAGATCTTGATTTGGGTTGATGAAATTCACCTAATCCTGTCATTCATCAAGAGATTTGTAGGAATGTTTGAGCAAAAGATTTGGTGTTGGCAAAAAAAAACAAATAAGATATAGTTTTACAACGAGAGTTTAAGCTGAAGCTGAGAAATTGAATAATGTAACATATGATTTTCTAGGGACTTAAAAAAAGTATTAGTATTTTGAAGATATGAAAATGGAGTTTCAAACAAATAAAAAATTAACCGATAATTTGTCTTTACGTATACAATCGTAAAAGACTCAGAAGGAATTATAAGAACCGTTAATTTTTCGATAAGTGGGACATCCAAAAGAGAGAGAAAACTACAGTTGGTAATTTAAATGCCAGGGAAAAAATTAGCTTATCACTATTCTACCAGTTTTTAATGTTGAAAAAAATTGTACTAATTTGTACCTATGATTTCATCCAACAAACGAGCCAGCCAAGACTCTGTATATTAGAAAATGAAAATACTGCTGCAGTTCCCCTTATGGCGCACAGTCTTAACATAATTTGCCGTGAGACCTTTTGTCAACCATTTTATGACCTTTCCATCTAAACCCGATGCAGGAAAAGCCCACTTATTTTTCGAAATGCCTGAAATCCTTGTTGATTGTAAAATCCAAAAATTATTTTGATGGTGGTTTTGAAGGTATAAAATAATAGGCCTGTAGCGAGCATTTAATTAGTAACAAGTGAAAAGTGATGACTAGATACGAACAATTAAGTGTGGCGAACAAGTTGAAAATCGTAGCACACAGGAAAGCGTATCGAAATGTGAAATTGCTGGGATTATTGGCAGTAGCGGTTAGACGGAACCGTACAGAAGAAGGAAGGTAGCAGTATGAAACAAAAAACAACCAGCAATGAACACAATTGCGACTCCAGTGACCATCGAGTCCGTAACTTTAATCTCAGCGAAGGCAATCAGGTGTCAAGCACACCGTGTTCTACAAATCATCGACTAATCACCAGGCAGTTTGTAAGGACATCGAGTCGTCCCGTTGCAATCTTCATTCATTAATGCGTTTGTTTGTCTTTTCGTTCGTTTCTTTTCTTCGACTTTTTTCGCCCGTTTGTCCTTTTTCAAAACTCTCCGACTGTACCTTATTACAAAATGATATAAGTGATTTACAAATTTGGTGCACTGCCAATGTTATCATTCTGAACATTACGAAAAGTCACAATTTGTCATATACTCGTACATGTCAGAAGTCCCCTCTGATTTTCTCCTATTTTATATCCGGCTCTCCCCTTAATGCTGATAATTTCAAAGACCTTGGCGTTGCATATAATCCGAAGCTTAAATTCGACAAGCATATCCTTTACATCACTGCTAGGGCCTCTAAGTTATCAGGTTTCATATCTTCCAAAGACTTCATTAATTATCACATTTTTTTGTATCTGTTTCTTTCCTTCATTCGTAGTGTCCTTAATTTTTTTTAAGTTTAGTTTCTTGATTTCGTTTATTTAAATAATGCGTTGATTTAGATTTGATTAGATTTACTCGTACTTTGCTTTTACTAATGCTCGAAGAAGAACATTAGTATTTATATATATATATATATATATATATATATATATATATATATATATATATATATATATATATATATATATATATATATATATATATATATATATATATATATATATATCATCAAAAAAATAACTTTTGCAAAAATAAAGTTTATGGAATGAATTTTGAACGCATTTCAAATGTGAATATGATAATATTTTTGAAATTTTTAACCCTATGTGTGCGTTAGGCACCTAAAATGAGATTGGAAAAATTTGAAAATTTTTGAATTGCGATAACTTTTGACCAAATTATTAGATCATTATGAAACTTAAAGAACACATTGATATTACTAAGTTGTAGACTCGTGTAGTTTTTTATGAACGTGCTGGCACCACTGCACTATACAATCAAAGCAAAAAATTGAAATTGACAAGAACGGTACCCCTCCTTGAATTTACCTATGTTTGAAGCATCCGAAACTTCTGTTCACGAGAATTCACGACCCAATAATCAGATACATCTAAAACTTAGAGAATGCAATCGTATTAAATAGGATTAGGCCTGATAGAAACGATTTGGAAATGTGGGCAACTCTGTGCCAGTGATTCCATCTTGAAAAATTACAAAGAAAAAAACTGCTTTTTGCCCTATAAATTCTTATTCGGTGACCATATTTGCATGAAATTCACACAGTAGCTGAACCTTACTTTAAGCCGTGTTTGATAGAAATTTTGTTAGAAAATTCGGTTGGAGCTACTAGCTATGGCAATTTTGGATTTTGAAAATTTTCTCAGAAAAAAAAGTTTTTGCCCCATAATTTCCAGCACAGCCATGAAATCAAAACGAATTTCATATGGTAAATAGAAATTACTATAGGCAATATTCAGGAAGAATCTAGTTGAAAAACCAATATAGGGTTGCCAGCTATTGTTGGTAATATATATTTTTACGCGATTTTATCGTAAAATTTTCAAACGGTAATGATCTTGTGGTGACAATCAACAACATAAATTAACATTTCGGCAATTTGAAATTTTTTGCGAGTGGTTCAATTTCTCCCAACCCTCAATTTCTTTGTACCCCTATATATTCCAATGCAGTCATCAAATCGGAACGAAATTCGCAGAGTAGGTTGATTTCAATGTGAGGCAGGTGTGATATTTGATGCTAGCAAAAGGTTGCCAGCGTGAGGCGTTTTTGCTATTTTCGTATCAATAAATGCTTATATTAAGTATTCATACTGCGAACATTTACAGTAAAAATAAGTTATTGAAAATAAGTTGTTGTTCTAGAAATTTTTCGGATAGTGGTCCCAAACATTTTTCTATCCCTGTAACTTTCAACGAAGTTACCGGATAAAATTGAGATTGATAGGGTGATTTGATTTTGACGCGAGGCAGTTGTGGAAGACTTTCAGTTGCAGTGCTCGTAAAGTGTTGCAGGCACTGAGCATTTTCTTTATTAATGTTATAGGAGATGCTGCTTTCAAAGTTTTGGAGTGTTTGGCCTTCCTAAATATTGAATTTCATGCAAGTGGTAATACTGAAAACTTTTCCACCCTATAAGTTAAAATGCATTGGTGAGATCGAAGCGGTTTTGCCCCCGAAACAGGTTGAAACATGAGTGGTAGAATATGCACTCAAAATCTGCACTATTCTTCTATTGTTCATCGAACATAAGTATTTCTAGCGGTTCAGATGCAGTAGAGTTTTTTAAAGTTCACTTTACCTATAGTCCTTATAATGAATATCTTTTGTTCCTACATATTTTTTCTCTTGAATTACCTACACTTTTCTTAGATGAGTGCCTTCTCTTTAAGTTGAAATTTTGAACCGATTCCGACTCCGGACGAGTTCCGGAGTAGATATAAAATAATTATCGAACATTTTACAATGGATATTTTACGGAATATTTTACAATGGATAAGCATGCTTACATTGCTATACTTAAATGAAATTTCCCTGCCAGTATCGAAAAATTGAGCTTGGAGAATAGTTATAGCTTCCAACATCTGTGGGAAAAACTGAAACGCGAAGTTCGACTGCACGTCATAGCTTCCAAAAGTACGATAAAAGAGAAGTTATGAGAAGAATGGAATAAAATCAACCCAGATTGTGCTTTGAATGATGTGAAGTCTATGAAAAGTCGGCTAAAAGAAGTTGTTAATGGAGAAGGATATTCTATTTGTAATAATATTTTTTGTCATTATATCTCAGAACATCAATGAGAATTCCTAAATTAAAACACTAGAGATTTACTGATCGAGAATTAAACTTACATTAAAATTCCAGAACCTTTCTTTTCCCCTATTTTCTGGCATGGCAGATACAACACACGCCAGAACGAGAGAAATAAAATTTGACCAACTTGCCACAGTCTCCGCTATTACTACTATTATTATCACTGGTGTTTTTATTTTTATCATCGTTATTAAAAGAACTTACGGAAACTCAGGATTCTACCCACCGTTTATGCATCGAGATTCATTAACAAAATCAGGTTTAAATATCACACTCTCACTTTATGTCACCAAGACATAAATATTTATATTTCCGATTGTAAAGTAGCATGCTAATTGAATCGATATTCATTTGACTAATCACACATTACTCTGCCGACTGACACAACCGCTACTTTCCATTTTTAAAACCTAATTACATCTCTAACCAGATAAAACGTAAGTATTATGAAGATTTATTGATGACATCGCATACTAATTAGCCGATCACCAGTTCCCACCCTAAAACCAAACGTATGTCATTTCATTTGATTAATGATTTCATTACCCAATTCACCTTCGTTGGTCGCAACAACAACCAAATCTTCAAAGATTCCGTCCGACCAAAAACAACAACACCAAACATTCATGTGAAATTTGGAAATATTTTCGCTAAACAGCAAATAAATCTAATTTTCACACCGACGCAACATACATAATTTGCAAAAATAGAAAAATGAAATTCGCTAATTTCTATTCAATGTGTTACGGTCGTCCGACATAATCTATTGGAATTTGATTTACATTTAGTTTTGTGAAAAATAAGGTGGCAAGTGTGATATGCATGCTTGTGGTGCAAAAATGAATATTTATTAATTTTTCACAGTTTTTGGAATGGAAATGTAAACGGTTTTCTATTTACGGTGATAGTTAGTATAATGATGAGCGAGATCGTATTGTCAATGAATATTCAGATTAGTGAAGGAGTGAAATAACTGGCTGAAATTTTGAATGATAAGTAGATGTTTGAATATTGAAAGCTATTAGATGGAAGATCGATGTTTTTATGCGGAGTTGTTTACGTGTAGCAGGCAGAATTTCATGCTTGAAATTATAATCATTTTACTTTTATTTTAGATATATGCGAGGTGCTGCTCGGTTATTCATTAAATCAGATACTTTTAGTGTGGGAAACGTTCAGCAGACAGTTTTCGATGCATGGAATACAATTTTATTTACTACTATCTATTTCACTTTCAAGTTTACTTTAATACTAGGCACAAAACTGACAATAATTGATATCTTCAATGAATAAAAAATATATATAGCACTATCCTTCTAACATACTATAACCACACGCTTAACTAAAAGATACACACAGCATTGTTCAATAAAACCTCGAATTTAATATGTAACTTCAACGCAAACTAAATCTAAAAAAAAAATAACAATATACCCAAACCCAACTCAATTGAATTAAATTGTTTGGTTTGGTACACATAAATATACTTGTCCCTTTTTAAGATCAATTTACAAGCCACAATCAATGATATAATTACGAGCAAATAACCAAGAACAAAAACAAAACAAAAATCCATGCTAGTCTCCAGTCCAATCAGTCAATTGTTTGTTCATCGTTCTAATAGAGCCATTAGCCATAGCTTGTCGACTTGTCTTGTCTTGTCTTATTGAATCAATTGAATTGTTTAATGTTGGATTTCATGATTTGGCGCAGTAAGCAAGTGAATGTTGTTGATTTAGTTTGCCCTCATTGTGTATATCACCGCATGCGTGATGTGCAGACATGACAATTTATATATATGCCATTGAAAGAAACGGGAGAAATTCACAGAACTTGTGTACGAGTAAAGTTGGGGTACTGTAAACAATTGAGGATATCATCACTCCATTGATGGCTATGAAATTATCACAAATATTCGATTAGACTGGAATTTATAGAGTAAATCAAACGCCTAATGTATGTATGTCTCATAAAAAAGATAATGCTTATGGCGTTTGCTCATGAAATTACGAAATTTTGCAAAGCTTATGAAATTATTATCAAAAGGCACGCAAGAATTTGAGAAGTCGACGCAGTATTATGCTTTTCTGTTTAAAGTAATTCTGGGCTCAGAAGGACTCATTAAGTTTACAAAAAAAAGGAAATGTATGATCTCTTGTTAAACTTTCTTTGGTATTTTTGTACAGAACTCTAATATAGAAGAGGCGATAACGATTTGAGTTGCAAAATTGTAATAAAGGATGCAGAAAATCTATCCTTGTACACAAAAATGCACAGAAAGGAGAGACAACCATAATAAGATCAAGTGTAACTTTCAGACCTTGTCGCTTTGGAGATGCCTGGGTTTATCAGTGAGTAGCTACAGTTGTAGATCATGCTATTCCATTTGATTCTGCTGTTATTAGTTTAGTTTCACCAAGTTACGATGCATAGATCAGCTTCTCGCTGAGTTATCTTTTAAGAACACTAGGTGACACCTTCACACATCCTGAAAACCGTTCACATCAATATTCAGCCAAATAAGTTGAAAGTAGGGATAATCTGACAAAGTGCATATATACGCCAATTATATAAAAGCCCTCAATTGATAGAAAATAAAGCAGTTAGTTTAGCAAATATCCGTGGCAAGTTGTCTTAAAATATGTTATCTGTTGACGAAAGTGCGTATATTTTCACTCGACCTAAAATCAAAATTCTATAGAAATATGTTCTTTAATTTATGTGGATATCTGGCGCAAAAGTAACTTGGGAATAAACGCATTATCACAAGGTAATAAAGAGAGGAATTATTAGATGAGGCTTTGTTGTTTGATTTCAAATAAATGCTAATACAAATCGGTGCAACTGCACTGAAAAAATTCACATAAAGCGAAGGCCTATGTAATATATCGCTTCACTTATGGTCACTAACAGCTATAAAATATAGCGCCAAGAACCACATGGAAAATTAGTTTTTGCTTGATATCGAAAATGCGCATATGTTATAGAATTTTCTGCTACACATATAGTCTCGAATCCAATGCATAGTCTAAGCTCCTATGCACTATGCACATATAATTTAAGTGAGCTATATAATATCAAGTTAAATGAGCTCTTGTAGTCTAGTAAGAAGAGCATCAGCTCATAGTCTGGGATTCCTGGATCGAATTCAGACTCGAGCAGCCTTGGTTTTTTTTTATCAGGGCCTACAGCACATATCATTGAAGGATATAATGCTTGGCAAAGCAAGTTATAAACTATCTTAAACAAATAATGTAAACATATATTTTCGATTCGGTACTGCATTACAGTATTTCGCTGCACTACACTGTGTTTGCACTACAGTGTACCTGTCGCCATAGGTTTATAAAGTTTTTATAATGCGTTGAAACAAATTATAGTGTGTTAAAACTAAAGAAACTACAAAGTTCAAAAACTCTACCTCATGGATACAGTTAGATTTCTAATTAGTTAGTTTTCGAAGAAAAAGCAGTAGGAGAAATATAAAAATTTAGAAAAAACAGTAGGGGAAATATAAAGATTTAGAATGCGTGCTCGTGCTCCTTATTACGACAAACCCGAAGGTTATACACCACTTTGATACAATTGGGTAGACAGATATCCAAGGCTACCACTCGGAAGAGTTTCAAAATTCAGGAAAACAAGCACGTATTGCATATTTTTAGTATAGGATGTGAAAAATGATGAAAATACTCAGTGCTGGCATTGTAACCAAAATTATGTCACAACTGCTTCAAGTCAAAATCAATCCACCCTGTGAATATAACTTCGATACGATGACTAGACTGGAAGCTAAAAGGGTAAAAAGTTGTCACCCGCAAAAAATCAAAATTTTCGAAATCGAAACATTCATTATTAAATGCCACTGCAGGTTTATTATCATTTAAAAATTTAATGGGAGCATATTGTAGTAAAAAAATTATATGAAATGCCATAGCTAGCAACCCCATCCCGATTTTTCAATCGAATTCCTACCAAACTTAGCATATAATAAGGCCCATTTTCTGTCTTTTGAGTGATTTTTCAAGATTGCATCACCGCCACAGAGTTGCCCACATTTTTGCCCAAATTAATATTCTATCAGATCTGGTCCTACTTAAGATCAACGCATCTTTGTGAGTGTTCGTGAACAGGAATTTTTCGGGCTCAAAAAGTACGTAATTTGAAGAAGGTTTTTAAAGTATTAAAAAAGGGTTTTACAGTATTAAAGAAGGGTTTTAAAGTATTATTATTATATAAAGCGGAATTTAAAGTATTTCAAACTGACAAGGTGGACAAACTATTATATTTATAATTTCGTAATTATCCGATTTTTTTTGTCCACCCTGCACCAATTGGAATTTGAATTTTTGTACCAATCGGAATTTGTACATAGGATTAAAAATTAAAGCTTTATCAAAGCCGGGTAGAAAATATCAGTTTTTATTGTCTATACTTGCTTTTTCCAAAATTCTTTTTTTTTTTGGTAAAAATATAGGGGTACCTGAAAATTCATTAAAATTTGTGCCGCCGCCAAACGGCATCTTTTATATCTATGTTTATTTTAATTTGACAAAGATTCGATTTCTCGGTTAGTTAGAAGATGATGAAATTTGAGCCTCACTGTCTATAGTGCGACGAGGTGATGGGTGATGCTAATGTAAGATAAGAAATAGTACTATAGTTTGTTTTGGATTTAAGTTTTCAGATTGTGAAGCTCGGGGAAGGAGAGGAGAGTGGTTTCTGGCATTATAAATTTGAAAATTGCCTATATACGTACTCGTATTTCGACGATTATAGCCCTAACCAAACATATGCATCGCAGCATAACCAGACTCATGAATGGTTGGATATTATGTTGTTGAGTTAGTTTTTGACGTCTTTTGGGGAGAACTACTACCTTAGATATTCCCTTTGGTTTCTCCACTACCTAAGATATACGAGCTTTTGGTTGTAACTTGTCAAATTTGTGTACATATGACTTACTATCTCAGTGCATATGGCGCTCATTTTCTGTTCGCGGAATAGAAGACTGTCAAATTTGTCCACAGCCCCATAGTTTTTCTTCGCTACTACCAACACTCAAATTCAATTCTCACTGCTGTTTTCATTTCCTTATATCTCTCTCTTGTGAGGGTTTCAATTACTTTCTTTCACAAAATAGCTCACGTCTTAAGGACCATCCCTCATATGTTTAAACTTAATTTAATTAAATATGAGGAAAACAGAAACACGTTCGAGCTGACTAACGGATCGAATTGGCTTGAAGCTAGGATATTTTTTTTCGCTATATGGTTCACTTTTTTTGGCCTTTGTCCTATCAGCACATAGCCATCGGGTTCGACTTGTTATGTATTTATATACTTTATTGACAATTACAATTCCAACCATGGGCATTGGCGGGTTTCGAACCCACAGGCCGTAGCACGATGAGACTAGGATAAAAAAAGGTTAATGAGCATAAATTGGCGAAGTTGTATGCAGGTCAGTATTAGACGTACACGGCCAAACTTTAAAGCAATTTGGTATTGCAGGTCCATGTTAAACAGGTTCACTCATATCAAGGTTGAAAATAAAAGCTTAAAATACCTAGGAGTAATTTGAGGGCCCGGTAGCTCTGCTCGCTAAGGCGTCAGGCCGAAAAGCGGCTTGCTACGGGGCCTGCGGGTTCGAATCCCGCCAGTGCCATGGCTGTAAGTGTGAATGCGTGTGATTGTCCATGAGGGTGGCAAATGGGCCCAAACTGGTGGCCTAATGCTGGCCGCATTCCCGGCAGCCCCCTTCACTAACCTAGGAGTAATTTCCCCACAGAAACACGGGATTTTTGGTTATTGAGGCTTTACCCTAACAAGAAACTACTATCCCAGATATATGTATATCATTATTAATAATGTTCGTGACCTTGAGAAGCAAATATAAAATTAAAATTTCATCTGCACTAGCGACTCCAAAGGTAACATGAACCCTAAGATCCAACACAAAAGCTGAAATAGCAGAAAATTCAATTCCAATAGTTTTCTAAAGAATAGTTTGATTTGTAAATTCTTGTCCAATAATACCAGTGTTAGGCACTGCCTGAGGGGCAAGTTGTGACAAATAAGATTATTCAACTTCATGCAATATATTAATCTTTTATTTCATGGGTGTTGGTGAATTCATGTGAGAAATTAACGATAAAAAGTGCATGCATTTCAGATATTCTTTTTTTTCAACAGAGTCCTCTTTCAGCATACATGCATGAGTATGATGAAATGGTGAATGTTTCTTCAGTTCATTAAATGTTAGTTTGCTGGGCTGAAGAAGTGTGTCACCAAATTAGACATATATAAGTGTATTTATAAGGTTGTTTGTCGACGATGACGATGATGCATCCATATCACTTAATATAAACTGATTCAAATAATTCGTACATACCATACTCCTGCCGACATTCCAAAATAGTACCGCAGCAAAAACGTCGCGGCACACGGTGCGTTCGATAATCCATCAATCAGCAGTAAGGAAACACCAGGTAACTGAGGGTCGTAGCCGCACCCAGTGGCATTCCTTCCCGCAACAAACCGTATTGTCCAACCGACTGCTACGAGACTATGGCAAGTCACTAGTGGCATTAGTAATTTATCCCATTTTGCATCCGAAAATATTAAACAAAATGTCGCTATAATTGCTGTGCCCAGAGCTGCGTAGCTCCATGCCGTCACCCAAATTTCCGCAATATACTTCTCGTGTTGATCGAAAAGGATGTCAGCTTCGCACAACGGTGCACATCGTCCTGATCGATTCAAACGGACGTACAGATGCGATTTCGTTAGTCCTTGGCAGCTCGTTTGGAACGTCGATGTGATTTTCGATATTGGAGGTGAAAAATGCCCTCCACCACCGATTGACCCTAAGCCTGGTCCAATCATTGCATTTCCGCCAGGCTCACCAGGACCCTCCATGCACATATGCTCATGATTGTTCTCTTTTGGGAAGCGATTGCAATCGAGCGCAGTTGGCCAGGGAAACCCGAATCCTTGCAAGACCGGATGGCAGCGATCGCGAACAGTTTCGCAGAGTCCGCGACAAGGACCGATCGGCTCAGGAACTTTCGACGTGCACATTGGAACATAAGCTGAGCAGAGGAAAAAGAGTAGTTGTGCGCTGCATCCGTACTGTATCAGAGGTGAGAATGTTTTCAGTGTAAAATCTGCATCGGCTTGCAGCTCGTGCCCAACTAGATTGGGCATAGAGGTCTCATTGTAGCCAATCCCGCGGCACAGTTCTATTCGAATAGGCTCGCAAACTCGCGGCAGCTGATCAGCACCGATTTGAATGCTACTGACTAGGGCTACCAAACAAACTATTCTGTATAAACTCAAAACCATGCCAATCGCCCTCATTTTCACTTTATCGAAAAGGAATCCAGCAAAACCCGACCAAAGTTACTGTAGTTTGAATTCCAATCTATCAGTCAATAGTCCACCACTTAGAACATCAGATAATTCTTTTGTATCAAACCCGACACCACTTCTTTCAGCTCGATCTAAACCTGCACTTGATCATTTCGCACCAGCACCAGTTTTCAATATTCACACCTCGCGGCAACTGTTTAACATCTTGGGCACCCGAGTTCGACACCGACACCGTCGTCGCCCGACCACTTGAAATTCCAATCGGATCCGCACCAGCAAAAACGCTTTTCCCACGCACTCCACTAGTCCGCTCCGAACATTACATCTTCCGAATTCCGAATAAACTCGTACAGCACGCACGTTATGCGGCCAGTTATCTGGAGAAGAATTCAGCGCGCCTTGAATGCACCCGCAAAAAAACAACACCGAAATTCACTGTATGCACCGCAATCGAACAAAGCACACATCGACTTGTACCGAATATCACGACTATCTTAAGATATTTTCACCTGATCTCCAAGAACAACTTGCTTTTCGCTTTCTGATAAGACGTTTGTTTCTCGATACTTGCGCTACTATCCTCGGAATGGATCGAACCGGTCTAGCCGCATCTAAACCCACTTCTCGTCGTCGGCTGACTGAATCCGCCGAATCGTACTCGCTGGCTTTAGCTGGCCTGGCTGCTTGCTTGTCTGGCTAACAAGCCGATAATATGTTTTCATGTGTGGCGGCAACGACTTGCGATTGCGACTCGTCGAAGATACTTTCTCATTATACGATACGACTCGGCGTTTTCTCAACGAGGCAAGCCAAGAACCACAAACAAGTCATTCCCGTGGAGCGCGAGTTTTATCCGCCTTCTGTGACTTGACTTTAGCCAAATGTGGGCTGCCATCACTATCAGAATGAGAATGTTCAATGTTTTGGGGAATAATTTTTTAAATAGATTATCAAATATGTTGTATCTTTGGCGTTAGCGTTTGTTAGATGATTTTCCAAATTTCATACAGAGATTGATAGTAAAAAAGGATTATTTTAGAAAAATAGCTTACTTCTATTTTCTAAGCGTATAAGATACTTTTATAAATAATAAATAGATACTTTTATAAATAAGCCACAGTTGCAATGTAAAGTAATGTATAAAAAATGGTTTATTTGAGAGTGGGGCGTATTTTCGACCACACATAATGCTCTTAAGCTCTATAAAATTGGCAATTTCTTGCTCATATTATTTATTTATATATTTATTTGTTGTCGAAATCGACAGAAACAAATCTAATTATAGAATGGACAACAAATGTAAAAAAAAAAACTAATGTGGATAAATCCAGATAGTAAAATAACATTACAAAATAGAATTCAAAGCTGAACTGACCGTAAAATAAACTAATACAATAGAACGATTAGGTCGCATTCATAGAATTAAAAGAAGAACGTTATTTTTCGAAGAACTTTTGTTCGAGAGTTAAGGCTGACATGGTAAACTCAAAAGTGGGGGGGAAATAGGTGTATGTACAGACATAAGGAACATTAAAGTAGAATAAGCTTCTATTAGGACGGTCTGATTCTCTAAAAGAAAAGTGAATACTGAGATCAACTACTATACAGCCGTTAAAAAGTTTAAAAAGAAGGCGTTCATGGAGGAGCACTCTGCGTGGCTCAAGGGAAGGGATTTGTAGGAAGAAAAGTGCATAGTGTAACACAATACGAAATACTAGAATAACGAGCGGGTGAATCAGTGTTGCATGGATGTAATCGCATCTATTAAGTATGTATGTATATGTAATGGGGGCACTAAATTTGAGAGTAAGGAAAAAGACGAATCTAAAGAGGTGGAAAGGTTAACAAAAGGTTTAGAGAATCTTATGATAAGGCCGGAACACCTAGAAGCTTCGGCAGTGTTGTATAATAGATGCTGGTCGAATTTCAACTTAGAGGCAAAGATCACGACAAGATTATTAAACCTATCAATAGCATTGAGAGGCGAGCCAAGAAAAGAGTAGCGGAAAAGCAGAAAGGATGTTTTGTAGGCGAACGAAGCTTGATGACACTTCGTAACATTCAGGTTAAGGGAATTCGAAGCGCACCAATTAGCTATAACATCCAAATCGTTTTGCAACATGAAACTGTCACTAGCGGATTTAGTCACTGTGAAAATTTTAAGATCATCAGTGGACTAAAGACAAGTTTATTTAGAGAAAGACGGAAAATCGTTAGCAAAAAAAGAAAAATGAAGGACCAGAATGGATTCTTGCGGATCGCCTGAGGTAAAAACAAGATGTGGAAGAGCAAGAGTTAACAGTAAAAACACAAGAGCGGTCACAAACGAAGAGAGCCAAGAAAAAAAGGACACTGAAGACTCTAAACCAAGAATAATGGTTCAAAGAATCTAAAGCTTGGGCAAAGTCTGTATATAGGATATCCACTTGCTTTTGCTGGTCGATTACAGCAGCAACGGTGTTTGTAAATATGATTACGCTGACTTGCTTTTGATAAAACCATGGTATTCACTGGCTAATAAAAGCTGAACGAAAGAGTACAATCTATTGTAAGCGATTCTTTCAAGGTTACTAAAGCAGGGCCAAAGAGATATGGGATGGTATTTAGAGATGCAAAGAATATCACCAGCTTTATCTATGAGAAATAGGTTAGCGGATTTCCAAAGTGATGCGAAGGTACCGGTTGAAATGCTATGATTAAAAATTATTTACAGAGGAACACTCAAGAAACATGAAAGTAATTTAGCAAAAAGATTCAAATGCCAGTGCTTGCGTCAAAAGACCTCATTAATAGTTCGACTTATTAGGGTTTAGTAAAAACTGAAGACAGGGTTCAAGTAGGTGCGGGAAAATTAAATGAAGGTGAAGAAGGACTGTCTCGGAAACCGAAAAATGAGATGAATTGAGCAAATAGCTCACAGGAATCTTTTGAAGAGAAGACAAATGTGCCATGAAGATCTATAACAGAAGGAATGCTAGAGGAATTTTTAAGGAAATTGATGCAATGCCAGAAAGGCTTAGGATTGTTGGATGTAATAGAAGCTTCGAAATGCTCAAAATAAGCACACATCGCATTGTTAGCTACTTTTTTAGCAGAAACCCATAGCTTTTGAGACTTGAAAATATCTTTAAGCAAACCAGATCTTTTGTATTTACCACACGCTGCATCTTTGGCTCTGAGAGCAATCGTAAACCACGGGGATTTGGAACCTCTTTCGCAGCGAAAGGAAGGAGTATAACAGGAAATTAAGTTAAACAAGAAGAAATATAATTTGTAAAGAGCATCATCCACACTAAGCCCTCTGAAGAAGTGATACCAGTTAGTACCGTTCATTTGACAAAGCGGAATAGTTCGCTTTTTTAGAATTGAAACGGAGAGTAGAAGAGGAGTTAACTTTAGACGAGCGATTTAAAGCTGATTTTATAAAAATAGGATGATGAGGATCAGGGCGCACATACGGAGATAGAGAGTTACTCAAGCAATAGCGTTAGATAATTACTCAAGCCTAAAGTTATCGCTAACATGTTTGCGGATCATTTTTTCTTTGTATATCAGAAAAATGTGTATACCGTTTCATGATGTGAGAGAGATCTCATATCTCTCTGCAATTTTACCTGTTGTTCTGAGTCGATAAACAGTAAATTAAAATTACTTGATTTACCTATTTTCCTAAAACCTTGTGCTGACGGTCTGACGCGGCCTCTCTTCATTTTCTTTAATAAATCGATATCAAGTGGTATTTTCCCGTCGTTGTGGAAACACAATTTTCTACTTGCAATTTTTAAATCCCGAGATAAAACTGACGTTAAAAATTATAGTCCGACTTGTATCTTATCTACACTCTCCAACATTTTAGAGAATTTGCTTATGGATTACTTGATTCTTCAAGTGGATTCCACAATCATCCCCAACCAGCACGGGGTCATGAAAGGGAGATGTACTGCTACCAACCTTTTATCATTTCATGATTATGCGGTCAATTCTTTTGCATCTTTTCTTCCTGTACATGTAATCTACACGGATCTTTCCAAAGCTTTTGACCAAGTAAATATTGAACTCCTTTGTTGTAAGATACGTAGCATTGGGTTCTTTGGCTCCCTGCTTGATTGGTTATACAGACAGAACCCTGGATAACAGAACCCTCGTAGTAAATTTCAAGTGATACGTTTCTCAAACTTTCTCTACCTACTCCGGTGTTCCTCAGGGTTCGAATCTGGGTCCATTGCTTTTCTTGTTATTTATTAACAATTGAAAAACTTTCCTGCTTTTTGAAAACAATTATATCGAAAACCTTTTATATTGCAACCTCGTTTGTTGTCTACATTGTGGTCGTTGAAATAACTATGTTCTTTTTCAAAGATTTTCAGATTATGGGGCAAGGAAAAGTCCACATTTATTGTGGTACTATCAAAGTTTTGCTTAAATATGATGTTGACTGTGATATAATTGCAGGGTGCCTGACTGTTTATTATGCTGCTGAGCTTGAGAGGGTGGAATTGTTTGAGTTTGAATAGGTCTCTCGCCAATAACAATAATGCTTTCAGTCTACTTGCCATTTCGTTCAACATAGCGAAGTATTGCAGGTTAGGAGAAACAATCGTAAGCTAAATAACACACGAAACCACAGTTAACATCCCTTGGAAAAACTGGGAAGGAAATCGCATGAAGAAATAGCAACAATATCGGAATTAAATTTCCAAATAAATAAACAAAAGCGAAAATCTGAAAATTTGTATGACAGATCGCATGGATGCTTCCAAGAAAAATATCTTGTAAAATTTCACAAGAAATACCCGGAAAAATCGCACGAAAAATTGCGTGAAAGCCACTCCATAGGAATTCCAAATCACATGGCCATTGCCAAATTCCATGGGAAACCTCGAATACCGAAAACCCAAATTCATTTAAATCTTCCAAATTCGATGGTAATTTTCGGATTCTATAGAAAATTTCGGATTCAAAAGAAAATTTCAGATTCCATAGGGGATCTCGAATTCCATACGCATTTGCAATCCCACGGGAAAAAATTAAATGGGATATTCCAAATCCTACAGGAAATCACAAATCTCATTATATTGGAAACACACTACAATCGAATCTCCTATTAGCTTTGAGTTTTTAAATTTCCCTTGCTTGACACACTAGGATAAAAGCTCAACAAGATTCGCGAAACGAGATTCGATTGTAGTCTGTCTGCAGCATTAGAAATCCCAAATCCCAAAGAATTTTAGAGAACATCCATTCATATCGTTCCCCAAATGAAAAATTACATTAAAAATCCCAAATTCCAAGCTCATAGAATTTCAGAAATAAAAATTCCATCCCGAATTCTATGGAAATGGTGATTCCCAAATCCCATAAGAGTACACAATAGAGATTCCCAAATCCTATGGAGATCCTCAAATCCCATGGAGATTCCTCAAATTTATTGGAATTGTTGCCGCCAGGCATGATTTATCTGCTAGTCAATTTTCCAGCAGTCCGAGGAATATCTATATTGTTTGTATTAATCATTTGGTATATTAGTTTTCCCCTTTCAAGATTAATAGTCTGCTAAATATTTAACAACCCTGTTTGAGTGAAGGTTGGCACTCTAAATATAATTTTTATTGCCTTGGTGGCAAACGATTAATTTGCATATAAGAAACGATTCTTCAAATGTAAATGAACAACTTATGCTAAGAAAGTCTTCTGGTTTTCTTTTTCAAAGAATTTAGCTCCTCTGACAAGAAATACAAAAATGATCATCAATATAAAGTCGATATATCTAAATAGTCTAAAACATTTATTTTGAGTTACAAGATCCATTCAATTTCAATTATTCTAATTCTTCAGCTGTGTTTTAGGCCTGCAAAGTTTTGATTTGCTCGGCAATGTACCAGTTGTTGTTAGTTTTTCTCAGAACATCTCACAAGCCGCCAATAGTGAAAGGACAAATTTATATTTTGGTTTTATTACAAGCTTGTTTATCCTCCGTTTCGCAGCAAATCACCACCGATTTCATTTTTCCATTGTTCAAATACGCAATATGATCCTTGAGCGTTTTGATTTGTTTTTGCGAAGTGTCCAGACATAACGCCAAGCAATTCAATTGACCTTGCATGTCCTTAATTGTGGTCTCCTTATCGGCACTCGTTATAGAAACTGCAGCTCGTGCCTTGGCCAAATTACCTTCGAGCTTATGAATGTAACCCTGAAGCTTGACACGTTGCTCTTCGGCACGTTCTTTCAGACGGCATATGACCTTGGCCGACTCATTACGCAGCGTATCCAGTTCAACTTTGGCTGCGTCGAACCTATTGGTCATTGAGTTGTAGCATTGCCGCATCGTATCGAGTTGCGTTTGGGCGTCGTTAAGCTGCTCCTGCAATCTGGCACAATTGCTGCAGGCGTTCATGTTGCTTGGTGACGTTTCCTGCTGATCTCGCAGCTTCCTGAATTCCATACATACAATACGAAGTTTCTTTTCGAGTTCTTGCTTTTCTTTTGTCATTTGTTCTAGCTTGATTTGCTCGTTTTCCAGTAGTTTTGGATATTGAGCGTATTCCGCGAGCCTCGATTCGAATTTGCTTTTAATATCTTTGATTTCCAGGTTGATCTGATCCTCAACTTTACGATTGTCCATTTGCAACCGTTTGGCAACACATTTGAGCTCTTCGTTTTTTTGCAGTGCCTCTAAATATTTTTCATGGTAGTCATCGATTTGTTCAGATTGCTCGCAGATAATAACCCGCTGCGCATCGTTCTCCTCGGAACTCTCCTTCAATTGTCTTCGTAGTGTTTGTACTAAAGGGTCTTTCGAAGAGTCATCCTGTTTGCGACTGATCGCTTCTAGTTCAGACTGCAGTTTTTGAATCTTGCAGTCCTTTTTGGCGTACTCTTCTAGCAGTTCACAGTACTGTCTCTTGATGTTGGCGTCTTTGCTACGAGACGCACTCGTCGTCTGTTCTGAGTCATCGTTCAGAAGTAGATCTTTTTGGATTTTTTCGAAACGCTGGTTTAGTTTTTCGAACATCTCGCAATCATCTTCGGCACCTGTGTTTAGTATAGAGTCGTTACACTCATCGTTTAGACTATTGCAATCAAACCTTTGCTGTTGCTGTTGCCGTTCCTTGCAGAGACGCGCAAGTTCCGCCTGCATTTTCATTACTTTCCTATGTAGTCGTTCGACTACTTTATCGCGATCGGCTAACTCTTCTTGCAAGCGTCTGCGATCGCAATCGTTGTCTCCTGTCCTTCTACTGCGGCCTTTTGAGTCCGAGCAACGTTTTCGTTGACTTGGCCTGTGAAACAAGGACTCCTGACTTTCGCTCGGAGAAGCCGGTAACGACAGGTTGTCCTTTGGGAATGCAAGCGGCTCGATTTGAGACGTGACAAGGTCATAGCCAAGGCCCGAAGACTCGTCGTTGTCTTCCTCCAGAGTCGTAGCGAATGCCAAGATGGGCCAGGCTCTTTCGGTGTCCTTTTCTTGGATCTGCCGAGCTTCTTTGTAATAGTTATTCAGCCGATCTAATGCAGAATCGATGCGCTTTTTAAGGTTTGTGGTTTCGTTTTTGGTGCTCGGCGTCTGAGGGAACACGGCCTTGGCATTTTCCAGTTGTTCTTTGAGTCCGTTGATTTCAGCGTTCTGGTGCTCGATTCTATTGCGAACCTCCTCGAACATGCGTCCTATGGGGTCACTGCCCGCTCCAAAAGATTGCCTTGAACTCCTCATCGATCCAAGTTCCGACCTTTGCGACGATCGCTTCGCCGCACCGGGAGCTCCAGCATCCTGGGCATTGTAGCGCATACTCATAGTTTGGAGCTGTGGAGTACTCCCTTCCGCGCCATCGCCAACTAGTTGTATCGGCGGCATATTGGGCGGCAGAGATCCTTCCTGCCGAAAGTTATCCAAAACTGAGCCCTCATTCTCCAGGTTCGCGTTCACATTCTCAACGGCCTGGTTGTCGGAATCATTGGCAGGCTCTGTGGTCGGCTCGTCTGACATGTTGAATGATGCTCCAGCTAAGTTTTGTCAATCAAACCGAAACTTAATGCTACAAATCAATTTTTCTACGAAATTCCCTCTCGAATGGGAGATGTTTAAAATATTTCACTTCACGCCTTGGCTCAGCAGGAACAAATTCAATTGCAACGCATCAAGAAGAACTGAACAACGAAATTTCAATAAAATTTCTTAACTGGAGATTTGTTCTAATAAAAGCATTCCGATTTGGAGATACAGCTAAAATTGACTGTTTTCGAATTTGAAACAATATTTGACTTTTCGCGCAACTAAGACATATTGATCGAATTTTCGCGGAAAGGAAGAGAAGTAGGAAAGATATCACAATTCATATTACTTATCTATTTATCGAGACTTTTTGTGGGAAAAAATCTTGAAGAATATCTTGTTTTGATTCGCAACACAAAATTCATTCACACATTAGAGTTTGATTATTTCTGGTCCATGGAAGATGCTGCGCTACTAGCACTATGGCTGGCGGTTAACAATTCACGGACGTCTTAGCAATATCTCGAGAGCTCAAACATTGCAAGAACAAGAGGAACAACGGCGAGATGAAGCACCGGTGGCAATAGGCCGAAGGAAATATTAAAGTCGGGCTAACGACTTGGCTGGCGTGCAGACTCGATCATAATCAACAAGGTGAATAGCGCGCGTTGTGAGAGAGAATTTATCTTGAATCTGGACCAGCACAGTGTCAGTATGGTGTGATGATGCTCGTGATGCTCGGAGCGGAGTCGTTTAGACCGGTCGTCGTAATCGGCTACCAGGTGAAAAATTGGAAACCACCAAGTATCTCATATGAGCGACACTAAGCCAGCAAATGGCATATGTAGCATGTATCGTACTCGTAAGAACAAGTATCTAAACTGACGCTAAAAGACGGTAGCCAGAAGCAGCGAGAGTATCTGAAATGGAATATGTTTTGAATTTATATTGAGAGCATGTATAGGAATGCGCAAGATTTTGGCAAAGGGGGCTGCCGCCGTAGTTCGAAAACAAAATTGTATTGAATTTGATGAACAAGTTGGTTTTTTCTTGAAACATCAACAAATCGAAAGAATTGTGAACCTAACATATTTGCACTGAATTGAAAACTCGATTTCTTGCAGCTATTCTTAGAAATCAATAGATAAATATAACTATAACAAAATGTTTTTGTTATGTCTGCCGACGTGAACTATATATCTAATTTTACCACACCTGTAAAGCTGACAGAAATTTAATCACGGCTATCATTGTAAGTTTCGGCTTATTTTATGTAAATGAAAGAATTAAGTTCAACAAAAACCCCATTTAATATAATGATCATCAATAACAAATCGCAGAAAAAAGAAACTTCACAGACGGAAGAAAATAGCCTGGGAGAAAAACTTGATCTTTGATTGAAATAACTAGAGAGCGAGGCCCACACCACGCGAGCTATGTTCCTCTATATGCTAATTTCTGACTCTTTTATTTCAGTACAGCATATCATTCCTTAATTATTAGAACACGTTTAACATTATTATTATTACTATTATTAGTTCTTAATTGAACAAGCGTTTAATATTATATTAGTAATTTCTTAGCCGAGCTTTGTTCTCAATCGAACAAAGTTTGTAGTTCTTATTCGAACTGTTTCGGTGACGACAACTGAACAACGGCACAAAAGAAGAAGTTTGTTTCTAAGTGCCAGAAGAGCATTCGTCAACTTTAATGGGACTTTCTCTCACGACTTTGGAATTGAATCAGGCGTACCTCAAGGCTCCATTCTTGGACTAATTCTATTCAATGTTTTCACTGGAGACATCCCAGGAATTTCTAACGGTTCTCCCACAGGTGTTTCTATTAATTTGAACGCGGGTAATCTCCTCTTCTGGAACCCGCACTTTGCTACAGTGGTGTTACAAGGGTACGCGAATCAACTAATTGCATATTATGTTAAATAGGGCTCACAGATAAATGCCAGCATAAGTGAGCTGATATTTTTCAGAAATGACCACAAAGAAGAAGAGAATTAAAGCTCCCAAAAAAGTCAAAATCATTATTAACGACCAAGTAATTACCCCTTTGAAAACCTAACCCCTTTGAAAACCTAACGCCCAGTATAACGCTCGATCCTCACTGGAAATCGAGCCACCATTTCCAGTCAAGCCTCAGCAAGGCAGCCATTGCATACCACCTCTTAGGCTGCATTTTCAATGTGAACTCCATTATCTGTACTGAGCTAATTTCTATTACGTATAAGAAATTGATTAAAGCGATCTTCGGCCCCTTCAAGTCAACTTGAGAAGCTGGAGAAATTCGAACGCCATATCCTCCGAAATGCCACCTCCCTTCTATATGCCAGTCTCCACTAGTACCGCAATGGTGACTTTTATCATAAATCAAAAATCTCACTTCTTTCCTCCTATTCACTCAAATTAAGCGACAATGCTATTCGTAGTGCCGCAAAAGCACCCCAATCCTATTATTCAATCCCTTTATCCAAGAACTGAATCTTAACGATATTAACTTAACCTAATTAATAGCTCATCGCCACATATGAAGTTCGCAGTGAAGATGTTTGCTTTACTATTCTGATCCCAACTTTTTTTCATTTCTCTCTGAACATTTGCTCTTCCTTTTGAACCAGCTTTCAATAGAAAATGAACCGACATTTTCTCTTTTATCGTCTCCTTAACAATCATTTTAACTTAGCAGTTAGGCTTATTCATTAGCCAAAAAGGCACATTATCGCCTAAAAAAATAGTTTTAGGTTTTCTATTTTAATCTTCTCCAATCCACTCTCGCAATACCTATTTGATTCAATCAAAAATGCCATAATAAAGAGATGGCTTGAACTAGCCACACAAACCCTTAACATTATAGCTTTTAGAATAGCCAATGAAATCCCCTTTTACTTCAGTACCATTTGGATCAGTTCCGAAGAGTTACTGAAAATCGAAAGAATACAATCCCCTTTATACTAGGGAACCTTGTCGGGTCGCCTTACTTCAAGGTGAGGTCACACGCTCTTGAACTTTAGAACCCTTTTTGATTCGTGCTCACTCAAACTCACCATCTACTCCTCTAATATGCTAATTATCTAATTATTATCTACTCCTCTAACTCTTTAATAAATGAATATTCAATTTT
Source organism: Nemotelus pantherinus (assembly GCA_963978885.1). NCBI lineage: Eukaryota > Metazoa > Arthropoda > Insecta > Diptera > Stratiomyidae > Nemotelus > Nemotelus pantherinus. Next base: position 9,366,105 of record OZ022266.1, read on the forward strand.
TTTCTTAATAAATTGTTTCACATTGGATAAGAATGCAAGATGCTCTTTATTGGTGGTGGATGTCACTAAATTTATTTTTGTGCCCTCATATTGGAATGTAATAATTTTATTGAGCTTCACTCACTCTCTTCTTCTATTTCAGGCATCAATGCTACTTTTGTCTGCCACTTTTAAGGTCGTTCAAGCTGCCACATTAAGGGAAATCACTAGCTTATCTCTGTGTGCAGAGATAGTAGTTTAGCGTATTCTTTTCTAGAGAATAAACACTGAGAGAAGCATTTAGACCATAGCGTTTGGTAACCCTCCACCACTTACCCTTCTTCTAGATTAAAGTCATCTGGATTTCAGGCCTAAAAATATCTCCCTTATGGACTTAGTGAAATCAGCAGCAGAAAGGGCGATAACGGATGAAACCCTAGCAGACGATCCTCTTGCTATTGAAGTCAACTTGGGCTTTATTCTAACTGACATAAATAGCTCATGGCATTCGAATTACTAGAAACTTTCTAGAACAATTTCTAAATGGATTTGGCGAGAGACTGACCTAGCCTTCAAACCCTTAAACTAAGGTCACTAAAACTAGGTTGCAATCCCAAAAACTAAACAGTTATTGCACCAAAGACATCAGTATACTTGCCCATAAACTATTTTTCTTCAACTTAATACCACTCTTAGATCTTCTCGGACGCTTTGGCTCCTTGCTCGGATGCTTTGACTTTACATAAAATTAAATTCTAGTAACAATAATCAATTGAAACGCGAATGTTTTTTTCGTGAACGTAGCTCGTTTTTTCCGATCAAGCTAATCAACTGGCAGGACAATTTTGAACCAAATAGATGTCCTAATTTCCACATTGTCATTTTATTATTAAACGATGTTTAGTTCTCACCGCTATCATTCTCAATTATTTTTTTGCCTTATAGCTGAAGGCCTTTTCAGTTATGTAGAGTAGCAAGATACACCTGTTCAAAACTTTCAAGAAGACATCCTTAAACCTGCTTTGAATATGTGAGCTATATATCCCGTTCCCGTTATCACTTGCACTAAAATTCCCGTTCCCGTTATCACTTGCACTAAAATACATATTAATATTAAACGAGAACAGTTTTTTTGCGATAAAAAGTATGATGCAAGCCGGGTAATATTTTAATCGGATTATTGATTGTGCTGATAACTGCATCTGAGGAAAACAATGCACATCTGAAAGGTTTTCCGAGCCGACGTCTTCGCCTCTAGCTTGTTATAAAAAAATGTGTCGGCAGACCCAAGTCGAGGTTGTCCGAATTCGGTTGCCATCGTCTTGGAATTGTCCTCTTGTATAACAGTTGGTGTCTTGATCACAAAGTCTAGTTGCCTTATCGGTGTTCTTACCAAGGCAGGCATACGAATTCGCACTTATCGTCCTGGTTTGCTGAGAATTGTCGTCACAATCAATTACAACAAACTGAAGACGAAGATGACGACATCAATTTGAAAAGACCCTAACTCAGTGTCTGTATCACCTAACCAGCATTTGATCTTGAGGATGACCTTCAAAGTCCAAAAACTTCAGTGAATATAACCCAGCAAATTGGTGAGTTCTTAATCATACTTAATAATTTAATCATAGTTACTACATACCTGGAATTTCAAGTTTCCCACTATCGCTTGAGTATCTATAATCCGAGTTGAATATTTTCCGTCCAGTTGACGTTTTTCGGAAATGCACAGTAATCGAACTTTCTCGACGACGCGACGTCGACGCTTTTATGGTATGGTAATAGGAGTGTCATGTCGCAAAAGAAAACTACAGCGATCCTTGCGGAGGAAATTGTAACCTGGCACTGCGTACAGATGTTTTTAGTCAATCACGTGATATTAGCTGACGGGTTGCGCGCCTCTGGTGGCTGTTGATACATAGGTACAGAGGATAGTGGGTGTAATTGAGATGATCGAGGAATGTCTCCGATAAAAAGCCAAACCAAAGACTGATTTTCCCGCCAATTATTGCAGACTGTCAAATTGTGCACGTCTATCAAGGGCGGTGGTCGGAGAATGTTTGCTTCTGCTTTCGAGTGATATGATTCTTTATTGTTTAGATGTGTAATTGTTTCGGTTAATCGTTTAGATGTGTGATAATGTGTTCATCAGAAATAGTTATGTGTTTCGGTGATTTTCTATTGTGCTGCATTGCTTCGATAATGTGTTTTGAAACACTTTTCTCTGGTGAGTATAATTTTTCCTTTCGGCTTTTTTTGATGTTACATATGTATGTATGTATGCATATTAACGTGCCACTTGGGTATTATCTAGTTGTTTTCTAGAAATTTCATTATTTTGAATATGTAAGCATTAATAGGTTTTTGTGATATGTTGCCATTCGGGGTATTTCCGGACAAAAATTAAATGATTCTTCCACGCGTAAATGTCTGATGAGGAGACCGTCGATCGGCACGGAAGGGGGCGGAACTAATTTGGCTGCCGTTGCCCAATGCTCTACAAATGTTTTACGTGGTGGCGCAGGGGGCAGCGATTGTTTTTTATTTTTCTAATCTAAAAATGCAACCCCAGAACCGCGTCCCCACTGTTAGCCCTCAAAGTGGAGCTATCTGACCACACTTCACCTCCCTACCCCCTGTGCGCTCACTTGACCTCCTTCCAGAGGGTGGAGGGAAGTTGGATGATTTCATTCACTTTTTAACCATCAAAATGTAGTAGACGCATCCAAGGTCTCTCCCCCCCCTGTGCTTCCATTTGGAGGTGTATGATTAGATTTGAAAAATAAAAATAATTTCAGATGTTTGGAACATTTATGGTGTTGGGCAAGGTGAGCCTCACCATCTGCACGCTTTTTCACTACCATGCGATCGACATTCCCATCACCTAGACATTTACCTTATAATTTTATGTTTGTATGCACGCCTTAAACCAAAAAATAAATTAGTTTTTGTAAATTTAAGAAAACGTGGGTATGTAAGCGTAACTTTTTTCACTCTGCTCAAACCGTTTATCAGTTAAAATTGTTGGTTCAAAGCTACTTCTTCAGAGTTTTATTATTTTTCTTGGCACTTTTCTATGTTGTTTTAAGCTATCCTTAAATAATAAGCTCTCCTTACCAGTCGAAGACTGTGTTTCTCAATAGTTCACATATTTATTTATGATATGTATTATTAATTCACATAAAATACCTTTTTACCATATATTTACTGTATATTTCTGATTATATGTGTAGTAAATTTACAACGTTTTCATTGACGAATGCATCACCAAGTGTTTATCTGTGAGAACCAAGATTGAAAAGTAATAAATAAATAGACCAACATACCTGTATGAAAATTGTGAGGTTTTCTTCCAGGTCTCACTATTTGTTTGTATGCCCATAGCGTTTTGTTTAAATGATTTGACTCTTCCTGTCGACACACGACTGGTGAATGGCATTATGCTAGTTTTCTGAGGGTTTATATATAAACCATATTTCTCGCATCATTGAATTGCTTGAAGGGTTTGTCATAGAAGAGCTTTGAAGTAGTTAGTTGCTTATTCAACTTAATCATAGGTGATGATTTGTTTAATCAGGAGTAAGTAGCTATCCGGCCAGAGCCTTCCTCTTCTTCCTCAGCCTCACGGCTGGTTTTAATTTTGCACCCTGAAAGTGTGTTCTCTACCGCACTTCCAGGGTGTGAGCCATATACAAGAGATATAGTCACTGATCATTCTCCGCTCGCGTTAGTCGTCGAATGTTGTATGAGTCCTGGCCTCATTCTTCCAAAAAATAAGAACCATGGATACCACACTACAAAACCACACCACAGAGTGTACTTATGGCAATTTCGCTTGTATATAAGCCAATCGAGTCAAAAGTGAGCCCCATCACTAAACTCCAATTTTCGATGCAGCATATTATTAGATTAGAAAAAATATTAGTCCAGAAAATATTCTAAAAAAGAAAGATAGCAGAAGCACAAAACTGTTGGAGAGCTAACACCAGAATAGATGCACTGTCAACAAAACTGTTTGAAGAGCTTGCAGTAAATATAGAAGAAGTTGAATTTTTAACAGCTACCAAGACACGAACTCTTCATATCCAATATTTTAAGAATGAGAAAACTTCAAAATGTATGGGTTGAAAATTGATTAGGTAATTTGTCCGTATCCTAACGCTGGCAGAAAATTATTGGTGGCCCTTTATAGGTGGCGGAGCATGTCCTCCCCAGTGTTATTAATGCGGACGAGCCATTTGGGAGCCTCTCTGTTGGACTTTGGTCCAATTGAGAAGCTCTGCCAAGGCACTCCTTATTCATACATTTGCTAAATATGGCGGCCAACGTCAGGTGCTAAACTTGTTTTGGATAACTCTTCCCAAGTGGGAAAATATATTTATGAGCATTGGCTTCTAATTCCTACGACATCATCAATCCTTTCCCATGCCCACTAACATGTGCCTGAATTGCTTCCCTTGCGATTATTATTCTTCCTGTTCAATAGAAAAGTGTGCTCTCACTTTTGACATGTTACAAATAGCTCTCTCTCTCTCTCTCTCTCTCCTTCTAGCCGCAATACTCTTTCCAATCCCACACTTCTAATTTATTTCCTCTTAGTATATCATTGGTTGTAGCTTTCGTTGTGTTTGCCCTGTTTTGGCTCTGGATTACTGGGTTTGGTAGTTTACCACCATTCCCAGTCCAAGTCAACCGAAGGGCCTCTGCCCCTCTTTATGTGGAAGCTGCACCATCCTTTTGCCATGTTTTTGTTTTGAATCTTGATATTTTTCCGAGTTTGTTTCAAACTTTGTTCAGATTACGTGGAACAGGTGTGGTGCCACCACCACGTCCTTTCAGTGTTGCCAAGCTTAGGGGAATTGTTAGGTCCAAAACAAATAACAAATTTGTTATCTGCTCCCCAGCCTCCATTCATACATTTGCTGCAGATCTTTGGTTTCTACATATATGAGAACAAAATGTTAAATGGATATGAGTTGTAACAGTGCATCCAAACTTTTCCGGCTTATCTTTCGTTTCACTAAGCGATCCAACACGAAACCTTTTATTCTGAAAAAAGAAGGAAACATACTCTTTGAAAAACACCACCAAGTTTAATTATTATCAAAAACACTGATTTTTTTCAGACAAAAATAAACCTCAACTTTCTGGTTAGCTTCGAAGACCATAGATTTCCTTTCAACTAGCCGCCACAAGATCTTTTGCTACCGTTTACACATATTTTCGTGAACAAACCGTGGCACGACCTCACCTATTCACTGTCCATAAATTCTTAATCACGTTCCGTGCAATTTTCATAAAAGAATAAAAATCTCCTTGTCTTCATCTTCTACTCCTGCTTCTTCTTCTTCTTGCACATGGGACTCTGATTCCATTCTGTGGTCGCGTATGCAAATTGTTACATTTGGAAGATCTTTTTTCCCGAGATCACAATATCTCAAGGTCAAAACAGATGGGCCGGCATTCCTTTGAAATCGAAATTGGGCTTTAGCAATATATTTACGACCACCAAAGCAATATTAATGTTTTCGATTTGGATAACAATACAATTCAGGACTTTAGAGTTGCTGTGGCGAGTCGTAGAGGTGCACAATGGTTGCAATCGAATGATTTGTTTGCAGCAGTCGACGAGGATAGTTGCAGAAACTGGAATTCGCCAAAGTGTGTGGAGCTTTAGTATTGATGATATTAAATTAAATCGAAAACAATAAAATCTGTTATGATTATTAAAGATATTTTCGAATTCAAAACAGGTAATAATAAGAGACGTTCGAATAATTTCAATCTGATGGGTGTGCAGTAAGATGGATATTTTATGGGCATTAAATGGTTGATTTTGTTGTTTTTGTTTGAGTGTTCAAAGATATCACGAAGTGTGAAAACAGGAAATAAATAAAAATATCAGTATATCGTGGAATATAAAAGTTGATTTTACAAAGAGATAAATATGCTATGATTGCAATTTTCGTACTGAAGCTACCGACATTAAAAAGGCGCATTTGAAAATGTCCATTAAAAATTTAAATTTGCCATCGATTCTCAACAAAATAAAACAATTACTTGTCGTTATTAGATGAATCTTTTAATGATTTATGTAAGTAATATTACTAAGATCATGTAGTACTTAATAATAATAACACACATTAATACTTAATGCTCGAAGACTAATACACCCTAGTGAAGAAGAAGCAAAAAAATTATAAATCGCCAGAAAACTTGTATTCTTACTTATTTCAACCGCATCAACGAAATATTCCAACATCACTCCACTGCGTAAAAAAATTACAAAGTGTTTTATGCTATTTTCGAATTAGTCAGTTCTGGCACTCACCACAAGCATCATTTCTACATTTATGCTATGCTAATCATATCAATAAATTGCATGTGTCCAATTAAAGCTTAACATGTTGACCGTCCTTGTTGATTCATCTGAACGAGGTGCTGCTCATGACCACATAAAACGACTGCCGAAAGCCAGAATCAACAGCGAGCCCCCAACTAACTTGGTGTGCCTGCTTGCCTGCAGTCAAGTTTTTTCATCACCTTCTCAAATTCTCGATTCTGTGAATTTCAAGATAGATAGCCCAAGAAAATGTTTGAAAGTGTTTAGTTTTGTATTCTTCTCAGCTAGTTTTGCGAAGATATTGTTTTTTCTAGATAGATATGCAAATATACTTTAGGATCGCTAATGCTGGCCGATTGGACACCATCGATAGACTTCTGTGATATTTATGTATGGAAATTGAATTCTACCCACTAGGTTTGTTGCATGGCGTGATGTCTTTAGTTCGCATAGATCGATTAAAGTGTTTTCTATAATTTGTTAGCACTTCCGTTAGATGAATTTCATGCAGAAGAATTTTAAGTGCAAAAAGAAATACCAGCAGACATTTTCTGCTATTTCAAGGTATTTAGAGCGATTGGAAATAGTTCGACAGAATTTGAAATGAATTCGAAACGAAAGCTTATGCGAAAGCACACTGAGTGCCTGATTGCTTTTTCCTATAGCACTTCAACCTTAGGCTAGCTGCAAAATGAGACGCAGGTCCGTGATGTAACGCAGGAGGAGTGTGAAACAGACCCAGGTAACTTAGGACGTAGGGTGACGTGACGCAGTTTTCACCCGTGGTGAGCTTTTTCCTTTCTATCTTTCGTCTATTCTATCTGTCTTTCTCAAGAAAGTGAATATTTCTGATTGAAAAACGAAAATGTGCTCTCCAAGAGAAGAAGCCCACGTGTCATGCAAGTAATGCAGATAAGCAACAGTTCCAAATCTAACATTTGTCTTCCAGTCGTCGGTGAAGAAAATCTGGGAGTATACCTTCTTACCAACATCCGGGTACTCCCATCCCAGTCGCTTCTACTCAAGAAGATTACTTCATAACTTCTCCAGAAGTCGAGTAAGGCCACTAGGGCATCTAAAGGCATCGCGAGAATCAGAAAAATCCCACGCATTAAATCTCTAATAGAATGTCACTACAGTGCGAGCGAGAGAGAGAGAGAGAGAGAGAAAGAGAAAGAGAGCTCATAAAAAATGCTGAAAAATATATAACAATTTTTCCAGCTTGTAACTCATCGAGAAGACGGAGTGTTTTCACTAGTATTCGGTCTAGTTGAGATACTCTATCCCTTCCTATTTTGCTTTTTTGGCTCTGGGTGCGACCTGGAGGCAGATACGAAAAACAATGTGCGGAGGAGGCTCAAACGAAAACTGCGAAAACTCGAATTCGGTACTAGAACCTTACTGCCGATCGTTCCTCAAACGAACCTTACTTTAGTAATACCTATGGTAAAAGAGACGATAAAAGGGAATCAGCAGCAGTTAGTAGCTCCACAAGAGAACATACATCTTAGAACTATGGATGAATCTCCAGGAGACTTCGCCGAGGGTTCTGGACGCTCTGGCGTTCGTCTCCGCTCAACAACGTAACATACCTCATACCCCTCGAGATGGGCAGTTTTATTTCCACCACGAGTGGTCGGCATCGTGGCAGAAGCTCTCTAGTTGAGATTTGTCTCTCTCCGTCTCCCTACTTTCATAGCGAGTGTCAGCGCTCACAGGACAAACACTCGAAGGGAATTTCTCTTTACTTTGGCAGAATTTCACTGGAGATACCATCGCTAGCGGGGGAGTCTTCAATGGATGAGCTGGCTGATATTTAAATGGAATTTACTGCCCCAAAACTCACCGGGATTTGCTGCATATCCACTAACCTTCTGTACGCCTACTAAAACAAGCGTTTATTAAGGTAGTGCATTTTGAATTAGAACTCAGTTGCTACCGCAGATCTTCAAACACAAGACCTAATTAGCCGAAATCCCCAGCAGATTCTCCATAATACTCGGACTGTCAGGACTCCGAGATATAAATGCAAGCCGCTTTTTGGAATCGCAGAAAAACAGGGTACAAATTTGACCACTGAAGAACGGTATTCTGCTACAGATGCGAATAACCGGACACTTATAAGCCCAACTGTACTTCCAGCCAAGCAAAATACTGACATCTGCACGCGCTAAACAAAACCGTAAATTTCTCGTAGGGCCCTCAGCACCCTCCGCGTTCCAGTAAATAGGTGCAAAAGACGAGGAAACTCCCATTTTGAGTATCACACCCTGATTTATTGCTGACAACATTCCGAGGGTTTACCAAGATATTAACCTTTTGGATAGCCCCCACTCTCAGTCAGAACCTTTATCTGGAAGTGGATTTCGTCCGTGTTTTTGCCCTGGCTGCAGAATGGTTCGCACTCTCATAATTTACAACCCTATTTCCAACTTCTCCCATCACAGCCACTTTCTCGCCCAAGAACAGTACCGCCACTTTAACACCGTGGTGGCTGTCTTTCTATCGTTTCCTGAGAAGATGTTGGGTAGAACGTCCCTTATAACGCACGACACTGACCGCGGTTTTCAAAGGTCAATAAAAAAACTATGTTTTACTGTATAATCAGAAACATCTCTATTAAGGAATTGAAAGAATGTTAGTGTTAGGCATGATCCAGAGGTCAAAGAGTGCTTGATCTTCACCTGTGATCGTTGCAGTCAGACTGTCGAATGTATGCTCGGTCTCAGTGAAATATGCCTACCCCTTGCCACTTATTGACGGTATTTTGTGCCGACTTTCTAAGGGCCCTTAAATCACGATTCTTAGCATAAAGGATACGTTTTAGCATATGCCTTTGTAACCGAGAGAGAAAGAGAGAGAAGATAGCTATCCCCGTGCCCAAGTGGCATTTGCACCATTTTTTTGGTTATGATGTTTGCTTTGTGTTATGTAGCGACTAATGAAAAAGGTCATGCCGCCGCAGCTTAAAGAGTTGATTATCTCAGAAGGTTTTGATTATCAACTGAAAATACCTCATGAATTCGCCTTCCATTTGTTCTAATCTCTTCAATGCTATCTTTTGAATCGGATATTGTCCTGAAGCTTGGAAAACACGCGAGATCATAATGATCCCCAAGCCTGGTAAGAACTCTTCTCAAGTGAAATCATACAGACTTACTAGCCTTTTGTCCTGCGTGTCCAACGTTTTCGAGAAAGTTCTGTTGAGAAAGCTACTACCAATACTAGAAGATGCGAAAAAAAATTCGAAAACATCAATTCGGACCTCGAAGACATCACAGCACCATTCAACAGGTCCATCGAATCATGTCCGACATTGAAATAGCATTCGAAGACAAGAAGTATTGCTCAGCAGTGTTTTGGACTTTCGATAAAGTCTGGCATGAAGGATTGATCTTAATTAAATCAATGCTTCCAAAAAGCGTCCATGATATACTCACTTCCTATCTAACTAACTGCACATTCCAGGTAATATACAAAATCTATTCTACCGCTAAACATTGTGCGCATGCTGGTGTACCTCAAGGAAGTGTTGCGGAACCGGTACTTTAACAATCTTCACATCTGATCCGACAATAAGCGGCAAAACAACTACAGCTACTTTTGCAGATGACGTTGTCATTCTATTTACTGATTCAGATCCAGTTATGGCATACCAAACACTGCAAGCCCACATCTCACTTCTTGAAGAATGGCTAGCAAAATTGAGGATTAGAATGAACGAAACCAAATGCATCCATGTTACTTTCACATTGGTAAAACTGACTTGTCTTCAAGTATATCTAAACAATGTATACCTCAAACTAACGAAGTGAAATATATCGGAATGCACCTTGACAGGAGGCTCACCTGGAAACGACACCTTAAAGCTAAAAATCAACAACTGAAGCTAAAAGTAAACTTCAAATGCATGCTCAATAGCATGTGGTAACTTTCTCTCGATTCAAAAGTTCTCGTCTATAAGTTTGTTTTAAAGCTAATCTGGACTTATGGCTTACAAATCTAGGGAGCAGCTTGCCCACCAAACATCAACATCATCCAGAGTACCCAATCAATCAAGAACACGTCTATCTATCACCGGAGCTCCTTGTACTTCCGCAACGCTAATCTCCACAAAGACCTGCGGATCGAGACGATTACCGATTAAATTAAGAACCGCAGTGGAAAATATATTGCAACCCTCGCTCATCAAAAAAATATTAACCTATCGAAAATTTCAGCGATTGAAATGAACTGACCCGTTAGACCTTTCATCTCTAACGTATAAAAAAATAGCCTGCATAGCCATCTTCTTTGGTTTTCCAACTATTTTGCAATGGAAACATTGTAATTCTAGAGCACTAACTTTGCTCTTTGTTCTCTGACTTTAAGTCGAGAACGTAACTTCTGTCCAGAATGAACACGATGGACACATCACTTGTCCCAGCATGTAAAATTTGAAAACTATCTGAAGCTTCATATACGAAGGTAGCAGTTTAATAAAGTTATAAAACAAAACTTGGGATGAAGTTTTCCTGCCAATAAGGCGCAGACCCCTTCAATATTTGGGGCCCAAGGCTTTCTGCCTCCGATTAGGTCTGCCTCGTAAGCGGGGATATGTTTCTTAGCTCCCTTTCTACGTTTCGGAAATCCGATGACAAACGAAAACACGTAGCATTCCCCTTTTGTTTTTCAGGAACAAGTTCATCACATTTTTCCAGTGACCCATCCTGGCCACGTAGGAATAGCAAAGCGGCACACCGTCATCCTGCGGATGTGGGCTAGATGGTGCTCCGCTTATGCGGCCACATTTAGAGCACCTTGCTCCAGGGGCAGTAAATGCTTTTTATTTTGCCTCGTTGATGGCTGTCTAGCTGACACGCTCCGCCTCTTTAATCTGTAAATTACTACAAACTACTACTCCCTATCTATTGCTAAATCCAGTGTCAAAAATAATTTATTCAAAGCTTAAATTCTTTAACAACCTCTTTTTTCCTTTCCTTATATTATCCATATCAACCACCAGTTAAAAGTCTAGTGACATGTACTTATCTAATTTTATTTTAGCTTAAAGAAAACGTTTGTGAAAATTTATTATGGTTTTTTATACACCATAAATTAACAAGCTGTAGAAAAATTATTTAAGGACACATGTCATCTGCTAACTGGCTTATATGTGCGATCCTTGGCTGAAATCATGATTGTACATCGACGAACTGTAAACCAAAACGTATCTTTTTTGATAAAATAGTTTCCGGTTGGTACTGGTCCGTATATAAAATATAATATGCATAACTGTACTACTGTTTTATATGAATACAGCTCCACTTAATTTCCAAAAGGCTTCGCAAAATCTGTTATGATATCATTATGCTGCATTCAAACAATTCTATAAACACAAACGATTGACTCGAATGTACTTAACGCTGCCGACCGTACAACAAGAGTTTAGAAATTTTAATTGATTTACAGTGCGACGTTAAGGTGTTAATTTATCGAAAGAGAATTAAGTTTCACTTATCATCAAAACAATTTAATTGCCTCTGCACCTACATACCTTTATATCTGGGGACGGGTATTTGTATTACAGAGCACTGAGTGGTTTGTCCACATGAAACTGGTGTGTTTGCGATGCGAGGTGTGTTCTTGGCGAAGGTGATATGTTTCATGGAATGAGCCGTGCGCTTGTTTAATTACATCGGATAATTGCAATAAACAAACTGATAGCCGGATAAATATTTATGATCCAAGTTTCAGGAAACAATGAATGAAAACATAATACAAGTGTTATTTGAGATAAGAGCACATTGTTTTGGTTGCAACCAGAGGAAATGGTATGATTGCTAGAATTGTGAAAATTGGGACAGAAGAGGTTGAACGGAAAGGTCATTTGTGTGAAGTAATTTAAAAGGTTTTCAAACAAATGCAAATTCCCAGCAAAGAATGCTTTCGATTTTTTTGTAACATAAAATCCTGCTCTTCGTCAGAAATGCAAAACAGAAATCTGCAAACAATAATATTTCGAGCTCCATCCAATTATCGTAAAAAATTAATCATCTTGCCGTACTCGGTATGGTATCATAAAACCCATTTTAGAAGTCTTGCCTACCAATCTTGGTACGGTCGTGTCGGGACGAAGGTGGATGCAGCACAACAATAAACACTCCACTTCTCAACTGAACGTCGTCGGACGGGTGGAGTGCTGAGATGATTACACAAGTGATTTATTCGATCGTTACATGGACCAAAGGCTAACTAAGTGAAAAAGGCTTGAATTGAACAGCAACACCATCTTGACTGGCTTGGGTGCATTTGGAAACTTGAACGCATGCAATGCCGGTCGTCTCCTTCCTCGCCTCATGTATCCAAGTCGAGTCGCAGCAATGCAAGAAACCAACCTCATCAGCATGTGAGATATGTACATGATACTGCACTTCCAGCACTGTTCACCGTCCATGTTGATGATATTGATTTTTTCTTAGCGTGACGCGTCCTCCCCGCACCGCGTACGCTTTCTTGCAGCTGGGACTCGAAAAAGGAAAAACAGCATTTTCTTGTTAGCAGCTCCGATGCAGAACAACATTCTCACGACAACAACTCGAGATCGATCTTTAGGTGTGCCTTTAACACCACACCGATATTCCACAAGGTTTCTTGTGTTACTTTTTCGTTTCCTTGCTTATTTCATCATTTTGTTTTTTTTTTTCATTAATTTGTATTTTATGCACTCCTCGCGTTTCACCTGGTCGTGAATGTTGTGTTCCGAGTCGATTTCGACTAAGCTATAAATAAAATACGTAAGGATTTGGGCGGTGAGTTCATCAAGGGAATTTTTTATCTGGTTGTTTGTTACTTCTCTCTAGGCATAATGTTGTTAAATCACGCAGCTTTTGTGAGGTGGTCGCCGTTCTTAACTGATTCAGCGCGTAGTTGTCGGAGTTTTACGAATTTGAATTGTTACAGTCCTGCTAGCGATGATCTAATTAGCCCAATTCGCTTGTGAAAAGTGTTTGTAGGTCGTGGGTAGGGACAATATATCAAACGTGACCTTTTTAAGAGAGACAGTTCGCTGGATTTTCAATCAGCATTGGAATTTGACCTACACTTATTTTTCGATATTATTAACATCCTCGAATAGCCTTTTGTGATTGAATATTTCATTCGAATCAAAATTTACAATATTTTGCCACATAATTAAATCCCTCATTGCGCGCGCTATGTATCTTGTTATAATGAATGGCTCAACAATTTAAAAATTTTAAAAAATTTTGCTCTAGATTGAACTGTACAATTTTCAGGGCGAATTTTTAAGTCTCACTAATTGAGTTAAAATTCAAATGCAATAAATAGTTGGAAACGAAATTAATTCTCTTACATTTGAAATTTTATTGCTGAGTCTCAAGAAGTATTAAGGGGTTACACCACAGTAGAGAGCGAAAATTTAACGTTTTTCTGCGATTTTTTTTTAAGTGGAAGGAAAAGTAAAAAAGTAATTCTCTTTAATGATGTTGGTTAAGCATGTTTTGAAGTTTTTAAAAAAAATTTGTTAATTAAAAAATATTACAAAATGGCTGCCCAACAGCCGTTTCTGCGGAACGGTTTTTTTTTGGAGGGGCTCCGCGGCACGCAGTAGAAGTGCACCAAAAATTAATCTGGAACAAAATAAAAAAAATTTTCTTAAAGAACATTAGTATAGCTAGAGAAATACGTAGGGGATTTAGAAAATATTAATTTTTGTCAAATTGGCGAGCATTTGAAAAAAAAAGTGTACTTTCCTTCAAAAAAACCGGCACTTATTTGTAGCTAAAAAATCGAGATATTTACTTATTGAAAATCGGCTACGTATTTCTATGCGGAATGTTGTTTTAAAGATGTGATATTAATTTGGAGTGAAAAAATAAAAAATTGTTTGAGTTATGCTGCGTGCCGATTTGAAAAAACGTGTTTCGAGAAAAACGCGTTTAAAGTTTTGACTCGTGTTTCAAGTATGATAAAATAAAAAATTTTGATCATTTAATTTTTTTTACCTTCAATCAATAACCAAATTTACTTTATACATCGATAACGTCAGAATCCACTTTCAATTTTTTTGCCGAAGCACTGACACCGGCCGAATCTTCCTCCGCCTCATATCTGTTCAACGGTCGTCGTTTCGTCACGTTGGTCCGTCGCCGCGTCTTATACGATATTTTTGGGCTTTTAGAGCTTGCTACACTTTCTTTTCACTCATTGTAACTCACATAAATGTAAAAGCTACAAATAACGTGTGAGAAATTAGCACTGCAAAAAAATCGTAATTCGAATAACTTCCATGCAAAATTTACGTCTTCTCTCAACATCAAAGGACACTGTACTACTGAACTTTGTGTTCAACATGCTTGAAAATGTTTCTAACGACTTATATTAGTGTATTAGAGAAGTTGGGAATCGTATGATAAGACATAATGCTGTACCCAATGAGCAGGTGTCGCATCTATCGCAGGTAGTCATTTTCGAGCAGTCGGGAAGAGTCAAAAAAGTGCTCGAAATTTCTTTGAAAACAATTTCCAGCAGGTATGAAACCATTTGCCTCTTATTCTAGAGGTTTCAAAGGATTTTTTAAGCCAATAAAAAGAAAATCAATTTTCTGAAATTTCTACTGTGGTGTAACCCCTTAACTATTTTTATAAAAATACTGAAACAATAAAAAACATAGTTTAAAGTTTAATAAATCATACTTTGTATATGGAGAAAGCAAAATACCTCTCTCCACATACAAAGTATCATCTTATCTATTATACATTGGATTCTCAAAACTTTGCAGGTAGAGTACAGGTGGGGTTTTTTTTCAATGTGGTATCTATCCACCGTAGGCCTAATCCACGTTTGTTTTTACTTGATCTGGTTATTTTTTTAGTAAATTATTATGATTTTGCTAATTATTTTCTTTTCGATTTATTTTAAACAGAAGTTATTAATTTCAATAATCATTCCACTTCGGACTCTATTTCTATGTTTATGTTTTCCTCTTCATCATTTTCTTCTCCTTCTGTTGTCTCCTTTATTTGCATGGATTCAGCCAGGGAACAAGGTGCATCTAAATCATCAGTAGGGTCGTAATCATTGGTGCTGCTCATCTCGGGTGATACATTTAAGCACGCCTGACCATGAAAATTATCACAAACTAGCGAACAATATAACCCAACTTTTCTGCAGCCGCAGTTTAAGCTGCAGCCCTTGGTGAAGTTACAAAAAATTGTATTTAGCAAAATTTCTGGAGCAGGTGGAAGCAAAGTTTTATTTGGCTCCAAATGGTATCGTTGAACTTCCATCCTCAATCTCTAGAAATAAGCTGACCGTACTTCTGATTTATAGACCCTTAAGTTGGGAGCAGTCTTGCAGAAAGAGCATTCAGAAATTTGATAAACAGCGAAATAAAGTTCAATTAAACGGCAAGAAAACTGAAGGGAAAAGTACGGGAACATGTGTCACTAAAATTTTGTTCACCCCTGCCATGAGCATATTTTACACACCCCACCTTTTAAAAACTCGAATTGATTTGAACAATGTAAAAAGCCTCATTCCTAACTTTTATTTCTCTTTACTTTGGTCAATCCAGAAGTAAAATACACTCGGCAATAATCATTTTCATCGTGCTCAAATCGCTCATGAAATGAAATTAATAATATCTTATTCTGAAAGACCTAACAATCACGTTGCTTTTCAATAGTATATATATACAATTTTACAACAAAAATTCAAAGCATTCATAAGCTAGTCGGCATCGTTTCCATTTCAGCATACAGAGAAGCTTGTTTTAAAATATCCTGATCGATAGCATGTGTAAGTAGACCTATCTCCAAATTGATATGTCCAGTTTCTTCTTTCAGTTTGGCAATGGCTTTTTTTATGTTAATTACAGGACCTAAAACACGCAAAAAAATAACATTTAAAAAATTACTATCCTACTCTAGCTCAATCCATCTTACTTCCATCCGACATACTATTCCCACGTTGTTCCATCTGTACTTTAAGGCTTTCATTTTCAGCAATTATTTCACTCAACTCGTTCCCAATATCTTCACGCTCTTTTTCAATATCATTGACAGCTGTTTGAGTGTTCGATAGTTCTATCGAGACGTCTTTGTATTGTTTGATTAGATTCTGAAGATCATTATTCAAATGTTTTTCTCGACTTTCGATTTTTTCCATAGCAAATGTTATGGTGCTTTGTAGTTTGCGCAGCTGACTGTGAGTGTCTTCGGTAGACTAAAATAAAAATTCAAACTATCAAGTCTGATAAAATGACAAGGAGTTTTTATAAAACTCACAATTTCAATTTCCGATTTATAAGTGGTCATTTGTTTTAAATGCGCCCGCCAGTCTCGGGGATCAGCTCGGATCACTACTTTCAACTGTGGCAGTACTCTTTCTAGCTCAAGCCTGAAAATTGAAAAATCCACGACCATTAATCGAAAGCAAACTACACTTGAAATAATCTACCTCCAATTCTCCACTTCGTTAAAGTTGTCGACTTGAAAGTCCCTGGCCCGAGGCATGGCCGAGGATCTGTTTGTCGAATGTCCTGGCATCAGTTTCAAATCCAAAAGAGAATTGTGTTCATCTTCACTGTCATCGCTGATCATTGCGTTTTGCTCCTCTTCTAGTCTTTCGAGAATAATTTCAGCATCGTTGTCCATATACTCTGGCTGAGTTTCTTCTTCCTGTTTGACTTTTGGACGGTTGAGGGTGACCTGTAAGAATGAGATTTATTTTTTTAATTGGTATTATCAACATTATTTGAAACACGCTTATATAAAAGATTCACACTACGCACACGAACGGAGATAGCAGCTCTGAGGGGAGACCCAGCTAATTAGAAATGGCTTCGATCACAAATCACTTTGCGTCACTATCGACGGAAAAACCGGCAGACGGACGAATGGTCAGTGAAATGAGGACGGCAGAACTAAAGAAGGCACACGCCTCCATCGAAAAATATGTCTTATCAAGGAAATCAAAGGCTCAAAGGACCCCTTCTGCGAAGGAAGATATTGAGGGGATTTCTGGAGAACTCGAAACTCCACCCCTGAGGCCGTCATCGTGAAACTCCCATAAAATGGATTATAGACGGGATTATAGAAGAGAAAATGCTTGCCAAACGCAAGTGAATCCTACGTAAAATGTTGCAGGCCACCTAAGTGCGGAATAATAACTAAAAGTATGTAAAAGATAGCATGCTGGAATTGGTGGATGCCTTCGAAGTAATCTACGCTTGTCGAACGAACTGGTGAACGGCAGACAAAGAGTACCAGCAATTGCACATGGTACACCGTTCAACCGAAACGACATCCGCACACCTCTTCTAAAAAAGACTCGGGAAGCATATATAAAGACGAAAGAGACTTAGGGGATAGATACACTCCCAGGAAGAATCCTAGATAGTGAAAAAAAGAGACGGAAGCCGCAGGAAAATAGTGGGTGGCTGTGGAAATCAGGCGGTGTGTTGCGCACATGAGGCGCCGCGATTTGATCTGAACAGCTGTGGAAAGTAAACGGGCCATGAATCTAATGACCCATCGAGTCAAAATTGAGATTATAGACTTCAATTGGCTCACATATGATGAGGAGTTGATGACAGATATAAAGCGTGACTTGGTGAAGGAAGTAAATAGTGAAATAAAGACCAATTTGTTCCCTCTAAACTCAAGAAAGTAGAGAAGAGTGGTGATAGAACTAGACGAAGCACCATCCCTGGAAATCTTCATAGCTGGTAGAGGCAGGGTGAGTGTGCTATACGCTCGAGTGAGAAGCTACCAATTTCTAGGCTACAACCACACAAAAAGCAGTTCCTAGGGTCCAGACAGTAGTGGCAGGTGTTGGAGATGTGTTTATTCCGCCCATTGTGCGAGAAGCTGCTCTGCAGAACCGAAAATAATGGAAGGAGCTCAGTAATTGACAAACTTGCATAGAAAAACAAAATATTTTTACTTTTCGACAGTTATAGCTTCAACCGGCATTGGAAAAATGCTTGGCGCCGTCAAGTTTATGTCAATCAAAAAATTTCGCCACACGAAAAAGTATATAGTAACTTTTGCCATAGATTCAACTTTGCTTTTAAATTTTGGCGAATGCATGATTGTTTGTAGAATTATATTGATACAAATTCATGCATGCATAGCCCATTTCTTAAATAGAGTGAAATGTTGAGCAACTCTTATCCTTGCAGACAGCTTGTGCCCTTAATGTTTTGACCATGTGTATGTAGGGCCTATTTAACGAGGTTATGTACTAATCCAGTATCTTCCAAACAGCAACATTCCCCACACAACAGATCACTCATGTGTTCAGTATTGATTGTTTCATTTTCATTTCTGACAACTTCAAATTAATCATATTCATACTTACTTTCGATATTTTCATTGCCTGCGTTGCTAAACAGTCGAGAACAAGTAAACAAATCGGCCCAGCTCCTTGTATCAATTTATTCGTTGGAAAATCAGTTGGAATATCCTGTCATTTCAAAACAACACCATTATAATTTACTTGACGAGATAATCAAATTCTCACCATTTCATTTAACACCGTCACAATTTTGGCTATTGTCTGATTCGGATCATCGAATTCCTGAGGCTGTTCAAAATGTTTCCCTAGTTTTCTTATTAGCCACGCACAAATCGATGTAAACATGAAAAACTGCTCACCAGGATTCGTGGACTTTACGAAATAGAACTTACTTAGCGGTTTCATTTTCATTTCGCGCAACAATTGCTTTTCGTAGCTTAAAATTTTCAACTTTTCTATTAGATCGTCGGGTTGAAATGTCGTCAATGGCAATATATTTGATTGCTCTTTTTCGAGTGCAGCTTGAAATTCAGATTGCATTTGGATGGAATTTCAATGAAATTATTGTTTTGGCTGGAGAGTATTCTTCGGCACGTGGAAATATTAAAAGAATCCACTGATAACGTGTAATTGTTTGATACGGAAATGGTTACTGTGGTAACCGGTAATCGGGTAGCTAGAGCAGTCTACTGGTAAATTTGAGAACTAGTCTACTGGCAAATTTGAGAACTATTATGGGATTTTGGGCGGTTGATGTATGAACTAAATGCTTGAATTTTAATGCCATAAATCGGGTATTATGCAGCAAAGTAACCAAAAAATCAGTGTTGAATACAATTACATGAGTCTCACCACATCCAATGACTAAATCTTACAGAATTTTAATCTATTTCTAATGAAATAAGAGTCACCGATAAAACTCACCATAAATTTTCGAACGCGCATTCGAAATTAACGCCTAATGCTTAGGGTTTAAGCCTGAGCTATTTATTCCCATTTCTGTCGCTATTTTATAGCAAGATGTTTTGACATTACTTTTTAATTCAAAACTAAACGGTCTGCGAAACTGTAAACAAAACGATGGAGAAGGACAAGTCAGGAATCGAAGAATTTACGGATTCATGCTCCCAAGATGACATCATTCAAGAATACAAAAAGCTCCTGGAGCGATACAGGCACCTGAAATCGATCTATGAAGACGATCAACAGAAAATCTACGAACTGAAACGCAACTGTGAAACTGCTGCGGCCGCCGAATCGTATTTGTCACAGGAACTGGAGTTGTTGACAGCATCCCAATCGGCGGAAATCGAGAGGGTGCAGGATAAGTATCAATTTGAAATTGATGATTTGAAAAGGAAACTAGTGGCAGCGCAAGCAGATAGTGATTGTTGGCAGCGCGATGCACAAACCTGTCGAGAGGAAAATGTCGAGTTGCAAGAAAAAATCAAGGGTCTGGAAAGTATTGACTTTAAAGAACATAATAATACAACGTCCGGAAGTATGGAGCGGGAGTTACAGCTGGCAAAAGAAAATTTAGAACTTCTTGCCAAAGTTGATGAATTAAGGGATAAAATAACATCGTCGATCATGACAATTGCTGAACGAGATGTGAGTATGGATTGTTTTCTTGTAGTGTTAGTTTCGCACGTAATTGTAGAAAATTATAACGAACTTACTCTTGTGAGTTTCGAACTTAATTTCATTTAAAATAGTCAAAACGTTAAAATTATTTGAATGTAGTAGCCAAATGAGAAATAGAGTCAGCCTAAAGTTTGTTTTGGTAAATATGTCTGAGGTTTTGTATAACACCGCTAACCAAATTCTTGATACATTTACCTTTTACCACAGGTTAGACCATTTTACAAGTCACGCCATAAGTAATTCGTTCATTCTAATCAGCTGATGAGCGTTCGTTTTATGGTGAATTTTTTCATTTATGCGTAGTTTCCGGTGGAAAAAGATTACGGTCCAGAGAGTTCCTAATTAGTTCATTAAATCAAAGGCGAAATATCGCTCTTATCTGTAATTGATCGTTCGCGGATCAGTTATGTGGGTTAGCCTAGGTAATATCAAATGGATGTCGTTTACGTTGCTTGCATTAGTCTACCAGTTTGGGCCCATTTCCCATCCTCCACTGGCTAGTTAGAGTCACCAAGGGTCACTCCGCTAAATTGAATCAGGCTGACTCAACATTAATGATACTAACAACCTCCGCTAACCTTGAAAGCTGTAGGAGACTAGAATGTTAATGCGTTTATTTTTTAAATCCGCACACTTGCAACAGTATGTTTAATGGTGACGGATAGCATCTGTAAAACGCAAGAGCCAAAATCGCCGCTCTACTGTCGACACAAATCGTCGTTCGTTTTGTTGATGTATAACTAATTGACTCAACTGCCATGCCTATGGCATATATTTCAGACTTAAAAACCGTTGCATGGTCTGACAGTCTGTATCACTGAAGGAATATATACCAATGAAGGGTCCGGTCCGGTCCAATGAATAAACGCGCGATCCGTCTCCTGGGTCCGTCTTTAATCCGCCTGTGTAAATGCATGCGTCACCGTCAACAGTGATTTCCGTGTTCCTTCAATTGGTTCTTATGAGTGTCCTGACCTGGTTTCTGTCATGGTATATTATTTTGCTTGATCCGAACATAAGCCTCAGAATCATTTCGAACCCTGTCATTGAGAATGTTCTTAATGTACTCGAGATATTTATGCAAACTAATCGTTGCAGTTTCGTTAATTCCTTGTTATTGGTCTTGCTCTCTGCTGCCTTTTATCACCAAATTCAACTCAACTACACATGTGAATATACATATAGTAGGCCACTCGAGGTTTGAGGCCCCAGACATTGCAGTATGCAGATCAGCACGTGAAAAGGGCTGTGCGATTTTAAATTAAAAATGTAATTTATTATAGCCCTCCAGCTCAGTTTCGTAGAATCTTGTTAGGTGCCGAGTAATATCTAGCACCACGTGCTTTCTTGTGAAGAGTAAAAGTTCAGCTTTGCCATACTTGCCCTAAGACCTATATTCTTAGCCTAGATTTGAATGTGAACCAGCACGATTGCATAAGGGCCGAAAAAGTTTGTCGAAACGGATCCCTTATAAGGACCACAATCTCTTCGGTATGCATCACCGTCTCAAAACCACTGGCCCTAAAATTTTACAGACGCTCGTTGACTTCAGGGCCCAAAAAAATCGCAATATATTCCTCCCTTGCGACGATGCCATGCCAACAACTATATTCTCTGCCTTGGCCTCCAAAAAGATAACCTCGATTTGCTTTTTTTTGAGCGAATTCCAATGCTCAAGATTTCATGGTTTTATTCACCCCGTATTGAACCGAGGCGTTGATGATACTTGCAACAGAAACGTTGAAAGTCCCGTAAATATTTATGAAAATTGCTAACGTGAGTTTTTTTTTTTTATTTTATCCAGTCAAATTATTGTTTGTCAATTTAGAAACAAAATTGCTAGCTAATACACATTTCATAAAATTTGATGTGTGATGGTAATATGAGCCCTTCAGTAACAATATGAAAATACTTGCAGGGCAATAATAAACTGCATTTCAAATGAAGAAAAAAAGAGTTTTATTTCGAAATAACAAATTGAAAAGTTGTTTTTAATTAGCTATTGACAAAAATCGCACACATCATGGTGTTTTTCACATCCTGCACTTTCGTTATGTCCCCACATTTCGCAGGCAAGACATTGCACCCAAAGCTCGCCTTGTTTATCTTCAGAGAACAGTGATTCCAAGAACACGTAAGCAGCTTCGTCTTCTCCAGGGGTTTCTACAACAATTTCCATTGAATGCCGTGAGTCAATTGACTTAATACCATCAGAATCTGAGTCGGAAGGTGAAAATTTGGGAGCTCATATGCCACGCACACAAGTGGTCCATATTACAACCTTCACTGTATTTAAAAAAATAAAAATAAACAAATCGTGCTCTTTTCTTTAGAACAGTGAATCCAGGAAATTTAATAATGACTTTTATCCAGGTAGCTTGTTCTAGACGGAACACTGTGCGTAGAGAGCTCGGCTTCTTCCCTTTAGAAGGCTCAGCTGCCGCTCCCCTTGCAATAAATGTACGAATGCCATAATTAGTAATCAAATTTGAAGTAAATAGCAAGCAAACGAGAAACTGACGTTAATCGTGTAAACTTTGGTTGATGCCTGCTAGTCAGTACGCCAGTTATTTCTCTGAAAATCTTGCAGTAAGAACATGAACTTTAATTTAATTTCCTCCTCATTTTCAGCGACAAATGGAAATTTTCAAGGAACAAATCGAATGCTTGGAAGAAAATCTTCAAGCGAAACGAGAGGAAGTTGATGAAAAAACTCAATTACTGGAGAGCTCGCAGGAACGAGCTATGGAGCTAAGTGCAGAATTAGCATTGTTAAAATCGACACCTGAAAATATGAGTGAGTTGATATTGCATTTAATCTGACTGATTTCATATAACGAATAAAAAGTGTTTTGGAATTAATTTACACAATTAATAGTTGCTTATGCAATATCGTGTATATGAATTTCAATACAAAATTCCAGTAGTCTCAAATCTAAATTATATTTCACTTTTAAAACCTGTGAAAATTATTTTTGGTAGATCGCAAAGGAAACTCGCTATTCGCTGAGGTCGATGATCAACGGCAACAAATGAAACGGATGCTAGCAGCACAAAAGAAGCATTACATGCACATGAAAAAATGCTACAATGAAAGTGAACAGGAAATAAGAAGACTAAAACGAGAAAATGCTGCTATGCACAAAGAGATGCAGGTTTGCGCAACGATTTTCTTGAGTGCTGACAAACGGTATAAAGGTAGAAAACAACTTTTGAAGTTTCATTGAAAAGTGGAATAATATACTTTGGTTTATCCACAGAAAAGTTAAACGAGCGTATTCTACAACTGTTGAAGCAAAATGAAGGGCTTGAGAAAAAATTGATTTGGACACAAGAGAAACTGGTAGCATTATCGCTGGATAAAGGTATAAACTGGCTGGATTCGATGCTGGCATTTTGCAAGTAAGTTTTAAGATTTCTTAAATCGAAAATTATCGATGAACCCAAAATCCTTTTGAATCATTTATTTTACTGATTAAATCCAATCCGAAATTTCTCAGGACAGAAACGGAAGAAATGAAAGAGCAACTTCGAAGTGTTCGCATCGAAAAAGGCATCCTGGAAGAAAACCTACTTAAATCACAACAAGAGCTGGCGAAGTAAGTATTCCAAGATATTTGAAAAGTATATTTGCAAATAAATTTTAAACTCTCTCAGGTGGAGATTCGAAGCACTGAAATCTCGGTGCATTATTATTGATCGGGAAACACTCCTGGAAGAGAACAAAATCAATTTCAAAGCAATTGAATTTAGTGTTTCCAAAAAGATGTTAGAAAGAGCCCAACCAAAAATATTCGCCACGAGCACACCTAGCGTTGAATCGACTCAAACCCCTATACGAGTCGAAAAACCAAAAACTCCGTATATTAAAATGTCCGTCAATGAATCAATAGTTGATTTATCAAATACACCTGAAAGTAGATCAGAAATACAGGAGGAAAATAATGCAGCAGTAATGAAATCTGAAGGACTACAACCACGTCTCTGTTTCTCATCACAACCTAGTTTCATTGTTACCCCAACTTCTTCGCGTAAGTGTAGCTATCCAGATGTTTATGAAAACCCATCGCGAAACGAACCAGAGGAAAATCCAGATGAGCATTTACCGTCAATTAGCTCTCTCAGATCCTCAGATGCAGCGACATCAGATTTACAACCAACAGTTAAGTTCGCAACAGATTTGAGTACTGCTTCTAAGAATCGTGTTTTTGGCAAAACGAATTTCAAAAGGAAACAGGAAACATTCAATGATAAATCCGAAACGCCAAAAGAAAGTGAATCATTTGAAATATATGAAGATACTGTCTGTACGCTACCCGTTATCAGATGTACAAACGTCGATACTTTATTGGAAAACCCACTAAGCAAACAGTCCGAAACATCCGAAAACAAGTCAGTCGGTTTTGAAATCTACGAAGATACGGTTTGTCGTGTTCCTGTTGTGAAAATAGATACAATCCAAGACGTGCCAAAAGAAAATCTTCCGACTGAAAAAGAAGCCAATGAAAACAAAAAGGAAACAATTTGGTTTCCTGATAAGTTGAATTATTCGAGTCCGGTGTTAGTTGAGCACAATGAAAATTCTCCTACGAACCCACATTCGATACTTGTGAAAAGCCGTAGTCTACTCGACGATTTGAACGAAACTAAGACAGTTACGTTCAGTCCGGAGCTTACTACGGAAATAAAAGATGAAAAAGATGCTGAATGTAAACCGGATGTGCAGCCAGCTCCTCGCAGTAAGTCGCAGGTCTTTGTTAAGCGAATTGTAGTCAAATCAAATTTTAATAAGAAGCATTAAGCTAGTAAGAAATAAAACTTTAAAGATATTATTTACATTCTAAAGACATAAGATTTATTAGTATGGAAGTATTGGTGTTGAGGTCGGATGCGTGTATGCGTGTGTACATTCAGTAAAGTAAAATAATCGCAAATGTTTTACTTTAGAACATTTCGCAAATTTCATCATTTCATAGTCAATCAATTTAAAATAGTTTCTTTCCAAATCAGCAAGAATTAAATAACGACCAAAAACCAAAATATTACTCATTCTCAAAGCAGTTCAGTTATGTTGTCAAAAACAAAATCCTGGTCAAATAATTTTTTTTTTATTTGATGTAACTCGGTTTACAGGCTCACCAGACATTGCGAGAAAAATTTCAAACTCATTGATTATTCATTGTTTTCCTCATGCTTTACATGCTTTATTATTTAGCTTGATATATTAGACGACACATTTAGTTGGTTCTGTCGATTAATTTAGTAGCTTTTGAATGAGTTTTATTTTATTTTCATCGTAAAATAATCTTTTTTTCTATCGGCCAATATTAGAATGTTTTAGATCCTAAAACGTTTAGAACAAATTAGCCACTTTCTAACGAATTAGACAAACCTGAGAATTGCATTAGGTATCGTGTTACGGTTTGAGGGTTTCAAAAAATAAACATCTGAGTGCTAACAACAGTATATTCCATTGATCCACATCATCAGTAAAAACGTGATTAGCTATCACCACAACAGACATTGATATTTACAAGAAAGATGTGGAAGGTTAAGTTTTTAATTTATTTAATTTTTTAAGCTACTAAGCTGAAAATATTTCAATATTGAAAACATTCCATATACACTTGCTCACAAAATTATTCGCACTAGCATGCCTTAAAAAGTCTAAAATACGTTGAAAAAATAAGCAGAAATATTTATTTACGATTTTTGAGGGGAAGAACAATCAACTAAAAACTATTATTAGTTACGTTCGAAAAAGAACGAAATTAAATATATTACGTTTGTGTAATCGATATAGCCACAAAAATTATCCGCACAAACTACAAAAATGGTGAAAATGCGTAAAAAGCGCATTTTTTTAGAATGGTACTTAAGATTGGCATATGTGTATGTCCTCTCGAATGTTTCTGTTGTGGTTTAGTTTCGTTTAAAAAAGTGAAACATCACTAGAGGAAAAGAAATTATTTGGTAAATTCGTTTGCAAAGTGACAACACGTCGTGAAACTGGTGAATTAGTGGGAAGGCCTTATACGGTGATGAGTAAATATTGTTATGAAGATTCTATGGAAAATAAAAACGGAAGAGGATGAACAATTTTTTAACAACAAAATGAACATATTATTTAATAAATGAAGGGTAAACCCCAAGAAACCATTACAATTGCACACTGAAGAAGGATGAAAACTAATAAAAAGACCTATATCTAAAAAAACTGTACGTAGAACTTTAAGAAGAATTAACTTAAATGGCAGAGTTGCACGTCAAAAGCCATTCATTTCACAAATGAACCGAATCAATTTGCTCGAAAAACGTAAGTAAGGGCTCAGAATTCTGGAAAAATGTGTTTTACATTAATGACAGCAACGATGGAAGACAAGTTGTTTGAAGGAAACCCAATATAGAGCTTGAAAAAAAAAACATTTGCAAGCGGCAGTAAAACATGGTGGTGCAAACGCAATGGTGTGGAGTTTGGTGCAGGCTATTAAAAAGATCAAAGGAGCGAATAATTTTGTGAGCAAGTGTATATTACCATATCTTATGTAATCTGACTTATCTTATGTAATCAAACTCCAACAAATTACATAACACACATTTCTGATACGTATAACATTTTTTAACACATATCACATATTTTCAGTACATATTTTGTATATTCGCGCAAGAACGTCAAAGCATTGAATATTTAGTAAGTTTCAAAATCGAAATATCCGATTAAAATAGGGTCGTTATAGCGAGACATATAGTTAATGAAATATACTTCCCAATATGTTTGACAGATTTTCTCTGCAGTCATCGACAATTCTGTTTATTATATTGTTTGGCTTTACATTACTTAGGTTAGGTTGGCCTTACATTTCTTAAATGTAATTGAAATCTATTAAATTTAGATTACTACAAAATTTTCTTATGTTGATCCTTTCTGACTTGATATATTTTTCATTTTTGACGTATTCTAAAAAAATAAAAAAGCCTAAAAATATTATATAAAAATCCGGGAAGGTTTCGTAGATAGCGAGAGCTATCCGTTCAATGCAGCAAATTATTGCGAAGATCACTTACAGTACGATAAAAGCGCGTGAGAAGAAATAAGTCCTGATATCTGTCCGTTCCAGCTACAAGAGTTTTACCCACACCAGCCAATCAGGTCGCGAAAGGAATGACATGGTGAATACATGTACATTCAGGGGCGTCAGTTCACATTCAAATAACATTCATGGAAAAATGAATTTTGAGAATGCGAATAATGAGTTTTTATCATCGCCTTAAGCTGCGTACACATAGGGCCAACGGCCAAGCCATTCGTTGGTTCGGGTTTGCTTACTGTGCACGAAGAGCCAACCTTGGCGTTGGTCTTGGTTGCCGTTCGCTCTGCCGGCGGTAACATCAAAGCGTTGGCGATGTATTGGCCTTGGGACTTCGATATAGTGTGGACGGTTGTTCGATCATCGTTCAGCGCGGACCGCATCCAACACCTTAGTCCCGAGTCATTGGCCCGAATCACTTCCTGTGCAGACGGCACAGCTAACACCAATAGTTGAGCAACATTTGGTCAAACTGTTATTGGCCGTTCGTTGGCTCTATGCGTACGCGCCTTTAATGAGCGAATAATGAGGTTTTATCATTTCGCATAGTACAACCCTGTCCTTAAAATGAGTGGATCATATCATGACTAATGCAGTTTCCTGTCGGCTAATATGTTGTTCATGTGAAAGTGTTTGATGCCCATTTCTTTCTCATTTCTATGATGACTTTCCACTTCAAATCCGGAAAAAACCACAGGAAAAACTTTTTCCTTTTTCACCGGATTGTTGTCTTTTGGAAGACTATTATTATCATCACATATCGTCGCTGTGAAATCAAACCGGCATATCTGCAAAATACACATTTTTCACTAGAGCGCTTTAAAGTTTTCGCATGTGGGCTATTTCCGCGTGAATGCAAAGCGGCAAAACACCATTAGACGGGTTTTTATTCAACTTTACGATATGCCGGTGCGACATAAAAATAGAGGGGAAAATAAGGAATTTTTTGATACCAAAAACTCAAAAACTCAATTTTTGCACATATGCCGGTTTGATTTAACAGCGACGATATGTCGACGGGAATACAAAACCGATTGCTATTTATAGCCATGGTAGTAGTTGCTTCGTGGGGAAGTTTTATTCTATCCCGTGTGAGAGTTTCGAGAAGAGGGTTTTCTCGAAGGTGTTCTTTAACTCAACTCGCTCGCTATTGATAAAGTTTCCAATGGGACACAAATAAATTTTGAGGCGAAATTTAGGGTATAGAGAATTTAACTATAAATTGATTAGTAGTTAACGATCCAATTCATCTTATGAACTCACTACGGTTCCCCATTGTTCCCACCACGTCTGATTAATTTGAATATTCAAAGCAAACTGACACTGCGTAGTTTTCCACACAAACAAAATGTGTCTGAAAATTCATGCGTTGCCACGTGTTGCCAGCGAGTCTCTATCTAAACATTTTTGGTGTATGCTGATAAATTGCAAACTATTCAGGCTATGAAAGTCAGTGTTCAGTACATAATTGATACGATAGAGACCCAAATAACCGAAAATTGAAATTGAAAAACACAATGAACAATGCCGTTATTATTTATACAATAATAATAGGCGTATTTTTTGCTCCTATCTATAACAGAACACTGCAGACGCATTGGGAACAACAACAATTCTCCCTTTCCATAACAGGAGTTGTTGTTGTTTCCAATGTGTCTGCACTGTTTAGCATTGTTATGTTATGGATAAGGGGAGTAAAAAAAGGCGCCTAATATTACGCTTGAAAATACCTTTTAGACTATTTCAAACGTGTGTATATTTTTTTCGTTTTAATGGACTAACTGGACGCGCACTTTAACTCTAACCAATCGGACAACTTAAACAAGCAGGTCACTTAATGCCATGAATGCAATACACTTTTCGAAATAGTATTGTGCTTTGTTTTGAATTCATGTTTGCAGTGCGTTGAAGATTCATGCTACCAAATATTGTTTAGAAATGCTGTTTTACAAATTGTTTGCGTTTTTTTTTGCATTCTTTCTGTTGTGATATTTTAATTGTTGTACTTGTTGATACACAAATGCACCACTAAATGAGACACAAACCCCTCTTCAAAAATACTCCTTCAAAATGAATACGAAATATACAACACTTATTGCGAAAACCAAAATTATTTTAGACTTCTATTAGAGTTTCTATACCTTTATATCAGCATCGATGTTTCTGGTACGAAAGCTAATCAGCACGGGCCGAAGAAATAAAGTCTGGAAACATCAGATATAATAAAATAAGTTGCATGTTCTCAATCTCACAGTTATATCACTTTTCCAACGATCAGTTATACGAAAATAATTTTTTTACAGAGGTACTATTTGAAATAGTAGGACACATCCTTCGCAATGAACGTAATTAATATAACTGATGAATTTTAATCAAATCCACAGCGACACTTTTTAAAAATATATATATTTCCACAAAACATATCACATAACACAAGAAACATTTAAATAAATCTACAATTTAACACTAATTCATCACTTAGTATCCTTGATTTCTTCATAAATAACCACTGGCTCAGGAATCTGATCGAGCGGCATTGGTTCGATTGGCTCAAAGTTTCCAATTGTATCCAGTAGCTCAACATGCTCCATGCTCGGATTCGTATCGAAATACTGCAATGGAATTTCATAGCCAGGTGAGTTAGTATCACGTGGTAGTTGTCGAATAACATCAAATCGATCTGGAGTCCAGTGCGATCGTTTCAAGGACGTATAGAACGGCAGATGGCCGCTCTGACGCCATTTTGACCATGCGTACGAGGTCATTGCCAAAATGGCAACCAGGCAGATCACTATAATTAGACCGTGCAACATCAAACTGCGGAAATTCCGTACTGACAGGGTGGACGAGTCAACCGGTGGTTTTGGCAATTCGATTGACTGCTTCCACAGACTCGCTGCTTTCGCATCTTCTTCTTGGCTGTCCGAGGAAGGAAATGTAACACATTCTAACCCGTATACATTGATTCGACTGACAAATTTCTCATAGCGGAAATGTTGGAAGAGATCTGGTCGCTTACGAGCAATATCCAGCACCCATCGGCAATCCCATTGGTTTTTGTTCATAATTATGTTGACTTCTGGGTTTGGATTGAAATCCGCTGGAAGTTCGATCGAACGCAATGAGTTTCCAGTCAGGTCTATTTTTATCATCGTCGCTATCGATGCGTGGAAAACATCCATCGATAATGTTTTCAGTCT
Organism: Nemotelus pantherinus; assembly: GCA_963978885.1. Classification (NCBI taxonomy): domain Eukaryota; kingdom Metazoa; phylum Arthropoda; class Insecta; order Diptera; family Stratiomyidae; genus Nemotelus; species Nemotelus pantherinus. Next base: position 9,396,662 of record OZ022266.1, read on the forward strand.
ATTATTCTGTAAATAAACAAACTTGAGCTGCTGGGCATTCATGAAGCTATCATTTCGCAATGTTGCGAGCACGTTGTAGCTCAGATCCAAGGATTCCACTTTTGAGCAATTCACCAGCCTGAAATCCTCCAATGAATTATTACTCAGATTTATCGAAATTAACTGCGAATTGTCTACCACAATCAGATTCGAAATTGTGTTGTCGAAGATAAGTAGATTAGTTAGATTCCCGGGGTTTACCACTTGTACATCAGCGAAAGACATATTAGTGACTTGCAGTTCCTGCAACTCTCCTGGGAGTTTCTCAAGAACTTTTGCATTTATCATTTTAGTTGATAGCTTTAAATGTTCACAGTGCATGTTTTGAAAGAACTCTTCTTCCTCTATCGATAGGCAAGGTTCATTGATGGACAAGGTCCTTAGATTTTTCAAATTGTCAAACGCTGCATTCTCAATTCTCTCAATTTGGTTCTGCTGCAAGACTATCATGTCTATAAGACCGGTGGCCTTAAATGCGTCACGACTGATTTTCTTGAATTTATTATTCTCAAAAAACAGTTCTCTCACACTTGCGATGCTCCGAAACAAATTACCTGTCACATAGTCAAAATGAAAATTTTGAAACATTGCCACTTGCAAGCTACTGTTCACATCAGGAAGATGCTCCAATCCAAATGTTGTCGCGTTCGAGCAGCGTCCGTCCATTGATACTTTCTGTATATTTTTAAAGCGATTTAAAAATAAGTCACTCAGCTCGCTACCGTAACTAACATCCGGTTGCCCGGTGTCTGTTTCATTCAGTGCCAAGCAATCTATATTGATCGGTAATTTCATTCCCGTCTGCAAAGTGATATTCGCCCGGATCACGCACAATAGCTCATTGTCACTACAATCACCGGTAATCGCAGTGGTGTTTGGGGCCGCGCCAGAAATGTCCTGAGTTATTGAACTGTTTTGAAAATCGACAGTTGAAACATTGTTAGCGGACACTAATTGAATGATTTTCAATATCACAGTTGTCACGTAAAACGCACTCTGCACCGAGCTAGCCATCATTGTCCGCGAAATCGAAACGTATCTAATTGACTCGCGATCTGTACATTCGTCCGATCTATTCGTAAATACTGAAAGGAATTGGTTTGGCGCTTGAAACGCGATTCGCAACAGCCGGATAGAAAGTATGTGAATAAACAAATGGATTTAGAATAAATTTATGGTACAGTGCCTGTCAAAGTGTATTGATCACGCGTTGGAATAAATAAAATTTTAACATTTCGATAAAAAAAAGATTTAAATTTAAAGACTATGCTATTTCGCCTGTCGATTCTTATAGTTTGTCATTCAGTGTATTTTATCAAGCAAAATCGGATTTCTTCGCTACATCAATGTTGAGAACACTTATCATCTTATCGTATCATATACTTCAGGATCTCTTGGAAGGCAACTGCGAGGTACACTAACGCAGAGTTACGTTTTATCTACGGTACTTCATTCGTCAGAGTAAAGACATAATTCAGGTGGATTTTTCCAAGTTCTTTGGTAAAATTCACCTGAATTATGTTGAGGTTCTTTCAGTATCACTTTGTTTGGCGTGAAAAAAGGCGTATCATCTTCATGCCGAAGTACAGACTCTGTTCAATGAATAAGGACTACATTGGTTATTGTTGGTTTAAACAATCTCTTCTCTTATTCTGAGAAAGAGTAATACAAATTAAATTATTTAGATGTTTAACAAAAGATAAATCATATCAAATATATTTTGCAAATCTTGTTGAAAGTAAATAAGTACAAAAATATTTATACTGTTCGTACATATTCAAACGGAAATTACAATTTAAGATACATACAAGAAATATCAATCCACATTAGAGACTTCAGTCAAAGGTTTCATAAAATTATTCAAAGATGATTTTGTTTATTTTCTACTTTTTTTGCGATGCTGTTAAATAATACTACGAGCTTGACCGAAGATAATCTTTAAAAATTATCATATTAGCATTAAAAAAATGCTCAATGAATTATGCATAGATTATCAGTTAGTATTTTGTTTGTAAATATTCTTACTATTGTTTGTTCCTTTGACATCGGCTAACAAATTTATTCTACCAATCGGAGATATATTTCGATAAGATCTTCGTTCGAATCGGATAACTTGGCAGACACGAACCATCTTTAAACACTTTTAGACACTTCTGCCTGTCTCTCTGATTCAATCAATCGTATATCGAAACCCACAATGTTAAGCTCAGATTCGGTCTTTCGGTGAATCTCTCTTCTAGTGGTTTACTGTTGGAGGTTGGCAGGACATCTCGACTGAACCTAAATCCAGAAGAAAGCCTGCTAAAGTGTGGCAAAAAAAAATAATTGCTCCTGAAGCAGCGTGCTTTAAAAAAACCGCTACTTTGGACAAGGGCGTATATAGAAAATGAGGTAGACTTGCTCCAAGAAAGAAAAGGGACACTAGGAATTAATGGTTCGTCATGAACACACAACACACAAGAACAAATGTACCTTCCACAAATTAAAACTCTGATTTTTTTTTAATTCACTTCAAAAGCAGTATAGCATACGGTGCCATCTGTCACCCTCTAATTTGGAGTAGTAACATAAGATCTTTCTTCTCAGGCGCGAGACAACTCGTTACTCTATCGCTAAGTATCATCACAACTCTCATTGCCCAAGCACTGCAACACTCGAAAAAAAATCATATACTATAATCAGTGAGAGTTTTAGGTATTAAACTATGTTGTAAAGTAAAGTAGTCCCACAACAACCCTTTTTGGGGTCTACGGGTTGAAGCTGGTAGAGAGCTTTATCACAAATTTGCAATCAATGTGAATACGAGTGTAGAGTGATTGGTTCCACAACGCTTTTTACCCCTGATTAACTCAGGTACATATTCAGAGCGAGGTGCATTCATAAAATCTGTTCAATTCCTGGAAAAAGCACGGTAGATTATACAAAATTCGCTTATATAATCAACAGTACTTTTTCAAAGTCCGTTATTCTCACAATACTTTTTAATAGTTGGACAAATTTCTTCTAGACAACGCTTTTCAATTGCGATGCTTTTATCGAGAATTTTGATTTGCGTGATTTTTATGTTTCGTCTTACGAAAGTATAATGAAAGGCCAACAAAGAGATGACGGTTTCTGACAAAATAGAACTGCTAGAGACTTGCAAACTAGGAAGTATTCCCGTAAAAAAGCTATTACGTTATGGCTCCATATTGTTAAAATCACAATTTCCAACATCTGTTTCTTCAAAATTAGTAGGATATATATAGTGATTTTATACTAATCGATGTTTTCGGATGATTTTTTTTTATTTCATTTTTATTTTTATAGTGCTTCCCAGACAACTGGTTTGTTGGTATAAGGGATAGCACAAAGTTTTACGTCCCAACGACACGCGGTGTTACCAAGTGGTCCCCCATCTAAGTACTAACCGGCCCAACACTGCTTAACTTCGGTGATCGGACGAGAACCGGTTATTCCAGTGTGGTATTGTTTACTATATTGCCATCGTATCTCCGATCTTGTCCATATCACGCTTCCGCTTTCCTTCCAACATTGTAAATTAGTTCAGGTTCAAACCGATGATGCTGTTAATCTTTTATCGTATTTAAAAGGATATATATATTATTTCTGTTCCAGAAACCTCTTCGTTTGACACTTTTAAAAATCCAATTCAATGTGGCTAGGTACATTTTTGTAGCCAACCGTAATTTGCAACAAAATGGCCTCCATTATCATCAGTTAATCACTTCCCAATAAAATTGTTTGCTTCAAAAGCGTTGCACTCGCAGGCATATGCTTCCAAAAGTGTATCTAATTTTTCTATAAAAAGGTCACACCAAACTCACTAGAAAATAGATTTTTATAAACATCTATACCGTATTTGTTGTTTATAGCATAGAGAGTACTTTTTATTAACTTTTTTATGCATTGATCACGTTACAGAGTACTCAGTATAAAAAAAAAGATATACTCACTTTATTGGAACGTTCACTTTATTTTGAGTAAATCATTAAAAAAATGACTCAAATCGATCCTGATTTGACTCAAGTACGTACTAATAGTTAAGTAAATTCAGCGCCCAGTGTGGTGCGATCATGATTTATCGTCAATCAGTCGAATCGAAACAAAGATCGCACAAACCAGCCTGATCTATATCCTCACAATCTCTCTTGCATCTTCAATAATAAACAAAATTAATACGTCAGCTTGCTAAGACTCATTGGCTAAGAAATTCATTTCTTACGAAATTCTTCTAGTCAAAGCAGTCTAAACTTGAAGAACCACTGCCATGTGACTACGATACGCAGAATCGATTCAGAAAATTCCATTTTCATTTTTTTCATTGATATAAGAAAAGAGCAAATTTCAATGTATACCCGAACGAAGCAATCCTCTCGATTTAACAAGTTAATTTTAGAAAATGGCACGTGCAATATAACATGAACTTCGTGTTATCTTATAGTCGAAATTTGCGTGCATCATTTGATTTTATCTCACAAAATAACACGCAAACACAACCGCACGCTAAAATGTATTGCTCTTACCCAAATTTGCTGGAAAGCGTATCCGCTTATAGTTCTTTTTATAGTTTTAGTATAGTTTATTTTTTTATAGAGAAATATAATTTTCGGAAAGTTGTTTCAACTGATCAATAATATTAAACGTGAAATTTTTGTCTACATAAGAAAATAATAATTTATGAAACGTGAATTTGAATTTCAAAATGAGAGGTAGTAACCATTTAAAGAAAGTCTATTTTTGATCGAAGAGCACACTAACAATAACACTATCATCAAATTGTTTCTGAAAATCAATCTTTTATGAGTGGAAGATGTAAATGTCTATAACAACAATATAAACAACGCTCCCACCCAAAATATGTGTGATATTCACACCCACTCATTGCTCAGCTGCATAAAAAATAGTATGATGCTCACCTTGATTGCCAATCTTTTTATTAAACGCATTGATACGTAAACAAATAAATGAATAAACTATTTCTAAAATAAGTTTTTATAAATATTAGCATCCACCGTAAATAGGTTCAACTTACAATTTAGAGACGAATAAGCCCTGAGCAATGAGAAGCTCTAAACCTAGAGCTTCTCATTCTGACAGCAAATCACTACCGAATTCGCCTTACCGCCAGACAAATACGAAATATGATCTTTCAATGACTTGATCTGTTTCTGAGCTGAATCAAAGCTCGTTCCGAGACAGTTCAACTGAGCCTGCATGTCCTTGATGACCTCTTCTCGGTCAGAAATCGACAAACATGCCGTGGCTCGACACTGAGCCACTTCAATCTCAAGCTGATCGATGTGTTTTTGGAGAGATGCTTGATTGTTCTGAGCTCGTTCCTTGAGCCTGCAAATGACCTTTGCCGATTCCTGGCGAAGAACGTCCAATTCCGTTTTCACTCGGTCATACTTTTCGCACAAACGATTTTTGCACTCCAAGAGCATGTCGTATTGGGTCTTCAATTCGGCAAGCTCTTGCTCTAATGCACGTAATTCATCGGATTTGTCATCCGTTTTATCGACTTTTTTAGCCTTGAGGGTTTTCAGCTCTCGACAGACAATCCTTAGTTTTGCTTCTATGTCATCTTTTTCTTTGCAACACTGCGCCAGTTTGACTTGCTCATTCTCGAGCATCTGAGGAAGATGAGCCCATTCCTGGAGCTTTTCCTGGAACTTGTCTTTGATTCTCTGGATTTCCAAATTAATCTGGTCCTCGACGCGTTTGTTGTCTACTTCCATCCTCTGTAATATGCACTTGAGCTCTTCAATCTTCTGAAGGGAAGCCATATACTTTTCCCGATATTCATCCGTTTGTCTGGATTGCTCACAAATAATGACTTTGAATTCTTCCTGTTCCTCCCTTAGCTCTTTCATTTTCTCCCGCAGTAGTCTGGCCTCAGCCTCCCGATGATCGTCATTTTGCTTGGAAGCTGACATCTGGCCACCATCAATAAAAGCATTAACTTTATCTTTAAGCTCGCACAGCTCTCGTTCCTTCAAAGCATAGTCCTCCAAGAGGTCGCAGTATTTTTGCTTCATATTCTGTATTTCGTTCCTTTCATTTTTCGAAGGCCTGTCACAGTCAGGTGAAGTGCCTCTTTGATCACTCCTTTCCCGATGTTTTTTCACTCCATCCATTTCAAGTCTCAAGCAATCGAGTGCATTTTGTATCTTATCCATGGCATTCGATAAGCATTTTGTGGACGAATCCTGCTCTCTCAGTTTTTCTTTCAGTTTTGGTAGCTCGTCCATTGGACACTTTCTTTCTTTTTCATGTAAACCGTGCGATTTACGACAGAGTTTTGTCAGTTCAGCATGCATTAGACAAACTTTTTGCTGGAGGCATTCTATTGTTCGATCACGAGATAGCAACTCTTCCTGTAACTTGTAACGATCGCCTTCTAAGTCTGCATTGTCAGCTACGAGTTTCTCCTGCATATTGTAGCTGCGGGAAAGTTCTTTAGAGTAACGACCGCTACCTCTTTTCGATTTGGCATGCGCCGATTTGACGGCTTTGGCACAATAACTGTCTCCCGTAGAGGACATGTCGGTACTAGTGTCAGGTGGAATGCCTCTGAAAAAGAAGTTGAATATTAAAATGGCTGGTCCCTTATTTTAGGTTAAAAAATTACGCACAAATGGATACATAAAATTTCATAACAAAATTAGCAAAAAACGAAAAATTACCTCATATCAGAACCCCTCGGTCTCTGATTGGACGGCCTTCTCTGATCGTAGTCACCTTTGAGTGGACCAAAGCAATTCGTCATTGCATTATAATTCACGCGAAGTGGCATGCAATCTTCATCTAAGGTTGTCTCCAACGGAATTGGTGGCCACTTTCGATCTGGGTCTCTTGACTGTATGGCCATTGCATTCTTAACCAGACATTGCAGTTTCAGATTTTCCTGCTCCATACATATCTTTAAATTACAGATTTCCCTTTCCTCGCACGCAGTTCTTGGGTACTTCATACACTTCGACTTGATCTTCTCCTTAAACTCGCTGATGATTTTATTTTGCGTGACAATCTGCAACGTGATTTGACGATACATTTCTGACAAACGTTTCTCTTCATTCGGGTCAAAAACTTCATCTACCTCTCCTACTGGTAGCATTTCTTCCTCTTCTCCCATGCCTTCTTCGAAGCTTGTTGCTTCTGCAGTTGTCACTCCTTGGTCTGGAGGCGGCAACTCGTCTGGTGGAAGTATATCATCTGGTATTGGCAGTTCTTCTAGTGGCGCAGCAGGTGGCTCAACCACAAGTTCCTCTACGGGCGCCTGTTCAGGCTCCTCTGCAGGTGCCTCTGCAGGTTCCTCTGCCGGTTCCTCTGCCGGTTCCGCTGCCGGTTCTTCGGCAGGAGCCTCGGCCTCTGGTTCTTCATCTGCCATACTGTGTCGTACAAGTGATTAGTTTCGATTCACTTCAACTTTCTTTTCAAAAGTAATATCTTAACTTATATACGCTCTGCAGCTGACGTGTTGAATAGCAACTCGATTTTGCTATTACTCACTCTCTACAAAAGCAAGATCTTTAACTTATATCATACAAAGATTTATCCCAGGAAATTTTTCCGTATTTTTCGCAAAATTAAAACGTTATAAAGGAGGATGGTTGACGTTCCTACAATGAATTTAGGGTTTTCAAATATGGCATTATTTCAAATGAACAAAATTATTCTGTTTCGAAGCCTCCTAAATGTGTTCGCAGTTAATGTAGGTGTCGGGTTAGAAATATCAGTGAAGGAAATTGAAGTGTAAAAGGAGGAAATTTTTTTAACGACAATGCCTTATATGTATAGATAAATATCTAAAGATTTCACATGATTTGATCACCAGGACATTTTTTTTGGCAAATAAAATGTCCGCAAAAATACAACTGACAGTACAAGAATTTTCCAATGACCCATTGAGACAACCGATCTAGAACTCCGCGTGCAGAGAATATTATACGGTAGTAAGGCCCTGCAGATGCGAATAGGTTTCCTCATTCGCTTTTTCGAGCCATCTCAATATGGACGAGATGCTCCCTTGTCGTTTCACTTCCATCTAAGAGCTGAATCCAGAGAATCATCCGACAAGAAATATGATCTGCGGATGGCGCTTGGAACGACTTCAAACCGATTTCATCTTTCCAGAAACATTCTAGGGATAGATGAATCACAATTCACTCAGAATAGAATTTGCGAAGCTTTGGAAGTTTAAAAAAAGAAAAGCAACACTTCCAGGCAGTAAAGATTTAGTACAATAGGTTAGGTTAAGTTTTCCTGGCTGACACTAGGTAACGCATATGCCGTAGCGGTATCCGATAAGAAAATGTGGAGTTTTGAGATTTGATCCAAATGACCATCGAGAGCCTTAGACCTCTTTGCGAATTATAGCATATCCTTCAACTTCTTTCCCTCCATGCAGAGATTTTCCTACACCCCCCTAACACCCCTCTAATACCCCCCTGGAAAGTGCATACACCCCCCCCTAACACGGACAATTTTCCTACACAAAGGGACCTTTGTGTCGTTTGTTCCAAAGGGACACCCCTCCTAAAATTCTGAACACACCCCCCAAGAAAAATGCCTGAGAAAACCCCTGCCTCCATGTGCGTGAGGTACACCACCCAAGACTGTGTGACGAAGGAGATATTGAATAGTTTCTGAGACCGCAGGCTCCTAAAACTTCCCAAAGGTGTCACTAGCTAAGAGTCGCAGTTTCTTGGCGTGTGCTGCCAATAATAAAGTTAACCAGTAGTTTGCAGTCAGTTTGGGTTATCGCGAGTAAGAATTTGGTTGTTGTAGATTATATGAACCCCACATGATAATGAACGTCATATACTCCACATGATTTTCGTTACACTACATGTCTGAATTGTAAGTCATGGAGTCAATCAAGAACTTCGCAATTTTGATTGCAATGGGGATGTATGTCGATCCAACTATAGAATGACTCCATGTTTGTCTTACGTATCCGGTTTCTCATTCACATCAATACCTGTGTGAACGCACACCCAGTAGATTTGAACTTTTCTATTGTTGCCTAGCCTGTTCAGCGATATTATTTAAGTGTGCGAAACATCAGTCATTTTACTACAGTTTGACTGTCTGCAAAAATATTGATTTTAGCATCTGTAATATTCTGGACGTATATCAGTGTTGCGGCTTTTCATATCGCAAAGTCCTGTGATTAGAAAAAAAAAACAGCGATTAGAAAAAATGGAGAATTCGATATTTTCAATTGAACATATCAAGAATAATCTCTCCGATTCTTCCGTGCCACGATGGTGACGTATATACTCACTGTGTAGATGAACTCCCTCTTGCCATCTCCCTCCCTGAATCTTACTGGCCCTCCAATAAACCCTTTCAATAACGGACCTTTATTTTTCTGCACAAGAGAGAAAATGGAAGATGTCCTTAAACTTGATATCTCGAATTCTGCTGAACCTCGAACCTATCTCGAAGGACTGTCCCGGCAAAATTTGACCCTTTTACTAAAGCACATAAAGCTTTTGAGTTTAGGAAAATGGGGCTATTTTTTTATTATAGCTTATCGCCTAAATATATTCAGAAACTACATTTGAAAACTTTAGTGTCGCTTGTTATAATTCGCTATTACTCATTTGACCGCTGAAAGTGACTTCTTATGCTGGAGTTACAATCAATGCAACCAACATTTGTTGCACAACAAAATGAGTTTGAACCCATGAGAACGTATGAGAGCAGTTACAATGATGCAACACAACTTTGTTGCGCAGCAGAGTTTGCTCATATCTCAAACTTGGCATGGCAACAACATTTTTGAAAATATCCAATTCCACCTGTTCCTATGAGAGTCCGGGAAATGGGAAATGTCATATGCAAATGACAATCAGAATTTGTATTTTTTTGTCTCATTTTTGCTTTGCATTATACTCCGCAGCTTTTAGAGGATAAAATATTCACTGATATCTCTTTCCGAGACTTTAAAGGATCCAAATTATCGAACAGCAATTTCTTTAATATAGCCAGTGACAGATGATAGTAAATGTTGTGTTGCATTGATTGTAACTCGTTCCACCAACAAAACTTGGCAGCAAATGTTGGTTGCATTGATTGTAACTCAAGCATAACTCGTTCCACCAACAAAACTTGGCAGCGAATGTTGGTTGCATTGATTGTAACTCAAGCATTAAGGTCCTTAGCAATCTTTAAAACTTGACACATTCCTATTGGTCAAACTCTGTGCATTTGATCTTCACTGCGTTCAGATCAAGTAGATTGAAAGTTTCCTCATAGGTTATTCCTCTTAAGTTGCACTGGCTAGACGTAAACCAGACGCCCGTACTACTAAGGCCGGGTTACCGCATGGTACCGTTCGCTCCCCAACTCTCTATCTTCTATTGGTAAATGATCTCTCTTCATTCACTTTTAATCCGATTCATAATTTTACTGGCAACAGCACGCTTGACTGCGAGTACTCTTTTGACATAGTGACTTACTCTCGCGGAAGTAATACTTGCGTAAACAGAGATCGCATGTTTTTTGAGTTAAAAGCGGACATATTTAACATAATCGCTTGGGGCCCAACAAACCATGTTGTGTTTAATGTGTCTAAAACCCAATTCTACCTTCTTGCCCTTAAGCTTTTCTCCTATAAGTAACCTCACTATTTTCGTTGATGGCGCAGAAATTATGAAATACAGCATAATAAGGCATGCCCTGAGCATTGGCAATATCATACAAAAAAATGCAATATGCATAGTATGCTGCAGGACCTACTTCTGTAACTGTCGGTTCTGGATGCTAAGTGCTGCTGTGTTCATTAGTAGACTCCATTCTCGCCTATCTCTTACGGTTGCTTGATATCTTCACTTGAACCAAAGAGTTAGGATCAAGGAGCAGCTTGCAAACCCCTGCTTAATATTGCTGTAGTCAAAGGATCTTGACTCGAAGATTCCTGATTCTTCAAGCGTGACAGCAGCTTTTGTAGCTGCACTTCCTTCAAGCAGGAGAGGATGTAGCAGAACGTTTATCGCAGAAAAAAAGTTGTGTTTAAGGCATCAGTAATTCAGAGAGCTGGCAACCACCGAACTCTATTCCCTATGTCAGTAAAAGTAATTTTATCCACTGTCGGTGACCACACCAGACAGCCGGAAGCAAAAATCTACTTTGCTATTATCGTGTAGATCAAGTGTGTCAAGTGTGTTAGATCAGGACTGAGGCTCTTCGTTTTATCAAATATCTTCTTGCTGATATTATCCCCTTGTTTATCCGCCTTACTCTTTGCTCGAGGCTCACCTTCCAGATGAGCTTGATGAGAAAACCAAAGGTCTTAGTGCGCAACTTTAAACTTGATCTAATGATGGGTTATATTTTAGGAATCTTTTAAAGAGTGTAAAATCGGTTTGAACAGAGCTGGTACCACAGCTTACTATTTTTGCCCACTCATTAACCAATCCCAGAACATATTCGATGAGCTGTCCAATGGTGTGTAGGTATCTATCCAAAACAATGATCGCAATAACATGGGCATAGGACCTAATCATAAATCCCGTCCTCTCCTATCTATTTGAAATCACATTTGTCGCCAGTTTATACAAAAAAGGAGATAGTACATCTCCTTGAGGTATGCCATTGTAAACCTTCCTCATGATTTATGTGTGGTGTCCATCTAAGTGCTGATGACGAGGTGGGTGTTGATTGCGGGAAGGCTTTTCACAACGGCTGTTATGTATACATCATTTAACGTATCTTCAATGCCCAAAAAAGTCCCTAAAGTATACTCTTCATAAGGGAGTGCCCTTTTTCAAAAACGATCTAATGAAGAACCCTTTCAACATATTCATCTTTGATGAACACACTTTAGACTCTCGGCAAAATTTGCGATTCGACTGTATTCTTTATTTGTATATCTAAAAGACTTTCGAGTATAAGTTGAAAAAGGAATTCAGACTTGTCCTGTAGTATTTCGGATAGGTATGTTTGCGTCTGTCTGCTTTGGTATATGACAACACTAGGTAGCCTTTGTAAATTGTCGTAAATCAGGATAAAGAGATCATTTCTATGAGCATGACAGGCAAAATTACATCCGGACTAGTGAATTTAAAGGGTTTTTAGGAGTCCATAGCCCTGATTAGTTCATAACAGGTCAAAAGTACGCCTATTTCCGTTTTATCAAGTAGGCTAAATACCTGCTCGCATGTATGTGTGAGTATAGAGTCATCCAAACAGCCCGGAAATTGAGTATCTACGAGGATCTTCACCGTTTTCGTGCAGTTGGTCGTCGATTCATCATTTGGTTTGCATAGTAAGCATGGCGTGACTCGGTGCTTTGCAAACAGTTTCCTAAGTCTTGCCACTTTTGAAGGGCGTCTAGTTTTATCGCAGAGCTCCTTCGAGAAGCTCCACCTGGTTTTCCGTATTTCTGATTTATGGAGCTTTAGAACGTCCTTCTATTCGGCCTAGCTTTCAACTACTTTTGTTAATTTTAAGAGTTCCCGTTCCTAGCCTCTACGATGATACAAATCCTTGCTCCACTATGGTCAATTAGGATCGCGCTCACCACAGACTGTAGGAGAGGTAACTGTAAGGGCATCTGTGAGTGTATTCACCGCTTTCTTTTGGCCTGCTACAAAGTGGATCCTGGTTTTTGGGCTAAAATTACATTATGATTGACTTCCTGTTTGAATTTTAAGAAACGAGTGCCAACTGTAAGTTTTCAGAGTGAATTTGATGAATCCAGGATTAGAGAATTATGAACCTTCAAGGTCTCCAGGTCTCTATCAATCGTTTATTGGACCTATTGTGTAGAATGATTTCTAGCACGTCTTCATTAAGAGGAGTCCCAAAAGTAGGTGCTTTTCTCCAATTTGATAAAACGAGATTGCAGTTGATAATAAAACTGTATAAAGACTCATTTCCTTCGCTAATGTCCTCACTTCCTCAAGCGGAGCGATGCGCATTGGCATCCATTCTTATGAGTAGCAGTTTCCTATGGGAATATGTGTTTAGTTTTGTCCAGTTTAATGGTCCTATAGTGTGCCATGTGGGTGGGTGACTTTACTTGTTGGTGGCTGGCATTTGCTCCCTCTGAGGTCAGATGTTCCTTCTGGTTAGAGATGTTAGGGAGTAAAATTATTGCACCATTTTGTTTGCCCAATCAGCTGAAATTATACAAACCAATTGCTAGATATACTAAAAAACTACCACGGTGTCGCAGCCTTACTGCAATGGAAGAAAGAGTTTACCAAACACCTATAATGTACGTAGCTTAGTCTTAAGACCCCTGGCTTCTAGCGTATGGGGTCTCTGTTTAGAATGCAATTTAATTACAAAGTGAAGTGCGTTGAATCTTGCTGCCAATACCGCTAATGTCAATAAAAAGTCATGTTGGTTTACATGAGATGGGTCCTGGCAGCAATTATAAATGAATGAATCTTCATGCAACTTTCTCTAACCCTGGGTCAGTTATGTATGATAGATCCTGCAAGTTTCTTATGAACCTGAATATGTGCTCGGATGAAATGTTTGTTATAGCATAGGTGGAGGGAAGGTCAGAAACAAGGAATTCTGGTCTTCGTATTGCCAATACTGAACAATGTGTGTCCGCGGTCATCCTCGTTCAGCTCCTTCGAAGTACTTTTTATGTGTAAATACTTTTTGCAAGAAAGGTGGAATATTCAGGCTCCTTCTGAAGTAGCCTTTTGAGTGTATCTAATCCCCCAGATTAAGCCAGTGGGTTTCGAATTTTGTCACAGTCCATTTTTTCAGTAAGGATTAGGACGGATGTAGAATATTTCAGCTCCTAATTTTCCTGAGATGTCAAGGTCTCCGTTTTCTTGGTGTTCCTCATGGTTGGAGGTACATATCTGCTCGAAATTATCCTGTAACTCTATTTCATTTAGAGGATCCCTCGCTCGTAAAGCTTAGTACTGTGTTCGGTAAACCAAAATCCAGCGAAAACGCTTGTGCGGAATCGAATGAAATAGAGTTCCGCATTTCGGCACCAGAGTCAGTAAAAACTGCAACTGATGACGTTTAACACTGGTTTCCATTTACCAGGATCAAAATTCAATTTACCACTATCACGACAAGTTTCCGAAGAAACTTTCACTAAATATTTTCAAAGACAGAGCAGTTCAAACAAACATATTGTGATATATCAATGCTTCCGCTCGTTTAAAAGGTACTAGGATCGTTCAAATGCCGCGAAATGTGACATTACATCAGAAAAATCCATCTCGTAGTGAGTCACTATTGTTTTCGAATATAAGCCCAGTACTATGTTCAGCGCGAAACGAAATGTCAGATCTCCTACAGAATCAACTTGGGGTGGAATTTAAATTCGTCGCGAAATATTTCGTTTCGCTTTTGACATAAATTTTATCCCGTGGAAATTCGATTCCTTTTCTCTCCGTTCCCATTTAATTTTTTTCTGTGGGCGCTTTGAAAATGCTGTGGTTTTAGTTTTACTTTCAACAGAAAAAAGCCCTGTAAGTGAGCAGCGACAATTAATTAACTCTTTATGACATTTCAACAAAACAATTTATTTTAAACCATAAAATATAATGCATATATACTAAAATATAAAAATATTCGAAATGACCAAATCAAAGCATTTCCAAATTGGACTCATATGAATTCTAATAATATAAGTACAGTGAAAATCAAGCATAAAAATATTCTTTCACTTGCTGTAGAATAAATGTTAATAAAAATACTTATTAAAAATAGCAAATGATAACTGAAAATGATTGATATTTTTCCTAATTTCAGTGTTCTAACCTATAAATCACACATAATATCAATTTGAAATTACATAAATTTTCGTTATTAAATAAGTTGATACTTAATCTGAATTTCAATTGCAATGGTCAAGGCTCGATGCAAAATAAAAATTGTTTCTCCTTCAAATGAATTCATGATTCAGCTGATAGATAAATACGTTTTAAGCAGCATTAATTTGATTCGAAAATTATTTGGCCTGCATCATATTTGATCGACAGTAAAAAAAAAACTCTTACGTAAGCACTTGACAGTCAATCTGTCATTGCCAGCTGCCACTAGGGCATTAATCCCGAGATTGAAATGGCGATCCCGAAAATCGGGATTCAATTTTTCGGGATCCCGAGATAATCCCGAGATTTCGGGATTTTAAAAAGAACTATTTTAAGTGAAATTAAACAGATATATTCACTTATTCGTACTCAATTCAAATTTTATTTCAAACATATATACATAAAACCAGTAAAGTTTACTTCATTATAATGTTTAATTTGTGAAGTAACGTTAATCTATAATTTCTTCTAATTTAATCTTATGATATAGTTTCTTCTAGTTTAATCTTAGGATCTAATTTCTTCTAATCTTCTTATTTAATAATTTCTTATTTGTTCGTGATTGTTAATTATAAAATTAGCTACAAACGAATTAACATTTAATCAGCATAACGGACTTTACGATAATATAATAAAAATACATTATTCTCTTTAGTTGTTTACATATCAATTACAAAATAATATTGGTTTTCAAAGAAACAAGTGATATTTAATAATATCGATTGGTTCAAACTGTTGATTCGTTTTGAAAGTATGGTCTTAATAAACATAATGCGTCAAGAGTTTCAAAATTTAAACTAGATCTGATTTTACTGCACATATATCCAGCTGATGAAAAAGATCTTTCGGGCTCTACACTTGTTGGTGGGATTGTAAGCATGTAATCATACGCCAGCTGTAACAATGAGCCCGTAGCGCCTCCATTTTCATAAAGAGATATTTCTTTTAGTATTAAGTTCTCCAAAGATAAATATGTAGCGGAATACATAGACGTAGAAGTTGAAGGATTTCCATTTCAGCCCTTAATTCCTGCTGCACTTCCTCTGTCTGACATAGCTGCATCCACCAGAATATTTGAACGTAGATCGGAGGACGTCGTTTGCTCTTCAGTTGTTGTGGAATCATCGGAATTAGGTGTCCAAAGTCGTTTGAGCAAATTTAAAATTGTCTCCTTGATTACCGGCATCATTGGCAATTCGAAAGTGTCATCATCGTTACACAATTTCTCATTAAATTTCGGTAAATTATGAAGATAAATCAAGGCTCCTGTGAACAAAGTTCGTCTTTCTTTTATGCAAGCCCGTAGAGCTTCAGCTAAATTTTGGCTTACGGAAGTGTCTTAATGCATCAACTTTTTTATTGTGAACTGCAACGTAGTTTCAGCAGTAAGCAAAGTTGCCTGAAGATTGCTTAATGTTTCCACTGCTAATTTTATTGGCTGCAAAGCCTCAGCAATTGTACGAATTAAACGTAATTCTTCTTCTGCAAATGAAATGTTTGATCGTAAGTCTATCAAAGCTTTACATACACACAGGCTTAAGGTGCTGAATCATTCTAGCATTGCTGCTAGACTGCTCCATCGAGTTTTGCAATTTAACAGTAAATTAATTTCTTTTCCAAATTCCTCCACTACATATTTTTGTACATCCTTACGAGGTTTTTTGGGATTTCGTTTCAAAATTCTACTTCCAGCGATAAAGAAAGAGGAATGAAGAGTTTTTTCAAAAATACATCGATAAAAGTAGAAAAAAATAAGTGCGTCATAACAAAATAAAACTAAATGCAATGTTTTATGTTGAAATCCCAAATGCATTAAGATGGGACTACAGCTTTTTATCAAAACTTATTAAAACTCGCAATAGGAAAAATGAGTTGTGATTCCCACATTTGTAGGATTTTTAGCCGTCAGGGTCTAGCAACACTGCTGCTAGTATGCACAATTCGGCATATTAGTTCAGTTGATCAGCTTGGACCTTGAGTTGTTCGCTCATGTCGTTATGATGAAATTTTTCTAATTCCCGATATGAGTTGAATTTTATCAATCCCGAAATCTCGGGAATCCCGATAAAAAATTCGGGATCCCGAAAATGCCCAAAATACGTCGGGATCCCGAGATCCCGAGATCCCGAAATCTCGGGATTGCATGCCCTAGCTGCCACTGCTGTGTCTAACTTAATTTCTAGCTATCAACGAAATACCGTTAAACAATTTCAACACACTAACTGCTGCTCCCACGACGCATTGCAGAACCTATCCATATCCTTAGCCTCATCATCAAATGCAACCCAAGTATTTTGCAAATACTGTCGATGATCGGCTTCCAGCAGATTTGATGAGATTTCCGGAGTGAAGTCAATAAGCAAATCTCTTACTGGCTCCTCCTTGCTCCTTCCACCATTCTTCGTCTTGTCTTCGCCTTCAAAGTCCTTGTTCCGTTGGTTCTGTCGCTCCGTCGAAGTATGCATCTTCCGCTCGACAGTGTGTCGCCACATCTGGTAGGCATTCTCGAAGCACCGGGCAACGGTCAATGTGACGTCATGAGCAATCCTACGTTTCGGACATAGGAATACATAGCACGTGAGCTTGTCATCGTTGTCCTTGGCCGTTGCCACTTTCGGCGTGTCGATTTTTTTCGTTGCGATGACGGCGGTGTCGTTCGCAACAACGGTAGCGGCTGCAGTATCTTCGATGGCAACAAACTCGGGGGATCCTATGAAGGCAAAGACATGATCATGAGCTGCATCCGCTGAGCAATATGAAATTTTGTAAATAGATACTCGTAGCATTTGGGATCCGGAAGTTGCGTCCAGTACTTCGATGCCACGTGGCGACACAGTCAAGTTCACTCGTTGTGCTTTCCGGCGTACTGATTTCGACGAGGACATGACAGCCTTGATGGCTTCTGCTGTTGCTGGTTTGGATTTCTCCGATTCGACCGGCGTACTGCCGAGATATTTCAGGTTGAAGGTTGTTGTCAGATTTTGTTCATCTTCGATTTCTCCAGTTTCGGATAAGTCCTTTAAACTGGTGGCTAGTCCCCAGTCTTCGCTGAGTTCTGAAATGGAAAGGAAAATTAATAAGTTGTAACGGTATAAATAAAAAATTAAAAACATATTAGACTTATTTCAGACCCTTGTTTGAATTATAGTTCCCTTTTATGAGTAAATTTTTTATATGTTGACGAATGTAAAGAAAAATTTTACTGCCTTCCAGCATTGTCAAGACAAGTACTGTTGACGCGCTTTTATATTCATGTCACAAGTTGTCTTATGTCCACTGTAATGCCATTATAATGGCACTTTCCCTAACAGGCGGAGGCGCAAGGGGAGTGAATTTCTCAATAACTTTGTTAAGGTAAACAAAAGATTACCCCACTTCAAAAAGATTACTATGAGCACAAATAATGCATTTACGTATTTCTTGACGTCATTCCTATTGTATCTATCGTTATTCTAATTATTTCAAACGATTGCATTGCATTTTCCCGTCACATTTTCTTTTATCAATAAGATGATTTTACTACGCTAATACATTTTGAGCTCACTTTCATTTTATTTCAACAAGTATAATAATATTTTCATGGGGGCAAGATTATTAGTGTAATAAAAGAATCATTGCATTCTAAACTACAAATCCGATAACAGTGTTGCTTCAAATAAATTTCCATAAATCATAAAATGTAAACTTTATTTCTGAAAACTCGTTAAACATGTTAATAAAATTGTGTTTATCTTTTTTATTATGCGGACTAGTAGATAGTAATAAGGAGAATAGCTGAATATAACTCAATAAAATATATAAATACTAAACAGTTTCGAAATATCATACATGTGAGCTCAACGTCAATAGAAAATTAATTTCTCACTGAGAAGGTGAAGTTATTTGTAGTACTGAGAAACTATTATTACTATTCTTAGCTATGTTTATTATTTTTTATAACTTTATACCACTGGTGGTATTAGAAAATGATGTCCTGGTTGAGAAAATATCGTATTGAAATGGAGTGTGAAATCAATTTTGATTAGAAACTAAAGGCATTGTTTGCTTACATTATTAAAGTCGCTTAAGTCTTATGACCTTGTGTGTCCCCTCATTTGCATCATCCTTCACTTTGAATTGAAATATATCGCAACCTATCTTTTTCGACAAATAGCCCCTGCCCTGCTCGTTTGCAAAGCCTGAAAACTAATTTTCCTGGCATGACTTATTGAATAAATAGCATTAAGTGGTTTTCGTTCTTTCGTGATTTCGATACCGCTGGGGCTACCGAAAAATTTTGCCTTTTCCTCTGGTTGATAAAATTTCTCGCTTCACACTGACTTGTCATAATAATAAATCGAGAAAAAAACGTCTCTTGGTTCAACTCGACAATTGCCTCCATTATTCGGCCTGCTGCAAGATGGAACGCTTGTGGCGCGTGCACCGTGACCTGACACAGCGCGAATTTTTTGTAACATTATTGATCAAATTGGACACCGCAAATTGATGGCGTGGCGCGCGGCTCGTAATTTCTCGGGCCACACACATCTTAACATGCGGCCGGATTTAAAGCAAAAA
Organism: Nemotelus pantherinus; assembly: GCA_963978885.1. Classification (NCBI taxonomy): domain Eukaryota; kingdom Metazoa; phylum Arthropoda; class Insecta; order Diptera; family Stratiomyidae; genus Nemotelus; species Nemotelus pantherinus. The sequence continues at coordinate 9,416,068 of OZ022266.1, forward strand.
ATTCAGCGGGAATTGTGAACAAGCGTACGGGCTCTGAAGTCAACCCAATTGAATTTAAGAGAAGCTAAAAGTGCTGAGTCGTCCATTCGCTCTAATAACCAAAAACCTTTCTGAAGTTACAGCATTCCAGTAAAGATGCATCTCAATGTAAAGTAAATATGCATCACACTTTCCTTTTCTTTTTTTCTAACTCTTCGGTCGTCATCGGTCATCACTTCGCACCGATACTCTAGAAGTCGAATCATTGATGAATGAAAGCATTGGTTGTGGCTATGACGGCATTCCCAATTCACTGGCGAAGTCACTTTCCTCCTCCTTGTTTGTTCGTCTGTCCACACTTTTAAATTGTAGTCTAGCCGCTGGAACATTTTCGCTGCATAGAAAAACTGCAAAAATCTTCCCGATAAATAAGTCTGGTGACCATACGAGCATATCCTATCGTCCCATTTCGATTCTCCCGAGCAAACTTCAGCAAACTTCTCGAGCGCATAACTATACCTATATTTCTTTATCCAGCCCATCCTAGTGCAAGAGCAGCAGAGTTTTAGTAAAGGGAAGTCCTCTCTTAAATTTTGTCTTTCACAAATACTGTTGTGTGTGCTTTGGATCAACAAAGATACGTAGATGTTATATATACTGACTTTACTGAAGCATCTGCCTCCGTTTACCATACGCTACTAATTTTCCAGTTTTGGAGCGCAATGGATTCTTCCATTCGCATCTTTCTTGGTTTTCCTGTGATTTCCAGGATCGTATATGTAAATTAATTACGGATTCATGCTCTTCATAATTTGTCTTTTTCCCCATATCTGGAGTCTTGCAATGATCCATTCTTTCTCCCTTACTGTTTTTGATTTTTATATTTAAACAACCTTCCTTCGACGATAAACTCATCTTGCCTTTTATATGCAGATGACTAAGATAAAGGATGTAAACTTCTTCAAAAGGATGTAAACTTCTTGCACCAGGTGCTCTGCCATCTCCCTCACCCTGAATATCTCGAAATGCCATAAAATGTCTTATACTCTTAAGAATACTCCTCATGCATTACAAATTGTCTGGTTTTATATATATGTTTTCAAAAACTATTGCGAATATTTCAATCCCTGATACTGATTAATTTTACAACTTGTTTACACAATCAAATTGAAATTTCCCATCACACAAGGACGGACACCTTTCACGAATTCACCAATATTTTTTAGCACTCGAATTCCGTCTTCAAGAGAATCTACGATCCAATTATCGGGTCTCATTGAAATTCACAAAATGTATTGGTCCTAATTCTGATTGAAGTTTGATGAATATGCTGGTCACTCTGCGTCATTGGTACCATCTTGAAAATTTGCTCAGCGAAATAAAACCTTTTTGCTCTATAACTTTCGATGTAATCATCACATTATAACAGAATTCACACAGTAGATAGACCTTATTAGATAAATTAGGATAGGGCTGCCAGCTATGTCAAATTTTGTATTTTTTCCGTTGAATATTCAAAATTTGCTCAGCGAAATAGAAGTTTTCCTTTCAATTTCTCTACACCTCGTCGAAAATCAGGCCTTCTAGCGATTCCTATGCGGTAGAGTGTTTTTTATAAACTACTTTGTTAAATTCTACTTTGCACTTTTGAATCTATAAAAGCAATGTTTCTAGTGCCTATATTTTAAATTTTTTCCTTTTTCTTGTATCAAAGTTAGGTTTAAAAAATTTGAAGCAGTCAAGTATGAATTCCAACATAGTTACGTTTCAGGACCAATTATACATCCTATTTATAGACTTTCAACTTAGCCACTGAAGACAAGGCCAATACAGCAACACTTAACAATAACAGCGTCATTCTATACGAACACAATGAAGGTTTTAAATTTACTCTAAACCTCATTATGTTCATATGAATATTTCATTAATCACTTCCTACAAAAAGCATCTAGAACTATCAACTTTCGCTGTAATTGCATCAAAAAAAACACCATGAAATACTCAACAGCTTCCACTAACTCCAAATGAGTGTATATTAGGTACATGAAATTCGAGATCACCACAATCTCAGTAATTTTTCGAAAATAAAATTGCTTATATTCTTCCCGAACATCGATTAACAAGGTCAGTTCGAGTGAAATGAATATCTTCGATAATTTTACGTATAGGTATTTCTTCGATAAAATTTGTATCTTTCCAAATCAAATATTACTTTTCCAATTGCCTTATTAAAATTAAAATGTGCATCGACGTACAGGTAAGCGCAAGCACAATCAATTACGAATAACCGTAGATAATTACTCTATGTGCGGTTATCGGTAAAAAAGAACTAGGAAACAAACTCGTGAAAATATAATTTCACTAAAATTGCAGACTGCGATCTAGGACAAAAATCGTATAATTTATAGGTAAATTTTACGCTTTCTCAAAGTGTATGTGGTTTTGATCAATCGGAATAAAAAGGTAAAAGATACACAGAGATTATGCGAGAAATTAATAGTGTTCCCATACAAATCAATTCTATTTTTATAATTTCCATTTGGTACATTCTATACAAATCGCCAAGGACGTAGTTTTTTTTTTATAAAATCTAAGCATTGTTGTTATTCTTCGTTTCCCACGCAGTCTCGCAAGGTTCGTTCAAAGTCCATTCGATTTTGCAAAGAATACAATAACACTCTTTGTGCTTGCACATTACCACATGGGAAAAATATATATCTCCAACGCCAACAAACCTGAATTTAAATTTATTCAGAATCAATTCAGAAGTCCTTCAACTTCATCAAACTAACACAAAAAGCACATCATATGATATCATCGAACCAGGCACTGTGTTGCACCTGCCGAAAGAAACTTTTCCAAGAAACTGTTTGCATTCAATCGGATAATTCCCTTGTTTTGTTGCATATGCCATTAACTTTGCATAGAGTGTGTTAAATTTTTCGTAACTAAAAATTATTATTCGTAGTTTTCATACTAATTCATGTGTACTAATAACTATTCGCATCCCCGAGCGCAACTAATGAAGCAAGCAAATCAGGTCGTCTGGTCGCCTCTCGAGATATTCCAGTTTTTTTACATCATATCAAATCACCTGCGCGTTTAACACAGAAATAATTCGTTATACTGTATAAGGTTATACAATTTTGTTCTGCTCGATATTTAAGCATCATCATCATCACGATCAAGATCATAATGACAACGGAAATTCCCAAAATACTGATTTGTTTTTATAATCGAAATCAAGTCTGCAAACCTCCCAGCTTCGAAGGCGCAAAAAATAACAACGTAACGTCGAGACCATAATAAAAATCAAAACATGATTTAGCTGGATCTCGCGACCCAACCCTTCCATAGAATCGCACTTGTATCACTTTTTATTTACTGTCTTTGTTTCGCTTTCCGTCTTCTTTTTCTACTACCTAATCCATCGTCTTAATTAATTCCAACGTGAATCTCGAATTGAATAAATAGCATTCATCGCATGCACACGATTTCTTATCATTACTTCTAATAAAGCATGCAAAAGAGAAAAATATTTAATTGCTCGTTGCTAGTTATTCATCCCGTGAACGTGTCGTGCGGTAATTGTAATTACTGTCGTTGATTAGATGCAGAAAAACCAGTAAATTCGCATGTAAATTGATAAAACTGTCGAGGCAGCCTGGTACAGACTGTCGGCAAAGATTTTCATTCGCAGTATAGTAGTTGCGGCTTGAATATATAATTAGCACACTTGATTCCGTAGCAATTAGATACACTTACTTTTGTGCTTAGTGTACAGTTTCCATTTGCGGAAGAAGGACATTTTCGAAACGTTCGCGTACTAAAGTCTCGTGTGTGGACACCAACAAAATCTAATGAATTCCCACACGGGAGGGTTTAATGTCACTTTTACGTAAAATGATTATTCAAACAAATTCGGCGAGTCCGGCTTTTTCACTCTTCTCAACGATACAAATGTTATGTTAACGTTACACTGTCTACGAAATCAATTGTTTCTCTAATTCAATTCAATGAGATTTCACCGTGAGTCTGCACTGTACTTATAGTTCGACCGACCAGTTTCGCGTTTGAGTTATATTTGATCGTAGCTCGATTCAAGCTTTCCCAGCAAAGCTTCGTTTGCACACTGAAATCGAAAAGATCGTCCAGCATCTAACTACGTACGTCTTGAAGATACATAACGACTTGACTGACTGCTCCTACTCTAGTAACTTCCATACCATTCATGTTAACATTACTAGTCGCCATAGATTGAAGCGAAACTTACTACAATAAGCATGCTGCGCTGCATAACGAGTATTTGTGTTTGTTTCGATTGGAGACACTGGCTTTTCCCCGAGCTTATGTAGTTCATGGAGATGTCGCCAAGCTTCGCTATTTTCGAACTTAACAATCTGTTGAGTGATATACCAATTTAGAAGACGCAATCATGATGAGGAATTGCAAATGCCGCGATACTAAGCAATTCGCATGAACGTGCTAAACGTTGCAAAGAGGCTCGAATTGTTTGAATAAATGTTCTAATAATCGTGTCACACTGTTATTTAGAAAAACAGATACATTGGTTTTCCATACTTGGGTACGGAGTGAGGTACACTTGATCTCACTTTTAAGGTTTCCTTTTAACTGTTAAGTTGGAAACGTTGCTAAAGGCCCATGTCACCGAGCTGAGGGACTAGCCCTACTGGTAACCTTTAAGCTTAAAAATACCGTGGTTTCAATTTGATTACATTTTTTACTCAATTTAGCAGTCTAAAATCAGAGTAGGGCGAAATACCTATGTAATCTTGAACTCGCTTCATCTCAATTTTCGGAATCTGATCGACTTCTCATATTAGCCGCGTTTTTTGCGCCTGTATCGAAAACAGATTAGAATTGGGAAAACAATAAAAACTCCCGTCCAGCTGTTGTTTTCAATGCTACTGTTCTAATCTGTTTTCGATCGATTCGGAAAATAAATAATAATAATTGTTCCGAAGATCAAGAAGAGAATATTTGCAACACTGCTCCCATGAGGGTTTCCTCCAATGAATCTTAGCTCAAAACCTGATATGCTTGGGATACGCAATCGAAGGTAAAAGCAACAACAGCTTTCTCTAAATCAAAATGAAGCTTATTCGCAGCATAAATAAGAGCTTATGTCGACATCAAAGGTCACCACAGCAACAACAACAATATCATCAAAAGCCACCACAACCTGAACTCCAAATGCTTATTTAGCAGTAGAGACTTGATCCCTGTGTCAACTCATATCATCAAACCTAATATCAATCAAAATACTGATTTTATTGTTCATGATAGCTACGACGCCTTCTCTTTCGCACTTTTTGTCAAGGCCACCATTACAGCCGCTTCTGAGATCGTGCGGAAGATACAAGCCATTCGCAGGACACCCCTGAGCTGGACACTGGTAATGCGCTTCCGGAACTTCTTAGTTTCGAAAGCATCTCCCCAAATTTCGGCTTCATATAGCAAGATGGAATCGGTCGTTACCATCAGTAGCCTCCGTCTCATCTCCCTGGGTCCATCGACGTTGACCATTACCCTACTCAGTAAAGTTACGACTACTAGATTCCTGTCACATGCCCTGCGGGTATGATTCCAATACGTGAGCTTGGTCTCCTGAGTCACTCCCAGATACCTGACCGACATTCTGATCTGGACCTCCACGAAGCCAACCATCATGGGTATGACAGTTGGTACCCTCCGCTTCATCAGCATAACAATCTCTGTTTTAGAAACTGTCAACTGCAGGCCGTGCTCGGTCATCCACCGATCCACCCTCCTCATGACTTGGTTAAGTCTGAGTTGAGTAAATTCAGCAGATTTGGAAGGGATTATCGCTGCGACGTCATCAGCGTAACCTACCAGAAACACATCCGCAGGCGTTTCAAGGCGCAGATCATCGTACATGATTTTCCAGAGTTCAGGTCCTAAAATCGACCCCTGTGCCGCGCCTGAGGTGAGAGGCCTCCTTTTGACTCCTTCGTTGGTGTTGTAAATCAGCCATTGGTCCCTCAAGTAGTCCCGCAACATGGCTAGCAAGTAGTCAGCTTTACGGAACCTCTGCTCAAAGGACCGGAGGATATCCGTCCACCTCGCCGAGCTGAAAGCGTTTTGTACGTCCAGCGTAACCAGCAGGAACCGGTCTGGATTGATGAAATGACTCTTTCGCTCTTGGTACAGCCCCAACAACCTCTGAGATGGCATCGATTGTTGAATGTCCTTTGCGGAATCCGTGCTGCCTGCAAGCAGATCTCACTGCTGAAAGCAGCTGCGGCTTGAGCAAACCTTCGAGAAGCTCCCCCGCAGTGCCTAACATGTACAGCGGACGGTATGCCGATGGCGATGCCCAGGTCACCCTTGCCCTTGTCTAGAAGTACCAGTCGAGCTACTTTCCATCGCAACGGAAAGACCCCTACGACTATATATTATGCAAATCCATTAATAGACGCGGTTGATTCTCCGCCACAACTTTAAGCACCTCGACTGGCACCCCATCAGGCCCCGGAGCCTTCCGGTTCTTCATCCTGGATACTCGTCTGGATACTCGTTGGCGGATGCGCCGGGAACAGCGAACCAACGATACGCTTCATGGATATCGCATCCATGAAAGTGCTAGGCCGCATGCAGTCAAGTCTACGAATGATTAATTTGTAACCATCTCCCCACCGGTCTAAGTTGACCCCCTCACAAAGAGCCTGCCGTTTGGAACGTTATCTCCTCGTGATGACCTTGGTCAGCTCTTTCTTTGCTGCAATTCGTCGCAGTTCGGCGATTTCTTCGTTCCACCAGTACGCATGTTGCCTCCTACGAAAGGGTTTCCGTTTGTGCATTGAAACAAACGCGTCTGATTTACGCTGTCTACAACTGCCAAATACAAAACATTTACAAGCTCTTATATCTAAATTCACAATAATACACATATTTGTCGATTGCACTTACACAATACCAAACCAAATTTTATCGTTTCGAACGACAGCAGTCGAATGGTCATCCAATCGACAATCGCAATAGACCCCTATATTTTATTACATTATTTTTTTTTTATTATATTTTTATAATTTACTAAGCCAAATGTCCAGAGTTTAATTAATTTTTATACAATTATGTTTCAATTGAAACTAAATTGCACTTATGTTTCTAAACTGTTCCTTTCTCGTTTGAAATAACTTATCCAACATAGATATTCCTGTACATGCAGTGCATGGAAATAACTACGCAAATAACTGTAATATAGACTTTCTCAATACTGAATCGTTTTACGGAAGGTTAGAAAAATCTGTAAATCAACATCCATCCAGGATCTACAGTCACAACGACAAAACAGTTGAACATTTGAAGAAGAGTGCTATAAATACGAACGCGTTCATTCTCGCACTTTTATCTTGCTCAATATTTCAGTTGCATCAACCAATGACACAACTAATTATTCACTTATTAAACTCAAGACACTCGCCTCTTCCTTCGAGCTCTATCATCTACAATCTAGCACCTGCAATATACACAACACTATTGCTCAATTCACCCGAAGCGATCACATTTTCCCTACAATACTACTTGATCCTCATCAACTCGCACACTCTGCCACATGGGAGTTTAACACATATTGCAGGTTAGGCACTAATCTATTGGTTAGGACTTTTTACGAGCGTAATGCGACATCACATTTCTTTAAGGTTTTTCCCTATTTTTCTTGAAATTGCACACTAATGATTCACCTTGGTCAGATTTAAGGTACGTTCACTTTCCATCTTTGGTAAAACACACCCTGACGCTCGACTTTGTTTGTGGATCCGAAATAATGTCTATACCGACCGGGTAGATCTCTCCGAACCCATCTGCCGCCTCAATTTGCATTCGACCGCTCGTCCTTGCCGCTCCAATTTAGCATCCTTCGCCGACTTCACTATTAAAAAAATCGAGCACTAGCGACAGCCTTATCTTTCAATCGCCTGATCTGTCCACGACAGTCAATCAAGTGGCGGCAGCGTTGCCAAGCCACACAGTACAAAAATGAAAAAATACTCGAATCATATGTGAACTGCATCTTTTAGGGAGAAGTGTAAGGTACAACGTGACCCTGCACGAAGTTATTCAATATAGAATGATAATCATGATTAGAATACTAAGGAAGTTACTTGGATTAATATCTTCGGTTACGGTTAGTTTCATTCCTTTGGTAGTTAAAGCTCTGAATATAATTTTAAAATAAATTTTGATAGACGAAATTCTATTTGAACAAATGAATATTATATAATAATAAGAGAAAAAATTCTTTATAAAATGTAGTAAGCATGTAAACATATTTTAACAAACGGGTGGAATACTAAAGGAAAGTAGTATTTATTGATGAAACGAAACTAGTCTTCATATCAAATAGAAATTCTCTCTGCTGGAAAGCTGACTCGCAACAAATACACTCCAAAAGTATGATTCGTTTATATTGTGCATTATGGTACTTCTAGAGGATATGAACGTTGATACGCAATTTCATTATGTTTAATGTTTTTCAGATTTTTTTTCGAATCCCATAATCCGCTTCCAAAAAAAACCTTTCATCGATTTTGTCAATTATTCAAAAGCCCATAACACGGCAATTAAACCTCATAGAAAAAAAATTGCCCCTAAAGTTAATTTTCACATATCTGATTAAATTTATGTAAACATCTCAGCCTCAACAGAATAAATTATATGTTAAAGAGGATGGCATACTCAGTTTATAGAAAGTACTTTTTTTGTTGCGTCTCGATCAAGAGTAGGTTAGAGTAGGCAGAATTGAAAACAACAACAACTGAAACAGAATTTTTGTGGTCTTCAATGCTACCTTTTCTATCCTAACCAGCTATTGGTCGAGACGCAAAAAACGAGCCTATTATTGATTCGAATCACAAACTCCCTTCCCAGTACAGTGGATAATCCTATTCTTCGGAAAACCCCATTCTTCGGAAAACCCCAGTAACGCTGCTTTAGTGGGAAAATTTATTTTCGAAAGCTGTTATATCTTTAAAGCAAAATTCTGTGTCAAATAGCGGCATATCAAAGCGATTCTGACGTATAAATATTAAAAACATTCTTTATAAGTAGTTACGACGTTTGCAAAACATTGCCTCGTCCCAGACGTGTCAAGGTTACCTACTAATGCTGTGTTACTATTGCAACGATAACTTCTGATCCGTTCACTTGTCATGTTAGCCTAGTCCATACAGATGCAAATCCGATGGAGGCGTCTAAAGATTCTCTATCTTCCTTATCAAAATTTCTAATCGATTTTTGCTTCCGTGCGAACTAGTGCCAAGCGCGTGATTCGAGTGCAATATTTAAACCTAGTCCCCGACACACTCCAAACATCAATATTTCTTTATATTTTTTTCAACGATCTTAAACTAGGTTATCCACTGTTATACATTTAAATTCTAATCTTGGATTGCCATCTTGCGTCGTCGTCAATCAGTCAGTCACTTTTTTTTGCGATCAAATACAATTTATTTTGATATGACAAAAAATTTACAACGAGGAAGTAGAATTTTTCATTTGGAATTTGATAATTTTACGTTTCATTTGAAATATAAAATAATATGTTTATAAATATTCGGTAATGTTTTGCATTTTGTCGCGGGTTATTTTGTTATTTCTTTTTGTTCGCATGACAAACGCGTGTATTTGGCGATAAGTCGGCATTATTTGTACGTACATACATATGTATATTTCTTTGAAAAATTGGTTGACGAATATTTACAAATTTTCGCATAATACGTGCTACTGTTGAAATTTTAAAAGCAAATATCATGTGGAATGGTTGATTTGCACTGTCTTACAAAGACGAAACAACGCAAAATAAAAATGAACTCACATAGGAAACTATGATAGAATTGTGGGAATTAGCGTTCTTTTTGGGGGTTGTTCATCTTTTAGAATCATATAAGATTTCACGTAAATATTAGCGTTTAGTCATTTGACTGATAATTTTATACTTAACGACTTCGACAATTCGGTTCGATGAAGATGTTATTGTGCGTAGTTTGACGAAAGTACGTAGTTGCAAATGAGATAAAAGATTGACTGGCGACTGTTATGATGGTCCAGATTCATTGTGCGATCGACGCGTTTACTACCGAGACAAAACCGACATTGACTTTTGGAACTGCGTGCTATATTTATACAATAACATTGAATAATTATTACAATTTCACAATTATAATTTACTCGTGGGGAGCACAAACATATATACAAAATTAAATCTCAAGTCAAATATAGTTCATTCATCTTTTATTTAAAATTGAAGACGACCATTTTTTTAAACAGTCGTCATTTAAATAATGTTTAATAAAACTTCTGAAAAAACATTATTGTTTGAGTGCTAAAAATGAAATTCTTCGACAAAATATATATTTATATCCGCAAACAGGAAAATTTATCGTACCCGGCACGATTAAAACACCTGCAAATTCACAGAATCGCATAGTGTTTACTGGAACGACGTCAACGTTTTTGCATCTTTCAGATAATCGATGGGATATTAGTTGGCACTTCCAGGAATTATCTTAATCGTTCACATGATAACTCTCAATTTCCTCATCCATCAGTTCCAGTCGCTTCAATTGTACATCAAAACGTCTCTGCAACGCAAATTATACATCTCCAACACTTCAATATCCTATAGTCAAACACCTTCGATTGCGCAACAACCAGTATCGCAAAACTGATGGACACATTAGCTCATATGAACAATAGCAACATCAGTCAACTTTGCTGCACATTTCATACTGCAACTTCATACGTGCATGGTTTTTTTTTTTTGCTGTATCTTATTCGCATTGCTACAGCGAAACAAGTCAACTTCCACATATTGTCGAATAGGAGGAACGTATTGAACCCAAACGTGGTATATTACTCGGCTAGCGGGCTTTCGCGATAAGTCCGATCTGAATAAGAAGAAACAGGTCCATTTGTAGCTTACAAACTAAACTACCGATACCATACTATTGGCGAAGCTACTTCGCAAACAGTACAACATCGACCAAATGTATGAATTGTTCGAACTTTTCTCATTTCTCATATATGTATCTGATCGGTGCGGACAGGTTTATTTCATCAGCCATCAATCTTGCAAACTCCGGCGACTTTAAAGTTACACATCTTGCTTAGCCGATCTTTGGCCAATACATACTCGTATATCCATATCATGGATTCGAAGTCGGACTCATTAGTTACAGTGCAAATTTGGATATGTTTGGTATCAGCTTGATATCCCTGGAGCATAATTTATTTTTGATGATAGGGGAATCGGTTTGTGGTTTTACGAAAAGGTATCTAAGGTAAAGATTTTTACTGATAACAATTTTGTACTTAAATAAACTACAAAATAATTGAGATATTAGGCTGAAATTTACTCCAAACGTAGAACACATGTTATTTTTAAGTGTGGAATTCGATTTCGTTCAGATGACCACCGCGAGCACGTTTGTAGCCATGGATTCTTTGGAGTCACTTTTCCATCATTCCTAGTGGGCAGCTAGCTCATACATAGGATTAAACATTTCCAAAGAGCTATCATATGCGTGTTTGAAACACGTTAAAAACTTATTTCTATACTTGGTTTTTTGAAAATTTATTTGTTGATAAAATTATAAAAGGGTACTTAAAATAAGACTAAAATGGATGCTGGTGCCAAACGGTTAAAGATAACTAACATTTGGTGAGACCTGAAACTATTCATTTTGATACACACCTATGTATCTTCAAAATTTCAATTCAAACGGATAACAATTACCCACTCATTAACCATTCCCAGAGCATACTCGATAACTTGGCCTAGGTAATGCGGGAACCAAGCCGAGACTATGATCGCTAAATCATCGGCATATGCACAGCTGTGAGTCCCTTGCTCTCCAACCTCTTTAAAATTTTATTTGTCATCAAGTTCCGCAAGAGAGGATATAAAACTTCAGTTTGAGGTGTGCCTCTGTGAACCTTCTTTGTGATTCGCATACCCATTTATTCAGCTGATATGAGCCTACTTATCCAGCTACATATGGCAAGGTGGGCATTGGTTCCGCGAAGTAGAAGCAATATTGAACGTACGTTCAATGTCCAAAAAGGCTCCCAAAGCGTAATCTTTTTAATGGACTTCCTTTTTTTCAAGACCTACCTTATGTAGAGCCGTCTCTAAAGAATTTCCTTTTGTGAACGCGTTTTGGACTCTCGATAAAGTTTGAGATCCATATCTCTCCTTAATATGGATATCCTCCTCTCCTTAATGTGGAATACTTTCAGGAGGAAAGAAGTTAAGCTAATTAGTTTATATTCTTTCGGATACGTATAGCTGCTTTAAACTAAGCATCAGGCAACCTTTACAAATTGATATAAACCAGGATATCGTGAGAATTTCTTTCTTCTGAAACATAACAGGCAGAATTCTATCTGGACCTGGGGGCTTGAAGACCTCGAATTTGTCGACGGTCCAGAATAGTTTATATCTGGTCACAACTTCACCTATTCCTTCCGTATCATGACGGCCACACACCTAGCCACCAGTGATTGTGGGAGTCATATCATTCAAACAGCCCGGAAGGTGCCCTAATCGTTGTTGCCCTAAATGGTGTAATGTATATTGGCGCCCACTCCAATGAGCAGCGATTTCTTTTTCCTTAAAACATCCGTGCTGAAAATAGAAAATGAGCGTGCTTTATCTTTCTCATCAGCATGGTTAGTATTATTTTGGCTACTGCATTGGAAAAGAAAAATGTGAAATACAGTGACCCCACTCCATCAACTTGGCCCTCCGCAGAGATCCAAGGTTCCTGAACTAGTGCCAGATAAAACTTACCTTAGCGAAGAGTTAAAAAAAAAGCCAACCTGCTTTAATGCAGACTAATTTGCAAAATTTTCAGCACGTGAATTCGTCGTTGCACTTGATGGTTTTGAAACCCCTAAACCAACCCGCCCCGCCAACCGAAAGTATGGTCAGTTCGAAATGCTTCCCTGTTCGAATAATCATCGCATTGTACAGGGCTGACTCTTCGATCCTCTATTTTTCCATCGATAATGGACCCAAGGATCCGCTACGGTCAATTAGTACCACGACTAGCCATTTTTTTAGCTTAGCCACATCGGTAGCCTTCATGAGCGTTGTCGGTTTAGAGGGGCAGAGTTGTTGAATCTCCGGATCTTGTTTTTTCGCTACTAGCTTCTGGACCAAGCTCTGTTCTACCTTATTATGGCAGGCAGAGTCATTCATCGCTTGCTTATCATTGCTGGAAAAGTGCAGATAATATTTTGCTGTACTCGAGTTGGATGGTTTGCCGCCAAGCCTATTGAGAACGCGTAACACCGCCTTGTATTCCACCAGCTCTTTCCTATCCTCTTGGCTTAGGTTGGGCTTATTCAACCTTTTAGTGTACAGCGCCATTACGACACTCAAGACTCTGGATATCTGACTCTAATTGGGCATCCAAATCCAACGGTTGTCGCAAACTATTCACACTTCTCGCCATCAAATATTATCTTAGAGTTCCGTCAGGCTATAATCTCGGCCAAGTTACCCAGATTTTTAGTTAAACGCTAGGTGAACTGAAACGAATCCATGCGACACACTCAAACCTTGGTTTAATTTTTCCCATGGAAAACGTATTCACCGATCAAGAGCAAACTCTGACATCATTGCGGCAGACCAACACGCCCGGGTCTCCAATCCCGTTCCGCAACTAGAACCTTTGCAACGGAATTCTGATGGCTAGTGGTGAGAGTTCACATCGAAATGATATTTAAGGAAAAGTTATTTGAATGTGAACTATGCTGAATTTTTATGGGCAAATGAAATTCGCTGCGAATTCATCACTCATGTTACAAACGTCAAAGGTGGAAAATGTGACGACTCCCTTTCGGCATTACGGATCATTTGCTTAACCGTGCCGGCATATATTAGATCAAAATAACCTCAAAGCATGCTGAGTATACAGTATAATAGCTACTATAGCATTTTGGGCTATATCGATGTATCCAAATAAGAACTCAAAATTTTATGTTCAGTGCAAGCTGAATTTTAAATAACTTCTGCTTTTTATGCATGCTATATAAAATTTAATTTCATGCGTACCCATAACTTAGCTCTACTACCACTATCAAGCCAAATTATTACTAAATCAATATTATCACCCAATGCATAATTCCGATTTTTTATCCCACTCTCACTATAAATTGATAAAAAAAAAAGTGCACATCTACACTGATAAACACAGAAAACTGCAAATTTAATTACTCACAAACTCATACGCCAATTATCTGAGCCGACCAAGTTTATAATTATAGCGTAAGACAGATTGAACGTTCCTTGAACCATATACGAGTTGCTGCTATAAATCGGAGTCCCGTTGCCTCTCATGGACTCGAATTCAAATCAAGTATGTACGAAAGTTAATTGTAAGCTCCATACACAGGTGATAGTAAAGTAAATATGTATGTATAATACTTTTATGTAAATTGAAACATGTTCCACTAAATGCACTGGAGTCCGGAAGACAACACACCCGGCTAACAATCTCCGGCCGTGATCGATATAATTAGCCAGATCGATTGATCCAAACGTGAAGACTGCTCCCAAGCTTATCCGTACCTAAACATGTTCAAAAGAACACATTACCTTGGTAGATTTAACTGGACCGCATGCGAACCGGCAAATAATGCAACACGAATAGTAGATTGCGACATCAACGTTTTCATTGAATGGGTTTCGGACAGATTCGAGCGAACTTCAGGTATGCAAGTACTATAAGAGTATGTAACCAGCTAGTTGATACAGGTGCTGTAGTGGAGACTGGAAACCGAGAATTTTTGCACAACTGATTATTAGGGGTGATAACAATTAGATGAATATGGCTTTATATACGAGTCAAGGGGAAATAATTATTTTTGAATAGCGATTTGGTGGAGTTCATTGCAGTTCAGTTTACAGAAATTGTAACTCTGTATTTCAGTTCAGACAAATATACAATCAACTTCGAATCAAAGCTTTTAAAAATCGTTTTCAATGCGCTTTGAAATGCTTGTATTACGTTTGTTCTGATTTTTAAAGTCAAATAGTAAATTTCAAGCACATATGCATGAAATGCCAACAATTTATTATATCGGCGCAACTATTTTTGTATGTAGATTATTCATTCAAACTCTAGATGAAAATCTTTATATAAACATAGCATTATTATACATATTTTCAGTCCGAGCTTGATGTGCGACTGAGTCTGCTATTACACCACGTATCTTCACCAACTTTGAATTTCTCGAGGCTGTGTTTATGTTATCAGAATTCTAATTCATACTGTTTAGCCAAAGTGTGAAGTAATCCACCTAGCTCTTCTTTGTTGTCCCCTGTGATAATGAGATAGCCTAGGAGTAATATTGCTGCAGAGGTTATTCTTTAGTTTGCTAAAAGCTATGTAACAGCAGTAGAATTTTTCAATGGTCAAATGTTTGAACAAACTTCGGCATATTAACCCCAGACCTCGTTAAGTCTGATGAAATATTTTTTTATGTTTTCGGGTCTTTTTCATCTCTCAGAATAAGAGCGACAAGAGGCCAGTGTTTGTTTAGGATCAGAGCGAGATCAGTCGTCGACCATGCACTACAAAGTATTGTGCTTCATAGTATAGTTTAGTCCCATGTACCAAAATATCTAGCTTATTGATCTTCTGAAGGGTTATTCTTTTAACTGGAGGGAAAATCCGAATCCGTTGGTTATGTGTTAGCTAATACATTGTGGCATACGGACCCGTAACGATATCGCTGTTCCGGTAAATTTGCAAACAAACACGACCGGAAATGCGGATTGAATTGAATCTCCAACCGATTAAAATCCACCTACTTGCTTTATGGACGTCCCGAGCTATTACTTCATGAGACCCGCGTCAGCATTTAGGTGATCACCTCATTAGCGCAATTTGTTGCTCTCCTTTTTAAGTTCTCCTTGCAAATAACTGTCAAGGTCATCAATACCGCTAACCAGGTTACCTCTTATGAAAGCATCACATTCACTACATTGTACGAATCGTCTCCAGTGGAATAGGACATATTCCGAACAGTTTGGAGAGACCAACCAGACCAAATCGTTGTGGGTGCTTTCTGTATCAACCATTAATTAATGATTGCACTAGGTCTTAACTTACTTCGCCGTGCTGCCGTTTGGTCGATTTAGCGATATTCCATCTACCAGTCGGGCATTGTTCCCATCTCCTTTGCCATGCCTCCGCGATTTGCATTTCGTCCGCCTATATGTCAATAGTGTTCATACACGCTATCCCGTATCCAGCCTCTCCTGATGTGGTTCTATAAGCCGCCTATCGTCCCTAGTCTGCTGAGTCGATATACTGAACACATTTTCTTTTTATGTGCGCTCGCATTCATTTGATGTGCCCACACTGGCGCTGCTTAGAGCAGGGCTGAGCTCACAATTCTAGATAACAGAGTTCTCCATGCTTGGTTCGGCCCTTCAGTTTTTGGAAGCATTTTCATTAATGCCCCAGTTTACATTTAGAGCTATGCTGCTCACATATCCGACGCTGGCTCTAACGTTGACATGGGAACCTAATTCTAATACTAAATACCGAATAGATGAGCTAGATCAGATTTTCTGGTCATCAACTATAACTTCGATTATCTCAATTTTAAGAAGGCTTTAATATGGTTTCTGCATTTCCGCTCGGCTGATTTAAAGCCAGCACTTTCAAGTCACAAGTATCTCGGTTCTTCTGCAAAAACTTCGATTTCATCCAGACCATCAGCTAATATAACAACACCTAGCTCTATCACAAAACCAATAGCTGTTACTTCCTTTGGGAGTTTTTGGCTGCGTACGTCTTTGTACATGATAATCTAAAGCAGGGATCCTAGAACTGAACTCCGTGGAACGCCTGTTGTAACGTTCTAGCACTTAGAGCCATTGTCGGAATCGTACCAAAGCACACTATCTTTGAAATAATCGCACATTAATACAGCCAGGTAGTAAGCTGTACCAAACCTAACAAGGGTCGCAATCATCAAATTCCAATTCGCCGAACCGAAAGCATTTTTGACATTGAGGACATTAAGGACACAATACTTTCCAGCTGCCAGCTGCCTGAGGAGTCTTAATTAAACATTTTAACTTTTACTTGACTTAGACATAGATACTAGAACATTAAACTGTGCACCCTTATTCTCCACCAAAAAGAACACTAAACACCAGGATCGAAAATATTTTTGTTTAAAGCGAAGAAAATATATTCACGCGTAAGTATAATAGGACGAAAAAAACATCAAAATAAAACATCATTCATATGTTATACTCAAAGCTTTTCAGCCTTTATCCATCCTCTTTTTAATTCTGTCGATGCTTGCATAAACAAAATACATATGTACTGTATAATTCCTAATCATTCTATGGTCTAGTTAATTGAAAATTTCGTGTGGTTTCTTTAAAAAAAAATGTAATATACAAAACAAGAAATATTAATCAGCGAATACAGATTAGCATATCATATCCACTTACTGGTTTATTAATTAAATATTACGCATAGAGATATTTAATATATTTTGATATTTGTTTGTTTTCTTTTCTCATATAATATCTATCTATATTATATAAAGGTAGTAATTATTAGATATATGTACACAAAGTTCACTATTGCAAAAGTTTATCGTAATTATTATGTATTTGTTTATTTATTTATTAATTATTATGGTTGTAGAATTTTCACATGATAAATTTTAAGGAAATCAACAATGAGGGAAGAAGAAGAAGTAAAATAATTTGAGCGTACTTTTCAAATAATTGCATACAATATAAATAACTTATGAAATCTCATACGAGATTAAATTCGTTCACAATTTCAGTGAACTCATACGTTATGATTGGATTTATAAGAAATGATCATCTTATTTTATCGGAATGATCGAAAAGATCTTTATACTGTGTTGTGTATATTTCATTTATATCGGACAAATTGTCCATTTTCACATGTTTCCTATGAATAGGATCTAAAACTTTCGATCTAATACATCTAGAGATGACAGCAAAGCGAAACATAAAATAGTTCCATAATATTAGGATTCGTTATAATACCCATACAAGGCAGCTTCAAGCAAATCATAGCAAATTACATTGATTTTGGAGAAAATACAATACATTCGACAACAACTGGCAGTCAATTCAGATCGACAAGCGCAAAAGATAAAGTCACACAAGTAAATGCACTTATATTTCGGACATGTTTTATGTTGATTTTCTCTACACCACCTAAATATGTATGTACGTAGAAAATAAATAACACTTTTCTAATCCTCATGAAAATGTCTTTCCAAGATACAAGTCTACGGATTATATGTCTACGTTATGTTTCCCTAATTTATTGTATGTGTGTGACCACAGTGTGTGTATGTCATCGTTCAATATTATTTTTTCTTTTTTGTTATTGACATTGTAGCCGCTTTTGTGGTTATCATACCACCATCCACAAACGATCAAGCTGACGTTTCGTTCGGTTCCATCCAGCCCTCACTATCATCTTCACTTTCCGAATCTTCGGATTCGGACAGTTCGATTGCAACTCGTCTAGCTAAAATTGAAGCAACATCATGTAGGCCGGTTGCACGTTCGATTTCTTTTTGTTGCTCGCATTTTTCGACTTTACGTAGTGTGATTCCTGGAAAATTAATAGTAATTTGTTATTAGAAGTTTTTATTAATTTATTTTCTTTCAAAAATTTACATTTAAAAAGATAGTTAATACCACATGAAATCATTACAAATAACGCAGCACGACGCGAAGTCTCCAGGAGAACTAATTTAGGATATTTATTAGGACTTTTTTTATTCGCTAATGCCAAGCGATGTCTTAAGAAATTGATTGGAATGAAATAAATTAAATGCATCTATTTACTCTTTTAACGCATTCAGTTCACTACCAACTAAGAGATGCTTCGTAGTTTGCGCTACAAGTTTTAATTTATTGCATTGACCACAGAATAATTTGATAGCTATAAAAAGTTTCAAACTACTGTAAAAGTCATATTAGTACTATATCTGCAACTAGAGATGTGCTAAACTGCTCGTTTTACTAAGAATTAATTGCAAAGAGCAGTTTGGAGTGGCAGTGATTTTAATCGCACTTTCGTGCTTACGAAAAACTGCTCGTTGTGTATGATTGCTATTGCTAATAGTAGCATTGGTGCTACCCTACATGTTCCCTTTTGGACTACCCTTTCTTTTATATAGGTAGCATAAATTAAGAAATCGCTACTTTTATAATTTGAGATATTTCCGATTGCTTTTCATTCAATGTGCAAGTTACAATGTGAGTAACACATCAAATTTGTGCAATAAAGCAAGTTTGAACATATGAAAACGTACGTAGGCAGTTACAAATTTGGTAAAATTTCAAACTTTGCTGAACAATTATGTTGAAATTTCTGATTCCACTTGTTCTTACCAATACCGTCTAAATGTATGGGTCGTCATAAAACACGTGCGGTGCAATGGACGGTCCACAGAAAAAGGGAAATCGTACGAGTTGTGCGGTTAATGGCAATCACTTGGTGGCATTAAATGAAGCGACCAGACTAGATGACGTAAAAGCTATAATAGTAGCATTTTTTTGCACCTCTATAGAATTCTCGTTAGGATAGTAGCATTGAAAACAGCAACAAAATCCTGCCTATCTGGGTAGCAACAAAGTTTGGATAAAAGCTCATGGATTCACAATAGAATGGGAAATTGGAAGAAATTGATTGAGTGGTTGGTGCGACCACTAACTGTAGCAAATGAAAATTCACAGACTGACAGTTTGAGCAAATTTAACAATAAATTTTAAATCATTTAACATCACAACGTTAGACAAATAATAGCATTAATAATAACATTAGCTTATAAGAAATTACAGTGAAAACAGCAGCTTGGGTAAATGTAGCAACCTTTGGATTGTTTTTTTTTTTTTGTGAACCGGCCAAATTTGATCTAATCTGCAGTGCAAAAAACGCTACAACTCAATTCGATTTTTTAGGAAGCGTGGATGAGGCGGAAGATAATCCAGCATACGAGTTTTAAGGAGACACTCATCCAATAACAACCTGCTAGTACGACGCAAATACTCTGCGCATTCCGCTTATAATAAGTGCAGACGCGAACGCCCATAATGAGGTAGTTTGAGGTAGTTCGGACACCACACCATCGAAAGAGTGAAATCATTATATGAGTTAATTCTGTCTAGCAAATCGCCACTGAAAATATTCGCTATGAACCAACCCTCAGAAACTTTAGCGAAAGTGAGGTTCTAGACACAACACTGACGTAACATGTGATGGAGAGCTTTGCAGGAATGTACGTGGCATACGTGGCATATATCCACGTGGCATTTACATTAGGAAGATTGTTACATTACCTAAACAGGAAAAGGACTGATTGAAGGACATTCCAATCTACCATGTTCCGACGCTCACTAATCAAGATACAAACTACAAAGTTAAATTAAGGCTATTGAAAAATCACGTGCTTAAAGCGAAAAGAGCTTAATGGGTGTCTTTGTGCACAAATATTGAAGCTACGAAAGAAGTTAGTCACCGATAGAAACTTCTAAGTTTTAATAATTGGACTCCTAGCTGCATAAAACGGTCCGATAGAAAGTTGAGCCAATGTAGCTGTGGGACGTGTAGGTGGTGGTGAGGAGACATCTTCAGCTTTGCCGCTAGAAGCAAACAGGAATACAAGGTTGATTCTTGTTACCTCTAGTACACACATAAGGTAGAATGTTCATTTTTTTTACGCAACTGCCAAGCTAATAGTATATAAGGGCTTCTAGCTTCCTTGCTTATAAATTGAACGGTTGATGAGTTTATAACGAAATTTGATAAAACTGATTGCAAAGTGAAAGCGTATTACTAAAATGCTCATATTCGTTAAGATATTAGTTTCGTACCATCTCTTAGAGATAGGACTATTATATTCGTATTCATTTATTAGTGATATTATGAATTTATTAGTCACCCCTCTATAGCGCATTCAGATTACATCGTTATTGTCATTTCGGATTGCTGAATTCATCAGCTAGTTTTTCAGTGTATCTTCAACCCACTATTCATATTAACAAGCATATTGTTTGCCAACTAATGTTGGTCTGGTGCATTGTTCTAAGCTTTATTTGAGTGAATGCTTCGAAGTTGGCTATCGCCAAATAAATGGAACTATTGCTATTCACGAGGAAGAATATAGTCCCATCCTTGAACGCCACCTAATTAAAATCTTAATCTGAGCTATTTATTAAAACGCTTTCCATAAAACTCGTTAAAAATACCTATAGAAAAAAACCGAAAACCAATAATGATCTTTAAAAAAACCAAAATCAAGCATCTTATTTAGTCCATCATAAATATTGACTACTAGGATTAAAATCTGAGCTTCTTACTAGTATTTCCTCATAATAATTCGTTAACATAAATTATACTGCATTCGAATCATACTCGAAATAATATCTAAGTTCGAAGAAACAGACTCCAAAAATTTCAAAAAGATTTCAATAATAAAAACTTTAAACTCACCATCTCGAATAGCTTTCATGAGATCAGTCCTAGAATCATGGAATGGCGGCAGTAGTTTTTTCGCTGCAATCATATGCTGTGCTGCAGCACTTATTAACACTCCATTTGCAGCTTGAGCATTTGGCATTATCGTTGTGTTCGATGGAATGTCACCATTAGCTATTGGTTTATCTGTCGATCCTCGTTGACTTTGTATGATTTGTTGTACGATGCTAGCCACACCACCGTTTCCATTCATTATCTCGAGTGGTGGCGGAGGAGGTGGAGGTGGTGGTGCATGCTCCTGCGGTGACATTTTTGGTGAAAGCTACAACGAGAAGCGAGATGAGTAAGGATTAATTGTTAAAACAACGTTCAATTTTGTTTACCTGTTCTGGAATTGGTGGCGGTGGTGGTAGATCGTTCATAGCGTTCAAATTTTGCATATGCGTGTTGATTGAATTCAAACTATTGATTTGTATATTTAATTGTGCCATTACAAGGGCATTAGCATCGTGAGCAGCTGTGCTCGGTCCCAATTGCGGAGAAGCTGCTCGCGAGGTGCTGTGACTTCGTGCTAACAGTTTCGCAGCAACGGCACCGTTATTGATAGGTGGTGGAGGGGGCGATGTCATGCCATCTGGAATAGGTGGCGGTGGAGGAAGCGTATCGCGGCCAGTTGACATGCTTCTTCCCCTCGTGGGAGTATTGGCGTTGGAAGTATTTGGCGTAGCTCCACCGCTGCCACTTGATGGTGGTGCAGGTGGTGGTTGTGATGGACGTGGTTTTGTCCGAGACGGTGTTCCGGGAGCATATAAGCTCTCGGAAGACATGGGTCCTTGGCCACTGTAAATATTCTGCGAATTATATGTAGCTTCATCGTAAAGCTGTTGCTGTTGAATCAATTGATGTTGTTGTAATGCATTTGTAGCCTGGTAATTTCCTACACCATGTGCATATTGATTTGCTGGAGGTGATAATGGTCCGTAGACTCCCTCCGTTCTTCCGTCAACGCTCTCTGCTGGGTAGCTTCGCCGAACCTCGATCGAACTTGGACGTGCCGGTCTTGACTCGTAAACTCCAATACCTAAAAATAGAATCACATGTTAGTTACATCCGACGTTAATTTGAACTGATCTACAGACTCTAAAAGTGCATCAAGTCGAAACCTAGTAAACAAGACGTGTACTGAAGTGAATGTTTATCTCATGCGGAAACAATTCATGGAGCAAGCCAATTGTCAGGGATATTCGGATTTTGTCACAGTTTGATTTTTTTTACGAAATCTTCGACTATTGCCATCACAATATTAGGCTTGAAATTAAAAAGTAGGGGAAACACTATATGAAGATATCGATTTTATTAAACAAGATATAGATCATAAATCTATGGGTTTGCCACTATTTAGGATTTATGGAAAACTAATCAAAATGCGGTCATCAACTTAATCATTTCTGGTTAAAACATATACAATAGAAATGCATTCAAATTATGTATTACAGTAACATTACAAGAGAGTTGATGATATCATACATAAATATAACAATTGTTTTGCCATTTATTCTGACCTGAAATTGCAACCGCTGTTACTAATGCAACATTGTGATTTGTTTCCAAATGCGATAGTAGATTATAGGGCCTTATATGATCTGAAATTATTAATGGATAGTGATTGATTTCTCTTTCTCTCGTTTTTCATGAAGTTTCTTCACATTCTATCTAGAATCACTGTTGCTTACTATTACGTTAAGAATGCATGTAATTATTAATTATTAAGAATAGACACTAAAAGATAATACACGTAAGCTTTTTGAGTATTTCGATGGAAAAAGTACACTGAAGTTTGATTAAGTATCGTAAAATAGATAGGGTTTGTATATTTGCATATGAGTAAAGTATATTTAATATAGATGATAGAAAACAACATCAAATATGTTCTTAAAATATTTAGCCTGATAAATGTAAAGCAATTGAAATGATTCACGGAAATCCACTCAATAGATAATATACATAAAATACGTACAATTATAGTAAAAGGTCCAAAACACTGTTTGAAATACACACATCTGTTCGTGCACTTATTTCACAAATATTAAAATGAAGTGAAAAAAATATTTCTCTTCGCAGTGAAATTGTTTCGGTTATCGATAAATTGTGGTGAGAACATTTCGTTGAAAGTATTCGACATAAATGTTAGTTGCCAGCCATTTCAAAAGATGGAAAATTTGGATGAAAATGAAAAGTGCATTCGTTGAAATATCTCTGAGAATCGATCAACAATGACAGAGATTTTCAACCAATTGACTGTTAAATGGGAGCGTTAAAACACATTCCAAAAGACAATCATACTATCGTATGTTAAACTCCTCTTAGAGCAAGACTCATTTTAACATCCTGCCCTATTTTCAGAATAGGATATCGTTCTTAATTTTTACTTGCTCGGCAACAACTTACCAACCTGTTTAACTGTTCAGATACATACTTAACAGGAAATAATTGTGGTAATTTGATGAGCGCTATACTTCTTTACATTCCTGTAGACATGTTCGAAATACATCTAACGATATAAAGTAAAAATATAGTAAGAAACTTTGAACGAATTTTGAAATATTTCATCGCCAAGCATAGAACATAGAAACGAAACATTCAGGTCAGGCACCAATTGAAAGGTTCAAAACGTTGGGAACGACAATTCAAGCAGCTTGACATAAAGAAATATGTTCAATACGGGAATGAGTAATGTGTATGTAAGTTACATGTACACAAAGTTATATCATCTAATCGCAGGAAACAACAATGAGCGAGTATATGTGAAAAATGAAAAGCTCAGGAAATCACTTGAAAACTTTCTAAACAGCTGGATGTTTCTATGGAAAAATTACCCATGAGAAAACGATAATGAATGAGGCAATTGTTGTGGAGATTATGAACATTATTATTAGCAACTAGTTTATATTTTATAAACCGAAGGCAATATACAATCAACTTCAACTAGTATACAATCTATGGGAGAATTACTGCACTACTTGCATAACATTTTTTAGTTCAAGCTTGCAGTAGGAAAATTGAAGTGCACCATGTAATATTTTGGGAAAACCCAGGAAACGCTAGTCCGACTGACAAACACAGGTCAACAAATTTAAACTTTTTTTGAAAAAAAACATTGACTAAAATAGGTGCACAACAGCTATTTTATAGTTATAGATCCGAAAATGATAGGTTATTCTCTGTTATATGTATCGTTTTTTTACAGAGGGTTTTTGGTAATGTAAAAAATCAGACGACTTATTTTTTCAGTCTAATATTTATTTAATGTTAACATGTAAATCGCTTTAAATTGAATTAATCTGATCCAATTTTTGTAAGCTTGCAAAAACCAAATTTTTAATTTAAGGACCAATTATTACCTCAGAAGCTAGATATATTTTAATTTCTTGATAGATATCGGTATTTCGAGAGTAATCTGCCCTCGTCTTCAGTATCTATTGGTCGAATCCTAATGTAACCTAAACATCTCATTTATGGAGCTCAATTTGAAATTATAGTTTATCGTATTTTATTACCTATTTAAGTGATAAACCTCGCTACCATTTCGTTTCGTGAATCTCTCAAGGAATTTTTACCTGATAACTGATCCCCAACTATGTGGTGAACTGGAGAGCAAATGGAGCCACTTAATAAAGGGCTGAATTTTTGCTTTTCCAAGAGAAGATTTGGCGATAAACGTTGAAGCAGCAGTAAAGCACCGTCTTTAAGCGGAGAAAGCTCAAATTAGAGGCAACGTAGCTAAACACTTTAGGAAAGAAAGTAGTAAGAGTGACGCTGATAATGAACAAAATGTGCTTACAGAATAGGCTACTAACACGAAGCAAATAAAGGAAACGTTAGCCATAATGAACAAGGATAAATATGAACCATTAGTATTGGAAAACACTACCATGAGGTAAGGGCAGAAGACTACCATGGGGTAAGGGAAGAAGACTCCCATGAGGTACGCGAGGATCCTTTACCAGACTCTATCACACTAGGGGAAAAGATCTTGAAAGCGGGAAAGGGATGTATTGGAAAAATTAACAAACAATCCCCAAGAAAACTGGAGGAAAAGTACAACGTCTCCAAGACTGGTATTGGAAGTATCAAAGCAAAACGAGTGAAAACTTTAAAGGCCATTTAGGAAAACGCTCCGTATGACAAATATAGAAAATTAAGAAAAACCATCTTTGAGAATATAAATTTGGCATTTATTTCACACTTTAATCAATGTAGGGCCAAAAGCTTTGCTAGAAATTGCCCATTACTTCAAACTAAAGCAAAAGAGATTGGAAAACAGCTAAAAGTGATTAACTTTCAAGCAAGTAATGGATGGCTGGAATCTTTCTGTTTGTGAAACAATGTCCAGTATAGGGTCCTATACGGTGATGTGCTAATGTAGACTAGAGAAATGGAGAAATGGAAAAACAATTTGTGTTCATTTTTGAAAGATTTCACCACGAAGATATATTTAATAATGCTGACGAGATCCGCTTATTTTACAGACAAAAGTAAAGTTATCCAACGACAACCTTTTGTCAGGTCTAGGGGGTTAAACTGGTAGAGAGCTCCATTCACAAATTTACAATCGATGTGAATGTGTGGAGTGATTAGTTCCACGACTCACTTTGACCGTGATTTAAATCAGATACCTAAACAGAGCTAGGTGAACCCAAAGCTCGGTGCGCGATCTCTCATCCGAATCTGGATTCGAACCACTAGGCTATCAAGATTCTTATTACAGACAGCTTCCTACAAAAGATTGGTTGTAAAAAATGTGCAATACAGTTTTTTTACAATGTTATTCCTAGTCTAGTGAAAGAATCTCTAAAGAACTAATACCACGCAAATAGTTAAACAAGCGGCTAGTGTGTTTTATACTGCAAACTTAATTACTTGATCTTCATTTGTATGCAGCAACGCATACGCATATTTATCATGATAGGAAATAGTTTCTGCAACCTGAGTGCGCGTTATTATATGATTGTTTTTTTTCAGGTCATCCTCGGCGCTACACCGGCGGTCCGGTCCTGACTTCTGTCAACATGTCTTTGTGTGATTGTGAGTTAATGGCACCCAGTTAGGCATCACTAAGTTCTGAGCGTCCTGGTCATGCAATCACGCCAGTGCAAACAAGGTCTCCCACACTGCCATAAAATCTCCCACAAAGGATTTTTCGAACAGATTCCTTTTCACTCATACGAGCTAGGTGCTTTACCTTTATTACTATAACTGCTTCAAGATAGAACCGCCCATGGTTTTGTCGTCACGAAAGCGCCCTTTCTCACATACGGCAATGGTTTTTATATCAGGTATTTAGTTTGCAGTAAAAAAATTACAGTAAAACGAATTTCTAAACTAAATTTTCTTCAACGCCCGCTTTTCAGGATTACAGGTTACTTATTTAAGAAGCATTTTTTCAAGTATTGCACTTTTGGGCTTATTTTAAAATGTTTACTAACAAGTTTTGTATTCAGATATCGATTATACGTGCATATTGAATAGAAAGGATATTAATTTTACACACATGGAAAATTTGTTGCTCCACACCACCACAACATATAAAATAGATAATTGAAAATTTAAAACATTCTAAAAACTTACTGCTATACGTTGTCTGTTCGTCATTAATTTCATTGTTTGGTGTTCTATAAACCACATTATGTGGCATTATTGTTTCGCCATGTCCAATAGCAATTTGTCGTTGTTTCTCTCTTGTATTATGTGGCGGTCTCACACGTTTTTTATTTACGCGTGCAGCACCTCCACCGGCCGTTCCCTCAGTTCGAGGCCTATGCATTTTTTTGCCCTTGTCGTGCATCACTCGCTCCGTGTCCTTGATCATCTCTTGTCGCCATAGCTCGAAGAAGTAATTTGGATCTGTGTAGAATTTCAAGCCATCTTTGCCATCGTCCCGATATACATTCAGCTTGTCCAATGGTGGTGGCTTGTCACATTGTGCATACGTTTCCAGCATCGGTGCTGGCATTGTGGCGCGCGAGAAGATTTGTTGATCGAACACCTTGGCCGATTTGAAGGCTTTCTTCAATTGAATATCGGTCAGTGGTACCTCCTCGACAGTACTGTCGAGCTGCGTCACTTTTATTGATAGACGATCGATACGAGCTTGTAATGAATTTGCACGGTCAGCTATACTGCCAACATCACGAGCCAATTCACCGAATATATCCTCCGCATGTTTCGAAAGGGACGATAATTGTCGTATGATGTTCGTTAGTGTCGTATTTGTTACAGTTTCTAGTTCGGTCGGTTGTATGTCGTCTCGATTGTAGACCGATCGAGCGACGTGTACCGGTTCGATTTGTCGTTTTGGAAGTGGCATTTTGATGCCTTGTTAATCTTTGCTGGATAACTGTCCTTAAGAAATGATATTTACAAGATTGCAGCAAGTTGGTCGACGTGTCGATGCATATTTATCTGAAAAATATGAAAAAATTTCAATTAAGATTTTTTCAAAAACACGAAGAAAACAATTATAACCCATTCAAGCAGAATTTAGAAACTGCACATTCATATGTCTGAAAAGAGTCGTTCTTACACAAATGCACACTTCAGCAATATGACAATTGTTAGGATGCATGGCCCGACCATTAACCTTCGTAATCATTCACACTCGTATTCCATAAATTTAGAAGCTGTTGGTAGCTTGCCATCTGTTTTCTGTTGGTTTGGTATACTCAAGCAAGTTTCAAAAGCAGTTATTTTTGTATGTAAGCTTAGATGCTCCTAAAAACTAAATTAAATTGTCATTTACCAAACATTCAAAATTTAATACTACACTAATAATATATTTTTTATTCAGACTCCAAGCAGTATAGTCAGCAGGACATACATAGAGAAATAATGTGTTTACAGTGCTTTATCACGGACGATATGCTACTTAAAAAAATAAAATGTAATTTTCGCAATTCCGATATGTATGGGAAACTACAAGTTGTGCATCTAACTTTGATTTTATCACCCCTTATATCTTTTTCGTTTACACCCAATGACATGTTCACATCTGCTCTCTTATCTACAAGTGTTTTTCTGTGATCGTTTGAATCAAATTTCATGTTTTGCAACTGAAATAATATTTGGCAGTAGTCGAATTCTTAAGTGTTTGTGTTCAGGAGAAATATTGTATTTTCTCATAAGACTGTACTGAAATGTGTGCTGTGTACTGAAATTCCACATATTTTTTTCTCACTTGATAGCATGAATTCTTATTTTCCACTACTGATGTTTTCCAAGAGAATGGCGTCATGCGGTAACGATTTAAAGTGCTTACTAAACATTTTGAACGTACGATAACTACATATCTTATCAGGCATTCAAAATAAACTTGAAATCTCGCGTATATCTAAGCAACAATGAGCGTTTTGTTTACTTTTTCGTTATCAGATGTAAATATATCCGATTTTTAATGCATTCGTCTATTTACGTGCTATTAACAAATCGATGATGTGGAATGGAACAGCTTTTGTCGAATGTCGAATTCAATATCGCGCTGTTTGCACTTAGATGTTGCAGTCCACTTACAGATTTTGTACTTGATTTGAGATCTTCACCAAGCGGCGGTGGCACCCACTCGTTCTATGCTTACACCGCAGCACACCACTTCTACACCCCATTTTGTGTGACTAATTTGGTTGATAAGCTCCCCGCTTAGATATTCTCACAATGAGGAAATAGTAATCTGGTAAATGAAGTAATGCCATTGCGCTTGTGCTGTAGAAGGCATTTATTATTATAATCATATTTATGAATGTGTTTTGGATAGAGTGAATTCACTGATATGTGACGTGAAATTTTAAAAGGATATCACAAAATACGAGCATACTAATTTTCCTGCATTTTTAGTCACTAATAATCAACGTTTAATTAACTGATAAATTTATGACTGGCAGATTGGCATTAACTGAGAGACATGATTTATATTTTAGTATCCTTTAAACTAGCTACTCAAATATGATATTATACCATTTACAAGTCAAATTAACCGGTTTAAGAAAACACTTTAACACTTTCACAAATCAATTTTACTCTTAAGGAATATTTTTTGTTAGCTTGAAGTGTAATTGAAAATTCAATAAATCGTAAACACTGCAACAGCTAAGCTTGCTTTCAAAATTAAAAAAAAAACAAGTCTTTGTAACAATGCTAATGAAGCAATTGATTTTAGTTATGTCTCAGATATGTATTATTGAAATTAAAAATAGGAAAACAGGTTTTAAAAAATGTTCTTAAACCCTCTGTTTTTTTAAAAGATATTGAAAATTTAATAATACTGTTTTAAGAATCAAATCACATTTCTTCAATATTTTTAATGTTTTACTATATGATAACAACTCGCCTGGGTTAGAGCAAAGCCAAGTTTCATCATCAGATGGTTAGGTGCAAAATTCACAAAATGGGGAGACATGAAACACTATTGGAAACAAATATACAACACCAGCGTGGAAGAAGATGTTACTGATCCTCCATCTATACAAAGAGAGATACTTGTACAATTTTATGAAGATGAGATGAGCGTAAAGGAAGCGGCAGCCGCAACTGAAACAGCCAGAAACGTCCTACGGGTGTACAAGAAAAATTGCACTTTCCTGCCAGACTTACTTGGTGGCAAATTTACCGAGGAAGTGCTGCAAAAAATCGAATACTGGTCCTCAAAGCTGATAAATACTCTTCACCAGTGAAGTCAAACAGATCTATAAATTTTTCTCCTGCGTGTTTAAAATTTTCGAGAAAGTTCTGTTGAGAAATCGACTTCCAATACTTGGAGATGCAAGACAAATCCCAGAATATCAATCCGGGTTTCGAAGACATCACAGCACCACTAAGCAGGTGCATGAAATCGATCCGATTTTAAAATGGTGTTCGGATAAGAAATACTGCTAAATATCGTGCGTATGCTGGTTCATCTCAAAGAACTGTATTGGCACCTGTCCTCTACACAATCTTCACATCTAATGAGGGAGAAAACAACCAATGAGGGACAAAACAACTACAGCTTTCTTTGCGGGCGATGTTGCAATCCTGCGCACTGATTCAGATCTAGTGATTGACTCACAAATGGCTTGCTTCATATAATACGTCGAAATCGTACATGCTGACTTTAATAGCAAAATAAGAATAAGAACGCACGAGAATGGTGCGGACTATCCAGCTAGCAGCGGTCCAAGAAAATGTTGTTGGCGGATCACTTTCAACCAAATAGACCATGCCTTTATAGATCACTGCCTGCAAAGTAGCTTGATCAATGTGCGACTATATGGGGACGCCTATATCGACTTGGACCAATATCTTGTTGGTGCAGTGACCAAATTCGACAAAAGACGACCAACGACCTGCACACCGATGCAAATGCAGAGAGCCTGAAATAGGCTAACATGCAAAACACTTATCACTCAGCAATTGGTTTTCCAATTACTGGTGATTTAGAAAGCCATGAAGCTGAACTAAATTAAATGGGTTTTGGCAATACCAGAAAGATACTACCATTGGTACGGCCACAAAAATATTACGAACAATCACAGAAATGGCAAGAATGACTGGTTTGACGATGAGTGCAAGCTAACTTCTTAATGGAAAAATGCTGCATACCGATATATTCAACAGGCTAAAATAAACACGCGCACACGTAGGGGCTTACCGGAATCTCCGGCGGGTGAAGAAACGAGCTCATCGAGCCAAAAAAAAAGCTTGGCGAACTCCAACAATATGGAGCAAATGCACGTCGCGCGTAATAATTTACCAACGAATGAACAGGTTGAGGTTGTACACACATCGCTTTCCAGCTCATAAGGACAAAAAGTGAATCTGATTTCTGGCTAACTGGGAATACTAGATCGATGGGCTCAATACTTTGATAATTACAAAACGACGAGAGAGACGGCTAAGTGGACTGTCATCAGGATTCGAGAGAATACCCGCTGAACTAACCAAAAGTGGAAGCAGCTGACTCCATCACGCAGTTTTTCAGCTAGTTTTGAAGTTATGGGAGCGAAACTATATTCGAATATTGGCTTCTTGTGCTGATCTGCACCATAAACAGGGAAGGGGATTTTAAAGAGTGCAGCAATTACAAGGGCATCATATTGCTCAATTACTGAGGACTGCTAGATAGAACAGCCCAATTCGCTCAAAAAATGATTGGCTAATATTAACGAAGCAAATCAACAACTACGGCAGTCGATGGAAAATAAATTACGATCTGAAACTTTTCCAATTTCCATAACCTTATAAGCCGCCTATGACCAATTACCCATAGCCAGGACAAATCTTTACACGGTCATGAAATATCCCAACCAAAAAACTAGAATCTAATTAGACTGCCAAGGCCGACCATGATGAACGCCCAAAAGAAGTTTAAGGCAGCTGGATCTTATCAGACCATTCAACATCAACAGCTGTCTACAACAAGCAGACACCCTCTTTTGAGTCCTCTTCAACCTGGTACTACAGAAACACCACAACGAAAAACGCGACACCGAAAAACATTCGTCCCAAAAAGGTTGGTGGATACAGCTTCGAAATGGTTTAAACATTCACCTATGCAGGGTCAGCCAATAACAATTACGGCAAAGAAATCCGCAGACGGCTACTGTCAGCCAATAAAACCTTTTTCGGTCTATAAAAGCTATTCCGGTAAGGTTATCGAAGGAGAATAACAGCAATCGACATTCAAGAGGATTCTCCAATGGATATTTGATACCGCCGAAATGAGGATGAGCTGATGGACTGTAAACGCAATATCGCTACCGTGAGATCACTGGTAAAATCGGTGGAAACTTAGATCGTATGACTCAGGAATATCTGACCCGGAACTTCTACAGCGGCAGACTTATTAAAAAGAGACACCAAAGCAAGCCCTGTCTTAGTGGACTGATGGCGTGCGGCAGGACACCAAGTAAATGCTTGAACTGGACGACAATGGCGGAGAACCGGGATGTTTGGAACTCTTTACTACAGTAGACCTACACCAAGCTGCCCACTCTTGCACCGTTAACGATGAAAATGTTTATTTAACGACCTATGTACTAAACTGGAACACATAATGCTACACATCGATTTTGCTTCATGTTTTTTAACCCAAACACAGAAGAAAAACACAAATTTATAAACGGTCAAAAATTAAATATGGCAAGCGGTAGGGGTTGAATTGCAGCGTTCATATTTCATGCTGTTTTGTAGTATTGTAGATATTTGGCAGATAAAACGAGTTGATATGAAATAGAGATATTTTAGTGCAATTTGGATAGAATAACAAGAGTATGATGAATATCGAATGATAACCTTATAAAAATTGTTA
Organism: Nemotelus pantherinus; assembly: GCA_963978885.1. Lineage (NCBI taxonomy): Eukaryota > Metazoa > Arthropoda > Insecta > Diptera > Stratiomyidae > Nemotelus > Nemotelus pantherinus. Next base: position 9,448,936 of record OZ022266.1, read on the forward strand.
TTTTAAGAATAGAAATCATAACGAAAAACAGCATAAATAGGTTTTATTCCAACAAAGTCTTTCTGATACGTGAAAAATATCAAGTACCGTTTACACCCGTGATTTTTCTTTGAGTACAAAGGTTTTCCCACTGAAAGTATGTGTAGTATAAATAAAACAAACCCCAATGTGGGTGGTTTCAATTTTTCCTCAATATCTTGCTCTTTCGTTCGTTTAGCAAAGGTCACTTTACACCATTGAACAATAGCATATGCCCCAATTACACAACAACTTCCTGAAAATTCTCCATGACAGCCGTTATTATCTTACAATTTTATTTGCTGGTCAGAGTCGCCACCAGCAATCCCCACGAAGATACGCTTTAGATAAAAGCTCAGAGCAATTATACGATGCAATTGCAAATTATCTCCTCCATACCATTCCATTACCTTGGCATTAAGAACACGGAATGCAAAAAAGATATGCTCGCTCCAGTAGATGACTGTTGTGATGTGACTATGATATTATGGTTTGTATTACGGCACCGGCCGCTCATCCCACAAATAGACGTGCAGTTATGTCGCACCAATGTCTCGCCACTTACTCGCCTGTTCTGAAAGCAGCAGCCAGACAAGACAACAGGAAGACATCAGAAGACAATTGTAATGAATGGAGATGCGGATGGGCGTTGCGCAGAGCAGAACCTTTTAACCTTATTTCAACAGCCAAGTTGCAGAGAATGGGGTTGAAAAGTAATTGGTCGATGGCACGAAATTATATCCGCGAAAGCGACTAGACAGTGACGTTCTTTCGAAATCACATAAAACGGGCTCCCCGAAAGCCTCTTCATATCGCTCTTCTTGGTACACGGTATGATTAATCCCGACATTCCCTAGGGGGTTTCGCGTCACCGCTATGCAGCGACAAACTCGGGCGGCATTTCCGGAACAAAAATTAATACCGAAGGATCCTACTGAAGACCTCAAAACACTCATGCCCACTCGAGCCCGACTTGGGGCCTCCTAGCCCTACGGGCACTGTTCATCCACTCATTCATGACAAATAGAAAAACACGTCACACAATTCGCAACAAGCCAGTCAGTCAGTCACACACTGAGATTTTCTTTTTTTCTCTTATATTTTCACCTCGTCTAGAACTATTCACGACTCGGTAAATTCTTCGAGTTCCCCAACGACGACGTCACTTGATCAATTCAACGCTTATCAACACTTTCCACAATATCTCGTTCACAAAATTCGACCAGAAATAAATTGGCAAATTGATGTAAATCACCCGCAATAATCGAAACGGGTCAACGACGACGACAAGCGGCGGCCCCAATTCCTAGCGTAGATCGAATTTGACATTTTCACTTTTTCTCTCTTGTCACCTCCGTTCGACGGCGACAGCATCGACGACCACGGGTTTTTCACTTTGCCGAAGAAAAACACAGTTTTCACAACTTCCACACTTTCGCCATCAACTCGATCATTTCGATGCACGACGAGATGAAATTGCATATACCGAAATTACAATTTTATCGTAAATAACGCGAGCCAATAGTGAAAATACGAGCGTACTAATTCGAACAGGGTGCGGACGTCGTACGAATTCGAGATGACTTTTCTCCTCCTCGGGATGAATCTATCACGCTGCGATGTTCGGTACGTTTGTCTCGTTCTGGTACATGCGGGTTTTCAAGGCAGGTGAAAGGGACATGACTGTATGACATCTATTCGAATTGGAACTAATAAATGTAGTTAGTCTAGTGGACGCTAGAGCAATATTATTGCCTAATTGGTTTTTTTCGAATTTGATTTTTTCGGACTACGACGATGGCATGTTAATTAACAAAAATATTATATTTGATCATTTAAATAAGTTCTAATTCTAACGAAAGGTGATTTAAGAAAATTAATTTTTCAAGGTTCGATCACGATTACTACTACTCAGAATTCAGGCTTTATTTGCGCGCTTATTAATCATCACCTTCCAAGTTGTTACTCTAATTTAGTATTTCAAACAGTTTCCATATTTGCATGAGAGAGAAAACATGCTTCAGAAATAGTTTTGTCGGTGAATTGGTTGTTTTCGTGCTTCCTATTGCCATTGCAAGGAATATTGAATAGGTCCAAATTTACACGCGTCAACTCAGCCTACACGAGTTTTTACGAGCTGAAAAATTTTAACAACAAAACAAGAGTTGGTGAAGGCTTTCTCTTCACGCCACCTTCTCAAACTCATGATGGTTGAGGCGGTAAATCTTTTACGATTTTTGAATTGTTTTCGGGGGTGTCTTTTTTTAAACTAATTAATTTAAAATTAAAAAAATAAAATTTTCTTCGATTCCTCCATTCTCGCCATTTTCGGCAATTATTGGTTTTAACTGCACTCAAGTTTTAATTATTGCACATATTAAATGCAGCGTCACACGATCTTTTTCTGTTAAAGATTTGGAAATAGTTTTACGATTTTCGAAGGCTCGCAGACACATTTTGAGTGCTGCCCTAAGCAAAATTATCGACATTGTCTACTACTCCACTGCTAATCGTTTAGTACCAAACATCTGTCATCAACTCTGTGGCAGATCGAACGGAGGTAGGATTGTCACTCATTCCACCATAAATTCCAAATTAAAATCTTATTACATTACAAATAAGTAGGATCGGACGCAAGATTAACTGATAATGGCTGCTGCTACTAAAGGACAGGCTCTCATCGCCAGTAAGTAGTCCGAGTGTCCCATCAAAAACCGCAATCTAATCACACTAACCTTAAGAGGCCATGCTCATGCTTATGTAATTTATTATTTTTCTTTAGATTTGATGGCCCAAGCTCGGCCAAAATTCAACGTTTTCCTAAAATACGCCAAGGTTGAACTGACACCACCAACTCCACGTGATATCCCTGCTATTCGTGAGGGAATCGGAAAATTGTTGAAAGGAGCTCGTACCGGGGCATGGAAGAACCTTACTGTTCGAGAGGCCTGGCTCAATACCTTAGTTACTGCCGAAGTTCTTTTCTGGTTCTATGTTGGCGAATGTATCGGCAAGCGTCATTTGGTTGGATACGACGTTTAAGTTGAACGCCGTGTTGATGTAAATAAAAAGTCGCAACTAATTGGACTGTAAGGTTTGATCATTTTGTTTGCTTGCAGGTGGCTTTTATTCCTAGGTGGTCATTATAATAAACGAGAATAAAACAATAGTAAACTAGTTTCAATTTTGTGTTTTTTCAGTAGTTATGAAGTAGTAGTTGTAAATCTGCAGGCTGAATCGGCCTTTTTCTTAGAACGGATTTCGAAAAACGTTCAAAAGGTAAACGATACAGGATTACTCACTAAAAGCATTCCCCGTAGGCCACGGAAATCTGAGCCGGAACCGCTTTCATATTACTTTGGCTCAGCCATGCTACTAGTACCTACCAGACACCTCGCCGGCTTACTTCCGTTCTATCAGACTTTCAGGAGTCTATGGGACGTCTTTCCTCCTCAAAAGATATCTCAATATCAGTTCCACATATACTGACTACTGGCCAGGCGTCGTCTGATCGTAGCATCGTTTCCACGATTGTTCCCAGCGTCGCCACGTTTGGCATGAGCCTCCCATGCGACATAACAGCCACTATCGCATGCTTTTCGGGTGTGCTCTCCATAAGCCAGCCTGGAGTCCAAGATACTAATTTTCTGGTCTCAAGTACTTCGCAGCCACCCGTCATGAGTGTAACGGTTAGCACCCTCCTATTCGTCAGCATGTCAATCTGTTTTTGTGAGCTTTCTATCCAGCCGATAACGCATCTCGTTATTTTTTTGTTGGGTGAGAATTTCTAGATGTGACAAAAACGGCTACATAATCGCCATGTGGCAGTTCGAGACCATCCTAAGCAACATTCCGTAGGTGTGTCCAAAAAATACACCCTTATGTTTCTCCAGCTGCAATAGTTTTGCATAGTTTCCTGATTCATATCGTAAATCAAATGGCGATCTCTGGTCTACGTCAAACAACTAACAAAATTCAGAGAATAAAAAGCGCTTCTATACTTAAAACTTAATTTATTCATCAAGATTAGAAAGAAAAAAAAATAACGAAGAAAATTTCCTGATCTTCAAATTACATAACCATATGAATGTGCTTGCACGCATATTTTATAATCGATTCCATCCCTAAAATATATCAACTCGCTAAGAGTCACATACATTCATCAAATCAAATGTCACATGTAAGCTATTCGATTGGAAATATCTACTCATCTCTTCTATTATGAGAATACATTTATGTATGTCTATATATTCCAGAGTGTATAAAATGCGTAAGGTATAGCTAATCAGAAAAATGCATGTACCTATCGATATTCCAATAAAAAATAAAATCGATAAATCAAAATTACTGTACCTAAGCAACATTCCGTAGGTGTGTCCAAAAAATACACCCTTATGTTTCTCCAGCTGCAATAGTTTTGCATAGTTTCCTGATTCATATCGTAAATCAAATGGCGATCTCTGGTCTACGTCAAACAACTAACAAAATTCAGAGAATAAAAAGAGAATAAAAAACTCTTAGCGCTTCTATACTTAAAACTTAATTTATTCATCAAGATTAGAAAGAAAAAAAAATAACGAAGAAAATTTCCTGATCTTCAAATTACATAACCATATGAATGTGCTTGCACGCATATTTTATAATCGATTCCATCCCTAAAATATATCAACTCGCTAAGAGTCACATACATTCATCAAATCAAATGTCACATGTAAGCTATTCGATTGGAAATATCTACTCATCTCTTCTATTATGAGAATACATTTATGTATGTCTATATATTCCAGAGTGTATAAAATGCGTAAGGTATAGCTAATCAGAAAAATGCATGTACCTATCGATATTCCAATAAAAAATAAAATCGATAAATCAAAATTACTGTAAGAAAAAACCTTATATTATAAAAATATTGCCGACTTTGAGTAATCAGCTATAATATTTTAAAAGTATGTGTAATTCATTATTCGTATCCATTAAACGTTTTATGTCGTACTTAGGAAACAATATATTAAGTGAAAAAATGGCAGTTTTGCGCCGGTATTTCTTTTATATTCAGTGCGAATATTTCGCTCGTCCACTTCATCCCCCTTCTTGGCTACTGCTTCTACTATTAATTTTTCATACAACAAGTAAAATTTCTTTCAAATTCAGTTTGCAATTGCCAAGCACTCACAACATTTACGCCTCGAATAATATTTCTTCATTTTGACGAGAACCAAATCTCAGTTTCAATCAACTGATAAATCAAATCCATAGAGAATATATGGAAAATTCTTATCTAAAACTACATGTATGTACGATGAACTACGTACGCTCTATCTTTCTTCCTTCTTTACTGCTAGCAGTAATCTTACAAGAAATAAAGTTGTTTCTCCAGTAAATTTGACGGTGGCTGATGAATACTTTGTGCAACGAGAGAAGCCAATTTCTTCGCGTATTGACATACGGCTGGAACTCGCGTCGTACCGGACCAATTGTAATACAGATGAGTCATTTTGTAGGTCAAAATCTGCATTCGGTCGGGATCCAGGCCCATCGTGTCATATATTACATTGTAACTGGTCGGCGAGACGGTACCTTGTCGAACGGATTGTGACACCAAATAAAAGTCGTAGCGTTCTGGTAGCGTAATCACATCATCGGCCACTGTACCAGGTGGTGGATTTCGTCCACGAGTGAAATAACGCGTATTTATCGACTTCGAGACGATAACGAAGGCGAATCGAGGTCCGGTTTCGATTTTGGCAGACCGGTAGATCGACTCGAGCCGCTCCTTGAGGACTTTCACCTCGTGCTCAAACACCTGTCTTATTTGACCGTCACCGACACCATCCCTGTACAATAGGATTCGGGATGGTAGTGTTCCGTGAGACTTCCTATATTCCTGAAGGGCTTTTGTTACGCTTATGGTTAAGTCGTTGGACAGTTCGTCGCTGCTGTTGTGCTGTGAAACTGTACTGAAATATTTGGCCTCCGCTTTCATGTCCATTGTGGCAACGAGAGCGGCAAAAGCACGAGATCTATCTTTTGTACTACGGCAGATATCAAAGCCTATTGTCATTAGGCCACTTAGTGGCAATTCAATCATCCAGGCGGCTGCACCTAGCTTACAATTAATTTGAATTGCGACCTTTGTTGCAATCGACATAAGGGACCGAGGATTGCCGCCCTTTGGCGTGACAGTCTTATGACACATTACCTGCGTCGGGATCGCACGCTCGACGCACGTTTTCTTCTTAATACTGCTGTATCTATTCATGAGAAAACAGAAGAGAATTAGTGAAAGAAAGCTACGTCGGTGAATTTATTTACCTTTCAGCATTGTTATTCGGGACTATGCACATTATCAACTGCGGGTCCATACTTGCACTGTTTTCAATAGCGTTGATATAGGAATGGTTCCTGTCATCGTATATCTGAAACCTGTGTTTAAAAAACATTTACCCGCATTCCATTCAATCTACATAAAGCAAATACTTACGGTGTCGGCTGCCTTATGTACATTTTCATGCCATTCGCTGCCTGAATTAAGCTCTCGACGAAATCTCTGGCTTCACGATTGCTGCGATTCGGACATACCAGTGCCCAGCGTTTTAATTCCGTCGACGTGAACTGTTCGTTGTCTCTCAAGTGACGCGTCCAGTCAGCATTATCGCCTGCGGGTGCCCTATTAAATTGACAATTGTGAATATCGTACATCCAAAATTTCTAAATTTATTTATTACTTCCTAGCGCGTCCGAACACGATATTCTCAACTTTTAAAATGCGACCAGTGAATTCGACCAATTGCGAATCCAACGTCATTTGCCATTCATTCAAAACTTTCATACTCGCTTCGGTCTGTTGAAGGCGTCGATTAAATGCACGTAAACGTTCGATACGACGATCGGGATTGAGACGTGTGTGCTCAGACATGGCACGCATCAACCTTGAGAGAAAAAGTTTTGTATTCGTTTTTTTTTTAAACATCAAGTTTCACGCTGACTTTCTGTTAACTAAATGATTGAGAACTTACTGGAAATTCGAACGCATAGATTCGCTTAACCCAGTTGCGCGACATAGCTCCGGAATAAGGGTCACAAGTTTGTTTTGGCCACCACGAATCTGACGTTCTTTCGATTGTGACAGTAAGAGTGGTTGATTAGGATCCCGAATTCGAATATGATATTTCTAGTTTGGTTGAGGAGTAATTTAAATGTCAGCGTATTGGAATAAAAACAAATCCGTAATTTCTTTTGAGACTTACTTTGTAATAGTAGTCGATGAACGATGTTTCAACTTCCTTGCAGCTGAAAGTTTGCGTCGGTTTTGCACTGAAATCAACATCATCAATGCGATATGTTTTATTGTTGTAATCGGTAAGAACAGTTAGTCCTATAAGTGAAAATAATTTATAGCAATTTCCTCCAAATTAAATTAATCAATATAATTAAAATTAGCACTAATCTCAAAATGAGCTAAATAATAAATCGGTTCAAGTACTGCACCTATAACTTGACGTTTAAAATTATCCTGGAAGTCTCGAGACTCATGCGTGCACCTTTGCAATATATCGTAAACTGTCTCCGTTCGCATGACTTTGTGTGCAATCTCAGCACAGAGAAGAATATCTTGCTCATGTTGCCGGATCGATGTGGTGTAGCCAGGCCATAATTGAATTCGAAACTCACGGATATCAATCTATCAAAAAATATTACTCTGAAATCCAATCTCTTTCAGTGACTCAAGCAAAAATAAAGTACCTTGGCCATAGCATCAAAGAAATTTCTTCCGACTAGTTGCAACTGCAAACCTTCCATAGCACGTCTCATAATCAAATTCAAAATTTGCAATGACTGATCCTCAGACATTGACACATGTCCGACGCACTTAATTGTGATTTTATACATTTCCCCCATTTTGCTTTTTGTTTCCAAAATAGTGACCTCATCAGGTAGCTTGTTGATGCTGAACAGCATGGTGCCATCAAACAAATAGCCACCTAGGAGCGCCTTGTGCTCGGACAATATACCGCGGCGAACACGCATCATTTCAATTGTCGGTTCGAAATCGACGCGATATTTATGCAAGCGCCAGGCTGGCTTCGTAGTCAGACGGAAGTAGTTCGCTTGCAGCTGGACTTGTTGTCCTGATCCGCCGCGTTTTGTTGACACATTGGATGGACGTGTTTTAACGATTTCGAAACGATTTCGCCTTTCGCGTTCACCCTGGCGACCTCCTCTTGCACCACCAGCTGCACCAGCGCCACTTTCACGACGCTCACCGCGATCGCCACGTTCTCCGCGATCAGCACGATCGCCACGATCCCCTCCGCCTCGTTCAGATCCTTCACGTTCGCCTAATTTCAGATAATTGGACAAGAATTATTACTTAAAATGATACAAAACCAAATACAGTTTACTTTCATTTAAAAATCTGAAATTAAATAATCTTAGTAATTCAAAAACAATCTTACGTCGCGAGGATGATTCAGATCGTGAATCTTTTGATGATCTTTCAGATTTTACCGATCTTTCGGATTTATTTGATCCAGAACCAGAATCCCCAGAGCCTGCACGTTCTGGAGATCTACGGCGACTACTGCTTCCAGTTTCAGGTTCATCGTAAGGTGATGTTCCTGGCGGCGAATCAGATGAATGTAATCTTGATTTTTTCTCGCGCTATAATTTAGAAACAAAAAAATCTTTGTAACTTTTAAGGTTATTTGGTTGAATGTCTACTGCAACTGAAAAGTGTAGTATTGGCTGAATTTTGATATTTTTTATGGCGGTGTCAAGACTTCCTAGATGCCCTTTGATTCTACTTCAGTATAGCATATAGAAGGGTCTATAAGATTTAAAGTGCAGGAGAAGCCGGTACATGCTTTGGACAATTAATTCAGTATCATAAATAGGAAGGGGGAGTTCTAGGGCAAGAATGAAACCTGGAGTTTAACAATACGACTAACATTCACTGATTGATGTGTGGAAGCATGCCACTTGGAATTTGAAAATCAAGCCTGGAGCTCTATAGGGATTAGGCTAGTAGATACTTCGTCAGAATATTTGCCAGAGTAATTTGTCTTCGACGGTCTGTCACCTCGTCATGGTGGAAGGCTTAAAGCAGTGGCCCACCAAGCCAGATGTGTTGCTGTCTTGCTAGGTGTAGACCTGGGGAAAGAGACTCTGAAACGAAAACCAATCATAGAAGACAGGAAAGTATAAAAGTTACGGTGGAAAGAGTAGCATATACAGCAGCGGTGGTCTTCAGGGGTGAACAAGCAAGATCCGGGTCGCCAATTGCAATGCTGTAGAGGTTGACCACTTGGTCACTATAGCAGATATTGTTAGGTTCAACTTAAAAACAGGAGTTACTGGAACCGATGCCGGACTCTTTTAAGATGAGCTTTAAGCTACAACAGTCCTCACCCTTAACAGCAACAGTGACGTTATTAGGTAACTTCGCTCAAGTAGTGATGAGAAATTTGCTCAGTGCAAAATAGCAGACTAATATTTTTCAGCTTATGTTTTTCAACTGCTATTTACAAATAGCAATAACTACCTGCTAACTAATCAACCATTTTCCTCAAATGCTAATTGGATGATATAATAGCAGACACCGATGAACAACAGCAAATAGCAAAAACATAATATATTAAGGCCTTTGTGCGGCGTTTCCCTACGAAGCCCTTTAGTGCATACATTGTCCACTTGACTAAGCGATATGGCTCCAAACCATACACATACATATCAGATGGACGTCTGCCGCCCTTCATGCCGTTTTGAAATTACAATCGAAACTCACGCGAAGCAGCGAAACCAACGAACTGATAGCTAATTGGTACTGAAACCATAGCGTGAGGAAACCTAGCATATTTCTCTCAATGAAAATCAAACACGTGGCAATGCCACAACAATGTTGCCTTTCAAATAAGAGGGGACCATCTGCTATTTAGAAATATCAATATTAGTTTGCCCATCGCTACATTCAAGCTGCGCGAACCGAATGCTCACGGCTAACAGAGTAAGACTCTAATTTGGATGCATGATTGCGACCGAAGCTGAAAAGGAGCTTCTCAGAGCAATGCAAAGACACTGGCTTCCAGAAGAGGTACAGCCCAAGCCAAGCAAAGAGAGTAGGGATGCGCTGGCGGTATAATAGACGGCGCTGCGCATTGTCGACAGGTTTGGCGAAAAACCATCTCACTCCGCAGAAGAAAAGGAACGGCTAAGCTGGGCTAGGGTGGGACAGCAAAAGGTCGTGATTACTTTGCCAGCAAAGGGTAAGCTAGCGCTGTAGGACTCTGCCTCCCATAATAAAGTGGACCAGAGCTTGGTCGATAAGCTGGTAGCGAAAAGGCTGAGGTCCTATGAGGGTAAAAAACCAGCGACCAAGAACCCGAGACGAATACAGATCCACCAACCCTTCACCTCTAAACCGAGAAGCGTCATGAAGGCTAGCGTTGTGGCTAAACAGCACCTAATCGTGGCACTGATTGACCGCAGTAGCCCCTTGGGTCAAGTATCGCTTAAGGACTGGAAGATCGTAGAGTCAGGCCTGGTCAATGCGATTACTGGAGAAGCATCCTGAATTGACCATGCCCTCGGTCGACGATGCGGACTGATTCAGGTATGTTAAAATCATCAAGTGCAATGACGTGCTCACATTGCGCTGGTGTAAAGCAGTGATTTAGGACTAGTTGGACTTTGGGAAAGAGCCTCGTTTAGAGATAATGGCGAAAGTGGTAATAACGCGAGTAGTCGCGAGCTCTTCGCGATATTTGCTCCTTCGAAGTACAAAGTACACATAATCCGCTATCTTTTCTGAATAGAGATGTAAACAGGTGAATGCTTATTACTCAAGTACTGTTAGTCCCACATGAATTTTGTATATGATGCTTTTATGAAGATTTTTGTGCTGAAGAAAGTTGTTTTGAATAAAAATTCACGTTAAACTAATAGTTAAAGAGATAATTAACATTGTGATTCTCATCTCGAAATAATAGTAATTCCACCGAAAACCTACACTTAGATTTTTTGGGGAGACCAGCTTTTTGTAGCCAAAATAACTGGACTATTATTCCGCTCGACATCCAGCAGGACATTAAAAGGCCATAAACCTTGCCTTATAGTGATTCATAATATTAATGACTGCTTAAGACTTGCGTACATTCCAATTACGTGGTGGGAAACGAGTGTTATTTTCATCTCTAAGGCAAGGAAAGCCTCGCAAACTAAAATGAAGGACCACAGCAATCATTCGAAGCTCCTTTCTATTAAAGGTTTCAGACATGGTCGTGGGGTATTGGATATCCGGCGCCCTCGATCCTACTCTCATCTCGAGCTCACAACATGCTTTACGAGGTAAATCTATCGAAACGACACTACATTCTCAGGTAGAGCATGTTGGAAAATCGGTTACTTAAGCGATTTTGAGTACTCTGAGGAGCCTGAATGTCAATTGGCTCTAGGCGAACTTATAAATCAGGCTATTACACTCGTCTCTGGGCAGTGTTAAATTCATGCAATCGTCAGGACGGTGTTATCTCTCTACTATTGTGGAATCTAACAGTGAATGATCACTGACAGTTTACACATCCTGGAAGCTAGTCCTCAAATTCTATATGCCTTTCAATGTGCTCACATTCGACGGTGGAGCTGTTTTAATTGCCAGGACCTAGTAACATTCCGAGAAACCGCGATGCTGACAAACTGGCAAGGACAGGTAAACTATCGTCTGAGATCTGTTGCAGTTTCTCGATTGGTACTCCTAAGCTTTCAGTTAAACTGACTATCAACCAGGTTGACAAATCATCAAAGGACGCTGTGAAGTCTTATGCGGTAGAGCATTCCTTTGCAATAGCACGGCAATAGTACAAAACCTTTGAATTTAGCCGCACCAGGGAATTGCTCAAATTGCGAAGTTAAGGAGACATAATCCGTTTGGTAGGCATGCAGTGTACAGCAACGACTTCTGTTATTGCTGTACATGCGAGTAAGACGAGGAACTATTCTTTCGCCTCTTATGCGAATAGCCCGCCCTTGTTGAAAGAATAATGCTTTTCCTTGCCTCATGATTCTTCGCAAGCCTAAAACCGAAGCGGCTTCGGTGTATTTGAAGATAATCACCCAGTTTATTTAAGCCTCGGTGTGGTGCTCTTCTTAACTTCGATTGTGCAATAAACAATATGGTATCACAATGGGCCGGGTGTGCTTAAATGTACTAGAACTACCTAACATGTTTGGATAAAAATGTATCAAAAGTGGCATATTTCGACAACGAGCCAAAAGATACAAAAAAACCCGAAAATTATACATATTTTTCCTCTCGGAATTTCACATTTTTATAGAACTGTAATTCGATTATAGTGAAATTTTATTATTTGTTATAAAATCAAATTATGATTCAAGTTTAAGTTCAAAATCATATTATATACATCTTTTATTTGTATCCTAAATTAAGTTTTTAATTATCGTTTATTGTGGTTTTTTATGATTTGAAAAACTGCAAAAAATATTAAATGTGCTCGAGCAAACGTGTAAAGCAAAAAAATCACGCCATGCAAAGTTTTTTTTCTAATTGACAATGAATCTGTCCATGTCAGTTGTACGGAACACTAGTCCTTGTAACAAGTATTTTTGGCAATCAAATGAAAAGATACAGCAATAAAAATGCATTTTAATGCCCTAAACTTTCAATTGCACAATGATAGCTAAAATGTTATCCAACTTAAGTAAAAATGATTTTATTACTCTCTATGGTGCTCATTTAACTCTATTTTTACGAAGTAATGTGTGTTTTGCTGAATAAACCCAAGTTTTCGTGTGTAATTGATTTGTGTTGTTTAAATAGTTGATATATTTTTTTACCAAATTTTGATACTTTTATTTTACCACTAAGATAGCGGTAACACTACTATCTACATTCTTACGACTTTCAATTCCAATATTAAGCTGGAAGCTGTTCTATACAGCCTGAAATTTATATGCTAAATGGATTTCTCAGAATTTTTTTTTTTTTTTTTTTGTAACTGAAACACTGATATCTGCTTGAATTTTCGGCATAATGTAACGAATTAAATCGCTCAAACTTTTGACTGGTTAGTTTGACTGGTTAGTATGAAAGGAAGGCTGTACTGTAGCGATTGCAGTGTCTACAGGCCGATCTAGAACGTTTTTGAAAAATCAATAAGCCATGGTTGGATGCAATACTGGAATATTGACCTGAGTAAGAGGATTTCGGTAGTTTTGTTCGATGAGGCGCAAGTCTGAACTTCTGTCAATGGGTTCGGGTGTCATCGTTCGCTTATGGCTGTCTTCGTCTGTCTTTGTATTATCTTAACAACTGTTGACTAGATATAAGACTGGATCAATTAATGACGACGATTTTTTATGGAAAAGAAATCGCCTTCTACCCCACGTGTTTTCATATTGCCAACAGTAATGCAATAACATAATCCCTACAGCTTTGACAGTGCCATTCAAAAATGCATGCAGAATAAATGCTGAGATAGTAGATTTTCTAATTCTTCGAATAGGAGGCCAATTATTTTAGACAGGAATGCATGCACATGTTACGCTAATACCCTCGAAATCACACGAAATACTGACAAAAAATGAACTATATTTTTAATGATTCTCCGCACCTTTTTGTCACAAAATATTGATAGTATTATAAGTGTTGACGAAGAGCATTGCCCCCAACGTAATAGAAGGTCGCCTAATAATTATGAAACAGGGGTTAGCCCGCCATTAATGAAATAAAATCGATAAATGTGCCAAGTAATTTTCTTAGCGTATCTATCTGACGTCTATCTAACGTGATTTTTTTAGCACGAAATTATTTATTCTGTTCACTTTCATTCAACCTAAAATAGTAGCTGAAGTATTATTGCAATCAATATCAATGCACAAGTCACGACCAAACTATCTTCAATATGAACTTCTCATCAGCATCATAAAATTCAAGTTGCATTCAAGCATTCCAAGATTAAATTACAGCAACACACACTGGCATCAAATTGTCTCAGTCCAATTTATTTACATTAATCGAATAAATATTCAAGATCAATGACCCACTTTTAATTGAATTGCATAACCGTAGAATTTAACTCATGCATCATATCGACATAATAACAAGGCGATGTCTCAAAGCAGGGGTGTGTTCAATGTGCATGCTATAGCTGCTCCAAAAGCATAGCATAGCATCACGTCAGCAAGTGTCAAAATTCGCAGTAGCTAGCTGAAGCAGCTATGGATATTGGACAGCCAAGAGCTGCTATGAAGACAGGAAATTCAAAAATAATTTTGTTTCAATTTTTTTATTGTAATTTTTGCATTTTCGTCGATCAGTTCAATACTTTCATTGCACTTTTGAAACTGTATGAAATTTAGGAGTTTTCAACATACAGCTGCACAATCCATTAAAATTTTCCTTAATTAAAACGTATCATTTATTTCCGGCTTTTGACGCCATATATGAGAAAAAGAGCAAAAAATAATCGTTGAAAATTTGATAATACAGGAATCAGAGCACCCGGCCTTTTACGATTCATGCTTGCCTTCTAAAAACTCAAGATGAGCTACGCTATGTACAAGCCAACTTAAAACTCGAGTTGAGTTTAAGTGTTTAAAAGCCCGTATTTAATTTATGCTGTCACTATTTTCAAATTTATTCCTCATCTCCTTTGTCACAAAAGCGCAAAAACTTATTTTCATTTCAATTTCCAATTGAAAATGACGTTTAAACTGCATGTCAGCTGTGTACGCACGGCCATTTCGCCTTAGCTACTTTCTAGCTATCCTCCAGACTACGAGCAGCGAATAGCTGCTACCTTAGCAGCTATGCCGGAATCTTGGACAGCCCGACTGTCAAATAGCAAGCATCAGAAAGTAGCTATTTCGTGACATTGGACAGCCAGAGCTGCTAAAATAGCAGCTAATAGCTGCTATAGCATGCACATTGAACACACCCCAGATTGTAAATAGAGAGAGTTCATAAAAAGTATTTGAATTACAGTGCGCATCGAAAAAACATCATTTGAAAATGCAGGCAAACAAATTAAAAATTATTAGTATAGAAGGAAACTGATCAAACTAGCAAAAGATGCATGAATCTAATCATAATGCTAAAATTAAAAAAAAAAAATATTGTGAAATGACAAATTAATATTTTTTCTTGTGCATTTTAATGTTTTTTTTTAGAGTTGAAAGCTGTGATTTACATGCAACAATGATGCCTCGCTTGCTCGAGAATTGGTAGTTTCCCCAAAAAATTATGGACAAAACTGTCGACAGAAGCTATGGTAGCAACCTTAATAGCAATGGAGAGGCAACTTATAAACGATTTTTTTTTTTCGAAGTTTGGGTTCGAAGGGACTTGTGTGCTGGTCTAGCAGTTTCGCTATAAAGTATTTTTTAACGAATATACATGCACAAACGAGCGGAATCATCCACGAAACACAGAAAATGCGTTTCGCTCAAGCTGCATGTCATCAAATCTACATTGACTATCAATGAATATTATTAGATTTTTTTTATAGTTTGTTAATCAATGTTTTAGTAAATCAAATACTCAGCATTATTATCTACAAAAAAAGGAAATTTGTTTTAAAGCTCATTTAGAGTCATTTGTTTTATGATTTAAAAAGGCAACGTCTGATAATAAATGTTTGTGAAAGCGAAACGTTCGAGATAACGGCTTATTTTATCTGTGATATACTTAATTATTCACAAGTAGATATACATTTGAGTAACCCGATGTGAGATAATGATTTATCGTACAAAACTCGATTTGACCACGCAACAGCTAGAAGTCTCTCTAGTAGGCCACCACGGCATGCTAGTAAATGTTACGGAAGTGAAAAAGATTGATTATAATCATAATCTATTCATAGAATAACAGAAGTGGATTAGCTTGAAGCTAAAACGATTCTTAAAATATAATCGCTCATGTTCTGCCAGCAAATATAGGCTAAGTTGATTTTTTCTCAAACTAGAATTAAGTACTAGCCTGGTTAGATCTGGTTTTTTAACATTTACTTTAGAAACTTCGTCAAAATGATCAGACGACACTGAAAGTATGTTTTAGCAGGTATGCATTCTAGGTGAGGTACGTTCACTCTTCGGATTGCTGTTTGAAAATGCACAGCCTTCTCTGTGCCACGAAGGAATTCAAAAACATGAGCGCGATTACGCAAATGAAATTAACTTCCTATTTTTTCATGTATCATTTTTACCGTCAGGAATTACTAGGGAGTACTAGTGCCTGGAATCTCTGGCGCAAGAATTAATTGGTTCCGCTTTTTGCTCCATTGAATGCATTGAAAACTAAGATGAGACATATAATGATTACTTAACAATACTATAAATCATAGGGTGTTCTTCTTAAATTTAACTTCTATTTGGTTTTTTACTTTACTATTAGAAATGAGCATAAGCGCACAGCGCACTATTTTACAGTACCGCGCCTGAAAAATGACGGACGGCGAACGAGAGCTCGACTGGACTTAATTATATGTACACCGAACCGTGTACTGGGAGTACAGCGCAGCACTGTAAGTGCGCTATGTGCTCTGCGCTTTTGTTCATCCCTACTAACTATGATATAATAAAGATAAACTAAGTAGTGAAAAATTACCGATACTTATGTTGGTTTAAAAAAGCTCAAAATTGGAAATAGGAATCACAAAATCTCAAATGAAAAAATTAGATGACATCCTGAAGGCGATAGTAGATTCAGATCCTCGTCAAACAATTGAGGAATTATCAATGAAGATTGGCTGTCTGTGTTGTACAACACAGGATCATCATCTTTGCATAAGCAAATTGTAAAAACATGTTTCTCTCGGAGAAGTGCCTATTTCGACTCCTCGACCATCACTAGAAAGTCCTTGTTTGTGTATGATGGGATTTTTATGGAACTATACACTATGAATTGCTCGAACCTGGTCAAAATGCTACACCGACAGTGTATTGTGAACAACTCAACAGCGAATGAAATAACAGCTCATAAAAAACGGTTTATTTTGGTGAATAAAAAGGATCCTTCAACCCGATAGCTTGAGTGCTCACGATGCTAAAATAACAGGAAAAAATTAGGCAGCTAGAAATGCAACTTTTAACTCATCCACCCTATTCATCAGACTTCGCGCCGTCAGATTACCAAGGTGGTAATCATTAGAGCATAAATTAACAAGTAAAAACTTCAATAAAGTTGCAAAAGTAAAAACGGATAAGGAAAAGTTTTTCAATGACGATCTCCTAATAGTATTCTATACACACCCCCAACCCGGCACACCGAATTTTTTGGTTCAAAGTGTACGTGGCTTAAAATAAAAAAAAAGCAGCAAAAGTACGAATTAAACGAAAATAAGGACATTTTCCAAGCCAATTGAACCAGACGGAAAACAATCGCAACCACTGTATACACAGAAGTGTGCGAAATTTATACAGAGAGCTTTTTTGCTATGACGGTTCCAAGGCTCGGAGAGTCGCTTTTATACTATAGCACAGCCTTAACTAAAGGGAAGATAAGGTAGATGCTAAAGAATGATTAAATTTATAGGTGATGACGATGGGCATTTCGGTTAAACAATTGTGAATGCATCCAATCAGTAATCGAAACATTCAATGATGGAGAGCGGTTTTAGTAAAAGTGAAATATTAAAATATAACCTGCGAAAACGGTATATACAAGTTTAAAAATAGAAACTGAAATGCTATCACTGACTTGTTTGTCTCGTCAATATTTCAGAGAAATTTTGGGAGATATATTCAAGCCGTTCGTAGCTTAGATGGCTTGTAATATGATACAATAAACACAATAATATTATACAATAAACACAAAAAGGCAATTTTTTAGAAGCTTTTTTCTTTGATACATGTCTAGACAGACACATATTTAGATAATTGAAATATGGAGCATATAGATTTAATGCACTTTCGTTTGTAGCACTATTTAAATTGTTTGGAAGTACCAAGGATATAACACAATATTATGATATCATCAGATGCACATGAACCGCGCACATTGATAGATGATTTTGGATTGATCGATTAATGGTTTCGAGCTGCACTATTCGCAGTGTACCTACGATACAGTCGATATCTAACCGTCTAACCAAACATACCAGACTCCTCTTTGAACTTTGGCATCGTTTTGCTTCTTCCACACTTATTTTAAATTCAACTCTACGTTTCAAATTGTATTACTCAAATTTAAGTCCACTAATAGATTTGCCCCGAATTCTTCGAATGACGGCCTGAATATCCGATAAAGAAGGAAAAGCACCTAAGTTTGGCAATTATTTAATTGCAAACAATTTAATTGGTGCAAAATAGACCTATTTCAACCAAGCATCAAATTTAGCGCTTTTACGATGCTGCGACAATTCTTTTGACGGAGTTGTGATACTTGCTCGAGGCACAAAATTAAGTACCTGACCGCACAAAAAAACGTCCCTAAGCACCGTCCATCGCGGTCTTTGGATATGGAAATCGATGTCTTCATTCTAATAGGGTCTTTTTCGTCCACTGGAGAGATGATGTCAACCAGGATGCCAACAGGTGCCTAAGTGGTTGAATCACGTTCAGGTCTAGTGAGGACCGAACTATGGTGTATATATATAGTAGCTGTTAAGGACCTTGGCAAATAGTTCAACTTCCTATTAGTATAAATTGGGGAGATAAATTTCTCAATCCAAATTTAGAGCATGGCCTTGTTTTATAAATACAAGAGTAGCGAGGCGCTTCAAGCACGGAACTTGAAAAAATACAAAACGTTGGACTTCGGCTACATTTCTATGTTTACACTGTTTTACTACCAATACTACTATTGTCTTCCTACTTCCAAATCATCTATTTGTTACTCCATTCATAGTATGTTCATATTGCCGTCTTGTTTGTAAGTGATTGCTTATTAATTTCACAAGTTGGATTGAATCTGGAGGTCCGCCATTTAGTTTTCTGAAACATAAAAGTTTGCGTTTCATACAATAACACAGAAGACCTGTTGGGTTTGCCACTCCCCGCAGGCACCTTCCATGTCGCATTTCACATGACGCCACGTAACGTCATACATTTACAAAAACTGCATGCATATGCACATTTGCCGCTTCAAGAGAGAGCATTTGACCGATAATTGAGCCCTTACACACTTGACACCGCCATTGAGATAGATTTCAGGTTTTTCTTTCGCACACTACATACTCGTACTCTACGCATATTTTTCATAAGCCAAATAATGTTTTGTTTGATTGATTGAATATTGTGATAAAATGCTTGGCACATACAGGTTGTCGACTTGGTGAAATATCTTCGCTTGGACGCCGGCCACCCGGTCTAACGTTATCGCTACTCGCTCGGCCGCGTCCTCGCGCTCGTCCCGGGTCACTTTCCATGACGATATCAATCCAGAAAACCTTTACGAATTTTTCGAAAAACTAGCTGAGATTGCCAAAGAACCACGTCGATCTCGTTCTGAAATGAAAATTTTCACGTGGTCATTAGTAACATCATAAATTGTAACCAGATAACTTTTCGGTGAAAGCAGAAAAACATGGCGACTGCCGTACTAAGCATGCAACTCGCACGCACTCAAGATGTCGCATAAATGCATACGACGTACCCGATACACTTGATTGAGATAGTAATTTAAAATAACGAGAGAACACAGCAATTAAATAGTAATAAACACACGCAAATCGCTTACCGCTCAATAATCCTAAACACTACGGAAAATTAACTTTGTCAAATTCACAACGAACCGATGATACCACGATAATAATGCGTCGCTCGGCTAGCGGCGTTTGATCACGAATACCCGAAAATTTCATGTCAAAGTGGGGATGGAAAACCGAAATGGCCGAATTCAGCAAAGAGTGTGGCCAGTATGCGACAATTTTAAGCCAATATTCGACACAGGGCTGTGCTTTCGACGTGGAAATCCGAAATGTGCGAAAAGAATTTGTCAAAATTGAAAACAAAATTTTTTTTTAATTTTTTGTTTTTTTTTCGGAGGCGGGATTGTTTAAATTAATTTGGAATTGCTGATATCTTCTTTATTTCAAGAACCGAGCACACGTTAATATCTATTGATACAATAAATATTAAATAATATTTGAAAAGGCTTCGTCTCACCTTTTCTCAAAATATTACGTACTATGCAAAATATTAAGTCACTTAAAAAATTATTTGCGCTCAGACTGAGACAATACTAATTTATTTTATTTCAATACAATAGAGAGTGAAGTAGAAAAATAAATAAAATATAACATTGAAATCAGTAATAACTGAAAAATATCAAAATGCCAAACGTTAAGGCAATCAGTACATTTTTCTCTTCAGAAGGCAGCTAACACCATTATCTGCTGAATAAAGAACATTTACATTAGTGTTTGGTTCCGAGCAACTTTAATTAGATGGCAATCGCTATTTGAAGGTTTGCATTTACACCATAGCCCATCTGTCTACACCATAGCCAGAACACTACAGTAAACTTTTCGAAACTTTCACTCGCTGCGTATTGTTTAGAAGCTAATAAGCATAGAAATCATCATAAATATAGATTGCTTAAGTTGTACATGAGCCTGTTAAAACTTGATCCACTCGTTTTCTATATATTTGGCCTTTCTGGTTAGTTTTATTAAATCGAATCGGCAACTCATCTCAAAGCATATGATTCAAAAGAATCAAAAATGCTGGCGGCCACACACATGCCGAAATCAAACAATAAATCGACCTCATTTTTCTATATTAAAAATTGTAAAAATAAATTTGAAACAAGACGAACGAATGCATTTGAATAAAATTTTCGCTTCTCGTCAAATTCCGTATCAGTTCCTTTATATATCTTCATTATTCAACTAATTTGGATACAAAATATCATAGTGTCCCGGTCTGTACAACAAGAACACTTTTGGTTCAGTCCCTTCAGGAAAATCGTGCGCTTTCACTTGTCCACCTTCGCCACGATCCATATACTCCACTCGCACGCCAACATTAAGTGCTGTGCACAATGCAATAATGTGAATATGATCAGATTCCTTATACATAGGCTCGACTTCACGATGACGAAACTCTTCAATCGTACAATTGCCGTCGATGAAATTCTGATAGAAATCCGCTCCTTCTTGCAATTGGCCCGAGGTAATCAGTCTTAGGTAAACCACTACATAATCTGAGTAGCCTTGAATGTTGAAGGTCTTGTGAAGTTCTTCTTTAGCATTTGAATCATGCGGTGCGACACGTTCGATTACTTCCATGAACTATTAGTAAAAAGATGAATAGGTCAATTTTATTTCGGGACTACTTTAAACAATACTGACGTACAACCACACAAACCACTAACGGTATTGCACGTTACAATCAAATGTACTTACAGTGTCATGGAAATCTTCTAATGTGAACTGTGGAAATCCTAAAGCTACCAGTTTCGCACGGGACTTGATACCCCATTCTTTAAACGAATCATAATCCTCTTTGTTGCCACATAAGTACTCTAAATACGAGTATGCAAACGCTCGGAAAAAACAATTGCCGTCTGGTCGTGTGCGACGAATTGCACGATATTTCGCTGACAAATCTCTTACTTTCGACCCATACACATCATCGCCGAGATACTCATTATTCAAACTATCTACGGCTTGCTCCTCGCTCACCAGCGGAATCGAATCGCATATCTGAAACATCGAACCCAAGTCTTTTTAGCAAAATATTCATCGAAAACTATTACCTGCCGTCGCAAAATATCCGACGGCCGCAAATTAACCAAATGATAAATGACAACATAGTCAACTAACCTCTTTTTCGATTTGTCGCTGCTGCTGCATTATAAGTTCATCACGATTTATCTGATCGTTTTCCTCCGTTTTGTCCATTTCAAAGAAATCTGTGTGAACAGAAGCTTTCTGTTATGAAGCCTACAAAATTTTAATAGAATTCTACAAGCGGTCCAGACCAGCCCGATTCTGTCGACAAATGGTTGTTGTTTTTGTGGATGACAGTTCGGAATTACTTGTCGTTTGTGTGTTCAGTGGCTCATTATGCTGGTTTCCCTTGGTGTTTGGCTACGAAAAATCCGAAAAACCCCCGTGTGTTTCAATTCTAAACGATTTGCACCATACCGCAACAGCTGCTCAAAATGTGTCTAAAAATGGTTGCGAAAACGACACGAAATTACGAAAACGGAGGGATTTTTTAATTTTATATTATTTAATTCACGAAAAATCTGAAAAACCCACGTGTTTTTTAGTTCTAAAATAATCTCTGCGACAGCTTCTTAGAATAAACGTGGAGGTAAACGGAGGAAGTTAACGGAGGTCTCACTTTAACCGATTAAACCGATTGCAAGAGCCAAATGTCGTTTTTGTACAAAAATAGCTAGAGAAGGAACGGCAAAACGACCCATTCACGTGCGGAAATGGCGAGAATTGAGGAATTTTTTTTAAATTTTCAATTATTTCATTTAAAAGAAGACCTATCATTTCGAGAAACGGGGCTAATTCGGAACGATGGTTGTTGAATGCTGCACAAACAAATTTGGCTATAATAAATAATATTCTTCGTCACATTTTTATGAATTGGTAGGGGGTTTATTGGTATAACTGAAACTTTACCTCTGTCTAACTACTGCAAGTATAGCCGAAGAATTTGTAGCTAATTAATCATGTTGAGTGGATTTCGCATTAATTTGCGCCGATAGCGATTGATTCGACTAGCTGTCAGTGTGTTAAAATTCCCCTCCGACGGAATGTATTGGTGCATAAAATGCTTTTGGAACTAGAAGGTTATGCCAATTCATCAGTGTTCCTCTTTTGAATATTTTGAATTAAAACCAATTCATACCGCATTTATTAAGTCAATCGTTTCAAACCACAAATTCCCCACATGACAACGCTGCCTTTTGACACATCAGCTTATTTTTTGTGCATTGAACGGCTCCATCGCCGTCAAAATCTCTTTCCGGTTGGTCCCCTGAACGTGTAAGTGCCGCCGCTTCGTGTACGAATTGAATTTCAATAAATCTCGACATCGATGAATAAGAAAGAATTGAATTTTCATGAAATTAATTACTCGTTCATGGATATCTTCGGTTCAGAAATCGTTTCATTAATGGGATGTCGAGAATAATAGGAAAATTGCATCTTCGCCGGGAGTTTGACAGCTGACAAGTAGAAGTGTTTACATCTCGGCTAGTTTGGGTTAAATGACTTACAGCGATAATACGTTGACTACTGCAAGTATAGCCGAAGAATTTGTAGCTAATTAATCATGTTGAGTGGATTTCGCATTAATTTGCGCCGATAGCGATTGATTCGACTAGCTGTCAAACCCTACGGATCGCACCAAACAATTGAAGTATTTGAGGCACGTTTCAAAGTTCGTTTTCCTTTCGTTTCAGTGACAGAATGAGGACTATCAACTCCAACCAGTGTGTTAAAATCCCCAAAAATATCAAAGCTACCGTCAAGGCGCGCAATGTGACCATCGAAGGTCCACGGGGTGTTTTGAAGCGGTGCTTCAAACATCTTGCACTCGACATCTACATGGTCAACCCCCGATGCCTGAAAGTAGAGAAGTGGTTTGGGACGAAAAAGGAACTGGCTGCAGTACGAACTGTTTGCAGTCACATTGAAAACATGATCAAAGGTAACAACTTGAGTCGAAGTCTAATGCTGGCGAAACAGATTGACTTGACCATCAATTTTAGGTGTTACAAAGGGATTCCAATACAAGATGCGTGCCGTTTATGCTCATTTCCCCATCAATTGTGTCACCTCAGAGAACAATAGCGTGATTGAAATCCGTAACTTTTTGGGCGAGAAATATATTCGCCGCGTGAAAATGGCACCAGGCGTGACAGTCGTTAATTCGACGGCACAGAAGGACGAATTGATCGTTGAAGGAAACGACATTGAAGCTGTTTCTGGATCAGCTGCTCTTATCCAACAGTCGACAACTGTCAAAGATAAGGATATCCGTAAGTTCTTGGATGGTCTGTACGTATCCGAAAAGACAACAGTTGTGAAAGAAGAAGCTTAATTTTAATAAAATGTTTATTTACAACACGTAATACGTTTGTTTTCGTGACATTTTGATAAAGCATTTGGAGCGGAAGGAGCGGGGATTTTCATTCGTATCGAGGTAAAAAAAACGACTTGAAGGCAGTGAAATATTGTTTTTTCGGCACGGATTTTTGTCCGCAAGGTTGGAAATTACATGTTTTAACAGGTTGAATTGAACCGATTCTAATAATATTTTCATGCATCTCAAGCGACTCAATATCGACAGGTGGAGTTCGCCCAACAGAGTTTTCCGAGGGCAGCTTCGAAAAATATATACTTTTTCATATTGCTGTAGCAATTCCATAAAATGAACTTTCTAAATATAAGCAGAAGGAAGGAAAAATGAAACTGCCAGGCCTGGTTTTGAACGAATCTCTTGAAATCAATTGCCTTACTAAATGTACGAGACGTTTTACAAGAATATGAGTTGGTGAGCTTCATAGCTTTCCAAGCCAAAGATTACCTCCTCCGGAAAGTATAATCTACTCAGCAATAGTTAAAGAAATCAATGTTACCTAAATTATTCTCCGTCAACATTTTAACAAATAGTAAAATATCTAGCACCTCACCAGAATATATGTGAATATATCTCGTAGATGAAATAAGGATTAGGAGCGTGTTTTTCTGTTATTTTTCATATGGACGGATTGGTGTACCATTTTTTATTGGCTTTCTAATATGAGGAAAACCATGATTGTAATACTTTAATATTGTAATATTAAAGTAGTGAGGGTGTAATATTATTGCTCGTATCAATGCGCAAATTGGTTGGAAACTACAATAATTATCCTGAGATTGTGGAAAATTCACCGAAGCAACAAATTTTCTCAAAACCATTTTCTAGTTGGAGTCCCCTAACGTACTCTGCACAAATAACAATTCAAATTTGTATATCGCAAAATAATGGTTTTACATTAGGCAATACCTATTTTGACATAACCTGTTGCCGAATTGAGCTTTTTCGCATTACCGCTCAGAATAAGCTTAACGGAGTGTGGAGAGACGCTTCATTTCGTGTTTGCATGAAAAGGCAAGTGCAAGTAGTTGTCGCTTTCGGCGTATCGATAATCCTCAAATAAAAAGGAACTGGTTTCCTAACCAACTTTCGTTTTCAATTTTGCGTCATTGGTTTCTATCGCCGGCACTTTTGACAATTGTCAATTATTTTTGAAGTGGTGCTCGTTCACAAGGCAGTCGATTTAATCGGTGTATTAGAGAGTGTAAAACAATGGATTCAGGACGTCCAGGACAAAGTCAGGGACAGGGACAGGGACAGGCACGCGGTCGTGGCCGGGCGTCGACACAGAATATTCGTCCGGGTGGCAGACGTCCTGGTGAAACTCGTCCTCAAGGTGGCGATCAGCGGCAGCAACACGCGCCCGCTCCGCAGGTTAGTTCCTTTGTTCTAGCAGGACAATTGCAGTGCATTTTCTACAATGTCCATAACCAAGAAACTATCAGTTATCCGATTGATATGATGCGCATGGCTGGGCTTCCCGGTAAAATGACCGTGAATTTACTTTCACGATATATTTACTGGCCCGCAATACTCTTCAAATTAGTTGACATTTTTTTTTTTGGAGAAATGAGAATCGCACATAACATTTTAAAATGGCGTACATATCTACGCTTTATTTTCGTATTAGAATATCTAGGTAAACTTAGTTACTCTAGTTGATTTGTTAACATTAAAGTGATAATACTGTTAAAACTGTTCAGTTGCAATTTTTCGGCTTCTATATGGTGGCGTTCAAGATTTGCAAAAAGTCCAATAGGATCCGTTGGAACGAAGTGTTTCACACGCATGTCGTTTATTTCTTTTGCAAACGCAGTACTTTGTTTTGGCTATAAGATAATGGTATATGATAATCAATCAAAGGAAGTATGTCTGGGGTGTGTTGCATTAATGCAGGGTAGTTGTAGTCCGAGCTGTCATAAGTTGAAATCACAGGATTGCGTTGAGCAAGTTGCATCGTGTAGCTCATGTCGTGGCGGTAGCCCAAGTTGACCACATTTCTACTTATTAGCTACCTACAATTTGGCAAATTATATTAGGACTTTTCGTAGCTTTGAATTATTGGCGGGAGTAGAGGTTTTCGATGTACGCTTGTGAATTCAAAAATCATTCAACTGGAATAATCTATTGAGTAAATATTCTACTATGCGTGCATCAAGCAGTCTGGACAGCAAAGCATTGACAATCAAGTTATCAGCTTCGGCTACTAGCTAAAACGCTGGCTATAGTTACAGTAGACAGCTGGGTATTTTGTTTCTGCAATCACGCCGAACGTTCAACTTCGGAGAGAAGATGAAGTTTTCGAACATTGAATGAAAATATTAATAAACTCGTAGAAATTGAATATTCCAAAATTTAAACAGCTCTTCCGTCCTGATCTTTTAGCCAACGCAACCGGCATGGGGTCATCCACCACAAGCTCGGGGAACTCCAAGCACGATTTCGGGCGTCGTAAGTGGGCCACCTTCAGTTGCAGGAATGTCTACAGGGACTGGACCACGTCCAAGTGTGCCAGCTGGCGCAGGACGAGCCACTTTGCATCGGGACACTAAGCCAACAGCGCAAGCAGCTGGAGGTGCGGTAGCAGGAGGTAATTTCAATTGAAATAAAAATATGTCTCTGATTTGACTATTACTATACTCTTTAATATAATTTATTTGCTTAAAGATAACTCTAAAATTTGAAAGTTATTTGAAATAAACTGACTTGATAATAATTATAGCTGTTGGTGGAGGCGATACAGGTCGTGGTGCTGTACGAGGCAATCGTATTATTCGTGAAATTGTTGTGACTCGTCCAACTACTGTGACGAATAAGCAAGGCACCAGCGGGCGTCGAGTCAACTTAGTTGCTAATTACTTTCGTTTGTTGAAGGCTCCTCAGTGGAACATTATTCAGTATCGCGTTGATTTCTCACCTGACATTGAATTGTTGCATGTACGTCGGGCTTTGGTGCGAGAACACAAGGAGAAAATTGGTGGCTACATCTTTGATGGAACAGTTCTGTTCTGTACTCAGAAACTACCGAACGATACGAATGAGTTTGTATCGAAAAATAAGGCTGGAGAGCCGGTGAAAATAACGGTCAAGTTTGTTGGTGTTATAACAATGCAAGACGGTCAATCGTTGCAAGTGTTGAATTTGATTTTACGTCGATCGATGGAAGGATTGAATCTGCAGCTAGTTGGTCGAAATTTCTTTGATGCGGTCGCTAAGGTTGGAATTCGTTGTATGTATCCGAAAATATGGTGATTGCTTACTGTTTGTTTCCAGATTGACATGAGAGACTATCGAATCGAATTGTGGCCTGGTTACACGACGTCGATTCGCCAACACGAGCAAGATATTTTGTTGTGTGTTGAAATCGCTCATAAAGTTATGAGGACTGATAAATTGTATGATATTCTGCAGAAATGTGCTCAGGAGAGTCGAGATTTTCAGGAGTCTTTTAGAAAGGAAGTTATTGGTAAGTACGTCAATTGATTTTTTTTAAAGTAAAGTATATTCTATACAGAATATAAGAGATAATTTAAAGTATATTCTATACAGAATATAAGAGATATGTTATTACATATTTTATTTAGGAATTTACCGAACTATATATTCGCTTAGATGTGAAAGTAGAATGTTGGTTAACCCGTTGTGGCATGGAATTTTAGATAATAGAAAAATAACGCACAGAAATTTTAAAAATATTATAGGAAATAAAAAAAAACAGAGTGTAAGTGGGGAGATGAACAGTTTATGGTTGCTCCGCTCAATGCTACTAAAACGGTCCTACCATGATCTTATACAGCAGGAGTTTTGATGTTTGGGTAAGATTTCGGGATTTGAAGAGCCTTGACAGATTGTAGTGGGCTTTGTTGGATTTAAGCAGCAGCCCGCGTATTTCTTCCTTCATGTTGTTATCGGTTGCTACAATTGACCCAAGGTAGTTGAAGGACGGCGCTACTTGAAATTCATGCTCAACTATCCTGAAGGTTTGACCAACTCTAGGTGTCCTTCCTGCAGATGCTGCCACCATATACTTTGTCTTTCCTTCATTTACGTGCAGGCCCCGTTATTGTGCCGTTTGCTCGATATGGATGGATTCTCGTACAATTAGTTCCGATCTTCCAATTATGTCAATATCATCCGCATAAGCCAATATCTGGCAGGACTTGGTGCTTTCTCCAACGCTAGGTTGAAGAGGAGGCAGGCCAGACCATCCCTTTGTCGGAGCCCATTGAAGATGCTGAACGGTCTGGATAGCAATCCGGCTATTTTATCTTGGCTTGTTACATTGGTCATGGTCAACCTACACAATCGTGTCAGTTTGTTTTGGATGCCGAATTATTATTTATACAGTTCTAACCTGACTATGCTATCATAAGTGGCCTTAAAGTCTATAAATAGATGGTACAGTGGAATATAGAATTCCAGACATTTTTCCATCGCCTGCCTGAGAGTCAAGATCTCATCAATTGTTGATTTGCCTGATGCTGCCTCCTCACTGTGGGCCATCATCGCAATGATCGCCACAATTATCGCAATGGTCGCCACAATTATCGCCACCATCACAAATTTGCCTCCACACACTGGGCCGCTAGATGGCCCAGTCATGATTTTTCGGTTGCGCATGATGGCCCGCTTTGATGTGTGTGAAAAACCGCTCCGAAAGCCATCCTCGGGCATCGCCATTTCCAGGCCACTGTAAGCCATCGCCCGTCTACACAATGGGCGACATGATGGCCCATAGTGAGGAGGCAGCATGAGATGAAGCTACATTGATATTGTCCGACGATGGCTTTAGCGTATGGGGTTATCCGTTCTTGCAGAACAGAGGAGAGTATCTTATAGGCAGTACTCAACAATGTTATACCCCTATAGTTGCTGCAAATAGTTAAATCTCCTTTCTTATGTATGGAGTGTATTATACCAGTGCCAGTCTTCTGGTGCGTGGTGTAATTTGGGCTCCATATTTAATTAGCTCAGCTGATATGCCACCAGCGCCAGGGGCTTTGTTAAATTTTAACCGACTTATGACTCTTCGAACCTATTCAATGCTTGGGGGCGGCAGCATACGATTTTCTTTTTGCATTGGTGGAGGTGCAATTCTTTGTTGAGCTGACCGTTTAGCAATTCTCTAAAGTGCACTTCCCAACGCTTCAGAATGCCTTCAGGATCAGTGATTAGATTACCCTCTTTAGCCTTACAGTACGTGCAACGTGATGTGTACTGCGTCATGTTTCGGACTATTTGGTAGAACTTCCGCGCCTGGTGCGGACCTCGCTCTCTAGTTCTTTCTATTTCACAGATCAGTTATTTTTCCCAGGCTGCTATCATCTGTTTGTGAAATCTCTTCTCTGTTCTTCAGAGCTCTTTATATTCCTCCTCACGTCCTCGCGTTCTATGAGATTGCGGCATTGCATTGCCCGGTATACAACATTCATACGTTCAGTCGCTAGTTTGCATTCATCATCAAACCAGTCACTCTGATGTTTGCAAATTTGCCTCGCACTCGAAGGGTGTATACACTTGAATTGATAGCGTCAAAACCGATGATGATAGACTTCATTTTTTGGCTGACGAGGAGGCCTACCCCGAGCACATTGTGTTTTAAGCATAGTACTGAGTCCGATTTCACGTGAAATTTTCATACAAAATTTCACGTGAAATCTGCTTCGGCGAAAATTTAGCTTGAAAATAAGCAAGAGTGGTACTAAGTTCTTAGCATGAAAAGTTGCTTTGAAGTTGCTTTCGCGTTGAAAACATAGATGGCACTGAAACATGTTGTCAACCATTTCACGCCAATTTAGTTTGTGCAGTTCATTCTTTCGAACGAAAAAGTGACATATAGTGTTTCAATTTGAAAATTGAGCAGTGCAAATGACTTTCCAATAAGAAAATCGATCGAAAAGTGAAATTCTTGACATTTTATCCGTCAAGAATGAGCAGTGTCTCTGCTTTTCTCCGTTGTCAAAATTTTCGCTCGAAAGAATGACCAGATAATGGAAACATGTCAAAATTTCACGTGAACTCGAACTCAGTACCAACCTTTAGATGACAGTAGTATAAGTCATATTCTTTTTTTTTTTGTAAAACACAATTCCCTGTCCATCTGATCTCATGTATTGCTGTTATAGATAGGGCATTGGCTAGCTGCTGATCAGCTCAAGCTCTGTAGAGCGATCTCAACGTTCCATGAGACATTTTGCAAATTATTTAGTCGTTTTCGTTCGTGCGGTCTTCATTGTGGTATCAACCCGGTTCCGAGATTTGTTGATGGTTTCGAGATACCCACTTCGGAAAGCATTTTACGGGAGAGATAACCGGTCTCTCGCCAACCTTATTTGGAAGGAACTAGCCTGAAAATATTCGCCAACCTTTTCTGAGAGAAATGTTGTTGCCCGCAGCCACCGCGGGGACATTAAATTCAGACTTCCATCTGCCGAAATAGTTTAGGAACGTTCATATATTCATATTACATTTATTCGCCCTATCCGACTGATGGCTCGGGGATTGCGTTAAATTGCCAAATTCCCATTACTGTGTTAAATTGATGAGAAAATATTTCTTATGTTGCGTAGGCCTTAATCTACCGTCTATAGTCAGATATAACTGGCTAGATTTAATTTTTAACTAGAAAACACTATATAAGCTGATGTTAGTGATCAAATTTCCACTCCAAAGTTTAAATTCCGCGAAGTCAGCAGTTAGACGAATTTCCTGAACGTTTTATAATTTTACATATTTAAGGTTTCTTCATTGTAGTCTAATTTCTTATCAGAAGGTTAGACCGCAAGTAAATATAGAAAACCTATTAGAAAATCGATATAACATTAATGATTGATTTTTCCAACATTTTCTGTATGAGAATGGTTAAATGATTTGCTAAATTAATTTTTCTTAATTCCAGTTTTCGCTTAGATGTATGTAAAACTTTTTTATTTTTTTCTTCTATTAATGGCGTTTTATAAAATCCTTGGAGCTTTTATGCATAGATCAGTCGAATGTTTGATAATAAAGTGTTAGAGAAAGATTTTGTATTATTGGTATTGTTATTAAAAATATTACATCACTAAGAATATATTACTTATTCAGAAAATATTAGAAATTGCCATTGGAATGTAAAACCTTATTAAATTCTTTTTGAGGAACCAGATAAACTCCTGCGTAAGCCTAGAACTTAAAAATTGACAAAATTATTCGTTTGTTCCAGGCATGATAGTTCTCACCGATTACAACAACAAAACATATAGAATCGATGATGTGGATTTCAGTCAAAGCCCAAGTTCAAAGTTCGAAATGAGAGATGGATCGCAACAATCATTTGTCGAATATTATCAAAAGGTAATTCCTCTAAACTGTGCACATTGTAAAAATGCATTTAATATTTTTTTTTTAGAAATACAACATCAGAATCCAGGATTCCAAACAGCCGCTCTTGGTATCCCAGGCGACCGAGCGCAATATCCGAGCTGGACAGTCCTCTTTGATTCTTCTCATTCCGGAGCTTTGCCGTGCCACTGGATTGACCGATGAAATGCGTTCGAGATTCGAGTAAGCCCGATATGATAAAATATTTTTTTTCAAACGATCTAAGCACGTCCTATTCAAGGTTGATGCGAGCCATGGCGGAGCATACTCGCCTTGCACCAGGAATGCGTATTGAAAGATTGAAAGCGTTTAATCGACGTCTGTACAACACGCCGGCTAGTATAGCTGTTTTGGATTCATGGCATATGACTTTGGATAAAAATTTAGTCGAAATGCCCGGTCGCATATTGAAACAAGAGAATATTGTTTTCGGAGGAGATAAGAAGTGAGTGAAATTTTTTTTTCTTTTGTTTTTTTATCAAATATAAATGATACTGCGTCCGTGATGGTAACGCGATATCAAATTTCGTGCTTATATTTCTAGAATGCCAGCCGGAGATGATGCTGATTGGACTAAAGGTTTCCGAAACAATTCCATGTTCTTATCGGCCAACTTGAGCAAATGGGTTGTCCTGGTTCCAAAGCGAAGTCAACGTGAAACAACTGAATTCATTAGTAGCCTGCATCAGGCTGCTCAGGGTATGCGAATGCAGTTTGCCGATCCTCAAATGTAAGTAGCCCAACTATAGGAAAAACATATTAATCTTCCTTTCCGGGATAAATGCATACTTTGATAACGTATCATAATGAATGACCTGAATCTTATAAAAATTTTGCGATTCGAAGATCTTCTTGCAGAGGGCGTTAGAATAAAAAATTCGAATGCAATACGAATTTTTTGCCATCAAGAACGAGATTTTATATACCAGAAGTGCCTACCTAATTCAATTAGTTTGCGATTTCTGGTAGATAAATAAGATGTGTAGCGGTTGTTGCAATAAATGTAGGCATGATTGTGTCGTGACATGTTTCGGTGCTAAGAGTAACGAAGGTGAGAAGGGACTGAACATTTGAGTTTATGTTTTATGTATGTTTGCCGTTTTCAAAATCAAATGATCTATTCCATATTTCCAAATCAATCACTATAACATATATTATTACCTTGTTTAAAAATCAGGCTTGATCCCATCAACTAGAAAATTCAGACAAAATCGTGACCACTCCATAATCTCATGTGCCGTTCAAATGCCAAGAGCTATTTTAAATATTAAACTTGATTTCAATTTTACTTAAAAGTTTTTATTTAATATCTTTGCAGCATAAGCTTGCAAGACGACCGCAACACTAATTATGTGCAAGCCTTGGAACAATGCTGTGCAAAAGGCGATCCGCAGCTGATTATGTGCATTGTGCCAAATAACAATGCTGAAAGGTAGGTGATGGAGGAATTTTTGTTAAATAATCAATGACAAATTGAATGTGGTTTCGTTATTTTGGCTGGAACATTAGTTTTATTTTGCCTCACAATGCAAAATGTTTTTGCTTGATTTTCTTTTTTCTCGAAAAATAAGAATGTCGTATGAAATCCAGCTATCAGTTGGCTGATTTTGTAGTGCCTCCTTCCACTGTCTCCCTCCACTACCTCCCTCCACTGCCTCAATGAAGCGATTTTAGGCTGTGAGAACACTATACCATGTCAAGGTTTGCAGAGATAACGAGCGAATATATTTAGTTGATAAATTTTAGCCAGTCGGTAGATCTACGTTTATATTAAACTGATTTCAAGCAGATGTCGCATAAAGTGCTGTGAGTAATAAATTAATGACTATAATTCGATTATTAGATTGGGGGGAAAACTATTTTTTTAAATTAATTGTTTAATTATTTTTGTGATGTCGCCTCAAGTGATGTCGCCATCACACATTTCGGGCCTGGTAGTGTAAGCGATAGTATTTGCAAAAGCGACTAAAAGATAGCCTGCTGAATATTCTAATGGATCGAACTGAAGATCTTCCACCCCTTGAAATTAATCGCCAGATGCTATATCTGTGACTTTGTTTCTTATTGTTATATAGTAAAATGTTCATAAAAATGTCCAAATATCGATGTACAAGGACACACTTTCCCAAATCGCTCTAATTTTGCCCAGTAAGAGCTCGGTAAAACTGTAGTTTATAAGCAAATCGAGATATTCGTTGCTCACCGTCGTCTCTCGATGTTTCAATATGCATATCAAAGTTTGTATATCAAATTATAACTTGATGATTTTCTTTAATTTAGTCCTAAGAAAAGAATCAAACGAATGTATCAAATTGATCGCATGAGCATTACGCGATCTTAGAATACTTATGAAAGTAGTTCTTAAAGCTTTGAAGTTTATATCTAAATCTACTTTGGATGTCCAAGTCGTAAGTGCGGGGCTAAAACGTCGCTAATCGAGAGAAATGAAAAATGGCCAGAAAAATGGCTTTGCCCATTGGACTACACGAGCTTCTATATAAGTTGATGATTAAAATTGACAAATTTTCATTGACATTTGTTTTTTATTTTTATTTGACAAAGTGGTTTCGAAAGTATGCACTGATTCTCATCAGACACCAGCTCACAGTGCATACTTGACTGATATGACCACTTGCAGTTGGAAATCATTACTTTTATTTACGTTAGTTGTGAAAAATTCTAACATCTCCGACTTATATCCATCGACATAATTTACTCATAAAGTCTATAAATCAGCATAGAAAACGTATATCGCCTCTAAAGCTTATCAAAGCAGAGAATAATTGATGCTGTCCAAAAAGACGTTGAAATAAACCACATTGAATATTCGCAGTACCTGGCTGTTTCTGTCAAATCTACCACTTATAATGAGCGCGAACACCCAATAATGTGTTGATCAAAAACAAATTAATAGTTCGCTACAAATCATTAGTTTGCTATAAACCAACAAATGCTTGCTGAACTCTTTTGTGTTATTGAGAAATCGCTCAAATAGATATAAGCTCTCTTGACATGGTAGATCAAAATAACTGCGTCATCTGATGTTTAAGTTATGGATTATTCCATGTGCGTTTGAAGACTGGAATCATTTAAGCAGTTTTATATAAAACCACCAAAATTTAAGATAGAAATGGAGTGTTTGGACGGAGATATATCCTTAAAAGATTTATCCTAAAAAAACAAACAGAAAGTAATAAAAGTTAACTCTACGGCGAAAAAGTAAACAGTAAATGCACTAAGATATCTATGTCCATAAAAACCTTTTATCTATACACTCATCAACAGAAAGTCGCACTCTTGTAAAATTTACATATTGCTGATTTACAAGCCTGCAAATCCAACTTATCGTCTGCTAAGCTTCTATGTGGAGAAATTGTGACAAGAGTTACATTGTTATATTAGTTACAAAAAATGTAAATGATACAAAATCACACTTTTCAATGTACATATTCATTGCATCGCATAAATCTAGCATATATACATGATCTAATTACATATTATTATTATTTACAGTAACGTTAATAGAACGTATGTTTACATCTTCATAAGGAGTTTTTTTGTTATTTTTATTTGGAAAATTTCGAACTAGAATTAGGATAATCAATGAAGAGGAAATGCTAAGAACTTTAATCAAAGTATCTAAAATCTCAAGTGATCTGAGCCACCTGAATTTTTTATCTGTACAACGAAAGGAAAAGTTCAATAAAATCTACTGAAAAGTTTAGACGTTTTGGATATGTGCTAAATTTCCGACTATTTTTTTGTCTATCACTCTTACCGTTGCTTTCATCCCAGATTCTACAGCGTTTCTTATTTTATATCTTTCCGAACCTCACCATGGATTTAGCTGACTTTTTATGTAAATCAGAAATTGGGAAAGTGTACATTTTTTCTACATACTTCCTACAGTTTGCACTAAGACACATTTAATTAATGTCCTTCATTTTTCCAATAAAGCTTGATCATACAACAATGGTTTAATCACCTCTAATTCCTTCATTTACAGGTACAGTAGCATCAAGAAAAAGACGTGCGTCGATCGCGCTGTTCCGACACAGGTTGTCGTTCATCGTACTATTGCTCCGAAACGTGGAAGTACTCGTGGTCTACTCTCGATTGCAACTAAAGTAGTGATCCAGATGAATTGTAAATTGATGGGAGCACCATGGAATATTGAGTTGCCGTTGAGCGGTTTAATGACAATTGGCTTTGACGTTTGCCACAGCGCTCGTGATCGCAATAAATCCTACGGTGCTATTGTAGCAACCATGGATCTAAAGCAATCGGCACGATTCTTCAGTGCAGTTTCAGCTCACATCAAGGGCAGTGAACTGTCTAATGAAATTTCACTGAATGTAACGAAGGCGTTGAAGGAGTATCGTGATTTGCATGGTTGTTTGCCGGCACGTATTCTTTTGTATCGCGATGGTGTGGGCGAGGGACAATTCCATCAAGTTGCGAAGATCGAGAGCGAAATGATAAGAAAGCGTTTGAATGAAATTTATGAGAATGCAGGTGTTGAGGGAGGTCCTCGTTTCGCTTTCGTAATCGTTTCGAAGCGTATTAACTCACGTTACTTTGCAAATGCAGCCAATCCACCGCCAGGAACTATTGTCGACGATGTGATTACGTTGCCTGAACGATACGATTTCTTCTTAGTATCTCAGTCGGTTCGTCAAGGAACCGTCACCCCAACTCACTACAGCATTGTCGATGACAATATTGGCTTAGATCCCGACAAAATGCAAATTCTGACGTACAAAATGACACATTTGTACTATAATTGGTCGGGAACGACCCGCGTTCCTGCCGTTTGCCAATATGCACACAAGCTTGCATTCCTAGTTGCACAAAGCATTCATTTGTGCCCATCCAATTTGTTGGAGAAACAGTTGTACTTTTTGTAAGGCAGAGTACAGACAGTTTCCTACGTGGAAAAGAGGAGACAAAGTATATCGATATATTCCTTGCATTTTATTATTCCGATTTATCGGATTCATTGAGTTTTTGTTATTTTACACAAAAATATATTTTAATTTTTTGAAGTTTTTCATATTCGTACATAGGTGCTAAGTTTCGGTTGTTACAAGTCACGCATTTTACTGTTTGTTGACTTGGAGCTTTCAAAAATTCGATCGGAAAATTTCGAATTGAACATTAAAATGTTTCTATTGACTTATTTTGCTTTTGGTTTGTAACATTGAAGTAAAAGTTTTGAATTTAAGAAGTTTGAAGTCAGAGATATTAGTCGACTGTCGACTTGATTGGCGGTTTTAGTATTTTATCAGATACCCCAAAAAAAAACAATCACATCCGAATCAATCTGTCTAGTTATCAGACGTGCTTGAAATTGAGAATTCAGAAAACCAGAGATACAAAATTTGAATGATGTCGGAGAGGTACAAAATGAATTAAGTTCAACGTTAAGTACGATAGTTTTCTACGAAATAGCGTATGTTTTTTTAGAGATCAATCACAAAATCATAATAATGATGATAGAAGCCTGTTTAGAAGCGAGTTGAAAAAATCGCACATTTTTTTAAAAACTGTCTACCTCGGAAAGACATTGGTATAAGATTAAAGAGAATTCAGGGATCCTTTTAAGTAGAGGAAATGACAATTCTTTGTTTTTATTGATTTTGAGTATTCAAAAGTACATATTGTGTTCATGCAGGAAGATAGGAATGATTTTATGTACAAATGAAAGCCGTCGTATGTTTTACGGGCCTATATTTTTATTGATATGATAACAAAAGCAAAATATATACGACTTAATCTCATTAGCCATACACATTTATAAAAACACGAATAATAAATTTGTTTATTTTTTGATAGAACTAAAGCATTTGTTTTATTTTGGTGAATGTAATGCAAGGGTGAAAAATATGTGAATCGTTAAGGAGATTTAATCCAATCAACGGTACTGTTCAGTTCATTTTATGTATGTATGTTCATCTAATCTTGTCAACTTTTCCAGCGGCCTTTATATGTAAGAGCAATCATATTACTTTTTTCTCCATTCGTATTCGATTTATGTAACATTATTGGGATTAACGCGCATTATCTTTGAGTGTGCTATAATTTGACTCTACATAAGCCGGAAACATCTGTAAGTGAAACTAAGGTCGTTTCTGATGCGAATACTAATGAGAACTGCGTTCTTTAATATAATTTATTCTCTCTTTTTTCCTCCAAAATGGATAGCAATTTATATGCGAAATGAATTGCCTTTCCCCAACATTTCCTGATTGATCTTCTATAGGTCAGGTGAGTTTAATGTACATACTTCTAGGGATTTACAACTCCGTGCGGTAGCCACCTAATTTCTAATTAGCAGTGCCGCTCCCTTGTCAAAAGGCTGGTATGGAAAAATAATTTTATAATTTCGACTAGGTTTCGTTTAATAAGTTTATCTGAGAGCTCGACGGGTCTGACAGTTTCGCTCCAAAGAGCTTTGTTTCTATTAGTGAAACAACTACTAAAGCCATATCGTTCGGAATGCATTTCTTTGTTGCTTATAACTATAAGATCTGGAGACCGACTTCCACCTAACGACCAATGTAAGCAAGCTTTGAGTAAGATAGCGGCATTCCATGCACATAAGCTTAAAGACTTATTTGGTGGTTGCCACCCCTTCAGAGACTTGATAACGTTTTTCACTGAGCAGTAAAATCGTCTCCAAAAGTTTGGTGATGCAAAAGTTATTGCTTTGAATATTTCAAAAACGTTAGCCCGGGTATGGTATCCATATCCCTTATTCAAATTTAAAGCGATTGGTCTTGACTCTAGACTGGTTAATTTGTCCCCTCTCTAGCATTTTTAACTGTGCTTCCACACAGTTTTCTTGCTGACAACGTCCTTGACTTAAATCGGTGGTTGAATGCCACTGATATGAATCAAGGTTTTATTACCATGTTTCATATGGATACATTTCAAATATCGTTTAAGGCAAAACGAACCGCGCAGTGTTTAAAACCGCTAAAATTCAATGATTATTCTCTTCTCCCTCGTCTCAGCCTATTCTTGTTGATTCCTAGATTCGCAAGCACTGAATATACAGGGAATCAACATTTCTAAGAAACTTAATCTGGCACCACATTTTTAAAAATCCCGAAATTACTAATGAGCGCCTGTTGGGCCGATGTAGCCTCCACCACTTCCTACGCACTCAACCCTTCACACATCCCATACCTCACTTCCTTTCCGACAAGATTATGCTATGCGTCAGAGGGCATCTCCCGAGTTTTGGCATCAAATGAAAAGAAATGTTCATAAAAACGGAAAACATTCAAAAGTTCCCAAAACTATATATTTATTTGCTTTTCGCACATATAGTATGTTTTCACACATAACATGTTTTCACATATGTATAATATCAGCTACATCGAAACCCATTTCAAATCAACAACTTCAATGATGTTTTCCTGTAGTCAACTTAATCTATAAAATAAAATGCACAAATTTCTGCAAGCAGAAATTAATATCCTTCATTATCGTCCCATCTTTTTAAAGGTTGCAAACAGCCATGGCTTCCGATTTTTCTTCGAGCAATTCCTTTGCAGTAACGTCCAATTTTCCCTTGGAGAAATCGTCAACAGGTAGTCCTTGAACAATTGACCATTTCTTGTCACGAATCTCTACTGGGAACGAGAAAACAATGTCCTTCGGAACACCGTAACTGCCATCCGAAACGACGCCCATCGAAACGAAATCATCGGTTTGAGTTCCGTGCCACCAATCATGCATATGATCACAGGCTGCCTTGGCCGCCGACATGGCCGATGACATTTTTCTGGCCGAAATCACTGCAGCACCACGTTTCTGTACAGTTGTGACAAAGTCTCCTTGCAGATAGTTGCTATCGTTGATGACATCCCACACTGATTTGCTTGTTCCGTTCGTCGTGACGACGGCGTGTTTTGCGTCGGGGTATTGTGTGGATGAGTGATTTCCCCAAATTATGACGTTCTTGACACTGGTCACAGGAAGCCCTAATTTGCTAGCGATTTGATACTTGGCACGGTTCTGATCCAATCGTGTCATAGCAGTGAAGTTTTCCTTAGGTATCGATGGAGCGTAATGTGAGCAAATGAGAGCATTTGTGTTAGCCGGATTTCCAACAACCAAAACTTTTACGTCCTTGCGAGCGTATTTATCGAGTGCTTCGCCTTGAACTTTGAAGATTTTAACGTTTGCGCCGAGCAGATCTTTGCGTTCCATGCCTTCTTTGCGTGGCATAGCACCGACCATAAATGCAGCAGCGGCATCTTTGAATGCAACAGCGGGATCGCTTGTTGGTACAACTTTATTCAACAGCGGCAGGGCACAATCGCCGAGTTCCATCACGACACCTTCCAGTACGCCCATCATCGGTGGAATGTCGAGTAAATGCAAGTTAATACGTTGTTCTCTGCCAAACACCTCTCCGCGAGAGATCATGTATAGTAAAGAGTAGGCAATCTGCCCAGCAGCACCAGTAACGACAACATTGATTGGTTCAGACTGAAAGAGAAGAAAAAGAAGATTTTTTTAAACATTGTTTAACTAATGAATTGTTACAGGTTCTAAAGTTGTACTAAATAAAGTTGTTTTCTAAAATCGTTTAAAAATAAAAACATTTCATAATCAATTTACACAGCCATGAAATCTTCGAGATCATTATCTTATTTTGCTACTGATTCGACTGAATCAAGTGCGCTCAGCACTGGATGAGCCATAGTTTATACCCGAATACAGAAGACCATACTATTTTTCATAATTGAAAATATCTGAAAATACATTGCTTCAGCCCAAAATGACGGTGGTGGTCCTGCTTGCAATAGCATACATATTACCGATTCTACAATTTTACTGTAGAGTGTGTGCTACCGTCAACTGTTTTCGAATGCCTGCATCTTGTAAGATCCTGCTCATTGCAAAATTCTCCACCATTATTGGATTTTATCGCTTTTATGCTTCGAGTAATTTGTGTCTCTGTCCTATTTTTATATTCTACAAATTTTGTTTTGACCTCATCTTTGCTTCGCAGGAAATATACCTCACACCAATGGCTGTGGTCGTCAATTATTGTAAATCAGGGTCATAAAATATCTAGCGTGGCTCTTCGAAAGTGCGCATTGGATAACAAATGTTCATATGCGCAACTTCTAGAAAGTCGAATGATCGATGAGTTCGCTTGGAAAATGGTCTTAGGATGTTTTTCCCCTTTGGACGAATCTCACAAGCTACATATGTAACGTATGCAATGTGATTTGAGAGTGGATTAGCATCGATCAATCTGTTGTAAACCCGTACCGGATTGATTTGGATTAGTCGATCCCATCAGAAATTTTTTCCGGATTGGATTAACTTTGCCATTAAAAGACCCAG
Source organism: Nemotelus pantherinus (assembly GCA_963978885.1). Classification (NCBI taxonomy): domain Eukaryota; kingdom Metazoa; phylum Arthropoda; class Insecta; order Diptera; family Stratiomyidae; genus Nemotelus; species Nemotelus pantherinus. The sequence continues at coordinate 9,489,742 of OZ022266.1, forward strand.
GATCGAGGGATTGAGAAATTCGAAGCCCACTTCTGTTCATGTATTTGGCTTTCACCATTGTAGAACTAGCTGAATTTTATTCGTTCGATTCAGCCATATCCACTGAGATAGTAGGTCCAAGTCAATCCGATTTGTATACTATACTGATGTCTCAATTGTTTATTTTGTTAACTCCACGTCGTGGATAATTATCGGCATGAATTGAAGATCAGCAGAAGAACGCGTCGGTGCTACATGTTGCCAAGTTAGTTAGACCAATCGTGTTTCCAATGTCGGTGGATGTTCGAAAATTTTCATCCCAGAAAGATGGGTAGAGATACCGGAGTCTTCAGCGATATATCCAGGTAGAGGATTATAAGAACTACGTGAATACCTAATTCTGACGCAAGGAACTGTGCGCAAAAATATTACAGAATTATCAATACAACAGCCCATTTTCTGATTAGTGATTGAAATAGTGGCCGTCATCACATTCATAAATCCCCACCTAGGTCAACTTAAACTGAATCAAATTATGGTAAGGGTCGAGGGCTATATGGAAAACCACAGTCTCCTGCTGCAAGATCGCAAAAATTGAGATTACCACGGTGCCGAAAATATTAACTGATATACCATTGACGGTTGGTTCAGCAGTTGAGATAAGAAATCAGCTAAGTATCTTAACTCACTGGAACACATCAGACTCATGGTGACCGTCCTTATTTATAGTGCGAGTAATGGCAACTCGTTCAATGCTACTAGGCTGCGGAGATATGGACTACCGCCTTAAGGTTTGCAATGTATCAAGTGGAACGAACGTTGGGCTACAGACTCAACAGACGAATAAGCTCATCCGCGCATCACATTTACCAAATAGACGGATTTTTGCCCTTGCAAACATGCAACTGTGGTCATTTCTTCAGCAAAAAAGAATACGCTAAACTAGCCTGAGGATTATTTCATCAGTGCAGTTGTGGTAAGAAATGATAATCTTAAAGTTTTTTTTAGTTTTAAAATCTATCTTGAAGCTGAACAAAACTTTTTTTAATTTGCACATATGATATTACTGCTCTTAAAAGCAAAAATTATTTTACTTAAAACCTTAATTTGTGTTACAATGTAAAGTTTTGTGTGACAGGTCGATACGACCTTAAATACTAAGCAGTTATACTAATAAAATATTGATATGCTTTATGTGATTAAAATCACGATCAATGCAAACAAAGCTAGGTCTATATTGATTTTTTGATTAAATTAACATTGCACTGGCTATACAACAAAACAAGTCATTTCAGTAAAACAAATGTACATATAAAAAAGCATTCTCATGATCAGCAAACACGAACTACTTTGCCGAGTGTAATTAAATTCAAACTAGAGTAATTGATCAAAATCGTGTCAGCCAACTCATCCTACCCTACCGGCAAATTGGCATTGACGCAAGAAGCAGGTCAGATTTCCTAACCGGATTTCAAAAGAATCTCGAGAATCACATTTCGAGCACTTCGTGACCTGGCATATCGACATCACACCGAGAAGATTCCTTACATTCTGGCATCTATTCTTAGTTTGAGTGAAAGTCTACCCAAGAATTCTACCTCACCCATGATGTACTCTCCACGACACGTTGATAGATTGCAATTTTTTTCAGACATCTCACCACCACTGGGCATGCTTACGATTTCGTTGTCAATGCTGTTTACGTAATAACGCGACCCCAACCCCCAGCTGATAGCAGCACCCCCATGATTATATAACAATCGTTTATTCCAATCAACAAACACTTCGTTTCTTATTATAAAAATAATCACGACGAGAAAGATTTGCTGCCTTGACAACATATCACTAGAATGAAAGGTCAAATGAAAGTTATGCGACCCTATGTTGATGATTTTATGCTTAAACTTCACGGTGAAGAGTTTTGACGAATACAATTTACCATTTTGTGACGATTTGGAGTTGGATACACTTATTATGTTGAATAATTCACGCTGAACACTTCGTTTAGGCGGCTCTAGGAGATGTTTGGGAGTTCTCGAAATGCAAAGGCACAGCTAAAACATTGGCAATAGGAAACACGACACACAAGGCGCAGTACTGCGAAATGACTGCGTGTATGTATCGTGCCGGCGAATCGAAAATTCGAAAATATATACAAAGCTGCCTATAGCAGCCTAAGCCGACGTGAAATATTGGAATGGCAAAAATATGTAGACGATATGAATTGAAAATATTGTGTTATTTGTAAATGAATTGAGCATTTCGAACTTTCCAAATATCAGTATTATTTTTGAACTATTTATAGTTATCGATTCTTGGGCCTGTGACCAACATAAATTTAAAGTTCTTAATTTTACTGCCCATATTAGTTTATTAGCCACCCTGTAAATATTTTATGAATTTTTGACAGTTGACAGCATCAATTTTGATTGCCGTCATGGCCGTCATTTCAGAACAGTTTCAGAAACACCGTGGAGGAATTGAACGTATTGAATGTGTCGTCTAGTTACGAGTGGTTACGAGCATTTAATCCGACTACAACTGAAAAATGTCTGTGCACTTGAGTGAAACGGAAAATTATAGTACTTAAAAATTAGTAAATTGAAAAGGTTTGTTAATGTTTGAAACTTGAAATAGTCTGGGTTGTATTCATACCGGTTGAGACAAATAAAAAACTGAGCAAATATTATAAATAACAAATTTTAGATTATTTAAGTAAAAACTACGCATGTACATGATCAGTTGTATAGTAGTTTTATAATACTGTATGCAGTTACATAGTAATTTTATAATACATTTTATAAAAACATTCGTTGTATGTTTCAAAACTTTGATTTGCTAGATGTTTGGTAAGTAAATAATTCAAGATATTCACGTAAATTGAACAAACGTATAAAACCTCCAATTGTGGTAGACGTGCCGGTGATCTTTCGTTCTCATGGACGATGAATTATCGTGCAAACAAAATCAGATACGCATGACTAAGCCTACCAGGCCGGAAATATATATAATTAAGTTAGGTATTATTTAACAATAATGTTTTACCGTTATCGCGGAAGTTGATTACAATCAGTTATTTTTATGAAATTTATGACAGTATTCGTCGTATAAGAAAGACATATCATGATATAATAGAAGCAGTTTTACAAAAAACTTTTACTCCAGGGTATGATTGATTTATTTCATTTTCCAAGACTAGGCAATCAAGCCGGTATAACATATATTTTTGAAGGGCGCGACGAAATGAGTAAAATTACGAAAAAAACATTTCTGGGCAATGAAGATAAAACTTTATTAGCTGTCATTTCTTTTGAAAAGGTATGCCAGATTTTCCCGTCAGAATATGGTATGTCGTACGAATACCTTCTATATGTATACCTAGACGGCACTGGTCATACTAAGACTTTCTAATAAATCATAAAGTGCAATAAAAATGCTGGTAGTTAAATCAATTTTCTCGATAACGGTAAAATACTATTTTAAATAATTCATTTACTCGAGCATGATTCCAGGCTGCGAAAGTTAGTAGAAACATAGCTTATTTTTTAACATGACTTTGTACCGTTGATTCGCACACATAAAATTTATATTCGGTGATGGCTTTGCCTCTGACGTCACTGGCTTCCAAACTCTGAATAGATATTTGATATTGCGATAAGATTTGTATACGATATGCTGCAGGTATGTAGCAAGGTAACTAGTTATCTGCTAGTTGATGAAAATACATCATAAAAACAATGACGAAAAAACATCTTAAATGGTCGAATAGACAATGTAGTTTGTTACTTTTACTGATTACTATTAATTTTAATATCTTATCAATTAATTTTTTTTTTATATTTACTGTCCATTGCGCAACAGATACAACCAACAATGAAAACGAAAAATAATAGAAAATAAGAAATATAAAAAAAAAAATGAGAAAAATGTTTCAATTTATTCAACGACAAATCTTCGAACTAAGGTTAACTAAAATTTAAGACAACATTTTTAATACATTCTTGAGTTATAAAAATGAATGTGGGAGAGGACCAAGCTTAATAGCACTGTGCATTCTAGAAAGACGAAACAAAGGCGAGTGAAAATAGACTTTCGTTCATGCAAAGGAAATAGAAAACCCACAGATGATCGACTAGAACGACTCGGTTCACGGATGGTTATCTGGGAATGAAGATCTGACCAAGAAATCAAAGGACGACTATGAAGAAAGGAGGAAAACCAAGAGGGAAGGGAACCTAATATGCCGAACCCTTCAAGTTTATTGAGTATCAGGTTATGGTTCACAGAGTCAAAAGCCTTCGAAAAGTCCGTATAACTTACATCAACTTGACGTTGAGAATCGAAGGCAGAGACAACAAAATTAGTGAACATCATAAGGTTGGCCATTTTAGTGTGGCTCTTGATGAGATCATACTGCTCAGGACAAAAGCAAATGCTGTAGAGAACTCTATTAGAAACAAGGCGTTCATGTAGTTTACTGATATAGCAGAGGAGGGATATACGACCATAATTGGAAACGACAGATGGATCACCAGATTTGGAAATTGGGCAGATATTGGCCTGAAGCAATAGCGTCGTCAAGATGCACATAATCAAGAACTGAGGAATTGAGCTTGAAGGAACGGTTATAGGACCAAAAGAATTTTAGTCAGAACAAATTGAAGGCTCGATACTTAAGTATTAGCTATGATTATTTCTTAAGAAGTAATCACGCATTGCCTGCTTGGGCATTCTTTTAGCTTAAGAAAGCAAACTACGGAATTCTTGAAGATCGGTGACTGAATCCATATTTTTCAGTCTTTCACGAACTTGTTTTTTTAGCTTTTAGAGTATCAGAGACTATCAACGAGAAGCAAGAAATATGTTTTGGTTGACTTTTGATAGTAAAGCCAAAAATAAGATTAGAACAGAAAGAGCATAACTTTGACAAAGCATAGTCGATATCCAATCCCTTGAAAAACGAATACCAATTGATAAGTCTAATCTCAGTGGGCATTTTCTGAAAGTCAGATTCATAAAAGTTACAATGAGGGATCGAAAAACGTTTATTCCTGGATAATGAGGATCAGGTTGCACATAAGAAAAAGGAGCAGGAGAAAAGGAAAGGGAATCTAAAGGAATGCTGGCTTTACAAGCTTTACCATCGGCTTTACGAGCGGTAAGGCAATTACGATCACTTCGGAAAACAGAATGACACGGTAGAAATTCTCTATTCCAAATATTGGGGAGCCATGTTTCTGTAAAACAGTTTATATGATGAATATCAAAAGTAGAGGCAAACAGAACTTCATTAATAATGAATAAAGAGCGGAGAGCACCTACTAGTTAGGCATGAAATATTTTTTTGACGCTGCTCTGAAATTTTTTACGTTGGCGTGATCTAAACTCTGTAACGATATAATGATCTTGAATTAACCAATAGCTCTATCCAGCAAATGTTAAGTTACGCGACTATTGATAGTTTGAAGAGAAGCCAAAGCAGCAGATTTTGGTAGTAGATCGCGCAGTGCAAATAGTTGTCTTCAGAAGCGGTCCATAATGATTAACGATTCGCAGCTACTTTTATCTTTTACGTTGAGGTTCTGTTTCTTTCTGTGCACTCGGTGGGAAGAATATCCACATGCGGCACCGATTTCGCTGATGTATGAACCAGCCGAGCCTGAATCACAGGCTGCTACAGCTAGGCCTTATTTCATCGCATCTTCTACCATCTATTCATTCTATTCATCTTCTAAAGCAAGAGTGTAGAAACATAGGCACCATTCATGGCATAATTTGAGTGCATGTGTATTTTAGTAGTTATTTGGTATTTACAATACCCAAGAAAATCTGATTAGAGAGAGATTCAATTAGCTGAGGTGTAGGTAGACTTTTTTCAGTGACTGTAAAACGATAACGTTGATATCGCCGCATTTTGTTTCTACAACTTTTAACACACTTTGCGTACACTCACTCACTGGTCTCCTGTTTAAATCTCATAAGGAAATCCTACAATCACTGCATCAATGTTGAATCAATATTGAATATTTCACTTAATCATAGTATGCTTTCATAATTATGTATATATTTCCCTGCGTCACACTTGAATCTAACCCGCACTAAGAACATCAATGTCAAGTACGACGATAGTGTGGAAAAACAATGGATAAAGACGTAGATAAGCAGTGGTATACTAAAAATTTACTTTACTAAATATCTTAGATCAAAACTAATTCACTTACTTGCAGTGGAAAAGAAGGCTGCATAGAACGGCAATCAATTGCAAGCAAGCAAAAACTCAAGGTAAGAGCTCGCCTCCATATCATTTGTTCGAATTATAACAACAAGCGAATATATTTGCTTATAGGAACCTATAAACGTAGTTGTAACGGGTGCGGCAGGTCGTATAGCGTTCTCTCTAATCTATATGATTGGGCGCGGAGAAGTGCTCGGCAAGAACCAGCAAATAAATTTAAGCTTGTTGGAGTTGCCAGGAAAAATGAGAGGGCTAGAAGGTTTAGTAATGGAATTAGAAGACTCTATGCTCCATCTGATCACAAAAATCGGCGTTACTTCAGAACCACTAGTTTCTTTCCAAAATGCTGACGTTATTTTCTTGGCGGGAGGTGCGACTCGCCGAGAGGGGATGGAGCATAGAGATTTACTCAAAACAAATGTGCAAATCATGAAACAACACGCCAAAGCTATCAATACACATGCGTCGAAGGATGTCAAGGTACTGGTTCTAGTTCATCCCACCAATACAAACGCCTTCATATGCTCCCACTATGCTCCTAGCATTCCAAAAGAAAATTTTTCAGCAATGTCTCGTATAGCACATAATCGAATCAAGGCTCAGATAGCAAAGAAGTTAGGCATTCCACTTGTAGACGTTCGTAATGTAATCGCTTGGGGCAACAACACAATCACTCAGGTACCAGACGTCCGTCATGCGACCGTTATATATAATGGTGTACTTCAACCGGTCTGGGTCGCCATCGATGATCCCGAGTATCTTCAACATGACCTAGTCCACAGCATTCAGAGGCGAGGTGCAGCTATATTGTCGACGCGAAAAGTGGCATCTACCTTATCAGCCGCTAAGGGAGCATGTGAGCAGATGCATGATTGGTGGCAGGGTACGAAGCACGGGGAGTTCGTTTCAATGGCAGTAATGTCGGATGGAAGTTACAATGTTCCGAAGGACATTATCTTCTCATTCCCAGTTCTAATACGAAATAAGCAGTGGAATATTGTGCAGGGTTTGGCTATCGATGAATTCACAAAAGATAGGCTAATATATTCGATTCGCGAATTGGAAGAGGAGAAAAAAGAAGCTTTGGATTTTTGTGGCGAATGAGAACCCAAATAATGAAATTTATAATTAAAATAAATTAAAAACCTTTGATATTGTCGAGGATCGGATAATTAGTAGATGCTCAGTAAAATCAAGCTTAATTAAAAATGCAAAATATTTTATAACCAAGATGCAAAGGACACTATATTTATCTTAGCATTTGTCGAAATACATCACCCTATCTTGCATTGTTTGGAAGTTTCTCATCCTTGTTTGGGAGTTTCTTACACTTGTTGAATAGCTGTTTAGTGGAAACAAACGAATTTTCGAGTCTAGGTGAACACTATTTCAAGGCGATTTCGGTGCAATGACCAATGAAGAGTTTATTTATGTTTTAAATATAATTGTTGCATGTGAAATATATTTTATTGTATGGTTGTGTAAATATGGTTAAATATACTTGTGCAGAGTAGTATAATGAGCTATGAGGCTTTCACTATTCTGATGAAACCATTATTACTCGTATATTCATCAAAAAATTCAAATAAACTAGCAAAAAAATGAAAGATGTTTGTAATTGAATAGAATTCAATTATTCGTAGCTTTCTAAACCAAATATTTTTTAGTTAAAGATCTTTCACTTTTTCTAAACTAGATATATTTCTTGATAGATATCGATATTTCGAGGGTAGTGTACCCTATTCTTCAGTGTCTAGCTGTCAGATTGCGTGCTCGCGACGTGGTAGATCGTAGATGAATTAACTGCGTAGAAGAAATGGGGTATGCCGCAAGACATCAGAAATGAAGATTTTAAAAAGCAGAGGGCCTAGATAACTTGTAGTTCTCCAGAAGATGCGAAAACTCTTTTGGATAAGTAACCTTGGACTTTGACAAGTCGAGTTCGATCGCAAAGCTAAGACTGGAGCCAAATGAGAAAAGACCCGGATATATCAAAGTTGCGAAGTTGATGTGCTAGAGTTTGATAGTCAACCCGTTCGAAATCCTTACTAAAAGTCAATTTGGCTTTCTTTTCCCATTTCACAGAACTTATCAGAAACTAGGATGATGAAATTGGTGGAAGTCGATCTACACCTACGAAATCCATGTTGTTGCTTATTCAAAAGAGGGTTGATAATGCGAGTAAGTTTATCTCAAGCTAACTTGTCAAACAGCTTGGGGGACAACAGATAGAATAGCGACCCCCGGGTAGTCATCGAATGATCATCACTTTTGAAAATAGGTGTAAGGTATGAGGATTTCCAAAATTACAGGAAAAAACCTAGAGGCAGAGATTTATTGAAGATCATGTGTAAAGGAGTGATCAATAGTAAATTGTAAATATATAGCTTATTATAAACGAACATTTCACATTAATTTAGTATACGTTGCGATTATCATGAGAAGATAGCAATAATGCATGAAATTCCCTTTTAATTTAAGTTTTTCATCGGCCGATTCGAATTAGTGGAAATTTCCGAAACATATGGGGTTTGTACAATCATATATGGCCAATAAAAGCAAGATGCGAATTTAAGCAAAATTTACAATAGTGAAACCCTTTTGCAATATTGTGATATCGATAATTCAGTTGATGTGTTTGTCCGTTAAGTTAAAAAACTCACTACCTATTTTTAGTATCCCATAAAATGTTAATGGTTTTAAAATCATTCAGTTTTTTTTTTGCCAAAAATACTTTTTTCCTTGAAGGGATTTTTTTTATATGCATATTTTGTTTCTCTTCAGAGAACAGGTTGGTCTACTATTAGGCATTAAGGGGGAGAAAGAAACTTTAAATAAATCGTTGGATTTTTGAACGTAAAAAGCTTAATTTTTTTTCATAAATTGAAGCTCATTTTCTCCGAAATACGTTTTTCCGACAATGGCTTGCCTTAAAAATGCAGCTAGCTTTTCCATAGTTCCAATGGGCCTTGTACGATTATAACCTTCGTTGCCAATTTGACTCCTGGTTAGATCATGAAGTTCCACGAACTGATCGCGATGTAGCCTTAGATATATCTTGAACTTTTCATCATTAAACTCCTTTGTCAAAGTGAATTCTCCATAAGGCAGTATGTTTTTCATATATCCACTTCGTTTTGAGCAGAATCCTATTCTGAGCAGAAATCAATTAGCATATTAGTGAAATTCTCCATGTTTATTATCGCTAAATTTCCGGGCTGAGCTGCGCTCCAGTTTGCGATGACTGCCTGCACTGCGTCACACGACGGGCTTGCGTCACACCAAGGGCTTGCGTCACACCACGGACTTGCGTCTCAATTTGCGGCTAGACTTAACGGTGGGCCCGCGAGGATAATGTTGAAGAGGATGGTGTGTGGTTAAGCACGTAGCTTCCTAGAATAGTTTTGAGTAGAACTTGTAAGAGCCAGTACATTTGTCCCGTACACGACCGAAAATTGTAATAACGGCTCAAATTCATGAAATGTACCCCTTCAAAATAGTTGCCATGCTACTCATCACTTTGACAAAGAGCCGGTAGTGACGACCACATGACATGATAGAGAGAGGTATTACATTGTACGATGCGCGTACGTTCAATCAGTTTGTATTACTGAGTATATAGAGACGAGTTGAGCCTTTTTTAACTCAAATCTCCATGCAGTCGTGAGGGCAGGAATGTACTATCGCCTGTTTTGTACCGCGTACATAGAAAACACCTCGCCTCATTTGAAGTGAGACATTGTACTGGCTCAGAACAACAAAGAGGCTAATCTTACAAACTCATTTTGAAACCGTGTCCTACCCAACACTATCCTAGAAGAATCGTGCATGTTCACTAGGACGAACTAGGAGTACCTATGAAAATTCCGGACTCCAGGCCAAGTCAAAAAACATTCACCATTTTACCACAAGATGATCCACTGTAGGCAAATTTAGTGAAAATAAAAAATGTAACTTCTTTTCTTGTTCGAAATTCCATACAACAAATAATATTCAGAGCATGGGAAAAAAATCTTTTTTTTTCAAAATAGATGACTTTTAACCCCGAAATTATTCATATACGATTTTATTAGTTCTCATCATATCTCAACATTCTTAAAACCGAAAACAAAAATATTTCATATATATCTATATGTATGTAATTTTTGTTACTTAATTCGATATTATTATTATTATCAAATAAAAATAGGTATATTAATGTGTATTTCAATTTCATACTCTTTAAATAAGTTTAAATTCTTATAATTGCAATCGATTGATGCCCATAACACGTTTTCTTTTACAACAATCATATGTAATTTCAATGCAGTTGAACATCATAGAATAGCAAATTGTTTTTTAATCCTAAACACTCCTAAAGTGACAAAAATGTAGAGAAACGCCAGCAGTCAATGCAAAAAAAATCGATTAATCAGGACGAAGAAAAAATTAAATTAGTATATCGAAACGATTTATCAAAAAAAGAAAATTACTAAAGTTGTTAATCAGAGTGTTACCACTAAATTGCGATAATCCTTCCAACACGTTAAATCGGTCACTGAAAAATCATTTTAAATTTTCAAAAAAATTTGCAAACGAAAATTAGATGAACTGAACAATTTCATTGCGGCATTCGGAACAGATTTAAAACTGATTCGTGCTCTTTGAGTTGGTACTTAAATGATACAAAACTCTCACATACTTCTATCTGAAGATCTCCTTGTATATAAATCTTACGTTTAAGGTCATACATATTATCTATATAAATTTGAATTCATTATTTTTTTGATTTACGTGCACACAGTATGGTTTTTATGCTTCATAAAATATCTTTATAGTAACAAAGACGATTAAAAGCTCTTTTCTCTAGTGTGGGAAGCTTCTAATTTATGCACTTCAGTAGATTAAAGAGGTGGATGCTTTGCCAGCAAGAGCTTGTTAAAACTGCTAAAATCTTCATATTGTAGAGTTTTGTTTGTGGTGTAGTGGTATGTGAAAGAGAATCAATAGGTATATTCTTGTGATTTGTCTTCGACTCTGCGGAGTACATTAAAACTATTTACAGTTTTGTAATATTGATCAGCAGTGATATATTCGGCAATAATCTATTTATTTAACGTTGCAAGTGTGTGCTTTTTCTGCATTTTCTTCACACATCAGTTTTCTCTCGTATGCCCAACATCATATTAGTTTTGTTGAAATTCTTCCTATTTTACTTAAACATTGTAATATATAATAATCATAGAGTAGCGGTACAGTAACTAGATCAAGATAGGTACTAAATGTAGTATAATTTTATTTAGTGTATATAGTAGTGCAATAATATTGTAGGGTTTGCTTTCGTTAAAAAAAATAATAATGAGGAAAAATTAACACAAGAAAGATGAAACCAATGACATAATGAATGCAATCGCAATTAAATCTAATTTAAATGGAATCCTTTTTCTTTTGTGGCTGCCAACAAACGCTCTTTCAAGATTTCCTCCGTCGGATAATCGGGCAGTTTCAGGTAGTGCACGCAGGTATTGACCGACGGATAGCTACCTTCACCAGCATCAACCTTACGCACGACAGTCAAACGTGGATGTAAATTGGCTAGACCACCGGGTGGTAGACTGCTGCATCCAGTTGTGAATTGTAGAAATGCTTTACGCTCGGAACCGCTCATACTCAGCAAAACGTTGACGAATCGAATGAATCCAGGGCTGAAAGATAAATATTTGGAGTAATTAAATATGAAATTAGTTGTTGAAGTATATTGCAATACTTTTATTCTTAAAATAAATAACGAAGTTTTAAATTGAAGCTACCACTTCCTTAATTATTGAGAACTATTTGGCATCAGCAAGAAAATTGCATTGCCTATATCTTCGCACGGACTGTTTTTTTTAAGTAAGCTACTAACGGACTTGTCATTTGGTCTGAATCGTACTTTATTTTGACGGGTAAGGGGAAAAACAACAATGGGACAACAATTTAGTATACAGTCATACAAAAGTATTCGATCAATATAATATTTTGCTTAATATTGTATTTATTACAAAAGAGAAGCATACAATAATCAAAAATAAAATTAGTTCCATTTGGAAATAAAAAACTAAGATCATCGATGTGCAAGCATTGATAAGCACTCAACAAACAAACTGTAAAAAACACGCTATGTTCAGTCACGACCGGCGGTATAGACTTCCGATGTTTTTAGTGCATATAACTTGCCCGCGATGCAAAAATATAGATGCATACAGACGTCGCCACCGTCGCCACAATTATTTTTCACTGACGTGTTTTTCTGTATTTTTAGAATTCTTAAATTATTTTTATTTATTTGTTAAAACAATGTACATAGCAAGTAAGTTATAGTTGAATGTTACCGATACTTTAATTTTGGGTTGAAATTGGATAATTGCCTCCACTTTATATGTAGACTTTTTGCTTGTTGCATTTCTTCATGCTTTGATGGCCATTGAGAGAAGGGCTGACGACGGAAGTATCAGAAGCGGCTCAGACCAGGCGAAGAATAGATGGGTGTTCTACTTCCGCATCCTCCAACATCATATGAAATCCGACAGGTCAGAGACCGCTTAAAATCCAATAAAGTAACTCCCGCCTGTTTTCAGGTGTAATTTACATTTTAAGGATAATCCATGGATAAGTCATAAGCATCTGGGAAGAAAAAACGATGCCAGATGAATGACAAAAAAGTCTTATTCGATGCTCCTGATAAAGATTTTATAATTTCCCATCACGCTGAAAAAATCGTTGGCGAATATAAAGCCGGGTTTGGATGTGGAAGATCGGTAACAAGGCAAATATTTACGGTCAATCAAATTTTGGAAAAATGCCGGGAACTCCACACCGATGTTCATAAGGTATTTGTCGACTTCAAACCAGCATACGGTAGCATAGACTGATTATATAACATTATGATGCAATTCGGAACCCCAACAAATTTTGTACGCTTAGAATGACATAGCTAACTCGTTTTCTACAAATACAGAGTTAAACAGGATGGTGGGTTAGCTCCTGTTCTCTTTAATTTAGCATGTGAGTAAGTCATCGGAAAAATCTATGTTGACACTATAGTAAATGCCCCCTCTTCCTATAATATTCCAATAGACCCCAAAGAGATTTGAGAGGCCCACAAATCGAGAAAAAATCATACTGCTCGTTGTCACAGGTGGTCTCACTGCCGTGCCTGAAGAATGGCGAGCAGTTTGTTCCGGCTTTCTTGCAGCTGCACGCGTTCCCGCAAGATTTGTTGCAACCACACGAAATCATCCATAAGAGGCGTTGTGGTTGCAACGGTTGTTTGTTTGGAGGATGTTTCAACGATCAAAATGTCGTCTCCGTACTTTTCAAACAAGCGAATTTTCACTATTCGTGGTTGAGGTCATTTTCCTTCTATGTGGTCCATGAGTTCATTTAGAGAGAACTGACACTCTTCAGAGTTCTCTTCCAGGAATGAATAAATCTTCGTAGAACTTTGTTTGCTGTTGTATTTTAATAATCCATTCGTCACCACGTTTTTCAGCTGCTTTCGCGATTGTTAAATTGAGAGACATATTCCCACACTAATGACATTACTTTTTTCTGGCTTTTTTTTTCTTTTACGCAACAAGAAACTCTTCAGTTATTTTTTCTTCGCAGAGTTCTCTAAAATTGAACAGCTGAGACACTGATCTCGTTGGACTTGATGGTGCGACACTTCTTTCTCCACGGCGAACAGCTACTTGAAACAACCTATTATATCTCTTCTCACAAGTCCTGTGCACAGATATCTCAATAACACTCTACAATAAACATCAAATTTCTTGATTTTGAAGAGAAATACAGAACGCGAGAAGAGGTTTTAGAGTCCTTTCCTTTACTAACCGCACTTCACCTTGACTTAAAGTCTCCTTACATATCAAACACAAACTCACACTGGGACTGGGATCAGACATTTTGTAGATTTTGATTTTAAACTCCAAGGGAGAAACGCACAACTCATGTAATGAAACACCGGCCAGGACATAACTAGGTAAGGACTGAGAAGCTAGATGAAATATGATGCGAAGATCCTGTCTTTGAGGTCTAGGGAGAGAGAGAGGAGTGCAGTGGAGGGAGAGAGGAGTGAGTGGAGAGAGAGAGGAGTGAGTGGAGGGAGCGGCAGCGTGCGGTAAGGGTGCGTAATTCAATCGGCAGCAGCTCTCGCACCTGAACTTTATCTCCTTTTCTATACAGTCTTTTATAATAAGGAAATTTAAAAAAAAATCGATAGACATTGAAAGGCTGTATCTTGAAAACTATCGAGTCTACAGAGACGGCGTTGGTACAAATTGGCAAAAACTAAGATAAGGCGAAAATTTCTCGATTTATTTTCTATTTTGACAAGGTTGCGTTCGGTGCTCGAGGTCGCAAACTTGGGTTTTTCATTGGGGCAAAATAATACACAAGTCAGCAAAAAACCAGATCTACCGGATTTAACGCAAGCTCTGATGTATAATGTTACTGGACTACTAAGGGAACTCTATTATTCAAGTCGACGCAGCAATACGCTGTTGACATCAATATTATGTCACGTTCCTTCAACGATGCCAAGGAAGTATTCATAACTTTAGACGATACCATCAAAGTTAGTTGAAGAAAAGGACGCCGGTAAGATAAAATATACTTTATAGGGGACTATAACTTTGAGGGCGGCTTCGTGCTGTTAGTCACGAACCTCTCGAAAGATGGGAATAAACTTGACGAGATCAAACGAAGAATTCAACTAACCAATAAGACATTCGGTACTTCCTACTCTGAAATCTCAATGCATACACATGAAAACGAAACTCAGCATCTGTAAAACAACCACTAAACCTGTGTTATGCTACAGAAGCGAAACCTAGACGCTAACTTAGACGTCTGAAAAGAAGATAAATAGCGAATCCGATACAACAGCGATTTGTATAATTTATACGGCGAGTCACGTCAAATGAACGTGAAAATCGAATCCTAAACCGAGCTCCAAAAGAGCGAGGGAAGCCAAGGCACGTCAGAAACCCACGCAAGCGTTGGGAAGACGAAGTAGATGCTGATCGCTTTTCGCAGATCGTTTTTTGGAGTACCAAATTGAATGACGCATTGAACCGAAATGACTGGATGTGCTGCATTAAGGAGGCCAAGGAGGATACGAACGGCAGTGCCACAACCCTAATGATTGCACTTTCAATTTTGGTATCAACAACTATTAGCTGTGGTGATTCTCTGCTTGTGTCTAAAGAAGATATTTCAGACATGAGTCCATGTGCAAATGCGATAAACCGTTTTTTTTAGAAGGCGGGAGTGAAGTGCAAGAGAGCGGATACGTTGAATTGTACTTTCAATTCGACTCCGCTTTAAGCCTTCAACGCTACGACTGCACAGGCATGTTTACCCCTGGGCGGACTGCAATACAAATGAATAAAGGCAAAAAACAGTTTATTCTTATTTCCGTGTTATTGCTGTAGTACTTTTTTGTCTCAGTTTTCGGGAATTGAATATTGGCTTGCCAATTAGCTGTTGATATTAGTTGCAGTCGTTGAAGTAGTACCCCTTCAACGTGAATTAATAATATAATAGTGCGATTCTATAGAAAAAGTACACAGCTTTCTTGTGTTATGAAAATGTAATCATCTCAGCCAATTTAACACTGTAGAGTATGCTATTACGTACGTGTCAGAGCTTTTTTGCATCACTGTATAAAAATATGCATGCACTGTATCTATTGGAACTAGTAGAGGTGTGGTCACAAACTCCTTGTGGTGGATGCTAGGAACAATATTTCTAAGAAAAAAAGGTTGGCTAATATGTTCAGGCTAGTCTCTTCTAAGTAAGACCAATAATTTTTCCCATAAAACGTCTTCAAAGCGATCATTACGGACAAAATAATAAGCCTCAGTATCGGACCGATACCACAATGACGACCGCTTGTTAACTCATGCATCCTTAGATCTATCTGTAGAGTTCGAGCTACTTATACTCAGACACAGCAATAAAAGCATAAATATCAGATGGACAGGAAATTGTGTTTTGTAGAAGAAAGAATATGACTTGTACTAAAGCTGTAATTCAAAATATCATCCAGTGCTAAAAATCACCCTTGGACTCGGTATTAAAGCATTGCGCAGGCGCCCATAGTTCTCATAAAAACACGAACGACACTGGACTTTGAGTCATAGAAGTAGCAGCACCGAAATATTTGGTCGTTCAGGCTCTCGCGTCAGGATATCCATACGGCCATATGGGTATCTCCTTATGGAAGCGCTCCCAACTAGACCAACCACGTGTGGATTAATCGACGTCTTTTCTCGATCCTGATGACGCTACGAGCGTATCGAGGTGCCAGCATGGGCTTGTTCCTATGGTTTTCCGAGGGCGTATTGCTGTGCATACAGCTCTTACATCCCCAGATCAATTTTGGATCAATATTGCATTATGAATAGCAAAAGAGATTTTCAGATTTATCCTGCATATCACTGGTGAATTGACAAAACCTATTATAAGAGAATCGATTAATGTTACAGAGAAACCAAAACATTTTTACTTTATTTGTCGCAAAGAAAATATTATTAAGCCTATGTAGGTTTTCGCTCTCTTAATTTATACCATTCTGATATAGGAGATTTTGCCAGTTCACCCACGATATATTAACATTCATAATAAATTAAAATTCTATTCCACCACTAGAATAACATTTCAAAAAGCTCACCTGTCTTTCGAATATCCCAATTTCGGTTCGGTATAATTGATTAGATCTTCGCGTGTCCATTCCGGATGTTGTTCGCCACAAATCATCATACGAGCCTCGTCTGGACTGAATGCCGCCAATTTATTTAATGGGAATACCTGACAAAAGCCACGATGGAAAGCCTCCAATTGTTTTGCAATACCATCCTGAAGGCAAAAGTTCACGTGTAGGTCACAGTACTCCTCCAAATTGTGAATCGTGACATCGATTGAAGCGCCATTTGGTACAAGTTCAGAATACGGATAGCCGTACACCTTGGAACTAGGTAGATATGTGAAATTAAGTGCGAGATCATCAATGCTAATTTCTCCGGATTTTGTATTCACTTTAAGATTATTGATCATTTCCAGTTTCTGATCGTTGCTGAGAGTATCGTTTTGCTCAATGGCTTGCTTCTGAGCTACGATTTCCTGCAGTTCTTTAATGAATTCCGATCGAATCGGATCGATTTCGGTGAGGTTTTCTTGCGAAAGGACACCGTCGTACCAACAAGTCTCTGGGAACTCAGTTCCTAGCAATTTCGAGCACGAATCGGCCCATTCGGATTCTTCGGACATAAGGCTTGACGCCATTAGATCATCGGATGTTTTTAAAGTCTGGATTCGATTGAATTTCGAAAGGACTTTGTTGTGACAGAGCAGTTGTAGGAAGGAATTTGAGAGTGGCAGGTCCACAAGACGTCCATCTTGCAGCACTTTTGCGATGAAAACTCCCAAGAACCAAAAGTGTCTTGATACTCGTTCACAGATTTCAGAGTCTTGAGGTAGTGGCGCTGGGAACAAACCTGATGGTCTGCGAACATAGTATCCCGGTGGTTTTCCGCCTAAGCCCAAATCAACTTCTTCGTTGTTCAGTAGTTGCTCGTCTTCGTACAACCACATTCCCAGGTCAGCACGTTGCAGTTCGGCAGCTACTAAGGCGTAGAATTCCAATGTAGGGCCTAATCCTGTGCCCTCCTCTCCGAGGAACTCAACCTCGAGCACAGACTTCCGAGTGCAGTGAATCTTCATGACTTGTATTGCCCAATCTAACAACTGAGGACCACGAGGAACTTTAACACGTTCGTGCTTTAGACGACCCACCCGAAACTCGTGTTGGTCATCGCGACGTGGACTCAATCCTGGCATCCGCTGGCGTTCCAATGTAACATCCCGTTGCGATTGCAGCCAAACGATAGATCGCGATGCTCCAAATGCTGTGCAATTGAAATATAGCTGGCGAGTTTCGAAGGGGAACAAGAATGGGCAGCTTTGATTCAAATCTTCACACCATACCGGCAGGCTATTGCTGGACAGCACCAATGGATCCTGAATTTGTTGCAATAACTTATTAGTTAGCTTCTTACTCATAAACATTTCAGAGTGCAAGTGGGAATTTGATTCCGTGTCCAAGTCATCTGCGTGCTTCTGCTTTTGATTCAATGCATTCAACTGACTAAGTAGCTGCAGTACATCGTCAACACTGCAGTTCATGTTTTCTTTCGCCAAACCGCCGCCAATTCGCATCGGTGAGTTTGGTGATAATGTCGACGCGCCGCTTTTCGACGATGCAATCGGTGTATTCGGCCCGTCCTCACCACTTCCGATTTCATTCGATTCTTTGTAGATAATGGTGTAAGTAGGCTCCCAAATTTTCTTGAACTTGTCCAGCTTCACCAGATTGGTTTGCTGCATTACATCCTGTACGCCCCGGAATATTGTCCAATCTGAGTGCTTCAAGTCGATTTCAATATCCAGCACTCCTGATATACCGGGGCCTCGCAAACTAAGCGAGAGGGTCGGTTGTGAGATCAACGGAGAATCAATTTGTTTGTCCGCGTCGGTACTGGATCCTGGCGCTGGAATTTCTAGATCAGAGGTCTGGTTGACATTTGTACGACCCGGACGTGGATCGAAAGCGGGAATTAGAGCAGAAAACTGCCGTTTCAGAACGTAGTCATCGTCCCACGACTTCCGTTTTCCGACGGTAGCCAGACGATTTTCGAGTGTTTCGTCATCCATGAACGTGAGTAGATTGCGTGAAACCATTACTTGAAGAAGAGTGTTCTTGGGGAATAAAATAGGCAGAAATGAAGTGTTAGATATTTTAATGTGGGATTGATAGTAGAGTATTATACTCACTCCAACTTCTTCATATTCATCTTCGTTCTCTTCATCGTCGTTGTCTTCGTCCATGTCCTCATCGTCCTCTAGATCGCCAAGAAGGGCGGGAGCGCGGCAGCTTTCGAGAAAATCTTCCAATGAAACCTGTTCGCTGTCGCTCGAAGTCGAAGTGAGACTCATTGTCAGAGCAGGGTTTATAGATGATGCTTGGTTTGTTCCCGAAGCGGTATTGGCTTGACCCGAAGTATTTGAATTATTTCCTGGAAATGAGTTGGTTTTAAACGTACTGTAGTAATTTCAAAGTAAAAATATGGTGTATGGTTGTATTGTTACTGACCTGTATTATTCGATGACAAACTCGGGTAACTTTGTGCAGCACTCAGCAACCCAGAGTGGAAGTTGCTGGAGAGCGCCAATTTAACCAGGCTTGTAACCGAGTTTGGTCCTCGCGGGAAGAATCCAGTCGAAGAGCTTTGATTATTTCTATCGCTTGTATTTCCATTGTTGATGACTTGATTGTTCTGCAGGTTGCTACCCTGCGACGGGCGACGACGTGCCAATGCAGCAAATGTCTCCAAAAGTCCTGTTGGGGTGGCTGTTTCCGCTTGATTAGTGTGATCGCCGCTAGCAGTCGTGGTTAAATTAGGAACGCTAACGCTCATTGCGTTCGAAACGGATACCGCAGCCGTTCCAGATGCATTTTGCTGATTTCCTGACATTTGTTGGCCACCACAGGTATCATCAAATTGTTGTTGGGACGAAGAGTTTCGGTTATTTTCTTTTGTGGAGCATTCATCACTGGCCGGAATTTGAAGATGTTTTTCGACGAAGTGCTTTTTGTAATGGAAACCAGTTTCTTCCGTTGACTTGCTTCGTGTATTGGCAACAGCACCGCCCTGGCTAAGAGGCTCTCGCGCTTTCGGGAGTGCAATTTTAACAGCAGGAGCACTGGGGTGGTTTGCTGCAGGCATGGACAGTATGTCAGATGAGAGGATATT
The DNA here is from genome assembly GCA_963978885.1 of Nemotelus pantherinus. NCBI lineage: Eukaryota > Metazoa > Arthropoda > Insecta > Diptera > Stratiomyidae > Nemotelus > Nemotelus pantherinus. The sequence continues at coordinate 9,509,788 of OZ022266.1, forward strand.
GTTGGTATTATTGCGGATCATGTCCACACCTTCGCGCATTTTGTCGAAAACTTCCATTGCCTCGGACGAGAACTGGGACACACGTGAGCCAGAGCCAGCGCGTAGATTAACTAGTAAGCTCTTGCTAATACTATTCACTGAATTGCTGGCATTCATCTTATTGTTGGCTTCGATATTTGAGGCTTTGTTGTCATCGGGGTAGCTTTGCTGCCTGACGAGTTGATTGCTACTTCCACTGGCGGTGTTACCCTTACCGCTGTCGTTAAGGGCATGATTTTCGGTGATCGTGGCCAGGTCTGAGACGGTGGCGTTGATACCTTGCATTGAATTATTAATAGCTGAGAGATCTGTATGGTTTTCGCGTTCCCGCAGAGTAGCGCTAACTCCGACGGGGCTTTCTTTTGATTCTAAATTACTTCCTACGATGTCTGATTTTGCCGAGGACAGGACACTTTCGGCTATGGCTTCGACATTTTGCTTCCAAGCCAAGTTGTCGGCCGAGGCTGCTTGTTCCGATGTAGCCACAGAGTTTCGATTGAGTTCAGTTGCTTCGGGCAAAGATGGTGTCGAACTTGACTTACGACTAGTTAATGCGTTGGATTTTTCCAATTTCTTTGTGCTAGATAGCGGAGCAATAGAATTTCCTCCTTCTAATACAGATAGATTATCACAATTTGCTAATTTTAGATCATATTTCCCTTCCGCTCCCATGCGGTATGAATTTCGGACCCCATGATCCCATTTAACATCAATCCAACCGTTGTGAATTTCGCCAGTCACGGTTCCCTCACCACCGTTTCCATCTTGATCTTCCCAGCGCCAGTCGACACCACGCACTACTCGTGCTCCAGTTATAATATGCTTTAGCTGGGCTCGGATTTGGCGGCGCTCTCGACGAATTCTGGCTTCCGCTTCTTTCGCACCTTTGCCCATTTCTTCACAAACGGACACTACGCGCCCATATATTTCAAAACCGCTTAAGCTTAAGTAGTGTGTTTGACCAGATGCGTTTCGTCCGTTCTGCTGAATACGAATGTGTCGAAAACCTTGATTTTCTTCCGGCGAGCAAACGATCGGCCATGTATTTGTACTACCTGGTTCGGCAAGACTCTTGTCATCCGTGTGGAAGACTAAAGTCTGCCAGGTTACTCCGTCCTTCGACCCTTGCAGCATCCAATTACGGAGGGCACTGCGCCCATAGCCGCGAGCGTGTCGAAGAGTATAAGCATTAGGAACTATATAAACACCTAAATCGATTGCAAACCATGCCTTCTTATTGTCTTTTGTATGGCAATTAACACTAATTGCATCACGTGAGAGGATATCTTCCAATTTCCCATAGGGCAGCTGCTTTCCTTCTGAGCAAGTTATCTGAACCAGACCATACTGTGCCGGGTTGACCCACTCAGTAGTCTTGCCATTCGTTCCAATGAAGTAAATTAGGCCGTTTTCATCGAAGTCTTGTTGATGCTTGAACACAATCCCGGACTTCGATTCTCTTAATTTTTTCAAATACAGGAACGACGAACGATCTATATCGTACCACTGTTTAGCGACCATTTTGAGTAAATATTTCGATAGTTGGCCTACAGTCGCAAGTGGTTCCATTTTCAAGGTGCGCCCTGTTCGATCAAAGAGCGTACTCTCACTAGGAGCACGCTCCAAACGAAAACGAAGCCGTTTAGTTAGAATTTGCAGGCCATAGCCGCCACCAGGTGCATCATAAACATAAACGGGTAGTTTTTCAATGCTCTCCAGGACTGCAACTAACTTCAAAACTAGAATGCTGGCGGTGCTCTTTGTCTCGCTGATATTGCTTCCATCGTCACCAGAACCGTTGTTCATGATTGTCTGCTTGAAAATGGAAATTCGCTGTTTTTGTAGCTTGTTGACTCTACTACGTGGCAAACCACGATCCCAGTAGTTCTTCGATAGAACAGCCACGAGTGCTTGCACCAGACCAGAACTATGCATTTCATACGCACTGATAACGCCATCTGCGTGCAAAAGACCTGCCAGTTCCGTTAGCGCATTTCGCAGCGTATCCTGCCACTTTGTCGTTGACGTACTGCTCGGGATGAGGGTGGATTGCTCCTCTAAGGCCTCCTCGATCTGCTTAACAATGCACGACAGCTTCGTAACAGCTCCCCGAGGAATTGTTTGAGCTGCTTTAAAGTAACGATCATATATCTCACGTGCGACATTTTTCACCTGACTCTTCTGCACTTCAGTTTTTGTCTTGATCTTTTTCTTTTTGTATGAAGGCCAGCCAGACGTAAAGTCCGGTCCAAGTGTTGATTCGGCAGTAAACGTATGTTTCGTTCCACGGTTACTTTCGAAAATAAAACCGGGCAAATCATCCTGAAGTATGGTCACTTGATGTCCTTCGGTATTGTGAATATTCAGTTGATTTTCTTTCTGGCACTGCAAAAGCCAATTGCCGACGACTAAACGCTGCAGAGATGTATTAGTCAAGAGTGGTTGTGATGGTACACCTTGTCGGACAGCGGCACGTGCCCGTTGCAATTTCTCGAGGAATTCACCTCGATTTTCTGCAAATGAATTGAGATAATTTAGAAATAATGGAATATTTTCCTACACAGGTATGTAAACACCGGCTTCATAAAAAGTTTATATTTTTCCAAACTTTGATTAACTTTGCGTTTAGTTGTGGCATTTTGTGCTTTTGTACATTGCCTAACGATTTTAAAGCAAGTATATGGAGACTCATGTAATTGCATCGTTTAAAAAAATGATTTTTTCCTTAAATTTACAAATAAGGGATAGTTATTGATGATTTGTGCTCTATCTGTGCTAACTTGTCATGAAGCGGGTTTGTGTGATGTAAGTTATAATATACAAACGATTCAATGCCTATTATCATTTTCACGTTGCCGTAAATCCGATAGATGCATAGTTCTATTTTTAACAACCCAAATGCAATAACTAAACTAGAATAAAACAAAGATCATTTAACAATCAAATCGATAGAAAGCACTTATTGTGCAAAAAATTTTGTTACAAGTGTCGGTTTTTAATAATTTCTAATTTGTGTGCTAGTAAACTGAAAACTGTATCATTTTTTCTAATACTTGATGCAAAAATATTTACAAAAGAGAGATGAAGGAATGCATTGAAACGTAATGATTTGCATTTATTTTTCACTGTCTCACCTTCACTAGACGTAGGTTCCGTGTTACGTCCCTTTCCTACAAACAGAAAATTGAAATAAACCAACAAAAAACAGAAAGGAGTTCTGTATGACAGGTATTTTTTTGGTATTTTCGATGTCTTTTCAAATTTTATAGGCGAAACCAAAGCAAATGCCAAATAATAGAAGCTTTACTCAGTATTTTCGTGCATGAATTGCGTTTTGAATTTTATTTGGGTAGTCTAGGATGAATCGTAGCGATTTAGCAACGCTTTAGCGTAAACCCGAGCATTGTAACTGCTCAAATCTCTTCCAATTGTTTTCTTTAAAATGGTTCTAAAGGAGAAATGGCGTTATCATTGCAATTGTCTAGCTATTGCGATGTGTTTTGATATGTTAATTTCCAAAAAAATTATCGAAAACAGAGAGTAAAGTTTTGAGCGATTTCAAAGCAAAAAGATGTTCTGCCTACAGTCAATTGCAGGCTTAGTGGTTAAATATATGGTTCTCAATAAACATTTAACAATGTTAAATTATATTAGGATCGCGACTCACTTATTTAGAGCTGGGTAAACTGATAGACTTATTCGACCGTCACTTGTCGACCATGTTCGGATTTCAATGACAAAGCCTAGACACGCAGCAACCTTAATTGCGCTTTTGTCATACCAAAATGCATGATGCTTATATTGTATGACAAAAGAGCAATGAAGGCTGTGCGTGGCTAGGGTTAAAGACTGAACTAGCAAATTTCATAATTGAACTCAATATTCGTGATAATCAATCCTATCTTAATTAGAGTCTATCTACTACTATTTATCTTCTCGACCTGCGAGTATATATAGAAAACTATCGCCATCATTAAATGGGGAGAACCTGATCTAATTTAAAACTGGGTAACGAAAAAAGGGGCCAAAATTGATATTGTATTATTTTGCAGAACATATTTCCGTGCGCCGAAGATGAAAAGCCAACTTTGCGATAAAACTGTATCGTTTGGTGGTACTCAGTCGAAGTACCCTATAGAAAAGAACTGGCTTATGTACGACAAGTGGCCAGTTTGATACAAACTGCTCTAAATCCCTTACAGTTCAGTAGCCAAATGACAATCATATTACTAAACGGATTGATAACGCCATCATGGATTAAATTATTGTGGACATGCAATCATACTTATCCGTATGAGGTAAAGGGCTCAAAACTGAATTTTGTCCCATGAAGACCTAAAATTAAATCAAACAAGTACTTCTGGAAGTTAAAACGAAAGCAGATCAACTGCTGTTACAAATAAGAAGTGGATAAGGTTCACAATTGGCATATGATCAAACCCTACAAAGGCTTGTTCGTTAAAGATGATCAGCGTCTTAAAGCAGCTCTCAGTGCAACTATCACGGAGGAAAACTTTACCATTCCCGGTATTTCACAAAAGCTAAAGAAAATCGCCGGGTGAAAAATTCGTCTTGATAATGCTGGAAACATGTCCTATGCAATTCAAATTACTTCAAAAACGTGAACTTTACCGGAGCACACCCTCTTCCAAGAATAGAACATGTTAAACGATGGCAACAAATTAATGCCAGAAATTTATACTGCGTTGAAAGGGGAACTATCCACAAAGTAAACTTTGAAGAATGGCAACTTATGAAAAGCATTACTAGTGTCCAAAAACTATTTTACCAAGAAAAATTGGAGTGTAGTTAAGCTAGAGCTTGTATATCAATATTACTACTAATGATAGCAGTGTTAGATGGGAAGCAATACCCAACAAAACTCTCAAGCCGGATTTGTAGCCACTTCATCACACCATGACAGTTTACACTAGGCATCTATATTTCGCCGACACCAATAAAACAAAAGAATATATTTTAAACTCAGCAAGAAAATCACACATTTGTTCGTCCGTTGTCAGATGAAGGCCAATATTGTATCAATGCATATGAATGTTAGATACTTATATAAAAACTGAAAATCGCATTTCATTAACAAACAGGATCTTTATATCCTGCAAGTGGTGACTCCGACGTGGTCCAGTCGCCGTGTTCATTAATTTTATTGAACAATTCAGTCAGTGTTCCGCCACAATTTTGGTCGCTTGGATTTATGCAGATGTTTTTGTAGAATTCAATTGTGAGACGATTATTTATTGGTGTCGCCATTTTGGACACATTAAATAAAATAATTAATTGACAACCATTCAAAAGTGAAAGTGACGTTTTAAGTAAATATGACTACGGCAGGTTGTTTTGATGAAAGCCTCAATCAAACGCGAGTTTCTGCTAGGCTACTTCTGCTAGTCACACCGAGGGCTTTATTTGGATTGCCACATAGTTTGTTTGATATATGGAGCTACGATACCGATTCCTGGAGAATTTTTCTTTGATGAGGATATGCCTCCTGACACGAAGTTATTCATCGAAAAATGTCGCGAACAAATTAAGCAAATTCGAGCCCCAAAAGCTCAGCATAATACAAATATACGGTTACGAAATCTTTGAGTGGATCAACCTGTAGAGAGGATTTGGTTATACGAAATTTTGATTCTTTGTAACACCTGAGGTGGTTAACAGCACCAAATTAAGCACTCAGATTGTAATTAACTTCAAGAAATAGTTGTGCTTATCTAGTAAAAAATACCAACGATTTAGTACTGAAACAAGTTAATACTTTACTGAGAAAACCAATACAATCTTCAAGGTATAGTGCCTGGAAATTTACGTAATATTGTCGACCCTGGGAACGAAGGAAATGGCTTTTGCGCTCTCATTCAGAGCATTTAATTTTAGCCGTGACACAAGGTAATACAAAACACATAAGAGAGCTCGGAATTAGAAGAATTTGAAAGAAGAGTCTACTAGATCATAACAGAACATTCATGACGAAAAAACTCAATTTCAAGACCAATTGGAAATAATTAACTAGATGGATTGTGATTTTTCTTCTCTTCCATTATTAAAAGATATTAGGTTGAATCACAAATTCAAAGTGACTTAGTCCCTTATCAAAACGGCTCTGTTGCTAAGATTAACTATGTCTAAATTTGACCATAAGGCAGATGTCAAAGTACTTTCAGCTAAGTAATAATGACTGAAAACGGAAATTGTTCACACAAAAACTTCGGTTTTGCAATAACAAAACTTGTTTATAAACATTACTAGTGGTCTACAATAATTAAAATTTTAAACCTGTATTAAATAAAGAAATTGAAAAAAGCATAAGGTGCCTGTACACAAGGTTCCATATCTTTAATTGATGCAACAGTGGAATGTGTTTTTTAAAAGTAGTAATCTAGGACAGTTTATCATTATATTACTGACATCTATAAATTATTGAACAAACCTCAAAATGACAAATTCCAAATTTAAATTAATTCCATAAAATCAACAATACCCCATTCATTTATCCGTCAAATCAACGCTAAATCTCCCGGGTTAGTAGCTTGTAAAAAATATGAGCATGCTGTGTTTAAGAAATATTCAAATGTTAATTTCATTGACTAAATACCAGGAACACAAATCAAACCAAAACAAAAAGCATCACACAATATAATACATGAAAAGAGGTTAATAAACTATAATCTAAAGCCGTTTTTTACAGTTAATTAAATCACAAATCAACGCAAAACACTCGAGTTACCTGGTGTATTACTACACGAACCTGAGCTATCATTTCCATTCTCTGGACTTCCGCTGGAGTACATTGTTGCTAGTTTTCCATCCAATATAAATCGGAACCAACCGTTGGATCCGTTTGATAATTCCAGGGCAGCCACATCAGACCATACATATAAGCAATCACGACCGCGACAAATGCTCCATTCACGCCAATGGTACGCTTTGCCGGGAAGGATTTCTTTGGCATCATCGACTTCGTCGTCGCTTACAACTGTAACGATCGGATAAAGAGAACGATTTTCTTCGAGAATTTAAAGTGTTTTAGAATCAGCGATATCAACCAAACTACAAGCGGGTGCATAATTAAAACACATTGTTGACATACCCCTTGATTGATTTTTTGCCGACGACAATTCGTCGGCTGTTGCTGTTGCCGTTGACCCAGACGGTTGGTCGTTGGTGACGCTAGGTGGTGGTTGCATTTGTGATTCTTTAATGCTGTCAAGACTAACTTCAGTATCTGGTCCCATTAGAGCTTTAACCTTAGAGAAAACACCGAGACGTGCAAACTGATCCAAGAATTCTTCTTGCGTCTTGGACATTAGTTCTTCAATTATTGTCAAAACAACTAAATGTCCGTCTTCGTCATCCTGGCGAACGAGAACATTAGTAATATATCAAAAATAAATTTTTTACAATATATTTTGTTATTGGTTTACAACGAAAACAATAGTTAACGTCATGCCTGGTTAAGTATTGATATGAAATTGAAATTTTGTAGATACGAATACGATACGAATACATTAGATAGATAAAATATTGACAGGATTTGAAGTCGACACAATATAAATTTGGCGAAAGCTGCCAAAAATGCAGTATGGAATGCAAACAAAGAATTGAAATTATGTCGTCTTTGTCGCAATTGAATTTGTGTAGATGACATTGATGCATTATGAAACATGTGTAACATGATGAAACATGCGTAACACACGTAAAAACTCTTCCAATTCATTTATTGTATTAATATCATATGAAGCTGACTTTTAAAAAAATTTAAAATGAGCATGGCTATTGTCCCCGTACAATTCAATATTATAACAGTACTTTTCACAATAAATGCGCAATTGTTAACGGTGTTATAAAACATTCAAATTTTATATTTGGGGTAATCGTAGATTTTGTCTTTTTGTTTATATTTATTTTCGCTTCCACTGGCATTTTTGCTTAAAATTTTGTATCGATGTTTATAGTGAAGTAATGTTCGTTTAATTTGCGTGGTTACAATTAAACGTCCAGCTATTATATCAAATATGGAATTTCGCCCCATCTGAGCTTGATATTGCGTCGTAAATCATGTCGATATTAAGTTTGTCACTGAAGGTTGTCATGAAGCTCATTCCTTTCAGTAGTTAAGATCGAAAAAAGTAGCAGAAGTTTTTGAGGTCATTCGAGATCTTAGAAGAAGCAAAGTGCGAAAAATAATTCCCAATGGCAAGTCCTATGTCATTCTTGTCAGCAGCTCGTAAACGAGAGAAATTTGCATAGTTTTGGTCTGAATGAGAGCTTAAAATTTTATTCGAGCAGTATTTTACTATCAAAAGCATCATTTTTATTAACTCTCTCGGCAAACCAAGGAGCATCGTTGATATTCAGGTAAAAAGATAGTTTGAAGAAAAATTGTTCATACCTACAAAAGAGAGAGTAGCAAGGGATATATGCTGAAGCTGAAAAGAATGAAGATCTAATAGGCAGACACACAAATTGCAACTCATTCAACAGGGAGATAGTAAACGAAATTTCTAGTGAATCAAAAACAGCAATAAAGAACCCGCCGCCATCGGAATTCTTAGTTTGTGTCTTAAATTTTGAATAGAAGAAAAAAATACGAGCTGAAGATCTAAAAGCCAAATTTTAGAGACAGATTAGGTTATCATTTTTGAGTAAAGATCCAGTTCTAATCTTCCTAGCTTGGCCCTCATGTCAAGAATGTGCAGGATCTTTAGTTGCTCGTAGAAACGCAAACTCGTCTTAGGTGCTTAGTGCTTAGCCCAGATGTTAACGTCAGTTTGAATCGAGTTCATGAGAACGGAAGTGCTACTTGATCAGGTCGCTAATAATCGCTCGGAACAAGTGGTAATCAGAAGGATCAATGTCCGATGAATACCAATAGAGTGTTAAGAAGTAGGTTTTGACAGGTTTTGTAGCATGTGACCGAGCGTTGTCATCCTGGAAAACTACTTTGTCGCATTGAGACCGTTTTTCCTTCAATGTTAGGCCTAAACGCATCAATAGCGATATCCCACGAGCCCAATTTCGGTTCCGTTGAGTATGATAAGCTCATAACAAACTATAGGGCATGCGTTATATAATGCAGTAAGATTCGCCTTTAATACTCTTTTTGAGGAACGAAATTGGGCATGTGATGTTTTTAACACTTCGGCGAAATAACACATACTGTAATTACAAGTCTAATGTCTTACGATGAAATTATCTCTAATATCATCCGATGAAAAAAGGCTAAGTTAACGCTATCTGCCGGGAAATAGCGAGAACTTATTCAAGCCCCTAATATCAGAGAAAAACTGCATTTCTGACTGTAGTAAGAAATATATATCCATTTAGAAAATGCAGAAATACCATATAAAATGAAAATGAAGTGTACGATTTTCTCATAATATCAGATAAAATATCAGTCAGTGTCAGAAATTAGTAGCAAACAAATGAAAAACAATAACATCTACTTGAAAACAGAAACTGAACAATCGAGCATAAAATTTTTTACCGTTATATTTTTGGATTGATACGACGGCGGGATAATATAACGATTCGACACGACGGAACGTTGTTGTTGTCGAATCGACTGTGCAAATGTATTGCATTTCGGTAGTTTTTTAGCATTCTGTGTCGAAGATGAACTATTTTTACATAGAACATTCGAGGAAACAGTAGCAGTTGAACTAAAGTAAGGATATGTTGTTTTGAATGTAGGCCAACTGTAGCTAATCTGAATTGATAGTAATAATAAATTAGCTGGGAAATTCACATTGATTGGATTTTTTTCGAAATTTCGCTTTGCAATTTAAACCATCTTATGCGATGTGTAAAAGCTACAGACTCACATCTGTCCGGTTGCGCTTAGCAGCAACTTTCAAATGATTGTGATCAATTTACCCATTTTACTTCTTATTCCCTTTTCATACTGTCCATCGAATCAATTACCAATTCTGTCAATAATTTACCTACATAGTATCGATTTTAATCGATTCGAACTTACCTCATTGTCTAAAACGCTGGCTACTACTTCTACAAGTAATGTTCCTAAATTTTGTTCAATATTCCCTACGTTAGACATTTGTGGTTCACATAGTTCTTTTAATATTTCCGGTTGCGCATATTGCACCATTTTCTTGATTAGGCTCAAACTGGCACGGCGTACACTGCTCAACATTGTTCCTTGAAATGTTCGACAGAAAACCGGTAAGAATATTTTCAAATAGACTGGTGCCATTTCCGGGTCGCCACGTGGTTCGTTCGTTGCATCTTCTGGATCGACTTTGGTCAGATCAGGGCGACCTTGAGACATCCATTCACCTGGCGATTGCAATATAGCGGCAACCTCACGATGACCTTCGTCGATTCGCTCGCGAGCCTTATCCAGAGGAGTTTTCCCATCTTCATCGCGTAAGTCTGGATACGCGCCATATCTGAGGAGAACTTTTGCAATACAAGGTCTACCGAAACATGCAGCGTAGTGCAGTGACGAGCTTCGTTGACCTTTATTGACATCGGCACCTTTTTCACAGAGGTACTCAACCATTTCTAGCGTACCTAAAATGTAAAATACAATTGTGCCATTCAAATGAAATCAAAATCAAGTGTAAGAGCTTACCAAAGGCGGATGCCCAATTTAATAATGTTTGTCCTACGTCGTCCATACAATTAACATCGATACCGCCGGATTCAATAGCCTCTGTCAAGGCTTCTGTATCTTTACTTCGGATGCAGTCAATTAGTTGACGATGTGTTCGTTCTGCATTGGAATCGGTGCGCCGCACACGTTGCGCCAACTGACTATTATGCACGATTCCAGGCACTCTACTCAGAGCACCGCGTCCTTCGAACAACAGCAGCAAAAGAAGATCTGACAAGCGCATACAATCAAGGATACACCGTTCATCTCCTTTCAGTGCTCGGTCCATGGACTCAGTCAGTTTTGATCGTAACAAATCATGTGTGATCGTTGGCGAACCGCGACAAAGTGTCGACAGTAGCGAAATTGTTGTTGAGATCGATTGCGAAGACCGATTAGCGTCTGTTGGCTGTGTCTTTGGGGTAACTGTGCTTGTGCTGTCGTTGTTTCCCGACGACGAACCTGAGACAGATTGAGCACTTCCAGCAGCATTGCCCAACCTTTTCAAAAGCTCATTGACCAGTCCATACTCGGCCAAAGGAGCAGGGTCTACACCCTTACGAGTAAAACGGTCCGCGACCGAGGCGAAACATTTGAGAGCTCCGTCAGCTACCAGGGGATCTTCATGTTGTAGTAAGGTACTTAGGCTTTCTACGCAATTTTGAATGCACGGACTGTTTGGTTCCACTTTCGTGCATAGTCTTGATACTACTGCCATTGATGAGTGTAGGGTATCCTTGTGTACTTGTGAGCCACAATCCCGAATGAATGACAGGACACAATTCAGACCACCCCCTTCGAAAACTGCTCCGGCTTCCCGAGTACAAATCAATTCCAAAACTTTGATGCATTGTTCGGCTAGATCGCGACTAGTACGGCTTGACAAATCGGCAACGACGAGACGATTGCAAATTGCTTTAATTGCACCCTCTATAGCAACAATACGGCGTGTGCATTCGGCTGAAACATCGAGGTAATATGTAATGGCACGTGCAGTGACCTCTAGAACATTCTCAGGTGCCAGTTCGTCGAGAAAGATTCTACAGAGAGCTGGGAGAAATGTGCGCGGTGGACAACTGAAATGAAAGTTTTGAAAATTCATTTGATGAGATTGGTCTTTGATAGATAATATGAGAAAACGGAAAGTGGAATTTGTTTTGTAAGTTATGGTGTTGTTACGTGCAATGGACTTGAATTGTGCGATCTCTATTCGATACATTGCATTTCGCAAAGTTTCCCATTGTTTATTGAATTTAATGAGGTCTGATTTTTCATGCTGGCATTGCAGATAGTACCAGTTCTCATGGAAGTAATTTTTATGGTAGCATTGTCTGTGTAGAACTAGTGGGTTATCTCCCAGGCCTGATGTGATAATATCTTAAATAATAGCCTTGTTGCAAGTAAGCTTATTTGTAAAGACTTAGGTTGGTTTGAACAAGATTTCAGCAACATTTATAAATGTACGTATGAATTTAGCTTCAGGTAACGAATCATCAAAGCACATTAAAATTCACAATGTGATTTTAATTCTGATATTAATTCTGATTCCTCGAGTAATTTGAACTTATAATTTTATCACATTTTTTTTTTAGCAACACTCATCAACTGATATCAATTTACTTTCAAGAACAAATTAACAAATTTACAGAAGAAGTTAACACTTTTATAATTTAACTGCGATAGGAAGTAATTATGAATTATACTTGATCGTTTTTAACTTTTTTTTAAAGACTTAGTAGGATTCGCTGAATAAACGAGTAAATTTTTTGTCAACACTTAGCAAAACACTTCGTTTTATTTGACGCTTGATGAGATGTGGTTGACAAAGAAAGATGCAGTGTGAATCTGTTTGGCGAACCAAAGTTTAAATCAAAATTGAGAATGCTGCACATAAAAAATACATTTTTTTTTCTTTGTCCAGGAATTTTAAGTTTGTTAGGCGGTGGAACCTCTTTCTGGGTAGTGGCTTAGTTAGTATAACGGTTTTTTGGTTCTACGATGAAATATACTGAAGCTTGAATTCACCAGCTATGAATTTGTCCCGAATAATATGGTCCCCAACATCGATGCGCTTTTTTCTCTATAGGTAATCTCGATTTTTGATCACCTTCAGGGCTCCTTGATTATCGATGAAGGGTTTCGTTTCCAGTTTGACTTTGTTTTTCAACTCTGACAGTTCGCGGATCAGTTGGTTGGCCCTGATGATTTTGTTGCCATCTGGCACGCTGCAATATATTCTGCCTCTGTGGCTGACAAAGCGAAAACGTTTTGCTTCTGAGAGTTCCAGGAACTCACGTTTTTTTAAAAACTGGAGTATGTATATTGCGGCTAAGTTTTTTGTTTCAACGAAACTAGCGTTACCTGCATAATTGAAGGTCCCGATTTGCTCGTATCCCCCTCCCTGAAACAGAAAATTGTTGTTGGGTGTACCTATCAGGTACTTGGGAATTATTTTGGCAGGGTTCCAGTGGATCTTCTTCAGCAGAGACGTTGATTTGCGAGCTATGTCAGGTCTCGTTGCTACCTATAAGTACATGAGGCTTTTGACCGTCTCGTGTTAGGGCACGTTTGTAATCTCTTTATGTCCATTAGGATGAACTGATGAATAAATTTCATAGTGTTGACCGGCTGGAATTGCGACTGGATACGCTTCCTGTATGTTTAAAAACAATACTTTTTTCAGGTGGAGCACTTAGTATAGGAATACGGATCCGTTTCGGTTCTGCAGCATCTCCAGACCAAGGTAGACGTCTACATTGCTGATGGTGTTACGCTGAATGTGTATTGCGAGCAAGTTTATTCTTTCCTGGACGCCAGCGACAGTGGGACTGAGATCGAATTTACCCATAACTTGAACCAGTTGCTGATTTCAATACCTTGAAGCGGTAAGGCCGCGGTCTCATCATCGGTTAGTTATCACTTCCGAATCAATATTTGAGGTCTTTGAGGCTGTTTTGATTCCCTTCCCGATATCTTTGAAATCGTAGCTTTCTTCTTTGCTTTAGGCATAATAGTTTTCTTCGATTCTCCTTGGGTGTATGGACATGGACTTTTTCTCCAAAGGTTCGAATATCGCTGAAATGATCTTTTTCGTGCTACAGTCAATAGGGTGTCGTTTCAGCGATGCTGCTTGGACCAGTGAGATTCAATGTATATACAGAGGCATTTCCTGTTTCGGCCTATGTTTTTATAGGTAGTCTGCTGGCGTGAATTTGCCTGCCAGCAAATTCGGCGTCGGTCTAATTCTTTTTCTCGGCGGCTCCATTTTATTCCAGAATAGTATATGAGACAGTTTCTCGTGCTTTATTACACGGTTTTGTGTTATGATTATTTCTTTGTTGACAAACTCTATGCTTTTATTATATTTAATCAAAGGATTTTTATTCCTCTATCGGACTTTTTTCATTTTTGCATGGTGCTGAATTAACCTTAAAATGACAAATTTGTTTAGGGTGCAGCAATCATTTGCTGTTGCGCGCATATACTTATTAAGCAAGTGTGAAACAAATTTAAATTTATAATTTCCTAAACACAAAATGCCCTATAAAATTAAAAATAACGTGCAGGTTTTACGTTTTGCAATCTTCTTATCCTTTGAAGGAAAAGTAATTGTAGTGTGTCTTCCGATTTCAATTTTTCTTTGTCACAAAATAAATATTTATTCAATTATTTGAATTTTCGCCATTCTACAGCCATTGCACAAGTTTTTATGATAGCTCCAATTTATCTTATCTCTCAAAATGAATCACGTTTGCAATGAATGTGCCAAGAGCTGAATGCCACCTAATCTAGATTTGGCAAATGAAGCAGATACAAAGTCGTGTCATCAGAAAAGCTACCGTGAAATTATTTCGAGAGCGATTATAGTCTTTTGGATTAAAATTTTTTTTTTTTTTTATTTTCCTCCTTCCTTCCACTCTCACCATCACTCTATCAGCGTGCACAGTCCATGTGCACCATCTTTACACTCCAGTAAGTTTTCCATAGTGCTTCCCAGACAACTAGTTTGTTGGTATAAGGGACAGCACAAATAAATTAAATGTTTATATTGAAGATGGGTTACAGCTGTTTATACTTATTCAGTTCAGTATTGAAAAAATGCTTTGATGATGCTTCTAATTAATTTAAATTTAAAAATTCTTCCACCTGATAGTGCTCCAGAAAAATACTCTACATATAAGTCTAAATAAAATGAAAGATACTTACATTTCAAAACACCTGTCAACATTATCGGACATCAATAGAAGCATGCATAATTGTTCGAGTGCAATTAGTTGCATGTCCCGTTCGTCTCCTTGTCCCATTGAAAGCCATTCTAGCAGCGTTTCCGGATCAACGTCTCCCATCTGAAGCAGGAAGAAAACGAAGGATGATAATGATGATAGTTAGTTAGTGGAAATTGTTGGTGCAGGTTGCGCGATGATTGGGGAAATTTTTTCTCAAATCGTGTATATTCACATATGTCATGAATATTTTGTTCACTTTTATAACCACACTACTAGTACAGTTTGACTGACTTGACTTGATTGGATTGACTGAATGTGAATGATTGAATCCAGGCAAGAGCAAAAAAATTATCAGATACAGAAATTTAGAATTTTAATTACATGGTGTGTTTTACTTTCAATTGATCAGACGTTTACAATTCTCTGAAGGAAAGAGAGTTTGATATAGCAAGTGACATTTGATTGGTGGATGAAGTTTGAAGCAGTGATTCCTATTTGTGGTTTTAATGTCGATTGTTTAGAAGAAACTTTGTTCTTGCAAAATATGGGATAAATGAAAAGAAAAGTGATTTATAGTTAAGTTGGATATTTTTAAAAATTTTAGATTACTTTTTTAATAGTTTTTATTTTTTAACGACTAGTCAACAATGCTAAACTATAGTCTCAGAAGTGAGCTACATACTGGGAAATTTATTGAGCTTGACCTTGTGCGCCCGGGTCCAACCAAAATTGCATTGAAACTTTTGATATCAGTAGGACATTGGGAAACTCAAGTTGAGTTAATGGGTTCTTCGCGACTTTCACTTGAAGTCATTTTGTACTCGAAGAGTGAATAGACGGTTTTTTAAACCGAATGGCGAAAGTAACGAAAATTGGGCCCACTAAAAAATACCAAGCGTAAATGACAGTGGGTAGAACAAGGCAATTCGCCGATATTAGAGTTAAAGATGATCTTTAGCCACATAAAATTTTGCGCACTGCTTCGCAGGATGTAAAAGAGTAAATCCACTTCAAATTATTAAATCCCAAACAAATACGAGCCAAGGAGATTTGGCAAGCAAATGAGCAAGAAATAAGAAGCAAATGCACAAAAAATAATAAGCTAATGGGCATGAAAAAAGAAGAAATGGTGCAAGAAAAAAAACAGGTGCAATAGAAAAGAAAAAAAGAAAGAAGAAAAAAGAAGGAAAAGGACAAGAAAAAAGAAGAAATGAAGCAAGAAAAAAGAAGAAATGAAGCAAGAAAAACGGAGTAAAGCAGCAAGAAAAAAGAAGAAAACCAAAGAAAAGGAGCAAGAAAAACAGAGAAAAACAGCAATAAAATAGAAGGAGCAATGTAAAAGAAGAATTGGAGCAAGAAAAAAAGAAGAAGAAGGGCAAGAAAAGAGAAGTAAAGTGGCAAGAAAAGAGAAGTAAAGTGGCACGAAATGAGAAGAGAAGTGGCAAGAAAAGAGAAGAAAACTGCAATGTAAAGAGAAGAAAAGTGAAATGTAAAGAGAAGAAAAGTGACATGAAAAAAGAAGAAAAAGTGACATGAAAAGAGAAGAAAAGTGACATGAAAAAAGAAGAAAAGTGACATGAAAAGAGAAGAAAAGTGACATGAAAAGAGAAGAAAAGTGACATGAAAAGAGAAGAAAAGTGACATGAAAAGAGAAGAAAAGTGACATGAAAAGAGAAGAAAAATGGCAACAAAAAGGAAGAGAAGGGCAAGAAACAGATGCCAAAAAATGTTTGATCAGACTTGAATAAGGGCTGGCATATGCCGATGTCTTGAAGGAGATTAAATACCAAGCAAAAATTAAAGACGCCGGAAATAAAATCTATACGACTCGTTAAGAAGACGTTCTTGAGGAAACTGGGAAATTAGGAAGCAGTAAAGGAGCCTTGTGGATGCTAATCAAATGCATACTGGTTGAGAAGGCTATGGTGCAATATGTTGAACCTAAATGCACCGTCGAAATCCATGACCTTGATTGTGTTACATGTGAAGCAAGTTGAAGTGAAGATAACTGTTTAGCGATGCATACTTGCCAGTGATGATTGCTTTTTTTGGAGACAGGGGAAGATGTTTTTAGGCCAAAACAAGTTCCGGATCGGCTGAGTATATTGTAAGATCCGCCAAAGGGCAGGCGTAGCAAGCTGCTTTAAGTGTCGTGGGCACGCGTATATTGCTTAGAACTGCACGGAAAGCGATCTGCATACTGGTGAACATCCAATGAGCAAGACTCCGACGGATCGCACAGCGCATAAGGGAATATCAGCAAACAAGGAAGGAACTTCGGAAAGCCATTAATCTAAATATCACGTGTTGTTGGAGCAGGCTTAGGGACGATTTATACAATGGCCAGTGGGATTTCGGGTAAAAAATCGTAGATTCCAAACTTGGAGCCTTAAAGCAAGCCAAGCAAATGGGATGTTCTTTATCCGTTAGAAAGTTGCAAGATTGCTGCTTTTAAGCTTTCAGCTTATCTACCGTTGTGTATATTAGACCATAACCATTTCTCTTAGCGGTAATCTTAGTGATACTTGATGTGAGGAACGCTTTTTATCCTGGAAGATGGATGGAACTACTTGAGATATTTGATCACTTTCAAGTGCCTAATATTTCTTGCGGATTGTGGACGACTACCTAAGAAATTGTTGTCTGGTTTACAAAACGAAAGAATGCGTCGTTCTTCTTTCGTTTGAGATGACTTACATCAGGCATAACCCAAGCTGAACCACGTAATGCGGATGATCTGGAGATAGCCAACAGAACACCGACTATCATTAGCTATAAATAAAATGGAGGTCGTCATCTTAACCAAAAAAAAATCAATATTATCCCAGTGCGTGTCAATAAAGAGGTCATCGATAGTTATTTTTTTAAAAACCTGAAACAATTTGTTTAAATTTTAAGTTCCAGTCTGAAAAATGAGGTTTACAACTTTGCTTCCGTCGTTTTTCAAGTGTTGGTCGAATTCAATAGCTCGTAGATAGCATAAAATAAGCTTAGTCATTTGTCAAGCCCAAAGAAATATTATTCGACTTGTGTCTGCATCATAAATGTATTCTCGATTGAAAATATCCGTTTACGAGCCAAACTTTCGTTATTTGCGGAAGGTTTTTATTTTTTGCTTCAGCATGAAGGAATTTGCGGCTGAGGCTGAAATGCTCGTAAATACTTATGGTTAGGTCGCTTTCAGTGAAAGGACATGTCGTGAGTAGTTTTAATGTTTCAAGAATAGTAATTTTAATGTCGAAGACCGGCAGAACAGTGCAAGAAAGAAAGTTTTAGAATATGCATAATTAGGGGCATTACTTGATCAAAACTTGTGTCAAACGCAAGAAAAATTGGCACGATCACTCGAAACGACTCAACAAGCTATTTCATGATTCAGAAACAGGGGATATCGGGTGCCATACGAGTTGAAGCTTGGACATGCTGAACGGCATTTGTTTGTTTGCGAACAGCTGGTTGAAAAACAAAAACGGATGATATTAAGGATGTAATAGGTACCGAAATTAATTACAAACAGCCGCAAAACAACGAGAGGCACGATCCTGCTCGGCCCCATGTCGCAGAACCGGTCAAAAAAAAATTTGAAAACGTTCCAATGGGAATTCTTATTCCATTCGCCGTATTCGCCAGACGTTGCTTCCTTTAACTATAACTTGTTTTGATCTATGTCACACGGCTTGGCTGACCAGCATTTTTGTTCTTGTGAATAAGTCGAAAATTGATCGATTCTTGGATCGCCCCAAAAGATGACGTTTTTTCGACACGGGATTCATATTCTGCCCGAAATTGAAGCGAAAGTAGTGGCCAGCAATGGAAAATACGTTGAATAGTAAATGTATAATCAGTGTTTTTTTTTTACAATAAAACATTCGATTTTGGGAAGAAATGGCGAAAGCTAAGTTTTACAGATAATACATAGTATCAATTATGATTATCAAAGTGATTGCATATTATCAATTAAACTTACTAGAGCTTGCTAAGGAGAAAAATTATGTTTTCTTTTATTTTTTGTTTGTTTGTTTAGATATAATATTTCTGTCGATCATTCAACCCTCTCGGCATTTTCCCATCCAAAATTTGCCAAATACGCACTTGAGCTGCTGCACTAAAATATCCACAACACCAGGTCGAAACGATCTTTATTTTAAGACATTTTTTTCAAGTGCGTCAAACTTGTCAACTGTTCTAATACACACAGATACTACTAAAGTCAAGATCAAGCCATAAACCAGGCCAATAACCTCTTGAGTTTGTATTAATGACAACTGCCGATAACTCATTTAATTTCTGAGTACAAAGTCTTTGTCTTACGTGGAGTTGCGCGTAGGAAGTAAAGAAAATGTATTTATAACACGTTAGGTTAATTGCGCATTAACTAACGAGCAAAGCACTTAGATCAACTTGACTTCACCGAAAATAGATTTTGTCAATCTGCTGTCAAATCGAATTAGATTAAAACTCTTCAGCTACATACCCATCGGAATATTAATGAGCTGCTTAGCAGATCACTTTCACAAGAGCTCTTCAAATTTTCACAGTACGGTCCGGAGTAAAATTTCGTAAGCACATAGATCTGATGCAACGAACATTTTTTACAGCTTTTCTGATCTCAACCTGAACTATCAACCCCATAAATAAAAGATATTTCGTTGCATGTGAATGTATGTATACGAGCACATACTGTTAGTTGGTCATAGATAACATCTTTTCCAGCTTGCATTCTGGTCATGCTCACTAGTCAAGTTTCAGGCGAGTGAAATCCGGGGAAAAAACGGACAAAGATTGGGAGGTAAAGAAGCGAAAAAAAAACAAAAATAGAAAAGCAGAAGCACAGAATTGAATAAAGACAGAAGAGCAAGGCAAAATAAGACAGGCGAACTTTAAACGATTCGCGCCAACACATACACACACACGCACACCCGCAGTCTACTCAATTAAAACCGCTTGTAATTTTGTTAAGCGCAAAAAGATTTTTTTGGCAATCCACCAAAAATGTAAATCGACTGCGGAAGCTTTTTTCGTTTTCTCAAGATCGTAAGACATCGAGAGAAGCGTGTACGTACAGCTGGCAAATAAGATATTTTTGCTTGAGATTCATTTTTTCGGTTTTTTGTTTTTGTTTTTTATTTACATACAACAATCCATAGAATGACTATTATTCGGGCTGAATCAGTGAAATAGCTTCCGCTATTTTGAGACAGCTCTGTTGCTGTGCTTCTCGGTGGATAGAGAAAACGCGTAAAATCAAAATTAATCCATACGCTGTGTTTAATGCTCTTTTCTCACTCGATAAGGAAGTTGAGCACATTATCTAATCTAATGTTGTTATTTAAAGCACCAAAATGTGCAAGCGTAATTGGATTAGTGGGGCAACTATAATCACGAGGTGTAGTCACAGCAATCGCAGCTTCATTTAGATTGATCGGAAAATTTGCATTTTGTTTGGCGGGGCAATTGGTGAGCTGGGTTTTAGGTCAGATCGTTCTGATCGACCGGGCGCAAATGGTGTGGGCACGTTGACAATTTCTCAACTCGAGGTGGTTTTTTTCCTTTGTTTCAGCCAAGTTTGGTTTGACGATTTCAATTAGAAAGTTAAATGTGTACGCCCGAATTGGAATTCTGGTGATTTATCTTGAGAGTCTGTTGTCGGAGTAACCACAATTTATCGAGTGTTATTTTGCTGACTGTATCTACTAAGTTTGTCTGTCTTGAAAGACCTAATTGTGTAATCGTCTATGATTTTTTTTTTTGGTTTTACAGTGCATGTAGTTTCTTTCTCATTGTTATGCTTACGGTACCATTTTCATCTCAGCGTTACCGTCAAATTGTTTGGAAAGGTACACAAATTACCAGGGTGAAAATTGGAGCATGTAACGATTCGTTGCATTTGAATGTTTAGATACGCTTTTATTTGTGCTTGCAGAGGAAAGGTAATTGGAACCGTTACATATTCAAGGTTGTTGTATGGTTTGAGGAAATGTTCAGGTCATTCGATTTAGCAATTATTTGAAATTTTCTAATTCGTCTTTCGATATCATCTTTAGAGTCTCTAAACTACATTGTAGTCTGTAAATTGAACTCAAGCATCAAACTTTCAAAACGTTTTCACGAAAATTTGGTGGTGTCTGCGATGATAAGCGTAATCGAATGAGTTCAAAGCGAAATACATATGTTAGACTTAAAATTGTATACAAACAAAATAACACTTTTTGGCTGTGGTACATTGCCATAGTGTATACGAAAAGTTCGCGATATGATTATGTTCCACAAGATGAATCAAGCTTTACGGAGAAAAGCCTAGCACCAGGGACCATAGTTTATATACTTCTGGTGATGTGTATGGGTTGGGGGAGAGGCGCCTGGCACCTCTAAGCACTCAGGCCAAATGACCCATTGTACTCATATACCCCCGCCTACCATAGCTTCCCAGACTTCCTAACAACTATTCTTCCTATTAACTCATTTGAGTAGTTTAAATCTCCGGGCCCTGATGGCGTGTTTGCGGCTGATATCCAGCAGTTCATGGAAATATCGTTACCATGGCTACGCTTGCCTACGCTTTTCGTATGTTCCCACTGGCTGGCGGGAAAGAGTTGTGTTTATCCCTAAAGCAGGAAAAATCTCACATGCTAAGTCATAGGACTATCGTCCAATATGTCTTAACTCTATCCTGCTTAAGGTTCTGGAAAGGATCATTGATTGCCAATCGATCCTATGTTGATCTCGCAGTCACAGCACGCTTATACCAAAGGCAAGTGTCGAAACTGCTCTTCACGTCCTCATTGAGCAAATCGAGAAATCTCTTGCTTTTAAGGAATATACGCTTGCCGCCTTCTAGGATATCGAGGGGCCTTTCAACAATGTTAAGTCCGACGCAATTGTTGAAGTACTCTCGGTGCTGCATGTGGATGAGCGACTGATTGCTTTTATCGTGCCGCTTCTTAAGAATAGAATGGTAGTCTCTTCCTTGGGGAATGCTCGCGTACGACGAGGGGTCAGCACGGGCACACCTCATAGTGGAGTCCTCTCCCCCCTGCTGTGGAACATCACAGTGGATACTCTCCTAATGAGGCTGGGCCGTGCCGGCGACAAAGTGATTGCTTATGCGGCCGACATAGCTGTAGCAGCGTCGGGAAAGTATTTGTCTACGCTATCGGAGAGGTTAAATCACTCTCCTGACTTACTAACGGAGCTAGTACTGTTTACAAGGAAGTACAAAGCTTTTCGGTTTGATTTACCGAAATTAAACGGGGTCTCCATTGTTAGGGCTCATCCTGAACTTGAAATTATTATGGAGCTACAATATAGCAGAAAGAGCGCGGAAGCCTCTCAGTGAACTTTACCGCTGCAAAAGAGCATAGCGGCTAATTGGGGATTGCAGCCTCGTACCGTTGCTTGGCTTTATATAGCTGTGGTTGACCCAATGCTATTGTTTCGGGTGGCATTCTGGTGGTAGGCTGCTCTTAAGGCTACGTCAGCAAACGTCAGCTTGAGACAGTGCGCAGGTTGGCTGCACTGCTGGTAATTGGAGCGGTCCGTATCACCCCTACTAAGGTGCTTTCCGTGTTGCTTCATTGGCTACCAACCAATCTATTGATCTTACAGCAAGCTAATCTTGCTGCTGTGAGACTGAATTGTATCTCAGCATGGAATAGAACAGAGTTCGGCCATGCGAGGGTCTTGGCTGGGGGAGTTTCCGCTCCAGCGGGTGTTGACTACATCGCTCCACAGTTTCTACTAGATTTGGAGTTCACAACTCGCATGTCTGGTAGGGACGAATAGCGTGATGGTGTCACCCTCGAAAGTGGGCTTATCCATGTGTACATTGACCG
Source organism: Nemotelus pantherinus (assembly GCA_963978885.1). Classification (NCBI taxonomy): domain Eukaryota; kingdom Metazoa; phylum Arthropoda; class Insecta; order Diptera; family Stratiomyidae; genus Nemotelus; species Nemotelus pantherinus. The sequence continues at coordinate 9,532,518 of OZ022266.1, forward strand.
CTCAAAGCTAAACAATAGAGTCGGGAGTTGTGTATATTTAGATGAGCTGAATCTCGAGCTGTCCCTCCGTCTACCAGACCATTATAGTGTCTTTCAGGCGGAGGTTGCGGCTATTTTTCAGGCAATTAATTGGCTTCTGTGTAATCGAATATTCGGAGTCTATATTGCTATTAAGTCCCTTCCTGGTCCTTGCACAGTGTCAATGATTGTTCCCGAATACCGTGCATCTCTGAGGCAGATATCGAAACTTTCGGTTGTACAATTGATTTGGGTAGCTGGACATAAGGGTTTTCAGGGCAACTGTAAGGCCGATCAACTAGCTAGGCTTGGTACCTTGCTACCGGAGGTCTCATGTTCCTTCTCGAAAGGTATAGCGGTGACATCGGTAAAATTGGCCATCAGGCTAAAATATCTTGAGGACGCTAGGAAGTCCTGGGCAGATGAATCATCCTGTGCGATAACAAGGTAGTCTTGGGTATCCATGGATGCGCATCGCACCAGGCAGCTATTAGGCTTAACTCGAAGCGCTCTGCATTGCACGGTGGACTATCTTACGCGCCATTGCCTCATAGGACGACATGCGCAACGATTGGGCACAGGTTCCAACGACTTTTGTCGGAGTTGCGGCTCTGAGGACGAAGAGGAATCCGTCCTCCATCTCAAGTGCCAGAGTCTGGCTTTGGCGAGGAGAAGAGTGGCGGCACTTGGTGCATCTTCTCTCGAATCTGACCGAACAGTCCTTTGTCAATTTAAAGGAGATAGTGCGGTTTATCAAAGGAAGCAGGTGGTTTCCTGACTCCTGAGAGTCAAAAACTATTGTGGCATCACAACGGGCCTCTTTTGTGCCTAAGTGCGTCTGTCGGCAGGCCTCTGTCGATCGGCAACCACTTCAACCAACCTAACCTCCATCGTCTTGTACTTGCCTTGAATTTAAACTAGAGAGGGAGTAAACATATATACAACTTCTCTGCTTTCAGGTGAAAAATGAGGCCTGCTACTATTGAAATTATTTAAATTCACATTGAACAGTCCACGAAGGAATAAAAAGTTGACGGATCTAGAAAATGTGATAAAAAAAATAGCACTGGAGCACTGCTCATATTTTCCATATCTTACGAAACGATTTTTTGTGTAGTGTAAGTTATTAGTCAATTATTTTTTTTTTTCTATCTAATAATTTCTATCCATAAATAAAGAAGTTATAAATGAAGAAAATCAGGAAACTGTTTTCATCTCTATCGCACAGATTATGAAGAAAATTATCGATTTCCATTATCTTTTGGCTTATAGTTTTTCATTTCAATACAAAAATGAAATAAACTTAAATTTGCTTTGGTTAAAATTGAATGATTTCCAATCTTTACTAAATCAACTTTGATTCGTTTTACTTTTGTTGAAAATAGAACTATTACTAGAACTATTTTTTCTGCTACCGAACCATTAAAAAAACAATCCATTCCCTTTTCCAACAAAATCGAAACACTAAAAAATTGGGTTATATCCATTTTTGCGTCAGTAAAATGTTCTTGGTATGTCGGAACAAAGATTCACCAGCATCACCGATAAAAACAATTTAAATAGAACGCACCTAATTCCACTGCAAATAAATGTATAATTATCGATGTTTCTTTCCGACGTAGTTGTTATTTAGCTCAAAAATGAACTAAATTTCCGAATTTAAAAACTTTTTTATTGCGTAGAAACACCTAAATTCCTTGTATCTGTTCCTGTTCTTTAAACATGCCACCAAGAAAGATACAAACTCAATTAAAAAGCTCGTTATTGACAAACTGAACTCAACCCACAAACAACCATACACTCGATCGCCTACACGGAAAATCTGTTTAATAATTGCGTCGTATTGAAGCTTATTCATATGAAAGAACATGAATACGTAGTTGTTGAATACTTTCAGTTTGTCCTTCAGTTCATCTGTTTGTAGCTTAGTAGTAGACCAGACTAGGCAGTAAACTTTTAACAGCTGATATTGAAACATGTGCGTGCGTATGCTTTGTATTCATAAAAAAGTTGAAGTTTAGAATATTTCAGATTGCATGGGCTATTGTGTTGGACAAATTTGCATTTTTTCTGTGAACGTATGTTGTTTCTCGTTTTTGAATGCACACAAATTGTTCAGAAAAATATTTGTGAAAATAGTAAATCAAGTTTCTGCGCGAAATCAATTGAATTTTGGTACTGGCTGTATTTAGATACAAATTACCTAAATTTTAGGGAAATTATGATAGTCGGTCAATGCTAAAAAAATTTGCAACGGGTGCACCAAGTTGTGCAATAGTTGTTTATTCCAACAAAGGAAATGCAGTTGATTGCAAGTTCTTATGGAATATAACACGCAGTTCCGATTCATCCATGACGTTTTTTGCTAATCGTATGATTTTAATGAAATAAATTTACATATTTTGCCAATATCTGCGACGAAAAGTTTTAAAGTCTCTCAAAGGCTGAGCAAAAATTAAGATATCGATTCACCCAGCGATTGCAACACAATCATATGACATGATTCATCATGCGTAAAATTGATGTTATCGTTCAATTAAATACACATGTTTACTGGGCTCGTATATCGAGAGGCTTATACTGCCCTACAAAGCATAAAGCATATCTGCATTTTTCTCATGTTTGAGTTAACACCGGATTCGAAAACTGTATACTCCATTGCGTAATTCTACAAAATTTGGAAAACCTATCTTTTGTGAAAGTAAATGTAGATAGAACCTTTATGCTTAGTAGGGCAGTATATTGTTGTATATATTCAATGATTTGTGTTTTGATTTTTACTGGAAATATATGAAGAGTGCATTTTTCATTATTGATTTTAACATACTTCCACAAAAGAAAGGTTTTTCAAATTTTGTAAAATCATGTAATAGAGTATGTAGATTTCGAGTCCGGTGTTATCTCAAAAATGAGAAAAAAGCAGATAGAACGTTTATGCTTAGCAGGGCAGTATATACAAGTACATAGTTATGTGCTGACGACAGAACAGACTATATTAGTGCCGACAAAACACGCGCAAATCTACTCACAATCGATTTTTCGAAATCGATTCTACCGAAATTGTAAAGATACAAACAAAAACGTAAACGAAGTATGAAAATCATGGCAGGCCCCATACGATTGACATTTATTTCAATATCGCCCAGGCGAAGATGCTTTGCAATGCAAATGCGAGTACTACTTGTATTATTTATTTGATGCTATAACGCAACATTATTATGCGTTGCGTAACGCTTTCTTGCGGCAGGCAGACGTTGACGGAGGAACAAAGTCGACAAGCGGTCTACATGCTATGTATAGATTTGCAGTTGCAGTTCGGATAAGTACTATTGTCGTAGGGTCAGATAGATTGAAACAATGTTGGCGTCGATTGGCAAATCAATTTTTATACAGTAGCTCCCGCAAGTTGACGGCTAGGTCAAGTTTATTTTTCATGTTCACCAATTTCAATTTCAGTCTGGCAAATTATTTACATTGGCGGACCCATTGGTCCTTCAAGTACGAATTTGACTTTCTTCTTTGATTATCATCAAAAGTAAACAGAGTCGTCTTACTACAACCCTCTTGGAGTCCTGGGGAGTTTTAGTTTGTAGAGACTCCATTTTGAGACTCCCTTTGATTGTGATTTGACTCACATACCTCAGGTACTCAGAACTAGGTTAGCCTGTTTGTACATGGATTCGAGCCAAGGACCCTACATACACGCAAGGAGCCAGTCCTCATTCGATGTGAGCAAAATCTTCGAGAGAGAATGATTTTCAAATTCTATGAAACGTTATATTCAATTTCTTTCATCCAACGAATTGTCCCTGCCCTGAATGAAGAGCGTCTTTTAGTAGACGATCATTTGTCTAACGAACGGAGCAAAGAAGCTTTAGTACCACAAGACTCGCCTTTTTCTCGTCTTTTGTACGCATAGTCTCACATTCAGCCAAGCAGATGGGCAATACTTGGATAGATGAACCTAAGCCAGAAACACAGATAATAATTTTTTTAGTTTACAGTTTAAATACTAGCCAAATGAGCTTGAATTTTTGCAGTAGCATATACTTTTCAAAGCAGAACGAATAAAATATCCAAACTCATTTTCATCTCTGTATGCTAATCATCGTATTAATTTAGCAATTAGATCAGCCGGTCATCTATTCGAAAGACAGGATGGCTCCCGAAAAGGGAATTTCAACTGTTAATGCTATTTCGGCAGTGATTGGGGCGGTAGCAAGATTATAGCTTCCACATTCCTGAATATTTGTTGGCCACAATGCGATACTATCTAAGGAACCGATGGCTGCTTTTCGACACCGACGAAGGAGTTCAGAGGAGGCTTGTCTACTCAGGGGCAACACAGAGATCAATCCTCAGACTTGACCTCTGGAACAGCGTTTACGGTGAGCAGCGGCACCTAGGAATGCTAACGGACTGGTGGGTTACGCTGATGATGTGGCAACGGCAATCGTCCAATTTAGACTTAAACAAGTCATAAGGAGGAGACATAGATCGTCAGGCTGACGAAGATACTGTCATGATACCAACTGTCATCCCGATGACAATGGGATAAGACTTCGGCTCGATGGCCAATATCGGTGGCACCAGTGAAACGAGACGAAGGCTACTGTTAGCGAGGGCTAACTCCATCTTGCTGTAAGGGGCAGAAATTTGGGTGAACGCACTCTCACTTTGGTGATCAAAATTTTAGAGTGCAGATTAACTAACTGCTCCATATAATTGCCATACACGTCAACTTCCTCCTATCTTAAAAATTTTCATCTGGACCCGATGCTTCCAAGTTTTCGGCAAGTTATGTTTTAACGACGCCAAGCTATTACTTAGCTATGACAATAGGGACACTAATTTGGGTGAAGCCGATTTAAGTATTTCACCCAAAGCAACTAAAAGTTTTTTTTTGATTTTTGTCAACGTAAATGTGGCAATTTACTGGTTTTAAATACGCTCGACGGCTTGCGACGACACAAGCTGAATCAATACAGCCATGAGCTCCTGGCGGGACAAAATTCACAGGCAGTAAGTTCTCAGACTGCGGACTGAGCTGCCGAGTCATTAAAGACGCTGGACAAGAGTTTCCATTATTGGCAGTGATGGGGTGTTTATACATGCGTCCATGCGATCAAGCCGGTTTTCTGCCGGAAGAGGAGCGGAAGCGGGCTTGTACGTTGATTTGTACTGCCAACTCACTCCCGCCTTCTAAAAAAAATCGGTTTGAACACATGGACGCATCTACAAACACTCCTTAAAGGACGAAAAAGTAGTAAGAGCAAAATTGGAAGGATTAATATCGAGTTTACAATACCTTTCAATTTTGGGGTATTAGGATCTTACTAACAAAAAACTATACTGCAAATTAGAGAGCTTGGTTTTACCGATAGAGATGAGAACAGTCAACTTGTGATTGGTAGTTTACAAAATATATCATATGCATCCTAAAAAAAAACAATGACATAAAAGACCAAAAGTGTTCTAAAATTCTGGAATGTGGAATCCCTTAAAGTGATGATGCATTCAGGAGTCTTGCATAATCGTGCTTGCGATCCAGGGGAGAAAATGAAAAAAAATACTATATCGAAAAAAAGACGTCAAAAAAGGAACCAACTAAGAGATGGAAGTTGCGTCCACCTTGGAAAAATATCCAGCATGAAACATCTATTAAGGAACAAATTTGTGCAAAATCTTATGGATCGATTGAAGAGATTGGTAATGAAATCATATTTTTTAGAAGATTGGGAAAGCTAATAAATTAACTTCAAATTGATTCATTATTAACGCCAAATGCAGTTACGACATAGAACTCAGATAGAAAAACAGTTGGCAGACAAAATTGATTTGTATGAGAGGTGGGTATACTCAGAGGACTGACCTTACAATCGAATAGTATGAACCCGTATTCTTAGAAGATGTGTTCCAAGCAATTTTACGATGCTGAAAAACTCTGATTTCGTGTTGCAGTTTCTTCATTACCAAGTCAATTCAGTTTGAAACTACTACCACATAATGTTAGTCCTTCGGTTATACGAACAAACTAATCCTGGGATAATAATAAAATCGTTTACAAAAAGATATATCTATCTGATAATGGATTATGTGTACAGACCATGTTTGAAGTTGATGTACATATGTATCAGTTTATTCCCATAGCTTACCTGAAAGGGAAAATAATATAACATTAGTAAAATTTTAGCAAAAGAGTGTGATTAATATGTATTATGTCAAAATTGTTTTTAAATTTAGCCACGGTTTTTGCTAGTAGGTTCACTTCGGTGAAAGTAATTACAGTGACAGAATAGAAATCCACGAATTTTTTAGTGGTTTGCTGGAATATTCAGGTCTTGATTACAATGCACAAATTGAAAAGGTTTCAATATATTTTCTAAAATGATATTTTGATAATTTTTCTCTTGTGCTCTGATCCCATTATCACCAGTTGCCGGCATCTAATACAAACGAAGAAGCAAGGACTTCGGTCGCCCCAAATGTGGACAAGAAAAAGAGACTTAGGCCGTTATTTCAATGTAGTCAAAAGACGACGAAGTCCCCATTCGTCTCAAATAGAAACGAAAACAAAATTTCTAAACCCAATGAGCAACAGGCTTCAACCAACTGTAATTATTACCACCTATTCGCAGCCGAAAAAGACTTCGAAAGCGCTTAGTTACCAAACCATCAGTATACCTAAGAGAAAAACAAGCAATAGTTTAGTCGGCATGCTGGTATCAATTGCTGGTAAAAATAACTTCCGTGTTTCACCGCTAAAACGTGGCTACGTCTCTGAGACTAAAATTCAAGTTTGTTCGGAACAAAGGTCCAGGAAAGTGACAAAATAGTTCATATTTGCTGCAAAGGATTGTCGGTGGTAGTTAAAGACATAAAACCTGTTATCGATATTGATCAGATGAAACTGGAGCTTGAAGCCCTTGGTTTTGTGGTGAAATCCGTCTTACATATATTTTAAAAATACGCAACAACTCTTCAAAGTAGAACTGGTCCCGTTCAAACGTAAAGGTCCCGTGCAGTGTGCGAATTGCCTAAAACCTGTTTTTCAGTGTGTGTCATATGTGGCGAGTTTCACGCTGCCAAGTCCTGCGATAAGAGTAAACAAGATCCTTGCTATTAGATAATGTAGCAACTGTAGTAACAATAATACTGCTAACCACAGAGGTTGCCAAGTATTTCAATATCTAAAAATAAAGATGATGAAACCGCGCACAACAGGCTTGGAATATTGTAGCCAATTGACTTTTATGTTATACCCTCATCACCAGTAACTAATGGTATCAAATATTCTGACGCATTCAAACAACATGCACACGGATTTGCTGAAACAATTGCTCAAAGCAGCGCTAACAACGAAATTTCTTCTATTTTGTCAACGCCTTCAGGCAGTATGAATCGAATCATTACGGCGATGAGTAATATTACCTCATAGACTTTCCAATCTTGAAGGGAATACTTCCAAACTCCGCAAAATTAGAAACAGTTTTTAATTTTTACTCAGATCGCTCTTCTGCCATCATTACTCTGGACATGTCACCCCACTTCCCTTGCTACAAGCCAACATATTCAAACAAAACTAACTGGAATGCATTCAGACGATACCACACCAACTCAATATTTCTAAGAGCATCATTCAAATCACTGGAATATGCATATTCTTTTCAATGAGCATATCTTGGGGGTGTCGACACCGCAACACCTAAAATTGAATTGTATTCCTCAACTCGAAAAACAACACACTCTTCATCCATTAAAATCCTTGTACAGAAAAAAGATTGGCATTGGTAAAAAGAAAAATAAACAAACCTACCATCAGGAAAGCCTCACTAAGAACTGTCAATGGACCAGAAGTGACGCAGAGAAAGCCACCGACTTTGCAGTTCACCTAGAACAGGTCACATCTTTCATAATAGCAGCGTGCGACTCACAGCTAAAGAGGTGTGAAATATTATTATCCAGGAAACATGCTCTAAAAAATCTCCGGAAATCGATCTTATGACCAATGCTATGCGCACATAGTTATCAGCGAACGTTTTCTTTTGGCTTTCTAATCTCTTCAATGCTATCTTCTGAATCAGATATTTTCTTAAAGTTTGGAAAACAGGCGAAATCATAATGATCCCCAAGCCTGGGGTAATGGCTCTTCTCAAGTGAAGTCATACAGACCTATTAGTTTTTTGTCCTGCGTCTCTAAAGTTTTCGAGAAAGCTACTTTCAATACTATAGATGCAAAAAAAACCTAGAACATCAGTTCGAGTTTCGAAAACATCATAGCACCATTCAATCGAATCGCATCAGCATTCGTAGATAAGAAGCACTGATCAACAGTCCTTTTAGACGTAACTCAAGTCTTCGACAAATTCTGGCATGAAAGATTGACCTACGAAATCAATGCTTTCAATACATTCAATCGGTGTAATACGTATTTCTTTGAGGCCTTGCTTCGACTTAATATGTCCCTTTGGTTACCTCAGGAATAATGAACATTTCGGATATAGTTATTTAACTTATTGTTACAGAACTACGAAGGAATAATTTTTTTAGGCCTGACCCCTAACTTAATTTTGGATAAGTTTCGGCGCCCATGAGATCTCAAACTTACCCGAAGAGCTTTGTGGTGGAGAAATGAAATTCTTTTTGCTGGCGCCACAGCCTCCCTTTTTATTATAGTTTATGCGAACTTTTTTCAATTGATGGTTTTTTAGCAGACTGTTCCCAAGGGCCCTTACGAATTGAAGTTTTCGCTTTCGTCTTCATCTTCTCATAGCAAAATATGACGTCAGATCAATTCGTACTTGTCCAAACTGCTGTATAACAGATCACCATGTTCGCTTGATCACGCAGTCCAGTTGTCAGTTGAATTAGTGTTGTCTTATAAGTGTTTGTAGGTTACCTTATCAAGCCAAGTAGACAAATTCGCACACGTCGTCTTGACTTGCTGTGAACTGTCCTAATAGCTTAGCTATTCTGCTGACGTCACAAAACGAAAGCATTCGGAAACGCCTGAAGTGTCAGGCAATCAGCATTGGTATATTAAAGTTACACTGGAATTTTTCCAATTTTTGCATCAATTTCGCAAAAAAAGTTGGAATAGAATTTGTGACAACCTCTGTTCCCCAGAACATCAAAGCACAAACCGTACAAGCAAACAGCAACAATAAAAAATGCATAATTGAAAATTCGGACCCACATATCAACGTGCACTTTACATGCAGCATGTGACAATGCACGTGATAAGCATAGTTGCATGTGGAATTTCAATTTCGTAAGTAGAACAAGTGTTTGATGAATAGTATTTGCGATTGGCATTATGGAGAGCTAAATCGCATATGAAAAGTACTAAGAGCACTTGCATAAAACTGTGCACAATCAAAGCTCTATTAAGTGATTTTCTTTTCTGTAGGTACTGCACCTAAAGTATCCCAGGAAATAAATTGATTTTACCCCACATTCCAGTTACTGTGTCTCTTTTCCATACTACAATCGAAATTGAATGGATGTTCCCTTTCACTTTTCTGTAGGTAGGATAGTCAAGTTACAGTGAGATTTAATTTTCCTGTGAATTCATGATTGAAAATGTTTCATCAGATGTAGGATTGTGATAGTATGTTTGATGTGAGTTGAAGAATTGTCTTTGACTTATCAGGCACAGAAACCTGCTCAAGTATATATGTAGTACATGTAGCCTTATCTGATTCTCCGTGTTTAACTCAGGTACTTTCAAAGCTGCTCTATTAATTCAATTTGAAGTTAATTTTTGATGTAAAAAGAAGAGAAGATTTTTTTTTCGTGTTCTCCAAACTCAATCTTTTTTCAACTTTAGTAAAATTGACTAGGCATCCGAAATGTCCTAATTTTCAGAATTTCGCATCAGAATTTTTAAATTTTGTCCCTATAATTAAACAGCAAACAAAGATACTTATGAGGGTTTCATCGTCTGGCATTTATTATTTCGTAAAATTTCAGTTTATCAGATTCACTGTACAGTCATTGCCCTGTAAATCGTTGTGTCCTTTTCATTTTCAGAAGCTTTTTTCTTTTATTAAGGATCATATGCTTGTTTGCACAGGTACGCAAGTAAATAGAGTCCTTGTTTACTACGAATGTTTACATAATTGAATTTATTTCTGTTTAGATTTCGACATTTTCAATCTAATGCCGCCTGCCACCACCTCTACGAATTTTCCGTGAAAGCATTTATGTTTGTACTACGAAATGGTATGCGTAAATGTCATTGCCCTCTAACGTGAGCATTTCGTTAGGACGAAAGATATTAGATTGGACATGTTATGTGATGATAGTGATGGTGGGCCGACGTGAGATACATGGGTTGTGGCTGAAAATTATTTGCTGGTGGGGCTTTTTTTGGGTGTAGACGCAAGAGGAGCTGAGTGAAAATTGGATTCTTAAAATAGCTCCGGTTTGAAAATGACATGAAGATGTTGATTTTGATGATGATTGTACCCTGTCTTGTCCAGTGCATTGACATTTTTTTGTGTGTTGACTTTATATCCGGAAATATTCTTAAAGATATTGTTACACATATTTTTTTTGACTTGAACGAAATTTTTATCCAAGCTGGGGATATATTCAATAGAATTAACACTGGATGGGGGATTTGCAACTATAATAATTTTACTTTCGTTACTCATGCGAAAAAAGAAAAATTAAAAGCGCTAAGTAGCTTCTCGACAGATTAGAGAAGTAAAAAAGTAATTCAGTAATTCGACAGATTAGAGTAAGTAAAAAATAATCAAAGTTCAATTTTAATTCTGGAAAAGCTAATTAGTCAGTGCATTTAAAGGCAAGCAATATCAAAGAAAATTACAATAAACGGCATCTGTAATCGCTGTTGCCGGCACCTATCATAGCGATTTGCATTAGATTGTCAATTTTTTTTTTTACTTTTCATATATTAACGCCGTTTGGGTATAGAAGGGATTTTAGGGTTTCGGCAGCAATGGAAATCTTAGGTTAAGTGTATCTTATTCAATAAAAAAAGCACATTGTTTCGTTTTTACATTTTAACAACCAGTAAATTGAAGAACGAGTATAAAATAACATCCTTAAAAAATTTTATTTTACAATACTTCACACTATAAACAAGTATGAATATTTAAAAAAAATTATAAATTATAACAAACATTAATATTTCAAAATACAGAGTATTGTCCAGGTAGCCCCAGTACTTGAACCTATAAACGTATTTTTCCACCATAATTTTGGTTAATTACTACTTTCTAATCAATTTTAGAAGCATTGCAACAACAAAAAGTGAAAAAAAATTTGGGGGGAAAAACAGAAAAGTACCATATATATATATAAATATATATATATATATATATATATATATATATATATATATATATATATGTATATATGATTCTGGAGAAGTGAAGGATAAAAATATTGCAGAAGTAAAGAGTAAAATGTTTAAATTAGAAATTGATCTACAGTTATATAGAAAACACAGTCATGCAGAAAACAAGTTTTTAATAAACGTGTTATTTTTAATAGTAATTTGCACGCTATTTAATTTATTTGATTTTTCTCTGTAAAAATATTTCGGGTTTCGAATGTTTGATATGATTAAAACAAATATGTTTTTTGCCTTTTCTGCGTTTACTTTAAATATTCGCGTTTTAGTGCCTCAAGTGTTAAAAGGTGAAAACTTAAATTATAACGTACATATTTTTGGCTCGAGAACTGGCTATGAGCTTATTTTCAATATATTTTGAGGGATTAGAAAATTATTTTATTACGATATTGCGATGTTACCTGACATTGAATTGGCAAGTTATTATAAAAACATTTAATTAATACCTTTACTTAGGGTTTACCATTTATTAAGAGGATATAGACTAAAAAATGGTAAAATATTAAAGCATTTTTTTTTATTGATCGCTTTTCTGAATTGATCTACATTATAACTCAATATTTTTGGTACCTGAATAACAAAAGTATTCGTGTATTTTTTTAAGATTCGATAATGATTTTTTATTTGCTCGTTGAATTTTTACTATAATTTCATCATTTATCCAAGAACAAGGACTTTTTATTTACGAAAATTGTAAGCATTTGAAAATGTGTTTCTTTTTTGCTTATTATCCATTACTCACAAAATGACAGTGCAATAAAATCAGAAAAAAGATACATATCAAACAAGTATTTTTCTACGATTTCATATGAAACATTACAAAATTGAGCGTCTATTCTTCTTTGAAAATCAAACTATCTCACATAAAATTCCAAAACCAATTCAATAACCTCGGATATCATCAACACACGCTGCCATCCACCCCCATATAACCTACCTAATTAATTAACGCGGAAATTCGTATAAAAACATACGTTGTCGCCATAAATACATCACACACACTCGTAATTCATCATTATAGAATTCTCTATGTATGTATTTAAGAGCGCCATTATTTTAAATTTCAACTTAATTCCGTCGTTGCCGCTTATTCGACCCCATTTTCTATATCACGCGCAAAAACATTTAAAATCTTTAAATCGAATATAATTTTCGTACTAAAATTTCCACTTGTCTACGACGAAGAATATATGTCTTTCAAATGGCGTACTATATCTACTTAAAATTAAAACAAAATTGAGTTGTACTTGTTGAAAATTCGTGCATTCAAAAAAAAAAAAACTGGCAGTAGACTATTTGAATGAAATAAAAATTTTCCCGGGGAAATTCTCTTTAAAGTGAAAATGACCACGTGATAGTCGTAGAGATAGTTATATGGATATGTAGGCGTTTGTTGTGATTTTCCAAAACACGATTCGGATGTAAATAAACAATATGCAAGAAAATTGGCTCGATTTCAAACATAAGCAAATATGAGGAAATAACATGCGTAGTTTTGCGGAATTACGATTAATTATTTGTTTTTTCTTTCTATTTGAATTGTTTATACAGAAAAAGCGTACACGCACGGTGGTGGTGATGAGTGAGCTGTGAGTGCGAGAGGCCGAGGTGAAGGAATTGAGTACACTCACCTAACTTTTTCTTATCGCAATTAATGATAATGCTGATAACGCGAATAGTATATTTCCTGGCATTTGAATTTAATTGGTTTTGTACACATGACTCCAGGCAATTGTTCAGTCGATGAACTGGCTGTCATACATGACTATTGTTTTCTGAGCTGGAAAACTCATGAGTTGCTGTGAATTGCAGGTGCATTAGGTGGTGATCATGCTTAGAGTCAAGTGTCTTAGGCCTAGTACTAAGGTTCGCGCGGAGTTAAATTTTTAAAATTCTCCAATGACATGAATGAACAAGTGGAAACTTTGCTGACTACTGACAGATTAAAGTGTCAGGTATTTATTATAATATGTTGTGCCTGAGAAATTGGCGCACTCAATACTCAAATCCAGACGCGTTGTTGACACCAAATTTAAATTTTCCGTTTGAAATAATGTTCAGACCATTCTAAATTGGCGGGAAATAAGTGGATACAGTTTCCACAAAATGTTGATAATCTTTGAGATATGAAACTTATTTTTGTCACAGATACACGATTGGGCCAGATGTGAAAGATAACTGGTTCGAAATTAATCCATTTTTTTCAAACTGTCCTTGCAAAATTTTGGTATTCAAAACGGGATTGAAACCAATATTTTTCAAATAATAATAAACCAAACATCTTTTCACTTCCATGTGATTTATTCAAATAAAATGAAGCCAAATTGTGCATTAACTTTAAAGACTTTCTGAATGACAGATTGACAAAGGAACCCAACACTAACGAACAATCCCATTTTCTCACTCACATTTCCCCTTCTCTTCTACTTTAATGGTAAAGTTAGCTTTTATCTTTTCGTGTCTTTCACGCAACGCTAATCCTAACAAGTGAAACCAAGTGTAGCAAAATGCATTTTCCACAAAAGAGAACAAGAAAAAAAATTTTGTAGACAGCAGATATTTACTTCTTTAGATTTTCAAAGTACAAATGCAAAAAAATTAGCATCGAACCAATGCTTTTTCATGATTTCGTGTGAGCACTATGCGAGTTCAAGGCAGGAAAACTCAATCTGAAATTAGTAATTCATATGTATTTCTATGAATAGAAATTTTAAACATATGAAAGAAAATATTTGACTAGGGAGAAAAGCAGAATTTTTTTAATAACGGGGAATTTGGTATAAAAATTGGCATGAAAATACTGGAAATTTTTTGCTTATAGTTTACGTATATGAGTCAGTAGATTAAAACATCATTCATCATGTCTCACTTTTTTTTGAAAATTTATTCGTTTCTCGCGTGCGTGAACGAAAACTAAAAATCAGATTTTTTATAAGTAGGAAAAAATACAAATTTGATGTTAAAATGTATAGTAAACTCACGTGATTGAATTGGCACCGAGCTTGTGCATGTGTTCACAGCTATGTAATAAAGTACATTAAGTGACTAACGCTTAACTTTATCATCAATACTGCTTTTAAGTGGTCAAAACTTTATGCACTTATTAAGAAATGGAGCAACTGTGGATAATACTATGCTGCTAAATCACTACAAATTGTTCAGTACAAAATATCAGTAAAGAAATGTTTAAATAAATGCGATTACTGGATTTAAGCCAAGATTCAGGACATTTAAGAATATTTTCTGTTAAATAATAACCGAAGTATGTGTTTTTGTACTTAGGGATGTTGAAACAGAGATTAGTAAAAACATTTATCGAGGAAAATCTTTACAATAAGAGCTATATAGAAATCCAAGCAAAGCCAAATTCCAGAACTATTTTGCTCTGTGAATGTGAGCAATCTTCGGAAATCTGCAAGGATTAACCTGGTTTTAATTATTTTCTAGGGTGGTTTGGCATTTCAAGTCATTTTGTATTTTGTAAAAATGAATTTATTCATTACGCGGAGAAAATTCGTGAAATTGCGCAAAAAGTGAGATCCAGCGATAATCCGTCGGTGAATTCATAAAAAGATGAGATAAATCAGGCTCGATCAAGTGGAAAACTGGCCCGCAATCCAACAGGAAGACATCAAATTAAGATTACGTACTGAAATGTATGTGGTAGTGAAATCGTTTCAAAAACTTCAGAGATTATTAAAAAAGATTAATTGGAGGTGGGCGAACGAAAATGAGCACGAGAACTGTTAGGCGGTAATTTCAAAGTCAAAACTTCTGCAGTAGACGGCCTGCAAAAAAAAAAAATACTTCTGACAAAAGCATCAGCCGGTGAACGATGAAGTGATGAGTGTTTTATACAATATGTTGAAAAAAGGAAGCAGTCGGATGCTCTAGACATGTTTTTCGTCCTACGGCGTTGGATAAATAATCCTTATCAAATGTTCCGTAAGCACAGACAGCTATAACATTTTGGAAAAAAATTTCGTACCAACAGGGCATTATTCGCACGCATCCTCCAAGACGATTCCGCGCCTAATTGGTAAGTATAGATGTTAGTGTCCTTTTTATGATACGATTATTTCTTTACGAGAATCAATATTTTTTTCATTTTAGGTAAAACATTTCCCAGAAAAGGGTGTTTTGACGGAATGGGCTAGGGATAAAAATTCATAGAAAACATTTGGCACAATATAAAAAAGATCAAGAAGAATAAAAGAATAACTAGAAAGAAGAAAATGAAGAGGATATCAAAAAACAAATCTTAAAAGCCGCAAAAAGACCTTGATAAACAAGCGAGGAGGCGTTCCCTAAGTTTCCATCCTTGGTCGCCTCCTATTTACCTTGTTTAGTAATGTAGCTTCAAGTGATCATCCATAGTTGTTTGCTCTGGCTTCTGTGAGCAGACAGTTCATTCAAAATTCAAAATCATCCAAAATTCACGCGCCGATTATTTATCATCTTTTACATCTGATGCATATTGGTTTTGACCGTAGTGCGAATTCAATTCCATAGTGTCATTTGTTGATCGACTGTGTTCTGCGAAGCAGAGTGTTAACTCTATTCACGCCAAATGTTCTACACTAGGCACTGATCAAGATAACTCATATGTATTACTGGCAGATGATGAGCGGAAATCAACTTTGCCTACAAATCCTACTCCTGTGCAGTCAAACAATTAAGGCGATATGCTGTGTGGTATCAGACAAAGGCGACAACTGTGCCAACTTGTCCAACAGCATCTTGAACTTCAGTATCAACAGCAGCAGAAACAACAACTAAAGATTCGAGAGCTGCGGAATTGCAGCACAATTCGCAGAATTCCACATCGAGTTTCGACCAACTAAATAGATCCTGGCTATCCAAAAGTCATTGCTTCATTTGTATGCAAATATTCGTGAACGGAGGGCCAAGCTTTTGCAAATTAGCTTTCATCTATGATTGCTAAAGATGATTTTATTGGTTTGATAGAAACCTGGCTATGTGGTGATTTTCCCAGTAATGACTTCTTAATGTCTTCAGACATAAACGTTATAGCAAAGTAGAGTAACGTAATTCTATAGCCCTTGTTGGGTTTTCGGATTGAAGCTGGGGGAGATCTTCATCACAAATTTACAATCAATGTGAATACGAGTATGGAGTGATTAGTTTCACCACTGACTTTGCCCCTGATTAACGCAGGTATCATAAAAGCAGACGATTGTGGAGCTCTTATTACTGTGCGTAAATTTCTGTCCAGGAGGGAGGAGTTTCTGACAGAACGATATATGCTAATTTTCGTGGTTTCTGACCTTGTCAAATGTGTTGCTGCTTGTGTTTCTTTCATCAATTTTGACTTCAAATGCGCTTCCGATTGTGCTTTTTTCGATTTTATTCCTTATCCCAGTTTAATACCGTAATTTACATTTTATTTTTTGCGACTTTTGTCTTCTTTCCTTTCTCTTATCACCCCCTTTTTCCCCATGAAATTTTAGATATTGACTTACCCTTACAGAACGAGCAGAGCTAAGTCTAGCTATAACTTTTTCAAAGTTGATTCCTCGCAAACTTCTGCTCAACTGAGTGCTATCAAGTGGTTTTCTTTTTTCGAGGGCTTTAATTAAAATTTGTTCTCCTTACTCTCCTCTAAATTCTATGATATATTATTTTTAAATTGGAATTGTTTTTGCGGGATGATTAAAATAGAAAAAAAATTTTTATTTACATCGAAAATTTTATTTGACAAAGTGGTTTCGAAAGTATGCACTGATTCTCATCAGACACCAGCACACAGTGCATACTTGACTGATGCAGTTGGAAATCATTAATTTTTATTTACGCTAGTTGTAACAAATTTTAACATCTCCGACTTATGTCCATCGAAATAATTTACTGGTAAAGGTTATTTAATTGTGATCATGGTTCCCTTCTTGTCTATAAATCAGCATAGAAAACGTATATCGCCTCTAAAGCTTATCAAAGCAGAGAATAATTGATACGGGAAACTCGATCGTTTTGCGGAATAAGCCTCCGAAGCCGAATCAAATTGGAATTGTTTTTGCGGGATGATTAAAATTGAAAAAAAATTTTATTTACGTAGAAAATTTTATTTGACAAAGTGGTAAAGCACGTAGTGATTTTTTTCGTAGTTCATCTGATGAACCATTTCAACGAAGAAGGGCAACGAAATCAGTTTGCCCATGCTGAATCTGGCCTTTCTTGTAATAATGCTGGAGTGAGCGAGGGGTGCTTGCGACTCGTCTGCGACGAGCTAGTCCAGAGCCGAAAAAGGTATCTGCAGTACATTCTCCCAATGCCAAGATGATAATATAAAATATTGAAGAGCGTTTGTAACCAGCGACACACTATGGCATGAACGTTTACGAAATATGCCTGTAGCTTTTTAAATGATCAAATGGTCTTAATGGGCCGAATTCAGCGATTAATTGAGCCATCCTTTGTTTATCTATTTAAGTTTTCAAAACCAGAAAACTACAAATGGGGAGCAGAGCTCTTGGTCAAAGTCATTGCATTGACGAAAATGATATTCGCTAGAAAGAACAATAAACGGAGGTCTGTGGAACACTTGGAACGTCTTAATTGACGAAATTGGCACATCTAGGCTCGAAAAGGGTTATAGCATCATTATGGATGCAGCATAGTCAAAGAAACTGACTACCGTGATGCAGTTAATTTTTTTTGTTTTGAAAAAACAGCTATCGGTAGCTACAAGTCAGTTCAAGCTTCGGACTACAACGCTGTCTTGACCAATGATAATTCAGAGAGGTGTATGGTCATACGAAAGCTTGAAGCTCCATTCATTTGATTTGTATATACGACATGATATACTGATTGTAATAACAATCAACTTTTTCAGATTTACGAGTTGACCAGAGTTGGCCTCACGATATCTTACGTGTATCACTCTCGACTTTATTGATCAAAGTTTCATGTTGAGCCAGCCGATACATTCAACAGATAATATCAGGTGTACAATTACAATCCACGTATATCCGATATCTCAGAAACAATAACTACATCCAATTATCGTTTGAAAACGAACCAGGTGCTATCATTCAATCAGTAATTATATAACACTGAAAACTGTCTCCATTCATCGTAAGCAAACAAAAACGATTTCGAAACAATAAACAGCCGAGCGACTGGTGTATGTGTGTTTTGACGAAAAAAGAAAACACGAGTGTCTTTTGCATATATAATTGGACGAATTAATTAATAAATCACCCCCATGTAGGCTTTACAAGCATAACCAGATCAGATCAGATATCATTGTGAATCACAAAACTGCACTTTTGTGTAGATACATGTTTTCGATAAGCCAAGTTGGATACGCGTACAAAACAGGCTTTGAATAAATCACAAAAACCATGCAAGCATGGTTTTTCTTCTCGTACTCATATTCCATACAAAACAGTTAGGTTGGGCAGCAAACCATTAACCATGGAAAGTGCATTGTTCGAATCACGTTGGACGAGTTCGAGAGCCCTCTCCTCTTTTGCTTCTTAGTCTTTTCTCGTTCTCACCTCATCCATGGTCGACGTTTTCTTCTTCTGTGGTTTGGTCTTCGACGGTTACTGCTGCTGTGTTGCACACCACAGTCAGCCCAGTTAGTTACGATGCGTTGTAACTGCTACCGCACTTTTTCAGATGACTAGTAATCAGCACGAAAACAAAAACCGAATACACAAATCACCGCCGCAAAACAAACCGACAACCGACTATGATTGTCACAGCGACAACTTTTTCGTCAAACATATTAGCTTTCAGCGACCTGCATTTTTATTGATGGAACACAGCGAGCGCGGCGGCACAGATTAATGACCTCAACCAACTTTAAAACCACTTTATGGGAACACCACTTCACTCAGACTTTTCTCTTTGCCCGTACATAGTCATACTTTGTTGACTTGGATGATTCGAAAAATACTTATAAATCTCGTACTCTGGCGATATAAGATACCGAAACGGAACAATTGCACTGGAAAGCCACTACACCTCCGCACCGTTTTTAATAATTATTGCAACAATCTTAGAGCAAAGAGCCACTTGAAAACAAAATGTAGTGTTTCACTCACCAGACCAGGTTGAGCAAACCGAGCTTTACATCTGTTAGCTAGCTCCACTTCACTAGAATACGTCAAGAAGTATCTTGTCTGGTAGTCGCGCGAACGAGGAAAGTCAAAAACGAACTGTTCAGCATTGAACGAAAATCGAATTAGATACGAATACGAATGTGGTTGTTGAGGCACGGGCTGACGGCAGCAGCAGTAGCGGGCGAATTGCAAATCAAATGCCGTGGCGGTAGCGGGATGGAGCTGATTTTAAGAGCACACACTGTACACTAATGGTTGAACCAGCTACATATATAGTTTCCATTTTATTTTTACTACTCGCTTTTGTTGAAAGTTTAGTGATGAATTGCGATTTGAGAAAATCGCACTATTCTAATTTGGATTTATATTTTTTTTTGGCTTGTTTTTCTTTTAAGCATTGTTGTCTTTCTTCCGTGAGTTTTTTCTTGAGAAGGAGAAAAGTGAACCGTGCACGAAATGCATGGATTGTTTTTATTTCATTGGCAAGAAAGTCAACATGGTCATGTAAGTTTGCCAAAGTGGAGAAAAAGTTCGACAAAAGACAAAGCAATATGACTTGCGTTTGTTTATTGCATGTAACACGACAGTGATGTGAACTGAAAATGGGACATTGAAATGGGAGTTGATATTTGAGTTGACTTTGAAAAATGAAGACACAAGAGTGATTGAGTTAATTAATACTACTCATGCGATCATTGGAAAGCATGAGCTGATTGTCAGTTTCGTTATGAGTGAAAAAGTCACGAAGGTATACTACGGCTTACAGATAAATCAGGGAATCCCGTTCATGTTCTTCTAATTTTATACTTCTTCCCTTCAAGCTTGTACTGCCCCATATATAGCTTAGGTTATTCAATGATTCTCTCGCGAAAACTGAAGGAATTGTATTTTCGTTTCATTTAAGACTAAAGTTAGGTATATCTCTGCATGATTGGAGGAAGCTCGTGTAGTCTAGTTATTACAGCATTAGATTCCCTGACTCGAATTCAGGTAGCAGACGGCTTGACGGCAATCTGCGTGTGCGAGGCAAATTCTATAACACCAATCTCCTTATCATTAATGCCCCTTCTACTGCCGCTGATGAAAATTACATATTTTTTTGGAGAAGTGGAGCGAATCTTTGATGCCTGCCTCAGATATATCAAAATTGTACTGGATAATTTTAATAACAACATCGGGATGGAATCCCTTTTTTCCTATGATAATGCCAAAGCTCAGGGCAAATGCTTAGCTATGGCGGTAGGAAGACACGTATGGGAGAGGCCGATTTCAATTAGTGAAACACAAGCAGTATGTTGTATCTAATCGCTGGCTCTAATGTTGTCTCTTGTAATGATAATGCATTGCGGACCATTCTGTTAGGAGTAGCTCAAGAGATGGTCATTGGGAGTACCATGTTCACGCAAAAAGATATCCACAAGTCATCTGGGTTCGATCAGTTAGAGGCCCCGTTAATTGATGACGGGCGAGAGCTGTCACCACTAGCCATCCAAGACACTGCCCGTGTGATCCAACGGTTAAACCTAACAGATCGCCCAGAACCGATGGAATACTCGCCGAATCAGTTAAATCAGTTAAATATAGAGGCGAAAAATCATAACATACCGTTCATCAGCTAGTGCAGAAAGCATGGGCTGCTGAAGCTATACTTGAAGATTGGCACCTTGGACTGATCTATCTTTTAGATAAAAAGGGAAACGCCACGGATTGCAGCAATTATAAGGCTATGAGGCCGTTCTGTACCCGCCTATAAGATGTTTTCTACTATCCTACTAGGCAGAAGAGCCCTATTGGCTCAAAACGTAATCGGCCCATACGAGCGAAGCTTCACTCCATGCAAAGGAGCAACAGATCAGATTTTATCTTTGCCGCAGTTGATGGAAAAACTTCTAGAATCAAACATGAAGCTTTTCTATCTTTTCATCGATTTCAAAAATGTCGACGATAGCAGAGTCAGACTAAACCTGTACACGACTATGAGCTAGGTGGATATCTCAACTGATATGGCTGCCCATAAATAATGTGCAAAGCCAGATTAAAGCAGCTGGATCCTTATTACGGCCATTCAAAATCAACAAGCAGCAAGGGGATATTCTCTCTTCCATCGTATTCAAACTGGTACTTGATAAAATGATTCCGGGATGCCGAGAAGAGCATGAGGGGTATCAATCTCATTGCCGAAACGCTCGAGCGATTGAAGAATCTTTTAGAAAAATCGAGCAGGCGACGAAGAATATAAATAAAGCAAAAACAAAATATATGTTGGCAGCACCGGCACCGAAAAGAACCAAAGTTACCAACATTATGTCGACAGCAACGAAAATCAATACACCGAAAAGCACTCGTCCGGAAAAGATAGATCTACAGTCAAAAATAATAACGGGTTTTTCGTTTGAATCTAATGAATCTAATGTGCAGTTATCGGGGTGGAACATTTTTCAGGACTACTTTTAGAAAATTGAAACATTCTTTATTTTATACGCTTATTCATCATGCGAACATTTGATGTTAGCATTTCTTAGTAGAAAAATGACAAAAATTACTGGTGATGGACACTCTATCCTAATTTTGAAGCCAAAAGTATACCAGATTTACTGGACGTAGCTCCAGTTCAAAACAAACTTGTCCATTGAACTTCGTTCTGATCCGATGACTGAATCGAAAGTTACAAGGTTAAAAATACTTTGACAGCCCTGTAGAGTGTTTATCGCGTGAGCGTTTTCTGGTGGCATGTCTCGGTACGAACATGACGAAAATGCCCGGTACTGGCAATTCTTCGCTAACACAATGATAATTAATTTACTCTATGAATTTTTTTGAAATCCAGTGTCTATACCAAAAATTATAGGTTAGAGAGGTTTTATTTTCCTGAGAGCTATTTCAAGATGGTCCGCCCCAGAACATTTTATCTTATGCACGTCAACCTGCTCTGTAAATGATCTGATAAATCCTTCAGAAGTTATCGCAATTCGTAATTTGGGAAATTTTCTTTGACAACTTTTAGGCATATCAGGTTAGAAATCGTCAAATATTTATTATAGAAGCTATCCCACGACAAACCTTGTACGGGTCTAGGCGTTGAAGCTGGTAGAGAGCTTCATTACAAATTTACAATCATTGTGAATACGAGTGTGAAGTGATTAGTTCCATGACTCACTTGACCCCTTATTAATTCAGGTATATATTTAGAGCTAGGTGAACTCAAAGCTTGGTGCGCGGACCCTCGCCCGAATCTGGATTCGAGCCAGCGACCCCAAACACAAGAAATCAGTGCTCGACCCACTAGGCTACTCAAGATTCTCAAATATTTATTATAGTCAAATATTTTTTTACGACACTATAGGCGTGCAAAGGTCTTTAAAGTAGAGGGGGCAACCATCTGAATTCGACATATATTTCCTTGATTTTCGCTTAAATACTGTAAAAGCAGAAAATAATTAATTTTTCCCCCAAAGGTAGTTATGCAATAGAAGGGACGATTGCCCCCGTTTGCACACGCGACTATATGCCACCAAAATGCCCTCCGTCGCCAAAGAGTTAGGCTAACTAAATTTTACCTTATTACTTACATTTCCATCAAAATAAAATTTCAGGTCTATCGGATGCCGCAATCTTGAGATGTATCATATATTTATATTATATTAACATTATATTGAATAATATTCTTTCAATAAAACCATAAACGCTTTGATTTTTTTAACAGGAGATCGATAAAAAAGAACTTGCATATCATAAATTTACTAAATTAAATTATTGGACCGTTTGACCAAGAAAACCACGAATGAGGAAACGACCCCTGTTGGCAAAGAAAAAAGTGCTCTTATATGACGACAACGCTCTCGATCACATTTCAGTGAAAGACTGAATGATTTGCGCAACGCAACGCAGATCTGGCCCCAACGGCAAATTGCTGTTTCCAAACTTGAAGAGATGGCTCCAGAAAAGGATATTCGTCAGATGATGAAGTTAGAACGGACACTGAGGCTTCAGGGCTTTATTCGAAACGCATCAAAACGTTGGAATATCGTTAGACCAAGTGTGTTAATGTAGATGGAAATTATACTGAAGAATAAAATCAATTCCGCATAGAAATAATAAATAAATAAATAAAAGCTTCAGAGCCCAACTGGACTCGTATGAATTTATAATCAATGTATTTATTTGAACGGAGCGAAAGCACTAATTTGCATGAAATAGTAAACGGGCTTGAGGTCTCTGTGAACAAGAACCTACAGACAAAATTTTCGTTGCTATGGAAATTCTAAGAGTGAACCTGATTAGGACAGATTTTTAAAAAAATCATCCTAATTATTTAGAGAGCTCCGCGATCTGCCTTAAGACTTTCATGAGCTACTGGTCATTTTCACGCCAACTTTTGACCGACCAAAAACCATCCAACAAATCTTTTGAAACCACTTCAAAAGAAAGAGAAAAGTTTAGTCAATAAAACGATAGATATATGCAAATAGCACACGTGAGTAGCTCAAGTAAAGTGCTGTCTACAGTCAAGTCACAGCCAACAATACACTACATATGTATGTATCTTGGCAAGAATTGTAGCTGCCAGTAGTCACAACAACGAGTAAATTTCTCATAATGGCAGCAACCAACCAGCCAGCCAGCCATCATTTCAAGTTATTGCACGCACGCTCATATGCCATAACATTTTATATTCCTTTTCCCTCCATTCTACGCCACTGAACAAAAAATTCATTCGTAGCTTCAACAGTATGTCTTCTAAACGAGCATAGATATGATTTTGTGGTAATTCATCAGGTAGGTTGGTTGATTCTCCAAATTCCGACAAATAAAATATTGAAGCTTCGACAGCTAGTCAATCTTGTCGGTAAGTTTGATAAAATAGAGGCGCGACGACGAACAAGTAGAGCAGATAATTGAACATGAAAATCGTTCATGACTGCTTTATGGCTTGTATGTAACTGGTAATGGTAAACGAAAACTTAACCAATGTTAACCTTTGCTGTTCATTATCATTCGAGTTATATATGTGTTTTTTTTTTCTTTAGATTTGTCTAACGTTGTATACATTTATAATAAATAAATGCTTATGTATTTCGATTCCAAATGCAAACTGAAGAGGACTTTTTAAATTGTATCAGTGCATGCCTGGTTGAAGCACTCATGTCAGACGGTGGTGTTAATATGGTTGTTGTGGGGTGTTTATTTGCGTTTCGGTATAGATTACTTGACAAGTTAGATAACATGTGGCTGTGAGTCTTTTGATTAGTCAAATCAACAAATACGGAGCCGGTGGATATTTGAGTGCTAAGAGATGGATTTGGAGACCATTGTAAGTTGTATTGTGCCGAGAAGCAAAAGATGAATGAATTCAGAGTGTTAAAAGTAATGGAAAAATTTCGGTGCTTACAGGCTAGATAAGAGGAACACTAGTTGGGAAATAAATCTTTAACAATGAGCAGTTGACCTAAAATTTATACTTCCGACAAATTTCAAACAAAGGTATCTTAGAATAAAGGGTTTAAAATGTGTTTCTAATTTTTTTTTAAATTGTTATCGAATCATTTGAAAACATATAATTATAGCTTCTACAAACAAACATAAATTGAATACATAACGTCTAATAATTCGAAGAATTAACTTAAGATACATCGGCAACTTTTAATAGTGGTTGAAAACACCAGAGGTTTATGGGAATACAATTATTTTATTGAAATTGATTGAAAAACGCGATTGAATAATATAACGGTGTCGAGAGTGAACTGAGTAATTTGGATCAGAGATCGAATCTTTTGGATTGAATGCAGATCGAATCGTATGACCGACCTTTTTTTACAATTGTCCTCCATTTTTGGTTTTAGAAAACTGTACCTACTTCTAATATCTATACATGAACTATAGAAATGGTGAACATTGCATTTCTACAGTATTGGAAGGGGAATTATGATCGAATTATTTGCCTTCAATGAGGAACTAGTGAATTTAATTATACATAGCCTATTTAAATATATGTATGTACTGTGGCCAATAAAGATCTACATATACGTCCTATAACACTGGTAGGCGATTTTAATATGAAAATGGGATTAAATGTTACGGTTTCGTTTGAAGTTTAAATTGAAAAATTTGCGCGTGCCGCCCTATGGGGGCAGTGGCCCGTAAGTACGACCACTGTACACCAAAGAACACTACGGTTTAAACTTAACAGCAGCCTAGTGTGACGTTTGTCCATGGAGGCCCAAGACTATTGTTTTGCGGTCGTACAAGATTATTCTTCAGCCCAGGACTTCTTCGCGTCGTCAAGATAGTTTTTGTTTTTTAGTTTGACCGGTGCCATCGGTGTTCCTACGGAGAAGGGACATGAGACCTGTGGCAGCAAGACACCTTGCCAGTTTTTTCAGCCATACATTTACTCTGTATAGTGCTGGTTCTAGGAGCTGTATATTTGTCCGGACCCTATGTAGTCAAATAAAATTCTGGCCTTGAAATAAAATTCTAGCATGGCCAAACTTTGATATAGTTCAACCTGAAATGGAACAACAGTCAGGTTACTAAATTAGTTGTTAGCCAAGTGAAGCTGCACGACAAATCCCGTGGAAGTGGTACTGGATGGCACCTGTCAGTAAACGAGTGATTATTGTGCGCTCTGTTTCCAGCTTCAATTGGTAGAAGAGCAGCTTGCCATGGAAAAGCCACTCTATACTGAAGTATCAGCTCAACCATAGCGGCATAAGCTCCAATGGCTCTTTAGCCGAAGTGCTTCGAAAGCCTTCCGCAACCTTCCGGCTGTTTTCATTTCATAGTATTTCCGAATCAAAAATCAATCCTAAATATTTAATGCTTTGGCTCCGCTCAATTTCGATAAGCTAAACTGAGGGACTTTGTACTTTCTTGTAAATAGTACTAGCTTCGTTTTACCGAGATCCATATTCAAACCGCAATCCCGGCTCCAAAAATATCAAGAGAGTAATTTAACCTCTCCGATAGCGAAGATAAATACTTTCCTGACACTGTTATGGCTACATCGTATAGTGAGGATAAAATCGCGAGTTTGCACCTTCGTCAAATTAATTTCGTGGACGAGAGCCCGATAAGCGCAACAGTAGTGTTTTTTTAACTTCCCGGGCGGTCTGCCACTGGTTGGCTAGCAGTTATAGCGTAAGCAGCCACTAAACAACCGGCACGGTCTAGCTTCCTCAGGAGAGTATTTACCGTACTATTCTACAGCAGATGAACAAGGTCTCGAGGTGTACTCGTGTTGACCTCTCGTCGCAAATGAGCATTCCCGCAAGAAGAGGTCATCATTCTGGCTGTGCGATGAAAGCTATCAGTCGCATGTCAACGTTCCGCGCCACGATTGCTTCAGGCTCAATATTGTTCAAGGCACCCTCAATGTCCAAGAACGCACCAACCGTACATTCTTCAAGATAGATTTCTCAATTCGCCCATGAAGGGTGTAAAGAGCAGTTTCAAAAGAGTTGACAACAGACAAAAATCGATTGATATTTTGATGTGGTATCCAATAATCCTTCACCAACTTTTTTAGCAAGACAAAGCTAAGATATATTGGACGATATTCCTTTTCTAACTTTTCTATTACTTTAGGAATGAACATGACTCTTGTCGCATTATGTGTCTCCTTCAGCCATGGTAGTGTTACTTCTATAGACTGTTGGATGCCAGCGGGAAGAACGACTTTAGGATCCGGGGATTTGAACGGCTTGATGGAGTTCATGGCCCACCTCAATTTGGAGTTTAAATCCTAAGATGCAGCTGTGAGCTGATGTTGGGTGGACTCTGATTCCCCGGGGAAAAAAGAGTTAGTCTAAATGCCGTCAGGGCTCTGGATACATCTCATAACCTTCGATGCTGACTGTATTTAAGCGATTTGATTTATTGAGAGTTCCTACGTTGCCAGAAAAGAATCTCCATGAGGACATCTTCGTTTTCAAGTAGACAGCTGCCCAGCTCGGAGGTAGTCCCAACATAAAACCCGTCTACGGAAAGGGGTTCTGCATTTGATTTTCCCTTAGATACGAGCAATTGAAAGATTCCTCCGCTACTTGAGCTTCCTGCCTGGGCTTATGCCTATAGTCTTAGGGATTCTGTTCATCGATTAGCTTCCTAAACAAAATACAATGGCCGGGGATCGCATTGTTCATAAAAGTGCATCAAGTGGCTATCGAGAAAAGGTAAGACAAACTGTCGAAAAGAATTCAGTTTTTGCAGAGCAATGCACTTACCTATAATGAAATCTGCGCGAGTTGCAAGGCGCGCCTGGGTGGCACAGGATTTAAATAAAACAACCACTGACCATACAATGCAAACCTAGGCCACAGCGATTATTTCCCGTTTTACAATTTGAGCACCTCCGAGTAGGAGGATTTTCAATAATAAATGAAGGCGATGGTTGTCGAGCATTTCAAACGCAAAGACGGCGAATATTTTTTCACTATGGGATTAAAATTTCTTTATGACAAATGTAAGAAAGAAGTGCATTGAAGAAGAGGGAGATTACATAGAAAGGTAAATTCTTTTAAAAACATTTCTACCAGTATTTTTAGTACCCTGGACTCAAAAATCGTAGCATATGCTGAAATATAAATTTGATAAAGCAGGAAAATTTAATTTTTTTTTACTTTTTTACTTATCTAGCCGCTCTCAAATGAGCTTAATATAATTAAACGGATTTTAATAGTTCACATTAGAAAGCTGTGAGCTTCTTCAGAAGAATCTGGGTTTTTTATAACAACCAGTTAGGATCGAAAATGTTTGGCTAAATTCATGTTACTTCCATTTAATTAGTATTACATGCATGCATTTCCAACATGTTAGCATGCTGTAGTAACTACAAAAACCCAAAAACAAACCATGACATTCACTACCAGCAGTCAAGAAAAAACCTAATTACCTAAAAACCCGTTTGAAAGACATTTAAAAAAATTTCTCTTACCGAATTTCACTCTAACCATCTATGCCTACTACACTACTACCACGCAATTTTCATGTTACTTTTTTCTGAATGTTGATTTTCATTCCAATAACAACACGATCGTTACCTTCAATCGTCGTTACATTATGATATTTGATGATATCTTCGTGTCACGAGCAAATATATTTCTTCGACGATAGTACCCGGTCGTGCTGTACTCTCTTCTCCTTCTCTGTCGATACAATTTTTATTTTATCAGCGTCGGAGACAACAATAATATTCGTAATTACATGAAATGAAAGCCACTATACGATTGACAGTGTCTATATGCAAATTTGTAGATAAATATGTATGTACGGTGGATTGTTGTGGATAATAAGCGCAACTCGCTCTATGGTATCAACTTCGTCAAGGTCATGTTGTCATGCAAATCGAAAACTTCGTCTGGTCATGCAATTTTTACAGAAGCAGATTTTATATTAGATACATTTCCTCTCTATTCTCTTTAACTGTTTACTCGTTGTGTGATGGTAGGAAATATAAGGTATTGTATGCCGGGAATTGGGCTAAACTTTCTTCTTTTAATGAAGTTGAGCATCGTATTAGGAAGTAATGCAGACATTTTTTTACTGAATTTTTAATTATAATTGTATTTAATTATAAATGATTTTCAAAAACTAAAAACCCTTACACACAGCAACCTTAATTGCACAGTTTTCAAACAAAAATAAGTGGTGATTATTTACTGTGTGGACAAGTCACCAATTAAAGTTGCCGTGTGTCAGAGCTATAAGATGGGATTTTGTTTTCGTTTTCATTACAAACTCCAGATGACTAAATTCATATTTTTGGGATGTAGGATATTAGATAAGATTTGTGGGCTTACCTTACAAGACTATCGATTCGGCGTTAAAATTTGCGCTTGTGACACAAATAACGCTTTAAAGATGTTTCGAATTCTTTCTGAAAATAATAAAAAAATAAAATATTATTTTTTGTAACAAACGTGACAAAAATGCAACAAGGGGACAATACATTTAATTTACATTTGATTATTTATTTAATTTTAACTCAACTTTTTGGGATAATAATCAATTGCAAATTTCAAAATTTTCTAACTCATAGTGTATTAATGGTGACTGTTTGTTTTAACAAAGAGTGACTCTTTAGTGAGGTTTTCGAGCTAGTGGTGCCATTTAAATGAATATTTTCGAAAATGAAGTGATTTGGAACTTGGATTTCGCGGTCTCCGATGAGTAGAGAAATAGGTCCGCCGAAACATCACCAAACAGACTACATCTAGAACGACTGTCCATTGAGATGTCGCTTCATAGGCACATACTAGACAGTTTACGCTTTGACTACGCTTGCATGCAGCTTCCAATACGACATGCTTTTGTCGCAACATGCATGTGGGCTGTCGGCAAGAATGCTTGCAGCTAGACGTACAAAGCATCGAATTTTTTGAAAATGTATTGCGGAAATTCAATTTTCTATTTGTTTTAAGATAATGGTGAACTAATTGGGATATTTAAGTCCTCTTATGATTACTATTACATTCTTAAAAGATGATAATTATAAGGTCACGAAAGCTTTTAGTAGTAAATAATATATTTTAAGTCATTTTTAAAGTTTCAATCAAAATTTTATTACTTTACGTAGTTGTATTGAAAAACTAAGCAGTGTATTGAAAAACTAAGAATCTTTTTTTTAAATTTTATAATAATAAAAATTGAAAGTTAGAACGAAATAATTATAAAGGCACTCCTTTACGCCAGTGTATTGGCGCCCATGGTGAAAAACTTAAGCTGATAAGATAGACAACAGATTCTCGATTGGATTAAGATTCGGACTAAGTGCGGGTTAGTCCACAATCGGGATGCCACGGGACTTCAGAAAGTCTTAAGTTTTTCTCGAGTGATGGATCATCGCATTATCTTGCTGAAAATTCTCTCCGAAATAATAAACATTTCATCTAACAAATTAATATAGTGTTCCGAGTCCTTTCTGCCGTAATGAAGCAAATAGGTGTGGTAGCCCCATACGATATCCCTGCCCAAATCATGAGTGACCCTTCACCAAAATTTCGACGTTGGCGTTTTTCTTGCGCATAACCTTTATCCCAATATGTTTGTGAACAGTCTGGGCCATCAAAATTAAACTTTTTCTCATCAGTAAATACTACTTTGTTCAATTCTTCGTCCCAAAACCGGTACTTTTCGACAAATCCAAGTCTAGCCAATTTATGTCTTTTCGTAAGCGGATGTTTCCCACACTTTTTGTCATATGTGAGGTCCAAATCCCACTTCATCAGTTGTTGGACTCTACGTACACCTACTTCTAAGTTCTTATCCGGTAATTTTGTTCGCACTAAGATTTTTTTCGATGGCAATGCTTCTGATATCTCTTTTGTCTCTTTTAGACACCATAGATGGCCTTACTAGTCGTTTAGTTTTACCGTAATCTTTCCCCATTTTTATGGAATTATCGATTGCACAGCTAGATATTTTCAAACGTTTAGCGATTCCACAGTTAGAAATGCCATGCTCGTCATAAGCTTTAATTTTACCCTTTTCGTCTTTGCTTAATGATTTTTCGCACAGCATTCTAAAATATTTCAATAAATAATATTTTAAATTGCAATAAAATGTGTATCATGCTTTTCGAAAACAAGTACTCACGCGTTATTGCTTTTCTGACCACTTAAACACAATCCGATCGACTAAAAACAAATATTTACCGTCGGGCTTTTATATTTATTTCGTATTAAATAACAATACCGACAAAGGTAATTCAATGTTTCAATGGGAGCAATGAATATCAACACGTCTTTATCTGTCAGGTAGTTAAAGCACGCTGCAACGCAGTAAGACATGATGTTCATATCATTGCATACTTAGTTTTTCCCATAGAACTGAAGAAAACGTAAGTGCCTTTATAAATATTTCGCAAAGTGTAGAATCTCCTATAAAAGCTGCAGTGAAATATGAGAGAAGAGATCAAATCAAGCACAAAGTAGTCAAACAATAGTGCATTTCAATGCGTAAATTTTGTGGTGCATAAAAACCAAATTAGAGACCGCACAGCCAAAACACACATCACTGCCCTACTAAGCATAAAGGTCCTATCTACATTTTAGTACTTTCGAGATATTTAATGTTGATTTGTACTGGAGGTATATGGAGAATGCAGTTTTCAATATTGATTTTAACATACTTCCACAAAAGATAGGTTTATCAAATTTGGTAGAATGAAGTACAGTATTTAGTTTTCGAATCCGGTGTTAACTCAAAAATGACAAAAATGTAGAAGAACCTTTATGCTTAGCAGGGCAGATCAGTTCTAGTGATTTGGAATATCTACAGTAGTATAGCATGAATTCAAACAATAACTCTAAAATACATTTCAAAAATACTTACTCTCGTAAGAAATGCAACAAGATAGTTTATGTCTAATGGCTTTATTATCTATTAGCAAGCTACATAGCCAACTTCACTATTGCCTCAAATTATTCCGATAATCAAATTAGTTTCCATCACATTCTTACCGATTTCCTCATCACGTGATAAATAAAATCAAGTTGTAATAAATAAAACCTCGCCTGACTAGATAAGTTTCTACATTGTCCGTAATTTTGATAAACAGCCCACAGGAAAATTATGATAACCGACCATTTATCACAAATAACCACAGTTCTAGCAACTGTGTCACAACAAACAAGCGGTAAATAACCTGTGCTATGGTTGAAATGAACTGCATGAATATGGTCGTTGTGCGTTTCGAAATCGAACATACTAGATTCAAACTAGATAGATATTCACATAATCTTATCGTATCACACTCTAATCACAAAACGAAATAAACAAAGTTGTTATCACTTCGAAAATATGTAGAGCGATCGAAAACAACACTACAAACAGAATGCAAAAGCTTTGTAGGAAATCGGTCTCGTTATGAGTAATGAATGGATAACAGTGTGGTGGTGGAATTTGATACTTAGGCACATAGAATTTATCATTTTTGATTCAACAATGCCTCCTTTCTAGACTAGTTCAAACTTTAATTTAAATTTTGATTTCGGATTTTCATTGAAATTCGATTAATCGATGAAATTGTGTTATCAGCTTTGCAAATGCATGAGACTGCAAGTTCAAGTGCAATATTTAGATGAGCAAACAAGATCTGCAAACATGTTTGTTCGAATTGAATAGCATTGACAACGTCATTATTGTTGTCGTTTTTAAATAATGCATATTTATTCTACAAGTTAGTACGGTCCACAACAGGGAATTTAGTTCGGTACCAATTAATATTATGCCTATCGCAGAAATCTGTCCGTTTTCAGAGTGAAAGAAAATAAAATACATTTTTCAAAAAACTAGCTGCGAGATGCTAAAGTAACGAATGTTTTTTAGAGGGTTCCGATTTCAAACTTGAATAGAACAAAAAGTATCAGTCGGATCGCCTTATTTTTTTATTGGAAATTTGACGCTTTAAATTTACTTTTTGAAGATGGTCTCGTGAAAATGACTGCCTTTAAGAAGCCAATTCCAGAGGTTCAATTTTCAACAACTTTTTGAAAGAATGCCGCGAGTTATGTTGGCTTCTAAAGCGTTGACCAACGACTTCAAGTAATCGACAATTTCATTGATTTTGGCCATTTTTTCTCGTGTTCCTGGTCTTAATATTGTTCAAAGAGTCGGAAAATAAATGCTGAATTATTTTTGAGTGGAAACCGCAAATTACCAGAGCGATGGGGAAATGTTGCGATCTAGAGGAGAAGGTAAACCCCTAAAACTATGAGGATGTTTCCCTAGATTTTTGTACAGTAGTTGTGTTGCAATTAGATGCAATTTTAGCAATCAATTCGTTCAATCTTCCTTTTTCATCATTTTAAGATTCTTCTAGTTTAGCTTAAATGAAAGACAACAATTTCGTGATGCATTTTTGCATACTGATACAGCAACACTAAGATAAGCAAATAAGTTACCAATCAGTTGGGTATCAGTCAAAATTCAAATCTCATCGAGTTTTCAGATTTCAGTTTTTTCCGGCGAAAGATTTATAAATTCGCCGTTTATTTGCCTGGAGAGCTATCCTGAAGGTTGTTCCATCATGTAAGGGCTATCTTCTAGACTATTAAATTTATAAATGTATGCACTGCTAGACTTCTTTAGATTAATCATAAAAAATATAAAACCTTCTTTATTAGTTGAAATTATAAGTTCAACGAAGTGAAATTTCTAGAATTATATATAAATCAATAATAAGCTAACCGTAATAAAGGCATAGTCTATTATTAATATTATAACAGGACTGAATTGGACCCGGGTAAAAATATTTTTGCAAAGGCCTTAATGTAAAAGCAAAAGTTGAAGTTCTATTGACTGGCTATTTAAAAAGTAACTAAGTATCATCAGTAGTTTGAAAATTTGGAAGGAATGGTGCAATTTATGAAAACAAGCGTGTATCTACGGCAATCATTGTTGTAATTTTGGAAATTTCTTTAATAAATTCTAACGGAAATTTTCCTCAATAAGTAGGGCATTTTCTATAATAATCTTTCTTTTTCCTTAATAGTCTCTCATTGAAATGAATAATTCTAAAAAGCTGGAAACTTCTTTTTTTTTCATTCAGCCGCTTATTCACGGGCGACGTGTTCACGACTTGACTTTTTCTACAAAAATAAGCTAATTTCATCATACATGACACGATCATGCTTGGGCAAATGACCAAAATATCAAACCCCTTTTGGCTTTGCGCAAACTGCTTGCTGAATCACGATATCATGCTCATACACGGTCAATCTGCATGCACAATTACATTTTGCGTAAGCACACTGGTGTCGTGTATGGATTATTTAGAATTAATTGAACACCCCAACCCTCAGATAGAACTGTTGATTTATATAATCGGTGCAGTAAGTATAATTTTTTTAATAATTTTTTTTATTTTGGTTTCTTTATAAGTATATAATTTTATTTCGTACTTTAACGTCCACAAAAGAATGGAAGGGAGATTCGTTGGGTAGATGCGTTGAATAACAATGCGTTCAATCACAATCCTGGAATATTTCAAAGTCTTATACAAAACTTACGTAGAAAAATAATTGTAATTCAAAATTGATAATTTGTAACAAGAACTAATTTGGGCTCCAGTGCACGCTAGACTCAAATTTCCGGCTGCAATTGATTAATTGGCTAAGAATGCCCTTATGGTCTACAAGGGTGGATTTTATAAGGGCAATGGATAAACAGACATCTGGCTGGTAATATATAGCAGAAAAAAATAAAATTTTTTGCATATTGAATTACATACTTAATTTACAGATATTTAACACTGAATGATTGATCGTTTAGATTCCTTTCATGTCCATCCTCAATTTCCTTTCATAACCTAACCTCTGGGTTTTATATATTTTTGGATTTGTACGAAAGATTATTTTACTATTTTGGCAGGTTTGGCCTGATAATTAGGCTACGGGGACTTGTCTTAGTTTTCTAAGAAATCTTACAGTCAAAATAATGACTTCTGAATGAATAACATAAATTATCAAATAGAAATCTAAAAAATTTTCGAAATAAAATCAAAATATTCTTTCGAAAAAGAACCGGTCACAATAGATCATCAACGCTCACTATGAATCACAGGTTCTGCCGGTGGAAATTACCACACAATTCGAAATTGAACGTCAGCCACAATGTTGCTGATTGCAAGCAAAAACAATTTTGGAGTTTACTCGTGTCCTCACACTTTACCTCTGCTTGTGATGGCCGCAGCAGGAGCATATTGGCAATGTACACACCGCAAAGGACCTTCACCTCAACTGTGTCCTTGGTACTGAATACACCCCATCTCATTCCTCGGCTCGTGCCCGAATACAAATCGATTATATAACCCCTTGCCAGGCCTCAAACAAACTTTAGACAGGACGTACGAGGGAAAAATCAATTGAGTAAACTGAATTTGTCATTCGCATTACTCAATTGCGAAGGACATTGGTTCACGTAGCCTGTCCTTGGGGTCTGTACATAAATTAATGCTGCACGGTTACAATGCGCTCTAACTTTGGCGGTTATAGTGCACGTTGGTGTTGCACTTTGGACATAGCTCAATTTCGTCAACGGAGCACAAACAACATGCGACTTTTGTTTAAATCTATACGACTCGTCAAACGACAACACTACAGAGTCCCGTTAATTGCTTGAGCACTGTGTGTAGCCATTATTGATTTCTACTTCGAACGAGCCAAGCACGACGACGACGTCGCTCCACAGACCAGCCAGCCAGCACAATGCAATGGCCCCACATCGCATATTAAAACTTTCAATCTGGATCTAACTGTAGTCCGTCATGATGACTTCGTCGAAGACTGCAGTGACAACGAGAAAATTCAAAATAGATCGATGCTCGCTGGGCCGCTGGAGCCAGCACAAAACCGGATCGTGGAAGGTACTCCATTTCTCACTGCACTTTGTTTCGGTCCCAGCACGACCACGACATTTTGTTGCTGCAGCCCGAGGGAGATACCTCCCACGACCAAGGCATTTTCCCAAAAAGTTTTTTCTCCTGGACAAAGCAATTTCACTCTAAAATTAGATTTTTTTTACCTTTGATTTAGTTACATATCCAATTGAAAACTTTTAAGTCTTTTTCTCGCTCGAACGAGGTGGTACACAATTATTGTCGTTTTCGTCGATATACACGAAATGAAGGGCACACTTTTTTTCTTCACGCGTCGCGAATGAAAGCTTCGTGCACGAATGGATTTAGTTTTTTTGGGGATTTTCACAATGTTCAACTAATATTGAATAACGCGCACTTGGGTAGAGCACTTAAGTAATAACTTTTGGACTTTTTCCTCAAGGTTTTGACTGTGGAAATCACTAGAAAAGACGATGGACAAACGAAAGCAACCACGAACCACGAATCGACTGAAAATCCACTTATTTTCCACTCGATACGTTCACCTAGCCATTGAACTGTATAGTAATTGTGCAGCGAATTGATGCTTGACGTATGAGAACGTTGGGTTCCGTCGAGAGATGGCAGGCTTCTTGGGTGAGGCGAATTAGCTTTGTGTACGTTCAATGACAGTTTTATGACATATCCAAAATATATATAAAAGAAGTAAGTGAACTTACCAACAAAACGCGGAAAAATTCCCCCCCTCCTGACCAATTCCGACGGATCGGATCGGTTCGGGTTCCAGCCCGGATCAACAATCAGATCAAAAGGTTGTGAAAATCGGAAGTGAAAATGCATGAAAAGACAAATGCAATATTTGCAAAGTAGTATCAAAAACTGTCTAAAATTTTAATGGATAATTTCTTGGGACGCGTTGTCCAATACAGATCGCAATTTTAGCGATTGTGATTAGCATAGTATAGAACAACCATGGCCTTATAATCGTCCAGTAGGTAGGTACTACGAAAACCTAAAAGCTCGTGAATAATTAAAAGTAGTCACTCGTAAGCTAAGCATTTTTTTGTTTGAGGTCTAAAGTTCGTAAACTTCTACAATTTTCATTCAATTAACTTCAAAAGAAAAATTCTGTGAATAATGTCACAAAATATATTTGTCGACTGGACAAAATAAATTCTCTATTAACAATATATCATGAAAATACTATCTTAACGCATTCATTATACTCACTGTCGTTGCTTGTTTCTTGTTCTCAAAACGTATCGAAACGCTTCCACCGATACCATATCATTCTTACAAGTCCAATGCTTCAAAGCTTCATCCCACAACTCGTCAAATTTAGTATCATCGCCCAACTCAAAGCCAATATTCGAGAAAATCGACCTAATCTCCTCTTTCGGTCTCGGCATGAAATAGTCCCGATGGCTTAAACCATAAATATTAGGAATGTTTTGCATTAGCAGTGCTTTGACATCGGTTTCCTCAGTCAAACTATCCACATCAGCTCGAATTGTTCCCATATTTGTTTTAGGAATCTCCCGTTCCAGTGATATGGACGGCATTCCAGCTGGTTCCTTTTTACAAGCCGGATCGTCTTTGAACACATCATGCGTGAAATTCCGATAGGTGGTCAAAGTTGGACCTTCCGGGAAGAAAATGTCATCGAGTCTACCAATGTCGGGAACGGAATGCCGACAGTCCAGAAGATTCATGAAATCTTTGAAGTTGACCTTGTGCTCCACATCCAGCATTTTGAAATGCTGCAAAAGGAGCTCCAGGCTCTCTTGATCGATTTCTAGACGGTGAGTCTTCATAACACACAGACAAGCATCCAAAGTCAGTTTGCCGGTGAACTGAGTGTCCATTTCTTCAAGTTCCAACCGCATATCCTCCATATCGTAGCCCATTCGCTTTTTCAAACAATTGCGCAAATTGTTCAGATATCGAAGACATTCATAAAGTTTCACTTTCTTATCATAAGGACCGCGACAGTAGATGAGTTCTTCGCCAGAGTAGCGGTCTCCCTTCGTCGGGAAGCCGAATGTGTGATCTGCGGGTAGTAGGCTTGCAATTTTGTTTCTGCGAAAATAAGGGACGATGTAATTTGTTGTTTCGTGCAGATCTCTTTCGCTTACGGCTGCAAAGGTTTGCCAAGTTCACTTCTGTTGCGTTCCAAGAAGTTACGCTGCGCTGTATTCGAAATGCACATGTAATCTGGGAACCAGATGTCTTCTAAATCACGACGTACAAGCTTGCCTCCTGGCTCCGTTCTCGATTGGACACCGTACGTAAGCTTAGGGTCAAATGGTGGTGAATTGTACCTATTATAGAATAAATGAATCCAAATATATTTTACATCTAAAGAACACATTCGATATTCACCGTCTATTCACCCTCTCTGCTACAAAATAGTGTTTATGTGACACCAAGTACTTATCGTGACCATCTTCATGTTCAGCCATCACTTGGAATGGAATTTTCTTTGGCAGGACGAGACAATATAGCGGTTCTCCCTTGGCCGATGCTTGTCCGAATGCCCGGCTTTCATTGTTGAGATCATCGGGCGTGGAGAATGTTCGTCGGCACCGTCCTAGTGGTCGTTTTTTTGAAGAACTATATCTTCCCTCGTATACTTTATCATAGAATTCTTGAAATTTTGTTTTTGCCGGAGGACTAACACATTCTGCCGCTCCGCCACGCTCGCTAAATTTTTGTGATTGGCCATTTGTGAGGATTTCACAGTCCTTCCGAAACTTAACGTTTTGATCTCGCAAATGTTCGAAATGGTCTTCGATTGTATATTGAGTGAGAAGTGATTTGATTGGGTCGCCAGTATCACCAGGAACCCCTGCCTGCAATTTGAAACTTTTAGAGCGGCAAAAAACTTCATGTATTTGACTAGTCCTATACCGGACAAATGAGAGGACTTCTGTCCAGGAATTTGCCAGCATTTGCCATTTATATTAAAATAAGACGCTATATTGGTTTCAGGATAAGAGTAGAAATCAACTGAATATTTAAAAATTAAAAGTGACAGATATTACGGCGCTGAGATCTAGTTAAAGTAGCCATTTTTTATTTTTTCAAATGGTTAAAAAAAATAGATAGTAACATGATTTGATTTAGTGCAACTTTTTCTCCTCGATAAACTGAAACAAAATCATCATGCCATGCATGTATGCTAAAAGAGGGCTCAGTTGTTCATTTCTTGTTACAGATTGAAAAGGATGCAAAACACACCCTACACTCTTCAGATTATTTATTTATCTGATTCCTTCCTTTCTTTCCATCATTCATTCAGTCTGCTCGTCCCGCAATCATTATTTCTTCTTCAAACTCATCGTCAGAGTACTTTCCAGGCAATTGAATATTGGTATTAACTTTTAAATTTTCCAGAAAATTTTCGGAATGGTGGAAAACATAATACTAATGGGTTAGCAAAGATGAGAATGTTAACCAAATATTACGCCATTATTTATTTTAAACGAGAGGAAAAAATAGAGAAGTGCATACATTAATAATTATAAATTCAGCGGTATGCTTCTCAGACAGCGACTAGCATTGGCATACGAGAAACAATTAGCTAAAGATGCGACATAGTCGATTACAGTAGAAAATTCAATTGCTATTCTTATCAGCCGGTTAGTCAGTTATCATTCTTATTAAATAACCTAAAATCAAAAGCAGTGGAGTATTTACTAATTTCCAAGAGATAAATGTTAGTACCAGCAATCGTAACCAATTTGCTGTATTTGTTTTATTTTTTTTATTTTAAGACAAGAAAGGGTCTGTATGAATTCAACGCCGGCAAAATTTTCAGCATTGCCTTCTCATTTGTCATCACTGTCCAAGTAGAGAAGGCCATGGTTCAGGCAATACACTACATACAATAGGTTAAATTCCTCATTTGTTTTTGCATCAATTGTTTTGCATCAAAAGATAATTTAAATTATATGTTGTGAGGATGAAGGCGCAAATATTTTTTTGACATTACCCGGATTCATTTCAGTTTTTAGAATAATCCTTAGTTTTTTTTTACTGTTCCCATTAGCCATATTGATTTTTTTTTATCAAGACAAATTTTTTTAAGGAATCATAACCAGATTGCTACAGTTACTATAAATCAAATCAGACGTTGTTTCATAGACGCGCACTATAAATTTTACGCTTTGAGTACGCATGCATGCAGCTTTCAATATATGCTTGTTGCCGCGTCAGCGATATGCTTTAGGCGCAGCTTACTAGCGGCATGTAGAAAAAAAAATGAACAAAAATTTCTTTCGTCAATCTATATATGATTTAAATTTACTTTATTCGAATGATTCGTGAACACGCACGCTACGCTGACGAATGTATGAAGCGATGCTTCTATTCTAAATGTAGCGAGAAATAATATATTTTACTTATCCAATTAACTTTATGCCAGTTTCAAATGTTCCACGCAGATTGGTAGGTAGACCCTTCGCTCATAGCCACAAAAAAGGTTCGTTGTGATGCCACAGTAATTCTCCTTAGTCACTAAAATCAGGAAACCATCTGCTTCTTTGATAAACCACACTATCCCTTTTAAATTGACCGGGGATATTTCAGTAAAATTTGAGAAAAAAAGAGGACCAAGTGCTCCGTAAAATCTCATTAGGCACTCTCTTTGATTTCCGCAGCAGCTCTGGATTTTTACCATCCGACTGTGAAAATAACTTTAACATGAATAAAAAAACTTCGGTGCGAAGAAAAATATACCCAACTCGACACGATCTCTTCTTACTTCCTTCGCTCACCACTCGCCTCAGCTCTCCCACACAACTTTTCAACTTTCATCCTTCAAACGAGCTCTCTACTTTTCCTGATACATAATTTTGAAGAATAAAATATAATTTATACTCAGGCTCTGTGTAAATGTACTCGAACTCTAATATATTGTGTCACCCATATTATCGCCATTAAATGCAGCGTGAGAACTACGGCCAATTAGTGCATGAGTTTGTCTTATCTGTTTTTCAAACTCCTTGTTCAAAGGACTCCAATCTGCCCTAAACCCAAACAATCAGCAAAACCAGCTCCGTAGCAACAAATGTTTATTCCACATTCGCAGCAAACGCCCCTCGTGCCGTAATCGGCAAACTCGAAAAACCCTTTATAGTTTTTAAAAGTAATTTCGTTACATAAATGCGGATACAGTGTGCATCGAGATTGTGGAATTTATATATGCTGTGTAAATGCAAATACTCGTATTATCTTATTAGTATAGCTATTATTGGACTGCAAGTTTTCTAAATAATACTTCTAAATAATACTTTCCTGACACTGTTATGGCTACATCGTATAGTGAGGATAAAATCGCGAGTTTGCACCTTCGTCAAATTAATTTCGTGGACGAGAGCCCGATAAGCGCAACAGTAGTGTTTTTTTAACTTCCCGGGCGGTCTGCCACTGGTTGGCTAGCAGTTATAGCGTAAGCAGCCACTAAACAACCGGCACGGTCTAGCTTCCTCAGGAGAGTATTTACCGTACTATTCTACAGCAGATGAACAAGGTCTCGAGGTGTACTCGTGTTGACCTCTCGTCGCAAATGAGCATTCCCGCAAGAAGAGGTCATCATTCTGGCTGTGCGATGAAAGCTATCAGTCGCATGTCAACGTTCCGCGCCACGATTGCTTCAGGCTCAATATTGTTCAAGGCACCCTCAATGTCCAAGAACGCACCAACCGTACATTCTTCAAGATAGATTTCTCAATTCGCCCATGAAGGGTGTAAAGAGCAGTTTCAAAAGAGTTGACAACAGACAAAAATCGATTGATATTTTGATGTGGTATCCAATAATCCTTCACCAACTTTTTTAGCAAGACAAAGCTAAGATATATTGGACGATATTCCTTTTCTAACTTTTCTATTACTTTAGGAATGAACATGACTCTTGTCGCATTATGTGTCTCCTTCAGCCATGGTAGTGTTACTTCTATAGACTGTTGGATGCCAGCGGGAAGAACGACTTTAGGATCCGGGGATTTGAACGGCTTGATGGAGTTCATGGCCCACCTCAATTTGGAGTTTAAATCCTAAGATGCAGCTGTGAGCTGATGTTGGGTGGACTCTGATTCCCCGGGGAAAAAAGAGTTAGTCTAAATGCCGTCAGGGCTCTGGATACATCTCATAACCTTCGATGCTGACTGTATTTAAGCGATTTGATTTATTGAGAGTTCCTACGTTGCCAGAAAAGAATCTCCATGAGGACATCTTCGTTTTCAAGTAGACAGCTGCCCAGCTCGGAGGTAGTCCCAACATAAAACCCGTCTACGGAAAGGGGTTCTGCATTTGATTTTCCCTTAGATACGAGCAATTGAAAGATTCCTCCGCTACTTGAGCTTCCTGCCTGGGCTTATGCCTATAGTCTTAGGGATTCTGTTCATCGATTAGCTTCCTAAACAAAATACAATGGCCGGGGATCGCATTGTTCATAAAAGTGCATCAAGTGGCTATCGAGAAAAGGTAAGACAAACTGTCGAAAAGAATTCAGTTTTTGCAGAGCAATGCACTTACCTATAATGAAATCTGCGCGAGTTGCAAGGCGCGCCTGGGTGGCACAGGATTTAAATAAAACAACCACTGACCATACAATGCAAACCTAGGCCACAGCGATTATTTCCCGTTTTACAATTTGAGCACCTCCGAGTAGGAGGATTTTCAATAATAAATGAAGGCGATGGTTGTCGAGCATTTCAAACGCAAAGACGGCGAATATTTTTTCACTATGGGATTAAAATTTCTTTATGACAAATGTAAGAAAGAAGTGCATTGAAGAAGAGGGAGATTACATAGAAAGGTAAATTCTTTTAAAAACATTTCTACCAGTATTTTTAGTACCCTGGACTCAAAAATCGTAGCATATGCTGAAATATAAATTTGATAAAGCAGGAAAATTTAATTTTTTTTTACTTTTTTACTTATCTAGCCGCTCTCAAATGAGCTTAATATAATTAAACGGATTTTAATAGTTCACATTAGAAAGCTGTGAGCTTCTTCAGAAGAATCTGGGTTTTTTATAACAACCAGTTAGGATCGAAAATGTTTGGCTAAATTCATGTTACTTCCATTTAATTAGTATTACATGCATGCATTTCCAACATGTTAGCATGCTGTAGTAACTACAAAAACCCAAAAACAAACCATGACATTCACTACCAGCAGTCAAGAAAAAACCTAATTACCTAAAAACCCGTTTGAAAGACATTTAAAAAAATTTCTCTTACCGAATTTCACTCTAACCATCTATGCCTACTACACTACTACCACGCAATTTTCATGTTACTTTTTTCTGAATGTTGATTTTCATTCCAATAACAACACGATCGTTACCTTCAATCGTCGTTACATTATGATATTTGATGATATCTTCGTGTCACGAGCAAATATATTTCTTCGACGATAGTACCCGGTCGTGCTGTACTCTCTTCTCCTTCTCTGTCGATACAATTTTTATTTTATCAGCGTCGGA
Source organism: Nemotelus pantherinus (assembly GCA_963978885.1). Lineage (NCBI taxonomy): Eukaryota > Metazoa > Arthropoda > Insecta > Diptera > Stratiomyidae > Nemotelus > Nemotelus pantherinus. The sequence continues at coordinate 9,575,837 of OZ022266.1, forward strand.
GACAACAATAATATTCGTAATTACATGAAATGAAAGCCACTATACGATTGACAGTGTCTATATGCAAATTTGTAGATAAATATGTATGTACGGTGGATTGTTGTGGATAATAAGCGCAACTCGCTCTATGGTATCAACTTCGTCAAGGTCATGTTGTCATGCAAATCGAAAACTTCGTCTGGTCATGCAATTTTTACAGAAGCAGATTTTATATTAGATACATTTCCTCTCTATTCTCTTTAACTGTTTACTCGTTGTGTGATGGTAGGAAATATAAGGTATTGTATGCCGGGAATTGGGCTAAACTTTCTTCTTTTAATGAAGTTGAGCATCGTATTAGGAAGTAATGCAGACATTTTTTTACTGAATTTTTAATTATAATTGTATTTAATTATAAATGATTTTCAAAAACTAAAAACCCTTACACACAGCAACCTTAATTGCACAGTTTTCAAACAAAAATAAGTGGTGATTATTTACTGTGTGGACAAGTCACCAATTAAAGTTGCCGTGTGTCAGAGCTATAAGATGGGATTTTGTTTTCGTTTTCATTACAAACTCCAGATGACTAAATTCATATTTTTGGGATGTAGGATATTAGATAAGATTTGTGGGCTTACCTTACAAGACTATCGATTCGGCGTTAAAATTTGCGCTTGTGACACAAATAACGCTTTAAAGATGTTTCGAATTCTTTCTGAAAATAATAAAAAAATAAAATATTATTTTTTGTAACAAACGTGACAAAAATGCAACAAGGGGACAATACATTTAATTTACATTTGATTATTTATTTAATTTTAACTCAACTTTTTGGGATAATAATCAATTGCAAATTTCAAAATTTTCTAACTCATAGTGTATTAATGGTGACTGTTTGTTTTAACAAAGAGTGACTCTTTAGTGAGGTTTTCGAGCTAGTGGTGCCATTTAAATGAATATTTTCGAAAATGAAGTGATTTGGAACTTGGATTTCGCGGTCTCCGATGAGTAGAGAAATAGGTCCGCCGAAACATCACCAAACAGACTACATCTAGAACGACTGTCCATTGAGATGTCGCTTCATAGGCACATACTAGACAGTTTACGCTTTGACTACGCTTGCATGCAGCTTCCAATACGACATGCTTTTGTCGCAACATGCATGTGGGCTGTCGGCAAGAATGCTTGCAGCTAGACGTACAAAGCATCGAATTTTTTGAAAATGTATTGCGGAAATTCAATTTTCTATTTGTTTTAAGATAATGGTGAACTAATTGGGATATTTAAGTCCTCTTATGATTACTATTACATTCTTAAAAGATGATAATTATAAGGTCACGAAAGCTTTTAGTAGTAAATAATATATTTTAAGTCATTTTTAAAGTTTCAATCAAAATTTTATTACTTTACGTAGTTGTATTGAAAAACTAAGCAGTGTATTGAAAAACTAAGAATCTTTTTTTTAAATTTTATAATAATAAAAATTGAAAGTTAGAACGAAATAATTATAAAGGCACTCCTTTACGCCAGTGTATTGGCGCCCATGGTGAAAAACTTAAGCTGATAAGATAGACAACAGATTCTCGATTGGATTAAGATTCGGACTAAGTGCGGGTTAGTCCACAATCGGGATGCCACGGGACTTCAGAAAGTCTTAAGTTTTTCTCGAGTGATGGATCATCGCATTATCTTGCTGAAAATTCTCTCCGAAATAATAAACATTTCATCTAACAAATTAATATAGTGTTCCGAGTCCTTTCTGCCGTAATGAAGCAAATAGGTGTGGTAGCCCCATACGATATCCCTGCCCAAATCATGAGTGACCCTTCACCAAAATTTCGACGTTGGCGTTTTTCTTGCGCATAACCTTTATCCCAATATGTTTGTGAACAGTCTGGGCCATCAAAATTAAACTTTTTCTCATCAGTAAATACTACTTTGTTCAATTCTTCGTCCCAAAACCGGTACTTTTCGACAAATCCAAGTCTAGCCAATTTATGTCTTTTCGTAAGCGGATGTTTCCCACACTTTTTGTCATATGTGAGGTCCAAATCCCACTTCATCAGTTGTTGGACTCTACGTACACCTACTTCTAAGTTCTTATCCGGTAATTTTGTTCGCACTAAGATTTTTTTCGATGGCAATGCTTCTGATATCTCTTTTGTCTCTTTTAGACACCATAGATGGCCTTACTAGTCGTTTAGTTTTACCGTAATCTTTCCCCATTTTTATGGAATTATCGATTGCACAGCTAGATATTTTCAAACGTTTAGCGATTCCACAGTTAGAAATGCCATGCTCGTCATAAGCTTTAATTTTACCCTTTTCGTCTTTGCTTAATGATTTTTCGCACAGCATTCTAAAATATTTCAATAAATAATATTTTAAATTGCAATAAAATGTGTATCATGCTTTTCGAAAACAAGTACTCACGCGTTATTGCTTTTCTGACCACTTAAACACAATCCGATCGACTAAAAACAAATATTTACCGTCGGGCTTTTATATTTATTTCGTATTAAATAACAATACCGACAAAGGTAATTCAATGTTTCAATGGGAGCAATGAATATCAACACGTCTTTATCTGTCAGGTAGTTAAAGCACGCTGCAACGCAGTAAGACATGATGTTCATATCATTGCATACTTAGTTTTTCCCATAGAACTGAAGAAAACGTAAGTGCCTTTATAAATATTTCGCAAAGTGTAGAATCTCCTATAAAAGCTGCAGTGAAATATGAGAGAAGAGATCAAATCAAGCACAAAGTAGTCAAACAATAGTGCATTTCAATGCGTAAATTTTGTGGTGCATAAAAACCAAATTAGAGACCGCACAGCCAAAACACACATCACTGCCCTACTAAGCATAAAGGTCCTATCTACATTTTAGTACTTTCGAGATATTTAATGTTGATTTGTACTGGAGGTATATGGAGAATGCAGTTTTCAATATTGATTTTAACATACTTCCACAAAAGATAGGTTTATCAAATTTGGTAGAATGAAGTACAGTATTTAGTTTTCGAATCCGGTGTTAACTCAAAAATGACAAAAATGTAGAAGAACCTTTATGCTTAGCAGGGCAGATCAGTTCTAGTGATTTGGAATATCTACAGTAGTATAGCATGAATTCAAACAATAACTCTAAAATACATTTCAAAAATACTTACTCTCGTAAGAAATGCAACAAGATAGTTTATGTCTAATGGCTTTATTATCTATTAGCAAGCTACATAGCCAACTTCACTATTGCCTCAAATTATTCCGATAATCAAATTAGTTTCCATCACATTCTTACCGATTTCCTCATCACGTGATAAATAAAATCAAGTTGTAATAAATAAAACCTCGCCTGACTAGATAAGTTTCTACATTGTCCGTAATTTTGATAAACAGCCCACAGGAAAATTATGATAACCGACCATTTATCACAAATAACCACAGTTCTAGCAACTGTGTCACAACAAACAAGCGGTAAATAACCTGTGCTATGGTTGAAATGAACTGCATGAATATGGTCGTTGTGCGTTTCGAAATCGAACATACTAGATTCAAACTAGATAGATATTCACATAATCTTATCGTATCACACTCTAATCACAAAACGAAATAAACAAAGTTGTTATCACTTCGAAAATATGTAGAGCGATCGAAAACAACACTACAAACAGAATGCAAAAGCTTTGTAGGAAATCGGTCTCGTTATGAGTAATGAATGGATAACAGTGTGGTGGTGGAATTTGATACTTAGGCACATAGAATTTATCATTTTTGATTCAACAATGCCTCCTTTCTAGACTAGTTCAAACTTTAATTTAAATTTTGATTTCGGATTTTCATTGAAATTCGATTAATCGATGAAATTGTGTTATCAGCTTTGCAAATGCATGAGACTGCAAGTTCAAGTGCAATATTTAGATGAGCAAACAAGATCTGCAAACATGTTTGTTCGAATTGAATAGCATTGACAACGTCATTATTGTTGTCGTTTTTAAATAATGCATATTTATTCTACAAGTTAGTACGGTCCACAACAGGGAATTTAGTTCGGTACCAATTAATATTATGCCTATCGCAGAAATCTGTCCGTTTTCAGAGTGAAAGAAAATAAAATACATTTTTCAAAAAACTAGCTGCGAGATGCTAAAGTAACGAATGTTTTTTAGAGGGTTCCGATTTCAAACTTGAATAGAACAAAAAGTATCAGTCGGATCGCCTTATTTTTTTATTGGAAATTTGACGCTTTAAATTTACTTTTTGAAGATGGTCTCGTGAAAATGACTGCCTTTAAGAAGCCAATTCCAGAGGTTCAATTTTCAACAACTTTTTGAAAGAATGCCGCGAGTTATGTTGGCTTCTAAAGCGTTGACCAACGACTTCAAGTAATCGACAATTTCATTGATTTTGGCCATTTTTTCTCGTGTTCCTGGTCTTAATATTGTTCAAAGAGTCGGAAAATAAATGCTGAATTATTTTTGAGTGGAAACCGCAAATTACCAGAGCGATGGGGAAATGTTGCGATCTAGAGGAGAAGGTAAACCCCTAAAACTATGAGGATGTTTCCCTAGATTTTTGTACAGTAGTTGTGTTGCAATTAGATGCAATTTTAGCAATCAATTCGTTCAATCTTCCTTTTTCATCATTTTAAGATTCTTCTAGTTTAGCTTAAATGAAAGACAACAATTTCGTGATGCATTTTTGCATACTGATACAGCAACACTAAGATAAGCAAATAAGTTACCAATCAGTTGGGTATCAGTCAAAATTCAAATCTCATCGAGTTTTCAGATTTCAGTTTTTTCCGGCGAAAGATTTATAAATTCGCCGTTTATTTGCCTGGAGAGCTATCCTGAAGGTTGTTCCATCATGTAAGGGCTATCTTCTAGACTATTAAATTTATAAATGTATGCACTGCTAGACTTCTTTAGATTAATCATAAAAAATATAAAACCTTCTTTATTAGTTGAAATTATAAGTTCAACGAAGTGAAATTTCTAGAATTATATATAAATCAATAATAAGCTAACCGTAATAAAGGCATAGTCTATTATTAATATTATAACAGGACTGAATTGGACCCGGGTAAAAATATTTTTGCAAAGGCCTTAATGTAAAAGCAAAAGTTGAAGTTCTATTGACTGGCTATTTAAAAAGTAACTAAGTATCATCAGTAGTTTGAAAATTTGGAAGGAATGGTGCAATTTATGAAAACAAGCGTGTATCTACGGCAATCATTGTTGTAATTTTGGAAATTTCTTTAATAAATTCTAACGGAAATTTTCCTCAATAAGTAGGGCATTTTCTATAATAATCTTTCTTTTTCCTTAATAGTCTCTCATTGAAATGAATAATTCTAAAAAGCTGGAAACTTCTTTTTTTTTCATTCAGCCGCTTATTCACGGGCGACGTGTTCACGACTTGACTTTTTCTACAAAAATAAGCTAATTTCATCATACATGACACGATCATGCTTGGGCAAATGACCAAAATATCAAACCCCTTTTGGCTTTGCGCAAACTGCTTGCTGAATCACGATATCATGCTCATACACGGTCAATCTGCATGCACAATTACATTTTGCGTAAGCACACTGGTGTCGTGTATGGATTATTTAGAATTAATTGAACACCCCAACCCTCAGATAGAACTGTTGATTTATATAATCGGTGCAGTAAGTATAATTTTTTTAATAATTTTTTTTATTTTGGTTTCTTTATAAGTATATAATTTTATTTCGTACTTTAACGTCCACAAAAGAATGGAAGGGAGATTCGTTGGGTAGATGCGTTGAATAACAATGCGTTCAATCACAATCCTGGAATATTTCAAAGTCTTATACAAAACTTACGTAGAAAAATAATTGTAATTCAAAATTGATAATTTGTAACAAGAACTAATTTGGGCTCCAGTGCACGCTAGACTCAAATTTCCGGCTGCAATTGATTAATTGGCTAAGAATGCCCTTATGGTCTACAAGGGTGGATTTTATAAGGGCAATGGATAAACAGACATCTGGCTGGTAATATATAGCAGAAAAAAATAAAATTTTTTGCATATTGAATTACATACTTAATTTACAGATATTTAACACTGAATGATTGATCGTTTAGATTCCTTTCATGTCCATCCTCAATTTCCTTTCATAACCTAACCTCTGGGTTTTATATATTTTTGGATTTGTACGAAAGATTATTTTACTATTTTGGCAGGTTTGGCCTGATAATTAGGCTACGGGGACTTGTCTTAGTTTTCTAAGAAATCTTACAGTCAAAATAATGACTTCTGAATGAATAACATAAATTATCAAATAGAAATCTAAAAAATTTTCGAAATAAAATCAAAATATTCTTTCGAAAAAGAACCGGTCACAATAGATCATCAACGCTCACTATGAATCACAGGTTCTGCCGGTGGAAATTACCACACAATTCGAAATTGAACGTCAGCCACAATGTTGCTGATTGCAAGCAAAAACAATTTTGGAGTTTACTCGTGTCCTCACACTTTACCTCTGCTTGTGATGGCCGCAGCAGGAGCATATTGGCAATGTACACACCGCAAAGGACCTTCACCTCAACTGTGTCCTTGGTACTGAATACACCCCATCTCATTCCTCGGCTCGTGCCCGAATACAAATCGATTATATAACCCCTTGCCAGGCCTCAAACAAACTTTAGACAGGACGTACGAGGGAAAAATCAATTGAGTAAACTGAATTTGTCATTCGCATTACTCAATTGCGAAGGACATTGGTTCACGTAGCCTGTCCTTGGGGTCTGTACATAAATTAATGCTGCACGGTTACAATGCGCTCTAACTTTGGCGGTTATAGTGCACGTTGGTGTTGCACTTTGGACATAGCTCAATTTCGTCAACGGAGCACAAACAACATGCGACTTTTGTTTAAATCTATACGACTCGTCAAACGACAACACTACAGAGTCCCGTTAATTGCTTGAGCACTGTGTGTAGCCATTATTGATTTCTACTTCGAACGAGCCAAGCACGACGACGACGTCGCTCCACAGACCAGCCAGCCAGCACAATGCAATGGCCCCACATCGCATATTAAAACTTTCAATCTGGATCTAACTGTAGTCCGTCATGATGACTTCGTCGAAGACTGCAGTGACAACGAGAAAATTCAAAATAGATCGATGCTCGCTGGGCCGCTGGAGCCAGCACAAAACCGGATCGTGGAAGGTACTCCATTTCTCACTGCACTTTGTTTCGGTCCCAGCACGACCACGACATTTTGTTGCTGCAGCCCGAGGGAGATACCTCCCACGACCAAGGCATTTTCCCAAAAAGTTTTTTCTCCTGGACAAAGCAATTTCACTCTAAAATTAGATTTTTTTTACCTTTGATTTAGTTACATATCCAATTGAAAACTTTTAAGTCTTTTTCTCGCTCGAACGAGGTGGTACACAATTATTGTCGTTTTCGTCGATATACACGAAATGAAGGGCACACTTTTTTTCTTCACGCGTCGCGAATGAAAGCTTCGTGCACGAATGGATTTAGTTTTTTTGGGGATTTTCACAATGTTCAACTAATATTGAATAACGCGCACTTGGGTAGAGCACTTAAGTAATAACTTTTGGACTTTTTCCTCAAGGTTTTGACTGTGGAAATCACTAGAAAAGACGATGGACAAACGAAAGCAACCACGAACCACGAATCGACTGAAAATCCACTTATTTTCCACTCGATACGTTCACCTAGCCATTGAACTGTATAGTAATTGTGCAGCGAATTGATGCTTGACGTATGAGAACGTTGGGTTCCGTCGAGAGATGGCAGGCTTCTTGGGTGAGGCGAATTAGCTTTGTGTACGTTCAATGACAGTTTTATGACATATCCAAAATATATATAAAAGAAGTAAGTGAACTTACCAACAAAACGCGGAAAAATTCCCCCCCTCCTGACCAATTCCGACGGATCGGATCGGTTCGGGTTCCAGCCCGGATCAACAATCAGATCAAAAGGTTGTGAAAATCGGAAGTGAAAATGCATGAAAAGACAAATGCAATATTTGCAAAGTAGTATCAAAAACTGTCTAAAATTTTAATGGATAATTTCTTGGGACGCGTTGTCCAATACAGATCGCAATTTTAGCGATTGTGATTAGCATAGTATAGAACAACCATGGCCTTATAATCGTCCAGTAGGTAGGTACTACGAAAACCTAAAAGCTCGTGAATAATTAAAAGTAGTCACTCGTAAGCTAAGCATTTTTTTGTTTGAGGTCTAAAGTTCGTAAACTTCTACAATTTTCATTCAATTAACTTCAAAAGAAAAATTCTGTGAATAATGTCACAAAATATATTTGTCGACTGGACAAAATAAATTCTCTATTAACAATATATCATGAAAATACTATCTTAACGCATTCATTATACTCACTGTCGTTGCTTGTTTCTTGTTCTCAAAACGTATCGAAACGCTTCCACCGATACCATATCATTCTTACAAGTCCAATGCTTCAAAGCTTCATCGCACAACTCGTCAAATTTAGTATCATCGCCCAACTCAAAGCCAATATTCGAGAAAATCGACCTAATCTCCTCTTTCGGTCTCGGCATGAAATAGTCCCGATGGCTTAAACCATAAATATTAGGAATGTTTTGCATTAGCAGTGCTTTGACATCGGTTTCCTCAGTCAAACTATCCACATCAGCTCGAATTGTTCCCATATTTGTTTTAGGAATCTCCCGTTCCAGTGATATGGACGGCATTCCAGCTGGTTCCTTTTTACAAGCCGGATCGTCTTTGAACACATCATGCGTGAAATTCCGATAGGTGGTCAAAGTTGGACCTTCCGGGAAGAAAATGTCATCGAGTCTACCAATGTCGGGAACGGAATGCCGACAGTCCAGAAGATTCATGAAATCTTTGAAGTTGACCTTGTGCTCCACATCCAGCATTTTGAAATGCTGCAAAAGGAGCTCCAGGCTCTCTTGATCGATTTCTAGACGGTGAGTCTTCATAACACACAGACAAGCATCCAAAGTCAGTTTGCCGGTGAACTGAGTGTCCATTTCTTCAAGTTCCAACCGCATATCCTCCATATCGTAGCCCATTCGCTTTTTCAAACAATTGCGCAAATTGTTCAGATATCGAAGACATTCATAAAGTTTCACTTTCTTATCATAAGGACCGCGACAGTAGATGAGTTCTTCGCCAGAGTAGCGGTCTCCCTTCGTCGGGAAGCCGAATGTGTGATCTGCGGGTAGTAGGCTTGCAATTTTGTTTCTGCGAAAATAAGGGACGATGTAATTTGTTGTTTCGTGCAGATCTCTTTCGCTTACGGCTGCAAAGGTTTGCCAAGTTCACTTCTGTTGCGTTCCAAGAAGTTACGCTGCGCTGTATTCGAAATGCACATGTAATCTGGGAACCAGATGTCTTCTAAATCACGACGTACAAGCTTGCCTCCTGGCTCCGTTCTCGATTGGACACCGTACGTAAGCTTAGGGTCAAATGGTGGTGAATTGTACCTATTATAGAATAAATGAATCCAAATATATTTTACATCTAAAGAACACATTCGATATTCACCGTCTATTCACCCTCTCTGCTACAAAATAGTGTTTATGTGACACCAAGTACTTATCGTGACCATCTTCATGTTCAGCCATCACTTGGAATGGAATTTTCTTTGGCAGGACGAGACAATATAGCGGTTCTCCCTTGGCCGATGCTTGTCCGAATGCCCGGCTTTCATTGTTGAGATCATCGGGCGTGGAGAATGTTCGTCGGCACCGTCCTAGTGGTCGTTTTTTTGAAGAACTATATCTTCCCTCGTATACTTTATCATAGAATTCTTGAAATTTTGTTTTTGCCGGAGGACTAACACATTCTGCCGCTCCGCCACGCTCGCTAAATTTTTGTGATTGGCCATTTGTGAGGATTTCACAGTCCTTCCGAAACTTAACGTTTTGATCTCGCAAATGTTCGAAATGGTCTTCGATTGTATATTGAGTGAGAAGTGATTTGATTGGGTCGCCAGTATCACCAGGAACCCCTGCCTGCAATTTGAAACTTTTAGAGCGGCAAAAAACTTCATGTATTTGACTAGTCCTATACCGGACAAATGAGAGGACTTCTGTCCAGGAATTTGCCAGCATTTGCCATTTATATTAAAATAAGACGCTATATTGGTTTCAGGATAAGAGTAGAAATCAACTGAATATTTAAAAATTAAAAGTGACAGATATTACGGCGCTGAGATCTAGTTAAAGTAGCCATTTTTTATTTTTTCAAATGGTTAAAAAAAATAGATAGTAACATGATTTGATTTAGTGCAACTTTTTCTCCTCGATAAACTGAAACAAAATCATCATGCCATGCATGTATGCTAAAAGAGGGCTCAGTTGTTCATTTCTTGTTACAGATTGAAAAGGATGCAAAACACACCCTACACTCTTCAGATTATTTATTTATCTGATTCCTTCCTTTCTTTCCATCATTCATTCAGTCTGCTCGTCCCGCAATCATTATTTCTTCTTCAAACTCATCGTCAGAGTACTTTCCAGGCAATTGAATATTGGTATTAACTTTTAAATTTTCCAGAAAATTTTCGGAATGGTGGAAAACATAATACTAATGGGTTAGCAAAGATGAGAATGTTAACCAAATATTACGCCATTATTTATTTTAAACGAGAGGAAAAAATAGAGAAGTGCATACATTAATAATTATAAATTCAGCGGTATGCTTCTCAGACAGCGACTAGCATTGGCATACGAGAAACAATTAGCTAAAGATGCGACATAGTCGATTACAGTAGAAAATTCAATTGCTATTCTTATCAGCCGGTTAGTCAGTTATCATTCTTATTAAATAACCTAAAATCAAAAGCAGTGGAGTATTTACTAATTTCCAAGAGATAAATGTTAGTACCAGCAATCGTAACCAATTTGCTGTATTTGTTTTATTTTTTTTATTTTAAGACAAGAAAGGGTCTGTATGAATTCAACGCCGGCAAAATTTTCAGCATTGCCTTCTCATTTGTCATCACTGTCCAAGTAGAGAAGGCCATGGTTCAGGCAATACACTACATACAATAGGTTAAATTCCTCATTTGTTTTTGCATCAATTGTTTTGCATCAAAAGATAATTTAAATTATATGTTGTGAGGATGAAGGCGCAAATATTTTTTTGACATTACCCGGATTCATTTCAGTTTTTAGAATAATCCTTAGTTTTTTTTTACTGTTCCCATTAGCCATATTGATTTTTTTTTATCAAGACAAATTTTTTTAAGGAATCATAACCAGATTGCTACAGTTACTATAAATCAAATCAGACGTTGTTTCATAGACGCGCACTATAAATTTTACGCTTTGAGTACGCATGCATGCAGCTTTCAATATATGCTTGTTGCCGCGTCAGCGATATGCTTTAGGCGCAGCTTACTAGCGGCATGTAGAAAAAAAAATGAACAAAAATTTCTTTCGTCAATCTATATATGATTTAAATTTACTTTATTCGAATGATTCGTGAACACGCACGCTACGCTGACGAATGTATGAAGCGATGCTTCTATTCTAAATGTAGCGAGAAATAATATATTTTACTTATCCAATTAACTTTATGCCAGTTTCAAATGTTCCACGCAGATTGGTAGGTAGACCCTTCGCTCATAGCCACAAAAAAGGTTCGTTGTGATGCCACAGTAATTCTCCTTAGTCACTAAAATCAGGAAACCATCTGCTTCTTTGATAAACCACACTATCCCTTTTAAATTGACCGGGGATATTTCAGTAAAATTTGAGAAAAAAAGAGGACCAAGTGCTCCGTAAAATCTCATTAGGCACTCTCTTTGATTTCCGCAGCAGCTCTGGATTTTTACCATCCGACTGTGAAAATAACTTTAACATGAATAAAAAAACTTCGGTGCGAAGAAAAATATACCCAACTCGACACGATCTCTTCTTACTTCCTTCGCTCACCACTCGCCTCAGCTCTCCCACACAACTTTTCAACTTTCATCCTTCAAACGAGCTCTCTACTTTTCCTGATACATAATTTTGAAGAATAAAATATAATTTATACTCAGGCTCTGTGTAAATGTACTCGAACTCTAATATATTGTGTCACCCATATTATCGCCATTAAATGCAGCGTGAGAACTACGGCCAATTAGTGCATGAGTTTGTCTTATCTGTTTTTCAAACTCCTTGTTCAAAGGACTCCAATCTGCCCTAAACCCAAACAATCAGCAAAACCAGCTCCGTAGCAACAAATGTTTATTCCACATTCGCAGCAAACGCCCCTCGTGCCGTAATCGGCAAACTCGAAAAACCCTTTATAGTTTTTAAAAGTAATTTCGTTACATAAATGCGGATACAGTGTGCATCGAGATTGTGGAATTTATATATGCTGTGTAAATGCAAATACTCGTATTATCTTATTAGTATAGCTATTATTGGACTGCAAGTTTTCTAAATAAAGAAACTAAGTGAATGCTTCGAAATGGCCGTTGAAAAGTCTACATGTTCATCATCTACAGATAATTTCTGCATCCAGTCGCAGATAATTTCTCACATTTAGCCTCCAAATTGGTTTTTAGATAAGCCTGTCATTATTTTTTTTAAGCTTCATGCTTATCGCTATGGAATTACATTCTAAGTTATAAGTCAATAAGAAAACTACAGCTCAAATACGGATTATAATTTTTTTATTCCAACAATCCTCCTTACCCGGGATTCATTAAATTCAATATTATGCATTATGAACTTTTATAAACTTGAACTTCTGGCAGAGCTCAGCTTTTTACTAATTTCAATAGACTTTTTTCATAGTAAAAACTAAACAAATTCAATTCAACTGAAACAGTTAACAGCAGAATTCTACATACAAACATACTTTCACAAGCGATTTCATGTCTTTTTTTCCTTATAATACATGTATACACATTAAAACTACATAATCATTTAACAGAACATTGTTTCTCGGGAAACCATCATGCCTTTCAATATTAATAATACATTAGTTATACGAGTCTACTGGGTTACTTGGTCCTATATTTATTATATTCTCTATAGATTGAATTTTAATGGGTTTCATTCTTGCTAGAATTAATTAAAGTTTAAGAGTAATACTCAGCTTTAGTATCAATGTTGGCATTTAAATTTCTTTCGTAGGAGTCAATTAGTCGAATAGTTTGGTTTGTATCTTGATTGCGTTTCTACTTAGGGGTTGCGGGTTACAGCTTATCGGGGCTTCAATTTAAGCGCTATTATTATACCTATGCTATATGGTTAATTTCAAAGTACTGAAAAGAAGATTTCAAGAGGACACATTTAGAATGCCTTAGGAATTGGTTAAAGGTAAACTGAACGTTTGGATTCAGACTGATCTAGTATAACAATATATCTATGAGATTTGACTTGGGAATTGCTTTAAGAACTACGTTATACTGTACTCTAGCCTGTTTGATCTGTTACTGAGGATTCTTAGAGATTTAGTCGTTATTCTGCTTTAGGTCTTAGTTAAATGTTAGATTATCACAATTGAAATATTGATAGTTTCATAGGAATATAAAAAAGTGTTTTGGTATCTTGTCAACTCGCATTTCGAATAGTTTTTGAGATATACTTGTCTTAATCGTCGTATTAAAATTGCCTCTAATGGTATTTGACATATTTCACGAGTACTATCTGATCTAGGTTGAACATGAATATGGTTATTTTTTCTTTTACTAATTTAAAGCTTTCTCTAGTTAAGATATTTGTAAATATTTATATGTATGTATGTAAAAGTCGACTCCATAGGAGACAATATTGAATAGCAAATTCGCAAAAGTTTTCAACAAATCAAATTAGGGCGATTCAATGTCTTTTCGTTTGCATTAGTGTAAACAAGTAATTTGCATTTCTCAGGGACTTAGGATCCAGGCCCTCATATTTGGTGGTTTTACAAAATCGTACAAGTACTTTTTTCACGTTTGACAGTTTTCGCTTGCTGCATCTCCAGGATAGCTAGTTCAGCTTGACGCTTGGCGAACCATGCCTGCTTCTGAAGACGATTAATGATAATTCGATAGGCACCCGTCAAATCACTACGGGGTCCATTTTTAATGGCAGCTTGAAGCATTTCAGATGTGATGCCCAGTTGTTCGAGTATCTGGCGAGCTTCGATCTCCAGTGAATTCAGCTTCGAGTAGTCGTCTGTATCGGTCGGTATCATAATAAAAGTCCCTTTTTCTTCGTCGTAGTTGTTGAGGGAAATCGGCGATTGTGTAGGATCCACTTTGTGGTTGTTGCTATCGAAATAGCGTGTAACGTCGCCGTTGTGAATATTTTTCTTGTTTTTGTCAACCTCCATCGGACCGATTTTCTTTTTCAGCGTTCCAGAAAAGAAGGACTTTTTCGTAGTGGTGGTTGTCTGATCAGTTTCTATAATATCATTGGCCAAGTCGATTGGATGTAGGAAATTGTCAGCCAATACACCATCGTTTCGTTTTGTGTTGAACTGCAGAGTAGTCTTGTTTGCTATTTCCATGTATCTTTGGCGTAGCGAATAATTTTTGCGAACTCTTGTCGATTTTGAACGAAACCAGAATGATGATTTCTTTCCGTTCGTTGGTTTCGTGTGTTGGTTGATGTGTTGTGTCATGAGGGTAGTACTGAGACTGGGGTTCGCTACCCATTGGCTGTTGAGAATTTCGTCGATGGTAGGTCGGCGAGCAGGTAAATGGACTAGAATTCGTTCTGGAAGAAACAAGCATTTCAATTAAAATTATCTTCAAATTAAAAAGTATAAAAAAAAACTTACGTATTAGTCTTATACACGGCAAACTAATATGTGATGGAAGCGCATAGTCGCCTTTTAGCACAGCTGAACGTAATGCAGGAACTGTTGGAGCGCGAAATGGCATATTGCCAACTACCATAAAATATAATAGAACACCCAGTGCCCATACATCAACTGGACCTCCGATGTAATGATCGTCGCTGAATAGTTCTGGAGCTGCATATGGTGGTGATCCACAAAATGTATCGAGTTTTTGTTGTGGTCCTGGAAAAGAGAGAGAGAGAAAGAAACACCATGAAAAGTATTGTAATTGGATTTATTGTTGTCTGTAAAAATTTCGTCTGATGCAGACTACTTAAAAATATTGTAAATATAGGGTTACCCAATTCATGCTTGAGAAAGTAAATTTGAAAAAACACAAAATGTTGGAAAAGTGATGTAATTTTTATTTTGTTGTAATGAATGATCCTTGCCATTATATGTGAAAAACAATATCGTTCAAATGTTTTCCACGGGATTTATTACAGGACTCTATCATTTTGAGGTAATTTTCAATGACTTTCCGGCACATTTCAGACAATATCTCGGCCATGACTTCAGGAATATTGGCTTTCAGTTCGTCCAGAGTTTGGGGATTGTTTGCATAAACACTATCTTTCGCGTACCCCCAAAAAAGGATCTTGGAGGCTAATTCACATAACCCAACCGCGAAATTGGACATTTTAGACATAACACGTCGACGAAAAAATCGATGAACCGAGGAAACTTAGGGAAGATCCAAGATGCCGCTATATTTTACATATGAAATCATGCAGCTATCATATTTTAAATATGAAATCAATGAAAGCTATTTTGGCATAAAAAATAGAACATGTGTATATCATGTGCAGAGCTTTGCAAATGAGTCGAGTTCGTTTAGAATTGATAACTAGTACGATCATATGCACACAGTTGAAGGGAAAAATGTATTTAGCTAATTATTAATTCTACTTTGCAACGCATAATGATATTGAGTTTTGTTAGATAAAGCTGTGGTAAAATTTCTCGCCCTTTCCCAATGACCTCATTCGGCTAGCAGTTGATTTAATGAAATACTTTGAATTTCTTTATAATTTCTCATGGATTGTATATTTATTAGAAATTGACATCGATCGAATATTAAGCTAGATCGCCTTCTTGCGGTGCGTCTTGCGGAATGCCAAAACCACTGATACTCTTCGACTATTTTCATTTCACGGTTTTTGGTCTGATGGTTGATGGTTGCAGAGTAGCAAAACTAGTTGTCATCAGGCGCAGTAAAACAGAGTAGAATGTTTTTGTGAACGGTTTACAATTATCTCCATCCCATTAAAATCATGTCAGGCCTCAGAGCAAGGACTCCTGATTGAGACAGCCTCCTGATTAGCACTGATCTGGCTTTAACCCCATGTCTCCATAAGGGCATTTTCTAACCCTCGTATGGGTTCCCAGGCTACATAGATAATCAAGGAGGAAGCATGCCGCAGCGCCCGACCTTCCTTCAAAAAGTCTTCAATTCGGCGAGCTGGGCAGATGTACTTAGGACCCTCGAGCATAACTTCCGCATTCCTGACTACCTATTGGTCACGATGCGGGACTATCTTAGGGACCGAAGGCTGTTCTTCGATACCGGCGAAGGTGTTCGGAGGAGGCTTGTCACCTATCCTCGGACCTGACCTCTGGAATATCGTTTACGATGGACTGCTGCGCCTGGAAATACCAACGGATTTGTTTCTCGTGGTTTACGCTGACGATGTGTCAGCATTAGAACTGCCGAGCTTGCCCAATTTAGACTTAATCAAGTCATGAGGAGGGTGGAACGGTTGATGACCGACCATGGCCTGCAGCTGGCACTGTCGAAGGCAGAGATCGTCATGCTGACAAAACGGAGGATACCGCGTGTCATCCCGATGACAGTGGGCTCTGCAGACCAGTAGGTCGGTAAGGTATCTGGGAGTTACGCTGGGCACTAAGCAGCTGCCCTGCTGGGACCACATCTGTAAAGTAAGTGACAAGGCTCTGAGAGCCGTCGGCTCGCTGAGCAGATTGATGGCTAACATTGGTGGGGCCGACGAAACGAGACCGAGGTTGTTGATGGCGACAACCACATCCATCTTGCTTTACGAGACGGAAATTTGGGCGGACGCACTCCAAACGAAGAAATTTCGATCTTCTACAGTAGATACCCAGATTGGCATAACCTAGCTGCTTACGCCCATGGAGGTTGTTGACATTTTGGTTTCATGATAGCATTTTTGAGCTTCATTGGACCGTTTCTTCATCATTTAAATTCAAATTTTCCTAGCGGACAATCATGCATTATATCAGCAAGTATTCTCGATAATGATTTTAGCCACTTGTACAGCCTAGCGCAAGTTTCAGATTCAGATCACATGGCAGTAGAACTACAAATTAACTTTTCCCCAAGACCCTCTCTAGTTCTTCCAATGCCCATCTTCCATTTCGTTTATAAATCAATCTCTTTATTGAATATGCTGAATATATACAGACCGCGGTCTTCAGAATCAAGAGATCGAGTGTCTTATCTTCAATGTTTGAAGTGCCATTGAGTCCGCTAATATGAGTTTTTCCCCGCCTCACTTTCCACCTGATTAGGTACCTATTCAGAGCTAGATGAACCCAAAAGCTCGGTGTTATAGGCACATACTAGGAGTCAGTGCTCTACACACTAGACTACACAAGCTTAATTCAAAGCTTTTTCGTCCGTGCAGGGAACTCAATTTTTCCAAATAAAATTATATCTGATAGTGTTCCTCAAGGCTCAGTTTTAGGATCCTCTTCAAAATTTTCACAGCAGATACTGCACTATAGAATAAAAAACGTAGTACAGATTAAAAAAATACATAGTAGCACAGAATAAAAAAATTCCCTAAAAAAACATAGCTTAGTAATAATGGCTCTTAATACCATAAAAATTTAACGGATCATAAATATACCTAAATTCGATACAACGCAGCACGATCACAAAACTAATGCGAAATTTACAATAAATTTGTTGAAAGATGAACAAAGTAAAATGAAAGGTGTATGCTTTTATAAAGTTTAGATTACCTACGTATTAATTACTATTTTTATATAAAGTAGATTTTTATACTAAGCTTTGACCACATTGGGCGCTATTTGAAAAGTTACATATTTCTGTTTGGAATACCTTATTTTCTACATATTTCTACTTTAAAACTATATCAATTGAATTTATCACTATAGTTTCACCCCTAGAGTGACACTAAAACGTAAAAACTCAACTTACCATTTAAAAGCTCTGTACTAAAACCGAAATCAGCTAATTTCAATCGATTTTCCGATACTAAAAGTACATTTTCCGCTTTAATATCCCGATGAACGAATCCGAGGTTGTGCTGAAATCGAAAAACACAAATCAGAATTCATATAATTACATCTCGGCATTTATGTGGTAAACAACAATTAAGCAACCGAAATCGATACGTGTGTGTATACACGCTTTCACTTATCATGCAAATAATATGATAGCTTACCATGTGTTTAACAGCTAATAATAATTGCTTGAATAATGGCGCGGCATGAATTTCTCGAAGAGGTCCTCCTTGAGTGATATGATTGTATAGTTCGCCGCCGCGTATCCACTCCGTAACTAAGTAAACACGTCCCAGCGTTTCGATCACTTCGAACAATCTATAGCAAACAAGATAAAATCGAATTAATCAGTGTTTGTCATTGTGGATAGCATAGCATCCAGGAGCAGTAGATCTAGTCTAGCCAGGATGTGGTTGTGGTAATGTTTGAAGATGAAATTCGTGCTGGAATGCGAATATGTGTGTTTCGAGGTCGTGATGGGAATACATGTTGACTTTGTTCTTGTTATGACTATCGTACCTGAGAATGTTGGGATGATGAACACATTCCAGGGTAGCGATTTCTCGTGACAGCATTCGTAGTGCTCTTGCGTCTAGGCCGCCTCTATCAACTACCTTGATGGCAACTTTGTCTGAAATAAATGAACGGTAATTTATTTCAAAACTTTAGTTTAGGGTCATGTTTTTCTAAGGGAGGACAATTCATTTTTTCAATCGAACCTCAGTTTTTATCTTTTCAGACACGGCGGTCCGAAACCCTTATAAAAATAAATTCGAAACTGTAATTTTACCTTTATTCGAGCCTGCAGGCTAGCAATCTATCTTACACTGGCACGGTAATTAAAAGTTTTCCTTTCGAACGTGGGAAAACCAAGTGATTCGCTTCGTTACCCTTACTTGTTTAATTAAACCCTTAAACACACACATGCACGAAACGACGCCAATAACGAAGGTACTGTTATAATAAACGTTATGACATGAAGGCACTGCAAACAATTGGACTTTGGAGCGAATTTAATAGCCCCGAGTGAGATGAGTCTGATGTGGTCTTTTAAGCTCGCATACGTCGATGCGAATACTTTGCAGGCAAAATGTCCAGGGACTGTTTCATGTCTCTGACTGAAAACATACATTTATCTTTTAATACTGTACCATTTTGTGTGGCAATATGCATGGAAATATGCGTGCATAAAAGACTGAGGTTAATGAATGTATAATTTTATACAAGCAGCGAGTGATTGTCTTTTTTAATGCTTTATCTATTCTCCTTTTAGAGGTCGCCATGTGTATCTTTCTCTCATACTGAGGTTTTATATGCTTTTCTGCGAAATTATTAAGGAGCATATGGGAACATGTTGTCCTGTTCTCTGTGGAGCAGCCGTTGTTGTGTTGTGACAACAAACACCATAGCTCAAGTATGCAGCCACTTGTGTATGCTGAGAGCGCTCGCTCAAAGAATGAAAAAGAGTCAAGAACTAACCGGGACATGTAACGGTTCACGAGGTTGGTGGTTGTAATATTTGAATTGAGGACTGCAATGAAAATCATGTAATATCACGAAGGT
This sequence comes from Nemotelus pantherinus, assembly GCA_963978885.1. Classification (NCBI taxonomy): domain Eukaryota; kingdom Metazoa; phylum Arthropoda; class Insecta; order Diptera; family Stratiomyidae; genus Nemotelus; species Nemotelus pantherinus. The sequence goes on from OZ022266.1 coordinate 9,595,518, forward strand.
TATTGTCTTTCGTTTGGCAAAATAATGATTTGTGGTTTGGAGTTTGAAGCTGGAAAGTATTTGCTTAACATGCGCTGGTCGTGAAATTTTATGGTCCGCAAAACATATTTGCGAAGACAATTATGAAGTAATGCGAAATCAATATATCGTTGTCGTACATGAATGTTGTAGATTGAAATTATTTTAGTTATTTATTCTTCGCATAACAGAGGATTTATCTTCGTTAGTTCGAATTTAGAAAATCTTTGATTTTTACACAAAAAATATAAACAATTAACTGAATGTGTACAAGACTAGTTCAATGCATGAGAACGAAATCCCACCCGGTTCTAGAAAAAGTTTATCTGTAGTAATTCAGGCAGTGTTACAATACAATTTCCTGCAAAGAAATCAACGAATCTGATAGCGTGCCAGCATAAAATTGAAGGTAGGTCATTTGACCATTAGTCATTACCATTACTTCAAACACTATTCGAATACATGTACAGGAAACAGTTAGTGATTTGATTTCTTGATTTGCGGAATGTCCATTTTAATAAGTAGTGTCGTAAAAGCCTTAATGAACACTTAGGTACGAGATAGCTTCTATTAAGGCTCACAGTGTTTGGAACGGAGGTAATTCATGTCGATTGATATGACTGACAAACTGATTTTCTTTTTTTTTTTGTACGAAGCAATGTTTTTTTTTCGGTGCTAAACTGTATGGTTTTCACAGAAATAAAGCAATATTAGACCGTATTCACAGCCATTGCGACCACTTTCAGTCTTTGTTTGTCTAGATACGTTACTTATAGGTAGCTCAGAAGTGAGTCAAAAAGAGCCGCTCACTCAGTTAAGCCATGTAGTTCAGCACATTTCTTTCAATGGAAACCGCCCAATGCTTGGCTTTCCTCAAGAAACACTACTAATAATACACTGTACATACAACGGTGCTGTGAAATTCTTATCTAAACTTAACATTTGTACTGTTGGAATATACATGCAGTGTGTCATTGAAGACATTGAATTTGCATTGAAAATAGCTCATCGTTCAGGGTTAAGAGCGCTTTCTTGGACGGCAAGCAAGTAAGTAATCCACAGAGCTATGCTACCCAACTAAGCATAAAGGTCCTATCTACATTTGGAAATATTCATTGATTTGTGTTTTGATTTGCACTGGAGGTATACGGAGAGCGCATTTTTCAATATTGATTTTAACATACTTCCACAAAAGATAGGTTTTTCAAATTTTGTAGAATGATACAATAGAGTATGTAGTTCTCGAATTTGCGGTCTTCAGCTCTGAAATATAGTCTTAAGAAGAAAAGCATCTACATCAACCAGCACACTAAGCAGCAGCAATGCTTGAGTTTAAAAAATCAGCTCAGTAAAAAGATTGTGTGGAACTGAGCTGGCTCATTAAAAATAGTCATTTTCAGTAAAATTTCAGTGGCTTTTTTTCTGTTTTGCGTTATCTAATTGAGCCAAAATTTTCTGGAGATATCGCTTGATATCGCCGCAGCACTCGACGAAATACGCGCCGCGCCCTCCGGGAGCGGGATGCCCTTAACATCAGGCACAAACAGGCGTCAGTGCTCAAGTAGCTCCTCTTCATCTTCGTCATCATCATCCTTCCACACAGCCGACGAATCCTTAGATTTATTGGTTGAATCACCTGGATGCAATCTTACTTCTTCGGTGCGATGTAGTGTCATGTATGAGGACAATCTTATGGGCTCCATGAGATTGACGCTTTAACCGAGGTTAGTGAACTCTTACTTCGGGGACAAGATGCGTGTGAATAGCTCCATACGTGGTTCCGGATGGTATTCCCACTTTCCGACCGGCCATCGACTCATCGCGCTCCACTTCTTCTGTCCAATTCGATAATGGCGACTGATATCTTCCCGGAGCCGTTACTGCAAAGTAGGACAATCTTTATTCCCAAGAAAGACAACAGCAATTCGCCGGGTGACTTCAGGGCAATCAGTAATTCATCTGTACCTAGTCTGCGAGAGGCTAACATGGTCGATGTCCGTCATCGCTGTCTGGACGATGGTTGCCTGGAGAAAATCTGCGTACTTGCGTTGATACTAGAGAATGCGCGAACGAAGCTCCAAGAGATACACTTGTGCCAATTGAATTTTGCGAAAGCATTCGACAGTGCCAGCCATGAGGCTATTGCTGCTATTCTTGAGAAGAGAGTGCTACCTACTGATTTGTAGACTACGTGGTACGTACCTATAGATGCGGCACAACGAACTTAGAAATGAATGACCAGCGCTCGGACGAAATTAGCGTTTCTCGAGGGGTTTACCAGGGCGACTCTTTATCGTCGCTGATTTTCTGAATTCTGGTTGATGAAGTCCTTAGTTCTCTAACACCTGAGATCGGTTTCGAACTGGATGGACAGCGTGTTAATGAACTACTCTACGCTGATGACGTCATCCTGATTGCGTCCACTATGCTTGGCATAAAATCTATTCTTCGAATCACCAAAGAAAATGCGGGCTTGCTTGGACTATTAATTAATTCTCAGAAGTCTACTGCTCTTTCCATCATTCCTGATGGAAAGAACAAGAAGTAGAAGATCTTAAAATACGCCCAATTTCACTTTGGTGACAATACACCTATCATCCAATTAGGCCCCACTGAAAAGTGGTTTTATTTTCACGGTCATTTACGTGAGGGAGGCTCAGGGCTTCCCGCCTTCGAAACGACCGTACTTTCAATGATGTTGCACTTGATGACATCATTGAATCAATCGAAATTCCTTACTGCGAGAGCGGTCGTTAATGCTTCTTTCATTCGCAAGCCGATGGAACGGGCAGAGAAGGTTTCTTCTCGCGCGGGAGTTGTGCTACGGTCACGAAATTCTATCAATGCTATGTCTTCTCACGCGTCGGTCGATGGTTTCGACCTTAGGGAGTGAGGCAAGAGTAACCTCTCGTTGAATTGCTTCGATACTCTGGGTTCTATAATCCCGGGTAGAGACTACATTCAGTACCTTCACGTGAGGATTACTGCTCTACCGACGAGAATAATGGCATGAGAACCCCTTCGCACAATATTACGTGTCGGGCCGGTTGAACAGCAGGTCATCCAAAGCTGCTCCTGCACCCATGGGGGTCGTGTTAAAAGACATGACGCAAATTGCAAAATTATTGGAAATACACTGAGGGACAAAGATTGGTATGTCCAAGCTGAGCCTAAATTTCTTTGCAAGCCGGACTTGGTTTGCAAAAAAGATAGTCGAGTCAGGCAGTGGACACAGAAGTAGTCAGTGGTGCAACATCTCAATACACCGCTCACCAGAGGCAGGTTGATTATTACAAGAACAACAGGGACATTTCTACTTCCCTTATGCGTGAACTTAATGTCCCTGAAGACAAAATCACCTTCAGATAGTGCACGATTTCGTGGCGAGAAGTCTGGTGCATAAAATCGGCAACTGATCTTGTGGTTTTGAGGCTAACTAAAAGCTTTTATCTTCGTTGACGCCAAGGGTACTGCAAGGGAGTCAAAATAACTGGTCAAGGTTTAACACTCTGCCAGATCATGCATTCAGGAGGGAAGGCCGGGGAAGAGCCGGAGTTGGGTAAAAGGAGGAGCACCCAATTGATTGAAAACAGGGTTAACTATCCCCTAACACTTTCGATGGTGGAATATAGCGGGCGGTTTAGTGGGTGGATGTCCACAAACGCAGGGCCATCATCTCACGTTATAGGGATGGCCCCGTTGGCGTTGAAATTGAGAGGAGAACGTTCCTTCCCGCTTCAAAAAAAAAAGCCTAATGCCACGCCATCTAATTAGTGACACGATGAATGGATTAACGAGATTTCCTCTGCCTCTATCTAGTCAGTTGCATTGCACATAAACCGTGGTCGAGTGCGGACTTGTTTCACGGAGTAATTAGCTGTTGTTGTCTGGCGATATTAAGATCGATTTTCGGGAGCGGTTTGTTAACGAAAAGACCTTTAATTTTCCTCAATAAATAAATTTCAGCTTTATTTTTTTTAAATCAGTTAAGTTTTTTTGAATCAGTAGAAGCGAGGGCAAAAAATACCATTGTGTTCTAGATTTACTAGAAATTTAAGAATAATTTACCGAAGTCATAGTAGCTAACATCAATTGTTAATCTGAAATTGTTCCGGGAGAATTCATGAAGTTCAACAGATTGGTAATAGTGAATCTACGTTTGCTGGATTTTGAGGAAGACCTTGTTTCAGAAAATTCTCTGCAGGCTCCTACTAAAGTTTTAGAGCAGGGAAATAGAACAATAGTTCAGGTAAGACGGTCATCTGCTAGTAAATAGAAAATAAAACGAAAAAAAGAAAACCAGATTTACTGAAATTAAAGCCACAAAGAACAGTATTAAATTGGGAAAAACTAGAAAAAGGAACGAAGCCAGAGAAATAAGTTTACTTTTAATGTTATTCTACTTTTTCATATTCAATCAACCATTTAAGAGTTACATAAAAACTTGAAATAAATTTTCAATTTCTTTGGTGTTATATTGATGTCTTTCGGCGAATTCCTAAAACAATTGCAAACTTCCTTAAACATGTCCTATAGTTTCAACAAAATTTTTATAAGGCAATAAATTAACATTGCTAAGATTGTTTCGAAAATAATTTGCAAATCATAAAATAAAGAAAATAAAGGCAGTATCTAGTTCCCTTCACGATTATACACGATTAATTGTTAATCGATCATCAAAACTACTTTCTTCGTTAATAGCTTACTTAAACGACGCTACAAATTCTCTACCACAAGCACCTATATATCAACAAATGAAATCGAAACTTCTCCAAGTCGATTTGAATAATCTATCTAGAAGTCTATCGGTAGTCAGTCCTATCTCAGTCAGTCCTATCACAGTAAAGTAGCCGACCACTTTGCCAAGACACGTATCACATTACAGCAAATCATTCTTTCAGTAGTACTTTATTCGAATCGACTGGGAGTGACTCGCAAATTGTCCTTCAATTTATTTAATTTGTTTGACGTCGCATTGGGTTTTGGCATTGTGCCTAAATATATTTTCGAATATTAAATTGATGATGTTGAGTAGATTAAGAAATTTACTGTTTACTTATGGAAATACGATTAAATTGACAACTAGGGAAATATTGTCACGTGAGACTTGAAGACAAGTAGATGAAAAAAGATTATCAAATTGTGTTTTGGTGTGTAAGTGTAGGGTAAGAAAATGTTGAGAAAAATAGTATAATCGTTGTCCTTTTAAATTGTTTCTAAATAATAAATAATGGCTTAAATTGTAATTGAATGTATGCAACAAATCCATTCATCAAAATTATAAATGTATCTTTCAAATGATTTCGAGAAGTAATGCTGCTGGTGCTCATATCGAAACCCACAATGGGCGCCAGCTTCATATAAATTTAAACTCCTTAAAGGAGGCTGTGATGCTGGGACTCTTTGTACCTTTTGTGGCTAATTTTTTTAAAAAAAACCTTTAATTTTAAATTATTTTATGAGTAACGGATTCAATGTCAATACGTTATTTAATTTGTAAACCATCTGAGACGATATTTAGTCGAATCAACTCTCTCACTAAGATCAACTTTCTAGTAATTTGGAAGTAAGTGTGTACACTTGGCATCAGTTTCCGCTGTCAAAATATGGCAGAAAATTTACTATGCTAAAGAAATAACATTCTTGATTCTGACCGTTTCGCCTGTAGTTCGAGATGCTCTGCGTCATAAACTGCTAACGATCCTTTCAGACCTGGTCTTTGCTTCTTCAACTTTCTCCGTCAGTGTTTGTTTCTGGGGTCTTAATTTTTTCCCTTTTACTTATTTATTTATTCAACCAAACAAGGTATAAAACTACATATAAATAAAATAAAAATAATTAAAATTAAAAAAAAACTAAACAAATTAATAACAGGTATAACATATGTACAATTGAATACAATGCAAATATATAAATTAAAATTCACATAAAAGCAAAATTACATTAGCACATTATTGAGCACGCAAAATTATTAAAAACAAAAACGAAATCAAATAAATGATTAGTCATAAAAAGGATACTAGGCCGGTAGACTAGAGAGGGTAGGATAAAAGAGCCTTGGTAACTCTATTCGTGGAGGAAAAGTGTTGGTTCATGCTGTTGAATATGTTGCAGCATCTTTTTATTGACTCATTATCAGCATATGCGGTGCTATGCTTATATTCAACTAGCATTCGTCGGGATCTAGTGACTCTCACGGGCTGATTAAGCACAAATCTTTCCCGCATTTAGTGTCTCTAATGTCATCGAAACCGAAGCAGGCAGATAAAATTAATCTTCTGGATGCAAGTGGTGACAAGTTTAGAAGTCTAACGCAAGCTTCATAAGGCGGTAAATTGCTAAGATCCCAAGGATGGTAAAGATCTCTAAGAGCGAATAGCAAGAATTGCTTTTGAACAGATTCGAATCTCTGGCAGTGAATTTCAAAAACCGGGTCCAGATAATAGAAGCATATTCAAGAAGAGGGCGAACGAGCGCGGTGTATAGCGATTTTGTAACCCAAAGGTTCTGAAACTCTCTGGTTCGTCGCTTAATGAAGCCAAGTCGTATACTTGCTTGAGAGATCATTTTGGTCATAATGAAAATTAAAGCGGAGCTTTTCATCCAGCACCACACCGAGGTCTAATATATTGTCGACCCTACTTAGTGCCGTATTGCTTAAAAGGTATGTATAATGTACGAGCGTACTTTTTCGAGAGAAGCTAATCACATGATATTTGCGATATTGACAGGTAGGTTGCGATATTGACAGGACACGCAGGACCAATGTTCCAGGGAATTTAGTTTTAATTGAAAAAAGTTGCCATCTGATAGCGACTTTATAGTATAATAAATTTCCAGGTTGTCCGCATAGAGTAGATGAGTTAGATCAGATAAAACCTCTGACAAGTCTGATATAAAAATGTTAACACCTGAATTGACATGCATTTTTTTTAGCGATAAGCCCTTGGAATTTCACATACTGTGAGCGGTTTTGGAGGTAAGAGCTAAACCATCTTAGTAGAGATCTTTCAATTTTTAATTGCTGCAGCTTGGAAATCGAAATGGAGTGGTTAACACGATCAAACGCTTTGATGAGATCATTGTAGACTGCGTCAATTTGATCGCCTTTCTCCATTTGCAAAGAACATACGAAACCAGCACCATCAGGTTAGTAGTGGTAGAACACCAAATCATGCTGCTGTTCGTTAAGTCGACCAGAGGGGATAGCTTATCATATATGATTTTTTCAAACAGTTTAGGAATAGTGGATAAAATGGCGATACATCTATAATTTTAATTATAGAGATAATAATTTTATAATAACGTAGGAGGATTTCCAATACGATGGAAAGTGCCCAGAAGAAAGAGATATATTAAATATGATCTGAAGAGGAGAGATTAACTGTGCAACAAATTTAATAAGAAAAGTCGGATGAAAAAGATCGGGTCCAGGGCCTTTGTTGCTATCAAGCTCCAAGTTATCTTTAAAAATATCATCTCTGGAAACAGTTATAGCCTCAGCAAAAATTGTCCTAGTTAGTCTACCGACCTATATCACTGTTATCCACTTGATTTTTTTTGACACGCAGAGTGTTAAATGGTGATTGCCACTAAATGTTTGTATAAAATCACAAGTCTGCCTTCGATGGTTATCGGCAATGGAATGACCATCTAGGCGTTATAGAGAGTCCAGCTTAGCCGATTCGACTTTGAAGAAGAAGTGTGTGAAGGGCTCCTTTTTGGAGTTCCTCATCGAATTAGTATATGTTCTGTTTGAGATTCTGTAAGCGATCCAGTCATTTTCTGTGATTCTCTTTCAAGCTCGATTGGAGAGTTTTCTAGAATCTTTCCTAGGCCTGTACAGTTTCCGGTCTCGCCAGGAAATCATAATGCTGTATCTGTTCTTGCAGAGTGCCCAATCGGGCGACTTTATTCTACCTAGGTTTACAGAGTCCAGAGAATAGAACACTCTTTGCACCTGTAGGTCTTGCGGACGTCTTGTATGCACTAGCTTGAGTTGTTTCCTTCAGTCCTTCCCTCTTCTTCTTTCGTGAGAATTTCGAAGAAGGCATCTTTTTCCTTGGTATGGTCGCGATTGGACTTCCATTTGACGCTGTACCCGCTTTTCCGGAACCTGCAACCATAGGAGATGCAATCAGCTAGCAAGTGGGAAAGCTCACTGCCCACGGAATCATTCACGATGGTAACCGGTATTTTTTCCGCTGCAATCACAATCCGTCATTGTAGTTATACATGAGTTTAAATTCGAAGTGAGCCCAATATGGATGGATTTTCAAACTCACTCTGGCTGTCACCTGTAGAGGTTCATTCTTTAGGATTCAGTCGCACGGTGTTTTCTAGTCAATCTTAGTGTGATATTTCACTTATATTATATTTATTTGACGTTTATTATATTTTTCTATTAATTTTTTTACATTTATGCCATTTTTCGTGGCTCATTTATCATATTTTCAACAGTCAATAGGTATTTTCTGGATCATAGATATATTGATTGAGTATCTATAGAGTAACACTTTTGTATTTCGGTGTAATTTTCATTAACATTTTGTTAACCATGACCGTAGACGTGATTGATTCTATCAAAACGGAAGAACTTGTCTATGAGAAAGAGCACAAATACCATCCAAACTCCAAATTTCAGCCCGGCATCATCTAAAAAAATCCTAATTTCTACATAAAGATTGTTTGGAAAAGTGTATTTCCTGGTAAAAAGTCGCTCATCGTTAGAGATTTTATGTGAAACAAAGCAACTCAAACACCAAATTGGCTTATTTTCCGATCAACAAACTCTGCAACAAAATGGCTTAGTGTACTATCAAAAATTAATTTTCAAAAAAATCATGTCTTCCAGTTGTCGGTTTCTATTAAGCTCGTATCCTGTAAATCCAAAGTAAAAACTTCAAATCCCGTGTCTCTAAGGCACGAAAATAGATCCAAAAGTCACAAACAATTCAGAATTATCCAAAAGACATCGAATCCCTTTCTATAATATTTTCGACTCTAGACTATGACGCAAAAGTCATCTTTCTTTTCTTGAATCTCTGCCACTTTTGTCAAGATTTTCCAGGAACGTCACAAAAGCCAACAGATGAAGTCAAGAAAGTGTCTTGTCGATGCTAGCAATCGAACGTACCATACATAATACTGTCATCGAAATCTTGTCGAAGTGCTTTCGACAGTCATTGTCCTTTTTTCTTGTGCGTGACTTACAATAAGTGTTCTCAGGTCATCCATCCAATCATTGGTACACATCACAACACTACACACACACACGCAGGCGAAATCGTGATTCCCAAATAATTGCGAGAATACTTACATGTGAATTCCATTCCATTCGACAATTCGATTCGAGAGCGATTCGAAACAGTTTATTTTCCAATTTGATATTTGATTGAATCTTCAATTCTCTGTAGGGACTGGAATGTTTTACAAGAGATTACTTGCATGTGTTTGAGTTCGATTGAACGAGACGATTTGTGTGTTTAGAAAAGAAGAAAGCATTCGGTGCGTAACTGTTGAGAAAATATTTATTTGAATTATTTGTTCGAGTTCAGCGGGTCTATTCCATAAAAGGGCCGAAACAAGACCAACTGATTTGTTGCTTTACAAAGCTCTTATTTACATATAGCTGATCTTAATTGAAATGTTATACAGCTTTGAATGTTCAAAGCTTAAGGTCGTAAGAATTTGGGAACTTTGAACATCAAAGCAAAGTCCCGTCGAAGGAAGAAATGAATAAATAAGTAAAATTTCACAAATTAGCCTGCGATCGGCAATTAGAATGAGTCGAAATTGGGTTAGGTCAAATATCTCAATCCTAATCAATATTCCATTTGCATTAATTAATTTCCAGTGTGGATTTTCTTCAACTTCTAACCTAAATCACATTAAAATTGCTTTTAAGTGAAAATATTTTCGAAAAACAAATTTCCCTAATTGGCCACTTCCATAAGCGCCAGAATTTCAATTTGCTCTTGCCATGTGCTAATCACCACCACCCGCTCGTCACACCACCCGCTCGCATACTTTTTATGTATTGCCAAGTGTTTTTCGCGCCACTCGTCAAAGAAACCATCTGACCTTTCTCGTCGACTACAGTTCGCTAATGTCAGGCATCAGTGTTCCTGTGTTGGCCCGGAGTTTGCATAATTGGCAAATTGTTTAATTTTGTTCGAGTTCCGGTTTGATTCTGAGCTGTGATGAACCCGCCACGAAAAAGTCTGTGCAGTTCCGAATGGTGGTGTGGTTTTCTCTGCATTTCCATTTGCTTCTCTGTTTGCGATTAAGTCGATTGCCTTTGAGTGTTCTGGAGCGAGGAGATGAGGACGCTCTCGCTCAGACAATGCGAGTCTAGTTCGTTCTTATAATGGGCCTCCGAAAACACTCCCGTGTGGTAGACTGCTTCCTTTCAGTCCTATTGAGAACTTCCTTGAGCACTCCACTTGTTGTCTTCAATTAAATTGGTCAATTAGCTTCCGTGACTTTTGACGTCGTTCATTTTCACATTATGTTTGGTAGAATTGAGTTCGCAGAGCAAGCTTTTTTTGCGATACTTTGCCACGAGAAGTGTTTGTAAACAATTGTTTTGTTGTTGTTGATTGTAGTGAATTATGATGTATAGGCGTAGGGAGTCACTGTCTCCGGTTAAAGTCACTTGTAGGGAATAGTTTGGGGATTCCGAGTTGGATAAGGCCAAATTATTAGACTTTGGTGAAGGCCAAGAGATTGACGAGCTATTCCGCTAGAAGTAATAGAATTAAAAACAGAAATGTTTCGAAAATTGGCGTGAGGTTAGAGGTAGTCGCTCTCAATATTGGCTTCACGTCTCTTTTTAAATAGCTTATATTTGTGGTTTTTTTCTCATCGTAGGAGGACTCGTTTCCTCAAAGTCGGGGGTGAAAAGTTTTAAAGAATGCTGCGGCTCACAAACACCTCAGCCACGTCTTGATTAATGCAACATAAGTTTGAGGTCACGTATTTCTATGTCCTGCTTGCCAGATCTGGCAGCTATCTGCGAAGTGGTATTGTGTCTGACCTATCCTCATAGCCAAACGCCCGAAATGATTTCACAAACATTTCAGGAAGGGGCGCCGATTGTTGTTGTTCAAAAGAGGTTTTAAATACTAATGACAACAGAAAAAAATATATTAAATAACTAAATTTTCTAAATGTGCGAAAAAATAACTATCGCCCCAGCATGGCTGAGATTGATTTACATTAGAAGCGAAAGATTGTGGTTTGTAAAAATAAGTTAAACCTACAACAATTTGAAATAGTTTAGAAAAGAAGAAAAATTCTAGCTAATACGGACCATTAGAAAAACTGATTTTCAAAGACAAGCAAAGAAAATTTTTAGAGATGAAATGTTTTCTAAATCAATTTCTTGTACTCACGACTGGGTCATCACACCACATATTTAGCATATGAAAATTTAATTTCTCAATGCACTGTTCCAGTGTGACGGGATGGGTCACTGCCCATAAACAAAAACAGCACTCTCAGGAGAAGCCTGTTCACCCACAAGATGCACCACCACTCACTTTCGTAGATTTATGAGAAACAACAGCCGTAGGGCTGTATGGAAATGTAGAATGGACAGACTTGTGTTGCGTATTCGTCGGATTCTCACAATATAAGTATTAAGAGACTCCCCACAGCCCATCTTCGAAGAGGTAGCTTGGACCCAAAGGAACTAAACTAGATTTCGTCCCCCCTAAAGTAAGAGGTTAAAAAATATGATCACCGTGAAGATAATTTCATAAAAAATTAAGAGTCCAAGTCGCGTGTAGTGAAACCTGATTAATCCAGGACCTATTCAGAGCTAGGTGGGCTCAAAGCTCGCTGGATTTGAACCAGGGACCCCACCTACTAGAATCAGTGCTCTAACCACTACATTCCACGAGCTTCATTTTGATTTGAAAAGCAGCTAATTTGAAGAAAAAAAGTTTGCATACTACGTTTAATTTTATCGGGTGTACAGTAATATAATACTTAAATAATAAGTACATCAGGTTAAAGGAGAGTGGCAAAACAAGGATAGCACCAAAGGCCAAGATTTTACTTAACAGGCTCAGCAAGGACGACCTGACCTATGAACCCCATTTTATTATACCCAGCTATCACTGGCACCTGTGTGACCGATAGCGGACTTGGTAGGAGCCAACAAGGGTGGCAATGAAGGCACTCTGAAACCCCACATGACCTATATGAGTTGCTCTGAGGGAGGGAACCTAGCGTTGTTACAGCGGAATGCTCTACAATATGGGAATTGTAAGGGAACCGGGCTAAGTTCCAGGGGCTGCGGGGAATCTCAAAGATGCTTTGGATATGGTCGACTAGGACCAGAGATCTCCAATTGAGAACAACGTCAGGAATGAACACATTGCGATATAGAATCGAATTTCTTCTCCGGCTTGCTTAGTAAATGGGGAGCGTCCTAGGTAGGCTCAGGAAAACAAGCGTTGTTTCCTGTTGGCGTCAGCCTAGACACTAAGGGCGACATAGAAGAAGCTGCAGCAGAAACGCAATTAGATTATTTGCTACCGAAGATAAAAAAGGACAGCCGACCACACCTGAAGAGTGACATCTATAGTAGTGAATTCCTGAGTCATTCAGGCTCTGGTGCTTCCAACACTGTATTAGGTGAGGAGGGTTGAAAATTTTGAAGGTTAATTTAGGAAAACTGTTCTTTTATTTTTTATCGTATGGTGCTTATCATACGCCAATGCTGGCAAACTTGTCGCAGTATCGCAAACAAAAATTGATCGATCTTGCTTTATGTTTAGACCAACTCAGTCTGTGAATTACTAGCAGTTTTGCTGGAGCTAATACAAAGAAGACGCCAACGATCCGGACACATGATAAGTAAACAGTACTAGATCCCACATTAGTGCGAAAAATGGTAGTCCATCTAGTGAAGAAGTGGAATGTCCTAATGAGGGTTTCGTTCATAGACATATAACCTATTGTAAAAAAGGTCAAATACAGGGAACTAAGGTGCACAGACTTGGAAGGTGATCGAAATGGAGCCGCACCAGAATTACACTACAATGGTGAAGTGGGGTGAGCAAAATCACTAGAACGAACTGCGAACTCTGCCTTGGTAACTGTCCTGAAAAACCAGAGACCCTAAAAACGACGATGCCATGATGGAACGTGGAGTTATTAAAAGATAGAGAAAGAAGTGGAACGCTCTGAGCAGGCTAAGCTAACTTGAAACCTTTTAAATCACCAGAACCAGATAAGGTCACCTCGGCTTCGCTATAAGCCACAAGGAAAATGAAAGCAATCCTGGTTCACATTTTTAGGGTGAGTTTGAAACTCAGCGTCAAACCAGAATCGTTAGGTACCACTACACAAGTTTTGTTACAAAAGATAAAATAAAAACGACAAGCAGACCGAATTCAGCAGGCCGAAATAATAAAATCACTTGATTTAAATTTTTTAAATTTGATTGAGCTTTAAGTTAAGATAGAAATTTACAGTAAATGATTTTTGGAAATTTTTATAACCCTTGTAAAAATTTTCCTTTACAAAACATCAAAACTTCAAGTTTCATACGATGAAAGTCTAGTTTAGTTGTTTGATAGAGTTGAATAAATAAAGAATTAAGTACGTAGCAAAGAATCCGTGTTTATATACTACTACAAAGTAGCAGGATTAGCGACATCTGTTTAAAAAAAAAAATGAGTCATATTGGTATTTCCGATACTATTATTGGTAAATTCCGAATAATAAACAAACATTTAAGTCTTAAGTCAAAATTTATAATTTTCCTTGTTAAAATTTTAAAATTGGAATTTTATTTTTAATTATTTTTTTTATCCTCAAAAATTAAGAAATTGAGTTTCACTTAGACTCATTGTAAATATTCGGTTTTTCTATATCGCGGTTTGTATTTAGTGTTAATGAAATGGGATTTTTTTTTAAAAGTAAATTTAAAGTAATTTACACGAATACAAATGAGTTCTTCTCATCCCCACATTGGGCGCAGTAACTACTTTGATTTTTTTTGAAGTTATTCAGTTATTAATTTTAAATTGAATTGAAATTTTTAAGTCCGAGTGGATAAAGTTGTATAAAATACTGAGGTACACAAAGGTACATACGTATTGATGCTATTTGTAGCAGTTTAGTCATATTTCCTTATTATTGAACTAATTTCTTTTTAAATTTCAGTGCCAATCTTCACCTGATTACTTAACTTTGTTTTCATTTAGCGTTTATAATACACTGTTTACTATCAGATTATTCACGCTAAGCGTTTTGTTCATTAAATGCATATAATTTCGAAGAAGATTCCTCAGTTTCATCCATCAAATTAAATTTTGTATTTCATTTTATCTTCCTTTTACACCTGGGCTCTTATTAATTAGTCGAACATATTGCCAACCAGCTCACAACATTCCTTACATTTTCCTTATACATATCACCTGATTAATTCAAAGTCTAAATCATGTCGGTCGTTCTCTGGAGCCACCTTAATTGCGGCATATTAACGTTGATACGAGCCATGGGAGGTAAGACGACTCTAATGTATTTTGTGTGCAATAAATTAATCCCCAGGATATGCACAAGACACAATAAATAAAAGCTACCCGCCAATTCAGCATGTACCTCATGCCATTAGATTCCGGTCATAAATTATAAACCCACACTATTAAATTCTTACTTACCTCGGGTCAATTGATGTACGGCCAATTTCACTTTTGAGAAGTTTCCACGTCCGATATCGCCACAAAATCGGTAGAGGCCTACACGTCTGCCCAGTGCAACCTGTTGAGAATAGAGAGAAAAAAATGAGAAAGAATTAAAAAATGAGCAGTACGACTTGGAAGGTGAGAAGAGAGTAAAAGGACAGAAAACAGGATAAAAGGATTTTTTATCATTTGTGTAAGTTTATGGGTGTAAGATGACGAGTTCAAGGCTTTTAAGAAGCTTATCAGGCTAGCAGCTCGGGAATAGATGACCTTCAGTTTTTTTGCATGGGGATGTTCGGAGATAAGCCTCAATTCAAGGAGATGATGAATAAGGAATGGACCTTTGCCTTTCACTTCGATATGACCTTTTTTTCGTTCGAGCACGGACGTCTTTAATTTTTAATTCGATTCAATTAATTCATGGATGGAAGATAGTTTACAGGATTTACAGGCCTAAGCTAATAAACTCGGATGGTTTTGAAGTATCTGGAATGGCGTGAGAATTTACGAAATTTTGCTTGTTTTCATAGAAACAAGATTCAGTAAAACCGAGACTTTACATTTATTTTGTTTACATGAAATGAGTTCGTTTCAGTTACGAAAGGATTCTACAGAATTGACAGATTTGGGTTAGTTACTATTTAACAAACAGTTCTTACTGGAAAATGGGTTTTTTCATTATAATTTCTCAATTCGAATTCCAAATATGTATGCATAAAAATGAAAATTCACTTTCAATTTATGGATACAGATTTTAAATAGCATTGAAACAAATATCAAAATTTTATTTCATTTCATGATATTTTTATATCAATTCTATTTTATATTTTCTTCATCTTGAGTTTATTATTGGTTTCCGCCCCTAAATTCCCACTTGATCTTTCACAAATCACAAGCTTCCGTTACGCAAACCTTTTTATTCTGTCTCTCAAGTTCCCAAACAAATCTAATCGAATCGATAAGGACGATCTATGAAATACATGATTTAAATCACCGACTTTATTACCTGCATACTTTACATGGTTAAATGAACTTAAATAGGCATGTCACGTTTCTTGTTAGGATTTACTGGAATGAAATATTTATACGACTTTTCCATCGTCTAACCGAACATACCGAAAATCAACCAAACACATTTCGCTCTAAATATGCCCTTTGGGTATAAGATGATTTGTACTTTTGTATGGCGCTGTGAAGTTAAATTTACCGCAAAGTGCTATAAACATTGACGACGACGACTTATGTGTGTTCTTCGTGTTTTAAAAGATTGTCCTTATTGAAGGTAATTGTCGTCTTGAGAGGGGCATTAACGTAGTTTATGGTGCGTTGAATTTTGTGGGGGGGATGCATCTCAGTGCGAATTATTAAACTGATATAAATTTATGAGAGTTTTCAAAATAAATTTAGAATTTAACAGCGGTTCGAAAAGAATCTATTGTTTTTTATTTACTTGAAGGGTAAGGATTTCAGTCATGATACAACTCCCTCTATAAAATATTTCGCTACAGGGATGTTTTTGTTGCATAATGCATTTTTAAGTTGGGATTAAATTGATTTTTTTTGTTGTAGTTTGCAATAAAATCATCTTGGAAATTTTGCAATAAATTCAATTGGAAATTATTTCATGTAACTTTACCGTTAGCATATCAATGCACTACATATTAATATTATTATTACAAATACACGTATCCGTTTGCTTAATATGGACTACATTACCGTATCAAAACGTCATCAGTGACATTTCGCATAGCTTACGCTATGTTTTGATTAGTAGTGTTAAGTGCACTGTTTACAAATAACCTATTTACAAGTAAACAAGTATAAATTTTACAAGTGGGCATTTCACGTGAAGCAGACAACGAAAAAAAATCGAGTTTCTGGATTTCGTTCATATTATGCATAATGGTACTTCTAGAAGATATGAATGTGGATGCACAAGTTTTTGTTTCTATGAGGGTTAGTTGCCGAGTTATGGGCTTCTGAACAATTGACGAAATTGATAAAAGGTTTTTTTGAAAGCGGGTTCTGAGATTCAAAACAAAATCTAAAAAACATTAAACATAATGATTGGTGTAGAAAAGTAGCTGTTCTTTTTAATTTTGAAATTAGATTTAAAAAATAAATTTGTTTTCCTATGTGAAACTGGAAGTAGACACTTCAACTCGTAATTTGAATAATTTGCACCAGGTTAATTTTGTTTATTTTTATAACAAAACAAAGCTTAAAGTATACTTATCTTATCATAAAAGTTTTAGAATGGGATGGCTATTAGTTTAGGAGGTAGATGAGTTTCAATGCATACAAGTCGCATGGGGCTAAATGCACCAATATGGAGTGTTCTATTTCATTTCCCTGAGTCTATAATTTTACTGGTATCATTGAGAGAGTCTGGACTAAACAAGGGCCCACACAGGGTTAAAAATTTATTTAAAAAAATAATATCTTGTTTCCACAGAACTACAGAAGTAACTAGAAATTCACTAAAACACCCGCTGCCGCCTAAGAGTTGAAGCTATTTGGCGTCTAATACTGAGCAATCATCGGCTTCATTTAGCAGATAAATGCGAATATTGACACTTCTTGGCTAGAATCTTGATTTAAAATGAATCATGACAAGATCGAAAAGTGTCGAGAAATCGAAGAAAATGTGAAATTCGCAGAAATATTTCGAGTGTTTGTGTCTAAACTGCCTTCTATAAATTATTTTTTTTTTAAATAAGTCGAATCTATACTCTATCAAGCGTAGAGGGTTGGAATTCGAGAAAAGAGCTTTGTTTAAAGTTAACGTGACAAGAAATTCCACATGTTTTGTGTAGAATATAAATTCCATCCATCATTCTATCAAAAAGCTCTTGAAGATAAAGCCACGAAGAGAGATATTTTGAAGCACCAGTCTAGAGTTTTGGTCTTGTTTAGTGGTTACAATTTTTACAATTATTGCACCTATCGGTTGTCGTCTCTAGATAGTAAGATCTCTGTTTGAGAATATTCACCAACAAGAAGGAATTTTGAAACCGGGTTTAAAATAAGCTACAATCAATTTGGCAAGTTTCCTTTTTACCTATATATCCAAATTATTAACTAAAACGCGATCATCACCCGAAGATATGTTACTTTCGAACATTTCCGCTTTTAGAAACATTGAACTTTTTTTTAGGTTTTTTTAGGTTTTTTATCTTAAATTTAGACTAAAATCAGCTACAAAACTCTATTCCATTTTCGCGCCCAATGTGGGAAAATTTACCTTGCTCATGCCTATAAAAGTCATAATGTTCGGCTTATTTTGAAATACAAACCCCTTCATTTTTGAGTGCAACGAATCGAACTATATTCTGATTTCTTACATTCTATTCATGACGCTTAGCCATGGACAGACCAAGGTTACTTCAACATAAATTCATGCTTTCACTCTATAACGAATCAATCACAAGTACTTATTGAAGATGGTTGTTATGACAAACTCGTACAACTTGAATGCTCAACAAGCGGGAAAAATTCTTTTGTCATTTCACCGTTATGAAAGTTGAATATTTTCCACCACTCACTCTTAATCGGATTAGATTTGACATCATGTTAAGTGCTATTGGCATAATTTTTAAAGGTACTTTTAATCTGATTATTATTACGAAACTACTCTTCGCACACAAAACGTACACGCTCGTTGAGTATATGTAGCAGTTGAATGTTGTTCAGGTGGAGATTTAATACCTGGTTGTAACTTTTACCAGAACGTCAAAGCTATGAATAAGATGTACGCGTACATACAGACATAATTTAATGAATCTAGAAGTCAGGGTTGTGATGGTATTGAACTTAGCAGGGATTGTTTCAATTGATTTTAGATTACGTTTTGAAGTGACTATGTAAGCTTGTCAAAATGAACTGACCAACGTCTAGTATGCATGTGGATAGTTTGTTTCTATGAAAATAAGATGAAGTATTTGAGTTGACTTTGCTCAAGGAACTAATGATTGTCATATTTGCTTCGAATATTTTGATGTAAGAGGCTTATGAGCTTAAGTCGTTCTTTTGCAGAGAAATATTACTACTTGTTGCTTAAATGAACTAATAAATAACCTTGTTGAATTTATGCTGTTTCAACGAATCGCTTTGTTTGAATGTTCAGTTGAAGGCCTCTCTTTGCATTGAAGACATTGCACAAATTAAATTGGAAATAGGAAGAAAATCAATATTGGGATGCTCTACCGTGACGCAAGAAATCATCCTTTCACCAGCCCTGACACTTTTTATTAATTAAATTATACTTATTTTTCAGATCTTACCGGTTAAGATAAGCGTCCCGAATAAACAGTCATCGCTGTCCAATTCGAGCAGTTTGTACTTCTTCTTATCAAACCTCGATTCGAAACCCTTCAAAACCTTTTCATTATTAGTTGAACAAGTCACAGAGTAAGTTGACGGCCCCTACGAGACCTTTTTTCATTTTTGTGTTTTTCCTACACCATTTCTGGTTTCTGTTTTCCGATTTTCTGAAAATTGCCTCCCCATAATCGTAGAACGGCGTTATCAAAAATCATCGATTCAATTCCCAACGACTCTATCTTCGCTTGGCAAACAAAATTAATTAGTATCAAGTCGACAGGAATTGCCGCCCGGGTGAAAAACACGGAGGTGGTCGACACCATCGAAATACATAGAAGAAAAACACTTGGGCTGTGTTATCTCGGCCTTGAGTGCGACCAACAAAAAGCTGAAATGAGTTTCTTACGTGTTCGGTTCCATCCGTAGTAGATAGATACGTCTAACAGAATGTAATAGAACAGAGCAGTATATGCGTGGTTTAATGAACTTTATTGATTACCTTCGATACAAAATTATATCTCGTACCTGTTAGCTCTCCTGCCGACACAACTTCCAGGCTCGGATGGGCTACAGAGACGGCAAAAATTTCATTATCCTTTCGGGTTCTTGTTAATTGAATTCACAGGCTTGGGATGGCAGGAGGAAAGCAGATCACTTATGTATTTGAAATAATCTGGTAGCCTCTAAGCGGTCGAGATCATTAGTCGGACGGTAAACAAGATAGATGAATTGTTTTTCAAACTGTGATAACGTGTTTTTATGATTTCGAGGGTGGAATTCAGTGATGAAAAATAATAGAGTTGTTTTGTTTGAGAATTTCTTTGTTTTTATTGTGTAGGGTTTATAGGAGCACAACAACCGGTGCCTGGAAAAATGACGGTCATAAATGATGCTAAGGTATATTTCTTTTGTTTTAGACAGGAGAACTAACTATAAGGCTTCAAAACGGCGAATTTCGAGGTGTATATTTGTTAGAGAAACTTTTAAAATATTCACTTTTTTATTTCATGTATATTTTTGATAATTTTTTTTTTTAGGCAAATGTTGCAAATGCAATCCAAAAATACAAAAAATTAATCAGCCTGAATGTTCAGTAGATATCGCCCTCCAGTGATTACTACCTTTTGGCAGAAAGAAAATCAAACAAAGATAACAAACCTAACAACGATTGCAACTGGTGCCAACTAATTTTCATATCAACTTCTTAGCATAAGTGAAATAAGAATGGAAAAATTCAATGTTATTTTGAGGGTGTTTTCAGACACGTCGCAAGAATATTCGTTAGGGCAACCAAACAGCTGCAAAACAAGAGATTTTTTCTGGTTGTCAAAAGGTCTTTGTAGATGAAATTGGAAAATCACCCCAAAATGCACGGTCTGTAGAGCAAAAGTGGGAAAATGATGCGAACAAGATACTTCTTTGGAAAACCAATTACTCAATCTCTCACTCTTTTGAATTATAAGCCATAGTTCTTTGGTAACAAAAACCTCGCAATACTAATTAAACGAATGTCTCAAAGCAACAGTGCGTGAAAAGCGAAGGCAACCACTCTGTCAATCACTAGTCATTCAAAAACATAGCATTCAAAAACATATGCTTGATCTGATCATAATACACAGACACCATCGGAATCCGTTTGAATATTCGAAAATATTCAAATTATCAATATTGAAATATATTTGGAAAGTATTAAAAAGATAGTTTCAAATTTTAATATCATGAAAGAACCGCCCGATTTTTTTTCGATCATGATAATGAGTTTATTTGTGGCCAAACATACATTTTGGAGTCTACAGTGGTAGTTTTTAGTAGGGCAAGGATCATCATGAAAGATGGGTCGGGGAGACGACTGAGGGCGCCGAAGTGTGATTGGTCCAGATAAATGTGCATTAAAGCAAAGTGACAGCAGTCGGCATGCTACTCAAAAGTACGCAAAGAGTGCATTAATACAAGGTCCGATTCCAACTAAGAAAACGGGCTACTGTTTCGGCGCAAATCTGAGCGTGTTCCAGATAGTTGTGAAATAAGTACTGCTGGAACAAATAAGAGATGGGAGGATGATCCCGGACGAAGTCTTGCTGTTAGGAGTTTATTAACCGGACGATACGAGCTCTTTTACAGCCACTCTGAGAAGAGCTGCAGAAGTATTGACGAGGCCATCATCAGTTACAACGCCAAGAGATATGAGCACTAGCATATACGATAGGCACAGATACTTACTAGAATTTCTGATTTCAATCACCCTCAACGTTCTTAAAGGCAATAAACCATTGGGTTTCGGAATATGAGAACAGGGACGATAGAAAATTTACTTCAGCAAATCAAAGAGACATCTCAACGAATAAGGTGAACGAAAACTCCGAGGCCCAGGATGGATTAACGTCTAGGTGAATCGTTTTACGAAAATCTCAGTATCACATTTCGAAAACGTTTGACCGGAGAAAGCAAAACAAAGTCGTCCAATTTATTTAGAGTGTTGGTATCTAGAGGTGATAGAGAGTCAATTTTCATAATCGACAGTTTGACGAGCTTTAAACTCTCAATTTGTCCCTGAATTTGCTATGGTACCAATTACAACTAGGTTAACTCAAAAGTTAGCCCGCAGCATGCTGACCGTATCTAGATCCGAAATTCGCACTTGGCTACACGAATGAATAAAAAATGCCACTCTATGAGAAATGGCGAACTTAGGGCGGCTAGAGGCCATCCACAAACAGCGTTTGATAAATCAAGTCAATGTGGAAAAAAGAGACTAGGACCAAAAATACAAACAGGAGTTATTGCTATTCAAATAGAAGATATAGTGAGCAGAAAGCTACTCATGAAGATAATTCTGTGAAAATATTGAAGGAAGCACAGAAGTTATCAAGACTAGGGAAGTTATAAGGATAATCCACCTTCCTGGATAGGGAAAATTTTGAAGATTGTGAAAAGGACCCAAATCTGTGTCAAGATATGCTTTTGAAATGTCTCTTTGAAATATATTAAGCCTACACATCTATCTGAGCTTCTCTTGGTGATTTTCTGCACTGGTTTTTAAGTATTGGTTCTGGTACCTATTTTTAACACAACCTTTGTTCATTATTCACAAAATTTGTATATATTTTGAAAAAAAAAAATGTTTTGACTTGCATAAATTTTTCACGTAAATCCTGACACATTTTTAAATCCTGTATAAAATTAAATAAAAGCCTATAAATCCTTCACTTCGATAATCAAGAAAAATACTATAATTCAATATTGTTGAACTAATTTGGCTTTAAGCCCAATTGAGTTTAAAGGCTGATTTTCAGCCTCGATTTTGCGTCATGAATGAATGAATCAACTGAGTTGAGTCAAACTTCTTGTCTCCCTTGAACTTCAAAGGCGCTAGTTCTTATCCATTTGTGAAAATGACAGCAATTACGATTTACTAATGCGATTTTAAAATTACACTTCGGTGAGCATTTCTACGGCAAAGCCGGAAAAAGGAAACGGAATCAAAGAATTCAAAACAAAGTATAAGGAAGAATAGAAAGCATTTGTGTTTCAGGTTTTTTTTAAAACAAAGCCCGAAATCAGAACAATGTCTATCAACTTACCTCGTGAGCACATCTTGGATCTGTTTGCAACGACTTAGTCAAATGCTGATACGGAGGATTCGATGGAGAGGGTGGTGTTTCGTCGTATTCATTGTTGGTATCCACGACTGCGAATTTTCTCCAAACTGCCTATCGAACAATCACAAAATCACTGCTATCTTCGACTGTCCAACCAGTAGCTCACTCAGGACATCAATTATCTTGCTCGCCTGTCCTGACGTTACTGAATTTCTACCCGGTTTGAAGACGTCCTGCAATAAGAGAACAAAAAACATTGATTCAATAAACTATTCAACTGGAATTAAATGAAGGAAACTAGGCGAAATTATTTTCCAAGTCATAGAACATTACTATCGAATTGATTATTAGTCCCTCGAAAAGATGTCCTCAAGCTGAGTCTGTAACTTATTGTAGCTGCCATGAAAATCAATTGTTGAAGTATTTCAATGACAAACTAGAGTCCCGGAAACATTTGAACACTCTCCAAATAAGACATAAAAATGCATGACTGAACATCGTCGCCATACCACTCCGGAGACCTTGCACTTAGCCTAGCACTACACAAAAAAGTCCTGCCATCGAATTGATTTCATCGCTTTCTTCAACGTCACGTGAAACGTGTGGTTCCGGCTCGTAACGTTGTTCTTGACTTCCATCCATTCCCACAAGTCGTTATCATTATTTGCCTCAGTCAACATTTTTAACCCGAGCACGGCTATAAGAAATATTTCGTATGCGAATTTTTTTTGCTTAGCATACATCCAATCCTGTCTACATGCAGTGTGTATGCAAGCAGAGTTCGTGACTCTTAAGCATGTTTAAGGGAACATTTTTCCGGAACTTTATCATAAGTTTTATTTAAATTTTCCACTAGGTTAGTATTCAGTTCAGTTTCTACCCTTAAGGGATTCCCCAGTTTCTGGGGAGGACTGAGTGAACTGTTGTAACATGCCATCGACGCCAAACCCAGAGATACGGAACAAGTTTAGAGCTCCGCTAAGCTAACGCCTAAAAGTTTCGCAGGTCTTCTGCTCAGGCAGAATGTGTAGTAGATTAAGACCCAAACAATCCAACCCAGCCTGGCATAGTCAAGCCAGGCGATTTAGCACAACGACAAAACTGCTCGAGGAAAATGATTTATGTCTTGAATTTTAATATGGTGGCCGCATGTGCTGTTGGAATTAAGTGGTTATCTAATTGTTTGGGATTTATGTTGGCTGATAATGTCGTTAAGCGCAAGTCATTTGTTTTATGCTATGGTCGAGTGAACGTGCCAGTTCATGTATGGGAGAGGTTCGGGAGCTTGGGAAATGAGTTTCAGTGAGTAATGGATTTTGATAAATTGGAAACGTGCTGCGCGAAGACGAGAACGTGAATGACGCTTGATTTTCGATGTCGGTGAAAAGGTAAAAAGAAGCTGCATGGCTGATGAAAGGTAGAACACCTTTGTTGATATGAGATTTTGACAGAGAGAGATAGTGTTTGAACATTTTTACTGTCTTTAATTGGATTTTAATGAGTCCAGCACGAAACGATCATAATTTTGAAAGTTTTGAAGGGCTATTCAGTTGGCGCCCAGTGTGGGTGAGACAATTTTATGACATTGTTTATTATACTGTTTAATATTTGGAAAACAATTGGTATAGGACGAGCAGTTAAGTACAATTAGATTACAGGTTATCAGACCACATTTCAAATTATTCGACGCCATTCAAAGTCGATGGAAGCATTTAAACATAATTTTCGCACATTTTCTTTGCCAATCGAAAGAGGCTCCGACCTATTACACACTCAGGTAGCAATAGAGGCCTGTTGTGACATTGAGAAACCACTAATATAGCTCTTTCTCAGCCACTATTCTCAGCAAATAATCTAGTTCCTTTGATACACTGTACTATCCCCTTTAAGTCAATGGAGGATAGTTCTGTCAGACTTGAGAGGCAGAGTGCTCTACTGGGCTCTCAGGGGAGCCTCACATTGGCCCATGAGATAAAGTACAGATTTCTCTTCCTTCTTTGAACCACAGCTCCGGTGGGAATCGTTAAACGCCACGTCTAAACGCTACGTGCGCCGTCCTATGAGTCAATGAAGAGCACGGTGTGTTAAGACCACATTTCAACAGCTTCCATGAAGACCCAGAACTGCCTTTTGACCCCCAAGGATAATTTTTCAGCACATGACTTCTTAGCGTTCCAAAATATGTTTGCCAGATAGATTGATCGATGGCATTCGCGTTCCTTCGAAAAAGAGACATGAGACTTGCGGCAGTAAGGTGCCAATCCTTACCAGGTTGTTGGCCACAAAGCTGCCCCGCATACGCTAGGCCCAGGTTACTAAATCAAATGCGCTAATGAATCTTCCAACATAACCACATATTCTTTGGTGCTAAGTCTAAAACAGTACGTAGCAGATTTGACTCATTGACACCTTTCATGTTACCACTAAAGGATCTCCATGGGACTTCTTTGTATGTATATAGAAGGTTGAGAGAAGAGTTTGAAGAATTCATTCACATTTCGCTCTTCTTGGCTATTTTGCTTCATTCGAGGCTTCACCGATTGAGTCCGACAAAATCGTAAGCAGACTTATGTATAAAACCGAAAACTTTTGTCTAGTAGCTCTTGGTGGAAAATTGGGGAACATGAATGGTGCCCTCGACCTGTCTTTGACAGATTAGACCAGAACAAAAAAGATTCTAGTCAATAAACAGCCTCCATAGGCCGGAAAGGATAACAAATTGGCTCCAAAATGCGTTTAGTGAAAGTTTAGAATCCAGGATTTAGAAATATCCTCATGATTACGGAGGCGTAGCAAAGCAGACTGTATCGCAGAAGTTCCCGGGTTATTTGAGAGATATCCGTAGAAATTGCAGTTGTTTCACATACGGAGCAGGTGTCTTATACCTCGTCGTACCGGAACCATCTAAATTGATTTGAAATCTATAATGTGAAAGACAACTAGCCCCAAAGCCTTCTTTTCCTCGCTTTTTCTCTTAGTTTGCAGCTTACTAAAGTTCGATTTTGGACTAAAAATCTCAGCTTATAGAAAAGCAGAACAACCAGAATAACGTCAAAGTTGAAGGTTGTCAATGATATGCTCATAAAGGATGTGCCGGCCTATGAATTGGAGATCAGGGGACAACTGGACCGTGGAAACCATCAAGAACACGCTTCAAGTTTCCGTAGGAGATAAACCATAGAGCATGATACTCCTCATGCTGTTCGGGTAAAGGTATGGGGCTTCCAATGGCCACTTGGACTGAACCTTTTTATCTCCAGGTCATCTTATCTGGTATCACTATGGTCTATGTGAGGTCTATGTGTGTCTAATCACCCTTGAAAGAGCGACGGTCCTATTGCTGGAAGACTCATCCGTAGCTTGAGCTTCCTGCTTCAGGTTGTGCTTAATGGTCTCAAGATCGTTCCATTCAGAATCCTAAGCCCGGTCATCCTTCAGCACCACCTTTAATTTGGTGCCCAACCGAAGCTCTTCGCATTCGAAGACTGTCTGCTTATAGAAATCGGCCGACCATTGAGCTTCACACGGTATCATAGCTCTTTTACACAAGTCCGGATCATTCTCCATTGTCGGAGGATACGACCTAGCTTTCTGCAACTTAAACCAAAACTTGAACATAGCCGGCTTTTTCTCAGCCCAGTTTTTCGCAGAGAATATCCCATCTTTTTAAATGGCACCGATTAGAGCCCAAATGAGACGTTCTATACACATCTCGTTGAAAGGCCGACTTCGCCCTGGAGTAGTCGCCATTATTTTAGACTTCTTAGAAATTTGTCTGCGGTGATTCTTTTGAAAT
Source organism: Nemotelus pantherinus (assembly GCA_963978885.1). Lineage (NCBI taxonomy): Eukaryota > Metazoa > Arthropoda > Insecta > Diptera > Stratiomyidae > Nemotelus > Nemotelus pantherinus. The sequence goes on from OZ022266.1 coordinate 9,621,956, forward strand.
GATAAAAATATATGGTTCAAATATTTACCACTTAAAAAAGGCAAATTAAAAAGATTTAAAGCATATATGCTAAAAAATCCGAAAAATGCTGTCGTCGGATTATAAAAAAATCTTGAGCTTGATGCGTTTTATTGAAACAACACTTTCTAAATGCATCGAACGTTAATGCTTTCTGTTTCAGCGCAAGAGAACATGATTAAATCTTGTTACTTCTTTGTAGTTCTTAAGCAATCAAATCGCGCCACAGCTCCAATTTGAAATGGATGATGAATTTAAAATAGATGTACCCACACTGGGCGCCAAAATAATATACCCCAGAAAATCAATAACTTTTGAAATAACTGTAACTTTGTCTTCTTTTAACGTTTAAATTAATTTCAGTTCCATAAATAACTTGAAAAAAACAAATACAATTTAATCCGAATAAAGCTTTTGAAGGAACATCGCATTTCTTAGAAAGAAACAATATGCAATTACGATTTAATGTGTCATTTTCAGTCATCTTCTTGGAAAATCTCCACGGAACGTTTTCAACGATTTGTATACATGCCGAGGTTTCCAAGAAGCTGCTGATAACATCCAATTAAGCTGACGAATAATGAATGAATTTTCCGGATAAGCTCGATCCGAAATTTCACCATCCGCACCTTAACTCCTCTCAATCATCAAGCAGTTTACATGCTAACATGGAAACTCATTAGCATTAGCTTGTCCTTTCAACCGTTGTTTTCGCTCGACTGGCGTGAATAATAACGAAATCAACCCTAAACGTATGTACATACATACTCGTACTTTTCACTATTAACTTAACTCCAGCAAACGAACCTCAATCGGATAAAGTTAACGTCATATGATTCAACAACATGAGGCAAGTGTGTGCACTGAGTATCAGCAGAAAATTTCAATTTACATAATGAAAAGCATTAGTATTTCCATCAAACAACTGCAAGCTTTACTCTGTAACCAGAAAATATTCATTACATATCGCAATCAGATGCGATGGGAAATTCGTACAGAAAATAAAAATGATGTAAAAGTTAATGTTAAAAACCGTTTTGTGCGGCTAAAATTTAACTTGAAGTTTGGCCAGCAAAAAAGATTGAAGGTTTTTTGCATGCTCTATCAACAATTTCCACAATTTATTTTCATTATCCAAAAATTCTACTCATTTCGCACCAATTTTGAACGTCCGGACCACTCTGTTGAGCATCAAAGTGACATTTGATATCATTTGAATTTCAAAATTGAATTGTCAATACAATTTCTTAATGAAAAACGAAGTGGATAATCATACAGAATTCGAAAATTGAAGTATTCGATAGTTTAATCTGTCAATACTCAGTAGTGTCTCCTTTTGTCTCAACTATCAAAACTTTCACTTCAAAGAATAACTAGATTGTCACCATTTATCTTGACTCGGACCTTAGTACTAGGCTTAAGCAAAAAAATTTGTACGCGAATAAAATCACTTACGGCTCCCTTGAGTAAAGTTGTAATGTTCTGTTTGTACAAAAATCTTATTTTTTGCCACGTCGTCGGTTTGAAATGAAGATGATTGGCTATAAAATAGCTTGCGTATAATGAGAATTAATATGGAATTATGCAAAAAGGTAGGTATAATGTGCGAAGTATGTTTTGTTTTTCGTGGAAGAGGCTGAGAGGCAAGGTGGCACACTGGTATCATGCAAGGCAATTTGCACCCGACTGTGAGGACGAACAATAGCATGATTGAATGTTCGAAATTGGATCCATTACTTCAGCTATCGTGTTACGTTTGAACTTGTTTGCGATAGCAATGAAATTCGACCTTGATATGTGCCAAGCAATAAAAGCTATTGAAACAAAGTAAATATTTGAAGTTAACTTGCGACTGAAAGTCGTAGGTGCGTTGTTCCGAAATGCTAATATTCGATTTCGAGTAGGTATTCTAAGTTTTTTTTTTAACATAAAAAAGTGAGGAGGATAAAAGTGCGAAATGAGGGTAGATGCTTTTTGACGACGAATTACCGGAAGGAGAAAACATAAAAGATGGAATGAGAATGAAGAGAGTCCAGGCATCAGTTATTTTGATTCCAAGCTATCAGGATGGGTAGAGAGTATTTGCGATGACAACGAACTGGACCACGACATTTTGAGCCCTATAGTCCCATCCATCCAAAAATAACGTAGTAGAGTCCAATGAAAAGTGATGCATTTGTTTACTTCAATCTTATTCCAATCCGAAATATTAAAATCTACCATAGTAGTAAAATGGCTCTCCTATCTATCAACTTGGTCGAGTCTGACGGCCTTTAGTGCTGAAGGGCAGCGCTGCTAGCTTTTCTCAGGGCAAAGGGGCTTAAATCTCAAATAAACGTAGCCCAAAATCAGCCCGTATGAAATCCCACATTCCCTGATAATGCCAATGCTTCTAATCCACGAAAATTTGCGACGCCTTTTCAAAATTCTTATCTTCTTTTATTTCCCAACGCAATACTATTTCACCTTGTCATGCTCCCTTTCATTCACACCACTTTGATTCACCAATTCTATAGAAATTGAAGCCTTACTACAGTACCTTGATGTTAATATCGGTTGTGGTTGTGATGGTATCCTGAACCTGTTGGCCAAGTCATTTTCATCATTCTTGTGTGTTCCTTTATCTAGCTTCTTCTCTGACTACTGCCCATGCAGCTGGAAAACTGCGTATATTTCAACCATCGACAAGTTTCATAATTTTTGCTGGATTTCCAACTATTACCCCATTTTTCACCTTATCATTATCAAAGGTAGATCTCCCACCTCTAGTCTTATAACCTTCACTAACTAGATTGTTTCTGCTTTGGACCAACAGAAACAAGTGAATGTAATATATACCGATTTTTCTAAAGTTTTTAAATTTGTTCATCACAAAATTCCGCTTGAAAGTTTGGAGCTTAGTTCCTACTTTTGATGGTACTAGTGCTGCAACTGCGTATGTCGCCATCTCTTCTCCTTTCCGTCCGCGTTCCAGAGCTCCACAGTATTCATTTCTTGACCCGTTATTATTCCTAGCTTACGCCAATAACCTTCCCCCATTTGTTAATTCTCGCTGCACTTGTTCGCTGATGACTTCAGGGTGCTCAGAGTAACTGCATTCAGCTATAACATGATCTTTGTATTCTCTAAGACTGCTGCTCCGAAAACCATTCTTAATTTCGCTACGTATCATTTCTTACGGATGTTTACAATTTTAAAGACTTTGGTGCGTTCTTTGATACAATGCTCAAAGCCAAAGCCTTTCGTTTCTCCGGCTTTAGATGCTCCTTTCCTTTTGCTGGCGTCTCTACCTGTTGTGATCTGTTTTCGTCATCTCTACCTCTTGTATTATTCGGAGCATTCTAAAATTGGTAGTCAAGTCTAAATATCTTGATATTGCGGTAAAACACGTTCGGCGTAGGTTTATTTTGGGAAGTTCTTATTTAAATTTCTCATCACTGGCTGTCGGTATAGTGATTTCCAAATTCCAAACTGGGATCTTCGTGGCCTATAGGTGGAAATTTTGCTAGAGAGTAGAAATCTCACATAACCCTCGGCTAGGGAACGGACAGAACAGCAATTATGAATGTATTCATAATTGCAATTCAAGAATTTAGCATGGCAATTTGAATTGCCTACTGCAATATTGTCAATTGATACCATTTGCCTCGGCTATTGATTCTACGAGGAAGCATATTAGCTTTATAAAGAAATGTCAAGATGCTCACTACCTACTATTTTTACTACTTTACTCTTATGTGCTTAATAATATCCGGAGGTAATGCTTGAATTGGATTTTGGATAGGATCTCAACTATAAATGTAGGCTTCAATTTTAATTTCAATAGCATCAGCTTGGCTTTGAAATCTACCTTTATCAGTATTTTTGAAAAACCTGTCTACGTTTCAAAATAATGAAACAATCCAATCTTCCCAGACGTAAGGCCTTATAACAAAATATGTGTATAAAATTTTCAGAAATTCCAAGCACAATATCTCAAATAATACTTAAAATTAATAAAATATTGTCTCTAGTCATTTTTTACTCAAATGCCATACATATTCCACCCTCTTTCGACCCTCGATTTACCTTCCCTCAAATTGCAATTGAATAACCTTCAATGAATCTCTTACATCCGAATCAGCAATGCACGTATTCATAACACCACCTACAACACATCAGCTAAGTGCACTATCATTATTTCGCAATAAACAACCGGTGCGAATGTAGGCAATTACTTTTCAAGGAGCCTTCGTACAACATCACGAATTGTCAATAATACGTAGTGAAACTGATGAGTGAATTCCTGCGGTTGCCATCGAAGCAACTCCTCTGTTTGGGGGTCCCACCAGTTGTATAGATTTTGGGAAAACGTTCAGGCCTTAATGGCACGCCGTCATGCAATCTAAAAGAATTCTCCGATGTATTCGCGAATTCAAATATCAAAATATCGCGTTCGGTGCGTTCATCGTAGCTATATTGATTCTCGAAACAGCAATAATATCGTTTCTAGTCTGCAATTCGATGTTGCTTTCTGTTGCCAGTCCTGCGGATAATACTTATGTGTGGGTCGGTGTTTACCTTGCGAATCTTCGGCATTATTGTTGTTTTCTACGTAAAAGTCTACGGAATTGAATTATAAGTTCAAGGATTACACACAGCAGCTGCGATGGTTTCCGTTTTAGAAAGTAATCGCAAGAAACAGGAGAAATCAAAAGACGAGTTGTGGAACCAGAAGAAATCTTCGGAGAGTTGAATGAGTTTAGTCAATGTGACGTACCCAGGAGAATTCTTGGAGCTCAATTGTTCCCGTGTGTACAAAAGTGACTCGAACCTCCGTCTGATATTATCCAATGACCTGTTGTTTGCTCCAATTCACACCCAAACTGCGTATCGGTTTCAACTTGATGGTCTTGGAAATAGCTCTACTTAATATCGAAAGTCACTTTCACTTATGGACGGGAAGTTCATCAAAGTCAACCCAACTCCTGTCGTTATAATCGTGATTGTACGAATGCAGTCCATTGTCGCCGAACAAGCGAATCCCATTACGGGGTCGTCTCCGCTAAATGTATCCTCCGCTGACTTCATCACAATTCACATGTCACAGACATCGTGTTTCGTGCGCTCCGTCAATCGTAACAGAACCAAGGTTTTATTGTTTCGTGCGAATGACTTGAATCGCTCGGATGTCTTTGCAGCCATAAACGCAATATCATGACAGCGAAAATAATTGATTCTCTTTCTACATTATTAATTTTTATCGTAAACAACAATCACTACAATTCTTTGCGTTATGACCTTGGAACGGGTAAGGACGACTGAGCGTTGTCGAAACTGATGGGTTGGGGGAAGTTATTTTATTCTCAAATTTGATTTATTATGAATTTTTCATAAAATGTTTGATGGAAATACTGGTTCAAGGTACGATGGTGATGGATGTGTGTTGCTGATATGAAAAGGATAGTGTGCAGGAGAGATATGTGAGCTCTTTGGATATGTGAACTAAAAATGTATTTATTCAGAAAGAAAAGTTCGGGCAATCTCGCAATGATCTTTAATTCATAGATGGCTTGAATCGTCATAAACAGTTGATGATGATGGATGATGAAGTTTATTTTCAGGGTAGGTATGGAGCACAGAAATTCAGAATGTATAAATCATGAATCGCTTATGGAACAAAAAGAGATCATTAACACACAGGCTATGTCGATGAAATAGACTTTTGTGTTATGATGAGCGATGAAATGATACTAAATACATCTTACCTGTATGACATGAGTGATGATATCTTTGTTGTTCTCATAAATTATGGCTAGGTATTTATGCCAGGACTGATACTTCGAAATTGGATATCTCTATATTTAATTTAACTATAAAATATCATGGCCTTTTCTGAACATATATTGCACTATTTGCGGTGGCCTGTCGTAAAATAACGTTAACAGATTGCTATCATTTTTACATTAAACATTTTTTTCACAGCCCTTTCTTCTCCTTTGGTACATTGATTCTTTCAGATTCGTTGGATCTAGGATTTGTTTCTTACAACTTTCTTAAGTTTCAAGTTTCTGCCCTTAGTTCGTATTGGACTCAGATCTCTAATCCAAGAACAATTCACAGCGTCATCGGTACAACTCTTATGGGCCATTTAGACAAGCGTCCATGCGTCCACGCGTCCATGCGATCTAGCGTGTTTTGCTTACACGAGTCAATTTGATTTTGTTTATATAGGCGGGTCTAAAGCGAAGGAGGTGGAGTATACTGATTCATGTACAATCGATTTTATAATGATTTCTTTCGCTCAGTGGCATGTGTGGATGATTCGCTGATGATCATTTAAATATATGTAATGTTGATGATTATTTTATTATGTGATGATGTGGATAATATTTTTCTTGCATCTTTACGTGCAGGACTATTACGAAAAAAATTAGAATGCATACGAATATCTAGACACAAACAATTTTATATGAAGGTATATATAGTCATATGGATAAATATATACAATTGTCTGCTACCAATTTATTTGTTCGGAAGGAAGAAAAAAATTGGGAAAAATTGAGGAATGGGAATTATTAATGTTTTAAAATTGATCACGAAGATGTTTTCAAACATAAATTATTATAATTATTATAATTCAAATAATATGAAAATAAAAAAAACCATCGTTGCAAGCGTGTAATATCCATCCTCTTATCAATTCATCCATCCACTTATCACCTCGAAATGACAAAGAGCGAAAGTAAAACAATTAAGTCAATGGTATATCAGTCACCGTAGCCGACCACTTTCGCTTTAGCCCCGCCTTCAAAAAACTGGATTTGAGTTGACTTGACTCGTGTAATCTAAAAACGCTTGGACGCGTGGACGCATGGACGCTTGTCTAAACGGCCCATTAGCAATTTTCTTCTATGGAAAACCTGTCAAGCAGGAACACAAAACATATCATTGCAGTTTTTAATTTCGAAGAAAAGTTTAGCGAGAAAAGTAACCTTTGCACCATACTTCTCTTTGTAATTCGCGTTGGTAACCTTTACACCATACGTCTCGCGGTAATTCGCGTTGATCTGGAGTATGGACACTGTAATATGATTCTATCATACTCCATTGCACACAGAATCCACAACTCTCTACTATACTATTTAACATTCACATCAAAATATAAAAAAAGCCTAGCGCATCAGAACAGCTAGCAAACAGATTTTCGAAGAAATTGTCTTTGAGTGACTTAAAAATGTGGAAAGAAGTAATACACTTCTTTGTAGTCTCATATGAACCATTTCTTACTCAAAGTAATAAAAATCATTTTCTCACAGCATCTCCTATAACACAAATGTTCAAATGAAAAAGCTCAGTACCATAACAAACTCATCCTAGAATCAACCTATCCTTTGAATTTTCATCCAGGAATATCATCGAAAGTTTCAGCGATTAACCTATGTCTGGGGTTGCCATCCGAAAAATTTCGAAAACTCGGAAAATTTTAACATTGGTTGCTTATTTTATTGTAAATGCTTTGCATATGAACACAAAATGGAAGCATCTATTTGTGCAATATTTACGAAAATGTCTGGTGCTGGCAATCCTGTGTTAGCACCACAGCCAAAAATATAGCAAATCTGCTTCAAGCTAAGATAAACCCACTCTGTGAATTTCATTTCGATTGGGTGACTACGCTGAAAATTAAAGAGGTGAAAAGATTTTTAGGGTTACCACCCTCAAAACTTTTCAAATATTTGAATTTGTTGTTAATTGTCATTGCAGGATCATTCCAATTTGAAAATTTGCCAAAGATGCCAAAAAATTACAAAAATCGCCATAGCTGGCAACTCTATTCTAAGTTTTCAAACAAATTTCTACCAAATGTGGTCTAGAGTAAGGTCCAAATACTGAGAGAAATTTGTTAAAATGTGATGGTTGAATCGGAAGCTATGGGGCAAAAAGCAGTGTTTTTTCCTCGGTGATTTTTCAAGATGGCACCACTGCCACAGGATTGCCTGCAAAAATCACTTCTACCAACATGTCCTGTAAATTTCATAATGATCGGATTATCCGGGCGTGAGTTCTCGTGCAAATCGGAATTTCGAAAATTTCAAATCGAACAAAAAAAATCCTTGCCTACTTTTAGGCAGTCAGCACCCACACACGGCTCAAAATATTCAATTATTTATAATAGGCAAGCATAAAAAATAATAAGCTTTTTTTAACAAAAATTTACTCTGCATAGAAACATACGAGTGCCTGAAAATTCACTAAAATGTCCGCTGCCACCAAAGGGTTGAAGGTATCTTGATTTTAGCAAATCAAGGTCCTATCCACTATATAAATCTGTCCTCCGAAAATTGCAGATCAATCGGAGAGGCCACACCAGGGATTATCTCCTTTAATCATTTTGCTGATATATATACAGTCAGTCACATGGATATTGGCACAGATAATGATTTCCTAGAAGTACTGCAATTTCACATTAGAGCGCATGATAATACGTCATTTTATAGTTAGAATTGAACGATGAAAACTGTTATTTAAATGATAGTTTAACTTATTTTGCGATTTTATCAAACGATATAATAATAAAATAATAAAATGTGGTTTGGGTCGAAAAAATAGTCACGTAGTTATTGAGAGACCCGCATTTCTCAGCACCGTGAAGTTGGTTTCCTTTGATTTGACACGTGTTCTGCACTTGTTTGACTTAAGACGTTGTGGTGTTCTCTGTTGTTCAGTGATTTAAACAAAGTTGAAATCATTTGTTGTTCGTTGTGATTAAAAAAAACTGGGTGAAAGCCAAAATTTATCATTCGATCGTCGAAATTTGATCATTGAACACCGAAAAGCATATAAAAGTTATGAAGAGGAAGGCGTTGTTGCACCAAAGAAGCACTCAGGACCAACAAAAAAGCTAACTGACCCGGAATGCAGTCTTGTTATGACAGAAGTCCGCAAAAATCAAAGGATCAGTCCACCTATGCTCGCAGTAAAGTGGGAAGAGTTTCGTAAAAAATCTGTTTATCCAGAATGTGTTCGGCGTGCTATTCGGAGCAACAGTAATCATGGTCGGGTTTCCAGGAGAAAAAAAACCATTGATTAGTGAGACTAACAAGAAGAAGCGATTAGTCTTTGCCAAGGAGCATATTTCAAAGCCACCTGAGTTTTCGAGAAGCGTAATATTTGAGAGCAAATATAATTTGTTTTGGTCAGATGATCCGCAGAAAATATGGCGAAAGACAAATACGGCACTTCAAAAGGTAAAATTGACATCTACAGTAAAACATGTCACAAATACCTATTGTCATTAATTTTGTTTGTTAATATTTTTTTTGTTTTACCGGCGGAGCATTATAAAATTTTCGAAAGATAATATTAAAAACTAAACTTCTAAAAAAATTTTAATTTAGCCTACACAGTATCTTCGTATCACCTAAAAACATGTAGTTTCACTTTGTATCGATATTTTTCCAAGAAAAGAAAATTATCTAAATTTAAAACTGTAATACTCTCATTATTATATTCAAAAATCGCCAAATATTATTTATCCCGTCGAACACAATATTGCCTCTAACCGAACATGAATTTTTCCAATACAATTAAGGCCAACAGCAGAAAACATCTCATTTATTCATTTCCTAAACATCCGACCAAAAAGCACTTTTAGCTCGCCAAAGACTCGAATTTGCATAAGAACATTAAGAACCCGTAAAAGAAATATGGATCGGGTCATTACCAGCCAAACTTTTCGAAATCATCATCAGAGCAAAAGGCACAGCACGAAAGCATACAGTATTAATTTCGAATTTCGAACGGACTAGAATGGCTCGAAAAAACGACTTGTTCCTTCCTCGTTTTCAAGGAGCCGCCACGAATTATTGAGCACAGTATGAGGTTAGAGCCATGAAATATGGATGGTGGTAATACGAGGGATGGTCAAAGAAGCAAACGCAGGCAGTCAAGTCAGCCGAAAGACCAACCGCCAGTCTAGAGGGAGCATCGATTGCATGTCGGCATCGGCGGTAGCATTCTCCCACGAGGAGCTAGCTTTTGTTCGGGTTTTTTCTTCGTCTGTTTTTGGTTAGGTCAGGTCAAGTGATTATGTAAATTGCGAGAGCGGTTGGCGAGCGTGAAGACAAAACAGAAATTTCCAGCTTAAATCGGTCTAGTAATTATTCGACACCCCCTCGACAGGATCTAGTCAGACACCTAACGATAAATGCTTCGTTCCGAATCGAGGTTGACCAGTGCTATGTATTTACATCTTGCAATCAAATGGCGGAAAGTTTTCACTCTGAATGTTTGCATTCGCGTCTGGTGTATTTTGAATTGAAATCGATGTTTAATGGAAATGAGATAGGAATTTGAGCTGAGAAGTTTTTTTATGACAATCTGATTTGGTTTTTTTTTAAAAATTATCTTTGGAGACAGGAGCAATGAAACTTAGGCGACGATTTTATTTTCGAACATAATTTTCCTGATTTAATTTTTCGAGTTTAAGGATTTCATCGTGAAAATTATTTCTGCTATGTATTTATGAGATACAGAAGATACGGAATGAGAAAAATGTTTTTTTAGCAGATTATGACTAGAAATTATGAATAATGCATACACAATTTCAATACAGAAATGTCGATCGCTTTTTAAATAATTATTTATAGAGAATTTGTAGTGGTGACGTAGCACACAGTGCGATTCGCTATCTTGGCGCGAGAGATAATGGCCGCTCCTGTTCTATTTAATTGCAAAGTTTAAGCAATACTCTTAACTGTCAATAGTTATAAGTAAGAAGGCGTTGAATTTGAATCAGTTTTGAAAAAGAAACAAGTGCAACCAAAACCTCCATAGGAGTGGGCTAGTAAATCGTGCGGGTTCGACCTATTCCTTGAGTCTATTGTCTTTGTTAGGACCTGGATCTCGAGTTTAAAGATTGCAAATAATAGGGTTAGGATAAGGATTTGCACAGATAATGGTATTAGAGCATAATTGCAACAGGTAAGAGGACAAAGGTGAAGATGTTGCGCTTTGATAGAGGTTATTACTTCGCTAATAGTGATCATATGACCTGAAATGGAGGGAGGTGGCGTTTCGGAATAGGAGGGCCGTATATAGAGATCGATCTTTTTAACTGCTTGTTGGTGATTACTTGCACGTTTGAGGAGAATATGGAGTTTAGCTTAAAAGTAAAAGGTGGTATGCTGGGAATGCTTTGTTCAGACATGATTGAATATGATGTTGCTGAAGAAACTTAGAGAGAATTATATTTGACGATTGTGACAAACTGGAGGTCAGTGCTGTGTTTTTCACTTCGATATATTTAGCTAACGTCAGATAGGTTTTCAAATGGATAGGTTTATATGCAGTGAATTTATCGCCAGAGAGTATGCTACAGTTTGAAGTCAAATCGCCTTTTAATATTTTGCGGTCAGCTATCCTATTGATTTTCTTGAATATATCACGGCCAGGAACGACTTTTCGAGACGTTGACCATGAAAAGAATACTGATAACTTCGATCCAAGCAGAAGTGTTTTTATATCGATTATTATCCGTGTTGAAAAATCGATAGTAGATGTAGGCAAGACGTCATCTTTATCATTTAGGCTTTTTGTAAAAAGTAAAGTAAGAATAAACTCGACTTGATGTAACACAGCCGGGAAATTCTACCACCAGAAGGCGAATAGGTGGTAGCAGAAGTCGAAAGTTGAAAAAAAATACACAAAATTACGCAAAAAATACACGAGAAGACAACACAATTAAGAAAAATAAACAAAAAAACCGCAAAAGCAAATACAGAACCACAAAAACATAAACATACTAGCTTAACATCTATCGGCAAAATTCATGTAACAGCTGTGTGGTACATCAAGTCGAGTTTTACCGTGATTAGTTCCACGACTCATTTTACCCCTGATTTAAATCAGGTACCTAATCAGAGCTAGGTAAACTAAAAGCTTGGTGCGCGGCCCATCATCGGAACCTGGATTCGGACCTCCCACACAAGAAACCAGTGCTCTACTCACTAGGCTACTCAACCTTCAGCCCTATCTAAAGCCATGTAATATCGTGAGGAAGATCACGAAAAGCGAACTTGGTAGATTTTCTTGGTATACTAATATATCAATAACGGAAGAGACGATTTGATGGAGGTTTTCGAAAGTCTCATCATTTTTAGGGGGCGGAGATTTCACGGGAACTAGAAATTGATGAGGTCCAACATCAGTTGAAAATTGTTGTTGACTCTATCGTAAAGAATGAAGAGGTCGAGGCCTGCGGTCAGGAAATCAAGGCCACACTTCCATAGCATCCAACGGAAGCATAACTGATCATCAGGTACATCGTCATGGCCTTGGCATTTGAAAGCGCCAGAATGTAGCAAGAACTAAATTAGGCTCGAAAACACGAAGATGTAGTCGATAACCGATGAGTGACGGAAGGTTGGTTCTAGCGGAAAGATGAGTTTAATTATACTGGATGTGCTCCGCAGTTATTACCGTTGCTAACGAGCGAAATCACCCTCGAAGGCAAAATCAAATAAGTATACTATCGTTAGGATTTTGCTGAGATCCTGAGCCAATTCAAAGCGCCTGATGTGGTGGTAAGAGTATATGCTTACAAATGCAGCTTGGTCATTCTCTATTTAGAATCAGATCGCATCGATCACCCTTAGTCTTGTGGTCAAATGCCTTTGCGTTTCAATTTGCTTTTTGGCAAGAAGTGCTGTTCCTAATTTACTGTCGTTTGGATCATCTAAGATGTCGTCATGGATGATATTGTAATCATCATAGGTTGTGCCTTATTTAACGCAGAAGTAGTTCCTCTTATTTGTTATTTTGTTTCATAATATTTTTTAATTTTTTTATGACTTTTTTACTTTCTGCCGCAAAGTGGCTGACATATGAGACACCAGACGGAACAGTATTATGAACTACTGCTGTCACGAAATCATTTTTACGTACTTTTTCCAAACTGGCAGCATTCCGAAGTTTTTCTATTTTTTTTTTGCTTCCGGGCTGCTTCTATAGCTGGCTTGATGGCCCGTTACTTTGAAGTAACACAGTAAATTGTCTCAGAACCTTTAGGGTGCATCGCAGTCTATACTTGCTAAGTTGCACTTGATACAACGCGCACTAAAGCCGCGATTGAATGGAGTATTTCCAAAACAATGGCAGCTATAACACTGCATTGCTTCACGCTAGAAATTTGATCGCCTAACTGTTACTTTAACTCACTGAGTAAAATACATGTTTCTCATTATGGAAGGTGTGAACACCTTTTAAGAAGACCATCGTCTTTTTTAACGCTCTGTGGCTTGTATGTACCCTGAGAAATACAAGATCTCACCTCTTCTGCATAGCTGCCAGCACAAAGCTAGAGTTTGGATTGCCCTAGAAATTCAAACACGAAATGGTTGCGGACGTTCGCGGTGAATTTTTGAGATAATACAGAGCTTGCTTAGTCTTGCTCCTTGTTGTATTCGATTGTGTTCAGAGCACCGATCGCCACTGTGGCCAATTGAAACTAAGTAATCCGAGTAATTTAAAATTTAGTTTGACACCAAACGATATATTTTCAAAAATAGAACGGAAGATACTAACGGCAAATCTGCCCTCCAATCAATTCCTAACGTGTCAACCAATTTGATTTGATTTTTAATTAAAAATTAAAATTTTGAATATATTTCCTAACAAATTTATCGGCATATTCAAATTACGCACCTGTACAGTGAATGCATTGACCGATAAGTAAGGATAACAAACTTTACAATCCTTCCACGTTTTGATATGATCGTGCTATAGAAAAAGGCACATTTAATAACGTTTATCTTGAAGAGACTCAAAAGCAAAAGCATATCATTAAATTAAACTGAAATAAGCTTAAATGAGAAGGAAATGAACATCTTTTGAAGGCATGACATTTTCACTTACTTCTTAATCAGTTCTGATATATTTCTGAATGAAAAAAATTTCAACAATATGAAATATTTCCGTGAGCTCAATTAGATAGGTAATTGTTTAAAATTGAGAAGTTGTTGCTTGTTATCTACTCAACAAACTACTTCAAAGCTACACCTTTAATTGAATCTGACTGTATTAAAGTCAGTTTAAATCACATTCAAAGTACTTAAATGAATTAGTGAACTGTGTGAAATTAGATTGAACACAAATTACTTTCAAATGGGTCTAATAAATTTATGAATGAAATAATTTATTACTCTTTGTGAATCATTTTAAAAATGCAACATTTCATTGTCTCGCTCTCTAAAAATATATTATCAATTTCACTTATAACTGAGTTTAAGTAGCTACAGCTACAGTATATTAAAGCCGATTGTGGCCCCAGTGTCTATTGCTGTAAATGCGATATAACTTTGTATTTTTATTGTGGTAAATTCTATGAATGCAATCAGGCGTAAAAGCATTATTGAGTCAAAAAAATATAACAAATAAACCAAAAATGAAGTACATGACAACAAGCATCTATATTCAAAATTATTTTTAGTATGATTCTTATGCGTCACGATATACATAACACAGGACAATAAGCATCCATTTTTTTGAAGTATTCAATGTATTTTTTTGTTTGCTCATTTTATGAAAGACCATGGACAAATTGAGCAATGTTGTGAATTCATTGAGTTTTATATGGAATCATTTTTTATAACAGGAAAATCGTAAGTAAGAGAGAGACAGAGAAGAAATTCACGAAACATCGAGTATAGTGAAAGTTTATTAGAACTCTCGGAGAGTGAAAAATAGCAGGTAAATTAAATTTCGGCTTTGAATAACAACAAAAAAAGAAGGCATTCGAATGGTTTTTTTTAAAATGATTTGTATCCGGAAGCTATAAATGAATTAAAGAAGTTTAACTTTGCTGGGTCTTGTAAAGCGAGTATGCAGTTACGACATATATCTTTATTTGTAAAAGTCGGCGAGTGAACTGTCAGGCAGGCGGAGACTAAAATAAAATATTTCTAAGATCTAAGACTACTTGAAGCCTTGTGAAGACTGACAAGCTTAACACTTAAACCAAAAGCACATATGTAGCTTAACGTTAAGATTGTGGTGAAATTTATGGCAGACCGAGAGGCTCGCCACTACAGTGGCCTCACTGTACTTCGATTGGTTATAACTTTATATAGAAACATCAGATCATTGCAAAAATTGCAGGATATTTTAATGTTGATTAGGAATAGACATGTGTATTTGAATATGCGGGCGAGCCTGTAGTAACAGAAGGCACCTGAAAAAAATCCTTCGAATAATCGAGCAAACGATGCATAAATTCAATGCTTTGTAGACAAGGTGAGTTTGAAATTTTCAAAATTTTGCTTCCGACAAGAATGGTAACTCTTTGCCAAGGTATCTAGTTTTTCACCACCCGAAATTTTCAATCCATGATTGGATCCTTAGATCAAACTGAAATTCGCAAAATATTTAAAAATGTGTTATTTATTTAAAAATGTGGGCAACCCTATCAATGGAGTGATATATTGAAACATGGCCAGTAAAAAACCGTTTTCAAAACCTCTCCTCAACATCTTCGATACAAACATTAGATTAAAACTGAATTCAAACGTTAGGTTCACCTAATGGTAAGCCACGTTTTACAGATTTTTTACTACGGAATTCGGATAGGATTACTAGCTACAATGATTGGTCATTTTTGCACTAACATATGCTTCCAATAAATTTTTAAACTGAAACCACGCTACCATGAACATTAGTAATATGTTTACATTTTTAATTTTGTGTTGGCAACAACCCTGAAATTCTTTCTACCTTTATAATTTCTGATGTAGTGATTAAATTGAAACGAAATTCAGAGAGTGACTTGATCTCAACATAAAGCAAGTTCAATAAATTTTGTCAGCACGAAACATTTTTATCATTTCTCTATAAGAAGATCTTCAATAATTTTCCACATTATAAGAATAAAAATTAACAAAAATTCATTTTTCTTCAATTTTCAAATTATTTCGGATAGCAATGCGCACAATCTGTCTATAACTTTCCATTTAGTCTTCAGATCAAAACAAAGTTCATAGAATACGTTGGTCTTAACGTGAAGCAGATGTTTTTCAACAATATTCAATATGAAGCTAAATCGACACATTTTTCGAAAATTAGAATTTTTGGGGTTTTTTTTGCATTATCATTGACTTTTTTTTTGATTACATTATTTAGAAATTTCAATTAGTAATTATATGATATTCAAATAATAAATTAACATTCACTTTGTAGAATCCAAACCAGAATTTTGCATTTTATTTTCCATACCAAAAAGACAAAAGTCCCAACAGGAAATAACCTTTTGAATTTAGCAATCTTTGAGTGCTTTGGCAACAAAGAAAGCAGTGAAGGTTTTATATTCCCGCAGATAAAAACTTGTTTGTGGAGCTTGTGTCGCTTTGTAGTTTTTCGTGATAAAGGAAAGTTCGGATTGATCAGTGAGGTTCGGGCGATGGATATGTTTGGATTGAAAACCGAGGCATAAGCTTTGTCCAATTCTATTTTTCACCGAATGGCCCAATAAGGGAATTTCGTAAAAAGATATAAGCATTGGAAGACGCTCTTCTAGATCTTACTGGCAAACGTGGTGCCTTCAATGCGAGAGCTTTGGAGTGGCCGATCCCGAGTCAAAACAAAAGGGGGAGATTGATTAGGGAAATGGTGTCCAGACTGAGTATAGTCGTGGTGAGCAGGGGCTCAACACCAACCTACCGCAGACCAGGCTTCGGTGAGTCTATTCCCGATATAGCTCTTGTTTCGGAGACGTTGTCCATGATGGCAAGGTGCTAAAGAGTGATGGAGAAGTACACTGGAACTATATCACCTTCTGGTCTACCATGGCCAAAATTCGACGAGGCTGCGATGCGTCGATGCCACTTCGAAAGTCATTACCGGGCAATCAGAAGGCTTATTGGTGGACTGAGGAGATAGCGGAACTGAGGCGAAGAGCTCTAGCGTGCAAGCGTAGAGCAAAGCGGTCTATTGGACAGCCAGAAACGACTCAGAAAGAGGCAAAAAAGAACTGGGAATAGCTATAAAGCGGAGGAAAAAGCAAATGTGGCAAACTCTATCCGAAGAAGTGGACTGAGACCCATGGGGACAAGGCTACAATATAATATTCGGTAGGTTCAGCCACATGGGTCCCAACCTACCCATGGAGGCGGATGTACTGAATAATATTGTAGATTTGCTGTTCCCGGTTCCATGCTCGGACAATATTCCAGTAGAAGTTCTAAAAGTAGTGTTGGAAAGACACCCGTAAACATTACTATGTATGTATAATGAATTTTTCCTGGCGGGTGTCTTTTAGTTATCCTGGAAAATGGCACGACTTGTTCTGCATGCAAAGGGAAAACCTAACACACCATCAGCGTATAGACTTCTCTGCATGCTTGATACTGCGCGGAAACTTCTGGAAAGGTTGCTTAAACCTCGACTAAAGGCGGCTATACGAAGAGCTGGTGACCCTTCGAAAAACCAAAACGGATTCCGCAGCGGTTTTTCAGCTTCAACAATGTCTGCGAAGCTATTAGCGCAGTAGATCGGCAGAGGCCGCTTGTCATCAGGCTAGACTCATGTTTTTGGTAACGCTGGACGGCCTAACGCTTTTAACTCGGCGAGATGGATAGATTTATGAAGCGAATGCAAAACCGTTACAGCTGGAGCAGCACAAGAGTCCATTCTTAGGCCAGACCTATGGAATATTGCCTATGATGGTCTCTTTTCCGGAAGCCGTGCTCGTGGTGGGTTATGCCGATGATGGTCGTGGTGGGTTATGCCACTGTCATCAAATCTAGTAATCCTCACCTCGCCCAACGTAAACTCAGCCAAGTAATGAGAAACGTTGAGGGCAGGATGGAAACCCATTGTCCAGGATGGAAACCCATGCTGACGAAAAGGAGGATAACAACCATTAGCATGGACGATTAGGCTAATTTGCGCCATAAAACATTGGCTTAATCGCGACCACGGTGAAATAAATTTCTACTTGTGCCAGTTTCTGTCGGGCCCTGTGACGCTAGAGTCAGTCATGGTAATGATGATACGGTTAGATGACGACTGCTCAGTCGTGTCAGCGTATGTGAAGCTGGTATTGCGCTTCAAAAAAGAGGAAAGATGACTCATAGATTCCAGAAAGCCAGACAGAACGGAAGTAAGCCAGTGGGACCCCTGGTAGCTGCTGTATATGCGACCGTGGTTCCGGCTCGGATTTTCATGGTCGGCGGGTGATGGTTTTTAGTGAGTACGAATCTCACATAATCCTTAATCGTTTACAGGATACCTATTGAAAGTTTTTCGATACCCGCTCAAAAAAAAAATGAAGAAACCAAAGCTAAGGAAAAGCTCAATAATTGTTTGTTTGCTCAGTTTGATAGGACTAATGTCAAGATAAGGAAAACACAAAGGGCTAGAGGTAGAATAAGTGCTAATAGATACCTGAATGAGCTTTTCTAATGACTTATTATCCATCGTTATTTTTCCGGTCGATAAGCATGCTTTTTGAGCTACAGGATTTTCAAGCATGTACTCATTTTTTTAATTTTCGTACGTTTTAGTTTATTTTAATGTTAAGCTTTGTGAATGCATCAAAATCAAGCTTAAGGACTTATAATTTCAATCAAAATAAAGCTGGATATTAATTTGAAATGTGCCATTTTATGGAAGCAAAGATCTGATTCGAGAATTTTTTAAGCCACTAAACCCAATTTAAATATCACGTGTGACATCAAACAAAACACATAAAGCCTCTATAATTAACAACGATTCTGACACAACAATAGCATTGTCTTTCTCAAACTTTGCTAGCTCTGAAATTTTCTCTTATACACTTCATATTTTACCAATTATATGTTTTTTTTAAGATTCGAGTACTTTGAGGACTATAACTATTTCAAATACTTCTGAAAAATCAATTGATTCAAAATTAGTGAGATTAAGTTTCCGTTAAAATAACTGAGCGAACAGATTCTTGGATGAAAAAAAAATATTTATAGCATCCTGTCAAAGTCAAATGTTGAAAATTGACTTGCCTATTTGCAATCTGACGAAAACAAACTAAATAATTTTTCAGTCTATACTCTTATATTGCTCTTTTTTGCTAGTCACTATTTCGAAAATTCGAGAATATATGCAGGTTCATGAAAAACGGATGAACAATGACAATCTGGTTCTTCATAAAGCATTCTATAGAATTTTACCCGCACGGGGCGCTACAATTGTTCACACATATTATCGAATGTATACATTACATGAACTAGATTGTTCACTTTTCCGATACATTGTTCATCTCAACATACTTTTTCTGACGTAATTCTACTGAAAGTTAACACGTGGAGAATCCTGCCTTCAGGTTACATTTAGACAATGGTGTACTGATGTTTTTACGTGTATTTACGAGCAACGTTACAATAGTCTTTGATATCTGATATCTCCTGAAGATAAAAATGGCCTAAAAGCGAATGGGTTATTATTGATAATAGATTAGATGGCTTTATGCCAAGGGCAGAAAATAGACACAACTTCCACGATGAAAGATAAAAAAATATAAATTCAGTTATTTGAAATTAACATGCAGTTTACATTGCTAAGAGAATAAAAAAAAACACATATTTGCGATACAAAAAACATCACACATCCAGTTCAATTCAACAAAAATCCGCTCACAACGGCTCATTAATAATTTAAAGCGCAATTCTACAAGTATGCTATCGGCCTGAATTGTATTTCGCGAGAGCAAGGAAAGGCTTCGCAAACCAATTTACCCACTTGAAAACTCAAAACTCCCCAATTCACTTGTGTAGGAACAAGTATGCAAAAAGTATGTTAGCAAGTAAATATGCCAGATTGCGTGTTTGGGGAAAAAAAACACAAGTGCTCTTCATTATTTTATCGCGTACTGTAAAGTTGCTTCACAAACAACCGGAACCGACACAACCGACTTTCGAAAGGAAGCGAGAAAACGAGGTGTTTTCGGATGAACGTGTACGTCCGTACCTCTAAACATTACGCCTCGCGCTATTGGCATCGATCCAAACATCAATTTTTAATGCATGTACTTTGCATTATATTACGATTGACGGCGCTGAAATTACTCCGGCAGCGGAAGGAGCAAAGCATTCAGTATTGAACATAGAACAGCCGAAAGTCAGCCGAGCTGAATAGGCTAGCATTAAATTGTTGCAGCAATGTTCATCAGGACAGACCCTGGGTCCCGATGAATCATTGATAATTGTATGTATGCTGATATTTCTAGTGGATGTCGATCAACTAATACTTTCGAACAAGGTCATGGAAAACTGGTTGGGTCATCATTTATTATTGAGACAACACCCTTTGCTGTGGGCGAAATTTTATGAAATCGAACGAAATATACTTGCTGCGGTTTCGAAGCGTAACACTGTTTTGGCGAAACGAATTATTCAAACAATCTGTTTTTTGCGTTTCGCGAATAATATATGCGGGGCAGTCTACGCAAATAAAAATACAATTTGCATACATCATGTAAATAAGTTGCAGGGAAAGGAAATTATTCGAGCAGAATATCATGTGGATGATAAATCGGAACAAAGAGATGAATTAACAAAACTCTCCACCAAATTATACCGAGCTCGGCAGCCTGTGACTGCTTATTAAAACGCGCAACGAAGGATGTGTATACATACGTATGTAGAATTCAGGCCAAAACATCGGGAAACCAGGCTGCCAAGCTGCTGCTGCTGAATCAACACAACACAATACAGCACAAGATCCATGATAAGGAAATAATTTTGAATTTTCATGAATACGACGACGACACATCCTCATTGCTGAGCCCAACAGGATGTTTCCTTTCTTTCGTGAGTTCAGCCGGAGCTTTCAGCAGATTAGATACGAAAGCTGCATGCATGATGTTGTCTCACACAAGTAGAATGTAAATAATCATAAATGTTGTCGTTTCAGATGCAAGGAGCGAATGGTGTTATGAAATCAAGTTTCATGTGAAAACTTCGCGGTTTTTAGAAAAGCATATAAGCACCAGTGATAGTATTAAAGCAAGGAGATGCAAATGAATGGGTGGATTTTAATTATTTCGAATGTCGTTTCATTAATTTGTGTAATTTTATTTCTATGGGAAAATGTTGGCAAAAAGCACGAGATGCATATAAGATCACTTTTTGTAGAATGGGAAAAGTTTGAAAATGGAACAGCTAGTACTTTTCATCGCTTTTTTTGGTTATAAAAATGGTGGACTGAAATTTGTGACTGCACTCTGTAAACTCACTATGATACAAAATGGATCACTTAGGCGCTAAACTGACACAATTGACACTCAACGTCATCAGACATTTCTGAATAAGCCAAAGCAATCGAAGAATGACATTTTAAGTAACACATTCCTTCATCTATCAGGAGCGAGACGCTAACACAAAAAGACATAAACACTTGGGTAAAAAGCATTGTATGGAAGACTTGTGCTTGTACCATGCACCCTGTCGCAAAGTATCTCTTCAGAATCAGGAAACGGAAGTTTATTCCGCCAAAACTTGGAAACTGTTAATCATGACAAATACTCATGGTTGCTGAAATCTACTTTGCAGACCACCAACATCTGCCAACAGGTCACTTTTAAATTTTATGTTAGTATTAGACTTAATATAAAAAATTGTTGCATCGAGCTGCAGTAATATTTATATCAAGTTCAGGTAACAGCACCTACAATTTCAATCCAAATAAGGCATAATAGCAATAAGTTATTACGGGCACGTTACGCAGCTCACCACCGTCAGCATTTACGCAAAGGAATGTATTTCGAATGCAATAGCGCTAATTTAATATCATAACTGAACCTTCGATTGCATTAAAGTTGCATTATTTTGCATATTATTGCGATAACCTTCTGCTCTGGTAGAGGTATCTGTTTACTGGTTGGATGCAGCATAGCAGGCGATCAGGGAGTCTGATTTCAGCCGTCGATGAAAGAGGTAGCGGGACGTTGGGAAGTAAAAATACTATCGCACAAACCCCTGAAAAGTTTCCGTCAACTGTTTCCGCATAAATAGTACCTTCTGCCGTCTGCGGTCTTCTGTCTTTTCTTTTGATAAATACTTTTCAGAGCGTGCTGTTACTTCTGAAAAATTATCAACAAACACGATCAATTTATTTGCTGAGTTTTCCCTAGCTCAGAGAGGCGAAAAGCAAAAGAACCGACCAGTAATTTGAAAACACAAAACAAATATACATAGATAGTACTGAAAAATGACAAGTAGGCAAAAATCACAATTCACGTAGAATTTTATTACTTTTTGCTGCAGATAGAAAGTATAAATTACAACTAATGAAGGGCTTAGAGAAATCGAAGATCTGATTGGCGGTAAATATTGCACCATCCGCAAAAATGGAAGCGATTCATTTGAGGGCATCTAAATTAAGATGAGCAGCTACAGGTTGTTCGGTGGTAGCGCTGCTATTCCGAGAATTCGTTGCTACGGATGTTGTAGAATTTGCAACACCTGGGTAGTGGATTTGTTCGAGCCGTCGGTCGAAAATAGCCATGGGATCACTAAAGTGATTACATATTCGGACTGGGAAAGTAGCTTTGTGTGGGGACTCTTAACGCAGTTATGGCGAATGAGTCATTATCACGGACTGTTGGCTGTATAGATGTTAAATCTGCACGATTTACTGAAGATATGATAAATGAGTTCATTTTATTGGCTCTCAGCATATCCTTAAACTCTGTTTTGAGTGGTCTTGCGGCTTTGGTCAACAAGCCTTGCCCAGCAAAAGTCCGTTTGTGACCAATTTGTATTGCATATTGATCCAGAATATATTCTAGAGATTGCTATGCTTTGCAACCGTGATCTTCTCACGGAGGATTGGAAGGTGGCCAATATTGGTGAGCCTGATCGATGTGAGTTGAATTTTATCCTTAACAAAGAGTTGACACCGCTTTTAGAGGCGCGGAAGGAAATTATTAAGTATGGGGACGAGAAATTGGATTTGTCTGAATATAGAAGTGAAAAGATTAAAGGCTTTGAATCGTACGGCCCTGAGTCTGCGTAGCACAACTCGAAGCCAGAGGCTCTGGCAATAGAGCAGTCATCGAGCAAGAAGTTCATCCCTCTTTCTGGGAATCATTCTCAAATCTTAAGATATTGAGCTTGAGCAGTTTCCTGCTTTTGCCTGATCCAAGCAAAAGCAGGAAACTGCTCAAGCTCAGCAGGAACTGCTTGAGAGCCACGGTCGGCTTGCTCACAGGGCACTGCCTTACCGCATCTCATGCGAAGAAAATGGGACTGACATCCAGCAGTTTATGCAAGAGGTGCGAGATGGAAGAGGACACCATCGAGCATACTCTCTGCGATTGTCCGGCCCTAAATAATAAACGCCTCAACATTTTTGGTGCATACCACTTTCAAGGGTTAGCAGAGGTGGCCGGTACCGTCAAGCTGAGTCAGCTGATCCAGTTTGGCGAAGCGGTCACTTGGCAGCTCTAAAAAGCCAGCGGAGGGTGGCAAATGGGCCCAAACTGGTGGCCTAATGCAAGCCGCGTTTCCCGGCAGCCCTCTTTACTAACCTTACCTTACTTACCTAAACCCCTCTTGACTGCTGTGGTCACTGTCGGAGTTATCTTTGATTTGGGCGGCTATTCAGATGTTCTGACCCTGGAGCAAGAGGAGTGGAGTCAGACAACCCTATCGTCCGAAAAGTACCTCGATTTGAACCTCATTGGGAATGGTGAGGATACTTGAAAATAACCTTCACGATTCTAAAGCAGCAACAACTGCCTTGATTCTAAAACAGGAGACTGGTTAATATTAATCCAAGAACCATAGATTCAACCGGGTTTGCGGGTTACTCACCAATAGATACACACTGAATAACAACAATTGAATAACTGAAATTGAATACACCCGACAATCTGACAAAACAAGAAATCTGTATTCTTGCCAAGAATGTCATTAATCTCCTTGTTAAAATAGCCGTTGCACCAGAAATCAATCGGAGGACTTATTGGTTTATTTTTTTCAGTATGGCACACAACCATGTCACAAATCCTCCCTGTTAATTTAGTGGCTGCAGCCTCTAGGATCTGGGTCCGTCTTATCCTAAAAGCTGACACAAATGATCGAGCAGAAACTCTTTTTTTTTCTTCAAATCAGAGAAAGGTTCTTGACGTCACTTTAATCAGCATACATATCCTGACTGAATGAAAGTTCATACAGGAATATTCGTTCTCCGATCACAAATGCATATCCTTAAATGTGTGTGTTTCTTCGAGAAGTTCAACAAGTTCAACATCGTAAAGAAACACGAACCTCACCTTTGTAGCAGCCTTTAGAGGACCGACTGGACGAAGTTTCAATTCCTGGTCCGATCTTCATTGAAACTTTCTCTCGAAAGCCGTAAGTTAAGGAGTAGATTGTTAGGACTCCTAAGATTTTAAGGTGAAGCTTTCTGTGGTAACATAGCGGGTATCAATGAATCCAATCACCTTCGTAATCGAAGAATCGAATCACTAAAGGTTCTAGAGTGTATTCAGAGCCCTGACTGCAACGGAATTAGTTCGAACACCGATTCATTGACTGTCCTCATGGACTCACATTTTTTGCCTGTAAGGATCTCAAACTCTCAATTGAGGTAGACCATAAACTCCCTCTAGCTGTCTAAATCTCCAGATCCTAATTGCGTTCTTCCGGCTACTGCCTCATAGCGCAACACACTCAACGTTCGGGGTTGGGTTCAACAATTTTTATCGGATATGTGGCTGTGAGGATTTGCAGTTAATTCTTCATCTAATGTGTCAATATCCGGCTGTGGCGAGGAAAAAAATAGCCCCACAGAGGGCGCCCTTCTTCTCAAGCCTAGCAAATCTACCTTTTATCAACTTTAAGGGTACTTTATATATCATTAAAGTAACCGAATTTCTTCCTGACTAAAGTTGCTTACAGAATATCCGTGGTATCACAAGGGGCTTCCACGGTGTCTATATATGTCTTGACTATCCGATTGACAGCCACTTGACACAACCTACCCTCTCGTCACAGCGCTCTATAGAAGAAGCTGTAGAACTAGCAAAGGTCGATAGAAGAGTCCCGAAAGAATTGCCCTTATGTTTATATTTGTAAAACTTTTAAACAGCAGTCATACAGGTATAAACGGTATACCAGAAACCAAATCTTTCAATCTCTATTCTTACTGATAAAAACCAAAATTCTAAACATTCAAAATCAACTAATAATCTATGAACAGATACTAAGACCGACATTATTCTAGAGAAGTATGGTGTTTGACCAGACCTTGAAAAAATTACAGTTCTTTCAAAATCTTGATCGGGCAAGAATTTTTAGAATTCTATGATTTGCTTGAAAGGCAACATACTTATCTTCACATCAAGCATCTGTGCTAATTTGTTAGCTGTACACGACTGAGGTGGTTCTTTTAAACAATGGAGTAGACACACCCCAAAAAATGGATGCAATGCATGATTAATGTACGGATATGTTATACCACAACGTTAAAAAGCTTTGTCTGTAAAGAGCCACAGGCTCTCAGGCATGAGCTGACTCCGACTCAACGAAACTCAGTCAAACTAAGCCGTGACGCAACAGAACACATTGCACGCTAAGATCTAAACTCCGCTGTTCTTCCTTTTTTCTGACGACCACCCGTGTCACCAGGCAGAATCACACTCCATGAAATTCAACATATCTCAGCGCTGATCGTTGAGCATAGCCGAGGGAAGCTGTTACTTGCACTTGTCAGATGTCCAGCAATTATGTAAATTGGATGATGATGCGATAGACTTCAACCATCATAAATGCAAATGAAATACTCCTACGGCGACCGAAAATGTACCCACGGTACAGAAATTTCCCAGGAATTTGAGAATGCCTTTGCTACAAGAGATTTTTGGCAGATTTCAAGCTTTTACCTTATCAGAGCTCTCAGAATAGAGGAATACAGTTCTTATTTCAACACTATCCACTTCTTTCCATTTGAACTGATACAAAAAAATTTACTCACTAAAAAGTGCGCTAGACTTAATAAGGCAATAAAATCAAAGCTAATATACAGCTAGCATAAACTATAAAGCATAGTAACATGAAAATATATATAGTCCTACAAACAGAGTGGAATTGGTAAGAACGAATAATAGATTATTATTATTAAAATTACGAGGAATCTCCATTTGCCTTCATTAATTTTTCTAATATTCAAAGAAGCTCGACATTAACGAAAGTATATTTTTAAACTGAAATAACTGATAATCCCATATAAGACTAAATATAATCGTATGCCAATGGAAAGTTTTTTTTTGGAATGAAATAAGAATCAAACCTGATTATTCGACAGCAAGATGCGAAAATCTATTTTCCTCAAAACCCTGCCAGTCATCATTACTGAGAGCTTTCCAACCCAAAACATGATGTGTCATTTCACTTTGAAAAAGTGACTTTGACTTCGAATAGATGCTTCTACCTGACGAATGAAAGAAGTTGCTCAGCGTAACTTTTGTATTGCATGAATATTAAGGAATCATGCATTGGTATTTTGGGTTATTTTTGGAAAAGGTGAAAATGGGTCTTATTCATTTTCTATGATGTGAAAGCACGGGAGTACTCTTTGAGGGTAGGCTTATTATGCATCAAAATCATCTCATTGGCATATTCAATTAATCTTATTTCACATTTTGTATGTAGTGAAGAGTGTTCATTTGTGCTAGTTTTCTCATTTCAATACTAAAGAGTGCAAAAAATCCACATCAATCAACTGAACCAGATTCGAAATCACTTCAACTCAAATCACATGCAAGCAAACGCACTAAAGCCCTTCAACGAATCTCTGAATAGACTTAAATACGATTAATGATGATTTAGTGGTTTCGACTGAGGCTCGACACATCGACCGACTAAGCGCACGTTGTACGAAGCCATCGTGGTAATTGGACACTTCCTTATCAATTGCTTTCAAGATGATGTTCTTGAATGCACAATAACGAGACCTCTAACTCGATGATGACGGCGATAAGTTAGTCTTGACTCGATATTCGTTCACTTGTAGCACAAATGAGTGCGCATTGCATTGCTACCCTGAATGCTCCTTCTCCCTCGACTTCATGTCCAACCACGTTGGCATCTGATTCCATCGGATCATTCAGCTAGTTTTCATATCAACCGCCCTCCATTAAGAACGAGTGTAAGCGGGCAGATTGATGTCGAGAATTCACCCACTGCACTTGAAGAGCGCTCGGATTTCTGCAGATTTTATCCGCACTTGCTCCCTATCACGAGTCATTCACTATTCACAGCGAACTACATACAAGCGATAACTCATCTCGTGTAGAATATCTCGAGTATGAGAGTTATGTACACATTACACTTGTCGTATTGTAATACCCGTCATTATAACGTATGAGTTCAGTCCGCCTGCACGGAGAAGGACTCGTGTCCAGGTTGTAATAGTGGCAATAGCGGGAGAATAGAGGGATCCTCATATCCCGGCGGATATGGCCAATGTGGATGGAAATGAAAAATTCCTCGTCCAACATGAAAAAGCTCTTGTGCCGGCGATATTGATGGCAAATTATGTCAATAGAGATTGCATGACATTGATAAAACGGATTATGGTGAAGTAATGTTGGGAAAAGTGTACTAACCGACTCGAGCTTAGAGAAAGTGTATGTTCCGGTCGATGGGCTCGAGAAGACGAAATGAAAAAAGTGTTTATATGTTTCTGTTGGGTCACAGATGGATGGTCTCCAATATTACACGAATGGAGAGGAGTGATTGTTATTTTTCACTTAGCTGGAATCTATTGAGTGGAAATTTGCCTGAAACGACTGCTTGTTATTATTAGAACTTGAATGAAATTCAATTTCGGAAAGTTACACGTGCAAAGTTTTGTAGTTTGGGAAATTCATGGGAAAAAAGTATGTGAAAAGGCATTTTTGAATAGGCGATTTTGAGTTGTAGTGATGTGAGTTTTATTGAAAATAAAATTGATGTAGGTACTAGATTACATGATTTTTTAAGAATCAAATGCTCCCAACAGTATTTTTAAATGATTAAATAAAATAATATTCTCATATGTAAATCATAAACGCTCGTAGACATTCACACTGTATGCATATTTGAACTGCATTCAACCACAACCGCATCTGATTACAAACTGAAATCAATTAAGATAATTAATTTGCACAACGTGTTATGGTTTGTTTAAGGGAACGTTTGTAATGTCGTTAAGGCAATGAACGTTCAATAAATCAATTGTGCAATTAGATAGGTCATGAGTATTAGTTAAATTATTAGGTAAGGAAATGAGTAGAGATGAATGTTTCCCTTAGGGAGGACTTTGTGTTTTTAGTTAAATATTTAATCAGGTGCAAAGTTAAATTTTGATTTCGTTTTAGAGAATATTTTTTACATATGATAGAACAAAATCTTTCTTTCGTGAATTGAAAATATGAAATAATACATATAAACATACAATTCGAATATATATAACGAAAAATCAGCATAATGGCATAAACTATTTTGAGCTTCCATCGTATGATGGTGGATAGAGAGAAAAAGATCTAACTTGGAGCATATTTTTTGATGGTAGTGTTTGGACACATTAATAAGACTGATAGTGAAATTTATTAAAAACGATGACCTAAAAAACCAAATATGAGTACGGTCATAAGAGATCAGTATGAAAACTTAGCAACGAAGATTATCAAAAATATACCTTAAAAAAGGTCTTGAAAATTCCAAATCCAAAGTTACAAAGATGAGACCCCTGTTAAAAATTGACAAAGAAAGGGATTTTGATTCGGTTTTCAAAAAATATATGGAGAAAAAAGGTCCGAGAACCACCTTCAGAGACATGTGATTCAAATATGTTTTAGGATTCGCTTTGACAAATCCTTTATTTCCACTTATCAATCAGGCATCCATGGACATATTGGAAAAAAGCCGAAGATGAAGTATTATCTCTTTACGGGTTGTGCATGAGGCATGTTCACGATATTCTGACGCATGATAAAAAGCGGGTTTTGACGCTAAATAAAACCTTTAAATATTTTCGATTCACAATAGATTTAGAGGACCACAAAACGACACCAGTTATGGATTTGATGATTTTCATAAGTAATGGAATTATTGACTTCAACATACTTACACCGAAAATACTCAACTCAATAATTCAACGTTTTTCAGAGATGCAAAGTATCAACCATACTTAAGTCCATGCATATATGTAACATAATATAGAAACACTAAAAAGGTCCACAGTAAGATCCTATTTTCTTAAAGAAATAAAGGCACAGAACAGCCTCGAGCTAGGTTGAGCCTGGCCGGCCATTCGGGGAGCCAGGAAATCGAGGAAACTGATACCATACCTAAAAAAAAAGGGTTACAACGCCCTGCATTGGTCTCACTTCGTACTAAGGCTGTGCTTAAGTTGATAGGAATAGAGAAATTAAAACATGGCCTAAGAAAAATATCGAAAACTACTGGCTTAATCTGGAAGGTTCAAAACATTCAGAAAATTATTTGAGCTGTGATACCAAAAGAACAAAGAAAACAGTGGCTCTCCGCAAAAGTGGCAAAATATCTGTATGTGGAGCCTTAACAAGCAAATTTCTCTGAAAAAAGTGCCTCCACAGGATATATAAGTAGCGAGACGAGTGCGTAGACATTGCGGAGTAATGGCTTTACAATTTCTCTGAGTTTGCAAATGCAGGTGTTCTGGTAGTCGACTGTTGTAACAATGTCAGTAGATTTGATGTTTAGTCGAACTGCAGTTGAGTTAATGGAGGGTTGAATGGTCTTTTTAACGCTTCATTTAAAATGTAAGATTTAAATTTACTGTTTAAATTATCCAAATATATGTCCAATGATAAGAATTTCACTGTTTGTAATTTTTAGTCTGTAACAGATACTGAACAACCTCTATCTCAAGTTGTGAAAGCAATCTTTACAAAAATGTTTCCAACATAGGATAAACGAAATTATATGATCGACAGCCAAGATAAGAGCTGTGAAGACAGAGAAGAGGATGAACGGCCAATCATTTTACATAGTAATACCAATATTTGATAGATAAATGTTTCAGAAAATGCATTTAACAATATTCGAAGAAAACGATGAAAAGAGTCAAAAACTATGATGGGAGAGATAAGAAAAATATGATTATAGTACATATAAAAAAGTGGCAAAATTAAATAATAAGTGATATGAGACTAGGTGTTTTTATGAGGATTGAGTTTGAGTTCCTGGTAAATATGAAATTCGAGAAATCACATAAGTACAGGTTGGCGAGTGAGTTTGAAGCGTGCATACGAAGGATTTACATTATTTTTTGTGGTTTAGGAGTGTTTTGCAGACTCTTGATATTCGCTAATTGAGGTTTGGTGTTCTTTAGGATAAATTTTATTTTAGTAATTTCATTTATCAAAATTGTTCTCTCAGTAACACACTTATTAGTACTCCCAATTATGGTTTTAAATTGTATATTTTGTTCCAATACATTTTTAGGAGAATTTAAGTAAACATAAAGCATATTATAAAAAGAAAATATTACGAAACTGCTGTAACAGTAACTTATATCCCATCAAAAGTGTTTTATGTAAACCTTTGGTTTTATGTAAACCTTTGGTTTTATGTAAACCTTTGGTTCGAATAGGGCTCAGGATATTGAAGAATATACAAGGAAATGCATTTTACACTACCTCAACACATTCACATTAGAGTGGCTGGCAATTCTCCATTACATAATATTAACAAACCTCTGAACTGATTTTTTTCCACTAATGTCAAATATTTTCATCTCTTACATGTCCCTTTACAAAATATACTCAAAACCAAGTCTACAGACAGCAATTTTTCTCACACTTGACAAATTGACTTGACATAAAACAGCAATCTTTTTGCATGAAATTCACCATTAAAATTAAAATGACACCTTTACGGTAACATTGTGCTCATAAAGTGCTCTATCCATGTTTACGTTCCAACTTCCTAGACGGTAATTTTCATTTAGTCTAATAATAGACTGACTTCCTGTTTGCAACGTAAGCTCCTTTCACGTTCATGTATAGTTTGTTGAGGACACTGAAATGGGGCGAAATCATGGCATGAAAGAATTTAATGTTTTTTCCCAGCTCAGACGACGTCTGTGAATTAATGAGCTGGCAGAATATTCCATAGAATATTCATTGATTTCATTCATACGCTTAGTCAGTGGCAGGTGGGTGTTTCAAGAAAAGTGCTGATTGTTTTCGTCGACAGAAATTCTTAGTGGTTTGTGGTTAATGTAATTATTATATGAAGACAGTATAATTTAGATATTTCTTTGAAATATTTTCTTAAAATAAAAGATACTTATTCCATAGATAATTCAATATAAAAAAGTTTTCATTCCATATTTAAACGGATAGGAAATGTCCCTTCAGGTGAAACATCGATTTTCTATTCGCTTTATACCGAAACGCCAACATGACAAGTGCAAACCGAAATCACTATATCCTAAACCCGATTTCTCCTCAACTTTTTCACCCCGAACCAAATCTTCTTCACATGTATATTCCAACTTCATTCCGACACTGTTTTCGCATTTTTCATAGACTCGCAGGCATGAAAATTGCTAGCGAAACAGGTCATGGAATTTAAAGGATTCGGTCGTCGAGCCAACACACTAACGATCTACAATGCAAGAATGTGCACGGTAAATGCACACGTTGTTTTCAAACAAATCACATTCTTTGCGAACCAAAAATGCTCCAAAATACCTATATATACATATACTATACGTACAGAGCCCAAACTAGCAATTTCGGAAGAATGCTTTCGTGTGGCGTTGTCATCAAACATTGGAATTTTTCAAGGCGACTTCCCGATGTATGGCAATCCAAACACACATTCACTTCCGTGCTCGAGCACGTCCATCCATGGGTAACATGTGACAGGAGCCTGGACAAGGTAATGTCGAACATGCTAACTTCCTAATTTCAGGCTAATGGAGGATTACGAATGGAGGAAGCACAAGTTTGAAGGGTTGTTGGTGTGCATACATATGCATACAAGTGCAAGCAAACTGTAATTACGTGGCTACTTTAGAATGAGAAAATATAGGATAATGAGTACTTTCCATGGAAATGTGATATGAATTTTTTGTGCGTGATATTGAAGTGAATGTATAATTAGATTCGAAGAATCTCGCTAAGATTTCATAGTTTTTAAGATTCTTGGAAAATGCTACAAAACGTTGAATGCAGGATTTTCAAAACACAACTGAGAATTCCTTAGTGATTTTTTAATCAAATGAACAAGGTTGAATTCACTTGAATTTGAAACGTTTCTATTCAAACATTTTTATTAATGAATTTATAACAGTGCTAGCAGTTTTTTGAATTTTTTATATTGCGATCAATTCCGTTATGACTTTAATTTATTTATATGTTTTCATGTTTTCCATTATAATTATCGAAGCTCTATTTTCATGGAATAAGATTCCATTTGGTATAAACGAAAAAATGTAAGACACTCTTTTAGTTTTCTTCGGGTTTGGTGATTTTCAAAAAAACGGTTGGAGCAAACATATAAGAGCAAACAAGAGCCAGTTTCGTTTCAATGAAACTATGAAAGTCAGTTTTTAGGTTAAACATAGGCTATCAGTCAAAGTATTCCAAATAAGGTAAGTTATGTTTACAAAGAAGGGCTCGCGTAAACTTACGTTGGACTAGTTCAACTGTTTTGCGATCACATTGCGTATTCTAACAAGAGATTTGAATAAAAGAATAGTCGGCTGAAATGTGCCTAATCATTGAGAGGAGCAAAGCTAGAGATTTTTGAGGCCATATTGACGATATCAATGATGAGTAAATCAAATCTTAGTTTGCCATCAAAAGTGACTCCAAGACCCTAGCCATAAATAGGGATATGTGGCCATTAATTGAATAGATAAAAAATATATTAAAAATATATTAAAATATTTTAAAAATATATTTTACTTCCATAAATAATATAACTAAAAGAAAAATATAGTTTACGGCAAAAAAATCAGCAATGTAAATATATCAAATATTTGAGCGGGGTCAAAAGAACTATATGAAATATTATTAGAATGATCGGAAAATTTGTGAAAAGATATTACTTCCGTAAGATAGTCATTTCTCTTAATCAATTATAGTAGCGTATATTCCGTGTGAGAGGCATGATACAAATACATGCACAAATTCTTTCATACATATGAACACATATGTATATTTAAAGCTACAGATAAAACTCTGTTAAGAAAAACCATTTTCACTTCCGTACCTCTAAAAAAAACTTTCCACTTACGTCGATTTACATCACCCAACTTGAATGAAGGACTTAATGAAAATCGATTTCGAAATACCCACACATATCCGAAATAAATTCGAAGTCTATTTCTTCGTTTCATGATAATAAATCGAAAACTTATCGATGAAATTCGTCAGTAATATCTCTTCAAAACTAAATTGATGATGACCATAACGTCTACAACTCTGACCATCGTCATCAGCAGCGGTAACTCTTAGTGGCAAGAGCAGCAGCAGCAATAACAAATAGCAACATCTCGAAAGACCTACATTGGGAGCTGTTTTTTGTACGTTATCCCATCGACTTCAAGTTTATTTTCCATCCATAAAATATCTTCGGTGTCCTGAGCTCAACGCTACTATGATAAACTTTTCCGGGTAGCCATCGAGCCGAGCAACCATCCAACTTACCGACCAACTGAACTAAGATGAGAAAGCCCGAATGCCTGGGTGTGCACAAGGAAACGATCGTAAGTAGGTTAAAAGGATTGTAAAATATTTTTGCGTTGCCATTGCCAGATGACATTGCCCGGTCGGCACAGAAAATAAATATAGAGTTGTGAAAAAGTCGCTCGTCGTATGAAACATAAGACGACGACGACGGACGAGAAACCATAATAAATAGAGTCGGAGGAGTCACGTGGAAAGGGAAGGTTGTTTGCAGTTTACATCATTATCGTGGTTTTATAATAATTCAATATTCGGTTTTATGACTTCGGTAACATCATCACGACTCTTTGGAAAAAGTCTATGAATGTGAGATGTAATTTGATGCTAAGAAATAAAAATTATTTTCTTTTTGGTGGACATTCGAGTTTTTTCAATTAACCATGTTTGCTGGAGTTGTGACAAAGGGTAATTCAGTTTTCGTAATGGAAAATAATATTTTCCGATCGTAATGAATGAGTTTCTAGTGACATTTCAGCTTGACTGTACTTGAAATTTGTTTAGATTGTTTTGCTTATTATTATACCGGATTTGAGACAGATTTTAGGATGAGTACTCTCTCTGATAATTGAGGATAGTTAAGTTACACTTGCTGGACGAGTTAAGTTTACGGAGGTCGAAAACCTGTTGCCACTCAATCTGAATTAAAATGTAAAAATCTTATTATTAATTATGCGGATTTTTATATCGCATAGATCTCCGCCTGGGAAATACTACAGTCATTTCTATGTCGCAGACTGCAGAATATGCTGCAGCACCTACTCTTGCAGCTGTTTTGGACCCGTCTGTACAAGTCTATCTTAGCGCTGCTGTACGCACTTGCTGGTTTCGTTCCTGGCCACCGCCTATGGTTGCTTAATATTTAACTAAGCAAAGAGTGAGGAACAAGTGGTCAATGCATCATGTGTGCTCCTAACCAATACTGCTGTGACCAAAGGATCTTCATATCCAACGCTGACAGCAATTTTCTTTAGTAACATTAAATATTCTTCAAATTAAATTAACTTTCATTGACACAAGAATATTTTTGCAGCAATTCCAATAAATAATTTCGTTATTTGTAAAAAAAAAAAACATAAATACCTGAGTTCAACGTAGTGTCATTTATTTATTACCTGCAAGAGAAAAAAAAATTGTGTTAAAAATTCATTAATAAAAGTTTATTATGTTTTTTTTTTCAAAATATATTCGTTAGCTGATGTGTTTCGAATGATTGAAAACATATAGGAAGATACTATATAAAATTCGCAAGTAAATTATAGTTCCTGAAGCATTCAAAATATAGTGAATTCCAAAAGTATGCAATGTTTTCTTTATTTCTTTCTTTCAAAGCAGGTTCACTAACGTAGATGTAATGTTGCCTTGCTAGGAGTGGACCTAGGGGATGAAGACCCTGAACTAAAAACCAATCAGGGAAGGCAGATAAGAATAGAAAGTTACAGTGCAGGGAATCGGATGACCAGTACCAAGTACCAAGTAGATACCAAGTAGTTAATCTCATCAACAAAGAAACACAAAACCTTCCATTCCATAATTTTCTCACCATCCATTAACATCACAACCTCGTTTTTTCTGCCAATAGCCAAAGTAATCATTTACTGCCTGGCAGCGAAAAAAAACTATAAACATTATTATGTACACACTAGGGAAATTAATTAATGAATTGAATGCCCAACATCCATCCAATGCATTCACTTAATTAATTTCACCCAAAAATAATTCAGTTTTCCCCAAAATTTCGATACTTTCCAAACAAATCACGTAATTTTCTTTCCACGTCGAACGTGAAGTATTTCAAAATATTTGCCGACTTTCCGAATCAATTAAAACTTTTTCACATCCATAAAGAATTCCATTCGCGATAATATCTTTACGAAAATCCTCGCTTCGAGGTACTTGCGTGCCTTCGCTCAGTATAGATTTGTTCGTTCGACGGTAGAATTTATGTCGAAAGTTTGACAGAAATAAGAAAAGCGCTGAGATCGCTCCGGGATGTTGACATTTTCTCAAAAAGGTGATACTCTTTGCGGTACGGAGTGTGTTGCAATAAGTCAACAAAATGAATCTTCTTAGGAATATATCATACTCAGACAAGTTTTCCAATGAGGTTTGTATGATTGATGGCTTCGTATGAAATTCGCTACAGGATATTGTGTTGGATAAGAGCGTTCGAAGATAGAAATGTGTAACATTGATTAGGGGTACATAAGAAAAACCATATTGTGATATTTTGTAATAGAATTTAACATTTTTAGCTGAGTTTTGATGATGAAATGACGGCAGAAGGCACAAAACAACCTGAAATGAGTTGCAATCAGTTTGCGCCCAGTGTGGGCTTCAACATATATTGATATGATTCCAAATTCAAGTTTATTTCTCAAAGTAAATCGTAAGTTATGGCTTTGAAGTTACTATTTCTGTGTTTCTTGCTGTTCTATTCATATCATAATTTATCGGAGAGAATTTGTGTCATCAGCAAAACTTATTATTTTGATGTCCGAGTTATTCAGCTTAAATAGTGAAGATACAAAATATGTAAAGAATCGGCGACAACATCGTGCCTTGTGGCCGTCCATATTCCGTGTATATGAACTGTTTGAGTTCTTTGGAGGAAGTAATTCGAGAATAGTTGGAGATGCCAGTATCGAATGTTATGAGTAGATTAACAATGTTGCTAATGTTTTTCTTTTATATCACATAGCTGATGATATCAGAAAATGCATCATCCACACCTTTTGTTTTTCGGAGTCTGTAGTGGGTACCCGGGATAATGCATTTTTTTCAAGGTATTTGACTAGACTTGCTTCTAAGCATATTTGACTAGACCTGCTTCTAAGCATCTTTCGAATATCTTGCCGATGGCGATGACAAAGGTCTTGCCTCCTAATTTCCAAATAGGAATACTTTTGGGGTTTCTAAAGCTTTTTAGTTATAAGCTTGTTTTTATGCATTTATTATAAATGGGAGTTAATGGTTTTGAATTATTTTTTTAGTGCTTTAAGGGTTTTAGCTGCTAGTTTCTTCTAAAGCGGCTGGACTGTGCCGGTTTTCAAAGTGGCTGCATATGCGGACGAAAAAGCCAAAGCCATCGCAGTGTCTGAAAGTATCTATCTACGTTTTCGGTGAGGTTGAATTACTCTCTTGATATACTTCTACGTTGGAATCTCAGTAAATCAGAGCTAGTACTATTTTTAAGAAAGTACAAAGTTGAAGACACAGCCTATGAGGCGGTATGCAATGGCTGCCTTGTTATGATGCTTGACTGGATATGGCGGCTGGAGTCCCAGCGAGGGTCGAGCTTTATATCGAGATGTATTACGATTTTTGAACGGGTGTTTGCCTGGTCGTTAATAGTGATTTTGACATTTCTTTCGACTTTATGAACTCCTTGTGGTCACTTCTGAAAAATATCAGCTCACTTTTGCTGACATTTATTTGGAAGCCCCATTGCAATTAGTCGGTTTGCGTACCTTTGTATCTTTGCTGTTAAAAAGTGTGGGTTATGCTGCGAGTTCTAGAAGAGGAGGTCATCCACGTAAAGATTAATAGTTACATCTGCGGAAGACTCATTCGAAATTCCTGGGATGAACGTTGAAAAGAATTGATCCAGGAACGGAGCCTTCAGGGAGGTACGCCTAATTCAATTGGAAATTCGTTAGAAAAAGCGCCATTGAAGGTGAAGAATGCCCTTCTGGCATTAAGAAAATTATCAATTTGATTTCCCATTTTGGAAAACCAGAATTGATTTTATACAGGATGTCTTCAACCCAAACGAAGTCGAACATCAATCAACCGCCACCCAAAACCCTCTTGTTTTGGATGCTATCCTAAACTGCTCTTTTGAAAAAGCATCAACTTTTGTTTTCCGAGTATGAAGTGGTTCACATCTATGATGGGATTTAAACGTTTTTGAATCACCCTTTCTAGTAGTTTTCGTAGGTTTGAGAGTAGAGAAATCAGACGGGTGTTGAGAGCATAACAGGATCTTGACGCTTTTAGGGTTAGGAAATATTTTCGCATGCTTTCAAACAAAAAACAAATGAGTTAGAGTTAAGTAAAAGAGAGAGGTGCTCAAAAAAACAGGGAGGAAGCTTTTTTGAAATAAAATTAGGAATTTGATCTTCAGAAAACTTTTTAGAGAAAAAGGTCCGCACTAGGTCTAGAAAAATTTATCTATCCACAAAGGTAGCGTAGCCTTGGGGGTTCGTGGGAGGGTCTGTAAGACTGTTTAGATAGAGTCAACAGTTGATTTGCTCTTTGACGACTGAGGCAAAATTAAGATCAGAGCTATGCTTCTCACCACGATTGATAAAAGAGGAAGCAGCAACAATATCACCTGCAGTCGCTTTTTCGTCAGAGAGTAAACTACCTTTGGAAATGATATTACTTCTTAATTTTTTACGATCTATATTTTCATTTATTTCCTCAAACATATCTTGGACACTTATCTTGGACTACTTATCGGAGACGTTTTCAAATTTCTTTGATAACGTGGGCTTTTTTGACGAAAATAAATATTTTGATGCCTTTAATCAAGGCAGAAGTGTAACTATAACGTTTCAGCATTTCGTTTTGCCTCACATAAATGCAACCCATACAAACTTGATTTTCTTACCTTAGCTTCCACAACGGGCCTCTCGTGTGCCTATGTGTGTCGGACGGCAGGCCTCTGTAGACCGGCAGCCACTTTAACCTACCTTAGCTTCGGTTTTTGTTTCTTTCAATAGTGACGTTGTTTTGAGAGGACTTCCATAGCTCCCGTTTCACGGTTTACTAATATTTTCTAAGGATTTGACCTTAGAACAACCCGAGTGAAAATAATTTCTGCACTTTATACACATTATAAGTTCTTTCGAGTCGGAAATTACTATTCCATTTACATAAGCCATTGCTTACATTGCCATTTACGTTGGACTTTCAACATCATAATGAACACTCTCATACTTTGTTACCTTTTCATTTTTCACACATTGATTTTTCATAATTTTCGCAAAAATTATCCACACAAAGTATACTCAGTATTTTAGAATCTGACGGACTATTATTATTTTTATCATTTCACTCAAATATCTTTAACAAAAATATCAACCAGATGATACCAAATCATTCCTTGGTGAATTTCATTTTATTATTTCCCACACTCACCTGAAACGTGTTCGAAAATTCCTGACAAACTATTCATATAACCTTGATACAGTGTTTCATCAACACAATCGTAAACAATCACATTAAACAATACTGCAACATTACTTCCTCGATTTCCCAAATACAATACAATAAAACATCTATTTTTCAAACATCCACTGCCCACACTCTGTGAAAATTCTTTTATTTATTGTCTTCTCGTGTTCACTGATTCGACATAAAATCCGCGTTCGATAAAATATTTTCTCGGCCATCTAAACAAATTGAACATCATCACAAACAGACGGGCACAGACATTCGCCACTACAGCGAAACTGTTTATTTCACGTCCGTATTATTGTTCGCTAGACGTTCGAATCAAAGACATGGCAGATTATTTAGGCGTTTTTATTGATTACATTACGCTCGGATATTCATGATCTTCAGAACGAACGTGACTCGTGTAGTGGTGAATTGTTGTCGTGGAATGTGGCGGAGACCAGGTGTTTATTTGTTTGATGGATAAGAAATATTTGCTTTTCGATTAAGATATTACATGCACAAGTAGACATTTATAAAAAAAAACCATTAGTGAAAATTTGTAGTCAATTATCGATCCAACGTCCAGATTCATTCAAATCAATGAACTAGGAATAAGACATTTCGTCAAAATACTTTCATTTTCCATCCTAGAAATGCTTCGGTTTGTCACGCTGTCCATCACGAAAATGATTAAGTGACATGTTCGTGGCCAAAGCAAATAGTCAATCTTACCGTGGCATAGGCAGTGGGGGGAGGTGAAATTGATGTCGAAAGAAAGCAAGCTCAGTCAAGTGGTCGTCATTTTCAACTTTCTGCTCTTTCGTCGTCTTCATTGTTAACACGTTTCGTGAAAAAGGACATAGTTTATCAGATTTATTTGCGGAAACAAGGAAACCACTCTACATTAAATGCCGGATCCGTTAGTCTGTTCTCTGTTCGTTTGCGTAGTCGTTTCCGTTCTTCAGTCGGAAGAATAAGCTGTCAAGTTGCTTGACATCTATACAAAAATTGACAAAGGTCCTTTATGTTCGGAAATCAATATTGTGGATTCCTGAGAATAAAATGGCACATGGTAACATAATAATGTGGCGTATGCAAAATGGTGTAGAAATGGGCACTCTTGATTTGTGTGTTGCATGCAAATTAAGGAAACTTTTGAGTCATAAGATTTAAGATAGTGTAATAAGAGGGAGTAAAAAAATTGAAAATGGCTTTTTAAAAAGCGAAAGCTAGTCCGCATATATTTTATTTAAATATTTCCAAAATGCATAATCCTGAGGTGATCAAATAAACATCAGATCAAATAAAGGAAATGCATAAGCTCCTTCACCCCAT
Source organism: Nemotelus pantherinus (assembly GCA_963978885.1). Classification (NCBI taxonomy): domain Eukaryota; kingdom Metazoa; phylum Arthropoda; class Insecta; order Diptera; family Stratiomyidae; genus Nemotelus; species Nemotelus pantherinus. The sequence continues at coordinate 9,662,211 of OZ022266.1, forward strand.
TTGTGGATGAATCCCAAGAAATTTACCTCTGCAGGTGGTAGCCAGACTGAGCCTGGAAGTCCACCCGTGCTGGGATCTCTTAGTCCAGCAAAGGCTCGGATGCTGCAGGTCCCAACCACGTGTATAACTCCAATGGAGCTCCCTAGTTGCAGTGGAAGATTACAGGTTATTTTTGTGGAAGAATTCATGGCCAGTAAATTTTCGACCTGCTTAAATCACCTATGGATGCAGGTTCCGGAAAAGCGAGCTCAATCTCAACTAGAAGTCTAGAAAAGTTCTTTACAAATGAGGAGGAAAGAAGCACTTGAGGAGACGACTGCGGCTAGTGCAAATAAGCTACCTATCGGAAGTCTAGTGGGAAGGAATGCTTTGCGATCTGGAGCCAGCAAACCTCTGGACACTCTCGAAAAGAGCGAAAACTGTTGCCAAATGAAGGCAGCGAAACCAATGCACCAAAAACTAAAAGAGTTTTTAGAAAATACCATGCACTGGTATCTCAGAGTCTACCTGAAAAAGTGAGATGAAAATTGATTGAAGAAGCTGATAATATCAGTTCAGGACAGGGTATGTTTCGAAAGGATGGCTAGAAGCAAAACCAAGCCAATCGGACATCGCCAACCATATAAGGCTCTGAGTCGTTAATTCGGAACGTTGCTTTGCAAGAAGGTATAAAGTTTGTTCAGACCATCTTGCAGCATCCCAAGCCTTTGTCCTTTCTTTTAAACAAAAAATTGGCAAAGCTGCGAGGATACTCCTAGATTGCGCTAATACAGGAGCCATGGATTCGGGGCAGAGCATCCAAAGCTGCAAAAAACCTTTTTTGATCAAAGATCAATGAAGCCGAGGTCTTGTGCTTTGATTTCCAATGTGCTTGATCCTACCACACTTAGACAGTGTCCGAGCCGAAACCTGTCAGCGGTCAGCTTACGATACCGGGAAATATGTTGATTGCTTAGCTCCACCGGCAAACAGGAGGACCTGGTTCAGTACGCTAAATCGGAGACAGTTGTATCTGCTCTATGAAACGGCCGTACTGTTCAGAAAAAACAGGTGCGGGAAGACAGTTACTGTGATGTCTGCCTAGTCTACAGAATCTAATAAAGAACATAAAAATTTGATGAGTACCTCCAAGAGGGAATCATTGGTGCCACAGATGCAGAAGAGGCACCAATCAGCTAAGCTGAACTCTCTAAAACGCTCAGAAGCTGATTTGACCGCGTCAAAAAAAAGGTATCTACAGACTTTACTCGAGAATCACTTTTCGCACGCTCCAGTGGCTAAAACACAGAAGGCTTCTGTGCCTCTATCCAAAACCGTCTTGTATTTGTGGCGGTAGAAAATGCAGGTCCGCAGCTACATCAGTGATCACCAGCGAAAAGTTCAGAAATGCAATGACATCCTTTGCAAATCTGGCATCCATCCGAATATGCTAAGGGATGGAATTTACCTCTTGGAGGCAGACCTATAGGAAATATTTTCGGCGAACTTAACCTTGGGGTATGCTCTATCAGCTTAGCGGTAAGTTAAAGTAGTATGTGTACCAAAATCTTTAGCAGATTCAGAAAACTTTAGGTCTACTTTAGGTCTTTTGCTGAAATATCTCTGGTAGCTTTTGAACCAACACATAAGCACTAGATGCAAAAAACTTCTCTGACAGAAACATCTTGAAATGAAGTTTAGTTGAACTCTTAATAATATCGAGCAGTGCAATAGAGCTACCGCCACCGCATGGGGTCTTAAGCTTCAAGAAGCTGTGTCCATAGTCTACTTGGCCTATGGATATACAACGGCGACGTATGGTACTGCCTGCTCCATTAGAGGTTGAATGTGAGAAACGTTTTCGGTTCTAGCCATATCATCGGACGCTCGAGTGCCTCTAACCGATTTCGGGAGCAATGCTTCTAAGCTTTGAATGTCTGGTGGCATTACATAAGTTCTTGATTACTTCCAAAAATGCCCAGGAATTCAGAGCACCACTGAACTTTTTCGCTAGGTTCAACGAGATGAATCTGTTGTGGGTATCTTGATACTGCAGTGTTGAGGGGAACAAAGTTGCGGATGCTTTTGTGAAGCAAGGTTCGACGCTTCCGCTAAGGAGTCGCAAACCTGCCTAAAAATGGCATCTACATATGCCATTTTTTGATACCCTGCCAGTTATGTATAAACCCACAATCCGCATCACCAATATTACCAAATATAGCCACAGGAACTATATTTGGATAAGCCTCATTAGTATTATACAGACGATAAGAATATCAATTATTCACATCATGTGAACAAATAAAATCCAATCTTAGTTTATCATGCTACACAATTAAAAATACGTCCGGCTAACAGATTTATCTCAAACAAAAAGTAGCTTATCAATTGTTCACATGCTGTAACAAGTAAAATTCAATTTAGGCTTATCCTGCTACATAATTAAAAACACATCCGACTAACGGATTTATGCCTAGCAACATATAGCTTATCAATTGGCCACATCCTGTTAAATTTCATAAAACAGATATAAACTCGAACGAACAAACACAAAAGGTTCCTTTTCCTAAATCACCATCAGAGTGATAGGTTTTGCTAAACGAATAAGTTCTCTAACGAAATTGTTGAATAAAAGTTTAAATTAAAAATCAAAGTGTTTTTCTTGAACTGAAAGTTTGTGAATTTAAGAACTCAATTTTTATTCTTGTGTGAAGTGAATCATACAACTTAATTGGCCTGCTAATGTGGCCAGACACACAAAGATCTCCCTCTCGAAACCTAACCATAGAACTACAGAATTCCTCCGCAACAAAAGAAGGAGAAGAAAAAGCACAACAACCAAGAGGGATTTATATACCGCATAGGTGTTGCACGGGTTGATGTTTGCCCATCCGAGGTGGGCTCAGTGGAGCATTTTCTTTGCGAATACGCAACGTATGTGCGTATCAATGTTTTGGCTGGGATATTGCGTGCATGCAGAGGATAATTTCTTGTTCCCTATCAATGATTCTGGACTTTATTAATAGAACCGGGAAACTCTGGTAGACTGGGGGTATTAGTGCAACGGGTAATTCTGGCCTGAGTATTTAGAGGTGCCAGGCACCTCTTTCCCAGCCCACACACACTCACTGACTCAAGATACCCTAACCTCTCCGCTTCAGTCCAGCGGGTGATATTGTTACTCTTAAATTACTGCGAGTGAATCCTAGTGTAACTCAAGATTCTTGGTCTTCTCCAAACATATTCTATCTTCTTATACCATCAATTCTTCTGTTATACGGAATTTTAAATCTAATGAAGCTGAATCTATCCAATTAGAATCGATCAATTAATACACTCAATGCCCGATCTCATCATATTATTCTCAAAAGTAATCGACCATAGATAGACACTTGTAAAACACCAGAGAAAGGATGAAAAGTAGAAGAGGGAAGGTTGTTTGTTAATCTGAAACTTAGGCATACGGTTATTGAAATGAGATGAAAACCAGGAAAGGAGAAAAATCTTTGGGCATTACATCTACTTGCAAGGACAGCTTTGTTTATGAAGAAGAATTAATCATTCACCCGATTTCTCATTCTGGCTTTTATCTTCAGATATTTCCAAAAAAACATTTGATGAAGGTTTAAAACTATCAAACGAAAAAGTCTATATAACATATTGAATTGTCTTTGTGGGATGGTTAAAATTGAAAATTTTTCTTTTTTAACTAAGTGGTTTCGAATCTCATCAGACATCAACCCACAGTGCATACTTGACTGATGTGACTACTTGCAGTGGAAGATCATTAATTTTTATTTACGTTAGTTGTGATAAATTTTAACATCCTCGACATGTCTAGTGAACATGTTTGGTGCAATAAAATAATTATATTTCATGCATATTTTTAATTTGCGTAAAACGTAAATTAAAGTATGTAATTCTTTTTTTGCGAAGCGATCGAGATCCGATGGAGACGCTAAGTGTATCACTACAAAATGTTTAACGAATGTATTTATAATTCTTCAAAACGAATAAAGTTATTCGATTCGTTACAACAAATACAACTAGGTCATCTGTTTGCATACAATCCATTCATGCCAATGTCACAAACCAGTTCATTTGCCAAAAACTAATAACTTGGCACCAGCTAACATAATTACAAAATCAAAAGCATTTTAAAAAGTGCATTCGCATTTGCGTTCCATTCGATTTTCTTTTGAGTCACAAACATATCCTAATCGTAAATGTCGAATGAAAATGAAAGCAAAGCAAGACACTCATCACTCGTCGCTAAATTTAATAACGCTTTGTCTTCTTCAAGACAAATATGAGAAAAATTGCTAAATCGTTTTGTTCATGCTATCGACTTCACCTGAACGATGCTGACACGAGTTTTTGGTGACGCGAATGTATCAACGCTCTGTTCTTGATTTATTTTTAAAATTTCGTAGGTGAACGTCAGCGTGTACTGATGATGGAACAGGTAATTCTTTACATTTCAATCAACAAGCTCGTTCAGTGTACTTACTAGGGTGGACACGGAGCCAAATTTAATTGGAAGCCATGCGCAGTTTTTTTTTTCGCGGCGCATGCCAATAAAAATAGCCCATCAAATAAAATCGTCTCGGGAACAAGACTCATTTGCTAAGCATAGTTTTCGAATCTACCTAGATATGTTCTTTGCTAAATGTACCTACCAAACCAAATGATCGTCTAAACTGCCATTGTGAAGCTATTTACCTCGCCTATCCATATACAGATTTTTCTTGATTGCGAACAAAAGACGCTCAAGACCTTACCGAATTAATCAAGCGAATATTCATAGAGCTGTAAATAGCCTCCGTGGTGCGCTGAATTTTGATGCATCTCGAATTAAGATTTAGGCTGGCAAGTGAATCAGACGCGCACACTAGCTTTATGAGCGAGTATTTTTGGCTTCCGCACTCATGAAACTAAAAATTTCGATATTTATACGAAATGAATATGCCGCGGACTCATAGTTGAGTAGACATTTCACATAGTTTTCAGTCATTTGCATTCTAATCGGCGCTGTAATTACTGAATCACCTGCGAGGAAATTCGTCGGTGACGCAAGTTTTCGATGAGAGTCAAATTTTGACACGATTGGTTTGGTGCGAATAGTTTGAAATATATTCACTATTTTGTGTCTGCTTTGGTGGTTAGACAGGAATCCAGATTTGATTTGAATTAGTAAAATTGAAATGAAATTTATTCGACTACTTGTTCTTTTAGCGCCTGCCTTATCACCTGCTAGTCACTTCTAGATTGCATGCTATCATTCAAACAAATCAAATTATAGATTACACATTAACAATTGCAATTATCGGAATGGGAACGATATTATCACGATGTCATTGATGACACGCGATGTTATCTGGTGCGATGTTTGTCACATTTATTATTTATTCCAAGTGGTTGCCGCCGGCAAGTGGAAATGATATTGAAATTCTCTTTCGATAGCCTCAAATAAATAGAACTATCAGAATGAATAATTTTGGCGTGCTTTTGACAAATGTAATGAGCATTCATTCGATATCTTGTTATTGATAACGCTGAGAAAATTGGTAATATATGTACATCAGTAAAAAAATAAAAATAAAAATTCCCTCAATGCATTTTCGAGGATGGTTTACTCGAATTCGGTAGAAACTTCATATCATAAAGAAATTTGTATCTGATCTGACTTCAGTACTTCAATTTTACTGTGAAATTATTTTACCTCATTATTTGATGATCTTCTATTTACCCGAGGTGGCTGATGGCTAGAACATTGCCTGCCCGTGAGTTCCATTTTTGTTTTGACATCATTCTCGTTTTACTCTCCCTAGTCGTTCTGGCAAACCTAAAGCTGCCCTTTAGTTACATTCTGATTTGGCGTCTAGTTTAGTGGCTAGAAAAGTAGCTAGCGCTAGTTTCAGGGTGAGTCAAAACGAACATATTTAGGTGAAAACGAGAGTCTGGATGACACGCTCGCCTATTCAAAAGGGCATAGCTTATTTGTGCACCTTGACTCGTGAACGATGAAAATTTGTCGGTTTTCAGGAAAATTTAAAGAAACTGTACTCCCAGAATGTCTCAGCGAGAGTATAAGTTTCACATTAGAATCCTCAGTTCTCAGGAACGTTTCTTCGCCTTAATGTTAACATTAGATGCAATCTTGACGCTATCCTGAACTTGATCGCTTTAAGTAGTTGTCGTTATCACTTAGTATAATGTTTTCAACTTGTTTTAATCCCTAAGGAAGTCTGCTTATATTTTACGTACTATCAAATTTAATAATTTAGGTCGCTTTCAATGACTCCATTGCTGATCGACATGAAAAATGGCTTCAACTCGGCCAACTGGGAGAGCACCAAAAAACACATCATCATGAAAGCCCCAAGCTACCTGATATCGATTACCCCTAATTTCTACCACTGCGGCTGTTCCATTATCTGCAAAGTGTACAATTTTAGGTTTTACTGACCACAAAGCAATAGCAACAGTGGCTGAACATATACATCAAATTAAAGTTGCGTCAAACGCCACTACTGCTCAAGTAAAAATATGGCTAGAAAATGAAACAGAAGCATTTCTAACAACTAGCCATAAAAAGTTTGAGTTAAAATGAGCACAAGTTGACTTACAAGTCACGAAATCTATGTTATCACTGAAATACCTTGGCGTTGTCTTGAACAACAGGTTGAGCTTTAAAGAGCACATCAACCATGCAACCGTAAAAACTGCAAAGTGACAAAAGCACAAGCACCAATTACCAGAATATTGCCGTACTTTCGAGAACTGAAGACGGCCAGACGAAAAACATTAGCTGGAGTTGTAAACTCGGTGAACCTTTACGCTTTCATACTCTCGCCACAAACTCATCTCGACATTAAGGATCATTAAGGACAGTAAGCAGTTTTCCTATTAACGCAAAATGATTTTTGTGCACCTTGATTACTGATGGTCGGTCAAGATTACTTTGAACATATCTAAATACCGTTGAACATCTTAAACAAGCTAAACATCTCGACCTATAAAATTCTTCCTATTTGGAACCTCTGTTGCAATTGCCGATAAGTTGAAAATCCTTCTTGCGTTTTTTGCTTAAATATTTAAATTTGCACATTCAAAGGATTATTTCTAAGGCTTCTTGCTTGTTCGGTTTCGTCCTCAAGTTGTCCCGTCATTTTACCACACACGTATGCATTGTGACATCTGTTTTTTTTTTCTTCTATCCAAAGTACTTTTGAGCTCTTAATGAACAAATAAATAAATATATCACAAAATAATGAGTAAATAATAAATAGATGATATATGGTAAATGAATAGAAATATATTACTTTAGTCGGATTTAATAAACCTAGCTTTAAAAACAAAATATTTTAATTTAAAAACCAATTTTGCCTATAGAAGCTAGATATACTTAAATTTCTTGACAGATATGGATATTTCCTATATTCCACACAGATAACCATCATTCATCATTAACATAATACGTTCGTAGAATAATGACAGAGCTTGTCATTTTCCATAAGACTAGTATTAATCATTAACGTTTCCAAGTACTTCCGCAGCTGGCAACCTTGCAGCCACGCCCTCGAGAAGCAATTTCGTTAGCGTGTTTACCCGGATCGAATGTACCTTATTAATACGTATCTACATTCCACATCAATCCAGTACAATCCAATCTAAATCGTTTCTTCACGAATCCAAGCAAATTGTGCATTACCGTTATTACATGTTTTTACGTGTAGTACTAGCGAAACGCGTTACGTTTCTTGTAGCAAACAAAGAAATCAACTGAAGAGCCCTACGACTGAGGGGTCGTTATTCGAACATCCCCGTAATTATCATTACCATCGTAGTGAGCCGGTAAAATGACTATCGAACGAAACTCTGGTGAATTAAGGAAGTGGTTTTTTGTGATGGTTTGCTCGGGAAGTGAACTTGCTACGTAGGAAGGTCTATGTACGGCTGGTCAGAATGAATAAAACACTGTAGAGTGTAGACTATACTTGAAACCATTAATCAAATCTTTTTTGCATGTTTTTGTCTTCGATGTGGTTTTTTTTTGAGCTAGGATTTGACCTCGATTCCGTTTAATTCGTTCACGAGTTCTTCTATGGTGATTGGATTGCGAAGGCGGTACGAAATGATTGGAAACTTTCATCTTTCGTGTTGTAGTGATGATAGACGATGAGATATTTGATAGGAAGGATAGGATAAGAAAGGACCTGCTAAAAAAAATGTAGAAGAAAAAGTCTTTGGGTTTTTTCCTTCCCAAAACCTTGGGGCTTTCCGGATCTTGTATTATTTTGTGAACAGCTACAATTTTGTGTCTTATTTTCGTGAAGGTCGAAAAAAAAACATATGCATCCATTCAGCACAGCACGAGAAGATTTTCGTGATAATTCAAGGGCACATCAGACGCAAATCATATACTACATCTGAGAGAATCTTTTCAGTGATAGCTAAATTGCTTTGAAGTCAAAGTATGTTTGCTATGTGAAATTTTGCTTTATCCTTGGAAAATAATGCGACAAAACTGAATTTCTTCGCCGAAAAGCAAACACCATGTCGTTTCAGACTTTTAAAATGAACGGATGATGGTGCGGATCTCATCAAGGCTAATTCTTTCGTCGAAGCACAAACCTTCGAGCTTTGAAATGACTTAGAATTTTTGAAATAGCTCGACACAAGAACATTTGAATGAATTCCAAGAAATCGTGGGGAGTTTGATTTGTTTTGGGTTGTGAATTTAGTCTGTGTATTTTATTTCTCTTACCTGAATAGCTGGCTAACTTTAAGGATGTTTGTATTTCTGCTTTGATGGAGCCTAAGTGAAAGGAATTCAGAAATTTTGAAAAGGAATTCAATCAGTTCTAATGATTAATATGAACGTAGGTTGAAGTGAAGTAATTTTGAGAAAGATGATATGCTTAATTGATATGATAAGAAGACATGGATTTTAAGTAGGAATAATACACATTTCAGAGCGAGAAAGAGAGAGAGAGAGAGAGAGAGTAGGAGAGGAGCAAAGGGGATGTTTTTTAGGTAAAGGATATTTAATGAGACTTCACAACAGTTAACCAAAGCATCCAAATCGTTCTACAATATGGAACAGTCCTCTGAAAATGTAAAGATCGTCAGCGTACAAAAGGCAGGGTGTGTTAAAGAGGGAACGAAGATCGGTAATAAACAAAAGGAACAATAAAGGGTCAAGAATGGATCCTTGCGGAACTCCTGAGGTAGGAAAAGAGGATGCGGAAGAGCAAGAGTTAACAGTAACAACACAAGAGCGATCACAAACGTAGGAAGAGAACCAAGAAAAAAGGACACCGGAGAGACGAAACCCTGCTCACTTTGACAGAAGAATATCATGGTTTACAGAATTGAACGCTTTGGCAAAGTATGTGTACAGGATATCTACTTGTTTTTGCTGGTCGATTGCGGAAGCAACAGTGTTTGTAAACGACAATAAGTTTGTAACCGTTGAATAACCTTTGATGAATCTATGCTGTTCACTGGCTAGCAAAAGGTGGATGAACGGAAGATTTGACTTTAGACGAACGATTTAGAGCTAATTCCATAAAAAGAGGAGGATGATGGGAATTAGGGGGCACATATGGAGATAGAGAAGTACTCAAGCAAATGATGAAGGATGAAGATTAGTCACAACAAAATCGAGAATCCTGTTATTAGCATTGAGTGTTGGGAAAGTGAGCAAAGGGACAAAAAGGAACAAGCAGCGAGAGAAATATTGCTTGAAGACAAAATACTTGAAAAAGTATCATCCCAATCCTGCGACGGCATATTAAAGTCACCACATAAAAGTAAGGAAGCAGAATGGAAGCGGCCGTTGAGGTAGGACGATATATCAGTACGAGGTTACTACAAAGGATGTAGACTGAGGAAACAAGCAGCACTGAGGATTATGAGGGAGAAATACGGACAATCACACATTCAACCGGGGTGGAGGGAATGAAGTCACACCAATTAAAACACCACCTCCTAATGAAAGATTACACACAGGTCGGACCCGATCTCTACGAAAGGCAGTGTGAAGGGGTGAAATTTCACTGCAATATATATCCCCAGCCAAACCAGGTTTCTGTTAGGGAGACAATGTCATCAAACGCGATTACAGAGGAGATCTTTATATAATTAGCATTGGTCTTCAGACCACGAACGTTCTGATAATAGATTTTCAGAGGTCGGTTCAAGCTCTGCTTTCGTTCGATGTTTTGGAAAGAAAATTTCTGACGGGAATCCTGACGAATTCCTGAACAAATACTCCAGTTGGCCAGAAGTTCTTCTTCAGCAGATCAGTAACACGAATACTGACGGTAACGCAGATTTTTGTTGATTTTCTAGATACCAGCAGATATCTACCAACAGATTCTTTTTAAAATATTTCAGTTTGCTGATACAAAACTGATACAAATTATAATTTCAATTTTAAAAAATGGCATCCAAACCAATTGAATCCTTTGTTGATTCGTTACTAAAACAACATACTGGTAGACTCCATCACATTATCCATTATTTTCACGCGAAGCCTTCACAAAAACTCACATTTTATCAAAGAAAACGTGTCCTTGGTATTATATCTTGATATATTATCCATAAATAATAATTGATAGCTATTTTGCAAACTAACTATACTTACGCGCGTCTATCCACTAATGAAAAAAAAATCCCACCATAAAAAAGAAACCAATTAAATCACCATAGCTTTTATATTGCCATAGCTCTTCTCGTGCCAGACTAGATTCTTATCAGGAAAATTCACGTGCCATTTCTAAGGTACGGTCGACGGTTTCGGTCTAAAAAAAATCATATCGCAGTCTTGGACTCCTTTGGATATGAACATACAAGTACACCAGACTGCTAAAACTACAACTACTGCCGCCGCCACTATAGCACCATGCCAAAATGCGTGCAAAATCTATGTTAAACGTATTCGTCACATTAAAATCATTGCCGTGGAATTAGGCAGTTTGTGAACGAATAAAATTTGTTTGATTTCCCGATGAAATGCAAAAAGCACGAAATAAATAAGTAGTCAAGCAAATAAACACGAATATTTATGGAAGCATGCAAAGAATGCGTCGAGTCAATTCACGCTGAGAGTCAGATGAACGGAGGAAGTTGCACGGAATAAGATATCAAAGAGGCACACACTTGAAATTGCATGTTGAGCTTCGCAAAGCAAATTATGCTGGCGTGGGAGGAAGGTGGGTTGGTTGGTTGCTTGGTTGCAGGCAAGCAGAAAATGCTATTCAAACGGAAGTCAAATTCAAGAGGATATAAGCTAGGAGAAGGAAATTGATTTGGAATCAGAGAGAATTTATGTAGGATGAACTTGTCGTAGATGCACGGAAAAAGGAAATGTTTAAAACGTTTGGGATGATGCTTATTACTTGAAGAGAAAAGCTGGGAGAAAAGCTTACTTCAAAGTAATTTTAAAGGCATACAAGTAAAGCGACATATTATGAAACCCTTTTTCTAGAAACTTAACAAGAAATTGACCCTTTTCGCTAAAGCTAGGATTATTTTTAAATAATATTTCACTGCAAATATTATTTCAGACGAGCTTGATAGAATACAATAACAAAAGTTTCTGATTTTAACTTTTATCATTCTGCACAATGATCTGTTTAAAATAAATATTATGCGTCTAAATCATTTAGCACGCTAATTCAAGTCTGATAACTAATTTCACGAAACATGAGCTTAAATAATTTCCGCGCCCAATGTGGCTTCCAATATTTAATAAATAACGAAAAAGCAATGACAGATGTCCACATATATGATTTATGGTAAAATCTTTTATAAGATCATCTAAATCCTTTCACATATACCACAAGCACATATTTTTCAATCATTGTACTCTTACACCCATATCAATTTCCCAGCATATCGAGCATCCTTTCATCGAATCAACAAACCTGAATCTTTCAAACTGTCCAGTTTCCATCGCATTCTTATCGACCAGATTCCATTTCGAGTCCCATTCAGACAACACACACAGCATTCTGACAGTCTAATTAAAAGGTACACGATGGCATTTTCCGTCGTGGTAAAGCTGGAACTCAGAAAAGGACGATCCACCAGCCATCAGCAGCAGCATCTATTTTCCTTCGTAGAAATCGAAAATCTATCTTTGCTTCAACAAAAGCTGAATCCTCTCAATAATTTATTTATGTTTTTATTTACAGTCGACGAGGAATTGTATCTACTATTTATATTTTCGCTACCCCACACGTAGGTCCCAATATCGACGGAAATTTCTCATGAAAGCTAAACAAGAAAAAGAAGAAAAAGACAATGAAGGTTCCACACGAAGGGTAGGTTCTATTTATTTCAGTTTTTTCTGTCTATCTGTTGCTATTTTTTCGGAAAATATGAAAATCAATTGATTCTTTTTCGTCGGACGGTCTACGTCTTGACATAAATAAAACATGCAGAGGTGTAAATATCACTGTGGGTAGATGGAACCGCAGAAATACATGCTTTGGTACCTAAATTCCTAGCAGTACACGTGAAGCCATATGCTATGTTGAGATCAACTAGACAATCAAACATACTCGTACAAAATAAATGTCATGACAAGATGGGAACAACGGTAAAGACGGTAAACTACTGAATGATGATGAAGGTGTTCGCTGGCCGATTAAATGAGAATTCAATAGAGTGGATACTTTATTCGAGAGATAAATGTCAGAGGTTGTTGGACATGTGGCAGAGCAACGATTTCGATTCGATTCAATACGTTCTAGCTACTTAATTAAATCTCGTGAGAGGTAACTGGATTTATTTACAGTTCCTCGAAGTCGCTTTTCTATTTCAGGTTTGAAACGATGGAGCCGAAAAACAGTTAGAAGATTGATTGTTGTATTTGAAAGGATGCTGAACCTATTGTTGAAAGTTAAATTGTTTTGAAGTGGATATCTGTTGCTGGAGGTATTTAAAAATTTTAGTCATCGATAAATTGGGTGTATGGGCTTTGAAAGGACAGTGATAAAGAGAAAGAGATTTTTTCAATGATTGAAAACGTAATAAAGATGTATACTTTTTCAAAAGATTTATGCCTTTAAAATTAATTTTTTGAATCGTAAACTCATTAGAATACTGATAACTTCAATAAAATCGGCAGTAAGGAATGGCATGCCAACTCAGACTTAACCAAGTCATGAGAAGGGTGGATCGGTGGATGAAATCTCTAAAACATAGATTGTTATGCTGACAAAGCGGAGGATACCAACTGTCATAGCCATGACAGTTGGCCCCGGTCAGGTATCTGGGAGTTACTCTGGACACCAAGCAGACGTATTGGAATCATATCCGCAGAGCACGTGACAGGGCTCTAGTAGTTTTCACTTCACTAATGGCCAACATCGGTGGACCCAGTGAGACGAGACGGAGGCCACTGATGGTAACGACCGATTCCATCTTGCTATATGGAGCCGAAATTTGGCGAGATGCGCTCCGAACTTAGAAGTTCCGGTAGCGCATTGCCAGTGTCCAGCACAGGGGTGCCCTGCAAATCGCCTGCATCTACCACACGGACTCAGAAGAGGCTGTGATGGTGGTATCGAAAGTAATCCCGATTGACCTACTAGCGCGAGAACGCAAGGAATGGTTACTCTTTCGCTCAATGCTGGACAGAGCTAAGGTTCTGACGCAAGCGCGTACGCTTACTATCTAACTTTGGCAACAACGTTGGAGTGAAAGTAACAAAGAACGCTGGACGGCTAAGCTAATTGGTTTTATCGAGCTTTGACTTAGCCGGAGCGACGGAGAGGTAAACTTTTACCTTTGTCAATTCTTGACAGGGCACGGTTACTTCAGGAAATACCTGAACAGAATGAGTAGGTGATCTTACCGTACTGTCGGCCGGTACTGTGTCACTGAGCTCGATGATGCTCAGCACACATTCTTTGTGTGCAGTACTACGTAAGTTTGAGGCGCAATATTGAGTCCACGATCGGCCTGGCAACACTTGTTATGATCGTGGATGCAATGCTGCGAAACGAAGAGAACTGGCGCGCAGTCTCAACATATGTTGAGAATGCATAAAGAGGGAGGATGGTTGTGCTAGTGAGCTGTGGTAGTTTCCAAAGTCTGTGATTACCGATATGTGACTCAACACGACCGGGTTGAAGCAGTCCTTAGGCGGATCCCGACTCGGAACTTCGTGGGTTTGTAGGTGGTCGTTTTAGTGAGTGAGACCTCACATACCCTGAGGTGATAGGTCACCCGGTGATCTGGTAATCAGATTTGTTTGGCCATCTACACTAGGGGGGCTGGAATGTCATTTTTCATAAAGAACCACAGGCTTTCAGATATCAGCAGGCAAGCCACAATTACCAATGACGCGAAAAAGCGCGTTGCTAGAATAGGGTGCTGAAAAACAACATGCAGACAAACAATTGGGATAAATGCCTCCATTTCAGAGGGGGATCTGTTTGGAGGCAGGAAGACTTCGATCCCAGATATTGTGAGGAATCTTTCTCGATAACGTCCACCCTCGAAGCCTTCACTGCTGGAAATGAGAGGTCCATCCTTCGTTCAGACCTAGCGTCACTAGTAAATCCGCACCCTGAAAGGTAAAAACGTCACACTTTGCCTCGATCAATTGGTCAGCATCGTAGGTGGTTGAGGAAAAAGTTTTCTGTCAGGTATTTTTCACTTTCTGGTAACATATTTTTAAATCGAGGCAAGGCGCTAGCGCTGGACATGATCAAAGAGTTGCAGAATGTTTCGCCGTTTCTAGTAACTTTTAGTCAAAACATCGAAGGACGCTGCCAGGATACCTTGAAATTCAATTTAAAGTAAACTCTTCAAGGATACCTACATCACAAGCTTAGATCTAAAAAAAAAAATACTTTTGGAAGAAGGAGCAAAGAAGAAATCACAATTTCGGCGCATCTAAAGCACTAGGTATTTATTTATCTCAACGACCTGTTAATAATCACAGAGAGCTGGTGAGAGTGATTCTGTCAAAAAATGAGCTGAGAAGAGCCATGGCTAGCAATACGTTGTGCTTAACCTGAGGGCGTAGGACTACAACATAATAAAGAGCTAGCTTCGAGGGCATTGTGATCGTTAAAAAAAATACTTTTTGTATGAGCTAGATAAATTTAACTGAATTTAATTTAACTTGAATTAACCGAGTTAAATGAAAAGGTTTATATTGTACAGAGATGGTGAACTTCTCTTTTTTCAACCTTGAACTTATGAAATTCAGCCTGCACCAACACAAAAGATCTTCAAACTGATGTAACCCAGTCTTTTACAGCTATACAATAACTTATTTCAAAAATTCAGTGGTCCCTATCTAAGACTCTCTTGCTCCGTAGACTTATCGCCTCGGATTTGCCCCGCTCATTACAGCTAAGAGTTTGGTCCACCATCGCTTATTGAGCCTGATTATATTAGTGATTTTACGGTTACAATATCGCTTTGTATAGTTCTTTCTAGTTTGTTGTGCCTTCCTCCTTGTTTAAAGGACAGATGTCGGATGTGGTTTTGCTTATCCCTACCTCCGACGCTAGCTAGGTAGCCGCATGATGTAGTCTGTCTGGCTCAATTAGCTGGTCAGTTAACTAGCTCAATTAACTGTAGTCTAGCTCAATTTGACGTGCTACGCCACGCTAACAAAACGACAATTAGTTACGACACAAAGATAAAGGGCGTGAAGATTCTATGTAGGAAACATTGCTTGAAAAGAACGTGTTTACCTCGCATTTATTTGATAATATATAAATAGATGTAACATAAAAATAAATAAAGCTTCTTACGATCATATAAATGTAAGGTTTGGAACATATTAGATACCGATAGGACACTCAAGACCGAATTCGCACCCGAAAAGGATTAGCTCTAATACAACATGAACGATATTTTCTCGGTGAAAATAAGCTCCTGCATTCAATTTGTAGACGAACATATCTACGTATCATCTCGAAAGTTATTTTCATTCATCCGAAACGACTGCGGACACTTTTTAAAGCCCTTGATAAAATTGCCCCGACATTCGTAAAGATATATGGGAGATAACATTACGTTAAAGAAACCACTTTGATCATTTACGAAATCAGACCGTGCCAGAAAATATAATTCCCATCTACGTGTGAATCAACGGCAAACATAATTCGACCTTAAGTCCTATACAAACATCTCTTCAGCACAAAATCAACTACATTCAGAGAAAAACATTCCATAATATCGTAAAATCAACAACACGAAATACCAAAACCACATTTCTCTATACTGCAAACATACATTTAAGCATCCTGAAAAGCTCCTACAGTTTATTGTAATCGTAATCCGGAATATGAAAACCTTTTTGTGTCAATACAATAGTATTTTATGTTAAAACTGTCTGAGCCCTGCGGCAATTTAAAATACTTTGCGAAGACAGTTGATTTTCCAAGCTATTAATTACACAAATTTAAAAATTCTAATTCTTAGGCAAATTAATTTTTTTATCTTCAATGTCTGTGTCACACTTAATTCCAAACGATACTAGATCGGTGCACTTTTTATGCATCCTTTTTTCATTTGTCATCCTCATGGAGTCCAGTAGCTTAAAAAAAGGCTATGCGCCAATTAAATAACTTCAGTGCATAGTCATGTCTATTCTCTATTTTCCGAAACAAAATAAATATACTCACTACCTCCTATCCTGCATTCCCTACATCAACTCACTCTATCTTCACCACATTCACACTGGATGGCAACTATCCTGATTGCGAGTCGTTCCAAGATCGCTGCCGATTGTACGAGTTCCACTTTTATCTCGTCGGCAGCAGCACTAGCATCATCATCATCTTCACCGTACACTAGAATAAACGCCGGGCATCCAGAATGTGGGAAAAGGATGCCATGCCGCAATATCCTACGCTCGGAAATCGACTAGTTCTACTTACCTTTAAATTTCCTCCACACAAACGGTGGCGCGTTGTTCCGTTTTTCTGCCTTGGCGAAAATATGAAATGCAATTACTCTTTACTCCTGATATAGTTAAAAGTATCTTCAGGCTGCGAATTTCCGCTGCGACTGCACTCAACTAGAACACGCCGATTTTATTATTCAGAACACAATAAAATGTGCAATGGGTTGCTCGGTCATGGAAGAGTTAAATAATAATTTCACAGGCGTATTTATTATTCACAAACTCTCATAGTGGTCTCAGCGACCGCAAATAGAACAAAATCGATGCAAACGCTTAGAAGATACCGAAACCGCACCAAAATATACGCAAGCCCGCTATTGGCAAAACAATCACGACCTTCTTATCTATACTTTCGCACAATAATTGAAAAACAATGCCTATGCCTTCGCGCAGTGATAACCAACAATAGTATAACCAGCTAATAATATGATACTTGACAACATTCGAGCGAATGCCACGAGCCAACAATAGCGCAGTAAGTCGAGTGGACGAATACCACTGGCAAACTGAAATCCCCAAAAAGTTTCGTCTGTGCTGCGCTATACTGGTGCTGTAGCTCCACTATGCTGTTCTGTGCTGTGTTCAGAAAAGATTTGCTTTCTGGAGAATAGAAGCGGAAGTGCACGGAACTCCCCCGCGCCGCGCAAGAGAAGCTGGAATACCAAGTGGTGGCAACCCCAGTGCCATCGCAAAGAGCGAACAAAATCAGGAACGAGGCTACCACCAAACAGACGAAATATGCTTCAACCACGACCCAACGAAAAGTCCACATGCAAATCTACTGCCCGTTTGTTTTCGATATAGACACGCCGCGAACTATATCACCCTCAACACAAGCTATCTACTGAACAATTATTTCCCACAGTTCTCAGCCATAATCGAACGACAGAACAGCTAGCTTTCAGTTCTAGATAAGCATTTTCAAATGCGATCTCTAGCTGGTGCTAGACAACGAGATTGATATAACTCTGGTAGAATGATACCCAACTAGTTCTCTCTTCCTCAGGGATGAGAGAATTTTCTCATCCTCTTATTGTCTCACGTGTGGTTATCTTAAGATGTCGTTAAGTTACTCGCAGCGAATAATATGCAGTACCATAGGCTTTTTCCGTAGTATTTCATTGAAGGCTGTATGTCGGTCAGCCACAGAAAATATTTGCTTATCATATGATTTTCATAGAAAAGTCCCCCAGTCGCGTTTCCCCAACAACGTACTCCCCAATAAAGCTTCGCAAATAAATTCGACCCAGTGCCCGGTACTGAGAAGAACATTGGCGTAGATGACAGTTGGGAGTTGTGGGGGGGGGGGGGGAATCTGTGAAGTAATTGGAATATGCGTAAACTGGGTCGGCGTCGTGAGAAATGGTGCTGTGTTCAGTGTGATCCCTCGAAAACTGTTGAAAAATCCGATCAGTGCTTTGAAGTTACTCTACGGGAAATGTTTGCTAGCTTCAAAAACGAAATTTTTTCAAAGTATAACAACTCCAATAGCGAACTTGGTGAAATGAGAAAAGCAATTGAGTTCATGTCATCTAAATTTGATGATTATGCGGCTAAAATGAACGATCTGATAAGTCAAGTCACAAAACTTAACAAGGAAAATGTTACTATCAAATCGGAAATTAATAAGCTAAAAATTGAAAATAACAGCCTCGCAACTGAATTGAGAGCGAACAACGTTGTTTTAAACGGCATCAAGCAAACGACTAATGAAAACCTGCGCGAAATCGTTAAGCTAACATCGGTGGCGATCGGTATCGACCCAGCGATCAACATACAGGAAGTTTTCAGACCGAAACAATCACAATCACGCTCAAGTAAAATTATTATTAAATTTGCAAATAAAACTGATAGAGATTCTTTCCTTGGCGGATACAAATCAGCTGTGAGAAGGCGAAATGACGGTGCAGGGCTTCCAGCTAATCTAATTCATAAAAGTTTAGACAACAGTAGAGTGTTCATAGGAGATCACTTAACTCCGACAACAGCTGCGTTGCTCTATCAAGCAAAAACAAGTTTGCGGAGCTTTAAATTCATTTGGGCGAAATATGGAAAAGTCTTCGTTCGCAAAACAGAAGGTGACAGACCCGTAATCATCAATTGCGCTGATGATATCAATGTAATTGGCCAGCTTTAGGCTTTCTATTTCTAGTTTGTTTATTTTTTGCTTTTGATAGCTTTTTTCTTTTTGTTTGAATTTTTTTCTGTTTTTCATTATTTAAATGGATGTATTAATCGATAATTTTGAAATCGAAAATAGTTGCAATCAATGTACATCGATCTTTGCTGATATAGGGGAGTTTCATAAGTTTACCTATAGTAATAACAGACTTACATTTAGAATACTTCACATGAATATCAGAAGTATTGCTAGAAACTTTGACGAGCTAGTTTTGACAATGAATAGTATGTTATATGTCTTCGATGTCATCGTTTTAACGGAAACATGGCTTCCGAATGCTATTGGCTTTGATATAAATGGGTACTACAGCATAGTCAAACCAAATTTATTTAATAAATGTGACGGGTTACTTGTTTATATTAAAAATGATTACTCTGTCAACCAAATAGATGTCATGTTTGACCATGCTAACTCGTTGCACTTCACTTTATCATTACCTAACAGTTCAAACTTACTTATTTCTTGTTTTTACCGTTCTCCTAGTCTTGAGCCCAATAGCTTCATCCAAGCTTTGGATGTATATTTGGAAACTTTTAAAAACCATAACCACCATATAATAATCGGGGATATTAATATAAACATATATGGTAGCAAAATCTCTTGCATTGCACAAGATTACCTCAATGTTTTAGGTAAATTTGGTTTCAACAAACATCTCCACGGTATTACTCGAGCAAAAAGTGGGTCATGTATTGACCACATATTTTTCAAAGAAACTAGCAACCTCATTTTTGAACCAGCTATTCTTCAAACCCATATTACTGATCACTACTGTACTACAGCCGAACTGACCTATAAAAATTCCAAAACAGCTAATAGCAATAATAAAACGGTTCAAGTAACAAAAATCAATTATGATATTTTAGTTGAAAGGGCCCAACAGTTAGACTGGAATGTGGTATGTAATATCAAATGCCCCGATGAGGCGGTAAATAGTCTTTTAAGTTTTGTAAACGATCTTGTAGACAAATCAGCCACTATATCTGAGTATACGCTTAAGAAAAAAATGATTCCGTTGAAACCTTGGTGCACCAAAGGAATTGTTGTGTCAATACGTCATAAAAGCCGAATTGCAAAGAGGTTGACTAATCAACCGTTTAACCTGGAACTGAAGCGTAGTTTCAAAATTTTTAGAAATATCCTTAACAAAACAATTAAGCAAGCGAAATCAAATTTTTACATGTCAAAAACTAATGAATACAAAAGCGACCCGAAAAAATTATGGGAAATGATTAACGAGATAATAGCGAAGAATAAAAAAGAGAATCAATCCATAGCTGAAATCTTAGCTAGAGACGGTACTTTGTTGAAATCTGGCAGTGATATTGCTAACGAGTTCAACTATTACTTTTCAACAATTGGTGAAAGTATATCTAATTCGGTCCCTCAAACTACTCTACCTCCACCTCCAATAGCAGACCAGCTCGAGCCATTTGATTTCAAAGCAATAACCAAGGAAGAAATACTGTATCATATTAATTCTATGAATGACAATAAATCACCTGGAGAAGATTTAATAACCGCTAAAGTGATTAAAAAATTAGCAGGAACAATTTTAACACCTCTTCAACATATCTATAATGCCTGCCTACAGGCTGGTCAGTTTCCGGACCGTTTCAAAACAGCTGTCGTTATTCCAATTTTCAAAACACAAGACAAAAAGTGTCTGAATAACTACAGACCGATATCATTGATTTCAATTTTGGCTAAAATCTTTGAGAAGTGCCTAAAGGCTAGACTTAGTGAACTCCTAGCTGTGCGCCATAAAATTGCACCAAACCAATTTGGTTTTCGTGAGGGTACTAGTACTGTCGACGCTCTTTACTGTGTAACCAACTTTATTAACCAATCTATCGACAGTAATGATAAAACAATCGCAGTTTTTCTAGACCTAAAAAAGGCTTTTGATACAGTCAACCATTCTATATTGCTGCGTAAAATTCGGGAACTTGGGCTCTCGGATAATGTATACAGTCTTTTCCATTCTTATATCTATGGTCGTAAACAAAAAGTTAAAATCGGGCCAGATGTCAGTGGCACTTTGGAGATTAAATGCGGTATTCCTCAAGGATCTGTACTTGGCCCAATTTTTTTCAACTTATACATAAATGATCTTTGTAACCTACATTTGAATAATCAAGACTTTAATGGCCAGATAATTGCATACGCGGATGACACTGTTTTAATCTTTAGGGCTAGTACTTGGAATAGGGTCTTCTTTCAAGCAAATAAAGGCTGTCAAACAATTTACAACTGGCTAAGCGCACACAAACTTGTGTTAAACATCGAAAAAACTTGTTTTTTAGCATTCGGGTCCAAAAATAATTTGTGTGATCTGAATTTAAATATATTGATAAATAATGCTAAGGTAAAGCAGCTCAAAGAAATAAATTATTTAGGCGTTATAATTGACGAAGATCTCAGCTGGAAAAGCCACATTCATAATATCATACGTAAGGTACGTCGAACACTTTATGCGTTTATGAGGCTTAGATATAACACCAATCTTAACACAATAAAGCTAGTTTATTTTGCAATCGCTCAGAGTGTTATCCAGTACGCTATCATTGTTTGGGGTGCAGCGCTCTCATCCCATACTGCCCCTCTACAAAGTTTGCAGAGTAAAATTGTTAAGATATGTTTGAAAAAATCAATATTCTCATCAACAACTAAAGCATACGAGGAATTTTGTGTAATGAATATTCGTCAGCTTTACTTATATGCGGCTTTAAAATTTATGTACCTGAACGTCAGCCATTTCAATATCCATACTACTGGCTACCGAACAAGAAGGCAATTGACAATTCCCATCTTAACAACTCGATGTAGAAAATCTAAAACAGCGAGGCACCTAAGTGTCTTAGGACCTAAACTGTACAACAAACTCCCTCAAGAGATAAAACTTTCGCTAAATGAGCTTAATTTCAAGTCAATTTTAAAACGGTTTGTTCAAAGTGGAAGCCAATGCTTCGATTCTGTGTTTAACTTTTAAACCATTAAGATTTAAAGTATTCATTCTAGTCTTAATGTTTTCGTTTCGCCTTACACTTTTTATGCTATCTTCACCCTTTGTCAGCTTTTCGATATAATGCATTTTTCGTTTTGTCTAATTTTAGTTTTTAGTTCTTAGTTTTTAATTTCAAGATTGCATTGCTTTTTTTAACTTGAATTTTAATTTTTATTTTGAATTTTATGTAAACGTTTAATATAGTTGATCACAGCTTCTCATATATTTGAATGCAGTAGTTCGTATTAGGTCCCCGCACTCGCGCACAAGTACTCTTACTTTTGCGAGGAGCGAGCTATGTATGTCTCATATTGAATATTTGTATCATGTTTGTAAAATGAATAGCTGCAATAAATTATTATTATTATTATTATTATTATTATTAATATATCTAGCTTCTAAAGAAAAAAATTATCCGTAAATTATATAATATAATCTTTGGTTCTGAAAGCTAGACAAATTAAATTAGATTAAATTTATTTTTAATTTATTTCAATTTTTTATTTATTTATTTATTGTAGGTTAGATCGCCTCCGTGTGATGCACCCTCGGTAACGCTTAATAATTTAAATGATTGCGGCATGACAAAATGTTCAACTGCTTTCACGCTTGCTACTTCTGATTAAGATTTTTGCAGTCTTTGATTGACCATACTGGCACGACTTGGCAATGTCCGTAGGATTAATCGCAAGGACCTTATGTACAGAACTGTTTGATTGGGCTGATGAGTGGTCTTAAAATAAGTACTCAATTCCAGGAAAAGGTAGCAGGAAGAAATGATGCTCCTCCAAGGCAATCTGCAGGGCTACAGAGCAGGTAATGTCCTCCGTATGCAACTCGTCTGTGAACATAAGTGAGCCTTATAGCAGGAGGAATCCGCCAGTTTGGCTATCAGATGCAACTAGATACGTGGCATTTTGGATCATTTTTGACAGTTGCAATGACACAGCTACGTCTGGATGAAATATGGAGTGCTCACTTTCGTGAAATGCTACTTTTCTTCGATTGACTCAATGCAGGAATTCGGAACTAAGTTAAGCTCATTTAAAGGTGGTCGGTCGGTCCCTTGTAAGCGACTTGAAGATGATCACTCGCTGTCTAATCCAGCTACATCAAGTCCTACACTGCTGAAAGCAGGCGATAGCGACACCATTCTACCTCTGAAAGAATTGGCTGGAATTCGACCAAGCCCAACAGCAGAGAGATGGTCACATCGTTAAATGCAAGCTCGGAGAGGAGTTTTTATACGCTAGAGCTCCAATGATCCGTGAAACAATAGAAGTTGTTATGGAAAATTTGATGGACAGATTCGGAGAGATTGTAAAGTCCTGAAGCCACAGCGCAACTTCTGCGGTTGGTGAAAACCGGCCTACTGCTGGAGCAATGAAATTGCTGAACTGCGACGCATCACCCTAGCGTGCAGGTGCAGGGCATAGAGAGCAAGGAATAGACATGGGCCAGCCGAGATTTATGCAGCAAACACGGTGGTGAAGAAAAAATTCAAGCGGTAACCAAATTCAAGGCTGGTGTCAGCAATCTCATCCCTGAGAGAGGCGATAGGAGGCATGTCATAGAGCCAAACCTGACATATTACTGGTGACCCTAAATTTCTAAAATACTTCAATTCGATAAGGTGAACAAATATCCTTCGGGCCCTCGAGCGTAGCTACTGTACAACACCGACGAAGGAGTTCAGCGGAGCCTTATCACCTAAGGAGTAAGTTTTCAGACCAGACTGATATAACATCATTTACGCTGGGCTACTGCGTCTGGAAATATGTTTTTGGTGGTTGGCAAGAATTTTTCTTAAATAAAACAGGTAAGCACAGAAATCTGTACCTTTCTCGCCCGAGAAACAAATCTAGCTTTTAAAATAATTTTCTTGTGCACACAAAACCTTGCGAAATTTTTATTATTTGATAAACTGTTAATTTGAGGTATTCGGTTTTATAAATTTTGTTCGAAAAAGTTTGTTTATTTGGAAAATTGTTCATTTCTTTTGGGGAGTCTGACTTTGTTTTGGAAATCATTCATTTGAGTTCTTTAGTTGCAAAATGAGACTCAAGCGATTTTTTACGAAACTGAGTTAAACACCATTTCTTATAGGAAATCTTCTCAGGAATCGATTTGTGCACTTTATTTTATCCCAAACCCAGTCTAAATGCCTTAAAAAGTGATTTGAAAAACAGCCTTATTTCCAAAACGCGACCTGAACAGAGATTTTTTCTTTCAAAATGGCGTCTAATATTTTGAACGGTTTGGTTCCAAAAAGCGACCCAAACCTTAGCAATGTCGGAAACGGTTCTTGTTATTTTTTCCAAAAACCGACCTAATGTTTTAACTTTAAGAAAAGGCTAAACTTCTGTTCGTCACATATTTTTAAATGGTTATTTTTATTATTAATCTTGTTTTAAATTAAGCGGGCTTTTTCTAGAATGATAAGAAATATTTCAAAGTTGGCCATACTGATTGCGACTTCACATGTTTGTTCTTAGAAATCGTGCGCCGACACATTAAATGTGTGGTTGACTGAAGTTGTGTCATTTTGCTTCTATTTTTTAGAAAATATAGATTCGGAGGATGAAACTGATGAATCCAACAAGTGTTTTTATCGTCGTATAGATTATAATAATCTTCCAGAGAACGATATTTGGGATGCGGAAGTAATTATTGACGAAAAAAAAAAATGTTTAACACAATATTTTTGCTGCTCAGTTTTCCATGTTTTTAAACTTATTTTTGTATAATTGTTTTTTTTAAGTTATGTTCTAAGGTAGGCACCTACTTTCTGTAAAACAAAAATTACAGGCAAAAATTAAAAATTAAAAAAATATAATTGTTTTTGTTTTGTTCCAAAACCCGACTCCAACATGAAGTTTCGTTCCAAAACCACACCTGAAGGCGATTTTGTTCCAAAACGCGACCTGATGAACTGTAAATGCGAATTAATTAATATTTAACATAATCCATAGTTATTGAAAATTTGTAATATTGTGTAGTTTTTTATTTTCAATTTATTAAAAAAAAATGGGTTTGATATATTGACCAGGAAAGAAAATATAGTTTTTAGCTGTTTCTGAAAAGTTTTCAAAAACCTTTCAGTCTCATTTTGCAACTAAAGAACTCATTTGAAAGAAGAACTTTTACAATATTTATATTTAACTTTAGCACATGAATCAGAAATGTAACAAGAATTCGCTATAGTCACTTGCAGCTTACAAGATAAATAGGTAAAACATAATATTTCATATATCGGTTAATTTTTGAATCATAGAACAGAAAACTATGATTGGAAATTTAACCGATATAATCAGCACAATCTCAATAAGAATATATTCAATCTAAAATTTATTTGAACCTGCACAAAATCAACACAAGCATCAACTATATATAATCTTTCCTACGCCCATGATATATATACCTCACGAATATATTTGACTTAACAATAAGCTTACAAGTTTGTAGGAGTAATTTTGCAACGTTGGAGAAGTTTGCATATCAACAGCGCATGTTTGTAATTTTTAAAAAGTTGTCTCTCAAAATTACAAGCTCCACGATTCGCCTCTTGTTCATCATACAGAAGCTGTTATCAGCACGAATTGTACATACCTAGTTCTGTTCGTGATAAACGTATTGTATTTTACAAGTTTCAATGTGATAACAATAAAATAAAAGTTTTTGTGTTGTCATCGCTCGTGCTGTTCGAGAGCAAGTCAGTCTGCTAGTATATTGAAGAGTTTCAAGAGAAAATGCATATTGAAGCTTATATTGTTGGCTGGCGAGAATCGATACATATAGAAATATAGAATTTCTATAGCTATATTTAAAATTTCTTTGATAATTATTATTTATCCTTCATACAATCCAAACCCTGCATTTTTCAATCTTTCGAAACAGAAAGACCTTATGGAACTCACAGAATATTTATTTGCTACTCCATAATATCATAGGACATATGTATATTTATGAACTATATGCTCATGAAGTAAAATTTTTAAATCAATTTTTTGAAGATTAGGTCAATTTCATAATTCTTGGCATTTCTAAATAAGAAAAAATCTTCTAAAATTTGCGCATATTATACAAAAATAATTATCAAAGATCATTTTACTCTTTCGCTCATAGAATGTCAAGGGCACAAGAAAGAGAAAGGGAAATTTTGTTGTTGTTGTATCGTTATATTGTATGTTATATTGTATTCCCAATCAACAACCAAGAGTTATTGGGTTGGCAACTAAATAATTAAAGGTTCATTAGTCGGTGAAAGTTGAGCTGATTTTATTGGTAGTTTTAACATATCTGTCAAAATTTGACTGGCATTTGCTCATTTGCCAAACATCAGAGTTGCATGTCCAATTTTTTAGCTTGCAACTTTTTGCTTCATTTCCTCAAATCATCACCAACACATATCTGTTCCAATCCTTTTCCTGATTGAAAGAAACTCAACTATTCGATTGCTTTTAATCTTCAAGGGATTTTTGACGGAACATTTTTTCTCATTCTTTTTCCAGTACTTTCAGTATCATCCATTCCTTACCCTCTACGCATATACGCGTTTCCCCTCTAGGCAACATTGCAAATAATATCAACTTGCATACTCGCTTTCAGTTTGTTGCCCAGTCGATCATTAGTAGCAGATCACCCACCTTCTCAAAGTCAACTTATTGATGATTCTGCATCTTCTGGACCTGCTATAACGCTTCCCCACGTAAAAGTTGTGACACTCGAAACTCCATATATTTATTACTCGCTTTGAATACAACACCGCTGTCGGGACGATTAAATATTTTCTGGTAGCTAAAGTTGAATACGTTCCTTACTCTCTGCAAAAAGTTGATTTCTGACAATTGCAGAATCAGGAAGTGAAATTTTTTCTTATTACTGTTTCTACTGGTGCCATTTATTTATTGAGGAAAGACATTTGGTCTTCTGGCGGAAATTATTATAATACCTTTGAAGAATTTTTAGCCCCAGAGGAATGAAAGTCTCTCGAACCTAAGCGTTTGAGGACAAAAACTATTGAATTTCGGCTTTTTTCTATCTTAGCTTCGGTAACATTATCAGTTTAATGGAAAACCGCTTACAACGCTGAAATTTCATCTCATCACGTTCGTTATCGTTTGGTCTTGCGGCAAATCTACTGAGGAACTCGCTCTAATCGGTGTTAATAAAGCACTCGTAAGCTTTGACCTAACTGGTTCAATCCTATCTTAGGCTGTGGTTACGAATCAAGCGAGTAGACGGTTGTGGCGAGTGAGAGTGTACAAGAGGGTTTTTAAATGTACGCGAAGTAATGATAGTGGCTATGAAACACAAGTTTCAACAAGCGCGTGTATGAGTACATTTAAAAACCCTCTTGTACACTCTCACTCGCCACAACCGTCTACTCGCTTGATTCGTAACCACAGCCTTAGTGTTCTTCCTGCGTTTTTGTCTTAGTTTTTTTTTGTCTTTATTGTGTGCTCGGCCTTGGCTTCCTTATTCTGTCGCCTGGCTGATTTTCCGCAGGGTTCGATTCCCGGTACTCTCTTATTTCTGTTCTTTACCAACAGAATTCTTTCCGTTCTTAATTCATTCCGCCTTCTGGGTGCTGATGACTTTAAAGTGTTCAGAGTGATTGAATATTTCAATCAACTTAAAAATAAATAAATAAATTTAAAGGACGGTATTCTGCATATTTTGTTTTTTGTTTTTAGGTACTGAGTACGGCGAATTTCAGAGAAGTTATATGCATGCCATACTTGCATTGAAAAAGATTTCAAACAATTTGGCTACGATAAAAGCTAGTCCTACGGATCTCCCATCAATTTAAAGATACTTCAAGAATCTTCTGCGACATACTTTCAGAAAACAGTCCTTTCCCGGCGAAATTAAAAGTAGTCGCACTAAAACTCTTATCGGATATGGAAGTTGAAGTTAGTAGTGACATCATTTAAAATTAACGAAAACGAGTATAACGTGATAAACGAGTATAT
Organism: Nemotelus pantherinus; assembly: GCA_963978885.1. Taxonomy (NCBI): domain Eukaryota; kingdom Metazoa; phylum Arthropoda; class Insecta; order Diptera; family Stratiomyidae; genus Nemotelus; species Nemotelus pantherinus. Next base: position 9,690,302 of record OZ022266.1, read on the forward strand.
AATGTGAAGACTATTTAATTTATCCCTAATTTGACTCAGGTACCTATTTGAAACTAGGTTAACTCAAAACTCGGTGTGAGCATGGCTGGAGAAGGCGGAACTCTAGTCGCACTCGGCTCTCAAATTTGAAGTAAAACTAATCCTATTATGCAATATTTCCACTATCCGGAAATTCATACTTTTCAAAGGTACGCTCAAAAAGACTTCTTTTCCTACTGCCATTTGTGATCTAACTCACAACTGAGTTCCAAACAAATCATTTCCATTCGTTTCATTTCAACTCATATTGCAATCAATTAATGTATGTACATTACCCTTAACCTAAAAATTTCTCGAATGACTAGAACAACGCATAGGACTAAATGTCTATGATATAAAACATATTTACTAGCATTATATCCATCTATATCTCTATGTATCCATCGTTTTCACTACGAATTACTGCAATTCGCAAGCTTTCGCTCATAAATTACATAAAAGTTTCATTTAGCCTATTTAATTATAGTCATTGGATATCTATCTACAATTAACTTTTGTCTATCATAAATCGAATTACCTGTCACTGAACATCAAAACATCAACCTTTATCGCGTCCATCGTTTATGATTAGTACCACTTTGGTAGGTGTCATTTCCCCATTCATCTCATAAACATTACAATCGGAAAACATTCTGCACAAGCTTTTTCCTTCCTTCCGCTTTCACAACAAAACATTTCCACTTTTCACATTTCCTTCTTTGCCAACTAACCGCGCCTACGCGCACTTCCCGGTCGTCTGTCAGTTGTTTGTGGATCGTATTATCTATCCAAACCCCGAACCAAAGACGCATTGCCGTACCCCACTTTGCAAGAATTCGCTTTTTGGCTTCTGGTGAAGTTTTACTGACGTTTCCGAAGACTTTGACCGTGACCAGAAGTAACCATTTCACCGTCCAGAGTAGTTCCATGTCGGTCTGTCTCGTCTGTCTGCCAAAAGAAGTGTTATTCGCCATTAGGGCAATTAATTTCGACTTTCGACGATGAATTTAATTAGTTTGGTGTAGACTACAAGTTATAAGTGCATTTAAGAAACTATTGTGTGTTCAGTGTGAAATTATCATCCGCTAAAGCAATATCTAGTAGTAGTCGACAATCGTCGCCATGAGTAAAACGCAGCGTGATAAGCGCGAGAAAGTCGAGTCCAAGTCTCCCCAACATCACAAACGAGCGGTAATGAAACGAGTTCTTGACTCGATTGGATTTCGCATAAATCATCATAAAATTTGAGTAAATTCATTTTAGAAACGAGCCAATAGCACCAAATGCCGAGACATAATGCTAGGAATAATGTGGAGTATTTTGGGGAATTTTATATCAATTATTCATACACTTGTCGATCGTCTACTCGACGCAGTTCTGGAGCGTATTCTGGGAACGAAACAAGAATGCCCGGGAATCGATTCCTCGGATCCTACGATTATTCTGAAAAGTGCCGTCGAGCTGGCTAAAATGATTCGAGAACGGCGTGCGAAAGCGTTGCATGTCGTTCAGGCCTATATCGATCGAATTCGTGAAGTAAACGGTGTTATTAACGCTATAATCGATGGACCGTTTATGGAAGCGATAGTTGAAGCACGAGAAATAGACCGAAGAATCGACCGAGGTGAAATTACTGATGAGGAATATGCTCGGAAACCGTTCTTAGGTGTCCCATTTACTACGAAGGATAGTACGGCAGTTAAAGGCAAACTTCATACACTTGGTTTGCTTTCGCGTCGGGATGTTCGTGCCGATGAAGATGCAGAGTGTGTTCGTTTGATGAAGGGAGCGGGTGCTATTATCATTGCTACGACCAGTGTACCGGAAGTGAATAAGTGGATGGAAACGAGAAATATGATTATCGGAAACACTAACAATCCTTATGATAGTCGACGATCAGTGGGAGGATCATCGGGCGGCGAGGGAGCGATGGTAACAACGTGTGCAACAGCTATTGGACTAGGTTACCGAATGATTTTATTGAATCGATAGAATTTATGATTGGTTTTGTATGCTGAAACTGCCATTTTCCGTAATGCTTGAGAAGGTATTTGTGGAATATTTTTAATGTTGTTGCGGGATGTAGTGCATTGAACTGCTTTGTGATACGATGCTATTTGTGTAGCATACATTGTTGCATTTTAAAACCGAACATATTAGATTTCTAAGCGTAGTAGTTTCTAAACCAAGCAAAAATCTATGATGCACTCAACGATTGGAAAGCGAGAAATCTTTTAGTGTATTCGCGCCCATTGCGGAAAGTAAGGATATCCTGAGTGCATAATAGGCTTCTTCTATTGGCTGATTTCTGAAAGGGTCATATAGATTTGCTACACCCTGTTTAATCTTCGCGTAAATTCTTCTCTTTGAGAACAAAGCACAGCTGTAGTATAACACATTTATTTCTTTATCAAACCCTAGAATAGATTCTCTACTACAAGTAAGTCGACTTAACCAATAATCAGCCCGTTCGATTTGGCGAACCCTCAACGACTAACTCTTCTCAGGGATAGATTGATGATCTTTGCCTAGTGGCCAACGAATTTTGGAACTTCCAGGCTGACATTTTCCTGGTCCCAACAATATCAATAGTTCTCTATTTACTCTTTAAATAGATTAAGATAAAGGTCATACACCCCTTAATAATCAGTCAACTAAGTAATTGGTCATTTCTTATCCCACAAAAGGAGAATGAGTAACTAATCTAAATTTCAATTACTTTTTATTTGCATCTAATTTCGGTTCCGTTCAGAATTGGCGCCAGTTTAGCGTCTTGGTGATAATAGTAATTTATGAAAAATTTCAATACTCACTCTATAAAGCTCATAAGTCGAATCTTTTGGTTTTAGCCTTTTATTATTCGAAACGTACTAAACCTTACATTCACATAACATTGTCCTTACTAGCAAAACTATATATGATAAACTCTGCAGTGCAAGTGTAAATTGACACGAATCTGATGATTGATGCGTTCGAAGCTCTAGAAAATCGGATAGTATTATGATTTAGTTCTTATTCTATTGTTCTTTCCTCTAAAATATGATATCTGGAAGCTATCAACCGATCCATCTAAATTGCTCTGGTAGTCCTGAGGTCGTAGAAAAATTTTCTACCTCAACATATTACACTCGATATAATCAAAAAGAAGTGAAAATATAAGCACAAACTTTCATAACCGTTTGGCTATCGATTTTTTTTATTAAATTTTTCTAGCTATCATGATCAAATTATTCTATTACAAATATATTTTGGTCTAAGGTAGCTCCAACATGGATTTTTTTAGACTCCAGGAGAGCATGCCCTCTATAGAAAATAGTCCGCATTAATTAATTAATATTCTATACACTATTAGCCCTTTAAAAATTTGACGACCACTATGTCGCAATACAAAGTGCAAAAATATCTAAAATATCTGTTTTGTTACTTTTTTAACAATTAAGAATAAGATTCCGTTCGATGTGTTGAACAATGAATGGTTTATTGCTTTCAAACTTGAACATTTATATGTTTCTACAAATCTTGACTCAACATTAATTTTGTCGTAAATAAACAAATAAGCGGAACAACTGGGTTAATAAATTTAGGTTGATACCAAAACAAATGTCATCAAAACATGTTCGCAATAATTCCGACTTATTGACCCATTTACGAAAATTTACATTACAGTGCAGGTTTGACCATGAAGTATTCAATACCCATGCTCTACATTAAACTTGCACTTCGCACTTCGTGTACATATTATTCTTAAATTAGTCTTACATTAACCGTGCGCGTAACATCACCGCCTACCTAGATCCAATAGGGTCTAGACACTGTGTTCATCATACCATGTTGACGATGACGGGTCAGTTTTGTTGGGTAGCTGAGATGTTCCAGGCCGACATTTGTACATGTAAACCAACACCAATATCGACATACTGATCGCACAGAGGCTGAACGTGGATATCCCAACTGCTGTTACATGTGTTTTTAATTGTTTCCATTTTGTGGTGTGGAAAGTATGTAAAACATCTTCTTCAGCCTTTACTAGTGATTCAAAAGTTTCCGAAGGTTGAATTATTGATGAATGATTCAAGTGCTTAATCTTTGCTGCCGTGATTGTACTTGTCCCTGGTAGTTTAGGAGCGATGTAAAACTTTATATCTTCCATCTTGCTGGTTTGCTGAGCCGTCAGTATGTAGTCTTTACTTTCCAGAGTACATTGTTGTGGAAGATGTATTATGCCAGTTCCATTCAGAATGATATCATGCCGTGAGCCACTGCAAACAGTTTGAGCTGGAACTGGATTCGGAGTCACAAACATCCAGGTGTTCCGTGCCATAACCTTTTTCCAAACTAACTCATGAAGCTGGAATTCATGAAATGAGCAACTTCCCAACGATTGAGAATTATATAACTCCTGAATGATGCAATTTGGTCGGTTTCTCAAGTCAAATAATGTTGAAACTGTTAGCAAATATTCATTTGTGCTGACTTTGGATGCTGTCAAAACTTCACTTTCTTTCGTGTGAAAGTAAACTTGATCATTGTAATTAATCCCGAGAATGTTATTTCCGATTACGAATGCGGTGAAAAGATTTTGACCGATCTTCCTGGGGACTGCAGTTGCTGATATAAGTTCAAATTTTCGATTGTCAACAATCGGGATATGGCCTTGAATTTGGATCGATTCACTGGTATAATTCAAAGATACTGAAGAGTCTAAAGTCTGCATAACCTCCAAATGTGGACTCAACATACCCCGAACGGCTTCAATCTTTGTCTCCAGTTCCGCTTGCTTGATACATTCCCATAATCCTGATCTTGTGTTTATGGCAAATAAAATGGTGTCGTATTTATTTTTTACTTCCAATATGAAATTGAGTGCACGTTGATATGTTGCTAAAAATTGAATGTTGACCTTGTTGTGATCAGTAGCAACATACCAACTTTTTAATCCATTCAACAGTGTCAATCCTTTCTCTACCTGCTCCTTAAATCGAGTAAGTTGTCTGCTGACCCGACCAGAAGTTGCGCTTAATGTCTTTGTTGCCTGAAGCACAATCCTTCCTTGATTTTGAACGACTTCACGCAGCTTGCTCTGATTCTCTGCTAAACTGGAAACATCAGCAATCACTTCATCATTGACCCCAAACACAGACGTCAATACTCTACCAAGCAAGCCTCGTTTGGTACGAAAATGAGTGATTTGAATAACGTTAATTCGTTGAGATACTTCTTCTTGTAATTCCTTTAAATGATCTATTAAATCTCGGCAGTGGATTTCTTTTGTAATTTCTTCTCCTTTAGTACACATAAATCTTGTGTCGGTAATGACATGGTGAACATTTTCTTTATCGCCATCTAAATCTTTAAGTGGCAAAATTACATTCAATTGTAAACTTCCTCTAATTAAATTAGCGTGCCCGATATGTTCGATGAATAATCCTCCGTTTAGAGGTTGAATTTCCGGTCTGGTTGATGCCGTACAGTAGCTAAAACATATTAAACCAGTCAGAAGCACTGTTGCCACAGAACTAAGGTTCAAAGGTTTATTCTTGTATGGTTTCTTCGTCTGGCTTGATTGAATTGGTTCAGCTGCAGGACGTTTTGCTGATGAACTCTGCGTCCCAAGTACTGTTGTTGGTGTTGTCTTCATTGGTGGAGTTTCTTCATTCGACTGTTCGTTGAATGGCAATCTACATATTTTCGTGATTGGCCGTTTGGTGATCTTTCCATTCATTTTAAGGCTGACTACACGCACGAGTCCATCTTCACCTGGGTGAGTAGCTAATATCCTAGCCAACGGCCAATTCATGGATGGAAAATGATCGATTTTCACTAGAACTAATTCACCATCTTTTGGATTTTCATTTTCTTTAAGCCATTTTGGTCTTTGCTGCAACCGATGTAAGTATTCCTGACTCCATCGTTGCCAGAAAGAATGTTTCATCTGTTGCACTAACTTCCATCTTTTAAGAAGTGTTTGAGACACCTCACTTGGATCACTTTTGATCTCAAATAAATTCTCGCCCGTGAGAAAATGTCCAGGAGTTTGCACAGCACAATCCGATGTGTCATCGCTAATTTGGGTCAACGGCCTTGAATTTAAGCACGCTTCAATTTGTGTCAAAAGTGTGACAAACTCTTCGATGTTCAGAAGCTGCTGACCAACAGTTTTATAGAGATGTCTTTTCATTGATTTGACTCCAGCTTCCCAAAGCCCTCCAAAATGTGGACTACCAGGGGGAATGAACTTCCATTCAATGCCTTCATGAGCCAGTTGTGAACTGCTAGCCCTGAATACCTCCAGAGGCTTTAACTGCTTGCTAGCTCCTATGAAGTTACTGCCGCAGTCGCTGTGAATTGTAGTACACTTCCCACGTCGAGATATAAACCTTCGGATTGCAGCTACACATGTTTGTGTCGATAAATCAGATGCCACTTCCAAATGAAATGCTTTCGTTGCCATGCATACGAAAACTACTACATAGGCTTTCGTAGTTTTTGCTCCTCGTCCTCCATTCCATTTAATTGTGATAGGACCGGCGTAATCAATCCCAGTTTGCAAAAATGGTTTTTCAAACCGAACCCTAACTGCAGGTAATATTCCCATCATTTGGTTCTGCGGTTTAGCGGACATCTTGAAACATGTTAAGCATTTGCGTAGGATGCTTCGTACTAACGACTGACTCGATAAGATCCAATATCGTAACCGTAACGTAGCCATAGTCAGCTGCACTCCTCCGTGCAATGTTTGCAAATGTGCTTGATGAATGAGTAGTCTTGCTAGCGTGTCTCTCTTGAGTAATGCAGGATGTTTACGTTCCCGTCCAATTAATGCATTATGTATCCTTCCGCCTACCCTGAGGATTCCCTCAGAATCAATCCATGGAGTTAATGAGCGTATGTTGCTGTTCTTTGAAACTGCTCCTTTGCTTCGAAGTTGTTCAATGTCTTCTCCAAACGAATATTGCTGAGACATCTTTATACAGCTGTTGTGCGCCAGTTCGAGTTCTGCTAGTGAAAGTGACCCTAATCGTTTCTGATGTTTGTTTCTGCAATTATTAATGAACCGCAAACAGTAAGCTACAACTCTCTGAAGCTTAGTGAAACTGGAGTAACGACTGAAAATTTCTGGTTCATGCACATCTGTTGCCATGAGCCCGTTTATCGTTTCTTCTAATCCTTCATGTGAAACTTTTGGTTTTGACAATTGCAAAATACGTCCACTTAGCCAACTTGGTCCATGCCACCAAAGATCGGACGTTTGTATGTCTTTGGGAAGCATTCCTCTTGTTGCTATGTCCGCAGGATTACACTCGCTTGACACATGATTCCAATTTTCACTTGATGTTTCCTGTTGAATCATGCTGACGCGATTTGCGACGTATATTTTCCATCTACTAGCGGGGCTTTGAAGCCATGCTAGCACAATTGTCGAATCAGTCCAAAAAAACCGAGACACATAGCTCCATTTGTGCGCTGTTACTACTTCCTTCATCAATTTAACTAATAGAACGGCTCCACATAACTCTAACCTTGGAATTGACTGAGTTTTTATCGGAGCTACCTTTGATTTGGCCGTTAATAAAGTAACGGTTACCGAGCTGGGGGTTATAATTCGTAGATATATAGCAGCGGCATAAGCTTTCTGTGATGCGTCACAAAAACCATGTAGCTCTATTTGGGTGCTCGGTGCATAATGTATCCAGCGTGGAATGCGAAGATTAGATAATATGGGCAGTTGTTTGCGCAGTGTGAGCCAATCGGATATAATATCTTTGTCAAGAGGATCATCCCAGTCACACTTAATTAGCCAGAGTTTCTGCAGGGTTACTTTGCCAATGATGATGCAAGGCTGCAAAAATCCTATAGGATCGAACAATTTAGATATTTCAGCCAAAATGCTTCGCTTTGTGTATGTTGTTTGCTCCTCAGGCTGGTTAACGATAATAGAAAAGTCATCTGATGCAGGATGCCATTGTAATCCAAGAGTTTTGATGTTTTCTTGAACAGCAATGTTGAACGGAATTTGTGTTTCTCGATCTTCAGGAGGGATGTGTTCTAATAATTTTGGATTATTTGACGACCATTTTCTTAGATGGAAACCTCCTTTTTTTAACAGCAAACGTAGCTCGGTCTGTCGATTTACTAGTTCTTCTAGGCTATCTGATCCAGTTAGTAGATCGTCTACATAAAAATCTGTCATCATTGCCTTAGATCCTTCTGGGAAATCCTTCTTCTCATCCTCCGCTAATTGGTGAAGCGTTCTAATAGCCAAAAAAGGTGCGCATGCCGTTCCATACGTAACTGTATTTAATTGATAATGCTGAATTGGCTCTGACTGATTTGACCGCCATAAAATCCGTTGGAAATTTCGATCGGCTGAGTTCACCCATATCTGTCGATACATTTTGGCAATATCAGCTGTCATTACGTATCGATGTTGTCTCCATCGCATTAAGATGTGCAAAATATTTTCTTGAATTGATGGGCCAGTTAGAAGAAGATCATTCAAGGTTTTGCCGTTGGATGTTTTTTGTGAGGCATTAAATACCACTCGTAATTTGGTTGTTGAACTATCTTCTTTAACAACCTCATGATGTGGCAAATAATATACTACCTCTGGTTTTGATCTGTGAATAGAGACTCGCGTCATGTGTCCCAATTCAATGTATTCTTTCATAAATTTTCTGTATTCATCATAGAGTTTTCTATTCTGTGTCAGCCGCCGCTCAAGCTGATGAAACCTTTTGTACGCTGTACGTAATGAGTCTCCTAAATCGGACTCTGGAATAGAGTCCTTTTGAAACGGCAAGGAAACAACATATCTGCCATCCATCCTACGATATGTATTCAGGCTATACTCATTTTCTGCTCGAACTTCACTATCTGACCAATTTGTGCAGGATGTTAGCTCTTCTGTTTCCCAAAATTTCTGGAGAGATTCTTCTAATTGCTGGTATGAAACAAGTGCACGGTAGTTTGGATTGACGACTGCTTGTGACGTTATGCCGAAAAGAATCCAACCAAGTTTGGTTCGTTGAGCACATGGGTTCCCTGATAATAATCCTGGCAACAATATCTTCGCATATACATCCGCACCCAAAAGCAAATCAATGTTTGATGGTGTATGATAATTTGGGTCCGCCAGATCTTTAGTCTTCAGACCAGCTGGAAGGTTCACGCTGACACATGTAGAAGGCAGTGGAGACGTTATCGTTCTCAAAATCAAAGCTTCTACGGCTAACTTGGATACTTTTCCGTCGTCATCTCGCACATCTATTTCAATTGTTGTGATGCCTCTTGTTTTAATATTTGATAAGGCTCCAATTCCACTGATTCGCATCGTCTCTTTGTGTCGATCAGTGTTTAACAGCTGCATTGCTGATTCAGTAATAAATGATCTTTGGGAACCTGTGTCTAACAGTGCCCGTAAAATAACGTGATCATTGTTCGCTAGTTGAATTTGAACAAGCGCTGTAGCTAACAATACGTGCTTTTGCTTGTTAGCAACCGTGTAATGGCTATGCATTACGTGTGTTGGTGACTTATGGATTTCTGTCATATCCATGTGCAGAAGTGTATTATGTTTTTTTGCACACATCTTGCACCCTCGTTTTGTGGGACATTGTACTGCTCTGTGTTTTGGGCTGAGACAATTGAAACACAACTTATTTGTATTTACGAAATCTCTGCGCTCTATTACGCTCGCTTGTTTGAACATTTGGCATTCAAACAATTTGTGCGACATCTTACAGAACAGGCAATTCATCGACTTTGTTTCGACCTGAACTGTATTCACTCTGACTTGTTGTCTTGATGATTTCAGCTTGAGTTTCGTTGGTGACAAAGCTTCAAGCATTGCAAATCGTTGTTTCAAAAAATCCAAGAACTGTCCCAGTGTTGGAATAGCTTTCGTATCGCTGATGTGTTTTTGCCACTCCTTCTGAGACTCCTCATCTAGCTTTTGGTTAAGAATGAATACTACCAAAAGATCGAACGAGTTAGCTTCCAAAGTCTTCATACTGGCAAGGAGCTGGTTCACCGTATCCAACATCAATCGAAGTCCGGAAGACTCGTTCTCTTGAGAACACTTGATGTTCCAGAACCGTTGCATCATCTCCTGTGAGATGAGACGGTGGTTATCGTACCGCTCACATAAAAGCTCCCATGCTGGCTCGTAATTCGCCTCAGTGATACTGAGGTGATTGATCAGCTGTTCTGCTTCGTCACGCACCGAATTCCGAAGATATTGCAGTTTTTGAACTGCAGTTAAATGTGCATTCTCATGCACCATGCTTCGGAACAAATCACGAAACGCCAACCACTTGGTGTATGAGCCACTGAATGTTGGAATCCGAATTCTTTCCAACTTGAGGGATTCTGGAACCTCAGAAGTCGCTGGTGCTCCAGTTGACGTAGAACTTTCCTTAAGTTCGTCTATTTTTTGTTTAAACACCACGAGGTAACTGAAGACGATTTCTTCCAGTTTTTCGTATTGTTCCCCGTAGCATTTCGCTTCCTTCTCCATTTCTGCCAACTCTTGAACGGTTGCAAAATGGTTCTGCTCGCATTTTGCCCATGATGATTCCAGACGCTCCAATCGGCTCTGAAAATAAATAAGGTTGTGACGAGCCTCACCATCCTTCTTATAATTGCTGATCACCCTCTGGACTTGCTTAATGTTGAGCTCCTGCTGCTGGTACGCCATGATAATCCGGTTCGAAGGACCAATGTTTTGTTACTTTTTTAACAATTAAGAATAAGATTCCGTTCGATGTGTTGAACAATGAATGGTTTATTGCTTTCAAACTTGAACATTTATATGTTTCTACAAATCTTGACTCAACATTAATTTTGTCGTAAATAAACAAATAAGCGGAACAACTGGGTTAATAAATTTAGGTTGATACCAAAACAAATGTCATCAAAACATGTTCGCAATAATTCCGACTTATTGACCCATTTACGAAAATTTACATTACAGTGCAGGTTTGACCATGAAGTATTCAATACCCATGCTCTACATTAAACTTGCACTTCGCACTTCGTGTACATATTATTCTTAAATTAGTCTTACATTAACCGTGCGCGTAACACAAACCAGCGGATGTGTCCTTTAAAACCAATTTTTCATAATCTCCTTATCTCCAAATAATCTCCTTATTTTCAATTTCCATCGACTTAAAGGTCCTACCTTCCTAATCTACTCTCTCCAGTGTGTATGATATATATATATTTTTTTTAAATTAAAAGTGTTTTTCTAGAAACATCTACTCGCTAGCACTCAAGTTTTGCAAAAATTCTAAGTTATTTTTTTAAAATACATACTGCTTGATATTGTTTGCGCGTTTATTTCATGCGCTTTTTCATTGCTCTTAATGAATAATTTATTTCTCGTATGACGCTTTTATATAATTTTGTTTTAGATGTTCTTCCATATATTTAAAAATGGGCATAATTTCTACTAAATTTTGTGCATACGTGAAAACATGAAAGAAAAAAATGTCCGCCGCTTATATACTTTCTTTTCTATGCTTTTAAGATTTATTTTATATATTCTGAAGCGTCAATGGGACTGCGCTACACACCATACTGTCTTTTCAACTGGTGTTTGTTTCCAGGGTTGTGAACGTAAAAGAACATATATATTTAAATAATCTTTTATATCACCCATTTATTGGTCATTCTTGTAATCTCTTGCAAACAGCTCAGAGTGGGAGAATGGAGACGACTCTTGTCCATTCAATGCATTCCTTCAGCTTGTGATCAGTATTTCTTCAATAAGCGTGCACTGAATTGCCCTTTTTGCTAACAGAATCAAGTCATAGAGTTAAAACTACTAGGCAAGTGCTATTTGCTGATGCACTTCACTTCAAGTTTTTTTTTTTGTTTTAGTGGGATCAAAATAGTTATTATTTAAATTTTAAGATATATTGAATTTTTCAATAGATTGGTTAAACTTTAAAAAGTAGCAGCGTACTTTCTGTAAATTCACCAGATACCTTGATACACTGATAATATAGTCTTTTACTTTTATACGCTTTCTCCATGGAAATCATTTCATTAAAATAGACATCGTCATTCTCTGTGTTGATTTTAGTCCGATTCACTTATTTTCAAAGTATTTACTATTTACTAGACGCATTTTCATTTCTTAGGTGTCTAGCCATCTAGTGGCTGTGATTCCACGATTTAACTTCGGCAAGGAATTTGATCATCGAAAATATTAACATGTCCTTTTCGAGTTAGGTTTAGGTGGTGTTCAGTCAGTAAAGCCTGCACAGTTCACGTTTAAGTGACTTATAATAGCTCTTTTCCTGTAATTCACCTAAATAGTAAGCCTATTCGTTTTATCTAGACAGTTTCCCCAGGAAAAAAAGAAATATCCGGTCAATTCAATTGACGCTTGTCATTCTTAGTCTCCGAGACTTTGACCTACCCTCAAAGCCCTTTCTCTAATCAATAGAGCAGAAATAGGAATCCCTGCCGATTGTAAGTCTCATTGACATTGACCAATATTGATGGGAATTATCATTTTCATGTTCAATAACATGCAGCAATAGCGAATGCAGACTCAAATGGATTAAACTTTTTGAAAAACACAGTTTTATTAAATATATTCTTTACGTTACCTATACGTACTACGTGTAGTACTCATAATCTGTAAAAGTTTGCTAGTCTTGTACATCTACAACGCGATAGACATGGTTGAACGACTATTGTACTTTACGAATAATATGCCTAGTTGGCGAAACTATGCCAGCATCAACCATAGAGCACTCTCCAATACCTGAACCATAATTAGGCAAACCGTCGCAAAACTATGAACTTATTTCTGGGCATTTTTTTAAAGCATCAACTGTTCGAACACACGCTGCAAGAACCCCGATTTGTAACACACAAAGCAGTCTCAAAAATATATTACACAAAAAACAAACTTCTCCATCGCGCTGATCGTACTTATCATACTTCATATGTATGAAAAATCAAACTAACTAACCCCAAATAAATTGATTCTGCTCGAATCTATCGAACTTCCTATGTTCTATAATATAATCTATCATCTTTCTGTAATCTATCTGCTGAACTTTATGCCTCAGCAGTTACTGTCTGCGGAAGACTAAAGCGCAAAAATCGGTTCGCTAATGGCGAACACAACCAAAACTTCATAGTCTATGTAAAAGAGAAAACTCGGCATGCATTTCCATGTAGATATTCTTTATCTTCACGCATCTAGAAATCTTCTATATTTTATGATATGTTAGGGTGTCTGCATGCCCGAGTCTATCCGAGCATACAATATTTAGTGATTTTGCAAATCATGGGATGCTTGGCAGACACTTCAACTGATCCGAAGACCAGTAAATTGCCTGTCATGCAGGGTTGGTGATGGTGAACCATCAAGAGTGCAAATTAACAAAAAAAGAGAAGTGTCCCCGGAGCAGGGTACCCTAGAAATGGCCGTGAAGACCTCTCGTCCGCATTAGCGGAGCACCCTTTAATCCGACCCCGACGGATGCTAGTATGCCGCTTTGCTAGCTCTACGCGGCTGGGTGGGTAATTAGAAAATGTGGTCGATTCGCTCCCAGAAAGAGGAGGATGCTACGTATGATTCATCCGTCCATGAAATTATACTAGCCGCAATATAACAATGAAAAAGGAAGGGCTTTTGTCCTTTAAAGACCAGAAGTAGCTCTCAGGCATAGGCCGGCAAGCCAGACAAAGCCGCGACGTGTCAAAGAACGTTACTAGCATTTGAAAGGGGAGCTAAAAATATCACGAAATACCTAAATCAGTGAAATATCTCGAAAAACAATATCTAACGGTCTTGTTGTTTTCGATGCACATTTAACAGTGCGCATCGAAATTTAGCCTCCAGAAATTTCGAATTTGATTCCTGAAGACTACAAACACTTTCATAATCCTACCCCTAACAAAACTCAAAACAGGACACTTTGAGTGCTGAACAATTAATTGTTGAGGTTTTACTGTATAAAAGGTCGCATTATTCCGCCAATAAAAAGCGAATTCCATAAATATATAGCTCAATATCGTTCATTTTATTTTCCTTAAAATACATTCTCACTTCTCCGATTAATACTTCTACATCTGGTCCATTCCTGCCCGATATATCAATTTGTTAGATAAAAAAGGTCCTTGCAAAAGGAATTTTCTCTAAAAAAACACCTTACTGCTTTTTGATTTATGTTATGAAAATTTTGAAAATAACTATTTCATACCCTAGCGACTACTCTACAGTGTTTGTTGCTACCTGGGTCATTGTTAAAGAAATTCAAAATAAATAAATTGCTAGGAATATAATTAAAACACTCAAGTCTTATGGGAATGGTTGTTTTCATACTTATAATAATAATTGTACATGCAAGCACATCAAACCATTTCTAATTAATACCATGTATGAAATATTATTCGTAGGTAATGGTATATGGTGCTTGTTTAAATATTGATACATCAGTAGTGCAGTTGTTAAAATTTTATATGTTACTATAACTAACAAAAAGACTTATAAAATGCATTTATTCTTCATTATTGTTGTCGTAATCCAGATTTTGTTATATTATTATTATTTTTAACACGTTCTGCATTAATTTTCGTATAAGTAGTGTGTTGTGGCATTTGTGTTTTTGTATAATTAACGATTTTATTTTGAATAAATACTATTTTAACACAATTTGTACAATTTTGTTTCTATTTTGCCGTAAAAAGTTTCCTAGACTTTATCGATTGCCTTTTTGTACTATTAATTCGTAGGAACGGACATTGGTGGCTCGATTCGTATGCCCGCTTTTAATTGCGGTATATTCGGTCATAAGGCTACAACTGGAGTCATCAATATGCGTGGCTGTACATTTCGACGGGGCGATGAAGAATCGACTATGGTTACGGCTGGTCCGATGGTTCGGTGTGCAACCGATCTGTTGCCAATACTTAAGGTTAGTCATTAAAAGATACGAAAAACAACTAATAGAATTACTACCGAAAATGGTAATTATTTTCAGTTTATTGATATAGTAATGTTATTCATTTCGAGCAGATCAATGTCACGAGAAAATTTCCGGTTGATTCAACAATTTGAATTGCAATCAAATGCGCACTAAAAATATCCTAAAACTACTAGTGTCAGCGGTTTTCTAGTAGTAAAATCGTCTGTTCGTAAAATTTAATTGCCTTACAAATTTATGAGCTGATAATATAAACCCTGGAGCTTGTACTTTTTACTGAGAACATTATCGTAGACTAGGAATTTAATTCATTCAATTTAGTTCTTCTGAATAATAAAGCTGCTGAATATGTTGCATGCAGTATAATTCAACGGTCAGGATTTCATCAACAGACAAGGTTGCTTTGTATAGTTTGCGATGTCAAGTTTTATTGATAAAACGAAAACCGGATGCGGTAGTGCGTAAAGCTTTACGATATCGACTAAGGTTTTCAACATCGTTATATAGTTTGCGTAGACCCAATAGATCGCGGCGAGATGAGGCAATCGATAATCCCATTAATTGTTGTACAGTAAAATCGACAATTGGTTTTTATTGCCAAATTCCTCTTGCAGCATGAATATAGCAGCATCATAAACTTCATGTAGCGGTATGAATCCCGCTATGGATGATAGACAGTTGAATTTATCAGATTTTGTCGTACTGAAGGTTGAAGCGCATCTTGTTTTTCAATACTACGCTGAGTTATATAATGTGATCAACCCTATTCATTGTAATTGTGTTCTTACGGGAAAAACTTATCACATGACAATTGTTGGTGTTAAGATAGAGACTATTCTCGTTGCGCCACTTTTCCTGAGATGGAAGCTGGATTGAAAGAATGGCGTCAGATTGCGTCTTTAGATACATCAAAAATGAAGATTTTAAAAAGCAGGAGCCTAGATGACTACCTTGTTGTACTCCAGAAGATGCGAAAACTCTTTTGGATTGGTCTTGGAATTTTGCAATTTAAGTACACCCATGACCTTATCTCTCTTTATACTTCTTCTTTTCACCCACTTAAGTCTACAGATTTTCCATGGTGCATTCAGCAAAGATCAAATTTTTATTTTGAATTGACAAACTTTGCTCGGGAAACTTTTGGAAGACCAAATACTTACACCCTGCGTTCCTCAGCTAAATTTGAAGTGAAACAAGCAATTCATGACCACTTTACTTCGATTTCATTCATTTTTTTCTAGCAGTACTGAACCTTTTTGACCATATATTAATTCACTGAAGGAAAAGATACCTCCATGGCCGACCATGTTGTTTTCAGCGGCTTTACCAAATTTATTTTCCACTTCCTGTAATAGTTTCTTCTTTCGTACATCCTTTTTTGATTTCCTTTCCCTTCCTCCTTCAGTTTCTCTAATCCATACAAATTCGATTGAAGTTGAGAGTTTATTTCTGAGTCTGTCCAATTTTTGTGCGAGCCGTTAGGTGTTCAACTATCGTTGACCAAGCAACTCAATCTGGAAAAAAGTGGCACAGACTTTTTTTTTTAGCAAGGAAGGGGATCACTTGAAGACAACCCAAGACCATGACAGTCAATCGAAGTGGTCGCTCCAGACATTGTTCCAAAAGCCGAAAAAGTATAAAGAAACAGCTCGCAGAATTGGTTAGAGTATCAGATCCAACCATTTTAAATATTCTTCACGATCATCTTGGCATGACTAAGGTCAGTGCAAAGTATATACCGAAAATGCTCACGTCGCCTCAAAACCGATAGCGCATGAAGTGCTGTCGCACGTTTTTGAACCTCTATAGTGAAGACTAGGATGGAGTATTGATATCGAATCTTTACTGGAAACGAGAATTGAATTCATCATTATGAGCCTGAGTTCGAAGAAGACTCTACGCAGTGGTACAAATAGGCGTACTACTACCCAAGAGATTTCAAGGTGTCTCTGTCTGCTGGAAAAGTTATGGTGACCATTTTTGAGACTCAGAAAGGAAGCTATTGATAGATTTTAAAACCAAAGACGCTTTAATAGATCACCCACCCTACAGCAATGATCTCTCACAATGATAGGTGTGCTCCCCTTAATTGGTAGATAGGATTGTGTATAGTCTAAACAAAAGTTCTTTATATCTCAAATCACCTTCTGTTCCGTTCTCCTTTATGTCTTAAATCACCTTCTGTTGCGAAAATCACTACTAAAGTCTCCCGAATCTATGGATTATATTTTTTTCTAGTTTGTGGACATATGTACATGTGTTCGTCTCTTTTTAGCGTTGACTTGTTGTGTCCTCGAGTATGCTCACTGGATGATATCTCCTCGTTTTCATCACCCTTCGGAAATCATCGTGTGTTCAGCAAAGGTTCACACCCTCATTTTTCTTCAAATTTAACTTCCCCTACTCCTCTGTTACACACCTATCCTATCTACAAATTCAATCCTTGGAGTTACGCAGAGTGTTCCTAGATGAGTGTTTTCTGTTCAACTCGCAGCAAGAAGTTCGATTCAAACCCGCAACTCGATTCGTAATGTTCAAACCCGCAACTCATTATGAATCAACAGATCTCAGAAAGTATTCACTGTTCCGTTCCCGTGAACAATTTTCTTTTTCTTCTCTCCGCTAGATATGGTGCCTTAGTTTTCTGTTCTTTTTTAGTTCATCCAATTTTGTTATCTTTTGACTCATTTCATTACCCTGAGTCATATATAAATCAACTGTCAATTGTTGTCTGGTCATTCCATTCGAAAGAAAAGTACCGGCTGCCCTCGAATTGATGAAATTTCTAGAAACATTGAAATTTATCTGCCTTCTGAAAATGCAAACTTATCTCCGAACAATAAAACATGTTTAAGTAAGTTCTCAATAAATTCTTATCAGACATTTAATTAAAAAAAAGGTTTTGAAGCTCCTTTAACTGAAGTTTACAAATTATTGTGTTTAATTAAATCATAAATCTTTTTTCAGGTACTCGTTGGGCCTAAAAACGTCGAATTACTCAAATTAAACGAGAAAGTCGACGTTAAAAAATTGAACTATTTCCATGTATCCAAAAATGGTGTACTTGTGTCCAGTCCTATATCAGGTGAAATTTCCAGGACCATAAAAAGGTAATTGAAGCGAATATGAAACACATTTCATTTGAATTGGTTGGAATCAAATTGCTTTTCATATGAATTCCCGCATAATCATTTATCATAGAGAGTGCATTTTAATATACCATTCTTCTCCATGCAACAGGGTCATCTCTCACCTGGCAACAATATCCGAACAAAACGTGCCAGAAGTTCAACTGCCTGGACTTGAATACTCACACAAATTATGGATGTGGTGGATGACACAAGAACCGGCCGATTTCAATAAACTTATTGGCAATGGCAAACGTCCAAATCCATGGATTGAACTTGTGAAGAAGTTATTCGGTCAAAGTGAATTTACAATGGCCGGCATTTATGGAATGTTACAAGCATACTTACCGACTGGCAATCCGAAAAAATGGACAGAACTCACCGAAAAGATGTACGAAGAATTGGAAAATATTCTTGGAGACGATGGTGTTTTAGTCTTCCCCAGTTATCCAAGAACAGCACCGTTCCACTATTATCCGTTATTTAAATTTGGAGATTTCCATTATTGTTCGATTTTTAATGTTTTAAAAGTACCGTGCACACAGGTAGGTTTACAAGTTTGGATTAAATTATTTTAATACACAATTTAACTAAGGATGTCTTGGGGATATAATCTATCTTAGTCTGTATTTTGCGGTTTGTATGGTAAAAATAATTCTAAAAAAATTGCATTGAGCTACTTTACGATCGCAATCCATACTTTGTATGAAAAATATATGATTTTTCTGCTTTGCAAAACTTTTTTTTTAGCTAGTAGACCTGAACATCTTTCAAACAGCTCTCGTTGTTTTTCGTGATTTTCTCAACATTTTGAAATTGAAACTTAAAACAAACTAAAAATTTACTTGATTGTAGTTTAAGCTTGTTTTAATGTCCCTTTAAATTGTTTTTGCACTAATAATTGTAGCATCATCTAATGCTGAAATCTATTTCTATTTTTTAAGGTTCCATTGGGTCTAAGTGCTGATGGTCTTCCACTGGGCGTTCAAATCGTCGCGACACGTAATAATGATCGTTACTGCATCGCTGTAGCTGAAGAACTTGAAAAAGCATTTGGTGGTTGGGTTCCACCATTCCCAACAGAGCAATAAAATCAATCAATTACTGCATTTAGCATTCCGCATTTTCTCAATTTTTTCGACTGTGACTTCGACGGCTGAGGGTTTTTATATATTTAAATTTAATCGATATATCTATTTTACATAATCTAGCTTCCTTAATAGTTATGATAAAAGAAGAAGAGAAAAACAATTTATGAATCGATTTTACACGTAATATTTAATTAAATACAATGTTAACATTTGTTATCCTATAAGAGAGTGGCTTACGGGTTGATAATTATGAATATTTATGATGACGAAAAAACACCATTTTGTTGTATGTTATCTTAAACTTAATGAAATCATCTTAATGAAATAGGTTTTTCGGCTTTATGGAAAATTGTTATTAAAAGATGTTTTATTGTCTTATTTTGATGTTCCCAAAAGATTCGATTTATGGGAACAGGTCTTATCACAGTAATCTTCTCGGATTAGAAGTGTTTGTCAATTCTGACACAGAATTGTCTGTCCTTGATAATGATCCAATCATTTAAATAAGAAGAAAAGGTATTCGAAACTCATGCATTTTGAAAATTAGTCCTACATGCCAGACTTTATTGAAAGCTTTCGCTATTTCGATCATTACTAGCCCAGTTGATTTTGCCCTGCTCGGATGTGTTGGACCACCAATCAGGTTATTGCTAACAGCAAGCTGATTGGGCTCCAGTTCTTGGGGAATGCTAAGTTTTCACCATGTTTCGGTAGAACAATAATAATAAATGCTTTCCATCCATCTAGGTACTTCCGCACATGGAGCAAACGTTTATGCGAATCAGGGCAGTATACTACTATTCCAAATCAAGGAAACGTGGCTTGCACCTGGGTGATTTGCATCAACGTACCGGACGAACACTTTGTGGTCGCAAATTTGCAAATTGAAACCTGTTAGTTGAAAATTAAGAGATGATTACACACAAATAATACCGTCACGACTCAGACCTTTTCGGACGCAGGAATGGTGCTACGAATCACACCGAGGAGAAAAAAATAGCAAACACGTACAGATAATTTCAGGAAGCCCCACCATGGAATAAAAGTCTTGTTTATTTGCAATTTTTTTTATATTCTGTACTTGGTAATGCTGTGACCGCATGACAAGCTTCCGTTTCTATAAAATTTAAGACCTCACTAAGAGTCTTTGGCAAAGGCGATGCGCTAGACCAACGTTGAAACTATCGCCGACGCTTGTTTAAAAACTGCCGTAGTCCTAATGTACGAATCATAACTTTTTTCAACAATTTTTTTTACACCTGTTCTACCTTTAAATGCGCTTCACTTATTTTATTGTATTTTTTTCAGTTTCTTAACCTCCCAATGCTATGAAAATCCCTCGAATAATTTAACCGTCCGTTGGAAAATTAAAATTTTACTACCTATTTCCCAACATTGCCGGATAGCTACATCTTCAGCTCTGCTACACCATGATTAAGTTACTTGTTCATTTCCATTCAATTTGTTTTTTAATATATTACCAACTCCCAACGATCACAGTTTCTACAAAAAAAAACACAGATCCCACAAATCCAAACAAATCTCCAAACTTTTACATTCCGCACTACGTATGGCACTACTAATTGGTTTATCAATCGACTATCTGCCAATATAACAGCTCGCCGGACGCCGGCCCTTTCATGCGCACGCAGTCTTTTCAAAACATCCCGAAATCCAGCCGACAAACGTCGTCGCCGTAACTCAGTGTTGGGGAGTGGGGTAAATCAATTCGCTTCACTTCGCCGCTCCTAATAAGAAATAAAGTTGGATGGGAAAAATTTTCAGTATTGTCAGGCCGCCTCCATTAGCAATCTCCCATGGCATAACATTTTAAATTGCTAGTGGAGGCAGCCTATGGTATGCAATATTTTATGGTCTGCCATAAATGGTAGGCAATATGGTATGCAATTTGCTCGGCAATCTGCCTGGCAATATTTTGACAGTTCTTGATTTCAAAATGGCGCTGAACCGTGCGAATGCTTTATTTCTGATTAGAAAATGTAGGGATTCTGAATTAAAAGGGATTTTTAGCTCTCGTTGAGCAATGAAAATAGTCTACAGGATATGAAATGGCGGGAAATTGCGAAAAAATTGAATTTTGATGCAGAATAGTGAAATTATTACAAGATACAGCGCACGTCCTTCCCGCTCAGAGGCATTTTCGAAATGAAATTGCATGTCATGAAATTGCCCACGCACAGATGGCATACCATAAATTTGACAGTCGCTACCATCGGATATGGCAGGGTAAATTGCTAGTCGAGCCCCGGTGTGTAGAAACCGTTCGTCGTTGGTGGAAGTGTGGTCGAAGAATTGAAACGTTGTGAAGCGAAAGCTCTTCGATTGGGAAAATTCACAGAACGTAGAAGTTAGAAGCGTACATATTGTGTTAAAACAGAAAAGTGATTTAATTGGAAAGTGAACAAGAAGTAATCTCTCTCTCGCGGCTCGAAAGGATTTCCGTTTTGAAACTGAAATCAGCATTTTCGTTCGGACTTGTCAAGTTCAGTTCAACTCGTTTTTCGCCTCCGCGAATCATTTACGCAAGAAGAAAAGAAAACAAATCAAACTCCTATAAGAATTGTCCGACACATACAAGCGACCTAAACTTGCGTTTTGATTTTTTTATAGGTTTGTTTTCGCATTTTTCTGCGAATTTTCTGTTTGCATTTGAGCTTGACTGCACCCGATTCCGTCTGGCAGTGTGAGTATTAAGTCTCCGCAAAACGTCGAAGAAACAACGATAATTCGCGCATTTCTCTCACATTGTAATTCGCGTGATTAGCATTCGAAGAAGTTGAAAAGTTGTGCCGGGGCTTGTTACCGATTATATTTTCAGTATTTCGTCACGTTATAGTTTGACGGCGACGTCGCGGTGATTTCGGGGTTGGCGAGAAAAATTCGCAAATTGTTGTAGTTGCTCTAGTGAACAATTCGGTAGAGATTCTCGGGCGTTATTTATTCGGTGCGAATTGTGTGAAGTTCAAGGCGACATGGCAGAGAATGAAAACATAAGCAATATAAATATAAACAATCAGCTGCATTTCTTTGAAGGTGTGGAAAAACTGCTGGAGATCTGGTTCGCACCGAGTGACACCAGCAAAAATGCTGATTTGCGGAAAATTCCAAGGTTAGTATGATGGAATCTTATTGAGTTTATGCTAGGGCCACCTGCGAAAACTTGTGACATAAAAGCACATTGGGCGGGCGTAAGAACCTTCCATCATAAGGAAGACACGAATGATTTTTCAACCTGTAATGTGAAAGCCTGTGCGAAAGCTCGTGGGCAGACACAAGACGTGCTAAGTTCACGGTTGGTCGTTGTTGGTGTCGTCAAGGAACTGACTTCCCACGAGATCCGTGTGCCCTTCGATTTTCCTTGTTGAGTATCCGTGTAGTGCGTCCTTGCATGGGCTTGTGAAAATTTTTAGCCACGATGTTCTAAACTTCAGTTATGTGTGTATGTATGACAGTTCTGAATCAATTTTTATTTACAGATTTGTCAATGATATAATTGCAATACAGTTTGAGAGAATGATAATTAATAACCACTAAAAATTACACTCGATTACGTAAACGCCGGCAGTGACGAATGAATCGCTCTGACCGTTCTGAAAATTGCACCCGGCCCCTCCACCTTATATTATGCACCCGGCCCCTCACCTTGCCACATTCACCAAACATTCGACCAGAAGAAGCGATGTCGCTTTCTGGTAAGCGAACAAAACGTCTTTGTATTGCACTTGAAATTTGCGAGCCGTCGCCGTCATCGTAATCGAAGCCAAACAACCGAGACCGAAAGCCAGACTCGATTTGCAAATCGCAACATTCTCACGTTTGCGAAAATCTAGTACGACACGGCGATACCACCACAATCTGGGCTCAGGCCGTCGCTCATATGTTCGCTGCCTGAGCGCGCGCATATGTACATAAAATAAAAAGTATATAAATATCAGCTGTCTCGGCAGCATGCTTGTGTTAGTACGCGAGCGAAGCGCACGCAAAATGCAAATTTTCGGCAATGTTTCTCAGTCTGCTCGGGGCCTGGTGTATCTTGTGCCAGCAGACACACCTGCCGGCAATCTCAATATAACTTTTGAAGCGAGTCACTTGTATCTCAGCAGATGTAATTTTCCGTTCGAAACTATGTTCAGCCGAAAGTAGCGTTTGCGCGAGGAAAACTACTCACACAATAATGAACATCGTGAGCGGCGTTTATCTGAAGTTAAAAGCATACACAATAGTCAAGCGATATGCTGCACGCATTATATACAGCAGACCAGCCAGTAGCTCATTCTATGCGAAGTTCCACGATGTTTCCTTACTAACTGTCACGGACAGCAGTACCCCAGCCGGGCAAGATACACATGAGCGTGCACGATTTCTGCGATAATGGAACCTTCGAGAAGCCGACAGCAGCAAAGAATCTTGCGTCGGCAGGCCAGGCACGTTATATGCACCCAGCTCAAGCCGGCCCGAAATACTAAACCTCGCCTAAACCAGACCTGAAGCATTTTCGGATTGACGAGTGGTCATGGTCAGCTATTATGTTGCCTGAAGCAGCGACTTCTAACCAACTCCATAAGCACCCATTCCGAATGGAAAGTTACCAAGAAACTACTGACGCGACCCCATAGGCCAGATCGAGGCATCTTGCACCGTTTACCGTATCTTGGGAGACGTTAAATGTTTGTGCATCGTGTAGATAAAATTGTTCAATCATAGGCTTTATCTACTCATGGCATTTTCCATATTTTTTTGTGGTGAAGATTTGATGAAACTGAATTTTTGTAAAATGTAAAAAATGAACATGAAATGCATGATTCGTAATCTTCCATTCGAATTTTCGTGCATGCAAGAACGCTCAAATTGAACGGTAATTATATAAAAATACAAATATATAAAAAATCAATTTATATATGCTGTAAAAATTCGACACAACTTTTGATTTGTCGAAAAAATCCCAATAAATACAACCAGGCATTAGGCAATATTTTCAATCGGCGTTAGGACAATAAGGTATGCCAAATAAATCCTCACTGTACTCAAGACGGCTACAATTAAAGAAAAAAATTATTTAGCCGTTAGAAAGCATGATTTCGAAGAAGGAAAGCAAAAGGAAATCTGTAGATTTTGAGAGCAAGTCTTATCGAACATGCCTGCTTACATTTTTCACTGCAAATGAGGCTAAATTGCCCAGTTATTGCCCCCAAAGTTCATTAGATTTATTCCATTTTGATACCAGCTAGTACTGTGATATTCGTTTTAATCCAATAACTGCATCGAAAGTTTTACTATAAATGGTTGAGAACTAAGTTGTAAAGATTCGAAGTTAAAAGGGCTATCGCAAACTGATTAAAGTAGTGCAAAAATCTGTCACAGTGGTTATTTTCAATGCTAATATCCTAATCAGCACTCGATAGAGGCGCGAAAATTTGCGACCTTGGAAAAATTGATATTTCATGATGCTATCACAGGCACAGGGTTGCGCGCATATTTTCTGAATTCCTATTAGATCTGTGGACCTGTCTGTGACTCTTTAACTTACACGTAGAGAAGATCTGTACTACAATTCTCTATTTGATGTTATTTTCCATTAGTGCATTTCTGTATGAAACTCTACAATCATATCTCAATTTAATTTATTCACCACGCGAATAGGAATAGAGAAAGTGTTCCAGTAGTGCCATGGGTAGAGTTTAACTTCTCTATCAGTTGACAATATTGTCAAATGATAACTGTAACTTGTTTCCGTAAATTTTGAGATGAATTTTAGCCCACTAATCTGGCCTTGAAGTTTTTTTTTCCCCCAATGCGGCATCTATGTGGCCTTGAGATTGGGGATTCTCGATGCACGTGCATAAAAATTTTGCGTGCAGAAATTTCTGAATGCCACAATGATTATTTTTTAAAATAGACAATAACTGAGTACTACTTTGATAAATTATTTATGTAAAATGTATTTAAGTATCCGGGTGACTTTTCACGCAGGTACACTCATTCAGTTTGTCACGCACATAAGGATTTTAAAAATACACTCAAACTTTTTTCTTAGCAACATATACAAACCCTGTAAATTTCGTAATGATCCGATGATTCGGTTGGAAGTTATCACAATTTGAAAAATGAACAAATGCCTGATTTGAGGCTATCGGCAATCGCATTGGATTTAAATTTACAAATCCTCTCTAACCAAGTTCTGCATATTTGTTTTTTTTCGAATGTTAGTCCAGGGTACCTAAAAAATCTCTAAACTGCCCAGCGTCGTCAAAGTTTAAGAGATGACTAACTTTTTATTCAACATAGATCTGGGCCACGTATGTATCAACTTTTTTCGAAGCATGCTAGATTAAAGTTAGCCTAAGCTTCTGAGACCAACGATCACTCTGTTCGATAAAATTAAAACATCTTTTCCTATATTATTCATTAAAATATTTATCTGAATGCAGGATAAATGCAGAGAATATTTATATACTCTTTAAACATTTCGAAAAAATATTCAACTACTACTTCGACTTGCAGAAACCATTAGGTAACAATTAGATCGTTCCCATAGTCCATTACATTGTATAAGATGCATTAAAATGCACACATGCTTAATTTCCTGTATCCATACATCGCATTCATATTCTCACCCACAGCCATCATCAACATAAAACCTTCAATGTCAAGGCGATTTATTTTTGCAGAATTTTGAGTAGATTCATTACTTAAAATAGCATCGAAAATAAGAAATTTTGGTGGGCAATGCCAATCTTTATGTTGATGTATGTAAATATACACTGTGACAAAAAAGTATCCGGAAATTTGAAATAAAACGCAAAAATATTAAACTTCTTCAATATTTATTGAATCTCCTTCAAAATATGCTCCATTTGAAGCGATACACATGTGCCAACGTTTTTTTCAATCATGGAAACATTTTTTATAGGCCCTTTCAGGGATGGCCTTCAGCTCCTTCTGCGAATTTTGTTTTATGGCGTCTATGGAGTCAAATCTGGTTCCCCGGAGCGGTAATTTCAGTCTGGAGAAAAGAAAAAGGTCGCACGGAGCTAGATCAGGCGAATAAGGTGGCTGGTCGATGGTATTTATCGAGTGTTTGGTCTTAAAATCGTTAATAATCGTGGCTCGATGACATGGCGCGTTATCGTCATGGAAAATCCACGAATTGTTTTGCCACAAATCCGGCCGTTTACGGCGAATATTTTCACGCAAACGTCTCAAAACAGTTAAATAGAAGTCTTTATTGACTGTTTGACCTTGCGGAACAAATTCATGATGAACCACACCACGAATATCGAAGAAAACATTAAGCATCGTCTTTATATTCGTACGACTTTTGCGAGGTTGTTTCGGTTTCGGCTCATTTTTTCCCACCCATTCTGATGATTGTTGGCTCGTTTGTGTGTCGTATTCATAGACCCATGTCTCGTCACCAGTTATGATCCCTCCCATGAACGTGGGATCAGAATTCGCACGATCCAGCATGTCTGCAGCTACCCGCATTCGGTACTGTTTTTGAAGAAAATTCAGCTCTAACGGAACGAGCCGAGCGGCGACGCGCTGCATGCCCAATTGGTTCACCAAAATCAAACGAGCGCTTTCACGAAAGATGTTGAGATCACGAGCTATCTCTCTAACACTAGCATGACGATTTTCGAGTACAATTTCCTTGATTTTTTCGACGTTATCGTTGGTTGAAGAGGCCGACGGTCGTCCTGAACGAGGCAAATCTTCGACGATCTCCCGACCGTTTTTAAAGGCTTTGTACCATTCGTACACTTGAGTTTTCAATAAAACAGAGTCTCCATAAGCCTTTTCTAGCATTCGAACGAGTCAGCACACGAAATTTCGTTCAAAACACAAAATTTGAGACAAACTCTTTGTTCAATATTTTTTTCCATTGTAAAATTCGCAGACTACCACTGAGATCGACTGGTTTCAACAGCTGTCGTAAACAAACTAGTTGACAGACCGCGCTCATGTTTGGCAAAGTAATTACAGACAGTCCTACCAACATACAGAAATTTCAAATATTTAAAAATACTCAACGCGGGCAATTTAAATGAGAATTTCCGGATACTTTTTTGTCAGAGTGTATATGCATCATTTTCCACATGTTGTTTGCACTCAAAATCGAACTACGTAAACCATAATATCGTTGATGTGCCAAAAATTTGAAATGATTTATTAAAAAAAAAAAAAAACAAGTAAAATACGTAAGGACTTAAAAAAGCTAATTATGGAAAAATGTATTTATGAAATTGGCAAGTATTTTTTATTTGCCCAAGTATTTTTAAAGTATATAAATTAGCTTGGAAATAAATTGGCATGGCAATTTTTTTTTAAGGATGACTTAAAGTTTGAAATTGGAATCGATGGAACAATCATTAAGGTTAATTACAAAGTAATTTGGTCTAAAATTGGATACTTCTTAGTTTAGTTAATTAATCAATTTATTATATATTGCATAGGTGGAAGGGTTATAGTTCAGAGAAATTTAACATGGTGCTTCGGAAAAATTAGGGGAGAGCTGGATTTTGGTGTGAACCTTGGTACGGGCGTGCTGAACAAAATGTCAAAAGTCCCCATTGGTCCGAGTGCTGCGTTACTTTTTATACGGGGTCAAAGGTCATCAAAAGTGACCTTTCCTAAATATCACAGTAACGGTCACGTCTTCAGAAAATAATATATGACAAATTTGAAGCTTAGAAAATGTTCAACAAAAAGATTTTATAACTTTTTCTTGTAACCATAACCGTTTTTGAGTTATATTGCTCGAAACATTTGTAACTAACAGTATCCACTTTCAAAACGGCATGTTTATATTATCCGATTTTGATTACGACTTGGAATGTTTGTGAGTTTGTTTCTCTACGTTTAAGAGGTTCATAAAAAAACGTAAACAAACTTATCTACTACACTTCAGGGTAGATGGAAAAGTGTGCTCCGAAAAGTTCCCACCAAAGTTCTAATGCTAGTTAGTTGCGGAGGCTGCAAATGCAGGTTTTTTTTCATAAAATATTCCTAATGAAATTGAATTTTGTTCGCTCTTGCTCCAAATGCCACTTGTAGAACTGAATGTTTCCGGCCATCTTATAGAAGAAGCTCCTGCACTGAAGAGGTGTTGCTTCTATTCTGCACAGTATCTTTCAGACAGTGCCCAGGAAGATACCAACCCCAGTCTGTCATCGATTGATCCCGTGCTCTGATAGTTTTCAGTTCTTTTTTAAATGTCTTAGCGCTCTACAATGTTGGTCATAGTGCACCTTCTTCGATATTCTTTTATCGCTAAATGGATGTTCAAAATTCATGTCGGTGTTTTATGTAAAAAATATATCGATATTTTTTCCGATATGATGTATCGATAATTTGCGATATATCGAAATGTAAATATCGGTTTTTTCGATGTATCGATATCGAATCTAAAGTAATATATATTGGATAATTCATTTTCTTTATTGGAAAGTCATGACAGAGTGTTCCTTGAAGAGATTTTTGGATAGCAACTAAAACACCACCTCCGTCTTTTTTCATTGACGCAATACGATCACGATCGCAAAGAAAAACAGCATGAAGAGGAAAGATCTCGTTATTATAAATATCCCCAGCTAACCACGTTTCCGTAAAGCAAATAATTTAATCAGAAGACAAAGAAGAAGAAAAATTAAACATGTTTAGTTTGGTCCTTAAACCAAGAACATTCTCGTAACACACATTAAGTTTGTTGATGAGTCTAGTCCGCGATGCATTCGAGCGAAAGTTTTTCCGAGGTCTCGGAATAAACTCCTTAACTAAATCGCCAGGAAACCAGAAATTGATTTTGAGAGCATTTCCCGAGCCAGGAGGTAAGGCGATGGTTTGGTTATCCAGGATGTGCTTTGTCAAATTCGTACTCGTAAAGAGCGAAGGAACGCGACCCAGCCAAGCCGACACATACGATTTAATGTCCTCAGCCGTTGTGCAGTATGGAAGCCGCGATACAAATATTTGTATTCAGGCGGCTAACTAATTGATATATTGTAGTAGTTCATTGGCCACCCAATTAGTCTATAGCCTTTATTCGGAGACGCGAACTAAAAGATATCTCTGTATGTTTTCAAATTACGGAAATTTTCAAATTATTAGAATTGTCATACATAATTTGCAGCAAAATATTCTCACTGCAAACCTTGTTCGATCTATGGTTGAAGGTGGTGGAGAATTCGTTCACAATTAATGTTTCCGAGGGTGGGAAGTTTCACGCCTTATTTTACTCCTGATTTAAATCAGGTAGAAAATTCCACATAGCGCGAATTCCCATGTAAAAAATCACAGCATTTATAGTCGCTTACGCACAGTTCCCTGAGCTATAAAATATAGCTGCAAGAGATAAATCTATACATTATAGGCTTTTCTGCATGTGCACATGGTCTCGATTTCCATGAAACATAGTCTCAACTCATATGGTCCAACTACTATGAACATAATCTTGGCACATCTAATTGAAGTAGGCAAAATAGAATTGAATTTCCAATAAGCTCGTGTAGCCTAGTGGTTAGGCTCTTAAAGCATATGGTCACTGGTTTGAATCAGGAATTGTTTGTAAGTATTATAAATTAAGTTATAAAATTTCAATAATGAAAATAGGAATTTTCATCTCCTAAAATTGTCTAGAACGGAGTGAATTTAGCTTTTGCTTTCGCAAAATTATTCAATTTTTCACGATTCATTATGGCGTCAGGCGCTATATTTTACCACAATCCCGAAATCAATTACACCAGAAGTACATATGCTAGAAGTATTGCCAGAAGTACTTAAATTATGGTATGTGTCAAATAAAAGCCCGATGTGTAATCAACCTCAGATCATACACGCTCTAACTTAGCCGCTGACGCTACACATCGTTTATAGCCTTTACCAATTTTCGCTCAAAGATAGTCTAGACCTCATTGTTTCACGAAATTCCAAAATAATCTCATTTCGTGTTAAAATTTTAACCAATGTCTATTTTTTTTTAAATTAGTGAATGGATTGAATCATTAATTAAAACGAAAAGTGTATAGACTAGTCTATATAAAAGTTCATCAAGAAATTGCGGAGCTTCTTTGAAATCAAAACATAACCCACCCCTAACCTTTTGATTAAGCGATATTATTCTGACTTCCGATCAGCGAGAATTAATTTCGAAAACAATGACTCACTCGGGGCTTACCACACGCATGCAAGTAATTATCACGCATGAACTAGCTGATTTCCTAGAAATTATTTGTATAATCGTTATAGATTTGAAGAAACTGCAAACTACGATGAAAAATGGGACATATATTTAAAAGGGGTCGCGTTGATTGAACCTGTTTTATTTACGTGCTATAGTTGTTTATAGTGTAATTGTATCTCTCGAACTATTAAATTCTTGACAGCTAGGTCAAAAATGTTTATTAATTTTTTTTGTAGATTGGTAGCTTACAAACGACATTGAAATTATTTTTCTTTTTGTTTATTACCGAGGAAATAAAATACTTAAAACGGAAATATAATTTGGTGATTTTTTGGGCCCTGAAAAATTCACTCCATCCACTATCTATGTATACATATGCATAGATATCGGATGACTAGTCAAGACCTCGTATTAGTAGACGAGCTAATATTGTGCTAAATCCGCACAAGCTAATTTCAATTTTATTCTCGATAACAACGATCTTATCTGCCAAATAGGGTCAACATAACAAAATTATATGTAATGAAAAGGCGAATACGTCAATTGACAAATACATACTATCGATTAATTGCCTGTTACTATCTGAGATTTTATTTTAGGTTCAGTTCCGTTCCGAAACCTATTCGACCCTTGGAATACGTGATAGTGAATGGATTTTTCGATTCGAATCTTACTATCTCCGTGTTCAATGAAATTAATCATGATACCATTTGCCCGTATTTACTGATCACACAAAGCGCTCAGAGTTTATTTCTCTGTCGAATCAGTTGACCTGCCCTTGCAGCGTGTGCACAATATTTGATCTTGTAAGTTTCTATTTGATTTACATGTGTTCAAATTTGAATTTGATATGGAAAATAATTGCTTTCTGAAATGATGAGTTGTTTTTGTTTCGACTTCAGCTGTAGACAAAGTCGAGCGATTATATGATCAAGGACAATATTTGCATACTAATAATAAAATTAAAGCTCATAGTAGTCTGTTCCAACAATCGGAGCAAGTGCAATTGAACTCCCAGAAAACTCTGATAAACAGTATATTTAACGGGTATTACTGCATTGTTGCATCATATTTAAAACGGTAATTGACAGGATACCACTGAGCATTTTTCGGTAAATATTTTATTTATTTATTTATTTCAAACCAAACAATAACAATTAAAATAATAACAATTTACACTTTACAAGATGTGGAATGTCTAATAACGCCTCCGATGGATCCGAAATTAAAATATTAAATAGGAGCGGCTCTAGGTGGCTGCCTTGCAGTACCCCAGGTTAGGTTAGGTTAGTGAAGAGGGCTGCCGGGAACGCGGCCAGCATTAGGGCTCCAGTTTGGGCCCATTTGACACCCTCATAGACAATCACGCGCATTTGACACTTACAGCCATGGCACTGGCGGGATTCGAACCCGCAGGCCACGTAGCACGCCGCTTTTTCGGCCTGACGCCTTAGCGAGCAGAGCTACCGCGCCCCTGCAGTACCCCAGAGGAAACGGTAATTTTTTGGAGAGAAAACCTTGGAATTTTAGATGCTGTGTTCGATTTCTTACGTAAGAATCCAACCAATTTAGCAAGTTTCCTGATATGCCAAATTTTCGCAGCTTAAATTTCAAAACACTATGGTCGACACGATCAAAAGCCTTGCTGAAGTCAGTGTATATAGTATCAATCTGACGTCATTTTTCCATATTGCAAAGCACATTTGAAATCATTATAATAAGATTGGTGGTAGTGGATCTAACTTTTCTGAAGCCATGTTGTTGCTCGTTTAGAAGAGGATCAATAGCAATTGTAAGTTTTTCACAAACAATTTTTTTAAACAGTTTTGGTATATCAGACAAAATGGCGATGCCTCGATAATTCTCAACCGATAGTTTGTCGCCACTTTTAAAAATCGGCGTAAGATGGGAAGACTTCCAAAAACGAGGAAATATACCGCAATGCAGCGATTTGTTGAAAATTAACTGCAGGGGTGAAATAATCGTTGCTGCACACTTAATTATAAAGCTTGGAGGAAGTAGGTCTGGTCCAGGGCCTTTTTTTATGTCAAGCTCTCTTATAGCTTTAGTAATGTCTTCTCTAGTTAAATGTATTCCATCAGCAATACACAGCTGAGGTGTTTGGGAAAGTGGCATGTTAGGTGAGCCGCTAAGTGGATAAAAAACTTCCTCAGAATAAACTGAGTTGTTTTTTTTTGCGTCGATTGGGATAACCAAAAGCTTTTCGCTTGGTGTTCACAAAGTCGAAACAAGTCTTAGGATTATGAAGTATATTTTCCCCAACTATATTGACATAGATTTCATATGCTTCGCGTGACTTTCTTAAAAATTCTTGAGCTAAGTCATTATATCTTTTCTTGATATCATCGCTAGCATTACTATTAGTTTTTATAATCTTATATAGTTTGTTTCTCTGATTTCCTAAACACCTCAGATTTCTATCCAGCCATGGCTCAGATAGTTTGTTTTTTTTTTCTTAATCTTGGGAACGTACTTTTCAACCGCATCAAAAACCAACTGGTAGAATAGAGACACTGCTTCGTTCAATTCTAAAGTGTACTATTCCAGTGAATATTCAAATGATGATTAATGCTATCATAATCAGCATTTCGAAAGTCATATATCTCCCAGTACTATAATATTATCATCATACTTAAGAGATGATGCCAGGGAAGAAATAATTTCGGATATAGCATTGTACACGGCGTCGTCTGAATCAGGTGGAATGCAGAAAGCTCCAATATAAAGGAAACTTTTGGACCAAGATATTCTGATAATTTTGTGCTCAAACTGATTATGTGAATTGGTTTCAACCATTTCACTCAACAGGAAGTTATGAGTGCCTATGAGCACAGCACCGCCTCTAGTCTGTCCAGTACGAAGATAATTGTGGTCGTTTCTGTATATGGTCCAGGAGCCGTTAAGTATTTCTTCGTTTTTATGACAGTCTTTTAGCCATGTTTCTGTGAAAGTAAGAACATTGAACTAGCAAGATTTGGCGTCAAGGTAGAGTTTATTTAATTTGCCTCTCATACCACCACAATTGTGGTAAAATAGATTGAGGTCATCTGGTAATGCTTTTCTGTTAGGAACGATACCAGGTAAAATCCTCCCTTGCTCTCTGAAGGTGAGAAATATGTTTTGAGGAAACGTGTGAGGCATAGGTTTTCAAGTCATTTTTTACTTGGTCTGAGGATACTCCAAGCTGTTCGTGGTACCGAGTATAAATAAAATTAAGGGAATTAAAGTCAATTGGTAGACCCTCTTGCTGGATCATAATTTTCAAGTGGGTTTTAGTTTTATCCTCGAAACATGCGCAATCGCTGGCATTGTGCATGTAAGCAAGGAAAAGGCGAACATTGTTGTATATTTTATTATCCCTTAGTCGAGAGAGTAGATATCTCGAAAAAAGTCGTTCCAAAAATAAACATTGCAGTAAATCATCCGACTAAACTTTCATAAGACCGTTTATCGCCAACTAGAACAATTCAAATTGCATGAATTCAGATTGCAACCAACAAAAAAAAAACAATTTACATTATATAAATACTAAAAACTTATCAAAGAACTGACTCAGCCAAACAGTCAAAACACATTGCTGCATACAGCCACCCCATACAATCTCAATTGATTTATTTTTGCATTCATCAGGCTAAATTTACTTTACTACTACGATTAATCGCCTGCTGTGTTGGTTGATCTTTCAATTCGATGGAATTCGCTCGTGTACAGAAGCGAATTCCGTCAACTATTGCGAGCGAGTTCATTGCTATTATTTCTTATCAGAGCGCGCGATTATTGGAAACAGCTCAGCATGTCTGTGATGGCTTTTCGCCAACAATTATCATTGCCGCCAAATATGAAACTTGTACAACTTCTAGCCATCTTCTGTCGAATCTCGTGTTTCCTTATTTGATAATTTTGAATGAGATTTTTCATTGTAAATCTGTGTGAAAATTAGACGAGGACATCCGTTCTCAATGGAATTTTCTCAATTTTTTGAGATGTTTGCATGAAATGATATATCCGTTGCAAGGGACTTTGTGTCTTGTATTGGAAACGTGCCTACAGATAATGCTGTTCCGTATATTCTTGAAGTTTGATGGCCTTTTGCGGGTACTATAATCGTTTTTCTTTAGAAATAATCTGCCGAGTTCAGATTGGTGTGAACCTTGAAAGATTAACGAATGGAGATTCGGTGAATCTTAATGAAATTGGTTGGCGGTTACTAAGTGCCAGTTACGAGGCGCAAAAAATGTATTACTAATGTTCTAGAACTGTGTCAGACTTGAATTGTAGTCCGAAGTCTGAAATAGTAAACTTTTTTTTATAAAAATACAAAAGTATAGCTTTTTTCATCATTAAATTAATAGCAATCGGAAATGTTTTACTTTGGCTGACGCACTTCAAAGATAAGGAAATAGACACAATGCTAAATTACGCCTATTCAAATCGAGGGAGTTTGTTTGAAATGTGGAATTGATAAAATATCGATGGAAATCGTTCGTCAGTGAACGTTGGCTACATAACTCCGGACACTACTGGACCTCGAGCTCTCAACTTGCATTCCGGGTAGAGATGAACGGATTGATTCTCCATCCACACATTTGCCAACACATGACAAGCATGAGAGTATAGTTTTCCCGTCGGCGCCTATCTGTTTTATGAGGGTACCCACTACGCTCGCCTTAGCTCGGGGTTAATTCAAATTTTGTCGATTTTAGGCATCGAGTCAAAAGGATTTCAAAAAAGGCCCGGTCCTGTCTCCGATAATATTTACAAACCGATTTGGTTTGCCTAGGAACTCATGAAGAAGATGCATCATACCGGACAATATTCATGAGTACGGGGTACAAGGTACACGGTTTGAATATTTGTAAACAAACAAACAGACGAAGCAAGCCGACGTACATCCATGGAAGTCCACGTCTGTCTTGCATGCTGCATATCGTACTGAGGAGTATTGTACAGTTAATCAAAGGATCCAATTGGTTCCCAGAATGCAGTGGCTAAGGGAGGATATATCACAACGGGCCTCTAATGCACCTTTTGGTCGGTATGACTCCCCGATAGACAGCTACTTAAGCTAACCTAACCTACATATATCTTTCTGTTAACAGCTTGATTCCACGCTGAAAAAACTTGTAATCCTTATCAACCAAAAAAAATGACCAAGTTCAATTTCCGGTCAACATCGTTTATGAAAGTTTTACCATTCAAAGAATTTGACAAACTTCAAAATGACTGGTATTATGATGATACAAAGTCTGGTTATATGTTGAATACGAGATCGATTTCGAATCAAACGCCAATAATTTTCCACGAGTTACCAAATATGTGTGAGGCATAGTTATGGGTAGGTTAGGTTAGTGAAGAGGGCTGCCGGAAACGCGGCCAGCATTAGGCCACCAGTTTGGGCCCATTTGCCACCCTCATGGACAATGACACGCATTCACACTTACAGCCATGGCACTGGCGGGATTCGAACCCGCAGGCCTTGTAGCACGCCGCTTTTCGGCCTGACGCCTTAGCGAGCAGATCTACCGGACCCCCTATAGTGATCGGTAACTCAAAAGAGAAACTCTTTTGAAAGAGGTATGTTAGTCATCATTTAGAACTGCTCTGCACACTTCATATCGTCGACGCACAGTGCACTTTAGTGGCAAGAGCGATATTGCGGATCCACTCGAGCAATAGAGCTTATGCATATACACATACAGTGAGATTGAGATCAAGGTGCCTTGGGTTATACCACGTGATTTCTTAAGGTGAGCTGATAAAAAATTTATTCCACACACCCCACCTAGGACTGCCGCCCTTACAAGCTATAATCCTTGAAAGATTTGTCGACTTTGAATGTATCCTGGTGAAAATGATTGCTTTTCACTTGTGAACACCTCGTGGATTCTGAATATTTTTGTCTCGATTGAAAGGTATTACAACTACCTTTCACATGAGTCCTCACTTGCTATTATTTACAAATAATTCTTGGAAAAATTACTAACGGACATTCCAAAATTTATCTTTTTGCATTAAAATTTCAAACAATTTACCCGTGTATCTTTGAAATTTATTTCTGCAGAATGTAATTTTATTTCATTTCAACAAGAAATTTCATCCCTCTACCTGCAAAAAATGTTCTACATGAGATCATTATGTGTATTCAAGCAGACCAAAAATTTCATCATCTGAGTCACCGTACAGAGGAACCATAGAGTATAAATAAGAAGTTAAGGTTACGTTACGATTAGACTGATAGACATATTTGGTTGAGAGAGCTAGAAAAAAATCTACACGCCATAATAGTGAATCGTACCACATATCTTTCATTTTTGGAAACTGAATTAGAAGATATGTTGGACGATAATATTCCTCTCTCCTTGAGAAGGGATGTGTATTTTATGCACGATGGTGCGCCACCACATTATTCTCCCGAAATGAGAACTTGAACGAAAATTTCAATGTACGCTGGATATATCGGAGGAGGTCTATTCTTTGGCCTCCGCGGTCACCTGATCTTAATCCGTTAGATTTTTATTTATGGGGTTACCTAAAAGCTTTAGTCTACGGTTATGTTGTGAACTCGAGAGAAGACGTCTGGAGCAGAATTCAGTCAGCCTGCGAATTTATAAGAAGTTATAGTTATAATTTTAGTAGAGTAAGCATATCATTAGTTCGCAGATTATAATTATGTATTGAGAAGGAAGGAGGCCCCTTTCAACATATATTGTAATTATTTAATAGTTTACTGAATAAATTATACTGTTACAAAGAATTCGTTTTCTTATTTTATAGAAGTTATTGTTGGGTATTGTGGTAAGGTTCAAGAAGTCTTCCTCTAAGTGACACAATTTTTTATCAGCTCACCTTAAGGAATCAAGTGGTATACCCCAAGGCACCTTGATCTGAATCACTCTGTATTCTATGTTTCTTGTCCTTGTTTTTTCTTTCGAAACGCATCATTTCAGTTATTGTTTTATGGTTGACATTTGACATAAAATATAAAATTTTGTTCCTTATTCATAGGAATGAATTGAACATTTTAAATTTACAATTTTACACTTAAATGATATGTTGCATTTCATGGCATACAAAGGTCAGTAAAAATCTCCTCATCTGCCTCCTTCGTTCTTGCAATGACATGCTTCAACAGTATCAATCAATTAATTTAATTACGAAACAATTACTAAACACACTTTCATCTCTCATCTTACTTTAAAATATAATCCTACCTTCGAAATTGTTTAAAACACGAAAAACCTCTGACGACGGAGTAAATGTCTTTGGTAAAATTTCCTGAATTTTTGTTGCCTTATCTACGACTAAAATTTCTAAAAATGATATAAATCATTCTGATTTTACAATTTAATCAAGTAAATTTTACATTACACATTTAAACAACAATGCTATTATATAAATGGACATCTCATAATGTTTGAATTATTTAATAAATATTTTCCACTAATTGTCTAACTTCCATATTTTATCATGCAAAAATCCATATGCATGCTAATAAGTATCATTCCGACCTCGAAATTGGTCTAAAATAAAAACAAACATTTTCTCCTTCCTCGGAATCGCAGCTGCCCATGGTCGTTTGTATCTAATAATAAGTGTATAGCAAAAGAGCACCCATACTGCAAAAAGACCGGCAAACTTTTTATTAATTCATCCATATACTCATATGCATGTTTATACGAAGTCTGGTTTCATATCTTAAAATCGCATGATCGGCAAAGCAACTTTCTTGAAGTTGTGGTCGAGCAGCTTAGCCGACTCAGACATAAAAAAGTAGTTACTTATCGCAATTTTTCCGCTCTTTCGAACTGAGCATGTGCAGATTACTTACTCTTTTCCTATATGGATATATTACGTATTCTGTATGGTTACTGCATAAATGCGGTGACGGGCTAAACTCGTCTCGAAGAAAACAAAAGAACGTCTCCGAGCCGGCTAACCGGCCGGCTTTTCGAAACATGCTTACTATGTATTACTGGTGCCCCAACAGGGCTAAGAGATGGGGAAACTAGTCGAGTGTGAAAACGCAAAAAAAGTAAACACTTCAGTTCTTTGTATGTAAAATTTACAACCAGTTTCGATTTCATTTGAATTAATCAGTATTTTGCCGGCAAACCGGCTTTTTTTGCTGCTTGACTTTGATATTTTGAATTTATTGATTGTTATTGGTTCAGGAAGTAGTGCAATGATATTCTATTTTTGTTTTTCCAAGTAGGTACATAAATATTTAAAAATATAACTTGAAAATAGCTTATTGACCCTCAATTTGAAGATATATATGTTAATAACTGAATATTTTTGATACAAATTTAGATCATCTATAAAACAGTTCTCAATAATTTTCCATTTTTTATACTTTTAGATCAATGTGGGATGCTTTACTCAAATCGGTGCGATGTGAAATTATCAGTTTTTCCAAAAATGATTACATCGATGCATATGTTCTGAGGTAAATATTATTTAGTGAAAATAAATAATTTTGTTGAATTAAATTTAAGTGTTTCGAATTTGTTCTAGTTGTTAAAAACCACAGATTTTACGCGAAAAATAAATATGTGGCCAGGCATCTGTCGATTTCTTGACAGATATCGATATCTCAAGGATATTCGGTCCTCTTCTTTAGTATCTGTGACAGTCACTGATCGTCAGTAACTTATAGACACTTAAGAAGAAGAGCGAAGATCACCCTCGAAATATCGATATCTGTCAAGAAATTGAAAGATATCTAGCTTCTAAAACAACAAATGGTTTTTAATTTACAATATTTGTTCGTCGTCAATATTTCGTCGTCATGGTAGCAGTACAGCACCTCTTGAGCGCCTTTCCTGGTTGTGACGTTTCTTATGGTATCAGTTCAACGACCACGCCCTTCAATTATGAAATCCGAATATCGATGCGCATTCTTCATCGACAGAGCCAGACCAGCGTTTCTTGGGTTTCCCACTGCCCTTCGACCTTCAAATACCGTTTTAAGTACTTAGTATTCATCTATTCGCTACATGTGACCAGCCCATTGCAGCTTCCGACATCTGATAATTGTAGAGATATGTAGCTCGTCAAATATTTTCTACAGCCTATAGTTGAATCTAATTCGTCATTTGCCACTTTCCTATTTTTTTTAATTATTCGCCTAAGGACCCTTTTTCCGAAGGTGTTCAACATACTTGCGGTTGCTTGTGTCCATATTTCATTTCCATAGCACAGCTGTTTTATTTATATAAGTAAATAAATTCGTCCATATTTTCTAAATTATATTCGTGAAGAGTTATATTTTGTTACCTCTTTCTTGTTTGCATCCTTACTTAGGTTTTGGTCTCGCCGAATTAAAAAACACTTCTTTTACTTCCTGGTTAATTTTTAGAAGAGTTCGTTGACGAATATGAAGGAATGTGTAATATGTTCATGATGTTCCGTAGATACTGGATTTATATAGAAATGTGCCACTTGTGCCAACAGGAAAGAAAGCTTTTTATGACATACTCAAGTGCTAAGTTGAACAACAGGGCGGCCAGTCCGTCGCCTTGTTTTATCCCGACATTCATCAAAGACGTCATTCAGATAGTTGATTCTGACTTGTTATATTGTCCATATGATCATCGTCATATGGAATACCGAAATACATCCTTATTTTATGCAGTAAATTTCGGTCTTCCTTAAATACGCTTCGCGAGACAACTAACACATCATTACTTCGCGGGGGTGGATCAGTCCTTAGCTACTTCTCATATTTTTCAGCACCTTTTCAATGTCATTTCGCGCAGTTTGTGATTCGATCATACAGTCTACGATATTTTTCCCTGATATCCTTGTACTTAATACCGTTTCCAGTCTTCTTCTGCATACTTCAAGATACGGGCAGCTGAACACCATCGGGTGCATTTTTACATACTGGACAGTCCAGTAAGCTATACGGTCCAATAACGGTATAGGTAGTTGCATTATCTGTCATGTCCGCTAAAGAATTGATCCAGGTCATAGCTCATTTCTCCATGGCTAATTGAAATCCATCACACCACGTGCAGGATTAATTTCTGGGTCCAGCGTCCGTTTTGCTTTTGCTCGCAAGCGTCTGCTGCGAGGTGACACTCGTGTTTCAATATCTCGGGTGTATGCTGTTCGTTCTTTGATTTGTAAATGTCGAAGTGCTTTCTTCAGAAGGATATCAATGGGCAGCTTACTAGCTAACCAGATGTTGGTCGAAAAGTGCAATAAGTTGGTATTCCGCTTGCATTTTTCGCTGATTTTATTTTATTTGCATTGTTGCTACCCACTCCGATGTTGCTTACAGTCGAATAGAGCTCATGACCCTTGACATCAATAGCCTTAGGCTTTGTTTTGGGCAGCCAATATTTGGTAGTATTCTTGCGAGAGCTGAATTAACAACGTGTGCTTTCTTGTTTGCTTTCTCCAAAAGAAGTTTAAAGCTCATCTTCTAATAGATAATTACGCCCAGGTAATTTATTAAGGGCTACAAGTTTCGTTTATCAGTGACATTTCCTATTTATAGTTTACAAATTCAACGCCGGCACTTTCAAGCAACGTTTTAGTTATCCAAATTGCTTCTTTTACGCATATTTCGACCTGGGTGCATGTAGCCTTAGTACTCGATCTTACATTTCTGTTGCATAGCAAGGAGCAATAATGTATCCCTGTGGTTCACCCTCTAGCGGTAGTCTTCAGGTTTCCTAACTCCTCTGCCCAACCATTGAAGTTTCCGGTTATGATTTTGTCCAACATCCGTTCATACTCTCCTATTGTCAGACTCGGTGCTGCATAGTCCATTTCCTGTTTGTTGCATTACATCCTGCAACGCTCGATTTTCGCACGCCCAAACTACTGCTGCTTTTGGTTTCGCTGCAGAAGAAACAATTTGAGTTCTTAGTTCAATATTTGGTTACATGGCCCTGTTCTCCATAGCTTCGATCGGTCCTGCGGGTTTATACGAGGCTTCTTAAAACTTTTTTTTATGGAAAACTACTCCCGAAGTCTATAAAAACTCCAAGCGACTAGGACTTTACCTCAGGACACCAGAAGATGTTCGGAAACATTACGCCTTCCATTAGCGGTGACTCCGTTACATTTTTATAAATCTTTCGAACTTGTTGAATTCTTCCCTCATCTGCTGGACATCACTATTCGCCAGTTTGAGATAAAAATATGATTCGATAGTTTAGGGAATACAACAGTTGGTTCTTTTTTACAAATATTACTCGGATTCGAGGGTGAGTTGTCCTCACCTGGGGGAGATCGAAGGATTCTCCATTTGCCCACAGATGCCTGGTCTCACAGTATTAAGCGCTATAGAAAACTAGCTGCCCGTTCTTTTAAAGTTGCATACCGCTAACGGCTCCCTTCAACCTAAGTTGGAAGGTAGCCTGCCAAAAGTCATACCTTCTTCTGACGTCTAAACATATATCGCCGTTCGATTTTTTCTGTCCATAACTTCCATCGTTTCGTTTTTTTTTATTCCCAGTACCTTCCAGTTGCCTTTTATACCTGAGTGAAGAAAGCAATTTTCGTCCAACCATATCTTTAAAAATAGTCGCTAGTCATCTCTTTAATTTTGGATCTATTACAACTGGTTCTTCATTGTCTAGCTAAAATTTCAACATAACTTTCAAGCGTTAGAGGGATCTTTAACTACAAAGCGATGGAATTATCGATTCCATAGCTTTACCGAATCCCTATTTTCCATGGAATCTTCAAAGACTTCCGATATAGTTGCGAATTAAGTCCAAATTTCTTGTGATTGGTTTTCATTCAAATTGCCTATATTGGATTAAAACCGTACTTAAGGGTATTTTTCCATAATTTTCTATAGCAGTGTCTCAACTAATATCGACGTCCTCCAAGGTTCTTTCCTACAACCTGCTCTTCGCTCCATTAGCAACCTTTTGTTTTGAATTTTCAGCCCATTTCATGTTTTCATCTAGTAGGTACCCTTGCCAATGAGTATTTGGTTCTCTATGGAACTAAACTTCCACATTTTTTCAACTTTTCACACAATTTTACTTCATTATCAAAACCATGCTTGTAACTCCTGCGTCTTTGACATTCCCTGAGTTTTTTGTACAGATAGGAGAGAAGCAAGAAAGTATTCTGTTCTGCCCGGATAATTTTTCGAAGATTTAATGTTGATGAATAAAAAAAAATAAGTTGGCCCGTGCGATTCTCGATTTGCCAGTTTGTTTTTTTGCGACTCGACGTATTTAAGAGTTCTTGGAAAAAATAGAGGCTATTTAGTCAACAGAAAATTCTCCCAGCAATCGAAGTTACTAGAGAAAAGATCGTTAGGTTAGACCAGTTAGCAGCTTTGAATAAGGTGTACGTTACTGACATTTTTAATTAATAAATTTTTGTTGTTGCTTGAGTATAATTTTGTAAGCCATATTAACAAAGTACTTCGTGTTTTTGCCGCCAACTACATTGTGGGCTTCACAGAAAGACGCCTGTACATCATGACTGCAAAAATATGCAGATCGATTTCCAGCAAAATATAAAAATATACTAACTGTTAAAAAATCAAATATCGGCCAAGTTAAAAGCTTTGTATATTCTTTAGTAATTGCTCTAAATATTTTTTTCCGATCGAAGTCACCGACGAAGTAAGGTCAGAAACCAATTGTTTCAAATATCCATTGAATTAGCTATCACCAGAACTCATTTCTAAAAATAATGCAAAAATAACCAGGCATCCGTAGCCTGGCACTGGCGAGAGTATACGTAATTTGATACAATGGCATTTTCAATTCTATATACATTATATTGAAAATACGTACTCTATTTACATTCATAAGTTGAATACATATTTGTGCTATGATAATTTTCTTGTTTCACATAATCATGTAAGTAAATAAGCAAACTCAATTTGGAACAGTTGACATCACCGACCCGACGAATTGAACTTCCAAAAACAAACATACCAGTTCGTTATCTGTGAAATGTGATTCAAATCAATAATTTACGCTTGTGATAAAACAAAATTTCTCTATTTTCCCCGAATTAGAAAAACAAGAACATTCAGATACATATTTTTCTTTTTTAGAAAAACAGATCAACCTACATTTTTTATATTGCCTAACACACATGTTTATGTAGCTACGAACCGAATAATGAGGGCAACGTCTTTTTTATTCGGGCTCTTAAAGAGATAATATCAAATTATAATCTTGTATGTTTTTCAAAAGTATCTTGAAATTTATTACATCATGTTTATGCCTCGCAATCAAATCAGCTGAATTGTTTTCGATACTAAAAAGAGCTGATGTGTATGTTACTGTACTCGCATGTTTGGTTGTATTGTTTCATATATTGATATAAATTTGATTGTTTTTCCGTATATCTCATAGAGTTATCAGTATATACGGTTCCATGAGTATTGAACATACGTAGAAATTATTGAATGAAATCAATTAAATTTTCTAATATTAGTTTTTCAATGGCATGTTTTGTTGTGCTGATAGTTATTAGGGGAATCCACTAATTGCACATCCCAGCCGTAGCATTGGCATTTTAATACGCGAATATGCATTAAATACATGAGAAACATTTGATACAGGATATGAATTCTCAACAGAAATGCTACACAGAGTCGGCCTCTTTTAGAGACTCGTGTGACGCGACCACAGAGCCAAGCCATCAATTTGCGTTGGTCATTTGATCATTTAAGTTACAAAAACTCGCGCTGTGTCAGGCCACGCTGCACGTGGCACACTCGTCTCATTTTGCCGCCGGGCTTAAGCAATTTGGACCAACATCATCCCTTGGGACAGCTTTGCGGAAAATATATTCTCCTGTTGCTTGTGTCTAGTCAGTATGCCTGTCATTGTTCTACAATTCTTCCTACTTTCGTTGAGGAGAAGTTTGAGGAGGTTGTGTTCTGATAGGTAGATCTTCATTTGCTTGGCTTGTTTTTATAGATGTCGATTACCCACTTCTGAAAAATAGCATATGCAGAAACGGTCGGCACACCTAGTTTGGGACCCAAAGTGGAAGACCCAGTGGAAGCGTTGACTCGTAATATCATCAGTAATTTTGTTTCCTACAACATCACAGTGTTCCAGTACTCAGGGCAGATACACTTTATTGAAACTAGCGACAAAGTTCAATCGTGCCCTGCATTCTTAGACAATTCTCAAAGTAGTCAGGGGTTTACATAA
Organism: Nemotelus pantherinus; assembly: GCA_963978885.1. Taxonomy (NCBI): domain Eukaryota; kingdom Metazoa; phylum Arthropoda; class Insecta; order Diptera; family Stratiomyidae; genus Nemotelus; species Nemotelus pantherinus. The sequence goes on from OZ022266.1 coordinate 9,734,867, forward strand.
CGCCAATAGCACACCAGGTGAAGGAAATGTCTGAGTATCCCCTCCTACAGACATCAGTCACTTTTTCTCAGAAAAACTATCTTTTGTTGAAATCAAGTACGAGCTCTCGGTCGTCCGAAGGCATCGTGAGAATCTCTAAAAGAGCAATGTTCCATATCATTGTTGTCCACCCATACGCCAGGTTGAATTTATCTACGAGCAGAGCTTATGGCTGGCTGCACTCCGAATTGAAATGTCGAGTGAAAGCAGGTTGAGAAACGCAGCAAGTGCCACAACCGAAGTAGTACTCATGGCACTACATATGCCTGGGCATAGAGTCCTTTTTAATGTGGTTAACTTCTTGCCAGCATACAATAGCTTGACGTAATTGTCGGCCTTATTATTGTTACGTAGATGCACATACCTTAATGAGGTTTCAGACGTCATGTGGTGGCGAAAGCTCTCTTGCACTGTCCAAAAGAGCTCGAGTAAGCTTCAATTCCAAAAAAATTGTTTGACCAAGATTACTCTTAAATATTTGACTTCAATCGAAAGCTTAAGAGTTGTATCCTTCATTATTGCAAGCACAGTTCTTCCAGTTTTCTTTTCCTGATGGACAAAATAAGTTTCATTTTACTAGGATTCACTGAAAGGTCTCGACAACAAACTGTCAATTAAATTCAATGCCCGTTGTGATTTCCTTCATTCCACATTCAGATCTTTACAGACTGCAGGGGTGCCTAAGTCATCGTAACTATCGTATCCTATCATCGTAACCCAGCAAAAGTTCCAATATCTCTTATTCAGCGTACGGAACCAAGTCTTTTAGCTCCTGTGTTGGCGGCGAGATTAACGAGTGAAAAGAAAAATAAGCTGCCGCGAAAATCATGCGTTTTACCTAGCCATTATTTTGGAACTGCATGGCGACCGAAGAACTGAAATTGGTTTGAAAACTGTCCGAGCGTGATGCATTCAGGTTGGAAATTTGCCCCTAAATCTGACCTGAATCCATAGCCTGTGCAAGCACAATATAAGTGGACGCTTGCAGATTTGCCGATTTTTCGTTTAGAGGAAAGGACGAAGCCTTAGCATGTTAGAAGTTGATCTGAACAAACTTTCTACCATCAAGCGCAGAATTTTCCACAAATAATGGCTGAGAGCTTTACTTAGTAGATAATATCCAGTAAGCGTAGCTTTGCTTCTTGTCATTTGTTCGAGACATTCCTGTTCGAATTGATGTCTTTTCTCACTTCTGGCAGGTTGTGAGGTTCCATTGTCTGGCATTCAGTTTTCTGAGAAAAACTGTTTAGTGCATTGATTTCCTTATTCGCCGGCAAATTTCCCATTTTACGCAGCTTCTTTCGTTCACTGTGACTGGCCTCCACAGATTTACAGAGCTATCCTTCCTCCTATACTTCCTGCAGTGTCTCGTTTGCACAAGCCTAAGTTGGGTCTTTCAAACCTTCTCTCCTCCTCTTTCATGGGGATTTTTGATAGGGCATCTATTCTCCACGCACGGCCGCTGTCGGAGCCCGTTAACACAGGGGATGCAATCAACAAGTTGGAAAATTCGCTCTCAATAGATTCTTCCACGATGGTAATCTTCCACTGTAACCAGGGGCCCTCCATACACGAGGTTGGGGCCTACAGATTCTGAGATCCTGCCGTACTAAGCGAGCTAAGCTTGACTCAGTCTGACTACCACCTGCAGATATACAATCCATCAGATCCACCATCAAGCTCTTTCCCAGGCACGCGTAGCTTAGTGTGGTATCTTGAGATGCACAATCCCCTTCACCACGACAAGGTGGTACCCGAAATCAAGGGCTAGTATAGTTTGGGTATCCTGCTGAGCTTTTTAAAGGTGGTAGAATCAACTATCCTCAGCTCCCACCCCGTCGTAGCATGTGGGAACAGCACTAATTACAAATAAAATTTGTAGTCATTTTTTTTATATGAAACGCAATAACTTCGATTGAGACATTGATTGCACCATCATCCATATTTGTAGCTTAGCGTATTTGAAACACACATTTTGTTAACAAGTTCTGTTTTGTCGCACTTATTTTAACTCCTGCATATATCACATACGATAAATTGTTGACTGCACCTGGAAGTATAATTGATGTTTGCGCCTCGCCAATCGTAAAGTGAATAATATATACTGTAATAACAATCAAAACGGTATTCTTCCATTTATGTTAGTATCTACAAACATTTTAAGTATGCACCAAAGCAATTCAAAATCGTATATCGTTCTTAAAAACTTGCTCATTATTATTCCACAAATGTGCCAGATTGTAGCGATAACTCAGGAAATTGCATTTCCAGTAGATACACAATTTTCTCCCCCTCAATTTTTTTTTTATCAATCTCGTCTCCACTCATAAATCATAAATAATTCCCCTATAAAAACAACTTTGTCCTTGTCACCCACGTACCTATGTATCTATTTCTTTATAAAAGTTTCATGAGAACTTTTTCTCTGTTATCAGTAGATAAAAATAAACATTGATGAAAACTTTTTATTGTTATATGGATGCCTCACTTGCCAAATCGATTAACTCCATTTTCTGAATTTCATTAAATTTTTACTATCAAAGCACTTAAGAAGCTCCTAACTGTATATATTCAAAACAAATTTCTCTAATAATAAGTATTTAGTGGTGTTAATACCTATTATTAGAGAAATTTGTTTTGAATATATACAGTTAGGAGCTTCTTAAGTGCTTTGATAGTAAAAGTTAATGAAATCAGAAAATGGAGTTAATCGATTTGGCAAGTGAGGCATCCATATCTCCCACAGTCACACACATATGATATCACACGATTTGTTTGTTTGCAAACAAACCACATTCTGTGTGCAAAACTTAGAACAGAAGAATTTGAAATACAAGACTAGTGTTTAAAGATGCAACTACAGATGTTGTTTACGATTTAGATGAAGTTTTTCAAAAAATTTCTTGGCGACAAAGTAACTTTTAAGTGGTGTGATGTTGCATGCATGTAGATCTCACTGTATCCGGCATTTACGCAAATATATTCGCATTCACGTCAGCGAAATGGACAGGTTGAAAACGGTCACTTGAAATTAGATTTATGCGAATTCAAATGTGATATATTTAGATTGAAATCCGAAAAGCTTTTGATTTTCTTAAAAAAGTATACTGGCTTATGGGAATGTCCCAAGGCTGAAGAGGTTGCAAAATTATGTCGCAAGGTAAAGTAAAAAAAACACTAAGATACTAAAAATACTACTAAATAAAGAAATACAAATACTTTCTTTACTAGATATTGATCCAGAAGTCATTAATCCGCTTAAGTACAATCCTTAGTCAAACCTATTCATCATCCATGATGTCACACAAGACATGCATACTATTTCAATTTGCTGACAATTTTTCCATGCTACGATTCAATCAATATTGCTCGAATCATGCAACATAAACGTGCAAAGGGAACAAATTTTAAAAATAAATTCTAATGAAAGCAACTGTGGCGAATAACGTCACACAGCATCGCGACACAAAGCTACTGGAATGTGGCTTCACATTACCTTTTCTTTGTTTAAATGAAACATTACGCCTAAATGTACACAAAGTGTCATGCGAATGTATCTTGTGAACATTCCACTTGAAAATTAATAGAATATCAGATGGTTGTAACGAACTTTTATCGGGGACGATTGCGCAGTGTCTGGGTAAATAAGATCCTGTGAATAATTAGTAATTATGCATTGTTTACTGGAAGTTAGACAATAGAGTGAAATGAGCACCACCAATTTAAAGTTTTTAGGTTTCCCGAAAATTTTCATTTTAAACTATAAGTAGGAATTATCTCTTTTAAGTTAAATACATTTAAGACAAATCCCAAAAGATTATAATCGATCAAATATGCTTTGATCGATCTTGTAAGCTTGAGAAGCATATCACTGGCCGGTCACATATTCGTCCCTGTTTCACATCCGGGGCTTAACGTAGATAATGTCGCAAACCATGAACCATGTTTAATCAGAGGCAAAACAAGAATAGAAATAATCGATTATGAAATGATGGTGCTGTGCTACCATCTTATGTGTTAAGCTCAAACAGCTTCTCTTTAGTCTTTTAGATAAATTTTAGTCTAAATCATTCTACTTTGCAATATTCAAACAAAAAAATCCTTCTAATATTCATCTTATTACTCTTGCAGTGAAAGCAGCATGTTTGTCTCAAAACGTCGTTGGATATTGAAAACATGCGGAACAACTACACCTCTTCAATGCCTGGAACCATTGCTGGAGATGGCCGAACAAATTGGCTATACCGACATTGAGGAGCTTTTCTATTCACGGAAAAATTTCAAACGTCCAGAACTGCAAGTATGTCTATCACGACAATTTTCATTTTTCTAAACCATGATGACTTTAATTTACATCTTCTTCCAGGTTTCACCACACCGCGGTTTCGAAGAGGAAGTTGCTCTGCTTGATTCATTTTTCGATGATGGTCGTGCCTACTGTCTGGGCTCAGTAAATCGCGACTGCTGGTATCTGTATACGTTGAGCCGCGGGGGAGGGGAATTGCAGAGGCGTATCGAAAGTATGGATTTAATCGAACCCGATCAAACTATTGAAATTCTAATGACTGAATTGGATCCGACTGTTATGTCAATCTTTACCAAAGAAGAATGTTCCAAGTCTGAAGAGGCTACTGAAGTAAGTAATTGGTTGGCGTGGTCGCCTGTAATTATTTCATTTAAAAGATTTATTATCCTTTTGGAAGTTATATATGTTTCAATATTTTGTCAGTTAGAGGATAATCTGCTTTTTTCTTGAAAATCTATTAGTCTAAACTACTTGTTCATAAGCAGGCTGAGGAAGTGCAGAGCATCTGACCTGAACCAAAGTCCAAAAGGGAATGCCTACCACACGTGTGATAGTAGCCCATTGAAGAGGCAAAAGAAAAGAAGAATCAAAGAAGTAAAAGAAAAGAAGAGAAGAAGAAAATCTGTATATGGTACCCTAGAAATAACCGCATTACTGGAACACCATTCAGTCGACATCCAACGGATCCTGGTATGTCGCTTTTGTATCTCCACGTGACTGGGGTGTGCTTTTGAAAAATGGGCTGGATTTGTTCCATAAAGAATCGGCGTTACGTCCCCATCCGTCATGAATAAACATTGTACTCGCAATATCCCATGCAAACAAAGGGGGAAGACCTTTGTCCGTAAAAGACTACAAGACTCTTAGAGATGAGCTGGCCAGGCCAGACTCCGTCGAGACGTAGTCTGTTTCCCTGTTCAAACTGTGAATAAGAAATACAAACATAGGGAAAATGTCTGCATTCAAAAGATTCTGGCCTAGGTGTTGGCCGTAAGATACAAGACCATAATCAATCTATGACTCCCAACACTTCAAAAGAGCTGAAAGTCCTTCACTAAAAAATAATGGCCAGCCACTAAAAAAGAAGGGAAGCTCTTCCCAGATCAACGCTCAATAATACTGACGACTGATCTATTCGCAGTTGACATAAAGGGGGTAGAACAGTTTATTAGAGGAACTAGATGGTTCCCCGACTAGAGTGGCTAAGGGGGAGACGCTAACCGTGGTATCACAAACAGCGTCTTCTGTGCTTAAGTGTGTTTCTCCGTAGTTATTTCCCGATTGACATCCACTTTACCTAACATAACGCTCAATAAGAAGGCCTAACTCTATCAATTAATTTTGTCTGCTTTTCATACTTGCTTATATCAAACAATAATGAAATTAAAAAGTGCGTAAAAGTAGGAAATTGTTCATGCATGTGTGAAACTAATAGATGCCTATGCTATCACTTTTTAAAATCACAATTTCTTACTCGTATGTACTTCCAATCTATTACATGAATTGGTACCTTGTTAGTTTTTCATTATTTCTTATTTATTAAGCCATTTTTTCCGCTAGACATAAAACTCTTATATATTAAATAATGAACTCATTACCTACATACGTAGTAGTGGCAGAAAATAAATGGGAGAAGATATAATAAGACAATTTTAATTATTATTTTCATTACATTACACGTACGTTATATGTACCCTATCATAGCATACATTTATTATTTCCTACTTCACAATTTTTTGGAATGTCGTCTTTATTTGGTCAGGAGGAGATGGTCTTGACAGTAATTGTGTTAAGTTGGAAAACCTAATAAGTTGAAATATTTCTAATTTTGTTTGTTACCTAATGTTTGGTGACCCCTCGCCGCCACACATGTGCGTGGCATTGATTCGATTAGAGCTCGGCATAGTTCCATTGCAATAGCTTTATAAGTTTCTTGCACCACTTGCCACAAGTGATCATGATTTTTTATTTTTGTTGTTGATACTTTCTTTTTTAATGTCCAATATTGTTGAGATCTGGTCACTACGCTGGCAACATCATTAGTGTTACTTCGTTTGAACCAGCTATTCGGAGATTGTTTGAGGTCGTTATCTTGCTGGGATTCCCATTTTAGCGGCATATTTTCATCTGCATATGGTACTATAGTGTTTCACATAATTATGTCTTTATATACGATATTTCTAATATTCGGCTCGGAGAACTTAACACAACGTGAAATCACTATCGGTAGCACAGAACCGCGGACGCCAGTTTTCGATAGCCTTAACGGCGCGATTGCCCCATTTGCTAGGATTATGATCCAGGCAATCAGGTGTCAAATTCAATATTTTACTGACCTGTACCTAGTCCAGCACATTGTCCCTGCCGCGCATCGTGAAAACATTCTCCTGACCTTTCTGAATCCACTCCTCCTGCCGCCTCACCAACTAACCTCTACCGCCTCACCAACTAACCTCTACCGCCAAACTGGATCCCTTTTCCTCTAGCTGAATCCATCGTCGCCTCAATTGCCGGATCGAGCGTTATCTGCAAACCCGTCCACTCTCTCCGCGTGTCCAAAAGCAATTTCCACGTGTAACTGGCAGTGCCGCTCAATTTCGCATCCCAGAAGAGGCGCCTTGCACTGCACGTACGTCATTGCCGTTCCCTGCCAAAGTGTAAGGAACCTTGCAAGCGAGATTACTAGCCGTTTCTTTAGTGTTACGCTCTACTGACATTTTGGTAGTTTAATTGTGCTATATCACATAAATGAAATGAAATATCGAATCTGTCATAAAACGGAAATATATCCTTTTTCTAAATCAATAATTAGTCCCTCATTTAAAATTTTTGACTTTCAAAGCTAAATAAAACCGAATTAGCCAAATTCAATTATTTCATTTACCTCAATTAAAAGTTTTAAATTTGAAAAAAATGTTTTGCAGTTCAACGACCAATATTATACAAAAGCCATAGTTTACACAATCAAATTGTCGATAAAGTTTCTACTGTTTGGATTTAATATCTATCCTTGAAAGCAAAAAAGTCATTCGTCGTCGTAGCACTACAGCCCCTCTCGGGCCTTGGCATGCTCTTTTGTAAACAATTCAATTTCGTAGCAGCATATCGGCAAAGAGTGTCACAATTTATAAATAAACATTCACTGCGTTTCTTCACATGATAAAATCATAATTTTTATTTTATGTTTTTCTTTACAGAAATCTGGAATTCATAAGCTTATTCCAGGTATGGTTATTGACGATTATTTATTCGAACCGTGTGGTTATTCTATGAACGGCATCGGTAAAAATAATGTAAGTAGACTGAAGTAATTAAGTTATTCCATAGAACTTTTCATAATTTAAGTATTTTTTTCTTGTATTCGAATTGCTTTCGTAAAGTTTCCTGGAGAATATTCTCAAGTAAGTTCAGATGACTAGAGTATACATTTAGAAAGATACGATAATCGATGTTACTAGTGAACATTTTAGTTTAAATTTAAATCATATCAAATGGTATTATGAAATCGGATATCATCTGTTCATCTTTGTTCAAGTTTTATCTTTGATAAAAGAAAGGGAGCTTTTAAATGTTGAGAGTACTGCATATGAGGAAGAATCTTCATCTTTTTACAAGCTGCATTCTAGCTTTCTCTTTTAGCAATGTGTTTTTTCATTCATCGTCTGCAAAATTTCGATGTTTCTAGGTAAAACTTATATAACATTGATGTTTTTTTTGTTGACGAAATAGCGACCGATTTTTATTCAGTATTTTATTGTAAGGATCATTCGAACTTTAAGAGGACGTTTCATAATATAGTTGCAGCGTATTTCTTCTGTAATATTGCGGTATAGTATATTTAAAAAAAAGACATATGTTTATAGCCATCTGCGAAACGTAGTTCTGACGTCCTCCTTTATGCAAGGTGATGCTACCGTACCTTATGAGTTACTATTTAACCAATCTTGCACTGTTTTGAATCGCAACTCTAAAATATTAATGAATGTTCAATTTCAATGCATTTGTATCCAATTCATTTCCTTCCAAATTTTATCAAAAATATGGTATCTACTATTTATGTTATTGGCCCGTTGTATGTTATTTTTGAAGAGCGTCAACTCCTGCTTATGTCGGTCCCAGTCTTCGGCAATTCGCCCTTCATGTGCGACCTCCAGCCACCGTAAGTTCGGCGTTCCACCATAGATTAGCACACTTCTTTTAGATCTGACACCAAGACTCCTCATCAGATCCAGGTAGTCTAGTGCACTGAGGTGCCTCTTCAACGGACTGCTTTCTTACATAGAATCAGTTCGATATCTGCACTATGTCAGCGTTATGAACCGTTGACTGAGGTGGTGAAGCAGATTAGTTTACTGTGGTGCAGATCCCAGCGCTTCCGCACTTCGGATACCCTCAGACGCTTTCTCCGCCTCAATCTTGGCCTCTGTTGGCCCGTATCTGATTCGCGGACTGCTGATCTCGATTGCCTGATCCTGTGCCATTTTGTTTCCCTTCGTTGGTGATTGAATCACCTTTGAACTCTTTTGGAGAGGTTAGTTACTTCCGTCTTAGTATTGGTTGGGAACTCATTTTTTGTTGTCTTTTTTCGGATCCATATATTTTGTTTTTAATGTTTCTGTTTTGTTTCTTTCACTTTCTGAAACCACAGCCGAGACAATCGTCAGTATTCACCTCCCGGTTCAACTCGCCCCCGTAGGAGCAGCATACCACTCCGAACGTTCTTCCCATCATGAGGCACACTCCCCCAAGAACTATCGAGGGTTTCGCAGTACGCGGAACCTAGGAACCTTGCTGCGGAGACATTATGGATATCTCCCTTTGTCTAATAGATCCCTACTCTGTAAATCGGGGTTTTAGGCTCCAGAACAGGACAAAGTGAAGTGTTGGATCCAGAACCCCGCAGATGAACCTTCACCTCAGGCAGCAAGCCTGCGTGTCACCCCTGCGAAAAGAAATATGGGGCGCCCCTCTGCTGATAGGGGGTGAGGCTTTCGTTTTATACAACCCATTCGGCTGCGGTAGAACCATTATTTTTAACGGGAGAGGACCTCTCGCCAACCTTGCTTTGAAGGGACTAGCCTGACCATATTTGCTAATTTTCACTTGCAGTAGGATTGTTTCCTGCGACCACTACGAAGAGGTTATGGATCACACATCCACCAGTCCGAATAGATACGACACGTGCATATTTTCATATACTGTATGTTATTCCCCCTATTTCGCTGCGGACTGCTGCTTGTAACATTTAAATCTATTTGAAACACCAACGAATTTCGCAAAATTCGATAATATGTAACTTAGTCTTCGTCGAGGATAATAAGATTCAGTTTAAAAATTGAGAATTATTTCCCTTGGAAATCTGAATTCGCATTTTCAATTACAGGGCTGCTATATGACAATTCATATTACACCGGAGCCAGAATTTTCATACGTGAGCTTTGAAAGTAACGTTTCATCATCTAACTACTACGAATTGATCAATCGCGTTATTGAAACATTCCAACCAGGCAAATTCATTGTGACTATTTTTGCAAACAAGGTAAGGGGTCAAACTTCAAAATATGCCAGTAAATGATTAAATTCATCTAATTCATTGATTTCCTTTTAATTTGCAGGCATCCCAAGCTCAAGCAGCAGCCCGTGAACTCGATCATGCCAAAATGATTGGCGACTGGCAGCGTCGTGACATTCAATATTGTCGCTTTCAAACCTATGATCTCACTTACGCGCACTACAGCAAATTCCCGAGCTGAGGGTTACAGGTCAAACCCTACGCAACCGATGCTGGGGTCATCAAAAATAAAAACTCATCATCATTCCCATCCCATTATTTCACCTACAAACATCTACCGTTTCTTCCACTGTCCTCCTTCTTGTCCACTCAGTTCCCGAACATTCAAAAGAACACATCATTCGACTGGAAACATCTTGACACCATTTTATGGTCGAATACTGCATCATTGACATCATCATCAGCTACTTCAACAACATTATCATCATTATCACAAAAAGCAATGACACACTCATCACTGTCACCATTTTCCACAAAACAAATCCGAATGGATCGCACAAACAACAAAACATCTTCCAAACTCAATACGACCACCACCACCACTACACCAGGCAAATTATTCGATTTATCGTTAGTTTTTACATTTCTAATTATACAAATAATATCATGGATATTTTTCGTTGATCTCGATGAATACTCTCCATTGATTTTATTCTCATGGTGGCGTAATAAAATCTCTTGAAATTACCGAAATTCGATTTTTCGTTTGATCATCATTTAATAAAAGATTAATTTTTTGGAATAAATTCATTTTTATTTAAGCAATGCTAGAGCTATCAAGACACAGAAACAGAGAGAAAGCGAACGAAAAGCCGAAATAATCAATCAAATATTATGTTATTTTTATGAAAACGCCATCAAAACAAATCAACATCGAGATGAGATGAATAAAAATAACGAAGAGAGAGAAAAGAGTGCGAAAAATGAAAAAGGTACGCACTCGAAACGTACAAAACAAAGATGATTTATTTCGAAATTATAGTACTGTAAAAATAAATTTTGCGTAAATGCAAAAGTAAAAAATTATGATGAATACGTAGATGAGAAAAAGACACGAAAGAGAAACAAAAATTTGCCAAAGAAATTCTTAGAAAAACAATACAAGATATTTTTGTTGCTATCGTTTAGAAAAACAAAGAAAAAGATAATTTAGAAACAGAGTCAATTGAATTAATCGACTCAGATGTGTAATTCATAAGTATGACCACAGAATTTAAAAAAAAAACCGTTAAAAGTGAATAACGAATGATAATTTCTATCACTAGCAGAGGTGGGCATTGTCGGAGTATAGAATAGAAAATCGAATATTATTTCATAATCATCGGATATGTACAATCAGATCATCTTTTCAAATGTACACATTTTGAAATATTGATTAGCATACTAAAATGAAACGTCGAGTCGTTTGTGTATTGTAGCGAATCCATTATCGGGTCATGATGAGAATGGCAAATATATTTCGAGCATGCCTATCTCTATAGATTTTAAGTCGAATGATACTTTGAAAAATTGAATTGATCAAGACGATCCTTAGAAAAACAAAAATAGATCGCAACTCTTGCTTCAATCATCGACATATTCGATACATATTAATTATATATTTGTTGATACTTTTTAATGTGGAGCATTTTATTTTTGAAAATTTTCGGATTGTATGATTTGTTTTTGAAATGAAAGATTTACTTTATTTTAAGTTTTGTATTTGTCAATTATGTTTTCACGTTTAAGAGTTCTTATGTGCTATAAGTTGTCTACAATCCGAATTTTGTTTACTGTTATGAACAAAAATAAATTATTGGTAATCTCTTTGAAATGAAATAAAGTTGTGTCTCAATTTGATTTAAAATGCTTTAACAGTACTTGTTTTATTTACGTATTTTAAGTTTAGACCGAAATTCAATTAATTATGACCTATTACGATATGTTCTATTATATTACTTTGTACGTGATTTATGTTTCTCAATAAATATATTTTTTAGACGTTTGAAATATCTTACTTTTATTTTTTTCGTGATTTTTTAGTTTGATTTTAAGGTATTTGCCTATAAAAAAAGTTTTAAAAATAATAGGTTTGATCAAAATTATACGAACGGTGAAGTGAATGAAAGCATTCAACACGTTTATAGAAAGACTCAAACTAGGCTTAAAGTTAGTTAAGTCAAGTGAAATCGAAGCAGTAGAAACGAGCGATCCATGTTTAGAAAAATAGCTTCCGTTTGATTTATCGAAACAGTATTGCACTTTATCGATTTATATTTATTTTTTATGTATCTTTGTTTTTCTCCGTTTTATAAAAAAAACCTTATAAAGTATGTCAGCCGAGAGGAGTTAGGAGTGAGATCTTTCTTGGCTGTTAAACTATTCAAAAGCCGAGTACGCGTACACGTCAGCCTAAACATAAATATTTCCAGAATAGTCGATTCCATGCTTCTGGGCTCTATTGGACTTCTCTCGTCCTATGGAAATTTATTTACACAGAATTTTCCTTTCTATTATTACGGTGAAACTAATTAAGATGTTTTTTTCACGATTCGTTCGAGTCGATATTTCTCGATGTTTCTAGATATTTCTGGGATTGATAGGGTGAAGTACGATTTATATATTGTTAAATTTATATAATTGACAGATATTCCATTTGAGTCCTTCTGCGATGCATTGAAAACCACACGCTATTTTGTAGTATAGCTACTTTATTTTACTACAGAATGGTGTGGTAAATAGTAATATAACTATTCTCGTTCGCACATCGATCTGGTATTTGGGTCATATGTCCCTTAGGAATATATTCGTTCATGAATTGTTTCTACTGGTCACGAAAGTTTGAATCCTGTGAAAATTGATATTTTAGTTGTCTTAATTGGCAATTCTATTCTATTATGTAGGTAATTCGTTTTGTTTCTCCACTTTGATTTATCAGTTGATCTCACGTAGAAAATTAATTGCGTAGAGCTGCTGAAGCTTCTGCACCGGACTTAAGGAAGCATTTCCGTGAACCATACTTTTGAAGAGATTCCGAAATGCAAACCAGTTTGAATACATCCAATTGAATGTTGGGATCATAATACGCTCCAGTTTGAACTGCTCTGATGTTTCGGACACTGGACTAATCTCTGCGCTGTATTGAACCATCTTAATTTAGAACAGGGTGATGAAATCAATGACTACTGCTTCCAGCCTTTCTCAAACGTCGATGTATTTTCAAGGTTCCGCCGCTTCCTCTCGCACTTTCTTCATGATTCAGTTAGTCTTTCTAGCCTTATTTGCGAAGTAGCTATTTGCACAAGGTAACTTAATAATTTCCCTGCTCTCGATCGAGCAAAGTAAATTCGATTCTCTATCACATTGTATTTATGAAATCTTGTTCGCATAGGATCTCATTTCAAGAAAACAAGAAACGAAAATTTTGCTCAAATTCTGAATTTAAATATGTTTTTGTTGGAAAAGCAACTGCTAACTCTAGACCTATATTCTGATTTCATTATCGCAAAATATTAACATAATTTATCTTACGAATGTTAATCAGATTGCTAACGAAAATGTGCCAAGTATTTTTGTCTGAAAGCGACTAAACTATAAAATTTCAAAATGTTTTTATTGTGTATTAATTTTTTTTCCCTAGCTTGTAAAAATATTTTAATTTAAAGCAATTGTTTCCCTTTGAAGCTAGATTTTTAATTACTCAACATATATCGATATTTCGAGAGTAATCTGTCCTCTTCTTCAGTGTCTATCGGACTTATAGACACTGAAGAGATGAGCAGATTACTCTCGAAATATCGATATATGTCGAGTAATTAAAATAAATCTAGCTTCAAAAGGAAAAAAATTGGTTTAAATTAAAATATAAAATTTCATTTAAAACTAATTTGTTATGAATTCAATTTATCAATGATATCGAAGCTAAAGTTGCAGTAGAGGAAAGTACGAACATCATTATTGAAAAGAAGTGGCATTAAAGTTTGTGTTGTATTTTATCTATATGACTTTTTTTTATGGGAAATTAATCTCCACTGATGAAAAGGTTTGTCTATATTTCTTAATTAATCGTGCATTTTAGCTGAACAACTCAAATAATCGTAAACGTAACAAAATAATTAAGAAACCTTAAATGTGTACCTTGATCAGTTCATAAGCATAGCTATATACAATAAAACCATTCTCAATATAAATATAATCACTGCAAAAACATAAGAATTTAATATTCATGTAATCAGAATATTACAAATACACAATTGAGAAGCTACTCTACTTTGAATGTCAGATCGTAAAATCACATCCAAGATAATGTCGTATCAAAACCAGTCGATTCAATGTAAATTCAGAAATAAAAACTGTTAACAGGTTCTTATCTAAGTAACATACAATTTTATAAAAAAATATTAATGTAATTTCAAATACTTTTTTTTGAAACTCAAACACCGTAAAGTTTTACTGTAGAACTCAATTGCAACAATACTTTGAATTAACTAAGAAGTAAAAAAAACTCAATCTAAATCTTTTCTATCTCCACTTTTGTCTACAATCATATTATTAAAAGTGAAGACATATTTCCTTTTTGATATCGTGTCTATAAACACGTTTATTTATTTTTTAAAAGAAAAAAGTCACGACTTAATATTTTAAATTTCTCTTAAGGTGATTACTAGCAATGAAAAAATATGAACATAAATCCTAATGAGATATCGCTTATTAAAAATTGCGCAAAACACTATACCACTATATTTTTCTAACTGCCACTATTTTTTTCTAGTATTTCATGTAAACATTTGCGATTCAATGCAGCAAGTTATGAGTTTTGCATTGTGTTAAATTGTTAGTCGTCCATTTACTAACACATAAAACGATTCTAACATTTTGCTCATGATTGTTAACAATTTGATTCAAAAAGGAGAACAAATGCAAACACGTCCCTATGAGAAATGATAAAAAAACAAGCAAATATTTACATCGCATATATATGATACATATTACCATGTAGTGATAGCAGTGACTTTCATTCTCAATGGTAGAATAGTGATATTACTAATATTTAACATTTATTGTAATGATAACCAATGAGAATTAAAACAAAACCAAACAAATACAATTGATATTAAAGTTGAAAGAGATAATTGATTTTCGGATGCTAAAAATTTAACATCATGTTGAACAAAAAGAAATTGAAATTAAAATTGTTGAATTGATTTTCTTCTATTTTAATTGGTTAACATTCGAATCGATTCGAAATGCATGATATATGAGAATTATTCCGAAAATTGTTTAAATTAAATTGTAATGCATAAATACTTATTAGCGATTTGAGAATTGAGTTGAATATTCATGAAATGAGAGGGCGTGGAAAGTGGCAAACTATGATATATGTAGGATAACGAGAAGATTAACAGGAGAAACAAGTGATTCTATTTGAGACGAACAAGTGAACAGGTTTTATATAGAGTAGCTATTATATATTCATGTTTTAAGCAAATAAATATATCAAATATTCAAATTAAATTCAAGTCTTTTTATGCAGCACATAGTAGTGACGAAAATAATAGGAATAAGCTAAATGTGTTGGCAAAGCCCTTGGTGATGTACATTGTAACTTTTCTTTTTTTGGTTTTACATATAGAGTTAGCTTTTAATCAATAGAAAGTTACAGTCATTTTTGATAGTTTGTTGATATTTTTGTGCAGTATTGCTTAGCGAATCATGATGAATGGACTAAAAACTTGTAAAAATCGAAATACCCCTATTTGTAATGGTTGCCGACTTTCCGACCTACTCTTTTCAACCTACTCGTACTATTGAACTACTAAAACTGAGCAGATTCTACTCTTCCATACTGCAGTGCCACTGTCATTCATTTGAGAAAAAAAAACGGTTAGCCTCGACTACGTGCCCCCCTTCCATAGCCGTTAGATAAATTCGTGGTTGTGTCTTTGTTTTCAGGGGTGTTTTTTCTTTGTTTGTTTGTCTAACATCATCGTTTTGTCTTCTCGTCTAATTTCTGATTATTTTTGACTATTCTTCTTTAAGTTTTTGCCCTTGCTACCATCAGAGGACGAACAGGGATCAAAAATTGAAGAATAACTATCTAAAAAGGACAAAAAATACACGAGAAGACAACACATTGAAGATAAACAAACAAAAAACACACCCGAAAATAAACACACAACCAAAAAACACGAACAGACATCAATCGACAGACATCAATCGGGTCCGATCGGCCGCGATACATATGCACAAACAGAGTACAGGCGCACATTGAAAAAGTCGAACGAAACAAGCCACCACGGAGGAGCCTCCCTGTCAGTCATGAATGCTCAGAGGTGCCAGAGGCGCCTGATATTTCTAAGCACTTAGGCCAGAATGATCCATTTCACTAATACTCCGATCTTATCAGAGTTTCTCGGATCTATTAATAAAGTCTAGGATTACGGGCAGGGGATAAGAGGCTATCCTCTGCATGCCCACAACATCTCAGCCGAAGCATTGGTATCTGATGGGCATTTGCAAAGGAAATGCTCCACAGAGTCCGCCTAAATCCGATCCTAAACAAGATTGACAATCATCACGTGCAACACTTATTCGGTAAATATATCCTCCTATGTACTTATGCCCCGTCAGTATGCTTGCCATAGATCTACAAATAATCTTTCTCCTATTGAGGAGGAATCTCGCAATCTCATGGCTAGGTTATGAGAGGAAGAATTTCGTGTGTCTAAATCTATTTTATTCCAAAGCTGGTATATGCAGATAATGTCGGCACACCTAAGGCAGGTTCGGGGCTCTATAATGGAAGCGTCAAGGATTACTTCATAATACCCACAGCAATTTCTTTTCCTTCCACAACGCAGTGTACCGGTTAAATCGTCCTCTGCTTTTCCGGCAAATTTTCGAAGTTGTTAGGAGGGGGAGATAGGATTATCAGCTTTATGTTCTACTGAGCTCACTCCTTAAAAGTGAGGAATTATATCGATCCTTGAGCAAATAGTGCATCGTGAAGAATATGGCTTAATTGAAAAAGTGTTTTGTTTTCTGGGTGAAAGTGACAGTGAATTGACTCCAGCCCGAGATGTGTACTTGGCATCGCTGATTAATTTCTTGAAGATCAGGATCAAATCTTATGGAGGTTTAGTGAAAGTTTTATGGAATATTTATGATTTGTATTTGAGGAATTGTGAAACGGATGATGAAATGAAAACAAATTGGCAATAGAGAGTGCTAAATGGCTCGAAGAAAATTGGGTCTTATATCACGCATTGCGACAGAAAAATATGAGTGTGTCAACTGAAATGCAAAATCAAGTTTTAAACATTTGACGACTTCTAAATATCTTGAATAGTAGTAGTTTAGCAGTGAAACAATTTGGAAAGATAAATTAAGGGGAAAGAAAATGGTAGAGTTGCTCGCGAAATTTTCGACTGATTCAGTTTTAAAAGCTCTCCACTGGGAAAACATGTTAATAGCATATCAACACCTACATTTTCTCTACTAGTTGACTTCAGTGAATTCAAAATTTCATTGCCCGCTATTGGTTTTTTGTGCTTATTTTATAGTTTTCCAACATAGCTCTATGTTCAATGTGCGGCAAGCTCAAATAAATAGCGCTATGCCAAAAGTAAATTACATTTGCAATACATTATTTTGAATCGTCCTGTGAACCTGGTACACACAATGGAATTAGTTATCGGAATTGTCTTATCAAATTTATGTGAACGCTAAACTCGAGAAAACATGTGTCTTGTGGCGCAGCCATAGAATTAACATTTTTATCTTCCTGGAAACGTCGTGTCCCCGAAGTTGGAAAAAAGGTCAACATAACCATCGACTAAGAATTTTCAGTTATTGATCTTGGCATCGATATTTAAGGCAGACCTAGTGTTGAATTAGAAAACGATCGAACCACCAGGTGATTTTTATGTCAAGCCACAGAAGAAAAATTCAAAAAGATAGAAAAATTGATTTGTTAATTTAAATATTATTTTTTTGCTTCTTTTGATGCTTGTCCAACACAACTCTTTGCAGGGCCTTTTGTGGACTTCGGTTCAATCTTTCGCCAAGATGACGGAGTAGACCCCATGATTAGTTGCGTCAAAAGATTTTTGAATAAAAAACTGTTTGGGAGAAGGATGTTAAACAGACTTATGCGAAAGCTTGGAAAACAAACTAGATGAAATTAAAAAAAAGCAATACATACAACCGATTTTTGTAAGTTTGTGTCAAACCTTTCGGGAAAAATTTTCTACCTTCGTATTAGAACCAAAAAAAATATTTTTAACTCTCCGAGGACACAGGGGGTCAAATTGACCCCAGTGACCTTTTTGGCCGATCGCAGCGCTTAGATCTGCGGGAAAAGGGGGGTACTATAGGCTCCTAAGTGTATTTCTGTGTCTTGACTATAAGTTTACACCGTTCGCATACAGTCCCTAATCGTCGGTGAGAAGCCTTTGAAGCAGATTAAGGGGTCAAATAGACCCCATATGTACTCGACGTCAATTTTGAGGTAAAAATTCAATTTTTTTACTTAGTAAATCGATAGATTAATCTGCGTTTTAGTGTACGCAATAATTTGTTAGCTGAAGACAATAATAACAATTTTGGCGACAGTGACGAAGACGACCATGTCTCGGAGCAATCAGAATCTGCATATTCAGAAGATTACAGCTTTTTTTGCAAGCCTTTATATAGGGCCAATTTTTTTTATTATTCTACTATGTCTTGAGAGTATTCATATACATTTTTAGCTCAAAATATTAAAAACTGACAAAGTTGATTTTTTTTTAAATGTGCAAATTTTAAAATCCCCACAATCGCCACCGTGAATATGCAAAATAAATACTTTTTTTTTCAAGGGTCTCTGTAGGGCAAATTTTTTTTTATGATTTTATCATACCTTGAGTGTATCTCCCTAAATTTTTAGCCAAAAATATTGAAAATTGACAAAAATACGATTTTTTTGTAAAAAAGCTGATTTTCTATGAAACTCTTTTTTTCGCGAATTTTTTTAGGTACGTTAAAGACATTTAGGGCACTTCTAATGCATGAGAATTACTAAAAGAGGTCTCAATATATACCCACAAATTTTTATAAATGAAAATCTTCAGTGGCGGCAATTCTCTAAACGTTCAAAAGTGGTTGGGGTCAATTTGACCCCAATTGTTCTCGATGATCGAAAAAATAGGTGTGTTCTCGGAGGGTTAACTATATTCTCATGATCAAAAATAAGATTTCAGCATATCATCCAGATATGTCTACTCTTCGAAAATGGGCACATAATATTGTCTTTCGTTTAGATAAATTCAATTCTGTTTTCAATCCACATCCATGTAGATCTGCCCCGGGCCCGGACTTGATCACATATGAAATGTTGTGTGTCTTTAATGATGTTAGTGCCTGCAAAGCATTGAAGCACTGAATGATGTTGTTAACCAAGCTTAAGGATACGGATCGCTCGGATTCCAAATCCCACTCAAGCACTCGCAATGCCTATCTAGTTATTGACAACATTCTTAATGTGTTGATAAAGGTCATCAATAAGAATAGACTAGTTAAGTATTTGTCTAGAATCATCTTAAAATTATGTGTGCTGTGGTGGACATATCGAATACTTATGAAAGTGACAATATAATCGACTGAAAGAGGAGTATCTTGAGTTCACCAACATCCCAGGTCCTTTATATTTTTTGGATCTTATGATTCCTTAACATGAGAAGTCTAAACTGGGTGCGATGCAGGTAGAAATTTTTTATCAGATTACTCTTTCTTTTACTTAAACCTAATTATATTATTTTCCAAGCATTTTTTTTTTAAATGTTCATGCATTTAATATCAAAACACACATCCACAGCAACATAAAGCATTCAATCATATTTTGTTCCTTAGATAATACATGCAGTAGTAATATTATGCAATTCAATATGTCTTACATTTCAACAGTCCGGATGAAAATTCACATGTAATTCGTATACGGATTTATAGAAATCGTTGTCGCACTTAAGGTTTATGAGCGGCTTATCTTTCACGGGAAGAATGTGTTTCAGTGGTTGAATAGGTGTTAAGAAATCGGCAAGTTCCGGTATAGGATCTTTATTAGTTTTCGCAACGTACTTTTTGCGAATAGGTCTTGTTTGCTCGGTCGATATTAACAAGGAATCATTAACGTTTATTGGAATGAGATTTTTAAATATCGGTTTGTCGGGCGGAAAGTTCAGTTTTTTCGTCACCTGAAAAATAAAACAGTGAAACATTTAGTAATGCAATATATGTAGATAAGTAGAGACGGGCAAAAGAGCTCATTGCTCATCATTCATGGCATTTTTTTTCCAATATTGTGCCTTACCACAATTTCATTAAGTCTAGTCGAACGAAAGTTTTGGCTCGCAGACTATGCTGTGGTCTTTTCAGGCGCTGCACTATAAAAAAGAGCCATGAGTGGTGAACTATGATCGCTTATGCCTATCTCTAACAGTAAGTGGCGTAAAAGACATCCGCCATGAGTTATAGAAATGCAATTTTTGTTTGACTTTTTATAGATGAACGATATCTTATATTCTATTTCGCTTTGCTAAGAGAACTAGCTAAACGAAAGTGGAAAAAGTACATAAATAAAGCGAATTCGTAATAGATCTGAATAATAGACTTCACAGATAGGAAACTGAGAAAATAAAAATAATTTACAGGTACTAAAGTAGTAATAATGACTAATTTTCTTTATTCTTACTTCCTGGGTGATAACCGCCTTGCTCCTTGGAGTCATCTCTTCTATTTTCACGGTTTTCGATGCTTTCGCATCATGCACTCGATCAATCCTCTCTTTGATTTTATCGCTAGTATTTGTTTGTGGTACTTTGTACTTGAGACCATGCTCAAACATATTCTCCTTGTTCAGTCTGGATGTTGTCAACGATGGACCCAATCCTTGAGTAGTTTTATCATCACTTTTCACCGGCTTTTTCGCATGACGACACAATGCTTCATTTTGGCCAGTGATGTTTGGAGCAATACTTCTTCGACTTTGCGAAACTTTATGCGGAACTTCAATGTTTCGAACTATCGTTTTACGAACGGCACCAGTTTTACGATCCATATTACATTTTCAATTGCGAAATAAATAAGATAAAGAAGCGATTAATTTGATAAATGAAGGTCTACTTCAAGCTGATGAGTGCAAAGTTTGCAAGTAAAGCCACTTTAACCGCCAAATTGGGAGAAATGTCAAACGTAAAAGCAAATGGAAAGCAGCCTTAATACGACTAGTCGTAAAAATTGGCGAATGCGAATGTGGAGATCATTTTGAATTTCGATCTATAGATAGTTGATTTCAATAGATAATATATAATTGTATAATAATCTCAACCTTTTGGCCATAAATTGAGATCATTCACAGATATTAACTAGTGGCTAACTGTTTATTGATTGAAAACCGGTTGAAAATAACACAAGTGCATACAAATTATGAATGCTTGCAAACCTCAAATTTGAAACTGACACTGGAATGGTCGCAATTTAATAATAAACAACACTTTTAACTTCCTCATTGCTCTAATTACTCAACAACTTACTAGTTTGATAGCACGCTATCAGCTGTTCAATATTTGATAACAAAACGCAAATCCGAAAGCTTCATATTACATTCCTCCGCTATGCGTTACCGTGCGACATTTGCTATCAGTGAATTTTCCACGCAGCCCCCTCCAATCAATGTGCGAGCGAGAAAGCTAGTGCAATAATTTCTGCAATGTTTTCGTCGTATCTCGTTTATACTAACGCGTTTCTACGGGGGCCTGGCAGCTGCAGTCGTGACCCAGCGCACATCTGTTTGCAGATTTCGTCGCTAATTAGCGCAGCGTTGGTGAACGACGAGACGTCTTAGTTTCTTGTAAGAATTTTTCCTCATTCTCATTCAGGTCTCGCGAGTGATTTAGAGCTGACGAAGTTCTTCCAATTGGGAATTTTCGAAAATTGTGTTTCGTGTTGCAAATATTAAATTAGTGCTTTCGTGTTTTTCACAAGATTTTACCGAAATTTTCAGCGAAATTATTTCTACAGACGCGAAAAAGAACGCGTGCTTTTAGACCGCGCGAAAATTGGGCACCATTTTGTTGTCGCGGTGTGATTTTTTCTCTCCGTTCGGGAATTTTATGTGAATCTCACGTCGATTGAGCGACGATTCAATTAAACTGGCTGTAAAAAGTGAATTTGCAAAGAATCGCTTCTTGAAAAGTTGCGAAAATAGGTTGAAGACGCTATCGCTAGACGGTGATGCGGTTAGTCGTAAACGAACCCAGGGAACTCGACCGAATGTTGGTCTTTGGCGTGATCTAGTTCAAAGTGCGATAAAACACACGTCTTCTGATCATTTTTCCGAAAAGCAGTCGTTCAGTGGCGGTTTCTAAGTAAAGACTCCGGTGACATTCAGCTAACATTATCTTGTGAAATTGTGTTGTGCCAAATCTGAAAAGCTTGAGTTCACCTGAAAATTCATGAACTGTTCATCAGTTATCAGTCTGTGAGTGCGATTTCCTTGAGAAAAGATAAGACTTCGATTTGATTCTGTTCAATCGTATCGGCATCGAGTGATCGAGGAAATCTACAGTTGAAATTCGTTCGAAGATTATCGACGTAGCATTTGCATTCGCAACACTTCCGTCTATAAATAGTGCACATCGCCGTGTGTTTATTTTGATTTTGTATCGTACGCTTGTCCATCTCTTGGCCCCGTGGCAGAGTAAACGAAACCAGTTCTCGTTAATTAAATCGGCTAAAAAACCGTAAATACACACAAGTTCGGGAGTGTCCAACAGCAGTGCCGTTGTATGTTCGTCGTGCTTTGTTGTATGAGCTATATCCGCTTCTGGTTCATTTGTTAAGCAATGGCTCCGATTTCAGTGTTCGACAAGGCCAACAAGTCATCTTCTGCAGCGTCCGTGAACAGTATGTCCCGTGAGGATTCGAATCAAAACGGTTCTACCGCAGGCATGGAACAAGATGCTTCCAATTCTGGTGAGTATCCCTCTGACCTCGATTCCAAGGTCTGCAATACCTCGAACTCTCCACATGTACACCCACATATAGCTTCTACTTTGCAGCGATTATATAGCTACAAAGCTACTGAGTTGCACATGTTCTGTTTTGTTGCGGCGAATTTTTATTGCGGTAGGTCGGAGCAAGGGCCAAACAAATTTCTGCTGTGTGTTGTTGTCTGGCCACGGGGAAATACGAGAGTTTCCTGCTCGGATTGGCCCCAACTGGAAAGTTTATTTTGCTAATGAAAATAAAAGTTTGATTGATTTGTGCATGCAAATTGAATTATTTATTTATTTTCCATTTGAAACTTCCACCTGAAATGTTGTGGCAAAATACTATTCAATTTGCTTGTAGAAGTTCATTTCATACACGTACCAAAGCCACATTTGTGTTAGATTAAAATATCCAGAACTATACAAAAATTATTTCATAATGCCACTGAACTCTGGCCGCAACCTCAATCAAGCTTTTCTGATATACCAAATGTACATGAATGATGCCATCAATTAGTTTATGTCATCATGGAACGAGACCTGCATACAATCAATGTCAACATACACTAAATACTTTTTGCTGCGCCTTAGGTCGCAACATTTGATTGTTATCAATGACGTTTTTATTACAAAGTTTACAGTCTTAGTTTGCAGTCTCGAAACTGCATATATTGTTTTATGTAAATGCTTATTTGATTGCGAAAGTGACAGTCATTAAAACTGTCACAATTATTTGTATTTGAATATTTTGCATGCTACTGATATGAACTTTACCCCAACGAATCATATTTAATTTGAGCGAATTCCCATTGAACTATACATTTTGCATAGATTAATTAATTCGACTTATTGTTTTGACTCTGTATCGAGTAGAATATTGCACATTTACAATTTTTTATGAATCTTTATCATGTCTAAAATCCAACTTTAAATCAACAAAACCAAAATAAATTTGATTTATTTATATTTTCGTTGATCCGTCGATGTCTGTCCTTTATTTTTACTTGCATTATTCATTCTAATCAAATAACATGATTAACTGTAATTCAGCATTTCCTATAATAAATAATCGTAACTACCCCAAACTGCACATAAAGCACAATTTACACAAATTTCACTATAAACAAGAATATTGCTAGTGCACAGTTTTTTATAATTGAATATAAATTTGTGCACTTATGCATTTATTTATACGAAGTCATTTTATGGAGACAGTATGCCACTAAACATTACCGTTTCATTGAAAGACATTTAAATCATGCTTGAATATAGTAATTATTGTACTTGCTGTCGCAGTCGCGCCGTCGTTGTTCATGGCAGTAGTGTCCAAAGTCCATTTAAGATCGACCACATTCTCGGATTTCGACCGAACCGACCGGACTGACCACAGATACACATACCTATGTGTATCTCGTATGATTATTGCTTTTGTTTTATTGGCATTATGCATATAATTGACTTTTCTACAATCCGTACATGAGAAGTAATTTAAATCGCTTTGGGATTTCTTAATTAAACTGATCGAGGAATATAAATCATTGTACAACACAGTTAATTCATGTAATTATTTTTTTTTTCCATAAAAAAAAATCCATACGGAAACAGAATAAATTAAATCTTGATCTGAGTTTTGAAATGCTTTTAAATCGGATCTGATTCTTTGCAAATTCGGAAAATGTATCTGAGGAGGGCGGATGGGGAAAGTACAGTACGTTCGGAATACTGGTCTTGGCTTTGTCTATCAGTACTTCAAGGGCATATATAAATACAAATCGCACTGAAGGTTTTTCGCTCCAAGTATTTTGTCCGATGGTAAGTTTATACCAGCTGGAAACAAGTTATTTGGCGTATATTAGATTTTTCAATATAATACAGATTGTAATCCAATAGGGTTTTCGCCTTGTGAAGTGTATATAAAACAACCAGCTTTGAAAGACTTGAATGTATTTCAAAAACACGCGCAGAACTAATCAGGTAAAAATAGGTAATTTACAGTTTAATAAAAAAAATCCATTAAAAACAAGAATAGAAAATAAAATTAGTTAGAAACAAATATTTCACAACGAGCCATATTTTTAAAGATGGCCATAGAATGTTGAAAGGGACCAAGTTGAAGTCACAAACTCGGAGAGTTGAAGAAAGTGTCAGTGCGAGCACAAGGTATTTCAAATAACATGGAAGATCTAATTTACCTTAAAGGTTGCCGCTTAATGATCAAAGATGCTCTTAAGAGGAAAATAAGTACCTCGGCAGATTTTGAAGAGGAACTCTCATCCAAGTAAACTCTGCGCTGCACAAGGAGAAGAATGTTTTGAAGAGACAAACGTTCATTGTAAAGTAGAAGACTATATTTAAAAAGTCAGGTACGTGTAAACTTCCGCTGAACTGATTCAACAGCATCTGACTGGTATTTGAAGCGAGAACATAACACTTGACTATAATATTCAAATATAGAACGGACTAGGGTGTCATGTAGAAATACTAAATGAATTGTGGCAGGAGCGAAAAATTAGGAAATGAATGTAGAATTTCAGCTTACGATCAACCCTCAAGGTCAGATAATTGTTCCGTAGAAGAGAGGATACCACAAATAACATAAGGAAATAAATGAGTGTGAGGCTTTCGGAAAAAGGATAAAGACTAACACTTGGAAAAATCAAGGGACAAGCAGTTCAAGTTACACCAACCAGAGAGAGAATTGAAATCTTCCTGAAGAGGCAGAGAGTCAGCAGTATTTATTGTTTATACGGGAGATTTTTAAATCATCCGCATAGAGAAGACAAAATGACTTAAAGACTTTCGAAAGATAATTGATGAGTAGATTGAACAAAAGTGGACCTAAGATGGAACCTTGCGGTACACCAGAAGAAGGAGAGAAAGGTGAGGACGACAAGCCAAAGAGCGAGACAACACAAGTGCGATTAGTTTAAAAAGTGGAGATCCAGGAAAGCAAATGTTCAAAGATCTAATAATGCTTTCGTTTGACAAGAAACAGCACATGATTAACAGTGTCAAAAGCTTTGGCAAAATCAGTATAAATGACATCAACATGATTGTTGCTGTCAATTGTAGACGCAATTACATGAGTAAACTCAACAAGGTTCGTAGATGTGCAGCGACCTTCTACAAAGCTATGCTGTTTCGCTTCAAAGATACAGCTGAGGGCATAATAGATACGATTGAAAACGAAGTGTTCCAAAATTTTTGAAAGTCAAGGAAGAATGAAGATAAGGCGATAGTTAGAAAGATTTTGAAAATGGAAATAATGTTAGAGGGCTTCCAGGAAGGCGGAAATTAACCAGAATAGACACTGACATTGAACAAGATGGACAAAAAGAAACAAAGCGAAGTCCCAAAATTTTCCACGAAAAAATTGGGATTACCATCCGGACCAGGGGAATAGTTGGAGTCAAGTGAGAGCAAAAACAATTCAACCTCAACAGGGATGGTCACAACAGAGAAGAGACAAGCAGGGAAATTAAAACGAAAGCAGTCTGAAGTAGGTGGTGTAAACAGAGGGAAAAAATAGCAAAGAGATTTTAAACGTCAAGAGGGTTGAAGAAAGAGAGGAAAAGACTTTTAAGGAGTTAACACAAGACCAGAAACTTATAAGGTGATTCAAGTTGAAAGAAGATTCAACAAATGAAGAATAGTTGAGCAATGCTTATTTCTTTTTTTTTGCAGAGAAACGTAAACGAGAGAAGATAGCATAATTTTCGCCAGATCCAGAATTCAAAAATTTTAAACGCGGAAAATTTTTATCTTTAAGGGCACTCTTTATCATAGCGGTAAATAATGCGAGAATAGAAAACAGGAGTGTATGCCGATATCAATTCCAGAAGAATAACGTAAAATTCAGCAGTAAACATTGTACGTAGGGAAAAATTCAGAACTAAAATGTCATCAGTGAGCCAAGTTTTCGACAAGCAAATCCGGTAATCGTTTTCTAGTAAAGCTGCAATTTTCAAGTTTGGTCCTCATGCCCAGAACATTCTGATAATACAGCGAAATATTTTTACGCTTAAGAACTAGGTTCGGATTCTCCACGTGTTTGAAGATCGAAATAATCGCCGGTTTTAAAAATTTTGCCTAGTGTACCGGGAGGCGAAAATTTGGAATCAGCGATAATATCCAGGTATTCATCTCAAGCCACGTCAGATTGAGACGGTTTGGGTTTCTGCTGCCGTTTAAGTATTGGTGCTTGCAAATGTTTTTGGTGACGATTACGCTTCATGGCAGGAGAGACAATTGAAGGGCCAATGAATCCAAAGAAGAAACAACCAAGTTGGAATAGGTTATGAGATTGGATGTGGAAGATGTGCCCTTGATGGATCCATGCTGCTCCGGACCGAAAACGGAATGGAGGAAGAAAGAGTGGACAGAAATAATCACTTTACCAGAGCAGAAAAGAAGGGAAATTGGTCGCTAATTACAAATGCAACCCGGGATTTATGCATTGGTGAGATATGAGCAGACTCCAAATTGGGCCAGAGGAGAGCAGGGGAGCACGCAGTGTCGAGAAAAGTGACTTAGATACCAAATTCGATATACCACCAGAACCATTACCACATTTATACTAAGTGAATTTAGTATGGACTCGATTTTTAAAGAATCTGTTTAGACAGAAGAAAAAGGAGAAGATCTCGCATGTGGGGGAAATGTAAAGAGATGCTGGAAATTGTTAGGAAAAGAATGAGCAAAGGTGTTTGAGTTAAAAAATCTCTTGAGTTTTAGAAGTAATGGCATCATAAAGATACATTGTATCAAAGGAACGGTAGGATTTTTCAATGAACGGATATGAGACCAGGAAAGTATATGCTGATTGGAAAAATAGGAGACTTCAATATTCGCGTAAAACATCACACATGGTTTGTCTAGTGATGATTTTGATCGCTGGACGCAGCCTTGAAACTTCTACGAAGTCATCATGAGACCTCGAAGCTCTATATTTAGCACAGCCAAAGCCTTTAGCCGTTAGGGAGGGCAGACGCCATAACTAAGGATTATTATTCCGTTTGCGCAGTAAATCGTGAGATTAAGAAGAAAAGGAAACTTAAGGTGCGGGTGTGGGCTGAAAAGACATATTGTGGAAGGGATATTTGAAAAAAAAAATTCAATATTTCGCTATTGGAATTGGCAACAAAGTTTAGCTGAGAAAGATAGCATATGGATAAAAAAAGGAGCAGTTGTTAAGGAAATGATTTTGAATGTAAGAATCGAAGAGAAAGTGGTAACCCAAACAAGGCTCTGCAAATTAAAGTCACCGCAAATAAAATGGGAGACAAAGAAGTAATTAGATGATTAGAAAGTTTCCAAAGAATTTACACAGGCGGAAACAGAGGAACTATATGGAATCGATTGGCACTGACAGTCAGAACGGGAGCTGGATTGCACCCACCGCGAGAGAGGTTGAATTTGGGCATAAATACCAAAAGATATAGGCAATGGCACTTTGGTACAGTTAGGATGCTCTACCATCCACCCTCGTGCAAAAAAGCTGCACCTCCCTTACGGGACGAAGACATGGATCTTTGGTTCAAGCAAGAAGTCACCTATGTCAGGTCATACCTCATTACCGGAGACTTGAGCTAAAATAACAATCAAAACAATTCTGAAACAAACACTAAAATCTCTAAAGTGAGATGATCGACGATTTCGAGGAAGCTGACCAATCAATTTTATCGTAAAATTCTGTTTGCCATTAAACCGTGATAAACCTTTCATTCAAATAGATTCAAATAAAAAAATCATGTGATCGTTTCAAAAGAGTCAAAAGAGAACATAAAACGAATTCATCTATTTTGCTAGAACGAAAAGAAATTGCCAATATTAATTTATAGTAGCAATTCACGCACAATTTTCAAGCCAAATTCGTTATATTTATTTTACAACTTACAGTACAAAATAGCACAACTTTTTGAATTACCCAGTCTAAATTCAGAATTTATCGCTAATTTTTTTCTACAAAAGCCATCGCCTGCACTCAAATTTATTAACGTGCTATTGTGCACCCGACTCGTAGCTTTTAGTCGAAAAAAAATTATCATAGAATGTTTTGTAAGCAAATGTGATTAGCAGCGAAAAACCGGTCGGTATATGTATAGTAGATATGGGGGTGTGTAAAAAAGCAACAGAAGACATGCCTCTTATCGTCACATGTGCGAGTATGAGTAAGTTTGAACAATTGGACTGAATATTAACACTAGTTTTTCGGAACATGAAATATAGAAGTTTGTCACGTTCGCCATGAAAAGTCAATAGTAAACTTTACAGTGACGATTGCAAAACGAGGCCAGGCTTTATTATTTAGTTACGACTTTAAGTTTGTACATTTGTTTGTACATTCCTTTAAGTTTGTACATTTCTTCGTTTAGCGAAGATTTCTGTTCAATTGACATCAATCAAATGAATTCTTTAAAAGAGATTTTACTTCATTATTTTGGTTAGCTTTTTATAGGACTGGAAAGTTTTTCGTTATTTGCAACAATAATTGAAGCCAATATAAAATTCATTGACTATAATTTTGAGACGTTGATAAACATTCATCAATTCATTCATCATTCAACCTAACTGCTGGCCGTTAATGAAACTGTTACCAAATCTACGAGGGTGTGTAGCTGATCAAAATCAGACGTGTCCCTTATCATCGCAAACAATAAATACAAATAAATGCAAACGAAAAATAATCTTTATGACAGCCATCCAAACACATACTTATAGTACTTGTATAGTATCTCCGTAGGCTTTACCTACAGCAACATGCCATTTTTATACTACTGTGCGAGCAATGTTGATAACAAAATTTCCTACATATTGTAAGGTCAAAGCTCTGTACGTACTTGAATGTCTTTTTATAAAAATTATCAGACGCCGAATTCATATTGAAAGGAAGTAATTGACTTTGTCTTTAAAAATATATGCAATCTCACTTTTGCATCAAATCAGCTCTGAGCTTGGGACATGCAGAAGGTCATATGAAAAATCTGATGGGATTTCACTTCTGTTCGTTTTTATTTCATCATTTTTTCATTTAATCTATTTGCGAAAAAATTTTCTCGCACTCCCTCCTTCCTCCTAGCGTAATCAATTGTGGAGACGGTCCAATGTATTTTTACAGAAATAGCTCCACGCGTGCAGCATTAAAACTGTTGGATCATTCTGGTGTTTAATGACGTTTTGTATGTATTAATATTTTTTTGTATTTTTTTATTTAGAATCTGAAGAAACGTGCCCCATAGCGAATATGGAATAAAAGTGGGATTGCGGGTTGAAACTGGTTTTGATGAATTCATTTCGATTTATATTTTTATTGGATTCATTTTATTGCATGTGTTATTGAATAGTTTGCTCATGTTTTTTTTTGCCGCGTCCAATCAAAAGAGTTAGTTATTCATTTTGATGGAACTGTTATTTAAAAATAAATTATGTTGTTTTGAATGAAAATTTTCGATAATCTATGAAGGAAGTTAAACTTGTTTTCGTGGACATTCTTATGTGTTTGCTATCAAATTCAAAAGAATCCCCCAATAATATGCAGTTTATAGATAAGAATACTTTTAAAAACAGCATTAGATTAAAGATTTATCTATCATTAGATTAGTCACTTGAACAATAAAAAGCCATTTCGGTCAAAACAACTCTAACAATATCAATTTTCTATCAAAATATATTTAACAATGAAAAATATTGAAAATAATGATCTGCTAACGCCTATCTAAATTTATTATCTAAAACACATTATCATAGAAAATTTAGTAAAGAACGCTATCGAGATATTCAAATCATGCCATCAACAGACGTTTTCGAAACACGACAGCAAACGTGCTAAATCAAATTCTTTTGAAAATCCAAAAGATAATCAAAGAGATTTTATCACAGCAAAAATGACATAGTGAAATAATAATAAATTATTGATTACAACAAATCTAATCAAGAAATTCGCGAAAAGCTTATAAATTTTAATATGTATTCATATAAATATATGCACGCAAGTAAACGCTTTAAAAGAACATAATTAAATATTCCACTTGTTTTCAATTTAAATTCAAAAAACACATTTTTAATAGTGCTTTCATAACGGAGTTGCTAATTTGACTTTACAGTTTGTTTAACTTTTCTGAACTTTGCACACAAGAATGTTATGGCCACGAAAATAGTATTTCTTTTCGTGAAGACAAGACTTTTGTTCTTCGGAAGTTTACCGCTGCCTACCGGTGATTTGACTAAGAAATTTACACGCAACTAGATTAACTCAAAGCTCAGTGGGTGACCTAGTCGATAGTTTATGATTGCATTTAAGGTGGCAGCTGGTGGTCAACTTACTCGTACTTGGCTCTAAAAACCGTAACGATGAAAAATATGTTACAAAAATCAAAGATCCTCAACAATCTGAACTAGTTTTTGTTACCTAAACGTGGAAAAAGCTTTCATAAAACTGAGAAAAATGCATTTGATCGCGTTCGAAAATACATAAAATATTCAAAATTCGCAATACCTTTTTTAAAATCAGCTTATTAATTTCAAATGGAAAAAATTGTAGCATAATGGATAATTGAATCAGAAATGAATATAGTATAAAAATTGTGTAGCCGAATGAGTAAAGCAACTGACTCTGGTTCAAATCCAGCCATGAACAAACAAAAATAGTCACCCAATTGGATTTGAGTTCACCAAACTGCTAGGAAGTTTCCAAAGCGCTTGGGTGAATTAAATATACTTTGAAAGTTAAGATACAAACTGTAGACTGCTTCCACATATTATAAAATACCCAAATCGTTTGGATAAATCGTGGTATCAACAACGTTCATAATTTCTGAAGAGTCAAAATTGGAACAGTGGAGGAAATAAACAACTCCGATGGCAGCCACTCAAATAGCTCGAAGCGACTTCTCACGAGTGCTAGAGTACATGTAGACTCGAATTTGCAGAGCACGGTTTCAACCAAAGCAGAGGTGGAATTTCTCAAATCCCCTAAGTGTGCAAGAAGCAAAGAAGGTAGGAAATCTTTTGGCAATCTTGACGAAAAATCCATCCTACCCCGCGGAGGAGAAGGAACGGCTAAGTGGGCTCGGATAACAGTGTTAAAATACCGTCAGTGCTTTGCCAGCAAGGTTAAGCTGGTGCTGAAGGACTCTACGTTCCATCCAGGCACGCGAAACGACAGATATCCGCTGAGGGTGAAAAACCAGCGACTAAGAGGCCGAAAAATGACAGTAGTCGACTGGATATCGAATAAGCCTCCATTTCTGAGCCGAGAAGGATCATGAAGGTTACCGATGTAGCTAAACAGCACTTAAATGTGAAAAAAAAACTCATGAAAGCTTTTGAATGCTCCTATTTCAAAATTTGTCCTAAGGTCAACCTCAAGCTACCCTGGTGGGGCAGGGACCTGGCACGGCAATACGGGAACTGCTCAAAATATCTATCAGATGCAACTCTCAGGTATGGGCTGTAAGCCAGCCCAGCCGAGACGTGACAAAGCACGTTGTTAGCATTCTGAAAAAGGGGACCGAAAAACACGCGAAAATCTGAAAAAAGGGAAAGCTGCCTCTATTTAGACAAGCCCGAGGATGCGGCAGATAGCCTCAGGCCGCTGATGCTGCGGCGTATCTCCGCCCACTGACCTAGTTAGTAGTTTTTTTCGTTCTTGATTAATTTGTTTTTCGGCCAAGGTCAGTGGGCGGAGAGACCCCGCAAAGCAACCATTCGTATCCGAAAGACTACATGACAGTCATTCCTTTCTCCTTTTAGTATTTGAAAAACATTCAGATCTCCACATTAAGGAGACTTGGAGAAATTAAGGAGAGACTTGGAGAAATTAAGGAGAGACTTGGATTTCAAACCCTATCGAGAGCCCAAAGCGCATGCACGGAAGGGAAATCTGTGGAGACGCTTCCCCATGGGGTAACCATGGGGAAATAGAAACATGATGAAATAAATAAATTTTCAGTTGGCTTTACGTTAAAAGACGATGAAAAAAATTGAAAATGTTTCAATTCACTGCCGTCATATCGATGTATTTTAGCTGTGAAAAATTTGATCTGGACGATATTCTCTAGAAAAACATACATACATAGGCTATGGCTTAAATTCTTACATTTATAATTATTTGCATTATTTCAATAATACACTAACAAAAACTGATGAAAAGAAAACAAAATTGTAATAAATCGAAAATAGGCCAGGAATATTACTTTTTCCCTTGTTTTCCCAGTTATTTATACCTAGTATGGATAATAATTGCAAACGATTGCAATCCATTCACCTTAAACCCTGAAAACTAGTTAATGACAGATCTTTGATAACACTTCTAGCTTACAACATACTTTGTTTTCCGTTTCCTATGAAAATGTAGTCCAAAGATTATTCAATTGCACTTTGAGCAAAACTTTCAAATTAAACTAAAGCCAAGCTAGCCAGCAAACTAAATCGACTTATGAACGATTAAGTAGTCATTTCACTCGATACAGAAATGAACGCTGACGCCAATACCGCAAATAAATTGCTGCTTTTTGTGGCAACATATACATACAAGTGCATTTTTTACATTTAGACGCGTGGAATATGGATGATGTGACCGCGCACGTAGGATTGTAGTTGTCATTGTTTCAGCACGTGAAATTATATAAACGGCGAGCAATTAAAATATTTATAATATACAGAACTATCTCCGATTGACTGTGTGGAAGTTTGTAGTAGACGAGGTGCTGTGGAAATTTTACTCAACTGGTGATTGGAATTAGGTTACGAAGTGTAAGTTCATGCACTATTGGGCGTGTTTTCCGGTATGACCAAAAATTTAAAACGAGTTTATCCGGGTCATTAGTAATCATACACGGAGTCTTATGCTCTTTATTTTTCCTCCGGAAAGTTCAAAAACTCAAAATCAGCTCATGGTGAAATAGATTTTTCATAAACGCAAACAGACTTCTGCGAAAAAATATTGTTGTCATGCTTGTAGTCGATGCGTTGCTGTGATTGTCAGACTTGGCAGTAATCCAAGCGAAAATTAGTCTTTTATTCGGTCATCTCATCCCACATTGGTACATACATATATACCACATAGGCATCATATGGTTTCAATGTCCTTTATCTATGCAAATGATGGTAAAACCAACAAGCTTGTAAAATAATAATTTCGAATTGTCATTCAAGCTATTTCTAGAATGGGAATGTCTAGTTGTGGGAAAACTGATGTGTTGTCTTAATGCTAGCAAAATAGACATTAGTATACTCGTGTTTGTTGTTTACTGAGAATCTGGAAATAAAATTATTCACCAAGCAACGAGACTGAGAAACTTCTAGTTTGTTTTTTTTTTCTGAAATCATGGGATTAATGTTAATTGAATTTATGTCGTAGTTGAAGAAATATCTAATAATATAATTTTTGATCAACCTTAAAATAAGATCAACCTTAACTTTAAATTGAACTGAAAAATTAAAAGAAGTAAATTATTTTCCACAAAACGAGGAAAAAAACTAAAATAAATTACTCAAAATAATGGTAATATCGGCGATAAAAATAGTCGTAGTTGCCTCTTTTCTTGCATTGGTAAAGTTCTTGAAAAAATTGTTCACAAAAAACTGCTTCCTCACTTCCATCTTGTCCTTGCTAGATCTCCCACATTTAATCTTATATCCTTTACTAACTTGATTGCACTTGCTTTAGACCAACGGAAACAAGTGAATATGATATACACTGACCTTTCAGAAGCTTTTTATTCTGTTGATCACAGAATTCTTTTGACAAGCTTAGAGGCGATACGGTGACTCGTCTTCTTTTGTCTTGTTTCATCTTATGTTTCATATTGTGCTGTAACAGTGCGTTCCACTACATTTTCCGCTTTCTGTCAGCTTTCCAGAGTCCCTCTGGGCTCGATTCTTGGTCCATTATTATTCCTAGTTCTCATCAATAATTTTCCTTCCATGTTTCAGAGGTGAAGGTGTTCAGAGTTACTGAATCTATCGATGACTGCCTCAAACTCCAAAATGATCTCAGTACTCTATGCGACTAAAAGTAACGTAATCCCATGATAACTTCCTGTCAGGTCTAGGGGTCGAAGCTGACAGAGAGCTTCATTCACATATTTACAATCAATCTATACGAATGTGGAGTGATTATTTCCACGACTCACTTCACCCCTGATATAACACCGGTACCTATTCAGAGCTAAGTCAACTCAAAGCTCGGTGCGCGGTCCCTCGTCCGAACCTGGATTTGAACCAGGGACCCCACACACTTGAAGCCTGCGCTCTAATCACTAGACTACACGAGCTTCTGTGCGACTGGTACTCTGTAAATTCAATTGATTTGAACATATCCAAATGTCATCAAAAGTCCTATACCTATAAAATGTTACCCTTATCACTTTGATCTACAACCACGAGCGAGACTCGTGGTAAGGAATTGGGCCCATAAACAATAAGCACGAGTCTGATTCGTGGTCAATCGTTCGGACCAAATATATTGTGATATGTCATTCGGGAGAAACAATCAGACTCGTGGTTCAACTGTTCTCGATATTCTTTTACTTTAGTTACGTGTAAATTTTAAGTACGTTTTCTACTTTTCGGAACTAATTGCTATTCCGGTTATAGACTTCTTGCTGACTATGGCCCGAGCAAACGAGGTATAGTGAGTAGGCCAAAGGGTTAATATATTATATATCTCTGTGCGAATCTTCTATTACGGCTGTTTATAATTTTAAGAACCTTGGTGAGCTCTTTGATCTAAAGCTCAAATTTGACCAGATTTATCCTTAGATATTTTACTAGCGTCTATACCTATTTCTACCTGTTTCACTTATTTGTAGCATCCTAGAATATTGTTGTGAAGTGTATTCTCTCCGCCCTAAATATCTAAATGATGCGATAAAATACCACCAGCGTAGGTTTACTCGCTCATTGTGGTTTAAATTCAATATCCCTTACTGTGGGGATAGTAAACGTCTGTCCTTATTCTAAATTCCTTCATTAGTTTCCCGATAAGTATGAATGTGTGTTGAATGACTTAACGAATGCTTCCTTTCGTTAGAATGTGTGTTGAAAGACTTCTCTGGATACGGTCGATAGAAAAATTTACTGGGAAATATATAACCCGGCGAAAGAAATAGATGTGTGGCGAACCTAATACAACTTTGAGTTTGTCAGCTTATTTACGACCTACCAGTATCGATTATAATCAAGTTTTAACCTCACTTTAATCTACAATGGGCTGTCAATATCGCTTACATGTAAATACCGCTTACATGTAAATATCGCTTACATGTAAATACGCTAAATTTTTTTCTGGAAAAGTGAATCTGGGATAGTACTATATCTAGCTAGCATCATCGCTTCATCATCATCAATGATAATAGAAATGCGTTTCTTTGAAAAGGGATGATTCTGAAGAATTATTGAAAATATTCCATTAAAAGTTCGTCCTGTTCTTCAATTCGGACTTTATTTTAGCCCATATGAGTGCATTTATTTTGCTTATATTGCCCATAGCAAGTGACCATGGCATAGATATGTAAAAACTATTCGTGATGGGCCGCTGAATAGCAGATTCCTCTTTTTAAACTACTATTTACAAATAGCAATAGCAGACTGCTATTTATAAATTGGCTAAATTGCTTATTTCCTCAAATGCTATTTAACTCATCTAACAATTGGCAGCCGACATCGATCAACAGAAACAAGTGGCAATCGCTTGAGGCAAATTACAGAGTACATGCGTTTTACGGTTTGCACTAGCTACGTGCTGTTTGATCTTCATGGAATCGATTCTGCAAGCTTGATCAATCGCTTATGCACCGTCTATCGTTTGCAGGCCTTTTGCACATTGTCTAGTTGGCTAGGCGATACGGCTTCACGCCACACACATTCAGGAAGAACTTCCTGCCGTGTTGCATAATAGCTAAATAGCACAGAAAGTGACACGACCGAGACATATGTAAGTCAAACATGCCGCAATGCTAAAACAATATTAACAACTTTGAAAACAGGCTGTTATTTCAAACTGCTATTTAGAAACAGCATTAGCAGTTGCTATTTCAAAATAGCAGCTTCACCCATTTATTCTCAACGCCTGAATTTCTCTTCGCTAACTCGTCAGCCGTGATTTTCCCATTTAAATGCTAACCGCAATCATGATATTTACACCGCTGATTCCTCACCATTGTGAAAAATTAGATAATAGAATAGGCCGCATATCACTTGAAACAAATACATACGTTGCTAATATCAACATTTGCGTCACAAAGCATGTAACAATAAACACCTTTTTTTCAACAAAACATCACATAAATCTGCTTCCAATTCTATTCGAAGAGGTACAGAACAGAAAAAAAATGGAAACTCTTGTTTTCATATTTTCACTTCAATGCATTGCCTTGCTCGAAAATTCTGTTACAAGGCTAAATCAATCATTTACTAAAACAATGAAAACATATAAATAACTTTAAAATAAACTCTATAATAAATTCTATTTCTGTATTCTTTGCGTAGATATCTTTTTCACCTTTTAAGAGATAGTAAAGTATCTCAATGAATAATTAACCTCAAAAACATGATTATATCAGTTCAGGGAACATTGCCAAGAACTGCACTAACAATTTCGAGAGTGATACGATACAACGGCGGTCGTTTGTCACACCATGCTGTTATTTTCAGCAAAGAGGCAACTCGAAACAGGTGTCAGATATGAATCTTAGCACGAGGTTGAAATTAGTTAAATAGGTCGATGGTTTTTCGGTAAGGAAATATGAAGTCGTTTGTTAAATAAAATAAAATATAAAAATACAGAGTAAAAATATTGAATTGAAAAAAATATTAAAACTTACTTGGACTATAGTCGCTAAAATAAAGAAAACAGTTCTCTAAAATCAGTTTATGTTCGACTGAATTTTCGTTGAAAAGTTTTCGCGACACGAAAATAAAGCAGATTAATTTCAATATTCTAAGGTCTATGAACTTGAATATTATGAAAAATTCTTTGTTTTCTTTGTGAAACGTCAAAACGTGATCAGATTAAGCGTTCTTGCCGTAAAAATATTCTGTGCATATTTTTTTTAAAACAAAAGACGTATTTATAATTTGTGGAAGACTTGTGCCTTTGTCTGCCGTTGGGTGGAAAACACTTGGACCAGGGAAAAACTTGAAATTTTTGATTGGTATCAGAAATCCCCTTTCTTCTTTCCCCTCTCCCGATCAACGCAATGAACAATGTACTAGCTTCTGCTCCTGAAATTTTCATTACGAAAATATTTTCCCGAATGCAAATAAGAACGTTTCAGGCAAATGCGTTTTATTTTTATGAGCATAAATATACTTGAACAGAAAAGAAAGTAAATGTCAATTTTAATCCACCTCATGTGAAAAAATATTACCTTGAAAGCTTATATAAATCAAGTGTTTTCTAACCAAGTTGGTATTGTTGATTCTATTCATGCTGTCATCATCCGGCGATTGTAATGACGTGAAAACCTATTTTTATAACATTTCTCTTGGCACTATAATGAAAACACACGTCGATTGAGTGCAACGTGTATTTTAGCGGAATATATTTGAAATTGTTTACTTCGTTCTTTTTCGATATCCTCAATAGAGTTCTTCGAAATTTGCTAATAACTTGTGGTATCTTTTTTTCGAAACAATAGCCAAAGGACTTGTTTCCAAGTTCGCAAAATTGATCTATTGATGTATTGATTGTATTTTTCAAAATGATATCCAGTTGTATCAGCGAAAATACATACCAGTAGGATAAAATTATCTTCAGATAATTTGATCAGCCTAATTTTTTTCAATATGTTTACATATGCAATCCGCGAGAAATTTCTAAACCATTTAGCCTTTTCACACGTAAGTCATGACCCACATTATATGCTTTTATAACTTTCCACTTAGCTAAATATATCTACGTAATATTTAGACAAGTTTTCAAAACAGTGACAATTACGATTTGTTTATTACTTATTTACATATTTGTTTAAACTTCCATAAGCTAGTTACATTCAGTGTTAGATAGAATAAGTATCCGCTTTTGTCGGTAAACAAACCAATTGAAAGTGTCGGCTAAAAAATATTTTTAGATATTTTATCTTATCTTTCGTTTGCTTATCAATAGTTGTGAAAATAAGGTAAATTATATCACGGTTAATATCCCCTAACAACGTCGCTTTTTTATATCTTTTTTCCCCTCTATTTCGCAATTACAGTAGCAGTCAGTTCAAAAATTCCAGATAGTGTACGTATACTGAGCTGCTCTAGGTTTAGCTAGGTTGAGATATCTCAGCAAAATGTGTTTATTGAGTAATTCGACTCCTCTAACTCTCTCGAAGTTGCTCTGATTTGTGTTTCATGAGCTTGCTCTAATTTGAATTAGAGCAATTGAGAGCACGATTTCTGCTCTGCCTTTTTTGGTAGAACAAGTTCGGGCAAGCAACCAACTGTTTGTCAAATGTCATATTCTCACTGAAGTAGAGTTTTTTATTGATGAATTGACTGATTGAACATCTAACATGCAACCAAATTTGAGAGTAGCCTCTAACTTGCTCGCTCTGTGCTTGCTCGCTCTGTGATTGCTCGACTTTTTTTGCCGATTTTAATTTGGTCGACTTTAACCTGGCAGCTGCTCAATTTCAACTTGCCCTGAGATGCTCTGCTCTTGCTCTGCCCAGCTACAAGTTTATGTTGGTTAAGTTAAATTTTTTGTAAATTCCGTATCTGAAGCTTTTGGGCTGATTAAATTGAATGCCAAAGAAAATTAACGTAAAACCATTAGTTAACGTGATAGAGAAAGGAAACTAATTTTTATGACCTTTAATCTTTAATAAGTTTTTTGCTCACAAGATTTCGTAATAGACTTTTCACGTTGTGTTTCTCACCCCACAATAAAAATAAATCCTTTGAAAAACCTTTGCTGGATTTTTGACAAAACGAAACAAAAATATTTATGAGAACTCCAATATTTGAATATTAGAATATAAATATAAATGCAAATAATTAACTTTTGTAAAACGGCTGTGAATTCTGCGTCATTTAAATAATTCAATCTAATTCAATTGTCGACAACGAGGAATGCCTTCCAAAATTAAAGGCCTGTGACTACAAAATTGGTTGCGGGTTTGACTTTATACATATGAATGTACTAGTAAACAGAGGTGACTTAAAAATCTCCACACCGAAGGATTCAACATCTACAGAAAACAGAGGTAAGAGTATCACGTCGGAGGAAAATGCGGTGGAAAATCTGCATCAGATGATGACGCAAGCTCTGCCACGACCTCTTCATTCGGCGTCTGTTTCCAATCGAGGGAGAACAGGAGGAGATAATCATCGGATCTGACGAAAGTCTAGGCAGCACCGTTATAGATAAATGTGAAGATTCTTCAAATTAACCTTAACCACTCCAAGGCAGCTTCGACTGCTTTTCTCGTAGAGATAGTTCTAATCAACGAGCCAAGGTTCTTTAATGACTGACACATTGACCGATACAAATTAGTGTCACCCGAATCTTCAGGCGAACCAAAAGCATGCATCCTCATCAAGAAGTCTATAAATATCCTTGTCCTTTCAAACTTCTATGACAAGGACAATGTTACTATTGTGGTCGACGCGAAGTCCACATGGTACGATGATGGCTTGTTACGCCCAATCATACTATTAGGGAGCTAACAGCAGCGGCAAATACACAACGGATCCCGCAATAATAGGTGTAGACGCGAACGCACATAACAAGCTATCGGGTAGCTCATATACCAACGAAAGAGGTTTATATTACATGATTTCAGTTGAGATTATATGAATTCATCTTGTCTAGTAATTTTATCATAGTAAATATTGGCAATAAACTTGCCTTTAAGACCTCCAACAGAAGTTGGAGTCCGGAGTTCTAGATGTAACACTGATAAGTGAGCACTCGGTGTATCTTCTCACGAGATAGAGAGTTTTACAGGAGTCTTCACTGTCAGACCACATGTACGTGTCATTCACCTTACTTAAACAGGAAATAGGTTGGGAGGGATTTCGATCAGCTTTCTGTACTGAGCTGGGCGATGATCTTTATAACCGCTGCATTCAACGTTGCCGCTGCGAAGTCCTGCCATACAGGATGGAGTTTGATCTTACCAAAAAGATCAACGATTGGTCGAACTACGAGTCAAAAGCGAAAAGAGCATCATCGAAATCTTTGTGTGAAAATATTGAAGGTACCCATAAGCTTGTCAGCTCCGAAAAATTTTGAGTTTAAAGTTCATTGTTCCGAGTTGCATACA
The DNA here is from genome assembly GCA_963978885.1 of Nemotelus pantherinus. Taxonomy (NCBI): domain Eukaryota; kingdom Metazoa; phylum Arthropoda; class Insecta; order Diptera; family Stratiomyidae; genus Nemotelus; species Nemotelus pantherinus. Next base: position 9,776,045 of record OZ022266.1, read on the forward strand.
AAGGTACGATGGAAGTTGTGCTCAAAGCAGCTGCGAAACGCTTAGAGCGCTAATAATAGTGAAGAAACGTCTCCAACATTACCGTGTGAATCAAAGGAGGAATGCAAGTTCGACTCCGGTCACCTCTAGCGTCGTACGCTAGACCAATTCTACGTCAACGTTAGTGGAACTAATTCAATTAACGGGTCTGTGACATCAGGAATGTCATGAGGTTCCACAATTGGACCGATTTTTACACGATTTTTGCCGCTGACCTCCCATTTTTAGCGGAACAGCCTTTAGTCAAAGTCCTCCAGTATGCAGGTGGCATGCTTTTATTTGCATCAAACCAAGATTCGTTCAAAGTCGCGAAGAGTCTAGATCTTTATTTGGTTGAGTTGAAACGATATTTTGACAAATGGGGCATCAAACCAAACAGCAGTAAGACACAACTTTGTGTATTCGCCATCCAAATAAGTATCAGGGATCTCAAACTATTCGCAAAAAGACAAGTATTTGCTACCAAATTCTCATCCGGCCTATTCTTATTTACATATCTCCATTCTGGATTACATATTCCAAAAGTACCATGTAAGGGGCGGAAATATTCGAGCGGAGGATCTTTCGCGTCTGCTCTTGCAGGTTCTTCAACCCGGTAACTAAAAGTGAACGAGGAATTTTCTCCTGTATTGTGCGAGTGTCTGAGGCTACTTAAGTATCGGGTTGTGAAATTGACTAGGGATTTCTATGGACATAAAGACGGACATGAAAACAGACTATTTAGATCTTTGGGGCAGTCAAAGGTTTCAAGTGAGTCAGCTATGCGTCCGACTATAGCAGTAGGTCAGCGACATCTCATGAGTGCGATTTAACAGGAAACATGATCAGCAGCTGCAGTACAAAGTGATAGCATATACAGATGGCATCGGTATTGCCATATCAGGGAATAGTGTATGAAGTGTGGCCTTAGTACTAACCTTAATACAGCAACTATTTCTTTTCACGGGGAAGCATAAGATTCCACCTTTTGCTCAATGAAATTCATATAAGCCCCACAGGCAAAGTAAAAAATCTGGGGCTCATCCCGGACTCCAAGCTTCAGTGGAAGGAAAATATTGCGAAAAGGGCCCGCAAGGTTTCGGTAAAATGGCTATACAGCCTGGAGCCTAAGTTTTAAAAGTGCTATATGAGCGACCTCGTATCGTCTCCTGAATTTACACTAGTACAGTGGAACCAGTTCTGCTGCACGGTGTAGTGGTTTTGTGGCCAGCCGTACTTAATGCTATAAATCAGAAAATGATAAAGTACGTCAGTTAGCAGCTTTATCTATAACGAGAGATCTTGAACGAAGGCACTCTTGTTGTTGTTTTATTGGCATCCTACCAATCTACTTGTCTTGTATTATAACGCAGCGGTACGACTAAATTGTGCTGATCATTGGATAAGGATAGACCTGGATCATCCCAAAACCTTGGTGCATGCGTGTCTGTCCCAGCAGACATCGATTATACTACTGCCCAATAATTATCTTAACTGGACAATGTCTATTTATTTGGTAGACACGTTGCAGGGTTTTGTGCCCATTGCAACGACTTGTGCCGTAGATTCGAGGAAGAATATTAAACAGTTTTTCACCTCCCGTATGAATGCTCTCTGGAAGAAGGATGAAGTCCCTTGGCTCATACTTCTTTACTTGCCTAATCGAAATGGTTTTGTTGGAGTTAGGATGGCTTTTCACTTAATAAGGTTTGTGCACTACGCAATGCGGTATCTCAATGGGCCCTTGAGTGCCTGAGTGTCTGAAGGAAGCAGCTGCAGAAACTTGTCTTACCGAATCCTTTTTTCCAGCGCTCAGATCAAATATTTTATTTTATTGACCTTTCCTCTTTAGAAGCTAGATATATTTCCACTTTTTGACATATCTATATCGACATTTTGAGAGCAATCTGCCGTTTTCTTCTGTTTATCTGACTGAATATGTATATATATCAAGAAATTGAAATATATTTAGCTTCTAAAAAGAAAATTGGCCTTTAAATAAAAATATCTGTGTTATTATTTTCGAAAGTATCGAAAAATACCTTTATGTTGTATGCTTATGTAGATTACGCTTATGTATTACAAACAAATCTATGAATCAATGATTAAAAACTAAAATTCAAAATAAAAATTCCAATACATTATTTTTTCATAATATTTCATTTATATATTCTCTGATTCTACAAAATCACACAATCTTGTACTCAGACAGCTGGCACAATAAAATATAATATTTTAATAATTTTTTTTCCTTTGTTTTTGTTTGTTTTTTCATTTTGTTTTGTTGTCATTATTACTTTCTGTTAAAACTACGATTACTTTATGCAATTCTATAATAATATCTAATTATTTTAAAGTAAGATGTATTTTATGTAGTAATTCGATTTTCACTAAATAAAATGCTTACTTAAAAAAATATTCATTAATTTGTTTTGTTTGTTGTTGATTTATAGGTTTTTCCCGTAGTTGTTTTTTTTTAAATTTTTTTTTTAATCTCAAATTCTAAGTAAATACATCTATAGCTAAAGAACGAAATTGAAATAAAGGGAAAAAATCGAACTGCAGTAGATAGCTTAATCATTCCGAACACATTATGCAACAACTTAGTTTTAAATTCATAAAAGTTTCAATAAATTAATATGTTGCTGAGTTGTTTGTGTTTTTGCAAAAATGTATTCATTGGAGTCGTGAATTAAAAAAGAAGATATAATAATAGTTATGTCGACATTCAAAAGAAAAAAAATTAAGTGAAATTTTATGTATTAAGTTAATGCATATACAGAATTCTGGCGAAAACAAGACAATGACTTGAAATATGCAGATAGTATGCTAACACTGTACTTGAATGGTTAGAAGATATATGGATTGTTCAAACAATGCTTCGTAAGCGATTTTTCTAGGCAAAATCACATTATTCCATGAACATTAACTTTTATTTAGATATCTTCTTGTAAAAACTGGATACAACTCAAAGTATTTTTGTTTTAAGAACACATCCAAATAAATTAGCTTCTACTGTATTTACAAGGCAAGAAAATTTTCATTCGACAATTTAATTGTAAGCATGGAAATCAATTTAAAAATGTACAATTGCACTTTCAGTGAAGTGTTTTAAAGATAAATTCTATAGGTTGATTTTCTTATAAACTAATGTAGGAGAAAGAATAGTACTTTAACATCAAAACTGGTAGCGTTGTATAAAATAGATACAGAAAAATAGATACATAGATACAGAAAGGACTAAGATACAGTAGATAAAATTTATTTAAAGCTACTAGATAAAATCATTGCAATGCTATCAGACTAACAATGAGTCCGAGTCATTTTTAGTATTCTGTCTATTTCGTTGGACGAAAATATGTTAGTGGATTAAAAGGCGCTCTCGAAAATCGTTCAGGTTGAACATCGGCACGCAAGATAACAACACCCGATGGATTAACCTTGACCTTGATTTTAGTTTGTGGACTGAGTACTCCGTAATCAACATCTTCGTACAAATCCTGGAAAGTTCGAAAATTTAGATGAATATCTTAAAGAGGAGTGTAAATGAGAGGACTTACTTCAACTCTGTATCCAGTTGGTGATGTCAGACCCAATTCTCTCAGAGTGACAGCAACATCTGATGGTGTGCCATCGGTTCTTCGATTAACAAATGCGATGGCGTACGAATAGTAGGTTTGGTAGATGGGTGCAATTGGTCTGGACCAGATTTCAATTCCCTTGTGTTTGTAAATACGACGTCCTTGAATGCCCAGAGGATCTTGGTCGACAGCAATTATCTTGCGATTTTGCAAGATAGCCTTGTATTCTGGTCGAATAGTTCTCAAGTCAACAGACATCAGAAGAGGAGCAGCTAGGATAGCCCATATGGCGAATTGAGTCTTGGATTGCTCGTAACTTAAGCCATAGTTTCCAATAATCAACTGAAACATATAGAGGGTATTTTTAGCTATTAAAAATATTCTGATTTATATATATCAAAATGACCGACCATGTCAGGATCGTTCCAATGTCCTGGTCCGGCATTTGGTGCTATAGCATCTTGGTTATTTCCGTAATAGTCAATAATGCTCTCAACCGAAGCCCACGAATCCTGGATATCATCGTAATTTCGCCACAAGTTGCAATGTTGAATGATTGATGCAAAGTTTGGTGTGATTCCAGCATAGATTTGATACACAGGCCAACTGCACGAATATACCATTGGACGTCCAGTACTGTTGAGAAGTCTTCCGAAATCAGGGTAGCCAATGTCCATGTCGATCGGGTGCGAGTAACATCCATCCAATTTGACGTAATCAACGTTCCAGTCAGCGAACAGACGAGCATCTAAATGCGAATATCCAACAATACCCGGATAGCCGGCACATGTGTAGTTACCGAAATCTTGATAGATACCGAATTTCATACCGCGACCATGAATCTAAATGAGTAATGGTGATGACTTAGTTTAATACGTTAAGATTTAATATTGGTTTAAAATATTTAATTTTAATTCACAAGATTTAGTCCTGATTTAAAAGATACCGTTTGAGCTTAAAACTCTTGAATTTAATATAAATGGTAAAATAATGATTAGAATAAAATCTGTTCATTTAAGTATCTTAGATGATTTTAGATAATTTTTTTATTGAAACATTCAACTTACATAATCAGACAGTGCTTTCATGCCATTTGGGAAACGTTTACGATCAGCAATCAATTGTCCTTGTGGTCCACGTGATTTCTCCAACCAACAATCATCAACATTGATATATTGATATCCTGCAGCTGCATATCCTTCGGACACAACCAAATCGGTCATTGTGCGGAACAGTCGCTCACTGCAAAAACGAAAGAAAATGTTACGATTATCAAGCTAATGAGAGTTGATCTGGCAATGCTATACGGTTGTTACGCCTAGAAGTATGCAATTGATTTCGTTCAACAATCGAACATACACTCGCACTGTAATCACTCGTGTAAGTTCAGGTGAATTGAAATGGAAGAATGTATTGAAAGTAGTTTATTGGAGATAAAGATTGATTTTATTTTTTTGGATTTTGATTTTTTGTCAATTGCAATTATGGTTTAAGATAGTATTTACTCTTGGTATTGCTCTTCAAATAAGAATTATTTCATATAACTAAATTTTTCGAAGGGTTTGTGGTTAGTTTTCAGAAAAATACGATGTTATGGTGTCCTTTGAAGTCGATAAATTTTTTGTTTTATTGCTTTGTTCAGTCAAGTGTAAAAACGTTTAACTATTTATTGGAATCATCTATTGCGTTAATTGTTTACGTAATGATTTTTTGAAAATCGATTTATTTTTTTTGTTTTTTTCTTCCGTTCGTTCTATTTTAGTTTTGCATTTGACAGGTATTCTTTCTGGCTGCTGTTATTTTTAGTATTTGTTTAGAATTTTTTTTAAATTTTTGATTGCACTGTAATAAATGTAACTGTACTTATGTCAATAAATCGGTTTTTTGAAAATTGAATTTTCTGGAAGCAGCATAAGTTAAAAATATATTCTCAAATTTTCAAGTCAATCTAATGAATAAATTTCGAGACATCCTACAATTATTGAAGGGGCTCTCTGAAAAAACTGATTTTGAGTGATTAAATGGGAAAACTCGGGAAGGCAAAATGCGACGTAACAACTTCAAATTGATATCAACGAAGCCTCTGCATAAGCAGAAAAACTATTATATGGCCCAAGAAGCGATGTTAAATAATAAATAATTCTACACATAAACCAAGTGTAAAACTAGGAATGAGTTTTTCCCGAAACTATTTTTTCAAAGTTGGTGACCACTGTAATAAAAAAAACACCAAAGGGATTTCAATAAAATTCATATAGCTAGTTGAAAACGTAAAAACCACCTGATTGATGGAATTTCTTTTTTTATTAAAACTTATATTTTCTACATGCAATAAACAGGTGCTTTTTTCCTCAAAATTCCTTGAGTAAATTATCATTTTGTTTAATTTAAAGCATAAAAAAGAAATTGGTCCGATCAGGCACTAGATTAACTATTAAAGTGGGGATTTTTTTTGGTTTGATTGATCTTGGGTGGATCAGTAAAATGTATGATGGTCACCACAAATCACTGCTTGGGGTACGGGGTCCGACAAATATAACGATAACTTGGCCTATTTGACTATGTTAACCTGCCCTATATTAGCTAATATTGTCGAATAAAGCTAAAACATAATATATCAACTTTGTATTTGTTTTGTAAAATGAATAATGTTTAAAAACGCTCAATTTTTCACGCCATTGACTGCCCCTTTTCGCTCCATTGCGAACTCGACAATTAGAACGAGACTTCTACAACCTTTACGCATGATTTTTTCGGCAGAGGCAGAGTTCTCAAAAATTAATACTGCGAAATTAAGTAATAAAGTATTTAACGTATTCAAAGACGAACCAGTGTCTCGTGCGGTGATTTATCGAATTTTAAAGGAGTGTATCGATGGCAAAGAGTCGAAAAGCTAACAAAAATGTCGTCGCCCTAAGGAACTTGGCCGATGACAGTGATCCACTTTAAGCGAAAGGACATAAGACCTCTGACAGCAACATGCAAAGCGTTGTTAGTTTATTGGAAACACAGTTGCTTCAAATATTCCTATATCCAGGTACTCAAATGTATTAAATTGCCGAACATCTAGACAAATCCCTAAGAGATGATCGACATTCAACATCAGTTTTGGACACTGTACAAGGACCAGGAAGGGAATTTACAGCCGCTGAGCTATCTGTCAAAATGCGTATATTAGCTCTGAATATTTAATTACACAGAGGTCAGCCGGTGGACTGAAAAACACTTACTACCATCGCCTGAAGACACTGCAACAGTCTGGAAAACGAAGAGATAGCCTTAGATTCAGCTCATCTGAGTTGATCCGCTGCCAAATCTATTGTACAGTTTGAGCCATCGATTTGAATTTGAATTGAGCCCGTTCTCGAAGCTGACACCAACATCTATCAGGAATGGGAGTTAGAAACTCGAAATCCAGTAGAGTGTCCGGTAGTCAACGTCCGCTGGAACTAGAACTCTCTCTAATAAGGCATGGCCAAACTCAGCTCAATTTCATACTGAGATAGAATGCAAGATTTACTGTAGCCAGATTAGCATATTGTTAGATTGCTCGATGAATCGAGATTGCAAATATTCTAATGTAACTTTCAAATGTGATTCAAGCATGTACCGGTTCTGCGAAAAATAATCTACGATGTCCTATGTTTCTCGGCTAAGTTCTGAGAAGACGGATATCGTTTCTCTCGCTTTCTTTTCAAAGATTTTCGTTCTGCTAGTAAACATGCTGATAAGTCAATTCATACCGCGATTATCGAGCAGACTTTCGCATCATCACATGGAACGCTAGCTGAAGACTCCGTTCTAGACATTGCAAGATTACCTGCGCCCCCTGGGTACTTCGCAGGTGCAAATTCTTGTGATCTCTGTCAAGAGAGTTTAAGAAAAAAATGTGGGACTTAAAGAATAATGATATAATTGATATCGGCTTCTTTCATATGTGCATCTCTACCGCTATAGCTAAGCATTCGCATCAAAGGGTAATCCACTGAGTTTTGGCATTACCAAAGATAAAAACTGGCCCATCTGATATTCAACAACAACTGCTGAACCAATTAATGCATGCGACTAAAACCTATGTCTCATGGCTTATCCCTGCAATCTGCACCCTCTTCAATACAAGCAAGTGTAGCTACAAACACTTGACAGTGACTACTGAGCCCGTTACAGTTCAACCTTTGTCAACTGGCCTGCTTTTGCAACTTGTGCTGTCTTTGCATGATGCCGGCTCGGCGTTGCGTTAACAAACTCATCATCGGATACGTTCTGTCTCAACATTAATTTATCGTATTATTACACCATTCAACCATCCTTTGTTACTGCACAAAACTCACTCCTGTAACCTCTCTGGTAGAATGATTATTTTTTTTTTACAATATTTCCATCACTGCTAAACACAAGGAATTACTATCATTAACCACTGTTTCCGGAATGATATTATCCAGCTGCAGATATTCTTTCCGACCACAATTCTCATAGTAAACTGTAAGATAAGATTCAAAAATCGGTGAAAACTAGAATTAATTCAAATAAATTGGAGGTTCCAGCAACTAAGGAAGTTGTATGATCACCTTTGCTGAGAGGGTATATTATAAGCGGAAGAACATCATTTTTAAAAGTAGCAGACGAACATCTTTCTGCAGAGATAGGCTGCTTAACACCAACAAATTCTGGATTTGATTGAAATTGAAATATTAAGTCTAATGGAAGAGAGCCAAAGATATAAAAACAAATCAGAAAAAATACGGGGATTTAAACAAAACTATCAATTACTGATTACTATTATTAATACAATTATTAACTATTTAAATTATAGAAGCCAAAAAATCTACAAAAAACAATTAACAGAGGTCAAACAGCTAGATAAAAAGTACAACTTCCGTCTGCATGGTAATATCAAAGAAGTAGCTGTCCCAAACCGAAAAACATCATTAGGGATAAAAATGGAAAAATTATACTTAACATAAAACACAAGCTACAATTACAGAAGGAATACGTTGAGGATCTTTTCAATAACTCCCGTGATATATTAGACTGCCAAGTGCAGGACGACAAGCTGTACATTACAGCAGAGGAAGTGAGACATACCATCAACATCGTCGTTATCATAGCACTACAGCCCTCTCGGGCCTTCGCTTCTTGCACAAAACGACTTCAGTTATCTCGGGCCAACGACAGCGTCCTCCGGTTACGAGTCTTCGTTGACACTGGCCTTCGACCCTCTTCTTTTCCATCGAATACCTTTTTCGGTATTCCATATTCGTCCATTTGCTGCACATGACCAGCCCCTTGCAGCCTCCGTATTTTGATCGCTTTGGTGATCTCTGGATCGTCAAATATTTTATATAACTCGTGGGTGTACCTTATCCGTCATTGGCCGCTCTCCCATTTTGCTCCCATTATTCGCCAAAGGACCCGTTTTCAAAGACGTTCAACATGTTCTCAGAAGCTTGTGTGAGGGTTTGTGCGTCGTATCCATAGCACAACACAGGTCTTATTATTGATTTATGGACTTGGATCTTCCATCAGTATAAGCAATAATAATGCACCGTCAACGATCCAGATCAAATTCCAGCAGTGCTCACTAAACTAGTAAATGAAAACCATCGGAGTCATATGGCTGACCTTATAATTTTGGCCAAATATTATCAATTTGTTTTAATTAATAATATTCCTTTAATGCGATACATAAATAGATATCTAGTTCCAAATAACATAAACCGAAAACTGAGTTCACTTCACTACTAAATCATGTTAAGGTCATCATCATCTCATGTGAAAAGGAAGCTTTTCACACATACCTTTCAAATTTCAACACCATAACCTCACATTACTATAAACATCTTCAGGCATAATGAAAAACGGTAAAGTGCATTAAAGTACTTGTACTTGAACCGTACATCCACTCAGTTGAAAAAAACAGCAACAACAGACTAACATAAAGAGAAAGAGCAAAAAGAAATTTGTTGCCTTTCGTAGGTCACTCACTAATAACAAAAAAGCAATTTCTTCGAGTATTTAGGTTTTGTGTGCAGCTAAACACTACTTTACAGCAGCAGCGCGTAAGAAAAGTGTCAAAAACTCATTAAATTTGGACCTCCATAAGATCTGATTCCGTTACTCGAAGGTTATGTCATAGCATCATCTTTCACTATGAATTTCTTTTGCGCACCTGAGCCAGCTAGTCATTTATTCAGTCAGTGAGTCAGTTAACCTCCAGTTACCAGCCTACTACTACCCCAGGCAGCCAAGTAAGTCAACCGTTTTCATTATGCATATCAACCACTGCGGTTTGTATTGTATTATGCGACAATATGAACAACACGAACCAACCGTCATGATGCGATATTATTTAATATTTCTCACGTGGAGGTACCATTTTTACGTCAGCCTATGTACATGGGTATCGCCAAGTCTATAAAGTTTTTGTGTTATCGTCACTGTAATATGATACCCATAACGTATTGTATTGTAACAGGGAAAATCGGATGCATGATACGTCATATTGACCCGCTATAGACTGGTTTCTCTATGTGTATGGAGTATTAATTTTCCAATAAAATTATCTAACAATCAACGTGGTGCACAACAATCACAATACATAAGCACATGTGCGCTAGATAGCGAAAGAAATGGTCACGTTTCATTTTTATATCATACGAAAAAGATACCGGTGATGATGTCAACTGATCAACACGAGGGACTCTTCATGGCAGCCTTGCGGAACGCTTCTTTCACATCGTCTTGGGACCGAATTTCGTCAGTACGTATGTAATATCGAGCAAGGTTAACCAGATCGTAACCGTTTCAGGTGCCCGAAGCGAATAGTAAATCCAGTTTTCTCATCGGATGATCAGGTTTTCAGTGGTGGAGATAGCCATCAATTTCGTTGACAAAATATCTACAACTGATTTGCATATTCCTAAGATTTTGTAAAGTTGCATGACCGCAAAAATTTTTATAACACTGGAAAAGTGTGCAAGCGAATATGTATAGGTATTTTTAAAGAATATTAAATTAAGTATAAAGTAATCTCATTCTCGCACCACCTGCTCCCATTTGTCACACAACGGGATGTAATTAATTACCGCCTGACAGCCAAAGTCCCAAAAAAGTCAACACCTATCAGCAAAATATTAATTCTCTACAACTGGCAATTACTTCGTCACCTTCTAACAAATTTCGATTAACTCGATCACCGACCAATTTCGAAACACACTTTAGCAGTTTTCTGTGACCTTGTCTCATTCACCATTCGGCTTTTGCTCAGAATTCACACGAAACTTTCAAAAAATCTACCAGCACCTTCATATCAGACTAGACCTATAATTAAGTTCACTGGCTACCATGCATTAAAATTATGAGGGTAATGACTAAAAACAACATAAAAGCATCGACAAATTCTAAACGATCTTTTCATGAAAATGAAAATCTGGAACTCAGCCTTCGGAATTTCGAAAAACATTTCGCAGAATATCGAAGGGAGAAGAAAACATATCCAGGTCAGATATCGATTTTCGAAAGTGAAATTAACATTGACGTGTGGATGCGACCGATTAGTACAAATTTGAGGGATCGAGTGGAGGAGTAAAGTAGACATTATTGTTTGCTACCGGTATTGAAACCATTTTCATAACGGTGCTCGGTAATTTGTATTGCTTATTATGTTAAGGTCAGTTTTGTTTATGTAGCTGGTGGTCGTGACTGGCGATGATGAAGGGGTCTAGCCTTGGACAAGTGCAATTACGTAAACGATTGATTTGATGACTGGACTAATGATGCATTCTAATGCAGATCACTATGTAATTACATTGAAAGGAGAGGTGATCTGAAATTGATGACTGCCTTCTTGATATTTGGCAGTCTTTTTGAAGGTCTCCAGTTTTATGCGAGCTTTTGGTTGAAGATAATTAAACAAGAGTATGACTGATCTTTAATGAGATCACTTACCTTGTGTTGGGATAGATCAATCATGCATGCTTCAAAGTGGCGATGACTTCCTTGTCGCATTAGGCAAACCTTTAATTTCATAGAATAGTTATCGAAATGGAAGCTAGCAGCAAACCTAGGCCATAGTAGAAAGCTCAACGGTATACTCCAAACCTATTACATTTGCAGTATCGAAAGGCAAAGGTCACGGCTTGCCACAGGCATTTTAGCACTAAGGCTTTTGAGCCCTACCACGATCAATTTCGTTTGCTCCTCTTACATCACGTCTTGCTGCTTCAAAACTGATCGTTATTTTTCAGTTATTCTCTAGAATAAGCATCCTATGGTAATTTCAAAAATGCCGTCGGAGTACTTGAACCCAGACACGCCAACTAGTTACTGAGTCACGGCTTGCTCTACGTATAGTTAGTTGCTCATGGCTACGAAAAAGTTCAGTCTGCATCGATCGTAGTTCAACCGGGTTTTCTTGTTCTACGAAAGGTTTTCAATGTGGTTTCAGTGACTGCAACTCGATTCAACAACTTATTCGATTATTTTCTGATAATGTCTGTGGATAAAGGGCATGGCGAAACGGTTCATACATATGTACGTACGAACGAGACATGAAATAACGGTGCATACTCATACCGAGTTTTTTGCCAGTGCAATTTATGATATTCTGATAATTAATCTTGTTACACAATCTTCACGAAGTGTCGCAATTCAAGCGGATCGTGTTTTAGGTGAAATAAGACATGTTTCTCATTTTGATTTTCAAGCGTGTATATTGACTTGGGATTTATTGAGATTGTTTTTGGTTGTGTTTTACAAATTGCGATATGAAAACTGCAACGGACTGGATTGTTTAGCTACGGTAAAGATAAATAGCGTTTTCAAATAACAAAAATGGGAATGCCAAACCAGATCAGCATACTCGTGGGCACAACGAACCAAACAGCAAACGTGTATGCATATCAACAAACTTAGTTGCAGGGAGGCTTTAGCGATGACTTCCGCAACATAACGGTTAGATTTTAACAACATAAAGGTAAAAAATATCACCTAACTCTTTGAATTGATAAGAGAGCTGACTTGTTTACTTTGCTAGCATTCAAACACTAAGAATTACGGTTACCTCAATTAAGAAGAATACATAGATTGAAGAAGATTTCAGTCGTTTGCTGATCTTTATAGCATTAGCGTACAGTAAACAAGTGGAATTGATAACAGAAGGAAGGACATTAATAGAAATCAAGAAAGCAATGGATCAAGGATAGGCCCTTGTGGAACACGTGAAAAAAAAAGTTGGAGAGAGCTGGAAAGGTTGTTGATTGTAACTTCGTACACACGATTGCTAAACTAGAAAGAAAACTTAGAAGGAAGTGAACCGAAACAACCAATATGTTTGACTTTATGCAGCAACAATCTATGATTGACAGTGTCCAGGACTTTATATTCTAGTCTCTGCACACTACTTCTGACACCACCATCACAACCTCTTCTTAGACCGTGCGGCAGCTACAGACGGTTCGCAAGGCACCACTGCGCTGAAAACTGGCAATGCGCTTCCGGAACTTCTTATTTCGGAGCATATCTACCCAAATTTCCACTCCATTTACAAAAATGGACTTGGTCGTTACCAGCAACAGCCTCCGTCTTTTCTCACTGGATCCGTCGACATCGGCGGTTAAACTTCTCAGTACACTACGTCTAGCTACTGTGTACACCACGTTCATTTGTTCATGAGGATCTAAAGCAAAGACGACTGTGTTTGCGAAGAGGATGAGGTAAGTCAATTTAGACTTACCACTCAGGAGAAAAAATAATGGGATAAATTCTAGAGCAAGCAATTTTTTCAATTAGCCTACTAAAATTAGGTCGATAATAAATAGCCTGATAATAGAAAAACGAAGTAAATAGATCCAGTTTTGAAATTAGGTTTATATTAGCCGCGTTATTTTTGCATATCCGTCGAGAACAGATTAGAATAGTAACATTGAAAATAACAACCGGGTCAAAATTTGTTGCTGTTTTTAATGTTATTAGTTTAATATGTTTTCGATAGATCCGCAGAAAAGATTGCATATGCGTATATTGTTTTACTTATTCACAGCTACTTAGAATATCTTATGGGCATTCCATTCTCAAAATACGAGGGCAGTTCGATAATTCAGTGACTTTTTGAATTTCCCGCGCAGTAATTTTACTTTCAACACTGCTCCCGTCAACTGCCATCTATTTTTGATTTAGCTGCACCATTTGGTTTGTGTTTGGCAGCCATTGAAGTTCGATAACCTCATGAATATGAACGGAAATTGAAAAAAGTGAATTTCATGTGCTGATTAAACACTACTTACTAAAAAAAATACATTACTATAAAAAAAAACAAATGAAAATACTATGAGTACTCTGCACCATCAATTTTAATGGTTAAGAAGTGGTTTATTAAGTTCCGTTGTAGTCATAATAGCAAAAGTGACACCGAACGCTCAGGTCGCCCAAAAGAAGCCTTCAAGCCAGAAATTGTCGATAAAATCCATGAAATGATATTGGACGATCGGAGAATGATGGCATCAGCGAAACGAGACGTAGGTTGCTGATGGCTGACCAAATATATATGTATATATACATTTATATATATATATATATATATATATATATATATATATATATATATATATATATATATATATATATATATATATATATATATATATATATCTTGTTGCATCGATTTTACATTTTGACGAACTTACTCCTAAACTAACTAACTAACTAATCGCCTTTAGCTATCGTAATGTGCCCGAAGATATGCTGTGATTCTGATAGATCTAATGTCACCAGAACACATGGAAGAGTGCCTAACTCGCTCTGAGTTGCCCAGAACCTGCGATTCTAGTGTGCGGACGAATGCAAAGTTTTCAGCTTTGGCAGCAACGCTGGAGTACAAGTAGCAAAGTCTTTTGGGCCCATGCATCAGCGGTGGCAATGGAATCGTCGATTTATGTCTGTGACAGATCCTAATGGGATACATTTATTTAAGAAAATATCTGAACAGAATGGGTAAAGTGGGTACACCGATCTACTGGTATTGCATGGATGACCACAATGGTGCTCGGTATGTGTGAACAATGCTGCAAAATGAAAATAACTGGTGCTCGCCTAAACATACACTTATCGACTCATAAGCTGCGTAAAATTTGCCGCCCGTGCGCACCTACAGGTTGTCAAGTACGACCGGGTCAAATCAATGCAAAGTTGGATTCTGATTTAGTCCTTCGTAGCGATAAAAAAACAAATTTAGTTTTATTCCGATCTTAACGCACGGTGCCATCTGACTCGACGAAATACATGCATAATTTCTTTCTAGTGCCTTTTGATGTTATTCGTATTTTTATGAACGGACGTGAATGGAGGCAGTAAAAATAGCCAAAAATTCAATATTAGACATGCTGATTTTTTGGACATGCAGATATGATGTGCCATTCAAATATGAAAGGGTGATCATCAAATGGAAACGTTTGTTTTTGCTTATGATAAATTGAGCGTTAAAGACCGTTGGAAGATAGTCAACACTTTCGTTGCAACCTTTTTTCGTTTTAAAATGGAATAATAGAGCAAATATTATTTTCATGGATTTAGTAGTTTTTATCATGATATCAAATATAGTGCTAGTAATATAGTTGCTGCAGACGTTTCTGTTAAATAAAATCAGAAAAATTGTCTTCATTTTTAATAAACCATGAATTTTTGTCTAATTGTTGGTCAGTTTACGTTGTGCCGATTATACTGACTCTTGCGAGCAAATGAAAATTTATTCAAATATGATGAACGTAATTCACGGCAGGTCAAAAATTAAATTCAAATGACTCCCTCTGGTGCGGCAATAATCTTTCTAAATTTCCTCTAATAAGCCACGAAACCATTAATCTCAGCCTCTATATTTAAATTTCAATGTCGAATTCACCAATCTCTGATCGATAATGTCAACACGAGCTTTCGGGTTTGAGTTAATTAAACCAGATTTACGACACGATGAAATGTTTATGAATTCATTCATCCTGCACTTGCCGAAAGCTACGACCGGCTTTAAGATGAATTTAAAATTCAAGATTAAATAAATCGAAAATCATCCGTTTTATGCAAAGTAATGGACCGCAATCGAAAATTCCAATCGTTTTACGATTCCGAAAATGATCGAAATATAAATACAAGCCATATCATTCGAAATTAAATATGCATGTTACGTATTTCCAAGATTTAATGCACACCTGAAAGGTATCTTGAATTTATTAACCGCGTCGTCGTTGTCGGGAACAGATACTAAAAGAAAACTATCTTCCAAATTGAGTTATTATGAAATCAATAACTCAAAAAGTCAATAAAGTACGATGCGCCACTACTGCCTGCATAGGTAATAATAATAATGATGATTTCTGCCATTGGCATTTCCTGAATAAACGAATTTAACAGCCGATACAAATAAATGTGGTAATTTTCGGTTTAGCTGAAAATTCATCCGAAACACAATTGAGTTTGCACAAGCAGCTTCGGCAGTAGTACCTTCCTAATGAGATAATTACTTATACGTACGATTACCATAAAATGTTTGCTTGTTCAGTTAAGTGAGAGTTGTGATATAGACGGTTTTATGGCAATAGCAACCTGTATGTTGGGTGTTAGAATTTTAATTTTAGAAGTTAGGAGCCACACAGTAGCGATTTCTACTCAGAGTGTGTAAATTTCTGAATCTTGGTTGACTTTTTGATTGACATGCTAAGATGGAATATGAAATTAGTTCGGTCAGTAGTAGTAGCCGGAGGAATGTCATGATTCGTAAAATCATTCAAGTCTTTTTTTTTCATCTTTTTATTCTGAAAGATTTTTGATTGAAACGAAGAAAACAATTTATTGCAATCAACATCTAGTGCTAGTGGATTTTTCACTAGAGTGCTTCAGGTCATTAATATAATGGACTAGTTGTTAGAATTCAGCGAAAACTTTCAATGGAACTTTTTCAAGTTCGATCCAATTCAATCTGATGCTCGAAATTAGTTCGAGTATGACGTATTGTCGGTAGATAAAATTGGTCGATAACAAGCTGAGAATACCTGCGAGCTACTTTCGTATCTTTTCTGCGTTTCTACTATCTACGACTTTTTCGACAGCAATGAAAGCATCGTCAATGTCACCCACATCTTTTATTCTCATCTTAATTATATACATTGTGAATATCGGATTCACACTTTCAAACGAAAGTGATAGTAAGAAGATACATTTCAATTTTATCTTCCCTCGCCAGAAATCTAAACTATCTCCACATCGGATGAACCTAATTACACCGATCTATCAAAAGATCATAGATAAATCCTATAATTAATCATAATTCAGCCGCGAGCAGCTAGCTCTTCAGTTCATTTGTGTTGATTCGTAGCAGTAGTGAAAACAGTTTCTCTCGTTCAAGCTACTTTGAATATACGATATAATGATATTGCATGCGTCCAGATATATCACTCTAAGCTGATAATGCTCAGTGTTCGCCATGCACTTTGTCTGGTTGGTAGATAAACCAAGAAAGTAACGATCAAACACCCTCGAAACTCACTGCAGCACTATGATAAATCTCTGCAATTTCAAAATCCAGCCCGTTGGAAATCGCATCTTAAAAACTCACTAATTCCAAAATTACACACACACCGACCGGATCGCATCCGTTCGTTTGGCGGAAACTGGCTGATGTTTTTGAAAATTTTCACGAGAAAAATGTGTTATTCAAATAGAATGCAAAATATATTAGCCGATTGTTCTTTGTTTATTTTCCTTTTCCACACTCGTTTAATATGTATAATACGAAACTATTTTCGGATAGATACTTTCACTACCATTTCCCGCTTTTTCGTTTTCGATGGAGCCGTTGTAATTTTGTTGTTGCTATCGCTGTTGCATATTTTGTTTGTATTTCCCTTTGTTTGGAGTCGCAGTCTCCCGCCGCCACAAGTGGACGTCATAGTCCACAAATAATGTAATAGCGAATGTGATACGGCATTTAATGCACAATAAGCATTGGCAAAGTCGGTAGTTTTATGCATATTTTTTTCTATAAATACTACAAACAAACTGTAATATTTGCATTTTGTATTATCAAATCTATCTGTTGAGCTTCTGTTGATTCCGTGTTTTTTTTTTTATCAAACAAAAAAACACTAAATATTTAAACGATTATGCTTAAGCCAGGAGAGAGGACTAAAACAATTCACTTTGAATAAATTGGTCTGAGTATTTTTCGAAACTATTACGAAACCCAGTGAATTTTGAATGAACACAATAAAAATGTTGACAGTTTCGGTTATGCATTTAAAATATGTATGTATACAAATTTCGGGAACTGTGGGAAATTTTCACAGCATACGAATAATATGTAACAAAATTTTTACGAAAAAAATAACGATGCATTGAATAATCATAAAAAAAATAATTTTTTTCCTCTGTTTTGTTTCAGGTCATAAGCCGTACGATGGTAAGTTAGTGGAATTTAATGTATTTATTTGAATTTTTCTCACAAATTTCGTTTATTGAATGAACAATATGTTGTATAGTTTATGGTAGAAGTGAGTAGGAAGAAAATGTTCGGTTTTTAGTATTTTCCGGTGATTAATATTAATACATTTGGAACGGTTTTGCGGTAAGAATGAAATAATTCGATGACAAGGTCAGATATGATCAGATTCGATGCGGATGTAGCCGTGAAGAATTGACAATGGTGTTTTTTTCAGTAATTAAAGACCGTCAAACAATATGGATGACATTGGGATTGTATGATTTTTGTTGTTGACGTTGCTTTCAAATAAAATATGAATTGATAGCTTTAAGTTAAAAATATAAATCTGCATTATTTTGCCAGATCTGACATTTTTCAACTTCCTGTGATGTGATCTAGTTCCATTTTAGTGCTTTAAGTCTTTTGAACAAGTCTTCATCTCGATAAAATCACTGAAAGTTATCGCCGCCAAAAGAGAAAAGCCCTATCGTTTTCAGAGACACATCTCAGCTGTTGGAAATTCAAACATATAACGGATGGCGAAAATCTCTCCAGGAAGTAATTTTGATGCTAGTTCACCATAATTGATCTACTTTTGGCGCCATACACGCATTCGATTTCGGGGTTTTGATAAAACCTAACGCTTGGAACTATAATACATGGCGAAAAATTCATAGAAGCATGTAGACGCTAGTAGAAGTCGGTAAAACAATGTATTATAGCCCTCAACGCCATGCTTTATAGGCTTGAGAAAATTTCAGTATTTTTACAATTACAGATGATGGAAATTCCTATGTTTATTACTGAAATTAGATCTCTTAATCTGTAAATTGTTAAAAATAAATCCTGCTTGTATCCGGGTCAAACCCGTGATCCTACTCTTAAAGAGTTTTCTTCCCACTAGGCTACATGAGCTTGTTGAAAAGCTATTATTATTTAGTCTACTATAATGATATGTGCCTAGATTATGTTCATATTAGTTGGGGCTATGTTAGATAGGTGAGACTAAGTATGGCAATTTGGGGAAGAATTTATGGTTTCGTATGAGAGAAGTTCTTAGCCCTCTTCAAATGTTTTCAAAAAAGCTATAAGTCGGTTTTTAGTTTTCCTCAATGAAAAACTTAGTTTCTGTGGAGCACCTACTGCATAAAGTGAAATGAACTACCTAAAAGGCATCGAAACCTTATATTAATCACCATCGAATTGATTTGAACATTTGAAACCAAAATTAGTCGTTGATTTGGCGGTTCACTCTGGAAAAGTCGTTGAGGTGCAGGATTGTTTTCGGCACTGTCATGAACGAACAAGACAATATCACGTCATTATCTTGCCAGCGCCCATTCTTGGCTTCACAGGAGCTCAACATGCCTACAGGGCATTCCAAAATAGGAAGCCAACACTCCTACAGACCATCCCAAAATAAACAGTTTTGTATTTTTACTCAATCCTATGCATGACTGCATGACGTCACTAGGCTAAACTAATGTTTACCTGATATCGCGTGATCTGACAAGTACCTACCCAGGATAGGTTTTGCTCATCCTGGAGTGCTAGCTAGGAATCTGAGAAAGGCATTAGCCTGAAAGTTCAAGGAAAAACACATTGCGAAACATTTAGAATGTCTTTTTCCAGCTAGATGTCTTTTTCCGAACTTTTTTTGTAAGATAAAGCTCGGTAGACTCCGGTGGGCAGGACAGCTATTTCGAATGAGCCAAGAGGATCCTGCTCGGAAAACTCTTTGCGGCAGATTTTACGGCAGGCGACAGCGTGGGAGAGTAGCGACTGAACGGCACAGGGACACAAACATTCCATCCGCACATTCAACGAGCATGCTCTCCACTCTCTCCAAATACCTGGGCTTTTGTATCAAATATTTCATATGTTTCATTCGTGATCATATTTCACAGCTGCTTGTCCTTTGAAGCGAAAACGATATAGGCTCAAACACCTTTCTCTAGATCCCAGGATAAGCTGAGATGAAACCGCGAAAAGTTGAAGAAGAAGAAATTTAAAGAGATTGACTGACTTTCGCTTCTAGGCTCTCTTATGTAGAATTTTAAAATCGAATTCAGGCTAGGAACTATAGGGTGATAAAATCGAAAAGAAAAATCAAAATCGTCTTCTTCTATTTACTCCGCAAAAGAAACTGTGACTAGGTTAAGATTTGACAAACTGGGTGTAAAGAATTATGAAAATCAATCGCTCCAGCACTAAACTTAGTGGCCTACGTTTTGTTGACCATACATTTTTTCAATCTCCACTGCTAATTTCTTCAAACGAAAACACAAAAGTTGAGATCATTGTGCCAAAAATCAAGGTTAAATAAAATGAGTTACGTGAGTGTAATATAAATTTTTAACCTTTTTGCCAAGTTATCAAACCACATATTATTCAAATCACTGTAAGTATATAACGCTTCACAATTAATTTATATCGTTCGAATTTTCACACATTTTTACATAAATCATCTTCGATCGAAACAATTGATTGCCAAAACCATCTGCGGATAATACCAGACATGCGCAGCCAAGAAAATGTCCTCAGTTAAGCAAGGTCAATGTAATGGCCAATGTGCATAGTACACTAGATTCGAAAAAGTAAAACCAGTTTATACTATTATCTTTAGTCTGATTATGGTTCGAAACTGTTTGAAATGTTTATAACATTGAGGAATTTGACATTTTAAATGAAATGATGAAATGCGGATGCTCTAGAGCTTTGAATATGGTATTGAATATTAGGCCTGTTGTCAAAGCTGGTGAGTCAAACTGATGATGGCAACTCTAGTTAATTCAAGTGCAGACATCTTATTCATAAATCAGCTGGAGGAAAATCAATAATTATGTTTGAAAAATACGCGGCTTCCGGAAAGCACACTAGAACTTTTGAAGATTCTAACCTAGAAGCTGTTTGTAACCAAAAAAAAATCTACTTTTATCAAATTTTAACTAGATTTGTTCATGTGAAGACGTTCAAAAACCATGATTTGATTGGGTGAGTTTAAAAAATGGTTTGAATTTTTGCTGAATATATATAAAAAGGGCTATTCTGCTATAAAAATTTAAAGGTCACTATGCCAATAAAACCATAAGGCCAGGTCAAAAAATAACAAAATCACCATCGAAGCTACGACAATTCACCAAAAATATACATGTACAACACAATTCGAACTACAAATTTGACTAAATTTACACTTTTTCTTAAGTATTCAATTAGAACAGAACCAGCTCACAGTCCGATCACAATACAGGTTTCAATGGGAATCTTCTAAAAACTAGGTATACGTCCGTCTCAATCTCTTAGTTTTTTTTCCAAATTTCTCCGACAAAAAAATCAACTAACTGAACCACTTCAACCTTGACAATTAAAAGTAGATCCTAGTGCACAGATTCATCTCACAAAAGCATGTGATGTTCTCACTCTCCTCATCCTTGGAGAAAAAAGTCTAATCAACATACTATCTAAAATTGTCAAAACTGCATTTCCAAGAAAGAGGCGCCATAATTATTCCTCTTGGTTAAATTTAATTTCAAGAACACAACTAGAATTCAAAATCCGGGTTAATAAATTCACTAACTCTACCGTACACATCATGAATCTAGATCTACCGATCAATTAATAATTGAGTCATGGAAATGGGACCATCCGAAAGCATGAAATGTCAAGGAAGATCATTGAACTTAGAGTGGTGATCTACTTGGGTATTTTTTTCATTGATTTACCGGTTTCAAATGAAAGGAAAATTGATGATGAAGTGCGCGATATGAACTTTTTTAGGCATTTATGAAGTTTAGATAGTTGTAGACAGGAGAATTTATATGAATAAGTTTGAAAAATGTCATAAGTGAAGGACGCTATGATTCAAGGATAAAATGACTGTAGTTGAAGAAATGACACTGTTTCAGCAAACGTTTAGTGATGAGTCAGAAAATATACGATTGTCAATAAAATCATGACTTTTGATATCGTTTTTAGTTTTGACATTTCAATGGTTTAAGTTGAATGCTGCCGAGAAATTGTGTGATCTATAGTAGTAAACGCTGATCGAAACTCATCACTTTCAAGTTCATAGACCACAAATTGGCGTATCTTCTTGTTATCCTTCAAAAAATCATGTCTACTATAACGTGTTCGCTTGGAGACAACACCATTTTTGATAAGCTTATATTTTTTTTGCACTGAAAAGTCACTTTCAAATCGAATCAGTACGATAATATCAAGTGAATTTTATCACCAAACGAGGTGAAATCGAAAAAGGTAATTTATTTCTACCGTTATATAATCATTGAAACAGAATTCGAGCATTGAGATTGCGAAAGTTCGGAAATTTGCAATTCCAATTTTTTGGATTCCTATCAATTAGCATGTGTTTTCCGGCAAGTATTAATTATATCACAATATTGATGGGTTGGGTGTGTTTTGTATTTTCCGGTTCGGTTGTTTGAAAACATGCGGAACGGACAGAATTCACGAAATATCCAGTGTGAACCAGAATACATATTTTCTAAAACGATCTTATCCTCGGTGAATTCATTGTACCAGGATCTTCTTGTACATTGACCCAAGCAAAAATGTGCACAAGAAACATTGTAAAATGGTGTATATACAGATTGTTCACATTATTTGCTGCCATAACACCATCTCATCTAAGTTTTCGGACGTTTACGAAGGTCAAACAAGCTTAAGATCAGTGATCATATAATTGTAAATAAGGCCCGTCTGTGACCACAATATCTCATCGATTAAATCGTAATAAATTAAACACAAGCATAAGTTCTGACTACGTGATTCTCTAAAGAAGATTCACATTCAAATGTAAATTAAACTGATCGTGTCTTTTGTTTGATCCATGAGAGCTCGATCAGTAAAATCGTCGGAATGCTGCTAGTTTGGCCGCGTTAAGTTTAGGTAAAGAATGGACTGATTTAATGAGAAATGAGAAACGATTGAAATAACTATATAACTATGTAGATGATACTGTCAAAGTTGATTGTCCGGTTGAAAATTTTCTGGAGTCATCAGGTTTTTTCTTCAAATAGTAGAATGTTGATAGCCCGGTTCTCGGGATTTTGTAATGAATTTTGAATTGTATCCAAGGAAGATTTGACCAGTTTGGTGAGGTTTTTGGTGCACATGTTGTTCTTAGGTAAGTTCTTGAAATATAATGTTAAGCCTCATTGGAAGTTGCTGGACACTTTTCTTTTCTTTGAGAATTTCTTTAAAAATTATCTATTGTCTGATAGTTTTTCTAATAGTCAAATAGGGCAGATATCATACAGTATGTAAAAATATGCACGTGCTGTATCTATTTTGACTGGTGGAATCTTATCCTCCTAGTGGGGATTGCAGCCAATAATCTTTCTTGAAAGAAAGGTTTACTAATATGATGGGGCTAGTCCCTTGCAAATAAGGTTGGTCAGAGAGCGATAAACTCTTCCGTAAAAGCTTTCAAAAGCGCTCAGCACGAAGCTAAGAACAAGTTTCGAAACCGGATAAAAACCGGCTGAAAAAAGATCGAAAGCTACAAGCTTAATCTGAAAGGTTTGAAACTGGTTCAATAAAAAAGGACCTAAGAAGCAGTTACTATGTGGGGATTTTAGTAAAAAAAAGTTCCTCCACAGGGTAGACAAGAAGCGAGACGATTACTTCTACAAAAAAGCAGAACATACTGTCCAGCACTAGCAAGACGAAAATTAGAGGTCCTTCCATTTAGGACATTAGGTTAGTTTCCGTCTGAGGATAATTTCAAGTACATAAGGAGTTTTGATATCCTGTTGGATTTAACGGTGAGGAGACACAATAGTCTCAGAAGGTTGCAGTGCTAGTGGCCATCTTGATCCGATCCACTCATTCATTCCAAGGACGGGTAATCTGATCATCGATCCTGAAGACATTCTGGAGCGAAGTTGAATTGCTAAGCAGTGAGCTCGCCGAAAAATTAGAGGACCTTATGCTGCCACTACCAAGAAGTAGATGCTAAAGAAATATAAAAAAAACATCAGACAATCAAGGAAAAATGATGTATGAAGGAAGAACTACACATCCAGATCTTTAAAATACTGGACAAATGACAAGGAACTACCAGACAAGCAATAAGAATATACGTGTGAGCATTTTTATAGGAAAATGGCATCTGATGACACTTCAAGACGTTTAGTGGTAAAAAGTTGTTCTGGCATCCGTTATTAAGGGCAAACTAATCAGCTTGTAATTGGTGATAATCGTCCGCAGACCTGATTGCCCTGCATAATTTTAAGTCATCCGAATATAGAAAACAGGAGTAGTCGATAACAGCAAGAAAGCCGTTGACAAACAAGATGAAAAGTAAGGTACCTAGGATAGATCCTTGTGGAACCCCGGATGTGGGAAATATAGGGGAAGAAATGGAACCGTTTAAGGTGACTCAGCAGGGACGACTATGAAGATAGGAGGAAAATCATAAGAGAAGGGGACCAAATATGCTAAATCCTCGAAGTTTATTGAACAGCAGGTTCACAGCCTTGGTTAACAATATAGAGAAAAAAGTAGGCGGGCAGCTGCTCAAATTCATTGAAGCCAATTACAGTCTGTCAAGGTTTTTCAAATCCTACAGCTCAATTCAGTTGGATAAGATAATGGTCTTGCCACTACTGACGTATGGTTCCGAGACTTGGGTTAGGACACAGCAAAAATCAGTCTGATCTCTGAACCGCGTTCGAGAGAAAAGTCTTGCAGAAATCGTAGGCCTCACATGTGAAAAATAGCGATTCCGGAGACGCTACCACCTTAAGTTGCACGATATCTATCTAGAGGTAGATATAATCCCTAAGATAAGGATCGGTAGACTGCGGTGGGCTGGGCACCTAGCTCGTACGTTTGAAGAGGCGCCTGCCCAGAAAATTCAGTGCAGCAGATTTTACGGGAGCCCTTGTTTACACTGGATAGATGGCGTTGACAAGAACACTTGGAGCTTAGGGGTGCCTAATTTAATGACATCGGTATTCTATCAGAATCGGTTGAAAAACTTGAAGGAGAACCGATGGTAGCGCCGATGATGATGGTCTTCTTGAAATGCCTAAATATCTTCAAATCATCTGGTGACATATCTGGATGTGACCGTAAATCATCAATTTGCTGCAAGAATCTTAATCATTCAATCGATCAGCCACCACTCCATTACCAATTTGGCTACATCTTCTTTAAAATTGTCACTATTTGTCATCATCCAAGTCACAGCTGGTGGCATCCGCAACATTTCACAACTCATCCCTCCGTTACTACAAAAACGTGGGCTTAATTTTGAGTAATTGGCATACACGCATGTAACGCTGTGCATATGCGTTGTCACATTTGATCCGGTTATCTACCTATATAAATCTATATCCAGATTTTTTTTTCTTAGATCATCATCACGTATGTATCTTTTCGTATTTCCAAATTAGTCTATTAAAAACTTGTTGCCATTTCCATATCAAGTTTGCCTTTCCCGCTGCGATCAATAGTAATGATATGTTGCCGTGCTGCGATTTTTAGTTAGAGTTTCGCTAGTGTTTGGACCACTTTTTTTTTATGAATATAGTATGCATAATAATATGTGTGATATAAAATGTTGTCCGTCACTTTTGCTTTTCGATCGATACGGATTTGATTATGTAGATTTTTCATCGTGGCTGGAAATGTAGATGGGCTGCAAAAACACTGTGCTAGTGTGACGAAAGCCAATGCAGAGGATTATGACGCTGATGGGGGCCTGGGCGATGGTCAAGACCTGAGGCCACTTGATTTATTTTTTGTCAAGGAAAACCATTTGAATTTTTCAGATAATTTTTTATGTGTCAGTACACATATTATTTGGTTATACACGATCAGTTCGAAACTTTCGAAATTTCACTTGCACTTTTTTATATGAATTATTAGCAGTCGTATTTTATTTATTGATTATAATTTGCATACCTCTCTGTCAGCTGGACACATGCCGTTCAAAAGCTTTGAACAATTAATTTTTTTTCGTAATTAAAGTATCCGGTTTATAGATTAACACTAATTGCTGATCATTTGTCTGATGGTACAGGTCATAAATTGATCGTATGTTGATTGATTTAGTGGAAATACACATAATTGATCGCGCACATTGCTTGCACATCACTAATGACTAAAAAGTTACGTCTAAACACGTTTATCGATCATAGTTTCACGTCATTAAACGTGTCGTTCTGTCCACTGATCATTTAGTTACACGATTCAAAATGATGGATTGATTATTTTGCAGATCACAATAGAATTCCCCTAAGCAAGATCTCACTTGGCAACAAACGAATTTTTTCCCCTTCAACAAATCACTTAAAATTCACGCCATGCCAAAACCATTTTCATTTACACATTTATAGCAATTTCTTCACAATCACTTCTGACTTACCTGATACAATTCTCTGGATCGCCATCGCAATCGGTATTACAACGGAATCGTTCCCAGGATAGCCATCCCATTGGCGGCGTCCGGGCCAAACCATTGTCAAGGGCACTTGTTTGATTGACTAAACTAAATAATCCAATTAGTGCTACGAATATTCCTAGTAATATCACAGAAAATTTCGGTGGTCCGCTGTTATAAATCATCTTGAAGAAATTTTCGAAATTTTATCTGTCGCTTTATGATAGTCCTTGATCAATGATCCAGTATCGAATATGCACAGTTGCGATCGAATAGACTAATCCCTGATTTCGATCTCAGGTCCACCTGCAAACAATATATTGTTAATAATCGATATTGTTAATAATCTTTCTAAAAATATATACAACAGATACTTGAACGTATCTTATTTCGATCAATTATCACAAGACCACCAGACGAATAGATATTGAAAGTATCTTTTCATTAGTTTATTTTATCTTGGGAATATGTTCGAACGAAAAACGATAGGAGAAAAATTGAGCTTTACTTCTTAACAGTTTGCGTGTTGTCTGAGATCTGTTATGGCTATATTGTGTTGATCAAGACGAGGACAGTATATGCTGCTGCTGCTGATGACTACTGCTGTTGCCGCGGTTGCTGTATCGAGTCGCTACCGACGGAACGACAGAAAATCATTGGACCAAACTGTGCCGTCACCGTTGCGCCGAGTTCGAATACGAAATTCAGACGTATGTAATCGCGATCTAAGCAAGATAGATACTACGTCGTCAACGCGATCTGACTACTTAACTATCTCATGGACACACTGAACTTAAGGCACACCACAAACTGACAACGACATCCACTATTCGCCCCGTCTTAAAAGCTTAGTATAGCTGTAGGCCAAGACTAGTTGAAAGAGATCACCACTCGATCGGTTAGCCTTATAATACACTGGAAGCGGTTGCTGATAGCTTTCCTCTCAACTAACATTTCGCTCAGTATCTTAACTAGCTAATAAAATAGAATGGCGTTTCGGTGGCTACCATTTGAAGCGGGTTTCCGTCTCCAGGAGAAAGACCAATGACGCCAAAAATACAAACCGGGTGGCTTTGGATAAAGTGAAGTGCAGCTGCCTTAGCGACGGTTTCCTAGATAATTGAAAAACTAAATAATGTGTGCAATTACTACACAGTCTGTTGGCTAACTTAATTTGTTGTGGCTTACCATGCCCACAGACGCGACGCAAATTTTAATCTTATAGTCGCTTATCACAATTGAATCGAGTATACTTGTAATTTTCAAGCCACATACAAGCCAAATCTCGTTGAACTCTAAAGTTCGTCACGAAAACAAAGGAAGACCACAACAAACGCTGTATCAACTACAAGATCAGCGTATGACTTCAACTAAAACATTCATTTCCTTGTTCATGCACTAGGAAGCTCATGGTTTAGATAAATTCCTTCAAAACTGCAAGCAAATCGCTTTGCCTTATCAAAATTCAACTTAAATCCACTCCACCATCACAATCTCAAGCTTATCATCATTTTCATTGTTGCTAGACCACTTGCCGAGAATCTTTTAAACTAAGCATAGGATGATTGTAAGATCATCGCACATGTCACATCATAGCTAGTGAAAAAAAAACTCGGGAAATATTTATTATTGTCGTAATATCTAAAGATACTTTGCAGAAAATTCAATTAATAATTACTTTTGTTTCTATCTCTAGGATACTTTGTGCAAATGAATGAATTAATAGATGAATGGCAAAGAATTGCAAATGGTAATGATGATGATGATTGTCAAGTTTTCGTTTAGTTTTGCTTCTTTTTACTGCCATTTTTCGTTTGCTTTGTTTCGCATCAGCTTCAACGTTTGTACGGATTGTATGCTACTCTCCCAGTAGGAGACATTAAGCGGATAAAGTGTATCTTTTTGAAAGGGAAATCTTTCAATTGAAAACGTCTTAAGTATGGCACTGTTTGTTCGATGATAATGTTTTGTGATGATTGAGATGTTATGCTTAATAATATGAGAGTTACAAGTGCTGACTTGAGATTTTTACTTGTTAAATTTTTTTTCGAAGGTGTTGTTTTTCTGTGTTTCAGTGGTATGAAATAATCATTGGTAAATATTACAAGTAATCATGCACGTAATTGTGATGTCCAAAAACAACGTTTGCAATGTGCTTTTATTCTGAGAAAGTGAAATTTAGAACACACAAAAATAAAGTATTTTAGAACTGTTAATAATGAACTGGGTTTGGCTGGAGATAAATGTTTTTCGGTAAGATATTACGGGTTTAATCAAATATAAAACCAAATTAAGTTGTGATATGTGCAGTGAATGAGTATAACCTTAAATGGATTGTTTATATTCGATATGGTTTTCCAGAATTTTCATTGGCTATGCATTATTTCGGTTGATTTTAATAGATGTTTCGGGTAATATCATTTGTTTTTGCAAAATTTAAGGATTTATTTTCATAATAAAACAAATAACCTTAGTAATCAAAATATTGGCCATCGTTAGCTACAACCTTTTCTCATCTTTCTGTGAAAGAATGGATTCCACGTCAAAAAAAGCTTTCTGTATTCAAGACAAATTTTCACCTGGTACGAAAGTTCTGTGTGGATCGAAATAAGTGATGATCCGAACGGGTTAAGTCCGGTAAATACGGTCAGTGAGATTATCATATTCAACGGTTTCCAAACACTTTTGATTTATTTTTGAAATCAAACAAGGCGTACACAAATAAAGTAGAACACTCGCATTACAGCCTAGTCGCCTAATAACATTTACATTTCGCTGCAGTCCTGCCCCCGTACCCGCTTTGTGAGCACGACGATCGTTTGCCGAGCAGCTTCAATTTGATCGTACTGATTAACTCTAGCTTGGCAAGTCGGGCATGCGGATCGCATTACTCTTTGGCGACCGAATGCAACAACGGCGAGAGTCTAAACACTCCCTCGATACGTGGCCTTCCCTTGTATAATTTCAGCACCTTAACCTACTGCGCCCTGTCAACGCAGAAACATGCTCCACTCCTTCTATTCTCACATATGCCAGGTCTGGCTCCAAACAAATGTCGCTACTGATACCCTTGCAGCATCCAAAATGCGCTCCATCTTCACCAACACGGCGCAGGAAGCAGGAAGCAACTTCTCCTCGCCCTAGCAGCTTGTTTTCAAACGACTAAGGAGTGGTAGAAACCTATAGACTTGCTTTCGCCGTGAGCCCGCCTCCGAATTTCCTCCCAGAGACGACTTTCAGAATCCGAGGGTTAAAACTCTGCTTTTAGTTCCTGTACCAACTCATCCTAATACCTAACTAGTCCGCGATTGGTTCTGAGCCGTTGGGTTCGATTATTCCAATTGGATCACATTGAAGTCACTGGAGTCACATACGATCCATACCGGAGTTTCATTCCGGCGCATTCCGCATTGAGACGGCGGTCTCTCTTTTTTCTCTCTCCATCTGATCTGGTAGTCAGATGATAGTTAGACGTATAGACGTCAACTTGGAGCATGGGGGTATGTTGCTTCCTAATTTAAAATTTAATTGTTCAAATTAAAAAAAAATTCTTTGTTTCGCCCGTGTATCACATATCAAGTGTTTCGTTTGGTGGTCTGCAGTGTGTAGTGATGTTGCGGTAGACCTTGTTTGTTGTTGATTAATTGTTTTTATGTGTTACAATTCATGGTTTGTTACCGTTTAAGGTTCATTGCAATTTTGAAAATTCTGTTTAAAACATTACTTTATATACGTTTTACTTAATAGACAAAATTTTTAATATTCGCCCCTTTTTGGTAGTTTTCCGATACCATGCAACTGTTCTATGTTGTAAAAGTTTCACAAAAGATTGTCCCTAAAGTGTGCAGTCTTAGGTGATAGTATATCCAGTTTTTCAATTTCGGTTTGAAATTACATTACGTAACCGAATCTTTGATGGTAATAATAGGTAGTCAGATTCGTTTGATCATTGGTTGCCTTGGTCGTGTGATTTAAGATTCTGTGATTTAAGTTTACAAAAACCGAATGCTAGCAGTGGGTCTTCCAATATGTTGTCCGATTGTAGTAATGTGGGACTGGACATAGTATTTGACTGCTACTTCTGTACTTTGTAGCGAGGTTGCTACTGGTAGCCATAATATTGCGAATCTCACACGGCGGTCTTGGCATGCACAGGATCCTGAGTAAGTTGTCTGAAAGTCATTCTGATGCAAAGTTTAGCATTTACATGCACAGGCCACAGACGTTTATTGTCGAGATCCACTTTGATTAGCAATAAGTCAATTTTATATTCATCGGCTTGGAAGAACACGTCAATGTATCGTATTGCCAAAAGAATGGCAGCTTGACGTGCAGCACTGCAGTCAGATTGCTGCTGCCATCCTGTTTTTCATCAGGGCTGCTGATGTCCTCAAAGCTGTACAGTCGTAGCGTTTCCAGCAGAGAAACGAAGGTACATTTAATAGAATGTTATCGGTTTCTTTGTGAAATATGCTTCAATTGGACATGTCGAAGAACGTGGAAATAGGAAATCAACTAGATATGTATGTGGTGTTTGCCATATATCGATAGTCTTTATTTTTGACAGTGTCAATTCAAACGCACTTGTTTCGATCAAATTGAATCTCTCATCTCGATCAAATTGAATTCACTCATTTTGGAAATCTGTATTTTTCTTATTTTTTGACATAACACGCGTCGGGCTCCTGAAGAAGTCTTCTCAAACACAATGCTCGTGCGGCTTATTTAGAATTCAATTGAGTTGCCACATGCCCTTTGAGTTAGATCCACACTGAAAGAAAAATCTTGGTGAAATCAACAATTTTCCTTAGTTGTTTTTGCGTCAACTACGGGCTATAGTTAAAACAACCATAAAAAAATAGTTGATTACTTGTATGCACCATGACTCGTGGTTGATAAACAACGTCCGTGGTGCAAAAAAAGCAAGCAACCACAAACAATGGTATTCCAACCATATACATAGTACGAAATATAGGCAGGGGAGGCGTGAATGCCGCAGTTGAATTTGGTGAATCACAATTCAGCGACAATGTCGCTGTCAATGCAACCAAGGCACCAACCAAGTTCATTTTTTTTTCTTTTGTATTGCTAAATCCTGTTGTACGAGGATTAGGTTGGCTTATCACAATACACATCAGCCATCGCTTGTCTATTCCACCAGACCATTCAACCTAATTCAAACAGATTTAATTCAACCTAGTGGTGATGCCAACCTATGGTAGGTATCACCGCTAGCGGTGCGGCAAAATTAGAAATTTGGCAAATTCTGCCGCTGCCGCAAATTCGGCCGCAGCCATTGTGCGCGTTACCATACAAAACAGTGCATTCTAATTTTTTGACTGCGCTTTGCCGCAGCCCACTGCTTTGCCACAGCGGAAAACGCTGTATTGTGAACAAAATAGCGTCATACAACGTAATATAAAGGCTTCACAGCATAACATGAATATGAATTATATCGAACAGCAAACCGAACGCAATTTTGCCATGTATCATTTGAAACTTCTATGATAGAATAGGAGTATGAGTATGAAGAGTATGAAAAATCAACAGTTTTCCTTAGTTGTTTTTGCATCAACTAGGGCTATAGTTAAAACAACTATAAGAAAATTGTTGATTACTTTTATGCACCATGACACGTGGTTGATAAACAAAAAAAATTTCATTCGGAGCATGAAAAGCGTCCAAATGTTGAAACCATTCTACTTTGCGTAGAATAATTCCAAAGACGTTGCTCACTGAATTACGTTTGTTGAAATCAACTATTGCAAAGTAGTTTAAGTACCATAAAAACTGTTGATAATTCGAAACGTTGAAGTTTGAACTATTTTTCGTGGTTATGAAACAATTAAAACAGTTGATTTCATGAGCCTTGCGATATTTTTTGTATAACCAGAGCCAACTACTTTTATATCGTTAAATTAACTATATTAACATAGTAAAAATAACTATTTTCCGTAGTTCGTTTAACGATTTTGAATGAATCGTTGCAATACTATTAAAAATAGTTGAACCAACCAAGAGTTTTTCTTTCAGTGCATAAAAGCAAACGTAGGCAACCAATTAATCGTCTATTACTGGATTTTATAGTGTACGAATTTTATAAACCACCTTGCTTATATGCCCTAAACTACACAGCTTCATGTGTATTTCTTTTTTTCGTCATGAAATCTGGAGTTTCTTCTTCTATAAGTTAATAAGTTTTAATAAGTTTTATCCTATGTCTTCAAGAGCTGACCTAAACAAAAGAACATTTGAAATGTTTGTTAGTTTATTAATTCAATTA
Organism: Nemotelus pantherinus; assembly: GCA_963978885.1. Classification (NCBI taxonomy): domain Eukaryota; kingdom Metazoa; phylum Arthropoda; class Insecta; order Diptera; family Stratiomyidae; genus Nemotelus; species Nemotelus pantherinus. The sequence continues at coordinate 9,808,801 of OZ022266.1, forward strand.
CAGAATGCACATCTTTTTTCTGAGCGCTCAGTAGTCAGTACACGCAAAAATATTAAATTAGACCTAATCACCCAACTGATCTGCACACCATATAAAGAATTGCATTACAAATTTCGTGTAGGTACCTAGAGTGATGCATGTTTATGGAAGCATGCGTTGCTCCTCGAAGCGCAGGTGAAGGTTGTCCAAGCTAAATTAAAATGTAGTCAATTTATTTATTTATAGTTCGCATAATTGCGTATTTGAGCGAAGTCCGCGATGAACCCAAAGTTTGTCAGAGGGCGCACATGATTTATTGGAAGTAATTCAATTTTTCAGGTAAACTCTAAAAACATTCGAAAGTAAATTTTAATGTTTGCATCAAGTGTCGAAATTGTTGGCATAATTAATATATAAATACATTATTGGTCAGATAAAATAAGAAGATACCGAAGATTTCATTTTGAATAGTCTATAATACCTCACGAAGATACACTAACCTGCTCAAATACTTTGTACAACACAGATTTTTTAAAACGATTTCGAATGACATCAAAACATACATTTATGCAAGCAAATGACTGCCCGGAAACCAGAAAAAAGAGAGAAAAGAGCATTCTAAACTTCACAACTGGGTTAAAACATAGATGCTCCAAATCATTTCGAAATATGTCACCGAAAATGTTTAATTGTTCGAAATACCGTAGTCATAATATAGCAAAGATATTTCCGCATATATTTTTCACATGACTAAATCCTCACAGCACACCAGTACTTTATTTTACAATTCTGCAAAAAATACAAATTTTCAACAAAATTTATTAGCCTGCTGGTAATCTAAGTGTCAAGAAAACCCAAAAATTTAAATTTTAATAAGAAACATATGCAACAAGACTGAAACTTAAAGAGTCTCAATAAATGTTTCCACTCAGCACCTTTCGAGTTTACGCGAAACAATGGAACGATCGTATGCCGGCTCCTAAAACTCGCGAATAAAAAAATGTCCAAAAAAGCACTAACCGCAAATCACGGCTTTTGTCTTTATTTTGTAAGTTGAAAGAATGCGATTAGCATTAACTTAAAGAGCACACACATGGTGCCCGGAGGAGACATTTAGCGTCGTGTTTTTCCTCTGGTTTGTATTCGGTTGCGTCAACCGTCACTCGCGCCGAATAGTCAGATTGAGTAAAACTTACACGAAAATCAACCGAAAAAGAAAACAAATGAAAGATTGTAATTTTCGTCTGGCTTTGTATTTCAATTAGCACAAGACTATGTAAGATATTTGTTCCGGAACAGTGATGAAGGATTTAAGTTGACTATGTACCGAAGCGGTTTGATGATGTCTTCGAGGAAAATATAATCACTACGAGAAAACTATCTCATTAGACAATTTTTTGTTTCTAAGTTCGAGCGTTTTGTTTGAGTTCGATAATTAAGATGTCGACCATGTGATCATGTAAAGATACCCTCAAGGGCGGAAAGTTATCAAATCAAACTAGCAACTGGTCGCGTTTTGAGCATGAGTGTTCGCAAAATCACGGCCAGCCCATAAATGGCTCCAATACAATCACGAACTTGTGATTGAGAAATCCAAAAAGCTGTGAACCCCTTAAATTTAACACCACCACGGACCAAAAGTATCTTTTGTCAAAAAATTAACTTGAACGAATACTATTTGCAGTAAATTGGATGAATACAATCATTACGACTCGTAAGAGACTATGCAAATTACAATACAAGCGAGCACAATACGACACCCAAAGTGGCAAATATGTAGAATGTGACAAAGCAGCATGCATAACACAACTTTCACATTTGTCCGGCCGTAATTTATGCATGTGACAGTGGTGGCTCTGCAGGAAGCGCACAATAACTGGTCATCGTCCGTAATGAAGTTGGCTGGACCTTCATTAAGAAAGCACATTCACACTAAGAAGGTGGCAGCTCCTCCACATAGATACTTACACCTTTGGATAGATTGTTTTAAGCTTTTAATTTTTTGTATCTAATGGAAGTATTTTAATGGCATTATGTCACCATGTTCGGAATACTAATTGGGTGCTTGGGTAGTCCAGATTTGGTGAAATCCATCAACCGTGTCGTCAGCTATTTATAAAGAATCATAAATTGAAAAAAAGGTGCGCATGGAGTTGTAACTGTAACTGCGCCGGACACTTTATAAAAGATGGATTTCAGCGATCGAGTTACAAAAGGTCTTAATGAGCCTAAGAAAGAGCCAATTGAAGCATCTAAATGGTCTATAAAACAGCAAGATGCTTTTAAAAAAATCACTTTTGCGCCATCTTAACTGTCAACAAAACCTTGAAACATTTTTTTTGAAATTTGTATCGTCCACTAAAGGAAATAAATAATTTATTTTCTTTAGGTGAACAAAATGAAAACAATACGAACTAAATCAGAGAGCATTGGAATTTCTCACACTGACAAGTGTATGTTTCTATTGCCAAACAATAACTGAAATTTACAAAACTTAGCCTACAAACGACTTGAAAATTTCAGATCGCTGCTGCAATCCGATTAGTGTGTTTTTCTCTTCGACTATTGCTCGATTACAACTACAACGGTTAAAATTTATTGTAAACCATTGTATGTCCGATTTTACATAACCTCATGCAAACCCATTTTCGATTGATGCAACACGACCAATATATATATATATGGAAATGACCATATAGATGCAATACATCAGCCTGAAGATATTCAAACTAAAGATACATATCTGTGGGAAAATGTAGCAATGTGCTGGATGAAAACCTAAATCGATGTCAGCAGAGCCAAGGCACCAGCAGCAGCATCAGTAGCATCAAACGATGCATAATGCGACCAATAAAAAGCCCGTAACTATTATGGAATGACTGTTCGAATTTTCGTGAAGTTAAAGAGCGACAGTGAAACAGTAACAAATTGTGACATAAACACTGATCTGGATCGAGTTTGCTTCGTGTGTAATTGACTCTGGTTTAATCGTAGGCTTTTAACTTGGCATCTGTGTCTAATGTTGATGTCTATGCTCGCGACATATTTGATGATACTGTTTCGTAACAATTTTCCAAGATGTACCTTCATTAAATGAATATCTAATGTCAGTTGAAGATTTGAAAAGCGATGGCCATCTTAGATAGGAACAAGTAGCATCACATTACATATGATTTCGTCTATATTTTTGTTGCAATAGGAATGCAGTATTTCTAGCTCAAATGTATTTAGATTGGAATGTTAATATCACGTGCATTTTTTAAAAGTAGCAAAACAGCAGTAGATTTGGCATGCTGACGAAAATAAAATTGAATATATGGCGGATTTAAGAGAGTCATAGAGGTTGATTTAGAACATATTTGAGTGATTTTAACTGACCAAAGTTACAAAAATTAAATAAATAATTAAAACAGATGCAAAAATGGTGTTATGAGGATTTTTGTGATTATTCATTCAGTATTTTGTCAGTATCTTTATGTCACGACTACGTTGAAAACAACATAGTCAACTGTTCGTCCTGACGCTATATTGAAATTAGGATTGATCCCTTATGCCTGACAAATTGGATCACCAGAAGACATTATTTCTCGGTACCAGATTATCATAGTGGAGGGCCTTGCGTATCACAAGGGGTGACATTAAGAGTACTTGGAAAATCGGATGAGGATGGATCCTAAGAAATGTATCTCCGCAGGTGGCAGCATGATTTTTCGTGGCCGGATCTCATGAATATGCAATAAGATAAGACCTCACTGAATGATCATCGCTTCCCAGTTTTATCTGTATCTATAGATTAAAAGCTCCTGGTAAAGAGAAGATACGACAGAAACACTGATTAGGTTGAATTCAATTGTGTTTTTTTTTATTTTAGTGATAGAGTAAAACCTCCGAACTCAATAGAATCTCGGTGGAGCAGATTAGGTAGCTAAGCAAAGACCTGCTCGATCGCGCCAAAACGATTCCTTGATGGAGCCGAGAGCTAAAGAAGTTCAGAAAAGATTCCCGACAATTCGTCAATTGAGCTTATAACAATAGCGCAGAGGATGACTGGCACCACAACTCAGCACAAATCGCTGAACCCAGTGCGCAGCCGTTGCGCTGTCGTCCTCTGAACAATGGTTCGTTACAACGGCCACGACGCCCACTTGGTACGGTGCGCGTCCATGGAGAGCCAAGACTGTCTTGCAGTGACATCTCCAGCAGCAAGGTACCAGAAATTGGGATCTCATCGGCTACAAAAATGTCCCGTTATACCCTATGTCGAAATACGCAAACCAATTGGACTGCGAAATGGTATTTCCTTAAGAGATATATGGCATTTAGCGGCAAACACTTTAGCAGGACTAACTAGGGAATTTATAGCCGCTTGACTATCTGCAAGAACTGCGAGAATACATATATTAACCCCGAGCATTTGATTATACGAAAACAAGTCGATTGCCTAAAAAATAACCACCACTTCTGCCTACAGGACGCTACAATAAAATGGAAGACTAAGAAGCAGGCTTAAATCCACATCAGCCGAGTATACCTATATCGCTAACGACTTTATTATTCAGCTTCGAGCTATCGGTTTGGCAGCATCATTTCACTCATCTCTACTACGAATACGAGTTGTAAACTTTAAATCCATTAGAGTGTCCACAGTTATGTTTTGAAAGTTCACTGGAGTGAGAACTCCCTCAAAAGAAACACTCGCGTGGCCAAACTCTGTTCTAGTTCATGCTAGTAATGGTTAAACCATAGCGGTATAAAGCCATACCACAATGCGAGGCTGCAAACGCCAACTCACTCTCATGGCTCTTGTGGTATCAAAAGTCCTCCGCATTTTTTTTTTACGTTTTCATTACATAGCTTCAAGTTAAGAACCAGGCCACCATAGTTTCTTTGGATGGGCTGCACGCTGCCCTACCTGCAAGGCTGAGAGTACTGGTAAAGGTTTTAATCGATACTCTTCGCAGGAATTTTCAGAGAGGATCTGACCAGGGATTGGAACTTTAGCCAGCCCGATCTTTCCCTGTTAATAGAGGCTACCTGCACAGTTAACTACGGCCGCCCACATTTGAAGACATATACCTAAGGTCAGAGAACGAACACTTTTGGGTAACCATCCAGCTAAGCAGGACATGCGCATGTCGGCCTCCGACTATAGTAACGCCAAGGATTGTCCTTCGGAATGAAATGTGGATGGTCCCGCCACTACTTTCTCGGCGTTGTCATAGTCTGAATTTGTACCATGAACGTGTGTCATAGAATATATGTAGACATTTATGATATTCTTGGCGACAATATAAAGGCGTTATCGGTCTGTATCCGTTGATACGTAAGCTCGTAAACATAGTTGCTTACAACCCATGGTTCTTGCATCAAAATTAGCTTCTTGCCTGTCTTTGACAAGTAAATGTTACAATAAAACTATGGCTGCCCCTTCTTTATATTTTTAAGCAACTGCAAACTGGTTTTTAATTTTTATGACTGCGGGATAAAGCTATTTAGCATCACCCATAACGAAATAAATAATTATACACGTCTGTAATTTTAATCCTAATTTGGAACATAGCTACAATGACCCTCAACTATCTTGGAAAGAGGTTGTTTATCTTCTAAATTGTTGAATCGAATAAAACACGGAAAATTTGTCGTCGAATGAAACATATAACACCCAACTCGATGACAGTACTTTAAACTTGCACTAGCAAACACAGAATGGACACCATCCACAGTAAATAAAGATTAATTGTAAAAGATATTCTTAATATATTCAAGTTGTGGGTCATGAGAAATTACTTCCAGTTCATGAAAAGACAACTAGACTTAGAATTTTCATTGTTGGCAAAATGATGTACCCCAAATCATTTCAAACGTAACACCCACCCATAATATTATAAATACCGCAGATTACATCTTTTTCCTTTCATCAAAGTAACAAACTTTTCCCATTCTCCTCCTCACTCCTGCACTTCAATAAAAAAAGCGAGCGAAATAATTAGCCTAAAATCGGTAACAAATGATTTTTATCTCCCGACACTTTCACTTAAATATCAAACAAACACGAAAAAATACAAACTCAATGGCAAACGCAACAATTCAAACCTTGAACAATGCACCAACGACACGTATACATACTTCGACGTAATTGAGTTGAATCTTGAGGAATGCCACTGTCGCATTCGAACAGTTCATCATACTTAATTCACCTGATTACTGTCATCATTGTGTAGGCGATGCATACTTCATTTCTCTCTGTCTCTCATTTCCATGTTGCGATCAGTGTAATAAAAAAGATGACCGAATTATGCAATCAGACGACGAACCAAGTATCTTTTTCCATCTGTCTTCCCAAAAAAAAAAAATCTTTTTTCAAATGAAATTGTGCTGTAAGTGATTGCCGGGCGTGTAAGTTTTGCTTTCATGCACAATTGACAATCGTAAATGCATGCATACATAATTCGAATTGGAACAAGTCTGGCGGAAAATTAATTGATGCGCAACTTGATGAAGTTGTTGAAAAAATATGCCCTCAAGGAAATATGGCATATTCGCCAATTGCGACTGCAGGTAGCGATTATTGAAAACTTCGATTGTATATTTGATGAATGACTTTTGCAGAAAAAAAACTGTTCCTCTCATTGATTCCAAAATGGCCAGCTAGTGATTAAAGGTTCCGCACGAAAAACGCAAGCATGTTGATTGAAGAAATTAAGAGTATGTGTTATTTAATATTGTTTATTATTTTTATTGTTGATATAGTGGTCCGTTAGTTTGTGAATGGTAGATAAGAGATAGATGGAGGTCGATTGTATTGATTTAGTTGTTGGTTGAAGGTTAATTCATTTCTTTTTATGTATCAGGCTGTTTTTTCGTCGTCTAAATTTTACAGAAAGTTTATCCGTAAGCGATTTTTTGCGACAAATAAAATCCAAACAAAATCGGTGTGACTTTGTTGTCTCTAAATGCATCTTAAATATATGTAGTAAATAAACAAAAGCATGAGTACATTTTTTTTTGAGGAAATTGCTTGAGAAAGTGAATCAGTTGAAATCATCAGGTCCTCTGGAGAACTATGAATTTTTTTTCTTCGTTTCTTTGTGTTGTAATTTATTGTGGTCATTTACTGTCGATTGCTCACGGCTATTATTATTGATTTATATGGATGTTTGTTGAAGTGTTTGTTTAGTGGGAGTGCGAGCAGAGTGTTTGCTGCCTTTGTTGATTGACTAAATTAGATCAGCTTCGAATGATCGGATTAAAAACGGTGGGAATTTTTTTCGGCATTTGTATTTAGCAGCATTGAAAAATGAAAGTTAATTGAACTTAGTTTTTGGTAGATTTTTTTCCTTCTATTTGATTTTCCGAAATCGGTAATAACTATTATTCCGAACGATTCGAAATGTGTTGCGTAATTAGTGAAAGTGCAGCTTAGTTTCAATGACCATTTAGAGATATACATATGTCCTAAGTCTGATTTCTGCATGCATTCTATGAGTATCATTTAAAATGGAGTCATCTACACCGCACGACTGCGTCCATAAAAATGACGACTAATTACCGACCTGGACACAGTCTGAATGTGCCTCCCAGCAATATTTTAATTAAATACTCATATTTGCTGTTTACATAGGTTTTATTCAAATTAAGTATTCAAAATATTCGAAGAATTGCGGAAATTGTGCACCGCCTGTTTATATGTGTCGCTGATAATTTTTGCAAGGATAAAAATGCTGATGGAAGAGGAATTATTAAGCTATTTTAAGTGGAATAGGAATCATATGCCTATGAAATAGTCCCAATGAAATTGGACTAAAAAATCTAATGTCTTTTTAATTTCTACTGGACCAGTCCGCTGTGATACGAGGTCATTTTTCCGTTGATGCTTAAGTAGCCGAGTGAGTAGAGCACCAGCTTCTAATTCAACCATGACTACACATCGTGCTTCGAGTGAACCAAGCTTGCATACATTACTAACTTATTGTATACATTACCAACTTCAACCCCCGCACTCGACAAGGGCTGTAGTAGGGCCCTTTTACATTTTTCCATTATTCAGTTAAAAATCTCACTTAATCTTGCTTTGTTCGTGAGAAACAATGTAAAGATTTTTCAACATCCATCATATTCTGTGGAATATTGAAGAGGCTTGCTTACCCAATCAGCGTTCCGTTATCATCAGACGATGGTGGTAGTAGAACGTGCAAAAACTAAGAAAATTCATCAGCTGTAACGCTGAAGCTCAATGTCTGCATTAGCTCTTGGTAAAACCACGTTATCCTGTTAGTGATTCCAAAGCAAAGTAATCGAACGACTACGCTTTTTGGGTCTAGTGTGTGGAGTAATTACTTCCAAAACACAATTTACCCCTTATTATCTTCTATTCAGAGCTAGCAGAACTCAAATTACGGTGCGCTATCTCTCTTCCGAACCTCGTTTCGAGCCAGGGACCTCACATACTAGGAGCCAGTGCTCCATCCACTAGACTACACGAACTTCGCAGAAACTCTTAGAATTACGAAATCCAGTTAGAGTATAGTAAAGTATGTAATCCAGTACTAACAATAATTCAGCAGCCACAGCAGTGCCTGTTATTGGCAAGAGTTTCCTAAAATGTAAAATAAATTTAAGCTCTGCGAAGAGTTTTTCCTGGGCATTCAGAGGATTCTTTCAAGATTAACGGGCCACAAAAAGAATAACCCAGTTTTCACGGATTTCAGGGTCCAATGTCATACATACTGCCTCCCTGAAGTAACGTAGTTATTCGAGAACTCCATGGCTTCTCCCCCCGAAGAGATGAAAAAGCATCTTCGAGTGACACGGCATTAGCCTCCTCGAAGTCTTCCACGTCAAAACACATACAGGCACATCGAAATGGCTGAAAGTTGGGCTTTCATATTTAGACAAGCAGATCTATAATGTGACGGCCATCGGCCAATCAGTGTACTAAATGCAATCGCAGAAACCGCGCATAGAAATGGCTCAGGACCACAATGGCCAGCAATTTGGAGAGATCCATCAAGCAATTTCCACGCACAAGTTCGTTGCGTTAAATGGAACGGGCTACATAAATTGCAAGAAAAACGGTTATAGAAGCTGTCCACGTCACCCGAGAAATTTAAGGAAGTCGTTTTTCAGTTCCTGGCCCTCATCCACAAACGACTACTCTCAATGATGCAAGACGTGATGGCTAAAATGGTACAAGGAATTTTCGTAGCCTGAACCGACCAAAATACATTTTTCAATAAAAAAAACGAGTCACACTAACAAAATTTCGATATTTAAAGAGGACATTAAATTCCGTCCTAAATAATAAAAGTGAGCTGATCCAATTTTCGGAAATATTTGAAAGTTCGTAACTTCAGTCAACTTCGATTTCCCAATCACATCTTATACAAGAATTATAGGGTGGCTTGTGGGGGACAAAGAACTGCAATTATTGTGAAAAGAAAACACAATTTTCTCCCAACTCCTATCCTTAGGAGTATAGAAACTATCCTCATTAAAGTACAAACAAGCCTTTTTGAGTTTATTGTGAGTTAATTTACTTAAATCACTTAAAACCTTCGTGCACCTTTCGATAACGCAGGAACAATCTTCCTAGAAGGAGACCTCAACGCCTCAGACAGGAGACCTCAACCACCTCAACCATTGGACAACTGTGAGAAGTAGCCGAGCTGCACAGATTCAAAACCACAATTCTGCCTGAACGTCGCCCATGATCCAACATATTTTGGACATAATAGCAGCAAAGTCCTAGACACAGGGCTGTGGTGCGCAATCCATCAAAGCATGCAAATAAATGTCCCCTACTCTTACTTAATAATACAGGCAGAAGAGCGCAAAACGATCATTGTTCAGGTGAAGAATGAGTGATACATTACGAACTCCCTATGTCAATCAATGAATCAAGGCCGGAGGTACAGGTGAAGATTTCGAGTAACGAAAAGCGAACTGGCAAACCAGCGCTATACGCAGTCGAATAAACTAGCTCGCAGCATCGAGCCTGACTCAAGCACACTGTGGTAATTGTCCAAACTTAAAAACGGAAAACAAGCCGATTATCTAAGCAATCTATGGATTTCAAGGTCTAAAATACGATTTCTCAGCCAAAACAAAATGATTTACTGATCCTTTGGAGCAGTAGTTTCAAGTCAACATGTAATCGGGACGAAGAGCTTGTCAAAGAAGAGGTCATTGAGCGCCTAAGAGACTTGCAAACTCTGATTTTCGGGAGAGAACAACTATAAGACTTACTTATCTGCACGAAGTGAATAGCTTGATCATTAACCAAAATCTACTTGATTAAATCTGAAATCCGGAAGCAAATGCCAAAACAGTTATTAAATTGCCCGTAAAAGTCTTAACTTGCTCGCAAATAAACATAAAAAACATATTTGGGTTTCTTTGACGCATACTGTACGTTTGGGAGAGTTTCCTCCCATTTTCAAAGCTCGAGCCCATTCAATAAAATTTTAAATTTTAATAAAAGGTCAATTACATTATAATTATTTTCAGTTTAGCTATGCGAAATTAAGAAGGTTAAAGCTATCGCAATAAATAGAACACGTTTAGTTGCAGATGAGTAAAAAAATATTTTCGTTTAACGCATTATTAATGATTTGAATTTTTCTAACTTAAATAGATTATAGTATTTAATATCACAGCTTAAGTTAAGTGCGCTACACAAAAGTCAAAACTCAGTTCAAAATTTAAAAAAAAAACCTTAAAATTACGAAACACAAATGCTCATCAATTCATAGCTCTGGCAACTCCATCACCATCATCAACTATAACCAAATAACATGTTCAGGCCCCATAGAAACGACAATCTCCATAGATTAGAAAAAACATCATCAAATTATGCACGACGTCAGTGTGCTCTTGACTTAAATATCATCCACAAAACCAGTATGTCAATAAAACTGTAACACATCAATGGATCATAGGTACAAACGTGATAGAGAGTGGTGGTTGCAACGACAACTAGTCAATTAATTTCATTTGCTCCATATCGCCATGGCAATTCCTAGCCGAAAGGTCAGCTGAAATGAAAACGTGATTAAAAATATCACCACACTGCCGTTATAAGTGCACACTCCAGTTTGCAAGCAGATGCACAGCATGCGCCACCGAACCGTAATCTGCATATCTTTTGATATGGAATTGCATTCATTTGCGAGTACATCATGAGCTTAGTGCCGCAAATATCATCTCTGCTCATAGTTTTCATGGAAAAGTAATTTCCGAAGTGGTTTTGAAGGTAGATTAGTATGAGGTTTTCGGTAATTTGCTCCTGAGGCCGACAGAAGAAGCTAAATTGTTGGGGGAATAAATTATGCAGATCAGATCGGGTAATTATAAGTTAAGTATAGATATTTCGGTAGTTGTTTGACATTTGTGGAACAGTAACTGGTTTTCCCGATTATGCAAGGCGTGAATGACTGGAGCGGAAAACAGACTTTTCCTACAGCCAGTGTAGCACTATAGACACTTTCTTATTTAGCAGATATTATCAAGGTATAGTTGCTGCTTCAAGCTTGAAAGTGAAATGAGGTTTTATTTACGAAACGATTAAATTGATTTATTTTTGTAATTTGAATGTAATAAAGACTAGCAGGATTGGATTCAATGGCAGAAGTAACGACTGTAACGGCGATTTGTTAGAGGGAAACATTTTATCAAAATCACGACAATTTTTAGCTAACGCTCTTCTAAAATTTTGCTAATTTTTTTACAATAGAGTAAGACTATAAAAATTTATTGCGAAAAATTGTTTATTTTGAAAAAATAGATTGTACAAAAAGAAAACAAAAAAAAGAGGAATGCGACCGAAAAGAGACTGCGGATGGTCTTCCAAGCGATATGATCTGATGACGATGCTTGCTTGCTTATTATTATAGAAAAAGCTTACACATGAACATAAGTGTTCGCAGAATATTCAATATATACGTAAGCATTTTCTCTTGGAAAGTTATATTGCATTAAATAAATGAGCAATTTTCTATAAATAATGAGCCGAAATCAATCATTTCATATGTAGTCTGTCGTATGAAATTTGCATTAATTTACCACCTAATGTCAATTGTTTGCATATGACCAAGCTATGAGATAGCAAGATATAATTATATGAATATGTCATAAATAAAACAAGTTTAAAAAAATTGAATTAACATCAGATGCATGTGTGTATATCTTAATTGAGATAAAACCCTTCAAATTCACAGTAGATATAACTGATACCCAAAATTCATCTCTAATGCCGGGTTTCCACCAAAGAGACAAAACAAGAAACACGGACAAAAAAGGTGTTTTGTTTACTAAAACAGTTTTCAGAGACAAAAATGCTCGCGAAACTGTTCAGTTTTTACAAAACATTCGTGTTTTTGTTCAGAAAAACATGTTTTGTCCGTGTTTTTTGTTTTGTCTCTTTGGTGGAAACCCGGTATAACATTCCAAACACACAAAAACAAAAAACCCATAAACTTTCAACTTCCAACAGACAATAACAGCCCGCAGATACAGCTCACTACTCATTCCTTTCAAACCTAGTTACCACAATATTTTGCAATTTTCTCGAGTTCAGAATTGTTTTAGCGGCATCTGAATATCGCCGCATTAAAATTTCTCATTGACGAACAATCTGCCTAATAGTTTTTACCTTAATCGTGTCTCTTGTGTGGATTTATTCTTTTGCTTTGGTCTCTTCGAATCCGACCATCAAAAAGCAAAAACAAAAAAAAAACTTCTAACAATCACTTAGCTACTTCGCTAGATACAAAACTGCAGCTCTATCTGTTTGTAATGAAAATAGCGAGGACACTCGTGTACGCGTGTAGTATCTATTTATCCATTCGTCTGTGCTCGAGAATTTGCAAAATGACAGTAGATTTGAATTAAATCTTTCGTGCAAAACTTGTGGACGGCAAAAAACAATTATGGGAATCGGTAGAAATGTTCAGTTGCTTGCGTTGGAGTTGGTGTTGTTGTTAAAGTTGAGAATGCACTTTGAAGACATGAGAGGCTGGTGCTTTTGGAGTATGTTTGCAAGATGCAATACGAAACCGAAGTGGTGGAGTGTATGATGGACAAATTATGGGATATTGCGTTTCGTTGCGTTATCTCGTAATGTAATAGGATTGATATACCATTGAAATAAATTATGTAAAAACAGTGAGACGAAGGGAACATGCGTGATGATTTATTTAACTGCTAATGTACTATGCTACTGATGATAATGAAAAACTGCAGGTGTTGCTAAAGTTTTAACGCATCTTTGTAATTTATTGAAGTGCGTAGATGAAATATAATGTGTTGAGTAATAAATCTTTTAGATTCCCATGCGAATAATCTTTAGAAAATATTAATTTATCATTTTAATAGAATAGTTGCATACTAGATGAGCATGGCTTACGCAAGGGGTAAGTAATCTTGAGAAATTCATGAGTTTATTGCACTTGGGACTATTGGTTAGAAATTACTTGCTAGAACCTATCAATCGACATTACCAGCAGGTGTGACGCTAAAAAATTTTTAATTTTTGCATTAGATAGCACTGGAAGCAAGGGCCGATTGGTAGTGTTCGAAAACCTTTCAAAACGCCGTAGGTGTCTGAAATATTTCAATTTAGTATCACATATTTTTATGATTTGACTGATTTCTGACTATTCGAAAATATAAGATGGTTGTGGAAGAACCAATGCAGTGTGAAATCGTGCGTTATCGTGGTACAAAAGCCAAGATTAGTCTGCTCATAATTCTGGCCTCTTTTTGCGAGTAGTTTGGCGTGAATGACACATAAAACTTGAATAATATTTCTTGCTGACAATTTGACCCGGTGGAAGAAATTCATAATTCACATCACCACAGAAATCGAAGAAAACTGTTAACATCACCTTGATTTTCGAACGAATTTGGTATTATCTCTTCAGTTTAGTTTCATCTTTGGCACGTTATTCGCTCGATTGGTCGTTTATTTCCGGATATACATACAAGTCTGATCTCTAATAATGATGCGGCTCATGATGTGCTGGCAGTCAGAAATAATTGTTTCGCATATATTAAGCCGACGCTGTTTTTTCAACAAAAAAAGCCGGACAAGATTTGTCCCTTCTCTGGCACAAACATCTTTTAAAATGCTCTGAACTGATCGAAATAAAAAGTTCACAGTATCAGCCAGGTCTCTATTGTTAATCGACCATTTTTGATCTCCAAATCTTTGCTTTGTTTGTGCCATCAACTGATGATGTTTGTGGTTGGCTCGGATGTGGTCCGTTTTTAACGCTCTTTTTTCTCTGCCTTATTGAAACTGTTTCTACCACTTTTAAACATTTTTTTCTCGATCTAACCTAGTCACCAAAGCCTTCTGCAACGTACTTAACAGTTCTGCAGTTTAATGAATAGGTTAAATTTATTGTTTGATTAGTTGTGTTTAATAAGAAAAAAACGTGATTATTCTTCAAAATAGAATTGGATTTAGCATATTAAGAAAGAAAAAAAATCAGAAAATCTAAAGTCTGTCTTGCTTCGTTCACTGTAGTTGAAGAGCCGTCAAAGCCTAAAGACTCTGCTCCGTACACAAATTCTCGGTTGTGTGAATATAATAAAACCTGTTAGTCACTCTCTAATAGTAGTGTAATTTGTGGTAAGAAATTTTTTCAAAAGATTGAACAAAAACACTTTGTGCGAAAATGTAACAATTGTTGAAATAACCATACTGCCAACTACAGAGGCTGCCATCCCATGTAAAGAAGCGTACATCAATTCTTCCGAACAGCAAGTGAATTCTTTACAAATTGCCCATTGGAATAATATGACCCTGTGCGAACAGAGGATATTTCGCTTGTTTTGTTGACCTTAACCTATGAAACTGAAAGTTTTCTCAATTCAGAAACACATCTAATGGACGAGTAGTCAGTCATTAATAGTTCAATTTCAAATTAGTAACATAGTTTTAGAAAAGACCGCTTCACGTCGACTAATTTAGTCGAATTTTTGGGCACCAATCTAATATAATTTCGAAAGCTATCAACAACGCCAACTATCACATGTTGCTTGGTAAACTCACTTGTTTCGAAATAATCGGTCGCCTCCTTTCCTGGCTTTCATCCTTCAATCCCAATCGGACTTGTAAATTAATGGTAAATAGCTGTTACTCCTTTCCCTTTCGTCTCTCGTCTAGTGTTCCATAAGAGTTTATTCTTGGCTCGCTATTGTTTATTCTTTTCATCAATGGCATATCTTCTATATTTACTTCTAAGTGCCTCCTTTATGCGAATGATCTTAAGTTGTTTCGCGTAATGTTTTCTGTCAATGACTGAATTTTAATACTATCGGATCTGGTAGCCTTAAATATAGTGTGTGTGTGTGTGCGCGCCAAGGACTCCCTCCCTCTTAATGCATGCAAATATCTAGCTATGGCTTTTTCTATTAAAATCAACAAATTTTGGGAAATTTCCCATTTCAAAATAGGGAAATTCTTCGGCTGGCATCTGACAACTTTGAGCCTATCCAACCAGGCAGACTTCGCTGGTTCGATACAAGTTCAATAAGCTCTGTAATTGAGTGCATCTGCGGTTAGCACAAGAAAGCGTACTAGGGCCAATACTTTATACTATCTTTGCATCTGAATTTTCCATATTTGGAAAGAATTATAGAAGAAATCAAAGCCTCCAGCAGAAAATATATTCTACTCTTGTTCATCACCTCTAGAAGCTGACCAAAAGAGTTTTGACCCATCAAAAATGTTATTGGCTGAAATAGATAAAAAATAAACAGCAAAAAAGAAAAATCTTTTAATAATTTTTCTTGAAACGGAAAAATCATCTAAATATTTAGTAAGAAATTTAAACCTTCCTGTTCAACAATTATTTCAGAGCTTAAACTGTTTGCCAATATTTATAAAAACAATTTCATCTTCATTAACTAAAGCTCTTTTACTGAATCTATTACCATTTTGAATCTCCTCTAACTTTTAATTCTTATCTTTATTAAATAGCAAGTACTTGAAAAAATCAATCAATTTCGATGTACATTTAATGTTTTCTTGACATCATATCAGTTCCATTTAAAATTCAAAAATTATTGAGCTGTATACGCTCTGTATATTTAAAATAAAGCTCACTATTGCATAATGCAATAAGATATCCATAGAACCTTGATTTTTTTTACAAATAAAGTATCCCACAAGAATTAATTGATCCAATCACTCATAATTTCATATATTTATCTGTGTACAAATTTTTCCTCATTGCTTCCTAGTTTGTAATAGCTGCCATACAACTGAGGCCATTTGTTCTCGGTGAGAACTTTCGTCAACTTTTGGCAGCCTTTCAAAATACATTATTGTCCTCTGTTATAGATTGGTCAGCTTCAACATAGAATTGGTTGGACCAAAACTAGTTCATATAACATTAAAATACCGCGACTTGTATTACGAAACCATCGTATAAACTATCAAAAGAGTCAATTTCAGTTCCGTTTCGATTATTCATAAACTCTGAATTGAGCGTGAACTAAAATTAATTTAGCGTAAAATACATATTCTCGAATGAGACAAGTCAAGTGCATTGCTCGTGTACCCACAGTGTAGAATTTAGAGCAAGGTCGCCATCGAATAATGGGTTTTTAATTTGGGAATGACGTTCGGATACAATCTCTATCGAAAGAAAGGGAAACCCAACAAAACAATGCAACTCGAGTACTTGTACGTTAAAGATTTATACGACAGACAAATCAGCGACAATAACAATTGAAACTTTGTCGGAGTATGCTACGAAATGCATTCATAGTGTATACAAAAATGTTATTGTTAGTTCAACGACAGGTTCATTCACAGTGTTAATTTGAATTTCTTTGAAAATGATATCATGAAATTGGCCTCAGGCTCTTAACCTATTTGGACCAAGTCAATCTTAACAATAATGCCATTCAAAAGTACGAGAATACACCGATGACGGGCTAGCTGACGATATTTATGCAAATTTAATGCATTTTCTAATTGCTGGGAAAAGTCTCTCGACGGATTAATTGTAAATGGGCCTACGATTGTTTCGTCTGCAAAATGAATTTCTGTCAAGACAACATTCACCGACATACTAAATTATCCATTGTCTTGGCCGGTCCGAATTGAATTGAAAAGTTAACGGGCAGAGTAAGGAGCTGAAGATCTACAAAATTATGGTTACTAGACTGGGGTAGCGCACGTGTCTCTTACTGAGTCAAGATAATATCTATTGGAATCGGTGATGCCAGGTGGTAAGATTTATGGTGTTTTGTATGATTTTCAACATTGCGTACAGTTTTATGATTTCTAAAAATTCAGCTAGACAAGGAGCGTGATTTTAACTTCAGTGATGTATTTTTCCATTGGTTTCAGTTGAAACATATTTGCTTTATACTTGTGTTATACTTTAGTTGAAACACATTGAAAAGGTCAAAAATATTTTTTTTGTTGAATCGCAGTTCACACAAATGAAATAACTATTCGTAATGTTGGCACACGTCAAGCGCAGCTCACGGCCACACTCATTACATTTAATCGAATTCGATTTTTTGGGCATCGGTCCGAGGCAAATTATGCAGAAGTCCTGTTTGGATGACGAAAAATCCAAGCGCCGAGCCTTTTTGGACGGAGTAGCCTTTTTCATTTTGCTCGCGCATATATTTTTGCTGAAAGTTGCGGTTTTTTGGCCGCTGATATATTGTCAGCAGAGGTCAAAACACATGATTGCATAGGCTTCAGACTGCGGTTCGATTTTTTTCGTGGCGTGCTAAACCATAATATAATTTTTTAAAAGCAAAATATAATTTATTTATTATTTATGGACGAAGGACGAAATCAGCTACCTTCGATGCTTTAAAGATGATAAACGAAACATGCAAAGCAAATTTTAATGTTGGACCAAAAATTATGTCAAAGTCCTTCAGTTCCAAAAGACAATTAGATAAAAAGTATTCGAAACTAAAATAGACAAAAGAACCTATACGGAAGAAGAAAGATACTTCACGAAAACATTAGGAATAAAATCAGGGCCACTGTCCGCAAAGGGATTCAATGAAGAAATTCAAATTCTTATTTAAGGGGGCGGCTGGTCGCTTCAAATTCCACAAAAAAATCTATCAATGTTTATTTACATTTTTCTCAGTTCCAGATGAATATTTTTTCATTGCTCTTTTAATTGTTTTATAATATAGTCAACTGCAATTTTACCGCTGGGAACTTTAAATTTTTTTTAAATTAATTACTTAGTTTTTAATTTTTACGACTTTTCAGTCCATTTATTTAAGAACCTAGAAAAAAAAACTATTTGTCAACATTTTTCAAACCGTTCCTGAGAAAAGGCACATAAGTGCCAAAAAAACATGATTTTGAATGAAACGTCATCGGAATTGAAAATGTGTTTTGATGCCATATTTAAGAGTTTGCCATTTTAACCCAAATTTTTAAGTTGCAAGAAGTAAGGCAAAAAGAAAATTGGAAGAGGAGGCAGTCTAGGTAGCGGGTATGTGCCGTACGAGGCAGGAGATAACTTTTTTTGTTTTGTTTTGAAATTCATATTTTTTCCACTTTTACTCATATGGAAACTATGCGGAATGGCTTAAAATGTTCACAACATATCAATTAAAGATGTGACTGCTCTTGCGATAGCTGCTACTAACCACACTGTTTGTTGAAAAGAGCACTGAGCAGTGTTATTGCTCTTTGCTCATGCTGTTCATCTGTTCACTGCTCTTTATCAGAAAAGTCAGTTTTGAAAAGAGCAGTGAACAATGCGATTGCTCTTTGTTCGCACTGTTCAATTGCTAACTGCTCTTTTGCAGAACAGAAAATGCATCCTGTGCTGTGGGATTCACATTGCAGAGAAGCTGTATGCTCCGGACCCACTTCGCGCTGATCAAATCACGTTGGTGCTTTGCCTAGTAGAGGGTGGTTAGTGCTGAATTAAAGGACGCAACGTATGTTCATATATGCCACGTAATTACATACCAACTGACATCTCTTTCTTTCATAAATATTCTTCACCAAAGCAAACCACAGTCGCATTGTAAACGTATGATTCGGGCGATGGATGGAAATCACAGGCAGCGAGAAATTGAAATCAAAGACAGTAGTCAATGTTCATCACAATCAATGAACAATCATAGCAATCACAGGCAAAAATCAGTTTATTGAGCGAATGAAACTGCGATCGCAACTGTGATTCAAATCATTGTACATTAAACTGTTCTTTGCTATGACTACTCTATGCGATCATCGCTCGTAAAAAGTGCAGTTTAGCACATCTCTAGTATCAACGCATAAGTCGCTTCCTTAACATATTCCTATGATCTCTAAGGATCTTCTTCTTACGGCTGTTGATAATTTGAAAGACCTTGATGTATTCTTTGATCCAAAGCTCAAATTTGACCGGCACATCACGCATATAACCGCCAAGGCCTCTCGTTTGCCTATATTTTTCCTTGAATGTTCCCCTCCCTTTACTAGTGTCTCTACCTCTTTTTAAGACGTCTCCCCCTCATACATATCGGTAAAGCACGTTCAGCGTAGGTTTGGTATTTTGGTTGTATGCTGTGCTCACGTAAAGTTAATCGATCAGGTATACCTTTTATTTTCTCTGCCCTTCGCACGTATGGTGGTTTGTTAAACTCGTCGTTAAAGTACAATCCAGGAAGCACAACGACCTTCAACTTAGTCTTCCGCTACTAATGTTCTCTCAATTCAAATCTAAAATGTAAACGTCAATTGTGGAAACTTTTCAAAATGCTTGATTAATTCCATCGTTAATTTCCTTAATCTCTTTCTAGTTGTTTTTGTGTTTCAATTTTTGTAATTGGGCATTAGCCTATTGAAATGGATTTTACACAAATAAATAAACAGAAACATACTTAACTACTTTTTTCGTATACGTATGTACTCGAATCGACCTCCCACGACGATCTTTCCTTTCCTTTTGATCGTATCGTCGCCAACCAGGTACCTTCCCAGCTTCTTGGCTTTTTTCTTCCTGATGAAGCTCCGTCACACGATGTGTCGAGTAGGCTTGAACCAAATCAATTCAAATAATAATTTTAACAATCTGTGTGGTACTCGGTCCTAAATGTTCGATATCTCGTGCTATTGTCAGCATACTCTAGCAATATCTCCTCAAAAAATAAAAACTGGCTAGAAAATATTCACTGCAGCAGGATTTCGGAGTAAGATCTAATGAAGCATCCACTTTGGAATCATTGCATTTCGTTTCCACGATTACCCGACTGGTAGTTTATTATTCGGGTACGTTTCTTGTGATATAATTTGTTTATTTAGATCTGTCTAATAATTTGTTATTTATTTATTTGTTGTGCCATGTTGTTTTAGTGTTGTTGTGTTTCGTATCTGTCGACCAGTCGGAAGAGCATGAGACTTGAACTCAGGGTCGTTGGTTCAGGCCCACGTTGGGCGCCAATTTGTTACTGCTTTTCAAGGACTACATCGCTTTATCTTCATGGCAAATAAACAGTTTAAAAGTGTGTTTAGCCTTAAAGGTAAAATAATTTATCATTGACACTACTAATTTCCATAATAATTGCAATTAATCATGGTTGTTTCTTTAAACTATATTTCTGTCATAATTTAAGAAAAAAAGTTTTTTTTATCCTTATAATATTCATCAATGTATTAACGTTTTTACTATGTAATACGATTCGTCCAATGTGCGAATTAGTTACGATATCCGAAAGACACCAAGCATAGTTTTATTAGTTTACATCTGGTACTACTGGCTACAGCCGCTATTGAGGCAAAAATGAATAAAAACATAATCGGCGATAGGCATGCAAGCCAGATGCGTTTGCTTAGAAGCAATGCACTTTGTTTCAACTGATAGTTTGATGAGCGAGTGCATCACGGCCACTGTTAAAATTGCAATAAACGTGTATTCAGATGTTGTTTTGATTTTGCCTAGACTTCACTCACTTTCTAAAAATAAAGGATGTCTTAGGTAAATAGCTCCGCCTCAATTGTTAACGTGTAAACATGATTAGTGAATTTATAATTCTTAGTCAACATCGATAACATAAAATTTCTTCAAAAGAAAAAATTACTTTCATCTCTATAAACTAATGGTACACTGCAATCTTTTCTAAAATGATGCTTTCATTACATATTTGTCTCTATGTTAACTTCTGTTGATCTTTTCAAACTAGTTTTTTTCTGAGTTTCAACCGTGCTCAAAGTGTTGCCTTGTGGGATGCTATACACGGTTACATCACGTATACAAATTTCTCTGAAGTGAAGAGATCACGATTATTACGATTCATCGCGGACTCTTTATTTATTGTTATCCAAAATATAATAATAATAGATTGGACATAGTTAATCTAAAACACTAGCAAAAATCCATATTCGTTTGAAAAGTTCAAAATCATGATATCGAATTCTATTTTTTCTCTCTAAATATTTGCTCGCTTTGTTGTCTTGGTCTTAGGCTAGCTAATCGTGTAACCTTTTTCGTTTTCTTGTTGTCCTCCCACATCTGACAACTTCGTTCCTTTTCGAAGATTTTTTTTTTTGTGGGTTACAACTCAATCGCCATGCTGTGTTTGGATGATGATTGTATTAAAAAAGAAGAGTTCGATATTCGAAAGATCGAGGTCATGATTTCGATTTCATTAAAATTCGATCACTCCGTGAATGGTGGTGGGCAAGTGCTGGTGCAGTTGTATAATTTATTGTGACCTATTTCGAATCGTAGAAACATATCAGATCTCACTGTAGATGTAATACAAGATATCTTCTAGTTGCGGTTGCAAGATACTGATAGACAAACGGCATTCTGTATGCTGCCTGCGTGCACAAAAAACTATGCTTACGCGTAACACACATGGAAAAATTGATATTCATGCAAATAAATAGTGTTTCTATGAGAGATGATTGATGCTTTCTGGTTCTTCTTCATGGTTTCTTTTGTAGTACTCATTTGAGGAGTTTTTTTTTGGTTGGGTTATTGTTTGAAGAAAGAAACATTATGCAAGGTGTTGTAGTATTCATTGATTCACAGTTTGAAGTTTCCTGAAAAGAGTCATTAAGCTTGTGTAACTTTATATGATTAGCTTGTAATGACTGCTTCTGCTAGTATGTTGTTTAAACAAACAATTAATTTAGAATTCTTTCATCGATTTTACATTGCTTCAACGTGTACATAAATTCCACTTGATTGTTGTGTCTGTTGTGATTATATGAAACATTATAAATATAGCCACCAAGCATTGAAACCATTTTTCAATTAAAATTGTTATGACTAACAATTTGAGATTTTTATTCGAATCCTATTATTTAAACCATCAATTCATTGCAGACTCCTACCACAACGCACTTACAACGCACTTTTGTCATGCCATTTAAGAAAAGAAGTAACACAAAAACTTGCACGAATTTTCCCCAAAACATTTCGAAATTGTAATCATGGCAATACATATTAGCGAATACATGCCTAATGGTCGTGTTCTGATTATACGATTTTTTGTAGATCACGTCCCATTGCATAACGTTTTTTCCGTCATGCTTCTTGTTAACAACGTAAATCGGTTGGTTCATTTCGTAATGGAGAATAATAGTGATTTAGTAGCTATTTGCATTTGAGGCAGGCTCTAAAGTTGCTTCTGGCGAGTGGACAGTTCGTTTTTCAGGATAATGATACCATAAGAGGATATCCAATAATGCTAAGTTTTAAACCAAGGCTGGGGAAGCATGACGAAAATGGTTTTGCACGTTTTACTTGTGTTCTGCCGAAGCGGGAAACGGTTGATGGTAGACTATTCCATGTACGTACTGTTCTTTGAAAAGAAAGAATATTAAAGTTTAACAGTTCGATTGGAAATGATCTGGCGTATAAGAGCGATTAGAGGATCCTGTACAGTGCAAAATAGAGGCTCTGTAAGGAATCAGATTTGATATGTGTATATACTCCCAGTCAATAAAATAGATCCACTACAAATGGGTTATTTTTCGGAAAGTGCTCTGCTATTTATTCTAGGAGCACCATCACATCGAACATAGTGGCCTACTTCTTTGTTTTATTGCATTCATTTATAGTATAGCGAGGGACTCCGACACAGAGCGCTCCACGCAAATTATAGTTGATATGCAGTGATTGACTCGTTCTTGTACGTAGATAAAAGTGTCAGACAAAGGAAACAAGCTTATGATCACATTAATTTATCCTCTCTCTCTCTCTCTCTCTCTCTCTCCCTCTCTGTTACCAACCTCTACAGTGCGTACACAAACGTGTCAGCCATAAGGAATCACAAATGATGACAACAAGTAAAAAAGTGCTTGTGGTGGTGCGAACCGCTCAAAATAGAGTGAGTCGACACACGTGTTGGGTCCCAGCGATTGACTCATTTTGGTAACGCTTATGTGTTACCCATCTCTACAAACTAGTGCAGATTAGCTGTAATCTCTTTTTTCTGGGGGTTTTGCTTTAGCCCTATTGCGGGCAAATCGTAGATGTACTGAATTTACCCAAGCTTTTTCAGGTGATAGAGCGTGTCTTTGTTATCAAGTATGAAAAAGATAGCAGTTATTAAGCATCTTATGTAAGCATCTTATGTAATCTTATGTAAGCATCTTATGTGATGCTCGATATGTTTATGCCCGTTATTCGGGCAAAAGACGCACAGACAAATCAAACTTTTAGCATCGTGTTTGTGGGACGTAGCATGCGTGCATGCACCGAAGACACATTTGTATTAGCAAGAAAAATTCAAACAAAAATCGACCACCTACTAATTGAACCGAAGATGTTGATGTCTGCAATACTTTCTCAATGAAATAATCATCTAAACAACATTTTGTTATATGTAGCTATGATAATTTTTTATGTAAGCTTACTAGTTGCAAGATATTTTTTTGAAATTTTTTAAATATTTTTTTCAATGTATTAAGTGCCTTAAAATTAATTTATTAAACGACTCTTCTCATTTCTTGCAGGTAAGCATTCAACTAAAGAAAACCATATATATGTTATATATAAATTGCTATCATCGTGGAAGTAGGTAAGCTTGAAACTAAAAGAAATACATACATGAATGAAAATATCGCTTAATAATTTGACAGATATAATATATAAATACGAATATACGTACAAGTATGTACAAAGTATTTATGTATATCAAATGCAGGCATTTCAGCACTCAAAAAAACAGTTTAAGTAACTAAGTAACAAATGCCTGCACTTAACAGCTCAAACAAGTTAGCGCCCAATGTGGGTTTCGCTGATATTGCTTTCCAAGTACTTTGGTTTTAAATAATTTTGTATCCAAGATATTTTTCAGTTTTGAATAACGTTAACTAAACATTAATACGTCATTTTCACATCAAATTATCAACAGGAAGATTGAAAACAACTATGTACAGAATTAGACCCAAATCCTGCAGCAACCTACGAATGTCCATTAAATTAAGATAAACTCTTTAAATCAATTGACATACATTAAAAAATTACACAACACAGTTATGAATTTTCAATACAATGTCATATCTGAAAATTTTAAATTGATAAGAAAAAACACATGAGGAAAAACTTATGATTAATTATCATTAAAACTTTTCGAAAACAAACTCGAAACTAGTCCCACGCTCTCTTGCATCATATACAATCAAATATTCGACCACTTTAAGGTACTTACAGACAGTGACTTAATAAACTTCGAACTCGCGAAGCCATACCTCAGATATCCAAACCTATGCAAAAAAAAATCACATTTCCACATCAACGTCCAGAAAATTTTTTTGCTTTTCAACCAATTTATTATACAAGACTCGAAATACGTGTGAAGTGGTTGGTTTTGATTAATTCGAACAGTTTCTATTGGAATTTGTCTCTTGAATCATTCATTCGAATCTGCATACCGGAACAATATTATATGATTTCAGTGTTTGATTTAATCGCGCGAATAATTAATAGAATAATTTGGCATTAGCAGGATGCATAATAAATAAAGCTAGATATCAATCAGATTATACAAAGTTTTTGGGAACTGCATTGTTTACTTAAAATACAATTGAAACGGAATTTGTGGAAATGCGTTCAACAACTTAATCAAAGTAATTGATGGGTCTATAGTATGCATGGATTAATTGCCTGGATTTTTTTCTCACCCATAGTCTGATCGACCCAAATTCATACCACACCACGACCTTTCATGTCATAACACAAAATGCAAACCACTAGCCAACGAATCTAAATTTCTTGGCAAGCATATTCGAGCTCAAATTGAAATATAAGTATCAAATTCAGCAAGTACGACATCCAATCGATTTTTGCAAAAATCTTCCAATTCGTAATGTCGCATCATTTTTCCACGTTCCATATAAACTACAAGAGAATCCATTCCTTCAACTCTAGCATCTCAATTGAGATTGTTCACTGACTCAGTGCAACCAAGGGCAGATGTCATAATAGACCTGATCGAATAACACTCTATAAAACACAGAAACTCATTATATTCGCATCGCAGCTCATAATTTTCCATTCTTCGATTCAGCGAAGATACAATGTAACCGAAGCAGGTTGCTACACGGTATCGCACAGATATTATAGGTAAAGTACACTTCGAATCCACTGTATAACATCTCGGTGTCCATTAATTATGCTCTGGTGTTTATCGTGTGTCGAATGCAGTCAAATCGAAAAATGATATACTCGATGTTTCGAAGCCAGCGTATAATATGAAGAATATCATATTATAACCAGTTTGCCCCTTTTTCATATTTTCATCCGAAACTATGTACTTTACCATAGAGATCTCGAAGTGCATCGAAAGCAGTACTAGTTTGCTGGTCACAATAAGATTTACATTTAGGCTTTTAAACTGTAAAGCACGTATCAAATGTCGATGATGCAGAGAACAGAGACAAGTACAGCGTTGTGAATTATGAATATGAAATTGCAGATTTATATTTTGAGCTTAAGTGAATTCAGTAGAATTATAAAACTGATGTAATGAAACAGTTTCCTTAGTGTTGCATCACTTCAATCGAATTGTCACAAGCTATGACATAAATATGCAACTTTCATCAACTACTTTCAATTTTTTCACGTCACGGAAATGACAGAAACAATTGCGCCGTTAATCAATATGACACTTTTGATGAACGAGAGACAGCTATTAAAACTAATTCCTTTAAAAGATTACATGAAACAGGCTAAAGTACTAAGCCATAGCCGCCAAAATATCTGAAAAAAAGCTGCTGAACATTTTTGAATTAGAGTAACACATGAAACACTCTCCTTACTTCCTTTTGGCTCCATAGCTCCAACAATTCACTCAATCTCACTGGAAAAAATTCAATACAGGACATCGTAGCGTTGTCCACATGTTTTCACTAGCCCAGCTGTAAAGTGAGCTGAAACCATAGTTAGATTAGTTTGCTTTTGGCTGCTAAAATTGTGACAGTAAGGTCAAGCGATAGTTAAGTACAGTAAAATTATGGATTATCGACTGCCCTAGTTTCGAGTTTTAAGTGGATTTTTAAAGTGAATACTGTAAAATGAAAAGTGTGAAATAAATCAAGATACTTCGAATATTATATCAGGTGGTTTAACTTTCTTGAAAATTAAATTTGAGGGTGTTAGCCCGAAACTCGTGACAGTGGTGTCAGAAGTAGGATTTTTAAAAAGAGGATGACAAAAGAGTAACGCATTGAAATAAAAGTTAAAAACAGTGAAATAAAAGAGCAAAACATTGGATGAAAAAGAAAGAAACTAAAATATAGGACAGTGAAAAAGTTTGGAGTAATTTTTGGCGGACTTAAAAGAAGTGAACTAAAAACATTTTTTAAGTGAATCGTCATACTAAACTTAAACTGAACAAAACTATTGTGTGAAAAATGCTGCGTAAAATGAATGAAATAAATTTGACTAAGTTAAGCTTGATGATAAAGCAAAATTTATAGCCTGCTTAACCGATACACTTGTATCTGAAGGACTGAATCCTGAAGCTTCGAGTAGCGGATAAAAGGACTGTGCCAAGGCCTTGGCATATAGAAGCAGCCCACAGTGCCACATGTAACACAGTGAGATTTCGGGAGATAACTTTGGAAGATTGCGGATTTGTGCGTTTCGACACAAAGAGGTAGTGACTGATAAATAGACCACCTAGATGTTGAAACTGCAGTAAATGAGGATATTTACAAGGAGATTGTTGACAGCGAAGAAGGCCCAGCTATTGTCCAGTGCAGCAAAAAAAGACGAAGATAGAATCAAGTACCAGCAAATAATCATCATTCTCGGGCCGAGGAGGTGAGAAACCTGTAAGAGCCTGTTTCGTGGGTAGAAATCGACTAGTGAGATCGACACTCCCAGCACCACCATCACTATTTCCAGAATTCATCTTAGAGAAGTAGCCATAGGTCTGAGTCGATAAGTCGATAGAGAAGGCTGATGATTGTTGCTGAAACAACTTGTTGCTGAAACAACTTGTTGCTGAAGCAATTATTGGCGTTGGGGCTACAAGATCGACACAACAACCAAACTTGGTGAAAAACCATCCACTTTGCAAAGAAAAGAAATATGATTAGAGGATTTACGGTTCAACCATAGATTTCTGGTCACTAACATCACGACGACTGTATTTTAGGAATGAAATTATCGCGAGCGCATAGTTTCACTCTAGATGGAGATGTTACTAAAGATAAAAAAAATATCGAGATTACAATAAAAAATACCAGTTACCATATTACCAAATTAAAAGTGATAGTGATTCTGGAGACCACCAATCTTATCTGATCGAGCCAATAAAAACATCAGCGCTTCGCAACCTGATTTTAGTGCCATGTTTAGTAAGAGCTTACAAGGATGGTACCAGTCCGGGCCCCTCAAAACAACAGTCTCTGTCACACTTAAACTGGACAGGTAACTGAGAGCTGTCAGCTTGTTTCCACTGTAATATCTTTGAAAGTAGAAAGCGATCAAGGTTTAGACAAAAAGTAAGTGGCAACTCGTGAGTTAGTGTCAATGATGTTGAAACCAAACTAGCTACCACCGGAGCTATTTGAGCATTGATTTGGTCACTAAGTTCAGCAACATATTTTCCATAAGATCGAACTTACTAACTCACCTCATAGATACAGAGAACGCCAAGCCCATCCGACTTGTTTTAAGACGCCTACCTTTGGCCAAACAAGGGGATATAAGCAAAATAATTCGGGACTTGGAAAACAGGAATTCATTGCGCCATCCTTCAGTCCATGGACGTCACGAGTGGTCCTTGTAAAGAAAAAATATGGAACTTTTTACTATTGTCACTACTGAATACAGCTATCCGCTTCCACAGATTGATGACGTGAAGTGGTTTCCAAAGCTGGATCTAAAATTTGGTTTGCCGAAAAACCAAGCGAAAACCGCATTCTGGTTTAATACTGGATTGTGACAATTTGTGGTGGTGCCATTTGCCCCAGTAACGCCCCAGCAAATTTGAAGCGCCTGATGGAATGTCTTCTCCGAGGATTAAGCTGGAAGATATGTTTGATGTACATGGACAACATCATTGTGACAGTCAAAACTTTCGACGAGCCTGTACGGAATTGAAAGGGACTATTTTCGAGGTTGTACGCAGCAAATTTAAAACTAAGTCCATTCTTTTTGCAACCAAAGTTAAATACTTGAGACACATCGTATCTGTCGACGGTATCAAAGCGGATCTTGAGAATATAGAAGCTGTCAAAAATTGGTCCGTATCAAAACATCAGCTACGAAATATTCTTGGGTTCGCAACCTTTTTTCACAGATTTTTTTGGTTCCTTTGCTGGCAAATTGTTGCTAGTATTGAACATGTTCATCTTTTATGCCATAGGAGATGTTGCCATCAAAGTTTTTGTGATAAGCCTTCTATAATGAAATTAATTACTAAGTGTTTTACTCTTCTTAATTTTGAAATTCAAAAGAGTGTTAACCCTGTGGACCCTTCTACCGTATGAGTTTCTATGGAGGCTATTTCTTGCAGACTACATTCATACGAATCTATCGTAAACGGATAATCTTTCGTTCCTTTTTATGTTTTTGTGCGGAGTTCCATAGAGTTTAACGGTGGATCCTCTCATGTTTAGTAGATTTCCCTACGAAAAAATTCAAAAATGAAAGTTATTTCATAAAGCTGACGAAACTAACGGCAATCTGCTACTCCAATAAGACTTAGCAGCTTTAAGTGTATGATGAACGATTAACTACTTCGTTCTCAATATTTTCAGATGTCTTATGGTGCATATTTCCATTCAATATTGTGGCTTTTCTTACCAAGCCTAAGGAAGCCCGTAAAGAAATCTTGTAGGAATATTTGGTTCTTGATTTGCATTTAATCTGCATTATATAAAATGGCGTAGTGATTCTAAACTAACCGAGTTGATAAAGCACCGGCTGCTAGTACATGCGATCCTCGGTTCAAATCCAACCACGACCACACCCCAGTCGTTGAGATAATCTAGCTGAGAGCAGATTACCTGAGTTAAATCAGGAGCAAAGTGAGGCATAGAACCTATCACTCCACACTCGCATGCGGTGATTGTCAAAAAAGTATTTACCAACTTCAACCTTCAGATCGGAAACACGTTGTAATGGGACTAGTTTAATTTACATTATTTAAACGAAATACAACTTCATTTTAAGGATGGTATGAATAAGTCAACTTCAAAAATAAAATATCTAAAGATTATTCGAATACCAATAGAATGGGAGCATCCTGGACATATTTTAGAAGATTCTATTGAGATTTTACTTCAAATGCACTGAAACTAAAGAGAAGGTAAGATAGAATTTGGGATTGATTGAAGATCGGTCCATATCTCAAACAAACTCAAACATAATCTTGCACATTTGTTTTCCTGAGATTTTACTGCCACTTTTACTAGTGTCAATGGCAGTGCAAATAAAACACTCAGAGATCACTACACTTCAAACCGTAGTATTTTCGAGCACATTGACCATTAGTCGTCTTTTAGTGATGATTATGCTAATGTAAGCATACACGCTGAGAAATGACCGAAATCAATATATTAGCATCTTAATATTGTTATAGTAACAGCATTGTCCCTAATACATTATTTTAACAGCTCAATATTGTATGTTAGGAAGTTACAATATTATATTTGCAGTTTAACATTACATATTAAGCTGTTAACTTTTTATATTCAGAACATCTGTAAATATAAATGTTTTAACATCGTAACATAAATATATTACTATGCTAATATAAATGTATTAAGCAAGGGTGGTGAAATTGTTGGTCATACAACAAAGTACATTGCTTGTATTGTTAGTTAGGATGTTCATATTTTATGCGGCAATAGCACACTGGAATAACCTAATGTTCCGCGATCATCGAAGTTAAGCAGTCTTGGGCGCGGTTAGTACTTAGATGGGGGACCTCTTGAGACTATGGAAAAATCGTATCGATGGCGTGTTAATATTAATTATTGGTATACCAATATACTATAGTAAGACGTTAATATAACTTATTGCCATGTTACTATAATATATTGGCATGTTAATATATATTATTGGTGTGTCAATATAGTATTGTAAGATGCTAATATAACTTATTGCCATGTTACTATTTAATATTGGCCTACTAATGTAATATTGTAACAGAAAAATTCACCACACGCATGTCAATATATAACATTTTAAGAATGATATGTGCGGGCAATATAATGTTATTGCTAGGTCAATATAATAATGTTAAGAAATGTTTTTAATATAAATATATTAGCTGCAAAATATATTAAGGGTAGAACAATGATTTTTCAGCGTGTACTAATAATTTTCAAAGTAAACCAAATCACTACATCCGTTGTGTTTCCTCTTCACACTCGCACAAAATCTATTGCAAGCTCATGTCATTGCTTGCTTTTACCTTGTCTCACTTTTACAACTCTACAAAAACCGATTGCTTCCACCATATTACCTGAAAATCATCGACATCATCATCACTATTCAATATCTAATTCAATATTCATTAATAAGTTTTCTCATAAAGATTCAAGAAATCGAACAAGAGGTGTTTTTCAAGGTCTCGCCAGCAGCGATAAAGATCGCCAATCTTCATTCAGGTAGATTCATAGACAAAAAATCATTCCAACAACTATTCACAATTGTTTCGTATCTGAGAAACATCTCTGCTCTGCGGCTTTGTGCTTGGGTGGTGTACAATATGTCGGAGTGACTAAAATAGGCTAAATTCAGTTAAAACAATATGAAACAAATTGAATATATATTTCCATCCGTCTAATTAGTCAGCCTCCATATATCTTTCCACGATCTCACCTCCAACTTGTTGTCCTTGCCACTGCATGCGTCGAGATATGTCAAGTTTTTGTGCTTAAGCAAATTCACACGATCTTCGAATAGTTCAAGAGTGCTTAATGGGCGGACTGAGGAAATTGATTGTTGCTGTTGCTTTTAGGTTCTTTGATCATATGACAGGCGAAAAACAGTAAATCATAAACTTTGAATTAACCGAATGCAACGGTTGCTGTGCATTTTCTTATGGTACAAGCAAAAAGCCCAGATCACCAGATTCAGATGATTTATTTCGAAACGGCTGCCAAGGTCTCTTGTTTCCGTCTGAACATGGATGCACACAGAATCATTGTCATCAGTAATGCAGATGGCGGATTGGCCAGGGCAATTTTATGGCAATGCTCCATCATTTAGCTTTTCATCTAAAAAAGCAAATGACGTTTCTTATGAAAGATGCAATCCAGTTTTGATGTTGACGTAGTGCGCAGTGAAAAATATCGGAACCGCTTGTTTCCGGTGTATTCGAAGATACATTGTTTGAATATTGCCTACCATTTGTCTAAAACAACAATTTAGACGTGTACGTATGTTTACTTAACTGATCGCTGGGCCGATGATATAACCACAATTATTTTGCACTTTCTTCCTTAATTGTTTTCGCACAGTTATGTCTGAACTAAGCTGCAGTTAAATCAATTTTCGTATGTTTGAACGTTTGTTTTAGGTTTGATGCGAGCATGGATGTTGTTACGAGGTTTGTTTGGCTGAGCGAGTTTGATTTTTTTGCTAGAGTTAGGTGTATGCAAACTCGCTACTTTTTTCAAATGTTTATGGGAGCATTGATCTGATAGTTTTTGTCGAGACAATTTATGTTTTATTAGTTTCGGGCTCGGAAGAAATCGTGGGAATGTGTTTTAGCGGTTTTATTGCGTAGTATTTTTTGTTGTGTTGTTATTTGCCAATTGACTATTTTGTTTAATCTCACAAATTTCCCATTTTAGCGATGCATGTAGTATTTGTGGGTGAACCCTAATTTAAGTACTATTTGATTTGCATTGATTATTCTAAATTTGAACAGTTTAAACTTATTGCAGATTCAAGGTGGGAAAAATCGCACAAAATTCTCGTTAAGTTCTGTGATCTGGGTTTAAAAAAGACCAGGCAGAAAATGTACTGGATGTAATAAATACATATATAAGTGGGTCTTTTCAAAAACAATGCATACGCTAGTAACTCTGGATAAAGAATAATGCAATCTTAATGCAAAAATGGCGCTGTTGCAGTTGAACATTTGAAACAGCCTGTACGTTCATGTACTCGTCTGAAAAAATAAAAAAAAAATGATCGTTCGAATACAAATAAAATAGTACTTGAAAAAGATTGGTGTTTTTTCGTCTTTCATCTCTCTCGAGCTTTTTTTGTTGCTGAGTTACTAACTGTCAAATTCGCGTACACATGGCCTACTATTTTTCTCTATCCATATCTTTCTCTATCTCACTCTATCTTTCTGTTCGCGGAGTAAGTGAATGTCAAATTCTCTTACTACTACTAACGCTCAGCCTCAGGCAAATTGCTTCACTTCTCACTGCCATTTTCATTTCCTTATATCTCTCTCTTCTGAGAGCTAAGTTCAATCAACTTCTTGTAGACAGATCGTATCCTAGTTGTAAAATTACACAAAATTATTCTTATGTAGAGAAGTGTAGACAGATTTGAACGTGTACTCAAATATGACTACTACTGTCAAAATAGACCTTTACCGTGCCGAAATAAACAGCAGATCATTTATTCTGGCACTAGACACGGAAAAAATGTCCCCAATTGTCGTAAAATGCCATCTTTGAGTATCTAAAGTTAAGTAGCAACCCTTGTTCATGTCCTAGAGGTTGAAGCTGGTAGAGAGCTTCATCACAAATTTTACAATCAATGTGTCAAACAAAAACTCAAACCGTTTTATTCGATTGGAAGGTACACTAGAGACGCCAAGCTAAGCTGGACTCTCTAAGACTCCCAGTTGCTGATATTATGAACTTCAAAAAAGAGTTTCTAGATAATTTGGAATCACTTTCGGGACGCTCCGGTGATGGAAACCGAAAGGGCATCTGTGCGTTTGACCAAACCTACTGCTCTTCGAAGCAGTAAGAGACGCTGTGGTCATTAGCGAAAAGGTCAGGGACGCAATCATACTTTTGAGAGTTTTATCCCGCCAGACGTAGATGGCATCTAACTGGTTATGCTGAAAGTGGGAATTGACCACCTGGATGCAGACCTAAAGGAAATCTTTTGGGCATTCCTAGCCCTCAGATATGTTCTGTCACCTTGGCGACAGGTAAAGGTAGTCTTCATACCTAAAGTGACTATTCAGGTCCAAGAAACTATAGCCCGATTAGCTTAACTTCGTTTGTACTGAAATACCTGTAAAGGATCGCCACTTACGCACTAAGGCACCCAAGTCTAACCCCTTGAATGATGACCAACATACGTGCTAGAGAAGAAAATCATGCAATTCCGCCCTTTTTTCTCTGGTTACCAGAGTTGAGGAGCGATCTCCAATTGTGAGTTTGCGATGGGGGTGTTTGTGGACGTTGAAGTGGGGCCTTTGACTGCGTGTCATTCAGAAAGCTAATAACCCTGCAAAAGCTTGTGGCGTGGATGAAGTCCTAGTTAAATAGAAACAAGTCACGCCGATGGAGCGATTGTTGCTTTCGAAAGCTAGAGCCGACTGCTACTTGAGAACGGAGGCGAAAAAGGGATGTCCTCGAGGGGGTATCCTATCGTCACTCCTTGTAGATCTTCTTTGTGATTTGCGCCCCCGCCCACTTCACTGATATGAGCCTTTGCTTAAGCATGTTGCTTATCCAGCTACAATTAGCGGGACGGGTGTTGGTTGCGTGGAGGCTCTCCATAATGACTGTTGCATGCACATTATTGAAAGGCTCTCAAAGCGTACTCTTTGTGGAATTGAAGCTTACTCGAGCCTAAAATGCTCTCGGGTAGTGCAAAAAGGCTTTCGCCACTACATAGGGTCTGAAACCGAACGTTGTTATGTGGATTTTAGCGTAGCAATCATAAGCCCGAAGATGCATCCGTGGTGTGGTGGACTATTGTGAAGATATAGCGTCCTCGCTAGAAGCTAGCCATGCTGCAAAGGAATGTGTGCTTGGGTATCTGTGATGCCGTAAGTACTACTCCGGGAATGAACCTTGATACGCTTCTCAATCTGCCTCCTCTCAACAATGTGCCCATAGACTAACTCAACTTGGCCTATGGGTAGAAAACTGTTCTAATAGCGGTTCGATGCGTGAAACCTCACTGATTCTCGCGATACCTTCGGTCGTTCGAGTGTCCTTACTCGATTTCGGGAGAAGATCCGAAGTAATCTTGTTGAGCAGAAGTGACTGGGAGAATGAAAACAGATGTTAGATCTGCATCTGATGTCTATCTGCATGCATCGAACGACAGGTGGGATTTCTCTCTCGGAGAGCAGGTTTCGATTTTACAAGCAGGTATATTCGCTTTTTTTGAGGGCTGTTTGCTGGGCGATTAAAGAAAAGTGAAAGGAAAAACGTATCACTATTTGAAGTAACAGTCAAGTTGCGCTACTGCCGCTACGTAGACTGCTGATTACTTAAAAAAATGCCCCAGAGTGTAGAGCACAATTGAATTCTGTTGCCAGATTCAATAAAAGGCATGTGCTCTGGGTGCCGAAGCACTGTGGTGGTGAGGGAAATGAAATTGCTGACGCCATTGCCAAGTTAGGTTCCACGTCCACCTTCTATCTACCAACCTGTGTGGGTTGGCATCATCCGACATTAATCAATTACGACTTATTTCTGGCATGCAAGCTCAGATATTGTAAATTAAACTTGTCTAAAGTCACAGAATTGCTACAAAAAAAAAAAAAACGCCGAGGAAATCATTCGTGTTCTCAATTAGGAGTAAGCTCAATAAAAAATTTCGATCTATATCACTTTACGGCCTATTTTTGGTTAGCTCTAAATTTTGACCTTACTTCTTCAATAAGAATGAAATGACCCATATGAAATTACTTTCAAATGGTACTCAATTATTTTAATTGCTAAGTAATCTTGTTTTTTATGTTTCTGAGACAATGCCGTATTTTGTCTACCAGTTTGTAAATCCAACAGATAGTGATCATTTTCGAAGCGATTCGGAGTAAAGGTTTACAAACAACCAATCGAAACATGCCAATGACAACGTTTATGAAATTTGTGTTTACTGATTCTGATCGATACCGAATACATTTTTAATGACTAAATACTCACTATTCAGCAGTCTGACTAGCAATTTGCAATAAATATTTGCCGACTCGCCTGAAACGAACTAACAATAAACTTTAGATTGTTTTCGATTGTATGGTATATACAAAAATGTGCACAAATATTTACATATGGATCATCGACAGCCTGAACAAATGTGTAACTGTATATTGGATATCGTAGTATGGTTTTCATTTTGTCGACTGTAGCATATTTTTGAACGGAATCGCGATTACTTCTGCTTCTACACGTGTCAGGCTTTTTTTTAAATAATGATTGTTGTAAATTATTGGGAATTTTGAAAAATATTGAATAGACTTAGACATGTTTATGCATAACAAAATTGTGAACTTGAATGCACAATATATTACTGCAACCAAAAAATGCCTACAAACTGTAGTTAAAAAAACAAACAACAACTAACATACGTATATGCAGACACCGCCAAAGAGAGAAAGTTATTACGCCCAAAACTCTCTTCAAGTTCAAATTATTGAAAATAATCTAATACTCACAATAAATTTACGATTTTCTCATTTTCAATACCTATTATTATCTTCTCCGTCTGACCTCGAAACTAAGAATGCATCTATTCCTTCATCATCTTTATAATCATCAACATCATCATTCGCATCTTTTTCTTTCATTCGTTCCGAAGCAATCGAAATCCGATTAAAATTATTCCAATTATTCCAATACCGTTTATCGTTAACTGTTTACAAATTTCACTCACTGATTATGTAAAAACGGCAACTAGACGCCAAAACACATACATACCAATCGAACATGACGACTTCAGTTTTAACTGCCAATATGTACCTGGAAAATACCATCGCTGGTATTTTCACACGACTAATTATTAACAGGCATTTTTTCCTAAAGTGCATATCATAACCGTAATTGATGTAACAGATAATTGGTCGGGTAAGATTTTTGCAAGGATCATCGAAACGATTGAGCGAATGAAATGAAATATTGCATGATTTCGTTTTGGGTTGTTAAATTTAATAGTACTTGAATGGATTAGGTAAAAGTTCGGTATATAGATAACGAACGAATAAATTAACATGTTTGAATTTTATCGGCCAATTCAAACGGACTGTGTTGCGAAATTGATTCGCAGGCTATCGATCGGCAAAGCTTGCATGTAAAAATGATGATCCCACTATGAAAATGCCTGATCATTCATTGAAACGTAGAAATTATGTTATTCGTTCTTAAATCAAACAATTAATGACAACGATTTCTACGATACAACTGATACCGAAATTTCATTTCGGTTTTTCTTTGAAATCAGCATGACGAACCGGTAGGTATATTTGATTCACTATCAGTTCACTACCCGAAATTACGTGGAAAGTATTTGAAAAGAAAATTTCGAAAAGAAGAAGAAATGAAATTGATTCTCACTTCTTTTCATCGAAAATGATGATCTTCATCGAAATCTACCTTGCAATTTGATTGACTGGCGGTAACCTTGCTTGTTGTCGATATGCTGTTCGTGTGGATTTAATAACATAGCTAGTTTTAACCGGATTAAGATGGTGTAGCTAGTTGAAGGTATTTGGAAGAAATTGAAAATAATTTATCTGAATAATGGTGTGCTGAAGTGCTTCAGAAGATGTCTTTAGCTTAATTGAGGCGTGAAATTGAGATATGATTGCATTTTCGAAAACCTTATCGGATTTTAGATGGAGAAAACTATGCGAAAGAATGCTGCATGAAAAATTGACAAATGGTGTTTCTGGAAACCGAAAAACTGAGATACACTAGCTTCCTGACAATAGTTAATATAATTTTCCCACACATTTGTCAGTTTTCGAGCGTTCCATAAGGCTCCATTCTCAGTTCACTGCTGTTAATTTTGTTCAACAATGGTATCCTATTTCTATCCTTACTTGCACTAAAAACCTAGAATCATCCCGAAAAATGAGCGCACCCCTTTGTGGCTGTACGTTATCGCAATCTGACTTACATATTACATATTGGCATATTACTCCATGTAAGTCAGCACAATAATTTTATTTGCCTTTTCACAACGAAAATTACGTCGTTTAGCCTCGTCAAAAGCTGCAGGATTCACTCTGCGTTGTTCACGTTGCATTTTACTTCAGTTTTACGTGAATTTTTAGGTTTCATTAGGTACATTTTTTCGCACAAAATTTGAACTGCTCGGGTGTGCAAAAAACGCACCTATTAATCTCTAGTCCATTTCATCCATTAATACTGTCCCAAGTGTGGTTTCTTCTTCCTTTAAACGAACTGTTTCGTTGTATCGGTGCACTTCGTTCTTTATTTTCGTCCTACCTTAGAATCGTGTATGTAAAGTTATTATTAAAATCCTCTCCTCTTCTCCCTTTCATCTTTTGTCTGCAGTTCCACAAGGGTCGATCCTTGGTCCATTATTCTTCTTCATTTTCATCAATGGTCTTCTTTCTCTTTCTATTGCCCATATTTACTATATACTGACGATTTAAAACTGTTCCGAGTCATCAGCTCAACAAATGACTGTAATAGTCTTCAAAATGATCTGTTGGCTTTTCTCAATTGGTGTAAACGCAATTTCTTGTCCTTGAATGTTAGCAAATGTA
The DNA here is from genome assembly GCA_963978885.1 of Nemotelus pantherinus. NCBI lineage: Eukaryota > Metazoa > Arthropoda > Insecta > Diptera > Stratiomyidae > Nemotelus > Nemotelus pantherinus. The sequence continues at coordinate 9,846,916 of OZ022266.1, forward strand.
AAAAATGGTGCTTTTCTTCAAACTCTCTCATGTCTCGTTCTCTTAATCATTTTCCAAGAACTGTTTGTCGTCTGTTAATCAATTCAGAGACTTGGGTGTTACTCCTCATATGTTACCTGCCTTCACTTTATACAAATTCCTTCCTTAGAGTCACGGCGACGACTGTTGCTTGATGAGTGATTCCTGTTCAAATCGCAGCGACATGTTACATGTCAACAGGTCTAAGGAAATCGTCAGTGTTCCGTTTGCGTGTACAAATCTCTTGTTCAAATCTCTTCACCCTTGTCAGAAACTCTAGGCAAAATAATGAATTTGGGTTTTGTCAAGTTTTATTTTTTGCAATTTTTTTCTCATTCAATTGCCATAATTGGAATTTGTAGTCGGTTGCGATGAATTTTGTAATTGAATAAATAAGCAGCGAACGTTCTGGTCTAAGCCATTCCTCCAGCGTAAACAAGGTCTCCCCCGATGTCGTCTGCCGTGAAATCTGCTGCGAAGGGTTTTCCGAGCAGGTCCCTCTTTGTTCATACGAGCTAGGTGCCCTAGCCACCAGAATCTACCAAGCTGTATCTTTGTAATTACATCCACATCTAAGTACATATCGTACAATTCATGGCTGTGGCGTCTCCTGTGATTTCAGGAAATTTTCTAAATGCTACAGCATTTCTAAATAATGAAACATCGCTAAATTTCTCAGTTTTATACTGATATTTCCTTTTTTCCATCCCATTTTCGTGGAAACCGAAGCAATGAATAAAAATTACAAAATTCGTTTGCTCTATTGCAACGCAAACGTGAAAGTCTGCAAATAACACGAAATCTGCCAAAAGCTGCAACGCAATCGAATGAAGCCTTTGTTTTCTAGAAAAACTGAATACTAAAGTAACGCTTAATTGTGAATGCCTGCCCTTTATACAGATAATTTCCAGATGTTTTATAAAACTTTTTTGGAGTATTTTTTGTTAAGAAAGTTCTGGTTTTGATATTTATGTTCGACCGAATATTAAAGCTCATCACTGTCTACAAACATCATAATCATATCGAAAACTAGGATCTCAATATACTTCAATCAAAATAATAGAGAGCATATCGAAAGCTCGTCAATGATAAAAAAAACACCAACAATCGTTATTGATGTCTTCATTGAATCGACCACATTTTTGGTTATCAATCAAATCTAACACTTCCTGGTGGCGTGAAAAATGTGCATATTGTATTTCGAAATTTCAAAAGAATTCATAATCGTCCGTGTCCAATTAACACTTAAACCACTAACGCACAGACACAAAAAAAAGCTCAACCTCTGACTGCTTCATCAAAGAGCACAATCGATCGTATCATAGCCTACATTGGTACGTATCGACTTACTTTACAATAATTCGATTGTAATAAAAATTAACGATATCAATCAATCCGATAACTATATATCTATGATTTTATGCTTAGTTCATCTTTCCTTTCCACCCGAAATCAACTCGTATCCGTTCCATCCGTACATCGTTTACGAATCAATCGAAGCACACGAGACCGCCCATCCATATAAACCTCGTTCATTTCATACTACACGTAGTAATTGCAAAAAGTATCTAAAACATTTCTATTGACCAAGACTTCATGTCCGTCCGACCAAACGTACTAGGTCTGTTCGAGTACGTGTACCATGTGCGCCTGGCTCAAATCCATTGCGTGTACGGTATGTGCATGAACAATTAGCCTCATTGTTGGTTTGTAGTCGTTTTCGTTTCAATAAAAAAAATATTTTCACTTTCGGTTTCATTAACAAGTTTGATTTTTAGATTTGCCTTAGCACACTCGTCCACTTAACGTCCGTTATCGTCGCCATCGATGATTGGATCAAATAATGAAAATGAAAATTGAATTTTTAATTAGATTTACATCATCGTGAAAATCATGGGAAAAATGTGTAATTGGGTTGGATCGCGAAGGTAAAAAGTGATTATATAGGCTGTTGCAAGTTAGTTCAGTGGTTATTTCGCAACTTCACTTCATAGTCACATTCGAATGGACTTATCTATCTTTCAAAATGAAAGATCAAAACACATCTAAATCAGAGCTGTTGACAAATATTACTTAGGTTAATGACTGAAACCTTGAAATCTATTCACCAAATCTACCATCTAAAACGATCAAGGTGCTACAGTTTTCCATTTTCGCTGGCTTAATTATGTGTATGCTAATTTACGCAAATTGTTGGCAGTACTCAACCATTTTATTGCTACTCATATGTCACTTTTAATCTTTACTACTGCGACCATTCATAAAAATTAATTTTTTCGCAGAAATACAAGTTCGAATCGTAGGCGTTGTCGCAGCCATTGTGTTTTTAAGTTTCCTTGAATGACAATCAATCATTAACTACAATTTTAATTTGTTTTGCAAAAAAAAATTAATAAACCACAGAAACAATTCTTTTAAACCATTTCATTAACAAATCATAAAGCAGACAATGTCAAACTTGAAAAATGTATATTTCTTTACAGTTTTACTGCGATTCAAGTGTATTTTGCAGCATTGCATGGTTATTAATGAGTTTCACGTACACGATTAATTGCAAGGAAAATTTGCGGTTTCCCGGTAACAACGGATTTTTTTACGTTATACTCTCAAACAAACAAAGCAATGAATCGTTGTCTAAAAACAGTACAATGATTTTTAAGACACATTAAATACTTTTTCCTATTATCGCAATCAGAAAGAAAAATGCGAAAATTTTCTTCCCTTTTCCTGCAATGAACCATAATATTATATTGATCACCTCACCGTACACTTCCATCAAAAGTAAAAGTACTAAATTACATACTGTTGTTTCAGTTAAGCTTTGATTATTCACTGTGATCTATTAAATTCAGACAAATACAATACTGGTTGTCAAAATAGCAGCGCCCAGTGTGGGCTCGCTATTTAACGAGTCAATATTTTTTGCCCTTCAGGTAAACTCATTAGCTATTATCAAAAGCGATATTTCAAGCAATAGTTACATAATATTGACAGGTAAATACTTTTCAGCTGTGTTCCGTTTAGCTTTTGTAGTGATTTTCGGGTTATTTGAAAAGTGAAATGTCAGTACCGCCTGCTGATCGGAAATAGATTTACTCTAATTTACTCAAAGCAATCAGTGATTTGCTTACAGTTTCGAATCGATTCGAAATTTGATATGGTGTTCATTAGAGATCGAAAGCTGTTAAATGAATTGGATCGCTATGCTAAGGTCAATCTAAAGCTGTGCAATTGCAAGCCACGGAGAGCGTTGAAAAGAATTTAGATAGAAAATGAAAGAGGCGTAGAACAAGTGATTGAGTTTGTTTCTTTAACTGTATTATGTGCACTTCATTAAAAGCGATTCACTTATATACACGTGCAAGTTTTTGTTGAATTGGCTCTTTAGTTCGAAATGAAATGGAAGGTGATTCGATTATTCGTAGCAAAATGGTATAGAAATTAAGTGGTTAACATAGTAGGGGTCCATTTGGCCCTAGGAGGTTGATCTGTGTGGGGTCCGCTTGATGTAACGGACAATGCAGATTGATATTTTTTTGGAGATCAAACAAAGAAAGCGAGAGGTATTACTTTTTGTCAACTGAATCATATTGATTTAATTAAGAAATTGCAAACAGATTATATAAAATCATGTTCTAGCGAGATCCGGGTCTTTTAGATTCAGTATCTTTTTAGAATGTGCAAACATCTATTTCATTTTGTTGCGTCCGCGTGAGATGGTATTAGATTTCCCCCTACAATATAATAATCTCATAGGCAGGAGGGATCCTCCGATTATGATTCTTGCGTTCAACCCTACACATTGTTTACTAAAGTTTACTCATCCCTGTATCAACTGTTTGTTTTTAATATGACCATATTAGGGCATGTTGATTGGTTGGGACGGATCCAAGTCGATCCCAGAAAGACTGATTGCTGTAAATTTTTTCACCTGAGTTTGTTAACTTCTGCGTGTTAAACGGTCTATTCCAATACTTGCTTCGGCTCGAAAATCCCTAAATGTTGAAGGTGGATCTACATTGAGTTAAATCTTTGGACTATCGAGGGCTAGCATTTCTTGTGATACGATAGAAAATAAATTCATTTAACCCACTAACATGCCTCTTTAAAATTTCCAAAAATATGCAGCGAAAATAAAAGGAAAATGTTATATTTAGAAAAAATTACAAATTCAAAAATAATAATATAAACGATCCACGAGAGAGAGAAAAGAAAAAAATTGTTTTTTGTATGAAGAATAATTAATGGAGTAATAATTTTTTTTAATGACATGAAGAAGAAAAAATTAAATTGTTGTTTAATTGACTAAGCGCTTGTGCATGTGACTCCTTCCACGAAAGAACATGCGGTAAAGTGTGCGACGTTACGATGACCCTTAAGAAAATTTAAAAGTTCGACCGCCGTCATGCGGTATCGTTATGGTGCAACCTTCAACACAGTTCGTCCATTTGCGCTCGGTTGCAACAATTTCCACTTGAATTTTCCAGGGATTTGGAATGAGCTGATATCCTTACTGTGGTAAGTTAATGAAAATACTTCATCATCTCATCATCAACGGCGCAACAACCAGTTGTTTCGGCTGCAGTAAAGATATAAGGATTGGTTTTACTTACTATATATAGTCTTCAGATATTGGGAGGGCATCTCGGTGGGCCTATTTTGAACTACTCTTTCGAACATTAGGACTTTATATCATCATTAATGCGCTGAATATTGGCTTCTATGGCCTGTATAGATCTTTTCTCTAGTGTAGATGGCAAAAAAATCTGCTTACCAGATCCCCGGGTGACCTATCACCACGGGGTATGTGAGGTTTGACCCACTGAAAAAAAGATCACCTACAAGCCTACGAAGTTCCGAGTCGGGTTCTGCTTAAACACTGGTTCAACCCGGATGTGCTGACTTACCAATCGATAACCACGGACTTCAGAAACTACCACAGCTCATGGGTCGGTAAGACCAATTAATTAAGAACTATATTAGTTTTCATTCATCCAGGAGCTCTTTAACTGGCAACCTGGAGGCGAAACAAGAAAAAGAACTACAGCAAATTATTTTCAAATGCGTGAAAAATCCCGAAATTAAGTTTTCAAAGATTGCGAAAGACCTTAAAACGTCACTGTCAACGGTCAAACGAGTAAGAGCAAATTATAAGAAGAGGCTAGCTGCTACAAGGAAAGGAGGACCAGGTAAAAAATCAGGAAATATAGACAAGGACTTAGCGAAGACAATTGTCAAGAAGTTCGAGACCAAACCCAATATTTCGGTTCGAGATGTGGCAGTAGTTGCTGGGTACATCGAAGTCAACGGTTAATCGAATGCAAAAACGTTACAACCTGAGAGCATCTTAGATGCAGAAAGTTGCAGAAAGGTGCAGAAAGGAGAAAGTAGCAAAAACGAGGGCCCAAAAATTATACAATCAACATGTGACGAAATTGGATTGTGTAATATTATGTCAAAGAGAACATCAGACAGATTCCAGGCCATAAATGTTACACAGCTAAAGCGAAGGGTGCAATGAAAGAAGTATTTAAGTCCAAGAAAACCACTAAATTTCCTAAACAGTACATTATGTGGCCGGCAATTTGTCAATGTGGTCTAAAGAGCGATATTGTAGGGCACAATAGGGATATTGCTGGGCACAACCAATGCCCACGTTTCCCCAGGTGGAGTGGTATGAAAGTCACAATGTCACTTTTGTCCCCAAGGAAGCCAACTCACTAAATTATCCTGAATTTAGAATCCTGAATTGAATTTCCTGAACTTAGAACAATATAACGATAATGGACTCAAATGAAGTGAGTATTGAAGGAAAGCAACGGGAATAGAGTTTTTAAAAAAAACTCTAGCGCATCAGAACCGCTAGAAAACTGATTTTCGAAGAATAGTCTTTGAGTGACTAAAAAGTGACTATTAAACGTCATGTATGAGTGACTGTGATCCTCAAAAGAGATTGACATAAGAAAACGAAAACAGCAGTGAGAATTAAAGCAATTTATCTGAATCTGAGCGTTAATAGGAGTGAAGGAAAACTATGGAGCTATGAGCAAATTTGACAGTCTTCTCCTCCGCGAACAGAAATATAGAAATAGTAGGCCATGGGTTCGCGAATTTAACACGTTACAACTAAAAGCTCGTAGAACTTACGTAGCGAAAAAGGGAAAATCTGAGGTAGTAATTCTCTCGATTTGTTCTATTTATAGATTTTATGTTTGCAATGAAATTGCTTCACTTAACGTCGTATATGTATACGCTTGTTTCATTTCCTTTGTCAGTGAACAAACTTTTCCAGTGCAGTAACTTAAGTGAACGCTGGAACCCAAGTATAGACAGGTATGTTTTTAGCGAACCAGTCTATCGTGCCCTTAGAAGAGAGAGATATAAGGAAATGAAAATGGCAGTGAGAAGTGAAGCAATTTGCCTAAGCTGAGCGTTAGGAGTAGTAAGCGAATTTGACATTCTCTAGCTATGCCGAACAGAAAGATAGAGTGAGATAGGTAGAGAAAAATAGTTGGCCATGTGCACGCGAATTGACAATTACTATCTCAGCAACAACAAAAGCTCAGGTATCGGGGAAACCAAGGGAAATATCTGAGGTAGCAATTCTCTCGATTTGTTCTATTTATAGATTTTACCTTTGTAGTAAAATTACTTCACTAAATTTCGTATATGTATACGCTTGTTTCATTTCCTTAGATCTCTATGTTCTGAGATCGTGCCCTAATCACCTCTCAATAGAAGTGCAAAAAACACGGCTATTAACTGCCCATAGGTTTTTCTTTTTAAGATTACTCTAGTTTCAATAGTTAGCTCATAAATCTAGTCATAAGCTTTCAGTAGGTTTTTAAAAATTTGTCGTGCAAACATAGTATAAAAAAAATCTATATCCTATTAATTAAAATAAGTTATTAAGCACTCTAACGATGAAATTTAAAAATTCAAAAACATGTTGACTGTTCGTTATGCTATACATTATAAAGTCAAAGAACAAATAAACAAATTAAATTAAATTACTCCCACACTGGGCGCTTAGTCTAATGCACAGTCTACCGTTGGTTTTAGTGACTCCATTTGATTTTTCCTATCACTTTTATTGATACAAACTTAAGTCTAATATCCACTACAAAAAAAAACAATCAAATATATTTGTTTATCCAATTATAGCTTGATGCCAGGCAATTAAATCATGAAACACCAAAACCAAGTTGGTTTTAGCCATGAATAGTTTTCAAAGAAGATTACTTACAATTTAAAACACAAAACGCCATTGTTCAGCAGTACAAATAAATTAACATAGCCTCGAAAATCGAAACAATTTTCAAACTAAATCACGATCAACATGTTTGCATGCGTACCAATAAACCTTGGCAAAGTAACGATTCCAATTAGCAGATAATTTTTTTTAGTAGATTCCGTAAGTTGATATTCTCATAAACGATATGAGTAGCAGGAGATGTGGAAGTAATGCAGGTTAAATCGTTTTCTCATCCGACATCATCTACATAGTGTAGTGGCCATGTAACTTGAGCATGTGAACAATACAGAAAGCGAAACGCATCGAACAAACGATTCGTCAATAATTAACAGTTTTTCGATTCATTATAGCTATTAGTTAGTATCCTTTCAATACTTTGTTGTTCTCACGCTTGTTAACCTTGAGGTTAACAAGTACAAATGCACGAAATCAAAAGTTTGTAAATATGATGAGAAATGTACTTGGTAGTGAGTGCTACCGATCGCTACCTTTCCCCCTTGTTGTACATACATTAAATTTTATTAATACTACATCGTTCTTGCACTATGTATCCGTACGGTGAACTTACAAGTTACAGACATTTCACGTCTGACATATCTCACATTTTAAAATTTCGAAATTTTCCGGAAAAATACGTTGCTAGTACAAGTCTAAGTATAGCATGCATCATAGAAGCTATGCCTTATCCAATGTAAAGCCTGCATTAACATTTCTTTTTCAGCGTGTGATGCCTGCAGTCATATGTATTTAGCACGTTACATTGCACGGCACAAGTGTTTCGGCAGCAAGTTGTTGATGAGTGATAGATTTGATGCGATGCTATGCTATTTTCGCTTTCTTTTCACTTTCTTGCTGGACATGAACGAGTTTGGAAGTTATTTACAAGTGGTTTCGTAGGAGGCTAACAAGATTCCAAAGAATGTTTCGGAAGCTAAACGAGATTCGGTGATTGTTTGCGGGAAAACTACACGATTTCGAGATGAGGTGTAGTACATACATTTTCACTAGCCGAACAGATAGTTGTGGTTGAGAACAATTTGTTGGTGATAGAGTGAAATGCTAAAGCATGGGATCAGTGAAGAGATTTATAAGATGCCAAAGTAGAAAGTAATTGTAATATCTATTGAGGATCAGAAGGTGTTAACGAAAATACATGTAAGGATGTTAAGTAGTATACAGTAGAAATTAAATGTCTGCAAATTTAATGTCTGCAATAGCTCACAATTTTTGGGAAAAAGTAACAGATTCTCAATACATTATGACAAATATGTTCTCGAAGCATGATTTTTACCATGGTCATTGATCAATCCACGTTTTTGGATACCTTATTTAATATTGATTTCAATAGAAAGTTCTGTTTTGATGTTACTTTACTTCTTTTCGATTGAATGGTTTCTCTCGATACCATGAAATTTTGGAACAATTCTGCTGCTTCCTTTTTCGGTAAAATTAAGCTTCAGTAGAGACTAATTTGTCGGAAACTATGGTTTTACTTTATGCTTCATAATTTAATTACATAGGCTTTTGCATGACTAATAAAATAAATTATGTAAATTAAATAAATTATAAGCCTCTACAGTTTCTGGGGTAATTTTAAATACTATTTAAATTATTTTTTACAGCAATTATTGTGTATACTAAGATTTGTATTATTTAATAAATTATACATCCTTACATAATTATGTTTCACTTTTTTTGAATATTCCCTCCGGCCTCATTTTCGAAAATAAAATAAAAAAGCCTAGCTGTATAAAACCGTGATGTCATTATTGATCCCTTTTTTTTTATTTATATACAGTATTGTGATACAAATCGTGATAAATAGACATGCACCTTGAAACCGACCATCATTTTCATCAAAACATCGTATTCAGTAACGAGTAAATTAGCGTAATTGCCATTTCCGGAGTGAGGCGAATTTAAACGACACTCTTGTAATTCAATTACATCCATAAAAGTACACTTTTTAATATGATCTTCAGGTTGTTAAAGATCATGATCATGAAAATGATACCGGGGCTGCTAATGATCAATAATATCGGACAGTAAGTGATTATATCTTATTAAGTAAGGATGGCAGTGATCCATACGAGGTAGAGAATAGTACAGAAAATGTACTTACGTGTATTGTATGAGAGAATGCTTAACCGGCAATAGTGGGAAACGGTCAATGAAAAACTGTATTAGTTGTATTAGTGGCATTAATAATTTATTTGGCTTTGCATCAATGCCTAAAAGCACAACAACCTAAAATTGATGATTTTTTATACAAAACTATTGCTCATCATTAATTTTTGTATGACAATTGCACAATTTAAAATGCTGTGTGTCTAAGCTTTCAGTCAGCTGCTAGGAGCTAAATTTTAATAGAATGATTCTTTTATATGAAAAAAATCGACAAATCAATTTTTCTTTATAATTGTCTCTTTACATCGCTGTGATTCTTTCTCTTCATCTTTACATTAAAATGATGTGTTTAGTCATCTACTTGATGTTTTGTAGACTTAACTGGATATTTGATTAGACGAAAATATTGTACCGGGAAATGTGCCAGTGAATTGGTCCGATATTGATTGTTATCCTGAAATTCTACGTCACTTGATTACTGCTTCTGAAGTTTTGTAAAGTCTCGGACCTCTTCAAAAAAGATCCGACTTTTATTCATAAAATCAAACTTTATTCAAATGCAACTATTTAAGACTAGCGTCCTTTAAAATACTCTCTTGAAGTTGTTCTTCAGGGGAAGCCGGAACCATCGTTGGATAGCTGTTTTTCGTGTAGTACGAAGTTAGTTCGTCCAGTCTGTTTTCCTTGCTCAAATCTCAAACACAGGCATTTTCAGCTTGGGGAAAGCCAGACGTCACATGGTCACTAAGTCACAGCGGACGAACCGCAGGTATATTGTGTTTAGCCAAGAGATTTTTCACCAATTCTGAACAATGGATTGATGCGTTCTTGTGAGGGTACTACCAACTGCTCACAGGTCTGGCCGCTTGTATCTGGCTGTACCACTAAGGTAACGCAGAACCCCTTGGTAGTACTTCGTGGTTATCGCTGTGCCTTGTAGAGTGTATTCATGATTATACACGGCTCTCGAATCAAAAAGCACATCATCCCTACATTTTCAGGCCTTTGAAATGTTAGAACCCTCCATTACGGTCACTGACACTTGATTTATGGGTCGTCCCCACAAAATCATCATCAGTAGTGATTATTTCGAGAAAAATCGGATCACTGTTGACAATCTTCAGGAAGTTCTATGCGGTTTCCAAACGCAATTGAGAGGCAAATGTTTAGTTAAAATGAAACGAATTGGTTCTAGTACGAATATTCTACAGCAAGTTTTTTTTTTTATCGTGTTTCGACGATTCTGCATCACCAGGATCCTAACTTAATCAGTAGCAAACCCACTTGTGGATATATTGTGGATATCAGAACTTATTTCACTTTCTACTTATAATCGACCATCTTCGATGCGGTTTTGTGTGTTAGTTTGGGCTGAAGGAAATGTGCACGGCAACTCTAAGCACTTAGACTAACTTGAACTATTGTATTCAATGAATCACTACTATACCCGATTTTCCTGAATCTATTAATTAAGTCCAGGATAAATGATAAGTGATAAGAAGCTATCCTTTGCATATGCGCAACATCTCAACCAATACTTTGGCATATGATGTGCTCATATGCCGGAAACGTGCAAAAAAATGCTCTGCCGAGTCAGCATCTTTTAATAACAAACATCATACTTCGTAACGGTATTCAACGTTAATCAAACCCCTAGGGGTATCAAAAACAAATCAAACAAATCAGCAATTTTTCATACTAAAAAGTGAGTTTTCAAGCTAAATTTTCGCCAAAACAAATTTCACGTGAAATCGAAGACAATACCAGCCTTAAGATACACATTTTTCATATTCGATAAAAAATGTATGCTTGAAAATATGACTACGTCTAGGAAAATTTTTTTTGTTATCGATATTCTAAGTGTTATAGAATCTATTCGGCTTTTATTATTATGACTTTTTATTCCTCTACCATTGGTTTGACCTTCGATCGGTCTTCAACTGAAAAATTTACTCGTGCATCTGACAATTTTAGTACTTTTTATTTGAAGGCGTGTAACACATATGTACTTTTATGTAGACCATTATCTTTTTCCAGTTTATTCTCGATTTGATGTCGCTGCGACCACTTATTTTAATGATTGTTCTAGTTATCTCATATCCACCCAATATAATCAACTTTTTGCTTTGTCTACGTGAAATATAATTCATCCTCTGCTTGCCATATCTAATTACTAGCACTCGACAACAAACATGACACCCACTGTTTGAATAACAGATTATGGTTCATAGAAAGAAAAATTAAAAACAGGTCACCATACTTAATTAGAAAAATTCATATTACCCTCAACATTACCAATTAGTAACCAATGTCAATCAATCGCTACTAAATAGTTATAAAACATAAATAATAGCAATTACAAGTTGAATAACGCTACGAAATTTTTTCTAAACGATTCTGTTGCACCATGCACCATACCGCCATCAAATGCTCGAAATTAGCACATCGACTCCGGACTGCATAATCAAATATTCTGTAAACTTTCAATTCGCGTGTTGCATTAACCTTCATGCAATTCAAATTTGAATCCGAGTTGGTCTTGTAAAATTTCATATGTAATTCATGTATGTAATAAACTAGTCGATTATATATGAACTCGATACGTTCACACTAAGATAGTAATAATAACCATGCCATGAAAATGCAAAAATTAATGAAATTTGCAACGGTATAAGCCTTCGGGGAAAACTCTCCAAGTAACTCAAACAACCAGATTCGAGCTGCCCACACACACTCTCTGCCCATATGTTTTGCAATATAAATACTAAAACCACTGCAGCTATTCGGCCGCACTATCCTTTTGTCTGATTGCATTTTTTTCTCACGCAAAATTCGCACAATTGCAGCATGCTCGAATCGGATCTATGCAATTATTGTATTCAAGATTCATGGCTGCATAGGAGTTGCCGGCCGAGACCCTAGCTTGACTCTAGTTGCAAGTAAATGTATCAAAGCTGGTTAACAGTTAAGCCGACGAATAAAAAGTAACATTGATTCAACTCAACGGCCAATTAAATTGTTGTTACCTTAGTAGCTCAGGTAATTTAATTCATACGGCAACAGCGGTGATGATGTTGATGGACGTGATATTCATCGTTTGGTGTCAACGAACTAAATTTGTTTCTGAATCTTTTTTCTACGACAAAGTAACGATGAGCTACTGTCAGCACTCTATGAATTATATCACCACATAATGGCATTAAACGACCCTTGACTCTGTCAACAGCCGTGCTGATAGTAAAATAATTGGAATGCTGTTTTGGAGGTGATGCGAAAATAGGAAAAAATTTTTTTAATAGCATTTACAAAAGTGCCAGATCGGAACCAAAAAGCCAATAAACTCAGACGAAATTTTTCAATTGTGTTGTTGGCTGTGTGTGTTTATTACTAATAATATGGCAACGTGATAGCCTTTTTTAATCGCGAGTTTCTATATTAAGCTTAAAACAGATTTTAGCTCGTACAAGAGTAATAGGTTAATATATAATCGCAGCCACCCATTTCTTGGCACTAAAGTTTTACCCGACAGAATCTTATTTATTTACGAAATTCTAGCTAGATGTAATCAAAACACCTTCGGAAAGCTCCAAATAAATATACTCGTTAATTTATAAGTCCAGTCATTAACATGGACTTGTAAGATATATTTAAACACTTTTCTTCACTTTACGCAAACTAAAAAGGAAAAGCCAGTGCCAATGAAATTCTTCAACTAATTACATGGAATCGGAAATTCAATCAAATAATGAAGGAAAATTCTTGTAAAGTCAGCGATAATGACACTTGTCTCTATGTAAAAAGGATAAATAACAATGGTTGAATATATTTGTATATTCATGTGAACGATATCGTAATTGGTAGTACGAAATTAGAACTGATCAGCGGTTTTGAGATTAAAATAGCTAAAAATTTTAAAATATAAGACCTAAGTGAACTAAAATGTTAATCTTACACGCGATGAAATTGTTATCTTTTGGATGAATCAGTTGAAATTCATTGGAAGTAAGATAAATGAATTCCGACTTTCAGATGCAATCCAATAGAAATTCCAATGGAACGCGACTATTTACTAAGAGATGAAAGCAAATTATTAGGGAATAAAGATACCTGCAAAAGCGCTACGGGCCTTTTACTTTCTTTATCAATCGACATCCGTCCACATATATTCTTTAGGAAAATCAAACGAACGAAATAAGACGTAAATTCTAGTTCCTGGGAAAACTAAAAATGTGAAACTATATTTAGGCAGCAATAACAACGAATTGCAGAGTCCTGCCGAAGCATGAAAGCGCTTGTCATGTCACTTGTCAGTAACTGTCCAAGGTGGCTCCCAAAATTGAAGGGCGTGAGCGGTGCGGTTAGAAAGAAGCGTATCGAAAAAGATGCCGGGCAAAAAGCTCTCCTATTAATCGCACCAGAAGCCAATTGGAAAAGGCTCAAACTGAAGAATGATATTCCAAATGGATAAGGTACAGAATGCCCTTTCATTGCAAGAATGGACTCCAACGACAGAGCCCTTTAAGAAAAAGCTATAGCCTACAACAGGCTTGCAGGTACAAATCAGGAGAACTAAAAGGTCAAATGCTGAACTTCAGTGATCAAATGAAAGTTTAAGGTCACAATACCTGCAAGGAACAAATACAAGAATGGTCCACTTTCTCGCATAAAGGGTTGCAAATGTGGTAGACAGATGGCTCGAGGATGGATTGTTGTGCGAGAGGAAGTATCGTAGGATCAAGGTGCAAAATGCATTTCCCCTTCCCGAAGGATGCTAGTTTATATGAAGCAGTTATCTGCTATACCTGAGACCACGCATATAATAAAAATAAGGAACTTTAAAATCGTCAGCATTCAGATCCTATCGGATAGCGAAGTGGTTTCAAGGCTATCAATCGCGATCGAATAAACTCAGCTGTACTCTTAGATGCAAGAGAGACCCTAAAAGAAAAAGAAGAACGCGTGTCTTGTGAAACAGAAAGTCACAGCTTGTTCCTAGATGCTGAAAGTTGTGTGTAAACACATAAAGTACAATAAATCTCACAAAAAACTACAAAATACTGTTGAGCCTTTTCAGTTTATTTAACTGCTGACATCAATAGCCGGAAAAGAAAAACGAATCCATCACAATTATCATAATATAAATTTCGCTGCCATGGATACTCCCTGTCTGACGTGGTCTTGGCACTGATGATACCTTACAAAAATTCAATGCGTTGATTTGCCGTCTAAAACAAATGATGATCCATATTTCAACATTTTTACTGTAACCGCTTTTGAAACAAAAGACGTAGTACGTAGCAAGTACAAAAGAACGGGTTGCCAAAATGACCTACAGAAGTATAAGAGGGTACGTTCGAAAGTGAAAAAATATACCAAGCACGAAATGCGCACCATCATTAATTACACCTGAACCATCAATATCAACAAACCAGCTTAAATCCTTCTGGTCCTACATAGACTCTTTTCAAAAACTCCCCATTTATCCGCAATAATTTGAAGTTTAACTGGTTTTGGTTTCTTTTTTTTGGATTTAAAGTACTGGTTTTCGTTTGTATGTAAGCTTCTCCCAAGTAAGCTTCTCCCAAGTAAGCTTCTCCCAACCCAAGTGAATTCTTCAAATAAATATAGTTTATGACTCTCATGCAAACCACAAAAACGTATTTTACATCACGAGAAGAATACATTATCGAGATCAGCGCAGATAGCCCCAATAAATGACCCTTGACTCTGTTAATAGCCGCGCTAATAGTAAAATAACTTAAATTTTGCGTTTTTAAGGTGATGCGAAATAGCGAAAGGAATAGTAGTATTAGCATAAATAAAAGTACCGAATCGAAACCGAAAAGTCAAGAAACTCAAACAATTTTTCCCAATTAGGTATGTTCTTGTTGTATGTGTTTATGAATAACGAGATACCAACTCTGCTCTGCTTAGCATAAACGTTCTATCAACATTTTCATCATTTCTAAGTTAACGACGGATTCAAAAACTGCATACTCTATTACATCATTCTGCAGAATTTGATAAACCTATCTTTTGTGGAAGTATGTTAAAATCAATATTGAAAAATGCACTCTCCATATATCTCCAGTACAAATCAAAACACAAATCACTGAATATCTCGAAAGTACTAAAATGTAGATAGAACGCTTATACTAAGCAGGGCAGAACTGGTAGCCTTTTATTAATTGCAAATTTCTATATTCAGCGTCAATTAGGTTTTAGCTTGTAAAAGAGAAATAATCACAACCTCCCATTTTTTGGGACTAAAGTTTTGCCAGACAGAATCTTACTTATTTAAAAAATCTATCAAAATGTAATCAAAACACCATCGAAAAGATCCAAATAAAGCCACATTTAATAGCTCAGTCGTTAACTGTGTACTCAAGCAATCTATTTACGCCTTATGTTTCACTTCACGCGAACCGAAAAGGAAAAGTCAGTTCGAACCACGCAATGCCCAAGAAATTCTTCAACTAATTAAGTCAATTTGCATATTTATGTTTGAAAAATAAAATTCAACTATCAATAATTACCTTTTAGATAGTTCACTTTCCAATATGCAGATAACAGTACTCTCGGAAATGTACGTCCAACAATTGTTTTTTAAACTTCTAAACAAAGAACTCGTTTCACTAGTAGATCAGCACAACTGATATCTAACTGCGCGTCTATGCGTTCCAATTGAGCTTGACAATAACTTGTTTTGATCGAAACTTTCAATTCGAACCGATCACTTTACTTTAAAATATTTTCACAAAAGTATGAGTGCATTTCTCGTTTTACGATCAATTTTACGTATCCCACAATTCAAAACACTGACAATAGGCTATACACTTTGCTTTTCATACAGTATTCTCGTGTGTTATTAGTTATAAAAAAAAATGTTATATCAGTTTCACGGTAGTCGCGCAATTAATTGAAAAGAAAGGGTTCGTAATACGCTTTTAGGAAATTATTTATTGGTAATCATATTATTCATCTTTGATAAATATTCGATAAGATTTTGCACAATCCGTTAATCTTTCGCAAAACAAAAAAACCCAATCGAACTGGAATGGAATTGAAAATTCACTTTTGTTGCAACTCTCGGGATTCCTTGCAGCCAAAAGACAACAAGACAACAACGAAAGACCAATCCAAGAGCCAACTAGTTGAGTATGAGTCGCGATCGCGTCTTGAAGTTGCAATCGAAAAGTCTGTACAGTGAACTAACTAACTTACTTATTCTACTCGATCACCGATGGAGGTATGTACACTTTCCGGGGGAGTTCGAACAGTGCAACAAGCATGAACTACAGCAGCAAGCAATAAAAGTTGTTGTTAGTGATGTTGTTGTTATGCCGCATTGGCTTTTACAGCAACCAGTGAACATAACGAAATGCAGAAATAACAAAAGAGTAATGGCTGAGCACAGTAATGAGAGAGGCATATTGATATCATTGCATGGTATTTCTTGTATAGGGTTGTCCACGTTTGGTTTGTTAATATCGATAAAGGTCTACAAATTGAATCCCGTTCTAAGTGAAATTAAATTATTTTTAAATTTTCACTGGTTATATCTGATATATCGCCTTCGAGAGATGCCCCAATTCTACAAGAGTGTTACTGTGGGCCAAAGTATTTGAGCAGATACTTTTTAATTTGCCTTAATTATGTAGAGGTTGAATGGGTTCCAATATGATTCAGCAACGACAGCAAGACTAGAAAAAATGAGCCGCAGCTGACAGGAATCAAGCAACGGTTTCAGCGCAATTAGACACAGGCTGCAGAAGCGAGACAGCAGCTGGGCCCCCAGGCTGTGGAAGTGTAGTTGCAGCTTGTGAAAATTAAAGATGAAAGCGGTCTGCTGATATTCAAGCTGGAGCGAATCAAAACTGTGGGAGCTATTTTGACTGAAGCAACTGGTAATAAAAAACTGGAAAGGCCGACTTTCGATAGACAGACTTCTTGGACCATCTTCAAAAAGCAGTTTGAAGTTGTTGCAGAGTACAATCATTAGAGTGGTCAGCAGCGTGGGAATATGTTAATGGTGTCACTAACAGGAGCTGCAGCGGCAGTATATCAAGCCATCTCAGTTGCAAATTACTTCAATTTTTCTTGCCTCGCAAATGCTTTAGAGATTTAGTACGGTGAGGGTCACTTAAAAAAGGTACATTGCTTACAACTAAAAATGCGAAACCAGAGGCCAGAAGAGACTTAAAAGCAGCTGGCTCAGGATATCAAGCGTCTAATACTTCTGTCCTACCCTACGTTGAATCCAAAAGGTCGGGGTGGATGGATGCTTTTATGCAAGGAACACAGGATGACGAACTTAGACACGTTCTTTCTTAGACACGAATTTAAGCACGCTGACAAGCGGACACTGAAAGACTCTTTGTTCTATGCTTTGACTTACGAATTAGCAAAACGTTTATCTCGCAACATCGTTAGAGTCCGTGAGATCCATTAATAATGATGTGTTAAAGAGCAGAAATAACAGAAACAAATCACAAACGAGTAGAGGAGCTCCTCAATACTAAATTTGTGGAAAACTGGCACCTAACATGATAGGCCGTAAGCGATGGGAGCTGAAATATTGACAACTATCACTGGAAAATTGGAGGTGGCGGAGCCTCGCGATTTTGATACTGTAAATTGGAATGACAGCTTAGATGTGGCAGTATCAAGAAGAATGAATCCAGATATTCATTCC
Source organism: Nemotelus pantherinus (assembly GCA_963978885.1). Classification (NCBI taxonomy): domain Eukaryota; kingdom Metazoa; phylum Arthropoda; class Insecta; order Diptera; family Stratiomyidae; genus Nemotelus; species Nemotelus pantherinus. Next base: position 9,865,011 of record OZ022266.1, read on the forward strand.
CGGAAGATGGCAGTGAAGGAGTGAGTCAAGATGGTCTCAAGTTACCAGCTCAACTTGGAGAGAGGCATGAAAAGAAGCTTTGAAGATCTGAGGTTGATCCGCAGAACTATTGCGCCAAAAACCACTATCAATCTCTCCAGGCTGCATCTTCGCAAGAATGATTTGAGCCTGCAAGCAAATGTTGGAAAAAAGCGTTGTCCCATGACTGAAATTGGAGTTAGTAAGTCGATCCTAAGAGTAGATCTGAAGCAGGCCTGGAAATTTCGCACCATGGAACGATACGTGCTTGGGAAGGCTACTGGCGAATTTAAAACAGTTCATGATGAGATCTTTCAGCAGAGATCCAGCTCGGAAAATTTGTATTTCAAGATCTGTTTTTGGTAGCAGAAATAACGAATGTGTGCATACTTGGGATTTATTTCTTTAGCCGTCATGATTTTCGCTTGAGCTTGGGAGGGCGAAAAATTAGATGGAAAAACGTGGAAGTGCCGTTAGCACCTCAACCAAAAAGAAGACACTACCATCAAATGGAAACGTGATATAATTTGATGTATAATTTTACAGCTATTATAAAATTTTATAAATAATCTTTTAGCTCCCGTCGATGGAAAGACCTAATCTGAAACTACAACGGAAATAGGAAGGTTCGTATCGTGAATAAGGCACTCACATACGAACAATACCTTTTTTTGCATAGATGACATTGAATTCTAATTGTGTCAGTATTGTCGCATCACACTGCTCCGGCTACTACAGCAGAATTGATGTCATATCTGGTAATAATATTAAAATTCATATCTGATGCTCCACAAGGAAGCCACTTTAGGCCTTTCCTCTTTCTTTTATACATATACAAATGACCTTCCATCTGTCCAGAGACATTCTTTCATTGTACTTTATGTAGGTGACGTCAAATTTTTTAAAAAGGTATTTTACGGCCGACGACAGTGTTGGAGATCTTGCTTGGACTGGAGAAATGGCGTTGACCAGGACGCTCGGAACTTAAAGGTGCCTACTTGGATGACACCAGCTCGCCATAGGGACAGATGGAAAAATTCATTGAAGGAGGCCAGGACCAGACCCTGGTTGTAGCGCCGATGATAATCCAATATTCGCGACTGCCTAGGACTTGATCACCTTACGACTTGGTGCGATACTAACAAATTAGTAAATTCCTTCGTACACGCATAAAATTAGCACGTTAAGCTGTGAATACTCTTATTATGATAGTATTCCCTTAAGTTTCTACGGTTATGTTTACGAGAGTTTGCTTGGTCAGATCCTCTGCGCTTGCCTCACAATAATCGTTTTAGTTTATTGTCCATGGATACGCTTGAAAACAGAAAAAAAATCAAAACTTTCTTTACTACTAAACTTCTCACAGGGAGTATTTCCTCCGAATACTTTTTAAGTCTACTTGGTCTCAACATTAAGTGTTACAAAATGAACGTCAGTAGATTACCTATCCCATTCCTATCAGCCCGGCTACGAGCCCGTTTCGCCCAAAAATAACTTTTAATCTTCTTACGATAAATTCAATTCTAATGTGTTTATCATCTTTAGAAAATAGCTCAGCAAAAAATATATCACTTTATATGCTTTTATTATTTTTAAGGTAAATAAGACGAACTTATAATAATAAATAAATCAAATAAACCGATAACCGTCAGGTTTCCATAGAAGGTTGATCCTCTAGTACAACCTGAGTTCACAGCACTCTGCCTCCAGGGGCAAAAATATATTTTGGTCCCTGTGCTATCTACTCCTTGATCTTAGGCATTTCAATTCCTCAAATTCAATTTGCTACAATTCTTATGTTAATAGCTCACAAATATATTCGATACTCTTCTTCTGCGTATCCATCCCTACATCACATTGTGCATTAAATCTTTTGTTTTGATCACTCCGTTGATAAACGCTTCGCTCGATAGTGGGAAAATCAAAACGAATCTTAATGTAAATTACAGTAGTAGTGTTTTTAGCATGAAGTGCATTCGAAGAGCTTTTTCAAGTATCTTCGTCTGCTACCAGGAAGAAATATTCATTTACCACACAACTCAAACTCACCTTACACTGTACTGCACTGCACAGTGCATGCAACCTTCTCCATTAAATTTAGCTTGGATAGGCAATCCAAGTAATAAGTACGAGTACTTGGCATTTATGAATGTGTATCTCCAACGCTTAGATTTTACTGCTTGTCATGAGCATGCTGAAAAGTTCATTCGATCTCAACTCCTACTATTACCATTCATTCGATTCGAATCGAATTCACTTGCACGTTCGCTAATAACCAGCATGTAAATCGTGCAAGGTGCATACTTGATTTCAACTTTTCTAACCCACCCTGGGGGCTCCGAAATCATAAGTGAAAATCAGTCGATATTCGAATCTCGTCATTATGATTTATACATTTAGATATAAAAGAAGCTTAATTTATCATTTTTTTTTATTATATTGTTGCGATAATGACGGGCGCATGCATAGATTAATAGGAGAAAAATGCATGTTCGTACAATCAAAATACTATATTAGCTTGTAAGTTGATTTTGACAAATTCGATATCGTGCTATCGATCATGCTGCTGGAAACTACTCGTGTAGGTGTAATAGATGCCTGGAGTGTTGTACTATTATCGAAAGCTACGGAGGATTTTTGTGTAGGTTTCTGTATTGAGTATGCTTTATATGTTTAGCGTGGTACGTGTTCATGGTTTATTGCAATTGTAAATAAATTACGATAATTTGAAGTTTGTACAAAGATGAAAGGATACCATCTGTATTGTGGGAAATCTTTCGATGAGCAGTGACTTCTGATGCATTCGCAAATTGCAGACATCAATCTGATTTGTCTGTGAGCTTTGAAGTATGGTTTTCGAATCAATCTAAACGCTTGCATTTTGTATCAATTATAAGTGAAAGCCACTACTTGCAAAATTCATTTGAAAATGACACACAAACTCAAAATTTGTATTCAGTGCTTTGATGTTTCCTTTTTTCGGGATTTCCATAATAACTGTATATATGAGTCGATTAAAAAAATCAAAAAGAACAGCTCAATATTTTGAAAACGTATAAACTTTTTCGAAAATAAAACATTTAGACTGTTATAAGGTTTACACCGAGTCTTATCATTGTTTTTTTAAGAAATATGTATGCTTGAATAAATTTCATATAAGCTAGAAAATGAAAATAAATAATCTTATGAGATTTTATAAAAGACCAAATTACTAAACGATTAAGAACCTGTGCTATCTGCAAAATTAATACTTCACATCTTTTCATCATAATATTGTTTACTGTGAAATCTTTTCCTCGTCCCTCACTGTGATCCGAACAAGATGGGCATTCCAATGGTTGTGTTAATATCCGTGGACCTAATCGAAATCAACAAATTTATCTGCTTGACATTTAAATCGGCAGTAAATATATTGTAAATTATCAATTTTCCCGGCCAAGAAATTAATTACTAGACATGAAATAGGCACACGTGTCCTCTTATAAAGACATTATTTTTAACTTTTGACAACAGATCCCCGACAAAATACTCATATTCTGTACGTACTTATGCTCTTTGAAAAAATGTATTTATTTACAAACATCACGACAAATAAAAACAAACTTCAATCTGATAGCTTTGAACGGCCTGAGAAAAGCTTTTTGATTTATAAATATCAAAGCGCTAGTAAGAAATTCCGTTGCTCCACCAAAAGTATACAAACCACTGTGTGAAAATACGCAATTTCTAGTGAGTGTGTTTGCAAGTGTATGAGTTTTGTATTCGCTTGTATGTGGATGCGTAATGTCTTCGAATCCACTTTCACTTTCCAGAACACGAAGTGAATAACAACAAAACATCGTGTCTATCACGAAGTTTCGGTTCTTGTTGGTTATTCGAGTGACCTTCACTTGGCTTATTGCGTCATCATTTCCCATAAAGCTAAGTTCGGTTTCTTATTTGCCAAACACCACCCACCATTCCGTCTAATTTTGCATTCAGCACGTATGCAGCCGGCAGCTTGTCCCAAGCTCTCGAGCCTCTCTCTCAGACTGGAATGCTGGCAGTTGGTTGATTTGCATCCCTCTAGGGAGCCAAAACTACATCACGCGTCAAAATGACAGTCTATTATGTCGAGGATTTGTTCCATTCCATTATTTTAGAGTATTTTTTTGTGGAAACGAGTAGCAGTTTTGAGTAACTAGTTTAGTGAAGCCTGCATTTTTTGTTGAAGCCTGCATTGTTGTTAGGTTGTATATTTCTGATAATATATTGAATCAACCCATATCAATTTCTTGATCTTTTTGACAAAGATATTTTTAATCTAAAATATATTTTTATTCGCTTTCTCTCTGTAGTAGTATAACCATATGTCTTCAATGGATGTCGTTCTTTTCCATTTTATCGTGCATCTGTCGTTCCCCAAGAGTTGATCCTCGGGCCGCTTCTATTTGTATTGTTCATCAACAAATATCCCAGTTGTTTCAATTTTGCTCTATCTTCTTTACGCAGATGACCTTAAGTGCTACTTCTAATTTCTTCTTTGAAAGACTGCCTGCAAAATCAGTCAGACCTTAATGCTTTGAGCGGTTTTTGTACTGAAAACTCTCTTTCTCTCAATATTCCTAAATCTATTATGTCCTTTCGTAACCAAACTACTCCTATCCGCTTCACCTATACGCTCGGTAGTTTGGTGCCCTGTATACCAACGTAAACACCTTCTGAAATTTGATCTGCACCTCTTCGAAATCGCTTAGAGTAGCAGGATTCATTTTTCATTGCTCTCATTGTGCCCTAAAAATATCAACATGTGTCCGTCTATTCACATTGCTAGTACTTAGCATACTAGAATACTGTTGCCAACTATAGTTTCCTCGTTTGTTGTTCTTGTCTGACGCAGTCGAGTCTGTACAACGTAAGTTTACTCGTTGAATTTAGAATAAATTTAATTTCCCCTGCTGCCCTTATAACCTTTTCCCGGAATATGTCCACAAGTTTTCTCGGAATGAATATTTCCTGTAAAAAATTGTCTTAGCCTGCATTCCAAGATGCCAATCTTTTTTCGACATCTCTTTTGCTCGTACAGCGGTCCTTTTTTCATTCACCAATACTTAGGATGCTAAGAGGTCATAATGAGTATCAGTTTGGTTTTTGGTGTGGCTTTTTCAGTTTGGTTGCTTCCATACTTTTTCTTAGTTTTAAGAGTCGTCGTATGCTTCGAATGTTGCCTGATAATATTTATATTCCTTATTTGCTATTTCTATTTTCCATTGTCACTAATTCATCCTATTATTAATTATCCTGTTATTTTTATTATGTTTTTAGTTCCTAATCTACTATATCAACCTAATCTACAATAAGAACGGTTAGTTTGTCATATTTGAATTACTGACTGCATAATTTTTTTGTTTCATATTATTTTTCGCTTTACAATTCTTTCTCTACTCCGAAACACTGAAATGTACGTTTTTCATCACCTAGGCTAGCAGCAGCATAATTAGTAAATGCCTAAAATTTAATCTTTAACACTCCATTAGCATGTCTAAAGTTTCCATTGTTTGTTTTAAGTGTTGCTTTTGCATAAATACAACTGCATAAAAATAATTGCAATTTTCATAATTGTGAATTTTTGTTGTTTTCGAAGAAATTTGGTTGGTTTAAAACATGTATTCATATATATTTTTGTATTAAGAATATTTTTTTTCAAACATATATTTATTGAAATTTCAATTTAACATTGATTGATAGGAAAAGTACTTGTTAAAAAATTAATTATCATTTCGCGACCAGTCAATCCAACCGCATCGATTTAATACATACACTTGCTAAAAAAAACTCTGTGCTCACTTACTTCTGATTAGTTTGTACCGATAATGAAAAACAAATAGATTTTTGTCATATGCCTTGTTTCCACTCATTAAATAGTATTCGACGTACAAACATTTATTTATTTTGCTTTTATACTTTTTGAAATAACGGCACTTGTACCAGAAAACATACAAAAATACGGTTGAAAAAGGCTGAATAGAGTGTGAGAAGATGTTCTACACACTCTGTCGTTTACCCACAGTATCTGCAGCGGTTGTCCTGCTCCTCTCCTATCCTGTGAAGATACCTTTTGCAGGGAAGGTGGCCTGGCAATGCTCCACTTTTGCAGAGAGCCACTGCTTCTTTTTTCTTTTGTTATTGAAGCCAAGGTATTTTTTTGAGTGTTTTAAACCCTCAATATTAAGCCCGCAGCTTACGATATTTTTCTTGCTCCATGATTTTACTTTTCCTTTTTCCGTATCTGCCTTTGTAAAGCCCATTACGGAGCTGGACCTATGAACGGCATTCTTGCTCCTTCTTTGGCTTTGGTGCCCATCATGGCCGGGCATCCATATCAACTCGAGGCTTTTCTGTGCCCCTATTTCATTTAGAGCCTCTCTCGCCTCTAAGAGTACAGCTGAATTTATTTTATCGCGATTGATAGCCATAAGAGCCGCTTGACTATCCGATAAGGTATCTCTTTATTCTAACCCTTTTAGTGTTCCTTATCTTTATAGTTAGTGACCTCCTTTGGGAGAGGAAAATGCATTTCGCACTTGGGACCTACGATCCCTGCTCCTGTGCCATCCCCCCCCCCCCCCATCTTTGGACCATTCGTATACTAAATTTGCGCTCCTTTCTACGAGGCAGGTGGCCCATCTTCCTATTTGTCCCTTCATCGAATTGTGACTTTGAACCTCTTTCCGAATGCTGCTTTGGCTATTTTTTGGTCGCCGAGGTTCAACATTTCCATAATGGGCCTTCCATCACACTGCAGCTCCATATAAGAGGATAGGTCTCACCATTTGTTTATATGCCCATAGTGTCTGCCTTGGAGATTGCCCCCAATTGCGTCGAAGCATTTGTTTTGTCGCCCAGAGTGTCTTAGTGGTCTTCAGTGTCGTTTTGTTTAAATGATTATCCCAGATGAGTCTCCTATTTAGGTGAATTCCTAGATATTTTACCTCTTCCTGTAGACATACGAATGTGTCCCTAATATTTAGGGCTCCAATTTCGATTTTTATTTTTCTGGTGAATGGTACTATGCTAGTTTTCTGAGGATTAATGGATAAACCCTCTTCTTCACAACATTTGGTTGTTTCATTTAGGGCTTTTTTGCATTCTGGATCTCAAGGTATCCATGTGTGAGCCTCTTATTACTACCGTGATGTCGTCCGCATAGTCGAGAGCAATTAGGCCCTTACTATTGAGGGTCGCAAGAAGGTCATCAACTAGCAAAGACCGTAGCAAGGGGGATAATACCCCTCTCTGTGGACATTCCCTCCTATTGTTTTAACAGTTTACAGCATTGCCTTATTAGTTATTTAAACGTTCTATGTCACAAGTGTTCGATGGAGTTTAGGTCTGTTGATTGTGGGGGTGTATGCTGCTGTTTTAGGTCATGGTAAAACAACCAGAGCCTCACAATTTGAGGGGAAAAAATGTATCTAAGCTGTGGTTTCTGACATTTTGCTTCAGATTATTTTTTTAAATGACCAGATTACCAATTTTATCCATTGTTTATTTAATAAACTCCAACTGTCCAATGCCTGTAGTCGACAGACACCCTTATACCATAGTATTTTACAATATCAGCGCAAATATGATCTTTCAAATTTTTCTTGTCGAATACTAAAGATCTACTTAGTGAATAGAAAGAAGAAATTTTGAAAAAACTTAGTTGTTTTTTAACGGTACAAACTGCTTGGTAACAAGTGAACGCGGACTTTTTCCATTACAAGTGTGTGTAAATCAATTTAGAATGATTTACTTTTATAATGAAAATATTAGATTCGAGCACCTAAGTATTCTTGTCGTTCCTTTTTTGATTCTCTTTTGCTAGCTTAGCCTCAAAGTTTTGTCAATATGCCAATATTTAAACCAAATCTTTAGTTTGTTTTGACTTTTTTGTTCGTATTAATTATATTCGAAAATTTATTGTTGAATATGCAAGAAGATTCTCTTGGCAACGAATTCTTGTTTTTTTTAACTGCCGACCCATTTCAAAGTACCATGAGCCGCCACTGTTGGGACGATTCACGAAAGCTTTTATGTTGGGGTGTTGTATTTTGTTGCCATTATCGCTGAAGTTTGTTGGAACTGTTTTTCTTTGCTCGGATTTGCACTATTATAAACTTGCAAAACCTAGGTGCCATTTTATAGGTTTGCGGAAAAAATTACCAAAGATGACCCCTTTCAATTTAAAAATTAATTTTAACTCTGAGAAAGAACATTCCGGTCAGACTGGATTAAGATCGATTTCAAAATGTGGTCTTCTAGTCGTTTTCATGGACTGAAGATCTTTAATACCCTCTGTTTGAAGCATTTTTTTTTTGTTATTTATTAAATTTTTTACTGATTTCCAACTAGATTTTGAGCCATTCTTGCATAAAAATATATTTTTCCTTCGTTTAAAGTTTTTTAATTTTGTACCAAAGCAAATTTCATTACCAACATCACTATTTCAAGCGACGGTGTAATTGGCTCCAATCAAAACGTACTCTACCTTCTTTAGCATGAAAAGCATATAGCATGTATGAAAATTTCAAGCAAATACATTCGATTGACAGTGCGCAACTGCAAGACTGGAAATCCACCAGCAACGACGATATTGGTGTGAAAAATTTTCGGCATAGCTAGATGTTGGACTCTGCAGTAACGACGGCATCAGCTTCAGCTCCCCGTTAGTTTAGTCAGATAACAGCTTTCTCCATGAACAAAACCCGGCCTGAGTTTTCGCTAATCACAAGTGAAAATTTGTTAAGCGCCCTACAAAATGAACTATGCTCTCTGTGGTTTGTAAATCAAGTTAACGGTAACGCTAGCGAATTAAATAGTTTCTGTAGTATCAAAAGTCCGTAGACCGACAGTTATGTGATACGGTCGTTTATCAAAAGCGATTTGTGACTTCCATTCGATTAAAGCGAAACAGTCCAGTCGAAAAGTTGTTCTTTTCCGTTTCTGTCGCTTCCCATAGTCCCGAACCGAAGTGTGCTTAGAGTATGAGTGTGATGTTGTCATAGTGTTTTGTTACAAATGTGCTTTTGTAATAACTTAACATTTACCTTGTTCGCTAATCGTAATAAGAAATAAGTTCTTCGGTTTCGGGTCCTTCGACAGCTAGTCCGATGACTCAGTAAAGAAACGATTCTGTTGACTGCAAAAAATGTTCATTCGCAACATGTTGCGCTCTTTCAAGGACTGTACACGACAAAAAGGCGGTAATTTGATTTGCTGTTAAACAAATTAATGCTAGGGAATTTCAGCAAGATCGCAAGCCTAGAAAAGAAACAACATAGGCCGCAGCACAACTTGAACTTGACCGGTACGACCTCTCTCCTTAACGCTTCTTGCGGATTTGCATGGTCTTGTGAGGCGAATCAATTAATCGTTTTGTCCATGTACGTGTGGTCAGTGCGGTCGTAAAATTGTTTGGATTTTTAGGTATATACACTACATCACAAAGAAAAAATCGTGCGTTATTTGCCCTATTTTTAGCATGCAGTAGCAATTCCGGCAACTTCATTATAAATTTGCGAGAAAAAAATCGATGATTGAGGGTTTTTCCTTGATTTATTTTGATAATATCGTTAGGTGAAGTGTTCGGCAAGAAGAAATCGTTTTGAGTAGACTATAAGGACCCGGATAAATGTGATAAAAACGTCGGAATTGATTATTTCAACATAATAGTCTCTGATTTTCCTGAGAGAAAAAAATTAACGTTCGGGTCGATTTCGCGTTAAGTTCAAGGACAGAATTGACTAACTTTCATTTGGCCTATAAGAATGGTCCCCACAAACGATTGGGCTTAATATTTGGATGCAATATGCCTACAAAATATTTATACAACGCAAAAGTGATATCTCCATTCTCTGAAACACATATCCAAAGAAACGATATTTTGTAGGAAAAATTGTATGTGACCAATTCACAGCTAGTTATTGGTCCTGGGGTATTCCCTGCTGTCAGAAGTTAATTTCTTTTACCATCCAACGCTCATTGTCGGAGTTAAGCTAAATTACATTTCGGGAGTAGCATGGTCAAAGTATCTTTCGAATACATCTTTTGGATGTAATAGCCGGAATTAGATAGGTGCTACGCACAAGTTGTAAATGCGTGTAGCAAGTCACGTAATAGGTCTTTAATTGTGTTATGAGCTTGTAGCCCTATTAGGACATATAATACCAAGTTTCCCAAGAGATACAAATTGAACAGCATCCGTTAGATGCGAAATAGATAGTTTCGAAAGTCTAAATTAGTATTGATCCTAACGTCCTTCCCTCAAACTACCTATTATGAATGTACTCAAATTCACTGCCCGCGAAAGAATATCCAATTTTAGTTGACTTGCTGAATTATTCAAAAAATCGATGGAAGGAACATTTTGCTGTGAATAATAAGAGTGAATTCTTACTGAAACGCATTCAATGTACTACGCTGACTGATTTTAAATTTACTTACCTTGGGTAGAATACTAATAAGTTATGCATGAGCTTTTATTAATAAAAAACCGTTGGTAATAGCATCATTCCAACCTGATTTCGAATTAGTGCTGCCATTTATGTTTGATCTATATTTAACCTGTTATTGTCACTTATATTTGTCATCAATGTCTATTAAAATAAATATGTAAATTTTCCCTAGCACTCTAAACTTACTCGTATTCAAAAACCGAGTGGTGCTAATTTTTTTCATTAGTAAGGGAGACTGGGGCTAGCTAGCATAGATTTCCTTTTTCGATTTTCCTAGCTTTTCCTATAATATTTACGGTAAATTTGATTTTTGCTATTGACTGACTCCTCGACTAAACAAAAAGAAAACTACTTGATATTGGAAGCTTTTACGGTTTTCAGTCTCATTTCTACTACTGTCCTCTTTAGACTATGTTGTAGCTAACGGCCAGTCATCATTTTGAAATGGTTCAGGTTCTTTGGTACCTGTGTACTGTAAAGACTTCTTATTGTTTTTGACTTTATTTAGCTTCGGTCGAATGAAAATGCTGATTTGTTTATTTGTTAAATTCTTCAATACAACAGACTTACGTCCAATTACAGATGAGAAAAAATTAAAATAATAGAACAAAATAATCCATGAAAAAAAATACTATATAAAAATCAATAACTTCCAAAATTGACATCGTAGTTATTCTTTGAACAGATTTTGTGTCCAAAGAACGTCAACGGAAGAGGATCAAGTTTTAACTCGTTATATTTTCTAGCTATACGTAACAACGGTGAATAAAAGTAAGAAGACAAATGCTTTGCGCATTCCAAATAAAAATATTCAAGATAATATTACGAGACACAATAAACGTACTTGGCTATCAACTCCATCACGACATTGAATTTATCGATTTTATTTCCAAAAAATTTAGACTTGGCTAAAAGCTCATTAGCAAAAATAAAAATTTTATCGCAGCTACATAGATCATTTAAAGCCGTACGACTCACTGCGGGTCTAAGAGCAAAAATACTTTTTCAAACTAAAAGTCGTTGTATCAGGCAATGTAAATGCGAACGCTGCAACTTTAGATAATAGCCACTAGTTTAGTCTAACTATCAAACCAACATATAGACCCAAATTTTGGATTCAACCCTCCCTCGATTAATCAGGAGAAAAGTCTTTAATATCTCTAAATGTTTTTTCAATCAATTGTTTTCAACCATACGCATGCATCTCGCTGATTTGATTCCTCATTGAAAATAAATACATATACTTATTATTCATTCATATTTATTACGAATAAATCCAAATTAATTACAATTTATTATTTAAAAAACTTTTATTTAAATCTGTATGCTGAAACATGACTGTTTCATATTTTAGATATTGGATCTTCGGGCTCTGCATCTTCCACCACGCCATGTCCACTTCGAGCTCCACTTATCGTTACGGTTGTCGGTCTACCATGTCGCGGAAAATCATTGGCCGCCCACCGAACAGCTCGCCACCTGAATTGGAAGGGCGAAACGAGCAAAGGTGAATTTAACTCAACCAAATAAACTTAAATTCTCAATTGACATCATATCTTATCAAAATCATTCATTAAACATTACACTTTCAGCATCATTCATAACCAAAATTCCATCATTCTTACATCATCAATTAATTAAGAGACACCACCATTCAATAATTTTAAAAATTAAAATCCTCGTAAACTTTTACTCGGGAATTTTTTTCTGTGACCTTCATTTGATCTTGCTTTCAATATTTTCATTAAAAACTATTTTCGGAATCAATAAATTTCTAATATTTCCACAATATTTTTAGTTTTTACGGTGGATGTGGATGCAACACCAGAGACGTTGGCTGAAGTACAAGACTGGTTTAATCTTCGAAAAAATGTTGCTGTAAGTATTTTATCAATCAAACTGAATAAATTTCAATTAAACCACTGTACTATTATTATATTGTAAATATTTTTGATTTAATACCTAATGAACTATTATGTATTATTTTTTTTTAGATAATCGATGGAATGCATTTAACGCGTAAATCGCGTCAACTTATCGCTGCCTTTTGCAAAGAACATGTTTACCACCATTTAATTATCGAATTTGACTGTGATGAAAGAAGTATCCAATCAAATATGGACGAAATGATACGATATTATCGAAAAACCGATAACAATACTGATTGGGGACAAACATTTATTGAAAAGGTATGTTTGGCATGATGTAATATTGAATATATAGTATGTTACTTTTTTCAGTCAGAATAGATACATGTTTCATGAATATTTTACAACTGCTTAAGCTGTTACGAACACAAAAAGTCTTTTATTAATCCACCACTATAGGTTCTTAAATTAAGTCATTAGTTTTTGTATTTTGTTTTCATGAGGTGCTATAAGCAATAGACAATGAAAATGATCACGTTTTCAGTTTTTATTTTTATTTTTGAATAAAGTTTGCACTGGCAAGCTAAAGTCACAATGGACTAAATTCACATAAATCACGTTTCAAATTTCAAAAGATTAATTAATAGATATTCAGAGAGGAGAATATAGCATTAATTTTTAAAAGTAGGATGCATGATTTAAAATATTGTACAATACAAGCTAACAGTAAAGTATACTTATACTAACTTGTATACACAGAAAAAAATCGTTTGATGATAATTCGTCAGATGATAATTTTGGACAGAAACTTCAAATAAATTCAATTTGATTTGCTAGAAATTCGAAATTCATTTTCGAATCGGATTTTCTTTCTACGTACAATACTGAATATTCATAAATAATATTGAACAATAGTCATCAGCAATGTTCATTAGCATTTCATTCCTAGTATCTATCAATCAAAAAGAGAAAACAATGAATTTCGAAGAAAAATATTGATCCTTGAATTTTGTTTTTTACTAGACTAATTTTTTTTAGAATTCTTTTTGATTGTATTTTTGTTTCTATTAAGTGTGACATTTCTTTTTAGATTCAACACTATGCTTCGAAATATGAAAGATGTACTGCAGCAGAAAGTCCTCTGATAACAGTCAATAATTCCGAAGATCCATTTGAACATTCGGTTACAGCACGTGGTGTTCAAGGTGCCTTGCAAACATCAATTCTTGGCGTTTTATCGCATCCTGTTATCAAGGAACAACAATTTTATATAACACGAGTAAGTCGAATGCTTTGATTACTAATTTTTTTTTAACTTATCAGTAATTGAAAATAAACTTAAAAATCGTTTAAACAAGAGTACTTGCATAATTTGCTATTCCAAAAGAATATTGTTACAAGTATTTGATTATATTTTTTTAATTTTAAATAGACAAGGCTCAAAAATGGTTAAAATTTATAACAAAATTAATGAAAATGCCACAACTTTATACTTGGAGGCATTACGTTCTATTAATTTTCGATTTCATACTGGTTCATTAATACTCGTACATCCAAAAATTGTTCATGATGATAACTTAAATATCCTTTATATGGAAGAATGTCGAGAGGAAATTTTTAAGAAACTGCTCTCAAAGTGAAAGCTGTATTCCAAACAACAAATGGTATAAAATAGTCACCATGCCAATCTAACTGTGAAAGTTATATCACACGGCTTCTTTAAAAATCCTACTTAAAAATATCGCAAATTGAAACCTTTGGTAGCCTTAGGGCTAATTAATTTGATAAAGAAAGAAAGAAATAGTTGGACATTACATTTAGGAAAAACTCACAATAAACAATTAAAACATTTTAATAAAAAAATATCTCTCTGGCGAAACTTCATTATTATTGCTAATAGTGCAATTTGGGGAGCAAACAAATTAGCTAGAGGAAGAAAGCAAGTATTAGTTTAAATTAATGCCTTGAAATAAGACTCTATCGTCTTAACTGTTAGTGAAAATGCTGAACAAATAGAAAATGTCAACAATCATCATTTTTGCAAAACTGTTCCTGGACATAAAACTATTCAAATAATAGAAAAAATGCAAGTAGAATAAGTTCTATGTTTTAAAAGCATTACAGTCGACTGTCTGAAAAGAATTAGAACACCTTTAGTATATTTATCTAACAGTTAGATAACCGGCACTTTGACACAAACAAAAAACCACTCTTGTTAGGTCCAAATAAATACAAACTAGACATCAATGACTATCGTCCAACATCCTTGACTTCTCTTGTTCCTAAAATATTATAAAAAGTTGCTAAAATCCGGTTAGTTTCGTACTTGGAAGAGCCCAATTTCATCAATGAGAACCAATTTGGCTTTAGATTAGATTGTAGCATAAAAATTCGATTAGAAAACTTACTACCTGAATCAAAAAATCACTAGGCATCAAAGTGCATGTCAAAGTGACGGTTAGATAAGTATGCTAAAGGTATGCATACTTATCTAACCGTAAATGGTAAAAAGTATGCTAAAGCTGTTCTAATTCTTTTCAGATAGTCGACTGTAATGCCTTTAAAACCTAGACCTTATTCTACTTGCATTTTTTCTATTATTTGAATAGTTTTATTCAAATTAACCATCTTGATATCTATGAAGATCAGGATCTATTAGCTGGCAACATACGAATTAATACTAATACAATTAGAGGTTAAACCGATAATAGAAAATAAAGTACAATCCGTTTCACTTATGTAGGAATTAACGGAATCAGCACATTGCCAAGGGAAATAAAACACTGCTTAATTTCAACTATTAACTATGCGTTTTTTTACTAAGCAATTTTTGTGCAATCACAGCAAACTATTTCATTGTTTTGTTAATTATAGACCTATTTATTCTATTTGAATTCTATCTTTTTATGTTGAGAATTTATTGAGGATTTGATTCATACATAGATTATTTCTTTTACTCACCCATATTTTTTAAATATTTATTAACTATTATCTATAATTTTTATTTGTATTACTTTATTTTTATAATTTATGGTGTTTATTAGTAAGGAATTGTAAACTGACTCCCCGCCCCTAACTTAGGGAATTTACCTAAACAGGGGAATATTGCAATGCATGCGCATGAATTCTGATAATATACGCAATATATATTTAAAAATATTAATAATGCAAAGATTAAAATATTAATAATGCAAGTAAATTTGCATTTGACAAAAAAATAATACTTATCACTTTCATTTACAGCACGGTGAATCTGATTTTAATGTTATCGGACGTATTGGTGGCGATGCTGACTTATCACCTCGCGGTCGAAGATATGCGGAACTTTTAACACATTTGTTCCGTGAAAATCAAAACAAGTTGCCCGGACCAGAATTGGTTATAATCAACAAAACACTCCAAAGTCACATGCATTTAATGTAAGACTGTAATTCTAGATTTGGACATCCGCATTCCAGCGTACTATTCATACAGCCGAAAATATACCAGGTCCACGAGCTGCTGTCGAGGATTTGAATGAAATTAATGCTGTAAGTTCTCGTCATTTTTATACTACCCATAAGTTTTACCCAACAGGTTTTGCTTTTTGTTTTAATATAGGGTATATGTGAAGGTCTAACATACGAAGAAATTCAAGAGCGGTTTCCGCAAGAATTTGTTTGGCGCGATCAAGATAAATTTAAATATCGCTATCCACATGGTGAATCGTATCTGGATTTGTTGCAACGCGTCGATAGTCTCGTTCAAGCAATACTCACAAAAAATCATGTTTTAATTGTATCTCATCAAGCTGTACTTAGATGTATTATGGCCTATTTTATGGGAACGAAACCTGGTAACTGCACATTTGGATTGATAAACTACATTTAGAATGAAAATAATAAAGCACTCATTTCAGATAAAGTGCCATACATAAATGTTCCACTACATACACTGCTTGTAGTTAGAACCAACGGCTACAAGTTCGATGTCGAAACAATTTCATTAGAAGTGGCATGTGTCGACACATATCGAAATAAGCCTAAGGTAAGCCAAAATATCATATTTAGGGAAACGCATCAAATAACGCTTACTTTCTTCTTGACAGAATTGTTCTGCGGAGCGGACAACCGCTGATGCACTAGGAACAGTTCCTCCACACTTTGACGCTCCATTGCCACATGCTTTGCCACAGGCAATCTAACAACAGTCATCTACAGACTAGAGTAGATTGTGTGCCGTTTTTTGTGAAGCTCGTCTATTATTTATCTGCACATTTGATTCTAACCGTATTTCGTTTTGTTCCTACATGTAATCCGCTTTTTATGTCGATTGTATTACTCACCAGACATATTTCTACAAACTATATTTGCCTGATCAACAAATCTTCTGAATAAATGCAAAACAATAATCTTCATTCTTTCCAATTAAAAGAACAATTTCATATAAAAGTACATATACAAACAATGATAACATAAATGAACCTTTTTAGAAGTAGGATATTTCCGAAAATCAAAGCAAATACTGAGAAAAAAACCTCTGTGACAACAAATTGAGCATTTCTACATTTTTAGAGAGCACTTTTTATATAGATTTTAATGCGAATGACATTTTTTATACAATAAATACAAAATAAATCTCACAAAACAATGCTAATATTGAAAGCAAAATGAGCAATTGAGAAACAAAACTAATCGCTACAATATATAAGTTGATCAATTGAAAGTATATACTTACATAGGTTGTAAGTTATGATAAGTTTGATAGTTCGTAAGATATTGAAATTTCGAGTTTTTCGTATTTATCTTTGAAAAGCTTTCAATGTGTGACAAATCTATCTATATGGATATTTACAATAACACGATTCAACGCATCGTCTGTGCAATAGGATTGTAATTGAAGCGCTTAGTATCTTCAGCAAAATGTTTGAATACGAGCAAATCTGTTTAATAGTCTTCCTAAATCAAATTGAACGATTTTGAAATAATACTGATCTGCCAGTTGCAGTCGTTTTAACATACAGAAAGTATTACACATCTTACTGTACGCATTCAAAGATTCAAACCTAGAAAGTACAATTACAATAAGCGGAACTTGCTTGTGCTAAATAAATTTCAGATTGTTGTTATTATGAAATAATAATTGATTAAAAATTTCAAAAATGTAATCTGATTATTGCAGTGTCGATGCGTTTAACGTTTGAAAATCAATTGTATTAGATGAGCAAAATTAAATCGTTACTGAGAAATTTCTTCGATTGATTGACAAGTCATAGAAAATTGATACTGAAATACAGTTAATAAAAGTATGATTTTCTAGTAAAATGTTTTTTATTTTTCATTTAAAGTGTAACGTTTAATATGCGAACAATTCGAAAAGCATATGAATAACTCATATGAAATTATATGAATAAAAATAACTATGAAAATACGGATCATGAAAATGGAAAGGACGTCAATTCATTTTAGCAACAAACTTAAATTTGGAACGTAAGAAGCCATGTGGTTTAATAGATAATCTTGCTTTCAAGTTAGACTCTTCGGTAATTTATGATCATGTAAGCTCTTCTAATTTATGCTCTGCAATGTCAAAATAAATGTTGGTCGGCAAAATCAAAGTTTGGAGAACAAAAAACACAGAACTGCAAAATCGAAACTTTGCCCGTCTGTTAGCAACACTGCATTGGTTCTTGTATGGGGATGTGTTAGTGCCAAATGGAGTAGAACAATTGGTTTTTATTGGTGGGACTATGGACTATGTGAAGCAGATTCGTATTGAAAGTGCAGAAAAAATAACCATTAGGGATGATTTTGTGATTATTCAAGATAATGACCTTAAGCACTCGGTACTCAACACCAGGTTGTGGGTCCTCTATAATGTAAAGAAGTACATTAGAACTGCTCCCCAATCTCCGTACATAAATCCTATAGAACAGTTGTGGGATTTATTAGACAAAAGAGTGGGAAAATATTACATAAAAAGCAAAACCGATCTCAAAACAGCCCTTACTAGGCTTAACAGGGATTGAAATGCAATAGATTCACGAGATTCAAGAAGGCTTGTGGACGCAATGCCAAGGAGACTACATGCCATAAAAAACTCTAGGGGAAATCCAACGAAATACTGAAACTGGTAAACTATGGAGTTTTTAAAAATACTGAAAAGGAAATGCTTAGCCCAACCGCCGCAATTTTCCAGATTGTACCCCTTCTGAATCAATTTTGAAGTTCAATGCAGTCCACTAATGTAAACTGCATTATACTAAATCCATGTTTACTGAAGCCCTTTCATATTGCTGTGTTAAAACCAGAATAATTTCAAATTATCACATATTTTATCAAATATCCATCCTATATCTCGACGTCGAATCGCGTTTGTGTATAAATTCTTATCTAATTATTCCGAGTCGTCAATATGGGTTATAAGATTTTAGCATGCGATTACGTTCGTATTTTATTAGCCTGTCAATTAATGTATAATGCCATCACTCAGTAATGTTTGGAAAGTAATGATGAAACCGAATTTAAATTACGAATTTGCTGTACAAACTTTTTGACTATTTTAATCGATCTCCGCGTTCATTTCCGCTGCCTAGTGTTAAAAAAAAACTTATATTTCTAGACTCTAATTTGCATTCATTAAAAACCCTGCTATACTTTTTTTTCATTTCTAATTTCTAATTTTTGATTTTTTTTTTTTTTTATTTCAACACTTACATATGCAGATATATCAAAAAGTTTGATGCGAAAACAACATTTTCTTTTGTAAATAATTTTTAAGTTGCGTCTTTTTATGTCTTTGCATTCAAAGATTGCAAGCACTTTTTAAAAACTTCATGATCACTTTTGGTAAAGAATTATTCGTTATTTCGGTTAAACAAAAGCAATGAAATTGCGTCATAGGTCGGCAAACGAGAAGTGGTAGTTGATAATTTTTTTAAAGGAGAAATCTTTAAAACAAATATGGGAAATAGTATGCAAGCCAAATTCTACTATTATCTAATTCTATTCTAGGAATTGGGAGGTGTCCAAATCAAATTGAAATGGCTATATAGTCGCTAGATCCAAACGTCGTTGGATATTTATAGCTATTCTTTTCATTGCATATAATAAACAATATCATACGCTAAAATACTTGTTTGGATTTTTCAAACGGGCTTCTTATATTGTGGGAGTTTTTAAACGTTTATTTAAGTTTATTCGTGTAAGTTTTGAGCGACTGGTATATATTTGCCGAAAAAAATCAGAAATCAATGTTCTCGCAAGTAACTCTTTTCAATGTCAGTAATCAGAGTCATCACTAATTTCTCAACTTCTTTGAATATTTCGTTATCATCGACTAGAAACGATGATGTAATCACTGGCCGTGATACCACCAAAAGAAAGGAGAATGGGGCTCGGTGACCTCCATTGCCCTTTGCTTCATCACACCCCCTCGTAATAGATGACATGCACAAGTGAAAGTTATTTCGCTGTTCTTCTATTCTAAAATCCCAATTTCACAATTTCTCCTTGTTTCAATTCGCTCTGGCGAAACAATTTCTGTTCCATACGCGGAAATGAAATACCGAACGTAGACCGCAGACGTTCTATCTAGTGAGGGGATACTCTTTCCCCATCTTTCATTTGCGAAAGCTATCATCTTCCGCTCAAAATTCGCAAGGCGGGCGAACATAGCCCGACGAAAAGCTTGGCTGCACGTGCATGCAATGCAATGGTTACCACACAATCTTATCTTCGAGCAAATCCGTGCTGAAACTGAACTGAATATAATACGTTTACGTGTGATAAAAAGCTTTAAAAGCTCTATTGTGCTCAATTCCACGTATCCCGTGTGTCTTGCGCCGCACGAAGCGAAACAAATTTCTTCTGCCATGCCGTGCCGATTCGACTCGAGCTGTCGTGGAGGTGGACCGATACGAACGATAGAGAACGTGGAGTAGAGCAATTTGCCCTTGATTTGACACTCGCCTTGTGAAAGCCAGCGTGAACAGTTGTGTTTCAATTAATTTCCTTGGGAATATTTTAAAGTGAGTAATTGACATTGCTAGAGAATTTCTGTAATTTATGAAATTTGCTTTCATCATTTGTTTAAAATTGTATAGTTAGAGTTATGTTTCTTGTGTGTTTCAATAGTGCTGGTGAAAATTCAATACCGAAGATTCTTTTACGTGCAGGTGAAAAATGTCGGAATGTCGCATCGACTATAATTTTGGTAGTTTCACCATTGAAAAATCTTTGAAGCAATAAGTTCTATGCATTGTAATAGAATTTTAGTAATTATTTACTAACATTTAGATGGAAATAATGTATCGCGGGTGATAGTTTCGGGTGGATAGGTATGACCTTTTTGACCTTGTCCGAATGAATTATGTCAGTGGGTTTCACACGTATTTTTCTGGATGGTGATAAAAATTATGAAAAGAATACATTGTCTAGAATAATTTGCTATTATCGTTACTACGTGAAAATGTGTTAAAGATGACTTTTTCGATACTTCCGCTTCGATCATCTTTCATCGGTGTTTCGTAGCAAAACCTCTCGCTTCGATTCTCTTAATCGAAATTTGATGTCCATTGAATAACGGCTTTTATGCAAATTTACGGATGATCAGAAATGCTGGCAGTTAGTGCGTACGACCTTTAAAATTCTTGGCAAGAAACAGCCCAAAAAAGCCGGCTTTCTTGACGGTACGGCTGAATTGGAACGCGCCATGTTGCAAATCTCTTCTGATTGGGAAAAGTTAGGCATGTGTCTGAAATCAACGTAATGAACAATTTTTCTTTGCTGTGTATTTTTCACTATGATTTAGGAGATATATAGAATTAGACTCAAGTTGTTTTTTCTATCTTTGAATATTTTTTAAAACTGAATACCTATGCCAGGGGTTGAATGAAGGTCGGTGGCTAATTTAGTTGAGAACTAGGCGGCAAGTAATTTGTTGCTGATAGTGCAGTCTGCACAGTGGCAAAAGATGGTTCTAAAGAATTGATTTAAAACACAATCTAGAGTTACAACTTACAGCCTGAAAACCTTGTCAATGAACACAAATTGACAAATTGCGAATCCTAATTTACTAACTATTAATAGAATATTTATAAGAGGAGAAGCTATAATACAACAATTTTGTCTAGTAGTAGTATTGCTATTAACTAATTTATATATAAATGAATATTATAAATAAACAGATAAGCGGGAATGGAGCTTAAAACATTGTTGCAAACGAATTCACTTGACCTTCACTTGTTAAAAATAAATGATAGCGAAATCTATTAATCTAGCCGATGAAATCAACCTGACACCAAAGATCAAGATTCATTTAGTCGATCATTAGTGACTATCGTCTAACTTGTGATAGATCAGCTCATAAGTCTAACATATAAGCAAAAAGATTAAAGCGTTAAAAAGTGAATTATGTAGACCAAATGGTGGAAAGGTTATAAACCTTAGTCGAGTAAGCATTGGCTGATGTCTGTTAGTCTGGAAGCCAGGTCTTTTTTCGGAAAATTTCCAGAAACCCCTTAGCTTAAAAGAGCAACATAAAAGGCTACTTTGAAATAAAGCCAATAAGATCAGACGCTTTCGACAAATATATGCAGGGATCGCTTTTTGTCAGTCCCAGTTAGAAGTTTCTTTATACAATTGCGTTCGTAATTTAATGTCAGCTAAGTGACACTTGGAAGATCATTCAATATAATCGTAGTCTCCAGCAAGTAAAAAGAATATTCTTAAGCATCTTCTTTGGTTCAGAATTCGACTTATATATAGGATATATTTATTTATTTAAAGCCATAGAAAGGTATATAGTATTATTTAACAAAAACACTTACAAATATAACTACATAGTACGTTACTATTATCAGTTTTTCAAGTGGGAGGGCTATGTTGCTGGTTCAAATACTATAGTATTGTCCAATAAGTGGGATTCATGTCGTTGAATATGGGACTCCGATGCCGCTTTAAATATTCCAAGCCACGACTCCCTCTGTAAAACCTTGGTATTGTCCATACTAATAGTTTATCACCAATAACTAAACTTTTATACGATGAATTTTATGGTATCTTTATAGTTTTGTGTCTCAAAAATCGATCATTTTATTCGTATACCATGCTAGCCGAGTTCCTTTCCAGCCTGTTGTTGTAGTGGTCACAGTTATATATTTCAATAGACGTTTATTTCAACTCATGTTCAATGTTTTTTTATAGAAATTTGTTGAAAACTACTTCCAACTTGACAACATCTGCCAGCTCAATAGCTCATACTAAAGATATTGTATTTGCAGACTCTCGCTCTATCTGGTGATACATTGATTCAAATACCATGGTTACGGCATGTTATAGATTTGCGAAATCGTAGGAACAAACTGTATAAGTGCATGAAAGAAAAAAGTTGGACATGTCCATCGTCGCAGGAAGAATATAACAAAATCGCTAGGCGTTATTTAGCAAAGTCTGGGAAGGTTTATGACATTCTCATTAAGATAACCAGTAAAAATATAATTCCAAACCATGAAAAATCGATGGCTATAAATTTAACGACGATAGATATTTGGTGTTTTCGCCGATTATCTAAAGTCGATGTACCTGAATAGTTCCAACCCTTTTCAAGAGATCTGCAATCTTTTCGCGCAGTCTCCGTGAAACTTTAGCCCACCAAAAATATAAATCGCTTCCTCTGATACAAGGTTCAAGGCTTATTTGCTCGAGTTGATAAAATTATTGACCTCGGTGTTATATTGGATTAAAAAAATCGCCATTTCGCCTGACAATGCGACAATATCCTTTCCCATGCGAGCGAACAGTCTATGTATATCACAGTCTATGTATATCACAAAATGACTTCCGTTTCAAATCGCAATCAAAAAAATAATTCGTTTCTATTTTTCAGGTAAAATCCATTCAATATGTCGAAAATTGGAATTAACGGATTCGGTCGTATTGGACGTTTGGTATTGCGTGCTGCCGTAGAGAAGGGAGCCCAAGTTGTAGCTGTCAACGATCCTTTCATTGGCGTCGATTATATGGTTTATTTGTTCAAATACGATTCGACACACGGTCGTTTCAAGGGTACCGTTACCGCTGAAGGTGGTGCTCTAGTTGTCAACGGCCAAAAAATCACCGTTTTCTCTGAACGTGACCCCAAGGACATTAAATGGGCCAGTGCTGGTGCTGAATACGTTGTCGAATCGACTGGTGTCTTCACAACCACCGAAAAGGCTTCTGCTCATTTCAACGGTGGTGCTAAGAAGGTTATCATTTCGGCTCCATCGGCCGACGCACCAATGTTCGTATGCGGCGTCAACTTGGACGCGTACGATCCAAGCATGAAGGTCGTTTCGAACGCTAGCTGCACCACAAACTGCTTGGCTCCATTGGCCAAGGTCATCAACGACAACTTCAAGATTGTTGAAGGTCTAATGACCACTGTTCACGCCACCACCGCCACACAAAAGACTGTTGACGGTCCTTCTGGCAAGTTGTGGCGTGATGGACGTGGTGCCGGACAAAACATCATCCCGGCCGCAACTGGTGCCGCTAAGGCCGTAGGCAAGGTTATTCCAGACTTGAATGGAAAACTCACTGGTATGGCATTCCGTGTCCCAGTACCAAATGTTTCAGTCGTCGACTTGACTGCCCGCCTTGGCAAGCCAGCCACCTACAACGAGATCAAGCAAAAGATGAAGGAAGCCGCCGAAGGACCACTCAAGGGAATTTTGGCTTACACTGAAGAAGAAGTCGTGTCATCTGACTTCATTGGCGACCCGCACTCGTCGATCTTTGATGCCCAGGCTGGTATTCAATTGTCCGATACATTTGTGAAACTTATCTCATGGTACGATAACGAATTCGGCTATTCCAACCGTGTCGTCGATCTCATCAAATACATGCAATCCAAGGATTAAATTTGTTCGTAACGGCGAACGAACTGTAACATACATCTAATCACATTAGGATTCACATGACGCTTTCGCGACATCGATTCAATACAAAAAAAACTTGGGACATAAACCAGAGTTACATAATAACATAAAATTGAAAAGATTTCAGAAAATATATAGCTTTTAAGAGATTTAATTTGTTTTGTTGGACGTTCAAACAATTCGTTCGAAGTTAAGAGTTGATTTTCACTAGGAGTTTTAGCATCATGTTATCTGTAACATAGTTATAGGCGAAAAGCAGCAGTCTCATTTTTCGCAGGTTCTAAATGAAAGGCTCAATTCTGTTGAACCTATAAAATGTGAAACGTACAAATGAACTAAGAAAAACGATAGGTACGCTTAGTAGTGAAGCTCTTCTAATTGAAAATAAGCTGCACCCGTATTGTCCTTTTTCGGATCAGATTAATGAAATTTGGCGAAAGTTGTGTGTTAGTTCATTATTTAACGGTAAATATGAAATATAGTTGACCAAAAAAATAATTGAAAAGTGTTTAACCTACATTACGATTAATGCAATGAATGATTGATAGGCGAGATCCGCCTGTCGGTAGAATCTGGTGCAGGAGTGTGCTTAAAATATAACCAGAAGCAACTTGGGCGTAGGATTCAACGATTTTTGCCGGAAATTTTATTGTGAAGAGGAGCCCGTCTTCCATCTCATTTGCAAGTGGCCTGTTCTGCCGAGAACAATCGGCTCTCTCAGGACGCGCTTCCTTCCTGGTCTGACTGATCAATTTCGAATCGACTTAAAGGGTATTGTACAATTCATAAAAGGAATGAAGCGGTTTAGAGAGTAGAATAAATATTAAAACGGGCCTCTACCCTGAGCCTTTGGACAAGACTTTCCGATTGACAGCCACTTGACCTAACCTAACTTAAGTTTCCTTTGTGTACGTCGGTGAGAACTACTAGTTTAATTTTTCTACTACCTGTTTTTGGTTTACCGGTAATTAAATGTACTGACGTCTATCAATTGAATTTAGATATTATTTGGACGTTTTTTTTTAGCTTTGCGAAATTCTTCTCATATGTCATGGGCAAACCAGACAGCTCTCACTGTGTACTACAAATGAAAATTGATCAGCATCATACGAATATATTTTATATATACGGGATATCTCCCTTTGGCCATAACTGTCTGATTCAGACAGCTCTCACTGTATTCTGCAAATGGATATTGTTCAACATCATGCGGACGAGGACGTATAACAGTTACAGCCTGCCGTTACAAACGAAATCGATACAGATTTATTATTTAAAAACTTATTTGTTCTAGATAGCACAATTCCCTGTAATTATTATTGGCAACTGCGATAAATCCTGTCCAAATTATAAGAAGAAACACAAGAGCTCTGAATTATCACAATCTTTTTTATCCTAGACTCAAACCTAGGCAGTTCCATATGCAAATCATATCACGCCACCATCTGTCATTATTAAAATGTCAAATATTCTGATAGTTACCCAATAGTTACAATCGCATTTTACATTTCACAAAACGTCGTCAACATATTTAGACTAGACACACATTTAAAAGTGAATAAAACCGGACTATAACTATACAAATGTGCATTTCACAAACTAAACTCCTAATATTAAAAATCATTAGAGTGTAAAAATCATAAACCATAAAATCAACTTCAATAAATCCATAGGAAATTTTCGTAATGAACAATTTTAGTTTGGGTGGCTCACAAGTGAGTCGAAATGAGATTGTTCAGCTATTAATTCGTGTATCGATTGCATCAGTTGTCACATATTATTCAGTGAAATGGATGCTCAGTCATTTGGACCCGACGAATAAAAACAAGAAAAAGGCTCGAACAAAGGCCGAAGAGCAGTTGAAAAGGTACGTATCGTACGTGAGTGAGTGCTGAACATGATTGCGATCATAACCTCAATGATGTAATGTGCTGTCAGATTGAAATTTGCTAATTGGACATTTATTTTTAGGCTAAAAGAAGGAAATGGATTTCAGGTGCAGATAAACACATTGAGCGACTATGAGCTGATGATTGCATCGCATTTAGTCGTCCCGGATGATATTACTGTGAGCTGGGAAGATATTGCCGGACTGGATTCGGTCATTCAGGAGTTGAGGGAGTCCGTTGTCCTCCCCATAAGACATCGGGCTCTATTCAATCAATCAAGACTGTGGCAGGCACCGAAGGGTGTATTGTTGCATGGCCCACCTGGCTGTGGGAAAACACTTATTGCCAAGGCGACGGCCAAAGAGGCGGGAATGCGATTTATCAATTTGGACGTTGCCATGCTAACTGATAAATGGTAAGCTATGGAACTTTTCGGTTTATTGGATTGAATGCTCTGGTGATGTTTAAAGGTTCTTGTAAAGAGCTCGTAATAAAATCAATCACTAACGATATTCGCTCAATCTTGCACAAATATGCTGAGGAGCTTGTACATTTTATGGAAGTACGTCTGGCGATAAAAGTAAAGGGAACGAACATATTATTCTCACTCGGGAATTCGCACACAAGATGCTGTTCTTGAGATCTGTTCGGAATTATTTCAATGCAAACAAGAGCCCTTTTACCTTAGCTTAACCCTTCTCCGCTTAGTTTCAAGAAAATGAAAATTTAATTTAAGAAAAAATTCTGCTAACGGTTTTATATAATTTTCAGGTATGGTGAATCACAAAAACTTGCCTCAGCTGTATTCTCATTGGCCGTGAAAATCCAACCGTGCATTATATTCATTGATGAAATCGATTCATTCCTACGTTCACGCAACGCCCACGATCACGAAGTCACTGCAATGATGAAAACGCAATTTATGATGCTCTGGGACGGATTGAGTACCGAGGCTGGATCGACGGTGATAGTAATGGGTGCAACGAATCGACCACAGGATCTAGACAAAGCCATTCTCCGACGTATGCCTGCACAGTTTCACGTCGGTCTACCGAATGACGAACAACGAGTAAAAATTTTGAAATTAATTCTCGAAACCGAAACCATTGCGGATAATGTGGACTTGAATCGTTTGGCGAAGCTAACAAATGGATTCTCAGGATCGGATCTGAGGGAACTTTGTCGCACGGCATCCGTGCATAGAATGCGCGATTTCATGCGAACGAATCAGGAAAGCATTGCGAAAATCGACCCAATGAACTCAACTGCAATCAAAGATAACAATTTACTGGCCATCAACATGGAAGATCTGCTCAGCTCTTACGGTAAAATGCGTGAATCAAAGATGCATACGGGCACGCTAATGCCAGCGACGCAAATCGACCTCGATTGAAAAAAGTAGTAAGTGAAGTAAGTAGGTGCGGGTGCCGTGATGTGAAAGTTCTGCCGCAATAAAAATCTTTGTCGTTGCATTGTTATCATCGCGTTGCGTCACTTCGTTCGCGGTGTCATTCTACATTATTTCCCGTAGTTTGAGAATGAAACTTGTCGATATTGCGAAATTCCGATTTGGACCGGGTAGTAGATATCTTCGAAATTTTTTTAAAGTGAAACTTTCAAGTGACATTTGATTAGCTTTAGTGTTGTTGATAAATGATTCCTGCTTGAATTTGAGATAGTTTTAAAGAGACAATGTTACATGGAGTAATATAGAAAAAATTGAATATATTTATGATGAAATAGAGGTGGAAAATTGGATGAATTTGAAAGATTATTATTTCCATTGAATGTGTTGAGCTGAAATTTCGTCGGAGAACAGTCTGCTTTTGACTATATAGTTTACTATGAGCGCAAAACCAAATGTACTTAAAATTCAATATGTTTTTATTTTGAAATGTACCTTCTCAAAAAGAACAGTGAATAGCATAGAAAAACGCAATTCCAATGACTGCTTTCGTACGAAATTTATGTTTGAGTCAATTTATCTAGCAAAAGTTGAAAATTATTCATCAATCATTCCATTTCAACTACAGCACTGAATTATTAATTTTACAATAACTTTTGGTTCCTTCATTTCATTGAACTGCTGAGTTTACAATAATACAATAATAATTTTCGAGGTTACAATAATAATTTACAATAAATAATATTTGGTTCATTCCATTAAACTGCTGAGGTTTCGAACATCGCTCAACCTAGCAGATTTTCATCTGCTGCTTGCAGCCAGTGCTGTCGTTTTAGTTTCTCTTTGTGCAGTAAAGAAATCGTCGGAGTTTCAGCAAAAATTGCAATAGTTCTGTTTCCGTACTTTCAGCAAAATGCAGCAGTAACAGAATTTGGCAGCTAGCTTCTTTTTGTTGCAAAATTTGGCTTGCAGCAAAAGTACGGAAACGACTTGCTGCGAATCTATTTTAATATATTAGGCGCGTTTTTTTGCTCCTCTATCCAGCGGAGAGTAGAATGAGAGTAGAGTAGACGCATTGAAAACAACAACACTCTTACACCAGTGAATTCACTGGTGTAGGAGTGTTGTTGTTGTTTTCAATGCGTCTACTCTACTCTCATTCTACTCTCCGCTGGATAGAGGAGCAAAAAAACGCGCCTATTATAATAGATTCAAGTACGGAAACAGACCTAATAGATTGGTTTTTCTATAGGTATATACATACATATGTGTACACATATGTCTTCTTACATGCATTTAAAATAAAACTATTGCTATTTGAAATAGCAATAACAAACCATGTTTAACAAAAATTATCTAATTTTTTGTTCAAGATATCAGACTCGAGTTTAGTCGTTTGGTGAAAAATAATACTATTTTTAATTTCAGTTTTTCCATATTAAAGAAAATAAATTGCAATATACAGTTATATCTCCAGGATTAAGAATTGGGGGAAATTCCTAATCATTCTTAGTTCAAAATGGCTAGTAGTTGCATTTATAACTAAACAGAGCGAAACTAACTTACTAAATATACTAGCTAGATTAAACAAGTAGCAAATTTTGTAAAATGCAATAGAAGAAACTCAAATACAATGTTGCAGTAAACTGCATCAGATTGCAATACTAGGTCTGTTCGCGTACTTCAGCAAACTGCAGCAGTAACAGAATTTGGCAGCTGGCTTCTTTTTGCTGCAAAATTTAGCTTGCAGCAAGAATACAAAAACGACTTACTGCGAATCTATTTTAATATATTATAATAGATTCGAGTGCGAACAGACCTACTGCAATTGCAGATTTTTGGTTGAGCTAAGGATCCATGGTTGTATATCAGAAAGTAGGGATCGATGATTTTAGCGCCTGTGCAGCCGAATTATCGTTCAGTCGAAAATGACAGCTAGATGTCACTTTTTCCAGTTCTAATTTTGAAATTTCGACTGAATTTTAATACTCAGAATATGCTTCACAACACATTTATTTAAATGTACAAGTGATAGTGCGAGTGATTGTGCCCATTTATCTATTTGACAAATACGCTTCATCAGCACGATATTTGCAAACGAAATATTCTAAATTCTAAGCATTCACACTCATTCCACACAGAAAGAGTCCACATTAGCAACGACACAAACCACAACCCAATCGTTCAGTCTTGCGTTCTCTTCACATTTCTTTTCTTTTCTCATTTCCTTAGATCCGTCGTAGAGCATTCGGTCCGGTTGTTCGGCTTTCGGTTGTGGCTGGTCGAGCAAGTTGAGTTCGGGCAATATGATGGACGCCATTCGTACCTGAGTTTCCATCGTGATTTCGTGCAAAAAGGGGAGCCGCCGTGGAATATTCGCAAGTTTCGATCCTGTTTTAGGGAAAGCGGCGTCACGGCACGCGGAAACCGTGACATTTGGCCTTGTGCTCGGACGAAATTGGCCTGAAGCTGTAGACTTGTTCGTGATCGCGTGAAAATTTGCAAAGAGGAAAAAGTAGAGGGCCCCCAAAAAACAGTGTAAAGTGCGGTAGTGATGTGAGTCGGGTTGAGTAGATGTAGAAGTGAAGTGAAGAAGAAGTGTAAGAAGCGAAGAAGAATTGAATTGGAAGAGGCGAAGCAAGACGGCGGAGCCGAAAGCACAGTGCAGAACAGTACGGTTCGGGCAGGCAGGCAACCAGGCATAATAAAAAGAGGTTCTAGAGTAGTGTTTATACGGAAGGTGTAGGCAAGAGAATCGAGGAAATCATGTCGCCGCCATCTACATGCCGTCTGGTCACCAGCCGTCGTCGAAATCGGTCCGTGTAAAGTAAAGAAGTAGAAGGAGCGCGAAGCGAAGTGGAGCAGAGCACTCAGAGCAGTTTGTAAAAAATTCGCATTCGCGGATAGATTCGGTAGGAGCGTAGCGATTAAGCTGTTGATACGGACCTGAGTTGGGATGCATGGACCTCGCGCCAACACGGAGTGATGTAAGTCAAGCCAAGCAGGCTGAAAATCGAAGCGAATAGCAGAGAAAAAGCATACAAAACTAGAGTAAAATAGAAGCGAAGTAGCTCGGCTTTGTTCGGCTCGGCCAGCAACGAAACGCAAGTGAGTTGTGTGGGGAAGGAATGGGTAAAAGGTGTTAGGCGAGGGACGAACGGGGAAGCATCAGGGTACTGGAGAAGTGCAAGTGAAGGCGGCAAGTGGCCAAAGCGAGAAACGAAGGAGCGAAGCTAGAGACGAGCTAGATCCTCGCGAAGAACAGAAGGCAGTGCGAGCGATAGTTGGACGCGGCGACGGAGTGACAGTAGAAGTTGCTAGGAAGAACGGAAGCCGTCGTCAAGAGATCAAAGCAAAGAACGGAGCGGACGCATCGGGCGAAAAGCTGGGACAGCTGCCGTAATCCGAAGTCAATTAGAAATTACGAGTCCGTTTCCCTGGTTAAGCATTGCCGGTTCACATCGCGAATATCTTCCTTGCCTTCGATTGCAAGGCCCGGGCTGTAGAGTGAAGTGTGGACTGTGGGATTCGTATCGGAGCTGCTGTGGACAAGTTGCAGAAGTATCTTAGTCGTATCCTTAGTTGATACAAGCGGAATGATATCGAGTGACATTTTTGAAGTTAGCTAGGATCAGGAACCCTACAATCGGTGGCAAAGCTCGTTTTTCTGATTGACATTTGTCGTGAAGTGTGGTAGTGTATGTGCGCGGTTAGTGCAAGTGATAGGTGTGTGTAGGAGATTAGGAGTGTGTTGGTGCGTTGTGATTAGTAAGGGGAAGAGCTGCAGAAGGAGAAGAGTGAGTGTTAAACGAATATTGAGCGAAAACGAGAGTAGAAGCGAGACGAAAGGACGGAATAATTGTGCAGCAGCAGTTAAGTTCGGTGTGTGGTTGATTGTGCAACGCGATCGCGGTCGGCCGTCGTAGAAATATTTAACACTCCACCCGCGTCTTTTTTCTTTGTTTTGTGCTCTCCTTTCTCGATTTCGCTCGGCTTTCAGTGCGTTCTCACTGGAAGAGGCCAAGAC
Organism: Nemotelus pantherinus; assembly: GCA_963978885.1. Taxonomy (NCBI): domain Eukaryota; kingdom Metazoa; phylum Arthropoda; class Insecta; order Diptera; family Stratiomyidae; genus Nemotelus; species Nemotelus pantherinus. The sequence goes on from OZ022266.1 coordinate 9,896,595, forward strand.
ACAGAGTGCGTTTTTCGTCTCATTTCGTTCGGTGGTGTGTGGTTTCTATTAACTTTTATTTCGAACCGTGTTTTTTACGAAAAAAACTATGCCGTGGATTCGCAGGAATTTACGGTGCATAAGCATACTTTAGAAGCGGCATATCGTCCTGGACAGGCTGTGGATTTACGAGCGCAAGCTGAAATCGGGACAAGTGGTAATTTGCATTGGTTTTTCTGGTTGATTTGAGATGTCTTTTTTGTCGTTGAATTGGCTGTTTCTCCAATTCTCGTTTCGAATGCTAATTTCAATAGTGTAACACATACACAAGTGCGATATTCGAGAGAACGACACGAAAGATGAGAATCTGTGGCTGTGTAAGATTTTTTCGTTGCTTTTCTCGAGTGCGTTTAGCTTTACAAGGGCTGCCATCTACGGAACTAGTGAATTTCTGCAATCAGTGGATTATGGTTTTAAGAGTAATTGGCGTGGAACTATCGAATTTAACAAGTTAAACTCTTTATCTAACAAATATCGATTCACATATCACTTCATGCGAAAGTAGCAATGTGGGAAGTATGAAAAATTCATTAGTTGAAGCTTTCCCATCAAGAACTCATGCTCTTAATGCTTAATCGACCGTGGAAATCTAGAAAAGTAAAATTTAATTATCAAAAAGAACTCGTAGGCATTGCATTCAAATTAATGATGGCGCCAATCGAAACCCTTCAATGATGTTTCGTTTGGATAGGGACGAAAAGGGTTTTGATGCATATGGTGTTTCGTTGTTTTTGTGACAAGTTTATGTGTCTCGATATCCCGGTAGGGGCTAAGTATTGTTTTGCTGGAAGTTAATTGATGGATTTCGATTGAAATATTCATTTGAGCAGAAAGCAAAATCAAATTCAAATTTTGTGGATTTTGGAAATAATCTTCTAAAGCCTAACACGACAACACTATCTGATCAATTTGCTCTAGGTCGCTGCAATTGCATTTGCCTGGGGGTAATAAAGCCCTCTCTGTCGCTCTAGTTGCTTATACTTCGAAGACCTTCAGTTTTGAATTGAATATTTGACGTTATTAAATGTAATAAAGCCTCATTAAACCTAATTCAAAACAATGTTTGTTAACGAAATTTCGATTAAATTGGTAAAAATGAAGAAAAAATGCTCTAAATACGTTAAAAATCGTACAAATTCGTCTGTTTCTAAGTGGATTTTTGTTGTTGGATGCATGTGAGAAAAAAGAGATGCAAAGTGAGCACGAGAATTTCGGAACATGGCCACTACGAGAGAAAATCTTAGGAAGTCAATGTGAAAAGAAAATGACGAGGAGAATGACAGGAGCTGATGCAGGCAATAGTATGTGTGTACGTCGTATTCTGAATACGCATATGAATGCGGAGTGTATGTGGTTAAAAGAGTGTTTTGTTTGTATAGCGGATGAAAAGAACATGTGCGCCTGGATTTGATTGACGCGAAAAGCTTTGTAATAACGGTGACGGCGAAATCAACGAAAGTGTGGTAATTCAGAGAATGATAGTGCGAGATTAGGATAGAGAAAGAAGAAAAAGGATATAAGCGTAGTTGGGTAAGGGAACAGTAGTAGCGAAAGATTTTTTTTATTTTGTTTTCTATGGCATTTGATGTGCTTTGTGAATCTTTAAGTTTTTGTATTGAGCAAAGAGCCAACATTGTTAGGGCGACTGTGCCGCGAACGTATAAAATAACGAACGTAAAAATCGATTCCCTAAAAACATAAAATTATTTTGATGGAATGTTTTAAATGTACTTGGAAGGTATATCATATCGCTTCACAAGTTACCTAAAACCACTGCTCAAAGCTTCTCTATGATTGTTTATTTTCTTTGTTTCAATACCTTTCCATAAGAATGCATCTACCCAAAATACATTTGCACACAAAAAAAACTCAAAAAATGAGAATACTATTGTCTTTACATGGTAGGTATCAGGAGCTGGGAAGATTTATTTGAGTAATATAATAAAAAACCATACCAGTTTTTAAAAAATTATTTGTTCAAATGAAAAACGATCCAAACAAAGCCAAGCAAGGACATAATTTTACCTAAAAACAAAATGAAACATTTCATCTTTCTTACCTTTCATGGCAAAAAACTTACTTTTAATATTTTGTTCGACTTTCCTCACATTCTTAAGCAGTTCCGGGCATCGATTAGGCCAACTTTTTGCAGAAGGCTGGTCAAATACTTTATTTTTGCCAGAAGGGTCGTGAAATATTTCCCCATAATAAGAGAAGTTTTTAATTTTTTACTTTACGAATCGCAGCTTGGTCTAACAATCGCAAGGTATGCCATATATCTCTCTGGGGTTTGAATTTGTGGACTGAGTCAGAAGTTTAATACTCTTTGGATGGTTATAAAAGGCCCAAAGTCGGCATTGCTCCGAGTTATATTTGGGATCTTTTCAGCACTCTGTTTTATGTTCCTTTTGAGGAAATTTAGGTAATAATGTAGATTCATTCTGCCAATTATAACTTCATAGTTTCCAGGTCCAGATAAGCCCATAGAATCCCACCGCCATGATAAAACTCCTTGCAATTTTACGAATTGAACTCGATTTTAGAGGTAGAAACTGAGCCAACTAAGTAAAGATCCGTTAAATCCGAATTTCGCAGCTTTAGGTTCAAGATAGAATTATCAACTCTGTCAAAATCTTTGCTTTCTCCATTTTACACAGAATGTCCGACACTAGAATCGTCAAGTTTGTGATAGTTGAGCGACCTTTTCTAAAGCCATGCTGTTGCTCGTTCAGAATGGAATGAACTAGTGGATAATGTTTATTGTAGACAACCTTTTCGAAAAGTTTTGGAATCGGAGATAAAATGGCACTGCCACTATAATTTTCGATACAGCGTCTATCGCCAATTTTGAAAATTGATGTCACATATGAAAGTTTCCAACAGGACGGGAAAACTCCGAATGGAAGTGATCGTTCACAGAATATTTGGAGGGGTGTTATTAGCTGTTCTACACAATTACGCAGGAAGGTCGGTGGAAGTTTTTTATGCGGCTGCCTAAAGCTGTTGGAACTGGATCAGAAGGGGAAAGGCTTGGATTAGATGGATTTGGTGCAATTGAAACTTTCTGGATATTTTCTGCGATTAAACCGCAAATATCTTAAGGAGATTAAAAGGTGATATTGTTATGGAACATTAGGTCTGTTCGCGTACTTTCAGTCACTGAATTTTCCTGAATCATGTGGTGGGGGAAATTCAGGAAAAGTACGAAAACGCTCTCATTGCATTTCCTGAAAATTGACAAACAAAAGTGTCAGTTGTCGGTTTTTGGGAGAACAATAGTGATTATAAAGTCATCCTAAGCGGTGATAAATTATCGCCACAAAAATATTCGTCCTTCATAATAACAATACGCCAAAAACCGTTTGACAGTTTACAGTATTTTTCAGTAGCTCAGACCCATCTCAGACCCTACTGAATTTTACTGAAAGAGGGGAAATTTTCAGTATTCAGTAAAACGGAGTACAAAAACGGCTTCATTGCAATTAATTGCAATTAATCGTGGTACGCGAACAGACCTATTGACGATAGATAACCAGTGGTTTTTTGTCTCATATTTACAATATCAAAAAAAAACTTTCAGGCTGTGGATTATACTTTCAGCGGTTGTGGATTATACTTTCAGCGGTTGTGGATTATACTTTCAGCGGTTGTGGATTATACTTTCATCGTGAGGCTTTGTTAAGAATTGCTCAGCTACTTCGTTATATGCTTCCTGAATAGTAAATTAGCATCGATATTTTCTTTTATTCGCTTGTAAAGTTTGTTCCTACAATTTCGCAAATGCCTAACGTCCCTATCAAGCCATGGTTGAGATAGCTTTTTCTAATTTTTTAATCTTAGGTGCAATGGCGTCAAATATTTTATTATAAAAGAGAAATTGGCTTCCTCAAGATCTGCTTTCATAGTCAGCATTAAGAAACTCATGTTCAATTAAATTATTGTACGTTTTTAAGTAAACCGAATCAGCAGTGGCAAGTTCAACTTCAAAGTGCTGTGTGGTGCAAACTATTGGAAAAAATATGTTCTGCGTCATTAGTGGGACTAATCACTACTTCATCATAAGTGTTTGTAAAAACAAGATTCAATCAATTACCGTTTTGGTTGGGAGTTGGAGGGACTTGCTGCAAATCTTTGCCATAAAAACTACTCGCAAGGTTGAAGTTGTTGGAGTCTGAAAGGTTTACATGGAGAAGAAATGCGTCGTTTTCATCGGGAATAAAACCTAAGCTGGGACGATTAAAATCCTATGGGAATATTAAGTTGTCTTTTGAAGATATCAATTCCCAAAAATGGTTGTAAACCGATTCGTCCGATCTGGGTGGGATATAGACCAAATTAAAGTAAATGAAATTGTTATTCAAAGAAACATTGTGGGTGATGTCAATAATCTCACTTGAAAGTGTGTTGCCAATCGCCAGTAAAACCCCACCTCCTCGCGATTGCATTGTGGAACATAGTGACGATCGTTTCTGTAAACTACTATCTAGGATCTCTTGATTGTTATGTGAATCATTTAGCCAAATTTCCGTGGACGGCGAGTAAAGTGGCTGGATTTGGCGTCAACATATAATTTATATAATTTGCCTCTGACCACAATTGTGATAAAAGTGTCTGAGCTCAGACGGCGTTGCCTGCGCAATCGCTTTCGTTTACAACTTTTGCAGGTTCCCGTTGAGAACGACAAAAAAGCGTGCTGAATTTTGTATTGATATGCTAGAAATGATGGAGGTGACGTGAATTTTTATAGTAAAGTAAAGTAATCCCACGGCAAGCTTCGTACCGGGTCTAGGGGTTGAACCTGGTAGAGAGATTCATTAAAAATTTTCAATCATTGTGAATACGCGACTCACTTTATCCCTGATCTAAATCAGGCACCTAATCAGAACTAGGTGAACTCAAAGCTTGGTGCACGGACCTCAAGTTTAATAACCTGTATTAAAAACTTTGAAAACATCTTCTTTTCGATAGTATGTATTCCTTTCCAATTTATAGTTTCTTAAGTACAAATTAATTATATTGGGTCCATCTGTTCGAATAACCCTGTACATTTGGTAGCAGTGTTAGTAAAGGCTTGCCAGCATTGGTAATTTTCTTAATTTTTTCTTACACATATTACCATCAATTTTTCATATGATTAACAACTCAAAATAAAAATAAGCTAACTGTATTCGTATACGTAAAATTTTAATATTTTCGCGGGCAGCAGTCCCAAAAATATTAACAGCAACCCCCCCTTTTTTCAGTGTAGTTACTGCCAATATGGTGCTGTTCTGATAATAACGTGATAGTAGCCTTTAGTGTGTTTTTACTTTGAATTTCATGTGCTTTGATTTTTTTTTCAATGCATTCCACACGTGTTCGCTAGGGTTTAGATCCGGACTTTGAGATAAAGTTGCCATTAAATGCGAAATTTTATAAATTAGCTTCAATTTTACATTAAGAGCGGCGTGCTTGGGATCGTTAATAATATACTGATATCTTAGGTTCTTGGGCAATGTCTTTCAAATTTTCCTTCAAAATATTAACGTAATAATAGTTATCCACCGTGCAGTGTACCAACTCCTGTCGCCGACATACACTCCCAAACCATTAAGCCGTAGGCTTTTTATTTTGCCGTGTTCTCAAGAGTCGATAAGTGTAGTATTAAGTGTAGCCTCTTCTTTCAATTACAAATAGACCATTGTATTGTCCAATTACTGAGATTTTAATTGCAAGAGACTGAAAGATACAACGGTCGCGCACAAAGTCTTACCAATTTTATGTTCTCTATAGAAACACTTAAATTCCAAATTCGTGTTTGAAATTTTAAGAGCATATTCTCCAAACGTTGCATTAATTTTTAGAGCAAAAATTACATAAATAAAATAAACCGAATTACATGATTCTTCTGCTTTAAACAAAAACTATCTAGACTTTAATCGTGTGGGTTCTAAAAGGATACCTAACGTATTGTTTTTAATTGTATTCAACTTTATACTATGCTACTCTAAACATGTATTTGTACTGTAAAATATATTTATTGTTAGAAAAGAAGCACTCAAGACTTAAGCGTTACCAATTAATCATAAAAAAAATCTTTACCATAACGTTCAATAAAAACGTCATTCTCTTCAAAACTATAGGAAACCAAACGTAAAAACGGAGAGGAATGAAACTTGTAGATTACATTAGGATATAAAAATGCACTTTGTGTCTCAGCTTGTTGATAACCTGAACATGTGCCTTATGGTGATTTTCGTAAAACAATATATTTTTCAATTTTTTTTCATTTTATATCCCAAAATTAATATTCCGATTTTTACTCATTCATTTCAATTCGCTCGCTCTGTAATCTCACCAAGGCCATGAATGATTGGAGCCCTTTAGTCCGTCATTCAATCCAGAGACTAGACTTACGTACATACATAGATGCTCCTCACTCACAGTTCAGTGTTAATTGGGCTTGGAGTAAAATAAGCCGCTGAAATGTTAAGAATTGCACCATTTGCTCTGTTCCATTCATTCTCTTTGAATAATCTGCCATGTTTCAGCTAGTAGGCGTGGGAAAAAAAATTGCTCGATACAAAATATCTTCTTGCTCCAATCGTTTTATTGCTAAAACTGTCCAAATGGACCGAATGTTAGCGATGACTTTTAAATAGGTTTCTTTGGTCTGTATATTTTTCCGTAAAGTTTATTAATACCCGATTCCAGAATTTGATCCAAGCAGCCTGAGTCTGTACAATTTTGCTGCTAAAGTGCGGAGAAGCTCCATGCTCGGTGGTGTAAACTTGCTAACTTTGTTGCCGTGTTCATTTTCGACTCCCAGCTGGGAATTTGGCAACATAGCGCCCTACACGTGCTCCTTCCATAGTTCTGGACAACCTTGGACGGTGACTACTGACTAGTATTTGTAGTTTGGTTTTTCGCATCTGAATAGTGAGTAGACTAGACGAAGAGACAGAGCCACAAAGTAGTCGCGACAAAGGAGAAATTTCATGGCGAAACAACGAAGAAGACCATGTGCACTAACTGGCACGAACATGAAAACGACGCTCTGTAAGTGAATGCATGAAACGCGGAATAGACCCCGTTCAACCCCAACCACCACATTGGGGCCATTGAAGCTCGCAGATCAGAGCAAGCCAGGCTGAATGCTGCGTGAAGCTCCAGATGAAAGAATCGCCAGCATCACATCGGTACAGCGACGACGACTACGGCTACAGATGATAACCGAATCTGGTCTTGTTCTCCGTTTCGTTACTGGCGCTGGCGACCCATTCGGCTGTTATCGCCACGAATCAATTCGTTCTCAATGTCGTTGCTCACTGACGTTAGTTAGTTGGCTTAAATCTATTCAATAAGTTTACGATAAATTTAGTTTCGGGCAGGGACTATTAACAGTTTGATGGAGAACGTGCGAGCCATGTTTCGAAAATCCTCATTAGAATTTTTATGTGCAGCCAAAGCTGCAAATTATTTGTTGTTGTGCTGAGTGGCTGAATCGATATTGTTATAAATTTGGCTGATTTCTCACATCAATATGTCGATTGAACACTTAAGAATATATCAAATCGTCAAGCTAATTGCATTTATTAGTTTTTCTTTGCTGTTCTTGAAGCGGAGCTTGAACAGAAAGTAAAATACATATTAGCTATGCAGGCTAATATCTTCAAAAAAAAAAGATATTGTTGCTAGATCATCAAATTATAATCTCGTTATCAATAAACATGAGATGTATACGTGTAAAATAAGCTTCCACTTGAAGATGATTTTTTTATCACATTTAACTGATACACTCAGTACACTGTGGTTTTTCCGTGAATATTCCGTTGCATAAATGTGCATATCTAAAGTAAATATATTGTGTAACTGAATGCGGCACGCTAAACCGCGCAGTAAAAATAAACGCATCAATTCCGTGGGAATATTGCTTTAATTATTTTGGGTATTCCGTTTTAAAGCTATTTTTGTTAAGCCATGCTCAGAGGAAGTATAAACTATTGACTGTGCTACATATAATAAGAGCTATCAATCAAATAGGTAACGTCTTTAAAAGGATGCAACGCACGGATATTTTCGATTTGGCTAACATTTTCTAACGCCTATTTCAAAGTATATCAGTTCATTTAATGTTACTTCAAATCAGGAAATTTAAGATGAATATATTTTTAATGCTTTTGCGTATCCGGGGCTTTTGATTAATTTTCAAGTACCCCTATATTAATATGGAAATATAAAGTTTGAAAAAAATACAAGTATGCGATATTAAAACTTATAAATTTTTAACCTCATGCGGGCGCTCAGTGCCTAAAAGTAAACAGAGAATTTTTTGCAAATTTCGAGCTGTGATAGATTCTGACAGAGTCATCAGATCACTACAAAATCTGCAGGATGTATTAATGTTTATTAGAAGTAGCCATGTATGATTTTATATGAATGTGAGGGAAATTTTGTAGCTACGGCAGGTAAAAGTTCAAAAAAAATTTCGTGTTTGAGAAAAAAGGCGAACATTTTATAAATTTAATGTTTTCTCCACACCACTGTGAGTCCGAAATTTTCAAAATTCTGCGTTGCACAAGAACGAAAGTTCTTTTTTCAGCACTCGAAATTTCCGTTCACGAGAACTCACGACTGGATCATCAGATCAATATAAAATTTTCAGGACATATTGTTTTGAAAAGAGAGGGGGTCTGATAGAAGTAATTTGGAAACGTAGGAAACACTGTGGCAGTGCTGACATCTTGAACAGTCACTCAAAATAAATAAATGCTTTATGCCCTATGAATTCCGCTTCAGTCATCAGATTGAAACGAAATTCACACAGTAAATGAACCTGATTGTAAGCCAAGTTTGGTAGGATTTTGGTCGAAAAATTAGGATATTGTTGCCAGCTATGGTAATTTTTGAATTCTTTTTACTAAAAGATACCATTAAATTTTCAAATGATAATGATCTTGTAGTGACAATGGACAATAAACGTTTCGACTTAGAAAATTTTGAAATTTTTGCAGACCGTAACTGGTAATTTTTTCTTACTTTTATAACTTCCAATCCAGCCAACAGATGGTAGCAGATTCGGATCTGACTGTGGTGCTAGAAAAGACTGGCCAGCATCAGGCATATTTGCTATTTTTGTGTAAATTTATGTTACTATTTAATTTTCATATGATGAACAGTTACAATTAAAATAAAATAACTTATGTTTAAATTTTCCGAATTTTGGAATAATTGCGGATGGAAACCCTGAAATATTTTTTATGCCTTCAACTTCTGATCCTGTCATCGGACAAAAACCTAATTTGCGAGCGATTGTGGCAGTTTGGTCACAGTGGTAATAAAGCTCTGTGATCATTTGCTGGCATCAAAAATTACAGTTAGTTCCATCTGTTGTGTGATTATCGTTGTAATCTTATGTCTGCATCGCAAGTTATAGGGTCTTGTCCTATAACTTGTTAGTTATTTCATGATTCATTATACTTTTGTCGGACCTAGCCCTATTTAGGACTAATACATTATGTAAATTTCAATTGGATTTGATTATGGATCTGAAATTTGTGTTCTGGCGAACACAAATTTCGGATGCTAAAAATATAGGTAACACTGAGGAAAAATATAGCGCCGTAGACCATAATTTTCATACTTTTGGCGCTATGTTCATAGTTGATCTTGAGATTGCGATAAAATATTGCCCCTGACACCATAATGCATGTCGAAAAAAATCATGGGAATAGGTGCTATGTATTGTAGTTTTTAGTTGTAGGGAGTAGGTGCTATGTATTATAGTTCTCAGCGATCCTGATAAAAATCAAAGTAAAAGCGATATTCTCACCGTTTTAGACAATTTCGGAACTTTAAAATTGCATTCGGTATAAATGTCAGTATTTTTAAATTGTTATAATCCGGAGTCGAACCCTATCCTTTAAGAGCCGACGCTGTGCCCACTAGGCTACACGAGGTTATTGAAAGCTATTGCTATTTAGCCTATTTTAATATGTGCCGTGATTACGTTCCTAGTAGTTGGGGCTATTTTACATAGGAGTTAAATTTAGCCCTTGTAGCTATATTTTATAGCTCAGGGCACCATGTGCGACCACAAGTGCAGCGCTATTTTACAGGAATTTTTTTCATCCAAATTTTTTCCAGTGAATTCGGGGAAGAGTTAACGTTCTTTTGCAATGAGGAATTTCTAAAATTTCAGAAGTTGTGACCAGATAGAAACTATTCGACGCTTTCAAATCCTTCAAAACCTTTAAACTCTCCCGATCCGGATCGAGTTTTGCCTGCCGTGCCATAGAGGACAGAAATGCTTACTATACCCTGACTTATACCCATTAAAAGATGGTACACAAAAATAAGCGATGAGTTTTATCCGTAAGAAGCTGAGTTTTGACTTAATGGATAAAAATTTCCATGCCGAAAGGTGTCATGCCCATAGGAGTTGTTTTTCTGTTATAACGACTAACTTTATCAAACCCGGTTAAAAGGTTTTCAAAGGAAATCTACCTCCTCCTATCTTGTGAAACCTGGTGACAAACATGATTTGAAATAGGTTGGCGAATGGCCTATGCCGATAACATTGCGATCATTGTCTTCAAAACTGAACCAAGGGCTCCGATAAAACTGATCTTGTACGCTTCACAGGAAAATAAAAAATTCCATAGATGCAATAAATCAGGTTAGATTCTCCAGTCGCACACCAACTTTTTTGGTCTTATTCCAGACAATTTACTCGGCGATAGCAAGGCCAATCCTTGCTGGCGATTGCTTGGTCTAGTGGCCGGAAATTAACAAAATCACCTTTGATGAAATGGCGAACAGCGTTCAATTATTGGCGACTCTGCACTGCAGGTGCCTTAACCACGACTCCTTAGTCTGCGTTGAACTTCACATGCTTGATATCTTTAATAGAAGCGCAGCTGCAAAATTTGCTGTGGCCCTTTAAGAATTAGAACAATATAAGTGAGAGAGTTGGCTACAGCAGTATTGCAATAAACTGCACTGACCATGTACCTGGCGCTGAAATCAAGTGATCGTAAGATATGATCAGGAATGGAATCAGCTAATAAACCGCAGGCCTTAGGCCGTTACTTCGTCGGATCTTAAAAATCTGCAGGAGTAGGTGCTGCAGCATAATGTTAGATAGCAATATAGAAAAATCCTCCAGGCTTCTTAACCTCTGTAGTATTTTCCAGGCGGAAGTCTTTGCAATACGGAAAGTTGCAGAACTGATGTACGTCATGCACGTGGGAGATCAAAAGTTGAAGAACATCCTACAGTTTGCAAAGAAGTCTGGAGCCTTCGGTGGTCGCTTGGGCAGAACCTTAAAGTTTCAGGTCTTGTATCTGGTATCGCTACAGGCCAATACGTCTATGCGTGACCTAGTGTCGGCCAGCGAAATGTTACCTAACACGTCTAACTTTTAACCTTAGCCTGGTTGGTAGCACCAGGAAAGATTTTGCTTGGGCAATTAAAAAGCAATTGTCAAAGCTGAAATTTTGATATGAGTATAAATCGGAAATCTAGTTGATTTTGGGAAAATTCAGTGCTATTCAATAAAAACGTTTCACTAAACATCGATATCTTATTTTATCTGCTTAACAAATGAAAAAAAAAATTCGCTTGAAATAAGTTGAAATTGAAGGCAATAAAGGCATTTCTTTCGGTGACACTGTTATTTTAGCACCATACCTGCAACTAAATACGAATTTAGTAAAACTGCAAGTATTCTTTTAAAATAAAGTGTTCGTCGCCCAGGGCAAGGCACTCTAAATTTGCCTGGCCATGCGGGAACAGATTAAATTCTAATAAATTGGACAGTCGTAAATTTAGAACCCTAGCACATTTTTGTTTGCACCAGCATGATATAATATATATTAATAATGAAACTGACCAATATAAACTGAAGAAGAGGTCAGATTACTCTCAAAATATCGATATCTGTCAAGAAATTGAAATATTTCTGGCTTCTAAATGGAAAATTGATTTTTGAAATAAAATATTTTACTGTAAACACAGTTGAATCTTTTTTTTAGAATATTTCAACTGAGCATTATTCATTTTCCAATACAATGTTCCATTTAATTTACTCAAAAGCTTACTTCACTCTTCGTATTGATTTTTTTTGTCCATCAAACATCAACTCCCTGTGTCATCTACTACTTCAGTACGACGATTTTCCAGTTCGGTCGCCACAAGTTGACTGCCACTGCCCTCATAGTTCGGATATTTGATTCACTTTTTTATTATATATCTCATGTATGTTGGAGTGTATGTTTGTTCGTACAGTAGAGTACAGTTCCGTACAGAATAGCCAAATACTGATCATGCGCCTGAACTCCGGTTCTGGCCATTCTGGCACCCGTTTGAGTTTCTTATTAGAGGTTATAGTTCCCTTGCGTCCGTTGTTGCACCCTCGTCTCTCGCCAATGAACCGATGCCCGGCTTTGGTGCGCACAATCAACTCCTAGCACTCCACTAATTAACCTGTCAATTGTCTTCTCTTTGTGCAGTTCGAGAAAAATGTTCTCGGTTATCATAAGTGTTGGCTCTCGATTTGAGAAGTATCGTCAGGCATAAATTGAAGAATCGAAAATGTTTCGGGGTGTTTTGGACAGGTTGTGTGTGTTCCAGTGCATTCGAATTCGAGGTGAGTGTCCAGATAGTGTTTGAGCGAAGGATTCTTTGTTCTAGCAGCAAGCACTTTTCGCCATCACCTGTTCGAGCTTTTTTCCTGGTGCCACTCGTACCCCATCCCAGTCCAACGCAGCCATTCAATGCCACCATTCCATTGCAACCCCATCCCTGTAGAAGGATGGACGAAATGGCATTGATTTTGTCTGTATACCTTTCGTTGAAAGTTGCCAAGTTCGTCGGTGTTCGTCGATTTTTCCGAGCGATTTCGAATGAAAGTGAATTACCGGCTGCGATGCGATGGTGTTTATGATAGATGGTGGCTCTGTGTTGGCTACGAAAATTGTGCAGCTGGAACTTGTTAATGCAGCTCGGTCGCGCAAGTAGGTTTTATCGAAATGCGTTGATGCCTGGCCGTTAAATTCCATTCCACCTAGTCGCGGAACGCTACGCTCCATCTCACGGAATTCAGCCTTCGCCTCGGCTCGATCTTATCGAAAAGGCAGCAGCTGAGACTGAGGTTCGACCCGAGACACTGGAACAATTCTATTTTGCAGGTGCATACCCCCTTGGTGGACGCAAAGACTATCGACATCGAATCGACCGACCGACTCGAATTCGAAGCTGTGCTGAGCGAACATCTCCTACGTGCGGCGGCTGTTCGGTGCATTTTATTACATACTGCTCACAAGTACGAGAACATCAGCTGGAAATGCCGGCATATTCGACACGCTGTGTGATGTAACGAAATTAGTATAGTTCACATTTACTTTTGCAATTCGCTCGTCGCGTATCGTCCAGATTTGCATTCAGTTTTATAGTTGAACTGAAACGGAAAAGTGATTTTGTGCAAATTACGTTGATAAGGATTCCGACCGGATTGTGTAAGGTAATATGTAGGCATGTAGTCGTTAAAGGAGCATGTTTCATGGTAACATCTGTACATAAGTGCTGTACATATCCCGTGCAATAAAGCAAGGAAGGGGCAGTAAATTATTTTCGGGACTAGGATGGTGAGTTTAGAATCGATATCGGTCTGATGGTATTTTGCGAACGCGAAACTTGCACAGAAGCGCTAATCTCGCTTCGAGGGATTGCCCATGTGCAAAGGATTGTGATAATTTAAATTCGGCAGCAGCGGCAGTTGGTGTGATTCTTCCAAACCGGCATCTCGCAGGGACCGGCGTACCACCAGCAGTGGTCGAGTTCGAAATTGTTCAGTGGTCGAGTGACTGACTTGAGAAATTCCTCGACGAATGAAGGTCAGAAGAGATACGCGCTTGCAATGCTCTGTGTGCGTCAAAGTTTTCTAAGAGTTCATTTTGCATAATTCAGGTGTGTATCTATATATCGGAGTGGTTTTCCAGTGGAAAATTTTGATCGATAGAATACGAGCACTCTGCAGGGATGTGTCTTTCACGTTTATTTGATTCACTTTACGAACAATGCTGGCTGCGTGGATGCTTGCTGATAAGCATTTCACTTTCACTTTCCGCTAAAGACATATTCAATGAGTGTGTATCGATTTTAATGTTAGAAAATGAAATTGATGTTATCACCCCCTAAAATCTTATAAAATGCAGTGGTCATGTGTATATCGTGGTGTGTTGTAATTTGAAAAAAAATTATTAGACTTTTTGTTTAAATCTACAAGCAGTTGTCATTCCTGCAGGATAGTCGCATAATTTTCATTTTATTTTTCTAAGAATATTTATCCAAATCATTAAAAGAGTTGTAAAGCATGTGATGATTGTATAATCCCTAATATTCATTGAATGCCGGAGAAGTGAGTGCTATAATATTTTCTTTAGGCTTTATTAATATTTTCCCGACTATATTTAATTAATCTATTTAATATAAACTTATAACAAGAAAAAATCAATGATTAAAGAAAAGAAATAAGATAAAAATATTAAATCCCGAAGATTTATAAAGGAGGAAGCAATTCACTTGAATTCACGAGCTATATAATTCAAACCCTCATGATTTCTTGTGTCCCCGCCTCGTAAGCTATCCTCTTTTAAGTCATTTTGACATTTACTTGCAGTGCTGCCACACTTGCACCGCATTAAAATTTGAATATCTTCCATAAGCTGCGAAACATCTTGAATAAGTTATTTTTTAGACCGATGGGTTTTCCGATGTGGATAATTTTTAAGCCGTGCTGCAACTTGTTACAGATTAGATGATTTATTTTAAGTGAGGGCCCCCTTAAATAAGGCCCAGCGGCCACTAAGTTAATCAACGAACGAAATGGCGGCTTAAGGTAACGCTTCTCAGCCGATCCGCACAATGTATTTGTTTCACGACTGATAGAAACGTCAATCTGAACGTTCTACGCTATGATTTTCTATTAACTTTTCTATAGGGATAAGATACCGCTAACGCGATTTCTCACCATCAATCATTGCCGATTTTTCATCAAAAATGAAAGGCGATGGATTAACTTTTTTGTTGCGCCACCTTTTGCCAACTTTTGGGTAGTCACTGGTTGTCAGTAAAGTATTGCTCCAAGTACAGTTTGATAGCATCATCTGAGTTGGACTGCTTACCGTTTAAGAAGTTTTGTAACGTCCGAAACAAATGGTAGCCTGACGGCGCAAGGTCAGATGATTACGGTCGATGTGGCAGCACATCAAGCTGTAAAAATTTGTGGAGAGTGACCAAAGAAGTGTCTGGTATAAGAACCTCCCTACGAATTGAGTTAAGGAAAGTCTCTTGACGGCCAACATTAGCAATCGACAGGACATGAGAGGAGGTCATCGACAGGCCCTTTGAGTTAGCACTTAGAAAAAGAGTCTCACTTCAAATTTAAAGAACATGAATATAATCCAACGCATTATTTAAATAGACATAATTAGGTACCGAACTTGACAGCAATATTCAATGAAACTACAAAGAAAAAGGTGTAAGCTGGTGAAAAAATTAACAAAGGCTTTTGAAGATCTTGCTAAAACACCTGGTATTGTCAACGCGTGAGAGTGAGAGTATTGTCAACGCACCAAGTGAGTGAAGCATTATGAACGTTTTTTTCCCAATCCAGTCATCATGTGACCCAATCACTCGGAACATCGGATTCAAGAAGGGAGATCGTTTATGATCAATAGAAAGAGAAGAGGACCAAGGATGGACACTTGCGGAACATCTTATGCAGGAAAAAAGGGAATTGAAGAACGGGAATTGATAGCTACAATACAGGTACGACCACATATGCAAGAGATAAACCAAAATAGGAGAGGACCGGCTATGCCCATATTCGTTAGCTTTTGAAGATGGAGGTTATGCTTGATAGTGTTAAAGGCTTTGGAATAGTCAGTATATATTGCGTCAACTGGCTGGTGACGGTCAAGAGTGATTCCGACTGTATGCGTGAACGAAAGGAGGTTGGCTAAAGAGGATTTACTTTTGACCAAACCGTGCTGCTCATGAGCTAGGGCATGTTTTATCAAAGAAAAGACTCTTCTCTCAAGAATATTGCTCAAACAGTTAAGAAGGGACATGGGACGGTAGTTTGAGACGCATGTAGGACCAGCAACTTTATATATTGGGAAGATTTTGGCAAAAGGGAAAGGGCCAGGAAATATATTTATGTTAAACAATTTGAAAAGAGGGACGCACAGGGATGATAAAAGTGATTTAGCCAGGATATTTGGAATACCGTCGGAATTACTACCGGTGTTGGCATCTATAGTTCATCAGAAGTTCGATTTCAGAAAGGTTTGTCCGAAACGAATGTAATTCAGGAGAGGATATTGGGAAGGAGAAGAGGAGGGAATTTTTGTGAGAAGAAGAAAGAAAAGTAAGAAACAAAAACTTCACACACGTCATGTGAAGTGGAAGCAGCTGGATCATCCAAATGCATACCATTGGAAATACTAAAAGATTTTTTAAGGAACGGTTGAAGGATCAAAAGGATTTCGGTTGGTTACTTCTAATTGATGCTTCAATGCCAGCAATGTAGGTGCGCATCGCCTGACTGGCAGCATCTTTCGACTACAAAATCGGGTCAGCAAATGAACTAGTTCCTTGATATAAAATACGTGCTGCATTTTTGGCTTCGAGACCGGCTGCAACATCATTGCTAAACCAAGAAGCATCATTCATTTTTTTAAGACGATGGGTTTGTGTAAATCGAGGAATGGGGTTCGAGTAGAAAATGTACAATTTTCACAAAGCATCATCAATGTCATTCCCATATGTATCAGTTAATTTTTACATTTAATTTCTTGTACTGTACTTGTTCTTTATTGTACTGCTAATTATCTTATTTATTTATGTTTTAATAATAAAAAAAATGGTTGAATTGATCGCGAATGCTTACTTCATGAAAAATTAATTTTTCCATCTTTATTCTCTGAATGTGAAATATTAGTTTAAAGTGAAGTCAATGAATTCAGAATAATCCATGATGTCCTAAATTGTTAAATATTTTCAATAGTCTTATCGAAACGCGCCAGAAACAAAAATGATCTAAGTCGCGTCTAGTTCATTAGCTGCATACGACTTATTTCGCAATTTATCTGTAGCTCTTTTTTCTATCGGAGGAAAAAATTGGCGATAGTGTTTCGAAACGAACTTCAGATGTACAAATCATATGCATTTCCGTGCTTCCGTGCCCACAAACGCATGTGAGCGCGTATAAGTACAAACATAAATATATGATAGCAAAAAATACTCAATGCTTCCTATACCGCACCACATCCCCGGAGACTCTCTAGACTTTATCTGTCCCAATTGCACAATACAATTTCCTCGATTTATATAAAAAAAAAGCTCGCTGCCTCCAAATCACTTATTTGATAACCCGACATGTATTGAAGCTTCATGCATACTTTCGGTTTCGCACGTACGTGTTCGATGTGCCTTAGTCGCTGCTGCTGCGCTGCCTGCCACTGCTCCAATCCAAATATCATGCCCTCCCTATACTCCCTCCTTTTCCGGCGTCGCGGTTGACGCAATCGAAATTGAATAAATGCTAATATAATTTATATAATTAGAAAAAAAGAGTTCAGACGAGATACCAGGCGAGATTTAAGGGAAACCTTTGTGAATATAGCGTCATAATCAGAAATTTTATAAATCGCATGCAGAAGTGTGCCTCTGCCCCGTTGACTTCAACTGATTTTGGCTATCGCTATCTTCGAGGGACACAGCGCGCAGTATGTACATGCATATGTGCACATGGAGCATCGCACACACTGGCAGCGAGTGTCATAGCTGTCAGCGATGTGCGCTCCAAATTTGAAGTCAGCACCTTATCAATTAAGAAATTTTGCACTTTTTGCGAGATAGTGGCAAATAAAGATATTTCGGATCTTGAATGAAAACGACACGGCAATACAAGGTCATTGGCCGCTGACGATCGCGCACAAACGCTTTTCGACCACAGTGTGAACATACATACACACTTGTGTTCGATTCGAAATTCGCGATAAACGGGCCAGCGATTAATATCAAATGATATTTCATGGCTGCGACTATGTTGCGCGAAAGATAAAATCGGACTCGTTCCCTTTCCAGACAAGATCTTTTGCATTTTGCGTCTGTTGTGTGGTACATAGTGGTATCGCATGGCTTGGCTGACTGGGATCAGCAAGCTGTTGCAAATTCGCTTCTCGAGTGCTGCGGAAATCGTGGGAAAAAGCCCGAATTCGGCTTTCCGAGCTTTCAGCTGGGCCAGAAGACGTTTTTCGCAACGCATCGTCTTGCCGCTTGTCAGCTACAGCTACTTACTACTTTCCTTCGCCATCCAACTTCTACGTACGGGCGGGCACGATGGTGTGATGTGGAGAATAATGCAGGAAAATTCTTGCAAAAAGATATATTTAAATAGGGGAATATACTCTTCATTCATGCGAATTATCTTGGCGAAATAAATTTTCCGGTTCGAACTGGTTCGGTGTCGCTTCGAACGATGCTGAATGTACACACTGAGTGACTGCGGAGAGATTTTTCCTGCGCGGAGATTAATTTCTACTTATTTTGTGAATGTTGTGATACTCTCGTGAGATTTGCCATGAAATTATCATGTGAGTGGATTTGATAGTCGCACTGGAAAATGTGATAACACAAACCAACGCCGAGGGTTAACAGTATAATGGCATTCAGTAGTGCAACACACGCTACGGAAAAATGTATTAGTAAAGCATTTTGCAGATATTTCTTGGGCATGTGTTTGTTTGGTTAATATTATTAAAAAAAAAAAAAAATATTTATCAAAATTAAATTGCAAATTTCAGCGGATTGATACTTCTATCGTCTGGATAGGTACATGCATAAACATGAAATTGAAAAGTCTGCTCGCTTAAATTATCTGCCATGAAATATATTTCAGCTCGGTGCAAGTACAGACAGACGAGTGAAAACCTAGAAGACATAGTGTGATCTATTAATCATAGAATGTTGAATCCCAAACACTAGATTGTAATAAAACTTTCTAAAGAAATATAAGTATAAGGTAGCTCAGATCCGATATCGCTTTCGTTTGCCGATGCCAGAAACTAGCTACCACGTCAAAAGTAATGAATCGTACACTGCAACAAAATAGTTAGAATAATTAACAACGAGAAGATAAAATGATTGTCTGTAGCTTTTTATTGCATGTAACAGTTTTCATAATGCAATACAGCACGTGTATGATTTTTGAGAGTTTGAGTGGACATTTAGATTTGATAGACATACCTATTTATTTATAGTTTGGTTTGCAGTGCATGTCAATAAAAGGTTATGATGTAAAATTGTGATTTTATTCTTTTTAGATCTTTAAATCTATTTATACGGGTATGTACCGGAAACTCGTTGCTTTATTATAGCTCCTTCAGTTTGACCCTAAATTTCAAAATTTAATTCAGTGCACTGAAGATTATCCACATAGCGCGTACTCCTATAAAACATATCACAATATTTATGGTCGTATATTCTATCGCAAAATAAAAAAAAAATCCGAAAAAAATGATTTAAAAAAAAACCCGCAAAAAATGAACAGTAACAAGAGCCATAGGCGTTCACAAGAATTCGAGAAATGTTCATGCATAAGTTAAAATCAAGATATCAAGCCTTTTCCTATTGTAGGTACGTAATAAAAACTCTTGAAGTCACCGAATCTCCTGGTAATTTTTCGCTTTTCAGAAAATATGGTGACCGATTTATAAATTCTATCCTGTGTCCACCTTTTCAGGTTGAAATTTTAAAAAATCCTTGTCACATAAGAACGATTAGCCTTGGGCAAATTACCTATTTATTAACATTAGAAATTTGAAAATTTCATTAATCAGGTCAAACTGAAGTTCACAGGGCGAATTCGTTTTGATTAGGAGCAGGTCTAATAGAAATTATTTGAATTTGACAAAGTTCGACAAAGGATAGGGTTGCGAACTACAATGTTTTTGGTTTTTTTTTTGCTCTTTTACTACGCCGTGATCACGCTCCAATGCGCATGTGTAACATATTTTTAAATTGAAGTTTTTGTTGATGACAGCTCCAAAAATCTTTCCACCCCTAAAGCTAGAGTTACAATCAATGCAACCAACATTTGTTGCACGTCAAAATGAGTTTGAACCCATGAGAACGTATGAGAGCAGTTACAATGATGCAACACAACTTTGCTTGGCAGCAGAGTTTGCTCATATCTCAAACTTGGCATGGCAACAACATTTTTGAAAATATCCAATTCCACCTGTTCCTATGAGAGTCCGGGAAATGGGAAATGTCATATGCAAATGACAATCAGAATTTGTATTTTTTTGTCTCATTTTTGCTTTGCATTATACTCCGCAGCTTTTAGAGGATAAAATATTCACTGATATCTCTTTCCGAGACTTTAAAGGATCCAAATTATCGAACAGCAATTTCTTTAATATAGCCAGTGACAGATGACAGTAAATGTTGTGTTGCATTGATTGTAACTCGTTCCACCAACAAAACTTGGCAGCAAATGTTGGTTGCATTGATTGTTCTCAACTCAAGCATAAGACTTCTGATGCAGTAATCGGATTGAAACGAAATTCATAGAATAAATTGTTTTAAATGTGAAGTAAATTCACGGTAAATACTAGATTTGCAAATAACTAGTTTTGCAAAAAAAAATTTGCGGCATCAGCAATGGAATACAGCAATCTGTGATTGTTCCCTCCATTATTTTGAGGTACCAATTGCGATTATCTCGATCGCCAAAGCATCTCGCGATAGCCCACTACTAATTAGAAACACAATGTGAAAGGCCATTATGAAATCCTGTGCGGCAAAACAGGTACTGAAGGTCAAAGGCGACGAAAATCAAATTTTCTTAATTATCTCGTTAACTATTGGTTTCACGTGAATTTTTATGCATCAAACTTGTTAAGCACACATATTTGCACAAAAGTTTCATACACAACATTTACGCGGGACTTATACTACCCTGCTAAGTATAAACGCTCCATCTCCATTTTTCTCGCTCCATTTTTCTCATCGGATTCGAAAACTACATAATCTATTACATCATTCTACAAATTTTGAAAAACCTACCTATTGTGAAAGCAGAGATTTTCCTACACCCCCCTAACACCCCCCCTAATACCCTCCCTGGAAAGTGCATACACCCCCCCCCCCCCCCCCTAATACGGACAATTTTCCTACACAAAGCGAACTTTGTGTCCTTTGTTCCATAGGGACACCCCTCCTAAAATTCTAAACACACCCCCCATGAAAAATTCCTGAGAAAACCCCTGTGTGAAAGTATGTTAAAATCAATATTGAAAAATGCACTCTCCATATATATCCAGTACAAATCAAAACATAAATCATTGAATATCTCGAAAGTACTAAGATGTAGATAGAACGTGTATGCTTAGCAGAGCAATATAGTGCTCGGCATAGAAGTCTAAGTTTTTAATCGTTGATAATTTTCAGTAATTTCAGTTTATCCGGAAAAAGTCATATTGTGAAAGCTTTAAAATTGTTATCAGTTAACATGTAGGCAAAAGATAACGGTGTAATAAATGAGAACAAAAATTTATAAAAAATAATATGCACCTATCTCGAAACTTATGCAAGAATAAAAACACAATGTTATACGAAATGAAATAAATACAAGAAAATGGCATTGATCATAAACTTTTGAGTAGGCCTGTCTATGCACTACTCCTGAAAAGTCCTTGCCCACCCATATATTTGGCGTTTTTTTGTCATTGTCGATGTCCAAAAAACTCTTCAAAAGATACCCGGGTCAACAAACCACGGGTTATGTAAGATTTTTACTTATTAAAAAAATCCATCTACAAGCCACAAAGGTCCGGGTCGGAATCCGCTTTCGCATTATTTCATCCCGGTCGTGCTTGCTCACCTATCGGTGCCTACTTACTTCAGAATTTACCACAGCTTACTTCAGAATCTAACCCTACTCTCGCTTTGTGCGCAATATTTTCTCAATATATGTTGATATTGTGCGCCAGTTATCTTCGTTACGCAGCATCGTTTCCGCAATCGACTCTGGCGTGACCATACCAATTGTGAGCTCAGGTGTCTGAGTTACTATTCTTCGCGCTCTCGCGCAAGCAGATCTATCGGGGTCACTCCCGCTACTACCAGCATGGCATCGTCCGATACCGTACGATAGCTACTGGCGATACGCAGGGCACCTCTACGCTGGACGCTGGCAATACGCGCTCCAATCTTCTTCGTTTGGAGTGCGTCTGGCCACATTTCGGCCCCGCAAAGCAAGATGGAGTTGGTTGTCGCCATCAGCAGCATTCGTCTCGTTTCGCCGGGCCCATCGGTGTTAGTTATCAACCTGCTCAGCGAGCCGACGGCTCCCAGATCCTAGTCACATTCCTTATGATTGTAGTCCCAGTAGGAAAGCTTAGTGTCCGTGTCACTCCCAGATATCTTACCGACTTACTAGTCGAGACCTCTGCAGAACCCACTGTCATCGGGATGACAATCTGCATCCTCCGTTTTGTCAGCATGACGATCTCTGTCTTCGGTAGTGCCAGCTGCAGGTCATGGTCGATCATCCACCGTTCCACCCTCCGCATGACTTGATTAACTCTGAATTGGGCAAACTGGGCAGTTCTAGATGTGATTATTGCTGACACATCGTCAGCTTAACCCACGAGAAACACATTCGTTGGCATTTCAAGGCGCAGCAGTCCATCGTAAACGTTTGGTTCGATGATAGAACCCTGTCCTGACCCTGAATTGACAAGCCTTCTCCGAGCACCTTCGTCGGTATCGAACAATAGCCTAAGATAGTCCCGCATCATGACCAACAGATAGTCAGGAATACGGGAGCTATGCTCGAGGGCCCAGAGCACATCTGTCCACCTCGCCGAAGTGAAGGCGTTTTGGACTGATGAAAAACAAAATCTCGTCGTAGAACTCTAAATAACTTTATTCACAATATTAAGAACTGCGGTTTATGGTAGCTTAGCTCGGACTAGTTGCAGTAATAGAAATACTGTATTACATTAAATCTCACAAATACATTTACATGTGATTTCAAATTCAATATGGTCTAAATGTTTTTGCTAAACAATAGTTTCCAACATGGCCATCTAGCGTCACCAGCAGAACAACCGGCCGGGCGCTGAGGAATGCCTCCTCCGCTTTTGCAATCACTGCTGAGATGGAATCAACTGTTGAATGCCCCTTTTGAAACCTAAACTGTCTGTCGAACAGGTCACCGGCTGACCTAATTGCTAACAGCTGCCGTGGCTTCAGCAACCGCTCGAGGAACTTCCCCACCGTATCTAGCATGCAAAGCGGGCGGTACGCGGACGAATTGTCCGAATCTCCCTTTCCTTTATTGAAGTCGAGCAACTTTCCATCGCGATGGGAAGACCCTCGTCACTAAACATGAATTATATAAATCCAGTAGTGGCCGCAGTTGACACTCCACTACAACTTAAAGTATATACTTCGACTGGAACTCCATCAGGGCCTGTTTTTCATCCCAGACACCGCGGCGTTCAGCCCCTCCTCCGTAAATCGAGGAACGTTCCCGGTAATTATAAGTGAATTCTTCCCGTAAATTGATTTTAATGTTGCATTAACTTATTAATTAATAAATTAATGCAATATGCAAACTGATTAGCTAATAATCTGATAATAAATAATTTATAAGAATGCCTATGAAAATACTACAATTTCATACATGGTAATGATGTAGAGATGACAGTTCCAAGGGAACCGTTGTTTCATCAAGAGAGGTATATGTTTAAAATTAGGATCGAGTAAAGCCTTTTTCTCATTGAGCCAAAGAGTTTGTGTTTGTACCTTGGTCACCAAGGCGTGCGCATAGGCAGCAATATCTTCACACGTAAATTGTGGTGCGGAATCGTTGAAGCCTGGAGGATTCAATTCAATTTAGCATTTAAATTAAATACTCTGTACGCAAAAAATGAAAAGAGAAAGTTAAAAATTCAAAATATAAAAATAGCACCAAAATATTTAAAAAAAAACACATTTTCACAATTTCGGTGTTCATTACAACACCGCTATAAATTGCGACAGAACCAGCTCTCGTAACACATGTTACTTATCATTTATACTTTTTGTTTAGTCTGAGTGATAAAAAACAACATTGTTTGTAGTTCTATAAGTAAAAAAAGGCTAGGGTTTTTTTATTCTAGGTTGTGCATTGAACACATCAGATATCCGATAAAACCATATGAAAAGTGTTTACCTTTTGTAGTCTCTAACGAATGATTGATTTATGGTTTTCCATTTCCATTCGAATCATACCAATTTAATCTATCGGTCATAATCTCGAAAATCTACTTATATCCTGGAATGATTGCAAAAGTGAAAAAATAAACAAAAACCGAATGATATTGCATTGAAAATTTTATTGCACTCAAGAAAGCAGAAAAAACTGGAATGATAGTGAAGATAATTACCGTGTGATTCATTCGATTTTCTTTGTGTAAAACAAAGGTTGGATTTCACGTAGAAATTTTTTAATAGAACAGAACATTTTCATATTAGTTGGCAATCAAACAAGCATCAATGTTTAAATTATCTAAAGAGGTTAAGATCAGCTTAGCCAAAACGATAAGAAATCATTTTTTCTTGTCCTTTTTTTGTAACAAGTCGATAATAAAATTGTTTAACGAACAGTTAATAATAATAAAATTATGTTTCAATGCAGGAATCACATCAGCTACAAAAATGGATACTCAGCGCCAGAAACATTTGCAACTACTACCTCTATGAACAAGACGATTGATTTGAGAAGAAGCACAATAGCAAAACAAATGAAATTTAGTTGGAAATCATCTAATAAAATAGTCGAGAGGACAAATGCTGTAATTGTTCTCTCAGCAGCATCAGGCAACAATAAGAAACGAAGGCTGAAATTTACCAAGTTGCCAATTGAAAAATATCGAAGGCGATATAAGCTGCTTACCACACCACTACTACCATCATCATCATCGTTATCATCATCTAGCAACTTTACTCACTACTACAACAGCCACCACAACAAAAGTAAAAACAAAAGCGATTCCGTGTCAAAAATTAATATAGTAAATGCTACAACTACTAAATTAATGTCTACTTGAGAAGAAATAGGAAGTGTCTTACATGACTACTGTTTCTTTGTTCAACAAAAAACAAATAAATTGTTCATTTTGCCTACCGGAGTGTGGAATATCTTAGGCCATTGAAAAACTATCTTCATCGAAGATGGCCAATACTATTTCCGTGATGACCAATGCTGTAAGGGGTGTAGTGAGTAAAAAACGTATCCGTTACCAGGAGAATGGCTACGATTTAGATTTAGCATGTAAGTAACAATTTCTTTACTGATTGAAGACCATAGTATTATTTTATTGTAAAATCAATCAGATTTCGCTCTCTTAATAATAGTCAGTATATAGAAAGTTTCACTTTTAAAATATAAAATCTTTAAATTTTGTTTTCACAAATCATACTGATCTATTTTTTTTAAATTATTATAAATGAAAATTATGTCGTACAGCGGTAGAATCCTTTAAAAAATTGTAAGTGAAATTTAATCACTCTGTCTTTTTTCAGTAAAAACAATATTTTCCTTAATCTGATCTAATTTTCTATAGTTTTCAAAACCAACTATTTTAATTCACGGCCAATTTCTTCCTTTAGAAGATAGACATATTTCAATTTCTTGGTATATGTCGATATTTCATCTGTAAAACGCCAGAGCGATGTTGGCTGCCGTGCTTAACTGCTATGCGTATAGCATATACTGAAAGACAGTACCAGGTTCAGACAGTCTATACCACAGGTGAAGGCTCAGATCCACTGAATAAACGCTTCAGACAACTCCGGTTTCCGTCTTTGACCCGTCTGTGTAGATCCAGACTTTATTGTCACTGGTGGCTCCCTTCATCGTTCAGTGTATTCTTGTGGGTATCTTAACCTGAAAGTTCCTGTCAAGGTATACTATTTTGCTCGTGCTGTCCTTGTCCTCAGAAACATGCCCATACCTTCTCCGGTTTCCTGAAAGAATACTGCTGTGGTCCAATTGGTTTGAATCGCATCACATACCTGAACTTTTTAGCGCGCATTGCCGCTATGCGTGTGCCTCTAACGATGAACTGATCCCGAGGCATTAGCCTCATAATGATTTTTCGTCCAATGCGCCCGTGATACTTATGCAAACTAATATTTGCATCCTTGTAAGCTCCTTGATATTGATCTTACTCTCTGCTGCTGTTCACTACATAATCACTCCTTACACCAAAATCGCACATGTAAATAAATAGTAGGCCGTCCTACTCCAATACCTGGTGTCTTAAAACCAGGTATTGGAGTAGGCATATCGGCAAAATAAAAGTGCTGCACGAGCCCTAACTATTTTGTACTTCACATTAGCCCTCCTGTTCAGTTTTGCGTCTCAACTATTTCTCTCTTGGCTTTTCCTTTTTCAAAATTAGCAACTATTATTTTTCGTCCTTTCAAAAAAATTTTTTTTAGTTTCGTATAAATATTGTCTGTGCAATCAATGCAATAAAGTACTATGACCTTTTTAAGGTTACACTTTTATTTCAAAAGCATTAATTCCAAAAAAAATTAAAAGTTGTTGGCCAACTTATAAAAGATAAATATTTCCACGACATGGTTTCTAAAACCAACGAAACAATTTACACAGTTCAATGAATATTTCTTAGTCAATTCATATAACTATTGCTTCATTAAAACGTCTTCAAAATAACTTATTGTTAATTTGAAAGCACATCAACTCAAGTAGACGTGAAGTCTGTTATCCAAAAAAATACTTTCGAAATAAGTCTAGTATCATGTGCAGCGCACATTGTCTGCTCTGAATTATGCTATGATCCCGCTACTATTATCAATAACCATTCATTATTTTTTTCTTTCTTCATAACGTATATTCATTGCATCTAATCAAATGCTTTCTGTATTCCTCTTGGTCGAAACAGATGTTGGCGACAAATTAATTGCAATGGGCTATCCAGCTGAAAACATTGAAAGTATTTTTCGAAATAAAATTGAGCACGTGTATGGTTTTCTCGAAGAGAAACATAAAGACCACTATAAGATTTATAATTTATGTTCGGAACGACATTATGATGGAAATAGATTTCATGGGGTAAGTCGATCAGACAGAAAGAAGTCATTAGGATGATGATGATGTTTTCTTTATCATCCAGTTGGCTATGAATCTAAAATTCTTTTTCATACGATAAAAGTCATGCAAAGCCTATGTAAAGCAGGTCGATATGATGTTAACGCTGTATGTATGAATGTATGGAAAGGAATTTTAGTGGATTTTTCATAAAATTTTCTTATGGTACATAAATTTTTGTTATTTCAGAGAGTTGCTTTGTATCCGTTTGATGATCACAATCCGCCACCAATTAGATTGATAAAAGAATTCTGTGATGATGTAGATGCTTGGTTAAAAGCAGATAAGGAAAATGTTGCGGCTGTGCATTGTAAGGCAGGAAAAGGTCGAACAGGTAATTGAAAAAAAAACATAATCGAATAACCAGGATTTGAGATGAAAGCAGTCCTTTGTTTTTCGTAAGGAATTTTCGCAGAAGAGCTTTTAATATGAGGATTCAATAAAACGAAAGTTGAAAGGTGATTTGAAAAATGTCTTGATTGTGAAAATCGCTTACGGTTTTGCGTTTATTTGGTTGTCAAAATATGAAGCCGCAACTTTCGCTGTGACTTTTGAATTATAACATCGAACCTAGAAATTATTGGCGATTTTCTTTGGCACAATCTAAGTCCACAAACATTATTGTTTTCGTCTGTTTGAAGTAAACTGTGGCAGTTAGCTGCAGTTACCTGTAGCTTTGTCCAAATTTGAGTTTAGCATGGAAATGGGAAGGAGCTTTTCTCATAATTTTCGGCACCAATTTTGTGTTTTATCTCTTGGAAACATTTAATGAATCACGTACACTTCTCGTTACTATAGTATTTCGTGGGAACATTCTTAAAATCAATCCGTCACAGAAATTAGATATCAACTAACTTTAAACTAAGAGGGGTGGTCTGAAATTACCCTTAAGCGACCTCAAAGTACTCTCCACTTCTATTAACACTCTTTTGTTAGCGGTATTTTCATTTTGCAAAGCAGTCCTAGATAGTTTTGATTCTATCATTCTGCTTTGGTGTAGTCAACTATCTGAAAACGACGTCCTTTCAACACTGATTTTAATTTACATAATAAGAAAAAAACTCAAAGATTCGGGGGATTAATCAGGTTGGCGAACTTACTGATTTTCGGCATAGAACTGATGAATTGAAAAATCTGTGATTGCTAGAGCATTGTCGTGGTGTTAGGATAATGGAATTTTCATGTAGCATTTGTGAAAGTCCTTCGTAGAACACACAGCTCACTGTTTCATCTGGAGGCATGCATTCAGAATTCACAACCTCATGAAAGCCAAAAAAAAATTGATTTGTGCTTTCGTTTGCAAATCCATTGGGATAATTAAACTCTTGTCTCAATGTCGTAGCTGTAAACCCAGCTTTCATTTCCCGTTATAATCATCATCGTCATCGGCTTGTTCAAGCAGTTGCTGACAAACCTCCATTCGATTTTCTTTTTATTGTGCTCGATCATCCAATCAGAAAAAAATATTGCTGCAGTTCGATGCATGCTCAATTGCATATTAACCTCCTCTACAATTTCTCCAACAGTCATTCGGGGATTTGTACCCATCAGCCCTGAACACAGGAATCATTATTTGAAGTCGAAGTCCTTCCTGGTTGAGGACCATTTTAATTGACTAACGACCAATTTACAGTGCTGCTAACAATGAAACAACTCAATAACAATATCAGGAAAAATTAGACTAATGAAGTATGCTTAACACAATTCAGCCAATCATCAAATATGTATGTTTTCGGGTAGTCTAAAACGTTTGTTTATTTTCCGCATTTTAGATGCAAAAAAAAGGTTTGCACTCATTTTGAGGTATTTCTTGCTTTCTATTCTGCTTTATAGTTTTTGAAGCAGCCTCCTTCGACTCTCGATTCGTGTACACTATTATTTCCTCAAACGATCGGTCCATTTTCAATCCATCCGTACTTGAGGTCACAACAGATAGGTTTCTAGCAGTCATTGTTTCCCTGTTAGCAACACCAAAGCAGTCCTAAATATATTTAGATTTACTTACAATTTAACAGAAGGTTTGTTGCTTACTATTTAATCCAAGTTCGTGTAGTCTAGTGGGTAGAGCACTGGCTTCTAGTGTGTGCTCCCTGGTTGGAATCCAGGTTTTGAGTTCACCTAGCTCTGAATAGGCACCTGAGTTCAATTAGGGGTAAAGTGAGTAGTGGAACTAATCACTCCACACTCGTATCAATTGATAGTAAAACTTTGTGAATGAAGCTACCCAGACCTAATAAATGTAAACCCCTAGACCTAATAAAGGTTGTCGTGGGATTACTTTAGTTTACTATATAATAAATCACGTTTTTCTTCTCAAAAATAGTTAATATTTGAGAATCCTGTTCCGGTGTATACAGCGGCTGTGGATGTTAGAGTCGGCAATATGGCCGCTATTTTATTACTTTGTTCTTGGAATCCTTACTGAATAGGTGTTGGTGTGCAAGTATGTATGATTCTCTCAAATACGTTGGTCATGAGGGTGGTAACGACTATCGGCGCATAATTTGCGGGATGTGAAGAGTCGCCTTCCTTGAAGATATGTGTTAGTCGGGACAACTTAAAGCAAGATGAGAATGCACCAGCCTTTAAGTGTTCGTTTATAATTTTTGGCAATTTTTTGCAAGGACATTCATAGTACTCTTAATTCTTTCAAAAACTGCCCACATGTCGTCGCATGACAAAAATACTGAAAGGACGTCAGTATATTTTCCTCCGTTTTACCTATAAGCTAGTTTCAAACAGTGACAGCAGGTGACAATATGTTTAGTGTGCTGATGCTCATTTTCGAAGCAGACAGGACGTAGATGTGTTGACGGAGTCGACATTTAGATATGGATAATATTCTAAAATCCGACCGGTCTAAAACGGTCCATTACTATCCTTGACAAGAATGAGATATTATCATGAAATTGAGAACATTATTGAGCACGTGTGAAATATTAGCTTACTTCACCACGTGCTTACTCAAAATAGCATTTCCTTTATACGTGACGACAAGGATTAATGGATTAAATAACCGTTAGAACTTTGTTCAGTTGATTTTAGATATTAAAACTGAGTATGAAACATTTTAGATATTTTTCTTAATAATTAGGCTGCTCCTAGACCGCTAGCTTCTTGGATGTTTTAATTATTTCACGTCTCATTTCGTCCCTCAGGTACTATGATCTGTTGCTATTTGTTACATTGTCGAATGAAAACAACTGCTGAAAGTGCACTGACCTTTTACGATGAAAAACGAACTAAAAATAAGAAAGGTGTTACAATACCGTCCCAAAGACGATATGTTGAATATTATGCAAAGCTAGTGAATTCCGGGCAGCCATATGAAGATCGAACGCTTCAGGTAAATGTTTTTTATTTTACAGTTGAGAATAAAATATATTTAGTTCTTATGGGCATTATTATTTGTTCTATTGCAGATATGTGGAATTAAAATTTCTCCACAATTATCAAATCAAGATAATATTCATTGTAGTATATACCCTAATCCACGGTCAGAAGATGCGGTAAGAATATAAACTAATCTATTTTGGAAGAAGTTAGGTTGATCTTGTTTTTTTTATTGCTAATTCTAGGAATCAATTCATACTACTCTTAGTTTTCGTAAGACTCAACTAATAGAAATTAATGATCGCTGTATACCTTTGACGGGTGATGTTAAAATAGAATTTTATCGTAAAGTAATGAAGAGGAAAGAACGATATTTCCATTTTTGGTTTAATACATATTTTATATGTGATAAAGCTGCTGGTGAGTAATTTGTATGTTTTTTTAATTAATATTTAGAAAAACCGTGTTTATTGTCTTTTTGCTATTCTATTTACTTTTTTTTTTTGTTATTACAGCTTATGAAGATGGCGAAGGTGAAAAGAAATTCGTATATGAACTTACAAAATATGAGCTTGATGATGCTCATAAGGATACTGAACATAAAAGTTGTCCGCAAGATTTTAAGGTGTGTTTAATATTTAGAGAATTTTTAAAAAGTATAAAAATATTATGGTTTAATATACTAATTTCTAAAAATGCATCGTAATATTATTCGCTGATTCTCAAGTTGTTTCTCTTATGAGCAAAGGTGGTTCCATAATACGGGTTAAACTAGATGAACATCTGATCTTTTGACTTTCTTGTAGAAGCATGATTTGTTGTTCTTTGATTCATGATCTAGTGTTAGATGCCATTGTAAAATCTGCTCCATACTATTCGAAGATTTTAAGTACATAGCCCTTCAGCTTTTTATGCTAATACCGAAACAACGTATCGATTATAAATTATATTCCACTGAAGTTTTAGATACCTCGCATCTCATTTCTTTTCAAACGTCACAGTATGTCTAGAGCTCTCAAATATTCTCAGTATTTTTTCTTTATTTCAAGATTAACTGTACTTTCTGTTTAAATCATCAATTAGATTGATTTTCGTCAAAGTGAATCTATAATTTCATTCGTTGCACTATGTTCAATTTAAACAAGCTTTAATAAAAGAACCTAAAACTCAAGAGCAAAACTGAGTCTTATTTACTAGAATTTGCCCGCTGCCTCATTTACTGTCGCTACTACAAAAATGTGGTTTGCTCAGCTAGTAAAATGGTGCTAGAACAAATTAAGCTTATAGATTTATTAAAAGTTTGCGTTGGTTAAATTTATAAAAAAAAGCGTTACGGACGTCCAGCGTTACCAAAAATGCAGCAGATCTAGCACAATTATGCGGCTTATCGCGGTCTACTGTGCTAATAACTTTGCGGTTGGTACTTATTGTTGAGTCCACACTGCGGAATCCGTGTTAGTTTTGTAGGAGGTAGCCAGCTTTTCGTATAGCCGATGCTTAACCAACCTTTCTAAGTTTCTCCGGAGTATCAAGCCTGTATAGGTACTCTTATGGTGTGCTATGGCTTATGACTCGTTGCGATCAGAACGAGTCACGCCACTTTCCAGCGAGGTGGAAAGACATCCAGACATCCGCCAATAAAAACGCATCATGCAGGCTTTGGAATATCGATGGGTGTTTCTCCAGCATTGCTTTCAGAACTTCTGCTGGGATGTTGTCCAGGCCCGGGCCACTTCGGTTTTTCATTCTGGCGATTATGCGGCGCAGCTTCTCTCTAGCGAACAAGTAGACATCTTTCAAGTTTATTGTGTGATCGTTTTCTGCTCTCACGTCGTTCGCTGGAAACAGCGAATCTACAATATGCCTCGCGACATTAGCCTCTATTGCTGAGTCGGGGCCCATTCGGCCGGGCCTATCGTATACTATTTTGCAGCCTTAGCCCCTGGTCCACTTCTTCGCAGATATCTAACCAAATTTGATTTTTACACCGATTTATAGCTACTCCCAGTTCTTTTTTAAGTTTGTTCGCTTCTGGTCCTCCAATAAATCGCTGTGGTCATGCTAGAGCTCTTCGTCGCAGTTACGCTATTTCCTCAGTCCACAATAAGCCTTCTGTTTTCCCGGTAGTGACTTTCAAAGTGACATCGAGGCATCGCACTCCCTCCGATTTTCGCCAATGGTATAATTTGCCGGCGTACCTATTACTCAGGGCCCAATGCTACTCCTATTTGACTTGCGCTGAACTCGCCAGCGAATCTACTGTCAAGTGACTTCGTCCTGTCCAAGTTCGAGATATTCCACCCAAGTATTTTCCGGTTAGAGTTTTGTGGGGCCGGGCTTTACCTAGACAGCCAGAAGGTGATATAGTTACTGTCACCTCACTTCCAGAGTGGCAAGAGACTGGAGGGTGATGGTCCTGTCTCTTTCCAACGTGAGAGAGTTATATCGGGATATATGCAAGAGTTATATTGGGAATAGACTCGCTGAAACCTGGTCTGCGATAGGTTGTTGTCGAGCCCTTGTTCATCGCGATAATACTCAGCCTGCACAAAATTTCCATAATTAATCTCCCCCTTGTGTTTTAAGCCGGCATTCCCCACTCCAACGCTGACGCATTGAACTCACCGGCTACAACCAGTTTGACTGGAAGGTCTCGAAGAGCGTGTTCCATTGTTATATCTTTCTACGAAAATCCCTTATTGGGTCATTTGGTGAAAAATAGCAGCTGACAAATCCGATGCCTCGGTTTCAATCCACACACATCATCATCCGAACCTCGACGGTCAAGCTGAACTTCCCGAGTGTCTGCAATCCATAAAGTTGCATAGTCCGCAGAGACTAAGCTTTGCATTTTCCTAACCCCAGAAAATGCTTGGTTCCAACTGTTTTGCCTTCGTCATTGCACAGCAAGCAAAATGTTTTAGCCGAGCATCGCTTTGCAAGGTGTCCGGCCTGTCCACACTTCCCGCAGTTAGCACTACGGTCTGGTCCTTTGCAGTTTTTTGTGTGGTTGTATCCCATTCACTAGAAGTAGCGCAAAATGTATGCCGCCTCCTTACCCTAGCATTAATCCAACCAATTCTTATTCGTCCAATATCGACCAGTTTCAAAGCTTTTGTCTCATCCACTTCTTCCATGGCTTTCCTCTGTCCCTTTGTATGGTGGTATCATTTTATATTGCAACGGCCACACGGATAAACCGCTCTTCGCGTTAAACTTAATAATTTTCCGAAACCGTCGTACTACTGTTGGCTACGTCTATTCGCCACCTCTGGACGCGTCCAGTAGCAAACCACAAAACTGCCCTAGACCTATTATAAATACTGTTGTTGTAGTCTATAGTCTAACAGTCTACTCAACGTAACTAAGTATTTGAATTTATCTTTATTTTCAGGTACAATTAGTATTTAAACCAGTTGAGAAAGATTATAATATGACAACGCCATCAGCCGCTCCTAATTTAGCCAGTGTTACAAATGTTGTTAATAATAGCAACGTGAAAAGCAACTATGCAAATTTGATACCGTTAAATCAAGAACAGAACCATCATCATTTGAATTATAATCAATCAAAGCTTCCGAACAACGTTGGAATGAATCACAATAACTCAGTGTTAATGGTCAATTCTAGACCGCTCTCATCGAAAGAACCACCTTTTGCACGCGATCCAGTCAGGGTATCGCTAACAGACAGTAGCACTAGTGGGAGTAGCATAGGAGATCAACAACACAACAGAATGATGATGCCATCACAATCGTCATCATCGTCGTCGGTGATGATGGACGCTAATTGCCAACCTAACCAAGATCAGTACCATCAATCGCTGCAACAGTATCAAAGCCAAAAATATCAGCAACAACTCAATTCGAATTCCCTGACCAATTCGTTGACAACACGAAAGGAAAAGTTTAAACAACTGGACAATTATGAGAACGATAATATTCCATTAGAAGTAAATAACCCGCAGCTGACGCTGCAAAATTGTGTGGATAGTAGCGGTAAGGACTCAACGACATCGACAATTGCTGCCGCTGATCTACGCACGCCGTCCGACGCTTCCCGAACGAATAGCAGCTCGCGAAGCAACAGTATCAATAGCGGTGAGGTGTCGTCGCATAGTGGAGGCTCCTGCGGCGAAGGCGATTGGGAATCTGGTGAGTCACCTATTTTGTCTAGAAGTAAACAAAAACTAAATGATGAAGTTGAAAATGAAATTGAAATTAAAAATGATGAAAGTGAAGACGATAGTACGAACCTAATGTTGATGGCGATGATAGATGCTGATAATTGTCATAGTACCGTAAATGTGAACAATAAACATTATTCTCTAGTTTCTCCTTCTTCTGCTCTACGTAGTTTGTCGCAGGACAGTAGTGGTAGTGAACTAAATAGTCGATTGGAGGATTTTGAGTGTACTGTAACAGGTGGTCAAAATCAAAATGTATGCCTAAATCTGAATAGTTTAAAGAGAAATCTAGTAAATAATAACAATAGTTGTAACAATAACAATGGTAATAATAAAGCAAGTAGTAGCTGTATGGATATAAATGTTGATGATAAGTTAAATGCCAGTAATCTAATCGATACGACACTTAGTGGTAGTGCTAGTAATAGTGGTAGACTAATATCGATAGAAAAACAGCCGCAGGGGCATTGGGCGGGGGGTGATGCTTCGCTTGCTTCCGCTTCATCAACTGGGTGTTGGAAACCGTCAAACAACCTCACGAAATCATCGAAATATTCTAATAAATCTCTTGGTGTGCACTATACCATAAGCAATAACTATACGACCAAGAAAGTGCATCAGCACAAACGCTGGCTGTCCAACATGAAATCTGATCCGGACCTTTGCGAAACTCTATCGAAATCGGTAAACTTTCGCAAAATACCAAACTACGCGACAAACAGTTTTAGTAGCAACTTATTGAATCAGCAAGAGGATACGGAGTCCGACTCTGTTTCATGTGACGTTAGGAAAATGAAAATTAAGGCCGATTCTGGCGACGGTGATAGCAGCCGGGGTTTACACTATTCCTTAATAAATCACCGACTACGAACAAATAGTACAAGTGATCACGACGATTTTTACTCGTCGTTATGTGATACACAACTTAGTTTTGGTGGTTCATCTCCAATGAAAAGTCCTCCAAATAGTATAGATCGGAGACGGGGAGTAGAATCTACGATGAGACGGATTAAAGTAGATGGTAGTAATATCTCGGGGAGTAGTATAGTGGTTGCTAAACCGATTGAAAAATATGCCATTGGCTTTAAAGTGCCCGAAATTGATATGACGAATTTAATACCGGTGCACAATATTGACGAGAGTGATGAATGCTCTCCCGAAAAAGAGGATCAGGTATTATCTGATCAAGAGACGACGAACATTTCCCCCACATCATCGCTTTTATTGGGTAATACGATCAGCCCTGAGTTTGAATGTGAAGCGAAACCGCAGAAAACAAATTTTAAAGTTGGATCACCGGTACACAATGTACAATTCGAATCAGCAAAAAGTTTAGTTCTACTTTCTTCATCACCTCCAACTTGCAAGGCGAACCGTTGCGTCCCGTTCAGTTTGCGATCACTGGGACACGAACTACAATCGGTACTGAAAAGCAAATCCTCGAAAGTATCAAGCGGATCGGCGAAGGCAGGTTTTTCGAATCTATTCAATATCAACAAAACCGTTAGAAAACATCCATCATTAGAGCAATCACTAGCGCCCGTCAAAGAAACCGTTTCGATCAATACTACGTCGTTGACGTCGTCATCGATGCATAAAACGACAAGCGAGAATAACAGTAACAGCATTTTTATCAGTGCTTACAATTCTTCGAACACAGCCAATGGCAATAGCGGCAGGATCAACAGCAATGATCACGGACGTTTGTACAAAGATGGTATTTATGATGAAACAATTAAAACTAAGGAGAACGATAAAATCATTGATAAGTAATTTTTGAGATAATGATAATTTAGAAGATAGTATTTGAACTTGATTAAAAACTTTGATTTAGTTAGGAAATAAAATAGTAATATATTCATTTTTCGGTAATTTTAAGAAATATAAATCCATTAACTTGCTTGAGGAACCTGCCACCCAAGCTTATAGACACATCTTTTTGTAAAAATGCTTAAAAGTTGAAGAAGAACAGAAGAGTCGCGGGTGTACGAGATTTTTTTCATTTAACTATAAATTTGTTGTAATCTGATTAAATTCAATTTGAAATAATTCGCTATGTACACACTGTTATTGTAAGTGCGCTTTAAAATGAAAATAGGTTTGTTGGTAGTAGTTGACATGTCCGGAATGAGAAATTATTTGGATGGCTATTTGAATATTTACACTTTACTTATTCCAAAATTTCAGTCATTTATCGTGTGATATATTTCAGATTGAAACGAGTTTGTTGATCTTTTTACACTCACAGTACTTTGGAAGTTCAATTCTGCGGAATCGTGATTTATTATAATTTACGTGAAGTCAATGATCGACGATCGCGAAATCGTTTTTGTCTAGCTGAATAACGTGAACCTAAATATCTTATATGAATAAAATACAGCCTACCAATTGGCTAATCTTCTTTTCGATTGAATGCTATTTGTGACAAACTGGCAATGTCTATCAAATTTTCAAGCGGTCTAAAAGCTATTTGAACTCGCAATATTCATTTTATTTTGAATATGAAAAAAAAACTTCTCCAAAACTCATACTAACTGATGAAGCTGTTTCCTTCGGCAGGCTTTGTTGCAATATCAGTTCGTATTTCCTGCCACATTATTGAAAATTGTAAATAATTTGAATTTGAATAGATGTAGATTTATTTTCGCTATGTTATAGCCTGAGAATATTTGCGCTACCCTTGAAAAATTCTGAAAAATTAAACGTAATTTCACTCACAAAATAAACTCCGCAATCAATCGATCGACCAATCAGATTTGTTGAACATCCAAATAAAATGTCAAAATCACACTATCATACAATTTTTTTCTACAACACAGCCAAATTTCTCTCAACCGATTTAAGTCGACTTTTTAACTCCATACAATCGGAATACATGGATACTCTTTACTGAATTGATATGTCAACTTGCTATTCCTGGCCCCGTTATCAGATTTTATTAGCCGCATTTTAATTGTAATAAGATCCCATAGTAAATATTATTCGGTGAATCGTCATTAAATGTTGTAATTAATATTACGAAAAATTTTACCGCAGAAAAATAATCGAAATGTTGGCGAAGATAGAAAACAAGAAAAGGAGTTGCTCATTTTTAAATTACATTAATTTGAAAAGAAACCCTTTCGATACATCATCATTTACACCACGAATAAAATGAAAACGTATCCTTTTTTTATTTGTATACAAATCATTATAATGTATATTATATATGTAATATGTAAATTATGTTTGCTTTTAACAAACGGAAAATGTCAACCATTTGGAGTAATTTTTTTTTAATTTTCAATGTAAAGCTTAACATTCTTCTTGTTAAGAATTTGAAATAGGAAAAAACAAATGAGTTAATGTAGAATCTTTTTGATTATTTTTTTTCTCTTCTAGTTCATTTTTCAAATTATTTAAAACATGTTAATTTTAATTTTGACTATTTACATTGTTGAACGGATTTTGTTTATATCTATTTATACATCTCTAATCATCTTAATAAAAGTTCCATTTTAATCGAAATTTGCTTTCTTTTATTTGAAATTGTATCGACATTTATGAACGAGACTGATATATGGAATAGATGAAAATTATGTGGGAGAAAATAATAATCGTTTAAATTTTTTATGGGTTCAATGAATTGATTTTACTATATGATTTGGAATTAATACTTGTATATTTGTTTGGATTTTCAAAGTAATATCATTTAGTTATGATTTTTCCGCTATTACTCATATTTAACAAGAGACTAGACTATATTAGTATGAGGCTTAAGGATTTTAGCTAGTATGTATTAATCTTATGAATTTGCGGAGGATGTGGTATTGTGACTAAGGCATATCTTTAGTAATCAATTTAAATATGAAACAAATATCAAATTTAATCCCAGTTTTGAATAAAACCGTTGAGCCCTGGAGCCTATGAAAATCGAATTTTGAAATGGCACTTTGAATCCCCATTTAGAAACACTTCGAATTCAAGGATATCAATTCTCTCCTGCTTAGAAATAGTTTAGCAGCAAGCACGCAATTTTCGTTGTAACAAAGTGCATTTAAAAAGTAGCATTTCGCCAATATAATTTATTTTCATTGAAACCATTTTCCTTGAAGTGGTGCTACAACCTGCTTTCCTGTAGATAACTGTTGCTAAATAGCATTACTTCCGACAGCTAGACTTTTTTGAATGACCAAATTGTATGTTTTTAAATTTTGAACATCTCTGCTCGGCGTTTTTATGTTTCTTCTCCGTTGGCATTGATTTAGTCTTCCGCTCCTCGTCTTTAACGGCCTTGTTATGCATTTTGTTGGCAATTCGCGGTTATAGTTCGGGATGAACAAATAAAGTAAAAAAAGCAATCCCACGACAACCCTCGTACGGGTCGAGGGGTTGAAGCTGGTAGAGAGCTTCATTACACTTATTTTAATCATTGTGGATACGAGTGTGGAGTGATTAGTTCCACGACTCACTTTACCCCTGACTTAAATCAGGTACCTAATCAGAGCTAGGTAAACTCAAAGCTTGGTGCGCGGACCCTCGTCCGAACCTGGATTCGAACCAGGGACCCCACACGCAAGAAGCCAGTGCTCTACCCACTAGGCTACTCAAGCTTTATTAACAAATAAAATACTTCTAAACGTAGATTTAAACTACGAAAATGTATTCTATGGTGTAAAAACAAAAAAAAAACAAAAAGCGTAATTTATTCTAACAAAAATAATTCAGTGACAAAAGTCATATTTAGTTGAATACTAGATTGAAATTAATCTTCCAAAGCTCCTCTTTAATTTTAATTGGCTCCTCAGTAGGTCGAAACTGCAAAGATTGCGCAATTCGATGAAATTTTGCTTTGTCAGCTCTTGGTGAAAAGATCTGCATTCTCCTCGGATAGTACAGCCATTTCACCTGGTTCGATAAAACGTAATCCAGAAATTGAAACAAAACGATATTTTGCTCGTCCGGCTAGTTTCGTCGACTCAACCCAAGCTAAAACGTTTTGATTACCTTCGTAGATAGTGGCGCAAGTGTTGCTATTATGTTTGAGCTGCAACCATATTGCATCCTTGCATGTCTCACATAAAGCGATGAACTCTGCTTCCGATGATGATAACGGCACCAATTCTGTCGTTTACATGACCATCGATGAGATACAGAAAACTCCCAATCGTTTAGAATTTTTTCGTCATCTGGATCCGAATGGTACGATGTGCTCAATAGTATACCGAATATCTTTGCGTTGATTAAATCATACTTTTCAACAATACATTTGTTGTGCTATCCCTTCATCATAATCTATGGCGCGATAGTCCAAGTCGGGCCTTAGCCTCCAGGATTAGCTTCTTCCAATCATGACGATTCTGCAACTTCATTCATCAGTTTGTTATTCAGCTTCTATCGAGCCTTCCCATCGTTTGCTCGGTTTTCCGACTGGGCGCTTCCTTTGTGCTCTATCTTTTAACGTTCTTCAGGGTAGCCGATGTTCTTGCACTCTTTTTGCATGGCTCGCTCATTGCAGTTTGCGGATACAGGTGGGTCGAATTCTCCACTCTGTTCCTTGATTCATTGGACCGCAGATTCTCCTGAGTACTTTCTCTTGATCCTTTTCGGAGTTGCTCGTTAGGGTCTATGCTTCGCTTCTGCGTTGGCGCACAGGTTTAATGAGCGATTTGTA
The DNA here is from genome assembly GCA_963978885.1 of Nemotelus pantherinus. Classification (NCBI taxonomy): domain Eukaryota; kingdom Metazoa; phylum Arthropoda; class Insecta; order Diptera; family Stratiomyidae; genus Nemotelus; species Nemotelus pantherinus. The sequence goes on from OZ022266.1 coordinate 9,937,026, forward strand.
AATGCGGCGCTGGTTTTTTCTGTGCACATCTCTGGACCTTAAAATAGGAAGTGCGGAGAAATAGGCTTTTCGACGCCTTTTCTATTCAAGTTGGCTTCTAGTTGTATGAAGCTATTCACATTTTCAGATTTTCTAGGGCGTAGTCTCCCATGGTCAAATTTTGTCGGACTGAAGTTTTCTTCCTCGTTTGAGTCATAAATTTAGTTTTAGTTAATTGACTCGTAAGTCTACTTTCTTTGTCAAATATGCTCCTTTGGTATAAATAGTATCATCATGTTGACACCGTCAGTATACGCCACCAGTTGTTTGAACTGAAACATTAGCATACTAGTGGTGTCAGCTGTTGTCTGTCTGATGAAGTGTGTTCCAGAGCAGTACCAAAGAGTAAACAAGATATAACGGTCAACGAAAAGTAGTCCACTTTTATTTCTCTTCCCAAACCATTTTCAAACGTTAATTTATTGTTCGGTAATCTATGCATATAAAATACCAATGGTTACTGTAACAAAAAACAGAATCAAATGAACTAACTTACTTTGAGTAATCCAAACATGCAAAATTTCATTATTTTTTATTGTATGCAAAATCGATTTGTTGAACCGACAACTATTTAAGAGTTTCCAGTATCATTTATACACCATCACAAACTTAACGAATATCATTACCATTGTTTTGATAGAACATAAGGCCATTTAACAGATTTGATAAAATAATTTTATTTGTATTATTATTATTATTATTATTATTTGTAAATTTTTGCACTTTAAGCATGCGCGATTTGTTGTTAATTTGTTAATTTAGGGTTTGCAACTAATTATTTCACTTTCTGTATGAATTACTAAAAGTATTAGTTGCCAACAATTTCATTTTACCATGTCAAAATGAATATATTGTTTGAAAACTTATCTGTGAATGTATTTGGTTGATAACAACGAAAGAGAATGGTAGACATTCTGTGTAAGGTATTCTCTTTGAGCGCTGGATGAATAAATACATTTTATTTATTTGAAAATGATCTATCTGATCGAAACTGTTTAAGCACATGTAATATTTGAAAACATCTTATTAACATGTTTTAATACTTAACCATCTTATGTAAAGTATTGTAATTTTCTATAGAACGATTTAACAATCTTTATAGAATTTTGCCGTATGGATTCGGGCAAATCAAAAACAGATTTCGCCTATAAATTGGGACGAAAATATTCCGATAATATTGTCATGATGTCTACGTCAGCAATTCATCGTCATGCACCTGTATTGACCATGTCAGTGCCATCATCGACATCGTCACTATTAAATCATATGGTTGAAAATGGGACCAACGGAGACAGTGGCGACACTACCGGTGTCAATACTACTACGAGCAGAGATGATGCAAATAATGATGATGATGACGACGACGAGGGTCCTTTAAGTAGTAATGGTGATGATGATGACGATGCTGATGATGATATTTTACGTAACTTAATTTATACATCACCATCGCCGCCATCGTTGATCTCATCCAATAGATTCAAATCAAATCTAAACAATAAACCAATTTTGATTGAACCATCCACATCAGGCCGACGACAATCTAGCACACCGTTAACTTTCGGACTTCGATCGATATTGACACGTAGTTTTTGTCGTAGATCGCGTCGCGAGTCAACATAATTTCGGCGGACTAAATGAATTTATTAATAAATATTCACCTCGCGTTTGATGAAATCTCAAGTAGTAGAGTAAATCTGTTCAAACTGGGTCATATGACTTACAGACGTTTCTCAATTACAAGCTGTCTATTCGCTCTTCACTCGATGATCCTTGAGATACTTCAATTAATTATTGAAATGTTACGGTTTCAATTTGATCGACCGGAGGGATATTGAAATATATCGCATTTCGAACCCTTTGTTCGGCTGTAAATTTAAATCAGCCCCACAAAAAATGGAAGTTTCAATCAAAATATGGTTTTAACATTCAAGGCAGTAGATTTCGCGCAAAATTTGGTTATCATGTAGATTTTATATAACAAACTGTGCCCCGGACAGTGATGGCTACATACTTAAACATCTAAACTTTCTTGACCAATCCCTGCAAGTGATATTCGTAAAACGATCACTCTACGTTCATACGGATAATGTGGACAGTGGCACTTCAATTCCAAAAATAACATCCAGCGGAAATAACTTATAAGTGCAGTTACTATCCTTTCCATATTTCACTTTGTTATAAGACATTAAAATGTCACATTGCCCATTCGTATTCAAAAATTGAACTAATGCTAAGCTCTAATTGTCTCTGGTCGGAAATTGGATCGCAAATGATTAATGAAATCGTTGACCAGAAAATAATATACAGGAGTTTTGATTTAACTGCAGAATGCCAAACTGTATATGCGATTTTTTTTTACCAAAGCGATTGCATGTCCCATTTACTCATGTTGCATGAAAATAGTAATTGATATTATCAATTCATTCAGGATTCAACATTTGATAGAGCTTAGGGTGCAGTTTTACCATTAATCCATTCATTTTCTCTATGCAAGGCAAGCAACAAACAATTGTTTTGCATATCCGAAAACGTAAAATCCGTTTTGCAAGCAGTACATACATTCACTGGTGAAGACAAAAGCACAAACGTTCTCAGTGTCACTAAAATTTGCTAAAAAAAAATAAATGGATGAAATCTTATGTTATCAACAGCGACACAGTCGTACTAAAACACATTAATTGTGGGAAGAATCCGAACTTTCTATGAATCCATTGAGCATCTTTAGTGTGTAGGAAGCATTGAGCGGCCTCTGCTCAATTAGAGCAATTAAGTTTAACTGAGTAGCAGTTTCTTTATTAACGCTTCCTATTTTTAGGCTTTAAAGCTGTATCTGTCTGTATGCATTTCTCTATTTGAACCTTGTGCACATAATGAAGGGCTCGCTTAAATTCGAATTAGCAACGATGATGACTCATGTCGTAAGTTAACTGTGCTGCCTTGATTCAAAATTGTTGTTTCATCGTACTGCATGTACTTTCATCTTGTTTTAAAAGAGTTGCCGTACTAGTTTTAATTCCTCATCTCTCGGCATCAACTTCTGATTCGACGTAAATCCGATTCCTAAGAGCATAATCCTTTTTCGATAAACTGAAATACATGCTCACTTCTTCTTAAGTACTTACATTGTCGAAGTCGAGCTTTTCCGTATTGCAATATGGATTGGCCTTTAATCATTTATCGCATGAAATTGCTAGTTTAAGGATCTAACACTTTAATTGCAGCAGTAATTAGCTTCCTGAAAAGACCTGGCAAAATAGTAACTGCAGTATTCTCCGGTTATAGTGACACATAACCAGATAGCCAAAATTGTTGATTACAATTGGGTTTGGGCTCGGTTAAAATGAATCGAAGTGGATATATATGGGGTGCCGTTTGCAATTAAGGAATATGACTATCAAGAAGCAAATAATGTATGACTGAGCTCTGCACACACATATACAGCTGTTTGGATATATCATTTGCGTTGTAAACAAAAAAAAAAACTTTATATGCTATGTATTTTATTATGATTACACTATAATGATATACCTGTATTATATATATATATATATATATATATATATATATATATATATATATATATATATATATATATATATATATATATATATATATATATATATATTATATATATATATATTTATATATATATATATATATACATATATATATATATATATATATATATATATTCAACAAAGAAAGCAATATTGACTCATTTGCTTTTGACCAAGAAACAATGTGTTTGTTGCACAGAGGAACGATCAGAGTCATCAGGAACACAAGCTTGTATGGATTTATGTCCATCTGAATCTACAATATCCCTTACGATATCTTCGTCGGATAACATTAACACAAGAGGATCAAATACACCTCCCGCTATAGGCAACTCGAATATTTCTTCTACTTCTCCTGGCTGGAAACTGGTGTGCTCGATAAAGTCCGCTTTTTGAAACAATTTTGTATCGTCTCTGCAGAAATCAGTTGCCATGCCTCTTTCGTTATTTCTAACTCATCAAACAAGTTTATTATTCTTGGCGAATTTGGAAATTGTTTCTACTTGTTCTTTGTCTAGCAAGCGCTGTTTGAAAATGTCTGATTTATAACGAACTTTGAAATATCGAATGTCACCCATATCTAGTGATATACATATGTATGTATCTGTATATATTTTTGGTGATGATAATGCTCTATGTCCATAAACCGAATTATTTTTCGGATCAAATCTTATGATTTGATTTTCTTTCGAAAAACCGACATTATTCTGTTCCATAGTTCTGCAGACATTCATGCCTTTTTTTGGTGATAATGAGGTACTGAAGTACACACAATTTTTAATTGCAGGGCTAGTTTAAATATTATTCTACGCCCTCATTTGATGAAATCAACGAAAAACAGCCTTATCAATGTCTCCGCAAGATCCCATTCGAATACATTTTCGGAGAATGTTTTTATTTTTTAGGAATATTTGCTGAATTTCACTTCTCGATTCGATCTGCTTCATCGTGGCATTACTTTTTACGTTATCAATTATTTGAATCTTTTGCTTTATGGTTATGGTATTTCTTTTTGTATCGGCCATTTAAATATCCATAGAAAATTATATCAAGAGTTTATGAACATACAATATTTCAATTTGAGTGCAAATGTATGAAAGCACACACGGAAACATGGATTTAAAGCGGGTGTTTCCGCTGGAGGTGATTATATACAAAATTATTTTGCTAATCGAATCCATCCGCTTACACCTACGAAAAATAGCTTATAAAATCGTAGGAAAAATTCGAAATCAATATTTGAATTTAAAAAATTCAATGCTAGCTATTTTCCTACCTAACTAAATCCAGGCGTGCGTTTTGAAAGCGGGGTCGGATATGCTCCGAAAAAAGAGGGACGCTACGTATGATGCCATATTTACAAAAAATCATGGGAAGGGGCTTTGTCCGTCCGTACATGACCAAAGAGCTCTCAGGTATAACCTAGCAAGCTAGACCCAACGAGCACGTAGCTAAGCAGGGTGCTGAAAAACGAGCACAAAAACACAGACACGGAAATACATGCCTCCTTGCATAGGCAACTCGAGCTCAGGCAGATAGTTTCTGTCTCCTGGTGGTGTAAAGGTCACACCGTCGTATGACACCACCCTAAAAAAGAATTTCCCTAGATAAATTTTAAGTCAGCCAAGACGAAACCGGAAAAGGAAATGTTTCCTCTTCATTCAATTAGAAGGTCAAAAAGTTTCGATTTAGCAATTTATTTATTGTGATTTTTTTTCGTTGTGGAAACTTATAATTATGTTTATTAAATTCAAAATAAACAAGAAATCAACCCATAATAGGATGCCTTGCAAAGTAATCTATCCATAAATTAGCATTGCATTTTGTTTTCTCTTAGTTTTCTTCTTATACCGAACAGTTCTTTTTTTAATGTTTTTCTCTTATATATAAGAGAGTAAAATCTTCCTCTAATATTTCAGTAATTTTGACTTAAAATCAATATGCAAATTAATTCGAGATGGTTACCTTTTTTTCTCGCTTTGTATTATAATTTATTTTATCCATATGCCTTCAAAGAGCTACGGTCCTTATCTATCTATCAGTAAGCACTCTGTTAAGTCGTTGAACGCCGTTGAGGTCACCACTGACCTCATGGAGGCATCCGTAACCTCACGCAAGATCTATATCTAAAATGCTTTCTTGCACCGCCGGTCATGTTTTTCATTTATTTCCCGTAAGAACTGTCCCAGTAAAATTTGATCCTTTTACGAGAGCACATAAAACGAATCCTTTTGAGTTTAGGGAAATAAGGTTGTTTATTTATTATAGCTTACATCCTATATAGAAACTACACTTGTAAACGTTAGTGTCGCTTAAACTGACAATATTGCATTTTTCGATGAAGACCGACATTAAGTTTTCACAGAGTTTTCGATTTCGTATGCCTTTTTCCATTTGTTTTTTGAACTTTTTGATTGTTTTCCTTCAATACTCAATACTCATTTGAGTCCAGCATCGTTCTATTGATCTACGTTCAGGACAATTTGGTGGGCTGACCTCCTCGGGGACAAAGTGACGTGGTTGCTTTCAAACCACTCCAGCGTTTTCTTAGCATAATTACTTGATGCTAGAACTGGCCAAAAAAAACACGGATCTTTCATGCCGATTAATGAAAGGTGACAATCGCTTCTGCAGACATTCCTTGTATAAACCTGGGCATTGATTGTGCCTTCCGCTATAAAAAATATCGCTTCTTAGACTAATGGTCTTCCACACCATGTACTGTTCAGGGAATTGACTGATTTATTCGCCTTAAATACTTCTTTCACTGCACCCTTCGCTTTAGCAGTATAAAATTCGTGGCTAGAAATCTGCCTGAAGCCTGCTTTGACATCAGTCTCGTCATCTAAAATGGCACAATCGAATTCGCGTTCGAAAACTTCTGTCTTTTGTGAGCGAAATATTGCTCCAAGTGCTGATTAATATCATCATCGGAACTGCTTACCATTCAAGGAGTTTTGTAACGATCGAAGCAAGTGATAGTCTGACGGCGCAAGATCTGATGAGTACGGTGGATATGGCAGCACATCCCATTCCAGCTGCAACAATTTTTGACCAGTAACCAAAGAAGTTGGTGGTCGAGCGTTGTCATGTCGGAACACAACTCGTTTACGATCGGCAAACTCCGGGGGCTTGACTTTGATCGCGGCACTCAATTTACCTAGTAAACGTCCATATTGATTGTTTGGTTCCTTCGAAGCAGCACACGATAAAGCACTTCTTTTCAACCCCACCAGACTGATAGCATAATCTTATTTTGATGCAATCTATCTCTTTTTGATGCAATTCTATCATGATCATTTTCGCAGAACGTTATCATATACGATCCATTTTTTGACGCCAGTGGCAATTCGTTTAAGGAATGAGCTGTTTCGAATGCCCTAATAGCAAACAAGTATGCGCTGAGTGAGATTAATTTCCTTAAGTTCGTGCCGAATTAGCTTACTAAAATATTGAAGCTTGTGCAAGTGCTCTGAAATGGTTGCAGCGTCTCGTGTCATGTAACGAGGATTTGCTTCAATCAGCGCCTTTATTTCCTCGTCTTCAGCTTTTACTGATCTTAATGAGCAGTTTGCATCCTTCATATCAAAATATCCGGAACAGAATCTTACAAACCAATTTCGACACTGGTATTTTTTAAACATAAACAGCTCACTATTTGTTTCGTGCATCCACAGCGTTTTTGCCTTTTCAGAACAAAAAAAAAGTAAAATATGACGAAAATGTTCGCTCTGATTTTCTGAATTTTTACGTTGTAATTAAAGAAAGATCACTGTACAGCTTCTCTCACTAATCCTTTTTATGACATTTGAGTCATTTGAGTTTCAATATTTACTTTGCTAATATTTACATGATTATACACTTAACGACATGTATCGAAAAAATCGGTAATGAATTATCGAACATTCAACTAGATATAACTCTGCTATCCATCCCTGTTGTATCGAAATAATACGTGTAAATAATCAATAAAAAAAATATGCACCCACATGTATGATAAACGGGCACAATCAACGCTTAGAAATGGACATCACTGCAACAATTGCACATTTTCAAAAAAACAAACAAAACAATATTCAATCACGCTTGGATTTTGATCTGCTGCTTTTATGCCATAAAATGTAATCAACAAATACTAATTGTAATATAAATAGTTTGCATTGAAAAAATCCACATAACTTTGGCAGAAATTAGTTTTATAAGCTACACAAACTAAAAAAAATGCGTTACAAATCTACCAAATATTTATTCAAGAAAATTCCAAATTTGTTAATAAATCGATATACTTCTAAACGAAGTACAAAGAATGAAGTGATATGGGTGAATGTAAGCAAATATTTGTTTGCAAAAACGCTTACAATTCTCAATTTAATGGCAGGAACGAATATGACTTTCACAGTAAGATTGTTTAACGGTAAATTGAAACACTCATTGCTTTGATTCATATGCTTTGAAATTTTCAAATTGAACTGAGTGAATATTTGTTATTGGCTGTGACTGAAAGATTAAGGATCTTTTTTAAAAAATAATTTTAAAGATGTTCCATTAAAGAACAGATACAGTAGTTATGTTTCATTTAGTTGTTTAATTCGAAATTCATGTAAGGTCATTTTCACGGTATCGGTATCGATGAAAATTCACAGGTGAATATTTGTAGTTAATGTAAATAAAAAATATATATATTTAGATTTACTAAAAAAACAATAACTACATATTTAGTTACTTAATTCTTTTCTCTTTTGAAGAAAATGTAAGCCAGCATGCTTTTATGTTTCGATATAGTGGAATAATTTTTGCTAATATGAACTACATATAAGAGATATAAGAATTTTAGAGATAATTTGTTTTGAATAAATGTGAAAATCTTGTTTCAATCTGGCTAAATAATGATGAAAAGTTAGATAATATTTTGAACTGGTGTTTTATTGAATCAATCAACTGTCAAGATGAAAATGCAATTTTTGGCACCAATAAATTATTATATTTAAAACTTTTGTGCACTGCTACGAACCGGAATGTATCTAATCACCCATCAACGATTACAAATGGTTTTTTTTTTGTATTAAAAATCTATATATCGACTGTTTGCTTCTGCTCTCATCTAATCATCTAACTCTTGGCTTTAATATTGTACATAACACATTATATAGTAAATGCATAATATAATATCTTAAAGCCAAAATATATACGACACAATGGATTTGTATAAATTTGATAAATAACTCTTCAAAAAAAAAAAAGAAAAAATAGAAATAGATGCGAAAAGGTTAAGATATCGAAATTATTTCTGAAACATTCGATTGAAAATACGCGAATCTCTAAAAGAAACTCGTATCTATCAAGCAAATTAGCTCATGAATGAAGTATATGTATATTGAGAGCCAAGCATGTATAATCGGAACAGAAATACAGACGTTTGTACCTTCAGAACAAACAAAAAATTAATTGAAATTTTAATTAGAAACAGTTATATATTTTTTAACTTCACTAAATATGTATAAAATAGTCATTTGATATATTTTTTTTTCTATTTTCCACGCTGCTCTTTAATCCTGATCACAATTTACTAATTTAAATTCCAAAAACACCATGAAAACCCACCCTCAACTCACTAAAATTCAATCCGTTTAATGTTTTGAAATATCAAACAAACAAACAATCGACACGGAAATGTTATATTATACGTACGTATGAAATTTTGAAATTTTCAACCTCTTATATATATAATCTTTGATTTTGCACTGTTTTTGCCTTAAATATAATGATGCTTTCACCTATGCACTGATTATACGATTTTCGAATTTATTCATTTTCATAATAAATATATAGTAGAAGACACATCAACAGATAACTCTTCAATACGTAGAAGATATCGTTTATTATCGGAATGTGATACGTATGAATCCCCTTGTAATTGTACTCAGCATTTAATTGAAAATCCTATTGAAATTGGTTAATCTTATTAAGGAAAAGAAATGAAAATGATAATTTATTACGTTTGTGTACTTTTTCGAATAAAAAGTATGTAAAATAGTTGCATGAAAGCTATCGTAATCGATCATTTGCTTTAAGAAAGGCTATGTTTAAAAATTTTGCTAATTCTAATTTTAACCTTATTTGAGATACTTGATCAGAATTTATTGCATGGGTGATTACAATTGATGATTTGATGTGGTTCTAATACGGTTTGCATGATACGATATTGGAAAGCGAATTCGGATTTTTTCAAGAAATTAAGTCTATGAATTGTATTAATGAGATTTTCTTCAGTACTTCCAGCTCAGAAGTTAGACAAGGTAGCACGAAAAATAATTGAAACCGAAAAGGATGCTATTAAATGTTTCAGAAAGGCTTCCAGCAAAATAAATCAGTTGATTTTGTCAAATGTAACGAAGCAAAGGTTTCTGGTGCGTATGCAAGCTGTAAACGAGAGTTGGAATTCTTTTTTTACTTTAAAGATCGATTCACAATAATTTTTTATGTCATATGATTTACATGCATATGGTTGCCGCAGTGAAGTTAAAGTATTTGCTATTTGAATAGTGAATTTCACATGAAAAACAATTATTTTTAATTGCAGGGTCGTTAATCCATCCCAGAACTTAGATGAATTCGATTTGAATTAATGTTTTCAATACAGCACATGTTGGACTTTAGATTTTGATTGGGAGTACCGTCTTAAGATTTATTGTACCGACTCATGCCAAAAACTCTGTCACAGGGATATGAGCAGTTTTTTTTAAATAAATTAATTTTATTACAACGCACTGGTAGGACTACAATAACCAAAAATTTATTCAAAGTGTTTCCTGAAACTTTTACAAAGATTTTTAATCTGTGTGGCTAGTCATCTTTGGCAGTACGTTCTGTTTCTAGACCAAAATCAGCTATTGCTTGTTTTCGAGCTCGCTTAAGGCTCTCTATGTTTGCTGTCGTCTTCTGTAGGCCATGTACTGTAATTCTGCACACACTTTATAGTCCGGAAGTATCAAATCATACCATCCAGAAGGCCGTTGCGAAGCCCTTATAAATTCTGCAACATTGCTTTCCAAACATGCTTGTGTGGTGTGTGCTTTATGCGCTGGAGCAGAATCCTGGTGGAAAACCTGGTGATGGTTGTTGAACAACTTAGAGTTCAATGGCTCCACACAATCCTCAAGGATATCTGTCTGATAGTTTTTTGGTCCAATTTTTACTCCATCTCGCAGAAATGAGGCTCTGTGACACCTTCGTAGCTGACATCCCACCATATCATTACTGACGCTGGATGATGTCCTCGCTGCACCTTTTTTGTAACTCCTCGGGGTAGTTTGCAGATGTGTGCATTCGCCCTATCATTTCGACGGTTGAATTTTTCTTCCATCGTGGAAATTTTTTCATACGTAAACAAGATTTATCGATGTTGTTTTTTGCATCTTGTGGTCCTAAGGTTTTTCAACTGCTCTGTCAGTTAATGCCCCGTTGATATCCGGAAGGCGCCCATCCTGAGGTCCGATTTTAGCATGCGAAGCATACTTTTGGCGAAAATTTTAATCTCCGGAGTCATTATTCGTTGCGTACGAAGTAGATTTTGATAAACTCGTTTCTCGATGACTTAAATTTCGTTGAATCTTTGAATCGGACGTTATTTTCAATGGGTGCAACAAGTTGGAAATCTCACTTGTAAATTTTCCGTACTTGTGTGATGCAATAACTGCAAGCCGGTTTTCGTTTACACTCTACTCTATCGTTACACGCTAACGAATAAAATTAAAATGTAGATCAGTTGTCAACAAAAATTGGATTCGTAAATATTATGAATTTGAGTCCAAACAATTATTAAATTGACTCAAGAAAATTATAAATTTGACTAAATTATAAATTTCACTTGCAAATATTATGAGTTAGACTCAAAAAAAAATCGATTTCGGTACGAATTTGGAAATGAAACTTTCAAATTTATTCTATGTGTTACAATAAACCCGATCAGAAATTGAAATGGCAATTGAATTACAATATACGAGACAAAACCAGATCTTCTTTTTCCTCTCTAACTCTAGATCTAGGTCTCTAGATCAACGTCATAGGTTGCGCATAGACCACAACTTCGAGCGTCTGGAAAGTGTTTTTTTTTTTACTAAGTATGACTCCAGTTTTTGGAATTATTGAGTGCTGGTGCATGTGTGTCATATTTGACTATGATCCAAACACTAGAAAAATTTGGTCACTGAAAAATGTGATCCCTTAAAAAGTCCATCTCCCTACTACAGGTCGTAGTAAATTTGAAAATCTTATTGGCACGTTGCAAATGTATCAAACCGATAAACAATTTTTAAAATGTTACTACTTTTTTATCAAATAATGTCTATTACAGCTTTTTTTGTAATTCATTATGTATTGAAAAGCTAATTCACATCCATCAATACTACTTTACTAAAGTATCTGCAAAAACGAGTGGTGAATCACAAAATGCTCTGTAGATGCTAACAATCCTCCTAACCATATTGTGTTATTTACTATTTGCCTACTAATTTATAACAATGAAAATGATTTAATTCATTACGCTTTACATTGTTGCATTCATGTATAACTTCGTTGTAAAGTAGTTTGTTACTAACTCACGCAGCTCATCGTCATCATCGCTGCTTGTCTGACAAGAAAATTCGAAAAAAAATGTGATCGATTGAATGTATTTGAATAATTCAAAATTAATCCGTTATTTAGTTAATTTCGTGATGTTGTATTCTTAAATTTTACTGTAGCTGTAAAGAATTTTACATAAGTTTTATTTTTGGCAACCTATAATTTATCGATTTAATTTTCGAATGCATTCTGTATGATTATTTTTTTCTTTTATGTTTTGTGTGTATTTCAGGTGAATCAACTTATCTGTGACTGCTACTGACCCAACACACGCAAGCACTCTTCTTATCAATTTTTAGAATGAGCAATACGTTATTCAAATCACTGTTTCTGAACGTTGATAAATTTCTATACTTATTGTTTTATGATTTATTTCATCTATCTTTTAGAACATATAAAGCAGATACTTGAAAATCTCATATGCAAAGAATAACACTCAAAAGAAAATACAAATGTACATAGTAGGTATTAATTACATTTTGCAAATTGCCTTTGTAGTAAATATTTTGGCAAAAATTAAAAATCGTTTATATGTTGCCTGGTGTATATATATGTATATATACACACAGACTTGTTATCAAGCTTATGTATTTTAAAAATTGATAAAAAGCTGAAATTTTAATTTATTTCTGGCTCATTTTAGTTTGCGGAAAACGATAGACAGAAATCAAATTTTACGGGTTATGTATCGCATCAGCATACGACAAAAAAATGACAAAAAAATGCAAAGAAGTTTGCGAAATGGTTTCATATGCTGCTAACGTCCTACAATATATTCCATGTTATTTATTTTCGTAAGGTTTCTACGAGTACAAATGCAGTTTAAGAAGTTTTTTTCGGTCTGCAAGAGACCCTGAAAGAAATTTAAATTAGTTTCACGGTATCTACTTGATTGTGTAGCTAGTAACTGTAGTTGCGAATCTTTTACAAAACGACGTTTATGATATGACAGTTAGCCTATTATGGGATTATCAATTTATCGTCAGCATGTGTCCATGTAATCTTTAATTTTTTAACTGGATAGACATACCCAACATAAATATCTATGTTCAATAACATCACTTAAAAATATAAAGCACTTGCTACTGAGACATATTTTATCCATTAGATAGCTTGGTCAAAGCAATCTAATTGTTTTCGTCTATTATTTTCGAACTCCTAAGTCTTGAGGCCCCCATTCACGAACAGTCCAAATGGCCGGAGCCCATTTGGCTTGAGTCCGTTTGGTTTAAGTCCAATTTAGCTCGCCACTCACGATAGAGCCTTGATCCAGTCAGTCCATTCCATTTTCTGTCATTAATTTAGAAAAAATAAAGATAAACTTGAAGAAAAAATTATTTTTAATCTGCTAATGGATCCGAAGCATATGGAGGAGTTTTTTTTTTGCAATTGCAACTTGCGTCTACATAAAGAAACGAAAACCAAAAAGGAAGTGGACAAAAATATGGCTTGCCAAACGGAAACAAATGAGTCACGTAAATTTGGTTAAAAAAAAAACTCACACTTGAGCCTACTGATTGGCAAAATTATTTAAGAATGAATGATACGATATATAACACGTTGCTACGGTTGGTTTATCAAACGAAAGGATACAAATATGAGGTAAACCATCACTCCTCACGAAAGATTGACCGCTACTTTGCGGTACTTAGCAAGCGGTTGCAGGCTTCGGGTCAAATAATACATTCATGTGACCTATATTATTCGATAGCTTCCAAAACAAAATCATGGCCACCACTATCCATTATGCTGAATCTTTCGATTAAATAATCAATCACAGAAACAGTCAATGAACTTGTCACAGGTCAGCGCGTGAAGCAAGACTGCCACGTTGTTTGGACTAAGGCTTCAACACACACAACTCGTCCATTTTATGGATTGTCCAAACTTGGCCTACTATTTCCCCACACACGGTCAAGTCAAAAAATGGCCCGATGGCCTGAGTCCATGGGCTTTGGATTGATTGGAGTCCAATTTGGTTCCTTGAGTCCATGAGTCCTTCAGAGTTCTTCCACACACGGTGAGATTTTGGCCTGGCCTCGGGCCATTTGGACTGATGGACTGCTCGTGAATGGGGGCCTTTAGAAAACTGTGAAAACTTGGGTTCGCGAATTCTCGAGAGGAAGTTTGAATTCAAATATTGTTTATGTCATCTAGTCCAAGACATATAAAAGCGTTTTTTTTTCAAATTATTTGGCATAATTAATCTGATTCCAATATTTGTTTGCTTTTACTTCCCGAGGTTATTCATTATTTTTTTTTTTTCAAATTGATTCTATGACCTAATACTGTTAGTTTATTTGAAATGAATGATATTATTGTTCGTAACTTGCAAGAAACAAACAATTTATATCAATCCCTGACTCTGACTTCAAATGGCAAATGTCCCCTAGATAAATTTACCATACCCTTTTGTAAATTGATAAAATAATTGAAACTTTGTACGCAAACCCAATAGACAATCCATCTTTTGGCAAAATCCATTTTTGATGAGGGTTCATAATACAAAGTTTTTTAAAGTCCAGAAAATAATGTGTCATTGCGAACATAATTAGTCGATATATTAATGGAATAACTCTTATGAAGGGAATTTTCGTACGACATAATTTATAAAAAAATAAAAATGAAGCACATCGAAAAAATTAGATATACGAACATTAAAACGCCTTTCTATGGAGTAACTAAGTTTCTTTAAGTTTATTAACTGGTTTATATTAATTGGGTTTTATTGTTCGGTAGTGTCTCACTAACAATTTTCTTTAGTCGTCGTCATCGCAGCACTGCAGCCACTCCCGGACCTTGGCTGCTTGCAGAAAACACCTCCAATTGTCTCAATCCAACGACCGCGTCTTCCAATTTCGAAATCCGAGCAGCGATGCGCAGTCTTTGTCAACAGAGTCGAATCAGCGTTTCCTGGGTTCTCGCACATCGAATACCTCTTCAGGTACTCGATGATCGTCCATTCACTGCACGTGACCAGCCCACTGCAGTTACCGCAGTTTGATGACTATTGCGACTTCCAAATCGTCCAATATTTCGTACAGCTCCTGGTTGTACGTTATTTGCCATTAGCCGCTCTCAAACCCGTTTTGTTCCAATTATTCGCCTAAAGACTCGTCTTTCCAAGGCATTTAATATCTTTGCGGAAGCTTGTATGAGGGTCCATTTTTCACTTCCAAGCCACAGAACAGGTCGCATTATTAACTTTGTTTTCCTGTGATTGCAGCTGGTGTTCAGTATAGTCAAAATGGAGTAGAAAGCGGAGTTAGCGACCCATTTCGTCAGTTTCGTTCCATTTTGTTGTCAAATTTACACCTAAGTACATACATAAATTCGTCCACTTTTTCAAAATTATAATCGTAAATGAGGTTAATTCTCAGCCTTGCTTCTCTTGCTTCCTAGTTAAGTTTCAATAGGATTTCTTTGGCGGTTGTGGCCGAACGTGATAAAATCATAATCATCCACGTAGGCTACTATGTACTTGGCTGGATTTATATAAACGCGTACCCTTTATGATGAAAAGCAACTTCGTTATCACGCACTAAAGTGATATGCTAAACAGCAGAGAGGTCAATCCATCGTCTTGTTTTAGTCTGACATTTTTGGGAAAGGCGTGTAGTGATTTCATGCTTAGGGGACCCGACCTTACGGGATTTCGCTCAATAAGAATGTCAGTAATTTAGAGTTTAACAATTCATTGCTTTATTAGTAGTTTTCCATGTCCTGATTCCATTTTTTTGCTTTTCTAATTCTAATATAAAACCTCAGTTTTATTCTTAGATATATTTTAAATAATTGGCAGATATCATTATTTCGAGGGTAATGTGAAATATATCCAATTTGAGAAGATAAAAATTGGTCTTCAAACTAAGAATTTCAATATCTTTGTCGGTATTTTGTTGTCAGAAAGCCAATAGTATATATTTAATAAAAATGAAATAATAAACAAACTTTGAAATACCAAGACGTAACTCTTAAATTTTATAAGGTCAACATAGACCGTTAAATTGATTTTGGATTTAGTTATACATATTGTTCTATTCAAATTAATATTTCATTCGATTTAAGTTCGGATAAATATCGCGGTCGCTGATAGGATTTTTCAAACGATTACCAAATATGGAAACATAAAAATGCTCCGATCGCAAAGTTCAGAATAGTCGCGCTTGGAAAACTCGTACCGCGTGCTGAAATTGGCGAGTTTTAAATTCTGCACATGATATATCAAAATTATTAGGCCAGCAAAAAGTTACAGTTAAATTTTGTAGCAAATGCAACGCAAGTGATGTGCCCTTACAATTTTCGCACGGTAGTTTGTCTTCTTTTTATGTGGATAGGACATATGACGGATGTGCGTCACTCCTGCGGCATTTGTTCTTGATCCCAGATATACTGGATCACTTTGTGGATGGCTACTTTAAGAAATCAAGACCCAATAAAGCATTCTAAATTGCATCCGTGTATTAAAAGTGGAGCCACTTCAACGAAATATTCTGATCATGAATTTTGTTCAAAAGAATGCTAACGGCAGCTATTTATGCAAATCGGATATTGTCGTTTCTGCCTCGGATAGATATAGCTTTCTTACTTCCTTGATTAAACCACAAACTTGGAGCAATAGATCTCAAGTCTACGAATATATTGAATATTAACGCGTATAATGCAATGATGCCATAAAACCTTAACTGTTCATATTCAAAGAAGCAGCTACATGTCTACAATATAAAACTATCTGAAAAAATCGTTTGATCCTTTTGAACTGTGTTTAGAAACAATGACTTTTTGTGCATTCGATTATCGTTTAAAACGTCAAACTGATTAATCCCTCCCCTCTTGCACATAAGACTATGTGCCAATGTTTTCTAGTATATTTCAGGTAATCTAATTCAGCCGCTATTCGTTTTCATCAAGGTAAATCCATCGGAAAATATAAAAATACATGTTTGATTTGTAACTTGCAATATTATAAATCTTGAGTGCATTGAGAAACAATTGAAAAACTAAAGAAACCAACTTAAATGTACTTATTAAATTTATTAAGATATTTTTTTTTTGAAGAAAAAAAAATACACAAACGTAGAGGCTATGCATTAAAAAAAAGTGCATACAAAAAGAAGAAGAAAAACGAAAATTAGAAGCTCTTTACATAAATATTTTGTAATGTATGTAAATTGAATTTCCTTATAATAATTTTGCCTTGTAAATATTTTTCCATAAGAATTTTTTATACTGTTTCGATCTATCCCATAAGATTTTTAGTCAACGTCCAAGTGATTCATATTAACCATTAAATAAAAAAAATATAAATTTGAAAAGAAAAAAAACCCTAAAAATTAACGAAACAAATTTAGATTTTAAGTTTGTAATTTGTAAATAGATTCAAGCAGAAAAAAAAACAAACAAATAAAATAATTAAAAAAAAAACGAAATCTTAACTGATCGACAGAAAATAAATTGAATTTGGACAGAAAACAAAAATCGACACAGTATGTGTTAAATATGTCAGCGCAAGTTATATGTAAAAAACAAACACATATATATTAAAAAATATAAAAAACAGACTTATTAATTGCCATCTTTCACTTCTAAGCAGTAATAAAAGAAAATTAAATGACAGTAGTAGTGTAACCCGAAAAAACATACTGAAGAATCACATAAAGTAGATTGCATCAATAATCCAATTATTGTTATTAAATAGTCTTCTATTAATATGTTTCAATCGGTTCCGTTAAAATATGAATCCAAGAAAATAGAAAGCTAACAGCAACATAAAACGAAAACTCTTAAGTAATAATAACAGCTACAAAACAATATATAACGCAAATGCGTACAATCGCATTAAAATATATACAAAATCTAATGAGTACATACTTAAAACAAAATGACCAAATCAATATTTGAAAACTTCAATATTCATTCTACACCCATACACAAACACAAACAGATTATATGAGTCTATAGTTATTTTATATATGACACAAAAAAAAATCTATTTCTGTTTTTCTAATCTCATCGATAATATATACATTGGTTACTTTTTAAAAGTAAACCTTACGATATAGTTATTATGTAAATAATATTAATTTATAAGACTTTTACAATAGACTTTTATTTAAAAAAAAAGGAATAAAATCTGTTTAAAATTTAATTCGAATTTATTTTGTTTATTTTATGTGCATATATTATGTTGCGTATGTTACATATTGTTATGTTTTATGCCGACAAAAGATGTCGTATGTTTTAGTTTTTGATACAATACATAGGAGGAAGAGTAATTGAATGGCGTCGGCTTTGAAGCGAGTTAACAATTCCATATGGAGGTAATTATTGAGAATATACATATATGTAGAAATGAAATGAATACTCGATATTAATAGAAGTATGCTGAAAATTTTTGTTTTTCTATCCGTAAGCTTTCGTAGTTTCCCATGGGTTTAGAACGTACAAATTTTCTAATGTTTATTTATTATATTTCAGATTTTCATCTTTTGAAATACTCAATGAAGAAATACAAATTGAATTCAAATACAAATTGAATCACTTGAATCATGCACGATCATTTTGGAATGATTGGAAATTATTTATTTGCTGCTTATTTGAATGACTGAGGTAATTTATAATAATTTTTCTACGTCTTAAATTATTTTGTACATGAGTTGACATGATCTGAATACTAGGGTTTGTTGATGACAAGAGGAATTGATTTGTTTTAAGTCACGGTTTTTTGTTTTTATTTCTACTGGAGCGTATCTTGCCAATAATAGTTTCAGTTTGTCTCCATAATTTTAAAACCAACTGAAATCAATCTAGCTCAATAACTAATTATTTGTCCTTCTGCTCTCTAAGCACAATGCTAAAGTTGAGCTTCCCCAATTTTAATAATTCTAGAACACGTCTTTTTCCGTTTTACTGTTATTGAATGAATAGGATGATGGGATATAGACTCGAACTAAACTTGAGACAATTGAGTAGGTAGTGGGAAGAAAAGTTTCGTCAAATGATTTTGAAAGTTGAAATAGTCGGATTTGGCAAAAAACTAAATGTTGAAAAGTGAAAAACTAAAGTGAAATATATGAAATGTATGTTATATCACTATGTAGCTTAACTCATTTGAAAACTTTTTTTTTCACAAGATAAAAGTTTTTTTCTGATTTTTCTACTTTGCCTGATCTATGTCGTGTCTTTCTCCCATTTTCCATTTTCTCTCTTGCAATGTATGCTGGCCTTAGAAAAAAATTTTCTAGATCATTTATCCATATAATTCGTTCGACAATGATTGATTAATTAATTGATTACAAGGAGCAGGGCCAGGTGGTCTCTGGCATTCAGGCAGAATAGACTCGGCCTGTTCAGCACTATATCCTATAGGATAGGATATAGTGCTGAACACTCTCTACCGCTTATCTACAGCAGTCGCCTCGCTCCTTTGAGAAGAAAGTTGGCCCGTATGTCACTTTTATGAAGAGTCATTGCTTCTTTTGTTTGTTTTTTTTTTGTATCGAAGCTGAGATAATCTTTTGATTATGTTTCAAATCCTTCAGATTAAGCCAGTAGATTTTATTATTTTCTCAGTCCATGTTTTAATCTCCCTGTTCGTATCAGCGTTCGCAAAGCCCCAGTACGGAGTGGAACCAATGTGCGGTAATTATGCTCCTTCTTTGGCTTTGGTATCAGCTTAATCCTTGATGGCTTTGAACCTTTTCTCTTCGGCTTTATTTGATGGTCTGCAGGCGTGTTGTAGAATTATAGCCAGTTTTTTTTGTAGAATTATAGCCAGTTCTAGGTTTAAAAGACCCTCCATATCTGTCGTTGGGGTATGGCTTATTGATCCTGTAATTAAAAGGCAGGCCAGTATTTCAAGCTTGTTGAGCTTCAATTTAGCTGTTAGTCTATCCTTGCAATGAAGGAATACGTAGCCTACTTTGTAGGTAATGCTAAGGAAGCGAGAGGTAAAGCGTCCCTCTATTTCCAGTAAAACTCCTTCAGTTGTTCTTTGCACCCTATCCATTTAGACGGTCGTAAGAAGTCCTTCGAGAAAATGCTTCATGTTAACATTCTGTAAGGCTGTAGCTGCCTTTTACTGGGCTGAGAATGCTTCCGATGTTTTGCTAGCCCTCTGGATTATCATTCTGGGGTCTGGGTCTTTTCCTTTTGGCTTCAAGTGTCATTGGCAGGAGTGCCTTTTCCCCGTTGTCTTCTTTGGGCATGTTGCTTTTTATGAGGAACCTAATTCATTTTCCGGCTCCACCGCTCATGCTCTTCGCTTTTGCATCCTCTTTCGATAGCAACTCTGAAGCCATGTCGAGCGCTTCCATCTTTCGGGAGAGTTCCCCTGCAATTTTGTTGAAGGATCTAACATCTTCCTCTCTTACGGTTTGCCTCTTACCACATGCGGTTTGGCCAAGGATTCTTAGTACTTTCTTTCTCTCTTCTTTGATTTTGATGTGGAGCTAAGTTTTGCTCTTCAGTGTTTGCCTTCCATTGGCCTCAAGTTCTTTTTTTTAGGTCCGCCATAGAATTTGGGCTTGGATTGGTTTCTTGATCCGTTAGCTGATATAGTGGGAGTGCTGGAGCTCCACTGTTTTAAGGCCGGATCCTTTAGGTTTGGAGCAGATGATGCATCTCCTTCTTTTAATAATTTATTTTAATTCGAAATTATGGACCTACGAACATTAGGAATTATAAAGAGGAAGTTATGATCAGACTAACTTCAGTCCGAATAGGTTCGGCACGTGCATTTTTTCATACAATAAATCTTAGTCCCCTAGTCCGGCTGCGTTCATTTTATCAACGTTCAATATAGTTCTTAGTACTGCAGTGCGTAAATTGGCGTAGTGAGCTCCAACGAATTCCCTGTTTGTCTTTATTTGTAGTTTCTTTTCTGTCTGCTTCATTTTCCGCGTGTCAAACGCCTCAAAGCATCGTGCTAGATATTTAAGCCAAGATTCGCGGAAGCAGCGCTATTTGGTTTTTCCCAGTGCCGGATAGTGACACAGGAGATGCTGAATTTTCTCTGAGACTTTCGGTTCTTGACCCTTTCTAAAGGATTCGCTGGTTAAAAGTCGTTTTGTGGCCTGTGCTACGTTAGAGCAGGGCTTCGACCCAAGTTTTACCCAGCATCCTGACGCTGGCGCTAATCGGGTATGAACTTTGGCCAGAATAAAACCTAAGTACTTATTGTGCCATTTTATACCCACTCTATCGCCGCCCCACATGACTGGATTTTTTTAGGAATCTTTGTGAGAAGTATAAGATCGGTTTTATCGGAGTTGATGTTAAGGCCAACGGTATTCGCTCCCTCATCAAACACTCCCGGATCATACTCGATGAGTTTGCCAAGGGTATGCGGAAACTTGTCATCAGCATAGGCCACAACAGTGAGTCCTTTGCTTTCCAACCTTTCGGGCTCTCGTTAAGTTTTGAGATCAAAATAATGATCTGAAAGTCTTTCGAAAACTTTGTGGAAGAATCAAGTCTGCCTAATTGGCCTGTAGTCTTTCCGCTATGCATGGTTGCTTTTAGCTGCTTTGGGTATAAATACAACCTTAGCGGGAAGTGAATATCTATAAGGATCTTCAACGTTTCCGGGCTGCTTCCCCTCTCCATCTGGCTTGTGACAGGGCGTTTGAAGTAAAATATTTTTATATTATAATAAGTATTATAATATGTATTTCGTGCTAACATAACCTGATAACTAACCATGTGTAACACTATTATTGAAGCCTACACGCTTATAAATAAAATCAGTTTAATTTCAATTCGACTTTTAAGTATATCTGCATCTCATGTTTTAGTTATTAGTTGGGGATGAATAAAAGAATGAGTGTACTACTTTTTTAATCATGAATTGACAATTAATTATTTTGTTAGCCTTCTTTCTGTCTACTTATGCTGGGCATGTGTGATTGAATACCCAAAAAGAGATCATTAACATCAAATGATCTGGCTCCAAATTTAGGGCTGCATTTTTAATTTTATGAATAAAATTTTATGATTTGCTCATCTCGTTGAGTAATGTAGGTAGGATTTCATTTAATTGACACAGGACAAGTATAATAAATCTTTATAATTACGAAAATTTGTCTAACATAAAATCGATTGATTGTTAATTAAATTTGAAAATTGAATTTACACTTAAGTTTTAAGCTTAGCATATATTTTAACGAATTAATTTGGTTATTTATTTTTGATATTATCAATTCCAATTTATTTTTATCAATTTATAAAAAACGCTATTATTTGCGCAAATTATTTTGGGTGCATTTCAAACTGTATGTGCTCTACTCAAGTTTGTGGTTTCACTGAACGTGCACATGATGAAAAAATAATTTCAGTTTTCTTCACACTTAGATCTGTAAATCGTTGCATTTCTTCTTTTGCAATGTATCACAATAATGTACTGACGCTTTAACCAAAATTATCGTGCTAATTTGTACTTTAAATATTTTTATATGTACTATTAAACAAATCTATTGAATATTCATCGAACAAGCCTTTTTTGTATTTGTGGCTTTAAAAAGTTTATTATATGTGATAAATAAATTTTCATACTTCCCCAATACATTTTTTTATAAAGAGATTTTTCGAAAATAAATTGCACGTGATTTCATATCAGACTTAATTTCACATAACTTATTGTATTATCTCCGAACAATTCATACAAACATACGTGAATATGTTGCAATACGTAAACGTCAATTTATGTTAAAAAAAAATGTATGAACCACAAACAGTTTAGACCGTAAATATATAAGAAAAAAAAAACCAAAAACAAAACGTCGATTAGCTAACAATAAAAAAACTACAAAACAGAATAACATAAAAACTTTCATTATTATACTCGTCACATTCGAAAACTACCAAAAATAAATAAATTCACAGCATAAATGACAAATATGACAAATGCAATCATATTTTTATAAATTTATATAAGGATAAAATGAACAAAAAATGATTAATTCGAAAATTTCATTATAATAATATCGAAAACAAAGTTAGTATAAAACATGATTGAAAATTATAAAATAGTATCTGTAATAATATGTGTAATCATCATGCAGAAAAGAAAATGTTTCGCAACTGTCCAACAAAACAAAAGAAAAGTTTCATACTAAGCTGAAAGAAATCATATATGATGAGAATAAATAAGAAAAAATCATACAAACATAATTTTAATGAAAATACATATTTTATAGAATACTGGAGCCAAATAGAATTTCATGACAATTTAAACAAAAAATTAGGCATTGTAATCAAATTATACCCAGAACAAATTTAATTATAAATCTGAAACTCAAAACTTGAATTTGAGATAGATATTTGAGATTTGAAATAGGATGTAAAAGATTAATTCAATACCGGATGATCGCAGATGAGTAAAGGTTCCACGAGAAATATTAACTTTCATGTGAAAGTAATGATGAAAAATAGGGGTTGACATTTCGATTGGCAAAAACCCTTCAATAAGTATGGTTGGATCTATTATTTTAGGAAACGACATTTAAAAAAAATGCATCGATAATTATTACAAAGTTGTTAGCGATTACCGAAATGTTTTTTTATAATATTAATAATTGCAATCAGTAAATTCAGAAATAATATACGTTTACTGAAAATTTCTAATTTCAACTTTATGAACTACATTCATTCAAATTTATGAACTACTGAAAAATATTAGTCCATATTAAGATGATCAAATATTGTTAGCTCCCAAAACCAAACCATTAACATACTATAATACTATTAAACATACTATTTTCGAGTTAAAATCATAATTCCTAATGTTTGCAAGCCAAACTCGAAAATTACGAATACAAAGTCATATTCAAAATATTTTCGTGTTAAATCCATACATTCTTAAGGTATCTATTTCAAATTTCTAATTCAAATCAAAAAAACTTAATTTGAGAAAATTTCCTGCGCGAAATAAAATCGAAAATATAACTTTCCTATAACCTATCGTGTTTTGTTAAGCAACTGGCAATAGTAGCACCATATCCAATATGCAGTTGATACAGTCATACACTTCCGCTGTTATTATTTTTTTCAAAACATACTACCGCGGAACATCCGCTAACACTCCTTCGCCAATGACTTTTTATGTTTGAAAATGCGTTTTCTTTTCAATGGAGCTAAGCATGGAGGAGTATGGTTTTGATTGAGCTTGTTTCCGCCGCATATGTGAAGTAAATCCTGACTTGTCAATGAATATAACTTTTGTCAGTGGATTATCAAATCTAGCTGAGATGTTAATCGCATATTCTTTCCATGGTTCAATGGTGCGTAAATCGTTGATGCGTCCTCTATAACCTCTATCGAAACAAGCTTCAACGTTATTTTAAATGAAAAGTGATGATGTTCATATTGACTCCGATTTGCGGAGGGTTATGTTTAATATCTTTCAGCATGATAGAGGAATTTTTCTCCACGTAGTTTTCTAAATCTGCAAGTACAAGTCTGCAAGACTGTTTGCACTCTTTGTTAGCTTTTTCGTGTGTCGACAGCCTTCGAAGAGTTTTTTTCAGGAAGGTGCAGTTGTTCTTGCACGAATGATACTGGCAGCGCTTTGGTACTTAATTTTGGCACCGGATGCGGCTTCCTTTATAGTTGCTCCAACTTCGTACATATTTAAGGGGAATTCTTTTTGAACATCACTAATCTGATTATAGTACCCTCTCTTCTTAATACTCTGCTGTTGTGATGCTTGCTGGTCCGATTCACTGCAAGGATCAATTTGACTGCAAGATTCTTCGCTTCGTGGTTGATAATCATCAAATGAGAATAATTTAAATAGCTCATGAAACTGGGTTTATTTGGAACTAGTGCTTTTCTTCTCTAAGTGAGCAATCTTGCGTCCACTATATGTCCACTACTTCAGTAGATTGTTTCTAATGCGAGTAGTTTCCATTATTATGAGAGTTTTGAGATACGGGTAGGTCTTACGAATACGGTTGTTTGCGAATTTCTGAATGTCTATGGTATTGTTCGGATGTTAGAGGATCGAGAAAATATAGAATGCATACATTTTGAATATTAGACCTGCGTGCCAGACTTTGTCTAATTCATTGACTACGTCAAATATGTCCAAATCGGTTAGCTTTCTATAGTTAAGCTTTGTACGAAAGTGTTGGTAGAGTTGTTCTTCCGGAAGGATGTTATTTTTGAACACTACTTCCTTTAAACGAAATAGGAAAATGCGTTCTGCCACCTTGGCGATTGAGGAGAGTAGGCTAATTGACCTCCAGGCCTACGGAAAAGTGATGTTTTTGCCGGGTTTCAACAGTATTAGTATGATAGCCCAATGTCATGGTTGTGGATATGTTCTCAGTCAAAAAGTTACGTTGATGATATCTGGCAAAGTCTATAATATGTTGTCTGGTACATCCATAAGACAGAGGTTGTTGATTTGGTCAGCTCCAGGTGATTTACGTCGATTCAGACTAATAACCGGACTCTTCACTTCGTCTAGATTGGTTGACCTTATCAAAGTTGCCTCTCAGGACTCAGAGTTTGTGATTCTCCTAGCAGTACGCTCGACAGCTGATGATAAGTTACATTTAAACTGCAGTTCTAGATAATCAGCAAAAAATTCTCCTTCTCTTGCCAAACCATACTTGAGACCTTGCAATCCGTAAATTGGTGGAATCACTTGTTTGTTTTTCTTCTTGAAATATTTGAACAGTCGCCAAATTGTACTTTCGCTCAGCTCAGTGCTCTCTCTTCAGCTCCCACTGTTTGTGGAACTCGCTTATTTGTCTGTGAGTAGTATTGGTTAGTCGGTTCGTTTCAGCCTAGGGTCACATGTACCTCTAGCTATCGTCCATTTGGTTCCTCCCCCGTATAAGTGTCTTGATTGACTTAGGGAGTTCGCAGGGACTTCGTTCGTCCTTTACCGGAATATTGATCGTGTTGTCCTCTTTTGGCCGTATTATAACATCTGATAGAATTCTACTTTATCTGGCTCTCCTAAGTCGCTGGTTGATTCAGGTGTTTTAATTATTGCTGCTTCTACAAGTGCGACCAGTGTGTGAAGATCTGTCGCCTTTGTGGTTCGTCGATGAAGATATTATCAATGCGAAAGAGCACTGGCTTATGGTCTGATAGAAGCTACTCGAGCACATTCATATACACGTTTTGGTTGATTCCTTGTGAAAGCCCTATATCAAGGGCATTACTGTCCCTGTAATCAAAATGTATTGGCTCATCGGGGGTATGCAGGGATGTTTGTGATACTGTGAATAACTCTTATAGCTCGGTTCCGGCTCGGTTACTTCTCACAGTTCACTCTCACAGAGATCTCCCACGAGGAAGATTGCACCCTCGTGATTGAAGAGTGCATGAAGATCTTGTGCGAAGCCCTATGCAATAGGAAGTCTATATATCGATATCGCGATAGACTCGAGAAAGCCTGTTTGTACCTTTATGACGATGGCATCTGTACTTCTGAGGAGGGGAGTTACGATGGAATGATATGTTATGGTCTTTTTCACAAGGATTGGAGCACCTCCTCCCCTAGCAGTACTCCTATCGTTCTTATATAGGATTTAATTGCGGATTCAAAGATGGTTCTCTAGTTTGAGGAATGTTTCCTGCAGGAGCATGATGTTAACTTTGAAATCAATCAACAATTAGATCAGCTCGCTTTTTTTATTTAACAGGGAATTCGCATTCCACGTGAAAGTCGATATGGAGTATGTTGGTTGGTTGGTTTGGGCCGCGAACATGCCTTGGACCACTTTGCCCATAATGCCTTTCATTATTGAATATAATTGTTCTTACATGATAGCCAAAAAAAAATGGCCCATGTGTTCCGGGTTGTTTGGCATGTTTAGATTAGCTGAGTTAGCCTTGAAGTCGACGAATCACAATATTTAGTCTCTTGTTTTCAGGGAGGAGACCCAAAGATCCGTGAAAAGCCTAGGTATTTTTCTATGGTCGTGGGTATACTCGCTTACCATATAATCACACACGACCTTCTCGGAAGAACGCTTGCACAGGAATCATTTAAATAATGAAAATAATCTCATTTTTATAAGGAAATCACATTTAGCTAACGAATTTCATTTATATGAATCGTAACAGAATAGTAATATGATAGCATATTTCACATGTGGCACAGCTTTAATGGGCCTTTTGACATATGAGTAATTCTATACGGCGCTTGCTCATTGTTTTCGTTTCACATATGAGTAATTTCGTAACTTTGTTTGTGTTAGTGTCCTTTCTGACTGTTACGTTTAATGTTTCATTTAATCTTATTATTTTGTGTAGTATTAGAAGTATGTAGACTATTTACAAGTAATCTTGTTAATAAATGAATGAACGTGCAAAATAAAGGCTAGCCAACTCTTCCTCTCAAATTCAAATCTTTGACTGTGTGTGCGTGTTAGTTACCATTTGCCACCGATATTTCGGTCGACAAAATTTAGTCTTTTGAATCTGATTTGAAAATATTTTTAATTTGATTCATAATTTTTTTCAAATTGGTTCACACTTGCGAATTTGTTTTGAAAAATAATGAATTAAACTCGAAAATATTATGAATTTGACACGAAAATGATATATATCCCTTATATTCCGGCTGTACAATTCAAAATGGAATCATATAAGCATCAATGCCATTACATTAATGTCATGCACACTTATTCCAAATGAAAATTTAATCAATCTAGACACGATGAGAAACCAATTTATTAAATGTTAGAAACGATCAAAAGAATGCGACAAACAATATATGTAACAATATGATAATTCTAATCGATAGCAACAACTAAGCAAAATAATTTTCTATCTTAATCGTAGTATATATGTATTTCGCATTAGACAAGATGTGGACATTTATATTCGGCCAGCATGACGATTATTGCCAGCAGATGAATGAAACGTGCAATGAATATTCTGTGAAAGATAATAGTAGTGATTGCTTTACTCGTATTACATTGAATAGACAACCTAGAATGACATTTTGAAATCAACCGGAGAGAAAATGAAAAAACAAAACAAAATCTATGATATTTTTAATTTTTAAATCGACGGAATGACTTTATGATTGAAATAATAGAGAGAAACGCATTTGATTGTACATATTTTTTGCAAAAACAAACGAAAATGGATAAAAACAAACGAAAATGGAACAACAAACTGATAAACCTAAATATTATAGTCACCACCATGCATGTGTAGGAAAACATGAAAATTTCAAGTAAATAAAAAATCACAAACAAAATAGTTATTTACGTAATCAATTTTACTACTACAACTTTGAAAAAAAAACAATATGAAATGAAAAACTAAGCTTTGAAATTAGCTACAAAAAGTCGGAACAGTCTAAATGAAATAGAATGTGTATGCGTCAAATTGATATGAAACAAAACAAAAAAAATATCTATATGTATGATGTAAACGCATATTTAAACAATATGTACAAATATATTTAACAATTTTTTAATCAATTTTTACCTAGAAAGTACAAAACTTGATAAAAAGATGATATAATATGAAGTTAATAGTTAAGAATGAAAGAACAAAAGATAAATTTCTAGCCTATCCGATGAATTAAATCGATAGAATGAAAATTTTGGAAAAATAAAAGAACGAAGCATTGAAATGAAATCAAGTTGTTTGATTTTGGTTTTTTTTGTAGAGTTTTAGGTCAGATGTAATGAAATTGATTTTCACATGTGTAAGTATTATAAAAAGTGTATATTTAGAATAAAATTATTTGGATTGTTCACAGCAAATTTTACTTGCTGAAATAACGCACACAGCATCGACGGTTGCTTTTGACGAAACGCTATCTGTCAGTTCAATTTTGAGCCACTCTTTCGAGTCTTTGAGCCTAAATATGAGCATTAACGGTGTGAGTAGTTTTGCGTTTTTTCAGCATCCAGCACATAATTGAAGTAACTCCACAAGAAGCAATCTAAATGCTAAATTCACCGACCCATTTGTGTTGAATCGAGTCGATTATTTTCTTGGTTCCATGGGCTGTATGGCATGTAATACCATTCTGCTGGAACAGCATAATCTTTGGATTAATGTTGACCATACTTTCGAAGAACTAATCACTGATCCTTTGTGCAGCGATCTTGGAGTAGCTTTACTTATATTTTAAATTTAAACGTAAAGTATGTTTACATTTAAATATCTATCACATTGCCGTTAATAAAGATTCTTTATTGACCGTAGGACAGACTTTCGATTACTGCAGTGAGTCTAGTGTATTTGATTTGTCCATCAGAATTACATCATACACAAACTTGGTGTGCACCTGCATTTCTCGACTTCACAAAACTCACTACTGACAACCTCTCTAGTTCTTTCAATTATCAAAGTAATGGCAATTTACTGGTGATACCAAGGAATTACTGGACACCACTTTTTGGCTTGGTGATATACTCGCCAAACCTTTCACCAGAAAACCTAGTCCGAACTTTTAACGAATAACGACAACCTAAATTCCAAACATTGTAAAATGTCTTTCCTCCTTTGCCCTAGATGGCATTATCTGCTTCACGGAAACCTAGACGAAACATCAGACGATATTAACAGTATTACATTTTTTTCTATGCACCAGGTATTCCGAATATATCTTATTTGGTTTATTTCTGACAAATCGCAAGGTGGAGGAGTATTAGTTACCCTACGCCAACCACTTCATGGAGCAATCTGTCGTGATCTTCATCCTTCTCCTCCTGTTGAATGTGTGATGTTTCATACTTGTTTTCCTAAAAACCTTCACCTTACAGTCCTCTATAGTACTTTCGTCTTTCCTTTCACGGCTTAGCATATTGAATTGTTATATTCTCGACCATATCCGCTCTAATATTCCTTCTCCTGACATATCTGTACCTAGCGTGCCCCTTCCCTTTGTTTTAACAGACCCTCAACACCCTCCTCTCTCTCTCTATGTACCGCTGATATACGCTTCGAAGAAGTTTGGAGGCATCCATTTTTTTATCACTAAACCATTTTGATTATACATTTGTTCTTTGAAGAAAAATACTCCCATTCCGGGCCATGTTATGTTCAATGACTCTACCTCTTCAACTCCGCAGGATGTATATGATTTATTTTGGCAAACTACTTTTCCTCCTTTCTTCAATACTTCCTCTCTTTATCCTTTTTAATTTGAGCATATCATTCGGTGTTTTCCTTCGACCTAGAAACTTCTTCAGTTTTCAAAGCTGTTCTGTTTCTTCCGTCTGTATTTATCGTAAGCTTCTTCTATCTTCTTTAGAATGTATCCCATGTTTCCTCCTATCCGTTCTCTTGTAAGAGGTAAGACTAATTTGACTAACCCCATCTTTGTCATAAGCTGGTTTTGCCTTAGGTCGTCAAGAACAAGTAGACGTACCGTACACAGCAATTATAAAAGCCTTCAACACTGTCAATCACAGATTGTTGCTATATACAGTATTTCCGGTTCACTCCTTTCTTGGTTATCTTCCTACGTGATTGATCATGTGAGTAAAGTTACAGCTAATAACCTTTCCTTTTCACTTTTCATCCTTCTTCTGGTGCTCTACAAGGATCCTTAGTCTATTACTCTCCTTGACTTTTATCAATGGTAATTTTATCTTGTTTAATGACTGTAATGCTCATCAAAATGATATTTGTGCGCTTCTCAATTGGAGTAATGCCCTTGAATGTTAGCAAATGTAAACAAATAATTTTTCCTCTCAACTCCTCTCCTATTTCGTTGTCTTATTCATTTTCCAACAACTATCTGTCATCGGAGAGACGATGGGTGGGGCTTTTAATCCTAAATTAAAATTTAATCTTTATGTTGGGGAAGTCACCGCTAAAGGCTTCGTTCTGCCTCTAAGTTTGTTAGCGAACGTATACGTGTTCGTCTTTTTCTAATGTTAATTCGGTATGTCCTAAAATATGCGTATAACGTGTGGTCTCCATGTTTACGATGAGGTCATCAAGGTCATCGAGTGTGTGCAGCGAAGGTTCACACACTCTTTTTTCTTTAAATTTAATATCCCTTACTCCTCGTATGTTATCCGTCTTTGCTTTCTTTATTTCCTTGGAGCCACGCTGGCTGCCCCTTGACGAATGTTTCCTGTTCAAATCTCAGTGAGGAATGATATTTGATCCGAGGTCTCAGGGAGCCTTCACTGTTCTGTTCGCGTGTACAAATCTGTATATCTCTTCCCCTTCGTCAGAATTCCTAGGCGTCATAATGAATTTGTGCTGCCACAATCGTTCTTTTCATTTAAAATACGTCCGAAATAATTTATACTCGACCGCGTTGGAGTGATGGATTTTTGAATCGTGTAATCTTTTGTAATACACCAAGGTTTTTTTTTTTTTTACTTCATTACCATGATTGAAGTTTGAATTCTGCTTTTATGAATTTTGTAAATAAATAAATAAATTTCCACATTTTCTGTCCACTTACAATGTACACAAATTATTTTTCCGTGTGTCCTTCGTAATTCTATTTATTTGAAATTCAAATTAATTTTAAATACTCCCGGACATTCAAACGAAGACTAAAAGTACGGCCAATCTCACTGCATCAAAACAGGTGGGAAGGTATTACTCGTGCATCGTACGTGCAAAATATCGCAAGAACTGCAAGCGAAAAATATCAGAGATCAAAGCGCCCGTACAGAACGAACTGCAAGATTCGATGTGGTTGCGGTATATTCTCCACTTTTCCATGATGTGGAACAGACGTGTATGCCAGGATTGGTCTCTGATTTTGTGTTATTTTTTTTTACTGTTGCGCCACACGGACAGAACACGATGCACAGATTTGATTAGGCGACCAGAAAGAAATGCAATTTGCAATAGTTATTCGTGAAGCAGAGGTAAAAGAGTATCTCATTTTGCGACCCGACTATCTTAAAATTTTCTTGAATTGCTTGAATTGTTGCATTCGTTCCGGCACTCGAACATAACGTGCATACTAGATTTCTGTTGTTTTAATTTTTTCGGGCAAACAAAAGGCAGATTGCTTATAAATTTCATGCAGGTGAAGTTGAACTGGTGAGTAGATAAATATTTCGGGAAAAAGGGATTGATTTGATGAATAATTCATGTTTAACTGTATGGATTTGGGCAATTTATTTGCCTTCAAACAGTATATATCATCTAACTATTCTATTATGTATTTGTCAACCATAGGATAGTTGGTTGATAAGAATTATGGGTGTTTGCAGCTTTGAGAATTTTTCTTATGAACTTGCTTCTTGCTCTGGATATATTATGTATCAATATGGGCTACAATTATTTTTTTATGACTGCGAATGGAAGTAAAATGTTTTTGATATACTTTTCAGTAGTCTGCTCTTAAAGGAAATTTGTAAGGTAAGTCTTAAAAAGACTTACTATTTAAATCTCAGAATTCGCATTTTTGCTTATATGAGCGATGAAATAATTTCTTTTAAATATATGACGGTTTAACGTTAACGAACCATTTTTCTTTACAAAGTTGATAATGAATATAGTTTTTCAATTCAAAATTTAACGTATGGATCATATAGAAGTATAATCTACTAAATTTTATTGGTTTGACATGAATGTGTTATTTTCTTCGCACCATAATGATTTCAGGCATCTCATGGATTAAAAATGGAATTATTTTTAGGACATAGGATAAGATTTATTCCAACTTTGATTTTTCACATGATATAAATAAGATTTACATTGGAAATACTTTCTATAGTAAAAAGTTTGGATTCAAATTCATTATTCGAAAGATAATTAATGGCTGTTAGCTTTGGGCTAAATAATGTTGATCTCGTTTATTTATTTAAAGCGAAAGTTTTCTGATTTTTTTTTTCAATTTATGGGGATCAATTATGTTTTTACCAAGAGCGTTTATTCGCTATAACAAAATTAAAGTCTTTTAATAGAAGCCGTCTTCTTGCTTTTATTGAACCAAAATATATTAACAGTCACAGTGTCGTGCATCCAACCACGTTTACATTGTACTGTCAGTGTCGTGTATAAACACACACTTATATTGCATTATCAGTAAAAGCTATATTCAATAAATAGCTGTCAATATCAATAGCTCATGTAAGCGTTTAAGTCCATCACATCACAAAAACGACATAAACTCATGTCTCATCTGTAGTTTACTTATGTAAAATCAATTATCAATTAAGGTTAGTTACATACAGACACGGACGAGACAATAAGAGAACATTCAATGAAGTTAGGCGTGATCATCTTTTCGAGTGCCTTCTTTGACAAAGAATGCCTTGTTCATCGCCTTGACTTTGAAAACATCCGCAACAATGATTCGGTCTCGTACTTCATCAAACATTCCCTAGCTCCTTTATTTAATGATTCTTACAAGATAGATTCATTTGCCAATTCAAGTGCATGCCAATGTACAATGGAGTATCTAAAAATACATACCAGGAATGCAGGACGGAGTAGGATTTACCTGGAACACAATAAACGCACAATTTGTCGCGCCCGTTTACGAAACACCACTTTATCACAAAAACACAGCACTAACGCGAATACCCTTCAAGGAACACACAAATTGCCATATTTTTTCATTTTTCCGCGACGAGAAATGAAAAACGCGCGAAATCCACGAGATGTAACCAACACTACTAGCCTCACCTGTCTAATGCCTGTCACATTTTCCTGCAAGTTCATTTCACCGGCCGATCCACAAGTGGCGTTGAATACGCTAGCGGAATGCAAGGGTTTAAATTTATCGAGAGCTGATCTAATTTAGTATGCTCTACAATTGAATGTTTTATGCATAAATGAGGCTTTCTGAAGGATTTTCTCGAAACAGAAACCCAAAAATGCATTTTCATAATAAATCTGACCTTACATTCGAATAAAATTTCCATGTACTTTTGTTTTTGTTGGGTGTAAAGCCATGCTACGGCTACGGGATGAGGGACTCCTACCACGAGTTCGTTGCACTGGTTTATATGTCTATGATACAAGTAAATGCCCAAGGTTGCATTTACACTTGCCGATTCAACTCGAGTTTTTAGATGGCGGGGGTGGAGCGGAAAGAGTCGAGTACGTCGGTCGAATTTTTTGACGTTTTTCTTATGCTCATTCTTATTTTTATGAAAACCTTTGACATAAGCATAAGGAAATCGTCAAAAATTGCGATCAACGTATTCGATCCCTTCCGCTTCATCCCCGCCATCTAAAAGCTCAAGTTAAATCGGTAAATGTGAACGCAGTCTTGGGCATATACCAATACCATTTCAACAGGTTCGTGGTAGGAGTCCATGGGCCCGTACCCAACAAAAACAAAAGTACACGAAAAAGTAACTCGAATCGAAGATCAGAAGACACTTTGGAGTTCCAGTTTTGAGGAAATTTGCAAAAAAGCCTCATTTATGGATAAAACATTCAATTATAGTGCATACTAAATTAGATCAGCTCTCGATAAATTTAAACTATTGCATTCCACTAACGTATTTAGCGCCCCTTGTGGATCGGCCGGGGAAATACACTTGCTACAAAATATGACATATACACACAGGCGAGTCAACCAGTGTTGGTTACGTCTCGCAGATTTCGCGCGTTTTTCTCTTCTCGTCGCGAAAAAGTGAACAAATTTGGCAATTGTAGTGTTCCTGTAAGGATTTACGGGTTCGTGCTGTGTTCCTTGTGCGGTGTTTCTCGTGATAAAGTGAAGTTTAGATTACGGGCACGATAAGTGATGTGGGGAAAGCGTTCAGTGTTTCGTGAATATCAAGCCACCTCAAGAATTTTAAGATTGATCGCGAAGTTTCCAAAGTGACAGAGATAGGGATATGCACAGATTTCTTGGAAGAGATCATACCTAACCAATAAACATATGCTTGGATTGCGACAAAGGCTGCGTAAACATTTCGGATATCGTGTACCAGGTAAATTTTACTCTGTCTTTTATTTCCTATATGGCCCCTGCTCATGGGGATTTGGTTGCCAACGTGGTTGCAGGTATATAATACCTACGTACAAATTAGGTCTGAAACTAACTCACAGACAGTTCGATTGGTCGCATTTATAGCATATCTGCAACCAAGTCGACGACCAGATCTTCGTGTATAATTCTGGCATTAGTTCCAGAAGTATTTAGTTTGAGATACTTTACAGTACATTGCATACACTTGACTTTTTACAAATGAATCTTAAGAATCATAAATAAATAAAAGAGCAGGCGGGTGTTTGGTGACTTCAATGCATCCAACTGGCTGTTTCTAGTGGCTTATCAAAGTATATTGGGAATGTAATAGAATACATTGTTCGTGGAACCTTTAAATGGTTTTCTAAATCGCGAGTTAAATGAACTACAAGAGAGTTTCCCAGACTATACATGATGATCATAATCTGTTTCAAATAGTGAGGGCCTGTAAAACTCGATGGTTTGGAAAATCGCATTTGTTAAGAGTGTTAAAAATGTTGAAATTTTTTTGTTTTGTTTTCTTCTCTTTTTAATTTTGTCGTTGATCGAACGTTTTTGTTGTTTTCCTTATGCTTATTTTATTCTCATTTTAGTGAAAGCTTTTGATGTAAGTACCTATAAGGAATACGTCAGAAATTTCGATCAACATCGTAGACAACCTTGTCTGCTTTACCCCCGCCCTCTAAAAGCTTGAGTTGAATCGGCAAAATCTCCAACCAGTGCAACGAGCTCATGGTAGGAGTCCATGGCCCCGTAGCATAGCATGGCTTTATACCCAACAAAAAAAGTACAAGAAAAAATTATTTGAATCGAAGGTCAAATTTATTGGGAAAAACACTTTACAGTTCCATATTTGAGAAAATTTGCTAAAAAGCCTGTTTTATCGACACAACATTCAATTATAGTGCATACTAAATTAGATCAGCTCTCGATAAATTTAAACTATTGCATTCCACTAACGTATTTAGCGCCCCTTGTGGATCGGCCGGTGAAATGCACTTGATAGAAAATATGACAGGTACATACAGGCGAGTCTGGCAGTGTTGGTTACGTCTCGTGGGTTTCGCGCGTTTTTGTCTCCTCATCGCGGAAAAGTGTAAAAATTTAGCAATTTTTGTGATCCATTAAGCATTTTCGGGACTGTGCTTTGTTCCTTGTGCCGTGTTTCTCGTGATAAAGTGGAGTTTAGATTACGATAAGTGATGTGTTAGTTTTGTTTCCGAAGATGTAGGAAAGGGGTCAGTGTGCTCATGAATATGATACTCCCAAAGAACTTTAAGATTGATCGGGAATTTTTCAAAGTGACAGCGGTAGGCATATGAATAGATTTTTCGGAATAAATCAAAATCAATAATCATATGCTTGGATTGTGACAATGGTACCAGGTAAATCTTACTCTGTCCTGCATTTCTTATATGGCCCCTGAGCACGGGGTTTTGATCGTCGACTTGGTTGCAGGTGTGCAATATCTGCGAACAAATTAGATCTGGAACTGGTCCACAGACAGTTCAATTGGTCGCAGATACAGCATATCTGCAATCAAGTCGACGACCAGATATCTGGCAAGTTGTATGAGATACTTCATAGCACATTGTATGCACTTAAAGTTGGGCAAATGATTTTCAAAGATCATTATTAATCAAGCGGAGCAGCTTTTTGATGAAGTATGGGATCTGTCATAATGATAATCGTCTGCTTTTCAGGCTACGAGGCACAAAGGGCTGTTTAGACACACGTTCTAGAATTTTTATTTACACAAGACGAATTAATAGAAGGCGGGAGTGAAGTGAAAGATGGCGTGTGTGTTGATTTGTACTTGGACTATAAAAACTAGTCTAAAACTAAATAAATATGCTTGGATGCATGTCTGAACAGCTCTTAAACGGTATCTGTAGCTAAAGTTAGGTGAATTCTGGTGATTCGATTTTTCTAGCTTTCTCAGGGTCCAAAAGAAAAGTTGGTGTTTTAATTCAGCTTTTTCAATTTAAATATTTGCCTGCATATGCATTATACATGCGATATAGCCAAACGTAGTTCATGAATTGAGAACAAGGTGATGCATTGCACATGTTTATCACTATCCCGTTCTCGCGCTGGTGATAACTGTGAGTGGTTTGCGTTTAATAATAACTTCAAGGAGGCGTTTAATAACAACTTCAAGGAGGCCGTTGGGGGTGTTGATGGAGCGATATTGCTATTTTGATCATGAGGATCGATAAGTAGGACTGTACTTTTGAATGTCCTTAAAAATGTCGAAGAGAAAACTATTGTGGAAATCACAACAGTACAAAAAATTAATAGCTTACTTTTCCGGAAAGGAAATTCACTCACAAGAACGGTTCATTTAGAGTGGAACACTCTAGCTAGCTGGTCATTTTTCGATATGCGAACTATCTCATGTCTACAATCTTTCGTCTAACTAGAGAAGGTCAATTCTTCGTCTTTCCCATCGTTATTAAAAATTTTAAGACCTTAAAAATCACGTTTAACTTGCACTGAATGCAACTGGTTTTTCAAACTGATGATAACGAATTTGAACGTAATTCTGGTTATAGTACAATACAGTGTAGGTATAGTACAATACAGTTTTTAATTGTAATTCCGCTCGAAGTCTTAGATTTTCCAGAACTTTACAGGACTCTTCCAGGACTTTGTGTCGGCTAAAAAATTTGTTATATGGAAAGATTCATTGACAAATTGGTTTTTTAGTATTATATTATATGCAGCTGTACATTCTGACAAATAAGATTCGGAAATTATCAAATAAAGCAGAAAATGTCAGTTGTTGATCCAATTTATTGAGTCTCCTTCAAAATAGGCTTCATTTGAAGCGGTACACTTCTTACAATGAACAATTGAATCATCGATACATTTTATTGAATCGACATTCCGAGACGGCTTTGAGTTTCTTCAGCGACTTCGTCTTTCCGGCTTTAATGGAGTTAAAACGAGTCTCTCGGAGCGACAATTAAGCTCTGCGGACATGAAATGAAATATGTATGAATATAGTAGTTGGTCGATGATATTCGCGGCGTTTTTATTCAATATTTCAGTCACAATAAAAGCTTTGTGCGGTTTCAAAC
This sequence comes from Nemotelus pantherinus, assembly GCA_963978885.1. Taxonomy (NCBI): domain Eukaryota; kingdom Metazoa; phylum Arthropoda; class Insecta; order Diptera; family Stratiomyidae; genus Nemotelus; species Nemotelus pantherinus. Next base: position 9,975,221 of record OZ022266.1, read on the forward strand.
GCCTCATGATACCCAAATGATATTGTTCACTCACTATTTCAAAAACCTAATGGGGTCAAGCCACACGAACGAGACGGCCAGTTGACAGCACCATTTCTTGAAGTTATTCGACTCTCAAATTTCGACTTGAATAAGTCGATTGTTTGGCCAGATTTGTGACATATGGCACCATCTTGTTGAAACCACATGCCAACCAGGTTGTTTTCTTCTAATTTATGTGAAAAAGAACCGGTTAACATGGCACGGCAATGCTCACCATTGACCGTGACTGGGTTGCTTTAATCCTTAAAAAAAGTACGGACCAATGATACCAACAGCATGTAAACCGCACCGAACAGTCAATTTTTGTGGATGCAATGGAATTTCGTGAATGGATTCGGGATGCTCACTTGACCAAATTAGGTAATTTTGCTTACTTTGATGAATCCGTTAAGCCAAAAATGTGCTTCGTCGCTTAGTATGATTTTGCGGAAAAATCAGGATTGGCATCGAGCATGTTTAATGCCCTTTCACTGAAGTTACGTCGCTGTTGGTGATCTTGCGGCTTTAGTTCTTGTGTCAGTGCGATCTTGTTGGCACGTGAGCCCAAATCCTTACGTAAAATTCACCACAAACTGGTTTGGGCAATACCTCATCTCTGGAAACGGCGAAGAATTGACATATTTTGGTTTCGTTTCACACCTTCACGTACACTTTTTTGTTTTACTGGTATGACAACATTATGAAGTGTAAATGTTGATTCAAATTTTTGCACTAAACGTTCAATTGTTCGTTTATCTGAGCGATTACGACAACCGTAAATTCGACGTAATGTGGATAAAGCTGATGTAACAGAATGCGGATTTTGGATAGTAAATTTTCGCTATCTCTAATGGGCCATTTACATTGGCGTCCATGCGTCCACGCGTCCATGCGATCTAGCGTGTTTTGCTTACACGAGTCAATTTGGTTTTGTTTATATAGGCGGGTCTAAAGCGAAGGAGGTGGAGTATGCTGATTCATGTACAATAATTTTAAAATGATTTTTTTCGCTCAGTGGCATGTGTGGATGATTGGTTGGTGATCATTTAAAGATATGTTTTGTGGATGATTATTTTCTTATATAATGATGTGGATAATATATATTTTGCATCCTTACGTGCATGACTATTACGAAAACAAATTGAATGCATCTGAATATCTAGACACAAACATATATATGTAGGTATATATACTCATATGGATAAATACATACAACTTTCTGTTACCAATATATTTGTACGGAGCAAAAAAACATCATTATGAGCGTGTAAAATCTATCCACTTATCGCCTTAGCCCCGCCTTCAAAAAACTGGATATGAGTTGACTTGACTCATGAACCAAGAAGACAAGATCACGACATGCGCATGTCAACACCCTTTTTGTGACGTAAACTGCGCCAGCACGCCCACAAACCATTCCGAAATGACCTGTTTTGTAGGTGAATCAGGGTATTGTTTTTTGGTTGGCTACATTCGGCTAAAGACTTGAAAACATAATCGTCTTTATTTTATAATTCATTAACGGATTATTTATGACTGCAAAATATCGATAGATTTTTCATTCACGTATTACTGTAAGGAAATACAACACTCACATTTTTCAAAGCATCATTAAAATTACCATACATACTACATTTTGAACAAACCCTATTTTTCACAATATTTCTCCCTCTTCGCCACTATATGCTACATCATATATTACAACTTGAACGTCGCTAAATTAAATCATTCGCAGAACAAGACGAGTTTGAAATTTGCCATACCATCATCTTCGGATGCATGTATTTTTTCTTTTCGCCACATTTTTCTTGGTCCACCGCTCTCTGCTACGTGACGTAAACTGCGCCAGGCGGGATATGCGCAGAACATGACGAGTTTTGAACTCGCATTGTCGTGATCTCTAGTATTTGGTTCATGGACTTGACTCGTGTAATCTAAAAACGCTTGGACGCGCGGACGCATGGACGCTTGTCTAAATGGCCCATAATCGTTGCTGAAGCATATGTAGGTACATCTATTCACTATTGAAAATGGCAAACCTTCAACTATTCAACGTTAAAAAAGTGACAGAAATGTCATTACATGACAGGGAAATTTCAGCAAAAAAGTGTGGCGGCCTTAATGGAAAACCCTATACATTGAACCAAATCTCATCATCCTTTATTATACTATATTTCGAATATTCGATATAAACGAATATTCGATGAATCTGGCATCCAAATCCACTCGTCTACGATGCTCCATTTGAAGAAAATTGAAGTTTTCTGGAACGCGTCTCATGCCCCAAATATCAAACAAAATAGTCCGAGCGAATACACGAGAAACTAGCCCTTTGAGACTGAAACGACCATTATGAAGCACCAATTTCTTAGCTTTATCAACATTTTTCTCCTTATTCGAGGCAAATGTTCAACGGCCTCACGACTTTCTTTGAACGCTTTGCACCATGCAAATGCTCTTGGTTTGGATATGATACACTTGCCATGATTTGCAAACTTTTCAGAATTTCGTTCGCAACACAAAATTTCAAACAAAATTATTGGTCAATATATTTTTCTGTAGTAAAAATCGTCCAGACACTATTGAAAACCAATTTCTGCTTTTAGATTTTTTGAATAAAATAACAGAATAAACTAAATGACCGTGATCAAAACCAGTGTCGTAGTGGATTGTAATGCTACCAAGCTACGACAAATAAAAACATTAAAAAAATTAGACTCTTTCCCGAAAATTATTTGCCAGAGTGTATTTATTCGGTGCACTCAGAAAAATGTCATTTAATAGAATCAAATTTAAATCAAAAGTGGAAATCACTTTGAAATAAAAAGCGAATCATAATAGATTCCACTTTATTATAAAAATTTTATTTTCAAATCAAAATTTTTCATCATTGAATTAAAAAGAAACGTATATGGAGCCAAATCATATTTGAAAATTTTTGAATCAAAAATGTTCAAATATGATTTGGCGCCATATACATTTTCTTTTTAATTCAATGATGAAAAATTTTGATTTGAAAAGAAAATTTTTATAATAAAGTGGAATTCAAATAAGATTCGCTTTTTATTTCAAGGTGATTTCAACTTTTGATTTAACGTGATTCTAAAAAAGTCTTAAGGGGTGAAATTTTTCTGAGTGTACCTGCGGCGTAAACAAAACATCCAAAATCACATTTTCGGACGGAAATTTATTAATTCCTAATATTAAATAAAATAGACAAATATCATTAGCACGATAAACGTCTTAACGGCGAAAATTCATCAAAATTGCTCTCGCTAACTGCTACTCTAAAATAACTCAACTACACTTTTGTCAACGTAATATTATATGTATAAGCTTTTTCGGTTTGGAAAATCATTGATTTTTAGCTTTGTCACTTTTAACTTTGTAAATTTATATGTTATTTACACCTTGTGCTACTGAATGTAACGCTGCTGAAAAGTGCAGAGCATTCTGTATGCTCTAAGCAGTTGGGATTCTCCTGCAAGTGATCTATAAATCAAATAAAATAAAAGAAATAATTGCATTCATTATATACTCTATATATTCTCCTCTGGATATTGAATAACTGCTCAATCGTCCACTTCATTGCATCCCACTTCCACCCATTTCGAAAATATCTGCTCAACTATTAATTTTCGCAAGTTACTAACCCTTTTCCAATTCACCAACCACAGCTGCGAAAACGAAAGTGAAACAGATTCGTTGGTCCGAGGCCGCCTCCTCATAGTCAAATGACAGTCCGGAATGGATTATGTCGATGTACGTGACCATTCACAAGAGCCGTAAGCTCACCACTCGCTGCTCGACTTCGAATGGCAATCGTTCATTGGACGTAAGGCATGCTGTGAGTTCTGGGCGCCTGTTGAAATCTGTGCATCGCGTGCCGTCCGTGGTTCGCTTCACGACACGCTTAACCGCAAGCGCTACGCCACGGCCACTGACTGTGTTCAGGGGCTGTGTGCGCTGAGTGGCCGTGGCGGCACGACACGCGCCGCAATTGTTCACACAATCGACAGACAGTGAGCCGTTGTAGATGACGACGGCGGCGGCTGGTGCCCCGACCACATATTCCACCGATTCCACCCAACCCGAAACGAGCAAATCTGTGTAGGCCAGCGTCAATGCGTTCGAATCACGTTGCCGGTGTCATTATCGCCATTCTATGAACTCAGGTGAGAAATCGTAATTGACAATGGGTGCTCTATTTGTAGGGGCTGCCATTCGCAATTCTAATGCATTAGAACGATTTGGTGGAAAAACTCAAAATAAGGTACTTAAACTTGATCTAGTACTATCAACTACGTTTTGGCAACAACTATGTTTAGGTTACAAGTAGCATGAATATTCATATCAACATAGAGCGTCATAACATGTTGCATTCAACATTATTCTACCTACTGGAGGAGGATTCTCAGTTTTGAGCGATGTTGCTGATTTAAGATGTTGCTGATTTATGATATTGAGAGGACTATGTACCTATAGAAATATGAAATGACTATGAATTGATTTTACGCAAATAAATATTCAGAATATTGATTTAAGTGCACATAATAAAATATGGCACGCCATTAAAAAATATTAAATACTTTCTAACTCATTTATATACTGACTATTTATTTATTATTTACTAATATAAAGCATGCTGGCAGCACTCAAAATCGCTATAATCATCGTCCACACAGGAGCACCGAGATTATCATGCCAATCATTTCGAACCGCCTTTTACTCTCTTGATCTCGACGGACTGTTGCTGATCTCCCGTCCCCTCTGGACAACTTTTCTCGACAATCGTACGTTCAATTTAACATTTCGTACGTACTGCGTTTTATACACTTTCCGGGTCCCCGTGTACATGATTCCACTGCTGTTGTGCGGAGGAGTATCGAACGTGAACGTTCCCATAGCCATCATAATATCATATCGTCAAGGTGGATTCAAACTCAGCCGCCGTCGATGGTTGTGAGGAGCAATGAAATCTGAAGGAGATTCCGCACGGAACGATGGCGTGGCGTTCCGTTAGTCAGCTTTGTAGTAGCAGGTGGGCGTTCGGCGTTTCCTTGTAACGGACTGGGTGAAAGAATGAAAGCGGAGCGAATACCGAAGCGCCGAACGCGGACCAGGAAAAACGAGGCCCCGCCAAAAGAGTTTTGCTTCCCTCTTTTCTGCCAGGCGCGCAGAACGTGTAGCAGTGCTGTGTACGTGCCAAGTTGCACTGTCGTTTCATGATAGGCGTCACGTGTTCCGTTCGCGAGCAGCGTAAGTTTGTGTTGGACTAAAAATGCGTATACGGACAGCGGATCGAACGCTCGGGCGCTGTGGTGTGTGTGGTATGGTAGGCGTGTGCGAGGAAGTGGAAACGCAAAAAGTGAGACTGAGTGGATTTCCCCGAAATTTGTACGGAACAAGTGGTGTCGTTGCAGCGGACAGGGCTTCGAATGTTGCTGCCGCCGCTGGTTCTGATTCGGTCGGAATGAACACACTTGGACTGTGCTGTGTCGTTTGGCAACCGTTTGTAAATGAACATGTGCTCGGGAACGGAGTGAGGAGATGATGAGATTGGCCGGCCGGCATGTCCAGGGATTGTGTGTGTTCTCCACCTCCGCTGTAGTACGGTGTTCTTCTAATCGGAGAAAATGTTTGACTTCGATAGGGGACTTCGGGGTATTGCATCGATGGCAGTGAAAGCCGGCCTTGTTCGTTCGATTCGTATAGGGGGCGTAGGGGTTTATCGTCGGCCGCGGCAGGAGCTCTGGTCCATGCTTAGGGGCGCCGCCAATAAGTGAAATTGAATTAAGAGGGGCGGGTGCATAGGCTAAACAAACTCCCGTCATTTTGCTAATTTGATGAATATTGATTAGGCGAGCAGAACTAAGAGTCTGCAACATTCGCTGTGAAAGAAATTATCATAGGTCTGGGCGAGACACGACGGAGTCTGTTGTGATTGAATTCCGTGAATCCCAGGTGTTTGAGCTGGGTTTTTTTCGGTGAGATTAATTTGCACCCATAGTAGTTTCCAAGTCTGAAAGAGAAAATACAAAGAAAACGGAATATCGAATAGTGTGCTTTAAGCTGTTTTGCGTTGAAAAACGGTATGGATCGATATACCTATGATGCTGCTGAATTTTTTTTAGAATATTTTAAATACCAATGCAACATGCTGCTAGATTTGAAAAGGAGAATACATTTTATTCTTTGTTAACATAAATATGTGCATAAGCTACATGTTGCGGGAAAAATATGATGAGAAAATAACATAAATCAACTTAATAACTAGGTATGCCTCTATGATAATATTTGGACACATTTGATCTTGTATACAAGCTGAAAGGGAGGAAATGGAGCTTAAAGCGTTTGCTAATCGGATCAAAACTTAACAACTGATTTGCTATTGTAATAGAAACTACATTAGTCGTAAAAACCAATTTTTAAATATTTTTTTTAAGAAAAAGTGTTTTTTTTTTTATAAAAAAAACTTGCAATTAATTAACTGTCCGAATGAAAATGCTGGGGTGTTCGAGATCGTCAGCTTTGCCAGTTTTTACTCTTTCTTTAATTTCTGGGCCAGCCGATTCCAGTTGCGCGTTGTTATTTTCAGTATGTTCTGTCAAGTGCCATTTCGATGTCCTCAAGATAGCTGCTATTTCCTGATGTAGCCTCTTCGCCCTTCCGTTGTTGGCATGGGTTGGCTTGGATCCTATCCTAGGTTATACAAGCTAAGTGCCAGCCCCACACTAAAAAAGCGGTTTTTCTTTGTCAATATCTTATTTTATTTTGATGTAGGTACCTTTATGTAACCTTAAAACTTACTGATTGGTTAGCTACTCACCTTCCCGTTTTTATATATGTATTTGCCACCTCTGTTTTCGCTCTTCGTCGTTTGCCGACACTTTGTCAATGTCACTTAAGTAATGTTTATTGTGGCTTGACCACGTGCACCGCTGTGGCCCTTATATCCACTCTCTGGTATTCGCTATTCGCTATGTACTCGTGGAGACGTGTGTTCCGTTTGAGTGTCCAAACAAGACTGTTCTAAATTGACTATTGAATAGTTTTCGATAAAATGTGCACAAATAAACTCTTATTTCTAATACCAAAAATCGATAGTTATATAATTCTGGGCATGCAGCGAGTCCTTTTTATTCACATTGGACTTTGTGATTAAGTGAAGGGAGACTAAAATGAGCTCCCTGATGATAAATATTCAGTTACTGCACAAAAAACTCGAAACTCGTAAAAAAAATCAAAATTGCCACGATTTTCCTAAGATTCAAGTAATACTTTTTGATTTAAGTTTCTTGTTCGACTGCAAAAACAGAAATTGTCAACGAATTTTTCAAACGCCTTGAATAGTGTTGGCTAAAAAAATTTCTTGGATTTCTTATCTCTGTTATTTTACCTAGAAATTCGATCTGGACGAAATCTCAATCGCATTTTCGAACAACACAGATATCATTAGATTTCCTACCGAATTCATTGTTTTGTGTGACTAATAAATCATCCTTGCAGTGGAAAAAAGATTTATCTATTAGCTATCAACATTTTACTGGCATTTCCATAGCATTTCGCTGGAATTTCCATAGTACTCATTTAGCTTTTTCAGTTGACATTAAAAAATTAATCGATTCTGTTTCGTTTGGTCTGCGTGGAGAAGAGGACGACCAATTTTTGTACAAAACATTACAACCAAAACGTCTTCCACTTGTAGAAGCCAAATAAATTCGATTATCTCTTATCAGAAATCATCCCAATGAATCCAAGCCCACACAACTCTGTACGAAAACTCAATTACCTCTCATATCATCTAAGTTCGTATTGAATCGCATGCAATCGTACTTCCACTTGTTGCTCGGTTCGCTACTATAGACTCGTTCACACGTCGTATACGCTGCGTGCGATTACAGTATGATTGCCGGCTTGGCTCATTGCCATACATTTTCTCTGCAATATGATACGCTGTCTACTCGAACTGTTCGCCTGGCACTGGGATAGTGTTTGAAAGAAACAGGTTGAATTCTTTGTTCTCGGTCGGCAGTACTAGCGCGAACAATCGCGTGGCATCAGTCGCGATAGCACCTTCTCACTCATCTCTTTCAGCCAAGCAGTATTCATTCCCACGCGCGCTATTTCCACCATTTCAACTTCACCGTCGTCTAATCAGTTTCAAGAAGAGCTGATTTCACCCCTCGCCTATTTCACTTTGTATCGGAGGCCGGTCGGTCATATTGTACGGAACAGTCAGTGCTGTGAAAGAGAATTGAATATTTCAGTTACGAAATTTAAGTAGTTGTTTCTTGATGAAACCGTCGTTAAAATTCAGATCAAATCGATTTTTGTACATATGAAAATGCTCTTTGCTCTACTCATTTGAAGCATACACTCCAAACATGGTCTGTCTGCTACAATAATGCCATTTAAGAGGTTTCGGGCTGTATCTGAATGAAAACTGTACTGTTTGATGCAACAAGCATCTGCTTCTCTGCACATTTTCGAAGAGAGCACCGACGTTTCCCAGTTCGTATTTCGGAATGAGCTGGCTGTGGACTATGTGCGCCGGGTATTCAGTGTCATATTTCGCACAAAATTTTCAAGAAACGGTGCTAGATAGAGCACACCGAGACTTGTGAGACGAGACACAGCACAGAAGAAGTGCTACGCCGCCGGAACAATTTCATTTCGATAGGAAGTTTTGACGGTAGCTGGGACTCGTTGCACGGCACTAGTGTGCCTCGATCCCAGCTCCTTGGACTGGATTCGTCCTCGACCTGATTCGCTTGAACTTGAAACGAGAGCCCGTAAGTACTGTATCTTTCCGTCATGATGTTTCGGTATCAAGTTTTGCTCGGATGCATCTTGAGACAAGGAACAAAGGAACCAATCGCATGACACCAAGCAGCTGTTCTTCAGTACTCGCAGCCGACAAGCAAACAATCGCAACGAAGCAGCAGTAGCAACACCGTCGCCTACCAGCAAAACTGACTTAGCAACATCATTTGATTCGTCAAGCAAGGTCTAATGTTCCACAGACTATCAGGCGTCCAGAGTGGTGGAGCTGCGAGCGTGTCACTCGCTGCAACTGCTTCGCGCTATCATGGCCGTAGGTTTGTTTGCTCAGAGATTGCGACGACGACGACGACGGAAATTACGGGGACGATGCTGGCAAGTAGCAGCGCGTTGTGCCAAGTGTTTCTACATTCAAATTCTAACAAACATTTTTACTAGGATTTCATAATCGAGGCAAACTGGAGCAGCGCGATTAGATTAGATGCCTTGTCTAGCTTCGTCCCGAAGCTGCCACAATCGTGTCTCTGGTCTATGAACAACCGACCTGCACGCAGATGGGGTACCATTAGAAATTTTCACTTGTTCCCGGGAAAGCACTTCCCCCTATCTAATGCTGAGTACACTCTCAGCTGCGCTGCGGAGCGAGCATTGACCGCGGATTAGACAGGTGGTTGTCGGATGCCGGCTGCCTGGCTGGGAATCGAAGAGCTAGTGGTAATTGTATATGACTCATTTGCGTGAGAAGGGGTAGAATCGCTGTAACGATGCGGGTGGTGAAATTCTGTGGATTTAGTACGACCGGGAATATGAATAACGGTGAGGTGGCGGCGTGCAATGAAGACCCGGATTATCTCAAGAATGGTGTTCGGCAGCAGCGCGCTTAGTGGATGATTAAACTGAATTTAATCGTTTGAGAACAGGAGCGCAAGGCTTTCAGCCGGCAAACGATGAGGGTTCAGCCCGGGAATATTTCGCCTTGAATGGCTAGGTGAATAGATTAGTCCTCCGTGTTCTCTTGCATCATCATTACGTGAGAACATGACTAGTTGCATGCGGCTGTAGATGCAGTTTGCACTCAAGGTAAATAAATGTTGCTTGTTGTGATTAGGATATGTTGCAGTCTCGTGGTACTCATATTCGTTACGGACTATTTAAACGGAGGCGAGAATGAAAATAGAAAATAAATAATTAGCGAAAAATAAATGTGGTGCTTTGGAGGTTGTGATGTCCCGAAAAGTTTTAATTTGTTTCTTTCATAATTAATCTGGAATGCTTTTATATATGGCACTTGAAGTCACTGGAGACAATTACCGTTTGCATAATAAAGATTCTGATATGGATGCCTCCATATAGCTAATTATGAAAAACAAAATATTTTCATGGTATGATTAAGTATGTATATAGTTACATGTGAAACGAACAGGTATTCATGTTAACATTCTATTCTGACATTAAAAAATGATTAAGACACTCGCCTTATATATAACCATGGACATATAAATATCACAAATTTTTCAACATTTGATTAGAAATATTTCATCTTGTATAAGGACTTCTTTTTACCATGAATGCACATTAAAATTTTAATTAATTTTACCGTTATCATTGATGAGTATTTTTGCAGTTATGTTTTAGTTTGACAGGAGAGTAGTTTGGCTGGAGTATAAAATAGCACCAATTCTAATAAGCAATATTTATTCGAATTTATTAAGTTTTTCGGCCGCTCTGTTATAATTTTCTGATTATAGCAGCAAGTAAGTTAATTTAATTGACAACATGGGTATATGGAAGTATTATGTGGCAGAAAAAAGAAAATAAAAACATTCATGTGTACATGTGCACATGTACAAATTTTAGAAAATATAATGTGCACATATACCATAATTCCAGCAGAAATATGTGAAATATTAAAGTTTTCCAAGAAAACGGTTTACAATACAATTAATTTGTCAAAGAAATATTCTGTTAATTTGAGTTAGAATGAAAAATGAGTGTCGAAAGGACGAAAAACTTGACCTTCTATAGTTAAAGCGATAATTCGGAAGTGTAAAAGTGATCCGATCAAATCATCACGGCAGATCTCAAATGAAATAAATACAGAACACGAGAATACGAACCGATTAGCAAGAATGCGATTGGATGAGGCTAATCTTTTTTAATGTATTAGTAGAAATCACATATCGAACAAGAACTTTAAAAATGTTTGAACTTTAATTAAAATAGGTATATGGGACTTTAGAAAAGAGTACTTTGAAAAGAAAATAAATGAATCGGACCAGATTGTAGAACATATGTTCAGCGTCCGAACCAATGGTTACAAACTGATTATACCCGACAGTCTGTAGAAACCACGAGTTTGCATTTTTGCCAAGAATATAATCAATATCCTTGTTCTTCATAATTTTTGTGACAAGGATAACCTGGGTGTTGGAAGATTCTTTTGCGGCCTGTCTTCAGTATAAAAATTTTCCGGAATTTAAAGAAATAGTTTATAGTTTAAATAAATGTCTTAGTCTGCCTAAAAAGGCATCGAACTAGCATGGTCATAGCTGGAGAGGTGGCCGCTATTACGAGAGCATATATTTAAGGAGCTGAAGAAGTACTTGAATTGAAAATATTAAACCTATTTTTCTTTTGCTTAGTCAAGTAAACTCAAACGTCTAGTGTAAATACGGGAAACTATGCGATCTTCTATACCACTGAGTGGGATTTAAATAATGATTATAAAGACATCAAAATTTCATATGATTCACATGTCTGGAAGAAATTTTATCAGGTCTTGAAGAAATAAAAAATAACAATTGAAACAAATCAGTGAATAATAGAATTAATGAGTTCATCCTTAATTATTCCAGAAAAAACTTTGAATCCTTATGGACTCCGGGTCATACAGGCAAAAATCTATCCTCCATATCCCCCCTTGGATTCGCCCCTGGTGAGGGTTGAATAGGGCGGAAGGCATCATTCACCCGGAGTAGGGGAGTCAAAGCGCCAAATACACTCGCTCCAAGAAAGAAAAGTTCTTAGTAGTCCGGCATTCATTGCTTTTTCATTTACAATGAAATATTCAATTTGGGGGTATACACTCAATTTCGAAACTAATTGTACATATACATATATCACGTCTGATGCTGTCGAAACTTATACGATTTTGGCCAATATCGTTCAGTGTTTTATCCTATTCTCTATATTTAATGTTTGAATTTGGTTTAAGTTTAAGATACTCCACAATTTTCGTGATGCTTTCGAATGTATTTTACTTCTCCCAAAAGCCTTTTCTTTCCAACATCTATCATAACACAATTTACGGCATTTTTTAGGAACTAAGTTGGTCTAGTCTAGCCCATTACATTACAATGAATTTTAGACTACTATTGATGAAATCATTTCAAGAAAATGCAAACGCTTAACGATACCATTTTCTAGTGTAACCTTCGAATTGTGGCTGTTTTATGAAACTTCGCTTACACAATTAACAAATGGACGGTAAGAAGCCTTTTCCGGAGTCTTCTTAAAATACAAAAAATAACATACAAATTTACTATGGACCATGCAACAAACGATCTACAGACGCTCGTTTCCGCTACTGAGCACGTGCTACGCATAGCGCTGCGTGTTTGATCCGCACATGTATCTTTCATTCGTGCATTGCTCCCTAATCCTGCTCTATTCATCTAATTTACAATGCCATCGATCTGCCTATGCATCCATCCGGTCTCAGTGATAAAATAGTGGGCGTTTAACATTAGCAATATGTCGATGAAACCAGGGACGCATATTGCCGCGAACGCAATCTCTTACTACTCGAATTGACTACAGATAGTTCCACAACTAGTTCACGTACCAAGCCCTTTTCAATTGAAACTTGAATGCTTTTACCGATTCACTCCTACTTGATTCTAATACCATGGATAGACTACGTATGAATATTTGAATGCTATATTCTGACGTATTGAAAATAAGTGTATATTATATTTAAAATGCAATTATTTTATTTATGCGCTAACACTAAGTAAATAATAGAAATATGACAAAACATCTTTCAAGCTTCGCGAGAATACCAAAAGATATAAAAACTGTGGTTAAAAACGTATGTATGTCTACCTAAGGTATAAGCTTACCACAATGCATTCAACTAACGAGGTAGGTACTCATACGTACGTATCTAATTGCAGCTCTACAACTATCAACTGTCTGACGTTTTCCGATACAAGATTTTCAACATTGGCACTGTGCGCTCGGAGCTGTTTTCATGCTCCCCAGTGGTCTGATATGTACTTGTTGGTATAATGGAGCTGTGCAGAGCTCTGACAACATCAAACTTAAACTTGTTGACTTGAAAGTTTTGCGCGCCTGTTCGCGAATATTGTTCGTGGGCCGATACTGACCATGTGAACATGCGTTCTAAATTCTTGTTTGTTTAATGTTTTTGTTCTTTTGTGGAGCTTTGTGGGGCCCAGTTGTCAGGCGGCTGATAAAAAATAACACGAACTATTGGTGCGGTGGCAAAAAGTATTCAATGTGACGTTCAATATCCAAGCGAATATGTGGACAGGAAGCTCGGTTTTCAGCTCAGAAACATATTGAAATATTTGTTAGAACTGTTTGAGTCAAACATTTGTAATGATCTATTCCGCGCCCAATGATGGAAAAATTCTATGAAAATTTATCCATGACAAAATCCCACTGGCAACTATCCATCTCAACTACACCACACAAAGAGCTTCTCATCGTGACCATCACAATTTCATGTGTCTATTGACGAATTCATTCTCGACCACGATTGAGCAGGTGCTAAGCAAATTGAATAGAATTCGCGTTAGCTCTATTTTATGGCAACCAAATAATCCGCAGCTCCTACACGCAAACGCGTACATAATCAGCACACCCACATCATATTACTGCGATAATCACACACAATTGGAACCAGCTGATAAGTCGGGGCACGTATTCAGTATCGAAGCCCAAGCTGTATGGCACATGCGGAAGGGAAGCACCAGAACGCCAATTCCCGCCCGCATTCGATGACCTTGACGCGATACAGAGCGAGCTAGCTGTGCTCGAAATTAGGCCGGCATTGACGGTGACCGTGACTTCGATTCAGAAGTCCTTGAGTTCAATGAAACGTCCCCGAGAATTACGGTCAAGGGAACTCGAATGCGAACGCGATTTTGGTCTATCCTTGGGGAGTTCTTGGGATGCCCTCGAGATCAATGCCAATGACGATGGCTTGTGGCCTCGGTTGCGGTCACGGAAACATTTTGGCTGGCGCTTGACTTGTTGGGAGCAAAATGTTCGCGTGTGCTGGCTGGTTGGCTGTTAATTAAATGGGGGGATTCATCGATAGACGATGACTTGTTGGCATGCTATTCCCCATTTCCAGAGTTCGCATGACGTCTAGTCGCGTACTATGTCGCTGTCTGATCAGCTGGGGAGCGAAATTGGATTTCCGTTGCTGTGTTAACCGGGTCGTTGTGAAATGTCAGCGCCGATTTTACCAGGGGCCCAGAGCGAGAAACATGTACAGCCGGTGGAGAAGCCGGCTAGTTGTGGAGCACTAGTATTCAATTCCGACATGAGCAATCAACCTGTCGCTGCTCCACTCCGTCAGACACACACTTGGTCACGTTCGATAGTACAATGAGTGTTGCGTTTTCGGCTCCCCTTCGTTTCAGAAGAGCTTCGTAATGCAATGCAGACGGCCTTTCACCGTACGTACGTTCGAGTGTCTGTGGGGAGATAGCTCATGACGAGTGCGTCTTCTCGCGGCTTGTTGCTTATGGGAGCTTGGTACGATTTTAACATTTGCAGCATTTGTACGGATCACGGTTGCGTCCGTGCCTGGTGAATTGCACGAATTTATTGAAATTTGACGGAATTCATTAGACAAACTGCTCACAATATGTTAAAGCTCGCTTTGGGTGGACACTGTAGCCATTCACAGAGACTGTGAGCGCGGGACAATTCAATAGCAGAACAGTAACGACTAGTTCACATTTTCGTCTTCATGTTTCCTTCTCCTCATTAATTGACAATTGTGAAAGCACGAATTACTTACTTCATACTGTGAATTTATTGCAGAAAATTCACATACATATACAGTGCAGTCAAGTATGAAACGCGAAACGTTGCAAACTGAAATAAAATGAGATTTTTTCGAGTAACGCTGCGGAGTGCATGAAACTTTGTTTGGTCCAAAGTATAATTTCATTGTGCCGGTTTACACCAGTCGGACCAAAAGTGACCTCACCTAAAGCGCGGACTAAATGAACTTAGTCCTCAGATGTTTACAACGAACCCGACCTAAAATTTGCTTAGGTGGAATTTAGTCCTCGTTCGTATATGACAGCTGTCATTTAGTTTAATTTTCCTTCATGCACTGTTTTTATCGTTTCATTTGTCTCTCAAACATGTTTATTTCAATGATTTTGTGTCAAAGGGGAATGAATTGAGCTTATATTCAACATACATACATTATTAATAGTCGCGCAAAAATCAATGTTTAGGTCGCGTGTGTTTACAACGATTATAGTCCACGACCTATATTTAGGTCAGGTCGCTTGAAATCGTGGACCGACCTAAATTTAGGTCGGTCCACGAGTGTATACAGCACGTGGACTAAAAAATTTAGGTGGAATTTGGTGTTTAGTCCGCGGACCAAACGTCCGCTGTATACAGTACTATTTTCGTATTATTTCTCTCTTCTAAGAAGATAAGTAGCTATTACAAACGATGTTCATGTGTTAAAACATGTTTTTTGTTGAAATTCTCTCAGTGAAGAGCAATATCAGTTACGATAGATCTAGTGATTTTCACCTATGATATTTCTATTTATTATTTTTGGAGAAAATCACAATGCATGTTTTCAAATTTATCATCTAATCCTATTTTTATTTGATTGTTTACCTTTTTTTCATGTTAAATTAAATTCTAAAATCAAAGTGAATAAACAAGCAAATGTTATAGCGGAGATTTTATAATGAATAAAATAAGTCTGATATAGATGTGAAATCGTGAAAACTCCTAAAATAAACGATCATTCGATCAAAAATTATTTGTTTAGTAGTAAATTCTTCCCCAAACTTTAAATAAAAAACTATGAAAACAGTCAATTTATTGCAGAGCAATAAATATACATATAATGGAAATATATGAATGGTATCCATATTTGTGAAGAAATAATCACTGCCATTAACTCATGTACGAACTTCAGCCTCAGTTTCCAAGAAAAAATTAAAACCGATGTTGCTATCAGTACGGTTTTGTGGGTGTACTTGATTCCTTTTTTTGTGTCGATTTGCTTCACTTCGAAACGGCGAAACGGCTTGTTTCGACATATTTTTAAATAAATTTTCCTGATGTGTGTTTATTCATAATATTCTGTCAAGTATGGCAGTACGTTTTGAAAGCCATTCTTGTTGAGAAAAAAAAGGTAAATGTCTAGGATGATAGGACCGTCGATCGGAGTGGGCGGAAGAGGATGGAGATGGCTTGAACTCATCTTGTCCAACACACTAAAAGCGTTTTTGCTGAAAGCGGGAAAGTGGAGGCACAGAAGAAAGGGGTAAACGAATATTTTTTTTCATATACTTAATTTAAAAATGCGCATCAATTTCGCGGTTCCCACTTTTCAACCATCAGAATGGAGTCCCTCTACACCTTCGGGAAGTCGGATATCTCAATTTTGATGGTTAAAAACTGAATGGAATCATTCAACGCAATGAGGCACCGGGAATGGAATTGGATAAAATGGATCGCTCGATTTTGGTGGTTAAAATTGTGGCGGGAAGCTGGGATTTGCAGTTTTAAATAAGAATAATCTAAAAATTCGATTGCTTACTCCCGACTCCTGCGCTCGCACTTCCTTGCCTCTACCTAAAAACACTTGAGGGATTATGCGCAGTCAAGAGGCCGATAAAAAGCGATTTTCAAGAATGTTTCTTGGAAAGACGGTTTGACTGATTGAGTTAAGAATGTGTGCACATATTGTGGTAGCTTTTAACTTAAAAAAAAATTTGGTTTCCTCTAAAAATTGACGTTTTGCGGTGAAGACAATATCTTTGGATTGGATCATCTAAATAAAACAAACAAAAAGATCTCGTTAATACAAAAGTATTATCTACTGGTTGATTGAAGGAATAAACAAAATATTCATTTTTAACAAAATGTCGACTCTTCATAAAAATAATCGGTTTTTGATATAAAAGTATTTATCGGCGAAGAAAAATCTTCAATGAATGTCTACAAAATAAAGCGCATAAATACCAAGCTTATGTGAAAATTTTAGATTGATCAATTTAGCTGTTTCTGAAAAATCTTGCTTATCGACTCAAAACGTAGTTTCGAAAAAAACGCGTGGAAAGTTTCAAAACCTCTTTACACAAATTAAAAATTATTTTTCAATTTACGCTTGAAATATTTAATTAAATAGACATGAAATGGACCATGTCCATATAACAAAACCTCCGTACCACCGGTAGCGTCTTATTTATTTGTTTTTATATTAAATTTATTTCTAAATTCACAGTGAAAAACAATAAATAAGCAAATGTAATGGAAAGTTGGAAATTTTCTATAAAATTTAAATCTGGCGATTCAGATGATGCCTAAATCATCCTGGAAAAGCTATACAGCAGCAGTTGGCGAGCAAACAGTTACTTATATAGGAAATCATTGTATTGGCAGGACTTGAATTTTACCAATGCTCCAAATTCTCTTCTTGAAATTCTGCCTCAAAATGTTAAAGTAGATCTCCTTGTTTACATAAAAACTTCAATAAACACTACTCCGTCACCTCTACACTCACATACTTTACAAGTCTACCTTCAAATTTTACATTTGGCCTTATGTTGCAGCTTTTAAGCTCTTCATTGGTTTTATGCACAAAAACATTGAATTTGATTTCGTCAGCAAATATCACATCATTCCACCATGGTGAACTGAATCCTTAAAAATTTCTATTTGTTTCCCTCACGAATACTTTTCCCTTACATCGCACCCATTATATTCATCCTTTTTAGAGTCCTTTGGATAGTTTGAGATAGAACTTGCTTTCCGAAAACATCTCTGATGCAATTTGATGTGCACTTAATCATGGAATTACTTTTATTTTCCTTACGAATAAGTGCTTTTCCGCTTCAGTTAACCTTTTTGATTCAATGCTTCCTTCGTTTTTATAATACCTAACGATGTTAATTTGTGTCCTTGTAACTTAGTACTTTTTACAAAGAAAGGCCACTACATTTTTTAGCACTACGCTTATATTTCGTTCTTTATTAAAAAAAAATATTTTTTTAGATAAGTTCATATTTTTTTTAAAATAAAACTACAATTTGAGGTACCTATAGCCATAATTTATCAAACAAGGAACTTTTTAATTGATTCTGCATTTGTTGTGCATCTTTTTAAAATTAAAATCTCCAGAAAAACAATCGAATCTAAATCATACCTACTTGCTTTGCCTTTATTTGTTTAAATTTGTCATGAAATTATGGAAAATACAAAAACATACTCGTATACCCAAGCTCTGTTCATGGACTTTAATATGTACTACCATCATTTCACTCTCCAATGCTAATGCACTGTAAAATCAATGATATTAAAATTAATAGCACTCTTTCCTCTGTTCCGGGCGGACATTCACTACACTACATCCGTCGTTCGTAAGCATTGTTTCGCTTCGCAGTGAATTCCTATCTATTCGTTTCACATTTACCAGACCAGAGAGTATTCGGCATGTGGCTGGTGTTTCTGTCGCAGTTTCGATTCACTACTGTGAATTATGCTTGCCTGGTACAATCGACATACAAGCCGGCCATTCTTAGCGATTTTAGAATTCTCGGAATTCCACGCGAGTCAAATCAGTAGTGCTGTGCGACATCGGTGGATGAAGATGGTTGGAAGAAGAAAAAGCGGGAAGTGAGGGTGACTGGTGAATGAAGGTGGTTGGAACAAAAAGGAAATGAGGATGGTCATGAATTGCAATTATTATATGCGGGTGTTTTTGTTACTTGTATTTCGAATTCAATACTCCTAGACATACCTTTTTTTTCAACGCGGAAGAGTTTGTTTCAAATAAATCTTAACAAAATGGACTAAGTACAATCGAAACGCAGTGGAGCGGAGAGCGAAGTTTGTGTAAGTAGTTTTGCGCTTCTGATTTACACGATTTGATATTTGTTGTGAAAATTAAACGCGATGCGGAGCTCTCATGTAACTTTGATTTGAGTTGCATCTACAATTTTTCAATTATGTCGATTTAGAATAGATTGTTCGATAGCAAATAAGGTTCTTAGGGAGAATTCGAGTACCTTCTAAGGGTTTTGTTGATATTGTCATTATATGGCTCGACCAACAATTCCAATGAAATGATCATGTCAAAAACTGTTTGATGAGAGCTCGTTGCAAATTCAAGAAGTTAGATCATTTCATGTCATGGTATTTGTAGTGCTAATTAATTCCTGTGAAAAGCTTGAGGTCTGCAGCAATTCCATCGAAATGGTTCATTAGGATGCCGCGAAGTGGTGTCAAAGGCTGCTTCTTAATTGTTATACATATGTGTTAAGAGGTCGATATTAGGAACTTTTGCTGGGGAGATTGTTTCATGCAGAATTTTATTTATATAGATCTTGATCAAATTACGAAATTAAACTGTATATTATTCAAATCTAAAATAGAACCGGAGTTTTTTGATAAAAGAAATGCTTATCGGTATGTATCAAACGAGTCGCTAGATACACTTTTATATTTATTATAGCTCCCATTCGGATTCGACTTTTTAGTTCTTTTAATTAACTCTAATTTAAATTTGGTGGCTTGTAATGTTTTTGTTCTTCAATGATTAGTTCGGATTTCTGGCTTGATTAGTAACAAATGTACACAATCTTCCGAACATCTTTTAAACGCATGGATTGTTCAGTTGATATTTTTACGCCAAGAAGCAAATTAAATTTTGTATTATTTATAGTTTGAATTATGTTCAGATTTCAAAATTAATTTATCAATCCGAAAAGAGTTCAAGATTTTTCGTCTACGTATAATCTATAAAAACACTATAATTCTGTTGGTAGAGTTTGTGCGATCTCCTGATATCATCTACATAAATAAAACGACCATTTCGATAGTCATTGTTGTAGCTATTGAATTCTGTCGCTTCAACTAACGAAATGTGCATACAATTTATTGTGCACAATTTTGTGATGCATTCCTCTTTTTTTTTTATCTAAGAAAGCCCTACTTTCTTTGGAATTCGATAAACCGTGCAACTCTCTGCAACAGTGTCAATTCCATGCCTCCGTTTAATATGTTATTACTAGGTGATGGGAAAACTTTATTGATGATGGTTGGTTGCAATGCTTTTACTAGTTGTTAGTTTAGCTCATGGCTGTTTTTTGATGAATTTAAATGATTGCTTTCTAACCGTCTGGTCCGAGTTATCTGTAGTATTTCATTCCATATTATCTTCAACTTTCTACGATATAATGGATTGCATTGTCGATTAGAATATTAGTGACATGCTGTTGGTACACATTAACAACATTTATCCCTATCTCAGCTAGTACTTCTCCTCTATGATTTCCAAACTTTCTTTCAAAAATAACCTTATCAACGCTCTTTCATCCTAGCGATCTTAATGTCCTTCACCATACTTTTAATGTGTATTTTTTTTGATTTTATATCACATGAATTTTAAATCTTTTTTATAGTTGTATTAGTTTGATTGATATTTTGTATATATGTTTAACGTTGTTGGCTTGATTGGTGAATAAATAACATTTATTCAATTAACAAACCCTGAGAATAATTTTACTTATAAAGAAAACTAATACTGTACACATGTGAAAGAATCAAGGCGGCGTTATATATTTATATCGGTTTCTCCCATATGTGTCTTCCTACCACCATAGCGATGCATTCGCTTCAAAGGGTAATGAGCTTTGGCATTATCATAGAAAAAAAAGTTTTTATTTTCTCAAACAATTCCTTCATAGCTGTGCACAAATCCCCCAGAATCTAATTCTTAATATGCTGTCTCGTCAATAGCATTGTTTTAAGTTAATTGAAAGATCAGTTTTTCTTTCAAAGGCTAGATGTATCTCAATTCATTGAGGCATATCGATAACTCCATGACAAACTCTCCTTTTTCAGTGTCTAAAGAGATAAATTCAAAAATATTGCTTATCTTTTATGTGTTTTAGCAAATCAATTTCACAACAGCCAATAAAACAAATCCAATTCCGTAACTGTAAATCATCTTTACTTTCATACATTCACACGATTATATAACAAACATTTCTATATTTTGGACCTGATAAGGAATGTTTTTGGCATTATTCTTACAGGTTGTATTTTTAGTGCTTCTTATGTTTACTAGGATTTGTCTATACATTTGCTATTTTTCTTTGAAATATTAAAAAAACACACAAGAGCAATTTTTTTTTTATAAATGAATAAAATAATTGATCGTAATATCACTTTTATCACAAATTAGAATAATATATAAATAAATCATGTGATTAGAAGACTTTTCTATAGTTTTCGTAATGTTATAGTTTTGTTTCAGCGTGTTTTGATCTACGTTTGGAACAAATATGAAATAAAATTATATCTGATAACTGTTGATAATGATAACTCAAAATGTTTTTAGATAGTGTGACATAGCTTAATGGACATTTGTATTTTCACTGTTATTGTGCTGTTGACAGGAAATGAAAAAAAACTTTACGAGTTGAAATAGATTTTCATATTTGACTCATTACTAATGTATCTTGTAAAATATTATCGCAATTTTCGTAAAATGTTACCACAGAAAACAATATGCATCGAAATTCAAAGTGTTACCAACAAGTGTTGGTAATTCGAAAAAGTTTAGTAAAACTTATTGTTTTACTAAACTGTATGAATCGTTTTTTGAACACAATTATTGAGAAAAATTATCACCTGTAATACTCATTGCATTGCCTTTTTGCGTAAATAAATAATAATTACGTACATAACTTTGTTTTTCGGTTCGGAAAAACACATACATTTGCTAATAAATTTTACAACTAACATAATAAAACAATATTTCCACTATCGTTACCAGTTAAAATTAGTTTGTTTAGCGGTAAAACGGCTAGACTAGTTAGAACACCGCGTAACGTTTCAGAGCGTAGTTTCGTTATAGTGTATGTACCATCTGATGATGAAACGTTTGAATAGACACCAATACGATTTGCAGGTGTTGCAAAAATTAATTCATTTCCGTTTATATGCAGACAGTGCGCTGGTTCTGGTGGTTGTCTGAAAATATTTACGTTTAATTTATTCATTTATTTATTATCCATTGCGCTACAGAATACAACAATGAAAATGAAACATAATAAAATCTAAGAAACTTAAAATGAGAAATAAATAAATTTAAAGCTAGCGATAAAAATAAAAGTTAACTGGAATTCAAGAAACATTTTTAATACATTCTTGAATTATAAAAATGAATGCAGAAGAGGACCAAGCCTAAGAGGCAAATATAAATATAAATATAAATATATATATATATATATATATATATATATATATATATATATATGTATATATATATATATATATATATATATATATATATATATATATATATATATATATATATATATATATATATATGTATATATATATATATATATATATATATATATATATATATATATATATATATATATATATATATATATATATATGCAAATATAAAAAAAGAGTAGGGGATAGTGCAAGGGAATCTAAAGAATTGCTATATAGATATACATCGAGAATTTTGCTGTTTGTATTATTAGTTTATCTGCGATCAAGAACAAAGTGAAAGGAAGGAAGAAGTTACTACAGAGAGGTAAGCTGAAGTTTTTGGAATCGCACTCCACAGTTGGAACGTTTAAGTCACCCAATCTAGGAAGGCAATTGAAGGACATTGGGAGAGAATGAGGCTAGAAAGTTCAGTGTAAAAATGTTCGTCGGTGGCGAAAGATGAGATGCAAGAAATGTAAATACAAGAGACTAGTAAACTAAACACGCAAAACAATACACTCAATAGTAGGAGAAGGTACGAATGACATTTAGCAAAGAGCGCTCTAAGAAGAGGGCAATGGTTGATGAAAAAAAACCACCATCGACTGCAGAAACCAAGGCAATCACGATCTCTTCGGAAAACAAAATGATACGGTAGGAATTCTCTATTCCAAATATTGTCGGTCAGCCATGTTTCCGTAAAACAGATTATATGGTGAATATAAAAAAAAAAGAGGCAAGCAGAATATAATTAAGTTTGAGGATTTCAGCAGGCCATCTCCGCTGCAACCACGATGTCTAAACCAACAGATATAATGATCTCGAGTGAGAAAATAGTTATATCCGGTAAGTTGTCACGTGTGAGTTTAATGCAGGATAAAAGTCTAGGTGAAAAGCCAAGCCTAGTCGTAAAAAATATCAAGATAACCTCTGTAGTTACTCAATAAAAAATAAAAAGAAGAGGAGACAAAGCAGAAGGAACTGGTGGTGTGTCGCGCAACGCAAATGCGTGCTTTTCAGGAGCGTAGACAGAGCCAGGCATACCATCAGAATGCACTAGTATGTCAAGTGCATGAAGATTGACTATGCGCTCGGTGAGTTGCTTTAAGTAATATCCACATGCCCTGTAGATGTTTGCTGTTTGTGTTGGTTAAATTTCAGAAGCTTTTCGGTTTCTTTGCGGGAACCCTCAAGATGGTTTTTAAGCGTGTTAAAAGAAACCTCGAGAGCCGTACAGGCACAAACATTTTCCGAAGAATTAGATAAATAATCTAAATAGCTTAGTTTTCCTAAAGTTACGCAACTATGCAAATCCACTCGGGTTTTACACAGTTAAAAACGCACTGAAAACTAGAAAACCGAATAAAGCTGCGCGATACACTGTCACTGAAAACAGGTTGGTCCGAACTATGCACTGCCACATTTTTGCATTTAAGAGTATTTATGTTTATTTAATTAATTTAATCTTATGTATTTCAAAAGAATGAATGGTGCTTGTGTATTTTGTCAAAATTGAAGAATTCGTGTATGTCATTTTGTTTTGGAGATAGTGCTACACTTTATATATTAAAAACAGATTACAAGCAATTATTAATAAATTTGACTAACAACAAATGATGGATACCTTAATTGAAATTGTAGATTGGATTCGTTAATATTCCAAACTGATATGCTATGATCCAGACTGGAACTTATAACCTGATGATCATTCGGTGCAACAAGTTGCAACAATTCACCATCGGTAGCTTTCCAAGTGTTTAGTATCAAACCAGACCGTCCGTCCAAAACAATTATGATTCCTGATGATAAACCTATTGCAATCCAATGACCAGATGGTGCACAGACAAGGCATCTTACAGTGTGGCTTTGAGTAGATGTCACCTTAAAGTATAGACAAAAGTAGCTATTTATTCGAGTCTTAAAGTTAATGAAGTTAGGAAATTATGGTCTAACGTAAAAACAAATCACAATTACCTTCCATTCATTCACATAACTCAACGTCCGACTATCAATTATCTTCACAGTTGATTCAGCGGTTCCAGCTAAAATCAGTGGACTGGGTGAAGGATATGTCCTCACTACACTAACCGGGCTGTATTTCGTATTTGAATCCAACACACCCAGTGCACGTCCTATAAATGGATCCCATATATGGACACCAGAATCACAAGAAACTACATATCTCATGGATTCTAAAAATGCTAAGCTATGTACAGATTTTTTGTGATTTGAATATGTGAATTGACTCGATGTGACTTTTGTTCCATCTCCTTCACTTCGCAGCGACCAAAGTTTTACAGTTTTATCCTTTGAGCAAGACATAAAACTGTTCTCGTTATCAAGTGCGAGAATTGACCGAACTGTATTCGAATGGCCGGCAAATGTTTGCAGTTTGATTTGTTTTAAATTCAAATGTACGTCTTTTTCGGATCGTCCGATTTCATGCTCCCAATAGGCAAGCCAGTTGCCTCGTAGATGGCGAGCAGTATTAATTTGATCCATTTTATATGCCACCATGTCTAGTACTTCCATTGGACCTACTGTATCTAACTTTTGTTGTGGCCGGGCGATTTCTATTCGATTTCCAATAACTGCTGAGCCGAAGCTGTTGGCAGAGATAACATCCTCGTCGGCGCCTGTCAAAGAAGTAATGGATGGAGGACCTAAATTTGATCGTTTGTTTCTCTCAAGGCTAGCCGTTGCCGAGTAATCTGGCTGCTCGAATTCGTGACACAATGTCAGAACTAAATTCATGTTCAATATAGTTTTGGACATTATGGCATCGCCTAAGAATTGTAAAAACGCCAAGTATGAGCAATGAGCCAAGCTTGGCGTGAATACATCACGGATTTCATCCAGACCTCGTTCGCGCAAATGACTTTCTAAATTATCGGCATCAAAATCGAGCGGAGGTGGCGTTATACTTCCACAAGGACTTGGATCATTTTTCCGTTTGGTTTGCTGAATTTTCGAGCCACGAATATTCCATTCTTTCATTTTGCCATCTCGGCGAATCTCAATGAAGTTGGATTCATTCAGCGATGTATTTGAATGAGAAGTTTCAGCACCTGATACGTTTGCATACATTCCGTCTTTTAGTAATCTGAATTTGTCGAAATTATCCTGAATTCCATAAGCCTTATCGAATATTACGAAATAACGTTGTATAGCTGGGATACAAAGATGTTCTTTTGACATCTCCGGTCCGATGCGAATCGACAATACATAGGTTGCGTCGATAAGCTTACGAGCTAGAACATTTCTTCCCAAATATCCGCTTGGCATTGTAAATTGACTTGAACCCAAAAGTTTGATGATTGGATGAAGGATATTGCTAAGAAACATGTCCTATAATTTTTTATAGATTAATGCATTGAGATTTTAGGAAATAGTGAAAAAAAATTTAGATTAGTATCACATAATTGCTTACATCGAAAAGTAACGTAAAATAAAAAAAAATATGTAGGTTTGAAACTTATAGTAATACAATAAATTGTGCTAAATACAGTCTACTCCTTATTCAATTTTCTTAGCTATGTACTTACATGTAATTGATCCATGATTGTTGTATCCAGTAAACACGGTATAATACATTTGAGCAATTGCAATGCACTTATAAGTGCTCCTTCTAAAGTGGGTGTTATTCGTTTTTTGCACATCGCAATTAATTCACTAAGATGCGGTAGATATTGTGATAAAATGAATTGTTCTCCAAATAAACCTGAAATTTATTTTGTTATTTATTTCTGAGGGACTTGGTATGATTTGCTTAAAATTTCGATAAAGTAGTTAATTTTTTTTATTTCTATCTATCAGTTCTACCAAATAGTCTGACACAGAACGCAGTACACACCACGCAGGACGGACGACTATCAGGACAGAGAGAGCAATCCCAAATATATTTTTCAAAAGTTGACTAACCACTATAAAATTAATAGATTTTAAATACCTTACCTGCAATTGCTATAAGACACTCCAGTACTCGCGTAGCATTGTAGTCGCCAACAACAATTGAATCGGCTGTCGTAAATAAATCTAGGCTTTTCTCTTCTCGCATTCGTATTGCAGCTTCCGATTCTGTATCTTCGGATGACGCAGGCAACAAACTCTCTTGTCCAATATAACATAGAGTTAACATTTTCAATAAATTCCTTGAGATATATCGGGCGGTTAGGACGGGTCCAAGTCGATGCGATAGCCAAATCAAACTTTCCATGCTCATTTCGGAAATTCGATTGTTTCGGACCATACGCGTTTCAGTCGCTCTCGACGTACAAGTTGTTTGCGTTGAGGCTCCGGATACTGTTGAAGTATGCATAGATACATCTTCAGTACCCTTCAAATTGGTTTTTTGAGCTTGAGATTCGAGATGAGCATTGTGATTTTCACATTGTGCTAGCAAATCGAACGAATCTATGCTTTTCTTGCTTCCGATTTCGCAATCAATGGTATTCAATTCATAGCTACGTCGGAATGCAGACGGAATTGGAATTGTTGGTGACTTTGGATCAATTGGTAACTCTGAGTTTTCAACAGTTTTCTGAGGACTGTCTACGGAAATATTACCGCTATTTATTGAAATTTTGTCGTCGTCGAGGGATTGATTTGAAAGTTTGCTTCCACGATTTATGATGTCGTCGATAGCAAGTTTTTCTGGAGTAAAGCAACGCTCAGACGCTTCTTCGGTAGCCTCTTCGGCATTCGAATGATTGAGTCGAAGTTCTAATGATTCCATCGATTGGCTGATATCGAATTCTTTCTGTCGCTCAGACAAAGTATTATCATCGGCTTCGAAAGTGAACAGATCTTCTATTTCTTGACGCATGGTTTTGTCCAAAGAAGCAGTGTTATCTGATTTCAGATCGGAGTGATCTGGAGACATTAGTGTTAGCGAATTATCAGATTCCTCATTGTAACACATCCGGAGTTTTCTAGACCGTGACGACCGTCGATACTCGGAAAACTGATTCAGATTGTTCCCATGATAATGGAAACCGGTACTTTCTTCCGGGTCCTTATAGCCTCCTACAGCTTCAATCAGTGCCGATACGAAATTCTCCAGGAAACATTTAAGTCCGAATCTCACAATGAGGCGCAACAGGAAACTATGATGATAGAGCTTGACAGATTTGCGACTCTTAAAAGTTGAGCTCGTCGCAAAGTGTATGGAATTGCCGACATTTCGTCGAGTTAGAGGTTGTGCTCGTTCATCGTTTTCTTGGCTGTATAAAAGCAGAATCGATTCCAGTAAATGCTTTTGTGTCCCTCGAACTCCTAGCGCAGCCGCAATGGGGTCGAACAGATACCATGCCGTTAATATCCCAGTGTCTTCAGCGTGTAGTAGCTCTATGATATACGGAAGAAGCAATTCGATTGGTTTAAATTGCTCATAACCGATTAGTTCCAAAAGTGATTCGATATGTAAGCAACAGCCTTTCAGTTTGCACTCGGCTATTTTCCGCGAAAAGATCACTCGTTTCCGATCCAGTTCATTGTACTGTGAGCATTTACTGCCATCACAGTCGAAATATGTGCTCAGTGCAAGCATGTGAGACGTAAATTCGAAACTTTGTAAACACGCTACGAGTGCATAGATGCGATAGTAGCTGGTTGGAAACGGTATGATTGAGTTGAAGAAAATAGGTTGTAGAATTTGATGTGCCGAGGGTGCTGGAAAACCGAGGTCAGTAATTCCTGAATGTGATGTCACCGTATCATTGAGAAACAGAAACAATTTTACAGCATATTGAACACATTTCGGAATTTCATGGAAGTAGGCTCTAGCAACTGTCTGACATCCCCTCAAACGGTTTTCGAAACTTTCCCGATCTCCGCCGCTATTGCATGTCAATGGGCGCACTTTATCCAACAAAAACAGCTCTACGATAAGACATCCAACGATTTGCAACTCTTGTTTCCGTTTTTCTGAAATGATTTGTTTGAAATTTCTCATCGAATTCTGAACGATCAGATTTTTATGGCGCACATTATGTAAACGCTTTTCGTCTTTCAACAGACTAGCTTCATAGGCTTCTGAGAAAATTCGGTTTGTGTATGAGTTTTCCGAGGATTCGTCAAACATCAAGTCGTTAACAGCAACTTTCTCCGCGGTATGACCTGAAGCGCTTTTTTGGTTCAGAAAAGTTTTCGCAAAGAAACTTTCCATATTTTCCAAGAGTGTGATCTGAGCACTGGGGTTGTAGTCCTTGGGCAAGACAATAGCATTAGGCGAACGTTGTTGTTGAACGTTTGTATGGTAACTGGTGGATCTTTCAATATTCACGGCACTGACGGTTTCCCCTTCAGGAATGTTATGGTGCGTCGAGCGTCTGTGTGGTGATTTTGGGCTCGTATTATATTTCTGACTTGGAGAAGAGTTATCATAATCATCACTATGGCTATTTCTCGATGAGCTTCGTGCAATCGATAGATCTTCCGAGCTGCGGGTCATACGACGACGATTATAATCGGATGCTGAGGCAGTTACACGTGGTGGCGTGCGATTAAACCATATCGAATGCGTCCGTTTTGGCGGATGTGGATTGTTGAAAAGTTGAACAACACCTCGTTTGCATAGATTTTTGTGGTTGTCGACTAGCGGAAGGCATACGTTTTTCGATTTGATTGCTGCGTGTCCACTAAGTTTGTATCTGAAAATATAAAATTATTTATAAAGGAGTTTGTCTTTGCAAAGCTAATATATTGATTAGATCGAAGTACGAATAGTTTGTAATCGTTAGAAAAAAAATCAGAAATAAGATTCTGAAATAGTCGGGAATCCCAATGATATTCAAAGCATGAAGTTTGTTTCAAGGGTAAATAATCATCACTATGAACGGTGTAAGAAGTGAAATTCTTTTGCGTTCTCAGTTTCAGAAGTAACTTGATTGAAGTTGCGGGTAATGAATTTGTGAAAAGCGTAAACATTTTTAGTGTAGCTTAGGGACATGTATTTATTGCGAGAAATTGCGCGGACTATGTGAAGAGCAATGCAGGAGGTAGCAAACGAATTAACATTGGCGAAATTAAAAGTTGATGGCCAGGAACATGATTTGTCCGCAACTGGGAACAAAACTGCATTGCTATTATGGCTAAGGGAGGCTTTGAGCACGGAAGGCAAATATACAGATGCGTTCAAATTTCCAGACAAGGAACACGTTCAGGAAAATGAAACAAGCAAACAGCAGACTATCAAACTGGATCAGAAACTTGATTATGATTATTGATATTGATTGGGATTCTTACATATAACAGAAACACCTGCAACGGCTGAATAATCGCCGTTAGGCATTGCATTCGGACGAAGAATTCTACTTCCAGCTGATGAGAAATTCGGAATACCACCAAATCCAAAGACAACAACAGAGTACGTTTCAGAGCAGCGGCGATGGCTAGACTCTATTCACGACACTGATAGGAACCAAATAAACCTAAACACTGCCTGGATGAAAATACGATACGGTTTCAGAGCGAAATATTAAACTACAAAACTAATAAAAGTCACACTAACTCCAGAATTAATTAAACCCACTGTTTCGTAGAAAGAGGCGAAGGCAGAAAAAATTATATTTAAATATATGCAATCAATTTGTATAAACGTTGATTGGTTAGTATCGTTTTGTATTCATTATGCTTACTAGCTTACCCAAAATTCAAATCAATCCAATGATGAAGTTTCTCTGATACATGTTGACTTTCCAATGCTTCGCGATGTTTCACAATGAAATCTTCGGGGCATGTGGCCCACATGGGTACTTCCAGATCGGGCAAATCTTCATGAATACTCTTAAAAACCATTGGATCTGAGAAAAATTCCGGAATGCATTCATCCGGAGTCCATTCTTGTAAACGTTGAATTGATGCTGGATACTCGGCTGGAACCCAAATCGGTCGAACATGTTGACATAGGATATGTTGTGGTGTTCTGCGTGCCGTGTATACAAAATACGTGATTTCAGATAGAAAGTCTGAAACGTGATGAGGAACTTCATTGCCAGTAGTTGGAGTGAACATAAAGTCTAAATGAGTATCGCCTTTATTGATCCGATATTTTGATTTGCTCAGGTCACGCCAGTTTTGCCCATTTCTATTAGTAAAATCGGTAACCCAAGGCATTATATGATGGTATTCGGGGCAGCCTATTCTCCTCCCAGATATGTTGTTCAATATCGTCAGATAGTCAAAGTTTGACAACTGCCCGTTGCACCACATCTCGCAATATTCCCTCAGCGAAAACTGGTGTAGATCATATGCAAATTTCAAATCGAACTTGGCACTCTCTGTGAACTCATCCGTCGGATCGGTGGGAGTGTCATCCGCATCCAGTCGGTTTATGTTCCATTCGAGATTCGGCACAATTTGTAGCCAGAGATTTTCTTTTAAATAAATATCATGAAGAGAAATGTCTCCAAGCATCAATCCATACTCGTGTAGATGTTTCATGAGCTGTAGGATTTGATAGATTATGAAAAGTGGTTTGATATGCGATTTGCTCAATATTGCTGGGCTGTATGTGAGGCAATCGTATAGTGAAGTTTCAATAGGGGGCGGATAGAATATCACTATGATGTTGCTAGATGTTTCGACGGCAGCGACGACTTGCAGGCAGTTCGGGTGCGTATCGATGTGATATGAAATAGACTGCGACTGTTCTTCTACAACGAATTTCACTCTATCCAGCTTCGAATGAACTATGCAGCATCCGAACATCCTTTGGATGAGTTCCTTAAGGACAATGTCGTAGGGAATCAAGTCGTATGCCGAGTCCATTTTATCATTTGGAACTCGTTTTTTACATTTGCCATGCGAATTCGCATATTTATCCCAAGATTCTTTCCAGTTTTTCTGATAATTATGAGTCGATACGAAGGAAAGGATTTGAGCAAATGTAAGCGGTAGCTCGTTAGTGCTCTCCAGTCGATTTTTAGGCAGTGGAATTACTTTATGATTATACTTTTTGAATGATTGGAAGAAAACTTTTGTCCACTGATGCCCCAAGTCTGTCTGTGCTCGTTGATCGAGTCCGTGTAACACAGGAAAATCCCCCAGCTTCTTCTGTTCGCCCAAGCATTTCAGCCAGGCTTTGTTCACTACCACTAGATACCTGTCCGCATTTCCAGCACATTCTTGTACATGTTGCTTTGGTATTTCTAGACTTTCGCATATTGAGTTCATTTTTCACACGAGTCACAGATGCTTTGAAGCACAGATCACTACGCTAATGTTTGTAAACAAATAGTAAAACTTTTGCACTTATTCTACGTACGTGTCGCGTAAAAGAAAAGTCAGATTTCGAGGTAGGAGGCGTTCTTTCTTACACATGTTCAATCCGAAACAGTAACGTATAAATTAGACTAGCATAACGGCAAGATATGGTTCAGCGAATACTTGTACGATGATTTTTTGCGAACACTTGTAGTGAAAGTAGATAAATCAATTCTTTTATTTACGTACGTACGTACACACAAAGCCTGTCAGCTGATTTGGAATTTTGATGTTTGACGTTTCTTTGATAACTCACAAGTTTCTGAACCCAGCACTAGAGACGCTGCAAACGTTGCAGTGATCGTATTTGACCGAATCAAGATTATTATTCTGTACTTCCCCGTAAAGTGTGAGGGCTAAATTATAATGGAATTAAGTGAGCTTAAATTGACTTAAGTGGATGTCCAAGTACATAGGATCCAATTGGCTTAACTATAATGTACTTCTTGGTTCGTTTCGTCAAGTTTCGTTTAATTCAGGCCATTGTATCGTACACCACTTCAGCCAAATTCGGCATGACCTATAAAAAGAGTTTGCAGTTCGAACCGTCGAAAAATTCAAACGTATAGGTCGCTATTCGCCTCTTGTGAGCATAAATTTATTTAATTAAATTTTAAATGTGTGAATATCTGCCTCAGAAAAGTTGAAAACCATGCCTGTACACATTTTTAAAACGAGCTTGAAAATCAGCTACATACCAGAATCGTAGAGGTTGGCGCGAGTGGTGCTCACCTCCAAAGGTTGCAATAAACATTTCAAAATCATACAGGCCAGTTAGCCTTACATCCTTCATATTGGAGACCACGGAGAAGCTGACCGACCTACACATTACGATTGATGTCTTGGTGAAGATGCCACTACACAGATTACATTTTGCAAAATAAAAAAGCAAGTCAACTTTATTAGCGACAAATAAGCTGGTCTAAATAATAGAAAAAGTATTGGCTAGTAAGGAAGTCGCACTGTGAAATTTCATGGACTTAGAAGAAGTCTTTGGCAATGCAAGACACGGCTCGCTCCACTATGCACTTCAGAGGAGTGCACTCAGGTACAAAGGTGCATTCGTGGAGTTCGGGGATGCAAAGAAAGGAGGGGTATATTCCCTTTGCTATGGTCCGTACTGTTTGATGACCTTATTTGGACTCTCAACAGCAAGGGATTAACTACTTTCGGACACGCGAATCTCAGGGAAGAGGCTCATACACTCATACTTTGAGGTCGAGAGTGCAAAACGCCTTGAATAAAACAGCGCAAAGGTGCAAGAAAGAGATCCATAAATCCTGAAAATACCAGCATAGTTCCATTCATCAAGAAAAGAAAAATCGAGATATGAGTCCTAAAAATTAAGGGCACAGAGGTTCGTCTACAGAAAGAGGTAAAATATTTAGGAATCTATCTAGATAGGAAACTCACCTGGGATGATAAACAAAACGACACTGAAGGCCACTAACGAAATCACATAAAAAACAGTTGCTAACAGGCTCAACAAGCTTCAAAGGATGGTCTGCCTGATGATTGCAGAAGCAATGAGCTCCACCCCAGTGATGGAGATGAAGGTCCTTCTAAAACTTAAACCAACAGGCCTGCAGGTACAAATTGGCAGACCTCAAAGGCCATGTTAGCATGCCGAAAATTTATGAAAAACAAACAAACGCTTTAAACAAAGTCATGTTTATTTAACAAAATAACAGTACGTATTTTAATTAAAAAAATCTTCAACAAATGAATATATCATTTACAACAAGATCATCTACATTACAAAATATTTGTAAACTATACTAGACTTTTTCACATAGGCATCGAGAATTCACATAAATAGTTCTCCAAATTGTATATTGGATCCAGTTTCAGCGAAATAAATTAATCTTCTCAATGGCTCGAATGAAAAATCAAATAAAGCATTTCCTATTGGCTCGACTTTGATCTACTAATATCTATTGTTTTTATTTACAGTTATATTATCAATTTAAAAACGAGTTTAATAGAAACTATTTCAAAAACTAATCTTAAATGGGTTCGGTCAGTGGGAATACTATTTTTCGGTTTTGCCGTTTTCGATTTTACTATTTTCCACCGGGTTCTTGTCGATTTTGTCCATCGAAAGTGTGTTGTTTGTAACTTTCTCTTCGGGTTCGATTTCACCACGTTCGGCATTCTTCATTTCTTTCATTTTTTCGGGATTGTTCCAAGGCTGCACTTCACCCGATGCCCAAAACACATATACAATACTGGTTCCTACAAATACTCCGAATGCGATCCAAAATACTACACGCCATTCGTAGAGATTTGCCTGTGGAATATGGGGAATTTAAATTTAAACAGTTTTATAATGAGTGTGTGGTTCAATTTACATTCGGTGTTAAGACTCCAACAATATAAGGAGCTAAAATGCCTGTTATAGCACCGATTCCATTGACGATTGCCATCAGTGTTCCTGCGTAGTTAGGACTTAAGTCCAGCGGATTGACTTTCATACCAGGATAGAAGGTTCCCATTAGACCCATAGCAATTGTGAATAAGGTAACGACGTTAACTCGACTGCAACCTGCATAAGAAGCCAGGACGATAAAAATGGCAGGTCCGATCGCAGCTGTAAGAAAATAGCGATTAGAATGCTCATTTGAAGTGTTCTTGCGATTGAAGTTACCGATTGTCGTAAAAACTTTTCGTGACATTGTTATTCCCATGATTTTCTTTGTAATTAGCCAATCGCCAAGGAAACCAGTTGCGATCGATACAATCCACATCACAGCATACGGCAGAGCAGAGAACAGACCGTTTTCTTTGATCGGGAAGTTCAAGACGTCACTCATGTACTTTGGCAGATCTGTGAC
The DNA here is from genome assembly GCA_963978885.1 of Nemotelus pantherinus. Classification (NCBI taxonomy): domain Eukaryota; kingdom Metazoa; phylum Arthropoda; class Insecta; order Diptera; family Stratiomyidae; genus Nemotelus; species Nemotelus pantherinus. Next base: position 10,009,660 of record OZ022266.1, read on the forward strand.
CATGATGAAGAAGCCCCAATCGTGACCAATTTGTGCACAAATCAACGCCAGCATTGGAGTACTAGTCATAATTAACCTCCATGGAACGGGTGGAAGGTTTTTGTCACGTTTCAATGAGCCGAGTTCACGTTCTAAATATTCCTTTTCTTCTTCCTTAATGAATGGATGAGATCCCGGGTTACTGTAGCAAATCAGAGTCTGAAAATATTTGAATGTAATTAAAATCTAAAAGGAACTAGGCTTAAGCACTTACGAAAATGATGAACCATATCACTCCAAGTCCACCGAAGAAATAGAATACTGATGTCCAGTCATCGAAATAATGTACAAGTAGACCAGATAAAGCTGTTCCCAAAATCGTGCCAACCTTAAAATTTTGATTAACAAAATTTACAAATTTCAAATATGCCGAATTTGATTCCTTACCTGTCCACCTCCAAACACCAACGAACCCAGTTTACTTCGTTCTTTTAGCGGAATCCAAGACGCAAGCAGAGCACTCAAAGCAGGAAATGTTGTTCCTTCTCCAGCACCCATTAAAACTCGAAGAATGATTAGACCGGTCGATCCGCCAGCGTTGACCACAACCGGTGTAATTAAGGTGAATATAGCAGTTGACAAAATTCCCAAACTCAATGTGTACTTCCCGCCGAACTTTTCTGCTAACATTCCACCTGGCAAATGCGTAACAACATAGCCCCAGTAGAATGATGACAAAATTAATCCTTGAAGTTCCTCATCCCAAAGAAACTCGCCGTTACCCTGCAATGGAGAAATGTTAAATTTAAAACATTGAAGGTCCAATAGTTTGTGATATACTGGCTTCATTAAGCTATTTTTAATCAACATGTAGGTTAGTTGTTAAAGTTTGTTTGAAAGATTATATGGATTGAGGTAGAGGATCTATCTCCAGGGCATCGTACACTCTCAGTAGTTTTGGCAAAGTCGAGTCGTTATTACTGGAAGACCTTACAAATAACACTGTGAAAGTGTGTTGGAATTGTGTGTCCACAAAAGTAGGGTAGTTTGGGATGTCGGAATAAAATTTAAACAAGAATCACTGATCGAAGAAAATATGACGTGTAGGTTAAGTAAAGTCAGAGTATTCTAAATTAGAAAAGTTATGTTTATAGAATAGGGTTCTCGTAAAATTAAGAGAGGAAAAAGAAAGGGTTGAAAGATGGTGAATAATTAGAGGGTCTAGGAGAGAAATCGGACAAGCATTTCTAAGTTCCCTGATATGTAAAGGGGATTAAATCTACTTTTTTAGAACAAAAATTGCGTGGCCTTTTTGAATATTTAGCAGAAGTTTTTTTTGACACCACGTTTAAAGTGTGTGCAGGTTGGTTTGAAAGAGTTCGCAGTCTTCGATGAATTTTACTGTTGCAAGAAGTTTAAGGTCAGTTTTAATTTACATGAAAAGAATTGACGGTGATCATTCATAAAAAGTAAGAAAAAAAGAGTATGGATCCTTGTGGAACCGTAAGATTGTAAAAAGTAAAAAGAAGAATAGGGTCAGACCCTAGATCGAGGCAATCCTGATCAGATGTGGAGAAGGGATATCATATGTCGATGTCTTGAAAGAAACTATACACCAAGACAAGTCTGAAGACACCAGAACTAAAGTTAAGTCCATCCGGCAGACTCGATCATGAGATGTCTTTGTGTAACTTGGGGAAAAAAGTAGCACTAATGGAGCCCTGCGGGAGGTTTCTAAATGCATACGGAGAGAAATGGCTACAGTGTCATCTATTAAACCCAAACACACTATCGAAACCCGTGATCTTGACTACCTCAGAGATGAGGCTGAAGTGAAGGCAGCTCCTCAGCAAGGCGCTTCAGATTTCGACACAGTTAAGATTGATATTCATTTATTTATTTGGTGCGTATTTGGTGTGTATTCAATAAAACACGGAAACTGCCCAATTACAGATAGGATACAATGAAAAAAATAAAATAATAAGAAGTAAATGAATAAATATATAAAAAATAATTAAAGAATTAATTAAATAAAGTAAAATTAAGTAAAGTAGAAAAAAGAAAAGAAAGAATCCTTTACAAACAAGAATAGGAATAAAACAAAATTTTACAGCGATCCGTATTTTTAAAGATGGTAATAGAATGTGGAAGAGCACCAAGTTGAAAAATGTTATGAGTGCGTAAGAGTCGCGAAACAGGAGAGTGCAAGAAAGTATTAGTACGAGCATACGGAATTTCAAATAAAATGAAGGACCTGATTAGTCTTGCGGGTTGCCGCGCAATGAACAAAGATGCTAAAGAGGAAGATAGGTAGCTGCGACAGATTTTGAAGAGGAAACTCTCGTCCAAGCAAACTCTGCGCTGCTCAAGGAGAGGAATGTTAAGAAGAAATAGACGTTCAGTGTAGGGTATATACGGCAGACTATATTTAAAAAGTAAAGTGCGTGTAAATCTTCGCTGAACTGATTCAACAGCGTCAAAGAGGTATTTGAAACGAGGTCACTACGCTTGACTACAATATTCAAGTACAGAACGGAGCTGGGTAATAATCAGATGGACACAAGTAGAAACACTAAATGAATTGTGACAGGAACGAACCACGAAGCTGGTAATCTAAGAAGCCCTTCTAGTGACAGCTATGACATGAATATCGAATTTCAGTTTGCTATCTAATATGAGGCAATTCTGATTGCAGATGCTGTTTTTGTGTTGGTTGTTGCAGAGATTTTTTGTAACGATTACGCCTTAGGAGAAACAATGGAAGGGATACGATGCATATGATTATTTTGTGAACGAACAATTGACGAGGGGAGAAGGAAGATGAAGCCTTAGTTGAAATCTGAAAGGATTGCTTAAATTTTGGTTTAGTTTTTTTTGAGATTGAAACCGTAATGATAAAGAAACAGTGGGAAAAGTAATCCAGGCAGAGAAACTGGTGATTGTAAATATCGCTTGATTTCAGAAATATTTTTTTTTCCTCCCTTCCACTCTCTCCATCACTCAATCAGTATGCACGGTCCGTGTGCATCAACATATTATCAAACATATCGTCCTAGTACTTCCCAGATAATTAAAACAACATATAAACAAAATAAAGCACCAGGAGCTTTCAAAAGAAGGTAAAAGCCAATGCTTGTGCTTTTTTTTTTTTTTGCAAATTTTTGATATTTTTCAAATCGTTTTGTCTTAGGTAAAGTGACGAGAGATACTTTCAACTCAATGGGTTTGTAAAGAAGCAAAAGTGCTACGTCTGGATTCAGGCGTATCCACTATAAAATCAAAAATTACATTATTTGGTGTAGTCATGGCTCTTATTTTTCTTCTTCAAAAAATGTGGTCAAAGCTTGCTTAACAGTTATTGTAAGCTATCGAATAGTAAATACTATTAATCGGTGATTATATTTCTTCAAAGATATGGATGACATTGATGTGGTGATTTGTGATTTTCGACGATAACATTATATTGAAAAATAAGTGAGTCGGTCACCGAGATTATGTGATTATGTGACGTCTATCGATTATTTCTAGACGGCTATTTAGTGGTAAATGCTGCTGTTTAGGCCGTGGAAGTCAAAATTTAGCGCGTTATTGGCGAGATAGAAATCCTATTACTTGAAATAGCGACTCAATAATAGATAAATCGACAGAATCCAAAAAAGCATATGACCGAAATCCAATTCAAAATATTTGGATATAATGAATAAATATATTTCTCTTATTCAAACTCAACATCGATTATTATTTAAAAAAAGTAATATTGTTCTTAAAAATCCTATATAATCGTGCGAATTTTATAACTAATTTGATAGAAACTAATTTGATAGAAGCAATATGTTTGTGTAACTCACCGAAGTAGAGTTTCCTACGTTTTCATCGAATTTGATAGAAACTAATTTGATAGAAGCAATATGTTTGTGTAACTCACCGAAGTAGAGTTTCCTACGTTTTCATCGGGAGGACATTCGCCATCGAGTAATTCACCGCCAACACTATGTCCCGTTTTGTTTACCATCTCGGTAATTGCTACCGAAAGACATATTCGCATTGTGTATGCATTGCAAATGGCTAAAAATCCCATAATAGCAAGAACTATCCGCTGGGGGATGATAAAAACTGAAATAGAGAAAAAAATTAAATCTTAAATGCAATTTCTGGTTTAAAAAATATTAAGTTGGAATTAGACCAGGAAAAGATATTTCGTTATTTCATTGTCAGCATGTTAAATTTAATCTGACGTTAATTTCTTTTGTACAGCTATAAATTCATCCAAATAAATATAATCCTTTTGATAATACTTTCCTCTGTATCATCGCTACCGGCACACGCTCTACAACTCCCCGAAATCAAATTCAAGGCAAACAAACTGATCACTATGATTAACCATTGTTTTCATCTGGATTTTCTTCCCGTATGACTTTTGTGTCTACAATACTTTGTCAATCCCACTGCAATTATCTTGACGATAGACACATAATGCTCGAATATCAATGGAACAAATATTTTAATTGCTCGCATTATAACTTCTATTTCGCGCGAATTATACTCATTTATGATTTTTCTTTCAAAATTTTATTGTCAAGTCACGACAATCGCAATAGAATAATAGACATCGTAAAGCTATTTGAACAACAAAACAATGACTCCCGGTTAGATACATATATTTTTCGAAATTTTATGTAAGTATGACACATAAAATGTACTATGTGGATATTTTATCAATCTGACAGACGATTGTTAATATTGTTTATAACTGTGTTTCTTCATAATGAATACGATAAGCTACTGACTACTGCTACCGAACTACCAGTGTATGCTAGAGAATTTTCGGGACTCCTATCTAAGCTGAAAGTTTACCGAAAAGTTGTGAACAAATACTAAGTTACTTACGTTTGTTTGTTTGTTAATTATAGAATAAGGTATATATTTTTTAAAAGCAGGATTTGCGCTGCTTTGTCGTAATGCTCGTGGTTGAAGTGGAGTTAGTGTGGAATTATGTGGAGATAAGGTGTAATTAAATGAGATTCGTTGTGAGACGTGTAGAGAAGTGGATATATAATGATTAATTCTGAATCAAACTGTTCATAGTTTACATTCGAACCTTGATTTATATCAGTCATTTTATCGTAAAAATTATCCAGGGTTTTTGTTTTTAATACGAGTATATAAATAATTTTCGATATTATTAATGAAAATATTATTTTCCGTTGTTTTTTTATTTTATAAAAACACTATTTAGCCTGATTTATTATGCTCAGCATATTAATCTTCCGTTTATAGCTACAATCTACTAAAATATGTCCCCAAGATTCATCGAAGAGTTAATATTATTATCTTACTTGTGATTAACCCTTCCTTTCCTATAAACTACTTATGACTTCTTCACTGAATTCAAAGATTGTATATTTTTCAATGTTTTTTGGGACTCAAATACATGTACTGTCTTGAGCTTATTCGATGGATGCATCAAAATGCAGGGTTTCTATAGTCGATGAATCATATTCCAAACAAAAATACTCAATCTTTTAATGTCCAAATGAAGCGGGGATAATATTTGGAAAAGATGAGATCTATATAAGGAAGAAAATTTTGTGTCAGAGTCAGGGGAAGATTTTGTATGAACCTGCTATAAAAACGGAGAAAGTGTTTTTGGCATTTTATCTTCATGTATTAACGTTGGTCAAACAAAGTCCCACCGCCAACGTTGGAGAACTAATCAAGCATTTTGGATTTGGTCAGTACATCTGCATGCCATCGTAAAAGTTAGAAAGATGGGTCAATGAGTCCATGTAATGAGCCAAACTTTTAGAGACAAATTGAAATCCAGAATTAATTGACCTATGATACTAAACGATACTAAAACAAAATTATTTTACAAGCGAATAGATAGCTTTATATATTTGTTAGAATATCAAGGGATAGAAAAAGGCGATATATCGATAGTGTAAAAATGGCCTTCATCCATGTAAAGCTTTGTTACCTTATTGATTGGATACAAAAAACCCCGACCAAACAAATGAGGGAAACTCCTATAAGCAGCTTGAGCGGCTTGATTTAGCGCTTAAAAAAAGTGACCGCTTTTGTTCTCTAGACAAAATGCGCTTATTCACTGGGATAATATTCGGCTACATATAATAAAAAGAAAGCAGTCACATAACAACCTTTTTGTTTTAAGTCAAGGGATTGAAGCTAGTAGAGAGTTGGATTCGAACCAGAGACCCCACACACAAAAAGCCAGTGCTCTCCCAATTAGACTACTCAAGCTACATATAATACGGCGATCAAACTTAGTCCTAACCACCATATTTTCGACATGCTGTCACTTTTGATTAAGTCTTTAGAGTTATTTGAAAGGAAAAATTTCGAATCCTGGAGGCATCGTCAAAACGTCAATACAGGACTATCTTTTATAGTGGCAATCTTCTTCAAAGAGTATTGTAGAAAACACCAGCAGCACGAGCAGAATAAGTTAGGTCATTAATCACGAAATTAATTAATGAAAGAAAAACTGAGCTATCTAGGAATAATTTACAGACACCGAGACATGCCATGAATCGCAATCAAGTACATAAGCTACTGACCCAAATCAGTTTTTAGAACAAAGAATACTGAGCTAAACTTAGCTCGTTATAGGATAATCATTGTCAAAGATATTGGTGTTACAAGTATCAAAATAATAGATGATTTCTCTGACAGATAGTTTACATTTTTCATTAGCGATATGAAGTCCATCACAGTTGTCGCATTTTCGCGCTTCAAATTTTTCGTCTCTTGATTTTTTATCCATTATCATTGAATTGTGTCAATTTTTTGAGCGCAATAGATAGTAAAAGAACCAAACGAACATTCAAACATTTGACATTTTAATCTGTCTGTAATCAGCAGAGTTTCCGCTTTTTTCCATTGACAAAACTTTACTCTTAAAAAATGATCAGATATGGAAGATATGCTCAAATTTATCTTCAGATCATTTAAATCGGGATTTTTTACTATTTCAAATTATAATGTTAAATAATATTTCTATTTAATGAAAGTTATTTCCAACATAGTATTATTGAATGTCCGAATTAAGAAGCTACCATCCGCAGAATGTACAATTTATGACTTTCATACCATGGAAAATTGTTTCTGCAAACTGAATGACACGTCGTCAAAACCAAACACTTTTTCTTAATTTGATATCACCCAATCCAATCTAGATATATTTGTATACCCTCAAAACCAAACCAGCAGATACTTGTCTTTTACCAATAATCGCAACAAGTATCAACCAAACTTCAAGGTCGGTACAAAGCGAATTAATTTATTAATGACACACCATTAACTTCATTTCGGCAACGGGTGCTGCAGTAAAGAAGTGTGGCAATAATTAAGATAAATTAAAAATTCGCATTGGCGAGGCTCCATGCCTAATGAGACAATTTCAGGTGTCTGCGAAACTTCAAATCTGGTCGTTACCAGTTCATACTACTTCAATGGCGTCGATATAAAAATATTTTGATTTCACATGTTCATGCAAGTAGTGGCGAACAAGTATGCATAAATTAGATGGACGTATATAATTTTCAGTTTATGTCTTTTACGGGCCAACCAGTCTGAAATGAAAGGGGGCGGCACATATTCAATCTTGAGCTGAAACTATAGCACGAGTGACTCTTAAAACTAAAAAGATCATTGCGATTGAATTGATTACATTTTTACTTGTTACTTGTTCAGATGTAGGCTATGACATTTCATTGATCAAGTTGGATAAAGCAAATGAAATGTTTTCTATAGATATAGAACTGATTTGGCACCACTTTATCTTCCATTATAAGTTTTCATTAACAATCTTGAATGCGTAAGTCAAAGAAATGACTATCGAAAATGTTTTCAATCTAATTCTTAACCTTCACTGGAGTATATTTTCGAAATGATGTTTGAAATATTTTGAAAAGTGGACATTTATATACAGACAAAAAAATATAAAAGTCCTACTATTTAAGAAGACTGTCCAGTTGTCAAGACTTATTCACAGTTTCTGTGAGAAGCTTGATACTGCGAGAAACAACTACCTCTACCCATCAATTGATCTTAAGATTTAATTTTTATTATTCTTAAGATATTGAAATTTTACGATTTGCAATTTCTACAGCAGGTGTTCCATTAGTTTCACGTACACTCAAATTAAATATTATTTGAATTTTGTTAAACATTCATATTGTCTGCTGAACGAAACGCGGCACACTTTTGACATGAATAAGACTATTGCAAAAATAATGAAAATAAATTATTTTCAGTTAAATTTTTAAATGCAATAATGTAGTATCATGGTCAAATTATACGAATTATTTATTCTCAAAGTGGATTTTCATCAGAACTCTCATGCCTATTAATTGGGAATGCCGTTTGGCGCCGCAAAATATTCTTAACTTGAAGGTCAATGAAATAATGTGGTGCGTTAATGATGCAAAAATTACACCATAATTCCTAATGGCTACAATTATGGCAATAAAAGAATAATAAATACATTTGAACCAGTAGAATAATATAAAACGATAATTTGAAACCAATAATCATACCGTTTTGTATTATTGGAATCTAGTAGAAAAAATACTCATGGACGCCCGTATAAATGACTACTATCTCTGATTGAAGATAGAAATGGTAGCAAATGGTTTATTTGAAGGCTTGTTCAAACGAATAAAATTCCATTCTTTTGTGATTTTTTTTCCGCGGAAAATTCATAGTATTTTGATATGATTTTTATATGAAATCATCAATGGGCCTAAAAAATGCACGCCGACTGGAACAGGGTGCCGTAAAAATGACCAAGAAAGCCCTTAGTCTGCTATGGAGGAGAACCCTTCAATACACCTGACAGATGCTTCGGCTTTGCCGTTTCGGCAACTCTACGCAGCTACGGTAGGTCATTGAAAAATGAGATGGATTATCTCCAAAAAAAGAAAAACGTTACGTATTTTCACCGGAGTGAAGCGAACGAGTTTGATTGTCGTACAGCTTTGGTGGTGTAACAGCTTCATACAGCTGTTGGTAATTTAGCGGCGCCAAGGAATGTGATCGCCGTACAGATAATTGCACTGCTTGTCCGAGAAAAGAAAATCGCTGTAGTTGTGCATGGGCAGACTTTGCATGCATGCATGTACAGTCGGCCACGATTTTAATCAGATTGACCTAATTCGGATTCAGATATTCTAGATGTGGAATCATTCTGAGGAACCAACTGCGATTCCTATCCAGTCAAAACCCTTCACATGTAAAATCAAAGCCAGGTCAAGATAAAAATTCAACGTGGAGAGGCGTACGCATCTGTCAATCGGCGCTCGCCAAAAAGAATGCTGTCTTCGAAATTCACATAACAGGAGCGTAGCTAATATAATGATTAGACGTAAAAAATGACAATATTCTGAAATTATGTTCAATAACATCGGTGACAGCTTTCTGGGTAACAAGAATTGACAAACATATAAAAGAGTAAGTAAAAGTACATAAAAAAGGCTTCAAACTAGCGTGTACAGGGATGCTGATGGAAGCATCATGAGTGATACAAAACAGATAAAGATGAGCAACTACTAAACGGAACAGCTATTAAACGGAAACTTGAGCCTACTTTGAGCAACTATTGAATGAAAAGGTAGGAAAAGATAAAACATTAAAGCGGCGCTAGAATTACAGGAGCACATTTTTTGTACGCTGACATCCTAAATCCTATCCAAATGGTCAAGTGCTTGATTGACTTCAATCGGATGCAAGTTGCGGTATGCAGATGGCGAAAAAATCAGACCTGCAGAGTCAAGATCACGTGCGGGTAATACAGCCTCGCAACTACTAAGGGCCTTTCCAAATGCTCGTCCTCATCTTCAGCTTGTTATAACAGATTGTGACGTCAGCAGACCAAGACGATGCGTCCGAAATCTATGGCTTTGCTTCGTAAGATTACCTCAAAACACCATCAAGCCAACGAAAAGTTGACTTCGTCAACTGTTATACAGGAGAGCAATGACAAGGCGTAGTTAACTGAATTCCGACAGGGTCGACTTGATCTGACGTCACATTCTGTCATAACAAGCTGAAGGCGAAGATGTCAATTCGGAAAGACCCTAAATACCTAATTGAATTAAGCCCGGCCGCAAGATCAGTCGCGTGTGGCACGTACGGCGTGACCTGACACTCGTTGAAAACAATATATTTCACTAGGCAAAAGAAACGACGTGCACTAACGCCACCATAACTCGAGGCACCGATTTATGGTGACGGTAGTGTACGTCTGCTCGAGTTCAAACTCAGTCAGGAGGTCAAACTAGTTTCAGCAGTTTCAAACTAGTTTCGCGGGTGGTACCATTTCCCCGATCTACCCTATAGTACAGACCATATTTTTTCTCTGTAACTTTTACGAAGAATCAGTTGTTCGAGATACTTCGAATATATTTCCAGGCCTTTTGGCATAGTTAATTATTCTCTCTTCTTAGCAAAACTTCAAACATTTGACATTTGGCTTAACTGAAGCTAAAATGAAGAATATTTATGATAGTTTCTTGCAAAAATACATCAGAAAATTTTAGTCTGAAAACAATTGAGGAATCTAGTACGATCCTGAAGTCGGCTTATCTTTCGATTTTGTAATATTTATTTTAAATTTTCAGTAGACATTGTATATGTTAATTTGCTTAGTAAATTTCTAAACGAAGTTTTTTTTTTTAAAAGAAAATCCTCAAAATTGATACCATCTTGTTGTTAAAATTCATCAAAGCTAACATATCAATTTCTCGTCGACCTACACCTCCATACATATGTATAATAGACATGAAACAGTCGATAAAACATAGCATGAAAAAAAACAGTTCTTTTTCAGAATTCACCAAAAAATCTCAATATATTCGCAAAGGAAATTACACATTCTTCAAACTACATATTCAATTTTCTTACCACATGAATTTTTTCCTCAGCCTACTTAACATTGTTCGTTCCGGTATCGTGAAGAAAATTGAAATTAATTTCACGAAATGTTGAATAGCAACCATACCTACTACATACCAAAACCATAAAAGTGCAAAAAAAAAAACGGGCAACGAACAAAGCTGTAATTCGCTAAAAAGCAGAAGTCTGTGTAAATGTAAAAAAATCTGATAATGATATCACATAAATTTGGTACGAAATTGTGTTGGCGAATTGACACAGACATGTTTTTGCTGTATTGGGTGGCAAAATAAAATTTTCTGTCTGCGTGAATTTAAAGAATTCGGTCGATGCCGGCGGGTTTATTTTATAGAGATGCATCTTCAATTACCCAGTTACATTGCATATGAACACAATTGCTTGAGAAAATGTGCGAATAGCGACACGAAAGTAAACATTCATTTCTTTCATCGGTCTAAAAAGAAAAGAAATTTGATTAAGGAATAACAAACGATTGCCAGCTTACAGGAATTTATCGTTCCGTAATTTTCATTTACACTTAAAAGCATGATCGTTAGAAGGAGAACAACAAGTAATAACACTTAAACCATGGTTTGTTTTCTGGATTTGATTATTATTATTGGCCAATCAATTAGCTGTCGTTGAAAATTATTAATCACCTATTTCATGGATAAAATAATAAAATCGAATTTCATAGAACGAATTGTGAAAATTTTATCAATATTTTCAATCAATGATAGGTTATGTAAGCACCATTATTTTGATTGATTACTCAAAATTTATTCATTTTATCAGCATCATATAATGATTTTATCATCAATCAATAAAATCTAATCTTCAATATTTAATCATTTCTCAGTCTAATATAATTTCAAAGAAATGAAATCATTGTATCCACGGCTATTGCTTTCGATAATGCCTGAAATTATTCTTTTTGAATGCTGACAAAAAGAATCCTTGATGTTGTAACGATACAAAAACACCAGACAGTCTGTCAACAATAAAGTTTGTACGTTTATGTTCATGAATGGTTTCTACGCTTGAATGAGCTCTTAGTTCTACCTTGCATCGGTTAAGCTTTGCATTATGAAATCTAACCGTATAACTCAATTTAGCGAAAGAATGTTTTCATTTTGTAGTGGCTATCTTATTGGCAACTTTGTTCTGAAAAACTAGTTACAGTGACAATGATTGGCAGTTGTATAGTAAATTATGTATTTTCCAACCGCAAATCAATGTTTATTGTAGCTGAATTAAAACTGGTTGTCATTAGATTACAATAAACAATTGTTTGACGCCGCATTTTATGAATCTACTTTGTAAAGAGAAATGTATTGACTAAAAATATATTTCTTTAGAGACTGAAGATAATAAAGAGAATAGATCTGGTCCCTTACTTCTGGTGTAAAAATTTATTGGGAAAAAACTTACTGCTTTGGTGGCAGACAGTTTGCCAAAATCATAGAAGTAAAGGAACAGATTTGAGGGAAAAACTTTTAAAACAAGAAGAACAGTTACGTAAATTACGTCTACGTAACTGTCAGAATCTTGGCTTGACAATGATTTATGGCGTCTCAAAAACCATAAAAATAAATTATACAATGCAATTAAAAATGAAAGCTTTCTCCACGTGTGTCTAATGGAATTAGACGAATTAGACGAGCTATCCAAAGAATTTTTTCCCCTTCCTTGTTTCAAAAAAACTGTGCCGCTTCTAAATCATCACTTGTACAAAAGCCCTCATAAATTGACGCCATTACTCCTATTATAAGGTCTGTTCCAGGACTTTCAGTCACTGAATTTTCCTGAATTTTCCTGAATCATGTGGTGGGAGAAATTCATGAAAAGTACGGGAACGCTCTCATTGCATTTCCTGAAAATTGACAAACAAAAGTATCAGTTTTCGGTTTTTGGAAGAACAATAGTGATTGTACGGTTATCCTGAGCGGTGATAAATTATCGCCACAAAAATATTCGACCTTCATAGCAAAATTACGCAAAAAATATGTTGCTTGCCGCGCACATTTGAAACTATTTACTCGCACCACACCATTTGACACTTTTCAGTATTTTTCAGTAGCTCAGACCCTACTGAATTTTACTGAGAGAGGGGAAATTTTCAGTTTTCAGTAAAACGGAGTACGGGAACAGCTTCATTGCAATTAATCGCGATTAATTGTAATTAATGGTGGTCCGGGAACAGACCTATAGTTTGAGACGAATTTCCTTGTTTAGTTAGGTGCTTTTTAACAGCGCAGTACTCCATTTTCTTCATATTTTAGTTGAAAAACTAATGGCTTGATGGAAATAAAACTTACTATTTATACTTATAATTTTGTAATTTTGTAATTTATTCAAAATAATTCATTTTACAGGCAAGATGCCTAGTTATAAAATGAATAAAAATATTATAAAGAATTAAGATATAATAAAACATTAAAATTAAAAATAAAAACACAATAAGAATAGAAGTGCAAACATTAGAATACATTAAAGTAAAAATAGTTAATAAAAGGACTATGGACATAATAATAAAACAGCGAAATACAAAAATACAGAGTAAGAATAGAAGTAGAAAATTTGAATGCAGTAAGAGTAAAAATAAAGAAAAAAAAGGATTATGGATGTATGAATAAAATGATGTAAGTAGGCGAAAAAAGTGAACTGCAAACTAAACTTTTGAAAATTCGAATAGACTGAGTGAGAGAACCAAGCTGAAGATTATTATGCGTCCTCAGTAAACGCAAAACAGACGAATGAAAAAAAACGTCAGAACATGCAAAAGGTACATTGAACATTGAGGTTGCCCTGATAGGTCTGTCATTATGGCGTGAAGTAAAAAAACCACGTCAAAGATGAAGATAAAAAGCCGCAGTAAACTTTAAATAGAAAACATTCATCGAGGTAAATTCTGCGCTCGTCAAGTCGAGGAATATTAAGCGTTGATAAACGTTCACTGTAACGACAATATGATGGATTGTACTTGAAAATAAGACAACGAGTAATCTTTCGCTGGACAGATTCAACCACCTCAGACAAATAACAGAAATGAGGACCCCACACTACAGAACAATACTCAAGGATAGAACGAACAAGGGAAAGAAAAAGACGCACACAAGTGGAAATGTTAAAGGAATTGTGGCAAACGCGTATAACAAAACCAGCGATCCGGGACGCCTTACGAGTAATGGTTCGAGTATGAATATCGAGCTTTAGCTTCCGATCGAAGGTTACACCGAGATCAGTAAAATGATCCACAACAAAAAGGCTGATGTCACAAATAGAGTAAATGAACTCAAAAGCACAAGGCTTCAATGTAAAAGACATTGAGTAACATTTGGAGATATTCAAGGACAAGTAATTACAGTAACACCAGGAAACAAGACGATTCAAATCGTTTTGAAGAGCAAGTTGATCGGAAGGAGTATTAATAACGCGAAAAATTTTCAGGTCATCAGCGTATATTAGGCAAGGAGATTCAAACACATTAGGAAGATCGTCGACGAAGATATTAAATAGCAATGGCCCAAGAATAGATCCCTGAGGCACACCGGAGGTAGGAAAAAAAGGACAGGACGAGGAGCCACGGAGAGAGACATAGCAAATACGATCAAATACAAATGATGAGAGCCACGAGAGAAGGGGCTCCAATATACCATAATGCTCCAATTTAACAAAAAGGAGCTCATGATTGACCGATTCAAAGGCCTTAAAGAAGTCAGTGTATATGACATCTACTTGGTGGTGATTATCTAAAGCAGAAGCAACAAAATGAGAAAATTCTTCAAGGTTAGTGTTAGTACTTCGGCCTTTAACAAAACCATGCTGTTGAGCAGGAAAAACGTGACGAAGAGAATCATAAATCATTTTAGAAAAACAAGGAATGATAGAGAGGGCGATAGTTAGTGACTAGGTTTAGATCGCCAGACTTGTAGATAGGAAAAATGCTTGACACTCTCCAAGAATCTCTGAGCTCATTTGTTTCATTAAACCACCCTCATCAATGACCTAAGTACTCATTACGTGAACTTACTGATCCATTCTCGTATGTGATAAATTTTTTCCCGTAAGAATACAATCGCACTGTATTCTTACTGCCTTAACAACATCGAATTGAATAGGGTTCATCATATTACAGACCTCGGATGTGACCAACAAGATGTGCTTCAACGTCCACTACGACAAAATTCTACCCAAGACTAATAAACAGCTTGGATTGATTAAGAGACGTGCTAAAGAGTTCGAAAATATATGAGTTACCAAGTAATTATATACTCCTCTAGTGCGACCTCTACTAGAATATGCCTGCATAACAGCTTTTGAGATACACACTGAGAAAGTTAAATATGTTCAGAAATAATTTTTAGAACAATAACAGTAATGTAAATATGTACCAAAATATCCCGAAATTGCTGAAGATAGGGGCAATTTCGTTTTTTCTTTCTTTTTTATCAGGGCCAGAATGAATATCGTTGGGATATACAATGCATGGTGTTGGGGTTAATCACAAATGGCGTTTACTCCCATGAATTTTCCGCAATGCAGTATGGTGGCAGGCGCTATATTTTAACATAATCCCGATATCAACGACGCACATAGCGTTACAAGTATATAAATTATAGTATCTGAATTTAAGCTTTTTCTCAGTGCAATTATACTATCGAGCAAAGAACATTATATTCACTGCCAATATCAATAGATGAAAAGCCTATTTTCAATCTAGTCTACCTTTTAAAGTTTCGGATCAACTTTTCATCTTTGAGACTTGTTACATCCGGTAATAATTCAATCATCGATCAGGGTCTCTTCGATTTGTAATTATCGAATTTTTAATTTCAATCGAACAGCACATATCAATAGATACATAAATATGTTCGAAGTAACTACCGTCCAACGACCACTTACATAAATTTTCTAACGTTCGACAACTTAATCGACCGAATATCAGCTGTTAGATACGATTCCAATTCACCGCTTATATCTGACCGCAGTCCAAACATATATGTAAGTTTCCATGTATGCTAGAAATATGTGCGGTTCTCATTTGTTTTATTTAATTTTATATAATTCTCAGATTCAGAATAAAACTGCATTGCTGAGCAAGTTTATTGCTTCGATAATTGTTTTGTCTGTGACATAGTGTTATATTACATCGGAACTAGAAAAATTTAGAAAAATAGATAGCCTAGCTATTAATTAAGAATCTCAGAAAAAAATTATCTAAAGATGCAATCGTTGAATCGGAACAACCTATTGCTTATCGAATTACTCACACGCGCAACTACCTGTCTAGCCTAGCTTAACAGACAATACTTATTTCATTGCGAACATACCTACTAATATTTACTATCGACTCGAATAAACCGTAAGCATGCAAATTTCTTAATTACATATTCAACGTTTTATGATGCAAGTTTGCGAAAATCAAGTGAGTTTGTTTTATTGAGCAAGGTCTCATCGTATGCTTGATTGTTTGCCATTGAACCTCAAAATGTTGAAGAGAAATGACAATGCATTTAGCACAAAGCGTCCCATATCAAACAACTATGATATGCATAAAAACACAATACGCGAAATTAGTCGGAGTGACTGGCACTCTGATACTAAATACTACTATGCTATAGTCTATAATCAATGGAATTCCATTCAAGTGACTTTTTGTTACACTCAAGAACGCATTGATGTTAACGTTTAAACGTGGATCGAATTTCGTTTCGAATGCAAGAGGATTTTTTTTATTTTGTTATATTTTAGTGGGAAGTTTGAGCAAGGACGTTTCAAGTTCAATGAAATGGTTTAAAATGTTAATTGGTTTGAATTGCATTGCAGCAGATGATTTTCGAGTATTGAATGGAAAAGACGCTGACATATTTCTGGCAGGAGCATACATTGTATTTCACTGAATATATTCTTCATTTGATCGGTTTTTAAGTAAGATATTGGTAGAAAAATC
This sequence comes from Nemotelus pantherinus, assembly GCA_963978885.1. Taxonomy (NCBI): domain Eukaryota; kingdom Metazoa; phylum Arthropoda; class Insecta; order Diptera; family Stratiomyidae; genus Nemotelus; species Nemotelus pantherinus. The sequence goes on from OZ022266.1 coordinate 10,026,506, forward strand.
GAGAACTAATAACTACTATAGGTATTTGATTTGAATATTTTAAGTTTAGCACTATTTAGCTTATGTAGTCTAGTGAGTAGAGCACATGCTTCTAGTGTGTGGGGTCCCTGGTTTTAACGATGCTCGACTTGAATATTATTTTTCAACACATAGATAAAGAATATCAATATTTGCTGCTGATTAATAATTCTATCTGTTTTGTCATTCGTGGCTATTAATTAGTATCTGTTTTTATTTTCTGTTTTTATTTCTAAGCTATCCTATTTGTGATTGGGCTTTTTGCCTGTAAATGGATTGTTGAATAAATAAATTAATAAATAATAAATAAGACGGGCAGAAAATGTGATTACGGGATTAACATATGGTCGACTGACTTTTGAATGTAATTGCCAATGATCCTTTCCAGAATCTTAAGCAAGACAGAGCTAAGACATATTAGATGATAGTGTTTTGGTTTGACATATGACAGTTTGGCTGCTTTAAAGATAAACACAACTCTAGTTTCCTGCCAGTAAATAGGAACATAGCACACGGACGCGTTGTATATATTAGCCATGGTAACGGTACTTCTATGAACTGGGGGATATCAGCCGGAAGGAAAACATCATAGAACGGAGATTTAAACGCTTCGAATGATTTATATCGCATCAAACGAAACTAACTTAATGGTCAGTTCCACTTCTAAAGGAGAACAATAGCTACCTGAAAAATTTGAGTCTGTGAGCACGTTTAGAGTATCTAAGCTCGAACTAGGCTAAATGCCATTAGGGCTCATGAAATTCCTCATCGTTTTTCGCATCGTCCTTAAAATCTTACGATGGCGGTCTGCCTCCCTGAGACTCTCCACTTTTCCACAGAAAGGTCTCCATGAGTACCTATTTGCCTTTCCAATGCCTTACTTAAAAGCTTTCAGCTTCGTTTTATACAGCGACCATATATAAGTCATTTTAAAGCTGTTCAGCTCCTTCCTGCACTCTCTCCGTAATATAGTGATTACCATATTCCACCATGGGGCTTGGAATTTACCCAGACTGTCGACAAGTTTCTCGTTGTCCTAGATGCAGAGTTGAGAGCACTAGTAAGGCTGCCAACCGCCTGATCCAATTTTCGCTAGCAGGCAAAGAGTTAAGGCTAACTAAATGTTGATATCACATCAATGTGTCCTAAAAATTTCAGCTCGATCGGATGATACAATCTCGTGATTTCAATTTCTTATCTTGAGAATTGAGTAATTGAATCAATTTGTAGATAATACCAACAGACATTTTGTTTTGGGAGGATTGCCATGTTTCAAGCCATAGGTAGTCCAAAATAGTGGCTAACAATAGAATGATAATTAAAGAAAACAAACAGGAAACTTGTTTAAAGCCTTAATCTAAATCACAAAAATAAAATAATAAGGACCAAGAATGGAACCATGGAGAACACCAGATAAGGGATAAAATGGTAAAAAAAACATAATCTTTGAAGATGACACGACAAGAGAGATATAAGATGAGATGCAGGAGTATGGGATATCATAAGTTCTAAGTTGACGTATTTCCACGCCTCTCATTACCCCTTGGTACAACTCAGGTACATATTTAGAGCTAGATGAAGTCAAAGCCCGATGTTGGACCATGGCTGGATTCGAACCATGGACCACACACGCTAAAACACAATTTCTAAACCAAATCCAGGAAAGATATTTCTAATATGAGTATCAATCGGTTTCGCTATTCTTATGAAATGAATCCCTGGAAAATAATTTTCAATACAATAAAAATATTTCGATTTAGGCAATATGAGAGCTAAACAAATATTTTACAATTTTAAGGGCTAGATCTTGTATGTTTGTATCTTTATTTGCATTCATAAACCAGTTTGCCAAAAATTACACAAGATGTATTGACAAATCGTGATTCCATACTCTGGTTTATTAGTATCTCACGACGGAATTCGTTCAATACGTAATAGAGTCATCAACTGTTACTACGCGCTTCATATTTGAATTTAATCTATGGCGATATTTTGTTGCTGGCTACAAATCCATTGTATTATTATTAGAAAAAATTGTTCACAATATTTTTAAATGATCAATTAGTGATAGTTTGAAAATCGTAACGGTTCGTAATTAGTCGTGAATTTTACAATATTGAACCTAATTATTGCCCTTAATCTAATTACTTTTACTTATCTACCCATAAAGCTATTAGAATGGCAATTTACTATTTTGTTTACAATAAAATTTTGTGACAAAAAGTTGACAAAATGATCGCAATTAGAGCGCAATAGGCGTTAACAATTCGAGACGAGTCGTTTTCATTTTAAAAACTCAGTCTATTTTTGCTGCTCTAAACGATGTAAACATTCGACAATTGAAAATATGACGTCGAAGGTCGTGTAAGACCAAAAGTAAAGTGTGATTGACATTACGGTTGTAAAAAGAGGCCGACTCATTACCGTCATATACTATTTTCTCCACATCTCGAAATTGCTTTATTGAAAACGAGATTCAGGTCGATCCATGCACTGATTTGTTTAACCAAGGGTATAAATTTAAGTAAATAGCTAGAACTCCTAACTAGAATTGTAGGCCAATATTGAATTTATTTAAGAAATTTAGGATGCTATTTATTCGCTACAACCAAATTCATTCTTATTAGACCATTACCATTTATGAAATAACCCTACACTTAACACTATGAATTCCACTCACATTTCGATACGGTCAGCCTCCATCCTGTTAGCATTTTTCTTTCTAATTAAACTGGAGCAAGCTCCACACTACTATCACAGTTTTTAAGCAACTAGTAAAACCAAAACAAAAGCGCTTAAATTTTTTAGCGCCAACTAGATGAACTTTTATTATTCAATTTTCAAATCGATTTGTTAAACATCACAAACACATTGTTCATATTATCCGACGCACTGCAATTTCACTGAAAATATTCTTAAATAAAGTGAAATGCTCGCTTACAACGAGCGTTTCTACTCAACGTATAGTATATACTAGGAATATCAGGAATTTTTTTCTACGTTATATCTATACTAACAAAGGGAAAGTTCGGAATATTGAAAGGAGTTGTGGAGACGCGTACGCTAAGCTTGTTTCTTGATTGCACTGAAATGACACTGAATTGATTTAATGAACGCGCCAGTTGTCGTCGATTAGACACAGTTTACGGGTGATTTATGTGTGTATTCACTAAAAGCAGTAACAGTTACAAAGGTATCACTACCGGTGACAACTTAACAAACAACTAACTAACTATCTGTAATCCGCGGATGGTATACTAAACCATCACTAGACTGTGCAGTTTATACATCAGCACCTACTATATCATATCACACTGGATATGAATTTGAACAAAAAGAGTAACCGACGAAAACGCGTAAAGTGTAGTAGCTCGCGTTAATCGTCGAGTCCGCGATCGTACTTGAAGTCTAAATGAGAGTGGAAAATGGCGAAAGATCGTTTATATACCGTATAATAGTAGTCCGGTTGACGAATTACCTACTCGTATGCTAACTCGTATGTGGAAGACCGAATGTCTGCCACACATCGCGGACTGATCGACACTCAGGTAAGCAGCGAACACCTGATCTTCAGAAGCGATTTAATCAATTTTACCGGCTTCCTCGGCGGCTTTTGAAGATCCACCTTTACCGCTTTTGACTATTGCAATTAATTATTGATGGTCAAAGCTGACTAATACGATCAACTCTTAGACTGTATGGCTCTTCTGCTACAACGCGATCATCTGGCAGCAGTTAAAGTAAGTTTGCAGAAACCAGTAACTTCCCATGGTGACCATGATCATCATGGTACTATACAGCATACTCTATGTACGTACCGTGCATATCGCAGTGGCGAATGGATGGCGACCGTATATAGTGTGAAGGGTAACGCATGGATTGACAACATAGTTACTGTCGATTGATATCCTAAATAGTGTAGTGGCATGATTTATTATTATAAATATGGTTGAAACGTGATATGCAATCATAATAGTAGCATAGATGGTAGTTACTTTACGCAGACGGCTCAGATGTCGGATTCTTTCTTCAAAAAAGCTTTTTCTCGACGCATCTCGTTAAATAGTGTTTTTAAAGTATTGATCAAAAACATGATGTATTGCTTTAGTTGATATTATGGAAAAATTCGTGACAATATTTTTTTGAAACAGTCTTTCCAGTTTTCCATTTTCTGGGTATATTGGGTTGAGTAGTTCATCGAACATAGAAGACCCGACTATAATCAAGAAATATGAATGACCAACGCGAAATTTTAAAAGACCGTTCAAACTTTGGTCGGATTTGTCCTATAGTGCGCAACCTTTATTAAGTGGGGAGCCACACTGAGTCGTTGATGGAATATGTGATCCCCTTCAGGACCACTAAAGCTACTTCTATTCGGCAAGCAAAGAAGTATGCGCCAAGGTCATTCTTTCATTCTGGCATTTACACAAGTGGTACGGAACTGTTTCATCTTCTTTTACGCATCTACAGTGCTAGCGGAAGTCATTGTAAGAGACACCCAACAGTACTGCATACCTGCCAAACAGTCAATGTCCAATTGACACAGCCACCGTTGCGTGAGATGACCAGTCCCTAGCTTAAGAAATTCCCTAGTGCGCTCAATATCGAAAGCTCTCCACAATCGTCTAGCAATCGCACAAGTAAATTCTTTCTTGTACTCTAAGTATTTTTGCCTGATGTTCATTTTAACTGAATCCATCGAAATGCCAGTCGAGAAACTGCAGAATACTTTCTGCAAAGGCGTATTATCCATTGCAAGGTTCGCTTCACAGCTCCCTTTAATGTCTCTACATCTTGTCATCCAAAGCAGCTGTATGGCTTACGACAGCTAAGAACTAGCTTCGAAAAGATGTAAGCTCCAGCAAGGAGCTGTTTAGCCGCTTTGCTGTCAGTGAAAATTCAAATTTTCACCAACACCTCATTCTGATAGACACTGCAGTAATCCGGGAGATGGAAGGAGCGCTTCAAACTAAAGTCAGTGGAAAACATATTACACCCGACTCCGTCATTAAGTTTGGAGGCATCGGTATATATTTCCACAGCTTATGTTTCTAGAGATAACCTCTTTGTCCAATCCTCTCTCCAAAAGGTATGCTCTGCGCCAACATTGTAGCATGACTTTTCCTCCAAGCTTCTTACCCTACATCGTTCCTCCTAACTCTAAACGATCCTTGTCCAGGGAATGTCCAGGGATTACCAGAATTAAATCTTACTAGTGCGCACTTCCATATTGCGAGACGATATGCCTTGCAAAGGTTTCTGAACTCGTCACTTCTTCATGAGAGAATGATGGAGCCTCAGATGATGCATGAAATACTAGCTCTCTAACATCTGTTGAACTTTTTTTTAACTTTGTGTATCTGTAGCTTGTACCTGAAGCTTGAAGCTCAGATTTTATGAATTTTAAGAAATCTAATTTTTTTGCATAATTAAATAGTAAATTCAACAATATTTCCGAGCTATTTCTTAACACTCTTATTTTCACTCTTATTTCTTAACACTCTTATAAGTGGCGTATGTTCCTTTTCTCTGGGAGAATATTATCACATTCAAGTATTATTTAAAAAAATATAGCCACCTAGTTTTACTTCCCAAAATTAGCGACTTGGACGATTTTGCTAAGAAGCTAAAATAATTGAGCAGGTAAATTTTCTCAACAAAATCAATAAGTTTAGCCTGTACTACGGTCGAACCAGGGGCGGATTTGACCAATTTGCCGCCCTAGGCCTCAGAAATATTTGCCGCCCTTTTCGTGAATTATATTATATGTAACAATGCGCGATTTTTTTTCGATTCCCTAGAATACTTGGCTGTTTTTCGTTGCGCCCGAGCTCACAAAAAAGGAATATCAGAGCAAAACTGGCACCGGTTCGTTCGTAAAAATTCCCTATTATTGCGCCCTTGCCACAGAAATAGTTATTAAAATACAAACACGGTAAAGAACCTAAAAGTACCAAAAAAAAAGAATCCAAAAATACCAATTTTTAACAGTCCAAAACCGTATACACCTTTGGATCGCATATAATTCCAACGTCTTGGCTAAAAATTGTATAAGTATGTTATTAGTTAAAGATGAACCCGAAATATTTTGACCTATGTTCTAGATTTCATTCTATAGAAATTTTTTTATAGAAATTAATTTCAGCAATGAAGTACAATTTAAAAAAACACGTCAAAAATAAAGAGATTCGCATGTAGTTGATATACCCTGTACCATAATAATAAATAAAAAATTATCTGAAAAATCAATGCACGCAAATATTTACCTCTGATAAGCTCTTCCTAAATTGAAGAGGCATTATTTGGGTTTTTTTGAGGATCTTTTTAGGTCTTTTTAGGCTCTTTTTCGGTATTTTCAGATACTTTCTAGGTATTTATTAGGTATTTTTGAGTTTTTTTGGTCATTTACCGTGATCGCATTTCGATATTTATTATAAGTCAAACTTTTTAATGTCCGAATAAAATCATTAGAGGTTAATTTTCGCGGGCATTGATTTTTTTTTGAGAATTCGGTTGGCTTGAGGTGTTAGGCTCATTCGACTCAGATATATGTATGTACATATACGACAGAAAAAAACTGCCGCCCAAAAAGAAAATCGAAAAGGGGCCGCCCCAAAAAAAATCGAAAATTTGCCGCCCCCGAAATTTGCCGCCCTAGGCCCGGGCCTACCGGGCCTAGTGGTAAATCCGCCCCTGGGTCGAACACTAACACTATACATATATAAATATTCAGTTTGAGTCGGAAATGAATTCCAAAAAAAATTATAAAGCCAGGTGATAACTTTTATCATTTCTTTTCTGAAATAAAACTTATACAGCTGAGTAAATATGATTTTCATTAAAACTGGCTATAAGCATATATCAAGTTGCGAACAAAATAACATCCAAAGACTAAAACAGTTTTCTTTCATCTGCACAATCTAATTTATGAAACAGATAATAATTGATAAAACGGATGAAATTAAATTGCAAAAATATGTAAATATGTTCTGTAATTGAGATTCAGAAAATTAGTTGAAGACAAAGTATATTTCGGACAAATGTAACCCAATATACTGGGTTTTGCGAAAAATCGAATATGCCGCGTGCAAATGGCACACTCATATTATCAAAAAACTCTGAGCGACCTTAAAAAAGTCATGATACAACTTATTGACTTATATAAACTACATACACATTAAGATATATGATTTCCGATTTTTCTATAATATTTTACAATATTGTCTTCATCTGAATTCAGTAATATTGCACGAAAATTTTAGCTTAATTTAAATCTGGTGTTGCCTTCAAAAACCTAACACTCGCACGCACGCATATAGTATGCAAAATTTTCCATTTAAATTTCAAAAATTTTCCACAGTTCAGATATTTGTCCGAATCAGGTTGACTGTAAACTATTATAGATTTATTAGTTCCCCCAAAATGAAAGTAGTACATAAAATGAATGTATTGGCCTGCTAAAACATTGTCTTTCATACATGCTTGCAAAAATTAATAGGCTGGGTACTACATATATAGGTATATACGAGTACTAACGGAAGTGTCATAATAAGCTTGTGAACGTAAATTGAGACAGAGTAAGTGATGAAATCTTCAAAGGAAATTAAACTGACCCAACTGTGACCCATTTTGTAAATACAAATGCAAGAACAATTAGTACTCTAATATAGTATCTATTACCATGATTAGATCCAGGTGCAATTAGAATCCACACATTTTGTATAGAACGCCGATCAGCATTCCTCTTCGCGAAATTCAACTAACATGTATGTAAGTATATTTATTTAGTTCGCATTGCATACAACAGGTTGACACGATTGCTTATCATTCAATTCATCATCACTTGGGGCAGAAAGCCTACTACCCATTAGTTACGACCGCACACACATACGAGTAATAGTTGTAAATTGCTTAGATTATTTCGAGCCAGATGGCATAGGTAGGGTTTCTAATCTTCGAAAATAAGGTGCTAGCTTTGTCGAGATAAATTGCGATGAAATTAAAACGCATGATTTAAAAGTAATCTGTGCTACCTAGTTTTAACAAGTACGTACATTGAGCGTTACATGCGTAGAGATACTCAACTAAAGTTGACTTGAGTTAATCGATGTTGAAATGCACTTTACTATCACTATGCATACATATGTCGACCTAAGCAATTAACTTGTATCGGAAAGTTTAGAACAACGGGATTATGATATATGACTGATAAGCCCGAGAGAGATAGGAATTTTTTAAACAAAGGTAACTAGACGCTCGGTAACTAGAAAACTGTATTTTTCTCATGTCGGCGAAAAAAAATTATTTGAAAACTATCTATTTATTTATCTTATTATCTATTTGAACTATCTATTTATTTTATTTTAAAAATATTTCAAAGTCCGGTTTTGAATACCACAGATGAATAATATTGTTATAATGAATACGTAAAAGTGTACAATGATTAATATAACATCGAGGCTTGTCTTTGATTATTTTTTATGCGAAGCTATTATACTACTTATGCTTACTTACTTACTTATAAGTTAATATTTGCATCTAGATATTTGATGAGTTTTCTATTTTATTATAATTTACGATTAGCTGATATTGAAGTACTATTAAAACCAGTTTTCTTCTCTGCTTCATTGCTTATTCATATTAAGGCGACATTAGCATTCAATTTGCAGATACTGTCATTAGCTGGATAGTTAATTTTTATTTTTTTTTAAATCATAATGGACGGAAAGTTTCTCTTTCTTGAATATTCCTTTGCTGCAGGTCTTCAGTCAATTCAATCCGAGACATTTTCATTCAAAAATTGTTTGGAATTTTCGAATGAAAATGTCTCGAATGAAAGAAAGGAATTTGTAAAAACAAAAGGAAAGTAAAGTAATCCACCGACAACCCTTGTTGTGTCTAGGAGCTGAAGCTGGGTCAGATTTACAGTCAATGTGAATACGAGTGTAGAGTTATTAGGTTCACAAGTCACTCTATTCCTAATTAACTCAGGTACATATTCAGAGCTAGGGGAACTCAAAGCTTTTTGTGTGGTCCCTGAACTCGAACAAGTCACACACTCCACACTCCTCTTATTCCACTTTCAAATTATTATTTTTTAGTTTTTGATATTGAAGCTAGATGTGCGGAACAGAGGATATGACATATCCGGCCCTAGATTTTCAATTGCTAGAACTACGGCTTCCTCGACAAATCACTTGTATTTCGCAGCATTTACAGATTCTTCAAGTAACTCAATAATATGCCCTATGCAATTATGTAGGATACATTCCCAAACCATAACATAGGAGGAATGCTTAACTGTCGCTTGCATACATTCGTTCGAATATCGTTCACTGGCTCTGCGTCTCACTTGGAATGTTCCATTTGGCCCAATTAGATTGAATTTTTCGGTTCACCCGCGAAAATTACTCGTTTTAGGTCCCATTTTGTCGTTCTTTCCACCATATGAGACGAGCTTGCCTCAGGTCTGCACAAACGTTAACAAGTCACATACAGTCTGCTTTGGATTGTCCAGTATTCATCGACTTCAACAACGCTGCTCGTACACACTGATTCGGATCGATTTGGCAGAGCCAGGAACTTTAAATGGTGTTCATCTCCTTGCATGGTACCGCGTTTCCTTCCCCTGCTCTTTTTTCGCGCGAGGCTGTCAGTTTCTTCCTTTTTTTTATTAAACTACGAAATGTCCCCTCATTGCATCCTACTAATCCTAATTTTCGATGTGGATTAAAAAAAGAAGAGGACCAAGTTGTCAAGAGGACTTTTGCTTCATACGCAACTTAACGTATTTTGGCATCTCTTTGATTAATGTTTTCGCACTGGTTTGCAAAATCAAACTGATGTGAAAATTCTGTTCTTTCTAGTTAACATAGGATCGCTAATTTCCACCAACAAAAATAACAAAAATTTGCTTGTCTGGATAAGTTAATCTGTTTTTTATTTTTGTATTTATTTTTGTCGCTGAGTATATATTCGAGGATACAAAGACATCAGAAAAAGACATGCACACGTACGTGTGCCAACAAAATTACTGGCAGAACGAAAGGCTAATGCCAAATCTCGGAAGCAAGCAAAAATGGAAAGGAAGTAATAGCTAAAAATCATGAAGAGTAATGGACCAATGATAGATCCTTGTGGAACACCAGAAAAATAATGAAAGCAGGAAGAGAAAAGGTTGTCAATTGTAACTTTACTCACATAACTAAACAGATAGAATAAAACAGATAGAAATGAAGCGAAATAACCAAATTGTTTGACTTTATCCAGTAACAATCTGTGATTAATAATGGCTAAGGTTTTCTAAATGTCTGAGCATAGTACGTTTACTTGTTCTTGACGCTAACGAAAAAGCAACGTGGAAAAAAAGATTAGGCTAGTTAAAGTAGATTTATCTCTCACAAACCCATACTGCTAGCCAAGGCTTTAGGCGCCCTATGTGTCTTACCAGTGTTTCTCCTCTTAATACTTTTTCTCCTCTTTAGGAAGGTGTTTTCTGTTGACAATGTTGTTTCCTTGACAGCAAAATTCAGGCCCAAATGTTTAGTGTTGCTAGAAAAAATGGATGACTTCAAACTGAAAAATGAGTTCAAAGTAGCTGTTTCATTACTATTTAGTACAGGGTGCCTAATTCGCCAAGATCGGAAATGAAGTTTGATTTTGAAAACTTGTTCCGAGCAATATTTTTTGATTGGGTTGCCCCCTGAACTTGTTGTGAAACATGGGAATCTGTAGACTTACTAAGATGAAAGGTAGGGTGCAGATAGAAATACGACCATGAAGTTAGGAATAAAATTTGAAAAGTGCATTATCGATATCTTCATCTAATTTGACTGGGTGTTCTCCGGAGAACTTCCTTGCTTTACTCTAGGCTAGTTTTTCTATTTTTTGAATGGGCAGGGGGCATATCCCAAGGAATAGGTGCTGTGGGAAAGTTAATTGATGGTTCCAAATTGAACGACAGATTATAGGGAGCGGTATTTTTCCATTAATCAAAATTTGAAGCTTTGAACAGTGTCTTCAAAGCAGCGGTGTTGGCAATTTTTGTGGATGGAAGAAGGAAGAATTCTCTTGGCACATATTTTGTGGGTTGTACCTAAAAGTGGTCGACCAGTTCAACATAAGACTCGGGGTAGATCTCCGCTTAAGAAAGGTTGAGCATTCTATAGTGCTGTACACAATGGCTCTAAGTGTGCATTATTCGAACTCTGCCCAAAGGAGGCAGCCGCAGAACCTAGCCTTGATGGAACTTCAACGAACTTTACCAAATAGTATTGTGTCGTTGCTGAAGATACGGACCATAAGAGTAAAATAATACATCTTGGCAGGAATTTCCTTATCAAGATACCCACAAGAATAGAATAGAAAAAAGGCAGCTACCGCCGAAAGCAGCGGATCAAAAACTGTTAACGCTTGCAGAGTGGTTTTCAATGAAAAGGCAAGGCATGTTCCTATCCGGATACTGTGGGTGCTGGGGCATTCATACTAGTATACTAGTTCAGGAGCTAGTAGGTCAATTGCTGACACCGTAAGCAAACTAGATGCTATCATATGTGCCAAACTAAAGTCCGAATTGGAAAACAGGATGAAGTGCAGAGTAGCAAGGACATCATGGTCATAACCTGATCCAAGCAAAAGCAGGAAACTCCTCAAGCTCAGCAGAAACTGCTTGAGAGCCACGGTCGGCTTGCTACAGGGTACTGCCTTATTGCATCTCATGCAAATAATTGGAACTGTCCTCCAGCAATTTATGCAAGAGTTGTGAAAGAGGACCCCATCGAGCACACTCTTTGCGATTGTCCGGCCCTGAATAATAAACGACTCAAAATTTTTGCTTCTTACCACTTTCAAGAGTTAGCAGAGGTGGCTAGTATCGTCACGTTGAGTCAGCTGATTCAGTTTGGCAGTTTAAAAAGCCAGCGGAGGGTGGGACGGCTTACAACCTAACCTAACCTATTGTGTCAGTCTTTTCGAATCGCTTGATTTACGTTCCTATCTTCAAATAGTTGTGCATGTTGTTGAAAAGACAATATTTTTTTGGTATAAGAAAATATTTAAATTTCAAATTTTTGTGAGGCTGAAAAGTTTGCAAAAAGTCAATAGTTATTTTATTATCTTCGCGTTAGTCCTTGCAAAGACATGCGAGCATTATTAGATTTTCCACAAGAAATACATTTTATCATAATTATTCAAATAAGTAGAACAAAATAACATAGCCAGTTACACACTTTTAGAAGATTTTAAAAATATCTCTTTTATACTAATTTTAGCCTAGAAAAATACTGTGGCATGCATAACACATACACTCACTAATGAAACACATTGTCATTCAATCGATTTCTACGATGTTTCGAAAGAACTTTAAACATTTTGTTCTAGTTGTTGGAACATAATGCATCATGTGATCATGTGATGGTTCAATACATCACCTATTTATATAACCAGTTCCAAAGTAATAAAACTCTATTTTGAAATTCGATCCGAGTGAAAAGTATTTCTCGAAAGCAAATCTGTAAACAGTAAAACGGTGCGAATATTTTTATTGGTGCAAAAAAATTTTATTCATGGAAAATTTTCGGTATATTATTAGGCTTGATTTCATCTAATTTTCATAAAAATATGTATTTTGTTTTTCGATGTAACCTTGCATCGTCAGAAAATAACCTTAAGCACGTTCATTCGTCATAGCTAGATAACAAACTGCAGTAAATATATTGCGTGAACTGAGATGCAAAACCTGGCAAGTTCTGCAAAAATAATAAATTAATCTGAAAATTAATATCAGGTTTTTTGGTACATCCCATTTATTTTGGAGTTTCTAAAGATATTATGTGAATCTCATTCAAAGTGCTCGAAAACCATCGAATTTCCATCTAATCAGAACTTTTAATCTAGACAATAAGCTGAGTGTACTTTCCCGAGATTGGGGAAGCCCTATTTTAAGTGGAATCTTGCCTAAGATATTGTCAATATCATTTTTTTGCTGCTCAATTTTATTTATTTTGTCTTGTCCATGTTTCAATTTAAAATTCCCATTTGATTTTAAGTTGAATTTACTTTTTAGAAGGATGAAAATATTATAATTTTTGGTAATTTTTCAATATTTATTTTACCGTCACATATCTTATGGTTTAGATATAACAATATTTTGCGTATAACACAACAAATATAAAAATCCATAACAGAAATTCCTTTAACAACAAGAAAGTTTTGAGCCACCAGCCTATTGTCGTGGATACTAAAAAAAACATTGGAAGTATTGAAAGTTACATAAAAGTATTTTACACCACTTTGACATCTGAGACAATTTGGAGCCATTAAAGAATCTAGATAAAAGTTCGCCAATTCGATTCGCCCATAAAAATTTAATTTATGCAGAAATGTAGCATGTCGGAAACACGTGAATATTTATCTCAAATTAATTTCCATTTTTCCTACTAATCGCTGGTCGTTCTTTATTAGAGGTTGACAACAACTAAAAATTTCATCCATGGATATTCCAATCGTTTAAAAGACAAGAAACAACAGATAAGTCGTATTCAACCCGTCGTTTAATGATCTTTTGTTCCAATTAAGCAAAGACCACATCCACAATTTTATAGAAACAGAAGCTCCTTCTGCTTACTTTTTTTTTCAATATGCAAATTCTACACTGAGAATGAATTTAATAATCATAAACGTCTTTCCTTGAAATCAATACTGGAAATATATACATTTATTTCACAAATGTGAGTCGCACGACCATTGACAGATAGCAGGTCTACGGTCTGGGTATCCATAAAAACCAAGCCACATGCCTGTTCGTAGTGTTTGGAAAAAATGATCGAATTATAGGATCAGAAGATTTTGAAAAACTCGTTAAATTAAAAGATTACAGATTTGGCTGGAGAGTGATGCAACGCGTGAATCTTAAAATCAGAATGATCGCAAAAAACATAAAATTTGGGCTTATTTGATTTCCTGATGAACAAATCTGTATTAACACACCTGCTTTCAACTCATTGATTGCTTCTTAATTTCGTAAAATTTTCCACTGTTGAATATTGATGTATACATTTCTTCTTCAATAAAATCAGATATATGTTAGATATCAGATATATGTTTCATAAGAAGTTTTCATTGATGATTTGTCCAAAGATTAATGTACATTTTAACTTAATATACATTTTTAAAAAAACTCACTTGTTTGTAACACTTGTCCTAATACACATGATTTTAAATTTATATTTTAGTAAAACTAACTAGTTAAATTCTTAATTTAAATGGCTCTTCGATTTGGAATTTCAATCTCGGTAGGCTTTTATTATTTTATAATAATATGCTAGCCAACTAATATAGACCCTTTCAAATTCAGGCCTAATTCAGGCCTAAAAGTTTCGAAACCCTTTCAGTGAAAATAGATTATATATACTTCTATATACTTCGTGTCTGTGAATACGGATTTACTTTTAAAGTAGGCTGATAATGTAATTATGCATGTATTGCTTGACATGCCAGATTTTAGTGGCCAAGATCAGTGTGTACATGGATCATGTAATGTACATGAATCTTCCCAAGACTTCTGATAAAATAAATGATGAACTCTTGTGTTGCATGTTACGTAGCACTGAGCTTTTTGATTCTCTGCTTGATTGTTTATGTGACTATCTATGTAATAGAACCTTTGCAGTAAATTTAAAGGAACGGTTTCTCAAACTTTTTCTGTTTGTTTTTCCGGTGTTTCTTTGGGTTCGCATCTGGGTCCATTGCTTTTCATGCTGTTCATCAGTTAATATTTTATTAGAAGTTAATATTTTGCAAAGAATATTTGATCTGTTGAATTCAATAAATAAATAAATAAAAAGAGAATAGTTGTATTTATACATACAATCAAACATGTCTGTGTACTACATTTTAAGTAGATATGAATACGACCTTTTCCAAAAATACCAAAAATACTTTCGAAGCTGGTAAATTTTATTACTTTAGCGTCCAGAATACAAACTAGGCCTAAAGTAATAAAAGTTTTTGCATTTCGCATCGTAAAAAAAGCACTGCTACCTCCTTGAATTGACATAAAATTTACAAAGGAACTTGGCCTAAGACTTCAACTTTAAATAGGCTAATTTTATTAAACAATCTTGCCTTCTTCAAATAAAGATCGTTGATTCCGCGAATACTGAATTTTGTCAATGCAAAATCTCTGCAATTGTTCGCCGCGAGCTAAGATTAATATTTATTAGTTGGTTTAAATGATTGACAGTATTTTTATTTTTAAATGAAATTGAACATTTCATGACAATTCACTTGACACTTCACAATGCTTTCCAAGTGTTATATTTAATTTTCCGCATTTTTCAATTTTTTACTATCAATGCATCGAATACATATGAATTTAAAATTTTCTCGTGATAATTTGATACAAATCTAAAGGCATGTGTATTTTATTATTTGCATTGTGAATTTGCTAGCAAGGTTTATAGGATTGGTAGAATGTTGTTATTCATCAGAATTGACCAGCTCATTACTTCGACAAGATTATTACATACGATAAGATTTGAGTTTCTCTGGTAGCGTTCAAGGTATGATCTGTGTTTCGGTAAAAACGCATTCAAATATCAAGTTCAATAAAATTGAATTCGTATATCGCATATTATGCAAAGTCGTTTTTTTAGTTTGTTTTCATATAACCACAAAACTATTTATGAGTGATTAATGTAAACTATGTTATTACCAACAAAGAGAAATTAAACGGCGTCAACTTTGATCAATATTTATCGTTTACAATTACTAGCTACCAATAAAAAACAGCATCAATGCCGCAAGTCATTATTTAGGTCATAATCTAATAACCGATATAATAGCCGATCTCCATAATCGGCAGTAAATTTTAAGTGTCAATTTATTAACTTCTCCGATAAGTTTTCCTCTGTTTCTATATCTACGTACGTAGTTTGGTAACCGATCCGTCAATTCTTCAAGATTAGATCTATCACGAGAGCTAGTCTCGTGAACCTTAAACATTTTTCCATTCATTTTTTCGTTCTTGTGAAACTTTTGATAACGGGTAATCACTTCGATAATAACTCACATACCACACAATCTTAATTGCAGTAAATCAATAAGAGTGATAAACAAGTTTGTGCTGTAAGCGCTATCAATTGTACCTTTCAAATTCAATAATAATTAATTTCAAAACTGTATTGGAACATTGTTTTGTTGATTAAATATCCCCTGGGTTTTCATAAATACATATGTATACAACGCGGACATCAATAGCATAATCTTTTTAAAAGCAAATATAATTTAGCAGCAAAACAAGATAACAAGAAGATAAAACTAAAGTGAGCGCAGTCGGGATTAACGCTGTATGATTGATCAACGTCGCAACAACCGGTAGCCCAGTTGGGACCTGACCTACTGCTGTAGATAGTTCCAAACGGTCCAGTTTTGTATCACCGTCATCCAGCTTTATATATATTTGATATCGTTCTGGTGTATGTGATCACTTCACCGAATACAGAGCCTACCTTACAGTATGTTTTCAATTATTTTGCCACCTCTCCCCAAAGACTTTCCGATCCGAATCTGCCTCTATCATCCGAGGTAAGTACCTGGCCAACTGCAGCTTATTGGGCTTGATTTAACCAGTGACTTCAAGGTCACAATATTATTGGTATATTTTTTGTCTATGAAACGGAAGAATACATCCTCAAACCGGATGGGCAAAATCCATTGCAAGATCCTCCTCTCCATCGCGGTCAAAAAATCAGTTTTCTTCTTGCATCCAATCCAAGTTTCCGACGAATACATGAGATACTAGCGTGAAGTAATTTGAATAACCAAACAACTCACTTTACCCTAAAGCAGGTACTTAGTTAAAAATTAAAATATAACCAGGAGCTACGATTTGCGATCAGATTTGTACCAAAGATAGTACTGGCTTCATTTCCGCGGGTGCACACCCGACTGTTACTTATCTGTTTCTTATCTTTTGGTAGCAAGCGTAAGCAGATGTAGAAAATTGTTCTTCTAATTGTCTTTTAAATATTAAACTAAATGCAAATTTGCTAAAAAAAATGTTAAGAGAAATAAATTCAATTAATTCCCTTGAAAAATCAGTCAGGGAAAATATTCGTTTCCAAAAGGTTCCTCAATAGTAACACCTCTAGCGTGCAAACGGTAAGTACTTCACAAGACGAGGGAAAAGCGGAGCCAAGTGGTTTTTTGTCTTCCTCTTGTTAGGGCTGGAGAGTATGTAAGAAGGTGTTCTTAGTCAGGTACTTTTTCCAAAAAATGTAGTCTGTTAAAGCTCCGCATAAAGTCTTTACGCAACTTTTGCATCATTTTTTACCGAAGATCAGGTAGTCTTTTGAGTGTTTCAAACACTCCAATAACTAAAATACCAGCTTTCGATCTTGTTCATGGATCATTTTTTGATTACCATGTCCGATTCAGGCTACACAAAGCACTTGAAAAGCCTCTTTTTTTAGCCTTGATGTCAGTATCATAGTTCCCTAGATGCCTTTCAGGAACGAGGTACCATATCAGGCTAGTCGCTGCCCCTCCTCCAGTTACGACTGATAACTTTAAAAATCAGTTATCCTAGGATCTTAGCTCTGATCCTGTTTTTGAGTTCTTTTTCTCCATTAAAACTTCGTGCATTTCGCTTTAACTATGGCAAATAATTCTACCCTATGTAGAAGAAAGTGCATTTTGCATTTGGATAATACGAACCCATCTTTGTATCATCTATATATTACCTTTACGTCCCTTCATGGAGAAGGTTGGGCCATTTTCCCATTTTTTGGGGATTGTTTTTTTATTTAATGGCTGAACTGTAATATTTCCATTAAGGGCCTAATTTTCTTCAGAATATCAAAGTAAACTCTTGGATCATGCTGTATAGTAGACTAAAAGTCTGTTTTGACGCTTTGAATCTTAAACTGTAATTGTTTAAGAAGTAATACCTGCTTCCATACCTCCTATTGGGGTGGATGGTTCCTATAATCAAGTTTGTTGAGCCTGTTAACAGCAGTTTATTGTATGGTGAATTTTCTAGTCTGACCCGTTACCCACGTGTGATATTAACGTTTCGGCTAATCACCGGTTTCGTGGGAGCTTTGATGGAGAGGTCAAGTCCTAGCTCTGTCTGCTAGCAAATATGAGCCAACATAAGAAAAGAAAACTTGCAGGGAAAACGAAAAAGAATCTGGAGCTCACTGACGCATGATTTCACTGAACCTAATTTTCTAAGGGCTCAGCACATCCTAATTAATGGTTAAAATAAAAACAAACACATTAAAGACTTCAAATAAGATCTGAATATAATTTAAAAAACCAAATTAAATTAATTACACGTTAATTTCCAATTAAATACAATTCAATTAAAAAAGTAATGATACAATCGCAAACATAATAAAAACAAAATAAATAAATAAAGAAAATTAATTATTTGCCCTTCCATGAACCAGTGGCTGTAAACTTTTTTTTTTAGTTTTATAGATAATTGGAACAATTTTAAAGATAATTAAAATAATTTTCATATCTAGGTTTTTTCTGCGCTGGTTTTTTCCCAGCAGCTTTCGTTCCTACATTGTTCATTGATTCTGAGCTCCATTCGGACTGCAAAACATTATTTGATTTTAATGACAAATATCAATAAAAAATTATTATGATAGCAATGCGCATTGAAAATATTCTTGCAATAATATATAAAAAAAATAAGTGTAATGCATGTTAAATCATTTTTAACATAAATCTGAAACCACTAACAGTTTTATTTCATTGCCAACATTTGGAGTTTTTTATAGATTCAAATGATGAACTGTTCAAATGTAACCAGATATAATCATTCATCAAAGTGGATATACGAGGGTTGATCCAAAAGTAGTGAAAATCGGCTATTTCCAGTTCACATAAAATAAAAAAAAAAAATTTTTTTACTTCCCCATATACCCACTAAGTCAGCACAGAAAAACATTTAAATAGGTCACGATTCCAGGGAGGTACATTAATTAGAATACGAATTATCGAAGAGAGAACATTAAAATGTAGAAAAACGAAATTAGAGTTGTCATTAAGTACCCGTGTTTGAAAAAAATGTCTACCAAAGACATACACAGCGACTTGGTGGAAACATTAGTGGACTCTGCTCCTCCATATTTCACCGTTGCACGATGGGCCAAGGAGTTTAATCTGGAAAGGACATTCACTAAAGATGAACACCGCGAAGGACGTCCATCCACGTCCCGAAGTGAAGACAACGTGAAAAAAGTCGAAGATGTGGTGTTGGCAGATCGAAGAGTGACCATCAGGCATGTAGCTGAGGGCACAGGGATCTCGTATGGCAGAATTAAAGAATCGTTGCCCACGAATTACATATGAAGAAGGTCTAGGCGCGTTAGGTGCCGAGAATGTTAACCAACGAGCAAAAGGAGAAATAAATCCACATTTCGAGGGTGAATCTCGAAAATTTCCAGGCAGATCTGGAGAAGTTTTTGTCACCTTTCGTAACCATGGACGAGACCTGGATCCACCAATTTTGATCCAGAAATCAAACAGCAATTGATGATCTGGAAGCAACCCTCTTCACCGATGCGGAACAAATTCAAGGTGTCGAGTTCGGCAGGGAAGGTTATGGGACATTTTTTTGGGACGCTGAAGGGATTATTATGGTGGAATATTTGGAAAAGGGAGCTACTATATCAGAGTCTTACTACGCAGACCAAATAAGAAGATTGCGGGAGGCTATTAAGGAAAAAAGACGCGGCAAACTGCGAGTCGCAGTATTGTTTCATCAAGACAACACACCCGTTTAAAAGGCTACAGTAATAATGGCTGCAATTCAAGAAACAGGATTCGACCTGCTTGAACACCCGCCCTATTCGCCAGATCTAGCTCACCGTGACTTTTACCTCTTTCCTCGGCTCAAGGAAGACCTTCGGAGTAAGAAATTTGAAGATTCTCGCGAAGTGATGGCCGCTGTTTAGGCGTTTTGGGAGAGTAGAGACAAATCATTTTTTTTCCAAAGGGTATTTTGGGTTTGGAAAAAAGATGGACTAAATGTATTAATTTGTTAAAAGACTATGTTGAAAATTAAATATTTGTTTTAAGTTTAATCACCTTGGTTTATATTGATTATAATTACTTTTGGATCAACCCTTGTATATTTAGTTTACCTTTGAAATATTGTCAGGAGTTTGGCCACATTCAAACCTATTGCTTAGTTTCCAGTGTGTGCTTGTGTTATTTCTGGCGAATTTCACACTAAAAAGTCTTGTTGTAAGTGTAATGAAGACCTCGCTGTTTGAAAATATGGCAACTGTGGTAGCAGCCATATGCGAACTACAGAGGCTGCTCAGTTTTTGAATCTCCAAAAGAATAGAGGGTCTGACCTCAGCAGTGCTCAACAGGCGCTGAATATTGCCACTGACAGAGCCGCCTCCATGACAGAGACTACTGTTGCTTCATTTGATATAGCTCCTGGCATCAAATATTCCGACGCGAACAAATTAACCTTATATCAGAAACCCACTTCACGGAAAAAATAATAAATTTGACATTCCAAGTTACATCGTCTATGCCAACAACATGCTTTGGAAGAAGTCAGCGAAGATTACATCCAAGCAATATCTGACCAGTGAGACTATGATTTCTATTTGGCCATCTTATCTATGCCTCCTCCGTCTATCTACATGTAATGATGACAATTTTTTGAAAATCTACGTAAAGTAGAGTAAAAAAATTGTTTTAATACTATGATTACTTTTGAAGTTTTAAGATAATATCTCCAATGTGCTGCGGTCAATTGCTCAAACGGCTAGTCTGCCCTTAACAGCATCTGATATATTGAATCTTCAATCTCAATCTGTGACTTGGATCACGAAAGCCCATATTTCGCCAGGTCGCTACTTAGTATGCATAACATACCTCTTTGGCGAAAAATCATTATTGACTTTACGCTTTGCACCAACCCAATTTTTCGAAATTAGCTTATCATTCAAATTTCACTTATGAAGCTCGTTCATGCAAAAAACCATACTGTGCGCGTACACAGCCTATTCAAACAAACGTCGATTGAAAAATATTCATAAATACGATGGTTTTTAATAACTTCATTTATTTGTACGCATGTCACACTTCAAATTTGATTTCATGCAACGTGTGAATTGGTTAGATTATTGTATACTACATATTTATATTTGTTAGCGGTGTTGTGTTAATTATTGTGAGAGTCCCGAAGTCTCAAACTGACATTTCACTTTAAACTCAACAAAAAAATTTTTGTTTGACTAACCGGCTTCAGTAAAGGTATAAATATTGCATTTGATGTGCTAATTTAAAAAAAGTACACACACAATAGATGAAATCAGGAGTATCTGTATGTTCTGCGAAATACTGATGAGTGTTTGTTTTTTTTTTGGTGGGTCTAAGAAGCAAAGCATAATTGAAAGAGATTTTTCTTAAGATTTATAATTTTAATCCTTCTCAATAGTTCGATTTTTATTGAGTTTAAATTTCAGATCTATAATTTACAGTTATAACTAAGCTGAAAATCTTCAACATTTAAATAGTGCATTTATTTAATCAAAGTTTATCAATGTAATAATTCAATTAAAACAAAATATAATATAAAATCAAGCAGGTCCGAAAGACCCTCTTGAAAAATAAATTTACATCTACGGACAATAAAGTAAAATAAAGTATCGATATTATGTATTTCTCATAGTTTAATATGGGACTTAAAACACGATCTTACTTATAATTCTAAGACCTAGAGTATATATTTTTTTGCAGAAATATTATTGCTTGCATAAATTATTGCTTGCTTGGGATATTATTGCTTGTATGTGCATATTTTTACTTGCAAAAAAAATCCATCACGAATGAATCCCAAATGACTTTCATGAAATATGACATCTTAATAGAAAATAATTAAATGTTAATATAACTCATGAATATTTATAGCTGATTTATTGATTAATAAAAATCAACTTTAATGCCTTATCTTTGAATTTTATAGCTCTTGTGTGCAATCGATTATGTCAAACATGAATTTCGGTAACTCACTGATAAATGAACCTTCAACTTTTATCTCGTTTATTTCGAACCGCGCTTGATACACTTGGAGCTTATCGATAGTAATTTAATCATTCGTTTCAAAGTGAACATTTAAGATAATGGCGGAAAAATAATTGATTAGCACCGATAACTGGTGTGAATATTCATTTTGAATGGTTTACTACAATAGTTTTGCTATCGTCATAATCGCATTATACTTTAGAATGGATTTTTCCCACTGTCAATTTATCTGAACGCGTGCTGCCAAATAATTTTGATGTTTTTGAATTTTTTGTTAGATATAGCACTGAATTATCTACGTAATTGGATGCTCTGTCGATTCATCATCAGAAATTGAAATATGCTATTGTAAAATACGAGGGCGAGAAATTAAGTGTGCGGAATGAGTAGGTAGGTCATTAATGAGGGTTGTTCAAAGAAATGTAATGAGTATAAGTATAAATAGTAATAAATAATAAGTATAAATAGCAAGCTCTATTTCAATCGAACCATTAGTTTTAAAATCGAATGACGTGCTCACCAAATAAAGAAAGTCAGCTCAAACCACATTGGAAGAGATGCCATCCGTTCACAAGAGCCCTTTTCCTGGAAAAACCATGATTTGCAAGTGGCACAGTCTTCTTAAACAAGGAAGGGAATAACTTGAAAGCGACCCAAGACCAGGACTCCAGGGATTGTTGAAAAGTCGCTGGACTAACGAAAAAACAGTCCTCAGAAATGATTTGAGTATCAGATAAAACAATTTTAAATATTCTTCACGACCATCTTGGCATTACTAAGGTTAGCGCAAGCTATTTGCCGAGAATTCTCACGTTGCCTCAATAACAACAGGGCGTGGAGCTCTGTTGCTCGTTTTTGGTCTTCTGTGGTGAAGACAAAGATAGAGTATTGAGTCCTCCTTCTGCACGCCAACGCACATATTTACAAGAGTCACTTTGAGTTGCCTGTCCGGCATAAAGTGGGCTTCGGTATTTTAGATCACTCAGCCCTGACCTGGCTCTCAGCTATTTTGATCTTTTCTAAAAATTGAAAAACGATCCTCGTGGGAAGAGCTTTCAAACTATGAAGAAGTGTAAGACGCAGTTTCGGCTAATTTTTCCGACAAAGACAAAACAATTTTTATATGGTATACATAAACTAATTGAAAGGTCCAAAAAATGTTTTAGAGCACCAAGCGAATGTATTGAAAAAGAAAATTAAATTTTCATTTTTATTTCTACTTCTTACCCCGTAATCCGCGAACTTAATGACCCATCCTTCGTAAACTTCCAATTGTGCCGATGTTCCAGCATATCCATTAGTGGTCTCAGAGCCAAGGTAGCTCAGACAGTCTTCATTATACTTGAATTTGCTTGGATAATGTAAATAACCTCAGCCCTGTTGATTTAATGAATGAAAATTGCAGTGTAATTTTTGGCGATAAGACAAGCCATTGGTTTTTCTCTACCTATTGGCTGGATTTAATAGACCGTGTTTTAATTTAAAAGTGGTTCCTGGTGGTGCCAAGATGCATCCAAATAAATCTCCTCAGTCAGCTTCTCCTCTTTCCTCCATGGTGTTGCTATTAGACCCACCTGCATTTGATGTACGGATTTCTAGTCAATTTAGACTAGATTAGATTAAGCTCCATCGATTGAACTTTAAGTTCCACCATGTCCAGGTGGAAACGTTCGGAACAAGATTTTGTCTATTTAAGCCACCTTAGCCGTAATCAGCTTAGACGTGGACGTCTCTTTCGCTATGTTTTATTTCGGGTTTCCCCCAAAATTTTCAAAACGGTTCACCGTGAAGATCTATCGATCCATCTGCGGACAATAACGCTTTATTCTCTCCCTTCATCGACATAACGAACTTAAGTGATACTCTTAAGAATCATTTTGGCCCCCTTCGTCCCCGAGTTTTCACTGTAGGTGCTCCTCTTTGTTCAAAGTGCCATCTATTTGTTAGCTTGTCCTTCGAGACTTTCTTTTCCAAGCGTTGACGATTGTTCCATCGCTTCGCCTTGCTCTTTTTGAAACGTTGGGTGCTCCGCTTCGAACTTTGAAAAATGTCAACCGCCACTTCGTTTGCAGTAGCCTGCAATTCTTTGATGCCAATGGGCTAGTCCAGTAAAGCCAGTGACTGATGAACCTTTGATTTTGATGTCTTCCTTTGGAGTTGCTGCTTTGTTACGTAGCTTAGCTGATGGTTCCTCTGAAGTGGCTTTCAAATCCATAAGTTTGCTGCCAATTTGATGAACCTTCACTTTGCTGAATGGCACTGCTATATCTTTCGGACTCACGGAAGCCTCGAAACGGCCCCCTCAGCCAGTTTCACAATCTTTCGATTACCTGACCCTGTGTTGTGTTGCATTCTTTGGATGTTGTTCGCACCTTCTTTGAACACTTTTATAGAAAGTTTTCTGCAAGTGACTTCCTTACAAAAGTACTGGCTGGAATTTCAGTTTTGGTAATGTTTTTGTTGGATATTTTGCCTGTACTTTAGGTTTGGGTTTAGCATTATCGAACCAAACCCGAAGTAATCGCCAGCATTTGCCTCTCTCTACACCCCGAGCCCGACCCTATAGAAGTAGCGTACCACTCTGAACGTCCTTTTCTCATTCTCTTTTTGTTCTCTTGGGATCGTAAGCCAGTCTCCTCCAAAACCTCCCATTAGGTTTTTAAAGCACGCTAGGACCTGTTAAGCTTGCCCCCAAAGGCATTCAAGGAGTCTCCTTTAGCCTAATAGGTCGCTACACGGTTGACTACCGACTAGGCTCCAGACCGAACAAAGTAAAGTGTTGGATCCAGAATCCCGCAGGTGGCCCGTGACCTTTCTCTCTTTTTCGTAAGCGTTCCATGATCTGAGAGAATCATGAGCACCCCTTTGCAAAGCACTGGTGAGGCATCTATTTACACAACCCATACAACTAGATGCATGAGCTAGAGCCATTACTTTTTACGGGCTCTCACCAACGTTGCTTAGAAGGGACTAAAGGTTCATTAAAAAGAAAAAAATGCATCCAAAAGAACAACCAAAAGTTTTTTTAACATTGGTAGCTTTCATGCCATTTTATGTCTTATGATAGTTTGGTACATAAATACTACCTTCCTAAAAATAAACGCTCTACCTGCATTTTTCTCATTTTTGAGTTGACACCGAATTCGAAAACTATATAATCTATTACATTAGTCTACAAAATTTCAAAAACCTATATTTTGTGGAAGCATGTAAAAATCAATATTGGAAAATGCACTCTCCATATATCACCAGTACAAATCAAAACACAAATCATTGAATATCTTGAAAGTACTAAAATGTAGATAGAACGTTTATGCTTAGCAAGGCAGTATAGTTTCCGTGCAGTTTTGCTTTATTTCTCTTTATGTTTATTATACCAAAAAAGAATTGCGGATATTAACGCGTTCGAATAAGGTAAAATATTTGAAGAAGGATGGTCAAAATTAAATTGCCTATCCAAAGCATATTCGGTGCTTTTAATCCATAACATGTACACAAAATCCTACTTGTGTATATTCAGCTAGTGTCATAATTTTTTTTAAATAATTTTTGAATTTATGAAAAATTGGTATTTAAAAAAATATTTACTTATTTTACTTTGTATTTTAGTTTTTTTCGGTATTTAAGTTCTATATTTTTTTTTGTATTTAAATTCTAAAAGGATTTGAAGCTCTGCTCCGAATTTCTCATCGTCTGAAATATCATTTTGGAAAAAAAAAAACAAATACAAAAAAACCTTTAAGAACTTAGGCATAATTTGAAACCTAACAGGAAGTTGTTTTTAGTAATATTTTCAAAAATGTATTCTTCATCACTACTTTCTTTGTTATTTTCTCTTTTTTTCGACATTTTCGTCAATTGTATAATAGTTATAGGTTTCTTCTAAAAAGTATAGCCGCTGTATCACCTGTTTCGTGCTTAAAGGAGATCTGAGGACGAGCATAAATTGCCATTTGGATTGTCTCCATCAATTAACATATGACTGCCTCAGGAATTTGTTGTAATTTCATGATAATGAATAAATCAAGGCCAGAAATTTAACGTATTGTAACATAAACAAAACATAAACCAATTTCAACTCAAATTGACCGTGATCCCATGTGATTATGCTCTGCAACATTGAACTTGGCGAAAATATCAACACGCTCTCTGAATTACAAGATCTCAATTAAGTTATTTGTCCAAAACTATACCGCGAAAACTTGAACAAGTGTGTAAATAAAAATCGAACCATGAACTGTTGAGGCATTGTGCGATCCAATTTAACGCTATTCACTTGAATTACTACTGATTTTAGTGATAGTCACATTCCACCTACGTAAGTAGATAGGTATATGCACAAGTGAATGCGTAAGTTCCGAAATTTGTTTCATTGATGCATAAAATTTTCCGTGATCCCATAATATGTGCGAGTGTAAATATGTAATTGAAAATGCTTTTCGAATGTAAATTTGACTAGACAATGGGATTGATATTATGTTGGACATCAGACGCGGTTCAATTATGTTGTAGCAAATAAATTTATTCATGCATAGCTATATAAAAGGTAAGAACTGACGCTTCGTATAGTCTCTTTGTTTGCTTCGTTTGAAATAGCACGGTAGCTGCTGTTGAAGTAACCAGTTCAGAAGGACCTGAAAAATTACAAAAACGGGTTCGTTCCAAAACTATGATTATGAATAAGTATCTCCATCAATTGTGTATAAATGAACATTAAACAAATTAACATCAAAACTCAATCACATATTTTCACTTCGACTAAAGCATTTCACTCGGAACTTTGATAGAGCTATTTATATGATAATCATCAGCTGCACTCTTTATTATCCCCATATTAAACAATGATGACTAGCATTGTTTCGGTTGAGGGTGCAAAATTACTCTTTCTCGTACGAAAATAAAAGAAATTTCTTATTCGCTCCGCGTATCAGCATACGGTCACACCAATCCTACAATAAACCATCTCAAAGTCAAATAATTTGCCACTTAGCATTCTTGTCGTGATCTACCACCGAAACTTCCCGGCTATCATGAAATAATCATAACGATTATATGCGTACTAATCGGTAACTTAGGATGAAAAATTGGTGGTACACCAAGTCAGCAATAAAAGTCGAAGACGTAAATCTTTGCAATCCGTATGTGTAACTAGTCGCAAGTCATCCATCATATGGAGAAATGTTAGATGTTTTCAATTTACAGTAAAAACATTTCGTCTGGGTGACCTGTAAATTCGTAGAAACCCACGTCAACTGTTAATTTACACATATCACATTCGTTTTGTGAATTTACCTGTGGATATCGCAGGTGTAGTGACGATCTGGTGCATATAAATTTAAAACTTCTGTTGTGGACTTACCCTTTTAACCACAAAATAAACATAGACTGCATACTTATGTGAATGGTCTTTGTCAATGACGTCGTCGAAATAAGACATTGTCAAGGTTGTGGAAACCTCAACTTCAATATTATAGATGAAACGATTCGATTACAATTTTATGAGTGACTTCCGTAAATTTTTGTGACGCTCAGTTGAACGGTCATTGCTCTAATATTTGTTCAATTTTGTTATAATAATGCATATTGCATAATTATGAAAAGTTATTGGATCAAATTAAAAGTTATTGGACCAAATGAAAAGTTATTGGACGACTTTAAGTTGTAGAATATTTAACGTCTGACTGAACTCAGTTAGGATATGGTAGAAATCGGATTAACTTTTGATCATATATTATCTCCTCCCAGAATCCCCGCAAATTCATAAAGGAACGTCGGTTTCTTTAAAATAGAGTATAAGATATGAATTGTACTAAGAACTCAGCATACTCTTTGCGTGTGTCTGGTTTTAAATAAAAACATCTGAACATTTAATGATCTTCCATTTTCAAGAGTTAGCAGAGATGGCTGGTACCACAACGTTGAGGAATTGATTCAATTAAGTACAATGGCTACTTCGTATCTCTAATTAGCCAGCGAAGAGAAGCCAATGACTTCAAGGTCACAGGCGCTAAATCAGGATGACTTCAGTAATTCATTCTAGACGAATATAGGGTTCAAACAGAGCGAGGGACTATTCAAAAAACTCCTTTGACACTAAGGATTCTCTAATATTTAAGTAGACTCAGTTAGTACCCTACGCTAATAACATCAATATTATGCCATGTTCCTTCAAAGCCCCCAAGTAATTATATATACCAAATTGCCAACCCTCTCTAACCTAATCAAGCGAACGAAATCAAAGGGCGAATTCAACTAGCCAATAAGGATTTTTTTTGGAACCCCACGCATACGCAAGAAAATTATTATCAGCAAAACCTGATCGTTTTCTCAAGCATCTGAAAAAGCTCCGAAATATCTTCGAAAATACGGAATTACGTAGAATCCTCGGTTCGGTACGATAAGAAGGTGGATGGCAAATTCGATATAACAACGAATTGTATAATCTACATGGGAGGAACTATCGTCACCAAGTGCAGCTACATACTGGCGTATACAGATGATATTAATATCATTGGAAGATCTGAACTAGTTGCACGAGAATCCTTCATTCCGAATCGAGCGGGCGGTATAAACACTGGGGCTGCATATAAATGAAGGAAAAGCAAAGTACACAACGGCAGCATCTGCAGGAGCAACACCTAGAGTTGGTCAAACCATCAGGGAAGTTGAAAATGAATTCGAAGTAATGTTTGATCCTTCAACTACCTTGGGTCAATTATAGCAGCCGATAAAAATGTGGAGGAAGAAATACGAGAGCAGCTGCTCAAATCCAACAAAGTCTACTAGAGTCTGTAAAGGCTTTTCATGTCCGGAAATCTCATCCGAACATCAAAGCTTCTGCTGTACAAGATCATGGTCTTGCCAGTACTCACTTATTGAGCCAACAATTGCTCAGCAAACGTCATTCTGGCCTTTTAGTCGCGTTTGAGAGAAAAGTCTTGCGGATAATCGTTGGCCTTATATGTGAAGAATCGCGATTTCGGTGACGCTGCAACCATAAGTTATACGCTATCTACCTAGAAGCAGATATAATTGCAAAGATAAAGCTCGGTTGACTCTGGTGAGCAGGACACCTAACTTGTATAAGCCAAAATAAACCTGCTCTGAAAATCCTTTCCGGCAGATTTTACGACTACTGAGAGAGAGAGACCTTCCTTACTACGTTGAAAGGATGGCGTTGACCAGGGCGCTCGAAGCTTTGGAGGTCTTAATTGGATGACATCGGTTCACGATCGGGACCGATAGAAAAATATGTTGAAGGAGGCCAGGACCGAACTACGGTATGTCTATTTGGCGAACCGGAAGTTTGCGCCGTAATAAAACTACAAAAAATATAAAGGGCTCGTCAAGTCGAACCAATGATCAAGAAGCAAATTCCCAAGGGGGGTCTCATGAGTCATGCGAGCGGGGCCAAAACAAACGCTGAGAGGACTCTATAGATACTGATAGAAGATCGCTTTTTCGAGCTTCGAATTTGAGGACACGGTCATTGAATTGAAGCAAAGCGTTGTATTAAGGAGGTTCAGAATTCCATGTGGACTCCAGTACCACGATTATGCAGCTAATCACATCCTACAACCAAACCCATTGGATCCTATATCACTTCCCGAAAAAATGCTATGTATCCCTTCTGCAATGTATTTTATTGTTTTATCTGCTTCATCATCACAAGAAAATTTGGAGTTGTTGCTCCCTTCTACTTGTTCCCAACATAATTCTTTATCACCTTACAATATTTCCCCTTTAAATTTAAGTAGTTTCTCCTTGTTTTGTACGTATCTCTTAAAAATCGAATGTTTGTGGAGTTACTTTGTTACTTTCCTCATAACTATGTATTCCTTTATCATTTTTAAAAAAATCATTTATTGTTAGTTCAGCACGTTCTGTTCTATATGAAAATTCACCAACATTTTTCCCCATTCTAAAATCGAGGAATACACCCTTTTTCAATCGCTGTCCCATATCTCTGTTAGCTTGTTTCAGTAAGCTGCTCAAAAGGATTCTTTGCAATAGAGGATATTCGATAGTTGAGCCTTCAGTAGCTTCTCAGTTGCTTGAGAATTCATGCGGAGCAAGTAAATCAATAGTATCCATCTTATTTTCGTTTACTGATACAGTTTCCTCCGCTATTGACCAACAAAGGTATATAAATGTATTAGATATGAAAATTGCTAAGTCTTTCGAATCAGTGGACAACGAAATGTTCCTCTCGAAACTAGATGGGTTTGGAGTTTTGAGTTCATTTCGCTCTTGGTTTTCCTTTTGCCTATGTGATCGCTTCGTAACCGTTAACTCTTGCTCTTCCTTCCTATTTAATCCCACTTCTAGCATTGATCCTTGCTCTTTTTATTCTATCCTTGGCTCATATCTTGCCCCCATCTTGTTGATTATTTCAAAGACATTTTGTGGTATTGAATTACTAACTCAAATTTTATATTCATATATTTCCCGTGATCTATTTTTGACTATTTGTTACTCCCGAGTACTGTTCGCTACCACCAACTACACGTGTTCAAATGCCCGAGTAGTTGACTGTTACTCCTCCGCTTTTTTGTCGTGAGGTGGATGCAAGCTGTTGTATTATGTAATAGGTGAATTTGTTTTTTTTTTTCAAGAATATGCTGCAAGCTCTGATAATTTGTAGAAGAGAAAACAAAGCAATTTTATTTGAGTTACTATAATATTTTTGATCGATTATGGCAATCTTTACTTTATATTTCAGTGTAAAACTTTGTGCATCTTTGCACACAGCATACAATTACGGAGGTTAGAATCTTCTTTTGTTAAAAAGAAAAGGCTTTTTTTGATCTAATGCCAAGTGCTGAACGGAAAACGCTAATAGTAAAAATGGCAATTAAATAAGTCTCTTGATGAAAACAATAAATCAATTGCACTGAAATAAAGCTAAAACACCTGATTTCACGATCATAATCCATTCTTCATTTATGGACGGAATTTATTAATTTTTCGATCATCAGATATTTGGGATAAGTTTTACTAACCAAACTTCTTCGTAGCCTGAAAAATTAAGCTAAAAGATCATCTAAAAATTGAAAGAAATTATACTCCTGTTGTAATGTTGCGTTTGATAGGCTGGTCTACCACCTATAAGCGAATTCGAAATATTCCGAGTATTTCAAATGTGGCTATTCATTGTTCAGTATTTGTGTGCATTAGACAACAGTGTTTTGGTATGGATGTGCAGCGAATACCAGTAAAAACCTTTTTTCTCACTGAGAAATTTTCCATTCATAAATTATTATAAGAAACTTTGAAATTGATCATAAACTAGTCATGGATAAAGACAAAGATATTCACTCATGGTATATTTATATTAGATATATCATATGAGTCCCTAACCTTGTCTTTTTTCTGGAAGAATCGGAAAGTGTTCTAAAAGAGTTATTGTTTCAAATGCTACCATAACCACGATATCGAATAATCTTGTATGTCAACCAAGCTACAAGAGGTATTGGGAGTGGATAAGGCTAGTGATTTTTCGTACCGATGGATATTTTTCGTATATTAATCGATGCACTCACTCCCATCATTAACATTTTATACTCCAACAAATACGAATGATCAACCTACATGATAGTTTTTAATCACAACCCGTACTTTATTACGCCATAGTTAACTATATAGCAAAAAAATAATGCTTACTGTAGTTTTTTATTACATTTTCGAATTATCTTGAATTTATAACGCTGTTTTGCAGTCGCCATTTAAAAATTATTTTCGTATCCGCTGTCGTTTTCTTACGATTCCTTCTACAGTGACCAATTTAGCATTCCGAAAATCGATTGATGTTGATAGTTTCATATGACAATATTTGTATTTGTTTGCAAACACCGTACTTTTACTTTCACTTCAAAACATTTTTGCAGAACTCAACTGCCAAATTTCAAACATTAAAACGAAAAATTTATCACGATTGAGTAAAACCACAGTAAATCAACTTTAAAACTAAAAAAAAACAACTCTTATCAACAACAAAATAAGCGAACAAGTACTTGCTTTTCTTGAGACATCGCTTCACGAACGATTCACGATAGAATTCCGGATGCAATAGAAATTCAACTTCTTCCTCTGACGTACTAGCATGCACATTAGTTTCCCGGATACTCATTATGTTTGACTACAACAGCCGTAAATTGAAAAACTTTATGGTAATCTCAGTGAATTTCGGAAATGTAAAAGTATTTTGTATGGTCTTAATGATGTTGACTCGAACTGCCGCCACAACATCTAGAATAATGAAACAAGATCACTCGCAAGTTATCAGCAAAATCAGTGTCGTTGTCTTGAATGCATCGTGGGAACGATGATGCATAAGTTTTAGCTGATAACAACAATGTTATTGTATTCAATTCAATTCTTTCTGGAAAATAACGTAAAGATTGTATTATTTAAATTCGTAAGTGATTTGATTGCATTTGAGGTTCAATTATTAAAGCTAACTCATAATCAGAGATGGTATTGCAGCTATCAACGAAAATTTCTTATCAGTACATGTACACGCCTTACTTTTGAACCATAAGAACAGTGAGTGATTTTTGGTGAGTTTGGTTTTTGTTAAGTTTTATATTTCATCTAACACAAATGTTTATTTTTGGGAAACTGACACCAGGAATTTGACCCTCTAATGAATTTAGAGAAATATTTAACCTTTAGAGGGGAAATTAAAAGTGCGTTTGTTTGGAAAATAATAGTCTACGGTGCATACATAAGTTTCTTGATGGTGTAGGTCTTGTGCCAATCCCCACTCCTTGATTTACACAGAAAATTATGGCTTCGTTCTAGTGATAACATATTCGAGCTAAGATAATGGATCTTAGTTTGGGCGCAACAATATCGATGTTTCCGATCCAACCCTTGTTACTACATCCAAGGAGGAGATTGCTTACAAGACAAAGCGTCCTGATGGGAGAAAAGTTTCTGGTAGGCTTACTTCCCTGCTATCCGTTGAAGAAGCCAGAAAACCTATTTCACTGTCCACGGGCACCCCGCCCGTGTCTCTGTCCAAGGACTTTGGAGAAGGGAGTTCCAAAGCCTATGCCACGGACTTCCGGCAACCACATCTCTATCCCTGGCTCGGCCCCGGCCAGTGCTAAGATTAAAAAGCTGAGCACTAACGAGAGGAAGAAGCCCGATTATAACGGAGTTCACGCGCGCCTGCCGGAGCCTACACACTACAGAACGTCGGCATGCAGCACGGCTGGGTGCCTCTTACAACGACTTTTACCGTAGCTGTAGATGCGAAGAGGGAAAGGAAACAGTTTTTCACCTCCTGTATGAATGCCCGGTCCTCACTGGAAAAACGATGGAGTCCGCTGGCTAACACTTTTTTGTTTGCCTTACCGAAGTGGCTTCGTTGGACCTGAAGAAGATCATCCAGTTCATCAGAATCGGGGTGGCTGTCCATTTAATAAGGGTTGTGCACTACGCCTATCCACGCATTGAGTTCCTGCTCTAATGATTCATCAAAGAGTCGGACTTACCTGCATATAAATTTGACAATTGATGAATGGGAAAAAAAATCAAGCACATATGTCACAGTGATCTGGGATTCTGTATGATTACTTTGGTGTTTAGTATTATAATGGCCAAAACAAAAACACAATACATATTTTCGATTATCAATGACAAAACAATTCATTCATAATTTGCTTAATCAACTTCATTTAGTCAATAATTTTGTAACATAGTATTATTCGAATTGTTTGAATGTAGATTAACAAGGAAAACCATAAAGTACAAATATAAAATGTGAAAAAAGGGGGGACAAAAGCAACGTTTAATATATCGATTTTGTCGCTTAACTCACACACTTCGAAAGTAACATTGTTCGTCTATTCACACTATATATTTGGAACCTAAGGCTCAGGCCACATGCTATTGAATATTGCAAATGTTCCTACTACTTAATTATTACGAAGCAAGATGTTATGGACACAAAGACGCCATTATAAATATTTCAATCAATGATGTGCATTTTGAATTACATACTCTTGTCATTGCAATTACTACCATCAAAATCATAATAGTTTTCTAGAGCGTACAATAATAGTGCAAATGCGACTGGCAATTCGTTAGATATGCAGCTTAATTGATGTGAATTTAAAGCACGTTTCGAATTTACAGGCTTTCTCTTAGCTCGCGAGAAAAAACGGATAATTTTCATTAGAAAAATAACTTCGCTGGGCGGATTTGCACATTAGTTAATCGCTTATCTGAACAAAAGTCTAAGGAACATAACGTTGTTTACTTTACAAAACTAATGAAAATTTCAATGGCTACTGATTTCAGGTGGAATATTTCCTGCTGCTAACGCAGATATCGACGACATATCAATACCAAGCTTTTTCGTAACATTGATTTGGGCAATTGCAGCATTTCGTAGGGCGTACAGGTGAGCCATTTCAGTCTGGCTCTTTGCATATTTGATTGCCTTTTCGAACAGTTCCACAGCTTTGTCTAAATTAGCGCGTTGCACTTCGATAGTTCCCAACGTTTCGTAAGCCAATTCACATTTATCGTCGATTTCAATGCTCTTATGCATGTAGTTGATGGCCTTGGTGATGTCCCCGGTCCACTGTAATACCATGATTCCTCTGTGCACGTATAGCGCTGCATTGTCCGGCGCCATTTTCATTGCTTTCTCGAAAAATGAGTCGGCTTGGTCGTATTGTGACTGATCACTTAGCACTTGAGCCATAAGACTATAGCACTCTACACAATCTGGATATTTTTCCACTGCGTTTTTGAAGTCATTCATCACAGCCGAAAGCCGCATTTGATCCTGAGCCATAAATGCCAGTCGGTATTCAGCGTAACATTTTTGGATGTAAGCCATTGCGTGGTTCGGAGCCAATTTCACTGCTTTTTCGTACTCGCGCAACGCAATATCAAGCTGGTCTAAAAGTGTATAGATTTGTGCCCGCTGGTGGTACACATCAGCGCAGTTTGGGTTGAGTTTCTCAGCTGCTTCGAAGTCAGCCAATCCCTTGTCTTTCTCCTCGGTTTGTACATATAATGAGGCGCGTTTGATTAAGGCATTCACACGAAGATCAACATTTGCCTCGCCTGGAAATTGAAAATCATTTTGAACAACATTAAATACGAATATTGTTGTAAAATGTAGAGCACTGAGAGCCCAAAAATCTTACCGTTATTGATGATGGCATCAAAGTCTTGTTTTGCTTCGACAAAGCAGCCAGTTAACAAATTGAAAGTACCCCGCAAAAGCATTGCTTCGACCTTATAATCCGATTCCGATTCACTAGACTCTATTTCCTCGGTACAGGCTGGTATAATATTTGAGTAATCTTCCATATTCCAAGCTAGTTTCGCTCGAGCAAATCCTTTCGGTTTATCGCCACTTGTTTCAGGTTTCATGTTCCGCAGCGGGTCATTAACAAACGATCGGAAATATGTTTTGATGAAGTAGCGCGACGGAAGTGTCGGTATTCGTGTTTTCATTCCTTCCTCAGCGTCATCATGCCCAGTTTGCTTAAGGACGCGATCCGCAAACATAATTGTGTTGTTGTTCTGGAACACTTCTAAGATACAAGTCGCCGTCACATCGTCCAGACAACTTAACATGTCTTTGGTGTGTTCGTGGGCCTTTGCACGTCGGAAATATGCTTTTGTGTAGCGAGGATTATATTCGAGTGATTTGCTGC
The DNA here is from genome assembly GCA_963978885.1 of Nemotelus pantherinus. Taxonomy (NCBI): domain Eukaryota; kingdom Metazoa; phylum Arthropoda; class Insecta; order Diptera; family Stratiomyidae; genus Nemotelus; species Nemotelus pantherinus. The sequence goes on from OZ022266.1 coordinate 10,062,274, forward strand.
AATCTTCCTTGACCCGACTCCATTTCTTCAGCATTTCATAGGCAGCCGCGCGATTCTGATAGAATATGGCCAAGTCCATTTTATTTTCAGCCGGACATGTACTTATTGCTTTATCGTAGTATCCTATTGCTTCGTCGTATTTGCCTTTGCGGAAACACACATTTCCCTCGTTTTTATAGCTCTGGGCTTGTGCGAGCGGTGCGAGTTTCTCCTTTTCGACGGCTTCTTTCTCCTTTCGCAGCAGATCTTTTTCGCTTACTGATGCCGTTGAGTCACCATCGATTGAAATCGATTTGTCTTTAAAATTTTTGAGGTTCTTTTCTTTTGATGCGGAATCTGTTGTGTCGTCGGTAATCGATTTGTTTTGTTTTCGGTAGATGTAGTAGCTGATTCCAATTGCAACAGGCGTTCCAATTAGAAGAGCCAGCTTCCAGTTAGGGAACGATTGTGATCCCGTACTACCCGTAGTCATTTTAAGCTATAGAAGCCTGAAATAAAAAAATGTTTACTGCTATTTATATTTGATTATTGAATATGAAAGAGATTGGGTTCAAAGATTCGTTTTGCCAGGTCTAGACAACAAACTTATAAGTAACATATATCTGTCACTGATGTACATGAGCATAATTTACATGAAGCAATTCGTAAAATGTGTAGTTGATGATCATCGAATACTATCATAGTAGACTTAATCGAAGTAGCAACAAAAGTTAAAGAGGAAAACAAAAGAAGAATAAAAAGAAATTACACAAGAAGAGTAAAAATGATTTTCTAGCAACAAATTTAAAAAAGTGGCGTGTAATAGTGCCAAATTTAGGAGGATAATCAAACAAGTCAAATCGTCTTCAAGGTTAGGTTAAGTGGCTCTTAACCGGAGATTCTAACTGAAAGACACACATTGGCGCACTCGAGGCCTGATGTGATACCGCGGATATATTCTCCCTTAGCCACTGTACTCTGGGATTCATTTCGTAACTTTGATGGGCTGTACCATACCTCTTAGTTCGATAAGAGATATATCAGTCAGAGGAAGGACACCCGGCAACACGGCGGAGAGCACTACGGGTTAAACTCAACACCGAAATGATCCGACGTGCATCCATGGAGGCTCTGGCCTGTCTTGTAATCGCACAGGATGGTCCTTCGGCCCAGAAATTTTTAGCGTCCTTGATGTTTTCGTGCCTAATGCTAGTTTGACCGATGACATTGGGGTACCTGTAGTGAAAGGACATGAGACCTCCGGTAACTTAGTGCCAAGACTTTCGAATTCGTCGGCCCTGAATACGCTTATCTCCAGGTACCCAAATCAATTGCACTGCCGAATATCTCGACATCTCTCTAAGGGATATACGGTAATAATTTTGGACATCGTACAACACTATCTGTGAAAATGCATATATTCACACCGAATATTTGATTACACAGAACCTACTTGATTGCCTAAAAAACAGCCACCAGATACTCCTGAAAGACATTACAGCAGTGCGGGATATTAAGGGACAGCCTTAAATTCAGTTAACCCGAGATTATACCACTGCCAGCTTTGATGTTCAGTTTTGAGCCATCGGTATACACATGAATAATCCCATACTCGCGGGTGATACCATCCATTCATTCACTTCTACCGGGAATGCGGTTTGAGAACTCCAGGGCCAGTGATTGTCCGGTGCTATGTAGTTACGTCCGCTGACACGGGGTCTCCTTCTGATAATATTCTAGCGTTCAGTACTACTCTATACCGAGATACAGTGCAGTCTCACAGCAGTCAGATTAGCTTGCTACAAGATTTCTTGGTAACCAGTGTAGCAGCTCGAAAAGCGCCTTAGTAGGTTTTGAGCATGTTCACACAATCATTATGAATTTAATGCATGCGGACCGTGCATTTTAAGTGATGATAAGAGTGGAGTGAAAGCAAAAAATTAGTGAAGGGACATGCGTTCCAAGAAGAAAGGTAGCATTTTAATGGCTTACACAAATCAATAATTTATTTCTTGACTATTTACTAAAAATTAGTTTTTTGAGAGCGAAATATAGTGCACTAATATTTATTTAAGCTGCATATGTTTTGCACCAACTGAAAGAATTTGTGTTGTGAATCAACTATATGTCTGTTCGCGTACTGTAACAGCAACATATTTTTGCAGCTGGGTTCTTTTTGTGGCAAAATTTGGCTTGGAGCATGAGTACAACAACGACTTGCTATAGATTCAAGTACGTAAATATGCCTTATGTTGCTTTGACTAATCGTTTAGTGTCTCAGTCAAAGATAAGAAGGATCCTTTATATACCCTGTGCTAATTAAAATAGTGGGCACACGAGTTTAGCCAATAGAATATTTACAGAATTTTTATGCAGTTAGTATATATTCTCTAGCAACAATTGAAAGTTATTCATATTTTTCTGCCACCTGTGAACAAACACATTCACACAAACAATACAATCGAATTAACTATTCATAAATATGATTCAACATAACAGTAACGTGATAATTAAATCTGATTCTGCTAACCGTGTGTAAGTATTACACAACTTTTCAAGATATACGCACCCCGATAACAGTCCAGGTATCCAAATCGTGCTACTGGCAGCCTTTTAATTCCAAATAATCAGATCGGTTTTCTAATAAATTTTTCTAAAAATCACAAGGCAACACCTCCTGTCCCCAGAAACTTCGACGAATTTAATGATTTGCTGATTGTTTTCTTATCGCTATGATGACTTCCCGGCTTTCTAACCCAAATCTTCGTAGTTTTCTTCGGCGTTTAACGATTCGTATATTTGTGGTTCATCTTAAGCATAAATATTACAAATTGTCGAGGCTTTTACTATGTTTCGCAAAAAACTTTTTATTTATTCTCAGAAAATTTCAAGGATATTTCTCCGATCGGAATCGAGACGACAGCATGGAACCGAACACGATAGACACAGAAGAGAAGGAAAAAAATAGTGCACTTTCTGACATTTGACAGATTGGAAGAATATTTTTAAAATCTAGAATGCGATTGTAGCGCTAATGTTTCAGTGATGTCTCGTGTGTGATTTCAGCGACAGCTGGATATTCAATAAAAAGTCTTCAAATTGATAAGGGGAATCACCGAATATGTTTTGGCAGTCAGTAGTTTGTTGATTACTGGATTTTTTCGTATTGTCTCTTGTGCATTCGTGTGTTGTCTCTTGCAGTGGAAGGTTGTAGCCGGAGAATTGCAGGGATGGATTTTCTCCGAAGGACGGTCTTTCTCTGGAATTGACAAGACATGAGTCAGCGTGTCTTGAACTGCGTGCTCGCGTCGTCGCGTTGTTTTTGATAGGCCTTTGTGTTTTGTGTTTTGTGTTTTTGTCCCATTTTCTATAATGAAAATAAAAACTAACTCTAAATAATAAATCGAATGAAAAACCGAGTGTTTTAAAAAAAAAAAAAGTTACAAAATAATAAATTTAATCAAAACCATGTGTTTAAAAAATCATACTGCTCAAATTGAATCAAAACCACGTGTTTAAAATAAAAGTCGAACCCGATGGCCAGTGCCGATAGGACAAGGCCAACCCCTGGTTCATAGAAGTGTGAACCACTTAATTAAAAAAAAAAAAAAAGTCTCTTGTGGTGGAAGGTTGAAACCGAAGAACTGCAAAGTGATTTGTTTTTCTCCACTTTTCGCAAAGAATTTGGAGCATTTGCTTTTATTCTTCGATTTACAGGTCTGTTTTGCTTAACTTTTTATGGTTCTGACATATTCCACCCATCCATTTTCCGGGAATAGTTCTGTGGAGCTAGGCTTATGCCAGAGCCAGAAGTTGTGGTCACTTCCAGTATACTCCTTCATCACTCTCCACCCTTGCTAACGTGGACAGCGTCCCTGAAACAAGTGTGCCTGCGATAGATTGGTGTCGAGCCTCTGTTCAGCCTGGACGCAATTTTCATAATTAATCCCTACCGTGTATTTTGGGCGGGCATTTCCCACTCCAAAACTCTCACACTGACGTCGACGGCTACTTCCAATATTTCTTTCTACGAAACTCCTTTATTGGCTTATTATAAAAATAGCTGTTCACCCAGATTATGTCTCGGTTTTCAATCCACACATCAACCAGCCGATCAGCACGAACTTTTTGATAGGCGTATAGGGTAATTTTTACTTTCTCTATATTTTTGTCGCGAACCGCTGGTGCCACTTTTTCCTCCGTTGTAAGACTAGCGAGGTCGGATATATCGTTTTTAGCGCTGGACACTAGCCTTTTAACCTCACCGAAATCTTCCACATCTGTTTAGATTGCATTGTTGAATCTCGCGATGTCCTCACGCTTTCAATGAAACATCCAAATTCTCCGAGTTTTCGAAAATCCCAGAGAATTCACCGCCAATTCTACGATCTAGTTGCATATAGTAATTTGTATAGTGATCTCTGCCAGTACTACCCGTAGCGCTTATTAATTCATTAATTCATGCGACTTAACTCAGTCAACAACATTAATAAGACACATCTAAAACCATTAATATTTTATTAAAAACTATAAAATCCACCATATAAATAAATTACAACCACCCCCCCAATACAAACAATTTTCACTCGAAAATTTCAGTTTTATTCGCGATCAACTTTTACACCGGGACCTCCAACTGCTGTCTCGATAAATGTAAAACCATCTTTTATCAGACTTTCACACAATGTTTTGAAAGATTCCATTTCTTTATAATCATCAGGTAGCAGTATCAAAGCGTAACCACCGCCACCAGCTCCTGTAATCTTGCTTGAAAATCCATTAGCTTGTGCGTGCCTAAATATGTCTTCTAGTCTTGGATGCGAGGCGCCGATGGCTTTCAGAAGATCATTATTGATTTGAAATAATTTCTAAAATAAAAGGCAGAATATTTTAACCAATGGAAATCGAGTTATGGACAAACTGGCATACTTTTAATTTTCTGAAAATATCTTTACTATCTCCACCGTCAAGAGCGTAAATTCGAGCTGCTTCGTTTGCCACTTCTTCCATTCCACTTAAAATATGATCGACAATCGTAGGAAATTCTTCTTTCAATCCAGCCGTTTGTTTCACCAGTTTGATTGTACTTCGACTTACTTTACTATCTACTAGCAAAATGTTTATTTTCCTTTTCGCATCTACTGGTTCGATAGGTTTTTGTTTTGTAAACTTCACAATTCCTCCAAATGTGCAGACAGTGTTATCGACGCCGGATGGAGTTCCATGCATGATTTTTTCGGACTTAAATGCCCACGATGAAATAAGTTGCTTGTCATCAATAGAAAGGTTTAGGGAAGATTCATTTGCAGTTTTTTGTCTGGGGTAGAGAACCGAATAAAATGATGATATATTTAGATAAAATGAAAGTTTTACCTGGCGTAGGTTAAAAACGCGGCTGCTAAGCAAACACCAAAAGATGCCGAACTTCCGAGACCAGCTCCAACACTCAATTCAGACTTTATTCTTATCCTTAATCCAGTACTGAAAGTAATCAGTTATTATGAGCGTCAGGATTTAATTCTAAGATATTGCAAATTTAGAAAAACCTCACTTACCTTATTAACCCTATATTCTTTTCAGTTAAAATACCGCACAGTAGATATAACGTTGAAAGCACTCCTTTCTTTCCTTGATCACTTACATCTGCCGGAATTAAAGGACCAAATATACTCTCAACCGTCTCAAGATTTTCAAAATTCTCCTTCGAACTCCTGAATTCTTTTAATGCCCCGTTTACACTGGCTATATTCAATTTATGCTGAAGATTCACGCTAACATAATCGAAATATAATGTTTCATCGTTGTTTTCCTTCCAGGAGAGCACGAATCAAAAATTAATTTCTAAATCAATGCTAATTCATCAAATATTACTGTAAAGTATAGGAAATTTCGAGCATCAACAGCCCCAGCCACTGCCGGTTTTCCGTAGACAACGGAATGTTCGCCATGAAGAATAACTTTTCCTGGAGCGGAAACTTTGAACGCGATGAGATTCGATGCCATATTACACTTTCACTAAGTCAATTTTGTTTTACGTTGAAAAAATTCAAAACTTTTACTTTTGGCTTATCAATAATAATTTATTTTATCTCGACACTGAATCATTAGCTGCGAAGCATTAACATGAACTGTATGAGTTTAATTTGAATTTTGTTGTTCAGCCCACTGTGACGGTGTAAATGTTTTCTGTGAGAATGCGTGAATAGTTTTTAGTTCTTCAGCGAGAGCAGTGTTAACGAGCCTATGAAAAAATGCAGCTTAGGAGGAATCTGGCTTGTTAATACTAAATATATTCTTACCGATGTCTCTGTATCAGAGTTTTCCCTTCGAACAGTGGTGAGACAATTTTCGCATTGAATTTTCCACCGCATCCGTCAGACTCGTCGATAACCTCCTAGAAGAGAGAGAAAAACACACAATTACAATGCGAAATAAAACAATTACAATGAGTGCTGTGTTTTTTATTGCTTGTATGACCTACGTGCACACTAAATAACATAAGCATTTTAGTTGGATGGTTGTGTGAAATTTCTTCAGAGTTAGATATTATCTGTAAGGTAAAATACTAGCTGATTTACATTCAGTTTTCTATGGAAATATGAAATGTAAGCGATTTGGAGTGTTTTTCTGTGGATGGTGATCATGTTTTTATTTTTTATTTTTATCTCTCTATTTTTTATTTTTATCTATGCAGCATGCAACAGTTGAGAGTATTAATACTGGATATGGTGATTTTGGTCAAGCCCATTCGCTTTGTTTGTTGAACATAAACAGAAACATTGTCAGTCTGACGGATGCAAAGTTTTTTTTCTACAATTTACGCCAAGAACGAAAAAGAATTTAAAATAGTCCAAAAAATCAGTAATTTAACAGGATTACACACCACATCATTTGGCATATCTAAATTTTTAAGAGTTCCATTTGGCACCGCGCCTGCTATGAAATTGTTTCGAATTGTCGAAGCCAACGTATTAAATTGACTACGAGGTGTTATAATCATAGCCGCTGACATTCTCATTTGCGAGTCAGGTAACACTGAGAAAGATGCTTTTTTGAATCATAACCGAAATTAAGAAACAAGTCTAGAACGTCTGCAATAACACAATTTCTAACTCAAAAAAGATAAATTTAATTCATGTAAGAGCAAAATCAAGTTTTATGGACACATACTGAACATACAGCATCAAAACTAAGTCTCAACAGTTAGAAATATGCCACAAATAAAAATGAAAGAAAAGAAATTCGAACACGAGACGGAGTTCTTTGAACTTAAAGAAATACTAAGGAAATACTAAATACTTGGTATTTGATGAAAGAGGAAATGGCTTGAAAGAGTCTATTGCAGGTACTGCGGTTATTTTGCATGTTTCCCGTCGAGTTCGGTTTTGTTAAGACCCTCGATTCTGACTCGAAATATTCTGCCTCTGAGAAATGATCCTATGGACTGAATAAGTGGACAATGTACATGGAATTCACGCGTTTTGAAAATCAGTCTCGCATGTTAGACTCTGTCGAAGGTCTTAGATATATCAAACATGACCTGTCCGGTCGACTTTGTGTGGTTGAGACCTATTCTGATGTGTTGGACCACCCTTTCTAGCTGGAGTTCCGTGGAGTGACTTAAAGTCAAATTGTCAGAAACAATATAGTTCATAATAATCCGATTCTTCCGGCTATATTTTCGTATAATGATTTGTCAAATGACTACAATAAAGCATTTATTTATTATTTTAAAAATATAATTTTCCATATTTGATTTTAACTATTTTTTAATTTGCGAACTATCCATGAATAGTTTTCGTCTCTACCTGATGTGTAATATGTTACAAATAAAATTATTAAATCTGGATATTGTAGTTTTTATTATATTTGGGAGATGGTGAATGCGCATCACTTTTTGCTAACTAACTGCCACACGCCAACTATTATTCATTAATCACTTCTAAAGTTTCCTTAGTTTTTGCTTTATGTAAGCAAATACTTTTCTGTTGATAGTGTGGTTAGATGATCCCATCTGTATTTCCTTCCTCGTCGCTCAAGCGATGATTTGTTGATAATTTCTTAAATAAAATCTTAAATTTTATTCGCAATTTTTCATATAAAACGGTAGCCGAGGAAATGTCAATTTCAAAAGTCAATGGTTACAAAATATTGTGCAATCATGCGAATTTATTTACAAACATTTGTTTATAATTGAAGTAACAAAAGAACGCTAGAAAATGCATACAGCAATACGCCGATATCAAAAGTGAAAATAAATGTGGTAAATTGGCTGGTGGCATCACATATAAGTAGCACAACATTTGTACAATAGCACCCAAAATCGAAGCCAGGAAAGTGTATTTGAGCAGATATTTGCTAAAGTTCTTCTTCGCCTTCGGTTTCGATTGACCGTAGACATTTGAAATAATATACAAAATGCTGCAGTATACGGTCATCATGCTTGCAAAGGGTATCGCTAGCTTATCTTTTTCGAGTAATGGGAACATGCTGAATACAGATATCAGAGCAAACCATTGCGATGCAAGCGGCTCGATAGGCGTTAGAAGCAAAACTGGCAACGCGACTAGCAATATTGATTTTTCGTGAACCTGGAATTGAATTGAAATCATATTTTGGAAATTCAGAAGTGAAAATATCTTCTCACTGACTTGAAAAGAAAATAGGAAGAACGCGCTTGATGTGTTGACTAGCGAATATAGGAAATTCGTTTTGGTTGGCCTGAAGAATAAGTGAAGGCAGCTGGGAAGTGAAGCCAACAATGTCGTCGCCATACATATCAGAGCCATTACATCATTAGGGTACTTCTCTCTAGAACAGTGAGCCGTTACTCGAAAGACATAAAAACTAATTTCAAGTAAACTTACTTGATTTTTACGACTACATTAAACACGTACCAGAAGTTGGCGACTTTGTCTTCGAAAACGCCGCGTGCCAATGGGAAAATGCGCCGAACGACTGCGAGAAGCGATTCAAACGAACCGAGCCAAGGTGCCCATAAAACGGCAAACGTAATGATGACAACGCAGCCTAGTTTTATTAGATTTTTCAAACCCTGAACGATACTACAATGTGAACTTGTTAGATTTGGGGCACATGTTCGGCCAATATACAGGACATACCTTTCATTTTTTCTACCGAAACAGTTTCGGAGCATGTAAACGAAAAATGGCAATGCATGGTACAGCTCCATTTGCTTGTAGTTCAATGCCAGGCAGAACATTATCCCGGCAAGGATGCTTCGATCCGAAATAATAAAAACCACTGCAAGCAACATGAGTCCCAAGGACAGATTGTTGTATTGAAAGTGTCCGTTATCGATCAAAATTTGTCCAGGATAAATTAGAGCGAGTAATGTGGAAATTAATGCGATTTTCTCATTTCTATTCGTTATTTTACAAACTTCTTGTATTGCCAGGTAGACAGCGGGGACGTACACAAGCAAATCAGCTAGCAGGACAGTCCAACGCATGAAGTGCTTGTGCTCGGGTGTTGAGAATCCTCGCGATTTGTACAACTCCACATACGATACGTCAATTCCTCGAGCAACATACCCAAGCAACAGGCTGTGGTAAGCCGTTAGCGGTGGATAATCCAAGCCCCAGTACATTAGGTCATTGTCCGACGTGTTTCGATACCAGTCTTTTATGGGCAAATTTACCGTGATTTCTTGCCAATGACGCTGTGCCTCGTAGTCACCGTGCATTGGCGGCTGGTTTTGACCGGAATGACCGTGTAAAGAAATCGTTGACCGGAAAAACAGAGTCAGCATCACAGTGCCACCATAGAGACAAATTTTTTCGGCAAAACTCATGATTTCATTCAAATATGACTTACACAATAGAAATTAAAGGTTTCGCACTGAATAGTATTTTACCGAAATAATGAACTTTGCTTCAGGAACATGAAACTTACACGAAACAACAAACACCAACTCCGGCTTGAAGAGAGTAAATGGACACGAAATCGGCTTTTGTGGGAAGTTGATGTGTCAATTGGTATATTTGTCATGTGAATATTTTTGTATTGTACTAGTTTGTTGTTGAATGACGTTTGAAGGTAAACAGCTGATAGGAATGGAGCTGTTTTGGGGGGTAAAATAATCATTTTTTGTGGCCGAATTATAAGCCAACATCCAACATAATTTTTTCATTGATATAGCCGCTGATACTTTAAATCAATACGTAATTTACTCAAGTCAACTATTAAAATTGGTAAATGAGATTTTCCATTTTCGTTTACAGATGTTTTCCAGAAGATACCAAATGTATCGATAATAAAGGCTGGCTTGATAGTGCGCTTATCTGGGCAATGAGTGAATATGAACGCTTAATAAAAACGCATAATCCTATGTTATTTTAACAGGGTAAGATAATGTTTTAAAACCAATTCAATCGGAACTAGTTGAACCATTTAAGAGGTGAGTAAATCTAAGCACTTGTTAGTCAACAATATTTTTGTATAATTTATCGGTGTTTAAGTGTATCACTTACCACATGAGTAGCTTCCAGTTTCTCCACTAGCTTTTGTTTAATGTAGTCTTCCGTGTAGGCTGACATATTTAACTATAATGTGGTTTGTTTTTAAGTAGAAAACTTGAGATACAAGCCGCTCGACTCACTGTCTGTGTTTAGTGAGATGTAATGTGAAGTGTCAAAATTCAGTGAATTACAATAGAATGTAGTAGAACAGAGTTTGATATCATGCTAGTTCGATTGGAATGATTTTAGTTTGATTTAGGAAACGGTATGAATAGACAGTGAGACGCGGAAGTGACATCAAAGAGCGCGGGAATATTTCCCAGATATTTCCAAATGATAAAAAATGACTTATCAGCTACCTTAAGTATGGTTATCGACTTAATAACGTACGAAGTGATAAACCAGTAATATTGTCTCACATGAAATGAAATGTTAATGACGCAAATGATCGGGAAATGTGGAATTCTGGGCTAAAAAGTGGATTTTGTCAATTATTATAGCCCAGATAGTATTAAAGTGAAAAGTAGGATAGCAAATAAATAATTTTGCAACAGTTCATCACAAACTCCAGCAGCTTATAACATACGATGCCACTTTGACAATATCACAGCGAAACTGGGCTAGAGCGACAGTTAGTGAAGACAGTTTTTCGTATTTAAATACGACAGTTTTCACTCTATGTACGGTCTTGAGCATGGTGGATTGTCGTTTTCAGCACTGTTGTCGCTCGTGCTGATGGTGGCTCTGTGTCAATGCTCTGATAGCATTGCTACTAATTTGAAAAATAATAACAGAAAAAAGCCACCAATTTGTGAGAAGACTTCGGAAGCTGTTGCACAAAATCGATGTGGAAACCCACCCGTAGACAATGAAACCGTTGTCAACGAGTTATGATTCGTTATAAAAAAAAGTCCACTGTTAGTCGATATGGGAAGAACGTCCAATCAAGATGCTTTAATTTAGCTCAGATACGTTTTTTAAAACTGTTGATCTCCAGGAAAATCCAAAACGCTTGTTGGTCTCTTGCTTTTAAGATTTGTTGTTGATGAAGTGAAATTTCCATTTTATGAGCCAGTTCTCAAATCAAAGCAAACAGTGTGTGTTTTGATTTCGTTTGGTTTTTGAAAAAAAATAGACTAAAATCAACATGTATTTCGAAGCTGTGCGAGTCGCGGTCAAAATAAAATAGTTTTGAATCGAATCGGTGTGTCTATTGATTCAATAAGCCAAATTGTTAATATCGTCTGCTGTGAACTATTGATTAAGTTCTGATTGGAAAAAAGCCATCTCATGTGGGCAAATTGATTTGTTTTCGCCGATTTTGATTAACTAATGTGTACAACGCAGTGTTTTGTGCAAAATAAGGTACTAGCTATCTGAATATGCCCAACTTTTGCATGTGAAGAAAGTGACTAGAGCTCTAATTTAGTTTATTGGCGATTTACTGGCAGGTTCCATTCAGGAGTGCCGTAAAAAGCCATGGAAAATATGTTCAAAAACATGATGTACATATCGCGGCACTTTGATATGATCCACAGAAAACTCCCATGATTATCATAAAATCTGGCCCATATAATGCTTTCCGACAGCTCTGGTACTTTTGTGTTTTCGCAGACGATGAGTCGAAGCTGGTTGTTTCTCTCTCTGTTGTCTAACAATGATATTTCCACGTTTTTCAATGTGATTACTCTTTTTGTTTAAATTCATTCTCTTGTCGGTGCAATCTGGAGATTGGGATTGAAAAATCGACGAGCCAACTTCCAACCCATAAGGTTGGCTTTTACTAGTTTCCCAACTCCTCTGAAGAAGAAACGGTTACGTTTACTGAACCAGTCGAATTTCTTTGTCGCCTTTTCGCTGCATTTCAAAAATTTCAGCTTTCAATTCTTTGAGCAACCATGCCTAAAGCGCCTTTTTTCCGTCTGTTGTTGATTCCCGCACGGTATCGGCTCTTTAGCACACGCACTGCTCGTGCACTTCATAGACTTACTTTGCGACAAGATGCTTAATTCACCGACTTCTAGGTTCTAGGCCAAAAGTTCTTCGAAACCCATTTGGAAACCGAACGAAGTATTTGTTAAAGTTCTTTATCATATACTCCTTGGTTGAAAGCATATTTCGCCAATCCAAAATAGAGTGTATATTTTGTTTAAATAATTTTTCTTCTTAGTTAGTCCGCAAGTTTACTGGTCTCAGCTCAAATATAAATCACTTGTAGAATCGTGAATGCAAAAGAATTCCACTTCTGACACCAGTTGCTGTGTTTTTCCACTTAAAACCAGCTTCGTGGATTCGTAATTCTCTGGGTTTTTTTTTAAAATAAAATAGTTTGTGTACCCCTACTAGACACATTTTTATTCAATAAATAATTGTCAAAAATAAATTACTTCACAGAACGATTCACTTAACTTATACGCTAATATCACAATAACTTCCTTTAAAATCAATTCGTCGTATATTTAGCTCGATTCACTGCCAAGTCTCAAAACAAAGCTGTTTATACAAAGCTATATCCACTTGGACATTTATAGATTTTGTATCATTATCTGCTGCGTGTCTTGGCTACTAGGAGTTTCTTATCGGTCTTTCTACATGTAATTTTCCGTGGGATTTTCTGTTCCAGCATAATGGCGAAATACATTAGTATTTTTTTGTACCGCGATAGTTTCTGGCATCGGTAGTGTGAAGTAGGATTAATGTTGTTGTACATGCAACAATATGCAAATGGGTATTTTGCTGCCAGTTGAAGCGCCTATAATTCTGAGGCTACCGAGGATTGTTTTTCCTTCTGACAAGGGAATCTTTTAGAAAAATGGCACTCAAAAATAATAGAAAGAGTGTCCCACATGAAGCTTTTGGGTGAATCTGAAAGATGTCAACTGGTTTTTTTTCCTGCATTTTGATGTAAAATTAAAGAGTTTGAAATGTCTGGACCATTTTACTCTACCCACACTGGGCGCCATTTATTCTCTCAACTACCATCTCTTATTATGCTAATCCAAAGCTTAAAATTTTGATATTTCGGAAGTAATAATCTTCAAAGTGTCGATTTCTGTCAGGAAAGTAAAAAAAATCGAATTGAATGATAATAAATATTTTTTTATTTAAAAATGTAGCCTTCTACGAATTGAATAATAAGAATAATATGCATTATATTTACCTATCGAGGATAAAAAGTTAAGCATTTATCAAAATCAAACAAATCAATCAAACTCATAACAAAGATCGCCACTCGAATTTGAATGAGAAACATTAAAGCAACAAGTGGATTTTTCCTCTCTGACATACGAAATATTCGTAGCTATAAACAAAAATTGTTACGGTAGTAATGAATGAAAAAACACCAATCAATCTTCAATCCTTCAAAACTTCAATCAAATAGAACAAAAAACGAGTTTTCGACGACAAACTTTCCGAGTATAGTTTCGATACGAACCATTCATCATTTGAACGATGTCAACCGTCACCTAACAACAAACAAAAAACTTTATGTCGTTGTTACAAACCTAACAAAACACGTCTATACATTCATTTTAGCATTCATCTACAAGATGAGGTTAATTAACAATATATCACTGCTAATGACATTTTTGTAGAATGTACATATGTAGTTTTTGAGTGAATGACCAACTCTTCTCTCTCTCTCCTCCCCACATTTGAAAGCTAATTAATCTCGACCTGTATGACCTGTATGCTCCGGTATTTCCGGGCACCGGTATCGGATCAATGTCACATGACCTGTCGATGTATCTACGTGTTCAATGACAGCACTGGTCACATAATTATCGGCATACGCTTCCGTCCAGGTCCAGGTTATCAACGAAAAAAGCTCATAGCACGAGAGCACTCAGCCTACATGAACGGCAAGGCAAACGTAAGTATGATATTTGCACAAGGACCCAGTCGTGATAGAGACACATTCGTCCAGTTAATAATATTCCATTTATATGCACAGTGGAATTTCAGTCGGGAGAATTATTGAACTTTTATTCAGAGTATTCAGGGTTTCGGTTGAATCCCAGCGGGAGAGTAATAACCAAGTTCGGATGCCATAAATTTCCAGCAGACATGTAGAAAAATGGCATCGAGCCGGTACAACGAACTTTGTCGACTCGAATGAGTTTATTTTTAGTTGTTTTTGCTGTAACGACGAGAAAGTTAGTTCTCGGAGACAGCAGTTACATATCATTGTATGCAGGCATGTACGGATACGTAAAAATGTATAAACACAATAGATTTTCAAAGCTGTAGTATTTGCAAGATAAAAGTAGTTATTCGTTTTGTTGTTGTTGTAATTAATTATGTTGTGATGACTCGTACTAATGACAAAAGAGGTCAAAGTGCGGAGGTTGTGAGCTAAAAGTTATTCACTGGCTAGCCAAATGACTGCATATGTTTTTTTTTTGGAAGGGCGGAAAGGTCATAGGACCTTTTAATGTTTGCAAGTTGAACCAACTCTGTACAACGTAACCGTGTGTGGAAGCTCAGCAATGAGGTTTTTTTTTAAATAGAGGTTGCTCATTAGTAGGAGTATCCAGGTGATTAGTTGAAGTAGTTGCTGGAAAAAGCATCATCATATTAAGACTTTTGCACCATTTTATAGTGCTGTGCTCAAAAGTAACTTTTTGGAAATTTAATACACTTTGAAAAGTGAGTGAGGAAAATCACTAACCATCTCTATCTTAAATTGCAATATTGGAAAATATAAGCTCTAATATTGTAAGTTCGACCTTTGATGTAAAAATAGAAAAATGGAATCAAAGATGGGTAAGTTGTAAGTTTTTATCTGAGCTAAAAACACTTTTTTGTTGCTAGAGAGAATAGTACATGTTAAAGCCAATTCTGAAGAAAAAATTTTACTAAACTCAACCAGGTTTTTCATTAGTTAAAGGCAGACAAGAATATAAAATACAAAATGAGCGAAACCGAGACAATACTTGAGCTTCAACAGAAAAACAGAAACAGAAGCCATCATAATGAAAAATTTGACATAACTAAGGAAAAAACTCAGCATCAGACTTGAAAAAAATATTATGATAGGAAATCCAGTTGCAGCTCGAGTATTCGTAAGGCAACACTGTAAGTTAGATTACAGCTTAAATATGGTAGGAATGAATAATTTTGCGATGTATTGCAACCCCAAAAACAAGCTGGAGATGACTAAGAGTTATTCCTGACATATGAATTATGTAAAAATTACAAAAAAAAAAACATTTTTAAGATCCTCAAAGACTACGATATGCTTATTAAATCCAAAATTCGAGTGAAAAGTAATGTTAAAGTTTTCAAAGCTAACGAAGCAAATGTAGCGAACTATCTGAAAAGAAGTATGGTAGAGCATCTCAATTGTCCAGAAAATATGCAACTAAAAGTTTTGATGGTAATCAATCAAAGACGTCAAAATTAGAATTTAATGTTCCTGGAGTGAAAAATATCCCATAAAAATGTCCGTGAAGACACTCGCCATTAAAAAAGATTTGATCGAAACTATTCTTTGCGCGTTAGAAAGAAGTGGTCTTCTCATCATGAAATCTAACGAAATTAACTGATCTCCTTATATTTTGGGGCAAATTGTTGTGGAATACTAAGGCCTGCTGAATGGGATCCAGTTTTTATCGGTTATTGCTTGCTTTGTTACTTTCACTCTATTTGCGGATTCGATTACTGCGTTCCAGTTACTCTAGTTACTGCGTTCTCTATACATTTTATAGCATATGACCAATTCAGATGTTTATTAAGGATCCTATATATTAATTTTCTTTATTCAAGTTTCATTATTTGGTTAATATTTAATAAGCCTGATTGAAGTTTGGCTCAGAGTTGGCACTCCTATCATTTTTTGATTGATTTTGCCATTAATCTTCCAGTAAATAATTTACTTAGCTGTTTGATCCCATAAAACTGATCCGTAGGGTGGAGCAGAGTAAAAATGGGTGGAAGTATTTGCCCACCCAATAAATTTACTATTTCAAACAATTGGAAGTTAGAAAAATAAGTTCTTATGAATAGTATTTAAAGTATATTTAGAGTTCATATTATATTTATAAAAAAGTTTCGAAACAGTAAAATTATTATTAAATATTCGTCTCATCAATGTGCCGACCCTTGTTCGTAATAACCGCTTCACAAAGTTTTGGCATCATACGAAGTAATTTTGTCGAGGTTTCTGATGAGATTTCGCCCCATTCTGCTTGCAAAATACTCCACAGATGTTCAGCAGATGTAAGGCAGATTTTTCGGACGTTTCTGTCCAGCTCATCCTATAAGAACTCTGAGATCAGGTCAGGGTTGAGATCAGGAGATTGTGGTGGCCAAACCATAACTTTAAGAGCTCTCTCAGTTGATAACTGGTTTAAATACTCTCTGCAGATTTTCGAAGAGTGCTTCGGGTCATTACCATGCTGAAATATATATCTTTTTCCTAAAATAAAAAAACATTTCGTTTTCGAGAATATCCCGATAGTTTTCTTTCCTCATTATTCCTTTGATTCTGCAGATATTACTGACTCTATCTCCATCAAAACAGCCGCATATCATAACCGAACCACCACCATGTTTCACGGAAGGCATTAAACATTGATCGGATGTTCTCTCTCTTGCTGACCTACGAACAAAGACCCTTCGAACTTTGACTCCTCACTTTACAGAACTTTTTTCCAATCCTGAAATGTCCAATTTTTGTGTTTCTTAGCCCATTCCAGTCGCTTCTTCTTATTTTCGGCACGTGACAATGGTTTTGGATGTACCATGAAGACCTGCTGCTTGAAATCGTCTGCGTTTGATCGTTGAAACACTGAAGGGTTCAGACCTCTCCACATTCACTTGTGCTGCAATTTCGGGTGCAGTAAGACATCTATTGCGTTTGCTAGTCACCACAATCTTTCTTTCAATCTTTCTTCGAATGAAGAGGTGATCCTGGGCCGTCCACTACGTGTTTTATTCTGAACACTTCCACTGAGTTTGAGCTTTTTAACAGTATAGGGAACTGTTCTTCTTGGCGCTTTCAACTCAATCGCAATTCGTCAATTACTTTTGCCAGTTTTATGATAAGCAATTATCAAAGAGCGCACTTCCGGTAAAAGTTCCTTCTTTTGCGGCATTTTCACTTTTTATACAATCAAATACTCGATCAATATCAACTCACACAGAGTACAAAATTTAAGTAATATTTTTTCGCAGAGACTGAATACAAACTAAAAATCCGAGGCATTTTCTTTTAAAGTGCAGCACCAGTTTATGATAACAATTGATAACGGGAAAGGATCAGGATATCTGCTTAAAAAATACCACTCGAAAATTAAAATTCGGTTTTCCCTTATAATTATTTACATAAGAAATAAGCCCAGAACAAAACATTAGGAAAATTCCTCCAAATTTGAATTTGAAAATGTGTTGCACTGCATAGTTACATTCCGCCAAAGCAGAAAAAATTGTTAAGCAACCGACTACTAGATAGAGTATTTAGCCAATGTAGCGTTATTCGAAACAAGTTCATACATTCTATTTGATTTCAATGGCAATTGCAGTGCAATACACGTTTACCTTCGAGAATTGTGAGCTCCAATTTTTATCGAAACCTCTCGGGAATTTATACAGTGAACGTATAGATCTGACCGAATGTTCAATGTCCAATTTTTCCATATCGCACACCGGCATATCTTTATCAGCTTCCTGGAAATCGTAGCTGTAGGGAATTTTTAATTTAACTGTAACACTACCATTACACATATTTCGGACCGAAGATTTTTTCTTTTGCGGCTCATATCCAACAATTCAATGAAGTATTCTCGAAATTGAATTGCATACCAATCGATTCAGCGGATCATTAAATCAGTGTTGAAATTACTCAGATGAAATATTCATGTCAGAATTTATGCATGAACGAATGGTATATCCAATCTATGTACATATACTTATGTGTAGCAATAGCGCTTGATAGAATTAACAAATCGAACGTATGTTTTAGAATAAAAAACTATGCATGCCAATCGAACGATTTAACGCATAGAACCTACTAAAAGAACTGATTTTCCGAAATAGCAAATGAAAGATGTGAATTTTGTTTTAGATTTTATAGAGTTGAAATATTTACGAAATCAATTGCACTCACGAAATTTATTGCCTGCATTGCTTAGTACCAAATGGAAATAATTTCCAGTGCTAGTGCTAGCACCCCTACCCTAATTTTCCCACCAAAAGTTAACGAAACTTAGCTTGTAGTAAGAGCCTAGACAGACAGGCACTTAAATTAAATTAAAACTAGTAATTTAAAATTTGCTAGCACACAACCCTTGCATAAATGATGAATACTGTCACGGACTGTTAGTTACTCAAAGCAATTAGTTTTTGAAAAATGGAGAAATTGAAAATGTTGTCTCTTTTTTGCTCTATTTAATGAAGTTGGAGTACAAAACGCGCGAAAAATGCATTAGCATTCTTCAAATGTTTCGAATTTAAATTTGATATATCAAAAAAGTTATCTGCTTCCTTTTCAATGCAAAAAACGACTTTTTACAAGGGGATTATGTATTATATCGGGCAACTCTACGTCATTTAAGAATAAATTAGTTTGATGAGCATTAACGATTTGCGTAATGATTGATAATTTGGTCATTTAGTGATAATTAGTCCAAATTACCATATAACACACACGTAAAGTATGTGAATGTTTTACAGTATCGATACGTGCATAAATCGTATCGAAGACAACACCAAATAGTAAAAAAAATCAGGGGAAAAATTGATAGACAACTGGCGTATTGTAAATCATGTAATTGTGACGTATTGTTTACATATACATATGTAAATACAAAATTATTTATGATCAAAGCCATCAAAGCCATAATGCATGTATGTATATGTATATTTTTGTACAAACGAAATTTCCAAGCCAATCATTTTGTACTTGTGCGTATCACGAGCTAATGGATTTCATCGGAAGGTAGCAATGTAAAATCGAAAATAATATTGAATATTAAGTTATAAATTTTATACTAATGTACAACACTTTAATAATTATTTGTAAATGCAGACCGAATTGAAACACCCTGAAATTTAATGAAAGGTAATCAATAATTGTTTGAATATTTATTGGAGCATGTAGATACTGGGGAAAAAATATAAATTCATAATTTTACTGGTGATGATGATGATGTAGTGATAGACTATAACTTTCCACCGAAGCTACGTATGATGTTTCAAGCGCTTTCATCATAATTCCACATTGTGCTAATTTTTCGCTTTACTCCCATGATTTAAATATTACTCACATGATTTCGTATCTTTGTTTCATTTTATCATTGATATTTTATGTATCAAAATGAATATTCATCTCGTATCGTATTCAGGAAAAAAGCCATTTATAGAATATACCAGAGTTTTCAGTAAAACAGAGATAAAAGGAATACAACTTTGTTATTACAGTGGCAAAGAAAGAAATTAAATGTCAGATTGATTAGTAGCTTTGCTAAGTAAGTGTGAACAGGAATTTCCATAAATTGTTAAAACGGTTTTAAATACATTAAAAAAAATTAAAACTGCTATTCAGCTTGACTGAATTTTCGTTATTTGATTTATGAACTAAAGTCTTCATGAAATATTTGTATAAATTTACAAAAATCTCCAAATTGGATGGTGTTGCGACTTTCAAATGGATTGTGTTTGATTTTAGGTAACTTAATGCTCGAGAGTAAATAATTGAGCTATTTAAACTATTTTAGCTACATTGTAAACTATTATGGAGTTGGGATTGTTTTTGCGGGATGATTCAAATTGAAAAATTTTTTATTTATATTGAAAATTTTTATTTGACAAAGTGTTTTTTTTATTTGACAAAAACAATTCCAATTTGATTCTGCTTTCGGAGGCTTATTTCGCAAAACGATCGAGTTTCCCGTATCAATTATTCTCTGCTTTGATAAGCTTTAGAGACGATATACGTTGTCTATGCGATTATAGACAAGAAGGGAACCGTGATCACAAATCAATAACCTTTTTGAGAAACTTTTTAATTTACCGTAGACTCTAAACTTGTACATACAACTTGAGAACGTGAGCTGTTGCCCACAATATAAAATAAGCTCAAACAACACTACTTGACATTTTAACAGGTCATCTCCCGTTCACCTTTGAAATGTGCTCACTTATTATGCGGCACTTATTTTATTTTACCCAAATGTTAACTCTTTCCAAAATTCTATGGCCAACCTCAACCACAATCATACTTCCAATCAACCAATAATTAGCCGGCCTTGTCCACAAATTTTGCTCGATTTGCTCGACTAGTAATTCTACTAATTACCAAGGGGGTTATAAGTATGAAAAAGACAAGAACGACGAATTTCCAAGAAATGCAGTATCGCCAATGAGAAAAATCATTGCACACAATTTCTCATTCTCCTTTGTATTAGATTTGTGTCGAACAATTATTTTAGATGAAAATAATTGAAAATTTTTAGGTGGGCTATAAATATGAAACGGAGTGTATAAACATCGATATGTTTTCAGATGCACCTGTCTGCTTTTAGCAATGTGGATTTGTATCCGAAATTTCATATAGTTGCATATTACACCTGCGTTTGCTATCCATCCCAACCAACACATAAACATATTGACTTTTGAGCTAAATTATGCTGAACACAATCCAAGGGCTAATGTTTCTCTTGTCTTTTCTGTAAATTGAGAGTTGTTCCACTCCCTTCTCGGTTCGAATGAACTTCAGTTGGTGCAGATTTGATCTTGTAATCAATTTCTACGAGTGTGGAATAAGCAAGAACCCCAATGAATATATTTCTGATTTGATTCAGATATCTATTCTAAGCTACAAGTTAAAGTCCCTTGTGTAATCCTGATTCATCGTCCATACCAATGCTACCTTTTCAGTAAAGCAACCATATCCAAGAGTAGCCCACAGTTGAGAGGCCTTTTTTTAGTATCAATATTTACGCAGGCACAGTAAAGGATTTTAGAATAATCTTGGCAAAAGAAAGCAACATTATTTCTAATCAGTACACCTAAAAAATAAGAAAATAATTCGAACACTGTCTAAAACTTGAAAAATGTGCCAAAATGACCAAAGTTCAGTTATTTCATTGTAATTTAATTCATCAAATCTAAGCACTTCCCAGTAACGATACTCTTCAAACCGTGCGATACTCATTCAACGCACGAACATATTTAGATCCAGTCTACTGTTATTATGACGAAATTTCAGTATAGCTGTCAGGCATGAGAGGACATGTCACTTCCCTTGCATAACAGTAAAATATTGTTTCGAACAAGATTTGCATGAACACAATATCAACATTGTAGTTCCCTTTAAGAAACTGGCTTCCGTTCTGCGATATAGCTGGCTTTAAATTTCCTTAACATTTGACATATTAAACTGCTGTGTGTGGCTGTGCTCAGCTTTTCGTCGTTGTCAGCATTATCGTTCAGTCATAGGTATGTTGTATACGTACTTGGACCTGGATATATCGTCCTGCACACATTGTCATTTATGTGCGAATATGTATCCTCATATAATACATCTGCACATCATAGCTACATCCCAGTAGGACCACAAGCATCGATGACTTTTACCATGCACTCTTTCATTAATGCCTATGAATTCCAAAATAATGCATGACAATATCATGTGTAAACAATCATTCTGGTACAAAAATTCATGTGTGTTTACCTACTAACTACTTTCCTGCATGAAAAAGTCATACACAGTGAAGGGTAGAGTCATGCAAAACGGAGCCAGTATCGCTACTTATAATGACATCGCAATGTTAAATTCATCGATGCGGTATGACGAAAACGATCCGATAATGGTGACTGGTAATAATTACGTAATGATTACCAATCATCATTATCGGATCTTTTTCGTCATACCGCATCGATGAATTTAACATTGCGATGTCATTATAAGTAGCGATACTGGCTCCGTTTTGCATGACTCTACCCTTCACTGTGTATGACTTTTTCATGCAGGAAAGTAGTTAGTAGGTAAACACACATGAATTTTTGTACCAGAATGATTGTTTACACATGATATTGTCATGCATTATTTTGGAATTCATAGGCATTAATGAAAGAGTGCATGGTAAAAGTCATCGATGCTTGTGGTCCTACTGGGATTTAGCCGTTTTATTGTAAGTTACGTACCGTACATACATACATACGTTGCTCGTCGAGGCTTAGCGTCGAGCAGAAATTTGAACTTTGCCGCCAAATCGGTGACTTTGCAAATGACAAGAAAAGTTGAATAGACTGATCCAGATAGTACTTGTTGTAACTTTTGGCATTCGGGATAATATGGTATCACTTACGAACGATATGAGAGACGATAGATACTTTAAAAAAAAGTATTTCAGGATCCACTGCGAAAGCTTATAAGTTTCTTTGACGATGTTGACATGGTAAAGAATTGCCATAATGCGTGTGACGGCAGAGATTGTAAATGTTGCATAATGGACACAAAAGGAGAAAGTTTAACGGAAGAATTTTCAAGATGATATTGTCAGTAGAAGGCGTAATGGAGAACAGTGTTATGTGAATGGTTCGTGAATGAAGCCTATAAACTTGAGGAAATTTCAAAAGACATTTGAAAAGACTTCTTTCTATGTAAATGCAAATGTTGGAAACCATTTGATATGAAGAATGACTTGATGTTTATGATAAATACTTGTGGTGGCTTGGATGTTAGTATAGAAAGAGGATAGAGAGACCGAATGGTAATTTATTTAGTGATTGATAAGTTTGTCTAAAAATTTGTGTATAATGAAGCATCCGATCGCGAAAGTACTTAACAAACAAAATGGTAAATTTCGCGAATCGAATATGGTGAGCTCATTGTTTCAAATCGTGGATCTAATTTTTTCGCTGAGTTTTATATGATGTATGGATTCAACGATACCTATCTCCTTCACTTTCTGAATTTTCGTATCATTCAGCTGATCATATAACGCCTGAAAATGAAAATTAATGAATTACAAGAAATGTTTATATCTGAAAGCTCATCTGCCTACTCCAACTTTAAAAAACGAACTAAGACCTATTGGTCCATATTTATATTAAATATAAAACTTAAAGGTTCATTCCATGGGACCATCGAAGGCACCAGATCTCTTTGCAAATTGATGGATACCTTTCAACGTGGTCTTGAAAGAAATTTCATTGTCTGGTTTCTCCCAGCGCCGAGCATGGACACAAGAGAAGCTCAACGATTGCGGCGACTCCAGTCCCCTGACTTTTCCTACAGGTGTCAGTGGTTAAGAGTCGCAGTTTCATCGAATATGCTGCTACAAGACAGTGGCCAGTAGTAATTTCAAATAGCTGCTTGGTGGTTTATCGGAAGTAACTAATTGACAACTGCGAGCAACCTGCAGGCCAGAGTTGCTCGCCAATTGAACAACGCAACATGCATCATATGGGAGAAGATCAAGTAATTCACAGTTTTGATACAAATTAGAATGCCAAGCAATTCAACTAAAGGTAGACAGCCCGCATGCCTGGCTAGTGCATTCACTTTCTCATTCCCATCAATGCTTTTATGACCAAAAACCTATTGACCTATTTAGGACGTGAAAAAGTTTAGTATGCATTTCAATTTATACGTGTGAAACATCAAAACTTCTTCCGGAGCTTGACTGTCTGTAAAAATGTTGATTTTAGCAAAATAAAAATGTTGATTTTGACGTTCTCCG
This sequence comes from Nemotelus pantherinus, assembly GCA_963978885.1. NCBI lineage: Eukaryota > Metazoa > Arthropoda > Insecta > Diptera > Stratiomyidae > Nemotelus > Nemotelus pantherinus. The sequence goes on from OZ022266.1 coordinate 10,086,425, forward strand.
GATTTTCTTATCAGAAAGACATCCACCTGGAAAATACTACAGTGATTCTGACGCCTAAAAAATGCTTCTATATTGCTATGTGCAGAATATACAGCAGCACTTACTCCTGCAGCGGTTTTGGATCTACCGGTACAGATGCTACGAGCTGCTTTGTCTATTTGCTGATTCCATTCCTGCTCTTAGTCTTCGGTAGTTTAATATCTTTAGTTGAAGCAGAGAAGAAGACCAAGTAATGAGTGCTACTTAAAATCTTTATCTTAATACCGCTATGGCCAAACGATCTTGAGTGTCCTGATGCCTTAAGGTGACATCAGCAAAAGGTCAAGCAAAGGACGATGAAACAAGGTGTTTATCGCAGGCAACGAAGTCAGAGAGTAGCCAATCGCAGCACTGTGTTGGCAGTGAAGCAAATTTGATTCTATCCATTGCCAGCTGTCAGACCAGACAGCGTTAAGGAAGAACCGGCTTTGCTATCACCGTGTGGATCCAGTGCGTTAGAGCAGGGCTGAAGCCCCATTTTCCACCCAGCATTATTTACTGTCATGAACCACGTTGGTTTGGCTCTTTACTTTTTCCTATAGGTTCACGTTTCAGTTGAACTTGCTGATCAGAATAAGACCCAAGTACTCGATATGCGACTTGAATCTTAGTTTGGTTCGATTTTAGGCTATTTTAGACTATCTGCCTCTGTCACTATTCATTTTAAGGGTGAAAATCGCTGTAGCTTGAAACTCCACCTTAAAGAACCTGACACCATTACCGTTACTTTCTTGTTTCGATTTGAACCCTTTGTTGCATTATCTGCTATGGCGGCTAAGTAGTCAACTTCCATAGAATTGTAGTCGCTGGATATCGCTGATTCAGGGGCTGTTTGCTCATCTCGATCGGCCACCGGTGCTGAATGTCCAACTCCCTGCACCGTAATTTTATGCCTTATCTTCTGTTCCACATTTGGTTTTCGATTCAAGGTTTCCTTTCTTAAAGCTCTGCCCGTCTTTAATGGGGTTCGAAATTTTGAAAGTTTAAAAAGGTGTCATGGCGGATACTCTATCTCTTTCATTTTTAACAGCATGACCATACACAACTTCTTTGCAAATGGATTTCAATCTGCGGATAGAACACTTATCAGTGGCTTTTGACAAAATTTGATTATTTGACAAACTCTTTTAATACAACATTGGTAATGAAAGACCCAAATATTGACGTTGCCACTATCTGCTCGAAAGCATATTTCTGAGCTTGACAATAGTTTTCAGCCTAGTCCTCATTGACTACTGGCCATCGTTCTTAAGCTTTTTACCGTTTTGCTTTCATCTAAGATGGATCATAATTGCAGCTTGTCGATTTCTTAAAGTATTTTTTGCAGCTTTTAGAAATATTTTCTTATAATTACAATCCGTAAAAAATCGGCATCTTTAGGTAATAAACGACAAAACTTGCCGTAGCTGGCAGCCCAATCATAATTGTGCAGTCAAAAGTATATCAGATTTGCTTCAGCTTAGGGTTAGCCTACCGCTTGAATTCAATGAGCCTTTGTACTCGAGATCCCAAGTTAGTATTCGGAATGCACCCGAATTTGTGAGCTTGCGGCCAATTTATATGTATGAGTGCGCATGAGCTTGATTTGCAAATACTAGTTTTGTACTAATTGTTTATATTTGTGTGTGCCGGAAAAAATTGCATGGCTACAAGAGATTCGGATGAAAACCGGTTTAAAATCCCGATTTCGTGTAATCATAGAAATTTGTTCGGCGGTCTGGCTTACACAAACATTGATTGGGATTTGTTTGCTTCTGTCAATTGTTGTTCTCCTTTCATGGACAAACGTTTACACGAAGTGAACAGCGATTGTCAGAAGCCGCCATATTGGAAATCTCCTTGCAAGCATACGCTCAGCTGAAGTGAACAGCGATCGTTAGAAGCAGCCATATTGCAAATCTTCTTGCATGTACACGCTCAGACGAAGTGAACAGCGGTCGTCAGAAACCGCCATATTGAAAACGTCCTTGTACGTACACAAAACTATCGTGTACACTAAAACGCAATCATATTTAGCGCAAGCTCAGCAAATCGGATATACTCCAAATTCCAATTTAAGATCTCGTGTAAAAAGGCTCAATGTCTTCACCAGAATTTAAAGGCCACAAATCTTTTATTTGATTGAGCATTGTTTCAAGATAGTATCATATCCACAGTGCTGCCAGCATGCTCATGAAACTTATATTAGACCGGCTTATTATGTGAATCATATTATGTGAAACATATTATGTGAATCTAACATTAATGATCCGGTTGTGCTTTTGCGAACGTAAGTTCCGGATCCTTAAAAAATAGATAATTCTATGAAGGGTTTTAAATTTACCAATCATTCGCATTTTCCCCAAAATAATAAAATTTTTCAGAGGGCTCGATGATTTAAAATACTTCAATGGCGTGCTTCCCGTAACTACAGCAATACCCGCAAATTGATCAAAAAACACGTCCCGTTTCGGGAAAACACAAATACGTCCTGTTAATTTCTCAATGATCTAATGACTCCGTAAGAGTTATCACAGCTGAAAAATGGAAAAAAAATATTGTCTATTTTTTGGTACTCAACCCCACATAGTGTTATAATTTTCCAATCTGTTGATATATTCAAACTCGAATTATCAGTTTTCATTTCAAATACCGTTTTTTAAAAAATCTTTTCGTAAAAATTGAGGGGTACATAAAAATTCACTTATAAAATGCCCGTCGCTGTCAAAGGGTTAAAGATATCATCAATTTTCCGGAAAAATTCAGCGCGATCGAATACCGTTATCAAGAATCGAATCGAATATCTTTGCTGATGTTTATACATAATACAAATTTTAGGGCATACATTTTCTAACACAAATTTTCTTAGAAAATCAATAAAAAAGGATATGCTAGTTTTTAAAAGTGTCAAGATTTTAAAAATAAAAATTGAAAATTAAAAAATAAAACTTGGTGGTCCTACTTCATTTATTTGTTTGGTAACCTTGGTAAAAGTTTGGATAACGGTATATTTAAAGCAAAATACGTTCAATTTTATTTCAAATCATAGACTGTCTCGGTTAGCGTTTACACGAAAAATTTCCTCAAAAGTTTCCTTGCTCTATTCGAATGCCTGAACAAGTCAATAAATTATCAGCTTGCAGATACGTTGTCCGTCAATACCACTTGTTCGAAATGTTTTAGTTGTACTTAATGAAAATATAGCACACAATCAATTTCCTACAACATATTGTCTGTAAATTTATTTATCGGTTCTGAGTACACACCGAATGTGTGTACACTCATACACATCCTGTTGCCAGAGGATTGCATTTGTTCGTCGGGCGAAGAGAAATGTGCCGGAAAACAAAAGATGTGCTCACAAGGATTCGAGGAATCTTTTTATTGGTCCTTAGACGGTATTGCCGTCAACTAGACTAGTTTTTCCGTTCATGGTCGTCGCACATATTCTTCGAGTCTCGAACATAGTTCTAGTAGTTGCCTAACTATCCACTACAAGCTGGGTATTATAGGTTTCGTAGTAGAGTTTTTATCGTTCGCCTCCTACTGTTCATTCGGTTTCGACTGGGATGATAGGCGAAAGATAAATTGAATCGACATACATAAATGGAAGACGACTGACATAGGAAGGGTTTCGATCTCATGACAACTCTTCAGCAATGTTCGTTCGAGGAAATAGAAAAAAGGACGATTGAAGCCAAAGAGCATGCATATCTTTTATGACCTTGGCTGAGTATTACGGAAGCTTGAAATGCTGTTACGAGAGAACGAGTTGGAATCGAAGTGATTGCAGAAATGGGACGAGCAGAAAAGAAGAACGGCAAGTATAGAGCGGAGGAAGTAGAAAGAGCCAAACACGGAAAAATTACGTATTGTTGTGCTACTCCCTTTTCTTGTGCTTGGCGTTTGGAGAAAAATGTTGGTTGGATAATGTGTTGTTGCGCAATGCGATTGAACTAGATTTTTTGAGCTTTTGCTGAATTTCCAGAAAGTTTTCTGGCTGGAAAAATTTCGTGCAAAATAAGGTGCAGATGCAAAAGATGTTTAGGTGGAGTTTACTTCAAGGTCGATACGTTGCCAAAGCTTGACAGTAAGAGTCCGTATTTGAATTAAGAATGTTTGAGACATGACGGGCTGCTGCTTGAAAGGAAAAGAATGCCAAATTTACGGGCAATTTAACTCAATTTAAATCGAAGCAAATTGACAAGCAGTAAAAATATTGGCGACGTAGTTTGTAAAAATTTTAAAGCAGAACTGATAGTAATACTTGAGTTTTAGTTGCCGAAGTAGTTTTAGACCCAAATGTAAAACCTGAAGATTATTTAGGAGAATTAAAATTTAAAGCTCCATGAGCATTTTCAGGTGGAACGGAGTTACAAAGATCCCAGAACAGTGAAATAAACTCATTTTTCCGAAAGACAGTTTTTTTCGGACAATAATAGAATATCGAATCAACAGTGGAATTTTGAATATCAAACAGCTAAAAAGCTCCAAATAAATTATTTTATTATGTTCACAAATTTTTTCTTTTTGTTGTTTGTTTTTCTATGATAATGCCAAAGCTCAGAAGATTGCCCTCTGAAGCGAATGCTTAGCGATGGCGGTAGGGAGACACATATGGGAGAAGCCGATATCAATTATTCCATTATTCTTTTAAGTGCCACATTTTTTTCTTATTTTCTAAAGCGCTAGTGCTATGCCTAGTCGCTACTAAAGCTTTAAATGTGACACTTAACTAATGGAGCGCTGGTATTATGCCCAGTCGCCGACTATTAAGACAACGCATGACGAATAAATACAGCCATGGGCATGACGGGATTCGAACCCGCGGGCAGTAAATTACTGCTTCGGACGTGATCGAACTCATTGTTAACCGTCTTAAAACCCGGGTTGAAGGTGTAGACTTCGCTCGCAAGAAATGTTTACAAGTGTCGGGTTATAAGTTCCATGCTTTAAACGTAAACATTTACAAATTCATGAAATTCAATCACTATATTTGATTAAACCTCGTCAATTTCCAACACATGAGACATCTTTTCGTCAAAAATATGAATACATTGCCAACAAATTAGTTCATTTTCTGTCAGACTTTATTTATCGCGTAAACGATATTTCGACTAAGTGATAGTGCTTTAGTTAGCACCAGAAATTTTCGTAAATATTGTATCAATAGTTGCTTCCATTATATCACCATATGCAAAGCATTTACAAAAAAAAAAAACAAAAACAAAAAAAGCAACAAATGCTCAAATTTTTCGAGTTTTGGAAATTTTTCGTATGACAACCCCAAATATTGCATTATCACTGAAACTTTCGATGAAATCTTTGGATGAAAACGAAATTCAAACGAAATATATAGCCATAAAACAGTGTGTCTTGTGTAAGAAATGGTTGATATGTAACTACAAAAAAGTGTATTACGTCTTTCTACATTTTTTGCTCACTCAAAGATAATTTTTTCCAAAATCAGTTTTCTAGCGGTTCAGATGCGCCAGTATTTTTTTTGTATATTTTCATTCGCAATTGAGCGATCCTAGGTTGACGCTGATGTCAATTTTTTTTTTTTTAATTTTTTTATGCTAAACTCATAATTTATTTGTTATCCCTTTGCTGAATGTCTTTTGAAATCAAACGCCCATATATTCGGTCTGGTTTTATTTAAAGGATAATAATTTGTCTCAATGAATTTTCCATTTAGTCGCTGTGTGAAGACCGTCAGAGTGAATAAAGTTTTATTATTTTTATTATTAATATATTATTTATTAATTGTTTTTAATGTAAACCAATTTTTTTCCTGGCTTGTAAAAAAATATTTTAATTTTAAACTCGATTTTTTCTTCAGAAGCTAGATATATTTAAATTTCTTGACAGATATCGATATTCCGAAGGTAATTTAGCCTCTTCTGCAGTGGCTAACGGTTTTTTTATAGTTTGCCAATGGGTTATGAATTATTACGAAAATTTGAACATATATAATTTTAAATTCGTTTTTAAAACAATTATTTTATATATTTTTTAAAAATTTTTTATAAAATAATATATGTGAAAGGGAAATTTCACAAATTACAAATTTCAAGCTATTTCTTTAAAAAAATCTTTGTCTCTGGCAATCTCTTTATGCCGCACCTGGAATCTTCTAAATGCGCACTACTAAACTGGAAACCGAACGGAGATATTACCAGATTTTCACTTTCAATTCGTTATCATATTCCATAGGAGAGTCCTTTTCCACTTGCTGAATTTCCCATAGGGGTAAGTAATGAAGCTTTTCATTTTCTTCCGTCTAATACTCGTATGACTTTTTGAGCTTATTACCTAGATTGAGTATGTTTCAATAACTGGGCCACAATGATAAGGCATAGTCAAGAATACGATTCTTCTCGCAAAAGATTGTAGTTGAGTCCTGTCACGTTCACTGGTCGATGTTGTTGTTGTTGTTTTTACTTCTCAACGTTAGGTCTCTTGCGTTCCAGTTTTGGCATTTTTCCAGGACGTTTACTCTGACGATTTGCAGCTTTGAATGTTCGCTTGAAATAAGCTTTCGCTTGAAGTATAGTCTACCGACATTCGGATTTTAGCTCAATGAACAAATTGTCGGCTTTTTGGGACACGATATCTGGACCGAATTCAGCCGAGTGGTTGTGTTGGCTAGATGATAGCTACTATTGTTCGAGAGTTGCGTTTTTGACAGTAGTCTTCTCAGTACATCCGTGAATGAATGTCATCCGTGTAACGGGAACGTAGGATTTCAGTGTAATATCTGCATATCGTGATTATCGAGTGGAATAGTTAGTGAACGGAGTCGAAATGGATTTGAATTGATTTGATTCGGGTCTAGAACGGAAAGTACGTTGGTTGTTCCCAATGATTTTCACATTTGTATTCAGAGATTTGGGATTGATCCCTTAGATTCTAGGATTTTTCGCAGGGTGCGTTTCCGCGAAATTAAATATACGACAACTAGGCTGCTCCGACAGTGTCGTGAGTTTTATCCTGGGCTGATTCTGAAAGGATGTTGAATAGTGTGCTGGAATTTATGTGAAAATAGTGAAAAGGAGGCTAGGATGTGATATATTTCCCCATGGTGTTATGATTCAATTGTGAAGTAGAGTGTTTTGAGGTTAGGTCATTATTCACGTTCTTAACGTTGTCTTTGGCTTGTGAGTAGGGATGTAAGTGGTGAACAAGTGAACAAGTGTCGTGTGTGCTAGATAACCATCGTATGGATTTTATATATATGTAGAATGGATAGTAGCGGTTATATCAGTTGGTCTACATCCTCTGTCTGCCGGAAGGATTAAGGGGATACGAGATAAGGACGCTTTTACGGTAAGTACTTGAAAGGACTTAGTTGCTGTTTGAGTGAATCGATATTGTGTTAATAGGGCACGCAGAGATAGATCATAGCGAAAATTGTGGGTAAACACAGAGATTGTCAACAAGAGTCAAATTTTCTGATACCGTGATTGGAACTGTATTTCTGTGACAGATATGCGACTTACAAATTACATTTTGAAGTCAACGATTTATAGATCATTTCCATTCTTTCTGGAGTACCACTAGGAAATTCTTAAAAATATACATGCTAACAACACGAAAAGTTTTCTATTACTGCGAACTATTTCCAATTCAAGAGTACTATGATGCTACGATATTTCATGTCCACTATCTGCATGGTGAAATTGTTTATTTTTTATTACCACCAAGAAACGGTGCATGCGATGATGGATTAAATTGAAACCCACAAACGACACAACGTGAGATCCAACGGACAATAAAAAATGAGTTTTTTTCATTCGGGTGTCTGCCTCTCACAGTACTGGCTCTTCTGTTGGGAGTCGAGCTAAGCGGGTTGATATAGTAAAGAATCTATATTGCAACGTCATATGACTACTGATGATTTGGTTATATGTTCCGGGTCTCTGGCTAGTTGGTAATATATCATAAAAATTTGTGGGTGTCCGATAGTGCTCTGATAGCGCTATTTCAGTCGGTACGTATGATGATAGCGAGCAGAAAATGAGCGAAGCGAAAGCAAAGAAAAGTAGTCAAGTAGCAAGGACACATAAGCGACGATATTAAACTTTGCCATAAATGATTGTAGTTACGGCCCACAATAAAGATTCTTCTCACAGCTTCGCCCGAAATCAGGTCGATCGAGATAGTTGCTCTGAGATGGGACGTTATATACGCTGCTCCTTACTTGATTTTATGTTGCGAATTAGGTCATTTAGACAGTCGTCTACGAGTGGCTATAGGATGTGCTAGGAAGTACAAACTGGTTAAACTAAGTCAGCAGCACCCGGTTTGTCCGGCATGTGTGGCTGGGTGAAATTAGAACGGGGCACGGTGTACACAGCGTTGAACACCACCGTCATATTCCGATGCTTGTGCAAACTCAGGTTGCAAAGTTCACACTCTTGCCTAGGCTAATATTTGGCCTGTGCTTTTAATTGGCCTTCGTGTAATAGGATGTTGCGGGAGTGGTTGAAAATTCTGAATTATTTTCTATTCAAGCTTGTTAGAACTGAAACATATCATAGTTTTTGTGTTCTATTACTGAATCCTATGCCGATTTCTTTCTGATGGTGTCCATTTTTTCTCGTAGACTGGATTCCGATCAGGACCCTCGTTCATTATAAGTACACCCTCGAAAAACGTTAATTAAATTCCATTTGAAAAAGAGGCAGTTACCGGCACCTCAAAAGGCTTTGTACAATTAAAAGAAAAGTGTGATGAAAACGAATTTTCGGCAGTTGTTGGCTAATTTCAATTTACAATTTCGAGTTGATTGGTTCCTATCCTTTCGTTTGCCACTTTTTTTTTCGGCCTGTAAAATTTCAGCGAACCTTTACGTGATCTGTTTTTGCCGGACAGGATGATGTGCGCGGAGGAAACGTGTTGCCCAGGCCGAATAAGTGAGCTCGGTAGACCCGCGATGAATAAATGTTGAATTGAATATGAATGAGGAAGCGGGAAAACGATGGAGATGAGTTGTTGATTTTTGTTCGTATTTGAATATGGTATTATTTCAGTATGGAAAATGGCGATTGTAGCTTGACTACGTTTCTGGTCCTGGTCGAGTGATTCTTCTTGGTCTGGTCGAGTTGTTCTTGTTTCAGTAGAATTTCGGAAGCGAAATTTCACAGCATGAACTGATTTATACTTCATGTTTCTGTTAATTTGTTGGAGTGATTTTGAGTTTTGAATTTGTTACATGAATGCATGAGGAGGTAATATTTTTGAATTCAAGATAATTTTTTTACTGGAATTTTTATGTCTCGTATGAAAAAATTGTGAAGTGTTTAATGCGCTTGATAGAATTATATTAGGTTGAATGCAAATTGCAGTTAAGTTTCCTTTTGTATCGAATCAAGATTGGTTGCACATTTACTTGAACATTTACTTGTGTCTGTTCTATCGAAATGTATCAAAAACTTATACGCACGTGTTGCTTAAGCAACGCGCATTGAAAGTTAATCACTTATTACGTTCTTATGAAAAAGCTACAGAACTGATAACGGTTTATTCGTTTGAATTGGGCTTAGTAAACTTTTATTAGTTCTAAAGAGCTACTGCACACTGCCAATAAACAATGTATTTGCTATCTTGCACTCTTTAACTCTTTAATTTTTACTTTTTAACTTTCTTGCGCAAGTATGTAGAACAGCTTATAACTCCCTTGCATATTTTCTTTTTCATGAGTTTTCCAATCCTCTTGGAAATTTTCGTATGTCGCACCCATATTTAAAAATGGTGATAGACGCTGTAAGGGAAATTATTGGGGCATTGCTATCTTATCTTCAATTCCGAAATTTTTTGAAAAGATTGTCTAAGCTAAACTTTCCCTACTTGTTGACTCCTGTCTGAACGAGCAACAACGTATCTTTAGAAAAAGTCGCTCAACTACCACGAATTTGACAGCCTTAATCTCAAATGTTTTGTGTAAAATGGAGAAAGGATACCGAACTGGCGCAGTTTATACAGACTTAAATAAAGCTTTTGACAGAATTGACCACCCTACCTTAATTCTAAAGCTTTAGAAATTCGGACTTGCCAGATCTTTTCTTAGCTGACTGACTTCCTACCTTCGCAATCGAATATCGCAATGGTAATAATCGCAATGGTAAAATTTCTGCTACCTCTGGTGTACCGCAAGGTTGTTGGCCCACTTCTTTTTGATATATTTATTTCTTACCTATCTGACGTCTTAGCAAATATACCTCATCTACATTATGCAGACGATCTGAGAGTCACCTCACGTAACCACCCAAATTCGACTAAAATTAGTTAGTTCACTTTGTGTAAACACTCATTACACAACTCGACCGGGTATTAGGTCTGTCTACACTTTCAAGCGACCTCATCTAAAATATGATATGAAAATATAAAATGAACTATAATATGTTAATAAATGAATGAATGAATAAATAAACTATATCGATGTAAACACACCTGACCTAAAAAGTAATTTATACCATTTTCGAGTCAAATTCATGAAGTTTTGGTACAAATTCATAATTTTTTTTAGTCTAATGAAAATTTTTCAACTCAAATTTGCAAATTTTGGACACCAATTCATAAGCTTTCGAGTCAAATCCATACAAATATGATTCTGTAGTATGATTCTTTTACAAATATGATTCTGTAGTATGACTTCTGATAAAAACAATAAAACAATTCGGGAGCTCGTCTAAGCGTCTTTATTGTATGGAAACAAGGCACAGACTGCCTGTACCCAAATACTTTTTTCTTTTTCTGATTTTCACTTACACACTACAATATACATAAAATCCACTTACGAACTTACACGCTAACTGCACACACTACAATTCTTAGTTTTTTTTTAAGAGAATACTAATTTGTGCACTTTAAGATAATAATTTATGAATTTGATGCACAAAATATGAACTTACCTTAAGAATGCATGGATTTAACTCGAAAGAAATATAAATTTCACCTGCGAATTTTATGAATTTGTCTTACAAAAACTATGAATTTGAATTAAAAAAATTATGAATTTGATTCAAAAGATATATGAATTCGACTCAAAAAAATTATGAATTTCACTCGAAAAATTAGGAATATGTATCGAAAATTTATGAATTGGATTTCTATAAATCTATGAAATTGACTCAAAGATGATATATATGCGAAAATTGATAATATGTGCATAGTTAATATATGGTCGCATCTTTTTCCCACAAATACGCTTAGTCCGCGCTATAGGACAGGTCAGATTTGACACGGTGTAAACAAGGCCATAAGCCTATAGGAGTTTTCTTATATTTCTATAGTCCAAACCGAATGGCGGATGTACGTTGAGATGAAATAAATACATTAAATTTGTCAGCATTTGTATCCATTTGCGTCTGTGAATGGAAAAAGTATTCATTTGGATTGTGTGCGAGATTGAAATAAAAAGTTTTTTTTTTCTTCTTGAGATGGAACCCTTTTGGACGGAAAATGTTGAAACTCGTTAGCGGTATCCCGTTACTTTTCTTCGCGTCTGCATTGGTTATCGGAGCTCCTACTTTTGGTTCAGTCCTAATAGTTTTTTCTCTTTGCTTCTCCAAAAGTTCATACAGGATTTTTTACGCCTCCATATGGAGCATTAACAAAGGTTTTGTTCCTTTGAAAAAATCACCACACATTGTGTGGTCGAGAGTAGTTTGCTCGTGACCCTTGATGTCTATGCATAACTATCATTTCGTCCTTTCAGTTTCACAATTAACTTTTTCACGTCAACCAAAAGTTTAAGTTATGATTCCAAAGATTTTTTAAATAAAAATATTATACTAATGAAATATTTCTATTGATAACAATCTGTGAAAACTAGTGCTTAACTCAATAATATAGTACTATGAGCCACACCAGACTGAACTTCTTTCAATATAACATAAAATGCATTGAAAATATCAAAGCGCCTGATCGTTTTTTGAGCTTGTTAAGTGCTGTATGCACTCGTATGTTCAATTTTTGGATAAATGAGCAATTTTTTGATAAGTTTTTCTTGAATATTAGGTGAGAAAAAAATAAAAGAGGATAAAAACATTTTAATTTCAACTTTCAGCTTTCAATTTTCAACTTTCTACTTATATTACTAGAAATTTAAAAAAAATTTAAGAATTAAAAAATATGTAGAAAAAGATAGACGAGTTTTAAGTAGCGCTAAAGTGCTGCAAATTTTTGTGTATTAATATTTAAATGTTTTCTTTGATGAAAATTCAATAAATTTGTTTCAGCATATACTTTTCTGAAGTCCTTGACTATTAACTGTATTTATCGTTTTCAATTATTGATAAACCTAATATGTTTCAATAATAATTCAATTGGAATTTCATTTTCTACGAAATATATTCATTCCAATTTAGTTCAAATGAAATGCAGATAAATACAGAATCAATATTATGAAAATATCATTCCGTTAATATGTACTCGTAGTATTCGTTTGAAGCGGCTATTGAAATTCCCCATGAATTGGATACTATCCTACACATTTCAGTTGTTCAGCTGTAAATATTTCTGAGTCAACTTGCTCTTCCCATTCTCTGATCGATGTGTCAATATTTGTACTGAATGAATGGTTGCCTCGATATCCTTCAGTTATTAGTAATACACAGTTAAATTTGCATGTTATAAGTCATTCATAGATAGCAAATACGAGAACACTCCAGAGTCATCTCCTTTCGAATTGTGAATTCAACCAGAAATAGCTTGCATATAAAGCATTTGGTAAATATTCAAGTTGAATTCCATGGAAATGTATACAAATGCAATTTTACACGAAAGGATTTATGGTTCTATTCAACGGATATTGCAGTACCACAGACACTTTCTCAGGGACTAATAAAAAACCGAATCTGACTTGAATTGCTTGTTACCGCCGTTTATCGCTTTTTAGTCATCGCGATGCCAAACCAGATAAATATGCATTGCCTATTACTTGGCCAGAGCCGTCAAGTTGTTAGACTGATGGCAATCGCCATGGCAAATGACGTCCTCAACTGTCCAACGTGAGTTTCATGTTAAATTTGAATTTGTTTTATTTCCCTCATAAAATTTTATTATTCAATCGTAGACTTGACAGACGAGATGTCGCGAGGGACAAGCGAGGCAGACGTTCTGCTGTGCGAAATAGAGTTTTATTGCTTTTTTATTGCATCTTGTATGTACTCGTATGTATATACATACATTCGTACATATGTTTATAATTTCAAGGTTAAAATTTAGAAAAGCATAATTATTTTTCGGCGGATGAAATTTTTTCGCTTATTATTTATTGGATTTGTTCGAATTTTTTCCTTGAATATACCGTAAACGTAATCATATGTAGCAAAAAGCAAGTCATAAAATATGAAATTGTTTCGGAATGGAAATAGTTGAGGCCGAAAAATACGAATTTCGCGGATTCTTTTTGATGAGGATTCCTAAAGAGAATTGGGGACATTGATTTGGCAACCAAATTTAAACGAATTTACCAAATAGAAAGTAAGCGCCCAGTGTGGGTTTGCAGTTCGTTTTGCAACAGTTTTTCTGATTTTCAGTAAAGAATATGCTGAGTCTATCGGTGTGGAAATGTTAGACTAGTCATTTTGACGGGTCTCCACGAAGTCTGACTTACATTCTTACATTGTCATATTATATAATTCTACCAGATTGACTTTGTACTGAGTTCTCCGGGGAAATGGTGTGGTCCAGAGAGTTCATTCTGAAGTTTTTTGTATGCCCATGTCTCTAACGTTCTTTGAACATTTTGGCACGCTTCGAGGGCTCTCTGGCTTGTTTGGCAGTTGAACTGAACGCTACACTACCGTAGAAAAATTGTAATTTTAATAATTGTTTATGAAACAGGGTTCGATTTTTCATATTAAGTTTCGAAGTGTAAAGGAATTGACGGAGTGAATTGCTGGTACTACTTTTATTGGCAACATAGATTGTCTATAGTATTTTGCTGTTAAAAGTAAGTTATAAATATCTGGTTGTTCCTCGTTCTTCTATGGTCTTTTCGAATACTGTGAGGTTTCAAACAGTCTGTTATCTTTTGCGCGTGATAAATAGGGTTTCACTTTTGTAGATGTTTCATTTTATTTTGCATCTTCTGGAATATTTTATATTTAAAATGGAATCGATGTAGTAGTGGAAATATGATGTGAAAGTATGTTCTAATCGGCGGTGTAGAAAATGTACGTATCATCGGCAAAGGGAAAGATGATGGCTGTGCAATATCTACATTGCATAAATTGCACAAGATTGATGGGAATGCAGACTCTTGAAAGAGGCCAACCTCAATGTGGCCTTTAGAAGAAAGGTGACCATCAATTTTTCCCTGTAATATTTGGTCAGCCTCCAGAATTAGTGACTTCCAGCCTCATTGTTACTCACGAAGTTTTCCCATTGTTGGTTTTTCAGCTAATTTGAAGACGTATAACATTAGTCACCGGGCTCATCTCTTGTCTAATTCTAGAGCTTGTCTTTTGGTCTGATTTCTCCTACCAAGGAGAATATTAATGGAGTAAAAAGGCTCGTATGCGCTATGGATCTCTCAGAGTTAGTTTGCCGAATTCGCAGCTCTTTTTCACCAAAATTTCGCTCCCGGTAAAGATCTAAATTGATTTTTCTATGTCATTAGGTATTTCTAAAGTTTTGAAGCTTCTATCATCAGCCCTAGTAACTTGAAAGGCTTGTCAGGCAGTGAATGATTTTTTTTTTAAAGAAACGGCGGTTAAAACGTCTTCAATTCAGAAAATAGTCGTCTTATGGTCCGATGGAAGAACGTTTATATTTTGGTTGATAGTACATGCTTTTTTTAATCCAGAATAAGACTGTGGTTCGGCCGGGATGTGTAAACCAAAGAAGGTATATAGTTCATTCTCTGCAATACTACTTCTAACTGATCTCCTAAAGTGATTGTGAGATTTAAGTTACCAGGAAGAAAATAAAAGGCAGTCATGTAGTAGTGGTCTCTCAATGTTTACGAGGACTTTTGTGCCGCCTCTTTTTGCTGTCAATAATGTCTTTACACAAAACAGTTCAACATTCGTAGCTGGCTATCCGGTTTGAGGAAGGTTGTTTCTACAGGCTCGATGTTAATCGTGCAATTGGCCAGGAATCGCATCAAATCTTCTTATTTAGGTAGTTTAGAATTCGCAATCTAAATAAGGATGAAGATGCGTTGTCACGATTGATTTAGGGTATCGAAAATTGGGCAGGGAATATGCCTCTTCAATTTTTGCCGTTTGATTCTTCATCATCAGGGAAAGCTGTTCTTGCATATTGGGCATTAATTGCTACATTTTCGCTGGAGGCTTTCTAGATTTGATATTAGAGGAAATGTGGTTCTTGGTTGGTTTTCCTATGTGAGCTTGGAGCAGGCACTGGGTTGAAGTTGGCTCGGGCTACTTCAGCAAAGGATTCTTAGAGGTTTTTGAGGGTTCGGGGCAACCCGCATAATTTGCGTGGTGCTCGCTTTCATATTCTACTAAGTGTTTGGGGCTGATAGCAAACAATGTCTTTATAATCCCACCAGATACTCAACAAAACCTTTCTAGGTATTAGTGTTGGTTTTAGTATAGTTAAGACGATTTGGTTTTTGCACTAAATTATCATATGTGTTGTTTCACTGCAAATTTAGAATGTTTGCAAGAATATTGTGCTAAGTGTAGTTTGAAATAACTATAAATACTGTCTGCGGGTCATATATGGCACCATGAGAGCAGTCAATATCAGAAAGTGATACAGTGAGTACCAAGTTCAATTCTTGTACTTAATAATTTTAAGGCGAATGCATCTTTTTTTCATTAGTACAGAAACAACAAACTTTGTAGATGGCAGTATGAGAACTTTAACAGTTACAGCATTTCCTGTAAATCATTCTAGTCTTACAGATTTGCTAGTTCTGTTTTCTAAACCAAAATTTATATATTCAGTATAATGTTCATTATGTCCAGTCGTCCAGGCGCAGACTATTCAAAATTTTTGAATTTCTTGTTTTAGAGGTGCTAGTTTGATTGGGTCAATTTATGATGGAGTTAGTTTCAAATTAAACAACCTTAATTTATACTTCATCCCACTAAAGCCAGCTTCCTTTTCGATCCTTAATAACTATTGACGGTCTCGTACTGCTCTCATGTAGTTCTTGCAGCATAGTTGAATATAGTGGTCTGATGTTTAGTTTGACATTTTCATGCATCTGGTGTTAAATAAAAATATATTTGAAGCTGATTTCAGAGGTAATTTGGATTGCTTTGTTGCGGAAGAGCTGTGAGCATCTTCCACCACCACAACAGAATTCACCTTGACTGCGTGACATTAAGTGCCGGCTAGTCACCGATTGCCGTGAGTGTTTTGGAAAGCCATTCCATGTTTCTAGCTGTGGTACGCATCAAAAATTAATCAAGAAAAGGAATTAGGAGCCCACCTCAAAATTCAAACAAAATTTCAAAGGCTAATAAAATTCATGTAATAATCTCATGCAAAGTAAGTAATTATTTAAGTAAGTAAAAATATAAAAACCAAACAAATGAAATTAACGAATGAAAACATAGGTTACTTACTAATTCATTATAAACAAACTAAAATATACATAAATAATTCAGTTAACAAACAAAATTCAAAGAAATAATAAAATAAGTAGCTGGTGGAAAATAAGAATATTCACTTAATAATTCAACAATCCTAGAAAAAACAGCAATTTTAATTTTCTATAATATTTTTTTTTTATTTTAATAATTTACTGTAATATGTTTTATACCAATTTAAACCACTTGAACCATATAATAAATTAATCCCTTTTCTCTTTTTTTTCATATTCTGTTAAGATTTTTTTCTTACTTTTTGGTGTGAAAGAAATATTACTGCTATCACATAAGCTGCTCTTCTGATCTAAATTCGCTCCTCACTCAGCCGGCTGTAAGTTCTCACAATATAAACGCGACCATTCTGCTATATATAACCAACTAAGTGTGAAAGCCTGACGTCTGAAAAAATGACTACACCCCTGCACGATGAGTAATCTCTCAATGGCCAAAATTGATTCACTCTAACTTTTTATTGCACATAGAAAATGTACTATATACAAAGGATACTATAAAAATTTTGCAATAAATCTTTATTTACTTAATTTTCTAGAAGCATTTCCTGCCACATTCAATGCACTTCTTTATCCGCCGAAACCAGTTCTTAAACCAGCTCTGCGAAGTTTCAACCGGGAGTTAGTCACAAGAAAACCGTTTTTCTTTTAGCTTCATTTTCACAAGCGGGAACTGTTTAAAGCCACAAGACATAAGGTCTGGGCTGTAAAAAAAGTGCTCAAAAAGTTTCAGTCCAGTAGTGGTCAAAAACTCGCTGCAGACTTTGTTGCGGTGACCTGGAGCGTTGCCATGGTCGAAGTACCAGATGTTCATTCTTGACTTTAGCTGCAGGTTTTTCGTAGACTCGATGGCTTTAGGCAAGCAATGTTCAGTATACTACCTATTTGTAAGTGTCTTCTGTTTATGTCCAAAACGACATGCTCTACGAGTCCGCTTGGTTTGAAAAATACAGCTATCATTTTTTTTGGTAACATCGAGTTTTTCTGATAGCTACAAGTGTGCATTCATTATCAAAGGCCCAAACTTTGTGCTGAGCATTGGTCGGCAAATCGTAATAGTGGTCTGTTCGCCTGTCGCAAAGTTGTTAACATACTGAGGTTGTCCCTAATCCAACATTTTGAGGATCTCTCGGCTCCAAGTCTTATGACGAGTCAGCCGCTCTTCCGGGAAACTATGTGGCACCTAGACACGACAAAGTTCCTTTACGTGTAAATGGTCTCGCAGGATTGAATGAATTGCTGGTGCATGATCATGTAATGTCTCTACTGTCTGGTGATGTACCACTCACTCACTCTTGTCAAGCATTTTCTTCTCAGTAATAATACTTTTCTCTGTTCCTGACTTCTTCTGGAGTGAAATAGTCCCTTTGGAATTTTCTGTATCACATAAATATATTTGTACAATGTAGACAACTATAATTCAATGCAAGCGTCATTTCTTTTAAGCACTGATCTATGCTTAAACCACGCATAAAATTATACCGCAGCACTGCTCTCAACTCATGATAACATAGTTCGCACTTTACACTGTCACTGCGAATGAACAACTGAGCCCACAGACGTGTTTTTGGCGGCTACTATGCAGGTATGAACATGCCTCAACATGCAGGAAAATACAGCCTCCTTTCTATGACTATTGCAAAATTTTCATGTAAACACTAAGGCTGTACCGCATATATAATTTTCTTAATTTTGCTCCAGGAAGATATTATGATCATAGCAAAGTGGCAAAAAATTCAAACAAACTTACTTCGTAGTAGGTTATCTTGACTATTAGTGGTACGAATCTACAAAATCTAAAGAAAAATTAATCTTTGAGTAATAAAACAAAAACACAGCTGAAAGAGAATCAATAAGCAAAACGGCCCTCGCACAAAAGATTGCCACTTAGTTTTCCCCAGGGGAGTTTTGTATTCGCCCTCTATTTTAAACCAACTTATTTCCTTTTCGTCAATTACGTTGCTACTTTCATTCGCTGCCTTCAACCATGTCATTTCATCACAGGATCAGTTGGTTGTTTTTAATGACTGAAGACTATAAAGTTTAACTCCTTGTAACATTTCATTTCTATTGAGCTGCAAGAATAAGTTGGTTTCTCATCCTGGATAGTCAAAAACAAGAAGAAGTTGCTCTATTATATTATATTTTATGAAATTGTTAACATCAACTAACGCAGTTCATAGCACAAGTGTGAAAGAAATAAAGTGGCCAGTTTTATGACAGGTTGAGACCGTTTCACCCAAAAAATCACTCTTTGTACATTGATGCGGTCTAACTCCTTTCATTGCTTGCTAAATCCTCAGTTTCTCCGAATCGTTTCATTGAATTAATCCTGTGCGAAACAATGCGATTTCTTTCATACACTTACACGGTAGCTGCGTTTAATGAAATATATTGATGTAATAAAAGATCTACGAACAATGTAAGCTTTCACGTTCATGCACAGTGCCGCCAAAAGTACTCGAAAATTGTTGCCGTTGCGGCTTCGTCTTCAGCGTGAAGACGAAACACTTTCTTATTGCTTTCAAACATATACATATTTTTAAGAGTACACAAACACCACGATGAAACGTCATAAGTACCATCATAAACATTTCTTTCATCTCGAAATTCACAATGCCAACAGGAGGGCAAGAAAAGCAACAGAATGGCATCGACAGCAGCAGCAAGGACGATTTTCGTTGTCACCGATGAAGATGCCGAAGCACTTTTTGGAATTTTTCATTATGCGCGGCTTTTTATCTTACATGGTATATCTTCAAAGTAAACAGCTCATCATTTTCATACTTCGCTTTTGATTATGTACATAAGATGGCTTATTGACCGTGTTGACATTTAAGCTGGGCGCCTTATGGCACAGTCGAATTTGCTGTTGGTGGATATGCTATAACGTCGAATGAGAGCATGTTTGCTTTCGAATATATGAGGATCCATTAGGAAGTATGTGCTGTTTGAATTTTCCTTGTAACGGAAGATTTGTAGGTAGACGTGACTCTTCCGCAACATGATCATCGTTGCAAGGAAGTGTAGATTGGTCGTACGAAAATGTATACATAGATTCTCTGGAATACTTTGTGCCCTCGTCAGGACTTTTCGTGTGAACTGGTTTTAATTTTAAAGACAACATCAAAAATATATCATCAAACGGTGAAGTAAATATCGTATGCTAATAAATATTGGGTGCAAGCTAAGAAAAGATACAAGATTCTAATTGTCACTAAATGCTTGGTTTATAGTTTCTTAATAATGAACCCACTTAGCCACAGATATTATCGTCAAAGGCACCTTACAATATGTCAAATTGCCTGTTGAAGTGTCAGCCAGACCGTTTTCTTGCTTTTATGTTTCTGCCCAAATGCTCGCTCGTGATGCTATGAATAATTGCCGTTATAAAGTTGTGTAACGATTTCAGGCTACGATGACATTCCACGGTTTGTCACTCAGAGCATCGTTTGGTTTCCGTTTTCAGACTGAGTGTTATCCTGAAATTCCCGAAAGTCACCTCATCGTACCTGCGGCTCTACACACGTTCGCAATTACACCTACTTACCGCGACAATCCATATTTTATTAGATGGGCCATGAAAAAGTGTCGGGCCGCTGTCGAATCTGTGCTCGTATATCATCATAGACTGTGCAGACTATGTACATTAGCTATATATGTATGTGCGTAGCTTGAGTGTTGAACATTAAACAATAAAAATGACACAAAAATATATATGCGTATCGCACTGCCTTTTTGTTAAAACACGTATGAACATACGTTAATAAAAAAACATAGCTGCCTGATGTACCGTTGAATATGTTGTTGTATGCCAGCAGTATACAGTTCAAGTGCACCGTCATCACGAAGTATAAACATAAACAACACCTTCCAGGTCTTCAATAATTAAACGAAGAACGTAGAAGATTTTTCAGCTCGAAATGATGACGGCAACATTTTGCCAAGGCACAGGATGTTGATAGCTGGAAAGAGGCTAATGCTGCTTCACATCGTGCCAGCAGTTAGCCTTTTTTGAAAAATATAGTACATTTTTTCTGTTGTTACGAAAGTCGAGGAGTGAGAGAAAGCCTTGTTAAGCTTAAACAAGGTACAAGATATTTTGGTAGGATAATTAAATGTGATGTAAGTAAACATGGTGGAACAAGGTTTTGTAAATTTGTTAGCTTGTGTTACATGGGAATTTGTTTACCGTCGTTACGTATATGTGGATTTAAAAGGAAAATATTTGACAAGGATATTTTTGAGTTGACACAATAGGTGTTTATGTGGCTTTGTGTGATCGTTTTTGCTAGGGTCGGGCATAAAAATGGGTTGCTGTACCTTCGAATGAATTTCGACAATTGTTTATGCAAACAAGAGACTAATCCGATGTTTGAAATTGTAATGATAAATGGTTTTGTTATAGATGCTCTAGGTTTAGGTTCTTTTTAACATTGTTCACCACTTGGAACTGTGGTTCGCCTTGCAACTCATGCTTGAAAGAGTTTATTCCAGAGTTTTTCCATATAATCGAATTCGGCAGAGGATATTCAGTCTATAGTTCATCTATTGAATCAATAAGTTTGTTGATTCAATTTAACAATTCCTCTATCTATGACCCATCTACATATTTTAAAATTCAATCAAATTTCGCGAGTGCAAATTTACTTAGCTAATACAATACCAATATTTTCATAGATTCAAACCAAGCATGTTTGATTTAGGGATTTGTTTAGAATTTCTGCTACCATTTTATCTATTAGAAGTTAATTTATGACGGTGTTGCCTCTATTCTTCACGTACAAAGTGGTAGCAGATATCAACATGTTTGGTCTTTCATTCTTGACTATGTTGACTTACTGAGCTGAATGGCTCTTTCGTTATTGGAATATATAGTTTCCCTTTCGTTGGAAAATTCCATAAATCCCATTTCTTGTAGGAGTTGGCGAAAATAAATGACTGCCTTCGTGGTTTCATACAGGGCCATATATAGAACTTTGAGTGTTGATGATGCAGCAGTTTTTTGTTTTTTTTTCCCCTCACCGACTTATTATTATAATTTTATTCAGGTTTTCAGATATTTACAACTTCTTCTGAAATGATACTTTGACTTACTTCAAGTAAAATACGTCAAGTGAAATCATACTGATCCATTAATTTGCTATCTTACGGTAATAGAAAAAAATTCTTCTACAAAAAATTCTACAACCGAAAAATATAATAAAAAATACTGTCGTTACTCAAGATTCCTGAACATTGGTTTTCTTCCAAACACAACTCAGTACCAATCAGTAAGTTGTTTTTAGACATCAAAACAGCATTTGATGGTATGAAATACTGTTCAGTTAACCAACAGGGTATTCTAGACATAAAAGCTTTACTACTGCTTAACATGCACCATTAGCTGGAGTACAGCAATAAAAATTTCAGGGTCTGGGTCATCCCCACGATTATTGTGGGGATGTGACAGATTTTTCAATAATTTGGTTTACTTCTTATGATTTCTTGAAATACCACGACAACCTACGTACAGATCTGGGGGTAGCTGGTAGAAACTTTCATCGTAAATTTACAATGAACGTGAATACGAGTGTAGAGTGATTAGTTCCACGACTCACTTTATCCCTGATTAATTCGGGTTCCAATTTAGAGCAAGGAGAACTCAAAGCTTGGCGCGCGGTCCTCGTCCGAACCTGGATTCGAACCAAGAGCCCCGCACATAAGAAGCCAGTGCTCTACCGACTATTCTACTCAAGTGAAGAATGCTTAATAATATGGCGGGTCATAATAAATAAATTCCAAAAAATTAATTTCAACAATGTACCTTGACAAAAGTCTTGGCTAGAAACATCACATTGAAGCTAAAAACCAACAGTTGAAGGTACGATTTTCCTATTAAAAATGGATGCGCAGATGAAATTCAGAACTCTCCAGACATTAAACATTTGCAAATCTATTCTGAAGCCAATTCAGTCTTCCAACTCCGGTTAGTAGATTTTCCGTTAAAGAAAACCATCACCGAACGAACTCTATCGAAAATTCTATTGCTAGCCAATTCAGCATAATCATAAGCTAGCACAAGAGTTTGGATGACACTGTTGTCTGTTCTACTGGTGTGGCTAGTCACATCGTTTTGATTTAAGTGCGCTCAAAATTTCATCGCATTTCAACCACTATTTCAACGACTGCATCGATGAGAGTCTGCTGATAGCACAGAATACATCAATAGATCTTTGTGATGTTCTAGTTATTATTATTTCCATAATGACCTATGAATCGATACAATTGCAGAGAAAATTAAATATCGCAGCTCTTTGATGGCCAAACAATTTTCGAAATCACTGGTACAACAAGCTTAATTAATTCTATTATGCAGTTAGACTTAAAAATACAATTAAATATTCTCAATATGTTGCATTAAACGGCCATTAATACACGGCCGCCTCCTATCAATTTTCGATTTGGCAACACCTTCCAGAGTAGTCGTCATGAATCTTGGGATGATCTAAAACTAAGTTCTTTATATCCTGCTAAATAGCAGTTTTCGCTTCCATAACTCTAAAATCGCTCCGAATCGAGGCTGTAATTTCCACAGTTCTCTCAAATTTACGGATGCAAATCGAAACCAGAAAATCGATTACTTGCGTTTCAGGGGCTATTTTAGTGGTATTTGTTGAACGAAATGTTATGATGTGCTTCATACGTTTGCTTGAATTTTCCTTATGAGAAGTAGATTGGAAGTTAATATAGAAAATATAATATAAGATGATAGAAGGAAGGGATTCCTTCTACTTCCGATGCCGGCATACAACAATAAATGTTAATGTTGTACAAAAATCAGCATCATAATCAGCCTTTCACATTCACCATCTGGCCTAAAAGAATATGTTTTCATGTTACGGGAAAACTGACACTATATTCTCGCGTATAAAACTTTCTTTTTTATGAATATCACCAAAAAAAACTAAAGACTAAATGATTCATTCACTTCATGCAATCGAAACAAAAAAATAGCATACTCAATGAGCTCAAACAATGCTAAATCCTATCTTATGATGAACAAAAGAGTTTACCCACGTTGGGCGCTAATGCGTGCTAACGACTTTTGCTCTTATTTTGGCTATCAATTGTCTTTTGACATTATTGACAATAAAATCATTATTTATTGCTTCTAAGTTTTGTTACTTTTTCAAATTTCATAAGCTAATAATTTGAATGTAAAGCATGATATCAAAAAATTTGCGGGCTTTGTGTATTTACTAACACAAATCGAAACGGCAACGAAAATTCCATTTCAATTTCAAATGAATTCCAGAGTATATTTTCTTCCAAATAAGTTAAAACCGAATCATGGTCGTTTTTTTTCAATTTATCAAAATAACATACAGTTTCTTCGACAGTGACTCGTATAAAATAAGGTTTTATGCTGTGCAAATACAGTATATGATTCAAAGCCGATAAGCAAAGAAAACATTCGCGAATTTTCTTCATGCCTTCATTGTATGCCTGTATTTTCGATTCGTTGAGATAATCCAATCGCGTTATGTTTCTTTTCTTGCATTGATTTGAATCGAAAGGATATTCGGAGAATAAATCTTTGGAGAAATGGCTGGTACACGCAATGAAGTTGAACTGATCTTATATAAATGATTTCAATGGCTCCAAAGAAAACAAAATGAATTGATGTAGAGAGAACGTTTTGAGTTTATGAGGAGGAAGGGTGGTAAATATCTGTAGATGATTTGTGTTAAGGAATGTGCAAAGAAACGAAATAAAGTTCTGTCGATGTTGAAAAGCTATTAACTTTGTACTGTGTGTTTCCTATAGAAGAGGCTGGATTTTTTTGAATTCTGTAATTTCTTTAGAATCATAAAAAAAATGTAGCAACTTGATGAATAAGCCAAATCTAGCAAGACAGACAAATCTACAATCCGTGCATTTTATCTGAACATATGTTCGTTATCCTTCTGGAAAAAATATTTATAAAGTTTTCAATTATATGAAAGTTCATTTTTATTATATCTCTCATTTTGATTTACCGTTGACACTACATCACAGCACGAAGTCAAAGTCAGATCTTCGATTTTAAATTCGAAATTGAAACACGTTCTAACGCCATAAATAATAACATTGAAAAATACAATAACGCAAACATGTTTCAGGCCAGGATTAATGATAATTTACGTTCAAGATTAGTAATAATAATCCTTCTGATAATTCTTTGTAGGATGTTTCTGGCTGCCAATTTGGGAAAAAAGTATATCTAAGTGCTTAAGGATAGCATCTATCATATGGAGGAAGCATTCAAGATCATATGCGAATGTCAGGAAAACTGAAAAAAGATAGGCAGAATATCAGCGGATGCGGTTAGCGTATCGGTCTCTCAGGCGGCTATGTCTGATTGCCTAGGAATATGCCTAGGAATTTACTCTCGGGCTAAAAAAACGGCCGCAGATTCGAGCCCCCAAGAAATTCAGGATACCAGGGCCAGAAATGAATCTCCAGTATACCACTGAAAAAACATTATATCAATTTCTCTTCAAAATGGTTTTCGGTTTTCTACGACCGCCTTCATCTCACTGTCGTCCGATAATCTTCGTCCCCGTAACTCCATTTTTATATTTGAAAGCAAGAAAATGTCACTAAGAACAGGAAAAGTCACCATTTCCGTGATTTTCCAGGCATCGCTCGCAAACCGAGTGGTCTGAACGGGTGCCAACTATCCGCGCGCCAACTTAAAATGTCAGTTCTGTACGATTGCCTCACGTGCCCGACCCAGTAAATTAGCATCATACTGACCGTTTATTGTAGTCCCTTTAGGCAAGTAATCAATCAGTAAAATTGCCTCGCAATCACAGAAAATGGTAGCCGTAATTTTCAATGCTGAGTTTTCAACTTTGAATTTCTGTGGTAGCCTTTCTCCCGTTTTTATCCACTGCATCGACTATTGCTTGGACTCGGGATCGTACTTGCAAATTCAGGTTTCATCAACGGTCGCGATACGGTTACAAATTTCGTCCAAATCACCCAGACACAACTCCAAAAAATCTTTACAACCCTCCAATCGTCGCTGTATAACCTTTCTTTTCTAACCAGGAATTTAATCACAGCGTTGTGCTCCAATTTGCGAGAATTTTTAGTTTCCGTTGGCATGGTGCTGTTGAAGAAAGAAGTGTTATGAGTCACACTATCAGTGTTATCAGTAAGGATATGATGCGGATATGATGACTCATCGCCAAGCACCTTAGGCCGCGAACTTATCAGCCGCCTCTTCATATACAATGCTTGCTCGTACATTCCTATCAGCTACATCCCTAAAGCTGGAATAGTATTGTACGCTAAACCAAAGGATTAGAGACCAATTTGTCTGAGATCCTTTGTTCGAAGATTTTAGACAGGGTTGTGGGGTATTGGATACATAGCAGTTCACACTCTACTTTGATCTCGAGATCACTGAATGCCTATTCGAAAAGTAAATCTATTGAAACCCCATTTCTGATTTAAGGGCTGGAATCCAGATTCCAAGTAGATGGTAGAGTGGGCAAACGCAGCACGTCTAGCAATAGATACTGTGAAAATATATACCGACGGAGGCAAACTGAGCGACAGACAAAGGGTGTAGTATTCTACTGATCTAGATGTCAAGCTTTTTTTCCGCCTACGTGCTAAACCATCGAAGTGGCTTTTATGTAATCACATTTTGACTGACAATCAGTTTTTCACTGACAACCAAGCGGGTATACTGTCCCATTCTAGAGCTTAATCCTCCTTGAAGCTAGTATTCAAATGCCATACGTTTCTTAACGAAATGCTGAGAAATCGATGGTGCAGATCTTGTGGGTACCAGAACATTAAACTGCAAAGCTAGCGAATTTGAAAAAAATATGCACTTTTTTGCCGAAGATGTCCTGCAGTTTCCCTATTGGAGCTCCAATGGCTTTAATCAAATTCACCACTGGCCAAAAACACTAAAAAGACGCCTTGAAATTTTGAGTAGAAGAATCTACCTGTTCGATCGCGACACAACTGTTTAAAGTTTTTGATATTGATCTACACAGCTAAGGAACTATTTGAATTAGAAGGCAGGTCCCTTCGCGTAGTGGTGGCTGCCTTAAGTATATATTGTCTTGTTTGGCAGATAATGAATGAACTGATAGCCGTCAGTGCTGTAGACATCTTAATTTCTACTATATCAGACATCTTCCATGTTTTATCCCAAACATATATTTTCCATAATTTACTATAGAAACATTTAAGAACTGACAGCCAGTACACGTCATATCCTTAATAATTGCAATAAGCAGCAATAACAGTTTTTCATGTAAGACTGCCCTTTTTGCTAACTTTTTTCTTCCAATAATTGTTTTTCATGTGGGTACCATAGCCAAGATATTTTCATGCATTTGACAGAAAGAAGTACAAATAATACGGACATTGTCACAAACATGTCACGCATATGCTTCATACTTACCATGCATAACTAACATATCACCATATGCATGGATCCTTGTTTATTATAGTCTGGCCTCTTTTCAATTCAATAAATTCTCTTCTGAAGCCAACTAGCATGAAATACATTATGATGAAAATACAGACATATTTGCTTTGAATTTGACAAATCTAGGTCGAATGAAGCGCAATCCTAGACAATATGGCGTATAATATGTGTAGATATGTATATAATTTCATTTCAGATTCGTATCGAAAGCATCACAACATCATTCGTTCGTTCCAGTAATGCGTATGATTCTCTTTGTTCGCTCGTTTTCAATCGTTCAGTTTCAGTCTGTGAACGGAAAACGAGGCAATCGAAGTGAAGGAAAACGTTTTGGTGCATAAGTTTTCCAATGTGAAAAGGATTGAAAATCGATAGAAAGAAAATTGTCTCGAACAGACGACCGCATCTAATTAAATTGTTAGGAAATCATTGGTGGGAATAACGAAAAAAAATTCTTGTCCAACCGAATGAAAATGAAATGAGAGAGGAAATGAAAAAAAGAGAGATTCTGAAGATTTAATTAGATGTGATTATGCGGTTTCTTTGATTTTTCAGTTAGTGCGATTGCGGGAAACTACTTGATATAATTAGGTTTGACAAACCAAAAAGACTGACGCCTTACAAGAACTAAATTTCACATTTCGCAGCAACTACTGCACATTTTTTCGATAAAAATAAAAATTAATTAGTAGAATCTGACGTAATAAATCAACTAAAATAGGGGGAGAAAAGGTTTTCCATGGAGTGTTTCATAAATAATTAAACATTCAAACAATCAAACCAGGCTAATTAGATTGAAGTCCGACTTGATTGCCATCCAACACAAAATTAAACACAAACTTCTAATCGTGTTTAAAACAATTTTAACAAGCATGAGACAGCACAATAAGCAAAATGAAGTCTCACCGGGAATTCATGATGAATGCTTGATTTTCAATAAAAACATTTACATGTCAAAATTCGAATTATGGAAATTGAACGGATGAACAATTTTTCATAAATTCTTGTTTTCTCGAATGTTCTTAGACATTTTTGGCATGGAAATTTTTTCATTGAACTCTATGTCTTATACGCATATTTGTACACGCGTGAAAAAATATTTCCACAAATTGATGAGAACAAATTCGTCGACATTTCTGAAAACCAGCACCAAGAGTGTTCGAAAGAATTTCGAAGTTCTCATAGGTACGTGCATATGCTTAATACTTTGAATATGAAATGTAATTGTGGAATTCATGAAAAGTTCCCAGTTGACGTAGAATTTTGTAAATCGTCAGAATGGAAAAAAAAATCAATTTCTCTGCAAGTAAGCATTATAACTCAGCATCATGAATATTTTATGTACATACATATGGACATCAGTCATAGAAATAATTTTGCTCCAAAAACGCAAATTTGAACATGAATTGCGAATGCACACATTAATAACCAGTTCTGGAAAATCGAATTTCATATGATAGAAACTCAATGAAAGCCGAAATTGAAGGCTAAGTGAAAATTCAATTTTGCGGTTAAGCAAGCAAGGATAATATTATCATGTTTAACAAGTTTCAAGGCATTTATATACATAAATTTTAACTATGTATGTATGCATGAAAATAAATGAAGGAATGAAATATAAAGCATTTAAAAAAAAATACAAACCATTAAGTCTGTTTGTGTACTTCAGGCGTAGCAAGCTCTTGCATTTTCATATTTTATGTGCTGGAGGAATATTTGGGAAAAGTACGAAAACGTTCTTCTGTGATTTGTTGTTTTGGGAAAGAAGAAGAAAACCGAATATATTTCGTTTTAAATATATATTTAGTAAATATTTCCCTTTGCACGCTTATTTGAATATGGGTTAAGCTAGGCCAAGTGGCTGCACATCGGAGAGTCTTGCTGAAAGACACAAATAGGCACAGTAAAAGCTCGTCGTGATACCACAGATATTCTCTTTCTTAACCACCGTACTCTGAAAATCATTTGATTTAAGTCAATAAAAAAAGATCAATCAAACCTAAGAGGAAGAGTGCCCCGAGTGAGAGCATTTTTCTTCTTGGCAGGGTCGGGGACTGATACATAAGATATATGAAGGACTCTTATTTATCCTCTAGGTCAAAGCTACAAGAAAACTCATTGAACCCTACCCCCAAGCATTGAGCATACCACGCTTTGAGGCAGTACACAAACGAAGAGCACTATTACACTAACAACATAAGAAGCTTGGTGTGTCGTTTATCCATGGAGACCTAGGACTGCCTTGTGATCGCTCAAGGTAATTTATCAAATAAGGACTTCTTAGCGCCCTCAAGATACTTTTGCCTCTTATAACCGTCGGGTGACTATGATATTCAAGTAGTCCTTAGGATTTGTACAAAATCTTTGTTTTGTCCATCCCGTGCAAATGATGATTGTTAGGGATCTGTTTTTTGATTTTGACTATGAAAAAGTGGCGGCTACTATTAAACTTCTTTCTATTTGAACCCATCGTCACGTAGCGAAGATTAACGTGGTGCCTTACGTAGCATAAACGCCCTATTTGCCTTATTTTATTTCGTCA
This sequence comes from Nemotelus pantherinus, assembly GCA_963978885.1. Lineage (NCBI taxonomy): Eukaryota > Metazoa > Arthropoda > Insecta > Diptera > Stratiomyidae > Nemotelus > Nemotelus pantherinus. The sequence continues at coordinate 10,116,056 of OZ022266.1, forward strand.
TTCGACAAAATATATCAATTTTGCTCACCAGCATCCATATGTTGTTTATTCGTAATTATTCTTCGTTTATATTATATTGATACCTATAAATTAATCGATGTATGTAGATAGAACCCGCTAATTTAATGGTAGCTGTGGAAATGTCGCGTTATCGGCGAAGCGATTGCTGTGGTTGAGGAAACGACAGACCTGACACTTAGAATCAAAGTTTTGTACCAGTTGTGCTTTTTGCACAACACTGGCTTGCCAAATTCGGGCCGAACTTATTGGTAGTGGACCAGCTATTGATTTATTTAGTAGCGGGCCATAATATTTTCTTCGACAATGAACTTTGTCTCATAGTGCCCATTAAAACATTGTTGCTATTTATGTGGCTCTTGTTACGGGCGTCAATGATGCACGAAGACTATGTGCCAATATTTTCCTGAAAGTTTGTCCTGTTCATCACATATGAAGCATATTTTTCCCTGTTTCCTTTTTTATCGCTTGACCATGACTATCATAAGTATGCGTTATAAGTTTGTTTCGCTTAATTTAATGTCTTCAAATATAGAAAAATAGTGATAAAATGAGCCTTATATAATCTTTTTACTTTAGTTTTCAAAATCATAGTCAGCTACAAAATATATATAGAAATGAGTAATTGCATATACCAGTAAACTATTTATGAGATAATGGTTAAGTCTACGATATCAAAATGCGTAATCTTTACTTTAAGAACGGTTTGAAAACCGAAATCTTTCGAATTGACGTTGTTCACAGAGAATTTGCGTTTCTGTGATTACGATGATAAACTCATTCAACATAACAATTTATAATAAGTAAAAGAATTTCTGCTTAAAGTTCACATATGTATCGTAGGACATAAACATAGGCTCTAAAATGCTTCTGCACCCATTACAGACAGTATTAGACACAGTATATACATATATGCCATAACTAATGCCATTCACTATAGATATAGATTTTTATTCAGGCCCTGGTACTGAATATACATATGTACCAATTAGAGAACGGCTCTAGTTGACATAAACAAACAAATTTTTCAATTTAAAAATATGAAATGTGTCCTAGAAAAATACCTGTGTATTTCATTTTTAATTTTGCAAAAGCAAAAGGTTAAAACAACAAGCTAGCAAAAGAAAAAAACCATCTAGAGAAGAACAAAAACCTTCCTAAACTGTGCCTACAAACATTATGTAGGCCAAGTTAATGGCTGGCATATTATATTTAGAGCAGAATACCTCATCCGTGTAAGTCTTAACTACGTCGCAAATTTAATTATTAGACCGAAATAGGAAAGCATTCAGACGACGAATGAAAGGAACTCGTTTCATGCATGAAATTAGGACAAAGCTATAAAAGTAGAGGAAATTCTTTAGAAAAATAGGAAAGGTAGAATTGTTATTGATGATGAAGACGAACATGTATATGCATATTCTAGAAAAACTAAGCGTTAAGTATTGGCAAGATTCCAACGGAGCATATAGAAAATGGTTTGGATATTTCTTACAATCATATGAATGAAATAGGTCATACAATCTAGGATCAGTGGTAGAGTAATAAAGGCGAAGTAACAGTTAATTAATTTTGATCCTTGAAGCTTCAATCATGAACATAATTATTTTCGTTCTGAAGCTAATCTGAAGACTAGTAAAAGTCAAATGCAGCTTAGACTAAGTTAGTTTTTTTTTCTAGCTAACACAGTGACACCTATAGACTTATTGGCCCATAAGGATACCAGATAAGAAGACATGGAGCTTAAATGACTAGGCCAGGTGGGTAGCAGCTTTAACCAGTGTATATATTCAGGCGGTGTTCACGTTGCCAAATGATGTTCATGTTTGAGTCAACTTATTTTCATCCTTCTATATTTAGAAATTGATTGCTAGAAATCAATTGTATGACTAAAACAAAACTATAACTATAACCAAGCATATTTAAATTTTGGACCATTGTGTCAAATAATTCATGTTAAACGTCATTAATTTTTCTTCGCAATTATTTACATTTTTGATATAGTGACGGTAGGGATCATTGAATCCCATTGAAGCGTAGACGTCAATTTAGATTGTTTTTATTGTGTACCAATTTTTTCCTAGCTTGTAAAATTATTTTAATTTAAACCAATTTTTTCCTTTTGAGGCTAGATTTATTTTGATTTTGACATGTATCGATATTTCGAGGGTAATCTGCCCTCTTCTTCAGTGTTTATTGGTCTAATCTTAAAATAACTTAGGTGTCTTATTTAAGGTTCTTGCTTTTAAAGTATTTACTAACACTAATTACCTGCTGATTACACGCTAATTATCTATTAATTATATACTTAAGTACATTTTACTATCTATATTAATTACATTAGCATCATAAAGTATCTATTTAAATTAACCTGAACAATGGTGATACACAGTTTCCTTGGTCTGTGTTTAGTCACCTATCCATCGGGGTTTTCCATAGGTTTAGACTTTCGTATGCATCCAGTTTACGTACCTGGTGTACTTCCTTAATCACCTACAAGTTGCCCCACGTTATACTGTGCTCCTCCTCCAGGATGTGTTTCGCTACTGCTGATTGTAATACCGTTGTGTTTCTTTTCCTTGCTGAGGCTGCTTCCCGGTTATGTTCGGTGAGTCTAACACCAACTAACCGTTTCGTTTGTCCAATGTATAATTTGTCGCATTCTGGGTAATTCTGTATATTCCACATTTTTCTTTCTTATCTTTTTTGTCTTTCGCGTGACATAATTTTGTACTTAATTTTTTAACCCTACTGGTTGGAACTGCTTTAATATCAAAGTGTTCAAGTAGTTCCTGAATCTGCTTGAATATTGACGTAAAAATAGTTGGAACTCTTATGGCTGGTTTTTGTTTTTCTTGTATAAAGAGCGTCGTTAACAGATAACGCTGTACTCTGTCCTTCTTTTTGACAAAGTTCCCAATTATTTTTTCGTCAAATCTATTTTTCCTTGCGGTGTCTTTAATATATTTAACTTCTGAGTTAAAACTTCCCTGATCCATGAGTACTGTTAATAGTCGGTGGATCATCGAGTTAAACGGCACCATTTTTTGGGAATGCCAATGATCAGACGTGTAAGGTGTTGTTCTCTGGGTGTGTGTGGGCTTCAGACAGATATTAAACCTAAGAAAACCTTCTTTTCTGTGGATTTGAAAAATAAATAAATAAAGAGATAAATAAACAAAAATAATAGGAAAATTATGAACTCAAACTAACGCCTTTTTTTTCCACTTTATACTGATTTACTTGCCCAACATGGCTCCCAATCGAAAAAAGCACAAAGCCCTTTCGTTTACTCGATGCCTCTTGTAAGTACCAAAACAACCCAGAATTTTTCATCCCAACGATAACGTCCGTGTCTCATTCAACCATACGACGTGATTCTTTCCTCTACCTCCCAAAACCCCGTTGCCAGCACGATCGAAGAATCAGTCTTAGCTTGCATCGTTATCAAAATCGTTAAAATCCAAATGGACAAGAACATGATCAAAAAGTGAATAAATGTTGAGATTTTGCGAAGGTTGATTGATTCAAATAAAAATTAGAGTATGTGAAGTTTATCTAAGGAGGAAAATAGCAAAATATATTTGAAAAAATCTTTCTGACATGCTACGTGAGCAAGCAATTTGCCTTACAGGCGTGACAGTTACCTTCATATACTGAATACCACCTCATGAGGACGTACCGAAATTATATTCGAAAGACTAGTGCATCATGCCAAGTGCTTTGGTTTTTCATGATAACTCACTCTCAAAAATGTAACATGTTTATTACTAAATAGCATCAAGTGTTTTTCAGGTCGTTATGAAAGCGTATAGTTATCCATAAAAGGGTATTAGTTACACTACAAATGATTATTGCATTTAATTTGATTTCGCGCCCAATGTGGGAAAGTTTTCTAGTAGTCGTATGTTATGGTAATTTGATTATTTAATTCTAAAAAATCCTAGCAGCTGATATGCTGTACTTATGAAATTGCTTTGAAAATAAGATAAAGGATGCTTTAAGTTAGTTTTTGAAAAAATATAGTCAAGAATTAAGTATTTAATACAATCAGTAGAGAAATACGAGTACATCTTGAGAAGCAAAAGCAATATTTGATGATGTAGCTTTACTGAGTCAAGGCGGAAATCTCGGCAATTGTTTGTGAATTGTAAGTGTTTGTAGATTTTCTCCATCCAAATCCAACCATTTATAAATGACTTGGGACGCTGATTTAATTTAGTTTGATTTCAGTTTTAGTTGATATGGTTTGAGCTATCCGAAGTAGTTTAAACGTAGTTTAAATAGTTAATAAACTTTGTTGAGGATAAATGAATTGTAATCTGAATTTAAACTGAAAAGAATAAATATGAAAATAAATAGAAATGAAAATGTATAAAGATAAAATAGATGAAAAAGTTAGATTTATAATGTTTTAGTTTATTAGTATGTATTTATAATTATTAATGAGCTAAACAAGTGAATTCCTATTATTCAAAAAAATAAAACAATAATTTATATGATGATTTAAAAACGTAATTTGATTTGATATCTTGCTTAAAAAGCTTTATATTTTTCAATATAATATTAAATCAAATTCAAATGAAATACACCATGCTGAACTATACTAGTGACCCGTATGAGACTTAAGTTTCATATAAAATTTGAAGAAAATTACCATCAGATTCTTCAAATTTTCGGGTAAATTTGTACACTGACTAGCAGCAACAAGTATCATTTCAGGAATTTTTGAAAACATAAATGTGGGGCAACATGCCACTGAGGAGTCATGTTTCCAAGAAAAGCTGCTGCACATATCCTCATTATTCCAACCATTATTAAAATAGCGTCAATATTTGAGCTTGATTGTGGCACATATCCTGCATTATTTATGGAATAGTGTATACATTTCTCTTGATTGCATGTGTGTAAATCGCACCAACTTTACAAAATGCACTATTCTAGTATATACTGAGGCAAAACTTTCTGTTTGAGGAAACAAAAGTGACACGGCCTAGTGTAGCTACTCTCTATAAAATGTTATATATGGGTTCCAGTTTCCATTAATTTATGGTAGTGTGACATGCAGAAACGTTCGTTCGAGAGCTGGTTACATGAAGCCTCCGTAAATCTTTCACAGGCTCATACATAGATGAACGAATGCGTGTAGCTGGTACGCAAACAGAATTACAGACCATGCTAGAACAGTTGAAAACGAGGTCAATTGATTTCGATCTATTTTCATCTCACTTTATTTCAAAGAGTATTCATTTACACCTTTGCCTATTGCCTTTCATCTATCATAGCTGCCGTTCGGTGACTCTTTCGATTATCCTTTTCAATGTAGTTGCGAGTGTAGAACACATCACTTTCAACAGAAAAGCTGACCTTAATTGGTGTATGGCTAGCGTGGACTCGCATGTGGTGTCTCGTAATGCATCACCTGTAATTTGTCAGAAGCATACAATGTGATGTGACTGTAGGTTCGAATGGCCCGCTCCACGTGCTAGAGGATGTTATATTTTAGTAATTACTAGCCAACGGACAATGTAAGCTTTTCATTGGCATCAGTACAATGATTGGCGAAATACGAATTCAAGTTTTCAGTGAAACGTTTCGATATAGCAATTGTAATGATCGAAATAATAAATGGTTTTATGAAAATGTGCAACACTGATCTGTGGCGCTACCCAAATCGATATTATTCGTTTTTTATGCAGGCTCCTGCTAAGCGAAGCAATAACAATTTTTTTCCAAAATCTACACCATCACTTACGTAAATTAATAAAGCTTGTCAAATTCCCTCCAATCCATTATTCAATTTCCAAGGTGCTCACGTAGTCTACTAGCACGTATGCTCCCCATCACATTCAATAACTCATTGTAATATACCTGTGAACTCACCTATCCGTAATAACTCTTCGTTTGTTACGATGAACAGCAAACTTCCTGTCTAGAACACTTTGCTTATCGTAACAGGGTTCTGTTCGACAGTTTCAACAACGCCCTTTCAAGATTTTCAGTGCTCACTTCGCGACATACGAAACTTTGTCTTCCAAATGACTTGCTCTCCGCCTCGAATAAACAATAATAACATAAACTCTACATTATATTCATTCTTCCGCCCTGTCGTTTCTGGCACATTGCCGCTCCATCGTAAAACGGAAAGGCATCGAAAGGCACAGTAACTGGCTTATGTTTTCCCTTGCGTCCATACACACGAGTCAAACTAGACCAGCAGGCCAGGATTGGAGAATCGAAAAACGGAGCGTCAAGTCGGCCGGCCATATATCAAGCATCCAGCACAATATGATGATAGCTAATACAATTTTATGTGATAGTCAACAATAAAATGTCCCGAGAAAAATTCATACCGTTTGATTTTGCTTATTCCAACCGGAACGAGCATTAACATCGAGGATACACACGTTTACCATTGAGTGACGCTATTGGTGGCTGCTTTACTTCCGTTCGTACAACTAACCTAGATACAAATCAAATAGGTTCCAGTGATGTGGAAGCGAAAAGTACGCATTTTATTCGTTTCCTTTGTGTGAATGTGTATCAGATTACAGTGTGTTTTGACAAAGGAGCTTTTGAGGGCATACGTAGGTGTCAGCTGATGAAATTTTATCGTAGCTATTACGATATGCAAATAATCACGTAAATTATAATTTCCTACTGATGTTTCGATTGCATAGAATATTTTTAATTATGGTCGAAGATGTATAAGGTTTGATTTATATCCGGAACAATAACACGGGTTCTTTAACGTAAATATCCTTTTCGTAGTATCTTTATTACCCCAAGTACTATCTCTTCAAAAAATTTGATTTTTTTATTCCCTTTCGGACACATACTGTCCCCGCATAAAATATGTCCTGATATATCAAATAACAAAGTTTTAGGACTAACCGTAGCAGGTGATAAAAATGGTAATGATGTGGTTGCAGCAATCTCATCATGACATCCCATCACATAGATCCCGGACGTAATGGACTGTAAAAACTGATATTGTTCGCAACGAACCGAAATCATTGGCAAACCAACGTAGAACTCACAAAACTATTTCCATTAAAACGACTCTTGTCGTAATAAAAGTTGCCCCATATTTTTCAGGATGCAAATAAATCTGAAGATTTTTCAAGCTCGAATAGATACTTACGAGAATTGGTAATTATATTTGTTGTGCGATTGTGCAATGTCGTCGAAATTAAAATAGACGGAGGGAAATTTTCGGGTGAGGTCAGTGGACAATGGTAATGGAATGGGATCTTTGATTTATGAGAGTGTTTAGAGTTGGTGATGCATGATTAATTGAATGATATAATTTAATTGTCTTTACTCTTTTGACTCAACGGTAATGTGTCGAGAAAATTACAAACGAATCAGCAGATTAATTGAATTGAACAAAGGAATTTGTCCAAAACTATGCGACCAGCTTGAAGCGGTTATAGTCCAGTCAATGTATGCTTGTAGTCTGGTGGATTGATACTCTTTGGAATGAAACATCGCCAAAACATTTGCTGGGAAATCGAAAATTTTGTAAAGCTAATTTTAGCTTCATTGGAGCAACATGTTGATACAATTTTTGTCGAACTCCCCGAGGTAATGAAAATGCAATAAAGCGCTTTCACTGATTTTCTGACCACAATCAATTCCTTAAAATTGATATAATAATGTCAATAGATTAAACGAGTTTGAGAAGCAATAGAGTGAACTGCCATTTATCTGAACAGATTTGGACAGAATTGAATTGTGAAATGATGGGAAAGAACTTTGAAAATATCAAATTCAAACGGAGGAACAAGGTAGCTACGCTTACATCTATCAACAGTACGATCAAACATGAGAATATCAGTATGATGGTTTAAAAGCATTTTTCGAATTTGATCTATCACCTTTTTTATGACTTTATTGACAGAAACATAAGAGGGTAAAATCTTCATTATACAAATCATTGACAACCCTTATAGAGCATGCAATGACTGTGGTATTCTAGTATCATGCGGTTGGTGGTAACCATTTTTTACACAAAATTGTGTAGCGACAAGAAACTTCTTTCGGATTTATATATTATATTTTGTATGGAGGGGATTCGGCAAATAAAAATCTTGGTGCTGATGCTAAAACTAAATTATTATATATTGCTACGAAATACAAATGCTGTTCAACTGCATGCTATGAGAAGCTACCATCAGGTGCTTTTAATGCGTTTCATGTGCTTGCACAAATGGTTACTCGAAAGCATGTAGATGTAGAAAAACAGGTCTTCATTGATCATTGCTATACAATTATTGCAATTGACACTATTGTGAAAATGCAATGTCAGTCATTTTAGACGACGATTCTGAAAGGAATATACTCCAATTCCGATCGAGACGGCTGATTGAATTGGAAGTAGTGGAATGTCACTCAGTGTAAAACAAGAGGAGACAAAGTGCTATCTGTTCAAAACTTACGCAAATATAAAGAGACCATACAATTTTCCTGCAAGTATTCAATTTAATTATAATTTTTGATCATTTATTTGCTTATATCATCTTCATAAATAATAAATAGAGCTACTGAACATGTAGGATATACAAACTTCACTATATTTCAAGCTTTTGTATTTTAATAGATACATATTTACCTCGCTCCTGTAAACATTGATTTTCACATGTTTTCCTAAACAACTACAAATATATTTCAAAGAATGTGTCTCAGAGCCAATATGTTCCAGTAGTACGCATTCGATCCCTAGTTTTATCTGCTTGCCGCTACTAGAATTGTTTTTTTAGTTTCGAGCAAAAACCAACTAAAAATCTATCTTATTTTAATTTTTGTGAAAAATTCTCGAAATTTATCGAGCTCTTTTTTGTAGAACAATCAAAAATTTGCCAACTTTTTCCTGTCAGGACAACATCAATAAACCGAGACAAGCCCGAAAATTCAGCGGTTTTTTAAAGATGGCAGCGAATATGAGAGGTAGAGCGAATATGAAAAATTTGAATTTTTAACAGTGTACCGACTTGTGCAGGGGTTTTAAGAAGGATATAGCAGTTTTTCATTCAAATAAAACGCAAAATAATTGAGATATCAAGCTAAAATTTATTTCAAATAAAGAACACTGTTCCGATATTGAAAATGAATGGACAATGTTAATGTAAAAGAAGGTTAGTTAAATATAAGGTTAGTTAAATATAATAGAAAGCAAACAAATCCATCTTCACCTCTATTCGAGCCTACATAGGGGACGATCATGGGAATTAGGATGCTAAATTGGCGGAGTCATGTGCAGCATTTTGGAATGTTGTACGTCAGTCTACAGGATTTTCACCGCATTTCCGGATGTTCGCTTACCAGCCTATTCGACATGGTTTCAAATTTGTGCTGCTAAGATCGCTTTAAGCTTTTTAAAATGGAATTTGACAACAAATTGTGATCTTTTACGATTGGCCCAAGATCAGCTAAAAGGGAAACTGTCGGAAGCGTACGCCAAATGAGCAAATCGGTACAATCGGAAAAGTCCGAGCAGGAACTTGACACCGAGACAGATAGTCAGGGTGCAAAACCACTCACTTAACGATGCGGCTGACCATCTTACTGCCAAACTTGCCATGCAATTTTTAAAGGCAGAGGCCAGGCGTAAAATGGATCAGGTAATTTACGAGTTGGAGGATGATAAGGAAAAGGTGCTGAGAATATATCATGCGAAAGACATCAAAGCGTGATAACGAGTGATAAAAACACTTCAGAGATCGGAGAATTTTGCCCGGCTGGATGAGATCTAAGGGTCTGGGTCGTCCCCACGACTGTCACGATGCTGGACAGTGACTGGACAATGTTATTGTCGGTTATATATAATCTTTATCTAAACATCGAAACGTTTTCAGGTCATGCTGCAGTTGAACGTAAGTTGGTAGATTTCCTTTGTATCCAGATTTAAGGAGTAGATCAATGAAGGTATCGAAGTATAATCTGAACCATTTTTCTCTTCACTCGCTAGCAATATTGGCTGATATGTAGTATAAGCCATAGGTAGGTGATCCCCAATGACATATTTGGAAATCAACGTAAAAGTTATACTTGTGAAAAATCATCGCTTCATTACTTATCGAGTCCATCATACTAGAACGAATCGTGAAATAGTATCCTCGTTTTTGCCTTTGAACACCATATTTTTAAGATGATGGTTCAAGAAATTGAATGGGCGAGGTATATTTACAATACACAGTCAAGTTTTGGAGGGTTGTTGAGATGCTGAAATAGTTCAAATATTCAATTCATAACGAACTAATCAAAATATACAAATTTGAACATGTGGCGGCATTCCGGCGTTGACAATCATAATGTCATGACTGACAGCAAATGGGAATGTTTTTTCAGCTGATGTTTGCGACCATGAAGTCCCATGACTGTACCAGTGCTCTCATAACTGTACCAGAAACTTAGTGAGGCCCAAAGGTGTGGCAAATAAGTTATGCGGGAAAAATATCGGAAATTTTCGGGACTTGAGAAATTTTTAGGAAGACAAAGGGATTCGGCTTTGGATTGTTGAAGGTGAAGGACGTAACCTTAAAAATTTCAATTAGTTTTTTTTAGAGACATAGTTAAAGATCAGTTCAATTAGTTCGGATAGAAAAAGGTGGAGAACAAACGATCAACATGAAATAGCTCGAGTTTGGAGTGGTTGATGTGAAATAGACTGTGAACCAACTATAGTGTGGAGTTCATTAAATGTCGATTTTGAGATACTAGAGATCTGGATTCGACTGTCATCTTGAGTATATTTTGACAGCTTTGATGATTTTTTAGCCGTTTATAAGCTCACTATAGATATATGATATCAAATTGTGATGATTCAGATTCAGTTTCAGAATTTGAGTATGGGCCCATGAAAAGGTACATTAATTTTTATTATCAAGTTAAAAGCAAAGAAAAAAGACTATTTAAAAAAAATATACACAGGCATACCTTATTTTCGGCAAAACATTGAAATGAGCCAGAATGTCAAGAAAATCTGGAATATCTTCAGGAGCAGGGCCAAATTGGATTTTCAGTTGTTTTTCCGTTGACGGGTGATGAAAAGATTCCCTTTGAAATATTGTGCGCATCTTTTTGTCTGAGCTGAAATGTCAGGCTTATACCTCTACTTGCAAAATGAACTACGATGTCCGTTGTTCCATGGAAACGAGATTATTTTCCCATTTGTTGAATTTTTGTCAAACAGTAGCTTTCACTTTTAGTTATCAAAAAACCGTCACAAATCAGACCCAAAAAACTTTTCAAAAGAGCATAGAACACTAAATTAAAACTAGACTTTTACTGAAAAGTTGTAAAGAATAAAAACGTCAAAAATTATATTACCAATTAGCGAGCACGTGTGCCAGAAGAAATTCGTGCAGCCTGCAGCCTGTCAAACAACTGCTGAGTGCAGCCTGTCAAACAGTCTACCGTTCCCAGCACTTAGCAAATAACGCAGCCTCAGGAGTTACTTTGGTAAGGTGGCCCCTAGCTAGTTCGTTATAGGTTAGCCTTTCTCTTCGTGGTGGCTGTGGGTTAAAAAAAGAGTAATCGAAGACGATTTACTGGGAAATACACCAGCCAGTGGTACACGTTTTCTCTTTGGCGGGTCGGACTTAGTGGGCTCTATTGTTGATGAGCAGTCTATTTGCGGATCTGCAAACTTTTTGCCGTGTAGCGTGCAATACGAATGGAAACGCACGTAAATATAGATAAAAAACGACCTATGCTTTCAAACCTTTAGCTCCCGCTTGCTTTTGGCTTGTAATTTTAGAATTAATTTATTCTCGCCTTCGGTATTCGTATATACTAACAATTTTGGTAGAATCTTCAATTATATGGACTTATTCTCCATTTAATAATTATATTTAATTATTGCTTTATTCTTTGTCTGTTGAAAGGGTTGTCCTTACTACAATTATTAGTTTAGTATATACAATAAAGTCCTTTTTTTCTTTTAGATATATCTCATTTAAAAATCAACAGTTAAAAAAATTAAACGCATCTTCAAGGCCGTATTTTCAACTATATTATTGTGTACTATGAAAAGAAATTCCTTCATTTATGTATCGTTTGCTTTATATTGCATGCAATATCATTTTCAAGGATACGTGAACTGCACGAACTTTGATTGATCTCAACAAATATGCCACGAAAACTTGTTTAGTGAGCACATTAAAACTGCGCCCCGTGTGGGCTTATGATTAAATTTATTGCATATTAACTTCACATACTAAACGAGTGTTTCAGACTCGTTTGTTAAATTTGAGTTTGCAGAGCTTTATGGTGAACTCAAATGTAAAGGCATACATTAATAGTTCAAAAGAGTGATTTATAATTTTAAAGAAAGTTCATTAAGCGAACAACACATTTTCTGTTTTTGAAATAAGATGTCGTGAAGTTTCAGGATTTGAAGAAAATAAAAACATTCTTTCGTACAATAGCCGCGAACTTGAAATATTAGTATACAGATTCTAATATTTGAATTTGAAAACAAAAAATTGATTCAAATAAAATTATTAGTGAGTTTGAGTTAGGTTGTTTGGTGACTGAGTGAAATTCATGTTCTCAGGAAGGCAGCGAAACTTTTGGAGGCAGATTCTGCTTTCAACATGGCCTCGTAAAAACTTAGCACGATGCCATAATACGATAATTACCGTGCGGTTTGAGCAGTGAAGTACTGACCAAATGTAAACAGCAACACAACTAATATCAAACCCACCAGCAAAATTTCCATTTCTGCACTTAACTTTTCTAGCCTGCCCTCAAACTTTTGACCGATTTTCGAAGAAATATGCCTGAAGTCAGGAAATCGGAAAGACAAGCAAAACTATTGTGCTAACGGTAGCTGATATCCTTCCGTTTTTAAGCTAATTATTCTCGGCATATTACTTCGAGCATTAGTCAAGTCTCTTGCTTGCTATCTTCATCGGCCAATTAAAAACTTCGATTTGAACCAGCCTCGTATTTTAGCCTTCTAATTACCACCGTTAAGTGAAGAGAAAACATTGAGGGCAGATAATACACGACCATTTCCACGGTAAAAGCCCATCGACATTCTAGCAAAAGGAAAACTTTTCCTGGCAACAGCCGCTCAACGCAAAGTAATAATTAGCCGATAAAATATCAACATGGAGAGAGAAGATTGTTAGCTTGAAACTGTATTCAATTCGAAAGTTCAACGAAGATAATTAATACATTTAACTAAATACGGGCGCAATGAAAACAAATCACGAGTGCCACCGGCAAGTTCTAATCGCGCCGGATATACCACTCCAATATTATTATGCTCCGAACCCTGCACGGATATTCATCACACCTAGCCACTTACTTGAATCTATGTAGCTACAACTTCAATTGCCAATATAATTATAGTAATTTGTGTAGGCTGGCATCCGTAGAACTACTAGATACGCATTTTGCATTAGTGTGCTCGTACTAAAATTTACACATAAAACTCGGTTAATTGGACAACACATTTGCTCTTGTTTTTCATCGCTGGAAAATTAAACGAACAGGACGAAATGGCTGTCGTGCAAGCAAGGCACAGTCACAGTCACTGTGACAGAACAGTACAGTTTCGCTAGCATGTTCATTTTATGGTGCACTTTAGGACGATAATGAGATCTGAAATGGGAATAATTGACAGCACTCTGGTATGCGGACTTGTGATAGTAATTATAAATAAGTGCATAGTACAGTACTGTGTTCGAGTACGCTGAGCAAACTGAGTGGAGAGCCTGCTTTGCTGAATGAATGTTGTTTAGAAACAAATTATCAACGGCGAAGATAGTTCTAGGTAAAGCAGACAGTTCAATGGGGAAATTACTTGCACGAATGAAGTTCGAAAATGTATAGGCAGCTGCTGCATTTCGCATTGAAATTGCAATTGTAATTATGCAGCAGCAATTTTCTGAATACGAGTACGTTGGTAAAAATGAATGAATGCTAAGGGTTGAGAAATATTAGGATTCATTGGTTGAGTTATTGGCAAAGGTATTATAACCTATAGTCGAGCTGTCACTGAAGATTTTTATGGCTGATCATCAACTGCACATGCTTTGTATGTTGATCTTTTGCAGATGTAAATAGACTATAGATATACCATAGACTATAGACTATAATAGACTATAGACTATTGATAACAAAATAGGAACTCTCATTTTGTGGTTTTTTTTGATTTACATATTTTCAGGTGGGGCGTAGCATACGTTGCATAAGTCTAGCGATATAAGCCAGCTAGTTTACTTACGAGTGCAATGCTTACATGGCTATTCTACAAAAGTCGATTTCTTAGTCAGCAAGAAAGTCAAACTTGTGAATATCGGATAGCCAATAATAAATCTGTGAATTTTTTGCGGACACGGCAGAATCCATCCGCCATTTAAAATAAGCTCTCGATATCCGTCCAAAGTATGATATCAAACTTGTTTTTATTTAGGTAATATGCCAGCCGCAACAGCATGCAAGGGTGAATTAATAACGAATAATTGCAGATCGGTTTCAACTGGCTGAAAAAAATTCGTTGAAAGCAGGGTAAATTTTGCGAACAGAAGAAACGTTCGTCCATTAGTAGGTGAACTACTTCATTTCAGAATTGGTACATATATTTCGATAATCAAAGTAATAGTGGTTCGAATATTTTAGTATGAAGACTATTTTAAGCTGTAAAAGCTAGTTTGATTTCAATCTCCTGAAAGCGTTACGTTGAAAAAAGTTGAAAATAACAACAGAAAAATAACAACAGAAAGCCAATGCCAATAATCTTCTAATCATCTGATTTACCTCGAGAGTCTACCTGCCAATTATGACACCCAACTTGTGTTGTTTACTCATCAGATGTTAACAATATAGGAGATAGTATAAGACAAATCAAATCAAGACCGTCGTGGTGTCTGGTGAGAGTCCGGTGAGCCGAAGCTTCGTCCGCAGCTCTAGAAATCTAATAATAAAATGAAAAAGTGTTACCCATAACCCGTCTTTGGCGGGCTATTCCGAGACCCAGAGGACTTCCATCAGGCAATTTTCCCACACCGAGAGAATAGAAATAGATATTGATATTCTTAAGGTAATCTGCTGGTAAGTGGGCTAATACACACTGCATTAGCATGCAAATTGATAACTACCAAGCAATTGGAAGATATCTTTTTCTGTAGGGAAAAAACTCTAGCGTATAGAAACCACTTAAAGCACTGATGAAGTAGAGGAATCGTGCTTTTTTTGTGTGCATATTCTACCATACACACATATTGCAATCAACCTGCTTCGAATGTCATATACCACTTTTTTTCTCAAAACTGCCTTGAAACTCATAGGGTGGAGAGATTTTCAGGGTTACCACTTGCATGAATTGCATAATTGAGTAAAGTCAAACACTTCTTACTAATATTCATTATCGGATCCTCAGCTTATAAAACTTTGAAAATAGCATCCCTTGTAGCATAAATGATGAAAATACGTAGAGTATTTAGAGACATAGACTTCCGTGCATCCAATACTTCAGCAGCTCTGTAACCAAAAGTATACCACAACTGCATTATGTTAAAATAAACATAATCTGTGATTTTTGATTTCATGTGATGACTTCTTCGGAATTTCTAGCCATAGAAAGAGGTTTGGAGCTGTCATCCGGAAAATATCCTTTGCTTGGAAAATTTGAGCATTGGTAAAGGTTTATCATATGAATATTCGATGTTAGTATTTGTTATTGCAAAAAAAACCAAAAGTATACCAAATCTGCCTCACGTTCAAATCAATTTACCCTGTGAATTCCGTTTCGATCCGATCACTGCATTTTGAGGTACAAAAGAATTTAAGAAAAAAAAAAAAGAATTTGCGATTTGCAAAACTTTTTTTTTTATTGTCACTGAAAGATCATCACCATTTGAAAATTTAATGATAACATCGCATAGTAAAGAAATATTAAAATATTACAAAACTTGCCACAGCTGGGAGCCCCATCATGATTTTTCACATAAATTCTTGCGAAATTCAAATTACCACAATAGCTACGTCCTTATTACTTTGCTGGGTGAATTTAAATGATTCATTAGTAAAGACGTTCTGAAAAAATTACAGGCATTACTGATATCTTTTCTGTATATTTTTCTGAAGCTTCTATTTTATTTTCTTATTAATAATAAAATCATGTGCACATGACAATCGGCTATAATATTAAGCGAAAGCAAGTGTACAATAAGTAGTCGTCGATTTAAAGCCTATAAAACACGAATTTTTTTTTCAAATTTATTCAATAAAACCCACGCTGGGCGCTAAGTGTTGGAAACGATTTTCAAACAATAAAACAGATGTTGAAGATGTTTTGGATATTCGAAAGCTTCCGTAATTGGCGTATTAGCTGACATTGTCATTATTTGTAACGAAAGAACATAGATCTTGAGTAAAATCTCTTTTTTTATATTAGTTCTAGTATCCTCAGTATTTGAATTGTTTTTACCCTGCTTAGAAGCTATATCTAAAGAGGTCATTTATGTGATTCTATATTCTTTACTCTGTTGTCAATCATCGAAATTTTATTATGATTTCTGTGAAATATTTTCGATTTATCTAGAGATATGCTCTCTTCAAACTTCGAAGAGGGCTTATTCATAGCCCAAACTCGTGAATGCAATTCAAGCGACTTCATTCGAAACACGCTCGAAATCTGAAATCGGCTCAGACAGTATTTCTGGTCGTAATTTTCAACAAAATATCCGAATAAAATGCCCACGTGCTACGATACCATTTAACTAGCTATGTTTCCCTAGCAACTTATTACACCCCGAACTCTAGCACGATCTGATATCACTTTTCTTTCATTGGTTCGAATATCGGTATTCGCGTTATTTTTTCTCTCGCAAAGTAATTTGCAATTGATACTACCCTGGCCGTCATTTATTTCAATCAGAATCTACACAGCAAGCAAAGTCGTCACTCACTTCGTAGTCCTTGCTCGAAATACGAACAAAGAAAAAATCGCCAATTTTCGAAAGAAAAAGGAACAACTCCCACATTACTTGGCCGCTCAACGAAATGACATCCTATGGAAACTCAGCACAATTACAGGTAGGATAGCGCTCGGAGAAATTCGTTCCCGGAAATCATTTGGGGAAAATTCGACTTAGAGCGATGTCGTTATCATAGTCGATGTCGTTGCAGTCTTTCGGCTACTTCCTGGAGATCATCATCGATTTTCGCTTAAGGAAACCTGCTGATACGTTGGGTGTGTGCTTGACTATATGACCGATACAAACGAACAAAATGGAATCGAACGAACGTAAGAATGAAAACCACTGGCATGGAACTGAACAGGATATTGTAAAGCTATCAAGGTTTATACAGATATTCTGTTGAATATTAATGGAAATTCTCTTCAACGATTTCCTTAAGTATCTCTTTTATTGTAGAGACATGTCCATTCTTGTGAAATGTCTTGGAAACGGTCTTCGAAATAGTCACCTTAATTTACGGCTTAATGACAGCAGAACGAAACAGAGAAACTATATTAACAAACTAGGATGGGGAAAGTAATTATTAATAGTTGGGCTATTTTCTCATTAACGACGACTGTCTTACGACTGGCGTAATGACTATGATAATCAGTTCTTATCGCTTGAAGGTTTTTTTTGCTATCTTAATATGAATCCTTTTGTTCAGAAGCTGCGAAAAGTTTTTTTGATTGAACCAATTTGGTATCTCCACGTGTAACTGATTGACAGGCAAAAGCATGATGGGCTCAATAACGATTTTGTCTTGATGCTCAAGGATAGAGTGTGTGGATTGGTGAAGACAAGATGATAGTATGAACAGTAATCGACAGCTATTATATTAAGGTAAAGATGTTTTCCTTCGCTACAAAGTTCGCTTAAATTTAGAAATAACTCATGTACTAAATCGCAAATTTTAGGCTCGATTGACGAAATTCGTGAGTTCAATGAACACTTTTGAAAGCAATATTTGTTTTTACTTTGTTCTATATTAGAATGATATTTTTTTGATTAACATTTGGTAAGGATGAATGATTATTCACGATTTGATAAAAATAGTCCTTTAATAATCTTGCATGAAACCTATAAACTTTTGAACGACAGAAAGTAGATTGTAAAATTACTTGGTTTTCAGTCACTATAAAAACTCAGAATATTCGCGCAATTTTACAATATACAACCATCGGATGCAAAGTGCAAATCATTAGTCAAAAAAACCAGCCGCATGATGCATTTGAGTTACATGACGGTATTCAGCTAGTTGACCGGTCAACTGGAACGCTAAAAAAATTAAATGTTTAACTGCCTAATTTAAAATATATCATTCGATTAAATACAGCGAAATTTATTCTGCCCTTGCTGCAGAGTTGCCTGAGCGCTCATTAATACGCCCTGAAAATTTCGAGATTATCCAATGTTTCTGTAAAAATTATGAAAAATCGGAATCCGAACAATAATCCTTGCCTACTTTGAGGCTCACACCGCTCACATAGAGTTCAGAATTTCCGATTTTTTTTCACCAACAAGCACAAAACATGATGTGCTTTCATGTGAAATACTGATTTTTTCCTACAAAAAAATTCTTCGCATATAAATATGAGAGTACATTTCATTAAAAGGCGGAGCTGCCTTAGAGTTAGAGATATCTGAATTAGCTAGTCCAACCACCTTCCAGTCATGGTAACGTGTGAAGCTCTTCGCCATCGTTATTACAATACGAACGCGTACAGCTATACAGTTATAAAGATATCTCAGCAAAAATTTCAATACAACAAAATTTACATTCATCAATATTAGGTCACCAAATGATATTGATCAGTCCATTACTTCTTTCGTTGACTATTTTCAAAAGGCGTCTAATTGCTGCTATTGCCGTGATCGAATCGTTCGATGTTTCAAAGAATACCAGCTTGTATAAGAACACTTATTAAACTTTGTAATATTTGTAGGAGAAACTAAATTAGATACCGATATCCATTTTACAAAAATCAATTGCGAATGTTAAACTTTGAGATACAAAAAGACATCTGTCTACTTTTTTAAAAGGTGCTAAATCTTTTTGGAATGTTACAAAAATAATCGAAAGAAAAAATTCCTTGATTTCGAGTTTGACGCATCGAAATATCACTTATGTCATTCCAAAATATAAAGCAAATGCTCTTGCGGCCATTTGCTTCGCACTTCTGATCCTTTAATCGAAAGTATTGTTAACATTTCAATGCAGGAAATAACAGTACCCAAAGACATAATTCTTCCCGATGTTCTTACTTCCAGGTCTTTCTTAAATAACATTTTGATTTCACTCAAAAGCAAAACATCTTATGGAGCTGACAATGTAAAAAAATTGCCAAAAAGTCTATTGAAATATTAACTTGAATAAAGAACGAATGCCTTGAACTTTCATATTTTCCGAAGGCTTGAAAGGCAAGAAAAATAATCCTTTTCCTTAGACTAGATAAACTTAAGGACAAACCAGAAAGCTAGCGGACGATAAGTCTCCTTAGCTTTCTTGAAAAAGTGCTGAAAAAATCATCAAGTCTAAACTAGGAGCGGTTATAAACTGTAACAGCACTATACTTAATGAATAGTTTGGGCTCAGGAAACACCACTTCACAGCCCACTATATTCTTAGTATACGGAACCATATTTACTCTAGTTTAAGTAACAAAATTTTCACGGCCTAAGTTTTACTAGACATTGTAAAAGCTTTCAACACTGTTTGGCATGATGGTGCAATCCACAAGCTAAATGAATTCAAATTTCCAGTGCACCTAATAAAAATAAGCCAAAGCTTTCTAAATCAAAGATCTTTTGCGGTACACTTGGGAAAATCCAAATCATCATTTCGTAATATACCTCCTGCAGTTTCCCAAGGTTCTCTTCTGGGCCCTGTTTTATTTAATTTATACTTATCAGACTTCCCACCTCTCGAAGGAGATTGACAGATGGCTATGTTGGCTGACGATATTTCATTGTTTGTTTCTAATGCATCTCCAAATGCAATCATTCCCTGTATGCATCGCCGAATACTGTAACCGAATTCTATTCTGCGAGTAGGTGGAAATTACGAATCAATGCTAAAAAGTCGCAAGCTGTTTACTTTACTCGGAAAAGAGCAAATAGACATTTATCTGAAATAATGCTATTTATATCGTCTGTTAACATTATATGGGCTACATTTTGGACGAAAAACTGACTTTGAACCTGCATATTTGATCCTTAATCAATAAAATCGATGTACTTATCCGAGTTGTATACTATTTGTAAATAAACAGTTGAAATTAAATCTGAGCAATAAATTGTTACTTTTCAAATCCATTTTTCAACTAATAATTCACTATGCTGCCCCAGTTTGGTGCAATTTTGCTTAGAGTTAGTTAGCAGAAGTGCAAAAGTCACAAAACAAAGTTTTAAAATTAATTCTAAGTCTTCCATGGCACTTTTCAACTCGGCAACTTCATGCCTTATCTCAAATTGGAATAGTCTCCACTTCTCTAGCTAAACTCAAAACTATCTAAAAATGTCGTATCAGCGAAAATAAATGAATTATCGGAATGTGTGCAATCTAGGCTAAGATTGAGTTAAGGCTACGTATTTTAGTCAGATCGATTTAAGAAAATAGCCATATGGAGGTTTATTTGCAATTTTTTCCTCTAAAACTATCAAATACATTATTCTCGAATCCTTATTTACATTATAAATATTTTAAATTACAATAGTTAAGAGGTATTTAAACTCCAATATCTAGAATTCCTGTAAAACGTTGTTTCGGAATCGTAAATAAAATAATCTTGAATCTCGATCATTGGTGTTCAAATCTCTGTATCAAAAATGTGAATATTTCATTCAAATGTAAATCACTGATGTAATACTCTTTTGTACACTTAATAACGAACACTTATTAACGCACCAATCTCTATTTTTCATTCGAATACCTTCTGTTAAAATTTCCTAATTTCACACTCAACCATTAGCAATACATTCCCGCTACCTATGTATTCGTTTGGTTTTCATCATCTTCACAATTTCAGCTAATGAAAAGATTGATGCAAATAAAAACCCACAATCTAGCCAGCGATAGTATGAGTTCTACAGTTTGTATACCTACTCTACTTTTTACTGAGGCGAAGAAAATCCTTTTATCAGCCTCACACTGACGCAACTCCACAGCGCGTTGTTCCTTCTGCGAACGATAGAAATGCAAATATGAGGAATACCATCTCCACCACCATTAAGTACTTCTAAATGTTTTCTTTCATTAAAAACTGTTCTATCGTAATAATTAGAGTTGAGCTTTCGGTTCACCCGCATGTCCACTGAAGAATGGAAAAAAAGTGTAGCTGGCGTAAATGAAATTGAAGTACCAACTTGTATGATGATGCGGTTTGTGAAAATAATTTTAGTGGTGGCTTGATGTGTTCACCACATCAACCGCATATGTTTTCAAAACCCTGATTTGATGAAATTTCATGCTGAATGCATATTGCGGTTAAATACTTTGGCTAAGCATTAACGTTAATTGATTTTGAGGTTTTGAAATATTTTATTAGCATATATAGTATATACTTTAATAATGCACTTTTTTGAATTTCCTGTTTTTAGCTTGATGTGAAATCAACAAGAATTCAAACCAAATAAAATTATAACGTTGCCTTCATATTGTTATAATTGCCTATAATACGTATAGAATTATAGAATTTTTGAAATTTTAACAATTGAAAAATATTGGTGTGCTGATTTCAATTATTCTTGTATATTTGGTTTAGGTATTCAATTTTTCATTCTAAAAAACATAAAAATGAAATATGTTGCGGTTTTATTTTTCGTCAAAACCATTTATTGAATAAAATCGAAAATAATAAAATCTTACGCATCACTAGATATATGTCATTACTGCAAGATTAATGATACTTTATAGACCGATAGATACATCACTGGAACCAAATCCCGTACTTTGCTGTACTGCAAAATAGAAATCACAATAGGGTGGGAGTATGCTTACGCGTTTTCATTTTGTTACTGTGAGCAAACTTATAACTGAAATGAAGCAGCTCGGTACTTTTTCAGTCTTTTTAAAATCTAAAATATTTACCTAGCACATGATTTGATCTAAAGTTCGTTGAGCTAAATTATATCTAAATTTACTGAAGTAGTTAACAATGTAACTTAATGCATTATCGCATTAAAGATACATTAAGTTTTTGGGAGCTAAGTCCATAGATAATAAGATTGATGATATGCTCGAAAAGATACACGAGAAGAATAGAAAATTTTTTGAAGCGTAGTCAGATATGTTCTTCGAAGGTCAATTGATATAAAATAAATTTGCTTCGGGATATTATCAGGCTGAGAGTGAATTTTCAGATTCATTTAATCATCAATTCCTGCAAAGACGAAGGATGCTCAAGAATAAAGATGTCATAAAATCTTTAAAGTTAATTTTATATAGATTTTTTTTTTAAATAAAGCAAGAGATTTTGTGAGACATCCTACAAAGTGAAAACCCTAATTTGGTTTCACTTGCGTAAATTTCCTTTTAAATCTCGTAGATTATAGTTAGTTCGGTCCCATATAGTTTCCTGTGAGTTGAAATCAACCTTTCGGAAATGCACTCCATACATATACTTCTAGCTACCATTTCTCTACACACTTAATCATGCATAAAAGCTCATTCCGCCCAAAACTTTTGCTTCTGGTGGCTGCGTAAAATATCAAAAATGACAACACCTTGTAGCCCAGAAATAATTTTAAGTTTGCAATACAGTTGCAGATATATACTTGCAGAAGTTGACTTAGTAAAATTATTTATATATATACTCTAGCTGGCTTAATAGGTAGAGCGCTGGACTCTTACAAAAGAGGTACAGGTTTCAAATCCCAAGCACAGCTATTTCATCAATAAAAAGCTCGCCAAGTCAGCTAGGGTAGATTGTCCGTAGGAAGATGGTTATTCCGACGGACCCTCCTCCCCACTCCAATCCACTTCCAGTCCTAGAGTATTAAGTATACACCACACATCCAGATTCAATCTTTTTTTGAAAAGCAAAATGCTACGCAAAAGATCCTGAGAAGATTTTAAGTGAAATTCTGAAATTTTCCAAATGCTACTTTTACGAGCAAAAAGTAAACATGACCAACAAAACAAGTTATTTAAGTTTTAAGAGTCACTAAGCCATTCAAACTCCTCATATAATTTGGAAGAAAAATACAAAAAGTGTGTCCTTCAATGTCAGTGGCGAGCTTGTCTCCTTGTGGATCTATTATTGAATACGTTTTAGTATATCTAATTTTGTTCAAGACAGTAAAAAAACTTCAACCATTTTACACTTGTTCAAACGAGCTATGAAAACAATATCTCAAATTCAATCACGACCAACCGAAATACATTCTAAAAAAGGTAGATATCATGATTGAACTCTAGTACTAAAAGTACCTACTCTAGTTTATTTTATGATGAGAAAATCAAATATCTCTTTCAAAGGTTCGCATGAAAAATCACCTGGTATTTTAGGGGAATTTCATCCGAATAACAAAATCACTGTCCGAGTTCAACGTCCAGAGAAAATAGATTCAAAGAAAATCAAAGATATTTATCTTATTATTTTTCCGTATCATTTTCATTTTTGTGGATTTCTGTCTTTAAAATTTGAAGCTGGCTAGATTTTCGAAGTTTTATTTTTCAGCTATACTATTTTTGTGATAAGTATTATTTTTCTTGCTTGTATTTTGTTATTTGTTTTTGTTTTATCAATTTGTAGAGCAGATTCAATTACTACCTTGTTGAATTTTCGCCTTGAGGGTTTGAAATATCACGAACAAAAATAGATGACTGCGATTGATGATTTTCTCGTGGAATTTTCAGCCAATACAAACTATTGCACCTAGTCCTTCGGTACCTCATTCTCTGTTTTGAAGCTCACTAAAATGTGAAAGTGAAATTTATATTACAAAGATGTCATTTTAAAAACTCGATCTGCATTTAAATTTAATTAACCGTAATAAAAGGTTTTATTACCATAATGAAAATGAGCGCCCAACGATGGCTGTTAAATATTTGCGGCTTCGCTAGCAACAAATACATTGGCGCATAGCTTGCTGCAATGCCTGCAGGAAGTTTTAATTTAATATTAAGTACTAATGAAAAGCAATTTTGACTCTTATTGTCATCAATAATTGAATTAACTAGGAAAAATGAGCTTAATGTTGGTTTTTTTTGCTTTATTTCAGATTTCCCGCGGTGTGCATACGGCGAGCAGGTATAACGTGATTACATTTAAATTCACTGCATTATTAAAGTACGGTAAATATGGGGTTTTGTGAATGAATTAAAACAGTATAAACTGCGTTATTAAAACTATCATATCCATTTAACTTTTTCTTGCTTTCCATGCCACTTCAAGGTTTGGGGCCACGCGAAAAGTATCACAATTTGTTGTCTAGGTTTCACTTCAAGGTCGTTGTGTTTTTCGTGCTCAATCTATTTCAAAAATATAAATTTTACCAGTCATAGATACAGGATCTTGTGAAATTTGTTCTCTGAGACCATGAAATCGTATTTGATGTAATGGACGATGCAAAACATAGCCGTCATCACGAGTTTCGCTGATTCAGTTTTTTTTGTGTCGCTTTAGATGAATTAATCTCAATGTTGAAGCCAGGATGTTCTTCGTCTACTCCCAGATTGGATATTACTAGCATAGTCGAACGGACAAACAAAAATGGACGGCTGCGTCCTTGAGCCGAGAGCGAAATTGATGAGATTCGAATTTGACTGACTAATTGTCTGCCAGATGTGCGGAATTCTCACAATACGATTGCGATTGTAATTGTTGTCGTCTTTGAGCTGAGAGTGATTTATGAGCTTTCAGTGTTTATCAACTGGTTGTTGTTTGTCCTTGAATTGCCCATTAATGAGAAATTAATCGATATTGTGTTGTTGAATGATTTTCAAGTGATTTGAGAATGACTAGTCTGAAGATGATTCCGAAAAAAACAGCATGAAGGCGGACGTGCTCCTTATTGCTGGTGATGGATGATAGAACATATGAAAACGCCAACAAAGTTTTGGGTATTGAAACTTTTACATAAAACTACTCCCTGATACGACCCATCGTTGTTTCGTATAAATGCAAAGTAGATTATCCAGGAAACCTCGGATCAACGATAAAACTCGAAAGCAAATTCGATAAAAAAATCTCGTTCTGAATATGATTTTTCGCACGTGCCACCAAATTTTTAAAATTTGAAAATAGTTTCACTTCACTTACTGCCAAAAAGTTCTTGGCTGTTCATTTGTTTGCTTCTCTGTTTAAATATTTAATAAACTTTCATATTGGGAACAGGAGAGAATTAACTTTTCAACAAAGACAGTTCTTGAGAGAACACTCAAAACATCATTTCCCATGTGACTTTTCTGAAAAGCAATAAAAAAACCAGGATGAAGAGGGAGTAGAACAGAAGCAAGCATGTTGAAGCCAATAGCAATATTGTAGTATCGTTGACAGTGTCAAGACAATGTGAGAGCTGAGCGACAGCATGTAGTCAGTGATGGCTGAGGGAACACTTGAATAGATTCGAGTGCTCGGTGAAATTGGATATTATTGACGGTGATGTTGTTCGTCCTTCTGTTACACAATTGAACGTAAAAGACTCTTTTTTGGAATGATGTCAGTGCTGGAAGATAGCATGGTTTATCATGAAATGATGTGATATGATGGCCTGTATGGCCGGGCGTGTCATGTTTCGTGAATCGAACAATTAAGTTGGGTTTGTATAGATTGTTTGTGACAATATTAACGTTAATAAGTTATACTTTTCTTGACTTTGCCATTGAATGATATGGAGGTTGGTTTTCCATGCTACAGGCGAGACAAGCTTTTAGTATGTTTGCTTAATCGTCCTTGTATCAGGGTAAATAAAGCGCCTGCTTCGGGCGGTTTATGGAAATGGATAAAAGGATTAGTGTGTAATATAAAAAGGTTGGGTAAAAGTGGCATTTCAATATTTTCAAATGTATATATTGAAAAATATTCTCAAAATGAAATGTACATATTGGAATTAAAAATCTTTTGTTCGATAGTCCAATAAAATTCAGATTTATCCATCGACGAAAATTTCATTTCTGTTCGTTTCCGAAAATTTTCTGAAACTATTTTCCCCTTCGTAGATGGAAATCTCATATACTCACTTGCTTATTTGTGAACGGGTAATAATTGTATGATCTTTTCCTCGTTTTCTTTTTTAAAGTCGCCTTTGCATTCATCTTCGGTTTCTAATAATTTGTTCCTTAATCTTAGTTTCGCTGTCACTACTGGGCCTGTATTTCGAACTGGATGGTTTTTGCCTCATTCTTTGAATGACTTTTTGTTTCATTTGCAGTTTGTGAAATGTCTTCTGAAGGCATTGTCATGTTTTGTGTCTGATTTCACGAAAATTGACTTTTCGCAGGGACATCTGCTAGATTTGTTTCGTTATGTCTTTAATGTTTTCAGGAAGGATCTTGCCAAAAGTCAAGAAACATTTTTCACGCTATTTTCATTGGTGCTCAAGTGTGTTATTGCCAAATGGCAGGTCATATTTATATGAAATTGAACTACCCTTGGGACGACAAAGTGGTGCAATGAATCCTCACATTGCGCGAAACTCCTTCACAGTTTAAATAATATTTACACGAAAAACACTTTGCCAGACAAAAACGACGCAAAAAAAGTGGCTGCATATTAATTTGCAGTTACATGCTTTGAAAATACAGTTATATGCTTGAAGTTTTTTGGTATAACCTAAAATTTTTACTCAAAAGACTTTTGTACAGCCAAAGCACACCCTAATAAAATACACAATTTTACTGACAATTCCATAAAAAAGAAAAAAAAATGCATATCGTTCACCCAGCCCATGCTAACAGTAATGCAATCGGTTGAGAATTAAATATTTTCAAATTAACCCAGTTGTCCCACACTAGCAGTTCACAACAACCAGTTTTTTCAGCCATGATCGTCGGCCATGTTTTTTTCTACTTCACAAAGCTACATTTGGGATGATCAGATTTTGGGGAGTTTTAAACAAGTTAAAATCGTAGACTTATGCGCAAACGGGCACTTCAATAAAGTATTAAACGTCAATACAATCCAACAAAATTGTCCTTTTGATTCTGGAACTATATCGGCAATTTAGCCTTTTTTCTGAAAATAATAAAAAATAGTACCAGCACGCGCAAGCTAGACTCGTTTTACAGTACATGAAAACGTACCAATTTGTACCAATTTGATCCTGATTCAAAAATAAAAACCATGAAGGCATTTTGCAACGAACTAGAGCAGAAAAAAACTAAGCAAAGATTAGCTTAAGCTGAAAGACAATAGAATAATGACTTTTCCTGGCTAATTAACAAGAAAATATTTGGAAAGTTACCTTACAATCTTAATTGATCTTAACTGAATTCCATAACTTTCAAAATTTTATCAACAATATAGAAACTATTTAGCATAATATTTTTGAACATTATATTCTTACGAAAAACATGTGAGTTTTTGAAAATTCAAGCAAAATGAATGATTTGGTGAGTCCAAAATCGCAAAATTTTATCTCAATTTCAGCAATCTGGCCATATTGGCAGTACTAGAAAAAACAGCAAAACTAATACTTTTTTTCTGAAAAACATATGTTCAGATGAATCTGGAAATTAGTTTAATATAATACTCAGCTAGAATCTATTCACCCTGATAGCTGAAATAGTCCAGAAAGAATTTCTATTAGCCTCAAAAAGTGCAGAATTGATTTTTGCACACAATGAATCATCAAATTAAATTTGCGTTCGGAACACATAGCCAACTATTTGAATTCATTCAATTTTTTCAATCTCGAATTCAAAATTTCTAGCCACAAAACTCTTTTTCTCACTGACTACGATATTAGATTATGTTTAACATATCATCTGATATTTCATTTCAATGATTTCGAGGCTAAACGAAACCTATTCAAACTTGCACATCGTATAATAAAATTCTGGAATTTCATATCATATCCACATTCGAAAACTACCAAGTCGATTTATTCAAACCACAAACGTGCCTTTTATATCTCGAATGGTTATCTTTTTAATGAAATTCCCACACAGTATCAACTCAAATCATTATTGGAAAAAGTTCATTGCGATCTCTGCTTCCGATGCGGTACCATTCGAGTTAACAATCCTCTTCTAATTCCCACAATCGATTGTTTTTTCCTCTTCAATAATCATTAATCCTCTTCGAAATGATATCAGTACCCTTTTCAAAAAAAAAACCAATTCGTTTTTCGAAAGCCGCAACTCAACATCTCACATGTCATCATATTCATAACGTATCTGAAACTCGATTATCCTTGGTATGGCAAACGGACATTGCCTCCGTTTTGACGCCAACCATTTTTATACACTCGACTAACTGCAGTGTATCGAACCGTCGTCGTCACAATACTACACACACATACACACACAATATAGCCCCAACTCCCAGTAGAGCTTCCTGCTTCCTGGCATCCCGGTTCATCCTCGAACAGTCTTCTACTTCCTGGAAATGCTGTGTTGTTCCAAAAGATTGCCATGACCATTATTTATCATAGATATGAAGGCGCATTATACCTCCTCGAGAGAAAAATGAAAGACAAACTGTCGGCAGGCACAATGGGAACATTGAGGACTTGAGGTCCTGCAGATGTCTCGTATTTACGAACGAAAAAAAAATTTCTGCAAACGGCTAACGTCAGCGATTTACGGATCTTAGACGAAGATCTGCACTTTAAGCCACTACATCGTCATCGGCTCGAAGAGTTTAAGATATTTCCGGATAGCCGTTCCATTTCTCGGCCTATAGCTGACCGATAGTTACCGACAGTGTGGACAAAATGAGCTCGAAAAATTTCCACTTTCGAGTTATTTTCCCGGAGACATAGCTTCGTCAGCTAAGCATCGACTTAATACGGTTCGGCGAAGAAATAAAGTCCGGATAAGCAAGCGATATTGGCAGAGTGTCGTGAGTGGGGTGATAAAACAATACGGTGCGGAAGCGTCAAGATGAAACTTGACTCGAATTTTCGCAATATCGCAACAATGCTGGGCAAGAAAAATATGCTCTTGTACTTAATCACTTGTTTACTATGTCGTTCGTTAAGTAGATGGAAGCGATTTCAGGAATTTTTTTAGTTGTAAAACTGGAGATGCTATCTCCTTTCATGCAAACGAATGTACATAGTTCTTGACCGAAGCAAGTGACGGCATTGTGTATTGAACGCACACATACAGCCAAATGTCGTACGGCTCGGCCTGCCTCGAGTCTGACTTGCAATAAAATTATAATTTTTATGTGTTCTCTTAAGTAAAGTGATTCGAGAACACCAGCAGCTTTTGTCTGGCTGCTAGTGGCCGAATCGGGAGCCTGGCGAAACCGTTAAATATTTCGTACAAGATTTTTCTTGTCGCCGGGGAATCCGTTCAAGGCACTCTCAATATAGAATCATAATTTATGAGCACCCATAGTTATCTCGTCCTTCGTAAATTTTATGCCACAATAAATAAAATGTCTTTTCCGGATAAGATCTCTGGGGATGTAAACTTTCTTTAGTGCCAACGGACTGCCAAGCTACGATTGTCCATAAAGAAATGTAATTAATGAGTTTCCTCATCCGAGAGTCATCACTCTTAGAAATTTCATATAATGTTTGCTGGATTGCAACAAATCAGGTTGAATGAAGTCATTTTTGATGACATCATTTAGTAACCCATGTAACCCATTACAAGGCTTTGCAAGCAAAATAGATAGTAATTAAAGTCTTGTACCCGTCGATCTTACGGATTCTAAATCCAATATTTGAAGTACGAGTACAAAAATTCAAATCCGATATCAGTTTGGAGAGTTTCGATCGTCGGCTTAAATCTATAAATCAATTTCAAGGCCAATGTCAATGATACACGCACACTTCAAGTACGTCAAGAGAATATTCAATGAAGCTATAAAGCCATCATATCATCATTGTTCATTGGAATCAATGGCTCTTATTGATGTGGTGAGCATTTCCATGGAAGTAAAGGATGATTTATTATGATGCTAATGAGGACTACGAAAAAAATTGGTTTTCGATTTATCACTGAGAGAAAGGATGAAAAAAGAATCTAATTCAAGGATATAAGTGGAATTTATTTTTCAATTTTAAATGCTTCATCTTATTTTATAAGATAGATTCATTTGCAGTTTTTGAGATCTGAATATCTGTAAGCTGAAGTATATTAAGACTCAGTTCTATTGCATGAATTCATGTAAGTTTTTGGGTGCATGAAAATCACGGAAAGAAATTTCGAAATTCATTTTCAGAATCGTAGCAGCTTTCTTGTAATTTTTATAGAGCTTGGTCAACTTTAAATGTGATATGAAAGGAGAACGAACTGTTGTTTGTTTGTAGAGAATATAAAGAGTTTTTGTCAATTTTTCTTTGAACTTTTTTGAATTTTTTTTTTACAATATTACAATATCAACATAACTCAGTTCAAAGGCAATGATATGGAAAAATCAATTTAACCGAACAATCGAGCATCATAATCGTAAAAAATCTAATGGTTTTAAGTTCCGAAAATTTAAGGTGCATCAACAGGAAAGCGGAATGCTGCTACTAAGATTTTATTTATCAATTATATATTTATTTAACAATTTATTTGAACAGGCTTATCTGCCCAGTTACAAAAATAGAAATATTGAAAAAGACACATAAAAGATTAAAAAAATTAACAACTTAATGAAAATATTGAGTATATACATATTTCAAACTTCAGCAAATTAAAGCAATGAACAAGTAAACATTCAAGAAAGTGCGATAATGATAAAACAATCAAGGAGCTTTGAGAATTGAATCTTTCATTTGAGACTTAAATTGGGAGAACGGTAGCGGAAAAGGACCAAACTGAGGATTGCTGTGTTTCCTGGGAGTACGCACTAACGGCGAGTTGAAATAAACTTCAGATCGCGTGGATGGAACGGAAAATATTAATAAAGATCTTTCTGATCGATTGACGTTACGTAAGGACAACTTATAGCCAAGATCGGAGATAATACTCTAGGATGCTACGAACAAGTGAAAAAAAACAGATGGAAAGAAGTAGAGATGCTAGTAAAAGGAGCAGAGCATCTAAAGATGAAACTGGACAAACGAGAGGCCTTAGCGGCTATACAGAGGTGGCGCAAATGACGTGAACCATATTTGATATTTGTCAACTAAACAGCTGCAGTATACGAACAGACAAGCAATGGAGCCAATAAAGTCCAAATTAAGATTTCCATCACTCAAATTCATTTTTTTTATTTAGTAATAAAGTGATTCGAAAACAAAATTGGATGATTAATTTTGCGCCACACAATATACGCAATGTGCTGGTCAAATTTGAGCCTCAGGTCAAAGAACACATCAAGGTCTTTAAAACTACCTACAGATAATAATAGAATATCCGTACAGAGCTTAGGATTATATTAAGCATAGGTATATATTAAATACGAATAAGACATTTGATGGCATTTGGATATGTTCAAAGTAGGTGAATTTTCAGAGCACCAGTCGCACAGAATACAAAAGTCATTTTGGAGGCAGAGGCAGTCATCGGTAGATTCAATTAATTTGGAAACCTTGATGTCGTTGGCAAACGAGAAGCAGGGAGAACGAATAAAGGAAGGAAGATCTTTTATAAAGACTAGGAATAGTAAACACCGAGAATGGAGCCCTGAGGCGCTCCGGAGAGTGGACAAAAAGAGGAAAAGGTGGAAGAATGCACAGTTAATGCACAATTATGGCCAGAGACAAAGGATGAAAACCAAAACAAAAGAAGACTAGACGCCCCGTAGCTTTGAATCTTTGCAAGAAGAGTTCTATGATCAAGAGCATCAAAAGCTTTTGGGAAGTCCGTATATACCACATCCACTTGCTTCCGTTGGTCTAAAGCAGAAGCAGCCAAGTTAGTAAACGATATAAGATTAGAGATGGGAGATTTACCTTCGATGAAACCATGCTGTTCAGGAGCAAGGAAAGGGTGGAGAAGAGAAGTCCAGAAGAGATCCGTGAACAGCAACTTACACACCTCCGCCATCGTTTTTAATTAATGTAGCTCGATCACGATCACTGTGTGAAAAGGTAAAAACTTCGCCAGTTAACCATGTTTCGATTAAACAGATGATATGGTCAGAAGAAAGAGTAGAGGAGCGATTCTGCGTGCTAATCTTAGTCCTAAGTCCACAAACGTTCTGATAGTATACATGGATTGAATCGAGTTTATTAATTACGAAAGTTCTATGATGTTTTAGAGCGACTTCTTCTACGAGGCCTCGGAATCAAATCCTTTATTAAGGTGCCGGTGGCCGAAAGTCTTTCCGGAAATCTTTATTGAAACCAGGAGAACTAGTGATCCGGAACGAAGCGATGGTTATTCTAGGCCGCAATGATCCACTTCAAATTGGATGGATATTGATTGAATCAACCACAAAATCAGATCCTGAAGTGCATTCATCTTGAGATTTTCAAATGTGCCCTGGTATAATTGTCGAATTGCTGAAGTAAGGTTAGGCAGCAGATATGAAATTGGGATATTTGAATGTTATATAAAAAAGGCTAATATTTTGCCTTCACACTTCGGTCAACGGAGCCGCGCCAATTTTTAATAATATGTGTAATCATTCACATTTATTGTTCTTTTTCCATATGACCGGCAAACGTTTGATGATTACAGTTTTATATTGGTAGAATATTCTTAGTCTTGTAGCACTCTTTTTAATTACATTTTCTTTTTCAAAATAATATGGTTTGGTAGCTTTCCATCTTTGCTTACTGTAACTTTTCCGACAAAACTTTCACTGGGTAGCTGGCCACAAAGACCCCGACTGCACATGCGTTAAACTAATCTTCTAGAATATCGTCTCTATAAATTGATCTTTTATCCGTATCGGCTCCATATTTCTGCTGGAAAAAGATTTTAGATTACAGCAATTGTTACTTTTTCACTAAGCTCAACATGAGCTGTATAAAATTTGCCGTCCGATACAATAAAAAAGAAGAATTACTTTTAATCTATTTTTCTGGCATTTCCTTGAATTAGCTTCGCTTCTTCATCATTTTACTTCAAAAGGGAAAATGAGACATGTTTTCTATTTGTGCATTTAAGTCGGTAATTTTCTTTTCTAAACATAAGATCTCATGCACATCGCCGATGAATTGGAACGTAAATTTTGCGAATTTACTAATTCGTATACAAAAGGATTAATTTATACTCTGCATTCGTTTTAAGCATGTTCATTTTCAGTTAATAAGTCACTAATGATTTCACTTGATCATTAGAGGGCGTACAAGTACAGTGTATAATGATCTAATGGCCAACAAGTTTTTAAACTCCTTGATTCGTCGTTTAATAAAGCCGAGCTGCTTATTCCCATGGGAAAATTTTTTGTCGTAGTGCAAGGTGAAACGAAGTTTCCCATCCAAGACAACACCGAGATCGACACGAGTTAAATCGATCTATAATCATCGCTTCATTATCATCGTTTAAATTAAGGGACGTTGTTTGAGCCGAAAATGTGAAAAATCCTCCAAACAGATGAAGGAACCATCATCAAATTTAACATTTAAGCCACGAATATTTTGCATTCCATTCAAATTACATTTCAAAGCTTTCCGAAAATATCTCAGCTTCCACGTTGACATTGTTCCCACATTTTCTCCGTTCCATTAAGCTAATCGATTTTTCCTAATAATTTTTCTACAATTTGTGAGCATTATAGCTCGAACCCATAATAAATATTCGTTAAATTATTGCTGTCTATTAATTTTCTATTTAAAAAAAACTATTGTATACACGTGTTTTGAAATTGAACTCACAACAAATCCATTCAAAAAAATCGTATTTATTTAGGGATTTTCCACTGTTTGAATTCAACACGAGCCATTGCACAAAGTATATAATCAGATCCTTTAAATAATCGTAAATAAATTGAATGTAATACATTCATCTAGTCGATCCATAGCCGTTTTGGTTATTTTGATGACCATCCATCAGTTCGAAACTTTTTAATTAGTTTTTCTTTCTCTTCCTATGAAATTTTAATTATGTTCCTTTCACTCTCTAAATTCGGTCTGTTTTCTGTGTTTAGATTGGCCAGGGGCAATGAGAATAAGTCTAAAGTATAATAAAGCTGAAAATAATTGCTTGTAATGTGAGGCACAAAATCATAATAACTAATTAAAATCTCCTTTTGCACATTAATCTGTTTAATATTCAAAGCATCTTTGGGATTTCCCGGCGGCAGTATCGACAATTCAAGTGAGAAATTTTTGGAATTTTCACATCTCGGTCTGTGGCTGGCCGTGAAAACATTGGAAACACGTGGCCTCAAATAAAAACTCTGACTGAACCAAGTATGAATATTGAAAAGATTATAAAGGAATCGCGTCTACGAGTAATTAAATAATTGCTAACGACCTCCAATGCTCGTAAATCAAATTCGAAGCTTACTTGGAAATTATTTCTAATGCGATTTAAATCAAAAGATTGCTACGCTTGTACCTTTATTATTCGGCCTATCAATTAAATACGAGACGTGTTTTTTCGTACTAAATTGAAAATTAACGAAATAAACAGCTCTTCCAATGATTTACTCATAGTAATCCTTTTATTTGAGTATTTCGAGAACAAATTCATTCTGATACTCTTCATGGCTCACTGAAAGTGAGAAAACTGGAGTTAATTTTCAGACTAACAAGTTTTTTTGTTTCTTTTCGATTCTAAAACCAGTGAAATGTTATCCCAAGCATTTTTGTACACACTGATAACTCATAAAAACAGAAAATTCAAGTAAAAACTAACCGTTCAGATTAAAAAATGGTATTAATTCTTCCAAATGGTATTAATTCTTCCAAACTGGGTGTAAAAATTGTGACTAAATAGCCAGAGTCATAATACGACTATACGCTAAACAACTCAAATTGTTTCAAAATAAGCTTTCAAAAAAGGCTGCCAATCAACTGGAAGATGCTTTGCAAGTTAACGTTGTGAATGATGCCGGAGCCAGTCAGAAATAATAGCATTTTGCCCAAAAATATTCACAAGTCTGGAAGTTAGCGACGAAAATCTTGAAGAAACGGGTCGATATAAGACTACTTCTAACCACAGATTTGAAGCTAAAATCCATGGAAACAACAAAAGCTAAACAAAGCACAGCAACTTAGCACCAACATCAAACATTTTAAACCTCAAATTATTTAAATCAACGGCATTTAATCCATTTTAAACGTCATCAGCTATGCGAACGGCAAACGTCTGTACAAAATTACAACATTATTTTTGTTTTTCTTGTTTTTACAGTGATTTTGGAAGAAGTTTGAGACACTTGGCAGTGATTAATATTCACCCAATATATCAGTGGATAAAGTGTCACGAAATTGGACGTTCTGTTCGCGATTTGTGAGATAAGATCGAGCACAGTCAATAAGCTTATAAGAAAATTCAAGAAGATGCAATTTACATATAAGAATATCATAATCCAGCTTGTCGAAAGCCTTCGTGAGGTCGGTGTAAATGTAGTCAACTTGTTAAACTTCTTCGATCGCAGCCAACACTAGATTCGTAAGTTCTAAAAGATTAGTGGTGGTGGATTTACCTTAAATAAAGCCATGGTGGCAAGGCAAGATTAATGGCTTAGAGTGGAAAGATGAAACCTCGGCAGCTATAACTTCTAAAAGCTTGGCGACGTATGATAACTTGGCGATTAGTCTATAGTTTACACAACTTTTCTGCTGTATTTTTTTGTGAAATGGAGTTAAAGACGAATATTTTCACAAGTTTGG
Organism: Nemotelus pantherinus; assembly: GCA_963978885.1. NCBI lineage: Eukaryota > Metazoa > Arthropoda > Insecta > Diptera > Stratiomyidae > Nemotelus > Nemotelus pantherinus. The sequence goes on from OZ022266.1 coordinate 10,151,893, forward strand.
AAAAATACCAGAAGAAATAGATAACTTAAAAAGATGATATATGCCTTAAAATAGTGACAATGTCGATGTATAGGTTTTTTATTTTCAACGTCATTTTACAAGTCTATTAAGTAATTGAAATTAGTTATGTCGAAGTCGCAGAGAAGTCTTCCAAACGCAGATTGGAAGTAATCCGCATACAAGTTACTAATTATCTCCGAGCTATTAATGACCATGCCGTCAGAGATAATAGAGCTGGGCTATCCAACATGATACTTTGTTGAATTTACAAAGCTCCAAAAACATTTAAGATGGCTTATGAAAGACTGCCTTATTACCTACATATAGTCTTTGATCTTTGGATATTCGAACTTGTGCAGCAGTTTATCAGTAGTTCTGTTCGCGTACCTGAATCTGTTATAATATATTAAAATAGATTGGCAGCAAGCCGTTTTTGTACTCTTGTTGCAAGCCAAATTTTGCCACAAAAAGAAGCCAGCTGCAAAAATATGTTGCTGCTGCAATACGCGAACAGCGCTAGTATAGAACTGTAAGAATGTTGCCGAACGAATCACAGACTCATTCGGAGCTGGCAAACGGTTGGTCACTAAACTTTCACATAAAAATTCAGTTCCGGAGAGTGAATTCTTTCACTAGATCTCATCCACTTTAGTGCAAACCTTCTACTTTCCTCTTATCTGATGATCTATTTGCGTTTCATTAGTCTAAATTTTTATTTTACTGCTCTTGTGTGATGAGAGCACTTGAGTCGGCTTTCAAACGTTATCATGTTTTTCAAAGACTACTAAAAACTGCTAATCCTATTATAAACGATACAAGCAACTTAAAGAACATATCGTGCAAAGAGACAGATATCGATAGAATTATATTTAATTGATTATTCCAGAAAACTTGGATTTTGGAGAATTTTATGTATTTGTTTTAAATTACTCTACACACCAGGCCACGTTGACCAGGATACAATGTCGGAACGCGATTCATCTGTTTTATAAATTGTATCCATGGTTTTTTCGCAGTCAGTTTCGATCCTTAGGATTCAGCGCCACAATTCAAAAATTCGTACAAAAATGATGCAAATGCCCTAATATAGTAACATTAATGATAACTAGAGCAATTTTTCGATTGCTATATTTTTTAATCCACATCAAACTTAGTGCAAATTTATTTAGAAATTATAAATTTATCATCATATTTCATGACATGCCGTCAGCTTTTTCCTGACTTAGAAATATTAGTTAATTGGTGTTGTATAATATTTGCAATTTAAAAAAATCAATTTCCAACTCAATAATTATTCAATTATCAACGGATGGCATGTTTCAAGGTTGTTATTCCGAGCAGATAAGCCTTTGTAATTTCACGAACGAATTATGCATCTCTTCCATTGAAAACTCGTCTGTATACATTATCTTATTTCACGAAATCTAAATGTTTCTCATTAAAGGTCGATCTGTCATCAGATATGAGTTTCAATTCTTTGTCATTTCAAATATCCTTTCAAGTTATACTCAGTTATCCATGAAATGTAAAATGGATTAAACATTTTTATTTTCAAATATACGTTCATATTTAAATGTCAATTGCATTTACAATCAGAAAAGGTTGATTTGATCGTTTTCCTCATGAATTAATATGGTAAAAATAACTCACTCTAGTATCTGTTATTCTGACATCGCATACAAGCTTCACATCAAAGCTTATAATGAAATTTTCCCAAAACTAATTTGAATCTAGCTTAAAGCAATAATAATAAACCGATTTGTTCGAATAGCAATCTTTTTTTGCCACACTATTCCAATTAAATCGTATATTAATTCAATCAGCTCAGATTCGGTTTTGTGGCTAATTCACTGATTGAGCCACCTGCGTCGCGATTAACATAATACACCAAATTTATTCTGCTCTTTTTTCAAAGCAATTTTCCATCAAATGCAGCAAAACGGAAATAATTAATGCACTCTTTTATTTTCGAATTTTGTGTGAATTCAATTGGAATCCCGAAATGGCTTCCGGTCACTTGTGGTTTGACTCGTGGCCGCCATAGTCATAAACGACTGCAGTGATTCCGAGCCAGATTACAACAATGTCGACATTTATACGCATATCGTGGTGGAGCACAACACTATGCTACCATAATTCTGCCATTATTCAATCCTTAAACAGTCATATTTCAAAGTAATTCGTTGAATATCAAAACTTTGTTGGCACAGATAAAGTACTAAATAGAGGCAATGGAGCAACACAGAATGTGAGCAGCGAGTAAGGCTTACCTAAGATCAGGCCTGGCACTCTGAAAAGTAGAGTGCGCCTCTATTTTCTCTTATCGATGGCCAAGGCAAAAGCAAGTCAAGGTCTGATAACTATTGCGAAAACGTGTTGGCTGGAAAAGCGACCGCATGAGCTGAAAAAGGACAAGGACAGCCAGAAAACATCCGGTACCGGAGATAAACTCATCGAAGAAACTGAGGGAAATCAAACGCGCGGAAGAATCGACCTAATTCGAGTCGGGCGAACGAAGGGGGCTTAACAATTCTGAAAAATGCATAAGGTCCTTTTGCGAAACCAAAGAATGCCGAACATTCGTTTCGAGCATCTTGGCACAGTTTATAGCGATGTGGTTTACAGTTTTTGGCTGATGGCTACGATCTAGTATGCTTTTTCCATGTTCTGTTAGTGAATTGGGAAAAGGTGTATATGTAGGTACGAGTAGGTTGTTGGAATTTTATCAGCGAGATAGAAGTGCTGCCAAAGGGCAAACGCTGGACTGGGACTCTGAGCGTATCGAGTCTGGCAACAGGAATATGTGATGATGGTATTTGCTGCGTTAGTGATTTTTTTTGTTCGTGCAAAGGATTTTCTCTTTTCGACATATGGATGACTGTTGTTTCGGCTGCATCGTTTTAGGCTCGAGTTGTTATTTTTTCGCAATATATCAGGCTTTAGAATAAACTAGTTTGAGTTGGACGAAAAACAGCTTAACCCCAGAGGTGATGTATACCTTTTGTCGTTGAAGCTGATAGGAGGCTGCTTTTAAGTAGCTTAAAGTAGTTAAATATTTGGTTTTCATATAGATATTTTCATCATAAATTGGAGAAATTATTTTTAAAGTTTTTGAAACTTCTGGAAAACACTCCGATTAACCAGTGACCCTTGCCCTGATTTTAAATATGTATGATATAAATTCTAATAAAATATAGAAGTATGGAGTAAAATCAGCGCAAAAAATCAGCACAGTGAAGGAGTATAGGAAACAATTTGAAAGAGAAAGTTTTGCGAGCTTATTCTATCTTGTTGAATTTTTAATTTGTGTAAGAATTTATGTCAAATGCTATGAAAATTATTTCAATTTACCTTTCACGCTGCGAAAAATGAAATTTTATTGCAAATATACTAAAATTGTGTACTACTACAGGATGACTTCGCTTAATAAGCTTTTTTCGTTAGTGCTTGTTACAAGTTTTAAGGGTTTTCTAGATGCAAAATACAGCGCACGAATTGGCTCTTTAAACTTTTGGGGCAAGTCACATTATGTACATACAAATAATTTGGTGGGATCAAGTATGAAACGCATAGTACATAAGTTTAAACTTTTTCTTGCAGTTATCTAGTAGATCAGAGATGAATAGATATTGCCATGAAAAAATTGTCTTTTTTTGTCATGCTATTTTTGTGCATTATACTGTTAAATCTCAGCAAAAATGCAGTGATATGTTTCGGTCGCCCTAGTTTTCATAGAACTTAGTCTACCCAGATGTTTTTCTAGCGATTGCCAATAAAAGTATCATCTGCTCGACTTTTGATCTCTCTCGTTGATATTTTCTGAGTTCAATTAAGTTAGACTTACTCACTCGCTGAAACTTGGCTGAAACTTCATTTCTGGTTCGAAGTGTTTAACTAATGGCTAATCAACGGTGACTACGCAAAAAGAAATGCATTTCCTTCAGCTGCAAATATTTTTTTTCAAAAATATTTTGGTGAATAATATTTCTGTTCAGTAGTTTAACAGTGAGGGATCCAAATTTTTTTCGTATAAAACATTTTTTAAATGCGAAAAAGGAATACTATAGCTTCAAAGGCACAGTTCTTCACACGTTGGTTCGGCGAGCTTCACTAAGAACATCTAATACCTTCCATTTATTAGTTGACGTTCTTGGGTGCCCTGTGTGTGGGTCATCCGCATGGTCCCAGGTCTTTCATGAAGTCCCTGGCCAACGGATCATTGAAATATAATCTTTCGCCTGCTCATTCCAAAATCCACTTGAAGCCTTAATGAATTTGTGTGAATTTCCCGCTACATCAGCGAGTCAGTGCATGAATGAGCGTTGAAGGAGAGGCACTCAGATCATAATGATTTATTGTAGTCATACCTCAGTACACTAGGTTTGCCCAAATATTTGAATAAATATCAAAATTACTGAACGGGAATAACCGGCTATCATATGCATGCACCCAATATCTCAGCGGAAGCACTGGTACCTAAAACTCGCATATGTTGGGCTTTCGTAGAAGAATTACTCCACAGTGTTCACCATTTCTAAGCAGTATGGGTGAATATCTTCCTTTGAATACGGTACATTTCTCTACGTCGCGGAAATTCGCAAATCATATGAAATTGTTCAAAATTAACTTCTGGGTACTTTTTCTAGTTGGCAATATCTAGTTTGCATACCTTTCTTCCTAGTGATCTGTTCGATACCTTTCTTCCCCGAACTGACAACATTGCCACCGCAAAATGATTTTTTTCGCCAGATAGTCTCTGCGGTTTCATTGAATGGCATTCAGTAACCTGTTTTACAGATTCTAGAGCACATACCACACTTTGTTCTTATACTTCCTTTGAGCGTTTCGTCCGCGCTAGCTGAAGCTGCTTCTGACAGTGATTTCATTTTCTTCTTTTGTAAAGAATTGGGAGAGGGCATCCGCCACATTTAACTTTCCAGCTGACGCGGTACGCGTCTCTCCGCAGCCTAAGATTATAAGAAATGGAATCAGCAAGTTGGAAAACTTGTTAGCCATGGATAGTAACCTGTAATTTTCCATACTAATCAGGGCCCTCCATTGAAATCATACAGAAGGGTTTGTTCCGCAGAATCTGAGCCTTTATCGTATTGACTGAACTCGGCTCACTGCGTCCAAAACCCTTCCACAAAGAAGCACCATTCCGACATTCGGACAGTGTCCGAGATTTAGTTTGACATCCGAAGCTCTTAGTGCAAATTGAACTTTGCAAACGATTTTGACTCTGGCGAGATTAAATAATCACTTATAGTCCAGGGAAATTTAACATATAGCTTCGGTAAAATTAGGGGAAAGCTGGAGTTTGGTGTGAAGCTTGGTACTGGCGTGTTGAACAAAATCCCCATCGATCCGAGTCAAAGGTCGCCAAAAGTGACCTTTCCTAAATATCTCATTAGCAATCACGTCGTCAGAAAAACAATGTATGACGAATTTGTAGCTTAAAAAATTTCCGACAAAAAACATATGAGAACTTTTTCTTATAACTATAACCGTTTTTGAGATATATTGATCTAAATATTTGTAACTAACAGTATCGACTTTCTCAACGGCATGTTTATACTATCCGATGTTGATTACGACTTGGAATATTTGTGAGTTTGTTTCTCTATGTTTAAGAGGCCCATAAAAAAAACACGTAAACAAACTTATCTATCACACTCCAGGATAGATGGAAAAGTGTTTCAGGCCGGTTTCGACGGTTTGCTTCGTCCGGTTTTCATACCGCAGCAGCCGACATACGACCGTTTGTCAGTAAATTTAAAATCAACTGTTGCTGATAGCAATGTTATAGGCCAATGCTGCACTCTAAATTCCTTGATGTACATGAACATTTACGGGTAAGCTTCTCTTGAGATATTGATTTGGCTAACATTCTCCTGTATCATTTTAAGTTATCTGGGTCTTTAAATTTCATTTTACGTTTTTATTCAAGTCGATTGTTATTCTTTGTCATGTAATGTAAATTGATCTACTTTAACGATAACTGGGCATTTATTTCTTAAGTTTCAGCGAATTCGTAAAATAAAATCAAAATAAAGTGGCATATTATGAAACATTAATTAATATTTATATATTTCGATTCATGTCAAGGCCAAATACGTAAAATATTCATGATTCTTTGGCCGAATTCCATATTTCGCTTCGACAAGACCGAATACTGACTTTACTTCTTATTTAATTGTTTATTCAAATCCACTAATCCCCGTAATATAAATTCAAAATCAAATGGATATCCCATTTACGATAATTTCAAAACATCTCCAAACGATTCCTATTCAATACCCTTGCAATACAATAAAGCAACTATTCCAGTTCATTTAATCGAAAAACAAATTTCACACCCTTTCGTTTCAAACAACATCCAGTTTTGTGTGCTGGGGCCTTGAGGTGCTTAGGGAATCTAACTCTTCCAAAACAACCACAACAAAACATCCGATAATGGGGAGCAAACAATCGCTTGTAATGATATTCTCACTATTTATACGAATTTGAATTACACTCTCTCCAGGGTCCTATTATTCCATGCTTGTTCCCAACGATTCCCACAGTTCGCCCGACTACGCATTTCTCTGCTGTCGAGTCATTTTCATTTGTTCGAATATTACATAGATCGAAACATCATAAGTCCTGGGAATCGGTGTATGATGAGGAGGAAATCGAAAACGATATGACGACGATGCAAGACGACAATCCCGAATGGATCTATGGTAAAACTTTGCTCAAGCAATTATTTCATTCATTTAATAGTGCTTAGTGTGGAAGTTAATGGTAGTTTCATGAACTAAAGATATACGAGTGTAGCTAGTCTGGCCGATCAGTTTTAGTTTGGTGTAGATAGAGTTTGTGAGATAATGTTTTGAGGATGAATACCTACCTTTATGTAAACTTTGTAATTTTATAGAAATTGAGGAGGTTATTTCATGTTTTACAGCCGAAAGGCAAACAAAATCAAAAAGTTCGTCTGCTCAACGTACAATAAGTTTGCTGGTGAATTTAGTTTGAACAGTGTGTAAGACTTACCAGGAAAATATTGTTTGTGATGTTTTTGAAAACAAATAAAATTAGGTGCAGTTGGTTAAGTACACAGATCATTAACAGGTATTACCAGAAATATTAGATAGGTTTTTCTCAGGATTAGAGGTGCTTCAAATAATTTTTTATGTTCGGTTGTGTTAGACTGTTTAGCAGAGGGTTTATAAGCTTCTAAAGCTGTCCATCTTTTGCAACGGAGTCTGAAACTTTGTATGAGGCTGATTTTTCTTCTATTAATAATTGATTTTGTGAACCGATATAAGAGCTTGTTCGCAATTAAACCCTGCACTGAAAAAATAACGCTAGATAATTCATGGCACTTCTTATAAGTTTCTACTCAGCACCAAGCTCAGATCCAATTTTGGTTGAACAAGGAGAGGACCTTATTGGATAGATTTTAAAGCACAAACGTCATAAACTACGACTTGGGGACTAACCTCTAATGCTGGTTTGCGAGCACCAAATTGAACTCAACTGTTCATCTGGCACTGATGGTAGCGGTAGTTTAATGACCCTCCTGTAGTAACTACATATATATGAGTGTCAAAGTTACCCATATGGATGAAAACGATGAGATACACCCTGCAATCCCTGGACACTGGTGATCTAGTTCGTAGGTGTGGGTTTGAAGGGGTTTGATACAATTCTTAGTAATCGATTCAACTAAGAAATTGCGCATTTAATTCGCTGTATAAAATGGATTTACACTAATAACACTATATGCTTATAGTTGTGTGCACCCATTAAGAAGGATGTTAGAAGAGGTTCGTTCCGTGGGTATAATATCGGTAGCCGCATTCAAGGTTGACTCTACATTTCACAATTAGCCCAAGAGCTGAACGCCAGCCAAAGTTGTACTGAACAAGCACAGGGTAAGCACTAGCTACTCTGTTCTTGAGGAGGCACTAGCTACTTTGTTCAGTTTGTGCCCTGGAGCAGCATCAAATTAGTGGCTGCAAACCCCAGTCAAACCTCTGCTGACTTATGTGCGTTGGTAAGCAGTAAGCTTCTCCTCTGAACCATTAAAAAATTAGCTTTATGTGTCAAATGTGAAGCCACCGATGCCTGTTACTAACTTCAAACAGCAACCAGAGATCAGAGAAAGTTAGTTCCATTAAGGGGAAAGTACGAAGAGATGTTTTTTTTAAGGGCGCGTAGAGTTTACATGCTCTCATATTGATTTTTGCAGAGTACCTTATTTGTGTGAATGTTTTTATTTTGAAGACCTTAATTTTACTTAAAAGTGCAATTCTTCTAGTAACTTGTATATCACAGTATCTTTTTCATACTGCTCTGACTAAACTCACGTGTTCGCATTCTATTTTTGCTACTACCGCTATGTTATAAGATAAGCTGTTTGCATTCAGTCACCATTTTCAAAATTACTAACAAAGCATTCATTTAATTAGCACGGTGTTTGCCATACACTATTTCTCACGTATCGAAAGCTCGAGGCAATAATGAAAATAGTTGTTAGGCCTACCTGTGGCTGTCCAGTATATTTTAAATTTGTATGTATAATGTCGATAGTCCTTTGGGATATACAAATTGCATATAGGTAACTCGTGCACTCAATAGTTTATCTTCGTCATTGCTAATTAATTAAGTTCAACTAAAACGCATCACCACATTCATTGTCACTTGAAAACAAATTGGTTTTATAGGCTACATTGTGCATGTTATGATTCGTTATGGGCTTCACGTGCTCTGATGAACATTTCGCTCCATATTCTAAAATCTACGGCAATCCGGCTGCAGTGTAAACGTCCGTAGCACTAGCACAACCCTTAGCCTAAAATGGTTATGAGGATATGTGAAGCGACGACAAAGAAAAGCTGCAACAAGCCTGTGACTCAAAAATGTATACCCGAAATTCAATAGCGGGCCTATAACAGTCATTCTATTGACTTCACCATAAAAATCATCATTATTGGGGTGAGTGATTGCCTTTTTATGTCACATTACTTCCTGCTCCTTAACATAATAGAAGATGAAGTCTAGAAAGATGGTTTTCGCGAGCCGTATGAATCTTCCTTAAATCATGAAATCAAAAGGAGTGTGAGATATATGTTTAAAGTGCTCGCCTAGAAAAAAAGCGTGCATGGGACTCAGAGGATTGCCAATAAAAATATAGTGCGGAAGGAATGCTCGTTATTGCGCCATATATATTGAATAAGGGTCCCATGCGAAATGGTAGAAGCGTAACTTACTATCGATTGGTCGAGCTCTGATATATAGTGCTCGGGATGTTTTCCATGAAAATTATGTGGCTGCTTGGATTGAATACATCATAGTAGATACATAAATTAAAAGGTAATCATCACGAAAGCTTGAGTTCACATGTCAGCTTGCAATTTGTGCAACTGTAGACAAGTGGCAAGCTAAAAAATATTTTCGTACTCGATGAATAAATATTTCGACAAATATCAAGCATGAGGTCCAACAAGTATTGTTAACAAAACATTGTTGTTGCACATCTTTTAATTGGAAATACCAGAAATAGTCTTCTGAATCTCTCATCGCTGGATAATAACAATTGGTTTGTATTCATATTGAATGCGAAATTATGTGTAAAGCCAAGTTAATTTACATATAGACCTGTTGCAATGAATACTAATATGTTTTCGTAGATTAAAAAATATTAAAAAAAATTCATGAATATACTGTTGTATAATATACTCAGGACTTATAATAATCTGCAATGAGTGACAATCAAAAAAGAATGAATTTCCAAAGTATTGTAGCCAATCAAATATTAAATCAGTTATAAATAAAAGTTTATAGAAAACAATTAATTTCATCTTGTGGACACTATCGTTCGTTATCAAAAAACGGAATACAAAGATAAACAGCGATGCTCTAAAATTATTAGTATTGCTATTTGTAGCATTAAAAATATTAATTCAAGCATTTTTCAATACATCACACTTAATTTCGACACAAATAAAACAGAAGCTTCCTCAATATTGAGTTCTTCAAATTGAACGAAGTGATTTCCTTCAATTGAAGTTCGTTTTTGCCTGATAAGTGACAAATACTCGTAGATCGATGTCTTATCGCTAAGATTTAACAAAAAATTGTACGTCGTTCGAGACTAAGCAATTTCTATTGCTGATTGGAAACATATTCTGAAAGAAAAAGAGTGGATTGAGTCCATTGAAGGATAAATCTGACATATGTATATATGAAAGAAGCAGGTCTGAGTTAACTCCTGCCGAGTCAGTAGGATATCCTTTATTTTCTTTATTCAATCTGATCTTAAATTTTTTCAAAAATTATCACTCCTACTGTGTATATATTAACGCAAAATCTTATTTTTTTCTGATTCAGACTTTAATTAAATATTTCGAGGCATTTAATTAAATATTTCGAGGCAGAATGTTTTTTGATTTAATTTTTGAATGTCTGAACCATAATTATATGAGAATTCTAAAGCGCCACTGGATTTTTAGTTTTTTTTTTTTACCAACGAAGCGAAGCTTGGAAGCCAGTTTTCACTGAATTTAAACAGAAATTAAATTGCAAAATAGAAAAAAAATTTGCGGGAAAATTTTAATGGAGGAAAACTGTTTGAAAGAAGTACAACTAAACAGCGCCCCGTCTGGGTAAAGCAAATCTATTTGCGATTTTTTTTCGTATTAGTTTTAAATTAGTTTGAAAATTTATTTTTCGCTCTGAACTTTTCCTGATTTTTTATAATAAAATGAAAATAAATATAAAAAGATAATTTTTGCTGTTATGTGTTCAATAATAGAGTTTTTATGACACACGAGGCATTCGTTTTTGAACCTTCATAGGCTTGTCAATTTTGAAAAAAAATTTGAAGTAAAGTGCACGAAAATTGGGTCTTGATGAATTTTATTTGTTCTGGCAAGACAATGACCCAAAGCATACTGCGCATGATGTTCGTATATGGCTCCTTTTCAAATCTAACTAACTCTTCTCAATCGGAATACTCTGATCGATTCACTTTACAAACTTCAGCCGTTATTCACTCACCATATCTTTCTAGATTCGTGTTTCTTGTTTAAGCTTTGTTCTTGCATACCGAACCACCTTACTGTTGGGGACACACGATTACTTAATTTTTGTCAGCTGTTTTCACAAACAATTACTTAATAAAAAATCCTTACCCCGACATTTCGGTGCTCGGAAGCGTCATTTGATTTTGCTTAGACTATTGAGGACGCATAATGCTCTGGAGCTTCGTATTTTACCTCAATTCATTTCACCTTTTAAACCAGTTTTAAGCAACCAAATCGTTAAAATGAGATTGGAATTTTCCGTATATAGATTCTAAGTAATAAAATATAAAAAAATAATATGCATGTGGAAAATTCAACATAAAATAAGCTTTATATCAACTGAGCATCTAAAAAAATAGCTTTATCTCGACTCAAACTTCAGCATACATTTTCTGAAACTAAGAAAAGTTTGAAAAACAAATGAAAACAGCTGACAAAAATGTTACCTTCTTTCTCTGCATAAATAAGAAATATGACTATCAGCTCTCGGTTTCTATCAAAAAGTGCAGAAAGAACACATTTCAAGCTCATTTAAGTCCATAACTTATTTATGGTAGCTTGCGATAAAAAGTTGACTGTCTTTCATTTATAAACCATTTTATAAATACCTGTAAGTTTTTAATGCACCTGTCGGATGCCAGTTTTCGTTTCGGTGTATCTTAAGACTAAAGAAATGACATTTCTGGGACATTGTAGGTTTAGAGCACGTTTCGAATGCTTGTTAAATTTCAAATAGCTTTTCAGAATGTTCATTCACCTTTAAGCTGATAATCGATTTCTTAGAAAAATTCAAAGCAGACAATAGAAAGTTTATCGTAAGTCTTTGTGTCGATTTGCGCTTCATTTTGAAACTTCATCGCCTATTTTTCTTGTATCTTTTTTTTCTTTTGCCGTAGAGCACTTAATGACAATATCTATCTTTGGAGATTCCTGCAAAAGGAAAAAAAATCCTCTTCTATTCCATTCGTGTCTTCAATATCCACAGCTCCATCCCATCCGACGACGTACCGTTAATATTTCAACGCGCAAAGAAATTGATGTGTACTCAACGCCAGCATAAACTTGAAACCGATAATAATTATTTCGCCCCATGAATTTGAGCAGCTAGCTTGTACACATTCAATTATTCTAACTACCACCTCCTGCCATTTCCAACCGCGTCCTAGTCACTAGCTATCCTGCGCCCGTCATTTATTGCTCGTCGACGGTATCTTCGTACATTTCCAAGTCAATGCCTGCTCCGATTTTCAGCGTCTTTGTTCGCTTTTCTTCTTTTTACTATCCAACCTGTCAAATGTTTGCTTTTTTCCCTCTTGAAAAATACAATAAAACAAATTGTAGATTCGTCGTAAAGATAATGTCTGTAATATGTATTTTTGGTTGTGTATGCCCGTTATAAGTGTGTAAGTCGCAAGCGATTTTTTTTTGAGGTAGTGCTCGAAAAGAAGAGCTTAATGGCGCCGAGAAAGCACAGAAATGAAAATATCGATTACCAGCGGATGTACGTGCCAGGAATCCGAGAAGTGATGAAAATTGGAGGATCAGTTCAGTCAATGTTTTGATGTGAATCGTTATTTATCGTTGACAGCTTTATCGTAACAGACGTTTTAATAACTATGTGACTGTCGAAGATTATTGGTACTCTGCGGCATTCTCCGGGGACAGAAAGAATTCGATCAATATTGTTTGAATTTTCATTGCCAACCACATACTCGTATTTATAGCTACGCTCATATGTTTGTTTAATGACTTCTAACAATCTATGGTCATGAAAAGTTAACTTTCACGAAATTCGACCTAAAAAAGATTGGGCAAATAAAATGGAATGCCTTTCGTTTTTTTGTAGAGGTATTATTCAAAGCGGAAATTTCCGGATTAAACAGTTGTGTGGGCCTCGAAACTGAGATTCTGTGAAAGATTCGAGCTTAATTCAAACACCTCTCACAAGTCCTTGGAGTTAATGGAAAATACTGGAAAATCACAAGAAGTTTATCCCAAGAAAAATATCATCAAGAACCGTTGTCGCGGTGAAATCTTCAATGGATTCAAACGAATAATTTGTAATAAATTAGTGGTTAGTGATTATTTTGATGATGTTAGGGAGTTAGTTTGGGATTTTTAGGATGAACGATGGTGTTTACGTGTTCACTGGCTATTTTGTCGAAAGATTTTTTCTAGTTTTTCGGGTTGCGTGGAAAGTTCCTATAACTGATAAGTCCAAAGTTTACACATTTAGGTAAGTCTTCGAATCGCTAAAGTAATAGTAAGTATGACACTGGTAATAGTAAGTGGACTTTAAAGTCTGTGAAGAGCTTCGTGGGTTTCCTGAAGAAAATCTGGATGGCTTGAAAGACACGCATGGATCTAGATCTAATTTCATGCCCGAAATTAGATCAAAAGAGTAGATTGTTGTGCCGGTTGGTGGTATAAGCTGATTTTCTTATTGGTATAAGCTGATTTTCTCTGGACCGCTCAGAAATTGATAGTGGATTTGAAGTTAGGGCTTTTGCGATTTTTTTTCGCTGTTATTTCTTTATGTTTTTGAGTGCAAGAGCTATAGTTCCAATTATTTTCAGAGCTGAGGCCCTTTGTCGTAATCATATAGGCTGACAGCGTTCATTTTGTGGTCGTTAGCTAAATTGGTTGGTTCGTTGTCGTTATGTGCAGTGCTTAGCTGTATTGAGTCATCAAATGATTGATTTCGTCTTCAGTTTGGTTGTATTCCATACGTAAAGGGGAAGGTGTTGAAATTGGGATGGAAAAAGCGTTTTGCGTTGTTAATGGTTTCCGTTTTATATGTTATTCCTCTCTTTTTCGCTCCACTCTTAGATTAGAGATGACCCAGCATTAAAGTTTCCTTGCTTTATTAATTCTGTTTTAGTAGTTTGAAGCTGCGTGCCAAAGTCGGCTACTTTTGTTATCAAGTTTTATAATGCAACCTTGCCATTTCTGAAACCATTTAGCTGTTTGGTCAAGAACTGGGTAAATTTATTTTTTGTTCAGGAGCCCTGTTCTGGCTTATGGTAAAGAGTGTGAAAAGCACAAGCTAGGCTAACTTTCTAACAACCGATTTCGTGGGGAATATTGTCATAAGCAAAATTTGATGATTCTGGAGAGCTAGAATTTCACATACACTCTAAATTGTGATTTTGAACTATGGTTTCAGTCTCAGTTGGCAATTACTCCCAGCTGATGTTATCGTAGGGAATAAAGAAACTAGGATCAGAGGTCACGCAATCGAACCATAGTTGGATAAGCTAACGATCATATTCAGCATTATGTACTTGGCATCCAAGAAGTGAATTTCGTACATAAAAGTTTTGCATGGATTTTCATGCTGAATAAAATCGAAGTAGCAAAATATGACACTAAACCGCTAGTTAACGAAATATTTCAGAAACAACTGATTTTGTGATCTTCGACCAAAAACAAAGTGTTTTTTGTGCACAAAATTTCGGAATGGACTTTTCAAATAGTATTTTGGATACCAGAATAACGACGATTCTGTTGAAAAACCTTTACTTAGATTTTTCGTAGAAAACGTATAAAATGGCTGTGCAATATCTGTAGTTTTTTATGTGTTTTTCTTCGTTGTTTTCGATGTAGAGTCCATTTAATTAACGGTTTTTGGTGTAACCACAGTCACTATACCTACATTTATATTTGCTCCTTTTTTCAAGAGAAATACTTCATCCTTTTGTTCACCTCAATGTTTTTGCTGCCTTCATTAATATGAGCAGCAGAAATATAAAAATCTATTTACTATTTGATTATTTCTGGCTCAAATAAATGACTCGGAATCAAAAGTTGCTCCCTTTGTAAATTTAAAAAGTCAATATCAGGCTCATGAAATAACTTTAATTCTTTTATTTAATTTGTGCTTGTTAATTACCCACATGCTGTTGTATGAGACTCGGCGATTATGAACGAAATATGATAGTATTATCATAAAAAATAACTATTATTAATACAGGAAAATTCTCCTCATATAATTTTGTGTAGCACTCCTTTGATTCATAAATATGTATACATTTGCATTTTTTTGTTTAAGAAATTCAGTAACAAGCCACATAACTTGCTATTAACTAAATAAAAATTTATTTTAAAGACAATCCTAGCATTGAAAGAGTTTTTCTATTACAGATACTTGTGGAGCACAACGCTGCATTAAAGTGAGTACAATATATTACTTAAAATTTAAATTACAAGAAAAACTTGCTCTACCTTAATTTGTAACCCTAAACAGAATTTCACCTTTCTTCGAGTATGTTTTTTTTCCAGATTTTCGAAGAATTTTTTACGTTAATCCGATTTCCAGCAGGATCTATCATAATTCACTTTCACACACCAATGCCTATCTTCAATGCCGAAGATATATTTTAAGCAATGGCATTCTTAAGGGCTATGGAATTTTTCAAGTGCTGAGAGATTTTAACAACGAACAAAAAGTAGATTAAACTGGCGTATAGAGTCCTTCGTGTGATAAAATACAGTACAAAGTAAATGCTCTCGGGGTTTCGTTTAAATGAATACAAAGCATTGAAGAATTTAGATAAAAGTCTTTCTGGTAATAGAATTTGGGGTAGATATACCCAAAAACCATCAAGAAGAAATACCTGGCAATAGCAAATTGGATAGACTTTAAGTGGTTGATGGTTATTCCATACCAGCTGGTTTTTTAAATATGTATCAATTTGTAAATTTGTAATTTGCATTTGACGGATCAGTCCGATATATATCAGATAATTTTTAACCTTTTTCTCAACAGAAAACCCCATACTTACTTATTTAAGCAAATTCGAGATTGAGAACAGTTAATTAATATGTTTGATGAGAATCGAGCTGTGGCACATCAATAACGTCATGCTCATCTTACAAACAATATTCTTAGGTACGTTTGCAAATAGGTATATGAAAATCGGTGGTCGTAATTGATATTAACATTCTAATTACAGTTGCTCACGTTATTGAGTAGCTAATGCAATGATAACGACGTACTGAGCTCGTTTGTTGCCTGGAATGAGCGGTGCATGTTAAGGCATCTAATATCGTATCGTTTCGAACAATCACTATACATTATTACATTTTCGCATATATCCTTTCTATACCGTGCTTCAATTCATTGAGGTGATGAATCACATCAAATGAGCTCTACATACTTGCACACCAATTCACCTTAAACGAGCGACCTTAATACTTAACGTTTGTTCTGTTTGACGGCATCGTTTAATGGTAGTTGTTTTGGCTGGGTTCGGCTTCGTTTTGTCTGAATGAGAAAGAGAATCACTCGTTAGTTAAGGTAATAGACTGTGATTTGAAAAGATTTTATTTCGTGGAGCAAGTGTGAGGTAGGTAGATAAGAGATTGTATGATTAGAAGGTTCTACCTTAATTGAATGTGAAAAAGTTCAGGTGCTTCAGTAACAGTTAGTCCACAGTAACTATTTCTGGTGAAGAAAACTTTACTGATGAATTTGTTTTTGAGGTCTTGCGAAGAGAAGCTTTTATAAAAAAGTCAGTCATCAAATTTGAAAACTCAATGTTATTTTCCAAATACCACACTGGGCGCCCACTTTCTTCATACCGCAGCTGGTAGTGTGTGATGTCTAGCACCAATTTGTTTTCATGCCACTTAGTTATGAAAACAATTTGTACTGTAGCATTATACTATTCATCCGATTTGCAGGCATTTATTTTCACAAACCACAATCACAAGCTTACAAGTCATTTCCATAAATTACCAGGATGTCTAAGTACATTCTCTATCCACTTGTCTGCAAAGCAAAGTACCATGAATTTCCGCCAGTATTAGTTACGTATTTAATTAAAACAAAACAAACTGTGTACGCACGAATGCCTCGATAAACACTGTTTCTATTGGCCTCGTGAAACTCTATTTAAAATTTACAACGCAATTACGGCAAAAGCATCAAAAACGCCTCGAGTAAACTCAAACGACTCTCAGCGATTCTATTGATTTACAAGTCCAATTACTTGCAAGGTGCTCCCGACCGCAAACATCGAAATATGAAACATAGCTCGACTGTGGAAACTTTCAAGGCATTGCTAGCCTGCTCTGGGGGTGAAACCACTGCACCAGGCTAAACCAAGCTACGTTACGCTGCCGTGCCACCTATTAACAAGCAACAACATTCTCAAATAAGCCACCTACAATAATTTCTGCCTGCGAGAAAGTTGAAATGTTTTATTGGACTTGAGGTTCGTCGGGGATGTTATAAATAGAGATGTTACATCCTCGTCCTGTCGCTCGATGTGTGGAAACATTCGTATTTCAGCAGTTTTTCTTGGAGCGTATATGACTCCCGGGGGGTTTTAACACCGAAGCCACACTAAGTACGATAAAGTTTAGAATAATTTCGTTTCTCGACAGCCGTTGTTCTTACTATTTAGCGTCGGAACGTCGAGTTTAAACTGAAAGTTTATTAATTCAACTTGTTGATCTGTTTTCGTTCGTATTCGTCGCGTTTTCCATAGCAGTTGTTTGACTTCAATGTTAAGTCACATAGCGGCGAGCATTTGGAGGTGGAAGTTATGGACATAGACTGGTAAGAGCTTTAAGAAAATATTCACTGAATCGTTTGCAGAGTTTGCATGAGGTCCTTAACAGACCAGAGAACTGTTTTTGAAGTCCTCAAATTATGTTCGAAAGTTTTCTGTGATATGTGAACGGCCTTAATGGCTGGAAAGGAAATTAAGCAACTCTGCAGCGCAAATTGATTTGTACAGTGCTCGGATTTGTTTCATGCATTTTCGAAATTTGCAGACTTTATAAACTTTTGAGTGAAATTTTTTTATTTGTAAAAAATCGTCTAATGCAGATTACTACCACTTTCATACGAATTGTGCAAACTTATAGAAAATAATACCATCGAAGTGTTTCATTTAAAAAAAAATGAATGTCTTTAAAATCGAATTGGTAAGGAGAATGACAAATATTTTTTCGAAAATAATCTTTTAAAACCTTCTTTGAAAAATATAATGCTGTGTTCATCACTGAGAGAAAATCAAACAAAGAAGGTAACCTTTAAACCATTTGTTTCTCCAGCTAGCTGAATCATAAATGTGCTTGGCACGGCAATTCGCTCTACACTGGTAGATACCATTGTTGATACACTTGTAAAAAGGTGCTTTTATCTCACACACAGTTCAAAGCTCGTTAGAAGCATGATACTTTCTACACATCCGCAAAAAATAAGGGCAAAAAATAATATAGCTGATAAAAAATTAAAAAAAAATACATTTGCAAATATTTCTTTTGTAAAATAGTATATTCGATAATGAAAGTAAGAATAAAAAATAAAAAGTAAAAACGTTTTTAAATAATTGTAATAATAGTTTTATAATCGTGACAATAATAATTATAATTTTAATTATAATAAAAGGTAAAAGTAGTAAAAAATTACTAAAAAATAAACAAAAATCACTCGAGGTTTCAAAGTCGTTGTTTATTGTAATTTTCTAGAAACAGCATATGTATTTGACTTTTCCAGTTCAGAAATGCGCAGCGTAACGTACATAAAACTCGAGTTGAGTTGAAGTGTTTAAAAGCCCGCATTTAGTATATGCTAGCACTATACTCAAATAAATTTTTCCCCAAAGCGTAAAAACTGCTTTTCATTTCCATTTCGCTAATACAACAACAAAGTTGTTGTTGTATTCAATATACATACTTAACAAAATTTGATCTGCTCGGGAGTCCAAAAAAACGCACCTTATGTTAAATTTACTGCCGCCTGAAATCACTCTACATACTTAAAAGCCTCAAGCAAAACAAATGGTAAAATGTGGGGAAAGAAAAGCGAAGCTGCAGGAAGGCAATATTGTTATAAATAAATTCTTAGTGTGGAAGTATGGAAATAGAGGCTTTAGTTGTACAGAAAGTATGAGATTCCACGTTTGTATGTAATTTCTACTGAATCAAGGATTTAGGCATGAAGAACGGTTTAGACCAATCAAAATGAAAAGCTCAAGATATATTTTGCGTAGTACAGAAATGAATATAACTTACAAATATAGCAGGCAAACAAACAAATCTTCTGAGTACCACCATGGCATTAAAACCCCTATAAGAGACTTAACTAGAGTAGAAGAAAAATGATAGATCCAATGAAGCAATTGATAATTCTGATTTGATTGAAAAGAATTTCTGCAATTTAGATAACAATAACGAAAACATCAATGATTATTATCCGAAAAGAATGAGAAAAAAGCGTGAAATATTTATATCGTAGCATAGGTCTTATTCTATTTTGTTCCCATCTTATAGAACCATGAATTTCTACAATCATATTAATGTTGCAAAATGTCATTGACATTCAAACTTTAAAATTTAGTGAAATTATTTTTTTTTATCTTTCATAAGTTTATTTTTAAACTAAATTACAGTCATTCTAATTAAAATATTTAATATGAGTTTTAGAGCGAAACCACGTCATTTAATAAACAATAGGAAGTGCTATGTACTTTCATTGTCAATTGCCTACGTACAATCTAAAAATTATTTTAACGTAATATAATGATAAAAATACTAGTGCAATATTCTAATTAATATATGTGGAACGTTAAAATTGATAGTTTGAATAAATGATCAGTTTCTAACCTAAAATCATTGTGAATCAAAATTTGTTAAATGTAAGGATATTGTGTTGTAGAATTCTTCCTACTTATTCAAATTCAATCTCATTTATAGTGTCTATGTTTTTATATTGTTAGGTTAAGTTAGTGAAGAGGGCTGCCGGGAACGCGGCCAGCATTAGGCCACCAGTTTGGGCCCATTGGCCACCGTCATAGACAATCACACGCATTCACACTTACAGCCATGGCACTGGCGGGATTCGAACACACAGGCCCCGTAGCACGCCGCTTTGCGGCCTGACGCTTTAGCGAGCAGAGCTACCGGGCTCCCCTTTTTTTTATATTGTTAGTATTAGGAAAACTTTCCATATGCATAGTATTTTTTAAAAGAAACTCAAAAGAAACTAAAGTCAGCCAGGATTTGAGTAACTAGCAGACCCACAAGAAGCCAGTATCTACGTAAGCAACGTCAATAAAAGTAGCCACATTTAATCACAAACATGTATACCCAATATGATATACCTAAAATACAGACTAATCTGATTAGAAATCTTTACTTTCGAACACACTTTTGAAAAGAAAGCATTGGAAAAACGAGATGGAAACGTACGTTTCGTATCTCATATGCAACATTTACAATTGAAGCTGTTCGTACTTGCTTTTTATAAAGAATTTTCAAAATATTTCATGGAAAAGCGATAAATCTTTCCATTGAACTGATAACAATCATCTTGAAAGTCTTGAAACATATTTTTATATAATCCTTTTAAATTCGGTTTAATATCTTTAACATGAATAATGACAGATGCAAAATAAATTTCTCTTTTCTCTCTCCCTTGACGGCTAAAATGAAGAAAAATTGTCCCATGCATTCATCACGGCAAGCTTTATCCTAAGCCAGTCAAACTTAAAGGACATCGTAGACAATCATTTAGTTTTCAAGTTAATTTTGCTTCTTTAATTCGATAAAGTCTTTGAGGAAGCGAGTGTAATTTAAGAGGAAAACCAGAATATTAATGACTTAGACCCAGAGATTAATTAGACTAATTAAAAACTTACAATTTGCGTAGACTTAGAGCGATGACATAAAAAAGTGAAAAGAGAAAAAGAAGTGGGAAATTCTGGGGGAGGTTTAGTTGTTTAATGAGCTAGTTTCAAGACGTAGTTCTGTCAGAAGGAAAAATAGAAATTTCATGTCTTGAAGTGAATTGTATTTGAGCTTTGTGTTATCTATTATGGAGCTATAAATGTGACGAAATTGTTTAAACACTTTTGTATTATATTACATACCAGGTGATTTAAAAGTTCTGTTTTCAGTATTGGTGCTTTTGATATTGTGTCTAATCAGTAAATTTCATTAACACTATAATAGATTAATAAGTAAAAAAGAAAGGGGGCTGTAAAACATGCAACGCGTGAATTTACAGTGAGAAAGGTCGATGCTATTGAATCTATTTTTGTAAGCATAATGGCAATGTAGTAAAGAGGAGAGAGATAAGTAACAGAACAAGAAACTAATAGTTTTTGAATTGAAACTGACTTAAGATCTATTATATTTGATAACGAAGACAAACTAAGTATTATTTTGCTTGTTGAAGCTAACCCGTGATATGGATCGTTTTTTCCTGCATTTAAAGTCGAAGATGGTTTGACTTAATCTGGTCCAGCTTTTTGAAACATCGTAGGAAGGAAAATAGGAAAATTATCACAAGGAAAATAACCACTATTCAATAAGACTTTTAATGTGATTTTTAATATTTCGGCAGAGAATAAATCACGTTAAAGTTACCTAAGTTCATAAAAATTAATCGTGAAACTTGACAGCTTCTAACTCAAAATAATTTTCTTAATGCCTTGAAAAGGTCGGTTATAACTGTCTATTATTTTTGCGCATCCTTTTCCTGAAAATCAGGTCACACAACATAACACGACGTTTAAATGAATTATTATTGAATTTCCTAACCATCCATTACTCCTTCAAGCAACAGTTGCCATTTGCCAGAGATTTTCAAAACCACAACAAAGAATTTACGCAACATAGACTTCTATCAGTCAATTTAATGTCATCACTTAAACGATCTCACGTTAAACCTTTCGTCACTCTTACAAAAACACGGCAATTCAATTTATAATGCCACTTACCTGTACCCATTTCGGAACATGTACTACTGCTACACAAGCTCAGCAACTGAAAATGTTCGTCATTGTTCCAGTCAATTTCGCATAAATTACAATTTCCGTAGATTACAGCAATTTACATGCCGCGCGTTAATTTTCTTAATGCGAACGTCTTCCCACGTTCGTTGTAAATTCAAATTCGTGCCCGTCGAGTAATATCGTTATCGTTGATGTTCCTGCGCAAGAAATCTCTCTGGCCCTCGTCACTACGTGGGTTATTCTGGCCGTACTTAAGCAAGTTTCGGCGATATGGTGCGGGGAGGGATAAAAATGAATCGAGCCAGGATATTAGCTAGAACAACGGAATTCAGCTGCTAATTGTGCAGTAATCAATCTAGGCACGAGCTGAATAGTACGTGTTCAGAAAGCCGATATGAAATGTATTTCTTTGCGAGCCTGCTTAAAAATCGACCAGTTCTTTATCTCCACTCCTATATAATTTGGTCGGGACGATAGCTCTCTATAGGATTTCAGGACCTGACGTCGTTAATCATTGGAGATTGGATAAAACGAGCGAACTGGTAACAATCCTCGCACGTTAGCATGACGCCAGTTGGCTAACAGAAAATTATCTTCGGGTAGATTCTGTCGTTTCGAGGAGGCAATCTAGAAAGTCCATTTAGAGTAGACGCTACCATGTTTTTTTGTGCTGAGCTACTCCAATTGCTAAGGTACCATGGTCTTTGTGACGACAATTAAAGTTAGTGAGCAGCATAAACATTAGCGGGAAGGAAATCAGATGGCAAACGAAGAATAAGAAGGTTGGTTTTAATTTGGTTCATTATCAGAGGGTCCTGACTAGTTGAATATTTACACTGATATTTTTCAATTTGCTTGAATCAGAGACGGAGCGGTGTTTGAACATTGTGGTAGCTTATGCGTTTGATTTGGAAACTATTTATACAGGAAGTGGAGATAGATTTATGCTGGTTGAATGATGAAGGACAAAACACACGTTCATAAAAGAAATGAAAATTTATTTATATTCATTCGCTAGAGTTGATTAACTTGATTATACAATAAAACTAATTTGCGCCCAACGTGGGCACAAGTAAATATTGCTGAATATTTGTAAAAAACCTTTGTTTTGCATGCAGGTCAGTATTTATCAATGCTGGTTTTGGTGAAAAGTGTGTAATCGTAGTATAACTAAGATTTCAGCATTGAATTATGTTGTTTTTTGCCAATTCTACGTGCCAAGCGACGTCAATTCGACTTTGAATTGGAAAATGGACTGCTTTTTATTGTACATGGCTATTAAGATCCGATTAAAAAACATGTACATTCTTAACCCTCCCCAGACACACTACAATTCGAGCACCTCCCTAGACACACCTGGGTCTATGGAGTCCTGCCGTTTTTTTACCACACTTCGAATCGTTTTAAAATCTGAAAAAATTCATGAAGGTAGATCGATATCTATAGAAAAAGAGCGTGCATTAGGTGATGGATATATATGAATTTTTATTATTGTTATTTAATGGAAATCGACACAAAACACGAGAAATACACGTATTCACTTAAAACATCATAGCTTTTTGTTAAATAAGTTTAAGAAAATTCTACTGTACGAATTGTTTTTTGACATATAGTAGATGAAAGAAAAAAAAGGACATAATGAAACTTCGAAAAAAGTATAATTATTATGACAAGAGAAAAAGTACAATTTTTTTGGAGTCGAAAATTCGTTTGAAATTACAATTTTTGGTTTGAAAGTAATGTAACTCAAAGTTTTATACGTTTTTGTGTTATTTATTATTACTTACACTTATTCTTATTAAAATAAATAAAGTAACTGAACAACATTACAAAATGCATTCATTGCATACATGAAGCTTGTGTTCTTCGCAAATTTTTATTTGTTCGCTCGTTAAACTAAGTGCTAACGTTTCAATAAATTTATATCTCCCCAATGCAGTGTTCGCTTCATTAAAATTGTACAAAATGTTACAATTAACTACCGCTTGATCTAATATACCGAAGAAAAGCTTCGAAGAAAATGCACACTTTTATGCTTCCGTAGACACACATGGGTCTTTGGTGTCCGCAGCCAACTTTGACAGCTCAGCAATTCACGAAGAACGGAGGACCGAGCGTGACGTTCACTACGCCAGTTCTGGATCCAAGTACAATTTTTTAAGTGGAGGTTAGAACCCGAAATATTGACGTACCTATGCGCCCTGACGATTTTCAAAAACGGCCGGACACCAAAGACCCAGGTGTGTCTAGCGGGGGTTAATCATGAAACTAATGTGATTAAAAAAGACAAATCGATTGAGCCAGTGAAGTATTGATATGAACAACTCCAGGATAGTGGTTAAAAGATAATTAAAAAAAAGTTAAAAGATAATTGAAATTATGTTGCTTCATAAAACATTTTAGGAATGTGGTTATGTTACGCTTATCAGATTCTTAACTGAGTTTTTTCTCGATTTTTTACAGCCTGAGGAAATCAAACAAAATAAATAAATATGAAAAAAATAACGATAAGTAGGTTAAATTATGGATGAAAGTAGCTCATATTGACAGTATGCATATTTGTTATTTCAAGATAGTAAATTTTCAATACATTGCATCAGGGTCTAGAATGTTTTTTTATATTTTGACATTGTGGGAGGTTTTGAATAGCTCTTGTTTTCAATTTTGTTTCTGTTAGTAGAAATCATTTTTCGACTCATATTCGCTAGACGTCGAATAACATCATATTCCGCTTCATTGTTGCCATCACAAACACGCCTCTAACCCAAAATCTTAATCCCATATTTGCCTTTTCTAAAACCACAAATCTACGACTTAATTCAACCATTTTTAACCCTTATCATACATGTCGCACTACTGAAATTTACAAATCACTTAACAATCTGCGAACTATGTGGTTTCGACAAATCCATACTTGAACTCGATGAAATCATGTCAGCAGTATAAGGCCAATGACAGACAGTTCGGTTTCACCGAAGCGTTTAACGCTTCGGTTTGGCGCGTCGGCTGCCACACACAGCGGTTTTCAGAAGCGTTTATCGAGTCGGTTTAGTTACAAATTACGTCATAGTATCATATTTTCCATCCCCTATCCCATGCATTCATCAATGCATCCAGAAAATTTCAGCTCGATCGGACTACGCAGCAATGAACTCATCGAAAAACGCTCGAAAAACGAGTCGGTGGGTCATTTCTCTCATCAACCGACGCGATTCCGAAACCGAGAGGCGGTTCGCACCGCGGTGTGTGTCATCACAATGCTAAAGTAATGTACGACTATACCGACTCGGTTTTCCTCTCGGGAAACGCCTCGCAAAAACCGCTCTGTTTGTCATTGGCCTAAGTCGTAGTTGTATACCAACCCACTTTTATCAGTTTGCTCTCTCCTCTTCTACGAATAGCTCTGATACTAACAGCTCGCACTACATAAGTAGCAACGAGCGTTTCACTTTCCATCGCAGAATCAACCTATCGTTAATGAGGAGTTAATTCTTTGAATTGTAAACAGTCGTTTGTCCTTGAATGCCATAGAAGTAACGAGAAGTATCTCTTGAATCTCGAAACGGATTAGTTGTAATTGACACCCAAATTGAACGGTAAATTGTGGAGAAGTGAAAATACTTTTGACAGACCCAGTAAAGTTAAAAGTTTCGAGTGTTTGATGAAGGTCTGATAGGAAGGAGTTCGTTTCATTGACTTTTTCACTAAGCTATTGTTCATGTTAAACAATGGAATTCGTGAAAGTATTGATGCTGGCTGTTAGATACCAAGTGGGTACAGATTGAAAAGATAGGTTTGCTCTAATAGCATTTAATTATATAATTGGAAATTAGTGTTGGTTGAAAAAAAAAGGATATTTGAGGAACAAAGCAAAGTTGTTTCAATGACTTAAGTGTCATGCTAGTGGTTTATACTCTGCTTAGTTTTACAATGATTTCACATGTGCCAAAATAGCACCATTTACTAATTTTTAGCAAAAGTGTTTGAACTTTTGAAACCCTTTTTTATTGTTGAATCTCAAAAATTGTAACTTGTTTTCCCCCCAGGATTTTAGATTTGATTTTATTTTTTGTTTTTGTTTTATTAAATAAAATTTTTATCTTATAGCATAGGTAAAAATACAAACAATATTTGAAGGATTGAATGCAGTTCAAACAAAAAGTTAACTTCATTTAACATATTCAGCTAGAATTTTCGGCTTAAGTACTATTTTTTTCCTGAAAAACAAAATTTCAAATAAATCAACACGTGTTTATTATCGCATATGATTGACGATCTTTCACACTAAATTGATTTTTTCTATAAAAGCCTCATATGTCAGAACAATGTTGATGTAATTGATAAAGAGCTGTAATAGAAATTTTCGGATAATAGAAAGTTTTCTGAAAATCTTCAGGGAAGAAATCACGCATAATTTGTGAAGAGGAAGAAACCGAGTTTCTTTTGAACTTAAAAGATAATTTAGTATAATAAAATGCTTACATAGTCAGCATTTAAAAACTCAATAACACTGTTACTATACAATATTAAAAAGACATAAGGTTTAGCACATTTTTCAAAATTAAAAAAAATTTTCAAAAAAAAAAAAAAACACATTTAGTGAAATATAAGGTTAAAATCCAGCTTGAAAAAGAGGAAACAGATTGTGGAACGACCGGCCAATTTAGGCCAATGACAAACACAGCGGTTCTTGCGAGGCGTTTCCCGAGAAGAAAACCGAGTCGGTATAGTCGTGCATTACTTTAGCATTGTGATGACACAAACCGCGGTGCGAACCGCCTCTCGGTTTCGGAACCGAGTCGGTAGATGAGAGAAATGACCCACCGACTCGGTTTTGGAGCGTTTTTCGATTTGTTCATTGCTGCGTAGTTCGATCGAGCTGAAATTTCCTGGATGCATTGATGAATGCATGGGATAGGGAAAGGAAAATCTGATAAGAAGACAGATTTTTGAAGAATGCTTAGGATACAGTATTGGAAAATGAAACATTTGTGGGCACTTGGTTTCTAAAAGTAGGCAATTACAAATTTTCAAAGAAAATTAGTATTAGAATCACTTTGCCCAAATTTCATATGCATATATATACTTACATATATATGTATATACATATAAATACATATGTATGTATATACGACTATTTTTTTCACAAGCATCTATATGATACTCCGACGTAATTTGTAACTGAACCGACTCGATAAACGCTTCTGAAAAACGCTGTGTGTGTCAGCCGACGCGCCAAACCGAAGCGTTAAACGCTTTGGTGAAACTGAGCTGTCTGTTATTGGCCTTAGCCTTCACGATCTCTGTAACGACAATACACAACGACTTGTCAACTTTGTGAACAGTAGAAGCCTCATCGTAAGTTCCACGTGTTTCCCGCATCGCGGCATTCATAAAAGGTCATGTGCGCCCCCGGACGGCTGCACCTTTAATCAGATTGATCATAATCTGATTCAGAAAGTTTAGATGTGTGATCTTTCCGTGGGACCAACTCGGATTCCTACCACTGCTTAGTTAAGACTCGATATCGATGTCGAATATCACTCGCGTATGAAGCCAGAGCTAGTTCAAGACGCAAGGTCGACGTCGAAATACATGTGCTTTGGAAATTTAACTAGCTTTCACACCTAACACCACGACTATAAACGAAGTCTGGACTACCATCAAAGACAAAGTGAATGTAGCAGCTGAAAAGATAGTCTGATATATAGCTCAGCAATGCAGAATTGAAGGGTTCGACGAGAAGTGTCAAGCCGCGTTGGACGAAAAGAATGCGGACACGTATCCTACCAATTGCCATCACTCATTGACACATACGTTGACAGTTCCTTGTCTCACCCCCATACATTAGATGAAGTCCGACGAGCCATGGACCGCTTCAAATCCAACAAAGCACCGGATATCGATGGGGTCCCCGCGGAACTCCTGAAAACAGGCGGGATTTCAACGGCAATCCATGGATTGGTGATAAGCATCTACCAACAAAAAACGATGCCGGAAGAATGACGAAGAAGTGTCATAGCATGCCATAAATGGCAGGCCATAGGGCATGCAATTTGCTTGCCCATATTTTGACAGTTCTTGATATTCAAAATGGCGTTGAAATTGTAATGAACTTGTAATGATCTAGTGACAATACACAATAAATATTAAGCCATTGAAGATTTAAAATGTTTTGCTGGTGGTCATCCTAAATTTCTTTTACTCCTATAACTTTCAATGCAATCATTGGATCGAAACTAAATTCAGAGGTTGAGTCAGCCTCAACGTTAAGCAGATTTGCTTTACTTTTGGTTTCGGTGCTACTAAAGAGCTGTCAGTATCAGGTAGTTTTGTTAGTTTTGCATACGTCCATTAAATATTCATATGGCAAACATCTACAGTAAAAATAAGTGTTTTATAAAATGTTTTAATTTTCCTAGGTTGAAATTTTTTTAATGGTAACCATAAGTATCTTTTTATCTCTGTAACTTTCGTTAAGTTATCGAATGAAAACAAAATTCGCAGGCTTGTCTGATTTTGACGTGAAACAGTGTTGGCTGACTTTTGGTTACAATGCTGGTTAAGTTTCGCAAGCACTGAACATTTTTATCATATATATGTATAGGAAATGTTGCTTTCATATTTTTCTAAGATAAGCATCCGCTAATAGATATAAGTAATAAGTGTTTTGATTTTGTTAATAGTGAAATTTCTTCCTTTTAAGTTTCAATGTGGTTTTCAAATCAAAGTGCTACAAGAGCTTCGAAACAGGTTGGCTGTAATATGTGCCTTATCCATCCTTTTCTCAAATCACGGAGATTTTTCTTGGACTTTCTTGGCCTTGACCGTCAAATTATTTCAGTCAGGGATTGTAAATATTGTATTTTTTTTTTGACATTAAAAAATTAAATGGCTGAATACGAATCTGCTGTTGCTCCTGTTACCAATGCATCTAGTTACTAATTGAACCAACTTTTTCTTTGTCCGATATAATGAGTTCGCTTACTATAGCTTTTTTTCATTAGCTTTTTATTATACTAGAAGTATTTGCTAAATTGTTATCAGCTTCTCCCGCTCCTGCCTACAAGCTCATAGACAGCATATATCAGCTATAAAGCTTGAATCCTAACTGGAGAATATTGATACAAAAATGCTGGTGAATCATGTTGCGTATAAGCATTATCATATCATTAGGTGCGTTTTTTTTGCGTCTCGATCAATAGCAGATAAGGGAAGGCAGCATTGAAAGAAACAACAATCCTGCCTCATTTGTTGTTGTTTTCAATGCTGCCTAACCTAACCTGCTATTGATCACCTATTGTGATACTATAAAAAATTTTCGTTTGTTTTTGCTTTACTAAATGTTAAAAAAAATATCGATTTTTATAGTATCGCAAACAAAACACTTCCATATTTTTATTACACACTTGGTTTTAATTTGCTTTCGGTCATCTTTTGAATATGATTACTAAGAAATGAACAATTCCTTAACGTAGTTGAAGCTAATTGACGATGTTAGTAAAAATGTCAAACCAATTTAATGCAATTAAATAATGTAGTAGAGCTCAATAAATGTTGTTATCCCTATTAGAAAATAGGCATAATATTCATATGTTATTTCTTACAAGTGTTCAATAGCGCTCTTTTCATATTCAACGGATCCGATGAGAAAAACTACAGCTAAAGAAAGTGCAACTTTCTTTCAATTCACAGACATAACTTCTCTGATGTCTATCACGAAATATATGAAAAGGGTATTATCCTGCAAGTCTCGATTCTACCAATATCTGTTCATTGCCACGTATGTGATTGGCACAACTAATCAAATGTAACTTGATCATGAGTGACATTGAGATATACTATAAATTTTTACTGCCGTCGAGTCGTGTCGTAGCTTCCAGTTACGGGACGACGAACTCCCAAGAAAAGTGAATTTCAACGATACCCAATTGAAGAATAGAAAGCTTATATACAACCATTGTAACCGATTTGAAAAGGAAAAGTCGAACCTCGTCCTAACAGAACGATGCATGAGACAACGGATTTACTGTATTTTCGCGGGAAAGTGTTGGGCAAGGAAGATAAAATACCAGTCAAATAATTTGAAGGGTCGCTCGGTCGTTCGAATGGAAACAACAATTTTGATTTAATTATGAAACTTTTCATGCGAAATGAAAATAATTTCGGCAAAGTAATGGGAACAGTTGAAATCAAAGCCTTTATGGGTTATGAACGGGAGTCGAAACGGAAGTGAATTGCGACATTGTGCTGCTTTATAAATTCAGTTTTTGGTCTTATTGAATTTGAGATCAACTAACTTTCGGCGTCCGGATAGGAATTCGATAATGCTCGTCAGTCGAAAGAAATATTAATTAAGACAACCGCATTCAACGGTTGAACGAATTTCATTGAATTTCTTATGAGAATTTCATTTGATTAATCAAAATGTTTGGCGTTGCGCTTTCATATTTTTTGGAAAATGTTGTGGGTTTCTAACATCGTCGTAGGTCGTACGTTTGTGGTTTTTAGTATCGTCAATGGCCATGAACTTGAAATTTTAATTTTGAACACAGTGGATTTAAAAAAAAAAATGTTCTAAGAGTTCTTAGTGAATAATTATTGATGTCTAGCCAGGTGTACCAGCGAATCAAAAAAAAAAGTTGAATTCGTATGTCGTCGTTCAATATCTGTTTGATTTATAAATCATAATTTATCAGCACGCTCAACAATTTCAATTTTTATTTAAACAAATGAAAAAAGTTAATATTTTGATTCATTAAAGAGTAAAAAAAATCATGTACAAACTCAGAAATTCTTCGAGAGCTCCTAAAATATACCAAAGTATAATAATAGTCACAACAAGCCGCTAGTCACATTTTCATCCGAAAATCCCTCGGATGATCCGCAACTCACAATTTCACTTTGTTAATAGTGAATACTTTGTGCTCTTACTGCGCGATATACCAACCAAAGTGTCATCTGGGCATAATGGTGTGTCTAGCTTTATTGTTGAACATCTTCCAATCTCTATGCTCAGATTACTTCCCATTATTTTGAATAATGCCTTAAACAACGGCTACTTTCTCGACACATGGAAAGTTGCTAAGATTGTTCCCATTCACAAAAATGACAGAATCAATGAGGCCAGCGATTTCCGCCCGATCTCTCTGCTTCCTAATTTGGGGAAGCTCTTTGAGAAGATTTGGTTGGAAATGATTTCCACCTACTGCGAGCTCGCTAATATTATATAGCAGACTATCAATTTGGGTTTATGCGTAAGCATGGGACCCAGCTAGGTATTCCAATCCCGAACCATATTTTCAATCCCGGGATTACGGGATTAAAAAATCTTAAATCCCGTGATCCCGGGATCCCGGGATTTGAAATTCATAATACAACACATCAAAATAAGTCAAGTTTCTAGTAAACAGATTATATAATTTGCCATCATTTCAAAACTACAACAATAAGTAAGCTCAAAACTGTATAAAAAATTGCATTATTACTAATTTATATTATTGATGCAAGTAAAAACAATAATTTTAATTATACAAAACGTTGACAGTATGAAGACAGATATTAAAAATTACATCTATTACAAATTACAACAAAAAATCACGACAAAAAACCACAACAACAAAACACAACTCTTAGAATTGAGATACATAATAAAGTAACATATAAAAAATTCGGCCAAAGTTCATTAGGTTTTTCGGAAGTAACATTGAAGCAATAGCATAGCATCTAAGGTATCGTCTCCAAGCCTGCTTCTAAATTTATTCCCGATTTTGGACGCCTCGGAAACGGTCGAGAAATATTGGTACGCCGGCTCCAAACTATGCAAGTGCCACCACTTTCGAAAAGATTCATTTCTTTTGCAATGGTTTTAATTAGATTAGTTTCTTGCGGCATTTCATGATTGATTATTTTCATACTTTTGCAGCTCTTCTTGTAGCGTTAATTGACGACTATCTTGTTCTGATTCAATATGGGTATCTACTGGGTTCTTTTCATTTCTTTGACTACCAAGCATAGGGTTCAGCATCTAGATCATTGTAGTATTTTTTTAAATATTTGCGTTGCTTGGTTTCAAATATAGAGATTTTATTTCATTTGGTAAATTTTCGCTGGTACAATATGGATTCTGGAGATAGCTTAGCATACCACTGAGGCTCTTTTATTCGGTCCAATATTGCAATTTTCATAGCATTCAGAAGAATAGACCGTTTTTCTCCTAACAGCCTAAATACAAATCTTGATGAAGTATTAGCAGTGCATAAATTAACAAGTCTGCGACTAAAGGCCGTCACAGCCAATTTTACAGGGAGTAAAACTTCAATAATTTTCTGAATCGAATCAAATTCTGTTGCTTCTAATTGCTCTGAATATTGCAGGCCTATTAATTTATACTATTTTTCAAAATGGGAAAGTATTCGAGCATTGTCAAGAGACTATTTCATCTTGTTTTACAATCCATTTAAAGGAGACAGTTAAATGCCTTGCTCGGATCCGACATAGTTTTAAAGATCGTTATTATTTTTCGTTGGAACTTTTTTAAAATATAAAAGTATCTAACGAATTTTCTTCATGCATGCGCTGATGTCCTTCGTCTGATCTAGCGTGTCTTGCAGGCGACCGGTTTCAACGTAGTTAGCTGATTCAGGACCATCCAAATCTTCGTGGTCGTCGTTCAGACTATCAGCTGCTTCATCAACTCTTTAATCTGGAATGGACCTCATATTATGGCGAACATCGCAAACTGCCAAGTGGATGCTATGCGCCAAACAAATATGTTGCTCTGTACCAACTAGTCTGCCTACTTTTCGCATTTCGTTTGACCCATCAATTACGATGGTAACAATGTCTTTTCCTAGAGAAACATTAAACTCATATCTAGGTAGTTTCCAGTTGTCATTGATATTCTTACTCGCACCAAGCTCCAGTAAGAATTTACTAAGTAGATGTTTATATTTATATAGCGCTTATTTGCAGTCAAGGTCCATTAATCAAACATCAAACTGAACCGTTCACCTGAGATACTAGCCTGTTATATCTTATTTTTTTATTATTTTCTTTATCCTGCTTGCATAGCCAACAACCTTTTTTTGATTGTTGTTAAGGATTTTGGTAAATCTGTGTATGCATTCGCTAGTATTAATTTCCTCAAATCATTCGATGTAACGAATGCACTAAATGTGAAACAGTCCATACTTATTTATTTACAAACCCCTTTGCATTCTCTTGTTAACTGTTACATCGGTTTGTTTTGCTCTATTCTTTACGCATTTTGATGTGAGCTAATTGTTTTCTCATAAATATGGATTCTATTTGCACTTTTCGAGTCTTGCTGTAACTTGATTGCCGATAATGCTTGACTCCCGGCCCCGAAATCCCAGCCAATTTCTGATCCCGAAAATCCCGGGATTAGAGCTCATCAATCCCGGGTTTTTCGGGACCAGAAATTGGCCGGGATTCGCTAGACCCAGCGCGCTATCTCGCACTTGCACGATCAGATTTTGTCGCACCTGAATGACTCCAAAGGTTGATTGTGTTAAAGTTAAAGCCATAAAGCTTGCATAAAGTAATTTTAGATTTTCATTCATGTAAGAAAAGAATATAATCTAAATAAAAAGGTTTGGTCTTTATTCAATATTTCCTACTTTCAATGCAATGGAAACACTATCATAGATTTTGGAAAACCATATTTCCACCATCAATACTTGGAAGTGTTTTTTTTTTTTTTTTGAAGTGATAACTAATTTAGTTGCGTTAAGCACTTTTTGAGCTGGTAAAAATCATTGGATTCGCGTCACGCTGGAAATGTCTACGGTGAGTCATATCTAGCATATATCTTCTCATTCTTTTTATTCATTTATTGAATGCAATTTTAATGTCCAATATAAAAACCACAGTCTAATTTCATAGTTTTAAGTTGTCACTTCTGCCGGCATTCCTCCATGACTGTCCGATGTTTTTTTCGAAACTCCGGCTTTATCCAAATTTGTAACACACGAAAACCAAAAAACACGTCATACGCTGAAGCGAAAAGCACATTCACTCAATAGCTATTGTAGCATGAATGTATCCTCTCTGCTTAAACCTACATACCGGTACATAAGCTAGAGCTGAGCATTTCGAACATAAACAGGCCGCAAAATAACGTGAATACTTGAAAATCCTGTGCACGTCAACTCGTTTCTGCTACTCAGATACTGAAATATGCACCATACTCTCAGATTTCGCTTGAATGTGGATTGACTGTAAATTTGTGTTGACTCATGTTCAGTGGAAAGTTCCTGTATTGAGTTCACTTGTCTAGACAATGTAATATTTGTTAAGAGAATTACAAAATTAAATTGAAAATATTCGTTTAAACAAAATTAGAATCATTCAAATATTTTACCATACAAGTATGCGCCCAGTGTGGGCACAAATACAAACAATACGAACTCCATTACTTCATTTTTCGGAAAATTGTTGCTCAAACCTTTCTATTCACGCATGAACCATGACTCTATTTTTAGTCATTTTAGACTGTTGTGGTGTAATCTCAATAAAAATCTGTAAAGTATCTAAAAAATAACATTCCTCTGAAGGCAATAGCATTTTTCGTTGTGAGTAAAGAGTTGGCTTTTCCATATTATTGAAGTTTTTTAAACATCTTTCCTGCGAACCAAGTAACCGTTTGGTTTTCGGAACCCCAATATCCGACCTTTTCTATGATGTGTACTTCCAGTTTCATATGAAAATTGGAAAATATCTTCATTTCATCGCTTACATGGAGTACCCGAGCTTTTCCGGGAATAAGAAGATTAAGAAATCATGCACGCAATATTGAAAAGAGTTTATGATGAAATGGTTCGAGAGCAAATTCAAAAGGTTGAGTTATTTACAGTTATGTGTTTAGTAGATTGTAATATTATGTTGAATGTAAATAGCTGTGTGCAGTTCGTATTGCGTGTTTGGAGAATGTGAATTGAACTGGAAGTTTTTGATGTTTTTGATATAGAGTATTAGACTACATGAAGTCATAACATATAATGAAAGATGAAATATGTTAATGAGGGTGAGTTAGCACAGAAATAGAATGAAATCTCTGTTGGAAATTAAATGTGTCTTTCGAGTTTACATATTCGCAGATTCGCTTGATTTGCAAAGCACACCAAGGCTTATTTTATGTACTCAATTAGGTACATGTGTAGCTCTAATTGATTTTGTCATGTCTTTTTATCCACATTCGCGCCGAATGACTCCCAGTATTTCCACATGAAATTTGATTTAGAAATGAAGCACAAATGTAGCGAAAAATTCAAAAGAGCAAAATCGTTTAACACATAAGGGGTCGTCGAGTTCTTGGTCCTGTTATGGTAACGTCAATGGCGCTAGTGCTTAGCTCTTGAATAGATTTCGATTGTGGGAGGTTCGAGAGGTGCTCTCAAAGACGACGCTTAGATACTTTTACAAATCAGCGCCCAATTTCCTTCCTTATTGTGCGATAAGATTGAAAATCGTTGATGTGAAATAATTCCAGTATGGATCTGAATAAACGAGTGTGCGTCATAACTGGTATATGCTCGTCAAGGCGATGACGTCTTAGACTTTTTCCTGGTTATATGAGTAAGCGTTTTGTGTTTGATGTTCGTATGAATGAAAAGACTGAACTTTTAATTTGAACTGGAAAGAGCTGAAGAAGTTTCTATGAAGATACCTGGGCTACTAGCAACGTATGAGCTCAGCTAAGCTCACAGAATGGAAAATTGATTTCAATTGAAGGAATTGACTAGATACCGATAAGGTGAGGTAGTGGCATAGAGTTTTGTTGAAATTTGTATTAGCGTTTCCGAATTTTAAGGAAATAAATCTAGGAAGAGTAATTGAAGCGCTTTGGTATTATTAAGGAATCTGATAAGGCTCAGAATCTAATAAGCTAATCAGAGTGGAAGACTTGCCTTCGAATGATGTTTTGTAATCAAGTGGGTAATCTACTGGCTATAAGGATTTAGATACTAAATAATGAATCTTGATTGCGCATCGAGCCTTAAGCTCACTTCGCTATGAATAGAAATGAAATATCGCCATTCGCTAAAGCGAATGTAAAGCAGAATATGGTTTGTGGTTCTTGATCATTTTGAAATCGCAGATTTTCGTTGTGAAAAAAGCTTTTGTAAATTAAGAAATGAGTTTCAGTAGAACTAGCTTCTTTTTGTTCTTCCAAGATTAATTTGGCTTCGAAATGATTTAAAATAGAATAAGTAGAATAATTTAGTTTGTTGGAGTCCAAAGTGAATATAAAAATCAGAGAAAAGAAGAGAAGTTGTGTGTATTTTATAGTAATTTTTCTGGCTTTTGTAGTCATAAAATCTTAACTATTCTATAAAATGAGTCCTTGACTGTTATATATTTAAACATTCACAAGTATACAACTTATTGCTATAAAATCTAACGTTGAATCGATTGAGACTTAGGTCCGTTAGTTTAAAATGCGTAAGGCCCATTTAAATTGAAATTTTAAAAGCGACTTTAAAAATCAATTTCAAAAAGTAATCCTATGTACAACGTCAAATAATTAATTCCACGAAAAATCAATTTTGCACGCAAAATCTTCAAATATTCCCAACTAGCCGAGCCGTTTTCATACAAAATTATCTCAAACGCATACAAATATTAATAGTATTTTATCTACGTTCTTTGTGCTAGCAAATAAATCAATTTATTGAGATGCAACCAAACCGTAATTGGACGTGAGCAGAATGCTAAGAATTTTTCGCTTGAAAATAGATTGAATTTTATTGGAGAGATTTTTATTCGAAATTTTTGATGCAAATCATTTGTAGTTATATTGAATATATTACGGTACGCTTTTCACGTCGAAATACTAGCTATGAAAACACACGCAGTATCCAAAATCATTGTAGCAGCAACGAATAGTTCCATACCACTATATGCAATTTTTTTTTCGATCGCCTCACAAAAATTAATTGAAAAGGATGAGGTTCAGAGAAAATATTATTCGATTAATGAAAAATATATTTGGCTTATTAACCCTAGATACATAACGTGAGTCAAAACGACTCACGCAAGAAATATATTTTGAGTGTCCTTATTATAAAGCACTTTAGATTTTGTTTAATTTTAAGTAAAATATAAATAAAATAGATTAAAAGATAATTTTTGTTCATTTTTAAGGCTAATGTTAAAGCATAATTGCGTTTAGTAAATCAAAATATCAAATCATTGTGGCGCCATCAGGCAGAAATCATGTGTGTGTCATATTGACCTCACGTTATGCTGTGAGGAGTATTAAATGACATGTTATGTATCTAGGGTTAAAAAATATTACATCTGAACAAAACTCATTTCAATTTAGAGTGATCATACGATGAATATAAATTTGTTAAAAATAGTAAAATGACTTGAAAAAGAAACAAAAAAAAAGGGAATTTAAATCAAATGCTTCAATATGCAATCAAATCGTTTTGCAGTTTCTCTCCGTTTATTTTTCCAACACGTGGCATCGGCATTGTTTATTCCACTTGATTTTTTTGGACACTTGCAAATATTTGCTCATAAAGTGCCCGGAATTCTATATTTTTCGTATCGCTGCATTTGGAACAATGATTCGTTTGAGAATTTCGTTTGTTGCCAACGAATGTTCGCTGCGCTTACTGTTTCTTGACGGGACTATACGCGCGCGAACACACTCCCACCTATCAGCTACACAGATATATACATTCTCACCTGTCATTTGAGAGTATGCTTTTCCATCTTTTGCATATGATAAAGTGAACTTATTTGGTTTTGGCTCTTTTTAGGCATACATTCACATTTTGTATCAGGGCCGAGAATATGTTTTTCTTACTTTTGCATATAGAAAAACGTACTTTTTTGTGCGGCCTCTTTTCAGGCACTAGCTAATCCGTAAACCTTGAACATCATATCCTTCTCACTCATCGGAAAATATCGCGCTTTCCGTGCTATTTATTAGTCTATATGCTCTGGCCATGACGTGAAGCGAACACGATGAAGGTGATGGCATACGTGCTATCATTTGGCGGCTATTCTTTTGTGCTTTTACTGATTGGCATATTTGTGTTTTTTACGATCTGATATCGTTTACATCAACATGATTTTGAAATTGTGTACATGTGTTGTTTGAAAAGCGGATAAAGTTTTTTCTCAAAAAAAAAAAAAATAATTGCGTCAAAGTCAAAGATAATTTTTTATGTGAAGTAGTCCTGAAAAGGCAAGCATTGAATTGGTGACAAGTTTGTTTTCGGATGAAGTGAAAAACGTTGTTCGTAGGCAGTTGTCGAGATAGTTTCACGAATCGTTACATAGCCTGGTTTTTGTATCAAACATACAAACCACTCTGATGGCAAGGCTTAATTTTACTCCTGGCTGGCCTGGTTTTTTTTATGCTAGGATATTTAGCTAGTTTTTCGAGCTGGAGTCATAAAAATGTAAAGAAAGATGCCTGCCTTCAATCTGGTCTGCCTCTGAAATGGAAGCATTTTCCCGAATTGTGTTGCAGTGGTGTTTTTTTTAGCTCCTTTGCTACTTTTAAACGTTTTTTTGTGACTCAGTTGAGTCTGAGTCTGGCTTACCAGCTGGTACCTCAGAGTTTTCTAAGTTAATTTTGGAAGAAGCCATACGCTCTTCAATTTTGTTAATATTATGGATTGATTTTTGACCGATAGACAACACGTAGCGTCCTTCGTTTTTCGGATAAAATTTACTCCATTTCAAGGACAAAGCGACAAACCTGCGCCCATCGAGTATGAGCTAGAGGGTACTCCGCTGATGACGAAGTGGGGTCTTCACGGCTATTTCTAGGGCATCCTAGTACAGTGATATTAAATTCTTTTTACGCTTTGTTGATCGGTTGAAATATATTGCCATCTTTTCAGCTTGCGAATTAAAAAATAAATCATTTGCAACAATAATAATAAATAAAAAGTTTAAACAATAACTCAAAACCTAATCCAATAATTAAAAATTCTTTAGCCATCCAAATGAAACAATAACAAATCAATGCAATTCAAATTACTTCCAAGCACAAACAAATTCTAAGCAAATTCATTTTTGAAAATATTAAAAAAGCAATACTGTCCAAATCGAAAATTTTGCAAAATATATTAAAACAATCCAAGAAACTGTAAAAATCCCTTTTTCAATTCCAGTAGTTCGAACTAATCAAAAGTGATGAGTACTTGAAGTCTCTAAATGAGCCACGAATATGAAGCGTTATAACGTCATCAAACCAATCCCGAACATCAGGCTGGAGAAGATATGCAAACTAGTTCCTTTTCCAAGGTGTTTTGATATGTTGAATCTCTCTCTCAAGCTATTTTTGAATTCAGTGAAAGGATTTGAAAAAAATCTGTATCTCCGTGTTTTTCCTGAGTTACCTTAGTTATTCTATGCAAAAAGATGCACCTTGGTACTTATGGGCCTCCAATCGCATCTGAACTGGAGATTTTTGCCTGGTTTCGGTATCGTAGTCATTGTTGCTAGCTTCTAGACGTGATGAAAGTTGTTTGACTTGAAGATTGTATTCATTATGTCTTTGTGGGTTGTCATCAGTGGGTTGTCATCAGTGGGTTGTACAAGAAGGAAGTCAAAAATTCTTTGCTTTCATTTATATCTAAATGCTATCAGTTTATCAACTCCCTTGCATTTTTGTGTTTTAGGTAGATTCAGCGATTCTTACTTTGCAGCTATCATTATTTTCTAAAAAAAATATGTTTTCCTGACACTGTAACTGTACCACGTTCACTATAACTTTCTTTAAACCGTTGTGGGTTCTTTTAAGATATGCAGGATTTCTGGTTTATCATGACAAATTCTAAGAGCTGAGTTCTGGCTGAATTGTTGGTTTACTTTCCTTGCTTTCTGTTATGGGAAATTCAGGTCCTCTGCCAGAAATACAAAGCCATCATAGCTGACAAGTTATTTGAAATCTGAGGTGCTGTTAGGCCAGCTGGAGTCTGTTTGCTGAAAGGGTTACGAACTCGAAATCGTCTGTGTGCATCTTGATAACGACTGCTCCAATAAGCTAAAGGTTAAGTGTTTCTAGGCACAGATTATCAGGACTTCTGACCTGATCTAGGGTGTTTCTACTTCTGCCCATCAACTTGCCGTCCTTACGCAGATGCAGAGATGATTGGCAGATTCGCGAAAAAATTCTTAGATGGAGAAGATGTTGCATACGACATAATGCAAGATCTGCATGAGGTTACCAAATTTGCTTCTGATAAAATTTGCACTGTACGTAAGCATCGGCACGAGTACACCCTGTACCATTTTTGCTATCATTTTTTGCACCAGGCTCAAAAATTGAACTTTTGGTGACTGAGCTATATTTGCACAAGTGCGAATTTTGTTTAACATTTTGAACTGGGAAAATATTTTAGAAATATTCTCGACATTTTTCCGACATCCCCCAGAGCTGATTGAGTCATCGCCATTGGCCTTTTTTGCTTGTTGCTTAATGCGTTTTGGAAAGTGAAGGTCACGCATTTTACCTGAGCATGGCAGTTGTTTGTAGCTTGGGTGAAATGTCGTTTCTCGTGTCACTGGGTTGTCCACCAAAATTTCGCTGGCTTTCCACTTTGCATATCAGCTGACATATTGTCAAGGTGTCGTTTATTTTGATGTCATTACATAAACAGTATAATTAGTTTGGATACTCGTTTTCTCATTTTCGTCAAGCCCTAGTTGTAGAAGTTCTCCTTAATTTTCTCCTATACCTCCGCAATGACCTTGAATAACTACGTTCTGATTCTTTTTTTCGAATTGAAAATGAATATCATACAATATTTCTCGCCGCCAACAGGCTACATAAGCTTTTTGTGATTAAATGGCATCACGAAAATAAATGTGGATTTCCAGATATATCTGTTTGATCAACTCATGTTTTATAGTTTCGACCATTTTGACATTCGTATTTTTACTGAAGCCGTGGTTTTTATGACTTCAATTTTGACCATCATTTGGATTTTGATGAATGAAAAGCTCTGCTTGAGCATCCATTGAAAGTCAGTTGCTCAAAATTTATACCTAAACACACTCAAAGTATTTTTTTCTCGACATTTCTCCAAAATTGAATTGACACAAACTTTCATCATTTTACTTGCTTTAATAAAAATATTCTAGCCTCAGATTGCGTGAAATTTGTATCAGAATCGAAAAATTGCTTAATCTAAAAAATCACTAGCCTCTTTGAAAGGATGATGTTAATTTTTTTAACGAATTCGACGATTCTTCCCCTATGCTTCTGTGTTCGTTGTTTATTTACTTTCATATTGACCTGGGCGACCTTTATCTTACTTACGCGAACATTGTGAAACAAAGCTGTAGTGCCTCCACAGACTTCAGTACATAGAACCTATGCAATGTCATAAAATCTTTATGGATTAAAAAACATTTCAGAGTTAGCTGTAAGTAAGATGCCATCGTTATATCTCCCTTCTCCAAAAAACAATTATCTTATGATGTGTATAAATTATGCAAATGCTTCTTGTGTACGTCTCAAAATATTCAAAAGAATCGCATTTATCTACCAAGAAAATTGCTCGATCCAATATTAAAAATACATTTGTTCAATCTTTTCAGCTCCAACCCTTCGATGTATTCTAATTCGTTTTCGAACAAAGCATAAGCTCCTCATTTTGTATTCATTGAAACAAATAGTGCTTGCTGAAATCTTTCTAATATCAAAAATTCATGTTTTGATTATTCTTCCTGGTGGAAAAATCACCGTTTATTCTCATCTCTTTGTCTATACCATAAGTTACCAAATGCTACCGTATGTGCTTTTTGTGAAGAAATGTTAAAGGGGAGCTTTGAAGGAAGTAGCTGAAAATCTTTGTTTGTTGTATTTCTTAAATTGTTAACATGATTTTGAAGAGAAATGACCAACACAGACATTTTAAGTGCTGTTGGCTGATAAACTCTATTAGCTTTGATACCCAAATTGTATATGAAATATCCCACATTGGGCACCAAAAAGTAAGAACCTTGAAAACCTAATCTAAGATATTGAAATGAATTCAAATGAATGGTACTTTGATCTGAGGTTAGTATTACCCTTAATCCAAGCGAAATATTCATATCTCAAGACAGAGGTTGAAATACGCATATCAAATTTCTTAATAATCCCT
This sequence comes from Nemotelus pantherinus, assembly GCA_963978885.1. Taxonomy (NCBI): domain Eukaryota; kingdom Metazoa; phylum Arthropoda; class Insecta; order Diptera; family Stratiomyidae; genus Nemotelus; species Nemotelus pantherinus. Next base: position 10,193,863 of record OZ022266.1, read on the forward strand.
TTGCCGCTTAGGAGCTAGCTAATTCCAAATGCCATTGAAAACACCTGGATTGTAATTCCGGGCCTCGTGATATTCCTACTTCGGGGTCTGATTCTATATGAATATTATCCAATGTTATTGAAAGCAGCAACGACCGGGAGTAGAGAATCGTTCGTAACAAGCCACGATTGCACACTTAGTTCTTTGAATTATTAAGGCATTTGACTTGAAATATGGGCACAGATCGAGGGTATATTTATCTTTGAAACTACCCACGAATGTGCTTTATACCGTTCATCGGTTATGTATTTAAATCATTCTGAACGTTAAAAATGGTGCAAGTTGGAGATTTAATTGCAAAGTCGATTCGTGCAGATGCGATGAATTATTCAGATTTTTGCGTTAATTTATAGTAGATGAACGAATTGTTTGAGTATGTGAGTGGATTCGATTCAGAAATGATTAATTTGAGAGAAGCTGTAATGGGTTTGAAGTAGAACATAATTGACGCGGTGTGCTAAACATATATTTATGTTAAGGAAAAGGATATGAACTGATTTTGTTTTTTAAAATGACAATGAAAATTTTTGTTTCGTTCGATATGACAAGTTTGATGATAGATTAGATTTGATTATCTGGCTTCGGTTGCTGGTTTTACGATTACCAATCAATAAATTTAGCAATAAAAATAGACGTTGCAATGAAATCTGAAGCTTAACTATTTATTCGTTATGCTTATTATAAAAATAATTGCTTAGCAATTAGTGACATCGGGAAAAATTATGATGATAATATTTATAGCCATCTATCCATAATTTTTGCAGATCCTCGTCTATTGCTAGCTTGATAAGCCTTTAACAAAGTTTCTTTAAGCTACTGTGACGGAAAAAAAGGATTTCTCGTTCGCAGTTTTTCCTTAATATTGTGTGCAACATCTGAGTACTAAGTACTCCTTACCGTTTCGGTGAATTTTCTCAAAGGATACTGTTGCAGGCGCATTGCGCACCTAGCCAGCCACCATGTCAATTCCATTAACGACATGAATAAGTTGTGGTATATGATCACTGTGAATTTGTTTCTCTCTGTTGGCAACAAAGGTGGCTCAACATAAAGGCGAACAAGGCGATGCCTGGGACCCCGCGCTTTTTAGGGCATCTAACCTGTTTAACTTTCGAAAAAGAATTTACGCCAATTTTTTTCTGTGTACTTTCATAATCACGCCATTCGTGAAGTCAAATGAAAAAAACCGTGAATTCTCTATTAAAGCCTCTTAAACGATATCGTACAACTCGCACGATTTGTACAACGACAAACTCAACTTCAGAATTTTGTCGTATCTTGAACGTGACACCAATTACAAGTAACCCGCATTCACCTTCATGACAATCAACAAAGAGACAACAACCTCATATTAAACTGACAACAGAGTCCCAATTTGAATGTCTCTCATTCCTGCCGCGCCCAGAAATGATGAAGAATATATTTTAATCTCATTCGCTAGTTGAACACAAAAAAAAAGAAATCAACCCTCTGGGTACCGAAAACTTTACATTACGAAAGCTGAAAAATACCCGTGGGATTAATTCCACGTGAGATACGCGGCCGTCGTTACCGTCGCCGCTGTTGCCTCGTTTCGCCATCAGAAAAAGGATCTGGAAACCAACGCAGCTTATAGTAGTACGTTCAACCGTAGCGGGTTAATTTACAACGAAACTGATAAAAGGTTCCGATCTCGGAATAGATGGGAATAACTCAGAAAGTTTTAGTGGTTACGTGCTCACATAGTTAAATAACCAGCGCATCTCATAGATTTCCAGTCGGCTGTACGAAAATAAGGCGATTTCGTTTATCCTCTCTCATTCACAAAAATACGGGAATTTGTTCAAATTCATTTTGAAAATCTTTCCCAAAATGATTTGTGCACAATTGAAAAGTTGGATGGAGAATCGAATGAAGTATGACAGTGGAGAGTGAAACTGTGTGCTCAGCGAATTTGCATCTTTTATACTTAGTTGTGACAGAAGGGTGTAAAGCACTAAGTGGTAGTTATGGTTTGTGTGCTCATTTAATTTGGTTTGTGTGCAAATGTGAACAAATACTGAGTACCATGCAGATTAAGTAGAAAAGGTTGATTTAACTCGAATGCGTTACTTAAAATTATCGGAATTATGTTCTTTTGATTATGTGGGGGAGTTTGAATAGTTGTGGTCATCAATTTAAAAGTTAGTAAATATTCCTTGCCATTGGTATTTTTTATTTGTTGATTGTACTGACATAAACCTTTTGACAGATGCATGTGTGTCTTTGGACAGTTTTTTTTGCGAAAAATCTCAAAAAGATATCCTCACTAATCTATGTATATCTCTGGAAATGCATCACTCACTTATCTATATCTGTATGCCCGTTCCAATTACGTTAGCTAACGTTATTTAAAGCTACAGATACAGAGAGACTTCTATTACAATTTACTCCTTTTTTGACCTCAAATTCGTCACATTTTAACAAATCATAGTTCCGACAATAAAATTCCAACCAAAGTTGAGAACTCTGGCAATATGAATTTCAGGACGAATGAAAAGCACTTGCAAAAGACACAATACATATTTTTGAAAATGTATCTCTATAAATCCGCGCTATACTATATACGAACATAAATTCATTTCAGCTCGTTGAATTTCGCAACGGAACTCCAACCTCTAGCTCGAGTGAAAATAAAATTGCAAGTGCAGCGCAGTGCAGTCCATTGCATACGGTCAACACTTTCGATGAGTTTCTAGTTGAATTTTCAGTACCGTTTATACACATATCGCACATGTCATGTGGTCATCACTTTTAATGATTCGTTACAGTACAGATCAGTCAGAGTCAAAGGTTTGAGTGACAACATGCAGACGTATGTGCTGGAAAACTGTGAAAATAAACGTGAATATATGAAACGTTGCCTCAAAATGAATATTATATGCATTATAGTGTTTTTTGTTTGACAGTTTTGATGTATTTACTGTTCGAAAGTGTGAAAAAAGTTTGAAATGTGCGGTGAATTTGAGTAAAAATATTGATAAAATATTTTTTTTTGCAGCTGTTGCCAGTAAGAAATTATTCGAAACTCAAGTAATAATGAAACTATACTAACATTTAAAACTAAATTACGAGTGCACAATAACGTTTTAAAAATTTGATTGCATTATATTGAGTTTCTAAAAGGATTGATTAATGAATAGTTCGCCATTGAATGAGTGTGAGTAATTGGAAGTTTTATTTCATATTTTGTGGGCTGGATTTGAAAATTTGATTATTTAATATAGGCTCACAAAATTTTTCTTGAAAATTGCCTTTGAAAATCTATATGCGATATATTTTAATAAAATTGATAACTGTGTTTTTTTTACTATCCTATTACTTTGTATCGTCAGAAAAATATTCATAAAAATCAATATGCTGCTTATCTTAGATTTAGTGATTAAGGATAAGATCTGGTTGTGTTTGCCTTCAATGAACTCGTAACTAACTATGAGCCATTACTGTGATTTCTAGAAAACGTGCATATGCTCTTTTAAATTTTAAATCGAAAAAGAGAGTATGTTGGCAAAGTTTTACATGGTAAGTTGCGGCCTTGAAAGCTCTTGAAATTTTTTTCATTGTATTTTATACCATGCAATAATTTTTCTACAAAGTATTAAATTGGTTTGATCATTGACCATATCAGTTTGAATTTCGCACCTCCTCTACTCCGATTTTTCATGACACAGTTGAACAATAGGCCAGCTTTCCTGTGCTTATTTTTGGCATCCATGATCACAGTACTTCACTGAACATTTTTGAATCATTATTTACGACCATTTACAATATGTGAAATTTCAAGGACCTATACTTCTCTCAAGCCCTTTCTTTTGAATATATTTTTTCGATTAGTTGGAGGTTTCACCTGATATTTCCCATTTGGTCTGTGGGGACGACTTTGAAGTTTATCATATCAAGTCACCATCCAATTCTTTTTTTAGACAATCCCTAGACTTTTGGTGCTGTGTGAACCAGCTGCTCTTTAATATCGCCTATCGCCAGCTGCTCTTTAATATCGCCATGCGATTAAGGCTCTGCGTCAATTTTCATTACAAAAGAGAGCTTTCCCGTGAAAGTAAGCAACATGGATTTATTTAGCGCCGAGATAAAGAGGTAAAAACCCTATGAACTGTAAACTTCTTTTCGTTTTACATGTGTGCTTTCGTCTTTAAAATGCATACACTATATATGCGACCCGGTTTCGAAATCACAGCCAAAGATTCGAGTCCGTTCAAAAACAGTACTTACTTGTTACTCTAAGATTTTTTTTCAATCCTTATGATATCAGCAATCACCATATAGGTTTCGCATTGAATTTTTTTAGCATTAATGTTGCCTGCCTTCTTCAGCTTGGATGTTACAAGAGAAATAGTTAGTGTTAACTACTTAAAGAAACTCTTTCCCCACTCCGATTAATTTTTACTTTTTAACCTTCTCAAAGCTCTTATCTAACGAATCCATCCTTTTATCATTATGACTTAACTTTTTGAAGTTTTTTATACTAACTGAATTCGACTTACTAGTAAAAACTTATTTTAATATTAATATTAACATTAATTTTAATTTTGTTTTAACCTTTATCAATTTCATTATTTTCTATACATGTGTAAAGACAAACATTTATTACGGACGGTGTAAAAAAAGATGGCAACTGAGCAATCTAGGTGGCCAAGTATGAAAAAACAATATAGTTCATACGAGGAGAGCTATGTCTAAATTTAAAAATTTTGATTATTAAAACTAATCTTTGCTTGACATAATAAAGACAAATAATAAAGATATAATAAAAGACCGACTTTTAAAAGGACACAGACAAAATAAACAGAATATTGTGTGGGGACTACATTTGTCTTGAAATAATAAATATGCAAAATAATAATACTGCCCATTATTTTAGGATGCTTGTAATTGTAGTATGCAAATCATATTTTTATTCAGCCTCGAACGATTCCTTCAAATTCCTGCCTATAACTAAAATCTAAATTTTTATGAACTCATTTAGTAGCTTTTCTGCCAGCAAACTATTTTTTTTATGGTGGATGAATAACAAAAATATAAAAAGTATCAAAGGCGTCCGTAGTCAAAAACGCTAAGACTTACGAAATTCAGGCAATTTAACGCACCAGAAATTTTTTGTTGTATGGTTGGCGCATTATCTGTCTCGAGGTTAATTAAATTTTCAAGTGGAACTTTAAATATTTTTAAAAAGGTTGACGTTTGCATCACAAATATAATTCACGTTAAAAAAATCCTCATTTTATGATACTAAGGAATGGGCCTCAGTGCTGAAATTATTTCGCTACACGAAAGTTACTTGCTTAAAAAAAGTAGCACATATCATTTACTACAAAGTAGAGTAGAATATTCTGCTTTAAATATCCATCACTGCATATGGTACATGTCTAAGAGCTACAAACTTATAGGAGTAGTCCCCATAAAAATTCTTTTAAATTCAGCATTAGATTAACTTAGTCGTGCAAGGCAAGTACTAAGCTTTATAAGCAAAGTATTTTTTTTTTTGGATCTAATACACAAAATCGCACTGTCTATAATACAATTGTAAAACATGACTAAGAAGATGTAAATCTAAGCCATAAGTCAAGAAAGCAGTTATAAATGGTAGAAGTTGACTGTGGAGTGGAACTACTTCAGTTGGAGCTGATGCGGAGTCTTGAGCTTAGGTATTGCTAGAAATTGAAATGCTGAATAAATAACAACTGAACTTGACTTTTGTCATATTTTTATGGAAAATATGCTGCGTTTCCGCACTACCACCCACACACTGTAAACTGCGCCAGTTTAAATAAAAATTAAATTCTTTTAATCTGACTGCTTTCTTAGCATGGAATCATTCTATCTTATTCACAAGTCAGAAAATAGTTTCAAACTTGATTTCATTTTTATTGGAAGAGTTTTTTTTCTCAGCATGTCCACAAAATATAATATGCCTACCAACCCAATTCAATTGAATAGAATATCCGCAAAACCAAAACATTTCAAAAACCCAAGACAACGCAATTAAACCATCAAAAGTGCACCTTGTTATAAATACACTGCTGTTTATTGTTCTCTAATCAATAAACCATAACTCAATATAACGATCATTTGATCCGGTACCATCTAACCAGGAACACTGCCGTCAAATAATATTCTCATTTGAGCAGACAATAAAATTTAACTACTTCTCGTATCTATCCATACTCTGTCGCTGATTGAAATGTACGAGTAAAATGCACGTACGATGAGTAATCATTAATTATGCGCCATACAGGTGAATTGTATAATCACAATGTCTACATTGGGTCGCGCTAAGTACACAGTCAAGTATCATTTAACATTTTGAATTGATCGTTGCAGTTTGCATTTACTCAATTTTAATTAAATGCTGTGGGTTACATGAGCCGCTTGATGTGAAAACCCCAGTACATTTCATTATGAGTTCCCAAATCTCATCTCATTATAGCGAAATAATAATTCAAGGGTGATAAGTATGTACTCGTATTATTGTTTCGAGTGTGAATTAAAAAAAAAAATATTCCAATGTAATTCGTTGAGATATTGAGTGTCAAGATAAAATATGCAAAACGATAGGAGGTACAGTGACACTTCTCGCTAAAAGTACAATCGCTATTCCCTTACAACAAAAATTGTATCATATTCAAGCTTGTGTAAGTCGAGTCGATATATCTCTACGGATCGAATGATTTGTGCGGTATAAGCAACTGATTTTGAGTTAAATTCGCTTTCTAGCGCAAACTTTGAACATTTTGATTTTAGCATACTGGCAAAGAGGGAGAAGAGGATAAGAGAAATAATTTATTTTGAACTCGAAGAGCTTACCGAAATTGCCAAAGCTAGAGAGAATCTGAGATTTAAACATTAGAAAAAAAATTGAAATGCTATAAAGGCATTGATTTTATCCTGTTGAGACAGCCACGGGTCTAGACGGTCATTCATCCGGCAAAAATTTCACACGAAGATGTAAATCATTCTGACATGGGTCCAAGTGTCCAGGTTTGGGTATTTGCCGGTTCAGACAGTATGCTATGTTATTCAACTTTAATACTGAAACCGCAAGTCGACAAAGATATAACGATAACTCTTTAAGGATAATTGAAAGCTGATGCTATGCTGTCGAGGCATCGGAGGCATCACTAGTTTCAGAAAATAAAATCTACGAAAAATCAAATCAATTTGAAAGTCAAAAGCAAAATGATTTTAGGAAAAATGTCATGAGTGTTTGTTGAATAACAAAATAAAGTGTTATAATAAATCGATTGTTGTATGCAAAAATCAAAAAAACTTGCACTACGATTATTTTTTGGAATGTATAGATAACTTATTATAAATTCGTATTGCTGTCATTGTCGAAAACTGTGAGAGTTCATTGAGATTAGTCAATCGCAGATTTTGGCAGAAATTAGATTTAGGTGACCAAACTGTGGGCAATTGTGGCATTGCGATTGCCTTCTCAAAAGAAAAACTATACGAAAGATGCTTTTGACGTAACATTTTTTCTTGAATCGTTTGTGTCATACTACTTTGAATTCAAAAAATGAATGTTATTTCAGAAAATAAAGCCTGTAAAAAATTGGCTTCTAGATATATAATCAATCAATTTTATTTCTGGAAAGAAAATTTTTTGATTGTACACTGTCCCTGATGAATTTTTATTGTTTTTTATTGCTAATAATGCCAAAGCTTAGTGGATTACCCTTTGCTTTGCTATGGTGGTAGGGTGCTATATATGGAAGAAGTCGATATCAATTATTCCTCTATTCCTTAAGTGCCACATTTTTTCTTATTTTCTGAAGCGCCTATTCGCCACAAACTATTCAAAATTCCTTTTTTTTTTAAATAAAATTCATAATAAATAGCTCAGACCTTTATTCTAAATATTCAATCTGTATTTTGTAGCTTAAGTAAAATAGAGCTTATCAGTAAATGCTTCGAAGCGGTTCACTACACATCTGATCTCAAATTGATGTAACCTCCTAATCTTAAACCGATTGTGTTTCGAATTCTATCAAAAATAATGCAACCAAATGTGATACTTCTTTCAAATTGAAATTGATCTATAACATCATTGTTTAATCTCTGGGTATTTTATATATGTATTTAATGAAGATTTTTTTGAACAATGGTTCGATTTTCATAAAATGTTTATCATATTTTCAAAAATGATAACAATTGCTAAGAACCTTGCCAAGAACAAATATTTTACCTTAGGAATAACTTCCAAGAATTTATTTCTTTGTTCAAGAATATCATATCACGTAGATTCAACTTGAAAGAATTTTCTTTAATCATGAAAATGGAATTTAATGAAACAATTGATGGAGGAATTTCATAAAAATTGATTTGATTTCAAAACATTATGTTAGCGTCTTCGATGTTTATCCAAATCAAAGCTTAAAAAAATATATATAGGATGATTCAAACGATTCTACATAATTTTGATTTAATAAGCTTTTGATTGAAACAAAGCGAATTATTATGAATTATTTACGGCTTTGGAACATTTATGTTTTGTTCATTAATAATATTCATTCGGCTGCTAAAAGATAGTATAATAACTGTATCAAAGCTATTGAACTCTCATAAAATTTGAAAGTTTAATCGTGGAGATACATTTTGAATAACAATTTTCTCATTATTTTACAGGTTTAAAAGTGTTTGATGTACACCTGCCAATTGCTGTCGTTATGTTTGTCAAAGGACGCTCGAAGTGAAGGTATGTCAAATAATTTAATTTAATTGTAGATTTCGAACAGTCCACTTACATACAGGTACACAGTTTAGAGAAAATGATTTTACAAATCATGAAAATCGTTCAAGTAATTGCGCTAAATAATTAAAGAGAAACTTCAACATTTTATGCGAAAATATTTATTTTCGAAAAAATTTGTGCATTCCTTTAAGAAATCTAAACCGAACCTTAAACAAACCGCACTTAATAGCACGAAACTGTGTTAAATTACCACACAACTTTGTATAAATTATTAAAAATTGTTTTCTCAACTCATTCTGGACGCACTGAAATAATGCATTATCGAATTATATTTCTTGATGCTCACCTCCGTAGCTAGGTGAAGTATTTTCATCGCAGATTTTTCTGCACAATTGAAAAAAAATAATAAAAAGCTTCTAAGATTCTTATAAGAACTTCTTATTCTTTCATCCTGCACTTCTGCTCTCCTTTCTTTAGGCAACATTTTTTTTACGATCTCGTGATTTCGGCACTCGGATTCTGCCAAACAAACCTTTCACAACCATCATTCTTTGTGTAGTTCTGCCACCGAGCTGGATAAAGTATGCCATAAGGCTACAAAGTTCTTGGCAGACTCTACGTGAAAAACGAAAACTTTGCTCTGATAAAATCGTAATTTTCCAACAACAGTCAACGAAGAGAGTGATAGTGGTAGAAGTCTTTGCGAACATGATTTTAAGCGTGGAAACTTCATGGAGCTTTTGTGTGTACTACATAATTTCAAAACTAATCTATGGCAAGCAGACAAAACTTCAAAGTCGCTTTCACATCGATTAGATTCTCGCTTATACGAACTTTAGCCAAGTTGCTTGTGCAGCGTTTGTAGGATGCAGGAATAGAGCAATAGATGACCCCTGGGAACTAATGACTTTGAATGTGTGGTCAGTTCGTGCCTATGTTGCAAGTCACAGTGTCCTTTGATCTTTGGACCTCACAACAATAGTGAAAACAAAGTTTCGAAAGTTTTTGTCAGAATGTCGAACAAAGAGAAATATTCAGAGAGCGGAGGTGATAAAGTTAGTCACAGAGCCATAAAGAACTGTGTTTGATTTGATGTTGAAATAGAAATAATTTCCAAAACTTTGTAAGTGTAGCAAAGGGAAATATTGATAGATGAATGGCCGGAAATGCCATGAAAATGTTATTTAAGCAAGTTTAATTTATTTTTAGTGTGGCAAATTAAATTAACCTGAAAAATTATTTAAAATGAATGGATTAAAGTGAAAGTTTCCAAACAAACATTTTATTGGGTTTAAATTAAATTATAACTTTAAATTACACCTATATAATGTATTAACTCAATATGTCTTACATATAACAGTTTTATATCTATACCAAGATCTTAGCCTAATGTTAATATGTATATATTATGTATATGAAATTCTTAACCTAATTTATAATATAGAGGGGATAACCCAGAAAAACCCCACAAAAACTTCATTTTTGGAGCAACACTAGGAGAGGATTAGTAAAGAGGAGTGAAGGAAATTTAGCATGGAGGTGTGACGACAGGGAGTGAAAATAAGGTTGCAGTTACTTTTGTACTTCTGTTGAGGGTAGACTACATCGATTTTCGTCTGGCCGTCGAAATATGTTGGGCCGTCGAGTATACCGTACCAGTCCTGCATCTAGCAGCATCTCACCTTGTGGTGTAAGCAGTGTATGAGAATCATTCAAGGAAACTCTGTGAGTTGGGCTAACATCATTGTGAGTGGGAGGAACGTGGTATTTTGGGAGACTTAGAATTAATAGTACATTAGTGCACTAGGCTGTTGGGAAGGTCAGGACATTTGCCAAGGAATTTATAGGAGCTATGTTTGCGATGCAGGTTGCTCTCAGCGTCTCCCTTTAGTGTGAGAAAAGATCAGACAAAACAGGAAAACAATTGGAAATGATAGGACGAATTAGTTGCTTACCTTTATTCACACTGTTACAATATTAGTGCCAGTTTTCAGAATATGGACATTTGGGATGATTTTGGTGTATGGAAATTACTTTCAAGAGAAGGAAATTTTGAAAAACACATCTGGGACTAATTCATAATTTCGAAATACAAACTAAAGAACGCAAAATTAATTTTCACAGATTTTCATGTCTGTAATAATCATAACAGAGCACAAAAACCACCACTTATGACTTTACGCTTTGACCCATAAAACATATAACAAGTAACAGCCACAAGCACACCGTTTAGTTTCAGAAGTGTCTACAACAATTTAAGACAAATAACTTTGACACCTACCACAAATCTTCTACAATTTATCTTAATAACGAATAAATTAAATCTAATCCAAATCGACGATGACGTCGACTAAAAGTCACAAAAGAAAGCAGAAACTACGTTCAAGTCTATTGTTTCAAATATTTCGTCTTCGCTCAACATCGCTCCCATATCAAAATCTACACAAGACTCGCTAATAAATTTGATTTATGCATAAAACCAGAGCCATAGAAAAAATCACGTGAAACTTTATCAGCGAAATAATACAAATTTTCCAACGCGCTGAAAAGTAAAGAATCCGGAGCCGGGGGGAAGAAGACCGAAAGAAGGTTCGGTAATAAATTACAATTATATGAAGGTAAGTCACCACCTTTTTTCTGTAATCTACTATTCTGCTAGCGGCCCGTGGCATCGGCAAGAGAGTAAAATGAGACGGAAAGTGACGCAACGATGGTGGAAAGAAAGCATGGAAAACTTCCTTGCTTTCGCACGGAGGTAATTGCTCGCTCAAGTGTAAATCCATTTCAATAGGCGTTGTGATTTATCGCATCTAACCTTTCCTACTGTAGGCATAAAGCGAAGAAAAAATGTTGCTCAGTAATAATAAATTAAGGATATTTTGTTTTATTTTAGTTTGAGGCAATTTGTATATTTTTGCGATCTCTCGTGTTCCAATTCTGAAAAGAACATTTATTTTTCTTACTGTTACCATTGTTTTGCGTTGGGATTTATTTCATAAAACGTGAAACGTGATTTCAGTATGAATTCAAGGGAGATGACCATCAAAATAGACATAAGACAAATAACTCAAATTATTAGTCGCATGTAAGAATTTAATGCAACATTAACTTTGAAATAAAACGAATCAAATTTGCATGAAATAAAAGGAGCTATGAAATATGACTGTGACTATTAAGAGAATTGGTGAATTCGTGTTAATGGGTCAGCTGTTTAAATGATTTTGATTTAAAACCTTGCAAACTTGCTTTGATTCCTGTGAGAAAATCATCTTGATATTTTTTCCCTTTCTCACAACTGAGGTCTTTTCGAGCCTTAATTTCATATTTTTTTTTTATTAAAGCCTTAATAAGCAAAAGTTTATTAATGGTCTGGACATTGGGGCTGCCTAACTTATAGTTTTTAATCCATGTGATATCTCCGAAGACCAGGTAAGTTCCTATTTAGGGACAATTTTCCCAGTTCTAACTTATGTATTTTTATTGGTGCTGCCACTCCCTTATTTATTTTTTACATTTATTAGTAAGAGTGATGTTGATCCTGCTGCTACCTCAACTATCATGATATTTCCTTACATATTGATGATATTCCTTTATAATTAGGTACCCAGTTGATTTATTTCTCAGCACTATATTGTTGAAGGTGAGCTTTCACGTTCCTTATTATTCAGATCTTGAAAAGCTCCTTTCATTTTGCTGAAAATACGAAGGCTTGTAGATCCCCTGCCATATCCGATGGCAACGAATGTCAATTTATGGCATGCCATCTGATGCGTGGGCAACTCCATGGCATACCATATAATTTCGAAAATGCCTCTAAACGGGAAGGACGTGTGCTTCATCTGAACGCTTTGTTTTTGATGTTTTTGAAGATTTGAACAATGCCGTTTTGAGGGTACTAAGAGATTTAATTTTTTTTATTCGTTTCAACTAATTTGATATTTTTGTGCCGCATCCATAGCACCCCACATGAATATATAACCACTTCCACGCTTTACCGCTGGACAAAGATTATCAATGCACATACCATCCTGCCAAAAGCTGTAAGGCAAATTTATGTCCTTTTGCGAGCTCTAAGTGTTCCTTTGAATCGTTAATGATAATCAAGGCTTTTTTCGCGAGCCTCTGTCATTTAAATTTTCTGTACGCAAACTCGTAAAACCATTTCTAATAATTAAGGCTTTTTAATCAATCTAGATAATTTCAACATCAACTTTAGAGCTTTGGTTGTAAGATTTATCCTTTTCTTACGAATAAAAATTCGTTCATATTGCTGATTTTATTATTCTTAATATTTTATTTTTCTTCTTCCAGCATTGTTCCTACGGATTCCCTCGTATATTCACTTACTTAGAATTTTCTGCACCGCCAATATGTCCACTTGACAATTTTCCCTATCTCGTATAGTGATTCTCCTTTACAGCACACCTTAACCACAAGCTCTCTGATAAATATAACTTTCGAATTTATATTCACGAGCTTGTCTTGCTGCGATTGAAACTTACCTCGAACACCACACAACAATGCGGGAACTTTAACGTTAATACATTTTCTTATCAGCCATCGGCGTACTATATCTGTTACTCTCAATTTAAGGCTCTTGAAAATGCGTGTTGAAAAATACAACCGATAACATAAAATTGTTAATTTTTTTTAAACCAAATAGTTTTTTCACAACTTGCCGCTGATATTCAACTTGAAGCTCATTCATTCTACTGCTCCCTAAAAGTTGCATGGAAAAGGAACTATTGGACCACATAGGAAATCCTCCAGAGTTGTGTAGGTTGGACAAATAAAATTCTCATTGCTCGCATGTCTAATCCACCTAACGTATCCGATGAAAAAGGCTTTCAACTAAAACAAATGATATCCGAAAATAAAATTTACTGCACACACTTAAATCTTATCTACTGATTTATTGAAATCTCTGTCCTGATAGCAAAACCCGAAAGTGACCTGAGACAGAAATAAAGTTACTCGAAACCAACACCAGTCACGCTATTTGTCATGCCCGTCCACAATTAGTGTTAAACAGAGAAAATCATCAACACGCAATTCTCCACTCGAGCGAAAATCACACCGAAACAGGAAATATAAAATGTACGGCAATGTTAATGTGTGTGTCCTCGTAATGAGCGACAGCAAGGTGGGCTCCGTAATGATTAAATACCTATCATGATAAATATGCAAATGAGATATGTTTTTATTCAAAACTATAGAAACTTGGTAATTTTGCTGTTTAGGCTCGGATACAGGCTCTAATTTATTATCTGAAACGGATTACGATTGTCAGTTTTATTGCAGAGTGGTCGGCACTACTCAAATATCCCGTATTAAAATTCTTGAAACAATTGTGGTGTCAATGACGGTCTACGCGCATATTGCAGTGTATTCGTTTCAAATTGAATAATTTTATTTTCAATTGCATGTTGCATGCTTTTATGAGGCCGTGAGGTAGCCTCCGGCACCGTTTTTCAGAATCGTTTTGAAAATTGTTATTAAATTCACGCATGTACGAAAATATTCATGTTTACAAATAGGCAGTGAAATGAAATTGATATTTAAAATTGCATATACAACACCTAAACGAATTCAATGAAGTTATTATTATTATTATTATAAAATTGCATGTGGAATAAATTACACAGCTGTAGTGTGTAATAAATGGATTATAGTTATAGTGCCTTTAGGGACAATTGAATAAAAAAGTAATGTTTTACTCTACAAAATTGTGAACTGGCTTAGGGGGTTTAAATAGATGGAAACAACTGAGTAAGTGGTGGATGAACTAGTTGGTAGATATATCTAGTGCAGATGTTTGTTTACCATTAGATATTTTTACTAAACTTGTAGCAAACCCATTAGTTGGATTAATCATACATCGATATTATGTTTTCCGGAAATCTGAAAGTAAATATTGTTCGTGAAATTAGTGGGATTATCAAAACTAGATGGATAAGAATATATGAATATAGCATATTGCAAATTTCAGAACATAACAGTCATGAAATTGGTGGATTTCAAACGATTGTTCAATTAAATTGTTTTGTTTGTGGAAAATTTTAAGATACATTTTGTCTTTTAATCACACAAAATTGACTATTTCAAAATATTACGCCATACGTTTTCTAATGTATTATAAATAAAATTGCAATATTTCTACTCTTGAAAACTCATAAAATAGACAACTTAGCCCCCTTTTGAAATTTGAAGCAAAATAACATAAGTAACACAACACAATATATGCAGCAAACGAGCCAATAAATAGGTGCTGCAATCTATTCAATTGCATGAGCCAGAACTTTTCCCCTACAATGTCTAAAGCAACTTTTAGAAATAACATTATCAAAGCTCTCTCATCATAGACATCATTCTTCCCTCACCATACAAATATGCATGTGTTGTTTATTTACATTTTAAAAAAATCGGTATGAATAAGGATACCATTTATACCATTTAATTTGTAAGTATTTTGTAAATTTCCGATTTCACTATCATTCATTTATTTATTTTGACATATTTGATATTTTATTTGTTATTTATTTGTTATCTATTTGCAACTATTTTATTTATGCGTTATTTATTAGTTTTGTTTTAGTTTGTTTCGTATATTTATGCATATAAAATTTTTATACTTCTATTCATGTAGACCTTACTTGGTGAAATTAATAAATAAATAAATAAATTAAAGTGATGCTGCCTACTTTGAAATCAGTTGGTTTCAAATTATTTAAATTATTTTTTTGCGTTGAACCCACACTGGGCGCCCGAAATAATTAATTCGAAAAATGGCTCAAAGAGTCCTTTAAGCTTCAATTCATGAGAATGGGAAACATAATGCAATAAAATATTGTATCGATGAAAAAATCAATACTATGAGAATGGGAAACATAATGCAATAAAATATTGTATCGATGAAAAAATCAATACTTCTAATTGATGTTAGATATGTTGAATAATGAATCCACTCAATACAATTTTTTTTCAATCTTCTCTTAGTCAATATTAAACTGTGATTATTTCAAAAGACTGTTACAACGCAACTTAACTTCCTACAATTTGACAATTTGAATACAGCCAATATCCCCATACCATTTTTGGCTCGCATCATAATCGCTATTCGTTGGCGCGTCATTATATTTCATCCTGGCAAAGAACAATATCTTTTTCCGCTGACAAGCAACAAGAAAGCAAACGTTTCGTTGGCAAAAGCATAGTCTAAGAATTGTTACCGAGCCCGGGGAAATTCAAGCGGAAATAGGCCAAACGCGAAGCCTTCTAGGAATGACAGAAAAGGCAGAAAATCGTTTAATCATTGTCGAAAAATCTCGACTGGAAGAAAAACTGCCGAAGTTGAAATTTGCCGACACCCCTGCACTCGACAAGGTATTAAATTTGTTTTGCATGCTAGAAATGACGGTCGTTAGTAGAGGATGTCGAAGACAAGCGTCATTAAGGTTCGTTTTCGTCTTCCAAATACTATGCCGTTTTTGTATGAAGTTGCTTTTATCTTCCCACACTCAGACAACCCTCATTCAGCTATGAAGCGAGCAGACCAAGCCATCAGTTTAGCGGAGCTTAGTTCGGACTATTCTTTGTTTTATGGTAATTTATTCAAATTTGATATAAGACGGCCTTATGTGATTTTCTGCAATAAAAAGGACGTAGAAAAAAGGTATTTTAGGACACCACGGGCTGGTCATGGTTTGTTTCGTTGCTACTAATGTTCTTTTAGTTTCCGTTGCTCAGTTCTTGGTTAAAATCAAAAGCTCGTTTTAGTTTAGAATACAAGTGCAAAAAGACGACCTTAATGCTGGAAGAGTTAGCAATAATTATTATTTCCGGAACGTAATTGAGAGCTTAAGGCTGGATGATTTTTTCGGGATTGTATGCTGGAAAATTGCTATGAATTGAAAAATGATTGAATATTTTGTAGATTTAGGATATTTGTTTATTTCGTTAATTCATAAAGTTTTGTTGATATCGTCAAGCTTAGTTTTACTTGAAATCAGGGACTAGAGCTGAGCATAGAAAATTCCGTGGATTCTGCTTCATGGAAACTTTCTTGACAAAAACATTTCAAAATCGAAATACACATTTTTTTTAAATGTTGCTGCTATGCAAATTTGATTATACCCCCTCGAACATTCATCGGAGACTCCGCGGCAAATTCACAACTTTCCATTGAAATGATATTTGAGTTTCCGTAGCAAGTTTCATTGGCAGATTTTATGGTAGTCGTTTTTTTTCCATTTCATATCAGTTTAAATTTGAATTCTAGCTTTCACTGTGCATAAGCACCATTCCAAACCATACTCTTCTTTTGGCAATTCATGTTTAAATGCGATTAAATTCGTTAGTTTTTGCTGATGATCTAGAAAAGAGTGGTGAACATTCGTGCTGGCTAGTTAGTTTTAATTAAATACCAGTTCTTTTGCAAGCGTCAAAGTATGAACTCTGCTTTTTTTCTATTTACAAGGGCCGTAGTTTGATGAAACAGAGCAATATTCAACTATTTGAATGAATTTTATAGTCAATAAAAAAATTGAGAGATATCTTTTTAAAGAGAAACATCTACCTTTGAGCATTTTGGTTTTTAATTACAAATACCTCCTCTCTTCAAGAGAGGAGGTATTTGTAATTAGTGAATAACGCAATCGAAAATATTAATTTTTTTCTGGGAGTATTCCCTTTGTATCAAATTAAGCATTTACCTAAAATTGTTGCAAATGATAATATTAGGGTATATTTGCTTGCAAAATCAAATATTTTCATTGAAACAACTGAGGCTGGATCAATAAAGTACATAAATTATAGAATGATTTCATCAACCGATAAAATATACAAAACTTGCTTTGAACAACAATATAGCAACAGAAACAACAATATACCTTTCCTCATCATATATTAAATTCAACACTCAATGTTACCCTGTCATTACTCGTCTTCCAAATTTCAATACTTGTATGTCTTAAAAAAATAGATTTTCGTTGGAATCCTTGCTGTTTTTTCAGAAAATTAGTACTGCGGAGATATCTAACTTATTACCAAACACTTGAGAGTATTTGACAAAATGGATCGATTTGAGACATTTAAACATCATGTGGATTTTGTTTTTGGGTTTTTGCTTTCGTGTTTAACATCCACGATTGAAAATAAAAAGAATTAAAAACAGAAGGAAAAATAACCATCAAGATATTTCTCTAAGACGTAAATAGACTAAGTGCATAATATTGAATATTTTTAAGGAAGCATTTATCTTTTACGTTTTAATATTCAGCAAGTTGAGTGATGTTAATGTTTCTTATCTTTCACTGTCAAGTTAGAAAAAACACTGTTGAACCATATCACCGCCATGCAATTGACATACGCCGAACTCAAAGTAAACCACAAGCGTATTTGAATCAATGTTGAAGTTCTCTACCATGTTCGATACCATATTGTATTCGAGCTAATGAAAAATCAAACCCATGTACAACAGCTATCAAACACAAAAATGATATGGACATCAAAGTCTTGCTGACCAGTTTTCACGATTCTCTCGTTGCCAAGCAAAAAGCTAACTTGAAATGCCATGCACATATTTCACCAAAGAGCCGTTTAGTCGACCTTATCTACATGTTGACATAAGGACGCAACAAATAAAGTTGAAAAGTTTTTTACTCCTCAAGTTACATTGTTCTCAACAGCTTCGTAAAACCCGATAGGTTCTTTTGCCTTGCCATCGATCGATTTGCTTACTACTGCTTCTTAGGCATGCCTGCTGTGCCTTAGTAGTAAAGGTTTGTTGCGCGTTCGCTTCGTCTTGCGAGGACAATGCGGTAGATTTGAAATCACTTGCAAATGGAGCCACTCATACTTACACGCACGTCATTATTTATGAGCTTGAGTGTAGAAGACAAATGTGTGCATGTAGGTAACCGCCATAAATTCATCTAACCCTATTGTCTAGCGTATTTGCGAAAGTAGCAAGGATTTCTTACTTTTAAACTTCCTCAAAATACAATGTTATATCTGCCTACAGCCAGAGGCATGGTAGCTTCTTGGCTGGCGAATTGGATTCACCTCTTTGCTTTATATTTGCCAGAAGAAAAAAAATGAATAGGGAAGATTGTTTGCGGCACCGCCGGTGGAGCATGTGAAAAGGAAGCGGCATGGTAATAATATCTCGGTTATCAGTCATGTCATTGTGTTCTTCGTTCAGCATTCATAATAACAAACAAGGTTCAGAATTAACAGACGTTGATTTTGCTTTGAAGCGGAATGTCCTTTGTTTCGAGGAAAATAGCGTTTTGGTGTTCCTTTTGTACCTGATGCCATGTTGCGAATATTCTACGTCGGTCATATGGATTCTTAACAAAAGAAAGAGGATTGAGTTCGTTCGCTGGCAACATTAAATGCTAAACAGAATGGTTTATGAAAAGGCATCATCGATGCTCGAGCTCGTTTGTTCTTGATGAGCCCCATGCATGCTAATTGTAACGTCGTTCGCTGGACTGTAAGTGATTTTCTTTATGGAAACAGTATTGCATTTTTGAAACATTTGATTCGACGTGGTTGCTATGGAATTGACTTTTTTCTGGGGAAGGTTTTTTTGCGTTCTAAATCGTTCATCGTGCAGTTTGACTTTTGATGAGAAGTGTTTTTTTAAAGACACAACGTTCTTCCAATGTGATACTATCAAAGATCGGTGGAAGTAATATTTTCTCGATTGTTTTGTTTTAAAATTCAGTTAATCAAAAATGTTATTAAAGAATTAGAAATTTTTTGGAATTAGATTAGAAATCGTAAGATAGATTGTGACGTCATTATTGTCAAGTACAATATTATTAAAGTTACTTTCAAATTGATTGAACGAGTTTTCTCTTTTAAAATATTGGCTTGCTGTATTAAAAAAAAAATAAAATGCAGTACTACGCATGTGGGGCTTATTAAATCAACATGTTAAGTCAACTGCCATCAGCTAAACCATCAGTTAAGCCGCCATTTAGGACACATGTTACGTTTAAGTATTGATCACAGTGATGGACAATCGATCATATGACTACCGCAAGCTCATTTGCAGCGATGGGTTGTTTTAAGACAATTAACTACCACTTTTCCTATCAATTTCTTGTTCGATATTGTTTCTGACCTCCTCTAAAGTTGTTGGTTTGTTGGCATATACCAACGACTCAAACTTACCTAACTGAGCCAAAAAAAAACGACCGGATGACCCAGTAGCTATAAATCGACTTTTCTCGACTTTTTTTGAAGAAAATGACAATGCGATGAACTTCGCTCAACGGTGCTGGTTCTTTGAAAATTAGCCTTTAACTTTTAAGATTCAAGCCGTTCAAAATTAAAACATTTAACGCGGAGCAACAAATTGCTGAGACATTTATAACTTGAGTCGAAGTTCAATCTTTTACCACAATAAGGAAAACCCCACGGGTTAAGCGTAATAGTTTAAATGCATATCCGGGTCTAAAGCAGCCATCGAAAGATAAAAGTTGTAAAAATATTTTTCGGAACGCGATACCTATCACCGAAGTTTCCGATATGAATTTGACTCAAAGAACGGAAGAACGAAAACCTCACAGTCTTTAGAAACGTACACTATGGTACTTAATGCAATTGACATAATGCTACGGAGTAATGAAGCGGTTGACCTAAATCAAGGAGAAATGGAAGCACTCAATAATCGATTGGTGTCAGCGAGTGACTCTTTTGCTTACGCTTAACATTTTTCGAAACGAAAAACCAGGCTGAACGTTTCATTATAATTAATACCTCAAAACTTGAGAATAACCTTTGATCAATAAGATCAAAGATAATCGTTTGTACCATCCGGATTTAGTTTGTTCCAAAAACCCCAATGACTATCGATTATCTTCTGATTTTGCAGCGTTTTTAATGAGTCCACGTTTTGTTTTAAGGAATCAAATATACTTGCACTTCTCTTTCTCAATTTTCCTTATTCTCAGATTTAATTGCATCGTTATAGTTAGGTGGGATGGTTTCATAAAAACAAGTTATAGGAGAACCAAAAAAATAATTCTAAACTTTCTACCAGCTTTTGAGATACCACTGACTTCAAGTTCTGATATTGAAGGATTGGAAACAAATCCACGTAACTACCACAAGAGATTTGTATATAAACTTACACTTTCTTCTTTAAACAAAACGTCACGTTTCTAACTGGTGTCATGTTTTTCTCGCACATGAACGTGAAAAATTTAAACATTTTCTATGCAGCCAACAAGATAATCTTTCATCAGATTTTTGTATTCGAAACATGGAGTTCAAAATACTTTGAGTTTAGAAATATGCACGGTTTTATCATATCATAGATCAAAAGTAGTATTATCATCTATTTTCGTTGTGTCAATTAAATGATAACAAGCACAGCATTGCATATTCACCATTATCAATCGACCCGCTGACAGGAGTAAATCTTGCCTTTCCGCTTCATATTTCTCAAAAACACCGCTATTTCGAAAATTCCTTCCAAGTGTTTTTCTCCACTTTCCTCGGACATTTTTTCTTCGAATTTTCCTGCAATCCACAAAAATGACATGCAGAGCAACTCATTTTCAGGTGGCCGGGTTTTCCACAATAGAAGCAAATGATTTATGATCTTTTTTCACAAACTCTGTTGGTTGTTTGCTTAACTTTAGTTTTTAATTTACCATTATACATACCTTTTCGGATTTGATCCTGAGTTTGTTGTTCAGCTCTCATCTATTCTAACAAGAGTCGTGTAGTCAAATTTTCAAATGTTTTCTTCTTATCTTCAACGGACTCCCACGCACTATGAAAATGATTACATTTCGATGGTAACGTAGAAAGGACACGTGCCATTAACATGAAGTTCCGGATTTTAGTATCAAGTGCTTTCATTTTTGTTGCCAGCTGCTCGAGTTTTGTTAGGTTATTTGTAATTTTCCCACTAGCATCCCACTCGAGCTCAAATAATTGCTTCTGCACCAATTATAAACTCTCATCGCTTTTGAGATCAAAAAACGCACTTAGTTTCGCCCACATTGGTGGAGCAGCAACGAAACTCATCTAACGGCTTTCTGATTAGTTCTGTTATAATCATTTTCGTCGCTGTTTTATCTGCTTTCATAAATTCCGTGAAGTTTGATTGATCATTAATTTTACTTACCAATACACCGTCGCAAATATTTCCCTCCAGCAACGTTCCGATGATGATTTTCCAACAATCCCAATCATCCATGTTTCGATTTTTCTCAATTTTGAACCTTTCGAACTCCATTTAATGAAAATGGCAAGCCTGAGGACATCTTTTTTTTTACGAAAAATAAAATTATCAAAAAACTACTGTTTTATTACGTATACGAAAAAATTATTCCATCGAAATGAGAAATCCTCAACAAATATTATTTGTCTGTATATTAAAGTTCCTTACGTCTTCGTAACAAATTGAAAACTATGAAATTGGCGAATAAAAAGTATTCAAATTCCAATTGGCTTTTGAAAAGTAACTTATATGCAACCAATTCATTTAATGTGTTACAGTTCGAATCAGTAAAACATACAAAACGTTAGCTTTTCACTTCAGTTAAAGAACACAAAGTTTAAAAGCCTACACATAAATATTACCGTCTTTCGACAACAAACATCATCTGACTATCGACTGCACCCCTAAAAGCACTTAGTGTCGATTCAAATTCAATGACCACCAGATTTACCAGCCTAACTACACCTGTTCCTCGTGTGCTTGCACTAAACTATATGCATGTGTCTATCTCCAAAGTCGATGCATTAAACTTTCTACCGGAAACTACATATACATACATAGTTTGTGTACGAACAAAAACATGGATTAAACTCGAAGTCAATGATTTATTGGTGAGAATGTTGTAAATAACGGCAAAACACGGTGACATCGTTGGCGTTGAAATATGTATGGACCGAGCTCAAAGAAGCGAAACAGGACAATGTTGGGAGAGAATCCATGCACTACCGACTCGATAATGCAGTGTTTATGCAGTATAATTCGGGTGGATGGTGTTGGAATCGTACGGGCACAGAGTGTAGGTGACTGTAATTAATGATGATTGAATTTGAAAAATGAGGCAATTTGCGAACGGCACTAAGCTAAATTATCTATGGGAAAGGAGTTGGTGAAAATCGGATTTGTTCCTGTTGCACCATAGTCGGTACTTTCAATTACGGGTAAAGTTTTTGTAGATGGATGTTTATCAATGAATCATTGATAACAGATGTCGCCCGTTTTCACCGTATTAAGCTTATGAACATGAAATGATTTTAATGAAAAGAAATTAAATGGAAGTTATTTTATGCGAAATTGTCTTAGCAAGAAAAAGTGAGGAATTGCTTAGTTGGTTTTTGAAAAGCCAAACTTCGGCTTATGCAAATTTGTAATTGCTATTTACTTTGGTATTTGGTAAAACCATTTAGATGTTTATATACTTGAGAGCATGTGCGGATTAGTAAAAAAGTTTGAATTCTGGCAATGACATGAGCAGAGTTGATTTGAATTAGAAATATTTAATCGAATTTTGGTAATACAATTTTTCTAAGAGTAAATAAACTTAAAAAATGTGGCCGCTTGGCGGAAAAACTCGGCTGTGTGCAGAAAGTTTTTGAAGTTCTTGTAACAAACAGATTTTATTTCCTACCGAAATACCATGTCGCCTTGCATTTATCGTTGAATTTTCTTATTATTTCAGATATGCGATCAACAAAAACATATACTCGGTAAGCGAATTGGTTTTGTATCATATTAATTGTCTTCAGTGAATGCCATTCCTTTTTGAATTGTTTGTTTAATATTTTCATTTTTTTGTTATGAATCTGCTACCTCGGCATCCTTGAAAATAATATTTAAAATATACATGTGTTGAAAATATTTTTAATTTGCATTATAAATATATTTTGAAAATTTTGTTTAGTTTTGTTTCGCCATTTTACGACATTTCTTCGAATAAAAATAAAGTTATTTGTTGTAATATGAGACAAGAATTTGGTGTCAATTTATTTTTGAAGAGGGAAATTTAATCAAATGGGATTTTTTGGCCAATTTACGTTGTCTAATATGGCTTCCTAATTCTCTTCTTTTTGGGAACGTCGTTACTGCAGTTGTAATTCTTAATTGGTGAAGTTAGCTGCCGCAAAGTAAGAATTTCAAAAACAAAGTCTTTTTGAAATAAAACAGCCTTTAAGTTTTAAATTTAGGCTCGTATGTACGGATGCCGATTGGTTTGGCTTACCAAAACATACTGTTTTTATTCATTATTTCTATTTTCATCATTTCATTGCATATATACTAACATTTTTCGTTGAATATTATATGTATGGATCTGGTTTTCGATATTATTTTTTCTGGTTCTGGTTTTCGATATTATTCATCACCCTCTCACGTGTGCTGCTAATTTCAATTCACACCACTCTCTTACTATGTCGGCTAAATCGTAAAGTGTTAATTTACAGTGTTTTGACGTTTTTTTTGTGTTTTTCTTTTAATTAATTATTCAAGCTCAGCTCTCCAAAAATCTATAATTGTTATCAATGAACAGGCTATCATCCCTTCATAGACGGTAAAATACTTCGGCATAAAGCTCGACCCTCGCTGAAGCTGCAGCCATAACAAATCAGCCAGCGCATAATATCTCATAGGCTTCATCTTCAAGCTGAACTCCATTATCTCTATTTGAGCTAAAAAAAAAAAAAATTGCCTATAAGCAATTGATTAGACTGATCCTCATTTCGGCCTCTCCTAGCGAACTTGAGAAGCTGGCGAAATTCAAACGCAGAATTCTCCGAAATATCACGTCCCTCTACTTTAAAGCCAATAGTCACTATTACGGAATAGTGACCTTTACCGAAAGTCAAAAATAACGCCTCTTACCGATTATTTAGTTCAACTAGAAAACAATGCAATTCGCCGTGCTACAGAGCTTCCCAACCCCATCATTCAATCGCTTCATCGAAGACCTGGCTCTTAACGAGCAGACCTTCATCATAGGAATAGCTCACCATACATGAAGTTCTCAGTGACCTTGTTTGTTTTATTCACCTGATCAAAACATCTCTTACCTCCCTCATTTCTCTCTTATGAAGCTTACCCGAACGCATACTGACTTTACTCTACTCTTTAACGTCCATATTAACGAATAATTTAGCTCAGCTACCAATCATATTTCCAAATAAACAAATTCCCGAAAAGGTAATAATTTTGAGCCGTAAGTCATTTAAGGCACAGTTTAAATGATCATTATCATGTCAAGAAATAGTTTCAGGCTATCTATTTTAATTGTTCCCCACTTCACTGCCGCAAAACCTACCTTCCAGATGTTGATTTCGGCAGTCGTGAATCAAACGTCGACAAGACGGGCACGACTTGGAAAACCAAAAATTGTTATTGTTAAACTTTTATTGGCATACAAAAAATTGTTATTGTTATTGAAGATTGGGTTTCACTTTGATACAATTAAACTAGTTTCAAAAAACGTTGAAAGAAGATGTCAATCTGCTATCAAACAAAACGGATTCACTACTAAGTACACTCAAAAAAATTTTGGTTGAATTTTACCCTTATAATAGTAGGAATCTGGTTTCCTACTATTATAGATGTAAATTTACAAAAGTGCGTAAAAAGAATATTTTTTTTACGACCAAATGGTGTAATTTTACCCTAAATAATGATGCAATTTTATGGCTTTGGCGCAAAAGTGAATAGCAAACTAGTAAATTTACACTCGTTTTGCTTCAATTTACAAAAAGCTGTGTATTATTCAGCTGATATGACGTAAAAGCAAAAAATTCACATCGAATGTGTAAAAAAATTTGTGATTCGTTATTTTAAACGAAAAAATGAATATATTTTCTATTATCAAAGTATTAATTATAGACCCACTTTTTAGAGTGTATTGAAGTTTCTTGTTAATTTTTTCCAAACAATTTTTCATTTGCTTAAGATTTTTTTGTTAACTACCGCTGCATTAAGTATAATATTATTTTGTCGTTACATAGAAGTATACAGGAGGATTTATTTGAACAAGTTTTATTTTAAAGTAAAACATACCCTTATTGTTTTTTTCTTTCTTAAAAGCTACCTTTTTGGAAGCTGCTTCATTTTTTTCCAACATTGTAAATTTTTGCATAAATATATGTAAATTTCTACATAATCTGCTTCCTGGGCTGATGCTTGAGCTAGTTCCCATTATTAGTACTATGTATTTAAACAATCTATAGCTATGTTTTCAATATTTAAAAACAAATGATTTTATAAGTCATCATATAATTGAAATCTTCCCCTTAATCCCTAAAATTATTATCTCTTCACAAAATATTTTCATTTTTATTTAGCGAATCAACAAATCTTCTTCCGATGAAAATCAAACTACAATAAATCAATTGAGTTTCTCTCGCAGTGTAGTTATTTCTGCAAATATAATTTAATATGCTGAAGTGTAGAAAAATTTTGTTAACGTGTTAGGCTTTGCAACGGCATAGCTGGAATGAAGCGAGCCAATTCAAATGTCTTTGATTGATTAATAAGATGGGAACACCATTTCTCATAAAAAGCGAAGCTCTTTGAAATTTCATTCAGGATGTATGAAAATCATTTGAATTATCACAGCCGTCCAATTTAGAGTAATTCGGGAAAATTTGCTTTCAAGTTCTTAAATGATTCGCAGTATGAATGAAATGATTTTGAGCTCAGACGAGTGATAAATCTTATTTCTTAGAATGAATCAAATTTTTGTCGAACTTCCATAAGTATCCACTCTTAAAATGAGCACTTCAAATAAATTTTCAAATCAAACGACTCTTTTTGTGTTGAAGCTTTTTGTTCTCATTAAAACTCTAAATATGCATGTTGATTTTCAAAATCATCACGCCATCTCTGAAGGTCCTCTTTGCAGGCCCGTGCGCAGAAATCAATTAAGGGGGGGGGGGTTTTGAAATAAAAGTTGTTTTTTTTTCAATAATATGTAAAAACACACAAACTGTTATTTTATTTTTTAAAGACGTTTGCATGTAAAAACTTCATATTTATTTCTCATTCCTTAACAGATTAATTCTTCGAGGTAACGAAAAAAATGCTTCCAGCATTTTTTGCACATTTATCTCAATTTCACGGTGTATATTGAGGGAGGCTAAGCCGTTGAGCCGATCTTCAGACATTGTCGATCTAATGTACATTTTCAGACGACGCAATGTTGAAAAGGAGCGTTCATTTTTCGCTGTCGTCACGGGTAAAATGCCCATAATGCGAAGCATTTGGTGTACGTTCGGGAACGCGTCTGCATTGCAAATTTCAAGGGCTTCGAGAGAATTTTTTTATTTCCTTTTCAATAATGCGTCGTCTCCAGAGTATGACTTCATTCACCCATGCGTCACGCGAATCATCGTGCAAAATTGAAGAGTAGGGTTCGAATAATTTTTCACATGACTCTTCATCAAATTTTTTCATTTTGTTCCGAAAAAGGCAAGCGAAATTCGATAAAATATTGCGATGATTCAGAAACCGGTCCTGTAAAAGTATCACAAACGAATCAAGGTATGGTATATAAATCGTAATTCGAAAATAATCTTCAACTGAATCATTGTTTCGCAAAACTCAAAATCAAGAAAGATATTCGAGTTTGAAATCTGAGATATCTGATTGGTGAAAACTTCTAACTCGAATATCTTTTTTGATTTTGAGTTTTGCGAAAAGTGGCAAAGGATTTTTCGACTCAGGAAAATTTTGGTTCGTGGTTTTTATCCCCACTTGTCGAGGGAGCGTATTTATTGTTTAAATTTCAACCTTGAATAACTTTTTTAATTTTGAGTTATGTAAAAAGTGGTAGAGGACTTTTCGACTCGAAATTCGAAAAGGAATATCGGATTTCTTTTCGGCACGGGGATTTTGGTACACCCTGTATAGCAAATAGAGAAAAAAAACTCTCTGCAACTGGTCACGAACTCAGGCGCCCGAGGTGAAAGTCTAAAACGCTACCGTTGAGTCAAATCGTCGTCTGATAAACTAGAAAGAATTTTTTTCAGTTCAAAGTTAAAGAAGAAACTATTGAAGTCGATAGCAGTCAATAGTCAGCAATATGAGTGAAAAGAACTTCACAGTTCCCTTTGAGAGTTTTGAAAATTCAGGTATGCTTTATAAAGGTTTTCTTTACTTTATAAAGTTTTTGTGAAAAATTTTCACATTTCATGAAATTCATTATTAAAATTAGCTACGTTTCATAGAGATCCATAAGTTTCAAAAACTTGATTTATAAAAACCGAAATTTTGTTATCATCTGGAAGTTTTATAAGGGATTTTATAGAAACTTCATAGAACTCGAGTTACCAGGTTTGTCATTTCAACTTGTGAAAAATTCGGTACTTACATTTTCGACTCCTATCCGTGGTTTTTTGCACAAAAAGCGACGGATATCCATGTAAAAATTCACGTTCAAACAAACAAACCTTAGAAATAACTGTCAACAACCGTTAATTAATGAACAAAGTCGAGCAAACAACAAGGAAAAAAATGCACTTTCCTCATGTCATTGTCATATGAAGATTGACGATGATACAGCGACAATTGACGATCACCCACAATCGATAGAGGTCGATAGCGCGGAAATTGAAATGAAAAGTGTGTTATACTTTTCCAATCCAGTAAATTTATCCTCGTACAAGTGTTAAGTGAATAATTTATATAAATTATTTATTTATAACAATATCTTTAGCATTGTTTTTGAATAAAAAGTACAAAGAATGATTTTGTAGAACTGTACAGTTAATTTAAGAATCCAAAATATAACTTTTGAAAATACATGAAATTTTCGTGGAAAAAAACTTTAATGATGATAGTCATAAAGTACAAGAGATTCCTAATGGGGGGGGGGGGGTTCGAACCCCCAAAACCCCCCCCTTGCGCACGGGCCTGCCTCTTTGAAATAATTGACCTTCTTTGTGTCAGAGCGGTTTTTTCTGAAATATATTGAAAAATGTTTAAAAAAAAAGATTGTAGCAAAAAGAACTGAATTCTTAAAATTTAGGAAATAAGAGTAACGAACATGCTTAAAACTAATGTTCTGTTAAAACTTCTAAAGAACTAAATTTTAACGATTTTCCAATGAATACGATTTGTGGATGAACAAGAAATTTAATTTTAATTTGAATAACGTAGTCAGTAGCGTTCTAAATATTTTGGCGGGAAATTATTTGATTGTGGATGTTGGATTTTTTTTCAGACAAATTTACTGCTGACTTTTTACTTGAATCACTAGAATCCAATCAGTTTTTTTCGCTATTCAAAAAAGAGCGCGCCAAAAACTATTGATTGTAGGATAGCCACAGATGTATTTAACTTTTCACATACTTCTTCATAATAAATACACTGCGTCAGTGAAAACAACTACATGCACTAAAATATTCCGCCATGAACAAGAATGATATAAAATATTTTCGTAAGACAAAATTTGTACAAAAAAACGCATAATACCTACAGTAAATCCCATCTGTATAAATACATCTGCAAACCAACATACGTTCCAAATGGTCATTAATTCAAAATCAATAAAATAAACTGGTAACAGTCCTCCATAATATTATAGATGATTATTTATCCTCAAACAACTCTGCGATGGAATCCGCAATGTCCGAAACTAATACACCAACTTGTCTCTACAGTTCGCCGACCGAATCCATAAAATATCGCCCACATAATGGTCTTCCTTTTCCAACACACTTCATTTATGACTTCATCAATAATAATTCCGGAATATGAATCGTTGCAAATAAGAAATTGCGTTCGATTATTGGCAAGACAAAAATAATTAAATTGATGAAACATTTCTCCAGCAAAGCAGAAAAACAGATCGAAACGAATATTGTAATTAACATTGGATCGTTTCGGTCTCGTCAGTCGTCCTCGCAAAGCAAGCATCTAGTATACATATTCCTTACGAAGCAATTCCATGCTGTTGTGGCTAGCCAACCGGGAGAGATCCTTAAAATGTCCGCATATGGACGATATCGATTAGTCTTTTTACGGCGGCAAAACAAACTTCTCGGAGAGTGGAGAAGCGGAAAAATGGAAAAGTGAGAAACAAAAGCGAAATCGAAACGAAAACTCAAACCGTAACCAAATAGAGAGTTGGAGTCAAGAGAAAACAACATATTGCCATCAGCATTTTTTGGCATATCACGCCTGATCCATTTTTCTTGGACATGTCGATGGCGGCGATGTTTGTGCTATAAAAATAAGTATCACGTCCAGTCGGACCGATGAAACGATTCGGAAATCAAAGTATTATCGAGAGTAGTGAACATAATGGATTGCAATTTGTAATGGCGGAAGTGTGAACGAGGAACGTGGCGAAGATTGCTCTGTGGCTCTAGTTTGCAGACAGCCGAAAGCGGTGGAACGAAGACGGATTATATCTTTTGGATTCAGTTTGGGATGTCGGCAGTAAACCAACTAATTGTTCTATGTTTTATATGCAAATTGATTCAATGGCCAGGATCAGCTGGCCGAAGTGTATGATTGTGCATTTGGAAGCAAATAGTGAGCATGGGAAATTCCGAATACTGGACTGAATCAGCAGATTGAAACGAACAAACAGGAGATGACAGTAATGGAGTAGTTTCTGAATAGTTTTTATGGGAGTGAAGGAGAGAATTAATTTGGTTGTTTGCAATCGTCTTAGCATAAGACATCCATGCATATATATTTTCGTGGAACAAATCTATTCATGAATTTGATATGTATATTCTGGAGTAGCTTTTATGTTCATTTTGAGCATGCAGAAATTCATATGACATGGAGACAAATCGCTTTAAATTCCGTTTTCGGAACTATTTTGTTACACATCTACAGTAAAATCAATTCAATCTAAAACTGAGTATATAATTGATCACATCTCTAGAAACTACCGTCAACACATAACAAATAAGTTTATGTGATTAGTTACAGAATTCGTTACCACAATCTGCAGAGTGCTCTAAAACCTAAGACAACATTACATTCTGCATCATAGCTTAGTTACAAATATACCTATAGTTAAGCGACACCCTGTATAATAACTAGCACAGAAAGAAATTGTTTCCAATTTGCTTCTTGGTCTTTGATGTGGCCATTCGTTAGAGAGTTGATTTGGATAGATGTGGAATTTGATGACGTGATGGATGACAATCTTTCAAAATCAGCAGTTGATAGCGGATGATAGTTGATAAATTCCATTTGAATCTATTAGTTAATGTAAGTAAAGTACATTTGTCCCACTACAACCTTTATCGGGGTGGGGGATTGAAATTGGTAGAAATATCATTCATATCATGTAGACCGGTAAATTATAGGCTTCATTTAAGCCCTCAGTTGACTCAGGTACATACAAGGTTGGTTAAAAGACATGACAAACCAAAGACAAACCAAATACCATATACGCGGATCATCTCACTTGGCCATACAAGTCAACCATGATTGAGATATTTGTTTAAGGAGACAAAGAAAACAGACTTATGTTTGTAGCGGATATTGTTTCCTCTCTTTTCGTTTCACAGCCCTGGAGCTATAATTTTTCGAACTGAAATTTTTCGATTCCGATTTTTTTGCTTAAGCAGGAAGGTTTTCAAAAGTCTATGGACCCAAATCTACCGCAACTGAGGACGTTGGCTGGGCTCAGAACACTACAAAGTAGCTGATTTTTTATTGCTAAGCTGCGTTGAGAAGTTGGATTGTAACGGCTATATTACCAGCTTTTGGCAACATAAATAGCATATGTGAGTTTACCACATCCATATCGATATTCTTTTTTTGTTGATGTAGAGAGATAAGACATAAAGAAGGTAAATCATTTATTTAACTGACTCTTATGTCTAATTTATGTCGAACAAAGCTATTTCCAGAAGTTTTAAGGCTGTCATATTATTTTTTTTTTGCATAGAGCAATAAAACGAATAGGATTTAAAAAAATCATCTCTACGCCTTAACGGCGAAATTTCACTAACCGTCGAAAAAACAAGACTGAAAAAACAAGATTAAAAAAACTCTCGGGAGTCTATGAAAAAATCACGAAAGCTAAGAAAAGATGAAAGGAGCAAAAAAAGAGTCGTGAAGCTCTAGGAAACAATCATAAAAGCTTGGAGAAAATCAGGGGACTCTAGAAAAAATATTTTGAGTCTGCGAAAAAATTATATGACCTTAGAAATATGCTAGGACCCTGTGGAAAAATCATGTTAGTTCAGGTAAAATCAAAAGTCTCTAGAATAAATCCGTGGAGCCTCAAAAAAATCATAGAAACTTTGAAATAAAATCAAGATGGCTAGGAAAAATCTCAGAAGTCTTAATGAATTTCAGCCTTGAAGAAAAACATTGTTTTAAATAATATTTAATTTAATTTCACATACTTTTGGCTTGATAAACTCAATCATACCAAACACATTTTGTTGGTATGACTTTTCACCGTCGAATCATACAAAACATTTCATTTTGGCGATGACGGGATTTCGGGTGTCACCAGCTCCCAAACTATAAGGCGTATTTTCAGTAAAAATATGTTCACCGTATAAGTTAAATGAAAATAAATGAAATGATTTGTGGTAAATCGGGTCGATAAGATGGGTGAATTGGGACTGAAGGTGAGAAATGATAATGGACAATATTTGAGTGGAAGTTTATGCAACAAAAATAGACGAAATAGTGTGATTTAGTGATAGCATATGTGAATTTAGTGATAGCATATGTTTGTGTGAAAATAAAAATATTTAGTATGTGGAAATCTGAAAATAATATAGTAATAAAAATCAATCTTAGCTTGGCAACACAAATCTGGTCAAACCTGATTCACATTAAGATTATCCTTATTTATGATCCAATGACTGAATCGGAAGTTGTAAAGCTGGAAGCATTTTGAGATCTACTACCCATCGAAAAATTCAAAATTCAAAAAATCAAACACTTGTTACTTACTTCCATTTCTAGGTAATTTTTAATTGAAAAATTAATGGTAGGATCTGTGAATATTTACCACAATTGGCAGCTCTATCCTGAATTTACCACAATTGGCAGCCCTGTCCTGAATTTACTACAGAAATTGTACTAATTTTAGCTTACACTAAATTCACAAAGTTTTCAACTTAGTTTTCTACTTAGAAACTTAATTTTCACTTAAAAAAAAAAAACCAAGAAATCGCTGAATTCAGCGGTTCAAATCAGACTTTGATGATAAGGTTTTCCATTTTCGCCCTCATTTGCCATCATATTTCACTGTTAAAAAGCGTAGTTTTTCGCGAGCGCATAAAACTAAATCTTTAATATAATCAAATTATTAAGATGGAACCGCTTAGCTAAATTAAGTTTCAATTGAACGATTGATTGACCTTTTTGCAACGTAGTGGATTATAGCCTTAATTTCAAATTAGGCCAAAACGAAATCAAATTAATTTTCAACATAAACGAAAGCCTAGTGAAAATTTTCGATCAAGATTATTTAAGGCGAATTTGACGTCTATTTCACCTTGACAGTCTAAGAATCTGCCGTAACAATTGATTAAGTGTAAAATTCAATTTTTGCTTATTTCACTTTAGATGTTATTATAACATACAGTACTTTTGTGATTGGTCGGCTTAGAAGAATGAAGTCTAATATTACCTTTAAATAATTAACTGCGAACCATAACGGCCCAAAACTGCAACTCTTGCCTGTAACGGACTGCATTTGAGAAATCGTATCTATATACACAAGCGAAAAATGGATTTCTGCTGGAATTTTTAACAAAATATATGTTGCTAGAGCCCACATTGGGCGCAAACTACATGTTTATATTAAACTTCGACTTAGGGGGCTTGTCGTACTACTTGAATACTGAAAATTCAGAATTTCACTCTGTAAGATTACAAAAAAATCTAGTTTTTTTGAATTTCGTGATATTTTATAATCTTAATCAATAAAATAATCTTTAATTTCGTTTCCAAAATGAAATTTATATGTTCTGATTGCAGTATTGATAAGGAATGAGTGTTTTA
Organism: Nemotelus pantherinus; assembly: GCA_963978885.1. Taxonomy (NCBI): domain Eukaryota; kingdom Metazoa; phylum Arthropoda; class Insecta; order Diptera; family Stratiomyidae; genus Nemotelus; species Nemotelus pantherinus. The sequence goes on from OZ022266.1 coordinate 10,227,624, forward strand.
TTGAACAAAAAGAATTCATTACAATGTTTATTGGAAGATAAGCTGAAAATTGCACTTCTTAAGATTTTTTCAACAATTATGAATGAAACAAATAGCCAGAAAAAGATATTTTCATCGAATTTAGATGTGTCGTTCTATTTTGATAAAATTTGGACCGATTTAAAAAACTTGAAAATGTTAACTTCTGTTAAGAAAATTCACTTCTTTCAAAGATGAAGTGAAATGACATATAAAGTTTGACCTTTTGGAGGAAAATCATCAAATCAATCTTCAAAACTAACTCTTTTTCGAATTTGCAGCTGGCGACCTAGTTTTCAAATATGACGCAACGTCAATATAAGTTCATTCTATTTCAAATACAGACTTCCATTCATCTATCAACTTGACGAAAACTGATTGCCCATTTGATTATGTCAATGACGCAAGACAATAGCTGTGAGCTTCTATATCTGTCATTCAGTTAACTTCACGGTCGTCGTTTCTACTTGGTATGTCATTCCATCGTAGCGTTACATTCGATTTCTCGACATATTCTTGTTTATGGGCACTGACTGAATTTGGCAACCTTTCGACTGGCAATACAAAACTGAAATATTCATCAGATAAATCTTCTTCAATTTCATCAATTCGACCATGCAAAGTTCGAAGAGAGGTCAAATGTCGATAGTTTGTCTTTTCATAAGTGCGGAATATAGCACTTGCCTATCTGATTTTGCAATCGACATATGGAAGATTTATACGCTACTTGAAAACTTTTTCGAGTTTGCAGATGGTCGATTTCTCGTTTACCTGGAAAAGTTTTCAATGATATGGATAAGAGACTAGAGAAAAGTTGATGGTACTTGAAGAGAGTGAGAGATAAGGACGATTGTGTGAAAATAGACAAATGTGGCACATAAGGTCCTTTAGGAAAATCAAATTCGATTTATATCAATAATATAACAATTGGAATTCATATCATTAAATTATTGAAGAATCCTAGAATTACTTGGCTCATTGACTTTGATGAGAACAAGAAAAAAATATAAATAAAGTGAGTGCAAAAAATATGCTTTCATCATAGTTTACTATAAAAAATAGCATGTATTTTTTACTTGCGCCAAAGAATAAATTTAAAAATAATTATATTCGAATAGCCTGAAGTTCTTCAATATTAGTTTTGAAAAAAGGAGCAAGCGTATCTCCGTTGCATAACCGTATGCATTATTTCAAGAAAATCATCAAAAACACATGCGAAACGTATGAACGCAACCGATTTATAAGGACCGTTAAAGTCAGTTTAATTTCTAATAGGATATTGAAGCTCATAGTTACATTACCATTTAGTAGACACAGTCCAATTTAAGAACAGGTCAGTGCTTTTTCGTGAAAGTAGTGGGTAGTTTTGATTGAAATGGTTAAAAATGTTCCGAAACGTCAGCTCAGACGCGAAAATTATTTTGAAGCCCAAAAAAAAGAAAGAAAATCGTATGATTAAATAGCCGAAATTTTCCTAAAAATCGTGGCCAATTATCCAGAGTGCCGTCAGATTTTGCATCTAGAGAAAACATTGAATGCCATTCTTGCAGTGAAAACTATGATATGTATACGCATTAATTGCTTTATCTTCAAGGAAAGAATTTGGAAAAGTCATGAGTAAAACCATATCCGAAAGTAAAGTGAGAAATGATTTTATAAAAGCGGGGTACCACGGCAGATTTGCCAGAAGAAAATATTATGTCTCTGTTAAAAATCAAGAAAGAAGATTGGCCTCCACTAGGGCGTACAAAGACAAAAGGCTGAAAGATTGAACAAAGGTTATTTTCAGCGAAAAAAAGTAAATTTAATATGATTGGTCTTGATGGGGTTTGCATTGAGGCTTTTGAGGAAAAAAATTCACAGCTGAAGAAGGGAAAATTATTAAGAACAAAACATTGGTTCTTTTAGGGAGATATATGCTTGCGTGCCAATGGAATAGGAAAATTAGTTTTCATTGATGAGATTTTGGGCGTGTAGGTAGATTAGTATTTTGAAAGACAATTTATTTTGAAAATGGAGAAAAAATGAACATTAGAGATAATTTTGTGTTTATGCTCTATATTGTGAAGTAGTAAATGAAAACTCCTCCTTAGTCTCTAGATGTAAATCCTATAAAGAACTTGTTGGATTCGTTAAAGGGTTAGAAAATATCATATAAAAACTAAAATGGCCTTTGCAGGGGAATCAAATGTCATAGCTTCACAAGATACGAGAAGGCTTGTGGACCTTGTTTTAAGGAGACTTTATACCATAAGAAAGTTTAGAGGAAATCTAACAAAATACTAAACCAGGTAAACTATGCAGTTTAAAGCAAAATTTGTACAAGTAGTTCATGGTTACACTTTTGATCATGGTTACACTTTTAGAAATAACTGATATATCCTCATTTTAATTCAACCAGCTTAATTCATGATCGAATTCTACGATAGAACCGAAATTTTCAGTTAATGTTAATGCATATAAGAGGTCTGTGTTTAGCTAACTCAAAAATATCTTCTGCCGATGATAGTGGATATTTTCACGAATTTTCAGGTATCAATATATATGTGTGGAAAAAATGCCACCCCATCAACACATTAACTTTTAAAAAACTCATTCTGCCGCATAAAAATTAAAAAAAAAATTAAAATATTTAAAAAAAAATTCTTTTAAACGTGTTTTTTCATCATAATTTTGGTTAATTACTACTTTCTAATCAATTTTAGAAGCATTGTAACAACAAAAAGTGAAAAAAATGGAGGGGGGGAACAGAAAACAACCTCGACTTATATTTAACGAAATTATTTACTCATAAAGGTTATAAATTTGTGATCACGCTTCCTTTCTTGTCTATAAATTAGCATAGACAACTTATATCGGCTCTAATAACATATAACAGAAACGCCTATTACTAATCTAAAGATGGCTGAGGCTATATAGCGGTAAGTTCTTTACCTGTGCAGCTTTCCAACATTATCTCGTATATGTTGTAAGCCTTGAATATTGCAAAGCTAGCGCATAATAATAGCTACTATTTTTAAAAACCTAGAAATGCAACAGAAATTCTTTTAAAGTTTCAGATATTTTAAAAAGGACATATTCATTCTTCACGTACTCATTTCTCGGTTCAGTTATCCGAATGCGTACAGCAAAGCTTCGGTACGCTCTCTTCAGGATTGTTTTTTTATATTTTTCGCAAGCACATCTCGAACCCTCACAATGCAGCTATGGCCTTCTATTAGTTCTTTATTCCTCTTCTTAGTGAAGAGTCAAATAAAATGCCAGGTTTTTCATTTGCAGGTAAACCCGTGTCCAATAATATAGGAGCATTTATTTCAAATTGTGCTTACACTGTAGTTATGAAACTGACAATTGAACAAGAAACCTTCAGATTTTAATTGTTCTCTATGTCACTGGTATTCTGTGCTATATGTTTCTGTGGAAAATACAGTATTATCTTATTGATCAAAGTTCACAATGGATTTCCATCCACCGATTTTTACTAAGGCTCGTACCTTTGTTTGCGTAAAAACTGAATTTTCACTCGTTTAAATATTGATAATTATGATATTAAACCGAAAGCAGTTTCAGCTTTGCAAAACCTGTACATGTTGCCAAATAAATGTGCATATGTATATCACCAGGCTCATGTACGTACACACATGGCCGCATTCTACCAAAAGTCAATAACAAAGGACCAAGCACTTGTTCGAAACATGATCGTTCTCGTAATGAAATCGTAATCACATTTAACGCCACAGCATATGTATATGCATGTCGCCATGATGCGCTATATTGTTTTTCACCATCATATTTTGTTTTTCCATTAGCAGCAATACTTTAAGTGCCCCAACACACACACATATTTATGTATGCATGCGTGTATTTGAATATCATTCGTATTGTTCATAATGGTCTCTTGGTTTTTTTTTGCATATTTTTCAGAATGGACGTAATTGGACACAGTTTTAACAGAAATGAAGAACTTATTTCTCATGACCGTGCTGTTCATTATAAAAAGTGGTAAGTATGCGAAATTATTTCGTTTTTTATCCTTGCAGGAGAAATTTGTATGTGTGTATGGGATGCGAGAAAATTGCATCCGCTTTACCAATGGTTCGGTGGATGTGTGCAATTCGTGCAGCACTTAAAATTGAAATTAAAATGCAATTCAGTTTAGTAGCATGACAAATGCGGAAATGGTTGGCTCTGGACTTTTCAATGGACATAATTAAAACGTAATGAGAACTGATTTTTAAAACTTGAACGGATGAGTGCAAAACCATAGCTTCGACTGTACGAGGAACAATAAGTGAAATTGACTTGGAAAGTCCTTTGGAAAGTATGCCTTTGTTTGACGTAGATAAAATAGGATGGCAGAATGCATAATTAGTTGTAATAGAACATTGTTGAGTGCGAAAGCATTTGGTGGCATAGAGTTATTAAAAATAACGCTAGTAATGCGAATGAAAAAAATAGTGGGTGCAAAAGATTAGAGACATGGTGTGTTATCGAACTAAATTTGATTTACGTTTAAAAATTTCACAGTAGTAAAATTGAGTAGTGAGCATTGTTCGGTAACGGTTATAATTTTTTTTAATTGTTTTTGCAAGTCAAATTTTTATAGCTTCCAGGATGGTAAGAGATATCATTTTTTCCATCAAGAAAACCGGTGTTTTATCGCCAGAAATATCGGTACAATCCTCAGTAAAAATAGTTTTTCCCACGCTGAATGCTGGTATTGCTTTTTGAAGTAGGTATTATCGAATCACATGAAAGTTCTTCATCTGCGGCTTCCGAAATGGCCATTTGTATGCATATAAAAAGTGAAGTACTGTAGAAATAGGCACTATGCTGCGCTTTATTTATAGAGATGCTACTGTACTAAAGTCGAAGAAGATCTGCAGCATTTTTGTCTCTGAGCCAGTTTGAAGCTAAAGATTCTTATTACATATTTGGCATTTTCACTTAGCCTATTATGTATTTAAACCATGTTTTTCATTATTAAAATTATACTAGACGTAATATTAAATGAATTTATTGAAAAATTTGAAAGTATAGTACCTACTTTGAAATAAAAAAATTCTAGCGTGCCAGAACCGTTAAAAAGACTTACATCTGTTTGATGAGCACTAGAAGAATCGTACACATTCCGAGTGTATGTTCTATCAGCCTTATTACAGTCAGCCTGTTTCGAGCGCTATGTACCGCTTCGAACACAAGAATGCATTAAAATTCATAAGCGACAAAGGTTTTCAGGGCTACCACTTGCTTGAATTTCAAAATTTAAGAAGGTCAAACATTGCTACTTATATTCAATGCCAGTTCCTTATGAAACTTTTAAAACAGCATATTCTGTAACATAAATGAAGAAAATGATCAATACTTTGCCAGCACCGCAACTAAAATTTTACCTCAACTGCAAATACTTTTATATATTATTTCTTGCATTATGTATATTGTATGATGCCATGTTTGACAAATAAATAAATAAATTCTCGAAAAGAAAAAAATTGTTGCACTTCAGACCCGTAATCAGCAAGTCCTAGGCTTTTCAGTAAATAGGCTAATCGCTCAGCCAGAAACTATTTTCCCTTCCACGTCAAGTAACCTCCACCACAAGTTTTCGGCAATTTTGACAGCACTAGGCGCGTTTATTGCAACTTCATACAGTTCAAGCTAGGTAATTAGCATTAAAAACAACAAAAAATCCTGCCTCAGTGATTTCACTGAAGCCGATTTTTAGGTGGCGAAATCGTTTGCGTAAAAGCTTCTTGGGTTCACAATAGATTGGAAAATAGGGGCAAGTTGGTTAAAGTTGCTATCTTTAGCGGTTTCATCAGCCAGTGAAGACTGACAATTTGATGAAATTCAAACAAAAAGCTGAACTAGTGTGTATCACAACATTAGACAACTTTTTATTGAATTAGCGTTACACACCATCATAATGTTGGAATAACTTTAACTTTTAAAAAATTACTGTGAATTATTTTTTTGCGAAATGTTTAACTATGATCTGATCTGAACATTATACATTCTGCTAAATTTTTTGAACTCAATTTTCTACACAGCAACAGCATTTTTGATTTTTGTTGAAATTATTTTCATTTCCAAACGATTTAATTTAGTTGAAGGAATCACACATATTTCGCAAAAAATCAGAACACATTTTTAGGTTTATATGGTTTCAATATCAAAGCTACAATGAAAAGTAAATCGTGACTATTTGCTGGCCATGTATTGAGAAATACAACAAACCTTTTGAAAATTTGTGATGCTCGCTTTATACACATTTATCTAGTTCTCATTAATCCTGCTAGTCTTGTTTTTTGCTTCCAAAAAATATGGAGATAAGAACTAAACCTCACATAAATAAAAATTAAATTTTCCCATGAATTTGATTTTCTCATCATAAATAGAATAAAAACAATAAATCAAATGAAGCACACAAACTAAAATATTCCAGTGAAAAACGAATATTGAACCTCGTTCTTTTATTGAGCCTAACGTCAAAGTTAATTAAATTCTTTGCCGCCCTTCATGTTTCTGTGCAAGCATTTTTCAAAAAGCCAATGTGAATCCAAACTAAAAAGCACCATTTTACGAACTACATAGACCGCGGGCTCGCATTCTCATCCTTTCAGCCCCCAATAAAACATTCCGACGACACCAAACGTATTTTCGCGTGCTGTCACAAATATTATGCAGCAATAATAGCCATAAACCAAAGCAAATAACCTTACGGTCCTCGAAAATTTTCCATAAAAAACAGCTCAGAACTAGTACTGTCGAACCACCCATTCTCGTTGGCATCAAGGTACTTAAACCAACGGTAACAAGAAACGTAATAAATTCTAAAATTAAAAGGGTCAACTGAATCGTCGTTCCGTGGATTATTACTTGAGAGCCGGTGCATGTCGTCCAGTGCGGCTTAGTTCGGACACAGAAATAATTTTAACGAAAAAAAACTGCTTGAAATTTCATAATACTTTCCCTTGGTTCAAAAATTAACTATTGCTACGAGCCGTTTTGCTTTCCGGTGACATATTTTACGAAATACGGTCACAAATGCTGCTTTTTGCTGTTGACATTAATTTTGCCGACCGGACTAAATTAATCGGTAAATTTATTTCATAATCTCTTCCCGGGAAAAGGAACCTTTTTACGCATTGTGTTGCGTTCGGTTGATATCTGCATGGGAAATAAGGGCTTGTCTGAATGTACATCCTACGGTCTAAAGTGTGCCTACAAGATGCTGGGGGTTGATGAGATGGTGTAAGGCAAATAAAATATTAACTGTTATTTTTAACAATAGGGTAACTTATGCTGGATTTTTCTCTTTCCTGTTTATTTTCAGTTTGATGGATGAGTATGTTCCAAGGACTTCGTGCAGTTATTTCGATAGATGGTTCTTGAAGTTCATTGTCGAAGGTTGCAGTTCGAAAGCTAAATATATATTTTTACTAACTGATATAGTTATTCATTCAATTCAATTGGGTGATAGTGTCATAAGTTAATGCCGACTCGCTAGGAAAATTTGAGCTACATGGTTCAAATTCACATTGATATTGTCATGTATTGGCAATTATTTGAGATTTTTGAGTTTGGTCCTGAGCTCTTCCACAAGTCTTTTCACTGAACTCAGTCGTGAACTGATGACTCCCAGTTAGATGCACTTAAGCTCTGAGCGTCTTGGTCACCCGCATCATCACCCGCCGTTGATAAGCAAAGGCTCCCTTCTGGCGTCTGCCATAAAGGATTTTCCAAGCCGATTCTTCTTTGCTCATACCAGTTTAGTGTATTATACCAAGAGCCAATAGCGTATTTCTGGTTTTCATTTCAAAACTCATGGTAAATCACGCACTAAAACCTATACAATAAAAATCAAAACATTAAAAATAACTTCTGCAGGTTGAAGAAAACCAGTGCGCAAAAAGATTCCACGTGCTTGCGAGCAAGACAGTTTTACAGCATTCTGCGGGAAAATTAAAAAAAGTAACCAATGTTCAAATTTTACAAGTTTTGGAAATTTTTCAGCAACTTTCGATAAAAACGAAATTCGTAGCTAATAAATTTCGCCGTTCCACGCATAGACTTGCTAAGCAAAAACCCCAAAAAATTCGTATTTATATCCGTGTTTAAACTTTCATCCCGTTTAAAGATGTCTGTGGCATTTAGAAAACAAATCATTGAATATCTCAAAAGTTACTCAAATGCAGATAGAAGGTTTATGCTAAGGATGGCAAATTATCTATACTTACATAAGCTATGTTTTTGTGTTTGGATGATTCAATTTGCCGGCGAGGTGTATCCGAAACAAAATATGAAACGCAATTATCATATCTCAACCAAAACAGCCTATTCAAAGAAAAAATGAAATTATCTATTTTCGAACAAATAGCCCATATAACAAGCATAATTAGTTACATTAGTCACAAAACCACATATTACTTGTATTCTTTTTCAAAATGTTTTAGTCCCAACAAAAAGTTTGTGGAATAAACTCACAATGGGCGCTCTTTTATTCCAAAATATAAGCTCATATTATATCGATTATATCAAGATTTTCACAGTGAAAACTTTCAAATATCACAAAAACAAAGTATACAGAGCAGAATCAGCATCCGCTGTGGACAAACGATTTATTGGCATCCGAAAGATGCACTGTATGATTCACTATGCTATCTGGTATAAAAGCATTTCTTTACCAAGATCAGAATCAATACCAGTATCAGGTTTAGGTAGCGATAGCTTTTCACTTTCTTTTAAAAGCTATTAGTTCTTTACTGATGTTGTTTTCATTTTATTTTTTAATGCAATCATTATAACTGAAATACTGTAATAGCTACAAGGCTTCTACCTATTACTTTTTTGTATTGAGCTGTATTGTAGTGAACTGTATGTTATTGCACTGTAACCATCAGCATGTCCAGCCTCGAGATGCCATATTTGTTAGGCCATTTATTGCACAAAGCGTTCAGGGAAAAATAATTTGGTCTCATTTAGTAGCATCACTAGACGTCATATAGATTAGCTCAATCATGAGCTCCTAATTAGAGCATTATTTCATATCTGAACCCCTTCTCTCGTTGATATCATCATTTATATTTAATTGTACTTGCTACGTCTCTCTCCGTGGTTCCTCGTCCTCTCATAATTTTCTCCTCCGGTGTACCTCAGGAATATATTCTTCGGTTTTCACTATTTCATCTGATCGTCAATAATCTTCCCAGCGTGATTGCTTCTCCTTGTCTAATGTAAGCTGATGACCTGAAAATCTTTCGCGTTATCAATGCTCCTTTTGTTCATCTTCCTCTTTAAGACGATTTGAATCGTCTTGTTTCTTGATGTGACTGTAATTACTTGTCGTTGAATATTTGCTCATGTCTCTCTATGTTTATATTTACTTTTACTGTATTCTATTGGGTAGTACATAATTCCCTTCTGGTCCCACCAAATGCAGAGCATTATCTTGCAGCCTTGGATATTTGGCTTTGGCGTCGATGGTCCGCTTAACACATACCTTCTTGCGCTTTGGATTGTTGCACTGAATCCATTTTTCATCGCCGGTGACAATATGATGCAAAAACGATGTCGCTTTGTATCGTTGAAAGAGCATTTCGCAAACAGTAACACGCCGTTCGACATCTCTTAGTTTGAGCTCATGAGGCATCCAGTTTCCGACCTTCTGGACCATACCAATGGCTTTCAGCCGCAATGAAATGACTTGTTGAGTCACGTCTACCATTGTCGTAAGTTTTTCTTGAGTTTGGCATGAGTCTGCGTCCAAAATTGCCTCGTTTATGGCCTTCCTTCGCGCTCCTTGTCAATTTTGTCAAAATCATCACTTTTGAAACGTCGGAGCCCGTACTCACAAGTTGAAATTGATGAAGCATGCTCTCCGTAAACCTCACAAAGCAACCGATGAATTTCTGCCTTACTTTTCTTGAGATGGAAGCAAAATACCAATGCTTGCAAAAGCAAAATACCAATGAAGTTTTGCAGGTACAAAAGCTGACATAGTGGTCGCACGAAAGAAAAATGTTGTTTACACTTTGATTAAATGACACATACTGTAAAATGTGGTTAAATGATGACGCTTTAACGTGAAATTAGCTGCAACATAGTCTAGTATGAGAAAACACTACTGATACCCTTTGTTGACAATCCATTAAAATTTACTTGCAAACCCAATATTTCAGCACATATGAATTTTTTACTGAATTTGATTGTATTATTTTACTGATTCTGTAATTAGGTAGGTGTCTTGCCTGTTAAAAGATTTTTTCTGAATAAATTGCTAAACTACTTAATAAACTGTCACTGAGTGAAAAAATACTGCGTTATATATTCTGTTGAGCATTTTTTAGGTCGAAGCCTGAAAACTGATTAAACAGCAAAATCATCAATTTAACTTGAATATCAGTTAAAAATTCAGCATATTTGAAACTTTTTTTTTACGTTTAAACACTCCACGCAAGGATTAGCATTTCCTCAAAAACCGAACAAAAAAGTAACTTATTCAGGATGCGTTGGAGGTATTAGATTCATTTAGGCTAAATTCAGACATTTTATCTTTTGAAAAATCATTCATTCTTTTTTTTGATGATTGTTCTTAAATTCTTCTGCTCTTAGCTATGAAACCAAATTTAAAAGACGAATGTCCTATTCTGTTTTTTCACTTCACTCTCAAAGCACAAAAAATAAAATCATTTAACAAAATTCTCTGAAAAGCCCTCTCATCAATGGCATTTTGCCGATCGTGACACCATAGCTATGACTTAAAGTCTAAATCCTGGAAAAATCTCTTTTTTGTGAAATTGCTTCAAGGCAGCAACTTCATTGGAATTTGTCCAATTAACCATGCATATGTTTAGCTTATCTACCACCCTAGATGGATTTGTTTTATTATACATATATGAAATTCAAAATATCTTTTCACATTACTTTCTGCATTACACTCCTTGAGTTTGAACCTCACAACACGCAAAAATTATTTTTAATTCTTTTTAATGCTAGTCAACGTACATATTTTAAATGAAACTGAGCTGCTGCTGGTAAAATCTAATTAGAACGTATTCATATCTCATGTAAGCTATTTTATTTCGGAAAAGCTTATCTGTACGTTTTATTTGTACGATTCGTTGCTTTTGAAATAAATCTCGAGAAATATTTTTCAGCTTGACTTCAACTCAGCCAAAGGGATCAACAACGACGATTTCAGTCTTTCTATTTGGCTGAGTTAGGAAGCCCCATACTCGAAAAAGTTAGCACTAAAAGAAGATTCAAGAGGGTAGATAAAGCAAAAGCCTCAATTCTAGTCTTACATAAAAATCACTCTGTCATACACCATTCTGTCTTGTCGCGAAACACTACGGCATACAAACAGTACTCTGCACGTTGAAATACTGTTGTATGTAGAAAGGTTTTACTTTGATACCATATCTGCTAGAGAGTGAACTAACTGGATCCCGAGAAATATGACGGTGATAAGCAGAATATTTCGTGTAGATATGAAGTGAACATTTTTTTGGGGTTTTTATTGCTGCCAGTAATACTGCAGTCGTTGAATGGCTTTAAATTTTTGGTAGTCAATGGAGAACAATTCTGTAGCCGCTGGGATGGGAGGTCATATATAGATATTTGGCGCCTTGAACTAGCATTCGGGACAGGAATGACACTTTATCTTGTTAAGTGAGGCTGACGGCTTTAGCGCAATGAAAGTTTGCTGGCCTTAGGTGGTCCTAAATTTCAGATGTGTTCGTGTCATGTGGTGAGTTATAGGAGATTTTTTGAAGATATATGTGTTTACCAGAAAAAAAATATCCTTGCGGTTCAAAATAGAGTTTGAACTCATAAAACGGAGCAATTGCCATCATAAACGTTTCATAGTGTTCCGCAGGTTACTGCTAACTGAGAGAAATGTCGAAGTTTTTCGAGTATTTATGTTAGAATCGCAACAATAAAGTCACAACACACTGCACCAGTAGAGTGACGAAAAAAAAATTTCTTTGATGCCCTGGTGTGACAAAAACAAAAACTAAATGTAATGTATTGTATCTTAACCAGTAATAATTAAAGTTTATATCCAGATAGTCATCAAACTGAAGTCCAATTTGAATGCAAAAAAGAAACCTCAAGTATTGCCTGCAAACAAATTCAAATCGTAATCCAAAAATTTCGATTCGGATTGATAAATTAAAATTAAATCGATTGTCAGCCGTTCACTCTGCTGAATATAAGCGTGTTCATCGAAAACCTTCTTTCCATTATGATTTGGAGTACCTGTACTTACGATAGGAATTCTCCCGTTTTAGATATGCTCTTCAAGACGAGAAAGTAATTTACCTGGAAATCACGTTGGATCAACCGAACAATAAGCGCACCTCTCGACCGAACAATAATATCCTCCATTTGGACCAAGTCGGGTTGACTTGAAAGGTTTTCTTTTCGGAGCGCCGCTCCAATTGTTGCGATACCATTGACGGGTCTAGTCTGGCCTCGTCAAATATCTCCTCTGCTAAAGAAATCTCGTTCTGTGGAAAAGCAATCAATTCTTTCCGGTCTATCAGTCGTAAACGCCCCGAAAAGAGCCTACCTTTTTCTTCAATGGCCTTCTAAAAATCTCCGGCAGAGTCAACAAAGACCTTCGATATTTGTGAAGTGGGCTGTGCGTGTACACAGAGCTGGCACGGACGAAAGGAACCAACTTCAATGCCGCCGTCATCATTTTCACTAGCGCGCACAATGGCCGACTCTCGAAAATGTTGCTTTGCCGCTGAATACTCTTGAATACTGAATGATAACGATAATACCAAAATGTTGGCCAGCTTGACTGAATGACTCACCGCCTCCTCGACTCTGCCCACTACCTGCGTTTCCTTCAAAACGCAAAAACGTTTGTATTTGAAATTCAGAATATGATCTCCGTATTCATTGCCTACAGTGTGGAATTCTCGAAATCAGATGGATAACAAAAGATGCTCGAAATTCTATTTGGCTTAACCGTTTCTTGAGTAAATATTCAGGTAGAAGATTATAATAAAAGCTTTCGTTGGGATTTCTTCATAATTGAAGGTAGCCTGATTGTGAACGAAGGATGTTTTGGTGATAGGAAACCTGAAAACTGAATTGGTTGGAAAAACAGGAACATTGCGGGGCTAATTAAGATGAAAATTTTGACTTTCAGTAATGTTCAGTTTTGCGATTCTGAAGAAAAGGATAATATGATTACGAGGGATAATATTTTCGGAGAAACATCAAAAAATTCATCCGAAGATTAGGAGATTTTTTTTTAGATTTCCTGAAAATTCTAGTTTAAATTCAATCTTGCCTTGCTTGTGATTGAGGAAACTTAGGAAATGATTGGAAAATTTTCTGCCAGATTGCCCTGATTAAAATTGGTGTTTTTGATTTAAAAATAAAATGAGATTCGACACGGTTGCCGTTTGTGTGCAAAACATAAAATATTTTAAAGCGTTATACTTATTTAGTAGTTAAATAAATAGTTGGTGTATATGTGTTGAAGCATAAGATTTGGAGCGTGTTGCATGTACATTATGGATGATACATGTAGCAACTCTTCTGCCGAATACCATTTTCTGTCAGAACAAACCTGCCATACCGATCAAAAACACTCTCTCGAAAGCTATACAATCTTCCAGTGAGATGCAACTTGAATTCATAGTTTAAGGAACATGTAATACAAATTGGTATATTAGATATCATTTGTAGAGTTTATTACTTACATTTAAACGACTCCTGCATCATTCACCCATATGCAATTCCGTGCCATTTTTTGTTTGTGGAACCCGCCTATCATTCTTGCGTCAACAGATTGCTTTTTGTCATATTTTATAATGAGGGCTGCTAGTTCAAATTAAGGAAATGCACATACATATATCGCTCTTACAAATATTCTTTCTGTTGCATCATAGAATCGACACTATGCGGAAATTTCTTCATTTGCACGTTTATCAGATTCATGCACTTTACATTCTTCATAATTCCACTAAGCGTTTTCACTGGATTCTGCGTCGGATTCACTTTCAAAAACCTCTCAACAGTGGATTCGAAACCGCCCTAATTCTACGAAACCATTTTCAAAATGTTTCATGTCATAAATCAGAACGTAAAAGCCTTTAGAGATTTGCAGTGTCAAATGAAGAGAAGCGTCCGGAAGACTGCCGATGAAAACTTTGCTCTGTATTATTGTATTCAATACGTTTCCATGTACGTTAGATATCACTGCATGACTTTAGTACGAATGAATGGAATATTGATTCCGCAGCAGCAGATATGGAGCTGCTTTAAGCGGAAAAATTCTACAAACGTATGTATGTATGCACCTAGTCAAGTCATAAATACTGGTACACAGAAAAATCGACACCAAATGAAAACGAATTAATATTTTTGTTTTTATTGGGCTATTCAATGGCTACATGATATTAGAACAACTTATTCGAAATGACTTCCATTTGCCTTCCAGCATGACTTGAGGCCATCTGGCCACTCATCGATCGCGAGACGCACTTCATGCATGGGGAAATTGTCCACTGCACGGAGAAGGGCTCGCTTCAACGACTCAATATTTGGGTGTCGAGTAGAGCAAGCCATGCCCTCTAATACGGACCAAAATTTGTAATCCAATGGGCTGAGGTCTGGACTACCAGCTGGCCAGTCATCAGTTGATATGAAGTGCGGAAGATTGTTTTTGAGCCCCAGTTGAGTCGCTTTTGCTTTGTGGGCTGGAGCAGAGTCTTGCTGGAAAGTCCACGGCTTGTTGGCGAATATTGATTCGTTGAGAGGCTTCACAATAGGTTCCAAGACGGTCGATTGATATACTTTGCCTGATGTTTTCACTCCTTTCTCGCAAAAATGGAGCTTGGTAACGCCATCGTAGCTCACTCCCCACCATACCATTACAGACGCGGGATGGTGGCCTCTTTGAACCCTCGGGATGAGTTGGGATGCTTCTCTGGATGACCGAGCATACACACGATCGTTCTGTTTATTGAACGATTCTTCTACGGTGAAGATTTTCTCGTCGGTAAACAGAATTTGTCTGTGCGCGTTCTTCGCGTACCGGCTGCGTAACGCTTTCGATTTTCGCTGGCGTTTTTCCTTCAATTCGGCCGTGAGTAGGTGTCCAATGTGTCGCTTCTACGCACTGTGTCCCAAATTTTCTTTGATAATGCAAAACATGGATTTTTGCGAAATTTGCATTTCCCGCGACAAGATTTTCTGTTTTCGCACCGGTTTTCGGTTGATTCGTTTCTTCACGGCTTTGATCGCTTTCGGAGCTCTCACAATGCGCGAACGGCCGGATCTTTGACGGTCTCTTACACCACCAGTATCCTCAAACAACTTCACAGCACGAAACGCAAAATTGCGAGTGATTCCAAGCGGTCCAAACGTCCTAAACATATCGCCTTTTTCCATGTTGCATTTTAGTAGGCCAACTACAACAATACGATTTTCGCTGTCGCCTCTTCTTTGATTGTAAACAATTGATGTCAAAAACGGTTTACGTCGCAATGAAGCATAAATATCAACTGTCAAATCGCAATCAATACGAATCAGTGTTGCATTCGTAATGAGTGCGTTCAGCTGTGTACCAGTATTTATGACTTGACTGGGTAGATATTCTTTAGAAAGGGCTGCCATGTCTCCATTTTTGACGCAAGGGTTCGTTTTATTCTTGATGAAAGAGAACTTTGGTATCTTCATGTGTTGCTTTGTGTTGGGATGAATGTTCATTGAACGTTTAATGCTATTAAAGTGTTGTATTTATCAGAAAGCATTCAGAGCAGTCGGACTTTCAAACAAAGTGCATATGCGTGCCAAGTATGTACATATGTACATATGTGTGTAGGTGTTAGTGAAATTTTAGTGGTCGGTAGCTTCTGATCTTTTAACGATATATCCTTTTCGTTTGAGATTTGATTCCATTTGAACTGATTCGATGCTATTGAAATGTCAATAAACTACCGAAGTTAGTTGGGGAAAAATGATTCTTTCGGGAGATTTCAAAAAAGATAAATCTCACCAAACGAAAAAATACAAAAGAGATAGATATGAAACGTATTCAATTTTTTTCTTTTTTCCCCTAAATATGTAAATTTAAGTGGCCCAGACTGCTAGAGTCTTGTTACATTTTCAATTTAAGTTGGAGCTTAACTTTTCAACTATTAACTGTTTTCTAAGTTTAATTTTGCAAACAAAATTTACATACAATGTAGTTTACAAAGGGTAAAATATGTACTTATCCTGATTATTAACTCTACCTAACAGTCAACACCTATTTTCATTAAAGGGATTTTATATCTTAATATTTAAACTGTTATAAATAAATTCTGCTCAAATTTGAATGCAAACCCATCACCCTGGTTTTTAAATCTGACGCTCTACCCACTAGGCTACACGAGCTTAGCATACTTTGCTGATAAGTGCGGCAATTATGTTCATAGTAATTAGGGCTTTGTTACGTAGGAGCTGAGACTTTGTACTGGGCAGAAAGGTCCATAATGAAAGCGAATTTGGCCTTTTAGCTATATTTCATAGTTTGGGGTGCTAGCATATGCAACCGTCAATGCTGCGCTATATTACATTCGAGTATGTGCTTTCTATTGTGATACTATGGCGATATATCTTATGTACTATGTACATACATGGCGTATGCGACCATTAATACTGCGCTTTGTTTTCTGACCCTACGCGCGATGTGGATTTTTTCAATGCATATTTACGATGGAATGTCATGCCAAGATAAATGATTTTGGTGTCACATTCTATGTTATGCCACAAGAAGTTAAAAGGGATGATAGGAAGACAAGTAAGATACTTGGTGTAAAAGATAGGTATGGTTTTTGCTGCAGTTATTTTGATTTTCCACTTATAGCAGTATTGATACATTTGCCACGGAATTCAGCTCAAAGTTCTTCGTGATGCCTAGTACTATACTCTTCGCGAAACGAATTCAACGGTCAAATCCCATACAAAAGAGCTTTACTGACGAATTGAAAAGCTCTTTTTGTATGGGATTTGACCGTTGAGTTCGTTCCGCGAAGAGTATAGTACTAGGCATTAACTAGGAAAAAGCTTCAAATTTCACTTAGATCCTAGAAAGTTACCTGCACGAACGAAGGTTACAGCATTTGAGAAGAACCGATCGATCATTTGGGAGAAAATTGCTGTCATTTTATGTTTCGAAATAACTTAAAATCAACTTTAAAGCCATTGCAATTGGCACAGAAACATAGATGGACCCTTAAAGAGCAACAGAAGAAGAAAAAAGGGTAGAAAAGAAAGGTTCAATCTGTGATTGACAATGTCAAAGGTTTTTGAAAACATTGTATGCACAACGTTCACTTGACGACAATTCACTTAAGTTAAGCCAAAGAAGATACTCCTCTCACAAACCCATTGTCAATCATAGAATATGTACATACATTCTAAAGTAGACAATTTATTAAGTAGCTTACTGAGACAAAGAATAGAGTAAATTAGGAAACGGAAGGAACATTGCCAGTGTTGAAAATTAAATAAATATTAGAAAAGTTCAAGGCAGAAGGAAATATGCAGGACGATAAGCTTATATTAGAAAGGATAGAGGAAGAGCCGCACAATTCAGATGTCGTGAACCATGTGAAGTAAGGCTGAGTAAAAATTCCTAATTTCAATCGGATTTTTATGTATCAAATAAATCGAATGAAGACGAGAAACGATATCAGAAGGATGTACAAAAAAAAAAAAAAACTGTCGAACGAAGAGGAAAACAAATTTAGGGAACACTGACATAAATACCGCGGAGATGAGCGTTTTAGCATTCAGTGATGTAATGTCTCCCAAAAATTTGCTACAGTGGCACTATATATTGATAGAATTTGATCAACTGAAAAAAAATGTATGCTATTAGATACTGCAATCTTATTTTTTTTTCAAATTATTTACTTCATAGATATGCGTCAATATAAAACTAATGCTGATTCTGAAACGTTCTCAAGAGCATTTCTGAAGAAAAATTACTTGAAGACGTGCTATTAAGCTCTGTATTTCATATTCATCCTACAATCGTGAATTGTTCACCATATATTTCCGTTTTGGAAAACGGAGAGATCATCTTTAATAATAAATGCTCTACACTCAACGTTGAGGACTCCAATCAAAGTAAACACATCACACTTATAGCTTCTCATCCTCAGAAAATGGTACGAAAACCACAGAGCGAATGTTTCGTAATTTTTTTCCACGAAAAACAAAGTGAAAGAGAAAATACTGTGATACTTTGAATTGAAGAAAATTCTCATGGGTAAAATGGCAACATCATTCATATGCTCGTTTCCGGCGCCAAAAAACTGTTATATTTCGCTTCACACATAATCGAACAAACTCGTTGCCTAGCACATCAATTCACTGGTAGAGTTTTTGTACATATTCTATTTTGGCCAAATCTCATGCCACCACATTCTCAGCTCAGACAATTTCTCTATTTCGAGTCGTCCAGCCAAGACGGTCGTGGGATGACGATGATGTGGCAGGAAATAAAATTTTTGCAAAAGTGGAGCCCAAGGGTAAACATTGGAACGTGCATACGATTCAGATATACTGATTCGTGACCAAAATTACGTTTCACTCCAACCAAACGTTTCAGTTTGGATTGAAAACGGTGATATTCCGTTTTTTCCACCCCCAAAATGGATAGGATAAGATGAATCGTACTGTCATTATGTGCTTCGAAATGCGTTAGTCTTTCCAATCAGGTCCGTTGAAGAGGAAAAGTATGTGAGTTGTGAAAATATTTCTTTCAACTTTTTTTTGTAAATAGCTATGCATAAAGCATAAGAGCATTCTTATTGAGGTGCAGGATTGATTGAGAGGAAAATTGGTTTTGATGTGATGCTGATGTAAATGAAATGGTAAAATCATTTGTAAACATATTCGAGCTGTATCGAGTAGATGAATGATTGATGAAGCGGGAACGTATAATAATCAACTGTGAAAATTCAAAATCATGTTCTAGTCCATAATGTGTTGCTAAGAATCATGACTATGAAATTGTGAAACTCTACAACCATGAATCTTGTAAATATTAATACCCTCTTTGATATCTGACGAAGGCAAACTATTAGTTTCTATTATATGAGAAGGAATTAAATATCAAAATTAAAAAAGTAAATCATACAAACAAAATGTTTAGAAACATTTCCTCATGCAATTTCTTTTTTTCCACTTCCGACACTGGGCGTTCTTTGATTTTCAAATTTAAACTCAAATTAAAAAAATAAAAGTTTCCTATAAAGAGAGCAGAAAATCCATCTACAGTCAAGAATACGGACAATGGAATGCAACTAAATGGAGCGCCTGACTAGATTTTTTGCAGAGTTATTGCAATGACACTTGCAGCGCGATGATACAACGACTCATTGACTGGAATATCCTCACTATAATCATAAAAGTATTGAAATTAAGAATTATTTATATTGCTATAGTTTTTTTATCAGCTGTTTTCAAGAGTTTCAATTATATATGGTTGCCTATTCCAGTGATTAAATTTATGTAGACGTTCTTGTATTGATTTATTTTTTGCACGCTTGACCTTGATTTTTTCTGAGTAATTCCACAGTTCTTATAAGCAGATTACACTTGAAAAAACGGCAACCAGCCGCTATTCGACTTAAGCTCACAGTATTTTTTTTATGCATGTTCCTCTGAGGTTTCCATATACATAAAGTAAATGCCAATAAACCATATCCCGTCGTTCCCCACAAAGAAGTGATTTAAAGTGATGTTAATGAAATACCTACCTCAAGCGTTTTCGAGGTATTTCATCAGTGTGCCATTTACAATGATCGCAATGTAGATATTACTCTCCTGAAGACAATATTCCATAAATCAACATTGATCGCAGCATGTGGCATTCCCATCAAAGCATCATATTTAACCAGCTACGCTGTGCTTTTAATCGCAAAATCAGATTGACTTATCAAATTAATGTATTTAGATTCAGTTAATGATCCTGCAGTGTGCGTTTCAAGCATCCATCCATTGTTCAAAATACCCGCAAAAAATTAACTGCTTGAATCAAAACAATCAGTGCCACCGGTTCACTTCTAAACCACCTAAAATCAAACATTCCATAGACGAAATCGCATTCAATTTAAATTTGCCGTAATTGACGAACAGCTAGAGCACGCCTGTATCGTTCAAATGCTTTCGCAACACGTTCCACCATGTTTCAGCTTCGTATTAACGATATAGCTGTTTCCTGCCAATCCTGGCTAATTTTATGCATCGTTTCCGACTGCAAAGCGCCAGCCAGTCCATTGATATTCCCAGGTGTGTACGTTAGTATCTTGAAACGGCCGTTTCGAAATTCCCTTGGTCGGATTATCTTTCGCACTTTCATCGAGCGGAAAAATTTTGGCTGGAACAACAAAAGCTTCGATTATCACGCACTCAGTCGAATGCCAAGTGCTTCATTTAGAGAGATGATCCCCCAACGTGACGAGAGAAGGTAAGAAGCAGGAGGTTGAACGTTGGAGCTCAGTATTGTGTGCTCCGTAGTTTTAGTCGAAAATCATTTGACCGAGTTAATTTTCAATAAAATGCGGAATTACATTGCCCCGCTTGATTGCCTTTTGGTTTTCATGATCCGAAGGCGAGAGTGGCAGAAGCATATTGAAACTGTTTGGTGTGGCGTAATGACAGCATGGTACCATTTGTGGCTGCATTAATGGGGGTGGTATTTTATGGAACCATAAAATGGAGAGCTTTTATCAAAACGCGAATTATCTTCTCAGCGTCAAGCTTACTTAGTATTTATTTAAAATACGAATCTTCTCCTGTTGTGAAAGTCGAGCACTGCTTTAAATATTCTTTTCGAGACAATCGAGGTCCTATGGTATTGTCCCTTGATAGCTGTAATAAGCCAGCACGCTACGTTTAGTGCTTTATTTGTGGAAAACGGTAAAGTTACGGCTTTGAATTGTATATATCTTGCACAGTCATTATTTCAACCCATAAAAGTAGATATATATCTACTGGATTTTACATCGAACATCTTAAAGTAATGAAAAATCTTGAAAGCTCGAAATGTTTCTCGTAGTACTCATCTGTGCATTGTTT
Organism: Nemotelus pantherinus; assembly: GCA_963978885.1. Taxonomy (NCBI): domain Eukaryota; kingdom Metazoa; phylum Arthropoda; class Insecta; order Diptera; family Stratiomyidae; genus Nemotelus; species Nemotelus pantherinus. The sequence goes on from OZ022266.1 coordinate 10,248,747, forward strand.
TTCTTTTCACTTGCAGGTTTTGCGTCAGCTCCTAGATCACAGCAACAACAACTCTACAAAGCAACATCGAATGAAAATTTCAATTCCGAGTTCGACGGAGATGACTTCGGTGGGCACAACAGTAAACCTTTGAATCGAGGACCATATTTTGACTTGGCCGCGTCAAGGAATGTCACAGCACTGGTCGGAAAAACAGCGTATTTGAATTGTCGGATACGAAATTTAGGAAACAAGACGGTAAGTTGTGAACAATAGGGTTGACATTGATTGGTTATTTGATGCAAAATCTTGCATATTTGAATTTATTAAAAATACTGTTCTCAAATGTATCGAGCTATTTCTTGGAATACTTAGAGCACCGTGGAGTTATTTGTTTAGCAATGAGAAATGATTTCTTGAAAAATTGTTACATCCAGAAAATATTTTATGTCTGGAATTGTGATTTATCTTTTCGATCGAGGTATCTTTTTATTGGCAAGTTGATTGGCTTGGAGAATTGGCCTGTGCGTCGCATGGAATTTCTGTGATGCATATTTCAGTATCATTTTTCCAGAGCCCAAGGTGATTTATGATATGATTTGACACTCTGTTGATGGTTCAAAAGAAACGAGTACTGAAAATGTCTAGAGCTGGCAGTTTCATTCTGAATCCATTCGAGTAGTTTTTTACGGATAAATTTAATTTCTGATTTCTATATAAGCAAGGAAAAAAGAATAACACGAAATTGTCTAGGCAGTTTTATAAAAACAATTAATCTGCTGAACATGAGATTTCAAAATACCGATTTAAGGGGGGAATTACATGTAAAATGGAAAAGAAATTGCTAATTTCAGATTGACTTAAAATATATATATTGTTTATTCAGAAAATGTTTAATATTAAATCCTCAAAGTACATATCTTATAGTAAATGAAAATATTTTTTTAATAACTTTTTAACACAAAATGGAGGCGATGCGAGCAAATGAAAAAAACACATCAAAAACAGCCTCGTACAACTTAACGCCTTTTCCGAGAAACTTGCAACGTTCAGAGAAAAAAAAATATGCTAATGAGATCTATAATTCATAGGTGAACCAATAAAATTTAGAAAAAAAAATCAAATTTTTACATTAATATTAGATTTAAAAAAAAAATCGATTTTTTTTCAAAAAAATCACGTTTTAAACATTGGTAAACTAATTATTTTTCCGAAATTACAAGAAAATGTAGGTTCAACGATGAGATAATGCTCTTTTGTAAATGTGATATAAATTTGAGCCGAATAGGTTCAATATTTTTTGCGATATCTTGTACGGAAATTGAAAAAGTACTACTTTGAGAAAAACGCGTTTAAAGTTCTAAAGCTCCACCGACCTGGGGAACGCCGCGCTGTCTATAACTGGCTATAACTCGAGAACTAATACGAATATCGCTTCAAAACTTTTTTTGGTATATTTTAAGAGTATTTCAAACACTTTGATGCAATAAAAAAAAATCGTTTTTGTTTTAGCAGTTACATGTATCTCCCCCCTTAAGTTGAAAAGACAACACGAAAAAAATGTGTTATTTACGGTTCTCTTATTAATACGTGCATATGTGTTAGTTCGTCAGAAACTACTGAAAAAGTAGTTTTATGAAAGTCGTTGATGAACACGTTCTGTGAGATGAAATTTTCATTAAGATTCGGATTTTAGAACGTTGAATAATTCTAAGTATGTTTAAGTATACACTCTTAAAATAGTTTCCAGCCAGATTGCTTCAGACAACGAATTGCAATCAGCAATATAACTAAAAAATAAAGAATAACTAAAAAAAAATTATAAAAATAAAGCCATGACAACGTAGCAAACGAAAGTTCGCTGTGGCTACGTGCCAGTTTCTAGTATGCATGAAAACTGAACTTAAAAGCTAATCGGTGTCGGTGACTTGTAGGGGCATATCCTAGATACGCTTGGGAGATGATTTTTTTCGAGGAGTCTAGATTCAACTGCCGCGCAAAGGATTCACTGGTCGGTATCGGCTTCCTATTTGGTTTTTCTGTCGTAGTGCATATCATTTTTTAATAATGTGTCGCAATTAACGATCATGAAAAATTTTTAAAAATTGTTTTTATTGAACTTAATTCATGCAAGACCCCTAAGTTGAACAGAGAGAAATTCCCGAGGTGGAGCTCAATTCTGTTTTGAAGGTTTCGGTGCGAACTGAACAGTAAGGTCGCGACAGTTGGTTCTTGAGAGCTCACTATTACATACCAAAAGCGTCGCACCGCAACCAATGGATGAATTTCCACATTAGCTCATTAAACGGTTTGAAGTTAGAGTTTTAGCGTAACTGAATCGTGATATGAAAACCAATTAATAACTATTGGGTCTCTCCCGCGTGCACAATTCATTGATGATTAACATTTTTGAGTTGCTTTCTGAAGTGATTATTCAGCAGATTTTACAGTTGGAAAATCTGCGCTCGTTGTGTCTTGGATGCAACGATCCATTTTATAATGCCCAGCGAAAAAACCTGTGTGCGAACTGGTTGAATTTCTATTTATTTATTTCAACCAAACAAGTCGTTCACAGATATAAAAATACTTCCAATTAAAGTTCAACAAATAAAATACCTTTATATTGTACGTGAACAAAATACGTAACAAAAAATGCGAACGATTGAATATTTTTTAGGAATTGGATTGAGGCATTTATGATGTGAGCATCTTGGCCAGATCTGACTTAAACTTAGGTCTGGAAATATTTGCGGAATAGCATTTTCCGACGCTGCTGAATATTTTGCAGACTCAGTGCTGGCGAAAATTCAAATGTATTTAAAAGAATAATCGCTGCTTTTGGACTTCTTCAAGCCTATCACATTGGTCCTTTAAAAAAAGGGGACAGACAAGGTTCATGGATTCGAGCAATGAAATAACCAGAGCTGTGTTCAAAGATTTCGTGACTCATAGGTTTTTGAATTCGTTCGCACATTTGTTGATGGATCCCAGCTGCTTATCAGTCTTCCTTAAGATTTTGTGATATTGTAAATTAAAACGCAGCTTTTTATCCAAAGTAACAATAAGGTCAATGTCAACATCAACATATCAACATTATTCAGTGATACAATATTGAGATAGTAATCAAAATTTATGCTAGTGGTTTCGCGGGAAAAGCTTATGATTTGACATTTACTACTGCGAAAGAGTTTTGATTGAAAGAAAATAGAGTTTGTTTTCAACCTAATTGTCAGGTACGTTTTAAGATCGACTGCATAGAAAAGGTGAGGATCCGATATGAAAATATTGAATAAAAGTGGTTCCAAGTGACAACTTTGTGGTTTTTTAGATAAAATACCCTGAAACTTAACGCGCAGACTTCTATTTTGGAAATAATAGTTTAAACAACGTAACAGAAGGCCCGAAATATAAAATTTCTGTAATTTAAGCTCAAGAAATATCATGATTAGTATAAATCAAGGCTTTGCCGATATTTGCGGAGATAATTTCAATTTGATGCCTTTTTTCAATAGCATAAAGAATATCTGAGACGAGAGTCACGAGACTGGTAGCAGTCAACCTGCCTTTTCTAAAGCCATGTTTTTTTCTATTAGAGTTGTTAGGATATCACAGACGATTTTTCTAACAGTTCAGGCAATGCTGCTAGTATTTGCAATACCCCTGTGATTTTCAATTAACCGTCCATCCCCACATTTAAAAATCGGCGTTAGATGGGAGGAATTCCAAAAGTAGGAGAAAACTCTGCAAGAAGGTGATTTATTTAAAATTGTATGCATGGGAAAGTCCATGTATTCAAATATGAAAGCTTGAGGGAAGAAGTCAGAGCCAGGACCCATGTTGGCATTAAGATCTTTCATGACTTTTTTCGATCCTCTCTCTAGTTCAATACATTTCACTGACTATATTTTGCGGACTTATTCATTTAGTAATACAGGGTTTCGAAACGTGCATTATGAACTTTTAATATAAGTGTAGACAATTCTGATTATGGAAACTGAGAAATTAAAGCTGTTATACTACTGAAATTCGACAGCCCAGGCAAAACTGTAGTCTTTGCAGAGGTGCTGGAATTAAGATTTGCAGAAAACGCAAATTCAAGAGGAGAGGAGGAAATATTTGCATTAAGTGACAAAGCAAGCTTTATGTGAGCTTTGAGTTGGGCGCAAGAACTAACTCACCCAGAAGAGCGGAGTCAAAGTGTCAAATGCACTTGTGGATGTTGAACAAATGATAAACTTACAATAAATCAAATTTAGCATTTTTTTTTAATTATATGTACAAATATAACATGCCAATTATGGACGAAAAGATATGGCTTTCAAACTGACTACTGTCAGTATAATTTCTACAAAGATATCGTTTTGGTGACGTTCCGAGGTCTTTCAGTTGTTTTCAAAAAGTAATCAATCCACTAATACATAAACTCATTGCATGACAGCCACTAGAAATGAAAGAGTTCAAAGCCTTCTTTTTGCAACGCATGGAACATCCATCCTTTATATTCATCTAACTAGCTCCTCTACTTTTAGCAGTATGGAAGCTTCTACACTGAATTTAAAAAGATTGCTTTACATTGAAACAGAGTGCATTTAATTCAGATGGCTCCTAGGGTAGCTGGGAAGTAACAACTATTATAAAGAACCACATCCATTTATTCCAATAAGTGAAAAAAACGCTTGTCATTTAGTCTGTTTGCCAATGGTTTTACTAAAAATGTAATTGAAAATTTGGTATTTTCAAAGGTCTGACAGTTTGTGGATTTTAATTTGGCTCTACAAATTCATTTGTAGACTGTCGTTAGCTTTAAGTGGAAAAAAAACCTCAATATTTATGAATATCTCTAGAAGAGATTTAGGTAGTGTTTGCTAAGAAATAATTTTCATGTGGTAATTCATTGTAAAAAAAAATATTTGGATAAGAAGACTTATGTTTACGAAATATATCAACTGTTTCCAATTACTTAAACTAAGTCGAAAGCTATTCATTCAATTTTAGTCAAACTTTGACCCTCTTTTCGTGACGCTTCAAATACTTCTGCCACGAAAACCACCAAGCAAAGTTGAACAGAACAGATACGTTCATACATATGCATGTGCAAAGCTCTTTGAGTGATAGAGAGTATTGAATGTAAATATTCAATTTTCGTCCTTAGTTCAATTTATCGGTATACCCAAGAGTCATAAAATCGATAATTCACTTCTGCTGTGATTCTAATTATCTCAGAATTGTTAAACTGCTGACCCATAATGAACTACATATTGAATACATGATGTCAGTGATATTGCATGCTCATGCTGTGGCGTTTCGGAATCTGATTTGATGCATCATTGGACTTCAAGGGCTCAAAGTGAGCCTGATTAGTAAATATTAATTATTGGGCATTAATCGCAAAAATTCCTATGATTAAATATTTCGACCAAAAGCATTTCGTTTGGGTAAATTTGCAATTCGCGTTCAATGAAAATCAATGCCAACTGCAATTTGTAAATCTGTTCTGATGCCAAAGCAATTGGTAATCCTCTTTCAAATCAACACTTCTGATAGCTACAGAATACATAAAATTATCATGAAATCTCAGCTCATCTCGCACGAACGAGTAACGCTACACAAAGTGTAAGGTCACGAACACAAATACATATAATGCCAGTGCATCCAGGAAGTGGCTGACGATTAGCCTTGCTTTATACTTATTTTAAATAGGTCACGACGTACAAAGATCGCAGTATAGCTCCCGCCATAGAAGCAACTCCAACTCCTCACTCTTTATCAGATCGTAGACCATGGCCCTAAGCTACATCTTAAGCAGAAATGGAACACGGAAAACTGAATGTGGGCAGCGCCCGTTTTCGTTCAGTGCAAAAAATAACCGAATCAGCAGCGAAATCTTCTCAAGGAAAGGACGAGCGATGCATTGCTTATTTGGGATTCGGAATTCGCTCTTTGAAGATAATTGAATAGAATCCGGAGTGCATCTCTGGACAGAAATGATACAGGGAACGAGCATGACACACGAAATCGAGCTCAACTATGTCTTAGGAATCTCACACCGGGACTCGACTAGCAATTTACTCTGCAATTTCCGATTGCAACGACTGTCAAATTTATGGTATGCAATCTGTGCGTGGGCAATTTCATGGCATGCAATATCATTTCGAAAATGTCTCTGAGCAAGAGAGACGTGCGCTGTATCTGAGCGTCAAATGCTCTTAAGGAGTTATTTGAAGTGCAGAGCGAAGAAATTCCCCAATTTCCCAGCATTTCATACTCTGTAGACTATTTTCATTGCTCAACGAAATCGAAAAATCCCTTTGAATTCAGAATCCCTACGCAAAATAAACCAGGCCCACGGTTCAGCGCCATTTTGAAATCAAGAACTGTCAAAATATTGCAAGGCAGATTGCCGAGCAAATTGCATACCATATTGCCTACCATTTATGGCAGACCATAAAATATTGCATACCATAGGGTGCCTCCACTGGCAATTTCAAATTTCATGCAATGGGAAATTGCAAGTGGAGGCAGCCTGTCAGGGCTGGGTAGATAAGGTAAAGCGAAGGACTTTTGATAAAGACATCAGATAGGAGAGAAAACAAAGTGCAGGACGAATTGAATAGTATCACGGGTAGCATTGAATCCTTTTTCGAGTTGAAATGCTTTCAATAGATTTTCAATTTGAATATGCGAACTATTTAAACGTCACGGTTTTGGAAATTAAACAGGAGTGATTACGGTGTAATGCACTTACTGTTAAATGAAATCATTATTGTAGTGGAATTTATGATGATATTATCCAAACAATGCAGTTAATTGAATCATTATCTATGAAATCTCTAAATGAGAAGTTTATTAGTAGACTGAGTGGAATGAGTATTTTTCATATTGTATTTGCATAGTTTTTATCTATGTTTTGATTGTTATGGGATAGTATTCGAGTTTTATGCTGGTAGTTCCCAGTGATTCATTGCCTGAAAGATGCACATGAGCACTTTAATCTTCAAATTAGTCTTTGAATGACTAATCGTTTGATTCGCGGAGATCATATAGGCGTTAATGAAATTCAGGGACTATAGTTTGCTGCTTCTAATATTTATATACCGCATTATGAAAACTGTTAAAATGATTTTGTCGACATTCGATTTCAACTTGAATTTCTGAAATTCACTGACATATTTATTTATTGATTTATTTGTTTGAATAAACGGACGGATGTCCTTTAAAATATAATTTCTTAGTAGCTGACAAATAACAGTCAAATTTAAAACTAGCTTAAATAAACTTAACTTGTGATCGCTGAAACGCTTGATGCGTTATAGATGCTGCATATAATTTATTTTGCACATCAGAAGGTGGTAAAGGTCTTTAGGTCTGGTTTGTCTGTTTGGGATTCTAAATGAAAGCTCCTGTAAAATACCTGGTGCATCAGTGATGCCATCAACTATTTTAAATAAAGCATAGCATTAAAATAATTCTTTCGTGCTTCATGTGTATTCATATTTAGCAGGGTCAATATGCTAGAATAGTCAATGTTCTCACAAGGAATGCGAAGCTTGTGAGCTATAAATCGTAGAAATTTGTGTTGAACTTGATCAATTGTATCCGAATGAGTCTCATTACAAGGATTCCAAATGAATGAACAATACTCCAGTTTACACCGAACAAAAGCAAAATGCAACGATTTAAGTCCATGGGTATTATAAAAATCTCATATGTTTCTAATTATAAAATCCAACATTCGACGCGCTTGCTGTGAAATATAATTTATGTGATAAGTAAAATTTAAGGCTGTATCAAACATGTCTCCTAGGTTTCTAACATTATTAACTTGCAAAAGAGGTACACTTTTGATGGTATATATATATATGCTGAAACATGATTCTTGATCTATGAAAATAATGTACTGACATTTGGGTAAATTGAGCTGCAAACAATTTTGTACACTATACGTGTAAAATTTGTTCAAATTTGACTGAAGAGTCATTACATCATCCATAGAAGACACCGATTTAAATATTTTGCAGTCATCTGCAAATAGTAGGAATTCAACATCTTGAAATATCGTATGTATATCATTAATGAACAGCAAAAATAAACGTGGGCCTAAGTGAGAACTCTGCGGAACACCTGATGTTAGGAAAATTTGACAAGAATAATGATTTTTAGCATTAGCTATTAAGGATCTATCTCCTATGTAACTATTTAGTCAACGTAGCATCGAACCATGAAAACCGACATTACAAAGCTTAATTACAAGAAGATCAAAATTAATTTTGTCAAATGCTTTTGAGAAATCAGTGTATATATAAATATTACTTTGATTTGAAATGAGATTAGTTGAAGTGGACTTTCTAGCGGGAAAACCATGCTGATTTTGTATAATGAGTGGTCGGACTAGTGGCATAATAAAATCAGTGACCAGACTTTCAAAAATTTTTGGAATGGCAGATAATATGCAAATAGGACGATATTTTTTTAATATCAGCTTTGTCACCAGATTTGAAGATAGGTGCGACGAAGCTAGATTTCCGCCGCACTGGGAAATATCCTGATGACAAAGATTTATTAAATAAATAAATGAGTTTAGGTTCAGCACAATTTTTAACACTAGAAGGGCCGGGCTTCATACTATACCTTCAAAGACCGCAGCGGTTAATTTGACGGTACTAGAGATTCAGTCAGAATACTTATGAAATTATTACGTATATTACATTAAAATAAAAAAAAATAACGTCAATTAATTTTTTTTATTAGTAATAAACAATTTTAGCACTTAAATTGAGTAACATTTGTAACAAGTTATAGTTTTTTTTGAATCTTTTATAAATTTCCCACAAACAGCTTTTTGATTAAAATTGAAAATTTTTTTTTATATTGAAAATTTTATTTGACAAAGTGGTTTCGAAAGCATGCACTGATTCTCATCAGACACCAGCACACAGTGCATACTTGACTGGTGTGACCACTTGCAGTTGGAAATCATTAATTGTTATTTACGCTGGTTGTGACAAATTTTAACATCTCCAACTTATATCCATGGAAATAATTTACTCATAAAGGTTATTGATTTGTGATCACGGTTCCCTTCTTGTCTATAAATCAGCATAGACAACGTATATCGTGCCTCTAAAGCTTATCAAAGCAGAGAATAATTGATACGGGAAACTCGATCGTTTTGCGGAATAAGCTTCCGAAAGCAGAATCAAATTGGAATTGTTTTTGCGGGATGAATAAAATTTTCAATAGAAATAAAAAAATTTCAATTTTAATCATCCCGCAAAAACAATTCCAATCGTTCACTTGTTTCAGAATTAGTTTCTTGTCTTTGAGTCGCAGTTGAAGTAGATTTTTTTTCACATACTCTGCACGTAAATCGCTCACTAGTTGAAGGATAAAATCATGCCGAGATATTGTTATGCCTGTGACTTTTTGGTATAGAATCCACGAGTTTATAGCTGCTAAATCAAGTATAATGTAAAAAACGTGAACAGGCCATCTCCGACTTCCTGCCCTTACAGTGTACTTTCGTGCCATTTGATCGATGATGTTTACACCAAATTTGGTTTCGTAGTAAAATTTAATTGTCTCAGGCAGCTTTTTTTGATCAGTACCTATGCTCACGTTGGGGTGCAGAGTACTTAAAATAATAACATTTTTTGCTGGTTTTCTTTGATAGACAGTAAGGGTTGTATCGGTCTCGGTTTTTATTATAAAAGTTAAATATCTTGTAGTACGAATACTTCTACAAATCAGCGGTACTTCTCGTCTCGCACGCAGCATTGTTCCAACAATACTAGTCTTTTCGACCATTAGTTTTTTAGACAAATTTAGAGACGTGAAAAAATTGTCAGTGGTAACGTTTCGGCCCTTTTTGAAATAGTGTTGTACCAGTTTCAGAACCACATATTCGGGTAATGAAATATCATTTGAACGGTTCTCGTCTTTTCCTAGATACGGAAATCCTTTACATAGGTACTTACTCTCGACATCCACTAGTAGCCAAAACTTTATGCCGAATTTATCGGGTTTGTTTGCAATATATTGTAAAAACGGACAGCGAGTTTTTGATGGAAATAACTGCTCATCAACTGTCAAATTTTCTCCAGGAATGTAACACATTTGACAATTATCTATAAATTTGTTCCATATATCCAAAATCATCGCAAATTTGTCATTAGCTAAGCGAGCAGAACGCGAAACGTAAGTATTTCAAGATCTCCTTGAATCTATTTTTGCTCATAGTATTTTTGAAAACAGGTGGTCCCCAATCTTTCGACCACAAAATGTCTAAATCTAGGTGGCTAATGTTTAGGCTCCACGAGCGTAAATCAAAGCAATAAATGCATCTAGTTCGTCTAGGGATAGGTTCCAAGTATCATCTTGACTCTTGTTATGTGCTTCCTTTTCAGTATACTCCTTTATACGTCGTAGAATGTACTCATGAATAAATAGTCTCCACGCAGAAATTGGCTTGTTAATTTCAATGCATCGTTTGGCGTATGGAGTAGGCCCTGAGATTTCTCTAACTATATTTTGCTGGGTTCGACGTCCTACTCCACTAGTGTCTGTAGAAATACAAGTCCATTCTGTGCCGTCACTTGCTACTTGTAACATCCCGACTTCCGGTACTGATGTCCTAGCTGAACGTACACCGCGTGCTGATCGCCCTCTGTTAATGGATCTACGAGTTCCCCCGCGTCCTCTGCGCGAATTTACAATAATGTTGTTATTTGTAGCAGAGGAATCTACTTCGGATTCTTCTGATGAAGAAGTGACCTGTTCCGGCTGAAATACTGCATCACTGTCTGATAAATCGTCACCACTTTCATCACCTGACACATCTAGTTGTATATCCCGATATCGCAACAATTCTTGTTCTATTTGAGATCTCTTGAGACCCCTACTCATTTTTTTTATAACAAATTACGACTGCTCACTAAACGAAACCAATGTGAAATGAAACAAGCTAAACAATAACTTACTCAGAATTCAATATAAATAAAAACAAAAGTACTTTCATTAGTTTGAAGAAATCGTTGTTTACAATTCTTATCGCTGCCTTTGTATGCCGTCACAATGACGGTGTGCGGTCTTAGTAGGTATTTGTACAGGAATCTCATATACAACATACAGTTTAATATTTTTTTATATAGATTTAATCTAACAATAACAAACTAGGAAAAGTCATAAAATATCAAACGAAACAAAAACATAGTTTGTAAAATATTTAAGAATGAAATCGCCGTGCGGTCAAATTGACGGTCTTGGTCTTTCTAGTGTTAAGGAATGTTGCAGGAATATTGTTTGGGCTAGGGCTTTTTGTGACATCCAAATTATGTAATATATCACGGAGACAGTCAGAAGCTATGTTGTAAAGAGATAGAACTAATATCACTAGAATATACTAATATCACTAGAATATACCCTAGAATATACCCCCTTGAACTAATATCACTAGAATATACCCTTGCGAAATTGTCTGCAAACATGTCTGCTATATCAGCTAAATTTGAGCTTCGAATATTATCTAAGTACGTACATAGTATTTAGTAGTCCAAATTCAGCCTTGCAAGAGTTAATATGCTTCCAAAAGTACTTAACATTCTCCGATACTTGAGACTCTAATTTATAAATATAGCGTCGGTAGTTGAATTTGGCCTTAATTTTACATTTGGATCTTAAATTATCCAAATATTTATTTCCAAATTAAAATCTTTTAACAAATTTCCTCCTAATTTCCTTGACACACATGAAAATGTTTTGGGTGTAGAGTATCCAATTTGCAGCACATTTTATGTTATTGAAGGTATGAAGTCCAGTCGTAAATTGATTTGTTCAATGAACAAAACTAAAAATTATATAAATTAATTCTGTGTGTTTTCTATGAAATAATTTCTTTAGAACTTCAAATCGACGACTTTAAGCGATCAGTTCAATCCAAAGAGCAGATAAAAAGCATACCAATACTCAACGCTAATTTTCGGCGCTATAAAAAATTGCCGGTTGTTTCAAGGAACTTTGCATCACATTCAGGGTTGTCGCAATAAATGTCTGCAATAAATCGAATTTTGAAATTGCAATATATGGCCTAAAATTTCAGTGGACTAATTTTAACCAGCTTAAACTGAGACAGCGTTCATTTCTCCGTGATATAATAGCATGTATGATTTTAGCATATTTATTTATATAGACTTATACGTTCATTTGTTCTTTAACACCAATTACACTAAATGAGCGCTTTATTTATTTATTTACGGAATTCATGAAAAGATTTACATTTAATTAAAGATCAGACCAAGGATAAATTTAACATTAACTAGTTTAAAAATTAAAAACTATAAATTCAAGTAGATATTTAAAGAACAGCTAAGCTTACAAATTAATCGAAGCATGTATAGACCGACTCAAGCAGTCTGGGGCCCTTAATTTTTTACAACGAATAAGAAGAAAAATCAAGTTTTTATCTATCTGTATACCTATCAACCTATAGTATAAAGAAAAGTAGCTAAGGAGTAAGTAGTTGAGTAGTATAAATTTTACAAAATTAAGGGAGTATTTTATTATTGGTGCTGTATTATAAAATACTTGCTTTCAAACATAAAATGCTTGCTTTATAAAACAAGCAATAAAGCTGAAAGAGCACCAATATTCAGACTATCATGATGTCTTGGCAAGCTAATAGTAACTATAGTGCCATGGCAGAAAATGTTATTTAAATTTTAAAAAGGGGATATTTGTGAAGGAGCATACTTTGTAACGTGAAGTAGAGTAGTTTGTAACGTGAGTAGTGAAAAATATACTACACTCTCAGTATGCAATTTATCTAAGTAATAGTGAGGGAGTAAATTTGCATAGCACACGCCCATCCTCATCAATTATATATCGATAATAGGGCGTTAATAAAGTGTTAAAGTATTAATAAGGAAATAAAAAACCAGGAAAAAAGATGACTTGAAACACTAAACCCACTCAGTTTTTTAACATACTTTCACAAAAGATCGGTTTTTCAAATTTCGTAAAATGATGTAATAGAGTATGTAGTTTTCGAATCCAGTGTTAACTCAAAAATGAGAAAAATCCAGATAGAGCGTTTATGCTTAGCAGAGCAGTGTTCTAAAATTTATTTGTAAAGATAACCAGCAACCACTTCAAATGGAAAACACATTAACTACCGACTCTAACCCAAATGCCAATGTCTCGTTTCCCGTTTCTCGAATATAAGCCAATCATTGAAAATATTATTTCAAATAATTCGAATTACAGATTATTGCCCACTTCTAAGAAGTTTGTCAATTAATTGAAATTCAATGCTTGCAGAATTTCTAGCTAAAGGTGTGTACCAAGTGTAATATGACTGCCCTCGAGAACCTTAGTAACTGACTTGTCGAGAAACAATAAATGAATTGTAAAATATTAACTGAGTGAAAATTTGGGGAAAATTTCAAATATCTCTCGACCTCCTAACGAATGATTCCGAAAATTTATAGAAATATCAACTCGATGCGGCAAAAGGTCAGAAATTACTACATTATCATTTATGATACAGTCTCTAGAAGGTTTAACATGAAATCGGACCGTAAACAAGAGAGAAGAATGTAACTTTAGATTTAAATGAAATTTCAAGAAGACAGCAAATGAAATTCAACGTAAATTTCAATTAGAAAGCACATAGTATACAATGTCGAATTATAATTTACATTCATTGAATTCATTAAATTCTTTCAATAGAAACGGCAAAACAATGAACGTTTTAAGCAGATTCTTGTTTAAAAATTTTATACTTTTTTATACAAGTAAAAGCAGAATGGAAAATAAGCCCATACTAGAAATTTTTAAATTGTTTACTTGTGGTCTTATCAGGCTGGTTTTTATATTATTTTCAGAAACCAACCAAAAATTTCATCAATTTCATTCACTTTTTTCCTTTCTTAATCCAAACAACTTTGTGCTTTTTTTGGTGTTAATGGTATCATTTTAGGGTTTGGTTTTTTGAAATATAATTTCACCCACATGACTGTCGTTCTACCAACAAATACAGATATTATTGGCTTGCATATTTTCCATACGTAAATAATGAGTTTCACCCTTCACCAGTTAAAATTTAGTGTTCCTCTTCAAATTACGTGCACAATGAATGAATTAACTATTAAGTCTAAAAAAGTTATTAATATGATTTTCAACCAATATTTCATAAGCACGACAAAACATCAGTGTTTTTTTTACCGTGTCAGCAGCTGAACAAAATTCAGTTTTCGTATAATTAACTGTCAGCTGGCTATAATTAACATGAAATTGAAGAAAATATAATTATTTCCTCTTCCAATTATTCAAACACCTCCACAGTAAAACAGTCCCTCCGGTGTTTAGCGTTGAATAAAATCTAATGGAGTGCGCTATTTACACCAATATGTCACAGCAACTCTTATGAAAAAGTTCCTCAGCACATTTCATTCCATATTTTCATTCATTTGTTCACCTACATACGTCTTGACTGCAACATGTCACAAACTTCTAAAAACCAGCGCCATAATCTGTGAAATTCCGCATGCCGTCACATTGTGTCCACATAGTTCTTTCTACTCTGAGCCACTTCGGTTTCAACCAGAAATAGCACACAGATCTCAGCAGGAATTCTCATGCGCGAATGAAAGGAAACAGGGATTCTAAATGAAACTGAAAATAGGCAAGAGCTGGGAAAAATCTTCAACTACATCGGAAGCAATTTTAAGTGCACTCGACGCTCTGTCGAGAAGTACGTATTGTATTGCAGGTTGAATTTTTTTTAGAATCACTTATTAAGTCGAGTGCTTTTTTACCGTGAGAGAAAAAAGTGCTACCACTGCTCCTGTCAAGTACGGTCTGATTAAGTACGATATCAGCATCACTCATATAAATATATGTACCAGCGTTCTATCTTTAATACAAATATCTGCACAATTTTAACGATGATCCAGGCATAAAGGTAATTTTTTCAATTAATCTTAAGATATATAATGAAGCATCATGAAGTGATCTCGCGTTCATGACAGTGGATGTATTTTCAAACAATTCCTCGCTTGAAACATTCAAAATATTATAGCGCCCAACGTGGGTTTAAATGAAAGAGACTTGTGTAACTGCTGCGAATGCTTCATGCTGTGAAATAAAAGCTTGTTAGAAACCTTATTTTGATTTGAATATATGTAATACCAGTATTCACTAAACCGAAAATGCAGCAAAGAAACCACATGCTCTTATGTTGATCATGACAATAGATAACGTTAAATAATATTGAGAGAAAATATACCGTGACATCACAATTGATTTTGGAGAATGCTACTCAATACTTGCTGTGTACATGAAGACAGTATAGCTATTTGAGCCTAAACATTTTTAAAATCAGTCAAACATTGAAACTACCAATTAGCTATTTAGTTATCAGCTATTTAAATAATTCACTCACATCATAAATTGATAAAAAATTCAAGAAAAATTTGGTTGGACTCATGATAAAACTAGTATTTTCACGGTTTAAACAAATTTGGCTGCAGTATAAAAGCGTGTCTTCTTTTGATTTCATTTTGTCAAAATTAGAATGCCTTGAACATATTTACTGAAGAGTTTGAGTAAAAACTGCTTGAAATTTCTCCTTAATTCCATATGGAAAGTTTTCCGAACAAACCAGTAAAACATATAGCCACTACCAACAGAACTAATTCGATTCAATTACTAGTTCTTTACGGTGACGGTGAAAGGACCTAACAGAAAACCGACATAACAATTGTATAGTAGCAGCAACAGCAGCTACTACAAGAGCAACACTAACCAAAAGCCAGCGTAGCGACAAAAACTCCACAATTAGCTACCCAAAATTAAAATTGGATTAAATTACAGTAGGGCTGGTGCTTAGTTCGTACAACACACAGTGTACGTGCTACCCATACCCTCAGTCTATTTCCAAAGTTAGCTGTTCTGCTGCTTCTCTTTTTAAGGTCCCTGCCATTAAAACACTCAGAGTTCATTGTCCAGGAACGTTGAGTCAACCAATATGCTGCATGGCTCGGAATTACATCAACAAAGAAAACTGAAAATTAAGTGCTATGGGTAAAAAGATGCTTAACATAAAAACTTCAATTTGCATGCAATGCAAAGGAATTTGTTGGTTTTGCCGCAATTTTTCGCGACAGTTGAAATCCCTTCAAACGTGAGAGATATTCGAATACTTTTCCATACACGCACAAACACACACTATATGCCGTAGGTTTCTATGAAAATTTGCTTGATACATCTATTCACATGATAAAAGCGTGGCAATTTCTTACAAAATAAATAAAATATGTATTCTGCCGTACTACGCATAAACGCTCTATCTACAATTTAATAACTTCGGAGATATTCAATGATTTGTGTTTTTCTGTAGCATGCAGATATATGGAAAGAAAAATTAAGTATGTAATTTTCGAGCCCGGTGTCAGTGAAAAATGTTTCAGATAGAGCGTTTATGCTTAGAAGAGCAGTATTGTGCTCCCGCTACATCACAAAAAGACGTTGAGCTAATTGATGAGAAATTGAATTTCAGAAAGTTTCTACAAAAGCAAATGATGTACGCAGTCTAGCTTTTATCTCGCGTTCTTATCTACTTGTGTCATTCCTGTTTCCTTTTACATTTTGATGTTTTGTCATTTTGTCACTTGGTCCTACCTCCGTAGCTTTTACTGCGATGAAAATCGATAGAGAATAGATCAGAAAATAGCAGATATCTGAGAAGATTCGCGCAATACGGCCGTCGTTCACTTGGTTGTGCCGCGTGGAAAACTTTTCTTATCTATCCCCTATCGCCATTTGCCTTGACTCCTGTTATTTCTCTAACGGTACCATGTTAAATGAAAAATGTATGTATGCACGTCGTGTACATGGTTGACTCCGTTATTTATTTTGGTAGGCTGGCGTCGTCGGTGAAATAATTTTAATTGCAAATTTTTGCGGAAAAGTGCAAATTGGTTAAAGTACGTTATCCTTCGAGAGCAGGAAATACCAAAAGATAGAGAAAAGAAAGGTTGCGAACGGGAGAAATGTTGTTGAACTTATATGCTCTTTATGATGGGCGGAAAATTTCAAGGACTATAAAGTCGTGAAATTTAATTTTTCTGGTTCATACTGCTTAAAACAGTAAATTGTTGGAGTGAAAATATATGTTTGATCTGAGCTCACGATGCTAACAAACTTGGTGCGTGATGCAAAAGGTGACGTTTTGCATTAAACTAAATCATGAGAATTGAAAGAAGTAAGAAACTGACATCACTCATTGGAGCTCACCGATACACGAAAAAATCACATTTTTACAGGTACTTGGTAATCTTGGCAATAAAAAATCTACTGACCCTGATTAAATAAAGCTGTTTAAGTAACTTCAATTGTCAAAATCGAAGCGCATTTTGAAATCTCACCAGGAAAGAGCTCATCTTTGGAAGAGTAATCTTTGAAAACGCACGGTTGTCTTTTTTGTAAGGTGTATTTTTCCGAATTGGTTGGATTTAGAGTTATGTTTGTTCTATTTGATTTTCCTTTGGTTCGGTTGATTACGTACTTCTATTTTACTCTGAAATTTCTGAGGTGTTTTACCCTCCTCTTTTAGTGAGATGTCTGGGTGAATTTTTTTTTAGTTTCGGGCTAGACCGCCAAAGATGGATTGTGGACACCACTTACTCATCCAAATATTGTGCTTCTAGGGCCGCGGAGCAAGCTTAGCTCACTGAGTACAATTTATCAGATATCATTTTTCTAACTTGCGAGTATTGTATAAATCCTCATTTTCTACCAAGGAAACACTATTCAAATTTCCAATAGAAAATAAATATAAACTAAGCTGTTTGGCTGTATCCGTCAACAATTTGTGGTTGACACTGTCAAAGGCTTTTGAACATTCTGAATGCATTACGCCCACTTGTTCTTGACGATGTGAAGCAAGGTCAGCTGTGTTTATGAGTATAATGAGATTAGTGAAAGTAGGATGACCTTTCACAAATCCATGCAGCTCAGGAGTAAAGATAGAATGAATCATCAGATACATTCTAAATTAGCTACTTTTTATTTTAGACGAAAGACAATAGAAAGTGGCTACACAATAAAAAAAAAGTTAGAGACCCTGTGTGAAAATTGTGGCAGATCTAACTTCAGTCGGATTTGTATCGAATAGAAAAAGTAAAGAAGGAAGAAATCAGAGGAATATACGAGGGTGGTAAATTAGAAAAAGAGAGTGAAGAAGAGCAGTTGAAAGCAACGTGGTCAAAAATGAAAGGAATTTTATTCAGAGGACAAATGTGTCACCAAAAAAGGTTAAGTGTTGCTAGTAAAAGTAGCTGACTCAAGCCAAGTAGTCATACGTTGCTTGTTCCAGAACCATTTTAGCTGAAGAGTGCATGGCCAGAAATTTAGCAAAACCAGTGAGAGAATTCGATAATCTTCGATACTACTTACAAGCATCATTTTTCAATTGGATTGCCTTCAGAGCTTGTTGGACGTTGAACGTTAACAAATGAACGTGGTTAACTTAAGAGGATGAAAAGTGGGGGTATAGATAAAGATTAGTTCATGACAGTAGGACAGAAGAACGAAAAAGTTTTATTTTTTTCCAATGCAGAGGTCATTCCTGCGGGATTAGTCTTACGGATATTATATCGAGGAGCAACTGTGATTCTTTTATTTGGTGGGAATATCAGAGGGTCATCTAAACCTATTTTTTAACTGGGTCCCAGTTAATGGCAGACATATCTGTATCAAGACAAATTACTTAACCTATTTTTTAACTGGGTCCCAGTTAATGGCAGACATATATGTATCAAGACAAATTATAAGTGGGTCGAAAGGAAAGCTATATGAAAGATAGAAGGTGATTAAAAATAACTTTTACAGCCACCACAAAAGCTGCTACAAAAGAAATATGCAAAGAAAATTAATAGGTGTAAGGTATAAGAAAACAAATATACACAGTTAACAGGAGGAGCTGGATGAAAATCACGTCCGAGTGGTTTGCGTGAGGCAGTCAATTCACCCACAAATAACAAGCAGAACAACTATCATTTTTTTAAAATACCTGGTGCTTGGAAGAACCTCACTGCTCTTAATTTCCTCTAAAAGCTAACTTTTAGGAAGTCAATTGATTCCATATAAGGCATCAAAAGAGGTCAAAGTATTTGAGCTTGGTTTTTGATAATACAGGGAAATTTTTTAATTTTTTGAATTCAGGTTTAGTGCTGTCAAGAAGTCTGGGCACGAATATTAGTTTGTAAATGATGTAGTCCTTGATAGCACAGCTGTAACACATATTTGAAGCCAAATCATGGAAAGATGTGGTGGAGGAGTATCAGCAAAAATGTTGCGGCAGAATGTATTTCATCACAATTTTGTAGACTCTTGACGTCAGCAGGCTACAAATATAGGACAGAAGATACAATTTGAATCACAGACCAGAGGACTCAGAAGCTACCGTTGAATGAGATAGCAAGATAATGCTTGCCCAAACGAGCTTACGATGGCTACAACGGGATCTACTGCTAGCGTTCCATGCGATGACGTAGAAGACTGATCACAGATTGCAATACTAACCAGCTCCTCTCTCCCTACCAACCGGAGGAAAATAAATCTCGACTAATGGAATGTAAATTTTCCGTTGATTTCCGAAGAGAACGAGAGAGAGCATCGATAGCTGAATTCGCAGGACGTTATCCTAAAGCATTTTACACGATGGTGTGAATTTTGCATTCTTCAAAAAACTTTACACTCCTCAATCACGTTTTAAAACTACACAAAAGTATTCACCTGGGAGAGAAACGCATTTATAATGAAAATTCAGTGCATAGAAACCCTCGTCGGTTTAGTGGTAATACTAAACTTTTAGTATTTATCTAGAAGCAAATTTTTGCTATGCAACCTTAAGACATGAACTGCTTTAAACATGTGATCTGCTCTCAGAAGATATGAAAAAAGATAAAGTACTAAATAACGGCACTGGAACTTTTACTGTTTCAAGCACAGTTTCAAGCACTCAAATAAAAGAATAAAAGTTACCATTCAAACTCACGAAATAACATTAATGCTGCAAATAAAGCAACGCCGAACACACAGAGTTGACAGGGTAGTCTGAATGTAAAGGACACAAGATGGATGCTACAATAACCTTTGGTGGGTATATTTAAGGGTCCAACCAATTAAGCTGTACATTTGTGGCACTAGACTAAATAATTAATCCCCACCTTGGCGGGCATCGTTTTTTTTTGAATTGGTTGGAATGTAGCGAAAAGTCATTGAGTAGACGTTTCGGTGTGAAATTTTCGCTGACATTTCACATGAGTTTAAGATGTCCAATCAAGTGCACTTTCGTATTCCTGAAATGCTTTGACTCAGTTTCATGACTTGAAGCATAAATTCAAGACAAGGTCGTTGACATAGGATTAGCTGTGTAACTAATACTTTTTATGTAATTGCATTCAGTTATGGTGAGTATAATATTGTCGTATTTTTCCACTGAAAATACGCTTCGTGGTTTTAAAAAACTCTGCTTTTATAAAATAAAACAGTTTGTTTACTGCTACTGAATACACTTTTATTCGAAACAACAATTGTCTCTAAATTTTAATTTTCGTGCTAATATATTGTTCACTTTAAAATTAGTACACCCAATTTGCTTCTTCAAAAGACTCGTATCAAAAGACTGGTAGCCAAGGCTCACACCTGGAGTATCTATGGTCCCTTGCCCATTTCCAGAATCATCAATTGAGTGCTTCTAGACTATTCTGGACTTTTCTTGTCTTATGGGAATCCGGTTATCTTTAAATGTGTCTTCACTACAAGAAATCCTTATCGGCGTTTTACATGGAATCTTCCATGAGATTTTCCATATGAAGTTAGTTCAAGACGATATTTCTCTGTTTCTCGGTATTTCTGGTAACACGATTTGTGTTGCGCTTAAATGCAAGCATATTTTAAATTTGCGCTGTCCAAGTCGAATTATTCACTTAAATTGCACTTTTAATACATGAAATATCGTTTTCTAAATATTATTTTTGTGAAAGATTAAAATACTTACAATATGCTTTTCAGCTGTAGAGATGAGAGAAAAAGAAAATGAATGTTCAGTAGGAGAACAAATAGTATTTTTCATTTATTTCCACTTCTGTGATAGTACAAACAGTACGTGTGCTTGTACTTAAAAAAACCTTGCTACTTGCATTCAAAATAAATTAATTTTTTTTTTTTTTGAAGATTAGGACTTTGAAAAAAAGTCTCTCATTCAAAGTTTTTGGTTATAAACTGAAGAGAAATGCTGACAAAGTTGGCTAAATTAAATGACGAAGCACAAGTAAATATGCCATCATAGAAGAAAAAGACCCAAATTGAGAATGAAAACACCATTAACTTTTCGACAGCCCTCAAGCAACTGTTTTCTTTCTCACCCTCAACTTCCTTTATATTCACTCTAATCTTTCTCAGAACGTACAA
This sequence comes from Nemotelus pantherinus, assembly GCA_963978885.1. Taxonomy (NCBI): domain Eukaryota; kingdom Metazoa; phylum Arthropoda; class Insecta; order Diptera; family Stratiomyidae; genus Nemotelus; species Nemotelus pantherinus. Next base: position 10,270,197 of record OZ022266.1, read on the forward strand.
TTTTTCAAAGCTCCATCACAAGATTTTCTCATTTCGTTCTCCACAGGTCACATGGATAAGGCATCGAGACCTTCATTTGCTGACAGTAAGCGAAACGACATACACGTCTGATCAAAGATTTCAAAGTGTACACAATAAACAGACGGGCGACTGGTCACTACAGGTAAGTACTTCCACATTCACTGTTAGCTTATCTGCAGCTCAAAATAACCAAGGGCATCATTCATTTTGTGCTGAATTTGAAGTTCGGATTTTAAGTCACCAAAGGTGTTTTGGGGGAGTGTGATTTACACAGTTTGAATTCATGCCTGTACACTGACATATCCAATTTTATAAGCATATGCTTACTAATAGTCGTCTATTTCGTTCCGGCAGGTACGCTATCCACAGCAAAGGGACTCAGGAGTCTACGAATGTCAGGTCTCAACGACACCACCTGTAGGCTATTCCATGATACTTTCGGTTGTCGGTAAGTTTCAGACGAACGGTTGTGATGTACCTGCACATATTGCCCGTTATTAATCACATTCGAGTTTGCCGTTGAACGTAGAATTTTTACTTGCGAAATTGGATGGAATAGGACGGTCTTTGGCATGGCATTCATAAGTAAAAACGGTTGTATTATTGAAACAATTTAATATTGATTTCCGTTTTCTGTACAATAATTGAAAAAAATCACATTGATTGTGGGTTGTTAATTAGAAAATGGCCCAATTCAAGAGTAATTTAATTTATAATTTTTCAAGTTGTCTATCTCGTTTTCTTATTTATTTCCATTTTCACAGCCTAAAGCTTAATCGCGAAGCCAAAATGAGTTAAAAAGGAAACAAAAAACCAAATAAATATTTCATACGATTTAAAACTTAAGTATTTCAAAGTCAAAAAAGTGAATTATGGTTATATAAATCAAGCACACATACTCTTTCAAAGTGTCAACGGCTATATAAGAGAAGATCCGTTGAAGGTTTAGGAACACGAACAGGAAGGTTTATACATATAGAACATTTGCTGTAATTTAGACATATTTAGAGTAAGAGAGTTCGTTAAACACGACTCAATCGGAGAAATTTACAATCTGAACATTTTAAAGCCATCAGCAAGCAGAAAGCAAAGAAAATGAACGGATTAACACCATGAACAACACCGAACCAAGTTCACACCTTGAGGAACTCCAGAAAGATGCCAAAATCGAGAAGACGTACACAAATCCACAGATACATCATAGCGCTACGACCAAATACATAAAATGAGAACAAAGAAAAAGTGGGTCAGATACCCCATAAAGTTCGAAATTTTCAAAAAGAAGCATATGGCATGCAAAAAGGGAAGTTTTTGCAAAATCTGAGCATAATATAACAACTAGCTTCTGTTGTTCTTGAGTGATAGCAGCTAAGTTAGTGTAGATTAATAAATTTAAAGTCAGCATTTAATGTGGAAGGTCTGCAAGAACGCAAGCTTATCAAGAGTAAAAAATGGACGAACAATAGAAGCCTATTTTAAACAACTCTTTTGACAAGATCCAGTATTTTATTGTATGAATAGTGGTCAATTGAGAAAGTGCACACAATGAGGCGAAGGAAAATGTATTCAAAGAAATATTAGCAAAAGTATAGATGAAAAAGTATAGATGAAAAGTAAGTATTTCATATTAGGTTGGGTAAATTTAACATGCCACAATTCGAAAACGAAGCAAGAGGGAAATAATTACAGACAGAGAATCGATAATTTTCATGAGCAGAGGAAATGATAGGAACATAAAACAAAAAAACAATCAAAATTACAGAAGAACCTGAGGTAACACGGACAACAATGTATTCAACAGGGGTCTTTGTAGGGACTTGTGAACAGCGACAAAAACGCAACCACCATCACTTTTCATTGATGCTGATCGATTAAGATTGTTACGAACGACATTGTGAACAGGAAAGATTTTGTTGTTGTAAATATTTATATTTTGTGCCTAACAATGAAAAAACAGTAATTTATGTTCAGAAATGGCTTAATTGTTTTCAAAAATATATCCACTTTTTCCACAATTTTTCCACGCGGATTGAGGTGGCTTCAAAACTTGCGTCTTGAACGCATGGACTGCCTTTTCGGAGGTGGAAAAACGCTGATCACACAGTTTATTTTTGATGTGTGGGAACAGAAAGAAATCATTGGACGCTAAATCAGGACCGTACGGCGGCTGACCCATCAATTCGGTGTTTTCGGCGCTCGAAAACCCTATTGCGTGCGTCGATGTGTAAGAGCTCGTATTATCATGATGAAGAATATTTTCTCTCTTTTTTTAAAAAAAACTTCTGGCAAATAAATGGTAGCGTACTGTTTAAAAGTGACCGTCTCACGTTGCTCAAGTGGTACGGTGGCGCCATGATCGATTATTCTGAAGAAACAGGTGACTATTTCTTCGAAATGCTTCCTCCGCCAACAATTTTTATTGGATTTGGCTCAACTTGGAAGACCTATACCGTCTATTGCTGTTTAGTTTTTGGCTCATACGTATAAATCCAAAATACACGTTACCTGTCACAATCTCATAAACGTCTTTTGAAGCACCGCGGCTGAAGTTTTTCAACTACTGCACCAAACCACTGCCATATTTTCAATGGAACATTTTCCTTTGAAGGCATTAAATTCAAATCCTAGCTATTTCATATTTGTTTAATCTAAATTGACAATTGTCTTTTCCTGTTGAGCTGCGCTCACTAATGCGACCCAATCGCATACTCAACCTGCATCAGAACTCAGCGCTTTTTGTTTGTTGAAAGCCACTATGAAAAACTTTTTCTTTCTTTCTGGATTTATGTATACATTTTCCGAAACTTTAAAAAATTCTAGAAGTTACGGGAAAATTACTTCGTACGACCTGTACCTTAACATCAACCCTAAAAGGTGAACGTGAGGAAACTCAACCAAGCAATAAATCGGTCCTTATTTTTTTGTTGTAAAAACCTACAAGTCTTTCAACTAACTGCACTATGTAAATTCAATGCTAGTTGGAGACACAACGAATATCCTCATTCATTCAATTTCGCAGTACATTCTACATTCGAACGCTATTTCGACCCGCATAATTTGATTTGTTCATTCGTACAGAGCCGATAACAACCATCGTAGGGTGGCCAGATTTGTACATAGATACAGGGTCCACAGTGAATCTAACGTGCATCGTTCGGCATCTGCCAGAGCCACCGGCCGTCATCCACTGGACACATAACAACGAAGTAAGTCACATCCGAACAGGAGCGCTCACCATAAATTAAATGCATGCAACGCTCTGGGGATTCCAATTGGGATCCTCCGGAACTCGAGCTGCTCCGGAGGCCTACAGGACAATTTCGAGCAGACTGGCTTCAGTTTCGTAAGACAGAAGAACATGACGATTTGAGACCGGTCTGCTCGAAGCTGCTTCGGACAGGCTCTGTTGTACGTACACATACTAATCTGCTATAAACTTCCCTCCCGACAGGAAATTAATTACGACTCGCCTCGTGGCGGGGTGTCGGTGATTACGGAGAAAGGTGATGTAACGACGTCCTACTTGCTTATACAACGGGCTCGGATTTCGGACTCAGGAAAGTACACCTGCTCGCCATCGAACGCCAATCCTCAGACGGTTAACGTTCACGTACTAAACGGTAAGTTGATCAAGTTTAATTTGCTCAAGCATTTTTTATAGCGCACTTAAGGGAAGTTGATCACAATAATTATGTAGGTCCTTAATGTGTCGAGCCACTTCCGTAGCTCAGAGTAATCCAATATGATCCGGCAACACGCGCACGTTTGCAAATTACTTTTCACACATTTTAATTCTGCCGCAGCACGGAAAATTCTTTGATAAATTTTAGCAACTGCCACGTACATGATTTTAGAGGATAGATCCGGAGGTAACGGAAAGGATGATAGTTTGATTGGTTCGAGAGCAAGCACTTCTTGAACCTGTAATAAAGACGTTAAGATAATATATTACTCTGCAAATCGCATTGTAAGCTTCAATTTTCTCAGAACCGGGTGCTCAGGGTTGATTCGTTTGCTTCTAGCTTGTTTGAAATTGTTATATCTGAAGTATTACCTGCACGTGATGAATGTATTTCTCAATAACTTGTGTCTGACAAGCATTTGTATGTTAGTGGTTGTAGCACTTTTGGAAGTCGTATCGGGCTGTAGTGGAAGACAAGTGTTCCGAGAAAAGAAAGTCATTTCAGTTTCAAGAACAATTGAAGCAAATTTGTAGTCAACATTGTAATTCGGCGTAAAGAACACTAGTCCTGGTAACCTTTAGAACAAGTTTCACGTTCAAAATGAAGCAGAAAATAGAATCAATGAACGTGAACCATATTTTAACAAAGCTATCTAGTACCAAATTATTTCCCTTCAGGAAGGATGCAAAAATTTGAAACGTAATGGTTTTGTGGTTTTTCAGGTTTCAATGTTGGGATCAAGTAAGTGAATACCAACGATTCTATAGTTCGAAAGTTAAAACTTACAAAAACAAAAATATGCAAGGTAGATCACATAATCAAATCTGCTAAGCAGTTTGGAGTGCCCAACTCCAGTGAGATATCAGGACTCATAAGTAGCTTTTGAAATTATTATATAGTTTTAACATGTTATGTTTTGTTGCTAATGTTTGTTTCAATCAAAAACTTTAAAGGTAAAATTATGAGACAAAAACACCTCTTTGTGTGATTGACTCATTTTTCTCGAGAAAAAACTCGTTTTTTTTTCAAAAAGGTGGCCTTGCTGTAAAAAAAAACATCTCATTTAAGTTGCACATTTTTGAGATAATTTCAATGCATTATTTTATTTTCGTGCAGCGATTAACAGCAATTTTTTTAAGTTTAAATTTTGGAATACATGCCTCTTTATGTTAAGCTCACTTAAGCTCAAGCTTTCCTTCGAGCAGTTGATCGAAATGAATGCTTGTTAGGAATTTGTCAGAAAGCTTAAGCTTGTCTGGTTTTAATATACCCTCTGACATATATCCTCTCTATTTATATATCCTTGTTTGGATTTTTCGCAACTGTTTTAAGCCAACAAGTTATGAACAAGTTCCAAAATGGACGATTTGGAATGAAATTGGACTGAGGTCAAAAATTCATTCCCAACTTTTTTCATGACAGCAATAAAAATCTGATTAAAAATTTCAAACAGAAAACTATTGTTGTGAAAGGTAAATATGGAGTCATCTTTTTGGGTTGAATAAGGAGAGGGGGAATATGTTTGAGGTACCAGATTCAAAAGAAGTTCTATGAAGCCAATCTTTTTAACCGTAATACTCGTTTGTTGCTCTACTGTCAAATAGATTCAAATAATAAAAATACTACCAATATACCTATCAATTTGAAATCTCGAAAAATATCCCACTAACTCAATTTACATAGTATGTTTTTTTCGGTTTCTAAGTTTTTAGAGGTTTCTTTCATTGTCACTGAATGAACTTGAGGAATAGATGGTATTTTGTTCCCATTATGGAGGATGACTGCTTTTAGGCTGGATTTTATGCAGCCAGTACTTATTTATTTCATAGCTGAGGACTTAAAGCTTGAAAAGGTATAACATGTCCCTGGATATCTGTTATCACTTCTTTTTTTTATATTTAAGACTATTTGGGTTCAGTTTATTGATTTGTTTCTCAAATTCTCAAATTTAACTAAAATAAACTAGAAGAAAAATATATATTAGTTATATGATTTTTGAAATAATAATTAATCATAGTAATATTTAGGTACCTATTCACAGCTAAGTCATATCAAAACTCGATATATGATCCTGGTGAGATTTGATCCAACAACCAGACATGATTTCAGCCACTTAGTAAAACAAGCTACAAAATTATCATTTACTTTACTTTAACCTCAGTCAAAGATAAAGGTAGATAAATTCTGCTGGAAATCAGTTCTTGTTGGGCTCCACGTGAAATTTGTTATACTATTTACACATATATATTTGTTGCCCAGAAACGTGTTGCTTATGATAAGTTGTATGGAAAATAATCAATTCATATTCGAAATGAGCCCTGAAACCTTTCATCTCTTATCGTAAAGTAACAATTGTAGATCAATACTCTTTGCACACAATTTCAAATGTCTTTTAATTTCTTTACTCTTAGTAATGTTTGTATAGCACTTGCGAAAATAGGTAATAGGTAATAGTTCAAACTTCAATAAACAAAAAAAATTAGCAACTAAATCCATTGATTCCCTATCCGATTAACTCTTCAAAAGTGAATTCTTCATTGTGTACATGCCCGTGCAATGTCCCGTTTAGAGTTTTACTGTATTGTTCAACATTATCGACGATTTCTAAGTTTGAATCATTTGAACATGGGTTTTGACAGAACAACAGCAAAACTATAATTGAAAAGCTTACATATTTGCTTGTTTTCCTTCGTTATTATCAATAATAATTCACATAATCTTCCGTCTAGTTCGCATATTTCATGCACGAGCGCTTTAAAAATCTATCATATATGCGGATAAATTAGATCGGTTCAAGATACGTATAAGTATTACCAAAACTAACGTTTCGGAAATCTAATTAGGCTTATCTATGAGCTCTTATTGGTGAAAAAATCACCTGCAGACTGAGATTTTAATTAAAACTTTAACTGGTGACCTGGAAATGAATCAATCTTTATCTCACCCAACTCTGCACGAATTTTGGATTAGATAAAATCGATTTTGGTTTCCTCTACTTGCATGCGTCTAGCTACACTTCCACTGTACATGTTCTGTTTGCCAAGATGTGTACTCAAAATTAGTCGAAGATAAACTTCCAAACCAGTAATTTGCCCCAAAATGTTTGCCGAGAAGTTTTTAAAGTTTCAGATCCATGTCCATCTCTCGCTCTCTTTATCGTTTGGAAAGTTCTGATACAATTGTCACTTGTTCGATCGCAAGTACTCTTCAACTTAAATACGTTGGGTTCAATTCGACTCGGTCCTTCAGTCTGTATTTGTGTTTTCTGCTATCGACTCTTCTTTGGTCATTCGTAGTTCGAAGCATGTTTTGCTTGGTTTTGTATGTTCTGCTATCGTCCATGCAGGATGCATCTTTTATTCGTCCTTAGGCATTTTTTGTGTATGCATACATGAACTGCTCCAGGAACTTCTCTAGTAATAATATGAACAGCATACACATATCCGATAGATACACGTGATTTTCGTTTGTTATCGAACTTGAACGGAATTGTTAGAGAACTTGCATTGAACTCTTAGATTTTGTCTTTCTGAGTTATTAAGTGGTTATTTGAGAACTGGATCTTGGAAGAATCTGCAGATACTCTAAACTGATTTTGAGGAAAAATCATTGAACTTCACTTGTTCCAAATGGGAACATCTTTAATTCATAAATGTTCGTCCAAATTTGAAATGTGTTGCTATTACTCTGAATATAATTTTAAGTAAAATCAATCTCAAAAATAGAAAATTATGGTACCGACGTATTAACAAAGATTAATATTACTGAAAATTTTGGACAAAATATTTGAAGGCTTTCTTCTAAAAAAATCAAATCTTTAAAATTTCAAACTTTGCTTTAACATTTTCAACAATAAAATGTACACCATTTCTCCATACCTCATAGGTGAACAACCAGCCGCAATACAAAAAGGTACACTGACAGCGACTTATTGTCCTTCCATCATGATGACTACATTCATCTTGGGTGTGATGTTTCAGCGACTCTCCTTAGTTCTAATGAAAATCAAATTGTAAATAGAAATAATTGTAATTTAAAATTAAACAGCAGACAAAACTAATTAAGCAAAAACAAAAACTATGTATGTAATGAGAACAAAACAAAAGAGAATGTAAGATATAAGAGAAAAAAGCAAAAAAAGGAATGTATTTGTTAAAATAATACTTAAAACTATTTACACTTTTGTTGAAATCGCTCGAAATCGATTTGATCTATCTCGTTGTGTTTCAAATAGTTAAATTTCTGGAATAAGGTTAAAAGAAGTTCGTTATATTTTTGTGTTAAAATTTCTTTGAAAGGAATAAGAGAAAAAAAGTATGTGAAAAGACGAGTACATTTAATGAACGCACCAAAACCGAATCAGAATACATGTTTTTTAAAAATAAAGATTAAGTTACCTCTATGAAATTATTTTGTGTTTTTACTGTAGTGAAGAACCATCAGTGCATTAAATATCGATTCATAGGATAATGTCTAGCTTTTGGTATCCTTTCAGAAACGCATAACTTTAAAAACTCATTTTTTTCTGTCAATTCCATGGAATGTTCTTCACCAGAATTGATAATGAAATACGGATGATCAAAAAAAGCTCACAGTTCGAGAATTGTCGTTGCTCTTCATTTCATTTAGCTCTACGAGTGGGTGGGTGCTTATTACTGCGAATAGTAAAGCTATAGCTTGATTAATTATCTGTGAAGACGAGAAAATGAACCATACGTTCATACACAGACCAACGGTAAGCGTGAATTATTAACAGTGAATATGATAAACTTGTATAATCATACTTTGGAGGTAGAATAAAAGTTGGGTTTCAGAGGATGACGTGTTTCATGAGCTTAATTATGAATTCGAAGAAAACCGAAATTCTATAGGAGCGATGCTATAGGGATGATTTAAATGAATTCCTATTTTTTACATACCATGCCAGATATGATTGAATTCCTATGAATTCGAAGACATGGCAATATCATTGCCATATCGAAATTCTATAGGAGGATGTAATTTTGTTTTTTGAATAATTATAAATTCGAAGAAAACCGAAATTCTATAGAAGGGAACTTAAAGCACACTATAGTTTATTAAATGTGGTAAAAGTATTTGAATAGTATTTTGGATTTCTAATTAATTCAAAAATGTACTGCTAATTTGGTTAGTAACATTTTTCTGTTAGATAATTGGCTGAAGATCTCGAAGATTATGTAAGCTTGTTAGTGTATCATTTTGATAGCTGGAAACCTTATGATTTTCCAAATTTTTTTCAATGAATATCATTCATTACGTGACATGCGGTAAAAAACCGCATCACTCTAATTCTGCTTCATAAGTGCTAAATCGAAAGAGGTGAGATCTTGCGGCTGCTGCAGCCACTCGGAATTATCCGATAATTTGTGTGTCAGTATGTTAAATTATTCGAGGATACTGGCGACGTGATACCGCTACTCTGAAGAAAATCTTTTTTGCGGATCACTGTGCAGGAGAAATTCAATCAACAGAATGATCGGGTGAACGCTCGGTCGTCATTGGAAGTGTCGCAAGTCATTCCGCGGGTCAAGAGAAGCCATCATCTGGCGTCAGTCATGGTTTGGCAAGGCGTAGCTTATGATGGCACCACTCAACTGTTTTTGTTTTTTTTTTTTTGCGAAAAAGGCGTGAAACCTACGCAAAAGTGTATCAACAGACGGTTTCGAATCGTATTGTGAATCCATGTTTTAAAACCAGCATTGGGTTTTCCAGCAAGATTCGGCTCACAAGTCCAGAATGACTCAAGCCTGGCTTGAGCGCCACGCACCTGCATTTTTGAGCCCAGATGATTGGCCCTCTGGCAGCTCCTACTTGAATCCGCTAGATTACAAAATATGGATGGTTTTAGAGGACATGGTCTGCCATAGAAGATAAAACAATATTGAATCCCTAAAGTCTGCCCTCGCCGAAGCTGTGAACAATTTTCCTCTACATGATCTGCGTGCTACGCTAGATGACTGGCCAAAGAGACTCGAAGCCTGTCTGATGGCGTAGGGTGGCCATTAAAAATAATGGTTTTTTTTTTATTCTGCACACATGTACTGATAATTCATAAAAATTTGAAGAAAACATCTCAAGCCAATAGTTTTTAATTTGGTTTTTAATTTGAAAAATCCCGTGTGACAGTATTTATGTCCCTACTATGTAAATATACAACAATGAAGAAGTTTCCTAATTTTTTTAATGGATTACTAATAAAAATTTAAGTAAAATGAAACAAAAATGTGAAAGAATCATTAAAATATCTCAAGAAGTTGCACTTGCAAGAATATTTTCGTTACACGTGGCGCGCAAGTGCGCGACATCACGCGACGTAAACGATGCGGCTTGTATTCCCTTTGTTGTGCAATCACTGACTACTTCTATATTTCCCTCACAAACCAACGTACAATGATAGTGTTTACTCTTTACTTTATGTACAGGTGGAATTTTGCATTTTACTACCTTTAGAGCCTTCGCGTTTAACTTGAACATATCCAATTGCTTCATCTCGGTAAGATACTCAACCGGCCCTGCAAAAATTTCGATAAATTTTATATCGTGTTCGTTAACACTACACACGAGCAATAGACGTACGAATTGTATAGGTATGTAACTTTACAGGTTATAACAACCGGACTTAAGGGGACATAGCACCTTCAAATTTTCAAAAAATCGATTTTATTGTTTTGATAGAATATGTTAGAATGAAGCTTAAAAAACATGATTTTAATAATATAAAATTGAAATTCTAAATTTCTATTCAAAATTATATTTTTTGGTGTTTTTTCAAAAAAAATTGTAGTTTTGATCTGTATTTTAGTTTCATTACAATAAATATATATTAACGACAACATGAAACTTCTCCATTCAGGAGATAAAAAATTATATGAGAGTGCATATCATATAATGGCATGGACTCATTAGTGAAGCTTACACAAACTGGCGCTCGTCACCTTTATTTGATTGCATTAAACAGTATGGCATTGCACGCAGTTCATAATATTTAAGCGATAATAAATTCATCCTTTAACAATAAATTGACCCTTCACCCACTCATAAATGCACAGCCATTACAAAATATTTGTCAGATGCTGAATCAAAATGCTCCTCATGGCCTCATCTGAGGTATAGTTTGGCTATAATTGTAAATATTGAACACATCTGGCATATACTAGAAAATTTTCAGGATAAGAAGGAAGTATCGAGTTCCGAATTTTCAATTACGTTGAAATGGAAATTGTGATTCCAATTTTTTGTATTAATGCCATCTTAAAAAGAAAAGAATATTTAACTAAGTGAACGATATAATAAAATACGCCCCCAGCTTTGAAAATCATCAAAGGCGTACCAGAACAAATTGAATAGGTCTTTGTTTGCTTTTTTCCTGACTTGCGCCAATCCTCCTGAGAAATATACTGCTAAATATTTCGGCTTTCATTCAACGCTCATGTTAAATGATTCAAACCATATTTTCTTTTGATCTGCTTTATTGAGTTTTTGGGTAATTGATTTTAATGCTTGAAGAATTCAATAATGTTTTCTGCTTCTCTTAGCTGTCTGATATAATTTTTGCAAATATAATTTGTGTTTCGAGCAGTAAGACTTGAAGAGCGATAGGAAATGTTGTTTGCCGTGAGTTTTTTTTTTTTAGCTAGGGCACCGGTTCAAGGTTTTTGGTTCTCACCACTTTCAAGAGTTAACAGAGGTGGCTAGTACCGTCACTCTGAGTCAGCTGGTTCAGATTGGCGCAATGGTCACTTGGCAGCCTTAGTAAGCCAGCGAAGGGTGGCAAATGGGCCCAAACTGACGGTCTAATATTAGCCACGTAGTCGGCAACCTAACCTAAGTATAATTTTTGCAGTTTTGCATTGAAAATTTGGCTCACGTGAAAGCCCAACATTTTGCCATCAAAAGATAAATATTAAACGTAAAAATAACTGCATCATTTTGTTCATAATTAGAAAAACTTGTGTCTGATGCAGGAAGAAATATCTTTTCATCAAATTAAATGTGAACTCTCTCAAGGTAAAAGAAAACTTGCTAGATTTTTCAAAAAAAGAAGGATTCTCTTCCAAGCAATCAAATTTTGATTGAAATACACATCTTTCATCATGTGTTGATTTTTCCAAATCCATTTGGATTGAATTGTATGATGAATTTTAATAAGCTATTGCAAGTAAAACAAAAACCTTCATTTGAGTATTGGCTCAGCCACACATTTTTCAACAAATGACGATTTTTTCACTAATCTTTCAGAAATCTTTCCTTCTTATTTTCTCTCATTAGTTTCTTTCAATTTTATTACACTCTTTTAGTTTCGCTTAAGTATTGTTTGTACGATCAACGCGACTAAAGCTTTATCGATCAGCACTTTTACTCATAAGCAAACTGATTGATCATTACCTCCTCAGCTTCTTAGATAATATTCATTATCGTGGGGGAAACATCAATAAAATTTAGTAGAAATATTTTGGGATTGCAAGTACATACCAGCTTGGTAGATAACGCTTTGTATTTTTTGAAGGACGAATAAGAAAGTGTATCACCAGCTTGAAAATGAAATCTCGAGACTTTTTTCTCTATTTTACTGAAAATAATGAAACACTCCATCACGCTACAGTTTAATTCAAGCTGATGTCAAACGAGCAGACTAACTCAGTCTGAGTTGAGTATTAGGACTGGCGTGTCATCAAGCGCATGCAAAAACCTATGTAATTACGGTATACTTACAGGAAACATAATATATGTATTAGCATCTATATCTCACGATCAAAATGTCTTGAAACTGCATCTACAATCAACAATACCTTCAAATGTCAAAAATTAATGAAATCTTTTAAACAGAAGCAAATATGTTTTTAAACACTCGATTTATACATTTTTCAGTTCTTCCTTATTGAATAAATACGTTGTGATTCTTCCCTCAAAGATTTAACTAATGGATTTTCTCGTCCAATAACTTTTCCCGACGTTCGAAAAAATCAATCGTACATGATAACAAAAGGGTTTAGGACTATAAAAGGCTACATATGGTGATTGAGTGTCTTGCTCGGGAATTGGTTGGGTAAAACTATCAAGCTAATCTGAAGCAAACGGGAGCCTACGTACCACTTGCCACATAAAATGCTTTTATGACAAAGTGAATGGCTCTTCTTTTGCCTGTTCGGCATCTTTTTTTAAGCTTCGACTTGTCGAAAGATGCTTGTGAACTATGTTCGAGTTTGTGCTCTTACATAAAAATAGATCCCACCTCTGAGAAGGTGTTTATAGGAGAGCATTTTGTGAGTCATAAGCCCTTTTTTACCATGCGTTGGAAACAAATTACGATTGTGGATAGTCTTTGATTCGCAACATTTTGTAAAACAATTATGCATATTGTAAGCAGAAAAAACATCGTGGTTCATAAATTCAGGATTATATTGTAGTGTGCAAACATGATAGAACAGTAATTCAAGAAAATGCAAGTGCATCTCCAACTCCCAGCACATAGTTAAATACATAAATGAATATATTGCGGACGAGTAAATCATAACCACCTTTTTTCGTTGAGCTTATGATAATTTGCATTATCTTATTAAAAGTTTGAGCCAGATTTTGTATTTGCCGCAAAACAAAACTTTCCCTGCCTTTCTTTCCCTTAAATAACCCGCAACCTATTTTCCACAATGGTCGTTCAAAATCGACTCAACGCAATCACTCTCTTCGGATTACGGTTTGGTTTGGTTTTCGTAATGGAAAACAAAACTCTGACTCTGGTCGCAGGATCCACCAGTAGTCCAGCCGTTTCAACAAAAATGTTCGCGCATCACAACGCAAACTTTCCACCACCAAAGTACTACGTGCTACCACAAAATGCAATCCCTTATTTACAGTAGGATGCGAATTAAGGCACCGATGTGTAGTAGACTGAATTCTTCGTACGCTAATGAGCTTAAAATGTGGTCCGAATATTTTCCTTCGAAAGCAGCCGGGATGAAATATCTGAAATGTGTACGAACCAGACGAACGGAAAATCTCCGAAAAATCTCTAAGTCGTGCTGGATAGAAAGTTGGAATGAAATGGAGTGGTATGGTGAAAATGCTTTTTCGGTGAATTTTATTGCTTATAGTTATATGCAGATCCTATTATGGTCGTTAGCCAACGAAAATTGAAAACTTTTACAAAATGTGTTTCGCCTTAACAGTACTTTTGGGAGACGAAGCGTTGTTAAAATCTAATGAAATGTTTTTGGGGATTGTGAAAACACTGTGTGAAGTATCTGTTTTTCAATTGTTCGTTTACTTTGGAAGATTAAAATTCGATGAAAAAATTTCTTGTGAAAGCTCACATCAACGTCCGGGTTTTTGATTTTCTGAATGATTTATGAAATGATTGAAATAATCTACCACCTGTCACAAGCACAGTGGCCTCAAACTTATACATTGAACAAACTGACTCGAGAAAAAAGAAACACTTAGCAAGATGCTTTGAAAATAATAATTTTTCAGATTGCACTGTTTTAAAGTATTTTATTCGAAAGAAAATATAAGTGTAAGCAAACTACGTCAAATAAATGAATTGAAGTCTCATAATATCTGCTGAATAATTTGTATATATGCTTTCTAAGTTTTGTTTTAAAATAATTTTATGCCAAATTACAATTTCAGACCAAATTTTGCAACTTTTTGTAGAAAAACTGACAATCGCAGTACATTATAGAGTACAAAAGCAGCAGGATACTTAAGGTTAGATAGAATTAAGATCGCTAGCTATTTGTTGTTAAAGACGGATCCAGACTCTTGCTTAGGCATACGAGAGTGTGTACGAGAGTGTGTAAAGTTTCCTCGTCGGCTCTTGCCTGTTTTTCTATATCCACACACTTGCCTAAACATGACAAGGATGAGAGTATGGTTTAATTGCTAGCATCTAACTGTTTTATGAGGGTTTCTGAGGGTGTATGAGAGGTGTCTCGCCTTAGCTTGAGTTCGCTCGAAATATTGTCGGTGTTAAGTATCAAGTCAAAAGGATTTAACTGCCGACCACAATTAAACATTGTTGGCACGAATGTTTATTTAAATAAATCCCCTTGGCAAATTTCAACATAAACTCTATGTTCGGCAATAATATTTTGTCCACATTACCTGTTTCTTTTCAATGTCATGTATGCATAGTACACGTAGTTTGCGTCTTCACTTTATCATTCATTCGTCTGTTACGGCAATCTTCTTTCGAACATGTCCAACGAATTTCCTATCGATACCAATTCTCTTATTCAACCCTTGTTGCTCATATAAAAATGCCTAATATAGGCATCGAGTGCAGCGTCTGCCGTCAATGCACCTAAAAATAGATGTCGCGATGCTGATTGGCTGACGGGTGTTTCGCTAGAAGGAAGCGAAAAAGTACAGTCCGGAGGCA
This sequence comes from Nemotelus pantherinus, assembly GCA_963978885.1. Taxonomy (NCBI): domain Eukaryota; kingdom Metazoa; phylum Arthropoda; class Insecta; order Diptera; family Stratiomyidae; genus Nemotelus; species Nemotelus pantherinus. The sequence goes on from OZ022266.1 coordinate 10,285,302, forward strand.
GTATCGTTTTCATTCTGATGTCCAGAAGATTTGGTTGAAGTTTAAGTGAATTTTTATTTTTATCGTGTCAAGTGGATCTATCGCTGATTTAGCTATCTAATTGATTGAAAGTTTAAATTAAGCATTTTTCTGACAGCGACTAGATTTGTTTTCGTGAATTATAAAATACAAGCTTCAAGCTTCCCTGAATGAATAAATCAAGTTTTCTCTTTTGAAGATGACCAAGCATTACCATTACCAAGCAGAAGAAGTAAGAAAAAGATATAAATGAAAAAAAAACTTACATAACGAAGATACAGTGGCTCACAGCTTATTTGATACAGTGACTATTTAAAAATGCAAATCACTGTAACTTTGAAATTAAGAACCCAATCCAAAAAATTTAAACGTATTTGACTAGATGCATGTTCAACGAATACAATGAAAACAAAAAATGTTCCAGCAATATTCCTCGGCGTCCGGTAATGGAGAAATACCACTGGCGCAGAAAAATTGCAGCTCACAGCATATTTGATACAGACACTTCAATGCGAATAAACTTCTATTTGTCGCGCCGTTAATTTGTCTTGTTTTTATTTCTTGAATTTTTGATTGTGTTAGACATTGGCTTAGGTAATTTTTAGCAAGATCTTGTAAGCTGAAGTGCCAAAATGAGCCAAAATTGTAAAATGGGTCATCGCACCACAATTGAACAGCGTGAATTGGTATTAAACCACTTTAAAAAAGGACAAAGTTTTGGAAAAATTGCTGAAAGTGTAAATTTGAGTGTCTCTACAGTGCAGCACATAATTGAGCGCTTCGTACACGAAAATCGGGTGGAAAATAAGAGGAGAAATGCGCCAAGCAATATTTTCACCGTATCCGACGAACGATACATTGTAAGGAAAGTGAAAGCAAACACAGAGATTTCCGCTCCAAAATTGGTTACTGAGGTTCATCGTGAGTGGAAGTCATGTAGTACTGAAACCGTCCGACGAGTGCTTCGCGACCATGATTTCAACGGGCGAGTAGCTCGTAGGAAGCCATTCATTTCCAAAAAAAATACAATAAGCCAATTTGCCTTTGCCAAAGAGCATGTGGGGAAGCCATCCGCGTTCTGGAATACGGTTATTTTTGCGGACGAGTCCAAGTTTAACATTTTTGGCTCCGACGGAATGTCATATGTCTGGCGCCAGGCAAACACTGAGCTAAACAAGGAGAACCTCAAAGCTACTGTGAAGCATGGTGGTGGTAATGTGATAGTTTGGGCCTGCATGTCCGCAGCTGGAGTCAGAAATTTAAAGTTTATTGAGGAAACAATGAACCAAACAAATTACCTTGATGTACTCAAAAACAATTTGCTGCAAAGTGCTAAAAAACTGGGTGTTCGCAACCAATTTCGGTTGTACCAAGACAACGATCCAAACCAAAAGTCGGGAATTGTGCAGTCCTGACCAATTTGGGATTGCCCTCATTTGATGTCTCCACCGGCATAGTCACCAGATATGAACGTCATTGAGAATCTGTGGACTTTGTTGGATAACAATATTAGAAAACACAAGATTTCTAATAAACAAGACCTGAAGAAAGCACTGCTAGAGGTATGGCAAAAAATTACTCCTGACATCACAAAAAAACTGGTTGATTCAATGCCGAATAGGCTCCAGGCTCTGCTTAAGTCTAAGGGCTATCATACAAAGTATTGAAATCAACTGGAAACCTCATAATTCACAACAATTTTAATGTTTAACCAAACTATCAAATTAGCTGTGACATGAAATTTGTTATTACTGTTAGTTTTTTTATTTTTTAAGATGTAAAACAGCAACTTTGTAACAAATATAAACTTGTTTAATAAACAACAAACATTTTTCTTCAAAATGGTGTTCAAATTTTTTTGATATTGTTATTATGTTTTGAGTTATTGCAACTTAATTTTTTAAAGAAGAACTGTATCAAATAAGCTGTGAGCCACTGTATATATGAGTGATAATGAAATCAAAATATTTTTTCAAAACTAATATGGCATTAAGTGATAAAGAAATAATAAATATTTTCACACGAAAACAGAAAATGGATCGTTATACATAAAAATTATTGGTTGTGCGTGTGAAAGGTGAGATGGATATATGATTGCGGGCCATGCTGATCCGCAATCAAGTCAGGGTCCGACGTTTTTTTTTTTGTAGTTTCCCTCCGGTGACCTAGTCGGGTTCTTATAAAATTTTTACATGCCTACCGCCATCATGCGGTTAAGGTATATTGTTACGGTGGCGAATCGACATTTCGTTCGTCCATTTCGCGTCTTTCATAACAGTACAAGGTACAAACAAATTTCTGAAGAGGGGTAATACTACCTACTTATACCATATGCACTTAAACTTGACACTCGAAAAATCTTCTCAACGCGAACAGGATGAGCTTAATGGCATACTGAGATTATATAAAGATATATCGCTTAAATAAACTTTTTTTGAATGAAGACTTTGAATACTCTTTGAATATTTTGGCAAGTAACTTCACAAGTGCCTTGACAAAAACTCGCCATATTTGTATTGCCGGCATAAAAAATGCATGAAACGATGTGTATTTTTGCACGCAGAAACAAAACTCAGATACCAAATTCAAGGACTAAGTGCAAATAGTTTTTCGTAAATAAATGAGCTGTGGAATTACATAACTCTTGCAGAATTTACCACAAATGGTATATAAACTGCCAAACTTAATAATTGAAACATCAATAATAAGGATCACGGAATTTCAAAGTATGTGTTAGTGTTCAAACTAAATGATAAACCAATTAAATTTCACAGCAGATTATTCCTTAGTTTCTCAATGAAAATATGTTCACAAAATATCTTTTTACTTGCAACAATATCTGGGTTTCGAAACTCCCTCAAGGAAGAAAGCTTACCATGAAAGTACAATACTGATTTCTATCTGATTATTCGAGTTATATTCAGCGAAAAAGTATAATTTATTAATGCACGGTTCTTGCCTTATCCTATCTTGTGCTTTCATTATTTGTATTCAACGATACGTAACAAAGACGTTACGCAATGATATTTCCTAGCCTCGAAAGCTTCAAGGCTTCACTTTTTCGCAATATTCTTTGACTAATTTCTCTGCCAATTATTGCACACTCACTTAAAGTCACTTAAGCGAAAGCACTGCTGACGTTGACTGGGGCACAATAGCAAAGCTGTGTAACAACACGAGAACAACAGAAAAAAATGTTATTGTTCCCATTTCCGAATCCGCAATGATAAATGGCTTTTCAAGTGGGTGGCGAATGTTTGAAATCATTGAAGAATCTTGTTTTCAGGGCAACCTAGCAGGAGAAGAATGGATTCTTGACAACATGCAGGCTTTGAGATGTTCCGACAATCAATGCTCAAACGAATTAAATAAAAGTGCTTCTTGAGTAGTCAGTGCTACAAAACTAAGTGGATAATGTGGAGAGCGCAATCTCGAAATGATGTCTTTTGAGAGTCGTAAGCCAATCAATTATAACAAAAAAGAAGAGACTTTAGATGAACATTTCAAGGGAAGAACTTACTAAAGTTTGACAAAATGTGATGAAAAATTTCAGGAACAATAGGAGGCTCCCGATTTATATATTTATTTCCTTCGAAATTTTTTTACGAAAAAAAACTTAAAACATCCCAAGGGGCAAAGTTTCGCAAAGCATCTAACTTTGTTTCACTTATACATTTCATCCACACTACAACACCAGAACAAAGAAATCATCACAGTCAAATGAAAATAAGCAGCACGTAATGCCTTTCTGAAGCCACTCTGCTCGACAAATGGATTGATTATTCTGTAATCAGCGAAACGTGCCCATTGTTCTCGAGACGATGACAACTAGACTAGTCAGGTCTCACGAAAATGAATAGCATTTACCAAAATACACAAAAGCCAACAAAGAAAATCATAGCAAAAACAAATGCCAAAGTGAAATTCAATGTAGATCGCTGAGATGCAGACGACTTTTCAGCAAAACCAAAAGATAGATTATAAATTAACCGCCAACACGAAGCCCGTTCAATATTTCACCCGTTCTTTTGCCGGCGCAGATAATAGTTCTTGTGTCAGTATCGATTAATTGGCCAGCCATTGTGTACGAATTTTCATTAATTAGGTCGGAAAACAATAAGACCAGTTTTCCAATTGCCTCGTGAATTCAATTCATTAATTAGATTGTGGACATTGCCGAGAGCACTTAAATAGTTTATAGCAACTTTATGAGCAAAGATTGTTGATCGAATATTCTATCTGGTACGTGGTATACAGCAAGTCCCTGGAGCACAGTAGATAATTTACTCGAGATCATAAGCCTCATGTTTTCTGGCTAAGTTTATAATAATTATGTTTGATAATGGTTGAGATATTTTGGTTTTTCCTTGGGATATATTCCATATAAATTTCATGAAAACACCTTTTAAAACTAAATTAAGCGTACGTAAAAACATCACGTGTGTGTTCGAGATAGCTTTTCTACAAGAAGTACGAATTTTCGAATAGGCATTGCTGATTCCGTTTGGTTTTCTCTGAAGCTGCTATAAATTTTTAATACAGTGCGGAGAAAAACTGAAGCGAAAGATGAAATTACCATGAATTTCAAGTTCAGCTGTTATATTACGAGCTCTTTAAAAATATAACTTGAAAATTGATATGTAGCTTAAAGCATAGTTTCATAAGTTGGATACTGTATTTCAATACAGCTTCCATGAAAGCATGAGTTTTAGATTTTAATCGGCCCGCTGAAATGTTGGCCCAAAAATGAGCGGAAAAAAGTGTTGCAAAAGTTGCAACTTGGTTCAACTATATCATTAGAGCGTGTATTTGTGGATCTTAAATAACGAATTAATGTCAAATTGGTTATTGTTTACTTATCAGAAGGTTATATTTAGGACCAGAAATAATTACTGAATTGTTGATAAGATTTTGCAAGAATTTTATTTTAGTATTAATTTTCAGGTCGTAAACATGCGAAGAGAAATGATTTTAAGTGAAAAAAGATGATTTTGCGGCTGCATATGAAGCTATACCTGTATGAGAAGAACACGCCTATTATTAATAGGTTCACTTCTACCGTTTGTCTTGTAAAACAAAAGTTAAGAAAATGGAAAACGATCTAGTCGTAAAAACCGAATAATTAAACAGAAAGTTAAAAGGATCATATTTTGCCTCCAATAAAACTTACCGCAACATTCAAATCTTTATTGATAAAAGATTTAAGAGTTCATATAGTCTGATATTACTCAAGAAAACAGGTAGACACGTTTCTTGTTTCGCTAGAAAAATCCTAAAATATCCTTCAAACTTTTAATTGCGTCTAGATTGACGGTCCAAATGGAACAACAATGTCTTAAGTTTAGTTTTTGCATAACTTTTTCTTGGCATTTTCTTGGCGTTAGTTTACTGATATTGTTTTCGACTTTTGGCTTTTGGAAGATATCGTTGTTTGCTTGTTATTTGCTTATAACGTTAAAATAATCAAAACTATGAATCGTAAATATAAAAACAACGCTTTTTTCTGCATTAATTTTACTAATACAAAGAATGGAAGCAAGAACTTCTTTAAAATTTTGGTTTTTGCATCACTTTTCCTCCACATTGTTACTACTTTGGCCCACACTGGGCGCCAATTCTGTTGAGCGCTTAATTAACCTATCAATTCAAAACCACGTATTCCAAGTAAAAATTAACTCATTTAAATTAAAAAGAGGAACTTTTTTAATGCCATCAAAGCAAAATGTTTAACACTACATTCCAATACACATCTTACTTACACCAAATACGACTTCGGACAGACCAAACATCCAACAAGTTGATTGAATTTACCAAATATCGAACATATCCCCAACAAAACATACGACGGAATATGCAAAACACGGTTTCATGATACAATCTCTTGAGTATTTTCTCCAGGCAGATGTAAGGATTTATCAGGGACTGATGTCTGTTTTTGAGTACATAGCAAGCTATCGAAAGTCTAGTCGAAATGAATTAGTTAGGTGAAGACATAAAAAAACAGCGAGAATCCCTTAGCATGTTCGAAATCAATTTCTGTAGAAATTTCAAATGATTTTCAGCAGAATTGTTCGATTTTCAGTTTATATGGTAGTGTATTTCGTCGATTGAATGTGAGATTATATAACATATTTTCCACATGCCTAGAAATGTGAATATAATGATGTGATTTTGTTCAATAAGAATTGCTATTTTCCTATAGAGCAAAGAGTGTTGTTGCGGAAGTAATGAAATTTTTGATTTTCTAAATGTATTTAACCTTCTATGGTCAGAAAAATTCCTCTTTCGTAGATCAATTAGTCACGGAAAACATAGGCGTTACTCTTACACAATCTATTCAAGTTATGATTAAAGCTTAACCCAAAGGCCAGTGCTTATGTATTCGAACAAAAAAATTAGAAAACGATAATTTAATATACGAGTACAATACTATGCTGGTCGATACTGACATGCCTCAGTGCTATAGGTTTTACAGTAAAATATACGGCTTTCATCCATAGGTGTTTTTAACAACGGCGGAAATGCGTATGTTTGTAAGTGCAATGAGTGTAAGATATAACCCAACTAACAATTTGCGCTCAAATGTTACTAAATGCACTTTTTTGACGCAAATATGTCGTACATACTATAGAAAATCGAAATTTGTTTGTTGCATTTCCTTCATATCCCTTGATAAGCAGACAATTAGTAAAAAAGTGGTAAGTACTACTTTCGACACGTCTTTATAGGCATTGCGTCCACGAAGACACTGATTCGAAACATTGGTTTCTTTGTAGGCGCAAACTTAGGAATGGAAACATATCCACGCCGAAAAGCATCAATATTCAGATGAATTTCTAATCTTCCATCGTTATAGATAGCATTTTCTTACCCCTTTTATGACTAGAATATTTTTTATGAAGTTAAAGATGATAAGACTATAAATTAAAGACTACAATTAAAATGCATTATGGTCGAGGTTCCTGAACCAGACATTTGTAGTGCCTGCCGCATACATAGCAGCGAAATTGACTCACCAGCGGCGCTTCTTGTCTCGTTTGATAAAACTGTTATATATACATTATATCTACACACCAATACTAGCATATTACATACATTACTGTAGTAAATACCTTTAAGTTATTAAGTTAATTAGTAGTCAGTCTTTTAATGACGCCACAAAAACCAGTCTCAGAGTTGAGTTTTTTTGGGCCTACCAGTGAAATATCAGGAAGTCGGCAAATGGTACGAGACTTCTCGCGAGGGTCAAATTTTCATTGGAAAATATTTGACTCCAGCCATATCGATGCTTTTGAGCTTTTTAACGCGAATCGCAAAAGACCGCATCATTAAATATGTATGGAAAAAACATGGTAAGATTTACATAAGGCCTGATAATAATTTCCCAGCTGTCAAAATTACTTGTGTTGGTGATGTTCCTATAAATTAATTTTAGTTGGATTATTATATATAATTTTTTGTAACTAATTTTTACCTTTCATCATGGATTTAATAATCAAAATCTAAAGTCTTCAATAGTGAAGCAGATTTTAAATTTTTTTATCACACTGAGAAGCAATCTGAAGATTTAAAATTTTTCACATTAATGCCTGTAGTATATCGCAAAAGTTTAATGCGATATTAATTTTGATTAATAAATTATATGTTAACTTTCATGTTTTAGTTCTCTCTGAAGCTTGGATTAATGATGATGCATTTATTTCGATACAGATGGCTATTCGAAAATAAAACAAATTATTTTAATGGAGTTGATGGAGCAATAGTGTATCTATGTGACATTTTGGATATTGAGTATGAATTGAATACCCTTTTATATCTTCCTTAGAATGTGTCCTCGGTAGTCATAGCTACCACAATAGTATATACGTAGTTGAAGATATTAATATTAAAGCCAATGACTCTATGTTTACTTCAGTATCTAGATGTGCAAAGTTCCTGCTGTTTCGATAAATACTTGTATGTTTGAAGAAGATTCATCTCTTGCATTGATCACATATTTTGTAAAACTAAAACTTTTGATTTTCATCAACTTAGGATGTTCTAACCTCACATATTACTGAACATTACAGTACTGTTGCAAAACTAGCCACTACTGAAAATATAACAGCATCTAGAAATAAACATTGTAATTCACTTTTCCTTCAACGAAATAATTACAATAAGTTCAATTTATTATTTCAAAATTAAAGTAGGAGTGAGTTTTATGTATAAATACTATACTCGACAAATTTTACTTTATTTGTAAAGAAGCTAGATTGAAAAACGAATACACTGTTTGGACAAAAATAAATTGTTTGTAATAAAGATATCGGCTACTTAGGGTATTATCAGATCCTTTTGAACTAAAAACCGGCTTTCTCTTAAATTGAGAAGATAACCTGTTAACCTACGTTTAGCTCAGCAATTTAGGCAGTATAGAAGTGTTTTGCAAAATGTTATGAATAAAGTCAAGAATAAAAATCAAACAAATGAATTTAACCGCGTGATTAATAATCCTGGAAAAGGTTGGCAAAAATTTAATGAAATTGTAAACAAAAGAAATTGTAGAACTCAAATCAAACGAATAATGGGTTTTTTTTTGTATGATATAGCGGTAGGGAGACATATGTGGGAGAAACCGATAGTAAATAGCCAGTTATTCATAAAGTGGCACATTTTTTCTTAGTTTCTGAAATTAATTCCATCCATATGAAATTTGAAGTTATTTCACCCACAATGGGCGCAGATATTATTTGTACTTAAAATAATTTTAATTTGACTTCGAAATACTTTTAGCAAGAAAATGAACTGATTATACAAAAAGCGTAAAAAACTGTACAAAAAAATGTATCCATATACATTTTAATTGCACTTCGTTCAAACTTAACAAACCATTTAATAGAGCATGACTTTACAAACATAGCATCTCAGAAACACAATGTAAATTAATTTTTAATTCGCTTGTTATTTAGAATGGGGTACTACTATGAAGTATAAGCAATGCTCTTGACAGTTGAGTTAAGAGAGAACTGTTTCAACGAAGAGCTTGCGACACTTGTTGATGCAGTCGTTAAAAGCAGTAAATATTATTAATAAGACATTGGTCAGCAAATTTTCCCGATATTGTTTGTATTTACTATATAATGTAAGCTTAATTGTTTTGTGTTAATGCTAATTTATTTTTTTCACACAATTTGCACCATCTTTTCATATAATATGTACATGAATGTAATAAGTACGCGTAAACCAAAAATGCGCATATGGTATATTTACGCAATAAATAATATAATACTTCAATACTTTGAAATACTTTACTAATTTTCTTTTGTTGTTGCCTCCTTATTTTGCATTGAGGTGTAATAGAATGTCATTTTTTTGCGTTTTAACACAACTGAGAAAATAATATTTCGAGGTCTGGAAAGTGAGTCGTTATTATTTTCGCGCAGTTTTGTTTTTAATGAAAAAAAATCAGTACTTTAACATAATTCTATGCCAGTAAATTGATTTTGAGCAGGACCTAAAAAAGTCGTAAAATCAAAATCATGGATATAAAATGTTGACTTGCCTGCTATTATTTGAATAGATCTAAGACAACTCAGTTTTTTCTCTCGAAAACTGACAAGTATGCATGAGAAACTGTTGCTAGTATAGTCAAAGCTCTACAATGAATTTAGTTACTAATAAATGAATTATAGATATAGATAGTTTCAGTTGGATGAACCAATAAAACGCCACACAAAAATAATTGCGCTTGCATAATCAGACACAAAAAATTCCAAGACTTTATTCAAAAGAAGCATAAACATATTAGATGTTCGTTTGGCTTGTAATCATCGTTCCATAATAATAAAGCAACAAAACCAAGGGCTCTGATAATAGAAGGAGTTCAATCATTTCCAGCAGCCTTATTGTCCTATCTTTTCCTTACCAAATGCTCCTGTAATCATCCACTTTCACAGCACTTACTTCATCTAAGAAAATGAGATGCAAAAGCCCATCACCAGTCTTTCAGACCTTCTTCCACGACGACAACTAGAGCGTATGGCATTTGAATAGCTAGAGCATCCATCCATCTATACTTTCTTCATCTAGAGGGTCTTTCGCCTCGCATCGCATGAGAGTAATGATGCTGATAATGAACGTATGTGCTGTGTACGAGTAAAAAATGGTATACGATAGAGTAATTACAGACCTGCAACGAAGCGCAGCAGAAAAGGCAATGGAGTAAATGCGTGGCGTCCTTTTTCGCTAGCAGCTATTTGACTTGATCTAGTTTTGTCAGATAGAAGACGACGCAGTGATGAATGCAAGAGTGGAACTTTTAATTCCTTTCGCGACTGAGTGAGGCTAATTGTGTGTGGAAATTTATAGAGAATATGTCTTTTAACGTCTTCCAGGATATGGAATGCACCGAATGCATGTCATATCTTTTGAAAGATTAATTAAGATCCGGCGAAAAAAACTTGACAAATAATATTTGAAGAATTTTGAAGGAAGTGTACTGCAGTCAGATACAAAAGCTTTGCATGAGAAAATGAAAAGTAATCAAACTGAGCGCTAATCAAAGCTTTGTAGTTTATTTTGAAATGATCACATTTTTTATGTATTCGCCACATAGTTGAACACCTTCATCTAATAATAGTTCATCAAAAATATAACACAAAATATATTTACAAGCAATAATTAACTTGTAAAAAATCTTTTAGAAACTGTTAACAGTATGCGTCCATAGAAACATTTTTAAGAGACTTTTTTTTATAAGAGCCCAGTCTGCTTTGTTTTTCTTTCAAAGCTGGGAAAAAATTTTGAAAAAATAGTTTACAATCATTTCCAGGATAATAATATTTTCTGGAGATTCTTTGCACACCTCTTCAGATCTGTGCTAATAGCGTTCAAGTTTTCGAAGAAAACATGGAGAAAATTGGCATCACTGCTATCAAGTCTGGCCCTGAGTTTAAAAAGGGACAAATTAATTACGCATTTGAAGTAGATCATAGCCCTGAGTATCAAGGCAAGATTTATTGAAAAATTAAAATTATGACTCGTATAATTATTCTAATTCTGATAATTATTCTAATATCTTTCAACATCAAAGTGCCGAAATCATAAATATTCGACGTCAATTTACTATAAACTCTCCGTAGCAGATATATGGCTCCTGTTTTGAATGAAATATAAAATGCCCAAATTTTAATTCAACTTGCTGCCTCATCGTCGATCAACCGTAAATCAGAACTAATTGTCAGACGCACATATTTCCTCTGGCAGTTACAGGAACTCTTCAACTTCAGGTTAATAAAAGGTTAAAAAATACAGTACTAAAGGTGTCCATGGGTCCAAGGATTTGTAGTATTTCGTAACATGATATAAAACTTCTTGCATCATCGTATTTTTATGACTATCAGTTTATTCTACAACATATTTACTGGTTTGCTTGTATAAAGTTTTAAGGTATATATAGTACGTACATACATATATGATTTGATACGATCGAAAAATAAAGTGCATGTGGGCTCGTTTTTCACCGATTTTTAGATACTGAAGTACTTTCAGCTCACTTGTACTCACATAGTTTCGCCCAAATTATCATAAAAGACCTGTTACCAATACCTGTCGTTTTCTGATAATGATCAAAACTATAAAGCAGTACATGTTTACCCCCTTCATGGAACATATATTTCATTACAAAGATCCTGAGCGAAAACTATTCAATAATACTGAGCGTCATAAACTCTAACCGTGAACGAGCATGTATATTTCCACGGATATGAGCAAATGCGAAAAAAAATCTGCTAAAATGAAAATCGGTATAGTAAATATAAGGTATTTCCAACCTCATTCGATTCAAGATAACAACTGTCTCGTACAGGAAATCTCCTTTTCTTCTTCAGGAAATTTATTTGGTTTGCAGCTAAGACCTTGAAGAGAACCACAAAAAAAATATCGTATGAAAACCCGAAACGAAAAAGATACAAGCACACATAGTTGTTTGTTGCGGATTTTCGTCTTGAAATCAATAATCAGAAAGACTGCTTCTGGCAGCCACATTGGTTTCTACTCCCGTCTGCGTAATACTTGTACCATTTGTGAGAAAACGAGAAAATCTTGCCTGAAACAAAAGATTTCGTATTACTTATGGGTCACTTATGAGGATTTGGAAGATAAGATATACGTTTCTGAGTGACAGTCGAGAGGGAAACATGCCGCGCATGGATCAGATTACCAAATGAACTGTTGCTCCGGTCGACTTTTCATAAATTGCTAAGTAGGAAAATCTTGAGCTTAGATTCTATTCTATAATAAATTTTTAGTTCAGGTTATTGTATTCCCTTTGTGATTTTAATGGTCACGTAAGAAAGTCTGGAAATATAGAATTGGATTACATATTTTGATCAACAACAACAAAATCATTGGCTTTTCTCCATCTCCATTGGCTTTGTTTTGGCTTTGTAATTGAAACGGGAAACAATATACTTTTGTAAAAGATGTAAAAGCTGTTCTTTCCAAAAAAAACCTGATTTTCCGATGCAATAAAAGTATTTGTATTGTTTTACAAGACCTTTTTAATTTTCAATAATATCTTCCCTTTATTCGAATGGGTTCTGATCAGCCTGCTGAATCAAAATATCTTTAACACAATTTGACTTGGCAATATTAAAAAGTTTGATGAAGGAAGGGTTGAACGAATAACAATGGGCAGGATATAGTTCTTCGGATGGCAAGCCATATAAACAGCGATAGTTTTTTGTTTTAAGTTGAATAATTGTATTTTATTTTATTATTTTTTAAGTTAAATAACTGTGCTTCATACAAGGAAAAAAAACTTGAGTACTTCCCACTAATTCGTAACTGATTAGGTTCCTTAATGGAATGGAGTGAATGAAAAAAAGCAGCAAATATAATCGTTTATCATGCTTCTTGTTTTGTTTGCTTTCTGCATGAATACTTTGCTATACAAAATTCCTCGCAGTGTTTGGAAAATTTTCCAAACAATCCAATTATATGAAATAATTACAATGAATCGATGTTTGATTAAATAAAAATCAAAAATTCAACTTTTGAAAAGAGTTTAATCATATAAAATTTGCCCCACATTTCCCAGAACTTCTTTTTTTTAATTTATTGATAAGATTATTACCATTGTTCCTCAAAAAATATGCCCTGAATGAAATACATACATCTAAAGACGAATTCCCCTTTTATATTAAGACGCATTTAAAATTTTTGCCAGGTATCAATCTCACGAGGATCTGAAAGGTTATTGAAATATCGATGTCTGTCATCACTTTGAAAAATATTAAGCTGCTTACGGAAAAATTGGCCTTTGAACGAAAATCTTCTGTTTTAGATGATAAAAAATATTAAATTTGCCAAATTTATATTTCATATATTTCTCAATTTCTTACCAGAATTATCATGAATTGACGTAATTTTATATTTCAACACCGAAATTATCTTGTATTTGCAGTCTGTTTGCAAGAAATAATATTTTTGTATGGTTTCCATGTCATTATATACTTTAAAGTGTAAAAACATTTATGCGCCCATCGTGGAACCCACTAAAAATTTGAAGCAAAAATTAACTATTTAGTTGAGACTTTTGCTTCTCAGTACGATCTTCATTTTGATTCCATTTATTAATATTATTTTTCTCCTTATATTATTCTTAAATTATATTGATGTATTACAATATGTACCAACTTTAACTTAATCGAAAAATGTCGAAAACACTGCGCTTGTATTCTATGAAGGCACCTGAATTAAGAATCTCTTGCTTTAATGAAATTCCAAAGACGTACTGTAAGCGTTTCACATGACGATATGTACCTAAAGCAACCGCAATTTAACAAAAAAAAATGGCAACTCTGCCATTTCGTCTGAAATGACACCCATAAAACTGGCCTGGGTTTTTTTTTGTTTTTATATACAGTCCTGTAGCACGTCTAATTACCAATCAATAAATCACACTGTATAGTTTTAAAAGAGCCTGCAAGAACAACAATATTTTTTTAATGCAGTCGCATTTACACCTGCTTCAGCACTAAAATTCACGAGTCCCTGCAACTATTAAAAACATTAACATTATCAATCACTTATAAAAATAGGTCTGTTTTGTCGTTGATTAAAGCATTGGTTAACCTATATCTACCGTGAGTAGGTAAACAGAAATCTTTGAAACCACAAACCTCCTGAATTTTTTTTCACTTTTTAAGGAAAAATGCAAACGATTGATAAACTCTTCCCGTCGAGTTGAGATTTTTAGACTACCTCATCGCACGACAACTCTTCACCAACATACTTATTTTTTAACACCCGAAGTTTATGGTCGCGTGAACTTTTGACCAAATAATCAGATCAATACGAGTATATGGGTTGGTATTAAGTTTCACCAGTTCAGATAGTTGTTTAGACAATTCTGTCGCTTTTTCGCCATCTTAGAATAACTTTCAGCAAAGTAAAAGCTTTGCACCTTATAAATTCGGGCGAATTATATAGGAAATAAAATGCACACAGTAGATCCAGAATAATGGAATGAGTGCCAATATCAGCAATTTCAGTCATTTTGTACTAGGAGATGCAACCATTAGATTTTCAAAAAAAATTATTCTGCACTGGAAATAAGTAAATTTGGTTGAATACCCTAGATCCAATAGCTTTCAAAATTCTTCTGCACTTATAAATGAAAATTTTTGGTAGTTTTGAAGTTAGGGTACCAAAACCAAATTAACAGGGGATGTTGGTTTGAAAAACAAGCAGGTTTAATAAACTTTTGCCATCGGTAACTAGATGGTTCTGCCAGCTTTTTCTGAGCAATGCTATTTTTAAGTTTTCGTAAATACTTCAACCTGATCAAATCTGAATCCCTTTGCTTTTCTTCGAAAATCAGTGTTTCTAATGATTCCTTAAGGGGTGAGTAGGGTTAATTCGTGTAAAAATAGGCACATTTTTGTGATTTTTTTTTAGATGAAACAGCTAAAATCTATTTATTAAAACCAATGGTACATTATAGTATAACATTTGAACAATATTTTGCGAAATTTTCATGAAAAAATATTAAAAAATACGACAATGGCAGCAATTCTTCTGGAGCGTCTCGGAAAAAAGGTGAATTGCGGTGCCCATCATAACTCGGTGCCGAATCATCTGAAATCCTAAAATCAAACGTATTTCGTTAGATAATCGCTTTCCCCAGGTAACGCGGGGAGGGTTTTTTTAAATTTAAATTTTTCACTTTTTGGGAGCACTTTGAACGAAAAAACACGTTAATTTGTTATTATAAAGTTAAAATATAAACAAATTCGAAAAAAACTCTCCAGCGTTACCTTGTAAATTATGTAGAAAAATAGTGTTCAAAATTTCAAAAGGATCGGTGCAGTAGTTTTGGAGTTATGATGGGCACCGACTTTGAAAACGTGAGTTGTGGGAAAAACGCTTTAAAGTTTTGAACACTAAAAAATTTGGGATGAAACGTTCATAAGCGAGATCTATCGGCTTACTTCACACTGAATCATCAGTGTTAGGTCCATAAAGGATGTTGCTATCATCCACAATATCTAGAGCATCTTGTTGCTCCTGTCTACGATGAATCCTGCCTTCTTTTGTTTGCTTCTTTTTTAGTCAGCCTTCTTTTTTAGTCGAATGAAAATTTATTTTTCCATCACATTTTATGCATTTAACTACCGTTGCAATTGTTGAAAAGACTAATACAAATTTTTTAGGTCGATATAATCTCGCACTAGTTGTTGTTCTATCAGATCTTGTAACTTTTTTTGGCATTTTAGCAATATTTTAGCACAAAACTGAACGAAAATGGAGCTAAAATGATGCGAAAATCGGAAAGTGCGTGTACTGCTCGATAGAACGTTTACTGCCACACTAAATTATATACTCTACATTGACTAAAGTTATAAATAATATAATATAAAGTTATTATTGACTAAAGTTAAAACGTTTGTACTCTTTTTTGAATTTCTATAAAGAAAGATAGGGGTAGCTTTTAAGGTATTCTATAAAAATCGAACCAGTTGCCTGGTAACAATAGCGCGCTCGAGTCAGGTTGGTATAAAAATTCGACAGGTATAAAAATAGTCATAGCTTCATCAATTTTGCTCTGATCGACTTGTAATTTAGACACAACATTCTTGAGATATTAGTCATTCCTTTACAATAAAAAATAAAATCGAAAAATAAATAAATTTAAAAACCATAGCGCTGGAGTTTAATATTTGTCTGCTTTTGAAGCCTCGATAATCAAATTTGGTGTAATATTTTGTAAGACCTGGAGTCTCAGGATGAAAAATACAAAATTACTTGTTTCTAATGATGCCACTGTTGTTTCGAAAATAAAAAATATCACGAAAACAGTCTTCTTCATTGATTTCAACTTTTAAATTGAGCTTTCCCCATTTCGTTTCCGTTAACTATCAAAGTCAAATTTTCCCCAGCTGTTTTGGTCAATTTTTCATCAACAAAACGTTATTTTCAACCCACTGCTATCATCAAACCATAATCATTCCAGTCATAATTTCCCCGCGGTTTTGATCGACCTATCCAAGTCTTGATATACCAGCATAGTATACAACATATCTTCAGATATGGATTCAGGATGTGATTGCATGGACGCAAGTGATTGATGGCATGTGTTTGATGGATTATTCGTTTTGCCAGTTTATCATCGGCTGGTAGAATTTAACGTTAATGGAATTTGGCCAATGCTAAGATATATTCAACCGTATCTTTTCCCGAAAATGAGCTGAATCGATTCACATAATCCGATAGAAATGGAATACATATCAATACATACGGGAATAGGAAACACAGTTGTATCTGGATACATTTAGCAGATAAAAGGTGCTTAGACGTTATTGGCTCGCTTTAGTCTACTTGAATAATAATGGACATGTTTATTGAATAGCTACTTGTATTCGAAGCTTCCTACCGGGGCAATATGCAATAAGAAGTTATTTTTGTGATGAAATTAGAGGTTTGTGTAAGAGTCTACAGGTACATAATGTGGGCAATATTAGATTGACAGTGTACTTATGTAATTTTTGAGAACAAATAATTAATTTGAAGGCTCTGAAGTTTTATTCCGAACAAAAATGTGAATAGTATATTTCTTCTATTATTTACTATTATATTCAAATGTAGTTTTTTAGCTCGTTGGATATTATGGATGCATTTCTTCATGAAAAATCTATTGTTTATGAACTCTGCCCAAACTCATAGCTTAACTCGGGCTCTTTCAGTATAACAAATCACGTGTAACCAAAGTTGCATTAGTCTCATCAAAAACTTCTTAAAGTATCGTGTAAATACCATTTCAATTTCAACTTTATTACAATTCTTACATTGTCCGCATTCTGTAGAAATTTCTCGCTTTCAACATCCTTTCGAGTCGTTGAGAACATTATCAAACATGGCATTCCCTTCCATCATTCCATTCAGGTAAATGCTCTTTACAAGATTAAAGTACACTAGCAGTATATCCACAATGATGCCATCATCACTCTGCCTGTCAGGGTAGGAGCCTTGCAGCATCGGTAATGGGCCATTCAGACATGCGTCCATGCGTCCAAGCGTCCAAGCGATCTAGCGTGTTTTGCTTACACGAGTCAATTTGATTTTGTTTATATAGGCGGGTCTAAAGCGAAGGAGGTGGAGTATGCTGATTCATGTACAATAGATTTTCAAATGATTTATTTCGCTCAGTAGCATGTGTGGATGATTCGTTGATGATCATTTTAATATATGTTTTGTGGATAATTATTTTATTATATGATGAAATGGATAATATTTTTTTGCATCCTTACGTGCATGACTATTACGAAAAAATTAGAATTGCATACGAATAGCTAGACACAAACAATTTTATATGAAGGTATATATAGTCATATGGATAAATATATCCAATTGTCTGCTACCAATTTATTTGTTTGGAAGGAAGAAAAAAATAGGGATAAATTGAGGAATGGGAATTAGTAATGTTTTAACATTGATCACGACGATGTTTTTACTAATGTTCGAAGAAGAACATTAGTATTAAAATCACTTTGGCCAAAAATTCATATTTCTATATATATATATATATATATATCATCAAAAAATTTCAGTGAAAAAATCTCAGGAACGCGCCATCCGATTGAGCTGAAATTTTCAGGACACATTGGTGTATATGCAGAATAGTGCCAGGTCTCAGAAAAAGTTAAAAATCTTTAACTCTTTGGCGCCGGCGGCCATTTTAGTGATATTTTTAATATACCTATTATTCCGTACACAAATAAGTTTTGCAAAAATAAAGTTAACAAAATAAATTTCGAACGTGTTTTACATGTGAATCGGATAATGTTTTCGAATTTTTTAACCCCATGTGTGCGCTGGGTGCCTAAAAAGAGATCGGGAAAAATTGAAAATTTTTAAATTGCGATAACTTTTGACAAAGCTATTCAATCATTACCAAATTTTCAGAACTTATTGGTATTATTTAGTTGTAAATTTGTGTAGCTTTTGATGAGCATGCTGGCAACCCTGAAGCTGAAACAAGCACTGAAAGTGAAAACTTCCAAATTATCGTCTCTCTTGAAAAAATGCCGTTTCTTCAAAAAAAAAGCCACTCGTATGTAAATTTCGTGCTTTTTTTACATAGGCAAAAAATAAAATTTGATATGGTATAACGGGCACGCCTGGTAACCCTTGCCCAATTTACCTATATTTTTAGCATCAAAAACTTCTGTTCACGGAAACTCACGATCCGATGAGCAGAATTAATTGAAATTTGCAGACTGTATTGGTCGTAAATAGGACCAGGTCTGATAGAAGTAATTTTGAAATGCGGGTGATTCTGTGCCAGTGGTGCCATCTTGAAAAATCACTAAAAAAGATCACTGTTTTTAGCCCTATAAATTCTGATTGAATCGTTCGATTTTGACGAAATTTACACAGTAGCTGGACCTTACTTTAAACCACGTTTGGTAGAAATTTTGTTGAAAAATTCGGTTGGAGCTGCCAGCTATGATAATTTTGGTGTCTTAAATTTGAAAAAATAAAAATTTGGAAGTGAAAACATTCAAATCATCGAATATCCTAAAAATGTCCGTTTCTTACAATAAAACCAATCTGTATTCAAATCTTATGCTTTATCTACACGTTCAAAGTAAATTTTTGGAAATTTCATGTCGGACAAGAACGGTAACCCTTTCCCAGTTAACCTATATTTTTAGCATCAAAAACTTCTGTTCACAGGAATTCACGAACCAATAATCAGATACCATTGAAATTTACAGAATGCATTGAACTTAAGTAGAACCAGGTCTGATAGAAGCGATTTTGAATTGGGGGCAACTCTGTGCCAGTGGTGCCATCTTGAAAAATTACAAAGAAAAAAAAAACTGCTTTTTGCCCTATGAAATGTGAATAAGTAACCAGATTTTCATGAAATTGAACCAGTAGCTGCACCTTACCCTAAACTCTGTTTGATAGAAATTTGGTTGAAAAATTCGATTGGTGCTGCCAGCTATGGTAATTTTTGTGTCTTTGGTTTTGAGAATTCGCTCAGGAAAATAAAACTGTTTGCCCTATAGCTTCCAGTGCAGTCATGAAATCAATACGAATTTCATACAATTAATGGAACCTATTATAAGCATTATTCAGGCCAAATTTGGTTGAAAAGCCATGATAGAGTTACCAGCTATTGTTGGTTTTGTGTTTGTTTGCAATATCTTTATTAAGCGGTTTTATCGTAGAATTTTCAATTGGTAATGATATTGTAGTGACAATAAATAGCAAATATTAAGTTTTCAATTATTTGAAAAAACTCGCTGCAGGTAACCCCAAATTACTTTATACTCCTATAACTTCGAATGTAATATAACAACGTGAAGCAGATGTGATATATTCTTGGCTTTGATACTGGCAGAAGGTTGCCAGCACGAGTCGGTTGTGCTTCTTTTGTCTCAATAAATGCTTACAGTTAGTATTCATACCGGAAACATTTACAATGAAAATAAATAACCAATGTTTCAATTCCCAAAGTTCTGCAAATTTTTCGGATCGCAGCCCCAAACACCAACTTCAGTTGCAGTGCTGCAGGCACTGAGCATTTTCTTCATTGATGTTATATGAGATGCTGCTTTCAAAGTTTGGTGAAATAAGCAACTGATAACGAATATAATTAACAAGTGTTTTTCTTTCATAAACTTTGAAACCCATGCCAGTGGTAATATCTGAAACCTTCTACCATATGAGTTATAATGCATTCTTGAGACCAAAGTAAAACGTGGCATTTGAAACAGTTTGGCCGTAATAAGCAGCACATGTAGTGGAATATGCACTCAAAACCTGCACGATTCTTCTACTGTTCTTCGAACATTAGTGTTTCTAGCGGTTCAGGTGCGCTAGAGTTTTTTTAAATTTTTAGCCGTTTGTGGGCCCTGGCTGTTTGAAAATGATTTTATTTTAAAACTTCGATTTATAATAACTTATTAAGTAGACGTTATATAATGAGGAAATACACACGCGGCGTAATGCTTACTGAAAATATATTGGATATTATATTAGGGCTGCCTGGTATGGCAGTTTTTCTAATTATATAAGGGTGCGTGAAACCATACAATTAGCAAACGATGGTGTCCATACAGTGAAAGTAAACAAGCAATATTTAAATTATGAGATGCAAGCAACGTTTAATGAAAGAAACTTTCGATAAAATGCCATTACAACTGTGTTAAATAAAAATAAAGTAAATATACAAATCTATTTGACATCTAATAACTTAGTTCGAAGTTACCGGAACATAAGAATTATAGATTTGCCACGCAGAAACACTTCAAAACTTATCTTAAATTGTGTGTTCCTTGTTCACTTTCATCAGATGCACACTATAATTTGTAAATTACGCCACTGATATAATAACAAAAACTACTATACCAATAAGCCCAAATAGAATATAGCAGTAAGCAAGATGGCTCGTGGAAATTTCATAATCATGGAAATATCATCATTTGACAAGTTAACATAAATCGAAACCATCATTTTCAAGTTGACAGTGCATCCGAACGGCTAAACATTATTAATATATCGTCGTCATCAAGCTTAAAACAATTCTAATTGTGGTTTATCATATTCGTTAGTTTTACAATTTCTTTTTCCATATAAATAAATCTGTATCTCAAAACTATGTACATATCAATCCATCCATCCACTTATCATCTCGAAATGACAAAGAGCGACAATTAAGTCAATGGTATATCAATCACCGTAGCCGACCACTTTCGCCTTAGCCCCGCCTTCAAAAAACCGGATTTGAGTTGACTTGACTCGTGTAATCTAAAAACGCTTGGACGCTTGGACGCATGGACGCTTGTCTAAATGGCCCATAAATGTTTTTCGAGAGAAAAAATCAGTCACGCCCATTTAATGTCGGGAAATTTCTATGAAAAATGTTTTGAACAATTCAGTTTTATTGGTGTCTGTGATAAGAGAATAAGGAGAAAGTTTCGTTCGCATTGCAGGCGTATGAGCATCTCTAGCTTTACCGACGTTTCCCGCAGGGGACTAAGCAATCGGATAGAGAAAACTATTACTTGCACTGATTTCATGTCAGTAGTTTGGTGGACGAGATAAAGTCGTTGGTTTGAAATAAACTTAGGGATTGATTTTCATGTTTTTTGTAGTGTAGCTGGATGAACTTGATATGTATGTAGTTCATGTAATATCGGGGTCTTTTGTCTGTGAAATCAGTTCGATCTTAAGGCTGGTACTGAAGCTAAATTTTGATAAGTTTCATTATCTGGTCATTCTTCGGAGTGAAAATTTTGGAAATGGAAAACAGCGGAGATTTTGCTGATTTCTGACAGATAAAATGTCAAGAATTTCAATTTTCGATCGATTTTGTTATTGAAAAGACATTGGCACAATTCAATTTTCAAATTCATACAATTTTATAATATAATATTTTTTTTTTATATATTGTAAACAGTTATGTAGGCTACAAGTGTGCGAAATTTCAAAGGGGAGCTCGTAAAAGTCCAGTCGTGGCAAATTTTTAAAGGTGTGGAGTATTATAACCAGTAAAGAAAATTTATAGAAATTGGTACCGACACAAGGTGAAACTTACAATACATATGTATATGAAATGACTTGATGATGGCTCTACGGTTTTTTTTTGCTAAATAAATTACTTGTATTCCTCAGTTATGGGTAATTATTGTTTATGATTTTTATTTTTTAGAAGGAAAAGTAAGTACTTTGATTTTTTTCTGAAACTAACCAAGCTAACACTAGAATATAAATTGTTTAGAATAATTGAAAAATTTATTTGTAAGCTATCATAAAGTAAAAATTAAGAAAGCAGATTCCTTTTCATTTACTGGCGCCACGAACAATAAGGATTATATTGGGTTTTCTCTTCATCTAAGGTTTCTCGCACATATCATAGTGAACATATATTTTCAATTACTTCCTTTGTTTGTCTATTTTGCATATTTTTACAACTTATAATTAGGGCTAATTGCAATGCCTGTATATATAGACAAGCAATTTTGTAAAATGGACATTCTGTGTTTGGAGTGCAAAGAATAATCTTTATAACAGAGGTCTGAGTGTTTCATACATTGAATATTTAACCAGCTACGGAAATTGAACATTCCGCAAATCATCAAAGTTTGATAATATACCATTTCCAAATGGAAAAACGATTTTTTATAAAACTTTGTTGCAATCGTTTTCAAAAAAATTCGTCATATTGTGGAAAGTAGCCTCAGAAATGTATTACAATGAATGGTGGAAGCAACACCAAACCTACAGTTGCATAAAGCAAACGAAGAAAATATTCAGAGCGAGTTTAATATTAGCTAAGAACTGGAAGGAGAAGAAGTAAGAAAAGGCAAATACAAATATTTGTCTGGTTTAGTCGATTTTAATCATCAATACCACTCACCTAATTCTTTGCGTAAAATGGGATCATTTTTGTTATTCCAAATGAATTTACAGTAAAACCTCCATTAACCGTGCCCGGATTAACCGGTTCCGGATTATCCGGAAATTTTTTTTTGTCAAATGGCACAATATCAAAAAAATTTTCTTCAAAACTTTCTGCCTTGCAGCACATCAATGACTGCTGAAAAACTTTGAGGAACCCCTATTTGTGTAAATGCATTCTCATAAGTCATTTTTATGTTAAACAGTGTCTTGTGTATATCATATTTTCCCCGTAAATATACGTGTGTGGGTAAAAAAAAAATTGTATTGACATGGCAGAAAAGCGCAAAGGAAAAGTTTTGTCAATTAAAGAGAAACTTGAGTTACTAAAAATATCGGAAGACTTGCTGCAGATTATTGTGTTTGCATTCAAAGAGTTCGAGATTTCAAAAAAATTAACATAAGTTGCTTAGGCTCAGTATGAATCCCGTTTCAGTAGCAGGACTATCAAGTTGTACTATTATGAAATCAGCAAGCTATGAAACGGTTTCATGAAAAACCTGCTGAATTGGTTCCTGTTTCTGGCACTACGTGTTGTGAGAAGGCAAAATATTATTTTTATGTGCTGGGCTCGCTTCATCAGGTTGGCTTACTAGAATTCAACAAAGGCATGGAATGCGTGAGTTCCGGATTCAGGATTAAAGCCTTAACAATGATGTTGAGAGCAGTCAAATTTTTTGCGAAGATTTGAATGAATTTATTGTAAATAAGTATTTGTGTCAGGTGCAAATTTGTATAAGTTGAACGGAAAATTTGGCCGTAAACTATTACCATCAAACGCGGGCTTGGACGGTTAAGTCAATTTTCACAAACTGGTTCGAATTTCAAATATTTCGAATTATTTATGAATTAATTCTTTATTTTAATGCTCAATTTGTTAAAATATAATTAAATATGCGTGTATATATTTATGTTATACTTATGTATTACTATTTGCTAATCATAAATATTTTAAATCTGCAAGTCGTCATTAATATAAATGAAATTTTGCTCTATTATAAGTGTCGTTTAGATTGAGCTCTTAAATGTTACTGACGCATCACAAAACTCACAAAACATGTTCCACGTCCATCGAACATTTCAACAAAAACCCACAATTTGAAGCATTCTCCAACACTATTAACCCTTCTACATTATTTTCTCTGCATTCATACAAATAGTTATCGTACTCATCCTTATTTCCCAGGACCGAAACTAATGTTCAATTTTGTTTCAATAACGAAAGCTCAGACTGCATATGGACCCGTATCATGTTTTCGGCCATTGGTAAATAAAAGAAAGACCTTATTTAAATACTAGATGGAACAATCGAAAGGGAAGACCAAAATGTTGCCAATTTACATATCATAAGGGAAGAATAATAAGCTACTGGACCCCAAAGAGTTTTCGTGACATGTGTACCGATAACATACTTTTGTGTTTTTCGATGCGAAATAAGCCGTATTGAACGGAGATAGGGAATTGTATAGGGTGATATGAAAGGTGTTTCGGTATATTATTCATGTCATTTCGAATGGTATTGTTCCTGTCGTGAAATTTTAGTTCGTGACTCTTGGCTATCAGTATGGTATCGATGATTAGCTGGATGAAGCGAACTTATTACATTCGTGTAAAAGAGGTATGTCAGGAAGTATTTGAACTATATTAAGGAAAATATTTCATTTCATGTGCTTACCAGTAGCTCACGTTATGCATACGATACACGAAAAATGAATAAAAGCTCCTGTTTGGATTGAGTGATAGACTATCAGAGCTAGATTATTGAAGTATTGATAGATTTCAAAACGACTTCAGATGACACTGCTCGATTTTTTTAGAGGAACTAAATAAAATTAGCACTGCAAGCTATTGCATTGAATTACTAATCGACATGGGGGTGAATTATCATTTTTCACTTAATTTTTCACTAGTCGTAGCTCAAGAACATCTCAATTTAATGGCCAGCCATTACGAAATATGGGTTTATTTTATTTTTATATTATTTATTTATTTATTATTATGTTATGTTTATAAAATCAACGAAGATTCTGAAAATCAAGTTTTCTGACATATCTGGCTAATTTTTAGTTCAACTTGAATTTGAGTAAACCAAATTTGTTGATCATAAAGCTATGAACAAAAATCTAAATACGAAATGCACATTGGATAAATAATGTTCGAGATATGAGCCTGACAAATTCAATTGCATTGGAAACGCCAAACAACTGATTTTAAAAGAAAAATAGGGGAAGGGTGTAGAATTGATTTGATGTTTATTTTTTTTAACTTTAAGAAACTCGTTTAACCCAGACTATACGTAAAAAAATAAAGCATTCATTGAAGCGATGCTGTAGACAAATGAAAAATAATTAAATAAGCAATAAGTTTCTCGAAAACATTCGTCAATTCCTCAACATTGGACCGATTGAAACCATAATTGGTCACATATTGAAGAATTGTCAAAAAATTCACTCATTTGTCATTGTTGTTGTCGACTTAGCAAATAACTTTAATGATTTTCGCAGATAGTAAAAATTTGGAATAATTTTTTTTTTTTGTATCTCGGAATTGGCGTAAAAGATTTTGATGGTTTTGGTAAGAACCCCTTGATTAGAAAGTCTAATCTACTTAACAGGGTACTCAAAAATGAATGTTTATAAATGACAGGTTTATTTTTGCGTGTGCAACTTTTCAGCTTTAATAAAAAGGTTATAATCGGAACGTTTGCCGGCAAATCTGTTTAGATCCTGCTGCAAATCATTGCTGTCGTTAAGATTTCTATCATTTTTGAAAATTTTTGCGTCGGTGACATAAAGCAAAAGAGAGGATGGCTGCAAAATGGAACCTACTTCATTAATATATAAGGAGAACAGTTAAGGGCCTAGGTGCCTACCTTGTGGAACACCAGACGTGGTTTTGATTTCAGATAATAGCGCAGCACGAAAAAATACACGTCGGGTTCGATCTGTCAGGAAAGAGTCAACCCAGATCAAAATCAAATTTAGGAAATGAAAGGAATAAAGCTTAGCTAGGAGTATAGAGTGATCAAGTTCATCAAAAACATCAAGTCTGCTTAGGAAAAGTAAGTTTGGAGGCTAGCCTCGATTGAACTGGTCAATCGATGAGAAAATTCTAGAAAGCAAGCTGTGATTAAACGATCAATCAATAAAACCGTGCTGATATGGGTCTATAAAGGATACACAATGAAATGTTACAGTATCGGTGATGGCTTCAGAAAGTTAAACGACGCAACAAAGTCTAGCAATAGCTTGATAGTTGCATGCATCACTACGATTTTCCTTCTTGAATATAGGATTGATAGCGGCGTATTTCCCCAAGTGCAGAAATATACCAGATGCTAAGTATGTATTGAAAATATAAGGCAGTGTAAGTTGTAGTGATACCAAACCATATTTTAAAACTCTTTAGCCCAAATGCCATTTGGGCTAGATTTTGGATTATTTTCGGGTTTACTAAAAAAATCTAATAACTATGCCCTCATCAATTTTTAAAAAATTCATCTCCAAAGAGGATTCTACTGAGTCTGTAAAGTGGGGCGTTTTGCAAGTCCGTACGATAAGCTTCACGAATTACAGAAACAAATAAATTGTAAATGGTGAAGATTGATAATCTTTTTGGCATTTATAATTTATAAGTCTAAGTTGTTTGATAAAAGTTTGAGCAGATAACCTTCGTCAGATGTCTTAGAATTAGCAAAAGTCCAATATTTTCAGGTTGTACTTGAAAATTAAATTTTAGCTGTTGCGTATCTATATGAACAAAATAAACTTTTCTGTGATGAAGACCTCTCAGTGTAAGAAAACATTATTAGTAAAGTTTGGCATGTGCCAAGCAAACCTGTTTCCAAACTATGGTTTTGGAATTATTCAAATGGCATTGTTGCTTGGACTTTCAGAGAAAACAAATCCTGATGTTCCATAAACAACTGGACAACCGACTGCAGAAATAAAACTTGACTTTATCCGGATCAGGTTCATCCAAATCGAAAGACTTGTCACTGTTAGGAAAGAAGTCATGCCATTGTCAGACACTAGCTCATATTAAATTATATTTGAGTTTAGATGCATTAGATGGAACGTTGCTACCAAATTTTAGATCGAAAATGATGTTGTAGAGTCTAGAATGATGAGTAGTGATGAGTGATTTCGTCGATGAAAGATGATGTGATAAGCTACATTACGGTAGAAGTGGTATTCGTTGCTAAAATCGGGTCCAGTCTTTTCCCATTTTAATTCCAGATGATTGCCAGATATTGCCTTTCAACATTTTTGATTATCGAAACGTCTTTACATTTCCTTGGCTTTTTTCGAACTGATCTTTTTATCGTAGTGTTAGCTTCATAGGAGGAGAGTGGTAGCTTTTAGTTGATAGCTAACAATAACTACTTCGTTGAAAGATGTACTAGAACACAAATAAATTTATTATCTCCTTTATAAGGCATCTTTATTATAGAGATTTTGGGTTTTTTTTGTGCTGTTTGTGTTTATCAAACGTGAAATTTTTTACAACTAATTTGTTTTGATACCGAGAGCAGATCTAAAATTCGATTGAGGAACGGATTATTGGCTCTGAAATTATAAAAAAAAAACTTCTATTTTGAATTGCTTTTTCACTTACTATTTTTGTTATGGTATCAATAAAATTATAGACACATTGGTTTAGCACATCAAGTTACCAACACAACGTACAGACAGATAGGGTTGAATATCAAAAAATTTAGAGGTGGTTAAGATCATTCAACTGACTAAATTGGAGCCTGCAAAGAATTCTCAACTTATTAAGAACTTTAGATTCATCTTTTTAATAAACACTCTGGTTAAAGTGATCAACTCCTAATTCGGGAATAGTAATTTTCTACACAGGGCCTTTGCAAAACTAAAGTTGAAGTTCGAGTTACAACCTTTTGCCATACGCTAAAATATTTCTTTAATAAACTGGATCCGCTCAAAAGTAAATCGCTCAAAGGATGTCTAAGTATCTTTTTGTGATCTTCAAACCTTTTCACTTTAGCGCTGGCTAATGAACCACAAAATTTTGTTCAGAATCTTTTGGCTAACAGTCAAAGAACTTTTCGAAATTTAAGACTAAATTGCTCGGTGCTATTCTCCATAAATTTAAAAAGATTTAATTATAATAATTCATTCCCCCCATATTTTTCACAGGTCTACTAAAAAGGAATGGGAAATTATAGAGAAAGCAAAGATCAGATAAGACAACTTGTCAAGTTCAACTTTCTTTACAAATATTTTACTTTGAAGAATTGATTGTAGTAATTCTTTTCGTCTACACCCCGAATTTCTCATAATAACCTAACTTTTAGGGTACCCTGTCTTAAGCTGATGTGGCTGTAACAAATATGTCATCATTTCTACTATTTTAATGAAATTGATCGAACGGGTAGTATACTAAACATTCGAAAAACGTTTTATTTACTTCTATTGAAGTATATAACATGCTAAATAAATTTTGCTAAAATTATTTATCTACTTTTGTAATTTATAGTTTGGTTTTTTTTTAGTTTTTCAACATTGGAAGTACAAGTACTGTTGCTCTTCCCTGCAGCAAAGCAATAAAAATTTGGGTAAAGTTATTCCAATGCTAATTTTCTTCGAGAAAGAGTAAAAATCCTTTGAAAACCGACTGGATCACCCTGCATTTTAGTGACCGAATAACTTCAGTCATCTGGTTTATAAACTGATAAACCTGTACAGATAGCCTATAAGGATCCAGTACTTATTACAAACTAAACAGAATTTCCATTTTGTATTTGATACATAGAAAACTCTGATTTCAGCCATATGAAAAGACAGGTGAAACCAGTGAAGTGGAAAGAATAAGGATCTACAAATGCTTGTATGCATATTCCGACAGAAACTTTTGTTTCTGGTTCCTACAAAACAGAATATATATTATATCCAAACCACTATTATCTTAACTTTAAGAAATACATGTTCGTTTGCGACTACATGGAGGCACATATGCTTGCCAATTATAAACACCCGTATGTGTTATGTATGAATGCTGTGATGCTTGTGTTGTACGTACGTAAAGCTCCAAATATATGTTCAGCATTTGAATAGAAATCTGAGTTCTGGATAGAGATGCAATAAATTTATATAGATGATAATGTTTTTAGGATTTATTGAATGCTATATATCAGTGAACTGTTAATTTTGTTTTTTTTTTCTCAGCAAAATACATTTCAGGCAGTCAAAGTTACTTTTTCAAAGGAATAAAATGATTGATGAATTAAAAAAATTAACTTATGCATGCAACGCTAAATTGCAATTCACTCCCACTACTGGCACATGTAGATATACATATATGCATACATCGTTAAAATAGTTTATTGAGATTTTCACATGCCTGCCCCCAATTAACAGTTCATTACAATGCAAATATGGACTACTGAACTTTATTAGATTTACTCATATAGATCTAATGCGATTTCAACTGCAACGATGTGTCGGATTAGTGATGTGAAACAGTTTAATTTCAATGCTGACACTGTAATTTGGAAGTAATTAATGCCGTTTAAAGCGGAAGAGTCATTAGATTAGCAGTTATCCTTTTCAAATAAACTATTTAGCCGAGAATAGTTTATAATTTGTTGATTTTAATGATGCTGGACTCAGAGTATTAATTTCTTTAGACTATTGCTTATATATCAATTTATATTTAATTTATTTCATATTTGAACATAAACGATTAAAAACTGTGTTGAATAAAAGATTAAGTATGCATATTTGCTTGGCAATAGTTAGAAGTTTATTGTAAACTCAATAAAAATCATTCTTTCTTATGTATTACTTCATAAGTAGGAATGATTGTTATTGAGCTTACAATAAACTTCTAACTGTTGCCGAGCAAATATGCATACATTATCTTTTACTCAACAGATAATATCAATAATTTGGATTTGAAAATATATGGCCAAATGTAAATAAAAACATTTTGTAACAAAAGCCAAGGGAATGGAAGAAGATTAAAACAATTTCAGGGACATATACCTATATCACAAAATATATTTCCTAAGTTCGTATATTTTTTCGATTTTCACAGTCTTCATCGAACATGGAGTGAAGTTGGGCTAAAATAATATTTTTGTTGATGAAATACGTGAGAACGTCCTTGAAGTTTAAATTATGTCTATTGTTCTTCTTCTGATAGTTTTTGATGTTTTTGCTATTATTTCCATTTAAGTGTTTGAAGTGATAAAATTGTTATACTTTTGGTATGGGAAAAAGTGTTTTTAGGCTAAGAAATCAGAAGTTACATGCCGTATATTAGTATCTGACACGAGTATAAAAATTACGGGAACCAACGCAAGAATAAGTTGATGACAACAAAGTTAAAAATAAAGTTGTAGGAATACAAAAATTATACTATTGGTTGGTTACCTGATGCATTAGTGCAGTTTTAAAGAAAGGGCAAAACAAACTCACTCAATGTTTACTTCGAAAGAAATCAATACTGATCGAACTCTTATACAATACCAAGAGCACAGCTGCGATTGTTATTCAAAAAGTCTTTTGAACAGAATTTTATGACAGTTTTTGACAGACCTCACCAAAATGAAGTCTTAGGGTAATTTGTGGGAACTTACTCTGATAGCTCTTACTTAGCGCAACAATTTGAAATCGCAAGCACTCATATTAGGTGAATCTAATCCACAAATTTATAAATCAAATAAGCTGAACACAGTTAGCTGCGCAGCATACATAAACGTATGAAATATGCACTTCCATTCCAGCAAGTCTATTTTTTTCAATATTTCTTATTTTATAAAATGTCTACTACAACACGGATTATTGCACACTGAAAGAAAAATCTTGGTAAAATCAACAATTTTCCTTAGTTGTTTTTGCGTCAACTACGGGCTATAGTTAAAACAACCATAAAAAAATAGTTGATTACTTTTATGCACCATGACGCGTGGTTGATAAACAACGTCCGTGGTGCAAAAAAAGTAAGCAACCACAAACAATGGTATTCCAACCATATACATAGTACGAAATATAGGCAGGGGAGGCATGAATGCCGCAGTTGAATTTGGTGTATCACAATGCAGCGACAATGTCGCTGTCAATGCAATCAAGGCACCAACCAAATTAATTTTTTTTTTCTTTTGTATTGCTAAATCCTGTTGTACGAGGATTACGTTGGCCAGACCATTCAACCTAATTCAACCAGATTTACTTCAACCTAGTGGTGATGCCAACCTATGGTAGGTATCACCGCTAGCGGTGCGGCAAAATTAGAAATTTGGCAAATTCTGCCGCTGCCGCAAATTCGGCCGCAGCCATTGTGCGCGTTACCATACAAAACAGTGCATTCTAATTTTTTGACTGCGCTTTGCCGCAGCCCACTGTTTTGCCACAGCGGAAAACGCTGTATTCTGAACAAAATAGCGTCATGCAACGTAATATAAAGGCTTCACAGCATAACATGAATATGAATTATATCGAACAGCAAACCGAACACAATTTTGCCATGTATCATATGAAACTTCTATGATAGAATAGGAGTATGAGTATGAGGAGTATGAAAAATCAACAGTTTTCCTTAGTTTTGCCATCAACTAGGGCTATAGTTAAAACAACCATAAGAAAATGGTTGATTACTTTTATGCACCATAACGCGTGGTTGATAAACAATTTCATTCGGAGCATGAAAAACGTCCAAATGTTGAAACTATTCTACTTTGCGTAGAATAATTCCAAAGACTTTGCTCACTGAATTACGTTTGTTGAAATCAACTATTGCACAGTAGTTTAAGTACCATAAAAACTGTTGATAATTCGAAACGTTGAAGTTTTGAGTGAATTGATGAATATTTTCTATTTATCAACTAATTTTCGTGGTTATGAAACAATTAAAACAGTTGATTTCATGAACGTTGCGATATTTTTTGTATAACCAGAGCCAACTACTTTTATATCGTTAAATTAACTATATTAACATAGTAAAAATAACTATTTTCCTTAGTTCATTTAACGATTTTGAATGAATCGTTGCAATACTATTAAAAATAGTTGAATCAACCAAGAGTTTTTCTTTCAGTGCATAGCACTAAAAAACGCGAAAATTCATCATATAACGTCCTTTTCATCGTGAATCTTTGGCTAATTGTTGGGAATAACTGAAAAGATTTTAGGTCCATGTTAATTTCCGGGGCGGACATTAGTTGGACAAATTGTATATTCCTTATTTTTATGGGTACAATCTTAAAAATCACAGGCTCAGTAACCCAAAAATACTAAAAAAATCTTGCGCGTTTCGAATTTTCGATATCTAATTGAATATTTTTTTTTTAACTAAAGCCAATGTTTATGTTGAAATAATTGTTGTTCAAAAAATGTTGTTTCCTTCTGCAATAGCATCAAATATCAAGAAACAGATATATTTCTCTCAACTCAATCTTTTTTCAACAAACTTCATAAAAACTGGAGGCAAACTAGATTAATACAAGTATCTATTTGTACTACCATAATGTAAATTCTTTGAAATAACTTTTATCTGCTACTAATATCCTCCAAAAATTTGTGTCTAATCAATCTCTGTTTTACATTATCAAACCAGTTGCGATGTTTTGTTGCCCCTCGTAGCAAATGGAGATTGCATTATTCCTTTAACCGTCTTATTATCCATTTTAAAAGCAAAACTGTCTTAGAAATTGTTTTTAGCTTCCACGGCTTACGCAGCAAGCATAATAAACTTATCTCTACGGTCGGGTCCTGTTATAAATGGAACTCAATCCTGTGATCCATTTAGACCTCGTTTTTGTTCGGAAATTTAATCTATATTGATGAAACTCTGGCTTTTTTCTTCTTTTCGTCGGGAAATTTGAAAGAAAGCTCATTGAAACGAGCTCGAAAGCGAGGTTAAAGGTTTCAGTCTACTTCATTTTACTTCTTTTTTTATTCTCTCTTCTTTCGATCCAATTGTATTGTATCGAATATTCCCAAGGAGCCTAGAAAACATCCATGCATCCAATAGCATTTCCCAGCATTTCTTTCGTAAATTCTTTTTTTCGTCGCCGAAAGATATGTAAATTATCTCTATCGTTACGAATCAAGCCTTCAGCCATGTTTTGCGTTTTCATCCCTTTTGTAATGGTAAAATCTTCATGAATTTTAAGCAGGCCAAATTAAGCCAGGAACTCTGAGAGCAGAGTGTTTTCCCGTTCGCTCCGTTGCGGGTGCGAAAACATTGTTCACAGGCAGTCGGGGTGGCGTAAGTGATAGATGTAATCAGTAATAATTTGTTGTGTTATTGTAACTCATGCTGTCGTTTCCTACGAATTAGAGAATGTAATGGAGCTACGGCAATGGCTTTAATGGCTTTGACTATGGCATTCACCCCAGTTTTAATACTCGTCGTGACTTGTACCCGTTGACCTTGCCGAATTACACCAACATAAATTTTCGAGAACAGGAAGCACATAAAATGCTGTTGAGGTGGAGCCAATATATGGTAGTGTACAGGAATCTCACCGAAAGAATGAAAGCTAGCCAGGTTTAAGGGTTTTTTTTTAGTTTTTTTTAGGCAAAATAAATATACATGTATTATAGGCTTCCCTCCAAGTTAGAGATGTAAACACGAAAGCTGTACCTAGTATTGAAAATATTTGAGCAAAAACTTGGTGCAAGATATAACCAGAAGTGCTTTTTTACGAAATCGGACGAAACTGGCCTCACGCACCTATTTGAAAGTGAATCTAAAAAGAGATGTCGAAAATGTTGCCGTTACAATTTTTACGATGTAGGTAGCTTGTAATACGGTGCTGTTTGATTTACAGGACAATATACATGGGTGAAATGAGCGAGCAATTTACACGATTCAGGAAATAATGTTTGGAAATTTCGTTTGTGAAACATAAATGTTTGAGTTTCGCAAAGATTTAGAAAAGTATCAGAGCTTTTTGTTTTTTATTATTGACCGAAAAATTTGCATTTATTTCCACGTGGAGCAATTGCTTCAAACATTATAAGCTGTAGGTGGCTCCTAGACCTTCTTGCAATGCTGAAAAATGCTTAAAAAATTGAAATGCTTCATTTCTGCGTATCACTCTGTGCCAGCACCTTTGTTCTCATCTTAGAGTGAATTGAATGATATTTTCAACAAATCTAATATTTGCTTAAGGCTACCAGTCTACGAAAACGCTTTTGTTCAATCACACTCACTGTGTTTTTATGTGCCATCAAACGAACAGAAGGGGCTAGATTTAAGACCTAGGTTAAGGTTTAGGTCTAATTAGGCTAAGTTAGTTATAATTAGGTATAAGTTAGATCGTATTTTAGCGTAAGGTAGTTTTTAAGAAAATCATTGCTAGGGCAATCCCAGCTGCTGTACAGGCTGGGTGATACAATTGGAGTGTAAGAATAAAAAATTTGTGTCGAAAAAAAAATAAATACAAAAAAAAACCAACCAGAGCCAGCAGGCTAAAATAGTATAGCCGCTAGATTGTAAGTTTTCTTGTTAATTAAACTTTAAGTTAGGCTAAGAATGTACCGTTAATTTAAAATAAAATATTTTTCAATTCAATTCAATATGTGCCATCAATCGCTACAATTCTGATACTACTGTTTTTTTAGTGCTGATTTGCGAGTCAGGTTTTCTTTCTAGTACTTCTTAAGCTTCAATGCGAAATCAGCGCAAGAGTTTACGAAGAGTTTTTAGATGTCATCCTCGAGTTGACGAAATTGAATTCTACACACAGTCTGAGGAATCACTTTTCTAGAAGTGATGGCTTGGATACATTAAGTGAGTTTCAGGTTGCAAAACAATCACTTCATTTAGCAATTCTTGATTTAGTCCCAAATTGGAGTAGAACATTTCTTAGGTATACAATTTCTGATTCGTAGATCAAGTATGAGTATGCTATTATGTCAATCGAGATGCAAATGTTATTTAAGATTCGATTAATTTATAGATGGTTAGAAAAGCTGTAGAATTTCCACACGTAACCGGCTTATAGTATTTTGGTTGTTTTAGTGTAAAAGACCATCAAAATGAAATTTATTGTTGGGGTAGCCCAAAATTAGATCGCCCTGTTCTCTTCGACCTCAGGGTGGCTCTCTACTTAATAAGAGCTGCGTACTACGCAATGGGGTATCACAATGGGCTTTTGTGTACCTTCTCCGTAATCTGCGGAACCTAATCTTCGACAACTATTAAAATCATCCGACGACCACAAGCAAGGGTGCCAATGACATCAACCATTTGAATATCTCTGCATATTCTGAATACTCCAATTAGTTGGTGATCCGTAAAAAAAACTTTCATAAATATCTAATCACAAATACTGATTATATTTCTATGGTTTTGTCAAATGCTTCGACTGTCATATACGCAATGGTATTAATCCTAAATGTGAACAGCTTATCAGGCATTAGTCGTTTCCGCTTCCTATACGCCTACAGACGGATTTATCTTCAAAATCCGAATAGCACTGAAAACTTTCTGGATTACCAATCGATCTTCGGCTACAAAAACTTCTTTCGAACTTTCCAATTGCCACAATCTTCTGCTAAATGTCACTGGCGCCGCTGGCACATCAGCTTCGCAACATGAAAATAGATGATGCTCCACGCAACAAACCTTCAGGCTGCCAGTGAAAAAAGCCAAAGAGTGTTCATAATAAAGAATAATTGGATTACTACACAATCCCTAAACTTTGGGAATTTTCACCTAGCCCGAGCCGATAGCATCATGACGAATTCAAGCTGCTTCCAGCGTTCTGTCCATCACAGTCTTGCTCGCATCGCGCTAGCGTTCGTTGCCGACAACAATCAGCTATGTCGACGGATGTAGACAATAGTTCCGTGTGGAAAACTCAATCCAAGTAGAAAATTGCCAACGACAGGAAAACCAAGAAACCGTTTAATCTCTGTCAAAAATTTTTCTTAGCAGCCTTAAGAGGATTTGTTCGCACCTTGGCTCGTAGCAACTTAGGTAAAGATATATAATATGCCTATGTGAGAGAAAACGTGCAAATTGCTTTCTACACGTATTTTCAAAATATGTGAGAAGAAGAAATATCATAGAAGTGGACGGGTCTTCGGCCAATAGGGTGCAAAACGGAAAATTATTTTCGAAACACTTTAGCTTTTGCTTATTGTGGACTGAAACTAGCAAATATTCATATGCATTGAAGCTTCACCTCATAGAAATTGATATGTGGTTTAAAAGCAGTCAGCCATCTTTAATATTCGAAGTGTGACATGTGTAAATGCGGGGCAGCTTAGCAAGGCATATTCAAATGCATCATGCTGCAACATGTAGTAGAGTGATATCAAATTAGAAGTTGTTGTTATTATTTTCCTTGTTGTATACAAATATCACCTTTCCTTAAAATTTTAGTATGATGCATGAAAACAGCTGCATTTGGTTTATTCTTTTCTAGAAACATGCATTCTAATGCAAATCAGGACAATAGTAACAAACCAAGAGGATTCATTTTGCCGGGAATAAACATGTAATATTTGGAATATTTCCTACAGAACAAAAGAATTACTCTTACGTAAAAGTAAATCCGCTTTCAGACTGTTTGAATGAAAACAAGTCTATTCAAATGAGTGCATCAAGTTTGAAGTTAGGAGTATAATAGCTCAGTTTCCTAAGATAAGATCTAAGACTCTGCTGAAAGCTTTAATGGGCTTGGTCGAAATATGGTGATGTAGGTAATGATGAAAGTTTGAAATAGCAGTCATAAATACATGAACGAACCTTTTTCAAAGCTTTGAATACCAAAAAAATTCAATACAAGCTACATTGTAAATCAGTTGATAATTATTGATTACGAAAGAAACTTATTAGATATTGTCATCAAAGATTTGATTGACATCAAGCATCAAGCAAGAAAATGACAACAAACATATATTATTACTTTTAATACAACTTCGTCTTTGGTTATCGATTGAATTTCTGTCACTTTTATGTAATTAAATGTTTTCGTCATATAGTTATTGAATATAAAGGGGGCCCGGTAGCTCTGCTGGCTAAGGAGTCAGGCCGAAAAGCGGCGTGCTACGGGGCCTGCGGGTTTGAATCCCGCCAATGCCATAGTGAATGCGTGTGATTGTCAAAGAGGGTGGCAAATGGGCCAAAACTGGTGGCCTAATGCTGGCCGCGTTCGCGGCAGCCCTACTCACTAGCATAGCCTAACCTATTGAATATAAGCTCTGAAGCGATTAAAAAACTCAGAAATAAATCTTCAAAAAACCCACTCCATTCTGTAAAGACTTTATTTTCTATTGGCCTTGAACAAACCATTAGGTTGGGAACAAATTTAATGATAGGACCATATTCACAAGTTTTATTGAAAAATCAAT
Organism: Nemotelus pantherinus; assembly: GCA_963978885.1. Classification (NCBI taxonomy): domain Eukaryota; kingdom Metazoa; phylum Arthropoda; class Insecta; order Diptera; family Stratiomyidae; genus Nemotelus; species Nemotelus pantherinus. The sequence goes on from OZ022266.1 coordinate 10,322,612, forward strand.
TAAACCATTACCATATTTTTTATTCACTATTCGATAGTACTCAAATTGTCTTATTTTTAGTGCAGCCCATAAGTGAGTCATATTTAAAAAAAAAACACGGTTAAAGGTACATATATTACAACATGTAGTTTTAAAATTTCGTCATGAATAATTATGCTATGGTAGAAACTAGCAAGTTAATAGAGCTAGTCTGGACATTTCCGGCTATTTCAGTGAGGAATTTGAGGTTTTCATTCACATTGAAAAAGATCAAAACTGTTTCTTGAACAAATACGATTATTATACTAGGTGTTGAAAAAATATCATCAACTGATTTAATAAAAAAGCAGCTAGTACAAAAACGTGACTCAACAGCTCGCTAACATGAAAGAAAGTGTTCATAGTATCACTTATCAGTAATAACTTGTCATATTTCTTGTCTGCCCCTAATAGTAGTATTTGTTGTTGTATAGAAATAACAAAAAATGGCTGGTGCTGACAACCTTTCGCTAGCACCACTGTCTACACTATGCTAAAACTGTTTTTTCTTGGGGCCAAGCCACCCTTTAAATTTCGTTTCAATCCGGTGGCTGCGATGGAAGTTCTAGAGGTAAATAAAATTTTAAGATTTCCGCCCAGGAAAATTTTAAAATTTTAAACTTTTTGTAGATTTTCACCACAATATCATTATCATTTGAAAATTTAATTGAAGCATCTTTTCACCAACAAATGACAAAAATTATCATTATATTTACCTTCGCCTCAAACATCAACTGCTAACGTGCAGTTTTGAGATATATGGCGGTATTTTTGGCATACATAGAATCATGTGACTCTAAACTCCTCTCTGCAGTAATAACTACCGAAATCAATGTTAACATATTTGCTGATATATGATTTAATTATATTATTTGTCTTGATCCCCATTTTTTGGCTGCACGAAACACAACCACAAAACATGAATTTTTTAGAGCTTAATACAAGACACTGAGTTTAACTTAAATGTGTAATTATGAAAACTTTACTTCACTTATTATTTCGTTTCTTCTCAAGAATCTTTCAATTTTTTATTATTCAGTCTTATGTTATATTTTTCAGGCATAAATTCGCTCAAGTGAAAGCCAGTCGATAACGGATTATTTTAGCTAAAACTTACATAAATTTTCACTCAATACTAGAAGTTGGTTTAAGTTTTCATTCGATCGATTTTAATCACCTATCCAAATATGTAACTAACAATTATTTTTTTTTGTTTTTCAAATTCTAAACACCACTTTTGCGAGCTCAAATTAATTTTTACGACTCCACTTTGAAAAAATAAACTCGACAAATAATTTATTTGCCATATACTCGAAGTTTCATATTCATAAATATTTTGGCACAGTAATTTAATTTTCTTCTCTTCCAAATGAATTTAGATTTTTTTTCAACGATTTCAATCAATATTGATATTTTGTGGATACTTTTACAACACATGGACTTGTTTTTGATTTACTTATGTCCAACGTAAACTTGTCACTTTATTTACTCCTAATTAAAACTGAAACTTCTCTTACCCACTACATTTTCAGAATGTGACAAGAAAATACACATCTTAACAACTTATTTTAAAACCACTCCAAAGCACCTTGCACAATATTACACTCAAAGTCACCGTCAATTACCAACTTAACTTGCAATATTAATTATCTTAAAAAGTTTGCCCTGTGAAATATTATGTTTCAGGCACCTGCAGTAATTTCAAAAAAAAAAAACGAATCGACGTGAAAGATACAAACGAAATTCATTATCCCCATGAATTGCGCCCGTGAAGTCTTTTGTGCCTATGAAAAATTCATGTGTCGATGAAAACTACTTTTAGCATAATACAATTTTCTCTCAACAGAAGCTATCTTACAGAAAGTTTCCCGAAAAAGATGAATAGATTCCAGAATAAATTTCGAAAACTGTTGGAGTGAAAGGCTGTTGAATTCCATGAAATTGTTCCATTGTTGTCAGGTTGGTGAAAGAAAAGTTGACAGAGCTTGTTGTATAATTTATTCAATTACTAACTAACAATTTTAAAGTAAATAATTATTCCGAGTTGCATTCAATTGTGTGATGATTTTTAAATATTTTGCAAAGTGGAAAGAAGATTTAATTATGCTGCTTTAAAATACAAAACATATAAATAATAATTAAAAATTGATATCATGCATAAAAAAATTAACGCACTGCTGAAAACGATTTCTGATTGCATTCGTTGTTAAAATAATGGTTTTTTATGATTTCTTATGATATTTTGGTTTTTGCAGCACTTGATAATCACAGCGATTGCAAAAACACTAATAATAAATGTATAATGGTATAAAAACAAGTGCTCAAACGATGAATATTTCCGCCTTGCTAAATTTTCAGTCCATTATTCAGATCTTTTGCGAACAACAACCTAAAATAAAACCATCAGAGCAAAGCCAATATGTAGACATCGCTTTCGCTTTTCCAGCCAACCATGAAAAAAGTTGCTTATTGAAAAAACACCCTGATTTATTTTCACTCTCCATGATTTCCCTTTATCCCCGTTATTCAAATTCGACAAACATAACTGTTAACCTGACTCTGATCTCCATTCATTTCAATTCTCTTAACCCCAAGTCGAAAATGATTCCCCCGCCAAATCTCTCCACTACCCGAACATATTGCTTCCAAACGAGTGCACTTTCGAGGCAATATCCACGGGCGTACCAAGTTTTTTTCTGCATCTCGACTGCACTGAATAATACATTGTAACAAACAGTACCAGCATTCGTCTATGTATCCGTTCAAAAAATGAATTATTCACAAGTGCATCGGATGAGATACTATATATTGAACGTGAAGTCGGCTATATTGCAACTGCAGTCATTCCAGAAAAAAAACCAAACATATGCAAATATGAAATTGGAATACAAACAGCTATGAAATCGTACAATATCATTTGTGCGCTTTTCACGCTTCTTATGAGCATTCAGTATGCAGTTCTCCGGATAACGTTTTCGAGTTACAATCAGCCGTTACCGGCAAATGGACTACACTTCGAACAAAAGACTTTACTTTTTATGTGAGCTTTGGTAGAGATTCTTCTACTCTTTCGTGCTCAAAATGCAATCCAAAGTATAATATATCATCAGTAGCTGGGGGGTAGTTCGCACCTGGGCACTTGAACAAATAACGAGATAAATGCATTTTCACTCAATTTATCAAAGTCAGATTAGAGCAGCATATTTCCACTTAAGTGTGGTTTTTAGAGTGATTTAAGCTGTCATTCAATTCAGAGAAGTGGGGACTCTATTGAAAATTATTTTCTTATTTCACACCGTAGATCTTTGAGTTAAGAGCTTTTGCCTTTACAGTTCAAAAGTTCAAAAGCATAGACACGAGAAAAAAGTTGATTCACAAATTAATTAATTATTTGGAAATGGGGATTCATATCAAAAACATTCCAAATTTTCTTTACCTACCGAAGAACATTCAGTAAGGTAGAATTGTAGTTTAAGGTGAGGGGAAGGCTTTAATATGCATTGAAATAAATACTAGCACTTTTTTAGCTTTAAAAATATTTTAAACACAATATTTTTTTATGAACAACATTAAGCGTTTGCAAAATATATGAATGGCAATATATTAAAATAAACAGCGTGAATTGTGATGGTTAATGCATGAAGTCGAATGGTATGATTGAAAATATGTCGCCTAAATAACAATTCTATTTATGCCTATGCTACTCCCGGCGACAATATTTGAGCATATCCCCAACTGCATCACGTCACATTCGCACAATTTTCTGTATCTATGCACTTGAATCAGTGTAGACCACAATTTTAAATGGAAATAAATATATGGATGAATGTAAACAGATCGATGCATAGATGTATAAATGAATAATTATATGGGTGAATAAGAGCATGAATGGAAAACAAATATAAATAATACCAATTCGTAGAAGTCGAAATGAATGTCTTTTATTACCAGGAAACCTTATATTGTCAGAAAACTTAAGAGAAACGATACTTTTGCTTCTAGCAGTCAGGCGTCTTTTCTAAATAATTTATCAAAGTTCCGCAATGCAATTTTGACTCTGGAGCTTCAAAGATCAACCAAATCTAAATAGTACTCCATAGTTTGTCTAAAGAAACTAATAATTTATTCTTTTTCGGCTCTTGTTTGTATATAATGACTTTAACATCTCATTTATGGCTGCTCCACTTGATTTGAAAAGTACATTTCATTGAGCTTCTGTCTAGTAAGGATTCGGGAACCTTATTGTGATGTTTTCTAATATTCATTTCATCCTTTAGCTCCCCTCAGATTTTTTTCCCCATTGTTACCATTTACTTCGTAGATTTAATAATTAAGAGCCGAATTAGACCCAGTGATTTGGATTTTTTACCTATATGTATATACTTACCTCAATAGCAAATAAAATTATTCGAAGCGACTGATTAAATTATGAAAAAAGCTGAAAGATTTTATTATTCATATGCATTTTTTATTTGCTAAGTTTACACAAAGTAACAGCGACAATTTTATCGAAGAATTATGATTTCATCTTTTTTTTAAATTACTTTCAACTAGAAACATTAACTTATTGATATTTTGAATCGAAAAAACTAGAAACTGTTCACTGTTGTACAACGAAATCACATTAAAAGTTACTTTAAAAACTCTGATGATAAAAAAATTCATTGTTTGTTTGAATCTTTTCAAATCAAAATCCTGGCAATCATTTTCTAGTCAAATTTACATATCTCAGAAGAATGGACTTCACATATAAATTTTACCCACACTGGGCGCCCAAATGTTTAATGGATATTTCTATGGCTATGACATAACTTCTTACCAACGAATTATTAGTTTTAATTTCTCCTGATGTTTAGCTTTTTTAAGCAAAAGTTTTCTTGATATTTACCCAGCCCCCCTGAAAATGTTAAAGTTCTAACTTTCGAAGCGCATTATTTTTATGGCATATGTGAGTGTCCCGCACCCTGTATTATATGTAGGTGTTGACTATTAACCCATCTTTAAACATCAACTGGAGGGAGCATACGATATATTGTAGGTATATTGTATCAATGCAAATTAATTTCAAGTTTTCACTGTAATATTAATTTTGGATTCAAAAAGCATTTCAATGTGAGAGAGTCTTTGATCCCTTCAACAATGAAAGAATTAAGAAGTAATGATATAATACCTTGGCGCGTGTAAATAAGGGTATAATACATGAAAAAGAAACAAACAAAGCAATTTGATAACGTTTCAACGTTATCATATTGCTTTGTTTGTTTCTTTTTCATCCATTATATCCTTACTTACAACAGCTAAGGTGTATAAAATCTATGATATTTGAAATCCATCAAAAGATCAAACTATCCTAAATTGTAAGAAATTTATGAATTATTTTTTGGATGCTGAGCTTTTCATTAACTTGGCAGATGTATATATGTACATATTTGCCGTTTCAATTCAAAAAGTCATAAAACCGAAGTGTACGAGTCTCGTCAGCATTGAATATAGAATTAAATGAGCCGCTTCATCGTTCTATCACAGCCCCACTGAGTCGAGTCAAATCGAATTCAGTCTCGTTACGTAATGCCGTCGCTTGACTTGAAGTGTCCTACATCTAGCTTTGAGCTGTGTCCTTCATTCCCTTTTCTATTGGCGTATAAAATTCCCTGTATCTGAGCTGCAGAGTGACGTGATGACATTTTCCTTTATTATCGCTCTAGGAATTGCGGAACGAAAGCAAGCGAAGAAATAAGGCGTGAAATCGATAATGTACTACAGGCGACCATGAAATGCAAATGCGGTCGGTCTGTTCCTTGAATTTATTTTCTTCTGCTGATCAATAAATCAGTATCTGTTCCATACTGTGTCCTCGAAATAGGGCAGCAAATGAAGCCGCGTTTTTTTCACTTGCTTAAAACGTTGATTGCTGGGCGACAAACGATGGATGGGGCGCAATTCGCGTGTAATCTGATTGATGCACTTATCAATTCACAGAGTTTATTAGTTCTTTGCTTTATGACCCGTGCTATCTTATGAATACTTAATACCCCTGCCAACTGATTCCATAAAATTTTCATGTTTCTTTCAGCTGTTGAAATGGTATAATTCTTAATAAGGTCACGGGTGCGAACGGTAAAATCAGGAAATCGATTGTTCTCGAGAAACTGTCGTGGAGCACCCTTAAGAGGAGTATTTGGAATTATGAAATTTTAACGACTTAGTAAAAGTCAACGTTTTCAGGGAGGTGAGTGGGATTGAGGTTTATGTTGAAGTTAGTTGTAGAGCCTTGAATTACTAATATGTACACTTTTGTTAAAGTAAAATGGATGCTTTGATTATTCAAGAGGCTTTCTTCTCGCATCTGAAAATTCTAAATCAACTGAATATTTGATTCAGCATTAAAGCTGGTTTTGAAAAACTGCTTTTGAGTCCAAACACAGAGAAAAAAGTGGTGTTTTTCCTGCAACAGTAATATATTTTCTTTAGATTGAGTATCGAAAAAGTCATGCCAGTACAACTACTTTAAAATTTCATCAAGTTGATAGTAATTTTTGGAATCTCGGACCACCGCTTATGCTTAATCGGCCCTGAAAGTTAGTTGAAATTATTTGTGGGTTGAAGCTGAAAAGTTACCTCAAATATGTTGTGTATAATCAGCCATTTGAATGAAATTTATAGAGATTTAAATTTGCAATCATAAAATGTAAAAGTAATTAGATATTTTCTATGATGTGACGTTTCAAGTATAAAATAAGACATTAAAGTATGGTTACCATTATTTACATGGACCTTGAAAAATTCTATGAAATTTCATTGAAATTGTTCTATAATTATGTTTTTTGAAGGAATCGCAATATATCGTTCAGCAACTCCATTTCGTTATTCGTTAACCATGAAGCCTGTCAATACATTTAGCCTCATTTCGCTACTTCAAAGATCCCACGCAATTACCTACATACATCATCTACGAAATGACAACCAGAACACATTGTTGCCAAACAACCACTTTTTCGATTGCCACCGTATTCATTTCAAATATTTAGCGCTCGGTTTCAAAAATCCACAAATTATTGTGTTTCGTCAAGCGAAATGATACAGAGCACAACAATTTAATCGAATTCCCATTTCCAATATGTGTTTAGGTATCAAAAAACCATAAATCATATTTGCCGGAACTCAAGGCTCTACGAAACCCAATGACGGTACGTTTATTTATTCCTAGTCCCAGGCTGATTTCAGGGAACCGAAGCAATCAAATAGACGTCAACGTACGCACATTCGTACACCCAAATACAGACTTACACAGTTACACAAAATGTCACAATGTGACCGTCAAAGCTCGTAAAAAATTTCGTAGGGAAAAATCTTTAACCATATCAGGTTTCTTCCATCTAATGAGATAATGGAGTCATAAACATATAGTAGACTTTGGTCTATTTGGTTGGGGCAATGAGCGGTAAAAACTAAACTAGAACATTCAGCAATACATTGCCATGTCCTCGAATAGGGTATGTATCGGCTTACATCCATAAAATTTATTGGCAACTTAATGGCGTACATTGCGGAGCTATAAAACGTCAAACCGATTCATGTGCCGTTTTTCTAAAATCAGCAAACCATTTTCTGGCTCACCATTGCAATTTATTTATTAGTCATGCGTCGCAAAACGTGAATACGCGACTTGATAGGGATTCCGAGTATTTTTCCGAATGTTTGTAGTACTTCCTTACTATTGATTTGAGTTCTTATGAAGTATTTATGATATAATACAAAGGATATGTCAAGTTGTTGTAAAATAGGATCAATGCATATTCTGCGCCGGAAAAAACAGCCAAGCAAACAGCATAAAAAACCTGCAACTGATTGCAAGGACTCTGATGTCCCGTGAAGGTGAGGCTTAGACAAGAGTTTATTAATAGCTTATGCAGAATAACTGGTCACTGGTCAAGATAAATGCTAATTAAAGAATATTTGAACAATATGCTAATGATTTGCATAGCTAGGGAAAGAACAACAACATTCTAACGTGCAAGAACTCCTAGAAAGACCGCCAACGGCTTGTAAGCATAATCATTAAACTTTTATCAGACCTGGATCTAGTCAAGACAAACATATTCTGCGAATTTCTATTGGATGTGATTAGTGGATCTTGATTTACACAACACAACTTTCAGATGCTAAATAATAGGTAATTAGGTGAAAATTTGTCGTTCTTGCGCGATGAAGAATCTTAAAAATTTGATGTGACTGCGTGAACAAAGCATCAGATTTGATATTTTTCTCCACCATTTTCTGACAGACGAACATTTTTCGGCAGACTCGATGATTTCAAAAATTTCTGCTTATTTGATTACCGCAGCTGTAGGGTTGTAGGGTTTTTTTTTACCGAAGGGAGAAATCCGGAACGAATACCACCAACGATTGGTTCCTTCGGTTATGTTGTACTCCAACCGACTGAAAACCACTTCCTTGCATTAATGGCAGCCCTATGAGACAAAAACATTGGTCTATTTTAATTGATTTTATTTGATAGCTTGAAGGAGGACCAGAACGCTCCTAGCAATGAGACCTCCTGGGTATATTGTGCTTCCTCTGCGTTTTATCCTATAGGATGTCCAGGCTTCTTATAAACCTGGATATGTTCCTTGCCGGGACATTTGTAATGTCGCGGATCGAGGGAACAGCAGAGCCAAGAGCTCTAACTTTCGTCTCGCTAGTGCTGGACACAGTATGAGAAGATACTCTAAACATTCTGCAGCAGTTATCCCGCTCCTTACCTATTCTATGGAGATACTTTTTGCAGCAAAAGTACTCGTGAGTGTTCCACATACGGCTCTTATGCCAATTTTAGAGAGAGCCACTACCTTTTTTGCTCTTTTGCTATCGAAGCCAAGGTATTTTTTTTTTTTTTTGAATGTTTTAAACTCTTAAGACTTAGCTTTCGATCCTTTTCTTGCTCCATGTTTTTATTTCCTTGTTCGTATCTGCATTTGTAAAGCCACGATACGGAGGGGGAACTGTGAGAGGTATTTTTGCTCCTTCTTTGGTTTGGTATCAGCTTCCTCGTTTCCTTGGTATCCCTCATGGCCGGGAATCCATATCAACTAGACAATGCTCTACGCCCCTATTTCATTTAAGGTATCTTTCGCCCGTAAAAGTATAGCTGAATTTATTTGACCGCAATGTATAGCCTTGAGAGCCGCATAATTATCCGATAGGATCTTAATTCTGACCCTTTTAGTACTCCTTATGTTTATTATTTGTGAGACTCTAAGTATGGCAGATAGTTCTGCTTGATAGACGGTGACCTCAGTTGGGAGATGCAAATGCATTTTGCACTTGGCGCCTACGATCCATGCTCCTACTCCAGAATTCATCTTTGAACCATTCGTACACCATATATGCGGTTCTTTGTACGAAGAGGTGGGTCATTGTCCCATTTGCCACTTGATAGAGCTGTGATCTTGAACCTCCTTTGGTCTTTATTTGATCACTGAAGTTCAACATTTCCGTTATGGGCCTGATGTCCTCCAGTATTTTGAAAAGGCCTTTATGGTTTCCTGATTTTTTTCTGTAGGCCTGTTGTAGGCTAATAACCTGTTTCGCTGTCTTTCTCCTAAATTTTGAGGTGTAGCGATTCTAGGTTTAGAAAAACCTCCGTTTTTGCTGTTGAGATAGAGCTCACTGCACCTGTTATTCATTACACCAGACCTTCTTTTATCACTCTTACTCCAACGTTGTTGCGAAAGTTGGAGGATAAGCGTACGCGCGTGCGTCAGAGTCCAACTCTGTCCAGCTCTGAGTGGAAGAGGTACCCTTCCTTGCGTTCTCGCGCTAGTAGGTCGATCGGGATTACTCCCGATACCACCATCACAGCCTCTTTTGAGATCGTGCGGTGATTTGCAGGGAACCGCTGCCCTGGAATTATGATTATATTGAGGAAACTGATATCTTAATTAGCTCAGAGCACTACACTGTACACACTAGCGTGTTGAGATTGAATCAATCGCTCACAATATGCAATGAATCTGTGTTCAAAATCTATCTGGCTGATTTCGCGAATCTCAAATGAAGTTTTAGCTTTTACATTTCCTTTGTTTAACTTACCAGCGTGAAAGCTGAATGGGACTCATGAAACTAGATTCGATTGTAGCTTGTCTCCAGTATTAATGAGAAAAAATCAAAAATGTACCTAGCCGTTTACTTAATGGCTTTAAGAATGGGTGAATATCGTACAGCAAGCTTTGACTTTAACTCATTTTTTACATGCGTTCAGGTGTTTTCATTATGAACCAATTAACCCTGTGACAATAATAGAGTAAATAGTCGTTCATTTGGAGCATTTACTAAAATTAAATTAAATTTTTTATGGTTCATAATATAATTGCTGTTTCCGTGTTATTGAACACGACATACACCCTGCACGACATACACCCTCCTTAGCAGGATATGTGAACATATGGTGTTTATCAAAACATTCCTACAAACGTAATCAATTACTAGATTCAACAGAAAGAGGCCAAAACGTCATTGGAGCCAGAATTCAATCCGACTGTTCCATTGCCTTTTTATTTGAAATGTGGTTTTTGTTGTCAGCTATGTGATCCCTAGTGACAGAACATTATTAAATTTCACACGCTTACATTCACACGCTCATCTCTATTTTGATTCAATTCGTTTTTTCCGCTCTTTACTTTCCAATCATATTGCTTTCGTTTCTTCTTCACTTCAGTCCTTTGTATTGATTACTGGAGTATTCCATGGTTATGTGTACACATAGATACATATAAGACATGCCCGGAGCCTTATATGTATGAATCTTCGGGTTGACTTTTTTTGACAATGAACTAGATGTTTCGAAAAATTTGGTCGTATTTGCTGACAGATTTGAAATATTGGAAGAAATAGAAAAGTGCCCAAAGCAACACAATCTATTACTTTCTTCCGCAAGGAGAACTCATAGAGGTCATCCACAATTTAGTTTTTTTGTAAGGATATTATTCAAGTTGTTGATCATTAGCCATAGGAATCCATCTTTGCGTGCAAATGATTTGAGCTGTTCACACAATATCTGTTTATTTATTTAGTAAAATTAAGTAAAAAAGCATCAAATTTAATAAATAAAAATATATTGTGTAAATTGCTCAACTCGTTTCCACGCAAAAATGAAAATAGGTAAAAAAAACAAATACTGTACAACCATATTGCTTAACTTGATTTCAGTGGCCTTTTCGAGGCCCCCATCACCATCAGTCACAACCACTGTCGAACAATCGTCAGTCGATTGTCTATCAGTTAAATAAAAATCCATCATTAAATTCCATCAGGAACGTGTGCACTGAATCACAAATGACAAACGGCTTTCCAAGGTCGTGGCTCTCTTTTCCCTCTAACCACCTTACTTTCCCTAACACTTTACCAAACACATAGCAACTTGATGTCATTTTATAAATGTCGTGCTGGTAACTTGTCAGATTATTAGAAAGGATGGAAACGCGACTTCGTAAGTCTGCGCATCCATGTAAACGCATAAAACAGTAAACAAAATCACAAAATCACAAAACAAATATACGTTGAGGTACCAATACAACAATAGCCCGAAAGCAATAAAAACCAAACTAATAAAACCTTGCGAAATGCACTTTAGGGCTCCATAAAAAGTTTATCAAATTCGAGGAAATTATATTGTAGGAACTCTTTCGATTTCGTTTAGGAAAATTTACAAGCTATCTCCAGTAGCGGATAATTTGAATTTACAGCAAGAATTCGTGAGCGGTGTTTAGGTACCACGCCGAATATTAGATCAAGATTGGATTAGATTGGATAAGATTGCATAGATATTTTGAAGAAATACTTAAGTGGCAATCAATGAAATAACTTGATCGTAATCATGCCCAACTGAATTGGATATTCTGACTATTTGAATTATACAATTATAGCTTTTCCCTTATTTGCGTCGCTCTGTTGAGTAGAAATAGTTGAGTAGACTATTCGCCCCAGAGCACTTAGGCAACCAGAACTGGCATTCATCCAAAATTGATCCGAAAAAACCTGAAAATATTTCATGTTCGAGGTATTTTGGATCACTCCTTCTTCATTATTATTTCAGATGTGATTTCCCGGATGATGTTTTGCTGGCTGCCAGTTCTATGTGACTTGTCACCTGGTAGGAGTCTTAAGGTATGATTGAAGGATTTTTATAAATTCGAGTATTTCACTAAGGGACCTTAATCTTAGCAGTGTAAACAGCCATGATCAAATAGACGAGCCTACAGCACACCTAACTACAGCTTTCTGTCCTGGAATTGAAGTAAATGCATTGAGAAAACTGCAAGATTTTCGAAGGTTGAGACAGATGTTCCCACAAAATGTCTTATACAAACAATATGCTAAAATAATCTAGGCCACGGCTTCTAGCAGTTCTGGAGACCCAATGAAATATTTAGGAAAAGTTCTTCAAATCAAATCCCCACTCCCCACAACGAAAGCAACAAATATGCCCATTCTAATGATGAGAAAGTAAATTTGAGGTAATAGATAGCATGGGTAACTCTGTTGTAGAATATATCGTGCCTAACATGACTCTCACATCGACGGAAAAAGTCGACTCACACGTTTAGTCGAGCAATATCGTGAATCTCGCCTATTTTTATTCGGCCCGCCTAGGTGGCCTTGCCATTTCAAAATGCTCTAAATTTTGACAATGGAGAAGAGGGGACACACTGCTCATTTCTGACGGATAAAATGTCAAAAATTTACATTTTCGATGGATTTTGTAATTGAAAAAACATTTGCATAACTCAATTTTAAAATGTCACTTTTTAGCTCGAAAGAAAGAACTTCACATATACACATATTAAATTGGCGTCATATAATTAGAGACATGTGTCAATGCTATCTGTATTTAAATTCCGGAAGCAACTGTTGACGGAAAGAATTCACTTTTTACGCTAAGTGAATTTAAGCTAAATTTTCGCCGAAACAAATTTCAAAAGAAATTTCGTATGCAAATTTCATGTGAAATCGAAGAGAGTACTAAGCTTTAAGCTCTAAATTAACTCCTGACAATCATATTAAGTGTATATTACAAACTAATAAATTTGACTTTGAAGGATTTCAATACTTCGATATTGGCATTATCGTTCGTGATTTTATTAAATATTAGCGCGCATAGGTATGCAGAAAGGATTTTAATTGTGGTTTCGTAAAATATATTCAAATCTACTGATTGTGCTCTTGCTCCTGAAAAAATAATCTTCCCAGCTCTGGTAAGACTCTTTTCGCTCTTAATATAAACTGGAATCTCACCATTTCAGTTTCACAATTTTTCAGTCTTGTAGCTTGTAGAGCTTTTCATTGGTTGCATTGTAAACTTAATATATTCCAGATAATAGAACTGAATATAATAGAACATTTTAAATGTTTTCTGAATGTCGATACAAAATATCTGACAACTTTATTTTTTTATTTATTTTTCATAATATTTATATGTCAGGATACCACGAGGTCTCCTGTCTTTCAAAAATATATGATAAGAATCGATGAAAAAATGAACAATTATAAATAAAAAGCCCGACTCATGTGCAAAGTCCAATTTAAAATGTCGGTATGATTTAGTTCTTGACCAATTTTAGTGTACTGTACTGATGGCCAAGCTGAACTCTTGAAGTGGATTCTCTTGAGGAGGATTCTCTTCAGGTATGTCCTCTATTACTGGTTCTTCAGCAGTATTATCTGGCTCTTCTGGATGCTCTTCTGTCGCCTCGTCTTTTTCTGCTCGACTCGGACTTTTAGATTCTCTTGCGATAGTGTTATCAAATTCATACAAAACTTCAACTATCGGCTCCACATTTGCTTCAGTTTCAAAGTTATGGGTGCCGCGATCTACTACGTCACTCTCAGCTTCGCTGCGGACTGAAAACTTGTGACTCAGAGTCTCCAACTCTGGTTTAGACAGTTTTGAATAATTTTGTTCATGGAGATCCTGAACGACCATGCTACCTAAACTATTTGCATAAGAATGCTGAATAGTCGAAGCGAGCGATTGCCTGTTTATGCTACGTTTCGAAGACCTGGTGCCTGACCTATTGCTTGGCCTTGCAGATGGCTTGTCAACACTTGACGAATCACTGCCGCACTCAGAAGCGACAGTAGATCCACCAGTTTGAGAGTAGCGATTCGTTGAATGAACACGTTGCTTGCACACAAACTCTAAAGCGTCATCGAATTCGTTGTTCAACAACTTAAGGCCAAGAATGTCGACCTTTGGGCGTCCGGTTTCTGATCGACGACATATTCCTTTCAGGACTATTTGGACTTTTGCATCTCCTTCATTCAAACTCGTTGAGTAGTAATCGCCTGCTATACTATTTGGTGGTGTTGAGAAGTCCTAGAAACACAAATGATTTTCAAGTTTATTAGTTGGAAATGCCAAGGCAAAATATAAAGTCGATGTAAAAATTAGATCAGGAAAATATCCTGGATATTACTAACGATAATTCGAGAGTCAGATGACAAAGATGAGATGAGTTAATAGTTTAAAGCCGGTGCCAAACGGTGCTACCAACACCCTCCAACTTTGAGCACTTAATGGTTGGAAGCATTGTATGGCCGATGCGCCAGCTACCAGTTCTTATGTCCAGGAGCCAAAGTTGTTGCTGGAACATGTTCGATCTATTGCCGGTCTTGAAATATTTGACTCAAACTTTGGAAGCAAACGCTTAAATCAAACGATCTCCGCATCGTTTGGCGCCGGCTTAAGACTACTCTCGACACGATCTTTTGTCGACAATTCAGATTTGTCGATTAGCAGGTGTGTGCCTGACACCGGGACTCGATTAGCAATTTACTCTGCAATTTCCGATTGCAACGACTGTCAAATTTATGGTATGCAATCTGTGCGTGGGCAATTTCATGGCATGCAATATCATTTCGAAAATGCCTCTGAGCAAGAGAGACGTGCGCTGTGTCTGAGCGTCAAATGCTCTTAAGGAGTTATTTGAAGTGCAGAGCGAAGAAATTCCCCAATTTCCCAGCATTTCATACTCTGTAGACTATTTTCATTGCTCAACGAAATCAAAAAATCCCTTTGAATTCAGAATCCCTACGCAAAATAAACCAGGCCCACGGTTTAGCGCCATTTTGAAATCAAGAACTGTCAAAATATTGCAAGGCAGATTGCCGAGCAAATTGCATACCATATTGCCTACCATTTATGGCAGACCATAAAATATTGCATACCATAGGCTGCCTCCACTAGCAATTTCAAATTTCATGCAATGGGAAATTGCTAGTGGAGGCAGCCTGTGAAGTTAGAATGTGTAAGTCCCCTTTGTGAAAATTTTCGCACAAGGATCTCGGCCTTAAGGCTTTCAAAATCTAATTGGTGCAAGAATTAAAGTCGTATCACCATCAGAAGCATCGTTAGTTTGGAAAATGGGCCGGAATAGCTCAAGAAATGGTCCCGTCAATTGACCGCCGATATCATGCAATTTGACTCCATTTGATTTCTTGCAGCATTACGTGAAATTATTGGTCTGCGTTGACAAACCAGTGACGATCAACGCCTTCGAAGCCAACATTACTCGCGTCAATGACGACAAGCGGCCCCTGTTGCTTTTTTTCCCCCTTCCTTCCACTCTCTCCATCACTCAATCAGTCTGCACGGTCCGTGTGCATCAACATATTATCAAACATATCGTTCTAGTACTTGCCAGACAATTGAAAATTGGTATAAGGGAATATACAGTTGGTATTAATTTTAATTATACTTCATACTTTAAGTTATATGTTTGTTCTCATTGACATGTGTCCAGAGAAAAGTCTACAAAAAACTCTGGTATCTTCTTCATTAAGGATTTGTGTTTTTGATGTGAGATTTCAAGCATACCTTGAACTCTATTATATTTTTTGTTAACTTGACCGAGTTCGGTAATGAATTGTAGTATGCGATAGCCTGCTGTACTGGATCCCTCCTTAACCTATCTATTCTTGGAATTGCAAGAGCCAGATTTCTAGCAGTTCTGGTTTTTCGGCTAGTTATTTCTAACACAGATTGTTGTTCAGGATGTTAAAAATTAATTTTGCCCTTTAACATTAATTAGTTGTTGAATATTAAGCAATCCTGTTCGAGTGTACACAGTAACTGTTGGTGTTAGAGTCGGCATTCTAAATATAATTTTAATTGCTTTCGAAATCAGTCTTTTTGCTTTGATGTCTGACTCCATGAAATAGTTCCGTATGTGAAAGTTGAAAGTATATAAGCATTAAACATAATTAATTTTGTTCTGGTTTCCAAGAACTCAAATTTTCTTAAGACTGCAATCATTAGTCCGACTTTATGTCTGACGTGGTTAATGTGTTTTAAACATGACATTTTCTCATCTAGGATTAAGCCAAGATATTTCATTGATTCAGCTTTTTCTAGACGAATTCCGTTTATCTGAATAAATAGGTTTATAGGATATTTATGTTTCTGCTGGAAAATGATGAACTTGGTTTTTTTAGCGTTTATAAGCAGTACTCAAGAGATGGTTCATCCTTTTCAGAATATAAAAGAAGTCAAAATGAGGTCGAATATTGGATATCCAGAATCGACTACTTGAGAGGTAGTTGCAGCGGTCATTTACCCAAGATCATCCTCATAAAGTAAACGTAAAGGTGGTTTGACTGCTACTTTTTGTTCAAATTAAGTTTGAAAACATCACCCTCTAAAAAAGAACCCTTATATGATTTTTGTAGAAATGGAACTCAAATACTAATTTTCTTTGGAAATCAGTAAACAATCTGTATTGAACGTATAGTTGGAGATTTCTTTCAATTACTTTGAAGGATGATGAAAATTAAATAGTTTGTTTATAAACTAAGAGGCTTATAGCTGCTGAGAAGACAAAGTTCTGTATTCAAATTGACACAATTTTAGTTTCTTAACAAGATCGCATCAAAAGCGTATTGCAACACAAACAAACCATTTCACACAAACCCTTTTACTCCGTTGATAGCTCATATCTTTAGTTGATCCGTTCTTCCTTCTTCTTCTACCTTCACCGCCACAGTCACATCCACTTGGGCTCGAGTCCACAGTGTCTCTATTGCGACTTCTTGCTCTGTGTGAGCCTCGCTGAGATGTTGCGTTATCTAGCGTCTGAGTGTCAAATTTTTCCGTACCAAATGAGTCATGTTGTCCACTGCGAATTATTTTATTGATCATATCACGCGTCAGCTTCATTAAAGCTCGAGGAAGTGGGTCATCAAAATCGGCATCACCTTGTTGCCCACAAGGACCAACTGACCTTACAACGTCGACTTCTTTGAGAAGAATGCTTCGACCTTTTGAATCACGGTAAGAAACTGGGGATTTCTTCAAGCAACCACAGCACGAGCATATCACTTGCTCATTAGGCATGCCCTCAATTGCGTTCGATTGGTTATTATTGTTGGGATAGTTTGTCTTAGCAGAGCAGTGATAGCAATTCTGTTGGTTAATTCTGTCACACTGATTGTTTTCCAGCGGAGATTGTTTGACTGCAATTCTATTCATGTAGCCTTTGTAAGCTTCATCAATCCGCTTTGCAGCCAGTTCCAACTCAGACTTGGAAGCTCCGGCCTTTGCATATGCAGCGATGGTTCGCTGCGCTGCTGTTTGCCAATCGTCTTCTGAGCAATAGCCAGCATCGTATTTTCTGAGGCTCTGTTTATGGTAAAATGCCCTGAACGCACATTTTGCCACCGAAGCTGCGAGTTTTGCTTCTTCGTCAGACATTGAGCATTCCTTCTTCAAGCTATCTAACAAATCGTCTCTTCGCAAGTGTCTCGTTTTGCATGACACATTATCAGGTCGATCCTGGAGCTTCTCGTCGAAATGAAGAAACGCATGCGTGATACGAGAGACCGCTTGAGTTGCCCTTGTATCATCTAGGCCGCATATGGTTAGGATCCTGGCTATTGTGGAAGATATATCTAAAACATTGTCGAGTAGCTTCAACGAAGGCTTTGCCTTTGCTTGGCTCAGTGCATTGGATGGGCAATTCACAGCCTTTCCAGATCCAACTCCAGCACTTGCTTTGGTTCCTCGTTGATAGCAAGTGTTACTATAGTTTGCACACATTCTTAATAAAATGTCAGTTAAAAGTATCACTAAATATTGAACAGTAAATTTTTACTCCTGGTAAAAAAAAACATTTGTGAGAATGACATTTAACAAATTTAATTGGATAGCTTCCTGGGTTAGAAAATTTTGTATTGAATGTGGTTCAATTCGCGTAAAACTATACAAAATCAAAAAAAAAATATTTATATTGAATATGCAAAAAATTTCAATAACTTTAGTTTGTTTTTTTTTCCATAAGATTATACATAGAAGCATATACATAAAATGTTGTTTATTATACTGAAAAAAATTCGCCGAATCAGCATGCTAATTTATTAATGCTAAAAAAAATCTACTTGTTCATTATTTATTGCAGGAGTGCTGTCGAGATTTATTTCGCGGATCTCTCATCTTTTACTTCGACACCAGCTCAGTAATAGAACAAATTCAAATAAAACAAAATCAACCAAACCAATTGACATAAATTTGGTAGTTCTGGATTTAAAGAAACCACATTATTGCCATTTTCGATTAACCCCCTTAAATAATTTTTCCATCTTCCAGATTTCCGAGGACTTATTAACTATCTCAAAAATTTCCTCGCCTTGTTCGATAAAATACATTTTCCCTGCTCTCACGATGTGACGAAACACCTCAAGCAATTTTTTTTTACCAAGCGAAAGAAATTATCCAAATAAATTCCCATTTAACAACATGAAATAAATAATTTGGTATTTATGGCAAAGAAGTAGCCATAAAATTCTATAGACTTTGGTTAATTTGCAACATAATGATTCGACTAGTTATTTCCGCAAACTATGAATCTTCAAGGTAATTATTTAAGCCTTTATTACGTTTAGAAATATTACTTAATCCTTTTAAAGAGTTTAGAAAATCGTGAAATAAAAATAGGTTAACTTTCCAGCCAGTCAAAATATTCTTTTCGGAATGAAGTAGTTCATTTGACAAAATAATTTAGTAGATAAAGAAAAAAATTGATTACTATACAGAGATATTTTAGACATTTTGACGATAAAATCGTTAATTTTATGCATTATTTCAGTTCAAACATAAAATGAAATGGATGTTCTAATATAGGGCATTCTTCGAGTGACCCATTTTTCAGTAGATTATACCAAACTAAGTGGAAAATGAAGCAAATTTTTTTTGCGTTTGTCAACATTATTTGTTTAATAAGATCAAAATCAATCAAACCACGAATTTTAGGTTTTAACAATTTTTAAACACACATAAAAAACGTTAAAAAATTGCAAATATATAAGTTCAACTATTAATTTTTTAATATTTTATGTTAAGTTATTTTTTCTCGATTCGGTTGTTGCTTAAACACAACTTAAAAATTAGGTAATCAAGTACAAATGATAATTTAAGTTTAGAAATAAGCCGATTATTTAATAATATTCAGTACTGAGCTGTTAGGTAAAATGTCTGGTGCTGTAAACCCTGTGCTATCAGCAAAACCAAAAATATTCCAAATCTGATTGATGTTAGGTTAAACCCACCCTGTGAATTTCAATTCGGTTGAATGACTGCGCTGGAAGTCATAAAGTTGAAAAGAATTTTAGGGCTACCATCCTCAAAACTATTTAAATTTTCAATACCTCAATATTTGTTGTGGATTGTCATCTCAGGATTTGCAATTTTAATGAAAATTTTAATGATAACATCACTTAGTAAAGCAATGCCAAAAAATTACACAAATTGCCATAGCTGGCGGTCTTTTTATGATTTCATGACTGGATCGGAAATTATAGGGAAAAAAAGCTTTATTTTATTGAGAAAATTTAGAAGATTTAGGTGATAAAAACTTCCATAGTTGGCAGCTCTATCCCCATTTTTCAGCGAAATTTCTACCAAACGTGGCTTAAAGCAAGGTTCAGGTACTGTGTAAATTCTGAATCTGAATCGCATGTTATATGCCAAAAAGCAGTTTTTGCGCAGTGATTTTTCAAGATGGCATCACAGCCACAGGATTGCCTGCATATCAAAATCACTTCTATCAAACTTAGTCCTAGTTAATACCAGCATGTCCTGTAAATTTCATAATGATCGGACTATTCAGTCGTCAGTTCTCGTGAACAGAATGTTTGAGTGCTGAAAATAGAGTTAATTTGATAATGGGTTGCCGTTCTTGTGCGACTCGGAAAAAACCTGATATGGTGGACAAAGGTTTGAATTTATCAATTACTGGAATTTTTCATCAAAAAGCAAAAAATTTTCAGGAGGGTCGATGATTTGATGGATTTTTTCACGTGCCTACCGTAGCTACAGAGTTGGCCGCACATTCTTGAAAATCCATGTGAGTGTATAGTTTTAGTCAAAATCAATACACTTTGCAAATTTTACGATGATTTCATGTTTCCGTTAAAAGTTATGACAAATCGAAATTTGAAAAATAAAAGAAATCCATGCTTACTTTTAGGCATTGAGCGTCCAAATAGGGTTCATAATTTCCAATGTTTTACGGTGCACAAGCATAAAATATTAATTGTTCTCATTTTCGGTCCTTATTTCTAATAAAAATGTATTTAACATAAAAATATAGGGGTACCGAAATACCGTCAAATTATGCTTATGTATATTGCAAGCTAAGCAAAATATCTGTTTTTCTTGGCAAAATGAAAACGAACAAAGCTCCAAGGCCTAATTGCATACCCAACAAAATCCTTCAGAAGCTTCTCACAGCATTTTTAAAGGGGGGATAGCCACTGTGACGGGTAAACCATTTTTTTTTGTTTGCTTTAAATCAAAGTTTATACATTCAAAAATATGTGTATAAAATTCTTAATCGGGATTCCGAAAACTTTCGGATTTATCGTCACTTTAGTGAGAGCAGGTATTTCATGAGATACATGATTTAAGAGGACCGAAATTATATTAATAAATTTAGACGCGTTTTTCTCAAAACGATTTTTTTCAAACAGATCGCATCAATATCAAATTTTTTTTTGTTTTATTTGACTTTATAGTGGCCAGGATCGCACGTAGCCAATTTTGAAAATTTTAATTTCTAAGGTTTTTTAGGGCTGTTTAAATAAAAAAAGGCAAAAACAATGAAAAAAATTAATCGGTCGGCATTTTCTTTCAAATCAAAATGATGAACATCGGCTACGTGTTACAATAACTACATTTAAGCAGATCATTATTCAATTTGAATTTTTTTTTATGAGAATGATGCGATTATGGAGGAGGAATTTTTTTGGGGTTTGACAAGAAAGCTAATAACTTTGTAACGATATGATATTTTTAAATAAAATTTTACGATAATAGTCTTCAATGTACACTTGATAAAATGAAAAAACATGATTCCTAAATTCTTCTATTTGCTGGTCAAAAAAATTCCCGAAAATCACATATTTTTTTCGGCCGTCACAGTGGCTATCCCCCTTAAGTATTTAACGCTTATTTGAAGATGTAACACTTTCCGGCTGTCTGGAAACAAGTAACGGTTATTCCGCTTCCAAAGCCAAGTAAGACCACATTTTATCTGAGAGCTACAGACAGTGCTGCCATTCCAGCATTTTGAATGCAAGATCTGACATCATTTTTTTCTCCGAAACGGCATTCCAAATTCGGATTTTGCATTTGGCATAGCTAAATTTTGACTTCAGAATAATCTGGCGTCTATCTATTTATAATTTTTTCCGATAATATTTGAAAACATGGTGTTATGCTGTCTCATTCCAATAAATAAGCGCGTCACGCTAGAGTATTCTGAAAATTCAGCTGTAAACCAAACCGCTGTCGACCGATAAATCCTAAATTTTAAAAATAATGGGTACAAATAAAATTTACATAAGAGAAGAGGATTGAGATATGACGTTGGTTGGAAGGTTGTAGACATAGAATCGTCTTAAAATGATTTTTTTTATGTCTTCGTAAATTCATGTATTATGATTAAATTAAATTATGTTCGTTTTTATGAAATAAGAAAGCATTATTTGGTATTATGGCATTATTTAGCAGTAAATATAATCACATCGGGTATTTATTCTGTTCGCTTGGCAAAATCTTCGAGAGAGTTTTCCTGAAACTTATCTAATATTTTTTGGACTGTGAAAATATCCTACGCCTTATCCACCAGTAATTCCGAATCACTCACGATATTGATAGGTTGTTTGCCGCCAAAGAGTCTGTAGGATTGATCACTTTCGACATTGAAAAGTCTTCTGACAATATATGGATTTTCAGTCGTGAGTGCGGTGGAAGTGTAAATCAACACAGCCGTCCTTTTACATTTTACTCCTGCTTCCTAAAAAAAAACCGGTTTAAACGCATGGACACATGTGTGAACAGGGCATAACAAGACATTTTTCTATTCAATGCGCAAACTTCATAAAGAAGCCGGAGTTAAAATAGTAATATTCCTCATCAAAAACAAAGACCAGAATATATTGAAAAGTGCAGCCATTCCAGCAACGCCCTTACACAATCCATTGTTCAGCCTCATAATACAATATTAAATTTAATTTTATCGATTTAGTACTTCCGACAGTAAGTTTTAGGTAAATAAGTTAAACTGTCCAGATGTAAATGAAATTAAAACAACTAAACACAACATTTTTGTCCATCTTTCCTTGTGCTGATACATCACTTTAAGTTCGTTTAATCTCACGTATGACCGTAAATTTAATTTTGTAGTTATTATCTTAAGCTCTAACTTAACTTCCAACAATCATATTAGGTGTATATTACAAGTTAATAAATTTTGCTTTGAAGGATTTTTAGACTTGGATATTGGCATTATCGTCGGTAATTTTCTTGAATATTATTGAATACAGAAAGGATTTTAATTGTGGTTTCGTAAAATATATTTAAATCCACTTGTAGAGTACATGCTCCAGAAAAAATAATCTCCCCAGCCCTGGGAAGACTCTGTTGGCTCTTAAAATAAACAGGAATCTCACCATTTCGGTTTAAAAATATTTCAGTCTTGTAGATTATAGACCTTTCATTTGTATGCATTGCAAACAAAATATAGTATTCCAGCGTTACATCATTATCAAACAGTGCATGTGCCTGCATGAAAATGAAAATCCCTACAAAAAATCTGACAAATTTATTTTTTTAATTTATTTTTCATATTTACATATCAGGATACCAACGAGATCTCCCGTGATTCAAAAATACATAACAGGAATTAATGAAAAAATTAGCAATTATAAATACAAAGCCCGATTCATATGCAAAGTCCAATCTAAATTGTTGATATTCTTTAGTTCTTGACCGATTTTAGTGTAGTGTACTAATGACCAAGTTAAACATTATTAAAGTTATTTCTCCTGAAGTGGACTCTCTTGAGCTGGATTCTCCTGGAGTGGATTCTCTTGCGGTGGATTCTCTTCAGATATGTCCTCTTTTACTGGTTCTTCAGCAGTATTGTCTGGCTGTTGATGCTCTTCTGGTGCTTCATCTCTTTCTGCTCGACTCGGACTTTCAGATTCTCTTAAGATAGTGCTACCAAATTCATGCAAAACTTCTACTATCGGCTCCACATTTGCTTCAGTTTCAAACTTGTGGGTGCCGCGATCTACCACGACATTTTTAGCTTCGCTGGGGACTGAAAACTTGTGGCTTAGAGTCTCCACCTCTGGTTTAGACAGTTTTGAATAATTTTGGTCATGGCGATCCTGAACGGCCATGCTACCTAAACTGTTTGCATTAGCATGCTGAATAGTCGAAGCGAGCGATTGCCTGTTTATGCTACGTTTCGAAGACCTGGTGCCTGACCTATTACTCGGCCTTGCAAATGGCTTGTCAACACTTGACAAATCACTGCCGCACTCAGAAGCGACAGTAGATCCACCAGTTTGAGTATACCGATTCGTTGAATGAACACGTTGCTTGCACACAAACTCTAAAGCGTCATCGAATTCGTTGTTCACCAACTTAAGGCCAAGAATGTCGACTTTTGGGCGTCCGGTTTCTGATCGACGACATATTCCTCTGAGGACTATTTGGACTTTTGCATCTCCTTCATTCAAACTGGTTGAGTAGTAATCGCCTGCTATACTATTTGGAGGTGTTGAAAAGTCCTAGAAGCACAAATGATTTTCAGATTTATAAGTTGAAAATACCGAGCCAAAAGATAAAGTTGATGTAAAATTTAGATCACGAAACAGTCGTTATAATAATCGTGGAACGCTTTTCGCCAGTTGATTGCAAATTTTCGCAACCACTTCTTGTTCTTGGATCGTAGTTCGTCCCGAACAGTTTGTTCTGAAGAAAATAATGTAGACATGAAATCACAACAGTATTGCTGACAAGACATTTTTGGCGATTCGCAGGCGTGTTCAAGAAGTTTGGATTTATCAGTCCACTTTGTGAAAAATTTTGCAGAGGGATCTCGTTCTAAATGCTTACCAGATCCGATTAATGCAAGAATTAAAGCCATATGACTATCAGATACATGACATGCTCGGAAAATGGGCCGAAAATCAACTGAAAGATTACCCTCTGTTACACGGTAAAATTTTGCTCAGCGACGAAGCTCATTTTTGTCTCAATGGTCATATCAATAAGCAATATTGCTATATGTGGGCCGAAAACAAGACCCAGTTAAGTCATGAAGACACCGCTGCATTCACAAACATGCACTGTATGGTGCACACTGTATGCTGCTGGCACTTCTTCAAAGGTGAACACGACCAGCGCGTAGCTGTCAATCGTGATTGGTACATAGCGATGACAAACCAGTTTTTGTTTCCGAAATTAATGGAATAGATATAACAAAAATCTGGCTTCAACAAAACGGTGCTACGTGCCACACAGCGTCCGCAACCATCGACATATTGAAGAAATACGGAATTTGAATTATCTCGAGAAATGGTCCTGTCAATCTACCGCTTTCGAATCCAACATAACTTGCGTCAATGACTAGAAGCGCCCCAGTTGCTTCAAAAAGTGGTCGAATATTCGATGTCCAGAATTGGCTTCTTGAGAGGTAGTTGCGGCGGTCAATTGCAAAAGATCATCTTCATAAAGTAAACGTAAATAGGAACGTTTTGAAATAAAAAATTAAGGTGGCTTGCCTGATAATTTTTAGTCAAATTAAGTCTGAAAACAACACCCTCCAAAAAAGAACCCTTATATGATTTTTGTAGAAATTTAACTCTCATAGTAATTTTCTTTGAGAATCAGCTAACAACATAATCTGTATTCATCGTGTAATTGGGGATTTCCTCCAACTACTTTGAAGGGTGATAATTAAATAATTTGTTTATAAACTAAGAGGCTTATACTCTGTAAAAGAAGTTCTGTATTCAAATTGACACAATTTTAGTTTCTTAACAAAATCGCATCGAAAGCCGATTGCAACACAAACAAACCATTTCATACAAACCTTTTTAGTCCGTTGGTAGCTCATATCTTTAGTTGATCCGTTCTTCCTTCTTCTACCTTCACCACCACAGTCACATCTACTTGGACTCGAGTCCACAGTGTCTCTATTGTGACTTCTTGCTCTGTGTGAGCCTCGCTGAGGTGTTCCGTTATCTAGCGTGTGAGTGTCAAATTTTTCCGTACCAAATGAGTCATGTTGTCCACTGCGAATTACTTTCATGATCATATCACGCGTCAGCTTCATTAAAGCTCGAGGAAGAGGGTCATCAAGATCGGCATCACCTTGTTGCCCACAAGGACCAAATGACCTTACAGCGTCGACTTCTTGCTTCATACGTTGCGTATTATAGAAGAGTTCGTTGTTTTCTTTGAGAAGAATGCTTCGACCTTTTGAATCACGGTAAGAAACTGGGGATTTCTTCAAGCAACCACAACACGAACATATCACTTGCTCATTAGGCATGCCCTCAATTGCGTTCGATTGGTTATTATTGTTGGGATAGTTTGTCTTAGCAGAGCAGTGATAGCAATTCTGTTGGTTAATTCTGTCGCACTGATTGTTTTCCAGCGGAGATTGTTTGACTGCAATTCTATTCATGTAGCCTTTGTAAGCTTCATCAATCCGCTTTGCAGCCAGTTCCAACTCAGACTTGGAAGCTCCGGCCTTTGCATATGCAGCGATGGTTCGCTGCGCTGCTGTTTGCCAATCGTCTTCTGAGCAATAGCCAGCATCGTATTTTCTAAGGCTCTGTTTATGGTAAAATGCCCTGAACGCACATTTTGCCACCGAAGCTGCGAGTTTTGCTTCTTCGTCAGACATTGAGCATTCCTTCTTCAAGCTATCTAATAAATCGTCTCTTCGCAAGTGTCTCGTTTTGCATGACACATTACCAGGTCGATCCTGGAGCTTCTCGTCGAAATGAAGAAACGCATGCGTGATACGAGAGACCGCTTGAGTTGCCCTTGTATCATCGAGGCCGCATATGGTTAGGATCCTGGCTATTGTGGAAGATATATCTAAAATATTGTCGAGTAGCTTCAACGAAGGCTTTGGCTTTGCTTGGTTCAGTGCATTGGATGGACAATTCACAGCCCTTCCAGATCCAACTCCAGTTCTTGCTTTGGTTCCTTGTTTAGTGCAAGTGTTACGATAGTTTGCACACATTCTTAATAAAGTTTCAGTTAAAAGTATCACTAAATATTGAACAGTAAATTTGTACTCCTAGTAAAAAACACAATTGTGAGAATACAGGAAATTTTGATGACGGTTGACAAATTTGGTTGGATTTGATAGGTTCCTGCGTTAGAAAAAGTTGTATTGAATGAAGAATCATGTAAAGTCAACATGTTTTAAATATCGTGTATACAGAAAACCCAACCTTTTAAAGACGTCGGCCTTAAATATATAAGCATATAAATAGACATGCATGATTGTGATTTGATGTGAATGAAGAATAAACTGACGTTTATTACGCTAAAAAATGTCACCTCATCAATAATGCTCGTAAATATAATTGCTGAAAGAGGTATTTTATTTTTTACTACATAATTTGGAAAAAAATTTTATGCAATTATTTCAGGGAATTTAATAATAATTCATGAGCAAAGATGGAAGCCTAAGCTAAATACGTGTGCACTTAAACCGTGCTCGTCAGTCAAAAAAACGAATATATGCACGAATAATGAACTATGATTTGAATAATTAGTCTCTCAGACAGCGTCCAACCGGCGTAAGAAGAAGAAAATAGTAATTCTAACTAGCATTATTTGTTAATACAATACCCACAAATTTTGGCTGATTGTGTTATTAAAATACATCGGTAGAATTCGGACTTAAAAAAATTAAATTCCTGGAAGCTCAATTCAAAGAAATGCTGAGTTTAAGGAAAACAACGGAAAGGCATATTTTAGACTTTATAGTTAAAAAGTGATTTAAACTAGAAGGCTTGTCTCCAATTAATTGTCCGATTTAGTCTTTTCAGCTGTATAAATGCATTGGTTTTCGATTAAAACAAATTATATAAGTTTAACAATGCGTAAATTATAATTGTGCGTATGAAAGCTAAGTAATTTTTGCTTCTTTTGGTTGCCTAGAAGCCAACTGTATTTCTTTTGGAAGTCTTCTTAATACTTTCAAGAAAACTTCTAAATCTTGACTTGCATCAAGGATAAGGATACCGTCGGCGTAATAATATACTTCGAATACAACCGAAGATTCTTTGGTTTTTGTACATGTAGTAAATAGATTACTTGTAAAGGTCATTTAATTGTGATCATGGTTCCCTTCTTGTCTATAAATCAGCATAGACAACGTATATCGTCTCTAAAGCTTATATTTAGCTTGAAAAGTAAATCATGTCGATGGATATAAGTCGGAGATGTTAAAATTTGTCACAACTAGCGTAAATACAAGTTAATGATTTCCAACTGCAAGTGGTCACCTCAGTCAAGTATGCACTGTGTGCTGGTGTCTGATGAGAATCAGTGCATACTTTCGAAACCACTTTGTCAAATAAAAATGTTCAAAGTAAATAAAATTTTTTCAATTTTAATCATCCCGCAAAAAACAATTCCAATTTGATTCGGCTTCGGAGGATTATTCCGCCAAATGAGCGAGTTTCCCGTATCAATATTCTCTGCTTTGATAAGCTTTAGAGACGATATACGTTGTATATGCTGATTTATAGACAACAATTAAATGACCTCTCTCATTTCAAACTGTAGCTGATCGAAGCTGGCTTAACTCAAGCCAAGGGCCAAACTTAATCGAAAATATTCGAAAATTCTCAGTATCAACTGTCCAAAAAAAACTTTCCCATTTGGTATTGAAACTAATACCAGACTATTAAAGTTCATAATTGATAAGATTCGATCCAAACATATGTCATCCGAAATAGGTAGAACGTATAATAAATCCAATAAAATTTAATACCCTCGAATATATTGTTGAAATCAATGAAATATTATCCTTTCACTTTTTCATAAATTAGACTCTACTATAAACAGATGTCAATTTCTTGGCAACTGAGTCCCGAAAGGCGCTGGAGTGCTACGACTAAGATCATAAATAGTGTTGCTATACTTTCCTTCCTATCGTTGTCAACTTTTTTTTTCAGAGAATTCATTGCAAAAAAATAAATAGTGAAAAAATTTGAAGTTTATACAAAAAAACTCATGTGCTGATCAAATCTACCCACACTGGGCGCTGTTTGGCTGTGCTTCTTTAAAATAGTTTTTCTCCATTTTAGTTTTGCTTTCAATTTGTTTTTCGGTTCCGCAATTCAACTTGCATTTTAATTCAGTGAATCCAGACTTTCAAGATCACTTTTGTTGCCGATAAATGCAATAATTTATTATTACTTATTTCATGATTTTATACACAAAATTTATCTCGACTTATTTTATGAAATTTTTACTAAAAAAATAGGAATAGATACGCAAAGCAAATAAACATCAATAATTTGATGACATGACACAATTTTAAATTATCATACACTGAAGCTTATCTTTTTTCCACTGTTTCATTGTAAAAATTTGTCTCTGTAATTTTATTCGTAGTATTATTTTCCACAGGACATTTTCCTTAAGAATCCTACAAAAAATATTGGAGTTCATTGCTTTGTTTCGGCTCCAGTTCAATATTTTGTCTCATTTTTTTTCATTTGTTTTTAAATATAACTACAATTAAACTTATAGTATGAAAAATGCCACTCAACCACTTTTGAATCCATCGCTTCCCTACCCATTTTCACTTTCGTGATTGACGATAACAGTTCTGATTCCATACGAGTTTTGTCTCAGTTACACCTTTACACCATATTGCCTGAACTTTTCGAATTCAACTTGTTCCGGATTCAAGTAGCTAGATACTCATAAGTACCTATATTCGATAACCTAACTCCATTTTCCCCCAAAGCCACACGGAAAGATGTGTGGATGCACATCTGTCGGATGCAGTTTCCTATTCACGTCGATTCTGCCACAATTAATATTTTATTACCGATTCTTTGGGAATTTCTCCGGAGTTTGGATCGGAAATAGGTGTGAAATGGCAAAGTGCTTTCACCCATGATTTTCCAACTGCCATAAAGTTTTCAAGGAATAGCGTGGCATGTTTCAAATTGATTTCTCCGGGAATTGGTTTAAGCGATGTGCAATTGTGGGTGATACATGGAATCTAGAAGGTTGTCAGAATAATTGATATGAATGTTGGAATTATTCACCGAACACCTGTTGAGGTATGATAATATTATTTGAGAAATGACATCAATGAAGTCGAAATGTATTGATTACGGATACAGAATAGAATATGGATATCTGAGGAACATTTGAAATTATGCGGATTATATTTAGTGTATTAAAAAACTTATTTATGAAGTATTTCTTTACATGGCAAGATTGGTACATAATTATATTTCCTTCTGTTAGTCTGAATAAGCCTGTTGACTCGAGTTGACTTGTCTTGTTTTTATTATCGAGCTTGTGCCAAGTCTCTGACATTTGTTATATAAACTTATAGCACATGGCGCATCCGCATTTAAGATACATTTTATAATTGCGGTTGAACTTCCTTTTTTAGAGCATAGCTGGCATTAAAAAAAACCAAGCCAATGTTTCGAATTATCATTTCATAGCCTCGGTTCGTAAAAATGTGTTCCAAACGAAATTGAAAAGAACGGTTGCAGGCGTGCAATTATTGCTGGCTGAATTTTTGCTCTAGGCAAATAATATTTTGCCGCCCTATACTTTTTTTCATGTATCCATTCCATATCCATATATTAAAGTCGCATTCTCTTAAGGGGTTCTATGCAACCAGGATGCTAAAAAAATGATTAGCACATTTTCATAGCATGCATATATTTCGTGAAGTTACAAACATATTTGTTAAAACGTCTCAAAATGATGCAGAGGATGTAGAACGATCGAGCACACAAAAGAGAAGAATGGTCCTCAGACAACACTTAATCTAGACCACTAAAGGTGTAGGGTCGCATCTGAATATTACCACCAGACGGAAGAACGGCGCCACCAGCGGAAAAGTGAAAATGAAGAGCCAGTCGACACGACACGACGAGTCCGAAAGGTAGCACGCCGCCGCGAACGAGAATTATTTTGAAACGTGTTTTGAATGTGTAATATATGTTAATAAATGGTAGAATTAGAAATGATAATTGCGTATTATTAACAATTGGTGACCCCGACCAAAAGAACATTCCTTTGTGCTAGTGAGTTTTGTGAAAAAAATATACATTTTCTGTGCTGAACTAGTGACGCCATTTTCCGGTCAAAACGACGCCGACGTCGAAAAACATTTAAACTTTGAGAACTTTTGATTAGTGAACAATGAGTGAACAAGAACGAGCATCGTCTCCAGATGCAAGTCCACTTGATTCAACTGTAATCGGCATGGCCGCAAACAAAGACGCGTACGAGGATAAAGGCGCGAAGCCGAAAACGCCATATTCTCCAGCCGTGCCACCTCGTCAGCAGACAATCGAATCCATCGAAAATGTCAAATTACCGGCATTTTGGAAGCGGAGACCAAAGCTGTGGTTTCAAAACATTGAATCACAGTTCCTGGCAGCAAGGATAACGACGGACTCACGGAAATTCCATTGCGTCATCTCCGCTCTCGACATCGATATGATGGAGGAAATCGAAGATTTTTTGGATGAGCCGCCAAAAACGGAAAAATATGCCGCTTTAAAGCAACTTTTGTTGACAAATTATAGCGATTCGCCGGAAAACAGGTTGCTCAAAGCTCTGTCCGAATTAGAGCTGGATGATGCAAAACCCTCACAACTATGGCGCCGAATGAAAAGCCTAGTGGGCGATCAGGTGAGTGAAGAATCACTTAAAAATTTCTGGCTGAAGAAGCTACCAGTGCGTGTACGTGAGGTGCTTACCGTGGTAATGGACGTGAAAGTCAACAAAATGGTTGAAATCGCGGACAAACTTATGCGCGAGCAATCTAACACTAGACTTGCTGAGCTTCACGCGGTTGAATCGATCCCGCGGGCAAACTTAACTTTAGAAGAAAAGTTCGACCAACTTCTCCAAGAGTTCGGAAAGCTCAAAAGCCATTTCAATCGGGAACAGAATAGATCTGTAAGGCCCAGAAGTAAGTCACGTGATAGATCGTCATCAAGACAGCGTAGAACCAAAGACAGTGGCCGATTATGTTATTATCACTACAAATTCGGTGAAAAGGCGAAGAATTGCCGCGCGCCATGTAATTTTGTAAAAAATTCGGAAAACTAAATCCCTCGTCGTCGGCATGTACGATCGGCGGCGACGAGGTAACGATCAACCGATTGATAATTCGCGACCGCAGCAGTGGAAAGATGTTTTTGATTGACACTGGCGCGGACGTTTCCGTCATTCCTCGGCGCTGCGTGAAAGATAGCCTAACAAATTCAGACAGCAAACTTTTTGCAGCGAACGGTTCCGCTATCGAAACTTTCGGTGAAAAAGTTATGAACATTGATTTGGGACTCCGTCGCAATTTTCAATGGAAATTTATCATCGCGAACGTTCCACGACCGATCTTAGGGGCAGACTTTTTACGGAAATTCGGACTG
The DNA here is from genome assembly GCA_963978885.1 of Nemotelus pantherinus. NCBI lineage: Eukaryota > Metazoa > Arthropoda > Insecta > Diptera > Stratiomyidae > Nemotelus > Nemotelus pantherinus. The sequence goes on from OZ022266.1 coordinate 10,354,646, forward strand.
ATCGTGGACATACGCAACAAGAAGTTGATCGACGGCATCACTCAGCTGTGTACAATAGCGAACGACTCCGTCAAATCAAATAATAGAATACTGACGATAAGTCCAAACGATCGCTATCATAGAATATTGGCTGAATTTCCGGAGCTAACAGCAGCATCGTACGCACCAAAAACTGCGAAACATCATGTCGTCCATCACATAATTACAAAAGGACCACCGATTGCTGAACGCCCACGAAGATTGCCGCCAGATAAATATCAAGCCGCCAAATCTGAGTTTGAATTTATGCTGCAGCAAGGAATATGCCGTCCTTCCAGCAGCCCGTGGGCAAGTCCGCTGCTGATGAAACAGAAAAAGACCCTGGATTGGCGTCCGTGCGGGGACTATCGACGACTCAACGCCGTTACATTGCCGGATCGGTACTCTATACCGCACATCCACGACATCACGCAGCACCTGCATGGGACTTCTGTTTTCTCGATGCTCGACTTGGCAAGAGCATACCACCAAGTTCCCGTGGCAGAAGAAGACGTACCGAAGACAGCTGTCGTGACACCGTTCGGGTTGTTCGAGTTTCCAGTAATGACTTTCGGACTTCGAAATGCTGCGCAAACGTTCCAGCGACTCGTGGATTCAGCATTGCGGGGCATCGACTTCGCTTTCGCGTACTTAGACGATATACTGATAGCGTCATCGTCTGAATCGCAGCACGAAGAACACTTGAAAGCAGTTTTTAAGCGACTCAATCAGCATGGTTTGCGAATAAATGTAGCAAAATGCGTTTTCGCTACGGATAAGATTGACTATCTCGGGCACAAAATTTCAAGTCATGGAATCGAGCCACTTCCGGAGAAAGTAAAAGCCATTCTTGAGTACCCAGCACCAACAACAATTTGCGAGCTTCGAAGATACTTAGGTATTATCAACTTTTACCGTAGATTTTACCACAACGCCGCAAACGTGCTCACACCATTAAATGCCCAGTTGACAGATAGTCGAAAAAATGATAAACGCAAGGTTGTCTGGGATCAAAACACCGAAAAAGCATTTGAGGCAAGCAAGAAAATGGTCGCGCAAGCAAGCTTACTGGTACACCCAAAAAGCGAATTACCACTCGCCATTACGTCCGATGCATCAGATACCGCTGCCGGAGCTGTTCTTGAGCAATATGAAGACAACGACTGGAAGCCTCTTGCGTTCTTTTCAAAACGATTCAGCTCCACACAAATGCGATATAGCACGTACGACCGCGAACTGCTAGCAGCATACATGGCAGTGAAATTTTTCCGATACATGATCGAAGGTAGGAAGTTCGTCATACGTACCGACCACAAGCCGCTCATATTTGCCTTCAAGCAAAAAGCGGATAAGGCATCACCACGACAATGCAGACAGCTACAATATATTTCGGAATTCACCACAGAATTCGTGCACGTAGCCGGACAAGATAATACGGTAGCTGACGCATTATCGCGGGTAAACGCAATAACGATGCCCACATCAATCAGCACGGACGATATTGCAGAGGCCCAAGAACACGATGAAGAGCTAAAACAGCTAATATCTGGAAACTCAGCGCTTCGTGTAAAACAGATGAAAGTCGCAAACGGCAAACTTTTATTTTGCGACACATCTACAGCCAACATAAGGATATATGTGCCAAAAGTACTACGTCGAAGGGTTTTCGACATGATACATAAGGCATCGCACCCATCAGGAAAAGCCACCAGTAAGCAGTTGCGAGCGAAGTATATCTGGCCGTGCATGGATAAAGACGTCACAGCGTGGGCTAGAAGCTGTTTACAATGCCAACGATCTAAGATCCACAGATACGTGCATAATGCTCCACAAAGTTTCGAATATTGTGATCGTTTCGATCATATCCATTTGGACATTGTCGGACCACTACCAGCATCGAACAACTTCCAATACATTCTAACGATGATTGATCGCCGTACAAGATGGCCAGAAGCTATTCCTGTCGAAAACATTTCGGCAGACACTATCGCCACAGCGTTTTATTCAACATGGATTTCTCGGTTCGGCTCACCCAAGCAAATTACAACCGACCAAGGATCCCAGTTTGAATCAACACTCTTTCGCGCGTTAACGAAATTAACAGGATGCGAAAAGAAACGAACGACGGCATATCATCCAAAATCGAATGGAATGATTGAAAGATGGCACCGATCGCTAAAGGCTGCAATCATGTGCCACGATACGAAAAGATGGACCGAAGTTCTACCAACAGTTTTGCTAGGTCTACGAACAGCGTACAAAACCGACATGAAATGCTCCGCAGCTGAACTCGTTTACGGAAAAACCCTAAGGCTACCTGGGGAATTTTTCATCGAGGAAGAATTTCATCCTGATTCCGAATTTTTCTTGGAAAAATTCCGGGAAGATATGAAAAATATTCGAGCGACGCCCGCATCTCATCACCGAGACGATAAAATTTTCGTTTTCAAAAATTTGTACGAATGTTCGCATGTGTTCATCAAAGAAGGCGGTACGAAGAAATCTCTACAGCAGCCGTACAACGGGCCATATGAGGTAATTAGCCGGCCGTCTGAAACAGTTTTTGTTGTGAAAATAAACAACAAACCGACTCGGGTATCAACAGAGAGGCTAAAACCAGCCTTTACGAGCAAAGAAGATGAATCGTTAGACAATACCGTACATCGAGCAAGTAACCTACCTGGACCTCCTCAATTAACAGTCGAACCCAAGTTAAAAACATATTCAGGTCCGAAAGGAAAGCGAATTAGCTTCAACTATTCCGCAACATTATAGTGAATGTTACTAAGAGGGGGGTAGTGTAGGGTCGCATCTGAATATTACCACCAGACGGAAGAACGGCGCCACCAGCGGAAAAGTGAAAATGAAGAGCCAGTCGACACGACACGACGAGTCCGAAAGGTAGCACGCCGCCGCGAACGAGAATTATTTTGAAACGTGTTTTGAATGTGTAATATATGTTAATAAATGGTAGAATTAGAAATGATAATTGCGTATTATTAACAAAGGCTACCGAAGGAACGAAGGGTTTATTATATTGTTCTGGAGCGGACGACTTGGTGTATATTGAAAAAAAAAATTGTTACTATATTTAAAGTGCTTTTGAACCTTTGAACGCTTTTTTCCCTAAACTTTTTTCCTTGAGGCAGCGAATGAAATCTTGTATGAAAATTTCGCATAAAACTGAAGTCAGTGGTAAACTGAAGGTTGTATTTAATTTAAAATTTTCAAAACTAAAACTTATTTACGCTGAATTTCTTCCAAAAAATCCCCCATGAATATAATTCCCCGAAATTCGCCCAAGCTGAAACGCCCCAATCTGGCAGCCCTGGATCTCCTTAGCATTGAAATTTCTCAGTAAAATTGCTACAAAAAGTTAAAAAGTGACCACTAACATTTGCCATTCTTTCTTTTTTCAAATACCAAAAGTGCGGCCAGGCAAATTGGCAAATATTATTTTTCTTTGATTATTCTTATGCAAAAAATTTTTGGTTGAAAAATTTAATACACGAAGCTACCAAGATTTATATGTATGGATGTATGTATGTATGTATATGCTAAGCCATTTGAATTCGATACAAGAACGAGTCTTTTCTTGTTGCAATCACCAAACAAAACGCAAATTGAATACGAGCAGGAATAACCTCAACAATAACCAGAATTGATACGCTTTCAGCGCCGTGCATCCCAGTTACGTCACACACTGTGGCCTTACCATCAGACCACTGAATTTTACTAATAAATATTTGCTCTTAATTAAAATAACTGTACCTGCATACTAAATTAATTAATTTTGAAATGTCAGTTGCGATACTACGATGGAATTGTCTTGTCGCCTGTTGTGGCGTCTGAGGTCTTCGCGTAATATCTATGGATGTTGTTCTCATTCACATAATAACGAGGACAAGCCATATTTAGCACGATTTTCACGAGACATGTGTTAATTTTCAGCTACCGCTAGCAAGCATCATGTAAATAATAACGCCAGTCAGTTTCTCGGCGATTCCCTCAATTTTCTGTATGATGGAAATTCTGGTGACGGATTATTATGAATTTGAATTAGGAATTTGCGTTGCTGATTTTATTTGTAGGCGTATTTGCATATGGTTTTCGGTTGACTAGAATGAAAGGAGTGGAGTTATGTATGTTATTGTAGGTCGAAAGCCCAAATATTATTGTCAGCTTTGATACGCTCAGATCAATTTATTTAAATTTTGTTAATTTATCAAATTAAATTTGCGTGGAAATATTGACTACCATTGATTGGAATTAAACGAATGGCAAATAAAAAACCTTTAACTCTAAAAAATGACATTTCAAGATTTTACCAGTTCAAAAATATGTTCGTAAAATTAAATAATAATGAGATGTCAATTATAAAGCCTAGTATTAAGGGAAAATATCAAAGCTGACTTTCGATCAATTGGAAGTCTGGTGGACAATGAACAAACTGGTAAATGATTTCAAGGTTCAACAAGAAGCAAAAAACTATGGATGTTTAAACAAAATACGTACATTTTTTTAAAATCAGCAAATTTTAAATTCAAACTGCATTTTCATAATTTTCATAATTGCAAACTCTGGACCAAGAAAAAGGTATTACGTTTAGAAAATAAGATCATCACGGTCATCAGAAAGCGTACTACATACATATATTCAAAACAATGTTGTTGTGGTCAGGCGGGAAAGCACCAGAGCCAGCCGTCACTCCAACCGACAATACGGAGGGTAGTGGAGCCGACATGGAGGCAATACCAGGTCCCAGCGGCTCCCAACCAACCGAGAAAAGGGAATGAGGTGTCTACATATGAACCTGCATCATGCCAAAGCTGCCTCGGCGGAAGTAAGCAGCTGGTTTGCCCCGGGCACCTATAAAATGGGGCTAATACAAGAGCCCATGGCCTGAATACAAAAAACAGTAAGTTAGTCTGAACCGCAGGGAAAGAAAATCCGCGGGCAACGGTAGTAATTAACAAAAACATTAACTTTCTTCTAATCCCAGAATACACCAATAGTGACACAGTGGCGAGAGGTCCACATCGAAGGCGGAATAATAGAGGCGGTATTTGCCTCAGCCTACTTCCCAGGGGATGAGGATCAGGTCCCAAGCAACAATATCAAGGGACTCCTAAACCACTGCAGAAGGAACAACAAAATGCTGATTTTTGGGTGGGATGCCAAAGCCTGTAGTGGCGTCAACAGTAGAGGTGAGTTACTCTTAGACTTCTTCTTGAACAGCAATTTGTCTATAGCGAATATGGGCAAGACGCCAACGTTCCTGACAGCTAACCTCTAACAAGAGGTACTAGACTTTACGTTGATGTCAAACAGTATAGTGCATTAAGTGCAGAAGTGGAATGTCCTAAAAGGAGTTTTGTTTTCTCATCACAGGCATATAAGCTTCGAACAAGGAAAGATATCGTAATAGGGGTAAAGTACAGGCAACCAAAATGTACGGACTGGAAAGGCTATCAAAATGGTCCTAGAGCGGGACCTCATGGCCTGCACCCGAATTTCACTACGAAGATGGAATTGGAGGACACAGTGAACAAGGTAACCAGAATAATCCTCGAGTCATACCCTATAACTGCCTTGAGAAAAGGCTGCAAAATCAGGAGTAGCGATGAGGCTGAGGAAGAAGAGGAAGCCTCTGATCGGATACCTCACTCACTCTGATTAAATAAATCATCTGAGCAATAAACTCCTTCAAACCCTTTCAATCGCCAGGGCCAGACGGAATCTACCCAGCTTTGCTTTAAAGAGCGACGGGGCAATTAAAAACCATTCTTCAAAAAGTACTGAAATAGGCGAGTAAAATATTAAGGACTCGAGGTGTGTTTGAAGCTGGGAGAGGTGAGAATAAGGTCGGACCCTAGGAGAGGATGCCCACAAGGTGGAGTATTACTCCCCTTGCTTTGGTCTTTACTCGTGACCCTCAATAGAAAGGGCTTAACTGCTTTCGGCTATGCGGACGACATCACGGCTCACACATGGATACATTGAGATCGACAATGCTAAAAGCCTTAAATGAAACAACTTAATGGTGCAAATAATAGGGTTTATCTGTTAATATTCTGCAAACTAACATATAACCACTTACCAAAAAAAGAAAAATTGAAATTGGAGCCCTAAATATTAAGGGCACAGTCATATGTCTCCAGGAAGATGTAAAATATCTATTAACCCACCTAGATAGGAAGCTCAACAGGGACAATTATCTAAACAAAACGACACTGAAGGCCATTAAGACATCCTATAAGACATAACGCAGAGGAGGCACAATATACCTAGGAAGTCGTAGTGCTGGGGCCCTTCTGGACCCACTCCAGGCTATCAATCAATCAATTTGACGTTATTTTGGGTGAAAACGAGTGACATCGAGACGTCACTTTTGAGTCTTCTTCTTGTTTTGGAAGATTTTACCCGAAATCTGTTCCCTAATATTTCGGGTTTTCGGCAAATACTCCTCCACCACCGCAGTTAATTTTTACTCGAAAGTTTTTGTTATATTTAATTAGAGAACAGATCTCATATTTAATGTAAAATCTAATGTAGAAGTCCATAAGCTCGATGAAATAAATGCTTTCCATATTTAAAGCCAAAAGCTCTTGCAACATTGGACGTCGCAATAGATATTGTTTGGTGCAAAGACGCTAGAAGACTTCCACAGATACAATAACACCATCCTGCAATAAATTATGTGGTTGAATAAGTAAAAGGAGTTACCATTTAGGCAAAGCAAAACTTGATACTCCATTGATATTCTGAATTAAATCAGACGTTCGAATAGACATCCTAAATTAATACTCCTATAATTTTGGGTATCAGACCACTTTGTTTTATCACTATCTAGCACCTTCCTCTATGCAAGACATATTATACAATCCGTTCCTACTCAAACCGCATTAACTTCTCAGCTAAGTCAGATCCGAAATTAGCTCGGCAGATCCTTTCTAGGTTTTTATGGTCGTCACCCGAATCGTAGAATCTGTGAATTCGTGTCGTGGAAACTCATCGTTATACGGCTTGGGTTATGTTAGATGGTGTTTTCGGTTCTGTTAAGATTACCTAATATAAATGGTGCGGTCAGCATTAACTAATGAAGTGGTACGACGCAGAAGCTGCTATCGAGTATGGAGGCTGCGAATAATGAAAACAAATTAATGTCTGGGGATATTTGTAGGTGAATTGAAACAAATTTCGAGGAAAGTAGAATACGGTGCAATTAGTTGTGTATTCGATCATAATTAATTGTGCCGGAATGCAAATGGTTAGATGTTGGGCTAGCTGTTTTGAGGTAATGATATGGTTGCGCAAATTGTTGGCAGAAAAATAAAAACTGACTGTTTAATTGATTTTCTCTAGTTCCCATTTGACAACCACGAATTGTTATAATTGGTTTCGAGCAAATTTTTGATGAGCTTCTGTTTCATTCTAAAATGCACCGTTGTTTTTTTTCCAAAATTTTTCAGCTGAAGGTAAGTCAGTAGTTTAAAATTTAACTGCTTATGACAATTTCACACAGAAAACGGCACCAATCGAAAAGACAATATCTAATTAGTACAACGAAAATTATTCAAAAGTTTCAAAGATAAATCCCAACCACAACCCTTTCTATCACCTTCAAGATACACTAACTAGTTTCACGACTCCAAACAATCACTTTGATCATTAACGTTAAGAATCACTAAACCAACTAATGTCCCGATTTCTTCCACTTCAGGTTCACTACCTTACCGCAACCTGGCGCTTTCTCATTTGCGCTATTACAAACTATGCACTTTAATATATTTTTTTAAGTTTGCAGTTTCCTGCTCTCTGACCTGTTTTAAAATGTTGCAATGCAGTCAAGACATTATTTTCATTATAACTAATTGCTGAGGTTTTCGTGTTAACGAGCGCTTGTTGCAAATCATGGAACATTGTCTACGCCGTTCGTGGCGGTGAAAAATGTCGCGGTAAAAGTGTGCGCGTTTTACGCTTTACCAACTTTCCCAACTTCAAGGATTCTGATCATAATATTAAATTTGATAAGTTGCATCGAGAAACTTTCGTGATTGCTGAGGAAAGTCAGCGAACTATGAAAATCTACGAAAGTGGAATGAATTGTGAGTAAATAAAATGAAGACGGTAAGTGATTAAGTGTTTGGTTTGTTTGAATTAAAGTTGAGTGTAATTACTTTTAGGATATAGAAAAGCAGAAGATGAGCTATATGAAGCTTTGTGAACGTGAATGTAGAATTAATTGTTGTAAAAAATGGTATTAAATGAAAAATGACAGCGGGGTGCGGTGGTACATGATCATTTGGTTTTCGGGCTCAAATATTTCTACACTGGATTTTACTTTCCACTACATTGAACTTTATGCATTCAAAAGTCCCAGTCCGTACAGGTCTTTTTTTAAACAGCTTCTAAAATAAGTGAAATACCCCGGAAGAGTGTTTGCAGAATTCTTCGCTTAGATCTCAAATTTCATCTATACAAGCTACAGATAGTGCAAATTACTGGACAAACACTAATTCTAATGAAGCTCATAAGCGCACTTTACACGCTAAAAAGGTGACAGTAAGGTAGGCCCTTCATTACCTGGAATCATCGGAGCTTATTTTTTTGAAAAGCAACAGGCAATCACATTAACTGTTAATATGGATCGTTACGTGGAGATGCTGCAAACTTTCGTTACACCTGAATTAGGAAACTTTCCACACACTCAAGAAACCTAGTTTCAACCAACAGGATGGAGCAACAGGACACACGACACGGCAATCAATGGAAACTGTGCGACAATTGTTCGGTAACCGTGTGATCTCAAGATTTGGTAAGGTCCCTGGCTCAACTTACACCTTTCCACTATCCAATTAACTTTACTTATCTATCAGCTTTAAATATTAATTCTGCTACATGTCCAACAGAAAGTCAATATACTCATACGGAGTAATTTCAGTTGCTAATAAAAGAGAACCGTCATCGTACCCGACACATAACATCCTTGAGGTAGGTCAGTGCTCGGGTTTCAACAGAAAATCATAGTATACTTATTCACTTGGTAATGAATGAAGAATCAATCCCTTTGCGGTCGCTGGCTTACGAATAGTTTGAGTTAATCCGTTAATAGTCGAATACAGCTTCGGAGCTGGTCACTTTCTTGCGAATGTCAATGATAATCTAGATGTATTTGAAATTTGTATTTGAAATTTTTTGAAATTGATACGTCGAACGTTGATATGTAGCATACTACAGACTTTCAGTTTGTAATGAATTTCAAAAAAAGATGTTAAACGCACAAAAAAGATTGCTCAAAGATATCAAGCTGTGTCTCAAATGTAAAACTGATCTGCATATTCTACAAACTGAAAACTTCTCTAAGCCGATTCATAAATTGCTATATTGAATTTTCTATGATTCAATTAATATCTTCTAAATATTTTACAATATAACAAAGTAACATGTTTTCATTTATATTACAATAAATATGCTCCTTTCGCCGCAAAAAGCCAATGACACCCTAAAATAAGACGTCAGCTATAACAATATCTTTCATCTTAACTAATGTGCTCGCATCTTCATTCAATTAAATCGTTTTAGTCAATTGAATAACTCACAAAAACACATAAGACAGCGCAGACAAACTAATTTCTTTCTTTTTCTGCTCACGAACAATGTTTTGCACTGCGCTTTCCACAGAGGTCAAGACGAAGTACGATAAACTGAATAACAGACAATACTATTGTTCTTCCCTCTCTGCAATTCATATGGCCCCAGTTATTTTGCAGTTTCAGCTAGTCATATGATTTCATTCTGGTCGAGGCTTTCCAATCCGCAATGTACAAGGACATCGTGTGTTAGGAGGCATGCTAGATGACCGTTTTCATTTGTTGTCATTATTATGACTTATGACTAGACTGCGGCAATGATTTTCATTGTTTGTAAGCTAGTTCGACGGATCGAATCGTTTATATGTATAAACAAGGTAATAAAACTGGGCTGGATATATAAGTTACATATATTGATTAAATTATATATATTGATTAAGAAACTGTCCATAGAAACCATCATATGATACATTTTACAATAAACAGGCATTGTTAAATTTTTCTTTTCTTATTTTATTTCATTCTATTTTATTCCGAAAATAATTCAAAACCGAAAAAGAAATAACTTATGTCATTGCGGTATTAAAATTGCACTTTTTGTCAAACCATATGGTGAAGATGGTGAATCCTAGAAATAATTTTTTAGCTCACGGAACTCTGGGTGACTTCAACTAAGGAATCATCTGTTGTTGTCACATTTATTTTCACAGAGCTTGTTTTGTAACTGATCCATTCATAGAGCAAATGCTTTCTTTTCTGCTCAGTTCAAACCTTAAATCATAGTCTTTATGATAGATGAAATAAGTCGATTTCTGTCAAATAATTTATTTTTTTACATAGGGCACAATAGAAAGTGATTTTACCAGCCATCTTTATAAGGCAAAAATGCTTTTGTTTGGTTGCGGCAAACGAAAACCTTAACAGATCATACATTTATACAGGAAAAGATTTCGTTTTGTTGCAACTCACAGCATATAAGAAATTAGAATCTACCTATTGAGCATTTATTCAGTAAATTTACTCAATTTTCATAGGAACTCTAGCTTCAACTATTCCATGACTATCAGTTAATCATATCAAATTAAACAATTTATCATTTACCAAAACTTTTCTGAAAACTTTTTCTGCTTGAACACGAGTTTCACCATCGTTATTCTTATATCAATATGCAATCAGGTCAAATGTAATAAACTAAATGTACATTGAAGATAAACCATATTAGCCCTTTTACCAATTTGATTTTATCCCATTTCATACATTTTCCAACATTCATGGACATTTTGAATTCCCTCGCCCCATATAAGTGACACTTGTATTTATTCATCTTCACATCTCGTGCATTTTCATTGGAATCATGAAACGAATTCAAACCATATCTTTGCATATCCCGGACCCAGCTCGTCTTCAAATCATGCTATAATGATTTCTCACATCACTCTAAACAAGCCAACATGGTCTCGTCCGGAGAAAATTGAACAAAACTGCAAATAGATAAAAGCATTCGTACTGTGCAGTACGTATGTACATTCATGCATGGTGAACCGAACGAATCAAGTTTATTTCAACTCTTTCACATCTTTCCGTCAGGCTGCATGGATTCAATTTGCGAAATGTCACACAATCTCTTCTTGACGCGTACACAAAAGGATATACGAATGACTATAAACGCTGAAGAAAACGAACTCGTTCATGAGAGAATGCGTTGCGGTCTTACTGATCCTTGTGACTTTCGAGGGCTGTTGAGTTGTGAAGGCATTTGAATAGAGAAAGTTTTTTTTTCGAAAAAAAGTTATCGAAAGTTTGAAAATTTCGCAGACGATAAGACAGCTCATGAGAGGGTTCGAAGAAGTTATAACTTGAAACTGTTCTAAATGTGCATTATATATTTAGTTAGAGGAAATTCAAAGCAAATTTTGCTACGATAACACAAATAGAGTTAATAAATGTGCCTCTATGGACGCTGATTCCGAAAATAGTGGGAAATGTTTTGAAAAAGTTTGTAATGCATCATATTGTCTACAAAAAATATAACTGTTCATGAATTTTGTGTTTGTAACTTTACAAACGACTGATATGACAAAAATGATGTATAAATTCGAAACGACTTAGTAAATTCAATTATCAAACAGCATCTTCCTCTTTCACACTTATTGACAACTTTACATTTTTTTAAGAAACCTGACGCATATATTTTCGTACGATTTTGATCAATTGATTTAGTCAAAAAGTTCAAACAATAATGGGGAGGTTGTGTATGAATTCGCAGCAATTTTGCTATTCATGTCAAGTAAAATCGTCAATGCTGGCACAAAATAAAATAATATACAAAATTCTGAAACAGCAATAGCTGAAAAAATCACATTTAATCAAAAACACGATACGATAAATAGCGACAATATCTTCACTTTGTCAATATTTTCGATTTAAATTGACTAATTTAAGTTTAATGTTTTTTATTATAATAACTCAATGAGATTACAATCCTACTACCATATCAAATACTTGTGGTGCACACATTTATTCGACGGTTTACCTCTCATTGTTAATTGAGGTATTTTTTGCGAGAAACTGGTATATAACTATAGTTTCAAATTATTGTCTCAAGTAAGAATAGTAAATATATACATTGAAAGTAATGATGGAGACATTTGCTGCTTTCTGAAGTGTTTACTAATTTCAAATAGAGATTCACCCACGCTGGGCGCGAATTAAATCTCTCATTCAAATAGAATAATGGGCTTTATTTAAGCAATTTTTGTGCCAAAGAAGATGCGAAATTTACTTTTACTAGTTTGCATCAGTAATTCAGTTTTGTAAATTACTCAAAAACAATTGAAGCTATTGACAAGAACTTGCCAATTTTACGCGGTATCTTATTTCTTCAACTTTGTTCGCAGTTAGACGATAACACCTCAAGTTCAGTTTTGATTGCGCAAAAGTATTCTATTGCTCGTTGAATACTGAGCAACTTTAAACTCAATTTTCAGTATTCCTTTGTCTTGTTAAGTATATTATACCATTCATCACGACCGAAATGAATTTGCCTTGGCCCAGTTCAATCAAATCATCAGCTGGAAAATCGACTGGTGGCTTAGAAGATTGAAGACACAGGAGTTGGCTCGGGCGTGTTTTGTTCGAATTTGAGCCTTAATCTGCGGTGTAGACTGTCGGACCATGCTACTGTCTTTCATTCTGAAGTATGTGCTAAATGCATGGCAGTTGAGTCCATTCGCGGAAGGTCAACAAAGCCAACGACGATTTGCATCGAGAGTAGGGCAGCCATTCTCGCTCTTGTATCTTACAGATGTTTTTCAAAAACGTTTAACGCTTGCAGAGTGGCTCTCAATGAAAAAGCAAGGCATAGTCTTATCCGGATTATGTGGGTGCCAGTCATAGTGGGGTCAAAGGCAACGAAAAAGCCGTTGAATTGGTGAGGAAAGGCTCAGGAGCTAGTAATGGCCCTTGCACCACTGTACCACGATCAATTGCTGACACCACAAACAAACTAGATGCTGCCATATGGATCAAACTAAAGTCCGAATGGGAAAAGAGGATGGACTGCACTGTGGGCAAGACATTATGACCATCACCTGATCCAAGTAAAAGCAGAAAACTGCTTAAGCTCAACAGAAACTGCTTGAGAGCGATGGTCGGCTTGCTCACAGATCACTGCTTTATCGCATCTCATGCGAACAAAATGGGACTGACATCCTGCAATTTATGCAAGAGGTGTGATATGGAAGAGGACATCATCGAGCACACTCTCTGCAATTGTCCAGCCCTAAATAATAAACGCCTCAAGATTTTTGCTTCTTACCACTTTCAAGAGTTAGCAGATGTGGCTAGTACCGTCACGTTGAGTGAGCTGATTCAGTTTGGTGAAGCGGTCACTTGGTAGCTCTAACAACCCAGCGGCGGGTGGCAAATGGACCCAAACTGGCGAACTAATGCTAGCCGCATTCCCAGCAACCTTTTTTACTACCTAACTTAGTCTAGAAAACTGTTGTCTCCGTATGAGACAGTATATTATTTTGACATGAAAATCATTGCGGAGCACGAGAGTGTGGATGGTTTGGTATTTAACATTTTTTTTCGCTTATTTTTAATTTTTTTAAATAAATACATGGACTGCAACATTGCAACATTGAGGAACTTATGAGTATTTTAGCGTCCGTCGCTGCAGGCTGGGTTTGTATACCTGCTCGAAAGCTGTGCGCTTTTCTGAAACTTGTAATTTTTGAAGGCCGTGTTCACCATAACTCAAAATCTACTGGACCGATCGTTTTGAAATTTTGCACAATACTTTTTCACATACCTTTACATGTATCCTTGGGAGTTTTTTTTTATTAATGATTGATGACTTCCAAGTTGAAAGCAGTCTAGCATTGCGATAATGCTCGTTTGCATTATTCCACCTATCTTGATTAGAGAAAAAGGTAAAGTAAACCAATAAATACTTTCGGAATATATTTTCATGCGGGAGCATCAAAGAAAAAAGAATAAGTAAAATAACGATCTATCGGCTAAAACCTAAATTTTTGAATACCACAATGATTCAAGAACTACGCCGTAAAGACTAGCAGCCAGCATATTACTACCGAAATCACACAAACTTTCTGTTTATTTGCTTATTAAATTATTCAGCTTAAAGCTCAGTTCAAATAGCCAGCAAACTTTTCAGTCTTCATATGTTTGCCTTTAGAGATACTATTTAACTTTCAAAGACTAAATTTAAAATAAAATTTAATATCTCCTAACTTCAAAGAGTGAACTTGTTGGCAAGCTCATTTGATATTTTGTCAACCATCAGTTACAAAGTCAACAAATAGCTTCAATTGCTTCAGAAAATAAACTCAATTGAACATCACGCAGCAAGTGCTTCACCCTGAATAAAAATATTAAATATTTTACCAGCCGTCTAGCCCGCAAAACTCTTAAACAACATAGTCTAAATTATGCATTGCAGGTATCAGACAGATTCATTTGAAAAATCCTACCAGCTTCAGCCAACCTTCTGTTTCCATCGAAACTTAGCCTTCTCCCGAGAAACTACATCAATCACATTTTCCTCTCATTTGAATTTACAAACAAGCAACTGAAACCTAACAGCCATTGAATGATTTCCATTCTCGCCAAAGCTGTTTTCAAACAAAATTTCAATGTTGACAATAAACACTGTACAAATTCCAAAAGTAACCAAAACTCCGAAAACAGACTTTCAACGACAAATGTTTCGCTTGATTTTAGCCCATTAACTTTTCGTTTTTCCTTCCAATGCAATGCTACACTCGGCTTCACTCCACTGACTTAATGCTAATGACCTCTTAATCGTATACATCCCTCTTGTGAAACGTTTATGTCTTATAAATTAATAAGCGACCAGACCAAAAACAAAAACTCTTCTTGGAATACAATGCTAGCCGGCTTTTCTTCAAGCCGAAAAAATAACTTTTTTTGTGTTTTTCCGCCAATTTTCTTTCTTCGGTTTGCCTTATTTTCCATTTTCAAGTCATTTTTTCTACTAGTGTTATACTTCTTTAATGTAAAGTAGAAAAGAATTTTTAGGAATCGGTTTCATGACCCAGCCGAACCCTAAAAATGCAATCCCCTATTGCCGTTGCGATCATAAGAGAGGAAAATCTTAATTCGACTTTTACATTTCATGCTTCGAGGCACAGTTCGGATATTGGACATTTAAATAATAGAAGTGAAAACCCTTTTTTTGCTAGCTCTGAGCGTTTTGGATCATATTTCGTAAAATGTCATTTGAATTTGATGCAAAGAGACAAGGTCTGTTGTCATGGGAAATATTTTTCATATTGTTGATTTTATTGTACGCATACTTGTATATGCCACTGCTAGTAGTAGGATACAAATAATTTTATTAGGCTTCTTACTGTGCCATTTTTTACACCCGCTTTGACCCAATTTTATGATGGATGTCGTTCTTTGCGTTTATTTTCTGTAAGGGTTGTTTTTCATTCTTCAGTCATGATAAATTTAGTTTAGTAGTTTGATTAACGAACGGTCCTTGCCAGTTGTAAAAAGCAAATGTTGTCTAACAATGAACCTTGTGAGCACAATGTGAACTTTCCAGAACATCCTCTTTCACTATGCACATGTTGTACAATTGAGGACTTAGACAAGAGCCTTATGGGATATCACCAGTTATTTCTAGTAGAGTCGAATTAAAATTATTTAGTTTTATAAAAGAAACTCTTTATTATATTAGTTGAATTGGCAGGAAATTCAAATTTATGGAGCTTAAAGATAGGATTATGGTACCAGATAGAATTGAATGCTTTTTTATGTCCATGGCAAGTCCATGTCCATGATTGCACATAATTTTTTGATCACCCTGAAAACTTTGAATAGCTAATAAATCGTGAAGTGATATTAAAAAATCTTATTTACTAACTAATCTTTTCAAATAGTTTGCTGAAGTAAGTCAAAAGAGATATAGGTATGCAGCCATGTGATGCACAATGATCGGCAACTGATTCAATGTGACAGGCTATAAGATTGACAATACACCATTACTCAAAATTATTTCGAGTCTTGAACCACTGCTGGATGCTTTGTATAACGTAAATGTATGTAACCTAAAGTTCTGTAGGCTCTGCATGAATTAATGCATAGTTAGTCGAAGAGCGCCCTCCTAGCTGGGTTCGCTTTTGGACATTTCTAAAGTCGATGACGTGAACTTAACCACTGCAAATAAGACAGCTACCATGAAGCTTACTAACAACCTTAAGATCTTGCTGAATTTTTTTTATTACGGTGGAGAAATCCGCTAATATAGTTGAATTTGTAGGATTTAGCTTTATGCCGATAGTTTCTATTATTTGAGTTTTTATTTCCAGTGATCTATTTCTCTTTTAATGATAGCAGCTTAACCACCAATAATGTATGTTCTATCCTTCCTATTATCACAAAACTTTAAGTTTTTTTAATATGGTTTCGGCCCCTACTTAAGAGGATCGGATACCAAAAATACCCTAGAATCAAGCTTCACTCACTAATTATTTGATCATAAGTAAGTCTCTCTAGAAATAATCTACGCTTTTGTCCTTCCTTTGCCAACATCAAGGTGTTAATTTAACCTGTAAATGTTTATCATAGTATCTTAAAACTCCCTGAACAAGAGAAAGCGAAATAGGCAGTCAGATTTTGCGCACAAGGTTTCATGAGAACAGTTACAGTAGTTTTCCCATCTGCCAAATCATCAGACATATCAATCAATTCAATACAACCAATTGCGGCCGTATGCATTCCCTGACATTTCAGGAAAATTCGCATGTCTACAGGAACTTAATTTTTTTTAGGCACTTACTTTTTTCCGGGACAAAACCGGCTAAGTAATATGCATCGAAGGGATGTGGGATGCAGAAAAATCTAAAAATGATTTTGTGAGTCATTTGACCCCGTTAAGCTTTGCTTATTAAATTAATATGTTGTTGGAATCTCATGCTCAAAATATGATGACAAAACTAAATGAAAGAAAGTGCAAATTCGACAAAATGTGGCAAAACTTTTGAAATGAAATTTTTTAACATTTCTATTAGAGGTAAAAGATTTATTTATAAGATGGTCTTGAATTTTTTCTGACCATAAAGTGTTTTAAATTTGTTCCAAACTTTGATTCTTTTGAAAAAAAAAGCATTTGTAGCATATTTTATGCCACTGCATGTAAAAAGGATAAAAGCACAGTATACACCAGAGCCATATTTATGTGCATATTCAAAGGAATCAAAATATTAGAATCGAAAGCACTTAAAATCAAAGTACACTGCGCCGAGAATGAAAGTATTTGCTCGGGTTTGGACATAATTAACAAAAAAAAATCATAAGAAGTGCGAAAGAGTCTTAAATATAGTGCTATTGCTTTGGGAAAAAACTAGCGTATCATAATATTATACATCATAATCAAAAGAATCATATGAAACGCACAATATGTTTTTATACAAAAACTACAAAAACTAAGCGAGCTAAACAGTTAACTTTTTTAATCTTTCAGCTCAAAAGTATGCGTCCACCCAGTAAATTTTCCATTTTAAATGACTGAAAGTTAGTAAAACAAATAATTAAACAACTTTAAATAATTAAGGTTCCCATAATGAGAAAATAACCTAATTATATAATCAAAAACGTCTAGTAAGCTTGATAGAAATTTGCTCTATCGAAAATAGCGATACGAGGCAAAATAATATCAAATATATACCATATTTTTACAATTTTATCGAAGTTGTAGCTCTGCTTAAGTGGTAAAGTTGGCTTCGATTAATTGACGCTAATTTAATACATTTTGTAAAAAAATAATATTTAAAACGAAAACGGAGCTTTTTTTGTGAACATTGGAAATTACGATGATTAGATTTGCCTGTTTTAAATCTGCGGATGAAAAGCGATCACTTTGAATTAATAAATAAGTTTTAGCTGAGAAAGGCCAACTCTCACGTTCAAGCTATTCAAACATAATTTTGATCTTGCTTGCTTCAAAGAATATTTCTAAATATGTTGTGCACAATTGATGGAATAAAAAAAAACTGACAGCAATATATATGTGCATATTTTAATCAATTTAATTGCATGTTTATCAACATTTAATCACAATTTTTCGGGCATATTTGCGTGCATATTTTGGCCTTTTTTCATTCATAGCTATTCGAGTTCTAATCATAATGGTTACAGAACATTTGAATTGATCAAATTCAGCTCGACTGCACTCTGTTTCATTACCAAGCCAATGGCACCCTTTTTCGAGGAAAAGAGAAATATTATTATGAATCTATTTGTTTTTTATGCAAGGAAACAATTCGTTTTACACCAACCAGTAAACCAAATTTTATAGTAGATATAGTTACTGTAGTATCAAATTTGACCACTTTAGTAATGAAGATGGCAGTGCTGATTTTGATGTCACATTCCCTTTTCACCTCGATGAAAATGGTGCTAAACTCCAGCAAGAGTGTGTTGAGAAAACTTTTTAGAAAGTTCCTCCCCCGCCACAGAACTCTTTTTCAGAGTCAGCATTGGTTACTTCACATTTCCACTAATAAAGTTCAAGTAATCCAAAGTGGATGTATTTCTTAGCGTGAAAGACTGGTTTTCCCACAACCACGACCCTAGCCCAGTCAATTTAAAATTGCCAATCAACATCAAGGCTGAAGTCTTCCAAAGACACCGCAAAAATTTGGAAAGTTATGAGGATGCCTAACTGATAGAATCAATCAATATTACAATGAAGAAAATGGGTATTGTGATTATAGTCATATTCCTAAATCTCACTCTGACCAATTTTATGGTGAATCTGGATTAGAAATGGCAAAACGTAATATTTAACTGCGACTCTTTTGTACCTTCGTGCAATAATTACTATTATTTAAAAAGCTTAATTATAACTACTTATCACAAACACGGAGAATATACTTTCAAAGCCGGCAAAATAAGTTGTTTTGCTGTTTTATTTTTCAAAAAAAAAACCTGTTGAATTTTCCACTTGAAACTATTCAAAACAAACTCACTGAGCTCAAATTAAAACTCATTTTATATTTTTGACTTCAATCGTTGTATCTGATTCCCACCAATTATGCTATCATAAAATTTCACAGTTATACCACCCGCAATAGCGTAATAGCATATTGAAGCTCATTTTTGACTTTTTATTCATCATTCCGAATTAAATTCTATATTTGTCTTCCTTGTTGTCATATTTATTTCTACCTAGGCAACGAAACCATGACTTCCTTGATTTATTCTTTCATATTTGTTTTTACTTCAAATGAATTCTGCGTAGTAATTATTCGGGGACTTGATGGCCTAATTCTTTGAATAGAACTTTTCAATATCAAAGTTATTTCGTAGATTCGTTTGATATTTTGGTCAGCCTTGGCTGCATGGACTTATGAAAATTGACGTGAAATTTTGTGTGGGTTTATATATATTAGACATTAAAAATGGATTTATGGCAGGGTGATTGTTCCAAATGCCGGTCCCTTGAAGAAATTTTAAATTCTGATTAGCTGTTTTGTCGAAGTACTTACCGTAAGTCCTAAAGCAATTAAAATTCAGTAAAATTCAATTGAGTGAAATTCAAGTAACTCTATTGTTTTAGTTTCTTATCTATACCATTGAAGACATGACTACGGTCTTTTAAAAGCAAAAGGATAAAATTTCGCATGAATTCATCAGAAATCGGACGGAATAAATAGTATTTTGGTCGTAAATGTAATAGGATCAAAATTATCAACCGATTACTTATTATTAATAGGATACATTGCGTATCTAATAGGAGGATCCCATAATGTCAATAGTGTCTACTATTAACAACAAGCAGGTACAATCTTGAATTAATAGACAGTATTGAAATTATGGGCTCGTGTCATACGAAATTGTGTATACTATAGTGCACGAAATGGTATACGAATGGTATATATGTATATATAAACATTAGAAGCTTAAATTTTCGTAAAGTTAAAACTCATTATAATTTGCCGCATTAAGTTGAAGTATATACCAAATAATATATGTTGGTTTGTGTAATAATAAAGTTTATTTTATTTTTAAAAGAATTAATAAACATTTTGTTACTACTGAAATGCTTTATCTTTTTATTGTATATGATTGATAGATTTAGATTATGGAAAACAATTTTTAAGTTGACTATACATCATTGATATAATGAGATCATACTACAAGAGGGTGTTATTAGATCTATAGGTTTCTACGTATTACTTTAATTACATATGATATACTTAATAAACCTCACCATTATTTTCATGAGGTTATCTCGTTATTTTTACAGGAGATACACATATTGAATTAAGAAGAAGTAATAATAGATAATACAGTTTGCATCTCCTTAAATTTATTAGCCTTCCCATTGTTTCAGTGAGTTATTCACATTTGTTCTATGGCATATACATATAGTAATTTTAATAATTTTTAAATTGTTGAAATAATATTATAAATCACATTAACCATATTTAATGGGAAAAATAATTAGAAAACTATTAAATTCTTATTGATTTTATTGGATCGTTTTCTGAGTGTATACATATACATCAGCAAAAAAATTAAAGGAGATAATCTCTGGAGACGCCGATCTGATTGAGCTAAAATTTTCGCAGAACATAGACGTATATAACGAATAGGTCCATGATTTATTAAAATTAAGATATCTTTGACTCTTTGGCGGCAGCGGGAATTTTAGAGAATTTTCAGATGCCCGTATATTTCTATGCAGAGTACATTTTCGGTAATAGTAAGTATTGGGAATGAAAACTGATTATGTTATATGCTTGCTTATGGTAAAAAATTGGAAATTTTGAGCCCGTTGTGGGCGCTGAGTGCCTAAAAGTTGGCAAGGATTTTTTTCATCTTTTGATTTGCCATAGCCTCTGATAGAAATTATGGATCATCGTAGAATTCGCAGAACGTATTAATATTGACTTAAACTATACAAACGACTAGACTGTAGCTACGGCAGGTTCCTAATAAAATACTTTACATCATCGACCATCCTGAAACATTTTTGCTTTTTGACAAAAAATTCAAATTATTGATAAAGTTTGATTTTTTTGCACCATGTCGATCTGAAATTTTCAAAATTCCGAGTTGTACAAGAACGGCAGCCCATCACCAAATTACTTCTATTTTCAGCACTTGAAACTTCTGTTCACGATAACTGACGACCGGATAATTTAATCAATATGAAATTTACAAGACCTGTATTTTACAAGACATGTATTTTACAAGACATGTATTTTACAAGACATGTAACTAGTACCAGGTCTGATGTAAGTGTTTTTGAAACGTAAACAACCCTGTGACAGTGGTGCCATCTTGAAAAATCGCTGAGAAAAAAACTGTTTTTTGGCCCATAACTTCCGATTCAGCGATCAGATTTTAAAGAGATTCACACAGCACTTGGACTTTACTCAAGACCATGTTTGATAGAAATTTGTTTCAAAATTAGCAATGGTAATTTTTGCATCTTAAATCTTGTAAATTTGCTCAGCAAAATAAAGCTTTTTTTCCTATAACTTCCGAATCAGCTATGAAATCAAAATGAAATTCATGTAGTAAATGGACCCTATTTTAAACCAACTGTCGTAGGAATTTGTTGAAAAATCATGAAAGACCTGCCAGCTATGGTAATTTTTGTAACTTTTTGGCATTTCTTTACTAAGCGATGTTTTCATTTTATTTACAAATAGGAATAATCCTGCAATGAATTAATAATAAATATTTACTTTTCGAAAATTTTAACCTCTTTAACTTCCAGCGTAGTCACCCAATCGAAATGAAATTCGCAGAGTGGGTTTAACTTAACTTGAAGCAGATTTGCTACATTTCGGGCTCTGGTGCTAACACAGGATTGCCAGCACCAGACATTTTCGTAAACATTGCACCAGTAGATGCTTCCATTTTGTATTCATATGCAAGACATTTACAATAAAATAAGCAGCCAATGTTAATATTTTCCGAGTTACCGAGATTTTTCGGATGGTAACCGAAGACATAGTTTAATCGCTGAAACGTTCGATGATATCCTCGGATAAAAACGAAATTCAAAGAGTAGGTTGATTTTAGCGCAAGCTTGGAATGGTAGACTTATTGCTGGTGCGTTGGAAAAATGCTGCCAGCACTAAACATTTTCATTTGAACATTTATGTTATAGGCAGGAAATTATTTTTGTTACTTTGAGTAAGAAATGGTTGATGTGATACTACAAAGAAATGTATTACATGTTTCCACATTTTTAAGGCACTCAAAGATAATTTCTTCGAAAATCAGTTTTCTGGCGATTCTGATACGCTAGGTTTTTTTAGTTTTTACGCTGTTTTTTTTTATCTTATATATTTTTTTGCCTAATCGCTAATTGGATTTATTTCAGACAGTAAATATATAAATAAATAAGCTCTTTCAATAATAATATCACGAAACTTCTGCAGTAAGAAAAGTGAAAATCGATGGAATCAAAAAATTTCATCGTAATCTGATGAATTAGTTAATAGTATTTTCTCTTCCTTATCGTTCCTCTTCCACCAGAATTTAAAAACGTGAATGATTTTAAATACTTGAACAAAATGAACGTTTCGCAGGATTGCTTGCACATATATAAGCACATTTTAGGAGAACTTTCGTGATGCTACATCACAGTTGACGAAACTTGGATTCACCACTACACAACAGAGGTGAAACAACAGTCCAAATATTTTGTAGAAACGGGTGGAAGAGCTCCGATGAAGGTGAAAACAGTCCCGTCAGCTGGAAAAGCGATGGCAACATGTTCCTTCAATTGTAAGAAAACAAGCTTTATGTCTTAACACTTTCACGGAAAACCAGACTTGGCTAAGGAGAGTGTTTTCTAAATCTGCAGTTGAAACGGTATCTGGTCCAACCAAACTACGTCTTCTATAATACTGCCGATAATTGGGCCATGCAAAGTAATCTTTGACCTCTTAAACTGTCAAATGTGCTGGAGCCTGGCCGAGCCTAGAACATTGAACGCGGAAATTTTAAGAAGCCATCTTTCAAATATGTCTCAAAATTTTGGTTCAACGACTTTAGTTCTTGTGAGGAGAAAAGGATGGATTTGGCGACGGACTTTGGCACAGGCCGCGATTAGGAGCATTCACCCTACTTCACCCTACTTTTTAAGATTTTGCACCCGCTATTCACCCACTTATTTCCTGCCAGTGAAAAATTACTGCGTAACTGTGACATCCGACCAAAAGGAGAAAAACAGTTTGCATTACATTTGATCATGAATTCTTTAGTCATGTATCAAAAAAAATGTTTGTCGGAAAACAGCACAAAACACAACAATTTCCCAAAATAATTTTCCAGAGCACAGAAAAGAAATGGCGGCCATTTAAAGCATATTCTAGTTGAGAGCGCAAACGATATTCTTACGTATGTATCTATCTACTCGTATAAATTTCCACACAACTCAAACCGACAGGCAATCCATGTTCTTTTCAATAGCTAGATAGACCTATAGATACATAACGGCGTACGTATTTATGGATACTGTTACAAAGAATACACCAGATTATAGTACAGTGTCTTGCTGGAAGGCAAAAGATAAAACATCTGCAAACGCCATACCATACAATCGGCACCGCAGAACGCTCAATGGAGCGAAGAAAAATGATCGCCGTTGGCCATTACTAGAGCGAACATGGAGCCGCTATGAAATAATTTATGTTCGGAAATTATTTATTTGGTTAGCATTGTTGTCACCCACGATTCTGGTACGATGAAAACCAGTGACTGTCTATTGTTTCGTTTTTACAGGATTTTTTTCTCTCATAGACAACGCTAAAGACGGAAGTTGAAATATATCTAGTTGAAACGAGAAATGTTCTGTAAATTTCATTATGAAAATAAATTGAGTATTATTTTACGTTAAGATTAATCTTATCTCAATCCTTTACCATGCTTGCATGGCAGCTATCATGTTTTAAAGTTATTACGATTTTTATAATTTTGAAGAATGTTGAAGTCGAAATGAGCGCAGAAGATACATTGAATCACGATTTCCACTGATCCGAAAAAATTTACTCTCAATAGCTTAACCATGTATTATTAAAGTCATTTTTAGTAACATTTTTTGGTAATTTTCGCATAGTTTGATATCAGTGCTAGCATCTCTGGTTAAAATTTGCAAAGCTATAAATCCTGAAAAACTTTCATCGCACGAACAATCATTATACACTTGCAAAATGTATTTCAACTGATTATCGAAATCAATTAGTTTTTTTAACACGAAGCACAGAAAAATGAAATACTCCACACGTGTCACTCCTTTAACGTCGTACCTTCTCTCTTTGGAGCACAATAAATTATATTATTATACATAATGAAGCAGTTTTCGACATCAGCTTTACTTCATATTTGCCTAAAATAATTCAATTCCTTTTAATCACGCGAACTTTCCATTTGGGAAACATCTTTAGTGTCGGTTAATTAGAATTTAAAAATATCAGTAATTTATACCACAACACTAAGTACATTATTCATTATTTTCAGCTATTCTCTTTTCCCATGCTCAAATCGACGGAACTTTATTCTAGAATAAATATCTTTTTCGCCCATTATTCCCACCCAAATGCGATTCAATTACGACGCATGAAACGAAAATTCAGTGAAGACCAAATATCTGGGTCACCAGTTACGCACTATTTTAGTTCTCTGTTGGAGTGGAAAACTTAAGTCGTCCGACCCGAACACCAGCATCTGAAAATTTCACCTCTATGCTGCTTAAAATTATCTCTCGTCGACCATCAATTTATGAGAAATCACCGACCATATATCTAATTTTTTATTTCCAGCTATCTAAACATGCATGCTCGCTTAATATCCTGAAAGCGAAACGAACGAAATTTCGCATTAGTACGCAACATTGTTCACATAAACTCTGACCGCACATAGTCGAAAACCAGGCAAATGTCATATATAACTGTAGAACTGTAACTGGAGACTTGGTATGATACCCGAGCGCGGGACCAAGGTGCAGCAGGCAAGAAAACAAGCAAGGCACAGGCCTGGCAATAAGGATGGAATTCGGGGAAGTCATTAGAAATAGAAGCTTTGCTTACATTTATATTAAAAACACGTAAAGCCATATGCCAAGCTGTGTCACAGGATGCTCTCTGTTCCATGGCAGGAGCACGTTGAATCGAAATATTTCAAGTGAAGTGGCACCATATGAAGGATTGCGTAGTATGCATGATTGATGTTGTATCATTTTTTCAGTTACCCGGGCATTCGATCTCGAGAAGTCAAGGCGCGAGCAAGCAAGCGAAGATGAAAAGGGTGCTGTGCAAATGTTGAGGCATATGCATCAATTGTAAGGGATTAATGGTACTGTGATTCCTGTATGAACGAGAATACGTACCAGTTTTGTAAATGATGTTCCTTCTATGACTGACAAATGTGCGTTGATGTGTTTAACAATGGCTTTAGCTTTCTAAAAGATCAGGCGAAAAAAATTTCATTAAAAACCATGCAACTATTGATTGAATATCAAAAACTAATGAGTTTACACAGAATATCTTAGTACAGTAGCTACCAAATGCTACCAAGTAGCTTGAGAGCTAAGTGGAGAAAGAAGCGTATGCGAAGGTAGAAGTGTAAACGCAGGAAGATGCGTGCCAGGTCGAAGTAAGCTGCAGGAAATCATCAGCCAGAAATTCCATTCCAGCTTTGTAAATCTAAAATAAAACTCCCGACCTAAAATCAGAGTCACCTTGATATTTACGGAAACAACCATTCTATTTCCAATATCCCACCTTCAAAATCTTTTTCCAATTTCATGCCAAAAATAGTACTCACGACATGAAAATATACATACTACATCCAAAACTTCAAAATGAAACCAATTACTATCTTTCGAAGCGAAAACGGGGACAAAAATAATACCCACGTAGGCCGTAAAGCCTTGAATGATCTTTCATTTTTTTCGGCAAAAATAATGTAAACGTTTATTGTAGTCTTTAAGCTTTGTAGTCTCAAGGACCTTTACAATCTGCTATCTCTTGCAAGCTATCGGTTTTCAGCTCATTACAATCAATCGATGTGATGTGAAAATTAAGTTTTTTTATGAGTTGGCTGACTAGCAAAGTTTTTAAGCTAAAGTCGTATATGTTTTGGGCGGATCTTCGAATGAGTAAAAACGTCATGCCAAACGTCATGGCCAAATCATCAGATCGAACTGAAATGCACTGGACATATTGGCATATATAAGTAGGATCAGGTATGATAAAAGTAATTTAAAAATGTAGGCAACCCTGTGGCTCTGCTGCCATCTTGAACTAACGATCAAAACAAAATTTGCATTGTTGGTTGATTATAATATTGAAACAATTCAACAGAGTTTTTGGTTTATAATCAGGATAGGATTGCTAGCTCCGATGATTTCTCCCAATTTTCATTAACAAATGCTAGAAATTAAATTTTGAGTTGTAATCAATTTTTTTGAACATGTTTGAATTTTGTAAGTTTTGATTTTTTTGCGGGTGGCAGTCCATAATAATATACCATCCCTATAGCTTCTGAAACATTCATTGGTAGAATAGATTAGCCTCATTGAAATGAACTTGGCAAAGTAAGTTAACCTCAACTTGTACCAGATTCGACACAATTTTAATTTCGGCGCTAAACAAGATCAGCTATGACGGAACATTTTATTGTTGTTTCGCTAAGAGCAGCTACTATTTAATTTTTATATGATAAAAACTTTATAATGGAAACTAGCAACATAAGTTTAAATTTTTTTTGGAATTGAATTTTTTGTGGGTAGTAGCTTTCAAAATCTTTCTATCCCTATGGCTTTGAGCGCAGTCATGGCTACCAAAAATTTGCACAACTGTGCACTGAGAAACGTCATTGGTAAATATTCATAAGCTTTTTATCAAGCGTGATGATCCGGTCTTGAGTACACCGAATCTATTTAGCAAACATTTCAATCATATTTAATATCTTTTCTTCGAAAATCAGTCTTTCTAGTGTTTTTTATGGTTATTTGGTATTTTATTTGAAGCGAATCGTGCATGTTGGTCTTTATTTTTCTTTGGTTTCTTTTCATTGGTCTTTATTTAGCTTACGGATTTTCGATTTTTTCTAGCTCAGCAAATTTTCTCCAAAATCATTTTTAATATTTTTGTTTATTCGCATCTAAAATGCGGGATGCAGCTATGGTCATATACTAGCGAATAAGATAACCAGGACGTTGGTGAGTTACTGGCGATAAAATAAGATAGAGGATACCAATTTGGGCTAACATCTGTTGTGGCAGCAGCCACTTGCTTCTACACCGTAACAAATGCCCAAAAAAGCTTAACAGAAGATGATATAAACCTGATCATAAAGCATTGCCAGAAGTTTAAATATCTTCTTAGTTATAATCAGAAATTCGTTTTAGAGAATCTACTTCAAAGTCACACTTTTTGCGCGGTTAATTGTTTCGTAAGCAACGGACGCATATGGAAACATACCTGTTGAATTTCAAGCATTATTTATAATGAGAAATAGTTTTTTTTTCTAGTGTTCTACTTGCGCCTGATATTTAAAATTGAAAAAAAACCATAATGCTGGTATGACCACGGCAGTCAAAAAATCACTTACCTGACACACATTTTATTTAAAATTTTATTTTTATTTATTTATTTTTTTATTTTTATTTTAAATTAGCATTTTTTGCAAACGGAAGACTAGATGCCAGGTTAGATCTTAGAATAGCACGAGCAAAAAATTTTGCACATGAGAAAAAATCGTTTTTCCAGGATGCTTGGTTATTCAATTAATGAAATTCAAACGCCGTTCAACTTGCTTTCTTTATATTAAAAACAATAGTTCTGCTTAAAGAAATGTTAGTCGTCAAAACAAAGGCAACTGGAATTTGTCTTATCAATATTTGTATGTTTTTCCTGCTATTCAGGAAGAATATAATGAAGTTGCTAAGCAATTTTTAGCAAAGTCTCATGAGGCTTATGACACTTACATTAGAACAACCGGCGAAAATATAGTCCGCGACCCGAAAAAATTCTTTGATTTTGTTAATTTGAAGCGAAAAACTACTGGCTACCCATCGTCCATGTTTCTTAATAATATAACGTCTTCCTCTCCTAAAGAGATATGTGACCTATTCGCTGATAGTTTCCAAGAAATTTTCAATGCACCAGACCCATCTAACTCACACCTTTCTTCCGCTGATTCAGCTTCAACAGCTTTTGTGAACCATTTAGAAATTTCCCGGGATGAAATACGTAAAGCTATTTTGGATCTCGACTGCAACAAAGGTCCTGGGCCTGATCTTCTTCCTCCGATCTTCTTGCGCAAGTGTGTAGAGCAGCTTATAAATCCCTTGCATATTTTCTTTAATAGATCACTTTCGTCGGGAATTTTCCCATTCTGTTGGAAGCTTTCTTATGTCACACCCATATTCAAAAATGTTGATCGACGCTGTATCCGAAATTATAGGGGCATTGCCATTTTGTCTTCGATTCCGAAACTTTTCGAAAAAGTGGTATACGATAAACTTTCTCCGCTTGTTGATTCCCGTTTGAACGAGCAACAACATGGCTTTAGAAAAGGTCAACTACCACGAATTTGACAATTCTAATCTCTGACGTTCTATGCAAAATGGAAAAAGGATACCAAATCGACGCAGTCTACACTGACTTCAGTAAAGCGTTTGACAAAGTTGACCATTCTACCTTGATTCTAAAGCTTCAGAAATTCGGTATTGCCGGGTCTTTACTCAGCTGGCTGACCTCCTACCTTCGCGATCGAACACAATGTGTAAAATTTCAAGGATTTTTATCGAAAAACGTTAGTGCTACCTCTGGTGTACCCCAAGGTAGCCATCTTGGCCCACTTCTTTTCAATATATTTATTTCCGACTTATCTGACGTCCTAGCAGGCATACCTCATTTACTCTATGCAGACGATCTCAAACTTTATCAGACTATTGAATCGAAATCGGATGCCCCCTTTCTCCAATCCAAGCTTGATTCACTTGATCAGTGGTGCAATTTAAACAAGCTCTCTCTCAATATCAACAAATGCCAAGTTATTAGTTTTTCCAGGAAATGCACGGTCACACACAATACATACTTCCTCGGCAATAATATGCTAACCCGAGTTGATAACATTGCTGACCTCGGTGTTATCTTAGATGAAAAACTCCGCTTCACCTTACACTTTGATAAAATGCTTTCTCGTGCGAACAAACAGCTAGGTTTCATCAAAAGACGTGCCAAAGAATTCCGTAGTCTGTGGGTCACAAGATCCTTATACACTTCACTTGTGCGTCCTATTCTCGAATACGCTTGCATTAGCTGGAATCCCGCTTTTGAAACCCACAGTGACAGACTCGAGTCAATACAAAAACAATTTTTACTTTTCGCCTTGAGAGAACTGTACAACCCTTATGATTTTAATAGCCTACCCCCTTATGAGTTTCGACTGGGTCATTTAAACCTATCGACACTAGCCTCCAGAAGAATGATGATATCGGCCTGCTTCACATTCGACGTCATTAGAGGCACTAATAATGTAGAATTCCTGAATAGGAAAATTTCGATAAATATCCCTATGAGGAACACCAGGTCCAATCGTTTCCTAAAAGAATATTCACATTCGACGACATATGCAGCAAATGAGCCAATAAATAGATGCTGCAGAATATTCAACAGCATTAGTTATTTATATTCCCCTACGATTTCCAAATCATCCTTCAGATCCTCTCTTTTGCATGCCATCCATACTGACTAACCCTTAAGCCATAGCTTATATTTCAATGTTTTTATTTATTGATTGTTATTTAGTAATCTATTTGTTACTTTTTTCATTTGTTTGTTACTTATTTAACTTGTTTGTTTTTACTTTTTACTTGACTTTACTTTTCCATTTAATTTTTAATTTGTTATTTTATATCTAATCTTGTACCTTGTTTGGTGAACAAATAAAATAAAATAAATGTCTGAGTCTTGTTTGTGGTGTTCAAAGTAATATTTACAAAATTTTTCGTTATTTGTTCGATTCACTCCTTTTTTTCAACAAAATAAAAAAAAATTGTTTTCTAAGATGTAGCATTCAAATTTCTTACCATATTACCTTCCCTTTCACAAGTAGTAAATTGTTATCAGCTTTTCAAATTAAATGTTTCATTCTCCGCAGTTGAATCATTACATGATTACAACGAAACTCATTGTAGAAAACCAAAACCTCATCAAAACCACAATTTTGACAACACATCATCGAATCATATCCTTGAATCAAAATAGTGCTCTGATACTGCATGTTCGTATACTGCGATCCTATTTTCATCTTTTAAAGACAAAAGAACATAATTTATGTCTCGTGGTGAGTTTGGTAGAGAAAACTAAATACCTCTATGATTTGATCTCCCCAGTAGAACGGAAAGTTTACAAACTATTTATATGAGTTTTATAAATTGATTTTTAACTCATGGGGCTCATATTATGAAAAATATGAGCCCCATGAATACTTTTAATTGAAATTTCAAATATCGCACATATCTGGTTATACGTTCTGTCATTTGTGAAAAATTTCTTGAAAAACATTCAATTTCTCCATGAATGGAAAATAGGAGCCGACCTACGAAGCAAGAATATATTCATGCGAAATATCCCACATCAACTTTTTCTCTATACGACGATAATTCAATTTCATATTTTCGAATTTCACACAACACTGGAAGCAATTAAATATACATTTTATTTAATTGCACTCATTTCGAAGCTATTATGCTGAACCATTACATTACTCGTGACAGTTTCGAAATTTCCCAGATTAATGCTCAACATAATGAAATGTTTCAATAAATCTACGAACACGAATCTCTTTGCGTGGGTATCAAGTCTGCTCACTAGGCTCCAGGGAGTATATGTCTGAGGGTGGGTGTGAAGGGATTGTAACTTTGCTTTCATCTTGAGTGTGATTTAAATAGGACCGGGGTCTACAAGTGTAATAAAAGCAGCATTAAAATTGGGATACAAGACATATTCTACATTGAAATACTCTTAAGTAAGCAAAAAAACAATTAAAGTTGTGTTCGTGGCTTGGATGGAAGTGGGTTTTGCAATTTAAAAGCGTTATAGTCGAAAATAAGGTTTTAACGTCAATTGGAGCATATGCACTTGGTGTCGAAGGACGTTACATCAGCTTCACACTCGACATGATATTAAGAAACTTAGAGAAGGCTCTATTTCGGTTTCTCTGTGGTAAATAATGAGGAGTTTGAAGTAGTGGTTCCATATTTTGCAAAAGTTCTACTTTATTTTCTATTATGTCTTTGTGAACAAATGTTTTAATAAAAGCAATAAATAATATCTTTTCTCTCGCTTGACCCACAGATGTCATAAAATTTTCTTTTTCTTTTGTCAAATTAATGAGAGTAATTCTCAGTTTCAATGCGACCAACACTGAAAGATTGGAAATTTATCTTAGCAGTACAATCAAAAGCTTATTTGAAAATTTTAACAGTAAAATACAGACAGTAAAACACACAACACCACTAGTTTTACCAGTTAAATCGATTTTCGAAGCATGAAACATCCATTTTCACATCTCTTACTTTTCATTCAATTGTAGCAACTGTTTTTATACTTCTACAAACTAGCTAAATACCAAACGAGGAAATATTACTTCTTCAGCTATTTTACCTGACTAATATAGGCTCATATTATTCAATTAAATGCATGCGCCCAACGTGGGCTGATAGAACTGCCAACTTGTTTCACCAAAATGTTTCTTCGAAGACTACAGACGGAAATAAGCTGCATAAACATTCACTTTCTGCAACGTATAAAAACAGTTTTTCTTAAAACAAACTCAACAAAATAAATATATTCACACAATTTAGCTACACACACTCAAATCTTCTTTCCATTCCCTACCTATTAGCACTCCATTGTCTGGAGACTCTTACAACTAGCTGTAAACTTTTGGATTCAACAACATCATCATCTGACACAGACTGGCTGCATCGGCCAAGAAGCAGAAAGTAGAGTGAACCAAATAAGATTTTCATTTATGAAATAGGTTCTCATTGCGATAACGGCAACGGACAAGAATCCAAGCTACGATTTCGTGTTGTGAATGCAGTCTCATAAACTTTGTTGAACATTTCAGTTTTTAAAGAAAACACTTTTCTCCAGTGTTTTTTCATGAGCCACTCGGCTCCTGATTCCAAGATTTTTCTATCCATGCTGTCGAAACTGCTAGCCGCTAAGATGTACGAGTGTCTGTCTGGATAAGAATCTCAGAGGATATTTTAAAGAAGACGAAAAAGACGAACATGTCCAAGTGAAAAATGAAACTCCCCGGGGCTAAACAATTTTCATGTTGGCGCTCTGAGTTTTCCTTCGATGCAGTCTAGTGGCAACGAATACAATAAAGGCGATGTTTTGTTGTTGCTGCCGCTGCTGCTGTATCATCAGCATCACAGCTCTTTCTGCAATAATGAATTTTTCAGTGAATCGACGACGAAATGTGAAATGCGACATGTGGGAAAATGTGATAGACAAAAACACTATGATAATGCTTTTGTACGTGTTTGATTTTGAATTGATATGAGAAGTTGTAGAGCTGTATGGATAATAAGAAAATTGTATGTTGTGCAAGATAATTGAAAGATTTTATACGTGGTGAAGAGTTTAAATTCAGAACTATTAGTTTAAGCACCACACCAGCTTTCAAGTAAGTTAATAAAGAAGCTATAGAACAGATACGTGGGCGATAATATTGAGCATAGATGGAAGCAGTTGTTGATACTTTACTGGAGTTTAAGATATTAAATATAGAATATATTTTTATATAATAGTTTATAGATAATTATACACTGCCAGGTCGTAAAAAATTGTATAATTATGCTAGGCTTTATTTCTTTTGCGTTTTTGAAATCGTTAAATTTACTATATATGTACATACTACTGCTAGTGAACACTCAAATCAGGGGAAAAGCGACAAAAGTTTAGAGCAGTAATATTTGAAGTGAATTGTAATGAAAGACTTTGGAAATACTGCAAACTTTGCAACGCGAAATTAAATATGTTGTATTAATTTTATTTATGACGCCATAGCTGATTTCCTAATCAACAAATCAAAAATAAGTTATGCTCATGCTAGCAGCCACAATAATGAACTGATAGTTGCTGAACATTCCAAGGCAAAATTCAAAAAATATTCTAACGATTATTTTTAAACATTGGTAATACATAAGGAAGATCATCTGATGTAAATCGAATTGCAAGTAAAGCAATACTTTCTTCTAACTAATCAAATTGCACGTAAGGCAATACTTTCTTCTAACAACGAACACATACACTTTATAACAATAAACGTATCAACAAAATTAAGAACAACACTGTTCTGCTTAATTTTTAACTTGACTACTTATGAAATAATACCACACGCTTTAATTATTTACATTTACAACTAATTGTTTCACATAATATTTAATATTTTGTCGGGAAAATCAGTTTAAGTACTTAACCAGTGTACCGATAAAAATATTTTCTAACAAATACAATTTTCTAAAAATACGATTCAACACAGTTGAAAAAATCACATCAAGCGAAGTTGAAAAAAAAACACCTCAAACTACATACTTATATAACTGACCAACATTTTATAACTGGTAGATTCCTCGACATTTATAAGTTAACTAAAATAACACCCATTATCAAAAGCGGTAATCGAAGCTAAACCTTATAAGCCCACCGTAAACGCAACTCGGCGTGGATTTTAGAACGCACTCCACCTCATCGCTGCACTTGAAAACAAAATCTAAACGAGAACAACACATATTCAGTGGGAATGAAAATCTAGGGGATGAGCTCATTTCTCCTATGGCCCAGCAATTTAGCTAATTTTTCATATTTGTTTATCATGTAAGGACGGCGTTAGCAAAATAGACAAAAATAAATACAAACCAATTATAAGAATAAATGAAGCAAGTAAATAATAGCAAAAGATTAATTTAATAACTATAAATGATTTAATGATATGGAAATTATATACAAGAACATACTAATTAATATTTTAAACTTATTTCAACCAAGAAACAAAGAAACTTGGTACGAAAGGTTATGAAAATAATAAAAATAACAATTTCATAAAAATAAGAAAAAACCATGGTATTCAAGATGAGCCATAGTTTTTTTTATTATTTTTATGGTGTTTAAAAACTCATGTTGAAGGCATAATGGTATATCTTTAAGTAAACTAATTCATTGAGCATTTAAATGCATGAGAGCAAGATGTAATTTAACAGTTTACCCAAAAACAACACCTTTACCGTAGTTTCTTCAAAATTGAGCTATAAACAAACATATTTATGCATAACTAACCAAGGAAATGAAAAAAATGGAAACTAAAGTAAAAGAATCAAAAATATGTGAAAAATTCATGTCTACACTATTTGCTCCCAGGTCAAATTGAAGACGCGAATCGCTTACCTATTTTAAAAGTTTCATAGATGGGGGATTATAAAAGTTTCATAGATGGGGGTACCGAAACCTTTGCAAAAAATATCAGTTTCTATCGAGCTTAAATAACTTCTTGCAAACTTCGAAAAAGTTTTATCATCGTTGACTCCTAATTAGACACTGTTTGTCTCTAGAGAGCAATGTTTCCTTTTATTTCTTTCCAGTTCCTAGCTGTCACAGTAATGAACTATGATTATAATTTTGATTCATATGATTCCACCAAACCAACCGTCTGTTCCCGATAAATTCAACTAGTGATTTTCTTCGAAACCGAATAAACTTGCAACTGCTTTCAATTCATTTGAAACAATTAGTATCCAAATGAAGCATTCTCGAAACCACATCCAAATTGTTTTCACCTACAAAAATAACAATAAGCTACAATCAACACCACAACTTATCCTGTACCCTTTTCTTTATCTTCGATCAGCTAACATCTACAACTTTTCACTCACAACTAGACCTTGCAAAACATTTTACGAAATCGTCGATAAAAATCAACGAAAGAAATAAAAAAGCCATTGACAACGGTGAACCGGAAAAGTGACCCTCATCATGACTGACACAAGCAGCAGCCACCGAATAATTGGATTCTTCTTTCCAGTTCGCTGAAACGAAACTTTCAAGTTTTCCTCAAGTGCAGTACGAAACGCGACAGTCCAAAACGGTTGAACGAGGACCGAATAAGTCGAAACTATTTGTAGAATTAAATTGCTGGGGGCACATAATTGTGTTAATTTCCGAATGTCAGGGTGAAATGATCACAGGTCAGGTAAAAGGTTGCCAACTATGGACTCGTCTATGTAAATTAGTTTAAGGTAAAAAAAAGTTAGTTTTTTTTCTTCCGTTAACATAATTTGTAGCGAGAAAACTTTTCAGAGGCGTGAGAAGAAAATTCGAAATGAAGATTCGAATTTAAATGCAACTGTTTCGTCAAAACTTTGCGTTCAAGCAGTGGCATTGATGATGAGTGCATTTTTTGTTAATCTTCACACACGCCTGGATTTCGTAGCTGGGATATTAAAAGTATTTTAAAGGAAACGAAGCAAATTAAAACCAAAAACAGAACGATATCTAAAACTCTAGTGGTAACACGGAAGATTATTGCCCTTATTTTAGCCCCTTCCGTATCATATTATTATTGCTACTACATATTATTATTACAGCCCCTTCGCACCACCACAGCCAGATTACTACTAACCAAGTGAATGTATTTTAAAATTGTTTGTTTATTTATATATGAATATAAATACCAGTTGCGATATTATAATTCAAAATAGATTCGTAAACCAATATGTTTTTCACGATAATCTTCAACATCCACATTCTCTCCAATATTTACCTACAATCCTTTCTGTACATTAGTTCTTGAGTGACTGCTTATTCCAAACATCTACTTTGAGCAAATTTCTGTTCATCCTGAAATTGTTTCCATATGCAGCAAATTTTCCACAAGTGAACTCCCTTGTGGCACTTCATATCATTCGTTTTATAATCATGCATCGATGATACTCAAATCGTTCGCCTAGCCAGGATCCTGACACTTGCGCGTGTTTCACAAACTGTTTGAATGTGGACATTTTCGGTTCTGTTTCATTGGGATTATGCATGGATGCCAGCAACTTAAAGCAACTTTTTTCTTGGGACGGTTAAGGATTTCCATTTCCATTCCATACTGACCGCTAGAGAAATCAGGTAGAGGAATCTGTTCTCTGTTTTCCTCAGAAGGCTACGAAATAATGGACGTGCAACGTTCACATACCTGAGATTCACTTCAAGTTTGCGATTTGTTGCAGAGCTTTCTGTGCACTCAAACCATCAATTGAAAGGGAATTGAGGACATGAAGATAAACAGGGGTTCGAGGTTACTGATAGGTAAACCCGGTACTATGAAGAGAATGAGAACTATCAAGTGGACTTGTATATCCTTGAGACGTTGAGTGAGCGGATAGAAAAACGATTATGGATGCATCCTGGAATAGATGGATATTGCATTTGTTGAAGTGAATCGAAGACGACGATTAAGGGTGCTTGTTCTGGCCATCCAGCTCAACTAATTCAAAGATTCTTTCAATCTCAATTGTTTTTCTAATTCTGATGTATTTCTAGGTTTTCTTGGAAATTTTATTTCAAAATACAACTTTATGCGAATGGAAAGGCTAACTGTCATTAATGCGTGGTTTCCGACTGGCCTGGCTGCGGTCGCTCGTCCCTTGAAAGTCCGCTTGGGAATTGATTGTCACTCATTCGTAGGAAACTCATTACAGTTACATTGCAAACTTCTCGCTCGTTACATAAATTAAACAAATCGTTTTTGTCTCGAAGATACATTTTCTACCGATCCTGGATCGATAATTTTGCTCAATTTGAGGTTTTTAAAGCTCTTGAGTCAACGTCCAGGATTCGTTTCCGAATCATACTGCAAATTTGGTAAATGCGCAGGTTTATTTTCCTATGTGCTGATCGAAATTTCTAGGAGCCAAAAAGAAAATCTTATTTTCTAGTTTAGTTCATCGGTTTATTTGGTCAAATTTATTCCCAACTTTCAAAATGCTTGTCTCTAAGTATACGAAATTGACTATGTTTTTAAGATTACAGTCCCTTCACGCTATATTTTGTGTTGATTTAGTCATAAGTTTTGTTTTCCACTCATTCATTTGATAACAATTTTCATATGCGGGTTCGGGAAGAGTTTCATGGCCAAAGCTAAACGAAGCAATATTGGATTCATCAGTGTAAGCTACATGCTGCATCAATTTGAACAGTAGAGTTCTCTTAACGTCATCGAGGATTTTTCTGATGACATAATCAAAAGAGCACAGTTCGTTCCTATGTTTCACCACTGAACCCAAAAAAAATGGTTTTTGTAGATTTAGTAATCACACTAGCTCTCATTAATCTTTTTTTTGAGTTGCAACATAGCCCTAGGCTTGTTTGGATTCAAGGAAAATCCAATGAACATCAATGCTGAATAATAAATCCCACGAATAATCCCCGGCAAAATAACAGAAAAATAACGCATTAAACGTGTTTAAAACTGAATGAAAAATGCAAGATAATTACACGAAACCCACCTTAAAATTAATGCAAAGGATTTTAATTTTGAAAACTGCAAAGATGATACTGAAAAACTCTACGAAAAATCCCATGAAAATGCAGGGCAAATTGAATGAAATGTGACTTAAAAAGTTGCAATAATAACCAAATGTCAGATTGCATGAAAAACTTTCGCGAAATTCATCAAAAATCCCGCAAAAAATCCTACAGAAATCATATGAAAATTCCAACGAATTATTCTTTGAATGTTGCAAAACAACCATAACCACCTATCGTGAAAGCAGCATCAAAAATCCCGTGAAAACCCAACTGAATTTAACATGGAAAGCTCCCAAATAAATATCAGAATGTGACACACTAGAAGTTATTGCCACCTACCATGAAAATCGATCAATTTTTTTTAAAGATATAACTTTGAAGATATCAAAAAATTAGTAACCCTCTCAAAATAACATCAGTTTTTCACAATGAAAGCAAAGGGAACCTTAATGTAACAAATTTCTGCGTCCCTACTATTTCTTATACGCAAATATAAAAAAAATTAACAATATTGTCCTAAAAATGGCGCACACCAACAACCTTAATCACATTTATGCAGAATCTTGGCTCATCAATGTTAAGTTGAATTAAAGCATAAAGAGAAAACTATACAATGCGAAAAAAAAAAATTCCCGTGGAAAATCGCACGAAAAAAAATAAATTGAAATATTGCGTGAAATACCAAATAACGATATGTATGAAAATAATCATGAAATACTTCAACGAAAATTCCATGAAAAATTCCAATAAAAATTCCTAGGTAAATTGCAAAACAAATCACACAAGCACTCGCAAGAACCGTTACATGAAAAATTCCCAGAAAAAATCCATGAATACAAAACAAAAATATAATGCAAATCTGATCGAAAATCTAATGAAAAATCAAATAAATTCCACAATCAAACCAAAGAAAATGCCAAATTCCCAGACAAATTTCAGAAGATAGCCAAATAACAATCAAAAATCGAAAAAAAAACAGAAATAAAACAGGAAAAAAAAACAAAAATATTAGAAATAATTTTGAAAAAATCAAGTTGAAATTCTTAGGAAATTAGCGTTAAAAATTGCATGAGAACTTGGAAGATATGTCACAAGGAAAATTCCCAAAAAAAATCCATAAGCATAGTACTAAAGTACCATGACTGATTATCATGAATAATACATCGAAAAGTGAAAAAATCCCTTGAAAATACCCATTAATAACCCAAAAAGTATCGTTTTGCGAATTGCTTGAAGCATAACAGAAAAACATGGCATGAAAAATCACTTAAAAATCTCACACTATATTCCAAGAAAACTTACATGGAGAGCGAAATATTCCATCCCATGAAAAATTTGATGCAATTTGCTAGAAATTATTTGAAGAACTCTTGAAGACTTACGAATAAAGTCGCATTATTATTCGCACGGAAAATCATAACAAAAGTCCGTTGAATACAGATGAATCCCACAAAAATCAATCGTCGCTGTAAAATCAAACCGGCATATCTGCAAAATGCATATTTTTCACCAGAGCGCTTTAAAGTTTTCGCGTGTGGGCTGTTTCCTCGTAAATGCATACCGGCACAGCACCATTAGACGGATTTTTATTCAACTATACGATATGCCGGTGCGACATAAAAATAGACGGGGAAAAGAGGAATTTTTTGATACCAAAAACTCAAAAACTCAATTCTTGCACTTATGCCGGTTTGATTTAATAGCGACGACATGTCAAGGACCATGAAAAACTGCATAGGAAAAAAACAAAGGAAAAAACCACAAATAACCGCATGTACACTCCTGGAAAACACATAAATATGACATTGAACATCGCATCACAAATCACATTAGAAAAAATTCGCAAAAACTCATCTAAACTCTTATCAACAAATTCTTGATAAGTCACATGAAAAACTTATGAAAAATTACATGAAAAGTCCCACGAAAATCTTACGCGAAATCCCATGCAAAGCATTTTAAAATCCATACAAAATATACCATACACAAATTTCCCTTGTTAGGAAAATCACAACTCATTTCGAAAGGTAAATGACTAGAAAACTTTCTTGAAACATCACATCGAAAATCACATGAAATATCGAATGAAATATAACATGAAAAAAAATAACAAATCGCATGCATTTTTCAGGTAACTTTTCACTTTTTCATGAGACTATCAAGTGATTTATCAAGGGACTCAATTTGTAATTTTTTTATTGCATACCATAAGTAGCTTAACATAAATAGCTATTTTCAATTTTTTACTATGTTTTTCTATTGTCTTTTCTTATATTTTGTTTTCATGCCTTTTTCTATTCTATATTATTTTATGTTTGCATTTTTTATGTGATTTAATTTTTAATGCTATTTTCATGGGATTCTTCAATAAATTTATTTTGTTATTTTTTGTTTGATTTTTCATTTGAAGACAAATTTCTTACACTTTTCAAGTTTTTATAGATTACCCGTAAAATCTCATAAAAATTTGCTTGAAATATATAATAAATCCTACGCAAAATGTTATGAAAAAAACCTATGAAAATCTCCATCAAAAATCTTACGAAAGATCGCGTGCAAAAAAATTAAAATAAAATAATAAAATTGGACTATTTCACGTAAAATTGCGTTCAAATCATGCATAAGTTCCCTGTGAATGCGCTTGGGAGAAATAATGGAGATAAAAAAAATCGGTTCAACAAACTTTTCTACCAAAAGCTCCTCAATTCCTCATATAGAAATATTCGCAATATGCAGCAAATATATGTTGCGGAAAGACCTGATTTTTTTTGGACTTAGGATTATTGGGCTATGTTTAAACTATTTTTCTTTAGACGTGGAATTAGAGGCCAGATTGAGCAGCCTTCTTGAAAATTTTGACACTGGTGTGACTACATCCTGTAGTCGAGGTAATATATATCCTGCAAGAGGCAAAATTGAGGCGTTTTGTTTCATTTATTTCTTTTCGAAATGGCACCAACGAAAATTGAATTTAGGTTATATATTATTGCTCATAGTCCAAGCACCTCTGACATCTTACACGAGGATGTTTAGTAGACTTGATTTTTAGATGCTCATAGAAATTTTTCAGGCAAAAAGATATTCTATTTTCTCTTTTCCATTTCGGTGTTGTTCTTAGGACGATTTGGTGGAGTTACTGAGGGCTTCTTTCAAAGATCGTGTGTATGAATTTGGACTACGATTTAGCGTTAGCCCCGCTGCCTTCTTTTTTCAGTTTGCGTCATGGGTATTCAAAAAAAAGTTGTAAAGACAAGTACATTCCCATTATACGAGTATTTTTTAAGTTTCATACGAGAACGAAATGGTTTCTAAAAAAATTGTCGTATTTTAATCGCCCTTCGCTTGCCTCAGCAAATCTTTGCGCGCGACTAAAGTGACAATCATGCATTTTTCGCTACCAGCTGCAAACGCAAACAAACATAAAAACTGAATACTACCTATGATATGCAATAAAGACATTGCAAACATAATTTTTATTTAAATTCAAGGAAATATGTATTATGGAGAAAAAATGTCGTATCGAAGTTTATTATGCTTTATTTTTCATCTCATTTGCTATCAGCAAATTGCTTTTCACCAAGCGAAAGGTGAAAATAAATCAAGCATCCAACTATGCTACGTCGTTTTAAATCAAAGAGCGATAAAATTCCATTCTTCACAGTAGATTGTCTGTTTGACTGACAAATTTCAAGACAGGTGACCCAGTGAGAAATTCAATTTGAATGTTCCTCTGTGTTCAATACTTTCAAAAGGAATTTATTTAGTTTGAAATCTGAGAGGAAAAAAATTTGACTTCCTGGAATTAG
Source organism: Nemotelus pantherinus (assembly GCA_963978885.1). Classification (NCBI taxonomy): domain Eukaryota; kingdom Metazoa; phylum Arthropoda; class Insecta; order Diptera; family Stratiomyidae; genus Nemotelus; species Nemotelus pantherinus. Next base: position 10,396,184 of record OZ022266.1, read on the forward strand.
GAAGAGAAGTAAGAAAATATTTTATTGAACACGTTTGTCACAAAATTTTTACCCATATTTCGCTTTCAGTAAACAGCAAAAAATTGTGATCGAAGACTGGCATTTTTTTCATATGCTTTTAAATCTGAATTTAAATCTTTAATGTTTCTAGAAATTTAAAAGACGTCTGTAAAATGTATTTGTCACTAATATCATCTTCAGTTTCGAAAATGAATTCAGCTCAGAGAAACTATACTCAGAGAAACCATATGGAAACTCCCTGCGTACGTTTATTATTATTTTCCTTTATCTCTTTATTTGAACCTGTTTGACAACTAATATATAACTCCAAATGAAACCTCAGTAGTAAAATCAGGACATAGATTATATTGCTAATGAAGGACATCGATTACTCCCACCGGTCACATGATCTTCTTCGCATAATTCATTTCTATCACTTTTAGTTCATACCTATCAAGGTTTACGTTCACGGTCAAAATCAACGTTCCATTATCGTCGTGCTTACGTTAAATACAGTTTATGCTTTGCTTTTGGTCTGCTTTTACACAAACATCGTAAAATAACGGAACGTTTAGCATGGCTACATCCTATAAGGTGATAAGACTGTCATCCATTAATTAATTTCTCTAGGAGCTTTTGTTTCGACACAAGTATTTTATTCAGCCCATTAATTTGGAATGAATGTTCTACTTTGTATCGATTATTTCCTTCCTCTTGACTGGATACTAGGATATCGAAATCGGACTAGAAATTATCTTGTGTTGATTTTATTTTCCTTTTGGATTCCAGTAGTTCGAAGTAGTGCCAATAAGTGTTATGTAACTAGACAAACGGAAATGAATTTTAATTTTAGATTAATCTTCATAGCAATGTGTATTAAAGGGCTTATGCTAAATTCTCATTTCTAAAGTTTTTTGTATCTTCAAATATCATCATGCAATAATACTGATTCGGCAAACATGTATGGTTATACATTTTAAATTTATTAATACCGTAAGTAAAATTAAATTAATTGTTAATTATTTATTTGTTTTCTGTTAATAACAAGAGGGTGAATAAAATTATTTAATAAACAAGGATAAGTAGCTAGCAAGAACCTCTATAATAAAGTAAAAAAATATATGTATATATATTTATAAATGGGTGCATCCTAATACATAAAGAAGCTAAATTTAAAAAAACAAACACTACCAGAAATACAAGAAATAAATTATCATGAGCATACACATAAATAGATTTTTCAACTTTCAAAAGATTTTTTAAAGTTACAAAGTCGAAGTCAAAAGATCAAGTCCGAGATACCTAAATCAGAGAAAATCAGTGGAGTAGAGGTCTGGAGCAGCCATATTTGTTCAGTTTTCAAAGAAGATACAAGTAGTGCACAGAGTCATACGACTTGCTGCTCGAAAGCAATCACGTTAACACATTAACAGTATGTCCTACCTTTAATAGCTCCATGTTGGTCGTTGAATATGGGATGGATTTTGTCTTTAACAATTCTGTCGAGGAAGCTACTAAAGAAAGGGACAAGCGAGATTGGACGATCGAAGAGGAAAGAGGGAAGTAATTTTACTAAATTTTTAGAAATAGTATTGGACGCACAACTAATGCTTAAATCAAAGAATTTTATTAAATAATCAACTTTCAAAGGAAGCATAAAGAAACATTTCAAGAATATAGCGTTAAGGTTCACTTAGCTCCCGAAATATTTCTTTGTGTTTATTTATGAGCTTTGGCGTGAATTTAAACAACCAAGTAGTAAATTAACTCTCTTTTTACTTAGGTTCACAAATAGCTATGCATTATCCAGTTGACATAATGTACACGCAAAAAATGCCCATGTAATGTTCAAAAAAAAAAATTGTGATTCGTTATTTGAAATAGGAAAATGACTGTATTTATTATTATGAAAGAATTAATTGTAGACTTACTTTTTAGAGTGCAGACTTTACAACTAATTTCAATGATGAAGGAAAGATATAAAACTAGGATTATGAAGATTAATCAAGAACTGACATTTGCAGCATTAGCATGTGTAATGCGTGCTAACATCAAAAAATGCATTTTGTTATTTTACACACCCAGCACTAAAAACGTTCAGCGAAGTCATTTCATTGGTTAACCCTTTGAATTTAAATCGTATACAAAGTCAGATTCTTTAAAAACTTTGATTATTCTCTTGGTCGAGTCTTTGACAATGTCAGTTTTTCCACAAAATCTTATTCACTGTACCCGTATAGCCCATTTATGTGACGCACAAATTTACATTCAACATTCAAATTTACATTAAACATTTCCATAGCAACAATAATGTTAAATTATCAGCCTTTTAAACGTTACAACCAACCAAACATTGTAGAATCGTATCATGAATATGAATGTGAATGGTCTGATCTCCAAACGAGATCTGGAAAACAACGGTCGAAGCATGAAGTCGGAGTCATCAATATGTGCAAATTTCAGGGCTCACCAGAGCATGTTACCTTTTACCTTTACCAAAATAATCGAATAGCTGCTTTATTACTGTTATAGTGAACTTCATGGTGACTGAGAACTATATCAAGTGAAGCGACAGTCCGTTATTGATATAATCATATAAAGCGCCCAATGTGGGTCTTTTTCAAGTTTAACAAAAATATATTATTGCAAATGGTTACATGGACAAAAACTACTGAACTACTCACAATTCATGTACATATTGATATCTCTATTGTAGTATGATTAAAGCACAAGTAGCTGCCGTTTATTGATCCAGTTCATATAAAACTGATTTATTGCAGAATAGTACGGAAACGCACGTTCTAAACTAGTAAATATACTTTTACATACTGTCATTTCACGCCATATTAGATTTGGAATGAATTTTATCGTGGTACGTTTCGATGAAATTAATGCTTGTGGCTATATTTTGCTGATAGCAGATAGTGGGCCAATCGATTTAATTGCAATCCAAAAGCCGAGTCAATGCGGTCTTGTAGACCCCGCACTTTTAATTGATTTTACAAATAAATGAATTTTAAAATTAAGCTTATATATGCAATTTTATTTTTAATTAAGGTATTTTAAAATCGATAATGAATACAAATCCTATGGAGGCTGAAATTGCAATATGTAAAGAACTTTTAATGAAAATATGAATAGATTAGCTTGGTGTCGGCACCACAGGTACATTTAATCACAAAAACGGACAATGACTAGAAAATACCAGACAGTAACAAGAGTCGAGAATTTCTAGCTTTCATCGTTTCTTCCTTGATTAACATCAGCGGAACAAAAAAAACCTTCATCCGATCCTTTCACTCGCCCAGTCATACATGCATGCTAAGCATCTTATTTCGTTAGTACAAACCCAGAACGTATATTGCATAAATAATTAATTCAAATCGAGTTGAAGCGTGCAGAGTAGCAGCACAATCTAATATATGAAGCATTTGCTCAGCAAGGATATTCCAAGGGATCAAGAATTAGCAGCATCTCGTTTAACCCAATCCACACAAGTGAATTTCGGCTTTTCGACGGATAGTGAAATTAAAATTCCAACCCCGAACTTAATACAAACATTTCTGCGAGGTTGTTGCCCCTCCCTGCCTACTCCCTTCTCGTGGTTGTTGTCGTCGCATCTTTGCACCCTACGAGTTTTCGCATATAATTAAAACTATTTTCAACAACTTTATATTTCTAGGTTTATTGCACGCTAACTGAGTGCGTGTTTGTAAGGTAGGGCTCAGGTCTTTTTCACTACTCCATCACTGGCGTCATCCGTGCTCCAGCACGAACAACACCAACAAACAACTTTGAAGGCTTCGAGCTGTTGTTCTGTTTTTAGCCGAATGAATACTCTATATTCACATATGGCAAGGCAGCGGAATATGGACCGAGTACGGAAACTGAAGTGAAACTTTTCAAATGCTGTGTTTATATCAGCTATATAATACAGAACTTTTATATTTTACAAGTGTAGGTTGCTGGGTTTGCGGGCAGGCCGCTTGCAACAAGGACTATATGCTTCCACTCTCCGGTCATCATTTATGCGAGTATGCAGGCACGATATGTTTTTATAGCGGCCAATGTGAGTAAAGTGTGAGTTTCATTCATTAGAGCAAAGTTCTACTTTTTCGAATAATGTGGACGTTGATACTGTGAATGATGTATCATCATAGCGGATTATGAGTTGAATATTAAATTTTTCGGGCAACGATTGTCACCAATAGCATTAGTCAAGCATGAAAACCCTTTCATAATGGAATGTACTTCCAACGTGGATCTTGATTGTTTTGAAAGGAGCGGTTGGATATGCAATTTTTGTGGTGAATAATGCTTGCAAATTATGAGGCATATTTCTTAAAAATATGTGACAACTAACCAAAAACTAATCAATTTTGATAGTACTTAATAGAACTTGATGCTCACAATGCAGCTCAACTTAAAAAACTGTTATTTTTAATTAATTACTTTTGACCCAATGTGTGTACATAAACAAAATTGTGGGAAAGAAAATACTACAGCGTTGAAAATAATCAATTTCTGAAAAATTGATTATTATCTGAATTGCAAAAAGTGTGTTCTCCTGTAAATATGGTAATCTGATTTGGACCTAAAGTAAACTTTGACCTGATTAAACAAATAATCGCCCTAAAAATATTTTTTTTGAGAGTATTCGATTTATTATTTATTATTTATCGTATTGTATGACCGTTAATTCGTGAATAAATTCATCATTCAAAATCCAGTTTGTTTGCGTTTTTTGTATGTAGGTGCTACTAGTCTGCAGTGGACGACTATTTATCCAAATAAAGGAGCCATATGATATATTAGAAAGTATTATTTATTTATTTATTTTTTCTTTTAAATGAGGCACATTAAATATAAATAATTTTCTCTGACATGACATTATGGATTGTGAGCAAAAACTGGAAATAGTCAGAAACATGTAAATACTTTCGGCAGCAAAACTAAACTAGTCAGAAACATGCTAAGCTCTAGTCCGATTTATGTTTGAATCCACAATTGCAGCGTCTGCTATTATTCAAACCCTTCACACATAATTCCAACAATATTGCTCTAATTTGAATAATTTTGAAATCTGATACCGACTCTACGGCGCATAAACCTTAAATTTAAATCACTAGTGCTGCTTACTTGTGGTTATCAATCTACCACAATTGATTAAAACTTATATTTAGGCATGATAAAGCAAACATATCAACGTCAATGTATCAGTCAATACACGAATGTGCAATTACTGGGTCCGGATGAATAATTTGAACTTTGCCGAATATGAAACTAGGGATAGTCGATTCAACGAACAGGCAGTTGGGGACAGCAATATGTATTTAAACTTCAAATCGAATGCAAGCTCATTTACTCTAACGAATCTACAGCAAAATCCAATATTCTACGACCGAAATATCAACTCTAAGTACATTTATATTTTGGAAACATGGCTTTAAGTTTTCGGTTACTTAATTTTGAATACTTCGGGCATAGGAATGAAAGATTTACGTCACAAAAATTAAAACTGTCCAAGCTCTTCAAACTGAAGTCGAAAAATAGCTGGTTTATTACGATTGAATTAAATGTTGCATAGGACAAGCAAGAAATCAGTGGTAAGCAAACCAAAATAATAATAACAGCATTTAGATTGATTATAAGCTTCTAGAGAAATTAATCTACTCGTGCTATAGTACACATGCTGAAACTGTGCATTTAAAAAATATAATCAATTTATTTTGATTTAATTTAATAAATAGAGAATTGTGACCTACCTATCCAGAGAAATTGGTGATTGAAAACGTACACACTTTAAACTATGGGTTAATCATTGTTTCATTAAAGTCATAACTATTGACTTCCAGAAACTGAATACACAAACAGAACAAATTTCGAACAGCCCATAGTCCCAAGCAGGGTTGCCAGGTGTACGGTAATTACCGTATTTGTACAGTAATTTCAAGCACCGTACGGTTAAAGGTAATCAACTATTACCGCACGGTAATTTTGGCTTTTTCTATAAATGGCTGATTTTATGTATGTTTGTGCCAATTTCTGTTACCTTAGCTTCTTGAAAATTCCACCAAATAATATTAACCCAATAAATTTATTTCGGAAATGTTATGCACTTACTGTTTCGTATACTTCGAGTAGTTGCACCCTTAGCATTTAAGGATTTGCCACGAACTGTGCCAAAATTGCTAACAGCTGTAACGAAAACATCCCGTCAGGGTATTTCACGAACAATTTTGTTCGGTTTTTGATATTACTTGGATCTACTTATATCTTTAACTTTTTCTTACTCCGTAAAAGCTGAAGATATATGTATATCCTTCTATGAACGAAAAATGTCTACCCTTAGACAAAGCTTATCTTCCTCATAGTGTGGAAGAGTATTTGTGGCATATTAAAGATAAAAATTTAGTAGCCGATTTCGAATAGGGGAATCAAAGTTTTATTCGGAATGGCACCCAATTTTATAAGCTTGCTTGCGTAGAAATGAAAAAGCGATTTAATTTTTGGAACCCACTTTTCGCTGTAATGCATATTTTAAAAAAGAGACGAATACCACTCCTTAAAATACTTATGCAGCTTTTGTCCCAGAATATGAAATGGAATATATATTTAAGACTTAGATGATGAGTGGAGGAGACTTCCAATTTTTCCACGATTGACGATGAAATTTCTTGCTTTTATTATAATTTGGGTAAAATTGTGAATGAAACTCGAAAACAAGAGTTTGCTGTCCGGTCCAAATTTGTATTAGATCTCCTTTGTTTGCCTTGTTCAAGCCCTTATTGTGAAAGGATTTTTTTCAAAACTTCATTTGATCAAAACGAAAAATAGGAATAAAATGAATTTGGAAACGCTGAAAGCAGCAATATTAACGTCAGAATCTATCGGTGAATCCACTTGTATGAAATTTAACCCTCCAGAAAGTAGCACAAAAAATGTAACCAAGATATTTACAAATAAGTATTTGCTTAATATGTATACACACCTTATTTTACTTGCATGGAAGTAAAATAGTTCGTGAATCAATTTATGTTTTTCGTATTTTTTCACAAAACATGTTAATACATTTTGTTAGTTATGAAATAGTTCCTCGAATAAATTATAGTTTTTGACTGAAAGCCCACCTTTTCTCTCTCAATCATTATTTTGTTTTTGTATTTCGACCAAAAAGCTAAATTATTATTGTAGCCGCGTTTTGTTTCCTTCTTGCTCACAAGCTGTAAAATAAAAACATGGCCCCCAATAAAACTATACTATAATTAACGAATAAAAGAATCATATTCATGGAGAAAATGAATGTTCTATCGAAAGTATTTAGGTATTAAGGTTTACACACATACAAAGTAATGGCGTACGGTAAAAACGTGCAAATTAGGTAATTTTTGAACATTTGTACGGTAATTTAAGTCAGAAGACCTGGCAGCCCTGGTCCCAAGGCATAGGCACATATCTCCGACTCCAGGATTAAATGGACACAGACCCTCAAATTTACATTTTGCTCGTTGGCCATGCAATGGATTGATGCGGATGAAAACGGAACGTGCTGTAAATAGTAACGATGGCACTCCACTACAAGCTTTAAAAAATTGTGAGATTTTTTCATTTTTGGAATGTAGAAATTTCATAAACGTACTTAACTTTTACTTTCGATTCAACCATCAGATCAAAACGAAATTCACTCGACAGGTTGGTTTCGAAATGGAGCTTTTTAAACAAACTTTGGGTGGCTATGACTAGCTTACATGGCCGTATTTTTTCTGAGAAATGGTAGCATTAAATGTTCGAATGGCAATTGCTCTAATTGTCGTGAATATGAAAAAATGGTTTCGTAAATATTGCAACTACATATGCATGTGTTTGTCAAAATCTGAAACGAAAATGCATACGTTTCCTATGCTTTTCTTCGAAATTAAGTGTTTCTAGCGCTTGCTATGCGCTACGGCTTCTAGTTTTCATTGCGAATGTTAATTTCAACTCAAAATTCCCAAAGATAGTCGCTTTTTCACTACTTTTCAACAAAAATAGCATCCAAAAAAACTGGTCAACCATGTTTCAGCTATGATGAGAATATAATCTCACCACATTTATGTATCGAGGGATTTTGTAATTCGCTTCATTTGCTCACCATGATGTACATAAGTATGTATGTATGTACGCACATACATACATATATATGTACATACATACTGTGCCTGTTGTCAACGTTTTAAATAGAATACTCAGTAAAAACATTGATTCTCTGAATACTCAGTAAAAACATTTTACCTCAAGTCCAAGTATTGCAAAATGAAAACCAGTGATATATTTTCGAAATAAATACGCCACCTTGCATTTAATTTAATTATATTTGCCACAATGTTTTCAATGTCCACTTTCGCGATTTCAGGTAGCAGATTATGGTGAGCCCGATATCGATTACATTTTCGTGAATAGACCTGGCGCATTTTTGTGAAATGGTTTGTTACTGTATTGCAAGCAAAATTCTCACACAGATAGGCTTTTAATACAAATGTTCTACCTGCGAAAGTATATATACATACATATCCATATGTATAATAATTAATAATAACATAAAAATTTCATTTTACAATGTACATCGAGATTTTGCTTGCAGAAACTTCAATTGAAATCTCCGAATGCTGTAGAACTAATTTGAACTTTTATAACTTATATACTGTGCTGCAATAAATTTTCTTTTTCAAAAGTAATGAAAAGCATCATCTAACATTTTATTGACATAAAATATGTACTTTTTTTTCTCGTTCATTTAAATACAACAACTATTCGACCAGGATTTTCAAACAACAAGCTTTAACTTATTCTTACATATTCGCCTCAGAATTGATGGTTCGATACTCTTCTTTTAATCCACTGTCCATGCAAAAGTCGTCCTTGAGTTCACTTGCGCTGGAAAATACCCACTTCTGATTCACTTCCACTTTTGCTTTATTTTTATGAATCACCACGCTTGACGAAGATATTGGAAGGTGAGATACATTTCTTAGCTTTCTGTTATGCAAAACTAAGTTATCGTCAATATTACACATCTGGAAAGGTGCAATTTAGCAATAACGAACTTTTATTATAATACTTTAATTTGCAAACAAAAGAAATAATGAGAAATAAAGAAATAATGAAAAATCGAAGCAAACGATTTGCTTATTAGTACCACGTTGCGTCAATTAACATCAAATTACTAAAGACCTTGAAAGTGTGCACAATTTATTTACATATATTATTGCAGTCGCTATCGGAGAATGGAGTACATAGTTAAGCAACCAAAGCAATTCAAAAGTTGTTCTTTGTACGGGGAATACACAATATCAAAAAAATTTTGTTTCTTTTGTGTTTAAATTTATTGTGCTTATCTATAAAAATGTAAGATATTCCTTATTGAAATTTTAAGATTTTGGATCCAATGGTAATTTTCTATTTTCCACGACAGGTACATATATACATATGTAGGTACCACAACTGCACCGCAATATAGGTTTACACATGTGGTAACGCATTTAAATGGTTAAGACATTTAAGCGTGCAATCATTCTCCTCTGAATGCCTGAAGTGCACTGTCACCCTCGGAAATGAGATATTTGTGTTTTCATGATATTTATATGAATAAAATCTAAAACATATCGCTCCCAGCAATCCATAATCGTACCCTTTCATCTTCCGACTACGAAAGGTAATATTTCGCATAAATTCAACCCATCATCATTCCACAAAAGTGTCACTTTGCTAATGGTCTCTTCAGAAAAACTGATGAGTCATTTACACACAAACATCTCTCTAAATTGATGGTTTATTCGCTTCGCCACAAAATTGTCTCTCATAAGATCCCTAATTTTGAAAAAGATGTCATTTCTCATGAGAACGTGCTGAAACTTTCTATTTTTGTTCATTTCACGGTACCATGGACTAGTTACATTGCAAGTCAGCCCAAAAAGAAGAAAGTAGGATTTAATTCTGTTCTGATGTCTGCACTACGTACGTCCATGGTACCTGCATATTTTCGAATATCCAACCATTGCTCTTCTGGTTTTAAGTTGTTACAGCAAAAATAAAAGGTTTGTTGTTGGTTTTGTGTGCAGTTTGGGGAAATGGAAAATCCATCGGGAAATGATAACTTCAGTCCAGACAAGAAACGAAGGAGCACTTAACGAATTATGTAATTAGTATGAAAGAATTATAAATATTTGCTTTGGTTGATGGTTTTAACTGTTGAGTGGATGATTTATGTACAATTTGACGAAAAGTAGAAAATTATCGTTCAACTAAAAGTTGAATTAATTGAATGAGTTTACAGAATTTTCAATAGGAAAGTTTGCTTTTGAGAAAAACTGAAAATATGATATAATCTCATCTTTTTGAAAGATTAGTTATTTATTTTATCTTCGTATTGAATTTATCCTTTTCAGAATCATGTCCGCAGAGCTACAATTTGCAGAAAAATATAATTTTTGTGAAGCGAATAGAGCCAAATATCGAGGACAAGGACCTTAGAATCGAATAAATCATTGCGAAATCCAAACTAACCATTACTGCGTAGCTTTCATGCTTTTATTTGAAAATGCCACTCCTAGCTATTTCAAACACGCTTATATATGCTAAAACATATTTAATCTCGACATATACTAAAAAATTTATACTGATGGAGCTTATTTGTATTTTGAATTTACAATCGCATCCTGTTCTAATTTCCAATCTAATTTTAAGCAGATGAAATTTCTTTATCAAGTTTCCAATGTTCTTTGAATAAAAGGATCTATTTCCGACACTTATAGCAATCAAAAATGCTATATCAACTGTTAAACTTATTTAAATTTATTTAAGCCTTTATAACAATTTATGATTTTTCTAAATTCTATGATGATTTTTCTAAGCTATATTTCACGAGACGAATTAAGAAAGACAAGACAAAGAACCATATGGTACACCTTTCAATCTTAGTGAAAATACCGGTAAATTCAACATTTCCAGTAACATTACTTTTTAACTACTGTACAATTGTTTTCCAATATCAAATTGGTATACACTATTAATGTTCCACAAAAAACAGCAGACTGACTGGAATCTTCGTTGAATTCATTGTGATGAAGTGTGTAATCCAGGAACGTAAACAGGTAAGAGTTTATTTTTTCATTTGTGACTAAATTCGTTTACTTTTAGTTTGGCTGCCGAACATTCTCTCCCGCTGGTCCAACAGGATCAGAGCTTATATCTGTAAATACAAATTGAGTACATTATCTCATCAATATTAAGTTACCGATCACGGTTCCTTTATTGTTATGCTTCACTGAATTAGGATGACATGAAGAGGAACGCTTAGTGAATTCCGCAATTACAATATATTGATGTAACCTGAGGCATATCTTCCTTACAGGCACATCATATTCAGCGACAAAGCGCTATTTTTACGGGGCGCCCCGACTCGCCACCTCCAAGATAGATTGAAGGGAACATAAAAGACGGGATGGTTGAGATAACTATGCATGTTTCGATTAATTTGGATTCATTAGCCAATTTATTGATTTTTAGTTTTTAGAAAGTTTATTATTGTTTACGCTATTTATTTAAACTACTAGTGCAATTGAAATTATTGTAATATTATTATTAAGACAATGATTATAACTAAGGACAGACAAATCATATCAAAGTTAACCGATTTTCACAGCTATTCCACATAAATCTATTTAAAATGTTAGCCCTTTGATGTGTGATTGTGTCCTAGTAACCTGCTACCGTTCATTTGAAAATCCTTTGCGATGATTGTAAACAAAGCACTCACGTCAACATAACTATAACAATGCCCTCGGCATTTTATAATTACACGTCAATAATTCTGCAGCATATCAGCAAAATACCGCAAGCCGAGCCTCTATTCCTGTCATCGTTATGTTTCTATCTTGCATCAAAAACACTCCTCCATTTAATTTATCTCGATCGACTCATATCATCATACTCATCTAACATACGAGCACTATTTTGATAGCATGCCAGAATTGATAAATGTTCTCTTCTGATGACGCAAGCTTGATAGACAATTATCTAAGCTTTTGCTTTAAATAGCAATCTAGGAACCAGGAAGGTAAATAAGCGTTCATTGTGTCTAATTAGTGTAGCTGTCACTTTTGTCAGAGCTGATTTTCTGGCTGTGTCATTAAGTAAAAATACTTTTTTCAGATCAGGAAATGACAGTAAATGGCGGAGACATATGGTTTATACGACATGTGTGTGGTATTGGTGCCAAACACGAATCCTTCAGATGTGTTCCTTCATGTTGTGGACGACGTAAGTATCTCGGGCTTTTCGGGTTCACTCCAGTTTATTTTTTTCATTCTGATGCTGTGTACTTGATGTTACAGTTTGTTTTATGAAAAAATATTGTAGTTTAATGGTGCATACATACATGAGCGGACAATTTTTATAATGGTGGGCCCTCGAATGACGTAACGTTTATGTTTCGTGTTTCAACCATCACGTTCCCTAGTTTGGAAGAGGACGAGATAAAACCAATCATGAAACCCACAAAATCACTACAAGCTAACATCAATCAGTCTCGCCTCGAGACTCTTTCCCGTACCATAGGGTTTCTCGAACCAGACCTTTCGACGAATGCACTGAGACCGAATACTTTGGAATAATGCACTTGTTCAGAGCCAACAAACCGACAAGCTCATTGTCCTCTCCAGAGCTTGTGTACTTTGGCCGACCACAAGACAACCGTCCTTGAGCAGGATCGGATGTAGATAAGAGGATTGCTGAAATCGTTTTGTTCTGGTGTGTTTCGACCGAAACGAAATCGCAAAACAGTTCAACGAGTGTTGTATATAGGTGCAAGACGGGGACGAAATAAAATGACTTAGTCATTGCCAAATCCCAAAACAAACACTGCGGAGCTTGCCCTAGATTCAGTCAACTGGCAAATTCCAGAGCCAGGGCCAACAAAAACCCACTGCACCATCCCGTTCGTCTTCAGCTAACCAAACGGGAATGTTGTACCTCATTTTCATTTTGGCTAGCTTCGAGGATTTTCATGCTTTTACTGGCGAATGTTCCAAGATGCTAATTTAATTCGTTTCGTCATTGTTGGGAAAGTGTTTTATCTCGCGTCTGACACGTGTACAGTTGATTGCGGCAATGTTAATGGAAAGCGACTGCCCACAAAATTACGGCATCGAATGTGTTAGGTGCTTTCAAGAAAGTTTTGAATTATGTACGTGAATTACGGCTGCATAAAATAATGTTTCAAGCAACTTAAATCTCTTGAGTATAACTGTTGTTACTTAAACTATTTAATATTTTGATTGCTTGAAGAAATATTTAGCTCAAGGTTGAAATGTTATATATTTATGCGTCTCAAAAGAAGACTTGGTTATGATTAAGAACATAAATTTCAAAAAAGATAAGAATCATGGATTTTATTCATGGTGTGACACTTAGACCTCGATTTAAGCTAAAAATGCGTTCCAACAAACTGCTACCACAATACATATTGCTACAAAACTAGATACTATAATGAAAATGATTCAATAGGTCTGACTAAGCTGCAAAACAGGGCCTTAGTTATAAAAATGTCGTTGAATTCCCTCGAACGTCTTCTGACAAAACCTAAGGCATTGCTAGCTTTCGCAACGATTGAGTCGATGTGATCGTCAAATGTGATAAATTGATTCAGCAGTTCTCCTAAATCGAGTAAATTTGCTAGTCTATTGAAAGGTGAACTCAAAAGTGAGTATTCATAGATTACAGGATTATTTTTGCGTGTGTAAGATATAATAGTACACTTATCAGGATTAATAAGGAGATTTTTATCGGAACACCAGCTGGCAAATCTGTTTAGATCCTACTTCAAATCATTGCAATCGTTAAAGTTTCTCACAACTATGAAAATTTTAGCGTCATCGGCATAAAGGAACCTATATCATTAATAAATAAGGCGAACAGTGAAGGGTCTAGATGACTACCTAATGGAACATCAAACATGGTTTTAGTTTCAGATGACAAAGCACCGCGAACGTTGGGTTCGATTCGTCAAGTAAGAGTCAATCCAATTTAAAAACAAATTAGGGAATTGAAAGGAATGTATACTTAAAAGTATAAAGTGATCAAGGTTATCAAAGACTTTCGCCAAGGCTGTGTAAGCACAGTCAGTTTGGAGGTCAGTTTCAATTGAGTTGGTTACTTGGGGAGAAAACTGAAGTAGATTGGTTGTGGTTGAACGAACTTTCATAAAACCGTGCTGATACGGAGCTATAATGAATTCGCAATGAAAGGCGACAATATCCGTGACTATGGCTTCAAAAACGCTAGCGACGCAAGAAAGTTTTGCAATAGGTTGATAGTTGCAAGCGTCATTACGACTTCCACAAATGAGGAAAGATGCCTGCTTTTAAAGATGCATTGAAAATATAAGACAGCACAGGTAGTCGTGATAACACCCAATATTTTAAAACGAAATTAGGTATGCCATCTGGGCTAGGTGTTATGTTATTATCAAGTTTATTGACAAACGCGATAATGGTGTCCTCTTCAATTTTTAAATCCGTCATCTCCAAAGAGCAAATTGTTGAGTTCTTCAAGTAGAGTGAAAAGTGCTGTCAAGTCAAGTGTGTTTGGCAAGTCCATATGATAAGCTTAACGGAATATCAAAGATTTTATCAATATATGAGTCGTCTGATTTAAATGTGAGTGGATACACATCGTTATAAGTCTTACAATTAATAAAATTCCAAAATCTCTTAGGTTGAACTTGAACATTATTTTAACTGCTATCTCTGATATGCAAATGAAACTTCTTTATGATACAGATCTCTTAATGTAGAAAAAAGCTGATAGTCAGCCTCTGAGCGAGTCAAACAAAACTGTTTCCAGGCTTTGTTTTCGGAATTTTTCAAATGACAAAGCTGTGGAGACATCCAAGGAAAACGACATATTTTCACCAAAAATATGGGCATGACGACAAAGGCTAAATCTATTTGCTAAAATAGATTCATTTGGCCAGTCCTGACATATGCATCTCCGTCCTGGATTAACCGGTTCAAATCTGCCATGGCAGAAGCGGAGATCTTCAAACGAAGAATTCTGCGTCTCTGCACTGACAAGTTTTACAACCCGGTAACGGTATTCTCTCCCATATCAGGAGACAGGACTTGAACCAATTACGGATCGGGTTGTGGAACTGATGACAAAATTTTACTTACAGACAGACAGACATGAAAACTGACTGATTCGGAATGTCGGAATCGGACGCAAAAGTTGCTCTAACGAGCCATTTACTCATATGTGTCCGGCTGAGATAACAGAACAACGGTAGCTCATTTAATTATTATGGTCTCCCGACAAATCAGAACGCCTAGGTTAAGTTTTGGTCTAATTAGGCTTAGCTAATTGTAGTAAGACATAAGCTAGATTTAGTTAAGCAAATTAAGTTAGCTTTTAAGTATTATATAGGGAAGTCAAGGAAGTCAACCCCAAGTAATGTACAACCTAGTATTTTATAAGTGTAAACTGAAAAATGTATACGACCTAAAACTAAATAGAAAGCAAGAAGTGCCAGAAGGCAAAAAACAGTAATGAAGCTGAATACAAGATTTTTTATAATAATTATCCTTTAATAATTAACCTGTACAATTTAAATAAAATTACTCTTATTATTATTACTCAGAAAAAGTGAAACAGAAAATGGTGCTCTAAATTGCTCTTAGTAGTTCTACTTAGAGCAGGCTCATGAAACAAAAATCAGAGCAGCTTCGGGCAGATAGCAGCAACCGAATTGCTCGTTAAAAACACATTTTGCAGAGATATCTCAACTTAGCTCAACCTAGCAGTTTATATAGAGCAATAACATCAAGACTTACCAAAATTATCTGGACAGTGATTTAAAAAACGTCACAAAAGTAGCCTGTTTGAAATTCATACCATAGATTATTAAAACGTGATTAGTTTTAATTTGTTTATTAATTGTTTATTTTTAAGACAGTTCAAAATTATTTTAAGTAATTTTTATAACGAAAAAACTTGTAACTGTGTTTGTTTACTCCCTAATTAATTAATTTGCTTGTTATTCGTTAGCTAGGCTGAACTGTGTGCTAATTGATGAGCGAGATGGAGGAAAACCGATAGCTCCAGGCTTATGAAAATACTGGAAGACTGGGTGAGCGCTGTGAACGAAAGTTTTGGAACAGTGTTTTGAGCCAGACAAGAAAAATATTTCCTGAAAATTCGTAAATATTTTCCTAGATATCCCTGGGCATTGATTCGGTGGTTGTATTTAGCTACCACGTACTATACTATCATTGAGAAATACACAATGTCTAATAATTGATACTTAATACTTACCACCATGCATCCACCAGTATTATTATTTCCCTAATAGATGTATCGCCCCAGTTTTAGTTTTTTTACTAAGCGTGCAGCCTGATGGAGGTCAGGGCCGTCTCAAAACCCACGACAGGTTGAGCTAGGTGGCGGGCTAGGTGACCCTGGCGCGTTGACTCAAGTAAGTCAAGCTTCGTAATTGTTTTTGCTAACAAATAGAAAAAAACAAACGTAGATGGAAAAGTGACTCACAAAATGAGCAACATACTCAGCCACACATGAACGCTTCGCAAAGAGTCCGAATCCAGCTTTAAATTGTGAAAGGTTGGAGGTTTTCTCGCAGCACAAAGGTATATTTAGTACATTTTTGCGAGCAGCACAATGGCAAAAAAATGAAATGAAGACACAAACGTCTGAGTGGACCAGACAATGAAAAACAAATTATTTGCTTGCTGGATTTTTTTGATACCTTAATACATCAGAAAAAAGTATGAAAATGGCGATTCATACAAAAGCAAGACTATTTTTAAGTTTCAACACGAAACATTGAGATACGTTGCACTTTAAAAAAAAACACAAAACCAGTCACAAAATAATGGATCTTAGGCAAAAACTTATAAGTCTGAGCTCACACGATTTGAAATTAATAATTTAAAGAACAAACTTCAATGCAGCACGACAATTTCTTGATTTGTTTCAACGTTAACCCGTAAATGGAGCACGCCTCGACTTAAAATATCCAGAAAAATTTCCGACAAAATCAATTTGCATGAAATCGAAATTAACCAACCAATAACGCATCATCCATCTATTAAAGTAATTTCAATTTAGTCTTCCGGGAAAATGCTCATTCGAAAATTGATGCTTAATTGCATCTTTTCCCAAATGATCGATCGAAAGCAAACTTTCTTTTCCGAGCACCCGTACTTGTTGTACTACTTTTTAAACTACCTCGGGCGTAAGCAAGCTCTTCAAACTCGAGCTAGCAATGAAAAATTTATGCAAAACGTCGATACTCTTGCCGAACAGAATGACGACGCAGAGAAAATGGAGGGAAAAAATGTTGAACTATCACAAATATGTACCAAAAATGTTTCGATCACAGCGCCTTACACTCTACGATTTTATCATTCTGCTACTCGGTAATCTTGAATTCCTTGAAAAGTTCTTGTACTTTAGTATTATTGATTCACTTTTGGATTTTTTTAGAAAATTCGTTCCGTCAAAATCAGTTATTTGAAGGTGTGAGAATTTGAAAATCATTGATATTATTAATGGGAAAAAGATGTAGATTTATTCAGCTAGTCAAAGAAAATACTCATCGACACCGGTATCAAAACATTGGAAACTGAAATGCAAACTTGTTAGTTATTTATAGCCGATGAAAAAACGAAAGACTTCTTTCAATATTTTTGAGAATCTGGAAGAAATCAACCAGCTGTTAATGGCAAAAATTAAATGGTCATGTTAAATCAAACGATATGAAAATAAAATATTGTCTCGTAAATAATAATAACAAAAAAAGTAAAATTAAACTGATATTTTTTTGTCGATTCAATAATTTTTCTCGTTGAAATACCCATTTCAATTCATATTAGAACCATTTTTCAATGAAAATGATGAAACTTACAAAACCGACGTGATTTCAATTTTTGTAAAAGTACTTACAAGCTCATCCAGATGCTCAATAAAATCTGGCGCCCAGCGTGGGAAAAAGTGCGTTTGACAATATTCGGGAAAAGATTTTATTTCTTACACCAACATACATTTCAATTAAATCGAATTTAATGAAATTTATATTTTGGGTATAAATATTAAGTTTATTCAGCACATACCGAGACTATGACTATATATAAACTATAGCTTTTGAGATTGATTTTCCGGCTGACTAATTATGCAGAAAATTGCTTCAAAGATTGAAAATAGGAAGGAAAAATCACAATACGAGTATAGTGTATTTCACTGATTATATTGTTCGATAAAGATCAAATTGATTTCCATACAACAGTGATACAATTCCTAGAATTGAATAGCAACTGCCTGCCAATAGAAATTAATTAAATTAATCAGTTACAGTTTCTCAGTATTAAGTTAATTCATTGAATCGTTCCGTTGAAGAATTCTAAAAAGGAATTTAAAGTTGTATTCAGATACAATTTGAATACTTAAATCGCGTGCATGAATAAAATCTGAAAAAAATCAGGCGACAAAATTAGTTTTTCACTCCTAAAGTAGCAAAGAAAATGTAATGTACAGCAGAAGTATTGTCGATGGGAAGTGCAGATTTTTTACGAGTGCGTTAAATTTTCATTCTTGAGATGAAGAGACCTTGATGAGTATTTCATAAACGAGGGGAATAAGTCACACGATTAAAACCAGTAAAACTATTCATTTGTGGACGAGACGTGGACGAGAACAAAACAGCTTTCTGGCAACACTTTAGAGGCAAGGAATATGCCTAACCATTCAACATCTCATGGCATTTAATTTCATAATTATGTCGACTCAAAATCAACACTCTCACTTCTATTAATTTTTAAACAATATTATGTTCTCTGATATTTCAGACATTTTTGAAACATATAAAACTGTTAAGCGAGTGATTTGTTTAAATTTGTTCCTACTTTTTTCTTTCTTGAAGAATGATGATGTTTGGTTTGGAATCCACATGCGAGATTTTCATCTAATCTCAAAACACACGCAGGAACACACAAACTGATCTACTTTAAAAGGAGCTTTCGAGAATTGAAGCTTTATTAAGTTGAAAATAAAATGCAATAATATTAAGCAACATTAATTTGTCGACATATTGCTATAGTTCTCTTAACTATACACAAGACACTACTTTTCTATTCAATATTGTTCTTAATAACTTTGGATAATCCTACTGGCAAACTAGTTTCAATGAACATTCAAATACCCCTATATAATAGAAATATACTATCGACAATCGAAACCCTAACCAATCAACCCTTTGTGCAAACCAACAATGGAATGATGAGACAATCTAAACACAATTCGGCTCTAACTAGAAAATTCATCTAACCATAATATACTTATGCTTCCCACTGATCCATTGAGAATGTACACAAATCGCAAGAAACCTTTGACCCGACCAACTCATTCCATCATTCCTCGCGCATTCAGAAGGGTCTAATAAAATTTTGCCAAATATGCTTGATTCAACAACTACGAATACCCGCACTCAATCGCCCATCCGATCCGATAAGACCATGATGACCGCTACGTCCACGCCGATAGCAACCAAGCCCACAATCCCTTTAATCGAGTATAATTGTCGGAAAGTCTTAGTAACATTACGAAGAATTATTCAAGACCAACGTACCATGTTGTTGGGACGTGTCGTCCATAAATAGATCTGATGAGCGAACAAGACGTAGCGAAGGAATCGGATTGATTCGAAGAAAATGCAAAAAGGAAAATTCAAAAGCAAGATTGAATTAAACGCACCAAAGACAGCACTTGGAGAACGATATTTTGTATAATGCGGAAATGCTAACAAGTCAGCAAAGTCCAGATAATCTCGTCGCACAGCATGTACACTTGTCCCTTGACTTTTGTATCATATTCAAATGTAAACGTTAATGTAAAACGGGAAGTTATTAGTTGACAACCGTATTTTTGTTTGAATGAATCGTACTTTATGGAAAAAGTTTTATTAGATTTCTCTGGAATTTTTTCTCCGTACGAGGTCGTTGTCATGCTTTTGAGAAACTCATTAAATTTGCCTGTAGATTGGTATTTCTCAAAAAGTACGCAAATATTTCTATATATAACTACTAGTTACTCTCAGTAGTTTCTGGCTCTCACACCAAATATTTTGAATTATTTTTCTCTTCTGAAACTTTTCCCAATTCATGTTCAAATCGTTTGTTGAAAACAATTGATAAACGTCTGGTTAACAACAGTATGACTCTTTTGTTTATTCTTACTTTAATTAAATTTTGAGAATTTTTCATATCCTTTCTGTTGAATTTCACCGCTTGCTGTTCAAAAGCTGGAACTCAAGCCAGAAAGAATTTTCTCATAATGCAATCAAGTTGGTGAAGCTCAACTAGGTATTTTTCAATTCTTTTCTCGCTCAATTCAAATGCTTCAGCTTCGATCCTTTTCTAGGAACTATGCTATGCAATGACCAGATTAGCATAGATCGCATCTTTTGTTAGTCTCGAGAACGACCAATAAATTTTGAATGAAACAATGCTGAGGGAATAAGGAACATATCTAGTATGCTGACTGTGGTCAGGGAATGATTTGAAAATGTCATATTAGTGCTGGTTTTGCTTTTGCATTTGTCTAGATTGACTTCAATCAAGCTGCGGTCCAGATTCGTATTCAATAGCAAATTAATTGTTTTTGGATCAATATTGGTGACATTCTTAAATGCAAAGCTACATATACATATGAACAATTCGATTTAAAACTACTGAATAGCTTGCTGTTAATTAGAAAACAGCTTCGTGGAAATATTTGTTGCCACAACTTTTAAGCACCACTAGTGGTGCTTAGTTTCCTATATTCTAAAAACAACAAAGAAATTTCCTCATAAAATCTCTTAGAAGTTCAACATGCAGAGATAACTGAACTTCCAAACTATTCTACTGAATATCAATATGATGTCATGATGCAGTCGCCATTAGAAGAACATGTTGATTTTTTACATCATTACAAATCTTTGATTGAGAAAGTTCGAAGCATTGTAAAGCTATTCAGAAAATCTCTAAAAAAAAATGATGAAACGTTACGGAACTATGTGGTAAAGCAATTCGAAGAGGAAATCAAGGTACTGTTAGATTGTAAGACTCAATAGAGTGATTCAGCACCCGAAGCATATTTGTGGGTAAAAATTTTCCAGATTTACTGTCAGATATTTTTTGTAGAAAAATAATTACATTTAATCCGTACTTTTGCTGAATCTTCGCAGCCAATAAATTTAGCTGTGGAAACTTCAGCAATCGCCAGTCAATTTTACTTACATCTTAAACCACGTTAAGATTTACATAAAAAGTAAAAGTTGATTCAATAAGACACCTGTGGAGGCCAAACTGGCTTCACTGGAGCCTTGATTTATTACAAACAACTTTCATCACCGGATTTTTAAAGAACCTTTAAAGAACAAACGTTGCAGTTATGTCAATGACAATAGAACTACAGTAATAATTAAGGGCTAAAATGGGAATCCCTTTCACTTCTGTGTCGATGTATTCCAACAAACTCAATCATCGTTGAAGAGTTTAGTACTAAAAGAAATATCGCTTTGTCAAAACGAAGGTGCCAACGTCACATCACACGAACTGGCATATGGTTCTAATCCCAAGTCTAGAGCCTGAATGATCAAATGGATATTTGTGGCGTAAAATCAGGTCATACTTTTGGCTGAAAAAATAAAATAGAGTTGCCAACAGCGTTTATTTTTGTCATTTTTGTTTGAAAAGATGCTACCGTCAAATTTTCGTGTGATAAAGAATTTAAAATGAAAATACCCAACAAATGTTTCAATTTCTTGAAAACTTCTGTAAGTTGTAGCTTTAAAAATTTTTCTGCCTATGAGTTTCCACCGCAATCATCGGATATAAATCAAATTCACATAGCACGTTGGTTTCATTCTGAAAAAAGTCCGATCGAATTTTGGTCCCAGTTCTAGCAACAAGCTTTCAGCACCAGGCTTTTTCGTCATTATAAAAAGAAAATCAAATGTCCATATGATAAAGACCTCAAAATCTTTCCTCTCCTCTTTCTTTTGATTCAATCATAGGAACAAAACGAAATTCAATGGCCAGGGTGATTTCGAAATGGAATTGCTCATATAGAGTTTTGATGATAGTAACATTTTGGCCACTTTCATTCTGAGAAAAGCTAACATTAAATTTTCATATGGGGCATTTCACGTGAAGCGGACAACGAAAAAAGTCGAGGTTCTGGATTTCGTTCATATTGTGCATAATGGTACTTCTATACGATATGAACGTGGACACACTATTTTCTTTTTTTTCTATGAGGTTTAGTTGTCGAGTTATGGGTTTCTGAATAATTGACGAAACTGAGGAAACGTTTTTTTGAGAGCGGATTTTAAGATTAAAAAAATCTAAAAAAAACATTAAACATTGATTGGTGTAGAAAATTGTTAATTTTAAAATTAAGTTTGGAAAATAAATTTGTTTTCCTGTAAAACCGGAAGTAAACATTTCATTTCATATTTTGAATAATTTAGACCAGGTTAATTTTGGAATGGGATGGCCAGTATATTAAGAGGTTAGAGAATTTGAATACATACAAGTTGTATGAAGCGTGGTACCGGGAGCTTAATAAAGACAACTAGTGACTGTGAAAACAAAACAAATGTAGTAAAACTATTGCTATATCACTTACATATAGAAGATAAAATATTAAAAAGTGCTAATGCTAGTTTACTTAATGAAAAAAAAACTACTCGTTTATGGACAAATGAATTTATTTTACAATTTGTACAATTTTACCCTCGCTTCTTAAACTAGTTCTTTTTATAATTACCGGAGGTCTTTCCACGATCAGCTTTTTTTCCTGCAGCTTCCACATACGACCACATTAAATGAGTATCTCCACTTTTCTGCTGCTTTCCTCGGCTCAAAGAACACCTTCGGTTCAAGAAACTTGAAGATGATAGCGAAGTGATGGACGCTGTTGAGGCGTTTTGGGAGGGTAGAGACAAATCATTTTTTTTTTTTCTAAAGGTATCTTGGGTTTGGAAAAAGAGAGACTAAATGTATTAACTTGTTAGGAGAGTGTTGAAAAATGAATATTTTTTTAAATGTTTAATCACCTTGGATATTGATTATCATTACTTTTGGATCAACCATCGTATATTTTATAGGATTTAACATATTATATTGGTTTAGAAAATAATATCTTTTCAAACTTAAAGATAGCGCTACTAATCGCGTTTCGATATAAATTTTTTTTTTTTTTTGAGTCAACTATCTGTCCTAAGCAAGCACTCGGTACCACGCTTCATACGACTTGTATGTATTGAAATTCACTTAACTCTTGAATTGATTTTCGGTTAACGTTAGGCTTGGTGCTAATCTTGATGTTTAATTCTATTCAACTTATTCAGACCGTTCAAGTCTATAATTGAAGTTTAAACCAATCATTGAAATGATATTTTCGATTCCCGATTTTCTCAGAATATATTTAATTCCTTTTCATTATTATATTTTTTTTCAAATTTCATTTTTAAGTTTACTTTCTCAACATCCATTCCATACCACTCCAAAGAAATATTTCCAACATGATCATTATCAAACACTTTTCACTCATGCAGTATCGCTTCTACGGCTCTAATTTACCAACCCAGTCGCGTATCACAAAACAGAGATACGGGTAACCCAAGTAAATGTAATTATTTCACTAGAGTCGAATGTGGTTATGTTCTAGAACCTGTCAGAGACGAATATCAGGTTGCAGATGTTGGGGTGAAAGGTTAGTCGCCTGCATCGTGGGTTAACTAGAAGCAACTAGGCTCGTAAATATATCAACAATGACATATCAAGACCACAATGACTGGTTTGTTCGTTGTCTTGAATAAAGGTGACTGGCTGGTGTAATAACACGATGTATGTGAAAGATGATCACACACGCATGGTAACAATTGGAAATCCAAGACAATGAACTTAGTTCAGGCGTCAAGTAAGTCGTATGACACGAATTTTCACGCCGATTACAGTAAACATGACTTCATTAGTCCTACCACATTCGTTTTAAAGCGTCAGTCAAGCTTTGGAGAAACTTATCACAGTTTTCATTGAAATTATGTCGTTTCTAGAACACGCAAAGATTGTTTTGTCACTAATAGATTTAATGAGTATTTTTAAGAGCAGATTGCTCTGCAATTTTTCTTAACAAAAGGTTGATGTGCACGAACTAAAGGCTTTCAAATGAAAAAAAGGGAAAATGCGAATTGAACATGTTGAAACAAAATGTTATTGATTCAAAACTCGTGAGCAAATTGAACGTTGAACTTATAGAAGAGTACTGTTTCCATGTTAAAAATGAAACAACTATTCGGACTATTAAGGTTTGTGTGATTTTAATTCATCGTAGCGTCCCAACCGAGGTAAATGCTCTTTTGGCTTTACACAGATGAGTAATGTCATATGGCGCCCAGCGTGGGAAAGCATTTATTCGATAATATTTTAATGTTCAAGGGTCTAAAAACTTACTAATCAAGGCTTTGACTATCTTCGAGCTTCATTTAAACTATTTCTCGAGAATTTACTTCAAGCTAATTTACCGCATTTGAGGACCATATGGTTTTCGTGGCAGACCAGTGAGGATAAACATATAGATACCACGTTTTCAGACAAATTCGAATGAATTATTGTGCTCTATTGTGATCTATTCAATGGATCACAGATAAGGTTTCTTAGGAATATAGTTAATTTAGCTTTGCATGGTAGCTGTAACTCAATCAATGCTCAACAATGGTATAATCTTAATACTAAATGTCAGACAGATGCCAATAGATATCATCTATAGTTTAATAAAATACAGTTTTCCAACATTATTTTGATTCATGGAAATGCTTCTTTTAAGGATTCAATTAACAAACCTCAAACTATTTCCAGATATAATTCGAATTGAAAATTATGTTCAAGCTGTGTACATGAATAACTATTGCAAAACTTTGCCAAGAAAATTAGTTTTATTAGTTTTGAACGCGTACACACTACTTACCTATATACTTTACAAACATTTTCGCAAATGAACAATGGTCTCTATTGCTTGAAATGTATTTTGGGGTATTGTATTTTAGTTTGAAATGTATTTGCACTCATGAAATAATGTTTGCTCTTGGCGTGTCGAAGACTGTCAAGTTTCCTTAGTGCATGAATGCGATATCGCGCTCAAAAAGTTTGCGCAGTAAACATCGTTCGAGTTCAAATGATGATAGAAAAGAAATTCAAATTAATTAGTCCCTTCCTTAGTGCGAAATCACTGAAGTGCTATATGAATAGGACATGCAGAAGATACTTGTAACAAAATATGTGCCTTTTTCCGTTGACGTAGTTTACTCTGTTAATTTGCATATTTAAAGATATGATGTAAAACAGATTAACCTTAACTAGCAAAGTGACGGTGCTAACTGTAGAAGTAGGAAAACAATTTCAGCCAACGTACAAGTTGACGGATTTTAAATTTTTGAAAGAACGTTTGTAATATCAATCCCGTTAATGTAGTTAAAGATATCGGAGAGCAATACTAGATATAGTTTTTAAATAAATTAAGCTTCATGAAAATGAAGAGAAAAGTTCTATCTATTGAAAAAACTACAAAAATGCAGAAGCTGTTTCTGATAGCTGAAATTTTATTCAAAGCGACACTTTTGAATATGAAATAAGACCAATAGCTTTTTGAATATTGAATGATCCAATGAAAAGTCATTTGGAAAAAAAACTTATATATGTTTTAAATAATTTGTGTTGATAACATCGTCGAAGTAAAAAACTGAACGAGAGCATCAAATAATTTACTCATGCAATCAAATAATTAAAAATATTAATAAATATTAATAAAAATTAAAAATTCTCCCCTAGCAACTTAGTACGGCGGTGCGTTGAAAGTTTATGATCGACTCATATTTCTCCACAATTTAAAGAAATCCCATAAATCACTGACGTGGTAACTTGTGAAATGCTTTCATTCGCCAATATAATTTACGTTTCCATGCGAAAATTGTTTTGCACGTGAGTTAATTTTGTTTATTTATTTTTTATTCAGCAAAATAGGTTCCTGCCTACTTCACTCCTTCACAATTCACACCATTCCCCTCCTTTGTTTGAATTACAAATGACTTCTGCTATTTTCACCTTCACTTTGTTTCAAGCTCCATACAATAAAAGATTGTTGTCGTTTATGCTGTTTGAAAAATTAAAAGCATGAAAATCATATTTGGGCAAAGTTAAAAATTTTACGGTCGGGATAGTTTTTAATTTTCTTAGCGATGAAAAATTTGAAAGATATGTATTAAAATAAATAAATGTATATAATGTATAAAACATATCATAACAAGTTTATAGATTTGATGCACCATTATCGTGCCAGTCTAAAGCGGCTGAGCCAAGCCTCTTTGGAACACGGTTCAACTCGTAGTAGATGGGTCGTGGGTGCCACTCACTCACCCTGTTACGAGTCTAGAGCCACTTATAGAATTTGAGCCCACTGGACTTAATTTAATTTTGTTTCTGCATTATGAGCCTCTCACTCGTGCTCACTTCTCTGAAGTTAAGATAAGTTTTCTGGATATTCCGATGCATCATATCAACAAAGGGAAACGCATTTAAAACTTGAACTTATTTCACTTCAATTTTTTGCTCTATTATATTTCCACACATTCACTTAGCCATTACCCTTGTTATTTCTGTATCTGTGCATCTTTTCTTGGCCGGGAAACAGAACTGATTACCACATTCTTAATTCAACTTATATCTCTCTGGACTGTCGAAATTCGGATTACCTTGCATTCATCGGGCTTTGATCCCCGACAGCCAGCCTGTTAGTTGAAAATACTAACGCAGTGATAAAGTTACTGATTAAGATGAGTCACGATATCAATTGTCAAGGGCTAGATCACCTTTTTCAATGATTTTGCTGAATTGAAGAAAGAGATAATTGAAGCTTCTATTTTATATTATTTATCTTATAATGTTTGAAGCTAATGACTGAAAATTTTCATACTTGACGTACGTAAAGTAATACGACTCCGTTTTGATTGGTTTCAGTCAATTTCACATCATTTATTTATATTGACCAATAACAGTTTATCGATACAACGTTACTGCAAATAAATTAGCTCTTCTTCTCTCTCTGTCGCTCTCTCTCTCTCTCTCTGTGTTCATTTCCTGTCCATCGTTTTTATGTTACTAAATGAAATATAACTTGATCTCGATAACACTTGATTTATCTACCAAAGAACATCATTTTCAATGTAGCTTTCGTTTTTTTCGCTTTTTTTTATCATTTAGTACCGTTTCTGCATCTAGACACTGTTTGATTGAAATTTGATCGAAATTGACAAAGCAAAGGTTAATTTATTTATTTAAAAACTTCTCCGGACCAGAAAAAAGTCCCACATTCATTAAGCTAACTTTAATCATTTTGGGGCGATTTTTTAATGTCACATATCCTTCAAATTAAGTTTCCGCAAAACTTGAAAAAACGAATGAAAAAAATATAGCCATGATACAATGTCTAGCCAGTAAAAGGACATCGTTCCCTTTTTTCAAGACGTGAGTACGCACAAATACGAATTTACGATGGGATCCTTATCTGAATTGGATTTCGGTACTTCAGATTGGATTTATGAATATGGAAAATGCGTAGGCTCATGTGATTCATTTTGTCCATTGCGAATGTTTATGTTCGTACTTCCAAGAAAGTCCTTTCTGTCATTCATATATAGATAGCAGACGTATATATACATGCATTTGTACGAATTTTTTGTGACCTTACAATCCATCACGTCCTATTTCATTTGCCAAAAGCGGAAAACATTTCTCAGCCTTGAGCAAAGTCAATGCCGTACAGCTTTTATGCACACGGTCGGAATACATCCACTTTCAATATGTATTTTCTTTAGTTTGTCAAGTGAATTACACAGTCACTTTTGCAATTATGAAAGCAAAACGAGTGGTATGCCAATAAAAGGACAGCGTAACATTGTTGAAATTGCTTGCCTGAGTGCTCACTGCATCGTTCACATTCGTTTTGCAAAATGCTTACGAGTCAGCCAAATGTGGAGAGTCGAGTACGGGTAAGTCTGGAGGGAGAACGTAAATGGTGTAATCAAGGGGCTTGTTGAACGACACGGCTTTCATCTGTTGTCTTTTGTTTCCTTGGCTAATCCCTCAGATGCTTGGATACCAGGGCTCAAAGCCCGTAGTGAATGCATTCATAAGTTCAGGATGGGTTGGCTTCTACAACGACCGTTGCAGTGCAGGTGGGTACTATTGGATATACTTTTGTATGTTTCGGGATTTGGTGGATGACTTCATGACAGTGGAATGATGATAATACCAACACAGTAAAACTGTATTATTGTCATGGTTCTTTGCGAATTCCTAAAGTTTTGCTTCGAATTCGGGACACAATTTCGGACAAATATGGGTTTACGAGATGGAGGTTTTAAGCTCTATGAGTTTTTGATAAAGTTTTATGCAACTGATGTGCTTATTCGTGATGAATAGATGGATTAAACTTAATATGGAGTGGTGAATAGATGGATTGAATTGAACACTTAAATAAACTGGAATGCTTATGGATATTTCACATGCTGTCAACACATAAATGAACACTTTAAGCAGCTTAATAAGCAAAGTTGTCCTATTACAACCCGTTGTGGGTTCGGGGGCTGAAGTTGGCATGAATTCCATAGCACACTTGTGCGAGTGAATAGTAAACATATCTAAAACTCGCTTCACGCCATCGCTAACTAACATCGCTAGCTAATCGCAACCAAGTTTTCTACTGGTGTGTATTTTTACGGATACACCCTCTATGAAGTATGAAACTTTTCTGATAACCTTAGGCCAGGTTAATAGGATCTATAATATGCCAAGTCATCTAAGAACTAAAGCACACACAAGTACCTTCTCTTTATGGTAGTGCTTTTCGGTATTACTTCGCGAGAAAGTTAGCAGAAAATTCTTTTTTCGAGGAATTCCCAATGCTAGGTCAATTTTTGGTGAGCTACATTCTCTGGAGCACGATAACAAACTAGGTGATGAACATCACAATTCCTTTTAACTCCGAGTCACAATATGTACCACACTAAGCTCTGAAACTCAGATATAACGCTGGATCCCCTGAACCAAGAGTACTCAAGAATATCAAGTCTACGCTGTGTGAGGGCTTGGGCACGAAGACTTGTCGTTAGGCCCGAATCGCCAAAATACTTGTGACCAATCAAATCGAATGGAATAGTATACACCAGCATGCTTCCGCTGCACTCAAAGGATAATTTCTGGGAACAAATGATATATCTAGCTTCGATTGATTCTAATTGACCCCAATTGACGAAAATTAAGATTATTGAAGTTTGAGCGCAAAGAAAAAAGCGTTTTTAATGTGCTCATGATTGGTTGAGCTGACAGCCTGCATCACGTCCAAAGTGTCAAAAACGTATTGCACTTTTGCTCTTTATTTACATATCGGACTAGTAATAGAGTCAGCTGCAATTTTTAGAGCTATTTCACCAGCATTGGTTGTTATGCTTGGTTTTCGAAAACCATTTTGCCCCTCTGAGTACCTTTTCCTTTTATGGTAAATAAAATAATCTAGCACTTTATCTACCGAGTGTAGGGAACAGATGAATGAGCCGATATGATGTGTTCATTATTATTTATTTATTTCCGACTTAACAGGAGCGAGCCCAATTACAAAAACAGAATGAGACAAACAAGAGATAATTTATTAAAGAATTCATAAAATGACATTAAGATAGTTCAAAATATAAAAAAAAAGTGAATTACTATAGCAATAAGATACAAAACAAAGAATAATTTAATTAATAAAAACAAAAAATGAAATAATGATAGAATAAATAGTGAAAGACAATAATATAAAGAAGATTAATCAAAAGTTATGAAAATATGAAAAAAATTCTTATAATTTTCGAGAATTAAGGCTATGATATACCGTCTAAAACGAGAGAAGGTTAGTGATAAAGGACCAAGCTGTAATTGATTGTGTCTCCTGCAGATACGCCATAATATCGAATGGAAAAGGGCGTTGGTTTATATAAAGTTTATATATAGCTAAACATTTCAAGAATAAAGTCTCAAAATTTGAAGTAAAAACTCTCGAAGAAGAACTACTCTCGAAGCTATTGAATACTTAGTCCCATCTCCTCTATCATTGTTGGTCCGACAGCTCGGAGTTTAGTAGTCATTTTCTCAAAACTTGGCACACACTTTCTTCATGTAAAATACTTCCTCTCCCCCAACGATAAGTTTTAGAATTTTTTTTTACATTGAGGGGGTTTTCCAGCAACAAAAAGGTGAAAAATAGCCATTTTTCGTGAAAAATGTCAATTTTCACTTCAAATGACCACCAAAAATTTACAAATAAAAAAATAGAAATCAGAGAACGCTGATGATACTTTGACTAAATTTTAATGTTTTTTGATTTCCGATGATTTTCAACTGAGATACAGTGAGCACCGCAAATCGTCTTTTTCCAAAGACGTTCTTGAAAAACCTTTGTCACCGGTTTGTTTGTTGATATTTTCACATTGGAATGATAGTAATGTACAAAAGGTTTAAATAAATTTGCTCTATCCAAATTTCTAAAAAAAAAAAAAAATTGTACAAAAAGCGTTTTTTTTACGCTGAAACAGAAATAAAAGAAGACGTATTCCCCACCCTCAATGATATACCTCGCTCACTAATCGACAGCTGTATGTCAATGTGAAGCTGAAACAGTTTTTTGATATATAAGAGCAGTCCATCGCACTGAAATTAGTCATGCGTACCAATAAACATTCACATACATGGAGAATTTAAGAAACAACTCTCTGTATTTTTTTTACATTTTCTTACAAAAGGGGACTCTGACTTTTCCCTAGTCCACCCGAATTATTGATATTACTACTGCCGTCCTCTGTTGACAAAATTCAATGTTAATCATACATCTTCGCTTCAGCACACATCGAGATTCGAATTCCCGACTGCCTGCGTGGCAGATCAGACATGCGATCGTTACTCTCTTCGGCTATCTTGAATCGTCATAGTTAGAAAGTTCACTTTTGGCGTCTGAATTGTTCAATTTATTCCTGCCGTTTTCAGTCGCCACGAGTAGAATCGTCGATCTGAATTATTCAAATAACTATTGTCTTCTTCCGCGATCAAACAAAGCAAAAATGTTTTCGGTTAAATCATTTTGTTGGTGTTTTGTTTAGACCGAGTCCAGTGCACAAGCATTACTACATTTTTATCTCTCGTCAGATATTCTGATGGAGCAAGCTCAGGACATCTAGCTTTACTCTGAGTGAGAGACATATTCGTTTTCCCCTCCAAATAATCTGCAAGTTTAGCTCAAATTTTTTTAGGGTACCATTTTATAGGACTTAGTGGGTGTCGTTTGTTAAAATAAAAAATGTTCTGTTCCTTCCTTCAGCCCTAAGAAGTTCAGCCATGAATATGTCAACTTCTTTCTTATATGAGAGTTGCATAACTCTCAGTAGAATTGACCATGCATAACAAAATCTACCTAATTATCGCCAGAAAATGACCATTCTCTTGATTCGGCACCTTACTCTTTACCTAACTATCCACAAGACCTTCAATTCAAATATCATGCTGACAGTTTAAATAAAAATGATTCGATCATAGTCAAATGCTTCCGAAAATTTTGTAAAACCCAGTAACAAAATTGTAGGAAATCAAAAAGCAGAGCGAACAAACTCAAATACACAAAAAAATATATACTGCAAAATAACGCAAAGATCTCAACAGCGAAAAAAAACTAAAATCAAAAATAAATTATTCAAAACTACAAAAAAGTGAATTTTTGAAAAATTTTCTGCATTTATCTTCTTTTGCCTCTACCCTTTACCAAAAAAAAATATCTTACTTATTCTGAGCCCTGACGGATTATGACAGGCTCATTCTTTTGTCCTCATTATTTTTATCATACGCATCTAAAAGCTTTTCGTGCTACCCATCTCCTGATTCTTGAAACTGCGCGAAATCAAGATGCATCTCCATGAACATCATAAACCGCTTATTGGAATTCTTTCTCCTATCCATTTTTCCAACGCATTTGCGCAAACCAGTTGTCTGAAAGACGTTTCGTGCAAATAATTTCATCAATTTCAGTATAAATCTGCAAAGCCCGTGTCAGATAACAATAGCTCACACAAATGGCTGCTTGCGCCCAACATGCCATTTTTCCTACCCTTTCGAACACGAGGAAGTGAAGCTTTACAAAACCTTTTATGAATACAACAGGGAACGTATGCCGCCACTCAGTAGTGAGAATATTCAAATTAGAAAGTAGCATGGTTACGCAACAGCAAAAAAAACTTTAGGTGAATGAACTAGGTGAACTAGTGAATGTCAGAAAAGTTAGTAATGATAACGCCGACCTAAAATCTGCTTACTCCCTGGAGACGACCTCGTTTTTCTTCACTCGCACAGAAGTAACAGTAACTCACTGGCAAAAGCTTGGAGCTATCACTCCATGAAGAGCCGGCATCATCGCACTAGATAGTGAATTTTAGTGATTCACCTAAAATAAGTCCTTTCTCTTGTCGCCTCAACATTATCCCCAGGATGGCATTAATGGCCTACCAAGGACAATGAAAAGGCGTAGAATAGCGAAAAGATGGCAGCGCTTGGATTAAAAGAACTAATTTTGCAAAGTACTTTGAAAATAAACCAAAGAAGATAAGCAAGGATGTCTTGCAATGCAGGCATATGATGAATCTGAGCGAGCCGAACTAATAGATATACGTCAAGAGATTGATTAGCTGTTTTTGTTCGTTATGATTAAAACTCATGTAGCACGAAGTGATTTGAGTGATCATTTAATTTTTTTCATGGCACAGTAGCTCAGAGTAGTTCAAAGTAAAATCTCCTTTAAAGGGAATACATATGTCTTTGAAGCTGAGAGCGACTCATGAATTTTATTGGTAGAAAGCAACATTTTCAAACTCGAATACTTTTTTTTTACACACTATAAATTACTAGCCTCAATTTTTTTTAAAATGGTGACTTCTCTCGCATAAACAGTTATCCTTCCACTTGTTCCATATTTTCTAACGATATCCGAATTTTTTATTTAGTTTTTCCAAGTCAATAAACTTTTTCAATTTCCAATTCCGGAAAATGCTTCACATCACTCATGGCTTCCATTGCATCAATCGCAATAGTTCACTTCCTCAATATTCAATCAGTCTTTGTCGAACATGTCAAACAATTGTAACATTGAGATGGTATCTTGTCCAAGAGCTTATCTTAAATCTTTTGTCAGTCATGGGTTTCATTGGGTCCTTACGAAAACGACACAACTCTGGTTGTGATGAAAGCTTAGAAGTTTTTCTGGCAATGCTTACATTCAAACAAATACCTGAGCGTAAAGACACCCGCCCTCAGCATATGTATGTATCGTAACTCTATAAATATCATCTCAAGTGCATCAAGTGGAAGTTTTAAATTGTTCGCTTTTCGAACGAGACGCTGGAAACTGAACGCCGAATAGTGCAGCTCGAAAAGAAACACATATTGGATTTCAATAGTTTAGTAAGATTTGTTACGTTCTTCTTGGGCTGAATGGGTTCGTGGTGAACTTGTGAGTCTGTGTACAATAAAATGAAAATCTCGGGTACACGTACAGTAAAAAGTTTCAGTTCGATCGTAAAAAAGTTGAATGTCTTAGAACATTGATACCAAAATGAATTTGGACATCACTAAATATTCATCATAAACGCGTTCCGGATAGGGAACCATTTTTTCAAAACTCAATAACAGCGAAAAGGATGAGCTTGAAGGAGAAGATTATTTTGAATATGAAACACACTATTTGATTTTCAAGAAATGAAAATATATTGTACATATTTGTTCAACGGCACCATATTTGGAAAAATTATATCTATCTGATTTTTTTCTAAATGCTTAGGCAATTCTGAAGCTACGGCAGGCATATAAAGAGAAATCCTTCAAAACATCGATTTATGAGGAAAATGTCAGCAATCAATAAATTTGGCGCTTGATCTAATCAGTTTGAAATTTACAGAATTCCGCATCCCAAAAACAGTAATTACTTCAAGATAGCACCAAAAATTTGTATTACGTTTATTAAAAACGGCCAGATCATTCGATAAAGTCGAGATTCTTCAATGACCGGAGAAACGGTGATTGCGAATTCCAAATCACTGTCATTTTAAGCAGTGATTTGGGAAAAAAGTTAAGAGTAGTAGAACTTAGATTAAAAGTATAGGACAGATGGATGACAATAATTTTATTTTAACCAATCAAATATAATAGGATATATATAATAAATAGAAGTAAGTATTTATCACTTCAGATTTTTATGAAGTTTCTGAATATAAAGCTTAAGATATATAACGCCACACCATATCTGATTTAAATGCAACTCTATGACATTAGATAATAGAAGAAGTGCCATTTTCAATTTGGTTGAAATGTTTATTCAACCAGGTTCTTTTAAAGGCTATTAATTTGTGATCGCGGTTTCCTTCTTCAGCACCCAGACCAAAGTGACAAAAGATTATCCTTCTGGGGATTTTAAACTGAAGCCGCGGTTAGTTTATCATCCAGAAATTCCTAGAGCTATGAAAAACTTATCAAACAAAATGCTACCTGTCATCTGGAAACACAACAAAAAGGTTTGAATGACCTCACGCATTTTCTCTGATTGGAGTGACCAATGTTTGGGCCTGGTAATCAAGCAATATCGACAATGCTCCATCACATCCGGTCAATTTAGATGTTAAAATTAATGATCATGTTAAAAAATGTTCCCACCAGCTAACGCCACCAGTCTTATCGTACCAATGGATCAAGGCACCATCGCTACATTTAAAACGTGTTATCGTTATCAAAAATTTAACCAGCTAATTGAAGTTGTCGACAAATGTCCCGAAAATGAGAATAATCCTGATTTAATTCGAAATTTCTGGCGAAAGTATAATGTCTTACAAGGTGTGGAAAATATAAAGAAGTCCTGTGAAGAGATTACAAGTTCTAGCTTGAACAACGTGTGGAAGAAGTTATGGCTTAAATGTGTTCCCGGAGATTGTGTTACAGAAGAGTCCGAGCCCACCACCTCGAAACATGAATTTGTGAGTGCTCGTATGTTTCCAAATCCAATATTGACGTAACTCTAAAATATACGCTTCAATTTCGGCAAAAAGTCTCAGCTTGTCCTATAAGTCGAAAATTGTTCTGCATTGAGTTTAAAGATAAATAATAATCTAAAAACTTTCTTTGGGCAATAGTAACTTTCTCCAAAGGACTCCAATTTGACGTTGTTTTTTATGGCTGACGTTAAATCTTTATCTTTCCCACGATTTTCGGCTGGAAAACTCTTCAACTGTGTGCTGAAAGCATTACCATTGAATCAATAGCCGATTTTTTAAAAGTTCTATTAGAGACATTTCTTGTAAACATTGTAAACATTTTTAGGTAAACTTAATGTGATATACATATTGCATTTGAAAAAAACGATGTAACAAACAGCTATTACTCATTCCAAATGGTTGGCATAGAAACTAACCTCTCCTTTTTGAACCCTTTTAGTGAAGCAAGCCTTCTTGTATTTTAAAATAATTAGTTTGATTCAACTTTTGTTGGAATAAAAACAAAATAATGCCGCCAAACTAAATGCTGGATTTTATTTACAATCACGAGCAAGAAACTACCTTCCCTCATCTTTTGCTTTTGATATTTTCGCAGGATGCTCAGAGCATAAACGAGGACATATTTATCAAAAATGCTTATTTAAATCCTTTCCACACTTGGTAATAAGTGATTCTTCAATTCAATTTTAATTTTATGATGTTGTGCCCTTGTTGATTTACCTCAGACCTTGCTGATTTTCCTGATTCGTTAGACACTGTATAAATATAAAAAAACACTGAATTAAGTTTACAACTAACCAAATGAAGCCAAATGCATGACTTAAATATGCTGGAATACACAAAAAAATTATCAATGCACATACGCAAGAAATAGTGCAAATACGAATCGCTAGCTTGAAAAAAAATGCTCGAGTTTATCGTAAATTTTATTTTGATAAGAACGGAAACCACAAAACATGGATAACTCAAATTTGAAAAAAAATTCTATCGAATTTAAAAGCACAAAAATCAAAATCTATATCGTTGTTCTATGCCCACACTGGGCGCAGTTTTGAACTGTGAAGTTAATGTTTGTTAATTTGCATAAACAACTAAAATACATTATTGTAACAATAAGTTTAAGACTTTGTAATGTGATGACAAAGAAATGTTAGATAAAATTTTAATATGATTGTCAAATTTTTAGTCACACAAATGTAACTCTGAGAATCTTGAAGAAATTATTTTTGTAATCAAATGCTGTATTTTCACCAATATACTTAATTTTATATATACGGACCGATCACTTTAACATTACGATTGAAAACTTCAAATTTGATACCATGCGCGTGACTTAGCATAGGTTGTGCATATATACACTGAAAAAAATCATTTGGTATTTCATGTAAAGAAATAGTCATAATTTACTAAAGAAAATGGTTGATTTTCAGCCTACTAATTCACTTTGTTGTTTCCGCAAATCATGAATCGTTAATTATCTCCGTATAATATTAATCATTTCTTTTACTGTCTTTAGACATTTTTACAATAAAAATAACTAAACTTTCTATAATGCAGACATTCATGCAAATTATATTGGCAAAATTTTCTATTTCAATAGTAAGAAACTCTACAAACAGTTGATCCTTTTTTAACTAAAGAAGATTAGTAATATCAACTAATCTAGATTTCCTTATTAATTAAAGTGTTTTGAAGAATAAATCATACTTTTAGACCTTTCTACCAAATCAAAGTCATCTATTTGCAATTAGTTAAAATTTCGAATTCTTTTCGTTCAGTGTAATATAAAGGCGTTTGTGGCTAAATTGTTTCAAAGGTTAAAACAGCTGGTTTGCCCAAACCCATTCTTCATTCCATTTAAATTTTTTTCAGTCTCAAACTGTTGACAAACTCAAGCTTGAGCTGTGCGAACTTTATTATTGTTTATTTTTTGCACCTATTTATTATAACAATTTTCTCAAAATTAATCCTAAGGCATTTTCTAGCTTATGTAACTGACACAAATGAATGTAATGAACCAAATGTAACTAAATATTTTTTCTCTTCACAAAATTGAATACTCCACCACAATAACCCACCTTTTAAAACGACTACAAAATTTTTATAATAGATTCCAGGGCTTAATGAAACTATCCTGTGGATATATTGAAGCCAAAAAATATTTTTCATCGTAATGCTTAGAGAGCTGTGAATTGAGCTGCAGTTTGTTCATTTCTAATAGATAGCAACTGCACTAAGCTTAACTCTCAATCTTTTTTCTAATGAAAGCACCAAAAGTACAAACAAAAACAGGACGAAATACCTTGTGATTTAGTCCTAAACCACAAAAAACTCAGCCATTTTGAAGCAAAACGGACACAAATAATATAAATTCACTAATAAATTTATTCCTAGATTCTATGGCTGGGGGTAAAGCATATAAAAATTGTTTCTCATCTAGTGTGCTTTCTGCCTACATGTACACTCACGGTTAAGAGCAATCAGAAGAAAATATCAGGATGCCAAAGAACGAAAAGCTGACAATTACGTCAATTTCAAAGCGCTCTTACTTGCTGTTCTGCTTGAAAATGTTTTTAATAGAAAAACATCCAAAAAAAATAGTCATATTCAGTGATCCGATTTGCAGGTGATGTATCTTTCTCTACTAAATGAAAAAGTATATGTTTATGTCTTCAGCGACCCGAGCTCAACGTACTTTTTTGTTGTGCGTAAATACTGAGATTACACACAACAAAAAAGCAGCATTCTAAAGTACACTAACAAATGAAGAAATGTACTTACCCGACTTTACATCAAAACTTATTTTAAGCTTCATCAAAATACCAAGCAACTTCTATTGAAAAATTAAGTTATTAAAATCAAAATTCAATTTTTTCTACCATCCGTATCGATCACCGCAAATAATAGCTTTATCACTCATCACTTACACCATTATGTTCTGTCCAACCTAATCATAACCAAAATAATACGAAACTTTTTTCATCATCTTACAACGACTACCTGCACCGCAGCTCACATTAATGATTCAATCGATATTTATTAGAACCGAAAATCCCATCAAACTTTCATCATACAATTTCCGTCATCATACTTGGTCGACTGGCTGCCAGCCTACGAAAATCAATAATATCCTTGTCTCAACAAGCGCGCCTACCAAAAGTAAAGAGCAAGAACAAGAAAATTCTACGAAGCATTTCATAAATTACTGAAAAACGAAAAACCTGGACAAACATTTTTCAGCCCTAACGTAGCTCGGGCGAAGAATTCCAGGAAAAACATCTGCTTCACATCGATGAAAAGCTAAGTCTATTACAGGATAAAGGAAGAAATTTTCTCACTGGTGCTGTTCGTAAAACTTTAATATCCTCTCGTCCTGGTCTGTTTGCAAGGACTCGAGCTCTGCTCCGCAGATTTTCACGTTTCCTTGCGAGACCGGATTGAAGAAATTGATCGCACGCAATAGATCTACAGCACCGAATCGACACACCGACAACGTAGCTTCTCGCTCACGAATGATATCCTGCGAAGTCAACCGCTATGCACAGCGCCATCGACTCCATCTCAGGCACACACAACTATTCAATTCACGGCGAAAACATCTCATTCTGGCGACTTTCAAAGGATGAGGCATGATATTGTGTGATAGGAAATTGCATGGCAAACAAGAAAACTCCGAGGAAAAGAATAGAATGGAAAATTCAAAAAAAAAAACAGCAGTACGTTGACAGCGGTGCACATCGCGTTACCGCCTTCACATCGAAAATAAAAGTGGATTTGCAGACATTACCCAGGTAGAGTGAAGGTGCTGGTTCCATAGATCCACTATATTACGTTAAATAAAATTCCACTAGTGTGTGGAAGTAATAATGAATGACTTCGAGTCGAGACGAAGGAGAGACCATTAGAAAAATGAATGGAATTTTGTCTTTAAGGGTAGATAATAAATTTCAGGAAATGACAGTTTTCGTGATATCAATGTGAAACGGATACGCTTGATAGATCCAGTCGTTTTGTTTCCTTCGAATTTTGAAGAATGTGACAGAAAACGTGTAAGAGATTGATAAATGGAAACAAGCTCATGTTATTTCTTTTTGTTGATATGTTTTATCCTTTGGTAGCTATTAATTTTCATGTGAATCTGCTGAATTTACTATTCAAGGAAAATTCAGTGTTTCGGTTGGATCTATTTTGTTTCTTATCCGGGTTTTTTTCTGAATATTATAGATCTGTTTTTCCTGGAACTCAGTATGTTATGGTGCCAGAAATAGGTTATAGAAAATATTTCGATTTGTTGTATCATAATACGATGTTGGAAATAAGACATACTAATTATAGCGTCGTATTTTTAAAAAAAATTCGTCATTTTACAAATATTTTAAAAATATTTAACCTCAATCATACATTGAATTTTGAAGAACTTACCTGAAAAAAATCAAGCGCTTCAGAGCCGCTAGAAACTGATTTTTGAAGAAATTGTCTTTGACTGACTTAAAATGTGGAAAGATGCAATACACTTCTTTGTAGTATCGTATCAACCATTTCATACTCAAAACAGCAAAAACCATTTCTTGACAACATCTCCTATTACACAAATGATGAAAATGTTCAGTGCTGGCGACATTTTCCCCAATGCAGCAGGAATAAGTCTACCATAATAAGCTCGTGCTAAAATCAACCTATTCTTTGAATTTCGTTTTCATCCGAGGACATCATGGAAAGTTTCAGCGATTAAACTATGTCCCGGGCTGCCGTCCGAAAAATTGCCAAAATTTGGAAAATTTTAACATTGGTTCTTATTTTACTGCAAATGAATACGCGATGGAAGCATCTGCTGGTGCAATTACAAGAATATCTGGTGCTAGCAACCCTGTGCTGTAACCATAGCCTCAGATATACCAAATCTGTTTCACGTCAATTTAAACCCAAACTGTGAATTTCGTTTCGATTGAATGACTGAGCTGGAAGCTATAGGGGTGAAAAGTATTTTAGGGTTACAACCCGCAAAGCTTTTCAAATTTTCGAAACCTAAATATTTCTTGTTAGAGCCTAGACAGACAGGCACTTAAATTACTAATTTACTAATTATCATTTATACCTAAATTAGTAATTTAAAAAATGCTTACACACAGCCCTTGCGTTAATGATGAATACTGTCACTTACTGTCTGTCACACAAAGCAATTAGTTTTTAAAAATAGAAAAATTGAAAATGTTTTAAGTTTATGTTTCCTCTTTTATGTTCTAATTAATGAAGTTGGAGTGCAGACTACGCAAGAAGTACATTAGAATTCTTTAAATATTTTGAGTTTAAATTTGACATCTCAAAAAAATTATCTTCTTCTTTTTCAATCTTCAACAATTCTTTGGGGACAACAAACGTTTTATGGAATTATAATTTTCATTTTAAATAATAAAATAATAAATATTTTGAATTTTTAGGTACCCTCTATTTCAGCAGAGACAAAATATTCGAAAAATAGTTACAGAAAATGTAAATTAGTCATGCTTAAAGTTTCGTTATGAAAAGTATTTGTCCTTTGTTTAAATGTATTCAAAAAATATTTGTAAATTTTCGAATTGTTATAACTTTCCACCAATTGCTATAACTTTCCACGAACACACTGATGAGCACAAAAATATGCTTTTGTGGCTTTCGATGAATTGCGGACAAACATATAACTAAGACAGGCACGTAAACAGAAATCCTTCAAATCATCGAAGCTTCTAAAAAAATGACCTTTTAAGTAAAATATCAGTGAGCAAGTGATGCATTGCCTTCAAAGTCAAATTCTAATTTTCAAGATTCCTAACCGCACAAGAACGGTAGCCTTTCTGCAAATTACCTATGTTTTAACACTCGAAATTTTGTTCGGGAGAATTTACGGTCGAACAATCAGATCAAATTGAAATTCAGTGAATCTATTAGCAAAAATCAGGACCAGGTCTGATAGAAGTTTAATAAATATGCTGGCAATCCCGTGGTGGTGGTGCCATCTCGAAACCTCGCTAAGCAATGTTAAGATGAGACATGATATTGTGTGATAAGAAAGTTAAAGCCGTTCGCCCTATACTACTAAGGCATTCATTAGATTGCAACGACATTCACACAGTAGTTTTGTAAGCCACGTCAATTAGAATTTTCGTTGCTAAGCCAAGATACATAGAGCATAGTCATATTTAATATTTTGCATTTTTTGTTGAATAGATTTTGTCATTTTGTACCAGGAGATGATATCATTAAATTTTCAAGTCAAAATGCTTGATTCACAAGTCAAAATGCAGGGGAAGTATACTACAAAAGGTCTTTCTATAACTTCCAACGCCGTTTTCCACTTTTCGAAATTTCGCGGATTACATTCCCAAAAATATTTCAATTCCTGTACTTGAAGTCATCGGATCAAAATAAAATTCACAGTGCAGATGGATCTTGACGTTAAACAAACATATCAAAAACATACAAACACACAAACATTTCTTAATTTGCTTGAACATGGTAGCTTTAGGCTGACCGGAACCCACACTGGGCGCGAAAAATTTTCCCAGCCAAAACTATTTTATTCATAGAGCCATTTCCTGCAAACAATACTTTCTGACACATTTTGAAGAAATGCATCTCATTGAGATTCAGCGCAAAAGAAAATCGACGCAGTTATGCAAAATATTTTAAATCCCCCATTAAGGAACGCTCAGTTAACGTAAAAAAATATTAAACTAAACCCTTTAAACATTCTTTCAATTGTATATATGAATCGTAGTATCAATATTTCGTTGAACTCCATTTTCTGATAAATCGAAATGTTTTGCTCTTTATGTTATTGTGAGTATAAAATAGTTGCTATTTTTCCTTACCTTTGCATAAAATGGAAATTCGAGAATCACCATCCTTACTATTCCGAATAGTAAACATAAACTAGAGACAACAAAGCACGAAATATGATGCCAAATCTTTTGAATTTAAATTTCCTCAAATGATGCTCTCAGCACAAAACACAATGTCGTTTAGTACTACGATCTATTGCCGGTCGCAAAATACAACAACGTAGATGGAAAACGAGTATGAAACTAAAACGTTGCAACATCAAGGACAAGACGAACACAAGTTATGTTGCCAACACAATTTGAAAATAATACGAGTACGTACATAATAGCATTGTGCTAAACATCTGTTTTGCCAAGTGCTGCACCGTTACGAATTGGACGTTGTTGCAACGATGCAGTGTTTTCTGTGCAACAGTGAATGAATGTTTGCTTGCAAACGACCGTAATGGAAGACTATCACTCTTTTTTGCACTCATAATGGATGTTTTTTGTGGTTGGACTGTATAAACAGTGTCGTGTTTGGGTTATGTTTTCGAAATGAAATTTCAAAGCGCTGAACCGTAGTAGTTTCTTAGGAGACCCTTGAGTATGATGAAAGAATTCAAGGATCATAAGCCAGCTTCTTCTGTTCTGCCAGAGAAAATGAAATGTTGAAATAAATATCTTTAATTTGGCAAATTATGGCTGGAATTGTAAGTAATTACTAAAATGTGTCGCATAAATTACCCGCATTCATCTTATTATGTCTCCTCTTCGTTATACGAATTGCCAAAATAAACAAAAATTAGCTGAACTGCCTCCATCAAAGTTGCCAAGATTTTCTCGTGCTTTAACTAAGTTAGAAACATTTTCATTAAAACAATTAATATTAATTATAATCAGAATCTCGTCCTCATCATCGCTCTTCCTCCGAAGTCGATTTCATTGGAACTAAACTTACTTCTTGAGAGAAAGTAAAAGCCAAACACCACATCAATCTCCTTTATGGCTTTGCTGAAGTTGCCGCTCATCCTCAGCTAGCTCCTGGCCGCACTTGCTAAATGAACACGTCGTAGAACAGCAGCAGTCCCCAACTTTAAATTGAATAACTACAGCGTAAAGTCAGTCGTGTTGCTTTGTCTTCGTTCACAGTCCGGGGACGTATCGCGACACAGCGTCAACAGCGGTGACGGCGGTGGTGGCATTGTCTGTTCAGAGAGGCCCAATTCGCAACGACCGGGCCCAGAACGCATGGTATGGGAAGGATTTACAACGTGCTCAAACGGGAGAACAAAGCATGTCATAATTTTAATTAAATTAATTTCAAGGTAGATTGTTTTAGCGCGTAGTGGGGGCAGCGTCCTGTGTTCTGCGTCCACTCAAAGTTGCTTTTTCCACGCGCTACGGACATGCTTTGACGTTATGGTACTGTGACAGTAGCAAAACATCTTGCTGTTCTCGTTTTAATCAACAAAGTTAATATTAATTAATCAGGCGAAAAGACGCTTATAAATTCATCAAGACTCCAAGATTTATGCGACATAACGAAGGATAGTGCTCAACTTTGGCGCAGATTGCTGGAGGTGATTTGTTCTGTCGGGAAAATAACAAAGTCTGGTTCATCGAATTTAGTAACAGAGTCTAAAATGAATCAACATTGTTCATTTGAGGCCCAGAAAAATATTGTGATTATATCTAATAGATTGAATGTTTGACTGCGGAAAGCAATTAAAGACAAAATGAGAGAACGAGAACACAACTTGCCCAACTTTCATTCTTTTCGCAGGGAAACATCTCTCTTAAGTGACTTCCATTACGAACT
The DNA here is from genome assembly GCA_963978885.1 of Nemotelus pantherinus. Classification (NCBI taxonomy): domain Eukaryota; kingdom Metazoa; phylum Arthropoda; class Insecta; order Diptera; family Stratiomyidae; genus Nemotelus; species Nemotelus pantherinus. The sequence continues at coordinate 10,440,006 of OZ022266.1, forward strand.
ATCAAGCTACAAGAAATTTTATTAGAAACTCTGTAACACACAAAAGAGAACAAATTAAATTTTTCCTGTCAACTCACATTATTTCCATAACTTCTCCAAACAACTTTGCTACATTGAAGTCCTGGCCGAACATAGTACCCTCACAAGAACAGCGACACCAAGCACCCCTAGCAAACATTTACAACAACTGCAACAAAATTCTATAATATCATATTCTGTCATCAATAACATGAAAGCACAAAGTACCGAAAACTTTCCTATCGAAATATTGAAGTTTTCTATTTGAGCCATTATTTCTCTCGCACAAATGTCCCGTTCGCAGGCAAGTTAAAGGAACTATCAAGCTGAACGATTCCTCTTTGTACCGCTCTGTCATCGTCGCATCTGGGCCTACGAACGACATCGGCATTTACAGCAAAAAGTTAACTTCACACCCGAACTCACGCCGAACAATTTTCATAGATCAGATTGTCTCTTCTCGAAGCATTCAAATAAGTTTCGTTGATATTCTTGGCCGGGAACTTTGTGTAATCCGCAGAATGTCTTTAGAAGTCGAAAAGTAAGAAAATTTATTTAGCCTTAGTTGCTTAGTGGTACAGTCGCTGTCTCAACTCAACGTCATTGAACGTTCTAAGGCGATGTATGGTCGTGTGTATGGGTGTATGAGTAGGTGCTGGTAAGCAGGAATGTGTAACTAACTTTCCTTGCGACGTGACATATGATGCCTTTGCATAGCTGGGTGGGCTAGTTTCGGCCGAAATCCGATATTTGCCCAGTGAAAGTAAACACAAATAAGAATCGGATACTTTCACTTGGTTGTTTGGATCTGGCTGTTGTTTCAGGTTTTTATTAGAAAATTGTTTTGGTGAAACAAAATGATTTATTGTGAGGCAGACGAAAGCAGTGATAATATTGTGGTCACCGATTGCTGTGATGAATCGGGTTTTATTTAATTATGGTGTATTTGAGCCGGTAATTAATATGATATTGAAGCATCAATATATACACAATTGAGCTATAATGCTCGAATAAGCTCTAATCAGACTAAGTGACATGCTGTGTTTAAAAATAAAAGTTGTTTGCCCTGTAACTTCCAGTACAGCAATCAGATAACATCCAAGTTCACAGAGTTTATTGACATTGACGTGCAGCAGTTGTGATAGGCTTTTGATTGCAGTGCTGGTAAAGTCTTGGTAGCACTGAACATTTTCATCAATTTTGTACCAGAAGATGCTGGCATTGAATTGAACTTAAAATAGGTTTTATTTCTTTTAACTGTACAATTTTAAAAGCTGGTTTCATTCATTTTAACTGCTGGTACATTATAACTGCTGGGGTCTTTTGGTTTTATTGTATCTTACACGCTAATAATGTTATAAAGCCTATACAGGAGCTGAACAGGGCTGTTTGAACATTTCTAACCTAGACCTAACCTAGATTTGGGGCTAGTTGGTAAATTAATTTACCTGCTATTTCGATAGCTTGTTATATTAGCTAGCTGTGCGTCAAGTTTCAATACAATTGGCTTCATCATTAATTTTGTACGATTTTCTATTTGCAGGAATCGGCTTCTCTCTCGAAAAGTGAACTGAAATCAGAGCCGCGATTAAATATTTTGTTAAAAAGAATTTGGCACCAAGTCAAATTAAGGTAGACTTGGATACCACATTGGATGATGCTGCACTTTTGTATTGCACGGTGAAAAAGGGGGAGCTTTGTTCACACGTGGCAGAGAGACCGTCGAAGATAATTCGAGGAGCCGCAGGCCATTCACGTCCACCACTTCTGAAAACATCGATAAAATCCATGAAATCGTTTTATAAGACCGACGATTAAAAGTGCGGGAAATACGTGATACCATAGAAATTTAGGTTGAGTGGATTTTTCATATTTTAACTGATAAATTAGGATTAAAAAAAAGTTTCAGTAAGATGGGGGGCGTTTGCTAACCGAAGAACAAAAGTTCAATTGGACTGTAATTCCTAGAGAGAATCTGGTGTTATTTCGAAAAAACACTAGTGTTTTTTGAGATGATTTATAACCACTGACGAAACCTAGATTCACCATCACATCCCTAAAACTAAAGAACAATTAAAACAATGGAAAAATAGCGAATCTTCTCCGTCAAAGAAAGCCAAGTCACGTGCGTCGGCCAGAAAAGTGCACTGAAAAAAATCCACATAGCGCCCAGAGCCATGTAACATAGCGCATTATTTATGGCCCCATACGCCATGTACATAGTACTCTGAGCCATGCAATATGGCTCCCAGCGTCATAATGTCAGAATCTACATAGCGCGTGGTGCCATGTTACATGGCGCAGCATTTATGGTGTCACACGCCATGTACATAGTACCCTGAGCCATGCTCCCAGCGCCATAATTACATGGCGCAGAAATTATGGCCCCACACGCCATATTACATGGTGCCATGAACCATGTAATATAGCTCATGGCACTACAATTATAACTCGCAGCCATGCTGTGTGAGGAGATGTATAAATGTCAGCAAGCTTCTTGAAGTTATTTATCCCTCGGGAATTTTCAGTTCGGAGCATCGAACTGAGAAGACTCGTGGCGTTTTGTTGGATGTGAACTGGATCATCTTCAGATGCACTGAAAAAACACATAGCGCCAGAAGTCATAATTTATAGACTTCTGGCGCCATATACATAATCGATTTCACATAGTTCCACACGCCATAGTGCAAAGGAGCAGACGCTATGCTTATAATCCTCCACGCCATGTACTATAGTCCTCCACACCATGTACTATAGTCCTCCACGCCATGTACTATAGTCCTCCACGCCATGTACTATAGTCCTCCACGCCATGTACTATAGTCCTCCACGCCATACAGTATAGACCTCCACGCCATACAGTATAGTCCTCCACGCCATGTAATATAGTCTGCCACGCCATGTACATGACGTGAAGACCTATGTACTTTTCGCCATGTATTATGGCGTGTGGCGCCATATTTTATTACAATCCCTAAATCGACTATGTACATGGCGCCAGAACTCTATAAATTATGGCGTCTGGCGCCATGTGTTTTCTCAGTGTGGTGGCGTCAGCGTTCTGGGATCACATAGGAGTACCTCCCCAAACATACCTCCCCAAAGGACAAACTATAACAAGTCAATACTACGCTGATTTGCTAAATAAATTACCGAAATAAATTTACGAAAAAAGACCGGGATTGACCAAAAAGAAGGTCTGTTTTCATCAAGATAATGCACCGGCGCACAAGTCTGTTGTTACCATGGCTAAACTCCATGTACTCCAATTTGGATCTACTTTACTTACCCGTTTTAAAAAAATGCAAGGCTGGACGAAAGTTTTCAGCCAACAAAATAGAGCAGTTTTTCAAGGATTTGGAGAAATTGGCTTATAAGAAAGGTATAGAAGCGCTAGAACATACATCCATTGCGAGCGATAAAAAGAGAATATGCAGAAAAATAATAACAAAAATACTATCAAAGTTTCAATTTTCATTGGACAGGCCGAGAAATTTCCAAACAGCCTTCCTATGCAATCTTATCTTAAATTAACTTAGCATAATTAGTCCTAAATCTTATCTGAGGCCGTAAATCCAGCCCCTCCTATTCGTTATTGGGACTTCATAAGTAAAAAGCGCATCCATGAATTCCCGCGCCCATATATGGATCATTGAAGCCACCTGTATGCTCAAATGACCGGATCAGCCCATTCTCATGTTCGTCTGGCAGTCCGTAGAGCATTGCGGTTAATTTCAAACCCCGGTTCCTAATTGATAATAATCCGCACTCCTGATACAGAAGAAGATTCTTCGGCCACTTCTTAGTTACTGAGCTGTAGAACCCGCCAGTGCATAGACGCAGAATTGTCTTTTCGAATATAAACCCCTATATATAGTCTTGGAACTGGATCTACGATGGGGATGCATAAATTATTATAAGCCGAATGAGGGTCTGATAGAAAATGGCTTTTGCCTGATGTACTGAAATATGGATTCAGTAGCTTTGATTTTTCGCCACATATAACGATCAAACCTTAAAAATTCATGGAAATCGTCACAGAGAGACTTACAGCCCGTTCGCACTGAGGCTGAAACACGTGATTTCGATCAACTGATGGATTTAGAGTTAAATTAATTACAAATCTACCTGATTTACCATACATTCGCCTCGGCTTTTGACAATCGAAAGCAATCTGATTTATATAAATCAACCTGATTTCTATAAAGCAACTTGATTTATATAAATGAATTTTGTCTCGGCTGACTTTTTCTCAGAGCGTGCTGAATTCCATCCATGAGAGAGATTGCTGGGCACCCGAACTAGGAGAAGCAGTATCAAGTACTGCCTGTGAGTATGAGACGCCATTTCGCCTGTAGTTCGAGACGCTCTTCACCTCTGAGCACTTCTCTTGGCACTTCACGCAACGGTGGAACGTGGTACAGTTAATTGTCACATGTCCGAATTTTTTTCAATTATAGCTCTGCAGCCTTTCTTTATTTCTGCCAAAAAATGGACGGTAATTCGAATAGTTCCAGGCAAGGTTTAAATTGCGCGATAAAGAGATCTCAGATTCAGTCTTTGTGCGTGAGGTAGCAGGACATTGATTTAACCTTCAGGCCAGGATACTGTCCCAAACTTACTACCGTAAAAAAATCGTCAGTAATAGCCATTTACATTACCCGATGCAATAATCACTACTCTGCCCTAAGTAGGATAAACGCCCTATCTATCCTTTTTCTCATTTTTGCGTTAGGACTGGATTTGAAAATTTTATAGTTTATTACATCACTCTACCTAATATGAAAATCCAATCTTTTGTGCAAGTATATTAAAATCAATAGTGAAAAATTCCCTATCTACAAAACATGTAACCATTACTTAGCATAACCGCACTAGCTACATACGTGACTGGAAGAAAAGTTTTATGTAACCTCTATAAACACAGTAGCCCTTAGTGTAGAACTATTTGCAATAATGCACAGCAAGCAGTGATTATTTTCTTTATTTCTGATTCTTGTTATCTATTGTGTATTTGAAGCAACCTAGGTTAACTTCATGTAAAATGTTTTTGTTTTATGAAGTCTGTGCACTAAATTATACTGCCCGCATCAACTAAGTTGATAGTTTTCCCAGATATATTGCGTCTTGAAAGCGGCCCATCACGGTCCGTCAAAATTCCGCGTATATGTGATGAAGGAGTAATTAGTAATAAGTAATTTCTAAATTGTTTTTTATTTTGCCCAATAGCTAAAATCTTTTCTGAAAAATACTTTATATTTGTTTAATCTTACTAAGTTATTGCGTGCGTGCAATTTTTAGAATAATATATTCAACAAAAGATCTATAATTGATATTTCCTAATACAGATAGGGCATTATTGCTCAGTAAAGCAATCATTATTTCCGTGAATTTCTTACAAAAAAGCCCTAACGGCTTAAAGCCTCATCAATAGATACCAGGAGTTTTTCCACGCATTAGTGTATAATTATTACTGTATCTTAAATTAACATGCTCAAACACGCGCACATTAAACTTCCAAAATTAAATAAATCATTTTCTTTTTATTGAAGTGCTTTTCTATAAGAATTTAAGTGAAGTAATCATTGAATCTTATAATATGTGGCATAAAAGACGCAATAAAATTTTACCAGCCATTAATATTCTTGCTAAACTTGTCATATAAGGCTCCAAGTAAAACTTGTTTTATGCGCCCAATGTGGACGAAATTCCTTATATAATCTCATGTTTTTAATCTATAATTTCGGCTTTCTGTTAGAATAGTATAATGGGTTAAATGACGGACATTATTTATATACCAAATATTTATCTTGAGACAAGCTTAGCTTAGGAAGAGATTATTTCAATAGAAAATATGCTATGAATTTAAATTGGTAAAAGGATTGGTATAACCAGCCACTGAAGAAAAAACTACGAAGAAACTATATTTTCATCAGAACAAACAATGTTTTATTGAATTTGAAAATCAATCAACTACGCTGTTCTCGTACAGTTTTGAGGTCACAGGCGTACAAACACTTTTGCGATTTTGATGGGCAAATCAATGTTTATCAAAAATTGACTTTAAGAAAATTCAATTTCAGGAAAATGTAAATGAATTTAAAGAAAATTCAACAATCGATTCAGCATCACTTCAACCATAAATCACAATTCGATGCAATCTCAGTTCTCTGACACTATCCATTATGGTCCCCAGACGGTGCAGCAGACAGTGTACTTTCCTGACTAGTCAAAAAAAAATACAAACTACGAAGCGTTAGGGTGACACCTTACAGTTGTTGCTTGTATTCACATTGCAGAGCGTAAAAGACGAGATATTCAAACAATTTTCTTTCATCTAGCCACCATAATAAATATATATCTCAAACAAAAATCTGCCTCTTAAATGCTATCTGAATACAATCTAAAATTGAAAACTGTAGTTTCCTCAAAGCTACTCCATTCAAGTTTCCTTGACACATCTCCCAAGGTATATTCTAGTATGCGCTATCATGAAGTTTTCAAGACGATGTACGACTCAAATACAAAATGAAAGTTTGAGACAGAGGGCAAGAGCAAGCCCATACAAAGAAAATGTTTTGAAAAATTTCAGTAGAATAGTGACATTTAAATCTATTCTAGTGTATACGTCTATTCTATTCTAGGTTTAACGTACGGATTGATTCATTAACAGTCCATTTTCAAGTTCAATCAATGTTCAAATTCATTGTAATTTTTATGTTCATCAAGGGATGACTACTGATCCACGGTTTTTTCCGTTATTTCAGGTCATAAAATCAATCAGTAATGTATGTAAACTGTCGAATTGATGTGACCATTTTTACTTTACACGTCATCATATATTCGCCTGCAAAACCAAGTCTGCATGTGCCATTAGCTGATTCGTTTCACCTCAGCTGCACACCTGCTCAGATATTCCGAATCTCATTTCAGTCACATTAAACATAAACCGATTTCATTCGATAAATCTTCTTACGAACCGAGCCACCTTATTTACTTTTATTTGTCTTTTTCTTGGATCATCATCATCGTCAAGGCCGATACGACCGAAACGACGAAGATGCGACACACATTCACCTGTTTGTGCCTCCCAACTCGTCGTGCACGACATAGTACGAGTCCTGTTGTGCAAGGACTTGTTGTAAAGTACAATATAAGTATGTAATAAATTACTGAAATCTTGGGCATACGACAAATCCCACCCATATGAGTTTTCCGGAAGCGAAACGACAAGCCATAGGAATGAAATTCCTGCTATTGCCGATCTCTACACCCGCGAGACACCGTATGGGAGCGAACCGTCTTAAAGGGTATCATTTATTTAAATAGTCAGGAGAACGATGAATTTGCAAGCATTTCGAGAGCAAGGGCACAACATATTATACCGTCGAAATCACCGTTGAACCATACCATACCGTAATGTTGGCATGTCGCAGTAATACAATGCTTAGCGTAAGGCGGCAGAAGAAATTGCGATTGTCTTCACTTAATTAAAATTTACGGGCGACTTTTTGTGCCGGGGCTGTAGCCAGGGCACTGATATTCGAACGTGCGGAGCAGCATTACAAATGGGAAGGTATTAGCTGTTCTTACGGGGACTCGGTTATTATTAAATTATTCTCTTGTGCCATAGGTGTGTGGATGATACATGCGAAGGTAAACACTACGAACAACATACATATGCATGCCATGGAGATTACTTGAAATTCCTCTTCCTGCCATGATCATGGAATCTGTGTTCGTTGCGAATAATCGAGTTTTATATTATGATATTTATATTATGAGCGGCTTTTATTTTCATTCAGATAATGAGAGAATTTTACACTGACGTCAGAGTCCCAAAATGAACTTTGGATATAATATTAAAGTAAAGCCTCACTTGTTGCATTAACGAGGATGATTTTTGCGTAAATATTTCCCATACATAATCTGCTTAAATATAAAAAGCCATTATGGTGTAGAGTGATGCTCTGCTAAGTGTTATGCCACGAGCAACATGATGTCGATGAAGCTGATTTAACAACAAAAATACTGTTACTATTTTAAGACAGGTGTATTTCCGATTCAATAAACACAATTCGATTACATCTCGCCCCTTGAATTTTTGGAGCGTATGACAAGAGCTAATCAAGCAAATCGCATGTGCTCATAATTCAGGTGGGAATAAATTAAATGATGCGAAGTAAATTAATTATTATGAAATAAAATTAATATCATATGGAAAATGTGCAAGTGCAATTAAAGCAGGAATAAAAATATTACTGTAGCCTAACAATTATGCATCATAATTGCTTATAACTTGCTTAGAATAACTATATCGTCAGAGTAGCCAGACAAAGTAGCCAGCCAAAGCCAACAGTCAAATAGGAGGAGTACACATAATACACGTGAAACCACAACCCGCTCGTAGTGACTGCCCGTAACGATTTTTTCAAAAAACAAGTTGACTCATATGATCAGGCTAATCGCTTCTAAGTAAATTTAGCGAAAGGTAAAAGTAACAACAATATAATGTATAGGATGGACAGGGAATGATGATTTGCGAAACAAAGAATATGACATAAACTATAGCTGTCCTGCTAAACAACTTGTGGTCTTAGTAGATTGTTTTCCCGCTTAATCAAGATCCTCTATGCATTCCGACATGAAGATGATCGGGCCTGGTTCCTCTTTAGCCTGACGCTGAAGAAAGAATTTCGATTCTCTGGCACACCAATAAGAAGAACTATCGTCACCAAATCGACCCAGATACTGGCTTATGCAAATTATGCTGATCCGAGCTAACACCTAGATAAAATGAATGGTTTAATAAGGATGCTCATAAATGAAGGAGATCCAAAGTACTAGGTAGTATCAATTTCAGGAAGAACACCAAAAGTAAATTTTAAGGCAGACGGTAGAAGAGGAAGCCTGCCTTGTGCTGAAGCGATGACATTGACAAGTACGTTCCGAGCTCGTTCGGAGCTAACTGGATGACATCGGTTCAAGGTCAAGATCGGTGTAGAGCTTTGTATGGAGAGGACTGGGCCAAGCGCCAAGGATAATGATGAAAATTTGAAAAAAAACAGTAAAACTTAAGAGAAATTTAAGCTGAAATTTTAAAAAATTGTAAGACAGAAATTCTAAAGGAACAAATAGCATAACATAAAGAGGCAAAGTAAAGCAATCCTACGACAACCCTCTTACAGGTCTAGGGGTTGAAGCTGGTAATCATTGTGGATACGAGTGTGGAGTGATTAGTTCCACGACTCACTTTACCCCTGATTTAAATCAGGTACCTAATCAGAGCTAGGTGAACTCAAAGCTTGGTGCGCGGACCCTCGTCCGAACCTGAATTCGAACCAGGGACCCCACACGCAAGAAGCCAGTGCTCTACCCACTAGGCTACTCAAACTTCTATAACATAAAGAAACTGTGACGAAATTGTATAATTTTTACAAAATTTTCACAAGCCAAGAAAGCTCAGAAAAAGTTTTAATATCTGAGGGCTATATCTCAGATCCAAGAAGTTAAGCCACTTTTATCAAACAAGTGGTTAAAGTTAGTTAGTAAAAAAATCCTTTACAATGAAGAACAAATTCAACAATGCGAACAAAACGGAGTTATATTGAAAAATGCTACCCAAACCAACGTATGCTACTTTAGAAAACAAAATTAGTCTTGGTTATACCAATACAACTGGCAATCAAAAAAGCTTTCCACTTGTGATCGGAAGACCGAAAAAATATGAGGTTCCAATCACTTTCTTTCATATTGTAATAGTTCTAAAACAGTATGGAAGACTCTGAGCATTCCCAAAAAGTCTTACTAGCCATAAAAAGAAAGATACACAAAACACGATCAGTTATTTCAATGAAATATAGTTTTTCATAAATATCTGAACGAAAAACATTTCATCAATCTTCCATATTTTTTTTCTATCATTTTGGTAACAAATGAGTTAAAAAACATGATTGATAACATTTTATGTTTCTCCTTTTTTAAATAACAATATTTTGGATTTACCTGAATTTTTGGAAAATTTTCAGAAAACTATAGTTTCAGTCTCAGGAAAATATAGACAATCTTTCCCACAGTGTAGATCATTTGACTTTTATTGTGAAACAGGGGCATCGGTTGGTATTCCATCAAATGAGAGTTCTGTAAGTGTAACTATTTTGCAAAAACTTTTGTATTTTGCTATTCCGATTGATTTTAACACCCCTGATGGTCAATTGATTTTAACACCTCTGATCAGGTGTCTTACAGCTTCTTCTAAAAATAAACCTGATGTTAGTAAAATTTTATTCCATGCACTTTTTTGGCAGCTACTTACGGTTTGACGGTTCGACAAAAACAATTTTTACCTTTTTGACCACCTATCGCCAAATGCTTTGAAATTAGGTATATTAATGGAATTGAGGAGAAAATCGTAAATTGCTAAGGCAATTAAATTGAAAATTATTTTCTGTTAATTTTCGATCCTCCGGACCTACTCCGGACTAATTTGGGTCACACCAGAGGCGGAGTAGGTTCAAAAGATCGGATCGGCAATCATGACTGTGAAAAGGGTGAACTGGCATATGTTAAGAAAGTATTACGCATAAAACGTTGTATCGGTTCCTGGTCAGAAACTAATCAGTTGGCACTTTGTTCGGTAAAATTTTATCGCCATAAAATGAAAATGAAAGATTTTTAATACTCTTGCTTTCACTCAGGAGAGTGAGGTCACTCTCATGCCTATGAGATTTTATTGTCCGTCATACATTTTGCTTGCGATGCCATACATGTTCAGTGCACATAGTTCACGCTTTTAAAATCCACACTTGCAATTATCATACAGGGTGCTTCACATCAGAGTTAAGATTTGAAATTTAACTATTCAAAAAACCGTTTAAATTGAGTGCAGGGCCATAGTAAATTTATCGTTTGTGCAGATTTATTACCCACGATGTCACAGTGGTCGGACGCACACAGTGCGAACGGCATCCAAACATTTTTGAAAGGAGGAGAATCGTACACTACGGCTCACAGGCAGCTTTGTTCGAACTACAAAATCAGACGTTTACGAGTTGGATCAAGCAAAAAATTGATTCGTAAATGGTTGCAGGAGTTTCGAGCTACATGTTTCACTATAAATCAACTTGAAGAAAGGAAAAAATAATAAATTAAGTTTAAGCTAGCATTCATCACGAAGCACGGAGCTTATCAACACATAAAAGAGCAGTGACCTTAAATGTCACCAAATTAACCGTAGAGCAGATTTCGAAGCGTAATCAGGAATTCCATCCCTATAAAATCTAGATAGTGCAGGCAGTATTCCCACTTTCAAGCACATATCCATTTAAATAGATATGTTCATCTCAGGAAAAAAACCTCAAACACCGTTACATAGCCCAAAAGTCAATAAATAGGTATGTCAATAAACGGAGTAACCAGACCTTATTTTTTTTTTAAATGCGAGAGGTGCATCGACTGCTGTTACTGATGACGCTTATCAAAAAATGTTGTCCAGTTTTTTATACTCCAGCTTCGACAACATTCTGGATGCAGCTCACGGACGTGATTTCAGCAAGATGGAGCTACTTCCCACACAACAAGGACCACTATCAAGCAATCTCGTGAGGTGTTTCCCCAAAAATTATTATACCGCTTTGGTGATATCACACGGTCTCCGCCATCATCAGGACTTTTTCTTGCGAGAATAAATTAAGAGTAAAGTTTACGTCAATACTCCAAGGAATATTGCCGCATCAAAAGAAAATATTCGTTTTCAAGTACGTGAAATTGAGCCTGCCATGCAGAATATGATGAACGTGTTATGCAGAATATGATGAACAGATTCCGTGAGTGCGCGCTATGAAATGAAAGACATCTCGAAGATGTTATCTTTCAAAAATAAAACCCGCATTACCATTAATTAATGTTCAATAAAAAAATTTTGACAAAAATGTATGAGTCTTTTGTATTTGATTTGGAAATCCTAAATTTGTCGTAAGAAACCTTGTATTAACATGTATACGCAGTATTATTGTCATTGTCATTACATATTCAATTTTATTGCGTTCTGCTGTCCAAAAAAATACAGCTGCTCATCTTGAATGTTGAATTCAGTCTGTGCTGAAGGTTTGTTCCTTTCTTGGCTACGATCCACGAAATGAGTTGTTTTAACAGGCAATGATTGGCAACCTTGGATTTGCATTTTTCCCCAAAGTTATTAAATCAAATGCAGTTGAAATCTAACATTTTACGCGATTTTCACTGTAAGGTACTATTTGGAAAGTGAATAAAACTAAATTTATCCGCTTCTATCTTTTTCGAAACCACTAGTTTTTTTCCTTCAGGGCCCAATCTTCATTTTCCAATTTCTTAACAGGTATCAATATTTCTAAGACAACCTGCCTTCTTCTTTGAATAAAGTTAGCACAATATTCGAAAATTAGTATATTTTAATAAAATCTAAAAGTAGTGAATCTAAAAAAAATCTAAAAAAAATTTCGAATGAAATTAAAGCGGCCCAGCAATACAAGGAATAACGATTTATGAGCTCCAGGTAAGTTTTCCACTTAAATAAGCGTGATGATAATCTATCTCCTGTTGGTCATGCAAATTAATCAGCCTCTAGGAAAAATAAAATAGTTTTGTTTTGAAAAACAGTAAAAGAGGATCACAATTGTAATAGCGAAGGGTATATCAACAATACCAATCATAAAAAAAATAAATCACGAAATACAACTAAAAAGCTTTAAAGTGAAAACTTCAGCTAAAGCAGATATAATATTCAACACTTTCTACAACACTATCGATCATTTTTTTTCATGAACTAACCTCACCGTGTAAAAAAGAATAGTCCCTGAAAAACTATAACGAACAGATAGTTGTTTTTGCCAAAAACAATTAATTCTTTACGGGACTATTGATACAGAACAGTTACGACCTAAAGCTGGCCTGAAATGAGATTCGATGTAGCTGAAATAAAAGAGCCAATACCTTCAGCCCGGAGCAAGCAAGCGTCGGCCTGGCAAGGTATCACCTGACATGGAGTATATGTTTTTCCGCACCACCCATTACACTACCGTAAACTGGTTGGACTAGGCACGGTGAGTTGACTCTGTTACAACCGTATGTCTTCCGTTCTAAAAGCAGCATCCGGCATTAGGATATCATGCCACTTTCCAACATACATACAAGTTGTATCAGTTAAAATAGAATTATAGCAAACGTATTATGGAATGAAACGAATAAACTTTTCGTTTTCGTTCCACACAACTGGCTAGACAGCTAACACTCCCTAGCTGACAGGATAAAGTAAAACGTACGTTTCATTATACCAAACCATAGTGCCATGTAGCTTATAAAGGTGTGAAAGCGTGGCAAAGGATGATATTGAAGGTGGTGATGTCTTATGTTGCCGACCCGAAATCGAATATGCATGCTTCGATTGTTCAAATTCAAATATTTGTTTGGCCGGAACCTTTTCAGATCACCAGAGAAAACAGAACCTTTTATAATTTAGCTGTTTTGATGGAAATATTGAAGGTCACTTGAGTTGATAAACCCAAAGAAAGGATTTCTAATCTAAACCCTCGTTAGAGGTCCCAAAATGATTTTCTTCTTCGTTTTTATTTCGAAATCTTTTTACACAGCTTAAAAGACTCTTGTAATATGATACGCCACCGGAGCTTTACAATCACACCATCAAACAACTACAAAAAGCCATATTTCTTCGAAATATATACATGCTTGCATATATTTCGTGCATTGATCCGGAAAATTCGATTCAATAATTTCACATAGCAATCCAAAACATCCAAAAGAGAGTCAACTAGATCAAAACAAACACCTTTTTCTTGCACGTATTTCATAGTTCAAAGTACGGACATTTGAAATGTGATACTTGACATGCTGGTTTATAGCGCCCAGCGTGGGATGAAAATGCCAAAAGGCATTTGCGAAAATCCACGTGACCTTAAGTTACTGTAACCTAGGCCGAATTACGCTTTTAGACGGGGTTCGAGGCATCTCCGGCTAACATAATTTCCCATGTCAAGAAAATTAGTCGAGCGTGAAGAGTCTATTATTTGACAGCGTATTAGTTCTTCGACCTTCGATTAACTACGGCTTCCTGTCATGCGTGCACTCTCAAGTATCCTTGTGATTACACCCAACGTGACCGGCATTCAAATTTTGAAACATATGACACGATTTCCTCTTTCCTTGGCGTAATACGTGCGCCGGCTGTTAACACTACATTGATTGATATTGACACAAGCTTTTTCAGCGGTAATGGCACACTGGAAGCTACCCACATCCGGACCATGCCAGCTGCCTCTATTCAAAGAGCTAAGGGAAGCCGAAATTTACGACGAAAAATCTGCAAAGGGCCATTTTGCTTATGTCATTGCTACAATTCGTCCTGAGTTTGAGTATGGGTTCGTGAACCTAGCGACCATGTCTCTCAATTTCCCATTCATTTTTCCTGTTTAGTGATGTATAAACACACTTCAAGCTTCAAGTGAGCGAATGACTAAGCGAACGAGGCTCGCGCGACAGTATGCTCTCGGGCACGTTTTTCCCTTTACAAAATCAACGTTGGAATTCAAGCCTTTGACTTTTTAACGGGATTTTTATTGAACGAGCTTTGTTCTGTTTAGAACGACTGATATTTTCGATGCGAACAAATTGTAGTTGATAGACGTGATTGAATTTAGTGGGTTGTGTGCAATTGAAATGCTTTATTGCCGGATTTGTTTAATGGTTACCAATAAAGGATTTGTTATGTCTGAATTTGAACTCGCAGTGAGTGAGCTCTTTTGCGTATGATTTGAAAATTCTTTTGAATTGCATCGTTCTGTGAACGGTTACTATGCAGTCATTCAGCTTCGAAAGTATGCTTTAGCGAGTGCAATTATTTGGACTATGCAGGAATACCGTTCATGTTAACAGCTGACTAGTTAAGAGAGGTTTTCAAGCAATGCTTACGTCTATGGGGCTTTTGTATTGGAACTTTATCGATATGCATCCTTTGATATGAAATGCTACTCTGAAGGATTTTCTAGGTCTTTTGTATAGTTGAACGATTGCAAGTTGAGGGAATTTTATTGACTTGAGTAAATAGAGTTCGTATGCACTTTGAAAGCAAAGAAAGTGCATGCATGTCAAATGGACACTCGAAAGTTAGTTGAAATGGAATTTTGATTTACCAGTGGTGAATTCAGTTGAGTTTCCTTTGTCAAGTGATATTTGTACATTGAAATCTAAATTGATAGTTTTTTGTAAATGTAACATTACTCATTTGGAAAAAAACAGTTTCCCTATGACGCGCTATTGCTTTATAATGCTAATTTAATTTGCGGCCGAGTACGATTAAATGCATACAATTATTTAGAATACACAAAAAAAACTGGACCCAGATGCTTGTGCTCCAAAAGACATCTTTCAATTGACAAACCTGATACCTTCTCTTAGTCAGCTTTTTCACCACAGCCTTACCGTGCTGTGTTACATTTTGACTAAAATTTTATTCAAATGTTTTCTTTTCTCAATATAAAACATATGAAAAAATAACCCTAACCAACCAACAGTTTTTAACAACAAGGACTGAAAAACTTGTCGCCAGTTAACATAAAAGCAAAAAGCCTTGGAATACCTTTAGTGTAAATTGAGCAGGCTTAAATTTCAGAGTAATTAAATACGTGCCGTTTTTATAAAAGTCAAACTGTGGACACCAAACATTAGTGTTAGACTTTAATTTTCCGTTTTTATTTTTCTCTAACAGAAAAAGCTGATCCTCTCACCAATATCAATAACCACATATTCACTTTTCACCTATAAGTTCAAAATGATTCGCTTGCTAATATCATTCATTAACTTGATTAATTTTTGGTTTAAATTTACTTTTAAATCACTTTTTAGAATCTTTTCGCAAATTTCACAAAATATTGTATTAAGCACCCAAAATATGATCTAATGCTATCGCAACAGACACTTTTTCTCAAGTCACTACAAAACATTCATCCGTCCCATCTAACACGAACCTTTTCTGATTCACTTAAAAAATTATTTTCAGCAAATTCCTCCACCACACCTTCCATCACTCATCTTCATTTTAGTATTCAAATCAAAGAACCCTGAAAAATCCGTTTCAACAGAAATAACATAACTTTCAATCAACCAAAGCATTTTTCGTGTCTATAGCATAATTTTCAATTAACCCTAAACCAACCCTTCATTATGGTCGACATTAACGTCATTCAGTGCTATTTAAAAAAAAAAGTCAAGTATTCGCTTTGATTCTTACCCACAGAAAGATGCTCCTCTAGCACTTATCTGCTCGTCTTCGCCATTTTTACTTTGTAATAAGCTTTTGTAAAACGTGTGATTACGGTACAATTTAATGAGCATCAGTTGGTGTTGTGCTGTAGTATGCCATAGTATCTACCTATGCCTGTCGAGTCAATGTTAAATAATAAAGTGTAAGTTCTTTGCAAATTTCAAGTTACCTTCGCAGACAGAATCGTCTTATGAGAAGATACACTTGGAAGTTCTTGGGTGAAGTTAATGGTGATTTGAGAAAAATTTAACGGGTTTGATGAAAAAAAATTTTCAAAGTGAAACTTGAGGGTTTTCTGCAATGAAGGGATATTTCGTTCAATTGAAATCAAAGTAACTAGCGACTTTTTGAGTTAGGATAATTTTTCTTTAGAATTCATGTAGTTGAAGCGAACAATGGAAATGTTTCGTAAAACGATTTTTATACACCATATATCCATGCATGAAGCTAAGTTGATGGTCAGACTTATCTATTTCTTTCCAAATTATGCGATCGTTGGAATAGGAATAGAAATAGCTCCCTGATTTCCTTACACTCTTATTTTTGCTTAATTCAAGGTGATATGTAGTAGGCTTTTTAAATTGTTTTTGGGTGCTGTAACATAAAAACGTTCAAAAACAACGACGTTGGATTAAATGACTGGAGTTGTAAACATGATGAAGAGAAATATTTGTTCCAATAATTCTTGTGCCTAGTGTCTGTGCAAAATTATTATAATAATAGAAAAACTTCTTTATCAAGTAGAAAGTCAGCACTTTGTCATCATCTATTTATGTCATTATCAAATTTTTCACCTTCATTCAAGCCAACTACGGTCTATTTTCCTAATGTGATTGTTGCCTGTAATAATTTCTGTACGAATGACCAAAATAGATTTTAAAAAACGGGATAAAGTAAAAAGAACGAGTTGCAGGAGAATAGTTGTCGACTGAGAAATATGAATACTTTTGTTCAAACTATGTTCAAAACGATATTGCTTCATATATGTATCTGACGCACATATGTATAGGATATATTTTCAACTGAAACGATATCAACCTGCATAGTAACAAAAAAATTTCCAAAACAAATATTTCCAATTAAACCTGCACAGTCTCAGCTACGCCATCATTATAAAATCATATTGCCTGAACGATATTAAATTTACATTGCAATCGAATGAATAAAACATTCACTCGGAATATGCTAAGAATCTGTATAATAAATTTCATAAAGCAATCAATTTATTCACTGTTTCATGCTTTGCAATCCTTTTTACTTTTCTAGCTGATTTATTTCATTTCAAACAAATGCTAACATCCTGAATAACATTCCACGTATCTTTTAAATAATTTAACAAGTCAAATATAATTGAACCTTTACTTGAGTCCAAGTAAGTCAAACCTTTATCAAACCGTGTGTCACAAATAGAATTAAAGCCCCCAGTCGGATGAAATTCTTTTTTACTCTTTCCACCGCATCCCCATTGAAATCGCACAGACCTTTATCACGCAACAGCTGTCTTTCTATAATTGATGGAATATCCGGATACTGCGATAGTGTTTAAACTTTAATCTCATTTCCTATAATTCAATTGTAATATTACTCGGACGTCAGAAATCTGAGTATGCTTTACTTGATTCACGAAAAAAGTAAACAAAGTGAGTGTCCTTTAACTGCTGTCTGATCAACGGATAACTTTTCTACAAACTTTTTGATCAGATTTACACTACGCATTCGGGCAAATATACCTCTTGAACTTTTCCAGTTCAGCACTCTACTTCACCCTCATACTAATCGTCCTCAACTTTCATCCTTCTCCCTGCTTAGTCTTATTCATCGGAATCATCATCATCAGTCTCTTCGTCCTCGTCGTCGTCGTCATGTCTAACGATTATCTCCGGGCTAGGAAATGGCACTATCTTGACTCGAACTAAACCAGTTGCCTTGTCGAATAGGTATTGGGTATAGCTAAGTACTTGATAAGGGATTTCACGTTTCACATTAAAAGTTAAATACCTACACGTTCCTCCCTCGAGAATATTTCTCTAACAAGACCTGTCCAAACAACACTTTAGCTCGAATCTTTCGTATCATCGTTTGCAACGAGGTATAGTATGCGAAGCCGGCATCCTAGATGGGGGGGACAGACAAGTCAGAAAGTATTTCGTAACAATTCGATTTATACTGACAGCGTGAACTTTCCCACAACTTCTTTTACTATGCGGGCTTCGTTCGAGGTGATACCTAGATATCATTGTAGTCCTTAGACTAGAGACAAAGATAATGAGCAATAAAATCTTTAAACGTAACAAATTGTTGTCAATGTTCGTATTATTACTAGAATGTAGCGATCGAATCCTGTTTAGTAAAAGTAGCATTTGAAGGCGAAATTAAATATTTATGTGAGAAGCAGACCCTAATTGCCATGCTATGGTTGTGCTAGGTATTTTTAATTTTGTATGTAAGAAATCCAAGGCTGGTAAAAGGCAAATACTGTTTTATTTTTCTTCGGAATTGTTTTTAATTTAGTTTAAAATCAAATATTTTTCAGCGCCCAGTGTGGGTTTAAAACTAAAAATAATTTGATTATCACTATTTCTAGTTTATTCAAAGAATCCATGCAGCTATGATTTAACTTCAAGAAAATCAAAGCAAATGCGTAATATTTCATTTAAAATAATAATGTGACAATCATATATAAACAACAATAGTATTTAATTCAAAGAACTTATAGTTTTCGTAGCACTTTTCGTGAAAATATTCGTGTTACCTCACACAACATCGAAAAAAACCATATTAGAAGTGCATGTTTTACGTGAAGCTCTCTAAAATAGACTTCATTAAATAAATGGATCGGCACAAGTATACCAATGATGCATATACATACGTAGTTTTTGTAACAGAAATCTTTTTCAATTCCGAGTTTGGCCTGACGTTTGATTAAAATGATCAAGTTCTAGGAAAGTCATCTTGAAGCTGATACATACTATATATAATTTTTAATAAACTTATCACTTAGCTAGCTACTATATAAACTGTTATCCTTAAATATGATGAAAATAAGGATTTACCAACAACAAAATATATCTTATGTTTACATTTAAGATTTGACTTCTTAGGATACGATTTCCGGGGCAATAAACCTGTTGAGAAGAATTAAGACACAAATCACTCAGGTGAACCACTATGAATGTATGCGTGTTTGCGTTATTGATAGCTTTGAATCCATTCTGACAGACAATCGGAAACGACTGGGAGTGATATTGGAAGAATCAAAACATTCGCATATCAAATTATATAATAACCAAGAGAAACGAATTTATATGTAACTTTTGCTGTCTTTCCCTGGTATTTCTGTTGCCTCGGGTCAGCCAATATAACCACATCGAATTTCCACACACAAAAAAACACAATATTACTGAACCGTATGACGAGCTACGTGACATTGTGAAGACAGCAGGCGATCTCATGCTGACAAAACACTCGGAAAACTTGAGGCGCATTATTCTAGCTGGAGGCTATGCTATAACAAAATTCGATTTTTGTATACTTGAACCGTAAATATTACTGGAATTTTTATGCACATAGTATTCCGAGATCTTTTATTACAAGAGAAAGTCGACTAATAGAATTTGGTTTCGGTCTGGCTTTTTTCATGTAAGGTACTACTTTTCACTACTTTTCACAAATAATACATTGTGGTAAATCTGTTGTATTCTTCACTCCGTTGGCGAAAAAGTCAAAAGAATTTAAATACTACCTGTATAAAGAAAAACACAAGTTTCAAATTTCTTATCCGTCTTATGTTTCTACATTTCGGAATTATTTTATTGACCCTAACTCAATTTTGCACGCTTCTTTCGGCATTATTCAACCTACCTAGCAACAATCACTCATCTATCCTGTTGCTTGACTTGGCATTACCGGTATGTATCTCTGTATACTACAATCATACTTACGCTTCAATTGATTTTCTGTTTTACCCAATTCTTCATAACATTTTCCGATACATTTCTTTGATACAAAGCAGATATAGCAGGTGTTGTCTTCGGCTATCTGATTGTGGCCCCAAGTCGGCAATTGATAGCAAATATGAATACATATTTTATTATCTATGAATATACGAGTAAGTATGTCAAAAGCAAATTAGACAAAAAGAAGAAGTCGCAGGTTGCAAGGTATCATACTTTCTTATGAATAATAAGTTGCTATGACAATCGTAAAAAGTGCTTATTGGAATGGAAAAAATAGCATGTTGTCGATTTGCAGAGCCTTTGAATTATAGAAAACTTGAAGAGGAAACAAACTGAGTTCTTATCAAATATTTAAAAAAAAATGTAGCCTCATAGTTTTCAATTTAACTGGCATTATTTTATGACATAAATTTAGAATTCAACACAAGGAAATATTTTAACTTATGAAAATATTTTATTTTTATGTAAACATATTTTTTTCAGATGGATTAGTTACGGTTCCAGACTAAGCAAAATTCAATCCTAATTTCGTTTCAATAAATTATATGAAAAACAATTTAGTATTATTAGTGAATCTCGTGTAGTGAAAAACACAAGGTTTTCAAAAAATTCCCCAATTTGGCACATTTTAATTTGCAAACATGCTACTTATATGAAAATGTAGAAGTACAATTAATTGTTGAAATTGCAGCGTATAAGGCTGCAAGAATGTTCAACGAAAGGTATGCTGCAGTTTTAAGTACCATGCAGCTGCTCCATTTAAAAATCGGCTAGCTATGTAAGATGTTTGCGGATAACGTCGACGCACAACGAATCGAGAGGCAAAACCGGCTTACGTCTCTTTCGAGCAAGGAAGCTCACTCGACCCGTAGACTCGAGCAACTGCACCAAAATGAGTTTTTTGAGAAAATTGAAGGTTTACTTAATGGCGCAGGAATATCTGATTAGCATATTATTACTGTAAATAATTGAAAATTAACCTTTTTTCTGATCGTAAACGTTTTCTCGTATTTTTGTTTAACGATTTTTCTAAATTGGCGGTCGTGATTGCAAGAAATCTAGAAGACCAATCAAAACCAACCAAGGCTGGTTATCTTCAGCTTTGTATTTTCTTCTATTTGAACTAAAAAGATTCATGAAAAAATCCTAAACAACTTTTTTTTAGCAAGTTGAAATTATTTATTTTTTACAAAAAGCAGATTTTTCTTCCAAATCTGAGAAAAACTTTAAATTTCACATTTTTTGCGGTCTTCTTAGTTTATATACAACATATATGAAAATTAAAATTTTCATTGATTTTTCTGTTCCAAACGAAAATTACGAGCTTCATCTTTCCCGCCGATTGGACACTGCAAATGCAAGGTGTTGCATAAATGTGCATAAAAATCTACTGCAATTGAGTATTTTTCGTTAAATAATTTTCTTATTAATATTCAAATATGCAATAAACTAATCTAAAAAGTTCGCTAGACTTGCTTATTTTTTTCTGTCCTAAAAAAATCCCCCCAAAAATGCTTTTTTTAGGCGTCTTAAAGCAGGATCCGCCCTTAACACTTGTACATAGCTATTTGTGCTACAGGCAAATCAAGTTAATTAATTGTGTCAAAATGTTCGGTTCCCAGTACATCAGACACTTCAGTATCAGGTATGAGCACCTTATAGACATGTTAAAACAGTAAAACACCAAAATATCTACATTACCGGTTCTTGTATAATTCGTTTTATGTAAAATAGTACCAACCTACTCCAACCATAAACCGATTTCAATGTGAGTTCCTTGTGAATTATTCAAATAGAACTTATACTAAGTGCTAAAAACATTGCACACAAGCATCTATACAATTCTGTTAACACTCTGTATTAAATTCTATGTTTTTGCTTGAAAACAATTTGTTGTACGGTATCCACTCAAACTTCATAGGAAAATATTACCCTGCGGTAGAATTTATATGTGTGTATGTTGAAATTTCTACACTTGAAAGAAAGAGTTTAACCTGATTCTTCTACCATAGCTGGATAGTAAGTACACAGTAAAATTAGGTATGCTGGAGTCAATTTAACGTGACTGAGTATGTTTTGCTGTAGGGAAAAAAGTCAAAATTGTATTTGGAACATAGAAACTGGAATCCTATATTACAGTACTATGGTAAGTGGCATGTTTTAAATGAGTGCAAGTAATTAAAAGTTTGCATTCAAATGATGTTGAATTCAAATCAGTCTTTGAATTTTAAAATAATTAATTTTAATTACAATAGAAAATCAAACTAGTAAGTAATTAACCTATGGTGATATTTAGAAACGAAAGCGTTTAAAAATATCTTGAAGCTTAGTTTTGATATGCTATGTCACGTCTTCAGGGAAAAACATGTTTTGAAAAAGGACTGCTGGGGAGAATTCAGAGAATTCTTCTTTGCAAGACCAACCATGTTTCAGTACACATAATTCACGCATTCAATATCAATCAATACAAGTAATTAGTACCTCAATATATGTTTTTATCGAAACTCACTTCGATCAGTTTCTGTTTCTAAAGTTTTCGTTCAGAAAACGTATCTTGCCATGATCATATTTTACGTATTACCATATTAGGTCATGTTTCATGCAAGTTCTAAAAATAAATCGAACGCGTCCCCGGTTCATTTGCTGACTGGCTGATAGGAATAAAGAACGATTAGTGTGAAGTGAAGATCACGACTCAGTCTGCACCCGTGAAGCACAGTCAGTGCGTAACAGATAAGCGATCAGCTTACATAAATGAAGAAAATATTATGTGGAAAAAACGAGTGTAATTGAAAAATTTATAAAAAGTATGACGAATGAAAATAAGGAAAAAAAATATTTTTTGTGGCAAAAATATTCATGACGAAAAGATAAATGTAGAATATCCCAAATTATTATTTTTTTCAAATACAGTGATTAGTGAAGATAAAGAATAGTTATTTATGAAGACAAAAACGGATTTTTAATAATAAATATTTTAATATTCTTAAATTGTACATACATTACTTGAAATAAAGAGTATTTATCATAAAATATCTAGTATCTAGCAGCTATATGTGCAATTTTGGCCTGCTGCCTCTTATCAGATGGTAATTAGTTATTTTTTTTCATTTATTTATTTTTTGGCTTACACTTATAGGTTGTACATGACCTGGGGTTGAATTAGCTATTTCATACTTAAAAGCTAATTTAATTTCCTAAACAAGATAAAAACGATTGAATTGAGAATTTAAAAAAAAAACTTTTCTACAACGTGGAGTGAAAGATTAAAATGTTTTGTTTTTGTAGAAAACATTTAAAACAAAAATGAAAACTATATAAGCTTAATATGATAAAAATAATAAAAGAGAACAATAGATTAAATAAATGTGAATTATGTAAAAGAAAAAACAATGTGTTACTATAGTTTCATGATGCGTGCATGTAATCTGCCTAAAAGAGGATTTGAGGTGACGCTTAAATGCGGGCCAACACTTATCAATTTATTTGATTTCTTTGTTCGGTGACCTGACCGAGTCCAACAAAATTTAAATTTCTAAACCCCTCAACGGTAATGTTAATTTCAATTTGCTAAAAAGATTTTTCATTGACACCTTTAAAGGTTGCTGGTTGGATTCCGAGGAAAAAGTCAGATAATGCGAAAGTGGAAGCTGCCATAGATAGATTTTGAAAGTGGAAGTTGCCATCAAAATTTTGGTAGTTGAATTGAAAATATACAAAACATTATATACTAGCATATTGTATACTGTCAAGTCTGACTCTGGTTTTGAAAGATTTTGCCAATATAAGGCGTGTTTTTTGCTCCCCCTATCCATAACAGAACAATGCTATCTAGAATAGACGCATTGGAAACAACAACAACTCGTGCACAACAACTTGTTGTTGTTTTCAATGTGTCTGTTCTGGATAGCATTATTCTGTTATGGATAGGGGGAGCAAAAAATATTATTCTAATATTCTCTAGACTGGGAAGTCACAGAGAAGAGAAGCTATTCCAGTTAAAGCGATATCATTGATAAGTACCAGAAATAACAAACGACATTATCAAATTTTGAGAATCTCCAAAAAGAAAGCAGAATGGAGAAGAGGTACTGCTACACTGCGAAAATTTTCACGTCTACATTGGCAACATTTTCCTGACATTGCGTTTTCCAGATATTCAGACTCCGGCAGTTTGACCCCACACTAGGGCTCCTGGCTCACACCTGTAAGTTATTTTGTTAAAAACAAAAAAATACTACCGCGCCGACTCTGATTAAGGTATTACTTAACCCATTTCATTTTTTAATTCAGTGACTTGAGTTCAAAACCAAGTTATTTTTTATAACCACGGTTGAAACTTGCTGATAAACGGGCATATTCCAAAATACAACTTTTAGGTGCTGCTACAGTTTAAGCAAGCGTTCTTAAGGAAAATAGCGCCCATTTTCTCTTGAGAGAGGGAGAGAGAAATGAAAGATTGTCTAGCAATAATTAATTAATATAATTAATTCTATAATTGGTACTATTTTTAGAAAATAATAGCAATAAGTAATTTTTCAAAAATCGTATCAAATATAAAATAATCCTTTATTTTCTCAGAATTTTGTGTAAAATTGTATTGAAAAAAGCATTTATTATCTTTTAATGAAATACCAAAAATTAACATCAAAAACGTTTAATATAATTGGCCAAATATCAACTCAAAAACATCTCTTCAACATTCCCTATTCCAACAATTTCATTAATTAACTAATTATTGTCATTTATCAATCATTCTCTTAGTTCTGAACAGCGCAATCCAATCACTCCTCAACCGAAACTTTCCAGTTTTTCCTGTTTCGACGTCATTCCTCCAAACCAACAACCAATCGTTCCTTCCGTAATTACATTAGTTCTCGCACAGCCAAGCAAAATTAATGATGAACGTAATGCCTATTATTTAGTTGAAGATTTAATGATTGAAATGTGACAAGCCACAAATGCTCGTACTGTTTCGTCTCGAATCAGGCAAATTCAATATACACCAATTTAATGTGATGCCATGCAATTAGGTAATGTGCCATGGATGAACTGAGGTAATGAAGCTTGCATAATGTTTATACAGATGAATAGCTTTCAAGTTTGAACATGATTGGCAAGCTGATTAAAGCAGTGCTAAATAGATCGATTTGCTTGAATGCGAAATGCAGTTAAAGACAGGGCTGCTTTTGACTTAAGGAAATCTGATCATCTGTGGAACAGTCAAGTTGGAAAAAATAAATTATGATTTTTATATTCATATCCGTTATGCACATCTAGTTGCAATTTTACAATGATAAACCACTTTGTAAAAATCTTCTGAAAAAACTGAAAACATATAATGAGTAAAAATACAGAAGGTCACTACAGTAAACCAAATTTTCAAGCAAACAAGCTAGCGCCCAGCGTGGGTTGTGAGCTTACCGAGCAAGACTATTGCTTCACACAAACAGTCTTACTGTTTATAAATAATTTACTGTTTTTTTAAATACTACGATGATAGCTACGTTAGAATAAATACAAATATTCTTCTGTTTCGAAAATTTTATTGTGTTTTATGCTGCAAATATTCGTATGCAATATAAGGCAACTTACTACTTCCTTATTCAAAATTTAAGGCTGGAAAATACTCTAATATTCTCTTTTTGGTCTTTTGCTTTGTACATCATGAATATTGGCACAAAAGCTTCTAAGGCTGCTTTGTTTCCTAGTATTTAAATTTTTTACTCTCAGCGATAAGCCTAATTGACACCGGCGAGATAACCAGCAAATACCCTTAACCTTCTTCTCGTCATTTTCGTATTGTCACTCGACCAGCTCAACAAAAATTAGCTCAGGATTTGTAGTTTTCCCTTTCTCCGAACTGTTTTGCTATTACGCCAACGCTTTCTGTTGCCATTTGCAGAGTATTTTCTTCTGGAACTACTGCCCTATTGTTATTCTATGGCTTTACCCGAGGATAATATTCCATTCGTTGAGTTGCTCCTTAGAATACATGAATAAGAACGAAACGATACGATACGATGCAATGTTCGTACCATTGAAATAACACTATGTCAGAATAACTTCCTGCTAAGCTGGGCTTATGTGCACACTATAAACGGCTGCCTGCCTACCATCATCCTTGGTTCAACCAGTGTGGCAACCTGATCGCCAGACCGACACTAACAAACGGCTGCCAATCGAGTGAAAGTCACGTAAAAGATTTTCACAGAATAGTATTTCAAATTAAATGTTCCGCCTGAAGATGAAACAAAAAGAATCCTGAATTGCTGTGGATCTTGACGGTCTGTGCACTTAATGCCAATTCGCACATTCTTAACGGAGATGGGTCAGAAGACGAAACTTAATATTTTCAGACCCGGGGACTGTTGATGGTAATGTGAAGGAACTCAATTGTAGCATAAGTTTATTTATTCAGTACGGAACATATATCTACGTAACTACTCGTCCTTGACAGGCCAGAAATAGCAGTATGGCTAAGTTCTTTAGTCCTGAGAAGTGCTTATATGTACACCATATCCTCTTTTGTACGTAATAGCATTGACATCTAAATCTTTAAAATGGATTTTCTTCTTCCAGCATGCTCATGCTTCGAATGGTCAAAGCGATGTCGAGGAAGTAATTTAAAGAAAATTGCGTTACCAGTAGATGTTATTTTCTCAGTAAATTACTTCATTTATTTTGAATATTGTTTGAGATTGACCTGTCCTAAGGTTTCTTTGATGTATGTGCTATCAAACAAAGTGAGCATATCATGGGCTTGGGTGTAATATGATTTGAGCTGTTTCCTGAATAAATTATTCCACAGCTTTTTGTGCCATACATATTTGAGATTGAAATATGCGCCTTGATTTTTTTTTATTTTCTCTCATATCCTGTATATTTATTAAGGAAATTTTGGTTTATTGTAGAGCAGCTTATTTTGATTGAGACAGTCGTAATCTTAACATACGCACACTAGCAATAATATATTTTGAGATTATTTGTGTTTTTTTATGGGCCCGAAAATAATAGCCAGACACGTAAAATATGCGCCTGGATACTTTTCGGAGCACACTTTTCCATCTACCCTGGGGTGTGGTAGATAAGTTTGTTTACATGTTTTTTTCATGCGCCTCTTAAACATAGAAAAACAAACTCAAACATTCCAAGTTGTAATCAAAATCGGATAATATCAACATGCCGTTGAGAAAGAGGATGCTTTTAGTAACAAATGTTTAGATCAATATATCTCAAAAACGGTTATGGTTACAAGAAAAAGTTACACAATATTTTTTGTTGGACTTTTTTTAAGCTAGAAATTCGTCACACATTGTTTTCTGAAGACACCGTTACTGAGATATTTAGGAAAGGCCACTTTTGGTGACCTTTGACCCCGTATAAAAAGTAACGCCGCACTCGGATCGATGGGGACTTTTGATATTTTGTTCAACATGCCAGTACCAAGGTTCAAACCAAAATTCAGCTTTCCCCTAATTTTTCCGAAGCACCATGCTAAATTACCCCGGACTATGTGCTCATTTTCAAAATGATTGGCCTCAACTCATTCAAATTGTCGACGTGATAGCTCTGAGTCTTTTTTTCTCAAGTCTTTTTAGAGGTCTCTCATAAACCATATTGCTCTTATCAAAATAAGGCTCCATGTAGTTTAGCAAAACATACACCACAAATGGTCATGATTCTGAAATAATTGGAACACCAATTTAAAATCATAGTATGAATTCTATCTTAGCACAATTAATTCAAATTCAATTTTCAGCTTTCCATAAATTTCTCATTTGCGTATAATTGCATAAAACACGAATGAATTCGTTCAAATGTTCATTTGATTTTCGTGCAATTATTTCAAAGTATTCTTATATTCAAAAATGTAGATATTCACTCATTGGGCTGAAACTGTCTAATGCCTTCATTTGTAAACGAGCTATTAATTTCATATGATCCTGACAGGGCTCTAACTGACCTGGTTAAGTACAACACTTTCAATATTTTGAAAGTCAAGTCGTTTGAAAATATATACGTCCGCAAAATGACGATACAATCAAATCCATGGAATTCTTCTTTGAATATTCTACAAATTTGTTTGCTGGCAAACAAAATCAGTCCCAAGCTGAAAATATTCATTTGATTATTCTCGAATAACGCCCGTTTCCACTTATGCTCAACGTTTTCCATGCATAGAGTGTGTCATTATACAGGTTAATGATTATTGTATTTACGAAAGTATCCGATGGATTAAATGAGATGATGCTAAAAGCGTTCTCACGTTATCCTTTCGTAGCATACAAATTCCTCTGATAGCAGACCAAATGCTTTTGGAATTATAAATTTAAACCTGACTCGAAACGCTTCTGACCGAGATAATCTTCATTGCCATTTCAAGGCACACACTAATTGTAAGTAAATTTCTATTCGTGGCATGTGGAACGTACTCTATACAAGTATGCTATATATCTAGTTTTCGGTTTGTTCGCTATTCAGTATTCTGTGCTTAACCGGAACATTGCTCATCTCACTGCATCAACCTTTCATTAGACCTCTTCTCCTAAAGCTGGCCTGTAATCGTTTGCTCATTAGACGAAGGGAACAACCTCAATAGATGTGTGGTACGTTTGCCATAATAATAATTAACGAAGTCGCATGTTTGTGCCTGTGTGCTTGGTCTGCCTGCTTGCCTGCCTACTCTGTCTAGTCTCAGAAGACTCTCTTTGCTTACCGCCACACTATGTCGTCTTACCTCAGGAGAATTCTAATTAAATTTCCTGTTGAAAACATTTACATACTATTAGCGTGCATGGGCCAGGATCTTAATAGAATTTGTTGGGAGTGTGTTTGTTAGGCTTCGCATTACGCAAATGTAACACTGAGGCTTGCCGATTTGCTGTTTGAGCCTTGGTTGAGGTCGGCCGCTTAGTAATAGTTGCAGATTTTCTAGATATGAGAATAAGTTATTGCAGGCTCGCACGTAAGTAGACAAGGTAATGATGAGTGTTTTGTAAACGAACATTAACATTGATGCCGATAACAATATACATCAATCCATGCAATATTAACTAAAACGACAAAAATAATGGGGAACACAATATTTAAGTTGATTTAAATATAAGAGTTGAGTTAGTTGGGTTTTTTTTCTTGCTTTGAGTAAAAATAGCTATTTATGTATCCTTCTTGCTTATTAAACTATAAAATTTAAAAAAAATCTATAAATTTTCATCATTTCAGTGATTTATGAACCTATATTAATGCCTCCATTTCTGCGACGATTATACATATTGTTTTCTGTTGTCGCAACAATAATTATCCTTTTTTCTCCGCGTGAATTAAAATAATACTTGGCTAGCACATCTGACCTCTCATTTCCATCAATGCCCTTGGGACTGGGAACCCAGAAAATTCAGACTCTTCTGTTGTTGCCCAGTCTATTCAGCGCCTGAATGCAACCGAGTACACACTTCGATTTATATGTGTGAGACATCAGCGCTTTTGCCACCACTTGACTATCGGTAAAGATGTTGATTTCCCCATTTGTACTATCTTTGGCAGTTGCTAGATCTGCGGCTTTATGTATCGCAAAAACCTCCAGCTGGAAAATACTACAGTGACTAGGAAGCCTGAAAGCTACCTCCATAGTTGCAACCGCAGAAAATGCCGCAGCATCCACTCCTGCAGCTGTTTTAGAGCTGTCAGTGTAGATGCTAGGAGTTGTTGCACCCATTTGCTGATTCCATTCTTGCCCATCTCCCACAGTCGCTCACAGAGTGGGGACTAAGTAGTCAGTGTTTCCTGTATACACCCGCTCGATATTGCTGTGGCCAATTCGTAGTGTCCTGATTCGCTAAGCCTGACCACAGTTTTTGCGGCAGTGCTTCTAACGAAGAGGTCGAGCGGAGCAAAATGAAGCAGAACGTCCAGATCAGACGAAGGAATCGGGTTTAAGGCATCTGTAGTGCAGAGAGCCGCCAATCGCTGAACTCTTTCCGCCAATCCAGCAAAGGTAATTTTATTCACTGCTGCCCACAATCCGTAATCAAAGATCGGATAAATTTGTAACCAGATTCCACAAGAGAGAGGATAGAACATCTCCTTGCAATGTACCTCTGTGGACCTTCCTTGTGATTTACGCCCCGCTCACTCCGCTGATATTAGCCTTTGCTTAAGCATGTTGCTTATCCAGCAACAAATAGCGGGATGGGTGTTGGTTGAGTGGAGGTTCTCCATAATGGCTGATGTAAGCACATTATTGAAGGCGCCTTCAATATCTAGAAATGCTCCCAAAGTGTATTCTTTGTAATGGAGTGCCTTTTCTATTTCGAGGACTACTCTATGGAGAGCCGTTGCAATGGATTTCGCTTTCAAGTGCGCCATTTGGGTTCTCGATAGAGCTCCAGATCCAAGTCTCTGTTTGGCATGGATGTCTGGTAATCTTTCGAATACTTTAAGAAGGAAGAAAATCAGGTTAATTGGCCCGTAGTCCATCCAATACGCATGGTTGATTCTACCTGCCTTGGGTACATGTACAATCTTCGGTCTTCCAGGCTGCAGTTACGTGACTGAGCACTAGGCAACCTTTGTAAATTTGTATAAGCCAAAGAAATAAAGGGAATGATAAAAAGTGGTAATATAAGATAGTTTTAGCATTTCCTTAAACTCCATACGGGCCCTTCGTGTGGGTTGCATTAGAACCACTTTTTTATTGAAAAATTATCGATGCGTTTATAAATTTTCCAACAGTGCAAGTTTGTCGAAGGAAAGCTAATGACTAAAGAAATATTATAAGTGAAAGTTAGCCCATAACAGAAAAATCCCCAAGCCAGTGGTGTAACAATATATGCTGATGGCTGAATGGCTTCTGAGTTAAGCAGTCGCTAGTATGCGAGCTCAAATATCGGATGGAAAGAACCTGTCCAATGTCATGTCTATGTCGAGATTTAGAAGAGAAGACAATACAGCTGGTTTTTATAATTCCTTATACTCGTGAGACCAATATTGCCACTTCCAATGACACTAGAAGTAAACGAAAAGGAAAAAGGCTTAGACCCGAGAATGATACTCCAGAGGATAGGACACCGAAAAAGGCACCAAAACATCTAACACATCCGCAATCCAGTAAAAGGTAGCGATAGGGAGCCTATAAAGGAGCCTTAAAGGGTGTTAAAATGACGATCGTGCTTAAGGATCTTACCGAAGGATTTCTTACGACTTTCCTAACGGATGAGGTCCAGAGGGCTCGTGAAAAAAAGAGTGCGAATGGAGGTAGAGAAAGGTGCTACCCGTCGCTTCCTTAGCAGCACCTACAAAGTAAACTATAGGTTCCTCCATTGCAAAGATTTGATGGTTGAATAGATCTGGGGAAGGCCCTAAATATAAAGCCGGGGGAAGGATTCAGCCTGTAGACCACGGACCCTAGTTGGCTCCTAACCAAAAAACCTTAATTGACCACTTCCTCATCTCAGTGGACCTACGAATGGAAAAGATCCTGGCTTTTGTAGAATGCCAAAATAAGGACCTTAATATCAAGTTCTAGAGAACGTAGTGACCTGGTGATTCTGTCAGAAGTTATTCTAATTCGAAATTTCAAAAATTTTCTTGATCGTTTTTCAGGCACCTTGGGCACACATAGCGTCAATCAAAATACAGAACGTTGTCATACCCACGTTTGCAACACGGTCAAAATTTGATTTTTTTAAAAGTTATTTGCTGGTAAAATTACAATTGTATTTAAAATATCACAACGTTAAAGCACAACGGAGCCTACGTCCAAACAATGGAATAGGGAATTGCCGCTAAGGAAGACAGAGCTAATATATAACATATCCTAGTCGAAAGGCCAACTGTTCGATTGAATTGCAAAATGAAACACATTAGTCGGAAGATAAGCATGTATAACGTGAAGTTATGAGATGAGCAAATTTTCAACGCCCACGTTGGGCGCCATGTGTAGTGGCTCTGCAAGTTGGAGAGTTGTCATGAACTGACAAGCCAGCTTCAACACGGAAACGCAAAAGCTAGTTTGCAGGGTTAGTAGCTAGAAAAAGAGACTGCAAGACTGGCTTAAGTGGAACCAGACAGTCTCCGACCATAGATATTGTTGCATTGGGTGTTTTTCCTCTCATCGAAGTTGGTTATTTTTTCAAAGAAAATTTATTTTTGGACCATGCTTCTTGAACCAAAGTAGTAAATATTGTAATCTAAACCGTATATAGCACGACTCTTATGAGTCGTAATTGGTTTCACTACCAGTCGAGGCACAAGTACCTATTGACAGGAAGATTTCGAACGATATTTTTTCTTCTTTTCCGAAGCCAAAACTATTGACAGTGGACGATGTCCTAAGTAGGCAGGACCTCCTATTTTACTCCTTCTGGGTATGTACAGACGGGCTGACCAACATTTGGCCTAGCATCGTGGTGCTCCAACATTAGCTTAAAGTATTTATCCTCACACGCGGCTTTCTTTTAATAGCCTGAAACGTTGAGAATCACCACTTTTGAAACTTCGAAACCAACATCTGTAACTTGGCTCTAATGGAGTGTGATCGACGTAAACGTACACAAGCAAGCAGCACTTTTCTTCAAAAGATAGTAGTGTAAAAGATCTTCCCGCATGTACTGCACACTTATTCCCAACTTGGAACCTAATAGGCTCCCAGCTTCATAATAATAATACATACCACTATTCTAGCATGCGAGAATCGATGTTCATTTTTTTCACGATGCTAAAGTAAAACTGATCCGCCTTATTAATACGTACCGTAAATATGAAGATTTAAATTAAATATTTTTCTCATTTATATCTTTAATTATCTCCTTTTTGTTTATGAAATTGTTTTTTCATCTTTTCAAAATGGCTTATCCTGAAAAGCATGACTGAAAGCAAATGGTTAAATGTATCTGCGATTAAGTTCCACTTAGCAGTAGACAACTACCTTACCTCTCCAAAGTTCTCTTACGATTGATAAATAATAATGAAATAAAACAACAACCAGATATTCTTTTTCAAAAGAAATATTTTTAGTAAATAGCAAAAAATTTACATAATACTCTACATAAATAATAATTAAAAAGTTAGTTAATTATAATAACATTTGATTTTTTTTCTGTTTAAAACCCTGTCATAATATACTGGTATCTGGTCTGGTGAGCATTTTTTTTATATCCAATCATATAAATATAAAATAACATTAAATGTATGTATGTGTATACATACTATGTACGTTTGTATGCATTGAAAGTAGTATCATTACAGAATCGAACGTTATAGCATTCACTGGCTCAAACACTAACTACATACTGTTCATTCCATATGCATCAAAAATTTTGATCTCAATCTTACAATTTGCTCAGTTTGATTCTGTCATTTTTAATAATCTTCATTTATTCTTTCAGTTTTCTAGGCCAGTCAATAATTTTTCACCGACAGAAACGCAAAAATAAAATTAAAACAAATTCTTCTGTAAGTACGAATCCCTGCATTTAAGAACAAAACACTCGAAATTCATTTAAATTAAATTAATGCCTTGTATAGAGATTAGTAAGATGTGTGAATTGTTTCTTTGCGATTTTTTCTATGTGTTTATGTGAATACGAGTATATATGCTGACATATGAAAACTAATTAAGAAGTTATATTAATACATTTAAAATAAGTTAAGTTTGAATAATATCATGTTCATTTTTTTCTTCTTTCCGTTACTATCGTCGTTGTTATATGTATTTCTACTTTGAAAAAAAATATTATCGTACATGTCATGGTTCATGTAAATCATATAATTTATTTCGGTTTTAGTTGCATTAAGTAAAATGTGCATCTTTGTGTAAATGGAAGTTAAGCACAAACTGCCCTAAAACTTAAGAAAAAATCCTTTTTGCTGAATAAGGTTAAGAAAAGAAAGTTTTCAATTCTTTTACCAGCTGTCATTGATCAAGATGTTGAATTTTATTATTTCTCCATCAAATCATCAAGTCAAATTAGAATGATAGTCAAATGACAATCAATATTTACCGTAGTCCCAGCTCCAGATCAGTGTGCAAGTTTTCATAAAAAAAAATATCTAAGGGATTTTGATTTGGCTTAACTTTTAC
This sequence comes from Nemotelus pantherinus, assembly GCA_963978885.1. Classification (NCBI taxonomy): domain Eukaryota; kingdom Metazoa; phylum Arthropoda; class Insecta; order Diptera; family Stratiomyidae; genus Nemotelus; species Nemotelus pantherinus. The sequence goes on from OZ022266.1 coordinate 10,474,375, forward strand.
ATGTTTAAAAAAAAATCCATTCAATTGCGTCAGAAAACCAGAATTGCACTAAACTAATAACATATAACACTATTACATTTTGAAATGCTTCGATTCCAATCAATATCTTTCTTTTTTCGAAAAGTTGAAATAAATACAAATTATATAGTTACCATTATTATATTAAAAAACTGCTTACATAAATATTTAATATAAATTAAAAACTCGGACAATTGAACAATTACTATTAATTTAAGAAAATAAAATACTGTTTTGAGTTTTCTTTCGCTTTGAATTTTTTGTTCTCTTCTTCGCAAAAATTTGCATGATTCTCTTATATTTTTTTATAGTCTAGATAATTTTCTTCTTTTTTTCTTCTATTAATAAAAAAATAGATATTTCAATTTTGTTTCTGCTTTTTTTTTTCAACATTCTATTCTACATATATTAGAATTAATCATTTTCGTTTTATATTCTTTAGTGTTACTAATTTTCTTTTGTTTCTTTCGTCATTAACATTTTTTTTTGGTTTGTTCATGAAACAAGCTTTCATCATTTGCATTTAAGTGTTGTTGGTGTATTATTTCCGCTTTTTTTCTGGGTAATTATTAATATATATCATCCTAAATCTATGAGAAAAATCTAAAATGAGATTTATAATTGATTAGTAGTAATACCATATATATATAATTAATGTAGAAGAGATTTTTTTGGTGTTTCAAACACACATGGAAGGATATATGTATCATTGTTCATTCGTAACTTATTCGAGACGAAAACAAAACACAACTACTCTTACAAAAAGACACAAAAAAACATTATTTATTCATTAATAGTTAAGAAATTCGTTAATAATTCTCACATGTTATAGTTTAAATTAAATCGTATGATTATAAAGTAAATATTAATACAGTATTGTAAATTCAAAAACTTATCAATTAAATCTCTTACTATCATCATATTTAAGTTCAGATTTAAACATTAAAATGTAAGAACTGTTGATTTTACGCGATCACTACACACTAAAACTACAAATTATCTTTCTTTCTTTTGATCCGTGAGAGGAAAAAAAATGTATTATACGAACTGGTAAACGAAATTGGTATACATGATTACAATTAATTGTATGATTGATTCAATCAATCTCGGCACTTTCCCTAATTGCTAAAAGGATAATTTTGTTTGATTTATAAATATATATATTCTATATGTGTGTGTGTTTTTTTTAAAGTAACGTTTTCCTTGCTTTTATTTCATACTTTTTTGCCATTTTGTTTCATTGTCATTCATTTTGTTGTTGTTGTTTAAAGCTTTGTTTTCAGTGATTTTTCTTCGAGTATTCAACGGATTTATACAATTATATGCTATTATTTAGTAAATGAGTAAAATTAGTAAAATAAATTTATTTAATGAGTATTTTTCGAGAAGTTTCAATATCAGAGTTTATATTTCGAGAATTATGAAGTTGGAGATAATTTAAAGAATTATATTAATGCAAAAAAAACTTAGTAAAAAAATATATCACAAGAATTACTTAAAGGCAATTGAAATTATAAAACTAGAGCTATGAATACTTCAGAGAGAATATAACAATACTTTATTGACTGATTGCAAAGACGTCATTCAGAGCTTCAGCGAACATTATAAAAGGGAAATTTAGTGTTAGGTCAAAAAAATAAAAAGAGCACTAAGCGATCTGACTGCTTCCCTTCTGACGCCAATTATAGATAAGATCTTTCAGGTGCTTTTTCTTGAAAACCTTCAAATTGATCTGAATGCTGTTGGGGGATAATCAGGACAGATTTATGATTTATGAACACAGAGAATTTTATGTTTTACATTATACTTCGCGGAATAAACAGTCCGTGTCAAAAGAAAGGAACCGCGCGTAGTGAACGTAACTAAACCAGAATGAACGAAAAGTATGCAAAGCGTTACGAAGCGGTTTTTGTATTCGCATTGGAAAGGACAAAGTTTTACACCGTGGCTCGAAAAGTGATTAAAAAACCGATTGTTGTGAAGTGAATGTCCTTATAAGTGTCTTTGATTAGTAAAGAAATGCTTATACCGATATTTAAATCAATCAATAAATATAAAAAATACTGTCAAAAAAATATAAAAAGCATTTTAAACATAAAAACGAGCTTAGTTAATACAGCAATAGAAAAGCGTAAGTACCATATACCATCGAATTTTCATTCAATGTCTATAAAAAAAAACATACATCACCACACACAAAAATGTTAAATGTCAGATAAATATCAATACTTTTTAATACTTTTCAAGTTTTCATAAATACAGAGAAAAGAGAATAGAATGTTAAACACTATAGCTCTGATACAATACAATTGTATAAATCTGTGATACTCAATGAAAAAAAATCCTGAATTGTTTTGACTCCTTCAATTAATAATCGCGAATTCTAAAATTTCAGACTGAGTATTTCGGTCAATTATTAAATTACATGTAATTACTTGGTTTTGTCGAGATTCAAACAAAAAATTAAAATCTGGTAATTATTTACTTTTATAAATAAACTACTCGCGTACAGACACAGTTATTAGTCAATATACAATTTAAATAAAATATTAAGTACGCTTTGTTGTTTTTGTTCTGCATCGATGATTCAATTTCACACAATTTTGAATAATATATCAGGATATTTTTTGACATTATCCGTGTGATTACTAATTGTAATAAAACATCGAGTGCTATAAATAAAAATAAATCAACTGACTCAAAAAACAGTTGATTACTAAAATATTTCTTGTTTTCTTACAATTTTCTTTCAAATAACTGTATGAGTTAGTATGAAGATCTAAAATAATACTTTCAAAAAATATCAGTATTGTTATATCAATCACGTTTTCTGTGTTTTGCTTTTATTTATTTTTTAATTAGGCTTCTTTTTTCATTGCATAATTCTTTATACCCTATGTTTTTTTGCTGTTGTTTTTGTTTAGTTCTATTTCAAACTAACTGAGCTGCCCAAGGCTTATTTCGGTCCTGCGGTTTACTTCTGAATATTTAGTTTTTATCTACAATTTGAATTATTATAATGCACTTCCATCGCACTCAAAATAATCAAATCGAGCAGAAATGGTGATTCATAAATTATTTGTAGTTTCGAAATTAATTGGGCGACATTCAGTTCTACTTTTTTCAGAAAAATATCGGACTAGTGATCCATTTATAGATTTTGTAGTTTTGATTGTGTTTTCATACCGTTTCCGTGTATATTCCTAGGAAGTAAAATATTGCATAGTATTTTAGTCTGATTGGTTGAACTTTTGAAAAGCTATTTGTTGGATTGTTGTAAATGTCATATTTTGATTTTGTCATGGTTTTTGCTAGATCATAAAAAAATTATTTGCAAACTACATATCGGTATCATTTCATTGAAACAAATTTTATTTTTTGTATTTCGGTTCTTCCCCCAAAACTGGCATTTCAATATTGCGCTTGAATAAATATTATTTTATTAAAAAATAAGATTTCCGTTTCCACTTATTTTTACGAATAAACGAAGGCAATATCTACGTTGTCTTTTTATAGATCGTAATCGGTTGCACCTAGAGCTAATTTTAAGGTTCCGCATATTGTTTAGACACTTCTTTCTATTTTTTTATTATTCGAGAATCTATTATCACACGTTTTGTTTTAGGCAAGATTTCTATTTTGTTCGTTTATGGTTTTGTTCAAATCAGATAGTCTTCATACGCAAAATAGCATTGATGGAAAATTTGCTAAGGACTTTAAATAAATAATAAAAATTTTCATTGTGACTCTGATAAAAAGTAACCATATCTATCTCATTGGTTTTTGCTTAGATGGGATAGTAGATTAAATTGAAGAAGAAAACGGTTAAGTTGCGAAGGGAAATTATGTGTAACTTCATGGATGATCCTAACGGAAATGACTCCAATCTTATCTCCAATCTATGCCTTTTTGCGGCGATGTTGTTTATCATGCACGAAGATTAGACAGCACATCTAGTATGTTAAACTTCCAGTGGAAGTGTTCGGAGACCAAATAGCATCTACAAATTACTCATTAAGCATGTGCTGCTATATGGAAGCGAAGCATGGATAGTGGACGTGTTTGAACGCAAAACGCTCGGGAAATCCTACGGGCATGTGAAACCAGTAGCAGTGTGAAGACTTCATTACAACAATGAGTTGTAAGAATTATTATTTATTATAAGTTAGGTAAACTGCAATGGGCGGACCACGTAGAAAGAATGCAAGAACACCGGCTACCCTGAAGAACGTCAATGGGTAGAAAACGATGGATGCACCCAGTAGGAAAACCGGGAAAACCATCGGAAAACTCGCTAGAAGCTTATGGCAGATCCTTGCTTGGAGTGACTGGCGAAAGAGGTCGCGGAACCGTGATAATTGGAGGAATCTCATCCTGGAAGCCATGGCCCGACTTGAGCTGTCGCGCCATAGATGATGATTATACCGTAATATTAACTCGAGAAAAAATTAGGCAATTGGACTGGCAAGTTTTCCTAGATACCCTGCTCTCCTTACATAGCACCATTTGACTTTCATTAATTTTGATCCATGAAAAAATCTCTAGGGGATAACAGTTTTAGAAACATCGATGATGTGCGAGCACACCTAGAATCATATGTTTTATCAAAGTCAACTGAATTTTATAAACACGAGATTGAAACTCTGTCAGCAAGATGGCAAAATGTCATAGACTGTAACAGAGAATATATCATAGTCTAGTTGTACAATTCAATATATAATATAAAATAAATTCGTTAGTTTGGCTGCCACTGAAATAATTGATTAATTATGTGTAGCCGAAATATATCGTACTGAGGAAAATAAACTGATAATGAACTGCGACGACCATTTTTGAATATGATTTTTTTAAAACGAAATAATTTCAAGCCAACACTAATTTTGCTCATGAAGATTTCTTGATTCTAATTGTTTTTTTTTTTCATTTCAATAGGAGTTTTGTTTTCAATGAACTCTAAACACTAAATCATTAATTTTTAAAGATTAAAATTTTAAAACCGCTTTTAAAACCTACCAAATGTCTAGTAATTTTAAATACTACGTAGTTTCATGTGAGATAATAATATCATTGCTTGTCAATTTGTTCGATTAAAAGCTACTTTTTCAAATTTTTTTTAGAACTTTTTACTGCTTTTGTTCTGGTTTTTTAAAGATCAAACAAAACCTGTTTCAAAGTTAAATACCATTTTTTGCTGCTCGTTTTGCTTTTATTAACACCAAGTAGAATAGATTGTTGCTTTTGCTTTCCAAACACTCTTATTACTGAACGACTGCAGCGAAACAATAAACAACTACCGAATAGTTCTTAAGACTATTTTTCGTACGGGAATCTGTTGATAGGGTTAAGGCGATGACATGGTTTCACTAGCACTTACTTGATTCGAGACAAGATTCAAAGGTACACTGGACGTTGCTAATTCTTCGTTTTCATCGTTATTACTACTATTCGGATTATCGTCGTCATCTTCATCGTCAATAGCTGATCCTGTACCACCGCCGCCACCTGCTGCTAAGGCTGACGCAGCTGTCATGATGTTCTTTTGATGATTCTCCAATTGTTTGCCGTCGGCTGATTGATTATTTTCAACGAAATTTTGTGAGGCACGTAGAAAATGTGTATAGTGCTGGAATTAGACGGATTTTGTTAATTGACAAGCAATGAAGAGGTCTTCGAGTTATACTTCATTTTATAACCTATGCATGAACATGTCGAACACACTAAGAAATAACATCCAGCTAGAGCAAAAGTATTCTACTTACAGACATAGGAAACGTTGACGACCCTCTTACTCCGCCTAAGGCAATTAAGAAATTATGATTTTGAAGTGCTTGCAAATCAGGTTGTGTCCGTTCGCTTTGCTCACTACTATCAACTTCAGCATTCTGATCGTCCATCTTTTGTCCTGAAAACAAGGAAGTCGCATTGTGAACAAGTTCAGTCACGAAACTCAGTACACATCAAATAGAAGCTAAATATTCTAGTCAACTACTAACAATTTGAAATTTAAACAATTTTGACAAAAGCTTTTCTTCATAACAAGCAATTTATATCTTACTTTTTCGATTCGATTTATCGCCACCTTTTGGCCTTCTTCGGCGTGTATGAATCGTATCCCGTCGCATCGAATGTGGTCTATTTACACCATGTAGTTTGAAATACAATCCACAAGCATTGCACACCATTTCACCACGAACATTTCGTCGCCAGATTGTTGTTGTAAGCGTTCCACAGTTCGTACAAGACATATCCTTCTGCGATGCATTTGAGCTGGACTGTTGTTTTCCTTGTTGCTGTAAAATTTTAACGCAATATTAAATATTTTCTATGTTAATTCGAACTGACAAGGGCTATCATTCAAAATATCAAACATTCCTTACTTTAGTTTTATCATCCGCATATGAATTTTGCCAAGCATTTGACATTGATCGAGAATCGGCAGTTTTAACGCTACTTTGTTCGGTTGTTTGTTGCTCTTTTTTGTCGATGTAATCATTTTTACTTGGACAGGATTGTTTTCTTCTTCCTAATTGTTTATTAGGCGATCGATCTGAAGATTTAATTTCGTTCTAGAAAAATAAAAGAAGGTATTTGAGATGTTTCGTTTACCTGTGTTAATTAATATTGGAATAATGTTAATTCAAATTATTTTAAATAGTTTGCAATAGTATTGAAGAAGTGAGTGAAAAGGAAACCTGTCATCGCAGTGCGGAACAAGGATTGACTTTAGCACCTGACCTATGGAGCATTTGAGCTATATTGCGACTGTGTTTCTAGTAGTTTACACTGACGACGTCGCAGCGGCTATCACTGCCAGATTTGCCGTTTTCGCCTAAATTAGACTTAACCAAGTCACGAGAAGGGAGGAGCAGTGGATGACCGAGTATGATCTCCAGCTAGCGGTCTCAAAAGCAAAGATCGTCATGCTGACGAAGCGTAGGATATCAACTGCCAAACCCATTGCAGTTGGCTCGATTGAGGTCTATACCGGCAAACCTGTCAGATATCTGAGAGTGACCCTGGACACCAAGTTAATCTATGGGGATTTTGGCAGCTCTGAATTATACCGTAAATGTTTTGAGGATATAGTAGACTAAGTTTGTCAATATTTTACAAATAAATAACAATTTTTAAATTTTAGACCAAAAAAATTCGCTAGACAGAAGTATGTAAGCGTCATTTATTTAACAAGTCGTAAAAGTTCTATTGAGGCAATCTTTCTAACAATAGACGCAGATCTATCCCATAAGGAACGGTTAACATTTATTTGAATTTGTAGGCTATATTGGCATTTTCGGATATGATTATCGACGATCAATCTTGGCCATGTCAATGAAGTGCGCTAAATCTTGAATTATTTCTAATTTATGGTCATATAATTATTTATGCAAAGATTTATAGTGGAAAAATAAAGGAGTCTAATTTGGGTCCTTTACAGCTTTTATTATTTCTTATCTCCGATTATGAAAGGCTTTATTGGTAAGGAGTTTATTAATGGGCTTGGCATTGTTACTACCCCGCTTAAGCACCAAGGCTTTCCTCTGAAAACTAGTTCTGAATCAATACACGCGCACCTTTCAAGATTACTAGTCTCGAAGTTGTACTTCATCTGCATTTTTTTTATTATTTCAGTAAAGATGAGACCTGACACATCTTCAAGACTAAACGACCAACCTAGACCAACCTAGACCACATTGTATATTTTTTATGGACTGTAAGTATGTGAGAAGATGCAGTGCAATTCTGAAGAACAATGTATGCTTTCATCACAACAATATATGAAAAGAAATAAAAATACATCGCAAATGGAAAAATGAATTGCTTCTTATTAATTTCGAAACAAATATACCTTTAATAGAGCTATTGGTTGATCCAAGATTCCTCTTCTTTGTAAATCAAAAGATGACGCTAGAGACAAGCCAAACGGTCGACAGTTCATGATTCGACTAAGTAGCTGTGTTGCTTCACTTGAAGGTGTCCCATTAACTAAAACAATATAAATCATTTATTCGAAATAATATCCAAGTCTATTCTAATTCCAAAATTACCTGTTGTATGCGCAAGTGCTTGCCATAGTTGAGTTGTCGCAGGATCGGTTCCATGATCGTCTGATTGCATACTGTCCGGTGTTTCGCGACCGAGCTCTTCCATCTTCTGTACCACTGTGTTTGCGGTATACGGTTCTGTTTCCTGTGATGTTATATCCATTTGCAGACGACCTGAATCACTGCTATCATTTGAATGACAGTTCGGACTGACTCGATCGTCCTCAATGTTCTCATCCATCTCATCATTCTCTTCAACATATTCTTGCTTAATCGGAACTGCTGAGATCGTCAATTGTTCACAGTTACGGTTAATATCTGGTGTCTGGCGATTATTATTCGGGCTTTTTATCAAATCCTTTCGATAACGTTTGACGGACAGATCAATTTCTTCACTACTTGTTGAGCGTTTTATCGAAGTTATCACAGAATTTTTAATACTTGATGAATCTGCAGCGATTTTAGTGCCTCCAACGGTACTGCCGCTGGTAGCAACTGTTGTTATGCTTGGCGATTGCGGGTTCGAATTGGGCGGCGAAATTATTACTTTCTTACTAATATCCATTAAGACGGCAGCGGTTTCGAGGCGTTGTTGCAATTGGCTCAGGTGTTTCGAGGATGCCAGGGCAGCTAAGGTACTTGCATCCATGGAACAGGTAGTAACAGGTAACTCTACTGTGGTTGTAGTCGATTCGATCTGTTCGGGGCTGTAGGTTCTCACTTGTTGTTGCCTTTGGTGTGGCAGGATCTGCACCGAATTCGTACTGTCGGCAACATTTGCATTTTTATTACTGTTCGTCGTCACTAGATTGACACTATTGCTCTTGTTCTCGACAATTGGGATCACAGATACTGAATTTGTTTCCAAATTTTCTATGTACGATTTATTTAGTATTGAGGTAACTATTGATGTGGGCGGCTGTGGGTGCGGTGGAGATGATTGTGAAACACAGTATGAATTTACAATTTCGCGGGAGCATCGATTGTATGCACTATGATTATTGTTGTTAAAATTATGGGTGTTTGTGGTTGTGTTGCTTAGTTCGGTAAGAGCTGCAGCTGCCATACGTTCTGACGTTCGATGTGATGATGCAGGTGATAGAATATCATCTAAGGTGCTTGTGGTTTTTTCGAGAATTTCCTGAAAGAAATAAATTAATTTAATCATTCATAATCTTTTGAATAACGACTAATTTGAATAACTTATTGAGGCCATTAAATGCTGAGTTAAGCATAAGAGCTACAAAGTGATCAGATATCATCAATACAGCTTTCTCAACATTTTTCGATTCTTAAATGAAAATGCTAGCTAATCAATCTGATAACATCTTTAGATATTTACAATTCATGGCACATGATGCTACAATATCGGATTTTCAATTTAAAAAAACCCACCGCAGACGTACATACGTTCGTCGAACAAAGCACGTCAAGCGTAACCTTTAACATAAAACGTTGATTAAGTCAGGCACATTTTTCAATAACAAACACCCACGCTCTTCAAATCAGACAGACGATATCATAATGGCGTAAGACCACAAATTTAACTCATATTGTGACTAAGTCGGATCGAATCACACTCGAACTTCGACAATATATTTTGGTTTTGTGCAGCTTTTAAGTCGTTTTCAGATGCTGATTGCTCTTCTTGATAGCAAGGAATGGCCGAGACTATATATGCTGATAGGAAACATACGGCGACTCCACCACGTTCATAAATGGCGATAGTTTCCAGTGTTTTGAATAACAAATTAAATACGATACGATAAATGCTGTAATAATGATGACAGTGATATGACGGTGACAATACCTAAAAGCCTACATCATCTTTCTGAATAGGTAATAGTTGGATATATTCATTAGTTTTTTCCTCGGTTAGATTTCTAAACTGTACATCATTGGCACAGATTAACAGATGAATCGACAATGAGAGAAAGAATCGTGTTCAATATTTCATCATATTTTTTGCAATGAATTTCATTTATTGGGACGATACATTTCATTTGTCAATAACTGTCTGAGTGAGTCACAGGGTAGAGAAATTGATACCATACAGTTCATTTTCTCTCGATTGCTGTATTTATACAATCCAATTTATTTGGAGTTACCGTTTCGAAGCCGCAATATGGGTGTATATTCTGTAAAAAAAAATTAAACAAAGTAGGGGAGGCATTAATGAAATCTCTCTAAACTCAGGCAAGGGAAGACTTTTGGCTTGAGTGACCAAATGGTGGAAACACCGGCTGCTAGCGTATGTGGTACTCAGTTCAAATCCAGCTATGATCAAAAACTGAGATTTTACACGAAAGTTTACTCCATACATTTAGAAATATGGGGCGATCTACTGAGTAAAAAGCATAACACCAGAGACGATAATTTCGATATATCTGGCGCTATGTGCTTAGTTGATTTCAGGATTGTTATAAATTTTAGCGTTGATTGGTGATTGGATTGGATGATTCTTCAGCCCAGGACTTCTAAATGTCCTCAAAGTATTTTTGCCTTTTACCGATGACATGGCTAATTTGACCATCGGGAGAAAAGTGGACTATGTTGAGAAATAAATTGACTTTTTGTCGGAAAAGTTGTGTTTTTTTCCTAGGCCGATTACATTAGAGCCACCATTCGCATATACTTCATATGCAATACATCTCCAACTTCTGCTGTTTATTTTGTTATTGATGATAAAACGGGGTGTCCCTTGCAAGACTTAAGCTTCTCTTACCTAAGAAAAAGCTTATTGTCGAAATTCAGGTAATTTCAAAGTGAATTCTGCATCATTTTTTTGATTAAACTCCGTACTTGCGTATTAGAACAATCTTTATAATTGCAACTCAGTGGTATCTTGAACCATAAAATCAAACAAAACACTGATTTATTATTTCGCTGGCCGGAAAAGCAGGCATTTACAGTATAAGCTTAGTGAAATTTAGCAAATTAAAATTTTAAGAGACATTATAATGTGATTCATATGTATATTTGTGGACCGAATTCCGCAAAATTCCATAGATCGTGTTGCAATTTTAAAAATCAACTCTAATTACCATCGTTAATGTCAATATCATTCAAGACTTCTTTGCATATTCCTTTTGATTATTTTCATTGTCTGACTTCTATTACCTTTTCAGAAGAACCGAACGAAAAAAACTTCAAACAAGTTATGCCCCGAAAGCAATGAAACACAATTCGGTACGATTTGATTCATCGCTAATGAAACAAACAAGAAAATTGAAACTGTCATTCAAAAAACCAGAAAACCAATTCTTTTCTACGAAGCACGCCAATCAACAATCAATACCGTGAACGAAATGGTAACACCATTCCACCACAAGTGTGTGTTGAGGAGATCAGAAAAGATAAATTGCTGTTTTCTTGCACGTCTTGAGATCCGTAAATGTAGTGTGGGAGGAGACGGTCTACGTACGTGTATGATGATAAGACTAAGCCGTCAGCACCATTTTGTGAAATTTCATTACAGCGAAATGACGAAACGCCACAGATTTCCAACATATGTTCACATAATATTAGGTAAAATGAATGAACGGTCGTCTTAGCTAGATATTTATAGCTAATTGTCAGCAATATTCTGTACTTGCAGCTGAGTCATTCAATGAAACTATTTACCTAATCTAGTTAATGCATGAGCCACAACAACAACAAAAACTACAACAAAGATATTTCAGCTTGACGCGAGCAAGATTTTATATGGGTGGATGCATATGTGCTGCGAAATTATAACTAATAGATATTCCACCAGGGACTGTGGCGAACTAGATTGGGGCAGCCAATTTATGAATCATCGCTTAATAAAATTCAAAATTTCAACGACGGATATTGATAGTATTTTTCAAATTTGAATACCGGTCACCAGTAACTTGATATGACTATGGTTTTGATAAAGTTGATTTGAATACATACATTATGCATATTTTAATTTTGGGCGTTCAAAGTCAAGGTATCTTTAGAATTGAATGAAAATATTCAAATTTCATTTCGATTACATGAAAACTGAACTCACCTCTTCACTTCCGCTCACATTCGATGCATATTCGAGAAATCCTTCGAGAGTTTTTTGAGCCTCCCTGGCTTTCGTGTGAAACCTATGACAGGTATCCAACTGTCGTCGACAACTTTGACACACGACTGATGGTAGGCCATCGTTAGGCTCGACCTGGAATGCAAAAAATACAATTGAATTTAGGGTTTGCCTCAATCAAATTTTAGATACTATTAAAATAAATTGAATAATTTAATATTTATTTCTCTGTTGGTGTCAATTTAGGTGGGTTTTAAAGTCCTAGGAGGTTTTCACATATAAAATTACATAATAAAATTAATTTCAAGAAGACATCATTTACAGTAAAACATCATCTCTCGAAATTCACGACTCAAATGAATTATGACAAATTCATTACTCATTTCGTTAAAATATTATTTCACTTTCGAATTTATCTATGAATTCTTCCCCCAAGAATCTTAAGGTTACTAGCAGAAAACTACGAAAAAATATGAAAATTGATTTTATTAATTGAAATAAATTGTTTTCAATGTTTCACTTGAAGACCAAAGATAGACATCGAATAGAAATTAATAATTACCTCATTACAATCAATGTCATAAATTGCCGCCGGTCACCACGATAAAATGATTAAATCAAATGAAATAATATTACGAAGATGACGAATTCAATGAGTATCGTGACAAATTACATAGTATACGGGGGGCATTATGTTGTAGCAAAGGTGTACTAAACTTTTAGCGGGCTAGATCAAATGTAGTCGATACGTCTGGTATGAATAAATATGTAGGCATTATTTTGAGAAAAAAATTATTGAAAGTCAACGTTTTATTTTTATAGTAGACCCAGTAAAATCTGAAGGTTCAAAGCTTTAGTAATACTAGGCTTTGAAATCGCTCCATAGTATTAATTATTTTTCTTAAATCAGTGAATATCAAATAGTACAGAAACAGAGCCAGAAAACAAAACAAAAACAGAGTCAGAAAATACTCATTTTCTTTTATTCAATAAAAGCTTTTTCGTCAATTATGAAAGAAGATTCGAATCAAATTCGAATAACACTTTATTTGTTTGGTGAATACGCAACACCAAATTTAAAAACATATAGATACGTAGAATGGTATCTACCAAGAAAATTTGACGGAGAATCAGGGTGCTTCACAGTCGACGGAAATTACTTAAAAATACAGTATCCTTGAAGTGCCCCGCAGTAAACAAAAGCTAGTTGCGAGGTCGACAAATTTTGAAAAAAAAAACAGCGGCTCAATTTTTTCATTGGCTTCAATTAAAAATTTTAGGAGAATTAAAAAAAAATGGTCAATAGGCGTGTTTTTTTGCTCCCCTATCCATAGCACAACAATGATATCCAGTGAATTTACTGGGACAGGAGTTGTTGTTGTTTCCAATGCGTCTGTTCTGGACAGCATGTTTTTTTATGGATAGGGGAAGCAATAAACACGCCTAATATTTGTCAAAATATTGTATAAAAATGTGTCATAAATTCTTGAAATGCCACTATTTGAATAAATCTTAAATGAAAATAAATGGCATTATTTAAATGCTCTGAAGCCGATTTGGGCTCATAGTTTACAACAGAGGGGAAGTAGCTCGTCCGTCAAACACAGCCATCAATCAGAAGAGCCAATTCGTCGGAGCCTTGTGTTACTTTCGTAGAGCTAGCCACACAAAAGCGTCGAAATTAAAACAATTCCTTAGGAAACCGAAAACAGCAATGGCAAATTTATTGCAGCCATTAGGTCTGTTTCCGTACTTGAATCTATTATAATATATTAAAATAGATTCGCAGCAAGTCGTTTCCGTACTTTTGCTGCAAGTCAAATACAAACCAAATTTTGCAGCAAAAAGAAGCCAGCTGCCAAATTCTGTTACTGCTGCAGTTTGCTGAAGTACGGAAACAGTCCTATTGATTATCCATGATGAAAATTTGAATTTTTTCAAAACCTGTCAAAACATAACAAAACTTTCAAAATTGGTCTGTAATTCACATGCGAATAAATGTCATTAGCAAAGATAAAGCACAGTTGTTTCGCTACAACCCATTTGGGTTGGTAAGGTATTTAACTGTTTTTGCTTTTTTTATTTTTAATGATAATATAATAATCTCTCAAGAATATTGTGTCAAAATTTCAAGTCGATTGAAGCAAATTTGGTGAAGTTATGAGTATTTGGGCGCTCGTTGCTCCAGGCCAGGTTTATATACCTGTTCGACAGCTAGGCGTTTTTCTGAAACTTATTATTTCTGCATAACTCAAAATCTACTGGACCAACCGTTTTGGAATTTTGCACAATATTTCTTCACATAATTCCTTCTTTTTTTCAAAAATTGAAAAATCGAAAAAAAAATCCTCTCAGTGTTACCTCAAGAAACATTTCCTTTAACAATTGCATTTTGATTTCTTTGTTTCAGATGATTCTGTTTCGAGTTATGATGAACACCGCAAAACAACACCATTTTCGAGGCGCCTCCTGAGATGCATTGTCACTCGCTTAATTTTAGGGAAATATTGTTCAAATGTTGCATTATTAAATGGAATCGATTGAATAAACTAACTCTCTGTATCGCCAAAAAAAATTGATAAAAATATACCTTTTATTCACCGAATTAACCTTACTTAATTTTCTTGTCCGTATCTACCTTTGTAAAGCTCCAATACGGAAAAGGACCTATAGAGGGTAGACTTCCTCCTCCTTCGACGTTGGTATCAGCTTTCTCGTTTCCTTGGTGCTCCTCATGGCCGGAGATCCATATCAACTAGAGGCTGTTCTATGCCCCTATTTCATCTAGGGTATCTCTCACTTCTAAGAGTATAGCTGAATTTATTTCATCGCGATTGATAGCCATGAGACCCTTTTAGTGTTCCTTCATCTTTATTATATGTGAGCCTCTTAGTATGGCAGATAGTTCTGCTTAATAGATTGTGATTACCTTTGGGAGAGGGAAATGCATTTCGCACTTGGGACCCACGATCCCTGCTCCTACTCCACAACCCATCTTTGAACCATTCGTGTGCCACATTTGCGCTCCTTTGTACGAAGGAGGTGGGCCATTCTCCCATTTATCCCTTGATGGAATTGTGACCTTAAACCTCTTCCGGAATATTGCTTCTATTTTTATTTGGTCACTGAGGTTCAATTCAACATTTCCATTATGGGCCTAATGTCCTGCAGGATTTTGAGGTGACCTTTAAGGTCTCCTGATTTGTAAATATAAGCCTGTTTTAGGCTAATGGCCTGTTTCGCTGCTTCCTCCTGAGTTTTGAGGTGCTATTCTTAGACATTTTGCCTCTTCCTGCAGACATATGACTGTATCCCTAATATTTGAGGCTCCTATTTCGATTTTTCTTTCTCTGGTGAACGGCATTATGCTAGTTTTCTGAGGATTAATGGATACACCTTCTTCTTCACACCATTGGGTTGTTTAATTTAAGGCTTTTTGCATTATAGATCTCAAGGTATCCATGTGTGACGCTTTTATATTACCGTTATGTCGCCCGCGTAACCGACAGCAGTTAGGTCCTTACTATTGAGGGTCACGAGAAGGTCATCAACTAGCAGAGACCATAGCAGGGGGACATCCCCTCCTAGTTAGCAATCATAGTTCCCATCTTATTCAAATTCTAGGTGGATTCTAACTTGTGGATAAGTATAAGTGCTAATTTTTGTTGACTACACAAGACTGGAAAATAGCTTCAGGCGGTAAAAGACCAGGAGATTTTTGGAAGAATAGCGAAAAATTTCGGAACTTGGGAAACTTTTTGAGAACCAAGGGATGGAAAAATAGTCGTTGAGGAAAAGGATACTAAAAAGAAAGGACTGGGCAAGAAAAAATTAATAGCGTGGTTTTAAAAAGTAGGTATATATGATGTGAAGCAGAACTTGCATTTTATATCTATATCTAAGGATCTGGCAAGGAGTATGTATAAAAGTATTAAACCTGGATGGTCGAAGTAGATGAAGGAGGAAGGACTCTAAAATCCCACAAGCTATGAAATTGGTGGTAATAGTGGATGCAACAAATATCGACTTCGGCAGTGCATTGTCTATGATAACGAGCGCAACCAAATAAAAGAAAAATCAACTTATACTGGAAGCACGACGAAAGAAAATCACAAGATAATTGCAAGATTATGTTTTTTTTTTTGTATGAAGATCCCTGCCATGAGCTTTGTATCCCATTCTTTGTTGTTTTCAGCTTTTTTGTATAATCATGTCCGCGTTCTATAGCAGGAGAGACAACTCAGGCTCAAAACCTCGTCCTATCTGAACTGAGCTAGCTACGCAAGGGTAGCCAAGGTACGCAGGAAAAAACTAAAAGTATCTCATTAAGCATGCTGCTCAGACGACAGCTCAACAAAGCTGGTCAGATGCAGCACTATGGCCATCTATTTTTGACGACGTGAATCCTATCGGTCTGAAATGGGGGCACTTTTTCGAGTATTTGTGGCTCTATATCAAAAACTATTTTTTGAATCTTGGCTTCCATAATCAGAATAGTTTACAGTTTATCAGCATACCCGAAAAAAACTTTACAAAAACCAGAAATTATAATTGATTCGACCGATTTTGCAATATGCTGAGATATTAGTTTAAAAAGATTAATCGAAAAATATTAGTTTAAAAACATTAATATAAAAAATCTTATAATACACACGTAGGTATTTAGGTAGGATGATTTGAACATGATACCGATGAAACTGAATAGGAAAGTTGGGAGTCTACTAGTTCACTCTAAATTTTAGATATGCAAGGTTCGTAGTCGATGAAAAACAGCGGCTGAGTTGCAGATTCTACTTTAGAAAATGAACTGAACAATTTGCTGGGTGATGATATAATAAGACCTTTATTTTTGGCATATTGCTCCAGTCGTTTTTCAAGATGATAATTCATTTTTTAGAAACACATTATGCAAATTGAGCTCAGCTCATTAATTAATTCAATTTCGCATCAACGCCAGTCATTAATTTTACTTTGCGTTTCATTTTTTTCAAATTAATTTTGCGTTACCTTTTTGTTTCTATGCTAACATGCTCAAATCTGTTAAACTTTTGTATCATCTGCTTTTGAATCAAGCCCATGCCTTTTTTATCATACGAACACCGAGATTGAAACCTCTTATGCCTTGGACTTGCGCAACGACGATGTTGGCTTATTCATCGAAAAGTATCTTTACCGAAAAAAATCGTCTTTAGAATGCGTGGCCTGCCAGTCATTTTCAGAAGAGAAACCTCTACTTCCCTAAATTTCAAATGAAAAAGAGCATATTTCTGTGAAAAATATACAAAACTTTGATTTGAATGTCTTATTTTCGACAAAAGTAAGCTGAATAAAGAGATAAGTTTTGGCAACTGTTGGTACTTATCAGGAAATCTGACTTGTATTTCGATCAAAGTCCTTCGAATATATTAAAATTTGAAGTAGTGCGAGATCAATTAATTCAAACAGAGGTCCACTATTTTTCAAAAGCTTTAAGTTTGTTGTCAGAAATATTTTATCACTACGGCTAATGTGCCAGAATGGTTTTCCGAATAGAAGTTTGATGACACGTAACATGACCATTTTTAAGACTTCAAGATGATTTTGACGAATTTTAGTCAGGACTATATTTGAAAGTGCAATGAACTTAGACTAAAAAATCGAAATGAAGATTTTACCAAATATATAGAAACAATCCTAAAAATACATTTTTTTAATGTTATTTCTCTCCACAAACTGTATTCTAATCACGATTACAATTAAATCACTCGTTCGCCAAGCAAATATGCATTGTATTGTGAACGCAATCGCGATCGCGATAGTTTTTTGCGAATGGAATTGAAAAGGGAGGCCAGAAGGCCTGTAACCTCTTCTCAACATACTGCTATTTACATGACACACTGGCAACAAGTTTCCTATGGAGCTCTATCCACGGCCAGGTTAGGTTTCCTCTCTGACTTCTTTGTGTCAAGCAGTCAGTCAGCACAGCCGCAGCCGCAGCAGGCTAAGCCTAAAACCTGGAAGTATGTGCGAAATTCACTCGACAGAAAACTGCCGATTTCATGTTATTGGATCGAGGTTTTCGGCATGTACACTATTTGCTCAAACAAAGTGCGTCGAGCGATATAATTCCTGAGATTTTGTAGACTAGACTCGACGCTAACTACAGGCAGTCAATTTAGCCGAGTAATAGCCGTTGTCGCTAGTTCTAGCTGTGGTTATTTGGCGGTCAGGCTATCTGCTTTGTTGCTCTCATGCCAGCAAAATTCGCTGCGACTGAAGCTGAAGCTTGAAGCTGGCAGGGGCCTATGACTCTTTTTTTGCGCAATGTAACAAGAAAGTCTATAAAAGGTTTCTATGCTGAACGAGCACTGGTCGCTTCACCGTAACCGAAATAAAGCACGAGTTTCGCTGTAAATGTATAAGTGAGATACTATTTGGTCTAACTAGTTTTCTAGCGTATGGCTTTATCTTTAATCGCAGGAAGATATATAATTTTAGATGTGAATTTAATGTTGTTCCGTCGATCTTGTTTGTTCTGTAAGTCGGTAGTAGTGGTTTGATCGTATAATATTTTACAATACTTGTTAGTATTTTAAGTGCTTGTGGTTTTTTTTTATACGAGCTTGGTATCTAGTTGATGGCATTTTAACAATTGTAGTGATTTTTTGCAGCTTTTGTGATTTATTCGAATGCGGCTTTCTTTTAGACAAGCGGAGTTTGCATAATAGGTGATATATTTGCATGGAAATTATCACGCTTAAATCGACACAATATTCAAAACCACGACGGTTTCAACACGTGATCCTCCGAAATATTTAAATATTTTTGGCATCTACTGCCAATCGCTTTTAAACTCATATATTTCTAGAGCAACATTTTATTTATTGCACAACCAACTAAATTAATTGTTCTAATTTACTGAAAGCTATGAATAATCCTCTAGAACGGCTTGAAAGCCATCTTCGCCAAACACTTGAGATCTCACACAAAATTCATTTTCACTTAAAACTTGATTGATAGTAGTGCAGTCAATCAATCCATTATTGAAATTGAACGCATCATAAAACGATTAATGATAATTACATGAATTGCAAAAATCAGAGTTTTATTCAAATCGTTGAAGCGAATTGACTTTGACAAGCAGCTAAAATGTAAACTAACAATATGATTTGTAAGCGATTGTTTGTGAGAATCATTGTTTTGAAGATTATGCGTTTATTTTTGGATTTCGGAGCTGTGAATGCGGAAAATAAAGTGTCAGACCGGTTGATAATAACAAAACGAGGTTAATGCCTTTCAATAACAGAGAAATAGTTTTTTTCTACAAAATAATAATGCGTCACAACAAGCGTTTAAAATAATTATTTGAAAATTTGTTTCACAATAAACTGGGTATTATCAGTTTAATTTTCTTTTTGGTAGATTTAATTTAATGACTGATATCATTTATTTAACAATTTAGGGATTGATTCGGCTCTACCCAAGAATTTTGCGACACTGCCTGCAATTCATTGATGAGCGCTTAGAAAATGCGAGTTATTAACCATATTATCTGGACCTTACTTCATCTTGTTGAGCTTTAAGGAGAATGTAAGTAATGGTTTAATTTTAAATTTCGTGGGCGCTTGCAAAACATGTTTGGACCAGTTTTTGGAAACCATGAATTTATTGATGACCTTTTGAAAAACTCAAAAAAATCCAGAAGTTCTACATTGAAAGCTTCAGAAGTTCTACATTGAAAGCTCAGGAAGATGGCAAAAGGTAATCGATCAAATTGGCACATATTTAATTAAATAAGATTCATTTTGAGTATTAGAAAAAATGGTTTCATTTTTGACTAAAAAAAAGCCGCATACTTTTTTTAATATCAACTTGCAATTAAGCTTTATTAGAACAAGAGAGATGTGTGTCCCTTTAAACATTAGTGCAGGAGTGAAAATATTCTCCCACTAGCACTAGCGTCTCACTTTATTTGAAAGTTTCGATTATATTTTGGAGCCAGGATACGGGATCCTGTCTTTATTTTTGTTGGAGCCACCCGTGTCGGCTGAAGTCGGGCTCCAAACTCTTATAAAAAATACCGTGTTAAAATGATATATCCAGCCAGTATCGGCTATGATTCCCTTTTTTAAAAGCACATAAATGAATAGGGCTAGAATCAACGACAATTGGCAGCCCTAGATACTTGCTGTCATTGATTGAACCTCAGGTATTCGGCAGCGATAACGATGCGCAACCGTGGATGTGCAAAGAAGGTTTTGCGAAATCAGGTACACGAAATCAGATTTAACGGTAATACGCTTTCCATTTGAAGATATGTAAAACAGAATACAAGTAATGCTGTTCTTGAAAAATGAGACATTGGACAAAAAGCCCCTCGGGCGTGCCCGCAAAGGTGCATTGCTGGTCCGCTTATTTGGGACCTTGTGATGAATCACCTGCTCATTAATTTGGAAGCCATGTGCAGAAGTAGCGCATACGCAGAAAATCTCCATCTGATGGATGAGATTGACTCTCACAAAAAGCTAGAGGAGCGGGTGAAGCACTTACGATCAGAGTCCATGATGATATATCAATAGGGAAAACCGGGATTACGATGTTTAAAGGTAAATTTCATAATCGTGATGGTTGGTATAATGTGTGCAACATACTTGTTCGCATAAACGGAGTAGCTCTAAGGATGAGCAGTCACACTTTTATTGGGATTATCATAAAGAGCGGATGGGGTTTGCTATTGATTTGCGGTTGCTGAGAGAACGACTTTATCTGGTGGCAAGGTGTGTCTAGAATCCTCACTTAAAATGGAGTATGAAAAGATGTGCGATGAGGAGAATACATGGTGAACTGTTTGTTGCATGCCCAATTTTTAGCTCAACTGTCCTTAGTGACTTTGCCACTACAAAGCGTGGTAAGAATTTGTTCAACCTATTCAATTAACCGATTTCAGATCCTATGGGACCACCTCGGCTTGAGCTGACTGTTGCCATTAGGGACATCAACTACAGGTTCCGGAAAGCGTCACCCTGACTAATAATGAGCTATGTATTGAAAAAGAAAGTGATGGGCCTAATCAAGGCTCCGAAAAAGCAGGTAGTGAAGTGAGGGGACGAATAATTGATCGACAAAATGATGGCGAAAATGGAAGAACTACATATACTCTGTTGACTGATATACGAGAGGGGTTTCTGATGACTGGGCATAGTAGCATGAACCCTCCCTTCTTTAAAAGAGGTCTAGCACCAGCCTATTTATGTCCTCTCTGTAATGCAGGCAATGATGATTGGAGAATTTTTCATTGTCGAACTCACATGGAACTAATGGCTAAGATTGAACTACTAAATGTGGTGGTATGTTTAGATGATGTCTGAATGTGTGTGAGATATCGTTCAGAAAATTGAATGTATTCGCGTGGAAAGCTTTTGAAACAAGAAGTAGTCTGCCGACTGGACAGGTGGGGAATTTTAGTGGGGGTTGTGGTTTAAAGCCTGTCCACGGGAGTCACTATGAAAATTCTCGCAGTAGTACACTTGGCGCTGGTTAGCCAAAGAGGCATCTTTTCATTGGCGACGAGAAGCAGCATTTCTGGCCGAGCGCACTATTTGATAGTATACAGAGGTTAGGTTAGATCTCGCACACTCTAGTATAGTGTCTGGGCCATTTCCTTAGCACGCACTGGAAAAACAGAACCATGAATTCGCTCATCATCAAGTCTACCCGGTTTCGCCCATCTATAGAAGTAACCAAGCTCCTATTTCAAAATAATCATAGTAAGCTTTCGAGAATAATGAACAATCATCATGCCCTATAGATTGATTACAATCAAATAAGAAAAATATGTTGTTCTTAAACATACTCCACACCAATATTTTTAAAGGGTTTTCGATCATATATAATAGCGTGGTCATAAATGAAACTACAGCCCTCTGGCAAGTTTTTAAACCATCACAAAAATATAGAAGATGCTCTTATTTTGCTTGGTGAAAAGCTGAAAAACGTGACAGCGTATTCCTACACTAGTCTAAATTTCTATAAATTGATCACACACGACGGGGTTTTTTTTAAAATTGTGTGGTCCAACGATGATCCATCACTAATTTCATCTCCCCATCTCTCTCTTAGCTACTATAGATCTTCGAATCGAGTCTTTTATCGTCAGATTATAATTAACTTTACAAACACAATATCGTAATTTCCGCTCCAACACAAAACTATACGTACGTAGGCACTATTAAGGCACTACTAATCCTATGAAAATTCCATTGCTATTATCTGCTCGAACAAAAAAAGAAGCAAATCCATCATCTTCGTATCGATAATTGATTTTACCGTCAATTAAAACTAGCTAGTTTTATATGACAGTGACGATAGCCATCCATGGAACTACTTTTTCCATGCATATTCGATACATATTCTATACGAAATATCTAACAGATACACAACTACACCCACAAATTAGCCTTTAGAAGATATAAGCAACAACAAAATCAATGTGAATTGACCGTTGACCGCTTTAATGGCAAATATAGGAGAAGTCTTAACAAAACTAATCACCAAAGCTATCCAGAGAGCTATATCCAAGAATTTCTCGGTGTATGAATATCTGTGTATGTGCTGTTATCTATGAATTTCACGGGATCTTACTATTCCCCTCTAAATCGCGTGGGGATCTCATTGCAAGTGATATATATCTAATTCACGTATAGCTATGTATGTGAGTCGATAGAAAACAATAATAGTAATAATAATGCGAAAAGTTAAATGATCTCAGATTTCATTCGTTTTGTTTTATATTTTTTTTATTCTATTTCGATCGCATATAACTACCTTTTATTGTTGTTTTGAACCTACCACACGCTTTTTCTGCATAAATCTACATACCTACATATCTACATTCAATTTAGATTCCTACACGATAGAGCCGTGCTCATATACACAAATATCGCTCTGTTCATATCAAAATGGCAAAAGATAAATGAACGAACAGCGCGGCAACGGCAGCAACAGCATGCTCAGCAGAGCTCAGTACTATGATTCAAGATGCAAGATTTAAAATCGTGCTTTGTATAGAATTTTGATTTTCGATTTTTTGTTTCGTCATTCCTGGGGTATTTTCAACAGCGGGCAAAAGCAGCAGTAACAGCAGCAGCGAAATGATATGATTCATGCGATAATGGATTTTTATTGGTCATACACTGTGCGTTATGAAAATGGCAGAGGTAGTAGTAATTGGCAGAGAAAAAAGTGATATAATATAATAATTACCAAATTATAATTTCTTTTGAATTTCACTCACAGTTTGGAATACATTTCAGATTTTTATGAGATATAAATAATTCACGTTGCATCTGAATAGCCTTCTATTGTCACTTATCTCATATGCATAAACGTTTACACATCAAACAAGTGTTTGCCGCAAATCACATCATTGTCGTTCGTTTCTCAGAGCTCTGTAACAAGTTTTATGATAACAATCACACCTTGAATCGCCAGCTTACGTAATCGAGTTAGCCAGGAATATTTTTGATGATAAGCTTAAGTAGTTTGGGATTTTCCTTGACGATCTTTCAATATCATATGACTAAGCGTAATTATGGCCTGCACTATGCAAGTTTTGCCGAAAGTACCTGTACGCTTGTTTGTTTTTAGACGTTTTTATTTATATGTTAGTTTTCGACTAAAATTTCCGTTCATATAATTAAAATGCTGTTTTTTTCGTTCATTTTTATTCCGCCACATAATCTTTGTTTTTAACTTGATTTCCTGTACAAAATATATGTGAAATATCAATTTAATTAGCTGACTTATTTTTTGATTTATGACCGACATTAATTTCATTTATAGGTAGCCATTTTTGTAGATTGCAACAAATAGTTCAAGCATTTCAACTGATAGTTTTTAGAAGATATTTGAGATTGCAGACTGAATTGTATACAGTTTTATAATTTGAATTAAGCATGATTTGTTCAATCATATGTTATAATAGTCCTGGGTAAATGTGGGGTCTAAGCTCTGCTTTAACGCACTGGATATACATGGCCATAGCTATGCCGATCCTTGTTTACGGGTGCTTGATCTGATGGCCAGCAGTGTATAAAACTACCTTTGCTGGCATGGCGAACAAAGCTCAGCGGTTGACGGCTCTCTGCACTACAGGCGCCTTTACCTCGACTTCCTCGTCTGCTTTGAATGTCCTGCTTTATCTCCCTCCACTTGACCTCTGTGTTGGAGGCCCTGCAGCGAAGCTGCTGTCAGGCTCAGGGAATCGGGACACTTCGAGTCAAGATCCTTTGCACTGACAAGAACTGACTGCTTGGTCGCCACTCTGTGCTCCGAACGAGATTATCAAGCGACTGTGATGGGTCGAAATGGAATCAGCAAAGACACAGCAGCTTACGCTTACGTCTCTAAAACAACTGCAGGAGTGGGTGCTGCAGCATATCTGCAGATGCAGCTATGGAAGCAGCTTTCAGACTTCCTAATCACTGTAGTATTTTCCAGGCGGAGGTTTTAGCGATACGTAGAGCCGCAGATCTAATATATGCCAAAGATACTATAAGTGAAGTAATCAACATCTCTACAGCCAGTCAAGCGACGGCAAAAGCACTGATCTCCCACATATACAAATCGAAGTGTGTACTCGACTGCATTCAGGCCCTGAATAGACTGGGCAACAACAGAAGAGTCTGAATTTTCGGGGATCCCGATCACAAGGGCCTTGATGAAAATGAGAGGGCGGATGCGTTAGCCAAGCGTGGGACCAGTCTTCCCCTGTCAGGATCGGTAGACATCCCAGCTTCTATCCAAATGATGGCGTACTCGATCGACTCCAATTTGATGGAAAGTGTAAGCAATCTAATCAAATCATGAGTAGTTCTTCTGGTAGTATATCCACTATTTAAAGATCCCTCTCAGCACTCCTCATAATGTATGATGCAATAATGTCTTTTCATGCGAAAGAAGTATATGAGCGTTTTGCTTACAATTTCTCAACCTTAGGTTTCAGAACCGACTTCATACAACGTATCCCTTTCCTTCTCTCGTATTCCCTCCTCACTTTGAACCAATCCGTTCGAAGTTGAATCCTAAATACTTTACCTCGATAATAGTACTGATTGTGGCTATAATGGTGTTCCCAATGTATTTCATTATCCATTATTTTTAACTATAGCCTTGCAATCCGCCAGTGCAATGGAAAATTGCAAAAAAAAAAACCCGGTACACAAGTTGGGTGATCGTGCTTGTATTTCCAATCATCGCTTTACATCTCCCTCGAATTTATTGTATATAAAAAGCTTTATCCTCACGTTCAAACTCTTGCTAGCTGAAGAGTAGAATGCTTTTTTTAAGGAAAAGTATAATGTTTACAATCTTTTGTCATTTACCAATATTATCGCATCTACTTGGGCCCAAAAAAGTTAAGTTAAGTTAAAAAAGTTAAGTTTTGTACAAAGTTAAGTTTATTCAAAAACATTCGATATCGCTGACCATGAGCTCTATGTCAAATGTGGTGTCTTTAATGCAGGTATTGCTATTCTTTACTATTTAAATTTAATTTCCCCTATGGTGCATATAGTGAACGCCTAACTCTATGAAAAATTTCGTCCTTAGAATCCCGAAGAGTGTTGCTTGATGAATGTCTTCTCTTCCAACTGCATCAACAGATCTTAGCTCCAAAAATTCTGTTCGTGAGTTGCAACACTCTAATAGAGCTACAACTATTCTTAATGTCCTCTTTGCGCATACGGATCACGGATACATACTTTTATTCACCGTGTTAGCGCATGCTGAGAACGCACAACAAACTTGATCTTGGTTCCTTACCACAGACACTTACTCTATTTAAAATTTCGTTCTAAAAATAGAACTTTATCGTTTTCTTTGGCTCATAAGCATAACTGATTTATTGATTTCTTATTTAGTAATACAGTAATAAAGAACAAATTATAATGCAGAAAAAACCATCAGAAAGAAAAATCAGATAAAAACCAAAATAGAAAACCAGAAAAAAATCATCAAAATCAAGAAAAAAAAACAAGGTGCAGGAAAAACAATGAAGAAAAAATGGAGAAAAAACAAAGAAAAATCATGAAAAATGCAATAAATAAAAAATAAGAAAAGCAATAAGGAGAAAAACAATGAAGAAAAAAAAAATTACGATAAAACAAAGCATTGAACAACATTAAAAAGAAACAATGAAGGCAAACAATAGAAATAATACAAAAAGAAAAATAAAAAAGCAAACAACAATATAGAAAAA
The DNA here is from genome assembly GCA_963978885.1 of Nemotelus pantherinus. NCBI lineage: Eukaryota > Metazoa > Arthropoda > Insecta > Diptera > Stratiomyidae > Nemotelus > Nemotelus pantherinus. Next base: position 10,500,707 of record OZ022266.1, read on the forward strand.
CCAATAAAGATAAATACTGTGGGGAAAAAACAATATTGAAAAAAATGGGAAATATACTTGAAGGGAGCAAAATAACGAAAAGAATGGAAGTGGAAAGAAATATTTAACAAAAAAAATTCAGAATGAAGTAATGTATGGAAAAAGGGAATAATAAAAACAAATTATTTTTATTTTCATTCCTATTCTTTTATTAACGGGCTAGTGTAGGAAACAAATAAATCGCTAGCAAGAAAAATCAAAATAAAAGAACCATAACAAAGTTGAGAAAAATGTTGCAAAAACATGAGGAAAAAACAGAAATGAATTAAATTAAAATAATGGAAAAATTTACAATACGCGAAAGAATTAACAAAAGATTACACAAAATAATAAGAGCGAAAAAGACTAGTAAGTAAAGCGAACGAAGCTAAGAGATATAAATAAAGAGAAATAAATAGAGAAAAAAGAATTATGATTAAAAGTAAAGCCAAAAAGAATTATGATGAAAAAAAAACACAAAAAGGCGGTCAGCAAAAATGAAAAAAGGCGCAAACAAAGAAAAATAGGAGAACAGATTAAAATTGAGAAAATGATAAGAAAAAAGAGAGAAAAGGAACAAAAACTAATGTATAAATTTATAAATAACAGAATTTATAGAGATAAAAATACATGGCGGAAAAACATAGAGAAAACAAATATTAATTGGAATATATATAAGAGAATTTAAAGATATATAAGGAATTAAAAGTATAAGATGAACGAAATTGAAGTTAAAGAAGTTATAGGTCAATAAGTCGTAGCCTTTAATGAAAAAATCTCTGTTGATTGTTATAAATTTATAGCAAAGCCATGGTTATTGTGTATGGAAAAAATTTCGCATGCAAACCCTGGTAAGATTGGCTGTCTTTTTTATGCTGGCACCAATTGAAATTCACTTTTCCTTTCAAATGGTCCTAAAAAATACATCGAAGCAATGTCAAATTGTGAGATTTCGATGGCCAATGTGTGTCATCTAGTACTGAGCGGTGTCTTTAAAACATCGTAATTACCTTAACCATGTTCGATGTTTTAACATTGATGTCAAGAGAGAATAATAGGGTTGTTCGACTTTAATTGTTTTTTGAGTGGTTGAATATTGGAGCAAATGTCCCATCTTGACAAGTTGAAATCAATCAAGCTTTCAAAGAGACATACAATTTCCAAAATGATCTTCAGTGTTTAAATTCTAATTATACAACAAAAATACTATTATACAATAAAAAATGAATACCGATACTAATGTGTTTTTCAAAAACAAAGCTGCACCAAACACTCACCAAAAAAAACAAGATTACAGTAAACGCTTCGCTTTCGGCGGTAAGTTTTTCCAAAACAGATGGTCAATTTTTCGTGAGCGAAGACAATTTAATGGTCAGCTAACTAATTCAAATGATTAACGAAAAACACCACTAACACCTGACGTGCGACATACATATATTACGCTACCAATTCATTAACGGTGATATATATTCAAATAAATTACAATAATTCATTCGTAAACCTGTTCTTGATCTGGTATATTATAATGTGCCATCAAGCATAGATTTGATTTGTTTTTTTTTTCCTTTCAAATCTAAGCACAAAAGACTTATTGTGATTGAAAATTAGGGGTTTAATGAATTTTCAGTATAAAGTGTGAATTAGAAAGTGTCAAATCAGGAGCAAAATAGTCGTGGTTTTCATTATTTGTGAGTAGTGAGAGCAGATAGATTATTGATGCAAAGTAAATTGATTCCCTTGAATAATATAAAAATTAAAACTAAACGGATATTCGGATTATATAATTTGGCGCGATATCTTGAAATATTAGAATCGAATTAATGATTTTGATATCAATTTACGCTCCAAATATCGCAACAATATTGTCGCGCTCATATGAAAAATGACGAAAACAGAAAATAAATAGACCAGAAACTAATGGATTTGATACCCAGCACCATTGCTGTCTCAAAATAAATTTTATACGAGTACTACATCCACTTTCGAAAGTCACACAATCAAATGATATAAATTATCTACAAGAAAACATTTCGATCTAGATTTTTCTCAAAAAATCCAATAACATCCATTTACAATATTTGCTGTATTTTTTTCGATTCGCATAGCTCAATATATCTTCATCACAACACACTATTTATTTACCACGAATCGAACGGAAAATAGATCGAGACAATATTTTCGTTATTTTATTTTTATCATACGAAAATATTTCATAAGCACAACAACGGGGGAGATAGTATCCAATTCATAAAACTAGTGAACCATTTATCTGATTCGTTTCATCTCGGGCAACCATTGCCAAACGGTTGCACATTCTTGAATGATCTTTCATAGCGAAAATGTTAAAATTATTCCCCATACCTCCCCCCTCGAACCAAATCTCTACAAAGTCCGTCCACGTTCCGTTCCGTCTTGGCTTTGTTGTCTTCAGAGCTCGGGGATCGGGGATCTTATTATGCACGCATTGCATGCATTCATGCTTGCTTAGCTTAAGTGATTAGCTGACGCTATTAGCTCGCTGGCGAACGACTTTACGCTCGAATGTTTAATGCCCGTTTCCTTTCGATAATGAGTTTTAAGTCGTCTTTTTCAATTATCCCACCGGTGCATCGAAAGTGCGCCAAGCTAATAAAAATTTAATTCATAGAAATTCCACGCAATTCAACGAGTTTTGAAAAAGTTTGCTGCTTGCTCACTGCAGAGTGCTCAAATGTTTATGTATTTTGTACATAAAATGCCAATGGAATTGTGTAGAGCTCCATAATACTCTGCACTTATTTCTTATTGCCCCTGGTTTTTTTACAATTTGACTTTGCTCTGCTTTTTAACGGTCGTCGTCAACACCGTCACCGCCGCCGCCATCACCATCATTATCGTCACCGTCTTTGGCCGAAGCATGATAAACTTTATTAAAGTGTATTATATATGAAGTTTCGTACTCATACGCTATAAATAAGCTGGGTAATAATACAAAAAAAAAATAAAAATAAGTGCCGTATGTCCGTTCCGCGTACTACACCAAGCGTGCAAGACACCGTCGCGCTGCTACTCCGTCAATGTGCCAGATTCATATCAAAACGAATGGGTAAATTTATTTTCGAAACTGCCGCGCCATACTCTTGTACCATACTATACTCTACGCTGCGCTGCACCACTGCGCGCCGTAGCTAATCGCAAAATGAAAACTTGAAATAAACCGCGAGATGTGGTGTTGATAAGACAATCAACGATACGGATCAAGTTCGAATTCGAAGTATGTATGTAGTCGTATGTGTTGCAAAACACACACGCATTGCGAAAACGAATCATAGGATCAAATGGGAGCTAAACTGCAGTGCGCTGGGAGAACTACAATCCTCAACGGGAAACTATCAATAACACCTCTATATTCGCTTTGCCCAAGAGGAAATTGCAGAGATTTTAGCAGAAATTATCTGAACAATTAAAACGAATATCATCCTAATTCACCAATATCGCAATTTGCATTCAAAACTACTAGAAAAACCTACAATCGCTCCTAATCTCTTTAAATCACTTCAACTAATAAAGCTCATTTTCATGCTTAAATCACATTTCCAATTGGGTCGTCTTGTACACACACTCTCTGTCTACCCACATCGCTGCAAAATCATGAATTACAACTTGTGCAAAATGCATAATGCAACGATACTCCTTACACTGAAAAAACACGAAAACAGTACATACATGTTTGAAAGCTGTAAAATGTCACTATTTCGATTACCGATCCGTATTGCATTTGATGTTTTTTTTTCGTTCTGTTGTTTTTCTGTGTCGCTCTGAATTTATCGTACAGTATTGCGTTTGTTCTTTGCTTAAAATTAACCATTAGATACAATTTATGATAGGACAGTGTAACGTGAAAGTTATTGTACACATTTCTTTAAATGATTTTTTCTTATGTTTGTATCTAGAATTGCAAATTTTACCTTTAAAGAGATCAAATCTAGATCGAGAGGTTAGCGATAGCCCACTTCACAACTATTTTTTTCGTATCCTTTTTTGAAGCATTCTTTCCTCAATCTAGCAGTATGTTACAGCTAAACATCTAACATCGTCATAAGAAAAAAGCCAGTCAAGTAATGTTTAGCCTTAGCCTCGTCTGGATTCCTTTTGTCCTGTTGAAAATTTGCTTTTATTCCGATTATTCACAAATCCAACGACCTAGGGCTACACTTTCAAGTATCGTCCCATTCTTTCTTTCTCATTTTGGCCAAGTACTCGAAAGGGTCTTTTGCAATAGGTTCCTCCCTATCTCCTCATCCCGTTGTTACTTGTGACCAACATAGGTTCACCATGGGCAGATCTTCGAACTATAATCTCATAACCTTCACTTTACTTGATTGCTTCCGCTCTAGACCAACAGAAAGAAGTTAACATGGTATACATAAAGTTGTCCCATTATAACCCGTTTTAAGTCTTGGGGAATGAGGGGGTAGAGACTTCATTTTCATAACGGAAATATTACGAGTGCGAAATGGGAAATTCACTTGGAGGAGATCCTTCTCAGAGCTAGGTTAAGTAAAAGCTGGGTGCGTAGCTTCCATGCGTACCTGCATACGAGCCAGGGACCCCGCACGCCAGGAGAAAGTGGTCTACTTACTAGGCTATACGAGTTTATTTATCTAGTATACACAGACTTCTCGAAATCAATTGATTTCTCCACTTTACAGGTTTTGATTTCAGATTCCCTGACTACAAGCTCCTCCTCAAAAAGTTCCAAGATTATTGGGTACCTGGTCAACCTTTCACTTGGTTTCCAATCCTATATTTCTGGCCGTACTTGAGCTGTCAATATGCCCTTCGTCTTTCAAATCATTGTAGTGTCTCATACGCGGAGACTATGCTATTTTTCAGGCTATCGACTAGCTTATAATCGAAGCCATGATGCCGTTGAATGCCGTGAATCTTTTAGGGAGGTGTCGAAGTATTCGTCAGTACAATTGCTTTTGGATACCTGGAAATAGGGTTATTCAGGGCGACTGTGAGGCCAACTAACTGGCGATACTTGATATTTTGCAACCAGAAGTCCTATGCCCCATCGGTTGAATCAGCCATCAGAAAAAAATACTTCAAATACGCTAAATCATCCAGTGCGATAGCAAGACATTCCTGGAATGGATGCGCGTCGTACCAGTCAGCCATTGGGTTTAACCCCTGGTGCTGTGTATGGTGCTGTGGGGGTTCTTACGGGCCACTGCCTCATAGAATGGCACCAGCAACAGTTGGGAGCAGAGCTCAACGATTTTTGTCAGATTTGTGGCTCGGAGGACGAAGAAGAGTTCGTCCTCCATTTCATGTCTCAAAGACCGGCACTGGCGAGAAGAAGAGTAGCAGCACTCGGTGCAGCTACTCTTCCTCTTAAATCTAACTGACCGGTCTGTGGTTGACCTAAAAAGGATAGTGCGGTTTATCAAAGAAAGGAGATGATTTCTTGACTTTAGTGACTAAGGGAGAGAGACTTACTGTGACATAACAGCGGGCAGTTGCTGCGCATACATGCGTTTGTCGGCAGGCCCCTGTCGATCGACAGCCACGTCAACCGACCTAGCTACGTACCTTCTTATCCAGCCCACGTGAAGCAGTAAATTACCTATAGTATCTTTTCAGCATTTTATTTTTACTAGTTTTTCTAGGCAAATGTGGTGCTTGATTGTATTTTTATAACGTCTCCCTTTACACTAATAGATTTTCCAATAGCCATACTGTATTTACAGCCATACTGTATTTTTTGACAGTTATTTGACATTTATGTTCATTATTAGCAGTGTTTAATAAGCTGCTCTAGGTTGAGCTAGGTTGAGATATCTAAGCAAAATGTGTTCAATGGGCAATTCGACTGCTCTAACTTGCCCGAAGTTGCTCTGATTTGTGTTTTATGAGCAATTTAGAGCACGATTTGTGCTCTACCTTTTTTGGTAGAGCATGTTCAGGCAACCGATCAGCTGTTTGTCAATTGTCACGGAATGGACTTTCATCGAACAATTGTGACTGAAGTAGAGTTTTTTATTAGTGAATTGACAGGTTGAACTTCTGATAAGCAATCAATTTTGAGAATTGCCTCTCAATTGCTCTAACTTGCTCGACGTTTTTTGACAGCTGATCTATTTTAACTTGCCTTGAGATGCTCTGCTCTTTTTCCAGAGTAAATAAAGGTACTATCGTTTGGAAAATCATGATGAAAATCATTACTGAAATTATTCAAAAAAAAAATCTAAAAATCATTTTTAGCAACGTGACTCACTTTTGGTTCAAAAGATTTGTACTTAATGCCTAGTACTATACTCTTCGCGAAACGAATTCAACGGTCGAATACCATACAAAAAGAGCTTTTCAATTCGTCAGTAAAGCTCTTTTTGTATGGGATTTGACCGTTGAATTCGTTTCGCGAAGAGTATAGTACTAGGCATAAGCAAGAATGTCGTGCCTTGAGAGAAGCACCATCTACAAGAAACTCATGATACCTAATTACACCTACCCACTGTTTGATGTAGTTTTCATGATGGCGGAATCATCGCATTTTTTTCAAAAATTAGGTGGGAATTCACCTAATAGTCAACAGTCAACGTCACTGACACTGGCCAATGCTCATTTCTTCGTTTTCATAGTATGAATGTAGAATGAAGAGAGCCCTAGAGGAAATTCGGGGACCCCACATGGAAGATTATCAATTTATTTTTCCATTATGTAAAATAACTTATTTATTACATGATTTAAATATCTTTCACTATCACAAAATTCCTACCTACCACTGTATATTCAATCTAAATCTCAATCTTCATTTGCAATGAGTATCTGAACTGAACAGCATGATTGCAACAGCCCATGTCGCTATACCGCTTGTTCGTATGTGATATTATTTCAAAGTTGAATGTAGTAAAACGGTAAAATGAATCATAAGACTTATATTTAGACTCAAGCGACATGACACAATCGTAAACGTATCGATTTAGGGACATTAAATCAATTTCACTCAGTAACTGTTCAACTTGACTTATATATGTACTACCCCAGTGTGATCAATCTACATTTTTCTGTGCTATGCACGAGTATGATTTTCAGCTGGCACACCACAGCAGCTCAGCTCAGTTCAGCACTCGTAATCCACATAGCCGAGTTCTTAGCTTTCAAGTATCTTTATGGCATATTTCGAATCTTTAAGTCTTTTATTTTTCGTTTTCTTTCAACGACAATCTTAATTTCGTCTTTTTGTGAATTAAAGTGCGTTAACAAGACAAGAGACAAGACACAGGCTGTGCAAGTTGTGTTGTATTTAGTATATCTTTGATTTCAACAACAGCTGCTTTTGCTTACTTTTACTTTGATTCGGCCCTGCAAAACGCTGCCGCCGCCACCACCACCCCCCTGTCATCGCTATGCCATATCGCCGCACCGGTCCGACTTTTGCCTTGTTTTCCTATGAGATCATTCTAGCTGCCTACGCACTTCTCTCGACATCAGTCGAATGGATAGATAATCTGGTATGTGCGCGATATGCGCGAATAGTTACCGCCATTCGAATCGAATGGAGGCAATGGAGCTCCAATCAAAACCGCCATATCATGCCATCACGGGGTTGTTGGTATTATATGGAGTCAAGCGTGATGAGTGTAGAGTAGGCAAGTTTGTTGTTCGCGCTATCATCGAAACTGCTGATATATCTGGCGATTCGTAAAATGGATCATGAAACCTGCTTTGCTTACCGACGAACATAGTCTTAAGCCAGTTACAGTCAGTCACTAGAATATCAAAAACAAAAATAATAATCACGACGACTATCTTTTGCACGCAATATACGAGAATGATAATGTCGGTGTTGATATTTTGCGGTTTTAAAAGCTATTTGCCAGTTCAATATGTATCCACAGTCATACGAAATATTTTATAAGAGTTATTATTATTATTAAGTCCTGAGATAGTATCTGGTTGGTACTTGTATAATTTAAACAATATTTTCGACTAGCGCTTAGCAGAATAATCAACTATTGAAAGACTTTACAGCAACAAGGTCTGCAAGAGTGGGCTGTTATTTATTCCCTTATGTAAATTAAATGCTTGAAATTTGCATTTTAGGATCGCTACGCTATAAATCCATACTTATGAGCATATCTATCAGACTGTGGCAAATACTATAAATCGTATGTCAATTGATACTTCTCTATTTCATGGTGTTCCAAAAATATATCAATGAATTAAATAATTTCCTCACAAAACGGAAGTTTCACTCACCTGAAATGAGAAAAAATTAAAAATTAATTTTTATTGGAAAGATTTTTTTCGTAAAAATTTTTAGGTTTTATTTTATTTATTTGTTGATTTATATTACAACTGAATTGATTTGGTAATTGTTTTATATGAAAACTGAACTATCATATTAGAAATATACTTTATAGACCTTATTATCTACCACTAAAACGAGAGTAGCGTAGTTGGAGGGTATAAATTTAGTAGATGCCCTAGATGTTATTTATTTATTTATTTGCATTAGATCCCAGTTAAAAGTTTCAGTTGCAAAATTGAGAAACATAAAAACATGCAAAAGTTAAATTAAGATAATTAGGAACTTATTAAAGATGAATTTGAGCTAAACGTAATGTGTCCAAGATATGTTTTTTTACAACAGAAAAGGTTAGAAGCAAATATGTAAACTGGAGCTCGTTATACCCGCGAGACATACGAAAAAAAGGGGTTTGAAAATGTACCACTGACCAAGTAAAAGGAACATTGAGGACAACCCGGAGTCTAGAGAGTCGTTCTTCATCACGCAAAAACAGAGATAAACATACACTAGAAGAAACAAGACCGTTACACAATTTGTACAAAAAATATTGGTCAAGGTACTGAGGAAAGGGAGATTCAGGAAGGCAAGGACAATATAGTACACTGAAATTATAAAATAGACAACGAGTAAACTTGCGTTTGACCGATTCAAAGGTATCTGATAAGTACTCGAAACGAAGACAAACTTGAGAGCAGGACTCCAGGATACAACGAATTAAGGAGATAAACAAACGAACAGCAGACACTCAAGGAGAAACGTGAACAGCAAAGAACGAAATCAACATCTCTTAATGCTTTACAGGTAATATAAAAGATTGGAATGTCAATTTTCAGCTTGGCATCAACATCAAGTCCTTTATATAAAAAAATATAAAAGTATTAGCCCATAGAATACAAATACTCATAGGATAAAAAGTTTGGTTTAATAGAATAGGACATTACTAGAGATTTTGATACATTAAGAGACAGTGAGTTCCTGGCACACCATGCATTTCAGACTGTGAGATCTGTCTGCAACAAAAACCAGTCATTGACAGTCGAGATTTCACGAAACAGTTTAAGATTGTCTGCATAAGTCCGGCAATTAGATGAAAATACAGAAGGAACGACATTTATTATACAAAAAACAACTACCAGAGGTTCCAAAATGGAACCTTGCGCAACACCAGAACAGAGATAATAAAGTGGAGAAGAACAACAATTTAGTACAATTTTACAAGCACGATTAAGGATATAGAATGAAAAACCACAAAAGGAGGGAACCGGACATGCCAAGTTTATCAAGCAGGTATAATGGTCGACTTTGTCGAAAGCTTTCGAAAAATCAATATACGAGTATATTACATTAATAGAGATCAGAGGAAAAGAAATCGACAAATTCGACTAAATTAATGGACGTGGAGCGACCCTTCATAAAATCGTGTTGAACACTTGAAATTTTACTACATAAAGAACGGAAGGCTTGATCGTGTACAATTTTTTGACCAGTTTCGGAAAACATGAAAGAAGTTATGAGGGGCGATAGTTGGAAACATTTTCAATGTCACTCGTCTTTAGTATCGGGACAATATTATCTGTTTTTCAATATGAAGGAAAACACCGAGGGGAAAGGCTCAGGTTAAAAAAGAGCACAATGAGACACATAACGAGGATGAACGAGGGTTTGCGAATATGTTGGGTTGTACTATCAAAACCACTTCTGCCACTGAGTCTAGGTGAAACATCTTACTTTTCATTTCGACTTAATGCACTGAAAAGAGGTTAATGAAAGGAGTAGCATCAAAAGGAGTTACAGGTGAGCTACGTACGCTGGAGGAGTCATAAGAAGCTACAAACGAAGAAGAAAAGAAGTTAACAAACATAGCACACATTTCAAGGGCGGCGGAAGATTTCTCGACATCACGCAGTCGGAATATTGTTTGTTAGTTTTAAGGGAGTATCAGGTTTGGCTAGTAAGATTTCTAGTTTCAGTACACAACCAGTAATAACACTGTCGCTCCTCATAAGATGCAGAACCGAAAAAACCATCACATATCTTTATATCTAGTATATTTGGTAAATTTGATTTAACTTTATTTTATATAGATAATAAAGAATGTTTAACAGTTATTAGCAATTAGCCGCAATATCCTTGAAGTTCCAGTAGTTATGTTACAGATCAAAAGCTGTTTTATTGAATGTTAATTAAATTACATCAGTATTCGTTGTCGTCTTACTCTATATTTCATACTAGTTATCTTTTTTTACAATATTGTTGAATTTATTTTTTTACACAGAGATTAGTAAAGCAGGTTGATGTATGACACTTTTTGAACTTTTCGCGTTCTCATTTTCTTTGTTTTCTCCTATTACCCAATCGTCCTACCCCTACATAAGAAATGTAATAGAGGAACTAGGACAATTCTTGAGATCGGCTTTCATTTTGGGATTTTTTAATCGATTTTTAAGAGATTTCCAAAATATCCTTTTCGAATTTTCGAATATAGATTAGAGCCTAGGAAATCAGTTCAGGTTTGACTTGTTCTAGGAAATTCAAATAATATTAATGTTTATTGCATTCAATTATTTAACTAAAACAATAGTTCAAGCTACAAGCCATTTGCGGTCTTGATGATAAAGCTGAAAGATGCTTCATTTTAATCATCGATTTTTTTACGAGTGTGAGCATACCGCACTCTGCCCCTGGTTTTACTGAGGTACCTACTCAGAGTTGGGTTAACTCAGACCTCGGTGAGCGGTCCTTCTTTTGCACTTTGATTTGAACCAATCATCCCACGCAGCAAGAGGCAATGCTCTACCTACTAGACTATACGTACTTCTCAACAAGCCAAGTAAACATAGCCGGATGGCTAACCAGATCGAGCAGCTTCTGCAATTGGATCCAACAAGCGAATAGTCTGATCTGGTTTGCCTCCTTTTCAATCTAGCATTGGAGAAAACAATCCGTGACTTGGGAAAGTCAACGAGAAGTACTATCGCCAACAAGTCCAGTCTGATAACATTGACATCATCGAAAGATCGAAACTAGCTAAACAAACATCATTCATCCTGATCGAGCGAACGGCAGAAACACTGGAGCTGCACATAAAGATAGGAAATACGAAGTACATGGGAGCATCGTCTGAGAGAGTGATATCTAGAGCTGATCAAACTATCAGGGTCGTGGAGCATGAATTCGAAGTAGCACAATCCTTCATATATCCACCATACTCAAAGAAGGGAGGGAACAACTACATTTACTAAGCTGACTAAAGAGATGTTCTACTGTTTTTTTTTTCAGAAAGGCTTTTTCTCACAGGAGGCAACGACTAAACACCTTCCTGATCTAGCACATAGGGAACTTTTTTGCGACACGGTTCTTGAGTGTGGCGAGCTCATACTTACGAGCTCTCCATCAGTTCCTAGTTGGTGCAGGTTGATTCCCATCGATGATATCCTTATGAGTTTATTATGACACCTCATATTGATGCTAGCTCCACCCAAGAGGCTATGATTATTTGGTACTGGAGGCAGCAAGCATATCCTTGTGTTCACAAGCCTGTCATTAGAGGTAAACCTTCTAGAGGAAATTTCGCGGTGGTTGTAGTTTAGAACCTATCTCTTTGCTATGACCCGAGGTGAATCCGGGCTCCAACGCTTGGTTAGGATTTGTATGAGTGACGCATACATTTCCGACGTGGATTGCGGCGTTTTTTGGCATGGATGTTAAAACTGTTTTGCATAATAGGGGTAAATATGGACCTCATTCTGCTTATGGTTGCCCATGCCATTCTAATAGTTATCAGAAATTCATAACATTGTTAACCTTGCAGCTATTATGGTCCCTTTCTTAATTGTGGATACTCTGATTTTCTGTAGATACAGCGGCTAAATAACTCAAATAGTTTATACATGTACAATACCATGGTCTTTCCAACACTTTTGTATGGATCCCGATGTTCGCTTTGAGAACACCAAACGACAGTGGGGGAGAGGTTGCTTGCGCTTGAGAGATAGCGTTAACCAGAACACACAAAGTTTAGGGGTGTCTAACTGGATGCTAGGCTCGCGATTGGGACCATTGACGTAGCTTTTTTTAAAGAGACAAGGAACAGATCTCGGCGATGTTAGTTTAAAGTTTTGACATAAAATAGGGTTGGTACAAAAAAAGTTGAAAGAAGTCACAGAAATATCTTGAAGAGAATCGATATCCTTAATGGAAACGATGCACAGAACGCCGGAGCCACTGGTTTTCGCGTGCCCGCATTATAGACATTTCTATAGAAGAGGAAAATAAGATCAAAGAATTGGGAGCTAAAGTCGCAAAATAGGAGCGAAAAGTCGAAGAAGGGAAACAAAAGATCGAGGGAGGGGATTAACTTGTGCTTTCTTTTTTGTGCATGCAATGAGGAAGGGACGATGAAAGATCAGGAAGAGCATATAAAAATGGAAGATATAAGTGTGTGTGTCTTGTGGCTTTGCCTCACTACACTGAAAAAAATCCACATAGCGCCCAGAGCCATGTAACATAGCGCATTATTTATGGCCCCATACGCCATGTACATAGTACTCTGAGCCATGCAATATGGCTCCCAGCGCCATAATGTCAGAATCTACATAGCGCGTGGTGCCATGTTACATGGCGCAGCATTTATGGTGCCACACGCCATGTACATAGTACCCTGAGCCATGCAGTATAGCTCCCAGCGCCATAATCACATGGCGCAGAAATTATGGCCCCACACGCCATATTACATGGTGCCATGAACCATGTAATATGGCTCATCGCACTACAATTATAACTCGCAGCCATGCTGTGTGAGGAGATGTATAAATGTCAGCAAGCTTCTTGAAGTTATTTATCCCTCGGGAATTTTCAGTTCGGAGCATCGAACTGAGAGGACTCGTGGCGTTTTGTTGGATGTGAACTGGATCATCTTCAGATGCACTGAAAAAACACATAGCGCCAGAAGTCATAATTTATAGACTTCTGGCGCCATGTATATAATCGATTTCACATAGTTCCATACGCCATAGTGCATAGGAGCAGACGCTATGCTTATACCACGCCATGTACTATAGTCCTCCACGCCATACAGTATAGTCCTCCACGCCATACAGTATAGTCCTCCACGCCATACAGTATAGTCCTCCACGCCATACAGTATAGTCCTCCACGCCATACAGTATAGTCCTCCACGCCATACAGTATAGTCCTCCACGCCATACAGTATAGTCCTCCACGCCACACAGTATAGTCCTCCACGCCACACAGTATAGTCCTCCACGCCATGTAATATAGTCTGCCACGCCATGTACATGGCGTGGAGGCCTATGTACTTTTCGCCATGTATTATGGCGTGTGGCGCCATATTTTATCACAATCCCTAAATCGACTATGTACATGGCGCCAGAACTCTATAAATTATGGCGTCTGGCGCCATGTGTTTTCTCAGTGTACAGCAAAGGTTATAATACTAAAATAAATTTCAAAGAACTGACATAAAAAGACCCTGTAGGTAAATCGATAAGCAAATTTTTTACTAGCCTAGGCACACTAAAATCAGATAGAGCTGACAGTGTGAAGCTAAGGAGACTTTCGAGAGAACATATTCACTGATAAGTATGGAGATACTAGTAAATTCTCATATGCTGTTGAGGGAAGTGAACCAATTCAAGCTTCTTTCTACCTTTTGATATGCATGAAGTAGACATTGTGTTGGTGTAACATAGAAAATTTATTTATTTCGGAGTTTGATCCAATTGATTTACAGCACTAAAAAAGTCTTATGGAGTCTCTAAAGGTACTATAAAGTTCGATATGTGAATTGAATATGCGGGAATCACGAGTACATTTGCGGTAATTTTTCATATTTCCTCTGCCTTCTACTTCCACTCGAATTTGGATACTTAGATCTGATGTTTAGAATCACGACAATCAAACTGACCGCAACCCATAAAAAGTTTATCGGGCACCTTTGCAAATGACGGTGGATCTGGAGATAAAGGAAGAATGAGAGACGGTCTCCTGCTTTGTCGAGTATGCTGGAATTCACGAAGCCAAAGTTCAAAGGTAGTCTCTGATATTCTGCACAGATTGATACAATAGCGAAAAATGGGCGGTCTCTCCTGTAGCGAATAAAGAAACTTATAAGTATGAATGATCCAGATATAACTAACTTTAAAAAAACGTTTAAGATTATTAGTTTTACTGACTGGTTCGATGCTACGGGGACGAATGATTTCAATACGGTTCTTCATTTCGGAAGGACTCGTGTACGGAGCTAAAACCTCTGTTAGATTAAGTGTTTGAATCAGAATGGACCCTACTGGTGTACCAAGCTTATTGAATGGCTCCCTCTGAACGCAGAATAATACCGCTTCTGTAGAGGAGTTATATTACCTATGCATCCAAACTTGTAAATGAAAACGACTCAAACTGGTCCCATTTTAAAAGTACTTAATCAGTTAGGGCCTTCGTCAAAATGACGCATGGAAGGAAAACCTAGCAGCAGGGTAGTGAGAATAACAAGTCCCATTATACATGGTAAAACTAACCGAAATTTGTGAAATAAAAAACGATTTATCTTGAATAAGACTCCATAAATCTCTGAAACGAATATTCTTCTTCAAATAGACCTGGGACAGTTAACGTCATTCATTACATCGATTACGAAATATTTTCAGATTTATCATTTCTGAGCCATAAGCAACTCTTCACGTCTAATTACCATAGAAATTGACTCTCTGAATAATGAACTAACTTCTGTAGCCATTCGATAAGTAGGTGGAAATAAATGGACTTGTAAGCGCTTCTCGAGTGTTTCTCAACGACGATTTGTTAATTTGCTTCCTCCAGATTGCACATGCACCCCAACAGCAACGACATACAGCACACATGCATATGATGCTAGCCAAGTGTCCCATCGTCATCATCGTCTCGAGTGTGATAAGATGTCACTGGCTCCAAGTAGCAATCATTAATCTCACCTTAGTAAACTGGGTTTGGTGCTGGTACTCGATTGTAATAGTTGAACTCCCTCGTTCGCAAGTACAACTCTCTCACCTACGCGCCCGATGTGGCGCACCTATGGTTTGGATTTTCAATGATATCAGGAGGAGTGTGGGCATTCTCAGTAAGAAATATACATATTCAGAGTATTCGTCGAGCCAACAAATTGAATCGACTGAGCAGAGTTTATTTGCTGTGTAGTGTGGTGGAGCCTGTAGACGCTAGAGACACACAAAACTAAAACTAGAATTATCAGAGAAATCGATCAGAGTCATAGCTGGAGCCGAAGCATGGCCAAGCCGTCTACATGAAATCCGTGTTACCAATTTTTTCGCCATCGCTTCCATATACTCGACTTGACTCGGTGGTGTTGGTCAGACCGTTTCTTTGTTCATCGGCTCAGTCCAGGCCAAAAGGAGGCATTTAAGCGTTTTCTTATTCGACCATAAATGACTCTTTAAAAATATACATACGGACTACAGAGCGTAGCCGTAGTCGGTTGTTGGTTATGTTTGGCGGTTAAATTAAATGGGAGCGATTATATCGTGTCGGTGTGATGATGATGACGACGATGACGATGGACTTGATGGTAGTAGCGATGTACTCACGATCGTGGTGGAGATGGTGGTGGTAGTGGTCTTGATTATACCATTCTGATAAAACAACGACGAATGGACAACGTGATGATAGCTGCTTGCTCGTTAATATCCATTTTCAGGCAATAAACTTATTAAAAATTAATCGCTGTAGTTACGATTTCGATGAAAGTGCTCAACTGATGCACATTGAATGGGCCGAATCGTATTGAAATGCAATCGGGTATTGCTGTTTAATGTTCTTTTCGTGATCGTATCTTTATTTTTGACAATTTCGAGATAATCACTTACACATGGCTTGGCTACCAGCCACATATTAAACTAATTAGAAATCTGATTTCGTTATTTATTTCTGTCCTTCTTAAAAACAAAATAATGTATGCCTATCACAATCACATCCAACGACAAAGAAACATATTCTTCCAAAAATAACTATGATTGCTGAAAAATCCACGCTTACTGTTTGTACTGTTAATGTTTATGAGTATATTCGCAGAGAGCTGTGAGTGACCTTCTGCGCTTACATCGGAACATTCATGAGCACATGCTTTATATTTTTAGTGCATTTACTCAACCTTTGTTTTACTACACATTGCATACTTTAGCGTAACGTTACGATTTCGGCATTAAAAAAAAGTGCAGCGCAATCAACGAAACTGTTCGCTTTTTCGCTCGATATGTAAGTCAAATGAGATTTACTTTAAATTTTGAGCAATTAGACTACTACTTCAAGGCTAGGAAATATAACGTTTCTTTCATGCGAGATTTCACAAAGAAATTCAAATCCATTTATCTTCGAAACGAAGAATTAACCCAAATCTGTTCGCTAATTACACCATACAGACAGTAGTGACGACAAAATCGATTTACTTGACGATGATTGTTCATTGCTTTGATTTCTTTGAGTGCTTATCTCGTGACATATGTGGTTGGTTTTGTTTGTTCACGATGACTGGTGGAATATGAAATTATCTTATTGTTGTGTTAAGAATTCTAGATGTCTCTTCAAAACTGAAAAACTATGATTCGGCAAAAAAAAACCGTTGAATGGAAGTGTCTTGGTTTTTCCGGTTTTTTTTTTTGGGATTCTTTTTTTCAAATTATTTTCTCTGATAACTGCCATATTAGAAATGAAATCAACCGGTTAAACCGATATCATGCTACTATTAGGTTTTGTTAAAATTTAGTACTTATTGGGCTAGTAGTTGTTGATTGCGGAATCTTATAAAAATATGTCACCGCTTATCTAGCGAAACCACAGCCAACGGAACGGGCTTGGAAGCGGACAAAATCTGCATTAGCTGCTAAGTTACCGCATACAATTTGTCTCAAAAACTTTGATATTTCGTCGGCTAATGATGGCTGATCGATATTTAATATAAATTTCTAAAAGTTGAGATCTTTCTTTAATGAAACGCCGACGACTAGCATGTGTGGTAGTTGGTTCGAATCCAACTGTGGACGTAAAATTAAGTTTTGAAAAGTTCCAAGTTCTTAAACATTTTTATTATCAATGAGCCTCTATACATTTAATTGGGTGAAAAGCGGCGAAATGTGCGCAAAAGTGTATTGTATCTTGATTTATTTTATAATCTTAAGACCAAGAAGCCCCCAAAAATGGGGTAAATGGGGGATTTTTTTAACCAACGGCAGCTGAATAAAGCGGCATACAAAAGTACACAATAATGCCAATAATGTAAGGTCTCAAAAGGTGAGATATAAACTTAATCGTCGAATACACCGCTGCTCAGTTTCAACATTTCGGCGCGCTATCGTTTTTTTTTTTCATATGTAGCTCAACCAAATCAGCCATTGCTGATATATTTGCCTTTAACTTGTCGAGAGTATATGTCAACTGTCCCCCTAAAATAAACTCAACTGTTAGTTTATATCAACATCACATAGAGCCACATGCACTCCTATTAAAACTCAGTTCCATTGATACATATAAGAGTACAGGGTCTCACGGAAATCCACCATAATTTCATCAAGAACTGTACAAACAGCTTATATTTGCCCCTCATGCTCATTTTTAATAAATCATTATCAATAGACTGTTTCACAAGTATCTGGAAGTCTTCTTACGTTATTTTAATCCATAAATCAGGAGATAAATGCCATATTGAAAACTACCGCCCAATAAGTATTCTTTCAACAATCCCAAAAATCTTCGAAAGCCTAATCACCAATATTAAGAACATTCATTGTTTCGAATCAGCATGGGTTTTCCAAGGACAGATCTACTGTAACTAATCTTCTGCTGTATCACAATTATATAACTACAAGCTTCGAGTCATCTCTTCATGTCCATTCAATTTATACTGACTTAAGTAAAGCATTTTCAAGATCAATTGGGAACTTTTAGAAAAAAAAACTACTAAACATTGGAGTAGGTGGTACATTATTGTCCTGGCTAAGTGATTGTATTCATAATCGCTCTTTAATTATTAAAATTAATAACCACCATTCAAATCCTATTTTTCCATCTTCTGGAATATAACAAAGCTCGCACTTAGGTCCTTTGTTGTTTTTCGTATTCCTAAACGATATATCGCACATATTTTCCAACGTCCAGTATTTATTATTTGCAGATGACCTTAAAATCTTCATCTGACATAACTATAATTATTGTATTCAGAACGGATTAGAAGTGTCAGGAAATGTCAATATGTATAAAATCCAGTCGCAAAAAGCAGAATTTTTCCATTGTTATACTATTAATACAGTCCCGCTTGATTGTGTATAATCTGCAAGGGATCTTGGCGTTCGATTTGATACAAGCTTGAATTTCCCGAACTATATTAACGAAGTTTCAACACAGGCGACCAGATTAGTCGGATTCCCAACTTGAAATACGCAGAAGCTTGCAAAAATAAACACATTCGAAACCTTATACTTTTCACTTAGTAGAAGCAAACTAGAATTTGCATCAGTGATATGCTGTCCACATTATAAAGCTCACATTGAATCTATTGAAAAAGTTCAGCATAAATTTCTGTGCTACATAGGTTATAAACTGCAATTTTCATCTGAAAATATTAGCAACTATTCCGGAATAATGCAAACTTTGAACATAACCACACCGGAGGCTAGAAGACTTCTCACTGACGCTTTAGTTTTTATTTAATGTGATATATAATAACTTAGATGCACGCGATATTTTACAAGTTTTATCTTTAAGAGTTCCTACGAAAACATCTCGAAGTAGCGGAATATTTTCCTTAAGTAAAAGTAAAACGGATTACACTCAGAATTCGCCAATAGAAAGGTTTCAAATTGTTGGTAATATGCTCTGGGATCACATGGATATATTTAATATTGAATTACCATTTTTTTAAAGAACTGCCTACGACTACTTTCAAAGTGTTGAATTCAACTTAAGTTCAGTTATTTCATTTTATTTCTATTTAATTTTTGTAGTTTTTAGTTATAGTTTTAATTCTACTCTTAGTGTTTTCTTTTAGTCAGAATTTGTCATAAGATTCAAATTGCATTGCGAGCTACACTCATTATTATAATTTAAGTTTACAATAATGTCATGGATTGTAAAAGGAATGAATAAATAAATGATTAAATAAACTAATATGAATAAATGTAAATGAATAAATAAATGTAAAATGAATAAATAAATAAATAAATAATAAAATATAACGCAAATCTTATAGGTTGGCAGAAAATTAAAAGATTGGAGATAAAAAAGAAAACGAAACTCGTCCAACGATCTGCATGGCATACATTAACGTGATTTTTAATTTTAATTTCTCATTTTTTTTTTAAAAAAAAACTGCAAAAAAGCAGTAAAATTTACCGAAGAAAGCAAATGAAAGCAATGTAACATGTTAGTCCTAATTCAAAACATGGGCCAGTTTAAAAAGAATTCCGTCCTCAATAAGCGGCCATCCCGCTCTTTTTATCATTACGATTTTATAAATATTTGAATTAAACCAGAGGTCTGCCAAACATGCATAACTTCCGTTGAAACAATTTTGTTCGAGATAGTTCTTTCACTAAAGAAGTCTGGCATATCGAAGTCGAACAATTTTGATGGTGTGATGAAAACTTTTCGAAACACTACCTTTTCTAGTCATTGATAAAAGTTTATAATGAAGGATCTTGCTTAGTTTTGCAAAAACAAATTGATTTTTCATACTTCATCCATTTTTTATTTAAGTATCGTATTTTATCATTTTTTCGTTTTGTTTTTCTGTCATTATTTTCATTTGTTTGTTCTATATTTTTTATTTTTCAATTAGTTTTACCTGTTTTTTTTTTCATTTTATTTTTTATATATCTTATTTTATATTTATTTTATTTTGTCTTTATTTTGTTTTTTCTTTATTTTGTATTCTTTATTTTATAAAATTTTTTTTTTTAGAAAAATATGTTTTATTTTATAGGACTTAGGCTGTTTAAATCTGAGTTACTTTAATTATACTCTTGTAATTCCTGACGGTTTATATTTCGCGATATTTGAAGGATACTGTAGTTTTAGCATTCTCAATCAACTGCGAAGAAATTATTTTTTTGATCTGGGTATGGACAAGCATCACACTCTGAAGGGATGTTTCTACTTCTGACCCTGTACCACAAAAATTATTCTCTTTTTTCGCCCCGAACAAGCTACACTGATTTGAATTGCATTTCATAGTCTTTTAACTATCCTTATTTTATTATATTTTTCCTACTATCTTCCTATTATCTTCAGTAGCCTAGTGGGTAGAGCACTAGCTTCTTGTGCGTGGGGTCGCTGGTTCGAATCCAGGTACGGACAAGAGACCACGCACCAAGCCTTGACCTCTGAATAGGTACCTGAAACAATCATAGTTAAAGTGAGTCGTGGAACAAATCACTCCACACTCGTATTCACATGGATTGTAGATTTGTAATGAAGCTCTCTATTATCTTCAACATCTAAACCCGTACGATGGTTGTCGTGGAATTACTTTACCTTTACTACATTCTCTCAGATACAGACTTTCATCAGTATAGTCGCACTGTATTTCCTTAAATCTATGGGAAGGTTCATCGTTTTATAAACATTTATCTACGAAGGTTTTCGATTATATGAGAAAGAAAAATATTTAAACATAACGATATTTTTAATTTCCAAGCCGTTTACTAGAAAAAAAAGATCTTTCGAAAAGACATAACTGCATTATAAGCACAAAAACCAAAAAAAAAAACCAATAGCCGCATGAAAACTCACGAGGTCAAGGACCAAACCATTTTATGTTTATTTATTTATATATAATTCCAGCAAACGATTTTATTTATTTATTTATTTACCACACAAGGCATCATACACAACAGCAAAACATTAACAATTCAATATAACAACAAAATACATATTTTTCCAACACATTAGAAAACAAAATACATCACAACTATATTTTAGTAACTTTACTTTAATATGTTTGTTTTAACTTAAGCTAGTTTGATGGAAAATTAAGTGTCATTAGGATGTTGAGAGGGCCTTTAATAAGTTTGTTTTAAAAGTGTATTTAGAGATCCCCGAAGCGTAGTTGCTACTTATAGAGTTGAATATTCTACATCACCTATTTATGGGCTCGTTATAGGCATAGGTAGTGTGGTGATTGAACTCCTTGAGCAGATTTGCATACCTAGTGCGTCTTGGTTGGTCATTTTGGTCTTGGTTGGTCATTGAAAATAATTTTGTTGGGGAGAACTTCAACATTGACTGCACCACTTATAATATCAAAGGTTAGGCATGCACTTAACAGTATTCTTCTAGAATAGAGAGGCATTAAATTAAGAAGGCTCAGTCTGGTTTTGCTACTGTCTGGTTTTGCTACTCTCAAAGCGAAAAGTACAGAACAGATTCTACTCTATCACTATGTAGCTCAAAAACTGGGTTCCATATTATGCAGGCATACTCCAATAGAGGACGCACCAGAGTGATATATAATGTTTTGGTAAGCCATATATTCTTAAACTCTTTAGCACGTCTCTTAATGAATCCGAGCTGTTTATTAGCCCTGGCAAGGATTTTGTCATAGTGGAGGTTGAAGCGCATCTTGTTGTCCAATACTACCCCGAGATCTTTGTTATATATTATTCACTTTCATGATTATTCATCTTCCGAACCTCAGACCACATACTGAAATTAGAAATCCCTAAACTCCAAACAATCATAACCCATTCCAATACGACTCTATAAAACATATCATGCCAAACTAAAGTAATCCATACTAAACATCTTAGCAAGACATCTTTCGATTCTCTGAATTCAATCAATTCCAGTTCAAAGTCCTACATAAATCGATGCAGTACTAATTTCACATTAGGCCATTACACCCACACCTACGTACATGATTCGCATTCGTTCATCATATCGCCCCCGAATGCATGATGGCAGAATTCGCTTTGTTGTTAATTAAAATCACGACGCTATTGAATCAAACCCATTTTCACCGTACGATAAAAATATTCCAAGACGTATCTCGATATTGGCCACAATAGTTATTATATGTTTTGCTGTCTATCCATGTTTCATGTACATATAATAACCTGGTCCCGAAATTGGCGGAGAGAGAAGAAAAAAAAACCTAAATGCCACATTCATCCGGCGACGTAACAAAAAAAGAGGAAGAGAATAAATACTATTTACACAGATTAAAATTTTGTTTTGTTGTCATAATTAGGAATTGATTTGAAAGATAGATTTTTTGCATGTTTTTTTTTTTACTGTTGTTACTATGTTTCGAATTTCGTTCGAGGTGCGGAGGAGTGAATGCACAACAAAAGAGAAAGCTCTTCTACAGATTTGTTTTTTTTCCGCGACTATGTATGACAATTCATAAAATTTCTTTAGTGTATCGTTTCATTTCGCCCAGAATGGCTTAGATTACAGTTTGGATCATAAGAAGATTTAATTTCAGTTCGGTTCAGATTTAGGTTAGAGATTTCGGATTTGGGAAAATTGAATTTCAAATTTGATTTTCGTTTGTTTTACAGTGGCGATTGGAAGACAGGTAGGATATGTCTATGGGATTTATCGCAATCAGTATTTCTTGTGAAATCTTTTATTTTCAATTTTAGATCATATCTGTAGCGTTGAAAAGAAATGGAATATGAAAGCTACCATCATTGAAGGAAGTATCTTTTGCAGGAAGTATCTTTTGTTTTAATGTTAACGTCGAAACGGTATGACTGCAATAGGATCTGTAGATGAACTCCTGGTTTGAAATAGAGGAAGCGACGCTATTCTTTCATGATTCTTCTTTTTCCTACAGACTGTATGCGACTACGCTGAGCAATTTCAATTCACACATTGATATTTTCAGCTTAATGCGATACAGTAGATTTCGACCACAAAACATAAAAGACTTTTCATACATGTACAATAAAAAAAATTAATTTTTCATCACATAATACGCGAAAATGTCGAACTAGAAGAGCATCGTGACCTCAGCAAAAAAAAAACTATCATTACCGATTTCATTCTCGCCAGAGTATCTATCATTTGTATAGTACTAGTGCTGTCGGTTTGGGATTTGAACTTGGTGCTCTCTCGAAGCCATGAATAATTTACTAAAAGTTATAGGCTTAGTCGAATGTTGCTTGGGTAATTCTGATTTTGTTGTTGGTGTTGATTTTATTGTGTGTTGTATCGCGTATCTTATTGTTGTGCGCCATAATCAAGCCCACAGCTCTTGAAATCTTCAAGACTAGACTATATGCACTTAGATATGTATGTACATACATTCGTATGTAGGTATGCTTCGAGATCTGAGTGACTGAACGAGTTAAGTACGACTCGATATGTATGTGTGCCACGTAATTAGATTCAATATTATATCTTTGACTGAATTCTGCCTGCTGAGCGCGGCTGCTTGAGCCCCCCAAATAAAATCAAGTGTGGCAATCATAAGAAGCGCGCGAGGTACGACGATACGGAGTCAAGAAATAACAACATTCATTTCGAGCTGAATGTTATATTTCTGTGTGCGGTAGATGGATGGCGGATAGACAGATAGATAGGTAAATGGATGGATAGACGGATAGGTGGATGAATGCTGGGGCTAAGACGGTCGGCCTCCTGACTTACAATGGAACGAGAAATCCAAAGTTGGCGATTCGAAATCTAGGCAGCTTAAAAACAGATTAGTCACCGCACAAAGACTCGTAATCTTTTGCTCACACAGCACACCGCACAAAGTGGCAAGCACGGCACAGCATTGCTCGATACACAGCTCGACATACTGCTGATTTGCCTCTATCGTGTCTCGCTGATAAAAATTCGCGTTAATTTACGTTCTTCAGTTCAGTTCGGCTTTCAGGTTTTGCGATTGCGACTTGTGTTCGAAGTTCGAAATGTTTGTTGCTTGATTGAGTCGAGGGGGCAATGATTCCTATGGATGGACAACAGCAGTAGTAAATCGGATAAGATTTATAGGGTGACATGTAAATTGCTCGCTTGATGGAGCAGCGCAAATACAAGCTCATAAATATCACTAATGCTGGTTGTTGTTCTTGATCTTGATTTGAGTGATTAGATTGGTAGGCACTTGAAATGCTGAAATGTTCACCCGATGATTGTGCCTCGAGAATATTTGCCGATGTAATGATAGGAAATTTACCTATTTTCGGGTGTTTATTCAAAACAAATTGCTTGTTTTTCGATTCGAAGAATTGTCTTGATATTAGTGTTAACCTTGTACATGTGCCTCTATGAAGGTAACAAGCTTCTGACTGAATTTGTCGATGAAACTACGATTGAAGACTTGGATAGGTACCTGGTTTGTCCACTTTTTTGTAAAGACTCCTGGAATATGAATATTTTCATGACTGATAATAGTCGATGAGTAAACTAATTCTCGATTCTCTTGTAAGCAATTCACAGCATAGTTTAGAATAATGAAATGTTTGGCAAAAAATTCAAAGTTCACAAAATCAACCAGTTTTTAAAACCTTGAAAAAAGCAGCACGAAATTCCTCTATATTTCCGATTTTCGAAGAAAAATAGTATTAGAATAACTATGCCCAAAACTTCATTTTTATGTTACCAAATTTCAAGCTTAAGCCGCAGGAAGTGGATTTATGGTGAATGAGACCGACCGCCAACAAGAGCTACCTTCGGTGCTGCACGCAATTTCAGGTACCCAACGCTTTTCCGCCAACTCCTCCCCGGAACTAGGTCAGCCCTCAAAGTTTTGAGAAAATTAAGAATGTTCTCCTCGACACGATGTCCGACAAGAGCAAAAAGTCCCTTCAGTGGGCTACAGTATTTATCCATGAGCGTCCTTTTCCTCTAAACATTGTATACTCAGCGAAAAAAAACCACAGAAGTTGGGTGAGCAAAAGAATCAGGACAAGCGAAGTTGCAAAAGACCGAAGCTTATAGCAAATGTTCCAGAGCTAACTTGGCCTTTTGGTGAAATGGCTTTGTTTGGGCTGTTATTGATGCCAGCAAGAGAAGTGGAATCATCTCTTCGGAAAACTGGCTTACAATAAGGCCGTGCTACAACTCTTCACCAAACTATCTACTTTTTGAGCATCTTAAATTTGGCTCTGCGAGAGCTCACGGCTGGGTCACCAGATCAATATGAAACTCACAGGATCTATTAGTCTCGAATGAGATGTGATAGAAACAATTCTGTGACGGTGGTGAAATCTTAAAGATAAAAATAAGCTTTATAAAATGAAGACTTTTTGCCCTTTAACTTCAGATGCAGATAGTGATCCAATTCCAAATTCAAAGGGTAGATTAGCTCTAACGCGAAGCTAGTTTGATAAATGTTTGGCAGCAAAATTAGGGTATGAATGTTACTTTTTGTTAAGAGATGATTTTCTAATGAAAATAAGCAACATAAATTTCAACTTCTTTCCCCCAAACCCTCATAAAGAGGGCAAAGCGCTGAATGACTTAGCACTCTCCGAGTAGTGCTAACGAGATGCCCGCAAAAGCATAGAAGGGGTGGAAGTGGAGGATCTAGAAATTTAGCATAGGATGCCAGAAAGTACCAAAATTAGTGACCGAAATCTTACTGAAATTGGTCTTTTAGCTACAACCACATCACCCTCAAGAGCAGGGAGAAACACGCACGCAGACGCTACATTTACGCCACTCATTATTGTGATAGATATGTTATCAGGTTGCAAGCTGATCGATGGTCAGTGTGCCTTTCTTCGGAACGAGCAGTAGAGGGATATTATAAAATGGGATCCTGTTTACAACCTCACACAAGCAATGTTTGTTGACGGTCACCTCCAAGTTGCCCGCTCGAATCAAACATCTAGAGAGTGGCTCAAACTGATCGTTCCGCGACTGACTACTGAAAATCAGACCAAATTCACAATTTTGGATCCCGATACTGCCAAACCCATCCATGTCAGTTGTTGGATTCCTGGCCCTCATCAAAAGCAGGTAATATCACTGGCAAGTTCGCTAAACTGAATCCGACCATGGATGTGAAACACTGGATCATAAAGTATATAAATCCCAAGAAGAAGTCAACTACTGGTGAAGTTGGTCTCAACCTGATGATATTACTTGACCAGGGAAACTTCTGGGTGTTCAGAGACAGATAAAGAATAATCCTGAGCTACTTCTTGCATGCAGTTAAACTTAACCAAATCAAAAAGATATGAAGCAGCTACTCAGGTTCCTACCTATGGATATGTCTCCAGAGTAAAATGCAAAGGTTGAGTGGAATCTCGCTCCTGTAGAGTTTCTTCAACTCAGGTCACGCGGACATTGTTAGACATTAATTCTAAACAAATCTATGCCTAAAGGTGTCAGGTTTTTTTTCTCAGATCAATATGCAGTATGCCAAGGCTTCGTCCCTTCTTTTGAGTGTAAAATCGACAAACCAACAAACGTTCCTCAACATTGTGCTTGAACATGTGTCGTGGGCGAACCCGGCTAAATCAAAGAGGCAAACATTTTTTATAATGAAAGATCAACGACACCGAGGAGTTGTGCTTTGGTTTTCAATCTGGTTGATGACACCACGCTTTTTCAGCTTCAGCTGAACTTCTTTTTGATCCTTAACTCTCGAAGCCAACATACGAGCCGAAGGGCTTGATTTAGTATGCTGAATTGAAGAGACTGAAACTTTTGGTGGATGGCTCGATAGCCTCCAGCACACCAGTTGGGTAAAAAGAAAGGCAACTGCGAGGTTAGTGGCCCTACACACTGGGATTTCTTCCACCTCTTTCGCCCCTAACAGAATTTCTATTGTTGATATATCACGGTATTCACATGGCATAGTTAGATCAATAACTGAATGGTGCATATTGGATATGGTTTCGCCCTTCTTATCACCGCTACCTGGTATGTTACTACCGGTCCAACACTCTGA
Organism: Nemotelus pantherinus; assembly: GCA_963978885.1. Taxonomy (NCBI): domain Eukaryota; kingdom Metazoa; phylum Arthropoda; class Insecta; order Diptera; family Stratiomyidae; genus Nemotelus; species Nemotelus pantherinus. The sequence continues at coordinate 10,527,934 of OZ022266.1, forward strand.
ATCAGGTAACTACGAAACGGCTTGTCCAATCAGCAAGATGGTTCTTTGTTTGAACCAAAGACTCCATAAGCTTAGGAAAAATACCAGAAAACTCCTCAGTCAAGCTTTTAAAAGCTTCAGATAGGATGGTTTGGATCACTTCAAGAATCGCAAAAATAATTTATAAAAATTTTGGGAGGGCCTCCAAAGGGGAATCGTTCAAATGGTTCTGTAAAGAACTGGAAGGTACAAGTGAGTTCTCGAAGCTAGGCAAAGTCATAAAAAATGTCCAATTTACTAAGCTGGACTCTTTAAAATGTCCTGACGGTGATTTTACAATACGATTTTACGAAAAGGAGCTAAAGGAAATCTTGAGGGAATGCCCAGCCATGTGGTATATCTCGTCACCTTGCCGACATGCTACGGTAGTCTTTGTACAAAAACAATTTCCTTGGATGTTAATAGTCAGCTGCAAGGAACTTCAGGTCGATCCGCCTAACTTGCTGGACGACACATACGCAACAAGGACACTTAAGTCTTATCCCTTATATGAGAAGCGACATGCATACCAGCGAGGAAAACCATGCGAATCAGCCCTTAATTTTACGACCCTTTAATATCTAAAGGGAATATTTGTGGGGAATATAAGCTCATTGCATGAACCTTCTCTTAGTTAGATGGATACATGTCATGCTGCAGTGAAGATTGTTGCTATAAGAATCTGGAACTGACTGCTACTTGAGAATGGAGGCAACAAATGGTCGAGTGTGCCAATCGGCTCCCTGCTAAACGAAATGAAACAAAAACGGCTTCATGCGTAAGCTTATGCTGATGACGTGGGCACATAAGTAATCAGTAAGAATCTGAATGAAGTATTTAGAAATGTGTGAATGTAAATATGCGGTATTTCGTTGACAGTTTGTATTGGATTGGATACACGACCTTTTAGGGAAACTTGGCAAAACGAAACTTGTTTTGTTCACCAGGAATAGAAAACTGAAAGGGCTAGTGCTTCAGATAATGGAGAGTACAAATCTTTCACTTTCAGAAGAAGTCTAGTATCTAGGAGTATAATTGGACAGCAATTTCTCTGGCAGAAAACCTTACTGAAACCGTTAATTCTTTCGCGGGCTGTATAAGAAGAAACCATTCGTCCCCACATGAGATCTGCAGCCCCATTTAGTTATGTGGATCTACATAGCAATCATAAGGCCAATGATCCGTGATGTGATGGACTCCTGTACATTCGCAATATGTTGAAAATCTTGAAAGAAAGAATTGAAAAAAAAGTAATGTCTAGGTATCTGTGGTGTTTTAAGCACTACGCTTGATACGACCCTTGATCCCTTGGTCAATATAACTTCATTCGACATTCAAATGCAGAGATGAGCTCCGCTCATAGCCTAGTTCAGCTTGTCCTATGGGTAAATAACTGCTATGTGGGGCACTAGTCTATTAGAAGTCTGATGCTGACGCTCCGTAAACCCATGATTATTTCGAAAATTGGCCGATAACGTTTGAATTCTGTTTCTACGTTCAATAAGCTAGCTAAGCTGAGTACCGAGACACTACAGTGTTGAAGGAAAGACATTGTTTTTTGTTCCTACCTTCCACTCTCTTCATCACTCAATCAGCAAGTTCCGTTCATGTGCATCATTTTCCCCCTTCGTTAAATTTTTCATAGTGCTTTCCAGACAAAAAGTTTCTAGTATATACTTATACCTAGTAGCTAGGCATAAGTTTCTGATATCGTTATGAAGCAAAGCTCAACGCTTTCACTATAGAGTCCAGAACCCGCCTTAGATGTGCCAACCGCATCTGCATGTGGCATTTTTCGAAAGTAGGTTGTTGATACCCATAAAAAAAGATGGCTATTTTCTACTGTGACTAAATATAAGAAGATCTTTCTAACCACCGGACTGCAGGGTTCCTTCTTAGCAAGAGTAGGAAGAATTGTAGAGCCATGATAGGCATACTGACTGGATACAACCACCTAGAAGGACATATGTATTGCACCCAAGTACTCAATTAGTATATGCGACAGTTTTCACCAGAGTGAGTCTAGAAGGTTCAAGAATCTTTAGGTCAGTTATCAAAATCCCAATTGCTTCAGCTATATTTTTTTTTGGCTACAAGTGAAAATCAGTCATTTCCGTAAAGCGCTAGATTTATGTTTATTATACTTCTGAATTCAACTAATTTAATGGAAAAAAACTACGAACACAAAGTTTTTTTTCATTTCAATGAAATGCTCCCTATATTTACTGTGCGCAAACATCAATTACACACCAGATGATTATCAGACATTATGACAACCACAGTATTTGTTACCAGAAGCAATCTCCTCTATTATTAACACGGTAAATATTGTATTATCAAATATTTGACTTGTCACCAGACAATCAAAATACATTTTATTGCCATTATCACCGGCACAAAACAGAGCAACACAAAAGTATCTTATCAGAATTTGTAACTAACCTACGCTACTTGAGTAAACCGCCATTCCCCAACCGAACACGGTGCTCCTCTATACGTACAATCACTCAGGGAAAAACTCGGAACAAAGCAAACTTACACTGCGCGGTCATACAACACAGGGGGTTATCGTCGTCGCAGTCGTCGTATCGTTTCTTTTTCGCTATCTGGGAAGAATCCAAAGTGATATGCTTTTGGGGATTTCGATTTTAACCCGTTCGCAAACACACGGTCTGTTTGCGGCGAACAAGCAGCAAGTGTGGAGAAGGTATTACGATGGTCTGTCGGTTCGACTGGTGTCTGTCTGCCATCCATCGTTTTTTTTTTCTTTTTCTTTTTTGTTAGTCGCATTTCGTTTGGGATTTGTTCGACACGGCGCGGAATATACTTACCTCGTCGCTTCGGTCTGTTGCTTACTGCTATTAGAGCATGCTGTTTGTAACGCTGATTCTGATACTACCAAAACGAGTACTGACATTTCAAAGACCTCTAATCAGCTTTGTATTAGTTCTTCTCTGTTGTGTGGTGATATCAGCAAAATTGAAACCGAAACAGACAAAAACGAATAAAACGCGATACACACTGAAAATGGAAATGTGAAGAAATAGACGCGAATGAGTGTAGCGCGAGGCCAAGTAAAGGTAGAGGGAAAATTTAATTCGAATCACATTCTACTTGTCTAAGTTTGAATGCGCATGGCGCGCACAGACGAGAGGGAGAGAACTTTAAAGGCAAAAGATTAATGAATATGATTTATTTCTTTGTGGTGTCGAGAGATTTTTGATTGAGATGGATTCCTCAGTTGAAGCCACTACGGCCAACAAAGACAGCAATTAATCAAAAGTATTATGGTTCACCCTAATAAATCGACTATAAACTTGAGAAAACGCCCGAACCTACCATCTCATCTCTTCAGCATTCGTGCATACATATTCGTTTACGTGGTATGGTGGGTGATTTTTTCTCGGAGATTCGAATTCATCATCGAAGCTATCTAGAATTCAAAAAGCTATTATCATCTTAGATCGAACAAAGAATGAAAGATACTCGAATACCTTCTCGCACTTATCTGAAGGAGTTATCAGAGAAGTATGACCTCAACCACAAGCGTACACAGACGATACAAAGACCCGAAAAGATATATGCCGAGACGAGTTACGTAGCGTGCTACGATTTTGGGGAATTTCTTTGTTTGGAGTGGCTAGCTAATGGATCTGATGATATCGAGGCAATCAAAGAGGTAGTTTCTAGATTTATAAAAAAAGGGGCTGAGCCAATGAGTAACCTTATATTCGAAAATTACAAGCCACTATCAACATGACCTTCGCATTAGATTTTTATAAAAATAATGGAATCAAGTATCAACTGCATTTTCGCAAAATGAAGCTAATTTAATTTAATTGAGGAAATAGTCGAAACGTATTAACATATTCATGATAGGAAGCTACCAGTTTTTTTACTTTTATAGACGATAGCACGGTGCTAGCGCATGATAAAAAGATAGGAAATGTAAAAAAATAGTTTACACAGATGGAACCGTTAAAATACGTGAAATAATTGCTGGAAACTGTTTTTAATGCAGTATAATCGTCTGAGGAATGTTGAACTTTAGATCTGATGCAATTTTTCGATGAACAATAAATTCCTAGATAGCATCGAAATGTAACCGAAAATCAAAAGCGAGAATATGTGAAAGATGTTCAGCTTTCGATAAAAATCTGAATATAAATGAACGTCTATGACGCATGTGATGTATTTCCAGATTGTTGATTACTTTGGATTTTGCTTGAAACTAAGTGTAGAAATAACCTAAGTGTGATATATTTCAATGCCACGTTGTGGTTAATTAAAAAAAGCTCTCGAATTTCTTTTTCAGTAGATGGACGTTTTCGAACTATAAAAGGTTGTTGATCTCAGCTTGTTTAAGAAATCATTTTAGTTTAAAATTTAGGCTAATGAATCTTGAACGCCCCTTCCCGTTCGACCGTCGATGATGCCAACGAAAATTTTAAATCAATAGCTTTTTTTAAATAATCAAACCTCTTCTTCTGCCCTAAACCAAGATCCAAAATGATGTATAAAATAATACGTATTATTTTACACGTTATATGTTTTACTGCTTTTGCTGAAATTTCGAGGCTGAACGAAAAATCCATTTTTTTCGTTACAAACTTAAGTATGAACTTATCGTTGATGTTCTAGTCTATAATTTGCTTCAACCGTTATTCATAGCGAAAGATTTCACGCGTTCAAACAATTCTTTTATTATTTTGATGGAAGGTAGGAGTTCCACGGCTGCCTCCACCAGGCAAACCGCACAGAAGGCGTACGTAGACACACAAGGGCCTATTGTGATATCGCATTTCGTATAACGGACATTCCTTATCAAGTTGAGAGCCACCCCGAGTCCTTGATGAACTGGGTGATCTTTTTCAGTTCCACCAACTCTTCTTTTAAATCGGGATTGTTTATTGTTTTACCTTTTTTCGTACATTTTTTGTGGTTTTAATTATAAATTTTCGGGTTTTCTTATTTTTCGACGGTTTTGTATTTTTTTGTTTTCGTTTTTAGAGGTTTTATGAGATGTTTTTATTTATTATAATTTTTGTTTTTTTAGGGTTATTTTTTGTTTTTTGTCATTTACGTATTTCTAATTTTTTTAATTATTTTTATAGGCTTCGTTTAGTTTTTTTTTTAACTTATTTTTGGAAATTTTGTTTTGATATCTTCTTTTTTACATCATTAAGTTTAGCTTTTTATTTCATTTATTTGTTTATTTTTTAATGTTTGCCTTGTTTTCATTTATTTTTTAAACTTCAGGTTCTAAATTTATTTTTGGGTTTCACATTTTTCATATGTCTTGGAGTAGTTTTCGGAAACCTTTTTGGACTAAAAATTCAGGAGTGTAATATTTTGGAAACAAAGGAATAAATAAAAAACAATTTACTAGGCATAAGCAGTTCTTAGAATTTCTACATAAATTTGGTAACGATAGCATACCTATGCCCCTTAAATTTCTTATCAAATGAATGTCTTATTTCATTTATAATACATAAAATATTCCCCCAATGCTTCCTAGTCATTAGTTGAAGAGGGGAAGCAGCATGTAGTATATGAAAAATATACACTAGAAATGAATAGTAGCAATGTGAACATAACCTCCTTCTCGTGGTGGAGTGGCTGCTGAGAACAATCTTTTGTAACCAAGTATTGGCTAATACTGTCACGCTTTGGGGATATCATCCTGAAGGAAAAAATCCTCAATTCAGTGATGAAACAGGTTGACTTGCTGAGTTGGAACAGATCGACTGCTGGCGACCCCTAAGGCGGATCTACAAACCCGGATGGGAAAAACCGGTGGTCAAATTAAGGCAAAAAAGAGAGGAGGGAAACATAACTTCTCATGAAAAACAAAGAGTGTAGAAAGCAAAGAATAACAACAGTTAAAAAGCTAACCGGAAAACCGAAAGGTAGCAGAGTTTTCCTAAGCCTCCTCCTCGACCTCTGACAGCAGGTACTTAAAGCAAATGCAGAGGAGCTTCCGACATGACTTTGGAGCTAGACTTCCGGAGCAGCCAGAAACGAAAAAAGTCCTTCACGAGGAGCGGGATGCCCAAGGAAGAGGCCAGAGAGAGGGCACTCCCTTCACTGGTTCAAAAGGCCCAAACCCCGAAAATGACACTCCACAAGACAGGCGGCCGAAAAAACAGGCGACCGATGAAGACAAGGAGCACGAATGAAACAACAAAGTTTCTGAAACATCCTTGAACCAATAAAAGGAAACGAAAAATAAGTTACAGCGAAACCTTTCGGAATGTAAAAATGACTGGTAGACCACTGTAGAAAAGTGAACGAAATGGAGGTTATTGACGATGGAGAAAATGCACATCACACGGTATATAGGAAGCAGGGGCACAACGCTAGAGGTGAGTCACTTTAGGAATTCTTCCTTGCCAGCAAAAAAACGATGCCAACGTTGCTGACAGTTAACTAGCAAAATGTACTAGGCCAAACGTTAATGCCAAATAGTGAAGAGAATAATCCTCGAATCCTATCATGACAGCGGTCCTGAAAAATTTGTACCTCCAAAACGAGGGTGCCATGGTGAAGCACGGAGTTGGAAAAACTCAGAAGAGACGCAAGAATAGAGTTCAATAGAAGAAGCCTATTCGCTGTACGATTCACTCCACAGGAGAGAAGCCTCTCGAGAAGAGGCGAAATGAGCGAGTAAAGTAGTTCAGTACTACCAATGTGTATTCGTGGATCTGGGGAAGCAAAACTTAGGAGCGCGAATACTTGATTACATAACGATAATAATACGCGACTCGCATTGGGATACACTGAACTTTAGGAAGTAAAGCCCTTAGATGAAGCAACAAAGAGGGGTGCTATTTATATATGCAAAGAAGAGAAGCTATTCATTAACCATCAGAAAACTAACACACTACTATTCACCAGGAAAAGAAAAAAACAAGATAAAGGCACCAAAAATTAGAGGCACAAAAGTGTGTCTACAGGAAGAGGTAAAATATCTGGGAATCCACCTGGATAGGAAACTCACGTGGAACAGTCATCTAAACAAAACGAAGGTCGCTAAGGCACTTCGAGCGAAAAAAAAAAACAGCTGCTTTGACGCAGTTGGGGACTATCTCCAAGGCCAAACACTCTGCGTATACAAAGAAAATTGTGATATCTATCAACCTGTATGGAACAGTGGCGGAAGGAGCAATGAGCTCCACTCCAACAGCAGGAATTGAGGCCCTTCCAAACGGCTACACCAATAGATTCACGAGGAAACAGATTATTAGCCTACAAAACGCCTATATGTTCACATCAGGACATCAATTCCTTAACTGAGATGCTGACAATAAAGAATAAAGAAACCTTCAAGAAAAAGTGAAGAATTGCATAGCGTCCCTTATATAAAGAGGCTCAAATATGATATGCGGATGGAACTAAAATGGAAATGGAGATCGTAGTACCCAGGTGACACTTGCACTTGTCTTCCCTAAGGTGGCCTTTATCTATACATACTTAAGACCACGTATATAATAAAGAAAAGAAACACTAAAATAATCATCGATAAAATCCTAACGGATAGCCAAGTGATTCTCAAGGCTATCGTTCGCAATCAAATAAACGCAGCTATACTCTTAGAGGCAAGAGAGACCCTAAATCAAATAGAGGCATAAAATAGTCTCAGGCTGATATGGATCCCCGGCTACGAGCGTCGCCAAGGAAATAAAGAAGCTGATGCCGAAGCCAGGGAGGCGTAGATTCATAAGAAACCTGGATATCATATAGGACATAGTACTGAGAAGGTATAATAAAGACAGGAGCTCGCAGTGGACCTGATCTATGCAGACCATCAAATATCAGTAAATTCCAAATATTGATACGATTTGATGAGATGAAAACAGATTTTTAAAAGAGGACACTTCCGACAACCAATCAATTCCGCTTAGAGAAAAAGGACTGCTAAAAGGGATGTAGATGGACCCAACAATCAAAATTTTGAACGCAGATAATACGAACAAGAGCACATTCGGCGGGGTAAGAATATTATGTAGACAATCCTATTTACACCGATTGAGGCACCGCCGCCATCTGATTTACCACAGACAAAGCGATCGCGGTCTTTTGAGAAGCTATTAAGTAAAGATAGCAGTTCATTGTTACTGACATCTTCATTCAGCCAGATTGCTGTTAGGCAAACATGTCGTCAGAAGCTGGGGAAGAATTGAATCTGATTTCATCTGCTTTGGTCCTCGGACCGTGGACATTTTGGTAGTCGAGTTTTAGTACAATTTTTATGTTACAGAACTTTATGGACTCTCTGATCGAACATTTTAATGAGATTTCCTAGTGAATTCCTCAAATAGAGCGCCTGGAAGCCAAAAGTATTGGTAAAATAATTCATCAATGCCAATACTTGCTGTTACCCCCCTGTGGTGACGGCCATGCCACAACTACTGGCGTAAAAGCACGAGGAGACTGGTAAGGCTGAAGCCTCGTTTTGAAGGTCCAGGCTGAGCTGTTACTGGAGCATTAATTCGATTAATGGTTAGAAGTGTGCTTGAAGAAGGTTCGGCTGCAAAGAGCCGCAACGATAGAAATAAGCATCGTGCCTGACTGATAAGAAGTCTAGAAAAAATGATTATGTTCCAGCTCGTCGAAAAACGATATACGCTCTAAAAATACGCTTCCCAAATATACTTCAAGACAATCATGTCTAGAATATTTTTGTTTTGTACATGTTACAGCAGTCAATAGAAAAAATGTAATCCCTTCATAATTCATTTTTTCACTCGCAAATAAGGCATCCTATGTCTACTTCACCTTAACCATTTTAAGCTCCTAAAGCTTCACTGCTAAAGTTGCTAATCAATTACTTATAACAGTTGTCATTAAGTCCTTACAACTTCACTACCCCCGAAAACAACACACAACACCCCAGAAATACCAGAAAGGTCAAAAACACTTTAACATACATATTCCTTTCTCTCAATCATTAGCATCCAAATTTCCATACCATTTATGTTTGTGTAGTAATTAACATATCGTAATATTCAGTGCGAAATACAGTCTAAATAAATTTCGCAATCGCCCTGTCACGGCATCTCGACAACAAAAAATCGCCAAAGTGCGAAAAGGTAATTTTCAATTTTACCACCTTTTATCAAGAAAGTAAAAATGTTAATTCGACTAATTTGAATAAGTTGCACATTTACAATCGTAAAATCACTACTACACGACTGTAAATGTGCAATATGACGGATAGATGGGTGGTCTGGCACTTTGAAGCTGTATCTTTGCAGGATGAGCGAATGTTTTTGACAGCCATAGATGATGTGACTATTTTCATGAAATTCCCCATTAGCTGTCATTTTATCTATGAATTTATGTCTCTTAATATTTGAGATTGCTGCCAAGCCAAGAAGACCGTTCTCAATCCGTTTGTATTCCGCCTACAGGCATTCAAATCGATTTAATTGATCTCGTAAAGGCTGCTCGTGATGATAATTTTCGACTTAGTAATGCATCGGTTCCTCGAAATGCTCTCGATTTCTATTAATAGCTTCCACAGCCTCGCCTGACAGTAGCGATTTCGATATACAGATATTAGTTCGATAGAAGTATCTTAAGATTCTTTTTCGGATCGCTTGAATATTTTCTCAGAAAACTACTAACAGCTAGCGATAAAATTCACTTTTGATTTATCTGTTGACAATTTCCATTTAATTGAAAACATTTTAAAACCTTCATTGGGACTTGCCGTGCCGTGTCGTGCCGCACCTCGCCTTGTACTCATCCCTTCCCCCGTGAGCGATTCGTGAGTGTTAAAAATAATTATGTTGCCTCTTTTATCTCGAACGCGCAACGCAGCAAGCATTTCTTCATAGTCGCAATCCGCTTTGACGTATCCGAATACGCTGATGCGCTGAAAGTGTTAAATTTATTTGTAAACACTCCAAAGTGCCGAGAATATGTGACTAAACAGCAAATTCACGGTAAAAGATTGCGGATCTTATCAGAGGAATGACCAAGACGACGCTTGCTTGTTTGCTGGGCTGACTATGTGGCCGCGTTGATAACAGGGTATTTTCGCTGGAAGACCTATGAATGATAAGTCAAACTGAGCAATAACTATGCTAATAAGCAATTGGTGTTATTATTATTGACCATTCATTCACTCGCCCCGCCGTTGTCGTAGGTATTGTGTTCGTTTGTGTGTTTATGAAATTTTTCTTCGACTTTTTTTCAAGAAATTGCTGATTAGAATGTAAACATATATCGCGTCAGCGGCACAGATGACCTGAATAAATAGCCGAATGTAGTTTAAAAGGAGTTTTGTGTACGTTAACACATTCTGAAATGAAAATTGTGTGTTGTTCACTTCGGCTAATCTTATAATGCAATTTTAGTTGCTAGAGAGTACTTTGGAGCGTGTATAGGTATGTACATGTATATTTGCAAGTATCAAGCTGTTTTTGAAGCAATCGATAATGTTTGCATTCTTTTCCATGAGTAGTAGGTCGTCCGTTCGATTTTCTTGTGAGCAGTTGTTGGCGATTATCATGTAACCAGTCACGCATGTTGCACACTGATAACATTTACGTTTGAAATGGATGAAAGAAAAAAGATTTCACTTCAGTTGCAATCACCTTCATGATTAATTTGAAGCCCCACATAATGACGTTACTTTTCATGATGGTGGATGCATGCGCGGTGAAGTTGCAATGTTTTTGTGAGCAGATAACTTTTTTAACTTCGAAAACTCAGTCTATTTTATATATTAGGATTTTAAACACATTGAATGTAAAGCTGATTATATGGATACACGCTTCTCATTTAGTTTCGTTTGTCATCATTCGTATCTTTTTGGTTTATACGGACAGAAGTTGACGCAGGAAAAGTAGGCAAAAATTTAATATGAGATATGTTGAGGCGTTCGGACATGAAATGGTGATACGCTTTGTTTGCATCACTAAACGGAAACGTTCCTTTTAGTTTAATCGGTCGTGAACGACCCAAGCTTATTAGTCAGTCCGAATTTTTCAAAATATCAATGAAGAATTTTCTTGCGGGAAATGAGATAGATTAGATAGAGAGATGAGATGGGCAGGTTTGTGAGAGGATAACCCTTTAGGAGTAAATTAGGCCACGCCGCAGAATCTATCTAGAAACAGGAGTCGTTTACAGTATCTGCAGCGGATCGAGAGTTCATAAGCTATTAGAATTGCAGGAATATTCGGTGTTTGAATGTGCGCGAATCTAATTTTTGAAAAATATATTTTAGAGTATTGGGAAAGGTTGTCATATGTTTTTCCAGTTTTGGTCTGATGAGAGCCTTTTATATGGGGAGAGCCAATTCTTTTTCTCGGTCAGCATGTGTATGATTTGAATGGCGTTATTAAGGCTGGTGCAAGAGCCAATCTGTTCTACGTTTAAATTACAATCTGAGCTGATCATATTTCTCTAGTTTTTTATCTTCAGGTAATGGGGATAGAAAGTATGCTTTTGTAGAAGATGAGATGATGAAAATCGAATAAGCATGGCTCAGGGTTTAACATTTTCTGCAATTTGCTCTGAAATTGAGTTTTTGGACAGAGTTAAAAGTAATCTGCAGTGAATTGATTATTGAGAAAGTTAAAAATGATCGACCTATTGCAGTAAACTGCTGGAGGGGTTTAATTCGGTGTGGAAACTGAGAGTATATTTGCTAAAGTCCAAACTTGTGAGAGTGCATTATTAACCTTAAGCAGTCCTTACTAAAACAAAGAGATCTTGAGGCTAGTGCGGATTGGAGGCATAAGGCGATGCTGCTCATTGTTAACCAGCGCGACGAAAAACCATCTCAGTCCGTGGAGGAGAAAAAACGACTAAGATGGACTCGGGCGACAACTGCAAATACTGTGAATTCTTTGCCAACAATGACAAGCTAGTGCTGAAGGACTCTGTCTTGTATAAAAAGGAAGAACAGCTAAAAGCTAGCTGCAAAAAGACAGACGTCCGCTGCGGGTGGAAAACCAGCGACTGGAGGTCAAACAAACCTCCACTTCTAAATCAAGAAGCGTCATGAGGGCTAGCGTTGTGGCTTACCAGCAAATGATCGTAGCACTGAATCGTGGCGTAGCAGCTTCTCGGGTCAATTATCGTTTGAGAAATGGAAGATCATAGTTAGGCCTGCTGAATAGGACGATTAATCGAATATAGAGGCACCTTGAACTGCACATGCACTTTGACCGGGCGGGCAGGTTTAGGGCTGTCATCATCAAATGCAACAATAACACGTTGGGCTTCTGAAAAGCTGTAGTTATACTATGGGAAAAATCTCCTGTAGTTTCACTTTGAATTTCGGCTTAACTTACGATTCTCGTCAATTTTGTAGTCTTATTAACACAGGATTGATTCTATAGCAGAACTGGAAGTCAGTAAAGACACTCACCGGAAAGCTCATGAACGCTTTTGAACGCTTCTGTCCCAGAATATGTCCTAAGTGAAAACATAAGCCACCCTGATAAAACTGGGTTCTGAGACGTCACAGAAGACAAGTCTGTGAACTCTTAGCAAACAAATTAGCCAAAGTAGTTGATTGCAGAGAATGCTGAGACGAATACAAGGATTGATTCTATAGCACTCTATAGTTCTATAAATCAGAAATACGGAACACCAGATGGACCTCCTCGAAGGAGCTGTACGGCAGAATTGAAATCACTTCGGAAACGGCAGGACTAAGGAAACTGCTTGCTAAATACCTTTTCATGCCAAGCTTAGTATGTAAATCAGTTGGAGAATGGACAAGTAGTAGCTCGGAAACATTGAAGATCCTCATAGATGCTCCATGTTCGGCATGTATGGCTGTCTCCACTCTCACACCCATTGGTAAGCAGAAGTCCAACCTCTTTAATGAGAAGAATTAAGCGAAGTTGTGACCAGGCAGAAAATAGTCTGGATCATCGACCCTTTCAAGCCCCACCAAACGACAGGCATGCCCACCATATCCTAGTTTACATAAATTTATAAAGGTTACCTAGAGGCAGAAATTCAAAACTGCAGTAAGAGTAGGTGCTGCAGCTTACTCTACAGGCCGCAATATAGAAGCAACTTTTGACCGTCTTAATAACTGTAGTATATTCCAGGCGGAGGTCTTTGTGATACGAAAAGCCACAGAACTAATATACGTTAAGAGTACCACAGAGGCTAGGATTAACATATGCACAGACAGTCAAGCTATTAACGTCTTACATATATAATACTCGACTATATTCAAGCCCTGCACCGGCTAGGCAAGAACAAGAAGGATCAGAACCTTCTGGGTTTGCGATCATAAAGGTATTGCTGGGAATGGGAAAGTGGATGCGTCAACTAAATCCTCCCCTAGTTGGATGGGCAGACATCTCAATTGTCATCCAAACGGTTAACTCCAATTGTACTCCAATTCGATGAAGGATAACCTGAATCATGTGAGTATCCTAGAATCTCGCAGCTACTAAATGTCTACTTGAACGAAAGAAACTTCGATTTTCAATCAGTGACATCTCGACGAAATGTCAAGAGCCGGGAGTCTCAGAAACAATTCAACATGTCTTATGTCAGTATTCGACGCCGGAGAAACCAAACAGCGCTACATCGGTGAGCCCTGGCTGGTGAACCTCACATACGTGGTGGAGGAGAGACTGAAGGACATCCTTTAGTTCGCAAAAAAGTTTGGGACCTCCGATGATTACTTGGCCTGAACCTTTAAGCCCAAAGTCTTCCTACCAAAAGGCCTATGCGTGACCTTGAGTCAACCAGAAAATCCTTGTCTAAGGAGCAGATCTAATATGAAATTTGTAATTCAATCGCGAAAATTAAATCAAAGTTGCAATAAAAAAATATCATTTCTAGCATAATATTCCAAAGTGTAATTTCTGCGGCATTAGGTAAAAACAAAATATAAGAGTGTTTGTGAATATAAAATCACCGTAATATGATTCCAAAGAAAATTTTTCAATTATACCAGACCGATTCGGTGGCATCGTAAAAACACTGATTTCACATTTAATTCATTTCGCAATATGTATTACCAATTCAATTTGCAATTTCCTCGTTATCATCATGCAAGCATCCTATCGTAAAAAACCTACTCGTTATTCACAACTCAACACTTTTGGCAGTAAATGCGATTAAAAACTCGTAATTTTCATTTGAATATCACAACTGCATTAGCCTCCTCTGGCCCACAAAATCCATTTGTTGGCATCGTAGATCTGTATCAGTATCAAAATGCACACATTGCTCATTATGTGTGAATTCAGTTTTTCTTTCGGTATCAATTAAACGGAGCACTCTACATTGGAAATTTCATAAAAATTAAAACGGTGAAATCGTTCAATTTATTTTTTAAGATCTCGTAATCAGTTTTTTTCCTTATACTCTCCACCATCGTCAATCCACCACTGGCCATTTCCTCTTTCATTCACTGGATTTGTTTTCCTAAGGCCACTTTTTGCATACACGCCGCAAAAAAACTTTCACAAATTGCAACAATAATCATAATCATTCCGAAATGTATCATATGCAAGCGTTATTTTTAAAAAAGCAAATACACTGCATATAATACACCATAGAATTTCGATAATGGATTAGCTGGCTAATCGTGCAGAATTTTCATGTGTGTACTGACGATGGTGCGCATCGGCATCGGGGCTCGCCGTCATATCGTTTTGGATCGACACACGAAAATGAGCAAATGAATAATAATGCGGAGATTGCATGGAACTAATAAAAGATAAAAATATGATGAAAAAACTAGCCAGCGCAGAGAAACAAAAACATGAAACAATTGAAGCTCATTAACTTTCTTTAATCTGCAATTATCAATCATATCCGCGTAAATAAATCGCGAATATCGTTTTAATTTTACTGTGTTTTTGGGCGAAGATAATAGTATGCATTAACGATCTGAATTTCTTTTATCAGTGCACCCGCCGTACTGCACCGCCCCGCATGCATCTAGTTTTTTTTTTCTTCTGTATTCGATTCGACTGGCGGAGAGAATAGAGTGAATAGCGGAAGCGCTACAGTTGCCTGCCTGCGGAGCGGATTAGTCATTTCCATATGCCAACTGAAAAGTAGAAGGAGAGTTTGCAGATTGGTGAAACGGTGCTAAGATACGATTAAAGCAGTTGCAGTGTAACAAAATTGAATGGGAAATTTTTTTATGTCGGTTAGGAGAGTCAAAAGTATTAGCGTGATTTTAGCGGAGTATCGCAGCTGGATTTAATGGGTCAGAAAGTCTAGAAACATTAGGACTTAGTTTTGTAGATAGTTTTATATTGGAGGTTCGGCTTTGAGAATTTCGAGTGGATGAACTCGATGATTATATATCTTCTTGTAAAAAGCTTTCACAGTCGTAAACTGACTATTTTCGAGGAGATTTTTCCGATGTCAAACCAAAACTTTGAAAAAAAATGCGATGAATACCTTAACCTATCTCAAACTTTGTCCAACACGAACCGATTTCTCCTTTGGTTGCAAACGACCATGGACTAATACTCATTAGTCTTCGAAAAAAAGATGCTCAATCCGCCCGCGTTAATTCGCATCGCTTAATTTCAATATAATGGGATTGCCTAAGAGTCGACATTAGCATGATGACTGTGAAAAGACTGAAGAAAAAATGCAAACCAGCTGGTAATTATACATATTCACCAAAGTGATCAACGTCATCGATGAACATGTAACAGCTAGAAATCTCACATTAGTCGCTACTGCTGCATAATCACTTGGACAAAACTCGACCATTCAGGCCAGCCCAAACAGCCAGTTAGTCAGTCAGTCAGTCGATCAACGATGCAAACTAATACACCGGCTTGAACCGACCGGCAGGACAGAATACGACACACTCACATCTGAATCTATTATGAATTCAAATTTATTAGTCACAACAGCAACTTATAAATTTCCCTGAATTAATGAGAGATTTATTGGAAGCAGCACAATCAACATCTATAGAATGGGCTGAGTGTGTGATAATTTTAGATATGGCTAGTTCGTCACCTGTCCACTTGATACATAGTGTTGTCACCAAATTGTATGGATTCTCGTTTTTGAGGTGATTTGATGGCTCAATGTGCTTTAAATTACTGAAGGAGTTGACAGAACTGAGATGCGTGACAAAAAGATAAGTTTCACTGCATAACTTCTTAATTACCGGGATTAATCGAGCAAAATAGCTACGTTTTATTTTACCTTTCAATCGAGAGCTGGCCAGGATGGTAGCATTGATAATAAAAACCGGGACAGGATTTAAAAAAAACAACAATGGGGTCAGTTACATTGCAGAGCCTTTTTTTCCTAGCAGCTGTAAACCGCTTAGTTAAGAACCAAGCAAAAAAAATTAGAATAGGAAGGGAATCCTAAACCACACTCTCAAAACATTCCGCTAAAAAAAATTTCTATACAAAAAACAATACATAAATAGGATAAATGGAGAATAAAGATAGTGAGATAGAGTTAGTCGATGGGAAGTTAGTAAGAATAAAAAATAAAGCATGCAAAGAAGAAGAAGCTCTTTCATATTTAAACATCAATTGAAATATTTGGGGAAAAAAGACAAAAACATGATATACTTAGTGCATCCCAGAGAACAACAGAGTGCTGATATGAGGGATGAATAAGTTTTTATGACTTAAAACCGATAATAAATAGCACATAATTTTATTTACATGGTTCTAATTTGATTCTTCAGCAGCCTTTTGAAAACCGAATGAGATCTAGCATCCTTCAAAGAGTTTGGGAAGTTATTGAAGACATCCATAGCTAATAAGATTTTTATGTTTTCTGTTAGTTCCACCAACATTCAGTCCGAGATTATCTTTAAATTTAGTACGATAGCCGTGATAATCACAGTGTCTTAAAGGATATATCGAAGGTAATATATTTTATTATTGAGTAGCTTATGTATTTTCTTAGCCTTTTCAATAAATATGGTATCTCTTATATTAAACTTTTCAGTTAGTCTGTATAGTATATCACTAGGAGTCATTCTATCAAGTCCATGCATTGCCTTAACTATACTATTAAGTATTCTATGCATTCAATCAATATTCATGTCTGAAGTTCGACTGTAATCTTAGGTAATACATAAGAATTGTAGATCATATAAAACAGTTGATATGAAAGGCATAAAAACGACCACAAGCGATAGAAAATATAAAAGTAACTAACAGAAAATTACCAATTTTAACATTCTACACATTAAGAGAGCTTTTTCTAATTTCTTAACTACCAAAACATTCAACATAGCCTTGAAAAAACCAAAGCCACCTATTGACAATTAAATAGCCACCTCACGGCAAAAAAGGCGTAACTACTCATGAACTACTCGGGAACAAGAGCGCGAGCAGTTGCTAGTAGTAGCCAGAAGTACTTGCAAATACTAATTCATAATAGTGGAACACGGGCATTGCTGTTGTCTTGTCATTAGATCCCGGCCACATTCAAATAAAAGTCCTGGTGGACTGGAAGCCTTGTTCCACAAAAAAATGCTTCACGAAACGTGCAAATCTGGCTCCTTCTCAACATAAATCCTCACCTACATGTTGAAAAATTTTCGGTTGCTGGCAAGGCTGTCAACTCTCCCCTATAAACCATAATTATTTGAAGCACGAAATGCAAAATAAAATACAGGTCTAGTGGCAGGAAGGGTACACATCGGTAGAAACTGATCTTGCATTCAGAAACGAAATCAGGACCAAAAACACTAATCGTATATAATCTAACATAAATAGCTTTCATTGCATAACAATAACAGACTACACACATTACCAGCACTTCGGAGATCTATCTCTATTGCAGGAATTTTATTAAAATTAGAGGTGAGTGTGAGTTGTTTCTGGCAATACAATTTTAAAGATATTATTGAGTTGAGTAACTTCATTGATGGTTCAAGAACTGATACATGAATCAAAAAATCCCCAAATTCTTAAATTGTGTCAAGTAACATTCCTGGTATCTCCTCATCTCTATTTTACACTCAATCTCGAATCTTTCGACTCCTAACACATTTCTTTGGCGAAACATTGCTAAAGAGTGGGCTCTCTAACGGTTTCCTTTTAAAATTGCTCTAAAATCAAAATTACTAACTATTTTTTCAAAAATTCTTGCTATATTACTCAAATTTAACCTTCTAATTAGTTAGGAAACTCAATTAAATTCAAATCGCTGCCTTAATAGGCCAGGCAGTAGTCCATCCTGTCAACCAAAATTTTCACCACATATTCGATCGTTCCTATCTGTTCCTAACTGTATCCAACGAATGGCTCGACCAATATTGGTCTTAAATTTATGAATCGGTGCTAGATTGTCGGAATTATATCGATCCTTAACGGCATCCATTCAAAAACCCAACGGCGTAAAATCGCAGCTCCGCGGCGGCCAATGGACATCGCCAATCCGCTGAAGACAAAAGTCGTCCATCTCATCAATTTCTTGCCGAAAAAATTCAATTATCCTTCTGTAGTACTCTCTAGTTTCGAAGAAAAATGAGCCAATAATGCGACCACTTCAAGAACCACCCTAAACGGACAGTCTTTGAGGATGCATTTGCATTTCCGTAGGATTGCACCCACGGAGGAGCGATATCAAAGTGGGTGATCGATAGGATTCAATTGCACCTTATACGCGAAGGATTTGAGATCATTGTACATGTATCAGATCAAGGAAGAGCCAATGGAAGAGCTGTCAATATCAAAATATCATGATATTTAAAAAGAAGCCGTTAGATAGTCCACGTTGCCCTATTTGTACTTATTTAAATCCGATTTCTACTGAGTAAGGCCAACCCTGTTTTTCTAGAGGAGGAAACTTCTGGAATACAAAAAGAATATTCAGCATATCTTAATTGAAATGCTTTGAAACAGCGGGTAAGTTAAGAAGTGCTAATCAGGTCTTCAGATTTAATGGAAAATTACATAAAATGAAGAAAGAATAACTTAAAGTATTGTCTAATTTTTATCTATATGTCAATTTCGAGGCCTGAGCCCTACCAAAAAGTCCATTGGCAGCGTAACTTAGTCCCAATGGTTGATTTACTAGCATAGCAAACACTATTTTTGTGTGTTTTCACCCTACCACAAAAATATTTTGTAGGAACTTGGGAAGAACTTTTCAATAGCATACTAGGCATATGACTCATGCCCGAATATTATGACAATACGGAAACTACAGCCACATATCTATAAATACCTACATACGATTCATTGAGAAAGCAATTTATCATGATATTGGTATCAAAGAAAATTTGGATATGCTCTCAATTCACGACAAATTCATGGTGCAAATTCTTGTAAGATTGCATTTTCATTTACATTGCATAACTCAATCTATACACTCACTTATCATATTGCGGACAATAATATACATATAGACGTGACTTTAAATTGCCAACATAATTGCAATCTGCAAATAAAATTGCGTAACAAAGCATATCTATCGGGCCAACTAGGGCGAATACAAAGGAGGAGATCTCCTCCTCACCACGTTTTTTGCTTTCCAATCCACAGTCCCCCCTCAGTTGGCTTGCAGATATTACTCACAGTCGCTCTAAATTTTCACGCAACGATTATTGTGCAAAACGCACAAATCAGATTATTTATGTTGTAACGTTATGCTCCCGTTCGTTGAAGTGCAGTTTGTTACGCTGCCGATAGTGCTCCCCGTTGGGCACACAAACAAGAGAAAACCAAACATCTAATTTCTGATAGCCATTTCATATTCGACATTATTCAGATTCAACGATGGTAATTTCCCATTGCCACTTACCTTGATCGAGAGGCATGAATAGATTCGGCCGGATATGTTGTCCAGCCACGATAGAGCTGATTCATCGTCGTCCTCAGCATTTTCGTAGTCATTGCCGGCCGCTGCCGTTACTGCTGCTGCTGCTGCTGACGACGAAAAGCGATAACCAGTGGCGGGTTTTCTCCGCAATTTAATCAAGTTGCTGGCAGCGTTCCCAAAACTGTACTCATCAGTGTTAGCTGCGCTAGAACTGCTGCCCGTTCCACTGCCATTCCCACTGCTGCTGCTACTCCCTTGGCCGATGTTTACGTTAGCACTCGAACCCACAATCACGGTACGTTTATTATCAACATTTTGTCGAACGCCGCCGCCTCCTGTCGATGGGGCCACAATCACAGGTCGATTCTGTTCATCGCCGCGCTGCGGAGCCCGATGAAATCGAGACTCCTTGATCAGAACGTTGTTGCCGCTACCTCGCACAACCCCACCGACATGATCCGAGGACAACGAGTCTGTGGGCAGTTGAAAAATCGACAATTTGCATACTTCCCGCTCGCTCACCACCGTCAGGCATAGCCGACAAATTCTATGGAATTTTTCCGGTACATTACACATATTTCCGAGCAGGGATATTCGTTTGACAGGTTGGGGAACAAACACAAAAGACACCACGATAATTACAATGAAAACAAGAACAACGATACACAAAATATCTTATCGGTATCCCGAGAACGGAACAAAATTCACAATACCCAGTAAAAGTATGCATAAAGGATATTATTGATTCCTTGCGCTGCGGAAAACACAATCTATTGATAAGGAAAGGACGGCACGCTGACGACAAAAATGACGTTTACCGTGACATTTCACCAATGAGAAAAAATGACGATTCTCCGCACATGCAAGACGGAAGGGACACAGGTGCAGGGTAGACTGTGGGAAAATGAGGTTAGACGTCACACGGTAAACACAGGTCGGGCAAAAACAAAAGACAACGGTCTCAACAGATGCACAATGACGACACAATCGGGGGCGCCAGGATCAACTGCACAAGGACGCCAATACATCCAGATGACTTCGACGGGACAAAATGGTGCGATGCGATCCGATGACGCGACAGATGTACATTCAGGATGGCTATGAGTATTTACGTCGTGTCTCGCACGTGTGTTTGTTCGAGAATTTCTTTGGGAGTACTCGATATCTTCCTCGAAGCTAACACAAATGATTTTATCACAACAGGACGAGTAGTTAATACCGAAACGACAGGCACTGATTACAATCTACTCCACCGAATTATTACAATCACGAAAATAAGGACGGAT
Organism: Nemotelus pantherinus; assembly: GCA_963978885.1. Taxonomy (NCBI): domain Eukaryota; kingdom Metazoa; phylum Arthropoda; class Insecta; order Diptera; family Stratiomyidae; genus Nemotelus; species Nemotelus pantherinus. The sequence continues at coordinate 10,549,005 of OZ022266.1, forward strand.
TTACAATGATTGAATGAATCGTGACAGTTATTATCAAATACGACCAGTCTGACGCATACAGCGAGACCATGTGCACAACAAAAACTAGACAATACGAGACGTCACCAACACAATCACAAAACAATCACATCTCATTACATCCTATTCCATTTTCTGTTTGATTACTACCGCTCTGATCAAAGGCTTCCGTTTGTTTTCCGAAATTCATTAAATTCACAGCGCTACGGTCTTAACACAGGATATCTCAAATTTTCATTCCGATTGCCCGAAATTGATAAATTTTCTTTGCATTCTATGAACGTAGTGCGACGACTCCACTCGTCTCCGTCGTAAAACGCGACTGAACGGCAATGCTTCCCCTTCGCTTTGTTTCACTCTCGCTGTTGCCTGATCTGTTATCAAAATGCTCTCCGCTCCCTCCTCGAAAACTATCACTACTCTTCTCCACCCCGGCCCCGATCGACCACGTCTTTTCACTTCACATCAAACGAATCGGTTAATAACTCTACGCTTATCTTCGCATCGTGCTTCTTAAGAAAAGCGTCTTACGTTTCGCTGCTCTGCTCATTTGAATCTGAGTCACAGTAGTACTACTACAAGAACAACAACTGAAGCCAACTAGTAGTGTCAAAATACTGTTGAGTGCTCGTGTTTTTTCTATGGCGGTGTTTTAGAGCCCCCGCTTTTCAGAATCCTCTTTGATCATGCATTCGTTCGATACTATATCAGTTTGCAGAATCGACGCACGCACACCATCAAGCCAGCCGCCCGATACGAAACGAGGTTAATCGACTCGACTGATTCGCTTTGAATATGGATGCGCGACGCGTCCTTTGATATCGTGCTCCTGCCGCGCACTGCGATAGCGTGACGCAACCTTGCACAGTATCTTTCTTTTTTATTCTGTTGAAGGCGAGAGGCCGCGAGCGAAGGAGGAGAGTTACCGTGAACTATTGCAAAAGAATGTGAAATTCGAGTAGTAGATCGCGCGACAATTGCGCAGCACTCAATCCGCACCGGTCGTATGCAGTCTACGTGCATTGAACAAGGACACTCGCCCGAAATTCACTTTCCTCGAAAGCTCCGCACACGGCGAAGCAATGGACTAGCTAGACGTCGTCGACAACGCGATAAGTGCACAAATACAATGCAATGTGTTGCAATTTCAGCCGTCAGACCGATTCTAATTCTTTCCAATTGGAGCCCAGCCGACAGAGGCTACTATATCGCGCCTTGTCGTACGATGCAGCAAATGCAATGTATGTACTACACAATGCACTCTTCTTTCGCCGTCGTCGGAGTTTTTTTTTTGCTTTGTCGCCGTAGCACATCTGGCGCTTACTTTTCTGCTGTCGTTTCTGTTTGAGGTTTGTTTATTCACACGTAGAATTGCAGGGTCGCTGGCGGGTTGCAGTTTTATCTATTCGTTCAGATCCAATATTTTAATTTTCAAGATCTGGAAGAAGGGATTCGCCGTAGTAACCCAATCCGACTTCTTTGGCATTCTAGCGCACCAATCAGGTTTGTCAAACTCTTATCAACAGACGGGTGAATGAAGAGGCTGGTGCTTATCAACGACGAATGAAGAATGCAGTGCTTATCAGCAGGTTTGATAAATAGCTTATAAATTGATAACGACAAAGATTCCCGTTCGATAATGAAAATCACGGGCGGGCATCCCATCACCGACCTCCTCCAAATGAAATTCACATTAAATTTGAGCGGAACGCGATGGCGGCACGTCACGTCAATAGGAAATCGAAAATCATTTTTGTGAATTATGTTCGTCGATCGGAGGGTACTAGCAAGCAGTCACAGGTTGAGTTGAATGGAACAAGACGACAAAGGGGGAGGCGGGAGCGGAAATGGCCGCAGAACAGTAAAGTTCAGTAAATCGTAAAACGCTGGCGTAATCCATATAATCGTAGAGAATCGTGCAATCACAGCAAGCTTAGAGTTATCGAAACAGCAGCAACGACAACAATTCGCACTAGATTACGTCCAATGAGTTTGTAAGTACAGTGAATGATGAAAAAATGTGAATGTTTTTTTTTTATTTAATTTATTTTGGACAGTGGAAAGTTTTAAGCGGGGATTTAAAACGAAAAATAATGCATTACAAGAAGAAATTAGTTGAAAAAACCAGCAACGAAATTACTCTAGTGAATTAGAATCACTAAATATACATATGTACTAATTTCTGAGAAAAGTATTACGAACCAAATGAAATTCTTGCTTGAAACTGGATCTTCTCGATGCTTCGGCAAAGAAAAAGGGACGAGAACTACGGAAACTAGCCGTAAATTGCAAATAAGTAAGTTTTTTTCGATTTGTATAAATTATGTTGTATGAAATAATTGAAAACTAAAATGTATCGTACCTTACATAGTAAAATTAATAATAGCTGTTGGCATCCCATGAAGGATACGATCTGTAGAGTTGTAAAATTTGGTAAACACCAGTTTTTTTGAGCAAGTACATGCGGAGCTCCTAATCAAGATAAGTCAAATGGCAGATTACTCTGTACGCCAGTTAGGTTAGGTTAGGGAGTGTGGCTGAGCTTGCCCAATATTATGAAAGCGTTATATATGCGCCTCCATCTCCTCGCATCACTTTTAAACTATCAGAATGAAGTCGTCCTACGTCCATTTAGATGGCAGTGGCGGCTCGTCAGGGTGGGCCCGGCCCGCCTGGCCCACCCTGACGAGCCGCCACTGAGTTAAAGTAGAGTAGATATTTCTTGTTGGTATCCGCGTATACCTTATAATAGTGTTTTTGAGTCGAGCGGGCCTAGTGGCGGCTCGTCAGGGTGCGCCAGGCGGGCCGGGCCTACCCTGACGAGCCGCCACTGTTAGATGGACTTCATTTTGATGGTTAAAAAGTGAAAATTCCCCGGAGAAAAGTCGAGTTAGCACGCAGATAGTGGAAGAGGTGGAGCTTGGTCGAATGACTCCATTCTTCTAGCTGAAAATGGAGGTGGGAAGCTGGGGTTCGCGTTTTTAAATGAGAAAAATTGCAAATAATTGTTTGTTTACCTCTACTTCCTGCGCCTCCACTTACCCACCCCCACCTAAAAACATTTTAGTAGTATTTTGCAAGCTTATTCCCATCATCTATATTCCTTTTCACTAACCTCTGATCCTATCATCAATACATTTACCTAGACTTTCTCCGTGGGGCTACCTGAAGGAGACACTGTATATCAACGAACCACAGACTTAACAGGATCTGAGAAGCAATACTCGTTTGAAAATTGCGCAATTGACTTAGGCCACACTGCAACAAGTGATGAATAATGCTATGAAAAGATACAGCAAGTGACCTCTAATGGTGCACACATAATTTTTCGTAATTAAATGCAATGGAATATGAAGTAAGCTTTAGTTTGTAATTATTACTTTTTCTGTTTTAATCACTTTCCTAAAAAAATACTACATTTATTCCTGAGTTTTATTCTACGGAAATGGTTTTTTGCTCACCCTGTATTCCCCAGCTTCTAATCCTTCGCAAGAATGTGAATACATGCATACTGTAATACGTCAAAAAAACAGCCCAGTTAATGTTTCTGATTTCTTACATCATTTTCTAAATTTGTTACGCCGCCATAACCAAAACCTTTTCTCACCTTGAAGGTATCATAAATTATTTATATAAAACAAGTTCTTAATCAGTTGTTTGTTATCATTCTTGACGTAAATACAACCACACGCGAGGTTTCTGATGTAAAGAACCGAATCCCCTCCCGGATGGCCATTGCCCAACCTCACACAATATCACTTATCATTTTAGCGCGCACTGTTGCGAAACTCATCTAGTTCGCCCGTATGAAATGGAGCCGTGTGTGTAGTTGTTGTCGTCGTCGTAATTTTTTACAACAGAACCGCCGGAGATTTTCTGGTGAGTCATCTTAGCCAAATGGAATGAAATCAGACGAGACGTCGAGAAACGCTTAGCTTGCTTGACTTCTTTGTTTTTCCTCGTCGCTTACGTCTCCACACCACGCATTCGTCTACCTTTGGGCATTCGCGACTGACTCCCCGATCTCCGAGCTTCTTTCTTCCACTTCTTCTTGGCCTGTCAATGGTAGTTGTTGTTGTTTCGCTTAATTTCTTATCTTTGATCTCTCTTTCGCCTTGCTCTCTGCCGGGCATCCATCTATCCCCACATGTTGCTCAATACTTCGAAGTTGAATTTCTTACGGACTCCGGATCCCGTTCGTCGTTGGCTACCTGCGCCGGGAGATTTACCGCCACTGATAATCAATCAGAACACTGTGCCGCATTAATCACGGACACCTGGTCGTTTCTCGTTTCTGAGCGACGGAATGACACGGCACGATTTCTTTTCTCTCTTTGGGGTAGACGCGTTTCAGCTGGAGCGTGAATTGGTAGACTCTTATCAGAATACGTGTGCTATGTGCTTTATGCATGGATAGGAAATGGTTGGGAGGGTGAGCGTGCTCTAACGCACTTTCTTTGTTTGGCTGCTTTTCTTGGAATCATCGACGATGGCTCACGACGTATGGCAACGCATCGATGGTGTGCGACAAATTATGGGGGTGGCAATGTATGTATGTGTTTCTGATTAAGGAGCAATCAGAATGGATTATACTACAGTGAAGTCGAAAAGTTTGTTGTTGTTATTAAAGATAAGAACTTCAACATAAAGTGATTTTAAAAATAGTAGAGATATATGTATTGGTTTATGAGCGAGCAATTTAAATGTGAAACAGTGCAATGATGTTGACTTTGTGGGAGAGTGAAAAAAACTCAAAATAAACATGCTCCAAATGTCCGAATCTATAAAAAATCTGTATTAAGACTTTAATTTAGTTTCCTTAATTCTAGCATCCAGCTCACTTTGCAGCGACAATACGTCAGCCTTATAACGGTATTTATTTAAAATATTGGCACGTGTCTTTGAATTTTGTTATTTTGCTCGGCTTTATCGCAGATGAACCTTCTTCTTATTTATCGAAATACAGTCGTTATAAATTGATTCATTTTTTCCGATTTGAATTAAATCGAATTTCCTCATTTTTGAATCAACAAGTCTAGCCCTCCATACTTGCTCACTATTCGCAGCGATTTATAGCCGCAACTAATAAGAACAAGACACCCAAATTACAAACGTCACTCCATAATAAAATCACGAATAACGAATCAGACCACCAAAAGCAAATCGCCAAAGCTGTCAAAACTAGATCTTTCATCGCGGTGACAACTCGTCACTTTTCGTAGTGATCTGTAACTTTTAATTACAGTTTCTTTGTAAATAGCCTAAGTATATACGTTTCAGCGTTAAGTAAAACTAACAAAAATGGAACAAACTGAACAGCAGGAACAGCCACCATTATTCGATAATGTCGATATAAACAACGGCGAAGAGGAAAATGACATTTTCGAATCGGCCGTTCAGGTAAATATTTGGTACAGGCAGATTGTGGCGGAGTGTTGGCATTTTTGTCAGTTTGTTGCTAACGAAACGGAAACATGGCAAGTTAAACTATAGGGATTACTATCCCTAGAGGCCTAATTTATGGGTTTTGAGGAGGTTTCGATATGTTTGTTAGAATGAAAAGAAAATGGGCGTTTTCATTGCAACTGATTTTTGATAAGAGAGATCGTCGGTAGACACAGGCGGCCATCCGACACTGTCCGCTCACAATCTGTACCCCATCTGATTTAATTGAAAGGGACCGGCTCTGAATCGGATTGTAACATGATTTCGTTAATTAAATAACGAGAGATTTACTACGGGCGTGAATTTTGTCATAAATAGCTTGACAGTATGCTAAGGGTAGCCTTTGTTCTGAGTTCTACATCCGGAAGATGTATTGATATGCTTGCTAATCAATCTTTCGTTTTCTTTTCTGTTTGTAGGAACCTTTGCAGCCGGTCATGGAAGACATAGCGACTGATGAGACTAACAATAGCGGGCAATATATCGAAATTACGGTTTCGCATCCGCAAAAAGTTGGCGATGGAATTGGATCTTATGTAGCCTACAAGTGAGTTTGAGATTTTATTTGAGAAGCTATGAATCATCTAAGCCGCAATATTTCAGAGTGACAACAAACACTAACAATCCGAAGTATTCGAAAAGACAATTCTCGACAACACGTCGATTTAGCGATTTTCTCGGTTTACATGACATCTTGGTAGGGAAGTACCTTAGGTGCGGGAGGATAATACCGCCTGCGCCGCAAAAGAACATAATCGGTGAGTAAACAAAAAAACAGGAGGCTTTACTTAATCGTAATCGAAGGGTTTCATCGTAACGATATCTGAGGTTATCTTTCCGATAGTCGTGAGTCATAAAAAGCTCAGTCGATAGTCCGATATTGGCAATAACTCATTTTATGATTATATTGGGTTGAAAACTGATAAAAATTGACGGGTTGAAGAGTTTCATGCAAAATTTCGCCGCTTGATTTTTCTGTTGAGTAAACAGATCTTAATCAGCAAATTGTTTGTAAATACGATTTGCGTGAAAATACATTTCAATGCACTCTTGCTTGTATTGGAAGTCTAAACAAAAGCGTTACGAATCTTATCGCATACGCAACTCGGATGACAACGTTAGGGTATCAAATTCGCCGAGTAGTTCGTTATTTTCAAGATGATAAAACCTAGACGGTAATAAAAACTGTGCGCATATAAAATTGTGACATGTGGGACATGTCAATTTCCAGGGCTGCAATTACCTTGTATTAAAATTATTATAATCAATCCTAGCTACTTGGTAAATTAAGAACTTTAGAATTTAATGTATGGGGATGATTGTCACCTCGTCTTCTAATAAAAAACTATTGAATATTTGAATCCATAGTGTGATTCCGGGCGAATATTTTATTCGCCTAAAAACTCACAGAAAATATCAGTTTCGCACATCGTTGTGATGCTACAGCTTTTCTCATGCTATTTGTTCATTTTTAAAGCTGGCAATCGATGCTTTCATTAATTTTTTTCGGAGAACAAGTTGTCAGGTTAAATTCTGAGTGTGTTAATTATTTACTCAGCAATTTAGGAATTTAATAACAATTATCATCACCCAGATGTGAAGAAAGGATATGTGGATAAGACCATTTAATCATTATCTCAGCATGAAGCATTGTTTCCCTTGTAAATTGTATTTGGGCAGCACTTTCAGATCTACTTTTCTCCTTCCTTCCACTTTATCCGTCACTCAATCATATCTCATGTTAACGGTAGCGGAGGTTAGGTATAAAGTAATGAAACACTCGTGCACGATATGAAAAAGTAATTTTTGTTATTTGTCAAGGGGGCGTGTTAACGTCAGTAATACAACTAGTCGAGTTTTGGGCGATGCTTACTTATTACCTTTTAATTGTCTATATTCAAATACTTTGTCATTCCTCCTCAATTCAAGTGTGCAATAAAAAAAAACATTTAATTTAAATTGCTGTACGTCGTCTCTCTGCTCCTTGGTGTTGATATACTCCACGTAGATCCTTTTCTTCTCCGCTAGGTCTTAGATGAAATTGTACTTTACGCCGAATCGCTTCAAGCGCTTGTGTTCCCATGGATATAGTAGACGAATATAAGCTTGGTTGGCCTCGTAAATGACGAACAAGTCGAGCTGCTAGACTCCTAGGTCAATCAGAAGCGTTTTGTACCCGAAGTAATTCCGTTTCTATTTTGGACAATATGACATATTTCGCTTCAGTTGATGAAAAAGGAAGACAATTCTGTTTCAAAGTTGCCCATAGCACAGGATTCCCATGAACTTAAATCGTATATCCTGACGTAGACTTTTGGTCACTTTCGGTCCTGAAGTTCACATCTGAGTGGCAGCTGGCAATAGGTGTTTGGTTTGGCTTGAAAATGAGGCATAAGCCCAGGGTCCCTTTGGTATACCTGAAACTGTTTCGCACCTTCCCACAATTCACCGTGTATGGACTCTGGATCCTACTGAGAACATTTACTGTGGCACAGAGATCAGGCTTCGTTTAGTGGTTGCATAGATTAGACTTTCTACGAGTTCACGGTAGGGCCTTCATTCTTGAATCTTTTCGCTATATTTGATATTTTCAAATTAAAATACTGTAGTAAAAATTGCAGGGAAGGTAACTTTTATGGTGCTCTTTAATCATAAACTACACATTATAAATCCGGAATATTAACGTAATGAATTTTCCAGGGAGTACAAAAGTGAAAATGTCTCAGCCTCCTGCCGAAGTCGGACAAGGTCTCGGCATGGAATGGGTGGAAAATCGTCGTGCATCTTTAGAACGATATCTTAACAGAACCGCTCAACATCCAATTCTTTCGCAAGATACTGACTTCATCAATTTTCTGGAAAGTGATCAGGTATGTGCTTATGATAAAAAGAAAGATATAGTTTTTTTTAAAAAAAATTGTTATTAGTTCTAAAATTTTAAACTTTTAATCTAGCTTGCTGTCACAAAATATTGTATTTATCACATATACTTCTTTCGGCTACTAGCTCTATCCTATTTTTTTTAATTTTTTTCACAAAATATCTATTTTCGAACAGCATTAAGATTATGTAGCTTGTACAATGGCTGTGGTTTTCCAATTGACTGTCAATATATTTGTCCAAAATTCTTCCAGTTCTATTGCAAAACATTTCAAATTATTTTTATTTACGTACAATTCTACATTAAATTTAATCACAGGATTTGCCACGTGCTGTTAATACGGCTGCTCTAAGCGGTGCTGGAGTGATGCGTTTATTCAATAAAGTAGGCGAAACTGTTAATAAAATTACTTATAAAATGGATGAAAATGACCCGGTAATTATCGATAATTATAACAATTTACTTGAATCATATTACTTAAGTTATATTTTGTGTTTAAGTGGTTCGAAGACAAGATTGTCGAAGTGGAAAATTTAGATATGCACATACAGAAACTACATGCAGCTATTAAGGCTCTAGTTAACCACCGTAAAGAATTGGCAGCTCTGACTGGTGGTGTTGCGAAGTCAGCTGCTATGCTGAGCACATGCGAAGAACATACGGGACTATCAAGGGCTTTATCGCAGCTGGCGGATGTTGAAGTAAGTAGAGCAGAGAAAGACACGATTTTTTTTTTTTAATTTCAATCAAACATTACTATTCTAATTAATATTAACAGGAAAAAATCGAGATCTTGCGCTTCGAACAAGCGAATTCGGACTTGTATATTCTGTCCGAAACTTTAAAAGACTACATAGGTCTCTTCGGTGCTATTAAAGATGTTTTTCATGAGCGAGTCAAGGTAAAACTCGTGTCAAGAGATAGATTCTAGCAATGAATTTACACTTTTCCTTATCCACCTAACAGGTATTTCAAAATTGGCAACATGCCCAATTACAACTGACAAAAAGACGCGAAAATAAAGCTAAAATCGAATTGTCGGGCCGAAATGAAAAGCTCGATCAAGCACAAAAGGAAGTTGAAGAGGTATGCGATTGTGAATTTCGAATTTCAAAAGTAATGCTCCTAAATTCTCTACATCAGTGGGAGGCAAAGGTGCAGAGATGTCAGAAGGAGTTCGATGATATCTCGACTGAAATCAAACGCGAAATGGAACGATTCGAGATCAATAGAGCCAAAGACTTCAAAGCCACGATCATTAAATACCTCGAAGATCAGATGGCTCATCAGCAACAGGTAAGATTTTCGGTAATCTTGACATTGCATGCGTATCTACAGAAATAAAAATGGTGGTTTGTATCATGGGAACGGTTTTGGCAATTTGATTGTTGAAACTATAGATTTTCATTGCTCTGTTTATTATCTATTCGCAGCTAATCAAATACTGGGAAGGTTTTGTACCATCGGCCAAAGAGATTGCGTGAGATATAGCTGGCGCTGGCAGTACAGACGATCCTGAAATCTCTATAAATTTTCTAAATTGTGTATATTTATCGACCAATAATGCGTGTATTGAATCGAAATTATCATTAGACCTCCTAGAAAACAAAGATTAGTGACTAAGCTAAGCTTAAAAAAAATGAACTACAACAGCTATGAAAACATCAGAAAAAAAACACACAAAATGAAAATCAACAACAACAATAATAAAAATCATCTCTTATCTTTTACTGTATTCTAATAATTCTATTCACTTGTTCTCGGTTGCTTCGCAGTCAACATTTAAAAAAGTAATGTCGCATAAAAAAACAATTTACAACATGCATTCACCTACATACATATGAAATAAATGAAGAAAAAAAAATATATATTAAACATTTAAAGAATGATTATGATAAATTGTAATGTATTTTTCATGAACGAAGAAAATTTAACGATAATGATGTGAATTTACGAAATGTAACGTAAAAGATAAAATATAAATACGATGAAATATTATGTTTTAAGATATTTGTGATCAACTTTTTTTATTATTACTGTCGTCCTTAGATAAAAACATAGAGAGAAAGAGAGATCTTTAAAATGCAAATTGTTATTTTGCTGCATCATTCCAACAAATTATACTATTCATCTTGAAGATAGAAAGAGAGATAGAAGAGAGAAAGAAAAAAAAAGTTTAAAAATACATATGATGGTATAGTAATACAAATATTATATTTTACCGTGAGAAATGAAAATTATGTATGAAGTTATTGATTTATATAATGATAATAAAAACGGTGGAATAATTGTCATGTTGCTATTACACTTATTATTATTTTTTGAAATACACACAAAATGTATGGAAATCAAATGAAATGTTTCAATAAAGAATTTCTTATTCTTTGAAGTATTTATTCGTTTTAAGGAAAATTGTGGAAATATCTTGCTTGGTTTGATCTGTTGAAAATCGTTTTGTGCTTTTCAGAACGATAAGACGATTTTCGGAAAAGGGTCCTGCGAACTAAGCAGAATTATGTGAGATACCACCCCTCCAAAAATCATCATCCACTCATCGCTGGAGTTCCAGGCAGAAACAGGTTTTCAGGTAGACGGGGTCGCTCACGCATATCAGGTTTCAGATTATTTTCGTTTTGTAAGGATAATATCAGGAGTCTGTGAGCCATTTGTATGTAGTGAAAGAGATATCCAAGCAACTTTGAGCATGCTCTGGTCGCAACATCACTTCAATGAATTAAGCCGCGCAAATTGCGCAGGATGACAAGACAGTTTTTACTCGTGATGAGCCTGTGATGCGCAGGGTTTGTTTTGCAGTTTTCTGCTGAATTTTTCGGTGAATTAGATTGTCTGCAATGCATTTTTATTTCATCCTAGTGTTGAAACATACTAGAGATGAGCCATATACTAGAATAGTTGCATGGAGCAGCTACATTTGAATTGGACTAGGTATATTTGAATTACACAGCCGGTGCCGAGTAGCGATGAGTTTATTATTACGGCTCTGATAGCTTATGGAAGCTTCTGTATATGCAAAATAAGTTCGGATAAAATAAAACATTGACCTAATATGAACAAGATCATTTGAGATTTTCAGCATTTTAGAATAGCAAGAGGATAGAGGCTTCATATTTGCCATGCGAAAGCATTTTTCACGTGTTTGGTATTATGATGTATGAACACGATCGAATAATAGAAAATGTAAAAGCTTCTATATCTGCAACTAAAATTAAGACGTACACATGTGCCTTTTGTAATTTAATTTTTTTTCTGCTTAATTTTTATTTTGCAATAATTAGATTTATTTAATGACGATTTATAAAATAACGATGTACATTAAGTAGAAATATGGGTAAAGTAACGAACCGCTTAACATTTATGTATTGTGAGATCTTCATACAATTATGTAAATCAGTCCTATTAAGTCTACGTACCACCGGCTCCCCTCAAATACTGTATTCCCTATTTTTCTTCTTTAATAAATAAGCTATTTGCAGTCTTTTTTTGATTATATTTTCTTAATATTTTATCCTAATTCGACAGTTTTATGGTTTTGCTTTTTGTAAACATCAACATACACGCCCATACATTTATTTCGGATTGAAAAATGCCGATGTTCTCTCACATATAGATAAATGTACGATAATTTTATATTTCGAATATACTATATAATCACGTTAAAGACCAATAGTTTATTTTAATTAGCCACATTAAATAAATATCTATGCATACCACAAAATATATCGCATAATCGCTTAAATGTAATTAGAAAGATTTTTTTAGCTACACTTGAGACAAGTATACTTCTAAACGAGTACTAGATATACTTAGCATTGAAAATCGAAGTACGACTTAACTGTGAAACATACCGTTTCGAATAAAAACTCACAATCGGAATCACTTTTTGTCTGTTCGCGTACTGCAGCAGCAGCAGATTTTTGCAGCTGGCATTTTTTTCAAAGATTCAAAAAAAAAATCATAAATTCAAAAACGAATTGCTGCGAATCTATTTTAATGTATTACAATAGATTCAGGTACGCGAACAGAACTAATGTTTTGGTTTGTTTGGTTGTGTTAGCAAAAACGTGTTAGCAAAAAGGAGCAACAACGCTGAATACGAAGTCTGTGCTGCAAATCGTAATACCGTTATTTTTTAAATTGGTAATATAGCATTCTTATACGAAGTCTTCTGGCACTTTTTGACTTATTTCAACACATTAAACCTGAATGCCTCATTTGACACGCTTTTTGAGCCTATTTAATATAATATTTCGATGCTTAGTAAACAAATTAGTAATTAGGTACATACTGTATTGACAATCCTTTTTCAGACAGAGCAAATCGATCAGAGACGATTTTCAACTTAATTTCATTGGGCATATGTTTTTTCTGACTCATTTTAATAAGACAAAACAATATAAATTAACATAAAGTTGATCTCAGCAAGAAACGAATGAAACTTCTTCACATTCAAAAGAAATCAACCCCACAACTTAAACCATTAATTTGACATTTCGAATCTGACATTCGAAATCAATGCGAATTCCAGTTAAGTTGGTAACAGTTTAAAATCGGCATTGAAGTACGACATGTCGGTTTTTACACGCATCAACTCAATACAAGATATAAGAAATAATTTTATAGTTGTTCTTAGTATTTACATGAATCAACTCACACTCGCATTTGCAATCAGTTTTGTTAGCGATTCCGAAATTTTATGGAACTTGTAATTTTGACCGAATACAGCAATATATGACTGAAATCGTGGCAATATATTCAAAAAATTTCACTAGTATATTACTTTTGACACAAATGAGGATGTGTGAAAAGAAAACGTCAAACGTTTAATGGTACACGAGTCCTACTCCAACTTCTGAAAATTCGATTTGCCTTGAGTCGTGTAAATGCCGGCTATCGTGTAAATGCTGGCTATATCATAGGTGATTGGTGGCTCGAGAAGAGCTGAAGAAGGGCGTTTCCCGCCCAATTCTGACGTGAACGCGATCGAAGAGGGTGCGAGATGGATTATTACTTGCAGCAAGGCAGTATTTGCAGAATTTCTTCGTTCGATGAAGGTATTTGATTAAATAGTCGTAATTCTATAGAAATTAGCTCATGTAGAAATGTATTTCACCATGATGACATCTAAGCCTGGCTATATGATGGCCAGGGACTAAGCCATTATGGTGCGAAAACTTAGACGTCCATGCAAAAACGAAAATTTTACAACTTACTGGCAATGCAGCAAATGAAAAAAGGTCAGATTTAGTGTTAATATGTTAAAAATTAAGAAACACACGTTTATTTAGTTTTCAGTGTCTCGTTTGTATACCTTTAACAAGCCTTACAGCCATTCAGCCAATGAAAGAAACTGAGTGTTTGTCCAGGGTAGCAAATTCGAGGTGTTCTCTATTCGAAATTTGGTCAGGGTAGCAAATTCGAGGTGTTCTCTATTCGAAATTTGGTCAGACATCGGTATGAACCCAACTATAGGCCTATCCATTTAATGTTTTCGTAAAAACTATTAACAGAATAGTTAAAGATAGATTTTCATACAAAAAACACCAACGATCATTGGTTACATTTCGCGAAATTTCAGAAATGGAGAACAATCTTATAAACTATGGACACCTCTAATTCTTATGATATTTCTTTGCTAGGAAAATGCCTTACCATTTTGAATATCCATTTCGTTACTCATACTACATGATTTTCTAGCAAAAGTCTAATCTTAGAAGAAGAAAATGTTCAGTCAGTCACGGTATATACCTCAAGGTGATGTTCGAAGTCCTCTTTTTAGCTTTCATACAGAAAAACTGCGCTCTGTTGCTAATAAAAAGACCGAAACAATTCAGTACGCAGATTACTTTTTATTCTATGACAAAAACAAGAAGTCTGCTTTGATTTACTTTGAAAGGGTGTAAATATGTTTTCAAATATGTTTTAAATATGCTGCAAAATCCCTCAAACTTCCTCTAAACGCTGCAAAATGCAACCGTCTATACCTTAATAAGAATTCCAATATTACTCAAAAATCACTATAGATGGCAGACAAATAAATTGGAAAAGTTAAGCAAAGTTCCGATGAAAAATCATTATCTGCTCCTACACAGATAAAGGTTTCATTGCGAATAAATAATTAATCATGAATCTTGAGGATATATAGACCAATGAAGAGTGGGGTACTTCCTAACAAAAGCCTGAAATTTTATAAAGGTTATGCAAGCTAAACTCGAAAGTCACATTTCCTTTTATATGAACTTCACAGTGTTTCTATTCAAGAAAACTAACGCATTTAAAGCTAGTTTGCCAGAAATGTACCTAGGCCTTGGTAAGCAAACTACCAGCATAATAATATCTAATAATTTTTTTCGAACATCAAATTCTTTAAAATACCATTGAAAACAACTACCAAATAATCCAAGGCATGTTTGTTTTGAAAATGCCTTATATTTTCTTAATTTCGTTTTTTAATCCTTTATACAAAGTACAGTTTTTCAATCAAATCGGTTTTCATTAGTTCTTGTTTCGTGTTAAATATCTATATATGTATATGCCGAGTAAGCTTAGTAACATTCGAAATGAAAATCGAATGCATATGCCTTTCAATAAGGACAATGAAACGAGAAATCATAAAGAGAGTTCACAATCATTAAATACGTAGTACATATATAGAAATCAATCATTTAAAAACAACCGAATCAAGCATAGCTCCCAGACACTGTACGATATTGTTCTGCATCACTTTGTCGACTTTCTCTTCCAAGTGTCGCTTCGGATCCTGTTTACCGACATTCTTAATAGCTAGCTGTTCGGGTGTCATTTTTTCTTCGTCTTCGAGGGCCTGAAATCAAGACATACAATAAGACATAGACTAGCGTGTCGATGCCGTTGGCACTTACCTTGTTATAATTCTTCGCCAATTCAAGCATATCTGCTACCGTTGTCTCGTTTATTGTACAGTGCTCGTTGTAATCGGCCAATGTCAAACCATCCATCCACGATTTTTTGTGCAGATTCAACAGCATTTTCTGTTCTAATTCATTCTTACGGTAGTTTATGCTAATCGAATAGTAGTGTCGGTTCAATCCGTGAATCAGGGCTTGAACAGACGGTTTCTGTAAATGACCTAAATTCGATGTGGTTTGTCGCGGCTCCTGGCCGAGTACCAACATATTCGGATTGATTAATCGGAAGGCATCGATTACGACCTTGCCTTTGACTGATTGGATTGGATCAACTACGACGGCCACAGCCCTTTCGCTCAGCGCTTCGAACGACTGTTGTGTGTTTATGTCGACGCCTGACAACCAACAACCGAACCCAGGATGCGAGTGATACCATCCCACGACCATTTCTGGTCGTCCTGTTTGTTTCAACATGTCCAACATTTTCGCTTGAAAGACAGGATCCACAGCTTCGACGGAAACACCGGTGCCGGTCTGGGGCATAGCGAACACGTCAATAACCTGTACAGTGTAGTCATCAACGAACTCGCCTAACATCAGACCCATCACTTCCATTGGCACACCAGCGCGACCGTGCTTCAACATTTTCAGGAGCGCAAGAGATGAAATATAAACTTGCTCGGCGGTATCCACAACTGGAGCATCTGTTGGCGGTGGGGCCTGTGGCATAGCACCACCTAATCTTAGTAAGCGATCCATTTCAATTCAATTGTTGAATCCTGGTTCAAATCGCGACCTTATCGGTTTATGATGTGCTTATGACGTCGTTACAATGATTTTGATTGAAAATATCGAAGAATTTCTAACAGAGCTTCACTGAACAAGTCGAATGAATAGGCAAACTACACAAGACTATGCAAATGACAGCTTTGTCGAATTCTATCAAATGTGCAAGTAACAACTAGACTTTTTTCACGGAGGTTGAGTACGTTCAATGGAGTCGATGTCATTCGCACCGGAAACAAACGCTAGTGCTTATTTTTTCTGTGTTTGAATTCGAAGCGGTTATATAATTTATTTGGATTGATGTCTATCGATTTGCGGATTGATAACGTATGAAATTTTTATTATCACTCTTTGGTATTTTAGGAAAGAAATTGAGAAAAGCGAATTAATAGTTATTTATTTAGACAATTTGCTTATAAAAGATACTGTTTTCATTGTTCGGGACCGCGGACTATTTGAATTATTTAGTGCAGTTTTTAATATTAAAAATTATTGCAATTAACTATTAGTTTCTGTAATGTTAGCTTTTGTGGTAAATTAAAAGAAATAAAATACAGCACTAGCTATCGATTTAAACTGCCATTTACGAAAATTTATTTCAGACTATATTACAGCCGAATTAAAATTGTCAAATGATAATAATAAGCTAAAACTGCAGGAAATCTTACTAGCTTTGGACATTTTTATTTCGTTTTGATTAAATGCTATTTATCGTCTTTACCGCAAATATGCTATTCAGTAATACGATGAGAATAATATTAGCTCATAGATATTTTGATGCATATGCATTATTTTCAATGTGTGAAAAGCTTTTTTCTACGACAGTACCAAATAAATAAATTGTTTAGAACAAACCCCGAACTGAAAACAATGTTTAAATATATTTTCAGATAAGTTTCCAATTTATTTATTCATTCTCTTTGCCAGGCTGATGATTTACACTAATAAGTCTCTAAATTTTATGAAGGCAAGATTATTGGTTTTAGTATTAAGAAGGCAGACATGATTGTTTTGAGAAATTGTTTTAGCTGCATGCACATCAGTGAACGAAAAAAAACCTTATGGTACCGTACCTTAGTGTACCGTACCTTAGTGTACTGTACCGTACATTTTTGACGCCCGTACGCAAACACATTCACTACAAAAAGTACACATACCCTACCTCAGTCTATAATGTTTGCGTACATGTACACAACCGATATACCGAACGAAACAGACACGATGCAAAAGTACGCTACGATTGAATACTGTACTGTACAAAGTACACAAACCTTATCCTCTACAATACGGAATGTGTACACCTACACAACCCGTACACAAACGATATACACTAAACGTACCGTACGTTTAGTGTACTTTTGCGGTTCATTTATATGAACTGGGAAAAAGTGACTGATAAAAGTGATAATGCCGTAGCCGAAATGAATTGATTATGCTCTCCTGTGAAGTTCAATATTTTTGACTCAGTGCTTTCACTTTAAAAGTGTTTTTCCTTTTCATGTAAATGAAGCGCAAAAGTACACTAAACGTACGGTACGTTTAGTGTATATCGTTTGTGTACGGGTTGTGTAGGTGTACACATTCCGTATTGTAGAGGATAAGGTTTGTGTACTTTGTACAGTACAGTATTCAATCGTAGCGTACATTTGCATCGTGTCTCTTTCGTTCGGTACATCGGTTGTGTACATGTACACAAACATTATAGACTGAGGTAGGGTATGTGTACTTTTCGCGTACAGTACGCTTAAGGTACGGTATTTTTTCGTTCACTGATGCACATTAACTAGCATTATTAAAACAGTTTAAATTTCATGTTTTCCACGATGTCAGAGAGCGCAGGGCAAAAATTATTTGGGCACAAATATGATTCCACTTTTATTTAATGGTCGTCAGTAATCCTGCTAATTGTATTTGTTGTTTACGTTGCAGATAGGGAAAAAATATTTCAAAAACACACGGGCCCCAAATCGCGGATCGTATAAGATATTTGTTTACTAAATAAGTCCATGAAGGTCGGTTTCCAGATTTGGTGAAACACTTATCGGTGCCTACTTAGTTCAGATGCCACCACAGCTTGTGGGCCGGTCAAGCATCCCTCCTCTCGCTTTGTACGCAGTATTTTCTCAAAATATGTTAAGACTATGCGCCAATTGTCCTCGTTACGCAGCATCGTTTGTATGATCGACTCTGGCGTGAGCTTACTACATAGGCAGAAACCCACCTCTACGTGGCCACGGCTGACCCATGGGTCCAGAAGACTTTTTAGTCTCTCTATCCAGAAACTTTTATTGCTTTCCATTACATTGCTTACAGTACCCGAGAGACTTGCAGGTGCAATTTATATCTAATAACCTGCAAACACTGCCAGGACTTTACAAACATGAAAAAGTGTGCTTACTCTTCAAATGTTGTACTCTTCTTTTCTACAGTGTTGCCTAAAAGGACATTGTTTTTGAAATACCTCCTGATTATTCGACATAGGTCCTTTCAAGCGCTATGGCAACTGAAAGTATGTAAATGTAGGTGATCATTTCCTACATTATTTCGTATAAACTTTCGTTTGGAGGCTATGTGAAATGGCTTAGGGGTGTATTTCACTGTCTTATTTGTGATTGTAGAAGTAGCTGGGTTAGACCATCACACCCTTAGTTATAAATTACTCGTTTTGAGTATACTTTTTACATTTTTGTTTTGAATTGTTAACCCTTCGAGTCCAGACATACCTACAACCCCGCTACAACCCATTTGGGGTCTTGTGAAGTGGACGTAGTAGAGACTCTATTTTCGCAACCAAAATTTTGTGTGAAATGATTCATTCGTCGCCCCCTCTTTGCCCCTTATTTAGCTCAGGTACCAAATCATAGCTAGGCTAACTTAAACTTCGGTGCGTCGTCTCCTGTCTTTACCTAGATTCGAACCAGTTACTTCACACGCCTGGAGCAAGTGCTCTACACACTAGGCTTCACGAGCTTCGTCCCAACACTTTTCTCCAAAAAAATATTCAGGAGAATATAAAATCTGAACCATCATCGTAATGAGACTTCCAACCTGCTCCTATGAGAATCTTTGTGGACAGTTATCCAATGGCTAAAAAGTTTATTCTGAATAGAGAATATTTTAGCATGTTATGCAAAGCTCTGACTTGATTAAGAAAAATTAAATTGATAAGGTGCTAATGATCTATTCACTCTACAATTGGAATGTATGAATAAAGTTGACACATGAATATAATTTAGCAAACTCAAAACAATTTTAAGGGATCATTAAAATGCCAAGAAAAGTATCGTTACATCATCAGCACGACAAATTCTAGCTGACACATACTATATATGTAAATTTTTTAAACAAAAACAACTGATCCGTACTCACCTAGTACGTTCACTCTGGGTCACTATAACGAAATTCGGTATGTAGTGCTTTCGCCTCAGCAATACTAAAACCGCGTCATCTTTTTCATGCCACTTTTACCACAGCCAGAATACTCGTAAAACCTCAGTCGTCGTTTTAGTTCACTGATCTCACCTGGATTGTGTTTACGGGCGATTCAGATCAATCAAGCTTATGCGTGTACGAGCCACTTACTGTGGCTGATCTTAATTTGAATTAGATAACTTTACCTTCCTCTACGCGAAAGATTTCATTGATACTCTGTGCCAGTTCTTTCGATCAAGTCACTTGCTGCGATTGCATATTACCCTCAATTCCCTGCCATTTATGTCAGAAGAGTTTCAAGTCAGAGAGCTCAACGAACTCCACCGCTTTGCGGTCGATTGCGAAAAATTCAATATTTGCAATTTTCGCTCTATAATTGATTCTTCGTAGTAGCTCTATTTCAAGTATTTTCCTAGTGATCTTCTGAAGTTTTTGGCTGACATTTTGCTAACGCATTTCGCCAACAATCGATTTAAGATGTGGTTCATAAATTTGTAAAGGTTGCAGCGTTAGCGCGAATTGTGGTGGGTATTTATTAATGAGCATTTAAAAGGCTGAAGCTATGTAATTAAAATGCATTCGTTGCAATATTTATAAGGAATTATATGATTTAGAAAGTTGGAAGGAATTGGAACCACTTTTCAAATAGATGAATTTCAAAGAAATGACGCCGGTTTTTGTGAAAGATATTATGAGCAAGTTTTCATTTACAGATGCAATAATGTAATGCATGAATAGCGTATTAAATGATTTTTTCCATTATTCAAAAGTCTAACGCCGTACCTACTCTCTTTTCGGAATTCAGACACTACTTTAGTAATTATCGCAATTCATAACGCTATGGATTATTCCGATACCAGTATATGGGCATTGTTTGCAAAATTAAAGAGCACAACCTGCTTCTCATTCTTTGCAGTTGATAAATTATGATCTGACGAAAGAGTGTCTACAGTCATAGTTCTTTTCTTCGGTTCACACTATTCATTTTCATAACTGCATACATACCTACTTGACTGCATACATGAAGTTGTAATTAAGGACACAAACACTACCGTGATGGCTATCATTCTCCATTCTTATTGACTAGAAAACTTCTTTAACTTACCTTTTGTCAGTTTCGAAATAATTAGCTTGATTCTTCTTTATTTGCTGTGCTTTGCAAGATAAATGAAACAATGACTGGAAATAAGCTCACAGTACGATGATGGTGTTACCATATTGATGTGTGTATTCACGTGAAGATGGAGAAGAAATTGAAGGCAAGAAATTGGTAGATAATATAAATGAGCACATTTTTTTGTGTATCGTAGTTATTATAACAAAGGGCATTATATGAGTTTATAGCATTATATAAAGTCTTTACGCCAAAATTTTTCTTAATTTCCTATGCTTTCGGGAAAGTGAATTGCAAAAGTGAACGTTCAGAGTTCCATAAATTGAAGCTCCCATTTCATTTTAGCAGAAGTCACAAGAAAAACTTGATTTATTCGATTCATTGTTAGTAAAATAGTCTCGAGTTCCAGCAGCAATTGGAGTGTCAAGTTGCAGAAGTAAAGCAGCAGCTAGATACTCATGCTGTTGAAGTGAACCAGTAGTTCGACAAGCAAGGGCAAAAACTTGTAGTACTTGAGGAAGAAATGGATCTGCTGAAATCAGATTTGCAGTGCGCGAAATTCGTTGAAAAGGTTCCAACTGAATCAAGTGGCAGCAAAGCACTCAAAGCATTCATTTTTGACAGACAAACTTCTTGGACCAACTACAAAAAAGGCACTTTGAGGCTGTTGCAGAATGCAACCGTTGGAGCGATCCAGATCGTGCGACAACATTAATGGTGTAATTGAGAGGAACCGTGGCGGAAATACTTCAAACCATTCCAGAGTGCAATTGCTCCAGCTATTCAAGTCTGATGAGCACTTTTGATATAAGGTATGGCGAAGATTACCTGAAGGAAGTTCATCTTTCACAGCTCGCAGCACGTGCTCGCAGCAGCCGGCTGGCAATTCTGTTCTTCCCTACATCAGATCCAGTCAGGAAGTACGTGGTGAAGAACTAAGACAAGTACTTCGTTTGGCTAACAAATGGAAGCTGAAGGATTCTTTGGCCTACGCTCTGACCTACGAATCGGTGGAATGGGTGTCTCGTAGTAACGTTAAAGTTCATGAAGTGAACGTGCGTGTAAGTGCATGTGCCAAAAAGGCGATATTGTCAGAAATTCAGCGACAGACGAAAGCTCCACAATTTCGGAACTGTGGAGAAAAGGACATTTCTTTCCGAAGGAAATGAAAGAGGAGATTTTACAAGGACTGTGCAGCAAGAGGCAACAAGAGAACAAGGCTGGTTCTGCGAACGTTCGGATTAGGTGGGAAACCATTAAGAACCAACCCCATGAGTCAGAGGTTGGCACGTCCCCAGAATCATCATCACAGTTTCCAGACTCTATCGGTACAAGAACAACTTGAGTTGAATTCTATCTTGCGTACAGATTTAGTAAAAACCTGGGGACTTAGTAACGTTGGGCGATCTGTACTTTGGACGACTACAGGCGAATCTATACCAATTAACAACAAATCACTTGCCAGGTACAACTTGACGATTTAATTTTGCAGCATTAATTCCTGGTGACAGAAAAAACCGATGAGCATATACAGGGGATGAACTTCCTAGTCCTTCACAGTTTCAGGAGGGATTTATAAGGAAGGTGATCCATAGCGTGGAAACACCGTTCGAAAGCAACAAGAAGTGAAACGATCAGCAGAAATTTTTGTCTGCGAAAACTCAAAAGTACATCACATGGACCAGATTTGGTAGTGAGCCTGAAGACCACCAATTCTTTATCATTGAGTCAATCCATACTGCAATACTCAACAAGCTTACAGTGGCAAGGAACCTAGTCATATCTCGGAGGAAAATTATGTCTTTGTAAGGATGCTGAGTTTAACGGAACTGGAGAGAAAAGCTAAGGAAGGAGAAGAAACCTCCAGTTTCTTCAAAAACTTCCTTGGATACTGCAGACATTCAATCTGAACATATAAATATACTTAACAGCAAGATAGACGACATAGTGAAGACCATGCTCAGCACTCAGATTCCGGTGGACAGAGCACCTAGCTCGAATGAGCGAAGTGGATCCAGCTCGGAAAATCCTGTGCGGCAGGCGACAGCGTGGGAGACCTTGCCTGCGCTGGAGTGATGGCGCTGCCCAGGACACTCGGAATTTAGGGGTGCCCAATTAGATGACATCGGCTCGCGATTTGGGAGCGATGGAAAAAACTGTCAACGGAGTCCAGGATGGTGATGATACTAGCAAGTTGAATTTGAGAAATGTGACCGAGAAAAGACAGCCTTTTCTGTGATAACCGAACTCCAGGAAATTTCTTGTGATGTCATTGGAACCCTTTAATGCTCCTGCTAGCTTTAAACATATCATGAAGTGTGCACTGCCTGGATTAAGCTGCATGACATGTTTGGTGTATTTACACGACAAAATTGTTATTGGCAAAACATTCAAAGAACATTTAATGAACCTGGGGCACGTATCCGAAAGGTTACGAGTGTCTAACATGAAGCTTAGTCTGAAAAAGCGCAAACTTTCCTGCAGTGAAGTGAATTAAATTGTTCATGTTATTTCGGCTATAAAAAATGTCCCAGCAATCTATAAACCTAGAATTTTTGTCAAAATATTTGGTTGTTTATTATGTTCTAGTAAAGTAAGATAAGATTGTTTTCCATTGCTCTTAAGCTATTTACTGTTCGGATATTTGATTGAATGGAAAATGAAATACCAATATATCCTTCGCTCCGAAAAATTTAACTAGTTTAGAGCTCTGTTCTTTTCAGTGTCAGCCCTTGGCTTCCTTGCACTCGTCAGATGCTGGTAAGGGAATTCCCTATTGTTTCATCAAACGCTTTTTATGAGAAATAAAAAATAATAATAGTGGGGATAAAATTGTCACTGCATAATGCCATGAATCGTTAGCATGTTTAGCGACTGCCGCGAAGAGATAGCTGGCTAAAAATGCTGCGTTGTCTCATCGAGCCAGTTGGGCGGACCAGCTCCAGAATCGCAAGATGAAGCATTAGGGCTTGATTTAAACAATGCAGTCATTTGATGCTGAATGTTGTTTACTGATTGCATCAGTTGACTATTTAATTGATTACAAATTGCGGGACTTAGTATATTTTACACTATTTTCTACATGATCGTCAAACTTCTCCTGAATCGGTGCAATAGTCACTAGAAGCAGCTGTTTGCAGTTGTCAAGAAACAAAGAAAGTGTTAGTTGTCCACGTATATGGAAAATGAAGAATGAAAGGAGATGAGAAATAAATGTGGGGATTGTGTATGGAGCAGCAACTTTAAACAGCGAGATTTCCCATGTAGCCGTTATTTTAAATTACAAGTGGGTTCATATGGGTTTTTTGTTTTGAGGAAAGTTCATGCACTGAAAATATTTTATTGGTTGGGTAGTGCTAAAATTTTTCCCCAAAAATGTTTACATTCTTAAAATGCAAATCTATGTACCACACAAAAAAAAATAGTGTTAAAAGTAACGCATTGACATTTCTTGTGGGGTCAGCCAAATATTGCTCGGCTTTTTAAGGTTTTTATGCAAGAGTGCGATCAATACCACTTTTATGATGAGCTATATAAATGGAATATTTAAAAAGGCTAGTTTCTAATTTCCAAATCTTTTTTCGGTACCATCCTATTATTGTACTCTTCAAAGTCCACGTTGGGCGCTAAAAAGATATTAATTGAATTTACTGTTAAAAAGAAAGCTAGTGAACTCTTTCTTTAAAATAGCTTTATCAAATTAAAATTAATTATTTCGTTGACCGTTTCAACAGTTTTGGCAAAAAGTTTCCTGGCATATTCAGCAAAAAATATGGATTGAATATCTGAAGCAATAAATACTGCACTCTTAATACAAAAGACGACTGAAGTTGTAGAGAAGTATATTCACAAGAAAATCAGTCAGAAAATCTTTCATTGGCCTGTAATCTTAAATTTTAATATAAATGACAAACTTTGCTCTCACTGTTTCAGTGTTATCGTTCAATAAACTGCCATAATACAAAGATCATGATAAATGTTACATATTTAAGAAGCTTTTATTTACTGTTCATGTCCTGTAGAAGTTGTCCCATAAATGAAATGCACAATTGAAACAAACACCATGCAAAAATGCATATTTACTTTTATAAGAACATCAAAAACAGATTGTAATTTGTATTCATTGCAAAACCCCTCTCCATAATCAACCATACGCAACATCTATGTAGATGCACTTTGACCACAAGATGCACGAGCACGAAATCAACCTAGTTTTTTGTGAGCCAAGAAGACTGCTAAATAGAAGTTATTATTTTCATTTAGTAAAACAGCTGGATTATTGTGTTTTCTTGCGGAAAACGAAAAACTGCAATGAAAAAAATATGAAACCATCACTGGCTGTTGTAATGATAGTCGGATATACGTACGACGATGTTTCACGACCGATACTTAGTACCAGGTACATTGTGGGGAATGGTAAACGTCGTCGTGGTCGTATCTTAAGACGCTGGCGGCTCAGGTGAGTCGAAAGCAAATAATGCAGTAGATGCTCAGTTTGTCGACTGAAGCCGAGACGCTAGACATCTGGATACGGTAGATAAGATGGATTTTTGATCGCAACTAAATTTCCTCGCGTTCGTGTGATAATTGGAGCGATCGTGCATTGAACGGGGACTGTAAATTAGAAAATCTTAGCATAACCGTATTTATTATAGTTTGATCGAATCGTGTGTTTTTGTAATCGCATTTAAATATTTGCACTTTTGTTAATCAATTCAGTGTTTCGAAATAGTGTTTGTTACTTCAAGGAGTTTGTGAATTTCGGAATCGGGTTTCCTTGTTTAAGTGTTTCAACCATTATAAACGGATATTATCTAGTTGGTTAGTATATTTCTAGATTTTGTTTATTAATTTATATACTCTTGAAGCTTTTGACTACATGATAAAATAGATATTGTTAGTGGTATTTAAGTTACTATTGATTATTTTCGAGCAGTTGATTTGTGTTATGCGAAGACCTTGTGGAGTTATTTTTAAACGGTCATTTCCATGGTTTATCTTGTATCAACCTTCAAAAAAACTGCTCGTGAGCAAAAAAAAACTAACCGGACTTACGCTGCAATTTCGTTGAAACCACTTGTGAGAATAAGATGCAAAATTATATAAAATATAAGCGTTCCACTCCATTGCACGTTTCTTTGTTTACTGTGGACTTCATCGACACTACGGCCAATGACTCGTTTTGAGATTGCAGCCAATTAAAGATTTTTAATGAAATAATTGCAAATTTTTTCGGTTTCGCTTGATGATTGGGGTCGAAAACGATTGAATCATGTAACTACTCATATATATGAATAAACCATTCAACTAATTTGCTCAACTCATCGTTTTGCAGGTAATGTAAAAAGCGGAAATTAGCTGCTGTGGCGCTTTTAAACTATAAACAAGCTGAAGTTGATAGTTTGATGTTGTTTCCCAAAAGTGTATTTGCGAGGGATGAAAATAAACAAATTGAATAAACGATATGCATTTCACAGCGGATTTTCCAAATCAAATACTCTTTGGCATAATCATCTGGCTGCCGATAATGTTTTTTTTTCTGTAACAAAATCTTAATAGATGCTTTGTTCGAATGTTGCCTGTAGCTACTATATAATCGCAATGTACATTTATTATTTTCTAGCCCGTAATGTCTGTAATAGCTTCTTAAGTGAATTGCCAGTGAAATCTTATAGTCACTTAGATGATGTATTTGCAAAATCACTTTTCATAATTGTTGATGCTGACGGTCGGTCTAGAAAAAATATTTTTTTTAGCTCAGATATACTTAATCTTGCGTATAATATTATCTTTGCGTGTTGAAACTCCACGACGGGGAAATTATTCATTGTTTTATTGAAAGTAGCAGAAATTGGAAAATCGAGTGGCACGTAGTGAGAAGATAGTGTCATATTAATTTTTATTTAGTATTTACTTTGATTCAATAGGGACTTCTAAATGATTTTAAGGATTGATAACATTTCACAGTACTAGTAGTACTTTGAAGTGCGAAACAAAATGATCACAAATACTTTTGCGAATGTTTTCAAACTAGGACGACAGTCTGGCAACCTGCACATACAAGTAGTTAATTTATGTGATCGGATGCTTTTTCGACATGCTCATTAGTTCACTGAGCTATATAATTGTGTCTGACACATGCATTGCATATAATTATTGTCCAAATAAATGGTTTGGTTTCAAAATTTTATTTTCAACTGAAACAATTACAGTATGCTCACTACATTCTTTTTTGGGTTCGGAGTTGTAGTTTGTAGAGACTTCATTTACAGTCAAAATGTACGAGTGTTGGGTGATAATCCTCATGACACATCTTACCCCTGCTTCGACTAAGATACCTGTTAATAGCTAATCTTACCTGGTCATTAGACTCAGATACCTGCTCAGTTGGATTACAAGTATCCTACATCGGTCTCTCAAATAGTCTAGCCTGAATTAAATAAGAGGCAAACTAAGTCGGAGAACTAATCTTCATATTCGTAACAGCTGAACTAATCATGAAATGATGTCTCGACTTGCTGTACTCGAAAAAGACCCAAACTGGGTGGGAGTGCGATAAATTTGGGTTTCTGGGAGAAGTACTGCTTACGCGCTGACAACCAGGTCTGGCAGCGCTGTAATTTGTTTTCAGCTGCGATTTATGTTCTGAGATGCAAGGACACTGCTTCTTTGTTTAGTTTTTCATCGGAAAATAGTGAGAAGGAATACTTGACTTTGATGAAAGTGTTCGTCAGGACCAGGCAACACCTAATTAACTTCATCTGACTCGAAAACTGAATTGAAAATTTCAAGCTGTGCTTTATTATGCTGAATAAAAAATTGAAGCAGATTCGGAATAAAAAAATAAAATTACATACATTATTTACTAAATAACTAGTAAACAAAAAAATATTTGCGTGTAATATTGTGTAAAGCCAGAAATATTCTGAGCTTCTTTTATATCCAAAATATCCGCTTTGCTTCCATGATTGTGTGTAGGTTTTAAACATTCGGCAAGTCCTTTGAAATCAATGAAGAGAGCAAGATATGTTAGAACCGGAGAAATGTCTACTAATTGCTATCGTTCAAAATTGAAAGTTGACAAACTGCGATATTAATAAAATAGTGTAAATAGCATCTGGTGCATAAGTATATTGGAAGACAATTTTTTGGAATTTAACAGCTTGAAAGAATTATATCTTCTAACAGTTACATTTTAAGAGTTTATCCCCAACAGAAACTAAGGTTCTAAATGAAAAAAAAGTGCCTTACCAAAAAGATGGTGACCGTTGTTTTGTGCTCTATCCGAGACTGCAAAGTAAATGCTGAAAAATTGTTGAGCTATCATCTCAGTATTTTTCAGGTGTCCTGGTGCACTACTTTACTTCACCGAAGACAAGATCTGCCTTTGTACTTTATACCATTGGGTACATCAAACTTTTTAAGTCGAGGTTTCTTCCCTCCTACAAGCTAAATATCTGGCTCATCTCAACCTGTTGAAGCTGATTCAGTGGTATAGACAACGGAATTTTTCATCCACCATTGAAATATCCTTTTCTCAAATGCGGATAAGAGCTCACAATTTTTTTTTCTTCCCAATTTTCTGAAAACAATTCATGTTCAGGTTAGAAGGAATTTGTAGAGACATGAGCGGAATAACTTTGATAGAGTGAAAAAAGCCTTTGTTGGCCCACTGTAGCTTTATATTGTTCTCGGCTGTGGTCTATAACTCTAAATAGGTGAATATTTCAACCTCTTTGAAGATGTATTCACCTATCTTTTTGAGTCGAGTGATTTGGATGACATTTTATTTTTTTTACCTTTGCTCTCAACTTGGGGTTCATGTAAATTTGTCGGCTTTAGGTGCCGGTACTGACACCAAATATTGCCTTTTTCTTCAACTATGCGCAGTCCTATTTTTCACCACCAGTTTCACCAATTTTTCGTATTGGGACATGATGTAAACTTCATTAGCATAAGCCAATAATTGAGTAGACTTTAGGAGGACACAAACATTCATGCTCATCTTGGTATCCTGAATAGCTTTTCTTGGCGCCAGGTTGAAGAAAACGCAAGAAAGTGCGTCTCCTTTTCGCAGAGCATTGATTATATTGAATGGTCTCGATAAAGGTCCAACTACCTTAATTTTAATCAGTCTAATTAGTTTGATTGGTATATTGTGTGAAGTTTTACCTCGATCATGCTCCTATAGGTGACAAGTGAAGTCGATGAAAATATGAATTTGCCTCAGGTAATATTCGAAGAGATTTTCCAATGACTAACCCAGAGAGAAAATCTTGCTGATTTCTTGCTGAATGACGCCTCACTGATATGAACTTATAATTTTTGAGCCAATGTTACAGTGGTGAATACCTTATAGATATTATCCAGTAACGTGAGACCCTTATAATAACTCAGTTCTGCCTTCTTTCTTGTATATAGGACAGACAAAATAGCAAGAAGAGCAAATGCTACATTGTTTCGGATTTCTTCTAGTTTAGTTTTAATGCAAAACAAAATATCTTTAAGTAGTGTTTCGGATTTTTATTGTCTTTTTTCGAATAATACTGCCAATATTTATTACCAATAATATTTTCAAAATAAGCAGAAAATGCTGTACTCTGTTTTAATTGCAAAAATAGCGTAAACTCAACCCTCTTGGGCAAATTAATTACTTTTTTTTTTACTATAATCTCATCATCCTCAGCACCATCGATAGCTGAATACAACTGGAGACTGATTTTATTCAGACTTAATATATCTGATATCAATATCAGTACTAGTTTGCTACCGGTTGCCATTCACATGTTTGTGCTTTTAACTGCATAAAATCATGTTTTCCTTGAGTTATTCATCAAGGTCAAATCTCAGGCGTACTTTCAAAAAATTATTGATGTCGGATAAAATTTGGATGTTCCGCAATTGATGTAGAAGATATTTTGATGCTAAAACTATCAAAAACTAGTAATTTGCAGTTATACTGTTCCATATTTCAGATTTTTATGAATGAACTTACCCGTTATACATTTTATGACTCGCATATCAGATTTATTGAGCCACCTCAGTACGTAACCTGGAGATTATTTTCCTAGTTTTTTTTCCAATATGCGGCATGAATTACTCACAATTTTAAACGCTCCAGATTTCTTGCTTTTTTTTAAAAAGTATTCTTTTTTCTCTATCAAACCAACATGTAAAAGATTAAAATCAAATAGGAGGTGACCATCCCTCATCATTTCCGAGAACATTTATCATTCTGTCAATAATAATTAAATTTTTGTAGATTCAACATCCAAAAAAATCATTCGAATCGAAAATACTCTTCGAAGAGATATTGTGTAATCCAATTGAATTCAACACACTTTTAAGTTGCATTAATATTTTCAGTCTACTTACCCGTGCCTGCTTTTCTTCAATCTAGTGCTGAGCAAAGCAACTGTTGAAAAAACTGGTGCACAAAATGGAATACATTAAGTAGTTGTTCATCAGGAATTTCGAGTTTCTACGTGTGTAGTGTACTCGAATATAGAGCTAAACAATTGACGATTTTTTTTAAAAAAAGAAAACGCGAAAAATAAAAAATAACGACATCAGATTTACATGAAGATAGTTTTTTCTTTAATTGTACTCGTATACGTCAACAACTTTGCCAACTGACGTGCTGTTGTGATGACGGCCTTTGTACTTTTATCCCGTTCGTTGGACTTTATTCAAATGGTGAAAAGTTTGAAAAAAAAAGTACTGTAAGTTAACTATTGTCATGGCTCATGAACTCTTTCTTTAGTTTCTGAGTTTTCTCTTTTCGAATTTCTTTAGAGCTCTGAACTAATGCGAATTTTGTACGGATTTTAAATGTTTGAAATTATCATAGTTGTCCAGGTAGGTGAGTACTTTCGTTCCATGCATCATCCATTTGAGATGAAATATATGTGAAATACTGATCAAGTGTGGCTTTGAATGGCTATTGTTTAGATTTTGCATAATTTGTTCCAGCAACAAGCTACCGAACTATTAATTGCACAGATTGCATAGAAAATGGATTTTATGGATTTACGTTAGATGATTCTGTTGTTATTGTTAATGTTTCAAAATCAAATATCATGTACGGTTAACTGTTTTTTTTTTTGATTTAGTGAGTTTAGCTCGAAATAATAGTAAAGAATGATGCAACATTAAAACGGCGTTATTTCATGTAAAATATTGGAAATGATCGAGGGTTTGTTGAGCACAAGCATTGCAATTTATGTTGTGCGATTCGTTGAATGTGCAGGTTGAATAGCATCAATCAAACTGAATTAGTTAATTAATTAATGAGAGAATCTAATCAAAATGCTAATTCATTTTAGATTTGCTAGCGATGAGAATTTTTGGTATTTAAAAAGCCAAATAGGGAGGCAAATATTTGTAACTGGATTTTAAAGGCTAGGTAGTAAAAAGCTGATTGGTGATGGACGTATTCTTTAATTCAAAAGATACTTTAAGATGCATGATTATGCTTCAATCATTTGACTTGTTAAGTCTCGTCAAGCACTCCGGTGTCAATGGCGTTCTTTTGAATTGCATTAATTTCTCCTCTTCTTTCAGTTCTCAACATTTAGCTCACCTTTTAAATTTTAGGACTAATCGTATCTAGGTGGTTGCTTTTGATTCCTTATGTGAAAAAGACAGCTTGTCACCATTCTCTCTCTACCTCTCTCTCTTTCCGTGAACTGAACCACCAAAATATCTTCGGTAGCTTCTGGGCCGAACACTAAAACTGTTTTTAGCTTTTAAAGTTCAAAGAAGTAGCATTTATTATTTATTTAACCCCGCATACGACAAAAAAGAGGGATCATTTCCTGATTACCTGGTTTTATTTCACTTTATCGCTTCGAAATTCATTCCTTACTAAAGAATTAGGTACTTTCTAACTTATCCAGAAGGAGTTTTTTTTATGAAGAACAGTCATTTTTTTAAAGCAAGATACCAAACCTAGTATCTAATTTACATTGTGATACCAGCACTAAATGACCAATGGATTCGTAAAAAGATAAGGTTTAAAATTAGGAGCAATAAAGGCAGTTAGAAAAATCAGCAATGGTATCAAAACGCTTATCCAAAGAAAGATCCAAGAAGCATTTCCACTCCTAAAATAATTTTGTGCTAGCCAAAAAATATGAGTGAAAAATACTGTTGCGATGCAGCAAACTGGCAAGAAAATAGCTAAAACGAATGTTAGGTAAGGTATAGCCTGTTTTGGAAAAAAAAAATTTTTAGTTTTACCTCACATACATCATGTTGTCTGCTAAATTTACACCTTTTTACTTTGATCAACTCGATTCCTGGGGGAAAATCTATATTATGATATGCTGAATCAGTGGTCATCATGGCAAGGACAATTGCATCCTCAACCGACTCGCTAATCGCAGAGTTGGTTGCATCTTGTATAAAGTGATGGTTGGGCTGTGCTGGAATGCATGTAGTATGGGATATGGCCCATTCCATGCACAATTTGTTTATAATCAAATAATTATAATCCATCTGAAAGTCGAAACAAAACTAAATAGGTCGCGAGTTTGACAGCCGGAACAACTAGTAAACAAGATGCTGATGACAGTCATCAAATCACCACAGTAAAATCAGTTCACAATAGAGCTAAAAAAGTAATTTGTCCGCTGATGGATGAGACTGTACAAATGGAATTGGGGATGCCCTAATGACGTAGCAAAACGAATGATACGGAAGAATTTGGGGAAAAGAACCGCTTTTGCGGTTCATGGAGAAAATTTTTTCGAGAAATAGAACAAAGGGGCACTTTTTGTCTGACCGTGGTGGAAACGTGAAGTAAGTTTTTTTGAAAGAACAAAAGGGGAATTGAAAAGTTGAATTTCGATTAAAAATCGTTAAAGTAAAAGAAATTTGTCAGTATATCAGTGACTGATTGTGAATTAGCAGTATTCGTAAAGATTCGAATACTCTATCCGGGCATTTAAGGCAGAAAATTTACAACAATCCATAGTTGAGTGGAAATCCGTTGTTGAAGTTGGTCATTGGAATCCGAGAAAAAGGGAACATTTTTACAAAGGGAAGGAAAAACCCACGGTGTAATCCAAAGTATACGGCCGAAAATCGACGGCAGAATCGCTGCAGAAATACTTGATTGATTGAGGAAAAGATGACGAAGGAGAACGATTACTGGATGGTCGAGCTAAGTAAATAATTGGAACCAAGGTCAGAATTTGTTTTTCTCATTTATTTAAGCATCTTATGCTTGCAGTAATTACCGAAATTACTTTTCGTAAGAAAAAGGAAAAAAAAAAATGAACTCATCAAAAATACTATAATAGTAAATTTCAAAAGCAATCAATAGATTAGTATTTAATAAGAAAGAAAAATCATACATATAATTCTTATAAATGCAATTATTCGAATTCTTGAATTATTATAGTTTATTGAATAATTTGTTTTAAGTTGAAATTTTCTTTTGCTTTGGTGTGGGTGCTAAATGTGTTTAAGTTACTTCCATATATTTTATATATTTGAATTTTTCGTTATATAATATTTAATCCTCCTACTTGATATGTGCATGTAAAGATCGGTGTGAACCGATTCCGATCGGAATGGGGTGGAATTGATACTCACCCACAGTAGTTACTATTCTTCTTTCTGTGTGAATTTGCATTTATTTTTACCAATTTTGTTAGTTGATATAATGCTAAGACGTACAATAAAGATTGTAATAAGGATGAACTAGATTTGACTTATTGACAAATGATGTCCCTCACATGGAATTTTCATTATCCTTCTCCATAGACTGTGTGTGTTTGTTGTTTCGTGTGCGTGCCATAGCACGAAGGAATCGTGGTCCCCAAATGCCCACGACCAGACTGAGCTAGTCGGCGGGATGAAGGCACGCAGGGTGAAGTTAACCACGAGTTCTTAAATACAATTATATGCTGCACTGACGACTGCTCGACGGAGTATAGTCGGTCGCAACAAATGGCGCCCAAGCATTTTGGCTTTATGGTATCTTATTTTGCAGTTTTGCTTTCGGCTGAGGTGGCAAATGTTCAACCGGAGCATTATGTTGCCTCAGCCATATTTTTTTTTTTTCTCTCTGTATTCTGTCTTTCCTTGGCCGTAGTTGGCATTAGTATCAATAAAGCTCTAATGTATCATTTCCATCGGATCGAGCGGTCGTCAATGCAGCATTGGCGCCCGGCTCGTGCTACTGTTCTTGTTTTATGTGTTTTATTCAATATCCAGGCTCTTGCGTTTGTGGGATTATTCCAGGGTATTCAGCGATAGTATCCTCTATTAGTTAGAGTGGTTCTCGTGAAAGAGATCAATTGAATTTGTCGTAGCAAGGGGAAAATACCTGCTGGGATGTTCATTGATCTAGTCTCGATCCTAGTCCACATATATGGTGTTGTTCATTTATAAGAACTAATTCGAACAGGACTCGAGCACATGAGAAGATGAACATCTCGAGACAACCGCAAGAGTTCTGTAGTTTTCCGTAGATCCTACTCCCATTTTATCATTTTATGTTTAAATTTTTCATTCCAATTCCCTTCCTGCATAAATTTCCATCCCAAGGATTCCATGTGGGGGATCATTATTTGTTTTGTAATGAACTTGCTGAGTCTTTGCATTTGCCATTATAGTATATAGTTATTACAAACATTTGCTTTTATATCGAATTTTATTTAACAAACTTATTAATTTCGGAAATTACAACGAAAAAAATATTATTATGAGCTCGAATATGAGAAGACGATCCAGTAGTTGGGATCCCAGCTATACTCCGTTCCATCGTCAACTAGAAAGGTTGAGTTTGTCGCCGGAAAAAGCAAGAGCAACGCAAAGCGCTCTTACACGGTCCTCACCAGAGTCGCATGTGAGAAAACAACTACCACCACTCACTCGCATTAATAAAGAGGCTGCACCTAGAAGTGAGGCGCACATTCCCGGGTCAGAAAGTACGCACGCAGGCAACGAACATCCTAGGGTTGCGTTCAGCCAACATCCTGAGACATCTCGTAGATCGGTATTGAGGTTACCGTTATCAAAATGGGGCATCAGTTTTGACGGATCATCATCTGGGTTAGACGCCAAGCAATTTTTGTTTAGAGTTTTAGCGTTGGCAACGGATTATGAGATCGGGTCAGCAGCATTGGCAACAGATTTTCACCTTCTTTTGAAAGATAAAGCAGCTGATTGGTATTGGCGGTTTAGGGAATTGCATTATCCGCTTGTATGGAATGATCTACAGGAAGAATTTTTGGATAGGTTTAGTTCGTTTAAAACTGATGTAGATGTAAGACGCTCTTTAGACGCACGACTTCAGAATAGTAGGGAACGTTTTCAAGACTATTATGATGCACTTGAAAATTTAGCGTTACAGCTGTCCATTCCGTTATCTGATTTGGATTTCCAATGTATTGTTTTTCGCAACATGTCTCCTAGACTTCGTGCACATCTAGCAGGGATTGAATTTAGGAATACGAGAGAACTAGTTCGTCGCTGTTGTTTAATTGAGTCGGAGTGGAGGATGTTGGGACTCGACATGGATAGGGATAATGTTCGGCGAGGGCGGCAAGTACAGGAAGTCGACTTTAGAGAGGACGAGGGCAACGAGGATTATAATCGGGTTACCAATTATTTCAGTCATGGGTCTGCACGACATCCTTTACGTTCCGCTTTAGATTCTCGGGATCTTGAGGTGGATTATCCTCGGCCCAGGGAAATTAATAGTATACAGCAACCAAATCATGCAGGGACATCCTCTGAAAGACGTTCGTATGAGCAAGGGGATTTGAAAGTTTGTTGGAATTGCAAGGACATTGGGCATCCATTCACTGAATGTACTATACCGGTTCGTGGTGTTTTTTGCTTTGGGTGCGGGAAAGACAAGGTATTAAAGCCGCATTGCCCGCGTTGTCAATCGGGAAACGGATTTCGGAACGCGAATTCTTCGGGGAGGATACGTGTTCCTATAACCCTGCGTTCACCGAGACCGAATATGATCGACGCAGCCACCAACGTCGATCCCGAACTACGTCGTCATCGTTAGATAATTTTTCAGATCTTTGGCATGATACACCAGACAATTTCACGTTTTCACCATATCACTACCGCACAGTTGGCAAAGACCTTGAAGCTCGTAAGTGCAAGAACAAGCGTTTCGAACGATCATGGAAGTACTTTACCCTTCGGCGATTCCTACGATCAGCATGTGTAGATTCCATTATATCCGTGCATGGTGATAAGCGGCCCTTTGCTAACATCTCAATCAAGGGTCGTAAGTTAACTGGCTTGCTGGATAGTGGGGCAAGTGTTAGCATATTGGGTGCGGGTGCTTTGGAACTGGTTGAGGAGCTTGGACTGTATATACACAGTATGCAATCTAGCGTTCACACCGCTTCTGGGGAAAAAGCGGCCGTACTTGGATATGTGAGCACCCTGGTGCGTTTTAACGAAAAAACAAGGCTCATTCGATTTCTCATATGCCCCAGTTTGACAAACGCAATTTATCTTGGAATAGATTTCTGGGAGGCCTTCAAGATCGCACCGCAATGCTCCGCTATCGATATGCAAAACTCGGATTCTTGCTTTCATCGGTTATCTGCTGACGACAGTCGTAGGCTAAATGAAGTTATACATAAGTTTCCATCGTTCAATGAGTTAGGTTTGGGGCGGACCACATTGGTTTCGCATACCATCGATACCGGTGATGCCCAGCCTATCAAACAACGACATTATTCGGTTTCACCTGTCGTACAGAAACTTATGTATGATGAATTGGACCGTATGCTGTCGTTGGGGGTCATTGAGGAGAGTAAGAGTTCCTGGAGTTCTCCGGTTACTATCGTTAGGAAGCCGGGTAAAGTGCGGCTATGTTTGGACGCGAGACGACTGAATGATGTGACCATAAAAGATGCCTATCCTTTGCCGTTAATCGAAGGTTTGTTGGCACGTCTTCAATCCACACGGTTCATTACCAGCCTTGATCTCAAGGATGCCTTTTGGCAAATTCCGTTGGACGAAAGATCGCGAGAGAAAACTGCTTTTACGGTGCCGGGGCGTCCCTTGTACCAATTTACTGTCATGCCGTTTGGGCTTTGCAACGCACCACAAACTATGTGCCGATTGATGCATAAAGTCATCCCGCACGAATTGCATGACCAGGTATTTGTTTACTTGGACGATTTACTAATCACAAGTCCAACATTTGATGATCACCTCAAATTGCTAGCTACTGTGGCAAATCTATTACAGCAGGCGAAGCTGACCATCAATGTTGAGAAAAGTAAATTTGTTCAAAAAGAAATTAGATACCTGGGCTATGTTATTGGTGATGGAGTCTTAAAAACTGATCCTGAGAAGGTGTCAGGCATCATATCGTATCCAAAGCCCAAAACGGTAAAAGACGTAAGGAGGTTTATGGGGATGTCCGGGTGGTACAGGCGGTTTATTCCGAATTTCGCTTCAATAACATCACCCATGACGGATTTGTTAAAGGGTAAAAAGAGGTTCGTGTGGACGGAGGCTGCGAATACAGCATTTGAGGAAACGAAGAAGCTTTTAGTGTCTGCACCAGTACTGGTAAATCCTGACTTCTCTCGTCATTTTTATATACAATGCGATGCAAGTGCCACCGGCATCGGCAGTGTTCTATTTCAGCGAGATGATGACGGTGGAGAGCATCCCATCGCATTCATGTCCGCAAAACTCAATGCCGCACAACGTAACTACAGCGTCACAGAACTCGAATGCTTAGCTGCAGTGCAGAGCATCAAGCGTTTTCGGGCATATGTGGAGGGGTTGCCTTTCACGGTCATCACTGACCACGCAAGTCTCAAATGGTTGATGTCGCAGAGAGATTTGTCAGGCAGATTAGCACGGTGGAGCCTAAAGCTACAAGGATTTAACTTTATGATCGAGCATCGAATGGGCAGTCAGAATGTCGTTCCAGATGCCTTGTCCAGAGCTTGCGAGCCCAATGTTGAGTTTAGTTGCGCTGTGATTTGCCTCCCGGAACACCACGGGCGGCTGGGTGATATTCCAAAGCAGGCCTTCCAGGATCCTGATTATATAAATTTAGTTCGACAGGTCCAACAAAATCCAGACCAATTTGAAAATCTGTTCGTGACGGACGGAGTTTTGTATATTCACCAAGGATCCTCGGAGGGTCTCGATGTGAACATTCCGAGCACAAAGATATGGGTACCGGAGGGATACAGACAGACGTTATTAGCTCGCAGCCATGACAGCCCTATGGGGTCGCATTGTGGCATTCGGAAAACGTTGGAAGTACTAAAAAGATATTTTTACTGGCCACGGATTCGTCAGGACGTGACAAAGTATGTGAACAAATGTCACACCTGCAAACAAATTAAATCATCGAATGCTATAATGAGACCACCCATGGGCGCTGCTAGAGTTACCGACCGGCCTTTGCAGCGTCTGTTTGTGGACTTTATGGGCCCATATCCCCGTTCAAAACTTGGAAACACCCAGTTGCTAGTGGTGTTGGATCATTATACCAAGTTTGTTTGGTTAAAAGCACTGCCTAAGGCAACAGCGGAACTAGTCGTGAAATTTCTGAAGGAAAACATCTTCCTTACATTTGGTGTACCGGAAACCCTCCACACAGACAATGGTGTCCAATTCACTTCAAAGGGTTTTTCGGAGTTTCTAGCGAAGTATGGGGTGAAACATTGCCTCACACCCTATTATTCACCTCAGGCTAACGCTTCCGAAAGGGTCAACCGCTCCGTTCTCGCTGCGATTCGGGCCTACATAGGAGACGACCATCGGAATTGGGATGCGAACCTGGCAGAGTCATGTGCTGCATTTCGTAATGTGGTACATGAGTCTACAGGATTCTCCCCTCATTTCCTGATGTTCGGCTATCAACCTATACATCATGGTTCCGAATATGGATTATTAAAATCCTTACAAGCCTTTGAGGATGGAGAGGTTCAACTAGCGTCAAATTGTGACCGGTTGCGATTGGCTCATAGCCACGTTAAGGCGAAATTGGCTGACGCATATGCTAAAGGAGCGCAGCGGTACAATTTGCGTAGTCGCCACAAGGACTTCACTCCAGGACAGGAAGTGTGGGTGCGAAATCATCTACTTAGCTGTGCTGCTGATCGATTCGCTGCCAAACTTGCCCCGAAGTTTTTTAAGGCAACGATAAGACGTAAGATGGGACAAGTATCATATGAGATTGAGGATACTAAAGGCAAGATTTTGGGCGTTTTTCACGCCAAAGATTTGAAGGAGTATTGAACCATGGGTGAAATAGTCTGGTGAGAGAAACAAAAGGTCAGATATATTTCGTGTAGCCCGGCTTGGAGACATCTCAGGATCGGAGTCGTCCCCACGAGTGTTGCGATGCAGCAAACTGGCAAGAAAATAGCTAAAACGAATGTTAGGTAAGGTATAGCCTGTTTTGGAAAAAAAAAATTTTTAGTTTTACCTCACATACATCATGTTGTCTGCTAAATTTACACCTTTTTACTTTGATCAACTCGATTCCTGGGGGAAAATCTATATTATGATATGCTGAATCAGTGGTCATCATGGCAAGGACAATTGCATCCTCAACCGACTCGCTAATCGCAGAGTTGGTTGCATCTTGTATAAAGTGATGGTTGGGCTGTGCTGGAATGCATGTAGTATGGGATATGGCCCATTCCATGCACAATTTGTTTATAATCAAATAATTATAATCCATCTGAAAGTCGAAACAAAACTAAATAGGTCGCGAGTTTGACAGCCGGAACAACTAGTAAACAAGATGCTGATGACAGTCATCAAATCACCACAGTAAAATCAGTTCACAATAGAGCTAAAAAAGTAATTTGTCCGCTGATGGATGAGACTGTACAAATGGAATTGGGGATGCCCTAATGACGTAGCAAAACGAATGATACGGAAGAATTTGGGGAAAAGAACCGCTTTTGCGGTTCATGGAGAAAATTTTTTCGAGAAATAGAACAAAGGGGCACTTTTTGTCTGACCGTGGTGGAAACGTGAAGTAAGTTTTTTTGAAAGAACAAAAGGGGAATTGAAAAGTTGAATTTCGATTAAAAATCGTTAAAGTAAAAGAAATTTGTCAGTATATCAGTGACTGATTGTGAATTAGCAGTATTCGTAAAGATTCGAATACTCTATCCGGGCATTTAAGGCAGAAAATTTACAACAATCCATAGTTGAGTGGAAATCCGTTGTTGAAGTTGGTCATTGGAATCCGAGAAAAAGGGAACATTTTTACAAAGGGAAGGAAAAACCCACGGTGTAATCCAAAGTATACGGCCGAAAATCGACGGCAGAATCGCTGCAGAAATACTTGATTGATTGAGGAAAAGATGACGAAGGAGAACGATTACTGGATGGTCGAGCTAAGTAAATAATTGGAACCAAGGTCAGAATTTGTTTTTCTCATTTATTTAAGCATCTTATGCTTGCAGTAATTACCGAAATTACTTTTCGTAAGAAAAAGGAAAAAAAAAAATGAACTCATCAAAAATACTATAATAGTAAATTTCAAAAGCAATCAATAGATTAGTATTTAATAAGAAAGAAAAATCATACATATAATTCTTATAAATGCAATTATTCGAATTCTTGAATTATTATAGTTTATTGAATAATTTGTTTTAAGTTGAAATTTTCTTTTGCTTTGGTGTGGGTGCTAAATGTGTTTAAGTTACTTCCATATATTTTATATATTTGAATTTTTCGTTATATAATATTTAATCCTCCTACTTGATATGTGCATGTAAAGATCGGTGTGAACCGATTCCGATCGGAATGGGGTGGAATTGATACTCACCCACAGTAGTTACTATTCTTCTTTCTGTGTGAATTTGCATTTATTTTTACCAATTTTGTTAGTTGATATAATGCTAAGACGTACAATAAAGATTGTAATAAGGATGAACTAGATTTGACTTATTGACAAATGATGTCCCTCACATGGAATTTTCATTATCCTTCTCCATAGACTGTGTGTGTTTGTTGTTTCGTGTGCGTGCCATAGCACGAAGGAATCGTGGTCCCCAAATGCCCACGACCAGACTGAGCTAGTCGGCGGGATGAAGGCACGCAGGGTGAAGTTAACCACGAGTTCTTAAATACAATTATATGCTGCACTGACGACTGCTCGACGGAGTATAGTCGGTCGCAACAATACGTAAAAAAATACTGCTTATACTAGGTTTTTGTTCCTTCAGACCACTACCATCCTTTTTCGACCTCTTGGACGCAGATTTCTCAACCTCAGTGGATCTCTATTCGCGGTCTTTTGCCACTGTTGTCCTTCTCCTCCGTGGAGTGAAATGGTTTGTTGGCAAGCTAGCAAGAGCCTTCCTACCTACTTTGCATGGCTTGGGCACTCAGAACAGAGAGATTAAGGAAATGAAAAATGCGGATTCATATACGAAATTTAGTGAAGCAATTTTACTAGAAAGGTAAAATCTATTATTAGAAGAAATCGAGAGAATTACTACCTCAGATACTCCCTTTGGTGTCTCCGATATCTAAGATCTACGAGCTTTTGGTTATAACGTGCCTAATTGCCTACTAGACGGAGAGAAATTTCGGCAGTGATTTTTACTAGAGTGGATAATATAATTTACTATTCCGAAAATTCCATATGAAAACATGAATGTTATTACAAATTTGATGAAAATTTACTATTTTCCAGCAAATAATAGTCAATTCCATTACATACTACAACTCACTCATGTTCATTGCGCTGTAGTAAAGACATTCATATATACATAATTCACAACAAAGTAGTAAAATGTGTAGTGCAATTGATTACAAAGGTAATGGGGTAAAAAATTACTACTATTGCAATAAAATTAATTGCAAATTTTGTATGATTTCATTACACTTTTCTCTCCGTGTATCTCTATCTTCCTGTTCGCGGAGTAAAAGTCTGTCAAATTTGTCCCAAAGTTATCCTTCACTACTGTTAACGATCTGATTCAGGCAAATAGCTTCACTTCTCACTGCTGTCTTCATTTCCTTATATCTCTCTATTCTGAGCTTTGGCCTGCTTTTCTTCTGGGGTATAGCGCCTCAAGAGATATTTAGAAGGTCTGCTCCGGTTCTGTCGAAACCATGCTCTCCGGATCCAAGTCTTCATTCACTCTGGCACCCGTGAGCGTCTGCTTCTATTCCTGTTACGAGTGGAAATCGTTTTAGTTTGGAGCCCCTCCTGAAAGAGTTCGGCACCGATTCCATCACCTGTTCGTTCTGCATATGTGGCATTACCTGCTATGGTGGCTTAGTGGTCCACATCCACAGCATTGCAGTCGCTATCTATTGACGACATGGGGCGTACTTTTTCACCCCTGACAGCTGCCGGTACTGCATGCCCGATTCCCTGCACCGTAACTTTCTCTCTTTTCGTATCTTCCATTATTGATTTACCCCTGGGTCTGCCCCTAGCAAGGCAGCATCACATTTGGCTTGGAGATCGACTGCTTCCAGCTCCCTCATCACGACAAGGTGGCAGACCGCCGAAAAGGCTAAATGAAATGATTCGGCTATTCACTTCCCAAAATACTTTGGAAGTCTTTATTCAATAATTTGAAAAAAGTTTGTTTTTTATGTTGGAAAACCAGAGTTTGCCTTTCAGCAGTACACATAATTCTGCCAATGCAAGAATTTAATTTGTTACTGAAATAGTTTGCTATTGTTTTTGTATAGTGATTCCATTCTACAAGTATCACATTTAATTTGTCAGTTAAGCATAGTACTTAGTTCGATTTCACGTGAAATTTTCATACAAAATTTAACGTGAAATCTGTTTCGGCGAAAATTTAGCTTCAAAATAAGCAAGAGTTGTACTCTGTTCTTAGCATGAAAAGTTGCTTCGAAGTTGCTTTCGCGTTGAAAACGTAGATGGCACTGAAACATGTCTCCAATCATTTCACGCCAATTTAGTTTGTGCAATTCATTCTTTCGAGCTAAAAAGTGACATTTGGTGTTTCAATTTGAAAATGGAGCAGCGCAAATGTCTTTCCAATAAGAAAATCGATCGAAAATTCTTTACATTTTATCCGTCAGAAATGAGCAGTGTCTCTGCTTTTCTCCATTGCCAAAATTTTCGCTCAAAAGAATGACCAGATAATGGAGACATGTCAAAATTTAGCTTCACGATTAACTCAGTACCAGCCTTTACAAGAAAAATCAGGTCATTATGAAAGCGCCCAGCGTGGGTCCAGTCAAGATAACTAAAATATTTTTTTTCTGAAACATGAGTGACAATATTGTATTTAATTCATCTGATTTAATGTTAGCTGAGTATAATCTTAAACTAGAGGCATCTTTACATATTCAGCTATCATTTTGAGTTAGCAAAATGCGACGTTTCAGCGTGAATCAAACACATATTGCCACTTATTTACAAAAATAACTCCACAAGTCTATACGATTATTTTCACGCTGCCTATCTACTATACACATACGCCTATCTACTATACACATACGCTCTCTTACGATTGATTCAATGATACATAGAGATTTTTTTTTTAATTTTTGCAATTCGGCAAAAAATAAGTTCATGATCTTCATATCAGCTTGAATACGTATTTACTTTCCATTCGTCTATCTATGGCGCCTATATTACTTTCTATTTCACCAAAATAGCTATAATGTTATCAATTTACATGAAATACTTTTATTTATTTAAAAATCTACATATGTATGCTCGTAAAAGAAACATATCAAATCCAAAACACTGCAAATCATCTCAGCAAAAGATTATCTAACTTCCGTGCAAATCATTGCACTGCAGTTTTTTTATGACTTTCTTTGCCGAATCATAAATTCGCCATCGATTCACACCACGCGTAGTTTATACGATGATGAGATTTGATTCATATCTAGTTATTTTGTATTTGAAGCGACTAGTGCAAATATGGTACTAATTGCTAACTTTTTCATTATTCAACACTGACTTTTGTAAAAAGTGATTTTGCAGCTTTTGATTGTTGAATCGATGAAATTGACTTCACATGAATTCACGCATTGTGTGAAAGGTGATGCGCGAAATGTAGTAGATAATTGCTTTGAGTACTAGTCAGCTATGTGAGGATATACGTAGAGGATCAGTTGATTCGGCTGCATTTACGACATAAGCATCTTTGAGATAATCAATTTAAGATGCAATGCATCATGCGGTGCGTTATGTAAAACGAATTAATAAAGTTGGCGTTGAAGAAGAAATTCGGAGGATTGCGATTCATTTAAAGCTGTGCGGATATAGGAGTTGAATAAGATTTATTAGATACAAATGCATTTCCTGTAGTTTTGGTTGATGAATTTGTAGTTAATCATTGCTGGCTATTAAACAAGCGAAATCATCATAAACATTTGATGAAGTTCTATTTAGGAGCAACATAAGCTCAATGTGATTATATGCATCAATTTAATTTTTGAGGTCCAGATAGTATAAAAACTAAGGACAATTATTCATTTGAATCAGAATGGGTTATACAGTGTAACGGGATTTGTTTATGATAATTCAAGATAAGTGGACGTAATTTTTTACAAGAGAATTAATGTGATTCCGTAAAGATTATAAAGTTTAAGTTATTATCAGACTCTAATCTTTTCCAATTCAATTAATATTTTTGCTCACTCTGAACTCTATAAAAAATACTAGAAATTAGTCAGAACGAATTTCTTGTCATTTTCGTCTTTTCAATGAGTTTCTTTAATTCGAGGAGGTTGGTCGAGAGTTAATCATTAAATTTTAATTATTGATTACTCTATTTGAAATGCAACTGAATTTAAAAGCCTAATCATTGAAAATTAGAAAATTAAGTTCAACCAACCATGTGATGATAGAAGCATCCGTTTAATTCATATACTAATGTCCATTGACAGATACAAATACCTTCAAAATAAAGAATTTGGAAATCTTAATTTTTATCTAGATGAAGAGATGCTCAATGTCCGTATTAGGAAAATAAATCAAGCTTGACTGTAGGTAGTGTTTAGCAGTACCCAATATTCCACGAACTTTCATGTCAATATATCTTATAATCTCTAAATGGCAATATGTG
Organism: Nemotelus pantherinus; assembly: GCA_963978885.1. Lineage (NCBI taxonomy): Eukaryota > Metazoa > Arthropoda > Insecta > Diptera > Stratiomyidae > Nemotelus > Nemotelus pantherinus. The sequence continues at coordinate 10,593,642 of OZ022266.1, forward strand.
TGACAAAAAACCTGTTATGTTGTTTTCGGTTCAATCGTAAACCATGGGAATTTTTCTGTAAGCTGTTAAATAGTTTTTTTTTTTTTGTGACTGCAGACCAATTTGCTACCTTCGTTTTCAATCGAATGTTTTATTGAAACTCAATAAAAATTTGGTTTGTAGAATCTAGCAAAACCATATTCGGCGGATTCAATTGTAAATTAGTGATTTTAAACCTGTATTGCTAAAAAATTTCCATTTTCAAAGCAAAAATCAATGAATCCAGAGAATTTAGAAATCAATTATTTATGCTATTATTGCTTTGAATAATGTAGTTGAGTCTGCTGAATCATCTTTGTGCAAATTTATAATTGATTTATTTTAAATATCCATTATCGTCTTATAATGATACAATGCAAGAAATCAATCTTGACTGCACATGATTCGCAAATAATTATTGATATTTAGCATTTTCAGAGAATGCACATATAATGACTGAATGACTCTTGATTTTCATTTCCCTAAATAATAATTTGTATCGGTCTGTTACTTTGCACGATTACAATTTCGTTTAGCACGCAAGCAAAATGGATGCCAGCAATGTAATTGGACTCGCTCCTGTTAAAACGGAACTTATCGCTTCCGTAAATCACCATTGACGTGTGATAATTTTGTAGGAGTGGAAAATGAAATCGGGAAAATTTTGTTGAAAACTTTCTACACATATTTATTTCATAGAATGATAATATAAATATTTTTTTCAAAATGAGCCCTTAACTAGATTGGTATAATCTTTGTTATTTGATTCGTTTTTAGAAAATTTTGCACCAATCTGTCTAGCTATAGCAAGAACAATTATTTGAACAAGAGAAAAACTAAATTCCATTCATATATTCATGCATCAGGAAATCTTAGATTTTGCTCTGGGGTAAGTTATGCAGAAACAGCTTAAAATTTCTGGAGGAATAATAATTTGAAAATGTATGAACATTTCTAATAATATTTCATTTTTCTTCAAAATATACATAAGTGAAAAATTTTGCGTAGTGGGCTATGGTTGCCAAAATCTCCTTCATATCTTTTTATGACCCTGGGTTTTTATGGGCATGATGCTTGTGTAGCTTAGTATGGATCCGAGTATAGAATTATCATCATAGCTATGAAACTGGTCTTAAGATCATCTATAATGATCATCTTATAATGTTCTTACAGAATGAAGTTAAAAGAATCAATTATTCAACATCAAACATATTTAAAACAAAACTTGTGGCACACTTAGGCAACAAAACCGAAGCCACACTTAGGCATATAAAAGTCTATTCTGCCCTACTAACCATAAAGGTTATATCTACATTTTAGTACTTTCGAGATATTCAATGATTTGTGTTTTGATTTGTGCTGGAGATATATGGAGAGTACATTTTTCAATATCGATTTTAACATACTTCCACAAAAGATAGGTTTTCCAAATTTTGTAGAATGATGTAATAGAGTATGTAGTTTTCGAATCTGGTGTTAACTCAAAAATGAGAAAAATGTAGATAGAACCTTTATGGTTAGTAGGGCAGTATTGTGGTACTGGATTGCGTAGTTCACAATCATTGTTAAGTAGGAAGCTACGTGAAGTCTTTAATAGAGATAGGCAAAAGCAATCATAGCTCACCAATCATGGCTCTTTTTTTACAGTATTGCGCCGTACTTTCAGTACGCTGTTCACTGCATATTTCGTTCAGTCTAGTCGATCAAAAGCTTTGGCTCCCAGACTATGCTGTCCTTTTTTCAGCCGCTGCACTGTAAAAAAGGGGCATGGGTGGTGAGCTATGACTGCTTTTGCCCATCTCTAGTCTTTGATGAACTAGGTGATCCCCTTCAGGTCCACCGAAGCCACTTTAGTTAGTCAAGCAAAGAGGTATGAGAAAAGGAACTTCATCTTCCTTAAAGCGAGGACCGGGCATTAACGCAGGACATGAAGAACTGTTCTCTCTTTCTACTTGCATCTGCAGCTTCGGCAAAAGTGTCGTCAAACAGATACAATTTATACTGACTTAGCTAAGCCAGTCGACCTTGATATTCCAAAATTTAAATTTTAGAATTTCAGACTTATCAGGATATCTGCATTCATGATTCAACTTATTTCTTCAAAATTACACTTTGTATGTAAAAATTAAAAACAAAAAAAAATTAAAAGAAATTGCCGTTTCTCTTGGAGTACCTCAAGGCAGTTATATCGGTCCTCTTCTGTTCAGAAAAGACCATTACTTTCAATATAATAATTTCATTTGATTGTGATAATCCGTTTGTAATTTCTCGCGAGCACAAACTTTGAATGCTCAAACATACATAATTTGCTACTTCTCTTCTGAGATGAAGGATTTCAGAAATTTCAAACTGAGATGTTGTCAAAAATGTCACCCTCTCCCGTTTAAAAACCGTTAAAAAATCGGAAGACTGGATGAAAAGATTTTTTCACGTGCCTGCCGTACCTGCACATCAATAAAAAATTATGCATGCGTATTTTTTGTAAATACCAATTTGTACTATTAATTTCGTAATGATCTGATGACAATGTCAAAATTCATCGCAGCTAAAATTTTAAAACAATATCTTTGCCTATCGTTAAACACTTTGAGCCCGCATAGGATCAAAAATTCCAAGATGTTATCGTAGCCAAGCCAAAAAAATAACCAATGTTTATTTCACCAGCTTTAAATGACATTATTTCATAGTGACAAAGAGATACCTCATTGGCAATAAAAATTTCCGCTGCCGCCAAACGGTTAATGTAAAACAAATATGGGGGAATCGAAATATGAGCTTTCAGGTAAAGTGATTTTAATACTAAATTTCTCCAAAAATCAGCAAAAAATTGATAATGTTCCGTCTCTGGATGCTTAGCAACCGGTATCATGTGTGAATTTACATACAGCAGCATATACACCGATTTCATGCACTTCTCCTCAAAATCCGAATATGAAATACATAAGCTACCGAAGGGTTTCTCAACCCCCTGGAAAGGGTTGGAAGCTCCCGCTCAATCGAATTATATATACGACCCGTGAAACTGCATCGGGTTCCCCTTGTACTGCATCAACATCGACCATTAGTGTGCATCTTGAACGTGAACGGCAAACGAATTTTCAGTTGCGGCCGTATCTTTTGTTGGCAAAATGATTTTTCGTGATATCGTACCTATAATAGTGAATCGCTATTTCAATCAGTCACCTCGATCAAATGGTACAGTCTAGTCGACGACATGTACTTGATAAGTGTTTTGTTATCAGCACCTGTTTAAATTGTATCTATTTCATGAAAAATACTCTCAGTGCCATGTAGGTGCTGGTAAATTTTTATGAAAAACCGCGCGGAGTTTATTTAGTCGTTGATATGCTAGATTCGTGATTGTGTCGTGGTTGTGATATATATTAAATTTGACGCGAAAGATTATTGATAGCGTGCGAAATGTGGAAGACAATTACTTTATTTTCGGGAAATGTACAAAGAAACGAATGAGTGTGAGCTTTCGTGCCAATGAAATCGATTATGATTAACTTGAAATCATTGTGAGTAATTATTTTGTAATTAAAAAGAAATTGAAAATTTGATTCGTAGCTGCAGTATGCTTGAGTGCTTGTATCTCCATTTACGATGTGTTATAAATTTTTGCAGGTAGTGCTTCGTATGGTTGACAGAGTGGAATAAATGTGCCAGTGTATATAATCATCATGGAAATTTCACATAACTGAATTAATAATGCTTATAGATACGACGTGATAGAGCTCTCACAGTACGGTATGTTTAAGTGCATCATATTGACATCATAATCGAAGAAGCTATTTTAATACCTCTTGTACGAACCGTCAGTTTATCACCTTAACTAGTACAGTAACAAGTACTTGATAAATCTCTAAAAGTCTTAAACTCTTACAAGACGTATTTCAATATCTTACTATTTTCTTGAAGATTTTATGGCTTCCGGACATTATGCACCTCCGAATGCGAATTTATGCATGTCATAATCCTAGATTAGAAGTGCTATGATTGGCAATTGTTTGCGCAACCGATGTTTGTCTCTAATTCGGGTCGAATTGATGCATTTAGATAAGATACGAGCCCTCATACAATGGATATTAATAAAAATAAATGTTTATAGATGGAAAAATTGATATGAAACTTTTACAATAGTCACGAATGCATGTGAATGTTGTTTTTTCGCTCCGCGTTCCCTTACTTTCTAAACAGTTCTGTTGCCGGTACAGATAAATATCGCTGATTGCGTATTCACTTATTTGTGGATTTTTTTTTTATGGTGATGTGTTTAAGTTTAGTCTCGTTAGATGCAATAACACATATTTTCTCTCATTTTATCGTGGGTCGACGAAAATGATTTATAAAAAGAGTTTCAGGAAGTGATTTACCTGTATCGATGCAACACAATGCCCCTCTAATATATCATACTTTTACCTCTATAATATTTGGATATCTGTGAAAAGGTTAAAATGTCAGTTTAGCAATTATCTGAATTATATATACCATCATAGGTTTTTTATTGTTTAGTTTTTGGTGGTTTCGTGACAACGATTGCGAGACTAATTAGTAGCGCTAGCGGCTAAGTGAACATTTACGTGTTTGGTTCACGAATACATATTTCACTGAAAACATTCTTTGGAGCGTAAAATACTTAATTAAGTGAGAGCGAAATGAACTTGGTATCGTCAATATTACGTTCGTATTGCGATATGGTTTTTATAATGAGCTCAGTTCTTATTAAATGTAAATAAACTTTCATACCTACGCAGAATCGATTATATATGTACACAAAGCTTATGATCGCGCAATAAAAATGTCAATAGCTTTTAACCTTGAAAACACTTATCAAACCGATTAATTTGAATATATTTAAAAAAAATCAAACCCTAACTAACTACTCTTCATATCGCTGGAAATTTAGTAAAGTTATCTTCTGATTTTCTGCTCTTAACTTTAATTGTACTTGATCATTTAACGGTCATATCAAATGACTAGGACAAATGATATGCACCCCTAACAGTTGAGGACGTGCAGATTTTGAGCGCAAGTTACGTTAATGGCATTACATCAGAAAGCGAAGTTGAGATCAGTGTTCTAGAGTTATTATATTCATAACGTGAAAGAGATTGAAAATTAAAGAAGGTGACAACACTTTTTGTTCTGCGTTAGAGGTGGGAGGACTAATGGGTCAATTCTTCTCAACCGCTGATATTTACGATGGGCTAGTAATCCTTTGACCAGCTTTTTGGGACGATGGGCAAAGGTTGCTACATATTTCCCAATGGAGTTCTTAATGTGTTCTGTAATCGTCTTAATCCGCAGGTTTCTGTGGAGGTTAGTGTTACGGAAGTGATAGTGATAGATTTGTAGACGAGCACTTTAGAGTCGAGAAATAACTATGACATGCTATTGAGTATCCATTTGGAATTGATGAATTTGAGCTTCAATTGCTGATTTGTCTCTCAATGTGCCCTTTCCAGGTGAGCCTCCTGTCAAGATCCATTTCAAGATAATTTACTTCGTTACTTTAAAGTTTTGGTGCATTGTTGAGATTGCATTCAGTGTCTATCAGTCAAGAAGAGGGCAGATTACCCTCGAAATATCGATATTTGTCACAAAATTCAATATATCTAGCTTCGAAAGGAAAAATCGGTTTTTTTATTAAAATATTTTTTTCAGCTAGGAAAAAATTGGTACACATTAAATACAACTATTGCATTACCTGGAATCTCACTTTTGAAACCCACAGTGACAGACTCGAGTCAATACAAAAGCAATTTTTACTTTTCGCCCTGAGAGAACTGTACAACCATTATGATTTTAATAACCTACCCCCTTATTAGAGGCGCTATTAAAGCTGAATTCCTGAATAGTAAAATTGTGATAAATATCCCTGTAACGAACACCAGATCCAATCGTTTGCTAAAAGAATATCCACATTCCACTACATATGCAGCTAATGAGCCGATAAATAGGTGCTGCAGGATATATAATAGCATAAGCAATCTACATTCCCCCACAATTTCCAAATTATCCTTCAAATCCCCTTTTTGCAAGCCATCCGTACCCCTTACCCATAAGCTATTAGCTATATATCAGTGTTTTATTTAGTGATAGTTATTTATTAATTTATTTGTTACTTATGTATTTATTATTTTTTATTTTTACTTTGCTTTTCAATTTTTGTTGGGTATTGTGTATGTAATTTGTTCTTTGTTTGGTGAAGAAATAAATATAAGTATAATACCCGATGAATTTAACTGGTTTGGACTACATAAGATATTGAAGATCCACGCATATATTTTTTATGGACCAAATAAATGATAGTAAAAAAATATTTTATTAATATAATTTAAAAAAAATTATAATTTCAACTTTATATTTGATTATCAAGGCGGTTTGTTGATTTTGTTCAAAACAATGATGGAGTTTTGAGCATGATTTAGAAAACCCATTCTATTGCATTGCATCTTCCCTCCCTCTAAATAGATGTCATATTGCATCCTCCCTTTAAATATGTGTCATCGCTTTTTTATGATTGTTTTTATTTGCGTGCTATAGCATGGAAGATGGGTTTATTATCAAACTCACGGCTGGATAATTTAGCCGGTAGATTTTCTGCATAATTGTTTTTTTAAATTTCATGTTTCCATAGAACATGAAAGTTCACTAAAATTCCCATTAATGTGTTAAAAATATCTTTGGTACATGACTACTCCTTCTATGCGTCAATATTTCCTGAAATTGCCGGTCTATTGGATCACGCGCTCCTGAGATAATTTCACTGAATCTTTTTATTCACATAGATATCATATACATTTATGAAAAGTTAACCCAATACAAACTATCTTCTATTATCTGATGATGTTCATCAGCATTTTACAATGACCACCAACCATTCAAACTAAAACATTTTATTGCTATGGTTCGCTCTTCCGCAACCAGTTCTATTTGCCTGTATTTCTTGTACAACATTGGAAGAAAACGGAAAAATGCAATTCTCATTCACGCATCGGCAACTTTCAATCAGGTGAAATCTTATAGAATTCGCTTTCCATCATTCAATTCATATCAACTCTAATTATTTCAAGTGCATAGCGCTCTAAATACTCATATCAAGGTCATCTTCACTGGCCTTCTGCAACGTTCTTACCTATCGACTGGAGCTTGTTGAATGTCTTAAGCAAAACCAAACCAGATGCAAGTATTCTCATGAGATGCGATTGATAATGCGTGTGCTCGATGTCGTCGATTGAATTTCAATGAGTATTGAAAAAATGTTTTTGATTTCAAATCAATCAAGAATTTCTTGTTCTGCATAATGCATCGTTTGGCATTGAGCTAAATTTTTTTATTAGTATTTGCACAATGATTTTCGCAGTTTGGAAATAAATAGCTCGGAAGGAGGTTATTTTGATATTGCTCATCTCTGATTCATACTATCAACTCTTTCTCACGTAAAAAAGAGGTTGGCTCTGCAAAAAAATTAATATGGAGAATATTTTGAAAGTATTTTTCTTTTTAATGAAATTATTTTAAATATTAATTTAAAGTAAAATTTTGGCAATGGAAGCTAAGTATGCCAACACAGCTCAAAAACATCAAATTTTTTTTTTAATTTGATTCTTTTGCATGAAAAAAGCTAAAAACTCACTAAAATTTTGCATTCAATGAATTCAGGATGAAAAAGAACATGAAAAGCAGGTGCGATTTGCCAAACGCCGACATGTATTAACTTAATTAATTTGATTAAATTCTCAAAAAAAAAATGTTTGTTTGAAAAGCATATTTGAAACGTATATGTACTGGCGGTATTGCTTTGTTGGGGTAGTGACCCGAAAACTGCCTGCGAGGCTGTTTTACTTTTGAAGTAGTAAATCTAATTCAACAGCTATGCAAAATTCAATGAGTTCAAGAGTACGAATATGAGATATGATGAAATTGGTGTTTGTTTGGAAAAGATGATTCATACTTAATTGCGAAAATATGGAGATGCAATTATGAAAAAAATTTTAGCTTGTCATTAGATTATGCGACTATGAGCTCGAGATTTTATGAACTTCTTGGGTCTATGAACCTCTAATTCGTCGCACTGACGATTGCAAGATATTCTACTATCAATTAGAACTTGCTTAGTCTTGCGATGGAAAATTTTAAGAAACAGTTGACAATGTCAATTTTTTTTCCAGAGCAAATTTACAACACTGAAATATCCTGTTTAGATTACACGCTAATTATTAAATAAAAACGTTTAAATATTATATTGCAAATAATGTTTTACGTTGCAAAGTTAACATTTAGAGAATAAAGTTACAAAACAATTCAATTTGATTCTGCTTTTGGAGACTTATTCCGCAAAACGATCGAGTTTCCCGTATCAATTATTCTCTGCTTTCATAAGCTTTAGACACGATATACGTTGTCTATGCTGATTTATAGACAAGAAGGGAACCATGATCACAAATCAATAACCTTTATGAGTAAATGATATCGTTGGATATAAGTCGAGGATGTTAAAGTTTATCACAATTAACGTAAATAAAAATTAATCATCTCCCACTGCACGTGGTCACATCAGTCAAGTATGCACTGTGAGCTGAGAATCAGTGCATACTTTCGAAGCCGCTTGGTTAAAAAAAAAATTTCATTTTAATCATCCCACAAAAATAATTCAATTTAGAGTGTTTTTATTTATTTTTAAATTATTTCCATAAATACATAGATTATTATAATAAACAAACTCAATTCATTTATGTTAATATGAGCTCACTTGACATTAAGTAGCAAATAAAATCATTTAGAAACTACATTATACCACATACTATTTGATTTGGCGTAGGAATTCTAAGTACTTACCTGTGGGCTATATTGCGCTACAATTGCACGGGAACATTTGGACGTAATCTGTATTATATACATCTATCACATAAGTATCATTAAAAAAGTAAAAGTAAAGTAATCCCACGACAACCCTCGTACGGGTCTAGGGGTTGAAGCTGGTAGAGAGCTTCATTAAAATTTTTTAATAACTTTTTAATAAGTATCATTACCTCCTTCTAATTTCGTTTTCATTAGCATATTACAATTCATTAAAAGAAAAATTCAAATAATAATGCAATGCATAATATGATAAATGGTAATAGTATTAACGAAAATAAAGCTGTTTAATTTGCCATTGCATCAAAAAATAAATCGACAGAAGTACAGGTACCTGCATAAACGTTCAAAAAAGCAAAGTATCTTGGCTAATAGATTCCATCCAATGCATTCAGCGCTACAGCTTAAACTACTATCATAACATCATTGCATTATCCTATACAATCTATTTGCCAAGCAAATCCCACGTGACGTCAGCATGATATTCGGCGAATTAGTAGAAAAGCCTGACCTAAATTCTGCTTTAGAGCAGAAAGGTGTGATGTTTGTTAGTTTTATAGGTTTTTTTCGTGACTGATAGCACTATTTTTCCAAAATAAGAGCTGATTTCATGTTCCATTGCTCATGAAGAGCATTGATTTTGAAGGCAAATCAAATGAAAAGCAATGCGATTTTAAATCAATAGCATTCTATGATTACCCTTCACCCTTTATTACGTAAATATTACTTCATTCATAAATTAAGTATCCATTTCCGTATAGCCTTTTCATTAATAATTTCTTATTATTTTCTTTCAGATAGTTTCACCGTATTCGACACGTTTACAGCCTCGCATTTGCAAAAAACTACATATGTTATAGCCACCCGAAAACGATGACGTCGACAACAAATACACCCACTGCAAGTCGCCGAAATCTCTCTTTTTGCGAAAATGATGACGGCAGTGTTGGTGGTGGCGGAGCGTCTGCTCTCAATCAATCCCGGATCCCATTACCATCGCCGGGTCCTTTTCGACGTTCCGTCTCTTTGAGATTGCGTGGTAGCCAAACGGGCCTGAACAACAGCAGCAACTATGCTTCCCCCGCTATTGTTGTGAGTGGCGGAACACCAACAACGACCACTGCAGCAAGCAGCAACGCTCTCAGTACTTCCGCTTTGTTTCGTGCGGGTGAAGGACTCGTTGAAGGCAAACCGAAGAAGGACATTTGGCGAAGTAGCAGTCAACTCGGGGCGCGTAGTTCCTCGACGGTTTGCACCGGTCTTAGTCCGAGACGCGATTTGTTCAGTTCACGTTCCTTAACTGTAATCACGGCCGATCCGAGGTGTATTAGTTCACCAAAGAATCCCCACGATGGGGATTCGAAGACGGGATGTGTTAATAATAGTTGCAGGGCGAGTATGAAAGCTGGAAGTGATGCAGTGGATGCAGCAGCTGGAAACAGGATCGAAATCGAGAAACGCGGGCCACATGGAATGGTGAGTATCCAGGATACATTTTAATATATATGCGTATTAGATGTGTGTGTGATGTCATTTGACATAGATACGCAGACCAAAGTGAGTATTGATTTATTTTATTGCTTCGCATCCGAATAAATTGGATCGAAAACATTTCATTGTGACGTTTCATCGTTGTTTATTTGCAAGTTCCCATTGAAGAAATCGCTGACAAGAAATTTATCTGAGGTTGTTTCGTAACTGTACTCTACAAGCGAGGAAGCGTGTTTTGTGAACGGGTAATCAAATAATTACATAAATAAGACATTTGTTCGTTTTTGCCTTTGACCTATCGCTAGGCATGAAAATGATAAAAATTTGTGAACCAGCTGACTGACTTTTTCGTCATATCTTAGTTTTTGCAAAACAATAAAAGTTAGCTCCAATTTCCGCAATCATTTACCTTTTAAACTTCCACGTCCTGATGAATACTATCAGCCAACTGGGTAGTGTAGATAACAATTACAAAGTTATATAAATAAGAAATACATAGCAAAAAAATTGCTAAAAATATTAAAGACAACTTAAACAGTTGAATTCGGTGTATACAACTTATCCTTTACCTTCCTGATGATCCCAATTTAACTATAGAATCGATTGAAGTAGTTGAAAGGAGTTTTTTTTTCAAATATGGAATGGGAAATTTTCACTGCTCTGCTCTATTTCGTTTTAATTTGATTTGCATCTCCAGGTTTTGTTAAGGTCCGTCTTTTATGCCTAAAGCAATGGTGTTTCCTTTAAGGCAGTATTCTGGTCTAGAGGCTCGGTTTTGAGGTGATTTTACGGACGCAATAAAAAAAAACCAGAAACATTTTTGGTATTACCAGTATTTTATTAACATTTTAAAAGTACAAAAATGTGTTCAAAAAATATAAAAACTAAAAGTGAAGGCTGAAAAAAAAACTTGTCTCATGGTTGACATGATTCCAATCTTCCTGGTGGTCTGAAACATAAATTTTTGGTGATCTCTGTAACAAAAAGAATGTGAAATTCGTCTGACGTAGGCGATTTGAAAAAACTTTTTTTTTCACAAAATGTAAAAAAAAGTTGGTTTTTTGTCTCATTTTTTCAACTTTGGGGATTTTTAATAAATAGTAGAAAAAAAATTTGAAAAATCCCTACGTCAGACGATAACCAATAGTGTTCAGAGGGGTTGTGCATTATTTCACGTAAATCGGTTCATTACAACTAGAGATATCATGTCCACCGTATCGAGAAAAGTAGTTCCGAGAAAAACGCGTTTAAAACTTGGAGTCTCGTTTCGGGCAGTTAGCTGGTGTGTATCGAAAATAGCTGTAACTCCAAAAATAATTCGAATTCCTGAAAATCCTTTTCAAAGCTTATTTTTAAAGGTCTAAACTTTGAAAATATGCAAACGACAAAAAATCGATTCGATCAAATTTCTAGACCAGAATACCCCCTTAAACATTCCAAATATTCTTCTTTTCTGTTGAGACAAGAATGGTTTTTCGGATCTTTGGCTGCAAGAAAATCAAAAGTTTCAAGCTTATTGAATTTGTTGATCTTCTCGAAAAAAAAACTTAAACTGAATCCAAGCCTGTACATTCAAACAGATTTCGACCCGAGGCATCGTTGTTTGTTACGCAAAACAGATAATAGTGGGTTTATTTATATCTGTTCATAAATTCATGCCTGGTAAATTTTACTCAAATTTAGTTGTGTGTTATCTTATTGAAGGTGCTACCAATCCTGTAACTGATGTCTATTACTTATTTTTTACTGCCTATATCAGCTTTTATACCATGTAACACATCGGTATCTAGATATGGGTGCTTTTATGGGCTGCTCAATTTCACCTTGCTTACTATCGTATGAGATAAATCTTGCTCCTGTATTGCCTCTACAGATTCGTTTTCTATCTATCTTTCCTCTTTCCTTTCCTCATGCTCATTTGTTTAGTTCAATATTATTACCACCGCCAATGATCGGATTCTGAATCTTACCATCTTCAATATTCCTGCGGAATTGTTATCTCTTGCTTTTTTTACACGCTTTTTTAGAGCTGACTACGATATTATTACTGCTCCACGGTTCAAACAAGTTCTTTTTTTGTGATCTTGACAGTAGAGACGCCCCTCGATTTTTTTTGACACCTGCTCTATTTTATGATCTGCTCTTTTTTCGGAGTCATTCAACACAGCTTATGTTAAGTTTTCCTATTGAAATGCCAGATTTGGTTTTAGCCATATTTTTTTGCCGTCTATCTGACCCAAAAAAATTGTATTTCTTTTCCTTTCACCAATACTCAAGTGATTTTAAAATATACTCCATGGAAAATGCTTCACTTTTTTATTAGCTTTACCAATCAATGGCTTTTCCTGAATGGCCTTTCCCGACCGTCAGTGATTTTCCTACACCCCCCTAACACCCCCCTAATACCCCCCCTGGAAAGTGCATACACCCCCCATAACACGGACAATTTTCCTACACAAAGGGACCTTTGTGTCTTTTGTTCCAAAGGGACACCCCTCCTAAAATTCTGAGCACACCCCCCATGAAAAATTCCTGAGAAAACCTCTGCCGACCGTGATAACCGTTGCTTCGAATAACTGGACGAACACATTCTGGATGGACAAATTTTTCACGATAGCAAGTTTAGATGCGCTGATCCTTGGGTTTTTGCTAACCCTTGATAGGATTGCGTTTCCGATCAGTCAACTTTTTTATTGGTTCTCTGGGTGCGTCTTCGGTGCAACAGGACCTTCCTCTTCATACCGCTTAAAAATGTTCCGAACGGTAGAAATTTTTTTTTACATTTTAGGCATTAATAACCTTATAGTTTATTCTCGATGAAAAAGTCTGGCATTTACTTCTGTCAAATAAATTTACTTAGAAAACTCTTGTAGGCTAAGTTTTCTAGGTATCTTGAATTCTTTCATTCTTGGTCTAATCTAACACCAGCTAAAAATTAATTCAATTAATTAAATTACCTACGTGTCAAACATAAAATACCTTAAGGTTACATATAATGGCATCACAAAGTAACTACATATGCACATATGTACTTTGTCAGAAGTACTTGTACTATTACATTCCACCCAATGATTGGAAAAAAATCTTCCATCTAGAATTCAATAACCCTCAGTACACCGCTCCCTCTCCACATTCGCAAAGGTGCTGCTATTCAGGTTTGTTGTCACCACAACATTATACCCACTACTGAAGAAATTGGGCTGACTGTCATTTCACTAGGCATTCTTCTAGCTTGCATTCACTCTATGCTCCTAACTATAGGTCTTTTCGTAGTATGGGAAAACATAAAAGAAATGACTCGAGCCAAGAATGTGCCTGTGATTGCGGATTTTCTTGTTCTACTTTTAGCCATTTTAATGGAAAATCCATAAAACCTATCGGATGCGGTGTTCAGTTCAGTTCGAAGGGTCATCTGAAGAGAGTGCAAAGTGTTTGATGACACGGAGTGACTGGATCATAACCGTGACTGGAGTTGAGTTCGTGTGAATAATAAATTAAATTGAAAGATCCTGTATAATAAATTAAATTGAAAGATCCGATGAAGTACTTAATTAGTATAATACCATCAAGTACTGGTGCGTGCGAATTTAAAAAAAATGTGTGAGGATGAACCCTCCACAGCGAGAAGTACCTTATTGATTTTTCTGAAATTTAAAACATTCTGCAAAGTGTAGCATATTGTCACATGTGTTGCAACATGATCAAATTAAAGTGTATATATTTTCGGTGGTACACTGGTAGCAGATTGAAAGAAGCAGTTGAACAAGCATTAGATGACTCCACGTTTTAGGTAGGTCAATAGGGTATGGAACGTGTCAGGTGTTTGTAAATTTGGTTTATGGATACAGCTGTTATTTTACTGATAGCACATCTACAGATCTACGCAAGCTTTTATGCAGTTGGAGTAAAAAATAATGAACTATTACGCGTAAAAGTTCCATCATTTAAGTGAATCTAACGTAGTAAAAAAAACTTATTGAATTCTGTTGAGAAAATCTACCCTTGCCATCCATTACCATCATTATCATAAATGCTAAGCAATTACCGGCGAAATTATGCATAGCATTGAATTTTCAAATAGGTAAACGTGCATATGGTACACATAGTGTTCTGTTGCTATGGGTTGGACTAGTCATTTGTTATGGCTCCATGGTAATTTTTTTAATGGCGAATTAGTATAATTTTGTGGTTAGTTTTGTCTGCTGACATATCAACAGTTTTTCAAAAAGTAATATTCATCGTGTTTCAAGTTAGATTCAGTTGTTTGAAATTTATCAGAAAATCAATATTTTTAAGGAAAATGAGGAAGGTAATACATTTGTGATACAAGTTAAAAAAAATATGTTTTAATTTTCTGTTAATGAGTATATTTCTGGTTTTGTAATACTTATATAAATGCTTAGATTTCCTGTTTAACGGAGGTAAAATAATCTTCGAGCTTACTATTGACTTATAGGTATGTATTATCTAATATGTATGTACATATGTACATACATATTAGATGATACATACATGTAAAATTAAGGACTGAGCATTTAATCAAACTTTTTTGTGTGAAATTACTGTACTATCGTTTTTAATATATTTGTCTAAATGGAAAATAATATGGACAAATTTAAAAATTCCAAATGAACTTTGAAAAGGCTGTGCTGCAGATAATATATTCATACTGTATTAAGATTCAAGGCCTAGATTCACTGCGATTGGGCACATTGCCATAAATAGTGATTAGTTGTGCATTGGGCTTATTGCTGAAAGTTTTGTAAGAGAATTTTTAGGTCATACTGAAGAAATGAATTTCTCATTTTCATATAACTTTAGCTGCATATGTATATAATTTTAGCTGAATTTATAAATCGCTAGCATGTTTCCAATCTTCGATTTTTCTACAGACAATTTCATTTAAATTGAAAAATACACATGTCCATTTGAGAAAAGAGCTACAAAACGGAATCGTTGAACTTGAACTATACAAGCTCCTTATTTATTAATAACAACATAAAATAAAATAGTCAGTGCTATAGAAAAATCCTTGCAGCGAAAAGATTTCATGGTGGTAAGCTTCTTAGACATCAAGGGATCTTTCAACAATGTCACTTTGATGCGAGTATCATTGATGCCTTGATTCGATATGGGATGGGTGAAACTCTGACGCGCTGGGTATCGGATTTGCCCAAAAGCCGGAAAATAGAGGCCACCTTTTTAGGAGCCAATGCGGAGGAATATTCGGAACGTTAACACCACAAGGGGTATCATATCGCCCTTTTTCTCGATCCTGACACTCAACGAAGTACTGGCGAACTCAAGTGCCAGTGGTTTTGAGGCAGTGATGTTTGCCGATGACATTGCTGTATTTGCGAGGTGTGCGTTCCCACAAAGTTGAGTCCATTAGCGGAGCATCAACCCAGCCAATGACGATTTGCGTCGACAGAATGGCGGCCATTCTCGCTGTTGCGAATTACAAATGCTCTTCGAGAACTGTTAACGCATGTAGAACGGCTGTCAATAAAAACGCAAAGCATACTCCTATCTGAATTATTTAAGTGCCCGGACATAGTGATGTCATAGGCAACAAAAAAGCCGCTGAATTGGCTTCATGTCTGCAAATATATATTACCTAATAAGAGAAAAAATGTTATATATGGTGTGGGTTTTATTTGTGAAAATTTAAGAGTCAGTTTGTTCGATTCGGTTGTTATTAAATTTCTCAACTTTGACTCTACTAAAACCACGAGGCTTTCCCAAATTCCTCGGATTTGCCACAAAGATTTATACGTAGTATCATGGTAAACCATTTGCCTAATGTACCTCTAAGACTTATTGTCTCGAAAAAAGAGATGTCTTGTCTACATTATAAAAGTTTTTTGACACCTGTACCGAGAGCAGATTAGAATAGTAGCATTTAAAACAACAATAAATCCTGTCTCAGTTGCTTTCTGTTCACGATAAAAAGGCGAAAAATCGGTTTTCGATAGAAAGTGCCAAACCATACCCAATAAAATCATTCAAAAGCTACTGAATCAGTATTTACTGTCAATTCAATTCGGATTATGTTTTTGCACTTCTTATGTTTACCCTGTTTCCTATTTTCATGCATAATTGTGTCAACGAGAGCTTTTGCACAGCTGCATGTTTAATTTTCAACTTGATTCTCTAGAAATGCAAATAGTGAAATCAAAATATCCATTTTCTAGAGACTAAAATTATTTAATTTTTGCCTCTATTATTTCGAGAGTCCTTTAAATGGAGGCAAAAGAACACAAAAACATAAAAAAATTCGTTGGTACAATAAAAAGTGTTTGCTATATAAGTGCTAAAAAGTGTTTGCTAAGTGTTTGCAGCCGCACTCATGCCTGCCAAACAGTGTTCAGTTAAGACAGCTACCGCTGCGCGAAAAGGTTCTCTTCGCAGCTCGAGAAATTCCCTAGTGCGACCAGTGGTAAAAGTGTTCCATAATTGTTTAGTGATCGCACAGGAAGTTCAAGAAACATTTTAAGAAATTTAGACAGAACATAGTACATCTGCAAAATATTTTGCAATACGGAGTAACTGTCTAGAACGAAACATTATTAACACCAACATTTTTATTTTCCGTTATTTCAAAATATTTATTAATGACTGTACCTTTATAGATTTCCAAATTGTTTTGGTGACATTTGCGTTGACACTTAAATTTATTGTTTTACCATTCCTGAAAAATATTTTTAAATTCAGCTGGCTATCACTCGAAAGTCATATGTTAGTATTCCGAAAAAAATCTGTTCATCTCGCAAAGCTTCCATTCGTGAAACGAACACTGATCCATACAACATCAGTTTGATGATGTTGTATGGATGGTTTTAGAACAACTTTTTTTTGACCATTTATGCAGAATTGATTCTAAATAGTTTAATTAAAATTCACTAGACTGTTTAATGCGTGATTATATCATAAATTAATATTTACTTTTCTGTATCAATACATATCATTTATCAATAGAACTTTGAAAGTTGTGTTGTGTCAATTAATTTAATTCCCTCTAAATTCGTTATACAATGCAGCTATTTTTTGAAGAAAAGCATCTGCTTATCTATCTACCGATCACTATTCTTCTTTCTATGCATTTAAATTCCTAGTCCACGAATAACTACAATTTGCATTTCTTTGATATTCGAACTTGGAAAAGTGAAAGTTGACAGCTTAAAACTGCACATAAAAAATAGCTCCGAATTCGTCAGCAATTAAACGACTTCATCAATATTCATTTAAAAAAATCAAATTATTAAACAGCAGTGTTTAAGGTTCCGGCTTTAAACGAATTCTTCAATTTTCTTTTCTTTCACAACTCAATTAGAGTTTAAACTTTATCGAATCAATCTAATGCTTCACAACCTATCTCACGAGTAAAAGTACTCATTATACAATTCTCCTCTATCACTCAATCGAATCAAAGTGGATCTTCTCGACAATACGAGTTCAAAACCGTTGACTCTTCGATTAAATCGTTCTGGCCTGAATTTAACTAATTGAAAGAAACGCTGAAAAACACTTTATTCATGATTAACCGCAATGCTTTTCGTAACTAACTGCAACTTGCAAAAATCAACCTTCGTTTCGTACCGTTTTCACAATGGTGATTTACCAAATTAATTTCGAAGATAAACTGTAAATCATCCAATCACCGTCAAGCAAATAATATACTTTCCATAAATGTCATCATTAAATCCATCAGGGTAGCAGAAGCAAATCGCTCGGTAACATTAGTATGGCAACACAGACGGTGTTTTGTGTGAAAAAAGTATCTGATTTTCGCACATTAAGTTTGTGCAATAATCCAAGCAAGAGCAAAGGGAATGCACGAAGAAAGAGTCGGTGAGAATAAGGAGAAACATCAAAATACAACATTCATAATTCTTCGGGTTAAATAAAAATATGATAATGTTATGTAGTTTCCGCTTTTCGCTTCGAATAGATCATTTCTTTAGTTTTTTCTCCAAATTATCATATTATTTGCCTTCTCTTTAGCCTTCTTGTTGCACAGCGAATAAAACTGAGCAATTCTTCTCGATTACACAATATTCTTATGTGATCCCGGTTTTGTTATCTGTTTTTTTTTTGTTTTGTTCATGTCGTAATGGGATCGCTCCAAAAACTAAACTAATTTAAACGGAATATAATTAAACTATGTGAAAAAACAGTGTTGAGGTTGTTCCAAATTCAGAGGTCTAATATGATTTTCTGTTGTTTCTTGCAGTCTTTGTGCCTCAACGGACCAGTAACGAACGCAACAGTAACTTCAACTACAACTAATCAAATCTCGCCCGGTTCAGTAACAGCACTGCGTACGCCTAAATTATTAAATCAAACTAATAGTCCTGTAGGATATAAATTAACGCCAAAAACGCCACCAGTTACGCCCGATTCGCCGCATATTTATTTAGATGACGATCTAGATTCGTTGTATAGTTACAGTTCGATGACGTCAGGACGATCGACAATGTCCTGTGAGCATCCATATGTTGCAAGGTGAGTAATAGATATTTATTTAGTGTATATTTTGAAGTTTATGCGTAAGTGAAATAGTGGTTACAATTATAGAAGTTATATCTTTAGAAATAATTGATGAATATGAAGAGTGTAATTACCGAATAGTGTAAATGACACACTACTATACCACGGAATAAAGAGTAGTGACTATTTCGGTTTTTTGATTATAATGTGAGTGTACATGATGTGACATGTAAGTGAGAGTGTATTATTGGTTTGAAAACAATTTTTCCCCTAATAAGTACATCAAAATGGGGTTCAAATTCATTACAACCACCATATTTTCTATCAAGCATTAGTTTATATTATAAGTTGCAAATAATTTTTGGGGTATTTATAACAAGTGAAAATTTCGGAATATTTACTCGTGGTTAAAATCGACCGTTTATGCAATTAGTGAAGCTTCATCGCATAGACGGACATTTATGACCCTATTAATTATTATAATATTTTATATCAATGTCTTCTCTTAAATGCGATAAGGCTTCTCTTATATTTATTCGCTAATCCGTGGATTGCTCCTGTGGGATAATTTTGATACATTATATTGATAGATTTAAGGCCACTGGAACTAAAAGTGGCATGTAAAATATTGATATTGGTTTTTAAAATATTGGGATTTTTGAAAGTGTCTGGCCTGTATTTTTATCGGAAATGTATGTTTATTTCATACGCAATTTTAATCACTCAAAGCTTTATTCATTGCTAGCCACTAATTTGATTCACCTATCGCGCAAGTTAAAGGCTCCTTTGCAAAAAAAATGTTGATACTATCCTTCAATTGATCCATTTTTCAATTTCTTTCTACTATCATTTAATCATTCACTGCCCATAATTCAATTTTATTGGTGAAATTATTCGATTGTGATTAAACTCAACAGTTTTTTTTAAGCTGGTTTGATCCTTATTTGGATTCAGGTGCTCAACTTGCATCTTTTCGCGGCGTGCTATCTTTGCATATCAGCGTCTTTTCAGATCCTGATCAGATCAGCGTATTTTCAGGAAACGGACCCATCTGTTGTTTTTAAAATTCGATATGATGTCTTCTCAACAAATTGCACTGTCTAAGCTTCGACTAAATAAAACTTATTGAATGTCAAAAGCTTTTGTATGACAGTGTTTTTCCATATAGTTGTTTGCATTATAGAATCATAGCGAGTAATACTACCTATGCCAACTCAACTGTGTGAAAAGGATGGACGCTTTTTTAAAGTCCCAATAAAGTACTTTTACTTGATTAAATATTTAAAAACTTATATTTTATAACAAAGTGTACAATGCAGCTGTAGTATTTATTTTCAGTAAAATATAGTATCTGTTTTGGTTGACGCAGACTTAAGGACTCAGCTGGTTCGCCCAGTCTAATTAATTATCATTTTAACCTGTAACTTAGCTACTTCAACTGATCAGACTAATTGAACCTACCAGGTCTTATGATCCATACCCAATCATTTTTGAAAATTTATTTAACACAACTAAGACGCAACATTATTTCATAGAAGTAGCAACTGTTTAACTTAGGTTCACAGGCCCAGCAAGGTGGTATTTTTTTTAACACACACCTTCTGAGTAAATGGATGGTCATACAGGAGTATTCATTCTCTGATAACGGGCTCATACCTTCAGGGGCGGCGAAACACATTTTTCTGGGGTGGGTAGTAGATAACTGTCAATTACTGTAGATAAGTGGGTGATTGGGATATATTAAAAAATCATTTAACGTTTAAGTGTGTCATGATATTTTAAAGCCTTCACACTTTCGAAATGCAAAGAACTTTTCGATTGTACTTTGATCCATTCCACCCTGTGCTTCCAATAGCTGAAGCCTCTGTCCATCCATGTTTTCTTTGATGGTAAATAGCAAGCAGCAAAAGAAAGTATTATTTCGCGTTTGTGCATACTTTGCAAATCAAAAAACCAGCCTCATTTGTATCGAGGAACGAGAATTGGAGTTTGCATCTATGTTATGCTTTGAGTATAAGCGATATTGAAACATTGGAATCTGAAAAGCCATAAGAATTTTTTTTATATGTATACGTATGTTAATACTAGCTGTCCGTAACGTTTCGATTGGAAATATCCACTTCATTGGTGAATCACAAAAAAGAGTTTATATAGAGGAAAGTAGAAGCCGAATAAGCCAAATTTTAAACAATGAGCTTACCGCTACTTGTACTAGTTTTAAGTTCATGCCAACAACCGTCATTGGGATAGCTTGATGATTTCGAGGAAACAGTAGAATCGTTTGGCTGTTTCGTAGCTTCGGAAATATTTTCCATGAGTCCTTCATTAATAATTTTGACGAACCTGTCCATTTATTTTAAACGTTATTATCGCTACCTAAAATCACGTGACAGAGCTTTCACTTTGAAATATGAAGTGGAAATGTGCACATTAAAAAATTTGCGTGATGCTTCAAAGTGTGAGCGCTGAATCTATACCATTCTTCCTGCTTGACTCTCTTTCTTTGACCCTTTCGCATGTGCGTAGTAGGGCTTACGATTTCACTGGAATTTCGTTTCTGTAGCGATGGGGCTAGAAATAAAACTTCGAGATCATAGGCATGCTGTGCACCATAGTGTATTCGTTAACGGAATATTGCTTTTCTACTCTCTGTCCTAATTATTTCGCTATTTTCTTCTTGTTGCTGCGTATATATATTTTTTAGATGCTTACATTTGAGCTGAAGGACCTCAAGGCCGGTCACACAAACCAAAAGCCGGCTCCACAACTAAAGGAAATGATTTCGCACTATTCGAATACACTAAGCTGTGCATTGGCTACCAAAAAATATAGGGAATGTAGCTAGGCGCTATTCATAACGCTTAAAAAATACCCTATGCAACAGGGTAGATTTCCTGAGTAGTTTTAACCATAGAATTAATGTACAAAGAAAAGAAGCACTCCATTTACGCAATGCTGCCCAGTTTTGATCAACTCTTATGTTCTTTCATCATCGCCGTTGTCATAATTGAGGCTTTAGGTCATAAAATGAAGATCCTAGCTCATAAAACCGAGCAGGCCACCTTTTTATGCATCATCGGTTTTATTTCGAATTTTTTGTCTTGCTTCTGTATGTCGTACCTCTTAACATTGGTTTTAGCTTTTTGTCTGTCTATGCATTATGGTGACAGAGATAGGGTGTTGAGGAAGGGTACATACCACCCAAAAGGTGCTTCGGATCGGATTTGTATGATGGGTCCGTGGTGTAGTGGTATGTTGTTTAGTTTTATTGAGTTATGAGATTTGAAGTTTAACTCCGCAATCTGTGGATCTGAAGATTGTAAAAAGACGTATTTAGCTTGGGGCTATCAGCTTCAGACCATCTAATCGATCGTAAAACATTGCAATATGTAAAATCAATCGAAAGTGCGTTTGACTGTAGTACTGATTACAATTTGCGCCTTAAAATGCCAATATATTACCACTTACGACTTTTAGGGTACTCTGGAAACCACTAGAAATCGCATGTTTTAACGGAATGTGATAGTTTTGCTTGCAAATGTTTTTGACATTCGTAAATTCTGTCTTTGCTTTACATTTTGTTTATTCTTCTTTACCACAAATAGAGAAATAAATTACCAATTTTTTCAATACATTAATGTGACATATACGATCGAAATTGTAGGGTGGGTAATTACCCACCGTTTGATTTCCCAGGTGGGTAGTACTACCCACACCGCCCAATGCGTCCGCCGGGCCTGCATACCTTTTAACAAAGACGGCTGAAGCTCAAGTGAGAAGGTTGTATTTTAAGAAAGAAAAAATAAAAAAAAAATAGAAAAATAACGGACCAGGCGAAGTTTCACTTTACGATCCGTTCCTCACAGGAACTTTATCCGGGTAGTATCGATTGCTGCAAGGATTTGGGTCTAATTGTCAACACTCTTGCTAGCATTCTGCAGCTAGTACAGCGTGCAACTAGGAGGAATTCCAAACCCCTTGTTGGAATATAGAAAACACCACTCTTTGGAGAGAGTGTTGGAAAGTATTCATTAAACGCATAAAGATCTAATGACCGTTCAACGCATAAAATTAAACGGAAGGCTTTTGATTATGCCATATGCAAGGGAAAAGGGTCCCGTGAAGAGCCTTACATAGAGGGCGTCATTGAGTCAAATCACCTTCCCAAAGTTTTAGGTTCAGTACCAAAGACTGTAAGGTGCTGATGGCAGCTGGACTAATTCGAGCAAAAATACGTTGTCTCTACTTAAGGATTCACATTTCTCAGGGAATCATAGTACCCTAGCATACGAAGAGCACAAACGAAGCAGACCATCCGGTTTTCGCTACCTCTAAGAACTTCAAACTTCCAATTGAGGTGGGCCAACTCCGTTAAGGCGTTTAAGCCTGCGAGCTATGATGGCGTCTATAGAGTTAAAGATACCATGTCTGAAGGAGATATGTAATGCGTGCTTGCTTACAATTCTCGTATGTTTCCATTGGCTGGCGGAAAAGAGTTGTGTTTAAGCCTAAAGTGTAAGCCTGTTGAAAAGATCATTCATGTTTCCACTGAGCGAATTGAAATATAGCACGGGCGGACCTTAAGGTGATATCCTCTCTCCCCTGTTGTTGAAAATTAGGGTAATTACTCTTCTGAGAAGACAAGATCATCGGCTGCAAAGTCGTTGTTTATTTGGACGACATAGCCATAACAATGTCAGGAAAGTGTCTATCTATGCTTTCGGGGAGATTAAATCACTTGCTTGATTTCCTGAAAGTTGAATCCAAGAAATTTGGTTTGAATGTGAATCCTGCAAAATGAAGTTAGTACTATTTACAAGAAAGTACAAAGTTATTCGCTTTGACTTAATGAAATGAAACGGAATCTTTATTGACTTGAGCCAAGGGTCCAATAATTGGTACTGATACTTGGCTCAAAGCTAATATGGAATGAACATATATCAAAAAGATCACGGAAACTTTTCGGTGCATTTTACTGCTGTAATTGTATGAAATTATAAATGAGGGTGTGGAATGCTTTCTGAAGTTTCATATTTAATTTTAATTGCAGTTTTAAGTTTCTAAAATTTAATAATTTAGTAAAATTTTACTTGATTTTACTCTTATTTCTCTTTTTTTAGAAATGGCACCACGTTCAGTGGCCGCAAAATGAAATATGTTGTACACTGTTCATCATATGCTGGTCAGGTTGGCGAAGATTACCTAACACCGACACAACGGGCTCAGCGCCAGTTACGGCGTCTGAAAGAGCTCCTGACACAGGCTCGTCAAGATCTCGAACAGAAAGACAACGAAATACTTCGTCTGACACGTGAAGTCGTCGAACTGCGTCTGTTCAAAGCTTCTCTCAGTTCGCCGGAAGAACGTTCGAATTCAAGTGATGCTGTGACTGTTCGCGAAGCTACAAATGACTTGAAAACTTCGCAGGATGTTTCTCCGATTGTAGATATGATGGACGATGGCTCGAAATCGAGTCCCCGACATGCTCTCCATCAACATGGTATCCATCAAGTTCAGTTCATGGATAAAATCTCAAATTCAGAGATGCAGAGCTCATTCGCTGATTCGGGTCATTTCGAAGATCTGACAACTTCATCGGTTCACTCGAAGGACTCATTTGTTCAGACGCGAGATACAGCTTGTGGTAGCGATACACAATCGACATCGAGCGAAGATCAGCAGCGTCACGAACTGATACAGATTTATGAGAAACGAATTGAGGATTTGATTCGTTCACAGGAAGCATCAACGACTGAACTGAAAGAGTCTCACAATGACAAGGTCGAGGCACTGCTGCAGAAGTTGGCAGAATGTAATACTAGGTACGCTGATATCGTACCTGACTATGAACAGGCCAAAGAACGTATCCGAGAGCTGGAGAAGCAACTGGAAGACCTACAGTGGCGTCTACAGGATCAGGAGAATAAACAGAAAAAAATGTATCTTCACATGTATACAAAAGGACAGGAGGCAGAGAAACTCGCTCATGCAGATCAAGTACTATTCGATCTTTCTATACCGTAGCGGTTGGAAACGATACTAATTTTTTTCTTTTCTCTCTCTCTCTTTGTTTTTTTCGCCATGGACATTGTTCGCATAATCGTTTTGAATTCGGCGGTTGTAATATTTACGCGGTTTCGAACGAATCGTATTATGAATGATGATGGAGCAGGTCCTCGAGTTTGCACAACGAGCACCAAGCCGAGTTTCAGTACCGGAATTGCTGAAACAACTGCAAAGTACACAGGACGAATTGGAAAATATCAGGGTAAGCTAATTTTTTTAAATTAGGAATGCTGTTTGTTTATCATATATGTGGTTTTATGTTTAATTTTTGTGTTTTTTGTGTTCAGTTTGTAGTTTAGTTTGCTCGTTAAATGTTGTAATGTTTGTTTCGCTCACGTATCACTATTCGTCCAGCTGCTACTATATCTTGTAAAGCGCATTTTGATATTTCAACACACTTAATTGTCTAATATTTCAAAGCTATATTGTGTGTTGAGTGATTACAGTACGCAAACTTAGAATATATTTTAAACCATAAATAACATTTGAAGATTTCATAAATGTGTCAATTCATGGTGGTCTATGTATCTAAATTGATGAAACATTTTCCTTTTTACTGTTACTTCGTTTTGCAAGTTCAATGAATGATTCGGTCACGAAAAATCTGTGGCTTTCATCACCTGTTTTTCGCATTGCTTGTGTAATGCACTCACTTAAAAATTGACACTGTTAAGCGAATGAATTTGCACTGTGTATTGTTTAATGCACTTCATCGTCAAAGCGTAAAAGACCATTGAGAAAATAAATAATTAAATAAAATGCAATATTAGATCTTCATTTGAAAAATGGCACCCCGATATCTGCCAAATTAAATTAGCCAACCTAAGGAGCAATGTAGCACCAAAATATAACAAGACGATTGACCTGTGTCACATTGACTTACAGTTTCGAAAAATGACTGGTATGCGGTTCTTAAGATTTTTGTTCAGTTCTTAGATAGCACACCTCAATAAAATATTTTAATTAAATTATTATATTTCAAAGGTTAATATATTAATACCGATTTGAGCTTATCGACATTTGTTTTCTAAGCTTAAAAAGTTAAATTTTCAAACTAGTTCAACTTTTATGATTACAACTACTTGCATGCAAATACACTCTTGTTAAAAATCGTTACATTTTTCTGCATTAGTTCACTTTTAAACAGCATAGCTGAATAGAGTAGTTGTTCTATTTTTTCTCTGCATATGATTTCAATTTCTCTTGAATTACATAATTAAATCGATATTTTTTTTTTACTAAAACCAAAATGATGTGAAGTCAATCAACCAACCAAAAACCTATCCCTCTAAAACTCTTCTAGGCATCGAATTGTAGATCAGAAAGTGGCAGCTCTCTTCTAACCGCAAAAGAAGCAATTTCATTGTGGGTACTTGGCGCAAGGAAGGTTTGTACAACACACTAACTCTCAATTTCAAACAAAATATTATACACAATGCAATGCAATTTCAGTTTCAACTCAGTAATATTTAATAATAAATTTGAGTTCGTACAAATAATGAATAAAAATTAGTTGATTGATCTAGTTTGTTGAAAGTAAAATATTTTAAATATTTAATTTGCATCTGTTATAAAACACTTGTGTTTTGAAATAGATTATTCACGCACATTACTGGGATTTTGTGTTTGCTCTATTTATTTTTGATCAGATGAAAGCAATTTAAATTATGGGGCTAATAATTCAGGTCGCTTATTCAAATTCCATTTTTGTTTATTTTCTTGGGTATTCTAAGTTGCACACTTGGGTAAATAACTTTGCACCGCTTTTGTGAATTGCCAAATGCTTACTGCTGCTTTAATATAGCTGACTTACATTAAACGTTCTAATTCGTGTTTCCAGGTATTTTGGTAGATAAATATATTATGAAAATATTCGTATACATATAATATGCAAAAAATTAAGTGATAATTGCTCCATCAGTAAAACTATTCACATAATAGAAAAATTGTATCAATCTAAGAATCAATTTAATTTGTAAAAGAATAATGTTTTTTTACTTAGGACGTATTCAGTGTGAGTTAAATAGTATAATACTATTGACACACTGGGACTATTAGTACGACAACCGTCCTGAAGACGAAAATTCATCGAACTGTATTGGACATTGAAGGGAAAAAAGACCAGCTTAAACACGGGAAATTGCCTTCACTATCTGTCTCTCTGGTATATTTTCTTAACAGTTTTTTTAGAATCTACGTCGTATATGCTATTGGATTTAAAAATAAAACTGTCAAATTGCATTTTACGTTGAGAATCTTTGAGGCACAATAATTGGAAAAACCACATTTTAACACGAACTACCACTATTTCCGATCACTTTACTACATTAACATTCCATTTTATCTGAAACTACTTATCAGGTGGCAGATTGTGTTTCCGGTCTGGCACCCTCTGACCATTTTCAGATAAAGTGCAGTGTTGTTCACAGTGCACAAGCTCTTTGTAAATTTCGATAAAAAGAGACGCATTAAAAATGCGTCACGGATGGCTCACAGACAAGGATATTTATTATTAAAAGTTTTGTAGTGTCGGGCAGCTCTAACAAGAGTGGGTAGCGTGAGGTATTTTCTGACATCATTCTGACCTATAATCTGTCCATAGGGAATGCTAGTAGCGAATCGACCTTCCTCACCTCAAATTTTCGGGAGGTCCTTGACCTTACCTTAGTCAGTGGGCAACATTTGTTTCTACTCAATAAATGGGAATTTTAGTTCTCTGATCATAGGTACATATATTTGTTAATAGATAGCTTTTGTTCACAGCAAAAAGGATGACCTGGTAACTGTCCTAATCCTTGGTTCGATAATCACTGGAAATTTCTCCAGTGAGCATCGATTGCCACGATGACTTACATTAGTTTGTTGACATCGTTACTACTGCTTTCAGCTCTGCAACTAGAGCAGCGTGTAACCCACGTATAACCAAGGGGAACCTCAGCCCTCTATAGTGGTATGTGAAAATCTCTACTCAGCGGAGAGAGTGCAGGAAGGAGCTTAAAAACTATAAAAAAAAATCTATATATAAAATGAGCCTCAAGGCTTTTGAGTTCGCTGTTCGTAAATCAAAGAGGGTCTCATGGAGATGTTTTAGTGAGGCAAACCACCTTCGTATGGTTTAGCACTAAAAACCGAAGGCTATGTGGAGCGTTCGGAGCGCTGGCGGTATTTGAATTAGTTCAAGCACCGACACTTTTATCGCCTTTTGGACTTACATTTCCCGGGTAACTACAGTCCCCTATAAGACCCGGTGCATTAAACGAAGCAGGCAGTTAGCTGCATGCAGCTTCATAGGATTTTAACTAGAACAGAGTATGACCAGTTGCGAATTTTATCCACTCCAACGGACGAAGACTACGTTGCTTAGAACGTTCTATTAGATGTATAGTTAACAACTTGCATTCCTGGTAGGAACGAATAAATTGATGGTGTTATCCTTGACAGCGGCCTCAATCATATGTATACGAAAGGCTCAAAACTAAACAGTAAAGTCTGCAGTGGTTTATATACAGCTGAATCTAAGGCTTAAGCTTCTTCCTGCAGACCATTGCAATGTCTTTTAGTTGGAGGTTGTGGCTATTTTTCAGACATGATGGTCCTTGTTCAGGCTAGATGATTGTCATTTGATTTGGGTACCTGAACATAAATACATTCAAGGCAACGTGAGGCCGGTGAACTGGCGAGGCTTCCACCCTGCTATGAGATGTCTCATGCACCTATGTTAATATCAATATCCTCAGTTGCATCAGCCATCAGGCAAAAAAATCTCGAGAACGCTATTCTTAGCAGCCCAGGGACTTCTGTCCCTGTTTCGGTTTGGCGCTGGAGTTCTGACGTGTTTGTCGTAGCTGCAGCTTAGACGATGAAGATATTTGCGTCCTCCATATCATGTGCCAGGGTCTGGCTTTAAAGAAGAGAATGTTCGCAGCATTTGGTGAACCCTTTCTCTGATGTCTGACTGGCCTATCTTTGGTTAACCTAAAAGAGATAGTGCAGTTTAACAAAGAAACCAGATAGTTTCCTATTTATAGCAGCTAAGGGAGAGATATTAACTGTGGCAGCACAACGGTCATCTTTTGTGCCTATATGCGTCTTTCAGCAGGCCTCTTTAAGTGTGATTTCGGTTTGAGAACCCGTTTTTATTCTTCTTCAAGAGTTATAATTGGTCTTCGTCTCTTTTTATTGTTCGACTCAAAAATCAAATGCGATAAGAATGTTTTACATATCCAACGTAGCCAAAATCTCATTATTATATAGATTTATGCTTTTTATCTTCCTGTCAGCAAAAATATTGAGTGAGATTATATCTGGAGTGCGTAATAAGATCGAGCGGAAATTTTTTTAGGGCATGGATATAAAACTAAAATTAAGATATAAGATTTTAGTAAATTTTCTGGTACCCCTATATTTCAATGGGAAGAAAATTTTTGGAGAAAGCAAGTATGAGCAATGAAAACTGTTAATGCTTTCTGCTTGTTTATGATAAAAATTTGGAAATTTCTGCTCTGAATTTCTGATTTCTGAATTTTTTTTTGTGTGCTGATCGGAGTTTTATTTTATGTTCTGTTGTGATGAAACTATCTGTTGATTAATTATTAGTATGCATTTTAATAACAACTATAAACACAAAATTAACAATAATTCATATCTACTAGAACTTGCATTGCATAATGTCTAAGTATAATCTCTAAAGCTTTCACAAAACCAGTATTTGCTCTCAAAATGTTTTAATTTAATGCTTTCTCATATGTTGGTGGTAGAATAGCTGATGGTTTAAACTCATTAGTACTACCAAAACATTATCCCAGCTTTTCATTGTAATGCTTTTTCCTGTAATTTTTATTATTTTCAACACAATCTTTAGAGTCTTCACAGAAAGTATTTATATACATACGTATTTGTTTTATTATTATACAACGCATATTTCAAAACATCTAATTCATTTCATCAATCTAATTTTAGACCATTTACCGACGACTAATGGAGGCACAACAGAACAAAACACGTGTCGATCCTGAAGTCACATTGCAGTTTCTTAAAAGCGCTATCTATTATTTCCTAACGGATAAGGAGAACTCACAAGGTCACTTAAATGCAATCGAAAGTATCCTAGAATTTTCTGAACAAGAAAAATATAATATCAGTAAGGCAAGGCAAACCAAATAGAATTATGTCGAGAACATAGAATGAGACTGGAGAAACACGAGACAGTAAATCTCTTTCATTAGAAAATAGATTGTATCTCGAGAAAAATCTCAACGAAAAGCTAAAAAAATAAAGAAGAGTCTAAAACAAATGTGACAAAAGGCTATGAAATTAAAGTAAATTGTCACTAGACTTTTCGAAAGAAAAACAACAAAACCAGAGCTTAAAACGAACGATTTAACATGCCTATACGACACTGAATGCAAGCAATTAATTAATAGAATTAATCGATTGATGTTAATTTATTAATTAGTTCCCGTAGATATTATGTTTTTCAAATGATTTGTGTTTATTGATTGTTTTATTTCAATAGATATTATCGGCTTTTCCACTTTCTTAACAAGTTGCGTGCAAACAGATTCCTTTAGTTTGATTGGATGCATTTTTTTCTGTTTATTCGATCGATTTATTACTTGTGAAATTAGATTACCTCAAGTTAAATGAGTAATCAAATACTTGATTCAAAGTATGATTAGAACACAATAATAATAAATATACAATTTATGATACTTAATTGGAATATCAAAACATATTTTATGCTTTCAATGAAATGATATTCTTGATTTGAATAATTTTTTGTAAAGAAACACTAAACTATGCTTATTGAACACTGTAAAATATTGTGATAAAGAAAAAAAAATATAATAAGACACATAAATATTTTATTTTCGAAAATTCAATTTTTATTTCATTTTTCCCTGCAAGCATGACGTATTGTAGTTTTGAAACTGGTTAGTGCTCAATTTAATGTTTTTTCTAATTAAAGCTTGAAAGAATGAAATGAGTGATAGTGAATGAGAAGCGATTTGAGCTTATCTTCGAAAAATAGCGTTCTATACGCTGATTATTAGCTGTCCTGGTGATTTTAGTCAACAAAACCGGAAGTTTGGAATCAATAAATATTTATAATTTGTGACAAAAACAAATTTTAAAAGAATGGAATAATAAATCCAATCCTCAAAAATTAAAGATGATCCTTTCTAAACCAAAAGACAACTTCAACTAAAAACATAGATCAATAGAATGAAATAAAATATTCTCAGAGCCATTTTCTTGAGATGATTCAATGAAATAATCGTGCTATAGCATTTTTCGCTGATAGTTTATGAATAGAATACGTCCATTTCATTGCCTAAGAATCAAAAATAATTATTTTAATGCAATTGTACAAGTGAAATATTAGCGCCATTGCGTTTTAAAATCTTTGAAACCAATATTTATGTAAATGAATGAACATTTGTGATGAAATCGCATACGAAACTTTTTAGAGCTGTGGATGAATTTCAATGCATAATTTTTGAGCAACATAACGGGACAAAATAGTCTCCGCAATCAAAAAAACCAGATGATTAAAAGTCCTTTCGATCTAGGTGACAGGATGCGAAATTATTGCGCAATGATTTCAATTTTGTTCTTTCATTAAAAAAACTTTCAATTCTGTAACAGCTATTAATATTCCATACATTATTAGTCCTTTATTTATTTTTGTGAAAATTTGTTGCAACATATGATTTATCAGATTTCCTACAAGTTATTATTTATGTTTGGCTAGTACTACAAAGATACTTACATGTCCAGTTCGAAGAGATTATTAAATATTCAATCAAAGCTAGTCAGTACAATGATAACAAAAAAATACTAAATTTGTTCAAACGCTACACTAAATAGTGAAATGAAGTAAAAAATATTTACAAAAATCAGTTCAAAAATAAATTGCAGTGCCTGGGCTCGTTAAAAATTGAATCAAACAACAAACTCTATGCTAACTAATGGTTTGAAGCTATTCAATAAGTGATTAAATGAAAAGGCTATGATGCTTAGAAACTTATTCTTCAACTGTTTAAACGATGAAGTGTAAGTGAAAATTGGGAAAACTATAGGTTTAAGCAAAAATCAAAATAAATGTCTTGCGATTGTTGCAGATCGTATGTGTTTATTTGATGTGTTGGCATTTTGAAAAAAGTTTAAATTTTAATGTTTTTTTTTTTAAATTCGAGTGCAAGAACGATAGACACACTTTTTTAGTCACAAGTTTCAATTCCAGATATAGGAAAGATTGAGAATTGGTTTTTTTTTTGGCTCTAATTCATATTTTGAAATTTTTTCCATCGACAATTATTTTATTTGGGACAAAATAAAATGTTTTTTATTTCAAGATGGATGCAAAAGAGGATAATCAAAAATGATCAAACTAATCATATTACGAGATAGGCACCAGGATGTATTTTCATTTTGGCTTGCTTATTTTTGCTGTAAATAGCGATATTCCGGGTTTATTTGGTTGCATTTACAGGAAGCAAATAACGCTGCTCTCATCTTCATATACGTTGATAAGCTATCTGTGCTATATGCTTGTTTTATGTTTTCTTAAAAATACGTTTATTCCAAACCTTCACTTTGCCCTCCTTGCAGCTGTAATTGGTTGTTATTCCTCTAATTTTGCAAAACCGCATCATTTCGAAGTGAATTTACACTGTGCAGCCTTCTGTTAATTTCTAAGATATTGGCAAATCAGCTATGTTATAATACGGAATTTCCCAATCGAAACTGAACTTTCAATTTATCTGAAAGATCTCAAATTTAACAAATGTACGTTACTCAATCCAATAACCAACACCAGATGTCGCTTGCGAGTATTTCGCTCTAATCGCTTGTCAGGCAATTCGCCCAGTTCGCCTTATGTTCTTCTCTTCTCATTCACTATTAGCACGCTGCGGTTGGCACAACTGTCACTAGACGATGTGTTGTCAATTTCTGTTCAGGTGTTGCTGCAAGAGGTGGCCGTGTCGTTAGTCGGACGGTCTTTGCGTGGTTCTTGGACGGAATTAACTTGTTGTCGCGGAATTGTGTGAAATTAAATGACTCTTAAATGTTAGTTACTCCATTCGAACAATATAGTGTTTGTTTCTTAGTGGCCGTTGTTTTGCTTTGACGTCAATCGTTTTACGTTGTAGTGTCAGTGTAGTGAAGTGGTAGAAGCATATTTACTTTGACCGGATTCCGTGCAGTAATACCCTGATAATTGGTCAATGAAAATTAGTGGGAAACTTGCGATAGGATAAATTACAGAATTGAGATGTCGGATAAGGAATAGCAGATAGTATAAGAAGGTAGGAGTTATTTATGAATATGCGAAACAGGATTTAATGTCCATGAAGCTGTAATTAAATTGACGGATATCCTTGAATGTCAGATTTTGGCGTGCTGAGTAAATAAGTTACTGCTAATGTAAAAATGTCCTCTTGTGGTACAAGATGTGTGCATATGATGAAGTAATTCAAGTTCATATAATATTCCCACTAAAACCAATAAGAAATAAGAAGGATATTTGCGTGATTCCGATCAGATTGGCTGATTCATTATTCATATCCGTGAAACTTTTCACTAAAACCTGCTTGCAAAGATACTCTGGAGCTCCAACATTGCCTCATTCGCCTACAGGCTAATCGTATGCGGTCGCAGTTTGATTTTTGATCTAAACCGGTTTCGCAAGAAATACTGCGGTCTCGTGGTCATGCCTCACACTGCGCATTGAAACTTTCAACGTTCCAACTGCATTCTTCAGGTGCGATGCGAATGCACTGTTGGCTCCAATCCCAGCTTCCCAATCGTATACTTAATGCAATCTTGTCTTCTTGGCACCTCACCATCGAGCCAGCTCGCACAAAATTACCCGCTAGTCTTCTTATTCCACAGGACGGGATAAATAGGAACGGAATTAAAAAAGCAACTCGAACTCAAGCCATTTGCTCGGTCTCCAAAGTCATTTAAGCCACTGTAGAGCCGCGACTGTGCCTGTATTATCGCGTCCACAATGTACACTTAAGTAAAATTAACATCAGGTTTGATAAGCATCGGGAAAGCGGGAAATGTATATTCCGGCAAGAGTGCAGTTTCTGCTGGAAATGCTTGCCTGCCGTGATATGATAATGTCGCGTGAGACGAAATTGAGAACAGTAAGTCAACCCAGCACACTGTTGTTCTGGTCAACGATGTGTGAAGTCACTTCAATTTAACAACACTATGCCAGGTTGTTATCTTTTATTTATTCAGAAGTGAAGAGCCCAGCTATTTGTTGGTTGCTCGATGAAATGTATTTGATTCAACTAAAACGTATCTTTTGCCCTGCCTGCTTAGACAGGATGGCGCGATAAAATGTATGGTTTGCTTAAATAACGTATAAAATAAATCTTTCTAATATAGTTGCCCCTATCTATTTGTATATAATGATTATTGCCTGGAATTTCATTTTTATGGTAAAATGACAATAGTGGGTATTTCCGCATCATTTCCTTGATTGCTTAGGAGATGGCATATAATATCAGATAACACAATTTTGTTTTTATGCAGTCATAATTGCTTGTTTAACGCCAATATGAAGTTAGAGTGGTATGTTTCTGTTGTAGTTATACAAATTGATTATCAATGATAATGTTTTGGTGTGTGCAAGATATTTTCAGTGTCGGTTTGTGATTTACTGTAAATTGGACCATACTAACACAGCTTTATTCACATTGAATGTATCACTAGATGTAAAATGTTTGTATTACCCTAGTTTAAATATTAGAATTTGTCTTAATATCGACCTCCAGTCGCAAAATTCTGTAATGTCAATATAATGGGAACTTGAACAAGCTCTCGCTGGTTTTTGTTCGAAAAAATGAATGATTTATTGAAAAAATTAAGTTAAAAAATATTGAAAGTATTTCCCACCGCTAGCTACTATTTTCTGCAATTTTTTGTGGTTATCGACGAATCGACACATTTTTTTTGCATCTTCATAAGAATGAAAGTATTTACTACACACAAAAAAATTCGGAGTGAATTCAACACCGAATCGGTGTCGAATACGGTCCATCCTTTCGGATAAATATTATTTAAATCAGATTGGATTAAAACTTAGGATGTTTCGAGACTTATCCATACTGAGTTATAAAAATTACTTCTGAGGAAAACATTTTTTAACACCAAAGGGATTTAAAAAAAAACGCGTCAAAGAATGGCTATTGACTCCAAAACCACGTTTTGTAAGCATCTAATTTCGTTAGTTTACTGTTCGCTTTTTTTAGTAGCCGAACGGTGTTTTCTGTGATTGACACCTATAAAGCGAAATTTTTTATCCAGCAATGAATAATGAAAAGACTTCAAAGTGTTTATTGAAAACACTGTAAGTGAAAGTCATTCGTATTTCTAGTGTGTATTTAAAAATCAATTGAAACACCAATGTTTGTTTAAGAGTTTGTATTAGAAAATATAATAAATCCTTGGTAACATGTAGCAAATAATGTAAATGTAATTCATTTTTTTAAGAACTTAAAAACTACGAAAAATTTTCATGTATGCATATAATGAATATATTCTTCAACAGTAATGCTTAACTATTTGCGTTAGGTGCGTTAGAGAGCTTCAATTGAAGTATTTTTAGAAGCATTTGTTGCCACAACAACTTATAAATTACTTATTTCATACTTAGGTACCAAAAAAGAGCAGTCTGATTTCGAAGGATGAAATATAAGTTCAAATGGCTCCATAATATAAAGTTCACTAAATGATATAATATTTATTTCATCAGTTTTCTCAAGATAAAATGCATTTAAATTGAAAATAAATTCAATGGTTTTCAGTTTTTTATAAACGAAAAGAATATCATTCGCATTTGTTTCTAATATGAAAAGAATCTGACCAAAACAAGGCAAATCCCTATTGGCATTTTTCGAGATGCAAATCAAAAACTTTGGTTTATACAAGTATCCACAAATGGCCTCTTTCGCTACATTGAATTTATTATCATTTATTAAATGTCTAGCAAATGTTATTTGTGTTAGAAGACGACTATCAACTAATGTGTCTAACGATGTGTTGCTTGTTTTGATTTTGAAAGTTGGCTTTAATTCAAAGTTTTTCGACATGAAATCTGCATAATTAATTTGTTGATGTTTAACTGCGATTGTTCTGCAGATATTTTTAAAGTTTTTTGATATCCTTCCGAATTCTTTTAGCTGTTTATGCTTAGCTTCAAATCTCATTGTCCACAGAGAATTAAGTGTACCCATTTTTAACAAAACTTTTGGATAATGAACGAGTAGATGGTGCTTTGGAATTAAATGTTGATCAGGGTATTGTGTTTTGAATGCATTATGATGCTCTTGTATAAGTAATTCCAACTTTTTTACATGATTATAATTTAAAAAGGGAGAAAATACAATATTTGTTATTTGGATTAGCAGCAAATATACATTATACTTTTGCAAGAATTCACAATCTTCACTTTCAATTATATCATATAAAAGCAGTGGAAGATATCGCATTAAGCACCAAGACTGCGAAGCATTTTGGCCTAAATTTTTATTATGTGACTCTAAGTTAATAAAAGATGGTATATTACTTTTGTTAAGAAAGCCAAAGTTAAAGTGTCTTATTTTCTCATTAAATTTCTCTATTGTTATTAACTTTTTTTTCTTAATTACGAATAACAGTAGTAATTTCATTTCAAATTGGCCGATTCCTTCAAGAATATCATGAACAATGTCTACACTCAACGAATCAAAACAATTATAATTTGGTAGATCGTTCAATTTAAATGTAACTTTAGCGCCAAAACTCTGTAATGATATGTGGTTTTTGTGAGTATCAAGGTGTCGAGCTAAACTTTCATCATTCAAACACGATGTCTGAATGTCTTTCTGATGTATCAAACAAAATCGACAGAAGTAATTAGATCTAAAAGATTCATTAAATCCATATAATGCATTAGCAGATAAATTATCGTGTGATATTGAAAAAAGAGTACCTTTAATTTGATCAATCTTTCCGTTAAAAGTTATTGAAATTCCTTCTTTTTCTAGCCGACAAATATCTGCATAAATTAAATTTAAAATAGGTTCGAAGCCTTTACTTTTTATGTCTGCATGATGACATAGTGCTAATAAGTGAATGTTTTCTATTTTTGAATTAAAGTAAGTTGGTAGATTTAGTATAGTAAAGTAAAAAGCTGTGATTTTGTGGATGCCGGCCTTCGAACCTATTGGATTCGCTGTCTCAAACTCATCAACATACAGCTCAATGCAGAAACTTAATTTAATATGTGATAAAATTGGATTATTTCTGAAATAGTTCGCATTACTGAAATGCAAATCATTTTTTTTTAATTTGTGTTCGCGCACAAGACAAGCAAAGAAAGATTCATTAAGACATAGATAACTCAGTGTTTCAGTAAGAGATATGTATGTAAATGTATTTGTAATTGGATTACGATTTTCAAAGATGCATTCTTCATTCCTCCAAATTTTATCATATCTGATATCTATTGCGATTTCCTTAGGGGAAGGCACAGTCGCGAAAATTTTTTTTGCACGTTTATACTGCGTCAGATGACCATAGAATGGATTACTTAAGAAATTAAGATCATCTTTTAAATTACCTAATTCTATACTCGTTTCTAGTAATTTACGCTTTAAATTTATTTTTACAACATTTGTCAGTTGAGTGGTCAATTTAAGCACTTCGCTTTTAACATTCTCATTAAGTTTTAATTTTGTAATCTGTGATATATAATTGCTTGTCACAGTTTCATAATCAAATGTTGATTTTTCAGTATAAGACGACTCAACAGTTGGAGAAATTGAAGGATTTATGCATTTCGAAATATTAATATCTTCGATTTGGCTTCTTTTTATGAAATTTTGAATTGAATGTTTATTTTTAATATGCTTACGTAGCCCACTATATGTGGCAAAATAAACATCGCATTTTTCGAATCCACAAATAAGATTTGAATCAAGGCATTCTTTCAAATTATGAAGAACATTTAAGTGTTTTATGTACAAGCGTGATTCATGGCAACTAAAGGTATGACAAATCCTACATTTAAACATTTTTTCAATGTAAATTACAATCCAAATCTATTTTTGATTTCCACTAGTCTAGGACTCAATTTCTTAAGTTTCATTTCATAAAAAACCTCTTGTATGAAAACAAAAAACGCAAACAGATTCTCCGGATATTGTGCGTGGAATACAAAAAAAGTTTTAAATAAACTTTCGAAAGCATCAACAGCTGTTTTCGATTCTAATGGGATTTCATTTCCATCTATGGCAATCCAATACGTCACGATATGTTTTTTTGATATTCCTCTTAAAATAAGATGCGGATGGTTTGAAACTGAGATTTCATCAACTGCGATAGCACCAAGCTGTAAAAGTATTCATTATAATATAAAAATGCTGTCATTTAGAAGTCGCATACCTTTCGATATTTGAATAATGTGTATTTTTGGCCCTTTTGCTTTTTTCCCACAGTGCTCACTATTTTCGTCAAAAGTAAGAGCGCCGTGATGTCTTCATCAAACTCTGGAAAACAAGAAAGCTTTCAAATTGCAGGTAATCATTAAAAAGGAAAATTGTCAGAAATCAACTCTTACTTTCTTCTGCAAGAGTATATTCGTCGTATACTTCTACTTTGTCTGCTAAAGCTATTTCAAAGACTTTTTCTTTTATCTTAGCCCATTTTTGAGCTAAAGTAGTGTCATTGTTTTGAAATCTAATACTGAAATCAAAATCGATCTGAAAATAAATGCAAAATGATATAAAATAAAAAGTTGCCACTTTGCTTTAAGTCACTGCAATAGAAATTAATTATTTGAATATCAAGCAAACAGAGCTCAAGAGATTCAAAAATCATTGACTTCTTCATATTTATATAATAGACCATAATATTCAATTTGTTTGATGTTGTGAAAATGCACTGAATATTTTTATTTAATAAAGAAACTATCTGCAACTTACAAGTCCAGGCGTGTCAAGAAACCTTGGAAATTGATTTATTTCAAATGGTTGCTGTCTGAAAGACCTGCTCTTAATCATATGCTCAAAAATTTCTTTCCCCTGAGTTTTCTGACAGGCTGATTTCAAAAATTCTACGCTCTCGGGCATATATTCCTCACTATCTTCCTCTGTAGTTGTCTCAGAACTTCGGCTTTCGTTAATTTGGCGTGATGAATTTCCCAGGCATCTGTTGATGGTTCTCAAACGGAACGCGAAAAAACCAGTCCTATCAACGGGGCTATAAAATACTCTCTGAAATTGTACAAAAAAAGTAAATTGAACGCAATTTTACATGGATAATATTAGCCATACGAAGTTTTCCGGGTTTCCATCTTCGCAAAGTTTTGGAAAAATTAACGCGGTTGCTTTCGCCCACAGTATTTTTGTTTCAGATGAAGGATAAGTTCCTTGAATTTCTACTAAATGTGCAACAATCAAATTCACCATCTTTATTCGGAGTCTTTTCGGAAGAGTGTTAGTGTTTTTATAGCACTCCAAGATCTTTATGCCTTCATTCTTATTTTGAAGGTATGATAATAATTCCTGCTCATTTTTTGGAATATAGCAAGTGCTTCCTTAAATACATGCAGATGTTTTATTTACCTGTTGAAGTACATCAACCTCTAATTTGAGTTTTTTGGGGAGAGATCCCAGAAAACAATTTTCTCTGTGAACGGGAGCTGCGTAGTCATCCTCCTTAAAATCCGTTTGAACTCCTACGTCCCGAAAAAAGTCTGAAATTGTCACCGTCAAAGTTGCGTTACGTCACATGAACAACAGTAGAAAGAAGTTACGTCGAGGGACACTAGCATGTGTTTAATGAAAATGACGCCCAGTAATCAGTTTGAGCTTAATGTTTGCGCCATGAATATCATATGCTCAAAAAACCTTTGCAATTTAAAGTGAATGGTTCGTGCAAGAAGTATGTTCACGGCAGCCACATGTGTTCATTTACTCTACAGTTTCAATACAACGTATGTTGCTTTCGTGATTCATAATTAAACCTATTTTAGCTAGTAAAATTATAACCATTTCTATCAACATTGAATGAGATGAACCAGCGAAGTCAATATTTACTGAAACTGCTGACAAAGTTATGGGTTCTACACTTTGACGCGCTCAAAAAGGACTTTTCCAGCAATCACCATTGCTCTAATTTGTTGGTTGATTTATTTTCAACATCATTTCCAATATTAAGCTACTAATTGAATATTTCTAATCATTTCTGATCTCAACAATTTCGAATCGTTTTCTCACTAAAACATGCATTCGTATGTAAAATGTTTTTTAAAATTACCCTTGAACGCTAAAATATGTTCCTTCAAGTATGGTTTATACGGATACGCACTAATACACTACGCACTAAAATTTCATAGATTACTCACCTTGATTTTGAAGACACTTTACTATAAAACACTTCTCATACGTTGTTTTTGTGTCTTTAATTATTTTATTTATCACCTTATCATTTATCGTGTCCGAATCATACGCGTCTGATAAATATAACTGTTTTTTTTGACAGATACCAAATCTTTTTGATGACTCAATCAGGACATCTACGACACTTATACACTCATTCACTGAAGGAACAAACACATATTTTTTAATGTTGTTGTACATAACACTTAGCATCACTTCCGACATTTTGATCGCGTGATTCAAACGTAACGAGTACAAAAACTGAAATGAACGTTTTCACAACACCCGAACTACGACTTTTAGAACAAATAAGCACTTTAGCATTCGGTTCTTGGAAACTTAAACAAGATGCGACATTTCATTGAAAATTTATCCGTTCGGAGTTTATTTTCCTTTGAAACAGCATTTTTCTGATGTAGCAGCTTACGGTTGAGCTGTATCTACTCATGTCTGAACACAATCACTTTTTATCCGATCGGAGTGAAAATCCGTACCTTTGATACTGAACTACACTTAAAATGTCTGGTATTGATGTAAAATGTACGCCTCTTCGACCCATTGTCAAATATTTATCAATTCGGAGTTTAGTTTACTGATTTTTGATGTTACTATCATTTTATCCAAGCTGTTGGTGTAATAATTAATAAAAGTACACCATAAGAGTATTGAATTTAAATGAATTTGGATAAAACTGAATTCACTCCGTCATATTTTTTACTGTGTACTCAGCCAGACTTTGTGTCGTAGATCGGAAGTAATGATAATCGAAAGAAGCAATGTTTGGTTGGACTTCCCATATAAACGTTTCCATCTAAATTTTTACTGGATTTGCAATATGACGAAATTAATTTCAAAAACGAAATAATATCCTTTTTCAAGGCAATTGCATCCGGAACTCAAATGGAAAAGGGCTGGCCCTAATTTTTGCGACGGGTGCCTCTTCTACCCTTCACATTATCTACCAATGACGAAACCGCTCATCATCGTGGATTCAGCATCATTTTCGATCCAAAGTCTAGTGATAACTTATCCTCTAATGCATCTGAACTGAAGAATAATTTTAGAGGCTCAACATCTCAACATTGAATCAACAAACACAGCATCAGATAAGTTCTTCACCAACTTTAATTGCTGGTACCCCTCCTCTATAAGGCTTTGTGATTCGGCTTATCTATGAGTCGAGTACTGTCGCTGATAAGAATCGCATAAGAACTCTTACAAAATTTCGGCTCTTCTTCTAAACTCAATCCTGACAAAATTGCTAGAAGATTGACTTGTTCTTTCAAAATTACTACCATTGCTGATAACAAGGACTTACTAGATGCAATACTTTGTCACTAACCAAACACCAATCAAACCCATCAAACAAATTAGTTGGTTTTCTCGTTAATCTACAGATACTCCTTGGTTCACCCGGAGTTTTGGAGCAAACTAACTGAAAATTGTTGCTTGGAAAAAGTTTTGAATATCTAATTCTCTTTCTGATCATGCAAAATCTCGGACCCCGCGTTCCTCGGCTAAAATAATAATGAAGTAAGCAATGCATGATTAGTTTTTTGGTTTGAAGTCATATGTTTCTTCCTGCAACACTTAACCTTTGGCCGTACATTCGATCTCTGAAGAAAAAAAATGTCCATCCTGAACCATGTCACTCAATCTCCTTAACTTAGTCTTCCTATTTCCCTTCCCCATTGCTTCAGTAAACCTCTTGAAAAAATGTATTCTATAGAATGTATCCGTTGATTCATCCTTTCCTCTCTCCTGAGCAGCATGGGTTTGTAAGTCTACTTTGAATAACCCCATCTTCTTCTCAAAGGCAGTTGCCTTTGATTTCATCATCAGGAACAAGTGAACGTAATGTATACAGGCTTTTCAAAAGCCTTTAACATTGTCAATCACAGTTGTTGGATAAAGTCAGACAGTTTGGTTGTTTCGGTTCACTCTTTTCTGGTTCTTCTTATCTCAATAGTAGTGTGTAAAGCTACTAAGGTAAATGACCGTATTTTCGTCACTGTATGTAATTTCGTCACATATAACATTTCTGTCTAAAACAAGAAAATGCTTTATGTCAACTAGCATAGCATATGATTGTATGAAAATATGACAAATGTATTATCGAAATCAGTCAAATTTTATTTAAAGCGCACTTGAATTTCAAAAAAATTCCGTTACGAAAAGTCTTAGAGAGCAAATTGTTCTAATTACTCGTTGTCAAGTAGTGCCTCGCATAGTGCAGACTTGATTGAGTTATAAGCGTAGTGAATTTTTATAGTGAGTAACAAATTGTTTCTTTTTCAAGTTTATTAGATAAAACATATCTAATTATCAATTGTTGAATGAAGTATTGAAAATATCATATTTATTGCTAAAAAAAATTAAGTTGACGAATTTAGGATCACATAAAAAGTAGGCATGAGCCTAATTTCGTCATAGTGACGAAATTAAGCACTGGACTCGTTAATTTATTTTATTCATTATCTGGTACTTAATAATAAACTAAATGAAATTAATGTACAGAAGCGTTAATTAAGTGTCAAATAAGTGTATGACATAATTTCGTCAAGTACATTTAGAGTAAATTGAGGTGGTAACTTCTAAATAAATATATGGGTTTCTTAGAATGAGCGACTTGAATCAAAAATATTTTTTTTTTCATATTCCTTAAGATTATTGCTTGTTACGAAATAATTTTTTTCCTAATATTAAGGTAAAGACTCTCTGCACTAGTTTTTTCAACAGAACTTCACTAATAGTAGTCACTTAAATAACTTTTGGCGGTGATGAAATTAGGTGCTCTGAAATGAATATTTTCCTAAATTCGTCATATTGGTAAAAGAATTTGAATACATTCTAATAGTTTTAAAATATGACATATATAAATATAACATAGCAAATAGTTTATAAAACATAAATATATGCTAGTTTTAGTTATTACGTTTAATAACAATTACAAAAACAGATATTTTGGGCTTCTTTTGCTTTACGAAACAATATGGCATCAAAAAATACACTGAAAGTGATCTTGAAGCAGAATTGAAGCGCATCAACCAAGGAGAATCTACAAGCGCTGTCGCGAAAATATATAGAATTCCTAGAACAACACTACAAGACAAGATGTTTAGTCGGCATTCAAAAAGTACTGGGGCACCGACAATTTTGACTGAAACGGAGGAACGAATTTTAGTCAAATGGGTTCTTGACCTTGCCAAAATAAGTTTTCCTGTAACGAAATCCTGATTAGTACACAGTGTATCAAATCTTGTCAAAGAAGTTAACAGGGACAATCGCTTCAAAGATGGGATTCCAGGAAGAAAGTGGTATGAGGCATTTTTGAAACGGAATCCTGATGTATTGGCAAGAGTTTCCCAAAACTTATCATCAGGAAGAGCTATTGTATCGGAATCTTCTATAAGAAACTGGTTCACAAAAGTTTCTTCATATATGAAAACTTTCCCCGAACTAGATGAGGTATTATTGGATCCAGATAGATTGTTCAACTGCGATGAAACAGCTTTTTTTCCGTGTCCCAAGCAATCAAAAATTTTTGCTCGCAAAGGGTAAGCGTGTATATATAATCGCACCAATAACGATGAAAAGGAATGCATTACTGTATTGTTTGGCTCTTCAGCAAGTGGAAAACTTATGCCTCCGCTTAGCCTATTTTCATATGCCCGGATATTTAAATGCAATCAATAATCTGTTAGAATTATTTTATGTTATTTATTGAAAGAAGGTTTTATTTTCTTTCCCAAAAGTTGTTAATGTTTTCAATAAAAAACCAGTGCTTAAAGATTATATTATTACATAGACGAAATTAAGAGCACTAGTTGACGAAGTTAGGAATTTGACTGTTTTAAGTGACGAAATTAGGGTCAAATGAGACTTATCTAAAATCGGCAAAAATCCATAACCACACCCATTTTTTTTTGCATTTACTAATGCTATAGCAATGTGAACATTCCAGGCATAACTACTTTCAGCATGATGTTTCAAAATATCACAAGTTGTCCCAAAACAATGTAGGATACTGTAAAAAGTTCCTTAACATGACGAAATTACGGTCTTTTACCTTAGTGACAACCTCTCCTCTTCTACCTTTCATCCTTCTTCTGGTGTCCCACAAGGGTCTATCTTTGGCCATCATGAAAATAACTGCGTTATTGTGAAAATTAGATGCGTTATTGTGAAAACAAAAAAAGTGAAGAGTGCGCCCTCAATGGATCATTATC
The DNA here is from genome assembly GCA_963978885.1 of Nemotelus pantherinus. Taxonomy (NCBI): domain Eukaryota; kingdom Metazoa; phylum Arthropoda; class Insecta; order Diptera; family Stratiomyidae; genus Nemotelus; species Nemotelus pantherinus. The sequence continues at coordinate 10,638,244 of OZ022266.1, forward strand.
TTTGGAACCTACTCACAAAAGAAACAAATAACGCTCGCCCAGTTTCTGCTACTTATCTCCAGAGCTGAAACTTTAACCCTTACATTCTCTCCTGGTAATCGCCCGTATGCCAAACAGTTTATAAACGCAATGCTTGCGTGCTGCCTATACCAAGTGAATAACATTGTCAATAGCACGGAAAGTTATTGGATCTAGTTTTTACTTCTAACGCCTACACATCCGAAGTCAAGCACTGTGCATCATCTATTTGCTGTGATTCAAAACACCGTGCACGAATTGTTATCATCGTCGAAATGAATACATCTCTAAGTAATCCTTTACATAGTACATCGTGTAAATTTAACTTTAATTTAGTCGACCCAGATGAACTAAATGGTCTCATTACGAGGTGCGATTGGTTCCCTGTGATATCAAAAAGAGATATAAATAAAACTGTGTACAATTTTCACTTAACTCTCTTCGGATGTTTGCTCACTGTGTACCAGTATCCTTTTCAAACGATTGCGAAAAAGTTCCATGGAAATCGAAGGCAATACGCCACTTGGAAAATTTAAAATCAAAAGCATGGAAAAGATATTGCTCGTCTCGTTCTGGTTCTGACTTTTTGGTTTTTGTAGAGATGGGGTCGAAAACTCTTATAAAATTCACCTTAGCAGTTTTAGGTCTACTTTTCAACAGCAGCTAAGAAGGTTTCGAAATTTTATTAATTCCAAGAGATACCAAAACGGGTATACCACCAGTTTTGATTCAGACGACATGGCCATTTCCGTACTGGATACAATAGGGAACCTTCTTCTAATACTAAGAACTATATTGACAACTCGACAGTGTTCGCAACATCTTTTTTTTTTTGAATGAAAGACTTGTATATTGAGGAAGGTATCATTTTGGTGTTTTCTAAGAAGCTCCACAACAATTTGACACCAGGTTCTGATGGCATTTCTAATTTCTTAAAACATTTCTTAAAGCATTTATTAAAACGCTGTGCTTTTTTCTTTTCACCTATTCTTGTGTACTTGTTTAATTTTTCTCTATCTCTCAGTATTTTGGAAGTATGCAATCATAAAAAAAGGTGATAGAAATGTTGTAAGAAACTAAAACTTCCATGTGTTGCTAAACTATTCGAGGTGATAATCAGTAATGTTGTGGTGTTTCAGAGCAAACCATTATTTCCTTTCCAACATGGTTTCGTGAAAGGCAAATCCACAACTACCAACCTGCGAAGAGTTCTCCAACACCGTTATTCCACCAATCGAAGCAGAATTTCAAGTAGACTGTATTTATACTGACTTCACGAAGACTTTTGACAAGCTGGATCCCTCCATATTGCTGTGTAAATTGTCTTCTTTTAATTTTCAACAGCTATTTATTTCCTGGATAGCTTCTTATTTGGAATACCGTACCCGATATGTATCCTTTCGTGGCGCCCTTTCATCAGAGATCGATGTAATATCTGGTGTTCCTCAAGCAAGTCATTTAGAAACCCTACTATTTCTTTTATATATAAATGACCTCCCATTTGTCCTGAAACATTCTCTAATTTTACTCTATGCAGATGACGCCGAAATTCTTAAAAAGGTATCCATTATTCGCGACTGCTTGGGACTTCAAGCTGACCTAGATAACCTTACGACTTGGTATGATACTAACAAATTAGTAATTAACATTGACAAGTGTATCGTTGTTTCGTACACGCATAAAATTAGACCGTTAAGATTTGAATACTCTTTGAATAGTATTCCCTTAAGATATTCAGACAAGGAATTTGATTTAGGAGTACTTTTAAATAATACATGCACTTTTGACGATCATATTAACGCCACCTTAGTAAAAGCATCATCCACTCTAGGATTTCTGAGGAAACGATCTAACGAGTTTCATGACATACATCTAATTAAGATACTGTTTTGTGCTTTAGTAAGATCGATACTTGAGTATGCGTTTATATTTGGGCGCCTTAATGTTGAGCGTATCGAGTCCATTCAAAAAAGATTTCTACGGTTTTGTTTACGTGAGTTTGCTTGATAAGATCCTCTTCGCTTGCCTCCTTACATTAATCGACTTAGGTTACTGGCCATGGATACGCTTAAAAACAGACGAAATTATTCCAAAACCTTCTTTGCTTGTAAGCTCCTCACAGAGAGTATTTTCTCTGAACACCTTTTAAGTTTATTTGACCTCAATACCAAGAGTCACAGAATGAGACACGCCAATATTTTATCCGTCCCTTCCTATCGGATCAGCTACGCCTTTAATGAGCCCGTTTCTTCCATAAAAAGAAGTTTTAACAGTCCTTACCATAAATTTGACTTTAAAATATGCTTACCATCTTTGAAAAAGAGCTTCGCTAAAAATGATTTGCTTACATGTTTTACATCTTTTTTAATGTAAATATCACTAGTCTGTATTAGACGAACCTGATAAATAAATAAATAAAATATGCCCTTCCCATTAGTTCACTTTATTTCTCAACTTCTGAATTTTGGTGAAAGGTTGGAGTCTTACCTACTAAGACTTAAGAAATTTTCAAAGAAAATTTTTGAGGAGCCTAATTAATTTTGCAACATTGAACTAAGGATAATTCTATACAAATCAGTCCATAAATATTTCCTCGGAAGAGGATGATGTGGACCATATCTAACATAAATCTTTACATGATACAGAAAACCCTTAACGCACACAAAGCAATTAATTTTATTTTCCTACGCAAAACAAGGCACGATCACCACGATGTGCATCGGAAATGCGGCAACATCTTGGAACATGTTCTGCTTCGTAGATATTCCATCTTCACTTCCGTAGCGATTTATATTTTTGCTACACTATTTCTCTGTACACGTAAATCTTTCGATCTAATGGAATATTTTTCACTGAACAACCCAAGCGGAATTCCATAAATATGCATACAAGAAAAGTATCAGATAATAGATTAGCACTTTTGCCTTTCATAAATTTTCAGATGCAAAAAATACAGCATGAAAGATATACCTTCCTCAATTCAATTACGCCATCCGTCCTCACAAATATCAGAATTGAACAAAGTCAATTGAATAATTAATCAGGGCAAACGAAGTTAAAGTGTTATGTGAGATTTAAGATTTTACTGTAAGATTCTGGATTCGATAAATGTATTATGATGATTTAAGCGGATTAAATGGGAACAGTTAAGGGATGGAATCAATTAACTCTTAGAGGTGTTTGAGTGCTAAAAGAACCGAACGTCGCAATTCAAGCTAATTGGAATGGAAGAAAATTGCGAGAAAAGTTGGATTGATTCAGATACATATTTAATGATTTTTTTCGATTATTTACCATTCGTAATTAATAATTTGCCAGTTTAAGAGAAGATTTCTTTATAAGTTTGCCAAAATATTTCGCATCATTGAAAACCAATGTTTGTCTGCTAAATGAGTGTCATCAAAATACTATTTTCGAAATGCATTTTATCTGTTATGTGTAGAGATTGCTATTTTACTTCGCCCGTTATCTCAAAAACGACAAATAGTCGACGTACAGACACATGCCAGCAATTTGTATTTATTGACGCTAATAATATGCAGTCAATATTATTCATGCAAATAATTTCATTTTCTCTTGAGTCCAGAGCCCAGTAAAGCCGATAATCGCAAACAAAAATATACAGGGGCAAATTGCCAATGAATATAAATTATTTATGATTTCTGCGGGCTTATTTCGAAAGAAAATGCAAATCGAAGGTAGTTGCATTTTCGATTGTGCTTAGTTTGGCATGAAATGGCTTAATTGAATATTTTGACTGGTGAATTATTTTATGATGAATGCTGTATGTTTGATTTATTTTGAATACTCAATACATCTACACAAGAGTGTATACGTGATTTGAGTTTGAGTAGAGGTTGCGGTTAACAACATTACATCGGTTGCGGATGAACTTGAGCTCTAAAGCGAAGAAATTTTCAAGAGCAGATCAGAGCTCAAGTGTTCAACGCATTTTCTAGTTGACGTAAGTTGCGTGATATACACTACTAATTAGTTAACTGTGGTTTAGCTAGTGCCTGCTTATTGTTTCAAGCGTCGAATCGGGGCAAGATGCGTTGAAATGCGAACACCATTAGATTGATCTCAATTATACAACGGGTGGTTTCACGGAATATTGTTTCAAGCATGACAATTAGCGCAGTGAGATAATATGAAATAATTATAACCATGAGATATATCGGACATTCGTCATGACATATAGCCAATACTTACTAATCTATTTTCTAAATCGTAATGAGATTCTAGAAACGGTTCAAATTGGGGAAAAACACACGATTGCAGCTTACGAAATATTATTTCAAGCTCAAATAACATGGGTTTGTTTGTTTTTCAGAGAATTATGTACATAGTATATGATTTGAGCATAATAAAATCTATTGGATAATTGTCTGATATATTTTTTAATATGGGGACTTGAACAAGTTTTCGCTGTTTTCCAGCAGGTAGCGTTATTTTGGCCTTTTTGCATCGAATAATACTACAGCCAGTTTCATCGCGAAGCTTCAACATTGGGTTTGAATTGAAATGACAGCTAAGGGTTAGAAATTACTCATGTTCCATCACTTTTTCAAGTGTTTTGTATGACTTTTCGGTTACTTTCCGACGAAGGTTGGCCTAAGTTAAGGGTCCTTGGCTTGTTAATGCAAACTTTAAATTTCAAGTAGTCCGACTGGAAAAGTCCGGCGGCTCAAATCAAGCCACGCGAAATTACCATGTTTTTGTTAAATCAAACGACCATGAAATAATGGCTTCAAAAAATCGATTGTGCTTGGAGCTGTGTGGAGAGGAACACCATTTTATTGAAACCACAAGTGTTTCATATCATTTTCATGAATAGTTGGCATAAAAAAATCGGTTCCTGTATTATGAGATGACGCTCCTGATAGATGGTTGTTCTCTCATCACGTGCATTTTCCATACCAGCACTAATACCGCACCAAAAGTAAGGTTTTATTCGTGATGAGGTAAATAAAGTAAAGTAATCCCACGAAAACCTTTGTAAAGTCTAGGGGTTTAAGGTCGTAGGATGCTTCATTCACAAATTTACAATCAATGCACGAGGGTTGATCCAAAAGTAATGATAATCAATGTAAACCAAGGTGATTAAACTTAAAAAAAAATATTTACTTTTCAACATAGTCTCCTAAGAAGTTAATACATTTAGTCCATCTTTTTTCTAAACCCAGAATACCCTAAAAAAAATTTTTGTCTCTCTTCCAAAACGCCCAATAGCGGCCATCACTTCGCTATCATCTTCAAATTTCTTGCCCCGACGGTGTTCCTTGAGCCGAGGAAAGAGGTAGAAGCCACTGGGAGCTAGATCTGGCGAATAGGATCGATGTTCAAGTAGCTCGAATCCTGTTTCTGGAATTGCAGCCATTCAACTTCAGCCTTGTGAACCGGTGCGTTGTCTTGATAAAACAGCACTGCGGCTCGCAATTTGCCACGTCTTTTTTCCTCAATAGTCTCTCGTATTCTTTTTATATGGTCTGCGTGGTAAGAGCCTGATATAGTAACTTCCTTTTCCAAATATTCCACCATAATAATTCCTTCATCGTGCAAAGTAATTAGTAGACGATTAGTTGGTAATTAGTATAAGTAAGTACTTCAAAAGTAAGCACTATATATAACATACCTAAGTCAGATTCAAATTAGACCTATAGACACTGAAGAAGAGGGCAGATTACCCTCGAAATAACGATATTTGTCACAAAATTAAATATATTACAAAGGAAAAAATCGGTTTTTTTTATCAATAATATTTTTTTTTACAAGATGGAAAAAACTGGTGCACATTGAAAACAATTGATTAAAATTGTTTAGTTTTTTGAAGAATTTCACCCAACTGGTAGAATACTAGGTCTAATGTGTAACAAACATCAGCTGAAGTGCATTACATAAAAGAAAAATCAATTAATGCGAACCTGAACAGAAACATTTATGCCAAGAAATATCACCAATTGTGAATTTATAAATAATAAACATTAATTTTCCATTGGAATTAATTTATAAATGCTAATGCAGACGCATGCCCATTCATATAAATACAACTAGATACCAAAAAGTTTTGAAATTCACAGCACGATCCATCAAAACGTGACCACAATCTATCCACGCTCCATGAATGTTTTTCTCTCTCTCCCCTTAATTACTGCTACTTCTTACTTACTGCCAAAATAACGAAAATCGCACGCACAACTTTCACATTTATCAAAATATTCATTGACTAATTTTCATCTATTCAAAACGCAGCGCCCACCTATATCTCATCGCCGTACAAAAGTATGACCTCAAAATAACGCGAATGGGAATCATGTTGGCGCACAAGAATCATGAAATAATGGCATCATAAACTCGTTGGTCATTTGATTATATGTATTTCAGAGTCATGGTTGCGAATAAGATTTCTGTGCCACACCACAAACACTACAATTCCATGTAGAATGTCTAGTATGTGCATGTACTAGCTGATGAAACATGGCCTATACCCAGATACGTTAAATTTTTCCGGCAGATTTTTTTTATCTGCATTTCTCTTGAGACCATTCATAACTGTTTTTTCTTCGTGTTTATTCTTCATATAATTGCACGCGAACGAAGAAGGAAAATTAAAATTGAATTTCGTATCTTCTTAGATTCCGGTCTTTAGTTAGTTAGCGCTGGAATCGACTCAAGACGGAGACGGACGCAACTCTCTCATTGCACGATCAAAAATAAAATAAAATAAGCCAGTACTACTGCCAGACATCGTAATGATTTCTGCACATGTGGTGTTCATGCTTAATTTCCAATTGCTTATGACGTGATGTTTCGTTCTATGCTTTTGATTTATGATTGAAGAAATTGCGGCACGACTGCCGGGTGTCGAGACGATGTACATATAGAGCAAAGGATGTATCTTTATAATTGAAAAACTATATGGATATGATAAAAGCGATAAATAAAGAATATGGGAGCGAATTCAGAATAAAAAATGCTTCATCGGGAAATTTAAAAAATTGTAATATACATGAGTATCTGAGTAAAAACATCTGAAGTTTTGCTGGATGTAAATGGAATCGAAGCGTAAAGTTGCGTGCACCTGGAAAGCATCGTCTGCGGTGTTTATTTTATAAGTCTCTTTTTAAATCTGTAGTCACTGTGGCGGTGTTTTACTTGAAACCGAACAAAAGTATGTTGCATTGAGAACGATTGCTGTAAGTCACATTATCCTAAATCAAACACAAGTGAAAAAAATAATGAATGACGAGTCATATACTCGACAATTTCTCTGTCGGTAAATTGTTTGGAATTTATAACTTGAGGTGAAATAATAAAAGTTTTAAGTTGTCTGTATTTAAAAGCTACATAGCAATGAAAAATTTCCATAAAAACATGAATGATAAAGTTAGGCGTACGATTTTCTACGGGTTCAATGGAATCTGAAGATCATTGCTCTTTATAGTGATGATGATAAGACATTCATAAGAGACACACTGAATAATATGTTCGGGCAGGTCATAAATATTTCCTACAATATTGTACTCATAAAGGATAGGTATCATATACCGTTTCTAAGCTTCTGACTCGTATCTATATATCTATTCTAGGGATATATTTTGACTTTTGTATTTTTTTTACAAATATATTGGTAAATATCGCAGCTTAAAGGTGACAGTTTAATTTTAGGTAGCCTAACAAAAGATTTAAAATCCTATGAAATATGACAACACCACAATGAAAATGGTGTCTTAGCCAAAGTTACCACAGGCCACGGTGCGGTATCAGTAATTCGTTGCTGAAGAAGTAATTGTCCTATATCCCGAGAAATGTGGCTGGAAATACCACCTACAGCTCTGCTACTGGATCTTACCTTTAACCTACCCGAAGATGTGATTTCACTTCGGGTGGTTACCGGAGAGTTTCATGATATTTCATATTATGAATGTCGCCAACAAAGAAGGGTGAGAACGAGCTTCTTGCGCCTCAAGGCGAGAATATGAAAGAGATTGGCGCTCCAGGTCTGGGTTTGGAGAAAAATTTATTCATTCCGGATTATGTTACTTCGCCTCAGATACTTGGATCGGATCAACAGAAACGAAACAGAGTACTCTATTGTGACCTGGAATGGGCGAATCCTGTACATACAGGGGATCAACTAAAGTCCTTCTGGAACAGCTGACGAAATGCAAAATAAATATTCCCGTTGTCCAGGAAACTAAACTGTTTGGCGTTGAGATTATTGAAAGCGGAAAATTTTCGGAACTCTGCAATCCACAAAAAAGATAATAAATAACCTATTACTTCAATAACCTATTTTTTGAGCACTCGTGACCTCTGTTCACGAGAATTCATGACCAGATGATCGAATCAATCTTTTTCGATTTATTGAATTTAAGTAAAAGCAAGTCTTGGGGCCATCTTGAAATATCGTGAATTTTGCCAAAGGGCTGCCAGCAGTAAGAACTTTTATTTTTTTTTTACCTAGAGATGCTACCAACAAATTTTCATATGATTAGCACCTTGTGATAGAAATAAGCTACAGAGATTTTATCGTTATTCTACCAAGATATGCTACCATTAAATTTTTATCCAATCAACAATTGTTTGAATTTCTTAAGTATTGAAGTTTTTGCGGGCGCTTACTCTCAAAGTCTTCCTGCTCCTATAGCTCCCGATGTACCCTTAAGATTTAAACGTAGGTTGATCTTACTGTACGTCATATTTGGCAGACTTTTGGTTGAAAAACTGAATTTTTTTTACTAAGATGAGATGCTACCATCAAACTTGTAGTTTTAATGAAAGTACACAACAAATTTTTCAGAAAAAAAAAAGTTTTCAAATAACACCCTCCACAAGTAACACCCAAAATCTTTCTTCCCGTATAACTTCCAGCGTAATTATTCAATCAAAACGAAATCTAAAGAATGAGTGAGTCGTAATGCGTACCAGATTTAGTATACTTTTGTTTGTGGTGACAAGGAATTTTTTATAATTTCGTACCAACAGATTCACCACTAAATTTTCATATGGAACATATTCACAATGTAAATAAGTAACAAATGTATAAATTTTCCTAGTTTTGGAAAATGATGGCAGATGGCAGTCCTAAAATTCTTTTATTTTTTAAAACTTCCTAGGCAGCCATTGGGTTAAAACCTCATTTTTTAGGCGATAGATGGTTTCTTTTATAGGAAAATGGTGTATCTTTCGAGTGGATTCAATTTTTGAACCAATCTGATATTGTTGTAAATGTGTACCAATTTTTTCCTAGCTTGTAAACAAAATATTTTAATAGAAAAACCGATTTTTCCTTTCGAAGCTAGATATATTTATTTTTGTGACAAATATCGATTAATATCTATATTTCTCACAAAAATAAATATATCTAGCTTCGAAAGGAAAAATAGGATTGGTGTTTAGTTTATTTTTCTACTATCTCATTTTGCAATTGGATTGATTTGTTAAATGGGATTTGAATAAATGAATGAATAAATATATCTGTGCAACTTTTACTTCCTTCTTCCAGTTTCATAATTGGTTTTTTCCCAGTTAACCAAGATTTTTTGGTGTAATTCGTTCATATTTTTAAATAATTTTTTTAAATCTGTGAAACTATTGCATAACTCATTGAAATATTACTACCTACTATATCAATCTGAACTTCTTGGAACATTATGCAAAATGCACTGAAATTATCAAAGCTTGTAACCATTTTTTTAACAGTCGAAAAAAGGGGTAAACGTGACTGGAGGATAGGTCTGGAGAATTTTCAGGCAGTAGCAAGCAAGTAGTTTGAAACCTACTTTTCGAATGGCAGCCATCGCAAATTCGATCTTCAAATGTCAACTAGTCTCTTTTTTCGCGCATTTTTTTCTTTCTAACATTCTCGGTATCCAAAGTGCCGAAACCTTTTCCATCTTCCGCTTATTGGCGAGAGCCCGTTGAATGCTTAGATGTCCGATGGTCACTTTTGTCTACTGAAACAACATCTTGTACTTTTTTAACCGATCCTTGACTGGGGATGTGGATGGGCGTCCGTCGAAATGTTCATCTTCCATGAATGTTCTGTCCATCTTAGACTCCTTGCACAAGCGTGCTATTTTAGGATATGGATAATCGAAATGCCCCAATGTTCCACCAAGTTGGAGTGTATGTCTTTGGTAGAAATTTTTTATCACGTATTTAACCCTCCGAGAACACAGGGGGTCAAATTGACCCCAGAGACCTTTTTGACCAATCGCAGCGCTTAGGCCTGCGGGAAAAGGGGGGCACTGTAGGTTCCTTAGTGTATTTCTGTGCCTTGACTTTTAGTTTAAACCGTTCTCATACAGTCCCATGTCGTCAGTCGTCGTTGAGAAGCCTTTGAAGCAGATCAAGGGGTCAAATAGACCCCATGTGTACTCGACGTCAATTTTAAGGTAAAATTCAACAATTTTTTTACTTTATAAATCGATAGATTAATTTAAAATAGCCAAAAAATAATTGTTTTTAATATGTCCCAATTTTTTCCAGCTTGTAAAAACTGTTTTTAAAAAACCGATTTTCCTTTCGAAGCTAGATATATTTAGTTTTTGTGACAAATATCGATATTTCGAGGGTAATCTGCCCTCTTCTTCTTCAGTGTCTATCGGTCTATCGATAGACACTGACACTTACGCTACCAAAAATAAATCTGCCATTGCTGCCTTGAAAGAAGTTGTGACTCACCTCGTCGAGCCATATTTACGAGAAAAATTAAATAATACCATTCTACGTGTAGACATTCGAAAAGGGATCGAGAATATTTTAGGAATAAAAATCCCAAATGTTCCTTCAGAACATCCAAAGCTCAATAAAAGAGCAAGATATTTATTTTGCTCTCGAAAACAGGACCATAAAACAAAAGATGTGTGCGCATCTTGCGATCGGCCGATGTGCGACGAGCATCGGGGACTTTTATGTAACGATTGTGTTGGATATGAATAATTTTTCAATTTCTTCTTTATTTTGTCAATACTTTTATATATTTTAATGAATAAAAAATAGTTTTTTCTATTCAAAAATGAAAAAATTCATTATTTTTCATATCCTCAAAATTACTACTACCAATATGGGTAACGAATATCTTTTTTGCAACCCTTTGTATAGGGATGATTTTTGTATTATTCTAACCATATAAATTTTAAGCTCAAAATATTAAAAATCAACAAATTTATTAATTTTTTTTTTAAATATGCTAATATAAAAAACCTTCAAAATCGCCAACGTAAATATGCAAAATAAATACTTTTTTTTTAAGGTCAAATATACATCTAATTTTTTTATGATTTTGTCATACCTTGAAAGTATCTGTCTAAATTTTTAGCCAAAAATATTGAAAATTAAAAAAAATAACGATTTTTTAGTAAAAAACCTGATTTTCGGCAAACCTGTTTTTCGCGAATTTTCTTTAGGTATGTTAATAACATTTAAGGCACGTCTTATGCATAAGAACTACTAGAAAAGGTCTCAAACTATACCTACAATTTTTTTCAAATTAAAATCTTCAGTGGCGGCGATTCTATAGACGTTCAAAAGTGCTTGGGGTCAATTTGACCCCAAGTGTTCTCCATGATCGAAAAAATAGGTGTGTACTCGAAGGGTTAAATAATTGCACTTATCAAAAATGGCGACCTATTCCTATAATTTTTGAATGTTATCTAGTGAGAGATAAGGATACAAAATCACGTTTTTTTAGATTTATATGAGTATTATAAATAGGCGATTATCATTACTTACATTAAAATTCGCAAATGCCGTAGTCTTGCTTTTGCAAAACACCATTCCCTGTCCATCTGATTTCTTGTATTGTTGTTATATCAACCTTATACTCAGACAGGGCATCGACCAACTCGATGTCTGTAGACCGATCTAACATTCCTTGAGAAAATTCTCAAATTTTTCGTTTGCGTGGTCGTCGTTGTAGTGTCAGCTTTGTTGTTGGCTTATTAAGGCTCCTGCGAGAAGGTTTATCAGTCTCTCGGCAACCTAACTTAGAAAAGATTAGCCTGATCATATAAGCCAATCTTATTTTAATAATTATTGCTCCCACAAGGAGGTACACACTTCGATCAGTCCAAATAGATCCGACACCATATTTTCATATAAGAACTACAGGTTGTTCCCCTCCTGATGGCTTTGATTGCAAAAAAATATGGTGTGGTAGCAATTTTTCACTTTCTCTGTAATCCAATCTGCATGCGCGTCATAATAGATAACACATGTTAGAGTTGCTACCAGTAACCTGAATTCTTCCAATTCATAGAAAACAACCGTAAATCATGAATTCGTACGTACTACTCAAATTTTTGCGAGAAAAACAAAACATCAAACAACGTGTGACTAAACGTAGTAATGAATCGTCTCTTACAATAATTATAGTATCAAAATTTAAGTCTTTATTATTTCAAAGCAAAGAACTGCGGCCATAAGGTTACATCGCGCTCGCGTGTTAATTCTATTTACATTTCTCTTCAAGTCTCGTTTATAAACAGCTTAAAAGATACGAATGTATATATCAAGTTCTTTATTTGCTATTACTGCTCGCATTTTTGAATTCGACGAGTGGTTGTTTCATGAACGGGCCGAAAACTTTTTATACACTTGATATTTAGAATGAGTTCTGGTAGTAAATTTACAAAGTATGATGAATTGTAGTATCGCAGAAAAAAATAATCAGAAGCTATTTTTGTAACTCGTTGGAGCTGCTGAAGAGTTATTGTTTGGCATTGTGTTCGAAATTTACAAGTTTGCAGAAGAGCTTATAAGTAGTGAAATTGGATTGTCACATTTTGAATGGCAATAATTAAAGGTAAAGTGAAGGCATTAAGATTTTCCCTTCTTTAAAATATCTTTATTTTTTTTTATCTTGCGTTCGCAATAAGCGTAGTGTGTTAGATACTACGCCTGTCTCCAAATGAATGTCGCTGCTATCAGCAGCCATTTAGCTTATATTGTATTTTCAATCAGTCAAGCGACAGTCGTTTTGACACTCAAATGGAGTTGGAAAAACAATAATAAAAAGTAGAATAGAAACTTGAATTGTTTAAAAATATAACTAAGTGCATTTCTCTTTGATTTTTCAGATAAACCAAAACATGCACCGAGCATTCAAATAAATCTCAAAAGTGGTTCCACTATCAAGCTACTACGTATCCAAGCCAACTAAAAGACTGAATCCATCCATCAATCACACAAAGCGTGGAGCAGACTGAATGAATGCATCATCCTAGTAACACATCATGTTGAAACACTTAACTCGGGATCAATATCAAAAGTCCAAACCACTTTCGGAAAACAAATCGGGAAAACCCTCAATCATCACCAGCGGTCGGAAAGCGATTAGATGAAACTCACGTGTTTGAAAATCCGAAAAAATCACTTTGGATTATGGAATTAAGAATATCGGCGACCTTTTCGGCTTCATATTTACATCATTTTTAATACACTGGCCCACGATCAAACGAATCCAAGAAGAATCTCCTCGCTAAGGCACAATCGTTGCCGGCCCTAATTCTGTTAGATAATCAACGTGGAATTGAATATAATAGACACTGGAGAACTTGCGTATTATTATCATGGAACATTCAGCAGCATGAAAAGATCTACTGAAGATATTGAATGCATACCAGGAAGATATTTCGATGAATGGAAGCGCATAATTGAATCAAAGTTATTTTCAACGAGCCGAGCGGTCAGCAAACGATTTACTGAATGAATGAATGCACGTGAGAGGATATTAGTGGATGTTTCCAAGTTTGGGTTTTATTTTGTTTAGTAGTGTATTTCTTTCGTTAGTTGAATTGTTGCCCCTCGTGTACGCTGCTCTTTAATTTTCAATTAAATATTTTTGTTATTGCCGTTAGTATATTTAAGAAAAGCGCGTATCCTTGTCGATTTCATTATGCCAACATTCGGTTTTTCGAGAATGTTTCGCGGAAAAGTTCGCTCGAATACGTGTCGTATCATTATTTTGACGTCGTTAGTATGGGTCGTGGTTGATATAATTTTAATTGCCCGATATTCGGAATGTATTGGAGTTGACGGATGGAAATGCAAAAAGGCTGGTGAATACGATGTAGAGGTAAGTGATTTTGAATTGATTTTTTTGTTAATCTTTAGATTTTATGCAAACATTCTGCATGTTCTTTAATTGCTTTAACAAGAGAAAACTAAATCAGCTGTAAGCTATCACTTTAAAAAAAAAATAAACCTGTGTATGGATGATTTAGCTCATTTTACATCAGCAACAAACTTTTCGAAAAACGCTTACTGCAAAGTATCAAACTTTTCCAGTTAAAGGTAATACAGTCATTAGTATGCATCGGGATTATATCGTCGCTGTGAAATCAAACCGGCATATCTGCAAAATACACATTTTTCACTAGAGCGCTTTAAAGTTTTCGCATGTGGGCTATTTCCACGTGAATGCAAAGCGGCAAAACACCATTAGACGGGTTTTTATTCAACTTTACGATATGCCGGTGCGACATAAAAATAGAGGGGAAAATAAGGAATTTTTTGATACCAAAAACTCAAAAACTCAATTTTTGCAGATATGCCGGTTTGATTTCACAGCGACGATATGTATTTGCATATAATGTGTGTGCTCATGTGCTTCCATAATGCTGCTTATTTTTTGTTCTCACACAACAAGAAAGCATGTGAACTTTGTTGGAAAATTGGATTCAAAATAATTTATTGTGCCAATTTACAAGTGATGGTGAAAAATCTCTTCCGTCCTAATCATGCTTCCGGTACCACGCTTCATACGCGACTTTTATCTATTGAAATTCATTTACCTCCAAAACTACTGGCCAGAAATTTTATATGTCCTTAAAAAGAGTACAAGATCTGTATTATCGGAGTTGATGTTACGGTTTTTGTGCACCCATTAGCCAATCCCAGAGCATATTCGATGAGCTGACCAAGGGTGTGCGGAGAAGCCACCGGCAACTATGATCCCTAGGTAATCGGTATAGGCAACAACTATGAATCCCTTGCTCTCCAAACTGTTATAGATTGTGTTTGTCAGCATATTGTACGAGATAGCAGTTTGGACGTCTCTTTGAGGTATGCCTCTTTGAATCCTCCTTACGATTTGCGCTCCCATCCAATCCGCTAATATGAGTTTTCGCTCAAGCATGCCATTTATCTAGATGCAGATGATAGGGCGTTAGTTGATTGGGTGGAAGCTTTCCATAATGGATATTGTATGCACATTATCGAAGGCAGCTTGAATGTACCCTATAGAGAGCCAGATTTTCCTTTTGTGTATGCATTTTAAACTCTCGATAGTATCTGAGATCCAAGTCTCTCGTTAATGCAGATATCTAAACTAAAAAAGAAGGAAGTCAAGCTAATTGGCCTGAAGTTTTTCGGATACGGATGGGTACTTTTATTCCTTTTTACCTTTCAAATACAACATTAGCGTTCCTCAGGCTGCAGGAAAATGACAACCCTAGGTATCCTTTGCAAATTGGTATAAGCCAGGACATGGTTAGTATTCCTGTCCTCTGGAGTGTGACAGGCAAGCTTCCATTCGAATTTGGGATCTGTGTCGGTAGTCCAGTCTAGTTTGTGCCTGATCATAGCTTCACCTAGTCTCTTTACATAGTAAAGGCCGGGCACTTGCCTACATGTGGGTGCAAAAGTAGATTTATCCAAACAGCGCTCCGGAAAGTGAGAATCTACGAACTTATTCAAAGTTTCTGTGCTTTTACTTGTCCATTCTCGATTTGTCTTACATAATAGGCTTGGCGTGGCAAAGGTTTAGCCAGTACTTTTTTTAATACTCGCCAGTTCACAGATTGTTTTCAGCTCTCCCACACAACCCCATCCAGAAGCTGCACTTAGCTTATTTGAAAAATTACCGTACTTGTTGTCTGTGGTGACTCAGACTCTGTTCTTGAACATCTTAAACCTGCAAATCAGGCTACTATTGACTGACAGCTGCTTCCTGCGGGTGAATCATGCCCAGATCCCTCTCAATTTTAACAGGTTGTTGACGTTAGAGTCTTTTGGAAGGCACTTTTACAGGCGCAAGTAAACACTGCCTGAACTCACGCAATTTTTTAAAAACGCGAATAAAGCAGGTCATTACGCGCATTGTTCATTTGGAGAATATATACCTGCCCCCCGTTTGGAGCCACCAACTGCTTTACGTTAAGGATCTTCCAATTCTGCATTGAAACATCCAGATTCTACTTGTGCAACAGTTTCAGGATAACTTTCGGTTTCGTAGGTGTTAATACCGTGGGTAGGTGTTAATACCGTAGCTAGTTAACACCTCGTTCTAGGTAGTATCGGAATGCTTTCTTTGTCCACGAATAGAGCTCCCTCCCATAGTATAGGTAACTTTGGAACTGTATTACACTACTGCCAATTGACCTCGACGATGCACTTAATAACCTTAACGCCCCTGAGCCACTCGGCCCCGTTCAATTAACGCATGGTCAAGTTAGAATTTTTGTCCGATTAGTCACTCATCGCATTGACCAGGCCTGACTCTACGACCTCCACCTTTTCGCTGCTAGTGTCTTATAATGGAAGGCAAAATCCTTCGGTGTATCTTTGCCAGCGAAATGTTCGTTGTTCTCGGCCTTTTACCATCGTCATCCTAATTCAGCTTAGCCGTTCCAGCTCTTCCACGGAAAGGCTGGTTGTCAATCCTGTTGCTAAAGCGCAGCACCGCCTTGTAGTCAGTACTTTCCTTTTTTGCTTTGTTTGAGCCTGTTCCTTTTGACTTCTCTCAGGAGATCTAAGAAGCTCCACCTCCGCTTCTGTTGTCTTTCCGAATCTGAGTCGGCCTCTGCAGTGTTCCTGTTAAGGGTTGAGATGATTATAACTTGGAGCTCTGCCTGAGAGGTTCCGTCACCGGTTTCACCGCCTCTTTGCTTTGATTTGAACTCCTTGTAAGAGCTACCAGGCTGTGGATCCTATTAAAAGCTGGCCCTAAAAAAATTCTTTCTGGCACAACCTTCTGCTTCCTTTATAATATCGTTTTTATTGAGATTTGGACTGATATCGATACACATGTTAAATGTTTGCAATCAGTCATCAGAATAAAGAAAAGAAAAGAGCTAGCTATTGGGGCCAACGAATATTACTAGCGCAACAAAATCAGTCCAGCCCCGGAATAGATCGCGGGCTGTTAATAGTTCGAATCCGTAGATGGTCATTGGATCATGATTACACAACAAAATTCAGCCATATTAGAGGCCTCTGAGCTCAAAGGAATTCGTAATCCTACTCATTTAAACGGATACTGGGTATTGATTGATTTGATTGACAATTGATTTGGCTGCAAAACGGAATTTACACTGAATTCAAGTCACTTGATATGACCCTGAATATAGTTTTAGTGAATTATATTTTCGTTTTTGCCATTCAAAATGATTAATATTAGATTAATCACTAGGGGGAAAAATGAAGTTTTGTTGTCCTAGGCGATGCCAAGTGTAGTAATAAGCATATTTATCATCAAGTCAACTCAGTTTTCTGGTGAACCGTTCAAATTGCTTTTTCATGCCACATTTCTCGATTGGAAAAATGTATAATGGTCCGACATTTTTTTTTTCTAATTGTTCCCCTTCCTTCGAAAATTTTCTCTCCTGGAATGATATTTTGAATAAAAAACAAACGAACAAAAGTAAATATTCAATTCAAATATTCAACAATATAAAATATTCATTTTTCCGATCATTATTTGATTTCACATTAAATATTCCTTCTTGCTTCTTATAAACGTAGTTCATAAAGTAACTTTCTCGGAATTACATACCAATCTCAAGTATGAAATATGTCATAGTTGTTTTACTACTTCTATGAAATATGAGAGCATTTGCTTATACTTTAAACAGTTTAAAATCAGTTGTATGCATTTTTTGTTGCACTGAAATTCTGGGGAAGAGTAAACATGAATTCAGTTTATTCAAAAAATAATAAAATCATCCAAACATACATATGTTGTGTAACATACATATGCTGTGTAAAGCAAAGTAAAATTTATCGGAATCCATTTAAAAACATTCTGAATGCAAACCACGGGGGCTACAATTTATAAGTGCTGCTGATGGTTACAAACAAATTTAATTTGTATCTCACTGAAACCGCTTACGTAATTGTTTAGTCATATTCATTTTGTCGTTATAAAAACAAACTCTCTGTGATTTGTTCAACCTTCGGTCGCTGCATAATAACAATTTTTAATCTTGAAATTGCAGATTTCTTTGAAAGATTGTGAAGTTATATCTAATCTTAAGTATATTTAGTCACCCTCACCTTTGCATATGTACATAAACTTGACGTGTAATTTGAATGTGTTAAAACGGAATGAATTGTACGAACCATGCGCTATCTACTTCTTGAAGATTATCCATGGCGTCGAAAAGCAAAAACTATTGTCTGGTAAGGTAGTAGGTACTAAAGAATGCGGATGTTGATTAGATTGTGAATTCATACGCGAATTAATCTCTATTTATTGTCTATTGTCGATTCATTTTCAAAGATGGTGTATATTCGATGATTGTGATGGATCAAAACATTCATATATGCTATAACTTTCACTCATCGGTGTTTACTTCTTCATAAGTGTTCTTTTTTTTTGGCAGATGGACAACGAAAAAAACGCTTGTCATACGTGTCAGATGAATGTTTACATTCAAATTGTCTGTCAAATAAATAACGAAGTAATCAATGATAAGCAATGATGTGGGCAAGATTATTTGTTTCTTATACGTAGAAGAAATATAGATTAAATGTCTGATATAGGGTATAAAAGAATCATATTGAAATTGTTGTAATTTTTTGTGCGACAATAATTTCGCAATATATTTTTTTATTGTATGAGTTCACTTATGAAAAATGGCGCTTGAGCCAAGTAAGAGTAGAGCAGCTGTCAAAATAGTAGAGCAGCTGTCAAAAAAGTAGAGCAAGTTAGAGCAATTAAAACACTTTTCAGGCAACAATTCTCAAAGTTTATTGCTGGTCAGAAGTCCAACCTGTCAGTTCACTATTAAAGCTACAGACCTATTTAAACAACCTATCAGTACCTACCAGCAAAATATTTGAATGTGTCATCAAAGAATAGGTGATGTCCCATTGTGATACATTTGGAGTCATTCCATTATTCCAATTTGCTAACCTTCCCAAGCACTCGGTCAATCACTCCCCCTTAATCCTAAAACCCATCCTGGTAGCGCACCTAAAGAACCAACTATGCTCCTGGACACCGTTTGGCAAGAAGGGCTCATACATAATATGCTCTCTCTGTTCCACTTTCATCCGCACGTGTGTAAAATTATTTATTGTTTCCTATTAGAGAGTAAATAAAGTAGTGAAAAGTAGTAAAAATAAATAAGTAGTGAAAATAAATAAAATTTTATCATATTCCTAATCGAACACAGTCGGTATTCCTCAAGGCTCTGTTTTTTCTTCTATTCTCTTTGCCATCTACCCAACCGGTATTCTACGTCCTCAAATCTCTCTCAAAATATTGCAGTTTGCTGATGACCTCACTTTTTCACCCACTCGTAGCCTGAAAATAAACGTGAAGTGTATATCCACATGCCACTACACACTTTATAGCTAATGCCTCTCGTGGCACCTTATACTCAACCCTACCAAATATGAATCCATCATCATTTGAGATCACATTAAGCTTCCTCGAACTACCAGACGATAGGTTCCCTCCATAATCCTAAAAATAAACAATCTCATTTCTAGACATAAAACCGTTTCATACCTCGGAGTAATTCCGAAACCCTAACTAATAATAAAAAAACCCCAACTAATCTCCAATATCCCAAAAAGTCCTGCATCCGTATCATTATATTACCCCTCATACGCTGGCTCGCACACCTCAAGAATTCCGTCAAGCTTGCTTGCTACAAGCAATTAATCCGTCCTCTCATTGCCAATGAATTTTTAACTTATCTGATCTTTCCTCAAACCAAATGTAAAGGTTGAGAGCAACAAAGTGGAAGATTCTGCGACGCTATCTTAACCTCTTACAAATTCCATGGCAATCTCACCTTATATATCGCACCGAAAATCCCAAGAATATATATGTTCTTTACAAACTTATTTTTCAAATTCCTTAGTAAATGTCCTGACCATCCTAACAGCCTAGTGGGAACTGTACTAAGCCTTCCCAAATACCACGATTCTGATATTCACAAGGATTGTAGTCCAACTCACATCCTTTTCTTGAATGAGTCCCACACACTATTTACACCGCAAGGTAAGATGAGGTCATGCTCGAAACACAGTAACCACAACCGCACCGGTACACTCGTTGGTCCAATATATTCTGACGGTCTGACATAATTGGACGTAAACACAGACGTAATGTAATTGTAACTTTAACTTCTCTTCCTGTCACCTCAAACCTATCCCAAATTTCCTTCACTCTTCTTTACTAATCCGCTCCTAGTGTTGCTACAAAAATGAAGTTTTCGATAGGTTTTACTGCGCTTTCCGCTTTAGGTTAGGCTACGTAAATTTGTAAAGCTTTTCAATCTAGGACATAGTAAGTTAGTACATTAGTTATAAGTTAAATTTATTATTTCATTTATATGAGACAAAAAAAGTTTGCTTAAGGCAGTATTCTGGTCTAGAGGCACGATTTTGAGGTGATTTTACGGACGCAATAAAAAAAAACCATTAACATTTTTGGTATATATTTTTTTACCAGTCTTTTATTAACATTTTAAAAGTACAAAAATGTCTTCAAAAAATAAAAAAAAAAACAAAAATTGATGTAGATACAGGCCGGCGAAGTGAAGGCTCCAAAAAAAACCTTGTCTCATGGTAGACATGATTCCAACCTTCCTGGTGCTCTGAAACATAAATTTTTGGTGAATTCTGTAATAAGAAGTATTTGAAATTCGTCTGACGTACGCGATTTGAAAAACCTTTTTTTTTTTCACAAAATGGCGTCCATGTAAAAAAAAGTTGGTTTTTTGCCTCATTTTTTTAACTTTGGGGATTTTTAATAAATAGTAGAAATTTTTTTTGAAAAATCCCTACGACAGACGATAACCAATAGTGTTAAGAGGGTTTGTGCAAAATTTGACGTAAATCGGTTCATTAGAACTAGAGATATCATGTCAACCGTATCGAGAAAAGTAGTTCCGAGAAAAACGCGTTTAAAACTTGGAGTCTCGTTTCGGGCAGTTAGTTGGCGTGTCACAAAAATAGCTGTAACTCCAAAAATAATTCGAATCTCCGAAAATCCTTTTAAAAGCTTATTCTTAAAGGTCTAAACTTTGAAAATATGCAAACGAAAAAAATCGATTTGATCAAATTTCTAGACCAGAATACCCCCTTAAGCTTAAAGGCGGCAAAATACGTTTTTGATTTTTGGTCTTTGCTTTTTTGATTAAACTTTAAGCTATGCCGATAAGAAAAAAATAAAGATAAAAACGATTGAAATTTCCTCAACGTCTGCTAACTTATACAGCTAGTATGCCTCCAAGAATAATACAATGTTATTCAGAAAGAAGATAAGAAATTATCATAAAAATTTATCAAATTATTTCGGAAGCGAAACTAAAAACAACCATTCTAGATTCTCACATATTAATTCTGATAATAACGGCAACGTTTGATATATGTTTGTTTACCTTCATAAAATTTTCCCAATCGATAGCAAAATAATCACGACAGCTGTATAATTAAAAACATCGAATTCATACAAATTTTATTGGTCATTCTAGAAATCTGAATTCTTCGTGATAAAATCACATCAACATATTATGTTCGTAACTTTCAATAATTACCTCGTAAAAACATATATGGGACACTAAAGGTACACATTTCCCATAGTTCATTCATGCCGGGGGGTCAGCTTCGCTAAATGTGATCGCATAATAAAGCTCTAACACTTATTCGAAACAGCTCATGAGATTTTATGTTTCTGCATTAGCAATTGTGTGAATCACATGATAACACGATAATTTACAAGAAAAGGTTGCTATTAGATTGTTTTCACCTTTTGTTTTTATTCTTTCATTGTTCTCAGAAGAACTGTTTGTCCGTAAAGTACAAGTGAAATTCGACGCTTACATGGGAAATTTCACAGCACTTTTAGCTTATAATGAATGAGAAATGTTACAAGAAATAGGAAAATTGTGTAGTCACTGTATGTATCTCTTTCAACCGGAATTACATAGTTTCTTATTCACCTGTACTTTAGCTTCGCTTAATTAATTGATTTCGCAAATAGGCATGTTGCTTAGAAAATGTAAATGAAATCATTGGATTAATCTTAAAGGACAATACTGAAAGTACTGATACTGAAAGTAAACATTAATGAAGATTTCATGTGGTTGAAAAAATCCTGGAAAAAAAGGATGTAACGTAACGGATGTAAATATTTTGATATCGGCTGCATACAATTATGTTTTAAATAGTTAAGAATATTTTCAGTAAATTATGTCGGGGGTGCAAATATGTTTCCATTTCTTAAATGAATAAATAAATGCAATGAAATACTACCACTTTCGGTTGTCTTTCCGGCAGTTTGCAGATTCCTTCTCTGTAGAAGTTTGGTTCTTTGGATATGATTCACTCACTTAGTCAAATTTCGATACTTTCGAAAGAAGTGAGTCGCACTTCAGAAAAGGCTGACTGCATCGGTCGGGAAAATTGGAAATCTAAAAGCCTTGCAATTTTTGCTGCAAAGCAGCCTCGATAACAGCATCGGATGGGTCTACGAATAGACCAAGCTCGGCGTTTGAATCCGGGCAGGACAATGGAATGGCTTCGTTTAAGCCAGCCTAACAGAAGATTCATCTTCGACTCTTTAAAGATCGTCATTTATCACGCCTTGACCATCAGCGAATATTTTAGACCTTTCAAATAATTCAGGTCTTGACAGAGTGTGTTTCACTAACTGAGAAAATAGTCTTCTTAAAATTTCAACCGGTTTGATTATGACAGACCTCCGTTAACACTAATGCTCCTAATCCATTTTCCTTTTTTTGGACTTCCATAACAAAAGTCTCGTTTATATTTGACTGTCCCTCGTATCCGTTTTTCATAGTCTGTAACAATCCGATAAAAAAAACAAAAACCTTAATTGATGCCTTTCAAGCAGCATGTGGTACCAAATGTGCTTGTTTTGAAGAATTCCCATCTTTTGCAAATATTGTGAAATGCATTTTTGTGTAACATTGAATTTGGCAGCCGATTCTGATTGTGTGTTGCATGTACATATATAAATCGAATAATGCTTCCAATTAAGCGTCTTTCAATTTCGTTTCGGGTAGACCCGTTTGACAAAGCCTGTATTTAGGGCGTCAGCCAACATTTCAGATTTTGACTTGATGGTCATCCAATTTATTCGTGATACTATCTAGTCCCTGCCCTTCATTATTCTTAAGTCAGCTAGACACATCCAAAAGTTCCATATCAGTGACGGTTTCCATCACCTTCTAGACTTAAGGTGCGCAGAAGCTCGTCGGTCAACCAGTAAGCTAGAGTCTTTTATGAGTACGATATCCGAAGGAAGACAGGAAGGAAGAAAGTCAGTCTAATTGGCCTGTAGTTTTTCGGATGCCCATAGTTGCTTTTACCTGCTTTAGTTATAAATACAATTTTTTAGGTGCAGCCTTTATAAAATGGTATCAGCCAAGATATGGTAAGCATCCCTGTCTTCTGGAGCATGACAGGTGAAATTCCATTCGGACGTGAAGGCGTCAATGACTCAGAATGGTTTCTGCCTGGTTACAATTGTGCCTATTCCTTCTACATCATGAAGTCCAGACATCTAGCCCATCAGTGGATGTGGAGTCATTCAAACATTCAAGTGAGTATCTACGAGGGTGTTCGATGTTTCTCAGCTGTTGCTTGTCCATTCCCCATCTGGAATGCATTCCAGGCTTCTTGTGATAGGGTACTAAGTAAGCAGCTTTCTGAGTCTCACCGATTCCAAAGTGGCTTCAATTCTGCCGCACAGCTCCTTCCAGGAGCCCCACCTAGCTTTCTGTACCTCCGATTTATAGATTTTTAGAACGTCCGTGTTCGTTCCAGCATTCCCTGCAATCAGCCACTTTGGCTAATTTAACCAATTCCGGTACTTGTCTTCTGTAGCGACGAAGATTCTTGTTCCACCATGGTGGTTTGTGCTTGCACTTAAAACAAACTCTAAGACTGGAACGTTTGCTGTTACCTCGAGGTCTAGAGAAAACAAATCGTTAACAGCTTCCCGTTCCTGAAGGTCTCCCAGTTTATGTTCCTGGGGCTACGAATCGTAACTGAAATTTTATTTTGAGCTGAATTTCACAGAGAAACTAATGTATTCTTGATCAAAGAATGATAATCATTCAGAGACAGTTCTCTATCAATTGTTCGTTGGATCCATTGCCGCCCTGTCGTGTGCTTTGTAGTAGAATGCTTTTGGCTACTCGAGTATGGAAAAAAGATTGAAGTACCGTGACCAGCAACTCGGCTTTCCTCAAAGATTCAAGATTCCTGAACTAGTGCCATGTCAAACTTACTTTCGTGAAGAGTCAATAGTAGCTGGGCCGAGACTAACCCATTGTGGTTCAGATTAAGCTGCAAAATTTTCAGCTGTGACTCATATTCCTGGTAACTGGCAGGTGTACTCTCTATGTCAACCATGCCCAGATCTCGCCAGACTCCAGGATGTTGACGTGGTCATTTTTTGAATCTTGCTTCTTCAGGTGCTGGTAAACGCTGCTAGCACCCCACACTATCTTGCCAAAACGCGGACAGAGCAGTTAGTCAGATTCCTTGTTGATCTGGAGTATGTACGTCTGCCTCCGACTTGTGCTACCGGCTTTTTGACATCCAAGATCTTTCACGCTTATGTTGGAGCATCCAGGCTCTACCTCAGCAGGCTATTTCCGATTCGATACCCCGCGGTATTCGCACTGGGTACGGCAGGGGGCTCAAGTTTCTTCGGTTGAGTTGCTAATCCACTGCGCTGCCTTTCGTTACCAACAACGCTGGAAGCAGTGTCATTTTCGGTATTCCATCCAGGCGACGTTTGCATAATAAAAAATAATAAAAAATACTATTGAAGAAGGCTCCGAAAAAAATTTTCAATGGAAAAATAGAGAGGGTTCTATGCTAGTTCAAATGCTAAAACAAAAATAATGAAAAAACAATCTTTGTTTTGAAAATTTTGATAAATCAGGATACATTGTAGATAATCTGTGACACACTGAATATTTGTTGGCAAAAGCAGAATTTCTCCACAATTTATCATGAAACAAGACAATTTCCATTAATCATCATCTTTTAAGGAGCATGCATTATTCATACGTAACCAACGTCAGTAATTCAAATTCATGTTTTTCTCTTGCCATAAATATAACCACTTTTGAACTGTTAACTTGCAGTGTAGAGATACCGACAAATAACTCGACTGGAATATCGAGTCTCACTAATCCATCAATCTCATGCTTAAAGAGTAACCAAAATCGAGATTAAATCGACTGGAAATGTCAAATATCCGTCAGTCGAGCATTTTTCTCATCTGTAACAAATCGAAAGTTATGTACGAGTATCAACCTACTTGTATAGATGTTTGTTGGTATGTACATAGGCATTCGCCATTAGATATTCATCTGTGCATGGACATATTTCTATCCATGCCGACTGGCTATATTTCCAGATCGACAGTAAAAGCACCTAAACCATAAAAATTGCTTTAATATCATCACGCAAAGTCTCTTGACTTTTACCATGACAAGAAAAATGAATGTACTTGGAGAATTCGAGTTCAATCAACGAAAGTGTTGAATGGGTGGGTGGTGGTTGTTGACAGATACATTCGAAAGTATATTTATAATTTTCGAATGTTTATGTGCATATGTATGTTTTTCGAAGGAGCGAAATTATGCTTGGAATCCCATTTGAGATAATTTATTCAAAGCATTTAAGTGATGCTTCGAGATGTGAATGAAAACTCAAATTTTCAATAAGACAAACTCATCGATTGTCGTGAATTAGACTTCAAATGGATTTTAATGTAAACAAAAGATGGTAGCGGAAAAGTAGAAAGGAAAAGTGTTTATTCGCATCTGAAGTGCGGAAAGTCGATTTGAAGATGTTTTTATAGGTTGTAAATTGAAGGAGTAATATTGTTTTTGAATTACGATTTTATACTTAGTTTGATAAGCATTATGTTGTGCGAAAATATATAAAATTATGAAACGTAAAATCAATTCCATTAATAAACTATCTTTCTACAAAACAGTACAGTCGTCTTGAAAGTAAAGTCCCAACTTAGCTACTCCGCTGGATATTGTCAAAAGCTAAGCAGATTTCAAACGGACGTCTCAGCTCACAAAACCTCTCTAACCGGAAACATGACGAACGACAAACAAATTTATTTGATTAGGTTTTTTTTTTTGTGAAACTTTCGTTCTCGTCGATTATGAAACATGTTTTTGTCATTATCGATTGCTGCAATGCTTGTGACCTGCGAAATATTACATTTCACTTTAATGAACCATCTAATGTTTCGAATGTCAATTAAGAGCTCCAACACTTCTCTTTCTCAGCTCAGGAAATTCCGGCTTCTGACTATATTTAGCGATGACCCTCCAGCGCATTTTAATACATTCGAAAATCTACCACCGAAACAACGCAGCAAGATGTCTATAAAATTTGCCTTTGTCAATTATCTCCAAGTCAATCAATCATCTTTCTAATTAGATTTAGATGCTTGTCAAAGCACCTAAACTGCCAATGAAGGAATGATAATTTCTGGTTAAAATAGAAACTATTGTATATGTGTGTGTTTATGCGCTTGCGGTGTATGCAAAATAATTTCGCAGATATCTAACTTTAGTAGGTACTTTTGATTTTGCAAGACCTGCGACCAACAACGCTGCCTTGCGGGACAGCTTCTCGTACAACGAGTATGTATGGTGGAAAACCCGCTTTCAAACAAGTTGGTTAGGGGCTATTAAATCAAAGTTGCTCGGTTGCGTGATTCGAATCGTGGTTTTATGTATGTGAATGTGCTGTACAAAATCAAGTTCATGGAAAACATTTCGACGTGATTTTGAAAATAATGCGAATCGTTTGGAAATAATCAAGTTCGTTAGACGAGTTATCGTTCAAGTTTCACGTTTATGAATCATGCTTGGAATATAAAGATGTACATATTTTTATTTAAAATAAATTAGTGGGTAGAAAAAACTTAATAAAATTATTTCTTTGAATTCATAATGAAATATTTTTCAAAAGAACCAATTTGGAGGGCAAAGTACACTATACTAAAAATAGTTTCAAGTTCACTGAAAAAAATGTTATAAAGAATATAATTATTTTAATATTTTCTCAATCAGTAATCAAATATATAAAAAAATTAAGAAATATGTTGTTTAAATTAATAAACTTTCAATACAAATCGTCCAAAATTTACTTAGTTGCAATGGAAAAAAATCCGCGAGTGCCGTTCTGCCTCTTTTTACAGAATACACGATTTCTCCATGCAACTGATTACAAAGACTTCATAAAAAATACTATTCACAAACGGCAAATAGAGGAAACATGGCATAGTTTTTCGGTCGAACGTCATTCTCGTTGTATACGGTCGAGCGTTATTCTGATATAAAGCTTTTCATCCAGAAAATAAAAATTGTTGCTTGAATGAATGAAAGCATGGATCAGGTCCACATGGCCTCTAGCACGGCAACGTCGTGAATCTGTTGTACCTTCACAGCGCTATGCTTTGTAAGATATCCAGACTCCTTATTTGTTTAAGTGTGTTCCCGTACGAGACTTCTCTAATGTCCCAGCTGGAAGGAAATGTAGAGGCAAGCAGCTCTAATCTTTGCCTCGCTACTCAGTGATGGGCATTGGGATGAATAAATGTGTAGCAGATATTGTTAAAAAAAGTAGCAGATTCAGAAAAAAAGTAGTAGAAGTTAGACATTACATATATAGTGTATAAAAAAAACATAGAACAACTACTTTTTCTGAATTCTAAGAACTTAGCCAGACGAAAAGCGAAAACACTGCTCAGTATTTTTACAGTAGTTGCGATACGCTCGGCGTTTTCTTATCGCAGATGTGCTTCAGTTAATGCTTAATAGTTCACCGAAGTTTCATCAGTGCCATCTTCACTAAAAAGTAGTTCCTTGGGAAAAGTAGTAGATATCATTTGCTACGTAGTAGAGTAGTATATTCAGAAAAAGGCAGAAAAAAGTAGCAGATCTACTACAAATGTAGTAAATGCCCATCACTGTCGCTACTACTGGACATTCCAAAAGTCGACGGAGTTTTCGAGTGGCTTGACGATAGCTTTGCTGGTGAGAGCAGCGCTGGGCGAGTAGGGTTAGCGACAGATAAAGCAGGGAACAATACGTTGCTGAACTTAACCATGGGAGAAATCAAGCGAGCGTGCAACGTCTCGATGCCACGACAGACACAACCTCCTGCAACGCAACAGGCTTATTGGTGGACGAAAATGAGGCAAAGAGCTCTAGCGTGCAGACGTAGGGCTTAGCAATATATCGGTAGCATCCCAAGCTGCCGTGGAACACAAAAACAAAGAGTTGGGAAAGGCTATCAAAGTGAGGAAAAAACAGATGTAGCAAGCGCTTTTCGATGAAGTGAACTGGGTTCCATGGGAGTGGAGCTACAAACTAGTTTCGGGTGGTAGACTTGGTCCAATGGAAAACAAACGAACCACACGAGTAGAAAACGCTTTCATGGTCCGTCAAGAAGATAATTCTTTGTTCAGCATAGAGTAACTTCGTAGTTTCGCTGTCAAAATGATGAACCGAAAGGCCCAATAGCATTCCAGCGGAAGTGCTGAAAGGCTGTGGTGGAGAATCAACCGTCAACACTGCTACGAATATATAATGCGTGTCTGTTGCAAGGTGTCTTTGTTAACGGCTGGAAAGAAACCACCAATCCGCACAATCTACGCACATACATAAATATATATATATATATATATATATATATATATATATATATATATATATATATATATATATATATATATATATATATATATGTATGTATATATATGTATATATACATATATATATATATATATATATATATATATATATATATATATATATATATATATATATATATGTATGTATATATATGTATATATACATATATATATATATATATATATATATATATATATATATATATATATATATATATATATATATATATATATATGTATATATATGTATATATATGTATATATATGTGTATATATATATATGTATATATATATATATATATATATATATATATATATATATATATACATATATATATATACACATATATATACATATATATACATATATATACATATATATATATATATATATATATATATATATATATATATATATATATATATATATATATATATATATATATATATATATATATATATGTATATATACATAGAACTAATGCTAACCATTAAGCAATTAAAAGGAATGTTGCTCTTGCATTATTTCAAGAAGAGCAAGCGGTTTCGACTTGTCCCCAAATATTTCGTTTCGCCATCTAGAATGGAAAAATAAATAAACTGTCAAACCCGTTATATACACTTTATCAAACAGCTAGTTACATAACTTTTCAATCAAACCAATACTTTCGTTGACGTTAATCACAATTTGAGGATTCATCGCAACACAATCTTCCAAGAAACATTTTTTTTATGCTAATTGGTTGCCTGTTCCGAAGAAACACAGAAAATATACTTAATTCCTTAATACATTTACATTGATTATCTAGAAGTAGCCTGAAGTGTTAGTTGTAGTGGCGAAAAAAGCAATAAATATAATAAAATCAATAAAAATAATAAATACCTAAACGTACAACACTTTCTGCAAAAAAATAGTTTGTGATCAATGGAGTCAACTACAGTGTTCACAACTAGGTTTCTCAATTGCCTTAATCCTAAACATTTTTTTCTTATTAAAAACCGTTCCTGAGAAGAGTCTGTTATTGATCTTAAGGCTACTACTACTAAGTTTCAGATTCTTAAACCAAGTATTTTTCCGAAAAGCTAATTCAGTCTCTGCCCATCCACACCTTTGAACGATCCTATATAATTTCCTGTAGACACCATGCCACTTAGATTTCACTTCTGTAATTATTTGGTTACAAACCTCGCGGAGTTCAATGATTACTGTTTTAGCTCATCAATCTCCCTGATCCAAAGAACACCTCTACGACCCGGAGCCAAGGTGATTTTAAACAGAATTAATGGCTTATTTTGAATGATTTTATGAATTATTTGTTGCTGTATTCCTGCTAAAATGCTCGCACGCCAAAGTGATAGCAGTAATAGTCCAGTATCTACTTAGGTCATAGGAGATTCCCTCCACACGTGTAACAAGTATAACTGTAAGCTTCGCATTATTGATTCCAATTTGGGAGTTTCCTATTTGGATTGCTCAAAAACTGTAGATTTGAACCTTGTAAAAAACAAAACACTATCTAACCTAAAATGTATTCATTTATTTGTCTCCTTAGTACGCAGTATTCTGGAGTACGCGTGCCAAATCTGGTCTCCTCGCTTTCAGTATTTATCTGACCCCATTGAATCTGTTCAGCGTAGGTTCACTCGTTCGTTGTTTTTTAAATTCAGCATCCCCTATTGCCCTTACTCCTCTCGTCTTTCCATTCTTCATATGTCCTCGTTGGAATCACGTAGATTGTTTTCGGAGATTGTTTCGGAGTGCTTTCTTTTCAAACTTTACGAAGGGTTTTTTTTGGTCAGATCTTGTTTCCCAGTTAACTAGACGTGAATCTAGTCGTCCTAATCGATCTCTAGACGTTTTTTTCTGTTCCGTTTGCTCGTACGGAACCCTATTATCATTCGTCTTTGTTACGTCTTCCTAGAATGCACAATGCTCTTAAGCTTGGTCCTCTCCCGCAATATTTTTTAGAATTCCAATTTAACCTTAATTTTAATTTTCTTAATTTTTTGTTGTCTAAATTTTTTATTTTTATTTTTATTTTATATTTTTTGTTGTTACTTAGTTCTTTCTTATATCTTTTTTTTTTATTATGTTTCATTTTCATTCTTGACGCTGTAATTGGAGTATATCTGTAGCGCAATGGATAATAAATAAATAAATTGGTATCTTCAGGTAACGCTGCGTTCAATTATTTCGATCTGCGTTTACATAAAAAATTTCGATTTGATCCAGGTTCATTCGTTGGATCGAATGGAACCGATCTTATTTCAATCCGATCTGCGCCTATATGTTATATTTTTTTGGATGAATTTGGATTCAAGGTGAATAATCTTGCATGTATACGTAATATCTTACTCCATTGTTTAATTTTCTTGTCCGTATCAGTGGCGGTTCGTCCTAATGTGCACTTTCGCACGTGAACCCCCTCAAAGAAACCAATTATTCAAAACTAATAATCTATACATATTGAACAAGTACATTGAACTACATTGAACAATATATAACTTGTTATGGCAGCACATAATGCTACCTGCCGATCATTTTCATATCTATTATCACAAAAACTTTCTATTCCTACATACAAGCCATACAATTTTCCTATCTGCTTATCTCTACTGTTTTCTGTACTAGCGATCGCACGTGCGATTGTGTGGCTGGAATTAGGGGGCTAGAGGAGCATGCGAGGAAGCGAGGAGTGCATCCATTTAGCTCGTCTCAGTACTAGCAGGGGGTTCACACTCAGAATGTGCGATCGACAACCAATTTGATGCATTTAGACATTGTTGTCGGTGGTCAGTTCCATTCGCTGATTCGTGCTGCCGTTTCGAGCGTTTTGCATATACATGTATGTATGTGGATTATTCTACCTTACTAAGCATATACATTTTAGTACTTTCGAGATATTCAATGATTTGTGTTTTAATTTGTACTGGAGGTATATGGAGTGTGCATTTTTCAATATTGAATTTAACATACCTCTACAAAAAATGTTTATAGAATGATGAAATAGAGTATGTAATTTTTGAATCTGGTGTTAAATAAAAAATGACAAAAATGCAGATAGAACGTTAATGCTTAGTAGCGCAGTATTATATCAACTGTTGGGTTTTATTTTACTATTACCTATGTATATTTGTGTCTCTATAATTTCAAGACACATTTAGAATTTAATTCATGGTAGAAAGAAATAAATTTTCTGAAATGTTTGCTGTGAAATAAATACTAGTAAAATATATTCAGTATTTTAGAAGATTAGTCTTAGGAGAAAGCAAATGCTTGGAAATGATTTGGGAGTTTAATTTCTTTTGTCGCCTATTCTAAAACTATATACATTTGAATGTATTGGCAGGTTTGATTGTGCAAAGATAGTCTGGGCACTTAATGAAGTCATAAAACACCGAAGGTTTTCGAGTGTGGATATATGAAAAATTTTATACAAGAAGAGTCATACCGTTTTTTTAATAAATTCTGGGATTACACATATTATGACTGTTTGTAAATTTTAATAAAATTTATTGATATCGGTGCATCCGTTATGCTATAATATACCATGCTAAGCCCATCACGGTCAAGACTCACCATGAAAACTCACTGATGAAAATACAATGTTCACTGTAAATATAAGTTTCAAATCTCTTAAATGTCTCGTCAAAATATCACTGTTCAAGGATTTTTAAATAGCCCTCTGAAGAATTTTGTAAGCTATTATGTTTTTTTATTTTTTTTTCACTCATTCTGAAGCAGTTTTGCGATGTTTCGGCAAGTTAACTAAAATAAATGCAACTCTTAAGAAAAGTGCAAAGTAAATATTCATGTGCCCAATAAAGGTGTTTTTTTTTTGTGAACCCCCATAAAATTAGGTCACGAGCCGCCACTGGTCCGTATTAGCCTTTGTAAAGCCCCAGCTGGGAGTGGGAATAAAATTGTTTCAGATTTAATGAAACGAACCCGGGCAAAACACTAGCTGAGCTGAACAACACTCTATTCTAAAAAAAAACTAATATTATTTCAAAATCAATAATAGTTCATCCCAAATCAAATACCACGAGATACAGAAACCGTAACCTTTGCGTATTAAGCGATCCGCAATAATCGCTTCTTATAATTTGCACTTTATTATCATACCAGAATTTACAAAACATTTCGTATCCGTTCATTTACCTTACAAGATGCTATGCATATAACTATGGCCGACTTACATACCGGTAATGTAGCGGCATCGTTTAAGAGCGTTTATTAGTTGCGAACGATGAAGAGGCAACGGACGAAAAGTTAATTTCGATCTGATAAAAAGATGCATCGTCATAGAGGCATAGACATGAGTGATTGTATGTGGATATTCTTTGACCGAGATAATCTTATATGATCAGTACTTTCACCATTCGAATTGCAAACCGTGTCAAACTTGGGCCATCGCAACTCAACACGCTACGTGAGTCAAGATCGAAAGATCTTGATCTCCTACCATGGACGTGGTAATTATGACTCGAAAGACATACTAAAATTGCTCCAATGAAATTACACTTCATGAACGTAATAGCCGGAACTTATCTTATTTGTTCTGTATTGTGATGGTAACTCATATTTTTCTATGTACATACGAAACCATTATCACAGCTATCAGTTGAAACGAATGTCAATGTGAATATCTACTGCAATTTTCAAGATGCACTTGTTTTCTTTCCATCCTGTTATTGTTGCTTTCATCGTTCGTCATCGCGTTTTCCTGCACTTGACAAAACAAAAATCTGCGTTCTTCCTACTTTTTTCTCAATTTTTTTCACAAACTTGATAAAACACTTCGTACAAGATAGCACGATAAATGGTTTTAGAATACAGCTAGAGGCTTTCTAGAGAGAAAAAAGAATTTAGTGGTGCGATGAACTGCTAAAAGTTTAATGTATTCTGTGAGCAGCTGAGTATAATGCTGTGCCATAAATGGGTTTGGATCAAACAGAAGAAACGTTAAGTTAAAAAGACATTGGTAATCTCCAAGAAAGTTAAAATTCCATGAAATTTGTTCGTTGCGGTTGATTATGCATGGATCGGAAATCAATCAGCAGTTACATAGCTTTAATTTAAAATTTACGAGAGGATAATTAGCGTTACCGTTGATTTTTTCATATTTTTTTAGTGTTTATAATTTTATTTGATTTTGCTATTTTAAAAAGAACATGCTATTTTAAAAAGCGGTTCATGCTAATTAGATGCTGCTATACCTTAAAGGCACACACATACACTATAAGAATTATTATATACATACATATGATTATTGTTAATTAAAAGCCAACATTTAATTGCATTCATAATGGCATTGTTCCAATTGTTTATCGAGTAATTGTATTTTTATTATTTTTCTCTGATGCTGTTTTTGTCGTTGTTATACACATTCATGAGTTTTCCCACAATAATAATTGCTACGTACTTACTAATAAAAAAAACTAGAAGACCTTATTCATACGAAGAGGTCAAACAATACCAAGGTGCATTTTTATTTCTTCACATTGAAAATTTCGTAGTTTTTTGGTTTTACGTAAACTATAATGTAAGAATATAAAGAAATGTGCATACAGGGTGTTTCATAGTTAAAATAAATACTTAAATTAAAATATCTTTGTAGATTTCTAAAAAAAATTATTTTAAATGCATAAAATCTCGAAGGGGAAACCGAGTTATAAGTAAGGTTTTCCTGATTTTATTCATTTATTAATTTAGTTCCAAATCCATTCACAGACAAACTGCTAAATTATAAATAGGAAAACTTAAAAAAAAAGAAATTAAAGCTTACAAATCAAAGCCACCTATGACAGATAAGAGGAGCTAAGTTAATCAGAAGCAAATATTATGTTGCGAATATAACTTTTAAAAGGCTGTTATGGATGCATAAAAATCATAAAACCTCCCTCTCCTAGCTTTTTTTGTTAGGAGAGAGATGTTAAGGGATGTTAGACATTTTTTACAAAGCATATAGTGAAGGTTATATTTAAATAGTAGAGTGCGAGTAGTGTAGTAAAGGTATGTGAAACGAGGACTTCAGACTTGACTACAGCATTCGAGTAAGGGTAAAAAATACCTTAACTCATGTTGAAATGCAAAAAGAATTCGGGCAGGAACGTATAGCAAGGCCCGCAACCCGTGAGGAACTTTTAGTAATGGTTCGAACATGAACACAAAGTTTCAGTTTACGATCAAAGGTCGCTTCAACATTAGTAAAATGTTCCACCGAGATGAGGACGGCTTCACTAATAAAATGAAGAAAGGCATAAGAGAGCTTAAAAAAAGGACAAGATGGCAATAAAACATTTGAAAGATCATTCATGAAGAAGTCGAATAAAAGAGGTCCAAGTATGGTTCCTTGAGGTACACGAGAAAGAGGGGGAAAACGGTGAGGACGACACACCAGAAAGAAAGAGAAAACAGCTGCGATTCATTAAAAATGAAGAAATTCAAGAGAGTAAAGGTGCACAGATGCCATAGTGATTTAATTTGAGAAGAAGTAGCTCCAGATTAACCGAGTCAAATGCTTTTGAGAAATCTGTATAAATAATGTCAACTTGGCCGTTCCGATTTGAAACTGAGGCCACTGTATGGAAAAACTCAATGAGGATGATATATGTGGATTTGCAGTTAACAAATTCATATTACAGAGATGCGAAGACAGCTAAAAGATAAGTTTTTAGAGCCATTCAAAATCAGAAAAGATTCAATATGTGAAAAATAGCTGCTCATGGCAAGATATATTTCATCCTTGGCAGTAGATCGTAAACAAGCAAAATCAGCATAGTCTTGGTCTAAATGAGAACTTAAACATTTTATTCTTTCAGACGATTATCGAAGTAACCAATTGTCCTTTTTCGCACCGTTGCCCATTCCGACAACTTCTACCACCAATTCATTATCTCGCTGTGATTGGTTTAGTCGCTGCATCTTGGATATATTTTCCTCATGCTCAAATCATTCGCATTGATATTGATTGAATCTTGACATTTTTTCTCTTAAACGATTGATGCATAACGTTCAAATATTGATGGTAACTTGCCCACATGGGAGCTGGCGTGGACCTCTACAAAATGAAATCG
The DNA here is from genome assembly GCA_963978885.1 of Nemotelus pantherinus. NCBI lineage: Eukaryota > Metazoa > Arthropoda > Insecta > Diptera > Stratiomyidae > Nemotelus > Nemotelus pantherinus. Next base: position 10,674,296 of record OZ022266.1, read on the forward strand.
ATGCTGGGGGTCCCAAAACGATCTATCATTTGGTATTCTTGATTTAAAGTGTTTTTATATAAATCAAAGCCGAATCTCATTTCAGTGTATATAAGTCGGATTTTCTGAAGATCAATTCCCGTTCAGTAATTCATCAGTCATCCTTAGAATGCAGAATTAAAAATTCTGAAAACTATCATCCAAGTGTCGTAGAATCTGAAAAGCTGTAAAATTCATTTCTAGTTTGCCCAGATTGTTACTTCAATAGTGTTGAGTAGTCCATTCACTTCAATAACCAAAAACCTTTATGGTGTTATGTGAACTCCCATGAAAATATAAACAGCAGTCTACTAAATATGCATTTCATTGTTGTTTCCGCTTCCAATACTCTCGGCATTTATGAGCTCTTTGCGAAATATTTTCCTTCTTCTGTAGCGAGTCGTTAACATTTACCTCGCATAATGTGTCATTTTCCTTTCTTTGTATCTCGTCATCACTTCTTACCGATGCTTTAGATGTCAAATCATTGACGAACTTATTATGGCTATGATGGCAGCCGCAACATATTGGCGAAATCAGTTGTGCTACTCCGCCCATACACTTTAATTGTAGTCTAGTCGCTGGCAAATTTTAAAAACTGCAAAAATCTTCCCAATACACAAGTTTGGTGAAGGTGCAAGCATATCCAACTATCGTATCATTTCTTCTCTTCCGTGCTTCAGCAAATTTTTCAAGTGCATTGTATACAACAGGCTATATCCCTTTATCCAACCCATTCTAGCACAAGAGCAGTGTAGTTTTGTTGAAGAAAAATCATATTCTACAAACTTACTGTCCTTCACAAATACTGCTGTATCTGCTTTGGATCAACAAATACATGTAAAAACTGAAAATAATAGGTTAAGAATTTTCCGATTCGCCTCTTTCTTGGCTTTTCTTTTATGTGCATGTGCAGTAACTAACATTCCATGCTCTTCAACTCCCTTTGGCCTCATATCTGGAGCTCCACAACGATCCATTCCTGGTCCCTTACTATTTTTGCTTTTTATAAATGATCTTCTTTCGGCGATAAACTCATCTGGCCTTTTATACGCGGATGACTTAAAGATATTTAGAGTGAGCCATTCTCATGAAGATAGTGAACATCTTCAAAATGACATTTTCATCTTGAACAGCTCTCTCAACTCCTTCACTCCTTTGCTATTTTTATTTTCTTTCTGATTTCTTTTTTGATGTGGTAGATAACTTTAAAGATCTTGGTTTTGTATTTGACTCCAAACTTGAATTTGATCACAATCTATTTTAAATCAAAATTTACTCTTATTAATCATCATTCTTTCGCTTTGAAACAATCCGCTTTTAAATTAATCCAGCATACTAATCAATTCTTTTGTTAAAAGCTACAGCCTCCTATTACAATTCAATGCCCTTCAGAATTGCATAAAAACTTATTATTTTCGGTATCATTGAATTTCGTTTATTTTGTTGTCATGATACCACAAGTGCTCTTTTAGCAATACAATTACCTGACCTTTCCATTGTGCCTTTTGTCATATGGTATAATTGCAATTGATTTTTTTTGGCAAACACTCAAAAGCAGATTGTAGTTGCACAAGAAAACATTTTTTCCTCTGTGTAAATCGACACCGATTTTCACTCACGAAATTTCTTGGCTCTCTAAAGCTTGCCTAAAAATATGTGTGACAAAAATATATCGCAATAAAGCATATCAAGTGCTAAGTATGTTTTATTATTCTCATTTATAAAAGCGTAAATATTTTATTTTTCACCAATTGAAGAGTTTTATTACAGCTGTGTACGCTGCAGGCCGTATCTTCAGTTTCAATTAGGTCAATTATATTTGTATCTTATTTCAATGACGCCTGCGACGACATTTTTTAAAACTAAACTACTTGAAAATAAACCGTTATCAAATTTCTTATTTCTGCACTGACGACATAGCCATAAATTTCCAAATAATGAGTCCCATGAAACCATGCATTCTGCTTCGAATGCCTTTTCTCGATTTGTCGTAATTTGAATGGTATATAACTTATTCATTGAAAAATTACAACCGATATATGATGTAGACTGTAGTATTTTGGTCTAATTTTCACTATTCATATTTTTCGAAACAAAAAAAAAGAAGAATATTAAGATTTTTAACATTAATTTACATGTACTTATCTTTCCTCCATTTCTCTCATTCTTTTTTATTTATTTCCAGATTCCCAGCCGGCAACGATTAGTTAAAGAAGACGAAGATCCCATAGTTGATGACAATGAAATCGATACAGGGAAATCATTAGATGGCGGTGTTTCAGTACCGCGTACATATCGTAGTACATTATTAAAAAAATGGCAACCGGCACCAACAGTAAAAGATAAACGTGGCAAGCCCGGTGAAATGGGTAAGACTATACACATACATAAATAATTATAATTATAATGTTCATTCTTTCTATAGGTAAACCTATTAAAATAGCTGCCGAAATGCAAGACTTGATGAGAGAGAAATTCAAAGAGAATCAATTTAACCTACTGGCTAGTGATATGATCTCATTAAATAGATCACTTGTTGACGTACGACATGAAAAGTAAGTTGAACGATATCATTTTATTGTGCATGGTGAAATTAGATATTGATTGTGTAATGTTTAATCAACTGGTTCGCAGCTGTATATGATATCAATACTGCTGCATCGTAAAAATGAAATCGATCAGAAATATTTGATAGAAATATATATTGTGCAAAGAATTGTGGTGTATCAATACGTATATTCTAGACATAGAATATAAATGTGTGTATATAAAAGTAAAGTAAATATAAAAGTGATTTATCAATAAATTATGAACACTATATAAAACAATAAAGTTTTCGGAATTTATTATAAATTAACATGTTTCGTTTGTTATAGTGTAAGCATTAATATTCCTAAATACAATTCACTAGTCTTAAGTACATAAGGTACCCGCAAAGTCGAAATCAAAGGTAACAACAAAATGGATGGTGTTCGGCCGAATGCAGCAATCTTTTCTGATACATTTATTTGGTTAATTCTATCATTGTCATTTGGCAGTCACTCTATCATTTGTGAATAAAAAGCATCAACAAGGAACCCAATATCTTACTTAGTATTAGTTTTATTATTTGTTTCCTGCTTTACCGGTTATCGTTAATTTTAATTGCTAACTAATTAGCTAGTATCTAGCCTATCCTGGATTCATGGTACTTCGTTGGTAGCTATTTTATAGCAAGTATTATTTAACACCTTGCCTGCCAATGCATCACCAGTGAACACGTCAATAAACTCCAATTATTTTGTAAAAGTTGTTAGCTTCACCAGCTTGCGATGTTCTAAGGTCAGCTGGTTTTTGGTTTATACATTCCGAGAAATGCCCCGGCTTTCATTCTTTCCAATAACTACGTCTCGAAAGGATATCTTTTCCACAATTCCAGCTTTTGAGGAGCTCCGCTCGTTCTTAAGATCCTAGATTTTAGTGTTGCGGGAAGTTTCACAATATAGGATCATTTTTAACTTTTTGTTTAATTATTCGGCTACTAGGCTGTGCCAATTGCTTTTTACGACCAGATAGTTTTCCATTTTCTAAACTTTTGTTTTTACAGGACCTATCTATGACCCTTCAAGCAGATGAAATGGATTTATTGACGATAGGCGTGATCTCTTTATACAGTACAAGCTAAAAATCTAGCCGTAAAATAATTCCTTTCCCCTTAAGTTGTTTCTTTTCGCATGTTGTTTTGAGTAAAAATGTTAGCGGACAGCCGGTTAAAGTCCAAAACTCATGTTTTCGTGGAAATTATATTGAAAACTAGTGTCAAATATGTCAAACTATTCCATGATCTATCAATTTTTAAGTTATATTTTTAAAGAGCTCGTAATTTAGCAGCTAAATTTTGAATTCTTGGTAATTTCATTTTTTTTCATTACTTCTTATCGACACTGTTGATAAAATTAGTTTTAGTTTCACAAGCAAAGTTATTTCAGCAAATTTTCTTTGCTTAATGCATATGAAATTTTTCGAAAATATTATGGAGTGAGTCCTTAAAGGTGCCAGGCCCCAACCTACACACACTCGGTCCTATTCGAAACGAAGCTATTTAATCGATACACCTGCTAATTCTCCGATATCTAGAGTGCTCCAATTATATCGATTTCTCTGTAGCTTTATCATCACATTGCTATGAAACATTTGTTACAGATTTATAACTATAATAATGTTCGCAAACCAAATACAATCACTAAACTACTTATCCACGCATTTTAACTTTTCGATATACATAATTGAAATTTTTCAATTTAACACTTTCAAATCTAATCGACTAAAAATTTGTTTCAGTTGTAAAACAAAGCACTATCCATCCAAATTGCCAACAACAACAATCGTCATAGTATTTCATAATGAAGCATGGTCAACACTGTTACGTACAGTTTGGAGCGTTATCAATCGATCACCACGTCCTCTACTGAAAGAAATAATTCTAGTTGACGATGCTAGTGAAAAAGGTAAATTATTGATGAATTGTTCCTTGAAACAAGTAACAAATCAATTAACTGTATAATTTGTTGTTGTTCCCATTTAGATCACCTTGGTCAGAAACTCGACGATTACGTGGCCACATTACCCGTTAAAACGTTTGTACTACGCTCAGAGAAACGATCAGGTCTGATAAGAGCAAGACTTCTGGGTGCCAAGCATGTGACAGTGAGTTTACCATATCATCAACTTCCAATAACTTCCATGTAACTTTTGTTAATCGTTATCTTTTACTTTTTAAGGGTGAAGTTATAACATTCCTGGACGCACATTGTGAATGTACGGAAGGTTGGCTAGAACCACTTTTAGCGAGAATAGTGCAAGATCGTAGGACGGTCGTTTGTCCAATTATCGATGTAATTTCCGATGAAACATTTGAATATGTAACGGCGTCGGATCAAACATGGGGTGGATTCAATTGGAAATTAAATTTCAGATGGTCAGTACTCATGCGTTAGCTATTTGATATGCATATTCTGTTATTTAAATACATCTCACAAACAGGTATCGAGTGCCCCAACGAGAAATGGAGCGACGAAATCATGATCGAACTGCTCCGCTCAGAACTCCTACAATGGCTGGAGGTCTATTCTCTATTGACAAACAGTATTTCTATGAAATTGGTTCCTACGATGAGGGTATGGATATTTGGGGTGGTGAGAATTTAGAAATGTCATTTAGGGTGAGTATCCTGACGTGAAAATATATTCGATTTTTGATATTCCTGCAACATAAATATTTTGTATTTATGTTATGATTGTTGTTTATTTATTTTTTCATAAATATCACACTATCGTCACATATTTAAAACTTTATCAACGCACTACAAAAATTTTTAAATTGAGTTTAGATATGGCAATGCGGTGGCATACTTGAAATTATACCGTGCTCTCACGTGGGTCATGTATTCCGTGATAAATCACCATATACATTCCCAGGCGGTGTCGCCAAAATTGTTTTACATAATGCAGCTCGTGTTGCTGAAGTGTGGTTGGACGAGTGGCGAGAATTTTACTATGCAATGAGCACAGGTTCGCGGTCAATATTTACTTTAAACTTTAACTCGAGCAAGTTTTGTGTTTTTAATTGCGAAGTTGAAACTTTTCTAGATTGTTTATGTGCAAACGCTAACTATATAATTGGGTCAGGCTTTGAATTAAAGCTTTTTTATGATTATCTCTTAAGATACTAATTTCTGCGATGATCTTTAAATATTTTTGACAAACAGAAATGATTCGCTTCAACTAACAAATTTTGATATTGAATAAAATTTGAATGAATGAAATTCGATAAAAGTCGCAGACCGACTTAATTCGGAAAGTACCCTGGGCTCTCTGTTTATTTTCAACTCAATCTATTTGATGTGATGTCTCTGCTAGTACGAGCTTCTTGTTGTAAGAGTTCAAACATAAATTGTCGTACTAATCAAACGTTAGCTCGTCTCTATAAATCAAACACTTCCTTTAACTTCAACATTACTGGGCAACCTTAGGAAACTAATACAGTTGAAATGCGAACAAAATAACAGCATGCTATATTTGAATTCTAAGGCCATTAGATGTATAGGTTTAAAGCGTCACAAAAAAAATTAAAATTACATACATATTTCCAATCCACACGAAACATCATTAAGACATAATTTTCTTACTTTGATTTTAGATCATTTAAATATAATTTATTTAATTAATATCAAAATCATTTTTTTTCATATGAAACCATCAACACAAATTCTAAAATCATTAATATCATTCAAATCAATTTATAATTGGCGACAACATTAGATTTGGATGTGTGGCGGTACATTAGAAATAAATCCTTGTTCTCGTGTCGGTCATGTGTTCCGTAAATCGACGCCATACACATTTCCTGGCGGCACAACCGAAATTGTTAATCACAATAATGCACGACTGGTTGAAGTGTGGCTCGACGATTGGAAAGAATTTTACTACAGTTTTTATCCAGGTTTTTACAAAATAAAAAACTTCCTAACAAATTAACCATTCCTGCTCGTAGATGATTGTTTCATTTGTAGACCGATCTTCGCTATCAGTGTAGTGTTGTTTTTCCATTTTCAAGTTTGCATGTTGTCCTGTTTCCGTTTTGTTTTGTACTGTATGTGTTCTTGTCGATTTGTCTCTATGTGTTTTGCTTATTTTCTTTTATTTTGATGCTTAGTGGATGATTTGGTTTTTTCACGCTATTTAATCACCGGTGCACGTTGCTTTTTATTGCTATTGAATCGATATATCGCACAAATTGTGCACTCATTCATTTGAATATTGAATCAATCAATCAGTCAAATCAAATAAAAAAATAATAACATTTTTCTATTCTCTTCATAGAAAATGGTAATTATTTATAAAAAAAAACTTTGCAATTTCTTAAGTTTAGTAGCTGAATTGTGTAATTTGATTTGATTGCTTGTAAAATTTTAAAAACTGTAAAAACACATATGTCATTCAATCTTAACACAACAATAGGAGCCCGAAAGGCCCAGGCTGGCGATGTAAGCGAACGAAGAGCGTTACGAGAAAAACTGAAGTGCAAGAGTTTCCGTTGGTATTTAGAAAACGTCTATCCGGAGAGCTTAATGCCTTTAGATTACTTCTATTTGGGCGAGGTAAATAAGTATTTTTAATGATTCGGATTTTATATAGGTAATTACACTTTTGTTTATAGATTCGTAATGCGGAAACGCAATCGTGTCTGGATACGATGGGTAGAAAATATGGAGAGAAAATCGGTATCAGCTATTGCCACGGACTTGGAGGCAATCAAGTGTTCGCCTATACGAAGCGACATCAAATCATGTCTGACGATCTATGCCTGGACGCATCTAGTTCTCACGGGCCTGTGAATATGGTTAGATGCCATAATATGGGTGGAAATCAAGAATGGGTATATGACAATGAGGTAAGTTACGTATTGTATAGTATTGAGTTGTGGGTAGGTACATAATATTCACAATACTTATGACATGCAGCTTCTCAATATAAATCTTGTATGTATTGATTAATATTTTGTTGAAAAACAAAATTCAGGAAATCTGCTAAAACGAAAACTAGAATGGGAAAATAGTAAGAAAGCTATAGACCAGAAACACCTTTCAAAAAGGGAAATGTAAACGATGTTAATTATTGTACTCATTCTCATAAGTAAGTACTCACCGGTAGAAATAAGTTGTATCTGTGATTCTAGGACACCCATGCACAAAGACCTATTCCTTCTCCGCTCCGTATTGCATAAAAGAAGGGACAATTATCCATTCTCTAAGTATTACTTTTAACATGAGCGCTAACTATTGAACTACTGACATTAGAAAATGCATTTTAGGGTCGTAAAATATGGACATATGTGGTTCTTACGCAACGTTCTAAATGCGTATTGTTTTTTTATTCAATTGGACGCATTTTACATGAAAAATTGTTTTATGAAATTGAGAGCTAACTAAAATAGAAAAAACGTTGTTTAATTAAAGCAAAAATAAATTTGTTTAGAACGTAAGTTATTTGAAACATGGCAAAGTTATTCGAATCATGGCAAAGTAAGAAGGAAAATAACAAAAAAAAAAGATAAGAGTGAAGTATACCTCAGCAGGAGCGAAAACTGTATTGAAGCCAGAACTTGATCACATAAAAACTGAAATAAAATAGCACTGCAAGAGAAACTGCCGTTAGGAATTCTGCAAAAAAAAACAATTGTTAAAGGTAGAATCTACGGATGGTTAGAAAAGGGAGATTCAAAAAGACAAGAACTCTTTATAGTAACAATAGAGACCACTGGACTTAAATGGGAAAACTTGTATTGCACGGATTCAATGGCGTTCGGCAACTACACAAAACGAACAGACCACATTTTGTAACAGATTTGTTGGTACTTAAGGAAGGAACGGGGGTATGTGGAAATATGCAGAGTAAGTGGATAAAGGACGCTGGACGGCTAAGCTAATTGGTCTTATTCAGCCTTGGCTTAACCAGAGCTATGGAGAGGTAAAATTTTACCTTTGTCAATTATTGATAGTGCACGGTTTCTTCAGAAAATACCTGAACAGAATGGGTAAGGTGGTCACACCGTACTGTCGGTACTGAGCTCGATGCTGCTCAGCACACATTCTTTTTGTGCAGTCGCTTCGTAAGTTCGAGGCGGACCTTTGAGTCCACGATCGGCTTGGCAACGCCTAAGACGATCGTGGATGCAATGCTGCAAAACGAGGAGGACTGGCGTGCAGTCTCAACATACGTTGAGAAAGTGCTGTGCATAAAGCGGAAGGAAGGTTGCCTTACCGACCCATGAGCTGTATTTTCTAGCTAGTATTTTCGTACTAGCTAATATTTTCGTACCTAGTATTTTCGGACTAAGTAATACTTGCTGATATGATATTGTATTTAAAAAAGATTGTATTTGAGTACTCGTGCTTAGACTGATTTACTTTGGGCATTTTTTTTTTATGTTTTGAGAATGGTGGAAAAAATTGAAAGTTTATGTAATTTTTTATGTTTGGCATTGATGCCATTACCGACTGTTTTAGATTAGCCAAGAAAAAATTGGTATCAGAGATCGATCGACGAATAGTCATATAGTTGGCAACAGGATTAGTTGGTCATATTTTAGTGAAGTGAACCAATACAGGAGGTGTTTTGCGTATATAATAAAACAGGAATCAAATTAAATTGATTGAATTTGATTGTTTTCCTTTAGATGGCTCCTATACTGAAGAAAGACTTGCCAAATAAGTAACCGACCATTGGATAGTTACTGACAAGCTGCACAAACTAATGATTCGGTATCCTTTGAAGGTCATCTTACACCATCACCATTCTAGCTTGGGAACTTTGTGTCTGGGGGTACTAATCATACTATTTAATTACACCACTGCAAATTGTATGTATTGTTTGTTTTGTTTTCATTGTGCGATGAGCTCTGTCCTTTTGTCCTTCAGTTGCGTCATCATCTGGTCCATCATATCGTTCAGTTGCTTCATTTGTCTTACTAACTACGAGATGTGTTTCTCCTTCTTAGAGTTTGTGTTTTCTTCTGCTTCTTGTTATATTTTTCCACTGTTTTGTTGGACCTCCTCAGGGCCAACCTCATTGATTGCTTTCTCGTTCGTTTTTTTTCGTCTAAACTTTGCCCTAATTTATTTATTTGTATCAAGCAAAGAAAAAATATAAAAATTTGATCACCACAGCTCAGATTTAAAACTAATTTCATATTCAAGTTTCAAAGTGCTCACAGCCCAAAAAGTCACTCAACTGTTGGAGTGGGCTTTTGTGCTTCGAGGCACGTAGGCCCTATTTTTTCGATTGTTTCAGCCACTAAATTTTATATTCTGTGCCTTGCCTCGATTTCTAAACTATGCAAGCGTCACTATCTTCACTATCAGAAATTTCTCTTTGATTCTCGCACTTTTTGCTCACATCATGCCCACACTGCCCGTGTTCCATTCAGTGAAACTTTGTGTGTGTGGCTTGATTCACATTTAATATGTAAGAGTGTGAAGTGATTAATTCCATGACAAACTTTACCTCTGATTTGAGTCAGATTAACTCAAAGCCCGGTAAGCGATTATAGTTGAATTTGAACCCGGACTACACATGCGACCATTTGGTGCTCTACCAACTGAATTGCATAAACTGAAAAATATATTTTTCAATATTTTGTGAATTTTATTTAATCTTGTATACCAAAAACAAAACTCAAAAATATATTCTTTTCATTACAGGACAAAACAGTTCGACACACAAACACTGGCAATTGCCTGACGCGACCATCTCGTGATGATCCATCGACTCCACTACTCCGAGCCTGTGACTACTCACGCGGCCAACAATGGCTAATGGAATCGAAATTCAAATGGCAAGCACACTAGCACATCACGACACATCAATAGTTTCTTACTATTAACACAACAACAAAAAACAAAACGTTATAAGTCAAATTCGATTTAAAAACGCTTTTTACACGTTTTTAATATCGACAACAATCCCCAACACGTACCAATCGATTTCTTCTTACGCTTCGTTGAGGCAAGCAAGTGAATAAAGAATTTCATGAAATTCTCATAAAACTCACTGATTCGATCACAAGAAAACACTGAGTGAGTTACTGTAAAAATATTATGAATTATTTGTTTGGAGAGTGTGGAAGATGAGTTGTTTATCAAAATGAATGAAAGAAAGTATGTATCAATACTAAAAACTATGGTTATGAAAATTCCAGAGGATAAGTCAATACTAATAACTAATTTTATTAACAATATAGAATCCACAGATATGTTTGCATAACGTATTTTTAGACATATAGAAAATATATCTGTAAGTGAAGAATATCTAAGAATCTGTCTTCCTATTCCTTACATTACTACTACTATAGTCAAAAATACGATGAATCAATAATTGATGAACACTTTTCATTATAATTTTACACAAAAAATATTTGAAATGTGTTAAAACTTTGCCGAAATCCACATTCATTTCAAGAGTTTGGCTTAATAATTTTGTAAAATAAATTGAAATAGCGAATAAATGACAGTGTCATAAAGATTTTGAAAGTGAGATAAAAAAAAGTCGATAGTAATCGTATGCTGTGATTAGGTTTGTTTGATTTATTTCGCTTGGTTGTTTTTGTTTATTTTTTGTACTTCTATTTGAGAAAGGAAATGAATCATGTTTTGTTTTCCTAGACAACGAATTAAAAAATATATACTTTAGATAGACATATCGATTCTAAATGTGTTTCAGGTCTGATGCTCCTCTAATGGGTAATGTGCAAACTGCAAGTTTAAAGTAAATTTTATAATTTCTGCTGGTCTTGTCTAAGTTTCACAATTAGGCAAGAAAAATTATTGATTGTTTAATTTAACATTTATATTGCACTTGCGAAAATGTAGTTTAGTTAAGTCTACTAAATGTAAGCGCTAGATGCACATTATTACGAAAGTGTAGTCTGATCACTAGATATGGGATGTCCATTCAAAGTTGTTCTTAATTATTAATGCTTTTTATGACCTGCAGTGTGGTGAATTATACAGCCTATAGCCCCAACTTGGCAATAAAAATTAGGACATCAAAACCTTCTGGAAAAGCTCAGCCTTTATTTGAATCGGTTAAATCAACATTGCTTTCCAAGTAGATCATTTTCACGTACTAGAGTGTTAAACACCTCAATGAGCTAACGAAACGTCCATATAAATAACTTATCAAAATTGAAAGTATGATATGCTGAATCAATATTATAATCGAAAGACTCTCGTGTTCTTATCGCCAAAAAGGCTAATTAAATTACATTTAAAAAAATATTTCCCAGGTTGTACTTTGAATGTATACAAAATAAAAAAATATACAAATCGTCTAATATTTTGACTTATCAGAAATATTGAATAGCATTTTTTTCTCTTGACACTTTCCGAAGACTTAATAATTGAAACTGGTGCTACCACTTGACTAGTAAAATAATTCTACAGTATTTCGTTATAATTCCTGTTAACTCAATATCTTGTATTTCGTTTGTTATCTGTCCTACTGACTCAAAAGGACGTACTGATTCCACTTCGAGTGTACATTTCCGATAATTCAATATTTCTACCTAGTTCAATAAAACGAAGGTTTAAAATGATGAGCGAGTCCTGGACGAACAGTCGATCGATTAATTATCAAATTTATAAAATAATATAGAGAATAATTTGTTAATTCTAAGATTGTAAATTAGGATATATGGTTGCATGCGCTGAGCATTTTAAATAAATCTAGTTTAGGTCAAATATTTATTTCATCCGATCCTAGAGTCTAATTTAAGTTAAATCGAGTGAAAATATCTCTTCCCACTATCGATTTTATCAACTATGTGAAGTCGATGAAAATTCTATTCCGTTTTCAAAATTTTTCCCTACGTGCATATCAAAATTTCGGTGCAATGAATTCTATAGCAGACATGGATAAATTAGATACTGTAAATAATATTCGAGTGAGCTTGCTGATCGACGTTCTGATTAAAAATAATTGATATTGTAAATTATAAAAAAGAAACGATGATTTTACATTATATTATTACTATTTGTTTAATTCTCTTACTGTTATCGCTTCGATCAAATTCAAAACGAGGTTGCAATGCTATTAAACTCAAAGTTTGTGTGTATTTGTGTCAAGATTAATTATTCATCACCTCCGAACCTAAAGCGGAAATCATTCCAAAAAAAACTATAAAAAAATTCAAATCAGCTCAATTCAAATTACAATCACACACTTAGTGTTCGGTACAAAGAAAAATGTCAATTTCGGAACAAGTATTACTACTTCCAATCCACCTTATATCATCAGATCCTAAATCAAATCATTTAGAAAAAAAAATAAAGAATGTTTCCCGAATTCCATTTTCTTCACAATTTCCAATCGACCATAGCACAAAGTCATCACAAAACTGATTACAAACAGAAGAGAAATAAAAAATATTTACTGTAAATAAATTTTTATTGAAAATACATATGTAATTGTAAAAAACAAAAACTGTAAACATAAGGATTGTAGAGACAGACATCCATACTTATCATGTTTGTATATGTAAGTTTTTTCTACATGAAAATTATTGAAATTAAAATTGTAATTTAAAAGAGAGCGGAAATTAAGAGTGTGTTGGCATTAAAAAATCCATACACTAGGCATCAGAATGAATAGTATTAAGTTTATCCAATGCATATTATAATAATAATTTTATTAAACAAAAACTATCAGTAGTTAGACGTTTCCATTTCTTAAAAATATACATATACGAATATGTCCCTAGTTATTAAGAAGGCTGGAAATTGAAGAAAAAAAATGTATTTGTTATTTCGTGATGCCAGAAAAGATCATTATAATAAAAAAGATGTCACAAAAATGGTAAAATTGTTTAATTGCAGAAAAATTCGTGAAAGCTGCTACTGTATATGTTGTAACTATCAGTGAATGTCAGATGTTTATAAATCTGTTACAATGAGCGGGATTCATTTGAGCATAATCAACAATTTGATGTAAACTTACTTCCACAATGCAACCAACAATAAACTTCATTTAGCGCTGACCAATATTTATAAATTTAGAGTTAAGGAGTTGTAAAATATTTTTTTTCGCTACGAATTTGGTCCAAGCGTGTTCGAGGAAAGGCTTTTAAATAACAATGAATTAGTTTTGTTTTTAAACTTTTTTGCTAAGTTTAATTTTACAAAGCCAGTTTTTGCGGTCGTTCATGGCATGAATGGGATTATCTCGCTGTGTTAAAAACGATATCAAAGCTGCCTCTAACATTTACCAGCAACTAACTGATTATATCCTCGTTGAAATAAAGCATACCTTTCCGTTCGCACCAAATGCTTCCCCAACGTTAAATAAGCATCCTCTGGAAGATTTGCTCATCCTTCTTGAATTATTTGCACGTAAATCATGCCATTGTGATACAAACTTACTCGGAGCGTCGAAATTGAATTCATTTCTCATGTGGAAATAAATCATTTATCAAATGACTTCGATTTTGTATGGGTTTTTGCAAATGGCAGACAAGCGTCTTTATTTTGTAGTTTCAAAAGAGATGTTTGGAAGCAAAATTGGACGGACATACCTCTATGCAGAAGATCGAGTTATTTTACTTTTTGTGCTGCTGTTAGACGTTACCAGTGGAAGCATTTGATGTTTTTGTGTCTACTGTTTTTTGTCTCTACCGGAGGACGGTTTTTACTATAGACCATACCCAACTAGGCAAAATTTTAAACAACGCCCTCGGAGCGTCTTGAAACTCCAAAGTCCTGTTTTATTTCTGTTTTAAACGAAGTCTTTTCAACGATTAGAATCCTCCTTACAGAATCAACGCTAGCAGAAGTTTCGGATTCTCCTGAAATTGGTCGTGCAGTCGATGCAGATTCTCAAAATGCTTCGCCGAAACCAATTAGCAGTTGCCGTCTTAATTCCTCGCTTATAATTTTTCTCATAATTTTCTTAAAATGCGTTCGTTTTCTTTATTTGACAAATAACTTTTCTTGCCCGTTATTAATTTATTCGTCTTTACAAACTATCTAAAAAATTTCACTAAAATAATACTAAAGTTTAGTGGATGTACTTAATCAGTTGAGATTCGCTTATTTTCGGTATTTTTACTTGAACTCCTTTATTCTGTAGATCAAGCAGGCGCATAATTTTGTCATTTGGGTGGGAATCTCAAGAGTTATAAAGGGGTGAAATATTTGTTTTGATCTGATTTATAATTTCTATGAATCTTGAATTATTAAAGGTGCACTTGATCAGCAAAATAATTTTTACTATCTGCATGAAAAATTTCTTTGTTGGATATTGCTGCGAATGCTTATATTTCAGTTGGCTTTGAATCCGCCTTGTCGTAAACCACCAATCGGATCAACATTACCATTGCAGCTATACTTTTAATGCATATGATTACAGCTGTATGCGATGAATGCTTCTTCCAGGTTTGATCGTACCCAATTTACCACTAGTCGATCTTTATCAAATCAATTATCGAGGACATAGACACTACAAGGTGAATACTGCATGTAAATTGTTGTCAAATTTTTAACCGATGTCGTAGAGAACGTCTGTAACAGTTTCCCCGAATATAATGTGAGATATTTTAACAATAGTCCATTTTGATAGGATTTCGTACGATCTATATCCCTTTTATGTTCACTATCTTCTCGAAACTTTTTTGCTTCATATTTTACATTTGCGCTATCCTTCCTTTGCTGTGGATACAAATCAGAACGCATTCTAGGAATTCACTTTTTTGCTGAGACGTTTGCGGGCCATGAATTTCGTCGTACTATGGGTTTTTTTTTTTTTAAATTGTAGGAAAAGTTTCGAGCAAAACTGATTTTATGCCATTATAACTTAGTTCATTCCTTCCTAATAAGACAGTTTCGACGAAATGAATACCAATGTCTTCAATGTTTCACTTTAATTTATTAAAAACCATTAACCTAACGAACATAAGACAAAATTTGCATCTTATTGTTCCTTGGTTTCACGCAAACGACGTACTGCCGATCGGACTGATGCAGCAGCGGTTGTAGAATATACCCAAGCGCCACCAGCAACGACACGTTTGCATCGCTTGCACGACCAGATACCAACACAAGCACGTTTCATAGCATCCTGAAATAAGAAGAAATAAATATTTTGTTTAAGCTATACATGATTTGTTTAGTATGAAAAACTGAAACAACAATTGAACACAGAGACTACTTCTGGGAAGCAGAAGCAAATATATGAAGGAATCGAAATAAAGTTTCTAAAAGACACAATCATACAGAACTATTGCTGATTGAGTATTAATGTTTTACGCCATATTATTAAATAAACTTTTGTTCGATTCTTATTCGACTGCTTCGATGAACATATTGCATCTTTCTCTAGTTAATTTACACTGACTAACTGAATCTATCTAAACATTGCAATTGCATTACAATTACAACACACTTCTGTACTTAACTGATGGAATGGAAATATCTAGATTTGGTTGCCTTGGGAGTGCAAGGTCAAACTTTAGTACCTTTCAATTTAATATTATTACTATTACTACCTGCATTAATCCCGTTATTTACTCTATTTCCAATTGGCAGGTGTAAGAGTTGATCGTCAGTCTTTTATACATGCTAACTACACATATTGCTTTGCAAATTATCGTTATACATGAACTGCACTTTCAAAGCAGGAATATTTACACATACGGGAGGGATTATAAAAACGAATTTTTAATACTTCAGACATATATGACACTTCACTTACCTTGCCACAGAATGTGCAGGTGTACTTGGAATGCTGGGTGATTTCCATTTTCTTCACCATTTTACGTAGGGAGGCACCATAACGAGTACCATATTTACCCACTATACCAACCTTCTTGGTGCGCTTGGCCTAGAATTTGTAAAAAAAGATTCTGTTAGCATTACTTCAGAATGCCACAAATCTGACAGATGGAGAGTTGAAGGCGAAACAAACAATGTATTTTCAAGGACTGTGCGTTATTGTCCTATTGAAATTTACATTTCGACGAACACAGCACTCGTCAGGATGTCTACATAATAGATTCCGTGGTCAAACATGCAAAGATGATCAGACTTTTCAATAATATATTTCGCCTACCATTTCTATTGGTGTTCACTTGTCAAAAACTTCACCGGAAAGAGCGTAAAATGGGATGAAGCTAGCCAATGATGAGAAATGTCAAATTCGTATGATTGCAGCTATAATACTCGACACTAGATGTCTCTGAAATATCAAAAAAAAAACCGGAGATGCAATTATCCGTTGAGCTTTCTGAATAATATTTTTATTTTAGAATTTATTTTTCCACAGTCGAATGAAGTCATTTCCGCGGTTTGATGTAGTGAAGCACGATTGTTTAAATACAGAAAACTTTGAGATGGTTTTTAAGCTTTTTTAACTCATTTTAAACTCATTTTGAGACTACGCAGTAAAATTTTTACGCTATTGCATATCAACTTATAGCGTAAATGCTAGTTTTAATTAGCTAATTCCACTTGTCATATATGTAGAAACAATTTTATAGTGCTTCCATTATCATTTGGTCGTTCGTTATAATTATAACAATGACTATAATTCTACAGCTCATTTTCTTCACTTTTTACCTTCCACCGATTATTATTTCAAATTATTGCCACTAATTTCAAACACCAACTCACCTCAAATGAACATCAACCACAAAAGCGGAAACTCACCTCTCCATTTGATCTCTACGTGAAAATTTTCTCAACTCTGCCGATTCGTTCCGATGCACGGTGAATGATTTTCAAATCAGGTCTGTTCGCGTGCCTGAATCTATTATAATATATTGAAATAGAAACCTTTAGCGCAAAAAAACGGCGAACAATTCTCAGCAGTTTTCCGTTTTGCAATCGGAAATATATTTGTATATGGATGCTGTCAGGTCCCAACTTTGACGGATACGTCGGAACGGACACGACAAACTGAACACGATCTCAGCTTTTTTCGTACTTGTCATTCAGTACGGTCAGTTTCCCGGGTTTCCCGCTTAAAATATAACCCTGCCGAGTCAGTGTCGTAAATTGTCGTCTCCAGGATGGACGCCGCAGATGTTGGTGGTGTTTTCGATGTCATATATCTAAGTGCGGTCAGTTTTAGGTGTGGTTTTAATATCGTTTATGCCTTATTTGTGTTGAAGTGTTGTGCATGATTAGTGTTAAAGTGCTTTATATACCTTATTAAGGTCGAAATTCCATATGACGAAGGATTACGACGGAACAGGTTAGACCAATGACATTTTTTCAAGAGTTCTAAGACTGTCTATCTGCACAATGACCGGCCATTTTTTCCTGAAATCTATCAACACACACTCTTAGGTTTCATTTGATAACTATTTGTCTGATCTGGTTTATTTCTAACCTTTCAGGGATATGCTATCTCCTTGATCCGCCGGCTAAGACTGGTGAGTGCATTTGTTCTGCATGAATTGCATGTTATGTTAAATTATGAAGCTGCCTCAATCGTCTTTTTCGTGGCTGCTGCAGCCAGTTTGCAAGTCAAACTTATTAGTTACCACAATCAAGTGAATATTCAAACTTCTATTCAATATAAGTAACTTTCTTTAAATAATGCGAAGAAAAATGAAAAAAAGTACTTTCCTGCTTACTTCATCATCACTCATATTTTCCTAACCTCACAAGACAAATGACAACATCTTATTCACTTATCGATATTTATTTGGTATTTTGTATTTGTGTTTCTTAATTTTATCTCAACGAGACAGTTGAAATATTCTAAACAGATTAATTTCCCACTTTTATATCTACATGCTAATATAAATAAACGGTATCTAACCAAAAACATTTATTCAAGAAAAATTAAATTTACGACCGAGTAATATCTATAAATACATGCACGTACAAAGTCCCATCTAATAGTTTTCTTTACATTACTCACAAACGTATATACTTGTAGAATATTCATCAGTATAAAATAACTAAATTTACAGTACTTAATTCAAAAATCACATATAAAATTCATACATTGTCTGTGCTCTCGTTTGGTCTTCACTGTTTTAAGGTCCAATGGTCAGGTTTTGTAGTGTAGATGTTTGCGTTCTATAAAAAGTGGCGTATATTGAATTTTTCAAATAATGGCTTCTAAATGATTTCGTTCTAGATAATTAGTATGCATTTTTCAATGAATGATTTCAATTATCATTCGTTAGCCTATCTAAGCGTATATTATTATCGTGAACTGATTTTATTTCGCACAGTCGAATTTCCAAAAAATACCTTATCATTAAATGTATAAATAAATAGAATTCAGTTACAACCACTTGATCTTTCGCCATTTTCTCTAAAAACACTAAAACAATTCTGCTGAAACCGCAAAAACAGTCTCCATTTTTTTCAATCGTACCAACAACATTGTCCTTAGATTCTTTATACCAGACTAGTCTGTTGCTCGTTTAGATTCAGTAAACTCGAAAATCGGAATGAAATATCCTTGGAAAGTTTCTTCTCAATATCCTCATTGTCGAGATTATCGATTATGAGATTCTTAGTATTTGTCATATCAACGTAGGAAATTCCCTTTTTAGGAACAGAATAATGATTCGGATCAAGCTTTTGGCTAGTTCGTGATCCACGAATATTCAATGGAAACCTCAGATCGTTCTGATACCTTAAATTTTGCTCTATGGTCTGAGTTTCAATCAACGGGCGCGGCATGTCGTATCCTGGTGGAACTTTAGGATCGTCCGTTGTAAGGGTAGTTGTTATCGTTGTCCCGGTATTCAATGAACACTGATCCATACTGATTGAGTGTTCGATGATGTCGTTTGGTTGAGGCGAACGCCATAGATGTTCCAGGCTTTCGGGCTCCCCGAAATCTTCAGGAGATATTTGCGGATCTTGAGAGTCTTCTTCTTGACAGTAGATTGGATTCGATACTGCATTCGCTTCGAGCTCTAAATACCTGGCATTGTTGCCGAGGAGTTTCTCCCATTGCGACGCAAGGTATTTGAATGATGGACGTGAAGATGCATCATCTGTCCAACATGATCGGATTATTGAATATCTGAAAAAGATTTCGTTTGAAATAAAAGCTTAATTGTTGAGGGGCTTAGCTTACATTTCGTCGGAACAGTTTTCTGGTCGTTCCATTCTGTATCCTGTTTTCAGAAGATGGTATAGGTTTTGCGGTGGGACACCAGGATAAGGAGATGCTCCTAGTGTTATTAGTTCCCAGGCTAAAACTCCGAATGCCCAAACATCCGTTTTTGTGGTATACACGTGATCAGCAAGAGATTCGGGAGCCATCCACTGTAATATAATATAATTAACTTAATAATAATAGCTTTATGAATGCATTTCTCAGAAGTTACAGTATGCTTATTCTAGTATTCAGACAAAGTCTTACAAGTAATTTATGGATAGTAGAGGATCTAAGTGTGACAATTTACGCTAGTGTTTTAAAAGGTTTTAGAGAAAAATTAATCATGATAATATGAAGCTTTATATATCACGTATGCAAAACGAAATTACAATATCCTTATTCTAGTGTGAACAAGTCTTGACACCTATGTTACAATGTCTAACTTAAAGAAAGTCAGATGCATTATGTACATAAACATGGTTAAATAAACTTAGCTAAATAAAACCTAAATCTAACTTAAAAACTGCTTTAGTCAGTTTAGAGAAATGAAAAGAACGCCAATGTTACCCGAATGATGGGAAGCAGCCAAAGGGTTGTTACACCTACGCAAAAAATTTCTTTGTAGGGCATGAACCGTTTGAGAAATCAGTTTAATTTTGCTAATTCGTGCATCTATTCCACACGGGGCATTCATAAAGTAACATATGCCATATGCCAGTTGTACCAGTAGCAATAGTACTGGTGAATGCAAATTAGTAACAATAGATTTGCCTTTGACAAATCCATGTTGTTCGGCGGGGAAGAAAAACTGGAATATAAGCTGGATTCTATTATAGACGACTCTCTCAAACAGCTTGCTGAAGCAAGGCAGAGTCGAAATCGGGCGGCAATTGGCAATGCAAGCAGGATCACCTGCTTTAAGTATAGGGATACTATTGGCAAATTTCTATAAAGAATAAAAAACGCCAGTGGACAGGGATACACAAAGTGAAGAAGAAAGCGACTTCGTTAGTATATTAGGAATGTAATCAGAGCCACGAAGAGAGTGCTTTAAGGTAAGCGCGAAACAACTTATGAGATGAGAAAGTAACACATGGAGGAGTTTTATAGGGAAGAAAACCAGCAAATAGCTCACAAGTCTCTTCTGTTGTGATAGTAGCAGTTTCATCAAGAAACATATTATGAGAAGTGACGGAGATTTTTGAATGAAGGTTAAGGAGGACATCGAACATTGGATATCGGCCAAGGAAAAATAGGAACGACTGGTACGATGTAGAATGAAAGGATGAAATTGACAAAATAAGTCGAGTCTGCACATAGGCCACAGCAAATCACGAACGAGTTTTTGCAAAAGTGTACAAGGATCCATTATAGGCACCTCAATCGAGATCAAAAACAGTTGGCTGCAATACTTCCAGGACCTATTCTCGGCACCCATAACAACTACCGAAGCTATGAGCATTTCAGAAGCTGAGCAAGATATCGCAGTCTCATCACCAACTACATAGGAGACACAGGCAGCAGCACGTGACCTTAGAAAATACAAGGCTCCAGGGATTGATGGAATGCTTGCAGAGCTGCCCCAGAGCGGTGGTCGCCATCAATATAACCTTCTCTTCCGTTTGATATGCAAAATATGAGCAGACGAGTAGTTACCTGCGGATTAGTGAGAGAGTATACACAAAAGGGGGACAAGTTAAGGTTTGAGAATTATAGAGGCATCACTTGGTTATGCACTTCATATAAAGTGCTCTTCAAAATCATAGAAAGAAAACGAAAGCCCTTCTATAAAAGAATTATCAGGGAATATCAGGGTAGCTTTTGGATCGAGTGATCTACGATTGACCAAATATTCTTAGCAAAGCAGTTGTTTGAAAAGTGCTGGGGATACAACATAGATGTACACTAACTATTTCTATACTTTAAGCAAGCGTACAACAGCGTCCATAGGAATGTCCTGCTTCACGTTAGCGTCCCAACAAAACTTGTCCGCATGATCAGTGCCACAATGCTGAACACGGTCAACGTTACTGGTGATTTAACGGACAGCTCCGAAATGGAACCAGGTTTAAAACAATGCTTTTCAATATTGCTCTGGAACATGTCATTAGATGCCAAATGAGCATTTTTGAGCCTAAAAAAGCAAACAAAATAGTCCGAAACCAAAGCAAACCATTTTTCGATAGCTCTGAAAGCTTTAACTCTTCGTAGTAGCCACGAGGGAAAGCTCAAGCTTTCTGACTAGGTCCAACCTGTCTCGAAGAAATAGGGCGATAGAGGACGTGTCTCGTTTGCGATTCAAATCCTTTGGTTCGGCGATTTCAACACTAATAACGAAAATGGATTCCACCAAAAACGGATCACAGTAGTATGCAGACAGAAAATTACCAGTTCCTGGAGGATAATACGAAATCAAACTTCGGAAAAAAACACTATGATTATCTCTAACGCGATGGTCGATCCGAACATAGCTGATGCTGAGCAGATACTGAATAATATGTACTTATGTGGCAACTAACTACTATTATAGTATATTCTCACCTTAACAGGCACACGATCTTTGCTCCTTTTCAAATAAGCATCATCTTCGTATACATCTCTCGTCAGCCCGAAATCGGAAATTTTACAAATTTTACCCTCGGCCAGCAGGACATTTCGTGCCGCAAGGTCCCTATGGACAAGCTAAAAGAAAACATTAACAAATTAAATTCAAACTGTTTTAACTTTCATATCTACCTTAATGTCCGTCAAATATGCCATTCCTTTGCAGATTTGCCATGCAAATGATAATATATCTTTCACTGTTATAGGTTCAACCCCATTGGTGAACTCAAAGCCGGAACATTCGATTTTTCGACTTAAGCGCAAATAGTTTCGCAGCGAACCGTACATGGCGTACTCAATAATTAGCAGAGGATAATCACCTTTTGTGCATGCTCCAAGTAGCTTAATAACATTCGGATGAGACACTTCTTGGAGTAGTTGAAATTCAGAGAGGAGTGCAAGGTGTTCTACTGAATTCGCTCCTGATTTTAACATTTTTACAGCTACAGTGGTAGTTCCTGGCCGATTGGCAATATTTGTTGCAAATGCTTTAACCACTTTCCCGAATTCACCTTCGCCAAGCGTTATGTCGAGTAAGAGTTGTTCTCGGGCAAATTCCCATTTTGAATTTATCTGGAAAAAAAAGTAGGAGCATGTATGCAAGGAATCATTAGTCTTGACTGCATTTTAAACTACTTACTGTACTTTCAAGTTTGAATTCACCATCCAATGACACCAAGGGCATATCATTTCTTGCTTCTTGATCTCCATTGTTTGCACCCATACGGTCGTTCAAAGTTTTCCGTTTAGCTCTTCGCATGTATTTACGTCGGGATAGGTAAAGACCAATAATAAGGATGATAAGAATCATTGGACATCCAATTAGAAGCATGAGACATGAAGGACCACA
Organism: Nemotelus pantherinus; assembly: GCA_963978885.1. NCBI lineage: Eukaryota > Metazoa > Arthropoda > Insecta > Diptera > Stratiomyidae > Nemotelus > Nemotelus pantherinus. The sequence continues at coordinate 10,697,429 of OZ022266.1, forward strand.
TTCGAAGGTAGTTGCGTTATCTGAAATGCGAGAAACATCTAGGTATACACTAAATTTTATTATTTTACTAATGAGTAACAAGATATTTGTTAAAGGTGGCTAAGGCTTTAATTTCGGAAATGATACTTTTAAAGCGATTTGGAGTAAAGACAGACGCTCACTACACCCACAGTAAAGGATGCAGAATTTAAACAACAATGAGCGGGTAAACATATGCTGATCGTACTCTACCGCATCATTAAAAAGAATTACTCTGAAGACCTTGAACTTATCTGTAAATAAAAGGCAGGCAGATCGAATAGAGGAAGGGAGATTATTGATAAAAACTAGACAAAAGTAATGGATCAAGAATTCCGGAAAGCAGACAGAAAGAGGAAGAGTTGGCGCAATGCTAAGTTAATGCACGGGTACGTCTAGAAACATAAGATGAAAACCAAGCTCCAAGCTTTGCAAAAAGTATTCTGTTTTCAATAGAATCAAAAGCTTTTGAAAAGTCGGTGTATACAACATCTACTTGTTTCTGTTGGTCTAGAGCAGAAGCAATAAAGTTAGTGTAGGCTATAAGATGTTGCTCAGGAGCACGGAAAGGATAGATGAGAGGAAGCAGCCTATTGTGAACAACTCTTTCAATAACTTTACCAAACCAAATATCAATCATTCAATTTCTAAAGGGTCGGTGTGAATGAAAGAGACGGATGATGAAACAACAGGGGTGCTTTACATGGTGAACTTAGATTCCGTTGATAAAGGAAGGTAGAAACGTATTTGATCAAGAAGTCGCAAATTTCGTATGGATTAGAAGCAGTGATCTTATCAAAGATCATGAAATCGGGGAAACGATGGGAATATTTCGAGGAATGGACATAAGACCAAAAGGGTTTTTCCTGATTAGAGCAGAAAGAGGATTCGATATTTGCAAAATAATGCAGAATGCAGCCTCAAAAATTCAAAGAATACATCACGAATGCCTGTACATCTAAATCTAGCGCAAGCTGCATCTTTAGACTTGAGGGCGGACCCCATATCACGTCGAAATCAAGGAGCGTTATTGGGTTTGCGAGAACAGCTGGAAGAAGTAAAGCGAGATATAGGCTGGAGAGGAATTTGTGAATTTCGAGGACAGGTTCTTCAACAGCGACCCAGAAAAGAAGAACCAGTTAATCGAGTTTGTATAATTTGTCACACCAGAGAAGTCTGCTTTATGGTAGTTAAAGCGTATAGCTCGACCAGGAGCTTTACTAGTCTGAAGATCAGCATAATTTGCGACTGAAAGCGGAAGATAGTACAAATCAGATTGGATGTTGGGATCGGGTTCAGAGCGAATAGTGACATTATGAGAGGGAATATTAGATAGGACGAAGTCTAGTATTTTATTGTTTGTATGGGGGACAGAGTTGAACTCAGGAAGAGAAAACATTGAAAGGACAGGGTAATGAAGGAAATATTGTTGGATGATATTTGAATTATGATTGTTTACTATGTTTGGTAAGTTGATATCACTGCATATTAAAACCGAGACATCAGAAAATCTAGCTATAATAGCTTTCCAAAGAAAATCACATTTTTGTCAAATTTATAAGGGAAACGGCAGCACTACAAAGTCACGGACTTTCTGCCCTTTGATGTCCGACAAATCCCGACCGCCGATCGAAAAGTTTCGTAGTGGGCTTTCCGAAGTATCTGTGTTTTGCAGTTTCTGTTGATATATAAACAAGTTTGGTCGCTAGTTCTACGATCTCATTGAATTAATCTGTACTTGATTTATAAAGAGAGAGTTGTGTAATGGGCCCTCAAAAAAGGTTTAGAAACTTAATGGTAGAAAATAAGTGGTCATTGCTTGGAGACAACGACGTACTAGCAGCGTTGTAGAGACTAAAAATAATACTATTTTTCTTCTCGTTTGAAGCATAATACATGGTTGCTCAAATGCGAACCAAGGCAGTTCACACAAGATATTTCTGCTGTGTTTTTGGTAGGACATTTTGTTTTGTGATGATCTTATCAGTAAATTAGACATTTAGTTGGAATAAAACAAAACATAGTTCCGTGTTCTCAATATTGACAGTTTTGCAATTGAGTGGGTGCTGAGCTCTTCGACGCTGGACGCTCCACTTCAATTTAACGTGACTGACTGAATTGACTTTCCTGAGATCGGAAAATTTGATTGATCCGCACGGGAAATACAATAGGTAAAGAGTTAGGTTGAAGTAACGTGGAGATTGCTGGTTTGGAAATTTTCTTTATCTCCTCACATTTAAGATTGTGTTCATCAGCTAAGAGTTTTTCAGCTCGGAGCCTTCGAGAACCACTTAAAAATGAAATTTAGGGATTTTTTTTTAATTTTTGGTTTTGAGCAATAGCTTTATGTCCACATTAGTATAGTGGACCTTGTAAGCGGAGATGTTGAGGCTTTTCACCGAGGCTGTAACTGGCTGGCAGTTAAAGCCGTGAAGAATGAGTGGTGAAACCTTAACCCTGTTAGAAAGCAGAGTGCCTTTGTCATTATTTGTGACTTCATTGTCATTGTCCGCAATGTTCGCTAGCAACTGAAATGGGTTCGATAGCCATCGTAGCAACGGCAACCATCTGTGAGTTGGAATGGGCATTGGCAAGCCTTAACCGATCTCGTACCAGAAGTTCGGTGGGATATTCTTCCCGTTTACGTTTCGAACCACTAATATCGGAACATATTTTTATTGCACTTGAGCTACAACGAATAATTCGCAACAAAATATAGGATATGAAACTAAGTCAAAGAAAAGTAATGGAACGATTTGATTCGTCACTACAAACAACGATTGCGCCCACTCTGAGTGCAGTGCTAATGTAATATGTGTGTCAAATGTAATTAACTTCGAAAAGTTTCTCTCTAGATATAATATATAAATAGAAGATCAAGGATTCAGACCGATAGACACTGAAGCGGAGGGCAGATGATCTTCGAAATATCGAAATCTATGAAGATATTGAAATATATAAACCTTCTAAAGGTAAACTAGTTATTTCATTTAAAATCCTTGTCAAAAAAATGTTGTTTAAATCTTAATTTAACTATACTCACTAGTTGAGCTAACGGTTAGAAAGCTTCCCAGCATTGTTTTATTCGCAGATTTGTCGACATCAAGCTTCTTATTTTTATTGGGTTTTCTGAATATTGATGTGAACGTATTGTGCTCTGCACAAGTACATTTACTAAAATCATCACAGGTACATATTCCAACGGCTGAATTGATACCCCGATCCATACTGTTTGTGGTATGTATACCGAATATTTCTTGAGAAGGTGTACAGTCTTGCGGACAAATGAACATGTCATTTTTCTGTCCCAACTCTTCTAATGGGTCGCAAATATTATCAGGACAATGGGTTAGATTAGGCGAACAAGTTGCATAGTTAATTGTGATTTTTGAAACGTTATTGCTACGCCACTGACATGTTCCACCGTCAGTACCGATTCCACACAGATGGGAACAATCCTTCCTTAGACCGACTTCTGAGCACGAAGGTGTTGGTCGGTTATTTGGGAGTTCTTCGCAAGTGGCATTTCCAGGACGATTTTCTTCCAAATGAATGACTATATTCGTATAGCTAGTGCCCCATGAAACTGATAGGCTGAAAACCATAAAAAACTCTTGCAATAATTGAATTTAGACTTGTTGTGAAAGCTTACTAGTAAATAATCTCCGGTGCTGCTTTTAACGCTGTCACATTGCTCACATATACAATCCCTCCTCGTTGTGTCACATTGAAAATGTTAGTTGGATCCTCCATAATCGAAAACTTCACTATTGTCCTGTTCATCAATTCAGTCATTCGATCTGGTTGTGTAACACGTGACAAATTCATAGCCGTCCTATACACATATACATCGCGAGGATAACTGATTGGAATCGGTTTCAGTGTCTTTTGATTTGATTCGTTTGATGACAACGTTTCCTCAGAGCTTAGAACAAACTTTCTCGATTTCTTCCTACCACGTCGGGTCTCTGCTACCGGAGGTCCTGCATGCAGAGCCAAAGCTGTCGGACGATCTGATTCGTGTATCAGATTTAAATTTGTTTCCAAGCATACTTCGATATGTGCCGATTTCGGATCATTCGAATCAACTGATTCATCGTGAGCTTCTAATGTGGCACAGTATGGACTGCGACGAAGAATACCGTCGCGAGCGAGAACAAGCTCTGAGGTAAAAAGATAACGGTAGGATAATTAAAAGATATCAAGTAAATATCTAGTAATTTATTTTCATATTGATACTTACGGCAGCTTATGACCGATGAGTTCAATCCCATGTGATCTGCAACGTATGCATTGCAATCAGGTTTCAAAATTTCAAGTGAGTCATTGTGAATTTCGTAGATGATTCGATTATTGACTGGCAAAGAATCTTGATCCAGGAATATGATTTTGTTTCCAATCCATTCACCCTGTGAATAATAATCGTTAAATGAGTAAAATGTTAATTTTAGTATGAGCTATATGTTGATTTTACAGTTTAACTGTTGAATATAATGCAATAAATATTCTAGCTTGCAAAATCTTAGTCTAATTATTCGTATCTTAGCACAGGTTGCTGATTGATATATACTTATCAATCGGCAAATAGACAAATACTCAAAGTAGGAATGAATAATTGACATAAACTAGTGCCAATCTAATTTATCTCGTTTTAAGATATGAGAAGGAAACAACAGCTTACATCACAAAAACCTGATCAATAGCAAAATCCTTTTTCGTAAAAATAGATTGCAAAAAAAAACCCACCGATAAAATTAGATACATTCTTTTAAAATCGCAAACGAACCACACCCTCGTTCGGCTCCAACAGGAATCACTTAAAGAAACGCGCGACTACAACGGCAACATTCTGCACCGTGCCATTAAGGAGTCGACAATCACCACCAAATGATTTCGGATCACTTAATTTAGTGCAAGTTGTTGTTGTAGGTAGACTGTAACTAGCTCCCTTTCGCCGTTATCGTCTCCGTTACTATCGTACTGCGACCATGTCGCTCTCGGGCTCGTCATGGAGAAATGGCCAAGCCTTAATTTGCGACATGCACAGACGTTTTGTTTTTCCGACAGGTTCTCTGACCTGTGGCGGCTCCTGCCGGTTCAAGCTAGCGAATACATAATAGTTTTCTGCTATTAATGGATACACCAGAAAAAATATGAATATTGTTTTAGGTAGTAGATATTCCTGGAGCGAGAACAGTTCTGCATTAAAAGAAAACGGAAAGGTGGTGTTCGCTGAAGACATGTAATTTCGTTCAGATTGACCATAGGTGGAAATTAAGGCGAATAATTTTCATTGAATGTCTGTATAAATATTCATTAAGACGAATAATGAGGGGTGATGGTCAGGAAAGTAAAATGTAATGGAAATCGAGTTATGTACATATACATATGTCTTGTGCCGTTTGTGGGGATACACGTTAGAAGAAGTTAAGCTAAATTTTAATTAAATTTGGGGCATGTGTAGTAGCGAATAAGTGGTCGTCTTAATTTTATGTAATCACATACTATATATTTTTTTAAATTTGCATTAAATTGAATGGAATCATGTTTTAATGATTTGAACGTACAAGTGACTGACTAAAAGCGTTATACTGCCCATAATATTACTTTTAAAAGGGGCGAGCAAAGATCGAAATCTAAGGGAAGAGATTGTGTCGACATTGACAAATCAAGGGAAAATTGATTTTTGATTATGCAATGTTTGCTGAGAAGATCGATGCCGCTCACCTTGTGGTAGTGGAGTGTCAAGTGTCACAAGCAAATCTATACCTAGTACACTCTGTGCTAGCTTCGTCTGCCTCAACCTGCTAAGTGTGCTGTTGTCCGTATTTCTCTGTCACATAATGTTTGAATGAATGATTTTTTAGTGAGTTGCCTGTTGTTGTATGTGGTGATTTCAACTTCAGTTGGATCTTTCGTCTTTAAAATGTTTGCCTTCAAATGCACTCTAAATTGCCCTTCTTCTTTATTATTAAAATATTATTTATTATTAAAATATTAAAATATTGTCAACTAACGCCCTATATCCATAGGCGGGCCGTGGCCTAAAATCTGGCAGGGGCCAGGGACTGAAAGGTTCAAGACATGCGGTGATTTTGTTTTTGTTTGTACACGTACTGTTCATACAACTTATATAATTTTATATATTTGTTGATTTATTCTTTGTTATTTGCTAATGCATAATGTATTATGAAATAAACTTCTTATCTGTGAATACGTATGAGGTACTACCACATGCATATAATGTGAATGGTAGGTATGAACTACACATGAATTATCAATGACCGCTAAGAAAGAAAGCTTGTTTGAATTATACGGGAATAGAATGGAAATAATTAGAAATGTGATAATTTTTTTTCCGTTTAGAAGCTAAATATATTGCAACTTATACTTGAAGAAAAGGATAGCTTAGTTTCAAAATATCTTTGAAAAATTGGAATATATTAAGCTTAGAAGGAAGAAGTTGATCTCTTGCTTCAAACATTTGTTACCTAGAAAACCTAGAAAAACCAAAAATAATTTGGCAAGATTAAAAGTGCTGGAGCTTACTCTTTTCGAGCCATTTGGTTTGCAGGAATATCTTTGTAGCCGTAACTGCGTGTCCGAGACTAGATGAAACAGCAAAACCTTTGAAACTAGTGCTTTTTGCTGTTTTCCGTTATCGCGATCTTCTGGTAAATGTGAGGTTCAGACAGTTCTTATCTGCGAATGATTTAATTTTTCCCAAACTACATACAAGTCTTCTCGCTCACTTAGTAGTGTTCCATTCACAAGATCTATCCCATGCCTAATAGTTGCATTTTTAGTTTGGAAATATGTGCTTAACATGTTCGTTATAAAAAGAACATAGTGAAAAACGAAAAGATTTACTACAAATTTAGGATTACTGATTGAATGAAAGATCCTCAATGAATAAACTGAGTCGTTGTATTTTCCCTCATTAATTTCTTCCTCTAAAGCATCTTTCATAGTCCCATAGCTATCGATCACATATTTGCAATTGTGAAATCTCATTGACTAACGAGTTGAGCATAAACTTCTCATCCCACGCCTTGTGTCTAGACCAACTGCCTATTCAAGCTGCTTCAACAATTCGTGTTGTGATGGCTTCGATAAGTGTAGGTAAAAGGATTCGATGGCATTGAAAAAGGATGTACACGTTTCGATTGTGAAAAATGTGTCAATCACAACCAGGATCATTTTATGAGCTAGACAGTGTACAAATGTGGCTGTAGGGTGTTTCATCTTAATTTAGATTTGTACACCACCTTTTTTGTCCTGACATGACACTAGCACCATCATAAGACTGTCCAACAACAGGCAATTCGGGAAGTCCAAAGCTGTCTAACAGGCTCAAAATTATATCTGCTAAATACGAGGCATTTCTAGCTCCTGAACAGTCTACAAAGCTTGAGAACCTTTCTTCGACTGCTAGTTCTTTAGCAAATCTGACAACCACGGAAAGTTGTACCTCCTGTGGACCTTTGTTGCGTCTGCCAAAATGGATATCAATCCGCAATCTTTTATTTCAGCTGTATTGTCCTCGCGAACGAATTCAGCAGTTATTTTCATCAATTCATTTTGTGTTTTGTCACTACAGTAGTTCGCAACCTTGTTTTTAAAATTATTTACAAAAGTTAAATCATGCTTCGCGAATAATGCACAAAATTCCAAAAAAAACAATCACGGTTATCACTGGCACCACTTTCATCAAGTCCTCCGAAAGCACGTCTTTGGCGGCTGAGACACGTCGTAAGGTCGATAACCTTCTCCAAATAATTTCGGTTCATCGTGACAATATTCCAAGACTGTTCAAGCACCATATCATTTACTGTCTTCCAAGTACTATTAGAGTTTTCTCATTGTGCATGAATTTTACTATCCGGATAATTTATCCGGATCGCGAAGTTTGGTCGAGCTGAAATTTTGGTGTATTTTTGGCGACAATGGAAACTATGGAAAATTTTGCATTGTGATAACTTCACACCGAGTCATCAGATCATCACAAAATTTAATTTCACATCAATGGGCATAAAAAATAAGTTTCTGTAGTTTTTAAATAATGTATGGGCAACCTTGTAGCTACCATAAGTACGTAAACACAAATCTTTCATACAGCTGTTAGAATAAAATGCAAATGGTTGATCAATTTGATACTATATTTATACAGTCAGATCTAAACTTGTAAAATTCCTAATCGCACAAAAACCGCACCGAATTATTTATATTTTTAGCACCTGGAACTTGCGTCTACGGTTTCTCGCGATCGGATAAAATTCATAGGATATACTGGTCTTGAGTAGATACAGGTCTGACAAAAATTTAATGAATATGATAAGAACCATGTGGCGGCTGTGTCACTATGAAAAAACGCTCGGTGAAATTGAAGTGCTATGCCTTTTAACTTCCGATGCAATTATTAAATTATAATAAAATTCACACCCATTTAACCTAAGTGTAAACCAAGTAGGTCATAGATAGCATAAAAACGGCAGGGATGCCACTTTTATTCTCCACAATGACTTTGAAAATTGTATTCTAAGATAATCTTAATAAAAAAAGGATGATTGGCGAGGTTCTTTTCGTCTTTTTTTCAACGTTTAACTTGTCGAAATTAAATATTGCCGTCCATTTCTCGAAATAAGTCCCATAACATCGTAATTAATACCGCAAATGAGACAGTCTCTATGTTATAAGTAGTGTGTATGCTTTGGTATAGGCTTACACTACTGCACTACACAACTCTTGCTGTAACCACAAAAACCTAAGAGGCGAAAATTTAAATGTCTGCTGTTGGAAATATTTATTTTTCTGGGAGGGGCCAACCTAGGGTCTGGGGGGGTCCCGGCCCCCCCTGGCCCCCCCTACGGCGCGCCTATGCCTATATCCCTGTTCTCTTGTTTCTGTAAGTTACTTGAGCAAATCGTTCATAATAGAGTTCACAGTGCTTTTAGCAACTTCTTTTCTCAAGAGCAACCTGGATTTATTCAGGGACGTTCTAAGATAGCTAATTGGGAAGGCCCGGTAGCTCTGCTCGAGTTAAGGAACGTATTTCTTTATCTATCTATCTATTGTATTATCAGAACATTGTATTGTACATAACACAATGTATTCTTTAAGAACAAACAACTAATTATTAGCTACCACAACATCATTAACTATCTGTAGGACAAAGATCAAAATTATACTATCTGGCATGCATGCATACAAACATGCAGTGAAAAATGTAATCTTTAGTATAAATAATGCTTAGGGCCAAGAATGAAAGGCATTAGAAATATAGAGTGAAAAGTGAAAGAAGTGTTTTTCATTTGAAAATAAGTTATATTGTAAACTGGGGGCTCAAACCGGTCTTAAAGCCATTTTTATCCTGCGGTGATGAAATAAGGATAAAATAAATTCAAAAATTCCACGGGAAGTAAGACTTCCAGCACTACATGCTTGAAAAAAGTGAAAAATAACCAGCAAACACCGTAGTATAGGTCCTGAAATATTGGATAATACTTTCAACTGCAGAAATTAACAGATCCTGAAACATTCGACAGTGAATTCATCAGCCAAAGAAGTAAAACCTGGATCTATTACGAAGCCTGCGGACTCGAAAGAAACAAAAAATTTTTGATAATAAACGAAACGCAATAGAAAATATCGAAATGGAGCAGCAAATGGCCCAACTCCATGCACAAATCGCAACATTAATCGGAACCATGCAACAACAACAGGAAGAATTTACCCAAAGGCTAGCATTAGTGGAACAAAACTTTCCACAAACAACAGCAATTGTCCAACACGAAGACATTCAACTTAACATTGAAGATGCAGGAGATATTGATTTGGAACTATTTAAATCCTTGCCAAAGTTTGACGGGGATAAAACCCAATATAGATCATGGAGATCGCAAGTATGGACTTTTATGGAGGCAATAAAAAACTTTAGCCACCATCCGAAGTACTATAGCGCCCTAGGAATCGTCAGAACAAAAATCACAGGATCAGCCGCTGATATTTTAACCAATCACAACACCAAACTGAATTTTTATTCAATAATCAACCGGTTAGATTACACATTTGCTGATCAACGTCCTTTATACGTTTTGTTAGACGAAATGAAGAAAATTGTGCAAGGTAGAAAAACACTTGCAGAGTTTCATAGTGAAGTATCCAAAGCACTCAATCTAGCATTATCCAAAATTGAGATGTCTGGTGACCAAAACAACGAAGCCATGAAAGATTACGCCAACCAGGAAGCAGTTAGAACATTTATACTTGGGTTAAATTCCAAATACACCAGCGGGACATTATACAGCAACAACCCGAATAACTTGGAAGCAGCATATGCAATAGCGTGTACAATATATCACGACAACGTGAATCAACAGTTCGAGATCCAAGCAACTTCATCAAGATTCAACAGCAATCACAATCAAATCCAGAACACCCACCCGAATCCGCACCGAGACGACAGACACCAACATCAATACAAGGCAAACTTAAGGATGCAGAGAAATAATTTTGATCCAAGAAATTCCAACAATCGACCTCAACAACAACAGCCTACACCAGTCCCAATGGACGTGGACAACTCCAGATGGTATGTACAAACAAATAGAAATAATAGTGCTGTAAATCGTAACTATAACAACTCAAATAAGAGAGATAGGGTACCTAGTAATCAAAACATGACTACATCGCATAGAATTAATCAGACTAAGCAGGAAGATTTAGAATCAGTAGATTTCGTCAACTACGTAGAACAGTTTGAATCAGGCAGTACTTTTTTAGGCGATTGAACGGGCTACCCTGCATTCAAACGAAGTGCGGTCTTACAGGTACGCCCGTTACACTATTAGTGGACACAGGATCTACTAATAATTACATAAATTCAACATGTAAAATTGGAAAAACAATTAAAATAAAACCTTTTAAAACTAAAACTTTGCATGGCTACTCAGTCATAGATTCTAAAAAAGTAATTACAATGTATGGGCATCACTTAACTTTCTTCGAAATCAATGAACTTAGCGAATTTGACATGATTCTTGGAGAACAAGGACTACGCCAAATGAAGGCAGAAATAAATTTATTTGATTACAGCTTAAAATATCAGCAAAGGAAAATTTCAGAAGCAGAGATTAATTATACCATTAATAATGAGGTATTCAAAGACCAAGTAGATGAACTTATGAAAAGAAATAATTATATTAGTGAAACATTGCCTTTTACAACCACAATACAAGCATCAATTAGGACTGAATCGGAAGATCCGATATGGACAAAGCAATATCCATATCCCATGTCTGATCACGACTTTGTCAGGAAAGAGATTGAAAAACTATTATATGACGGTATAATCCAGCCAAGCAAAAGCCCATATAATTCACCTATATGGACCGTTCCAAAAAAGGGCACCGACGACCAAGGCAGACCCAAAAGACGGATGGTTGTTGATTTCCAGAAAATTAATGCTCATACAATTACTGATAGATATCCTATTCCGGATGTCAATATGACTATACAAAATTTAGGTAACGCAAAGATTTGTTCCACAATTGATTTGGAATCAAGTTTCCACCAGATATTAATTAAAGAATCTGATCGAGAAAAGACAGCATTCTCTGTCAACGGTGCGAAGTATGAATTTGTTAGGATGCCATTCGGACTAAAGAATGCCCCATCCATATTTCAACGATGCGTCGACGACATTCTTAGACCCTATATTGGCAAATTTGCATATGTTTATATTGATGACGTGTTAATATATTCTTCCACACCCGAGGAACACATGGAACATCTCCGGATTATAATCAACGCATTACACAATGCAAACATGAAAATTTCTGACGAAAAGTCACATTTTTTTCAGGATTCAGTTGAATACCTAGGACATATTATAAAACACAACAGGATAACAGTTGACCCTAAAAAAATCGAAACTATAAAGAATTACCCACAACCTAAAACTTTAAAAGAATTGAGATCTTTTCTAGGACTTGCCAGCTATTATAGAAAATTCATAAAGAATTTTGCCAAAATTACAAAACCGTTGACCATTCATTTGAGAGGAGAATTAGGAATGGTATCAAAGAATCAAAGTACCAAGACAATCGTAAATTTAGACAAAGCAGCAGTAGAAGCTTTAGAAAAAATTAAAAACGCATTACAAGAACAGGTTGAACTTTTCCAACCAGATTTCTCTAAACCTTTTAATTTAACAACTGATGCAAGCAATTTCGCTATTGGAGCAGTTTTAGCACAAAATCGTCAACCAATTGCATTTATTTCACGAACATTAAATGAAACCGAACAAAATTATAGCACCAATGAAAAAGAGTTACTTGCAATTGTATGGTCTTTACAAAAACTTAGAAATTATTTATACGGTGTAGCAAACTTAACAATTTACACGGATCACCAATCATTAATTTTTTCTATTTCTGAGAAAAATCCCAATACAAAACTAAAACGATGGAAAAATTTAATTGAAGAATACGGTGCCAAATTAGTTTACAAACCAGGACACCAGAATGTCGTAGCCGATGCACTTTCACGTCAACAAATCAATAACACTACAGATTGTTCAGACCATTCACAACAAAGCTCACCAAATGAAATTATTAAAAAAGTGAAACAGCCACTTAACTCCTTCAAAAATCAAATAATTCTACAACAAGATAAGGAAAACAACCAAGTTCTGTCCCAAACAACATTTTCTGGCCAATCTAGACATACAATATTTTTTAAAGATACACCAGATTTGTTAACTAAACTAAAAATTGTCATTAGACCAAATGTTACTAACGCACTGAAAATAGATGATGAAATATTTTTTCATTTAAAAAATGAAATTATCACCACTTTTCCAGACTGTAAGTTAGTATTAGCTCAAAATCAACTAATTGACGTTACATCTATAAACGAGCAAAAAGAAATAATCACACAAATACATAACCGCGCACATAGAAACTACAAAAATAACGCACAAGAAATATTATTATCTCATTTCTGGCCAAACATTAAAGAGATGTGTAAGAAAGAAGCAGTAGACTGTGAAATTTGTCTACAACACAAGTACGAACGTCAACCAAATAAGCAACCTATAGGAAAAACTCCAATACCAAGCCGAGTAGGAGAATACATACAAATGGACGTATTCCACATTAATAATAAACAGTATCTTAGCTCTATAGATAGATACTCTAAATATTGTTTTTTGCGCAAACTTGACACAAAGATAGACTGTCATGAATATATAGAAGAAGTACTCACACAAGTTTTTCCGAACGCCAAATATCTCATGACCGATAACGAAAGTATATTTAATGGAAGCATTGTCAAATTCATATACAACCGACTGCAGATAATACATTCAGTCACTCCAATACATCATTCAACGTCCAACGCTCAAGTCGAACGATTGCATAGTACGATTATCGAACTTTGCCAAAGTCTAGCTGCTCAAAATAAAACCGCGCCCGGTGAAGAGATATTTAACGCCGTTCGCCAATATAACCGGACTATTCACTCCGCCACAGGATACAAACCTGAAGTAGTATTCTTTAATCGAGAAAACTATCCTGACATCAAAGACATACTCGGACGAAAACAGGGTAAGCTACTTCAATATCACAATAAAAATAGACAAGTTATAGCATATAAACAAGGAGATATTATATACAGCAGAACAGATCGACGTAATAAACTCGCAACAAAATATAACAAACATAAGGTAAAGGAAGATCGCGGGGACACGATTCTTACAGTGAGAGGAAGAATCATACACAAGGACAGTATACGAAAGCAAAGCACACAATGCCAGAAACAGGATTGATAATCTTTTTGATATTTTCACTTGGACTTGCCGACAAAATTACGAATCTAAGCAACAAAAAATATGTACTAACTGAATCAGATAACGTGTACACTTATAACAGTTCAGCTTACCTTTACCACGTAGCAAACCTCTCTGTAATATTAGCACCTTACGAAAGAATAATGAGAAAACAATATAGTACAATTCAATCCCAAGAAGAAAATATACTCATAAATAGAATAGAAAGACTTAAAACCCAATTGATACCACCTGAACATCGTGCAAAACGCGCCCTTAACTTCTTAGGCTCAGCATTAAAATTTGTAACAGGAACACCAGATCACGACGACCTAATAGAAATAAAGACAGGACTCAACCAACTTATTGAAAACAACAACCAACAACGAAAAATAAATTCAGAATTTGAAAAAATTTTAGGAACATTAGACCTAGAATCTATAACCGAAAGTTTGATCATTAAGGAAGTATATAAAGAACTAGAAGCAATCACAAATACAATTAACTTTGCAAAAATGGGAAACTTCTTCTCTGGAACACTAAATCTCAAAGACATAAACGAAGTAATTCACAATCAGTTATATCATATCCCAATAATAAATATATTAGAATATTCCGATATCCATGTTTGTATCTTTAACAGTGCAATTGTCACAATTTATAAATATCCAATAATAACAAATAAATGTCAAATGTATAATTTAATCCCGCTAGCATTCAAACACGGAAAATATGAACTTAAACGAAAAGTTGCCAAATGTAATAATGAATTTACGAATTTATCAAATTGTAAAAATTATATAGGAACAAATATTTGTAAACAAGAACTAAATGATGAATGTACTATTCCCTTATTATTAAAACAAAAAGCTCATTGTAATATTATTCAAGAAAACAATTTTCCGTTGCAAATACTAGATCATGGTAATATTATAGTAGATAAGGTAAATGACCGTATTTTCGTCACTGTATGTAATTTCGTCACATATAACATTTCTGTCTAAAACAAGAAAATGCTTTATGTCAACTAGCATAGCATATGATTGTATGAAAATATGACAAATGTATTATCGAAATCAGTCAAATTTTATTTAAAGCGCACTTGAATTTCAAAAAATTTCCGTTACGAAAAGTCTTAGAGAGCAAATTGTTCTAATTACTCGTTGTCAAGTAGTGCCTCGCATAGTGCAGACTTGATTGAGTTATAAGCGTAGTGAATTTTTATAGTGAGTAACAAATTGTTTCTTTTTCAAGTTTATTAGATAAAACATATCTAATTATCAATTGTTGAATGAAGTATTGAAAATATCATATTTATTGCTAAAAAAATTAAGTTGACTAATTTAGGATCACATAAAAAGTAGGCATGAGCCTAATTTCGTCATAGTGACGAAATTAAGCACTGGACTCGTTAATTTATTTTATTCATTATCTGGTACTTAATAATAAACTAAATGAAATTAATGTACAGAAGCGTTAATTAAGTGTCAAATAAGTGTATGACATAATTTCGTCAAGTACATTTAGAGTAAATTGAGGTGGTAGCTTCTAAATAAATATATGGGTTTCTTAGAATGAGCGACTTGAATCAAAAATATTTTTTTTTTTCATATTCCTTAAGATTATTGCTTGTTACGAAATAATTTTTTTCCTAATATTAAGGTAAAGACTCTCTACACTAGTTTTTTCAACAGAACTTCACTAATAGTAGTCACTTAAATAACTTTTGGCGGTGATGAAATTAGGTGCTCTGAAATGAATATTTTCCTAAATTCGTCATATTGGTAAAAGAATTTGAATACATTCTAATAGTTTTAAAATATGACATATATAAATATAACATAGCAAATAGTTTATAAAACATAAATATATGCTAGTTTTAGTTATTACGTTTAATAACAATTACAAAAACAGATATTTTGGGCTTCTTTTGCTTTACGAAACAATATGGCATCAAAAAATACACTGAAAGTGATCTTGAAGCAGAATTGAAGCGCATCAACCAAGGAGAATCTACAAGCGCTGTCGCGAAAATATATAGAATTCCTAGAACAACACTACAAGACAAGATGTTTAGTCGGCATTCAAAAAGTACTGGGGCATCGACAATTTTGACCGAAACGGAGGAACGAATTTTAGTCAAATGGGTTCTTGACCTTGCAAAATAAGTTTTCCTGTAACGAAATCCTGATTAGTACACAGTGTATCAAATCTTGTCAAAGAAGTTAACAGGGACAATCGCTTCAATGATGGGATTCCAGGAAGAAAGTGGTATGAGGCATTTTTGAAACGGAATCCTGATGTATTGGCAAGAGTTTCCCAAAACTTATCATCAGGAAGAGCTATTGTATCGGAATCTTCTATAGGAAACTGGTTCACAAAAGTTTCTTCATATATGAAAACTTTCCCCGAACTAGATGAGGTATTATTGGATCCAGATATATTGTTCAACTGCGATGAAACAGCTTTTTTTCTGTGTCCCAAGCAATCAAAAATTTTTGCTCGCAAAGGGTAAGCATGTATATATAATCGCACCAATAACGATGAAAAGGAATGCATTACTGTATTGTTTGGCTCTTCAGCAAGTGGAAAACTTATGCCTCCGCTTACCCTATTTTCACATGCCCGGATATTTAAATGCAATCAATAATCTGTTAGAATTATTTTATGTTATTTATTCAAAGAAGGTTTTATTTTCTTTCCCAAAAGTTGTTAATGTTTTCAATAAAAAACCAGTGCTTAAAGATATTATTACATAGACGAAATTAAGAGCACTAGTTGACGAAGTTAGGAATTTGACTGTTTTAAGTGACGAAATTAGGGTCAAATTAGACTTATCTAAAATCGGCAAAAATCCATAACCACACCAAATTTTTTTTGCATTTACTAATGCTATAGCATTGTGAACATTCCAGGCATAACTACTTTCAGCATGATGTTTCAAAATATCACAAGTTGTCCCAAAACAATGTAGGATACTGTAAAAAGTTCCTTAACATGACGAAATTACGGTCTTTTACCTTAATGAACATACATGGAATGGACAAAAAATAAATGGTCCACATCTAATCCAATACAACTACAGTACAACCATAGATAATAAAACATATATAAACCATGATCAAGAAATAAAAAATGTAATATATGCTCATCAAAGCGAACAAGTGAAAATACTAAACATTTTAACCTCTGAATCTAATTATAAATTTTCTAACATACAAAAGATGTATAAATTTCTAATACCAATCGAGGAACATCCATGGAGATTCACCATATATTTTATTCTAGTAATCATAACCTTAGTTTTAATTATATAAAAATATATACGTTCCGACAACTACAGGAAAACATCAAACGACGTAGAAATTTCCAACAAGCATATGAAACTGAAATGCGCCGACTTCAAGCATAGACGTTTTGAAATGAGGACATTTCATTTTAACACAGGGGAGAGTTAAGGAACGTATTTCTTTATCTATCTATCTATTGTATTATCAGAACATTGTATTGTACATAACACAATGTATTCTTTAAGAACAAACAACTAATTATTAGCTACCACAACATCATTAACTATCTGTAGGACAAAGATCAAAATTATACTATCTGGCATGCATGCATACAAACATGCAGTGAAAAATGTAATCTTTAGTATAAATAATGCTTAGGGCCAAGAATGAAAGGCATTAGAAATATAGAGTGAAAAGTGAAAGAAGTGTTTTTCATTTGAAAATAAGTTATATTGTAAACTCTCGCTAAGGCGTCAGGCCGAAAAGCCTAACCTAACCTAAGACAGCTAATTTAGTCGAATTTACCAAATTCGTCGCCTGTTCCTTAGACAACGGCCTACAATCTAATGTGATCTACACCGATTTCACGGAAGCATTTGACAGGGTAAACCACTCAATTTTGATGGAAAAGATATGTAATTTCAGTATTTCTAGTTATCTCATGGCTTTCTTCGTACATCCTGTCGTGTCATTTTTAATGGTTGATGTTTCTCTCCTCTCTGTTCTACTTCTGGCGTTCTTCAAGGTTCCATCCTTGGCCTTTATCAATGCTAATCAATTACCTTCCTTGTAATTTCAAGTCTGATTCCCTTTTATTTGTTAGTGATCTCAAAACTTTTTATGCTATTGGCTCACATAATGATCGTAGTTATTTGCAATCTGATCTCATTGTGGTATTGGATTATTCTGTGAAATGTATTTTGTTTCAATTGATAAACAAATAAGTAAAAAGTGATGTTCTTCTTGTCGGTGCTGTTAAGACCTATAATGAAGCACTTTGAAAAAAAATTCTATCTTCTCCGAGAAGATACTTAATGCAAAGAGTTCAATCCAGGACCAAATTGATTTTTTTTTTTGAAAATTGACACTTATTTGATGTGAAAGCAATAATAAAGCCAACGTTTTTGCCATTGTTTTCTATTTTTTGTGCACGTGAAAGCTAGAGGCGGGTTTTAAAAAAAAATGTGTATCAGACACATGTTGATTCTGTTGCTTCTTTGCAACTGATCCTTTTTGTCACTGATACTTTTTATGACTGATACTTTTTATGCATCCATCCATTTTATTTGTATGCTGGGCTCTTTACGTGGACTATATGGGCGATGATTTGTTGTATAAAATACAAGTTGATACTGCTACCTTCGTCAATAAAACTTTTTCAAAGGACACCGACATGGCGACGACATTCATACAACCACACCATCCAAATTGTATGCCTGTACACTGTACGGGTTGGGTACTAATGTTTTGTTTTTTGTTTAAAATTTGATTGTTGATTTTTTTAAGGTTTTTTCCATTTTCTCAAAAGTTTCAAATAATGGAGTTATATATTGTTTTTGCTCTGACACCTTCATATATAAAAAATACATTTTCAAAATGCAATAAACAAAAGCGAAGTTTTCTCAATTAAACTCGTGCTTGGTTTCAGAACTGCGAAGACAAAGAAGAAGATACTTAAACTCAAACTTAATATGTACGTATTCGAACATCGAACATGCAATCATTGAGAAGAGTTAAATAAAACTGAAGAACCAAAAATTAATTTTTGAAACCGAAAGACACTTAACTATCCAAAGTGTGTTGCTAGCTTGCAAAAAATATTTCTCTCAGCTTCGCAGCATCTTAATAAACGAAAATGGAATCCTATCTGAAATAACCTGACTTTTGAATCCTTAAATCTCATTCCAGTGTCTTGCGCAGTAATAACTCTCATTAAAACGGAAAAACACATCACTTCTAAAATCACTTCATTACCACGGAGAAAATATCCTAGCATAATAAAGTAATCCAGCACCAAATTATTCTGACTGTGCTAACATCTAAGAATTCACTATTCCCAACGTCCCCCTCTCTTCTCCCACTTCTTGGAAAACACAAGATAATTTCAGGGTTAAACAATAAAAGAAATTCATATTTCGCAATGAAATAATGAAATGATTACGCCGACTGAATTGAATAGAATTTCCAACTGTCTGGCATTTCTAGCTTGGGCACAACTATCATAGGAACGAAACGTGTCCTTGGCCAAGACAATGTCTACTAGGAAACGCCAACACAATGCGAAGCGGCAACGTGCAAATAATATCGCATGTACCGACCGAGCTCTAGAATTAATTACAGGCCAAGAGCTTTGTTTTATAATCGGAAACATTCATATTCTTCTCGATTCCCGCGAGGATGAGTAATGTGATTACGTATATACATACATATTTCTTTTCGTGGAAAGCCAGGCCAGACTCACGTAAACTCATCACTGATGCCGATGGTGTTTTGCCGTTATCCTTTGACCATATACGCATTTCAATAGCATAGGAACTTATATTATGGCACGTGTTTACTTTACTAGTAATTAGAGAACGCAATTTTCTATACGTGCAGTGAAGCAATAACTGTACATTCTACTGCAAATCATATCCTTTTTGTGCAGGATTGGCAAGTAGAAAACAAATCGTATAAGGCGGTAGATTTATCAAGAGCTGTCTGTGTTTAAAGAACAAAACAACATTTTCAAGCACAAAATCAAACACGGAACAACAGCTTTTCTGATCATATCAATGAACACTATCCTTTTTGCTACTACCGTACAAATCCTTCGCAATCATACTGCTATGTATTTTAATGTACAATACAAGCAATGCATAGCTTCGTCCGAAGAACATTTCAGCAATTATGGATTCGTTGTGGGTGCCGTCTATGGTATTCAGGCATCAAGCATGACGTAGAAGTCAGACATAGAATATTATCCTGCTTGGATAAGGAATTCTATTACTTCCTCGTCCGTAAAAACAAACATCAAGCGATGAATGAAACGTCAACCGGCGCCTTGTGCATGTCTATCGACAGTTAATTTGTTACTTTTAATAAAACAGTGAATTATAAGCTCATATTCCACTAAATATAGATTAAATGGAGACATTCTTGTAGTTGAGCTTGTAGTAAGTTGTTATGGGACGCAACAGGAAGAAATTGGTGAATTTTCGTATATAATTGTTGACTTTTTTGCTTTCTATGAAAAATAAGTTAGGAAAAATATGTTATTTTACCTTAGAAACCTCTTTTCCCAAAATATATTTATGAATATATTCTGAGTTAAGTAGATATCGTTCGAGTTAAGTAAATCAGAACTTTCGCAACACATGAAAAATTAGGAAGATGTCGAAAAATTGCTTTATGATTAGATCATCTGAAATTGAGAACGATTCTTCTGGGAAGGTATCGATAATTTTAAGGACAGATGGGAAAAATGTATAGATAACGATTGCACTTACTTGGAAAAAAAGACTTTCTTTACTTTTTCCCAAATTCAAATTGTTTTATTTAGAAAAAAAAAACACTTCCCATGCACTACATGTATACCCTCCACAAAACACTAAACCAATATTCAAAACAGTATAGCTGCAGTATAGCAGACGCAAAAATCACCTTGGTGGCCAGTTACTTGCCCCCAAATAACTCAATGCAGGAATTCTGAGACAATCTAAACTCACTGGAGCACTCTCTTCTTGTAAGGTTGACGGAAATGGCATTATAGTGGTTAGCTTCAATGTGGGAGTATTGGAGTGGGGCGTTTCCACCGAAAACAATTGTGATTGTGCGCTGGTCCAAGCGCTTAAAGTTGTGGCAGAGACCCAACCGATGACCGGCGGTATCAAAGACAGAGATCTTCATGCTGACGAAGCGGATGATACCAGCTGTTCTACCCACTACCTATTATATATCCGCAGGCCATGTGATAGGTTTCTAGTAGTCGTCACTCCGCTGGGTATGCTAATGGCCAATATTTTGCAGACCCGGTGAAACAAGACGAATACTGCTGATGGCGATGATCAATACCATCTTACTGTTAGGGGCCGAAATTCCGGGAGATGCATTTCTAACTAAGAAGTTTCGGGCGCGCATCGCCACTGTCCAACACAATGGTACTCTGCGTATCGCCTGTAGTTTTCATCTGGTTTCAGAAGATATCCTGCTGATGGTATAGTGAGTAGTTCTGATAGAACTATAATGGGGAAAACGCAAGGTAGGGTATATCTCTTCCTCAATGTCAGACAGAACTAAGGCTCTGACGCACGCACATGTGCAAATTCTCCGAACTTTGGCAACAGTGTTGGAGTGAAAGTAGCAGAAGACGCTGGACGACTAAACTAATTGGCCCAAAAGAGTCTTGTGATTAGCCGTAGCCACGGGTTGGATAATTTCTACCTTTGTGAATTCTTGACAAGGAACGGGTCTTTAGATAATATCTGACGATACTCAGCACACATTCTTTCTGTGCGAAAAACAAACATCTAATGATCTGTGGTATCAAGAAGTAGCATGGTCCAAAATAACATCAACTGTTAGCACTTCCAGACGTTCTGTTTAAGGAATTCACTAGAAAACTTCCCAACAGACCAAAAAGTACAACAACACAAAGAAATTGAATCGAAAGCTACTAACAGAACGTCCACAGTCTGAGGACCAGAAAAGATGCGCTCAGTTTCAACTCTCAGAATTGTCTTTTTTGATTCAAGGAACATGGCATTACTATCATCAACGAGTATTACCAACAGGTTCTCATCACCTTCGTGACACAATCAGACACAAACGGCTGGACCAATGACCAGTGGGTGATGCGGAACTATATCATAATAGCGCGCCTACTCATTGTTCGTAATTGATTCAATCTCTTCTGATTTTTACTTAAGCTGAGAACGCTTGTTAAAGGGCCCAAATTTCAAAGCAGAGAACGACTAACTAGCTTCGTAGCTTTCCAGTGTTCTAGCCAAGAAATTTCACCTCCAAAAAATGAATCGGTGGTAGCACCAGTCAAACACTGGAGAAAAACAGAAGAATAAAGTACACTGAAGAAAATATATTAACTCATAAAAATACCCAAATACAACCCAACAATACCCAAAACCACCCAAATACAACCCAACTTTACCTACCAGCCAAGCATTTATCGGTTGGTTTGCACCACTGCTGTGGTTGTTATGATGGCCACCAAAGTTGTCTTGTCAGTCCTGATTTTTCCCAAAACCGCTCCCAAAGTTATCCTCGGATATCGCCATTTTCATGCAAAACTACTGTCGACCACTAGAAGCCATCGTCCCTCTATACAATGGTGATAGCCTGAGTCATTGTGTAGAGGCGACATAACGACTATAAAAAACACTTAGTCGAGCTCAGTTGTAAAGTGTGGATGGTTGTTTGTATTTAGGCGTATTTATTGTATGCTGTCTGTTTTCTTCAGTTTGTTCTCTTCTGGTGTTTTTGTTTTTTTTTCTTAAATGTTTGACTCCTGCTACCGCCAATTCGCCCTCTGGTGGTGATATTTTCTGACTAGGGACTATAAAACTAATTTTTATCAGCCACTTCAAGTTACATCAAATGCCATCTTATTTAAAGGACCCTCAAGACTCATGATGACGACCAGTATGTTCATTAGATTCTTCATGTAAATAATAACTTTTAATTTTTTCTCAAACTGATTACAAATGGTAAACAGTTTTGACAGATTCAAAATAAAATATGGTCGCCATTGTCCCCCAAACTCTCTTCTAAGTCTATTCTTTATATCATAAATAATTGAATTAAACACTAACTTACCTTGTTCAAATGAGGATCATCCAACCAAAATCGCATTTTTTCACCTTCGTTTTCTTGCAACGTTGGTCCGTTATCATTCCTATCCAGCACCATAATTCGAATAGCCTTTTCCACTTCAGTCGGTACACCATTAGGACTGCGTCGAACCAGACATGCAACACTTACATCTAACGATGGTCCGGGCCGGAACGAGTCATGATCGAAATGCTTATTCGTATACAAAACGTTGTCCTTAATCAGCACATATGCTGAGTTATTCTTGAGCTGATATGAAACATCGTACCGGGGACAAAGATACTTGTACCCGTAAGGACCAAGCTCTCCAATTTTCTTTGATTCGAATTTCAATTCCTTTTTATCTTCCGGCATGCTGTACGTTGCCGAGCTCCAAAAGCACACTCGATCCAATTGTGAACAGAATCGCTCACGATTTGTCTCCGAAATTGGTTCAATTTCCAGTGAAGTTCGGGCAGTGGTTGTTTGCTTTGATTTGTGCGGATTTCGAGCGGTTATGATGAATATTGTTGGTTTGGCTGCGAGACATACAAAAAAATTCGGATTTAGGAAGCAATCATAAAGGATTACCAATATGGACATTCATACATCAGACTTTCCATGCACACAAATTCAATCCCATGAAATATTTGAAATCTTGTTTTATGAACACACAAATAAATCAATTGAAACTCACCCAACCTATGGAAGTCCTTTCCCAGGAAGATTTCGCCAGAGTGGCTGTTGATTTCAAGGTAGTCGTCCGCATTATCCAGTTCGTATATGAAGTTGGATGTATCCACGCTTTTATTAATCGATTCGACTTGAAAATATGCTATTGGATGCTTACTAAGGCTCACAAGGATTTTCTGTGACGTGGGTACAGCCAATTTGATTGTCGCGACGGGGAAGTAAATTTCGAAACCTGTAAATTAAAGTGAATCAATTACGGGTAGAATTGCATTTGGTAAAAGTCCATAATTAAATAAGTTTATTCGTGCCAATAGAACGTAGATGGAGGAAAATTGGCACAAAACCCCTGCGGTCCTTCCTAATCCCCTAATCAATACAGCCCCGAGCGTTTATCCAATTAGCTTATCTAAAGGATGACCCTCGGCATGATGTCATCTCACGAATGCAAGTTGATGACTTATTCAGACCTCATTAGCTCGTTAGCGTGCAGAATGGCTAATTCGTGGGATGTAGTGCGTGTGGTGTATGTGTCCTGTTCATAGATCTCCGTGACCATATGTAGAATTATTTCCACTTTGGGATTCATTAAGTTGCCGGTAGAGAAATTCGTTTACGTTCTTTCGATAAACTTTGTGTTGATTTGACCACCGTGGTTGGGTTTCAATGATTAAAGTGGTCGTTGTAGGGAAAATGTCGTGATCGCATCGGACTGAGGTACACTGAGGGAGTTTGCGTTGAAAATAGTCGCATCGTGGTAGAATAGGATAAGACCATGATAAAAAAAAAGACTACGGCTGTAGTGAAATTGAACAAGGAAACCCAATTTTGAAGAACTATATTCGCTAATGGAAAAATTTAAATTTTGTCAAAAATAATCTAAACTAAATTAACAAGGTATTTCTTTCGATAAATAAAAAGTTTGGTAAATAATATTAGAAACATAAATAAAAACATGACTACTACATCAATAGGATGCAAGTAGGTTGTTTTCCCCGATTGATTCATTGATTGAATCAATTTGGATCAGGATAGATTTGTCGACACAGCCAGTTTGAAATTTTCAAAATTCCACATCGCACAAGAATGACATACTTAACAAATTAACAATTTTTTGCGCAACCAAAAATTATGCTCACGAGAACTGGATCCGGGTTGTCAGATCAAAATGAAATTTAGAGTATGTATTGATCCTGCGTAGGAAAAGATCCGATAGAAGTGTTATGAATATGCTGGCAGCCCTGTTGCTGCGGTGCTATCTTGAAATAACTCTGAAAAGATAAAAGCTCTCTGTTCCATAATTTCCGATCGAGACATTGAATCAAAACAAAATGCACATGGTAGGTTGACCTCAACATCCGGTAACCTGTCATACATTTGTTTGTAAAGTGAAGATAGATTTTCACCCTAAGAAATGCTACCATGATGCCTTCATTTGATAAACGTCTTAAAACGACAAATGTCACAATTTCCTAAATTTAGAAATTTTTGCCGGCGGTAATCCTAACATCTTTCTGTCCCTATAACGTCCGAAGCAACTAATAGATTCAAACAAAATTCACAGGTTAGGTTGTATTTGCTTCACGTTGAAACGTGAAGCATCTTTGAAGATCTCTTGTTGCTAATAATATATGACCATGACTTCCATTGTTTTTTTAGTTTTCACCGCAGATTACCATTAAAAATTATTATTTTATTGCATAGTAATAATTTACACGTCAAAGAAGTAAGGCAAATTTTAAATTGCAAATATTGGCCATTCAGACAATTTTGATTAATTTATCGTTGTACATATGTAGTTAAGGTCGACTTAGAACAGTCAAAATCATATATTACCCTAACAATATAAAAATTACCCAGATAATATTTTTATTCCCTTTAAATTTTTGTATAAAATAAATCTTTCGGCTGGTTTGTACTGAAAAGTTTCTGCAGGTTTGGCATCGAATATCCATGAAACCGAGTTTCATTAACCCAATAACGTGATCGTTGAAACTCGAGTAGGACAAGGTTCTGGCACGCGTTCCTCGCAAAAATTTGTATCTCGAGCCGAATCTCTCGATCTGCCTCCAGTATAACAGCTTCTGTTTGATATAGAATGAATCTAATTGTAGGTCAAATTTGGTAGAAATTTGGTTGAAAAA
Organism: Nemotelus pantherinus; assembly: GCA_963978885.1. NCBI lineage: Eukaryota > Metazoa > Arthropoda > Insecta > Diptera > Stratiomyidae > Nemotelus > Nemotelus pantherinus. Next base: position 10,723,204 of record OZ022266.1, read on the forward strand.
TTATGATAGGGCTGCCAGCTATGTTCGTTCGTGAAATTTTTTGTCATAGCTGTACTAAGCGATGTTATCATTAAATTTTCAAATGGTAATAATCTTATAGTGACAATAAACAGCAAATATTTGGATTTTGTAAAGTTTTGCGGGTGGTAACATCCGATTCTTTTCATTCCTATAACTTCCAATGCAATTGCTCGGATGACAACCCCAAACATCTTTCTACTACTGTAAATTTCGATGAAGTCATCGGATGAAAACCAAATTCAAAGGATAGGTTGATTTTACCTGAAGCAGGTGTGGTTGCAGTGGTGGTAAAATGCTGCAAGCACTGAGCGTTTTCATCGTTCATGCCATAGGAGATGCTGCTTTCAAGTTTTTATAAGATAGGCATCCGGCAATGAATACAAGTATTAAGTGTTTTGCTATCCTAAATTTTGAAATTCATGCGAATGGTAACCCTGAAAACCTTTCCACCCTATGAGTTTCAATGCATTATTGAGATCAAAGTAGTACATAACCTTCGAAATAGGTTGGCTGCAACAAGGAGCACGTGTGGTAAAATATGCACTCAAAATTTGCACTATTCCCCTCTAGCGGTTCCTGCGAGCTAGAGTTTTTTTTAAATTTTATTTGACTTTAATATTTTATTATTTCATATTAATTTGGGGTCTTTTCTGTATTTGTCGTAGTTTCATTAGTTTTACGTACATTTGTTTGAACTTTTCAACCGATGTTGGTGAATTAATGATAATAATTATGAAAATATTATACGTCTCCTTCTCCATCATGGCAAACAACAAAGCGTGATGTAATAAGACGCCTTCATCAAACTAATTAACTTTGGAGTAGCATCAAAACCCTCATAATATTATTATGTACAAGCATATATAATTTTACTGTAATTGTGAAAATGAACAAGTGTTTATTTATCGAAACTGAAAGGTCTAGAGTGTCCTGTCTGCTCATCTTTCTTCTCAAAAGAACAGAAAAGTCGATGGTATCCACAATTTTACCTGCATTGGACTACAACACATGTTTAGGCCTAAACTCTTTTCCCTTTGATAATAGTGTCTACAGACGACGAACATGTTCGTCAACTTGGTTCGCCAACTTGGTGCGAAAACTTCGATACAGACGTTCGCACCAAATGCCGAACATCCGTACAGCACACATCAGTTTGAACCCAACCGAACCAAAAAAGAGGTAGATTTCAATGTTCGCGCACATGTTGGCGAACCTGAGGTGTTTACCTGCGTACAACAACAATTGCACGTGTTCGCACGCCAAGTTGGCGAACCATGTTCGTCGTCTGTAGACACTATAATGAATATTTAACACTGGACTAATTCCGTATTTGGTTAGGTCTTTATTTAATCCATGTGTCAAAAAATATATCGACTGCAATGAAATTCCATTGTAACTTAACCCACAAACAGTGTAATGGGTTATTGATGACGTGTTTATTGTTTGCCTAAACTGAGCAACATGTCCGTTTAAAATATGTGTGTATGTGAATAGTAGTAGCGACACAGGCAATTATCCTTTACCTCATTACTATTTACGTTACGTATTCGACCGATTCAGACCAGATGTAGATGTATTTCGGTCATGTAATTCCTGTTCGCAGTAGGTGGGCGAACGTTTGAATAAATTTATAGATACGTGCGAGCTACGTCATACTCGTTTATAAACAATAACAGGACTGAGCGGCGATAAGATATGCATGCGCTAATCCTGATAAGGCTGTGCATTGCTTGCTTACGATTTTTGATTACGTAAACAGTACATATGGCTTGTATGCGCTTAGCATGAACGACGGACGATTTAGTTCATTGCATGTAATCGCAATAGTTGTAACGATAAGGTGATAAGGCCTATATGTAGAGAGACTTCACACCACGAACGAAGCTGAAGGCTAATAAGGAACCGATCGCAAAACGAAATGCCACCACCTGCTTGATGGCGAATGGGGTCGATTTATTAGCAAACTCTTTCAGCACGCACAATGTGAATTGTTGCTGCGGCGCCGATAGAAAAATGTTTGTAAACGAGCATAATGGATTCTTAGAAGCGTTATCGATAATTTGGACGATTAAATTATATCTGAGGGATGGATGTAGATTTAATTACAGATTTGATTATGATTTGACAGGTGGTAGTCATTTAGGATATTTCCTGTTTCAGTATTCGATAATGGTCAACAAATGAATTTCATAGCTATGAATTGATGGTTTTCATATAACTATGACTAGCGCTTTGATTTTCAAAGCTCAAAACCGTAAAATCAATGAACCCCCAAAGATTTACTTCGTGCCTTCTAGTTCTTACTTACTTAATGAAGAGAAAACCAATTGATATAATTCGCTATAAAACTTAACTCTTCCAGTATCGTAAAATCGACTTACGTCAGCTATAGTCGTAAGCGAAACTTAAGCTCATTTCCCATTAGAGAAATTTAATACTTTCTCTACTTTCCTGACAGCCATTAACCGAATTATTGAAAATCAATGAGTTTACTTTGTTGCAGGACAAGACTTCATAGACAATTAACAATTAACGGGACAGAAAATAGCATGACAGACGGATGTGGAGGTTTATTATTGTTTTAGACCGGAATAATAACATGTGAAAGTGTTTTTATTTATTTGATTTATAAATTGGTTTCGTATTTTCTTTTAACTAAGCTTTCGAATTCAATATCAGTATAAAAAGATAGGCAGTATAAAACTACGTTCTGTATTGAAAATCCAAATCAGTAGAAGAAAACGAAAATTCAAAATATAAATGAATATAGGTATATTGTCAAAGGTTTTCCTGATCATGAGGTAAATCTATAATTTTCACATAATCAATATTATGAAGTGAAAACTAGATTATATTATTCTTCTAAAGCATATAAGCATATAATGAAAAATTGACAAACATCATTTTCCAAAACAACAAAAAAACTTTAATATCTTGATCATTAATATGTAGCTTAGTAGTTTGGAACTAGAAAATTTAAAGCGAATAGACGGAAACACCACGACAATTGAAAAATATGAGCAATCAAGCTCAAGCAAATAAAATATGTATGCGCCCAACGTGGGAAAATATATTTGGGGTATACGATTCATGACTAAAACAATTGCTGATACTAAGGCTTTCAAAATGCAAAGATGATTTGACCTCGATTTTTGTTGTTATTAATAAACCGTTAAAAAACTTCTATTGCATGATCAATGATTTAATGTTGTCTGTGATAATAATGTTTATTGTTGTTTCTTGCATGATATTCTTTAGCCTCTCTATTGATCAAGTTTATTTTAAGCCTCTTGAATGTGATGAAAAAATCTGACAATTATTATCAAAATGGTAAAGCCTTTAGCGAAAGCATAAATAGACAAGAAAATCAATGCAATGAAAGTGACAAAAACCATTCATCCTCCAAGGATAGCTGCAGGCACAACGTAGCGGTTATTATGGATCTGAATGAGGTATATAAAAATACAAAGCGGACATTGGATTTGATTAGTGGCTGGTCGTGAAGTCGTTTTTTTTGTAACACCAAAATGACAGTTACAAATGTCAACAATACATAATGTACTACTTAGTGACATTAGCGACTACCCTCTAACGGGCTACCTTCAAACGTGACGGGCGGGGCATCAAAATAAATTGGAAGTAAATCCTACTACCATAGAATAATTCAATTTGGCCTATGTGTAGACAACGGCGATGTGGGGCTTTGTTCCATTCTAGGTTCCATGCGAGAGATCTTCACGATTCTCGCAATGCCTTCGATTCCTATTCGATTTCGGGAGAAGATAAGAAATAATTTGTTTGAGAAGAAGCAACTGGGAACACCCAAATATTTGCTCAAAGGGATGTTCGGAGATCTTGCTGGCGTCTACTTGCGTTCATTGAATGGCAGATAGGAAATTGTATAAATATTCTCTATTTTGAAAGCCATTTGCTGAGCAATGATGAAAACCATAGGGAAAATCGTATCATTATTAGCTGCACTGCTGGAGTTACTTAGATATCTGACAACTTCAGAAATTGCCCCAGAATGCAGGGCATGATTGAACTTTACCGCTAGATTCCATAGGGGCGCACCTGTTCTGAGTACCGAGATACTGGAGTGTTCAAAGAAATGAAATTGCTGACGCTATTGTCAAGCAAGGATCAACAATTCCACTAAAGGGTCCTGAATCCGACTTAGATGTGCCGACAATTTTCTGGAAATGGGTAGTCGATACCCATAAAGAAAGATGGATGTCTTCTACTGTGATCAGGCACACGACGATCTTTCTTTTAGAGCCTAACCAGGCTACTGCAGAATTATGACTGGTATACTGACTGGAAACAATCAGCTGGGAGAACTTATGCACCGCACAGGTGTCGCACGGGATAATGTTTGCCCAGACTGCTTAAAAGAGGCGTATGCGCTTATCAGATACCAATGCCTCGGCTTAGATGTTGCGTTTATGCAAATGATAGGCTTATCACATATCAATGATCTTGGACTTCGTTAATAGATCCGGGAGACTCTGGTAGACGAATCCACACTCACTCACTCAGGACAAATGAGTTCCACTCTATTTCTTTTGTAACAGTTAAAGTTGCAGTATTTAGCCGAGCATTGTTGTGAAGCCGAATGAAGTCTCAAATCGACTGTCCACGTCCCCGTTCACGTCCAGAACCTTACAAGCTGGCAACCGAAATTTGACATTCGCTGGGGTTGCCTTTTAATTTCTCCACCATGTCATTCTGCCTTACTTTAATTTGATTTAGTAATGACGAATCTAAGTTTCGTCGCTAGAGGGCAATTTGACTCAAGAATACATTCTATTTTTTTGAGATTTATGCCGAAGGCTCTTGACAGTCTAAAAACATCTCAGTTTCTGTAAGAGACCCAGCCTACACAAAATATAGAGAATCTTAAGTCCTTTAACATGCTTGTTTGACAGTTCTTATAAATGTTTATAGCCTGTGTTGACATTTTAGAAACTTTCAGACGTCAATCGCTTTCAAGAAGTTCACGAATCATCCCAGTGTTCTCCTCCGCAATGCTGGTTTGAGGAGGCTGCTCATTTTCCACATTTTTGACCTGCTAACGTCATCCTTTGAAGCTATTATATAAGGATAATATACGGGCTCTTGATCCCCGAACTGTTAAAACAATATTTGCCGAATTTCTATTGTTTGAGCGCCTTCATGAATGAGAAATTTAATAATAGTGCGTTGCACAAGGATGCACTTGCTGATTTCACAACTTTATTGCTACTGCTAAACTGATCTGAACCGTACAATTATCTGCTTTCTACAGTTTATTGTTTAAACTTATGTATTCAGAAATAAAAGTCTCGTACGTATTTCATTCACCCTCCAAACTCTACTTTGTGCTATTATGTTTTTCTGCCAAAATGTTGTTTAAGTCAATGGCAAAAATGGTCTTTAAGATTGTACCTTTGATCGAAGTTGTGTCCAAAGAATACTGGATGGTAGTGATTTATAAAACCTTCATTCATCATGAAAATCTGCACTTTCAAAATTTAAAATTGTATTTTCAATTAGAAAAATGGTTTATTGTTGATATGAATCCCACCCACTAATCTCAAAATGTCCTTTCTTTAGCATCTATCTCAAATTAAATTTATGTAGGATATTATTTCTTAAGCTAGGATAACAAAACTTCGGTAGATATGTTTTCGATTTCGTACATCCAATTAATATTTACAAAAACAGGGGTTGCTAAATCGAACAAAATGAGCTTGGCTTGCTAGCATCATGACTCACTCTGTTATCCCAGAGTTTTTTTTTTCTCGACGTCAGTTTTCAACCCCTGTTGCTTGACTAAGCTTGAAAATTTGATACGTTCGTTTTGAAAAAGTCGTTCCCCGATAGACACATTCGTCTTCTAGCCGTATCTGTATATGTATAAATGTATACGAGTACAAGTTCCATTAGCAAATGTGTCATACAAAACTACATACTTGTACTAGTCGTCGTCCAGACTGCCAGCAATAGCATCGGGACTAAGAAGCTGATTCAAACTTTCTTTCTATAGATTTTCTGATCTGATTTGCATAAACTTAACATCATCTCTAGGCAGCATGACTGAACAGTTTACGCTAGACAGGAAGAAATGTTTTGGGAGTTGTAGAGGAAACAAAATATGTCTGATTATTCTTTGAAAACAAAACAACAGAAAAATGGTATCTGAGTAACCAGACATTGATAGTTATGATACTAATTTAATTATGGTTATAATCCGCTTTTCTGCTATAGGAATATTAATTCGATGTATAATGATAAACAAAGCATCTAACGATTTTTTTTGCGAATCTTAAACTGCAGACTCAATCTGAGGAAATTTCTACACCGGGAAAACTAAACATGCCGTTATTATATCCATCAATATACTCAATGGCAAAAAACTTACGGCACACTTGCGGTCCGAAACATAAACATTAGAGCACTTCGATTTTTTTCATCATCTAGATCCGAGGCGTCATATGTGAATGCATTTAAAAATAATTACGAAAGTTGCTCCCCAGCTAACACACCTTCTAAGAGCCCAGCATCCAGCTTGCAAAAGTACGTCCATACGAAACTGGATCGGATGAAACTTCTGTTGGATGGATTTATTGTGTCTCGAACATGTTTATATTAAATTTTACGACAGAATGGCAGACAATATTCTCGAAATTAATTTTTTATCGGATTAAAGTAGATTATCGCATCCGCGCAAACTGTACGTGCGTCGAGTGGTGTATGTTTAGAAAAGTATTATTTTATGGGAATTTAATGGATAGTGTCTAGGTGATAACATTGACCTAAACATAATCTCTTGTTTCGCATAGTTCGAGAACGCTGCAATTGCATTAACAGCGGAAAGTGTGCATCGTTTGCAGTTGTAATGGAAGATAATATCTGCAACTATCGCATCCCGTTAAAAATTCGAACGCGTAAACAAAAGATGAATAATCTGAAACTCAATTCCACTGACCTTCAGTCCCACTATCATCCCTCAAATAGTCGAAAAATATCTATGAGCTCTTTGCTTCTAGTCGAGCTATTGGTTTTCCCTTTTATATTTTCAAGACTTACCCACTGGACCATGACCCGGAGTATGAGAAAATGAATAGTTCTGCATTATGAATCATTCGCATCTTGATAATCTTGCAATTAAAGCTAGAAGGGATTTTCCGGTAGTGTTGTAAAAGTTTTTGTGGTTGTTTTGTTTGGTCCATTCGAGGGTTGAAAAATATGATTCAAGTGTTTTTTTTTTCGCATACTGTCAGCAAGTAAGCTGGCTGTAATCGTCGGTTTTTGTTTGAACAGAGTCTAGACAGTGACAAATATTAATTGGTCATGTCAATCTGTTTGTGCCAAGATAAAAGATGAGTTAGTTATTAGAACTGCAGTTATGCTGTTTGTGATTGTACTTTGTATACTTTGAAGCTTAGGGAAGATTTTGTTGACTTTGATTTAGAAGTTAAACAAGGGTGTCAGTAAATAGCTACTCAGAATTCTCAATCTTTATCGGTGATGAGCCGCTTCAACCTATCTTAGTTAAGCATTTTAGGACATAATTAATCATGTAGCTTCGCACCATTGCTCAAATCATAGCTCTTCTGAATAAAGCAAGAGAAAACTATAGATTTTTTAATAGAAAAAGGTTTGGAGTGTATCTTAAGAAGATAATTTATAATTGGAATCTGAGAAGAGAGGAGAAAATCTGGAAATTTAGTAAATTTTTTTAATATCACGCACGAAAATGACACTAACAGCTCGTGACGAGAAATTCAACATTGTTCTTAGAATATTCTATATTGCAGAAGTCCTAATTCAAAATTAACAATTATCGTAATGGTTTAGAAACATTCAAAGCTTTAAAGATCAAAGAAAATAATTACAGAAAATTTCTGAAAGCTATATTAAAATTAAATTTCTGAAAGCTATATTTATCTTATCAGCTCTCAGTATTGTGTAAAGATACTCATCTGCCTTTTGTATTCTCAGTAACTTGTGATTGTTACTGACGCGTGGGTATTTTGGAAAAGTGAAGGGATGCATATTATCAGCTCAAAGAGAGATGGTTTTTGCATTCGAAGAAATATTACAAAAGAAAATTCAATGATAAAAACAAAAACGGGAACAAATGTATACTACAGATGAATTTTCATGTTACTATGTAGATATAGAATGACTGATGTATATATAAACTGATTCTCATCAAATTCTTTTAATTGATATAAAAAAAGCAGCAACAGAATAAGTTTTTTTCCAATGGTACTTATTGAGCCATTTTAACTTTCAAACCCGACAGTTAACTCTTTCACTGTGATATGCGATATTCGACTATAGTCCAATTGTTCCAAAAAACATTCTATTTCACTGGGATCCTACTCCATTGCATATTCCAATGAAATCAAATGACTGCGGTGGGCAGGACACCTAGCTCGAATGAGTGAAGAGGATCCTGCTCGGAAAACCCCTTGCGGCAGATTTCACAGCAGACGACAGCATGGGAGACCTTGCGTGCGCTGGAGGAATGGGGTTGATCAGGACGCTCGGAGTTTAGGGGTGCGCAATTGAATGACATCGGCTCGCGATCGGGACTGATGGAAAAAACTGTTGACGGATGCCAGGACTTAACCCCAGTTGTACCGCTGATGATGATGATCCAACTTCATCCCCTTATGTTATAAATGAATGTTGGCAGGTGTACGATATTTTGATTGGATACATTCATGTCACTTAAACGAATCTACGAATGCCCTAATAAATAAACAAAAAAAAATGAACCAGAGCAACGTCTTGGCAACCGAAAGGTAAATGTTCGAATAAAAATGAATGCTTGATAATTGTTCAGAATAGCGTAAAAACTCGACAGTGGACTATAAATAGTCCCTTGGCGAAATGTGGAAAGCAGTTTGAACAAGCGAGTAAAATTGTTCTATATAAGATCTGAAAATTTTTCTATACGAGAAAAGATTTCAAAGTATTTTTAGTTTAAATTAAGAAGACTGCTTTTATTTCTAAATGCAAGAAATCACGAACCTACGAACGGTGTTACAAGAGAATTACAACATTTGGTGTCAGAAGTGGATTTTTTTTGCACTCGTGAATCAATTACAAGTTTTCAAAGGCTTTTTTGAACTGAATTTTTATAATGCAGAAGATAATGAGCGAGTTATCATAGATGGAGCTGAAAGTAAAGCAAACGTGATTTTTTGACAACCGGAAACAAACTAGATCTATTATACGACTAAAGGATGTTTTGAGAGCTGCAGGCATCGATCTGGAAATCTATGAATTTCCAGAAAACGGTCCAAGATTAAGCTCGAAATAAAAGTGTAGCATAGAAAAGAATCTGATGATGGATTTCGAGCTCAAAATTGCTTCCGACATGCAGCAAAAAACTCAGAAACTTGATCAACAAGCGCATAAAATCGACGAACAAGCTCTAAAACTCTATATGCGCATAAACTCTATGTTTAGTTTATATATGAATAAACTTATTTTCGAGGGTGACACCATCTTTCCATTAATCTTTATCGGGAATGCAACCTGCAGACTCGAAATCCAGTAGAGTATTCAGAGTTATACAGTGAACATCCGATAAAATTCTGTCATGGCCAGGCTCAGTTCCAGGAGAAATTTAAGCCAGCTCGTCTTTAAAGCAAGGTTAACTCAGTGAAGGCATAATTTTCAATCTTTGGCACTTTTCGGTTACTCAACCATTTCAATTTGTATCACTTTCATAGAGATGCATTTACCGACGAGTAAATTTAGATACGCAGAATATTGCATTCCACAATACAGGATTTCACGGTTTCAAAAATGTTGACCAAAACTAATTGAAACAATAATCAAATCGACATTATATCAACGCCAAAAAATTCTGATCCACATTATAAAAGTGTAACGCCAACCCCGAAAGCATATTAGCCATTAACACTACGTCAACTACAATTCGAAGGGTGAGACTGAATGCCGGCGAAAATAGCTTCGCGACGAAACATAAGGGAAAGTAGCGAAATATGAATGAACTGAACATTTCTGACTGCCATGTCTACAGGACAGTAAGCACTTCATTGTCGGGTTGTTTTTTTGGTAAACAAAGACATAACGTCACACCGCAAACTTACGGTTGGAATAACGAAAAAATATTCATACTCCCAACCATCCCTATTTTAATGACCGCTAATGAATTAACCCCCAGCGAAAGTTTGGTGGCGTGTGGCCTGTGAAAATGGGCATTTCCGTTCCATGACGCGTCTTTTAATAGTTAGTAAACACTGTAAGCGTTAGGATATAGATTTTTTGATAACACATACATTTATGCATGCAACAAAAGTGCATTGTCCAGATTATGAAGTTTTATTCAAGATGATATTGATGCATGTGTTGTTCAGGGAATTGTCCGATTGTTTGCACACATTGAGTGCTCTTCGGCTATGGGAAAATCGTTTGTTGAAATAACAAATTTTCGTTCACAGTGAAGTGAATCTGAAGATAAGTTGATTTACTTAAATATAAGAATTGTTACTGAAAGCAAATGAAACATTAGCTGTTTATTTTTGTACTAATTTATATGTGTAGAAGTAGAAAAATTATAATACACTCGAACTTATGAAATATTACATTACTAATACAAAAGGACATGAAGAATTTATTTCAAAGTTTGTGCAAGTAAAATGAAATCAGTAATATAAATTGAATGTTTTAGATTGAAATTGATTGGCCGAGGATTTGGGTGGATTTGAATTGATTACTTTAATTTTATCGAAGGAAAACTAATAGGAAGCTATGTTCAGATGTCTTTTTTTACATACTTGAGTGATTCCTTTGTAGCTGACAAAAGGGAACTTAAATTTTAGTTGCATCTATATATGACTAATATAATCATATAAGCCGATATGGTCAATAAATAACAGACATGCATTAATATAGTAGATATACAAATCTTTGAACATGAATACATAGGAATGCCTTTGGACAGCTCAGTCTGGAATTAAATTCTTTGCATTTTTTCACTAATCCTGTTGTTGTAAAATTCACAATTCAGAGTGAAATAAATGCTAAGGTAATAAAAATTTGTAAATATGTATCCTTTATCCTTTTTGGTACATATAAATACTGTTAGACAATATTAGGTACCACCTTGCAAATTCTATCGTAAAACCAATAATCGGGCAATGACTACAAGCAAGCTGTCTCCGTACAAGGGGAACTTTGGTCAGGCACCAAACTAAAAGTGGTGCCGAAAGATGAAATCTCCAGTTGGCTTAGGTACGATAAGGGTATCAAATCCCTGCTTATATTATAATGCAGAGAAAATTCTGGAGATCGTTAAGCTCTTTGACCCTGATATTTCCATGGAGGATTAGACGGTGGCCAGGACTGGTGAGCTTGCTCAATGAAAAGGACATACCGCTCTTGGAGACCTGGAAGGATATCATTAAGTACAGAGTAGAGAAATTATTCTTGCGTATACATAAGATTGATAGGGGTTGAGGCACCCTGAGTCAAAAAAAAAACAACCCAAAGCTAGAGGCTCTGATAATAGAGTAATCATCCAGCGAGTAGTCCATTTTTCTTTCTTGGAGTGCATCTGAGTGAAAGGGTTAGTGTTGGGACTACCTCTGATTTAGACTTCTATCTCAATCTCCTGACTCTAGAAACAGAAGAGGGGAGTGAGGTATCTCAAGCGTCCCAAGAGGACTTCGACTGAATTCTCATTGGTAATGGTGAAAATTAATCTGAGACATTTCAAAGCAGGAATAGCTGCCTTACTTCTTCGCTTGTCCACGACAGTGAAGAAGTTAATATTAATCCAAGAACCATGGAATGTAAACCGGCTTGTTCTATGTAAGTTTTATGACAATGATAACATACGTGTTGCAGTAGAAATCGATCAGAGAACGTATTCGTTTGTTCCTTACTACATAGCACATTATCATCCTTACTACATACCACATTACCACCAACTCCACTCTTCGACACCGTCAAAAATGTAGTGGCTAAAGCTGCTAGGATCTGTATATCTCTTATTTTTGGAGCGTACACTAATGATCATCATAAAGTATGTAGCAGTTCCGACACACAGAATCGAGGTGAAACAATCTTTGAATACATCTTTGTCTACAATATGTGGATCGCAAATATGTGCAACGAATCATCCTTTCCCACCTTAAGTAAGAGAGAGGTTCGTGACGCTACTTTAGTCAATAGGCGGTAGACACATCTTATGAATGTGAAAAGTGTCCGTTCTCTGATCATGGATATATATCCTATAGTGTGGGTGGCCAAAGCTCAACTGTGCAGGTTGCCTTTGTCGATAGAAAATGAATAGACTAGTCTGATCTTCACTCGAACTTTTTCCGGGCAGCATCGAGTGCTGCCAGAATCTGGATCAAGTGATTAAGACCCTTTTTAGCATTCTCAATTCTGAAGCTCAGGTAGTGTTCAATCTGCCCAAAGCTAAAGGGGACCCAAAGCTAAAGGGAACCCAAAGCTGCTATAAACCAATATGGAAGTCCACACCTTGCGGGGAGAGTGCAGGAAAGACTTTAACAATGCATAAAGATCTAATGACCAGCCACTATGTAAAATGTCAATAGAGGACATAAAATTGGCAAATTAAACTAAACTGGCGTTAGTATGGCGACACTGGATAAAAGCGTGTTGTACATTTGACATTTTTTTTATCAAAAAGCACGGTAAATTTGAAAACGTACATTTTTTAACAGCTTATTGAAAATAGAAAAGGTGAGATATAGAGCGATAGTTGGCAACGTTGTCAATGTCTTTAGTATCGGGAATATTTCCAATATAAAATCGGGAAAAATTTCCAACATAAAAGGAAAACATTGAGGGAAAGGCTTAGGTTAAAAAGTATTCACAAAGGGACACATTGCGAAGATGAATAACATTTTGCGAATATTTTGGGTATACCATCGACGCCATTGCTGCCACCAAATTATAGGCGGGGCTTCCAAACTTCTCAGGAATACCCATTTCGAGTGCTCTAAAACCAGTCAAGAGTTATCGTTTTTGTAAACTGAGGAATTTTAAAATGAATTATTTGAATGTGTAGATAAAGTATTAAATTTACTGATCGTTTGCATTTTTCCCCAAAAAGCGAAAAACCCGAAGCCTGGATGATTTGTGTTTACGAACATGACATAGTTTCAGGGTTGATCCATCAAAAATCACACAAACCTTTCTTTACAAGGAATTATTTGCCCTGTGAATTTCGTTGTGATCTGACAGCTCTATCAGAAGTTATGACAACTCGAAATTCTACAAATTTTCTTTGTCTACTTTTAGGTCCTCAGCGCGCCCGCCTAGGGATAATCAGTTTCAAAATGCTATCATAACCACTATAAATTTTTATTCTCGATACTTGTTTTTTTTTTCAATTAAAATTTGGGGGTACCATAAAATCTACTAAAATGCCCGCTGCCGTCAAAATTTATGAATGTATATATATGAAGAAATATGAATTTTCTGGCGAATTGATTTAAATACTAATTTAAAAATAAAAATACATCACTGAAGACAAAGAAGGGATTATTTTCAAAAAAAAGTCTGATGACTAAAAGGGATATATCAACGTCGAGTGGTAGACTGAACCAATAGTTTGGTGAAATAGTTGCCTAATTATGAATTATTAGTTCCAGCTGCTCGAAAAAATCTTACTGTTTAGGCATAAATAAATTACCAAGAAGTCGAAGGACTTCGCAGAACTCTTTTTATTTATCTCAGAAACTTTAAGCACTGGTAGATTTTAAATAATTCATAAAAACCAAAACAACCAGACCCTAACGGGGATGGCAACAGAAAAGAACATATTTAATCGCGTTTAACTTGTTTAATCTGCAGATTTAGTGTTTATCTGAACAACTGATTAAGCGAACTCTGCGACTTGTAATTGACATACATTCTAATCACTCTGTAATTATATACAAACTTTAAGAACATTTTTGTAAGACTTTTCGATTGTTTTCCGATGAGCAGAGAGCTGGAAAACACTATGTAGAATGGCGAGGACAACGTAAGGAATTTCTATGTTAGTAATAAAAACCGATGTGAATAAAAATACATATTAGAAAACTATAGTTATATGAAGAGAGGCTAAAAATATTCAAAATTAAGTCACAACGTACTATCAAGCGAGTCATTATTTAGGCGATCATAAAAAAGAAACGTAAATGTTTTTTAAATCACGATAACTACTGGGTGTCAAACACGGTGCACGTAAATTTCTATCTGGCACCTGCAATCAATCTATGAATTGCAAAATGATATGAATTTCAGAATTTTTATTTATGCAAACTGTTTATGATTTTCAAATTTTAATGAAAACGATAAATCTTAAATTCTGTAATACGAGTTGGTTTTTACATAAAAAAAATCTACTGCGACGATGAAAATGTGCTCGTTGAAAAATAGTTTTTTAAAATGCATAGCATTTTGCATCTAGAAAATTTAAAACTAACTCAAAGTCTAATAAGTAGAGTAAGTGTGAAAATGTTATCGTTTTAAAAAATAGATACTGATCGAACAACAATACTAGCTACCTCAAAACGGTAACACACATATCAGCTCAGCACACGATATTCACTAACAGTCATCTCCCATTAAAAGGACAACGCTCCCCCTCGTACTATACTACAGTGCAGAGTGGATTAAATCTCATCCACACCTTGAATTTATCAAATTTTTTAGGGATCATCAGAGCGACCGGCGCGACGACGTCAAAACCTGCACGCTAGCGATAGACCCCGGCCATGCTAGGTCGTGCCGCCGGTGAAAGTGAATTGAATGGAAATCGTGCTATGTCAGGGTAACGCCAACAACAGCAACAACAACTGTAACAGGACTGTGACTGCAGTTTATTTATCAACGTCCCCCAGTCGTGCGCTACATAGTCCTAGCTCTTACCTGTGCAGGTGATGATGACCGATAGTATAATTAAAAGGCATAATCCATGACATGTGGCCGGAACGAATACCGCGAGGGTGGTGTCGTGTGACCGACGTTGGCGCTTCATTGCGAGGGTGGATGACTTTAAAACAGAAATTAATCCGTGCAATATTTTGAAATTTCGACTTTTCGACTTTAATTTCTTTATTGTGTCGCGTCACTCTTGAAGACGGATTACATTTCACTCACAATCTTTTATGATTCATACGCAATTAATACATTCGACTAGAAAACACGTCTCGCTGACTATTGTTGTTTCCGAACACGAAACTCATTTGGTACACTAAACACACACAATATCTCTCGAACGATGATCTCCTTTGTCTGCCCGTGACGAGATTTTCATAAGTAATACGCACTCTGCTCGTCGCATCAACTTAATGACTCTACCGTATCCGCTTCCGTATGTTTCGTTTAAACGTCGGCATCTGACTAACGAGTGACAACCAAGGAATCACTCGTTCGAACGGAAACCACACGTCCTTGCGGCGAGACTGGCGAAACGCTTTTGAAATCGCGATGAACAGCCAATGGACCTAGGCTAGAAGTGGCGATCGTCGCATGTGCACATAATATGCGCCCTCGCGTCAATGTTGGGGTGGCAGTAAATACCACCCGTCACTCAACCTTTCGTCGTCCTATCTGCCACAGCACAACATTAACTGCTCGCTTTTTCGTAGTGAATACTAGTACTTACTTAGGCAAGGGTAAAAAGGGGCAGCAGTTGATCCTATTCTCACCCCGCATTCGAATAAGCCTACAGGTCGGTCTGTCGCGTAATAATAGAGTGTAGAGCAATTTCATGCAGTTAGACTGTGGGTGGATGGGTGGTGATGGGGTGGATAATATGAAAATGATGAAAGAGTGATTTTTTTCCTATTATGTTTGCGAACGGTGGGCAAAGCTCTTCGTATACGTCACACTGTTGTCAGCGGCCTTTCGAATGACAAAACTATAGTGAATGTGATAAGACCAAAGGACGAATGAATGGAGCACGGGGAAAGTGAGTGGAGGAAGGCATATGCCGGAGCCCGCAAGAAAGTAAAAGCTCTATATTTGTGTATATCAACTGGTATTTGGAGACGATTTCGTGTTCGACGACAAGTTCACAAGGAGATTGCAACAAGTGTTGTTTGGGCGTACAACGTAGTGGCTGGTTATAGTACTCGTATTTTTATTGCATGCTTCTGTAATATTCCGAATGAATGACGAATCTGTATCGCGAGAGATGTAATGATTTAATTTTTTCCTCAGCAGATTATTCTTTGCCGAGACTAAAAAGATCAGATAATGCTAAACTATAAAATAATATTCCGAATCATAATTTCGGCATAAATAGAATGCAACTTTTTTGATAGATTTTGATAAGGCTATACAGGAGGTTTGGAGAAATCACATTTGAAGTTTATTCCCTGTTTCAAAACGGAAAGTTATACTTCGGGTGGAAAAGGAGACATTCTTGATATTGTAGGAGAAGTGAACAGGACCTTCAAATGTGAAAAAGACAGTAAGATGAGGGTTTTTACGAGGAAGCTAAGATGCTGGCGATAGGAAACGATACGGGAAAAAGAATAAAACCATAAGATTAACAAGTCCAGGTCCTAATTTTCGGGAGAGCAAATAGCACTGCTTAGGCAAGGCTTAAATTTTACTGTCAAAGAAACAATGTTTCCAACAGATTACTTGGTGGTAGACATCGAAGCAGCGGTAAAACACCTTTCCGAAGATCAGAAAATATAGATTAGAGGCAATGTGGCTAAACTCATTAGGGAGGAAAGTAGTAACAGGAGGAACGCTGGTAAGGCACAAAGAGTGCTCAGAAAGTTGGCTGCCAAAGTAATCTTTTACATTAAATTAGATCAAGGAAACGCTGTGTTCATAATAGGCAACGATGAATATAATTGAAAAACTTATCAACAGAGACTAACATCAGCTAAAGGAAGATGCTTAACAAGACTCTATTTAACGAATGGAGATAATCTTGAAGAGTTCAACGGGACTATGAGAGAAGTCAAACTACGGGTCCCAAATCCAGTGTCTTTCCTGGCTTTCCAAAAATTCGCAAAGACAGAAGTAAGCCAAGGAAAAAATTGTCACCACTACCAACGAGCTAACACGAAGAATTGTTAACTGGATTATAGACGAATGTAGGAAGAATATTGATAAGTCGGTTAGAAATTGAGAAGAGGTGATAAAGCTGCTTGGAAAAATGCCAACAATAGAAGAAGATGAGCAAGTTGTATCATTTGATGTCAATGCTTTGTTTTCAAACGATCCAGAAAAACAAGCACTTGGCTATTAGAAAAGAATAACTCACCGAATTGGAGGAAAAGAGTTGAAAACCATTTAAAGCTTGCCTCAATTTGCATAAACGATAACTACTTTACTTTGAGAGGGAAGTGCTTCAAAGTTATTAGAGGTGTCGCTATCGAAAATCCTTTATCACGATTTATGAGTGAGATATTAATAAAAAAGCTGGAAAAGATATTTCTTGAACAAGGTTCGCTTCCCCATTTGTGAACGAGGTACGTAGACGGTGCCCTAGCGGTAGTGTCAAAAATGTTTTGACAGAAACTTTGGAGAAGCAAAGCAAAGCAAATAACGATATCTAATTTTCAATTGGAAGTCAAAAGCATCGAAACAATACCGATGTTGGATTTGATAAGCATTTCATATCTACCAGAACCGCACGCACACCCAGAAGCAACACTATCCACGTCTGATCATTGGTATTCCAGAAAATGGTGAACCAACTCGATGAATAACCAACTATTATTAGTGTCCATGGGTAAAGAGAGTTTTTACTTGGAGGTAAAATATATTGAAGTAAGGAAAAATGAATTTGTCGAGAGAATAATTAGAAATTTCGGCAAAAAGAAAAAGAACAACAATCAGCGCGATCAGTTTAAAACGCTGTTCACACAATTTTCAAAAAAGCTCAGAAAGTTCATGAGCTCGTTAATGTAAAATAAGTAGGGCTAAAAAATTAGCTTATAATGTGTTTTGGTGTTGTCGCTTAATCACTTGAGGATGCAGATGCATACAGATATAACCGTGCGATTTGTTGTATATTTGTATATTAAATGCGAAACGTTCTCAAAAGTTGGCTATGATCACTCGTCTCTTACAGGTGCATCCTGGGTAACGCTCAGTGATCTAGACTCTCTAATAATTGCTTTCGTCTTCGGACTACTTTGATTGACGATTTTGATATACCGTTCTTAGGTTGGTGGTTATAAAATTCCGGACGTTGTCGTCAGGCGTGGTAGCGATGGAGTAACATCTGCTTCGTGAACGGCTTTGGTTTAATACGTTCGTTGGTTTAATACGTAGTCCTCAGAGTACGTTCTCAGTCTCTTCACCATTAAGCTGATAGTCAGATTCAGTTGTTCCGAACTCCTGTTAAGCGCTGATCTGGTTCTGAGTATATGTCTTCATTAAGGCTTGTGCCAACTCTCGCATGACCTCCTTGGTTGTATAGCTAACCATGGGATCACTAAGGTATCTACACATTCGGACTGTGATGGTTGCTCTGAGTGATGATTCTTTGAGCTACTGGACTTGCTAAATACACATAAATTAACATCAACTACCAACAGCTTATCCGATTGTAATGAAACTACATTGAAAACCAACCCCGACCTCCTCTAAAACAGAAATTATTAAACACTCACTCATCAAAAGGTCCACCAGTAAGCTAGCAATATAGTATAATAGGATATCAATAGGGCAATGGTAGGAATGTAGTCGGTTGTTTTTGGACCAGCAACTCTTACTCAACAGGTTAAGCAGGTCTCTACAGTAACTCTAGACAGTTTAGCACATCTTAGAGCTTAAGCATCTTAAGCATCAGCAACTCTCTCTATCCTATCAACTGTATATGAAAAAGCCTACTCTTGGTAGAATTAAATCGATTTAGTTAATATAACATTGAAGTTCTTTGGCCTCTGTTGGGTAGACTGCTCAAACTATTAGATTCTTCATATTTATTAATACTTGCCACATTTCAAGGCCCAATTAAAAATTTATTTCTCTATTATTATTTGAAAGTGCCCCTCTCAGCCTAATTAGGACGTATCAAAGCATTCACGATTAAACATATAAAACTTAACGACATTTGTCAGCGTTTCATCTCGATGAATGCTCTTAGCAGCTTAAACTTGATGTTATCGCATCAACATCAGATATCAATGCGGACCAATCCTCATCCTTATCCTACTTTAGTCATATCATCTCAACAATGCTGGGATAATGGGCTGATTAGTAAACATAAACAAAGCCTTCACCATGAGCCTTTGTCCATTCAAATTCAGCTGGAACCGACTTGTGTCGGCGATGAATAACTGGTACACGGTACAGAACGTGACACAGTCATAAAGTAGGTTTCCTACACACCCACAGTTTACCTTTGTATTTCAACCCTGCCAAACGTGAGCGTGCAAGGATAGATGTTTTCAATGTTTAGCAAACTTCATCAAACGCTGGCGCGGGTGAATATAATTTGCATGTTAATAAGACAAAATTCGATTTGGAGGAAACATCCATTAACGAATGTCACTCAGGCGGCGGATTGACTGCGAGGTAATATCAGGTGTAAATATTGACAACAATTGGATAAATACACGTTAAACTGAGCTTTCGTGTTGATAGGCATATCAAGGGAATGATGTTTTGTTAAGTATCCTGTTTACTCAAATTGAGCAAATTTCGTAGTACTCACTAAAATAGTACTATTTGTTTTTAATCATCCTTAGCTCGGCTCGATTTCACACCAACTTGCGTAGGATCAATTGACTTGTTGTATCTAATCTTGTTGTATCAATCTAAAAACAACCCAACGGGCTCATACACCCCATTTATAAATTAATATTAATTTTAACTGCGAATGTAGAAGTAATTCACGAAATATGATCTTATGTACCAACAAGTGTAGCTCAACGGACACACGCCTTCTCAGACGAAAAATTTATCTAATCCCTAATTAGATTAGCTTCCCCCTATTCGACATATTTGCCAAACATCACCAGCGGTTGGATACTGTACATGAATCAGTATGGGCGCAAAAGCAACGTGACATTGTTCAGCATCATGCGGAGGTTTTACACGGAGTACTATATAAAGGCTGCGAAATCAGGTACTCTTCGTAATAAAAATATCATTACACGTGTCAAGTCCTTTATCATAGATGATAGAACTTTTAGAATCTACAAAATAAAATACAGCACCAAATCTGTCAAATTGCTCAATAAACCGATGCTGATTGAATACGCTTGTTGTGGTTGGTAAGATACTTGATGGCTGAAAGCGACTTCACTCTAACCGCAAGGCTACCGTGAATGAAAGAGCCATTCTGGTAATTCTAAAAAAAATTAATTAGAATCTGGCAGACATTAGACCCTTTACGTTACACCATGAAATTATTTATCGTTCCGATCATTCACATCGTCTTCCTCCTCGAGCTTAGAGTTGTGGTGAGCGTAGAAAATTCAAGCTATCCAACCACCTAGCCGAATATACACAGAGTAGGTAGTGGAAAACACCCTCGTTTAAACATTTCCATAATTACAATATTTCGCGAAGTGTGAATTTGTATTGTCGTGAAGTGCGAAATTTGTTACGATGGAGAGAAGGTTGGTTGCCTTGCACCCACGCAAATGCGTGAATTACGAAACACTTTCACTGACTTCGCGACAGTCGTGTCGTGATTGTGGTTGTCGGAAACCCCTTGTGACTATTTTTGAAGGCAGGATACAGAGAAGCTGTTTTAATTTGAATCTCAACGTAATTGCAAACAGCTTTTATCATTCTGATGCTTTCACTTTTTGTCGTTTTGTTTTGCTGGAGCAAACGGTATCTATTGAAAATATGATAGATACTTAGCTTTTGGGGGCTTATGGAATATGTATAGTGTCTGCATATATACTTAAGTAGTATGTTGGAAATAAGAGTTTAAGAGTGCTACTTTTATGCCGCCTTGTAAAATGATATGTTATTTAGGAATCTTGAGGCCAGACATCTTTATTTGATTTTGGTGGAAGATGAGAGAAAATTACACATGCCTCACCAAAATCTGCATCTATTGACAAAAGAACTGACTGGCCTAATTTTACTCACTGACAAGACGTTCGTTCCGCCATGTCCTTTCGACAATCAATTTAAATTCAACCAAACGCACAAAAGCCAATTTCACTTCTTAATTTTAAATGTACATTAATCTATATTAAAATACGTAAGTTACATTTTTCAAATCCTTTGAAGTAGCTGCTCGTTTTTTTAACTGCTCTCTCGCTGGAGCCTTTTCCGTTGTTTTTCATCATCACTATCACCGTAGCTTCTTCTTTTTACGATTTTCAGTGTTAATGTTGTGAAAAAATAATTTTATTGTTCCACCAAATCGTCCTTCAAACCCGTTTCGATCTTTTTCGCATTCTCTTTCGAGGAAAAAAAAGAATTTTGTTTAATCAAATAGCACTTTTACCGAACATCCGTCTGCTTACGCAATCAAAATCAAAGGAAACTTCATATTTTTGCAGCAGAAAAAAACGTTTTTTTCCAGCAGCGGAATTTCGAAATTGGGTTCGAGCCCACATTATCGACACTGGAGTTCCCTTTCACTCCATTCCATGTCGGTCCATTCCACTTTGGGATGGTTGCCTCCTAGTTGCCTGCCTATCTAATCTAGCTGTCCGATGCCAATGAAAAAGAAAAAAATGGTTATTCCTTTTGTTAATCGCGTATTAATCGTCACCGCTCTTCTTCCTGGATGGTGGTGATTTTTTTGAAAGATTAGCCTTGGCAGTGATCACAATAAATTTTCACATGATAAACGTTTCCCGAAAAATCGACATTCTTAGCAGCAGTAACCTTTAAAATTTTCCTGCACCTATAACTTTTTTTTTGCATGAATATAATTTCGATATGAGCTCTTGCCCCTGACAGTACATGGGCCCAGCGTGTCATTTAGTACGCGACCTAATTGGCTGGCGTGGTCACATAAGACGACGATAAGATTCCAATGCGGAACGGAAGACAGCGGTGAACATGGATTTCAGACATGTGGCCGGGACGATTTCGGAGATTTCCCTTTATCGTCATATCTGTTTTCAATGAAAAAATTAAAATCTTAGTTTCTAATCTGTGGCAAAAATTTGTTTTAGTTCAAATAGTGTTTAACACAAATCTTTATAGCGAGGCCGAGATTAAAATACGAAGAATCTGTAAGATTATTCTTACTTATACTTCGCAACAACCTTTGTTCGAACGGAACTAGTGAAATTATTGAGTTTTTTAAATAAATTTACATTACGTGCAATGGAAAAGTTACATGTGCTGTACGTATGCCTCTTGTCATCTCAATCAGATAATAGTTCATTTTAATTTCGGTCGAAATCAATTCTATACTATATAGCTCTATCACTGGTGCCTATTTCGAAGCTCTAGGAAGATCTTGCAGCAAACTATTTGCATGATGGTCATAAAACCTCATAAAGCCTGGATGAACTGATTATATTAATGCTTCCTAAAGACATTTTTGTTTCTTCTATATGCACGATACTTGATTTGAATCTGTCGAAGCCTACTTGGCTACATAAATAGGAGCCGACTTGGTTATGTCCCAATCATATACCAATGGGGAGTGAATGTTGCTGAATGTTTGTTGTCTCAGACTTCCGTTTCCAATTGGCTGGATTACTCTCATATTGGTCGACATTAGGGCACTGCTTCAATGGCAACTGGAACATCATCTAGTTTCGCAGAGATTATTCTGTGGATAACAGGATCATCTAGCTAGTTGGCTAAATGCAGTTGTTTCAGGCGAGCTGAATTTAGAGAACGAGTTTGTGTGTTGGTGCGAAATGTTGTCGGTTGAAGTTGAAATTTGGAATAAAGAAAATATTTTTTTTTTTCGTTGAATTTCAATCGTTGACGATTGGAAGACTAAACGAAAAAAAATTATCCAAGTACTACTGTACTGTTAATTACGTGAAAAATTACCGAAAATTGATATGTGGTTAGAATAAGCCTAACTGTCCTCTGAGGTGTCGCTTCATAGATGCGTACTATATATTTAACGCTTGTATGCAGCTTTCAATACAATTCAATTGGACTGTGTCCATTGCTGAGTCAGTGACACGCTTTAGTCACAGCATTTTTGCGGCATGTAGGTTGTCAAGAAAAGTATCTTTCTTAACGCAATAAAATCACTAGAATTTTCCATCATCTTTCAATAAATCGCAAGCAGGCATGGATAATCTATTATTTGGATTCTTTTAAATGTAAAAATGTAAAAAGTCTGTCTACAACAAAAATCCCACCCTTTCATCACCTAAACTCGACATCTTCTCAAAAAGGCACCTAGTAGAATTGCAATCAGTTATAGTCATCAAATTGATACGGGGAAATCTATGACGCTACGCTGACGAATCTATGAAGTAAGGGTTCAATGGACAGTGGATCTAATTTGAAAAAGCGCAGGGCAAGGTTACCTTGCATATCGTCAGTAGCTACCGCACAGTCTCACAAGACCCCGTGATGGTGTTACCGGCAGTAATCTCGATAGATAAACTAGCGCGGGAACTCAATGATGACTATCTCTTTAACTCAGCGCCGGACAGAACTGAGGATCTGACGCAAAAGCTAACTTTGGCAACAGTGCTGGAGTCAAAATAAAAAAGGACTCTGAACGGTTAAACTAATTGGCCTTACTGAGCTTCGGGTTAGCCGTGGAAGGATTTACCATGCCTTTGACAGTTCTTGAAATATTTGAACAGACCTCCTCCCCCTTGCCTTACTGCCGGTACTTTGTAACTGGGCTTGATGATCCTCAACATACATTCTTTATGTGCAGTCTCTTCATAAGTTTGAGGCGCACGATTGAATCTACGTTCCGCCTGGAAACGTGGATGAAATGCTGCTAAACGACGATAAATAGCGTCTGGCAGTTTCAACATACCCCAAGAAGGTACTGCGCATTAAGCGGGGGAGTGCCTTATCGACCTATGAGCTGTGGTAGCTATTGAATTCCGTAGGCACCGACGGATGAGACAGCACGCCCGGTTGAGGCGTTGCTGAGACGGGCCCCGATTTAGAACTTTATGGGCTTGTCTGGAGATAGTCTTTTTTCAGTGAGTCAAACCTCACATAGCCCGCGGTCTGAAAGGTCCCTCTGGGATCTGGCGAGCAAATTTTTTTGGCTTTCAACACCAAAGGTCCTCCACGGAGACTATTGTGTGTACATAACACGTAACGTCCTTTGAACTTATTCCGTTTCTTGGAGTAAGTGCGTCCTATCTTTACAGACCCACCCCAGGTGCGTAGAACTAGCACATCGGTCCTCTAACATCGGTCGCGAGTGGGCTAGAGGATGCTCTGCTACAGCATACGAGGGGCCATTTCTAGGGCACTCTGCTCTATGGACACATAATCTTTTCTTTGCCTCGTTGCTGATTAACCGCCACATTTTGTCAGGTTCTCTTCTGCACTTCAGTTAGGTTGAAATGTCATGTCTACCTCCAGTAGTAAATTCCTGCAAATACTGCCATGAAATTTTTCGTATGATGAAACCATTTAATGGAAATAAGCACAAAATGTTTATATTTTCGAAATGTTGAAACTTTTACGATCAGTAGGCTTCAAAATCTTTCTACCACTATAACTTCTGATTAAGCCATCAGATGGAAATAAAATTCGAAATGGGCCTAGTCTTAAAGACTTTTGGTTGTGGTAACCGGGCGAATTGGTCATTTTCGTTCTGAGAAATGCTAGTGTCAAAAGCTCATATGCTAAGCACCTACACTTACACATTCCCTTAGTTTTCTTCATAATTCAATATTTCTAGCCTATTCGCTAGAGTTACCTAAGAAAATTGAAGAAATATATGCCTAATTGAAATGAATGACTCGTTTAAAACTTGAGCTGAGCCGTGTTGGCCAGCATAACTACTCTCTTTATAAGATAGCTATTGAATTCTATTATATTCTATCATACTCAAATGTATAATTTTTTATCTCCCTAGAAAATAACATTGCAGTCTAGCAAATTAAGTATATTTTATGCACTACCCCGAAACGAAAATGCCTAGTACACCTAATTATGTCAGGTCCCCTGACACTGAACTAAAAGCATTGAGTTTTATTCCAATTCATTTCATTCAATTACATATTGTAGAAAATTACAGCTAACTAAGGACTAATAAAACACCCAATACTCTCAAAAGCATAACCCAGTAACAAAACGGAAACAATGGAAAGTTGCGTAGGATTTAAGTTATGGTCTTAGGTCATTTCTCTGTAATAGATTCTATAATTAGCCTTAATGGTTCTCAATTAATTAAAGTTTAATGTGTGTGATCCTCACGAATAGTTTTCGTAGTGTAGGTAATCCGTTCGGGTGACATAAATTTCGCAATACAATACGTGTATGTAGCCCACGTCCATTGTGATGAAGAATAACGCCTGCGAATAAACAACGACACCTGACATATGTAGGAGCGAGAAGTGTAGGAGTGAAGTGCTGTCTGCGGTGTAATTAATCATCAACCGAAATGTTAATTCGAGTATTTTTGTAGGTCATCATGGAGAAAATTATTTGTTATATTTATTTTATGCAGTCATCAAATTCCTTGACGTGATTTTGTTTAATCTTAACACAAGCCTTAACGAAACTGATACATTTACATGAAACAGAGTTCAATGTTTTCTGAACTTTACATGGAACTGATTCGCGGCTTTTAAAATTCAATGGGAAAAAGTCTTTGCTTTTAGGCTCTGCAAGGAAGATACTCGTATATTTCATTTTGAATGGTGCTGTATGTTATAGGGGGATGAATCTGTAGATTGAGTAAATTGAGTTTTACCAAAAAACCGGTTTTAGTAAACTTCTGAGAATGCATGTCATTATTTGAAACTATAATTTTTTTTAAAAATAATTTAATACGAGCGATTGAAAAAGGATCGGTATTTAGTAAATAGCAGAACAGTTGCCAAACATTAGGAAAATATATTTTTAAAGGTTTTATTTTGCATGTTCCACACCCCTCATAATCCTCTCTCCACACACAACGATTTGCTTTAATCGCACATTATTTTATTTTCAAAGCAAAAACTGAAAAATATCCTTTATTATTCATATGATGATATTAAAATTGAAATCGCCATAAAACATCCATTCAGTTAACATTTTGTGATATGTTTATGGGTATTTCAAAGACAATTTACAAAATAAAATGTGATTAAAAAATCAGTCTAGTTCACCCCTAATATTGTAAAACGTTCACATTCTAGTAAAATTGCTTTATAGGGAACATCATATAACCCCCTTGGCTGACATCTTAATGCGTTTTATCGTTTCAATAATGCAAAGTGTTTCCTTGTTGCGTGCAGCTATGCGAAAATTCATTTTCTTTGGAGCATATGGTCTTCTTCGTCCTGTTCTTTCTCACTTGTTGGAAGCCTTTCTCGTAAGCTTTGTCGGAGATGTGATTAAGGTGATACGCCAGTGATATACTATAAAATGCTTCGATAAGAAATAAAAAATATTTGAGGCGGCCATGCGTGATTGTAAACATTAAAATATTCTGCTAAATATGTAGATAAGGCCTTCGTGATTGAATAGTACACGAACGGTTTCGATACCTTAGTATACAATCTGAAGTCAAAGGGGATTGAGATTGAGACTGTGGAAGCGGAACATTTAAACAACCCGTTTACTTTCCATTGTTTCCATCTCAACCCTAAATCAATCCGTATTGTATCAGCGGCTGATGAGATCTTGTGCGTTGGAGGTATGTATGTAAGCGGAGATAATTTGAGAAAATTGATTTCTATTCGAATGACAGGTCTTTGAATTCTCTTGAGGCTGGGGATCTGTATAATATGGCGGACGCCATTCTTCCTCTCAAAAATAGTTTTGGCTTCTTCCCTTCCTGTTAATCTATCTTTTCTAACTAATTTGCAAAAACATATATTGTGAAAATAGCAAAAATATGCACACTAAATATGCAAATGCATATAATTCGGTCTCTAGTGATCACGGTTCCCTTCTTGTCTATAAATTAGCATAGACAAGGTATATCGTCTCTAGCGCTTATCAAAGCAGAGAATATTTGATACGGGACACTGGATCGTTTTGCGGAATAAGCCTGCGAAACCAGAATCAAATGGAATTATTTTTGTGAGATGATTAAAATTGAAAAGTTTAACTTTCGAAACCACTTAGTTAAATTTTTCAATTTTTATCATCCCACAAAAACAATTCCATTCAAGTGTCGATTGCTGGGTGATGCGAAACAAGAAAATTAGTCAATAATTTTGCATATATAATCTTACTGCATAAGTAGCATGCTCATCATTCGGCCGAATTTTCGAACTTTGCTTAAAACTCAAAATTTAGAAATTGGTCATTGTTGCCAATTTGTCTCTCTGCCATTGTTTATAGTTCACATAATTTAAACGGGGTGAAACTTGCAACGGCTGAAGCAAAGTGGCAAAAATAATAATGAAATCTTCTGTTTCAATAGAATATTCGATTTAGGTTCAGTAAATATATAATCAGCAAAATCTGTATTTATAAAGACTACGAACGTAGCTTCGTTATGCTATTCATATTTAGTTCAAGAAATCACCCTGGAGTCGTTCGAAGGAAATATGTTAATGCACATTTAAAATATAACTCCAGTACTTCACACATAATTAAATCTCGAATTAACATATTATTCTGAAAATTCAGCATCTATTTTCGAGAATAACCCCAAAATGATTTTTCGGGCGCTTAAAGCTCAACTTCAATTTTCGCATTCAGCTAAAAAGTTCGCAAAAATCACTGCAAGAGGTTACTGATGTGTCCAAGAATGATTTGCTTCAATTCAATTTTGCGGATGCACATTATCCATTCAAGCTCGAGACGACGTAAAAGATTTGTCATTTAGATATGTATCTATTTGTATTTGAAAGACTTTTCAAGTTCACTCCTCTAATTGAATAGGAAACGATTGCTGTGCACTCGCCAGAACATCATCCGATTGTTACTTGAAAAGATAGAATGATATTCTTATACGTTATCGATTTTGGATTAAACTATTAATAAGTGCAATACACGTTGAAATTGCAAGGAAATTTACAAAAACCAATTTCGAAGATACAATTCAGAATTTAAGGAAGGGATGAAACTAAAGAAATTTACTTTGAACTAATTGGTTTGATTAATCCACCTTAAGATTATTGGATTTATAATCTATTCTTAGAAAATATATAAGATTAGAAAATAAAATTTGTCATTGAAAAATCATTTATTGCGTTTATGAGTACAACTGAGATTCCTTCAGGTATTGCAGAAGGTGAAATTAAGTGGGATCTGAATTATACGAAGCTTCACAGACTTCTAGACAAAATTTTACAAAAAATCATATCTAAAAGCGTAATCTTCACTAAAACTTGATTGAAAAAATATTTCACGTACTATTTCTCCAATCCATAGATCCCTTTAGTCCTGCACATATTTTTTTAAACCCTTCATAGTGGTCTAGAACATTGCAAAACTAGCCATCCACGTATGACCGTATGGCGTCAAAGGAGAGAATGAACTTTCCATTGATGTTTTTCACTTTTGTTCGGATGGAAATCAAAAGAGTAAAAGTTGAAAACTGCCAGCAGTTAATTGAATATACGATTGAAACTCATACAATGTTTTTGGTAGCGCGAATTCAATGACGTGCCGTGCTAAGTGTCCTACGAAGGGACTCTTAAAGCCCGAATTGTGCTGCTTTATATTTTGCCAATATCAACGAATCGCTTAGTTTTACTGCTTCGCTTTCACCATCATAATGCGGTGCGGATGTACATATGTATGTTTTTCAGACGAATTTTCCAGGATATGAATGAGTCAGTTTGGCATCGATCCATAAGCTATGTGTTCGAAGTTTCCATTATATTTCATGGGACTATCATTAATGGATGATGCTGATGATGATGTCGCTTATGGAGCTGGGAAAGACAAAATCAATTTCATTGCGTATGAGTAATATACTCAGGTGAATTTAAATTTCGCAGATATGATGAGATTGAATTTGTTTTTGGAGTATTTTTGTAACCGAAATCAATATTTTGCCGAATAAAGCATTTTGCTAAATAAAGCAGCTCATAAGCATGATTCCTCTGTTTTTTAATGAAACCACACAGGTATTTAATTGATTTCACAGTTCTATTTATTTTGAAGAAGCAAGTTATGCTCTAATTGCTGCTTTGTATAAATTTATGTTATTTTTTTTACTAAGCAGCTGTGAGCTTAATTGTCAACGGTAATAAACCACTCATCAAAACTACTTCAAACTATTAGCCACTTGATTAGAAAATACCGCTCCTACAGTTCACTCCATTTACCCGATAATTGTCCCAGTAACCCGAAGAATTCACACGGAATACTTACGCCTCATTTAGTACGAATTGCGATAAATATTTCCACAAAAATATTTCTATGGCTTTCGCTAGATATTTCATTTAAAGTCACTTTCATCTCGCCTTGGGACTACAAAACGGAGCATTCATCTGTAATTTTTCCTTCTCTCTCTTCCTCTCTCCACCGCACTTCGACACAAACATACATCAAGTCACGAAGGAATTAAGGAAGTTGTGGAACATAGAAAATCATTAACCTAAATTTTCCTACCAGTCATACATATCATAGTTTGTCGTCATCCTCGTAATCATTTCATATATATAATATTAGTGGCGAGATCCTGCTTCCTTGTACTTTGCTCACTAGCGCTTAGCTAAGGCAAGAGCACTTGACTTCTCTCGTCCTCTGAACCGCCACCGTTAACGGGAAGAGACCATGGCATGTTTGTGTGCTGAGTTTAGATCCCATGTGATATAATTTCAAATATGCGAAAAAATGTACAATTCCATAAGTGCAAACTGTCAACGTTAGTGGAACGCGCTCCGGATCCAACGGGAATGCGAATTGTACAGCAGTCATCAGAACCAGGAAACGAACGATAATCCACGGCCGAGTATTCTGAAATTCGTTGAAAGAAGAAAATAATGAAAATTTCTTCGGGGAGCATTTAGTCAAGGACGAAGCGATTAAAAAAAAATCCCTTTATTAAGTTGCTAAGCATTATGTTGTAGTTGGTTGGAAATGAGTGGATGAAAATGCATTCGTGTCCATTGTGGGAAAAGTTCAAAGAACTGAATGACTTGAATGAGCATAAAGTAAGTTGAAAGGTTTTTGACACAAGGACAAGAATGTTTTTACAATGACTATTGTGATTCAATTGTTGTAAGGATAATGTCAACTAGTGAATGCTATTCAAGCAAACAATTATTTGCATAGCACATATTCAAATGATGCACGAAAAAGCAAGCAAAAGAAAAGAAGAAATACCGAAAAGAAACTTTCAAATGAGTTGCATTTCATCTATTACAGTTTTTGCTTCTAAATATCTATAAAAAAAAACTACCCAGCTGGTTTTTGAACGTAAATTAAAGTATTAAACTAGAAAAACGAAAGAAAACACGCCAATTATTGCTGAATCTGTGAAATTTGTGTTGATTCTTTATGAACTTAATGCATCCTTACCTACCATTCTGCTTCTGCTATCCAACTATTTGGTGCCATCGTCACTATTCGAGACGTGCAGTTGTTCTGCAGATTGATTGCTGATATTTGCCAATTTGCTTATTTACTATCTTTGTGAACTATTTTTACATAAAATTGAGGATAAGAAAAGGAAAAATTTAACAGTTTAACCTTGACGATCGAAAATCGTGATCAACAAATTCAATTCGTCGAAAGCACTCTGCCGATAAGTGGCTAGGCTGGAATATCACTAAGATTAATAGGGACGAGATGGTCGCACCGCCCGTTTCAAGCTTGGAGGGGAAGCCTTTTACATCGGGGATCCCAGTAACTCGAGCAGAAGTAGAGATCACTGCTGCAAGCACCATGTGGCAGATACAGAGGGCTTGTGAGGTTTCAGTACACAAACGGAAACGCTTTCGTAGGAGACAACATACGTATCGGTGTAAAGATGAAATCGCTTTGGCTTGCTGATATAGGGTTCATCGAGCTAGAAATGGACCGGGAGTGGCAGAACTCTCTGATCTATATACTAGGGCACAGAAGTAGTTGACCAAGTCCATTACGGGGAGCAAACGCGCCAAATGACAGGCTCTTTGTGACTAGGTTAACTCAGAACCGTTGGCGGTCGAAACGCTAGAAGTCGTTATGAAAGGCTAACCGTGTCCATTACTAGATTTGTATAGTGCTTGTTAAGTTCCCAGGCACTCCATCAGTATACCATCCGCTGTACATGCTGAATACTGTGGGGAAGGGTTACTCAGACTGCGGCTGATGTCAGCGGTTAGATCGACTGGCAATCTTTCTGACAGGCTGCAAGGCTTCTGGGAAGAGCATTCAACAATTGATGCCATCTCAGAAGTCGTTGGGAAGATACATATCATCAAACTAAACGGTCGTCCTACGGGTAACGATGGACTTACAAAACGTCTCCAACTCGGCGAGGTGGAAAGACTCTCTTCGGACCCTTGAGCAGGGGTTTTGTACCATTGGTTACTTGTCAGCCATAATGTTGGACTACCTCATAGACCGGTGGCTGCTGTACGACACCGACGTCGGAATCAGAAACGGGCCTGTCATCTTAGGCCTATAAAAAAAACTCTCAGAATATAACAAAGAGCTAACGAAATCCAATAAGAGGCTTGGAGTGCTTCTGCAAAAGTCTCAAGAGCATCTCAGAGACTCCTAAAATGCAGAAAGCTTTGTCCAAAGGCTACCAAAGACATTTAAGACTACTTAAAACTCTGTATGGAGTGATGAGGACCACCTTTGATTACAAACTGGAAGTGCTCCTTAGAACACACTTTTCAGGGTGCAAAATAAGAAGCAGCAATGAGGCTAAAAAAAATGAGGAAGGCCCTGATTGGGCACGTCACTCACCTCTCTCATTAAACAAATAATAACATATGTAAAAGTTGAATGGGCAATAAACTTCTTCAAACTTTTTAAATGACCAAGACCAGACGGAATCTACCCAGTTCTGCTACAAAAAGCCAGGGGAAAACTAAAAACTACTCATGGTACACATATTTAGAGTGAGCTTGGAACTCAGCTATATACCAAAATTGTGGAGACTGCCGCGGGCTATGTTCATCCCTAAAGGTGGCAAGAAAACGGCTGTCTTGCCAAAACCATAGAGGCCAATTAGCCTCACATCATTGATATTAAAAACCATGGAGAAGCGGATTGACCTATACATAAGGAATGATCTTTTGGCAACGATGCCACTTCATAAATCTCAATTTACCTACCAAAAGAGCATCAGGCCCATAATGGAAATCTTGAACCTCAGCGACCAAATAAAGACCAAAGCAGCATTCGGGAAGAGATTCAAGGTCACATTTCCATCAAGGGAGAAGTGGGAGGATGGCCCAACTCCACCGTACAAAGGAGTGCAAATGTGGTGTACGGATAGTTCGAAGGTGGATTTTGGCGTAGGAGTAGGGATCGTAGGTCCCCAGAGCAAAGTGCATTTCCACCATCTATCAAGCAAAATTATCTGCCGTACTTAAAGTCTCATAAATAATAAAGATGAACACTAAAAGGGTCAGAATTAAGCTGATATACTATCGAATAACTAAGTGGCTGTCATGGCTATCAATCGCGATCAGAGGCCCTAAATGAAATAAGGGCACAGAACAGCCTCGACTTGATATGGATCTCCGGCCATGATAACAAACCTAAAGAAGGAGCGAGGATGCCCTTCTTAGGTCCTTCTCCGAACTGGGGCTTTACAAATTCAGATACCGAAAAAGAAATTAAACCATGGAGCAAGAAAATGATCGAAAACTACTGGCTTAATATTGAGGGTTTGAAACACTCAAAAAATACCTTGGCTTCGACAACAAAAGAGCAAAAAAAGCAGTGGCTCTCTGAAAAAGCGACATACGAGCCCTATGCGGAGCATTGACAGGTCACCTTTGCTGTGTAAAGTTTCTCCACAGGACGGGTGAGAAGCAGGACCACCGCTGCAGATTTGGTGGGGAAACGAACGAGTGGGGAGAACATCTTCTCACACTCTGTCCGGCACTAGCAAGACGAAGATTAGAGTTCTTTGGCTCTGCTCTTCCCTCCATCAGAGACATAACAAATGTCCCACATATACAGGTTCTTAGAAGCCTGGACATCCTATAGCACATAATGCAGAGGAGGCACAATAGACCCAAGAGGTCGCAGTATTGAGGCCGTCTGGACCCACTCCAGATTACCAATCAATCAATCCCTCACCTAAAGTTTAACACAGGGATCGATCTTAGGAACAGATTTTTGGAAAACCATGTGTTATGATCTGCTGTGCCTAGAAATGCCTGCGAATGTGTTCCTGTTCGATTACGCTGATGACGTCGTAGTGGTAATGACTGCCAGGCCTGCCAATTTCGCCGGAATCAAATTAAACAAAGTAAGGAAGGGAGTATAGTGGTGGATGACCAAGCATAGCCTCCAGCTGGCGGTTTCAAAGACATAGATTGTCGCGTGACGAACCAGAGGATATCAACTGTCCAACCCAGGACAATTGACTTTGTCAAGGTCCAAACCAGCAAGTCAGTCAAGTATCTGGGAATGACCCTAAATACCAAGCTGGCCTTTTGAAAACATATCCGCAGGGTGCTTGATAGGGTTTTAGGTGTCGCTAGCTCGCTAAGTAGGTCAAAATTGATAGATCCATGTAGACAAGGCTGAAGCTGCTGATGGCAACAGTCAATTCCGGCTTTCTATATAGGACCAACATTTTCGGAAATGCGCTCCGAACTAAGAAGTTCCAGATGTGCATCGTCGGTGTTTCAGAAGAGGTCATGATGGTAGCTTCGGAAGTAATCTTGAAGGGCCTAATAGTGCCAGAATGCAGGGAGGAGTAACTCGCACGCATAGAGCCAGGTAGAACCGAATCTCTGATGCGTCTGCATACGCGAATTCTCCAACTTTGACAGTATCTTTAAAGTAACAGCAGCAAATCGCATGAAATATTGCTCCCACGTGATTATTCTGCATTCTTTATTTGTTTTAAAACGATCTACAGATCCAAAAAAAAAACTATTATCAAATCCTTGACTCAGTTTTTCTTGAATATGCTGATTTCAATTGCGAAAAGCAAGCACACTTCACATCTGAAATCGTGTCAAACGAATCTTTCCACGATTCCTATTCTTCCCTTTCAGAAAGTAGGTTTCAATCTATTCAGTTCAAATCGATATTAACTCCGACTCCTGCAACGAAAACACTTTTCATTCGACTTCGATTACATTTCCATTTGCAAGAATAATATTTACATTGCAAATGCCAATACTTCAATCACTTTAATAGGCAATATTCATTTAATACGGAGCAATAAAAACCGCAAAGTTGAATGTGACAATCAGAATGAAGCATGAAAGTGTTTTCCTTTCGTATTTGTATGTGAACAATTTACGGTGAAAATATTATTGTGACAGGGGGAGCCTTGGGACAACTTCCTATGTCTTTGCTATAAGAGCTTCTTATATGTTACAACAAGGTTAAATCGATATTAATAAATAGATACGTTACTAAATGGAATATTTTATGGCATTTGTTTACACTCAATTTCCATTATGCGTATTAGGTGATAGTATAGTTTATTTTAGAGTTAATTAGTATTTGAAATGATAATAATATATAATAATTATAATAAAAGTAGTTAAAGTAGTTAAAAGTAGTTATTAGTAAAAAACTTTTCCAGGTTCTTAGATGCCAATATTCTTCCAGTACCATTTCATTTAATGCTACTCTATTAATGTTACAAAAAAGTTGTTTTATTTTAATAACTTTCATTAAATTCCTCACATTCATTGTTGAAATTGTCATTTAAGTTTGAACTTGGTTTTTTGAACAACATTTGTAGCTCCGACTTTCGCCATATAAAACGTTCAGAGTGAAATATATTTTTCCCTAAAGTTTTACATAAAAAGATATTACAATACAATTACAACCGATCCAGCTTTATCTACACAAACATTTTGCATGCGAATAAAATCTCATAAAACGGTTTCGTTATTGTTGTTTCTTTGAATGAATTCATCCAAATACGGGGGGATATTCAAATGAGACAAATAAACGTATTTTTTATGGTCCACCATACAAGACAGAGTATAATATAAGAATGCTTGAGGTTGCATACAAAACACAAAGGATATTTGCTATCATAGCTACAAGATAGTTTTGCATACGATTTAACAGAAGAAATAATGAAACACGAGCTCGAAGACAGACAGACAGATTCGTTCATTTTAGACAAAATATATAGCCCGGAATGCTTGGGGATGAACTTGAAAACAGTATTCTTTTGGATTGAAAAATGTTGATAACTTTAAATGACCTTGAATATTTGCCAGACTAATAAATTTTTGAATAAAAATTTATCGGCTAGATTGCAATAGGATAACAGAATAAACTTCACTGATGTTTAATGGAAAAAGCAAAAGGTTCTTCTATTAATAATTATTCTAATTTATGCTGTGCAGTTACTTATAAACTTGAACCTCGAAAAGTCGATTAGTCAAATAGTCGTGTACACCTTTTTGATTTAAAGACGCCAAATAATGTAAATTACTAGAAATATTTTTCTCAATTGTAAATCGCTCATTTATGAGGGTCGATGTTTGCCGCTTGATTATTTTTTGCGACCGCCAATATATTGCCAGTTAAGTAGTCCAGTGAAATAAGACATTGTGATTTGGTAAATATTTCCGTAATGCTGGATTTTGAACCTTAATATTGATGTTCCAAACAAAATGACAAGAGTCTCCATCGGTCCAAGTGCTCTTCTGACACACGCGTATACTTTTACTTTTACTTTTACTTTATAGAACCATCCAGTTTGTTGAAATTGCCTAAACTAACAGCTATTGCTTTTCCTAGTGGTCGAATGCCAAATCGGTCTTTACCTTACCATTCATTTAATATAAATTTTTATTTATTTACCTTATAATCTATTTCAGAGTATCAAATAATTTTTTTCGCTTTAATATGATTTTATTCACACAAAGAGTAAAGAAGCATAATTGAAGCTCATTAGATACATTTAACAAATATTTTATTAAGGGAGCGGCTGGTCGCTCCAAATCCCATACAAAGCTATCTTTTTCCTCAGCTCCATCCAGCTAAATATTTTTTATAATTTTTTTCTTGTTTTACATGTTTTTTTGTTATCAAATTATCTATTTATCAAATCATTTTTTTTAAACTCTCATCCAAACTAATTACAATACTGCTTAATTATTATACTTAACATATAATCTGTGACTTGTTATTTACTAGAAATGATGCATTTGTATTTTATAATTGAATCGGTATATTCGTTAAACATATTTATTATAGCAATAAATCATTATCTTTATTCCAATGATTTATTTGTTGTTTTTTTTCAATAAAATTAACCACTAAAAATTTACTATTTGTTCTAAATTCGATTGCATCATTTGTGCGGTGGTCCACTGTGTTTAGATATTTACATATTCCACCTTTTCCCAAAAGGTTATGTAGAAGTAAATTTGATAATAATAATAATTTTTTTGAACATAAAATCAATTAATATAATAAATTGTGTATAATCATGTCATGCACCCCTATTTTAAACAAAAAAATTCTTTCTATCACGAGCTCGAAAGCGTCACTCTTTCTCAAAAACTCATTCGCCTGGTTCGATTACAAACAAATTTCACACAATTAAATTTTATACAACTAAATCAAACAAGGGTGCAAAACGGTGCAACTAAGGGAAAAAATTATGTTCTTTTTCGAACATTAAATTTTTGATGATATTAAGCGTCATCTAGTGAGAATCGCATATCATTGGTTTGCAACAATCCACATATCCTAGCTTCCATTGGGTTCCACATATACTGCACAGCTATTGTGAACGAATGTTCAAATCATCCATAGCTATATGCATAGCTACTACATGCAAGTGCTGTCGTTTTATTGCAATTGCAATATATCTGTTGCACTTTGATGCAGTTTATTGCAACATTGCATTTAAGTTTCATCTATTGCATTTTATAAAATTTGCTACTTGTTTAATATAGCTAGCATGTTTAGTAAGTTAGTTTCGGCTCTGTTTAGGTTCTATATACAACTGCTTGCCATTTTGAACTAAGAATGAATAGGAATTTGCCCAATTCTTAATCCTAGAGATGTAACTGTATATTGCAATTTATTTTCTTTAAAATGGAAAAACTGAAATTGACAATAGTATGTATTTTTCACCAAACGAATAAACTCGAATGTGATATCTTAAAAAAAATTTACATACATAATTTTTGTTGAATATGCTTGGTTATATTTTTCAAATAGCAATAGTTGTATTTGAAAAGCATGTAAGTAGACCTATATGTGTACACATATGCATATACGTATGGAAAAATCAGTCTCTATTGCAATTTAGAGTTTCATTTTATTACACAATTTAAAACGACAGCACTGGGCTACATGGAATTAAGCACACGCGCACTAAACTCCAATGCACAGCAAAAATAGCATCCAAACGTTGTCGTGAATCAGCTAATGCCGAAACTATTGAATCCACAAGTAGCCAATGTTGAAACCATTAAGTGACATGCAACTTTCCATAAAGTAAAAATATATCATGAAACAAGAGAATCTGTGATGTGTTTATTTTGTTATTGCTATATCAATCCAACAACAAATTAAATTGTTTAATTTTGAATTGTATGTACATTTCAACTGAAATTGATATAGTTCTAAAATAAATACTAATTAGTTTAGTAATTAAAATTAATCAATACAATACAATACAATAAACAAATGTAAATGAAGTGTTGTTAAAGCTAAGCACGTAAGCACATAAGCACCTAAGAATTAAATTGAAACTATGAAATAAAATCTGGTCAGTGTCGATGAAATTCCTGTTAAATTATCTGGGAAAAATCAATTGACCAGATTAGAACAAATTGACCACTTATCCATTTTTACAAGAAAAAAAATGTCAGCGACCCCAAATACATCATATCCGAGATATAAAATTTAGGGTTTTGAAGCAGATTCTGAACCAAAGTCACCTTGTATAGATCTTGAAATTAGATAATTACCAACATGATTATTTTGAAAAAAAAGATAATTGCCAACATGATTATTTTGAAAATAGATAATTGCTAACATGATCAAATTGTGCGCTAATTCATTTCTCTTCTACTATTTTAGTTCTTTTGAATTTTATATTAGCGTTATATGAATATCACTCGAGATTTGTTGTTTGTAAATTTATAGCATAATTTATATTTCCGAAGTGAAAAAACCCTTTCTCAAGTAATTAAAACAACATGACATGCTAAAACTAAAAGAGTTGATTCGCTTCATACATATGTATACTAAAACTCTATATACAATATTTATTGCATAGGCAGTCTCGCGATTGCCGCATGAAACTCTACAAAGTAAATTGGAATTGTTTTTGCGGGATGATTAAAATTGAACAAATTTTTATTTACATTAAAAATTTTAATCTACATTGAAAATTCTATTTTGACAAAGTGGTTTCGAAAGTATGCACTGATTCTCATCAGACACCAGCACACAGTGCATACTTGACTTTAATCATCCCGCAAAAACAATCCCAATTTGATTCTGCTTTCGGAGGCTGATTCCGCAAAACGATCGAGTTTCCCGTTTCAATGTTCTCAGCTTTGATAAGCTTTAGAGATGATATACGTTGTCCATGCTGATTCATAGACAAGAAGGGAACCGTGATCAAATTCAATTACCTCTACAAAGTAGTTCATTACATAATTTGGAGCATCATTTGATGTTAAAGTTGATAGTGCTATTAAATCAGTGCCTGACCATGGCTATTTTCTGCCTGAAGGGCTCCTATGGATTATTTAATTTCATAAAATGTTCGCTTTATCGCGTTAATGGTCTTTAAATTTTGCGGTAAATACTTTGGAGTGAGATATGCCTGCATTGCTTCATTGGCTGCATCTTGTGTATTCTGTAGTTGTCCATTATCGCGCTGGTATCTCCCATTGAATATGGTAGTTATTCAGCCAACTGACGACAAAATTAAGAACTGATGAGAGGAGAATAAATATATATTTTTTCCAGATTTGATACATATCTGGCTATGAAAAATAAACAAGTTAAACATGACACTTTCCTTAAATATTAGGACCTAGCGTTTACCGCAGCACAGAAACGTAATCGATTGTTGTTTTGAGTTATTTTCGTGGTATCCCAAATTCCGATCTAAAATGCCCTAGGAAAGAAATATAGAATCTTTTCCTTATGCCTTAAAAATTAGTATTCTTGGTAGTAGCCTTGGTGAAATTCCAACGGTAGTTATTAATTTTTATTATTCTTTGAAGCACACATTTCTAGCAATACGCCTACTTCCATTTTATGCCACAAACACGACTCCACAATCCCAACGTTGAGGAGCTCCACTCCTCATTGATTCCCTGGCAATATCGGCTCTTTTGCACTTGCATTCTTCTGCTTCACTTCTGGTGCTTCAATTTCCAGTTGCTGCTTTAATTATTAATTGACTTCCATCATCTGCTGCTCATCATTTCTCCTCCAGCTCCTACTGCTCCTGCTGTTCCTTATTGTCAAGTGCTTGCTGGTCAAGTTTCTGATCCAGTTTCATGGCTTGCTGTTTATTGTCGTCAGCGCCGAAGGTCATTTTCAGCAGCATTATCGAATTTTTCTCGACACACTATTTTACTTTTCCTGAACGTGTTCGTGGCTGGTTTTCTCATCCGGAAAGTCTTGCTTAGCTGTGATAGGAAAGCCGTTTTGTTCCCAGTGTCAGTAAATCACGTTTTCAATTCTGCCAATTTTAGTTCATTCATCAGCTTCGGCATCGTTTTTCGCTTTAAGCTTAGTACTGTTTTCGATTTCGATACGATAACATCGCTTAAGTTCACCAAATGGTGCTAAACGACCGTCGAATTAAAGTGAGAGAGATAGCAGACGCTATGAATATGTCCAAAGAACGTCTTTGTCACCTATTAAATGAAGATCTAGGCATGAGAAAGCTGTCCGCGCGTTGGGTGCCGCGTTTGCTCACGTTACACCAAAAACGTGTTCGAATGAACATTTCCAACGCTCTGTTGGCGAAATTTAGGCGCAATAAATCAGAGTTTTGGCGTCAATTAATTACTGTAAATGAAGCTTGGAGCCAACATTATACGCCCGAAACAAAAAAAAAGTCGAAACAGTGGACTCCAAAAAACAACGGTTTTCTCGGCTGGGAAGTTGATGGCGACTGTTTTTTTGGAATAGTCATGGAGTTATCTTGATTGATTATCTTCAAACAGGAAAAACCATTACAGGAGCATACTACGCATCATTACTTGACAAGCTAAAGGCAGAAATAACAGAAAAACGGCCACATTTGCAGAAAAAGAAAATCATTTTTCACCAACACAATGCACCATCTCACACCTCAGCGGTTGCCATGGCGAAAATCCGCGAATTACGGTTTAACCTGCTTGACCACCCCAAGCGACTTCTTTTTGCTCCCTCATCTGAAAATTGCGCTCGGAGGACACAGATTTTCGATAAATGAGCTTGGTGAACAATTATTTTGCGGAGAAAAATGCCGAGCACTATTTGGACGTAAAAGATGGAAAAGATGGGAGCATCGCTGGGAGAAGTATATACACTTACAGGGAGACTATGTAAAAAACATAAAAGTAAATTTAAAGAAAAAATGTCTTGTATCTTTGTTAGGTCGGAAACTTTTTAGACCACCCTCGTACATGATTCAATTCAAATAGGTGAAACTTAAATCTATGTACTTTAATTGAAACCAACAGGTATTTTCCTACACACAATCTTTCACTCATCCATTTGATCTCCACACTACAAACGACAAATCTACCTTTATCCCCTCGACTTCTAAAAAAAATCCAAACCTAACAATCAAACTAGTTCGCGCCTTAGTTTATTTTTAGTCCCAAAAGCAAAAGACAGAAGGTAAGTCCCAAATTATTGTGCCAAGACACAAACCACATGGCTCACAGGCAAGTGAATAAATGCATTTTGTACTCGACTCTATGCATCAGTGGAAAATTTGTATACATTACAGGTTCAAGTTCCTATATTTCAGAATTCAGATGCAAAAAAATACGCCTTGGTTGGAAGAAAGACACAAGTATGTAGATGCATATGTAAGCAAGTACGAGTATGCTCGTAAAATAAATGTCTTGACATCGATAATTGATCTCATTGATTAACTCGCTTTCTTCCGTACGTACATATTTGTTTAATTGTGCCAGAATTACTTCAACATCCTGTATATGTAACGGAATCGATTAATAATACGAAAGTATATTTATTTGTGAGTCGGTTAGTCTGAAGATAAATATTATTCATTAAGCATGCAGTCAGTTGAATTTGAATTAACCCAATGATGCGCACAGGAGAGAGTACGCGTTATTATATTCCCGATAGAAGCAATGTATTTCCTCTTAACGTTTCCACTTTGGCAAACTTAAAAATATTCGCAATGTAAAAATAGAAAAAATATAGACAGTCCGGAAATGTAAACAAAAAGTTCTGATTGCTATGATATCAGTTCCGATTCCATCTAACAAAGCAAAAAACTGCAATTTCTTTGTGATTTTGACCCAAATTTTTCTAATCTTTCTTTATAAGAGATTTTCGAATAAGAAAAATCCTTTTTCTTCATTGAACACATTCCAATAGCTTATGTAGTAAATATAAGCAGCCTTCGAAACCTAATAAAGCTTTCAAATACCCACACTTTTAGTAAAAAAATGAGCAATTTCACCAAAAAAATTATCACCATTTAATTCTTCTTCAGATTTGAAAATAAATGATAATAATTATGTAAGTATGCTTTGAATTACGACCAAATTTATTTGGACTTGCTTTCCATTCAGTGTGTACGGTTAATTCCAGCCATGACCCCATGGTGATTAAATAATTTCTCATGAAAAGCTAGTGACTAGACAGTTTCCACAATGACGAATCATGAAACGTCTGACCACAACAAGTAGGTGAAGAAATAAACACACTATTGTGACGATTGATTTTAAATTGGAAATCAAAATGAATTGGAAACTAAAGGTGTACAGATGTACAACGCAATCTCTTTTGGAATCGAAATTTTTGGTTAGTCGTGCACTAAAAAAATTCCCATTCGGCTTATTCCTAAATAATTTAGGGCATATCCTTCGTAGCCTAATGCATAGAGTGGCAGGCTTGTAAAACGTCGGATCATTGGTTCGAATCCAGGCTGAAGTACACGCGATATTGTTTTTAACACAGCGTACATGTTGAATAGCGCCGAAAGTGTGGCATTTTCTGATAAGAGAGAAAATCACTTCCAGGCTAGCTAGACATGGTATTGCATGTATTTTTAAGTGTGCGAAAAGACGGTATACTTATTTCCTGCCGAAGTCTGATTTTCCGCTCCTGATCTGGTCAGAATATGATCAGGATCACAGAATCAGATCAGGATCTTATTCTGTTCTTATTGCCATTCAAATTGTAGTTTGGAATATTCAAGTATTAGAAGTAGTTCAAATTTATAAAGTGGATAATAATGCAAAATTGTGGAACTTTGATTTGAACAGTTTAATTGGCGAATTGTTTTATTGGAACACTGACATTGCTTACGCGAAGCACGCCACAAGACGATGACTGGTACAAGTTCAAAGAGTGGTACTAAAAATTTGATTTGGTCAGATAAGCACCAAATAATTTTTGGCATATTAAGGTCCCCCCCACGTTGAAATAAGTTCGTCGTTTGCGTCCGATTGCTTCCATTGACAATTGTAGGTGATGAAACTTCCTTTTATCATAACTGAAATTTCATTTCTGAATTTTTGCATTGTTACACATTGGTCCAGTTCGAATCTGAATACGAACGCTTGATCCTATACTTTGACATAAGATCCC
Source organism: Nemotelus pantherinus (assembly GCA_963978885.1). Classification (NCBI taxonomy): domain Eukaryota; kingdom Metazoa; phylum Arthropoda; class Insecta; order Diptera; family Stratiomyidae; genus Nemotelus; species Nemotelus pantherinus. The sequence goes on from OZ022266.1 coordinate 10,766,158, forward strand.
ACTAAGATTCATGAGCTTATTGCGAAGCTTTTATTTTTTATCCTACTTTAATTATATGTGTGGAGATTGCAGGAAGACGTGAAGGTCTGGTGTAGGAAATGTACAACTCTATGAAAAAACTCAGAAGAAAGTCAGAGCTGAAGATCTATAACATTGGAGCCCCAAGCGGAGAATCGCCATCGATTTAGCAGGATCATTTCCGGTGTCACAGCAGAGAAATCGGTACGTGCTGATAGTGACTGGCTAGAATTCTACACTTTTTCCTATCAAGTGGCATCTACAGTAGCGGAGTGAATCGTACAAAACTAGGTTAAACGCATTCAACGACTGGAGATTCGCGGTCACATACGAAATATTCGACTTTCAGCCAGAATTGTCAATCTAGAAAATATTTGAATCCGCTTGGAAAATCTAGGGAATTTTTTTCGAAGTATCTGTTGACGAGTTTCGAGTTTTTTGTGCAGTAACTCAATATTTATCATCAGAGAGCTCATTTAAGGCCGCCATTCACGAGCAGTCCAAACGGCTTGAGTCCGTTTGGTTTAGAGCCTTGGATTCAGTCAGTCCATTCTATTTTCTGTCATTCATTTAGAAAAAAATCAAGAAAAACTTGAAGAAAAAAAATATTTTTCATTTATTAACGGATGCGAAGCATATAGAGGAGTTGATTGTAATTGTCCCTTGCGTCTACATAAAAAAACGAAAGCCAAAAAGGAAGTGGCAAAAAGGATGGCTTGCCAAACGGAAATAAATGAGTCACATAAATTTGGTAAAAGAACTCACACTTGAGCCTTCTGATTGGCAAAGTTATTTAAGAATGGATGATACGACACATAACACGTTGCTACAGTTGGTCACCCCATTTATCAAACGAAAGGATACAAACATGAGGCAAACTATCACTCCTCACGAAAGATTGGCCGCTATTTTGCGGTACTTAGTAAGCGGCTGCAGCTATGTAGAGCTCAAAAGTTCTACGGTAATTTCATCAAAAAAAAAAACAACTTCCAAAACCAAATCATGGCCACCTCTACCCATTATGCTGACTTTTTCGATTAAATAAAATAATCACAGAAACCGTCAATGAGCTTATCACAGATCAGCGTGTGAAGCAAAACTGTCACGTTGTTTGGACTAAGGCTTCAACACACACGACTAGTCCATTTTATGGATTGTCCGAACTCGGCCTACTATTTCCCCACACACACAGTAGAGCCAAAAAATGGCCCGATGGCCTGAGTCCATGGACTTTGGATTGATTGGAAATCCAATTAGGTTCCTTCAGTCCATGAGTCCTTTCGAGTTCTCCATTTGGACTGATGGACTGCTCGTGAATGACCTTAATGATTTATTTGTGGCTATTATGTCTTAAATAAAAGTTTTTTTAGTTTATTTGTCTGCGATTTCCACATAAAAAAAAACTGTTTTTATTTTTGAATAGCACATAAATTTCGCGAAACATATTTAAAGTGGAAAAACATAATAATGTATTGTATACGTCCAATATTGTGAACGATATTACTCGTATATCAAACTTCATTCGTCAAATCGAGACATTCGCTGCATCGAAGCAGTTTTTTCATATAACTTAATTAATGTCGCAAAAGAAAGCTCAAAAGATTAAAGTACATGTTCAATATTTTTATAATCACAAGCTATGAAAACTTTAAAACCTAGGTCTAAAACTTTTGTAAAAAATGTCATTGTATCGTTCATAGTACAAATTTTTTTTAGACTGACTGATATTGCTTGCCTCAAACCACTTAATACAGTTTTTAAAGCATGTCGTAGCATGATCATCCGTTATGATCTTATCGCCAGCTGATTCAACTGTATTCTCGTCATCTGTACTATCAATAATGTGTAAGTTGTCATTATATTCTTCTACCATGATATTTTCGTCAAAATTGTTCCAGGAGACTACACGGTTTTATCAAAGCTTGCCTATGAAAACCATTTCAAAAATAAATAAAATAAATTAATAATTAGAATCGCCTCCGGAAAATGGTTGCTCCCTAAGTGTCAACGTTTTCGTTAGTGTTCAGTTCTGTTCGGTTTGTTATAATTCTGCCAAATGGATACCGTCGTTATCTTCGTTGAGCCCTAGAACGTAAGTCAAAAGGTTTTTCCAACACTTATATCACCGACGAAAAGCAATCAATTTTCTGGCATGCACTAATGTTTTTTCCTGGCAACTTTTTCCAAAACATCATCAGCATTACATACTGTACCTCAGCCTAGCTTATTATTTTCAATGATCTTGGCTAACCTTTCTTGGAAACAATCAACAGAATCAACTCGTGATCACAGTTTCTTCCCGCATTGTTTTATTAGACGAATCCCAAACCGTTGTTTGAATCTCGTAAACCATCCATCACTTGGATTAAAATCATCTTGGTAAAACTTCTTTGCTAACTCTTTTACTTTGGATTTCAAAATGTTTCCGTTGGTAAATGCGTGAAGAGAGCATTGAGGTAAAAGCCATTTAAGACCTTCCTCCATTTTTGGGCCCTCGTCTTGTTTTAAGGATCTCTGTTGAAAAGATCCGTTATATCTTTCTTTCAATTTGTTCATAGTTTTCAGGATATTTTTCTATATGGCACAAACAGTTATATACCGGGCGTTAAAATAGAGGTGGTAAACACTCAGATTCGGTACACATTTTTCTTAATTTGCAGTCAATCACTGTGATGGTACGGCGAGGGTTAATACGAGGTATAGCGCAATAATAAATTTTCAAGAGTAGCTATGCAATAGAAGGGACAATTATCCCCTTTGCCCCGTCTATGCACGTCACTGCAGCTCGCTTGAAAATTTGAAGCATTACGAAAAACATCCGTGATGAAGATATTTTCACTGCTTTATCACTTAATTAATTAATATGACTAATTGATACACTCGCCACAACGAAAAGTAATTTTGGAAGTGGAAGTGTATCGTCAGTTGCAGCATAAATAAATTGAGTAAATCCACGAAAAGGGCAAATTATTAAAATATGTATAATTTAAATAAAAATATCTCGATATTTATTTGGCAAATCATTCGTTATTTGGAACTGGTAATGGAAGCTATCTTAATACTCAGTCTCCAGTCCCCGCTGTCGTTATAACTTTTCAATCATAATTTCTTTAGCGGTCAAAAGTCCATGACACAAAAGCTTAGTCATTACTCACAAAAATATCTGCATTGATAGAATAGTTAATTTTATCTACTAATAATCAAAACTTTATTTACTAATAAACAAACAATTTTACTCATATTTTAAATAATAGTTTAATTTTCCTATTTCAAATAGTACACATCATGATGGACAGGTCTCACAATTAATAACTTAATTCCACATTTATTCTTGCTTCAACTCCGACGCCCAGACGTGCTGTGGCCAACCCGTTCGCCCTTTACACTTTCTCGTATCGACTGTCTCGATTCCGTTGACTAGAGCCTGAAACGACAAAAGTAAAAATGAATAACATTCAGCATACCAAATGAAATACAGATATTTACATTAAGTATCCTCATTCTCTTAAAATTACAAAACTAATAAAACAACATAAAAACAACTTCACTTGATGTATTAAGATATTTGTGCATATTGCACAAGAGCATCTTCCCATTCGGACCGCATCTCAACTTTGCTCGGGGATTTATCTCATTGGAAAGCACTTAAGATTTCGGTCTCTTTGCGTAGATCGCAGGCTAGACCGGAGCCAGTCATAATGATGCGAACTGAATCCGCTAGCCACAAGCCTTTCGAGCGATCGGCTCAGCAGTTGAAAGGGGTTTAAGAAAATGCCGACTGAATCGAATAGATGGAATGAAACGGATCTTTATTAAGTAATTCTTCCACGCTTTGACTAATGGCAGCAATAAACATTGATCCAAATTAGTAAGCCAAGTGATAGGGATTTAAAATTGAAGAAAGCAATTGATCCAAGAAAGTGCATCGGCGTGCACTCATTGCAGCGAGATTTTCCCAGGATTATTTTTATTTTGAGGTGGAATGTTAGCGCATGGCACATGTTTTCCGCGCAGACAATTTAAAGCAGAGGAGGAACATATGCATAGTTTATATTCTGGCAGAATCTTTTATTATCCCACTCATATTCATCTTTGGTTGAACGCAAATAATAGCTAGACACTTTACCATATCAACAATGAAGTATATAAATGGGGGACCTGTTAACCTCTGTAAAATTCGTCCACGCACTTGACTTCACAAAACCAGGCGTAATTGTGTGAAACCATAATAATTGTCATTGTTGTCACACTTAACCATTGTTCACTTGACAATCATCGCAATAATCAGTTTCAAAGGATATACACAACCCATTATCAAAATGAAAAAAAAAATCGACAAGTGCATTCGCACCATTAATTGCCTGTTAAAAGGGGGTGAATATTACTCTGACGCAACGTCAATTTCGCATAATATGCATCTAAGTACCCAAATAGTCGAAAACCAGAGATGAGTTAATCTAATTTTACGGCGAAATGTGTGATATCGGAAGTAGTTTCTGGTGTTGCTTGCACACGATAGTAATGGAGCTACTATCATAAATTGAGTCGTTAATTTGAATCAAATGTGGGAAAGCAAAAATAATTACGTAATTGCAGACGCGATAGAGGGTGAAAATAAAAGTACGGTTTAGTAGTCAATATTTTATTTTTGCCAAACACAATGAAAAATATTTACTTTTGTTGTTAATTATAAAGTATAAATCAAGTATAAAGTATAAATCTCGTATTATTTCTGTACACTTAAATAAAAGGATTCATGGAACGAAAAGATTACCAGATCAATAGGTGTAAATGTTAATTATTTTTTTTGCATTAAGCATTTAATCTTGATTCAAAAATTATAAATTATAAAGCATCATAATCTACCAAACTTAAGCTGATATAGAAATATATATATATATATATATATATATATATATATATATATATATATATATATATATATATATATATATATATATATATATATATATGTATATATATGTATATTTATATATGTATATACAAACATTTAACAAAAAAAGCTTAAAAAAAACATTTATGAGCACTTACTTGAATTTCATTTTTATAGTTCGCTCTCCTCTCCGCGTTAATTTTTCGTGTCGAAGGGACCAGCTCTGCACGAAATCCACTCGAAGGATCCTGATCACCTTCCAAAACCCTTGTTAAGTATGAAATGTATGACGTTGCTAATCTGAGAGTTTTTATCTGTAAACAAAAGTCTTAATTAATTTGTTTACCGTATTTATTAGGTGCGTTATTATATTATTCAACAATGTACCAAAGTTGCGTAGATACAAAATAGATATAATAGTCATTTCAGCGGAATGTTTATACTGTATCTATACTACGAAACATTATAAGAAATCATTTATTGAAATGTGTACCGTAGTTTCTCTAATATATATTACTCTAATGTATTAAATGTACATATGTGGTGAAACAGAATAAGTTGCGAATAGTAATTATAAATGGTCTTATAAATAAAGAGTAACTATAAATGGTCTTTCATGAATGCAATAATATATCTAATGTAACTGAGGACCATGGAATCCAATGCTGTTTAGCTTATAGATGATACTAATATTTTAAGATATTACCTAATACCAATATATTAGTTAAGCGGTATTATGATATTTATACTAATATCAATTTACCACTAATATCAGGTAATACTGGTTGCGTGATATGGAATCTCATGCACGAATTTTACTTGCATTTGCATAGACGAAAGAGTTTGGTTGACTTTTTCGATAAATTCATTTAACTTTGTTACCAAAAAGATATGTCTGAGGGATTTTCTGTAACCTCTGAATTTTAGTTTTTTTCAAAGAGCAAATTGTTGCATATTTCCCAGATCAAAACTAAAAATGTTTTCTGAAGAAAGTAAGGGCTCGAAAATCGCTCATAGAATTAGCATCGCTCATAGAATTAGCATATGTATCTACTAAAATCAATTCTGTAGGTCACTTAGACTCGAAAGTGGCTTAGTGGGTTGTGTATATTACGTTTTGACTTCATTCTCACGACCTATTTATCGCTAATGCTGGCAGCCAACCGACGTTCCTCATCTCAAATCATAGGGGGGTTCTTGACATTGCCCTAGTCAGTGGACAACACTTGTATTTCCATCGTGACTGGAGGGTTCTACAGGAGTGTTCTTTCTCTCGTCATAGGTACATATCTTTCAACTGTTTCATTAACAGAAAGAGGACGGACTGGCAGTTATTCGTATGCCTGGTCCGACCCTGACTGGAAATCGCTCCGAATTGGATCACGCTGTTGACACTCTTACTAGTACTCTCAACTTTGCATCTAGGACAGCGTGTAACCCAACCACAAACTGAGGGAATCCCAAGCCCCCATGTTGGAATATGGAAATCATCATCCTGCGGGTAGAGTGCAGGAGTTCAACAGCTCTTAAAGGTCTAATGAATAGTCACTGTATCAAACAAAGTCGAACACTTTTAAGTACGCTATATGCACGTCAAAGAGCACGCAATCACAGTATGCTTATACCAAAGGAAGGTGTATTGAATCTGATCTTCATGTCCTCATTGAGCGAATTCAGAAAACTCTTTCTTTTAATACTTAAAATAAAGCCGTCTCTTCGTCTAGCAAGCCATTGTAGCATCTTTCAGGCGGAGGTTGTGACTATTTTTCAGGCAAACGACTGGCTTCTGTGACATCGAATATTCGGAGTCAATATTGGTATTTTCACAACTAGCCAAGAAGCTATTAAGTTCTTTGCTCGTCTTTGTAGAGTCTTCATGGTTATCATCTCTTAGGGAGATGTCAAGACATTCGGCAGTGCAACTGATTTGGGTACCTTCAAGGCAACTGTGAGGCCGATAAACTGGTGAGGACTGGCACCTTACTACCGGAAGTCCCATGCCTCTTCTCCATAGAAATACCAATGCTATCGGTTAAATTAGCCATCAGGCAAACACACCTCGACGATGCTATGAAGTCCTGGGTCGATGAATCATCATACTGTGAGCTTACTAGATCATCTTGGGTCTCCATGAACGCGCGTCGCATCAGGCAGCAATTAGGCTTAGCACGTAGCACTCTGCGTTGTGCTGTGGGAGTTCTTACAGGTCACTTCCTCATAAGACGGTACGCGGAACGGTTGTGCACAGGGTTCAATGATTTTTGACGGAGCTGTGACTCGGAAGGCGAAGAGGCATCCATCCTGCATCATATGTGCCAATGTTCGGCTTTGGCGAGGGGAAGTGTCGTGACACTTCCTCTCTTATCTGACTGGAAAGAAAGGTTTTGTCAAAGGAAGCAGATAATTTCCTGATTTTAGTCAATAGGGAAGGCCTCTTTTGTGCCTATGTCCGTCTGTCAGCAGTCCACAGTCGATCGACAGCCAGTTCAACCTGCCTACCCAGGTAGTGTTTTCGTAAGCAATACTTAACAAAAATTACGTTTTTAGGGATATTGGGGAAAAAATTGTTGAGTTTAGTCGATTGTCTAAGTTCATGTTCTACTTTTAGATGTTCTATAGGATTTCGGTCAGGTGTCTGCGGAGATACATATAATTCTCGTCATTCTCCTATAAAATATGACATCACTTTAAGTATTTCTAGATGAGCATGCTTATTCGTTGCATTCGTCCAAAACATGACAGCACCTTCACCATGTTTTACTGTAGAAAGTAAATTCTCCATATTCCAATCTGCACCTGATTTTCTTTACCGAATACCACATCCATTTATACCGAAAATGCAATGTTTCGTCTCGTAGATAAACAGAACTTATATCCAAAAACTTTTTGGCTTATCAGTATGCTCCTTAGCAAAAACGATACGCTCTTTGCGGTTAAATTTAAAAACATACGACTTTTTTCTTTCGGAACGACCATGATATCTGGCTTCTTGGAAAACTTTTCTGTTTTATTCAAGTTAGCTGTGGGTGTTTGGGGCATTTATTCTCGTATTCGATGTTTCTTCTGCTAAAAACATTGTTTTCTGTTCTGTCAATAACGTCGGATCGATATTTGGATGCCGAATTTCCGGTAGACTAATAGTTTTCCAGTAATATTTGAACAGATGGGGCTAATCAACAATATCACCAACTTTTCCAAAACATTTGCTTTCTTTTCGTGCCTTTACTATTAATTTTCGCATATTTAAGGATATTCCTTTTCTTCTGCTTGGTGTTATTTCGCTTTTTAAATTTTTTATTTCACTTTTAAAACTTCTTCTGCAACCTAAATTTATTGAAAGGTGCACACCTGACGAAAATACTAAGGAAATTGATCTAAAATCGTATTTAACCATAATTAAATTTTCCGGGGAAATTGAGCCAGACTTTTTTTTAACTTGAATCTATGAGTAGGAGGAGAGGAGCTATTTTTCCAACAAATTATTAATATCTTTTAAATAAGTTTGTAGGGAAAATAGGAATTCATGGCACTGCTGTATTTAATGAGCGGCTATAGGTTGAGCTAGGTTGAGATATTTCAGGAAAATGTGTTTCATGAGCAATTCGGCTGTTCTAAATTGCCCGAAGTGGCTCTGATTTGTGTTTCATGAGCCTGCTCTAAGTTGAACTAGAGCAATTTAGAGCACGATTTCTGCTCTATCTTTTTGGTAGAGCAAGTTCGAGCAAGCAACTAGCTGTTTGTCAACTGTCAAATGGTCACTGAAGTAGAGTTTTTTATTAATGAATTGACAAATTGAATTACTTACAAGCAACCAATTTTGGAGGAGGTGTACATAAAAAAAAAGGTGCCAACTCAAACAGATTTTCATGAAAGTGAATTTCTATCAGAAAACGGCTTAATTTCTGTAATTCGAACTGATCTGTGAATGGATAAGTATCGAAATAGAATGCAATAAAACCAAAGCTAGTTCATCGTAAACGTTGAAATACCGAGCTATCTTGGTCATAAAGTAATGTCGCTGTCAATCAATATTTCAATATCAATGTGCATACTATGTTTGTTTAAAACTACAGAACTTAAGAATAAGAGCTCTTTATTAATAATTTTTATTCAGTTTCTATCGAATGAAACCAAAAGCATCTTCAATCTGAAATTTTGTTTACTGAATTACCTTTGATAATTTTGTATCACTGGGAACATTTGGAATTTTATTTCGTAAACTCGAAAATGCCGTGTTTATACTCTGCGTGCGTCGCCTTTCTTTTTTATTCGCAGTATTTCGCCGTTTCACAACTCTAACTACTGTAGGATGAGATGACATCGGATTAGTTGTTGTGGTCTCATAAACATGCTCATAATTTTGGTCTTTATTTTCCAGCAAATTCACATAATAGATAAATAGAAAGAACAGAGAACATTATTTTAATAGAATATTTTTATAGAATTGTGTATCATAGGCCATCATAGTTTTAGCAATGCATGACTGTACGATTGAATTTAAGATAAGTTCATTTGTAATTACCATCCTTATCACTCGGTGGTGGATAGTAGACGGGTGCATATTGATGAAACGCTGGTGTTGATGATACGTAGGAAATGTTAGGCGGTGAGCATTCTCGTCCCGTTGATTCCGGACTGCATAACGAGCTCCAATCGTCATTTGAGACATTGTTTCCTACTGAAAATAGTAACAAGGATCTGTTCAAATCGCAATCTAATTATATTGCTTTGAGTTATTTAAGATGTAAGATGCTCATCTGCTATAGATATACATACATATATGTAAGCAAGCCTACATAGCAAAGAATTTCATTTCTTCCTAATATCTTCCTTAAATTATCTTCATAAGCCTAAAAAAAATGCCACATTCAAACATCAAGGAAACACTTTGCAACCTATCACTTTATAATATTTTTTTGCCGGAACGTAATTAACCTGGCAAGCAATAAATGCAACCAACGTTCTGTAATCGAATAACAAACTTCAAACAAACCAGCTATAAAGATGTCAAGACTGAAACGTTTGATCTTCTTTCACACTTTTCATAAATTCTAAATATTTAGTTAGTACAGCATTTATGAATGTTATTTACACGTTTTGAAATGATGTGTGTTATTAATGTAGTCAAGTAGTACTTGCAGATAATGACGATGATTTTTGGAAAAGTAAGAGTTTTTTGGTAATCTAGCAGGATTCAGTTAACCATATATGTGGTGCTGATTGAATTATTGAATTGTTAATATGATATATGTATGAAGGTGAAGTACTACGCTCATCCTCGTAGCCTAACAAAATTTATCGCACCTGAATAAGTATCTGAGTTCTTGCTATAAAATCAGCATATCAAATTTTAACATTCAAAAAATATATTGGGTACAGAACGCCATTGAAATCGACAGTCAGTTAACTTTGTTTTTCATCGCGTTTTATTCCATGCAAACTCTTATTCATGTCAACAAAATTTAGTAAACGCACGCCCACAAAACGCCACAACAAAAATAAAACATAATCAACCGGATCAGACACTTGAATTTGGTAGTTTTTTTTACCATATTGTATATTAACCTTTTAAAAATTCAATATTCGATGTCTAGTTAATTGCTTATGCGACTTCCGTACCGAACGCCCATAAATATGATACTTGCCCACTTGAAATCGAAAGATTGTTTATAAATCTGGTTCAGATAAGTGTGGTAAGAAAAAAAGATACAAAACTATTTGGAAGCATTTCTGATGGGCTTAAGTTGAACTGATTTCACTTAACAGCATTGAAATTCATTCTGAGTAATATTATTTCAAAATGTTTCTTTTAATTTTTTCTGAATACCATACTAATTGGTTTTTCAAAAGTGCATCAGATATACGTAAATTATGATTGAGTCATAATTTTCGCAACATAAATCTCAAAATTTTTTGTTCATCTTCCGGGATATTTATATGGCGACTTCTGGAGCTCTATTAAGGTATGGTATCCGACTCTATTGAGTTGCATAGCGCATTGCAGTCGCTGAAATAAATTAACACACTTGTGCATCTGGATTTGTATAAAGTCATCAATATATGACTTAAATGTATTTTCTTCTTGCTTATTCCGCACCAGGCAATTTATTTTCTTTATGCTAGGTCTTGCAAATTTTTATATTATGAAAGACGTGGGCACATCTAATTTATGCATATTCTCATTTTCAATCGACGGATGATTTTTGTCAATAGCTCGATTGCAAAATTTATTCTTTTTTCTCAAATTCCCGCCGAATTTCATTTTCTATTGACATAAAAATAAAATATTTGGACTTTTTGACATTGTCTTCTTCTGAAATACGTTTTTTTCTGTTTTTCGTGTAAAGAATGTATGTTAAGTAAACGCTGCTTTCATACTAATTTGAACAGCTTAGCTTATTCTAAATTCCTAGAAATATTGCAGGGCCAAACAGTCTTTGAAATGCCATTTTTTTCTGATTTCACGGTAGTTCTCATTTCTGATGTAATTGCAATTTCGTGTCTTTTTAAACAAATATTCTTCATATCAAAAACACAACTAATGTTCCATAACAATTACTTCCATATTATTAATTCAGCCCCATTGAAAAGTCCGCTATTCGGATATGGACCGAAAACTTCAATCAATTAATCCATCATCATAAACAGTGAAATCTGGGAAACTCACAGTGTGGTACGGAGCTTCTTGATTGCCCTCTAGTTTCACATTTGGAATCCCGAATTCAAATCAAAATCCGTTTGAATACTGTTGAATGAAGTTGCCGACAATTTTGAAATATTCGTTATTTTCGCGTGTAAACGCTAATTGACGTGTGGGTTACTAATCTTTTACTTCTACATTAGTAATTAAGCTTCATCGAAAATACTAGAAAGAATCCAAAACATTCATAGCTACGAAAATTCTGACTTCATCTATATTCACCTATGTTGAAGTTAGTCTTCCTATACTCGACCTGAAGTGCAAGGATCTCAATCCTCCCAAGAATTCCTACTATGGAACCAAACGCAACTGTCCCTTGATGAGCTCCGGTGTCACCAAGTGATAGTGGATCAATAAACTACCGGTACCGCGATATCGGTAGTTTATTGACCAAGTAAGAGTCGATCTCAGTAAGAGTCGACAGCCAAAAGAATATGAAAGCATAATAATGAGTGCAATGATTAAGTTAACTTCTAAACACCTAGAGACCAAGAACCTCGTTATCATGCGAGGACAAGGCCCAAGCAATGCCTTCGTCTGCATGAATGTAACATTGCTTCTACAACATGGATCTGGACAAGATGTTTGGGCAAAATATACATTTACTCTGTGAATTTTGGTTTCACTGATAGAACTCTAGGAAATTTCACGAAAACATTTCTCCGGAATGATAAAACGACACACGACATAAAACGATGGCCTTTCACGGGAATTTTCATGCTAATCATTTTCTACCCTAGATAATAATAGCTGAAAAGATGAAGTTTTTATCTTAAACTTTATTTTAGATCATAAAACCAGACGTAGGACTAACTTTCTGAAAAAGTACGACAATCACCTTTACACCAAATTAGATTCATAAAATCGAAGCAACAGTATGCAAACAGAGAGTACTGAAATGTCATGTTTACATATGAATCTATAATATCTATAATCTATAATCTATAATACTAAAGGAATATGCAGTAAGCCATCAATCCACAAACTACTAAAAAAAACTTTCCTACGATCAAGAGAAGTTTCCAACCTGCTTCACTTATAGTTTTATGGGAAGATTCAAGTAATAGGGCTTATGATGCTGCATTTCACAGGAAGCTACACGGGGCAAAAAGGTGGCAGAAAATTTTCAAATAGATATTTTAAAGAAGGTAGTAAACTGTCTAAGCTGTACATTGACATAACAAGCATGGTTGAACACGAGAGTGTGGATGGTATAATAATCGGATGGGTGCTCGCCTTACCTCGAGATCATTTGAAATTTTGTCGGTCTTAGGTCACGAGTCAAAGGATCACACCGGACAAGGTGCAAGAGTACGAATGAAATACATTCTGGGCCAAAAATTGTCAATCGCCTTGGTTATTACTTTAAATTAGGTAATATTGCACACTGCACAATCGCAAGTATGCTAATTCAATTTTCAAGACACGGTGTCTTTCAAGTACTGATTGTCGAACGTTCAATTATAGTGAAAAGTCGCTTTACTGAGGAAAGCACATGTAGCAATCTCGAATTGATGTTAGGACTACTTGGGAGTTTTCTGGACCGCAACCTTTTTCTGCTAGTGACTATTCGATAATGAGGCACTTTTGGTGACCTTTGACCCCGTATAAAATGTAACGCAGCATTCGGATCGATGAGGACTTTTGACATTTTGTTCAGCATGCCAATATCAAGGTTCACACCAATATCCAGCTTTGCCCTAGTTTTTCCGAAGTTTCGCCTTTTTTATGTCAAATTTCGCTGGACTATTGAGTAAGAAATGAAATTCATTGACACACCCCGCACACAAAATCCCTACAAGCTAGTTTATTTTCAATAGATAATTTTTCGCTCTGTTATATATTAGTGATTATTTTAATTACTACACAATAGCTAAACAATTTAGCTTATGAGCAGTAACAGTTCTGAAATATCTTTTAAGGATTTTAAGTCCGACATAAGATACAGTGTGATCAAATTAATTTTCTTGTGAGGAAAAAACATTCGTCTTCTATTAAACATCCACATTTTAATTGACGATATAAAATTAGTAATCTAATTTGAAATCACTAATCAATAAAAGTAAATTCCGAAAATTTCGTTATGATCGATTTTGATTACTCTTTTATACTGAAACTCGTATGCATATGTAGCACCCCCACCTACTTACGAATGTATGCTAGTACAAAAGGTGTACGACATAATCGTAAAAGTTTGTAATTTTTAAGGCACATAACAAAAGTATACAAGACGTTAAAATTTGAAACTATGAACGATTTTGTTTATAAACAAATCCAACGATTAGACTCATGTTATTATGTGGTACAAGAGAGTTCATTAGATCGTCGTTGTTCAAATACTTGTTACACTTGGTTGGATCCATGCCGCTCCTGGAAACAGAGTGAAATATATCGTAAAGTGTGCCATAAACACCGAAAACAAACAAACAAACTCGTGTTGTCAGCATTTTACTTGCTTGCTTCTAGTATGGTTCTATTTCCGTTTTATCTCTTAGCTACATGCATCTACAAATTCGTTTTCGTACGTGGACACCGAACTAATCGTGAACGTGTCGAGAAAAGAAGAAAGGAAGATATTGATTGGATTAAGTTTGATTCGAGTCGAAGGTAAATAGCTCAGTACTCGCTTGTGTATGTATGTATGTTTGGATGTATTTTCGTTGTGAATTTCGGGAGTATCGTTGCAAAATAAGACATTAGCAAGGGACACGATTATATCTATTCTTACAAAGTGATTTTTTTCTTCTGCCGAGTGATTTCAGATCTGACGTCAAAAAATAAATTGATTGTCGGGTATAAATTTATTTTAATTTGTAATCGAGCTGAAAGGGGGAAAATAATCGATTCGGATTTTGTGTGTACGATCTTTAGTTTACTTCCTAATTGTGGAAAACAAACACGCGTTTCGTTATTTATTGTATCTTACGTTTTTTAACTGAAAAATATCAAATAATTTGCAACGTTTCACCATTTGAAAGTGCGAAATTTTATTTTTGTAATGAAATCAAAATGAAATTCTTGATTTCACTCAAGGTTTAAACTGAACTACGCGGGCATTTTTATGCAAATGCGATTGAAGATTTTAGAAGACTTTTAGGGCTTACAATAGTGTGAGGGATTTTTTGGATTTGTTATGGAATTCATTAAAATTCAAAGCACCCTCCATAACGTAAATGGTATGTTTGAACAATAATTTAGGGGAAAATTTTGGTATTTTGTCATTCGTCCAAAACTTGATAATAGTACGTTCGCGCTGCACTCTCAAATCAGGTAGATTTAGTACTGACAACCAAATTAGGTGAGTTGTTCGCACTGGCCGAAGTGAATTAGATTTTGAGCGGCAGGTGTAATTTAAATACATATGGACAGTTTATCTTGCTTGTAATTCATGAATATTTTCTTTTCATGAATATTTTCTCTTCTATTTGTGCATTTTACATTCTCCTTTTCTGTTCAATTTCCTTTATTTTAGAGCCAAATTCGAATGACAGTTCATTCAAACCTACCTTCCCTCCCATGGTGGAATTTAGCAAGCTCTGAGAAAAATTCGGCCTGGAGAAAATTGACAATAGTACCTGATATAATCAAATCAGCTTTCAACTGTCAAAAGCCAATCTTTTACTTTTGAAGCTAAATATATTTTTCATTTTCTTGGCAGATATCAATATTTCGAGGGTGATCTGCCCTCTTCTTCAGTGTCTATGGGTCTAATGTAATGTAACTTAGGCAGGCCCGACGAGAGGGGGGGGGAGGACGGGGGGAAACCCCCCGGGCCCGTGCTCCCCAAAGGGGCCCACTAATCATAGACAGAAAAAAAATTTTTCGTAAAAAATTAGTTTTCAACTAGCAGATTCAAAAGAATCGATTTTTTAAAGTTAAGAGTTCGTAATACATTGTAAGCTCAAAATAAAAAGTAGCAAACAATTCAAGTATTAGTTTCTAAATTTAGCGCTGTTTCAAAACTTGTATGTGTTCCACCATCGAATCAAGGCGCCACTAACGCTTGCTCAGCGCCAGTGGCCGAGCCGACAGTTTTTCCCGGTTTCAAGTAACGAGGGCTGCAAAATTCCCACATAACTAGGCCGCGATCGCCATCTATGTTTTGACATTCTCACTGATTTTCACAGCTGACACATTGTGCCGTCAAATCTTTGATACTTTTTTACCTTTTCAAGTACCAACGCAGATTGAACATTGAACAAGGAACAATATATGTTGGTAAGATACATAATTACTATTTAGATAATCATATTCGTTCGTTTGAAATACTAATGAACATGTTGACGTACATAATGCTAGCCTATCACATACTTCCGTTATGTGGAATTGAGTATTGCGTCAACAAAAAACAAAAAACAAAAATAAGAATACACTTTGAATTAACCGATTTAGAAATTATTCGTTGCTCCAGTTTTTCCTTATTGGAAAGCAGATTTTAATTTGTAATTCATATTTAACTTTCAGATTTAATTTATTATGTCCAAACACAAGTCTGGAGCCAGAAAGCGCAAAGAACGCTTGGAGCGCGAAAAAAAAGAAGAGGAAGGTGCCAAACGGCGAAAAAATCTTTTCGGATTCGATTTCGGACGGAAAAACTTGACTGACAGAAACGTTAATGAAACTTCAGAAAGTACGGTCAAACAAATGATTGCTCTTTAATGCATTTCGATATTTTCGATCATAACTTACACGATCTCTTCATATTTATCTCATAATTATCAAGTGGTTCATTTCATAAAATTTTGTAAATTATACTTTAAGATATAATCAAAAACATAGACAGATTTTTTCTTTTTAAAATGTTGGCATTTGAAAAAGTCTGGTGAAATGGAAATTTTTAAATAAAGAAAAGATAAATATTTGTTGTATATTTATAAAATTTGTGCTGTCAAAAATGTAATGATATTCTATAGACAATTAGATCATTTGTTTTATATTATGGATTTCAGATTCAAGACCTGGCTCCAACCATGAAAACAACATTCTGCCTGAGCCTCCAGTAAGAAACGAATTGGTGGAAACCCTAAACGATGGTGTAATTGTTCAACGATTCGAAGATGAAACTTTAGAAGGTACGGTCAAACAAATGATTGCTTTAAATGCATTTCGAGCATAACTTATACAATCAATGGGTTCTTTTGATATTCATCTCACAATCATTAAGTGTTCATGTTTAAAAATTTTTTAATATAATATTTACGATATAATTATTAAAAACAAAGTTTTTTTTGCTATGGAAACGTTTGCATTTTAAAACGTCTGGTAAAAATAAATTTTTTGAAATAGTAAAAACATAAATATTTGTTGTATACCTCCAAAAATTTTCTTGTCTAAAATTAACTGATATTTTAGAGACAATTAGATCATTTGTTCCATATTATGGCTTTCAGATCTTGCACTTGGTTCCAAACAAGAAAACAACGTTCCGCCTGAGCCTCCAGTAAGAAACAAATTGGCAGAAACCTCAAACGATTGTGTACTTCTTCAACAAGTCAAAGATGGAACACCTGAAATGAGTTACAATCATGGTTCACCTTCGAGGAAGATATCAGAAACTGAAGATATACGAAAGTCGAAAGAAAATCAAAAGCACCTGAATGATTTTGATATAGGCACTGTATGCACTGACTTTGTGCACCCCAACGTCGTGAACGACATAATTCGTCGAGGTCACCAAAAATTGCCATCATCTTTTCCTCGTGATCGAAACGATGAGCCATTTTCTTCTTCGCTCTTATCCAAAACTTTGCCAAATAGGGAGATCGTGGAACGTGATTGGTTAGTGTGGAGTAGACATATGGACGCTTTTTATTGCTTGCCTTGCCGTTTGTTTAGTACCAACACCTTCAATCGTCCTAAACTTTGCCGCCCTGAAGGATATTCAAAATGAAGGATTTGAATGCAACTTTCTCATTTTTGTGGCGATTCACAGCGATGGAAGAAACTAAAATTCGAGAGGCAGCCACAAATTTTGTCAAAAAACATGAGTCGGACGTCTCTGAAGATCTGGAGGACGAAATGATCCATCTGAAGCACATCTACGAAGCCAATTTTGAAAAAGAGTTGTCACCGTTTGCATTGCTGAATGCAATCTACATTCGAAATTTGGAAACAGTATTTCCTAATATTTGTGTTGCTCTTCGTGTATATTGCACTATTCCAGTTACTGTTTCCAGCGCCGAGCGTTCCTTCAGCGTTCTTGCCAGAATTAAAAACTTTCATCGATCGTGCTCCACACAAGACCGTGTTTCAGGTCTTGCCACTCTTTGCATAGAGGCCCCTTTAGCGAGACAGCTAGATTTTGACGTTCTTATAAAAAGTTTTGCGGCCCGAAAAGCAAGGAAAGCTCATTTGTAATTAAAAGACACTTGTTTTTTAAATTTAACTAACAGTTAACAGTTATCAGTGACCACGATTGAAATGTTGATTAATGCAACGATCCAATAAAACATTTTTAGCTGAAAATTGAACTTTTCCTTTTTGTACCTTTGTTTTCAACGTTTGGGTAAAATATTGAAGATTCATTCTTATAAATTTATAAGATTGTTTGTTAAAACAAATTGCTTTGAAATAAATAAACTTGCTCCTTCATATAATCAGCAGATAGGTACATAGTTATTGTCTCAAAAACTTTATTTTGTAATGATTAAGGGGAGGGGGGCCTATAATTTTATGTCCCCCGGGCCCGGATTTTCTCTCGACGGGCCTGAACTTAGGTATATTATTTATAGTGCTTACCTTTAAAGTATTAACTAATACTAATTACCAACTAATCATCTATAATTTATTTACTTTAGTACATTTAACTATCTATATTAATTATATTTTTCTCCTCACTATAAAATGTTTGTTCAATTTAACCGGAACAATGGTGATGCAAAGTTTCCTTGGTCTGTGTTCCTCTATTCATCGGGGTTTTCCATATGTTCAGGCTTTCGTACGCATCCACTTTATGTACCTGCTGTACCTCCTTAATCACCTCCACATTGTCCCATGTTGTCCTCCAGGATGTGTTTCGCTACTACTGATCGTACTAACATAGTGCACCTTTTCCTCACTGAGGCTGCCTCCCGATTATGTTCCGTTAGTGTAGCATCAACTAACCGTTTCGTTTGACCAATGTGCATTTTCTCGCATTCTGGGCAAGTAATTTTATATATTCCACATTTTTCCTTTTCATATTTTTTTGTCCTTCGCGTGACATAATTTAGTACCCAATTTTTTAACCCTACTGGCTGAAACTGCTCTTATATCAAAGCGCTCGAGAAGTTCCCGAACTTTTTTGAATATTGTCGAAAAAATAATTGGAACTCTTATGGCTGTTTTTTTGTTTTTCTTGTGTAAAGAGCGTCGTTAGCAGATCACGCTGTATTTTGTCCTTCTTAAAACTTTCCTGATGCATGGGCACTGTTAATAGCCGGTGAATCATCGAGTTAAAAGGCGCCATTTTATGGGGATGCCAATGTTCAGACATGGATGGTGTTGTTCTCTGGATGTGTGTGGGATTCCAGTAGATTTAATATCCTAAGAAAACCTTCTTTTCTTATGACCATCAAATCCTAGAAGAAAATTGGATATCCTTATGTGCATGGTTCAACTTCTCCAAAGTTTCTGCTAAAGCATCTTTTTTTACGATAGCTAAAATGTCGTCTACATATCTCAACCGAAAACGAGGAAACGAACCTTCTTCATGAAGTTATGATAAAATTTATAAGTGGGGATAAAGGATTTTCCATGGCCACACCTTTCATAGCTTCAAAATATTTTCCCCTGAAAGTAAAGTAACTTTCATTCATGCAAACTGAGACAAGTTTCAAATATTCTTTAGCTCTCTCCCTCCCCTCCGGTGAGCTATTCTTCTCTAATAGTCCTCAAAGAGCGCGAGTGCATGTTTTACTGGCACGCTTAGGAACAGAACCTTGACATCAAATTATACAACTAGCGCATCTTCTCCTATTGTTGCCACTCTTCCAAGTCGTTCTATCACCTCGTCTCGATTTTTAACTGTTCTATCGCTAATCTTCCCTAAGGTCCTACACTCGTCTACAATTCACTTTGCGATTCTTCTTGTCGGAGCGTTTGTAGCGGTGACAATTTCCCTTAGTTCACTCCCTTCCTTGTTCATCTTTGAAAGGCACCTAATTCTTGGCAACGCCGGGTTTGAAACCCGTAGCTTGTTGACGTCTTCAATCGTCCCTTTGCACTCTTTCAAGATTCTTTCGGCTCGTTTGATCGAGTCTGGTAAGAGATCTTTCCTTAGCTCATGGTAATCTCCGTTGTTGAGCTTTTCCATACCTAATCGGTCATATTCATCTTTGTTCATTATGACACGGCGTTTTCTTTATCTGCTTTATTATAAAATACCGGATTAGTAGCCAACTCCTTAAGCACTTTTGTGCCTTACCAGTGTTACCCCTCTTACGGTTTTCCTTCCTGTTCAGTTTAGCCACATTGCCTCTAAACTGTGCTTTCTATTCTTCGGGAAGGTTTTTTGCCGCTGCTTCGACGTCTATTACCAAGTCTTCTGTTGGGAATGTTGTTTCCTTGACAGAAAAATTCAAACCTTGGTTAAGCAGCTCCATTTGCTCTTCTGTGAATTGGACCGTGGATTTGTTCACCACATAGTTGGGGATAGTCTTAACGGCATTTTTTTTCATTGTATCCCTAGACACTGAAGAAGAAGGCAGATATCCTTCCAAAAATCGATATCTATCAAGAAAATAAAAAATAGATCTAGCTTCAAAAGGAAAAGACTGATTTTAAACTAAAAATATCTTCGTCTGGTCGTCGACATACCGCAACAAACCAATCGATCATAAACACCTATGGAAGAAAACTGGAACTCGGTCATCAGTTCTCATGGGTCTTCATCATTGCCAATGTCTCGAGCCATTTTAGGTGCAATCTTTCTCTGCCACCATGGGCTAATTTTCTACCCCATACTAACAGCTAAGTGTCTCCACTTTACATGGTCCATAAGACAAATGGGAAATGGCATCCTTACGTCTTTTACAGACGCTTTAACCCTATAACCACCCCAAATAGTTTCCCATTATTCAAAACTTCTTTCATTAACTACATGGGCAAACATTCTTCTCTACAATATAACTTCTCTGCGGTAGAACTCACTAGCACCTCTAACAAATTCTAAGCGAACCGAATGATATTTTTAAAACCGGTATCCAATCGGTTATCCATCAATACCAACCTGCATTAATATCACTTTCTTTCACCATTGTAAAATTTCGTTTTCAGGGAATTTCAACAGCTAAATTCCCCAAGACTGTTAAAAACTAAAAGAGATTTTCCAGGATAATCAACTTATATCATCGCGTACTTCCTCACGTAGCTACGGTGCCGCGGGTGCAATAGCTTTCTTTACGGGTTTTTAAATGGTGCTTATCCTGTCGACTGAAGCTAGCAAAGGTATTGACCAAGTCAAGAATGGCCTCACACAAGGCACTACATTTTCTTCCCGGTTTCAAATACCGAGCCTGATATGTTTGTCGACGCATTAAATAACGCTGTTACGGCTACTGTGCAATAAAGATTTTAAGGATCTTAGCAGCCTCTCAGGTTTATTCGTACAAATTAGGCGACATAAGACAACAGTATAGTTGATTTACGACCACAAACTTTTAGCGGATTATCAAAGCATCCTGTATTTCCAATACCTTTTGCAACTGTCAGATTCATGTAAAAGCCAAAAAAGGCCACACCTCATCAACTTAGACATCTAAGTTATATTAGGTAGATCAATTCTAACACCCAACATGAATCTGGTCGCATCCACGTAGATGCCGTTACAATCTCGCGTCGAATTATTTCTCCTAGTACACTCGACTTTAATGCGATAGTCTTGCCCAAAAAGCTGGACAATAATTTCAGGAGATCCAAAAGAACTAAAAATACGCATCGACTCTTACTCGCTCATCGTCATTAGATTCGACTTTTTTGCCCATCACATCTCCCACCGTATGCAGTCCATTCAAAGTCCTAGCCAGTTATACACACTGTTACACTCTCGATATTAGATGTTACATGTCGTCTCCTAGGGAATCTTTCGACGAACCCCGCAGAAAACAGCAAACTACAACTGCACTGCGTATACGTACATCTCTAAACAAAAGTCCAGCTAACCTTTGCGCCATATTACTCTTTGGCTGGTAGAGCCACAACGGTGCCCTTTTTCTATGTCTCGCAGTAATTCGCAGCAAATCGTGGTAACTTTCGTTATGAGTACACTATCACACATGTTCAACAATTCTCCACAAACATTGCACTTTCTACATCAAAATAACACAAAAACGCTAGCAAAAAATTGCATGAAAGATATACAAATATGTCAATCAGATTTTGATTAAGAAATTTACAGTTCAATATTTTTAACCGTTGTCAAGAACGAAAAGAAAGAAACAAATGAATCAACCTAGGAAGTTTTCCAATGTTGATTCGATTCGTCCTTTTCATGACGCTTATTTTGACCCCGAAACCAAAGTATAGCGACCAAAGACTACAGCAACATACGAATTTCTAGCAGTTAAATGGAGACAATATCATGTTGGCTGTGTGCCCTCCTAACCACGTCAAATTGTCGACTGGCCGTTGCTCGTAGTAATCGAATCGCACGTCATAATGCGATTTCGGTGCATAAAATTGGTTCCAGGGCATGATTCCTGCAAACTCAAGATTGCTCACCCGAAAAACATCGATTTGCTTGTAAAGGACACTTCAAAGAAAAATTACTATGTTGCTCGATTAGCCTCAAAGTTAGCTGTACGGCCGGGGAAAGCTTTAGCTGCCAATAACCACGGCAGGAGATGTAAGCAAAATCAAATATCACTTTATTTTCACTTTTCTGCAGATCGAACCGGTTAATCCTTATCCTCCACGTCAGACTGATAATCGTTGTAAATAAATCGACGTCGACCCACATAGCTGATAAATTCGTAAAAACAGGTTTAGCTATGGCATTTTTGGGATTGTAGCTAGTATGAAAGGCTCCAAAACCACGAAGATAACATTTCTAGAATAACAAAGTATTCTGAAACAATAATTTCCACTAAACGCTAAACCAATACCTTGGCTTCCAAAGCAGGAGAAGAGAATAAAGTAAGAATGACAAACCAACTTACTATCATATTTAGCAATAACCTGGATTCAAGTACCCTTCCAAATTAGTCGCGTTTGTTTCGCAATAAATAAGAGATATTTATGAAACAGATACATGATGCAGTCGATTGATTAACTGATCATGTTTCTCGATTGTAATTAAATGCATATGGATCACGTGAAAATACAAGTTAACGATGTCGCGTCAATTATAAAGTGATCTCGATTCAAACTAACTAGTTTAAATCGAGCTTGACAAGCTGACCAGTCTTTTATCTGAAAACGCAGTGGTACGCGTATAGTGGAGATAAAGAAGGGCTTTATTGAATAATTCGTCTTGAAATTTTTTGGTCCACTTGACCCCATACCACACCTCTCCTGTACTTTCGCAGTAAAAGTAAAGTAAAAGAATTCGACGGCAACCCTCGTACGGGTCTAGGGTTTGAAGCTGGTAGAGAGCTTCATTACAAATTTACAATCATTGTGAATACGAGTGTTCAGTGATTAGTTCCCCGACTCACTTTACTCCTGATTAATACAGGTGCCTATTAAAGAGCTAGGTAAACTCAAAGCTTGGTGCGCGGCTCCTTGTCCAAACCTGGATTCGAACCAGGTACCCCATACATAAGAGGTCAGTGCTCTACCTACACTTAGGCTACTAAAGCTTATTTCACAGCACTTCATGGAAAATTAATGGAATTGTGTTCTGAACTTGGCTGGTTGCCCCCTTTATTTCAAAGTCACGTACACGACTTTGTATAAGCGAATTTGTGTAATTTGGCTATTATCTAGATATTATTTAAATATTTAAAGTCAATGAAGTTACTTTTAAATGGGCTTTTAATTTGAGCATGATTGAGAACTCATGATTTTACGGTGTTACTTTTGATATGGATGCTTGTAGTTCAAATTAAAAGTTTCATGTTGTTTTTCTCCTTTTTCGGTGCTCTTTGCAACAAATTATATACATTTATTATTTACATTTATTTACAAATGTTATGATTTTATAAACATTCAAAAGAATCGAAAAGGTAAACAAGTTTTGTAAAAATCATATACCTTGTCTAGATTGTTTCCCATGAAGTGTCACTGGATGACTTGTAGCAATAGTTTTAACCCAAACTAGTGAGTTAAAATTTTTATAAAAGTTTGTTTTTGAAAATCTTGTTTATTATTGAATTTAGCACATTTGAGATTGATTTAATTTCTAGATTATTTCAAGCTATAACGTTCCTATTACAATAAAAGCAAACCTTTTGGGTGCTAATAGTTTTTATTAGTACTAGGAGACACCAACCAAAGTGCACTGTAGTACGAACTGAACTGTTATATGATCTTAGGATGCGGCTCCGGTATTTATGCACATGAGGTCTGGTGGTTATAAGTGTGTTGAATATTAACTGGATGCAGAACATGACATCTGGTGAATATAGGTCGTGGTGTCGGAAGGCTCACTGTTGTTATATTCAATTTTTTTTTTGTAATATTTATATAATTTTTATTTTGATTTTGTATTTTTTTTTTTAAATTTGTAGACTGCGTGCTTGTGGAACTTCGATCAATTTGTATTTGGTTCTCTAGGAGGTATGTTTGTTAAGCTTCTGAGGGCTGTCAAATCTCTACTTCTGTCGCATGGTCTACTATCTTTATTTCATAGTCGTTGCTTACCAGTCATAATATAATAGTTACTAATGATGTAACTAATTTTACTAACCAATTCAATTATAGTTCTTGTCTATACAACATCTCTCTTCTTCAAACTGTTCGAGCAAACTCACAAAATTAGTTCATCCATACAGTTAAGTTAACAATTACCGTGTTTCATACATTGAAAAATACATTACTACTTGCAAAAATATACTTTTTGATTTTCAGTTTCCCTCCAGATACTTTTTAGCACATTCGTTTGGAATTTATATTATATCGTCCTCTTGCTGTCAATTTTCTTTCATTTTATTAGATCAAATTATAATTTGTTTTGATGTTAATACTACAGCGCATTAATTTATTTGATATCAAGTGAACTTTAACTAAGCGACCATAACGTGTTCGATACGCACTATTTGATACTTTTTCTCCAGATAGCTTTTGAGAGCTAGATGGTGATATTGAGTGAATACTTGCATTAATTTATCTATCAATAATAGTTAAATCAACCACGACTTTTTCTTTCAGTGTACAATTATAATTCATGTACATGAAACACATTCCGCGAACACTTTCTTAATAAATTGATATGAATGATATTAACTATCTTATTTGTCATTAATTGTTTTTATATATATATATATATATATATATATATATATATATATATATATATATATATATATATATATATATATATATATATATATATATATTTATATGTATATATGTAAATATAAATATATATAGATAAATATTTATATTAAATTAAGTACAGAAGTGATAAATATGTTATATATAGATAAATATATGTATATATATATACATATATATATATATATATATATATATATATATATATATATATATATATATATACACGGGAAGCGATTTGAGTTCATTTTCTATGCCTATGATATTTCAAACGTTGAATGGCTCTCCCTTTCTCTCTCCCCTCTTTCTTCCCCTCTCTCTCCTCCTTTGACAAAACCATGCTGTTCATGAGCTGGAGTTGGCTGGATAAAGGAGGATACTCGCTTGTAGACCACTTTCTCAAGGATCCTGCTAAATTAATGAAGGAGAGAAAAGGGATGGTAGTTTGAGATAAATGCACGATCATCAGTTTTATTTATAGGGAAGATATTGGCAATTTTCCAGAGAGAAGGGAAAGAGCCAGAAGATAAACTTATATTGAAGAAGATAGAAAGTGGGACGCACAGAGATTATGAAAGAGATTTAGCCAGGATATTTGAAATACAGTCGGAACGACTACGGGTATTGGCATCGATATCGTTTAACAGAAGTTCAATTTCTAAAGGGTTTGTGCGAAACGAATTTAATTCAGGAGAAGATGGAGAGATAAGATGTTGGGAAGGAAGAGCGCATTGTTGTGAGCAGAAAGAGGAAAAGTAAGAAATAAAAAGTTCACACACTTCAAGCGAAGTGGAAGTTGCTGTATCACCCAAAGGCATACCATTGGGGATGCTAGCAGAGTTTTCAAGGAACGGATGAATGACCAAAAGGATTTCGCCTGGTTGGTTCCGATTGGTGCACATCGCCTGTCTGGCTGCTTCTTTCGCGTTAGAGCGTAGTTCTTTATAAAAAAGGAGGTCAGAAAGATTATCATCGAGAGAATACTAATATTCATATATTAACAGAATATATTAAAGATGTATGGGATAGTAACTTGGATTTTAAGAACTTAGTGATAAAAAATATGACAAATAGAATTAAGGAGCTTCTGAAAGCAAAGCATGGCCTTACTAAATATTAGCATAGAATGTCTCTTTAACTAAATTTACTGAAGTATAAGAATACATTCATTAGTTTCAATTTTAAAAACCAAGTTTTTTCTTCATTTTGTATGCTTCCGAGATAAATGAAGTCGAAATCATGAAAATTTTCAAAGTAATCGTAATTCGTTGATCACCCACTGTATATTTACATATATATGTTTATATATGTACAAGCTTGATTCAAACTTAATTACGAAATCAGTTTATAATTGACGAGACATCATTAGCTTGTATTTTCACGTTATTCATTTTTATATAATTGCAATCGAGAAGCAATCAATTTATCGACTATATACCTATATAGTGGAAGATTTTTCAGTGCAAACTTCATCGGATGCAACAAACGAAGCCAATTTAGAAGAGCACTTGAATCCAGATAGCACTGAATATGATAGCAAGCTGGTTTGTCATTCTTATTTTATTCTCTTCTCTTTTTTCGGAAGCTAAGGTATTGGTTTAGCGTTTATTGAAAATTATTGTTTTAGAATACTTTTTTACTCTAGAAATGTTACGCTCGTGGTTTTGGAGCCTTTCGTACCACCTACAATTCCAAATATGTCATGACTAAACCTGTTTTCGCGAACTTATCGACTTTGTGGTTCGACGTCGATTTACTTGAAACGTATATTAATCCAACGTGGAGGATAAGATTCAGCCGGTTCGATCTGCAGAAAAGCCAAAATAAAGTGATATTTGATTTTGCTTACATAACCTGTCAAGGTTCACGACAGTCAAGATTTTCCCCAGTCGTACAGCTAACTTTGAGGTTAATCGAGGAACATAGTAATTTGTCTATGAAGTGTCCTATACAACCAAATCGATACGTTTTTCGGGTGAACAATCTTAACTTTCTAGAAACCATGCCTTGGAACCTATTTTATGCACCGAAATCGCATTATGACGTCCGATTCGATTACTACGAGCAACGGCCACTCGGCAATTTGACGTGGTTAGCAGGACACATAACCAACATGATAATATCTCCATTTAATTGCTAGGGATTCGTATGTTGCTGTAGTCTTTGGCCTCGTAATCGAAGATATTCTATAATTTTGTTTCGGGGTCAAAGGGCTTTTCGAATCAACCTAGGAAAACTTCCTAGGTTGATTCGTTATTTTCTTTCTTAAAAACGATTAGACACATTAACCTGTAAATTTCTTAATCAAAATCTGATTGACATGTTTGTTTTTCTTTGATGTAGTTTTTAGTTAGTCTTTTTGCGTAATTTTGGTGAGGGAAGTGTAGTGCTTCTGATCAATTGTGGAGCATGTCTGGTATTGTATCCGTAGCACGAGTTCGCGCGAATTATGGCGAGGCAGAGGATACGGGCACCGTTCTAGCTAGGCCAGTCAGAGAGACAGACATATGGCGGAACTGGACATTTGTTTAGAGGTTAAGAAAAGCTAGGGTGTTTTACGTGTACGGAGTGTAGTTGCAGTTTGCTGTTTTCTGCGGGATCCGTCGAAAGGTTCCGTAGAAGACGACATGTAAGTAACACCAACCAGCTAATAGAAAAAATGACTCATTTGTTTCTACTACCGAGAGTGTAATAGTGTGTATGTATGCCTGGCTAGGATTTTCAATGGACTGCATAAGGTGGAAGATGTGGTGGACAAACAAAGTCGAATCTAATGAAGACGAGCGAGCAAGAGTCGAGGTAAGTTTTTAGTTCTTTCGGGTCTCCTGAAATTCTTTGTCCAGCTTTTCGGCCAAGCTATCGCATTAAAGTCGAGTGTACTCGGAGAAATGATTCGATGTGAGAATGTAACGGCATCAACGTGGATGCAACCAGAGCCATGTTGGGTGGTAGAATTAATCTAACTAATGTAACTTAGATGTGTCCTTTTTAGGCTTTTACATAAACGCGAAAGAATAAAAAAGTATCGGAAATACAGGATGTTCTGGTAAGCCGCTAAGAGTTCGCGATCGTATCAACTAAACTATTGTCGTGTATCGTCTAATTTGTACTAAATCCAAGAGGCCGCCAAGGGCCTTGAAATTTTTACTGCAGAGTAGCCTCAACAGTGTTGCTTAATGCATCGACAAATATAATAAGCTCTACTTTTGGGACCGGGAAAGAAATGTAGTGCCATCGGTGAGGTCATTCTTTACTTGGTAAATACCTTTGCAGGCTTTAGTCAATAGTTTAAGCACCATTTTATTTAAACTACAAAGGCAGCTGTCGCATCCGTGGTACCCCAGCTGAATGCTGAAGTAAGCGACAATATTAATTGACCATTTGCAGAAAATTCTTTTGGTTTTTAACCGTCTGGGGGAGTTTGCTGTTGAAATTCCCTCAATCCAATCTGAGGCGGAGCTTAATGTCTTTAATTCAAACTACATATGACCTGACAATTTGACTGAACGTCGAAGAAAATGACATTTCACCAAGTTAATAATAAGACCGTGGTCCCCCAATCGTTCGAATAGTCGTTCGTGGTGAACAAAGTGCTTTTCTTCGGAAATCAAAGTTTCACAATTTCATCGAGGAAGATGAAGCATAATTTGTAAAATAAAATGCGAAGGAGGTGTGCCGCTTAGCAATTTCCGAAAGTCATTCAGGTGACCTCAAAGTGTCCAAAAGGTGTGCAGATACCGATTTTATAATTATCGTTCGGCTCGACTGGGGTTTGTTAGATCGTTCTATTGTAGAGAAGATTGTTTTGCCACGTAGTCATAAGTTTCGTACAATGGTGACCGGATATCTATTCAGTACGTTTATGACACTAAGGCGTCTAAAATTGCTACAGAAACGCCATTCCCCACTAGCCTTACGGACCATGTGAAATGATGATGACGAGCTGTTACTGATAAATCTAGATCTTTTCTTATCCGGAGCCAGTTGGTGTGGCTTTCACTCTATTGGAGGACCAGTGGTCAGTATGTGGTGTGTTACCTTATATTTTCAAGATTTAGAGAACCCTCTGTTAACCGTGATTGCATGTTATTTCTGGAGAAAAGTATGTACCCGTGGGCCAGTGTCAAAACGTTAAGTTTTGGAAGGCTATACGATGTGCCTGTATTTTTGGTAGAAAGTAAGGTGAGAGGATCCACCAAGATAGCATTTGCCAAGTCGACGAATAGCCTTTTATGGCGGAGGAAGTCTGCATTTTAAATGGATCTAGAGACATCGGCAATGATAAAGTCCCATTAGAACTCGCGTTAGAGTCCTAGTTATAACTTAATCACTTTTCGTCCGTAGGTTTGAATGTTGAACTGGTTTTCTGCAGCAAGTCGTAGACCAGACGGAAGTG
Source organism: Nemotelus pantherinus (assembly GCA_963978885.1). Taxonomy (NCBI): domain Eukaryota; kingdom Metazoa; phylum Arthropoda; class Insecta; order Diptera; family Stratiomyidae; genus Nemotelus; species Nemotelus pantherinus. Next base: position 10,795,579 of record OZ022266.1, read on the forward strand.
GTCTTCCGTTTTTGGGTGCTAGAATATATGTATCTGTGTCAACAAGGAAGTGTTCTTGGCACAAACTGTCGTAAATTATTCGACAACGATTAGGTTATAAGTCGCATTTTCCTAGTCTATGAAAATAATGACGACTTAGTTTTTTGGTTCCGAGGAATAACGTGCAATGCACTTAAATGCATTTTAATTGAATTTCTAGCGTGAAGTGTTGTGTTGCCGGTTTCATGATTGACAGTGAGATTCTATGCATTAAACTGCAGTTATTAGCCTCTATTGGAATACCGAAGTCTTGGCTCGGATGATGAAGAAGAAACCGTACTTCATCTCATGTGCCAGTGCCCAGCTTTGGTAAGGAGACTGGTCATATTCAAACCCTCGTTCTTCTCAAGTTTGACTGATCTGTCTTTCATCGATTTAAAAGGGATAATACAGTTTATTAAAGAATATCGATGGTTTCCTGAGAATAATTTTATATGTGTTAACGGAAAGAAGAAGAAACGAACGTAAAAATTGTTGTCCGAAGTTGAATTCCAGAAACATAAAATGCGCAAGAGAGTGACTGTCCATCGGTTACTAGTGCTGAAAAAAATTTAAAAAAAAGCCTAAGATTTTCTTAGAGTTTGCAATAAACAGTGTCCGAATTGTATGGAACTAAAGATGATCAAGTGAAATTTTTGGATATTGTTTAAAAGGTATTGGACGATCGCACAGTAAAAAGATATCGGCTCAGATATTAAGAACGTCCGACATTAATACCATACAGATGATAAATTGTAGAAATTTGGCAGCTGAAAGTACTTAGACATGGAAATAACATCTTAGAAAATATCACTCTCGAAGTACTTTAGTCGTGGAACGGAGATTGTAGCGATTTGAATTGGTTTGCTATGCCTGCGATTTAAATTGGTTTTCACCACTGATACATACTTGTTTATTGGTCTTAAGAGAGGCCATGTGGTGGGAAAATTCCCTTGCACTGAGCGAAAACAATACGCTTCACTTCAATAAAACAATACGCTTCACTTCAATAAAACAATACGCTTCAATTCACTAATATTTTCATTTATTTGTTAATTTTTGCTATTTACTTCTTTTGGTTTTATTTAATTTTTCTATTTTTGTAATTGGGCAGAAGCCTGTTAAAATGGACTCAAATAAATAAAAATAAAAAAAAAAATAAAAAATAAAATAAATAATATGCTTCTTCTGAAAATTTATTTTGTCAAAATTACTTCTAGACATTTGAATTCATCTGAAAGCTAAAGTTCAGTTCAAAAAAAGTTATGTTTTACCGGGATTAACTGAAAGACCGTATTCAACTACCAACTATCAATTAAATCCGATGCCCGTTGTGTATTTCTACAAACCACATTCCGGTCTTTACTGGCTACTAGAGTGGTCACGACATAAGTATGTTGCTCGTCATTTAAGGGGTTAGGCTTTTATACACTCTAGTGCGTATGTGTCTCAATAATTCTCTACAAGCATTTCAGCTTAAACGATGTTCGGGTAATCGACCTGAAGTTCCTTCGAGGTTTTGATATGAAGATTACCTTAACCTGTCGCCAAGGTGATGAAACATGCCCTAGGGCTAGGTATGCCCTAAACATTTCTTTTAGGTCTACCATCAGGTGGTCAATTCCTTACCTTAGAATAGCCGGGCGGATAACATCCAGATCTAGTGATTTGAAATTCTCAAAGGACATGATTGTGTCCCTGACCTCTGACTTGTGACCATAGATTTAGTTGTGTATAGGGATTCCAATCCCGAACCATATTTTCAATCCCGGGATTACGGGATTAAAAAATCTCAATCCCGGGATCCCGGGATTTGAAATTCATAATACAACACAACAAAATAAGTCAAGTTTCTAGTAAACAGATTATATTATTTGCCATCATTTCAAAACTACAACAATAAGTAAGCTCAAAACTGTATAAAAAATTGCATTATTACTTTTTTATATTATTGATGCAAATAAAAACAATAGTTTTAATTATCCAAAACGTTGACAGTATGAAGACAGATATTAAAAATTACATCTATTACAAATTACAACAAAAAATCACGACCAAAAACCACAACAACAAAACACAACTCTTAGAATTGAGATACATAATAAAGTACATAATAAACATATAAAAAATTCGACCAAAGTTCATTGTGTTTTTCGGAAGTAACATTGAAGCAATAGCAAAGCATCTAAAGTATCGTCTCCAAGCCTGCTTCTAAATTTATTCCCGATGTTGGACACCGCGGAAACGGTCGAGAAATATTGGTACGCCTGCTCCAAACTATGCAAGCTATGCAAACTATGCACTTTCGAAAAGATTCATTTCTTTTGCAATGGTTTTAATTAGATTAGTTTCTTGCGGCATTTCATGATTGATTATTTTCATACTTTTGCAGCTCTTCTTGTAGCGTTAATTGACGACTACCTTGTTCTGATTCAATATGGGAATCTACTGGGTTCTCTTCATTTCTTTGGCTATCAAGCATAGGGTTCAGCATCTAGATCATTGAAGTATGTTTTTTTAATATTTGCGTTGCTTAGTTTCAAAAATAGAGATTTTATTTCACTTGGTAAATTTTTGCTGGTACACTGTGGATTCTGGAGATAGCTTAGCATACCAGATAGCTCGGTACACTGACGCTCTTTTATTCGGTCCAATATTGCAATTTTCATAGCATTCAGAAGAATAGACCGTTTTTCTCCTAACAGCCTAAATACAAATCTTGATGAAGTATTAGCAGCGCATAAATTTGCAAGTCTGCGACTAAAGGCCGTCACAGCCAATTTGACAGGGAGTAAAACTTCAATAATTTTCTGAATCGAATCAAACTCTGTTGCTTCTAATTGCTCTGAATATTGCAGGCCTATTAATGTATACTATTTTTCAAAATGGGAAACTATTCAAGCATTGTCAAGAGACTATTTCATCTTGTTTTACAGTCCATTTAAAGGAGACAGTTAAATGCCTTGCTCGGATCCGACATAGTTTTAAAGATCGTTATTATTTTTCGTTGGAGTTTTTTTAAAATATAAAACTACCTAACGAACTTTCTTCATGCATGCGCTGATGTCCTTCGTCTGATCTAGCGTGTCTTGCAGGCGACCGGTTTCAACGTAGTTAGCTGATTCAGGACCATCCAAATCTTCGTGGTCGTCGTTCAGACTATCGGAAAATCACTTTAATCTGGAATGGACCTCATATTATAGCGAACATCGCAAACTGCCAAGTGGATGCTATGCGCCAAACAAATATGTTGCTCTGTACCAACTAGTCTGCCTTCTTTTCGCATTTCGTTTGACCCATCAGTTACGATGGTAACAATGTTTTTTCCTAGAGAAACATTAAACTCATATCTAGGTAGTTTCCAGCTGTCATTGATATTCTTACTCCCACCAAGCTCCAGTAAGAATTTACTAAGTAGATGTTTATATTTATATAGCGCCTATTTGCAGTCAAGGTCCATTCATCAAACATCAAACTGAACCGTTCACCTGAGATACTAGCCTGTTATATCTTATTTTTTATTTTCTTTATCCTGCTTGCATAGCCAACAACCTTTTTTTGATTGTTGTTAAGGATTTTGGTAAATCTGTGTATGCATTCGCTAGTATTAATTTCCTCAAATCATTCGATGTAACGAATGCACTAAATGCGAAACAGTCCATACTTATTCATTAACAAACCCCTTTGTATTCTCTTGTTAACTGTTACATCGGTTTATTTTGCTCTATTCTTTACGCATTTTGATGTGAGCTAATTGTTTTCTCATAAATATGGATTCTATTTGCACTTTTCGAGTTTTGCTGTAACTTGATTGCCGATAATGCTTGACTCCCGGCCCCGAAATCCCATCCAATTTCTGATCCCGAAAATCCCGGGATTAGAACTCATCAATCCCGGGATTTTCGGGACCAGAAATTGACCGGGATCCCGGGATCCCGGGATCCGGGATCCCGGGATTGGATTCGCTAGTTGTGTATCAACATTTCCCACTGCCACGTCAGAGTCTCAGATGCCTTCTGCGTTTCAATTACTAGAACATGCGAGAAGTGATTTTTAAGAAAGTATGTAGCAACTCATCAGATTTCATAAAATTACCATAAATGCGTTTTAGAGAGTCCAGAATAGCTGATTGATCATTTTTCAGGACTTTGTACAGCCTTGAGGTTTCTCTTGCTGTTGATAATTTATGCATGATATTAATGTCTCGTCATGGCTGTACCAGCTCCGTGGATTCAACAAATGACTTAGCATGTCTACCTAAAGCGCTCGATAGGTTATCCCAAGTCCTATCACTTATATGTAATCTAATTTTTAGGGTCTCACTAACATAAAAGCTATTAATCATGGCAACATTAGTTTCTATAGGTACAGTGAAAAGTGTTGACTGCATTTGAATGCGCGTTGCAGGTTACAGTTCAATTGCATTATAACTTTCAGAGAAATCGGAAATAATCAAAATGAGTGTTGCGTACGCAAAGAGATTTGACGCTGTGCTTTTGTGTTTGCACCCTAAAGGGCCAAGAATGTCAACAACTGCTGCAGCACGATACATAAGAAAGTCGAATCAGCTCGCGCGCAATTGGATTGACAGGTATAATGTGACAAAAAAACGGTGGTCGATTTAACTGGGAGAGGCTTAAGGTGATCCACTGTCGAAGCCGAGAATAGAGCCATCGTTGCAACATTCGAACGAAAAATAGATCGAACTACGACTAAGTGCCTCTTTTGAACGAAAGACACATTGAAAATCGAGTACAATGGAGCACAGAGAATAGCGAACGCGATTTTTCAAATGTCATCTTTATGGACGAATCTTCTTTTTGGACATGCAGTACTTACAATCGAGCATGGTTGATTCGAGGAATACCACATATCCAGCGCAGGATCCTTAATCCTGTCAAGGTCTGCATTTGGAGGTACTTCAGCAAAGAAGGGTTTGGTACCCTTTTTCTGTTTACTAGAATCCTGAGCTCAGCTAAGGATGATAGAAACAAAGTGTTTGCTGTAGTCTGCCCGTAAATGGTTTGGCCGCGATCCGAGCGTATGGTTTCTTCAAGAGGATAACGATCTAACACATCGCAGTTACCTATGCACCGAATGAAAACAGGAAACTGGTATCACGGCAATGAGCTGACCTTCATAATCACAAGACATGAACCCTACCTAACTGTAAGTACCTATAAGAGAATTCAATCCGATTGGGCTTAACATAAAGTTTTCTGCTATGGAAGCTATGGTTTCAACTCCGAACTTTCTTGTTTCTTATTTTCGTTAAAGCATCTTACACTATTTTACAATTGCAATTAACCATTTTCTATTACATTTAAATTCTTTTTCGTTGTATTCCTTTGCACAAAGTCGTCGACTTTTAAGCCTGTGCTTATTAATTTCGAGAGATTTTTTTTTATTCTGATGCCGTAAATAGCTGCCCCACTTTTCAGCCAACTGCTTACTTCGGGTTTCAATAATTTTAAGCACCATCGAATGCATGCTAATTATCCCAAACGTAAGATGTCAATCATCAGCTCTCAATTCTGTATTGACATAACACACCGGTATCCTTTAAATGATAATGGAATCCTTACCTTCTGAATGTTGTGAATCAGCTGGATACATATGTGTGTAATATGTTGACGATGGCTCATAGTAGGAATCCATCGTGTGGCACACACGTGAACCGAAATTTTCTCGGACCACACTGAACGTTGTCGACATAACACTTCACTATTGAATCCTGTCACCAAAAATAATCAAGTTTCACTATCAGTAAATTTCAACACAATCGAATTTTTCACACTTGTATCATATTATTCTACCATGTCCTTGTGAAGGACGAATCTATCACTAGCACACACTCGCTCTATAACAGTGCCGATGTCCAACTTTGATACGTTCTAATTCAAATTCGACTTCCGACTGAAGACGTTTTCTACGTTTCCATAGATACGCTGTGGATATTCGTCAGATTTCTGCTCCAGGAAAAATCCCGCCCACAACTTTTCCGATTCCTCGGTCGGTCAGCTTGCTATGTAAATGCAACCCCTATGTATTCGATGAAGATGATCCTATGCGTGTGTTATTACGCTGACGCGAATTTCATGCGCATTCATGCTGTGCTCGTGCCGAGGCAAAAGTCAATTCCCGAATTGATATGGTGAAATTGGGAAGACGCGGTTTTTGGCATGTTTTCATGAGTTTTTGTGTAATTTGTATTTATTTGAAGTGGCTAATGAATCAATTCTTTAGCATAGATAAATTAATGGATTAGACAATTAATCGTTGTAGAAATGAATTAATGGATTGCTTTGATGTAGGAGATAAGAAAACGGAAATGGACACGATCTGAATACAAATTTCAAAAAGTTTGTTTGAATTTTGATTTGAATTACTGAAAGTTGGATGCAGTATTGATTCTATTAAATTTTAATTTGATTAAACTTAGCTGTGGATTCGTATTGTATTTGTTGTTCTACTTGTTGCATAAACACAGCATTGATTCAATGTTGATAATACAACAATTTATAAATACCTTACTTCTGTAATGCAACTATGTAATTTTGTCTTGCAACATATTCAATGCTTCCCAAGAAAAAAATATTTTATTATTTTATTTTTAATTTTTTTTTACTCCTCTCAAAGTAAGCCGCGTTTTTGATATGAAGGGAGGGAGAGTTTTTGTGTGTCAACGACATGCGATGTTCTCAAGCGGACCCCAATCTAAGTAGTAACCGCGCCCAACACTGCTTAACTTCGGTGATGGTACGAGAACCGATTGATGCCAGTGTGTCAGCAAATTCTGAAAATAACGGTTTCCTCTTTCAGCACGACAATGCGCCTGTTCACAAGAGTCGTTTGGCGTTGGCTGCACTGCATTTAATATTTTAGATCACCCACATTACAGCCGTGAACTGAACGCTTAGAAACTTTCCGTGCGATTTCAGCTTTTACCCGACCTGGGTCCTCTTTACGGCAACGATTTCACCCACGTTGTATTTGTAAGCTTCCTTCCGTTTGCGATTGTACCTTTCCCTTCCTGAATCCTCTTAATTTGCTGCGTTGCTTTCGCTCTCATTTCAGATCGTTCTTCATTAAACACGTCCACCAACTTCTTCTCGCTAAGCTCCTTGATTCGCAGGTCTCCCCTCAGTCGCATTGGGGCTCCAATCAACTATTAAAATGGAGTTGTGCCTACATTTCGACAATACGATGCATTCACATATTGCTGAACTCGTGGAATGAATTTGCACCAATCCTCAGGTTTCGGTGCTGCCAACTTTGTTAAAACTGGGATGATCGTCCGATTTACACGCTCGACTTGACCATTTCCGCGTGCCACTCCCTTTGTTATTAATACAAATTCAATTCCTTCATCTTTGCAATAATCATTGAACACGTTGGAACGAAAAGGCGATCCTCGGTCTGTGATCAAGCACCTCGGATTTCCAAAGATAACAGCTTGGCTTCTTATTCTTGTCAACACTTCTTCAGCCGTCGTCGATTTTGTTGGATACAACCATATAAACTTGGTGTATGCACCTACCACTGCGAAAATATGATTGTATCTTTTCTTTGTAGTCGCCATGGGTCCCACATGGTCTACGTGATGCGTGTCGAGTGGTTGAGTACCCTTCTCGATTGGGTGTAGTAGCCCTTCTGCTTTGCCATTCTTCTTATCAGCTAGGATACAGAAGATGCAATTACTAATAAATTTATCGATTATTTTCCTTAATTTTGGAAACCAAAATTCTTGTTGGATCTCATGCTGCACTTTCCGTGACCCGAAATGATCTCGTTCGTGTGCTTGCCAGATTACAGCATACTGCAATGGCCTGGGTACGAATATCAGGGTCGCTCATTCATGGTTCCGATAGAGAATCCCTCTGCTGATGGAATAACTACTATCCTTTTCCTAGTTTACTTTTCCGTAATTTCGCTTAATAATGGATCACCTTTCTATGCCATTCGGATACGAATCGATATTGCATCTGATTCCCGTTTGACCGCACAAATTGTGACTGGATTCCGACTCAAAGCATCTGTGTGTCGCATTGCTGTCCCAGAACGATGTTCGATCGAGCATTGAAATTCTTCCATCATCAACGCCTATCGTGCTAGCCTTAAATTCGTGTCCTTCTTTGCCATTGTCAATGGGAAAGCCTTACAATCCGTGACTATCTTAAAGGAGATTCCTAGTAAGTACACTCTGAAAGTTTTCAGCGCCTGGATGACTGCCAGTATCTCCAACTCGTAGCTTCTATTCTTTTCTTGCGTGATTGTTATTGTGCAGTTCGCAAAATACACAGGATACATCTTTCCATCGTCGGCACTTCTCTGCAACAGTATGGGTCCCAATCCTTGTTTAGACGCGTCGGTGTGGAGTTCCGTCTCTGCTTCAACTCGGTAAAGGATGAGGACTGGTTCCTCAGACAGAATCATCTTCAGTCGTGTAAAGGCTTCTTCTTGTTTCGGACCAAAACAAAATATTGCATCCTTCTTGAAAAGCTCACTTAATGGTCGAGCTATCGTGACGAATTTAGGAAGAAATTTGTGGAAATATCCAGCAAGGCCGTAAAAGCTTTGCTCGTCAGAAACTTTCTTTGGTGTGCTAAATTTGACCACAGCCCGCACTTTATGAGTCGTAATGATTTCAATTCTTTTAAAGTTTTTCGTCAGGTAGCTCTAACAATTTCAAATGCTTGGAAATGATTATCAAAATTGTTAATGCCTATTACAAAAATACTAATGCCGACCTTCTAATTTACTTTACTTTTAAACTATTCAAGTACTTCGCTTTTTTATTGTTGAATACATGTTCTTTGAATGCAGTTTGCCTTAATATTCAATAAAGTTAAAGAAACTTACATCCGTCAATTTTATACTAGCCTCTCGTGATATACCATCAAAAAATTTCAAATGTAGTGATGACATAGTGATCTCGGGTAGGTTTCTGCATACCCTTGGCCAGCTCATCGAGTATGCTCTGGGGCTGGTTGAGGAGTAGGCGAATACCGTTGGCCTTGCTTGACATCAACTCCAATAAGACTGACAAGAAAGTACAAACCTCCCGAATCAGATCCCAATAAGGTTGGGCGGCGCCAGCATATACCAAAGATACTACATATATGTTAGGAGATCAACATCCTCACAGATAGTCAAGCGGCGATAAAAACACTGATGCATTCAGGCTCTGAATAGATTGGGCAAGAACAGAAGAATCAACATTATCTGGGTTCCCGGTCGCAAGGGTATTGAGAGAAATGAAGGGATGGATAGGTTAGCCAAACATGGGACCCGTCTTTCCCTGTTAGGATCGACAGACATCCCAGCTCCTATCCAAACGATCAAGTATTCGATTGACTCTAAAATGATGCAACCAATTCTATACGCCATATTCACCGCTGATCCACACATTCGAGTGGGCCATCCCCAAGCTCAAATACTCCTATATGCCGATGATACGCTCTTATTCGCGTCGAGCCAAGATCCGCTCAAACTGCGTAGAGCCTGGAATACTACTTGGCAGAGCTTAGTCTTTACTTTGACGAATGGGGTATCAAACCAAATAGCAGTAAGACACAGCAAGTATCGGGGATCCCAAACTATTCACAGTAAGGCCAAGAAACTCGCTGTTTTGTTCGGAACTTATAGGATTCCCCCAGGCTCATCGCTTAAGCACATCCGAATCGATTTCCAGGAGTTTCTGAAGTTTAATCCTTATGTGCGACGAATAATCAAAACTGCCAAGTCTGTATTTCAACGCATCCCAAATCTTTTCGCCAAAAAGACGGGCATGACCACCAAAGCTAAATCAATTTGCTACCAGATGCTCATTTGACCTATCCTGACTTATCCATCCTATTCCGGGTTTATAGTAGCTACAACCCGGTAGCTAAGAAGTAGCCGAAGAACCTTCTCCTGTATCAGGAATCGGAACTGAAGCCACTTAAGGACCGTGTTGCAGAATTAATGGCAAGATTCTGCGGACAAGAGAATAGACTGGTTCGGTCAATAGGGCGTACAGGTGGCTCAAATTAGCCATTTATGCGCCCCATGAAAAAAAATTTAGCTCATGGCTGCGCTATTTAGTTATGTAGGTCTTCCGTCGAATAGAAGGGGCTAGATGTAAAACCTAGGTCAAAATTTAGGTCTAATTAGGTTAAGCTAATTATAATTACGTTTAGATTAGGTCTCAATGGTAGTGTAAGGTAGTTTTTACGCTAATTATTACTCAGGTAACAGGCTGTGTAGTATTATTAGTATGTAAGATAAAAACTGCCCATGAAAAATAAAAATATGTAAAAAAAAAAAACGATAAGAGCCAGCAGACCAAAATAGTATAGGTAGATTTTAAGTTTTCATTGCTAATTTAACTTTAAGTTAGGCTAAAAATGTACAATTAAAATAAAATAAAAAATCTTTTCAGTTCAATCAATTCAGTTCAGAAGGAAAACGTACGCAGAAGCTGCGCTTCGTTCTCTCATCATCGTGGTTGGTGTCGCAAACCAGTATGGCTAAGTGACTACATACTCGTATTAGACTTATTCAGATCAACTTTGGCTTTGCCTTTGTCTCCCAAGCGAAAGTCTGACAAAAGTGTAAGCGTCCCCTGCATTGCACTAGCACAAGAGCCATGTATTTTCAAGGGAGCAGGACCTGCAGACTTAGATCAGACAAGCGAGCACAAATATATTTGATGGAAGCAGACCTAAAAGATATTTTTTTGGTATGCCTAGCCTTGCGGTATGTTCCATTAATTTGGCGTACCTTGGGTACTTAAAGCTGGGAGAGAAGACTATTCAGATCCAAGAAACTTCAGGCCAATCAGTCTGATATGGTTTATTTCTGGCGAGACTTGCTGAACCGCATACAAACACTTAAATTAAATCCCTTAAATGATTAGCAAGATGCGTAAGAGCGAGGAAAGTCATGCGAGTCGGTATGTTAGGCATATACTAATTGATCATAACCACCAAGGAGAGCATATACACTGTATAGGTATTGCGCAGGATCATGTCTGTCCACCCTGCTTAGGGAGTCTGCTGAGCATGTCCTTTGCGAATGAATGCTTTGATGGAAGCAGTTTTTGGAGGTACAATTATCCTACGCTCATGTCTTATTTTGAATGACTTTACTATTTTTGCAACATTAATGATAAACGATGATAGAAGTATATTTAACCTCAAGTTAAACATACATTTTTTTTTTGGCAGTAGCATAAGTAGAGGTCCATCGGTTTTGAAGTGCACCTCTTCTTATGCTACTGCCTGGGTATCATCATTGGTCACATGGATTGTAGCTAAATTGATTTCTGCGACTATTTTTAATTCATGTTACAATTTGCGTAGCTAATTAAATTTCTCTTGAAAATATATTAAATCTATCTTTCAGTTTTTAATTTTCGTGCAAAGTTGAAAACAAACAGGTTCCAATGCATGTAATCCAAGCGTAGAAACACAATTTAGGGCAATTTCGACGCAACTGGAATATATTATATAAATAAGAATTTATAAATTCATTTATCAAGAGTATACGAACTATAGAGCCTACTCAATGCTCACTACATCACTAATTCTTAATAGTCCTTACTTTTCCATGATGTGATGCAGGCACCGCCTTAATGTGGTGGCCCGAACAAGTTTTCTTGATTATATTGCTAAAGTGATTATTTTTTTAATGATAGAAATTCTTATAATACATTATTCAAAATTGTCTTAACATATTTACTCATTTATCTGCATTGCAGCTCTTGTAATTATGTTCTTAATTGCCAATTACAGCTAATAGACACTTCTATTGTATACAACGCTGCCATAATTGAACAAAATCTAAGTGTAAACATAGGAAACTGAATTGGTATTCACTTACATCTATCCAAGCTACTTACACCCATGAGTAAAAAGCATTATTTATTTACACGTGCCTAATGAACTGCCATCTATCTACGACCCACTTATGGCCAGTAAATAAATAGCCACCATTTTATTGAATAATGAAATGAAATCATTTTAATTGACATTTGATTAAATATTCCTATCGATTCAATTACTCTTTCAATTTGCGCAAAATTACACTTACTTTCTGTTCCCAATCGGAAGCCATTTTCAATAGGAGGGGCTTCTTCGAAAACCACACCCAAAAATGTTGCTTATGTACCCAGCTAACATTTAATATGGGACGGCTTTGTAGACGAGAGATTGAGAATTGTTCCATGGGGTGATAAAGAAAGCATGCTTGTAATAAATGAAAATAAATTGTATTTGAAGGGAAGGAATAATTGAAATTGAAGGTGTAGAAGAAATATATAGTAGCATTAGAGCATTTCCCTAATTGGTTTTGATACTTATTTCGAATAGAATCACTCGAAATATAGCTATAATATATTTTTTACCAAACTGAAAAAATTTACGTTTGGGAATAGCAACACTGAATACCCCAAATTTTGTTATGTCGTCGACAAGTACAAAATGCTGGAAAGATTAGCTCAGCTACTCAAATGAGGGAAGAGATGGTATATGCTCAGTACGAGCAAATAAACAAAATTATATTTTATTGCAAAAGCAACACTTAATAGGTATATTCTCTTGTGTACACAACTTCAAATTTAGTAAACGAAACAGTTTTCACGTTTTGTGGGAAAAATTAGACCAATGATTCGTAAAATAGCATTTTGAATGGGTGAAACTTAGCAGCATTAATTGTGCATCGATAATTGACTGAGGTAGGTTACACCTAAATAAAAACAGTAAAGCGTTGCATATATGTATGTACCTACCCACTTAAAAAAAGTCAAGTTATTTCTACCGACCGTTGGAAGTCTGTAGACTGATGTTGATAGAAACTTCATTCACAGTCCATGGGTATTGAAAGGCCATAGAAGTTCAAGACTCATATACAGTTACTCACAAAATTGAGCGTACACTCACAAGTAAAACCCATTTCGATATAATTTGCAGGTAAAACGATGTATTTCATTAAAAACCCTTCTAAATGTGAAAATGCATTTTATAATGAGATACAATACTACAAATAACAAACTGCAATTCATTTCCAGTGCACAAAATTGAGCGTACCTACAATTTACACACATTTCTTACAAAAATAAACAAAGGGACGAGCACTATTAGATTTATTATCTGGTGTAATCTATCATCCTGTTCGATCGCATGATAGTCCTGGACTTCCATGGATAATATTCGCGACAGGTGCTGTTAAGTTTAACTCGTATTGTTCTTCGCTGAATAGTGTCCGTTCTCAGATTGAAATCTCCTCAATGTAACTTAACCATTTTTGGCAGTTATAACAGCCCATTTTTCAAGCGGGTTTTCATTCTTCTCTCAGGTTCTCGATCCGGGCTAAGACCTAGGAAATGTGCTGGAGTTTTCAGTTGTTTTGCAGCATTTTCGAATTATCTGAAAAGTATGCTTCAGATAGGAGTCTTGCTGGAAATACAATTTCAACATTAATTCACCTTTTTTGAATATTTCCGTAAATTTCCTTTTATGATACCAATATATTCCATTTTTCCCAAATTCCTTTCAATAAATGTGAAATTTCCAGACCCGCTCTTAACGACAGAGCATAAAACCTCAATGCTTTATTGTTGAACAAATATTTTTTTCTTTATAAGCTCTGTAATAGGATTTCTTCAATATATTTGCCTTCCATCTTATAAGCGAATATATCTGCAACTCTCCGAAAAGTCATAAAGCAGATTTATGTGAGCTTTTGCGAGCTTCAAAACGTTTTTGATATCAGTTTTCTCGGGAGACGCTACCTTATTCTTGCTTATTTCTCAGCAAAGCTCGTGGAACCGTTTTTGATGGTTCGTACTTTTTAATTAAAGTAGATACTTCCGACTCCAACTTTAGATTTTCTTCTTATTTTACGAACAACGAATCGTTCATCGTATCGTGATTTTAATTTATTTCTTCCTCTCTCAGTACTCTTTCTAAGAGTTCCTCCATATTTCTACTTATTTGCAATGTTTTTTTTTATCGTCGAGTGTGCTCTCTCAATAATTTCGAGTGTGCTCTCTCAAAAATATCTCACGTAATTATTTTAAATATTTTGAATATTTTTTAAATGGCCTAACAACTTAGACTTCATGGCCTGCATCCGAAATATATTGTCAGGATACAGAAAGCTCTGTCCAAAGGCTATCAAGGGCATATGAGACTAGTTGGACCTCCAGATGGAGGGATGACAAATTGTTGCTCGAAACACAATTCCCAGGGTGCGCAATTATTCATCATAATGAGGTCGAAGGAGAAGACTAAACCACTAAAGGCCAGGAAAGCACTTTGGGTGACAAAACAAATGCTTGGATACAATTGGAGACATCTCTAAGGCAGGCACTCCGGGCATACAAACAAATGGTGAGGCTCTTTATTCAGGATATTGGAAGAAGTTTCAAAAGTGTGGTGGAAAAAAAATCACACAAAAAACTATTGTTAACAGGCTCAACAAGCTTCAAAGGCAAAGACCAAAGAACTTAATCGCAACGGCAGATATGGAGGCCCTTCTAAACCTTGACGTGCTACACTTGAAAAGGTTTCCGGCGTGAGATTCTTACTTACTTAAAATCGAAGATCCGAATCGAAACCGCTTTCGCATTACTTCAGCTCGACCGTGTTACTAGAACCTACCTGGTGTCCCACCGGCATACTTCCGTTTTTCAGACATTCTCCGGAGTCTATGAGGTATCCTTCCACCTTTTTAAGTACAATACCGGCACCACATATGCTGACATTGTTGACCAGGCCATATCTGACCGTAGCATTATCTCCACGATTTTATCCGGCTTAACAGGGCCAATTGCAGGAAAAAGCATGTGTTGGTTCCTTCTGAAGCGTGCAAAGCGACATCACCTTTCTTGACACAATACTTACAGAACTCAGACCTGGCTTTACCCTTTCTCTGAAGGTTTTTCGTGAATTAGTCGTGGCCCGATAGGAACTGGCTCAGGTAGACATTTATTTCGCCGTGGTCGCGATTAGGCCAAGGTTTTAAGGCGCGAATAAGCCTAATGGTCCAATACTACTTCTCTCCCCGCTTCTGTTCTGTTCAAGAACCATTTCCTGCGTTCGTTCGCCAATAGATCAATTGGGATTACTTTCACTATAACTAACACGGCGTTTCGCGAAACTGTTTCATAGCTGCTTGCGATTCGCAGCTCTCTCGTACGCTGAGCGCTCACCATCCTAGTTCGATACTTCTTGAACCTTAACGCAGTGGTCCATACCTCCGTGCCATACAGGAGTATTGTGTGAGTCACTATGATAAGGAGTTTACTTTTATGCATGTTCACCATGCAGCTTCCAAGTGAAATAACGGCCAATAGCGCCGTATCGCTTACTTTTTGGACGTGCTCTCCATAAGCCAACTTGAAGTCCAACATCACTCCAAGATACTTGGTCAATTTTCTGGTCTCAAGTGCTTCTAGATAAGATTACAGCGGTTACATCATCGGCATAACCCACCAAGAACACATATTTTCTTGCATTTTGAGGTGTATGATACCATCACGAGCAATATTCCATAGCTTTGGTCCAAGAATGGATCCTTTCGTCAAATGACGACCCTTCAAGTAGTCTCGTATCATGGCTAGCAAGGAGTCCTCTATCTGTAAATATCACTGAAGAGAGTCCAATATGTCTATCCAACTCGACGAGCCAAAGGTAAAAATTAGGAGATCTAAGGGAACAAGCCCATAATGGGAATGCTGAGCTTCAGAAACATTCAAGAAAAGATTTAAGGCCACAATAACATCAAACAACAAATGAGAGAAAGGCTCATCCCCTCGCATAAAGAGGCTCAAATGTGGTATACAGATGGCTCGAAGATGGATTATAGATTGGGAGCAACGATTGTAGGACCCAGGTGCGAAATACACTTCCCCCTCTCTAAGCCTCCATCATAAGAGGAGCGGGGAAGCTGATATCAAGGCCAAAAAAAGGGGCTGAATTGCCCTACATTAATCCCCTTGGGCTTTACGAATGCTGGTACGGATAGGGAAATTCAAACTTGAACCAAGAAAAATATCGAAAACTATTGGTTTCTATTCTATATTTTGGTTCCTTTAAATTTTTCGGAAATTTGGTTTTTTCTGTGAGTGAACGCTCAATTTTATGATTAAGTGTACATAAATATCCACAAAATTTCATTTTTTATGCGTCCAATTAGCTAAAAACAGAGGTTTTCGTGTAAATCGATATTCTATAACTCATAGTCAATGTACGAAGTGCCCGGGGATACATCAACATTACAGTCCGGTTTGTACATGTGCTTATAAAAACATTCCATCTTTTAAAGTCCCTTTCCTACTTCTTTACTTTTAAAATTATAATCGATTCTGGCCTATAGAGAACAATCCAGATCGCGAATCAATTTTAAGTAAACATTTGTTTAAACATTATTCTTAAATAAAAAGAGAATGATCGATTATTAGGAGTATTTGATATTTTTCGTAACTACTGATTTAGTTTATTTATTGCTACTACTTCTGATATCATTTTTAAAATTAAGATTAACCATACCAGCTCTTTATCCCCTTCAATCCCACTGGTTGTTTCGACATATGTATATTATGTATGTCGTAACAAATATTCGTCCAAATCATCATTAAGGGATTAAGTACGATTAATCTTCTAAATTCTACCGAAAATATTAAAACAAACTTCAAAGGCTTAATGATTATCTTTCTCCCTACAACCCTATGCCATGTAAGATTACCGAAAATTATATGTACCACAATTTGGACACATCATTCTGATTAATATCATGATATCCATATTCATCATATAACAAACTTAAATTTATTATTACTTTTGAGTTTCTTTTAGGCATCTCATGTCTACCGGTAACTACAAATTGCACTGTCGTTAGCGGTCAAAACACTTAAGAACACATGTGTACACATTTTTTTCTTCTTTGATGCATTCTGGCGACAAGTTGCTTCTTATGCAATTTACGACATTTCATCCATGCATTTCTTTTACATATACACAAAATCATGGTGGGCAACAACAACAACAGCAATACGACAGAAAAACCACTTGAAAAGGCGCCTCGTATACAATAATACACAATGATAAAGTTATAAAAAAATGCACCGAAAATCATCTGTGTGTGATTTTGTTGCGGTCGGGTTGTATGTCTATGGTCTATTGAAAAGATATTGGACGTTTGGAAAGGAATGAGGTTAATTATTTGTGAAGTTTGAAATAAAAACAAACAGGAAATATGTTGATTTCGTATCAATTTTATTTAGAAAATTGCAATCAAAAGACTCTTGATCTGTCTCACATACTTATATAAAGTATCTATTAAATTCATTTATCTTATTTTTTCTACGTTACATTTTTATCTTGAATTAGCAGTCCACAATTATTATACATTTCAAAGTTATTGAGTTCTTACTGGCATGTGATTTCATAACCTAACATTTTAATAATATAGGTGCGAATCTACTCATTACGTTAACTTCAACTTAATCCCTAAACTAATTTTTACTAATATCAAGTAATTCAAACTCGGGTATTAATTCCGTGTCGCGTAGCCAAAGTGGACTGGTAAGCAACTGCTCCTTAATATAATTCGATGCCTTGAAACAGGAATTCGAGCAAAAATTTCTGCGATCCGTGATATCGTATACTCTATTCGTTTTTGTTGAAATATGGAATTGTTTGGATGGAATTCTGAATTGAAAAGAAGAATAAGAGCCTTAAGGCAAATAGGAAATAATAAACGGTCAACATACCCTGATAGCTTTTCTTTGCATAGAGGATATCCGCATAGTTTGATTATAGCCCGTTCCTCAACAATGTCTTGATAATGAGATTGATTGATGTCTTTTATCTGAAAGTTTACAATTCATGCAATGTTATACTGCCAAAAATGAGTAAAATATATATCATATTTCTTGATTTGGTTGGTAAAACTTGGCTATCAACTATATAGCTAGAGCATCACAATAATTTATTCGCAATCAATTCAAGCTTTGCGACCCTTCAAGATTATTTTAAAGTAAGGGTATTGTGTGATTGAAATTGTGAAGTCAACGGAAACAATGGTGATTACAGATGGAATATCAAAATACACCCCATTTAATATTGAAGACATCTTGTGTCTTTTTCTAACTAATATAAAAAGATCAATCACTAGAACGTTTCTAGAACGGTAGAGAAAAAACTTGAAAACTTTACTGTCTAGAGAAAAAAATTGTCACCATTCCCTAAACCGTAGCAGTTGTAACACCAAATGAATGAGACTGTTAACGGTTTAAGGCTTGTTAAGATTAAGGTTGAACAATCCTCCAGTTGCAAACACTATGGAGATTTAGATACAAACTGCTTTTTTTCAATCTTTATATCACTCTTATGTCGCCTCTACATTGTGGGCCATCGTCAGCCACTGCAATGGTTCGATCATGGCCATCATCACACAAAGTTGACTCTAAACATATGGCCACATGATGGGCCAGCCCTGATTTTACGGTTCCGAATGATGGCCCGGTTTGATGTGTGATGAATTGCTTCGAAAGCCATCCTCGGACATTGTCATTTCCATGCTTCGCCACTGTCGGCTACTACAAGCCAATTTACACAATGGGCCGCATAATGGCCCATAATGATCTGGTTTCAATCATTATAATTCTTCCTTTAGGCTCCTAATAGAACATAAAACTGAAAATTGAAATTTAATGTTTTTCCGAACACTCGCACTGTAACGCAATCTACAAACGCAATCTTAAGGATCGATACTAAATGCAACTTTATTTATATGACAGGTATATATTCATAAAGATTTGTACGCCGTCGTTTAGGGTGGCTGATGGTAGCATGCAATCTTTACAGCTACGCTCGGGCTTTAGATAATATCGGCCTATGTTCTTATTCCAATGGGTTAACTTTCCTTAGATGGCTCTGATTCCAACGAACGAACAAAACTGATGAACAAAATTCTGAACGAAAATGAACATTTTCCCCCAATCCTTTTTCCAAAAAGTGGTTGTAAAATTCTTGCCGCATCATGTGGCCGTTGGGCACTGTGGGTTCCTGTATGTGACCAGATTCATAACGTTCAGGTTCAGCACTGTGTAACGTGAGACTTTTCTTGGGCGGTACCATGTATCCCGTCGTTGTGGCGCAATAGCTGGCCAGTGACAAGGGCCTCAACAAGCACTGGGCAGCCACCAAACGCATATTGTCTATGTCGAAAAATGATTCAAGTAGTGTTCAACAGAAACCCTCCTCTCGCTGCAAGTAGCTGTTGGTCAGTGTGGGTTCATGTATGTCATCAGGTCCACAAGACTACCACGATCTTTCTAGAACGAACTGACTGTTTGTACGCGCTAATGCTTCTGCACCTACGCCAAGTATTGAGTAGTCATGATTAGTAAAATCCTTAACCCTAAAATTGTCCTAGAAGTTAGACCATCCGATAGATGTAGCCAAAGCAGCAGTTTAGGTTGTGCTTAGCATGCAGGTCCCTTCTTGAAACCTTAGATTAGAAGGCCACGTCTTGTAGCCCCAGTCTTTCATACTTAACCAATTAAAACGCATGAAGAAACGTTCGAGAAATGGATTATCGATCCCTTTTGTTTGCTGCGTCATGAGATCGAAAATGGGCTGGCTCGGCCTGTTTTCTAACATGAAATCACTACGTGGGATAGTGATTGATCCAGGCTGAGTATTAAGGTCGGTCCTGTACATATCGGAATGCAGGCGTCGGTGATTAGAGGAGATGGGGTGGATTTCTCTCCAGTTTAAGTTCCAGGTCCATTCTAGTGTGTTACCTCCGAACATATTTTTAGCGAGCTTTTGTAGCGGAATGGGCTCAACGCCGGAGGTTAACGAATCGTTAAACAGACCATAATAGTCAGGAAAGTTGTTAGGGGAGACAATCGCATTCCCGACTGCAGCGCTTACCCACTCTTCATACGCCCTCTTCAAGTATGCTGATCGATGGATCAGATTGATCGCAGAGGCAGAATGCATTCGCTTAATAGTTTCATCCGTTACGGCGTTGAAAATATTATAATTAGCCAGACCTGTGAAGATACAAAGCTCTGCCACATTGGACCAGCTGCCTATATGCAGGGCGGGGCTGCGTTCAGCTTCCTCTCTAGTTCCAAAAATATGTCCCAGAGCAGTGACCGTTTTTTTTTCATTTTTCTCTCGCGATTGGTGATTTCTCGACATATGTATACGCGGGCTATTTTATTAGGTGTATTGACAGTGTAATTTTTCCTACTTTCGGGGGTCAAACCACGACCAGTCATTGTCATTTGTGGCTTCCGGGGGAACTTTACTGTTAGGATTGCCACAATCATCTCAAGTTCGGCCCAATTTAAAGGCGCAAACATATATTTTTTAATGTAATCATCAAAATACTGCAGCAAAAACGCGGAGAATGAAAGATCCGCTCATACATGCGAATTATTACGTCATCCATGTTAAAACAGGTGCTATGCTCTCTATGTCCGCATCACGTGATACTGTTGCTACGTTGAACATCATCCCCTCCAGGTTTATGAACCTGTGTGTTTCATCAACCACAAGGAAGATAATAGCCCGGATGCGGCGGCCGACCAATATACAACCCGCGTTTCTACGGAATACCTGATAATATCCTTTGAGTCGAGATCTTTCATATGAAAACCGTCATAGACCTGAATAACCCCAAGCCGCAAATGTGCCAAGGTCCAGACAGCATACGCAGTTCCCGGGTCGTTAGTGCGGTCATCTAAAGCTACTATTGCAACGTGTTCTGCGGAGAGGTCCCAGTATTCCGTCTTGCTATCAGTTAGAGAAACCTTTAGCCGTTGTGGAGCTGACTTCAGACACGCATCTACGTACTGGGTATTTACTACTGTGGCTACTAAACCCCGTTCAAAATCGACATAGTGTGCTGTATCGCAGTGTTGCTTCTTTGCCATAGCCCATTCCTGGCGGCTGGGCTGAGAGAATTGACGGAGGCGTATTGCTCCAATAGTACAACCTTAAGACCTAATTCACGCCGATCCACTCTTTCATTGGCTCCGAAACGAATATATCTGATGATATTGTATGCCTTTTGGCCATTTATTCCCATCGCAGGCATGCCAGTGTTCCAGGCGTTCTTGAGTAATTCCTGAACGCTTTGGATAAGTATTAGACTTCCGTGTGAAAACGCGTTTAAGTTAGCAACAGAAATATATTTTGCTGCTGTGGATAAGTTGGCTCTTCTCTCATTGATAAGTAATTCCAAAATTTTTGGCCGGTACCCCGGGATTCCAGTTCGACTGCGCTTCAATGCCTCGTTTGTCACGCAGGCGTGGGAGACTTGTTTTACCGTCTGATATAGCTCTTGGAGGCCTTTCTTCTCTGGTTCAGGCAGATCTTCTTTTGGCACTATCACTAGTTATGCTCTGAGATCTTTCTCCAGGTTACGGATTTGTGTCCTGTAACCTTCTTCCAACGTGAAATAGTCATCGGGGTAGGCGTCCTTGTAATGGTCGATTAATTCGTGGGAGCCTATCAATGTCTATAACTCCAGGACGGCATGATGTACTGTCCCATTGGCACCCGGTAGTTTAGCCATCTTCTGCTGAGGCCCGTAATACTATCTGCTATCATGAGCATTTCCTCGTGATAAACCTAGAATGTGAAGATAAGACGCCGTCGTGTAAACGTAGTATCGAAATAAACATGTGCAAAAATAAGTTTACTATAAATAAAACCGCATTTGAAAGCTGTGCTATGCTGTAAATCAGAAAATCAATGCTATTAACTTTGAATATTTTGGGAATTTATAAAAACCATTGGAGAATTAATAATCAAATTTTGAGCGGCATATAGATCGTTATAAATACAGTTCTGTGAAATAAGTATAGTTTCATTGAATATCGATCTTTAATATTGCGTTTCCTATCTACTTCAGTTTTGCTTACATTAAACTTGTACAGAACTTTTTGTAGTTTGTCCTTCACTACAAATTTTTAAGCGAAACTATTGTACCTAACTACGAAATTTCGTTTTTTCTTGTGGTTTGATCCTTTTTTTTCATGTTTTTTTTCTTACTTATTGTCTAAACCTCCTTTATCTCCCACATTGCACTCCTAATTATAGTCCTAGCGAGCTTCCAGACACAAGTTTAACTAGAACTCTAAAGCTAGAGTTACAATCAATGCAACCAACATTTGTTGCACGTCAAAATGAGTTTGAACCCATGAGAACGTATGAGAGCAGTTACAATGATGCAACACAACTTTGCTTGGCAGCAGAGTTTGCTCATACCTCAAACTTGGCATGGCAACAAAATACCCAATTCCACCTGTTCCTATGAGGGTTCGGGAAATCGGAACTGTCATATGTAAATGACAATCAGAATTTGTATTTTTTTGTCTCATTTTTGCTTTACATTATATTCCGCAGCTTTTAGAGGATCAAATATTCACTGATATCTCTTTCCGAGACTTTAAAGGATCCAAATTATCGAACAGCAATTTCTTTAATATAGCCAGTGACAGATGACAGTAAATGTTGTGTTGCATTGATTGTAACTCGTTCCACCAACAAAACTTGGCAGCAAATGTTGGTTGCATTGATTGTAACTCAAGCATAAGTTCTTAATATGTTTTAATCAAGCATAGACGAGACCGATGGAAAAGGAACATCTATATAAAGTAAGACAAATTATAGCAAATTTAATATGTGCACTCACTTTTGACAGGAATTTCGATGGATTATCCGCAGGCTCTAAGAACTCTTCCACAACTGCCTGTGCTTTAGCATTACATTCCCTCTTCTTTTGCATTGCCAGCAACAATTGCTCTTTACTATATCGAAAACAAGATATCTCGAATTGTTAAGCAGAGTGTAGAAAAGTTTTTACCTGAGTTTCCTAGCATCTTTAGAACTTTTAGAAGGTGTTCTCGGACTTTCCTCGCTCGTAGCCTGCATCCTAGATCCTACCTACCCGACGCCGTCAACCCTTTTTTACCCAGTGACATTACGCTTTTGACAGCTGAAACAATTCAAGTCACTTTTGTTTCCCACTGTACTGTGGTTGTTGTGCGATGGTGTGGATTGGTGTGGATGGTGCGATATGACAGATTTGTTTTAATTTCACTATTCCTATTTTGAATTCATTTTCCCACTGATTTCAAAGCACTTCTTCTTTCCTTTGTTTACATTTCGTAGATGCCGCACTATTAAAAATTTGTAAAATATTAAGAATATTAAGCACAATCACATTTGATTTTTTTCATACTAGTTTTTTTTACGCAAATCTCATCCCCACTTTAATTGTGTATTATAAGTATATAAGTAATAAGTTCCTCTATGCTCATACACCAAACATTTGACATAGTGCGCGGGAAATTGTGATTCATGCAAAGTAGTTCCTAGTTAGGTTAAACCCTCCCTATTTGTACATGAATAGAGTGATAAAATACAAACTTTATGCGTCTAGTGAGAGGATGTCGTTCTCTGAATCTGACATTTTTAACATGGCAGCAAAGGATCCCGAATTGGCCAATTGCTGCCAGACGATATTCCTCCAGCACTTCAGATAGCCATTCGTCGGATACTTTTGATCCAAAACTATTGCCCAGCTTTAAACGCTTATTGAAGAGCTCAGGATACGTTGTTAAAGATGGATATACATCAATTATTACCGAATGCCCAGTTTGCCCTGTAGAAGCTAGTGCTATTAAATCAACAGTTTACTTGAATAAAACAACAGGTCAGACAGCACAAATTAATTTGAAATATTTGAAATGTTGAAATTTATTTGGGTCTGCAGGTATTTTCATATGCCCTAAATGTCAACACACTGAATCATGGGCGAATATATCAAAACTATACGACAAACAATTGGCTGCGAGAAATAAAGTGGATTTCGAAAAGCGTCAAAAGAAATTTTTGTCTACAAAAAAAGCAATAGTTGCATATGCGAACAGCGAAGTCGATGATCTTTCTCCGATTACTAGGATGAATCCTCGAGACTTTTCAAAATTGGGATTGTGCATTTCCGTTGCAGAACTTCAAGCCCTCGGTGCGAAATGGAGTTCTTCTGGCAAGTCAGTACACTTCGATCTCCTGAACTCGGAAGGAGCCGTCGTAGGAGAAAAGTTATTTCTCGAGGACATGCCGCAAGAAGATATCACCCTCCCATCATCCGGCTGTGCTGGATTATTAACTTACGCGCCACACGCACATAAAGAGTCAAATAAGGCGATTCTTGTTCTAAGTGTCGTTGACTTCTTGGCCCTGGTTTCTCGCAAAATTGACGGAGGTGAGTGTTGTTTGGTTTCGAAAATTTGCAAACTTCAGATGTTGCTTTCCAGCTACGATAATTTGCCTTCCTTATGGATTGAAATCTCTACCGCAAGAGTGCTTGCCAGCATTGGAAGCATTCAAAGAGCTGATAATGTGGTTTGACTTCGATGTAACTGGGTGGGATGTGGCCCGAAATTTTGCGAAGAAATTGGACGAGAAACGTTGTAAATTCATTCGACCGACAATTGGGCAACCAACGCCACACATCGCGCTGAAAAGTGAGCTAAACCTGATGACGATTTTGCAAAGCGCTCAACCTATTCTGCACAAATCAATCACGACGTTCAGCTCGCTCAAACAAGATGTTCTCAGTGAGCTTCAGAACATTGAGAAGGTGAACGGTGTTAAGTGGAAACGTTATCCTGTACTTAACAAACTACTCAAAGGCCATCGAAAAGGAGAGTTAACTGTTCTCACAGGTCCAACTGGATGTGGAAAAACGACTTTTATGTCGGAATACTCCCTGGACCTCGCTATGCAAGGTGTTACAACATTGTGGGGTTCGTTCGAGATCCGCAATACTCGACTAGCTTCGACACTTTTACGCCAATATGTGGGCTACTCTCTTGAGGATAGATTGGAGGAGTTTGATGACTGGGCCGGGCAACTGGAGAAATTGCCAATTTACTTCATGACGTTTCATGGACAGCAAAGCATAAAAGTCGTTATGGAGGCTATCGAGCACGCTCAATACGTCCATGACATTCAACATGTTATCATTGACAACGTGCAATTCATGCTGGGAATTAATGCTATGGGCATGAAATCGGGTGATAAATTCTGGGAACAAGATGTGATAATTGCTTCGTTTCGTACTTTTGCGACGAGACGTAATGTGCATGTGACTTTGGTGATGCATCCGCGAAAAGAGAGGGATACTGAAGACTTGACAACGAGCTCGATATTCGGTAGTGCCAAAGCAACTCAGGAGGCCGATAATGTATTAATAATTCAGGATAAAAGACTAACATCGGTACGAGGGAAGAAGTATTTGCAAGTAAGTTGTAGGGTTTTTCTGTTTGCTTTCCCACCATATCTTCTCCTATCGTCCTCGCACCAATTCCCAACTTAGTATTTCCGAGTAAAGAATCTATATTTGTTTTGGCTGCATGAGAAAGGAATAACTTACCTCCACTTTTGCAAAGCTTCTGCTCCTAAATTTCGGACGTCACCGAAGTTTTTAATTGAATACCGTATCTGTGTCCTTTTTCATATTTTTTCAGGTCGCAAAAAACCGTTACAGTGGTGATTTAGGCATAATGCCTTTAGAATTCGATAAAGATGGACTAAGCTATGCCAAAAAACGCAAGGAAAAGGATAAAGATAAGGATACAGAAAAAGATAAGGATAAAGAAAAGGATCAAATTTAGAAGAAAAAAAAAACAAATTTAGATTTGCTTATAAACTGTGTTTATATCGTAAAATTAATATGTAGTAGGCGGTAGAATCTTAATACATAAATTATTTTCTAAAAATGAAGTTGTTTATGCTGAACTTTGTTTATAGTTGCGTGTATCCAATAGCTTCTTTCCACACATTGCGCAAATGCCTTTCTGATATGCACAAGACTGACAATAATGAGATCCGATTTGATGCACTTTTTGACGACATATTCTGGAGGAAGAAAACAAAACATAGATATGGAGGGTTTGCATATTAGTTTAATATGGGCAGAGCTAAACACAATAATGCGTATCGGGACTGAACTAACCGACATGGGGCAAAATTCTTTCCTATGGGGTTATAACGGCTGGTCGCACTAGTTAGTGCTTTATTTTCATTCACAATGCGTCCACCTGGTTTAGTTGTATTGCGGGCGCCAGCTTTCCAAGGATCTGGAGTTACAATACGCGATAATTTTTTCTCGCACTTTTCACAAACCATCTTCGTCCCTCGATTTTTAGAATTGTCATAAAGTGACAGCTGTTTATTTTGGTCCTCGATTTCTCACCATTCCTAAAGTGTTTCAATGGTTTCAATAGCAGCCCGGTTTCAGTTTCAACTGTACCACAGAACAAAAAATGCCTCGATTCTTTTGAAGCTGTCCATGCGTGTTGCTTGCTGTCTTGAGTGTTATGAGATGATTTGAGTGGAGTTAGTTTTGAGTGCATTGACAGCCGCGATGTATTTGCCCAGTGCCAAAGAAGAAGAAGCACAACGAGGAGGAAAGAGGTTGGAAAGAGCAGGGAAGAGTGTGAGAATTGTCGTGTGTGAACTGAAGATCTTGCTAGAACATTTTTTGGTGTTTTGCGGCTTTCTCGTGTATCGCTAATAGGAAGTTGCGGTTGATAATTATAGTAGCTTCAAGGAAATCTACGGTGCAGGAACATCGCAGTGAGAATAGTAAATTTTTGAGTGAATAAGTGAAGACACTAGAAAAACGTGAAAAATGTCGGTGCCGGGAACGGAAGACATTGATTTATCCGGAGATGGAGGAGTCCTGAAAAGGATCACATTGGAAGGTGTTGGTACTGAGACTCCTGTGGACGGTTGTAAAGTATCCGTGCACTACACCGGTAAATTGATGACTGGCGAAGTATTTGATTCGAGTTTGAATCGAAATGAGCCCTTTGAATTCGACTTGGGAAAAGGTTAGTAATTGGTTGCGAGTTCAGGTCGAGGTCACATGGTGAGTTTGCAACATTTTCTAACAATTTTGTAGGAAGCGTTATTAAAGCATGGGATATTGGTATTGCAACGATGAAAATGGGCGAGAAATGCGTTTTGACGTGTGCACCTCAGTATGCCTACGGTGAGGGCGGAAGCCCACCAAGTATTCCTCCGAACTCGACGTTATTATTTGAGGTAAATATTATAGCATTATCAATGCAATTTGACTTTAAGTCGTTTAATTAATTGTAGGTGGAAATGCTGGGCTGGAAGGGGGAAGATGTGAGTCCCGATAGTGACGGTGGTATTGAAAGATACATCTTGAAGAAAAGCGAGAGGAAGATTTGTCCTAATGATGGTGCTCACGTTAAAAGTAAGTATTGCAATTTTGTCTGAATTAGTTTTCAAATCAGATATAGGCTATGTCGAAAAATGGCTAGAGTGATTTCAGCCATTGGCTTGGAAGTTAGATCGAAATACGAAGAATCGAACAAACTAGAAAAATGCAAACAAAAATTAACGCAAACGGTACAGGTAATGCCTCCATCCACGATGCGGACCAGCGTAGAGGTAATCGGCCTCAGGCCCCATGCGGTTTGGGGGTCCACGCCACCCTATGACCACGACTTTAAAAAATAGCATGCCCTGAAGTCCCTCCCCCATTTAACAAAATATAAAAATACTGAGTGTTTACGCCTATAACTCGTAATTTTTCTTCTAGCAAAAACAATATTTATCTGCATAAAAATGTCTACTGTCGAAAGTCGCTTTGCCTGCTTACAAATGTCCGATCTTCCTCGTAGTAGTTACTAAAATCAGTTGTATATCTGTAAAAAGACATTATATTACAATCTATTGGCTCCCAGGTCATTTTTGAAAATATTTCAGAAAGGTTCAACACATATTTCATCAATCGCGTTCTTCAACAGTGTAAAATCTGATTTTGTTATAGATCATTGAAGAGCGTTCCAAATTCCATTAAAACTAAAGTTCCCCTTTTTCACGACGTAGATATATATGCCTAACTACAAGACATTTCTATTGTTAGCACGCAATTTTAAGTAGCGAAACTATC
Source organism: Nemotelus pantherinus (assembly GCA_963978885.1). Lineage (NCBI taxonomy): Eukaryota > Metazoa > Arthropoda > Insecta > Diptera > Stratiomyidae > Nemotelus > Nemotelus pantherinus. The sequence goes on from OZ022266.1 coordinate 10,823,605, forward strand.
CAAAAATTTCAGCGTAAACTTATGTCTCGTGATACTATTATTCAAACTAGTCTCTATAATCCGCAAACAGCCTAGACCCGGATTTCTCAACACACACAAATAATATTTGTACCAAAGAAGAGAACACTATGGTATACTAGGACACTAAATACATTCTCTCCAAAGGCTTCTTATTGAGCCTACAATGTGAAAGATAAATTCGATAGAACTATCTTGAAAGATGCCAAGCTCATCTGGGTCTCAAATGCGCTGCCAAATATTAACGTCTTAGGAAACAACTCTTAGGAAATCGGGTCTAAAAAATTTTAGGCCTTGATAGCCAAATACCGTGATCATGTTCACATAGTAATTTCGTCAAGATTATTCTATGTTGTGGCAATCGCTATGGGAACACAAGCGGAACAATTCTTCTAAAAATCCAGCGAAAATTTTAAAGCAGACCGTTTTCCACACATTGCAGATCGCCCAGTTGGCGACCGCAACTCAACTCCTCTGTGCATGCGTCTGCACAGCAACTAAATGCACAGCATTCGAAAGTTTTCTTTTGGAGAAAGATAAAATATTTGGAGAAGCAGTCTTAGAGAAAGTGCATACTTGCCGTGCAGTGCACTCTTAGCATGCATTTAGTGTGTGCCTATGTACACAACAACAAAAAATGGAGGATCCTATAATTTGCAGGTTGTTTCGTAAAATATAAGGTAAAACATTCGCGAAATCTTTAATGAATTTGCGAGAATATCCTCATAGATCGAAAAACGATTATATTTCTTATTGGGGTAGCCAGGTCAGGAAGTTAGGGAGGCTGAAGAATCAATGAGGTCTGGCTGGATCCTGCCAAGAAAATCTTTGACAACGAAAGCGCTGTGGTTTTGCGCGTTGTCGTGATGGAGTTTTTATGCATCCTTGATATCACTTCGGTAACGCACGAACCTCTTAAATCTTTTGAGCACTTCGCAATAAAAAGCTGCGTGCACAGTGGTCCCGGTAGATACGAATTCGTGGTGGACAATGCCTCTGACGTCAAAGAAAACAATGAGAATGGCTTTGATCTTGGACTTGCCTTTGCGTGTCTTATAGGGCCAGTGTGACGCTAGGGAACTCTGCATTTTTGTTTCAGGGTCGTATTCATAAATCGATTTCTCATCACCAGTAATAACTGAGCTTAAAAAATAAGATCCTTTTATTTTATTCAAGAATTTCCAAGAGTTCTTGGCATTAGAACACTCGCATGTCCATTTGTGCGTCAGTCAACACTTTTGATACCAGTCGAGCGCACACCTTTTTCATGTTCAAATCTTCAGTTACAATGCGATAAACATTTGTTTTCGTCATGTGTAGAGTTTCTGCTATCCACCCACACGCACCACATTTTCAGGTGGTTGATGAAAGTCCTCTGCGGGGCTCGGCGCCAACATTCTCTCTGCCTTCCTAGAACGGCTTATGCCATCAAAGAACTTGTGATTTGGGCAAGGTCTGCTGAATTAATTGAAATTTTTCGGTAGCAGCTTTCCCAAGTTTAACACAAAATTTGATAGCGTAAGCTCCATAGAACAATCAAACGGGGCTCACGGAAACAAACGTCCTGACGCTCTGGCAGCTTGGAGGCAACTAAGATTAGGTGAGTTGTGAAGCCAACACTCCCTCCACCTAGTCTAGCAGGTCGTAGAGCACTGCAAAGTATAGTCGTGTATAGTTGATTGACATTACTTATGATACACACGCTGTATTCGTAGTGTCCACCTTCAATTGTTAATGCGGTTTTTAGGATGTCCCGCGGATACATCGATTTGTCGAACTTATCTATAATTTCACCTTATTAGGTAGTGGTTATCTATCACTAATCATCTTTTCGTTGAGTTTGGCAGCCCATGCCTGAGAATTATCTGGACCTGCATGGAGGAAAGCCTCTTTCCCACTATTACATATAAATTATACGTAGTGTTCCTCTTTTTCTTAGAGCATATCCACCCCATTTTTCATGTCACTCCCCAGCTGCGTGAAGCTAGCAAACAGCATTCAAGCATCCGGCGGAGTAGGATAAAAGAGTGCTTCGTTAATGCAGACTGTGGTCCTTCACGGCCATTTCTAAGGCACTGTGTTCCAGGGTCATAGTTCTTTTTTTGCGTCGTTGATGATTCTCCATCAAACCCTCGGCAAGCTCTTGACTTTGGTTCAGTTCAGATGTCCTGCCAACCTCTTACACTTTCCAATTGCCACAACCACTCTTAGACTGTTGTTCCTGGCTAGTTGAGACTTTCATCGATGGTTTGTCCGAAAACAATCATTTCCATAGATCGAGTTCTTTTTCTGGATATCTAAACTGTACCTGATCATATTTATAACTTTTATCTGCTTTTAGTTCACATTGTCGGAAAATACGAAAATAAAGTATTTGAAGAAAGAGAGGTAGAATTCGATGTCGGCGAGGGACAGGCTAGTGGAATAATCGATGGAGTTGAAACAGCTTTGATAAAAATGAACGTAGGCGAAACGAGCAGGTATGGCATAATTCCGGCTTGCTTAAACTTCAACTGTTAATGATTTCATTAATCCCTTTTTCCAGACTGATCATACGTCCAAAGTATGCCTTTGGTAAGGCAGGAAATTCCGAGTTCAACATTCCATCAGATGCAACAGTTGAATATATCGTTACTTTGAATGAATGCGAAAGGGTAAATTCGATGATATTGGATGAAAAAAGACACATGTAGTTAGTATGTTACTTGTTAGGCGGTCGCCGAATGGAAATTAGATAAAAATGAGAGTATTGAGCAAGCAAAGATCTTCAAAGAAAAGGGAAATAGTTACTTGAAGAAGGAAAACTACAAATTAGCGATTAAAATGTATAATAGAAGCAATAATTACTTGTCATCGCATTCAGGTGCGTACTTTAAAAAGCGGGAATATAAAAAAATATAATTTATGATCTTATAACAATGCGTTGATACAATAGATGATGACGAAGGCAAGCAAATCAAAACAGCGATTCACCTAAACATAGCATTATGCAACCAAAAACTAGGAGAGCACTTTGAGGCAAAGTCTGCAGTAAGTCATCATCAATAACTCAGTGATAAATGCTGCAAGGAAATTCATATAATTTTCGTTAACAGTGTAATACAGCTTTAGAAATTGATCCAAACAACATTAAGGGTCTGTATCGGCGAGGACAAAGCTATGCTGCAGTTAATGATTTCGAAAAAGCCCTAGACGATTTCCAAAAAGTCAGTTTATTTTAAGTAAATAATAGATCAATAAATTTTATCGTTAAATTATAGGTTCATGAACTTGATCCAGCCAATAAGGCTGCTATTAATCAAATAACAATTTGCAAACAGAAAATCAAGGAAAGCTATGAGAAGGAAAAGAAAGTTTATGCTAATATGTTTTCGAAATTCGCTGCCGCTGATAAAGAGGTAATAGGCTAATAAATGATTGAAGTTCATTTTAGATTTAGTACAACGTAGTTACGTGATGGCTTTTATTGTATTTTATTTTGGATGCAGTAAACTGTTTAAGCGAATGAATCATATTCTAATAATAATGGTAGGTGGACTTCAATTGAATTTAGGAGTATTTGGAGAAACGTTGACGGAATGCAACGTTTATGTTTTGCTAAATTGCAACAGGAGTATGTGTAACATGTTTTTTTTATGCGTTTGTTTTAATTTAACGGTGGATGTTAAATAATCCATTTTGAATGAAACTTGACAGTTCAAAATGAGCAATCAGTATGTTTTAATATTGTTATGTTGGGTCGAGCTAGGCAGTCCTCGGACTACTTTTGTCTAAAAACAAGTTTCGATGGATTCGTCTTGCGCGGAACCAATTATAATACGCTTAACTGAAACCTGACTGAGTGCGGATATATTCAATAACGAAAATTTACCTCCTAGTATTGTTTTCCGCAAAGATCGTGATCGCTCAGCCAGTGGTTCATATGACGGCAGCGGATGTGATTTAGTTGCTGTTTGCAATGCACTTAGCGTGACCTCGTGTACCGACTTTGTGCTCTCTCCGCTTATTGAATGTATCCTTGTTCGTATATCTGTCTCGTTTCTTAACATCTACTACCCCTCTTGGTTTTTTCTATTATTTTAATCAAAGATCTTTTTCCCTTTGCATTTTTTCTCAGTTGAATAATGTGCCTAATATTAAAAAAAGATTTATATATATATATATATATATATATATATATATATATATATATATATATATATATATATATATATATATATATATATATATATATATATATATATATATATATATATATATATATATATATATATATATATATATATATATATATATATATATATATATATATATATATATATATATATATATATATATATATATATATATACAAACGTTATATCCGTATTAATATGAGATAAATTTGTACTACCGGTCATCATTTTGATAACCAGGATAAAATTAGAATATAAATAATATATTTTTATATTTTATTTTATTTTCTAACTTACAAAAACCAACGCTCGTGCGCTAAAATATGCTTTAAGATGCGACGTTTGCTTACCATGGTCACATTGAAGCCTCTATATGATCCTGCCACCAGAAACCCTTCTGTTCCTATATCCGTTATATGTGTTAAATTATGACTCTATTTCGTTTAGGGTTTTTTTTTTTTGATTAATTTGAATTTGTCTTTTTTCTCTCTGTTTCTTTATTCTTCTATTTTTGAAGCCTTATACTTTATTTCATTTTCATTCTTTACTTGTTTTTTAAGTTTATTCTTTGTCTAGTCTTTAATTGGATATGCATCTGTTGATTTAGACAATAATAATAAATAAATAAATTAACCGCATAACTCGAGAGAGACCTACCATTGAAACTTGTCTCAAATAGAGTAGATAATCAGCTTTTGACTACGTTGTATCGTATTATATTGTCCTATTCCATCCAAGCTTTGAATATGGTTTTCTTCATTTAGCGTATATAGTCAGTGTTTTATATTAGCTCTTAAAATTGTAGCAATTATGATTTTATCATAGATAAATATCATTTCAAGATTTCTAAAGGCTCAACTCCATCTCGCATGCCGCGGAAATCTTGTAAATGATATTTCATTTCCATAAGATATTTTTTTTCTATTGCAAATTGTAACTGTGTGAATACATATGTATATATAAACCTATGTAAAATTAGTAACACGATGAAAAACCCAGAAAGAAAATCATCACGGAGACGAACCAGACGTCCTGACATCGTGTGGCGAGTGGAGCGAAGAGGATGCACGCAAAGAAGTCGACCGAGCCTTTGAACGTGACGAAAATATTTTCATGATAAATCAAGAAAAGTAAGATTTGAATTAATATCGTTTTATTAATAATTGTCAGTTGCCAAGCGTATTAAAGAAAATATCTTGACATGTCAAAATATATGTGTAGTCACTTAAAACGACATCCAAATAATCGTTCTTATGAAATTTCTACGGAATTTCTTATGACACAACTATAATGCAATTTTGATCAGTTTAATGTTTTTTTCTATTATATTTAATAGGAAATCGTTAATTTATGTTAAACTCACTCCCACACAAAGACATCTTCATAATTTTTTTATAAAAAGTGTTCGCTCTGTTCTTTTTTATAAAATGAAAAAATACACAAGTAATTTTCAACAATGCGTTTCTGTGTTTTATTCTGGTTAGTAAATTATAGAGTAATGTCTGTAGTTGTAAAAGAATGTTAATGGTATATTATAACTACCAGATGTATTACAAGATTATATCTGATGTGTAACCGATAAATTGTATGTAATTAAAAAGGTTTTATAACGGCCACTTGTAAGATAGCACATGGTGTGGAGGAACAAAATTTTACTTGTATTGTAAAAGTTGAAATTTCCTAAAAAGTTCAGTAAATGTTTTAAAATATGAGAAAATAAAAACGTAATCATTCAGGTATTGATTTTAAACAAGTGTCGAGAATCCGGCTAAATAGTTTATTTTGCGAAGCCAAATTTCGGCTAGAAGTTTTGGTTAATTTTGAGAGTTAATGGAGATTTACACAACGCATCGATGAAATTTCGGAAAAAAAAACTTCGAATTGTATATTGAGGCGAATGAAGGAACTGGAATAAACCCTATACGAAAACATTCATAAAATTTTAATTGGTGAGAATACTCTTCAAATGATTAATAAGCTGAACATTACAGACAGCGACTTAACAAACTACGAGAAGCATGTTCAAAAATTTGATGTGTATTGGAAGCCATATCAGAATGTACCATATTCTCATGTGCGTTTCGACAATAGAACATGGAAAGAAGGCGAAAACTCATTATTTTACTCCGATGTACGGAAGCTGGCTGGTTTATGCGAATATAAACGTAAAGACGAATTGATAAGGGATAAAACCATATAATATTGCTAATATACAGGTTCGCGTGCACTTATAATGAAATTATACGCACGAACTTTGGATCAAGTCGTCAACTACTGCAAGCAATATTTTCTTCACAAGGAACATGGGAAGGAATGCAACTAAATGGAAACACCTTCTGAAGCAAGATAATAAAAATAGTGAGAATACTACATCATAGTGTTCAAGGAATTTTAAGATACAAAAGAGTCCTAGAATTCACTAAAAACGATAAATTTTGCTATTTTGCACTGATACCCTCCTAGATGAAGATTATAGCTTTTATAGGTTATTCAAAGGTTTCAATCACTGAAAACAGAACATATATGAGATGAGGCGAAAAATGTGTTCTATTCCATTGGAAAAAGCAATAGAATTTCATGAATTGACCCTGAAGTAGTATCTGTACTGGTATCTCAAAATATCAACTGCATTCAAGAAATTAGAGGAGGCAGATACGGAATACAACAGCCTAAAACATTCAAATTGAATATCATGCAATAAAGACTGATTGCTGCGCTTGGAAATCGTTCATATCGATACGCAACTTCGATCAGCTTTGCAATAAAATATTATTAATAGTATAACGCTTAAACAGTAGACAGTATTTTCATTGAAAATTACATGATTGATTTTTATTAATATAAAAACAAATAAAAAACATGAATAGCATCCGTTTGGTTTTTTTTGCTCATTTTTATCGTCCTCATGGATGCATGGTTTTCGTGGCAATTTTCATCCTTTCTAATACGATTTAGCAATCAGTTATCATCATCTGATACTTGGCATCAAACTATAGAGGACTCGCAACCTATTCTGTAATCATGGCTTGTTCTTTTTTATCGTTGTCAATGGGAATTTCTAGAACCTTGGGTCCGTAAAGTAGAACGTACGCACAATGCCAATCACCTGCAAAGAAAATGCAAGTTGATTGATATGGAATTTTAGAATAGTATAATTTAAGCATAAGTTGAGCAATTTTTAACTCACCCCCTCCTGAAAGTCTTAAAATATCATCAGTCTGAACTGGTGATACAACATCGTCATCGAATTTCATCCAGTTGTCTCCTTTCTGTCGCACCCAGGCCACATAATGACCAGACGAGCTTGATCGGCCCTTATGCGTGAGTACAGCTTGTAACGTATAGTAGCCCGAGTTATTGCTACCCAGATCATCCTCGAACCAATACGGTTCAACTTTCGTTTTCACTTCGTCCTCTTTTGCAACTGCGACTTTTCTATCTTTATCTTTCAGTTGTTTCTCCATGTTGGCATCCTCAATTTCCTTAAATCGACCTCGCATCGGTGTCAGTTTACTTTGTAGCTCTGGTGTGCAAAGTTCAAATGCATCGAAATCGATGGGGAATTTGATGTCTTTGAGAACTTTGGCGTTGATTCCTTCTTTACCCTTGTATTGAAATCGTACGAATTGAACGGTTAAGTACGCAGGCAAACGACTGATTAGCGACTGAAAGCAAGCAGTAAATTGGATAAGATATTTTTTAACAATGGTATCGAACTTTTTTTAATCGTACAAGTAAAAAATAAAACTAATGCATATTACCCGTTTGAATGCATGCTCTATCAAGCGTCTTACTTATTACGGCCAGCCTATATCGAAAGTTATATTGGCACACCATTTTTATTAGAAATTGGTGCGAACATTTTAGCAATCATTTTTATTTAAAAAAAACTATTACTGTAGCTTCTCTTAAAAGCAAAAAGGCCAAGTGATTACCTGCACTGGCAAAATACATGTCCTTATTACACCCGTACTGGCAGCATTTGCTAGTACAGTCAGTACAGCAGGAGTTCAGATTCTGTGGGCCCCTGTCTTATGTACGACTTCGATGGAGGATACTGTTCGCATTGGAGGCATACAGGTTAAAATTGTAGAAGAATCCATGATCAGCGAATTTTCCAATTTACTGATTGCATTTGCTGTGGTTACAGATTCCGGAAAGACAAGAACAGTGACAGCTGGAAGTGCAGCTCCGGACGTGCATGGGGAAAAGCTACTCTCTCCCAAATTTTTACTTAAGAGGAGTTGGGGAGAACTGAAGGAAACAGATCCGATCAACGTACATGAAACGCCTGTAGGAAGTAAAAGAAGGGGGAATGCTCTATGCTCCGGACACTGCAATTCTGTGGAGGCTCTAAATTGCAGGCGATGTAAGAAGCTGCGCAAAACAGGAAAGCTGCCTGCGAGCCTACCTGGAGAAGCAAGAGAAATGTTAGTTAATGATGCCGGTGTTGTTAGTTCTAGGTAGAAATGAACGAACGGATAACTTAGAGCAAAGCTACGCTAACTGCACATTGTTATTTAGGTAACGCTCTTTGCCGTTGAGTTTGAACAAATCTATACCTCATGATATTAGGATTATTCAGAATAACTTGCACTACATCAAGGCTTCTTCCTTTCTTCTAAGCAAAAAAATTGTGCTACATTGTGCTTATACATGAGCCGTGGCTTCGAGGTAGCAGCATCTGCTGATTCAATTCAGTCAAAAGAAGCCTGGAGACGGCACTAGGCCCAAGGATATCAGCGCAAAACATAGTAAGATATACGTTGGAATCGCGAACTGTGTGGAATGCCGTTGAAACAGAGCCAAAAAATATACATTGCAAATTGTACGATGCTGAACGAGAGTGAGGAGAGGCTGATAGCTGATCCACTCCCGCGAATTAATACTGTGTCAGTAGGCCCGCAAGAAGTGTTAAAGAACTAAGTGGTTTAAGCCGGTAAAGATATGACATGATTTGGTACAGGAGCCATGCAACATCCTTCGAAGATTTCTAAGGTGGTCTTCATAACAAAACTTTGGAGTGATAACTATTCAAATTCTAGGGACTCCAGAACGATCAGCCACTCTCTAGCTCTATTTGAAAAAAAATTCTATGATTGATGGCTACCGATCTCGAATGATAAGAAATTGTGAAATTTGAAATTAGACGGGTTGAGTACTTAAAAAATCTTCATGCTTATTTGCTTTCGAATGTTTTGTTTTCTGAACAAAAATCATTGAAAACATCATATTTTAAGATCTCTCCGCAACCACAAGATTACCCGCATATTTACCACAAACTAAGACCTGGTGTTATTAAACACCGATACAGTGTGTGAATTTCATTTTGTTTTGATGATCTAGTCGTGGCCATCTCACTAACACAAATTTTGGATATTCATAGAATAGACAATTTGGCAAATGGTTTCCGTTCTTGTTGGATGAATTTGAAAATTTAAAACTTAGCGTGAAAAAGTGTTCTTAATGCTAATCTTCTTCGAAAATCAGTAAAATCGTGCAGTTTTTTAAATGCGATAGAAATTAGGTTAGTTTGTTTGAAAGCATAATAATATTGTAGTTGTAAATAATTTTTGGTGATACCTACCGTCCTTGTATAGACGGCATCACGTCCCAATGTTGTTGAGTTTTTCGTAAGTTGCTCTTGCAGTTTCTATAAGAGGGGAAATTCACACTTGATATATGCTCTACGTTGGAATCTCATCTTACAAACCGATTTCAATCCACTATGCATATATTTTACTTCCGCCGATATGAAACAGCTCAACTGTAAAAAGTTCTCCTTCGATTTAGTTACAGGTTCTTCCGGTGCTTCGGTACATTTCATCTCGACGTCGAACGAACCGCCGAAAAACTGCTCAATGAATGAACTGATTCACAAGAAACGATTATTAGAACTATTCAGAATACACAGTGTGACTTAAAGGTCTGTTAGCTTACTTATATTTAATTTTGTTGGCGCCCTCCTTCGACTGTAATTTCTGTTGAAGCATTTTCAACATCTCGGACCAGCATTCGTTCGCATCTTGCTGCCGATACGTACCATTCTCACCAGGTTGAGCAAATTGTGGAAATGCCATGTGAAGTGTTTGCAGCAGAAGAATCGGAGTCACCGTATTGTTTTTCTCCATTTGAGTGAAGAGATTTTTCATTGCGGTCGTTATTGACTGTGATCCGGCCAGTGAACTTCCTGAAAAATCATCCTTGTACGCACCCAGTGCATCACGTAATTCTGGAACTGATTTCAAGCATTGTACGGTCGCATTCATGTAGCACGTATTGCCTAAGTTTGTTAGACCAGCAGGTACTTCCAACTGAAAAAATGAACGGCAAATTGAAATGATGAAAGAAATCCAGTTGGTTGGTAAACAATACTATAAAAGGGATCATTTATCCTCTCTTGCATTACTAAGAGTTATATGTTCAACCAATTTATAATTATTGCCGAAGTCAGTCATACTTACAGCGGAAGCCAACTCGCTTTCGTTCATATCCTCGATGAATTTTGGTCTTTCGGCCGGCTCTTGTGGCACTTCTTCCTTCGTTCCCAACAGCAGAATAGCGACACCCTAATACCAAAAGCGTGGAAATGAATTATAATATCGTACAAAACTTCACATAAGATCTCCGGCTTACATCCTTCAGTTGCATATTCCATTCGTCATCTTTTAGCTGAGTTCCACGACACATAACCTTTTGACGGTCGGGCTGAACCCCGGTCAACGCGTACAGTTGCGCCTTGAACAAAATCGGTTCTTCGTCCGTGTTAGCTTCAATATCCGGGAACGTCTCTCGACCCCATTTAACTTTGACTGCAATAATAACAAATTTTTCTTATTTTTCGATCAACACATTGCAGGATATGTCGAATTTTCATTGAAAACAATATTCCTCTAACATCACCACCAACCAATGGACATTTTAAATGGTGAAAATGTGCGACTAGTACCGAACATTACCTTTATATACAGGCATGTTGTAAAAGTGTTTATATGCTATTAATCACAGAAATCACTAATTCATACAATTTCTATCTAAATGCGACAGAATGTCGGAAAATTAACTAGCAAAACTCGAAACAATGATCCGACGACGGGCTCGATGACATTCAACTTTAGAACATAAATTGGCAAGTGGCGAACTTGTCGACTTGAAAACGAAAAGTCACCACAATCACAGCAATAAATCATAGAGGTATAAGACATTAAGAGTGGTGGTAAAGAAGCATTCTGTCTCGAGGTCACCCATATCCACAAATTATTTCAATACAACGAAATATCTTTCGGGGTGTAGATCAGTTGCTCGTTTTGGGGGCAGTAACTTGGCGCGCATATTTGAAAAAAAGAGGAAAATATTAAAATTCAAGGAACAATAGGCGTATATATAAAATTTGAAGGTAATCTGCACTCTACATTGTGGCCGGTTATTGTTCTTCAGTATTAATATTTTTCAATAAATTGAAATCTATGGCTTCTCAAGTAAAAGTTAGTCATTAAAATATTTGCTTCTAAAAAGTAGAACGAAACGAATCTTATTGTTGAAGAACTATATATTATTATCCTGCAACATTTTCATTAATTGCATTAACGCTATTTAACTACTGTGCGCAGGTTCATGAGAAAATTATTATCATTTCATTACGGTTGCTTACAATGATAAATCTGAACCTTTGTATGCAAATGAGGTGCCAAATTTTCTACTACCTCCCTCTTCCTTTTTAACCGGGCTTGGGACCGGCTTAGGCGGAATTAAGGCAAAACGCAGATTTTTCTAGGCTCTTTTTATTTACATGAATTCATTCTTCTAAAATTAACCTGAATTTATGATAGTCGAAATCATACCATTTTAATAAGTTTCTTATTTTAGCATATGTTATAATAGTAAACAGCACAAATTTTTCCAAAAATTATAATTTTTTTCTTGTAAATGTACGCTACTAATAATCGTAGATTTTTTTCTGTTCGAATTTTATTTAGATCGACCGACATTTTTTTTGAATTCTTCAAACTAAAATCATTTGCCCCTGTGAATGAGCTTCTAAGCCTACTTCATTGGCATTTCCGCCATTTTGGAATCCAAGAGAAACTGTCAGGTACCCAGGTGTCAGATACGTGGGCCAGCAGACGAGCACTTGAATCGGTATCAGACAATTGCACTAAAATTACTGGTTTTCAGCCACGCCAAGTACTCAAATGTACTTAATTTGGACTACAGACTTTACCATTAGGTAAATGGTGAGTACTTACCTGTAGAAAGTTCACCCAGGCAGGCAGGAGCCCGTATTTTTTGAACAACACTTCACTTCACATTTTGTTGCCGGTGTTTTGATAAAAACTGAAGGTGTCACTGCCACTTTTAACCGTATCTTATACTTCTAATAACTTTCTACACTTCTCAGCACTCGCGTCACTAAATTTGAATTGAAAACACAGCTTGTTCAAGCTAATTCCATCTCAAAATCAATAGCACACTTGAAAATTGTTTGGTTTGTTTGTGTGTACGATTTGACTTTGACTCCTGGGTACTTGACAGCACCCCATAAAGCTTGAGAGGTGAAGGCGAGGGGGAGAAGAATGCTCGAGACACACACCTACAGGCGTTTACACGGATACCGCCACTCTAAAGTCTTATACCTCTATTCAATAAATACGGGGATTGGTCGAAATGTATTTGGTTCTTTGTTTGAAAAGCGTATTGTGGTATTGTAGTTAGAAAAGAAATTGAGTACTTATTTGAAAAGTAAGCAGAATTGTTTTTAAATTTTTGATGCTCGAGAGAAGAAATTGAATAATTTTAATTGAGTTTAAATTGTATTTGGGTGTCAATATATGTTTTACATACCAAATTATAGGTTGTTATAGGACAATAGTTATAGGACAAAAAGTGTTATTAATCATATTATTGCCATCTAAATATTCCCATAGGAGGTTGGATTGCGTTCCAATTCGGTTCTTACGGAGCATTTAAAATCTTATTGCGCAGATAAATGGACAGGCAATTGATTCTTTTCTTTTGAGTTTAGTGGATCCTATTTATTTCACATGAAGTGTTTATCAACCTCCAACCTTTACCTTCAACCCTATTTATTTCACATGAAGTGTTTATCCTATGTTTTGTTGTAAATGAATTTTGGCAAGCCTTCTGCAAATGATCAAACTAGAGCAAATTAAATATGTACCAATTGTGTCATCCGCATTTTTCAAATCACCACATATTTCGCAAATATTTCGCACATATTCACCTCGAGATATTTTCGAAAATTCGTATGAAAATTTGATTTCATGACTCTTCATTAAAAGTTTAAGTTTTAAAGCGAAACAAACGAATGCAGAAAATAATATTATCGGAACCAACAAACGTTTAACTGACCCTCTCAAGTTATTATTTTTATAATTCGTTATACCTACCAATCAAGCCTTGAAAGAATTTGAAAAAATAAAATAAAAAAATATATCTACATCGCACATTAATTATTAGAGAAATCAATAAATCTTATAATTTCGTGCTACATCGGTTCTTGAGGTCCTACAAAATTTCTGATAACTTGTTGGGGGAAGTGAAAAAAATCATGAGAAATGGTTTTGCAAATTTTTTTTCCAGGTTTAACTTAATTTATTTAAATTTAATAATTTCAAATTAAGATTTCCGCTTTTTTCAACATGATAATCGGTAAAACTGGACTTGATGCCCCACACCACAGCGTAATAACAACCAGCGTACCAACTTATTCCACTTTCCCAAAAAAACACTTTGACCTTGAAATTGCGCCTCCATTTACGCAATGCATTATCTGTCAAAGCAACCTGAGATTATGTTGGTATATTTTGCGAGAGTGGGCCGTCTGTGAGCAGCGAAAAATCTAACTTGAGTATGTAGTTGCCGAATTGTATATTGCATCTCTTTCTGCCCCATGCGATTTTTTCCAACTTTCCAGGCTGACCAACAATACAGTCTCAGGTTAGATCACTGGAATTTTGGACCGTATACATATACGGAGTTGGTACGCTGGTTAGGAACTACTCATTACGCTGTGCCCCACACAGCTGTTGCATGAATCTCGCCGATAGATGTCGGGCTAATATGTTTGTGTTTTTGTGGTTGTGCGTTTGCTTTTGGGGCTTCTTTTCTTTCTTTTTTTTCTTTTTCTTAATTGTTTTATCTTCTTTTTTATCTTTTTGCATAATTTTGTATGTTTTTCTTCATTTTTTCAACCCTTCTACCACCTTTTCGCCCTCTGGTGGCGGGATTTCCCGGGTGTGGGGCATCAAGTCCAGTTTACCCTGATAATCCTGCTAAATATTTAATCCAAATTCTCTCCCTTTCCATAATTCGATTCCATTCAGAATCATTTGTCTGATCGAAATTCGAGCTGTATAACAGTTATCGCCGTCATATAACTCATAAGCTGCTACGAAACGGTTCAGCCTGCAAGTAAACAAAAAGTGCAAAACAATTCGACGAGACGACATTTTATTGGTTGCTCGTGCTCCATCGTGCTACTCGCTACCGAAAAGTTGAAGGGTGCTTCAAAAGTTTTTTTCCTGTCGATATGATGAACTTGTACGGGAATGAGCTGAAACGCGCGGTAATGTTCGGAGCGGTGTAAAGTAGTAGTGGTTACAGCAGTTCATGAGTTTATTGTCTAAATGGCGTTCTGTGAATTGTCGTGGTCGTTGGCAGTTCGAGTACGCAGTGTATTTGTAGTTGGGCTGCTAGACGACATTTGTGTAGCCAACGGGTGGACGGACGAGGTCTCATTTCGGTAGTGCTTTGTAGTACAGGTAGTAGCGAATGTCGGTCGGGCGATTTGATTATTGAATTTGTGTAGCCGCCTGAAGTGTTCGACGTGTGAAGTTAGCTAACTCGTCAGCTCGGAAAGGTGCCGCCGTTCAAGGAAGTTTACGGAAGTGATTCTAGTGGAGTTAAAGAGCGAATATTGTGAAGTGATAGTGCTTAGGAAATTGTTTTTCTTTGCCGCCGTTGTGAAATAGTCCTCAGAAGTTTTGTGCGTGTCGAACACCGAGGGCAGTGCAAATCGTTTTGGCATCGTGCGATATCGACTAAATTTTCGGTGGAAGCTGTGCGGATAAATTGACGAGCGACAGCAGAGAAAAATGTGAATGGTATTTTCATGGATATGCTATCGGTGAGTCCAGGTCTTTGTGAAGATGATGACTTTCCTCGTCCAATGCGATTCATTTTCGGATGATGAATTTTCCTGCAGCTTGGAACGGATGAGAGAAAAATGGTCGGATTGGGCGAATAGCTCGGACTCGGATCTGGGCATCAATAGCCGAAGTTTGACAGATGGTTTGACAGGCCGCCTCCATTAGCAATCTCCCATGGCATAACATTTTAAATTGCTAGTGGAGGCAGCCTATGGTATGCAATATTTTATGGTCTGCCATAAATGGTAGGCAATATGGTATGCAATTTGCTCGGCAATCTGCCTGGCAATATTTTGACAGTTCTTGATTTCAAAATGGCGCTGAACCGTGCGAATGCTTTATTTCTGATTAGAAAATGTAGGGATTCTGAATTAAAAGGGATTTTTAGCTCTCGTTGAGCAATGAAAATAGTCTACAGGATATGAAATGGCGGGAAATTGCGAAAAAATTGAATTTTGATGCAGAATAGTGAAATTATTACAAGATACAGCGCACGTCCTTCCCGCTCAGAGGCATTTTCGAAATGAAATTGCATGTCATGAAATTGCCCACGCACAGATGGCATACCATAAATTTGACAGTCGCTACCATCGGATATGGCAGGGTAAATTGCTAGTCGAGCCCCGGTGTGAGATATTTATGAGAGAGTTAAATGGTGGAGAAGGTCGCGCGAAACGGCAAAGAGAACGGTTTATGCATTAGATGATTGGCTAGTAAAGGGAAAGGAATAGTTTATCTGTTATACGGGAGAATGTTGTGGCGATGTTTTGAACCGGTTGGACGCGAGTGAACGGGAGAGAGCGAGCAGATACGAAAGGCCGCGGAGCGATTGAGTGAGGTTAGGGTGAAATGGTGTTTGTTTTGATTTTTGTTTTTGTGGCTTTCGTGGGGGGCTCGTAGTGTGGGAATGCATGAATGAAAATTTGTACATTTCGGTGAACTTGATAAAAGTTTGAGAGTTTTCATTATTAGTTTTGAATGAGTTTTGTAAAGGTCATGTTTTTATTTGTTTATTTATTTGTTTTTAAGAAAACCGACAGCATTTATGAGAATGACACTAATAGGTTCCCACTAAATTATAGAAGCAGAAAAGATTATTGAGGAAAAATACTTAGTTATTAAGAGTATCTCTTATTACATTCATAAATTTAACAATTTCAGAGTTGAAATAGGTCAATATGAGAAAATTTAGAGCTGCATTTTTTACATTGCTTGTAAATCCTGTTTGACGAGGGTTAGGCTGACTTATCAGGATTTGTAGCAGCCATCGCTTTTCAATACCACCATGTGTAGGGTTGATCTTCATTTAAATAAATTTAGTGTAGAGCTAACATATTGTCGTCGTGGCGCTGCCGCCAGCAGGGTAGTCTGCCAAACTTGCTAGGAAACGAACTGAAGTTGGCACGGCCGAACACCACTCATGGAAGACTGTTGAAAAAGCCACAAAAGAGCAAGATAGGTCGGCGATTGCTGGTTCATCTAAGAACTTGGCGTCTATTGTCTAATCTAGGCGGAAAAAAATTCAATCGTCTAGCGCAAAAAAGGAAGCCGTGATAATACCCACAGCTAGCTCTCCCACAAACTCTTACCCAAGGCAAGAGTTATACGGAAGTCTTACAGCATATACGCACAAGTTCGCCAAATCAGGAAGACGGCAGACTGCTCCACCATCTGTAAGTGACAGCGCGAAATAAGGCGATGCAATCCAAGCAGATGTGAAAAATTTCGAAGAGGCTAAAAGCCTCGCCTGCAAAGCGATCATTGAGATACTTGACCTCAACAGTCATACGACAGAGGAAGAAGAGACAGTAGCGATTCTGGAAGAGGGGATTCAGATAGTAAAAATTATCTGATATCCCCCGAATACAAGAGAACAGGGGAAAACCGTTTTAGATCTGGATGAAGCAAAAGCTATGAAGCTAGTTGGTATTGGACGAATAAGAATTGGCTGGGCTTACGCTAGAATAAGGAGGCGGCATGAAGCTGTATGCTGTTTCAAGTGCATGGGACACAACCATACACAAAAAGATTGAAAAGGAGCTGACCGTAGTACTAACTGTTTTTAGTGTGGACAAGTCGGACACCTTGCACCGGTATGCTCGGCTGACTCATACTGATTGCTGTGCAACTGCAAAGGCAAGACAGGAGAAGCCAAGCATTATCTGGGGTCAGGAACATACAAAGTTTTCCGAGATGCGCTCGATGCGCAGAAGAAGTGGCTTTGTTGATGAGGGTTATCCCCGGGAATCTGCAAATATGCCGCATAGCGGACGACACTCGTGCAGCTTATTATGCATGAATCCGGAGCTCAAATCGCTCAAATGATCAGCGAACCATATCATGGTATATACACAAAGGGGGGATTAATTATGGAGATGGAGTCCAGACTGAGTATGGTCGTGGGGAACAAGGACTTGACACCGACCTACCGCATACCAAGCTTCGGTGAGTCCATTCCCGATATAAATCTTATTTCGGAGGCGTTGCCTATGTTGGCAAGGGAGTGGAGAGTGATGGAATAGTACACTGGAAGTGACCACAACTATGGCTTCTTCTGGTTGTCGGGGGAAAGCCCGGCCGCTCAGATCTCTAGACGGAAAATGCTCGGGTGGAATATTTCGAAGTTGGTTAGGAGGAAGCTTGTGGAGTTACTTGACACCAGCTTTGCTGACGAAGTCAGTGCAGGCCAAGCAGGGTGCGATGGTAGAATTTTACCATTCTAAAAAAATAGGTGGAAAAATAGGTGCGATGGTAGAATTTTACCATTCTGCGAGTGGGTGATGTGCGCCCGCTTGACCTTCCTCACGTTACATTGATAGCTTTACCTCACAACATCGAAAATATACAGATTAGACATGGGTAACGCTGCGCCGCGCAATTGCGTTGAAGCACTAGCCATGATACCACAGCGCTGATACCGATTATCGGTATCAGTAGCGCAGTAACGCACTTCGGTATCAATGGTGATGGCGCTGCCGCTTTGCAATGCCAACACCATTTGGCTTGGCGCTAAGCTACGGCGCGGCGCAAAGATATGAGTTCACCTCAGACTCAAATTCTTGCCAAAGCATATTCAAAAATCTCAAGCCACTTGAGTTTTACAGGCTGCATGTGTACTTCAAGCAAGAACCACTAAGTAAACATTATGAAAAGCGATGCGATCGTGGTATCATAGCGTCATGGTATCAGCGCAATGCTGCCAGCGCCGTATGTGAGTCCGAGAAACGTAGTGCGCTGATACCACTGCTGGCGCCGGTGTCAGTGTATAGGCGCCTCTAAATTTGCTGCGTTACCCATGTCTAATACAGATAAACATTTTCTACATAAATCATTTAAATTGCCATAAACAACAATGGAACTTGTATTCGACCTGATACCTTCACAAGAGCACACTACTTCACAAAGCTCAATACTACAACACACCCTACACCAAATGTTCCGGACTTAATGACGCTCCTGGATTGTAATCTTTAAAACAAATCGTTGGCATTTCTACAATTTTCGAAACCGTTAATAGATGATTTCGGTTGATTTTTCCGCTTCATCTGCTACGCCGTTCAATCTTTCGAAAGGTATTTTTCTAGTTGCATTATGTTTATTGCGGCCAGTTAGTCCTTCACTTTTCTCAAACGAACAAATGTCTCTTTTCTCTCTAATATACGATAAAAAATATGTATGTTTCGCTGATTATTTATATAGTCTGATCGTCTCATTTCAGATAATAAACCATTCTACTATAATGTTTGAAAATGGATTTCAATATCTCTGAAGACGATATCCATATCGATTATATGTGTCTTATTGACAAACCGCTCTCGAATACAGTGACTACGATGCGAGAAGTTTGCCAAGATAAACGCAGCTACCAAGAACCACCTCTACCTCCGATTACCCCTTCGTCAAGCATGCTAAATGATGAAGCTCCGGATAACCTTTTGTCATCAGCTGCTCTCGAGAAGAACATTTTCAGCGACGATGACGAATACGGCTTGTACCGTTTGAAAAGATCGGAGAAGAATGTAGCGAAGTCGAATTGGGAAATGGATTTCACAACAGACGATTTGATTAGGAAGGAATCTGATCTGGGACTGGACATAGACAATCTTCCACCAACATCTCTTCCACCTTCTCAAATCAAGAATGACACGGAAAAAATATTTCAGTCGAATGAAGTGAAAGACGATCCAAGCCAGAATATTGTCCCGAAGTCAGACATTGATTCCGAAAAAGAAGAAGAACGAGAGCTTATTTTTGAGGTAGTTACAGAAGGAAATGTGGGGCTTAAAGAGGACGAGAATGGTGATCTGTGCGATATAGAATGCGTTCCAGTAAGTTTTCACTATCACAGTCAATCAAGTTGCAACGATGAAGCCAACGAAAGTAACGACGACAACATATCCTTGGCTCTGGACGATCATAATTATACAAGTCCCAAACTAAAATTCGATGTTGTTGCGCAATACATCAATACGATGACTCCGGATCAGGAATCGATTATTTTAGGTCTGCTGGAGTCGAAAAAACGGAATAACGGTAGGTGTCTGGTTAAACGAGAGACCGACAACGGTGGAGATTCCGAGCGGGAAGATGATGCAGTTTCAAATGCTTCGACGCAACAGTTCTTGGGCGGTGATCGCGAAAGTGATACAGAAGTAAGTGGAGGTGAGGAAAATGATGGTGATGAAACATGTGTTCGACAACAGACAGGTTCCTTGAAAACATTATGTAAGGAGGAGTTGATTATTGATGAACGGTCGGATGCGGATAGTGGATCAAATTTATCGGAAGATGAAAATGGTGAGTGATATTGAATTTTGCGTGATAATTAAGTTTATAGTACGAAAACACAAAACTAATTATGTTAAACAATTTCACAGGTACCGATGAAAGGCCGAATCAAGAAGATAAGCAAAAAGACGTAGAGGTTTGGATGAGAACAGAGAAAAGTATTGGCTCAGAGGTAGCAGAAATTGTCGAAAGTTCTCCCATATCGCCACTTTCTGATTTCAATGGATTTGCTGAACCTGTTCACCGCTGTTTAGTATCTAATACACTTTGTGCAGGTGGTAAGACTACTTCGACCGAATCTACTTGCTTTTCTGAAAATCGATCAGAGCCTAATGAATTTTTCGACACTGAAGATTTTTCTTCTTCAGGTTCGGAAAATGAAGAGGCTGGACCTGATAAATCAGACGATGATCATATTAGCCTCGAAGTACCGATTGATGCTTCATCAAAAACAACGATTAAGGTGGAAGATTTGAAGGAAGCGGAAATTGCTATGGAAGTGGAAACCACTTCAAATGAAAAAGTTGAAAATGAAACTACAAAACAAATCTCGTTAGAAGCTGATCAACAAACTACTGAGTCTAAAGACCAGAATCGTGAAATTTCGCCGGCGTTAGCATCAAATCGAACTATTGCACAAGACCCTGAAAATCCAAAACTTTTGGAATTGAAAATATTTGCAAATCGTTTGCTAGGGCTGTGTGAAAGATGGAAAAGTGATTCGAACTTGGACGAAGAGATGAATGTTTTGCTAGCAGACTTTAGGGAAATAATCGGGAAACCTAAAGTTGTTAGTAGTGAAACCCAAACTGAGAAAATATATTCGAAAGAGAGACAGAAAAAAATGAACGAAAAAGCGAAAAATAAGCTTTTGAACGCGTCGTCATCATCATCAGAAGATATGAGCAACAGCGATACTGACGATAATGACAATGACGAAATCGAAACAAATCAGAGTATTCAAGAGCCACCGAGTAAATTGTCCGATGACTGCGAAGAGGAAATTGCAGGAGACGATGAGAAATTTGAAAAGTCACCAAGCTACTCTGATCTTTCGTCGCGTGCAAGTTCTGAAGAGTTTTTGAATTCTGAAAATGATGATCCCGTATCTGATGATGGAATCGATTTATCAAAGTATGCTGTACCTTCTCCTATCAAATCCACGTCGCAAGAAACGGAAGACTTGGATTTATCAAAATACGAAGTTCGTAGCGAAGTTCCTATCGAAAGTCAAAAAGCTCCCGTTACATCGGAACAAATGTCGATCGACGAAGATCAAGTGACCGAAAGTGTTGCACAAAAAGAAACGGCAGAAGAAGATACTGAGAAAACTACTGGTGATAAGAGCCCGTTTGATGATAGTAGTGCTAATCCTATGATCGATATTGGCTGTGATGAAGATGCAAATTATGACAATAATGAAGTGGTTGAAAACGAAGTTATTGAAAATGATGGTGATGCCGTAGAAATTGAATGTGAGGTTGAAATACAGGTTGACGATATGGAGGAAGAAAAAGAATCAGTGGAAGAAATTATCGCAAGAGACGAAAAACTGAAATCGGAAGCTATGGTAGTGGTTAACAAGTTGAGCGAGAAGGACTTGGAAGTATATTACGACGACTTGAATGAGAAGGAGATCCGGAAGTAAGTAGTGAAAGCTGGGTAATTTCATTTCGCTTTCAAAAGATCAATTGAGCTTATATTGGTTTTTCGCAATGATATATTATAAAATCACATTTCAAATGTTTGTTTCTTCACAGATTACTCAGCTTCTCCGGTCTGGTGAAAAAGAAAACTTCTGAAGCACCACAAAATACCAGTGAAAGACCTCAAATTCCGATGAGAAGTAAAAAGACGGAGAAACTTATGGAAATTTTAAAAGATGCTGAGAATGATATATGTAGTGATGAAAGCAACTCTGATGTAAGGAATCTGGTGGTAATAAAAATCTTCTGATCATTTGAGGCTTGATATTTTTTAGGAGGAGGAAGCCGCCATGACTGAAAGGGATTTCCTAAAGCTGTGCAATCAGAAAGCCAAAGATGACTTTTTAAAGTCATCCAGTAGCGATTCTGAAGTAGATACTAAGATGTCGGAAGAAGAAATCATGGATGAAATAAATATGAGTGACTACTCATCATCGGATGACGAAACCAGACCAGCAATGGTGGACAAATTTTTAGAGAATTTTTCGAGCAAACTTCTTCACGATGAGAAAGAGAAAGTACAGACTGAAACGGAGAATCTGAACGACGAATGCGTAGTCGATGAGGCTGGAAAACAAAACGAAGCAATAGAAGTATTGGTAGATAAGGAAACAGATAATCACATGGATAAGAACCCAGGTAGTGCTCTGAGTGAAGCAATGGATATGAATGAATTCGGTGAAGAGATAGGTGGAGGTGAGTTGAGTGATGATGTCGTTGAAATAAATGATGCATCGAAGAACGACAAAGAAGCAGAGAGCAACAATGAAAAGGAAGATCCTACCTCAGCACCAAAACCTTCGTTGATTTCATCCAACGGGATTCTTCGTTCGGTTCGGAATATTTTAGTGGAGAAAGAAATCGATATTGACGCAATCGAAAAAGAAACGGCATCTTTATCGAATGACGAAACTGATATTTGCGACAGACATTTATCACGAAAGCTGAATAATTCAAAATCGCTGGAAACACTTATTGAGGAGTCACAGCGTCGACAAAATGCGAAATCCACCGACAATAACATCGTAAGCCTTGACAGTGATTCGGACTGCGAGGAGATATCCATCGAACCTGACGTTCGGAAACGATCAATTAAACCGATGCTGCGCAAAGATCAGTTGGCGGGTGAAACAAGATCGGCACAACGTCGGGAAAACGAGCGTATCAAACGTTTGGAACGAAAGAATGAAATGCTGACAAAATTAATTCAAGAACATAAGGACTCGTTGGAATTGATGGTAGATGAAAAGGAACTCATACTTGATTATCATTCGGAAAATAAAACATTTGTTAAAGTTCATCCTCAAATTGTGAAGCATCTGAAGGAACATCAGTTCGAAGGAATAAAGTTTATGTACGACAACACGTATGGATCGGTTGATAATCTCCCCAAACATCCTGGTTCGGGCTGTATTTTGGCTCATTGTATGGGACTTGGGAAAACGTTGCAGGTATGAGTAATGGGTCTATTAAATAAAGCTTTTTTCAATCGCAAGGTTTTTTGTGGTGTACGTATGGCATGAGACTTACATGTAGTTATTTTCAGATTGTTGCTTTACTTCACACTGTCATAAACTACAAGGAATTGGATACACGAAAGATTTTAGTACTGTGTCCAAAAAGCACAATAATGAATTGGGACGATGAAATTAGAAGATGGCTGGGTCCTTTGAAGAGCAATAACTTGAAAATATTTAGCTTTAAAGATACATCTAGGTAATGTTTCGTAAATCGGTGAATATGAAGTTTGCAACGAGTTAGAATCTTCACAGCTCCATCGAGGATAAAATAAAAATATTGCATGAATGGTCGTCATCAGGAAAGCCTGGATTTAGAACTGCTGGCGTTTTGTTGATGGGCTACGAGGCGTTTCGAATGCTTGTATTTAACCCACTTCACAAGAAAAAGATAGTCACGCAATTACAAACCGAACGTATAAAAAAGAAGATACGTGAAACATTACTAGAACCAGGTAACTGTTAATTGAAATTTCGTATTTTTAACTATTAATTTAACAATCGAACTTGATGACAGGTGCTGATCTTGTGATTTGTGATGAAGGACATATTATAAAGAATAGAAAATCTGCAACGAGTTCAGCTGTTTCGGAGATTAGTACTCCCCGAAGGATTATCCTAACAGGAACACCAATACAAAATAATTTGAAGGAATGTGAGTTCCAGACGTGACACCGAGTGGCAATAAGACTGAAATTTTATTACTTGAAAACTGTATATTTTAGATTACGCTATGGTGAATTTCATCAAACCGAAATTCCTTGGTACGGAGAAAGAATTTGCAAATCTATACGAAAATCCTATTCGAAATGGCCAGCATAAAGACTCGAATAAGCGTGATATTAAGATAATGAAGCAAAGATCGTTTGTATTACATAAAAAGCTATCGAAGTTTGTCCAAAGAAGAGAAGCAGCATTGCTCAAAACATTCTTGCCGATGAAGTATGAATATGTTTTATTCATTCCGATGACAGATGTTCAGGTATGTTTGAAGAAAAATTCAATGAAACATTTCAAAAACATTTTGAAAGTATAATATTGTGAAGAATTATTAATTGAATCAACAACTTAAGAAATTAGCTAATTGAAATAACATATTAAAGTCAGTATAAAGGCTTATGTTCGACTGAAAGATTTCAAAACTGTTTTTTTTTTTTCAAAGTAATAATCCTACCAAAAAGATATCAAACGGGCATTATAAATTTTTGGATGAAATCCATTCTCTTCTCTTGCCAATGGTTGAAATTTAATTGAATATTCAAGCCGTCGCTGATAGGTACCGTGGTTTAATTTCTGCACTAGTTGAATCTTGTACGGGAATATGCTTAAACTTAGTAAAATGCGTTGCAGTGACGTTCGAGTAATACCCAACTGAGTATATTGCATCCGCGTCGAAGCTCCAGATTCGTTTGATATTCACCTCCGACGTAGCTGAACGTTAACATCCTGCACATGGAAGAATCCTGACGCTGAAAACGATCAACCAAAAGACAAATTGCCGATTCTGCGGGAACAAATATAACATTAAATTGTTTTCTAAATGCTAGATCCGTGTATTTAGAATAAAATATTGTGAAAAAGATTATTGCCAACATGTATTACATAGTTATCAAACTACCATTTTAACATTTTCTCGTAGTGAAAGAAAATTTCATATCGAAACGTCCTTGGAATATATTTAAAATTATGGGATGTAGAGAACTTTTATGCTTTCAAAATATTAAAAGAAACATTTCATAGTCCATTTTATTTTTTCTCCAACAGATCAAATTATACGAATACTTTTTGGAAGTAAGCTCAAAGCGCGAAGGATCCAAAGGAAAAAATTTAATTCCAGACTATACTTGTTTGCGGAAGGTAAATTGATAATTCAGCATGAAAACTAATTAATATTGATTGTTCCTTTTAAAAGATTTGGACACATCCCAGAGTTTTGGAAAATGCTTGGAAAAATGCAATGGTAATTATGACTTTATTATCTTAAAGTTTTGACTTGTGTAACATTTGTTTATTTTCTCATCAGCTCAAAAAGCAAAATACTACTAAAAAGTCCCCCGTACGCGAGCCTAATTCGGACGACGAAGTGCCTGACGATGTATACGATACGCAAACTGGTGCACTTTCGGTTACAGACGATTGGTGGCGATCATTAATCGCTGAAGATAATCTCAAGTCAATTCTGCCTAGTAGTAAATTACAAGTAATGTTTGATATATTGCGAATGTGCGAGGAAAAGCGTGAAAAATGGTAAGATGTTATGAATGGTAAAATTGCTTTGTTCAATAATGTTTTATAATTTATAGTTTAATATTTTCGGCATTTGTGGCAGTCTTGGACTGCGTGGAGTTTTTCATGCATCAGATAACTATACAGGGTGAAAATGCTAGAGAGTATGGTAAGTCTAAATTGGTGGATTGGGCGCAGCTCTTAGTTCAATCAAATTAATTTTACTTCATACGTTAGGCCTGACAATGTTCCGAGGACCATGGGTGAGCGGTAAGGATTATTATCGTCTCGATGGGAAAACTCCAAAAAATATTCGTCACGAAATGATCAAGAGATTCAATGATCCTACAATGACTCAAGCTCGAGTTTTTCTGATTTCCGCAAAGGCAGGTGGTCAGGGTATTAATTTAATTGGTGCCAATCGTGTGATAATATTAGACACATCTTGGAATCCATCTAACGACCAGCAAAATATTTTCAGAGTATTTCGCCTGGGCCAGAAGCGCCAGTGCTATGTTTATCGCTTGATTGCAATGGTTTGTTAGCTAATTCGAGTAATCAATTGAGTAAAAAGTTCATAAATGTATGATGACTTTCCTAGGGCACAATGGAAGAAAAGGTATACTCCCGGTCGGTCACGAAGCAAGCGATGAGCTTTCGTGTTGTCGATGAGCAGCAAATTGACAGACACTATAGTATGGCTGAATTGACTGAGTTATATACGTAATTCTGAAACATTGTAATAGAAGATAAAACTTGAATTTTAAAGTTGAGTATTTACAGCCTTACAAAGCCAGATTATCAAAACCGACCAGTTCCAACACTACCACAAGACAGTATTCTAGCAAATCTATTACGTTGTAGTCCTCATTTAGTTTACAAATATCACGAACATGACAGTTTGCTTGAGAATAAATTGGAGCAGGAATTGAGTGAACAGGAAAAGGCTGATGCATGGGATGCATATGAGCGTGACTTGCAAGGTAATCAGAGTAAGTATAATTAGTTGGAATCGACTTACCAATAATTATACTGCTTTTCATTTGTTTAGATCCTAACGTCATGCCAGGAATGAGCAAGTAAGTATTTGCTGAGATTAGATCATATGATTTGATGTTTTTTATGATTTTATTTTTTTAGAAGCTTTGAGTTGTATACAGTATTTTAAATTATATATTTTTTCAATATAATTTAGCGTGCCTCCGTTATTCAATCCACCTTTCTTCGGGCCAGGAATGGGCTATGGGGTAATTTAATGCTATTGTATTAACGTCCTAAGCATTGCTTATCATGCTTTCATTTCAGTTCCCTCCAGATCGAAACTTTCCACTTGGATACGGTGGGCTATCTGCAGGCTATCTATCTTCTCTCGCAAATTATACGGGAAATAGTTCTCTGATGGAAATGTTGAAAATGTATTCTGCACCACCGCCGGGTGGGCCATCGTTAATGCCCGGGATAAATCCGGGACCATCGAGTAGTCCGCAAGGGAACCTAATGCATCCATTTGGGCCAGGTGTACTGCCATCTAGTCCAGGAACATCAAGCTCACATCCTTTAAACCTGCCACCATTCAACTCGCTGCAAAGCATGGTGTCTAGCACTGGCATAAATTCGATTCCATCCTTCACTTCTCCGTATTCTTCTATGGCGAATTCGTATAACTTATCGACCGATCCCGCTTTGCTTCATCTATCACAGATGTATGCACCGTCGTTGGGGCCCAGTAGTATGCCACCCAGTTCGCCGACCGGCAGGCAACAAAATGGTAGTCCTTCAGCTGGTGGAGTAGCTAATAAACGGAACTCTCCATTCCCGTCAGGTTTGATGGCTCCAATGACAACTGCCGAAAGTATACCCACAAGCGTAATAAAGCCACCGCAAGCACACAGCGCTTCGACACCTAGACAATCGACTTCAACACCAACATTGGCACAACAACTAAGCAATCATTCGATGCCAGGACCACCATTTCCTAAGCCGCCACTAAATAACACAACACCATCGTCTCTGCAGCAGCAACTTGCAAAACCAAGGGCACCGACTTTGGATTATCGGTCGCAAGTTATACAATCAATATATCAGAATTCCATGTCACGTTCTAGGAGCGGTGATCCTCCGCATTCTCAAAGCATTGCGGCTTCAGCGAAATCCAGCACAACGTATAGTTCAAACACTACTGTAGCTTGTACCCTGCCCTCGGCAGTTTCTACGCTGTCAACTACGACGTCGAATCGCAGTAGCCCTATAACCACTGCATCTAGAAATAGTCCACAACTTAAAAGCTCATCCTCGTCGAATGGTCCTCGAGCGACTAACATTGGAATTGTATATCCATATGAGAGTAGTCCCGCAACAATAACACCGATTAGCAGTGCTCCTTCGGCAGCGACAAGCATGTCTAGTATTTCCGTCCGGTCCGTGTCGTCTATCAACAATGCTTCGACATCGAAGCTTACTATACCAGCCACGATTATTTCAAAGCCAGGAACGAATGTATCAACAGCTTTGCCTACTATATACAAACCAAGCAGTTCAAACAATATGAACAATGCTATAGGAGGAAACTCATCCCTAACAGTGTCGCCTGCGGGGAAACAGTATAATGGACCTAGTATTTCTAAAGCGAGTACACTCATTGAAAAATCTCAGACACCGCCCACAACACCTGCAAGCTCCGTGCATCCACAATTTCGTTACCAGGGGCCGCCACAGATATCGCAAGATAAACAAACAAACAGCGTCGACAAATCGACGATTCAAATTTTAGGTACTAACAATGTGCAATTGACAAAAGTTCCGAACAGTAGATCTACGTTTTCTAAAGCGCAGAATAATTCGGCCAAAATACAAACATATTCCCGAAATCGAACCGGCTCTAGTCAAGCATCGTCTGCTACGACGGCATCTGTGATAACGAAAGCTCGGGCGAATTCAGGACTAACTGTAGTGCCTGTCCCGAACAACAACAGCAGCATCACTAGTAACGGCAAGCTGATGCAAAATGAGAGCGCAAACGCTGTCCCCACTTTAGTACCGCTGAGTACTAAAACCAACATCAATCCAAGTGCCAGCTCAATGTTTGGAGTAAAAAACAAAAATGCGAAACTGCCGTCGTCGATGTCAGCGACATCAGTGATGCCAAACGTACCGGCGCATATAAAACAAATTCGTCCTGGTGGAACAAAGTCGCCTGTGCCGGTAGTGAAAAAGACGACTAACAATCCTACAAGTCGTATGTCAGGACCTGCTCCAAAACTGAGTAGAATACAATCAACAACACCAAGTCCAACTACAGTTGGGGCTTCTGTAAAAAGGTCGATTTCGCTCGTTAATTTGCCCGTCAATAAACAAGCACGGCCCCCCTTGAGCAACTCAACACAGCCACGACAAACATCACTTTTGCTGAGTAATACACAAAACTCACTTACAAGGCCGCAAATGTCTCTGCCGGGAAAACTGGCGACCTCTGCATCTGCTTCAAACTTGGCCTCAGCTAGTAGCAGTAGCGCATCCGTCAACAAAAGTGCACTCAGTATACGATCTATAGACGCTATCAACAAATTCGCAAACGCAGGTATAACGATATCGCCTGGCAGGACTAAAGGAGTGCCTAATAATAGTCAGCATTCGCTGGGAAATGTCGTGAATCAAACGAACAATAATATGAAAAATGTGAATAGTTTAGCTTCTGGAAACCAAAACACTTTAAGGTAACTTGCATCTCATGAAGTCTATGTGTTATCAGATTAGAGTCAAATATACTTTCAGTAATTCCGTGACGTTATCGAAAGTGATACCTACATCCCGAAAACGGCCTATCGCGAATTTGACATCGAAAAATATGCCGTCTGTAAATCAAGTGAAAAAATTACGCGTTGGTCCAACAGTAGAGGAAAGGGTACGTAATTAATTCAGTTAGCTGTACATTTTGATAGTCCATCATATGACACTCTTATTATATATGATTATACATATCTAATCATAACATCCTGTAACTTATTATTCAATATATGTTTGTTATCATGATCGCATGATCTGCATGATATATATCATAAAACATTTATGTATTACATTGTATGTTTTCTAAAACGTGCGTACTATATATTTAGGTTATATATTTAGTTCCGAAAAATTTCGTTTTCAGTCTGAATGATTTTTTTCTGTAATTCCAGAACGTTGCAGAATCATTACTAAGAGCACGCTCTAATCAAGGACTTACAGTTCTTTTAAAGAACTCACAAGCACAGCAGAAATCTAACAAAGACGGTAAACAAATCACATTTCAATTTAATAATTAACTAGAAATTACGTTTGACTATGTTAATTCGGTATTTGGTTAATTTATGTAACAAGCTATAATTTTTATTTTGTTCTTGGTAGGTTTTGAATAACTTTCTCGTTCATTATATATATATTTATTGCACGAAAATGAATTTCATGTCGCTGTTGAAATTTTTGTTCGCATACCAATATATATTTATTTATAAAACTTTTGTTGCTCCCATTTGAAATGAAAAGTTTCTAAGACCATCATATGTTATATATTTGTGGTACGTAGATTTGAATAAGTGGTATGGCTTTAAGTATGCATATATGAATTTCGTGCTGCTGAATAATGGAATAGATGATTCAAGCAGTTTTCTAGCTACTTTTTAAATATCAGTGCAATATGATATACCAAAGTTAAGAATGTAGAATTGCTATATGAAAAATCAAGGTATATCTTGTCCGGATTAGACGAAGTTTCAAAATAAATTTTAACCTAAAATATTCTCTTCATCAAGAGCTGTGGTGCTCAAAAAAGCAAGCTAATTAATTATTGTTGAAGAAAAAAAAATACATGAATACCATTTTTAGTAGCTTAACCTTTTAAAGACGGCTCTTATCCCGATGAAGCTACAAATTGAAAACCAACCATCTACTTATGGCAGTGACTGGTTCTTTGCAACCATAATTGGTCCGATGTTGAGGGATCGACAAAAAGTTCACCCGCCTGACACGTTTGTTATTGATATTAAAATTAAGTTGGCTTAATAAGTAGTTTGAGTTGCAAAATTTTCGCGGCAAATAAGATTTTGGAATTTTGACGTCGAGAGTTCAAGGTATCTATTTGTAAAAGACTTAAGCGGTCTTCATAAGGAGGTAGATGTAAAGGGTCATAACACGGAAGACCACGGAGGTAAAAACGTAAGAACCTCTTTTGAATGCACTCAATTTGGTAAATGTAAATTTTTTGATACGGTGCCCATACAATACTTGCGTATTCGACCATAGGTCTGACTAAACTGTAAAAGAGGGTCTTAGAAAAATGTTGTTGAATTCCCTCGACCATCTTCTGACAAAACCTAAGGCGTTACTAGCTCTCACAACGATTGAGTCGATGTGATCGTCAAATGTGAAGGATTGATTCAGCAGTTCTCCTAAATCGAGTACTTTCGCTTATCTATTCAAAAGTGTACTCAAAAGTGAGTATTCATAAATTACAGGATTATTTTTGCGTGTGTAAGATACAATCGTACACTTGTCAAGATTAAGAAAAAGATTGTTATCGGAACATCAACTGACAAATCTGTTTAGATCCTGCTGCAAATCATTGCAATCGTTAAGGTGAGAGGACTGAGATGAGCGCTCAATTTAATTGTCTTTTTGTTGACGAATTCATGTACAACGGAGTTTGGTAGCCAGAAATTGATATTTGCGATCGAACTAAAGCAACAATCTGGTGCTATAATCTTAAATGACGATACACGAGGCCGGTTCCCTATCTTAATAACTTAATATCTTCCCATCCAGTTTTAACGTTTGTGGTGTTTTCAAGTAATCTATCGTTTTCTCGAGCACTATAACTGTGCACTTTGCATGTCGGCCACGTTTTACAGGTGATTTTGTACCACTTTTGTTTGCCGTTCTCATTTAATGTAAGGTATTTTCACTTGCAATTACAACACTGATTCTGATTACGTTTAGAAGAACACGAACAATTGATTATTTTTCGAAAAAATTTATTAGCCGCAGTGCCATGTGACCGGCTATACTCGAAAATATTTTTATAACTGTCTGGTTACTCCTAAGTTATTTTTCAGACTCGTTCTTACCGACTATATTCTAGTTTTGTTAAATGTAAAGCACCGTAATACTAATATATAATCATACTACATACGATAATACTTGCAAAATATTTTCTTGCGTTATCATTGTGTGCCCGTAACGTCACACTACGACATGGATATCGATCCAAAATTTTCAGTTGACAAACATGAACAATTTCCAGTAGAACGTTTCAATGCTCAAATAGGTCACAATTAATGTCTAATCGGAATTAAGCTCAGAAACGTTTCCAAACATACGGCTGGCACACAAGATATTCACTCGATCTCCCGACCCGACTGGCCTCTGCTAGGATTCTTAAACCACTCACCATGAGGGTGGAGTCGAAATCGATCACGAGAGCAAGTCCTTACGGTATTTTGTTTTCGTTTTCGATTTCAAACTGTTGGCCTTGAAATTGTTTTTCGAAGCGACAGTTCGCCTAGTGATGGTTGTTTTCGATGTTCATTCTCCAGTGTACATCGACATTTCGTATGCAGAAACTTTCAATTGACATTTATTTTTCTTGCGAAGTAACTCAGTTTTTAGCACTGAATTTGTCAAAGTTCAGGTGTGTGCTTTTCTGTTTAAGAAATACTGTGCATAAGATTGTAAAACTTTTTCAACATTATATCTTCGTTGACGTTGTCATATTTCATCTCTAATTGCAATTCTCGTACCACGAATTTCGGTTTAATTTTACCACATTGTGTTGTTAATTATTACTTTGCACACCTCGCACATCACATGTTTTTTTTTTTGATAATAATAAATTTATTAGCATAATGTTTATATATAAAAATTAACCATTGAATTCTATGAAAAGAGTACAGGCACATTTTAAGTTTTCACTTTTATCCAAAATATTACAATTGTTTTACCATAATATTAAAGTATTTTCTCAAGTTGAATATGAAAATAATTCCCATATTTATGAAAATTCTGCTTACAGGGAAAGTAGCAGATGTTGTTGAAATCGACTGAAGTTTTTAAATCAAAGAATTAATGTAAGCTATGTATACGACATACGATTGGCAAAACTTTTTGTTTCTAAAATTCAAAATTTGAAAGAAATCGAAGAAAAAATTAATAGTACTAAATTTATTTAATGTACACTATAAATTTAAGAAATATATATATATTTTAACTAGGAAATAATAATGTATATTGGTTAAGTGAAGTGAAAATAATGTAAAAGAAAAAAAAAAACAAAAAATTATCTTTCGGTCAATGCTTGGACTTGGTTGTATTTATGAAATAAGAAAATGTAAAATAGATATAATGTATTATTATGGAAATGAAATTTACTTAATAAACAAAATATCAGATGGTTTTTAAACATAAATTTTTATCTGTTTAAACTTGAATAGAGACACCATCCCCATCAATCGATTTGCACGAATTTTTTTCTACAGCTTACAAATTATTTATAACAGTATGATCAATGAAAAAAATCAGATTGCAATTCGTCTTGTTTTTATTTAGCTCTGAAAGCAAAAATTAGAAAGATACAATTAGTTTGTTTGTATATTTACTGTATAAAATGTTATAAATGTTTTTATACATGATTAAAAATTGAGATACTATAAAATGATTTCGAAGCTTATTATTTTAGCGTTGAAGACGATTATTTGTTGTTTGACGTATGTGTGTTTAGAATTTCTCCTTGAGTTTTCCCTTCACAGCTTCACCAAACTTTTTGGCGCCTGCATCGTTTTCATCGAATCCCGGAAGGTCTTTGCAACGTTCATACCATGCACTTAGGTTTCTGAACTCACTCAAATCGGCTCCGACATGCTAGATGGATATAATAGAAAATTTAGAATTTTATATGCATCGAGCGTTTTGTAGAGTATGTGATGAGAGCACAATTTAAATGAATGTGCTAGTGTTTTTATTTGCTAGGAAATACTATTCTTATTTGATTTTCTAAGGTATAAATGACGTGGAAAAGAGTTGAATGGTCTTAAATTGCAAAAGTACGAAAGTATAAAATTTCAGCAAAATATATATTATGCGAAAATAAGTTTTTAAAATAGTTATATACTTTAAAGAATCCAGATAAGTACGTTTATAATTTATCAAAGCCACATTTGACAAAAATATCAGTGATGACTATCAAGTATGCGTAAATCCTGAATACTCGTACATTGAATTGGACCATCAAGCTAAATTATTATTTTGCAAAGTTTTTACTTACCACAATGGACGAAATTGATGCTAGGATACTTAAATCAGCTATAGTTAAATTGTCACCCGTTACCCAGTTATGTCCTTCTAAGAATCCATCGAGCCATTCGAAAGCTTCTCGTAATTGTTTTTTTCTATCTTCTGGTACAGATGTTTCTCCCAAAAACAAGACAGGATACTACAGTGGCAACAGTCATATCACAATAATTCAATATCTACACCAAATATGACTTACACAAATGGCTCGAATACGAGTATACAATGTTCCAAGATCGAAATATAAACGTTGATTTGTAACGGCACGCTTTTGAACGTCTTTCGGGTAAAGTGTACTGTCGGGTGACTTAGATTCGACCAAATATTCTGCGATAGCACGTGATTCCCATAAGACAAAGCCGTTGTCATTGAGTGTTGGAACACAATGTTGTGGATTGATTTTGATGAAATCTGAGTTGATTTGTTCTTTTTTGAAGAGATCGATTTCATGTACCTGAAAGTGTTTCATAATGTTTTACGAGGTCGAATCGCAATCGTATTTATGCCAGTTACTAACCTCAACGTCTAGATTCAGATTTCGTATAGCTAATAGGGCCCCACGAGAAGGTGCACTTGGTGGAAAATGATAAAGCTTTAATGGAGCCATTTAATCTGAAATATATACAGGATTATTTCGGATTATTACAGGAAATTTTGGCTTAGTGGATTCTGGGATATGATATCATTTGCTTAACATCTTTGAATGTCCTCCTGGTTGGTTGGTTCGATTATTTATTTATTTATTTACAAATTAAAGTGAACAGGTAAAATTCAATTAGAGAATTGATAAAATAAAAAAAAACTAAAATTTAAACTAAGAAATGTACTAATAATATAACGATAGGAAAATGATATGTTGTAAGGCAGTACTTTTTAGGAAGTGTTTAGTTGTATGCAGCGTCGGCGACAGAAGATCACATTCTAGGTCGTTGTGTTGGATTAGTAAGCGCAAAAGCAGTGAATGAAAGTCGAAAAGTCGAACGACTGCTATGGATTGCTTCACGAAAGGAAGCTTGGCTACTGAGGACCCATTCGACCATTCTATAAAATAATTCAAAGAGGAGGCACTTATTTATTCATTCTGATGAGCAACGCAAAAACTAGCAGGAACTAGTCGAAACATACGAAACATTTTGTTGCCCGGAAAGCAACGAAACATACGCCAGCTAGAAAATTTAATTTGTGCTTCGATCAAGTGTTTCTATTTATTAAACTCGCTTCATAATGAGTGAGCTTAGCGAATAATTTAACATGCTTTTTGACCAGGTGATATCGGATGAACATAATTGCGAAAACTACATTTCTGATGATTTCTGCACTGGTACTATAATCTCCACAATGGTTTTGGTATTGATATTAATAGGGTTTTTATAATTTTTGGATTTTCCTAGCTAATTAATGACGGTTAGGAACAACATCAAACACACTTTCGATATAAATGTCCGACCCCCGGGTGTACAATTAGAGCCTCTACCTTTCGTCTAGATTTTAAATGCATAGGTGCTTCGTACAACTAACCAGTAGCATAAAATTAAGAATGCTATCAATTTTTATCTTACAATAAACATTTTTCAAACGTGATAATCTACCGGAAACATGGATAATCCGGCACAATTTTTGTGTGTGAAAAATTAGATTCAATACAGTGCAGCGGAAATTGATCAGTTATCTTCCTAACGTAAATTAAAACAATTTTGGTACCTCATTCTATTCTTTCAATCTCTGGCAGATATGAATAACATTAGATTTTCGTTTTTAATAATAATATTCTGAGTATTTAAATTCATTAATTGATAAAATAGATATCAATGCATTTCAGACATCTTATGATCTGTGACAATACGTGACATCCGATGTTCTTTAAGTTGTCTCAAATGAGTGTATATTCCGTAAGCGTACCCTACATTGGGCTCACTAATTAAACTAGCAATAATTGAATATGCAGATACGAGTATGTAAAATACCTTTCAATTATTTTTACGCAAGTAAAGTCGAACCAACATTGATTATGTCGGCGATAATTCTGTATATCAATCATGTCAATAAATTCTGTATAATCAATCATGTTAATGAATTTTTCGTGAAAAAAAAAGCAGTAGCTATCTTTAGAAATATACTTTTCACAGATAAGAAACGACACCACTCAACAATCTACGGTGAGACTTCTTTTTGACACAACTAAAGCAACAATATGTGACTCACTGGATTTTTGTTTTGGATTTTTATATGTAATTATCACAGAACTTAATTGGTTGAAAAATATCTTTTACCCGTCAACTGGAAGAAGATTCTTTGAAATTATACACTAAACTTTTACGAAGTAGTCAGCACTTGGTTAGTATGTATGCCGGCAATGTGAAATCAAGACTGAAGAAAATATTTTTCTTGTACGGAATCAAGAGAGAATATTTGTTGTTCAGTACGTGGGAGCAGTAGAAATGTGGAGACCGGTGGAGTGACGTCGGGATTGTTTTTCTGGTCTGATGTTGTATGAGTACTTTTTGCATACGTTTGTAAAGCGGGAAATACACACTACAACTGTTCGATCAACTTTTAGTATGATTCGATGTTGCTGACTATTATTGGGTCTTGCGCACACGCAAGATTGAATATGTAAATGAACAATAACTGGAGCGAACCCGAAAACATTTATCTATTTTTCTGATAATCTATAATAAGAAAATTGATTCGATAAAAAAACTGAAACTGCTGTCATAATTTAAGAATAACAAACTGCCTTATTCAATCTGATTCGTATGCAATTTAAATAGAGGTACAATTCCTCTCGAAATATCTTTTGATTTCAATGCATAAATTGATAAAACTATATTGTAGTTGCCTAAGCAAACCATTAAAAAGATTAATCTTTTTTCTATGACCCCTCTCTCATCTATATTGCTTACGTAAATTATTGATCATTGGGATTCATGTCCACTATATTCAACTGCTCTTAGGTTAATGACCTACATACAACCAGTTAGCTCTTACTATTTCTTCAACCAGTTATGTGGGAAATACACAGTGCAACTGTTGGTTGGACTAATCGTAGATACAATTTGTGGTTGCTTGTGACTACTGTCTTGTGTGTGTATGGTTGTATAAAGTGTAGCAAGTACTTGCGGGTGCATGTGACTGATTATATGATACTTGTACTGCGTTTTCTATGATACAGCAACTACTCTGAACTCATTATATTTTTTAATGTAACCAGGATGTGTAAAAAAAATTCAATGAAAAAGTAAATTTTATTTTTTGATCAAGGATGTTTACTTTTAACAATTTACTTTTAATAGAAATCAAGTTTACATTTAATAATTTAATAAAAAATTTTAAACTTAAAATATTATTTATATCCATCGTCAGAGAACTCATGTGATAATGGCTACCGCGAAGAATTGAGACAAGAAGCACCTAGTATATCATATACTAAACGCGAAGGAGTAGAGCAGAACGCTTGTAAACTATATATTTGCTTATATGAGTACCTGATTCAGCACGGTGTTTAAGTATTTCAAAAGATTTAATGTACAAAAAGTGCCAAAGAAAATATCTGTGAAACCATTTTGTGATATTACGCTCGTCTCATGTTTTTACGGAGTGGAAAATAGACGTAGAATTTAGATTTTTTTGTTGGGCAAAAGGAGCTTTCAAACTATACTGCTGTGCTTAGTAGAGACCTTCTATCTAAATTTTAGTAACTTCCGAGATATTCAACGATTTGTGTTTTCTGCAGCATGCAGATATATAGAAAGGGCATTTTTCATTATTGATTTTAAAATACTTGCACAAAAGATAGGTTTTTCACATTTTATAGAATCATACATTTTAAAGTTATTTTCAAATAGAATGCTTTTAAGTCATCTTACTTGATCCATGTTCTGTCATATGAACAGTTTATTTATGCAACTATTCAGAGAAATGAATATTTATCTTGTTTGTTTAATGGTAACAATGGAAAATTTTGTGATTCAAGCCATCAGGTTCATTTTAGCTTTTACAAAGATCACTTGTGCTAATTTTCATGGGTTTTGTTATTTTTATTTAAAATCAGCTTATTTATTTTTATAATTGCTTAACCATTCATCTAAACCATTGTTCGTGAGTCTGAGGTCGAACCGTCAAAGATTTTACTGCTCCGATTCGTATTGAATTGGATATTATGAAGCAATTGGTGAGAGAATTACTTAAAGAGGGTAGTTTTTTCAAATGTTTATTCAATGATTTTAAGCATTTATCTGAAATCAAAACCAAAGGTGGCAGTTTTTGTTGGACCTGCCATTCAAACTTTAGTGCAAAAAGTTGTCTTTGAATAGACTAGAATTTAGACCCAAGAATTCGTTTCGAAATCAAGAAACAAGAAAAGCCCTGATAATGAATAAATAGCCAATAACAAGCCTAATAATCTCAGAAAGCTGGCTCAGAAGTCAGGAGAAAACAATTGAATTGGAATTTTGAATCAACTATCGAATACATATCATGCATAAAAATAAATCTTGATGTGCTATAAAAAGAAGCTGTATTTGAATTCAAATTAAAAATGAAAATATTCAAATTAAAATTTTTACTTTTCAGGACTAATATTTCAATTATAGAACCTACCAGAAAAAAATATTCCATAGTAGCATACTAATTTTATTCTTTATTTTAGTTCAATCTTCCCCTTTTAGTTTGTTTTTATGGGCGACCGTACATTTTCAATGGAATTCGCATCTGAACTTTACTATGGCCAGTCCAAGGTTGTCATCTCATTTTCTTCCTTTCAAGATGTGCAGAGGCGACTTCGATGTCTGGGATCATTCTCTTCTTGGAGAATCCTGTAATCGTTTTGGATATGATACAGGAACGCAACAACTTTAACAATCACTTCTTGTACAAGTTCAATATTCAAATTTCTGATGCAAGCAATCAACTTTTCAAATCCATTTTCCGAGAAGCACCCATAAACATGCACCTTTGCTGGATTTTTGATGATACGTTGTAATAACCTCTCAACGCTTTTTCTCCGAGCATTCTTCCAGTAATTGAAAATAACAAAAAATGGCTTGTTAGTAAATATTACGCTACTCCAATCGAGGTCCCAATTCGCCTGTGTGCAACTCATTTTTCTTACATCTGGTTTTCTATTGGAAACGGTTTAGGTTTTTGATGTTAGATTCTTCAAATTTGCATCTACTAATTGTATTTATGGATACCCGAATTCACTTTCTTATTAGTTTTTCCATGCCTGTCGCCTTAATGTAAAGTTTTTCTTGAATAGCTCTGCGACAAATTTGTCATAGCATTTTAACCCAAAGTAGATGCCTTTCTTTCAAAAAAAAGCAAAGTGAATCAATTAGTCTTTAATGTTTTGGTTTGAATTGGAGACGAGAAAAACACAAAAATATCAATTTATCATGTTAACAATTTTATTCACATATATTTTGGAGACTGCCAACGTCCATCCAATGCAAAGGATGTGTTTCGAATGATGGATAATGTACATTTTATGATTATTCTTTTTTTTTCAAATTTTTGACACATCGCATTTTCAGTGTCGATTTCTTCCAAATCAACATTATTTTACTTCACCGTAATAACTGTCTATTAACATAAAATTGATTTTTTATATTACATCGAGATCATTTTTATTTTCTCTAAACTATCATTTTATATTAGTTTACCGACAATTTTATTTGTACATGTAGTTTACAAAACGAAAGCTACTATACATATTTCGCACATTGCATTCACTCATGATTAATTCGAATTTGTTGCGCTTTCTACTAAATTACACACAACTTTCAGGGACACGTGTCGTCATAAGCATTGTTTTAATTGCATGTACGTCCAGTTCCTTGCCACTATTTGTTGGTATATTAACAGTTGATTGTAGATATGTTTCGAAAAGCCGATCACGTTCTGGATTTTCGTGTGTAATCGATTTCAGAAGTAAATTGGTGGGTCGATTATGATGACTATTGAATTTGTTGAACTGAAACAAAAAGATCAAAATTCAGTTACTCAATTGTGACTAAACTAATAAATATAATTAGCTTACCAAGGGGTTGTTACACCAATCTTCTTTGAAGGGCGCAACAGCTTCTTCGAGTGCTGGATGAAATGAGAAAGAGTAAGAATTTATATTATGAAAAAATCCTGCGGTTAAATATTTTGAAATTTAACTAAGGTTTCATTTGTTTGTAATTGATTTGTTTAACATTTTTCAACACCTATCGAAACGAAAAGATGCGAAATTATTCACCGTAGCCCAGGGGTTTTCAGTATATAGCATCAATAATAAGCTCGCAAATTAAAAACCAAATGAATCTTTTTCGATAATTTCCAGGAAAACATAGAAGCACATTTTTTTAACGAAGATATATTATTATCGGCAGAAAATTTGTTAGTATCATATGCTGAAGCTGTTATTTTCGAATTCATTCGGAGGAAGGACAGAAATCAATACTAGGCGTATTTTTTTGCTCCCCCTATCTATAACAGAACAATGCAGACGCATTGGGAACAACAACAACTCCCCCTTTCCATAACAGGAGTTGTTGTTCTTTCCAATGCGTCTGCATTGTTCTGTTATGGATAAGGGGAGCAAAAAAACGCGCCTACTATAAAATATAAATAGTTTGCACGTGTTGTTCTGTAGGAACTTTGTAATTTAGATGTAGGTAAATAAAGTTTCTCATTCTTCAGGCTATTGTTAGTTATTGATATTTTGAAAGGCTCGCAGCTGTTTTGTGTTAAGTTTGTTAGCATGTAGTAGAAATGTTGGATGCTGTAAGATTCTGCCCTCAAGGACGTGTATTTATAGTTAGATTGTTTAAGGCTCATTTGTTGACGAAAACGTCCTGCAATAAAACAAACTGTGAGTCTAACGCATAGGAGCGAGAAAAGCAATGAACTTTATGTAATACTACTGAAATAGTGATATTGTCAAACATTGATTCTATGAGTGAGCTATGCTTATTATGTATACCATACCAAAATGATTCCATAGATTTGTATGCATAGAGAAAAGTATTTATCTATTTATTTTTCTATTGGTGACATAATTTACAAGTGTATTGACTAGATAAATATATAGTTGGCTATTCCATAGACTAGGAATTTTCCTATGGCGGTCGATTCAATGAATTTATTTAAAAATTATTTAAAATTATAACAAATGTGAGGACTTGAATATTCTTAGAAGTCTTTTTTGCTTTGTTTTAGTCACAAATAAGCTCTAATTTTCGCATTTAGTTTGCTCAGGTTTTTCAGTAAACAGTGAATGAATAGATTATAAAGTTGAATTTTACCTTTTGAGATGATAAAAAAAATTCAAAAGAGTCGATATCAGAATACAATCGTGATGCCTACGATATTTTCCTTTGAAAAATTACTCAACCAACTGCAAGTTTTTTTATCCTATGGATTATATTAACCACAGAACACGATTTCGAGGATTTTTTTCGGTTTCAATGCAGCCACAGGGTTGCCTGCATATTCATTAAATTTCTATCAGACATGGTTGTAATTCAGACTAATATATCCTCTGAATTTTGTTTCAATCTGTTGACCCGGTCATCAGTTATCGCGAACACAAATAATTTATACTCAAAAAATGGATAATCTGGTGAGGAGTTACGACTTGTGCGATGAGGAATTTGGAAAATTTTGAATTGTTAGTGTCTACAAAGCATCAAATTTATTAATCGTTTCCATTTTTCCTCAAAAATTATATGTTTACGTGCCTGCCATAATTTTAGGGTTCCCCAAACACACACTAAAAGTTGCACAGATCTATTTCTTTTGGATATCGATATGTCGATATGTCTTTTGTCTGATGGCTCTGTCGGAAGTTATAACATTTTGAAATTGCGTAAATTTTCTTTGGTTACTTTTAGGCACTGAGTGCAAACGAAGGGTTAAAACCTTCCAAAACTTTATCATATTCAAGTTTAAAAGATGTTCAAATTGTATTTCATAGACTTAGTAGTACGTATGTAAAATTTACAAAAAATTCGTCTAAAAACTATTTTGTGGCCATACTGGAATACAAATTGAGTAGATCATTTTTTGAAATAGTTAAATAAAATAGAACAAATAAAATATCACTTATTTTGAAGTAAATAAAACTTCTGTTATACCAATAACTTCAATCTTCAAGATGAGGAAAATTTAAAATCTACAATGAAACCACTAACATTCGATTCTTGCTCAAGCGGCGAATATTCTTCTCTACCAAACTTGAATCTTGTATAAAATGACCAAAATAAATAGATCTTAATATACAATATATTGAAGGCAAAATCTATTGATTCACATAATCAATTCGAGGGGGGTTAATTTTTTCACAATCGAATGACTCAAAATGCTTACCAAATTGTGCCGGTATAACATCCGGATCGCACTCATCCTCAAGGCTCTCCCTACCGGGAACTAGCTGTTTCGTCGCAGCTTCACTTAGTTGCCATCGTGGACTATTGTTTTTCGCATTGTTATCTTGTAGCAAACTACTCGACTGCACATAACTACTGCCGTTTTGTTTATGTTTCGTTTGGCGTCGTCTGATGAAGATTTGACCCAGAATAAGGCACATGAGAATAATTAAAACTAGCACAACTCCTGATATGACTGGTGATATTTCGAAAGTTGATACGCTTGGCTCTGAAATTTAAAAAGTATTTTAAAGGTACTGTAAGTGATGTAAAAATAATTACCAGCATAATTTTGTGTGCGCTCAGATAGACGCACATTTCTTAGGACTGTTTCCGGTCCTCTTCCCTTCTGATTCACTGCAAATACAACGATTTTGAAACTTTCCGATTGCACCTCGGCCGATGTGATTGAATCGAGCGAATCGATCGTAAAATAGGGTTCATCGATGTTTGTTTGGTTGTATCTAATAAGAATGAAATGAAATATTAAAAAAAGTCTGAAAATATTTGTATTAATAATTTTCAATAATGCAAGTAATTCTAATTAATGACAGAATAGGTTTGAGCATTTCTTTGACAAGGAGGAGTTGGGTTGATATCAATTAGAATGGAATAACTTCCGTTCAAGGAGTTAGAAAACATGGAAATGAAGTATTTATGTAATTTTTGGATTTATTGCAATTTCGAAAAAAAAACGCAAAACAAAGCTTCCAAAACCAAGAGAATTTTCAATAAAGCAGATATCGGTTGAAAAAGAAGGTGCATTAATGATGGTTGATTGGGCTGAATTTAAAAATAAATTAAAATTTGATAAAAAAATAATTAAATACAAATAGTATGCTAGGCTATCACCATCTTGTTTTTTTGAAAATACATGGCAACACTTCAAACAGTTTTCACTGGATTCTTAAAGAGCACTTACAAAAGTTTCCCAGTTATTGTAGATATTATTCGTAGCACAAAAACTTGCGGCAGTCCGCCATCATTGCCAGGATGACATTGTATTTCGAATAAAAATTGCGTATTATTTGTTATTGTGCAATTTTTGAGAGCTGATGGTAAACCTATCCTTGGAAAGAGAATTGAAAACAAGGCATTAGTTATTTGATCAAAGATTGATTCTAAAGTTTTTATTGCAATAATTTAGTTTTCTAGTTGAATTCTGTTAAATTCTGTAATAAGTAAAGATATTATATTTGTTCGCAGCTCAGAAGAGAGATATATAAGGAAATGAATAAAGCGTTGAGAACTGATGCAATTTGCCTGAATCTGAGTGTTAGTAATAGTGAAGGAAAACGATGGGACAATTTGACAGTCTTCTCCCGCCATATGCACTGAGATATTAGGCCATATGTACACGAATTTGACAAGTAGGACCTAAAAGCTCATAGGACTTAGGTAGCGGAGAAACCAAAGGGAAAATCTTAGGTAGTAATTCCCTCGATTTGTTCTACTTATAGATTTTATCTTTGTAGTGAAATAGCTTCATTAAATTTCATATATGTATACGCTTGTTTTATTTCTTTAAATCTCTCTGTTCTGAGGTTCGCTGGTATTCAAGCAATATTCATGCTTGATTTTGTGTAAAACTCCGTTTTGCATCTATACTAATATTTTACGAGGAACATACAATGACTGCCGAATAAGCTAATTGGCCTCATTGCTTAGAGAGTTTAAAGATACATTTAATAAAATTCCTCACACATATAGTTTTGATGCTATTGAATTTTAGACGATCCTAGTTTCTATTTTATAGCATACAGTCCCAAACTAGTCGTATGATTAGTAGTATGATTTTTTTTATTTAAAAAATCATTTTGAAATTGTTGGATATATTTCATTTAAATAGGTACCTGAATTAATCAGGGATAAAGGGAGTCGTGGAACTAATCACTCCAGACTCGTATTCACATTGACT
Organism: Nemotelus pantherinus; assembly: GCA_963978885.1. Taxonomy (NCBI): domain Eukaryota; kingdom Metazoa; phylum Arthropoda; class Insecta; order Diptera; family Stratiomyidae; genus Nemotelus; species Nemotelus pantherinus. The sequence goes on from OZ022266.1 coordinate 10,867,848, forward strand.
GTAAATTTTAATAATTGTCGTGGGATTACTATATTTTTACATTTATCATCACTAATGGCGCTACAGCCAGCAGTCTTTTCTAGGGCTGTGGCAGAAGATAATTCGAGTTTTGCGCGGCCATCGTCCAGTTGGATATCCTTAGCATTCCTAGGACATTCTGGCCTCATAGACTTTGTTAGCCAGATTTCTCACACTCATGCGAGCTAAGTGTACAGTCCACCGCAACCTTTTAAGCTTTCTCTTATCAGTGATCTCACGGTCACAATACCATTCATACATTACAGTTACGTAGTTATATAGGCGGCAGAATCACCCACCTTTATGTTGAATCCCGAATCATTCCGTACCCTATCGGTTTACTTTTTCAAACACCAGGTTGAAGAGATCGCAGGAGATGGTGTCCCCTTGCCGTAGACCGTTACTGATTTAAATAGTCAGCATAGGGATCCAGGTACCTTAATCTGGGTTTAATTTGTCATTGGCAGCCTTCTTACTCTTATCGGTTTGGTTGGGATACGAAAAAAAAAAATTAAATAGCTTATTCTAATAGTTTTTCCATTCACTGCTGCGTAGAGAAAATTTGATCTGTTGCTGATTTCCTTGGATTGAAGCCTTGGTGGTATAGCCAATAATTTTTTGAGCAAATTGGGCTATATAGCTTAGTAAGATAGCAGCAACGTATGGGATAGATAGTGTATGGGACAAATTAGTCCAAGGTGGCAATCGTCAGGTATAGTTTCACTGTCCCATACCGTCAGCACTAGTTCATGAGCCATATGATGTAATATTTCGCCTCCAACTTAACTAATTTAGCAGGTATTTTATTGGGTCCGGACAATTGGTCATTTTGTTTGTAAAATTGCTCATTTTTTATGATCAAATACAACTTAAAATAATATTTCGTTGCATTACTGCAGAGTTTTACGTGAAGCACACATTTTTCATTATATGGCAAGTATGTGTGATCAGAAAGCCACCGAACATTACATTTATAAACTTAATTGAAACCTTGATTTATTGGTGAAAATCTTTCAAAATTTAATCTTAACCCTACCACCATCGTGGAAGAGCACGTGTTGAAAGGAAGAATACACTATAAAATAAAGTCTCTGGTGTTCGAATCACACTCGTAGTAACCTCATATTTTAAATTTTCCTCTAAATGTCCTTACCACTCCTTAACTAAATGAAACCAAAACTGTCTTAAATACACAGTGTGCAATTTATCATCTAAACTGACTTATATGACTGCAAAGTAAAATGAAGCGAAAAACAATATCGACTTTCTTGATGGAGCTCATATTACCAAACAGCGGCTTTTATAGAGCAAACTCATACGAAACGATACTCCACATATACGATTAAGCATACGAAGCAGAAAACATAATGAAGAAAAATGATTTATTTGTTATGCCAACATACCTGCAAGTATGATCTGAAAAAGGCACGGCTTTTGTTGAATGCCAACCGAATTTTGCGCCCAGCACGATAAAGTTCCATAATCCTGTAAAACATACACATGCACATATTTGGAGTTAGTCGAGCCGGTAGTAGATGAGTTGAATGTGTTAAAGGATACTACGCTGCTGCTATTGCTGCTATCGTGTATTTTGTCAGATTTGATATGTACACACTATAATTCACATCGTATTTGTATTGAAGTGTGATGTCCAAGTGGGACGACATTATCAGAACATAGTCATATGAAATCGATACTTGCCTCATGCTTAACTGGAGCAAACTCTAGGATACTAAGTGAACCATTTTTATAGAACTTCTCCATGGACACGTCCATTGTTTCGCCCGAATTGTTAAACTTCCAACGAAAACTCCTGTAAATTCAATTAATAAACTTAGCAGTTGGTCATATCGATTGTGTGTGTATGTGTCATTGATAAAAGTCCGTTGCGCGTTTGTATTCGTCTCGTTAGATGTCGTTCAGTTTTAAGGATGTGGACAAGATAATTGAATTTGTTTGAAAGCAAATGTCAAATACACTCGATAGCTGTTGGTCAATCTCGTTTACCAATTTGTAAGATCGTTTCAATTTCGACGGATGAAATTTCAAATAAATTTCACAGCACGATATTATGATAGTGACAAATAATATGAAGGAAATGAACGTACATGGTTCGATTTTGGAGGTGTTATTATTTTATTATGAACGAAAAATCTATATTTCTTTGATTAGAAATGGAATTGATATTTCGTTTGGATGCAAGTACTTAAATGAAAAGGACAATGCAATTTTCCATGGAAATGTTCTTTATTTAAATTTCATTTTGAAAAATGATTAGTATCTAAGTTTTTATGTCAATAATTGTCAAATCAGTTAATTTATTCCATTCAGTATTATTAAATGTCAATGCAGTTAATTCTTTCTCAACAATACCGTTACTTACTACAGGGTGCATTTATGCTGCCAAATTCATAGTCACAGGCTTCATTTATATTTGCTGTAGCTTCACAAACATTGTTGCAGTCCGGGTTCCATTCTTTTGTATTAAATATGCGCCATTAAGTTGGGATGTCATATTTTACACTTCAAATTAATATCCCTTAATAGGAGGTGCGACTAAAGACTTAAAACTCGATTACTCAACAAATATCTAAATGCATGTTTCAGCATAGCTAGAATTTTGGCTTAGATAGCTGCGGAAAAGGCAGATAGGGGCGTTTTGCTAAGGCCGAAGTTTATATTTTAGACGCAGGAAGATTAAGGACTTTTAAATTTTGAAGAAAGATCCAACTCTGAAAATACTAAAAGATGCATTCTGAAAATATTTGGAAATATTTTGCCACAAGGGGCATTTTTTGTCAGGTGTCATAAACGAAATGACTGTTTAATAGTAAGTATGTTCACACTAACTAATGCCTAGTACTATACTCTTCGCGAAACGAATTCAACGGTCAATTCCCATACAAAAGAGCTTTACTGACGAATTGAAAAGCTCTTTTTGTATGGGATTTGACCGTTGAATTCGTTTCGCGAAGAGTATAGTACTAGGCATAATGTTGAAATTAGGTGATTACGAGCGTCCACGAGATGGTAAGTAGGTAAGTTCTACGGCCGCCTCCTCAAGGCAGACTCCAGAGAAGGCACACTTAGGCGCACAAAAAAGCATTGTGATACCGCATTGCATAGTACAACATTCTTATTAAGTGCAGAGCCACCCCGTGTCATTAATGAACTGGGTGAGCTTTTTCAGGTCCACCGACGCTCTACTTCGGTTGGGCTTACGAAGAAGTAATAGGTGCGCTTTTTTTGTACTCTTGGGCAGAGTAAGTTAAGGTAAGTTAAGCTTATTATTACAGAGCTTTAGGTAGTTACATTGAATACAACAATCGCTGCCGCTGTAACTTCACTGCGGTGCTAAATTAACCCTCTCACTGCGATATGCGTCTTTAGTCGCAACAAAGCGAATCCTGTTTACTGCGACATTCGACTGTAGTTGACTTTGTATAAAAAACATTTCCATTCATCGCGATGTTTAATTCCATTCCCTTATGCTATAAATGAGCGTTGGCATACGTACGATATAAAAATTGCACGATAACCGATTGAACAGCCTGAAGTTCACAAAAAAAGGTAGATTTGAAGCTTGTGCCGACGCACTAGAGCTTGATTCGTAGGGAAATAGCTCCCCAGACGACGATCTTGATGAAGCCAATCAAGCCAAACAGGCAGTTTCAAATCTGCAATATATGCTTCACCGGAAGAGAAATAATGTCTTACAGATCTAGAGATAGAGTCGAACTTCTGGTACGAAAAATCAAAACACTGGAATTTTCAGTATATAACCAATAATACTAACAATATTCTCCGAAATATCATGGATATCAAAATCAAAATATTTTTTAAAGAAATACCCTGACTATTGGAACTTAGCCGCAGCAATTCACCTCACATCAAACCTCCAACCGTCTATCGATCCCCTTCTGGAATATAGAAGATGAGAAATAAAATTAAATACCGAGAAACCTCAAGCGATATTCATTACGTCCAAAGAAAGATAGACTACACCTAGGAATTACTTTTGACGACAAACTAAAATGCAAGGTGAGAAGATGCCTGAGGCGCAGCCACCGGTATGGAATGTAGTAGAATTGATATTGAGACAACACTAGGACTCATCGCAACCCAATGGAGTTATCGCAATCTCCAAACGAGATTTTGGCAAAATTTAGAAGCTGAATTCCAATTTGCCCATTATATCCACTAGCCTATATATTAGGTGTTTGCTAAAAGTTGAACAAATTCAGCACCATCACATATGCAGAAGCTGGAATTGTGTTTTTATTGTTGTTGTGAATGCGAAAATATGCATTGAAACATTTGAAATTTTAGCGCCCAACGTGGGCAAACAAGAGTGTGGTCGAAACAATGTCTGGTTGTATTCATAATTAGCAAGCCTGCGACGTCAGTAGATATCTTAAATTAATTTGACTGATTGTTTTAAATTTTCAGAGCATTGATATCGTCATTTTATGCTGATATTTCATGCAAGTTTCATGGAGATCGGCATAATGAACTGACATTTGTAACATTTTCAAGTGACTGAAGTAGTGAGAGCTTCTTGTAACTTATTGATTGCGGCTAAAAGGTAATGTGTCTATTAGTATTTCAAACTACACATTATTTCGACGCTGAAAGCTTTTTTTAGTTCGGGAAATTCGCAAAAATACGACATTCTATTTTCTTCTGACCAAAATTAACATTCTATTACTAAAACTGCGTGTTAAAAAAAAACTAGGTCAGATGAAGCATGGCAAAGAAGATGGAAAAATGTGAAGAATAAACGTATGATTGTCGTGAATATAGAATATTTAGTAAGCGCTAAGTTAACCGCTCCAATAAAAAAATGGCCGGAAAATAGAAAAAAGGGATTCGATAGAAACATTGATAGCCCCTTTTTTGAGGTAATCATTCGTGCTTTAACGGGTTAGGATTTTCAATAAATAGTCAAAAATTATACTAATAGATTTTCTGAAATTTAAATTTTCTTAAAGTATGATATCTCGAAAATATTATCTGTAGTGTGCATCAAATGCATAGTTATTTAGATATTCTATAATTACTTTAGAGCTTTCTGAAAAAACAACTTATTTTGAGGCAGACAAATGCGCTAATGAAAACACTCGGGACGGTAGAATGCGACGTTGACAATAGGAAATCGACATCATAGAAGCTTCTGCATTAGCGATAGAACTATTATATGACCAAGTTAAATGACTCGCTCGGAGTAAATAATTAAACAATTAGTATATCTAACATAAATTGAATATAAAACGTTAAATGAGTTTTTCTGAAAACTATGTTTTCAAAGTCGGTGACGTTGCTAAATAATATAATGGAAATAACATTCAAGTGATTTGATTGAAATTTATATAGTTTATTGAACACATAAGAAACCAGTGCCTAATTCAAGAAATTCTTTTTTTTTATTGATACTAATTTTTTTATAAGCAATAAATTAGCGCTTTTTTTCTTAAATTTCCGTAAGTAAATTAGCAGAGGTTACCATTTTGTATATTTTCAAATCAGGCACTAGATTAATTTTTTAGTTAATTATCATGATGTTCACCGGAAAGCACGACTTGTGAGACGAGGTTTGACAAATATGGCGATAACTTGATCTCCAATAAATATTTTGTTGTTTTGAAAATGTTTGTCAACAAAAGTTTTAGCATTATGTAATAGATTTGTATTATTAGATTCATAAAATAAATTAAACAAGTTTCTACAAAATAAATTTCAAATAATCAATGTTTACGCCAATGTTTACCCATAATCTTTTAAAGAAACCAAGTATCGACTTGCATAATTTAATATAGCAATGAATAATTTTCGAGTGGATTATATCAACTGCTGTTGAATGTATTCGTATAAACACTTTACTTATTTCAAATAGACCTTGAGCTCCACATCCTTATTTATACCAACAAGGAAAAGTTTGTCATGTGTTAAAACGTAAACTCATCATAACTCGAGGAAATAGAGTGTAAAATTTCTTACCTCGGGGCTGGGTATGCATCTACCGAACAAGCGATTCGTATCCGTTGGCCATGTAAGGCTCCGACGACTACAACATTATCGGTCTTACATAACGGTATATCTGCAAATGAAGACATGCGAATTTTAAGGCAAATGCAATAAATGACGACAGTCAGATGATGATACTTGAAACAATATATACATATGCAGTAGCTATGTACGTATGTAGATACATGTATATCATAATATTGTAAAGATTAAGAACGATTTGTTAGAGAGGGAAATGAGCATCTTACATTTGACTTTCAGTACAAATTGGTTGCTTACAGTTTCACCCTCAGCATTAATTGCACTACAAGAGTAGTTTCCAGATGACTCTCTGGTAACACGCTGTAAGACTAGGCTTTGATTCGAACGAATAATCCGGGCTGATGTGTTGTGTGTCAGTAGAACTCCCTGGGGAATCAACAATAGCAAATTGCGTTTAGATGTTGGATTTTCAAGATTCAAGATTTACTCGAAGCAGCAAAGCAATACCAGGACGGGACAAGCAAATGCTTTGAATAAAACATAGGATGTACATACATGTGGCAGTGTTTAGGATCGGCATTGGGTTGGATTTAGGGAAACACTTCAAACAAAAGATGGTCTACTTACGTCATGCAACCAATTAAGTTTTCTCCATTGCGGATTAGCTTGAACTTGACACTCGAAATAGACGTCGTCGCCTTCTTTGATATCATCAGCCGACAGAGTGCTGCCTAGTCGAAGAACGACCAAAGGTGGATCTGAAATAGACAGTCATATGATTGAAATTGAATTGTTGAATGTTCAGATGTGTTACATTTTAAATGGTTTAAGATCTAAATGTTAAGTTGACTTAAGTTAAACATATTTGTTCGAAAAATGGTTTTTTTCTCAAAACATTTTCGTTTTGTGACATTAAAAACAATAAGTACACATTCATCATGTTCACAGGATCCTTTTTTCCCCGAAAGCACATTAAAGACGCAAAGCAACAAATCAAAAGGACTTTTTTTAATCAAATCTTTACACATTGCATTTGACATGATTATGGCCTAGACTCAAGCAGACACGTGGTCAAATAATGGAAATATATTCTTACTTTTATCAGTGAGGCCAAAGCAGAATCATACCTTTATTTCGGTCGAGAAGAAAGATATGAAGAAAAATGCCCAAATGAAAATATTGGAAGACACGAGAGAGATCCGAAGTTGATATATGGTGAATATGGGAAATACAAGCTGATGAATTGTTTTGTGGGATGAAAACGCTCAAGAACAAATTAGATTGATATATAAAGTAGACCAATATATGAATTCATTGATCTTAATTTGTTCGGTGTCGGAAGAAAGACTTCAGAATATTTCAATCGTGGAAATTGAGTGCCTGTGATTTTTTTAATTCTGTTGCATTGGTGACAGCTTGTTCAATACAAGCAACTTAATTGATGCCAAATTGGAGAAAATAAAGGACATTTTCAAGTACGGAAAATGAATGTAAATGATAAAATGAGGTTTAACGTATGCTAAAGAACTTACATTTTTAGAAAAAAAAAAAACCGAATTGCTAGAGCTCCTCTAAAATATTCTATTGTATACCTGATATTTTATTGTGTTTGTTTGAACTGCTGTTTGTGTTTATTTGAACTGCTATTTTACCTTCTGAATCAATTATTTTTTCTCATAATTTATGTAAGTTTTGTGCTTTTTATATTATTACAGGCTATAATTGAATCATGAAAAACATGCATGAAAATGTCATTTGAACAGAAGTAATTTGACGAGGCTTAAAAGCAAGAACATATCAATCTTTTATTTAAATTAAGAAAACAACTGGAATTTATGCCAAGATATGATATAATCATCATTCTTATAAGCAGCCGGCTTTGTACCTACAAGTCTATATTAGCAAGGTGATTAAATTCAGTGTTTTTTTCGGCTCCTGAGAAGATATCAAGAAAACTATTATCATCACTTATTAACCAGTTTCACTAAAAAAACGTTTTTTTATGTTTTTGCTTATTATCATTATTATTATTATTATTAAAAGGTTGACCCCTATCTTTGGGCTGTTACCCTGTCGTGTTGCAGTAGGCTCAATGCAACGGGCCGCCAAACCAAATGTGCCAAAGCATTGCTAAACGCAGACTTAGGGAAAGGATACCCCGAACAATAAACCAAACATGAGTGTGGAGAGAAAGATAAAACTGACGGTGCAGAGAGTTGGATCTGCAGTTATCGATGGCCGTCATCCAGCGGCTGCAAAGCTACAGACGTATCTAACTTGGGCCTCGTAGTTTATAATGCTGCAAGTAGAAGAACTATAACGATGGTAGCATGGAAAGACAGTACAATCACAGTTACCAACAGTAAAACTGTGAAGCTGAAAAACCTTAAGGTATGACAGCAAGGAAAGCACTATCTTTGAGTGAGAAGTGAACACAAAGCTAAATGATTGAAGACATTGAAGACGCTGCAGAAGAGAGCGAATCAGCCTCGAAATACTGATATCTGTCAAAAATTTGAAAGATATTTAGCTTCTCAGTGAAAAACTGATCTTAAAATTAAAATATTAGAACACATCGTATTTTAAGTCATAGAAAGCTTAAAGCAAAGATAGAAAGAAAGCAAAGAAAATAAGAAAATAGCTCCAAATTGAAAATGGCTAGCTACTCGATTTAAAATTTTACTACTGTTTTCTTTGGCAAATTGAAGTTGTAGGGATTATTAAAACTCAAACTTTTTAATTTCACAAATAATTGTTTTTTTAATGTATTTCGGGAATGAATAAATTAAATTTTCTTGAAAATTTTATTAAAGGAAAATGAATGAAAATTTATTTAATTTTAAAATGCAAATAAAATTTATTTAATTTATGGCATTTGAATAAAATGAACACTTAATTCATATGAAAAAATATACGTGTTTTTCTGATAATATTATTTTGCTGACCATAAAAAATCAGTTGAATAATGTTCGATCCTTATCAATATTTCATTGAATGCTAAACATAAACTACATTATTCAACAAATAACACATTTGAATTGTTTATTTATTAATGTTTGTTTCATAGCTATGCGCATTTTATAAACACATGAAAAATTACATAAACACACGGTACATAAACACATGAAAAATTTGCAATACTTACAAACAACATTCAATTTCCATATAGTTTCCAGGAAGAGTCCCGTTACATTGGGATTTTCTGCACGACACGTAATCGATTTTCCATTGTCCTCAATAGATGGTACAAAGTTTAATTTCGATACAGTTGTGTTGTAGTACGTATCATCCTGCGGAAGAAGTTAAAGCAAAAAAAGAGGAGAATAAGTGTAAGTTCATGTGTGGATTGGTTGTGGTTGCTGCAGAATAGCAACAATAGAAGCAACGAGAGGACAGCTTATTTTGGAATTCTGTTCGTGAATTCTTCGTCTTTGTAGCACATGAAAGTTTAAGTAGTCAGTGGAGTTGTGGGTGCTTCCTCCGACAGTCTTATCCGAACCACTTTGGCTCCTTGCGAGCGACAACGACGATAAAGACAGATTGACGAAAGAAATGCATATAATACTTTTTCACGTTGCTACTAAATGCTATCCGAAGGTGAATATGGGCCAAGTCATTAACAGATAAGATCTGATGTTGATGGCAGCATAACAGAAATTAGCATTTTCTCTTCCTCCTTAACATCACATGAATGTGTAATTATAGCAGCAGCAGCAGAAACGAAATAAAATGGCTTTTGCCATGCAGGGCCATCAATTTGAGCCTGGTGGGAGTTTTTGCGGTCGAATTAGAATGGAAAAGTTGCACTAAAAGCAAAGAATAGCCAAATAGTCTGCGGCCTAGCCTGCGGTGTAGTCAGGATGCTATTGGTCCGAATAGATAAAACCATTTGACTAGTTGTGATGGGTTTTAAGAAAAGGTGTGCAACATTTTCATCGAATTTGGTATTCGTGGTGTCTTCTGAATTGACGAACTTAAATATTGTGATCTACTACTACTACTGAGAAAGCTCAAACAATTACACGACATTAAAAGCATTTAGCAAATCGCTTCAAAAATTTGCAGTATCAGCACAACTTGCACAATTTCTGGGAAAATTGTTTATTAAAATTTCCATTTTGTGTAAACCACTCCACTTGACTGTCGTAATTGCATGTTGAAAAGTGTCCAACGATACTGGAGCAAAAACCCTGTTACAATAAATACTGCCGTACACCTCAAACATTTATGAGAATCATTTCCATAACACGTTTCATATCGTGTGGTAAACCCCATCAACGTGTTTTGTACACTGCTCACCTTTGTCCTTCGTAATTGTCTTTTTCCTTTGTACCACGTTATAATAGCGTTCGGTCTAGACCCTGTGCTTTCACAAGATACTTCATATCTCCGATCAGCCACTAACGATGATGGCGGGCTCATTATTTCAGCTGTGAGTGGTTTCACTGAAAAGATTCAAAAACATACATATGCTCTGGTCAAAAGACTTGTACAGTAAAAAAAACGAAACGAAAGTAATATGTAAAATAAATTTTGTCGGTTTAAGCGTTGTCAAGCTTACGCTTGTATTATATACTCTCAAATCAAAATTGGATGGCTGAATGTGGTCTGCACAGCAAAGAAAATTCTTTTCAAAATAAAATCTTTACCACTTTATCAAATTCTACAACAAAAAAACTTTTTCGTAACGATGTCGAGTCAGAGCGAAAATATGAGATATAATGAAAAAAGGGCGAAACCAATGCAGAGACATTGAAAAAAAATATCCTTTTTAGGATGCTACAAGTCCTTATGAAAATTTTCGGAGGGTAGCTAAATTTTTTTCTTGTGCCAGTTAAAAAGTTCGGGTGACGTTGATGAGATAGAATAATTTAGGACTTGTTTTCGTTTTCTTTGGATATTGAATTAGCTTCATTTATTGATGGTGTTCTTGTCATTGGTGGCGGGGAAGTTGAGTTGGTTTTTGTTAGCAGTTACGGATTTTGCTGACTGAAGTGAAAATTATGCATTCCATTAAATTATGAAGCTACGTAGGGATTTGTGGAAATGTGCTAGTTGCAGAATTTAGGGGCTCGCGGAAAATGAGTATGAAGGGGAAAATAAACGAAAGGAAATGTATCGAACGAGTATGGAGAATGGTTGTAATGATATAACGCTTCTAAAGTGAATGAAAATTAAGTTGTGCACACTGTTTTGAATATTTCTGATGAGTTTGTTTATTCGAAATTCACATTCGAGGATAGTTGAATGAAAGCTCGTGATATCAGAAAATGAATGTCGTTTTTCTCTTTGTGTTTTACCATTCTGTATCGATTTCTAAAAAAACATACTTGTGGACCAATTATTAAACTTTTAGGGACAATCGATGATTCGTTCGTAGTTTTTTTCCGTCTTTTTCTGTTCGTATTCGTAATGTCCTATGTAGAGCACAATGACATTATTAACTGCGTGTTTTTGCATCTAGATATGCATCTAAATATTTTAACATGAAATTAACGTGATTCTAATTTTCTAAATAATTCTAAATTTTGAATCAAAATTTGGTATTTGAAATTAGAATTTTTGGAATAGCAAATATTTGACATATACAATGCTGCCAACCGTAGAAATAAAATAAACTACAATGTTGCGAAAGCTCGTTTTCTTGCAAACCGATTAGGTACTCTACACTCTCTCATGTAAAATATATTTAATTTGGTGTGTTGAATGAAATATGAAACTTAAACACATTGAAAAAAAAGTTGAAGATTTCTCAAATCGTGAGATGCATTAAAGCCAGATTAATTGATGAATTACCAGCAAATTTCACTGCCCATAAAAATGCAGTCTATTGGATTTTATTTTCAAACGTGATACCAAAATATTTGGCAATTTTTTGCCATGTTATATTTTCACCTTCAACCGTTAAGGCTTTGGCCTCTTTTCCTAGTGATAAAAGGAGCTTGAGTATTATCAGTGTTGATCTTTATTTTCCACTTTTGAAAGTATTCTAGAAGTGAATCAATAGAGCGTTCGAGATTCGAAGCGATAGTAAGTGCCTGTTTTGAGGAATAGAAGATGCATGTGTCGTCTGCAAACATGGATATGTTCGATCTGTTGGAACGAGGGATGTCTGCGGTGCACATATTGTACAAAATTGTCGATAGAGGTGAGGCTTGAGGGACACCAGTTTGGATGTGACGCTTCGAGGAAAGATGGCTGTCCATTTTGACTTGGAAAGTTCTTTCTTGTAAAAAGGAGCCAATAAGTTGGGAGTATGATTTAGGAATTATTAGATTAATTAGTTTGGCGATCAGACCTGCGTGCCAAACTGTCGAAAATTTTGGCCACATTGAACTTAACCAGACGTGGATTGACGTCTGTTGAATCCTGTTTTTATATGTTGAACAACTCTGGATATTTGTAGCGCGGTAGAGTGTTAAGACTTAAAGCCAAATTATTCATCAGACAGGACGTTGTTGACGTGGACTATCTTATTTAAGCGGAGAGGAAAATGTGTTCTGTTTGTTTAGCCAGAGATGAGAAAAGGCTAATAGGCCTCCAGTTTTGAGGGTGTGTTAAATATTTCTCTGGTTTGGGGGGGACTATAATTGTAGCCAGTTTCCAACAATTTGGAAATTTTATATGAGGAATATACAGTTTATAATATCTGCGATGTTTTGCAAGATGTTACCCGGTAAGTAATTGAGGCAGAGGTTAGTGATTTTATCATGGCCTGGCGCTTTGCGTTTGCTGATATTGCGCACCGAATTATGGACTTCCTCTAGATTATTAGGAGGTATTGAGCCAGCGCTTGAGGTCCTTGAATTTAGTATTCTCAAAGCGGCTACAGCTTTGTCAGATTTACTGAATTGCAGGCCAGTTGTACCATTGATGCGAGGCATGGTAGGTTTGGTTTTTATCCTGAAGTATTTGGACAGCCGCCAGAATGAATCACATCCGGGTTCGATGCTCTTCATGAAGAGCTCCCATTGTTCATTTTTGAACTGGTTAATTTGGGCGCATATAAAATTTGCTAAATGGTTTGCCTCTATATGTTGTCTTGGATCCCTCGTGCTTTTGTCATGTCTCCTGATTTGATTTCTCCTTCTAATGGAGTGTGGGAGTTCATAAGGATCTTGTTTATTCTCAATTGGGGTTGTAGTCGTATATTTGTCTTTTGCTTTTGAAATGCTTTAGGTAAAGGTTTCACACACTGTTTCAGGCATAATGAAACTATTATTATTAGCCAAAGTGATACGACATGCTTGCTAGTTGGTGCATATTTTTTTTTTTTTATTTTTCCTTTTTTTTCACATCAAACTATTTCTTCCACGTTGGGCGCTAAATTGTTTAGTTGGTGGAATGTCTAATTAGTAATGAAATTCCATACAGAATTTATTGAAGTAAGATAATAGTTTGTTATTTGCCATAAATCGAATGAAAATTAATAGTTTACGGTTAAAATCAATTTTGAAAAGAATATTATTGAATTAAAGAAAGCTTGAATAGCGCAAAGATATAATCCACAGATATTAAATGATCGAATTTAATTCTAAATTTATAGTTATATTTTATACCATTGCGCAGCTAAATATGATTGTTTTTCGGAATATTTGGCAAATCAAATTTTATTTTATAAAAAATTGAAGTGAAATTTAAATGGAACCCAAAATATTTGCTATCTCTCATAGATAAATTGCAATACTTACGATGTAAATCAAGCACTAAATTAGTTTCTTTTGGCGGAACAAGTTGCGTATTTAACACTTGACATGTAAAAATTGAATTAAGATCTGTTCGTTGAACAGCTGGCCATAGTAAACGGTTTTCTAAAATATTCTCCGAATTGTATTCGCATTGATTGTCAACGTTAAGTCCATTTACAAGCCATTGAACATCCGGTTGCGGACGACCTGCAATACAAGATAAGGTATTTAGACATAAAACGATGCTTTTGAATGTTAAACACAGAGAGTTCTTATAGTTAGTTGTAGTGGAAAAAGATAAATCTAAAGCTTTATAAATATGTAAAGGCATTTAAAATTACATATTATACACAAACTATATTGCAAAGCTGATGAAACTTAATTGGATGAGTTTCATCAGATATGATGCGAGCATAGTCATAATACGTTTGAAATAAAATAGGAATCGAGCTAGAAATAGTATTACTTCAATTTTGCAAAATTGCAATAACAAAACTTTCGCAATAATAATTCCTTAAAATAAAACAAAAAAATTCTTATTGCTTGTACTCCTGAAACTCGATTCAACTACAAACTTATTTTTTGTTGTAGGTAAATGTATGTGTGAAATTCAATATGGAAACATCGAAGAAACGATTAAATGAACAATTTGGCGCCAAATCGATTAAGGGGTTAGTACACAGGGCCGAGCTTCGAAACGGGCCAATTTTCAGGAATTAATTTTGGAAAAAATAATGATGCAATGTTGATGATTTTTTGATATCAACTCATGTACACATTAGGAAGTGAGTTTAATTTTTTGTATTGAAAACACAAAATGCATTTTGATCCATATATGTTTCTTCGCGCATTTCGATGATTTTCGCGCGTGGTCGATGGGTGTACATGATATTGCGTGCATGGGTATTCAAGAATGAAAAAAAAAATATTTTCACTTAGAGAATTTTATAGGCTTTCTGTTGACGGATCATTTCTTTTTTTTTAATCTTTGGTAACGAAAAAAAATTCCTGCATTTTTTTTTTAGTTTTTTTTGGAGCAAAAATTGTTAGTAATTACTGAACAAAAATTTAAAACGATAAAATCGTCTGTCACAAGAAAATTGAATATGTGTACCAAATGTCAAGTTGATTCATCGATTACATCCTGAGATATGGTGAGTTTCGAAAAAACGCGTTTAAAGTTTGAGCGTGGTTTTTTTAAGTGAAAAAAATATTTTACATTAACCACCTTACCATCAATGTGCGATTCCTGCCTCGTACACTAAACCTTCCTCTTCATGCATAGTCTCTTCATGAGCCGTTCGCATCGCTCTTTTCTGGATTCTCGCTTCTTTTGAAGCTTCAGAAGTTCGATTTTGGGCAATTGAAATTCGCCTATCATCCCCGTCGTCGCAGATTGCAGCGGCATTTGGTCCAATTACCACATCCATTGTATACAGTATTTGAACGACACTCGCGTAGCCTTTTTTCAAAATGCCAGCTGCAATGTAGGATACGATTTCTACCGTTTTTAACCCAATAAACAGTCGTTTTGGAGCAAACGACCATATGAGAGCATTGACACTCTCGTTGCTGTTTGGATTCTCCTATGACTCTAACGGTTTTTGTTAATGACACATATTCTATAGAAATAAAATATCCATCAAATTACAGAGAAAAGGGATCGGTTGAATGAAACCCTGCTTGACGCTCCATAGCGACATGAAGTGTTTTGCATATTAATCTAAATTGTCCAAACTATTCGTAAAAAGAAATAAAATTGAAAATTTCTCTGTGTACTAGCCCCTTAAGTATATGCATTTAATTGAATTGAAATATTTTGCATACTTACGTGAATCAAATGAAGGGAAAGTAAATTAATGTATCAGTAAATCAAAATCCAATTTTACTCATTTACCATTTAATGAAATCAATGATGAATCAAATTTAATCGTTTCGTTATGTTCCGCACTCATTCTATTCACTGGAATAGGCAATTTATTTGTTGCTGACATATGAATATAGGTTGAAAAACAAAATCATTTGGCGCGAAAACATTCTTTGTTTAGTCTAATTGTATGAGCTAAATCATATCGTAAAATCGCACAAGTAAATACCGACAAATTAAATCAATTCCTCTTCTAGCAGTATCGAATATTCCTAGCCGCATTTTATTTACAATGCATTCAAATTTACAGCAATTTTAGGAAACACTTTCAGGTAAATTATTTAAAAGTGAATAAATAATCGAAACTCATTTTGGTCTGCCGACAACGGAAGTCATATTAATTGCATCTCTGCTACAGACCGAATTGTGTGCGAATTAGGTGACTATTGTTGAAATTTATTCAAACATATGGGCGAATTCGAAACGAGGCTGACTTAATGGGACTCTATTTAATGATTTTCAACAAGTCACGCAATTTCATTGCAAATAAACTGTAATTCGAAAGGTATACAAAAAAGGATTAGCTTAATTTATGTGAACTGGCAAATGTGAATTTGTTCGAGGGAAAAATTTGTGCGAACAGATCTATGTGCTGCCTGTGTAGGATTATATAGGCGAGCTTAAACATTTTATTGACATGGACAAGGTAATCACACAGCAACCTTCGTACGGGTCTAGGGGTTGAAGCTGGTAGAAAGCTTCATTGCAAATTTACAATCAATGTGTAAACAAGTGTGAAGTGATTAGTTCCACGACTCACTTTACCCATGATTAATTCAGGCACCTATTTAGAGCTAGGTGAACTCGAAGCTTGGTGCGCGGACCCTCGTCCGAACCTGGATTCAAACAAGGGGCCCTACACACAAGAAGCCAGTGCTCTACCCACTAAGCTAGTCAAGCTTTTATTGACATGGATGCAAAGTGTTTTTTTGCCAAATTCAAAATATTGTTTGATTTTAATAGCCAGTCGAACTTCTCCCAAATGATTGAATTAGAATGACACGTATTTCATAGCGTCAAAGTCAGCGAAATTTACCCATGCTAACTAATTAAATCAATCAACTCTATGAATCTCTTGCAATCGAACCGGTATCATGTTCCTTGATCACAGCAGGCCATCGCTTGAAACTTAAATGAAGAGGAGGAATCAAGTTGCAATATAGTACGAAAAGTCAAAGCGGATTGCAGTCTATTCGTTGCTAGTTGTTGCGCTCAATAAATTCTTAATTTCATTGGCCAATAAATGCGCCGTATTCAGAAGAAGTTTATAAACACAAGTCCTGCTAATTGTTTTACAAAGTGTTAACTTCCAAACTCTGTAAAGTTGTTTAATAAGTTGTATGTTGGTAGAGTAACTTGAGCTGTTTCAAGTCAAGATACTATTTAATTAAATCGCCTGAGTTTAGTATCTCGTGCGTTGAAGTGTTTACTTGTAATGCGCTTTTTGAAGTTTCTAGAATAACTTCTTCGCCCAGTGTGTTGGTGATTTAATGCCTTTTCATTTGCTGCTAGCCCACAGGGATAAAATTTGATGGAGTTGGTTTGCATCGGTGAGTATGTTTTAAAAATTATTTATTTTATTCTTTTTTGACATGTTATGTACAACTTGGCTTTATCATATGCGCTCATCAAAAGGAAAATGGTTACAATTTAATTTTTGTAAATTTTTAGCTGTCGATGTGGCCGCATTATATCTAGTTTCATGCATTTATACGAGAAATTATGCAACAAAGCAGTATTTCATGTTTAAACGCCATTTGAAAATTTATGTTGGTACCAAAAATATACCTTTTCGAAGAGAAAGTTAGGTCAAAATGCTTTTTCTGACTATCATAAGGACAACAATATTATATAAATATAACATCCTTCCATCACGGGCACAAACTACAATACTGAAACCTCAGATACAACCTCAACTGTAACCGTTAAAATTATTAATGCCGTCACTTCTTGCGCTCAATTCACAGGAGTGTCAGATGTGCGAAGTCTTCGGCCGAGTCAGTAAATGAAGTTGAGTTGCTTTCCAACTTACCGACTAAGTCTGCTGGTTCAAAGAAAAAATCTAGACAGCCATCGGACATCATACCGGTTCCTGCGACTGATCACCTTACTCGGCGTCCTCCGTCAACGCTGCTGCAAAATGTAACAAATGTCTGTGATGATGCTGCGGCTCTCCGAAAAATCCAGCCTTAATACAGGTCCAGTAATCTGGTTATATCACTGTGTCATTGCTATTTGGTGTTTTACCCATGGCGGAGAGGACGGTACCCATGGCGGAGAGGAGAAACCGAATATCCGCAGGGTCAAGTTCAAACGTTTCCTTGAAGAAAAGGCATATCCTAGTGGTAGGGCCAATTAGGTGGGATAAACCTTTAGCGGAATGACGGAATGCGTCAAACAATTGCTGAGGATATCAACCTGTCCAACAGGGATACAATCGGGACGATTGGAACTCTATATCATGATGATGATATTGATGATTAATTTTATGTTGAGCACGTACCACCATATTTAAGTATTCGTTGTAAGCCATTCTTTTTTTAATGATAACTAATACCAAATCTTTACGGGATGCCCTTTATAAATAAATTTGAAGTAAAAACTGTTCCTGATATACAAAGATTATTTCACATTGACCTACTGCAATTCATCTTTCGTAATTATTTCTGTATCTAACGAACGCGAAACACAAATTTCGTACAATGATCAATGTTCCTGAATTATTCACAGCATACTCGAATATGCTAGCCGGTTCCTTTTCCAATACCTAACAAGCATTTGATTGTAGTATCGAACATGTTGCGCTAGAACAACGGCAGTGGCTCTGTCCATTTCGTTTAGTAGACGGAATTTCAATATTTTGCGATATCTGTTTGTGGGACATTCGAGCATTATCCGTTTCGCACCAGCTACCATACAGTACACTTGGCGAAAATATGCCTGCACTGTAAAATAGATTTTGGCGTCAAATCAATCATTTATCTCCATCGCCATACGGTCCAATATAAGTAGGCGTGTGTATGTATGTGCGTTTCTATCACAGTGTGTGTGTGCAGCAATATGAAGGATGAAAGCAGGACCACGTCAGATCAACTGCATGACTGTCGTAATTTGCGAAAATCCAAGTTCGTGTCGAATAATTACAAAGCACTAGTGCTAGTACACTGCTTATCGGCAAGACAGGAATGAGAAAGGAAGTGATTACAGTCTGCAGCGCTAGCTGGTAAAACATGCCACTCGCAAATGAAAATCGAATTTAGATTGTACAATCGGTCTGCTATGCGGTAGCGGGTGATTGTTGTTGCGAGAATAATTCGAACGAAAATCTCTCGACCAAACGAAATTTATTCCGTATGGTAGAGATTTGGATTAGGGTGTTTGTGGTGTGAAGGTGCTATGGCGATTTATGAAATCTGACAGCCTTGACCACTATGCATATTCATTCGATGATAATGCAAGAAAGTGGAATTAAAGATTGGATTAATTCTGGTTTTAGGGTGCATACATTTTAGAAGTGTGCTGATATTGAAATAAACGATGAATATTATTTGCTTGAGCAGTTTAGTTCAGGATAAAGTTGAATTTAAATCTATATCGGAAAATTATTTTAGTCCATTTGTAAAATCTGGTAGAAATTGTGCAATCTTGTCTTGACCAGTACATTATCTTACGTAGTTATTGGGAGTAACATGGAATTCATATTTATTTTCATCAAAGAAAATTATACGGATACGGCAGTCTTTCACTACTGCGTTTTGGATATCTGTATTTGACATTAGTTTAAGTTGATCTTGATATTCTCCAAGGAACAATTTTTCAAAACTAATAATTAAGGTTCAAAGTTTACGCGTACTTTTTGCTGAGCTATATAAAGTCATTGGAATAGGATAATGAAACGTAAAATATTGTTCCAGAGAAAGCTATAGCCCCGAATATTCGAAAAAGTGGGCAAAAGCCGAACCGATAGGATGCGCTTCGTCCAAAGCATTTGATGGTAAATTTAAGTTTTAAAGGACTCAGTAAACCACAGACGAAGAATTCTATCAGGATTCATAAATAGGTTTTTGACTAATAGATGATTACGTTTGGAAATCATATGAAGTTGTTGTTGGAAAACTGAATGTTGGAGTGACAGAAAAAGATGTCTGAACTTTATTCCTGTCCAAACTCTGAATAATAATGCAATTCAAAAAAGGTGCTCTCAATTCTACTTCATACGTTACGATAGTGACACTGAAACTCAACTGTTTTCTTTTCTCGAAGCTGTCGAAAGCAGTATAGCTCTATTACTCCCTTTATGTCTGTTTCCTCTCTAAAGTCAAGTGAATGCAGCAATGCTTTTTTTCGCGAACCAGTGAACTCTAACCTGATCTGAAAAGCAAAAAAAAAACCACATATATTGATGATGACGACAAATCTGTCTCGGATGAACAGGTCTTAGGTGTGTTGCATGCATATATGCATCGAAGACTCATATATATCAGCTAGAAGGATTTAGAGCTATCTATTCGAGCAATTAAGCAAAAGTAGAAAAAAAAACAGCCTAGTCAGTCAGAGATTAAGCAAGCTATGTTCGAAAACTGTCTTAGGGTCTAAGGATATTTGAAGGGTCTTTCGAATAATTGGGGCAATTTAGT
This sequence comes from Nemotelus pantherinus, assembly GCA_963978885.1. Lineage (NCBI taxonomy): Eukaryota > Metazoa > Arthropoda > Insecta > Diptera > Stratiomyidae > Nemotelus > Nemotelus pantherinus. The sequence continues at coordinate 10,888,124 of OZ022266.1, forward strand.
GCACCTTAAAGCAGCTTCTGTTCTTGATTTACTTTCACTCCTCCAGCCTTTAAAAAGTTAATTTTTCTTCTCAAGGAAATTCATCCATCTTACCAAGAGTAAGATGTACTGCCTCAGCTGAAAGATATCCTTCGAGAAAAAGTAATGTCTTTTAGCCGCTTTTTCACCTCAGCATCGAGGAAAGAAAATAAAACACTCGGAAGTTTTTTAGTGCAGCTTGCACCTGGTACAGTACAGAGCTCAGTCATGAGTATTATATTCCACTCGGAGTGTCTGCAAAAACAGAACGTTGCCCAATGCTTAAGCTGCAACGTTTCGTTCACGTAACTGCGTTCTTGAAGTGCGCTGTGTAAAGTGCGGTAAACCGCATTCGACTAAAGAGTGCGCTTCTTCTGCAGGAACCTCAGAAGTGTTTTGTGTGATTTGCGAAACTTTGGCCACCCAACGAGTTATCGTGGCCGACCGGCAACTAAAGAGAAAGCAAAGAAACGCAAATCTCTTCAGATTGCTATCAGGAGAAGCGGAAAATGCCGTTAGGCCGCACTTGAGGTCACTGATCGAAAGGGTGTCTTCTTTGCAAACGTTAAATTTCCACCAGCTGGTAGCCCACCAGAGCACCCAAAAGCGTCACAGCCGTCGAACATTCAAGCTATCAAAGCGTCCGTTCACTCAATTATGGTTTCTGAATGCAAAAACAACTTTGCCTGCAACCTTATACCTCTTCTTAAAAAAGTTGATAGATATATTTCAAAATTTAAAATGTTTCGTTCTTGTAGCGAGAAGCGAATCGCATTCATAGGTTAGGCACTTGAACTTTGTGGAATCTATAGGGTTTTTGGTAAAACTCGACTACGTGCCCCCCCAGCAGTTAGATAATTTTACCGATTGATGTCTGGCTGCCTGGCTGGTATTTTTGTGGTTGTGTTTGACTTTGAGGTTTTTTTTTGTTCGTATGTTTTGTTTAACCCAGTTTATTCAGAGTGAGGAAGGTTCTTACATGACTGAATTTTCCGCATCCAATTTTCCGCAATCTCCGATTACCTTAGTTGCAGTGATGATTTTACAAACTCGGTGAACTTACAAAAACTGGCGTTTGATCTTAGCCCTAAGAACCAGTGGGTAAAGACGATGTATCAAGCTATTTGATGCAGAAACTTCCTTTCTCCTTCTTTGTTCTGCTAGCTATTATCTTCAACAACTGCTTGAATATTGGTTGCTTTTCAATCTTCTAAAAATATCAGGGCACCATTGATGCCTTTTAGGTCTTCACGACCGATATATGAAAGTCCTAGATTGAAGAAAAATTTGTCACGGATTGTTTGATCGATATGGAAAAATCTTTCGATTCATTTTGGATTAGTGGTATGATCTACAAACTTATTACTCTCAACCTTCTTAGTTATCTTAGTAAATTAATTTCCAGTCTTCTCTGCGACAGTTGCGTTTCTATAGCACACAATGAAGAAAACTTCACGCCCTTTTCCCTTGAGTAAGGTGACCCTCAGGGTTCCATCGTTGAACCCATTCTTTTTAATATTTTTACTTCTGATATTCCCAGCATTAGGTAAAGTTAAGGTAAAGGTAAATTTGTATGTTGACGTCTTCCTGGGGTAATGTGATGGTCACAATTCAAAGACGGCAACAGTAGAGCTCCAGCGATAAGTTCATGACCACGCCAAATGAGGAATATAAATTAATGTAAGAAAAAGCGAGTTCACTGTTTCACTGTTTTCACTGTTCACGACAACCGTCTTCCAGAAGGACAGGGTTCATTAAAATCCTGAAGCTTAGTATCCGATGCCACTATCAAGTCGTTAAATAGGGCTGGGGCTGATGTTTGACTCTTTTCTATCTTTCAGCTAGCACATAGAAATGAACATCCAGTAGAGCCTCTAAAGCGAGCACTCCCAACCGAAAACAAGCCCCTATGTCAAAAAAACCGAAAACCAGCCCCTATGTCAAAAAAATGTCTCATACGACCAGGAATAAATAAATAAATTAATAAATAATTCTCTACGGCCCAACAATCTGGTAGGCAGCTCCCATAATGAGACGAAGTTCCGTTAAAGCTTTTGAGCGAAAATCCTCCGTCAATGCACGGGATGGACTTTATAGAAGACAGTCTTGGAAATGCTTTCTTAACAAAGTATTGAATGCTTCAGCGGGTGTTGATGAAATACAAAATGTTACAGTTTGCCATGCTCGAAAAACTTATAAAAGTGGTTCAACCAAGAGTCCAGAATCATTCGCTGTGCGTATGAATAACCTCCTTTTCGATTACTTAAATAAAGTTGCAGCATTTTCAGTTTTATGATTGAATTCTGAAAGTTTTACATACGCGAACGTTAAAAGCATGTTCAGTTTTGAAAGCAAACTGTTTTGATTTGAAAAACAAAGAGAGTCACAAGATTACGAGCTTTTTCAGAAATAATTCAGGATAAACACAACACTACAACATTTGGTCACTTATGTAAAGGTTTTTTGATTCAGACAGCCAATTGATATAAGTGCAACCAAAATTAGGACTAATCTAAATATTATAACTAATCTAAATATAGTCATACGCTACGATCCGCCACAAGCTGTTTTCGAATTATTTTAATTTCTACTCTGTTTATAAATTTAGCGAATTCTCAATGAACCATTTATCTGAGCTGATCTTATGATGAAAATGAAATCGGAAAGCTATCAGTTTCCACGATTTCAAGCTACTTATAGTCAACTTAATTCGAAAAGCACACAAGCAAAACGAACAAAAATAAAACATGACCAAATAGTCTAACTTTGTAAATTATTATTTGTATCATTTGATGTAGGTGTGAAAAGGTTCTGGAATATTTTTTTACGAAAAAATATTATTTCGCTATAATACCAGCGTACACTAATACCTACAATCTGCCCAAGTTTCAGGCCTATTTTTATCAACATTAATTTTAATTAACTTCCTTCAAAGCTAGTAGCTAATGTTTGTCGTTCTATTCATGATAATTTTATGATCGTTTTTATGATTGTAATTTCCACTTGAAATGTTAGACAAACAGAAACCGCAAAGTCCCTTCACATTCAAAATATGTTAATATGAATAATTTATCTTCGCTTTTAAGTGAACGGACAGTAATATTGTTCATAATTCAATTTTCGCCACAGGGATCGTAAAGTGAAAACCTACGCTCATTGAAAGCAACACCGTAAGAAAACAAAATACAAATAGATTTACTGCTGAAAGCAGCAGTGTTTGCTCAGTAGCGCATTTCAAACAAATGGCGTACAAAACAAACCCATGCAGCTAACAAAACGATACAAACACAACAAATTATGGAGCAATTACGAGTGATGCAAGTACAAGAACTTACCTCCGATTACACGACACGTAAGCATTAGATCATCCCCTTCTTCGAGTGGACCCAGCATGGTTCCGTTTAGCTGACGACCCCAGCGATCCAAAACGATAGGGTGCTCCGGCGGAACTGTAATTAAGTTGTCATAAAGTTAATGTGACGCAGTTTCAAGCTGCCAGCTTCCTGTATTCAGAGCAATAGAGCTGTTTTGCGTGCCTAATAAATCAGCTATTCAAGGCTCGCTGTATTCATGGGCTCGCCGACCTCAATGATGCTACGCGAATCGTAGCGTGCCAGGTATCGTGCTATGAATTTTGAATGGAATATAATCCTTTTCCGTACGCATCTTTCGATGGAAACGGAACGGATGGAATATTGATAGAAACACTTGAGGTGCAAACAGATTGTTCTGAGCATGCCATGTACTCCTTCGAAAATCTGCTTGGCTAATATACAATATATGATGAGGATGGATTATTAAGCTTCCAGGTAGAAGTCATGAACACGTAATATTTTCATAAATTTTGTTCACTCGCATGCTTGTCCTTTTTCGGGCCAATGGCATATTACTTACACAAGTTAATTATTCCTACCAAAGTCCAGTTGAGTTTTCCAAGCGTTGAGGTCAAATCAAGCCGCTATTTCAGCTCCTAGTCGTATCGATACTACAAACTGTCGTTTCATTCCTATCAAGTAGATCAAGGCACTAGTCTGCAAGACTGAAGCTGAAGGATATTCAGTTCGACATAGGAAGGAGTTTATGTTGGTCGGAGTACATTTCAACTATTGGATTGAATAGCAGAAACGTTGCCGAGTTTAGTCGACTCGTATTGGGTTTAGCTGGAATTGCCTGGCATTTAAAGCAAATTTACGACCGCAGAATGCCAACGAATGACTGTATTTGGAGTGAAATACTTGAAATCATGGAAGCGAGCTGTGCGAAAAACTTCTACGGACAAAAGTACACAAATCAAATCCTCACTGCGTAATTATATTTGTTTGTTGGGAACATGCAGTGGATATGAGTGCTTTTGGAAATTAATTTCCACGGAGAGAAATTATAAACATAAATTTTGCATGCAAGAAGGGAAAGGAAAAAAAATGGTAAGGTTATTACGGCTATTTTCAGATTATGATAATTTTGAATGATGTAATCTGGTATTTAATTGGAATGGTCAGCAATATGATTACACCTCAAATACAAGTAAAGTCGGTTTTTAGTATAGTAGGCACTTGGAAATGCGGCAACTTATGATTTGCTGATATCATTTTGATTGATTACTCGTACAGGAAGATGGCGAAGATCATATTTAACTCTGAGTTCATCAAAAAGTTGATAGCATACTTATATATTTAATATTCCATGCTTCTTAGTAAAAAATGTATGTCATTTATGATGAATATATACTCACTTATCACCGTAACATTGTATCGGAAGCTCTGAGTTTGGCTTGTACGAAAATCGACTCGACACCTATAAATTCCTTGATCGTGTCGTTTAATATTCTGCAATATGGTACAAATAAATATGTTGATATGACCGGCAGTCAAGTATGTAGTCAGGTTTTCAATCAAGATAAGTTTCATTCAAACTGTCTTATTTACCAGCTGGCGGAAATATGAAAATAATGTAACAGAGTAAATAATCAACTTTTAAACGCCGACTCAAACTTTATCAAAACATCTCCCGACTCTCGCCTTGTTTGCTTATGAAAAAGTTTTTGTAAAAGGTTCAAGTGCCAAATAAATCGGAGTCTTCTGCAAAGCGTTTACAGAAAATCGACTTGTTTATCGTGGGCCCAGTAATGCTGAGTGGTAATATTTTCCAAAAAAATTGATGTTGGAAAAGACAAACAAGACCCAGTCCTTATGCAAAAGTGACATAAGACCTTAACATGATCGAAAACGAATTTTCGTGGATCGCTTAACTCAGAGAAGTTGAGAATTTGGCTACATGGAAATTTCAAACCCAAGTTTCTTTGAAATCATGTAAATTAAGAACATCATCATCGGTATGTCGCTCAGACTTCCCAGAAGAAGACCTAAAAGCAATTGTCGTGCCAGAAGAAGACATTGAAGTAGCTGTTGCTTGAGACTGAGACAATTTCATCGTCAACTGGAGCAAATTCCTCAAAAAACCATTGTTACCACGATGAAGGAACAAGTATTATTACACATAATAAGCTGTGAGAGTCTGTGAGGCCAAGGAAATGTTACCTGTTTGTCTCTGTTTACGAACACCGATCCGACGTTAGTATTTACTTATTGCAACAATAACGTCCCTCCCTACAAACAACGTCACGACGCGCATCGCGAAACTTGAGAATTTGGCACACCTTATCTTATGGACTACCAGCTCGATGACCATCACGAAGATTTGAATGACCCTGCCCTCGGCTTTTAACAATTTTATCACCACTTCTGAGTCGGCGCCAAGAGACGGAAGGACACCGACGAGCCGACTTAGCTCGGAATGCAGAATTCGCATAAACTTCGAAAAATATGAAAACAGAGAGAGTTCAGCCGCCGAAAATCGCAAGAATAATCTACACAAAACGACGGGTAACCCAGAGGCGGCGCCCTTGTGGGATGTGCGAAAAAGGTCAACGAAATCAATAAGAACCATCAATCAGTGTGGGTATCTTGCCTCGAGCGCAACTGAGCATATGCAAAATTAGCGCTCATGATTCACTAACTATCGGAAGATAACAGAACTTCTACAAGTACATATCGACGATAGGAAAGCCATATTAGCCCTGGGCATAGGAGATGTCAACATAATGGCTTTCAAAGGAGACACATGAACCGAGAAGCACCTGAAGAATGTTCTTTTTGTTTTCCAGTTGAAATATAGCTTATTTTCTCTAGGTGCAGGGCTTAAAAAAGGAATAACGTTGCATTCCAGCAACGTCAACCGCAAGCTATTGAAAAGAGAAGACATCGCCGTAGTGAGAACAAGAGAAAATCGTCTTTTCCACATAAAGTTGAACTTCATGTGTAGTCCCCAACGAAATACATGCCCACGCCCTATTCCCAACTTTTTTGGCGGGTTTCGTTATTTTCTTCTCTCTCGCACTGCAGGTCGTTTCCTTCCTAGCCCAAAAGTCACAAAACGTGGTATGTTTCGAAAAAGGAAACCGACAAACATCTCGACAAAAGAATTAGAATAATTCGCACAGACAACTGTCTCGAGTTTGTCAACAATCCAGCTAACAAAAAACACTAGAGTCAAGCACCAGAAGGCTGTGCCATACACTCCGGAGCCAAATGGAGCCGCAGAGAGAACAAATCGGATCGTCGTAGAGCTCGCTTGCATACAAATTCACGCCAGTGGATTCAATATAAAAATGTGGGATTAGACAGTAAATGCTTTTTTAAATACCTTGAATCTCACTGGACCAAATAGGATCTCAGAAATGATACCAATTTACTGTGAAAGAAGAAGACGTCAACGGCTCTCTTTTGAAGATAAAGTCCAGTCCGATTTGCAAAAGGAGAATTTTCGAAAATGAGATACCAAATCAGAGCAGGGAAATTTCGAATGATACGCAAAACTCAAAAGACTATTGCGTTTGGACCCCGAAGAGGATGACATAAAAATCTGCCGAGAAGTTATATTCACCGGGAAGATTTTCAAGGGCACGTTGAAAGAAAACTCACTTATTCCAGTTACAAAATCCATTCAGACAGTCCAGCAGATCACACTGGTGGTCCTCCACACTCGAGTAGAAAGCCACGATTCCTAGAATACCGAGAAAAGAATCATGACAGACCCAAAAACCTTGAACAATGATCAACGACAAGATGCCGATTAGGAGCCACAAAACAGACAAGACGTCAATGCTCAGCAAATTGTGGCCAGAAATCTGAGAGGCATGAACAAGATAAAACCACTCCCTAGATATACTAATTCCTCTTTTTGCTCTATCTCCACATCACAGCCAGATGAGCTTAAGTGCTGTGAGGGAGCTTTGGCAAGCCAAAAACCGAATATTAAATCTAAGCAATGGAAGAAGAAATAGAAGTCCTTGAGAAAAATGAGGACCATCGCAAAGCCAACGAAGCAGCACTTCATTGATATTAAATGAATCTAAAAAATCAAGCGAAACTCATATGGCAAGCCACGTCTTGTTGTGTGGTTTCATTACATTTACGCCAATTTGATATAAGTAGTACAAAAATGCTGATATGCAAAAACTAACTAAAAAAATCTCCTAATTATATCAGTATTTTATATTACTGCAGTAACAGTTAACCATATTGATCGAAAACCTGTCTTTTAATAGTAGCGTTTTTTTGCCTCCTTATCGAGAACATATTAGAATACTAGCATTGAAAACAACAACAACTGGTCGAGAGTTGTTGTTTTCAACCAACCTCTTCTCAATAGAAGCGCAAAAACGTGTGGCTAATATCAAACATACGTACACTTAATTCTAAAGCGGCTGGATCTAAATCAGCATTAAAGTTAGCACGGTCACCGAATATTTCCGGCGCTGACCAATGTCGTCCTTGCGATAGTGGTTTCCCTCTTACATCGAACCTATGGAAAAAATCGATATTATGCTGCAATTTAAAACTACTCTTAATCCAAAGCAAGCAAAATGGGGATAATGCAACAAAAAAACTCTTCCACAAAAGCTATGTATGCATGTGTAAAGATTTCAAAACTTACAGGTGAAGAAATATTGAAGTCACTTCAGTTCGTTAGCGTAACTAAAAAATGGGACTTGAAAAAAGGACTTACGTGTAGAGTGGAATACCGGCATCGTCACGAAACCATAGCACCATGTAGACCTTATCTCGCGACGGAGCAACTAACGGGCACTGTAATGAGATTTTCTTTCCTTCTACGGCTTCGATGTCTATCGTACGTACTGTAATTTAGAAAAAAGGAAGAGAAATACTATCTCGATTAAATTGACAGGGGAAAGATGTTTTAATCTAGTTTTCTAAAGATAATTCTGGATAAGACTAATTAAAATTTTATTCTACATGATTAAGTGTAATTTTATGTCGGTGTCCCACTTTTTGTATGATAAATGGTGCTGAAGTTGATGATTTTTTTCGCTGTTCGAGCTGAAACTGTTTACAGAGTAATTTATTGGAAAGGACCGCCTCAAGGGTGAATTCTACATGGTTGAACTGATTTCTCTTATTCATATTAACGGGAGGTTATTTTATAATTCAGTCTTTATGATTCAAACTCTTGGAAAAAGTATAAATAAAATAATTACATTGATCATATAGAGCGCGCGATATTATTCATACAAGTGTTCTATTTGATAATGCTTTCGGAGGCTTTATTTGCAAAATGATCCATATTTCCGCATAAAATATTCTCTACTTGGAAAAGATTTAGAGCCAATATACGTTGTCTATGCTATTATAGACAAAAAGAAAAAAAGGCCAAAATTCCGTGGGTGAATTGTTAGGCACAAATACCGAAAGCGCTTTCATTGCTTCAAAAAGCCCAGAGCTATTTATATGTTTGACTATTTAAAGTTAATTTTTCCTGCGAATTGAGACAGTTTTGAAGAGAAATATTTTTTTGGTTGTATTGAATTTTGCTATTACATAAATAACTGAAAATTTGGTTATGTTCAAATATTTGGTCGAATCTTGTGGAAAATGATAATATTTTCTGATTCAATATTTTGAAATAAAAATCAATTTTGAACTTTTCCTAAGGATCCGAAATCGCTTTATTTCTTTATGTTCGTCAAGAAAAATAGCTATTATTCGCCTCGATCTTCATGTAAATGAGCTTAGAAATTCACAAGGAATATGCTGGGAATTAATTTTGACTCACTTAGAAACTTTATGAGCTCATTGTTTGAATGTAAACTCATTGTCTAAAACATCTTTGTAGAACTTAATGTTTCAACCGCGGTCTCCAAGCAAATTTCACGACTACGTAAACATTTGCTTGTAATATTTATTTTGTTTAAAACGTCATATTCAAAAGACAACACACGAATTGGAATTCTGTAATAGTATTACCTAGCGGTAATACCTATTAGTATTACCTATTAGCGGTTTGCTTCGATTTAGCAGCGTCACCTCGTGAAATTTCGAACAAAGACTCATAAGCTTCGTCTAAATTATCAGCCAAAGGTCTAAGTACATATATTCTATTTTCCCACTTCGATTCTCCGGGTCAGCTGGACTAAATACTTTTCCGAAATCTACCATCTTTCTGTCCAATATGAAAAAGATACGTATATACACTCAATTTTAGAAAAAAAAACAAAACTGCAATCGAAGAAACTGAAATTACCAAATTCATGGAGTGTGAAGAAACAAAAAACGCTATCGGTGCTAATATTTTCATGTGAGCTTGCATTCTTTGGTGCTTCCTCTGCATGTTTGTGCTATTATCATATTTTGACGAATTAAGAAAGGGTATATAAAATTAAGTTTGATTAGTTTCCGCAGCTGCTTCCTTCAGACAGACTTCGCACAGGAGATGTAAAATTGTTTCTTCCTGCATGCCTGCCAAACAGACAGTGTCCAGTTAAGTCTGCTTCCGCTGCGCGAAGGGAATTCCATCCCAAATCAAGAAGCTCCCTAGTGCGACCATTGTCAAAAGTTTTCCACCGATGTGGAGCGATTGCAAAGGTAGGTTCTTCCAGCCAAGACTTCACATGGTCCTTTAAATATTTCCGACTGATGGCTAGTTTAAGTGACGCCATCGGAATATCAATAGGGAGACTGCAAAGCATTTCCGATAAAAGTGTGCCAGCCTTTGAAAAGTTGGCCCACCGCACAGTTCTCTTTAATGCTTCTATGTCCTGGCGCCCAATACAGCTGTATCATCTCGTTAAGATCGACATCTCATTAAGAGACGTACAGCATTCAAATAGTAGCTTTGAGGAGGTGTAAACTCCAGAAAAGGACTGTATAACCACTTGGGTGTCAGTGAAAATGCAAATATTCATTCCTAAAAATAAATAAAAGCCAATTGGCCGCTTCAAAAAACGCCAGCACCTCCTCTTGGAAGACACTACAGTAGTCCGGCAAACGGAAGGAAAGCTTCAAGTTTAGGTCAGCAGAAAATATACTACACTTCACTCTGTCGGTTAGTTTAAAGCCATCGGTATATATTTCCACAGCATCTGATCCCAGGGATAATCCCCTAGTCCATTCCTCTTTGCTTGGGATCCGAACCTCAAATCCTTGAGTCAGAGACGGATGGGCAATAGTATAGGCAATGCCCACTGGAACAGGGAAGAGTGTCGATTAATATTATAAAGTTTTGAAAGAATCAAACAAAGTGAAAAATACTTTCCGCCAAACGGTCCCTGTACAGACGACCTATTTGCGAACATTTTTATACTTTGTTATCACTTGAACTCACAAAAAAAAAAAAAAAAAAAAAAAAACACTCGCGTCGTATTTACAAATTATTCAGTCAAAAAGAATTTGTCGAAAACATACAAATAATTATTCAGAATAAATGTTTTCTGTATTGGAAGACGGTGCGAGGAGTCGTTAGTCAGTTCCTTGAGTTAATCTTGTGTAAATTTGTGTGATATTAGGAAAAAATGAATGAATGCGAAATTAACAAAACTATGACAAAAAACGGATATCAATCAGTAAACTGTACTGGTTATATCGTTCGATAAAGCGAAGGAAATAAAAGTGAAGGATGTCAACTAGTTTAGAATTTTGTTTTTTTTCAAAATTAATTAATCTATAATTAAATCAAAAAGTGTTTGCGATTTTTAGACTTTATTCCGACCCTTCTAATGATTTTACATTATTTTTTACATACTGAAACAATTGATATAAGCCATTAACACCAGCACTACCATCTAAGTATACTAACTCTATTGTAAATTCTTTTTCGTGGTAAGACATATCGATTTCCAAAATTAAAATTGGAACAACTTCCGAGCTGCTAGATCTTTGATCGTCTTCACCACGTACTATCACAATATCCTTGGATGATTCCCCCAAACGTCTTTTACGTCGTACATTCGTCCAGTGATTAGCATACGCTTTAGCTAAATAAGACAAACACTGTTTGAAACTCGTTTCGGCGTCGAGCAAAGATGATGATGATGATGATGTCGGTTCTAAAGTTAGATGTATGTCTATGAAAATCCTTTCCAGATACGTTGTACAATCCGTAAAAGTTTTCAAAGTTCGAAAGCTGTAAGTGAATGATTTGCTTGGCTTATGGAGGAAACCAGCAGTTTGAGATGGAACCGTGCGAAGAATTACGTTCGGATCAAAAGTCCAGGCCAGTCCCCAACGAGTTGTGTTGCCCTGACAGAATTCAGTTTGAGCGAAGTTTGTAATGTGATTGTCTTTAAAAAGTTTTAATATTGATATCGATGAGGTTTTCTGCCCAAGCATCGTAGTGTAGACTCTGTAAGAATAGAGAATTCTCATTGAATAGTCTAATTCAATTCGAATTTGGTGATTGATTCACAAGAAATGCTGCGCTGCGGCCTTGTTTTGAGTGTTGCCTGAGAGTTGGTGGAGAGACTGTGACTTGAAAGAAGTTTTAAATTTCATCGTAAACGCTGTCATCTCATGACAATGAAAAAAGGCAAAGTAATTTTAGATAACTTTCTGCAAATATTATCACCGAAAGAATACTAAACTCTTCTTCATCGCTTCTGCACACTTTCTTGTGGAATAAACTCATCATAGTCACCGTATATTTACCTAATTCGATCTCGAAATAACAAACTTTCTTCGACGATACGCCCGACGAAGGATACTTCACCACCCTCACACTTGGTTTCATCTTCCATACCTGTAGCCACATTTGCAGCAGGCTTTCGACTTTCGTTTTTATTAACGCGATGTCTTTGCGGGTCGGCTTCGAAGAAAGGCGGATTACATAAACATAGATCGAAACGTTGGTCGTCGCCGACGGATTCCAGGAAATCTTTGAAGATTACTTTCTTATCCCTCTGATGGAATACGCTCACCAAATTAGTTAAATCATTTCGTTTGATATTTTCACGGGCATAATAAATGTTTGTGGGATTTAATTCGAGCGCTGTCATTTGCCATTTATTTTTCTTTGCGCCCAGCAGCGAGTAAATACACGAAGCACCACATCCTGCGTTGGATTTGATGTTAGTTGAATGTTTTATCGTAATTAGGTGTTAGATACTGTGTATACTTCAAATGTATGATATATACTTTGAATGTGATGCAAAAGATGTGCTACCTAATGAATTTTGTATTACCCGAGAGACTCATAAATATTTATAATGGAGCTTTTGGTCCTATGGGGTAAAAAAGTTTTATATTTGCTAAATAAGCTTCTTGATAGAATTAATATCAAAATTATGACATTGCTGCAAATTTTAGATTGCTATTCCAGTGAAGTAGGATCAAAAGTTAAATGTATTGGAATATCTATTTCTTGAACCATATTTGAAAGATGATAAACATTGAAACCTAAGTATATTTATACATACTTGTTCGTACGAGCACCCAGTTAATAGGTCTAGAACATAAAGACTGGATCAAAATAATTATTTCTTTTTTTATCCATGGGCTGAGTGACTTGTTTAATTGCATATCATGTTATAGGATGTGGTAAATATAAAAGTGAGCTATGACATATTTATAGCTAGGCAGTTCGAATCGAGCATTCGAATGATGAGTACGCTTTCGAAACAATCGAAAAAGAAACCCTCGAAGGAACAGTCAAACTCATCTGAGTATGTGTTGGCGAAATAGTGGTAGATTGAAAAAGAAAAATTGGGGAACCCATTGAAAAGGCGAGAAAATAAATTTTTAGTCAATTTGAATTAGGTAAGGCGGTTAAAAGTCGATTTTTTTTTTAAATAAATATTATGTAGATATATAAAACAATAAAAATTATTTAATTTAACAGTCTTTATTCATATTGTACTCGAACTGAAGAAAAGAACGATTTAATATGAGTATAGAAATTCGTTTCGACGTTAATTTCTAAAGATATAGATGAAATTATTTAAATCTCCAAGAAAATTTGGTACGATAAGCCCAGCTACTTGAGAGATTACAGAACAATACAGAAGCACTTGACCAAATCAAGTTCGAGCCTGAGCAGCTAAAAGAATAAAATGAATAATATTGATTCTAAAACAAAAGATTCCACCGAAGAAGGAAGTAACCTTTTTGTCACTAATGCTCCTAATCCAGAGGATATAGAACTTGAAGAATTTCCGTCACTTCCCTCACAAAGTTGGAGGCAAAAAGTATAGTATAAGTTCGCCACCTCTTGGAAAGGTAAAATTTAGTCAAGCTAAGTTCATGGCCCAAAGCATGACAACAGCTTGGCACCACAGACAGTTTGTAAGATTTTACCGTGGCAGTCAACTTGTTACGCTTGCTGAATTTGTAAGATGGTCCGCTTCACAGTTCCCCTTAATGTCCCTATGTCCTGGCACCCAAAACAGCTGTATTATCGAATAAAGATTTTCACTGAGCTTTGTTCAGCTAGAGCATGGCATTTTTGAATAGCTTTAATTTAACATTGTAGGTCGACCAATCGCCGACCATTTTGGGAAGCTTTAACTCCTTCCTGCAATCAATTTGAAGAGCCACCACGAATGATTCAACTTTTCCATTGATTTAGGTGCGCCACAGGACCTCGCAGTGACATTTTTGAATGCAATAGTTAGAGATTTTGCTTCTTTATTTAGATTTTTGCGACTGATGAGTGCCGGAACGTGGCCCAGTTCAGTGTAGAAAACTGAAATTTTCGGTTTAAGTCAGGAGTTTCTTCAACAAATAATCCTTCTAATGAGAATGCCACGGTCATGCTTATATCCGTCAGCCCGTGAAATGGTTGCGGTTCGAAAAAGAACGTCCGTCTGTCAACTACTGAAACATGAAACGCCCTATCTACATTTTAGTAGCTTTGGAGCTATTCAATGATTTGTGTTTTTCTAAGTTTTTTTCATATACCTGTAGGAAAGGGGATTTTTCACTATTGATTTCAACATACTTTCACAAAAGATAGGTTTTTCATATTTTGTAGAATGATGTAATGTAGTTTTCAAATCTGGTGTTAACTCAAAAATGAAAAAAATGTCAGATAGGGCATTTATCACGGCATAATAGACAAAAACTAGATCTGCATCTAGTTATTATTTTCGTATTCATTTTTTTAACTTATTGAACTCCAATTTCTCATAAATTTCTGCTTGGTTCCCACTTGAACGTTCGTTCAAAATTTTTCTCACCCACAAATTCTTCTGAAATAATTCATCGGTTGACCCATTGTGGTGAGAATGTGTTTTACGTTTGGAAAACATCTCAAATCACGAAAAATATGTTGCATTGGAAATCCGTAAGTGAACCCGTACGGCGGTTTGCTTTACTATCCTGGTTCTATAAATGGGACGTAGCAAAGTAGTAGCTCATCTGAGAAAAAGAAGCTCGTATTGATGAAAGTAGTGTTGTATTATTGTTGTCTTTACTCATTTTACACGATAAGAAAACAGCACTCAAACACTCACACTTATTGATATTAACCTACCGCAGAAAAAGTCCCGACTAACAAATCGGGAACGAAAATAGATATGCTGGTCGATGGTTTACAAATCTTTTGAAAATACACTAAGTCGGTATTGAGCTAGTGAACTAAAAAAGGCGTATTAGCGAGACGTTTCACTAAAGTGAACAAGATGTAGTGAAACATAACATTCTGCTGAACTCTTTTGCGTTACTCTATTCCAAATTTTTCCCCCACTACAAAAACTAATTGCATCATTCCTCAAAGGCAGAAAGTTCTGAGTTTTGATAGAGGATCACCTCTCCAACGAACGAGTTAATGAAATAGGATCATAAAGGGGTCACCATTGCCACTCATATTATTGCACACGGCAAAAATAGCCACTCAGCCTAATAGAAGAACTAAACTGCGCTTTTTCGCAGATGATAGGTTCATTTTTCATACTTTTCGGTGAGCCAAAATCATTACTTCAAGTCTACAATACTCAACTAACCTGCTGCTTTATCACAAGAAGAAACAACAAACAAACACCCTATAGGTCAACAATAGCGAAAAAAATTGTATTTACATTCATCAGAATACAAGTGGAAGGACGAGAGACGAAAAAAAGGCTGAATCTACGTACAAAGTTAATTCTCTCCTACCCATTCTTACAAACAAAAGGGCTTAATGTTTATAATCAAAATAAAGTCTGCCCAGACTTAAACGGAGTTTTATAAACTTTTAGCCTCGGGAATTAGTTGAGATGCTGGCTGAGTGAAAAAAAACCAGTCGTCAAGAGTAATGGAGTAAAAGTGCTCGATACCAGCTGCAGGAAAACATAGTTCTCTGTCATTTGCAATTACTGATTTTTTTTAAAGACAACAATCAGATGGAGCTTATGGATTCTATTAGATACAGTAGGGGTGTTTTAAAAATATGGTTTATCGTTTTACTAGATAAAAGCGTCAAAATACCTAATACTCAGCAGTTAAAATTCTATGCGGTTTAAACTGCATTAAATTTTGTATTGTTTTTCTTATTAATTTCGAAATTATGTTTGAAATTTTCATGAAATTGCTGAAACTAGACTTTATTTGCCTGCTCAAACGCTTATACAAGATAAATTTAGATACAAGCGTCTGAGTTTTCACTTCAATCTACTTTTCATAAATACAATATTGTAAACCACAAATAACCATAGACTACAACCACAAATGATTGTTAGCAATTCGATGCTATGCGATATATTCGAATATTACGTGTAACTGTTTATTGCTTTTTGCTCTTTAAAGAGTTTATTATATTTCGAAGTATACACACTATCATCCAATCCTTCTTACCTATATCAATCACTGAAGGAATGCGTTCATTCATTCCGATTACACTAATTATGTCTTCTAGCCATAGAATGTAGTTCAATCTTAATGGTACTGTTGGTACTAAGTGATTTTCAGCAGGCATTTCAATTTCTATGCCGAAATCACGAGATAGTAAACACTTAGTTAATATTTTCAGCGTGTTCTCGGATTTCATATCTATACTTACGCTGCCGTCAAGCTCCTATTAACGAGAATCTTTCGAAAGTCAATATACTTCGCACATGATATTCTTATAATTATTATGTCTAAAATTACAACAGACTTACAAGTTTGCCGATAGTTCGGAAATCGGGATATCTTATTGCCAGTTCAGTATAATCCGGTGGCGTTTTGTAGATATTGCGAGGATGCATGAATTTGTTCATTGTCATCGTTATAATCAAATGTAGTTATCGAGCTATTGACACTCGCAGATCGTGTATACACTTGTGGGTGGGGGCAACTAAGTTTTTGAAGTTTCCCCTTCACTTCCAATCAGACTGCTACTATGAAAGGATCCGGTGGCGTTAGCAGCAGCTCAAACCGAAGTTTGCAATAAGCAAACAAAGTGCCCAAAGCAACTAAACATCGAAATTCACCGCTTTTAAGAAAATTAACAGTCCAATATAATGTACTGCGCGAATGAATAGTATCAAGCAAGTGTTAATTAAAACAGTGAAAGTTATCGACACTTATTACAACTGTGAAAAAGCGATTGCAATTTGCGCGGTGTTGTGTTGACAAGTGAATTTTTATATCCAAGTAGATTGTTGTTTCACAAGTAAGAGTTTCACTGAGCACTAAATATTATGTTTAAGACACTATGCAGCAAGTTTTACACGTAACGAGAGCCAAGTTTAAGCGTTCATCGTCGATATTCTAGACTTCTATGTTGTTACCGGGAAAAAAGCGCGTAAACGACATTTGACACTTTATCTTCTTCTTGAAAATGAGGCACTAGAAAATGTTTTCAAAACAATGAATGTGAAATAAAGCATTGGCAAGAATGATATTTGAAATTTTTAAATTCGAATATGAAGATGAATATGTAATAAGAACTTACATATTTATTCTGTTTGAATTCCGTATCGTACACATTGTTAAGAATTTGCTAATAAGACAAAAAACTTGAAACTGGAAGTCATTTATTAACGATTAAAATTACCATTAAAATTGGAAGTGTGCAGGCAGCCCTGGTAGCTGATTGAAGTGTCATTAAAAATATAAGGAATTTTAAGAAGAGAAGTAGGGAGTAGTATAAAAATGAGTGAAGTGTTGAGGAGGTTGAGTTGAACCGCCAGTAATGTGAAGTGAATTAAATCAAAGCAACGTGGAATGAATAAATTTTTGAATATTTGAGAAAATCTGGAGTTACAAAACATTTGTGATGAGGGTATGTACGAAATGTAGTGTAGGTTAGATACGCAACAAATTTATTAGGAATACAATTTTTCTGTCACTAGATCTCAAATCAGTCTTCCTGAATGTATGAATTTGCCTTTTGAAAATTTATTTGAGTTTGAAGTACAACAAACAAGTACAATAAGCAATATTATGAAACCGAGCTTATCTGATAAATTTCAGAAGGGCAAAGGCTGCCAAAACTGCCACAGTAATAATAGTCTCAACATGTTATATAAATGTCTTGATATTTCCTTGTATCTATCAATATTCATATTCTATGCCCTATGTATTAATATAGTATTTATATCTACATACTTTGCACAGTATTTATATATTTGCAAAGGGGCAGAATTTATGATAAATTCAGTTTCAATTCCTTGTCATAAAAAAAGAACAAACCTATTCTCGATACCTTCAAGCCATTCCGTAAACATAGTCCCCCTGCATGAACAGCAATCAGTAATTAATTCAAAACGCCAGCTCACAATCTGCTATAACGAATTGGGTCATAGGCTACATAGTACAATCAACCCACAAATGTATGAACCTTTGTAACGATTCGTCCTTGCACTTGAACTAACTCCCGGTCGCTATCGTTACATCGTCGTAAAGCCTATGAACAAGAAAATAAACCACAAAAGTGATTTTCCGGAAAACGAGGTCACCGTATAGGAGAAGTTTTCTGTACGATAAGCAAATACGTTTCGGTATAATAAGCTAAATATAAGTATAAAATAGAACAGCAACCGTGACGGCTCTACATTATCCAGCTGGATCAAAGTAACTCCATCAGCATGGAGTTATTTATGGGAAAATATCTGTCGATTTTCTTTTTGCTATTGCTTCTAGGTGCTGGCGCATTTGTTGTTATAGCTGACCCAGACGATGTTACATCGAGGTTTTTTTGCACTTCAATCAACATGACCTGATGCCAGTCAATATTTGAGTATGGAAAAGTTTGAAAGTAGTGAATAGATTGTTGTTTCGGTCAACAATTCGATATTGTTGTATATTGGATTTGTAAGCTTGTCGGAAAAGTTGGAGTTGTGCTTTGTGAAAGACAAGAAGAAAGTGTAGGATACACCTTAATGAAGAGTGCACTGATGGAAGTGATATTCGAATAACAATATTAAGTTGGGAAAAATGGCGGCAAAAAGCCGTTGCTGGGGTCTATTGAGGTGGGAATAAATTGAAATATGTAGGGAAAGTTTTTCGATTGTCCTAGAAGAGATCTGATGAGATAACTTTGATAGTCATATAAAGCTCATTGATTGAATGGAATAGCCAAATACATTTTGAACAGGTATTCATTTAGAAGTCATTTTACCAAGAAATTAAGAAGTAGAAGCTGAAGAATATAATATGAAAATTTGTCTCGTGTAAAATATTCCCATTTTTCTTCTATTCTTTTCTAAGTAAATTTCTATAAATTCTGCGCAGCAATTCTATCCAGACCTTAGTATCTTGGATATTCCTTGTAATAAAATAAAGATATACGAGAGAAACGGACCTCCTCATGCAACATATCAGGAAATCTTCCATCCGAAGAAGAATAAATATCATGCAGATCTCATTAAAAACCCTTTGTGCGACAGAGTTTTTAAACTAATTATAAGTCTGTGCAAATCTGCTTGCAATTTTTTCGCAGATAAAGGAATATTCTTGTTTGCAAATAATCATGAAAAATTCCGTTTTATCTTTAAAAAATGCTTACCTTTCGTTAAAAAGATTCGAAAACTATTTAACGAATGACAGAAAAATAATAAGAAATATTGCTTCAATCGCTAATAGTTCTGAAGGACGAATTTTTCAATATCCATCACTATTACACCTTTAAAATCTTATTTCGCAAATATCAAAACAGCTTTCTCAGATGGGGGAAAACTCCGATAAAAGTTCAGCAGAAATTCTACCAAAACTATTCCTGCATAATAATTTGCCTGCTAATTCAGAAAAACTAAGTGTCATTTGTACGAAAGATCGTCCAAACTTTGCGATAATTTCATGAAAAATGGGTAAAATCAAAATTCTACAATATTTTTGCGAAAAATCCACAAAAAATTCGAATGAATTCTGTAAAATTATCTGTAAAATCATTGAAAATTTAGCAGAAATTTACTAAAATTTTCATTAGTGTTTGACATTTGTGAAAATCGTGCGCAGTTTTAGAAATAGGTTTATATTAAAATTATTAATGAACTAATGACATAATTATTAATGAACTAATTCTACTGTTGGTAATAATGCTGTTCAGATATCCGAGTAGCTTGATTTTAGATAAAAAGATTTTTTCACGATTTGAAGACGAGTATGGGCACACATACATATATGTGTGTTTTCTTGTTTCGTACTTTTAAATCTTTAAAGAGCATTATAATTATTGTTTTATTGTACGATGCAATATTGTATTGTATGAGAGTAAGTTTGTGAATGATTGTGATTCTTTCAAACTATGTTTCGAACAATTTTCTGGCATCCAACACTATTCTAGAAGATATTCTTTGCGTGATGGAGCTGACTTTTATCAATACCTTGCCTTACATTTTTCAATATTAAGAGACATCGTTAAACGAGCATTCCAATCAATTTACCAAATTTACCAAACTTGAAAAATGGGTCTGTGAAATTTACGTCCGGTGATTTCAATAATCCTGCCTGGAAGGTTCGTTGCACGGAGTCAGCTCTTTAATTGGTGAAGAACCTTTGTCTTTTGTATTTATCTTTTTACATATCATTATTCACTCGAAGAAGTTCGCGATGAAGTGATGGCTGCTTTGCTGTTGAACTTCTAACAAATACCTCAGTTGCAGTTTTCTAAACACGGTCTAAACTATTTTATTAGGTAATTATTTCCAAGCAAATATTTAAATTCATCCATGAAAAATAAATTTAAATACACAGTCGTGCCATAAGTTATGTCCCTAAGTCAAATGAGTCCGCACAGCCCATACGACTGACGGCCAAAACGGCTTTGTTTTTTCAAAATATAGAGTGGACCCTATACTGCAAAATTAGCCTCAGTTTGTATCGTCAAAGAGAATCGCATCGTTGTAATCGCGCTGACCAAGTGCAATAAGTCACCGGTGGAGATTTTCAACTTGCTCAAACCATTGAACATTTCTCAAAAGTTTGTTTATCGGTGCATTCAACGGTTCAACGAGACCTCCTCTGTTGACGATAGACCTAGAAATGGCAGGCCACGCACTACGAAGACACCAGTAGCTTTGAAATCCATGTCTGCGAGAATTCGGTGAAACCCTCTCCGAAAGCAGAAAATCATGGCACGGGAGATGAATATCCCATAAAGAACGATGTCCTTCATCATCAAAGAGGACCTAAAACTTGGGGCTTACCGAAGAACAACGGGACAGCTGTTAACACCGGCTTTGAAGAAGATACGAGCTACAAGATCGAAGGCGTTACTTCAACGGTACGCGCAAGGAGGACACAAAAAAATCTCTTCAGTGATGAAAACATTTTCACCGTAAAAGAAAAATTCAACCGGCAAAACGATAGGGTTTACGCCCACAGTTCTCGGAAAGCTGCTGAAAAATTCCAAAGGTCCAAAGAGATCATCATCCTGCTTCAGTCATGGTTTGGTGAGGTGTTTCGTACGACGGAGTCACTCAGCTGCATTTTTGTGAACAAGGGGTTAAAACAAAGGCAGCAAACTACCAAAGCGATGTCTTTGAGAAGATAGTCAAACCACTCAACGATACCATGTTTCATGGGGAAGACTGGACGTTCCAGCAAGACTCGGCGCCAACTCACAAAGCAAAGATGAACCAGAAGTGGTGTGCGGACAGTCTGCCCGACTTCATAGCCGCTGAGGATTGGCCCTATGGAAGCCCCGATTTGAACCCGCTTGACTATCGCTGTTAGGACTGGCTAGAGCAGAAGGCCTGCAGTAAGCGTCATCGCAATAAGGAGGCTTTAAAGGCCAGTTTGACAAAAGCAGCTGCCTCAAATCCGTTAGAAGTTGTGCGTGCAGCCATCGACGAGCGGCCCGACCGTTTGAAGAAGTGTTTAAAAGCAAATGGAGGCCACTTCGAATAGATTTCTGTGTTTTTTTGTTCTTTTGCCTGTCAAGAACAGATGAAAATATAAATTTTTGTTTACGCTAACGTTGCATTTTAATTAAGCCCATTTAAACAAGGGACAGAACTTATGGCACGACTGTGTAGTTACTCGTAGATTGTATTATTGAATAAGTCAGCTTGTATTTTTTTATCATTCTTGCCAATTTATGTTGAACATTCTCCGACTTAGTTTTGTTGTGGGCTTCATGAGTCCTACTTGATTGGCAGGTTATTAAATTAGTAAAGAAATTGAATATTTTTGGTCATTTCGGGTATCTTTTTTGAGTCGAAAGACTTACGAATGTTAATATAGGCCTAAAATTTAGTTTCGTTTTTAAACTAGTTCTTCCTTTCCCCACGTCCCTGAACCTCTTTCACTGCGTGCACAAATCATTTATAAGGTTTCTTTATAGTATTGTTGTCGGCCTCATTTAGTTGATTTAAATAAATATGACAAGTGCCAACACAGAACAATATAGCCTTTTCTCATTTTCTTGAAAATTTTATCATAAATCTTACAATTCTTAAAATCAGATGGCATTTTCTTGCTTTTCTAATAAAAAACCTTGTTTTTCATTAACAAGATGAAATAGTTTGCTCAGTACACATTTGAAATATGAAATTTTCTAACTTCTCCTAAAACAACTATTCTACTACATTTTCAATATGAAGGCAAAACGAATACAGCCACTCAGCTATCTACTCGACAATCTTTTTATAAAATTTCTACGGTTCATAACGCACTTCTATTCTTCTGTCTGAAGAGCGTAACGACGACGTTATACTACTATATTATACACCGGCATTACTATCTGCCATCTATAGCTGGCACTAAGTCCATCGTGAACGCTGTGAAAGAGAAACAATCTATTAAGAAAAAACAAACAGAAGAACGGAAAGGAAACCTTTAAATTGAACGGAACAATGAACTAGAACATCGACATCTTGTCACTTTCTTCTCCGTTCTGCATCGCTTCATAAAATTTTCAAATAGAAAAGTGAACATTTATCTTGGGACAGCTATGAATTTCACTTGTCTCTCCTACTTTTTTTTTTACTGTTATACTTTTCGAGTGGTTTTGCACGACGAAAAGAGAAATTAATTCCACTCCTGGGAACCATAAAACCACGAATTGACTTGGACACATCTTATTTGTCTCGTCTGTGGTTCGACTCGCCAGCTCCAGATGTGTACGAATACATTCCATTCCGTCAGCAGTTTATTAAGTGGATTTGCTAGGGGTTTCTTTCTTTCTCGAAAAAGATACGCGAGCATTTTATAGGAAATCCTATTATCGCAATTTTTTGTGTTTATCCACGCATTTAAAGTATTTTCTGTTTACGTTATCTCCCCAGGGACAATTTATTTTAGAAACATGACGCGTGGGCACGATGGGCTCAGTTCTAGAGCGACTTTGCTGATTAGGATTGGCCCAAGTTTCTTTGCGGAGTGCCTGGTAGTGTGACAGAGTTCTACTTCATGAGTTCGTTGATATGATGGCTATTAAAATCTGATATGATTTACGGTAGAATGAGCGCTTGATTCAAACTTTTACAATTTTCCTGAAATGTCTTCTGCTTCGTCATCATCAGCTCTGTTCCTCCAGTAGTGCTTTTGATGGTACTGTCGAAGAATAAAGGTCACTTTAATTACGAAATTAAAGGTCCTCATTCTAATTAAAGTGGTTTGTATTAACACTCGGGACTGGGCAGTTTGACATTCTTTCTTTCGTAAAAGATGTGGAACTCCTGAAAGACATTCCGATATTCAGGCTCAGATCCGAAATTCCAAAAGTAAAAGGTTCCATAGTTTTGAAATTGTTTTGATGACCATCTCAAAAGACTGAAGATAAATTATATCGACAGATGGAGAAGGAAATAACATTTCGAATATGTAAAGGTTAGGAGTTGAAAAGTTTGCTACCGACGGGATTGTATTATTATACAATATTTTAGCAAATGGCACAAAATCGTCTTGTGAACTTTTCTTGTCAAGGAAAATGTAATAAGAGGGCGGTGGATTGTTGGCTTGGCTCTTCGGGTATTGTATAATAGGGTGAATTGTCCAAAAAATGAAGTTATTGTTACACACGATGTACATATCTTATTAAGGTCAGACTGAAAATTGAAGTCGAATAATCAGATAATCAAGAAATTTTGCTTGAAAAGTATCTAATTTGAAGACCTATTTTCGCTTTAGTCATTTATAAATTCATATGTTTGAATTTTTTTACAAATAGTTATATTTCGAGGTAATCCTCTTTCTGCTTTAGCGTATTTTAGTTTCGAGTCATATTCCTGGAATAATCCATTAAGTACTCTGCTTACAGAGTTTAGGGAAATCGAAATCATGTTTGTGCCTTCAGTCCCGAATCCCGATACAGGAGAAGATTCTTGAGCCACCTTTTAGTGATCGGGTTGTAGAACCTGCCAGTGTGGAAGCGTAAAATTATGCTTTCGAATACCTCTGCTTTTGCTATGACAATTTTGGAATAGGTAATCCAAGACGGCGATACTTAAAGGCGAAAGGATATCTGATGCGTTGGACTGCGGACAGTGTTCCCACTCTCAAATTTTCGGCCGTATCAAATTTCTTCAAAAGGTGTATCAATATTGGTAAAAATGTATCAAAAAGTTCAAAAAGTTGGTTCGAGGTACTGAAACTATAAATAATAATATATAAAAACTTAGTTTGGTGCTACTATATTTATTGAATAATACAGAGCCTAAAACAAATATCACAAATCGTTTCCGCTCTTTGTTTTCATCTTTATATTGCCATTAATATTGAAGTCACACAAAATAAAATTATGACAAAATGTAGGTTCTTTGCGAATGCGCTCAAAATTTTCACAACATTGATACGGAAAGCAAATTATTTTTATTCAAAGTCGTTGTTTTAAACTTAAAAAAAAAAAAAAAAAATAAAATAATTCTTCAGCTTAAAAAATAACCATATAGATATCGTTATTATTTAAATAGCTTGAAAATTTCAAATCTTCAGAGTCCATCACATAAGAGATATCTTTCGTACTTCAGAATGTAAAGTAGATTGAAGTTGGGAGTTATTACTACTAGAGAGAGGAGATTTGGTTGGCACATGGCAGCAAAATTAAAAAAATTGAATTTATTTACTGGATGACAAAATGTATCATTTTGCTATAATTCAGTGAGTTGCTGTATCATTGTATCAAAAATATAAGTTTTAAATAAAAATGTATCAAAATGATACAAATGTATCAAAAGTTGGCAGCTTTGATTTTATGCTGCGAGATATTTTAGAGAAAAGACAATTTACAGAAGTGCTCATCGTTTACCCCTTCCCCTTTCCAATTATGCAGCAGCTTCGGAGATTGACCTTTGTGACGTCAGGGGTAGTATAACCAGACCAGCTCGTCCTGCTGGAATCCTGATGAATCCGCTTTTAAGTCATACCTGGTTTTCATGCGTTCGATGGTGCATTTGATGTTTTTCCGCTCAACTCGATGTATTCGGTCCAATCGTTGCTTTAGTTCGCTTGCGTACTCTGAGACGGTTTGAGGTTGCTCGGGAGGAGTTTCGAACTTGACATCCACTGGTCGACGGAGGATGTTCTCTAATATGACTCTGGCTGGTGCTTCGGCTCTGCTGCCCTGTAAGCCATCAAGAAGAGAGGGATGTGTCGATCGCAGTCCTTTTGGTTCTCCTCGACTACCTTGGCCAAATGCTTATTCAGCGTATCGTTAAACCGTTTGACCATTCCATCAGACTGGGGGCAAACAGGCGTTGTTCTTTTTTTTCGAATCCCCAGCAGCTCACACACTTCGCCAAAGACTTGCGACTCGAAGTTTTGACTCTGATCAGAATGCAGCTTGCGGGATACGCCATACCTGCTGACCCAATGTAGAACGATTTTCTCCGCTCCTGTAGCCGCCTCTTGATTTGGAATGGGGTATACTTCTGGTAAATTACTGAAGTAGCCGGCCACAACCAGATTATACCGAAGGGTCCGGCGATGACCGCGGTAATTTTTTCGAACGGTACTCCTACGTCGTAGGTTCGCATCTATCTCCTTGTTCTTCGTTTTAGATTTTTTACGGAAGCGCAGATAGTGCATGTTCCGCACCAATCCTCTACATCTTCTCGAGCTCGGAGCCAAAAGAACCGTTCTAGCACTTTAGGATTTTGTTAATTCGCTGGTCGCCTCCCGACGTTCTTTCGTGCATCTCCTGTAATACGTATTTTAGTCGGCTTTTTTTTAGAACAATTTGCATCCTGCATGATGTACCGTCCACCGTTTCCTCAATCTTCAGAGAGTTCCATTGGGCCCAATAGCTTTTCACGACAGTGCCATGTGCCGATCGTCCTGTAGACTCCTTCCATACTAAATTGGCCCAATTTCGTCGTCGGCGAGCTGAGCGTTTCTGACCTCCATCGATGTCCATCATTCGTTGCTTTCAACTGTCAGTAGCCGTACTTCCATGCTTGGCTCAATTTCCTCCAGTTAGTAGCAATTTCTGCAGTTGGTTGGACAGGGACGACGAGAAAGCGCATTAACATTCCCATGTATTCATTCATCCTCTACGATGGACTATCTCATAGTCGTAGGATTGGAATCTTTTAATCCATCTAGCGATTTACCTTTCGGGATTTTTGAATTGTAGCAGCCACCTCAGCGAAGCGTGATCAGTTCGGAGAAAGAATTTTTGCCGATATAAATATTGTGGAATTGCCGATATAAGTATTGCCTGAATCATAGTTAGTAACTCTCTCCTGGTTACACCGTGGTTTTTTCGCTCTTTGAAAGAACTCGACTGAAGTACATTATGACTTTTTCTTCGCCATCTATTTGCTGTGAAAGCACTGCACCAATCCCGCTGTTACTTACGCCGGTGTCGACAAAAACATCTTCCCTGGCTTCGGATATGCCAGCGCAGGAGCTTTGCATAGCTTCATCTTTAGCGTCTCAAAGGCTTCCTGATACTCCTCGTTCCAAGCAAAAAGGCAGATTTTCTCGGCCAGCTAATGTAGGCAAAGTCCTTGACGTACCTACGGTAGTATTTCGCTAGTCTCAGAAAACCTCGTAGCTGGCGTTTGTTATTCGGTGCTGGCCTTTATTCAGGGACGCAAATGTGTCTACACTAGAAACAAAATTAAATTGATCGATAATTGTCCTGAAAAAAGTCATTGAGTCTTAATCACAAACTGCTAGCATACTAGCCATTAATTTTCACATAATATTTGTGCTCCGATTAACATCTACACTATTAGTTATTATTGGTAGGCCAGCAAATGGCTTGTCTAATTCGATCCAAAACTAAACTGCGTACATGTGTGCTAATATTGTATTATAGCTGAACATTATGATGTGTAATATTCATTTTCCAATGGTAACGACTATGAGTATATCAGCTGTTGTTCACGTTGTTTGCTTATCTGTTGTGCAACTTGCTTGCCTCAGCGAATATGAATTTGATAGATATTGGAAACGGTAATGACTTTCATATTTCGATTAAGGGATCGCACCTGGCACAAACCATTTTCAATTCTTGAAATACTTATGAAAATCTTAATAATCTATGAGTTCATGAGCTTGATTATATGAATGAATAAATATAAATAGTTGCATGAAAAATAAATGTATTTCGAGATATGGATATTAACTTCAAATAGTTGAACCATTGACTATTGAAAATTTAACAGTAGCTATAATAATTTTTGGGAAATCATCTTATAGTTTCATAAACCAGTTGACTTTGTTAGTTAATGTATGTCAACTATCATTTCAAATAAAAATGCACCACAGAACATAATTTTACAAAAAAAAATGCTAGTTCATGTTTGCAACATGATAAAAAATTATGTATCTAAAACCTCTTTCACACAAGCTCAACTTAATTTTTTTTTTGAATTTATAGTTAGCTTCGTGAAAACAGTTCAAATTCATCAGTTGATAGTTTCACCAATTTTCAAAAACCTCTCTATAGACTGAATTTTTACTTTCAAACTGCACCCACACTGGGCTAATAGCTTGATTCTCTTTGGATACGTATGCAGATTCAGATACTGTCATTTAATCCAGATATAATATGCATACAAGCATATTCCGCTTCATCATTGACTGAATATAAAAACGAACGAGAACTAGGACAGGGGATTAGTTTATAGTCCTTGCCTGCAGCGATATAGTCAAAATAATTGAAGTTTTCATTTCGAATATGATCGCATGTAACCATACTGGTAATCTGATCAATTTCATTACAACATCACGTAACGATGTGCCTGCTATGATCTAAACCTATCGATGCATTGGCACTTTTCAGAATGGGCAAACTCAATTGCATCGAATTAGTGAGTTTTTATGCCATATTGAGCTTACGATGACTCCGTATGACATAGATTACGTGCTGTATAATATTCCGATGAACCGTGATTATATTAATGCAATTCAGCAAAATATTGACGTTTTCCATAACTGGTTCATACATGAGAGTTCAAGTGATAAAGATCTGGCATATGGGAAATTTCGGAAATTTTCCCATGTTAATTTCGAAATTAGATAATAATTTCGATAAAATGTATGAAGAGTAGGAGGTGTAACGTTTTTCAGCATAATTGTTTATTGAGTACACAAAATCACCATCTAGTTAAATTGCAAAATAAATATTTACGTAATTCGCAATTGCGTAAATAAGTATTCCTTTATTAAAATGATGAACGATTATGCCGTTCGTGCCCACACTGGGCGCAGAGCTGTGGAGAAAGTTTTGAACTTTGAAGTTTATGTTTCAATGAAAATTTCAAGTGCTTACAGTGTAAATAATGAGCCTTGAAATTTTGAAATTTTCGTGAAATTGCTCTAATAAAAATTACAATTCGTTATTATTCTCAGCAGTATGTCGATTTATACCGAGAAATTGAAAAAAAAATAATCGGGTGTATCAAGTTTTGAGTCATCGATTATTTTCTCTTGTTTTATCGTGTTTTGTGGTCGTTTTAGTTAATGGAAAATTATGTCCTGATGCTGCGTATTATGCGTGTTAGCAGTTAGATTGATTGCATAGTATGTACTCGTATATAAAAGTACAGTTATTATAACCAGGCGCCGCGCCTGATTCTATATTATGCAAAACTACGGGATTTTTCATTCAGCCATTTTTTTACTGTAGCTAAAACGTCGATAATGCCCTATGATGAAGAAAAATTTGGCAAGGTACCAAAAAATTAAAAGAAATTATTAGAAAAAGGTCTGAAACTGAAAAAATCGATTATTGAAAAAAAATCGCGTACAATATGTCTTTACGTTGAAATTTATTCCTAAATAAAAACTTAAATCACTATGTTTTTGTTAGTTCATTATATGAATAGGTTTCATACGGGATTTCATTCCACGAGATTTTGAGTTTCGGGATTTTGACTTTCGGGATTTTGAGTTTCGGGATTTTGAATTTCGGGATTTTGAGTTTCGGGATTTTTAAGTACAGGATTTTGTATTTCTGGGTTTTGGAATACGGGAATTTTGAAACATACGGGATTTTGTTAATTCGGGATTTTGTGATTCAGGATTTTGATACGATCCCGGATTTTCTATCTGCCAAGAGGGTTTATCTTGGCACACAAATTTCTCTTGAAACCACTGATGAATCAAGGAAGAAGGGAATATTTTGCTCTGCTGACTAGAGGAAGTGAGGAATATTTTTGCCTCCCAAAATATTTATATTATTCAGGCTATTTGTCACTTACTGTGCCAAATTGAACCACAAAAGCCTCGAGCTGGTCAAGGTCAATACCATAACTGCCAGCAGTATAGAAATTCTTCCAACAACTGCCACGCACCGCCTCGGTGCGTCAAATGTGATGGCCTTCACCACCATAAATTCTGCAGGAAGCAGCCTGAACAAAAGCCAAAATGTATTGATTGTGGCGGGGAACATCCCGCAAGCTATGGAGATTGCCCAAAAAAAACCCCAAAAATATTCAAAAATAATTTGCTCAAGTAGCCAGGTTTTGCCCTTCTCCTCCAAAAAATCAGAATCAAGTCAGTCGAAAACCAAATTTCTCTAAGTTCTTAACCTCCGGCTTTCGTCAACTACCCAAATCAAATGGGGTAGTTCCTCGCCATCATGCAAATGCAACCTCACACAATAATGAGAGACATGATGGCAAAAATGATTCAGGGCATGTCCTTTGCTGTATCCTCGCTAACACGCACTCTCTTTACTCAAGCTAGATGAATTGAGCCAATCGAATATCCATCTTTACGTGGAATACGAATTTCATGCTACCAAAAAAGGTGAACTAATGCAATTTCTGAGCGATTGGAGAATTGATGACTTGTACAAGAAACCTTCTTAGAACGGGAACATCAGCTCTGAACTATCAGCTCTAACTATCTCATTTATATTATAGAAATGATAGATCAGCAAGCCAGGGAGGAGGCACGGTAGTTTTCGTAAGAAGGCATATTATACGGATCAGTGAAATGGAAGCCATGGTCATTCAAATAGAAACGAGTTTTCTCATATTCACCGTTATTTCCGCTTACAGATGCCCAGCGCACAAAATCTTATCGAAGACCTTCGAGTGATAATCGATCACGAATGCCCTGTCTTTTAAGCAAAAAATCTCAATGCTCACAATCGCAAATGGGGATCAGTGAGCAATAACCAAGCAGGGAAAGGCCTTTATAGTTTCACTGCAGAAAGTGCCTCTTGTCTCGCCCCAATTAAGAAAAAATAATTATAGTTGGGCAAGCTTTCCAGAGTTCTTTGTCCAATGAACTCACCGAAGTGCCAGAAACGATGAGAGATTTAAAGGTTAGGGACAATCAAGACTCCTATGAGCTTCCTAGCTCCGCCATAAAGAGAGGAGGAATCACAACTGGCTCTCCCAGAATGAAGCAGGAAGCGAATCGTGTAATTTGCGGTCAGATCAGGAAATACAAAAATTATCACTTTATGAGTAGCCTTGATCCTGATAGTGGCATGTTTTGGAAAATTTCTAAATATTATTTAACAAACCGAGATGACTGCGCTTTGAGGGTGCAGCCAACTTATCTTTAACATTCGGAGACATTGCACTATGCTAAGGCACCAAATTGAATTTGATACTGACGGATTATATCGCAGACGCAGCATATGAATTGTGACACATATAGAAGTGACAAACAGTTTTAGAAAATATAAATAAAACAAAAGTTTTTTGCGTCTTAGGATTTTCACCGAAAAAAGAACTGAACTAATAGTTTCTAAAATAATGAGCCTGCCTAAGATAAAAAAATCCTGATAAAACCAACATCTACTCAATACCGATCGAATCATTCTTTCAATAGGCAGCGCATCATTAAAACAAATCAACCTTGTTCGCATATCTCTACTTAAGTGGCATTCATCACAGCAAAAACCAGTATAATTGCCTTATTTGAATGAAAAAGATACGTCTAGTTGACTCAAAAGAACCCTACAAAGTACATACCTAATTGCCGAAAAATCCATAATCGGTGTCCTCCCCCATCAATATTTGTTCAATTTGTAATCGTTTCTTTTTTTTAGTTTCGCAAGCTAGACTCAAAAACCGTTTTGACTCTTTAGGATTTCGAACCATCAATTTATCCGTATACTGAAAAACCTATTATTTTGCGAATCATTAACGAATAGTAATATCCTGTCTGGATTGTGTAGGGAAACGGTTTCAATGGTAAACATTTCCGTTGCACTGAACAGAAACGTATTTTAAGTGCACGTCGATGCATACAAATTTCCTATCATTATTTCGCCCATTTTCGTTTTTGCATTTCAAATCCAAGTAGCGTATTCGCGGATCTAACGGATCTGCTCTGGTTGGTAGAGTTCTTTTTCTGTTTTACAGTATAGAACGGTAGCACAGAAGTGGGTAAAGCAGTAGAACGGGAGTAGTCAGAACGTTTTCAGACTGTAAAACTATCGAGCTTTTATGAATAATGCGGAAACGCTTAAGAATGCAACGTTCGTGGAGAAACTGAAGAAAAGACAAGGATATGGGTAGACAAGATAGGAACCTACAAAATTATGTGTTCTCTATGTGTAGATACCTACGATGGAGGAGAGATTTGGATGTACTTTTTGATGCTGTTTCATGAAATTTGAAGCAATTGAAGTCAATCAATTTGTCTTGCGCTTGATGGAATGATAAAGGCATTGAAAGCAGTAGTTGTTTTTGGTGAGGAAATGTGAGGCTGCTTAGAGAGCAAGCTGGTGAATAATTGAAGAATCGAAAATCAAGTTTGATTCGAAGGATTAAAATGGGTTTGCATTATTGATATCGTAGAAGATTTTGTGGATTCAAGTTGATGGAGTGGTGGATGTTTGTATTTGAACACGTTCACTACGAATCGGAAGCTTTCGAAAATAAGATAAACAAAATTTCAGCAACACGGTTGGCTATAATTTGTGTTCGAAATTTGATAGAAATGGTTTACTGCCAGGAAGGAAATGTAAATTCAGATCCGAGAAAAGTTATTTGTAGAGTTTGTACCTAGCGCTTCTATAATTGTTTAAACAATTGATGAAACTTCGGCAAAGTCCTAGTCTTTTCGTGGCATCATTTTACGGGGTTTGTACGGTTATCCAACGCTCATTTTACTTTTGAAAAGAAGTCAATAAATATTTGTTTAATATCATGCAATTATAACATGCAGGAAGTATCCTTATAATCCTTCCAGCTTCAACAAGTTAGCTGTTGTTTGTAATGATTGTTCATTGTACACATGTATAATTATTGTTTATTGTGGAGGCTTGCAAGACTTTTTTATCAATGCACAGTCGTGCTGTTCTGTGGTTGCGGCTGTACTGTCGCAAAAAATTGTTTTTCAAAGACTTACTGAACTATAATGCGGATATTTTGGGCACTAAAATTATACCTACAGATCCTGAGATGTCAGAGTTTATTGTAAATGGATCAAGGAACGTATTGCATTTGCTGTTATAGTTCTTTGAAATTGGTGGGGAGTATACTTCTCATTGCCGAGAAAAGTATTAAAGCTGTTTTAGTATGCCTTTTCGGGTTTCAAGTTAAATTTGGTAAAAGTTCATTATTCGTGAATTTTTAAATTTGAGTTCGATTGTTGGAATAATTAATACATTCCAGCAAGTATTAATGAAGACAGACTACCGTAGGAAAATAATAGCCATTATGCTAGTATAAAAAATGTAGGATTGAGTCTACAAACTCACGAAAGGTTTCGAACGCTCCTATTCAGATTCTGCTCTAGGCGTTATCACAAGTCACGTTGATGGAACAGGGATTTTAAACGTCGAGAAATCAAGTGCGGGACTGTTTAAATTAGCCAAAGTTGCTGATTGCAGGGAATGCCGGAACGAGTAACAAGACGTTCTTAGACTATAAATCAGTAGTACGGTAAAGTAAAATCTGGCACATCTCCTGGAAGGGGCGGTGTGGCAGAATTGGAACCACTTTAGAAATTGCGAAACTAAGAGAACTGCTTACTAATCACCCTGTCACGCCTAGCGTTATGCAAACCAGGTGGAGAATTGACAAGTAACAGTTCCGAAACGTTGACAACCCTAGTATATATCCACTGACCGGGGTGTTTGAATGACTCTACTCCTACATCTCCTTCACCCTTTATTGGCACAAGTTCCCAGGTCCAAATCGATTTTTTTCCTGCTATTCTCCAAAAGACATAAATTTTCACCACATCCTACGTTATATCAATTTAAAAAGGTTCATCAGTGCTGTGCATATATCTCCTGGAACCCTATTCTGATCCAATCAATTTACGCTCCATGGAAGCTTATGTTGTTCCGAAGGCATTTTGATTTGCCTGCATGTGGTCGCGAGCGCAGCTGCCTAGGCTACCGAATATTAAATTTGCGTTCGTAGTTGAAAACGATGGTTCATGTGATTCTACGGAATTTAATATGTGAAAATAGATGGGTCTGGCAATGAAAACTGTGAGGAGAGTTCAATAATTATCGAATTTTCGAAAGTACCGTGCGTGCCTCAGATGCTTTTTCGAAGTTCAATGTTATGCAACGGGACAGGTAATACCATGAATTTTGACGAATATAAAGCAAACTACTTGATACAGGTTAAATTTTACTTGAATACAAGTTGAATTTTGCATTACCTTTAAATTTATTAAATAAATAAATTGTTTTAAATTGAAATCAATCCACAGTGAGCACATTTTAAGTTTTCAATTAATTTCAATTTAAAATATTCTTTGAGCCATTTGTTACAATGTATTTTGTTATTTTCAATATTTTATGTGTTTTGTTTAGCTTTATTGGATTTTTGAAGGCCTTTCTTTTATACTTTGTTCAATTTGCCAGTCAAGACCCAATAAAGATCAGCTAACCTCTATTCGATAGCCTGAGGTGGTGTTAGCGCCCAACGTGGGCTGATTTTGTATGTGCATGTCCGAGCTTGTTTTGCTCAGATGGAAAGATCTTAAGCTGATCACTCCGAATCAAAAAACTTACGGTAAAGTTACTTCGAGTGGATGAGCCCTCAGATTTTCTATTTTTACTCAATGTTTTTTTTTGTTCGGATGAATTTATTTGATTCCTCCAAATAAAAACAAAATGAAAACTCGAGTTAAATCTTCCGAAATAGATATTTTATACAGTTAACCGTAACTCTCGAAATAGCAATATCTGCTAAAAAAAAATTTAGAAGCAGTTTCTTAAGGAAAAATTGGTCTTTTAATAAAATTGTTTGTTTTAAATGACAAATTGAATGAGTTTCATGTATATTAATTTATTCGCCAAGAAAGAAAAAATGACAAAATTTAAAATATTTTCTAAATATCTCGCTTTTTCGAAAATTTGTAATTTAGCTTAACAACCATGTATTATGTTTCACTCACCTACTAGTTATAATAGCGAAAATTTTCCATTTTCTTTTCATAAATCCATTTTTTATTGAAATTTCCCTTTTTATGAAGGATTCGATTTGTTCACATTTCGTAAACATTCTTTCAAATATTTTTGTTCATTCCCCTTGAGCATACTTTGCAAAAAACATTTCTTTTATAAAATAGTCTTGTCTGTCTTAAATATTTCTTGTTGAGAACTATTAGGTCCTTCTTACAGATGCATCCTTGCGTTCATCAGTTTAAATCGGTTTTATGAAGGCAGGAGTGAAGTGGAGGAGGGCGGCTACGTTGATTTGTACATCCACCTCAGTTCCGCTTTCTAAAAAAACCGGTTTACGGACCCACGTGTAAACCGGGCCTTAAATATCTAATGTAATGTATAACGAAGATATCTCGATTCAGAAGTGGTATTAGAAGGTAGTATTTCCATCATACTGACTCTAAACCTTGAAACTGAGATTCGTCCGAAGACAGTTTCGCAGATGTGCACATTGTTTTTATCAAATAAGTTTTGATTTTTTCCAGAGCTCATTTTAAGTCCTGCACACGAAATTTGACAACTTTTGAAGTGCGCATCATGGGCGATTTTTCGAATGGTCTATTGAAGCCCAAATTTTCCATGGCAGCAGTTTTCCTTAATGGGACAACAGACGCCATATTGTTCGAGCTGATTCTGGTGAATTTCTGCTAACAAGCTTATGGTATTTTGTAGACGTCTCTCAATGTCCATGTCAATTTATATGTGAAGAGTTGGTATTTGATGAAGGGTGTGGCATGCTAATCGCTCGGTACACACTTGCTTATCTCCGATCACTAGTGGGATCAAGAACAAATTTTTTTAGCTTTTTAACACCCTCTCTGCCGGTATGGTGACGGCAAACTTTTGATAGGTCTCTCCCATTCTTATCTTCATGACAAACGCGAAAAACCTTTTTTCATTCGTGTTTGACGTCCTCAAATGCTTGGACATCATATATGAAAGGTGAAAACCATGCCCTATAATTCTAACACCAACTCCACGCGTATAAAACTTTTTCTAGCGATTTCGAATTTCTGACACAGGCCACAGGTGTCGCTAGTTAAGAGTCGTAGTTTTTTTGGCATGTTCTGGTTTTCGCGTGATTAAACGTTTAAGGCACCTGTAGTGCAGAGAGCTATCAATCGCTGGGTCCTATTTATCAAGCAGGCAAAGATTTTGATTTTTGCTGGCCACCAGAACAGGTAACCATAAGCAAGAATCGACCCTGCTATCACTGAGTAGACTCAGTGCGTTAACGCATGGCTGAGCCTCATGACTTTTTGTTCTTTCCTCTCGGTTTACCTTCAACGTGACTTTGCTGTCCAGAATTAGACCCAAATACTCAGTGTGCGACTTGACACTGAATCTAGTATCGGCCAAAATAATCGGTTCCACTTCAAAATTATTGTATTTCTTGGTGAAGACGGATGGTGAAGAAATTGGTTTTAACGAAGTTGATGCCAAAGCCCTATGTTTAGCCCACTCAGTCATGAGTTACTAGTTCTCGAACCTCCTAAAAATTGTATTTGCTACCAGGCTCTACAAGAGAGAAATTAAAACTACCTTATGGATTGTGGCTCTTTGAAGTTTCTTGTGTGTTGGGCTCCCGTTCACCCCACTGATATGAAACTTTTCCTAAGTATGTTGCTTATCCAGCTGCTTACAGCATGATGGGTGCTGGTTGCTTGGAGGCTCTCTATAATGGCTGTTGATTGCATATTATTGAGGGTGAGTTCCATGTCCATAACGGTCTCCAAAGCGTGCTATTTTTAGTGGAATACCTTTTACACTTCCTTAACTACCCTATGGAAAGCCGATAGAGTTCAAGATCTAAGTCTCTTCTTAATATGGAGATCAAAAAGTGTTTCGAAAACTTGGGGAGAGCATTTCGGATACGCATTGTTGCGTTTACATGCTTTGGGTATCAATACAACCTTAATATTTCTCTAGAGTGCCGCTAGAGCTGCATCCTAGAGAAATATTAAGGTTGTATTGATACCCAAAGCATGTAAACGCAACAATGCGTATCCGAAATGCTCTCCCC
This sequence comes from Nemotelus pantherinus, assembly GCA_963978885.1. Classification (NCBI taxonomy): domain Eukaryota; kingdom Metazoa; phylum Arthropoda; class Insecta; order Diptera; family Stratiomyidae; genus Nemotelus; species Nemotelus pantherinus. The sequence goes on from OZ022266.1 coordinate 10,924,680, forward strand.
AAGTTTTCGAAACACTTTTTGATCTCCATATTAAGAAGAGACTTAGATCTTGAACTCTATCGGCTTTCCATAGGGTAGTTAAGGAAGTGTAAAAGGTATTCCACTAAAAATAGCACGCTTTGGAGACCGTTATGGACATGGAACTCACCCTCAATAATATGCAATCAACAGCCATTATAGAGAGCCTCCAAGCAACCAGCACCCATCATGCTGTAAGCAGCTGGATAAGCAACATACTTAGGAAAAGTTTCATATCAGTGGGGTGAACGGGAGCCCAACACACAAGAAACTTCAAAGAGCCACAATCCATAAGGTAGTTTTAATTTCTCTCTTGTAGAGCCTGGTAGCAAATACAATTTTTAGGAGGTTCGAGAACTAGTAACTCATGACTGAGTGGGCTAAACATAGGGCTTTGGCATCAACTTCGTTAAAACCAATTTCTTCACCATCCGTCTTCACCAAGAAATACAATAATTTTGAAGTGGAACCGATTATTTTGGCCGATACTAGATTCAGTGTCAAGTCGCACACTGAGTATTTGGGTCTAATTCTGGACAGCAAAGTCACGTTGAAGGTAAACCGAGAGGAAAGAACAAAAAGTCATGAGGCTCAGCCATGCGTTAACGCACTGAGTCTACTCAGTGATAGCAGGGTCGATTCTTGCTTATGGTTACCTGTTCTGGTGGCCAGCAAAAATCAAAATCTTTGCCTGCTTGATAAATAGGACCCAGCGATTGATAGCTCTCTGCACTACAGGTGCCTTAAACGTTTAATCACGCGAAAACCAGAACATGCCAAAAAAACTACGACTCTTAACTAGCGACACCTGTGGCCTGTGTCAGAAATTCGAAATCGCTAGAAAAAGTTTTATACGCGTGGAGTTGGTGTTAGAATTATAGGGCATGGTTTTCACCTTTCATATATGATGTCCAAGCATTTGAGGACGTCAAACACGAATGAAAAAAGGTTTTTCGCGTTTGTCATGAAGATAAGAATGGGAGAGACCTATCAAAAGTTTGCCGTCACCATACCGGCAGAGAGGGTGTTAAAAAGCTAAAAAAATTTGTTCTTGATCCCACTAGTGATCGGAGATAAGCAAGTGTGTACCGAGCGATTAGCATGCCACACCCTTCATCAAATACCAACTCTTCACATATAAATTGACATGGACATTGAGAGACGTCTACAAAATACCATAAGCTTGTTAGCAGAAATTCACCAGAATCAGCTCGAACAGTATGGCGTCTGTTGTCCCATTAAGGAAAACTGCTGCCATGGAAAATTTGGGCTTCAATAGACCATTCGAAAAATCGCCCATGATGCGCACTTCAAAAGTTGTCAAATTTCGTGTGCAGGACTTAAAATGAGCTCTGGAAAAAATCAAAACTTATTTGATAAAAACAATGTGCACATCTGCGAAACTGTCTTCGGACGAATCTCAGTTTCAAGGTTTAGAGTCAGTATGATGGAAATACTACCCTCTAATACCACTTCTGAATCGAGATATCTTCGTTATACATTACATTAGATATTTAAGGCCCGGTTTACACGTGGGTCCGTAAACCGGTTTTTTTAGAAAGCGGAACTGAGGTGGATGTACAAATCAACGTAGCCGCCCTCCTCCACTTCACTCCTGCCTTCATAAAACCGATTTAAACTGATGAACGCAAGGATGCATCTGTAAGAAGGACCTAATAGTTCTCAACAAGAAATATTTAAGACAGACAAGACTATTTTATAAAAGAAATGTTTTTTGCAAAGTATGCTCAAGGGGAATGAACAAAAATATTTGAAAGAATGTTTACGAAATGTGAACAAATCGAATCCTTCATAAAAAGGGAAATTTCAATAAAAAATGGATTTATGAAAAGAAAATGGAAAATTTTCGCTATTATAACTAGTAGGTGAGTGAAACATAATACATGGTTGTTAAGCTAAATTACAAATTTTCGAAAAAGCGAGATATTTAGAAAATATTTTAAATTTTGTCATTTTTTCTTTCTTGGCGAATAAATTAATATACATGAAACTCATTCAATTTGTCATTTAAAACAAACAATTTTATTAAAAGACCAATTTTTCCTTAAGAAACTGCTTCTAAATTTTTTTTTAGCAGATATTGCTATTTCGAGAGTTACGGTTAACTGTATAAAATATCTATTTCGGAAGATTTAACTCGAGTTTTCATTTTGTTTTTATTTGGAGGAATCAAATAAATTCATCCGAACAAAAAAAAACATTGAGTAAAAATAGAAAATCTGAGGGCTCATCCACTCGAAGTAACTTTACCGTAAGTTTTTTGATTCGGAGTGATCAGCTTAAGATCTTTCCATCTGAGCAAAACAAGCTCGGACATGCACATACAAAATCAGCCCACGTTGGGCGCTAACACCACCTCAGGCTATCGAATAGAGGTTAGCTGATCTTTATTGGGTCTTGACTGGCAAATTGAACAAAGTATAAAAGAAAGGCCTTCAAAAATCCAATAAAACTAAACAAAACACATAAAATATTGAAAATAACAAAATACATTGTAACAAATGGCTCAAAGAATATTTTAAATTGAAATTAATTGAAAACTTAAAATGTGCTCACTGTGGATTGATTTCAATTTAAAACAATTTATTTATTTAATAAATTTAAAGGTAATGCAAAATTCAACTTGTATTCAAGTAAAATTTAACCTGTATCAAGTAGTTTGCTTTATATTCGTCAAAATTCATGGTATAACCTGTCCCGTTGCATAACATTGAACTTCGAAAAAGCATCTGAGGCACGCACGGTACTTTCGAAAATTCGATAATTATTGAACTCTCCTCACAGTTTTCATTGCCAGACCCATCTATTTTCACATATTAAATTCCGTAGAATCACATGAACCATCGTTTTCAACTACGAACGCAAATTTAATATTCGGTAGCCTAGGCAGCTGCGCTCGCGACCACATGCAGGCAAATCAAAATGCCTTCGGAACAACATAAGCTTCCATGGAGCGTAAATTGATTGGATCAGAATAGGGTTCCAGGAGATATATGCACAGACGAGTAGATACGCACAGGTCGTATCGGTTCAGCGTCAATGGCCGTGACCTTTTTAGAATCTATTTTCTACGAATTGATTCCAAGAATGTCTATAATAATACCGGTCAGCAGGCTACAAATACTTGACTGGGAGCATCAGGTGGACGGACTCGCCCAAGTGAATGTTCAATGATGATGAAAATAATGATGACTATCGACGATGGTACTCTCGCATTTCCAGATAGGATAATGTCAGCAATAACAGTGATAATATCCTTGAGCGAAACGAGGGATAAAATCGTGTTTTGGTGGCGTGTGTGAAAGTAATGTTTGCATTCAGTGGGAACATGAGAGCTAAACGATCGGATCGGATCGTTTACACGGCAAAACATTAAGCGCTAGCAGCAATCTGTAGGTAACGAAGCCCGAAAATGTTTCTCGATTGGCTCTGAATAGATAGGTATTGGGTGAATGGATTCTCGTCAAACTTGTTATATAAGTATTTGTGGAAAATCAGTATTGTGGATTTTGCTTGTAGTATTTATCTACACCGCTTGGATTATTTTGAGCATTGACTTTGTTCTTGATTGCAGTAGGATGCAAGTAACAATAACCTTAAGAGGAGTTCTTATGGTAAGAAAAACCAAATGAACGATAGTTTGTAGAGGGAAGTTTTTTAGAATTTGCTTTTACTGACATTCAGTCAATACAATAACAAAGTGTTTTCAAAACCCATATTTTTAAACCTTAAAATTAAATTTAAATATGTTCCTTAAACTTCGATTAGCCCTCCTCAAATTTATCAAACTCATAAGCACTTATACCTTTCAAATATTCTGTTCATCTCATACGTCCAACTTTCGCAAACATAATACAAATGCTTAGAACATTTCATATACAGTCCATAAATTTGTTCCTAATTTTATGCTTAGCAACGGAATCGCTCCCATTTATTTCTATGCTTTGGACAATCAGATTCTTTTTGACGCACGTGCAAGCATTCATTTCTGTTCTACTGTTATACACGCATGAAAAGAATAGACAATGAACTGTTTCAGTAACTTGTACCAGATACTGCATCAGTTTCTTTAAATTGTAGAAAAATAAAACAAAAGAACAAAAGGACATGACAGTAGCTGGTGCGAGTTTGTAGGAGTGTTCTATATGAAGAGAACTCCAGTGAGTCTTTGATATCAAATCATAATAAATGTAGGAAGAAATGCATTGAATTCCTTGGATTTTTTTTCTTTATTTTTATGTCTTTCGATGGCTAGGACTGTGACCTGAACTGTAATCATGTGAATATATACTCATAAATATATACAATGTGACGTGGGAATATTTACATGGTTCAAAGACTTTAAGTTTGAATTAGGGGAGTTGCCAACGTTACAGCTGATGATTTTGTTGGCTATATCTGGAATAATAACAGAGGAGTTTTCATAAAAAGCACATGCACTTCTACTTTAATAAACATTGAATAGACCGAGATGAAATGGTTCAAACTTAAATTGAAAAATAATAGCCATGTGAACTTATAAAAAAAATTTCTATTTTTGAAATAGTTGCATCATTAAATGGGTACAATTTAAATTTTACTAGCTAGACTTGAATCCATATATTTTAAAAATAAATGTGTGCTTAATTCAGTTTCATTTTATTTTCTTGCTCTTTTTTCAGTGTTTTTCACTATTATTACTGATTTTCGAAGAAAATTAGTATGAGATTCACGTTGCCGAAAAATTAAGTGTATGTTTTAATGATAGCAGGCGCTTTGGTGAATTTATAGGTGTTCCTATATTTCTTTGAATACAAAATATCTGGAAAATTAAATAATTAAAAATTAATGTGAGGGTACTCTTTCGCTATAACAGTACGCAAAAAGAATTATTATAAATGATCGGGTCTTCGGAAAAATGTTTGGTTTTTGATGTTTTTTCTGCTACTTTTTCTACACTACTTTTTTCTACACAGTCTTTTCTATACTCGTCAAAGCCTTTGAATGATTCTGTCTCAAAATCTGTCCTAAGCGCCACCCGAAGCTTCCCTGGTGGGGTAGAGACCTGGGCTACTGGAGAAGACAAGTACGAAAACGGTTGAAAATAGCCAAAGCTATAAATCGGAAAAAAAGCTGTAAATCGGAAGGAGCTTGCAGTAGAATTGGAACTATTTCGGAAACGGCAAGACTTAGAAATCTGCTGGCTAAACGGCTAGCCTGAGAGGTAAGCCGGACGGGGAGTGGACAAGCAACAGATTGGAAACGCTGAAAACCGTCGTAGATACTCACTTCTCAGGTTGTCTGGATGACTCCAGCCCCTTCAATGGTGTGCAAGTGTCCATTCAAGACGCTGGTGAAGCTATCACTAAGCAAAAGCTAGTCTAGGCAATTGGCACCTTCAAGCCTTTCAAGTCCTCAGGTCCGGATAAAATTTTGGAATTCTTCAAAAGGCAGGAATACTCACCGTTACCTGGCTTATACAAATTTACAAAGGTTGCCTAGTGCTAAGTCATGTACCTGCAGCCTGGAGAACCGCTAAGGTTGTATTTATAACCAAGGCATATAAAATCAACCATGCGTATCCGAAGAACTACAGGCCAATTAGCCTGACTTCCTTCCTCCTTAAAGTACTTGAAAAATTATTAGGCCTTCATATCAAACAGAAACTTTGATCTCAAGCAACATAGAGACCCCGAAACGTGTATATGAAAGGGAAATCTGTTGAGGCGGCTCTCCATAGAGTAGTCCTCGAAATAAAAAAAGGCACTTCATTACAAAGAGTACGCTTTTATAGATATTGAAGGCGCCTTCAATAATGTGTATATAACAGCCAGCAAAGACTCATATCAGTGAAGTGAAGGGGATGGCCACAGAAGCACACCCCAAAAAAGGGGTTCTATCTCCTTTCTTGTTGAACCTGGTAACAAATACAATTTTAAAGAAGTTGGCAAGGGAGGGACTCATGATTGTGGCCTATGCTGGGGATATTGCAATCTTAGTCTCGAGTAGGTTTCTGCATACCATTGGCCGGATTATCGAGTATGCTTTGGTTCTGGTTGAACAGTGGGCGAACATCGTAGGCTTTGCTATCAAGTCAAATAAAACCGATAATGTACTGTTAAGAAGAAAGTACAGAATTCCTGAACTACACCCAATCAAATTAAGTCTCAAGTGGCAAACTAAGTACTGGGTCTTATTCTGGACAACGATTTAGACCAAAAATTTAAGCGGGCAAGCAAGGCTATCTACGCAAGCAAGATGGTATTGGGTAAACCATGGGGTCTAAGCTCTGCTCTAACGCCGATCCTTGCTTACGGTTGCTTGGTCAGTTGGCTGGCAATGAATAAAATTACCTTTGCTGACATGGCGAACAGAGTTCAGCGGTTGACGGGTCTCTGCGCTACAGGTGCCTTAGCAACGACTCCTTCGTCTGCTTCGAACGTCTTACTTTGCCTTCTCCTACTTATCCTCTTTTTTAGAGGCATTACCGCAAAAGCTGCAGTCAGGCTTAAGGAATCGGGACATTACGAGTCAAGATCGTTCGGTCACGCAGTATTAAGCAAGAGTACGCAGGAAGCACGGACTACTTGGTCCCCACTCTTTGCTTCGAGGAAACATATCAAGCGACTGTAGGATAAGGGCCGGAATGCAATCAGTAAATGGGTGCAGTAGTCCTTAGCATCTACAGTAACGCCTCTAAAATAGCTGTAGGAGTAGTCGCTGTAGCATATTCTGCAGACCACGATATAGAAGCAGCTTTCAGCCTTTTTTGCGGCTTTCAGGTTACCAGCAGCTTTCAGATTTTCAGCAGCTTTCAGATTTTTGCGATATGTAAAGCCAGAAAAGTGGAATATGCCAAAGGTAGTACACATTTCAGTAAAGTTTAAATTTGAAATATTTAATTAAAATAAATTTTCAAAAATCATTTATTCTTTAAGGCTGGTACTGAGTTCGAGTTCACGTGAAATTTTGACATGTTTCCATTATCTGGTCATTCTTTCGAGCGAAAATTTTGACAACGGAGAAAAGCAGAGACACTGCTCATTCTTGACGGATAAAATGTCAAGAATTTCACTTTTCGATCGATTTTCTTATTGGAAAGTCATTTGCACTGCTCAATTTTCAAATTGAAACACTAAATGTCACTTTTTCGCTCGAAAGAATGAACTGCACAAACTAAATTGGCGTGAAATGATTGACAACATGTTTCAGTGCCATCTATGTTTTCAAAGCGAAAGCAACTTCAAAGCAACTTTTCATGCTAAGAACACAGTACCAAACTTGCTTATTTTCAAGCTAAATTTTCGCCGAAACAGATTTCACGTGAAATTTTGTATGAAAATTTCACGTGAAATCGAACTCAGTACTATGCTTTACATGTAACACACAACAAGATTAACTGCTCAATTATACATTATTCAATTTAGAACCATTTCGATCTAGACCCGCTACCTGAAGACTCTATTGCTCCAGGAGAATAGATAACACAGAGTCCGAAATTGATTGTCCTCAGTAAAGCTTACATTACGTTCGGTTGTTTGTTTATTCTAGTCCAGCTGAATTATTAACTACGCTAATTGGGATAGTTACACGTTAGAAAACTTGTAAGACAGCAGATTGTAACATTCCCAGCCATTTCCACTCACATCAACGGCACACATAACGTGTGCTTTCCTCATAATTATCTTTCTGACCCAAATAGCCATGTTCGTTGTTCCATTCCATCCATCGCAGAACAGTACGTATTGAAGAAACGACATCACGTGGCTATTATCTCAAACCTGAACAAAGCCATAAGAATGGTTAGGTGATGATTTCTAAGCCCGGTTTAGGGTTCGCATCGCATATTTAATAATACCAGCTTCGTTCTAGCGTCAGTTCACGCGGCGGAATATTGTTCTGAACAACGATGTTAGTACAGATACTTGATGCTATCAGTTTTACCGAATTCGCGTATAGATAGATACATGTTCAGCAGTCATGGCTGAATTTCAAGTCAACGAAGACATTGACAACGCGTCGCGATGGTCGACTGTGTGGTTGGTTTCCTGTCGGAACATAATCCCTTTGCGGTTTCCTTACAAGGAAATAAATTCTTCTTGTCAGGCGTATCTATGTTTTAACAAGGTATAAGTTCCTTGAAATAGAAGATAGCATTTCAATTAAGCAAGCTCAAGCTGTTTGTAGTAGCGGGCCTGTTTATTTTTGTTTTACTATTGTTTCCCCCCTCTCAGTTACTGCTCCTTATCCGTTCGCTGGCCCCGGGAGCCGGTACAACTTTAATTGATTTTGATATTTCTTGCATTGTGTGTGAATTTTGCATAAACTCGGATTCGGGTGGTGAGTCGAGAAACGGAATCGCGTGGGAGTTTTGTTATTTGTGCTCTGGTGCCGGTTCATGATGAGCAACGTAGGATATAAATGAGATATCGAAAAGGAATTGCTGTTGGATATTCGTTGGATAAGAAAATGTGTAGTGTGGGTCGCTGAAGAACGTTTAAATTATGTAAATTTTGAATTTCGGAAGGATGCAAACAAGAAGAATAATTGCTTTGTTGATTTGCGAATTTCTCCCAAGAGCTTATAAATACGATTCAGCAGAAATGAGTGAAACAGGCGTAGTGAATGAAATTCGTAATGCTAGCATATTGATTATAGAGTAAAGAGCAGCAAAGGAGAGCCGCGCCAGCATTTACTATTCGGGTCAATTTACTTACATTGTCAATGTGAATGGAATATTGAACAAAAATATGACATTCAAAATATGACAAACTTGAATAAAGCTTATTGTGAATGTATGTATATCAATATGAAATAAATTTTTATAGCCATAAATCGCTCGGCTACTTTTATTTATTTATTTATTTACTTTCTAATAAGTTATAGACCAGACAAAGTTATAAAAGGCTTTAAAAACTAATTCAAAAAGCAAATACAAAAATTTAAAAAAAGCGCAAAAAGAGAACAATTCAAACGAATTAATAAGTATATGATAGAACGTTATTCTTCAATTAATTTTTAAATGCAGATAACGTTCCGAGGAGAGCACCAATGTTAGGATTATTATACTGGCAAGGCAAACGCAAGATTGGCGAGAAAAAAGTGTTTCTACGCGCAAAATGGATATATATTTTTAAATAACAATAATTGTCAATTTTGAAATTGTCTTTAGGCTACTTAACTTAAGGCATATTTAGCAAAAAATATTGACCTGCTGGCTCTTTTATTTAATATATAATTATTTAATATATATTAAAATGTAAATTATTTAATATATATATATATATATATATATATATATATATATATATATATATATATATATATATATATAAGTTTTTTTTGCTTATGCTGGTAAAATATTACCCAGGTTGTACAGTGAACTTAGCTTTATTTTGCATAAAAGCTAACTAAATACAAATAGAACATTAAAAAAGAATCACTGACAGAGATGTAAGTCTACTGATACACAGTCGTTATAGAGTTTAAATAGGATGCACTTGAGGGGAAGGGATTGGTAAGATGGGGCGCATGCTGTTATCACAGCAGGGAATATTAAATTTGAAGAGTAGGGAACGAGTGAATCTGCGTTGCACCGAAAAGAAAAGTTCTGACTCATGCTAGTGAGTAACTTTCAGCCCTTATTTATTGGGTCATTTGCTGCATATGTTGTGTTGTGTTCAATAAGCAACCGTCGGGACCTTGTGACATAAGCCACCTCTATGATGATATAGAAGCTGAAGCAGGCACATACCATTAATCTAATAGGGTAACAAATTAATACATTTAGGGCGATATTCGTATGGTAGTAGATTGCGGAAATCATAAGGGTTAAAAAATCTCGCACAGCGAAAAGTAAAAACTGCTTCTGAACAAATTCAAATCTTTGGCTATGAATTTGGAAAGCTGGGTTCCAGATAGTGCGCGCATATTCAAGAAGAGAACGCACGAGTGAAATATATAAAGATTTAGTAACCCAAAGATTCTTAAACTCTTGGGTAGTCCCTTAATGAAGCCAAATTGTTTATTTGGTTGGGAAAGCACTCTATCGTAATGTTGATTAAAGCGGAGCTTTTCATTCAGGATGACACCGAGGTATAATATGCTACCAACCTTACTGAGTGCCGTGTTTTTAAGGCGGTACGTATAATGAACGGGTGCAATTTTGCGTGAGAAGCTAATTGCGTGGCACTTAGCAATGTTAAGATGGAGCTTGTTCGCGGAGCACCAATGATCTAAAGAGTTCAGTTTTGACTGAAAAAAGGAAGCGTTAGATGGTGGCTGATGCCATGGTGATGTTTGAAGTCGTTTGAAGATCCTGGAATTCCAAACTGCTGCAGTTGGGGATCAAAATGGAGTGATCAACTCGGTCGAATGCTTTGCTAAAGTCTGTATAGACTGCGTCAGTTTGATCACTTTTCTCCAATTTACATAATATATCGGAAACAAGTACCATAAGATTAGTGGTAGTAGAACGACCTTTCTCAAATCCATGTTGCTGCTCAGCAACAGGACAAAAAGGAAGAAGTAGAAAAGGAAATATTGTGGGAGGACAAAATACTCGAAAAACTGTTAAAAAAGAAATTGGCCATTAAGGTAGGGTTCTGTAAAGTAACGAAGGACAGGGCTGCTACAAAGGATGTAGGTTGAAGAAACAAGCAACACTAAATTTGATGAGGGAGAAATGCGAACAATCACACATTCAACCAGGGAGGAGAAAATGAAATCACTGCAGAGCGTTCCATTCAGAGATTTATGAAAACCAATTAAAACACCACCTCCTAAAGGAAGATTATGGACAGAGCGGTCCTGCTCCTTACAAAGGACAGGGTGAAAAGACAATAAGGTTATAGTTAGGCAGACAATATCATCAGACGCGATTACAAAGGAACGTTCTGATAACTGTTCAACTGTTGGCTCAAGCTCGGTTTTTTTTTATAGTTTGAAACAAAAGTTAATGGCGGGAGTCCTGACGAACTCCTTAACGAATATTCCAGTCTGCCAGAAATTCTTCTTTAGCAGATCAGTAACACCACTGCAGAGGGTAACACAGAAGGAAGATATTTGTTGATGGTCGAGATTGTCTCGCGTGAGCTTTCGACACAGTAATAAATGCCGATTATACAATAGCCGAGATTGAGATAAGCTCGGGCACACTTAGCAACTTGTTCGGCAGTGGTTCTATAAGAGAATCGATTAACAAACACATTAAGCGGTAGTAATCATGAATAGAAAGACCATCTATGAAAGCAAGAGGATTATACGAAGTACTAGGAAATTAAGTCCCTGGTTCGGGATTCGTACATGATGATCGTTGAGGCGATTTATTTGAAATCATATAAAATTCAAATCATATAACAGAAGATGATAAACCAACATTAGAAGTAATATCAGATGGTCTAGGTTAATTTTCGGTTTGTGACATTTGTATCTATTTAGCTTTCGTAGACGGCGCAGCAGTACCGGTTTGCTCAGAACCACAATTCTTCGCCATTACCTAGTGTATTAATTGCTTTAGGCCCATCAACCAGTCAAATATCTAATAATATATGAAAACAAATATTAACCTTGGATCACCCGTAAGAAACCCATTTTCTCGTCAATTTCAGGAATCAGAAGATTACTCACATGAGAATATATAAAGTCATAAAATCAATTGTGGGTTAGTTGAAATCCGCTTATGCTGTTGCTGTTGATAATCTACTTTGAATATTTTGGGGGCGTAATAAATAGTCATTGTTCTGGCAGGGTAGCTGTACATCTAGACAGTTTCTTTTCTGCTTCTAAGTTTTTTTAAGCTTCGATAAAAGCGGTGAGGCGGAAAATGCATATTTTCTATTTCAATAACCATAACGTTTTGAGACTTTTTTACTAGTTGTATTGTCTAGAATAACCTTGAACCCAAAGCCCATCGTAAGCAACACGTTCTCCAATAAATCGCATCGTAAATTTGAGATTCCCATGCTTAATCTGTGGCTTAGTATCCACTCATACCCGTTGCAACTACCCTTGAACTCTTCTCGACGAATCTGAAAGTGCTAATCCACTTTGAAATTCTTAAGCCATTTCTAAATGCTGCCATTTCCAACAGTCCAATTATCCAGAAAATGTAAAATATGCGGCAGTGATGCTACCAAAAGCTTAAGTTTTATAGCAGTGTTCTTCTTTCTATACATCCTAATGAGCTGCGTAGATAAAAGTGGAAAACTAATGAAATTTCGCCAACAAAGCGAGTACTTTCTGCTTTCAAGTTGTATCAGCAGTTTCATTATTTAAAATTATGCAAGAGAACAATGTTTCAGTGTCATAGAGAAATCGTCTTTAGAAACTGCTTTCACCTGGAACACACAGACATACGATCCGAGCAAAAAGTAGCTCTCTAGAGCCTTATTTTCTAAAAGCTTTGAATATTTTTTCATTCGTGTTGCCAATGAAAAAACCAGTGGTCATTACCACTGAGTTCTGCCCATTAAGTTCAAAGCGTATTGAAAAATACATTTTCCCGTCCTAACGAAAGCGAAAACTACAGCCAAGACAACATTACTGTTTCTATTTGCACTGCCCTTGTTGGACTCCGCTCCCAACTTGAATTCTTTCTTGCATAGTGGAATTTAAAAACGAAATCAACTTAAGAGCCAGCCCGTCTGTAGTCTCACTAACAATTATCCTCGTAGCTCTCGCAACTAGTTACAATTTACTTGCTACGTTTTGAAAAGATGCGCCATTCCTCTATCAGTTACGGGTAGCTTCTAGGTACTTGTAGTATGCTACGATGTCAAAGCTACATAGATTAGAACGTCCTAACGGTAGCCGTAGGTAGCGAGCTGATTTTGAAGTAAAAACTTTTTTCGCATTCGTTTGATAGGAACTGTGCTAATATTTACTCGGCGCGGGTTTCTGTATACCTTTGCTGGAAGTAGAAGAGCCAAGATAGGCTGTTTTATAGGCTTGGGTTCCTCATTGACTGCGATGGATTTCGGTTAACTTCAACATTAAATATTCAAGTTTCTTCGCGCAGAATGATGGATATTATTTTGCCGGGGTTTTGTGGCAGTCTGAATGTAAGGGAGTGGTATTTTATGGAGCATAATTTTCGAAGGATATTGTTTTGAAGTAGACTTGGAAAAATATACAAGTAAAAGTATGATAGGAGATTGGTGCAAAAGCAGTCAACGTGTTATATTCGAGTGTAAAGATATCATTGATTTCTAAAATCGAGTACAATCGGAATTATAATGCGCTGCGCAGACGTTTCGCGACGAAATTTTAGTAACGAATAACTTTGTTGGGAGTCCTTTTGCTATTTGTTGCTACTTGTAACTTTGAATGATCGATATTTAGGTTAATGCGTCCTAGATAAAATGTGATAAAAGTGTTGTGTTCATTATCGAAAATGAAACTTTTGATGTGTTTCAAAAATTGGGTTTAAATTGTTTAAAGTGATTGATGATGGTGTTTTTGATACCGTTTCCGGATCAAAATAACCGGGTCAAATTTTCGAAAGGGTGCACTAAAGCTGTTGATTCTTTCATGTTTAGTTTTGATATAAATATTTAATTCAAGCTGGGGTTTCACTTATATACTTTTTTTGAATTCGATCAGTGCATGAAAAAGGATATTGAAAGAGACTGAGAAAGAAAGCAGCAAAATAGTGACCGGTTTTTCTATATAAAAGTAGTAGTGAACTAGAAATGGGGTCACAAGATGCAGCAGATGGAATTTTTGATAATTTTTCCTTCGCGACGAGATTAAAAGTTCAAAGGACTTATTAATTGGGGATACATACCCAGGAGATTAGCGCCGCACCATAAAGTTCTACACACGTACTTTTTGTTCGCGAAAGCGATGATGAAGAAGTTAATCAAGCCCCCGAAACACCTTGAAAAGCACCGAAAGGGGTTTTTGTTCCAGATATGGAGACCCTACAGTCAAAATCCTCCAACGAAGACAACAAATCCTTCCCGAAGAGGGACTACATGCAATGTGAGTAGATAGCTGAAGAGGAGATGAAGAGAAAGTACTACCATCGTGACAAATATATTATCTAAGCTCGTACAAGCACTGGCTTCTTGCGTGTGGGGTCCCTGGTTCGAATTCAGGTTCGGACGAGGGTCCGCGCACCAAGCTTTGAGTTCACCTATCTCTGATTAGGTACCTGATTTAAATCAGGGGTAGAGTGAATCGTGGAACTAATCACTCCACACTCGTATTCACAATGATTAAATAAATTGTAATGAAGCTCTCTACCAGCTTCAACCCCTAGACCCGTACGAGGGTTGTCGTGGGATTGCTTTTTTCGTACCAGATTGCATCCTTGGACAGAAAAACTATACGCTTGATGGGGAAGATGAAAAATAGAATGTAGAGCACTAGTGGGCGCAGATGCAGCATCAGGTTTTGTTTAGAGAGTTCAACCTTTACTGTGGTCCGGTGTTTTTAAGGCGAGTGTTTTTAAGAGTCGCCCGCGAACAGAAGCAGTGGATCAGAATCAGAAAGACAACTACAGCTACCAGCCTTTGGACGTGAGTCAGCGTGATGAAGAAGAATAGGAAATTCAAAGAAGCATCTACTGGAAAGAAAGAGATCGAAACAAAAATAAATGCGCCACAGTAGAGCAGGGCTTAAAACTGGAACGAAAGGAGATGACGTGGGAAGAACCTGTGTGCCGTAGTGGTGAAACTAGCTCCAAGGATAATTTTTTTGGAAATCAAGGGGTATTTTCACAAGGGTCTGTACTGGGCTAAAATCTGCTTGCAAGTTCACCGGATCAGACAAACTGCTTAAGGAGAGGTTCTGCTAGCAATCGCATGATGTGGTGACCGCGCGAAAGTACAGCACTCAATACGGACCACTAAAGATGGTCCAGGAGCTATGATGCTCATGGTTCCTTAAGTCAAAATCAATTGCCTCACAGATAATAAAGAGCGATATGCTGGACAAGAGGAAGCCACTGAGATGAAAACCACTTTTTTCGCCTTGTTCTCAGAAACAGACTAGGGATGTGTCGGAGCCTGATCTGATCGGATCAGGGTGGGGATGGTATGCGTCCACTTGAGAAAGTGGGCAAGTGTTTTGTACGATAATCCATCTACTTAGCTGTCAGATGCAACTGGGTATATGTTGATTCAGATCGCTGACGTACAATTAAGACGAATTCACAGTCACGGCAATAGGAAGCATACGCTTATAAACGCAACGATCGATCCTCGGACCTGACGTATAGAACATCGTTCAAAGCGGAGGATACTGACTATCATCTCGATGGCAGTGGGCTTCGCAGAGGTCCTGATGAGCAAGTGCGTAAGGTACCTGGTAATGACGCTGGATACTAAGCTGGCCATTGTGGTCGCAAGATATGTGATAGGGCTCTGAGATTTGTCGGCTCGTTGAATAGGTAAATAGGCAACATCGATGGCCCCAGCTGAAGGAGACTGAAGTTGCTGATGGCAATGAACAGCTGCATCATGCTGTGCGACACAGAAATTTGGGCGAGTGCACCTCAAATTAAGATTTTTAGTGTACTGATTGTCGGTAACCAGTGCAGAGGTGGCCTCCAGAACACCAGGAACAACCACACAGTATCAGAAGACGCTGTGCTGGTAGTTTCGAGAGTGGCCTCAGTTGATCTACTGGTGTAAGAGCGCAAGGATTGGTGCCTCATGCGCTGTGAACTGGAAAGAACGGAAGCTCTAGGGTGTGCTTGTATGCAAAGTCTCTTAGTTTGGTAGCAACGCTGGGATGCTAGTAGCAAAGGCTGCTGGTCGGCTAAACTTATAAGTCTCTTAGGCCCACGGGTCAGAAAAAAGATAAATGGTGCACCACCTCCGCATACATTTAGAAAGTACTGCGCAGAAAATGGTCGGAGAGTTGCTTTACCGACCTGTAAGCTACGTTGTTTTTGAAGTCCGAGGGCACCGATAGATGAGTACGCACGGTCGGATTAAAGCAATGCAAAAGTGGATTTTAAACTAGACCTTCGTGGCCTGCTAGTGGACTCTTGTTAGTCAGTAAAAATCTTAATTGAAATCTTAATCCGCAGTTTGGGGGCCTGTGGATCTTTTGAAGATTTTGTTAGGCCACTTACACAGAAGAAAAAAATTGAAAATAGTTCTGCCGCATTGAGCTTACTAAGTAACTCAACAGATATAGCAAGTAGAGTTAAACCGTTTCCTAGTTAGCGAGTGGTTAAAAAACAGTTTTAAATCAATTCGGTGCTAAAACATTATTTTTGTACAAACATATCATACAACCGTTCATAGATTAGTTTTTCGAAGGGCAGAATTAAACCTTTTTCCACTCGCAGCAAAGTGGTTTATGGTTTTTTTATCACCCAAATGGCCATCGAAAGTTATTTATCACACTCTCCGCCGTTGGGCGCCTAAATGTATTGTAAAATTTTCAGCTTTAAAGTCCTCAAAACCATATTACAAAGCTATATTTTTGCTATTTCAGAGAAAACTCACACATACTTTGAAATCGATTCCGTTTACCGTTATACGAATAAAAAGCGTCATCACAATGTAATTCACTTAGCATTTTTGATAAATTATATTAAAAATTTCGTTAACATTTTATTTCGCTAGAGCTACATGATGCTGAAATTATATATCACAAATAATTTGCTCCGATTTTTATTCGGCGAAAAACTGCACTAGTCAATTAAAAGTAATTTCAGGTCGGAACTCAAAAATTCCTCGGAAATAAGCAACCTCAACTTTGAAATGAAATAAAGTGAAACCTGATCGGTTCGATAATTCCAGTATAAATAAATAACTGGATTCATTTCGTTTCGATTTTCAGAAGTCTAAATAAATCCCGTGTGATGGATTCGAAGAATAATAAAAAACTTTCCAGCATTATTTGATTTTTCTGGAAATGATGTATTTCTTCCTGCCATTGACGTATATCCTACGCGCATAGGAAGACAGAGCATACACGATTTTACAGTTATCTACTCGAATGGCATTTGCGGTATTCTTTGTTTGATCGGTGGCATAGCTTTAAGGGGTTACCCCCACTTGTAGCGCAATAAAATAGGTCATTTTCATGAATTTTTTTTGACAAAACTTCGAAATGTTTTTAAACGACTGTTATATTTTCTTAAAGTACATACTTTGAACACCTTTCAATAATTTTTTTATTGAAAAATATCACATGATTTAATTACAAATGGCCGTCAAAACAATGGAATTTTAATTTTCGCCTTTTGCGGTGACCAAAATTGTGTCGAACTGGATCATCTGAAACAAAAAATAGCGATGGACTTAGTTAAATAACAGTATAAACTAGTGTTTGATCGAAGGATTTAAAACAATATCCATTTTTCACACAATGGCGGACAGTCAAAGTTAATATTTCGATTTTCACTTAAAAAAATGGTCGTCTTTTGGCTATAAAACGGCCATTTTTTATTTAAAAAAAAAATCGAACGATCAAACACTACATTTTTATGTACTAAATAAGCCTGCTAAGTTTCAAAAAGATCGGTTCAGTAGTTTTCGAGTAATTTTGGTCACCGACTTCAAAGATGTCATTTCGAGAAAAACGCGTTTATAAGTATAAGTAACGGTTGTACGAGTATACGCAACAGTTTCTTCTCTTTCAACGCTCATATCTCAGTTAATTATGTTTGAATCGACTTGAAATTTGAAGGACGTATTCTCAGATAGTTATACTTTAAAAACATACAACAAAAAAAAAACGAAAAACTTAAAAGTTACAAGTGGGGGTAACCCCTTAATACACACTCACCAAACTTAATCGAAAACTTCTTCACGAAACCGGATATTCTCACACGAGCAAAGTGTTCTCACAAGCAGTTTTATTTTTAATTCAATTTGTGGAGAGGCAAACAAGCGAACTTGAGATTAGTAACCATCGTATTGAAAACTTTACAAACAATGGCCGACACAAGGAGGAGTCGGGCTGTTGGTTCTACTGGCCATCGTTATTAACTCGAGTGGCACTCGAGTGAAGAACAATGAACAGTTGCCATGTAAAAGTTCGTTCGACATAAAACTTAGTTTAAACTTGAGCCGTTTCCCGGGACCCGGAAAGAGTGTAAAGAGACAGAATAGCAGAAAGAATATGGAAGTGAAGAGAGAACTAACGTCTTATCTAATTTCACATCCGGTGACTTTCTAAAGATCAAGGAACATAAGGAGCGAGTTCTGCAATCGAATGTACGCAGGAGTGTTTTCGCAGCATTCGATGTGTTCGGAGAGCTCGTAAAAGTATATTCGACGCCACGTAGATGCTAGGCACCATTCTAGCCACTAGGCTCTTCTGATACAGGAGCTTTATTAGCATAAAGTTTCATAATGAAGTTGAAGATTGCTTTGCGAGTAGGTCTCCGGAGGCCTGCACTTTGATAGCAATTGCTACTTAGGATGATTGGAAGTATGATATTCGCTTTGAGAGTCACCGTGAAATGCATTTAATGTGTGCACATTACATATGTATGCTGATTTCAATTCACTTAGGGCACGGATGTCAGATTGTGTGGAATGAGGCGGGAAACGGTGCTCAGAAGATTGGCAGTAATTGTAATTTAAGTGAACAGTGTTATGTATAGCTAGGAAATATATTTTGTGCTTCACAAAATTTTGCATTAGAGACTGTTTCATTAAGTAACCGTGCAAAGTAAAGTAATAATACGTTTTGTATGATGGCAGAGGCTAACTATTGTATTTTAATAATTCTTTCAAGCTGTCAATACGTAAACCGTTTTTAAAGACTTATCCAAACATAAAAGGTGCTTTTTTACTGAAAACTATGGCCTTTAATTTGATTGCAATGCAGATTGTACATCAGCTGATGTTTCTGTGCTCAATTGTATCTATAATACAGAAAACTAATAGAGGGAAATATAAGGCTGCATTATATATTTGCATTATATATCTACCAAGCAGGATTGAAAATAGCTGGTGGATCACTTCTATTGCTCTTTAACGTACACACTGGTTGGTAATCAGGAACAAAGCGCCCGTGAGAAAATGGTGTAACGAAAATGAAAAATGGTATGAAGGATACAGAAGATTTAAAAAAAAAACAAAATGAAAATGCATCGTGAAAAATTATCGCTAAAGATCTTAAGTTTATTGAAAATTAGCCCATATTTCAACGAAATGAAGACTACGAAAGGAAAGACTCAACTCATCTTAAAGAAAGTGGACTGTAATCTACTCTGAGAACCTGTTAACTTTTTGTTGTTGCGTGACTTTATTGCTGAGAGACTAGTTTTCAGATAATTGAAGAGATGTTTTATATTATGTACAGATACTGATCGTTACATTTTTTCAAAACTCTCGCAATACTCAGAATCATTGTAGATATTTTCCTTAGTTGAGTAGACTCATTCTGGAACGTCATGAGTCATCACGAGCCATCCTGTTCAAAATGTTCAAAACGTCATAAGACTCAATGAGGGCAACAGGGCCACTTTATAAAAGACGACGAGGAACTTAGTTTAGTTGGAGCTAATGAAAGGATTTTGCTTTACTTCGCTCTCTTTGCGAGCGGCCTTGCGCTGAGCTATGAATATTGTCTACATAACTTGTATTTAGTGTTTGTGTGGCCTACTCTGCGATGGTGGGTATGATGGTAACTATTGCAGTGGACCATTATGCAGAAGAGCCATCATAATATCCATGGTGCTATTAGCCATTTTGTTGAGGTCAGGGCTTAATATATCTCACGTGTCAAAACCGCCGGCTCACTCAGCCAGATGTAAACTTTGGAACAATCCTGTCCTCCATGCTATAGCATACAAACAAAAAGGACACAAATACGGACGATTAACACGTTTTGGAAAGGAAACCTAAGATAGAGAAACCATTACTCATGTGGCAATGTAATTGGGCTGGTTACTGTAGTCCAAAAAATCCACTTTTCGTTCGGGACCCGCTAGCTCTAGGGCATATGCGTCGGGTAGAATTGAACAATGAGATGAGAGTGCGCTAGAATTTTATTCAAGCAGATATGAAGCTAAGGGTGCTTTTTATTCGTTTTGATAGAGACTAGAGGAATAAATAAATGCACTGTGTAAGAGAATTGATTTTATTAGCGGTTTGCAGGCGATTGCCGTCACCTTGGCAGCGATGGTCAAATTTGGTTTTAAGATGCAGCCGATAAGGCAGAATGCTTCGTTCAGATAGGATGACTGGAGTTCCAGCGAGGTTTAAATTTAATACCCACGTATTAAACTATTTTCGAGGAGAGAATTACTGATGACTTTGTGGTGACTTCTAAAGAAGATCAGTTCGCTCTTACTGGCTCCAATTTGTAAGCCTACTTTTGCATAATAAGCTATTAGTTGGTTCGCAAACTTTTGTAATGCAAGTGCAACAAAATGAGAATAGTACTTGGAGTTCCAAAAAAGGATACCATTTGCGTACAGATTGATAATCTCACCTGTCGAATGTTGATTTGAGATAACAGGGATATAAGCTGCAAATATTATGAAGAAAATCGGCCCAAGAATGGAGCCTTAGAAGAAATGGAGAACTCAGAAGAAAAAAAAAATCAAATTAGCATGCAGTATTCGTCAGCTATTAAAATAATACCAATCAACAAATATTTTGAATTCGGTAACCTCATTACTGCGAGATTAAACTGAGTGAAAATGCTGTCGTTAGGATGGATAGACTTATGATGAGATTAGGTGAGTCTGATAATGTCTCTATATTCTCCAAAACAGTTAAAAATTTGATGTTTTCATTATTTTGTAATAGTTTTTGCATGAAATTAATTACTTTAGCCAGTAAATAGCGGATGAATTGAACTAATTTTTTGTGCGCCCAACGTGGGTATAGAGTTATGTAGTATTTAGTCATTTTCCACAATAATAGATGATTCAAATGAAGTAAAGTTCATCAATTTTTATCATCCTTGGTGCATGTCGGCATAATACCATTATTCTGCCCTACTAAGCATAAAGTTTCTATCTATATTATTCTCATTTTTGAGTTAACACCGGATCGAAAACTACATATATACTCCATTGCATAATCCTACAAAATTTGAAAAACCGGTCTTCTGTGTAAGTATGTTAAAATCAGTATTGGAAAATGCACTCTCCATATACCTCCAGTACAAATTAAAACACAAATCAGTGAATATCTCGAAAGTACTAAAATGTAGATAGATCCTTTATGCTTAGTAGGGCAGTTGGTATACCAATATACCAACAAGGAAATTTGATCTGAGATCGCTGAGATTATTGCTACTCACTGCTTACTGGGTAAACGGTGTTCATTGTACGTATTTATTTGCAAATTGTTGACTCCTGTGGTGGAAAAAGCCCCAAACCATTACAGAGCTCCCGCCGTGCTTAAACAGGCTATTTTCTGTGCAAACCCGTATTTCATTCCTGCCAAATCATATTCTAAGCTGTTTATGGTGTAACAATTAAGCTTCAAATGTGTTTTCAAAAGTCAAGAACGTTTTCGTCTACTTATAGTTGGGTACTGTCTGATCTTTTAAATATAAATTTAAATATAAAATAAATAAACTGTGTCGTTTGGTTAGCAAATATCGACTTTTTGTTTCTCGGCTGTTTTTTGTTTTATACGTATGCGGCCTTTTTATACGTAAATAAAAATATAAAAATGTCTGCTATTTTACGTAAGGAATATTTTGGTTGTATATCGAGTGTTCTTTCCATTTTGAAACTACATATTACTTGCTATTGAATTTGTTATCACTACTGATCAAATTAATAAGTATTTTACAACTTTTTTCGTATTTGAAAAACAAAGAAAACAAACGTCAAACTCTTATTTGTTGAGTTATTGTAGTCCTAAGCAGTGTACGAATACAAATATTGCGTCGTAAAAAAATGTGTTTCATGGAAAATGTAGGTTATTTCGTGAACTTTTTTTTTATTTTAAATAAAATGTGTTCTTAGTTCCTTACGAATCGTTTATTGCATTTTACCATTTCATATCTAATAATTGGAGCGTTATTTAGCTTTTTCTGTAAATACATGGGGTGTACAAATACGAGTTGCGATATTCTGCGATACCTTCAATAAAGCAAATTAAATCGCATGGTGGCTTCTTTTGTTGCCCAAAACGTTTTATAAAAAGCAAAAGGATACTGCTAATAAAGAGAAACTATTTATCTAAAAAATAGGCTGTCCGTTACGTACTGACTGTGGCTTTTGCAGTAGAAAGGATTTTATAGATGAACTATCCAACCTAGAAACGGGCTGCAACAAATATTTTAATTTAAAGACCAATTTTTCCTTTAGAAGCTAGATATGTTTAAATTTTTTGACAGATATTGATATTTCGAGGATAATCTGCGCTATTATTCAGTGTATATCGCTCTAATCTTAATGTAACATAAGTATCTGACTTACAATGCTTATTTCAAAGATATTGATTTTACCTAATTACCTACAAATCATCTACTAATTACAGTACATTTTAAATATATATCTTAATAACATTTTTCTTTACATTTTGTTTCAAATGATAAAATGTCTGTTCAAATCACCCTGAACAATGGTGATGCACAGTTTCCTAAGTCTGTGTTGAGTCGTCTATTCATCGGTGTTTTTCATATGTTCAGGCCTTTGTACGCATCTAGTTTTCATACCTACTGTACTTCTTTGATCACTTCCATGTTGTCCCATGTAATGTTGTGCTCCTCCTCCAGGATGCGTCTCGCTACTAATGATCGTACTAATGGTGTGTTCCTTTTCCTCGCTGAGGATGCTTCCCGCTTACGTTTCGTTAGTCTAACACCAACTAACCGTTTTGTGACTTTGTCGCATTCTGGGCAAGTAATTCTGTATATTCCACATTCTCCCTTTTTATCTTTTTTGTCCCCTATATGATATAATTTAGCACCTAATTTTTTAGCCCTATTTACCAGAACTGCTTTTAGATCAAACCGTTCAAGAAATCCCCGCACTTTTTTTAATATTGACGATAATAATAATAAAATTTTATTCATTACATTGTGCATAGATAACTTAACTAAAGGGGTATTTAACATAAAATAACATATACTTAGCGGCTATCCTATTTTGGCCTGCTGGCTCTTTTTGGATTTTGGTTTTGATTTTTTTTTTGATTAATTTATTTTTCGGTTTACACTTATAAAATATTACTCAGGTAGTACAATACCTGGGGTTGTCTTAGCTGTATAATACTTAAATGCTAACTCAATGAATATTGACGAACAAATTATTGGATATCTTATGACTGTTTTTTGATTTTGCTGTGTGAAGAGCGCTGTTAACACAACACGCTGTATTTTGTCCTTCTTTGTTTTCATAAGATTTCCAATTATTTTCTCGTGGTATCTTTATCATCGCTTATTTTATTTGAGATAAGATGCATTTAGTAGATGATTGTGATTAAAATTTGGCTAGGAAATCTGAGTCGGCAAAAATTAAGATTCAATAAAGCTCAATAAAGCTTGTTTAAAGATGCGTTATAAATATTAATGTTCTAATTGTTCTGAGAAAAACGAAGTCAATTTAATTCTTCTATTATATGAAAGCATCTAAGTTCAGAGCATTTCTTTTACGTACTGAGCCAATCGATCTTAAGCATATTTTGAATTGTACGACACATGAACATTTTTATGTTTTTTTGAATTTATTTATGTTGAATAGAGCAATAAATAAATAAATAAATAATGAAAATATTGTATTCTGTCAATATCATTTTACTGGCAATTACATATATGTCTAACTACTAATCTTTAAATATATCGTTTTAATCATGAGTAAATACTATTGATCAACTTGTTTATCAGAACGTTCTTCTCAGCAATATTATTACTAAAAACGTTTTTAATAACTTACCATAGAACATGTTTATGTTCCCGAAGCACCTATTCGTAAGTATGTCCTAAGTATGACTACTTGAGTTGCTGTACACTACAATGTATTGACCACACTTCTCTCAAGCACATGAATCAATTTGAATGCACAAGCCTTGAATAGTATTTCAGTAACCCCAACTCGAGTCGAGTAAAGTTCTTGAAGTACGAAACATTTAAGTTTATTTCCCATATATTTTTGGATTCGTAACAGAAAATATAATACTTTCCCGGTAATATCGAAGTGCAACCAGTGTTTAAAATTTGAATAGAAACTTTATGAAGCTATAGAATATACTGATATCGAAATACGCATACGATGCACAGTTCCTACATGTAATTGGCATTCTGTTAAACTTTAGTTGTAATTTGGATTTATATCGTATACTAGAAATATAAAGTTTGGGAGATGGAATACATGCAGAGCAGATTCGAAGTTTGTATGTACATAAAGGAAATGTAATCTATTGAAAATTCCGAGGTTTTCATCGAAAATTGATTATTTTATTTATTCATTAATTTGTTGTTAGGTACTTTTAATATAAACAACGTCAAACTCAAATTATTCACCATACCTCTCGTCTAAATAGGTGCTAGTTTTCTGCATGTATTTGACTTATTGCAAACGTACATCATCAGACGATAATCATTCAATCCACAAGTGGATGTTTGACTTATTTATTTTATTATGTTTATCTTATAATATTCATAACTCATGATTCACGATTTTGATTTAAAAAATTCATATATTATTTTTAATCTCACATCATAAATGCAAATTCGTTATACCGCAGCGAAGAACTTTTCAAAATCGTTTCATTATTCTACACTCATCGTTGTAGAAATGCACTCTCTCATCGTTGTAGAAATGCTCGCACAAATTCGTACTTGACTTGTTCTACTATTTAATTAAACTCATGGGAATTAATCAGATAGATATTTACTCACCTTGTTTCTCCCGTTCGATACGATTTACGCCGCTCTGCGTCGAACAGATAATGTTGAAATGGAAAAATAAATGAAAAACGATCGTATGAAGCACAGGATTCGCATAACATTTCACTCTCATTTTAAGCTCTAATCACTATAACGGTTCATTAGAGAACACTCCACTAAATCAAGAAATGCGCTAAGATCATCACATATGGCATGCACACACGCATTAGCTAAAGTTCGCGATAGTAAGCGGGAAATGTGTTCTATGTGTTTTTTCTTGGTAAATGAAATACGAAAACAAAACGATTTACATCAAAAACCACCCTGTTGCGAAAATATTCACTCTAATGAATTACGGAGTAGAAATCAGTTGTTGCGCTTTCCCATAGCGGTCTTGCTACTGTCGATGATGCACTTTCAAATTATTACGATGCGGCAGGCACGTTGGTTTCTATTCTGTGCAATCTGAACTGCACCTGGCAAGTGCAGCCATTTAATATTACTGTTGGCTTATGCACTTCGCGCTTCGATGCGACCCTCGCATTCCGTGTGCTTTCAATGACGATGAGATGTTAACAAGGACACAAAATTTCGGAAGTTATTATGTAGTTCACATTTTCATATTTCAAGCACAAGATGGACTTATTTGTTCGTTGTTATTATGACGTGTTTGTGTGTGTGGGATAAGGAGCAAGTAGTCAGAGTTTGTGTGGGAACGGATTTTCAAGCTGTGGACAACGGATTCAATTTTCCACTTGTTCGTTTTGCAACCCTTCACATAAGTCCTTTGGACGGAATCGCGCTGTTGCAGTTAGTGATGAAAAACGGCTAGGATGCTGAAAAGATATACATATGCACATGAGTAAATATATCTACGAAATAAGATTAAAAGTTGAATCATGCGGTACGTGTGGGTATTTATGAGGGTTAGAGTGTTTGTAAAATATGGATGCTATTTAAAAGATTGCATCTAGGGTACTATTAAAAAGACTTTATCTTGGTTTTGTACTCTGAAATGCTGTGATACTTAACATGTGATAGCCTACATAATTTTAGGGTTGCAAAATATGCCGCATAGCTTAGATGGGGTAATACACAAGGAATGGTCACTGAAGCACTGTTTTCTACGTATAATGTTGTTGAAATTAAAGACAGTTTGAAAAATGTTGGTGCGTAGCAGCAATTTTTTTTTTCGAGCCGACTAGCAACTCACAACAAACGAACAATGCTAGTTTAGGGACACATGTTTGAAAGCGTTTCCGATGCTAATAGATAATTGGTACGGTCACTTTCAACGAAAGAAAAAAGGAAATGTCTCTTGAGAACCTTATTGAATATGATTTTGAATCGCAACAGAATCATATGAGAAAGCATTAGCTGATAAAAATACGGATTCAATCTAACCTGCAGAAAATGAGAAATGAAAGTGTATTTATGTAATATTTCAAGAATAATGCTCAAAGGTAGTACAGAAAAGGTCTGTTCAAAAAATGGCAATTCTTGAATATCATTTGCAAAAATGTTACGGTTTTAGATGAGAAGTCAGTACCCCTCCATGAAAGGAGCAAGATATAAAGACAAGCAAATCAGCATCACGCCGCCAACATGCCGCCAACAGGGCTAAATTTTTGATAGCATGATCCGTGACAAGCTTGCAGGCGAAATTTTAAGTCGATCGATCTTTTAGTATTCGTTTCGTAGTCTATTGATTAAGTCGTGTCGAATGCTTAAGGGGGGAAATACATGTAAAATGGAAAAGAAATTGCTAATTTCAGATTGACTTAAAATATATATATTGTTTATTCAGAAAATTTTTAATATTAAATCCTCAAAGTACATGTCTTATAGTAAATGAAAATATTTTTTTAATAACTTTTTAACACAAACTGGAGGCGATGCGAGCAAATGAAAAAAACACATCAAAAACAGCCTCGTACAACTTAACGCCTTTTCCGAGAAACTTGCAGCGTTCAGAGAAAAAAAAATATGCTAATGAGATCTATAATTCATAGGTGAACCAATAAAATTTAGAAAAAAAATCAAATTTTTACATTAATATTAGATTAAAAAAAAAATCACGTTTTAAACATTGGTAAACTAATTATTTTTCCGAAATTACAAGAAAATGTAGGTTCAACGATGAGATAATACTCTTTTGTACATGTGATATAAATTTGAGCCGAATAGGTTCAATATTTTTTGAGATATCTTGTACGGAAATTGCAAAAGTACTACTTTGAGAAAAACGCGTTTAAAGTTCTAAAGCTCCACCGACCTGGGGAACACCGCACTGTCTATAACTGGCTATAACTCGAGAACTAATACGAATATCGCTTCAAAACTTCTTTTGGTATATTTTAAGAGTATTTCAAACACTTTGATGCAATAAAAAAAAATCGTTTTTGTTTTAGCAGTTACATGTATCTTCCCCCTTAAGTGAAAATGGAAAACTCGGAAAAACGTGCGGTTATTAAACATTTGCATTTGAAAGGCCTAACACCATTTCCAATCAAAGAAAAAATAGATTCAACACTGGGAAACTTTTTTTTTCCATCGGATTCAACTGTGAAACAGTGGGTGTTAGAATTTCAAAAAAGGTCGTACATGCACTGATGACGCACCACGTTCAGGATGCGCCGTTGAGGGTTCAACTTACGACTTCGCAAAAATTCATAAAACCGCAGATTCAAAATAAGCGAAATAGCTGAAACTACTGGGATATCAACTGAACGTTCAGGCAATAATTATACATAGAGGCTTAAAAGCAAAAATAGACTTTGTCAAAAAATTAAATATGGAGTGTTATTTCGTAGTTCTGTTTTGCATATTCATTGTCAATTGCCATTTAATGTGAAGTTGCACTTTATGTTTTACTCACTTTCTGTATTAACAAAAATGCATTCGAAAAAAAATTTATAACACAGCTATGAAAACGTATTACTAAAAATAAATATTTGACGATATGCTGGTATTTTTGGGAGCATTATGTAATTACTTCAGCCAAATAATTCTCAGAATTTGCTACCTCAAAAGAATCTGATGAAAATTTGCAAGTAGTTTCTGTTCTTAAACAAATGATTGCTTGACCACTTCCTACGATATTGCTTTCGTCAGTAGGCACATATACTTTTGTCGCAGCAGATTTACGTCATCAGCCTATTTGCCATTTGTCCATTAATAGAATTGTTTTCATGTGAGATTGTAAGCATAAGAAAATTTTGCGCAGAATATGTACTTCAAGTAATACTTTCGATATTTGAAATGAAATTATGGTATAAAACAATGTTGTGCAACAGAAAGTTGTTATATGATTCTGCGGCAATCAATACAGTAGTGATAACGTAACCCATATTCTACCCTCGAGAATATTAAATTATGCCAGGATATGAATTATGAGATTGCGAAAATCGATATCGTTAAACAAAAATGACAACGACTGTCGAATTCAGAATGTCAGAGCGAACGAACAGAAAATTTCATTGTTGAATTTTGTATTACTTTGACATTAATTTTGAGCAATATTCGTTAAAGCCCAAATGATAAAAAAAATCTCTTAAGCTACCAGTGCTTCGTTCGATAAAACCCACGCTGGGCGCTACTTATATAATGCACAAATTTAAAAGGTTTTAAGGCGGTATATCGATAGTCATTCAAAGATTTCGATAGTCGTTATCGTTTCTTGATTCTCTTGGTCTCAAGCACTGAAAATTTCAACAGTCGTCTATTGCCAGCCGTGATTTACTCCCAGAACAATTCCTGTAAAAAAGGCAACCTAAGCCCACGGCTAAACGTCGCACAACTTCATATCAAGACCATCCTGAAATCGTACCAACGGATTGTCCCATTTTTTACGCTATCCACCCTTTAGTGATAATGATAATTAGAATGTCAGTTTTTATCATAAAATCAGCCTGGTTTACCCATAAAACAAATCCCTAAGCCAACAGTCAACGGAAGTGTATACCTTTGTCATCGCCGAAAAAGCTTTCATGCTATTAGGGGCGTCGGGAAAAAGAATTTGAGGTAAAGCACCGAAAAGGAAAAACCGTAAGCAAAACACTTTCCACAATTCCATTTGATAGTCATCAAAATTTTCCCATACCGCGGTCAACACACAAAATAACTGGCGGCCGGTGGGTCGGTCGGTTTTTCGGTCCCTCGTTTGGATGCCAAGCAACCTGAAAAACTTTGGTAATCATCGTTCGTACCACTCTGGTTCCACTCACAGAGTGCCACAAGCAATCCTGAAATTTAAGCGGGGTCATTTTTGTTTGAGGCAGGCATTTTAGATATCTCGCTCGGACGATAATTTCCTTCGAGTTAGTTTATTAGTTTCGAAGGATGGCGGAAGGGAACGTTGCTGAGAGCATTTTAAATGAATCGCGCGCGGGTTTAACGGTAGAATGGAGTAAATTTTAAATTTGCAAAGAAACAGCGAAAGCAGGAAAAACAAAAACCGAATTGAATACAAGAGCAGACATAAGCATCATCAGTGCCAAGAGCAGTTGTGTGGAATGACCCTTGGATCCGAGATGGTCGATATCTGCCTGGCTGTGCCTCCCTGAATATCTATCGTTGTGCTTCAGCGAGGCGTCGAAGTCCGAAGTGCCAGAGTTTGTGATAAAAAGGGAAACATTAACTTTTAACGTCTTCTAATGTCTAGAGTTTTGGAAATTTTTCTAATTAAAAATTACCTTCCGTAATTGAACAATGTCATTGTTTTTTTAAAATGTATCCTCGGGTACGGACTTGTTCATTTAAAAAAAAAAAGTTTTGAAAGAATTAAGTTGCATGTGCTTTCGATGATAATGAACTGTTTCAAGCTTTCATCACACTGCGACCCGTCCATGGTTTTTCATTAGTTTCAACTGAGCTCCGACGTTGGATAATTTAACTGAGCGTATCATAGACTTAAGCTGTTCTAAATTAATGAGATGACATTAGATCGCTTGTTTCTTCATAATTTTTTCGTTTGTTGAGCTAAATGGTTTTGCTGAAACATGGATGAATCGTTTGTTTAATGAAGTATTCGCACACCGGAAATAACTTTTTTACTGCACAGTTGGTATTTTTTATTACCAGCATTTAAAATCACATCTTCTTCAAAAGTCAGGGAGAAATGATTTAAAGTTGCACATTCTGCGAACATATTCCTCGATATGTGCTTATTGATTTATTCAACTTGTAAAATTTGCCAATGATGAGTGATTCCATGGATATTGATACTCATTGAAACGAAATTATTGTAATTGGATCGTATGATTGTGGCAAGCTAGCTGATTTTTCGCTAAAGTTTTCAATTGAATTGCATACAGAGCAGGTGTGTGAAATCGATAAAAAAAGAGCCATACAACAGTGTTGGCAGCGCAAAATGCTGTTATGTTTCGATATCGTGTCAGTAATGTGGTCGGGAGTTTTGATTTTACGGCGAAAAACCACATAAAATCCCTTAATAGATGCAGGAATTAAAATAGTTTTCGAAGAGTTTTGGATTGCGTGTGATATTCTGAAAGCTAGTTTGGTGAATTGAATTAGATATAGCTGTTAGGTGCGCTTGTGTGATTCAAGTGAAACTTATCATATACTTATTCTAATTCAGCTGTAGATTATTGTATTTAGAAAAAATGGAATGGATATTTAGAAAGAATAAAAGTGTATTTGATTGCACATGAAGTTTGATTAAAGCAGTGTTAATAGATTTACTTTTATTCTCACCAGACTGTTTTCAGTCGTACAACTTCAATTCAAGATTATTGTATTTTAAGTAAAAAAGTAAAAAATATCCTAGAATAGCGTGTAGGTTTGTAATACTAGTGAATAATTGTATTTAAACGGCAAAACGATCATTAAAATTACTGGCACTTCGTTCAACAAAACCCACGCTGGGCGCTTTTTTTCTCTAAGTTAAATTTACGGTAAAAACCTATATTAAAATAATTTTTAAGTATGGAACTAGTTTTCACATTTAAAATTAAAATGTTTCAAAGTAAAGATTTATATGCTTCTGCTTAATTTTACGGTAAACATTTCATAACTTGGAATGAATAAGTGTTCTGGTCGAATATACTGAAACTTCAATGCTTGTAGTTGCTCTGTGAAATCTATGCTTTTTTCAATCATTTCAGTGTAAATTGTATATTTTCTTTAACTAAATCAGACCCAATAATGATTTTTAATGTGATTAACAAAAAATAAGATTAGATTGTAGTCTGTCTCCACTATTATTCTGGTAAATGAAACCAGATTAGTTTTAGCATGACTCAAGAAAGAACATATCTGCTCCGTGGCATTTGGTTTAAGGTCTTCAAGCTTACGTTCCCATAATTTGCGAGCAACAACAAAATCTTCAGTGTGGCATGTAAGTACACGTTCAAAGTGATGAAACAGCATTGTGATCACGTGGAAATCGTGTGAAAATCGGTTTTTCGGCTTCCAAGTGCTACGAAAAATTGAAAAATCGAAAAAGAAAAAAATCCTCCCAGATTTACCTCGAGAAACATCTTTTAACAAATTCATTTTGATTTTTCTGTTTGAGATGATTCTGCTGTGAGTTATGGTGAGCACGGTAAATCAACTTTTTTTCGAGGCGCCTCCGGAGATTCACAGTCACTCGCTTGATTCAGGAAAATTTTGTTAAAAAAAATAAACTAACTCTCCATGTATCGTCGAAAACGATTTTTAAAAACATACCTCTTATTCACCGAATTAACTTTACCCCCCTTAAGCGAATCACACTAAAGATAAGAGACACTATTGCGCTTTGATAAGAGACACTATTGCACTATTGCGCATTAGACGTGAGAAATGTCTTCAACTCCGCAAAGTTGAGTCGTATTTTAAATGATTTATTCGATAATGGAGTGTCATGCTACTTAGCACATATAATCGTCAAATACTTCAGGAGAATTTTGAAACGCCCAAGGAAAGGTAAACTGAAGTGACAATAACGTGCTTCAGCCTGCCATGTTCTCTGAACTGCTTAATGACTGTAAACATGTTCGTACTTGAGACCTATTTGAACGTGGTGGTATCAAGCAGATTAGAAGTGCATGTCCTCAGTCTTGCTGACCTTTTGTTATAAAAGTTCTTTCTTGATAGAGCTGAGTTTGCAAACAATGCTCCCATAAAAATCATGGAATCTGCAGTCATTTGAAGTGCTACCAATTTTTCGGTAAAAACAAATGATAAAGCCTTGGCAAGCTACAAGTTGATCTGAATAAATTTTATATCTCCGAGCATGGATTATTTCAAAATTAGTGTTAGACCGATTGGACAGCTGTGCTGTCCAGAATAGAGCTCTTCATTGCAGCTGGTTTTTTGCTCTTCAAGTTCATTCATCTCAGGTAGGCTCTCAAGTTTCTCTGGCATCCAGTCTTCCTGGAAAAATTCACAGTTTTTGGTGCATTTATTATCCTTTTCATCATAGTCGGCAGCTTCGCCATTTTGTACAGTTTCTTTTACTGCTTGCTAGCGATATCTTTGACGATTTTGCAGTGTCTAGAGCAAAGAGCATTGCTTTCTTTTTTGCTTTCCCCGAGCGTCTTGTATGCGTCAGCTAGTATTGCCTCCTCGAGTGCTTCTCTCCCCCGCTTTTGTGAGAGTTTGAGAGAAGCCATCTTCTCTCTAGATACAGCCGTGGTCGGACTTCCAGGTGACACTGTACTCACCTTTCCAGAGCTTGCCGCTCACGAAGATATAATCAGCAAGTCAGTCAAACATTTTGCCGTACAAAATTTGCTACAAATTCTACACATTTTCTCCGTTTTTCAAATCAGCCTTTCTATTGGGCGCTTCACGTTAGAGTTTTTTTACACATAAATATTACTTTCATCATCCAACCAAATTTACCAGTCCATTGCTAATCGTTTCAACTGCTTATCTTTGCAGATACAAGCGATCAATTTAAAAAGTTCCAACGTGAAAAACTAATAATGCTTATGGTGAAGAGAATATCAAACTGAGACGGCTGTTGAATTTCTAGCCAAATGGAAAATAACAGTTGGGTAAGTGAATTTTACTTATTGCATAACTTTACTACACGAGTGGAAACCAAAATCCACAAACGCAATAAAAAATAAAAAGTAGTTAATAAAAGATAAAGAAAATTTGATTAATTTTGACTAGCTTCTTTTCGATCTTAAAATAATAATCCTGAGTGTTAAGTATTCAAAGTTACCGATCTTATTGAATTGAAATATTGAACGAACCCACACTGGGCGCTGTTTTGTTACTTAGGAAACATGGAAAATCAAATGTTAGCCTTGTTGTACTTAAATATACCAACATTTTTACATGATAATTCAATAATAATATGACTCTGAGCTAAATAGTTCCGTAATTTCATCATTTATCAGATCAGATCTGGAAGAGACTAAGATATCGACATTGCCAGAAACTTGAAACCAAAGAAAAATAATTTGTTATTTGTGTATGCACTATATGTTTTCCTATGATCATAAATTTGAGATGAAATTTGGATAAAAACCAACAGTTACAATTAGTCCATTGATTTTATTTTCTATGCTCCTCATATGTTTAATTTGTAAATCTTTCCGAATCCTCGTTAAATAGCCTAAATTAATGTTTACTTTGATTTCCTTGTGAATCTTACGATTTCAAAATCATTCTCACCGGAGCCATTTAATACAAACTTCTTGATCTATATCACTATTGAAGCGACTACATATGTATATCCAAGGACTAAACCCATTATGAAAGCATCTGTTCTTGTCCACATGTAGAGCATTTACCCAACAACAACAAGCTTCAGCAAATGTTCGACAGAAATTTCCATTTTATGAGCTAAAATTTTCACATGCTAAACAGGTAGGCGCGTGCAAGCGGAGCAGCGAAATTGATTTAGACGCGAAATTTGAAATAGCTTTTAGCTGTTTTGAAATAAGCGAAATTGAGGTTGAATCTAAACTGAACTGAACCGGAATACAAAATTTTATTACATACGCATTACACCTCATACACCATCCGGTGTGTGTTGCCTTCGGATATTTATTGTGCGGACCCAGAATAATATGCGGTAATGAAACGTTGCTGTTCAGAATGCAAGAATCTGCTGAGATTGGTTCAATATCAGAAAATTCAGGCATTGTTTGATGTGCCCTGGCATGTTTGAACTATATTTTGGGTAAAGCTGTAACATCACTATTGTTGACCTAAAGCCATTTTGCTGAGCACTTATGCACATTATCTTTGAAATATTTCTATGCATATCAGGTAGTTTGTATTGAATATTCAAGATGGCAGTTTGGCTGCATTCTTGATTTTTAATTGATTTATAGGATGTTGAATAATATTTGACGAATTTCAAAATCATAACTATGCATTCCAAAGCGGATTCTCTTTAATTATTACTGGAATAACAGTGACGGTCATCCGAAATATGTTTTGGGAATATTACTATTTTACAATTTTCAACAATAGTATTTCCAGTAAAAATTAAAGATACCTATGCAATTCCCATTTTCGAATAATGTCATTGTTGCCTTCATCATCGACCACAGCCAATTAAAATAAATTACCGGACATGAATTATTGAATGTCTTTCGATCGAAATGATATTTTTCACAATTTTCTCCCAATCAAGTTAAAATTCATTCGGTTACTCGCATTTTGTAATGCCCATCTGATTAAGAGCATTACCATTTAATTTCACATACTGGCAACATTCGAGAAAAAACCCATAAAACTTCGTTGTTACATCCCATCAACATTATCATCATGATATAAAACAAGCGGGTTTATAAGCGACAGCCACCCGGGGGGAAAATGTATCCTGGTGAAAAAAATGTGGAGCATTGAAATATGAAGTTGAACAGATGTGAAATTGAATTTCCCTAAATCTGTTATGTAGCTCAAATAAATAGCTTCGCAACAATTTAATATTGTTACGAAAATCTGCAGTAATTTAAAGGACGAGACTTGAGTACAATACACGGATAATGGTATGTTGAGCACAATACAGTTGTGTAAACGTTCACATACGTCAGCCGACATGGATGGAAATTCGGGAACAAAACCGGGAATTTTTATAAATCGCTCATAATTTGTACTTGCCATGTTACTGTGGAATTATTTCCGTTGCTTGGGTTCGTTTGTTCCATCGTTCATATGTCTGCATGCTTGTTTGCTAGGAGGGTTATCTTTTGGTTTAAGATGTTGTTTTGCTGAATGAAATTGCCAAGTGTTTTACTTAGCGCATAGTAACAGAATGGGGCTTCTGTAGTGTTTGAAGAGCACTCTGGATCGATTCAATTATTTCGAAATTAAAAATTGGCTTCTGTTGTGAGTGTGGTTTCGTGACTGAATTAAGTAAGGAGTAGATTTCATGATAGGAAGACTTACTGATGCATGGCACGTATGTATATACGTATGTGGGAGCAGTAGTCAGCTGAGACTGAAATAACTGGCTTAAAGATTGATTGAAATACATGAATGCTTGGATAAGTTTGAAATTCTATGTTCGTTTGCAAAAGAGCGGATGAGAGTTTTGTTGGTTTATACGTTTTTTAAGAAGCTGCATGAAGAAATTTCAAAAAAAAATCCATGACAGTGTTTAAGAAAAAATGTAAAATATTAATGTGTTAATGTTCCTCTGCTCTTTACCTGAATAAAAATCTGCGTTCAACATAATCTAATTTGATAAATCAAATGTTCTATCAATTATATAAATAAGTGTCTACAAACTGCCTGCTTCTCTTTTGAAAGTATGCAAGTGTGACTACAGTAAAAATGGGTCATGAAAATTCTGAAGAAAGTCAGTGAATGTAAACTTGCTAACCAGGGAAGGCTGTTGCTTAGAAGTAAAGCAAGGATGAGTTCCTATTTGAATCTCATAAACCTCCGAATATTTATTTCATTTATCTGAAAGTAATTTTTTAGTTTGCCATATCTAAATTGACTCTAAATTGAAGAAGCTAATATTAACATTGCTTTCATTTCTTCTCGGTGCACTTCTATTTTTGAATTGCCTCTTGATGGTTCGCCATCACTCACACTGCTTGACAGCCTCCTGACTGGACTTCAGTTCAGTTGAGCCGCCTTCAAGGATCTCCCTTATTAATAAAATCGCTAAAAATGGCGCTCAACGTAAGGCCCTAAAACTTGTTTTGGGTGACCCCACTAAAGTCGGAAAATAATTTATGAGTGTTAGCACATAACTCCTACTAGTTAATAATACAGAATAGCTCTCGCAGACATGTGATGTAGCTCTATCTCCAACTAACCGCAACCCTATCCCCTCCTATCCTTTAAATTTATTTCCTTGTAGTTTACCACTTGGTAGCTTCCGTTGTGTTGTCCTTTTTGAGCTTTTTGGTTCTGGGTGCAACCCGGAGGTTAGCTTTGGATTACTGGGTTTGGCGGTTTACCGCCATTCCTCGTCCAAGTCATCTGAATAGCCCTTGCTTCTTTTTGTGTGGAAGCTACTCCAATCAAGCCCGAAAACCACCTGGTCAGGCGTAAAGATCCGGGGGATGGAGCGCCAGGACATGGCTATGCAAGCTGCAGCGAAGGGAGCGGGTCAGTCAGCCGATCTCCTATCAAAAACCTCCCCAATATCTGCTAGTCCGTCTGAAATCGTAGGAGTTCGCTCCATGATACAAGAGAACTAGGAGGGTTCCAACAACAAATATACGCTATTCAGAGTATTATGGGGCTGATTCTGGATCGGCTGGCTCACTTGAATCTTCCGCAACAGCCACAGACGATAGCCTCTCCCAAATTCGACCCAAGGGCCCCATACTTACCATCCTCCCACCCTCAGAGGTGAAACTATTCAGTTCCACCACGATAAGGTGAATAGAATAATGAGAGGTTGGGGACTGACATTTTCAGGTAGGGATGTCTCGCTTCATGTGGAGGTCTTTATATACCGAGTTAATGCATTGACACGTCAGACCCTATCGCATCATTCCGGTTTGTTGCACCAGCACGTACAACAGCTGTTCACAAGGCCAGCAGCCGACTGGTCCTGGAGGTTTCACCACTCCAGACATAAATTTGAACGGCGGGACTTAGCAGCGGCTCTGAGCGATCATTTCAGAAATCGCTGTACGGATGTTGATCTGATGACTTCATCCGTGGCAGGAAGCAACATTGAAACGAAACGTTCGACGAGTACAAAGCAGATGTTCTCAGATTGATAGACCGGCTGCAACGCCCTATGTTTAGAGACCCACCGCAGCCGCGTAGAGGTAGCAAAGCGGCATATCAGCATCCGTCGAGGTCGGATTAAAGAGTGCTCCACTAATCCGAACGAGGGACCACCATTTCTAGGGCACCCTGCACCCAGGGCACTTCTTTTTTATTTGTCTCTTGATGGTTCGCCATCACTCACCCTGCTTTGCAGGCTTTTGACTGGACTTCGGTTCAGTTGTGGCGCCTCCAAACATCTCTCTTATTGACAAAATCGCTACAGACCAAAGACGTATGTGGCCTAGCGTTGTTCTGGTGAAAAAGACACCTTTACCATGGACCGATTCTGGCCATTTTTCGTTGATCGCTGTATTTAATTTGTTCAGTTGTTAACAACACACATCCGAATTGATCGTTTGGTTCCTTGGAAACAGCTGAAAATATACCACACCTTTCCAAGCCCACCAAATTGAGAGTAAAATCTTCTTTTGGTTTATATCAGCTTTCAAGTGAGAAGAAACGCCGTTAGTATTAGTTGCCTTTTCAATATAAGGAATGGCATTAATTATATATTTGGTGCTGCTATCACACGTCATTGGAGTTTTTATTCCGTATTTATTTGGCTTATTCGGGATGTACTTCCTAAAAAGACATCTTACACTTAATGCCAATAGCTGCTCATCAATAGTAAGATGGGCTCCAGGTGTGTAATTATTTATACATTGTTTTATCAACATATGTCAAACTTTTCTGATGTAGCAAATAGATATTGGCCGAGGCCAGGCGAGCCGAAGTCAGACGAGGCCGCCAACATGTGGACGGCATTTGACAGCTCGTCTCGAATCGCCTTGGCTCGTGCTCAACATCCATTCCGATCGGATGTGGCACGAGCGCCTGTGACACCTGTCAAAGTCGCTCGTCTGGACCGCCCACACACTCGGCTCGCCTGGGCTCGGCCAATATATATTTGGCACATGATAGATATGAAGCAATCTTTTGAGTAATGGGCGTAACAATTTATCATTCACGCGCTTGCATCTGATCAGAAGTTCAAATTTCTTACGGCTCATAATTGATTCGTAGTGCGAGCCCGAAAAGGAGCAGTCAAATAGTTCTTCTGTTGAAAGGTGATTATCTTTCATAACAGCTGATAAATTTAGGACCCCAATAAATGCACGAATTTCAAGTTCATTAGCTTCTCTAAAAATAGCACTAATAGAAGTAGCCATTGATGGTCACTCTGTCTGGAGCTGCTTTTCAGTGCGTTTTAGAGAAATCTCTGCATTTATCCATCTTGTTATTTCACTTACCATTTCATCTGTTATGAATAAGTTGGAGCATGCCAAAGTTTCGTAAATATTTCTGCATGTTCGGGTTGGCCTACGATCTGACCGAATTATATTTCTAGCAGAGGTTCTACCAATTAGTTTTACCGTTGACTGTAGCCCATTTGTGCTTGCTTTTACCCACAAGTGTGGGCCTGGAAGAAATGATTATGTGAGTGTCTGAAGTAGAACTTGATTTGGCATATAACTCAAATTGTTCTTTAGGAGAGCAGTCCTGCTCACTCACATCATCATCAATTAATTCGTCTTCAGTGTCACTCTGCATTTTATCTTTTTAACTTAAAATTTACTTCAGAAAAATAAGTCAGTAAATGCGTTTAAAACTCTTCCCATGTGTCAAACATTAGTGCCCGACACTTTGTGAAACACTAATTTAGACTAAATATCCGCAAACCTAAATTCAATATTTATTCGTGTTCTTTTAAATCCTATCATTTTCCTCTTTAACCTAAATTACCCCAAATTTTCTTATATCCAATAAGAAATCTTTGTATATGTATCTAAAATTATATTAGTATCTGACAGTATGCTTCTTAATTATTATAAGAGCATTAAGAACATAAATGTAGCTCAAATGAAAAAAAATTCCAGGAACCATTATTTCCGTACAGAAGCAGCCACAATTTCGACGCATAACATGATACACTTAGCCAGTGAATAATTTAATCTTTGACGATAATCTAATTCTTGACCCTTAAAAGCAAAATACGTAAAAATACTGAATGACTGCTAGCACGCATTATTTTCTTTGCAGTAAAAGCTATTTCAGTTTCAACTGGAAGAAAATGACTACATTCCACCCACATTCAGTCATTCGAAAAGCGAATTACAAAATGAGCCCAAAAAATAACTTTGAAGCTTGACATGTTCGCAGTTTGTTTTTCAACTATTTTTTTCTTTAATTATCTCTTTGTTTCATTGAATATTTTGAAACATAAACGCCCATGGTTTTCCTTGCATTCATAATATTAGCATATTGATGTAAGTATGTATTTTACAACATAATCATAGGGGAAGCTGCATACCATTGTCGCTCGCATGCTACATGATTTATAACAGTTTCGAAACGGAAGTGTAAATACATTATAATCCGAACGTATTAGAATGGGTTTCCGTCTTTTCGCAATAATTCGTTGGGACAGGGAAGAAAACCGAGCCGAAAGCATGAAACTAGTAAATCGCAGCAATACACGCCTCGAGCAAGACGACACGAACCTGGTCGGCGAAATATACGACATGCTTCGAAAATGAAACACAGCGTCTCCCCAGCGTTCGTGGCTACAATGTTCAGTTGAATATTCGATCCTGCCATTATCCTGCTGCTACATTACGTTGCCATCGTAGTCGGGTAATGCCTTCCTTCATCTACTTAAATTCACGCCAGGTGTGGAATCATCGTTCTAGTTGTTACTACAGCCTTTCAGACAAAAGACAACGATAAGTGCTTCAATATGCTCACAGTTGAGGCCGGATATTGTCAAAGAATAACTGTAGCACCTGTTCAAATATTAAAGCCATGGTACGCCTGCAGGCAAGCACTGGGGTTGGAAGCGTGTGTGATAAGAGACGGAGCTGGATCGTAGCCGGCAATAAAGTGAGTCATATTAAGCATGAAAGGCGTCCGAAAATTCTGAATGAACGATTGTCACGCCATTCCACTCAGATTATCTACTATCTCCCTTTTGCATTGTATAGCTGGCACGGCTGTCACTGTATGTCGACTGGCATTTTAATTAAACATTTTCCAAACATTCAGAGATCATAGTCACCGGCTTCAAGACAACCAAATTCACTTGGGATTTATAACACTTAATCCGCTATATGACTGAAAACACAGCGCAGCAACAACCTGAAATTTCCCGAGAGATAGGTGAAAATCCACTTGGTAGAACTTTGCCATAAATTGCACCGTTTTGGTGAAAATATTAGAAAAGGAAAAGCTGACTTAGAGCAATGGCTATACAGAAGCATGAAAAACGATATCCAAGCTCTTCATTTCCGTCAAAGAAATAATTCACGTAACAATAAAAGAAAAATGCAACAATTTAAATACTCAGAAGAAATATCAGATTGTTGTGGAGCGGAAAATAAGATGGAAACTAAATACGAATTTATCACAGTGAATCTTTCTCGGCAGAAAGATAAAACGTCATTTATATACTAATGGAATTTGAAACAAAGATTAATTTTGTTGTTTGTCTGTATAATAAATTTCGGAAAAGTGGCTATTTATGCAATATTTTCATAGAATGATTCGGTAATTTTCTTTCATTTTCATTCTCAGACGTAACACATGTTGTTTTGCAATTGTTTGTTTTTGTTGTTGTTTTCAAAAGTGATTTGAGGCCTCTTGAAGCTAAGGGAACCAAAGAAAAAAGAAAACAGTCAATAATATTTTTTTGGAAACTGTCTCCAATGGACGATGCCGTCCAAATTGATTTTCACCCCCCGGCTCTGATATTGTCTACAGCCATAACGTACTTACAAGTTCAGTTTAAATATCTGTTGTGAACTGAACTCAGTTAAAGCAAGTTATTTTGACTGAAATTCATGTTCGACGTGGTCGTACCAATGCCAGAACCTCTGAAGACTTGGCCTCTAACAGATGGCACCTCCGATTGTCTCGGTCCCATGACCGCGTCTTCCAGTCGTGAAAATCGAGCAGCAATGAAAAGTCTTCGTCGAAAGAGAAGCACGAGTGTTTCGTGACTTTTTCCACTGGCTTGCCCTTCGAATGCCTTTTTAAGTTGTTGATGTTCGTCTACTCGCTGCACGTGACTAATCCATTGCAGCGTCCGCAGTTTAATGACTATAGTGACCTCTGGATCGTCAAATATTTGGTACAGCTTGTGGTTATACTTTATTTAACACTAATCGCGCTTCCGTGTTGCTCCAGTCATTCACCTAAGGACCCGTCTTTCGAAAACGTTCATCATATTTGCGGATGCTTTTGTGAGGGTCCATGTTTCACATCCATACCCCAACAGAGGTTTTATTATTGATTTATAGCAGTGTTGCCGTTTTAACGACTTTGTCGTTAGATCTAGCGACATTATTTTACGTTTTAGCGACTTAATAAAATCGAGCAACTTTTAGGGACCTTTCCAGTTTTAGATTTTGCTCGGCATGAATTGCTCGGGAAGAAAATTGGTGATTTGAGATATTTTTAATGTTTAGTTAACACCATGTAACCCCATGATCTCTCAGGAATTTCCCTTTAATATTGACATTGTATCCTGAATTCATTGAAGCCTCAGTTTTTACACTAAGCAGATATATTTTTGAGAAATTTTCCTATCATATTGACGTTAGATCTCGAAGTTGGTGTCACATTGTCACTGCGTCGCATTATTTATTGCTTCATATATACTTTCAAGTCGCCGACGGCCGAACGTCAATACCATTGTGTGACTCGCTCGGAACGGGACACAAAATTAATTTCTACGCGTTTTGGGGAAAAATTTGTTATTGTGTAATATCTACTTAAGTGGAGTGAGAATTAAGTCCGAATCGAATCGTTGAAATTATGGTTCACATTATTGTTAGGTGTTTGAAATGAATATTTGTCTTAAAAGAAAAGTATACGCTCAAAAATATAGTACGGAGTAGTAGCAACGCGAAGAGTTCCAAATGTGGCTGAAACCTGTAATGAGTGATCCAACCAAAGCGTTTTGTTGAAATTTTCGCAAAATTGAACGATTTGAAGAAACATACAGATACAAAAAACCCTAAACTAAAGTTCGAAATACTTTTAAAAAATCAACAAATGTGTTTACCACCAGCCACTGCAGTAGACAGATATACTCAAAAAGCTGCAGGTAAACTCGCTTTATACATTACAGAACATAGTGCCGTTTTGCGATTAGATCATCTGACTGATCTATATAAAAATGTGTTCGCGGAGTCAAAATTCACGACATAAAACTACACAGAACAAAATGCACTCAGGTCATCATTTAAGTCCTTGCGTCACATTTCAGAGAAAATCTTTTAAAAGATATTGGTAGCTAAAAATATGGCGTCATAATAGATGAATCAACTGTCGTTAGTGTCACCAAATTTATGGGGATAATTCTTAGGTAATTCAGTGAGGACAGATTAACAACAGGAAAAAGAACCTCTAAAAATCCTTAAAACATATGATACTTGCTGGCTTGCTATATAACTGACCGTTGTTCGTATTTTTGCACAGTAGGGAGAGCTTAAGACGGATTTTGTTATCAATAAAAACGACTGCCAACACAGCAAATTTGTTAAATGAAATATACAAAGACGAAGCTAACCGTTTGCATTTTTTTGTACCTGAAAAATATTTTAAATGATATTCAAATGGCAATTAAAGTCTGTAAAAGACATAACATTGATCCTATTATAATGCTAGCCTCGCTAATGCACTTATTGCGATCAGTATGCAATAGGATCTTGATTCCAAACGCTGCAAAAGGTTATTTTCCCATCAAAATTGATAGCCACCTAAGTCCAGTGCCCTATCTAGGGTATATGTTTGAGTGTCACGTTGTTAGTACTAATGTGTAATTGTAGTACGAGAAGTTTCTCAAAAATATTGAGTTCTCACATTCGATGTTAAAAATGCTATTAATTCAATGAATTGGAATTCGATGATTGCAATGCTTGCTTAGCTTGGTCTACCTCACTACCTGGCGGCATTAATTTGCGATTCTTTTTAATAAGGT
Organism: Nemotelus pantherinus; assembly: GCA_963978885.1. NCBI lineage: Eukaryota > Metazoa > Arthropoda > Insecta > Diptera > Stratiomyidae > Nemotelus > Nemotelus pantherinus. The sequence goes on from OZ022266.1 coordinate 10,967,662, forward strand.
ATTCTTTGGTGCGACTCCGATAATAACCTGGATGCTGTAGCGTTACAGCAGACGTTTCACAGAGATCTGTTTTAGGACTCTTGCTCTGGACTATTATGCGTTACGACGTTTTTAGCCTAAAACTTCGAAGGCATATAAAAATTTTTAGTTATGGAGACGACCAAGGTGTAGTCTATTAGCTAACGATCTAGATGAAATCGAACTTTTCGCAAACGAAGCAATACATGCAATAAAGCAGGGTGCTAGCCATCAAAAGCTGATATAATCAAAGTCATCCATCGGGACCGGAAAATCCCTTCTAGCTTATCTATTCTGTATTTGGGACCACAAATTGATTTTGAACTCAACTTTAGGGCCTATGATGAGTAAGTGTGCAGCAAAGCTCCTAATTTAAGTGCGGCATTACTAAGGATGCTACCAAAAATTAGAATGCCCAAATCAAGGTCGCTAAATTCTTTCATACAAAATTGTGACATGGGCTTTTCCCCAAAGTCGTTGGATGCATGCAGTCCTGCAAGAAAGACGCGCAAAGGAGAGCTACAAATCAAACTAATGATGTGACCAACTAAAGGCTGATTGTCGCCCCGACGAAGTTATACCTAAGGTTATAAGGTGGGGTGGGGACGCTCTTTATGAAATGCCGAATGCAAAGACATTCTTTGTTTCCCGACTATGGAACGGTCGCAAATGTGCTTAAGTTTTAATTCTTCAATATCCAGTAAAAGAATAAAACCAATGCTTTTCATGGAAAACAATCCAATCAGCAAAAACTAGACTCAGTTGCGTCTTACGCTTCATCTACACCCACTCATTGCCTTGATATATATTTTGTTTAAAAAAACCACCTTCAAATTTATTGCGATTCACACTTGATTGCGCAATATTTCAAAGCAACGATCTATACTATTTGTACTTTCACCCTAATTAAGATAATTACCTGTCTTATACAACATTGAAGAAAAATTTCATACCAATATCATCCCTCCTATGACAAAACCTTTCAAATATTCTCGCAAAAAGGATTCCAGTTCGAATAACATGAAATTTTCCTTCTAAAGAAATTTCAGCTGAGATTATATTTTATCAATTGAAAAATGCCTCTGCCGTTATGAATATTCTGATGAAATAAGATGAATTCCGTTACTTATTTGACCGAAAACGCCTGAAGAATTTCTTAAACAAATACGAAAAAATCGACTGAATGATTTCGTACGATTGAATCTGTTCGCAACAGAAATATTCAAATATATTGTGAAATAAATTGCTTTGTTATTCTGTATCTCAACGAAAAAAAATGTGGCGTAGTAACTGTCGTAGGATTTAGGAAAAGTACTTTTACCTTGAAACGTTTCATTGTTATGATGAAAATCTCGAAGAAATATGTTTTTTCTGCGTTTTAATGCGGATTTATTGTTTTGATTTTATGGCGAGAGAAATGTTGTTGGTGGTTTTGTTAACAACAAATAATGAGAAAATAGGTTTGAAGAATTAAGATTAAAGCTGAGACACCAAATTTGATATAGCTTTGTTTGAAAAGCATTGATTTGGAGGCAATAATAGATCGCAATAAATTTAACCTGATTAAATAGTTGCAAAACAAAATCAATTTCTTTAAAAGTTAGAATCTATTTCTGAGTTATTTTCGTTTTTAAAAAAACCCTCGTCAATGAATTTTAGCTTTTGTTTCTGATTTCGCACCAACTTTTTCCAATACCGGTTGAATACTTCTTAAAAGAAAATATAATTCAGTATATACAAATACAAATATCATTAAATACAAACAGTAGTATTAGGGGCACTTTAATGCAAGGAATATTTATTCACGGATCCTAAAAAAAATTCAACAACAGCAAGTGCAGTAACCAAGCGAAAAAAATTATTGATAATAAATGCTTTTGTTCATTTAATTTCTCCAAACTAATAATACCTACACAAACAAGAGAAACTTGTTAAATTCAAGCCAAATATTGATTCAATATATTCTCTGTTAATTGTATGCAATAGCACTTAAATATTATTAATAGTCGAATTGTGAATAAAGATGGTATCGATCCATTGAACTAGAATTACCTGAATCACGTTTCATATTTTCGGTTACGTAAAATACTTAGTTCAACTTCTTTGTCACATTACTCAAAAGCACGCAACACTTTCCTACTACCGTAATTAGTCGTCATTGAAACCTATTTAGGTGGTAAGGCTGTATACATAATCAATTACTGGCACGTTGCCATTATTATTAGGCAAACTAAGCAAATACTTGAGCAAAAGCCGGTTTCAGCAATATAATTGAAATATCTTGGGCTTTAATATTTTTGGTGGCTTTATAAATTTATTTACCATTTATCAGACGTAAGAAAAATTGGCCAGATGTACATGAGAGTGTGTGGGTCTAATTATGCTCTATATTCTCAAAAATAGTTGCAAGTTTGATGGTTCTATCATGCTGTATGCAGGAAACTAATTGTGTTTTCGAATGAAATTAATTCCTTTGAAAGGTAAATAGCGAATAAACTGAATTATTTTTTTTTGCGCCCAACGTTGGTATAGATTTATTTAATATTTTGTTGTTTTCCACAACTATCACGAAGGAAATTCATCGATCGTGATAGTAGTTCATCGACGGTTGATTCAAATATATTGTCGCACATCAGTCCTTATCATTCTAGATGTATTCATAGACACGGATAAGTGAAAAGAACAGATAAAAGCAATGTTGTCGACCAAAGACGAAGGAAATCCCCAAATTTTTCCTAGGATTTGATAATGTATATGCATTCAGCTGGTATGTGCAATATAAACATAGAAAAACATACAAAAGTGTTAGACAAAAAAATGCAATTTCTGTTAAAGAAAAAATCAGCAGAAAGTATGGTTTATATTCATTAAATAAAAAAAAAATCCCCCTACAAATTCATTATCTGTTGCTTCTTTAACACATAAAATGCAATGAATAAATCAAAAAGAATGATTGTGGATAAGTGAAAATACTGAATCCTTCGATTGACCTAGATTTTTCACTGCTCATTGTGTCGCCGGCTAAGTGAAAAGGAAAGCCCTTGTCAGATAGTGTCTCGCTTGAACAGTTCACCTATTTCTGCAGGAAGCAACTATGCACTTGAAACGTTATTGATTCGAACCGTAAGACAGCATGTCATTATATTTTTCTATACTGAACATACTGTGGATACATTTGTTCGTATGAATGCGGAATATCGGAAACACTTTTAATCTGGCAGACATCATTCTTTGATATACTCTGGGTGTCTAAAGAGCTCTTGATTCAAGAAATCACCCAGGCTTAGAAAAGTTGTTTTGCATTCCATTTCTTTGACAGAAAACACTTTGACGTTGCAAACTTCACAAAACACCTTCCTTCAATAGAAATCCGATCAAAAAGGAAATATTCATTCGTATACATTCGGCTTGAAAAAAAAACGTTAATCAGTAAATAATTCGTTTAATATTTTATCCTTTCTTTCGAAACACGGTCGGTTAAAAGCAAATCGCACAACACAGCTCCGTCATTCGACTTAATGCGTTTTACAAGATCCTGTTAGGCCATGATTTACGTTTGATGGCAACCTCTCATTGGTTTTGGATGTTCATTGAAATTCGCTTAATGTTTTCGTTGCGTGTTTCGTATCGGAGTAACAAAAGTTAACACACTTCCCCGGTGAAGAGAGAATCGATATGATTTAAAGCGATTCACGGCTGAAAGGTGCTCAGTCCTTTTGAGAAGTGATGAGATTTTCAAAAGGGATAACCAAACATGAAATGGGTGGATTGTGTGTTGTTCGCGTGTTTTTTGAATAATGGAAATCGATTTTATTAGTTTCTTGGCTGGCTTCTGGTTCGATTGGATTGTGTATGTTATTTGCTTTGTGGGAATTGTGCTGGATGTGAATTATTTAAGGAGATATGACGAATGGTTGATGGAATGAGATGGGTTTCATTACCTCATTTTTGTGGTGGTTGATTTGATTGCTGTAGCTATCAATCGAATTTAACATAGTTTTCTAGGTTGAATATAGTGCTTTGAATTACATTTGTGGTTCTGGCTTTAGCAGTTTCGATTTTTAGTAAATTTTGCAAAGCCGATTCCTTTTTTCGTAGTGCTTAATATCATTCAGTGTGTATGTTCCTTCCTTCGTTAAGAATATTTTTGAAGTTTCAATGACAATTTAGAAGCCAAATACCAAAAACATCTCACTTACCGTTTGAAAATCGCTAATCATAGTGTGCGCCCAGTGTGGGTTTTACTAATCAACTAATTTTTAAAAACTTTTATGAACAAGAAATATATATTATGCTGAAAAATATATATTGTACCGGAAGTTGTTTTTGCAGAATGCCTTTCTATAGGAGCTAAGCTACTCTAGAAACTGAGGAAAAACAATTTTTTGATTTTTTTCAGAAAAACTACAAAGTAAATTGAGATTTCAAAAAATGTGTTTATCATACATATCAGTGACTGTATACAATAATTCTTTTGAAGCGATTAATTTCAAAATGGTGGCTGTACAGTGTTTTTGCTATGATGCCACCGTTTTTCCAGGGTCCACGGCTGGACAAGCAGCTCCTGTAATTTTTGAATTATGAGCCAATGAATTTTTTTCGATTATCTATAATAACAGCTATAGAAGCACGTAGGTGTTTTTTTTCTCTCTCTCTCTCTCTCTCTCTCTCTCTCTCTCGATATATTGATTTTTGGTCAAATGGCGCACTTTTAAAGTGAAAAGTGAAAAATTCGCTTACAAATACATCAGTAAATCCTTAATAACAAATGAATTATGCAATATAAAATAAAATCTTATGTGCTTTCATAGACAATTTATTTTTCAAGAGAGATATTCAACATTTCAAGTGAATCGGTTGAAAACTGTCTGAGCTATGTGTCCGGCCAACTTGGAAAATGCAGTTTTGAGATAAACGCGTTTGAAGTTTTCAGTAATAGAAAATAATGAATGATATTTGCAATATCTGCGATACCTGCACCATACAATTGGTCTTCCGGATTATCGTCCTGCTCAGTGCTGCCATTTTAGCATTTTGAATGCTAGATCTAGCATTATTTTTTCCAAAACGGCATTCGAAATTCGGAGTTAGCATTTAGCATTATTTTTAGCATTTAAATCTAGATTTCGGAATAATCCGGCACTCATCTATTTACAATCTCACCCACCAAATTTTTCTCAATAATAGCTCTGTTTGTGTACTTTCAGTCGCGTTCATGAAAGGAAACTTCCTGAATCATGTGGTGGCGGAGTTTCATGAAAAATACAAAAACGAGCTCATTTCATTTTCTTAGAAGTGACAACCAGAAGTGACATTTGTCTGATTTTGAAATAATGATAGTGATTATAAAGTCTAAAATATAAAGATTATAAAGTCATCTATATTGCTTTAAATATGGAAACGTTCCATTAAATCGTGATGAAGCTAAAAATCAGAGAAATGGTATCATTCACTTCAGACTCCCAGGAGCCTCGGGCATCTACAAGTTCAAGTTTACCAAAGTATGTGCATTCTAGTTGGATATATTTTCCTGAATAAGGTGAATCAATTGTTTTGTTAGGGCTTCAAATGCAAGCAATCGCACGGATAACGCTGGAGAAAAATCCGAAACTAATACTTTTTCTTCACTTAAAAATGAATAATTGTTGCTGTTTTGATTGTGAGATTCCAAACGATGTTTTGAAAAATATTGGTAGAAATTAGCTTTACACAAGAGAAGAAGATTTAGATATAACTGATATGTCTGTAATAGATATAGAATCATTTTGAGATGTAAAATTTTAAACTTCTAATTTGTTTTTGTTATACATACGAGGGTTGATCAATAAGTAATGATAATGAATATAAATCAAGGTGATTAAACTTGAAAGATATATTTATTTTTCAACATAGTCTTCTAACAAGTTAATACATTTAGAAAAAAAAATGCTTTTTCTTCACTCTCCCAAAATGCCTCAAAAGCGGCCATCATTTCCCCATCATCTTCAAATTTCTTACTCCGAAGGTGATGTTTGAGTCGAAGAAAGAGGTAAAAGCCACTGAGAGCTAGATCTGGCGAATAGGGTGGGTGTTCAAGCAGTTCGAATCCTGTTTCTTTAATTGTATCCATCGCAACTGCAGCCTTGTGAGTCGGTGCGTCATTTTGAAGAAACAGAACTCCAGCTCGCAGTTTGCCGTGTCTTTTCTCCTTCATTACTTCTCGCAATCTTCTCATTTGGTCAGCTTAGTAGGAGCCTGATATAGTGGCTTCCTTTTCCAAATATTCCCCAATAATAATTTCTTCAGCGTCCCAAAAAACTGATGCCATAAGCTTTCCATCTGAACTTGACACTTTGAATTTCTTCGGCGTCGATGAAGAGGGTCGCTTCCAGGTCATCGATTGCATTTTGGTTTCTGGATCAAAATGGTGGATCCAGGTCTTGTCCATGGTCACGAAATGTGACAAAAAATTCTCATGATCTGCCTAGAACTTTTCGAGATTCATCCTTGAAATGTCGAATCGTTTCTTCTTATGCTCGTCCATTAACATTCTCGGTACCCAACGCGCAGAGACCTTCTTAATATGTAATTGGTTCGCAACACTACCATATGAGATTCCTGTGACCTCAGCTACATGCCTGAGGGTCACTTTTTGATCTACCAACACGACATCTTCGACTTTTTTTACGTTGTCTACAGTGAGGGATGTGGATGGATGTTCTTCGCGGTGTTCATCTTCAGTGGATGCTCTTCCCAGCTCAAACTCCTTGGCCTAGCGTGCAATGGTAGAATATGGAGGAACAGAGACCCTTAATGTTTCCGCCATGACGCTGTGTATGCTTCTGGTAAACTGTTTTTTCAAACCTAGGTACTTAATGACAGCTTTATTTCGTTTTTCCCCATTTTGATGTTCGCTCTTCGACTGTTCGTATTCAAATGAATGTAGCTCCCTGGAATTGACGCCTATTTATGTTTTTTTCATGCTGACTTAGTGAGTATATGCAGTAGTAAAAATTTTTTTTTTTTGGAATTTTATGCGAACTGGAAAATACCGATTATGACTACTTATTGATCAACCCTCATATAAATATAGATATTGTTTTCATATTGAACCATGTTTATTTGAATTAAGTAAGAAAGCATTATTTAGCATTATAACTTTACAAGATCTAGCATTATTTAGCATTAAATAAAATTGAATCTAGCATTATTCCAAAAAAATTAATGGCAGCACTGGTCCTGCTCTTGCATAGCTTTTCTGCTTGATCTTGAAGCGATCTTTGCCTTTTATACCCGTTCAAACAGCGATCTCTCTGCATGCTTTATGCGCTGTTTGTCGATCTCCAGGCACATTACGTAGCTGTTTGGGACGATTTCCACGTCCATTGTCTCCATCATGTGCAAAATTGAAGACAATTCGTTATTGTACACACAAACCTCCATTTCTGTCGCTACATCCAAGACTGTTTTACTACTTGAAATAGATTTTGGGGCCAATGCCTCAATCATTGTTTCTACGAATCGCTAATCCATAATCAATAGATAGCTCGTCCATAAGTTTTCCAGTCGGTTTGCCCCTTGCACCGAGACCTTTTGTCTTCTTTTTCAAATTACGTAGTCGGGTGCCCAGTTGCTTTTGCACGTGATTCATACACTCCTTTTTGAGTACTGTGAAATCTTCACACGGTTTAGCATCTGTAATGCCTTTTAAAGTCTTAGAATAAACGACAACAAAATAGTGAGTGTATTTGACCAGGTGCAAAGTTTTAGAGCGAAGAAGCATCTCAAGAACTGCGTCAACTTCTATTTTTCCTGCCGATCCATTGTGATTAACAGCGCATTATTCTTCATGATTTTCTGCTCACTGCGCATATTCTTCGGTATCTTCTTTTTTAGCTCAATACTCACACGCCTTACAGTATTTTGATTTCACTACACAATCAAAGATTTTTTCACAGTTATTGCCAATAAGAGTCACTAACCCATGCAAAGACATAAATCGACGTTTTCTCCACGATCCATGGCCTGACACTGCAATTCCATTTTCTCGATTTTTAATAGAAATGTTTTTCTCTTCTTCCGCAGCTCTCATCATACTGTTCTTGCAAACTTGATTGCAGTGGACCTTCTTTTAATAACCTCATCGTAGAAAGAGTGAACGGTAGGCCAAGATAATTCCATGAATGCACAGAATTTTGTTATTCCGTGTAAACCAACTCCAAGCAATCGCATGGCAATTATGATTATACGGTTGATTTTATTGCCTTGATCTACAAATGGACAACTCGGTATCTCAGTCTTCCACAATTCTCACAGGACACTACTAGTTTACTGAATCACGCTGGATTTACTTCGATGTCATACAAATTTTCTGATTGCTTCCGTTTGTTTGCCGAAGTACAGGCATTCAAGTTATCTGGTGCTTCTAACTCATGGCGATTCAATGGTCTTCTTCGAAATGTTTTTGTTCTTTTGCTCTTGCCAGATGCCGTTTTTTCTCTTTTCTTCCCACTGTATACCACTTTGCCACTCATTGTAAAAACAAATCAATAATTACACAGGGAAAAAGTAATGAAAGTTCACAGAAGTATCGAAAAAAACGAGTGTTTGTCGACTAGCGTCCTTCTCAAATGCTTGGCTGTACCTAACTGACCGAAAAAGACGTTCGACAAGTGTGAACTTGGCTAGACAAGTGTGAACTCTTCGACAAGTGTGAACTCTGTCAGGTAACAAATGATTTCAATAAAATCTGTCGTATCCCTCCTCTAGTCTCCTAAAGTACCTTCTCCATAGCGCTCACAAAAGCAGCTCGCTGCGGACTAGACGACCTTGTACTAAAGTTCAAAAGCCGAGCACTTAGAGATTTTTCCCGGCCATAATCTTTTGGAACATCATTTTTGAGGTCCTAAGGGACTATTAAAAAAGTCGATTTTTCGAAAATTCTAGAGTGGTCTAACCCTTTAATGAATCATTAAATCAATCAGAGAAAGAACATCACCTTGGATGTATTAAGGTTAAGCTTAGTACTGTCTTCGATTTCACGTGAAATTTTCGTATGAAATTCCACGTGAAATTTGTTTCGGCGAAAATTTAGATCGAAAATAAGCAACAGTTGTACTCACTTCTTAGCGTGAAAAGTTGCTTCTTTCCGTCAAAAGTTACTTCCGGAATTGAATAGCAGATGGCATTGACACATGTCTCCAATCTTTTCACGCCAATTTAGTTTGTGCAATTGGTGTTTGAATTTGAAAAATGAATTGTGCAAATGTCATTTCAATAACAAAATCGATCGGAAATTGAAATTCTTCGCATTTTATCCGTCAGAAATGAGCACTGCCTCTGCTTTTCTACATTGCTGAAATTTTCGCTCGAAAGAATGACCACATAATGGAGACATGCCAAAATTTAGCTTCACGGTTAACTCAGTACCAGCCTTTAGAATGAACTTTGCTACAACTGTACCAAGTGTGTCACGCATTATTCAATTATCAATTGAATTCAACCACTTCGTCTAGCTTAAGGTGTGTTCAGGCCTGCCAAATCGTTTTTTTTGGGACTATAAGTGCAATTGAACAAAAATATATGAAAAATCCAGTCCTGGTTTCAAATGTACTTGAAAATTGGTTCAAATGGGAATAACATTGAATTCAGTTTTTTTTCTAAATTCATTTTTTTCATTCAACGAGCCTCTAAAAATTTCGCTACACCAAACGAGCCTTTGAAGTTTTTATTAGATTATTTGTTTGTTGGATCCCAAACTGAATCAATGCAAAAATGGAGTGCTGAAAATGGCAACATCACGTGCCGCACCCACACTCAACCATCGCTTTTAGAACAGCTACTGACTACACACATCCTGCCTGTAAACTCGACCAAGGGATTATTTAAAAATCAAAAGCCCAACCACTCTTTTTCGCATTCAAAGTTGCAGTACTCTGGTTTGTGGGAAACATCCATATATAGTTAATATCGTAACTCGCTCGTAAAGGGGTTCCCTGATGTGGGTTGCTCGTACATACGTTCTAGTCTCCTCGAATTCACCGACTTCCGTAACCTGGAGCTTGAACTGACACATAGAGTATATGGAAGGCAGTAAAATGTACTCAGCGTATTATCAAAGAAGCAAATGCAAACATAATCATGAAATCTAATGAAATTCAACAAAGCCTGAAATATGTGGGTGAAATCCAATTAAACTGAGAATGCATTGATGTGTACCTGGGACGCTGTTTGTTGTCCTTTTGCTGCAAAGAATGAACGTCTTTTCCAGCATTCAGTGCTTTGTGAGCAGTTCTGAAATGCTATCTGCTTTCAGGGACTAAACATAAGCGGTGCTATACTAATTCATAGAATTTGATAAAATATCGTTTTCGAGAAATAGGGAAATATTTTAATTAAAACTCAACACATAATACGCCAAGAAAAGGAAAATTCTTTGAAAGAGTTGAAGTATGTCTTTTTTTTCTAAAGAATCACCTATTTTCACGTGGTGGTGAGTGTTTAAGTAGCTGCTATTTACCGATGCGAATGAAAAATGAGAAGCAATTTGCAAGTGCTTATTTACAGCAAGGCGTATTTATATTTATTTTGCACTGCTTTTATAAAAGATTTTAGGTAAGGAAATAACAGTAATATCGTTATTTCTCGTTTCAATTGGTTCTTACATCTTCTCATTAGAATTCTCAGTTAACATTGTTATACTGAATCATGTACTTTAATTTCATGTGAGCGCATACCATGAAAAATACTTTTCTTATTTTTATATTGAATTATTATTCGCTTATTTTTATACTTGCTACACTGATTTACAGACAAAAAGACAGATGTTGAAACAAAATACTTATCATCAAAACATCGGAACTAAGCTTTTCAATATACATATGATAAGTAGTACTAATTTTTTTTGTTCAATCCTACAAAAGGCTAAAAATCAGCTCCAGAACCAAAAGAATATACAATATACTAGATTGGTTGCTTTTAAATTAACTATCTTTGAGATTCAGATTGAACATTTTTTTTTAACTCTTAATCATAATGTGAAAATTCATACATAGTTCAAACTAAGCAGCTTTTCGTCCGGTGAAAAGTATTGCTTGGACTTTACAGATTACAGATCTGATCAATTGTTAATTTACCTGGGACGAAACCACATTGATATTGTCCGATGATGGCTTTAGCGTATGGGGCTATCCGTTCTTGCAGGATCGAGGAGAGAATCTTATAGGAAGTACTCAACAATGTTATACCCCTATAGTTGCCGCACATAGTTACATCTCCTTTCTAATGTATGAGGCATATTATACCTTAGCGCCAGTCTTCTGTCATCTCTTCATGCTCCCATACGTGCAATATAATTTCAGGAATTGCTTCGTGTAATGTGGGCCCTCCATATTTAATCAGCTCAGCTGGTATGCCGTCGTTTAAATTTGTTAAATTTCAGCCGACTTTTTGCTATTCGTACCTCTTCTATGCTTGATGGCGGCAGCATAAGGTCTTCTTCATGCATTGGTGGAGCCTCCAATTCTTCGTTGAGCTGACCGTTTAGCAATTCACTCAAGTGCACTTCCCATCGCTCCAGAATGCCTTTAAGATTGGTGATCAGATTACCCTTTTTTCCTTACAGTAAGTGCAGCGTGGTGTGTACTGCGTCATGTTTCGGACTATTTGGTAGAACTTCCGCGCCTGGTCCGGACCTCGCTCTCTCTATGTCACAGATTAGGTCTTTTTCCCAGGCTACTTTCTTCTATTTGTGAAGTCTCTTTTCTCTTCTTCTGAGCTCTTTATATATTTCCTCGCACGCCTGCGTTCTATGAAATTGCTGCATTGCCCGGTATGCAACACTCTTACGTTCAGTCGCTAGTTTACATTCTCCATCAAATTAGTTACTCCGATCGTTGCGACTACTGCCTAAGATGGTGTCAACAGTACTAAAGATAGTATTCTTAAGGCTTGTCCACTTCTCATCTGCGCCAGGTACCTTGGTAACCTAACTTTGGCGTTAAAATCCCCAAGGATGGTTTTTACATCGGTATTGAAGAACCGCTCGACCTGTTTGTAATATGATTCTTTTTCGTCGTTAGCAGGTTCCTCCGTAGGTGTGTGAAAGTTTATGAAGCCGATGTTTGCAAATTTACCTCGCACGCGAAAGTTAAATAGCCTTCTATTGACACCGTTAAAGCCGATGAAGAAAGCCTTCAATTTGGGCTGACCAGTGCTTTGGCCGGGTTTTTCAGATGTAGTATAAGTCATATCCTTTCCTTTGTAAAACACCATTTGCTGTCCATCTGATCTCTTGTATTGCTGTTATATCAGCCTTATATTAGGACAGGGCATCGGCTAGCTGCTGAGCAATGCTCTGTAGAGCGATCTAATGTTTCGTTCGCGTGGCCGCCGTTGTGGTATCAATCCGGTTCCGAGGCTTGCTGATGGTTTTGGTATAACCGGTTCGGAAAGCATTTTGCTCGCAGCCACAGTGAGGAGGCTAAGTTTAGGCTTCCATCAGCTGAGACAGTTGCGGTACGTGCATATAATCATATAATACATGTTATTCCCCCTATCCGACTGATAGCTCAGCTGTCCGATGCATACACTCTCAACTAAATTACGAACTAAATGAGAAGGGCCCTCTAGCCACTTTTATAAAGATTTACCATTCATAAGTTTAGAACCAAAACTTGTTTCCACAATAATTGCGAAACATCATAACCCTAACAGATGAGCCTACAATTAATATTGAATCTAAATCTAACGAAGAAAAACAAATTATACTGATTTAATTTTTCACAACACCCAGCCAGGGGCCTGAAAGTACGTAATTTATTGATGGAAGAGATTGGCAGAGAGTGGAGAATTTACCATCAGTTGGCACGTAAAAAGAGATAAAACCAAAATAATATCACTTTATCACATGCGAAAGTGAGAAAAGTATACTGTCAAACGACAGGTGAGAATGTATATATCCGTGTTAGCTGATAGGTGAGAGTGTGTTGGCGTGCGTATAATCCCATCAAGAAACAGTAAGCGCAGCGAACATTCACTGGCAACAAACGAAATTCCCTGTATTGAGTTGCATAAAAGTGTCGGAGATATTCCTTTTACTCGCCAAATGGCATCGGAAGTAGTATTCCGCGTTAACTACCTTTTCGCTTACCATTTTAATACTCAGAAAATATTTTGAGAAAATCAATATTGCATAAATCGCCATTCGTTAAATTTGTCTCTTTGGCAAAGCACATGTATGTTGCCTAGTGGGAATGAGAAACGTATTTGATCATAGCAGGGTTGCTTGGCGGGGTACTTTGTGTCTTTTTCCAACTTGGACTTGGTATTGCTATCTACTTTTTGCAATTGTATCGCAATTCACGTACTTTCCGAGCTATATATAGTTCTTAAGCTATGACCCAGCCATAGCTTAAATACTATATATAGCTCGAAAGGTACGTGAATTTCGATACAATTTCCGATATTTCCCCACTGATTGCGAGAAGTAGATAGCAATATCCAAGTCCAAGTTGAAAAAAGACAAAAAGTGCCCCGCCAAGATAAGACACGTCCCCTTTATACGATCAGATACGTTTCTCATTCCCACTGGGCAATATACATGTGCTTTGTCAAATAGACTATTTTAACGAATGGCAATTTATGCAATATTGATTTTCTGAAAACCTATTCTGAGTATAAAAATGGTAAGTGATAAGATAGTTAACACGGAATACTACTTTCGATATCATTTGGCGAGTAAAAGGAATATCTCCGACACTTTTATGCAATCCACTGCAGAGAATTTCGTTTGTTGCCAGCGAATGTTCGCTGCGCTTACTGTTTCTTGATGGGATTATACGCAAGCCAACACACTCTCACCAATCAGCTAACACGGATGTATACATTCTAACCTGTCGTTTGAGAGTATGCTTTTCGCACTTTTGCATATGATAAAGTGAACTTATTTTGGTTTTGGTTCTTCTTAAGCCTGAATTACATTGCCATGCAGTGCAGTAAACTGCAGTCCAGCGCGGTGCCGAAGCAGTGCACGCATTGCAAAGCACATTGAAAGCAATGCAGTGTTCTGACAATGAAAGTCAAATTAATTTGTGGAGGTTTGCTATTTAGATTTTCTGCATCTGTTTTTCGTCCATTTACAATTTAATGCCTGGAACGGAATTTCCGCCTCAATTTAAATGGTTTTTGCCCGGTCAACTACTCTCAAACGAATGTCAGCTGATACAGTCTGCAGCGTTTTTAGAAATTAGCCTAAACGATGCAGTGCAGTCCGCTGCACTGCACTGCAGTTAATGTGAATTGCCACATGCAATTACATGAGTTCTAAATTTCAGTGCACTGCACTGCACTGCATGGCAATGTAATTTCAGGCTTTAGGTGCCAGCTGATGGGAAATCATTGACTCCCTGCCATTCTCTTCCATCAGGCACATATCGCACAACATCGTTCTTTCTATGCTATTTATTAGTATTTATGCTATGACCCAGCTATCAGAATACATCGTTAAGTGTCACAATAGACATGTTAAGTAGCTAGTCATCTATCGGTTAATGTTGTCCTGTTAATGTCACATCTAAGCATGCTTCTTCTTCCACGCTATTCATTTTTCGTGACTCCAATGACTCGGAGCATAGCGAATTCTGGAAAATACGTATTGCAAACTATTACGTACTAAATCAGGCCGTACGATTTGCGCATCCGAAACTATCTTCAAAGTTGTATGATAGCAATGTACGTTTTCTTGCAATCGATTATGCATTTTCTTGATGCCGTCTGACAGCTAGCTGCCTAGTAATGTGAAAAACTCACTGTGGCACGATCCGATTCCAATAGAGAATTTCGCCTGAAGTTGATGCTGAAAAGGAAAAAAACAAATTTCGGATTGACGACGGCTATCCAAATGTCATAATTTGGAGATACATAATTGGTAAACATTTTCTTTTCATCTTATAATGGTATTCGAAATCGCGGATACAAATAGCGCTTTGAAGCAAATGATATCAGCCACACGAAATTGTTACTTCTGGACTATAAAATAATTTCTTGCAGATGTCCATGGAATTCGTAGCGACCCAATTTTAGTTCTGTAATTTTTTATGTTCATCACCAGGATTTACCTTAAAATAAACAACGTTGGTATAACTCCCGGAAAATAAATTGAATAACAGATTGAAATTACACATAACGGAAAAAATAAAGTGGTTTTCCTGATGCTGAATGATACAAAATTTAAACATGTGCTCTCCAAACAGTCCATATGTAAAGGAACTTTCAATTAGTTTCTATCAAAATGATTCAACTATTTCTAGTTTTTACGTTTTGTCCAATTTAATTAATGGGGCATTTAATTAAAATGAAAAAAGTATTTATGAAATGAATTTCAACTTAAACGAATGAGACTAATTTTTGTCACAAGTACAGGGACAAATAAGCAAAAAGAACTTATGAGCATAATTGGTGCCTACACAGCTACACTTGACAGTAAATTCATCAATGCAATTATGATATTTCAAATGCAAAAATCACATTTTGCAGAAAATCACAATAATTATCCAGTACATACATGCACTTATAAATATGAGCATATGCAGCAGCATACATACTTATTTATATTTCCGTACGATTAACAACTGAAATTCAAAGATATGCATATGATAAGTGTTTTCGAATTTATAATTAAATACTTGACGCAATTGAAGTGATAAATTGTTTAAAATAATTTTACCGTTATCGAAATTGCCCCGAAAGGAAAAGTGCTGATAAGAGCTTGTGCAGATTGGAATCAATTGAGGACTGCTTAATTGGGTATTTATCGATCAGTGAAAAGTCATTTTGATTGATGATTTCTGATTGAATATGACAACTTCAAAATGCAGTAAAGGCTCAGGGCTTAAAATGCTCGAAATATCATTGCATTAATTATACTATTTGAATTGGTTAAAATAGTTAATCAGCTCCGTGAAAAGACCATTTTTGATTTTGAAGAGGTTGAAGTTGATTGGCGTTTCATAATTAGTTTGTGAAATTGTGAAGTGTTATGAATTGTAACTAACTTCAGGGAATCACGTGTTTAATTGGCTAGTGCTCAAGTTAACCTTCTACGCCACTTACTAATTAGGAAATAAATACAGTACTTGAAATTTAGCAAAATTATATCCAAATACGTTTATATAGTCTTATGGTATAAGGTAGTGAGAGTGTTTGTTTTCCATTAGCTAATGTGATATCAGTTCACTCAATCTTATTATCATATCATTAACCAATGTTAGCCTTGAAAATTGGATAATTAATTTGCTGAAATGCAGAATTGCTTTATTGCTTGAAAATGCTTGAGGCTTGTTATTGCATTTGTCTTCCATACTATCTTATAAATCTGTTAAATTTGACCAGATTACATTTGCTATAAATTGAAGACATAGTCTTTTACATAAATATTTTTGAGTTAGGCACAACAAAATCTTAATTTCACTTGAAAAGACTTGAAAACTTGAAAAAAAATTTTATTTTCTGTATCTTTTAATTTAGTTTATTATGAATCATTATTTCGCTTTTTAGATTCTCACAAGCCCAGCCTAATTACAATCATAAATCTGCTTCGTTTTACTTATATGTTGTATGTAGCCTGGAAAACAAAAATAGCATTAAGTGATCAAGTATGCTACTTTGGAAGGTTAACACAGGACTGCCTAATTAATTACTAACACTTTTTGATACTTTTTCTGAATTACTAATGAATTATTAATATCAAAAATGGGAAGATAAAATAAAAGCCCATGTGCTTTTTGATTCGATCCCGCGATGGGAAAAGCGTGAATTTTATTGTTAAAAAATTATTTGGAAAGTATGATGACAATGGAGAACTAATAAAAGGAATGCGACAACAGTCAATGGTGAATTCACAAAGAAAAATGGAAATATTAATATGACGCATGAAAAAAAATTTCAATTAATTTTTAGAAAATACATTTTCAGTAAATAAAAAAAACAAGAAGTCTATGGAGACTCCATTTTCATAATCAAAATTTTCGCACGTGTGAATTGATTAATTTCACACTTCACTTTGTCCCTGAATTGACTTAGATACCTACTCAGATACCGAAAAAAATATTATTTGGTATATGCTTTTAAAAATTAACTGTTCCGCTTGTGTGTTAAATTTTAAAAAAAATTATTTTGCTTTAGTTTCATTAATTTGCAACACGCTTCTTCCTCTTTATACTAATAACTCAAAATTCATCGTTTCTTCTTCTTACTAAATTGTTTTTTTTGTTTTTTTACGGTCAATTTTTTTTTTTTTTTTATATTCGAAGAAAACTACAGAAATGCTAATTTCTTCAAAATTAGCTACCAAAACTTCTCTTTATAACATCCCTTTATGGCTTCTCTCATTATCAGTGACAGCATTGAAATAGCCTGACGTTTTGTACACATAATAGCTATGTTTAATGTGCTGCTCTAGGTTGAACTAGGTTGAGATATCTCAGCATGTGATATCTCAACTATGTGTTTACAGAGCAATTCGGCTGCTCTATTTTGCCCGAAGTTGGTCTGATTTGTGTTTCATGAGCTTGCTCTAACTTGAACTAGAGCAATTTAAATTATTTCTGCTCTACTTTTTTAGGTAGAGCAAGTTTGGGCAAGCAACCAGCGGTTTTTTAACTGATAAATTGTCACTAAGGTAGATTTTTTTGTTAATGAATTGACAGATTGAACTTCTGACAAGCAACCAACTTTGAGAATTGCCTCTCAATAGTTCTGACTTGTTCGATTTTTTTCGTCTCTCAATTCCTCTAAGTTGCTTGACTTTTTTGGCTCATGGAACACAAATTAGAGCAACGTCAGGCAAGTTACAACAACACATTTTTCTGAGATATCTCAACCTAGCTCAACCCAGAGCAGCTTATTAAGCACAGCTAATAGCTGTTATTTAATAAGCTTTATATTTATAGAGCCGATTTATAGAGCCTAAGGACGTCGTTGTGTTTGTCCAAAGATTCCCTCCAATTATCTGGTTTTTCTAACTTGAAGAGTTCCCGTACTTGTCTTCTGTGACAACCCAGGTCCTTGTTCCACCGGGTGGCTTAGGTGGCGGAAAGACTTGGGGACATGACTGTACGAAGGCTTTTACTAGATTGGTCGTGAGTGTGTATACCGCAACTTCCAAGCCAGCTACAGAGCAAATCCTGGGAGGAGGGCCTAAACCGTTGGTCACATCCCGTCTGAAGTTATCCCAGTTAATATGTCTGGGATTCCGAAACGGCCGAGTAGTAAGTCTAAGTTGAATTTTGAGTTGAATTTTAAATCTAAGCTGAATTTTAAACTATAGCTAATATAACAGTGACCAGAGAATGTGATGCGCCTTGAAGAACCCTCCAATTCTCTATTAGTTCCTCGTTTGAGCCGTTGTGCTGAGTTATGTCTAGCACGTTTTCACGTTGGCATACGCCTCCACGAGCAGCCATGTGTTCCTGGCGAGCGACTCGGTGGTGAGTTTTGAGACTTCCTCCGGTGAAGTGGCTCTGTCGTATGCCACGTAGGTTGATGCCAACAGCACCTGCTCCTCCTCGTCCCCCTCGCATGCCACCACTGTCAGATCGTCCGTGCTGAAATTAGATAGAAGATAAGAGTGAATGTTCCTCCTCACCAGCATAGCCGTTCTTATTCTTGCTACTGCGATGGGGAAGAACAGATTGAAATGCCGTGACTCGAGTTCGGCAGCCAATCACTCCGCAAAGATACAAGGTTTTTGGACCAGCGCCACGTTTGTCGAGTGTTAGCAGTAGTACAGCCGATGCCAACTTACTGCGGTAATCTACAGTATTTTGAGTGCTGGCCGCAGCATCCTCCTTGATCTGCACTTCATCCTTCTGGCGATCGCCCGTTGTACCCTGCAGGTCAACAGTGCCCAGGTCCCTCTCGGTCTCGCCGGTGTTCAAGGTGCTAAGGTTTCCATCCTTCGGGTGGCATTTCTTCAGGCGCAGGTAGGCATTGCCTATGCGTTAGCCATTTTCCCAAACTACGGGTAGGGCAGCTCGTCAGCCTTCTTGTTTATTTGAAGAATAAACACCTTGTGCTGCCACTTTTTAACATCCAGGCTCTTCCAATCCTGCATTGGAACATCCAAATTTTGCCTTTGCAACAACTTCAGGGTCACATGCGGTTCCACTACCCGCGGTTCCACTACTTCGCGCTAGGCAGTGCTGCGATGCTCCTTCTGCCCACGATTTCCAATCGAGCTCCTTCCCCTAGCCCCGAAAATTCCAGCACTACAGCCGCAATCTAGCGCAACGTGAGCTCGTCGGTGTACTTGATTATTTTTACACCTCTGAACCAGCCCACCCCGTCAAACGCAGGAATAGCCTATTCAGGGTGATTTTCCATCCGGTCAATCATCGCATTGAGACCTGACTCTACAGTCTTCCACTTTTCAAGCGAAAATTGACCCAAAGGATTGCTGCGACCGATCAGAGCCACGATGAGGTGCTGTTTTGCCACATCGCTGGCCCTCATTACCTTCTTCGGCTTGCACAAGAGGGTTGTTGGACTCCTTGCTTACTAGTCTCGTTTTTAGGCCTCTTGGTCACTGTTTTTCCATCACCAGCGAACCTCTCCTTTTTTGGTGCCAGCCTTTTGGACAAGCTCTGCACAATTATAACCATAAGTAATAAATTTCAGTAAAGTGGTTATATGTTTTTGGACTACCAGCACATATTACTCCGTTTGTGTTTTTTTTAGATATATTTATTTTTCAATGTACTTTTGAAATCAGCATGTTTCATTGTGTTAATATTGAAATAATGAAAATATAGCCTTTGACACGGGTTTGAATCACGCTAAATGCCGCATCGGTTAGAGATTGTGAGACCTGAAATATTAGGCGTGTTTTTTTTGCTCCCCCTACCCATAACAAGAGTTGTTGTTGTTGTTTGCAATGCGTCTGAACTGGTTAGCATTGTTCTGTTATGGACAAAGAGAGCAAAAAAAAAACGCGCCTATTAATATAAACTTAAACCGAATATACTGACTGCCAATTATTTCTACTAAAATAACTAGAAGGATGCTTGAAAATATATTAATATAAACAATATATTAATATAAACATTAAATTAATATTTATAAGGCGCTAACAGTATTGTTTGATCACTTTTACTGTAAAATCATTGAGGCTAGTTTTACCATATCTAATATTGGATAGAACAGACTTTGCATCCTATAAATTAATGCTGATACAAGGTTTGAATCTTTCATCCTTAATAATCATTTTTTATTTTATAATTATTAATAATAATAATTTAACAATATTCGACAGTATTTGAAATAACGATAGAAAGGTAGTTTCGATTCTCGAATAGAATATGGTTTCTGATATTTATTCCATTCAAAAAATCATAGGTTTAAATTCTTTACCAGCAATGACTTTGATTTCGAATTACAATGAGATATCAGCTTTCTCTCTACTTTTTCCTAAAAAATTACTTAATCCGTACATAAAACCTGCTTGAAGAATGATCAACGGTTTATCGTCCTTATTTATTCAAGCTCATGATTGGCAAAATATAAAAAATGGCTCACAAACATTTCGTAACGGTAATTATTTCTATTATTTACCAAATCTAACACCAATTAGTTCCACCTAAATCAATAAATTGTTCAGAGAACTCGTAATAATCATAAACAATATCTCAACTTTGACATGTTAATTAAAACCTTACCTTCGAAATCAATTACTCAACAACAAACCAACAACAGAGAGCTCTTCAACATAATAAGCTGGAAGACAGGCTCCTGTCTTCGAGGCACAGTAATAATCAACCAGTAGATACGATTCGAATCATAAGTAAGCATCTATACAATCATAATTTTCATCATTCATCAACCGTTCATTACTACTCGAAAGGAATAAACTTGAACTGATGATTTGGCGAAAAAGTTTCTGAAGTGCCTATTTATTGGATTTTATCGAAATTGGTCACTTGAGTTTGTGCTCAATTGTGGGAAAAAATAAATCAACCGTTTGAACTGAGCTGATTGCTGACCACCATTTCTTCATCAAATCCAAAACCGTACACAGTTGAATGGATTTTCTTAACAACACTTATCAAAAATTCCCAGACAGCATCATAATTTCACGAGAACATTTCTTAAACGGATTTTTTTGCATGTAAAAAAATATTCAGGTATCTCTTTACGATCCCGACTGACACAGAAAAATTGTTCGAAGCATAGAAATATTTTCCTTCCGAACCGCTAAACCGGCGGAGTCTCAGTTTCATTCGGATTCTTCCAAAAATGAATAAAACATAGCGATAAGCCCCAACATAACCTGCCTTCTTGATTAATGGTCTCACGCCCAAGTCCAGCATTCCCAGCTTCTGCACGCGCTAACCACATCGGTCATTCAGATAAGAAGCCTCAACGAGTGAATGATGTTTTTACTTCAAAAACATAAGCCTGTCATTAATTTTTCGCTTGTATTCAGAATAAATCTGTTTAACGGGTCTCATCCCCTCGATTATCAAGAGAGATTCCAAGAAGTATATTCATAAGAGGTCCCTCGTATTTTTGTCAGGAAAATTCTTGGAAGTTTCAACTAAGTTCTGCGTATGTGGAGTTAGATAATCTTATGTTTGCATACTGGATTAAGTGTTTACGAATAAATGGTAACTAAACTAGGACAAACCTGATGAGGGATTGTTTTGCAGGTTTCGAGAATAATGATGTTTATGTTGTCTCACCTCACTTTCTGGCGAAAAACTTCCGATTATATCTAGTTTCAATAAATCTTTTACATGCGAACCAATCTTTTTTGATGCCGTATTATCAATAAGTTATGAATGGTTCCATGTCAACACACTTATTAATCACATTCACTAAAAGGTTACCGCACTACACCATAAATTATCTTGCACAATGGTTTAATGTGTATAACTTATCCATCCAATAAATATTCGAAATGAATTCCCAATGACACTACCAACCATTGTATCTAACACCTGAATTTTGAAGCAGTTTTATCATCTTGCACTAACAGATACTTATCATCACTAGCACAAACAGTAATTTAAAGTATTGTTTTGCTCGAACCCGTCGAAGGACTTAGGCTCGCGCATTCAACGAATTCCGTCAAACTCAGACCGAAGTCGCATTCGAACTAAATCACACGAGATCCGACAAAGGACTCGAAAGGTAGATGAGCTCTGAAGAGGCTAGCAGTCAGTCAATCGTAAGAAGTGAACATCCTTCACATGGGGAAGCTCACTTTGCCGACACCTGATACATAGAACACTCTGCGAAGCACTTTTCGGCAAGTAAGGATTCTGAGTGATACTTCACGTTTAAAAGATTTTCACTCTCGATTTTGGGACACCGTGTCCTAAACAGGAGACTGTTGCACATATTTGCTCTCTCAGTTTTTTTACTCTCTTAAGTTGGCAGTGGAAAAACTTTTTCAAATAATAGCGAATGTGCTTAGATTGACTTTGGTACAACGATTCTTCACTGTTGTACCAAAGCAAGCAACTTGATTGAAAACAGTAAATCATTTCTTGAAATCTTTGATAGGTAAATGGACTTTGTATGCTTTTTTCAATGAGTGATGCAAAAATTATAAGTATTTCTTTTCATCAAAGCTCCTGTAACGCGAAATTCAGATAGAATAAATTCGCGCCCATCGTGGGCTTATTCGTGAGTACTTTTCCATTTGTGATATGTCAAATTTTTTAATGAATTTATTGATTATCGATTTATTTCTTTGAAAAGGTCTGCTTGGGAAGATGGTGAGTGAAGTCATTAAACTATTTTTTAATAAGAGTAATTATACTAAACTAATGTCATCACAGTCATGAGACAAATCGTTTGGTTATGTAACTTGTATATGAAATGAAAACGTGGACCTAAATATATAGCTGTGATTTGACTCTGGATCAGTTTTGGACGTAAGATTGGGCCGTTATTTAAAAAATAAACCATCTCTAAACTACAGGAGCTTGCTTTTTGTGCTTGTTAACTCTTGTCCCTCTTCCTCCTTCTTTACTACTTCTGGTGTTTCTCAGTGGGCAACTGGTGCTCTATCAATTGTATTAATATAAATGTTGCTAAATGTTTCCAGATGTCCTTTGCATGTAAATTACTCCGCATCACGTTTCTTTATTCCATCCTTGACTCTTTCCTCAGCCTTGTTGATAATATCAAGGACTTTGGTGTTATGTTTGATACTAAACTAAAATTTGCTGCTCATATCTCGCGTATCACATCCAAGACCTCGGATGTGATATGCAAGATGTTTAGACCTTTTGCTGAGATTTCTACGTGTGTACGCCTATATATCTCCTTCGTGTGGAGTATCTTCGAGTATTGTTGTCAAATTTGATGTTCTCATTATAGTTATTTAATTGATGCTGTTGAGTCTGTTCAGCGCATATTTACTCGTTCGCTATTCCTCAAATTCCGAATTATCTACTGTGAGTATAGTATGCGACTCTTCATCCATGTAATCCCTACCCCTTTGTCACATACTTTACCTATTCTGTTTTCTCATATTTATACCTATTTTCATTCTCCCCTTTTACGCTTACCGGGGTCTCTTCCACTTTCGTTACGTACTTTTAAAAATAATTTAAAAGCAAGTGTTTGATCTTATGAATTAAATTAAATAAATTGCTTGTTTACTTCTCTATTTATTGTTCGTTTTCATCTCAGTATAAAATAATGATTCTTTTTCATTTACTGTTTTTTGTATCACTTGTTTAATTGAATTTATAATCTTTTTCCCCCTTTTTCCTTTTTGTTTCGTAGTCTTGTTCATTATTTACTTTTCTTTTCTTAATTTTTAAGTTTATTCCTTGGCTAATCTTTGATTGGATATATATCTGTTGATGTAAACAATAATAAATAAATAAAAAATAAATATAGAACGGCAGATATGACTGCCAGAGGTGCGGTGTCCGGCCATTAAAGAGGAAAAAAAGATGAATTACCCCTAGATAACTACCAAGGTACAGAAGCGTGATACCACGGTTAGCGTCACTCCTTTAACCACCATAGTCGGAAAACCATCTAGTTCCTTTAATAAATTCTGCTATCACCTTTAAGTCAACGACGGATATTTTAGTCAGAATTGTGAGGCAAGGTGCATTGAGTGATGCCAGAGTCGGACGCTGACATATGAAATGGAGGAATGATTCCAGTACTCGGATGCGAAATCCCTTTCTATGGGTGAGTCAATGCAGGTACTTCTATGCTACTTAGATTTTCCGACTCTGGAAGCAAGAGAAAAAGGTGAAACAGCTGCTGCGTTCGACGAGGAGTGCCTGGACCTAGACATAACCTTAACTGGTAATGGTGGAGGCAGTACAACTTAACCTCCTCCATTCCATAGCAGCGATTGCTGCCCTGTTCCTCCGTTTGCTAAAGGCAAGATCTTATTCTGATCCAAGAACCATCAGTTGCACAACTGGGTTTGCTGGTTACCCACTGGTAGATACAGGCTGATAGCACTCAGTGGTTTGGAGAAACCAGGAGTCTGTATTCTAGTCAAGAAATCTATAGATATCTTTGTTCTCGACAATTTTTAGGAAAAGGATAACCTGGGTATTGCAGTGGAAATCAATCGCAGGACATGCTGCTTTATATCTTGTTACATGGCGGACCATCGCAGCACAAGTCCTCCATATCAGAACCTCAGGGAAGCAGTAGCTACAGCAACAACGATTTCCGTGTGTCTTTTTCTCGAAGCTGTCTCTAATGTTCATCATAAAGTTTAGGGTTGTAGTCGAGATGAGGCACTTTTTTACATCATCTGGTCTTATGCTCTGTCGATTGCTAATGTTGGCAATGAACCGTCTTTCCTCAGCTCAAATCGTAGGGAGCCCGATTTTACCTTAGTCAGCGGGTGACACATTCACCGCCTGCAGAGTCGCAGGGTTCTGCAGGAATGCTCGTTCTCTGAACAGGGCTACATAGCCTTTAAGCTCATGAGAGTGGGTAACCTTTATTAACAAGAAAAGAACGGATTGGAAAAAATTCCAATCTCTGGTCCGATCTTCACTGGAATCTTTTCCGGAAGCATTTAGGTCGTGCAAGTTTGAAATTTCAAAAGTTTCCTCAGCTCTGCGACTGGAGTCGCGTGTATTCAACAACATTTACATAGAATACCGGTTGTAGTTTATGGTATCAGCTATCGATGCGAATGTTTCATATTATACAGTGTTTTCGAAAAATGCTGTCTTGATTTTAAACTAAGCATTAAAACCACATCAATTAACCAGATTACAAAATGTTGCACTTGCTTCTGGACTTTAAGTTGTCCTTTTGCTGATGAAACATTCATATATAAATAATATGTTCATTACTTTGTTTAAATTTTATTAGTTCTAATATTTCATTTTACAATCTTTGAATCACACCTGATCTGAGTATTTCAGGGCTATAATATGCCATATAACTATGTTTTCCACGATTTTTCTTGGTATCTTATTTAAAAGTGCTTCTTTAAGACAACTTTTTGAATTTTACTATTGTACACCTTCATCATATTACATAAGTTGCTTCCCCAAGAACGCGCCCAAAGTGGGTACTGTTAATTATGATAATTAACATTGAATTCTAAGTAGTATTTTTTCATGCATTATTTAGATATGATTGTAGTACAATTCTCTTAATACTCTCTTTAAGAAATGTCCTCTCCTATAGAGAATGTCCATTGCGCAAGACAACAACGCTGCACGTGCAAAGTATTTTAATTAAAACATTTCAGCGTCAACTGTTATCCTAGTTGGCGGTGCTATATCGCACAGCATTACTTCGTCTATTCGGTTGCGTTATTGCCATTTCGAAATCAAGACAGCCGGGAATTTTCGACTGGCTGATTGAGCGTTTGCATGCAAACGACGCTATTATTCGAAAAAGGATCCGCGACGCGTCGCGCAACTACAGAATCGTCCGTGAGTGCTCCTAATCCGCAAAAGCTGTTTGTCTGTTATGAAATGAAAATAATCCAAATGCTGAGTATTTACATTGTTGATGTATAGCATATTGCAATGAAAGTGATAACGGTGAAATGATACCCCAGAACGGCCAATAAATGAGACGGGGAGTGAAGTCGCGTCACCCTAGATAAACATTGAAGTATATATTGAAGAGAACATGAGCAGGATTTCATTTGAAGGAGACACAAGGCCAACTACGAGGCGCATATTGACTATTGCCACTCACTCCAACAAGTACTTGATAAAACGTCTTATCCTGTCGTCGTTCCGTCTTAGGACGGTTGGTGTTTTTCGGTCTTCGTCCCAGTTCAGTCAAATTGTGGACGATATGGCTCGTGGCACTTAGAGAAGGCAAATGTACGTTCGCAAAACTGCTGTAAGAGTTCTCGAAAAGTTGAAAATATTTCAAGGATTATTCTTCTTCAGGATGTATGAAAAGAGCTCGCTTGATTCAATTAAGTGGAATATTTTGCCGAAAGAAAACGGGATGATAACGGAAGCATCACTTATGTACATATGAGAAGCCGTCTTCAATGCCAAACTGCTCTACTCATGCTGTTATCGAGTTGGAGTTTTTTTTATTTCCGTCTCAAGTGGATTTAGGTCGTCTTCAGATAGATTTGGCAATATGAAGTGTCATTTGGTTTCGGGATGAGTACATTTGTACTAGATGTTTGGATGCTGATCGTTATGTGTTGTGGGAATCGGTTATAGGTCTTTGGTGCCGAGATATTTCCAAAATTGAGTCACAAGCACTTGGTAACTGACTGCCTTGTGTGTATGTTTATTGCCGAACGTTTCCTTCGAATTTTTTTTTTTAGCAAGTTCAAATATTTTATTTGCATCGTCGTGGGAACGATGAAACTTCGTAAAAGAGTGATTGAAAAAAATGAAAAAGATTTCGTCAAGACGAAAAACGTAATGACGGAAATTTACCATTTATTATGGCATTAAAGTTGATGGTTTCATGTGCATGAATCACTCATCGTTAAAATAAACTTGTGAAAAGACTCGGACTTCTAAATAAAAATCATACAAATATATGTATTAGATTTTTGCCGTTATGAATGTGCATATCAAAGTAAATTGATAATCTTTATGAGTAAATGATATCGTTGCAATTTTTTTTCAATTTTTATCATCCCACAAAAACAATTCCACAGAAAAGAAGCTTACAAAGTTGTCTGGATTGTTCAAAGCTTTATCAAGTATATCGGTGAATTCAAAGTTATCCCTTCAACTATTTTGCTAACATTGCCTATTGTTACTGTTAACGTTAGTTACCGTTATCCGGCCTGCTTGCCAAGTCATCTATCGGAGCCAGAAGGAGAGGGTGGGAGCGTCCATCAGCAAAGAATAGACAAAAAACAGCATAGTATTCCAGGCAAAGGTACCTACACCAATGAAGCTTTCAACATTTTTCAGCCAAATCTTATTTAGATGGGCTCTTTAGTAAGCTTCCCAACAAACCAGATGTATCGTAATTAATTCATAAAAGAGTCATATTTTACGAATGTTTCTGTCGTTAACGAGCTCGCAAATGAATCGAAAACGATTCATTGGTCCTACTAAAATGGCCATCCGAGAAGAATCATTTTTAACGATTCGTAAATGAGTTAGAAAAAATGTGCTTTTAGCGAGCATATATCACCTATATACTCGTTAATAATGATTCTTTTATGAATTATTAGCGATCATTCTAACAACTTTAATTTGTTTAGCTTTTGCGAATTAAAAATAAGCTGAAATGATGCTGCACATTATTTTACTCCTTTAGTAAAGTAAATTTGAAAGACGGGAAGAGAAATAGGCTGCTAAAGACGAATATTAAACATCGTAACATTAGAGTATAATCATGTTTGAGTATGATTTGCGGTCGCAATCAAATGCAAAAAAAAAACACGATTTTATAGTGAGGAACTAATTCAAATTTTTATTAATTAAGTGTATGTTAAACAGGATAAGACAACTAAGCAAGGATATTCCATTATAACTATAGAAATAAATTGAAAATAAACTTAACTATTTATATTAAATGTAAGAAAACTAATACAAAAACAAATATTATGGGTTAAAGAATATTAATCTTATAATGTATTGGTCAGCTTTGTTGACCGTTGTTTATGATAATCTGTTTTTTTTTTAGTGCGATCCTTTGCATATTGAAAATGCTTCTTGGCCACTTGGTCGAATATATCCTCACTTGCGTCCTTGTACCGAATATGGAATGCATCTATTAAAATTATGATTAAACGTTTTGATTGGTAGGATATATGAAATAATACTACGTTTTAATGCGGATGTTACACTAAGACTTCTGACACTCCCTTTTTCTGCTGTTCCCCTCCAAGAAAACTGCTCTGCAACTTTGTCCGTAAAGATTTTTCCATAGTTTACCCTTACAATTTTTTTTGGATCTATGAACTTCACCTCACTAAAAACTTTTTTCTGGAAAACGAAATTGGATTTGAATTGAAAATTAACGTCATTAGATTTTATAAACTTACCAGATCATTAAATTTCTCCTCGCTCGACTGCAGTTCATTTTCGAACTTCAAGAATTCAGCCTTTGTTTGAAATGGTGCAGAAGGCAAGCCAATCGATGAATTATTCTCCCTATGTTCTGTCCTTCCGTTCCTAACTTCTTTACGTAAGTTGATTATCTCCTCTGTTAGGCGTAGTAAAATCTTTTCCTGTTTTTCTATTGCCATTTTCAAAGTGCTATCGCAGTCACACATTTTCTTTTTTGGCTCTGTAATAAAATGAAGATTATATATGATAGTGTTTTTTTGTGGTGAATCACTGTACCTGAAGTTTTGGCTTTTTTGATGGTGAGATTTCGCTTACGAGTAATTACGGATGGAGAAGCTGGTATTTGATTTTGATCATCTAAATGAAAACGCATAAGCCTTACATAATTATGTGTAATAGTTGATATAGCAAACCACTTTTATCATTGTATTCATTGCTGAAATCAATTTCTGTTGAAGTAGGCGGTACGTTGCCACCTGAAAATATACATGTTAACAGAAAAAATATTTACTACAAGTATGAGATATAAATTTGTTGGTTTTACCTTTTATCCTCAAAAATCTGCGATAGTCCAAAGCTTCGGTTTGTGTTGGCGACTCTGACATTTCGTAACTAAGAAGCAAATCACTTAGTAAGAATTCTTATTTAAGTATGAATTAAGGGAATAAATACATAGGATGTATTATCATAATTCGAAAGCATTATAATTTTCTCAGAAATCTGGTTTAAAGTGTGACTTACTAAGTTTGTTGAAAATACCAGACTAGTAGATTGTTTAATATTGAAAGAAGAGGACTTTAATGGTAACTCAAAAAACATTTGTGTATTTAATAATGCTAACCCTTCTATGACAGAGCTTAAATCATGTAGTTTCGTTATTTTCTTTACTTGGAAAATATCACCGGCGACCGAATAGAAATTATTCGGATAATTCAATGCTAGTTTAAAGTTTTTAGTGGCGATAAACTGATATGAATGACCATTAAATTTTCCATAAACAGGAAATACAGGATCAACTACTTTGGAAGCATGTAAACTTTCTTCTACTAATCGATTATACACTTGTGTTACTACATTATTACCATTTCTAACTGATTTCTTAATATGCTGGAGGAAATTTTCGAATTTAAAGGCATTTATGTATTCCAAGGACCCAAATCGCAATGCTTCTTCATGTAAATGAACCAAATAGTGAAAATTTAAAGTTAAATATTTCGGTGAGTATAAATTAGGCATGTCTGCAACGAAATTATTGAGCAAAAGCCGGGCACAGTTATTATTTACGTAACAGTTTTGGGGATGTAACAAAATTCTCATGGCAAAGCTCAGTTTCAAAAAATGATAATATCGTGATTCATCTAATATATTTTGTAATACAAAAGGGCCAGTATAAAGTAGAAATTGGCGGAGCTCCGTAGCTTTCCATCTATCTATCTCACCCAAATTACGTGGTTTTCTGACAAACTCAGAAGGAACCTGAGTTTTTATGTATAACATCTTTGAATTCAACTGATTAATTTTGGAACTGCGCAAGGAAAATGTTTCTTTCTTTTCTTTTAACCAAATAGAAAGTAATGTTTTCATGACACCAAGGCAAACTACATGCATATAATCTAAAACAAATTGAGAAACACATCCGATTGGCAATGATTCTAAAATAAGAGGTTCAATTTGGCGGTGGTGTTCAGGTTGGGACCTTAACTGAAATGATTCGTTAGATCTTAAGATTTGTTCTTCGAACCTGAATATAGTTCTTCGTTCGAAATGTTCTCCTTTTTGGACGCATTTTGTACAGCTATAGTATCCATTATGATGTTTAACACCCAATACAAAAGCCCTTGCTGGTGAATCACAGATGAATGCCCTGCATTTTACTATAAATTTCTTATTATCATAAACAAATCCGTCTGATAATATTTCTTGGAGTTCTTCAATAGCTGGACGTAAAAACTCATTGCAATCTACTGGCTTGGAATTACCTCCATAGACTCCTACTACGAAGATTTTATGGGGAGACCGTCAATATTAAAATCCAATTCAATTTGATCGCTTTGAAAATCACATTTACTCAAAAAATCTGTCAGGCCACCTTTGATACCATAATGAACGTATTCACCGGCACCCATGACAATTTTTATAGAATCGCGGGGTGTTGATTTTAGCGTTCGAATGTCTTTTGGAAGATCTTTGATATGTCTTTTAAGAATAGCGAGTAAATCATGAGCTGCACTCGAAGATATTCTATATTTTACGGCCCATTCTGCAAGTTGTTCTGAGCAACTTTTCTCACTACCGCCGTAAGTGATATCTATTACAGAGTCAGCAATATCAGGATTCGGTTCAACATGACTTAAACTATTTTGGCTTTGAACAGAATGGGGCTGTGCACTATTAAGAGATTCTTCGAAATTATTTGCTTGAACTTGAAAGTGACTCAAATTTGAACTAGTGTTTGAAGAATTAGGAGAATTGCTTCCCAGCACACGGAATATGTCTTTAGCCTCGTCGCGAAAATCTCGCCTTTTCATATTGTTGTTTTCTAAAGTATAAAATTATGAGTATTCAGGTTATGTGATCGATATCGAGTTTAAAATATTTTTAAATGTTTTTTCCTGCCTAAATTTATGTGCTGGTAATAAAATTCATTTAAATAAAAGTAATGTTATTTCAGTTTCAGTACTCTACGCTTCATATTTTATAAGAGGAGATGTAATCTTCGTTTGTTTGTACAAAAGTTGTGTATTAAAATTATCAGCGATTTGAACACAATTAATGAATTTGGCAAATATGCAACTAAAGAAAAATAGACCACATAAACACTAATCGCAGCTCAATAGGTCCACAATGAATCATTAAATAAAATACTACATAATTTCTCAAAAAAGCTGCAAATTGCCACAATAAGCTAAATTCTACAGCTGTCTTTCTTAAAAAACAACAATCTTTTCACAGCAATACATATTAAGAGTTATTTACTAATTAACTGTGTACTTACATGTAAATGTTGCAAAATGTATCATACAAATGTTGTGTAATTCAGCAGCACTCACAGCACTCAACACTTTTTCACTCACAGCACATACGACTCTAACGATGTCGATAAGACTGAAAATTTTCCTTGCATACCGCGACCAGCAAACAGGGAAACAAATTCTAGGATATGGTGCCGCATACGCCATTCACATGGCTTGCCGCATACGCCATACACATGGCTTGCATTATTTCTCGCGTCACTCATCTTAAGCAAAATTATTGCTTGCTTATCGCTTTACGAACAGATCCGGTTTCGTATGAGGGATATGTCTATCGATTGTCGAGAAACTATCGTTTTTAGTGAACGCTCGCTGAATTGTTTGCTGGGTTACTTCACTTCCCATCGAAAATCGTAAACTTTAGAGTTTTTATTACTTTTCGGTCTGATTATATCTTTTGCAAAGAATACTGAAATAACTACTATTATTAAATTATATATATATTGTTTGTAGTAAAATATATCATTTAGCTGTGAAATCCAATAAAAATTAAAACATTAATAGAAAAAATAAAACAATATAAAGTAAGAAAATAATAGAAAATAAAATTAATACTTGCATGCGGAGACGGACGAACACTGCACTGAAACCGCTGAAAACTAACAATTAAAAAAACACTATTTGTATGGAGTAGTTACAATCATAACCAAATTTATTTATTTTTGATGTCACTTTGAGGCATTGATTGTCAATCATTGACTTGGGAATCCAATAAATTAAATCAGTAGACATATTGCCGGCAACTCACCACACTATACTTCAAAGGAAATTTTTACTAAAGCACACCCTCTTGCGTCGTATTACAATCTGGAAATAGTCCGGGGAAATCTAACATGGTGCTTCGGAAAAATTAGGGGAAAGCTCAATTTTGGTGTGAACCTTGGTACTGGCGTGTTGAACAAAATGTCAAAAGTCCCCATCGATCCGAGTGCTGCGTCGCTTTTTATACGGGGTCAAAGGTCACCAAAAGTGACCTTTCCTAAATATCTCAGTAACGGTTACGTCTTTAGAAAAACAATGTATGACGAATTTGTAGCTTAGAAAATTTCCAACAAAAAAGATTCCATAGCTTTTTCCTGTAACCCTAACCGTTTTTGAGATATATTGATCTAAACATTTATTACTAACAGCATCCTCTTTCTCATGGCATGCTAATATTATCCGATTTTGATTACGACTTGTCATGTTTGTGAGTTTGTTTTTCTATATTTAAGAGGCGCATAGAAAAAACATATAAATAAACTTATCTGCCAGACTCCAGGGCAGGTGGAAAAGTGTGCTTCGAAAAGTTCCCCCTCCCCCTTTGCCATAAAATGGTATCCCTGAGCATCCATCCCAAATCTTCAGAAAAGAGCTCGTTGCCTACTGTTTGCCCACTGTTAAACAAAATAGGATCACTTTTTATCCTGTTAATTGCCTATTCTTGACATCGCAGGACCAGCCCTACATCCACACCCTTCCCACACCCTACCCACCCCCGCAAACGAACCACCCCGAAATACCCGGTTTTTTAGTTTTTTTCCATTCCGTCTTATCCCATGAACGATCAGAGCAAGGTTACGTAATTTTAGGTGCAAATTGGTTTTGAGACGTGTCATGTCCTTTTGGCGCTATGCAGTCATCACAGGATTGGTAAAAAAACTGATTATTCGGGGATAATCTGCATCGGATTGAGCTCCTATAATGTGAAGAATGAGCGTTTACAGAATTATGCCATGATATTATCTTACTTTTTCATGCTCCTAGGCCCATGATATGTTACAAAACCTATTTACACCTGCAATTATTGTTGTTTTGTCCTGCTCTTTCGTGGAATATCCCATAAGGGATGCCGCAATACAGTTTTTTTCGGAGAAGAGAGTAGCGAACAGATGTCCCTACAAGTTTTATGGCAAGGGGGGGCGGGGGTGGTGTTAACTTTTCGGAGTACACTTTTCCACCTACCCTGGAGTCTGGTAGATAAGTTTGTTTGCATGTTTTTTCACGCGCCTCTTAAACATAGAAAAACAAACTCACAAACATGACAAGTCGTAATCAAAATCGGATAATATCAACATGCCGATGAGAATGAGGGTGCTATTAGTAACAAATGTTTAGATCAATATATCTCAAAAACGGTTATGGTTACAGGAAAAAGCTATGGAATCTTTTTTGTTGGAAATTTTTTAAGCTACAAATTCGCCATACATTATTTTTCTAAAGACGTGACCGTTACTGAGATATTTAGGAAAGGTCACTTTTGGTGACCTTTGACCCCGTGTAAAAAGTGACGCAGCACTCGGATCGATGGGGACTTTTGACATTTTGTTCAACACGCCAGTACCAAGGCTTACACCAAAATTCAGCTTTCCCCTAATTTTTCCGAAGTTTCGCCTTTCTTATGTCGGATTTCACTGGGCTATAAACCATTGCGTCTTTTGATAAACCAGGAGCACAAAGCAAGTATCTGTGATAGCCTCAGATTATGCAGTGTGAGTAGCGGTTTCAGCAACTATTCAGCATTTGACAACGACCATTTTCACCCGTCAAACTTGGATGCATCGCCGTTTTCCGTCTCACAACCGCCAAACAATTCCTACATGCGATTAAAATGTTTAACATCAAAACCAATTGCTGACTTGTGCTTCTGCTAATTTAACTTTCAATTTAATCTGATTTCGATCACAAGTAAGAAGGTCCACATCTACTTTTTACGCTCAACTTCCTTGAAACCTATCTTTAAAACTTTCTATCCTTTTTGGCGATATTGAAGCCAAGTACTACTCCGACTTCTTCATTTTAAATATCAGCCGCCTGAGTTGCGCCAGATTCAAATTGTGTATTTCAAATTTAATCACCACATTGTTTGTCACAAGAATCCATGCCAAACAAAAAATCGAACAATTTCCAGCAACATTTCGTGTTAAAACCCAACCTTCTACGGAGGCAATTGTTAAAAAAAAATCAATGAAAAAAACCGTCTTCGTAGATAATTGATCTTATACATATTATTCAGATGCAGCTGTTTCTAGCCAACTGCTCAGAACCGCAAAAAGCAGATGATACAATAACCAGGTAAATGCATCACCCACTCCACTGGGCAACGATCGAGCCTCTTGAAAATTTCCCGTATTGGCCAACACTGAGATGCGAAATAATTTGCCTAGAATACACTCCTGGGATCGATTTGGATACTAAATTAGTTCAATTGCATTCGAGCCACATTTTCATCATAAATGCTGTGATGGTAAATACAAACTCCTTATTAAAATTTAAGTCGATTTTTAGTTAATTTCATAAGCGATGTTATCAATTTGTAAGCATTATTTTAATGTTCAAACTCATACGTTTCATTAAGTTATTAAAATATATCGCCATATCATTAACGCAATATCATTTTATTTACTTGATTGATGCTCATTCAAGAAATTTCAACTAACATCTTTCACTTCGTTCCATTAATTTCTTCCAATTAAACCAACAGAATCATCCTTCTTAAAGTAACTTAATAAAACTAGTCAATAGCTGCCACCAAGAACACTGTCCTTGAACAATCCACCACAACTTCATTACCATTCGAAAACCACTTTTATAGCTTATCCATACCCAACATTCTCAGACTTATCCGAGCACGTCACTCAACAGAGCCACATTCACCAAAGAAAATTATCTCATTCCGCTCTTCAGGATCCAGTAATGATAGAAGGAAGTAATAAAATAGCAATTAGCCATGCTCCGGCACTTAAATGTGATCCAATTTCACTCCACGTTACTATCTAGTAGGCAACTTGCAATAACACTAAGCCTAACGGCCGGCCTTCAATCTAATTTTCAAAGCTAACCGCCAAGTAGGAATCACAGGAGGACCAAATCCTTGAGAATTACTTTAGAATTAGGTAGATTCCGGCAATCCTTATATCGGAAATTTACTTTCGTTCCTGATGTTGGTGTCGTTGCCATTCTCGTCACAGAGTCGTTCTTCGTTGTCGTCATCGTGTGCTACCAAGCTGACACCTTTTTATCCTTTGCATTAATTTCGCCAGGAGACGAGGCTATAAAAGGTATTTACAAAAGAGTTAACGCTGAATTTTTTATGAAGGTGTTAAGAAAATTCGGGAGTCTCTTTAAAAGTGAACGCAACGGGGATCGCATTGATTCGCCACCGCCTGGGAGTTTGAATAAAATATTTAAGATACTTTGCGAGAATGACATGCAGACTAATTGAATGTCTTAATGTAGAAACGTTTGTACTGAATAACTCGAAAATGAATTGTATCTGAGGATTATTCTCAGGAACGTGAAATTTTTTTATAAGAAAAATTGACGGAAAGTTATTGCCGAAGGATGTTTTCGGAGCAAGATAATTTTAGTTGCAAAATGGGGTAGTAAAATCAGCTGGAAGACGAACAATTGACTGTTATATTACTGTTCGCAGCTTAGACCATTCCTCCATATTAAAAGTCATATATTTAGACCACAATTTTGAAAATCGAAACGTTGAAATTCAAATTTCAAAAAATAAGGAGACTGAAAATCCATTCACATCATTATAAATGCAAACAGAAGCAAATCGAAAATAAATTGGCACTCTATATCACGCAATTAACTTTTCTATGACCTAATTTTCTTGAAATTATACAAACCATTAAACTCTGCCACAGCAATAAAAATCCTGTCAGCGATAACTACACCTCAAACCTTAACATCAGTCAAAGTAACGAAAATACCGTCGCAATCCAACACTCCCCTAGTAAGTCGCAAAGAATTAATTATTCTCCCAGCTCCATAAGACGTGCGTTTTACAAAGACCAAAAAGGATTCGGTGCTGTCAATGTGACGATGGCATAAAATTATTATGACTTTTCTAAAATACACACATTAAACTCGAGCTGGGCGAATTGAAGAGTTTTAAGACACCAGCTTTCGCCGGGTAGACGAGTATCTTTATCAGTAAGATAAAGTCACGCCAGCTCATCGTCGTCGTCAGTTCGTGACGGAGACCGGAGCGGGTGCAACTTTTGATGATATGATGGATATCTACCCCACAAAATGTCTTCTTTGTCGTACGCCTTGAAGTCATTCGCGGCAAGTTGCTCTTTGAGCTTTATTCATTCGTCGAGGTTTACGAGATGTTTTTATTAATTTTTAAAATTGTAATTATAACCATATACTGATTGTTGTGTGTGCGGATGTGAGTTTTGTGAAGAGTAATAAAATGACACCGTAAATGTAGCAATCAACATACTTTCATACATAAAGAAGTGAAAAGTGGTCTTCTGTAGTAGCGCTTCTGGTGTTATAAAAGCTGAATTTACTGCTGAGAGGAAAAATAGAAAGCTATTGATTCGTATGGGGTGCTTCCTTTTAAGAAGAAGAAAAGTTAACAAATTATTATTTTAGTTACATATGTTGCATTATTGAATGGAAAATTTGTTTGCTATAATTTCAGGGATTTTTTTTAAAGATATTTTTCATATTCTACTCTACAAGGCAAGCTAAGCTACCAAGCTAACGCACAATAGCTTATTTAGAACTAATATTATTAAAGTTAGGAACGATCATGAAAATTCCACCATCACAATATCACCAGTGTCGCAACGCCAATCGCGTCACCGGCAAAGTCCGATAGTAGAACGTCCTTATCGTGGCCAGCGGATGTAAAAAAATCTCCACAAAATATGTAGAAAGGGCGAACGTGAAGGTCTAGTGCGTTCAAACCAGATCATACAGGTTGGGCGCGGGACCAACCCCTCCTCCTACCTCCAATTTTCGAAAACACGTCAAAGAGTAAAAATAAAGGATACTAGGATTTATTCAATGGTAACGAAAATGGAACATTGATTTCCGCATTCTCTCATGGAACGTGCACTCTCTGTATAGATCGAATGCTGCAAGCTAGCTAGTCGAAGCTCTTTCTAAATATCGTGCTGGCATAACAGCCTTCCAAGAAATACAGTGGAAAGGGATTGGTATTTTGGAGAAAAGAAACTATAACATTTACTACATTTTCCATTGAAAGCATAACGTTTGCAAAGCACAGGTTTTTGCAGCATAGGTCCTCTACAGAGAAGTCTACTGCTGATGAAAAGGAACCTTTTGTGAAGATATGGAATGAACCCTTGATGCCTACCCCAGATATGATGTCAAAATTGCACTGGGCTAACAGCAAAGTAGTGGAAGAGCCCATATACATATCGGATACAATTCCTCGCTAAAACTTGAACTCGAACCACTCATCAATGAACAGTCCGCAAGACTTCAATGAAATAATTCGTAAAAAGTAAAGGTGGGTAACAAATAAGGAGCAAGGGATATTAAATTTAAAAGATAAAGAGCGTGTGAACCTTCGCTGCACACACTCGATTGCCTTAGAAAGGTATTGGACACAGGGAGGCCGCACTTGAAAGCATATTTGAGGGTACAATGAACTAACATTAGAGAAAGACGAACACATGCACGTATATTAAGGAACTTAGAGGTAGATCGAAGGACTAACCGAAAGATCCGGGAGGCTTTAACGGAGACTTTCGCAACAAAAATATTAAATTTCAATTTGGCATCAAAAGTCAAACCCAAGTCTCTGAAATGATTAATGGACGACAGATAGATGTTGGAAAATGAATAAGAGAACGCGATATGAGAGGGTTTGAGAGAAAAAGTCAATTGTTTACTTCTACTATATACATCCAAGAAAAAGAATTACGGTTACACCAATTTAGAGAGTATACAGATCATTTTGAAGAGAATTTCAGTCGTTTGTTAACTTGTTGACTCGGAACAGTTTTGAATCGTGATCATACAGTAAACAAGAGGAATTGATAACAGAAGGACGATCTTTGATAAAAATCAAGAAGAATAATGGACCAAGGATATACCCTTGTGGAATGCCAGACGAAAGATGAAATGGCGCGGAATTTTTACCAAAAAATGAGTAGGATGAGGCAGTAAGCACTGTGCTGGTCAGTTTGCATAGATTATGAGGGAAATACTGGAGGGATGCGTTCTGCACTAGAATTTACTGTTGAACAACCAAGAAAGCGATCAGTTAGAAGCGCCGCTAACACGAGTTACAGAGCGAAGCCAGAGTAAAACTGTGCACAGCTGTGAGAGAGTTTGATATAACGGCCAAACTGATCAGATTGACCACGATGGATATGCAAAGCCAGATTAAGACAAGACTTGTCAGTGCATGATAAGGAGACACTCTTTCTTGCGCCCTTTTTAAGATGGCGCTTGAGAAAGTGACTCGAGACGCCTAGGTGAGCATGAAGTGTAGCATCCTCATAAAGTTCACCTAACTGCTGTCTTATGCTGACGATGACATTATGAAAACCATCAAATCAACTCACGTCGCCAATATCACGTCGGTAGCAACGAAATCAAGGCGGCGAAATCACTCATCCGAAAATAATAGATGAATACAGCTTCGAAGAAATGAAAATATCCAGCTGTCTAGCGTCGATTAATCAATAGATAATACTGTCTGTTAACAAAATAAGATGATCCAATCCAGAGATATTCTACCCACAATAATCGATTACTTCATCATCATATCACTTTCTCAGAAAGTTTCATTATATTTGCTGATACTGTTTCGAGTATTCAAAGCTTTTTCGATAATCCAGTAATTTATATCAAAACCGAGCTTGTTTTTTTAAAATTTAAGGCTTTTTGCTCATAGTTAACATCAAAATCATAATTTTAAGCTTATCGTGATATTACGCTTACAAAGCTTATCATATTATGCTTAGCTATTCGATTCTTCTCAAACCTTATTTTTCAACTTCTCACCCCTGGAAGTTTTTAGAACTTTCAGCACACCCCTTTTTTTCAATGGAAAACATAGAAAGTTCACTTTCCGTCCAGTTCCTCGAATGAGCTTGAACTTTGTTCCAAGCTTCAAGACTTCGGATTCCACATACTTCGGCAGAGCTTTAAGGATTTTCATCACTCTCAAGGAAACCATTCACAATGCTGTTCATTGTATCCAGGGACAAAAGAAAATCATGAACTGAATTTCACAATAACAAATTCGTTGCATTTTGAATCGAAAATCTATTCAATAAACCAAACTAAGCTAAAAAAACATCAGGTTAATCGATAATATAAGTTCTAAAGGAACTCACGGTTCATCTTAAATTAGAAACCAAAGCGCTATATGGGTACAGTTGAAATCGATTTGTCCCGAAAATCGTGATCATTTTACATCCACTTAAAACAATTTGCTTATTTTGTGTATAGAACAAACACTGAGATATGAGTTTGTTCAAAAATTTCATTCGCGTGAACCGACCGCGCGAACCCTTGTTGAATCCTTTCGATGTTCTATTGCCTCATTTTCATATTGGATTAGGTGTCGTGAACCAGTTTGTGAAATCAATACTTACACAGGGGGCCAATTGAAAATTGTTTTTTTTTTTTCATTTCCCCCATGACAAAGCAGCAGATTTTTTTTTTGAGACTGACATTCGTTATACAGTTTAAAATACTGACCTTGAAACACCAAAAGGCCACCCTTGGACATTATGTAAAAAGGTCGTAAAAATGCAAATGGAATGATATCGCAGAAGTTTTCTCGATTTGGAACCAACCAAATTTTGAGCTAAGCATCTATATTTCATAACTAAACATTGTTTTATAATTTTTATATTTTATTTTTCATATTTTTAAATTTGTAAATGTACACATCTTGTATAATAAATTTTGATGTGCTGAAAAAAAGAAACTATACTTCAACTTAGCATATCTAAATACTTTAAAAAGCATTATTTTTTAAAAAGGGGATATACAAATGAAATTTGGCAGGCCTAAGTTTTTAGATGAAAGGATAACACAATTTGCATCCTGTAATAACGTTTATTGTCTTTTTAGAAAATATACTGCCACTATAATATTAAATTCAACAAAACATTATCAGATCTTATAGCCTCTCTACTTAGATAAAAAGATACATAGTGGTTTTTACTTCCAAACTATGTTGTGTTTATGATTTTAATTTTTAAAATTTACTAGACATGTTGTAGCTCTTTTTTTGCTAATTATTTTATATCTAGAGAAAATATTGATATTTTTCAAAACTGTGAATATAAAAATTATCTAACGTAGAATACAATTTAGCCCAGAATATAACAAACAAGCAAGTAGTTCAAGCTGAAGAATAGACATTTATGAAAAATAAAACCAAAAATGAATGTAAATTTTCAGAGCAACCGGTATTACAATTAGTAGTCAAAAAAACCCTATGCGAAATATATTATTGAACTAGTTATAAATTTTAACTTTAGGGCGAATCATTCAGAGCACTCTCCAATTAGCGTTTCGAATGATGTTGCTCCGGACAGAGCCATCTTGCAACGATCCTCCTTCAATTCAAGCATCTTCTCCGAATTTTCTTTCATGTAGATACAATCTTCGGTAGGCCGTCTTTCTCGTTCCATTGCTTGTATTTTCAGGAAATCACTTTGACTAGACTTCGATGGAACTAAGAAGACGCTTTGCTGTTGAAGAAAAGCGAAAGATATTGTTCTATTAGAATGATTACAATAGTATTGAGACGAGATGTGATTTGAACTTAGAAGATGTTAACTAGATGATTTGCTTATATTTTTGTGTTAGAGAATTTTTCAGCAGCAAGATAGTAGAGTGGAATTGTTAGCCCCGTATTTTTCATAAATTATTGGAAAGTATGAAAATAATTAATAATATAATTTGCACAAATGAAACTGGGGTAGATTCGTCTACGTGCTTCCCAAAGCCTTCGGACGATTTTACCGATGAACGCCTAACTGATAAGTAAAGCTAGTTTGTGTTTTGATATGTTTTTTTCTGTGTTTTTAAGAGTTTTTTTAAACGTTTAACTCCTGTTATCGCTGATTCGCTCTCTGGCGGTAAAATTTGCCGACTGGGGCCCATTGAATCGAGTTTCACCTGAAGCAGAATTGTAGATATGATACATTATGCAAATATGTACTATCTTTCAGTTATGAAAAGCTTGCCAAGCATAATACACATCAATCTTTTTTGCATGATCAAAGAATGCAAATGCAATCAGATGTATGAACATGTGAAGGGCGGAACAATCCACTGACTTCTCACATTTATTTTTAAAGCCAATAAGTATTCGGAATCTATTATAAGCAGTTATTCACGCAAAGCTTGTGCAATTTGTATAAGACTAACAATGAATAATATGCAAAAAAATAATACCGATGGTTGAATGTTTAGATATTTTTTTCTTCACTCAATATGACAGTAACAATCATTAAATTTTCAATTCATTACATAATATACAAATTTTCTTGTGATCTGATGAATGATCTTGAAGTTTGATAAACTGCTAAGATTTATAATTATGATTGTATGTTTCAATTGAATAGTAGAAAAACAATTTAAGCCTAAAATATATTCAAAGAGAATATACTAACGAAAAACCCGCCTTGCAGCAGCGTTAGTAATAAAAATGCATAATTATAAGTGGGTCGCCAACTTGGTTAAATATATTGTCAAGTAGAATATATGATTTTAATATTCTAAGAATTTTAGTTATTTGAGTGTATAAAACACAAAAAGATCTCAACATGGTTTTTAGCTTACCTTTGTTTCTTTTGTCGTTAGGGTTTCCATTTTATCGTAGATGATTGCATGCAAACCTAAATTCTTTAAGTGCGCTATATTTTCTTTACTATTATTATCATCGCCCCAACAAAACATAATTAGGTCAAGTTCTTTTGTTAATGCCACCTATAATAAAAAAAGAGAAAATTCAAAACTATTATTAGGTAAAATTTTTTATAAAAATTCAATAGGGACATGTTAAGGAGTGTTATCTGTTTGATCCAATGAAATGATTCTTTCAAAGAAAGGAAAATAAATATACCTAGTTTAACTGGAACTAAGGGAAGAAATAAGCTTGAGTTAAGGTATAGAACTACTTTCAGCTGTATAATTTCGAGCAGAGCTTTGAATTTCAACTAGTGGTTCGACAGTGGTTCTCAAATTTCCTAATGAATTCTCGTGAGCTTATCTCTTTTGAAGGGTGTATGACCGTATGTATATCTAGTTAGTCTAACTGTATAATTTGCTGCTTATTTATCCAAACTTATTGGCATCTTAGTACTGCATGGATGCATTATTCTTTCTTCATGCGATTATACATTTACCATTTAAAGGTGGCGATAGCCACATTACGCAAATGCTAAAAAGGAAAACTGACGAGGTTTCTTTTTAGAGTCTCTTGATCATACTAATTTTCAACAAGGTAACAATATGTCAAGCTGTTTACATAGCGTTTACTATGAAACACGATTTTTTTATTGAAATGTAAATGAAATCAAGACACTCTTAAGCACTTGATTCTTTCCCCATTTGAATTGTTTAAAATTTGTAAAATCTGACTAGAAAGTAGTCAAATCCCAGGTCATTAATAAATTTTCCACCACAATTCCAAAACATATTTAAAA
Organism: Nemotelus pantherinus; assembly: GCA_963978885.1. Classification (NCBI taxonomy): domain Eukaryota; kingdom Metazoa; phylum Arthropoda; class Insecta; order Diptera; family Stratiomyidae; genus Nemotelus; species Nemotelus pantherinus. The sequence goes on from OZ022266.1 coordinate 11,010,646, forward strand.
GATTTTTGATTACGACATAAATTAATAATACATGAATACCTATTTGTGATACTTCAAATATCACATTGATAAAAATTTCAGCAAATTTCATCATCAGATCCCCCTTAAACTTGGAAGTTGAACTACATATTTACTGATATAGTTTTCTGAAATTCTTGGAATGAAGATTTCCACACTTCTTATTTACTGTTTTATTTATGCATAAAATGTTGGCGCCTACAAGCAAATGCTTAACATTGTGCTTACTTCGCAGTCATATATCAACAATGTATTATTTCTGTATCACACCGATAAGGTGCGAAAATTAACATACAATTTGAATTTGTTTGCATGCTTCATGTAAATTGTCTCACGAGATCTCACAAATAAAACAGAGCGTAATGATTTGGAATTTGGATAGATTTGCGCATTTCCGTGATGTCATTTGTTAAGTTAAACTTTTGGCTTTTCGAATCGGTTTGGAAATTTTCAGACATACGATATTCTATTTTTAATTAACGATCACTTTCTATGCGCAGGTATTTCACATACATACGTAACTTAGTTTTTCAAAAAGAAAAACTAAAGATAAACGTTTTTCTCCCAGCTGAATAATTTTTAAAAAAAAATTGTCGACATTGTTGATATTGACTTCAATTGTGCAGGGTCAAAATAAAACTAAAATTATATTTGGATTCAAGGTTTTTCGAAAGTAATTTTAGTTCGAATTTCAAAAACTTGGTACTCCGAAACCAGGTTCATTTCAGCCAGTTTTTGATTGTCTTTTTTGTTTTCTGCAGATTCTCAGGTCTTCGCCGTCGTATAAATCGACTGGAGAGCGCTATTTGGTGCTACAAACAGCTGGTGATAAAGATCAAGTTATATTTTATGTTTATAGTAAAAGCTCCGATCCTACTGTCAACAAATGTTACGATACGTTGTTAAACGTAAATAAAACTAGTCACGTTTAATGCTGTTATCAGTAAATACACCAGACAGTTCAATGGCACCTAAGAAAGTATTTTGGCAAGAGTGCTTAAAAAGGAATTTTCGAACGATTGACATTTTCCTCTTTTGAATAGTTTTCAGTTGTATGTTGGCTTAATAATGTAGTTATCAATCAGTAAGCATTTCTTAAGAGATCAATTAGAATTGTATCACGTGGTAGAAGAATTCATTTTAGATTATATGGACTGCTGTTTCATAGAGGCTATAGTTTCGGAGCTTTCTGTAGTGTTTATTACAGCAAATAACACTCAAATACGCAGTAAAATAGATATGCGTCAAAAGTTCAGATGATCTTATCAAACAATTACTCACCTGAGTCGGATCTCTTAGAATGTCTTCGGTATGAGCTACAATACCAAGCATTTCCATGCCTCGTGCATGACAAGCTGCTTTCTCGATTGAATTGCATCTCGGGTCCGAGTACAACGGATAGCGTGTTGTCTGGCCAAGCGTAAGAAACATCACAGGGTACAAGTTCTGCTTGAATCTGAGCATTGTACAAATATCAGGATCAAAACATGAGAACACAATACGACGGCTGCCTGCTTTGGCAAATACCACATCCAGAATACAGTCTAAATATAAATTACGATCAAGATTTTGTTCCAACTCGATCGAACCGTCCTGCAGTTGTTGGGACCACTTGATTTCAATGTTGAACCCGACGTGACTGTCGATTGTCTCCAAAGCATCAGCTAATGGCGGAAACGGTTGATGTTCCTCCATATTATCATTATCGAAGTTGCGAGGCTCGCGAGTGCGTCCTTCGACAATGTGATATACCTGTAGCACACGAACTCTGTCAACAATTACTGGAAACAATAGCAAACTTGATAGGTTTTACTCACCTTCAAGGTCCTTAATTGCTCTAAAGTCAATTCTCGCATAGGTAATTCAAGCAAATCGTGAGCATCAATGGTTTTCTTTGATTTCAACGAAACATAAACATGGAAGTCATGATAAATTACCGGAACTAAGTCTTTACTCAATTGAACGTCAAATTCAACCATATCGGCACCATGTGCCACGGCATTTTTCAACGAAGCGATAGTATTTTCGCGAATCACAGTATCTTTGGTTTTAAAGCTAGTCCCTGAGCCACGATGCCCTACATCCAGGCCAGACCATTTCCTATTCCAATATCTAGCAAACGTCAACCTCATATCCAGAGTGTGTGCTGTGAATGGTTTGACCTGAAGACAAGAAGGGAGTTTTGGCGATAAAAATATTGTGCAATCAATTTAATCTCACAAAAGTATTTGTATACTTCCATTTTACTTACCAGTAGATATTCCATCTGCATGGTTCCAAGCGGACGATGTTTCGTTGCACATGTTACTGGCATTTCCAATTTACCCTCAGAGCGCTTCAGTAAATTTGGCAAAACATAGTGGTAGCCCAGATGGTATGGTGGCTCGTCCATTGAAGCCTTGGAACTGTATGTATACAGATCGATCAGATACGCGACCGAATCAATATCACCGACTGTAATGTGGAAGATAACAATATCGTTTTCCGCACATGGCACACCAAACTGCGGTTGAGGTTTGATTTCACAGTCGTCAAATTTAAAACAACAGACTTCTGGAAATCCGAAGGGTGCTTGTTCGGTACCGTTCTCACGGGTGTCGTTCGACAGAGAATCTTCTACTGGTGAAATTGCATTATCTGATGGATGAATTCGTAGATTCATTGGTGTAACCTGGAAAGGATTACGAAACTGTTGGCTACCCAGCCATCATTCCCTTTAGTATGAATTCTCACCTTGATGTAGAGCAATCGTGACTTCATTCTATGTTTTAGTGCGAATGGAGAATTAAAAAATTTCAATTGTACGATCGATCCTGTGGTGAGCCAGCCGCGATCAACTTTTTCCACGCCCTCAATATCGCCAAAAATATCATTCGATTCGTTTGTATCGCCCATTTCTGGTATGATACGCGGTTGCAAATGCGTTTCCCAACGTCTTACATGCTTTTGCTCGGTAGCTGGTTCGATAGCGCAAACGTAATAGCGATAGTGGACATAACGATCGCGTGGTATATTAATGGTTGCTGACCAATTTCTAGTGCCTGGAAGTAAATGAAAGAAGTTATTCGTAAAATTTCAGCAGTGGAATTTAAAGATAGCATATATAAAGCAACATCTAATATTTGAAAAAAAAAATATCTAATATTTGAAAAAAAAATGAAAATTAAATTTAAAAAATTGAAAATTAAGCAGGAATAATAAAAACAATTTCTTCAATCAGAATTTAAAAAATAAAAATGAGGACGAGAAACTTTGTTCTGTTGGCTGCTAGTTAGGTGGTTCACTTTTACACCACCTTTCTCTGTGATCGGTCTTGTCATTCTCAGCTATGAATCTTGGCTACATAAGGTTCTTTTGTTTGTGTGCAGTTGGTTTGCACTAGTAAGCCATTTTTCTAAGTTGTGAATATATCTTGTTGGGCTTGTGAAAATATCCATAGTACTATTAGTGGATCGATTCATTTTATAGAAGAACTTTAAAGCTTTTTCGCGCATACATTTCTCAATTGTTTCGATCTTAAGGTCCTTATGTATATTCATTGAAGGTGCTATGCTTATTTTTTATTTATGCCGACCAAGTTAGCCGTTTGTCGTGTGTTTTAAGTACTTGATCTTCCGTTGCCATTCTATCTGTTGTTCGTTCACTATCAGTTTTCGTGTTGCATGTCTTCTTTTCTGCGTGATGAAAATTGTTTGGGTTTTGTTTGAGTTTGTCTGAATCTTCTGTTTGTGGAAGTACCCAAGAAGGATATTTACGGAGAACTGCAAATTTAAAATGACAGTTTCTCAAATTGTCATTTAGCCTCAAAACATTATAGCAACATTAGAAGGTCACTGTTCGAGTCTGTGTCCAAAACCATTGTTGGACTATTCTTCTTCAGAGCTGGTAAGACAGTCAATGGCAATCGATATCGGTGGATGCTATTATGTTACTGTAAATGCGTGAAAAAGGGTTGAAAGACATCTGGTTTAACGAGAAAATGCAACATGCCACACTCCAGAACTCTTGAATTCGAAAAAAAGGATGCGGAAGAGCAACAACGGTAACAATATGAGTGCGATCACAAACTATAGCGGAAGCAATACTATTTGTGAATAAGTTTGATGCTGTAAACTTATCTTTAATGAATTCACGCTGTTTGCTGGCCAACAAGGCCTGGACGAAAAGTTACACTCTACTTTGAACTACTCATTCGAGGAGCTCATTAAAACCGGGCAAAAGTGATATGAGACGAAAGTTAAAGATGCAATAATTATCATCAGCTTTGTAGATGGTGAATATGTTCGCGGATTTGCAAGGTGAAGGAAAAGTACCGAATGAAAAACTAAAATTGAAGAGAAAAGTAATTTGATTTGGAATGCCATCAACAACGAAGAAAGTGCTTGCATCAAGAGAGCTCATCATGGATTCGATTTCTAAACGATTTGTACGATATGAAACTTTCTCATTAGTAGCAATATCAAGTTAAAGTACCAGTCTAGGAGAAGGCAATGGAAAATGACACTGTAGATGAGCTTCATTAAACTGCAGAGGCTGTTGTGTTTGCTGCAGAAGTTGTTGCTGATAATCCTCAAGCTGCCGATGTGGCTGATGCTCATGAAGCTACAATGGTTGCTGATCACTAATCTGTTGTTCTTTCAGCAGTTTTTGCTCCTGATGCTGTATTTACTGCTAATGCTGAAGTTCCAGGTGTTATTGGACATGTTCGCTCAGTTGTTGCTTTTGTTGGTTCTGGTGAAGCTGTTGATATAGTTACTGTTATTCACGTTGACGACGCGTTGGGATTGGTGACACCAGCATATCAACTTGGTTGTCTTACAGCACGGGAGTAGGAGTTGCAAGCGAAGACGATTCATGCTCAATATCTGCCTCTGAATGAGTTGATTTGCCTCGTGGTAGACTCAAGCTTGCCGCCTTGCATAGATCCAACCAACAGCTTCGCAGAGCGCAACCGATCAAAAAATGACACCATGGAATTGGATTTTCAGTTCAAACAAAACTAATATATACCGTAAGTTGAAGATAGAACAGCTTCTATTTGCTTAAAGTAATAATCAATTACAATGCATTTTGAATGAATCGCCTGCCCTCAGAAGTCAGATGAAACAACCATCATCTGTTGCCTTTATCTATACATTTGGTTGAAAAAACAAAGAGCTATTACCGAAATGGTTAAATATGCCACCATAAACAAGGGCTAGGGGAATCCAAAAAAATTGCATGGCACTTCTATCTGGTATATATCACTAAAAGTAAGGTACTATGACAGCGATAATTTTAACTCCTTAGCTAAATATATGCCCATAGCCGGCACCTGATGCTGATTTACTTGTTTTACTCCTCCCAAATAAGCAGAGCTTGTGGTATGGAAGGAGCAATTCGGCTGCTCTCACTTGCCCGAAGTTGCTCTGATTTGTGTTTCATGAGCATGCATAGGATTTATAAATCCATAGGATTTCGTGCTCTCAATTGCTCGAACTTGCTCTACTTTTTTTGACAGCTGCACTCCTAAAACTTGCCTTGAGATGCTCTGCTTTTTTTTCGTGCTCATTAAACACAGCTAATATTTAATTTAGCTAACAAATTAATTTTACAATATGAGATGAAATTTAAATAAAAATCTGCACTTATGTTGTAAAATTCAATGTTTAATAGGATTGGTTAAAATTTAAAATTGAAAAGTAGCTATTGAAAATGAAGAATAAGTAGTTTTTTAATCAGTCTCGTTATGTTTGGTTACTTGTCTGAAATGAAAGAAAATGAAATTTTAACTGCCACTGATTATTCTATATGATGATCTTTATGTAGTTAGGAAGTTGGTTGAAGAGTATTGGAGTAATTTATGTATATTACTTTTGCTCTAATGTTGTGTTAGCACGTGCTGTTGTCATATATGGGCCCCTCTGCCTGGTATTAATTGCGTAATTTATTGAGGTGAGTCTGTTATTCTTGTTCATGTAAGTCAGTAGTCGTAAACAGTGTAAGGTTTTTAGATTAAGGGTATTGGTTAGACTGTAGATTTGCTCGGATGGATAAGATCGGGGGACTCCAGCTATTAATTTCAGTACTTGTTTTTGGGTTGTTTGCAGATGTTTGAAGTGAGTATCGAAAGTTCCTCCACATATGGCTATCCCATATGATAAAATTGACTGGAATAAGGTTGTATATGCAATTCGTCGATATTTAATAGGTGTTTTAATTTATAAATATCTATATCAGATTTTGTAATTTACTATTTAAGGTCGCTATTTGGCTTTTCCACCTTAGCTGACTATCTATTGTTATTCCGAGGTATTTTGTAGATGTATTGTTCCTGATTTCTATTTTTGTAGACATTTTTTTCAAAGACCTCAATTTTTAGTGCGTTCGATAATAAAGGAAGTTTTTTTTGTGGTTTATGGTAGAATATTCTTTTTCTTAAGGTTAAGTTTCATCGAGTGATCGTCGGTCCATTTTATAGTTTTCTTCATAGTCTCACTGGCAGCGCAGTTTAAGTCTGATACAATGATTGCAGTGTCGTCTGCAAAGCCTGGTATTTGAATTTTGTTGCTTGAGAATCTGAAGAGCGATATAATGTAAATTTTAAATTGTAAAAGATAAACAAGCAAAATGGCAATGCAAAAATTCACTGAACGTAAAATAATGTTCTTTCCTTCAATTTTTTTCTGTTTCATGAAAATCTATTGAGTTCTGATAGTTTTATGAAATTCTGTTACATTGAAACGAATACAAATTCATGAAGTCAGCTAATAGTCAGCTAATAATAATCATGTCTTATTGATAAAAATACACCTTCCTTGGTTTTATATTCTGTGTAAGTGTTTAGTTGACAATCCTCTCATCAACATTAAACAATTTCATTAAATTGCATATACACAGGTATCTATGTGTGTTGCACCCAACAAAAATAATGTGATGCGCATTTGTAGTCTTGGCTACATTTTTGCGCACATAAGGTCAAATGCGCTATATGTCAAATTTGAATAATGTAAAAAAAACTGCATATGACAAACAGCATAAACGACTTATTTCCGCTTTTTCATTGGCAAACCTGTATTTTCTCATGTAGATTTATTGACAATGGCGCATCCATTTTATCCGCCACAATAACTCGACAAATCTCAATTAGCGAAATTGAATCAAATCAATTTAAAACGATGTGGTTAAGGTTCCGGCTGCAATAATCTTTCACATACACAATAATCAGCATGCTAGTTCAATTGAATTGATGAAATGTAGCCGTACGACATGATTATGACAATGGAAGTCACTCGGGTCAGAATGAATTTGTTTGGACGATTTTGTCGCCTGGTTTTGATTCATTTACATTCGAAGAAATTATTGAAAAGGCCGTTTTTCACTGTCGTATGCGTCAGCAAATATAACGTCAATTGTGTTTTTCATAAACAAGTGTCCGTAAATTTACATCAGAGCTTAGCATAGGCATATCAAAAGTCATAATGGCTTTGATATACTGTAATATGGACACTTTTCTAGCTTATATGCTGGTAATATTCGAAGAGATAAGGAAAGCCAATGCTGTAAGTTAGTATAGAGGAACATTATGAAAAAACATGATAATTTTCACTTTGAATTTCTAAGGTAATTTGTATAGTATTTATCACAATTTCATTGATCCACAAAATGTTCTTGCATTATATTAAGAAATGAAACATATTCATTATAACACCTGCTGCAAAAAAAAATCAAAATTAAGATACCTACCTATCAGTAGATACATCGAAAAACATGCCAGAGATAGAAGGTTGTATTTGCTATGTACAACTAGCTGCTATAAATAGTATCAGAAGTAAATAATAGAGTGGCATTGGACCGAACCCAAAAACTAATATGAATCCTACTATTTGTAATTTAAGAAATAAGAATTTGTGTATGTATTTGTGGCTAGTTTTATGTGATCTAGTCACATGTTCAATGAGCTGTTTATTTTGACGCGATGCTCAGAATGTAGTTTTTTTTTCGAAATTTGGCACGATGTGAGCTTTAGATAGTTGAATGAAAAACTGTGTTTACTTCCTCGTTTGTTGTTATGAAAAGAAGTTCTAGGGAAATCAATCTATTGACATACAGTTTCTCAGATAATCACTGAATAAATTAGAATACAGAATATTTTAACTTAAAGACCAATTTTTCCTTTAGAAGCTAGATATATTTCAATTTCTTCATGTCGATATTTCAAGGCCAATAAACCCGTTTCTTCAGTGTCTATCAGTCTGAGCGCATAAGAAGGGTGCTGATTACCCTCAAAATTTCGATATCTGTCAAGAAATTGAATGTAATATTTTGTCTCGGAAGCGACGAAAGATTCAATCAGGTTAAATTGATTTAGAATACTGCTTAATAAATTCATAATCCATTCTCAATTTTAAATCTAATTTGATATCTATTAATCGTAAATTAAATCCAACAAATAAATAGCTCAGAACATATATGTATAATGCACATTCGATACCCGCTTTTATAAAAATGTGTTTTATTTATTTCTCTTTAATAAAATATCGCATTTCCATCCCTAGTCAGTAAACAAAAAGCCACACAAACCTTGACACAAGTAAACAACATTATTATTGTAAAATTGATATCATAAGCGTTCTACGAAGCAACTTCACGCTATAAGCATGCACTGTAAGTTGCAGAGTTGTTTTCCACATTCAGTAGTATAATCGGCTTGAGTGCATTTATTTGCATTTAAAGCTATTGCCACTAATGTGCATCGTGCACTCAATGTGTTATTCAATAGCTGTTGTTATCGATTCCAATAAAAAACGTGCGATATCTACATAATTAACCAAACACGTGCCGACTGGTCTCTTAGAGACACTTCAAGTGAGTTCCGCATAAATGTTTTGACATATTTTCAGGCACTGTAAGTTCTGGCATGTTGCCAAAATATTCGTAGGTAAAGTAAGGCACGTCGGAAATAAAATAGTAGATATCCAATCATGAAAACAAATAAATATCTCTTGATAAAGTCAGCAGGATATTTCAAACATTTTAAGAACCGATCTTTGGGAACGTTCTTCCATATATGGATCAAAGTAAAATGAATGTGATCCAAGTTATTATAGCCTAATTTGTGCTTCGGAAATCATAGTCTCACTCTAAAATTGAAATAAATATTCTAAATCGATTGGTAATACTATTTTTAATCCACATACAAAGTACACATTCTGTACAGCTGGTTTGAATCTATAAATAAATAAATGCGTTCAACATAATCCTTATCTTTGACTAGCATACAAGTGCCTATGGCGTGCTTCATACTTATAAAGCGTATCTGATAGCGTGCGTACAAGTCATTCTACTCTGTCGTTCATGAAATGAAGTGTAACATCTTTCGAACTCATGTGCTCCGTTCAGTGGAACCTTCATGCCATAATGATGTCTTAAACTTATACAGATGACTTCAATGACCCAGAAAAACTTTCGCTCTTTGAAATCACCAGATTATCATTTATTTAATATAGAATTAAGAAATGAGAAATTTACTGCCCGTTGTTGTTTTTCTTTTTTTTTGTCTTCAGTCTTAGAATTTATAATGCTACACAACGTTGAATTGTTGAAAAATATGATGAATGGCATGTTTGCATCAAAATAAAGAATTTTGTTGAGTAATAATATAAAGTGAGTGACCCTTTCGGTCAGTTTCACAACAAGCTTGATTTTCAAAAGATGAAAAAACCATTAGATTTTCTTAAAAAAAATTTAAGATTCAACAGTTCGTAATAAAATTACATCTCGTTTGACGAATTTATTGTATGTCAAATCAAGGCGAACCGAAAGTTAACGGCTCCAAAACTAGTCGCAGAGATACAGTAGGGACTAGATAAGTCACGCAGTGCAAAAACTGTCCGCCATGTGCTCCGAGACCACAACTTCAATGGTCGAGCAGCTAGAAAAAAGCCATTCATAAGCAGAAAAAAGCAGCTTAGTCACCTTGCCTTTGCTAGAAAGAACGCCAATCAAAACTTGGACTTCTGGAACAGCGTCATATTCTCAGATAAGTCTAAATTTAATATAGTATCTTTGGCTCTGACGGCGTGGCATTCGTATGGCGGAAGCCAAATACTGAGTTGCAAAAAGAATATTTCAGTGAAGCATGGCGGCGGAAGCGAAATGGTTTGGGCCTGTATGTCGGCAGCCGGGATTGAAAATTTGGAGTTCATTGAAGGGACAAAACCATTTTGAATGGACAAAACCATTTTGAGAAAAAATTCCTCCAGACTGCTGAGAATTTTGAAACAATTCCGTTATACCAAGGCAACGACCCTAAGCGTATGTCTGGTATTGTGCAATCTTGACTGATTCGGAACTGCCCGCATATTATGTCTCCTCCTGTACATAGCTCTGATTTGAATGTAATAGAAAATGTATGGGCAATTTTGGAAAATAATATTCGGAAACATAGTATTTCCAACCAGGAACAATTAAAAAAGATATTTTCGAGGAATGAACGAAAATTATCCCAGAAACATGTGAATTCTATGCCAAAGAGACTTCGATGTAATAAATACAACGAGCTTTCATACAAAGCACTGAACTTTGTTGAAAATTTAGCTTTTTTTGTAAATTAAGGCTTAAGTTCAAGTGCATTAAATAAGTTGTGACACAAAATTAAGCAGTATTTTCTTAATTTTTGTTAAATAATTATTACGAACAACAAATGTGTTATTTTTGAAGTTCCTAACTTAAACAAAAAATATTTAAATTGAATTGTTTTGTGGGATGATTAAAATTGAAATTTTTTTAACCAAGAGGTTTCGAAAGTATGCACTGATTCTCATCAGACATCAGCTCACAGTTGATACTTGACTGATGTAACCACTTGCAGCACTTGCATACTTTAAAAACAGCGGGTGAACTCGACTTGATGCACCACAGCCGGAACATTCTACCACCAGAGGGCGAATAGGCGGTAGAAGGGGTAAAAAATGGAAGAAAAACACCAAAAATTATACAAAAAAGTACGCGAGAAGACAACACAAGCAAGAAAAACAAACAAACAAACCCCCCAAAAGTAAACACAAAACCACAAAAACACAAACATATTAGCGAGACATCCATCGGCAGAATTCATGTAACGGCTGTGTGGTGCATCAGAGTTTCACGCAAAACCGCTTAGTTTATTTAAATTGAAAATTTTATTTTGACAAACTATATTATTCTATCTAGTATTATGATAGCGCATTTAATATGCTGAAATGATTAAACCCTCAATAAAGCGAAAACATAATGCCTATAAATGCAGCAATGTATAAATATGGAGTCATCGATACAAATCATCAAATCCTCCTAACTTCCACGAACTCAACCATTCCCAGAAATTCTATCCCGTGCCGAAAAAAATAATTTCTGACAATTTTTTTCTTTTTAAAAATATGATAACAGATGCTCACCAGGTAAATGACATCTATTTGGCATATCCGCCAAAGAAACATAGTGGAATGTTTAATGAGATCTAAAACTGTCAACGTAAATATTTTACGCAATGCTTTCGCAAAACTAACTTATTTTTAGAAAAATATACTAAGCATACCTATGAATGTAAGAGGTATGTTTCAAACGTTTTTTACGTCAGACAGACACAACGTCTTTTTGCAACTTAAAGAAATATTTTTTGATGAGAATGTTAAGAGCTAGCAGATGAAAATAGTACAGCCGCTACTAGATTTAAGAGTTTTTGTGCTCGTTAGACGTAAATTTTAGTCCAACAGTCATTGCTTGAAAAAAATGAATTTCAATTGAGCATTCAGAAAGAACAAATTCCAGATTCAAAGTTTAATATGTTATGTAGTTCCTATTAATAATATCTATCAGTAAATAATATTGATCGTTGACATTGATTCACAAATAATTAAATACAACTCAAAAAATCGCTCTATAATAGCAAAATCTCTATAAATAGAATGCCAAACATGAATTTTCATTTTCATAAGAAAATAAAACGCATTAATAACTTTATTATCTATTAGTAATATAACCATCCATGACACAAATTGTATTGAAATGATAGAAAACGTTGTTGCTAGATAAAATACAAGAAATTGAAGACCGTGACAATTAATATGTGATAAAGAAAGTATGGCCAACTAATTATTTGTGTTTCAACCTAATTGTTGTATCTTTGAAGAGATCAATCTAATCGAGCCATAACCAATATGCAGGATCTTGGAAATGTCTTTGAATTATTTTTGTGGAATCAAATACAGAAATCTGATTTAAAAAAAAAACAAAGATATTGAAACAATGAGCAAAGATATTGAAATCTACAGACCGAGAGCCTGACATTAAATGGATTATGATTTATTAAAAAGAAAATATGAACATAGAATATTGCATAATCAAATCTTACGTGCGTGGTTACTTTTTGAACGTGGTTATACTTCTGTGACTGTCATTATAGGAAGTCTTATGATTTTAGTCTTGTTTAATTGGACATCTACTTGGAATTATTACATATTATTTTATCAACTCAATGCTCATCTGTTTGGTTTAGTATTTATTTATTGTTTTGACATTCATGTCCTGGCATGGCAATAGCTATCAGTAACTTAGTTCACACTTTCGCCTACTTAGTTCACATTTGGAAATTATACTTAACATTTGATCTTACTATCTATCACCTTACCTTCTTCGTTGTTCATAAGCACACCATTATTGGGCAGCCAATTTCCGAGCATTTGGCAACTTCCCGTTACAGCAAGACATTCGGTCGGTAAAATATCACGCGTCATAACAACCTTGAATGTAAATTCCCGTTCTTCGCCAGCGCTTTCCATAGACTGTTTGGATCGGGCAGTTAAAATTGATGTTCCTGCACTTTCCAGCATTTCATTGTCATCCATAAAGAACCAACGCTGCATCTTGAATTTTTTGATTTAAGTTACTTTGATCTGTAAAAAAACAAAAGATAAATTATTTGAGAATTTTTTTTATTTTTATGGTTTAGGAGTGAAAATTTATAAACTGAGAATACCATCAATTTTCTTGCTAAATAAATTGTGCGCAGAACACAAGTTTAGTAAAATTCAAATAACTGTCTCCATTACTACGATTCAAATGAATCGGTTTTACACTCACAATGATGTTAGCTTCCAACTTAGTGTACAATCTTGAGGTAATTCCAATCTTATCTCTAGAGATTTTTGCCAATCAATTTAATTACTTACATAATGGGATTAATAAACAAGTCCATAGTTGACGTGAGAGCAATGATTGTAAAGATCTACAAAACAATAGCAATAAATAGTATATCCACAAGCTTCGTAAAGTTGACCACAATGGAATACTAATACATTGTGCTTGATATGGAATCGGCTTTATATCAATATGATAAGGTTCGGAAGATGCTAAGAGCCAATGTATGATACATTTGAGACTGGTTGGTTGTAAAATTATTTTTGAGATCAGTTATCAACGAGAGCTGCTAGTATTTAAAACTAGAAGGATTAAGTGGACCGTAATAATTCAATGGAATGCAACTGAGAAATAATTGTTTATTTGTATAATACACTATGAGTAACTAGTGTTTTGGTATTATGTGAATTATTTTCAAAGTATTTTAATTGTCGCATTTTTTGTGTACTTTCAATATAGACTAAATCAGACGAGTGGTAACTAAAATTATCTCAAACTGGTAATATTACTTCAATATTGAAAATTGCGGTATACTGCATTCCGGAACGCTAGCATGTAGAAATATTTTAAATTAATGAGTCCGATTTGCTTAGTTTTTTTGCAGAAACGAAAAGTTATCAAATTGTGTTTCAGCATTTATTTACGTAAAGACGTAGGCCATGGAAATCCCACTATGCGATAAGATAGTTACAAATATTTTTTTTTTACAGCGATTAATTCCAGTACATTTATTGCTAATTTATAGTATTTTTAATTACCAGAGAATTTTGCAAAACAGTATCGGAGCAATCTGTTGTTAGAATTATATTTGGAAATACCTTAGGGGTTTTAAAAGTTAACATTATTTTTTCAAACAAGAGATCAAATTCTTTCAAATAGCAATTCCTTTGATCAAGAGAATTTTATGACAAATATATTTCGAAAAGAAGAGAATTCTTGGGAAAAATTTGGTTTTGAGAAATACCGTGGCACACTGATGTGCAAAATGCTTTCAAAGAAAAAGATTTGTGTAAAAAGTTGAGGAAAACTCACAAAAAAATAGCGAATTAAGCCTCGCGTCAAGGTTTCACATATATTAATACAGTTTCATAAGATTAAATATATAAACACCGACGAAAGGATACCCTAAGAAAAATCAAAAGAAGAGATGGTAAAGAAACGAACATAGTAGTATCAGAATAATGTAAACTTCATGTTGAATTGCTACGTTTATCGCATTCGTAATATCCCATAGAAGCAAAAAGAACACAAATTAAACTAAAGACGGATGCGGTTAATGGTAGTAATTGTTTGTCAAATCATATTTGATCAAAGTTAAACAAAGCTGAAAGATTGAGAATAAAGATTTTAAGAGTATGAAGAACAATTCTTTCATAAAAATGAGCTCTGTCAAGAAATTTGTTAAAATATATCAAGCTTCATTAAAATTAAAATATTAAATTAAATTAAAATATTTTTTACAAGCAGGAAATAATTGGTTCACATTAAAAACAATCTCACATTTCCTCAAAATTTGAGACCGATTAGCCTCCTATCCTGGATCGTAAAACTGGTCGAACGCTTAATAGTCCAATAAATCCCTAATCTCAGAAGAACAATTCGGCTTCAAGGCCCACCACTCTACCGAGTTTAATCAAAACAAATTGGCAGGTATTGCCATATTTGACGTTGCCACAGCATTTAACAAAGTCTGCCATGCAGATCTGATCGTACAATGAATGATTTTCATACTCTGAAATCCTTAATACAGCTGATCGTATCATTTCTTAAGAGCAGCACTTTTTCCATCCCAATAAACGATCACACCTCCAGTACACAGCCAATAGAAGCTGGAGTGCCGCAAGGTTCTACATTCTCTCTACTTTTGTATTATACACTGCAGTCATTCCGCAACAAAAATCTCCTTTTTTTACTATACATCTCGATAGGCAGAATTTATAGCCCCCAATTTCGAACAGACGAGCCCATAGAATGGAAAAACTTAGGACTAACTTTTGACTCACTCGTGGAAATACTTAGGACTAATTTTTGACGTTCTTAGAATATGTACATACAAAACAAATAACTTGGCAGCGGAATGCTGAACCAGCTGTACCCATTACTTGCATCAAAAAACCTAAATATTAAGAATCGAGCCTTTATCTATATGCAGATCATTAGACTAAGCATCAAGTACGGAAACACTAGGCGTGTTTTTTTGCTCCCCCTATCCATAACAGAACAATGCTATCCAGAACAGACGCATTGGAAACAACAACTCCTGTTTCAGTGAATTCACTGCGTCTGTTCTGGATAGCATTGTTCTATTATGGATAGGGGGAGCAAAAAAACACGCCTACTATATTTTACCAAAGACACGAAGCAAACAAACGATAGATACGAATGAATCAACATTTTGACTTGAGAAAATTAACAAGGGCACCTTGGTGCATCAGATAATTCATACTCCTTTTGTATGTCAAACACAGACATACACAAGGAGTTACGAATAGAATAGATAGTAGAGTCTTTCAAACAGCTCTCAAACAAAACAGCACTCTTACCACCTTTAAGTATATATTATAGAACAGAGTGAAAATTATATTTACTAAAATCTACGAGCACTAGGATCCTAAAGTTGCAGATCTATAAAGAAGCGATAAATAGACTAAATACACCAGAAAAAGAAAGCTAGAGCACATAGGAAACATGAAAAATGAATATTTGTTTACTTATTTTTTTAATTTATTTTACCTGATTTTTTAGATTGAATGTTTTTGTACTATATAATTTAATTTTGTAGGTATTGTTTAACTAAGTTTTAAACTATTTTTTTCATGCTGTTTTAATTTTTTTAAATTGGTCACTTGCTATTGGCTTTTATTCACTTTATTATAAAATCAACTTTTTTTCATTCATTTACCATTTTTTGCGTGTTTGTTATTTTAACTATTATTAAGTTTGCGCAAGTGCAAATGCCTTCAATCTTTAATGTCCTGCGTTAAAGTATTTTTCATTTATATAATTTCATTTGTATTTATATTTCAGTTCACATATTTTATATGAAAGAAGTTAAAACTAATTAAAAAAATAAATATAATTAACAAATAAAATAAAAAAAGTTAAACAAATTAAAAAACACAAGTGAAAAAAATTAAACAAAATAAAAACAGATAAACATAAAAAAATGAAAATAAAAACAAATGAATATAAAACCAAATAAAAACTAATAGCAAATAAAAAAAATTAAAATAGAAATGGTCCCTCATATCCGTCCAACTAAAGTCGGAACTTATAATATTATATCAACCCTTTGAAAAGCTACAGTTTGAATCAAATGATTGTGAATTCAGAGGAATAATGGCGAAAAAAAAGTTAAAGTCTGCTTTTACTAAAAGAATAGTCGGATGAAGAAAAAATTTGTTTCAACGAGTTAAGACATCAAACCTCCTAAGTTTGATTGAAGACGAATTCTTAAATACGGGTAGCATTTTTATAATCATATCAATACGTCGTTTAATTCAACAGGCAAAAGAAAATGATCATCAATGCGGTGTATTATATTCTTATTAAAATATTGAAAGAAATAGTTTTTTTCAAACGGTATTTTAGCAAAATATTATTGGATTCAAGGCAACAACGTTTTTAGGCTGGATATAATAAAAAATTTATAAAATTTTAAAGATTAATAATACAGTTCCAGCAGTTTATTAAATAAAATATATAATTTTTAAAGGAAATATCTTAAGTTTTCTAAACTCGGAAAACTCAGTCTGTCTGCCCATTCATCGCTCAAAGATAACCAGACTAGCTGCCTAAAATTCGAACTGAAAAGATATGACCTGATTCATATAACTAAATAAAAACTATAATTCATGCCACAACAGCGTAAAAATGATATTTGCTCGCATACAAATTTAGCACGAATACATAATATTTCCCATCACTTTGATTCCGTGAGAAATATGCCAGTTACAGCGTTCGTATGCATAACCGGTCAGCTTGCAGACTTTCACTAGTGCTCTGGCCTTGACGAAACTATTTTTCTACTGCAGAGAAATTGCGGTAGAGCCAAATGGGTATAGCGAATGTTAATTATAGCCACGTGCAATGCTTCAATGTGTGACTAATGACAAATTATCGACGGCTATACAATTGCTATCAGTACCTAACGTATCAATCTGACTATGGAGAATTGATTAAGTCAATACAGTGTTCATTGTTATATTCAGGCCTAAATACGACTTTTAAAATTAAATTTAATTAAATAATTAAGAAAGTAACTATCATTTTAAAAAATTACTTCATTCTATAAACTGAGGATAAATGCATGTTATATTTATTTCTGATTTTCACAAAAAAGTCTGGCTATGTAAATTAAAAATTATAATGAATAAAGGGACTTATCTTTAATTTTTTTTAATTTTTCGAAATTATCGTATTGTGATTGAATAAATGCGGGAGGATGATATTAACGGAACAAAGATATGTTTGTTTTCGTCTGGATATTTTTTTTATTTGCTGACAATAAAAAAACCTTGATCTTTATCTAGAGGCTAACATTTTCGTACTTGACTTGAATATATGTGCATACGTGTGGTATATTTCATGTTATCGGAATTTAAACAATCTGAAACGAACACATACAATCAAAACTCCCCAAAAATTTAATTTTCTTTCTTTACGATGAACACATTTTGGAAAAAGCTGCTGTCACAATGAGGAGTTAACTTGATTTGTCGTACAGATACAGATATTTTTTTGGTTTAAGACAACGATAAGTCATGTGAGTAGCCTGAGCGGCCATGCACACGCACGATTTCGAAAGTGAACGCAAATAAAGTGAAGATTCGGATTGGATTTGGTTTAAGCTAGTTTAATTCAGATTCGATATCGTTGTTGATAAATTTGCATGAGCTTGTGTATGTATCCCAGACAATAGGTTGATTGTGGAAAATGTTCAACACAAAAAAATATGGCGGAAGAATACACGAAAAAAATCATCAAATTAAAATATGGTAAATCAAAGTAAAGTAAATTCGTGTTGTTACATTTGTACTAGAGTAAATAAATATGAAATGAATGACCAGCTATGACGCGTGGTAATATCTGCTGGATTTACTATTTTAAGCCCATGAAGTAAATTTTTGAATACGAAATATTCAATATTGCGAAATACATTAGTCTTGCGATTTTATGAATGTTTTGGTGGCGTGTCGTGTAATATGAAAACAAGTTTTTTTTTCGCTGAGTATTTTGTGACGTGAACAAAATATATCTCCGAACTGTGAACAGCAATTACTTCATGGAATTTCGAAGAAATATTAAATCCGCTTTCGAAAGCTGATTGAGAGTTCCATCTAAACAGTTGTATTGTCGATGTTTGTCTTTTATTTGGCGGAAGCTGAAGTCTCCATTCTGCTTGTTTATCAGTTATCAAATAGTTTACGTTTCGGAGAATAAACAAAATAATACAGGATGATTGTGACCGGAATTTTGTCAATGAAAATGTGTGTATAGTGTGTGTGTATAGTAAATGCATGAATATATTTCCGTGTAATTAAGGTATTTCGTTTTTTTCTTCTATAAAACAATTCGACGCAACGAAACTCAGAATATTTAGTATAGAAAGCAAAAGCCAACGCTTCTTTAATCTGTAAAACAAATGCTTCGAACGAAGCAGATAGGAGATTAACAACTGGAAGCAGGCTGTATAAAGTTTTTTTTGTCAGGAACAAAGAAAACTTTTGCTTATCAGTGGGCCAAGACAGAAAAAGCTTTCTTGTTGCACAGTTCATTAAAAACAACGGATGGGATGATTTCGTAGCATTTCGGTTTTTAATTTTTATGTGGTAAGCTTTATGCGCAACCTAAATTGGCAGGTACCTAATTTAAAAGCTGCGCAAAAGATACAGAAACTGCAGTTAATATCTAATAATTAATAACAATAGCTAATGATATAACATTTAATTGAAAACTGTTGCTAAACAGAGTGAGGGTTTCGCATTTTGAAAAATTATTTCTGCAAGGAAAATTAAAGTAAAAGCTCACATTGTTGTTGACTGACATTAGTTGAAACCACAGTAACATAAGTGGAAAAGTCAAGAGTCGATTTTCAAAAAATATTGTCTTCCCAGTATATTGTAGGAATTGTAGATCAGCTTGAATGCCAGAGGCTACACCGTCAGTTTGCGTCTGAAACTGTTCGATTTTCGAAGTTCAGTTTTTGGTACCTAAAGCGATTAATTTAATTTTGTATATTTTAAGCATTCAGAGTCCTAACGACAGCTGAACTAATTCGAGTAGTGATACTCTATCTGTCCTTATAAGTTCACATTTCCCGGGGAATCATAGACCCCCAAAATCAGCTCGTACCTGCATCTTAGAGTTTCCAGCTCTCAATTGAGGATGGTCATAAACTTAATCGAGCATAAACTTAATTAATCAGGTTGGCATTATTCAACTTCCAGGTACAGTTTTAAAGTTCCGTTTTTTCTTGCATGTTCACTTGATATCGAACAGTATTTGAGTGCCGTTACTGCACTCACTTTTTCTCATTTTTTATTTACATTATCAATTTTATTTGCATTGACTAAACTTTCACTGTTACTATTGAACTGAACTACAATTGATTTAGTTAAATGCTATAAACATCAAAACAGTTAGCTATGTTTGAATGTATTTCGATGGATCACAAACAATTTTGCACACTTCATTCAAAGCGCAAATAATTAATAAATAAAAAATAATGAATGTTACGTTTAAACTAGAGGTAGGTTAAGCCGAAAAAAGATCTGTATCAGGTACAAGTTGATAATGTTAGTAGCTTTGTAAAATGTCTTGACACATTTTTCCGTGTAGTAGTCACATCATATTATGGACGGTAATGCTAATTACTAGATTAAAAAAAAAAAAAGTTATGAACATTACAGAATTCAATTTCAAGGATAAGAGGTATCACTAATTGGAAAATAAGGTGGAGCAGATGTGCAGTTTGAAAATATAATGTAAAAATTATAAGTTTTCGATTGTGAGACGAAAATAATTTTTCCTATAACACGCTATGAATATTTTATGAAAATTTTCCGCAGGAATAATTTACATGCTTAAAATAGGAAATGAATCTCCAACTTTGAAAATTATCACGATTCGGAAATAAATCTATTGTAATTTTATAGTTTGTTTGATCTCGATCTGTAATGAATACATTGAATTTGAAATAAACAATTAGCAAGCATTAAATTAATTTAAATATTTATTAAGATTTACTCATAAATAACTACTCGAATTAGAAGTTTTTATTTCCTGAATCGTAATAAGTGCGTTTGGGTTTGATTACGATATTCAGGGAAACAACAAACAGATGACAGGAAATAGCAACCAAATTTCACATAGTCGAAGCTAACACCACGTGCCAAGTGCATATTCATTTGAAGCAATAGAACCGTTAGTTCTGTGTTGAATCTATTTGTTCCATTGACATAGAGTATTTGCGCCTAATTGTTGACAAACAAATTTGCACGTTGTAAATGGACCATGAATGCGTTATTCAATTATTTCACGTATGGTGATATCATGTAAAAGTCACTGGACTATTGACATCAATACATTCTTCATTTAGATATTGTTTGCAAAATTTTGTTTATTTATAGAATCGACAAAAAATAAAAGAGAGGGCTCGTTACCCTCAAAATATCTGTTAAGATATAGATATAGTTTCAAACAGAAAAATTGATCTTTCATTTAAAATCTTTGCTTTTGAAAGCTAGACGAATGCGAATCAAATAATTTCGGTTTTATTTATCACCGACCAATAACTATACTTTTTGGATAGTGGTACCTTTAATTAGTTTTGGAGACTTTATGTCCCTCTTCCTAAATTTTGAAACTTCTCAGGCGGCAGCCTTCAAAATTGTTTCATACTTATAATTCCGACCCATTTATCGGATCAAAATGAAATTCACTTTGTAGGTTGGTTTTAAAGCGAAGCTGATTTGCTATACCTTTGATGTCGGTACTAGCGAAAAACTACCAGCACCAGTCATTTTCTTATTATTGTACTAAGAGATGCTACCAAAAATATTGGCCAACTGTGCACTGAGAATTACTTTCATCAAATTTTCATATGCTATATGTTTGGTGTGATGGTCCGGTCGTGAGTACACTAGCATCCATCGGATGTGGACTAATGCGGACTGGGCCAGTTCACGGCCAGTTTTAGTGCACTCTGCTCCAGGGGCAGTGAATTCTTTTTTTACCTTGTTTATGACAAACCATCATACTTTTGGCAGATTCCCTTTTGGGCTTCAGTTCAGATTCCCTACCGTTTCAGTTTTGTACATTGCTACACATTATGATTGCTCCTAAATGGACTGGCTGATCACCACCGCAATGAACGCCTTGAGCTTTGGTCAAGCTTCATCTTTTGAATGGTTGGCGCATAGGCTACATACCGTTTTGAGATGGTATCCGGTGATTACATGATTGTAAACAAATTTAATTTGACTCATTTTTTTCTCTCTCATTATTCTTTTTTCTCTTCTCCTCTTAATTTGGTAGTTGCAGCAGTGAACGGGACCTGAACGTTTTTCATTAAATGATTCGAAAAATCGTCGTTTAAATGAATATTTTACATTTCTTAGTGCCGAAATTTGTTCTTCGGCTATCAATTGCTTGATTTCCAAACATTTCACTCCTTTTGCCTTTAGTTATTTTAATAGCAAAGTCGACATGTACACGAATCCAAACAGAACAATTTTGAAAATTTTTTACGCTAGCGCATTAAATTATTGTTTTTTTTTTCAATGAGTATGGTCTTAAGTTTGATGAAAATTTCAATAAGATCCAAACTCATTATGTTTAAGTTTAAATAATAATTGATTCAATCATGTTCTACGATACACCTATCTCCGTAAGTAGTTGGGGTCCTTTTTTGTTCATGATCAACTTTTTATAGGATTGCGAGGATTTGCATTTTAACAAAATATTGCTTATACGAGGGCAGTTCAATACTGCCCTACTAAGCATAACCGTTCTACCTACATTTTAGTACTTTCGAGACATTCGATAATTTGTGTTTTGATTTGTACTGGAGTTATATGGAGAGTGCATTTTTCAATATTGATTTGAACATACTTCCACAAAAGATAGGTTTTTCAAATTTCGTAGAATGATGTAATAGAGTATGTAGTTTTCGAATCCGGTCTTAACTCAAAAATGAGGAAAATACAGATAGAACGTTTGTGCTTAGTAGGGCAGAATACGTGTCAGCCAACAAAAAAAAAACTTTTTCGTGCAAATTTCACTTTATTTTTCAATGTTGTTTTCTTTTAGTTCAATACCCCTCAAGGATATTTTAAATTTTTAATCCCTTCCAAAAAATAGGCTGTCTAAAATTTTTAAATAGGCTCCTGTTCCTTCCAACGAACCATTTTCCATGTATGGAACCAGATAATAGTCGCAGTGCGTCATATCTCGAAAATTCGGTGGATGGAGAAACAATTCGTAGGGCATTGTCTTGATGAAAGAACACTTTTTCCGTGATCTCATAATTCAATCGATCCAATAACTTTGCATAAGATTATCTTGTGTCGTTTTTCATTTTTCAAGATTGTCAATGATGAGTATGTCCCACGAATTCCGGCCGCTGAAACCACTTTTACTTGCGTTGCAGGGCTCAAGTCTTTTTCTACTCACTGTTTTGACTATTTTCTCTATCAGGCAACGATTATGTATCGACGCAGGAAATCCTTTGTATCATGCCCAAGAACTTTGTCAACCACTGCATCGTGGTGCAGACGTGCCATGCACTTCATCCAACTTGTCTTCGATTTTTTTTCGGTTCTCTGCCTTTCATATGAAATTGTTTGATCACTGCACGAAATTCTTCTTTTCTATTTTCGAAAAAAAAGCAAACGTTGTTTTGTTAAGATGACTACAACAATGGAATGACGCAATGAATTTAGCTCAACTAACAAGGTTTATGTACTATTGGTGCGCCATGAACTTATTGAACGGCCGTCGTATAAATAAAATTATGAATTTATACAAATTTATTGATTGATATATCTTGACATTACTATGGGTTATTAATATGCAATTAGTTTTTTCGCTTTACAGCACCTCAAAAGCTTTACCTTAACCCAATTGAATTCGTCTTATTATAATTTTCCGACTAATTTTTTTCAGTTTGTGAAGTGATTGTACATACTGTCCAGGGTTGTTCTTTTATCAAAAGCTTCTGACTCAAGTGATCTTTATTGGCATTCCTTAATAATTCCTTTGCAATTGAATAGGCGTATTTCTCTTTTGTTTTTGTACTCATTAGATTATAATGTAATTAAAATTTACTCTGTAATTGGACTATCGGCCAGCGGTGTATTATAATTTAAAAAAAATTAATGATACGCCACAATTCATTTTTTTACGACTGCCCTCTGTAGGCTGTTTGTAAATATTTTTTCTTATATTCTTTTATGTTCAAGGTGATTGTCAATGAGAGTGATGAAATATTGCAGTTATCACTGCTGCTTTTAGAGAAGACTACGACAAAGAGAAACATATTTAAATTCTATTTTTTTAACACTTATGTGGCTATGTAGATCTATGATAAGTGTCCATTGGCAATTGTGATAAAGTTCGGGGAAGCAGAAAACATCAATTACCACTTTGACAACTATTTCTCTTAAACTGTTCATTTAAAACATGTCTCAAACCTAAAAAAATCTGCATCAGATTTTAAGTTGCTTTGAAACCAGTTTCAAACTTTTCAGTCTCAAAATCTATTAAGATCTAGTAGTAATATCATAGGTAACTCTAACATAAACTAGTTTCGCATAATTATGCGCATATATTTCTTTAAAAAAGCAGCACCATTGATTAAAATTCTTAGGAAACTTCGACCAAGGCAAACAAACAAATTGTATGGTAGAAGAATATGCTAATCATTCGGAGAACCAGCACATCGATTGATCAACACCGGTCACGTGAAACATAAGACCAAATGTAGAAAAACTTAACGAGGAAAAAGTAATTAAGACGAAACTAGTATTTGCAAAACATTCCAAAGCTTTAACATTTCCAGTAAATGTTGTAATTTTTTACAATTGATTGAAAATGGGCGTTATTCTAAAGTTTAATTTTTATAAGTGTAGATATGCATGTATGTATGTTTTAATGTTAGAGTCAATACACAACAGAAAGGTATGTTTAGGATGTGAAAAATCTATTTTGTCCACCATAACAAATATCCAATGTCAGACAAGGAACCAATTTATTTTGAACTTGTTTTTGGATGAAATTACGTCATCACCTTTGTGTTTTCATCACAACTTTACAACATTATTCACAGCGCCGCAAACCAAAATTACCCTCATTTCAACAATGAAACACACTTGTTTTTGAATCGCTAAATTCTTTGTACCTAAATTTGCGAATTGCGACACAACCGCTAGCCTGGCTGGCTTTGTCTACTTTGGTAGAATTCTGGGAAAAAAACAAGAATTCTGGGTGTGAGCTCGCATTATCGAAAGCTTCGTAAACAAAAACAGGTCGACAAGGCTTTCACGACGAATACACTCGTAGACGTAGTATGTCTACTCGACCAAAGTCCACCGCGCAGCTCGTGGTTAGAGTCGTCAGTCATCCTGCTATCTGAATCTGCTCCATTCTAGCCATCTGAGCCGACAGGTGAGATATTTCAATGAAGCTTGCTAGCCATTTGGATGATCGCGTCGTAGACGTCAGTAGACGCTTCCGCGATGTTTGTCGCGTTCTTGAATCACAAGGGGTGAACAGTACAATGACTTGAGACCAAATCAGATGTGCCAAACGACCTAGAAAACCAGCTGACTTGCCACGATGATTCGCAACGAAAGTCGGGCTGATTCGCGATCGAGGTCTTCGTCGGATCTAGCTTGAGACTGCGCGGATTCAAAGACATACTAGACAGTCAGACAAGTTGTGACAGCTTCGAAAGTTAATTTTCAACCGAAACTGCTGCGACCGTTGGTGACGTAGTGCTGGTTGTCGACATGGAAACAACTGTGAACTACGAATAATTATCGAACTGAAAGCCTACGGAAAAACTAATATTCGATCATTTTCGCAAACTAACCTGTCAGATACGTTGTATTTATTCCCTCGCTGCTGTTTTTATTGTAGCTTCCACGATTTTCGCTTCTCAAACTTTTAATTTTTGGGCACGCTTGATCCTTTTTCTTGTATTTGCTTTGTTGGTGAAATAGTCGTTTCTGGAAAATACACTGAGCAATCCCGGAAACGCAGCTCTTTGATATATTCGATTGGTGACGAATTTTCACTATTATCAAAAACAACTTAGACGTCGTATCGATTTGGATGTTTTTGTTGAGTACAAAGACGTAGTTTGCTTGAAAACTAGACTTTTTGCAATATTGTGATGACGTTGCAGCGTGGAGCACAGCTACACAAATTTTCGATACTTCGTAGAAATTTGGTTTGACTTGCTGGAGCAGCGTTGTAAATGAAGTTTCAGCTTGTTATGCTTTGTAAGCTTGAAACGTAGACTTCGCGAGATATACGAAATTGATGCTTCAGTGAAGAGAACAAGGATAGGAAAATTGAAAAGTTGGACTATTAGGTGCAGGAAAATATTGGACAAGAAACCGATTTCTACAGATATCTACAGTGATATCGAAATCAAATCAAACGGGAATTGGATTAAGGGGAAGTTGCGGAAATCATCGACCGCGACCGGACTCACACACGTTATACATCTTGTCACTGGTTATGCAAAAATGCTTTTTCTGCGACAAAACAGCTTAGAACATATTTTGGTGTCGTTGTTACGGATGTAAGCTATCCGATATTCCAACTAAACAATAACTGGCATGATTAGCACAGAGTACGATAATGAGTTCTGAACACTCAACGAATGCGAAACGAGCGTTTTTTCACAAGAACCGTGGGCTTGAAAACGCCTAGAACCGAAAAAATGGCACCAAATCGAAACAAAGTCGACCGATCCGCAATGGATTCTGACGTCTGTCGTAAGCGAGCACTACTTTACAAATGGTGCCACAAGGTGACAGCGTCGAATGGCATGTTGAAAATGATGGCGTATGCGTAGCTGTGAAAGTACGGGTAGTTCAGATGAGGCGCAATGGCGCTACTGTAGGAAAATAGATTTTTTATGGGCAATTCGACTGTGTGCTGGCTATAAACTGGTGATACTCTTTGCTATGAGGTAAATATGAAGCGGAAATTGAAAATATCGTTGCAATTGCTAAACTAAAAAAATCATTAATTTTATTTTTTAAATTATATTAAGGTTAGTTGGACACCTAAGTTGCTTTTAGATCCTGATTTAAAAAAAATGCACACGTCATCATCAGCGTACAAGTATTATCTCTAAAAGAACTTCGTGCAAAATTGAGCGAAATGTAATAAACACTTCATTCAAATAAGTAATGATCTTGAAGTGATGATCTATGAAATTATTTTCATACATATTGGTTTCAAGTTTGCTCCTTTGTTGGACGCGTTTCGTTTTAGAAAATCGGCTGATATGCTCTTAAACCATTGTTATTCATTCTCTGTGAGGCAAAGTAGAGTAATTTAATTTACTAGAAATTTTTGTTGAAATTGATTTTTTACATTGCCTGCGAAAAATTACTTTCATTCTCATCAGGCAATTTTTAACTTCATAAGTAGTATGATAGTGTACATAGTGTACCATAATATTGTACCATTTTGTCTGTATACTTTTTGTATGCTAGAAATGAAATGAATGCTGACAAATTTTCAGCTTGTTATTAAACAAATTTATTACAAACCGACAAGTCTTTTGTTGTTTTCAGTACTATTAAAATCTTTAAAAAATATTTATTACGAAAATACATCTTTCGCTGTATTTTTAAGTGCCTCATTCCTTCGATCTTCCTCTTCATTCAATATGCACGATTCAAGTGCATCTTAATACATTAAACAATAATTAATTTGTACTTTTACATTTCGAAAACCGGTACCAGACAAATTACATCTTCACATTTGAGTAATTACTGTTTTATGTACCGTCTTGCTATAAGTCAGAGTAAATTATGCAAAAACAAAAACACTATTGTGCTTGTCTCGACAGGTGAATGAGTTATCTTGTATCAACTTGAACTCCAGGAAGTTGTTGGATTTTTTTTTTGGATTTAATAAACAGAACGACATTTGTACTGGATACAATTTAAGGCAATCAGTTTGTGAAGTTTTTATGACTAAATATTTTCATGACGATTTCAAGACTCCAGCGGAGGCATTCTAATCTTAAATCCTAAAAAAGTAAAATAAATGAAAGCTCATCCAAATTATGAAAAATAGCTTTATTTTTGTCTAAGACTTATGTTAAAGTACATATTTGACGGGTTTTGGATGAATTCTTCGATTGTGTTCGTAGTAGTGCCACACTTATGCATTACATTTTAAAAAAAATAGTCATACGAAAAATGCTGCAAAATTTGACATTTAAAACTGCTTCCATGTTTGATCTAGTTCTTTACTTATGAGGATTAAGACATTTTGAGGCGCACTAGAAAACAAAACTAAGAGCATTGGTCTGCTCCACTCTTCTCAACTTATATTTGAGTGTATGTGAAATAAGACATGAGTGCATTCTTCTTCTGGTGTGCAATTTGAGCTTGGTCTGAGCTTGAACGTCAAAATCCTTGCCAAACCCTTGCTATGTTGGTAGCGAATTCAGTAGACGTAATCCAAAAACGCGATTGATTGTAATGTGGCTTTGCAATTTCAATCGTAATTATTATTTTTACATACGATAGCTTTGAGTTTTGTGTTTTATTGGCCACGTTCAAAAACTGTTGAGTCTTTCGACATAAAAATGAATCGAAAGTGTTATAGCAGAAGCCACTTTGGCCTCAGTCAGTAAAGTAGCTCATAAAAAAGCTCAAAAAGAAAATGAAACCAATAACAATATAATGTTTTAAAGTGCTTAAATATCATTTTGACCATTCTTTAGGGCTTCAATTTCGATAAAAAAAGTAACCATTTGAGAAGTAAAATTATATACAAATTATATATCTTTGTTTTATAAATAATATATGTTTATTACTTCTAATTATTGCCATATATAGTATTTTGCAAAAAAAAAAATAATTTTATGCGGGTACAATAAGTTATTAAATTAAACGTAACATTTTTCAGTGAAGTGCACAATTAGCGGAAAAAAAGTTAAGGCACAGCGCAGTTTTATCTGAAATTATTTCAATTGTTTTAAAGTGATCAATTTCACACCATTAAATTACATAGCGCTAAATCTTTGTAGCCTTTTCACACATTTTCATCACTTCTCGCAGTCGGTTCGGCATCTTTTTCGCAAAATTTTTACAAAATTTTACAAAATTTTGGTCCATTCATCAATAATGACATCTTGGAGCCCTTTGTTATACTTTACCTTTAGCAATGCTACTCTGGTTTTGAGATGATGCCATAAATGCTCGAATGGGTTTAAGTTCCTTGACTGAGAGGGGGTTTTAATAGCATTTGGACAAGCGACAAAAACTATGGACTTGCATAATGATTTTGGCTTTTTGACGTACTCTTAAACAAAACGTAATTCAACAATTTATTTTACTAATATAAGGTTTGCTTCGGCACATTCTGCCCTTCAAATTCGCTTTCTTTTTACACTTCGAATAATTTGAGTAATGACTTTCTTTTCAGCTCGTTCTTTCACCTTCATTCGTAAAACTGGGGCACTTAATTTAGGGTTTTTCATAATTTTTCTGATAATCCACTTTTTTTCACGCTCAAATAAGATTTTAGGCCTTTCTGACCGATGCTTTGCTTCAAACGATTTGGTTGACTTATATTTTTTTACTACATTTCTCACTGTATATCTTCATTTTTTCATTATTATTCCAATCTCAGAATACGGCATTCATGTTTTCCAACGTCACAAAATACATTCACGGATTTCTGCACCTACCGATTTCCTTTACACACTCATTTTTAACAACGCCCTCAATAAAAATACTTTTACAAAACATTTTTCAAGCTAGACTGAATAGAAATATCATATTTTCATGATATTAAGTACATTTAACGGTATTTTTTTCCAGGAATTACAAATAATTTTAGATATTTTTTTAGATATTATTTGTATTTGCCTTAACTTTTTTTGCGCTATTTTGGCACTTCATTGAAAAATTTTACGTTAATGTTGTGAAATTTGTTTTGTTTCTGATTTTTTTGATATTGTTCTTAAAGCAAACCACCATCATATATGATTAAAGTAGCATTAAAAATAAGTTTTTTGTTTTTACTGAGAGTTTGCGCCTTAACTTTTTTTTACCAACTGTAGGAGCACCTATAAATTCGCGTATTCATCCGTTGCCGCCAATTAGCTAACGATATTTTATTGTAAATTTAAAAAAAACTCTTCAACTCATGTATATTAATATTGGATCATGGTAGACATGATCTGCCTCTCTGAATCCATTCTTGCATGTGTCTGACAATTTTGAGGTACTCAATATGAAGACACTTTTTAAATATACATATTACAAAAGCAGGTTTGAATTTATTTATAATTTCATTTTGATTCATGATAAAATTTCAGAATTATTGGTATTAAGTTGAATAAGGTATTGTATTTCAAAACAATATTGAAGAAACTTATTTCAGCTCAAAGAATTAAAAAAAACTCTGGTGCATCGAAACCGCTACAAAACTGATTTTCGAAGAAATTGTCTTTGAGTGACCGGAAACTGTGGAAAGACGCAATACACTTTTTTGAGTACCATACCAACCATTTCTAACCCAAAGCAACAAAAACCATTTCTCGACAGCATCTCCTATAACATAAATGATGAAAATGTTCAGTGCTGCCAACACTTTTCCAACGAAGCAGCAATAAGTCTACTATAATAAGCTCATGCTAAAATCAGCCTATCATTTGAATTTCGTTTTCCTCCGAGGATTTCATCGAAATCTTCAGCGATTAAACGTTGTATGAGGCTGCCATCCGAATAATTTTCAGAAGTCGGAAAATTTAAACATTGGATCCTTAATTTTATTGTTAATGCTTTATATGTGAATATATAATAGAAGCATCTGTTCTTGGAATATTTACGAAAATATATGGTGCTAGAAACCATGTTTTAGCAGCAAAGCTAAAAATATACTATATCTGCTTTACGTTAAGTTAAACCCACCCTGTGAATTTCGTTTCGATTGAATGACTGTTATAGGGGTGAAAAGAATTTTAGGGCTACCACCCTCAAAACTTTTGAAATTTGCAAAACTTTAATATTTGTTGTTAATTGTCATTGCAGGATCATTCCCATTTGAAAATTTAATGGCAACTTCTCTTAGTAAAGAAATGCGAAAAAATTATAAAAATGGCCATAGCTGGCAGCCCTTTCATGCTTTTTGTACGAAATTCCTGCGACATTTAGTTTGCAATAAGGTCCATTTATTTATATGGGTTTTATTTTGCTGAGCAATTTACAAGATTTAGGTGATAAAAATTACCATAGCTGGCAAAAAATTTTCAGGAGGGTCAATAATTTGAAGGATATTTTTTTCACGTGCCTACAGGGTAGCTACAGGGTTATTCGTACAGTCTTGAAAACTCGTGTGTTAATAGTTTTAGTAAGCACCAATATGTTCTGTGAATTCCACGATGATTTAATATTCCTATCAAAAGTTATGACAAACCGAAATTTGAAAAAAATCCTTGCCTACTTTATGGCACTTAGTACATAGAGTTCATAATTTTCAATTTCTTATCACAAACAAGCATAAAACATAATCAATTTTCTTTTCTAGTACTTATTTCTAACAAAAACATTATCTGCATAGAAATATAGGGGGCATCTAAAAATTCACTAAGATGCTCGCTGTCGCCAACGAGTTAAAGATATCGTAATTTTAATTAGTCTGTCTGCCTCTCCTCCAGCCTGCTAAATGGAGGCATAATATGCCGTATTAGTTTTTCCGGGATATTTTCAGTACCCTTTTTCTGTAGACGCTAGCATACGTGCCTTGACAAGTCTCGGCTGGGTCGGGCTTGCCAACCAATGTATAAGAGCTACTTCTTGTCCTGTACGGATGAAAGCCCCTTTCCATTGCTTTGAGTTGAAATGCGGCTAGTATAATTTCATTGACGGATGAATTATAGGTAGCGTCCTAGTTTTTCTGGGAGCTAATCCACCCAATTTTCAAGTGCTAGCAAAGCAGCCAACCAGCATCCGTGGAGATCGGATTAAAGTATGCTCCGCTAATGCGAACTAGGGGCCTTCACGCGCATTTCTAATGTACCCTGCTGCCGGGGCACTTCTCTTTTTTGTTGACTTGCTCTTTTGATGGTTCGCCAGCACCAACCCTTGACTGGTTTGACCTTGACTGGTCTTCGGATCAGTTGATGTGACCTGCCAAGTATCTCCCATTAACTTTAAATTCGCTACAAATTCTTCAGATTCGAACATTTTAAATTGAACTAGAATACTAGGTGGCTCTTGTGTGGCAGTGTCAAATTCCGGTGGCTGGAGATTCAGTGGGCATACACCCAGTGTTTGGTATGAAGCGAGCCTTAGTGTCCGCATGGAAACAAAAAATTCAAAACAATATCATAAACAAGCTTAACACATTACTAATTTTAATTTTCTTCTCTTATTTTTTTCCAAATAGTTTGCTTTCAGGGAAATATAGGTGTACGTAGAAGCTCACATAAACACCCGCTGCTATCAAAGAGGTAGATTTATTTTATTTTAAATTCAAAAAATATTGGGTCATGGCCTCCATGAACTCCCACTCCTTTGCATGTGTCTGACAGTTTTCAGGTACCCAATAAGAACATTCCTTTGAACATGTTGCAGATGCAAACTCGATTTTATTTCAACAATTAAAATTTTGGTTCATATACTAGCATTTCAGAATTGTTGGTATTGATTTGAATACGGTATTGTATCTCAAAGCAGTGTTGAAGACACTCAGTGACCATCAAAAGTAAAAAAAAAATCTGTGATCACTAGTGAAAAAGCAGACCATAAGTTTTGGAGAGTTTTCTCTCCATTTTAAATCACATTCTTTCAGTATTCCACATATAAACATATATTTTCGGGGACACTTAAAAAATTTTGCGTTTTCAGTATTCACCCATAGCCACTTAACACCCATCTATAACGCAATAGCAAAAAGGTATTTTTTGTAGTAACTTCTTTGCTGATTCTCTTATTCTTAGTTTCTGCCAGTCTTCTATTAGATAAGCTACTGTATCAGGAACAAGGATCCGGAGCTTAAACCAAATCTGTGTTAGTCACGTTTCAAATAGTTCCACAGAATGATATCATAAATCTATTTGAACTAGTAGTTGTGGTTTATAAAAATTCAACTTCTACGAGTGATTTTTCAAAGAATTTTTAATATGTAAATTAAATTTGAATAACTAATGTATACTACTTAACGAACTTGCATATTCTGCACATAAACGTTCTTCTCGTAATTTTCAAAATCTGCTTGCGTACGCACTTAACTCTTTGTCCAAACATTATGTAATTTCATAGAACACATTTTTCATCGCCTTGTCCCCTGCCGTGCCATCAACCCGTCCATGTCCTTGAAATCTATTGTCGACGCAGAGAAAACACTGACAATGGACAAACACCATTCGGCTTTTCCGGTATCGTTTGTCCAAATATTAGCAAACAATTCGTGCGATCAAAATAATGCTGTTCTTTCGCTAGAAGCTAAACATATTCAATTATCAGCATTGTCCGAGTCGTCGATTTGCCAGGCTGAGTGATTCAATTAGTATGCTGGACATGAGACGCAAGTGCGAATAAAAAATGCATTTCACGTGCAGGCGTGCGACATTCAAGCTGCTTACGAGTACACTTGGCCCATCAACTATTGTAGGTCCAATTAAAGTATTTTTTATTGATAGCAAAATGATTCGCCAATAACTCGTTGAGCTCGTAACCGACGATCATAACCATAAAAATTAACAACTACATGACTAGATAGACACATTATGGCTTGAGTGAATCTAAAATTGGAGAATCACTCATTCTTTCGTTTCGGCTTAACGTTCACCTGAATCGAACAAAAGTCGGAGTGCGAATCGTATGTAGAATTCGTTCAAGTATTGCGAGTGTTTATCGTGGGTTATTACTGCTATTAACCCCTTGCAATGACAAGCGGCACAGCGCGGCTGTAGGCTACTTTGATGAGTGATTTGAATATCATATGGGCAATTAAAAGAAGTCGAGCCGAGTCATGAGTCGTCGCGTATAAATGCTTCTTGAAATCGCTCAGAAAGCTTCTTGAGGTGGTAATGCACAGGTAGCTAGCCGCCTGTCTTCGCGATATTAGCAATAATTCCGATTCGATCAGGCACAGTGTTTACGGTCGATTCTATTTTCGCAACTAAGTTTTGTAATCGTACGCCGCACTACGTGTTTTCACTAAATATTTACGTTGCACAGTGTGTAAAATTTTCATTGCGAGAACTTTTGTGTTGTGTTGATAAAAATGCATTTGGTGCATTGTATTTTGGTGTTTGT
This sequence comes from Nemotelus pantherinus, assembly GCA_963978885.1. NCBI lineage: Eukaryota > Metazoa > Arthropoda > Insecta > Diptera > Stratiomyidae > Nemotelus > Nemotelus pantherinus. Next base: position 11,044,350 of record OZ022266.1, read on the forward strand.
GGTGGTGCTTGCTTGCTGGTTCAAGGGATGTTTTGGGACAATTCGTAAGTGAAATTGTAGAAAATTTAGTGTTAATTTGAAGTATTCATGTTTTGTTTTAAAGCAAGTATTTAATTTTTAAAAATTAAAAAAAAAATAGCAAGTTGACTGACATCTTCAGTTGATCAAATTACCAATCAAATAGAGTAAAACGGTGCATGACAATTCAGTTCAATAATCAGAACACGAGCAATCGATCAGAATTAACATTTTATCTTGTAGCCAAAAAGTAAAAGTGAAAATGAAAAGTGAGATTTCAATAGCTTTTGCCGGAAATAGCGCAAGCTAAAATGGGTTGAACACATTGAGCTATTCTAACGTTTACATGACTTTGGTATTCTAAGACAAGAACTGTATCTGCGCGATTTAAACGTTTTGGCTCCGTCATCTGTTTTCGTTTTTAATTTCTTGCCAAAAACAATAATGACACATTGCTATCTCACCAAGGTTACGCCAAACATGCAACTGGTAATGAAACCAAAGCTATAATTACCTGGTCTTATTAGAATTGAATCAAAAATGTTCAGAACCAATTATTGTAATACCATACCGCTGTATCCCAAAAAAATTAAGACATAATACTATCAATGTGCAAGTGTTTCCAAGTGCTGCAGCTGCAATTTGATAGTACTGGAAACTAGTGATGGGCGTTTCTGTTGTTTTCAGAAAACGAAAACGAACTGCTTTTTTCCCAAAAACAACTGTTTTTTAAAACTGTTTGAATCACTAATCACTAATGGAAAACTTTTATTTAACAAGAGTTGGTACAATATTTGCATCTGACTCTTCAACATTAGCATGATGCAGTCTGATGTCAATTGATTTATCCAACTTTAGTCTGGAATGCGCTGACAATTTGAAATACGTTTTGCAAGACCTTCATGGAAACTTATCAGAATGATCGCGTAAGCTTTTAACACTTCAAATGTAAAAAAAAAATATTTGCTACACAAACCGATTTATTATGCTTCCGCATTATTTTCAAGCCACACGCAAATAACACAATATATAAAACCGTGGGCATTTAAAATATGTGTAAATTCTTACCATTTTCATAATATAAGCTACGAGTATTTGTCAAATAAATGAAGTGGCTTACTTAAATGGCTTAAACAATTTTCGCACTTTGTAGCTTGCGCCATATTAAATTTGTTGTTAGTACAAATGCGTGACTTAAATATTGAAAGCTACATCAATGTCCAACATTTAAATGTGAATTCGTTTATTTATGTTGTGGCGTATGAAATAATAGAATGGAAGGTGCATATACGTACCTGCCTATTTTGATGACATTTTTAAGAATTGCGATTGTAACCGGAAAAATAATAAAAAAAACTTTAAGTGGCTAGTGCTGACGATGATCAGAATTTAAATCTGATTTAAGTACTAAACCGTTTCATATTGTCTTTTTTTGTTCGGACATTTCTTATCGAAATTCGCTGTCGCATTATCTTGTACAGGCAAATGCAATTATATTTTGAACTCTGCGAACAATAACAGACTTTGAACAATTACTTTTGAGGTTGCCGCTGTTTTTCATATGTTGGGACTGGATTTAGATGAAATTGAAATTAAAATTTTTATTAGACGTTTTGATTACTAATTTCATATTTTAATAACCATTTTGAGTAAGACATGGTCATAAAAATCATCGTTCTGAAATCTGTCTCTGTAATCTGTAAAGTTGTTGTAAATCTCTGCTTTTAAGCACTGTCAGCAATTTCAATTAAAATTAATGTCGTCTGATAGGACTGGAGAGACTCTGAGAGAGGAAGGGTTTAATTGGACCTAATCAATGAAGGTAACAAACAGTTGACAGTAATATTTTACTCGATAAATTGTAAAATGTAGCACTTGTTCAAAATATTGCTTAGACTTGGAATGATGAGTTCAAATCACAATCTATTTTCACAATCGATATGCTTTAATTTTAAAGTTGGAGAAAAACTCACGCCAAAACAGAATCAACGGCAATCGAAAAACTTTCTACACTTCAAAATCTCGAGCAATTGAACGTAGAATTTTGTTTTTTTTGATAAAATGAATCTTCAAAGACGGAAAGATTAATGAAGCAAAATAATTTTAGTTTCAATAAATGTGAGCAAAAAAAACACCGGGATGTGTTTGTGAAAAGTGCTTTTTTTTAAAGACTAAAACAGAAATATTGCGGAAACGTTTTTCGGTTTGAACTTCGATTGAAAACCCAATAGCACCATAATGCTGTACTTACGTATACATGAACTATGTGTGACTCTTTTTTAAAAGCATACAAACTAACGACGAAATGGAAAATGTAAAAACAAATTAGCTATCGAACTTAAAATTAGCTCCAGCTTCCGACAACAACAATATCTGTGTCAGCGTGGCATTTAACCATGTCAATAGTACACTGTCCATGCCAGCTTCGCATAGTTCTTTAAAAGGTGCACAGCCAAATGTCTATCGCATACTCCACCAGTCAGAATTCACCATTGGAAACGGATTCCCAACCCTGGAAACGAGAGAATAAAGAGCCGACTCTCGTGATTTTCCTTAATTTTTTGTATCCATCGACAAGTCTCTCCAGCCATTTCAGCATAAATGATGTTAGACTGATGGAAAAAGTCTTTTCTTCCAGCTTTTGTCATAATAACTGCCTAAACCTGTTGCAAAGGTGATGGAGCACACCCCAAGACTAGGCATGTCCAAAATATATCTTTTATATCTTCATCCAGCTGATGGATTCCGTAGATGCTATCCAGGCTTGGTAGTTTGAATTTTCAAAGGACATGACTGCGTCCCTGACCTTTTTGCTGGTAACCACAGATCTGGCTGAGTAGCCAGTATTTCCTACTGTCGGGAAAAGCAGAAGGTTTGGCCAGGGACACAAAAGCTATCGGCGTTTTTCAAGCTAAGTCTGTGAAGGCTTTTTTTGGACTTGGTAAACTCACCCCCTGAATGCTTAGAAGATTCTAGTTTAGCTGGTAGGTATTTTTCCAGGTCTTATTTGAACCTTTCAGTTCCTGATAGAACGATTCGATTGATTCACTTTTGGAAGTCCTCATAGAATTTTTTTTAAATTCTGAGGGTGACTCAGTCATCCGCTGTGTTTCTTTTATAAGCTTAATTGAGGAGTTTTGTGGTATTGTTCCTGCTGATTAGGCAGACCTTTTTATAGCTACTTAATCAGCTCTTTTTGAATTGGTTAGCTGAGATTCTATGGGCATTGGCGACTTTATCCTATCATAAGTTCTGCCTATAAGAAGTCAATTGAACTTAGCCTAAACAGTATTTTTTGGGCTCTTTCCCCAAGACGAATATCAGATCCATAGCTAAAGAGAATGCCAAGTTGTGGTGATCAGAGAGTTAGATCTCATTCGATACTCACTATTCAGCTATTGATTCAACTAATTAAAGTTAACATAGGCAAATATCAAAAAATGCACATTTGTTATTGGGACCAATTGCCAGTGTTTCGCAAAAGCTAAGTTGTGTCTGCAACTGGTGTACTGGAAGTAAGCATCACAGCACAACAGAAGTTCCAGTTTTTCAGATTCTGCGTGTTGAACCAGAACCTACTTCTCTTGTGTTGGCGACGGGAGTAAGGAGTCAAAAACAAAGGACATGTTTTAGTTTGCCATTTTCCAAAACTGTCTGAACGTGGTAGCATAAAGCAGATTGGAAACCACAATACAATTTCTCGGTCTCGATAATCTTAATGATGATCATAAAAGATCTTTGTTTCTTTGATTGAGGTGAGTCCATCAACCAACTTACGGCTTCTGTATAAGTGGAAGGAAGATTTTCTTTTCACCAATTTCGTTTTGTTCAAAATAAAGGACGAAAGGTCCAACCAGTCATGAGTCTGCTTACGCGGCGATGCATATGTGCCGAGGCAAACCACGCAAAACGTATGTTGCACCCAAACATAACTTTCCGAACTGGCAGAAAAGTGGCATGCACATTGGGCAACTTATTGCTCAATTGTTGCTATGAGCTGTCCGAAAGTAAAATGGTGGTGAGATACAACTTGGCATATGTTCGCTCATGCATTGTATGGGAACTAATGTTCACACGTGTTTGCGTATGGAAAAATTGCTGTTTTTGCTCATGAACCGGTCGGACATTTGCCTATGTTCGCAGACCCACGGTTGGTTAGAGCTGAAGTGTTGGCAATGGCATGCTAGTTAATTTGAACAAAATTTATTCTTTTAGGCATAGAAATGTCCAGGAATAATTTCTTTGGACCCTATTAAAGAGATTTTTAGATAATGTTGGCATAGTGAAAATGAAAGTAATGATATAGAAGAAAGACTCCATCAGAACTTGTTTTATTTTTACTCCGGAGATTTATCCATAGGCAGAATAAACAAGTGTAGATGCTTATCATCTTTGTGATTTTGATTGAATTGAATTCAACCGCATAAAAGAAGTAGCTCAGTATCATAAGGCATCTGTCTCTGTGCACCAAGAATCTTCTGTGGCCAAGTACTATCGCTAGGTTGCGACCATCTTCACCAGTGTTCAGGTTCTTTTTGCGATTCATGCACTTCATAGTTCAGTGTTTCATTTCGATGCCCGTATTCAGCTTACAGAAAATGTACGTACTGTGTCCTGCATTCTTGCGAGGGCCAGGAGCCCAATCTTTGAAATGAAATGGTTTGGCTATATCTAGGACAAAAATGGTGAATTTGCGTCAATTTCCAGTACTCAGGTTCCGAACGATTCATGTAAGCACATTCTTTGATGTTTGGCTAGAGCAATACGCTTGGAAGTGTTCGTCTACAAACCTCGCTTATGTAAAACTGTAAGCTAACCCCAACTCCACTATCTCTTTAAATAGCTGGTTGCAAAGAAATGCACACTGACCATCAGACACAGTTTGTTTTTTTTGTTGGGCACAAATGTCACAACGATGAGCGAATAAGGTGCTCATCGCTATTCCACCTACCCTCCCCCCACTCATTTTGCGATAGTGTGTTTGTGCCCGAAAACGCTGACATATTTGGCATACGTGCTGGTCCGCAAAGAGTTCTTCGGTGTAGCCAGTCTTTTCTTAACTGTCGTGCTGCGCGAGCTTAGTGCGGGAGTATTTTTAAACTCAATCTGGGTATCATCTGCAGATATATAATCCTTAGGAATCATCCTCATAATGCTTTCGGGAATCTTGGTGTGACATCTTGCAACGGTAATCCCAGAACTGTATGAACAGAATTGTACGAGTAGTCAAAGATGAATTAAACGAGTACTTTCGGCCACTTTGGAATACATAAAAGAACGATATGCTCAAAAATAAGATAAGCTGCTCGGTAATAAGCGAAGCGATCTGTTGGAGGATAACTCAGCTGATTTGGAATGAAAACTGCCTAAAAGAATTGTCAGCAAAAATGGTTTCCATTTTTTTATTAGCTTTAGGATCATCGAGTGTAAAATCTTAATAATCTTAATAAACATTTGTTAAAAATTTAACCTTTCAGACAAAAAGATATCGGCAGCTCATTAGATCAGTACCCTAATTCACATGTATTTCATTTTCATGGCCACCCAAGATCAATCCTGCCGTTTTTTTGATAAAACAACAATAACCCAAAGCCTTAGTTCAAAGTGGAGTGAAAATTTTTAAGATTCTAAACTAAAGATAGGTGAAACATATTTTCAGCAAAAACAAAACTGCAGTTGTAGGAGTTAAAATTTACCTTCTAAATATGCTGAAGAAAATAGGGGCAATCAAAGACCCTTGAGGAAAATCTGCTAGAATACTGCAAGATTCCAAAATATGCTCATTAACATTAGAATCACAAGAAACATTCCAAATTTTTTTGAATGGGGACTAAAGAAAATTCAGCTATTACTATTTTAACGACTGTTTGCGCTAGGAAAATGCTATGAAAATGTTTTTTTGCTGCATTGGATAGAAGAGTTGCATTATTTATTTTAATTAAAATTTTTTTCTGCTCTCAGAAATGCTTTCAATGATTCGCATTATTTCTGATCTGAATTTTAGAGCCAATTTATTGTTCCGTAATTTATTGTTAAACACAGTGAAATACTAGTGAAGTTCTCATGTGAGCTCATTTCCTCATATACATATAAATATCAATATAAATCAAAAACTACATTATATAACGGCGCAGTGTTTTTATTTAAACATTTTAGAATTAACAGGTTTTTGTTAGAGATGATTGAAAATCTGTACACAAGGTTTTGGAGCAACATGGGTTAAATTCTAGCACAAACTATTCTCCAAAAAATAAGAACCAGTTTCACAAAAGAAATCCTTGAGAAATTAAAGTTCTATGCTGAAAATTTAAAATAAGTAGCATTAAAGGAATCGCCAGCATTGAGAACACTATTTTTCTTTAAAATAGCTTGAGCGGTAGTGCTTATCATGTTCCTTAGATCATGTCTCCTAAACTATTATTTCTCAGTTAAGTTTCACCACGTCTCTTGCACCCAAAAAGTTATACTTGCCATGACTGAAACAGCTTCAACATACAATATTATTAAATCATAGACAGTATTATTAAATCAAGTTGCTGTTCTAAGTCTTTTGTCTCATACCAAGGATATTATTGACTGGCGCGTGTATTAAATAAAATTTCTTCTTACAGCTTCATCGATACAGACGTGTCCGAGATATCATCCTAATCCCGACAAATGTATTTTGGAGGCTGTGAATATCGTAAAACCATTACTCGCAAAGGGAGATCTAGGCGAAGGATTCCGCACTCCACCACTGGAACCTCTTTATCTAGAAAATATCGAAATGGGTCGTGGCAATGAGTTTCGAGCAGTTTTCAGTGAGATTCAAGCAAGAGGTGGAAGCAATTTTATCATAGAGAAACTAAAGTAAGTATTGGAGAGCTTCAAATGATTTGCGGTTTATTCATCGTATACGCTTATTTGTATTTAGGGCGAATATAACAAATCTGTCATTCGACGTATCCATCCTTTTGCCTCGAATTGACTTTACTGGAAAATATTCACTGAAAATTCGATTGCTATTGCTCAACATTAACGGAAAGGGAAACATGCGTGGAAATTTCAGTAAGATATCCGTAGTGTCTAATTTACATGAACAAACAATAATTTCCCATTTTCGTTTTTAGAAAATGCTCGAGCCTTTGTGAAAATGCGTGGAACCAAAGTTGAAAAGGATGGCAACGAATATGTAAAATTCAAGGAGCTACCTCTCAGTATTAAAGTAGAAGATGCCAAAATACATTTGGACAATTTATTCGGAGGTGATCCAGTTCTTGGTCAAGTTGGCAATACTATAATCAACGACAATCACAAACTGTTCTTGGCCGAAGTTCTACCTGGATTGGAGAAGGGACTTTCAAAAACCTTTACTGAAATCGCTGATAACATTCTTCAGACAGCAACTTATGACGAAATGTTTCCCATCGAAAAGCCTTCTACTGAGTCAAGTTTAAGTGATTGAAGAGGTTGTTTATGTTTTTATGTAAGCTAAGATAATGATTGATAACAAAATATTTTATAAGGTGACATGTACATTATCATTAGATTAATAAATATTATTAAAAATATTGAATTTGCTTTCAGACATTCATTTGGCTTCTCGCGGGGCAAGATATTAATTTGATTTTTTGCGGGGCAAGTAATTCTTTTGGTTTTTCGCGGGGCAAGCCATTCATTTTTCATGGGGCGACACATTTATTTGTACAATTTTAAGTTATGAAATTACGAAATTAGTATGTTGCGATTTCGTAACGATGATGACATTAAAATTGTAAATCATCTTACAAAAGAAGTCATTTTTCGACTCACAGACTTCTCAAAGCATAGTATAAGACTAAACTCCGTTTTGTCAACAAAAAAATCCACATAATACATATAAATTTTGTTTGTCTGAATGTAAATAATAACAAAAGCTTTCGAATATGCTTAAAAGCCACCTAAATTGTTCAAATCGCAGTTATTAATAGTTTTTGATTTTACTCATTTTAGAATCAGTCGTTCTCACAAGCTCGGGCTGTAAATGTTGATAGAAAACTAGAAGATTTTAAGATAAAGAGCCAAGCTTTTTAAGCCAGTAGCAATAGTTAGACCCGCAAGTCTTTATTTGAAATTTTAATTAAACTGTAGGTGGATTATTTACACTTTCTATTTGTACTCTATTCAAAAGCTAGGGCATATTACTTATGAATCTCAACCAATATAACCAACACTTCTTATTTTCAATTTTCTTATAAACTTTATTGTACTCAATAACATTCATCTTTCTTAATATTAAATAGGATCTAAAAGCTATGCACAAATCGGCAAGGAAATCAATAATTTGTATAAAATGTTTGAGCTATACAAAATAAAAAAAAATATTACAAATTCTACTAGAAAACATTACAATTTTCACCAGTCTTAAATAGCATTTGACCATACATATATTATAACTCATTTCAAATCTAGAGAGATAGTGGTCTTTTTAGTTTTTTCTACACATATTCATTAAATACTATGGAAATATTATTCAATTGCGAAAAATGTCAAAATTAAATTAAGCCTGATTGGCATAACCAAACTGTCCCCATTGTTCAACGAACTGCCGATGCTCTTGTATGGTAGCAATCCATTCCTTTCCAGAATAATCGATATCACAAAGCTCACCACCATATTCTTTGGGTAGGACTTCAGGGCTGAGGAATTTGTGGAGCGATTTCATATCCCCACCGTGGAAATGAATCTGTAAACATAAAAAGCGATAAATATTTAGGAAATAGAGAAATCTGTAAAAGTTGATCTTACCCTCTTGTTCAATTTCTCCCTGATGAATTGCTTGAACAACGGCCAGACTAGTTTAAAGATGAACGGCTGTTTCACGATATGGACTTCTTTGAGCCGAAGTGGCATAGCATCTTGGATGAAGGTCAACAATAGTTTCGAGAATGATGGTGACAGTGCTCTTACTTGCTTCATTGACAATTTGTCAAAATCCATTATAACCACAACACCACGAATTTGACCTTCGGGTTCTAACTGAGCTCCGATGTGAATCAAATAGAATATCCTGAATAGTGCGTCAGGCGTTACGGCAGTAGTATCCCAACAGCCACCAACTCGAACGATAAGAACACGTCGTCCTTTCTGATCACAGTTGGCCAGGATATTGACTGTATCGTGTTCTGTGAAAGGTTTTTCTTCATCTTCGGGTGTTAGATTCCAAACAAGTTTCTTGTAGTTTTTACGGAATTCAGCAATCGATCGCAACTGAAAATGAAAATTTTTTTAATTAATTTTTTTTAATGAAGTATTATTTTTTACTTTTAATGTATGAATGCTTTGAAGAAACGTAGATCTAAAAATATGTTGAATGTTATATGTTTAGTCTACTCAATTACGTTAAAGATGCGCATACCCAATTCTACAAAATAACTACCTGTATCGTTCAAATTTAAGCGGCATGATCAGGCAAAAAATACATTGGGAGTCAGAGTCGATCTGACGCGTCGAGCGGCCGCATGGCGAAAGTTGGATTGCTACAGCGTTGAGTAGAAAGTACCTTAAAGGTATACCAACGACAAGTGAAAAACTGTACAACTACGCAAAGCTTCATCCAGTCTATCTGCGTACTCTTAAAAAAGTCTACCTGCTCAATTGAGCTAGGCTGGTTACATTAAAGAATATGTACCTGTGATCAGAAAACGATGGCTCCTAGATGAGCCTCTAATCATATCACCCACTGACTTCTGATTCCACATGAGGAATTTTGGTTTGTTGCCAGCATCGGCGATGGGCAAGCCGTAGTTAAAGATCAATTCAGATTAGTTGTGTTGGAGACTCCAAGACTGTTATTTTAAGAGATTGCTGTAATGAATCTCTTAAAATAACAGGCGCACAAATTCTTCTGGCTGCAACCACTAAATCTTCGAAGATGTTGCAGCAATGTGTTGTACCATGATCGTGTGCGATGCAACAAGAAACAAACCAGCGTGTCTCCTGATTGATTTCCACAGCAATAGCCAAGTTATTTTTGCCTCGAAAATTTGAATCCTTAATGAGATGCTTGAAAAGTATAAAGACTCGTGGGTTTTCCAAGCTATTGGGTGCTATCTGTCGTATCCAATGGAATTCAGCCCGTAAAACTGGATGGTCAAATTATTGTTATGAGCTCAAAATTAACTCTGGCCCTGTCTTTAATAAGCCGAGGAGCAAGTGAATTCTGAAGGTCTATCAAGAGCACCCCACTAAAATCAATCAGGGTCGAATCAGACTCGTCGGACAGACAATCAATTCTTCTTTTTCTAGAGTCAACTGTTCAAGGCAGTCACCCAACTTAGAGTTATTTCTGATACTGATCTATCAGATACAACACCTGTACGAAAGCAAAGCCCCTTGCTGACTCCTTCTTTGTTTGAACTTCTGTTTCAGATTAAACTAAACGATTTTAGGGTATTTCAATCCGAAGTCTTTAGCCTCAAGACTACTTTATTTACTTAGGACCGATTTCTTGTCCCCAATGACTTTCTTGGCCTCTAGAAGCTGAGCTGGTTTTTCTTTTAAAATGAAAAAAAGCCTCTCGTCCAATATCAGCAGACTCACTAAGTTAAGGTTCGTCGGAAGGTTAGGTGTAAAAAGCCAGTCAATCTCTAGAATCTTCTCTGGATTGGAGTGATAGTAGGAAATCTTTGATTTGACCGGGTGCATCTAGGTCAACTGGGGATATTGTCTTTCAGCACGACTTTTGATTTGATGCCTGGACAAAGCTCCACTTACTACGATATTATGTGCTTGTTGAAGTCGGCCTCAAACGCAGTGGCGGCTCGTCAGGGTGGGCCCGGCCCGCCTGGCCCACCCTGACGAGCCACCACTGGGCCCACTCGACACAAAAACACTATTGTAAGGTATACGCGGATACCAACAAGAAATATCTACTTTACTTTAACTCAGTAGCGGCTCGTCAGAGTGGGCCAGGCGGGCCGGGCCCACCCTGACGAGCCGCCACTGCTCAAACGCTACCAGCTTGACTTCTTCACACTAGCCACATCATTGACTGTAGATTGAAGACTTAAGCTGGCTTCTGCAGCTTATAATAGACCCTGTCATATCTTTAGCTGCTTTGTCGTAGAGATGATTCCATTTCTTTTGTTGCCGTGCGAAGAACTCTATGGCCTTTTTTATTGTTGGCTTAGCCCTGAGCGAGGGCACCAGAACCTGTTTGCCACTCTGCTTTGTTATTATAATCCGGAATCACTCGATACGAGAGCCAAAAGTGACACTTAAGTTGTTTTGAAAGCTAGAAACACCAGTCTGAGAAGCATGCTCATTTGCTATAACTCCACTTCCCTTGGTTTAGGCTACTCCCGACGAATATCAAGCTTTCATCGGACGAGCTCAGATTCATTTTCAAATTTGCAACTCAGAGCCTCTATTCCAGCCCAAAAATGTTCCCCAAATGACTCTGTGATTGAAAAAAGAAAGGACATGCAAGAGTTGACCGAAGCCATTATGAGGTCATGTGCTCAAAGCCTGATTGGCGCAAATCAAGAGTCTGACTCAACTGACGCTACATCAACTACCAACTTCATGGTAATGTGACTGAGAATATACTTTGAAGCATGCTAGGCTGTTAGCCCATCTGAGGCGAATGTATTACCCTAAATGTTTTCATGGAACAGAATTCACTTTGTCACTCGTCAAAAAACGTCAAAAAATTATTTTTACAAGATCTCATTGATTTTCGGTGCCATTACTCCCACGAATTCTTTCCGAAATGTAAAAACTTACAACTGGAAGAAAAATGGAGCTACCGCCGATGGTGGCATCTGGATTTACACGGACGGTTCAAAGACGGACACATGAGTTGGCTGGGATGTCTTTTCTACGGCATGTGGCGTAGACTGCCGAGCCATGCTACTGTCTTTCAGTCTGAAGTATCGAAAACAGGGCAGCCATTCTCGTTCTTGTAACTTACTGATGTTCTTCGAAAACTATTAACGATTGCAGAGTGGTTCTCAATGAAAAGGCAAGGCATATTCCTATCCAGATTATGTGGGTGCCAGGACATAGTGGCGGCAGAAGCAACGAAAAAGCCGATGAATTGGCGAGGAAAAGTTCAGGTGTAAGTAATAAGCTCTATATCACTGCAAACCACAAGCCAACTAGATGCTGCCATATGGGCAAAACTAAAGTCCGAATGGGAGATCAAGATGGACTGTGGTTATCAGGCCAGTCAAACGACTCAATATTTTTGGTTCGTACCACTTTCCAGAGTTAGTAGAGGTGGCCAGTATCGTCAAGTTGATTCAGCTGATTCAGTTCGGTGAAGCGGTCACTTGGCAGCTTTGACAAGTCAGCGGAGGGTGGTAAATGCACCCAAACTGGCGGACTAATGCTAGCCGCGTAGCCGACAACCGTCTTTATAACCTAAACTAGCCTAACCCATCGAAACGAGTCCTTCATATGAATTCAATTAGTCATTTAATTTAGTTAGCTTTAGTTAGCCCTAGTCGATGAGCTCGAAATATTTTTTTTAAATCTTTTTTCTTAATTCTGAAAATTTTTCTTCATTTGAACTAGTATCTAATAGTCTATTTACAGCGCTACGAAAATACTTGTTTTTGAGCCGATTCTTTTCTTTTGGTTATAATCAGTTTTATTATCACCTGCTTTTAGCAAAGCATGTAAGCTATCGATTTGTACCTATGCTTCATTCATGTTTCCTTTCTCTCTTTCTCAAAACAATGCCAACAAACAACACCACTTTCTCAAAACAATGTAACCCAACAAACTCATTGCCCCAAACATTTATATTCATTTTTCTATATTTATCACGATTCTTTCTTTACCGAACGAGTGTAGATTTATTGAGAACATACTTTAGTTTTTGGGAAAAACGGTTTGCATTGGAGCTTAATCCATCCAAACTATGCGAAAACTAATGGAAATAAGGCACAAATAGCACCTGGCACACAAAAGCACACCAGTGCGATTTAAATGCATTTTCCTGCTTCCAGTTACATCAAGAGCCAGTTGTTATTTGTATAATACATCCCTTGTCATGAATCTTTAGGTATTTTTTTGTCAAATTTTTAAATAAAGGACGCCATTTTTGATATTAATAAATTTAAATACATGACTGCCGCCAGTGGAGATAGGTAAATATTTTATTAATTTACTATTATTTTATATTATATATATAAATATATATTATCAAAATATTCTTCCCCAACTATTTCCAAATCTAGGTTTAAAACTGCTCTGGCTAAGGTGCTCACGTCATGAATGCCCCTATCCAATTCCCTACCAAAGATGGTTCTATTTTTAGAATTTGTGTATTATATATTTTATCATTGTGTACTGTACAAATGTATTTAAATTGTTAAATATTGATTGTAAGTGTTTTTTGTACGCCTTGTTTGGTTGAAATAAATAAATAAAATAAATATTGAAGTTTTTTTAATAAATATTGGTTAACGTTTTTAATAAATATTGGTTTTTCGATGATCAAATGTGCTAGATTTTTTTTTGCATTTGGAAACTCTGAAAATTCTTAATATATGAAAATTCTACAAATTTTGTTCTGACCATGCAAATTTCTCGACAAATGTGGGGATGAAAAATTATAGAGCTGTATATTAAAATTATTCAGGCAATGTTCAATCAATTGTTTCCAATGTTGATTTATCATTAAAATTAAAATTATAGGTTTTGTTAAAGCAGCATAAAATAATTTAAATTTTGTTATAAAATAAAATCAATCACGACCCCCATGAGAGCAAAATAATTTCAATTATCTGGCCGAAAAATATCTGCACAAACACTAATAAAACAATATTTTAGCCCTCCGAGAACACAGGGGGTCAAATTGACCCCAGAGACCTTTTTGACTGATCGCAGTGCTTATGCCTGCGGGCAAAGGAGAGTACTATAGGCTCCTAAATGTATTTCTGTGTCTTGACTATAAGTTTACACCGTTCGCATACAGTCCCAAGTCGTTAGTCGTCGTTGAGAAGCCTTTGAAGCAGATCAAGGGGTCAAATAGACCCCATCTGTACTCGACGTCAATTTTGAGGTAAAAATTCAATTTTTTTTACTTTATAAATCGACAGATTAATTTAAAAAGGCCAAAAAATAAGTTTGCAAGTGTTTTTATTTATTGTTTTTAGCAATATGGCGTATAATCTGCGTTCTAGTGTACGCTATAATTTGTTAGCTGAAAACAATGATAACAATTTTGGCGACAGTGATTCCTCCGAAGACTACCATGTCACGGAGCAATCAGAATTTGATTATTGAGAAGATTATACCCTTTTTTGCAACCCTTTATGTAGAGCTAATTTTTTTTATTATTCTACTATATTTTGAGAGTATCCATATACATTTTTAGCTCAAAATATTAAAAATTGCCAAAGTTATGATTTTTTTTAAATATGCAAATTTTAAATTCTTCACAATCGCCACCGTAAATATGCAAAATAAATACCTTTTTTTAAAGGGCCACTATAGGGCTAGTATTTTTATGATTCTGACATATCTTGCGAGTATCCACCTAAATTTTTAGCCACAAATATTGAAAATTAAAAAGTTACGATTTTTTTTGTAAAAAAGCTGATTTTCGACAAAACAGTTTTTTCGCGATTATTTTTCGGTATGTTTAGGACATTTAGGGCACTTTTAATGCATGAGAACTACTAAAAGAGGTCTCAAATTATACTTACAAATTTTTTCAAATGAAAATCTTCAGTGGCGGCGATTCTATAGACGTTGGGCTCAATTTGACCCCAATTGTTCTCGATCATCGAAAAAATAGGTGTGTTCTCGGAGGGTTAAATATATCATAGCTATGTTATCATTGTTCGCATTTTTTTTTCGAAATTATAAAAGAAAGTTGTTTTTAAAACCGCAAAAAAGGCATTTTCGCAATTATGAAGTTATTCACACTAGAAAACAACTCAGAATAGTTTCAATTTGAGTTCTAAAACAAAATTCGAGTTCAACGATTTATGGGCACATCAGCATTATCTCAGACAGGTTCAAGCTCAGAGTTTTTGTAAGTGAAACGAAATACGAGTCACATAAATCATCGACTTAAATACAAGATAATTTCCTTTCGAAAATTTTCTTCTTATCGAAAAAGTCTTTATCAGCTATTCCAAATTTCCAAAAGGTCATAGTAATCTCATCCTTTCTTGTAAATCTTATCACCACTCTTCGTAACAAAATACACAGAATACATGAAAATTCATGCATGAATTTCTCTCTCTTTCGATGACTGACATATTCTAGAACAAGATTGTTGAATATATGTACATACATTTGTTGTCACATCAATGTTCTACATTTGTATTGACGTAGGAAATTCTCTTATCACTAAGTTAACGTTCTGCGAACAATTCATAAACAAGAATGATTAATGGAGGATTAATGAAGAGCTAAAGTGAAATCAATTCAATTGACACTATTCCATATTCTTCATACATATTAAACGAATTTCAAACAATGAAATCAGTTTCGAAAAATGGAAAACAACTTCTGGGTGTCCCCCGCTGATAGTGATAAGTAACTAAGTGATTAGCATAAAAATAGAACGACGCGATCCAAACGCAGTAACAGTATCCAAGTGGTTTTCTGCTTGAAGATTAATATTATCAAAGAAATGCTATCGACTCTAGACTAAAGTTCAAAACAATCATGACGGTTGCTTTATTTATATCTTTTTCAATCGTAAGCTGATAGTGTCGTGGAATTTTTGTTATTTGTCACGATTACTTTCAATAAAAAATGAAAAACAGATTGAATTTTCTGACAAGCATTTGACGAGCAGTAGGCTACAATAAGTCTATGGATTTTTCGAAAGGTTCATGTTAACGTAGGTTAGTGCAAATTCCGAGTCATTGATCAAATAGGCTTTTCGATTCAGAAATAATCGATCATAAACTGAACTACCGAAGACAAGTCTAGTGAATGCGTTCGCTTGTAAAAAAAAATTGATTTTACAATGCAAGGTCGCAGTAGCGGTGTTGAATGCTATGGAAATTAGTTAATGAGTAAGTATTCTGTGGCTAAGGGTTTACACGCTCAGAATTATGATCGGAAAATATGAGAAGATAGCTTTCCCTGCAGAAAATCTTATTTAGTTGTAGTTTTCGTTTTTCCTTAAAAATTGCCAATTTACTTAATGTTATTTCTAAATCAATTTCTGAACATAAACGTTCAATTGTTGTCGAAGAAAGCTACACACACAAGCTAGAATAAGTCTGCGTACCCTAAGCTATGTCAAGTGGTTTTTTTTTAAATAAAAACGAATGAAATGAATCTATTTAAGAAAACTATTCTATGTATACATTATTGTTCGAAACCTAAGTAACTTTTTCCATTGAAGGGATCAAGATCCCATCTATTCTTTCGACATCAATAAATTCAAAATAATTTGTCTCATTTTTATTTGTTTATGTATCTATTTTCTTACAGTAACAAACAAAATTAAATTACAATTCATAGCAAGTAATAAAAAACTAAAACATAAACAACTCAATATTTCACTGTTCGAAACCTAAGCAACTTGTTCGTTTTCGCATTTCCTTACACTTAATAAACAAATAAGCAAGCAATATTTGCGAAACAGTTATTTTACTGTCATTTACTTTGGCAAACAAAATCTCTTTTCAGTTGATTTTGCGCATTTAGTATCATTTAGTCGTTAGTCTAACAATGGCGAGTTCACATTACGGAGCAGCTTTCAAGCTAAAAATTATTGAATTTATTAATAACGGTGAATCACAAATTTCAATAGTCAACAAACTTAACAATAATAAAGTTTTAGTTTCTCGACTAATAAAAAATTACAAAGCTACTGGAACAGTGCAGGGTGTCAATTCTGGCAGACGCCCCCGAAAAACTTCATACCAAACAGATAAACAAATAGTTCGTTTGTTTAAAAAAAGATTCGTTTATTTCTTCTAAACAAGTAGTAGAAGTGCTAAACCTTAGCATTAAATCGAGCACTGTCCGAAAACGCTCATTGGAAAATTGTTTGAGAAGTTTCATGCCCTCTAAGAAACCTATTCTTACAAGAAAACATTTGAAAAATAGGGGTGCCTTAAAAGTTGGAGCTTTTTTGATTATTTTTCATGCTTTTATAAAATTTAAGCTGGATTTCGCAAAAGCTCATCTAAAGTAGACTCCAGAAAAATGAAAAAGAGTTTTATTTAACGATGAGTCTAAATTTAATTCGTTAAATTCAGATGGAACATACTACGTCCGAAGACCCAAAAACAAGAGACTAAATCCACGTTATTGTAAAGGCACAATAAAGCATGGAGGTGGAAATTTGATGGTGTCGTGTTGGACCATTTGTTGGACTTTTCAGCAAGAGCGGTTGGACCATTTGTTGAAATATCTACAAAAATAGATCGTTTTGTGTATAGAATCATATGCAGAATGGCAAATGCAACTTCGATAGGCGTTTCAACACGATAACGACCCAAAACACTCATCAAAGTTGGTAAAAGATAGGTTGTTTATTAATAGGACTCAAGTCTTGGATTGGCCAGCTGAATTTCCAGACTTGGATTCCATAGAGAATCTTTTCGGCATTTTGAAGCGTAGAGTTGGAACTCAGCGTTTCAGTAATAAATTAGAGCTATTGTCCTGCTTCAAAGCAGAATGGGAATCAATTCCAACAACAATTCTAACAAATCTTATAGAATCAATGCTAAAACGATGTGCGGAAGTCATAAGGAATTATGGCTATCATACTAAATACTAAAATTTGCTTAGGTTTCGAGCAGTTATATATTGAGTTGTTTTTGTTTTTGATATTTTATTTCTGGCTATGAATCAGAACTTATTATTTTTCTGTTACTTTAAGAAAGTCATTAATACTCACATGAAAAAAAAACAAATGAAATTGCATTTTTCGTTTGGAAAGAATATACAGGACCTTTATCACTTCAATGGAAAAAGTTGCTTAGGTTTCGAATAATACTATATATATATATATATATATATATATATATATATATATATATATATATATATATATATATATATATATATATATTATGCATTCTCGCAGCTCTAGAAATAATAGTTTAACAAATTTTTAAATTCAAAATAACTAAAATTAAGAACTGAAAACGAAAAAGACTCTAGAAAAAGTTTGCGTACCGTCACATAAATGGGAGATTCCTGGAAATTTTACTGAAAATTATCTTGCCGAAAACCCAGTCCACGCCTGATAGATACGTCTGGTTCTGTACGGACACTAGCCCCTTCTCCCTTTTATCGCGAATTGCGGCTAGTATAGTTTCATGAGTGATGAATGATACGTAGCGTGTTTCTTTTTCTGGGAGTAAATCCGCCTCATATTTGAAGACCCACCCCAGCCGCGTAGAGCTAGCAAAGCAACATACCAGCATTCGTTGGAGTTGGGTTGAAGGGGCCGAGGAGGAGTCTGCACGGACGACACAGAGGAGGGCCTTTCACGGCCATTTCTAGGGTCCTCTGCTCCCGGAGCTCTTTTTTGCCTCTACATGGTTCACCATCACATCTACCCTGCTTGGCAGGCTCTCTACTGGACTTCGGCGTCTTGGCAAGCATCTCTCATCATTCAAATCACCGCAACACCCACAGTCCCCCGACTTAAATCCTATTGAGCACATATAGGATTTATTAAAACGCAGTATTCGTCAACCTTGCAGACCGTCGAAGGATATATTGAAAAAGCAGAATGGTATGAAATTATTCGCAAAAGAAACATCCATGCTGATACACTCCATCCCAAAAAATGTAGGGAAGGTCTTAAAAGATAGTGCTATCCGACAAGTAACTAATTCAATTCTTACATGTATTCTTATATTATTTATAATTTATATTTGCCGTACGCATACTTTTTCAATTGAATTTTTCTAACCTTTTTCGTGTTGAGCTCTTCATTTCGGTTGCTATAAATTTCAGCTTTGTTAAATTATTATTTCTAAAACTGCGAGAAATCATACAATCTATATACTTTGGTTTTCTTAAAAAGATTCATTTCAATCGTTTGTTTTATCAAAAGGCAGCTTTTCATTACTTAGTTTACGCAGACTTGCTTAAGACTATTTATTCACCAGGTTTTCAATAAAATGTTGAGATACGAGAGGAAAAGAGGTGATAGGATAGAGAATATTGAATCGATCGAACTGATTGAAAAAGACTAGCACCACATGAAGAAAAGATGACTGAGAAGAGCCGTTCGAAAAAGCTACAGCCATATTGGAGAGAGTTTGCATTTCGGTTTTCAAGTTTTATGTACAAACGAACTGACTTGATGGTACGTAGCTGTTTGCAGTGTGCTCAAAAAAAGATTCAAGTTATCCAAACTTAAAGAACTAAATAGTAGCAATAAATATATACATAACTACACTTGCACCAAGATATCAGAATTTACAAAAGATTTTGAAAACTAAAAAAGTCAGAACAAAAAAATTTCAAATAAATTGATAAACATGAAGCAAGGAACACATGAAACAAAACAATTTGGAAGAAAATTGATAGAAAGATGTAAAACTAAAGTGTACAAGACAAACGCTTAGGATACCCCTGACAACGCATGCCTTTAAAACTGATGGATTAAAGTACAAAACGATAGCATACATATTGTCTAAAAGCGATTGTTATCTATTTTAATTATTATTTTTATTATTATTTATAGATTCTCCACCAACTTCAACTCCCCGTTCCAAAAAGATTGTAGTGGATTTATGTTACTCTTTCGGTATTGCTCATAAAGTATAGTTTTAAGTTTCATTCAATTCATTATTAAGAAAAAATATTATTACTTAGGAAGTCAAAAGTAACACAAATGAATTTAAAAAATGAAACTGCGAAAAAATGCATTATCTATTATTTGAACAAATTCAATGAGAACTTATTTCCTTACCTTCTCTAATGCACTTTTCGGATACCAATGGCAACATCTAAGAACAATTGTTAGAAATTCATCATCATCGCGATAGTGCAGATCCGTAGCTTCATGTAATAAGGTCCTTAGCTCACTGATTGCTTTCTCTGTATTCTCTGGAGTTTCATTCAATTCGACACGGGCCATTTCTAGTGTCTCTGGTGTCACATAGGTTGTGCGTAGCCGGAAGCGCTCATCTACCATTCTGTAAAGAATAAAAGTAATATAAATATCAATATATTGCAAAAATAAAACAGTATCGCAAGCATAATAAAAACATATGATATTTCATCTAATAGAAACTAAGTACGCATTCGAATCGACTCTTCATCAGATTAGCGGTTGAAGATGATTGATAGCACAGCTGAGTATTTATTGAATCATATGCGATAATGTTCATTTCAAGTGCAAGGCTAATATACATCCAAGTTTAAATGGGAACAACAAATTAATCACATTTTAATATTTACATAAGGGTTTTCAAGTCGAAATGAATCAGATGGATTATTTTACTCGGTAAATTGAATTGCCATGCAAATGGAATGTTAATAAAATGTGTTCGACGCCAGTAAATAGCTTTGCAAAGTTTATAATGGTAAAACGATTTTAGCTGCGTTTAATGAGCAGCTCTAGGTTGAGCTGGGTTGAGACATCTCAACAAAATGTGTTTCATGAGCAATTCGGCTGCTCTCACTTGCCCGAAGTTGCTCTGATTTGTGTTTCATGAGTATGCTCTAAATTGAACTAGATCAATTTAGAGCACGATTTCTGCTCTACCTTTTTTGATAGAGCAAGTTCGGGCAAGCGATCAGCTGTTTAACAACTGTCAAAATTGTGACTGAAAATAGTGAAGTGAAATTGAAGGCAATTTAAAAGAAAATATGGAAAACTTCAGAATAGAAAATACTAGTGGGAAAAGCATGACACTACAGTGTTCACCGAGCACTGCAAATACTTTAGGGGAAGGTATGAGATGTATCTAGCTTTAATTTTTTGCAAATTCATAAAATTTTGTATTTGAAGATCCACAACTGTGTTCAGAATTATTAGCACGGTCATTCTCATCGGAATCAGAAGAATCTCAACTGCTACATATGGAAGATGACTTTCTTCCTCTGTCTCCAAATATCGCGGGAAACTACTTGAAAAATAAAGCGATTTGGCTTGATAGCCAATGTAAGCTTCTGATCGAAGTTTATAAAGAAACCCGCCCGAAACTTGGCAAACAAATTGAGGTCAAAAATAAAAGAAAGATGTGGGACTTTATTTCAAAAAAATAAATGAAAAAGGACACAATTTTACTGCTTTCCAAGTGGAAAGCAAGTGGAAGAGTCTTGAACGAAGCTTCAAGCAAAAAACAAGCCATAATAAAAAATCAGGAAGAGAAAGAGGCAATTGTAGTTTCGACAAGTAATGCTTCATATTTTATTTCAATAGATGTGTTGTAAAGGCTAGTAATTTTTATTTAGGGAATTGAGTGAAGTTATGATAAAGAGCCCGTCTATTATCCCACCATTTGTGTTAGGATCACACAATGGAGGAAGACGAAATGAGGAAATTTTAGTTGAAACTGGAATTGCTGCTGAATTAGGTGAAAACACTTGGGTTTTTTAGGTAAGCAAGTAATTATTTTTATTTCTTGCAGAAAATTGTGAACAAGAGGAAAATGTGCCCAGCGGAGAAGAACATAGCATCCCAGCTGTCTCAAGACGGGTATATTCAGTAGCAAAAGAGATAATACTGTGGAGGGAACAAAGAGCCGCAGAAAAGAGAGAAGAAAAAGAAGAAAAAATTGCATTTAGAAAAGAGAAAATAAGGGCTTGCGAAGAAAGAACTAGAGAAACAAAGCGAAACAATGATATATTGGAAAAATTTTTGCAGTGTTATTCTGAGAAAAATGAAAATTAATTGATTCGAAGGATGATATTTCAATAATTTACAATTCTAACATTTTTTAATTTTTTATTCAATATATATTAGTAATTAGAATGCTGTGAAGATCTCTTACAGACGGGAGAACATATAGTTTAGATAAACCAATTATAAATTCATGCAAGTATCAATTAATAATTCAAAATACAAACTAGAAAAATATAATACTTAGTGCAACAAATACAAAATGAGGAATATATAATCAAACCAAAAATGATATGTAAATGCAATTTCTATTAGCACTCAACTCCTCGCATAATCTATCACGCAAAACCCCGTCGCGTATTAAGTCAATTGGACCATTCTGGTTGTCTTCGATATTTAATACAGGATCATTCTTATGCGCCTCCAAATTATCGTCACACAGGTTATGTAGGACGACGCACGCTCTTACAAAATGACAAAATTTTTCAATTCCTCTCAATTTGCAATAATATAATTGCCTAAATCTTTGCTTAAGCAGCCCAAATGCATGCTCGATCATCACCCGACCTGAGCTGAGTTTTTTATTGAAGTGTTTTTGGTCAGCTGATAAGTGACCGTTATCTTTATATGGTGTAACCACGTAATTTGAACAGGCATAGGCAGAATCCCCCAAAATATAGTATTGACCACAAAGTCCCGGAAGAATTGGATAAATATCTGAGTTTTCGAATACTCGATTACCGTGTGCTGAGCCTGGAAATCCAACAAACATGTCCAGAAATTTTTTTTTCTCGTTGCATATTCCTTGCAACTGAATGCTCTTCACATGTTTTCTATCAATGAAATAATCAGATATACCCTTTGGAAGGTCTACTTTCAGATGTGTTCCGTCAATTGCACTTGTTTGAAGAGAACATGTAACATAAAAATATGTAGAACAAAAATAAAACATATCATCTACCAATTACTCCACTTAATCCAGTTTTATTTTTTACATATTCTGAGGCTATTTTTTTTCCTCGTCTGTTTGCCATTTGATGTAAATATTGGATAAACTGCTTATAAAATATGTAACTCTTGAAATAATTCGACTTGCAGTTCCAATGGACACATTAAATCGGTCAGCTATATCTCGGATGGAACAGGCCTCGTATCCCGCAAACCAAAGAAATAATGCAACATGCATTTTAGCACTGAATACTTTGGTTTTATTAAGTTTTTCAATTCCTCTGAACTTTCGAACTTGCTGCAAAGTAATTCTAATACATTTTAGACACATGAAAATGCATTAAAAATTCTTGATCCGTATACTTCGGAATTACTTCTTCCACGTATTTTTGGATGCAATTTCTTTTATTTCTGGTAATGGCTAAAATAGCAACATTATCATCATCACTACTGTCGAGATCTGATGAGGATAAGAACGAATTATCTGAATCAGCGGAATCATCAAACTCTTCAATTAGCTCAGTTGCTAAATATTTTTCCATTTTTTTAAATTATAATTCAGTCGTTACACTGTTTATTAAAAAAATACTATAATTTACAGTACGGTTTATTACACAACTCGGATTGACTATAATCACTCGCATTTACATTAATCTCTCTGATTTAAAAACTGTCAGGCTGAACTTCTGACACTTTGAGAATTGTTGCCTGAAAAGTGTTCCATAGGATTTCGTGCTCTCAATTGCTCGAACTTGCTCTACTTTTTTTTGACAGCTGCACTCCTAAAACTTGCCTTGAGATGCTCTGCTTTTTTTTCGTGCTCATTAAACACAGCTTTTATAACATTTTCGAGTTTTATTCGTCATCTAAGTTTCAATAACGTTGATCCTTTTTAGTGTGAAAAAGGGCATAGAAGAGATTTGTATTCAATCTCCGTTTCAAAAATTAAAAATAATTTATATTTGTAAGGTGATTATGTAATTGATTATGATGGATATATTTGCTGTTGCATGTGATTGGAAAAACAAACGATGAAAATAAAATATTATATAAGTGTTCCGAATAAGATTTATGAGCTTTTCGTTGACTTTAGCAAACTATTATTTTATGGTGGTTTTGTGGACCAACAATATTATGAAAATGGGATACGGACTCTAACCAAATAAATAATTATTTTCTTTTGAAATTATACATAATCTATGTATGTATACATTTGTTTTTTAATTTCAATTCGATTAAATATTTAATCAATTTGATTTTTCGTAGCAATTATAAATTTACAAAATAGATATTTAGTGGGGAAAGCCACTGCTGGTTGAAACAGCTTTGGAATTTTATGCTTCGGTGACTGTATTTTTTGTTTGTTGTTTTTAAATACCTGCCATTGTAAATGATTAGTTTCTTCCAGAGCATGATTTTTTAATATTACTTAAAAACAGAAAAAGACAATTCTACTGTAACTATTAAAATGTGTCAGTGGTTGAGGTATGTTGTAACAAGTTTTAAAATTTCGTGTCTTGTGTGGTTTTTCATTATAATCAGGAACATTTCGAGAATAAAGCTTTATTTTTCACATCAATATAAAAAAATGTTGCACATACATATGAATGAAAAAGAAAGATTTTGTTGTATTTTAAAACTTTGTAGGCACAAAGCATAAACAAGCATAATGTTTATCTTTTTCTAGAATTTCTTTTTCCCAGTAACCATATGTGTTCATTGATGTGAATCGTTACTGTGACAAACTTATCGTCCAGAGCGTACTTAGTATTTTATTGACTTCGGATTTAGATGCTCTAAAAAATCACGTTTCGAACTGCTTGTTAAAGCGGATTTTTTAGGCAGAACCCTTCTTCATTAGCTGTTTTTTTATCACTTAAGTTTTTTGTCCTTCTAGGAATTAATTTCCTTTTCTCACCTTCAAGAGGTGAGTAAAATGTTTCTAATAAAAATTAGGCTTTGTTGAGTCACATTTGTTTTCAGGTGATCAATGGAAAATTAGTACATATTTTTTAAGAAGTGCACATTTTGCCCAAACGAAAAACCTCTGACGAACGACTTGAACGATTAGATTCACATCTGGCAATCTAAGAACCGAAATCTAATCAAAAAACACCTTGGCCAACTTAAAAAAAAACAATCTAAGAATGTAAAGAAAAGAGGAGTTGGGACAATAGGAGATGCTGAATTTCAAAAACAGCGAACCAGTAAACAAACGCTGAACTGATTCAATGGCGTCAGATAAATACTGCAAGAGTTGGCCAGATTTAGCACTCGCATTCCAGAATACTACGTACTAAGGAGACGAACAAACGAATACAGGTGAAAATGTTGGTAAACATATACGAAAAATGCAATACAAATCCAGCAATCCTAGAGTTCCTAGTCGTCATATTCATGACCTGAACATCAAATTTCAATTTAAAATTTAACACCAAACCAAGGTCTTTAAAATGCTGGACAACTGACAGCCCAATACCAAACAAGGAATAAAAGAACACATCTGGAGCATATTTAGTTGAGGAAGACATCTGGTGACACTTCAAAATGTTTAGT
Organism: Nemotelus pantherinus; assembly: GCA_963978885.1. Lineage (NCBI taxonomy): Eukaryota > Metazoa > Arthropoda > Insecta > Diptera > Stratiomyidae > Nemotelus > Nemotelus pantherinus. The sequence goes on from OZ022266.1 coordinate 11,069,632, forward strand.
AGTAGGAAGTTGTTTTCCCACCAGTGATTAAGGGTAAACAAATCAGCGTGCAATTGGTGATAATCGCCACCGGACTTGATTGCCCTGTATGATTTTAAATCATCCGAATATAGGAGACAGGAGGAGTTGAGAAACAAAAAGTAAGGGACCTAGGATAGATCTTTGAGGAACTCCGGATGTGTGAAATATATAGGAGAAGAAATGGAACCGTTTAAAGTGACTCTGCAGGGACGACCATGAAGATAGGAGGAAAACCAGGAGAAGAGGGAACCAAAAATACCGAACTCATTAAGTTTGTTGATGATCAGGCTATGGCACACAGAATCCAAAGCCTCCCAAAAGCCCGTATAAATTTAATCAACTTGACTTTGATAATCGAAGGCAAAGGCGACAAAATGAGTGGAAACCATAAGGTTAGTCGTTGTAGAGCGGTCCTTGTTGAAAAAGACAGCTAAAGGATCACAGAGAGAAGATGAGAGGGATTTGGCAAAGATATTGGGAATACCGTCAGGACCAAAGGGAAAGTTATGCATTCATCATTTATTGGTGATTATCTTCTTCGTTTTCAGTTCTTTTTTCAGCGACATTCCAGCCAACAGGGCCATCCCATTTGACCTTTCTACACCATGGCCCTTCATGATCACTGCAAACCATCGATGGCTTGTAGTGATTGAAAGTAGTGAAGGACCGAAATTGTGATGGGGAACGATAGCTTATGGAGCTGTTTTTCTCATCACATCCAAGTCAGTCAATGATTTTCGATGGTTTTTGTGTCGTTGCAGCACTAGTTTCTTCTGCATTCCAATACAGTGTCTAACGTTCAACTAATACAGTGTTAACCTCGTCGGATACTTTTCTTACATGCAAGGTGTGTACCCTGGATAAATTAGCTTCGGAAGGACCATTTGTTTTCCGAATGATAGTTGGAAAATTCTTGTGATGGTGTGTAATAGCTATTGTCTGGAAATTCTCTTCTTTCACTTTAAATTTCCATTTAAATACATGTCATTGCATGACTTCAGGAAGCCAGATTTTATTTATACCAGTTTTAAAAGTTCTCTCATCAAGTATTTCGTCTCAGATGCTCTCTTCAAAGAGTCATGTTCATAAGTTCTAGTTTTATTAGTTGAATAATCATCTAAAATTTTCACTATTGTTAGTTATAAGGTCGGACGGTTAATAAAAATGCTAACCATATGTCGTCATTAAAGCGACGGGCACTACAGGTAAATTGAATAGCTGTACGAGTGAAGTTGATAGTTCGTTGCTACCTTTACTCATAATGAAAACTCTCTCATATAAGCAATGAGAAAAATTTTACAGCTTGCGTTACTTCGCATACCACTTCTCCTACCTATTTCGACAAGAATCAAAATTCCAAGAATCAAAAAAATTGTGTGCTGGGCTAAAACTCTGAAAGCCGCAATCCATAACACAATCAAAGATCGAATTCCCGAGTAAATAACTTGGAAGCGATAGCCAATTTCAGAGAGGTTTTAATAGTTAGAGTATAATATGGTGTTTATGTGCTTCGTTTGTGTCTTAAAATGCTAATACAGTAAATTTCTCAAGTTTCCCAAACTTTTTTCCACAGCTCATTTGCATTATACCCAAGTTATATTTCTAGTTTCTGTCAGCATTTTTGCAGTACTCCTAAAATCACTCTCTGCTGCTAAAATCCCATATTCGACAACATCCGTCCAAAAATGATGCGTCTACCGACTTTACTACATATTACTTTCCATGCAATATTCTTTCCATCGAGATGTTGGTCAAGCAAACGCGGAAAAACATGTGATATGTGCACCTAACCTTCATAAAATGCATGCAAATCATTTTTTTTTTTGCTATCATCCTCAAATTTACTTTAATTTCTTGAAACTTCAGCAAATTCGTTTGTTTTTGATTCAATTACAGTGCACGAAACAGACAGTACTGGACTTTGATAAGCAAATCATTTTGATAATGAACAGAAAATAATTCACTGAAATGTAATCGAAAAATGCTATATTCTATCATGCGAGGCATATCAATTTAGTAATTTGATTACAAGATCAATTTGTATGATTGAAACTATCTTGAAACGATAATAAATTGATATATTAGAATAATTTAGTGGATTATAAAAAAATGTTTCTGTAAATTTTCCTTATAATAGTTGTTTTTTATCGTCAGGCATTTATTTAAATGCTGACAGAGTCAAACCTCTGATTGCGGGGTGATTGATATGCATTGTAGATTCTTAAGATTCACTATAAAAAATAAGTAAAGCAACCAGAAAATTGAATTTCAGATTCATCAGTGCGTCAATCAACAAAATTACAAAAATTACTTCGAAAAATTCAAATCTTTAAAAATAAAAAGATTGAGTGTAAGTGATAAGACAGTCAAGTCAATTCATCTCTTATCACAAGATATTGCGAGCATTTTCGATTTTCAATTCTTGAAAAGAAAGTGCGTCTTCTGTAAAATAAATTTCATATCAAGCTCATAATGATTATTATCATAGCATAAGCGTGCACAGGACTTTGAAATAAAGGGGGAAACACATGAATTCGGGCAATCTTTTGTTAAATTTTGAGTGAAGTGAACAGGCAGGTGTCGAAAATAAGCCCTGCTGTTGTGACTAATTGGCATCATGTATATTTTTTTTGTATCACGTTTGATTTCATTGCAAAATTTGAACTTTAAACGTAATGGAGCAAAGCAAAAGGTGTGCAGTAAATAGGCTTGAGTACGATAAACCAATTTCTTGAATTTAAAGCGTGACAATCGACTTGCAATTAATCAAACTGGTTGAATATGAGCAGTTTGGGCACAAACCACTTTGAAAATGTTCAGGAAAAGTGTTACACGGTTCAAAATGCAGTAAAATATATTGAAGAGCAGCTACGTGATAGTGAGATATATTTTTTCTCACTTTGCCAGCGTTGCAGCAGTTGATGGGACAGTTCCCTCCTTTTTCCGCTTCCTGTGCATGTCATTGAGCCCAGGAAAATGCTTCTTAAGAAAAATGAATTGTGCGATTCTTAAGACACTACTAATATTTAAAGGGTGAACATATAATACACAGATGTAATGAATTATATAGCAACTGGAAAAGAACTGGTTCAAGGATATGCATCCTCTTACACAAGAAAGGAGAAAAACTTTTAATTTTCAAGTTATAAATTTAAAAAAAAAATAAATCAGTAAAAAGGGCATACACAGCATTAAGGCTGTGACTCGAGAATAGGTTTGTGCAAAGAACTCAGTACATTTTCAGTCGACGCATTAAAAAAAAACAAACTCACCAGTGTGTTGAAGTATTAATCAGCAAAAACGGCTTAATATAAAAGAAAATTTAGATTCTAATAAAATTGTTGGCCCTAATTATATTTGTCAAATACTTTCACTTTCAACAGAATCGAAATTGAACTAAATTTTTGACATCTCGTTTCATGTTGAGATTGAAAGTTTCATTACGATAATTAACCTCAGCATACATAGTAAACCCAGCCCATCGGCTGTGAAGCTCTCTTATTCTTTCATCTTTCAATGCACCACTAGACAATATTTCCATTTTTTTCAGACCTTGTATCTAGTTACGAAATTACAGCTAATTTATCAAAAAATTTCAGAATGCAGTTTTGCATGCTGCCATTGAGCGTTTCACAAAAATCCTCGCTTGATATTCAACACATCGGATCAATAGTGGTTTTTTCTCCAAAAAGTCATTGAAACGAATTCAATCCATGGAAGCAGATTAAATCGTTATTAATCGTATATTCATTTCATGAAATGAAACTTGGTCAAAATCACTTGTGTGTGTGTATTTACTACAGGGCAAAGTCAAGATCACACATTAATTTACTGCAAGTACACCACGAAAAAAAAAACTCGAAATCGAAATTATTCGATTTCTAATTGTTTCCTCGTCGAATTCTGGGTTAATGCCATACACTCACGGTGTAAATTTAAATCAGTAATTATTTGGCGTTCAAGTAAATCAATGTTAACGATACGTGTAGCTATAATCCGCTGTCACTCTTAATAGATCGAGTCTATCAATCACTTTGTTATAAACTATCTACTTCCATATTATCTGGCACTTACTTGTTTTCTGGAAAATACACTGCACTTCGATGAAAAAAGGACGAAATTCAACTTCGAACTAGTATTTCGCTTAGCTTAATATCCTTGTGGCCTGCTTACTTGTTACACTTTGCGAACAATGTTTTCCAATTGAATATTTTAAGACGACTGTTTAAATTGGCGTACTCGCAACAACTAAACGTTTCTTGAAATTTTTCAAAACATTACGATTACGATTTTCGAATACGTATCTTTTCCGTTGCGCCCGTTGAAAACGTTAACGCGACTTGCTATGCAATGTAATCATATGAATATGATACAAAGACAACTATCGTTAAGGCTACGACCCCCGAGATAAAGACAAAAGCGATCGCAAGCTGTAAGCCGGGTTCAAGATACACTTATTTTTCTGTAATCAGTAATTGTAGAAAATCGGTATGTTTCAAATATATACAGCATTATAATATTCATTAAATTCTTTGAAAAGTGATCTGTTCGTATACAAGTACAATTGTAGGAGTATATGTATGTATGGAAGCGTACATACGAGTTTATGCATGTAATTGAAGCGCTAAAACTGATTAGATGCAGACTGGTCGAACGTGGACAGTAGGTAAACGGACTCTTCTTATCAATAGATTAATACATTTAAATGTTTAATTACAACACGATTGTCGGTATGACGAACAATCAATTTATGTACATATGTGTTAGTTTTCCTAACCATACATTTTTTTCAACGAAGTTTCTTGTTGTTATGCGAGAGGAAAATATTACATTAGTAGAATTTTCAAATCAGAACAATTTTTTTTAGATCTCACATAAAAATGATAAATTACTCGTAATAATTCACTATTTTAGCTAAACGTTATCACATACAATCTTCAGACGATGTTTGTTCGATTGAGCATTCTTGAACCACCTTAAACTTACAATCTTTTATATCCGGTGGTTTATAGTACAGATACGAAACTATCGACAGCCGATACTATCGATAACTATCTATACTTCGTTGAGAAACTAGCTATCGATAGATTTCGATAGCTAAGAAAATGCATGTCATTTTATAAATAATTTACCAAGCAAATGAAAATAATACTATTCCGAAAATGAGCATTTATATAGCAAATTCAACAATTTAACACAATTCAAACTGATTCAGAGAGAAATTATTCCAAAATCAAATATTTTAATTTGAAGACTGATTTCGCCATTAGAAGCTAGCTATATTTCAATTTTTTGACACATGTCGATACTTTGAAGGTAAATCTGCCCTTTTTTCTGTGAAGTTAGCCATTAAGTGAAGAAAACTGCAAATTAAACATCAATATCTGCCAAGAAATTAAAATATACATATCTAACTTCCTTTTGTGCTTAAATTAACATATTTGAATGTAACACAACCAAGAATATATACTCCTTTTAGTCTAGACCTGCGATCAGTTAATATCTGGCCCCATGAGCTTAAATTTCATTCCAATTATATGGAGGTTACTGTTGTTAAAAGATATTTAAGAGCTAGCTCTTGCATTGGTTTTAATTCTATGTCGTATACATGGAATTTTAAATATAAAATTGTGTTATTATTCCTAGTAAAAAGCTATATATTCCAAAATACCAACCGGTCTGTATCTTCTAAGGCATTCTGTCGGTTAAGGTGCTGGCCTTGTAATAATACTCGTAGCAAAATTATGCTATAAAAGATTAGCTGCATAATAAGCGTTTTCTTCACTTATGAAGTCCTCCTTTTTAAATCTGGCATCGAATATTGTACCTAACCAGCAAATCATTTAACTTTTGAAAGGAAAAAGACTTTTCTACTAAATGCACTCACAATTTCTGTTGACGTTTCTACAGATCTCATATTCCACATGAATTAGTCACATATTTGCTTCCGGAAAGTTTTTTTTTTGTTGTATCGTCGAAAATGTCAAAATCCTTTTTGCATGTCTCTTTGCTTTTTTCTGCTCACACCGGGACTCGACTAGCTAAAGACTAAAAGGAACAAAGCGCCGGGCGCTGACGAGATACCAGCTGAGCTACTGAAGTCTGATGCGCTACATCAACTACTGCTGCGAATATGTGAAACTGAGGTGATCCCCAACGATTGGCGCAAAAGCATCATCTGCCCCATATATGAAAAAGGAGATAAACTGCGGTGCGAGAATTATAGAGGCATCTCCTTAGTCTGTACGGCCTCCAAAATTCTGATGAAAATCCTGGAGAATAGAATTAAAGCGTTCGCTGAAGAAATCATTGGGGAATATCAAGGCGGTTTCCGATCTGGCCGCTCCACAATCGACTGGCTCTTCACGATCAAGTTAATTTTGCAAAAGTGCTGGGAATACAACGGCGACGAATACCGAATCTTTGTTGACTTTAAACAAGCTTATGGCTGGATTGACCGAGACGCACTACATAAAATCATGCTGCGATTTGGTATACCGGCTAAATTAGTGAGACTTATAAAGATGACGATGACCAATTCCGTCTCGCAGGCCCGGATTCACAACAGATTGACAGATCCTTTCGAAACTCTTGTTAGCTTGAAGCAGGGCGATGGAATAGCGTCGACGCTCTTCAACCTGGCACTTGAGTTTGCAATGAATCTGAACACAATATTAACATCATGGCTCGAAAACTGACCGATACAGAAGAACTTCTCCTTAAACTTAAATAGATGTTGGACCTTAAATAGAAGTTGGACTACGATTTAACGAGGAAGAAACGAAAGGTATGATGCAATCTATGACGAGGACGCCAGCACGCTCGACCATCTACGTAGGGGACCTTAGCATCAAATTCGTGAAAAACTTCGTTTACCTGGGTAGCAACCTATCGAATGACGCCAACGAAACTGACGAAATCAAGCGACGGATACAACTAGCAAATATGACGTTCTTCTCGGTCCTCCCCATTATGAAATCGGAGTATGTGCACAGAAAGACTAAGTTTCGCGTTTATAAAACTATCATAAGACCTGTGCTGTGGACCCTGACTCAAGCCTCGAAAATATGATTGACACATTCGAACGGAAAGTTCTTTGGTGAATTTTTGGGCCTGCGATTCCAAGACTGGAGGACCCGATCACGTGACCGAGATAATTGGAGGTCAACGATCCAGGTGGGCTGTTGTGCCACGATGGTGATGAAGTTATGAAATATTTGATACAAAGCATTTCAAATTCATAAATATATCGAAAATAAAGTTGTTCAATTAATTTTTTGCTAAAATTTCGTAGCTAACTTATTTTGCACAATGTATCATAAACTTTTTACAGATACAGACTTATTTATTTTCTAAACTATTTATAATATACAGTGAAACCTGTGAAGTTGACCACCTCCGCAAGCAGACCACCTGGCTAATTTTACCAGTTTTTCCTAGCTCAATTCATTCCCAATACAAATACACCCTTACAAGCTGACCACCTGTCTAACCTGTAACTTGACCGTAAGTCTGTAAAACGTCACATTACATTCCACCTTTTTACGTTGACCACTTTGGTTTTTCTATGAAAAATCTGTCTGGCTACTGAAATGAAAATGAAAATAATGAATAAATATAATTTCGCCACTGTGACATAGTGCAAATTTACTTTTTTTTAAGTTTGGCTTTGCATTCTATGTTGGAAGAAAATTATTTGTAGTGAAATGTATTTATGATTAAGATTTTTTTTCTAGGCGGAAATTGGCACAAAAAAGTCAAGTGTAGAACTAAATTTGTTTACGAAAAAAGAAATTTGAGATGAAGTCGACGCAGGAAAAGCCAGCGATTTTTAGCGGAAAAATATAAAATAGCGAAATCTACAGTCGTTAACATTATCAAGAATAAAGAATAGATTTTAACAGTATTCAACCAGAATGCTAATCTAGAAAGAAAACGGAAATTGAAGAAGACGCAGCTTGAGCCTATCAAGGAAAAAGTTCTAGAATTTTGTAAGAAGTGCCGATCAAAAAGTATCCCAGTGACTGGCCCATTACTTCAAGTGAAAGCATTGGTTGTGAAATAATATCCAGTTTAGAGCATTATCCAGTGAAAGTGCAAATGTTGACTATGAAGCAGCGGCGCATTGAATACTTAAATTACTTGACATTTTAAAGGAATATAGAGTTGAAGATCAGTTTAATGCGGACAAAACTGGTTTGTTTAATAGGCAGCTACCAACCAAAAGCCTTGTGACAAAAGACGAAAAGTGTAAATGGAGCAAGATGGCCAAGGAAAGACTGAGCATTTTGCTATGCTGTAGTGCAACAGAAGAGAAGCTAAAACCGCACGGATTTTTAAAACAAATTCCATTAAGGCGCAAGATCTGCCCGTACTTTAAAAATCGAACAAAAAATCATAGATGACAACCGCAATTTTTGACGAAATAGATAAAGAAATGCAAAAACAAGGGGGAAAATAATAATTTCTATTGGATAATGTTACAAGTCATAAACTTGACACCTCTTTTTCGAATGTACAAATAAAATTTTTGTCTCCAAAATTGACATCTGAGCTCCAGCCTTTGGACCAAGGCATTATCCAATATGCGAAGCTACATTATCGGAAAAAATCTGTTGCTTTACTTAATTTCCATCATAGATACTGACTCCGGCTCAACCTACGAAATGGTGAGAAAAGTAACTGCTTTAGATGCGATCAGGTAAATTCTTTCAGGTGACAGAAGATACAATAAGGAAATGTTTTCATCGAGCGGGTTTCAACTTTACAGCCAATTATTTCAGTCTTGCCTCAAATCATTCAGGATTATTTATTAGCTTCAAATGAAATTTATTCGTTCGATGGCAATCGTAAGCAAGAAATTTTAGAAGATGTTATGATCATTCGAACCGACGAAGAAGAGGAAACTGCCGATCTTGAAATAGTTAGTTCGGTGATACCAGTACCTACCGCTAAGCAGGCCATTAAATTTACTAACTACGCCTAAGATACGCCGGAGCTCATCAGCCAAGTTTAATTGAAACAGTGTTTGAGCTAAGAAATAAAATAGAAGCTAATGCACTCTATACGAAGGCAAAGCAAATAAGTTTATATGACTTCTATGGCGGTAATGAATAATTCTTTAGGCGCATTTTTTTTTGTTTCTTTTCATGAATCTTCAAGTAATTTTTATTGTTATGTAAATGCTCTATGAAAAGACAATGGTGTTTAATGAAACAAGCACCCCTATTTAACCTGCGTATCTTGACCGACATCAACCCGAACCGTAGGTGGTCAACATAGAAAGCTTTCACTGTATATACTATATATATATATATATATATATATATATATATATATATATATATATATATATATATATATATATGTATATATATATATATATATATATATATATATATATATATATATATATATAACACCCTAATGTAAGTTTATTTTATGAACAATCTTGCTTAAACAAATCTTCATTTTACTAGTTTATTTTCCGAAAAAAAAAGAAAATTTTCCATAGAAGCACCGGTCTAATTCAAAATTCATCGTTAGAAAGTGAATTCTAGGATTAATTGCTCTTATCGATTCATATGAAAATGTATTTTCAATTGTAAAGTTTCATTTTGATAACACACTGAAAGTGACAAATTCTATGAACATAGACTTAAGTATCGACTTTCTATATCTGCATACACACTCCTATGCGTGAATGCTCATGTCGATCGACTTAAATAACTCATTATTTCCAACCGGCAACATTGAATGGGTCCAATGTCCACAGAGTGCACGATCATGAGTAACCCATTCGAATTTTGATACTTAGTACAAAGTGTCAACTTTAGATTACGTATTCAATAGAAACATTCTCACAAACATTTTTTTTAATCAATTACTATCCGAATAGACTAGAAAACTGGACCATACTCTATCACATGCACGCATCGATGAACTAAAGAAAGAAGCACCTGTTTGTTATCATCGATCGAACACCTTCACAGATAACGATCAGCTGGCGCTTTGTTCAAGTTGGTGTGAAATCAAAGCAAATAAATAAAATTACATATGAGTCAAGCTTTTTATGTCTGAGATCTGTTGTTATGCCTGATCGACAGGTAGGTTTGCAGTAGTAAAAGCATTTATAAGCTTTTATAAACTACAATACATACTGTTATTTTTCCATGTGTTCGTGTGTATTTTCTTTGTTTGGTTCGATCGTCGTTTCGTTTGTTTTGAAAACGTGAGTTGACAGAAAAAAACAGTTTATCAACAATGGAATAAACAAACCGATCAATACGTCAAAATCACATGGTTATTTGTTTTCATCGAATATACTACGTGCTTAGAAATGGTTTTCGTAACTGTAGTTTTGCACAGAATACGACGAAACCACGATCGTAGTCGTTTCAAATTGACCATACTTCATTAATTAAAATTTACTGATAAAAATTTCCAGCTGTTATAGACAAATGAATCGACATACATTAATTTTCTGAATTGTAAATATTTTTTTTCAGATTTGAGTTAAGATACACGAGCATATGGAGTTTTTTGCGTAGTGACAGTGAATCTCTTTTACCTTCGTAGACGTGATATATTTTAAATTCACGCAAGAATACCATCGATACTCACTATGACAATGCGTGTATGTGAAATAATATAATACAATTGAAATCAGAGATACGATGCTAGCTTTGATATATTTTCTAAGAAAACCTTATATTTAAAATGTTATATAGTAGACTTTTTGTTGCAGTGAAGGAAATATTTGCTCTAAGTCAAGAGAAACTTCGAATTATAATTTCAGTTATATTTACTGTGTGACTATGAAAGTTGAAACAATGATAGATTTCAGTTGAAACAAAAATATATGGTGGTGAAGTTGTAAACTATTGCTATTGAACTGATAAATATGCTATTAGCTTGGAGCCTGAAGTAACTAAAACAAATAGTATTTGAAATGTTGCGTTGATAAATAATATTTGCCAATCTGGAATTAGTTTAAAATGATGTAGTTCTGTAATTAGGTTGTGTTCGAAGAATGTTCATTTAATTATTTGTGTATTCATTCATGGAAAGTTTCCTGTCCTGAACTTATATGATTCTATAAACTCCCCAAGCATAGAAAAATACTAATAATAAATAGAAGTTAGTAATATTTATCTGAAATACATGTTGTTCAGGAGCGTTCAGAGATTTTTTAGTCGCTGCATGCTCATGGACCATACGTGTATCAGGTAAATATTTTTGTTTTTCTCTTATTTATTATTAAAAAAATAATTAATTTGAACAAAACTTTTTATATTGGGTGAAGACATTGAACCGAAATTTTTTGGATGAAAATAATGCTTCATTTTAATTAATTAATGAATTTTAATTAATATTCAAAATATTGTCCATCGCTTGCCATCACATTTTCCCACCTTTCTGATAGCAAATGAATTCCGCGTCGGAAAAAGGCTTCGTCCTTTGAGACCAAGAACGAATCAATCCAATTTTTGATACCTTGCTCAGAAGTAAAGCGTTTCCAGGTAATTTTTGACCGGTATAGCAACGTCTGGTCGAGCATTTTCATGATGAAAAATTACAGACTTGCGCCTGGTCGCATATTCCGCCCGTTTTTCTGTGAATGCTCGCTTCAAACGAATTTATTGTTGTCGGTACAGCTGTTCCGTAATAATTTGACCTGGTTTCAGCAACTCGTATTGGATCGGTCCCTTCTGATCCCACCAAATACTGAGCATTACCTTAGAGCCGAGTGTATTCGCCTATGACAACGATATTCCTGGTTGGCCGGGCATCACATACGATTTCTTGCGCTTCGGATTATCATAATGTATCCATTTTTTACGCCAGTAATAATTTGATGCAAAAATACTTTCTTTTGTGAAATGGTTGCCTGGTTACGAGCTCATCTTGCGTTTGGTACGAGTCTTCACTGAGGAGGGTCTCTAATTCTTCGTCTTCAAATTTTTTCTCTTGACCAGGGCGCTTTTTGCCTTTGATGTCGAAATTACTACTTTCAAAGCGCTTAAACCACTCAAAACACTGTGTTCTGAATAGACCATCGTCGCCATAAACTTTCACCAGCAAACGATGACTTTCGGTGAAGACGTGCGACATATATCGGAAGAAAGTGACTTTGAATTCAGTGATAACGAATCGGATTCCAACGAAAGTAATAGCGGCATACGAAACGGACTAGTCTCGGATGATCCTGAGGAATATGTATAAGAACCAAGTATTTTTGCTGATGATGATCTTGATGATCCTTAGTTTGAACCAGGTGAGATTTCTGATGCACATAGTGTGTCCGCAGCCGCCTATGGAGAGTGTAGCAGAAACTCGCCTACTGATCGCCGTCAGATGTGATACCAGATCTGTCTCAATCAGGACCAAACGAGGATTCACAGCAAACCACATCCCGAAAATTGACTGTTGGAGAGGTCATGCATTTTACCCCACCAGAAATAAATGAAATAGATAAAAAAACGGATGGGGTGAAGAAATACTACAATTGTCACGTCCGTTTTATGAATGAGGTCTATCTATTCATATTTATGGCTACCAATCTGTATCATCCATTTGTCTTCAAATACCTCTTGAGTCTCTGGACTTAAATGTTTTAGAGGATTTGTGGTCAGAGTTGGAGAAAGGCATCAGTCAGGAAACACACAATTGACAACAGACTGAACCTTAAAAGAGCGTTGCAGGAAGAGTGGAACCAAATTCAGCCAGAGTACACAAAATCTTTAGTGGAATCGATACCCCGCAGATTGGACGCGGTTCTTAAGCAGAAAGGCTATCCCTCGAAATACTAGAATATTTTTATAGCACATTATGAGCTTGATACAATTCTTTTTCTAGGAAAAACCATTTCACATTATTTTGGCTATTTTTAAGATAAATAAACACTAAATCTGCAATTCCTCATAACTCTTTTTCTTTATTTCAATCAGAAGTTGACAGATATTGATCATTTTTCATAAGATACTTGGGCACATCATTTTGGCTGTCAGCCACTGTAGTTATTATGTAGTTTTAGGTACCCTATTTAGCGTTGGTCATAGACAGAGTGACAAAGCTATGATGTGACAATTAATGGAGCACTGATATTAATCCTTAAGTATGTCTTATGTCTTACGACGGCTGATTCAACCATTAGCAAATATAGCCATTAGCATAATTTTAAATAGGAACTACTTCAAGTAATATCAAATATTTATATTGCACCCACGTCAGTTCAAAAGCATATGCAATTATATAGTTATTTGGGTATTGACTGCGCTTACGATTTCAAGTCTTCAGTGCACATTGATATATATTGCTAACTATTTGGAATAGCGCTATTAGAAAATCAGTTTGCATGCACTCACATAAAAACTGCCTTAGGTATTGCAGATCGATACACAAATAACAAATCAGTCAATTATTTAAAGCTTTCGATATCAAACAAACAAATCAGTCATTCTTTTAAAGATAACCCAAAATCGATATGCGTAATCTCTCTGCCATAAATATCAAAAACAAAAATCAAGGTCAAATGCATCTCAGTACTTACGTTATATCTCCCGGCCAATCTAAGATAACATATATATTTAAAAATTTATATGATTTTTAAATATATATAATTTTCAAGCTTGCGAAATTCAATCAATTAGAACTTTGAATGAGCTCGAGTGAAATTCAATTTTTCCGTTCTTTTCGTTGCTATGCGATGAAACCTTAGTCATATTGGTAACAAATCAATTTCATAATTTTTCGATGGACATATAAGAATTAATTCGAATCATAAGCCAGATGTCAATTTAGAGTGAAAAATTAGTAACGTCACATTATAGCATTTAAACAGACTTCGAACTTTTCAGGAAATTCCTTGCAAAGATTAGCTGTCAAGATAAAATAACTATGTACTTTAGCGTATTTGAGTTGATAAGAAGCGTTTATGACACTTGTTAAAAGCACTTGGACTTTGGACAATGCAAAACTGGACTATTTACATTTGAAGAGAGTTGGTTCGTAACAACGTCTTATATATCGAATAGCTTTATTAATAAATATTTTAAAATTTTCATTAAATAGTTATACAAAGAATGCAAATCATTTTAATAGAGTACATTTATTTGAAGAGAATTTAAAATTGAACGATAAGCTAGTAAATATTTTTTTTGATTATAATATAAAAATATGTACCTATATAAATTTACAAATAATATCCGTTATGCAAAATATATAATACAGCTAGTGGAATTAAAATGTTTTAAAGCTTTTCATCTTTCTCTTTATTTTAGTGCAAGCTGAGCACGATGAAAATTACTATTGATTTTTGAAACTTCAGTTAAAATTTAACGTCAAATTTTCTTTGACCGCAGCATATCACCTATAAACAGGAAAAATCAATCGATATGAATTCATTCTATTTGTATAATATTAATCTTTAATGGTATCACATTGTTAAAAAGTCATGATAAAATATATTTTGAGTAATACTATTGTTCAAGTATTGCATAAGTTTATTTTATTATGCACACAATCGAGATTTGACTTTCTTTTTTTCTGTAGTAAATTTCGTTCTTTTTATTTTTTCACATTGAGTACGTTCAGATATTCTACATATCTGTTACAATTTTCTATCAAATTAGTTTCACTTTAATTAATTTTATATAATGAGGGATTAAAACTGAAAACTGAAAATTCCTATATATACCAAATTTGTGGTTGTAAAACTATACAGATAATAAATTTCAAGCCTGAATTAGCAAAATCAAAGTCCGGTATACAAATCATGATTCATCCACGATTAACAGATACCGCCCTCATTATCAATCATTAGATTGTATGCAAATGATAACTCTATGATGAAGGCAATGTTCTTTGGTCCAATTATGAGGCCTTCCAAATCCACATGCTTGAAAGTCTCTGAATCTTTAGTGTGAAAAATTATGTGTCGGTTAAAAATGGCTTGGTATATATTGAAGAAACTCCCAAAAATATTTTACTCTGATCTTTATCTAAGTTATACTAATAATATACAAATATGCTAACATATTTAACGAAATAAAGTTAAAATTAGCTAGCGAAAGCAAACCAATTCCGACTTTTTTCGTTAAATATATTAGCATATTCCCAGGCTTCATAGAATAAATCTCCTCTTGAATGTTTCATAAATGATAACATATTCTAAAATAATAAAATATGTCACATTCTTTTTTGATAATATTCGCCTCGTAACTTGCAATACAACAATTTATTCATATAATAAGAAATCATTCCCATAGTAAACGCCTAGCAATATGCAAGGCAAACCATACAGGGCTACCATTTCAATTTATTTTATTTCTAATGATCTTGGGTTTTTTTTACGAAAAATCTGAAAAAAACCCGTGTGTTTTAGTTCTAAAAGATTATACTCTCCGATTAGGTACAGCTGCTCAAAATGTGTCTAAAAATGGTTGAGTAAACGACGCGAAACCTACGAAAAGGAGGGACCGATTGGCCAATAATTGCCGAAAATGGTGAGAATGGAGGAATCGAAGAAAATTTGGTTTTTTTAATTTTAAATTAATTAGGTTACTACCCGAGCTGTCCATATTTTCTTAAAACACTCTTTAAACAGGTATGCTTTCAGAAATGTTTTTATACTCAAAAATTTTGGAATTCAAAATTAGGTGTCTTGAGAGCATATATAGTTTTTTCCACGTTGATGAATCTAGGAATAAACCTTATTGATATCACTTTTGATCTTCAAAATACAATAACGCCTACACTGAAAAAATTCCACATGGCACCCAGAGCTATGTAACATAGCGCATTATTTATGGTCCCATACGCCATGTACATAGTACTCTGAGCTATTCAATATGGCTCCCAGCGCCATAATGTCAGAATCTGCATAGCGCGTGGTCCTATGTAACATGGCGAAGCATTTCTGGTCCCACACGCTATATTACATAGTACCCTGAGCTATGCAGTATGGCTCCCAGCGCCATAATTAGATGGCGCAGAAATTATGGCCCCACACGCTATATTACATAGTACCATGAGCCATGTTATATGGTTTCAGTTGTCAAATTGTTTAAACATCTTCAGTAGCCGCGTTGTATACCCGCGGTGGATTGATTTGCGATAAGTCACTCCGATCACAAAATTTCACAGGATCGGATCGACTTGGGCGTTCAAAGACGCGGATCGAGGGTTTAAGGATTGAAAAATTCGAAGCCCACTTAAGTTCTATTAACATATGTATGTGACGTTTCGATGCGATATACTTCTATTTAGTAGAACTAGCTGAAAATTAGGCCAATGACAGACACTTCGGTTCCACCGAAGCGTTTAACGCTTCGGTTTGGCGCGTCGGCTGACACACTCAGCGGTTTTCAGAAGCGTTTATCGAGTCGGTTCAGTTACAAATTACGTCGGAGTATCATATAGATGCTTGTGAAAAAAGTAATCATGTATACATACATATGTAACCTACTTCAATGCCAGTCAAAGTAAATATGATAAACTCTATATGTACTTCAAAATGTATTTAAATATATAATCTAATTATGTATAGTTATTAGGCACTCCATTGCACTGAAAAAACACATAGCGCCAGACGCCATAGTTTATAGACTTCTGGCGCCATGTACATAGTCGATTTCGGGATTGTGATAGAATATAGCGCCACGCGCCATAGTACATGGCGAAAAGTACATAGGAGCAGACGCTATGCTTATAGCCCTCCACTCCATGTACTATAGTCCTCCACGCCATACACTATAGTCCTCCACGCCATGTAATATAGTCCGCCGCGCCATGTACATGGCTTCCAATGTGATAAAACTACACCGTGTATAACTGAGTAGAATAGTGATGTTAGTTTCGTGAGAGGAGCTAGAAATACATAATCCGCTGCTATGCTGCCCACCCTCGACGTGCGATGAAATCCATCTCCTCAACGAAAAATATGAACTACTTCCTCAACTACTTCCTAAGGACCTTCCGTGCTGGGCTAGAACACAATATAGTCAATATAAATTTCGAAGCAGCAGAACCCCGATGAACGACGAACCCCACGTGGCTGCTATTGCTTGATGTTCAGATCAAATCGCTCTTTGAATTTCCTTCCACTTCGGTGATTGCATCGGAAGTTACGGAAGTAACAGGGGTGGAGAGATTTTTAGGGCTACTGGACGAGAAAACTTGAAAACTCAATGCCGAAATAAACCCACGGAATCTTTAAATTATAACTTATAACTTATTTTTACTTTAGATAATTTATGTGGATTCGGAATCCAAAATTTAACCTTAGCAAACAAACCGTATGTACTACTACTGCAATTGTTGCTTGATAAATATATTATTACAAATTGATTGTTGTTTATGCGGTCAAATTTCAAAGAAATTCAAAAAAAAAGTTTGCAAGCATATTTTTATCTACGATCGGCCAATATATTGCTCTATGCAACGTTTGGATACAGTTTTACTGCACATTTTTCTCATACAGAACATATTTTTCAGCTTTATGGTCATCTTCTAAAGCAAACATGAAAATCTACATAAGACGCAATAATGTATTAATTTATGCAATTTAAGACTTTTAAGTTAAGCTTATTCGAAGAATGCAGCTTTCAGTCTGATTGAGATCTGCATAATCGATATTAGATATATCTTACTATTCACCATTTAATTTATGCCGCCTTAAGTGCGAAACCGATCTGCTGATATTTTTATTCATCTGAATTCTATTATAAATTGATTTTTCTTCCGCATTCGACTCATTGCCGCTAATGTCTTTTGCGACTATAAAACAAACACGAATCTTCATCATCGGAACCCTCCAAAAAACAACAATCTAGATATACATTTTTCCAATCCGCTTCAAAAACAAGAAATTCTGGCTTTATCATTTCCTGACCACAGACCAAGTTTACAGAACCGAACGAAAGGAAAAGATTGTTGACGTGTTATTCTTAGTCTTTGTTAGTGAAATCCACTTGAATAACAGTCAGATGTGCCTTAAATATATATATATATATATATATATATATATATATATATATATATATATATATATATATATATATATATATATATGTATATATATATATATATATATATATATATATATATATATATATATATATATATATATATATATATATATATATATATATATATATATATATATATATGTATATGGCTTTGTCGACAAAAAATTTCACTTGATTATTTAGAAGCAGTAGTATTGCGTTATTTCATCTAGCTTCCTTAATTCGCCAACGGCACCACTACTTTAAGATCTCCATTCACTTTCTATATCAATGATGGATATGCACTAACAAAATGGCATCATCTAAAAAATGGCTAGCAACTGGGTCACTGTCTACCAGAGTAGCATTTGATATTCGCAATTTTAATTTGACTTCCAACCATTGAATTAATGGAAGTGGAAGTTACTGCACGACCTTCATCACCTATGTGTGAGTGATTTGCCAAAGTTCAATAACTCGTCTGGATGGAAGTCAATAGCAAAGTGCAAGAACATCTGTTGCGATAGCCGTGTCCACTGTTACTGGATTCGATTCCATCCGAGGTAAAAGCAATCACAGATTGTGCAATAATAACGGTAGACTTTCCTTCGTTGTCGGTATCTAACGATTAGTAAACACAGGAAAGCGCATTCAGAAAAAGCATAAGAGAACCATGATCTAATAATCAAGTATGATATTGAAGAGTGTTAGCCTATGATTTGCGGGACAAGTTCACGGGCTTGTGACATAGACCTACAATTCTGGCAATCATACGCAAGCACTGTTAATGAATTCGAACCTTGACGTAAGTACAGTGCAATCTCATGAAGTGGAAGTAAGATGTGGGCACACGTTTTTCCTGCTTCGATTCGCAGAAATGATTTTGTATAAACCTGAATTCTGGAAATTAAAATGTTGAATGTAGCTGTTTCATAAAGCTTTCATAAATCTTTCAGAATTTTTGTTTTTCGATACCGAATCTCTGCTTACTTTTTGTCATTCATTAAATGAAAAAAATTGAATTATAATAGACCAGGTAAAAAAATAAGGCTTAATCTTCTGAACTGAAACAAGCTAAAGCTGTTAATGCTATTTTTTATTTTTTATTATTGCAGAATATGTCAGCACGTTTCTACAGCTGCCAGATAAAATTAAATCAGACAGTAGAAATGATGTCTCTCGAAAATAGTTCTATACAAAAAACGATGTAAACAAGCACTATGACGTGGTATAATTATTTTAAACAATCATCCACTACATGCACATGATTCAGCTTTTTGTAAATTTGCATTTGTGTGTAAACTTACATTCAGCAGCTGTGCAGTGAATTTAGTTGAAAATAAGTTAATTCTCTACTGAATGTCAATGTAAATTTATTTTGCTTCTGCATTATCAATTGAACTTTATTCATGATTCAGTAGTAAAAGTCCTAAGACGATATATTTGATAATATATTGATGCACACGGACCGTGCATACTGATTGAGTGATGGAGAGAGTGGAAGGAAGGAAGAAAAAAAAATGTGATTACTATATTTTTTTGAAAAACGTTTTTTTTTTGTCTGTGTCTATCTTAGAATTACGTCCTTTAAAGCTGTATTTCCCGCCCTGCTGCGACAAAACTGGCACCAATATAGTCAACAGGGTAAGGTTTAGACAACTATAATTCTACTAGCAACAGAATAATAATATTTTTAAGTTGATTATCAGTTAAATGTATCAGTTAAATTAAATCTAGTATAAATCTTAAACATTTTAAATGAATGAATCTTAAAAAAAACTCTAGCGCACCTGAACCGCTAGAAACACTAATGTTCGAAGAACAGTAGAAGAATCGTGCAGGTTTTGAGTGCATATTCCACCACATGTGCTGCTTATTACGGCCAAATTGATCCAAATGCCACGTTTTACTTTCGTCTCAAGAATGCATTATAACTCATATAGTGGAAGGTTTCAGATATTACCACTGGCATGAATTTCAACGTTTATGAGAGCAAAACACGGGTTAATTATATTCGTTATCAGTTGCTTATTTCACAAAATTTTGAAAGCAGCATCTCATGGAACATCAATGAAGAAAATGCTCAGTGCCTGCAGCACTGTAACTGAAGTTGGTGTTTGGGGCTGCGATCCGAAAAATTTGCAGAACTTTGCGAATTGTAACATCGGTTATTTATTTTCATTGTAAATGTTTCCGGTATGTATACTAACTGTAAGCATTTATTGATACAAAAGTAGCACAACCGACTCGTCCTGGCAGCCTTTCGCCAGTATCAAAGCCAAGAATATATCAAATCTGCTTCACGTTGTTTAATTACATTCGAAGTTATAGGAGTATAAAGAAATTTAGGGTTACCTGCAGCGAGTTTTTTCAAATGATCGATAGCTTAATATTTGCTGTTTATTGTCGCTACAATATCATTACCATTTGAAAATTCTACGATAAAACCGCTTAATAAAGATATTGCAATTAAACACAAAGCCAACAATAGCTGGCAACTCTATCGTGGCTTTTCAACCAAATTTGGCCTGAAAAATGTTTATGATAGGTTTCATTAATTGTATGAAATTCGTATTGATTTCATGACTGCACTGGAAGTTATAGTGCAAAATGTTTTATTTTCCTGAGCGAATTTTCAAAACCAAAGACACAAAAATTACCATAGCTGGCAGCACCAATCAAATTTTTCAACCAAATTTCCACCAAACAGAGATTAGAGTTAGGTTTAGCTATTGTGTCAATTTCATGAAAGTCTGGTAACTTATTCACATTTCATAGGGCAAAAAGCAGTTTTTTTTCTTTGTAATTTTTCAAGATGGCACCACTGGCACAGACTTGCCCACAATTCAAAATCGCTTCTATCAAATCTGGTCATACTTAAGTCCAATGCATTCTGTAAATTTTAGCTGTATCTGATTATTGGTTCGTGAGTTTCCGTGAACAGAAGTTTTTGATGCTAAAAATATAGGTTAACTGGGAGAGGGTTACCGTTCTTGTCCGACATGAAATTTCCAAAGTTTTATTTTGAACGTGTAGATATAACATAAGATTTATATACAGATTGGTTTTATTGTAAGAAACGGACATTTTTTTAAATATTCGATGGTTTGAATGTTTTCCCTTCCAAATTTATTTTTTCAAAATGAAGACACCAAAATTATCATAACTGGCAGCCCCAACCGATTTTTTCGACCAAATTTCTACCAAACGTGGCCTAAAGTAGGGTCCAGCAATTGTGTGAGTTTCGTCAAAATCGAGCGATTCAATCAGAATTTATAGGGCTAAAAACAATTATCTTTTTAAGTGGTTTTTCAAGATGGCACCACTGGCACAGAATCGCCCGCGTTTCAAAATCACTTCTATCAGACCTGGTCCTATTTAAGATCAATACATTCTGTGAATTTCAATTAATTCTGCTCATCGGATCGTGAGTTTCCGTGAACAGAAGTTTTTGATGCTAAAAATATAGGTAAATTGGGCCAGGGTTACCAGGCGTGCCCGTTATACCATATCTTTTTTTTTTTTTTTAGTTATGTAAACAAAGCACAAGATTTACATATGAGTGGCTTTTTTTTGAAAAAGCGGCATTTTTTCAAGAGAGACGATGATTTGAAGGTTTTCACTTTCAGTGCCTGCCCTAGCTACAGGGTTGCCAGCACGTTCATTAAAAGCTACACAAATCTACAACTAAATAATATCAATATGTTCTGAAAATTTCGTAATGATTAAATAGCTCTGTGAAAAGTTATCGAAATTTAAAAATTTAAAAATTTTCCCGTCCTCTTTTTAGGCACCCAGCGCACACATAGGGTTAAAAAATTCCAAAGCATTATCCGATTCATATGTAAAACACGTTAGAAATTTATTTCGATAACTTGATGTTTGCGAAAATTATTTGTGCACGAAATAATAGGTATGTGAAAAATATCACTTAAATGGCCGCCGGCGCCAAAAGGTTAACAATAACTGACATTTAAAGAGACCTGGACCTATTCTGCATATACACCAATGTATCCTGAAAGTTTCAGCTCAATCGGATGGCGCGTTCCCGAGATTATCTCACTGAAATTTTTTGATGATATATATATATATATATGGAAATATGAATTTTTGGCCGAATCGATTTTAATACTAATGTTCTTCGAACATTAGTAATAATACAATCGTTAAAATGTAATGTGAAAATTTATTCATTAGTATGGGGCAAAAATTACAGGATTTTTTTTAAAAATACCATATCCTTTAGATCATCTCAATTGAAACTGGTATTTTAGTCAAAAATTATTTTTTCTGAGAAGTAGTCGCTGAGAAAATATTAAATCACACAATTTTTTTTTTAAATTGCCAATAAAATAAGGATTTTAGAAAAATCGTTATGCAACGCATTTAACTAAAACCATCATTTAATCTTGAAGAGTTTTGTCTTTGTATCTCAGATAATAGTCAATAAATATAAGTTAGGGCAGAGGGAGAAATGGGAGGAAAATTTATATCTTACTGTCGTAATGAAGAATATTTTTTTGGAGAAGACAGATACATAACTAATTTTATTGGACCTATTTTCAATAAAGCATTTTAATAGAAATAAGAGGATTCAGGTTTTGTGACAATGTCATAAGAGAAGATTTTAAACAGATAGCCGAAATCTATTTCCAAATGTGACGAAAGACATATGAACTGTACTTGGGTTGGTGCCCAAAACTCTATGCTTTACGAGGTTTTCCAGTGTATCAGTGAAATAATAAGAAGAAAGAGACAGAAAGTCAGTTCGTGTTCCCGTGGCCATTATGAACGACGGTAGCTTCAGAAATGTTTTTTTTCTATAGGTTTGACTATTGCTGAAGCCAGGATCTGTCAAAACGTTGAAAACATAGGTTTGCTTTGAACCAGTTCCAATGTGGAGTTTATACCGCTGTGGCAGGAACCTTAGTTGATCAAATTCAATTTTTTTTTCCTGACTACAAGTTTGAATCCTTGTCGATTTGAAGCAAGGACCCAATAGCTTATGAGCCAGTCCTCTATCTACCCATTAAGCTACGGAAGTTAGGGATAACAGCTACATATTCAAACATATTGGGAGCATGTGCATAGGATTTAGGCTATGTGGGTGGTAGTCGAGACTATGTGCGAGGTAGAAAATCCCGATATGTATGAAGCTATGAAGCTACATATATTAGCTAGTATTCAAACAGCACATACGACTGTAATTTCCACACCTTATTACAAAAGAGGCTGGGTGAATGCCAGATTAAGAAGGTGACCCGAGGTGGTGCGCTGCTAGAAGTGTATGGGCTATGGTCACACGAAAAAAGATTGTAACGGACCAGAACAGTAGCTGTTGGAAATGTAATCAAACTGGTCATCTTGCAAAAGTATGCACCGTTGCGCCATTCTGCTTGCTGTATAATGAGAAGGCAAAACCAGGAGAAGCAAATCACATTCTGGGGTCAGAAGCGTGTAAAACTTTCAGAGAAGCGCTTGAAGCGCAGAAGAAGAAGCTTAGTAGATGATGATTCTACAAGGAAACAGACAGATATGTCTACGGCATAAGATTTGTTCATGCAGCTGGTGTGCGAATCCAGAGCCGAAGTTGCAATGATTAATGAACCACATCGAAAGAAAAACCCAGAGACTTGGTATACAGACGCTTCAGGCTATGCGGCTCTATGGGCTGCAGACGCTTGTAAGATCTGAGTTGGTCAAGAGTTCGGGTGATGGATATTTTTGGATCCAATACTAAGGTATCATTTTTGTCAGCTGCTTTTTCTCGCCAAACGACCCAATTAGGCAATTTCACAGGAAAATAGAAGCACTAAAGATACTTTACGAGATCTGCCGGATGCGTTGCTGGTGGCGGCGCCTTCAACGCGAGAGTTTTGGAGTGGGGGATGCCAACCCAGAACACACGGGGATTATGGAGATGGTGGCTAGATTAAACATGGCTGTAGTAAATAAGAGAGTTATACCTGATATATTTCTCGTTTTGGAAGCATTGTCAGCGCTGACGAGGGACAGAAGAGTGATGGAAGAGTACTCTGGCAGTGATTATAACTACATACATCAGATTTTGGCCATCAGAGGAAAACCAAAACTCGCAAAACTCCTGTCGAAAAATACTTGGCTGGAATATTTCCAAGTTAGATAAGAAAAAGCTCTTGGAGTCGCTCGACGATAGCTTTGCTGGTGATGGCAGCGCAGATCGAGTAAGGCTAGTGCCAGATCAGGCAGTGGTCAATACGCTGGTGTACTTGACCATGGGCGAAATCAAGCGAAATCAACGTCGGAGACAAGCTCCTTAGAAGAGTAGCGGAACTGAGGCAACGAGGCAACTCTAGCGTGCCAGCGTAGGGCCCAGCGATCTATCGGCAGAGCAGAAGAATCCCAAGCTGCCGCAGAACAGAAAAGGGCAAAAAAGAGCAGGGGAAGGCTATCAAGGCGAGGAAAAACAAATGTTGCAAGTGCTTTGCAATGAAGTGAACCGGGACCCATGGAAGCGGGGCTATAAACTAGTTTCTGGTAGATTTGGTCAAATGGGTCCACTTTGGAGGTGAAGTACATCGTGGCCTCACTTTTTTCAGCGCATCACACGAGAGTCGAAAACGCTCTTATGGTCCGTCAGGAAGATATTCCTTTGTTCACTCTGGACAAACGGTCAGTGTTGCAGCGAATGTATAATGCGTGTTTGATGGCGGTAAAGATTTGGTAAAAAATGCATCGAACTCTCCCAATGCTAGCTGTAAAATAATTGACACAGAGAAATTGAATCGAATTCTTCACAACGGTGAATGTATGGACTAAAATTAATGTGACGGCAGTTAATAAATATCCTATCTAAAGTGTTTTTTCACAAAAGTCAAATTTATATCAAATATTTTCATGATACAAGAAAAGATGGTGCTTCAAACTATGAACACAGAAACTGATGATTACTGCTTAATTCTAGCTAAATTTGCATCGGAAAAAAAATGCATCGGACATTAAAAAAATTCGTAAAATAATGGAGAGTTTATAAGGCGGCATCTTTTTACAGTCTATAAGTCTGAAGTCTAAAGTGTAAGTCTGAAGAGAATCAAATATAACTATCTGTCAAAAAATGAAATTCAAGGAAAAGCTTAAATTCAATAATCGGGATTTAATACTGGAATAGATTGAATCAAGGTAGCGTTGAAAATAGTTTTTCTGCCATTTACTCTGTGCATAGTTACCAGTGGATCAATTTTAAGTTTTGTTGATGATTTTTTATAGCCCGCACGTTTTTCTAAGCAGATTTTTATCATCAGACAATTTATGTATTATTTTTCATTGGTAGTGCAGTATAAACCTGTTTTACAGTGTTTTTACGGAACAATATCTGCAATCTAAGTACTTTTCGCATTTACCGTGATGGTTTATTATTTATCCAGATTAGATCAGAATTCTTTATGATGTCCAGTAAAAGCATATTGACCTATGCACGTCTGAATTAAATAATCATTTTAAACGCACAAGAAATCACAGTTATAACATACACGTACGAATTTTCAACAACTGGGATAGTTGCTGTATGTGTATTTCCTGTCGCAAAAAACTATATGTAAATTGTATCTTTCGTACCATCACAAAAGTCTTAAACGAATGCATCTTTTTTATATTAAAAAATCGAAAAAGTGAATTTCAAGGTGAACTTAATTTTACGTTTCCTTCCATACGAAGCAGTTTCATCATGCCGTCCATATGGTTTCGTTACCGGAATAATGTAACGAAACCAGCTTGGTCATCGAAGCTGGACGGAAATACGCTCAGTATGTAGACTCTTTGCAAATACTTGCAAGTTCGACACCGGCAACGGGTTTAGGTCTGGGTCAGAGCCGCAAAATTACGAATAAAGAGTTAAGCTCGGATATGGTAATTACTGCTGTCAAATCATTTTTTTTTTAAACTGCAACACTTGGTTCGATTTGTTCAGCTCGGTGTGCTCTCTTTATGTCTCTGGGCTTTGCTGGCTTGGCACAGCAATCAACACAAAACATAGTACCATAGCCTTGCTGCGGGCTCGATCAAAAGCCCACAACCGCAACGGCTTACTAGTCAGTCAGTTAGTCTTTCGCGTGAGCTATCGCACTTCCACAACAGCGCAACCAGCTTAATCGCGTCCGAATCGAGCTTGAATTAAGTCGCGTATTCCTAAACCAAGTCTGAAAGTTGAGCCGGCCTGCCTGTAAGACGACATAACCGTGAGGAATCAATGAACTAAGTACTTGTAACTTTTGTGCAGAACCAACTTATCTAGGTTTTCGAGACTTTTTATAATTTTGTGTTGTGAAAATATTTGTTTAGTGATTTTGTAGAGCTTCTGCTGAAATTTTTCACGACTGTTCGAAATATTTGTTAATGGTTAGTATCTACATATTTCCTGAAAAAATATTTATAAATTCTTTCAAGAGATCGACAAATTGCATATGAATCACCAGACATGATAGTGTAATAGAAAAATATGAATCGAAAATATAATCGAATGAAAAATATATTCTTGAAAGAATAAATAAATTCCAATATGTATACTTCTTGCTTCACTAAGCACTTCCCAAGACTTGTTGCATCAATTCAAGCACACACACAAACAAGCAAACAATTCTTGCCAAAGAAAATGCTGCAATGGCAGAAGTGCATATTTCTGGTATTGCAGAAATGCTTACATGGCCTTCTTGAGTTCCTCTTTTTATTCGGAAACAATAACAATCGTTTAGTTTCGGTGTAAGATACTGTGGTGGGCGTTCAGAATGCTTAGTGTTTACGAAACTTTTGTGATAACTATGATTTGTATGAAGAAAGTAATCAGATGAGTGCTTTGCTTGTGTGCTGAAAATGATTTTACTTCCCCGGCTCTTTTGAGTTCTGACTGGAGTCGAAAAGTCATTAGTATGCACAAACTGTGACCGAACCCATACTAGCATGAAAACGTTGATGATAATGATGCGATATTATGAACATATGAGTGTGACTAATGTCAGGGGATTCTTTTGTGACTTAGGAACTTCATGTTCTTTTTGGATGCAGGAATTTATGAAGGCCTCACTAACAAGGCTAAAGATAAACTATTATAACTCGTGTATTTGGTTACAATATGCCTCGCGTATTTAGTTTAGAACGATGAAATTTGTATTCTTGATGATTGTGGCTCCTGATAGTGTTTTATACTTCTTAAATTATGTCTTTCCTTTTTTCGTATCTTTTCTGCAAAGTTTTGCAGAACTTGTATTCATAACTTACGAGGTTTTACAAAATTTGAGGATTTCAGTATAAGTATTTTGCAAAAATCTGCACAAATTTATTCGACTGGTTAGGGTTTTTTATGCCTTAAGCATGCGTTTCAATAATAACAAATCAGAGCTCGCATTGCTGGTACTGTCGCGTGGGTCACATTATCTATATCAAGCTGTCATAAAATGAGGAATAAAATTTGTATTGTAGAAAATATTTTTACACACGCCAAGAAAATACTTGTGGAAAATTTGCAATATTTTGATAATTTCGAAATTGTAATATTTGCCGATTTTCTCACTGATATCTACCATATCAATACATGCTTTGTTTGCGCTGCTCTAGTTATTGAAGCGTAGCAAAGACTTAGATAGCCAAACATGGAAGATTAAATATAATTTAAGAAGAAGCTGTTTATGAAAATTGAATGATATAGTTGCCTTGAGTATAAACTGCCACACCACTATTCGTGCAAGCATACAATGTAAATGATGCCCTAAATTTTCCTCACATTAAAAGAGGCATATTATGGATTTTTGACAATCACAAAAACAAGAAATTTCAGAATTCTAGTAGAGAAATCGAATTCTTCTGTAATATAAAGTGCTCTTAAACTAGTTTCCTGGCCTTTTATTATTTTTCTGGGGTATAATTGTACTGCTTTTCAAACAGCTAACATACTCTGGTACTTCTAAAATATTAATGCAGCAACTAATTTTTGAATTTTTATTTATTTATTTGGAGCAGAGGGGAGGGGAAGAATTCACTAATTTCTCTTTAATTATATATATTTTCCTATTGACTCTATTATATTCTTTGTTATTAATTTTCATTCCCACAGACTTATTGTCTCTACGCAAAAGTGTACTTTGGTTTTAAAATAGCCAAGCGCTTTCTTGTGATCTCCATGTCTCTCATTTCCAACTTATTTAAAATAGGCAGAGAAAATAAAATTGTATTTTTGAAACCAAATTTTCAGCAAAAATCGAGTACATTTTTTCCAAAAATTGTACACAAATTGAGGACTTTTTTTCGATTAAGGCGGTCGTCTAGTGTGAAGGCCGTTTTTAATGCTTTTTGGGGAATTTTTTTTAACAAACCATTAAAATAAAATAATTTATAAATTGTATATCATTTTTCTTAACATTTAAGCAAACTTTGTGTCATCATATACAAAATAGTAGGAGATACACCGCCCAATAGGAACACATATATAAAAAGAGGTGCTTCACTGCTGCCATGATTCCGGCCGTTCTGCTTAGCTGAAATTAAAAAACCTAACGCAGTTTTGATCGTGAGACTTGATTCTCTAGATGGAAGTAAAATTAAGTTAGAATTCCAAAAAAAAAATTTTTTTACACATTAGAAAAAAAATATCAATTTTTCGTGTTTTTTTTGGCAAGAAATGTAGTGACTTCGAGGACTTTTGCACCAGAATGAAGATGCTTTGGAGCGAAAGTCCAGATTATTGAGTTTGTGAACAGTCCTGGGTACCCGTTAGTTGACAATTAGTACTGTGTACAATAAGTACAACTTAGTTACACAACAGAGCTGGGCTCGAGAATATTCGATGGGAAAGTCAGCGTATAACTCATACGTTTTACGTAAACCTCCTACGGTAACACTGTATACCTCCAACGGTTTACGGCTGTAACTTTTCTATGGCTTCAAATTTCGAAAAATTATTTTACCCACGTCTTCTATACATGTATTAGATGTTATTTATGAAAAAAACAAAAAATCGATTTTTATTGTCTGACACACTAGACGACCGCCTTAAATCTTATTTGTAATGCCCACGATTTTTCAATAATTTTAAACGAAAATCTTCATGCTTTATTTAAATGTCCTGGATTTTTCGATAATTTCGGTTGAAAACTTCGTTGTTTTTTTGTAAAGGTCCTTGATTTTTTCAAAAATTTGATGGAGCAACTGCGCCCTTGGCTTTACTACCCTTATCTTTACTCAGAAGGAATTTTCGACCAGTATGGAACCCAATTCAAATCACTTTCTGTTCATCCTCAGAAAGTCTGCAACGCAATTTTCTTAATGAATTTCAATAGAGATTTAAAGTGGCTATAGATTCCACTCTTTATTACAAAATATTCCAAATTTTGAGATTCTAACTAGGCTAAATAGATACCTACTTGAAGTTTCGCCAATATAAGTTTTATTTCATATGTGCTCAATTGGAAAGGATTATGAGTATTGGAAATAACATACTCGTACTTAGCATTATCGATTTTACAATGAAATTACAATGAATATAAAATCTTTAAAATTACTGCTCATATGAATTTTCCGTGCTTAATTTTTTTTGCCTATCTTTGATATAACACTGTTACCATGCTCACTTCATCCATTTTCAAGGACAATTATCCGTTACGTAAATAAATAAAAAAATATTTGTTAAAATTCGATTGTATTTCAGTGTTTAGAATTTCGCTTTCAATAAGAAAACAAAAAGTGCGAACAATCAACAAGTAATACAATATCTTAGATATAATAGCTTTCCATGAGAACAGATTCTGACGTTGTAGCTATTGTTATAGTAGCTAATTTCCGTTTATTGTGATTCGATACTTTTAAATTGTACAAATTTCATTTTATAACATATGCTTTTCATTGCTTTACGTACCTATAGATTTACTACGACTCATAAACTTGATTTTCTTGGTGCGTAAGCAATATCAAAGGTAAATTAAACGTTTACGTAGATAGATTCCCATCTGCAATCCGGTCTTGCTATTACGATGTCTCATCTTCTCGACAACGATGAGAATGACGTAGTTTTCTTATGAACAGAACGTGAATTATTTTTGCTAAAAAGTATATTTTCCCGTATCGAGGGCAAAGAAATATGCAAATAAGCACTTAAATGCTAAAATGTTTTTCCACGAAAATCATTTATCCGAAATTCTGTTCCAGAGATAGATTATACAAACACTCGTTTTTATAATTTAAACTAAAATTACTGACATTACGCACTGCATAAATTAATTCAAGTGCATCACTGACCTAGATTTGTAAGTTATCAAAGCAACACACATCACTCTGCATTCTACTTAGACGATTAATCTAAATATACAGTTCTTCTTATCTTGCATCTTTCGAAAACAATGTCACGAATGAACGGAGCTAAGCAATGTGAATGAACTGCTAACTGGCAAAAAGTCATACTACATACGATGTCTTTCAGTACCTAATGAAATGTTTAGGCAACTATTATACTTTAAATTAGCACTAATTTTTTGGTAGAGAGAGCTCTTACTATTAGCATGACGAATAAATAAAGTTTGGTAATACATAAGTGTTGGACGTAGAATGTGTTTGTCACAATGGGTAAATACGCTTATCCTCCCTATTTGGCATTTTTTATTGACTTGTTGGCTGCACACATTTTTCCTTCTAAATGCTTTATACTGTGTGACGCCCACAGCTAGATAATTATCCTACTGGAAAAACTACAGAAATTCCAAATAATTGCTTTTGATTAAATACATTACACCAAACGCAAAAAATTAGGGCTTTGTTGAGCTGGTTACCAACTTTTTCACGACACTGTCATTTAACTTATGCCGGGTTTCCACCAAAGAGACAAAACAAGAAACACGGACAAAAAAGGTGTTTTGTTTACTAAAACAGTTTTCAGAGACAAAAATGCTCGCGAAACTGTTCAGTTTTTACAAAACATTCGTGTTTTTGTTCAGAAAAACATGTTTTGTCCGTGTTTTTTGTTTTGTCTCTTTGGTGGAAACCCGGCATTAGCCCTGAAACTGAGATGCAATGAAAGACTATCGAAATACAGAAATTATCAGGTCAAAGTCGAACCTTGAGTGTAGCACTTCTTTGATGGAAGGTCTATGTCAATGTTAGACGTGTAAATTGATCGATAGATCTTGAGTTTCAAGACGAACTTTTTACTTAAACCACTAATAGTTGATTAACGATTATGCGAAAACTGCTGTTATTATCTTCAATTATTCACAGCACGAACATACATATATTTAGATACACTTAGTGTTCATGTATAAACTTGCACCAACTTGGTGGGCTAAGTAGCTAAAAGAGCATTTTTCTTTCAATTGTTGTTCCAGTCAAACAGCAGGATTTAGCCGTGTATCCGGTTTGATTTTTCAAGTCTTTTTTTCACAAACGTCTTCCCTGACAACAAAAAGTGACAGAAGTGCCGAATAATGATTACACACTGGAAATTAACATCAATGGCTAATGAATCTGTTATTATGACCGTAACCATAGTGTTACTAGTGATTTTAAAGAGAACCGCCGAATCATCGTGGGTGCAACTTCTATGAATATTCACATTAAGACTGAAGCAAAATAACGAAAATATGAAAACAAATTGTTTCGGTGTCTGAGGTGCTAAAAGGTTAAGTCGAAATTAGACCTTGACACGATGATGAGATCATGAATTTGGTTGTTTAAATATTTATTTACCTAAGCTTAATCAAATCTACTAATTTCATACACGTATGTAAACAAAAATTTTAATGCTAAGTGGCTTGAGACGCTTAGTACAATTAATAGTTTTTTTTTTGAAAGCTGCTTAACTTTGATTTTATAGAATTCTAGAAGATTTCCATTAAGATCTCTAAATATGAAGTAGCGTGAAGGTTTTGTGAAATAGCATCTTATTTAGGTGAAAATAATAAGTCTCTTTCATTGAACCAAAGCTGACCAAAGAGCCTTTATTTCATATGATTAACAATAGCAAAAAACTTGTCCCTGTAATTTGAATATGGATCACTATATTTTTTCTCAAGTTAAGGCCACAGCTAAAATAGTAGTCCGGAATGTAACTTCGTGTTAGGGAACTCTCACTCCAATAACCGGCAATACGCAATTTTGTTTTGTTGTTTCTAAGGAGCATAGGTGTTAGTTCTTAGTGTTTCATAGACTCTTAATTGATAATTGTAATTTAAATTGAAAAAATATCTGCAAAAATTTAAAAATATTGATACTATTGTAGTATTGCTATTAACATGAAATAAATTTGTAGCATTGACAATAGACAAAGGTTGTCCATTATCAATCAGCAGAGTTTTCGACATATTTCACCGAAACTAGGAAGGAGTTGTAAAAGGATTATGTCAATTGATAATTCAGAGCGAACAACCTTCAAATATTAGAGCTCTTTCATGCGCATTTATGTTCGTGAAATGCTCATTGTCAGACCAATCAGTTGTAAATTGACACTAATAAATTGCGTCATACTTTTTAGAGGAATATATATCCTGTGGCTTTCAATCCATCGATCGGTAGATCCAAAAATGTTTGGGGCATATAACTGTCTTCTCCTGGAGCTAGTGCTTTCAACACTCTGACTCCGTCGTCTGCGTTGGTGTCTCTTTGAGTCCATCTCACTCCTCACCTAAATACAAAATCATCCCTTAGTGCAGATATTCCGCAGTATGCCGTTAGTTGTCGCAGGCTTAGGTATGGGTCACTAGGTCGGTAGATCATGTATAAATCGTGTAGGTAGGTAGGTATCCTTGCATAAGATAAGCCATCTTCATCCTATGTCTTGCTGAACGTCTTGTCGACTGTTTTGCCGGATGCCCTCACGAAACGTTCGTCCTATGTGTAATTTCGGCATAACATACCATGGAATTCTAAACATTTTCCTCATGCATCCTTTAGTTATTAAGATCTAATATTAAACCAGATAACCTAGGAGCTCGGCAATTATGTATAATAAATGGTTATCGAATTTAAGCTTCGGGTGAAATGGTGTGTCAAACCTTTACAGGCTGCCTCATCTAGCCATTTCCCATGGCATGTCATTCGAAATGGCTAGTGGAGGCGGTCAATGGCATGCCATATTTGATAGCTGTCATAAATGGCAGCCCATATGGTATATTATTTGCTTGGCCATCTGTTTGGCCATAATTTGACAGGTCTTGATGGTCAAAATGGCGTTGAACCGTGGTCATGCTCTGTTTCTTGTAAGAAAATGTAAGAATTCTGAATTGACAGGGATTTTAAGATCTCGTTGAGTAATGAAAATAGTTTACAGAACATGGAATGGTGGGGAAATTGCGAAAAAATTGGATGAGGCGGAAATTTCGAAGAATAAAATTAAATACTTGTTATTTTTCAAAGAGATATTTTTTTCAATTTTTAATGAGTAAGTAAATGAAGCTGCCTGTTGATGATCGGCGGACTTTTTTTAATGACTTCCACCCCATCCCCGTTCGTACCCCAGTGAATCATATAATAGCTTCACCTACTTCTGAAATTTATTTATTTATTTATGTATCCTTTGGGCTACTGATATAACTCCAATTACAGCGTCAATAATGAAAAATAATGAAATATTAAAAAGAAAAAGAATAATTTAATAATTTGAAAACTGAAAAAAGATAGCGGAAGACGACCAAGCTCAAAGGCATTGGGCGTTCTGGGTAGACGCAACAAAGGCCAATGGAAATAGACTTCCGTACGTGCAAACGGAACAGAGAAAACCTCCGATGAACGACTTGGACGACTAGATTCGCGTTTGTTTATCTGGGAACCAAGATGTGACCAAAAAATTCCTTGGCGAAATTTGAAAAGAAAACACTTATCGAGGAACAATCTTCGTGATTCCAATGAGGACATACGAAGGATGGAAAGACGAGAGGAGTGAGGACAACAGGGGATATTGAATTTAGAAAGCAGCGAGTGAGTGAATCTACGCTGAACAGATTCAATGGCGTCAGATAAATACTGAAAGCACGGAGACCAGATTTGGCACGCGTGTTCTAGAATACTGCGTACTAAGGAGACAAATAAATGAACACAGGAGTAAAAGTTAATAAACATATACGAAAAACGCAAGACAAAGCCAGCAATCCTAGAGGCCCTGGACGTCATATTCATGACATGATCATCAAATTTTAATTTAAAACCAAACACCACACCCAGGTCTCTACAATGCTGGACAACTGATAGGAAAATACCAGATAAATAATAAGAGAATACATGTGGAGTATTTTTGTATGAGAAAGACATATGGTGACTCTTCAAAATGATCAGTGGCAAGAAGTTGTTTTGACACCACAAATTATGAGCAAACAAGTCAGAGTGCAATTGGTGACAATCGTTGGCTGACTTGATTGCTCATCCGCATATAAAAAAGAGGAAGAGTTGATAACAGAAGGAAGGTCATTGAAAAACAAGATAGAAAGTAAGGTACCTAGGATAGAACCTTGAGGAACTCCGGATGTGGGAAATATAGGAGAGGAAATGGAACCATTTAAAGTAACTCTACAGGGACGACTATGAAGATAAGAAGAAAACGAGGAAAGGAGGGGACCAAAAACACCGAACTCATTAAGTTTAAGTAGCAGGAGGCTATGGCTCACAGAATCAAAAAACTTCGAAAAGTCTGTCTAAATTACATTACCTTGACGTTGACAATCAAAAGCAAAGGCGACAAAATTCGTGAACTCACTAAATTTGGTCGATTTAGAGCGACCCTTGATGAAACCATGCTGCTCAGACTAATGTTGAAAAAGATAGCTAAAGGAACACAGAGCGAGGATGAGAGGGATTTGACAAGCATATTGAGAATATCATCAGAGCCGGAACTAGCATTCGAATTTAAAGTATGCATATGAATTTCAACTTCCAAAGGATTGGTACGAAGCATAGATAGTTCACGAAAGGTACGCGAGACAGTATGAGCTTTCGAGGTATTCAGTGGGTTTTTTTAAAGGAAAAGGAAAAAAGGCAGCAAACAAATCACAAATAGCCTGAGGAATGGAAGCAGTAACATCATCAAGATACTTAGAACCTTCACCCGCTTATCAAAAAAGGGTATCATCAAAAGGGTAGAGTAAAGAGTATTAGTCAATACTTTAAAAGTTAGAACTTGAAATAAGATACCTAAGTTATTTTAAGATTAGGAGACACTGAAGAAATAGACAGATTACCCTCGACATATCGATATATGTCGAGTAATTAAAATAAATCTAGCTTCAAAAGGAAAAAATTGGTTTAAATTTAAAAAAAAAACACATTTTGTGTACTAGTTTTGTCAATGCTGTGAATCCTCTTTGGGGCACTCGTGCATCTCAATTTTTCCGAACAAATTGATAAGCAATTGCAAAATACAAATTGAATAGAATTGCTGCTTTTTAGTAAATTAGAATATTTAATTGATTAACAATTTCGTAGACAAAATCATGTAGTGATAAGTGATAAAAACAGGGATTTATTTAGTAATATGTACCATTAATTTATATTTTTACATTTTTCGTTTGTTTTTAATAAATGATAACTTACTCTTTGTTTGAAAATTTAAGCCTGCTGCTGATATTTTACGCAGGTAATTGCATAAAAAACTTCTTTGAAAAAATCATTTACTGTCATTTGTTCAATGCTAACTGTCCTATAAATTCGACACCTATTTACCTTCCATAGGACTTACGCAAATGCCATTAAGAATTACGAGTACGTAGTCTTTGAAACTATTTATAATTGCGTAACGAATTCACTTGTTTTGCCCTCCACTATGCATCAATTCTGTAAAACACTGTGAAACAGCATATGCTATCCAATTACCGACCTATCATTTTCTCACCTGAATCTTACGCTTTATTATGCGTTTGCATATAATTTTTCTTCTATTGTGCAAGTGAAAATTTTGTAAAATTATCCTAAACAATTGCCTTTTCAACTATTAACATTAAGCAGTGTTAATTACCTTGTTTTTTTTTTGTTATTATGACGGATTGGTGTTGAAAGAATATTTTTCATGACAAGAAATTTGTATTTCCTTTGAAAGCACTATGAAACTGGTAATACAAAAATTACAAAAAATAATTGCCCAGCGTAAGCCCAGCAAGAATATTGTTTTATGATATGTATACTAATAAAGATTCATGAATTTTAAAATATTGTGGGATATTGCTACAGCAATTAGTACGTCTGTGCATTTCCATGATGATATCAAAGATCTTTTATCGAAATAATTACTACCAATTTGATTTGAATTTGCATAGTTTACAATCGATAAGATTTTTCAGTCAAGGTAAATTTAATTGCAACACTCAGTATGCAGTTGGTTAGTTAGGCCATACATTTCAATGTAAAGAAAGCCAGTTTTCGCGAAATTTTTTTAATTTTCTGTCACATTGTGGTGGTACTAATATCGTTTGAATTTTATTTAATATCCTAATATTTCAACAAACTAAGAATTTGATAAACTAAATTATGTTGATATGAGAATAAATTGTTTCGAATAATTTTTCCCATAATATGAGGGCTGAATGTGGAAACATCCTCACAAAAGTTTAAAAAATCCAAACTTTTAATGTTCCGTGTACCGATTGATTTCTCAATACATGAATTTCCAACCCTTGACAACACGTGGTAGATACCAATAGGAAATGTTTTTTTCAGACTTTTGTTTTCTTGACGATGTCTGGAAAGTTCAGAGCCAATTAGGAATTATTAAAATTGCACTTATGGTTTATTGACACATTTCTTGCAAAAAAAAGACCCATAATTTATAGTCATATATTTTTTTCATGTTTCATATCATGAAATACGTACATATGTACTTATTTATTTTCGTGGAGAATGACATTGGAAATCTTACGATGACTTGCTGCGCGACGTAGGTCACAGAGGACAATGAGTTTTTGATATAAATACAATAAGCTTAGTGAACTTTATTACTGAATAGTTTGGCGTAGTTTTTTCGTTGTCTAATATATGTAGGGAACTGTTATGATAAAAGTATGACTGAAATGTACTGAGGGTGTAAGAAAACATTTTAAAAAGTTGCGGAGACTGGGTCTATTTATCACATTTTTACATTTTAAATATATATGAATTTTGAAGATTATCAAATTTGCGTGGAATTTATTCAAATGCGCACTGTCTAAACTAGCTTATCGTGCCATAAAGTCCAGAAATAATGTTAATAATACAATGGCTATTACAATAGAAGATTTTCGGGAGCACAAACTTCTCAACTGTATTGGTTGTCACAATTTGTGAAGAGAATTGCTTTCGAATCAGAATTTATTACAGTAAAAGAGTTAACAAAATGTCACTTATCCATTATATAGAATTTATAAAATTTAAGAAACATATACATTGCCATCCAAAAGTTTTAGGCCATCTTAATTAAAACAGAAAAGTGAACAAAAATCAAAAAGAAACTTTTTCTTGTGTGAAGCAACCATTTTGATTAGTATGTTCACAGCTTAAATATGTGGAAATAAATCAAATTATCATACTTCAAGCTGACTCTGTGTCTATCTGGTTGAGATTGAAGACTCTTGGGTGGCAATACAACGACTTTCAACATCTTTTCAGCGTTTTAAATAAAATTTGAAAAATTTCACATTATTAAGATTCGATCATTACCTTGTCAAAAAACCACACCATTGACAGTTAGGCCCGTCGCAAGGTGAAAGTGTGTGATGTGACCTGACAGCACGAATTTTTGTGACATGAATGCTCAAATAGGACACAGCAAATTGATGGCGTGGCGCGTGCTGACGCATCTTACATATTTTGCAGCGGACGTTAAATTCAGCCTGGAGAAGGGTGTTTTGCTCCATAAGCAGTTAATACTGCCCTTTTTTTCCTTCGACTTCAGATCAGTGACACGAAAACCAATCCTAGGCCATAGTAGAATAACCACCATGCTTAAAAGTTAGCACAACACAATAATCAGACAACTTCTTTTGCAGTACGTCGACCGTAAATTTTGCTTTTGGAAGTAAATATTTTAAACTTCCATTCATCGGTCAAAAGCACAAAACCCTTTTCCTGTTCAATTTCGATGGGGAAGAGCCTATTGCATCCGTTTCTTTTTATTTTGTGGACTTGATATAGATTTTTGAGCGGCAACGGGATCAAACAACTTAGCGACCGTCTTTTTATTGTTGTCAGATATAATGGTTTCGAGCAAGACTTGTTTTCTTTGAAACAAATTTCTGGCATTGTTAGCAGCAACAATGAAATTGTCTTCCCCAGAATTAGTAGCTCTCGGCCTTCCAGAGTCTTGACTTACTCGGTTACTGGCAGTTTTCTTTACCGAATAGTTGTGTGATGAATACAAATCTTGATACTGATCAAAAGTAGATTCTATAATAATTATATCCATCCTACAGAAAATATTAGGAAATAAAATTAAAGTTAGCGCTGACATTTTCTTTGGGGAGCATCTGGGATACTCTAAGTATCCACAATTGACGACTGATCAACTTTTCACAGTGAAACAAGTGCTCGAGAAATTCTGGGGGTTTAAAATTGACATTTACTAGATTGGATTTTCAAGAAGCATGTACCAGTATTGACCAAAACATCAATTTCATCAATTTCATAAATTCTTCGGAAGCCCATTACTCGGCCACTAAATTACATAGAAAAACAAATTATGTGCAGACGTTCATATCCTCTAGCTAGAAGTACCATTATGCACAATATGAATGAAATACAGAATTTCGACTTTTTTTCGTTGTCCGTTTCACGTGAAATGCCCCTAATATCATTTGGCTGATGGTCAAAATCAAATTTAATCATTCAAAGTTTAAGTTCTGTACTTATAACAGTTTAAATTAAATTTAAAAATATTAATTTTAACATAATGATTACAAGATTTAATACTAGGTGCTTAAAAGACATTAGAATAATACTATTTTTTTCTTTTTTTTCAGGTGAGTACCATGGCTGGCCGTATGCGTATTCGATTTGTTCAATATATACCACAATTATTCTGTTTCATATATTACAATAACATAGTAAACTACGAAAATTGAAATCCCGCCAAAACACGATACTACACCATGACTGGTCAATGCGCATGACATTAACTTGTCAATCGTTGATATTTCTGTCCAACAATAATTTTCATATTGTGTAATTTTCAATATAGTGCACTTTAATTTTTATAATTAACAAGTATAACTCGTTTATGTGTTTGAGCAAATATGTGACTAAATGTTGGAAAAGAAATGCCAATAATCTGTAAGTGCTGAATTACAATACATTTGTTGTCTGAAATTTATGTGGTTGAAATCGTAACAGGATAACGATTCTTCAATCAAAGCATTAGAGTACATGCTATTCTGCGATAAAGTAACGATAGCACTAGCTAATATCGAACAACCGGAAGTATGCATAACTAATGTGCGTCCAACCTGCAATAAATCTAGCATTTGCATTGCTTACTTCCCCAGCAAAATGTGATCTTTAGATACCATTGTGTTTAACTTCAAAATAAGTCTTAAATACGTTGGTACCTACTTCTAAAAAGTAATTTATTGGAGTTATAGTATCGGTATGCAGTTTAAGTATTGTTAAATGAGGTCTAAGAAATCAAAAGAGACGCAAAAGTAGTGGAGCTATGTAATTATATTTAATGTGGATGAATAACGACATTTGTGGAATCAGAAGTGCACAAGTTGTATTTCGATCTCTTGAAAGATATTCTTCGAGGGAGATTTGCTTCCATTTTAAATGTCTCTTGTTTTAAATTATTTGCCACTTAGTATATGCCATCTTAATTTTGATTGATAATATAGTCATCTTTATGTGGAATTAATATAATACTAGGAGGTTAATCTATTTAAAATAAACCTCAAGTGACATCAATCTCTCCTCAGATCAACTTTAATATCTCATATCTTATGCAAGTATAACACCACGTCATAATTTACCTGAAGCTATCTCGTGAACGAAAAATTTATGAATTGGTTATTGAATTCTACGAATTGCCGTAAAAGCCGGTAGCCATTAAAAGTTATACGGAAAAACTTCACGGTCACTACCAAATATTACTTGTCTCGGAGAAACTGGTTTAATATCTCAGTTTTGTCTCGAATCGGAAATATCGTAAAAGTCGATCGACGTATTTTCCCAGCCGCGTCTTCAAAAAAAAAGTTCTATGAAACGGATAAAAATATATCTATGTAAATGCGAATTATATAGCTATTCAATATGTAGTAGGTTTTTGTAACTACATATCGTCTTTTTACATTACATTGCATATAAAAACTCGATTTTCAAGTTTAACCAGACTTGGTTTCAAAAAACAAGTTTTT
Organism: Nemotelus pantherinus; assembly: GCA_963978885.1. Taxonomy (NCBI): domain Eukaryota; kingdom Metazoa; phylum Arthropoda; class Insecta; order Diptera; family Stratiomyidae; genus Nemotelus; species Nemotelus pantherinus. The sequence continues at coordinate 11,109,968 of OZ022266.1, forward strand.
GCGATAGTTCCAATTGTCGGGAGTTGAAGTCAGATAAATATTCAGAGGTGATGGAAAATAGTTTTTTATTGCGTCTATAAATAATTAGCAATTAGTTTGATTGGCAATTATATATTGTTTGTTTTTAATGCTTGTTTGAATATTGTAATTTTGCTATTTTTTTTATAAACATACCACCACGAAGAAATATAACAAAAAAAATTTCATCAGCATTTTAGTTTTCTCGCAAATATTTTTTTTATGTTAATCATAGCGCTTGAACAATCATGCATTTAGGAAAAATGGACCATTTACGTTTAAAATGAAAATTGTATCGATATGAAATTTCGTCCCACTAAAACGGATTGTATTTTAACGTTTTTGGATGTAAACAGCCGCACAATCTCTTATTGAATCTGAATTAATTACACGCTCAGACTTGTTAAAGAATGATTCATACTATCGATCAACAGTTTTCCTTCAAACGAATATGTACAATATTGAACAAACAGAAGGGGCTAATCTAAAATGTAAATAAAATGGCGAATCGGGACAACATAATGCATTAATTTGCGCATGCAATCGTATTTATTCTCAGTTGTAAAATATTTAAAGATATCTTAACTCTGAAAAATTTGCATACTCTGTGCAAGATTTCTTCGAATTTATTCAAGGAGCTTCAAATTCAACGAATGATGACTTGCCAATCGAAAAATGCTGTTGCAAATACGCAGCAGCAGATTGTTGACTACATACATACATACATATGTACATAAGTATATATTACCCAAGCATCAAATCAACAAACCAATCGAGTGACTAATTCAAAATCCCAAAATAACTTAGAATTAGAAGATACGCAATCGACACCCGATAGTTTTCACTAAAAAGAAAATCAGTTACATAACATTTAACACCAACTTGTCTTAAAATGTTGATGTACTGATTCGAGGACAAACAAAACCAAATTTCCGTTTCCGAAACCATCTTCAATACGTCTAACTAAAAGGTCAACACTCAAGACAAATTTACATTTCAGTTTTACCTTTGAAATCGAAGGCATTTCCCATTGCTGAATATCAGCTTTACTCATTTCTTTGTTTTTTTTTGTGTGAAAACAGTAAATCACATATTCGCGCTCTTCACATTAAAGTTCCTTGACATTGTACAGTACTAGCTGTCTTAATGCATAGGTACTGGAAAAAAATCAGAGACTATTTGCATTGAAGCCGCCATACTTCTCTCACTACCAACTGGGCTATAAAATTTAGCAGTTTTTACCCAGATAGACCTCTGGTTCAGTGTAATTTAAAAATCTTTAAAAAACAAAAAAATAAGAAAATTGACAATCAGGTAAAAAGTTCATCATGAAACCAACAGAGTTTATTAAATTATTCAGATTAATCACTTGCATGAGTTGGATTACTAAGTATTATGAAATATATTGCACTCAATTTAAATTGAAATAGCCACGTAAGTATTAACATATTACCTACTTGATATGCTAGACGAGCGTAGCTCACGTGCGAGCTTAAACTAGAGGCCGGTTACCTCTAAAAAAAATCACAGCTTTCACTTTGTGTTTGCTGGTCTTCTATTTGACCTTGACTATTTGCAGCTATTGTTGTGACGCATAGTGGAAGGTTAATGCATTCGTTTGAGGTATCAATTAACTACTTTATTGATATGATTTTGCTCACATGACACATATCAGATATGTGTGATATTGCCAAAGATGTGAAAAGTTTCACTTATTTCTGGAAGCTATTTGACGACTTATTTAGCTTAGTGTGCAGACGTCAACTGAAATTGTTTCTAGTTGCAATTTTCGCACACTAAGTTTATACATAATATGAATATCTGAACAAAATTTGAATGATGTGTCGAAGAGATTTAAAAATACAATTTTCAATACAGTCTTGACCGTATGTTTTGGTTAAGAACATAAGGTTGCATAAACACAGGCTCAACTGATGACCTGGTTTAAAATTTATTTACGAAATACGAGAATGTAATTCAAATGATATTTAATTATTTCTCAGCAGAGTCTATTTCTCTTAAACTTTTTTTTTGTAAGAATAAATACAACAAAATAACCACTACGGCAAAGTATCTGCCCACAATTCAATTCGGTTATTTGAGTATGGAGCTGGTAGAACTCAATTTTCATAATCGAAATTCTCACGAGTGTGAAATGTTCAGTTTCACTTCTTACTTTGCCCCTGGTTTGACTGAAGTACCTACTAAGAACAAGGTTAACTCAAAGCTAGTTCCGACCTGGATTCGAACCAAAGACACCATACGCTACCGGCCAGTGTTCTAGCCACTATTTATGATGGTAGTATTGCAATGATCAATGAAAGAATCAATGGAGACAAGGAGCGGCGTTTATTAAAGATGTAGATGAGAAATTGAATACAAGAATTAGAATCATAAAAACTTAAATGATCAAAGAATAAAACAATGAGATTAAAACTAGGTCATAAAAAACGCTCACATTGAAAAATGACTTCAAATCGGCTCAGGCCCAGCGACGACCACACGAAGAATATCGTCTAGATTACCTTGCAAAAAGCAGTCACTCAGAGAATCTCAACAGTATACCTTTATAACTCTCAACACAACATCAGTTAAACATTAGAAAGAGATCATACTTACAATTCACGCCCAAAATGGCAAGGACAATCAAGGTGTTGTATCCAGGAATAATCGTAGAATCAATTAATGAGTAATAGTAAAATAATTCACAATAATTCACAGTCAAAATCATCGATTTTTCAGAATCGGTGCATTATTTTTGATTTAATTGAGCAGTAAAGTGTCTTTTGCAGCAGTAAAGTGCACTGAAAGCCTTCCACGCTCTTTCTGCTCTATTGTAGCTCCATAGTAACTTCGAGTCGAGCATGGGCCTTAAATATTTGACCATCTGGCTTAGGTCAACGAAGATCCCATTTAATTTCGGTAAATCAAAACGAAGAACTTTATACTTCCTTGTAAACAGTACTAGCTCCGTTTTAGTAGGATTCACATTCAAGCCGCACTCACGGTCTGAACGTGAAAGTATATCAAGAGAGTGATTTAACCTCTTCGATAGCGTAGAAAAATACTTTCCCGATACTGCTACAGCCCGCATAAGCAATAACTTTGCAGCCGTTATAGTTCAGCCTCATTAGGAGGGAGGGATCCAGAGCAGGGGACAGAGGACTCTACCTTGAGGTGTGCCTGTGCCGACCTCTCGTCGTACGCAAGCATTCCCCAAGAAATAATAGTCCTTTGGCTTAAAATGCGAAACTGTTCCTGTTTTAGAGATAAATACAACTCTAGTTTCCGCCAGCATGTTGGAGCATAAGAGAAGCGCAGGCATGCATTGTATATCTTGCTCCGTTTTGTACGCCGTTTCTAGAGGCCAATAATTAACCGGAAATGTGCATCCATGAGAATATTTAGAGTATCTGTGCTTGAACTGGTCCAAATGCCCTCAGGGTTGAAGATGCCCATAGCGTTCGGTGTCGTGCTTAAATCATCGCTCCGACTCTCCACGTTTCCACAGAAATATCTCCATGAGGCCCTCTTTGCGTTGCGTACGTTTTATACAGCGACCAGTCATTAGACCTTTTCGAGCTATTGAAATCCGTCCTACAATCTCTTCGCAGGGTGCTGATTTCCATATTCTACCAGGGGAGCTTGGGATTCACCTGGTTGTGGGTGGATTGCATGCTACCCTAGACGCGGAGTTGAAAGCACTACTAAGGGTGTCAACGACCTGATCCAATTCATGGTAGCCGTCAATAGAGTAGTTTCCAGTGATGATCGAACCAGGGATTGAAAAAACTTCCAGTCCGTCGTCTTTCTGTTAATAAAGAGTACCTGCTCAGCTTAGCTGCGACCAGCCATATTGACCGCTATGTACCTATGATCCGAGAATGAGCACTTCTGCAAAACCCTCCAGTCTTAGAGCAGATGCGGGTGTCCCCCATTGACCATAGAAACACCAAAAATGTCCCTACGGTTTGAGGTGAAGAAGGTCGGTTCGCTGCCAGTATTGACGAGGAATGGTAAAGGTTCACTTGAAGTACCTTCACCATTATTAATGATGGATAAGAGTTAGGTCGAGGTCCTCGGACATAGAAGCCGCTCAAGCGCCCTCTTCTGCATTCAGAGTCATGAGGTCCAGGCAGTCATTCAGCTCGGAGGCAGCTCCGACGCAAACTCCATCGGCAGCACATCCGATTCTTCCTCAGATGTTGCCCTAAGACAGGCGACGAACCCCTTTCCAAGTGGCGTTTGAGCCGGAAGATCTAGCAGATCTAATGTTTCATTTTATCCATGACTTAAGAACTTGGGTTCTTGCTGCTCCAAAGTTTATGCTTGTGGAAGAGTTAATTGTGGAAGAGTTAATTGTTTAAACTTTTCGTGGTGTGCACTTTAAGTCGATTCTTTAGCAAAAGTCAAGAAAGAGTGCTTAAGTTCATCATATCCGTAATTGTATTAGCGAATATTTTTGAAACATATTTGCATTCGTATTTGAATTAACGAAAAACGAAATTTCATTATTCGGAATATCTAATAATACTATCCAAGTACAACTTGATCAGCTACCTTCAATGAATTCAAGAATACCGTTTTTCTGTCAATATCAATCTAACCATTTCATATCAACCAATTTTTACTGATTTATGCAATTCAATCAAAATCAGCTCGCCTAAAATCCAAATGACAAAAAAAAAGTATTTTGCAATCAACGTTTTTTCTACTTCATAACATTATCACGATCAGCTTTGAAGTAACTACAAAACCGATTCAAATATTCGCCGGTTAAAAATTCTTTCGTCTCTCATATTATTTGCCGATTAAATTCAAAACGTTCAAATGAAATGGGCTCAATGTCGAAAATTTGGCATTGACGCAGGCAGTTAAAAATCGATCGAAGACATCGTACGGTCGAATTCGTTGTATACCGCGGGGCAAGTAAAGTAAAATAGCAAATATATTTTCGATTCATAGGCAACATGCGTAAATTTCTGACCAAATATTGAATGAACAATCCGTATATAGGTGACTTCGAGCCAGCATAAAATTTTGCATGGCCATATGAACGAAACTTGTCTCTTCAGACAAGTAAACAAATTAAGAAATATCTGTAAGTGAATTTTTTGTCTTGCTGTAGTGACTGAGTACTTGCATGCAAATCATTAATGGGGTAGTTAAAATGTTAATTTTCGCCGCTATTTCCGTCGAACTTTCGATAGCGAAAACTGGTCACGAAGATCTTAACATGAAGTTCGTTTGAATTTATTTTTTAACAGATGGACCTATTTGAAAACGATTTTAGACCGTATGGTGAAACATAATGTGCCAAGAGTGCAGTTCGGTAAATATGCATATACTGCAAATGCACTTGTTTGTACAGCTGGTACCATAGGTAAGTGCTTTCGTATGTAACCAGCTAATTAGTACTTCTTGTAGGGCTTAGGTATTCATACTTTTGAAATCTTACTTGTCAATTTTTATTTCAAGGTTTAGACACTTCTGATATTTGGTAATACAGTAGCAGCTTAGACAGAGACTGGATAAGAATTTCTCTCGACTATGGTACATTTCCATTGATACCAAAGAAGAAATGCACTCACATTTTCTCATCTGTTGACAAATAGCACATCCACTAGATCTGAAAATTTGATGTGATAATTAGATAAAAATAGCAGCAACTAATTTTCTGTTGCACTACCCTTTTACTGCGTAACAAGGTACTTCTTATGTTTACAAGTTGTAAACATAAGAAATGTTGGCGCCAATATTTTATTTCGCGTTTAGTAAAAGCTTAGTTGTAATTTACAAGTGGCTTAGCAATTACAACTACGTTTACATGACCCCATAGTTTAAATAAGAGTTATGTTGAGCAATCATGATAATCTTATATTTGCTGGTACTCCAACGAGAGTAATGCAGAGAATCTGAATTTGGATTTGAGCTATGAACATTGTTATTCTTGTCTTCTTTTTTAGGTTAAAATAGAAAAAAAATATTTGAGTAATTTTGTAGCTTTTCATTCAAGTTTATTTCGTTGGTTTATGATGATAGTAGCTTTCAGCGAAAAAATATATGTATATAATAAATATGTTGCTATCTTGATATTGTATTTACTTGATAAACAGCCATCTGGGTGATACCAAATATTATAAATTGAATCGTAAACACAAACATACTTTCGAAAGATTACCAACTTAAATATTTCCGTTTTTTTCTCTTCAAATAAGTAAATATGAGTAGGTAAGAAGATAAAAGTCATAACTGTTTATTTATTCAAGGCATGCCACTAATCTCATGTTTGTAAACAAATGCATATGCTGTCTGGTGCTTCGAAAGAAATTTCTGATTAATTACAAATGCTCTAGGAAGAATCCTCTTTTTCATCACGATTTAACAAATGGTGATGAATAAGATACCTATTATTTAATCATGTAAACTATATTAGTGCAGTGGATGAATCTAGTTCATTCCTATATTTAATGTAGCTCATAAAAAACTTTTTATAAGAACATTTTGTATAACAACGGAGGAGCTATGCCACAAAATTGAACGTATTACAACAAAACAACAATTATAAAATTGAACTACTTACGAGTTGATACAGATATATTTGTTGGGTGGTTGATAACTAGAGCTTTTTATGTATTTTCTGTTGAGACTCGAGATTTTGATGTGATAAAACATACGAAAGGCTTAGAATGTCTTAGCTATAATTACAAACATTGCCAAAAATAATCTTTTTTATTCCTGAAGATTCTAATCTTATTATAAATTTAAGTATTTTTAAATAACAATAAACTTTCAATGTTCATCCGCTTTGGGAAATCTCTGAATGATATTTCCATTCAATTAAATTAATTAATTCATTTCATGAGAACCATTTTTTTTTAGGCTGCGAGAGAGCACTTAAGTCCTTAAGCATTACTCTCTAAATTGACTTCAAAGAAAATCCAAACATTACTCGATGTTGAATGAAAGACTTGGATTGTTTATGAACAACATTTTCATAAAACAAACGTCTCCGTTTGGTGATATGGCCGAACTAAATCACCGTTTTAGGCTCGAACGATTCACCGTTTCATATCCGAGAGGCTCATTAATTCATGTCCGAACATCTCAATCAACCTTACATAAAATTTGTGACTATTTTTGCTGCCTTCATTCGTGTCCGTGACCGTGCATGAAGGTAGGAATAATGGCATAAAGCACCAAAAGGAAATCGTGTATGCAGCTGATATAAAAAGAAAATCATATGTAGATATCAATGGTTAAATGCAGCCAAAAAATGCTCAGGAAGGAAAGTAGGTATGCTATTCAATGGTTCCATGGCATTGGAAAAAATATGGTTAAAAAAGGGTTGGCTTACAGTTCCCCAAATTGAACGTCAAAGAGATGTAACAGTGAGACATTCTACCTACCTCCGTTCGATCTAGTGAATCGGTTCCACTAAAGTTAACGAGATCTAGTGAATCGGTCCTAGAATCGATTAGATTTTCCTGGCTGACACTACCGATCCCGAGCACGATACCAGATAAGAATGCCTGGAGCTTAAAAGTTCAATTCAAATGACCATTGGATGTCCCATACCTTTTTGAATAGCTTTACAGTAGTCACTTTGTCACTACTTACATGTGCCATTGATTAAGAGACAAAGTTTCATGGCATGCGTTGCTACAAGACACTGACCAGTAATAATGCCGACCAGTTACTTCCAACCAGATCATCTTAACGCAAGAAAGAATTTATTTAAGACCCTCACATTATTTTGGATTTCCTGCCAGTTTGAGTGGCTCAGCATCTGCACAATGCAACTTGCATCATTTTTGAGTCCACCAAGATTTAACTATCTGAATAGAAATTGGGATACCTGCCGATCCATCTAGGGTCAAATTGGCCCTATTATTTGCTAATGTATCCGATTTCTCATTTTCATCAATGCTCTTATGATAGCAAACCCAGTAGATTCTGAGTCTCCTGTTCTGAGCCTGCTCATAACCGAAATAAAGTCGAGCACACACTTTGATTTATATGTGTATGCTTTTACCACACTGTGGCTGTGAAAATGGTGATTGCAGCATCTGTATTATCCAGGACGTGTATTAGCTCTGGAGCTTTTCGTATAGAGAAGACATCCGCATGGAAAATACTACAGTCATTCGAATGGCTAAAAGATATCACTATATCACTTACTCCTGCAGTAAAATGCGTCAGTGAAGATGCTCAAGGCTGTTATACTCATAGACTGATTCCATTCCTGGCCATCTCCTGCAGTCGCTTTATATCTTTTTGGTTGAAGTCAAGAGTGGGAACCAAAAAAATCAGTGAATCTTGTGAGAGCTTGCCTAATACTGCTTTGACCAGACGATCTTGAGTTATAATGTCCCAATTGTAATGCCGCTTCAGTTTGACAACGTCTCAAAAAATTGTCTCAAAAATGTCTCAAAAAATTAAAAAATGTTTTGTCTTTGTCGGAAAAATAAGCCAAATCTCCTTCACTTTTTCCAATTTTGGAAAAAATAATCGCTGAGAGCCAGGTCAGGGCTATATGGCTAATGATCTAAAATATCGAAGCCCAACTTATAAAGGCAAGGCTACTTTACTTTTTTCCATTACGCCCGCATAAAAGAGAGCGACACATGATTTTCTCTATAATGGGCACTGTGATGCCGGAGATAATCGTGGAGATGATGCTACGGTTATATTCCGCCTAGTGAGCCATGTCAGCATATCTGGAGTTGTATTTGCGCTTGAAAAAAGAGGAAGGATGCCTCACAAACTCCTGAAAGTCTGACAGAACGGAAGTAAGTCTGGTAGATGCTAGTAGTATGGCCGAGCTGAAGTAGTGCGAAAGCAGTTCCGGCTCGGATTTCCGTGGTCGGCGAGTGATGGTTTTTAGTGACTACTAATATCACCTAATCCTTGATCGTTCGCAAGATGCCTATTGAAGGTTTTTTGAAAAAAGCTCTTATGCAGGGCAGCCAATGAAAATAAATCTTGTGAACAGCAGACGCATTTTCGTGGAGGACCTTTGGTTAATGTTTTCACTCTTTTTTCGTCGATGGCGTATTTGAAGCACTTCCAAATTAAAGAATTGTATTCTCCGGATATGCAGACGCGTTTGTTTCTAAAATTGATCAACAGGATCCATTCTGAGTTCCAAAAAATGATCGCCATGATTTTTCCAGCAGTCTGTGACACCTTCCACTTCTTGCTGGAGTCTTATTTTGACTAAGGCTCATAATGATGAATTCAAGTCTCGTCTCGTCAATTCGACTAAATACTCCAACCTCGTCTTCACTGCAATGGCCCAAAAACGTGCGACGACACTCTACGCACTGGTTCTTGTGGGACAAAACTCTATGCACCGTTGTTTTTGAGGCGATGTGAGCATTGTTGGCGCCCATCTTGCGCTGAACTTAGTCATGGCAAGATGATCTTGAAGAATATTTAAAATGATTGTATCTGATACTCCAAGCATTTCTGCAAGCTGTTTCTTCTTTAATCTATCATCTTCGAATATCGATCACTTTTACAATTTTTTGAATAATATCTGGAGTGGCCACTTCGATTGGCCGTCATAGTCGTGGGTCATCTTCAAGTGAGTCTCTTTCTTGTTTAAAAAGAATGTGCCAGTTGTAAATCATGATCGTATCTGGGCACGAGCCTGCATAGAGCCGACTTTTAATTAAATTGTTGTTGCATAAATCTAATTTACAAACATGAAAAAAGCATACAGTAAGAGCCACATCGAGCGAAATTTCCATTTAACTCTTGAGGTAGGCTGATTATAGAACATACCTTGGGAAAAAATTAAATTAAGCATTAAATAAATCGAAATTGAAAATAAAACAAACGCCTCCCAGATCATTATCTCATTCGGCATCGTAGATACTCACGTGTTTTTGCCAGTTTCGTATGAACATATTTTTCCCATAAATCAACTTTTACTATCAACTGCAAACGTGCTCATAGTTGACACTCGAAATAATCCAAAATTGGTCACGGTCACGCAATATCAATTTGTCCAATCTTAAAATTTAATTTACATTTCACAGATCAAAGCCAATTTCAAAACAAAAATAAAATCTTATCTTTCGTACTGACGTTTTCATCCATTTTTCATTTTTTTTTTCAGCACCAAAGCCACCAAAACACCGTTCACAGCCATGAGTAACGAAATCACACCACGAAAATCATTGAAATATGATGAAAACAGTCTTCCTTACATCGATCTTGGAAAGCACGTAATGCGCCTGGAACGCGAAGAACCGACCAATGAGGTGTTGGAAAAGGCACGGATTGAATTACGTGAAACACCTGAAGTCACTGAAAAAGCTTTCAAAGAGCTTCGCGAACTTATCCAAAGTAAGTCATTAGTTGTTTTTGTTTCGCTTCTCACCTTTAACTGAACGCTCTATCAAGATGGGTCTTAAGTGAGGCTTTAGTTTTATTGCAATTTCATAGCCAATGTACAGAAAAAAATATCCATTCAAACAAGACGCGAATTAGTAGTCAATCCTTGGGTGTTAATTTCGAAAAGCTTTTAATAGGACTAAGAACAAGGCATGAGTTAATTGTCCGTTTTCAATAACTTTTTCTTGTGTTATGTTTTGTTAAATTTAGCGGTACTGGTACTGTTTTGATTGTCTATTACAAGTTTGAATGCGGTGTGAATGAGTTTATGAAGAAAGCTATTTATGATTATTAATGGGCGCGTGATTCAATGCTGGGGCTCATTAAAGTAGTAAGAATGTATGATAAGAATAATTATGTATGAGTAAGAATAGCATTTTTCTGATTGTTTTTTCATAGGATTCAAAAGCATAGCGTATAATTAGAAGACTATAATTTTAACAGTAAAAGCTAAATAATTTTATTTATATTTAGCAGATTTCGATCTATAGAGAGTAATGTAATTTTATCTGCATTATTAGGCTAGACATTTCACATACTGAATCTGAGAATGATTATACAATATATGCATTGTGTACATATATTAACATTTGACAAACATTTTTAATTCCCAATTTCGGAAAAAAAAGACACGTACCTACATACAAATGTAAGAAGAAGATAGGCGGAAGCGTTCTCCTTAAATTGTTCAAACTAATCATGAAGCCTTTGTGAACGATTCGGGAGGTAATTTGCACAAACTGAGCAAACGTTTAAATAAGAATTAAGATTGTAAATACAGTTTCCAACTCTCAAAACTGTATGGAAAAACTCATCAGTTATATGACCAGCTACTATTAGATTAATGAAAACTAACCTACGATCTTGTCCAAGCAACGAATTAGTTATCAAGTGAAATACAGGAATAAGTTACGTACAAAGTAACTCTCTACTTGTGTATAACTATGACAAAATTTAAAGCACGTGTGTATGCTGTAGAATTTAAAATATAAACAAACTGTTATACAACATTGATAAATTAAGAACTTTAAGAGTGAAACTCATTTCAATTTTTTTTTTAACTCGCTTTTCTTCATCAAATATTGGATTATTTGTTAGGCGTTTACATAATAATGTAAGATATTAAACGATGCGTTTAAGCGTATCTACGTGAGTACCTACGTATTTTGGCGAAATATATTTCAAGATGCATGAGCTCAGCAAAGAAAGAAAACGAGGGCTTGCGAAACTCTTATCAAGAATTATCATGCATGAGAATTCGCAGGAATAAGTTTAAGATAAATTTTCTTATTTGCAGTTTTGGTTTTAAAGGAATGCTGCACACCATTCAATAGTCTTAAATTCCAACCAAAGAGAAAATGGAGCATGGATTTATGTAGGTACAATGAAAAAATCCAATTGTTCGCTAGTGACAAAAGCGTATGCTATTAAAACTTGAGGCAATGAGGAGAACAGATTTTCTAGCGATCGTGACACTACAGATTAAATCTGATCGGTGTTTTATGAATCAAAGGATGCTTTAATTTGAAATCCAGTTTCTTTCTGTTGAAATTGGATATATATCAAGTTTATGACATATATCGATATTTCGAGGGTAATCTGCGCTTTTATCCGGTGTACATATATCAGACTTATAGACACAGAGCAACGAAGCAGATTACTATCAAAATATCCATATCTGTCGAAAAATTGATATCGATACATATGCATAAGGAATTAAATGGTCTTTAAATTAGATTATGTGGCTTTGAAAGCTAGAAAAAATTAAATCAGATTATATAAATCTAAGGAAAGCAAGGATCATGAATTAAATTATAAGTTTCATTTTTCATTCATTGGAATTTCTGTTATAGATATATTATCAATTTCATTTTTGTGCGTAGATAAGTCTCCGGTTTAGTACTGTAGTAAGCAAACTTTGGTGATAGGGATTTTTTTCAAATGTTTACATACGATTTTTTCACGATTTCAAAAAAACCGATGAATTGAAAATTTATGTCAGCCAAATGTAAGGGAAGCAATGCTTCCCTTCCTTTCATGAACGCCACGCCACTGAAAGCAAGGCTGATGAGGTATTTTCTCCAAGTGATTGAGATTCAAACATTCTTTCAGACATTGTTGGTAATCAGCGTGTAGCGATGGATTTCTATAAAGTCGTCGTTCCAATGATTTATAATGCAAGAGGGCATCTGAGATTTATGAGCATAAATTATTTCAAGGAATTTTAAAAGGTAAGGTGACTATGTATCGCCCTTCTGCTGTTATATGATGATCCTTGAAATGATTTTCACATTTAACAACGTCGTTTTTTTTTTTGAAAAAGAGTTATTTCTACTTCCTCCATTTCCCGGAATCTCCGTAATGTTTCATCTAGTTTCAACCTGGTTCAGCAAGGCTTGGACAGTGACTGATTTACTGGCTTCGTTGCTGATTGGTCCCAATAATTCCCACCCTAGCGCTGTGTTTTGAGCCACTGGAGTCTTTATGGGACCTTTCCGAAGATCTTTCTGAATTACGGATGGATATACGTCAGAGCCCAAAATCATATCGATGATAATAGGGCGGGGATCAGTAAGGTTTAGATCTTGGAGATAATGAAATGATTTAATGGGAATCTCGAAATGTGGGAATCGATCCGTTAGTGGTGGTAATACGATGGCTTCGACAGTCATGGTGAAGTTTCTTGATATCCTAGATTCTAACTAAAATCATACAAGTTTCCTTGCATGACTAGTATGAATGTTACCGATACCGATGATCTTTGTCGCTGTTACAACCGGATGAGTTTTGAGACGCAGTCGCTGCATTGCAGTTGTAGTTATGCAGCTAATTTGTGACCCAGTATCCAAGGGTGCTCGTAAGATTTACCACCTTCTATTGCATTGTGCCTTTGTAATTGCGATACATAACAGCACGTTGTCAGTTAGATTACTGACCACATACGATGAAACGGGCCGATTGTTATTGATGTTGTTGAAACTGGACTGTTCGTAGGATGTTGGATCATATAGAGTTTTGTGGTGCACACTGGACACTGTTTACCTTAATGGTTCGCCGCTAGACTAGACGCTAGACTATTTTTAGCTTGCACAAATTTTATGCTCCGATCTAGAGAGCATGTTTGAAACGCAGTATACTGCCTCAGATGATGACTCAGTCAACAATATATGCACAAGTCATTTGCATTGGAACGCTAAGTAATGAAAGTTTGGCAATTTCGATTAGAAGTTGATGTGAGTTTCGAGATCAAAGTTTAGGGAACGGCTTCTGATGCTCGGAATCACGATTCCAGGAACTCAAGAAATTGTCAAAAGGTAGGTGACACCGTAGTTATGCTCAATTTCGTCTCCCCCAAATGTCTAGTTTCAAGAAGTAGCCATTGCGTCTGTACATAGATTGGTGCTAGGTCCGAAGTTTCAGTTTCAATCTTTAATTACTTCAACGCAGCACAACTTTTGTTTGTTATATCAACCAAATGTTTTATAGTTGACGCCGAATCCTTTTGGATGGTGACGTTGTTCAGCAATATGGACAGTTGTACGTTCACTATTAATCTGACATTATTATACCGCTTACAAAGGGCATCCCACGCTAGTTCATAATTAACCTCAGCTAATGTATAGCTTCGCAATAACTGTTCGGCGTTCCCAGTAACCGAGCTACGCATATAATGCAGTTTCTGGACGTCGGTCAGTGAATCATTCTCCCCCCACAATAAAGCTTGGAACATATCCTGGAACGCCTGCCTCTCAGAGTATTTTCCGGAAAAGGACGCGATGTTAATTGATGGGAGTCGTACGTCAAACTATGTTGCTTCACATGTGGACGTTTTTGCCGAACTTATTTTCTCGTAAGTAAATTATCAGAGGATTATACCAGACTCCAAGCTTCTATCGAAAACGTACCAGAAAGGGATCGGGAGCTGTTGTGTGCTCTTATAGCTGTAAAAGGTGCTCTATGAGCAACTTGGTAGCTGCAAACTTGTATCATTTTTTTTTTTATTTAATGTATATAATGGAACTAAATCTGGTGTAAGTAGCAGTAGTTTGAGGAAGATTGAAGAGTATTAGAACTAGGGAGATTGGACATTGCTTCATTAGCCGGCATGCATCATGATTGGGTGTCGCCTGGAGTAACTTTTGCCGGAACTGTAGATGCCATGAGAAAAAAGAAACTGTTTTCACCTCCTGTGTAAATGCGCAACCCTTGCTGGAAGAAACAAACTGTTCCTTGGCTCAAACTTCTTTGCAAGCCCTTCTTAAGTAGATTCGATGGGCTTGAGCTAAACAAGCTTCACTCGGGGTGGCTCTAATAACGCTCATAACGAAGATGTGCACTTTGGAATGGAGTGATACAATGAGTCCATGTGTGCCTTCTCCTGATTCTGTCCGGAATAGAACGAATCGAAGTTGAGTTGGTACTAATGGTACACTTTTATTCTAAAATCCAATAAAAAATCTGTATCCAAAACATTTTTCTTATGTAGAAATCAAATTATGAATACTTTGCCAAAAGAAACACAAACGCTGTGAAGAGGAAACATTTTTAAGGGTAAAATTTAAAGAAAACAATTTGAAGTCGAAGTGTTTAATTAAAACTACTTGTTTTGAATTTTCATATAAATTATTCACTGTACTCTTGAAGGAAATACGATTGATTCTTTTATCAATTCTAATCCCCTTTATATTGTTTCAAATAAGTAATTGGCGTCTTTTATTCTTTCTCAGAGTGGTTATTTCTGCCTGTTTTTGATCTCCGTGCCTGAATTAACGATTTTTTAACGATTTATATGCTTGTACTGTCTTTAATTTTTGATTGGAACAATTTCGAGGAGAATTGGAGCTTTCAAAGTAATTTAAATTATTTATTAATTGAAATAGCTAAATAATTGCATTGGTTTTCTGAAATTTTACTTTAATTTTGTATGTATGGTATTTATTACTAAGGCATTTTAAAATGAATCCTCACTATTAGCACAAGGTTTCTTACGTTAACAGGGAGAATAGTGCATTGGATATTTTCGTTCATAGATGTTGCTAATAAACCAATTAGAAAAAATGAGTAAATAAAAATTAGTCAAACATGAAGCCTTGGAAAAATCCATGGCTTTGGTTCAAAAACGCACTATTCGGTAAGAGTTTTAGGGTAATATCTCCTGAAACGAAATTCACAAAGTAAATCAATGAAATTATGTAAAATTTCTCACGATTCGTAATTTTCTCAAGCGTAGTTTTTGTGATTTCTCAACTTTCTGCTTTATTTGAAATTACGTAAGCTATTTCCATTCAAAGTAATAATATTTCTTGAGACATATTACTTAACATCCTACGTTCATAAAATTTGCACCTCTTAATCAGATATATATTTCATATCCCAAGCGTTTCAATAGAGTGTCGGCTCTTAACGTGTCTGGTCCATAGTTCAAATCTATCTATGAGCACACAGCTGGTTTCGAGTTAATCTTATACCTGATTTAAATAAGAGGTGGAGGTAGTCGTGGAACTTATCAATCCACACTTGCCTACATTGATTGTGAATGAAATGTCTAGCGAATTCAACTCCCAGATTCGACAAGGATTGTTGTGTGGACTACTTTACTATTTCATTTTAGTCTATCATCGATTTTATTTCAGAATTCTTCTGAATTTATTGCGAAGACTATTCGAGGAAATATGTTTGCTAAAATTTTCAAATATTCCAAAAATAATGGCATATGTTAGGAACTACATTGTTAGCAAAAAAGTTCGGAAACATTTTTGCTCCAAGAATCCGCATGAATTTCTTTGGCTTTTCTCGTGTTAAAATTACAGCCGAATATCTCGTTGGATAATGTTTAAGAAATATTTTTGGCTGCCTAAAGTATAACGCCTCTTGACGGAGATCTATGCATTTTAGTAGTTAGTGTAGTAGTTAATGCTTACTAAAAATTTCAACCGAATCTAGCCACAAGATTTTCGGTACTGACTTTTTTTACAACAAAGTCACCCGAAAGTGTGTATACTATCAAGTGGTTTAAGGACAACGGGAAGAATTTGACTAATTATATCAACTACAAATCACTGAGCATTTATTATAACAACTGAAGCCGGTTCTAGCCTCTGTTATCATCTTCATGTATAAAACTACATATATATTTTGTACATTCTTATAAATCATGTTAAATAAATTCAACCAACACTATGTTATGATTCTTTGGCTTTTATACTGTATACGGTCGATACAAAATTCACTGTAGTTAGAACAACTCGGCAAATCACTTTAATTTTACATGACATTAGGACACAATCTTTTAATATGCTCCTTCAGTTCGGAGAGGCAATTATTAATCGGCACCTGTTGTTCGTGTAAAGATTCTGGTATATCGAAATGCGAGTTTAGTGATTCAACAAAAAACGGCGCTTCGGTTACTAGTCCTTGCAGGCATATAATCGCTTGCTGAGGTGGATTTTTCAGGCAGTCAGCTCTTTCAGATAATTTAAATTTTAAGTTGTCGAAAACTTTATTCACTTGAGTCTGCGTGGTTTTCATCTGAGCAATAGTATTTTCCATAGGTAGAAGGGCACATCTATACATTTCGTTTGTGATCTCAGTCGCCAACATGGGATTCAGGCAGCGCCCGCCTCTGTATTTGATCTCTTTTGCATGAGATTCTAGCTGAGCTTCGACACGGTTCAGATGCTCTCGTATGTCAGACAAGTATTCCATCCGTTGGTGCACTGTTTCGATAATTGGATCCAATGCTTCTACATACGCATTACGCAGCATCACCATCGTGGACCCGACAGCACGATTGCGAAATCCGGCCGTTAGTTGCGTGATGGGATTGTTCACGATAAAGTAGAGGGTGTTCTTGAGCAGGTTACTCAAGGAGTCTGTTGCTTCTTCCGCGGTATCGAACGCATTGTTGACCATATCGGTGGCTATTGTGATGATACCGTAAACGACACCTTGTATTCCACTTGGTTTTTCGTCGTAACTATGTTGCATATATTGAGCATCAACGTGAAGAGCATGAAGTGATATCTAGAAATTTGAAAAGGGTGTTATAAGTTTATACAGTTTTTAGCACGGTAGAGTACGTCGTGACGTCATGAGCGTCCATTTCAACTAAACACTAAGTTCTAGGAGAATGTAAACTATGCTGTCTATACCGAATCCTTTTCTGTTACTCGCAAAACCACTAACGAAATTTTAAAAAAAACTAATCGAGTTTTTTTCGTCTAGAAAACTGCTGCTGCACTCGCCTTTAAATTCCTCATTTTATAGTAAAATTTACCAAACAATGAAAAAATCTAAATTCGATTCACAATGAAAACGCTTTTGACTCTACTATTTTTCACAATTTTCACATTGTTTCAAGTCATTAATAATTCTCACTTATCACACCTTTACTCACCAATGCAAGAAAAAAACATTTTACTATCCTTATTCGGGTCATCGTTCGCGCGCGTACTCGTTCTCATAAACTTTTCGATTCTACTATTTCACGTTAGCTATTAACATTCGTCACTGCGGCAATTTATTTTTCGAAAAAGCTTTTTATATCTTCTTCTTATCTTAAGCTAAGAAAAATCACAAGAATGAAAATGGTTGTCATGTAAGTTGTGGATGCTGTAGAGAGTAACCATATTGAAGTTAGAGATCTTACAAATGTTTTTGTTATCAGCAGATGCTTCATTTTTATACTGAGAATGCAGAAGGTGAATATTAATTGCCCTGCGTGATTTATATGATTTATATAAAAGTAATGCGAGAATATTTTGATAAAAGGTCATAAAATAAATGCAAATCTCAGGTGAAAATCGGTTATAAGGCTAGTCACTGAACTTGCAAGGAGAGCATGACATCCGGAAGTTGTAGAGAGCAGGTGGAAAGTTTATCGGGGCTCACATACTGACTATGGCGTCATGAATATAGTTCAGATTGAGTTCTATGGTTACAGATACAATAAATTTTCTACAAAGTAATATATGCATGGAGCTTATGGTATACTTACCGTATAACGTTTTAGGTTGGAAAAATTTTCTGATGTTTTAAGTTCGACGTAGATATGGGAAAATCGTTATTGTATTGCGATTTCATAAACGAATCGGAAGGTTGCGTGGAGTTATTTCAATTTTCTTAGTAATGCGGTCTTTTCTGAATTTTTCCTAGTGTTTTTTAAAGTAGTTCTTCTGAAAAGTGAAAACATGCTATTCGAAGACATGATATTCTCGCACTCTCTTTTCCAATCTTAGAACAAATTTTTGGCCGGTATACTGCATGTGGCTTGCGAAGCTAACTACCGTAAAAGTTGAATTTAAAGAATACTAGCTAACAAAATGTTGGAAGTGGCGAAATTGTTAAATATTTGGTTGTTAAAAATAACACTTTCAAGACCGTTATTTAGCAAATAAAAGGTAATTATCACACTTTCATTACCTAATTTTTTAAAAACAGATTTCGGACAGACTGGAAAAGCTCAAAAAGAAATTGATGAGAAATAAAATGGTCAGAAAGTGAAGGCTACTTAAAGTGTAAAAAATAAAAAAGTAAGAAATAAGACTACCTAAATCGAAAAAAAATATGAAAGATTAGCTGTTGGTCGATTAGAAATCGAGAGGATGTGATAGACGGGCTTAGAAACGAGCAGCAATAGAGGAAGCTGTATCATTTTATGTCAAGGTTTTGTTCCCACGTATGCAGGTAAAACAACCACTTGGGTTCTTTGTGGATTGGCTATTAGAGAAGGATAGCTCCCCGAAGTGGAGAAAAAAGTTTAAGGACTATTTGAAGCTTGAACATGACAGCTACACTCTCAGAGTGAAGTACTTCAAAGGCTTTACAGGTGTAGCCATGGAAATTCCTTTATCACCGCGTATGAGTGAGATTTTTACAGATCCTGTAAAAGAACATTCATGAAGATGGTTGGCTTTTTGCTTTGCCAGAAACATGACAGGTAGTAGTGAAAAACTTTGGTCTTTAGCGTTGTAGTAGGGAGTTAAATATTTGTAATATTTAATATAATTTTTGAGTGAGGAAAATGTATTAGTGTCGGATGAAGAAGATTTTCGGAAAGCACAAAGGTGTATCATTAGTTCTAATGTACTGTTGGCTACAATCGGTCTGCAGCTAATCCATCGGAATTGATCGGTCGACAACGATTTCGTTCGCTGGGGGTAGGTTAACAGTTGAAATTTTCAGAATACTCTAGCCTAAAGTGTATATTTGTTCAAATGCGGCATTACATCCTGTTTTCAAATGTTCGGTCTGCTCGCGTACTCTTTGCATTGCCATGAAATCGATTTTGTACCCTGTTTGACTGAACACTGAAAACTTTCCCTCTTTCATGAAAGAGGATTAGATTTCAGTTGAATCTGAGCTTTTGCGAGATCCTGAAAAGTGTCAAACGGTGCGGCGTCAATACGTATTTTCAAATATGCGCGGCAAGCAACATATTTTTCGCACAATGTTATGAAAGTCGAATATTTTTGTGGAGACACTTTATTACTGTTTAAAATGACTTTATAATCACTATCATTATTTCAAAATCAGACAACTGTCACTTCTGATTGTCACTTCTAAGGATATGCGTTTTTGTACTTTTCATGAATTTCCCCCACCACATGATTCAGGAAGTTTCAGGTCATGAACGCAACTGAAAGTGCACCAACATAAGGTCTGTTTCCGTACTTTCAGCAAACTGCAGCAGTAACAGAATTTGGCAGCTGGCTTCTTTTTGCTGCAAAATTTGGCTTGCATTTGGCTTGCAGCAAAAGTACGGAAACGACTTGCTGCGAATCTATTTTAATATATTATAATAGATTCAAGTACGGAAACAGACCTATAAGTAGCTATTGCTGAGAAAACATTTGATGGGAAAGATTGTGCCAAATTATTGCGAAATCTGAATTTAAATGCTGGAGATAATGCTAGATGCTAGCCCCAAATTTCTATTGCCGTTTTGGAAAAAATAATGCCTGATGTAGCATTCAAAATGCTAAAATGGCAGCACTGGTTAGGTTGTCATTAAAATATCTGTTTTGTGTACCAAATTCTTTTTCGCAATGTTCACAGGATGTATTGTTATTTAGTTATATTTAATGTTTGTTTAAAAATCCCGTAAAATGAGCTAAATTAAGCGATATTTCAAGTCATAATTATTCTTAATTAAATCTAATTTCACATATTCGCAAAGTGTTTTTTTTTTATCAATATACTGTTAGTTAAAACTGCTTTTTGTTCATACAATTGCGTTTTTTTCAAATTGTTTTTTTTTTGCAAACAGCAGAAATTTGCAACAACTGATCCATTTTCTTAAGCTAGAAATTGTTTATATACTGCCCTTTTTTCTACTTAATCATTAAAACTTGATACGTTATTTCTGATTTAGAACGAAATAAATATCAATGTGTGAAGTAATCATCCGACCAACCGCAATGTCCTATTGATTAAAATGCCATGCAATTAACTTACTTATTCACACACACATACACACGCCAACACAGAATTAGTTTTTACAAAGAACATATTACCCCAAGTTACCATGACTGCTTCTTTCTTCATTAGATATTTGGGTCAGTTACAAAGCACTATTAACTAAACTTACATAAAACACTTCTTGTACCAAAGACTTCAAGTATATATAATAATGTAATGCAGTAGCAAAGTTTTCGAACCATTTCATCAAACAAGTACTTATCGGAAACTATGTCAAAATAATTCTGTTTCAAACTAAAACAAACGAACTTGAACCCACCTTTTCGTTCTTCACAAATTTTACATAAATAGTTTTTTGGTCTTGAGTTTTAAAGTTTTATAAAAAAAATAGCTATTACCTCACTCAAGCATAATTTCGACCCCTTCAATTAACTCTACACGAGGAAAAATTAAGATTATGTTTACTTTTTCACCCAAACATTAGCACAGATAACGTTATGATATGCAATGATATGAAATAGATAGAAGGGAAATTTTTATGACAAACGGCCGACCAGAGATACCTACCTATGATATAAGCATTATACCAAAGGCTTTGCATGTATATATATTATCATGCTTGTTTTCTGTGAGTACTGTGATAGTTTGTATTATTTACCTTCTAAATGCCCGTAGAGAACAAAATCAAATAGGAAAATGTTCCTAAAACATTAAAAACAAACAGAAGATATGGACTATGAAATATACTGGTTGAAAACAAGTTTCATATGAAAAAATGCAATAGTGTTTCAGAATTTCATGTTTAACATGTTAAACATTATATAAGCTTATTTTGGCAAACGAAGCATCACTATTACAGTATTAATCCTGTTTGAATGGTACTCGAAGTTAACAGATCCCCGGTATCAACTATTCTGTCATATCTAGGCTATTTGATATCATTTACGGTAGCATTACAAATCGTGAACTTTTTTTTTTTGTATTTTACAGAGGAGAAACATCTTCACTTGCCCACGGAGGATGAGTACATGCGCATGTTCCTGCGGCCTTGCAAATACTATCCAGAAAGTGCTATTAAACGAGTAAATCAAAAAAATTATTCACATTTTATTTTACCATTTATTCTGAGATTTTCGTTGAATAGATAAAGAATTTCTACAATTTGAGCACAAAGTATGGAGTGATTTGTGAAAATGTCATGCCTCACACAGTTCGACATGTATTTGAGCATGAAGTATTTATGTTACTGCCGAATAGAGATCAGCACGGCCGTCGAATGATCGTTATGGACGTCGGAAGTAAGTATAGCCATGAATAAAAACATGTTTTTAAAAATAATTTTCGCCATTCGAATCCACACAAATTCAAATTTTCATCAAAATCATGATTATTTCAGAGAGATGGAAACCATCGAAATGCTCACTCAACGATTCATTCCGTACTGTTCAACTGGCAGTATTATCCTCAATGGCTGAGCCAACATCTCAAATTAACGGAAATATTGTAATCTTCGATATGGAAGGCTTGCCGCTAACTAACGTAATGCAATTCACGCCATCATTTGCCAACATGTTGTTAGATTATGTTCAGGAATGTTTGTGCATTCGCTTGAAAGCTGTACATATTGTCAATAATTCATATGTTTTCAATATGCTCTTTGCCATCTTCAAGCCGTTTATTAAGGAGAAGCTCAGGAAGAGAGTAAGTTTGATTCGTAGTTTTTTATAAGCATGGTAATTAATATAAGATACATTGCATCTTTTTAGATTTACTTCCATGGCAAAAATATGGAATCTCTTCATCAACACATTGATAAAGACTGCCTGCCACCAAGATATGGAGGTACGGTTGAGGAAATGCCACCCGGTTATTTAGTAGCCGATCTGTTCGAGGTCTATAAAAAGGATTTCGAGAGTAAAATCATTGAAAATTATCTGAATGGAAATATTTGAACTCTCCCTTTATTTACAGTGGCAAACAGCTATGGATACACAAAAGAATTGAACTAATTCAACTATCTGCATTGATTTCTTGTGTGATACATTCATCGAATGATTTACAAAATATGAGCTACGATAATTTTGACTTGACTTCTTGTATGTAGAATTAAGGATTTTATTTTTAATTTTTTTTACTTGACAAACATGCGCAGAAGCATTGTCTGCTTCGGGTTATGATTGAGGATGAGGTTTAGTTTAGATAGCCTTAAGATGTAACGTAAAGCGCTTGTCTAAGTTTTGCCTTCTATAGTATAATACCTTACTGAAGCTCTGTAATTATGTATATTTTTAATATAAAATTGAAAGTAGATTACACTCTTTGGTTGAATTATTGTTGTGTTGCATAATATCATTACGTGCGTTTAAATGCTGGTGCGCAATGTTGCGAAATTCAAACTTAAGTTATTGCAAGCTGATGTGGATATATTAGGTCTGTTCCCGTACTTTCAGTCACTGAATTATCCTAAATTTTCCTGAATCATGTGGTGGTGGAAATTCATGTAAGTACGGGAACGCTCTCATTGCATTTCCTGAAAATTGAAAACCAAAAGTGTCAGTTTTCGGTTTTTGGAAGAACAATAGTGATTATAAAGTCATCCTAAGCGGTGATAAATTATCGCCACAAAAATATTCACGCACATTCGAAAATATTTCCTCGCGCCACACCGTTTCAGTATTTTTCAGTAGCTCAGGCCCTACTGAAATTTCATCGTACTTACTGAAAGAGGGGGAATTTTCAGTTTTAAGTAAAACGGAGTACGGGAACCGGCTTCATTGCAGTTAATCGCAATTAACCGTAGTACGGAAACATACCTATTGTCATTGTCCTTTGTTATTAGGCCAATTTTTTGGGGGAAAATTGCGCTGAAACGCGGATTTGGCTACCTTAATTTTTCGTCGGACATACGGGTTAAAATTCAAAAATACATACATGCCTGGTTGAAGGTAATGTAAAGTCGGATTTGGAGTAATTCATAAAGTTTTTCAAGAGCAATACTTGCTTTTCTTGTTCTTGAACACGGACAGCTGTGTTTCGCTTCCATTTAGTTTGATGGTCCATTCACCAAAATAGAATCTAAGGTTGACTAAGTTATCTTTAAGACTCTTCGCAGCTTACTTAGCAGGTCTTAACTCGACGCTAATAAGAGTATATCACCTGCATATTGCAGGACTTTAACTTGAAGATGGTGCGCTGGAATAGGGAGGTCAGCATTGAATATGGTGTAGAAATCAGATCCAGTGACGGAACCTTGAGGCACTTCTGATGTCACAGGCCCTCGAAGTGAATTTGCTCCATTGACGCTTATATAAAATTGGCTGTTGTATTACTACTTCCGGAAAGTCCAACTTGGCCAGCTTGTATAAAAGACCTCCGTGCTGTACGGTATTGAAGCTTATTTGATTACGTTACTTCTTGTGAATTACTGATCAAATTTTTGCAATTTTGCAAAATTAAACGCGAATATTTCACTAGAAATTGTGGAAATAGAATAAAACAAAAATATACACAGTTCATTCAAAAAGTTCCGGGACTTTTTTTGTGAATTAAAAGAGATTAAAAAAAGATTTTTTTAGTTTTCTCCTCGTTCTATACAAATTTTGCTGCGCTCATACAGCCGCTGGAACGACCTGGAAAAGTTCTCTTCTGGAATAGCTTTCAGAGCGTTGGGTACATTCCTTTGAATCGTCTCAACGTCTTCAACTTCATGGTCATCTTCAATTTAGGGAATAAAAAAAATATTTTAATAAAAAACCGATTTTTCCTTTAGAAGCTAGATATATTGAATTTTGTGACAAATATCGATATTTCGAGGGTAATCTGCCCTCTTCTTCAGTGTCTATCAGTCTAATCTTAATCTAACTTATGTATGCTACTTATAGAGCTTACTTTTAAAGTATTGGCTTATACTAATTACCAACTAATTGTCTATTAATGGACTTTATACTAATTACCAACTAATTGCCTATTAATTACTTTATTATCCATATTAATTAAATTATCCTCCTCACTATGAAATGAATGTTCAAATTAGCCTGAACAGTGGTGATGCACAGTTTCCTTGGTCTGTGTTTAGTCTTCTATGCATAGGGGTTTTCCATATGTGCAGGCTTTCGTACGCATCCAGTTTTCGCACCTGCTGTACCTCCTTGATCACCTCCACGTTGTCCCAAGGTATGTTGTGATCCTCCTCCAATATGTGCTTTGCTACTGCTGAACGTACTAATGTTGTATTCTTTTTCTTCGCTGAAGCTGCTTCCCGTTTATGTTCTGTTAGTCTAACACCAACTAACCGTTTCGTTTGCCCGATGTATATTTTGTCGCATTCTGGGCAGGTAATTTTATAAACTCCACATTTTTCCTTTTTATCCTTTTTGTCTTTGACGTGACATAGTATAGTACGTAATTTTTTAGTTTTACTGGTTGGAACTGCTTTAATATCAAAGCGTTCAAGAAGTACCCGAACTTTTTTGAATACTGATGAATAAATAATTGGAACTCTTATGGTCGTTTCTTGTTTTTCCTGCGTAAAAAGCGTCGTTAAAAGATCACGCTGTATTCTATACTTTTTCTTTTTGACAAGATTTCCAATTATCCTCTCGTCAAATCCATTTTTTCTCGCCGTATCTTCAATATATTTAACTTCTGAGTTAAAACTATCCTGATCCATGGGCACTGTTAATAGCCGGTGAATCATGGAATTAAAGGGGGCCATTTTTAATATAAAAAAAAAATAATTTTTAATATAAAAAAAAGTCTGCCAGAGCCAGATCTGGTGAGTAGGGCGGATGATTAATCGTGGAGACCGATTTTTGGGCCAAAAATTGTGTGACTAGTATTCAGGAATGGGCTGGCGCATTGTCGTGCAGCAGAAACCAACCACCGGTGCGGTACAATTCCGGTCTCACACGACGAACCCGCTTCAAAAGTCGATCCAGGATACCTTTGTGGAATTGTGCATTCACTGTTTGACCCGGGGGTACGAATTCGCTATCATCTTCCAGCGACCACTCTTGAATCGTGCAAACCACTCGAAAACCTTGCTGCGGCTTAAACAATCCTCACCATATGCAGTTTTCAATGTTTCAAATGTTTCCGAACCACTTTTTCCCAATTCAAAACAAAATTTGATCGCGGCACGTTGTTCCATAGCGAAAATTGTGACGTACCGATAAAAACCTGTCTAGGTAAACAAACAGCGCTGGCAAATAAATAAGGTTACTGCGCTCTTATCACTAATGGGCCATTTAGATAAGCGTCCATGCGTCCACGCGTCCATGCGATCTAGCGTGTTTTGCTTACACGAGTCAATTTGATTTTGTTTATATAGGCGGACCTAAAGCGAAGGAGGTAGAGTATGCTGATTCATGTACAATAGATTTTATAATGATTTCTTTCGCTCAGCGGCATGTGTGGATGATTCGTTGATGATCATTTAAATATATGTTTTGTGGATGATTATTTTATTATATGATGATGTGGACAATATTTTGTTTGCATCTTTACGTGCAGGACTATTACGAAAAAATTAGAATGCATACGAATATCTGAACACAGACAATTTTATATGAAGGATAAAGGATAGTCATATGGATAAATATATACAATTGTCTGCTACCAATTTATTTGTTTGGAAGGAAGAAAAAAAATGGGGAAAAATTGAGGAATGGGAATTAGTAATGTTTTTAAATTTGATCACGACGATGTTTTCAAATATTAATTATTATAATTATTATAATTCAAATAATATGAAAATAAAAAAAACCATCGTTGCAAGCGTGTAATATTCATCCTCTTATCAATCCATCCATCCGCTTATCATCTCGAAATGACAAAGAGCGAAAGTAAAACAATTAAGTCAATGGTATATCAATCACCGTATCCGACCACTTTCGCCTTAGCCCCGCCTTCAAAAAACTGGATTTGAGTTGACTTGACTCGTTTAATTTAAAAACGCATGGACGCGTGGACGCATAGACGCTTATCTAAATGGCCCATAACGGTGGTTTGACGAAAAAGCGCTCAAAAATTGTTGATTGAGGTCTACTAATTTCAAAAATGCTTGCAATGGTAGGTAGGTAGCTTAAAGTGACTGTTGGTGGACAGAGGCAATGCCTCCTAGAAGTACGGGCCGTAATGCAGAATGATGTCGTCAGAGCATCGGGAGAAATGTCGCGAAAAACACACGTAGTCTTATGGGACGTCCGCGGGAAAATGTTAATTCTACGGGTTGTGTTAAAGTGAGTGCAATGAAAATAAAGTGGTATATGCGGAACAGTGCTAGTGAACAGCTAAAACACAAATTAATCCGGTGCGTGCGGTATAAAAAAATAATAAAAAAAATTCGCTGCGAAATGTTATCAGTTGTTGTTAGGTTATGTGATGTTTCGTGTCGATTTGCTGTCGCGATACAATTAAGAGGTACAAAATGCAAGTTATCACTAAATATTATTATTATAACGCGACAACGCACAAAAAAACTAACGTTTTCTTCATATTTTAGCCAAAAAACCGCAAGTGAAATCTCCGTGTACATCGGCACTGCCTCGTGGAAATGTCAAAATTTCTTAAACTCATTACGTCACAGCGATAACGATTACGTAGCCTGATGTCCCGTACTTCTAGAAGGCATTGACAGAGGCCTGCCGGCAGACGTACAGAGGCACAAGAGAGGCCCGCTGTGTTGACACAGTAAGTAGGTAACTCTACTCTAGTTGCTAAAATCCGAAAACCATGTGTCTCCTTTGATAAATGCACTATCATCTTTAAATTTAAGAAAAAGGATGCACCAAATGCCGCCCTCTTCCTCAGCAAAGCTGGGCATTGGCACATGAGGTGGAGGATAGATTCCTTCAGTTCCGGCAAAAACCGTTTAATCATGCGTCCAACAGCTGCGCATACCGTTTTATGGCGCATACCGTTTTTTATGGGACGTAAGAATACATATAACTTGTTCTCATTTTCATAAAGATCTGATCATAAACTTTCTATCAATGATTTCAGGTTCATAGCACACACTAACCACCCTGCTTTCAAAAAGCCGATCGATTAAAATATAGCCTCTATCAAGCATAACCATCAAACATTTAGACGGACACGTACTGTTAGCATTAATTGATTGGTTAATTGTTATTCGAGTACGAAAGTCGAGTGATTGCATATTTATTATAGGGGCTTTCATCTGCATCGGAAGTTGGGCGTTAAGGATAATCGTTAGGAAATAAAGTAAATGAAATTAACCGCATGATTTCAAGTGCTCGAGAATGAAATAAAACACAGTAGAAGGACTTCGAAAGTTGCAGCAACTAAAATATTGAGAAGGTCTAATAAAGCATTTATTGATAAACGTGCAGCCGCTACCAAAGTAAAATCGTTCACCAAAACTTGTTTCCCTGTCCTTAACATTTGATGCTGGTGGTGGTTCCGAGGCATAAGTAAAGGACCTTATTGTGTCACGCAGCCCTAAAACACAGACCACCACACAAGAAAAAAAAACTTTTGGGAAGATTTAATCAGAAGTCCACATTAACATGGCTCCACTGAATATAAAATTCTGAGTTTATTAGCCAATTATTTACTTTTTTAAAGCAAAAACCAAATATTAATCGGTTTCAAATTCATGCATCAACTATAACACCTCAGCCGAGACGGTAAAGCTTTTTACTGCTGTTAGCTTGCTGCTAGCTAAAAAACGGACACCTGAAAATTACGTCAGCTGGATTCCTAGGATACCTCAAAGAAATTTTCATCCGAGAGGAGCAAGGAGCTCCATAATTTAAACTTATATTAGCAAAATGTCCGCGGTTTTAGGACCAACGTTAATATTCAAGGTTTAATGCTACTTTTCGGACAATATAATATGCTTAAACGAAAAGTCGCTCACTGATGATATTTTCGATTTTAAAATTCTATCTCATTACGCTATTTCCTGTAAGGATTGGGATCGTAAATCCTATGCTGAAAGCTCAAAAATTAACAATCAATGTATACGAGTGTAGAGTAATTAGTTTCATGACTCACATTACTCCTGATTAACTGAGGTACCTATTCAGAGTTAGGTGAATTCAAAGATCGGAGCGCGGTCCCTCGTCCGAATCTGGATTCAAATCAAGGACCCCATAAACTAAGAGCCAGTGCTGTACTCACAAGCCTCAATACACTAGTTGCGGTCTAAGGAAGAAATAAACTCACAAATATTCCAAGTCGTAATCAAAGTCGGATAAAGTAAACATGCCGGTGAGAGAGTGTATACTGTTTGTTATAACTGTTTAGATCAATCTATCTACAAAATGGGTACCGTTACAAGAAAAAGTTATAAAATATTTATTGTAGGAAATTTTTGAAGTGGTGATCGTTTTTGGTGATCCTTGACCCCGTATAACATGTAACGCAGCATTCGGATCGATGCGGACATTCAGCACGCCAGTATCGAGGTTGGCACAAAAATCAAGTTTCGCATTTTTTATGTCGAATTTCACTGGACTATATAGTGGCAACAATATTCACAGATTACTACACTCCTATAATGGTGCATGCTTTTCGATCTAAATAGAAAATGTTTCTATACCGACTTTTTGAAAGAGCAGGACAATCTTTCGATCCGTAACTTAACTTACTGTACTTAATTGCATTCACTATTAGTATCTCGTAAAATTACTTGTATGAGTTATCTTCAACAGCTTGCCCAGTATTCACGGCTTTAAGCGTTAATTTTAGCATATGTATTGTACATGGATTTGTGACAATGACGAGCAGAAATCATTGAAAGACCAAGTCGTAAATGACCTGCTCCTAGCTCAATCGGTTCGACAGAAATTTGAAACAATACAAAACAAATGCACAATATATAGTAGGATCCTTTATGTTAATTATTTTTTGCTAACAATTGATTTCGACACATTTTATTTTTTCACAAACTCTTTTCATAATGCCAAGAAAAAAGCGGTTTATTAAATAAAAATCTATTAACACTGTTTCCACGTTCATTTGTGATTTACAATTTTCTTTTTAATTATTTCATTGAAAATCCAATAATAATATTTAACAACACTGATACTATACAATCATAGCCTGACAATTGATCACATAATAGTCAATTAGGAGACCCTTCCATGAACCTTGAACATTGCTCCTTAGCACCGAAAAGATTTTAAAATTATATTGGTTCTATATTGGGCAGCCCAAGTAAGATTTCCAATCGGAAATTGCTCGTAATAGTCAGCTGTGAATGTAATCATAGTGTCTGGCGCGTAAAAAAGGTTGAAAGGAAGAAGTTGCACCTTTGAAAAGTCCGTAAATCGAATTACATAAAGGCCGGCAGGTAGTGGAGCTTTGAGTGAAAAGTTTGAATGTTTCAAAACAATATTCAGGACTGCTTGCATGGGAGGGAATTTGCGTGATAAGTTTTCAGCATCAGCAAGCAGGCTTTTTTTATCGAAATAAATTTGCTCTGTACATTTTTTTGTATTGATGATACTAAGCCTTACACGCCAGCTCGGATTAACAAATGTACAACGCAAATTTATATCAAAAAACATTGTAGAGGTGTTTGTAAATACCGAAGTTGCAACTACAAACTTGCGATCGAATTGTAGCCTATAGGATCCGAAACCAGGAACAAAGCAGGTCTATAAGAAAAGTGTTAAGCAAGTTGAAGCAGTAGAAACAATTCATGTATACTTTAGCATCTAGGAGTAAAACAACGAATGAGAATGTAACTAGTGTAAGCCCCAGCACTGGACAATGCATTCTTACCAACCAGTAGACCGATTACTAATAGACTGATTGAGTACATACAGATCATCCTAATATATTGGCCGTCGAATTATGGCTTGAAATACATTACAAATAAAGTTGATATATTACGATGTTTAAAACATAATCATGCTTGTTAACTCCCATGATAAGCCATCTGATTTCTCATTTATTACCACCATCTGCACGCGATTTGTTTAATTTGGCTTTAGCGTGGTAATCGGCATGCAATGCTTATCACATACTAATAGGATGTTTTAAATGTGAATCAAAGTAATTAGCGACATAAACTAAAGAAAAGAAAAAACCAGGCAATGAAAGTGGATGCCATGCACAATATTGCAAAGATATTCAAGGAATCTGACTTTTTGGTGGATTAGGATAGTAGCATTAAAAAAAACAGCTCAGAGCACAGTGACCCTAGTGGGTTGGATTATGTGTCCCGTATTACAGTCAATTCAAACAATGCGTCACCAATTTCAAACCAATAAATGAGCGACTATGTGCGATCCGCATAAAAACAAAATTTTTTAATGTTTGGTTGGTGAACTGCCATGCTCCAACCGAAGACAAGGACGACGCAGTGAAGGACGACTTTTACAGCACCTTAGAACGCACCGTTGACGCACTGCCCTCGAATGACGTGAAAATTGTTCTAGGTGACTTCAATGCAAAAATCGGCCGCGAGAAGGCTCATAGAGGAACCACAGGAGGACACAGCCTTCATCCAATTACGAACGAAAACGGGCAGCGTCTGATTGACTTCGCAGCTAGCAGGAACCTTCTTGTAAGCTCAACATACTTCCCACATCGAGACATACACAAACGAACGTGGGCATCACCAGATGGTCGCACCTACAATCAAATAGACCACGTTCTAGTAGAAAAAAGGGTGGCCACCAGCATTCTTGATGTTCGAACACTACGTGGCGCGAACTGTGACTCCGATCATTACCTTATCAGAGCGAAATACCGATGTCGTATTTCGAGGTGTGAAAAGCACTCAAAATCACGAATTCCGAAATACGACCTAGAAAAATTCAAGGAAAACTCGGTAGCTACTACATACATGTCGACGCTCGAAAATCTACTCCAAGATATCCCTCTGTCGGGAGAACACGACGCAGATATCGAAACCATGTGGACAAAGGTAAAAGAAGGAATCAAAACAGTAGCAGAAAAGACCTTAGGACATAAACGCCAAAACCCTCGGAATGCCTGGTTTGATAATGAGTGTCAAGATGCTATTAAAAAGAGAAATGAGGCTTACAAAGAGTTAATCCAACGACCAACACGCGCTAAAACCGAAAACTATAACATCCTCCGCCGATAGGCAAAAAAAATGTGTCGCCAAAAGAAACGCCAACTTACCAACAACAAGATCCAGAAACTGAACGAAAACATGACCTATAATGATCTACGAGCTGCGTATTCCTCAATCAAACAGCTACGCGAGGGATACAAACCGCGAACGAGCCTTTGTAAGGATGAAAGTGGATCCATCATCAGTAACTCGGTCGAGATTAAAGAAAGATGGGCACGGTATTTTAAACAGCTGCTTAATCCCGCGCCGACGACAAACTCAGCAGATCCAAATATCCCAGAAGCAGTTCAGGACATTTACATCTCTCCACCAACATTCGAAGAAGTTCAGGCAGCCATACGTTACCTTCGAATAAACAAAGCTCCGAGAATAGATGGAATACCTCCCGAATTACTCAGAAATGGTGGAACTCTTCTTTGCAACATTCTCAACCAATTAATATTAAAAATTTGGGCAGCAGAACAGTTGCCAAATGATTGGCGAAAAAGTATTATATGCC
The DNA here is from genome assembly GCA_963978885.1 of Nemotelus pantherinus. NCBI lineage: Eukaryota > Metazoa > Arthropoda > Insecta > Diptera > Stratiomyidae > Nemotelus > Nemotelus pantherinus. The sequence goes on from OZ022266.1 coordinate 11,142,385, forward strand.
CCATTTACAAAAAAGGAGACAAATTAAGTTGCGAAAACTACAGAGGCATCGCTTTATTATGCTCGTCCTATAAAGTTTTGTCCAAAATTATTGAACGTAAAATGAAGCCCTTCTATGATAACATCATAGGAGAGTATCAAGGCGGCTTCAGGTCCGGACGATCTACGATGGATCAAATATTCTCAGTCAAACAGGTGCTTGAAAAATGCTGGGAGTATAATATCGACGTGCACCAGGTCTTCGTAGATTTCAAGCAAGCATACGATAGTGTAGACAGAAATACACTTTACCGAATCATGCTTGACTTGGGAATTCCAACAAAACTCGTCCGCATGTCTAAGGTGACAATGATGAACGCCGAATCTCAGGTCAAAGTCAACATTGACCTATCCAACAGCTTCCACACCAACTCAGGCTTAAAGCAAGGAGATGGACTTGCCCCGATGCTATTCAACCTTGCTTTGGAACACGTCATCAGAAGAATACCAGCTGATACAACAGGCACACTACTGTTCAAGTCCACGCAAATAGTAGCATTCGCCGATGATGTCAACATTATGGCACGGACCATACCAGAAGCAAAGGAAGCTTTCCTAAGCTTGGAGTCAGAAGCCAAAAAAATAAATCTACGGGTCAACGAAGATAAAACCAAACTAATGACCCAAACAAGAAAAATGGCGCCAATCAGACAAAACTTTACCTTAGGAGACTACAACATCGAAAATGTAGATAGCTTCATCTACTTAGGAGTCCACCTTGATAAATCAGGCAGTGAAAAGGACGAAATTTTACGGCGAATAAATGCAGCAAACAAGGCGTACTATTCCATACTCCCCATAATCAAGTCTACGAACGTGCACAGGAATAATAAGCTTCGCATATACAAAACACTCGTTAAACCTGTGCTTCTCTATGGAAGCGAAGCCTGGACTTTGACTACGGACTCCGAAAAGGCGCTGGACGTATTTGAGCGCAAAGTGCTACGACGAATCTTTGGCCCCATACAAGAAGGGACAGAGTGGAGAATGCGATACAACAATGAGTTGTACCATATATACGACGACCCACCTGTATCCACATGCATTAAATTACGAAAATTACAATGGGCCGGCCACGTCGAAAGGATGGAGGCCAATAGACTACCTAAAAGAACGTTGGAAGGCAAAGCACAAGGGAAGCGTCCAGTTGGTAAGCCGAGGAAACGTTGGGAAGACACGATAGACGCAGACAGCAGGTCAATACTGGGGTTCAATAATTGGAGAACCAGGTCGCAGGATCGAGACGATTGGAGGCGAACATTACTGGAGGCCAAGGCCCGATTTGGGCTGTCGCGCCATCGATGATGATGATTACAGTCTAATTCCAGGCAGCTTGGTGGTCTGTTACTGGACGCGTTCCCAAGTGGCGGGTAGGGCTAGTCCTCAGGAGCACGATGATTTCGGAGGATTATTAAGAGCGAATTGCGGTTCAATTGATAAGATGACACCACTGGCACATCTGACTGCATACGTGAATGCGACCATACGATTAAGCAACGGTAGACCAAAAACAAGAAAGCCCATAATCTTGTTCCTTCTTTTTCAAAGAAACATCCGTATTACTTTCCTTCCCACTCTCTCCTATCCAACGTTACTTACAAATTCTATCATCTTCCACAACCACACTGTCCAACGCTGACCAAAGCTTTACCTTAGACATGTGCACCCAAAATTTGCGCAGCACGAATTCAAAAGAAGGGATACACGATATACAAAAATATCTAGACAAAACTGGGCATACATGGAGATCGCATTGTTTTGTTCGTGAAATTGGGGAAACTTTACGACAACCGTGAGATGAGTTATACATATTATGCTTCCGTTTGATTTTGTCATGAATGTTTGATCTTACACTGAGAAAACACATGGCGCCAGACGCCATAATTTATAGACTTCTGGCGCCATGTACATAGTCGATTTAGGGATTGTGATAAAATATAGCGCCACACGCCATAGTACATGGCGAAAAGTACATAGGCTTACACGCCATGTACTATAGTCTTCCACGCCATATACTATAGTCCTCCACGCCATGTACGATAGTGTTCACGCCATGTACATGGCATGGCGGACTATATTACATGGCATGGAGGACTACAGCACATGGCGTGGAGAACTATAGTGCATGGCGTGGAGAGCTAGAACACATGGCGTGGAGGACTATACTGTATGGTGTGGAGGACTATAGTACATGGCGTGGAGGGCTATAAGCATAGCGTCTGCTCCTATGTACTATGGCGAGTGGCGCTATATTTTATCACAAATCGACCGAAATCGACTATGTACATGGCGCCAGAAGTCTATGAATTTTGGCGTCTGGCGCTATGTGTATCAGTGCATCTGAAGATGATCCAGATCGCATCCAACAAAATGCCACGAGCCTTCTCAGTTCGGAGCATCTGGAGGTAGAGCAGTTGATGTTAGGTGATGGAATTCTATCAAAGGGATAAATGATGTTGGTTGAACACTCAACTGTTCCAGTGTGCAGTTCGGTCAATGAGTCTAGAAGTTACCCAAAAACAAAATAGTTTGGCGAAATTCGACTTTATTCATCAACACAGTCACTTTCAAGAGTGATACATGCATTCCAACGGCTCTCTAACTTTTCGATTCCATTTTTTTGGAGAATTTTATATCTTTTGCCTAAAAATTGGCTTCAGTTTCGGCAATTGCTGTTTTATTCGAGTCAAATCTCTTTCTCTGGAACATTTTTTGAGGTTTGTGAAGAGCCAATAAACGATAGGGGTAAAACCTAGATAATATGTTGGATATGAAGGCAATTCGAAGTGCAATTCATCCATTTTTCCCGTTGATGCCATCGACTTGTGACACGGTGCATTGCCTTGGTAAAAATCATTTTTTTTTTCTTCGCATGAGACTATTTTTTTCATGTTTTCCTCCAGTAATAACCAGTTTGATGACGTAATAAGAAGAAGATCTAACGGTGGTCCGACGAAAAGTGCTTAAAAATTATTTATTGAGATAAATAATTTTTAAGCACAAAGATGCTTGTAATGTAGGTAGGTAGCTTGAAGTGGCTGTTGGTGGACAGAGGCCTGCCTGCAGACGTACAGAGACAGAAGAGAGGCCCGCTGTGTTGCCAAAGTAAGTAGGTAACTCTATTCTAGTTGCAAAAATCCGAAAAGGATCTGTTTCCTTTGATAGATCGCACTATTACCTTTAAATTTAAGAGAAAGGGTGCACCAAGTGCCGCCCTTCTCTTCAACAAAGCTGAACATTGGCACATGAGGTGGAGGATGGATTCCTCCTCGTCCTTTCAGTTACAGTTCCGGCAAAAATCACTTAACCATGCGCCCAACCGTTGCGCATACCGTTCTTCGAAGCACTACTTCATGGAACGTAAGAATACCCACAGCACAAAGCAAAGCATATCAAGTTATGCCTACTAGCTACCTGGTGCGATGCGCGTCCATGGAGACCCAGGACTGTCTTGCTATAGCAAAGGATGATAAATCGACCCAGGACTTCCTAGCGTCTTCGAGGTATTTTCGTCTGATGGTCAATTTGACTGATGTCGTCGATATCCCTATTGAGAAGGGACACAAAAGCTCCAGTTGCTAGATACCAAGCTTCGTCAACTCAGCGACCTTGCAGTTACCCTGAAAACACCTATGTCCAGATATCCAAATCAATTGTATTGCTAAATGTCAAGACATTTCCTTAGGAGATGTACGGCATTCAGCGATAGTCACGGACATTGTATAGGAATCAGTAAGAGACTTAATAGCTACTTTGGCTGTCTGTAAAAATTCCAATATTGATTCCGAATATTCGATCACACATAAGCCAGTCGATTACCCGCAAAAAAGCAGCAACTTCCACCTGAAAATTACTACAATGGTCTGGTAGACAGCAGGGCAGCTTGAGATTTAGCTCATCCGAGTATGCACTACTCGCGACTCTATTGTTATGCTGTGATCCATCGGCCAACATATGGATAAGCCCACTTCCAAAGATGACACCATCATGTTATTCATACCTACCAAAAATCTGAGCTGTAAACTCTAGACATAGACGAACGTCCCGAGCGATGTAGTTAACGTCCGCTGGAGCAGGACGTCTTCAGCTAAGATCCTACTACGACCAAACTCGATTCTATGCTCAAATAAAATTCAGTCTCTTAGCAGCAAGATTAGCTTACTGGCAGACTAAAAGATTGGTTGGTAACTAATATAGTAGAGCAAAAAGTACTTTAGTAGGGATGTTGCGGAGTGCAACAGTTACCAGAAGCGCAGCTAACCTACACACTTTTCAAGCTAGTGTTTTCAGATAGCCTTCAGAGCAACTTGCCACCAAAATACCACCCTAAACAATAAAATTGGTTCAACTAATGCAGAATAAAGCCAAGAAACAGTACGATGCTGCAAACTCCAATTCGCTCCTAGAGCTCTTTTGTAGCAGTAAAGTGCACTGAAAGTCTCCGTACTCTTTTTGCTACATTGTAACTCCATAGTAACTGTGAGTCGAGAATGAGCCTTAAATATTTGAGCCTCTGGCTCAGGTCAATGGAGACCCTGTTCAATTTCGGTAAGTCGAAACTTCCTTAAGTACTAGCTCCGTTTTGCTTCGATTTACATTCAAGCCGCTCTCACGGTTCTAACGTGAAATTATAAGAGAGTAATTTAAATGAGAGCGTGTATACATACTTTCTGGACTCTGATACGACTAGCAACAGACAACAGGCACCACTTCACAAAAGAAGTACAAGAAAGTACTTTACAAGAAAGTATTTACTGTGATGTTCTAACACAGAGGAGAGATGACTCCACCCTGAGCTGCGCCCGTGCTGACTCGTCGTGCGTGACCATTCCACGAGGAAGAAATTACCATTGTATTCTTAAGAAGCTGCTCGATGAAAGCTAACAGCCGTATATCAACATGCAACATAACCGCGTCAGACTTCAAATTGTTAAAAGCATCCTCAATGTCGAAGAAAGCGGCAGGTGTGCATTCTTTATAATATTCTAAATTTGATCAATGATGACATGAAGAGTAGATTCAACAGACTTACCTTTGATATAAGCATGCAGTAACTGCGCGATCAAAATAGGATCGAATAATTTTTTAATATGGTAATCAATGATCCGTACGAGAATCGTAAGCAGGACAGAGCTAAGACATATTGGACGATATTCCTTTGGCTTGATATGCGAAACCGTTCCTGGTTTAGGGATAAACACAACTCTAGTTTCCCGCCAGCAAGTGGGAACATACGAGAAACGTAGGTAAGCGTTGTATATCTTTCTGGCCCATGGTAACGCTACTTCCGGAGACTGTTGGATATAAGTTGCAAGAACGCCATCAGCGCCAGGAGATTTAAATGGCTCAAATGAGCTAATGGCGCACATCAACTGAGAATTGAATATGACGGCGTTAAGGTAGTGGCTTGCTCCGTTTGGTGCGCCGCTTCTAGAGGAGAACAATAATTGCCAGGAAAATGTGGGTCCATGAGAAAATGTGCGTTTAGAGTATTTGCGCTCGGACTAGTCCAAATGCCAGCATAGTTCAGCTTATAGCCCTCGGTGACGTGCTTAAACTCCTACGAAGGTAATTTTCTTCGCTGAGACTCTCCACGTTTCCACAGGAAGATCTCCGTGAAGGCGTCTTTGCCTTGCGTACGACATACTTAAAAGCTTTCAACTTCGTTTTATACAGCAACCATTCATAAGACCTTTTAGAGCTGTTCAACTCCTTCCTGCATTTTCTTTGCACGGTGGCGACCTCCATATTTCACCATGGGCGCTTGTCATGGAAAATACTCGTTATACTTCTTTCACTCGTTATACTTCTCTATGCTAAAGAAATTACGTATTTGGTATAATCCTTCAATAAAACCTTCAAAACATAATAAATTAATAATAATTAATCCTTCAAAACATAATTAATTAACAACTGTGCAGGATCCTTGCGTTACATGCTTCACTATGTAGGAATTATGACGACAAACACGATTTGTTAACAAAAGAATTTAATAACAGCATAAAATAAAACTGCACAAGATAAAGCAAGATATGAAGTCGAAAAAAGGAAAAAATCCGCTTTCTTCTTTAACCGTCGAACGTCGTCTGTGAACTGGTCTTGAACATGTTCGATCGTATCGCAGTACAGAGTACCAAGCTATGACCCATATTCGTTGTCATCACACCGATAACTATGCTATGATTTTTCCCAGATTATGTGACATTGACTTATTGAACTCTAAGGAGTGTATTCAAGATATGTGCTGTAATTGTATCGTAAGTAAGATTGTATTGTAAGATATGTGCTATATATAGTATCCTCAGAACAGAGAGATTGAAGGAAATGAATCAAGCGTATACATGTACAAAATTTAGTAAAGCAATTTAACTACAAAGGTAGTTCAAGTTAAGAAAAAATTACCACCAAAAAAGGAGCCAGTGATCCGTTGAATTGTGCTGTGTATAAGACTACTTGAGACTCGAATTGAGTTGACTTTTCTAAATGCCTACTTCGTTTATGACAATACTATTTTTGAATTATTGTTCATTTCCATTACTATCAAGGCGGTGTCACCTACATTCATACATGTATTTTATATTAGCTACTTTGTTGCTATCATCCAGACTGCGAGCAGGAAATAACTGTTTCCATAGCAGCTGCATATTCTGAAATCTTGGACAGCAACAAGAAGCAGCTGTTTCGTGCCATTCGACAGTCAAAATAGCTGCTATAGCAAGAATCTTGAACACACTTCAGATGATTGAGGTCCTTCAATGGTGATGAGCTATTGTAGGAACTGAGAATCATGTGTCATAAAAAAGATGCAAAAAATTACGTTCCTTTTACCATGGCTTTCTGGTATTTCAGACTGCCAGCTATCCAGCTACATCTGCAAGCTGCTTCAGCATGAGAGTTTCCAGCAAATATATGAGCCAAGATTCAGGTCTTAAGATATAGAAGATAGTTCATTAAAAACAAATATAACGCCCACATAAATCGATACATTACTATAAATTTTACTGAAGGAAATCTGTGATTACTGATTCGTGGGAAAGGAAGAATAAACTTGCATTTGATACAATTTAAAGCCCATTAATAAAGATGAACTTTTGACATGCTGTAAACTATATTGTTTCTTTAATTTGTGCTTCTCTTCTCGATTTGGTAACTAAATGGTTTGAGTGCGAGAAAAAGCAGTTCTTTTTTTAGAATTCAAGAGCAGTCAGATTTTTAGCTGGAATATTTGAGAGTTCGCTTGCTCTCATTTTCATTGTGATCCGATCATACAGAAATGCTATCAGCAACCTTTCTATCAATAATTTCAGGTTCATAGCACACACTATACACTACACACTTTTCCAAAAGCCGATCGAATGAAATATAGCCTCTATCAAGCATAACCTTCAAACATTTAGAAAGACAGGTGCTGTTAGCATTAATTGATTGATTAATTGTTATTGAGTACGAAAGTCGAGTGATTGCACACTTATTATATGGGCTTTCATCTGCATCGGAAGTTGGGCGTTAAGGATAATCGTTATGAAATAAGGTAAATGAAATTAACCGCATGATTTCAAGTGCTCGAGAATGAAATAAAATACAGTAGAAGGACTTCGAAAGTTGCAGCAACTAAAATATTGAGAAGGCCTAACAAAGCATCTATTGATAAACGTCCAGCCACTACCAAAGTAAAATCGTTCACCAATACTTGTTTCCCTGTCCTTAGCATTTGATGCTGGTGGTGGTTTCGAGGCATAAGTTAAGGCCTATACTGTGTCACGCAGCCCTAAAACACAGACCAACACACACGCAATAAAATTTTTGGGAAGATTTAATCACAAGTCAACATTAACATGGCTCCACTGAATATAAAATTCTGAGTTTATTGGCCAATTATTTATTATCTCAAAGCAAAAACCAAATATTAATCGGTTTTAATTTCATGCATCAACTGTAACACTTCAGCCGAGACGGTAAAGCTATTTACTGCTGTTAGCTTGCTGCTAAATAAAAAGCTGACACCTGAAAATTACGTATAACCACACGTATAACCGTCTCAGCTGGATCCCTAGGATTCCTCAAAGAAATTTTCATCCGAGAGGAGCAAGGAGCTCTTATATTAGCAAAATGTCCGCGGTTCAGCCCCAACATTAATGATTCCAGGTTTAATGCCACTTTAGCTTCGGACAATATACTATGCTTAAACAAAATCTCGCTCACTGATGATATTTTCGATTTTAAAATTCTGTCTCTCTATTTCCTGTTAGGACCGGGATCGTAAATCCTGTGCTTAAAGCTAGTCGAGAACTTCATTCAAAAATTAACAATCAATGTATACGAGTGTAGAGTAATTAGTTTCATCACTCACATTACCCCTGATTAACTCAGGTACCTATTCAGAGTTAGGTGAATTCAAAGATCGGAGCGCGGTCCATCGTCCGAATCTGGATTCAAATCAAAAACTCCATACACTAAGAGCCAGCCTGAACTCACAAGACTACACGAGCTTCAATACTCTAGTTGCTGTGCAAATGTGGAAATGGGATAGGGTCCTTTAAATTCCAATTTCAGTCACCAAAACAAGAGTTAAATTAATAAAATAGAGTTTTTCAAGGAAATGCATCCTCTTTTTACAGCGATTGGAAGCTTTTATGAAAATTGAAGAGCCATTTGCTGCTTTTTCTCAGCTATTAGTCCAGAGAAATTTTACATAGTGCTTCGGAAAAATTAAGGGAAAGCTGGATTTTGGTGTGAATCTTGGTATTGGCGTGCGTTACTTTTCGTACGGAGTCAAAGGTCACCAAAAATGACCTTTCGCAAACATCTCAATAACAGTCACCTCTACAGAAAAACAATGTATGACGAATTTGTAGCTTAAAAAATTTCCTACAAAAAATATTTTATAACTTTTTCTTGTAACGATAACCATTTTGGAGATAGATTGATCTAAACAGTTGAAACAAACAGTATACATTCTCTCAACGGCATGTTTACATTATCCGACTTTGGTTACGACTTGGAATATTTGTGAGTTTGTTTTTATAAATAAAAGGCTTATAAAAACAAAAATATAAACGAACATATCTACTACACTCCAGGATAGTTGGAGAAAAATGTTATAATCCATTTTCAGACATTCTGAATATAATGTCAACATCAAGTAGAGTCGTCGGCGATGATAAAATAAACTGTCATAATGCTTATGAAGTTGGTCTCATCTCCATTAAAAAACATGAGTGCTCGAGAATTTGATAGCATTAAACTAAAACGTGCTGATAGAGTGCTTCCTCTTTTAACAGTGTTCAGTTCTATGAAAATTCATAATGAACAAGTACTACTAATGTCGTAATTGTATTCGATGGTTACAAATAATATCAAAGTTGCAGAGCAACGTCGTATATATGTGAAAAATTCTTCATCCCCTAATATTCTCTTTGTCGGTCCTATGATTTTGCCAACAAGTCAAGAACAATTCCTTTCGAATGCTGTATGTATGTATGCTGTATGAAAAATTTGAAGCTGCTAATATCAGTGTAAAACAAGCTCCAAATAATGATGATGTTCTCATTATTGAAACAGCAATTGAAGGATCCGCTGAAATATCTTGTATTTTTGTGGCTGAAGACATAGACTTGTTAGTAATATTGATTGCATCAGCTCCTGTTGATAAAACCATCTAATCTTTGGAACCTGAAAGATCGAAAATAGAAACAAAAATGTATTCTTCACTAAGCTTGAACCTATCTCCAAAGTGTTAAGTTCATATTTTATTTTTGCATGCAATGACAAGTTGCGACACTACTTGAGCGGTTTTTAAGAAAGGTAAAATAATTTGTTCAAATTATATGAAAGAAAGGGGGAGTTAATAAACTACGCAGACGTTTTTAGTAAGACAGAGCGTTATCCAACAATGGAATTCGTTTTCTCCTGGCTATATATCAAGCTCGAGCACAAGAAGTGTCTATTTATTTATTTATTTATTTATTTATTTATTTAATCCCTTGCGCTACAGATATAATTCCAATTACAGCGACAAGAAAGCAAAAATAACAAAAAAAGAAATATGAAAAAGGAAAAAGGAAAAGAAATAACAAAAATAATTCAAAATTAGAAAACTAAAATTAGAAAACTAAAGACTAAAATTAGAAAACTAAAAACTAAAATTAGGACTAAGGTAAGTAGCAAAACTAAAAACTAAAATTAGGACTAAGGTAAGTAGCAATTCAAGGTAACATTTTTAATACATGCTTGAATTGTAAAAAAGATTGAGGGAGAGGACCAAGCTTAAGGGCATTGTGCGATCTGGGTAGGCGCAGCAAAGGCGAAGTAGACTTCCGTACGTGCAAAAGGAACAGAGAAAACTTCAGAAGAACGACTTGGACGGCTGGATACCCGTCTGGTTATCTGTGAACCGAGATCTGTCAAAAAAATGCCTTGGCAAAGTTTGAAGAGGAAACACTCATCGAGGAACAACCTCCGTGATTGCAACGAGGACATACGAAGGAGGGAAAGACGAGAGGAGTAGGGACATTAGGGGATATTAAATTTAAAAAGAAGTGAGCGAGTGAACCTGCGCTGAACAGATTCAATAGCATCAGATAAGTATTGAAAGCGCGGAGACCAGATTTGGCACGCATATTCTAGAATACTGCGTACTAAGGAGACATATAAATGAATACAGGAGGAAATGTTGGTAAACATATAGGAAGAACGCAAAACAAATCCAGCAATTCTAGAGGCCCTGGACGTCATATTCATAACGTGAATATCAAATCTTAATTTCGAATCAAACACCACACCCAGGTCTCTAAAATGCTGGACAACTGACAGGGAAATACCAGACAAAGAATAAGAGAACACATGTGGAGTATTTTTATATGCGAAAGACATCTGGTGGCACTTCGAAATGTTCAGAGGCAAAAAGTTGTCTTGACACCAGAGATTAAGAGCAAACAAATCAGCTTGCAACTGGTGAAAGTCGTTCGCGGACCTGATTGCTCTGTATAATTTTAAATCATCCGCATATAAAAGACAAGGAGAGTTGATTACAGAAGGAAGGTCATTGACAAACAAGATAAAAAGTAAGGGGCCAAGAATAGAACCTTGAGGAACCCCGGATGTGGGAAAAATAGGAGAAGAAAAGGAACCATTAAAAGTAACTCTGCAGGGACGACTAAGAAGATAAGAGGAAAACCAGGAGAGGAGGGGACCAAAAACACCAAAACCATTTAGTTTAAGGAGCAGCAGGTTATGGTTCACAGAATCAAAAGCCTTCGAAAAGTCTGTGTAGATTACATCCACTTGATGCTGACAATCGAAGGCAGAGGCTACAAAATTGGTGAACTCCATAAGATTGGTCGATGTAGAGCGACCCTTGAAGAAACCGTGCTGCTCAGGAGCAAGTAAGGGCTGTATGGAAGGATAAATTCTATTGTAGACAAGACGTTCAAGGATTTTACTGAAACAGCAGAGGAGGGATATAAATAAATAAATAAATATATATATATATATATATGGATATATATATATATATATATATATATATATATATATATATATATATATATATTAGTATATATATGCATATGAAATTTGGGCAAAATGATTCTAATACTAATTTTCTTTGAAAATCTATAATTGCCTACTTTTACAAACCAAGTGCCCACAAATGTTTCATTTTCCAATACTGTATCCTAAACATTCTTCAAAAATCAATTTTCTTATCAGATTTTCCTTCCCCTATCCCGTGTATTCATCAATGCATCCTGAAAATTTCAGCTCGATCGGACTGCGCAGCAATGAACAAATCGAAAAACGCTCTAAAAACCGGGTCGGTGGGTCATTTCTCTCGTCAACCGACTCGGTTCCGAAACCGAGAGGCAGTTCGCACCGCGGTGTGTGTCATCACAATGATAAAGTCTCGGTTTTCCTTTCGGGAAACGCCTCGCTGGTACCGCCGTGTTTGTCATTGGCCTTTGTGTTCGGCGGCAGCTTGGGATGCTTCTGCTCTAACGATAGATCGCTGAGTCCTACACCTACACACTAGACCTCTTCGCCTTAGTTCCGCTATCTCTTCTGTTGCATCACAGAAAGCTGTCTCCGACGAAGAATCGAAACGTCACACGATCGTTTGATTTCGCTCATGGTAAAGTACACCAGTGTATTGACCCTTGCCTGATCTGGCACTAGTTCTACTCGATCTGCGCTGCCATCGCGAGCGGCTCCAAGAGATTTTTCTTATCTAACTTGGAAATATTCCAGCCAAGTATTTATCGACTGGAGTTTTGCGAAATTTGGTTTTCCTCTGACGGCCAAAAGCTGATGTAGTTATAATCGCTATCAGAGTACTGCTCCATCACCCTCCAGTCCCTCGTCAGTGCTGACAATGTTTTTGAAAGAGTTAAATCGGATATAGATTCTCCGAACCCCGGTCTACGATGCGTAGGTGTTGAGCCCATTAGTGCCATTTAGTATAGCCATGTTTAATTTAGCCACCATCTCCATAATTAGTTTTCCTCGGGTGTTTTGGGTTGGCATTCCTCACTCTGAAGCTCTCGCGTTGACGACAAGCTGGAGTTTTCTCAACATTTCCTCTTGTTGGATTTTTTTTTTGGCTATGTAATTTCTCTTTGGGAAAGTACGTATCGAAACCCTTGCAGAAGTGCCTACTACCACGAAATGACTTCGTATGCTCTTTTGTATCAGAACCTGTTCCGCGCGTGGAGTTACCCCCTCCACTTTTTTGGCGCTAGTCTCGCTTGTCATCACAAAAGGGCGTTAGGTGTCAGGCAATTGAAGTACCCTCGGCTCTATTCTCAAAAAACTCTTGCGAGCAGGTGGCGTTCTTCGCACGTTTGGTCTTCTGACAATGAAATTTACGTCCTTAACTACTGACGCACTACCGTCAGTTATTCTTGCTTGTCGGTCTTATTTGTCGTTCAGCGCCAATAATGCGAGTACAACTCAACTGAACCTATCCCGCCAACTCAATGGCGCGAGCTTCAAACGTAGTCTGAGGCTTGCCAAGGTTTGAACGGGACTGAGGCGGCATGACATAAGACGAGCAGTTTACACTCCGATGTCACTTTGGTGATACCAGGTCTAGAATACCACAACCACCAGGCCAAACGCATCAATTCAAAACCGTATGTCAGAATCTTTGTCCGTGCAAAAAATTCCAGGTCGTGCCGTTATATATATATTACATCATATCTGCATCACAGCGAAGCTGGTATCAGTGCCTCATCGCATCAATGACGATTAAGCAAAAGATGGGTAAGAAGAAAGGACGGGTGCTAAGAAAGGACGGGTACCAAGAAAGAACGGGTACTAAGAAAGAACGGGGACTAAGAGAGGACTGGTAAGAGAAGGGAACCGCTATGAGGAAGGAACGGATACGAAGAAGGCAGGGATAAGAAGGGGGAACGGGCAAAAGGAGGAAATGGATAAGAGAAGGAAGCGAGTGAGAAAAGGAGTCGTGTAAATGGAAGGAAATAAGGGAAACAAAAGATACATGCCTGGCCTCCCAACGACATCCAACCGACTTTGCGTCCCAACCAAGAAAGAACACGCGCTTCGTTTTTTTTTCATCAGGCCGCTAGGCTAACGGTTTGACAATTCCTCGAATGTGATTCGCCAGTTTCCAGGTTAAGTTGAAAACAAATGAATTTGGAGTACAGGTTGTAGAAAAAAAATAAGGAGCTGGCAATTTTCATTTAAAAAAAATTCCCGAATACTTAGAGTGAAAGTTCTGAATTTTTGGATTGAGGCCGGACTTTAAGTATTTTTGACATAGGCCTCATTAAAGATTTCGTATGGTTTTTTTTCCATTTATTTTCAAAGTCAGACACATTTTTAGCTTTCCCGTTGCAGTCCTTCAATACTTGTTTCATTTGAGGTCAGTAACGTTCTATTGATCTAAGGACAATTTAGTGGGTTGCTCTTAGTACTATTCTGGAAATTGATTGGTTTTCTTCGACTTAAATGCTTATTCCACCACACTCTTTGCTTCAGGAGTGCGAAATGACTGAAATTTGATTTGTCATAAGTGTCGTCATCTAAAATGACACAATCAAATTTCGTTACAAATTGATTGTATAATTTTCGAGCCCTCATTTTTGCTGCTTTCTCTTTTCATCAGATTGATCTGGAACTTTCTGCAACTTTTATGTTCTCAAATTGTCATCTCGAATCGAAATTTTGGGTTTGGTTTCGAACTCCCAGACAATTTTTCTTCGCATAGTTCTTGTCTACACTACCAGATTTTCCTTGCGACAGCTAGCCCATTCATAGAATTCACAGTTACTCGTTTGACCGTTGAAAGTGACGTTTTAAGGTCCTTAGCAATCTTTGAAAACTTGACTTTGGGTTTTTTCACTTTCATTGACTGGTTATTTTTTTTATCGTTAGGCTCCTTTCACATGATGCGGTTTCCACCTTACGGCAAAAAACCGTACGGCTACATTTTTTTTAGTGGTGTGAAGAAGAGCATAGCCTCTTTCACATTTCACGGTCACGGCAAAATGCCGTGACCATACCGTGTAGCAGCTGTCCACTGCCACTGCAATCCACGGCGATCGGACACTCAGTGGTGCACGTGACTGGGTACAGGCTTTCACATTAGATGGTTTCAAATCGCACGGTCAGTCAATCTCGTGCCAATTTAGTTGCAATTCATCAAATGAAGCAATAGACATTCGATAATAATTGAAGAATTTATTTCCATCTTTCACTGGATCTTCGAATAAGATATGAAATACTACACTTCTTCTCTCCTTTTGTTGATAGGATGCACTGGAACATGGCGTTCGCGTTGTCGTCTTTTTTGGTGACGATTATATAGCCATAAGCATAAAGCAATAATCTTTTTGCGATTCATTTTAACTAAACAGCACACCATCTAATCACAAACTGACTTTTGACAAAAAAAAACCCTGCATAAACCATATAGTGTGAACATTTTGCTCATTCAGATTTTCACCGTACGGTTTTTCGCCGTACGGTGCCTTATGGTTTAGGTCGCTAATGACTTTGAATAACATTGTTAAATATCTAATTAGCATGTGATTAGCATTGCATGCCGATTAGCTTGCTAAAGTCGGATTAAACAAATCATATGCGAATGGTGATGATAAATGAGAAATCACATCGCCTATCCTGAGAGTTAGCCATGGTGATATTTTAATATTTTTCAAGCGATAATACGACGACCAATATATTAGATGGTCTGTATATATATTCTGTTTATCGGCGGTGCTAAAAATGCATTGTTCTGCGTTGGGCCTTTCGCTAGCTACATTCTCATCCGTTGTTTTACTCCTAGATGCTAAAGTATACATTGAATTGCTTCTGTTGTTTCAACTGGATTAACATTTTTCTTCCAGACCTGCTTTGGAGGTGCTTTCGGATCCTATAAGCTATACTTCGATCGTAATTATGTGTATCCAACTGCGGTATTTACAAACAGCTCTATGCTGTTTTTTTATGTGAATTTTCGTTATACATTTCTTAATCCGACCTGGCGTATAAGGATTGGTATCATCAATACAAAACAATGTACAGAGCGAATTTATTTCGATACAACAGGCCTGGTTGCTGAAGCTGAAAACTTATCACGCAAATTCCCTCCCATGCAAGCAGTCCTGAATGTTGTTTTGAAGCAATCAAACTTTTCACTCAAAGCTCCACTACCTGCCGGCCTTTATGTACTTCGATTTACGGACTTATCAAAGCTGCAACGTCTTCCTTTCAACCTTTTTTACGCGCCAGGCATGATTGTTACATTAATAGGTGACTTTTACGAGCAAATACCGATTGGAAATCTCACTTGGGTATGTCAATTTGGAACTAATTTAGTTATACGTGCTAAGGAGCAATGTTCAAGATGCATTGAAGGGCCTCTAAACAGACTACTATATGGTCAACTGTCAGGCTGTGATTGGTCAGTATCAATATGCTTGCAGTATATTAAATGAAATCAATAAAGAGAAAATTGTAAATCACCAACGAACGTGGATCCTTTTATTTTTTAAATATCTTTTTTTCTCTCGGTAGGATGAAATGGATATTGTGGTCCTTCTAAAAAAATATGTCGAAATCAATTATTAGCAAAAAATAATTTACATAAAATTGTTCTACGATATATTGTAGTGAGCGCAATGTACTCACTCAATTACTGATTTTAGAAGCTTCAGATTCGAGTTCACGTTGAAGGTGCTTTTCCTTCACATCGTTATCTAATGCATTTTTTGTTTGTTTGTTTGAATTCAAAGGAAATAAGACTTTAAAATTTATGTCAAACCGATTTCCGCTCGTCAATGTTATAAATATGGGCGGACGCTGAAAATCATGAAAATTGCACAAGCTGTTGCAGAGTACTCATATAGGTATAGTAAGATAAGTCATGGATCGAAAGATTGTCCTGCTCTTTGAAAAAGTCGGCATAGGAAAATTTTCTATTTCAATCGAAAAAGCCTGCAGTAGATGAGTGCAGGGTTCTGTGAATGTCGTTAACACTGTAGCTGAGAAAAAGCACTAAACTCATCTTTGATTTTCGTATTGACTTCTGGTCTCAGTAGAAAAGAGAATGGGTTCTCTTGAAAAATTCTATTTCTACTCATGTTCGAAGACATTTGTATGAAAATCACTTTAGCCAAAAAATCATATTTCTATATATTATATATATGTATGTATCATAATTTTTTTTTTTTTGTAATAATATTATTAAACTGCTACATTCTTATAAGAAGCTTCAGTTTGTTTTCAAATCGTACATGCTGGGACAAGTGGTGTGCACCGCTCACAGTTACATTAAGGACGTGTACATTTTGGACGCAAGTTACATTATTGACTTAGAGTCAGAGAGCAAAGAGCAAAGTTAGTGTTCTAGAATTACAATTTTCATAACGCTAAAGAGTTCTAAACCCAAAAAAAGTGGCCACGCAAGTTGTTTTTTACTAAGTTATAGATGAAAGATCGAACGGGCCAGTTCTTTTCAATCGCTGAAATTTACGATGGGTTAGTATTTTCTTTGGTAGCTTGTTGGGGTGGAAGCTTGAGTAGTCTAGTGGGTAGAGCACTGGCTTCTTGCGTGAATCCAGGTTCGGACGAGGGTCCGCGCACCAAACTTTGAGTTCACCTAGCTCTGATTAGGTACCTGATTTAAATCAGGGGTAAAGTGAGATGTTGAACTAATCACTCCACACTCGTATTCGCAATGATTAAAAAAATTATAATGAAGCTCTCTACCAGCTTCAACCCTAAAAGACCCGTACAAGGGTTGTCGTGGGATTACTTTACTTTACTTGTTGGGGTGATGAGCAAGGGCTGCAATTTATTTTACACTGCGGTTCTTTATTTTATCGGCAATCGTCTCGATTCGCAGGTCTTTGTTGAGATTAGCGTTGCGGAAGTAGCACGGGGCTCCGATGATAGATCGAAGAATTTTTGATTGAGTCCTCTGGATGATGTTGATGTTTGATGGGCGAGCTGATCCCCAGATTTGTAAGCCGTAGGTCCAGATTGACTTTAAGACAGACTTATAGACCAGCACTTTAGAGTCGAGAGAAAGTTTTGACATGCTATTTAGAATTCATTTGAAGTTTTTGAATTTCAGCTTCAGTTGTTGATTTTTTAGCTTCAATGTGCCGTTTTCAGGTGAGCCTCCTGTCATGATGTATTCCGAGGTATTGGTACATTGTTTAGATATACTTGAGGACAAGTCAGTTTTAGCAACGTGAAAGTAACGTGGATGCATTTGAATTCGATCACTCTGATTGTCCATTTTGCTAGCCATTCTTCAAAAAGTGAGATGTGGGTCTGCAGTTTTTGTGGTGGCATAACTGGATCTAAATCAGTACATAGAATGGAAACATCATCCACAAAGGTATCGGTTTGCTTTTTGTCGCTTATTCGAAGATCAGATATGAAGATTGTGTAGATTACATGTCCCAAGACACTTCCTTGAGGTACACTAGCATGCACACGATGTTTAGCGGTAGAATAGCTTTTGTATCTCACCTGGAATGTGCGGACGTGTGGTAGAAAAATTATATTGAAGGTGCCAGCTATGGTAATTTTGGTGTCTTGAATTTTTAAAATACGCTCATGAAAATAAACCTTTTTGACCTCTAACTTCCAGTGCAGTCTTGAAATTCATACTAAATTTCTTTGTACCTGTATCACATCCAATGTAGTCATCGGATCGAAACGAAACACACGGGGTAGCCTGATTTCAGCATGAGGGAGATGTGATATATTTTTGGTTTTGGTGCTAGCAAAGGGCTGTCAGCATGAAGCGTTTTTGTTAGTTTCGTATCAATAAATCCTAACATAAATTATTCACATCGCAAACATTTACATTGAAAATAAGATAATTGTCTCAGTTCTGGAAATTTTTCAGATGGCGACTCCAAACATCTTTCTACCCCAGCAACTTTCGATGAAGCTATCGGATAAAAGTCATAAAAGTAACAAGTATTTAATTCTCCGAAATGTCGAAATTCATGCAAGTGGTAAACCTGAAAGCCTTTCCACCCTATGAGTTTAAATGCGTTGTCGCGATCAAAGCGGTATAAGGCCCTGGAAACAGGTGTAAGCATGTGTGGTAGAATATGCACATAAAATCTGCACGATTTCTCATCGAACATTAATGTTTCTAGCGGTTCTGATGCGCTAGAGTTTTTTAGTTTAACTTATTTGCGTTGGCTGACAAAGGAATTTAAAGGAGCTTATCCAATTTTCACATTTGCACAGCAACTAGTGTATTGAGGCTCGTGTAGTCTTGTGAGTAGAGCACTGGTTCTTAGTGTATGGGGTCCTTCGTTTGAATCCTTTGAGTTCACCTAGCTGGGAATAGGTGCATGAGTTAATCGGGGGTGAAAGGAGTCGTGAAACTAATTACTCTGCATTCATATACATTCATTGTAAATTTATGAATGAATTGTGATCATGGTTCCCTTCTTGTCTATAAATCAGCACAGACAACGTATATCGTCTCTAAAACTTATCAAAGCAGAGAATAATTGATACGGGAAACTCGATCGTTTTGCGGAATCATCAATAACCTTTATGAGTAAATTATTTTGATGGATATAAGTCGAGGATATTCAAATTTGTCACAACTAACGTAAATAAAAATTAATGATCTCCAGCTGCAAGTGGTCACATCAGTCAAGTATGCACTGTGAGCTGGTGTCTGATGAGAATCAGTGCATACTTTGAAACCACTTAATCATAAAAATTTTTCAATAAAATTTTTTTCCATATCAATCATCCCGCAAAAAGAATTCCACTTATGAATGAAGCTCTGTACCAGCTTCAACCTCAGAATTTACCCCAGAATGAACGATCGCGGTCCTTACGGGGAAGTGAGCGAGGTTTCATTCAAACATACATATAATATTGTCTGAAGCTTAAGTAGCCGAAAACCTGAAATCATTAGTTTGGGTCCTTAAACCGCGGACATTCTGGTAGCATGAGTTTAAATTCTGGAGCTTTTTGCTTAGAAAACATTAGAATTAGACTGTCTTTAGTGAAAACAAAAAAAAAGTTCACTAATTGATTACTGTTTCTTATTACCGTCACGAAACTTTCTCTGTATTTATCGCAAGATAAATACTATGTAACGTTCATAGACACCACCAGAATTGAAATGTCTCTAGCGGAGACTGATAAGAACTTTAACATACATAAATCATTAGATTAAGCTGTCTCTAGAGGAGACCGAGAAGAACTCTCCTATAGCTCACCAGATAAAATAAACTGTCTTGAATGAAAACCACGAAAAAGTATGTATTCTTCAGAACACAATCAATTTATTTGCTTATTCTCTCAACAAACTGATTTGTATAAATATCGTATCTGAATTTAACAAGAGAACTCATTTATTTTTCCAAAAAAGAAACAACTGGCAAAGTAAGAAAAAAAATTGTTGTTTTAATTTGAATCGGTTACTTTGTTTTTTGTTGTTAGGTTATTGGCAAGTTTTCCGTCTAGTGGTTTCTTTTTAAACAGAGCGTGACTGCAAATAATGTCATATAATGCTGGAAACTTAACTCGGGGCCCAAGTGGGCAGTTCTTTAAGACCATAAGATCAAACATTCATGACAAAATCAAACGGAAACATAATATGTATAATTCATCTGACGGTTGTCGTAAAGTTTCCCCAATTTCACGAACAAAATAATGCGACCTCCATGTATGCCCAGTTTTGTCTAGATATTGTTGAATATCGTGTATCCCTTCTTTTGAATTCATCCAGTGCAAATTTTTGGTGCGCATGTCTAAGGTAAAGCTTTGGTCAGCGTTGGACAATCTGGTTGTGGAAGATGATAAAATTTGTAAGTAGCCCTAGATAGAAGATAGTGGGAAGGATAGTAATACGAATGTTTCTTTGAAGGAGAAGGAACAAGATTATGGGTTTTCCTGTTTTCGGTCTACCGCTGCTTAATCGTATGGTCGCAGTCACGTATACAGTCAGAGCTACCAGTGGTGTCATCTTATCAATTGAACCGCAATTCGCTCTTAATGATCCTCCGAAATCATCGTGCTCCTGAAGACTAGCCCTATCTACCACCTGGGAACGCGTCCAGTAACAGACCACCAAGCTGCCTGGAATTAGACTGTAATACGGGACACATAGCCCAACCCACTAGGGTCACTGGGCTCTGAGCTGTTGTTTTTAATGCTACTATCCTAATCCGCCAAAAAGTCAGATTCCTTGAATATCTTTGCAATATTGTGCATGGCATCCACTTTCATTGCCTGGTTTTTTCTTTTCTTTAGTTTATGTCGCTAATGACTTTGATTCACATTTAAAACATCCTATTAGTATGTGATAAGCATTGCATGCCGATTAGCACGCTAAAGTCAAATGGTGCGAAAGTCAGATGGTAGTAATAAATGAGAAATCAGATGGCTTATCATGTGAGTTAACAAGCATGATGATGTTTTAAACATCGTAATATATCAACTTTATTTGTAATGTATTTCAAGCCATAATTCGACGGACAATATATTAGGATGATATGTATGCACTTAAGCGGTCTATTGGTAATCGGTCTACTGGTTGGTAAGAATGTATTGTCCAGTGCTGGGACTTACACTAGTTGCATTCTCATTCGTTGTTTTACTCCTAGATGCTAAAGTAAGCATTGAATTCTTTCTGTTAATTCAACTGAATTAAACATTTTCTTCTAGACCTGCTATGTTCGTGGTTTCGGATCCTACAGGCTACAATTCGATCGCAGGTTTGTAGTTGCAACATCGGTATTTACAAACACCTCTACAATGTTTTTTGATGTAAATTTGCATTGTACATTTGTTAATCCGAGCTGGCGTATAAGGCTTAGTATCGTTAACATAAAAAAAAATACAGAGCAAATTTTTTTCGATAAGATAAGTCTGGTTACTGAAATTGAAAAGCTAGCACGTAAATTCCCTCCCATGCAAATACTCCTGAATACTGTTTTGAGTCAGACAAACTTTTCAGTGATAGCTCCATTACCGACCGGCCTTTATACAATTCGATTTACAGAGCTATCAAAGCTGCAACGGCTTCCTTTCAACCTGTTTTACTCGCCAGGCACTATGGTTACATTCACAGCTGACTTTTACGAGCAATTACCGATTGGAAATCTTACTTGGGTTGCCCAATATAGAACCAATATAATTTTAAATCCTTTTCCGTGCTAAGGAGCAATTTTCAAGGTTTATGGAAGAGTCTCCTAACTGACTATTATGTGATCAACTGTCAGGCTGTGATTGTACAGTATCAGTGATACTAAATATTATTATTGTATTTTAGATGAAATCATTAAAAAGAAAATTGTAAATCACAACCGAACGTGGAAAATTTTTATTTAATAGACCGTTTTTTTCTTGGTATTATGAAAAGAGTTTGTGAAAAACTAAAATGTGTCGAAATCAATTGTTAGCAAAAAATAATCAACATAAAAATATTCTACGATATATTGTGCATTTGTTTTGCTTGAATTCAAAGAAAATAAGAAAAGCTGGATTTTGGTGTCAACCTTGATACTGGCGTGCTGAACAAAATGTCAAATATCCTCATCGATCCGAATGCTGCGTTACTTTTTATACGAGGTCAAAGGTTATCAAAAGTGACCTTTCGCAAATATCTCAATAACGGTCACCTATACAGAAAAACAATGCATGATGAATTTGTAGCTTAAAAAAATTCTTAAAAAAATATTTTATAACTTTTTCTTATAAGGATAACCGTTTTTGAGATATTTTGATTCATAAACTGATAACTCTTATGTTTTTCATGAAACGTGTACTCCATTCTAGAGTTGGGCGTTATTTAACGTAACACGTTAAATAACACAGTTCCAAACCTGTAACACGTTCCCAAAGAAACATGCTATTGAAAACTAGATGTTATTTTTGGAACGT
The DNA here is from genome assembly GCA_963978885.1 of Nemotelus pantherinus. Lineage (NCBI taxonomy): Eukaryota > Metazoa > Arthropoda > Insecta > Diptera > Stratiomyidae > Nemotelus > Nemotelus pantherinus. Next base: position 11,164,821 of record OZ022266.1, read on the forward strand.
CATGCACACATCAGAAGCGAATAACGCTCAGCGTTTGGAAAATCATAAGCGGGCTCAGCAACGTGTTTTTGTATCACTTATGCAAAGTTTCATACAAGAACACTTTTTTCTATCAGGCGCTCAGTTTTCTCACATATGGGGCATTTCACGTGAAGCGGACAACGAAAAAAAATCGAGGTCCTGGATTTCGTTCATATTGTGCATAATGGTAGCACGCCCCATGCGACTTTTATGTATTGAAATTCACCTACCTCCTAAACTACTGGCTATTCCATTCTAAAACTTTTATGATAAAATAAATATACTTTAAGCTTTGTTTTGTTATAAAAATAAACAAAATTAACCTGGTCCAAATTATTCAAATTACGAGTTGAAGTGTCTACTTCCGGTTCCACACAGGAAAAAAATTGGTTTTTCAAATTTAATTTCAAAATTAAAGAGAACAGCTTATTTTCTATACCAATCATTATGTTTAATGATTTTTAGATCTTGTGTTGAATCTCAGAATCCGCATCCAAAAAAACCTTTTATCAATTTCGTCAATTATTCAGAAGCCCATAACTCGGCAACTAAACCTCATAGAAACAAAAACTTTTGCATCCACATTCATATCTTCTAGAAGCACCATTATGCACAATATGAACGAAATCCAGGGCCTCGATTTTTTTTTTCGCTGTCCGCTTCACGTGAAATGCCCCATATTCGACTAAGACGACGTCATCAACGTCCTACCGATTTTGTAATTTTATAGAACTTTGGCGTTAGCTGCCGCGGCCGAAAAAGAATGTCCTCGACGCATCGCATTCTGTGTGGCCGAAACAATACTATTCAATGCATTGCAGATTCACGGCGTTCAAAATTTGATGTACGCGAAGCCGAAACGCTTCTCGTGTGCCCAGCGCTTTAATTGCACAAGACGATTCGGAACGTCCGAAAAATAAAATGCAAATCTATAACATGTTAAACTGAACCAAGAAAAACGTATTACCTTTTCACGTTATCGTTACGCATTTCGTTGCAGAGTTATACTGGAACACGCAACATATGTATATGATGAGCGCAACTTGCGGTGGAACAACGTTCCAAAAATAACATGTTACTGGAACATATTATCCATCCGAAAGTGCAACGTAGGAACGTGTTACTTAATTTGGCTCTACTCCATTCCGCACCACCTTCGAAGTAGAGTACAAAGTGCGTTTTTTACTAATGTTCGAAGAAGAACATTAGTATTAAAATCACTTTGGCCAAAAATTCATATTTCTATATATATATATATATATATATATATATATATATATATATATATATATATATATATATATATATATATATATATATATATATATATATATATATATATATATATATATATATATATATGTATATATATATATATATATATATATATATATATATATATATATATAACACAGTTGCACACATCATATATATATATCATCAAAAAATTGATGATATATATATATCATCAAAAAATTTCAGTGAAAAAATCTGAAGAACGCGTCATCCGATTGAACTGAAATTTTCAGGACACATTGGTGTATATGCAGAATAGTGCCAGGTCTCACAAAAAGTTGATAATCTTTAACACTTTGGCGCCGGCGGCCATTTTAGTGAAATTTTTAATATACCTATTATTCCGTACACAAATAATTTTTGCAAAAATAAAGTTGACGAAATAAAATTCGACCGTGTTTTACATGTAAATCAGATAATGTTTTGGAATTTTTTAATCCCATTGGGTGCCTAAAAAGAGAACGGGAAAACTTGAAAATTTTTTAATTGCGATAACTTTTGACAGAGCTATTCAATCATTACGAAATTTTCAGGACATATTGATATTATTTAGTTGTAGATTTATGTAGCTTTTAATGAGCGTGCTGGCAACCCTGTAGCTAGGTCAGGCACTGAAAGTGAAAACCTCCAAATCATCATCTCTCTTGAACAAATGCCGCTTCTTCAAAAGAAAGCCCTTCGTATGTACATTTTTTGCTTTGTTTACATAGACAAAAAAAAATTTGATATGGTATTACGGGCACGCTTGGTAGCCCTTGCCCAATTTACCTATATTTTTAGCATCAAAAACTTCTGTTCACGGAAACTCACGATCCGATAAGCAGAGTTAATTGAAATTTGCAGAATGTATTGGTCTTAAGTAGGACCAGGTCTGATAGAAGTGATTTTGAAATGCGAGCGATTCTGTGCCAGTGGTGCCATCTTGAAAAATCACTAAAAAAGATAACTGATTTTAGCCCTATAAATTCTGATTCAATCGTTCGATTTTAACGAAATTCATAGAGTAGCTGGACCTTACTTTAAACCACGTTTGGTAGAAATTTGGTTGAAAAAAAGTTCACTAATTGATTACTGTTTCTTATTACCGTCACGAACGTTCATAGAAACCACCAGAATTGAACTGTCTCTAGCGGAGACTGATTCGAATTTTAACATAGATCACTAGATTAATCGGTCTCTAGAGGAGACCGAGAAGAACTCTCCTATAGCTCACCAGATTAAACTGTCTCGATTGAAAAGCACAAAAAAGTATGTATTCTTCAGAACTTAATTAATTTATTTGCTTATTCTCTCACAAAACTGATTTGTATAAATATCGTATCTGAATTCAACAAGAAAACTCATTTATTTTACCAAAAAAGAAAAAGCTGGCAAAGGAAGAGAGAACAATTATTGTTTTAATTTGAATCAGTTGCTTAGTTTTTTATTGTTAGGTCATTGGCAAGTTTTCCGTCTAGTGCTTTCTTTTTAAACAGAGCGTGACTACAAATAATATCATATAATGCTAAAAACTTAACCCGGGGCCAAAGTGGGCAGTCCTTTAAGACCATAAGTTCAAACATTCATGACAAAATCAAACGGAAACATAATATGTATAGCTAATCTGACGGTTGTCGTAAAGTTTCCCCAAATTCACGAACAAATTAATGCGACCTCCATGTATGCCCAGTTTTGTCTAGATATTGTTGTATATCGTGTATTCCTTCTTTTGAATTCGTGCAGTGCAAATTTTTGGTGCGCATGTCTAAGGTAAAGCTTTGGTCAGCGTTGGACAATGTGGTTGTGGAAGATGATAAAAATTGTAAGTAACCCTGGATAGGAGAGAGTGGGAAGGAAAGTAATACGGATGTTTCTTTTGAAGGAGAAGGAACAAGATTATGGGTTTTCTTGTTTTTGGTCTACCGCTGCTTAATCGTATGGTCGCAGTCACGTATACAGTCAGATGTGCCAGTGGTGTCATCTTACCAATTGAACCGCAATTCGCTTTTGATAATCCTCCGAAATCATCGAGCTTCTGAGGACTAGCCCTATCTGCCACTTGGGAACGCGTCCAGTAACAGACCACCAAGCTGCCTGGAACTAGACTGTAATACGGGACACATAGCCCAACCCACTAGGGTCACTGGGCTCTGAGCTGTTGTTTTTAATGCTACTATCCTAATCCGCCAAAAAGTCAGATTCCTTGAATATCTTTGCAATATTGTGCATGGCATCCACTTTCATTGCCTGGTTTTTTCTTTTCTTTAGTTTCTGTCGCTAATGACTTTGATTCACATTTAAAACATCCTATTAGTATGTGATAAGCATTGCATGTCGATTAGCCCGCTAAAGTCAAATTAAACAAATCAGATGCAGATGGTGATAATAAATGAGAAATCAGATGGCTTACCATGGGAGTTAACAAGCATGATGATGTTTTAAACATCGTAATATATCAACTTTATTTGTAATGTATTTCAAGCCATAATTCGACGGACAATATATTAGGATGATATGTATGCACTTAAGCGGTCTATTGGTAATCGGTCTACTGGTTGGTAAGAATGCATTGTCCAGTACTCGGGCTTACACTAGTTGCGTTTTCATTCGTTGTTTTACTCGTAGAAGCTAAAGTATACATTGAATTGTTTCTGTTGTTTCAACTGAATTAAACATTTTCTTCTAGACCTGCTATGTTCGTGGTTTCGGATCCTACAGGCTACAATTCGATCGCAGGTTTGTAGTTGCAACATCGGTATTTACAAACACCTCTACAATGTTTTTTGATGTAAATTTGCATTGTACATTTGTTAATCCGAGCTGGCGTATAAGGCTTAGTATCGTTAACATAAAAAAAAATACAGACCAAATTTTTTTCGATAAGATAAGTCTGGTTACTGAAATTGAAGAGCTATCACGTAAATTCCCTCCCATGCAAATAGTCCTGAATACTGTTTTGAGTCAGACAAACTTTTCAGTGATAGCTCCATTACCGACCGGCCTTTATACAATTCGATTTACGGGGCTATCAACGCTGCAACGGCTCCCTTTCAACCTGTTTTACTCGCCAGGCACGATGGTTACATTAACAGGTGACTTTTACGAGCAATTACCGATTGGAAATCTCACTTGGGTTGCCCAATATAGAACCAATATAATTTTAAATCCTTTTCGGTGCTAAGGAGCAATGTTCAAGGTTCATGGAAGGGCCGATCAACTGTCAGGTTGTGATTGTACAGTATCAGTGTTGCTAAATATTATTATTGTATTTTAGATGAAATCATTAAAAAGAAAATTGTCAATCACAAACGGACGTAGAATCAGTTGTAATAGCTTTTTATTTAATAAACCGCTTTTTTCTTCGTATTATGAAAAGAGTTTGTGAAAAACTAAAATGTGTCGAAATCAATTGTTAGCAAAAAATAATCAACATAAAAATATTCTACGATATATTGTGCATCTTGTATTGTTTGAATTCAAAGAAAATAAAATTTTAAAATTTCTGTCGAACCGATTGAGCTTGGAGGAGGCCGTTTACGACTTGGTCTCTAAATAATTTCTGCTCGTCATTGCCATAAATACATGTACATTACATATGCTAAAATAACTCATACAAGTAATTTTACGTGATAGCTGTGTTTAATGAGCACGAAAAAAAAGCAGAGCATCTCAAGGCAAGTTTTAGGAGTGCAGCTGTCAAAAAAAGTAGAGCAAGTTCGAGCAATTGAGAGCACGAAATCCTATGGATTTATAAATCCTATGCATGCTCATGAAACACAAATCAGAGCAACTTCGGGCAAGTGAGAGCAGCCGAATTGCTCATAGAACACATTTTGTTGAGATGTCTCAACCCAGCTCAACCTAGAACTGCTCATTAAACACAGCTAAGCTGTGTTTAATGAGCAGTTCTAGGTTGAGCTGGGTTGAGACATCTCAACAAAATGTGTTCTATGAGCAATTCAGCTGCTCTCACTTGCCCGAAGTTGCTCTGATTTGTGTTTCATGAGCATGCATAGGATTTATAAATCCATAGGATTTCGTGCTCTCAATTGCTCGAACTTGCTCTACTTTTTTTGACAGCTGCACTCCTAAAACTTGCCTTGAGATGCTCTGCTTTTTTTCGTGCTCATTAAACACAGCTGAATACAATTAGGTACAGTAAGGTAAGTTATAGATCGAAAGATTTTCCTGCTCTCTGAAAAATTCGGTATAGAAAAATGTTCTGTTTAGATCGAAAAGCATGCAGCATCATAGTAATGTAGTGTTCTGTGAATATTGTTGCCACTACATAGTCCAGTGAAATTCGACATAAAACCTTGATACTGGCGCGTGCTGAACAAAATATCAAAAGTCCCCATCGACCCGAATGCTGCGTTACATTTTATACGGGGCCAAAGGTTATCAAAAGGTTATCACCTCTATGACGAATTTGTAGCTTAAAAAATTTGCAAAAAAAAGGATTTATAGCTTTTTCTTATAACGATAACCGTTTTTAAGATATTTTGATTCATAAACTGGTAACTCTTATGCTTCTCATGAAACGTGTACTCCATTCCGCACCACTTTCGAGGTAGAGTACAAAGTGCGTTTTTTTTAATGTGGTATTCCCAATAGGCCTAATCCACATTTGTTTTTGTCCGCAAAATGTTTATTTTTTTGATAAATTATTATGAATTTGTTAATGATTTTCTTTTTGATTTATTGTAAACAGGAGCTACTAATTTCAATAATTATTCCTCTTTTGACTCTATTTCTGTTTAGGTTTTCCTCTTCATCATCTTCTTGTTCTTCTGCTGTCTCCTGTATTTTCATGGATTCAGTCAGGAAACAAGGTGGATCTAAATCATCAGTAGGGTCGTAATCATTGGTGTTATTCATCTCGGGTGATAAATTTAAGCACGCCTGACCATGACAATTACCACAAACTGGTGAGAAATACAACTCAACTTTTCTGCAGCCGCAGTTAAAGCTGCAGCCCTTGGTGCAATTGCATAAATTTGTATTTAGCAAAATTTCTGGAGCAGATAGAAGCAGAGTTTGAATTGGCTCCGAAGTGGTATCCCTGAACTTCCATACCAGCTCGTTGTCTACCCGTATTTGAACTTGGTAATAGACCCGATGTAAATGTTGCCGAGCAGCACTAGATATTGGCGGTATATGTATGTATACACGACTTCTTTTTTCACAAGCATCTATATAATACTCCGACGTAATTTGTAACTGAACCGACACGATAAACGCTTCTGAAAACCGACGTGCCAAATCGAAGTGTAGAACGCTTCGGTAAAACCGAAGTGTCTGCCATTGGCCAAAAGGGCAAAAAAAGAGCTGAGGAAGCTATCAAAGCGAGGAAAACTTTCAACGTTTACTCCAATCTGGAGCTTTTAAAATCAATAATTGGTTGTATTGTGCTCACTGTAATATATCGTAGAATATTTTTATGCTATTTATCTTTTGCAAACAATTGATTTCTACATATTTTATAGAGGGACCACAATATCCAATTCATCCTATGAAGACAAATGTTATTTACCTTTATCCTTTATACCATATTACCAAAGAATCCACGTTCATTTGTGATTTGCAATGTTCTTTTTAATGATTTCATTTAATATACTTTAAGAATATTAACCAATACTGATGCTGTACACTCACAGCCTGAACATTGCTCTTTAGCACCGAAAAGGCTTTAAAATTATATTGGTTCTATATTGGGCAGCCCAAGTGAGATTTCCAATCGGTAATTGCTCGTAAAAGTCACCTGTTAATGTAACCATCGTGCCTGGCGAGTAAAACAGGTTGAAAGGAAGGCGTTGCAGCCTTGATAGCTCCGTAAATCGAATCACATAAAGGCCGGCAGGTAATGGAGCTTTGATTGAAAAGTTTGACTGACCCAAAACAATATTTAGCGCTGTTAGCATAGGAGGGAATTTACGTGATAAGTCTTCAGCTTCAGCAACCAGGCCTGTTGTGTCGAAATAAGTTTGCTCGGTTAATTTTTTTGTGTTGGCGATACCAAGCCTTACACGCCAGGTCGGATTAACAAAGGTACAACGCAAATTCACATCAAAAAACATTATAGAGCTGTTTGTAAATGCCCAAGTTATAACCACAAATTTGCGATCGAAATGTGTCCTATAGGATCCGAAACCATGAACATAGCAGGTCTAAAAGAAAAATGTTTAACTAGTTGAAGTAGTAGAAACAATTCAATGTATACTTTCGCATCTAGGAGTAAAACAACGAATGAGAATGCAACTAAAGTAAGCAACAACGCAGAAAAATGCATTCTTATCGACGCTGATAAACCGTTGGAATACCTATAGACCGGCCTAAGGAATTGTTTGTCGTATTATGGCTTGAATTACATTGCAATTCCAGTTGTTATATATTACGATGTTTAAAAAATCATCATGCTTGTTAGCTCCCATGATAAGCGATCTGATTTCTCATTTACCATTACGATCTGCACATGTTTTTTTTAATCTGACTTTAGCGTGCCAATCAGAATGCAATGCTAATCACATACTAATTGTATGTTTTAAATGTGAATGAAAGTCACAAGCGACATAAACTATAACGATAAAAGGAAAAACCAGGCAATGGAAGTGGCTGCTATGCAAACATATTGCAAAGATATTGCAATATTCAAGAGATATGACTTTTTGGCGAGGTAGGATAGTAGCATTAAAAACAACATCTCATAACCCAGTGATCCTAGTGAGTTGGTTTATCTGTCCGGTATTATAGTTTCAGTAAAAGCTCATGGGTTGACAAAGGAGTGGGAATAAGGTATGTTCCAGCAAAATTTGATGCTTTTACCTCTGTAAATATTTTCGTGTGTATACCTACTCCAGATCTTTAAGCCATATGATAGGATCTCAACCTGGTGTCGAAACAAGAAAAAAGACGGTAGCAAGTTATTTTCAAACACGTGGAAAATCCCAAAATCAAGTTCTCAAAGATGGTAAGGACCTTAAAACGTCATTTTCAACGGTCAAACAAGAAATAGCAATTTGCGAGAAGAGGCTTGCTGTTACAAGAAAAATAGGATCAGTCAAAAAGTCTGAAAGTGTAGACAAGGACAAGGAAAAACTTATGTTTAAGTGATCTTCAGGCAAGTTCCTGGACAAATTTCACACTGCGACAGCAAAGGTTGTAGTCAAGAAAACCAGTAAATTTCCGAAACAGTACAAGGTGTGGCAGGCAATTTTTCGATGTGGTCTAAAAGTCACAATCAAATTTGAAAGCGGAAGTCACAATCAATGACTAGATTTACATAGAGCAATGTCTGCCGAAGCGATAATTGCTTTTCATTAATAGGCATGAAGGTTCTGTGTTATTTTGGTAAGACCAAGCATCAAGTCATTATGGTAAGAAAACTCTGTGGTGGTATGAAAGCAACCACATCACTTTTGTCCACAAGGGGACCAACCCACCAATTTGTCCTGAACTTTGACTCATAGAAGAATACTGAGCGCAAATGAAACGAATATTGAAGGACAGCAATGAGAAAGCTATAAATGTATCTGACTTTGGGGAAAATGGGGAAAAGCATACGAAATCGTTAATGAGGCCTCTGTAAAAAAACTGCTGTCGGGCCTCAATCGAAAAATTTTTGCTTTAAGCGACGCTAGCGTTTGCAAATATAGTTTCTGTATGTCTTCAGGAGTAAATCTGTAGTAAAAAAACAGTCCGATTTCCCTTAACTCAAAAGCTTTTATTTTATACGCTTTAGTAAGAGGGTCAAATTTTACTGGGCGGTCCTAATAAGTGAAATTGCTTGAAGCGCTTCGTGAGACCACTGCCTGTAGCAGTTGCACCAACTACTGACGGTTCACAGAATGACAGTTCGATGGCATTTTTACATACATTTTAAATCTTCTACACTAAAACGTTAAACAGCTACCTGTATAAAACTCTAATTGATGCTCCCCAGTCGGAAAATTTTATCACCCGAACGAGCCCCATGGTGGAGAGGCTGTTGGCCAGTGTTGTGAGGCTTCTGTGGTCGAAATTCTCTCGAAAATGGTCGTTTTTCCCACAGAGCAGGTCGCGAATTCCCACGGTTTTTCCCACGGACAATATGTGAGCTATTCACCACAGTTTTATATTTATTTATCAATATCGCGCAAATGCCAATACTTTAAGAAAAAAAAAACAGCAGTTTCATATATTTTATACACATGTATATTTGATTTATTACTGCGAAGAAAAAAAACCTGCATTCATTTCGTAAAAAAATCATTTCATTATAACGCAATATAAAATGCGTTCATTTTTAAACTAATCAAATAGATTTTGTGCATTGTGCAAATTGAAATGTTTGTCAGAAGGCTCGAAATCAATGCAGGTAACAGGTCTAGACTGAAAGTTTGAGCGAATGCAACAAACTGCGTTCAGTGAATCTTCGCTTATTCTGTTTCGCTTTAAAGTTTTGATGTCGGTTACAATGGAGAATATTGTTTCCGACTCAGCATTTGAATGTGGCGAATCTAGAGTATACTTTGAAATCTTAGTTAAATGAGGAAACATGCATGCATGCTCAAATTTTTTTGCTTTTTTCTATTTCTTTCGAGAACTCTTCTACAGTTAGTTGCAATAATATCTGCTTTTCATCAATTGAAAATGCTACTGCTAGATCTCTCCATTCGATATTTACAATAGATTCTTCAAAGCAATTTTTTTTTGCCAAATTTTTGAACTGCAGCGAATTCGTTCGTTTTGAACTATGAAGAGATATTTGGGGGCTTAAAAACTCAATTTCTTTAAAGATAACATCATTAAATGGTAGTCTCTCTTTAAGCTCTTTACATGTCGAAACGTAAAACTCTTTTCCTATTTTTTTTATGTCTAATTTTACAGCTTCTTCAAAAGACGCTATGTATTCTTCACATTTTGATCTGGAACTAAATGCTCTTCATTCAATTCGATTCATTCAATTCCAGTATGAAACCAGGTTTCACAAAATTTAAGCAAATTCTCCTTAAAATTCTACAGCACTCAGCTTAGAATTTGTGAATCAGTAGTTGCTTTGACTGAAACGGTGCATTAAATGTATTGAAATAGCTTTAACTATGTTCTACAAAGCTGAAAACGATTATTCTGCATTATTTCGTAAAAATGTTTTGCTTTTGGCCGTTTTGAATTTTTTCAAATATATTTGGTGGAAATTTTACGAAAGTGTTTCATTTCATTTAATCCATTTCTCCCACGATTTTGTTCTACGAGCAGCACTTTTTTTCTTTACCCTCTTTCAAGTTTTAGAAGGCGAAAATTCCCACAATATCACAACACTGCTGTTGTCCAAGTATGATTCGTATCGTGAACGATTCTCTGAAATTATCCTTGTTTCCATTCTGTTAGGTAATAACGTTTCTGGTTTGTGACCATTATACTCTCTGTATTGTAATGGTATAGTCTGTATTAGTATAGTAAATACTTCTTGATCACAATTTACGTAAATTTTCTATTAATTTGGCAGCATTTAAAATGGTAGGCACTTTACAGAACATGTCGGAAAAGAAAATATTTCATAATGTGTAAAATACTCAAAATACTTATTCTGACAGCAACAAAAACTAGGAAGATAAATCGAAAAAACAAATACGCTCATTAGCAATACCAAACACATCTAAACTGCCAGTCGTTGAGACACAGAAAACCCAAATCGAAATAGTAATTTAAAGTTGTGTGATATTTCTTCGAAAACTTATAAAAATAATGATAATGGATATTTCTTGGCACTCTCTACTATGAAATACATATTTTCTGTGGAAAAAATATATTTTCGAGAAAACTCAATATTCTTCAAAAATCGATTTAATAGGCGCGTTTTTTTGCTCCCCTTATCCATAACAGAACAATGCAGACGCATTGGAAACAACAACAGCTCCTGTTATGGAAAGGGGGAGTTGTTGTTGTTCCCAATGCAATCTTTTTTTAATATCAATAAAATGTGCGCTTTTTATTCCTTTCAGCAATGAGTTTCTGCAGCTGCAGGATCATTTTTCTCCAAACTTTCGAGTTCTTACTTACAGAAACCTATCATTGGTTCTCTAAATTCAACTTGGGACAAATACAATACAAAAGCATATTTGCGTATAGAAATTATGATCAAATTTCTTTGAAGATGATACGGACTTCTAAAACAAGGTGGTTGTCACTAGAGGGATCAGTCCCAAGGATCATTAGTAAGTGGTTAGATCTAAAACCCATCAGCAGAATGTTACTTAGCAAAAATGATTTATGAGGAGTGTAACAATGAAAAAAAAACCTTTTCTATCTCCTATTTCTTGAACCAATTTTAAAGGATACTTCTAGCATGAATACAAAAATTGAGAGCAATTCTGTTCAATCCACTAAGGTCCTAAACAGTTTTCGTTTATTTATTGAAGGTATAACTAAAAAAGTTGTGCATTCAGATTGTACAATTATAGTTTTATCTGAAATTGTGGAATTAGATGATTACTTTTATAATAATTCCTATTTGGGATATAACTTTGAACAAAAAACAGCTGAGCTTCGAAGAAACAATATAACTTCAGGATCAGACGAGGAAAATATGAGCCAGACTTGCATAAGATTTATTAAGAAAATTAATAGAAGTGTTGGAGGGTCGATTACCTCGTAATGTAAAATTTTCTTCAGTTAATGATAAAAATATAATTTTTTTTTGTAATAATTTTAATTGTAAAAACCAAATTCAAGAATAAACTGAACCTACAACTTTGCACTCAATAATTATTACTAAATATAGATTGAAACGGTCGCAAAAATGCTGTAAAGATTTTGAGTTCCCCCATATTGATGATTGCCACTTTAGAACTTTACATAGAGCATTGAAACGATTTTATGAATTTTGATATTTTATTACAGCTTGAAGAAGATTTCATAGACTTGTTTTAAAAATGTTGTTGTGAAACTATGAAATATTTCATTTCTTAGCATGATTTGCGGTTAAACTTTGCAAAAATTGCACTGATATGACGTAACAATATTAGGGGTTTCTAATGTATTGTGATACTTTGAAATCAAATTTGAAAACATAATTTTTCTATCACCCATAGATATTCTGTAACATGCATATTTATAATTTGCAATAAGTGAAATTTCTTATAACGCATACTGTCGTGACGTTTATATAGTGACGCTTATGTTAAGGAGCAATCGCATGTATTGGCTAAAAGTATCTGAATCGGTTACGTTCCTTATTTGTGTTGAACACTAAACCGTATTGAATTCTACGTGGATTTTTTTTTTAATTAGCTAACAATTAACTTGCAATACCTATGCTGTGCGTGAAAAGTGGAGACAGTTTTTTGAAGTGTGTGGAAAAGTAACTTTTAAGTCGCAAAAAACCGTAATTTTACTACCCTTGTGTTTAAAGCTTACGAACTTTATTTCGGAACTTAAATTGGAATAGGACTTTTATAGGACTCATATCTGTTGTGAGAGCTTTGTAACGTTGTTAACAGGTTGGTTAAAAGAAAAAATACCTTTTGCTGTACCAATGGTTTGGAGTGAGCCGAAAGACCACGTCACAAACAGTTTTTTTTTGTCGCACGAATACTAAAGGTATTGGACCAAAATCTAAACATAATATTAAATATTCCGATTTGTGGTCAGCTTTATGGCCCGTTAAACATAAAGCTTCTACAAAATGACTTCTGGCCTCCCGCTGTTCTAGCTAAGGAATTCACCAGAATTTCTCGAAGAAATATTCGTCGGAGAGGAGCAACGTGCTCCACAATTTAGGATTTAAGAGTATATATATTATCAAAATGTAGGAGGTTTGAGAACTAAAACTAAGGATTTCATGTATTCTGCTACTTTAGTTTCGTATAATATAATATGTTCAAATGAAAACTCGCACACTGATGACCTTTTCGATTTTAAAATTTTACCTCATTACGCTATTTCCTGTAAGGACTGGAATCGTTCAGTCTGTGGTTAAACCTGGTAGAGAAAAAGCTGTGGTTAAAGCTGGTAGAATCATTCAAAAATTTATATTAAATGTATACGAATGTAGAGCAATTAGTTTCACTACTCACTTTACCCCTGATTAACTTACACACCTATTCAGAGCTAGGTGAGCGCAAAGCTCGGTGCGTGATCTGATCACTCGTCCAAACCTGGATTCAAACCAAAGACCCCATACACAAGGAGCAAGTGTTCTACTCACAAGACTTTACTAGCCTCAATACGCTAGTCACTGTGCAAATATAAAATTGGATAGGGTCCTTTAAATTCCTTTTTCAGCCACAGAAAAAAAAACAGTTAAACTTAAAAATTAGAGTCCTTTTAAGGGAAACATACTCTATTGGTTACTTTGACCAGAAGCCAATACGAAAATATTGAGTGTCAACACAGAGTCAACAACAATCACAGAACACTGCACTAATTTGCTGCATGCTCTCTGATCAAAATAGAAAATTGGTTTATGCTGACTTTGTCAAAGAACAGGACAATCTTTCGATCCGTAACTTACCTTACTGTAACTAATTGCATTCACTATTTGTATCTCGTAACATTACTTGCATGAGTAATCTAGAACAACTTGTCCAGTATGCATGGCATTCAGCCTTAATTTTAGCGTCCGCCTGTATTTATGACAATGAAGAGCGGAAATCATTTAGAGACCAAATCGTAAGTGACCTCATCCTAGCTCAATCGTTTCGAAATAAATTTTTGAATTCAAGTAATACAAAATGAATGCATTAGAAAGCGATGTGAAGAAAAATTAACCATTAAATCTGGAGCTTTTAAAATCAGTAATTGTTTGTATTGCGCTCACTACAACATATTCTAGAATATTTTTATTTTAATTATCTTTTGCGAACAATTGATTTCGGCATATTTTATAGAGGGACCACAATATCAATTTCGGCCTACCAAGAAAAAAGCTATTTAATAATTACAAAGCTATTTAATAATCACAAAAACTCAAATCCGCTAACGTTATATAATCAGCCTTTTAATATATTTATTGATATACAATAAGAATATTGACCACACAAAAGTCCATTAAGAGGCCCTTCTTAGCACCGAAAAGGCTTTCTTAAAATTAAATTGGTTCCATATTTGCAAACCCAAGTGAGATTTCCAATCGGTAATTGCTCGTAGAAGTCAACTGTTATTGTAACAGCCGTGCCTGGCGCGTAAAAAAGGTTGAAAGGGAGGCGGTGCAGCCCTGACATATCGCTAAATCGAACTACATAATAGCCTGTAGGTAGTGGAGCTTTTAGTGAAAAGTTTGTCTGCATCAAAGCAATATTCAGGGCTGCTCGCATGGGAGGGAATTTGCTTGCTAAGTTTTCAGCTTCAGATGTCATAACCGTAGCATCGTAATAAATTTGTTCTGTTAATTTTTTCATATTGATGATACCAACCCTTACACGCCAGGTCGGATTAACAAATGTATAACGCAAATTCACATCAAAAAACATTACAGAGCTGTTTGCAAATACTTCAGTTGGAACCACAAACTTACGATCGAAATGTATCCTATAGGACCCGAAACCACGAACATAGCAGATCTGGAAGAAAATGTTTAATTCAGTCGAAGCAACAGAAACAGTTCAATTTATACTTTAGCATCTGGAAGTAGAACAACGAATGAGAACGCAACTAAAGTAAGCCCCAACAAAGAAAAATGCATTCTTAGCGCCGCCGATGAACCGATCGAATGCAGACAGACCATCCTAATATATTGATAGTCGTATTATGACTTAAAATGCATTACAATTAACGTTGGCATATTAAATACACCTGGTGTAGTTGATTACGATGTTTAAAATGCAATCATGCTTGTTAACTCCCACGATAAGCGATTTAATTTCTCTTTTATCATCACCATCTGCGCATTTTTTGATTTGACTTCGGAATGCTAATCACACACTAATTACATATTTTACGATGTGAATGTGATGTGAAACAATAACTATAATAGAAAAAACCAAATATTGGAATATTTCAGCGATTAATCTTTTTGCTGTTGATTGTACTGTCTACATTTTTGTCATTTTGGAGTTAACAACGGATTCAAAAACTGCATGCTCTGTGAAATCTGTCTTTTGTGAAATTATCTTCAAATCAATATTGAAAAACGCACTCTCCATATATCTCCAGTAGAAATCAAAACACAAATCGTTGAATATCTCGATAGTACTAAAATGTTGATAGAACGAGTATGAGAATCAGGGCAGTGTAGGTATCCGTGTTGTGTTTTTGCATTTCTGTATCAATATTAATTGTATTCTTCCGCGTAATACCGCGTTATGAGCTCTCCATACGAGCAACTCAGTCAAATTACCCTTGTTGGACAAGATAATCGGATGCTTTGTCTTATAACCCAGATTTTACCTTTGCAATCGACCTCTCGAGCAGCATTGAGGCACATGTGGCCGTGTCTGCTGGATTCTCTTTCAAATGTTTGTGGCATCATTTCTCAGATATTAGTTTTGCCATGTAAGTCTTCCACTTGTGTAGAGGCTGTTGAATCCACAACAAAACAATCGTGGAATCTGTCCAAGCATGGACTGGATAATAGTTCAACTTATAAATGGAAACTACCAGATGCAATAACCTCACTAAGTCCCTTACGCCGTAGAGTTCTAAACGTGGTAACAAAATCCTTTTTAGCGGTGCTACCGTAGACTTTGATGCTACTAAACAACTGCTGATATTGTCGTTACTGACAGACCGTATGTATAGACAAGCCGCATATGCCATTTTAGAGCCATCGCATAATTCATGTATTTGAATTTCTTGCAGCTGATCTGTCAAACTATGTATCGTGGTATTTCGATTGATCTAATTTCCTGTGTGACTTGTACGAATTTCCTACAATCCTACTGTATGTCGATGGAAACTTCTTCACCTCAGTCTGACTGTTGTAGCCATAGCCGCTGTAGCAAAATCTTACCAATAATAATGACTGGGAAAATCCATCCTAATCGATCGAAGAGTTTTACAATTTCACAAGCAATGAAGCGCTTTGTGATCGGTTCTCCCACTCTTCATGCTGATGAGTGAAATCGAAAAATATATCGTTTCGGATCCCACATGATTCCGAGAGTTTTTATGTGAGCATCCGTAGCTTGAAGCCAAGAGTCCTTTACGCTGAGGTCCACGAAACTATCTGGGAGGTCTTGCAAAATCTGTGGTTGATTTGAAGACAATTTGCGAATTTGAAAATTTAGTAACTCGATGATTTCATCTCGTATTTGAATGCATGGCTCAATCGAAGATGCTCCTGTCAACTGACTCTGTACTATTTGACTGCCCAATGGAAAATTATTGCCTTCGATTTCCGTCAATTGTTGGATTGTCTTTACAGCTAAGTATGGAGCAGCTGTCGTCCCAAAGGTAACTGTTTTCAGTCTGAATTCTTGAATTGGTTTTTCTGTGCTATCACGCCAAAGATGTCTTTCCGAAATCTTTTGTTTTTTGTTGATCCAGATTTAACTGTACATTGCCTTAATGTCAGCTGCTACCACGTATCGATACCGCCTCCAACTCAGTAGTATTGTGAATAGATCGTCCTGTAGAACGGAGCCAGTTTTTTGGATTGAGTTTAAGGAGTGGCCTTTTGTACTTCGTACTGATGCATTGAAAACTACGCGGATCTTGGTGGTCGTGCTTAAATCCTTGAGTACTGCATAATGTAGCATATAGTAGGCAATATATTCCTTGTTTTACTCAGGAACAAGCTCCATGTGCTTCTGAGACAAATATTCGTTCATCACCATCTGATACGAAGTTTTAAAATGAGGGTCACGATGAAATCTTCGTTCCAATGCCTTGAATCGTTCTTCCGCTTATTGTCACCGAAGAACAGGCAACATTAAAACAGGAAACTGTTTTGCTCCAATCAGACAATCAATTTAAGATGAATTGGAATTGTTTTCGTGGGATGATTAAAATTGAAATATTTTTAACTAAGTGGTTTCGAAAGTATGCACTGATATATAGATATATATGTATCCAAAAATTTCAGTGAAAAAATCGCAGGAACGCGCCATCTGATTGACCTGAAATTTTCAGGATACATTGGTGTATATGCAGAATAGTGTCAGGTTTTACAAAGAGTTATTAATTTTTAACCCTTTGGCGCCAGCGGTCATTTTAGTGATATTTTAAATATACCTATTTTTCTGTCAACAAATAACTTTCGTGAAAATATAGTTTATGGAATGAATTTTGAACATGTTTCAATTGTAAATATGTTAATTTTTTGAATTTTTTAACCCTATGTGTGCGCTTGGCAACTAAAATGAGATTGGGAAAATTTGAAAATTTTTGAAATGCGATAACTTTTGACCGAATTATCAGATCATTATGAAATTTAAAGGACATATTGTCGTTACTAAGTTGCTGGCAACGCTGCAGCTACGGTGGGCACTGAAAATGAAAACCTTTAAACCATCGACTCTCCTTTCGTCTTTTACAGTGAAAACTAGCTCATATAGAAATCTTATGCTTAGAACGGTAACCCTCAAACAATTTACCTATATTTTAAGCATCAAAAACTTCTGTTCACGAGAACTTACGAACCAATTATCAGATACAAATTAAATTCACATAATGTATTGGTATTAAGTAGGACCAAGTCTGATAGAAGCGATTTGGAAATGCGGGCAACTTTGTGCCAGTGCTGCCATCTTGAAAAATTACGAAGAAAAAAAACTGCTTTTTGCGCTATGAATTCTGATTCAGTTACCAGATTTTCATGAAATTGACACAGTACTTGAACCTTATTCTAAGCCGTGTTTGGTAGAAATTTGGTTGAAAAATTTGGTTGGGGCTGCCAGGTTTGGTAATTTTGGTCTCTTGGGGTTTGAAAATTCGCTCAGGAAAATACAGTTTTTTTGCCGTATAACTTCCAGTGCTGCCATGAAATCAAAACGAATTTCATATGATATATGGAACTTATTATAGGCATTATTCAGAAGGAATCTGGTAAAAAAACAATGATAGAGTTGCCAGCTATTGTTGGTTTTGTATTTATTTGCAATATCCTTACTAAGCGATTTTACCGTAGAATTTTCAAACGGTAATGATCTTGTAACAATAAACAACAAATATTAAGTTTTCGCAAATTTGAAAACTTTTGCGACTGGTAGCCCTAAATTTCTTTGTACCCCTATAACTTGCAATGCAGTCATCGGATCAAAACGAACTTCGCAGAGTAGGTTGATTTCGATGTGCTGAATTTACAAAAGAAAGTACTATTTCTTCCCAAAAAAAAATATTAAAACAAGTATAAGCTATGTAGATCACACACTTTATCTGAATATTTTCTAAATCTTATTTTTTAGCTTTCCTGTTATTCATATGAATGAGATTAAAACAATGCATTGTACATTTTGTACCCTCGTCGGAACATCGAAGTAATGTCCCAGCAAATTTCACGAGCAGAACAGCAGTATTTTACAGTACTGTTATCGCTTGCATTCAATTCTATCTAGAATGCCTGCAATCACAACTGAGCTAATATTTACCACTAGCCAAGATAAACCCCTAAAGAAAGATTTATGTTTTTTTTTTTCAAACAATAAAGTATCTTTTTATTTCCTGAGAGCGAATAGCTTTATCTGACTGACTAATATTCTGATACCGTGCGACACTCTACTATTTATACTTGTCTGGACGCAACAGTTCTTTAATCTCGTATCATTTCACTGCAACTTGACGTCATTTTCCTCAATGACGTAGACATATCTATGAGTTAGTTTCATTATTGACTCATGCCCATAATCATAACTTACATACATCTTTACAGTTAATTTCCATCAATTTAGGATGTTTGCTCTAATGGTGTGGTTTTTGCGGTCACCATAATTTCCTTGTAATTATCGGCAGAATGTTGGCTATAAAAATCTGTTCCGAACCATTAACTGGCTACCAGTGCGACGTGATACGGTGGATTAGTAGTTCATAAATTTGTAGTGAGAGGTTTATATACACAAATAAATCATCGAGTGCTGATAAAATGAATCTTAATTTAAGTACTCTTAGTGTTGTGATATTTTGTTTAGTGCTATCTTCCGTGCGAAGTGAACCTGAAAAGCTTGACGCGGAAGATGCTTGGGAGGTTTTGAGAGATTTCGAAAATGAAATCGTAAGTTAAATACTGTCAGTGAATAGTATTCTGTCTCAAATATTAATCTCGAAACTGTAGATTTAAGCACTTATTTGATTAAGTTCTGCGTTGATTGTTTTTCAGGACTACGATAACTATGGTAGAGATGATTTTGATGCAACAGGTCCGGAAAAAAGTGAGCTACGAGCTGCATATGGTTATGCAGATCGCATGAGACAACATCCTAAATTCAACCGACACTTTCGCCGACAGAATCGCGACGCTTTTCCAAATCGCGATTTCGAAGGGAATTGTCCTCCAGGCTATCGAACAGATAGAGCGGGTATTTGCCGGGAAATTTGGTGAATTCAAGAGCATTGCGAAAAAAGTTTGTAGTATTTTAGATTTAATGCTTATAGTGTGACTTTACTCACGGATGTTAAGATTGAATGAAATAAATTATTGAAATTATTTCAAGTAAATGTGACTTTTTCGCTGCATTTAAAGTGCTTCGTTTTACTGCTTTTTTGTCATTTAATCTTTGAAACAATTTTAGTATGTGACTAAATCGATTATCGCATAAAATTTTAAGAATTTGTTTTGCCATTTGTTCTGTAATTTGGTTTTTTTGCGATTCCGCACAAGTGCCCCAAACTGGAACTCCGTATCGAATAACAGGCTACGTTATCTGTCTGTAAATTAGAATTTCACTCGAGTACAGCATTTTTGACCAATGTTTAACAGACAAATAAATACAAAACTCGGACATTTGAGTATTTTACGAGATTCATAAAGGCCCTGTCTGTCTAGAGTAGTTCCTGAATATGCTTTATCGAAATTATATTCAATTTCTTGATTCAGAGTGTTATCGTGTGACATTTTTGACTTTTCATTAAGAGAAACACTTTTACCTCAGTATTGTATTATATTATAACTTTAACTTTTTAAATGTAAAAAAATTGGTACAGCCTAGAAAACTAATTTCCTAAGCCTAGAAAACTAATTTTGCGATAAACTTGCAGGTTTTCAGTGTTGAGAATATTTATTGATTCAACTTCAAATTCTTTATTAGCGCCCAAAGTATTATGTCTGGTATTCCCTTCAAATAATCAATTTGTGTTTAAATTTTGCTTTTTTCCAATGATAGTGTTTTCATTGTCATTAGTAGCATATTGAGGTAAAATTTAACACGATCTTATAGCCAGTAGTGTTATGAATTGTTAGAAATATGTACATTAAATAGTTCAACTTTCTTAAAGCTCATTCAACTACTTTAATTGCAAATGAATGAATAGATTTGTCTTATTTTTGGTTGTCTGAATATAGAAATAGCATAAAAAAGGAAGCAAGTAATATTAATCTGGAAGAGCGATTCATGATATCTTTAACAATATATTTTGCCACTTATTTTTTGAACAATATATTGAGCCATTGTTTGTATTTGAGCTTATGAATTTTAGATTTTCAAAATCT
The DNA here is from genome assembly GCA_963978885.1 of Nemotelus pantherinus. Classification (NCBI taxonomy): domain Eukaryota; kingdom Metazoa; phylum Arthropoda; class Insecta; order Diptera; family Stratiomyidae; genus Nemotelus; species Nemotelus pantherinus. Next base: position 11,185,675 of record OZ022266.1, read on the forward strand.
ACCGATCCATAATGAATGAGTAATAAAAGAACCACAGACTGTTGAAACGGTATTTTATTTTCCTGTGATATTTATTGAGTAGAGAACCCGAATTAGTCTCAAATATTAGCCTAGAATAGAAATTGAATTTTACTTTTGGAATCAAATTGTATTGTAAGTATTTAGAATTTCTTTTCGCTTTAGTAGTAAGTCCAGGCAAAGGCAATATGAGTCCAAAACTAATAGAGAGCAGATGTCTGCGAATTGTCGTACGATAAATTGAATTGTTTTGTGAATTTAGTGTATATAAGAAGTGTGGAAAATGCAACAGGGAGAAAATAAAAAACTGCGTGAGTCAGATATTTCTGGAGACGGTAGCATGTTTAAACAAAGGTGGTTGTTAGAAACAGCCAGAATAATGAAGAAAAATAAAAGAGATTGATATAATCAATAGAAGGAACTACGTGTTTAGAAGCACGAAGGCCCATTCTGACAAGTGAGTGACCATTCAGTCGACCAATATCTTTGAGCTTGAAAATAAAACTAGACCCAAATCGAAGCATGAAATATTTTTTCTTGCTGCGATAAAACTAATTAAGTACAAGGTTTGACGGAAAATGTACGAAGAAGACGCAATCTCTGAGTAAGGCTCTGATGAAGAAGAAGTGGAAGAAGAAACCAGTTCTGAGAAGGACCGACAAATCTCAAAGTTACTAAAACAAGATCCGCAAATAAACATTAGGTTGGACAAAATTATGAAACAACTGACAGACACAAGCAATTTTGAAAAAGATCGACAACAAAGAGCAAAAAAACCAGCCACATCGCCGACACCACCTATACAGAACCCAAGAAAAAGACAAAAATTTATACTGACACTCACACCAGTTCCTCATCGGTGGAAGACACGGATGTAGTAGAAGAGTCAAACTACCAAGTGGATATGAAGATGCAGAATACTTTTTAACAGAAACCCTTGACATCTACCACCCAAACCAAAAGCTCCAATGAAATCGCTTTAAAACTTTGAAGAAGCTATAAAACAATCAAAAGAATTTTTCTTGAAACAGAGGTGATTCCCACTACTTCACTAGACCTCAAAAAATAAACGAAGTTCCTCAATGCCAAGAAAATGGACATCACAATTTCATAGCCGTCAATAGTTCGAACATGCAGCGAATACTTCCCATGGTCAGGCAAAGAGCGTTAAGTCTGAAGATCGCCATTTCTTAAAATGTACAAAAGAATGGCAAATGTGTTAACTGTAGAGGTAGCTATTCAACTAGCTACGGTGGATGATCAAAGAATTGCAAAAACTTAAGGAAAACGTTTGGAAAGGGGGCGATTCTATCCCCAACTCTTATATCGCAAAAAGGACTTGGGCCTTCGAGGGCCACTTGGACTAAATATTTAACTGGTATCACTATGGGGCAGTAGGTCTATGCGTGATTTTGTAACAATGGTGTTGGAATCATTTTATCATTTCCATGTTTTGGAAATTTTGAGGATGGCCACATTTTGGCTGCAGTTCTAGGCAAGTTTTGCGAGCACTGAGCATTCACATCGTGTTTGTACTTGGTGATGCTGTTATCAAATTTTCATATGATACGCATTCTATGATGAAAATTTGTAGCAAGTGTTTCACTTTCGTAAATTGTGAAATTCGTACGAGTGGTAACCCTGGGAAACTTTTGAACGTAATAGCTTCCGATGCAGTCATTGGATCAAAGGGGTACATGAGCTTCAATTCAGGTTTATCCAGGAGTACGATTGGTAGAACATGTATTAAATATCTATATAATTACTTTAGCTATCTTCGAAAACCAGTGTTTCTAGTGGTTTCTGTGCGTTAGGGATTTTTTCATTTAAAAAAAAAACTGTAGACTAGTTTTAGCTGAAAAAAAATGAATGTACAATATTACAGCAAGATCTATTTCTGGCGAGTAGATAGTCGTGTCATCTGCCAAGGAAGCAATACAGCAACTTGGTACAATAGGAATGACTGCAACGTAGCAGTTAAAGAGGAGAGGGCTAAAGCAAGAGCCTTTTCGAACTCTTGCGGTGACTACTGTTTTTCGAGAGATATAGTTTTTCACTATGACAACAACATATATTTTGCAGCGAAGGTTCTGATAGGGAGGAACCAGATAGCAAAACATGTTATTTTATATTATTTGGAAACCAAGCCATTGTGCCAAACCATGTCACAGAGATTAGGCAGTGTACTTGTAAGTTATCTCTTATCACGTTTTCTTGCTCTATCTTTAGTTCTCCACTTAGTTCTGTTGATAACTCCAAGGACTTTCGTGTTATATTTGATTCAAAACTTCAATTCAATATCCAAATACAACATGTAATATCCAAGGCCACTCGATTATGAGACTTCATTCTTAGAGCGTCTAAATATTTTGTTAATATTTCTTTCTCGGCTCACTTGCATATCTCTTTTGCGCTTAGTGTCCTCAAATACTGTTGTCAAATTCGATGTTCGCTTTATCGTTACTTAATTGACGGAGTTGAGTCTATACAACGCAGATTTACTTGCTCGTTATTCTTCAATTTCAGAAAATTCCTACTGTGAGTATAGTATGCGGATCAAAGTCCTAAAAATGACTTTCCTTGTAGCAAGAAGAGTGTTTCTCCTTTTTAAAGTATATATGCAATTCTGTAATTCCGATCACTGTGCTATAAAATGTATCATACTGTTGTTATTTGATTCGACTGATTAAACATATTATCTTTAACCTTCAACATACTTTCAATAACTTAAATAGTAAAAGAAATAAATAGATAAATATCAGCATCAGTCATTTGTACATAAATTGAGCCGAAAATTGATGTCAAATAATGAATGATAGCAAAATGCACTATATTACAGGTAAATCTCTTAAATGATCCCTTAAGACAATCTACCAAAGATTTGTCCAACATTTTAACATTTATCTCTCACCCCAATATTTTTGACTAAATAAGTAACTTAATAACAAATTTAAAAATGTATATATTGTATTTATGCAATTTATATATTTGTTTATGAATTTGTACAAATTTTATAATGTATTGTATATGATGACTTGTTTGGTAAATAAAGTGATTTTTTGAAGAGCTTCACTTCATATGTCATTTAAATGTCTGAGAAATTATTTAAATTTTACTCACCAGGCATTGATTATTTTTTTCCTCGAAGTGCACATGGCCTCGTCGATGTCAGTCTGTAATTTTAATTAAATTATGTTTTTTTTATTATCACTAAATATGAAGACATAAATATCAAATTATAAAGCATATAAAATCATTATAATTTTTGTGCCTAAAATTTGTATTGCGCAATATTGGTCTTTAAGAGAACATTTTCCATTTTATTGGTGAATGCGTTGCATTGTCGAAAACATGGTGCTACATCTAAAACTACAAAATAATACTTCTTGTTTCATATTCCAATGATAAATAGTCCTAACATAATTAAGACTACGATATGTTTATATACGATCGGTTTGAAAAGTAACAGAAAAAAACGAATATGAATAAATAATTCGTGAATCGATAGATTTGTACTAGCAGTTTCAGTACTGCATATATTTATGTTTCACTTGAAGATAGTATTCCATCCAATCTAACTTCTCTCAAGCAGAACTTCGAAAGATTACTTAGATCTAATACAAACAAAAGTATTACTCTTCTAGTAAAACATAATGGCACTTAATCAAACTATAAGTTCATTGCCAGCAGTCATGTTGGCGATGGACTAAACAAAAACCTTTTATGGCAAAACGCCACCAAAGTTTTTATTCAAATTAAATAACTATGTACATGGATGTAAATGTAGTTCACGTTCAATACCGGTCGCTTTGATAACATTTAACATCAATTAACAATACAGACATTATTCTCTCCTCTGGTTCCTGTTGTTTTCTTAATGCATGCGCCAACAATCAATTAGATCAGTCATAGCAGTCCACCCGCATCAATTTTTCGGTATCCTGAGGGTCGATTCAATTCGATTCTTCTTCGTCATCATTTTTTTTTCGAAACTAAAATGTAACTATTAAAAGCCGAAGGTGTTCTTGGCAGTTTAACACCAACTCTTTAGCGTTTAACACGTGCCTTCTTACCTAATGGAATTGGACGCGTAGACGGGTGATACCGCGATGAATATGTTGTAGTTTGAGTTCGGTTTGAATATTTGATCCGTGCAGTTTGCAGAGGTTGAATCATAATGGATACGAAATGGGATTCGAGGAATTGTCGGAGAGCGAAGGAAAGGTGTAAAATTTGTTTGAGTGGACATCACGGTGAAGATACGATTTTTATAAAGAGAAGTCAAGATCGAAAGGCAGATGGTAAGTAGACTGTCATATTACCAATTATGTTATTAATATATTGAAAAGCTAGTTATGACAGACACTTTGATTTGACACAGACACTTACAATCAATGGTTTGGACGGTTGAATAGAAGGTGTGATATGAAAAAATCCGAGAATTTTTCCGACAGAGGAAATATTTGAATGATATTTTTTTAATAGCATACTTATGTCGTTTATTTATTTTAAATGACACAATATTTGATGATTAGTTAGTTAGTTAGTATTTGTAAATAAAAAACAAATTAATTTTACTTTCTAAACTCAATTTCTTCTTCTTTTATGTCCAATCTATAATCTTTGAGAGAGTCGTCTATGCATGACCTAATTTTTGAGCCCATTATCCGGAACTCATTATGAAAGAACGAGGAAATGGTTTTCAAGTAATTTTTCAACACATTTTTTTTTGTTTACTTAGCACATTTGCCCTTTTTAAAACAATTTTTTGAGATAAATATATGGCAATGAATAGCCTTTTCGCAAGAAGTCGGTGTCAATCAATTGTTAGGAGTTTGCTAATTGTTATCGTGTTAGCTAGATTTATGTAAGACTTTTTTTCACATTTTTTCAAATGCGGTTTTTTTGTGCGCTTTTTCATAAGTTCGCAAAGGCTATAAAAATAAAACAAAATAAAATGGCGAGAAAAGCTGGTGTCCACATGTATCGAAATGCTTTCTGTATATAGAAAATTAACCCGATAAAATTATTGCCGCTTAGTTGAATAAACATGACGTTATTGATGAAACTAACGATTGGTCGTCTACATCGGGCCCAAAGAGCTCACAGATAAATTCACAAAGCCCCATTTGCAACTCCATTTGTTGACATCTAACCCTCTTTACTGCCCCGGGAAAAGTGACGAGGCACCCGGTAGCCAAAGGGGTGCACGGGAAAATTGAAAGCGGTCATATTCGACGCCCCATAACTCACGAACTAAGACTCATTGACCAAAAACCGCGGTTCTCGGTCACGCGTCCATTTTTTTTTAGAGTTGAATATAATAAAATTACTGATGGGCGGAATGATCATTATTCATGATTTCAACATCAATGGTACCTTGCATAATTTTATTTAATAAAATGACAAACATATGCCTGCACAAGTTGCGCCATTAAGCGGTCCCTTTTTCGAATCACTATAAAATGAAAGTCACCAAACCCTTTTCGAAAATTCTTCCTTCGTTGAAAAAACTAGAGCTTCCGTCAAATTAAAGCTCCACAAGCACATATTGACGATGACAAAAAGGCTGATTACACAATTTAGCGAACATAGTGTGCAAAAGAGCAATATTTTAACAGTGTGTGTGGCATGAAGTGCTATCTAGCTGAAAGCAATGGTCTTCCAAGTCAATGCCTTCAACTTTTTGCCATAAAAAGGTGGTGATCATTTTTTTGTGTAGTGCTCCATTGACCGTAACAATTTTGCTAGCCTCATTTTCGGAGCAAAATGGGCCAATCATGGAACTACTCCAAAAACTACACGAAGCTGTACTTCGTTGAGGATTGATTTGCCACTATACGACTACGTATGGGGCTTTCGAGCTCTAAATGTGTTTATATAACCGCAAAGATTGAAATGCGCCTCATGAGAAAAGACGATTTTTCCATGGAAGAAGCGATATTGAAGAGATTTCGTGCTTAATACTTCTTAGGCTAGTGAGGCTTATGTTGAATTCCTGCGATCTGCGTTAAGTGGATGTTCTGGTATCGGCTCTCACACTTTCGGCTACAGCAGTAATATTCTCGGATGGGCGCACTAGACAGAGACTATGTTTTTTGTCCACTAATAAACCTGTCTGTCGAAATATGAAAATTCATACTGTTCGAAAAACCAAAAAACATTATCTTCCATGGATTAAATCTACTTGTACTTTCTTCTATTGACTTATTTATGGACCGGCTTTTTTGAAAGATAAACTTTAATGTACTTCTTGGACTCTAGTGTTTGTAGTAATCATAATAGCGGTTTGAACGTCTTTTCCAGAGGCGCTCACATCTTAGTTGTGTCCCAAATTTTTATCATCAGCTAATCTTCTGTTAATTGCTCTTTCCCCCATTCCAGCTTTCTAAAATTGTTTGTGATAGGTGTCTACGATGATCAGGTTTCAAAAGTCCAGCATGGTTTCAGCATGAGCCGCTTCACTTCTTCGAATCCTTCATATCCTGATTTCTCCTCTCTTACTTGCCATTTCATATATCCAAATGCACTTGTAAAGTATTCTTGTATCTAAAAATTTGTTCTTTTCCAGCCTTTATCCCAGCTCTGGTGTTGCACAGTGCTAAATTCTTTGTGCTTTTGATGAAGAGCCTTTTCCTTTTCTGAATTTTCCTGGGTTTAATATCCGTAGATTAAGCCCGCATGAAATATTCTTCTCCAATATCTGTATATTTTAGTTTCTAGTTCTTTTCAAAACCGAACCTCTAGAGATCAAACTACTTTTATCATTGTTTGCGATTATGCAGAGGTATACTCTTCTTCTCTTTCTTTACGGATGCTAGGTCGGCATGATCAGCTCTAGGTTCTTTCCATTCTTCTCAGATTTCTCTCGTTCGGAAACATGTTTCGCAAATCTCGATTTTGTCAACAGATTTAAATGTAATTTTGATAATAACAAATTCCGTTTCTACTTTTACTAGTTCAAACTTTCGCAAAGGAATGTATGTCTGTAAACAGGGATTTATATCACACATCAAATACAGTAGACATCAAGTTGAATATTTTACATGGCTTACTTGTAAATGCTAAAAAATGAGTTTCCCATTATTGCCTCAAGGTGTATTGGAATGAGCTCAGATAAATCGTCTAAAGATCTAAAGGGATCTTTTAGAAATAGTATCTAAAATCGATACTATTTCTAAAAGATCCCACTTTAACTAAGAACGTGATTCAAAACTTATATTATAAAATAAAAACCTAAAACTAAATCATCTAATTGAATTCACCAACTGATTTTATTGCAGATAACTCCAGTCGCAACGAGATATCAACTATCCAAACCAAGAATTATCACGATTCAAAACAAATCTATATCGAAGACAACCACCAACTAACAATTCAACTGCGGAATGCAAGAGAACGGACCAGAGTTCAGGCAGTCAACAATGCTTTTGTTCGACTGCGAAAAGTAGTTCCATACACTGCCAATAGAAGCAAGCGTGTATCGAAAGTGAAAACAATACAAAGTGCAATTCGGTATATAAAAGAACTTGAACTGATTTTGTTTGGTGGAGAAATCATATCACGATTTCAATCGAATTCTAATCGACAGATTCGAAAAGATTATTTCCTATCGGAAGAATTATGAAATTTTGGCTAGCAGGAAGTCTATGAGTAAATTAATCAAATTTATAAAATTTTGTCGTAATGAATAATATCACTATTGAATGAATAACGTACATGCAATATCATCTAAGGACAATTCTAGATTATAATAAAAAACATTTCAATTTCGTATGCGATTGAAACTAAATCTAGTCATAAAACCAAAGAAAATTTGTTACTTTCTCGCAGTATAAGAAAATGTAGAAACAAATACTTGCCTACATTATGATTTACAAAGAAAAATATTAAAAGGAATCAAGAGAGAAATTACTTTTTTACGAAAACAAAATAAAAATCAAATGAAAAGTTTAATTTTTAAAAAAAAATAAACTGATAAACAGCGAACAGTTGAATGCATTTTTATATAAATCATTTTGTTTTCAGGGCGTATAATTTGATTAGCATAAACCTATTAAAAATTATGAACATAATCATGCACCGGTTCTTTGAAGTAGTTATTGTAAATAATATTCCTCTGAATGCACTATAAAATCGAAATTTTATTAAGTAAGAAATTCTATTATACGTTTTCCTTCAGTGAAAAGTCTTATTTCAATTAGTACAGGCACATAATGTATTGAAAATTTCATCACATCCGCTAATGGTAAGTGTCCTAGCTCAAAGGGCTCGAAATGGAATGTGTCACGTTTAATTTTTGGTTTTGATCCTTACTAATAAAATTGAGCACAATCTAAAAGCAATGAGTAATTTGAAAAATACTCCAATTCGAGACTCAATACTTGGACAACTACCATTCAGCTTAGCAATATTCGGCTGAATAATTTAGACAGGCATTATTCGTGATAAAATTTATTTTTGGGTTGCTAAAGTAACATCAAGCCTAACTAGGTCTAAAATGTATGAAATGTCGAAAATTGGCTGAGTTGAAGTTTAAAATTTAACAGTTTTGATTGACTTCTTTTTGATTGTAAATTGCAATAGAAAATAACTTTTTCTAAAACAAAAACTAATTGAGGTTTCAAACAGAAATTCGGCTTGCATCTTGCTTTCGAAGCTAATGTAGGACAACAAATACGTCATGAAAGCAATCAAAATGAAAAATTAAGTTATAAGTTTAGCAGGATAAAATCGTTCTATCACCCAATTCATTGCTATGAAGTGCAAATAATAGTTTTGGGGTTATGGATTAGCTCATTAATTCGTAAAAAAAAAATGTAAAATGAAGATTCAAAGAGAAGTAGCGGTCGATTTTGCATTTCATAGCAGAAATCCTTCCAAAGAGCGTTTAGATGAATTGGACTCGTAATTTTCAACAAAAATATAGGAAAAAGCGGTATAAGCATACCAAATCATACAAAACAATATTTATATTTTAATTTTTGAAGCAGTTTTTGCTCTCCAAAAGAGAAGAGTTTGGAATATTGGTGCACCATTATTCAGTAGCTAGCTTTTTCTTGTGGCCACCAGAGCATCGAATATGATCTAGGAAGATAAATGGTGTGAGGCTCTGCTAGTTGAACTTTTACGAATAATTTGGGGGAACCACAAATCACACTTACACTTGATTATACATATGCTTGTGTGAGTTCGGAAAGAGACAATTGAGAAACCAAGCACATTGATGGAAATACTAATTAAGTTAATTACGATGCTTATTTTGTATTTTTATATCAAGATTCTCAAAATGAAGATTTTATGTCTGTTCTCGTATGAACAAGGTAAATTTGATTGGGAAGTATACGGGCACAGAATTATTGGAAGTTGACGGTAAGGTAAGATGATTGAAAAGAAAAAAATCAGGATAAAGCTGTGAATTAAACAAGGGTATTACACTCTTTTATGAATGAACTGTTTTATTAATAACACTCTTTTATGAGTTTGTAAACGTAGATCAGAGAAAGAATTAAAAATGCATTAACCAATAATTACGCTTTTAGTTAGCTTTCCCAACTTAGGTATTCCGTGTTATAATAATTCGGTGAAGCTTAGTAAAATTCCGTACTGACTCAACAATCATACACTTCCTCCAAGACAAGGTAACAAATATTTGTTAATCTAGCAAACTAGCAATCAACAAATTTTTAACGCCATCCTGTCTAATATTAATGAGTCCCTGTAGAAACCTCTCGCTTGGTAGATTGAAACGACGGAAAACCTAAATATCTTCGTCACCAAGAAGTCAAATCAAAAACGTCCCATGCAGAGACCAATAAGATGGCATGTCATCATAAAAACATAAGTACATCTGGAATCATTTAACGGAGACGAACGAGATCTGGATCTGTGACGGAATAGCAGCAATGTTAGCGGTATATATCAATATGTTTTGTCGGATACAAGAATCGGAATTGGAACTGCAATCGCTGCAAGTGCATGTAGTGCGCATTCTTAGAAGTTGAAGCTGCGGAAAAAAGCAACGCCACCGTAGCCATACCACATGATTGGCCTGATGTGATATAAAGTGGCAGTTTGATTCGCATAGGGAAACAGAAAATCCAACACGATTTCATCTTTTTTGATTTTTTACGAAAATCTCAAAAAAAAATTGAAATGATAGAAACTACAATATTCAACGTTAAGACGGATGTGTTGATGTAGAGTCATCAATATAATTTTTTTTTAGAATTTTCTGGAACTATCTCTCATATCTCCCAATATTGCCAAACAAACCCCTTAATTACAGCCACCTAGCGCCTTGCTCGTATTCTATCGCTCGAAATAAAAAATCGGAAATTCGAAAAAAGACAAATTTCGTTGTATTTCACCGTGTTATGAAGGAAAATATTTTTGAATTTTGTTACGGATCTAGAGCCCGGGACCAACAGTTTGATTTTTTTTTTACTGATGGTAAGGAATCTTTGTATATCTAGTTTGTATCTAATTAAGGACCCGAAAAACAATCTTTGAAAAAATAGGATGCTTATGACATTAGTGCGGGGGACATCATATTTTGTTAATGAGTCTCACCATTGATTTTCTTAAGTTGGTTGTATTTTCTACCGTGGGAAAGACATTAGAATCTTTCAGAGTCAGTAACTCACAGGTGTTCAGCAGCATGATGGACTAGGGAAAATTGATGAACATATATTTGGTTTGGAATGGTTTCAGAGCGTCATAGACGCAGATTGTTTAATTTTACGGTGAAAAGTAACTGTGCTCGCTGGACAGTTAATGGATGTGATTTTTCAAAAAGTTCCTGAAATAATTAGGCAAATAGCATTATTTTCATATAGGAAAGAATGTTGGGTGATATCAATCACCCCATAAACTTTTTCCTGAAAAAATGGGAGGGAGCATTTATTGATATTATTAAATAATATATACAATAGTAAAATATTAAACGGGTTTGAATTTAACTGCTTGGATCATTGTTGTTCATGTTTAGTTATATGCCGAATGCATCAAGAAAATTTAAGTCATTATTTATTCGTTCTCTTTGAGTTCGTTCTCTTTTTAATAATTTTCGGGCGGCCTTAAAATTGTATAATGTATTTCAATTATATAAAAAAATAATCTCGTCCCCAATTTTCAGGGAGATAAGTTTGGCAAGAAAACTAATTGTTTGGCAAGAAAAGCTAAAAAAACAACTGTCCCCTTTTTTGTATTGGTTCATGCATGTGGACTATTGTCATTTTGCAAAACTATTCGGTACTGTTGTCTATTTATTTACAAATCAAATTCAAAAGAAGAAATCGAATTACAGAATTACGGTGATCTGCCTGACAGACATCATGGCTTTCGAAAGTGACATTCAACAGTTGATTGCATTTCAGCAGTGATTGCGGCGGCAGCAAGAGCAGAGAAGACACGTCACAGCGTCTGGCCGATTGTTTTGCTAATGACGCTAGATGTCCAAAACGCGTTCAATTCGGCGAGGTAGACAGATGTGCTTTGAGACCTTGAACATAGCTTCCGCATTCCTGACTACCTGTTGATCATTATGCAGGACTATCTTAGGGAGGACCGTTGGATATTGCTCGGTACCGACGAAGATGTTCGGAAGAGGCTTGTCATCTCAGGGGCAGCACAGGGGTCTTTCCTCGGACCTGACCTCTGGAATACCGTTTATGATGGACTGCTGTACCTGGAAATGTCCACGGATGTCTTTTTCGTGGATCACGCTGACGATGTGGCAGCAGTAACCATCTCTAGAACTGCTAAGTTTGCCCAACTCAGACTTAGCCAGCTCATGAGGAGAGTGGAACGGTGGATGACTGACCATTGTCTGTAGCTGGCACTGCCGAAGACAGAGATCGTCATGATCACAAAACGGAAGATACCGGCTGTCATCCCAATCACAGGGGGCTCTGCAGAGGTCCAGACCAGTAAGTTGGTTAGGTATCTGGGGGTGACGCTGAGCACTCAGCTGTCCTACGGGGACCACATCCATAGGGTTTGTGACAATGCTCTGACAGCCGTCGGCTCATTGAGCAGGTTGATGGCTAACATTGGTGGACCCGGAGAAACGAGACGGAGGCTGCTGATGGCGACAACCAACTCCATATTGCCTTATGGGGCAGATTTTTGGGCGGACGCACTCCAAACGAAGAAGTTTCAAGCACGAATTACCAGCGTACAGCGTGAAGGTGCCCTGCGTATTGCCAGTAGCTGCCGTACGGTGTCGGAGGATGCCATGCTGGTAATAACGGGAATAATCCCGACAGATCTGCTTGCACAAAAGCGTAAAGAAGGGTACCTCACACTCTCTGAGCTGGACAGAACATGGGCTCTAGCGCACGCACTTTCGCGAACACCCCAACTTTGGCAAAAATGTTGGAGTGCAAGCAATAAAGGTTGCTGGACGGCGAGACTGATAGGTCTTTTGGGCCTTTGGGTCAGCCATGGTCACGGAAAGGTAAACTTTTACCTGTGCCAATTCCTAACGGAGCATTGCCACTTCAGAAAGTATCTTAACAGAATGGTTAAGTAGCATCGATAGGTGAGCAAGCACAACCGAGTTGTAGTAATGCATCTACACTACACTACTAATGCATCTAATGCATCTGTTGAAGTAATGCATCTACAACAACAAAAAATTACAGAATAATAGGTCTGTTTCCGTACTTTCAGTAACTGAATTTTACTGAATTTTCCTGAATCATGTGGTGGGGAATTTCATGAAAAATACGGGAACGCTCTCATTGTATTTCCTGAAAATTGACAACCGAAAGTGTCAGTTTTCGGTTTTTATAAAGTGATTATAAAGTCATCCTAAGCGGTAATAAAATAAATAAAAATAAAATATTCGACCTTCATAGCAACATTACGCAAAAAATATGTTGCTTGCCGCGCACATTTGAAAATATTTACTCCGTTTGACACTTTTCAGTATTATTCAGTAGCTCAGACCCTACTGAAATTTACTGAAAGAGGGGAAATTTTCAGTTTTCAGTAAAACGGAGTACGGGAACAGCTTCATTGCAATTAATCGCAATTAATCGTAGTACGGGAACAAACCTAATATAAGTAGCAGGATCAGCGGTATCTATTACAAAAAAAAAGCGAAATCATATATTTACACTCAATAGTATGTATTAAAAAACTATATCAAGATAGGAAACGAAATTTAAGAAAGTTTGGAAACAAAATATAAAGTTGGAGAAGTTCTTCATAGGCTTAATGGAAAAAGAATACTCCAACTAAACCAAATGTTAAGACAATGAATTTAACTCAAGGAGAAGAGTAGTTTTTTGCGCAAAAAACTCACATATTTGAAAGCTCACAGAAGCTAAGTCGCTCAGATGTTCATCACTATGAATGGTATAATGACGAAAGTCATCATGTAACTTGAATTTTGGGCGCAGGATTTGATTTTGTGACGCATACGCTGGTTTCGTAATGGCGTCATAATATTTTCATTATGTGACGTGCTTTTTAACTCCATAGATCATACAAATTTTCCGGACCAGTATAAAGAAAGTGAGTACGAATATATTAGCAATAAAACAGCAGAGAAGAACTTTCAGCTGAATTCAACACAGTCGAATTTTAGCAATTTTTGAGAAACGTTGTGTTCAAAATGCATATTTTAATGGCCACTTCAAGGCTGACTGCTTCACCTGTACTCGTTCGTACGCCGAAATCCAAACAAATCAACTTCCGGTTCAACCTGAAACTCATATTTTCGCATTTCGCGCATTATCCATGCATACAACGAATACGATCGCGCACATTTTATCATTGTGTACCGTAAATCCGTGGTTTTTCCCAAGAGTTTTGACAATAAAACCACACACGATTCATATTTACCAAACATCCCCACACCTTTCGATATGCATGTCATTCATTAAAACGCTTAAACATATGTTCATTTCTGAGAATTAAATGAAAAACAACCAGAGAACAAAAAGATTCATCAAAGAAACAAAAAGCCTCGGTTACTCAAAAGTCGTAGTTAGTATGCAACAACTACCTTTCTTCATCGTACGGACGTGATCTGCGCTCCATTACGACTAAGGTTCTTTCTCGAAGAACTTCAGCACTACTTGACTGTTTCACTACGCGTCATGCTTTTCTTAGCTGCACTTTACTGGTGACATTTATTTTCATTTCGAATAATAAACATTTGACGCACAGCAAGCAACTGGACACGGTGAAGACTAGAAATGAGTAGAATTCAGTTGAAGGCCATTGTTTGGCCTTTCTTAGAACTGAAGATCCAACGAATAGAAAAAAAAATGATAATTTTTATTGTTAATAAAATTGTCACTTCGTTTATAAGTGATTCGATCAAGGAAGCTAGATAGCTTAGAAGTAGTTAAATATCAATGGAAACTCATAACGTTTTAGAATCGATGCATTCTTCTGATGCATATAAAATAATGCAGTTGGAAAATACATATTTTCACGAACAACAAACATAAAAGAGCCTCCGGCCATTAACGTTAGGCATAAGTAAATTGAATACAAGCTACAGAATATGGATATTTCAACTCTCTGAAGTATTTTGAAAACTCAAAATACTGTTAGGTATATTATCGATATTGCAATTTGAAATTATTACTTGAACTATATTAACTAGAAGCGCATTCACCAACATGAAGGAGCAATTAACCCTTCAAAACGTTTGCCCTGTTATGTATACAAACTGTTCGATCACTATCACCTTCCTGCGGAATCGAAGTACATCAATTGACCAAAGCAATAATCCGATTATGGTGACCTTTTGAACTTCATCTACAATAGACATTTTGTAGTCTTTGCTGTTTCATCATCGTTCAAATTTTACGACCATCGACCGAATTGTCACACTTTAAAGATGCCGCCACGATCTGAAACTCTAGCGACAAAAAACCTATGGACTCCGAAAACAGTGTTTCGATGAAAATCGAAGGTGCAAAGTGACTGTTGGATAGACTGTACATGAATGGCATTCGTTTCGGCCAGGACCAAAATACCGAGAGAAGGAAAAGAAAAATTCTCTGATCGGAACTCATGCTGTGGTTTCTTACGATTACGGCAAACTTCCTTTTGTCCACTCCGAAAGGACCGGCGCATTGAATAAATGGACAATAGACTGGCTGTCAGGTGAGTAGAGTATCTTTTGAGATCCTTGGGTATCTACTTACATATACTCCTGACGATCATACTCGAAGTCATGGTGACCTATTGTATCCGGATGGATTTACATATACGATTTGGACATTTGTCGAAAATTGAAAGATGACTAGCGAGGAAGGATGACTATGAGATAAAAATAAAGAATACAATATGGAAAACTACCAGCCTCTTGACGTTGAATAGAAATAATCGTTTTGTGACTATTCTATGAGTGTTGCAAATTATTTGCCATTTCCTGTCTTTTTGTTAAAGTGTAAAATAAGAGTGGAGACAATTGATGAATGCGCCAAACTATGATGAAGTGCGAAGTATTATTCTTAGGGTGACTTCTGAAAAATGATTCTTTTATTTGTAGCATAAAATTTGAAGCTATCAACTGAATTCTAAATTTCCCTTCTCACAGAAAATAAAGTTGTCTCTAAGAAAACTATACCAATGTGCTTTCACAACATATATAATCAGAAACTGAGCTATTTAAAATGAACTACATAATCGAGACTTCACGGCCAAACTGAACCAGATATATAAAACAAGCCAAACAGTCCACACTTACCTACACGGGTTATTTGAGCCAAGCAGTCAAGCCAAACGGTCATGCATCAATGTAGTGCTAAATTGCCAAAAAAAAAATTATCAAACCATAGAAAGGTATCATCCAATAAAATTATCACACTGAAAGAAAAACTCTTGGTTGGTTCAACTATTTTTAATAGTATTGCAACGATTCATTCAAAATCGTTAAACGAACTACGGAAAATAGTTATTTTTATTATGTTAATATAGTTAATTTAACGATATAAAAGTAGTTGGTTCTGGTTGTACAAAAAATATCGCAACGTTCATGAAATCAACTGTTTTAATTGTTTCATAACCACGAAAATTAGTTGATAAATAGAAAAATTTTCATCAATTCACTCAAAACTTCAACGTTTCGAATTATCAACTGTTTTTATGGTACTCAAACTACTTCGCAATAGTTGATTTCAACAAACGTAATTCAGTGAGCAACGTCTTTGGAATTATTCTACGCAAAGTAGAATGGTTTCAACATTTGGATGTTTTTCATGCTCCGAATGAAATTGTTTATCAACCACGCGTCATGGTGCATAAAAGTAATCAACAATTTTCTTATGGTTGTTTTAACTATAGCCCTAGTTGATGCAAAAACAACTAAGGCAAACTGTTGATTTTTCATACTCCTCATACTCATACTCCTATTCTATCATAGAAGTTTCATATGCTACATGGCAGAATTGTGTTCGGTTTGCTGTTCGATATAATTCATATTCATGTTATGCAGTGAAGCCTTTATATTTCCCTTCTTCTATTCACAAAATATAAGTCTTCTGTTTGTAGATCACTGTTATGAAACAGGGAGTCCCGAAAACGAATACGATTGTCCCAATGCCAGAAATTGTTTAGCAGTTTCAATTGTTTTCATAGATGCTGCAGCTTGCAGCTATGCATATGAACTCAATTTTACGTCTCACGTCTTGTTTATATTTAAGGCTTGGATTGATTATGTTGCTAGGGCTTATGGCTTATCAATGCTCCTCTAATGATACAAGCATTTAGAGAAAAATGTACCACCTGAACCAGTACTTTTTTGCACCACGGACGTTGTTTATCAACCACGCGTCATGGTGCATAAAAGTAATCAACTATTTTTTTATGGTTGTTTTAACCATAGCCCGTAGTTGACGCAAAAACAACTAAGGAAAATGGTTGATTATACCAAGATTTTTCTTTCAGTGCAGTCAACATCACCAAACCATCAAGATATGATACCTAGCTCTTATGCTTCAAATACATATTGGCCGAGGCCAGGCAAGCCGAAGTCAGACGAGACCGCCAACATGTGGACGGCATTTGACAGCTCGTTACGAATCGCCTTGACTCGTGCCCAAAACCCATTCCGATTCCTGTCAAAGTCGCTTGTCTGGACCGTCCACACACTCGGGCTCGCTAGATTTCGCCTGGGCTCGGCCAATATGTATTTCCCACATTAGGGGGTCAGGTCGAGCTGACATATTAAGCTATCATCTCAAATCGTCAAGTTAAACTATCAAACTTCAAGCCATAAAATCATAAAATCAAACTGGTAAGCCCCAAAGGCAAAAATCAGTAGTTTGGTTAACGGCTTGATTTGATTTGTTTGGATTGGCCGGCTGGCTTGATGGCTTGACGATTCGGCCTGATCATTTGGCTTGATGACTTGAAAGTTGGTTTTGATATCTTAATTTGTGAAATTGTTTGCATGGAATTTGCATAGGCGATACTAAGACTGTTCTAGGGGCAAATAATAATCCAAAGAATCCATTATGTAAGTGATGAAGAGTAATTTACTGCATCCGATACTCTAGAAAACCACATAAAAATCTAATGTAAGAGCTGAAATTTTTTGAAAATGTACTTTATTCTACTCCATTCTTTCAAAGACAGCTACCAGCTAATACTTTATTTGTTGTGTACAAAAGGCAGCTCTGACGAAATGTTAGTTGAAGAGAATCTCTGAAAAATGGTTGCCAGGTCATCGTGCCTTTAATAATTTAAAATGGTCCAAACACGAAATGTATATTCGTTTGCCAAAAAATTAAGCATTTATAGCAATTTTCATAATCTGTAGTGTTCAAATGGCGACTAGAGAACAGATTTTTGGATTGTGGACCACAAATTACATCTGAATCAAAAAAATTAATAAAACACATTTCAATAAAAAACCGATTCCAAATCATGAGTAAGACTATGACATTTGGAACGTTTTGATAACAATATCACTTAAGCTACATGTTAAAAAATTTTTTTTTTTTTTCTATGATAATGCCAAAGCTCAAAGGATTTGAAGGGAATGTTTAGCTATGGCGGTGCGGAGACATATATGGGAGAAACTGATATCAAATGATAAAAATACTTCATTTGTGGTGTTGAGACAATGCTGCTAATAACAAATGGTCTTTACGATGGCTTGCCACCAACTCTTTGGCTACCATGGATGAAAAAAATTCAGACAGTGATAAGTGTGGCATTAATCCTTTTGTTTTATAAACACAATGAAATGCTTACAAATGGTGAATGAGAATTTAACGCATAGTTTTTGAAATTTGTTGTCTTCAAAAAGGCTAGTATAAAATTTGGGCTGAAAACTCAAGAGCAAAGTTATTTTTATTTATATGCGTTTAATCCACTATTCGATGCATTATCGTTGTCAATTGTGGATCGCAATTTCAATAAAAATATAAAAACTTTATTACTTCAAAAACTTTATTACATAAAAACTCTTTAAAGAAAATTAACAGAATTTTGCAGATTTTGAATGCACGTCCTACCAAACTTACTCATTATCACGATCAACTTGGATGTCATGCCGTAAAACTTGTAGACACCAACGATTTCAATCTTGCGAGTGCCCCTTATGGCAATGATTTACAGCAGGTTTCCCACACCCTTAACCAAAATGGTAATTGGTTAGATCTAGTCTTCACGAATGCTTATGACGAAGTAGTGGTTAGTCCAACTAATGACGCTGAACATCTTTTTTGCAATAGTTTACACCATACTGTCAGTCGAACTTTTCACTCCTGATTCCACCTAATTAAAAACTTACAATAACTCAATTGTATTTGACTTCCGTAATTGTATTTGAATTACTGATTGGACGACTACTCTTTCAGCGCAAGATCTCGAGGGAGCCATTTCCTCTTTTTACAACAAAATTTTTGACGCCGTTGAAAGATACGTACCAAAGATAAGAAAAAAAAATTGTCTGAGCAATGGCTTGATAGAGACCTCAGGCATATGCGAAATCGTAAAAACAAACTTTATAAGACGATTAGAGAAAGTACTGACGTTAGTCCTGCTATTTTGCTCTATTCGCAAATAGTTTCCAAAAAGTTTTTAATGCACCAGACCCATCAGACTCACACCGTTCTTCCTCTGGTTCATCTCCAACAGCTTTTGTCAACCATTTAGAAATTTCACGTGATGAAATACGAAAAGCTATTTCGGAACTCAACTGCAGTAAAGGTCCTGGGCCCGATCTTCTTATGCAAGTGTGTAGAGCAGCTTATAGCTCCCTTGCAAATATTCTTTAATAGATCACTTTCGCCAGGAGTTTTTCCATCGTGTTCCAACACGATACGAGCTTTCGTATGTCACACCCATATTCAAGAATGGTGATCGACGCTGTATTGAAAATTATAGGGGCATTGCCATTTTGTGTTCGATTCCGAAACTTTTCGAAAAGGTGGTATACGACAAACTATCTCCCCTGGTTGATTCCCGTCTGAACGAGCAACAACATGGCTTTAGATAAGGTCGCTCAACTACCACGAATTTGACAATGCTCATCTCAGTTATCGTAATTTGAAACTTTACAAATTTGCTTTGTCTACTTTTAGGCACTTCGCACCCGCATGGGATCAAAAAATTCAAAAATATTATCATAACGAGGCTACAAATATGACCCAAATTTTCAATTGAGCTACGCGATCCTCAAAAAACCCACCGAAATTGTGTTATATATACACAATGAAATTTTTTTGTCACATATATACATTGTGAGAAAAAAGTTTCCGGACATTGTTATTTAAATTGCCCTCACTCATGATATTTGATTTTTTTTTTTTGGTAGTTAGTAAAATTAACCGAAAAATGAGTGAGATAATTTTTTTCAATATTTTCAATTCATTTTTATCAAGAATATAATCCTACGATTGGTGTAAATCTCTTGAGGATGGTCCAGAGACCATTGAATACATGCCGCATTCTGGAAGAACTGATGAAATTATTGGAAAAGTGAAGGGAACTGTGCTTGTGCTGAAAAGTGTTGAGAAAAGTGTAAGCTCTTGAACCAAATATCATCTAAATATCAAGTGTGTTTGGTCGATTTTTTGGGCATCAGACGTGCCGATCTCTTCTTTAAACAAGAATAAAATAAACACGTCTTTTTAGACATACATAATCGAGCGAATCCTGTTTCTACATTCACCTAACAAAATATAGATCGCATAGACCTACACCATCTACATAGATCTACCACGCATAGAGCTATAATGGTGACCTCCTTTGAATCCAAAACGCAGGAAACAAAATCGATCACCCACGGTTTTCACCCGATTTGGCCTTGCGTGACTTTTGCCTATTCCCGGAATGGCTGTTCCGTGGAACCTGTTTTTATTCAGTCAGGGACATCAAACGAGTTTCATGAGAGTAGTGTTTCTAATCAGTATTTCGTAGTCATACCCCGGTCTTCAGGTCGGATAATAACCAAATGAAAATTTTATGCTAGCATTTCTTGGAACAAAAGTGGCCGAATCATCCAGTGAAAGCTGCCAAATGTCTATTAGGCCAGTTCGACTTTTAAACAAACCTGCCAAGTAATTTCATTTTTGACCTAATGACTGGATTGAAAGTTAAGTAGCTGAAAATTTTTGAGCACAATATTTGAAATTTTGAAAATCGAGAATCTGTTGTTTATTTTCTTTACGAAAATTGTACAAAAATGACGAAAATGACTGGTGCTGACAGCCCTTTTCTAGCACTGTGACCTAAAGTCCTATCGGATTTAGCCCACAATGAGTCAAAAATATTTTATATTATTAACTATTAAAAATTATTCGATGAGTCTCTTTTTGCACTGTTTTTTATTTCATCTTTATTCGTAGAAAAGTCGTGTTTTTTTTTCAAAAAATATGTATATGTATTATAGATAATTGTTAATATAAAAGTAAAAAAGGTATTTGTTATATTGGAATAAACATATAATTTTTGCATGTTTTAGCTATAAAACAAATTTAATAATTTTTTCATAATTTTCTTGATTCTTTCGCTTCCTCTATTCATAATCAACTGAACCGATTACAAAACTCAGTGTCAATAAATTATGTACGACTATACGCAAATCAAATTTAATGACCACCATATTAGAAATCAGTCGCCTGAATCCTACACACACAGTGAATCTTCCTGAAATCAAATCCATTGTCCCATGACCGGTGTGCAACATAAAGAATCGAATTCGATGTCTTGCCATGGGAAAGTATCTGTCGCTTCGCTAATTTCTACTCTGCTGATCCACATTTCCCTACCACCAACTATACCGACCACACCAAATCAGAGTCATTGCACACCTCCGCATGTCTTCCGTGGGTCGTCTTGTTGTCTTGTCCATACTCCATACGAGCACAATGAGACATTGAAGGCAATTAAGTGTTTAATGTACGCATTCGGCCGATGGGCAAAGGAATTGTCCTCAAGTGCCCCATCTCGAAAGAATACTCATGCCCATAATGAAGAAGATGTTCGTTCCCCAATCCAAACTGAATCGAACAAAATCACTGATCCACGTTGTTGATTTCTCAGATCAGCACAGCGTAACGTCAATTTTCTGATATGTATGTGAAACTGTTCTGCGTTAAGTTCTTCCTGCGCAGTAATTTACTCTGGAATACGAATCGAATGGTGAACTTCGTGATGTCGATACCGGTGGCAGGTGATAGGGGCTACCGTTTTTGTGCATGTAGCTTGGTCAATCTTATTAAGAAATTATTCAGAAAATATCTAAATCCAAAATTCTTAGAATTATTTACTTTCGAATATATTATTTCACTTATATTTTTACAAGTATCAGTTTGGTGCGTTTTTCTTTCAAGTTAATTCTTTCGAAGATACAATAATACGCGAACGGTAGCCCCAATCGAAGCGTAATTGTTCTGTATGGAACGTCTTCCTCAGTATCTTAGCTTATCTGAGGAGGAAATGATCACGCTCGGCTACCTCAACTTCCTTTTTCTGGGCACTGCTGTGGAAAGAAGATGATTCGGTTGTCTGGCTTTTATGGAAAACCAGACACACTGGTCGAGTTCTTTGATGCTCTTTAAGTTTATGAATATCTTTCATGTTGTATAGTACACTTAAGTAGTACATACTTGTATATTTATAATAACAACAAGTCGCACAAATTACAGTGGGGACTCTAGCGGATCTTGCTCTTTAAACTCGAATGTTAGGTGATATGAAGCCGATGACTTCTGTTCACATTCTTTTGTATATTTTATTTAATTTTAATTTTTTGTCTCTATTTTTTGTTTCAACTTTGAAGAAATATGTTGCAGTCTCTCTGTATAAGTAGACGCTCAGAGAGATGCTAAATTGTGTATAGTCACTAAAGCATGAAGTCAATTTGTTGTTTCTTTATTTGAGTATTTAATAAAAATTACAGGAAGAATATGAAAATTCATGTAGTTTTTCATTGCAAATACATTTTTAATATACTCGTTATTACTGCCATAAAGTATTTAAAATTTGTTAAGAAAAAGGCAAATATGAGAAATGAAAAATACTTTTACTAATTATGGATCGTACCATGCATACTAAAGCAGACTGAAAATTTACCTTTGTTCGAGCAAAGGGAATATTAAAGATAACCCGAGATTTAGAAGGACGATCAGAAAAAGACACCAAGACCATTGATTTGACTTTACTCGAGAAAGTTAAACTAAGATGATCCCACGCACTTAAGAATAAGACAGACAGAGACAATTTTACGAAATAATTTTCGGTGTGCCGGGTACAGAAGAGAATCAGATTAAAGTATTATCTGATTGCTCTCGTGTGGTGGTCAAGAAAGGGTGGTAAATACAACCATTTAGGACATATTCGAAAATATAAAATCAGGATAAGATCAGAATATTATATACCGAAACAATGCAGGTTTTTAAGCAGCACTTCTAGCTTAAACTATATCGAAAACTTTCAAAAGGCCAGTGTAGTTTACGTCAGCTTGTCATCAATATTCATTAATTTGGATATAAGGTATGTATATAAAACGAATTTAGACGATTTTTTCCAGAAGTGTCAAATTCCATTTTCCAGTTTTCATATTGGGGAAAACCCTAGTCATTTTTCGAGCTGCTTGACTCATCAAAATTCATGAGCATCTAAAAAACATTTATTTCCCCAGAATCCTGTTGTGACTTTATCGACTTTACTTTTTAATCTAGCGCTTCAAATATTAAATCTTCGACATCGTTGCCAATGATCAGAGGAACTCTCATTTGCAGGTGAGGGCATGCTCATAACTTTTGATTGCCTCTTTCGGCAAAATCATCTGAAACCATTCCGTACATTTATTTATTTATTGTCCAAATCGACAGAACAAATCCAATTATAGATTAGACAAGAAAAAAATGTAAATATATATATATATATATATATATATATATATATATATATATAACATAATAACATGAAATTAAAAAAAAAGAAAAAGAAAATTAGTAAATTCAGAATGGAAAAGTAATACAAAAAGGAATCAAAAGCTCTTGGCACTATTCTCGCTGATCTGTCCATAAATGGCTGCAAACAGGGAACGTTATCATGGTTAAACCCGATGACGTCCAAGGCGGACTAGTTGGCAAAATCATCGAACGCTTCGAGCAGAAGAGGTTGAAATTGGTTGCTATAAAGTTCATGTGGGCCAACAAACCTTTTCTGGTGCCACACAATGCTGACGTCTCGTTGCGTCCATTCTTCCCTGGAAATGTCAATTACATGAAATACGGTCCAGTTGTATCTATGGTATGGGAAGGGTTAGCTATCGTGAAAACTGGCCGTCAAATTCTAGGCGCCACCAACCTAGTCGATTCGGCTCCCGGAACTATTCGCCGGGACTATTGTATCGAAGTGGGACGTAATATCATCCACTGATCTAATGCTGTTGAATCTGCACAGAAGGAAATCAAGGTTACTTGAGATGGCTGCGGCAGAGCAGGCTCGTTATAAATGTCCACAAAGCCAACTACATTATGTTTCAGCAAAAAACTAAACGCCCTATCAATCCATGTATTCGAATTGATGGAGTTCAAGTGGAGAAGCTCGATTCAAAAAAATACCTGGGATTGATTTTGGATGAAAAGATCTCCTGGACACGACACATTAACTACATCAGAAGTAAAATAGCACCATTCACCAAAACATAATTTTCTGGAAAAGTACACTAAACTTCTAATCTTAAATGCTTTTATGTCTACTATTAAATATGGAGCAGTCTTGTGGAGCCAAACAACTAAGCATAACGTCGAGCTGATTGGGAGCTATATTTAGACGATAAAAGTTATATTTAGACTGACGATCTTAATACCAACGGTCGCCATGTATACTAGATCAGGGTCGTTAAACATCCAACAGATTATTAACCTCGAAAGAGGAAAAATAATACACCAAATTATTAACAGCGGGCTAAAATGGCCAGATATTCTTCGGACTGTTGGAGAGTTAACTAGCAGAGAAACCAGATCAGCCAGCAACCTTTCGGTTTGTACACTAAGAACAGATAGATTGAAAGTGGATCCAATACAATAAGCTTTAGCTTTCTACAATACATTGCTAGATACGGTAAGGAACTCTAGCAACATCGTGAAATTCAAAGAAAATTTAAAATTGCACACAAAAAAGTAACAGCCACGCACAGTGACAATAAACACAAGAGTTTTTTGTATACTTTTCTCTGGACATATGGCAATCAAGACAATCATGAGACAACAAAAGAGAGTCTATCATATTGATAAGAATTGTGCTGTCCCTTATACCAACAAACTAGTTGTCTTGGAAGCACTATGAAACACTTACCCGAGGCGAAAATGGTGCACACGGACTGTGCTTGTTGATAGAGTAATGGAGAGAGTGAAAGGAAGGTGGAAAAAATATTTAATAGTAGTATATCCAGTGTACTAACAGTAGAATTAGACTAATATTTTTTAAATTTTAGTTAACTGTTAAGGCCAAATAATTGATCGTTTGACGTAAAGCTTCCCAAGTGGCTCTTAATTTCTGTCACTTTTTATCTTATTTCTTGCACTTATTACTATTTTTATAATTTTTTTTTTTATCAATATGGGTTAAGATAGAACAAGAGTTTAAACCCGAAACGCCCACTCACCTAATCAAAGCATGATAAGTCCTTTGAACTATTCATAGTTAGTACATTGTCGCCATAATTTCAAAAGAATAATAACATTCACAAAATCTGTTTAGTTTATCGATGTCGTCCAAACAAAATTGTTATAATATTGTACTGCCTTCTTTTACAAGAATATAAACTGGATGTACGTCTGTTTAGATAGTTTAACTCAAAAATCTATTCCTTGAAATCTATCCTCAGAATAATAATTGCGGATGAATCCCAAAGAACTACCATTTAACACTGACTAGCCACTCCGCGGCGACATCATCTCGTACAAAAAAATGTTTATTCCAAGAAGGAACTACTCGTGGCAGTTGTTCTTTCAAAAGCCGCCTTCCCCCATTGTGCAGGTGGATACTTAGAGATCATACAACGGCCTTTGCAAAGGTTGATTGTGCACAAACGATCGTATCCATTGAATATGACCACTTACAGGTGATTACTATTCAACGTACAATCTGACGATCGCATTCCTAAGAAAGTCATTACGGCAAGCAATTCTATGTTCTCTTCACATCCGGAAACTTATCGAAATTTTATTGAACCTTTGGGGCCTATGAACCACCGAGCTCATCGTTTTTTCTTTTCTTTTCGAGTCTTCATCGCTTCGTCATTTCGTATGAAAATATTCCTTGTGTGTTGTTGTGAAATGTCTACGGTGAATAGTCATTTGCCAGTTAGTTAATTCCTAGGCATATGCCTACATCTAAAGTCTTATCAAAAGTGTGTACGATACAGTGATGATCTGGAATAATACAGCGCTTAGCTAAGAACTACAATCGATGCTACTTGAGATATCTTTTTTGAATCTTGTTTTTTAAAGTACAAATATATTACGACAAGGACATTTATTATTTAATGGAGAAAAACATTTAAAAGACACAATTTAGAGACAAAATGTCTAATAATAAATTTTTTCGAGCCCCATTTACGGACTCTGAGTTGTAGTTATTAAAACTGCAGATCGGCGGAAGACTTGTTTATAATGGTTCGAGAATACCCGCTGCATCGAATATGATGAATAAATAAGCTTTGAGGTGAGCTAACGGGAAATCTATGGAAACTTCAGTTCGATTTCTTCCAACGAACACTGTACTCATCAATACTTTGTTTACAATCAGAACTTGAACATCGACCGGGCTCCATAATAGAGAACACCTCTCACGTAGAAAGGTTCTAAGTAAATCCTGCATTCTTGGGCCGCACATTTGCTTGACATCGGCCTCCTGGCTTCTTGGCCATTGTCTTAGCGAGAGATGCACGAGCATGTTGAGGTTCTTGTGGTTTGCAGCCGATAAGCCAGACCCAGCGAACTACAGGTGACCACGTTCTGATCGTTTACGTGAAATCTACAGAACATATGCATATGCACGGGTGCATGTCACATACGTGATGGCACGTCACATGCATCAAACTGATTGTTGTGTTGAGTTGCATTGAATCACAGTCGACGTTACGTGTCATTGCACCGAAGACAGTCTACTCCACGTTAGTAAGATCATCTTTCTTCACTGAGGATTTGTTTACCTTCGTCCGAAGCAAATGACTCAATCGCTGGTTGCCGAAGACAGAGGCCAATGGGAAAATGGGTGGGACCTGGAGCATCAAACCCGGATCTAAACTGCGCCTGCTTCGTTCCCTGCATTAATAATGTGAAGAACTGCACTTTTAATTAGCGAAGCGATCGAGCGGTGTGGGCAAGGACGTGCAAGCAATACGTTGCGCAAGTATGCGGCAATAGTATTTATGAAGGTACATAATACTTAGCCGCAATTTATTGCCGAGCGTGTAATTGCCGTGGGTGTTTGATTAGAATTTTAAATGTGAAAGGCGACAAGAAGCTGCGCAATTCAGCAAAGCAAGTAGTATTTTATGAGGTGATGTGGACTCGATGGATACCAGACTCAAAATTTGAAGGTTGTTAAATTATTTTTTTTATTGTGATTTGCTGTTACAAATATGATTATAATTATAATTACCTCCTATTTCATAAAGTGAATGCAAATAAATGAATGCAAATAAAAAATTTATAATCTACAAAACCACTAAATTATATGTTCGAATAATATGAACGATTTTCCTACATATCTTTCTCCACAACGTTCCATTTTATCATCGCTCCATTGCACCTGCGAGCTCATTTCAATTATTAAAATCCTTCTCATGGCTCTATTAATACACGCATAATTATGATTAATCTCCCAGGAAAACAGCCCGAAAAATAACATGAATTTCCACTGCAAAAAGCCAACCTGACGACAAGCCTATGAAAGCATATTATGATACAAACCAGCTTCTCATTTTCTAATCTCTTGCCATAATTTTTATGATAAACGTTTTTCTTCACACTGTCCAAATAAACATTGTTCGACACGACTAACTTTAGCTCTAGCGAAAGAAAAACATTGAAATTTATATCCAATTGATGCCACGTAGCTTCATGACACGCGGATTATGGAAATCAGGAAAAAATATTTCATTCGGCATTTGTTTTCTTGAAAGCAGAAGAAAAAAAATCATCGAGAAAGGAAACAGATTGTATTAGAGAATCTTTTTTTTTCTCTTGGTAGGTTATCCGGTATTTCAGATAAGCGATCTTCATAGCAACGGTAAGATCGAAATATGCTGGAGAGCTCTCCAGCTGTTATTGAAAATCTTTTTTTAATTTTGGATTCTGCCTATGAATATCCGGAGGAAATTGAAAGCTTCATTATGATTTTTTTTTTTTGGATTTTCAGATCTCAATAAATTTGTTTATTTATCGTGATTAGTTTGTAACATTGCAAATCATTATTGGAAAAATAATTGAATGAAAGTATTTGTGTTATTAATGGGAATTAAAATAGTATTTCAATATTTCCAAGATTTTCGATGCGAGTTTGATTTATCTGAATTTATTTTTAATGTAAGTAGTAAGTAAGCTGATAAATTCAAGGTTGATGTTTTAGGGATTCTGGCGAAGAGTCTATTTGTGGTGACTTTAGTGCTTTTGCTATTCGTTGTAACTTTTCCGTTACATTAAATCTAACAATGATGGTTCAGTTCACTTTTAATAAACTTCTTAATTTAACTTTGTTTCCAACAAGAGCAACACCAATATTCTTTCAGTCATACATATACCAATACACAATTCTAGTGGGGTGCTGAAATACGAGCACAGAAAATTAAAATAGGTCATTTTTTAGCTTGTTAATGATAATGCTTTGAACTTTTTTACTCCAAACGGACACTAACTGCCTAAAGATAGGCCAACACATTTTTATAAAATTTCTAATTTTGATATCTCGCAGGAGGTTTATCACATCACAATAAAATTTACAGGACACGTTGGCGAGCACAAACCTTAAAATGTGCGAGCAATCCTAAAGCTACCGAACATCCTTCAAACCGCAACCTTCTAGATAAAATTTCGTATTTTTTTTAACAAAAAAGCAAATAATAGATAAATTTTTTTGCTTGTCTACAGTCAGTTAAAAATTTATAATAAAGCATCACAAAAAAAAAACCGTTTTTTAGTACCGGAAATTTGTGTTTGCGAGAACCTATGAGTGAGTATTGAAATATGATAGAAAATCGCAGAATGAGTTGACCTTGAGTAGGGCCAGATCCGAAATAAATTTAATGAATATTGTGGCTGTTGTGCCATCTTGAACTAATTCGCAACAAAATAAAAGCTGTGTGCCAATTATAAAATTAAAAGCAAATTCATATAAAAAGTTTATCTTATTTAAAGCTAATTTGATAGAGTTTTAGTTACAAATTTAGAACGGGATTGCCAAAGAAGTATTTTTATCATTTTTATACCGAGAAATGATCCGAACATATTCTCATATGAAAAGCACGTTATGATACAAATTAAGCGAAAATTCACAGGAAGTGTTGGTCTTAACGTAAAGCACATTTGATATACTTTGGGCATTCGTACCATCAAAGAATCGCCAGTACCCGTTATTTTCGTAAAACGAAATGAAAAGTGGAAAGACGATTTGATAATTTTCCCATGGAACGTATGCTTATTATGACCGACTGCCCAAAGTATGCTCTAAAAATTATCCTTGGCGATTTCAACGTCAAAACAGATCAAAAGCAGTTAATCAGGTATAACGCAGACAGTCAGGCAGTCATAGTTTGCAAGAGAACACTAGTAACAATAAACTAAGAGTCATAGAATTAGCAGCAACCAAGAAGTACCAGAAGTAGAAGTACAAGAAGCATCGTCGCTTTGCACCACCTGGGTGTCGCCAGATGAAGCCACTCGTAATCAGATGTACTACGTGTTGATAGACTGACACCACTACTCAAGCCTGATGATGGTAAGAATGTACTGTGGTGCAAAGAGAGTCCTTGCTGGTATGGTTTTCTGAGCAGGGATTCAATTGCTTATCATATCCGCGAATCAGGATCAGTGGCAGAAACACATTTGATATGGCAATAGGATCCACCACTGGTTCAATGATGAATGCAAACTTACATACCAAGCAATGCAGCGATGCAACTTATGCACGCGAAGAGGAATATAAATACCTCAGTAAAAAGAGGCTTCAGTATTTAGAAACACAGGCGGAAGAAAGCAGCAGGAGTGAAAGACCAGAAATAGAAAGTACTAGAGAGTAAGCGCGGGAGTTCAACCAATCACAATCAAGGCAATCGAATTACCCATCTTGACGGTATTCAGTAGCGATGTAAAAAAATTGCTAAACGGTCAGCTCACCACCAATCCAAAAAAATGACCTTATAATGCCAGCACCAAGCATAGAAGGGGTACAAAGAGATGCCTCTGGAGCCGACAGCATATCAGCTGCGATGAATAAATATAGAGGCCCTTCGTTGCACCAAGCAATGCAGGAAATAATGCACGCATGGTACCATGAAGAGATGTCAGAGGACCGGCGAAAAAGCAAATTATGCTCTACGTAGTTTAGTCATACATTTTGTTATTCATAAAATGGTGTGTAATTTCAAATTCGGAAGAAAGGGTACGAAAATTCACTATTACATTCTTTGTTGCCTATTAAATTATTAAAAATAATATTCATTCAAAGTTAACAACCCCCTTATTTTCCCTTGACACACTGCTTCAATCGATTTGGCTACTAGTCTATCGCCGCACGCACTGTTTCCAGACGTATCAATGCTAAGGCTGCCACTACATCAGGCTTCAACGATTCAGTGTTCCGATCAGGCTTCGAGCAGACTTTCTGTTTTAAAACGTCCTATATTTTTAATCCAATGGGTTGAGGTCAGGACTACCAGAGAGCTAATTTTCGAAGGCAATAAAATCGGGCAAAGTCTTTTTTAACCAACGTTGCGTGGTTTGCGCTTTGTGTGCAGAATTTGAGTCCTGTTGAAATATCCAATGCTTATTGGAAATTAACGTTTGGGCCAATGGCTTAGCCACGGGCTCCAAAATATTTGTCTGATAGTTAGCTGCTGTTATTTTAACGCCTTGTTCACATGAATGGAGCTTAGTGACCCCTCATACGAATGCCAAATCTTGACATACGTCGGCTGGAAGCCTCTTTCCACCTTAGCAACATTTTCAGAAGCTTATTGAGAGCTGTGTGCGCGCATATACCTTATCATTTTGGCGGTTGAATTTTTTTCACGGTGAAAATTTTACCATCCGTCAAGAGGATTTGCAGAAGTCTTGAATAATGGCGAATGGCGTCCTTGCGGTGACTATAGACGTCTTAGTGCCATAACCGTCTCGGATAGATATTCGATTCACACTATTCAATACTTCTGTCATGAACTACATGACAAAACTATCTTCTCAACCATAGCCACCAACAAATTCCAGTCAAGCTGAACGATATTCCTAAGACCGCCATGTGCACACCTTTTGGACTCTTTGAGTTCACCCGAATGACTTTCGGACTACGCAATGCGGTACAATCGTTCCAACAGTTTATCCACGAAGTCCTAAACGGACTGAAATTCTGTTTCATTTACCTCAACGACATTTTGGTAGCTTCAAATTCCGAAGTGGAGCACTTTGTTCACTAAGAACAAATTTTCAAACGACTTGCGAACCATGGCCTCATAGTTAACTTGGAAATGTGCCATTCTCTTCGATTTTCTGTTAAATTCTTAGGTCATGAGGTATCGTCGAAAGGTACTAAGCTTTCCCAAGATCGGGTTGAGGCAATCTTTTCAGCTGAACACCCCAAGACGGTTACCTAAAGAGATTTTTGGAGATGGTCAATATCTATCGTTGGTTTCTTCCTCACACAGCTGAGATGCAGCCACCACTCAATGCTTATCTTTGCGGCTCCAAAAAAGATGGTGCTAAAATAATCAACTGGTCAGCTAAAGCTAGCAAAGCTTTCGAGCAAGTCAAGACTGGATTAACAGCAGCCACTCTATTGTCCTTTCCGAACTTAAACGCCAAGCCTGGTCTATTCGTAGACGTATCCGATACCGCTATCGAAGCTACTCTGCAGCAAAAATGTCAAGGCTCGTCCTGGCAGCCACTTGGCTTTTACTTGGCTAATCTAAGCGACGCACAAAGAAAGTATAGAGATAATTTATGATCAAAGATCACAAACTCAAGTGTCACATCAAATTTATCACAAAACAAGGTTTTTACATAAAAAGTTTAGTTAAGTTTTTTTCAGCTGCCACTGCTTTTAATTTTTTTGTTGTTGTTTATGGTTCAATTTATTCAGGGAAGAATGCTTAACAATCTTATTTCTAAGCATAACGTTCTTTTTTGTCAATACAAACATATTTAGCACAGTGAAATGTTTTACTTTTGGATCTGTTTGCTTGAAATAGTCTAACTTTTAAAGTTCGTCACGACTATCTCTCAGCGATTTATTTATTTCTCACTTCTAGAACGAAGCAATTAGCGACACAACAAATTTTCTAATTTCTTTTGTTTGGCAAATTTCTCCTATTCTCAGGTTTTCTTCTCTCCGTGAAAGCGAAACTAACTGAAACTGAAGGCTGTGACCTGATCACTAAAAAAGCTGTTCAAGGCCCTAACTTTCAAGATACTTCCAATATTTTCCAAATAAAAACGAAAAAAGTTTATCCAGGTCAGTCAAGCTTAAAACATGAAGTTGTGCCCAATACCTTCACTAGCTATTAGTTTTATATGGAGAATCAAAGCCCACAACACAAGGTTTTTTTTCGAGTAAGCGATGGCTATTTTCAATTCTATTCCTGCCAGATATCAAAGCGAGATATGGCATTATAAATTCCAGGTCCAGAGAAGTCACTTCAATTTAGCTGCGATGCAGAACTAATTTAATGGCAGGATAATGGTTTTCGAACCTGCAATAACTCATCAAAAAGCTTATTTGCCATTTATGTTTGTTGAATTAATTAATTTTGCCAGAATATACATTTTTGCGCATTTTTTATTCATCAGTCATAAAATAAGTGCTCTAGTTTTCAAGGAAATTACAAACATAGAGACAATTAGTTGGTAATTAGTAGATTTTAAAAGTAAGCTCTATAAATAACATACCTAAGTTAGATTAAGATTAGATCGATAGACATTGAAGAAGAGGGCAGATTACCCTCGAAATATCGATATTTGTCACAAAAATAAATATATCTAGCTTCGAAAGGAAAAATCGGTTTTTCTATTAAAATATTTTTTTTTACAAGCTAGGAAAAAATTGGTACACATTTAAAACAGAATATTGTACTTATACATTTTTTTTTCTAAATTTTCGCATCATTTAAAGTACGATTCAATTGCTTTCACTTGTAATTCAATTGCTTTCACTTGTACCCAAGGAAATAAATGAACCAACTTCAAAAGTATTTATTGCTTTCATTATAAAAAATTTTTTAGCAAGCAACTTATCTTAACCGCTAAAGGTTAACGTCGTAATTCCATCTTCACAATTTAATTTTCCATTTCATGGAATAGTTCTCAACCGAAAACCTCCTTTCCGCTATATTAAGACCTAAATCCATTTAGAAATGCTTCCTTTTCTACGCTAAAATGGACAACTTCAACTTCCTAACAATAATATGATTCAACTTCGTCTTTCATCTTTCTATCTATGTTAGTACGACATCGAAACGTTGACTTCCTTTCAAGGCCCCGGAAAGTCGTCTACAAATCATCGTGAAAAGCTTTAGAAAGTTGCTTCTTGAAAATGTTCATCTTCCTGCTTCCGGGATATAATGTTCATGTTCGAAGACATTTCCCGGAAATAAAATACGAAGCCTTCCCAACTTCCTGTGTCTGTGGCGTTCAATATATTGTCGGACGTAGCTTGCAGTGTTGAAGTGGCTGTTGCTGGAGTTAGTTTCGTCCTTAAGTGAGTTGCCGTATTATATGGGATTGAAAAGGATGTTGAGTTTGATGATTTAAATATGAAGTATCTTTTGTTAACAAAAGCGGCAAGCATGCTATATTTCGAATAAAATAGTCCTTATTTTAGTTTACTGTGAGTAACCATAAATCAGCCATCATGACATCATAATATTCTTTTACCTTTGGCATATCTAACTTTCTTGGCGAATAAGCACTTATTAAAATTTTGCACACCCAAATTACCTACAACTCATATTCACTTTGGTAACACCTACACCTGATTGTTGTCCCTAATGGAAAATCTAAAATCCCCAATATAGCGTTGAGGTTGTGACGGCATCTAGCGAACTTGTTCGTACTTCCTCCACAGGCATTCTGCATAGGATGTATACTCGTACAAAGAGGATGAGTCGCAAAATCATGGTGAACTGGAACTGTGCAGAATAGTGAACTAGACAAGATATAATAGCAACAAGGCGACAAGGAAAGAGGAAGCATCTGTGAATGGCAGTTGTGTCCTAAGGAGGAAAACGGATAAACGGAAATGGGTTCGCTGCCTTGTAGGAGTATCCGGTGAGTTGAAGCGAAGCTATATACGATCTAAGGGTAATTCAGCTTGTCGACCTGCCCTTAAAGGAAACCGAGAGAATTGACTTGTGAAAATAGGAAATTGTGAAAAGGCTTGAGTGCATACTACGGATTGTATTTTCAATCTCATGTTAGTGGTTGGCATCCTACGGTATATGACAGTGGACGGGAAACTAAAGCGATTAATTTCCTTTTTATGAACAATATGATTTAAACCATCTGGGAGCACTAGAGTGGATTCAAGTTATTTTCTTCGACCATAAGACAATTTATTTGAAGACTAAAATTTCGACATTTTGATGGTTGTAAATGTTGTGTTCGAGTGAGAGCATTTGTCAATCATGCACATGTTTCTTTCAGTATCACAATATGCAGCAAAATTGTAAGAACTTGAAATACCTGAACAAGGTAAAAGTAAAATAGCTAGTTATCCAGGAGTTAAAGGTCTATGATCACAAGAGTTTTTCTCCATGAGTAATTTCACGTTACAGACTTCAAGTAAAAAATGACGATACAAATAAATAAATAAATAAATGCCACAACCGCTAATCGTTTTTACAAATCCAATATTAATAATAATCGATACCACATTTCTTTTCCCACTTCCAACTACATTTGGCGAATTATTGCTCAGCAAATAAAACTTATCATTCTCCCCTCCATACAAATAAATGTATATGTCCTTTTCGAAAAAAAATGACACACAAAACCCACCTCGAGCAAAGCAATAAATCACCAAGGATTTTCGACCAAATACAGGCGCACATCATTCGAACTAATTTTCACCCTCTTGCTGTAATTCTTTTTAGTGCTTCGAGTCAGGAATGAAATCGATGCTCCGTTTTGTTGGCTCGTTCAATCTTTTGGGTCATACTCTATCATTATTACAGTGGCCAAGGGTAAGGAAGTTCAGCTACTTTGTTGTTTGCATCGGAAAGGGAGCGAACAGGCTCATTTCCCCGTTCGCCATAATGAGACAAATCCATACATTAAGGGGTGATAGACAAATAACGAGGATCATTTATAAGGGTCGCTAGTTTTAATTTATTTGCATGATATGCGGAAGGAAGACCATGTGGGCTGATATGGAACAAGTGCATCGAACGGAACTGAACGATACGACAAGGAATACTTGTTAATGGATAGTATAGGCGAGATAAAATTGAAAATCCTAAGCCATTAAAATTGGAGTTTTATTCAAATAAAGCGAGGGGAATTTTATCTAAATTTCTGCCTTATCAGTCAGTGAGTGAAAACATGCATTTGAAATTAAAATAAATAATGATTAATATGATTTGAAATTGAATAATGTACTAGCTGTAGCATTTAGATATATTTTGCATGCTAATATTGCCAGTCATAAATGAACTAAAATTTCTTTCATTTCAATCAAAATTAATTTCTCCTGGCAACAAATGTTATTGTCCGATGTAAATTGTAAATATCTTACTCAGATACAGTCACACTATTAAATTTTATTTCCCAGACAATAATGGCAATTCTTACAACCGCTTAAGCATATACATCTCTTACAAACATATACATGCTACCGGCTGTCAACAACAACAAAGATGCATAGCAAAAAGATACGCAACGCTGATTTCATTTGCCGGAAGTTCTGATCGTCAGACGGGAAAACTTAGATAACTTTGACAACGTATGAACACTGAAGAAGGTACTTCACAAATACGCTTCTTATACAATTGAAGACAATTTAATTTTCTGTACTATAGTGAATTATCGCAATGTATCTTTTTTGGATGTAGGGCTGTGTAGACAATGATGAAGTATTCAGATTACAACTAGCCAAACGATAATTCCAGATAAAGGCTGCTTTAAGTGAGTTATCGGCTGGTGCAATGGCCAAGTTGAGTACCATATTGGTATATTGTAAATATAATAGCTAATGTGCGAAAGATAAAAACAATAAAAATTAAAGAAGAAATATTGAAAATTGATAACAAAATAGGGAGCAAAACACAATCTTAAACGGGAATGGTCATTGAATTACATTCTTAACATTGGAGCAATAGAAGTTTCGTTGCCGAAAGAATTCCAAGATGACGAACTCAGCGAGCCATTAGCAGGTATTAAATATGTTCCCTTACAATGGATTTTCTTTGCATCTTGTCACTTATACTGGATATAGACTGACACATAAATAATAGTAAGCGAAAGTCTGTCACTTACATATTTTCGGTACATACCTTACAGAATGTGACTTGACTCCAAAACCACACCACAAAGAGCCAAGTAAGAAAACCACCGCCAAAAGCAATCAGAGAGTATTGCACAAAATAAATTCACTACTTTGAGATGAACGAAGAACACAATAAAAAAAGCTTGTCAATCTGGCCGCTTTTTCTTAACAGAGGATGATTTCAAACGTTTTTATACAAATATTTTCGTTTTTCAGTAAAAATTAGATGAAATTGAATTTGATCACGGTTCCTTTCTTGTCTATAAATCAGCATGGACAACGTATATCATCTCTAAAGCTTATCAAAGCTGAGAACATTGAAACGGGAAACTCGATCGTTTTGCGGAATCAGCCTCCGAAAGCAGAATCAAATTGGAATTGTTTTTGCGGGATGATTAAAATTGAACAGCTTTTTATTTACATTAAACATTTTAATCTACATTGAAAATTCTATTTTGACAAAGTGGTTTCGAAAGTATGCACTGATTCTCATCAGACACCAGCACACAGTGCATACTTGACTGGCGTGGCCACTTGCAGTTGGAAATCATTACATTTTTATTTATGCTAGTTGTGACAAATTTTAACATCTCCGACTTATATCCATGGATATAATTTTACTTAGTAAAGGTAATTGAATTTGATCACGGTTCCCTTCCTGTCTATAAATCAGCATGGACAATGTATATCAAGTGGTCACGCCAGTCAAGTATGCACTGTGTGCTGGTGTCTGATGAGAATCAGTGCATACTTTCGAAACCACTTTGTCAAAATAGAATTTTCAATGTAGATTAAAATTTTTAATGTAAATAAAAAGTTGTTCAATTTTAATCATCCCGCAAAAACAATTCCAATTTCAAAAATTAGATGTTGAAGCTGGTCTTGCCTCTGTCAGAGTGACTATGACGATTAATTTGTTTGAATATTTGCCGTATTCTATTCAACCTTCCATAAACACAAATATTTTATTTGAAAATAACAAAAACCTGTAGAGACTAATCAGTTTTGAACAAATATACAGGCATCATTTTGATTTATGTCAACCTTTAACGCGAATATTTTCTTTGAAACGAGGGGCATAAAATTAAGTAGTACAAAGTACAACTTGAGTACTAAAAAACTTTCCATTTTCATCAATGAAATTTTATTTGAGCGTGTGTTTTTCAGTTATTGCACACTTTTTCATGTCCAACAATTTTTCTGATGATTTAAGGCACACTTCTCCTAGCTATCATCCACGAAAAAAATGGCGCTTAAAATTAAGTGCCCAAATCGAAAAGAAATAAGCTGAAAGCTATCGGGTAAACAGTTTTTTACAAAAACAATACCTAAGAAAACATGGTTTTTTGAATTATTTTCCCCATCATTGTACTTCAACGTCAAAAACTTGTCAAACACAAGGAAAAAATTTATTTAAAAAAGTTAGAAAGTGAGTTTATCATTTGTCTTAGCTCGAGACGATATTGTTTGTTCTCACGGAAATCTGGCTAACGAAAGAAATTCTTGACCAAATTTTTTTATCTCTCCGTGTTATCTTCCATAAGGTCGTGATTGTCGAATCACTGGATGTATCGGAAGTAATGTAGTTCCACAAAACTTAATTCAACTTAGAAGCAATAGTCCTCAAAACCTCAAGGTTCTACGAAAACAAGCGTCCCACACAGAGAAGTGATCCAAGCAAACAAGTATGTGTGCTTGGGTTGGGGGACTTCCTAAAAAAACCTAGGATCAATGATAGGCAAAAAGAGGCTATCTTTTTTATAAGCGCTACAAACCAGCCAAAGCATTGATGCCTGAACGCGCAAACGCTGGGCATTCACAAAGGAAATGGTCTGTAGAGTCAGCCTTTTCTAGGCAGGATGAACAGAAGTCATCCTGTACAAGACCTGTTCGGTATATATTGTGTGTCCAGTTGTGTCCAGCCAGTATGCCTGTCATGGCTCTGCAAACTTTTCTGCTGTTGTTGAGCAAGAATCCCGCAGTCACATGGTTGGGCTCTGAAAGGAAGGCCTTCAAGTACCTGGGCACGTCAGAAGCCATCCATCTATCTTTGTGCGCATCCACTACCCACTTCCGGAGAATGGCATGTGCAGATGCGGTCGCTGTAGTGGAAGCTTTGAAATTTGCTTCGCAATGGCGTCAGCAATTTCATTTTCATCAGCACCACAGTGCCCCGGTACTCAGAGCAAGCGCACTCCATTGAATTTGGTGACAGAGCTCAATAGTACCTTGCACTCTTGGGCAATTTTCGAAGTAGTCAGGGGTCTACGTAGTGCCATCAGCGCAGCTTGACTGTCACTGCGTTTTTTCCTCCACTTTCCTCAGTTGCCCAGCAAGCAGCTCTCTGGATAGCGAATATTTCTGTTTGAAAAACAAAAACATACTTTCCCAGAGAAGAGGCCACCTGTCATTCGATGAATGCAGACAGACACCAGCTTTAGATCTAACATCTGTTTTCGAGCCGTCCATGAAGAAGTATCCCTTCGAGTCCATGAAGAAGTATCTCGAATATCCCTTCGTCCAAGATTACTCTAAGATATTTGCCTTCATCTGAAGTTTGAAGAGCTATATCTTTCATATTTGCAAGCTCTAATCATTCCAGTTTACTTTTCCTAGTGAACAAAACAAGCTTCGTCTTATACGGGATCACTGTTAAGCCGTGTCTCGTACACCAACTGTCAATTAGATCCAATGCGCTTTGTGTTTTTTTACATAACACATTCAGATTTTTACTGACTGCTAGTGTGACCACGTCATCAGCATAAGCATACGCGTGCAGCTGTTCTTCTTACAGCTCGTTTAGCAGACAGTTAACTAGCATACTCCATAGGAGCGGTGATAGGATCACCCCATTGAGGGCATCCATTTCTTGCCTCCGTTCTGAAGTAGTAGTCGGGTCCACTTCCGCCAGTAAAAATCACCAACGCCATGAGCTTTCGCAGCTTCACATAGCTCCACAAAGGGTGCGTAGCTAAAGGCTCCTTTAATGTCAACAAATATCCCCATGGCATACTTACCTTTTCAGATCGCTCACTCAACTCTGGAAACCAGAGAATAAAGAGCTGACTCGCATGACTTTCCTGGCTGGTACGAATGTTGCTCATCATTCAAGTGGTTAGACTTAAGCGCCCTAGTGCGTATGTGTCGTTCAACAACTCTCTCCACGCATTTCAACATAAGCGAAGTTAAGCTGGTCAGCCTAAAGTTTCTTGGATAAATACCAAATATAAAAACCACCTTGACCTCTCACCAAAGAGACGGAACATGCCCCAAGGCTAAGCATGCCCAAAAGATTTATCTTAAGTCTTCCTCCGATTTGTTGATTTGCTCCCTAAGTAACCAAATAAGTGCCATCCATGCCCGGCGATTTGAAATTTTCAAAAGAAATGATTGCATCCCTGACCTTTTCACTAATGATCACAAACCTAGCTGTGCACCAGCATTTCCTACATTCCATTTTAGAGAGAGTCAAGCATAGATGGTTGATCCTTCTCTAGGATTTTGTAAAGCTTCGACGTCTTCCGCACACCTTCCAGTCCCTCACAGAACGATCTAAATGATTCCATCTGGGAAGTCCTCACCAGATTTTATTTTTAGCATGCTAGCATAATTCTATTTTTTACATTATTCCATTAGCTAAAACCTAGGACGCAGATGCGGTCAAGAAAAATGAAAGGAATCAATCCTTTTGGAGCTGATACAAGTTGGAGTTAATCCTCAAATCTGGGGCCCACTTCTTTAATAGAACTATTTCTTCTATGATTGTATATCACCTCTCGTCTGAGTCTGTCTGATTTTGGCCAATTCATACTACAGAGTCTAATGTGATATGCATGTGATATTACGATTGCAGAGGGTTTAGTCATAGCGGATGAAAACACGCAGTATTCCTCTTTCTTCAGCAGCACCCGTCGGATTTGTATTGCTTATGCAAACCAAAGGCCTTAACGGACGTTTTTAGAGGCCCCAGCACTAAGTATATAAGTTCAATATCGCTTTTTGGCATTTTGGTCGGCTTCCTTCTGGATTTCGGTTCTGCTGGCATGGTCTTCTATCCCCATAAATCGCTACAAAGTATCCATATCAAAACATATATAAACGTGAGTCATAAGCAAAAGGAGCCTGGAATTCAACAAATGAGCAAATGAGATTTAAAATTTTTTAAGCAAAACTCAAAACCAGCCTTCGATAACTTACTGAGCTAAGAAAAAACAGCAAATGATACTGAGTATTCAAATTAGAAGCAAAAGAAATTAGACACGTTTTAGGCAATTTCAAGGTTTCTTTTTCTATGATAATGCCAAACCTCTGAAGCGAATACTTAGCTATGGTGGCGGAAAATAATATATGGGAAAAACCGATATCAATTATGGCATTATTCTTTAAGAGCCACACTATTTTCCTTTATTTTCCCATTTTCTTTACTTAATAATTTCCTTATTTCTAAATCAGTGGAACTAAGTGCTGCTCGAATTAACCCTATACTTTAAGAGTAGACTACCTAATAGGCCACGAGAGCTGATTGAAAGCCATGGTTATTTAGTTCATAGCAGCAGAAAGCCCATAATATATGGTAATTTGGCATTTATAGCTAAGTTTTACAGCTACTACCCAACAAGCTGACCTCCTACTCCAGCATTTTGAAGTTTTTAAGGTAGTTTGGAATAATGTCGATAAATATGACAGCGGATGTTTGGACCTCAGTTAAAGCTCTGTCAATTTCACTTCAGTCAGCAAAAACCAACAACCACAGAAAAAGTTGATTTTATTTCATAATTTTGATCTTTCCCCACTTTTCGATAACATTTTTTAGCAGTTTTTGATAAAGAAGAGAGAATCTTCTTGAATACAAATCATTTGCGATTTAAAGAACAATATGTTCGAATCATCTATTTGTGTCATTTACATTTATTT
Organism: Nemotelus pantherinus; assembly: GCA_963978885.1. NCBI lineage: Eukaryota > Metazoa > Arthropoda > Insecta > Diptera > Stratiomyidae > Nemotelus > Nemotelus pantherinus. The sequence continues at coordinate 11,226,799 of OZ022266.1, forward strand.
CATTACTCTAAAATAAAAACGAATATTCGTCTCAGAATCTTCTTTACTTTTTCGGTATATCAAAGATATCTGCTTTTTGATCAGACTTTAAATCAGCATTTTTCGTTTATAGAAGTAAAACATCGATTTCTTTCCATTATGCGAAACCCTAGTCATGATTATTTCATTACAATAGTAATAAGCGTCGTGAGACAACGTGAATCTTATTGTTCGCACCGCTAGATTTCCTCAACAATTCGGATGCGATTTCATTCTATTGGCTATTCTAGTCTATTATAGATGCAATGACGATGACCCAGTTCTAAGAAAACGATATTTTAAAAGGAAGAATTATCTTTTGTAAATGCGGCCTAGTTCATTATTACATGGCAATGTCCACTTTCAAATACTTTTATTAACACACAAATTTCCTTCAATTTTTTTCTAAAAATATTAAGAAGTTTTAACAGCTTCATAATGTAAGACTAAACTTATTTCAGGATGTGAATTTTTAGTGCAATTAGTCAATTTCAGCTTAAGGAGTTCAATCACAAATCAATTCAATGCATTACAGTATTAGATGCAGGTTAAGATACAGGTTGACTAATTTTCCAACTTCAATTATATCTCCCGTCCCGGGAAGGTACTTGATCCGCTTATTATTCATGTTTCACGTACGATAGCAATTGTACACAAAGTGTGAACAGCTATCTATCTACGGCAAATACCAAGCCCATTACATGAAGAATCATTGAAATCAATTCCATTCCTTTCCTTTCCGTTCCATTCGCATTCGCTTTTGCCGTAGTCTTATCTTGTAAGAAGTGATGTAAGTCAAGTTACCGGGCCGCGGACGTCGCTAAGCTAAAGCTGCCTTGCTTGCTTGCTTGCTTACCTGATGCCTGGAAAAAGTAACTATAGCCAACGGCAAGTTTGAACTGAACTGCATCATGCACTTTATGTAAGCTACGTTATCGGAGCAGAAAATATATTTTTCACTTCCTCAATAATTAATAAAATGTCTGCGAGCCTAAGAAATAGGGCAACCCGGAACGGAATAGTATTGCGGTAAGAAAAGAATCGGTCAATTAACGCTTGGATACGTTTGTACAGTTCCGTTCCGGCTATCGTTGAGCTAGCTGATCGCAAAAACGTGATTGGGACGAAGAATGTTGACGAATGTTGTTGAGATGTTGTTAATGTCAACGGATTAATAAATGTATATTTATTTATTGTTCCTGGTAAAAGTATAATTCAGATGACTAGCATAAATTGGTATGATGTTTGATGAATAATAAAAGAATTGTTTTGATTTTGCAATTATACTGATTGAATAATTAATATAAGTCCTTAGGAGAAAAAAATTGAAACTAATATTTCAGATTTATGTATTAAAATATGCTGTCTTAAAAAATATAAATTTGATAAGAATCGTAAATTTTAGGAAACTAAAGATAAAGAACTACCAGACAAGTAAAGATTTGGAATAATGTAAAAGCAGTTTTGTGGTCGGTTACTGAACACGTCCAGAAGTTGAGGATAGAGTCAGTCCGCAGCAGTTAGGCCGCTTGGGAGAACTACAACGAGCATCAACACCTAATATAATCATTATCATCTTATCATCGTTGATGCGCCTATAACGATGCAACCTGCCATACTTTACACAAACAAAGATTTCGACTTACGATTTTGGATTGTGTATTTGGGCTGGTGGTTGTGGTATTCTGGATATAGTATTTAGCGAGAAGCTGCTTGTGGCTTCTCGAGTTCTGATTTGTTAAATTAAACACGGCACGGAATGTAAATGCGTGTAATTCACTCTATGATTGCAATTCAACTGTCGTGCTTACAAACTGAACTTAACCTATGTTTTTGATGGCAGCGCCGCGTTGCTGCTTGTTGTCAGCTGTTGAACTATAACCGTGGTGCTGCCACAGTACTCCCCTCCGAGTAACGTCAGGAACTGATGTCGTCATCTGATGGATCTTTTTGGCTGGGAAAATTTTTGTTATATGTGGTGGACGAGGAACAAGCGGCTTCCAAATGACTTGCCTGTGCTGAGCTGCTTGGTACGGATTATCCGAAACAGCAAGGCGCTGATTTGCTGTGGGCATTTTTGCTGACGATGTTTTGGGAACCTCTGGCGTTTCTTCGTTAAGTGGTTCGTTGGCGAGGTAGGCTGGCTTCAAACGATCAGTTGATATATTGGCCCGTCTCCCATTTATATCCACGGCAAATAAGGTTGGCGATATTCTTTGCAAAATTTTGTGTGGGCCGGAGTATGGTTGAACAAGCGATTTTCGCACTGAGTCGTTTCGCAGAAAAACATGTGAGCACGTTTTCATGTCTTTGAAGATGAAGCTATTTTTATTTGAGTGGTGAGCTGTTGGCTTCGGCCGAAGATTTCGCATTTGTTCGCGAAGTTGTGTTACGAAATATGAAGAATTGCACGCTGGCTCAGAATTGACGAATAGTTCTCCAGGTAGCTGAATTGTAGTTCCATAAAGCATTTCGGTACATGATCCTTGGATATCTTCCTTGAAAGAATTTCGTAATCCCAGCAGGACTGTTGGCAGAATGTCGACCCAATTTGTATTGCTTTCATGGCACATTATTGCAGCTTTGAGTGTGCGATGCCAACGTTCAATTAGCCCATTGGATGCTGGGTGGAAAGGGGACGTGCGCGATCGTTCTGTTCCGAAGAGTCTGATTAATGCTTTAAATAGTCCCGACTCGAATTGGGTCCCTTGGTCTGTGGTGATCGTTTGCGGTGCACCAAATCTTGCTATCCAGTTGGCGTAAAGGGCAGTCGCAACCGATTCAGCTGTTTGATCAACCAGAGGTACGGCTTCTGGCCATCGGGAGTACCTGTCGATCATGGTAAGGCAGTATTTAAAACCTTTGGAAGGAGTCAAAGGTCCTATTAAGTCCAAATGAACCTGCTGGAAGCGGTGGTCGGGAACGGGAAATGGTTGTAGAGGGTTTCGCGTGTGTCTCCCTATTTTAGACCTTTGGCATGGTATGCATGTGCGCGCCCATTGCAAGATATTCTTATTCATGCTTGGCCATACGAATTTTTCTCTGATTGCGCGACTAGTTGAACGCCCGCTTGGGTGAGCGAAACGATGAAACATATCAAAAATTTGTTTTCTTAGTTTTGTCGGAATATACGGCCGGGTCCTTCCTGTTGAAGTGTCACAATACAGGTCACCTTGGTTGTTGTGATTAAAACGTTGGAGTTTAAGTGACGACGAATTCGGTTGGAGCAATGTGATAAGTTCAGCATCGTTTTGTTGTTCAGCTATTAATTGTTCCGTAGAAACAGTTACAGGGGTAGTAATTGCATCGATGCGGGAGAGTGTGTCTGCGACAACGTTGGAATCACCCGGAACATGAATAATGTTGGTCGAAAATTCCGATATGAAGTTTAATTGGCGCAACTGTCTGGGTGATGCTTTGTTAGCTTTCTGAGAGAATGCGTAGATCAGTGGTTTATGGTCTGTCATGATAGCGAAATGGGATCCTTCGAGATAGTGTCTGAAATGTTTAATACTTTCATACACTGCGAGTAGTTCCCGATCATAAACGCTATACCGCTTTTCTGTTGTACTGAGTTTGCGTTGAAAGTATGCTAGAGGCAACCAAGTTTTGTTTTGATTTTGTTCCAACACCGATCCTATAGCATTATCGGAGGCATCAGTTACGAGTCTCAGCGGTTTTCCATTATTAAAATGTATTAAGAGGGTAGCGTTTGCTATACTCTCCTTGCACTGGTTAAATGCATTTTCACTTTGGCTGTTCCAGATGATTTTTGCATTGTTTTTGTTAGGTGCTCGAAGATATTCGTGGAGTGGAGCTTGAGTTTGGGCAGCGTTTTTAATGAACCTGCGATAAAAATTGAGCATTCCTAGGAATCGTCGCAGTTGTTTTACGGTTTCTGGCTTGCGGAAATTACGAACTGCCTCCACTCGAGTTTCTGGGGTACGAATGCCATTTGCCGATATTTTATGTCCCAGGTATTCTACTTCTTTGACTCCAAACACACACTTGTTTATGTTTATTACAATGCCGTATTCTTTCAGCCGATTAAAAACTAGACGGAGGTGTTCAATGTGTTCCTTCTGAGTGGCGGATGCAATTAGAATGTCATCTATATAACACGTGCAAAAATTCAGTCCACGTAAGACCATATCCATGAATCGCTGGAAGGACTGAGCTGCATTTCTCAACCCAAAGGTCATGACTGTAAATTCGTACAAGCCAAAAGGCGTTGTTACGGCAGTTTTTGGGATGTCAGTTTCTGCAATTGGGATTTGATGAAATGCCCGCATTAAGTCAATCTTGCTGAATATTTTCATACCCTGCAATCCGGCGGTTATATCTTGAATATGTTTTATTGGGTACTTGTCTGGTTTTGTGACAAGGTTTAGTTTGCGGTAGTCCCCACACGGGCGCCATGAACCGTCCTTTTTAGGCGCCAAGTGTAGTGGGCTTGCCCAAGGGCTAGACGAGGGCCGACAATAGCCTTTTTCGAGCATGTATTCAAACTCCTTTTGCGCTATGCAGAGTTTGTCAGGTTGCAGTCGCCTAGGACGTTCGAAAACGGGTGGTCCATGTGTCACGATATAATGGCGTACGTTGTGCTGAGAATTGACCGTGATAGAAGGATTTGTAAGCTCTGGATAACTTCTTAGCAGTCGATGAAAGGCAGAATTGCTGTTTATTGTAGAGATTGTGGGCTCGGTTTGCCTTACCACCGTTCCGCGTGTAGTAAGTTTCGTTGTAGTATCTATTAATTGCTTGTTTTTTAGGTCTACAAGCAAACCAAAATGCCGCAAAAAGTCAGCACCTATAATGGGCTTTCCGACGTTTGCAATGCAAAACCGCCACTTGAATGATCTCCGGAGGTTGAAGCTAAGATTGAGCAATATTTCACCATACGTATGGATCGGGGTCTTGTTTGCAGCGAATAGTTTCAAAGGTGTCGGTTTGGATTGGTGTTTGTTGGCGAATGCTCGTGGTATGACGGAAATATCCGCTCCCGTGTCAACGAGAAATTTGATGCCAGATGATTTGTCAAACACGTACAGGCGGTTTTGTATGACTCCGCTGCTTTCCGCCTCTTGTAGCAGCGGGCTAGTTAGTTTTCCGACTGTTGCCGGTGAGTTTTGAATGCACATGGTTGTGTACAGTAGCGAGCAGCTGCTCCAAACTTCCTGTGATAGAAGCAAATCTTAGTCGCTGTATAATTTCGCGTTAAAGACCTTGGACGGTTTCGATTTCGAGGGTGAAAATGCATGCGACTTATTGTCGTTTTTAATTCCTCAATTTCCTGGTTGAGGCTATTAATTACATCATTGTTACCAGTTGTCACTTCCAATATAGTGTCTGGCTCCCGAATTTCTAAAATTTTGTCAGCCTTTTCTGCCAGGCATGGTAGGTCCGTTAAGTCGGATATAGCTAGTACCGATTGTACTCGAGTGGGTAACTTTTGGAGCCATAAGTTTTTTAGAAAAGATTGACTCACCTGGTTGTTAGCGGCGGTAGTCATTTTTCGCAATAATTGCGACGGTTTATCGTCGCCAAGCTCAATTCCGGTAAGCAAGTTTCGTATCTGGGCGTCTTCCGACAGCGAAAAAGTTGCGAGCAAACGTGCTTTAATGGTTTCGTACTTGTTGTCACCGGGTGGGTTTGCAACTATGTCGTCCACTGTTTCCAATACGGCGCAATCAAGCTCACTTATTAATTTATCGAATTTCGCAGCATCCGATTTGACTTTGGATTGCCGAAATTGAGCTTCGATACGTGCGAACCATACGGATGGTCGCGATTTCCAAAATGGAGGTAGTTTGATGTGTGTGATATTACACATCTCCACGTTTGACGCAGAGTCGAGTAATTGCGCAGCGTCTGCGGTTTTCTCATCACTCGCGTCAACACGATTTTCCTCCTCATTACTCATGCTCACTAACGTTACGGGGTCACCAATTTAGCGAGAAGCTGCTTGTGGCTTCTCGAGTTCTGATTTGTTAAATTAAACACGGCACGGAATGTAAATGCGTGTAATTCACTCTATGATTGCAATTCAACTGTCGTGCTTACAAACTGAACTTAACCTATGTTTTTGATGGCAGCGCCGCGTTGCTGCTTGTTGTCAGCTGTTGAACTATAACCGTGGTGCTGCCACAAGTACTACCAAAGCGACATCCGAGAGTAAAAAGCTTCAGGCTAATATCATGAGACCTCCATCTTGATGCTTGCGGAAGCTTGCGCCATTGTTTTGGCGCGATAAGTTCAATTGAGTTGTGCCTTTGATTAGCGCTGAGTTTTTCAGTAAATGTTTCGTAGGACGTAAATCCCATCATAGATCATAGGTACATAGGACACTGCCAGCTGGCAAAAGTTCTTTGATAATGCAACCAATGGTGCTTTAATTATCAGGCACTCAAATTTCTGTAGTGGTGAATACCAAGAAGCGGGTAGGAAACTCAATGTATGGAACGGTTTTGATGGAGAATGAGCGTAGTCACTACGCTGTAGTTGGCACTGCTCCAGGCACTATAAAAACTTCTGCCAGGACGCCTGAATCTAGCCCATGTAGACAGAAGCCAATAATTACAACATTTCGGTGACTGTGGCTTAAGGACATGAAAAGAGTTATAGTAAGCAGGGAAGGTTGTTCCCTGTAAATTCACCTGAAAAATTACCGTAAACATCTCGAGGGAACGTGGAAGTTCTTCATCCGAAAACTGGAGGCGAGATCCTAAGCAAATTAGATAAATAAGCAAATTGTATGAACAAGTAAGTTAAATAAAAAAGATAGCAGACGACAAAGTGCTGAGCACACTCGCAAAATAAAAGTATATTATGAGATTCGGTAATGCCATTCAAATGATGGTGTTGATAAGTTTAAAAAACTGTTTTTTTTTTGGGTAAATATTGAACATTTTAGCAGACCCAAAACCAAAGACAAAGTGGTGGCAGCGAACCGTGGGAGAGATCGAGAAAGTTAAAATTCCGTTACTTCCTAAATGCAAGGCAACAGTGGGAAGCCGTCGTAAAACGAGGCAAAAACTATTAGGCGGATTGGTAATGCGGGAGTATCATTTGGCTAGATGTATGCAAAACTAAGGAGAAGAAGAACAATAACCCCACGAACAATAACTGCAAAGCAGTAACTGTTCGTAATAGTAACTGTTCACTCACAGTAGTAAATGTTAGACATGCGGTCAAAATTGCCATCCTGCATCATTAGTCAATTTCGCACTGCGAAAATTCGCACTGCGAAAATTTGCACTGCGAAATTTCGCACTACGAATTTTTCAGTGCGAATTTTCGCAGTGCGAAATTTCGCAGTGCAAATATTCGCAGTGCGAAATTTCGCAGTGCAAATTTTCACAGTGCGAATATTCGCAGTGCGAAATTTCGCAATGCGAATCTTCGCAGTGCGAAATATATATATTCGCAGTGCGAAATTTCTCAGTGCGAATTTTCGCAGTGCGAATTTCCGCAGTGCGAACTTTCGCAGTGCGAATTTCCGCAGTGCGAAATATCGCAGTGCGAATTTCCGCAGTGCGAAATTTCGCAGTGCGAATTTCCGCAGTGCGAATATTCGCAGTGCGAAATTTCGCAGTGCGAATATTCGCAATGCGAAATTTCGCAGTGCGAAACATAAATATTCGCAGTGCGAAATTTCGCAGTGCGAATATTCGCAGTGCGAAATTTCGCAGTGCGAATTTTCGCAGTGCGAATATTCGCAGTAAGAAATTTCGCAGTGCGAATTTCCGCAGTGCGAAATTTCGCAGTGCGAATATTCGCAGTGCGAAATTTCGCAGTGCGAATTTCCGCAGTGCGAAATTTCGCAATGCGAATCTTCGCAGTGCGAAATATAAATATTCGCAGTGCGAAATTTCTCAGTGCGAATTTTCTCAGTGCGAATTTCCGCAGTGCGAACTTTCGCAGTGCGAATTTCCGCAGTGCGAAATATCGCAGTGCGAATTTCCGCAGTGCGAATATTCGCAGTGCGAAATTTCGCAGTGCGAATATTCGCAATGCGAAATTTCGCAGTGCGAAACATAAATATTCGCAGTGCGAAATTTCGCAGTGCGAATTTTCGCAGTGCGAATATTCGCAGTAAGAAATTTCGCAGTGCGAATTTCCGCAGTGCGAAATTTCGCAGTGCGAATATTCGCAGTGCGAATTTCCGCAGTGCGAAATTTCGCAGTGCGAATTTCCGCAGTGCGAATATTCGCAGTGCGAAATTTCGCAGAGCGAATATTCGCAATGCGAAATTTCGCAGTGCGAAACATAAATATTCGCAGTGCGAAATTTCGCAGTGCGAATTTTCGCAGTGCGAATATTCGCAGTAAGAAATTTCGCAGTGCGAATTTCCGCAGTGCGAAATTTCGCAGTGCGAATATTCGCAGTGAAAAATTTCGCAGTGAAAAACTTCGCAATGCGAATCTTCGCAGTGCGAAATTTCGCAGTGCAAATTTTCACAGTGCGAATATTCGCAGTGCGAAATTTCGCAATGCGAATAAAATAGTGCGAAATATAAATATTCGCAGTGCGAAATTTCTCAGTGCGAATTTTCGCAGTGCGAATTTCCGCAGTGCGAACTTTCGCAGTGCGAATTTCCGCAGTGCAAATTTTCACAGTGCGAATATTCGCAGTGCGAAATTTCGCAATGCGAATCTTCGCAGTGCGAAATATAAATATTCGCAGTGCGAAATTTCTCAGTGCGAATTTTCGCAGTGCGAATTTTCGCAGTGCGAATTTCCGCAGTGCGAATTTTCGCAGTGCGAATTTCCGCAGTGCGAACTTTCGCAGTGCGAATTTCCGCAGTGCAAATTTTCGCACTGCGAATATTCGCACTGCGAAATTTCGCACTGCGAATATTTATGTTTCGCACTGCGAAATTTCGCATTGCGAAACATAAATATTCGCAGTGCGAATATTCGCAGTGCGAAATTTCGCAGTGCGAATTTTCGCAGTGCGAATATTCGCAGTGCGAATTTCCGCAGTGCGAAATTTCGCAGTGCGAATTTCCGCAGTGCGAATATTCGCAGTGCGAAATTTCGCAGTGCGAATATTCGCAATGCGAAATTTCGCAGTGCGAAACATAAATATTCGCAGTGCGAATATTCGCAGTGCGAATTTTCGCAGTGCGAATTTTCGCAGTGCGAATTTTCGCAGTGCGAATTTTCGCAGTGCGAATATTCGCAGTGCGAAATTTCGCAGTGCGAAACATAAATATTCGCAGTGCGAAATTTCGCAGTGCGAATATTCGCAGTGCGAAATTTCGCAGTGCGAATTTTCGCAGTGCGAATATTCGCAGTAAGAAATTTCGCAGTGCGAATTTCCGCAGTGCGAAATTTCGCAGTGCGAATATTCGCAGTGCGAAATTTCGCAGTGCGAATATCCGCAGTGCGAATATTCGCAGTGCGAAATTTCGCAGTGCGAATATTCGCAATGCGAAATTTCGCAGTGCGAAACATAAATATTCGCAGTGCGAATTTTCGCAGTGCGAATATTCGCAGTAAGAAATTTCGCAGTGCGAATTTCCGCAGTGCGAAATTTCGCAGTGCGAATATTCGCAGTGCGAAATTTCGCAGTGCAAATTTTCACAGTGCGAATATTCGCAGTGCGAAATTTCGCAATGCGAATCTTCGCAGTGCGAAATATAAATATTCGCAGTGCGAAATTTCTCAGTGCGAATTTTCTCAGTGCGAATTTCAGCAGTGCGAACTTTCGCAGTGCGAATTTCCGCAGTGCGAAATATCGCAGTGCGAATTTCCGCAGTGCGAAATATCGCAGTGCGAATTTCCGCAGTGCGAAATTTCGCAGTGCAAATTTTCACAGTGCGAATATTCGCAGTGCGAAATATAAATATTCGCAGTGCGAAATTTCTCAGTGCGAATTTTCGCAGTGCGAATTTTCGCAGTGCGAATTTCCGCAGTGCGAACTTTCGCAGTGCGAATTTCCGCAGTGCGAAATATCGCAGTGCGAATTTCCGCAGTGCGAAATTTCGCAGTGCGAATTTCCGCAGTGCGAATATTCGCAGTGCGAAATTTCGCAGTGCGAATATTCGCAATGCGAAATTTCGCAGTGCGAAACATAAATATTCGCAGTGCGAAATTTCGCAGTGCGAATATTCGCAGTGCGAAATTTCGCACTGCGAATATTCGCACATATATTTTCGTATATATTTTCGCAGTGCGAATATTCGCAGTAAGAAATTTCGCAGTGCGAATATTCGCAGTGCGAAATTTCGCAGTGCGAATATTCGCAATGCGAAATTTCGCAGTGCGAAACATAAATATTCGCAGTGCGAAATTTCGCAGTGCGAATATTCGCAGTGCGAAATTTCGCACTGCGAATATTCGCACATATATTTTCGTATATATTTTCGCAGTGCGAATATTCGCAGTAAGAAATTTCGCAGTGCGAATTTCCGCAGTGCGAAATTTCGCAGTGCGAATTTTCGCAGTGCGAATTTCCGCAGTGCGAAATTTCGCAGTGCGAATTTCCGCAGTGCGAATATTCGCAGTGCGAAATTTCGCAGTGCGAATATTCGCAATGCGAAATTTCGCAGTGCGAATATTCGCAGTGCGAAATTTCGCAGTGCGAATATTCGCAGTGCGAAATTTCGCAGTGCGAATTTTCGCAGTGCGAATATTCGCAGTAAGAAATTTCGCAGTGCGAATTTCCGCAGTGCGAAATTTCGCAGTGCGAATATTCGCAGTGCGAAATTTCGCAGTGCAAATATACGCAGTGCGAAATTTCGCAGTGCAAATTTTCACAGTGCGAATATTCGCAGTGCGAAATTTCGCAATGCGAAACTTCGCAGTGCGAAATATAAATATTCGCAGTGCGAAATTTCTCAGTGCGAATTTTCGCAGTGCGAATTTTCGCAGTGCGAATTTCCGCAGTGCGAACTTTCGCAGTGCGAATTTCCGCAGTGCGAACTTTCGCAGTGCGAATTTCCGCAGTGCGAACTTTCGCAGTGCGAATTTCCGCAGTGAGAAATTTCGCAGTGCGAATTTCTGCAGTGCGAATATTTGCAGTAAGAAACATAAATATTCGCAGTGCGAATATTCGCAGAAAGAAATTTCGCAGTGCGAAACATAAATATTCGCAGTGCGAAATTTCGCAGTGCGAATATTCGCATTGCGAAATTTCGCAGTGCGAGTTTTCGCAGTGCGAATATTCGCAGTAAGAAATTTCGCAGTGCGAATTTTCGCAGTGCGAATTTCGGCACTGCGAAATTTCATAATGCGAAATTTCGCAGTGCGAAACATAAATATTCGCAGTGCGAAATTTCGCAGAGCGAATATTTGCATTGCGAAATTTTGCAGTGCAAATTTTCGCAGTGCGAATATTCGCAGTAAGAAATTTCGCAGTGCGAATATTCGCAGTAAGAAATTTCGCAGTGCGAATTTCCGCAGTGCGAAATTTCGCAGTGCGAATTTCCACAGTGCGAAATTTCGCAGTGCGAATATTCGCAGTGTGAATATTCGCAGTGCGAAATTTCGCAGTGCGAAACATAAATATTCGCAGTGCGAAATTTCGCAGTGCGAATATTCGCAGTAAGAAATTTCGCAGTGCGAAATTTCGCTGTGCGAATATTCGCAGTGCGAAATTTCGCAGTGCGAATATTCGCAGTAAGAAATTTCGCAGTAAGAAATTTCGCAGTGCGAAATTTCGCAGTGCGAATATTCGCAGTAAGAAATTTCGCAGTGCGAATTTTCGCAGTGCGAATTTCCGCAGTGCGAAATTTCGCACTGCGAAATTTCTTACTGCGAATATTCGCACTGCGAAATTTCGCAGTGCGAATTTTCGCAGTGCGAATATTCGCAATGCGAAATTTCGCAGTGCGAAACATAAATATTCGCAGTGCGAAATTTCGCAGTGCGAATATTCGCAGTAAGAAATTTCGCAGTGCGAATTTTCGCAGTGCGAATTTTGGCACTGCGAAATTTCGCTGTGCGAATATTCGCAGTGCGAAATTTCGCAGTAAGAAATATATTAATATACGTCAGTTGCGAATATTCGCAGTGCGAAATTTCGCAGTGCGAATTGTCGCAGTGCGAATATTCGCAGTGCGAAATTTTCGCAGTGCGAAATTTCGCAGTGCGAATATTCGCAGTGCGAAATTTCGTAGTGCGATTTTCTTGACTTGTCTCTTGACTTGTGAACGAGTAAGATAAAAAGAGTGCTGAATTTCGAAGTCATTGAGATGCAAGTAGACGTATTTAAGCAGTTCATAAACAAACAACTGACGTATATTAAGCGCATCAAACTCAGAAAAAGCTAAAGTGGTAGAATAGAACTTTGATTGTTTAATACAGATTTTTACCACTCTATTTTGCAAATTTTGGAGAACATTAATAGTCGCGGAATATGCTGAGCCCCACACCAAAATTCCATACTGCAATAATGATTGAATTATTGCAAAATACACCATTTTCATTTGTTGTGGTGGAAGTATATATCGAAGGCTATATAATTTATACAAAGTTTTTCTTATTCTCCCGCACAAATTTTCAACTTGAATGTCCCATTTCAAGGAAGAATCAATAGTTATACCCAAGTACTTAATGGCATTGGCTTCTCTCAAGTTAATGTTATTAACTCTAATATTAAGTGAGCTGTTGTTGAACGAATTTTTCCCAAAGCAAATGTATTTTGTTTTTTCTAAATTTAGGGCTAGCTTGTGCTTACATAGCCAGTTATAAATAAGCTCCAAATCACGATTTATATTTGAAGCAAGATTATTCTCGTAATTATCACTGTACAGAAGTACCATATCATCAGCGAAAGATACAATTCTTCCTTTAATCATGGTTTCTTCAAATTTACATAGTTCATTCACATATATAAGGAAAAGTATAGGACCCAAAACAGTTCCTTGAGGTATTCCACATATGACTGCGAGATTATCACTTATGGATTCACCTATCCGAACATTTTGATTTCTGTCAGATAAATAAGATTTTATTAGCAAAAGAGCATTACCTCTCAATCCTACATTTCGAAGCTGGAATAAAAGTATATCGTGGTTTACTGTGTCAAAAGCTTTCTTGAGATCTAAAAAAATAGCTAGAGCTTGTCGGTTGTTATCAACTTCATTATTAATAAATTTAGTAACTTCGTATAAAGCATCTGAGGTACCTTTTTTTGATCTGAAACCATATTGATTAGGAGCGAAAAAATTATTTTGCTCAAAATACCACATAAGTCGAACTTTGATGCATCTTTCTAATAATTTACTCAAGCTTGAAGTAAGGGAAATCGGACGATAGTTACTCGGATCTAGCGGATCCCCTTCTTTGTAAAGCGGGACATTAGTTGCATGTTTTAGCCTGTTTGGAAAATCCCCTTTAGTCAAGACCATGTTAAATATAAATGTTATAGGTTCAACAATTAATTGGCCACAATTTTTTAGTATTTTTGTACTTATTTTATCAAAGCCAGACGACTTGTTATCTTCAAGATTTCGAATACGCATAAGAATCTCAGAGCTATCAATAGGTTGTAAATTCGTAATAAAAGTCGTGCATTCATTTTGGTGCGGTATGGAAGAATTATTATCACAGATAATCCTAGAAGCAATATTTTCACCAATATTTGTAAAGTGCTCATTTAGAATATTGCAAATTATTTCATCGTTTTCAACAACGTTTCCCGGCTTGTTGTTCATTTTTTTGATTCGTTGCTTTGTCATACAACCAGAAGTTAATTCGTTGATCTTTTTCCATAACTTCCTTGGATTATCACGTAATTTTCCTATTTCTTTTTTAAGAAATTTATTCCTAGCAAATTTAATTATGGAATTGAGCTTGTTCCTATACCTTTTATACTGCGTTTTCAGAGAATCATTAAATGGTTGATTTCTTATCAGCCTTGCTAGTTTATCCCTATATCTTATAGCTTTGACTATTCCAGGGGTTGCCCATGCTTTTGCAGGTGTCAAACGTGGCTTTAATATACGGGTTGTTTGTTTCGTGGACTGTTCAATAGCACATTCCAGGATTGTATAAAAATTGTCGAGAGCCCTATTGACATCTTCGCAAGAGTATAAATCTAGCCAACTCTGCCTGGCAATAATGTTTCTTAGTTTGGCGTAATCTAGTGTATGAATTATTTGAGTCTTTTCAGAAATTCGCCCAATTTGAGTATTTTTAAAAGTTATCTTAGCCAAGACGCTAAAGTGATCAGTAATGTTTGACTGATAAATTGCCGGTTGAAATTGACATTCATTGGAGTGTTTGGTTACATCTATTACCTTATCGGGCTGTATAAATCCGCATCCTTACATCAACTTGATTAATTTTTTCGCTCATGATCAATTTCCTTTCGGTGCCCAATAAAGCATTTTCATAATGTGCGGTGCTAATAACAAAATACAAATCTTGTTTCCAACTGTTCCGACATTTTCAAAACGCAGCTCACAAAGTACCGCAATTAACAGAATTACTATATGTCAATCACATCATAGTTTCTCAGTACATATTTGTTTCTATTACCCTATCGGACTGGATGAATCTGCAACCCAACATCGCAGGTACCTACAACTAGCATCGTACCCATAAGAACACTCTAAATTATTCGTTGTCGTGAGTGGATTTAATATCTTCTCCGGAAATATAAGCTATTGAGTTTTTCATGATTGTGCTTTGTACAACAGCTTTTTCCTTGCGGGTTTCTAGGACATTTAAAAGCACAGACCAACCATTCAAACCTCATCATCAAAATCGAAATATCGCACCATTAACACCCTAAACGCCCTCCTTGAAGATGCCCAATTTTACATTGGCTTAAAGGCAAATCACTCACAGTTGTCACCAGCGCAGAACGAACGCATTTTGGTACTCGGAATAGACTACCTTGTTTTCATTGTATCATGGTAACAATGTTGTATTACGAAGGAAACAACGTTCAATCGTTTTTAGGGGAAAAAATCATGTTAAATGATCTCCAAAGAAAAAATCAATGAGAAACTTTGTTCAGACCCATTACTCCAATGACTTTGAAAAAACAGATACCCTTTAAAAACATCCAACCTGTACTACTTACCCACAGAATCTGCTTATCAATTGAAACCTCTTCACCAAAAACACTCAACGTTCCATATCAAATGATAACCTGTTCAACGCAATGACTCTATAAAATTTCGCATCAAAATATGTACTCATGCGTATTTTTCTTTGTTGCGTTTAAAAGGAAATGCTTAAGTATTTTTTTCACACAACAAGTGTCTTGAACGAAATTAACAAAAACTGAACAGGCTCATGTAACAAACACCAATGGAACAACTTGTTACCACGTCAATCGTTTCATTTTCGAAACATATCAAATTTTTTTCATTGATATTGAGCTGACAAGTCATTAACTTTCGGCCAGAAGGACTCAACGGCCAATGGGAATAGGTCAAAGGTGCATTTTGGTAATGTTTTAAAGAAAATATCAGTTACATCCGATTGAATCGTTTTTTTATGTTTCTTCGTGAGACAAAATTTATGTGGTTTCATAAAGGAATTTCAAATAATTTGTTTCTCGAGATCAGTTGCTCGTAGACATATGATGACTTGTTTTTGCACTTGAAATTATGCTCGCATTTATTATTGTTTATAAATTGCTGAAATTTATCCTTCAGATATCTTTGCAGATGTTATGAAGAATATTTTAAAAAAATATTTTTATTTTAATAAACTAAAGGAACATTGATAACGATAACACGAAAATTTTATTTTAAGACCTCTCTCTTAACGAATGCTAAATTCCACCATTACGAATTACTGCAACCGAAACTTTTTTCATCGGCGAGGGCGCAAAGAAAATTGATCGTGTCCTTTCCGCCAGGATCAGGTTACGGGCCAAGCACCAACATTCACCAAAGAACATTTTGCCGCCTACTAATTGTTTATGTTCAGACCGATTTGAGAATACTTCTATTTGTATACATATCAGCATGTTATTTGTCTTGATTTGTCTGAGCACAAGAGTTTGACACATATCATTTAGGATGTTAGTATCGGAGAAGAACTTGGCACATCATTTAGCGGACGCTCAGTCTAGCGCTACCAGACCATCACAAATCATGTGTGCTTCAAATAAATCGGTTAGGATTCATTTACTCCTTTAGTTAAATATTAACGGCGTGATTTTTTTTTGTAAATTGTGGTCTGGATCATTTTAAACCAATGGGACTTTAACCATGGTCCACTTAGAACATGTGGCCGGATTGTATTTCCCAATTTGGTAAACTGAGGCAGAGTAGTGGCATTGATTTCACTCTTTTTAGTAATAGAAGTTTACTCACTTAAATTGCGGGACTGTTTTCGAAGCCTTGAGAGAGTCATTTCGAATTTTGTTGATGTTTAAATGGAAACACTTGAATTCAAAAACTATTCGAACACACCCAATCAATAGCGGTAGAAACACAATTAATAAGAAATGCATCTTTTCCCAAAAATGGGCTATAATGGTTCAAATTGATATAGCCAGATAGTTTGGAATGAAGCATGGAAGAATGATTGACTGAATAATGCTAAAAGAGAAGTCATTTGCCTTTATTTTTTTTTATGGTAAAATTAAACTTGAAGGTAATCCAGCAACAAATAATGCAGAACAAAATTTAATGCATCAAATAATTATTACAATATAGAAAATCAAACACGAACAAAATCTTGTCTAATTATTTTTAAGAGTTTAGTTGAATTCCTAAAGCACATAGACATTTACAGTCTATGGCCTACTTGCTTACAGTTCCTAGACAAAAAATAATGATTCTTAAAATAGTGTAACGAAACAGTTTAAAAAAAAAAGTAAGTGGCCTGTTTTCTTCGAACTACTGGAATCGTACTGAGAAATTGATATACAGGGTGCGTCATCAAAATCCGGACAAATCAATGAACATCCTTCAAATAGTGCTATTAATTGAAAAATGAAGTTTAAGTACAAAAACGTCTTACATGGCGTTTCGTGCATCTATTGACATTGTAATTATTCAATGTAGCCCCCATCAGCTTCAATCACGGCCTCCATTTGCGGTCTGAAGCGCTCGCACGCCCTCTGCAATTCTGCGCTGTCAATATTGGCGAACGCTGCCTCAATGGCGGTCATTAATGATGTCAAATTTGGATGTCGAGACTTGTTGGTAGCCCTTTCAATCACGCTCTATACGTAATAGTCCAAGGGATTTAAATCTGGACTATTCGGAGGCCAAAACTCCTTAGAAATGATCAAATTGAACCTTAGAAAATATGATAAAATTGCAGCGAGCCACTCGCTTCGTTCTTACAGCGTCAGAAAGCATTTGTCTAACCTTGATCGTGTAAGAATAATATCGAAGGTCCTCCTCAACGATTCTCCGCATGGTAGGCTCGAGCACATTCATAATAGACGCCAGTTTTCGTAACGATAGCCCCGGGTTTTCCAGAATCAGCTCTTCAGTCCTTTTGGTGACTTCAGGGGTTCTCACGGTGTGTTCTTTTGAGTGCTCCTTTCTTGCCGGTGTACTTGAACCTTCACTTAACTGTTCTTGAGCTTTGTACTTAGTAACAACCTCAAATACAGTTGATTTCCAGAGCGGAGACTTTCGATAATCGCGGCTCTTCGATTATGCTCTGCACTTGGCTTCAACATTGCGACTTTTTCGAGGTTATGAATGTTCAACACATGTGTTAAACTATTTGTACGCGAATCGCGACCTCTCGAAACCTTATAGAATGGGGGGAAATTTAAATTGAATTTTGTCCGGATTTTGGCGCCGCACCCTATGATTCGATTTTAACGAAATTTTTGATTTCGGATTCCAGAGCTAACAGATTTTTTATTTGGCGATCTAAATTTTCGCCACCAATTTTAGACAGATGTTGACCGTTAACACAATTCCGTTTCACTTGGACCAAACTTTAATTGATATATTGCAAAAAAAAACCCCACATAGTTTTGAATAGGCTCCATAAGAACTTGAAAATGTTACTGAAGATGAACCTGCAACTCAATAAGGAAACCAAACTGAAAATATATGATGCGGAAATTAAATCCTCATATGACTGTCCGAGTTTTCACTATCCACGAACATATGCGAAATCGTATGCGCATTGTTCTTAAAGGTCATCGGTTACAGTTCGTGACATGAAACCAACACCAATCACATGCAATTAATCATACCCAACAACTATTCAGGCTACGATTACAAGACTTGTTCATAACTTCTTCTAAATGGTATACAGCCGAATGCAATTTCTAAATTACTTCCTGACAAACTTGAACCTACTGCCACAACTCGGCTCCACCGCAACGACTCTACTGCACGTTCACTATCTTGGATAACGTGTTGGGTAATCCCAGCGGCTAGTGCATGCAAGAAGCCAAGCAGACGGCAGTACAGAGATGACATGAAAGAAATTGCAGAAGAAGTACGAGTGAATCCCAAAACCAGCAAACATAAAAACAATATACCCTCGAACACGAACCTAATCAAGAGCTTCTTACACAATTAATTAACTTTGGCTGATCCGAAGTAACAGCAGGCAAGGTGAAAGAAAAACATGTACCATGGCGGACCGAAGCAGTAATGTTACGATGGTGGATATGCAAGCCAGTCGTAGTTATTGCACCGTCGCATCGTCACTTCGTTTCATTACGACTGGCTGAAGAAAGAACGCGGCACTGTGATTACGATTAGGTTCCAATTCAGCCAACGTCTTCCTCACCCAGTTCCCAGCTTAGCCGATGAGACCTGAAATGAAATCCGCCGCCAGTGTTACATCACAGAATCGCGTGTCGGAGAAGCGGCACAGCATGGACGAAGAATTATCGCAACGTAAATCACTGCAAATGCGAAACTACTAATGCAGAGGGTTCGAAGCGGTGTGAAGATTGGAACGCCCGTACAACAGGTGGAAGAAGGTCCGCACTAGAGGAAGTATGACTTCAGCTTACTCGACTAGCTATCAAGTGTATCGGAGGCTCAAATTGTCACGGTGGGCGCATTACTGAATTACTTTGAACTAATTTCACAATATAGGAAGGAACGACTGGGCTATGAAGTAAGTAGCAATGTTGTATCGTTAATATGTACCAGATTAGCGATGCACAAACTGGGGCACATTGTTAAAGTGAGTGTTAATTGCTCATTTCTCAGATGAAACAATAAGCGGAATATAGAAAAAAAAAACAAGTTATCCCTTGTGCCTAAGTGAGGATTACTTTTTGCCTCTAAAAAGTTAGATTGGATCCTGTCTTTGGAACCAATCTTGTAACATTCTCTAATCTAAGCATTGAAACGTTATACAATTTCCCAATATCCACAACTTTTACAGCATCGCCAACAATCTACCCTAAAGAATATTCAAAAGAAATACTGAGAAAACAGGAAAAGACATTAGTTACAAAAATAAGAGGAAATTGAAACAACATTATCACCAAACTAATGGTCAGCAGTTTTTATAAATACTGTGGTTTGCTGTAGGCAAACCTCGTCGTTTTGATGAAAACTTTTCAGTGGTAATTGATTTCAGAACTACTGTTTCACTGATCCAAGAACCACTGTTGTTTGACCTGATATATTATTTTAATTATATGTTTTGTTTAATCTTAATTTTTAATCTTTATAAAATCAAGACCATGTCCACCTTAGGAAAATAAATTTGGAACCATTTGAAGACAATGTTTGAAGACAGATGGCGTTGCTGAGGGAAGTTGGTATTATCACCGTATGCCACCATCTTTTAAACGACATCATACAGAATTTCAGACTAATTTGTTGGTTAGTTTTGATTTGACGGCTGTTTGCATGTATTTGATGTTGCTCGATACCATGGAAAAACAGCATAATAGATACGTTATTCGATTTTTTTTTTGGATCGAAAAATGTGTGGAGAAATAAGAGCGAAGATGAATGCTGTCTATGGGGATTCTTTATCACCTATGACAATCATGAGACATTGAATCGTTGAAAAGGTTCACTACATGATTCTCGCTGATTACCAAATGAAAGTGCGCGAAGCAGAAGAGGTTGCATTTTACATGATAAGTTAAACATGAAAAAGCTGTCGGCTCGATGGGCACCGCAATTGTTCACGGAGTACCACAAGCGGATATGCCTGTCAATTTCGGAGCAGTGCTTGGACCTCTTCAAGCAAGATCCGCAGGAGTTTTTGGGTCGAGTCATCACGGTTGATAAAACCTGGACTCATCATTATAAACCAGAGACCAAGCAACAATCAAATCAAAGGACTTCTCCGGGCGAAGCTGCTCCAAAGAAGGCAAACACTGTCCCATCGGCTAGAAAGGTCATGGCCAGGATTTTTTTTGGGAATCGAAGAAAATAGTCCTCCTGGACATTTTGTAGAAATGATACGCGATTACGGGGCAATACTACAGTGAATTATTGCACCGATTCAATGATAACTTTAAAGAAACACGGCCCCATTTGGTAAAGAAAATACTGCTGTTCTATCACACCGAACTAGCTCACTCAGTGGGAATCGTCACGGCCAAATTGCCAGAATCGTGCTACGAATTGGTGCCGCATCTACCGCACTCGCTGGAAATGACTCCTTACGACTTCTTTCTGCTCCCCAACATGAAACCGTAATCCGTGGGGAATAACATTATGTTCAAACGAGGAGGTCATCGACGAAACAAGAACCTATTATGAAGAATTTGACAAGGGACTTTTAAGGGGGCAGGTGCGATATCAATTTTATTTTCTTTGCATTTTCTTTGCATATTTTAAGAGCATACTCTGCAAATTTCAGACGAATCGGACAATTCTTTATGGAGATAAATAACTTTGAATGAAGTCGTCTCTATTGCATAAAGCGTTTTTCGCATGCTTTAAAAGCATTTTTCTCGAAACTATGTTTTCGAAACCGGTGATCACTGTAACTTGAAAAGGGCTTTATCGATCAGCATGAAATTTTCCTCACTTATTTGATATGTAATTATCCTCCGGATGAACGAATTGATTGGACGATTAACTTTTTTTCAATAGCCGAAAATGCGAGTGAAATTTTGGTCGAATATACAATTTTGAATTTCAACAACCGCCATTTTCCGACAAATCAAAACCTGCCAAAGTCCTTCGTCCATCCGGAGCACTATGTTATTAGCTAATAATCCCCGATTTTTTTTTTTATTTCGGATGATCCAGTAACAAGCTACAGTGATCACGGCAAAATAATTTTTTTTTGACCCCTCGAAAATTTACTCTATTTCAACTAATTTTCAGCCTTATGCCTTAAAAAAATTACAACAGCTTCTGCAGATATATTTCTTTCAAGTAAAAAAACATTTGTTATTAATTACTTTGATGTGTGTCTAAAAAAAATCCTGAAGAAGAGCTTTTTCTGGGCGTCCCAAGTGTACCTGACCCCTTAATGTTAACCGTTAGAAATCCCGGACTTCGAAATTGAAAGATTTACTGTTTTTCTAATTTTAAACATTGCGCAAGAAAATACGAATTGTTGAAATTTAGCTTAACACTTGCAAGCACTAATATCAAGCTACAAAAGTCAGTCAATCTTCACACGCCTATTTACGATGCGCATTAGAATACGACACAATGCTCTTTTTTACTTAATCCTCTAAGTATATTGCGTACCTATTGCGTACTTATGGCCTGCACTGAATTATTGTCAAAGTATTTTTTGTAAGTAAAAAATCGAAAGTGTCGTCTACCAAACATACTCCCATCAGTTTCAATGAAAAAAATCAGATAATACCTACATACCCACATAACGAAATGAAACGTTTTTCTTCCGATTTTCAAAGGTAAGAGTTTTTATGATCTCCTTCAATACTAAGAATCCTTTCTTTCATGATTCTCTATTGTATGAAATGAATGCCGCAATATGTAATGCGAGGAGTGGCATGAGTTTTTCTTCTGTACCATCTCACCTATGAGCAATCAGGATTGCATACCGGGCATATATAATACATTTTTTTCTTTGAAATATTATTGCGTATTAACCAGAAAGGATTTGAAAAGGTAGCCATTTTTGTGAGGTTGGTTTTTTTTTGATAAGTCGTTTCCGTGAGAAAATATCACATCAGGTGTAAATGTTGTACGGGAAATAAAATCAAGTGATTTGGGCGAATTAAATGGGGTTGAGTTTTTGGGAAACTCGTTTTGATATTGAGTAGTTTTTGAGTGAGATATTGTTTTGTTGCTGAAACATATACACTTTGGTGGCTCGCTTTAAAGAGTTTAATTTTAAAAAAGAATAAATCTGACATGTTTCATTTGTAAATCGTCCACAAATATCTATGAAATCGTTCGTATTATCGTTATTCGCTCTCTTCTTATCACTTGACACAAATTGGTTACTTATACTCCATCAAAAACCACTATCGTTTTTACCACTCTTCAATTTCATATTTTCCAATAATCTATTTGATTTTCCAGGAAATCTTCGCATTCGCTTTCTTGATCAACGGATTCGCTCTTCGAATTAGTGACCTGCTTTTATCGTAAATCTTTATCGTGCGATGTCTACGAGATGCGTCCCAGTGACTAATTTATGAATTTTCCAGCTCGGTGAACTGACGTAATCTGCGATTTAGGTTCAGGTTAAAAGCAACTACTTCCAGGTTCAGATTCGCCCATTAATAGAGCTGGTTTTCTTTGAACATCGGAGTTTACTTAAGTGGCCCACAAGCCCTGCAATGCTCGTAGCCGTAATATTATGTTTGTTATATGTTTGTGCTAGTAGCTTGAGGCTAGTTTTAGATTAAATTTGATTACATAAATTGAATCACACTTGAGATAAAATATACAGAAACATACATACATTTGTAGGAATTATCAAATCGAAAATCTCGTGCATACTAAAATGGACTATAATGTATAAGAACTTAACTTGTTTGGTGATTTATTTATTTATTTGTTTATTCAGGGACGAAATCCATTAAGACTGAAAGTGTTAATGAAAAATGAGAGAAAAAACAGGCCCCAAATGTGAGCCAGGAGGTACTCCTGAGGTTATCTATGTATACAAAAAGATTGCGGCTAGTGACATAATCACAGAACTACTCGTAGAAGGGATCATTGATACCAAATATTTTGTATTTTAGTCAAAAGTTTATGGCTGATTTTGTCAAATGCTTCGTTTAAACCGGGCTAACAGGCCAAAATCAATTTTGACATTGTGGACTTTGAACGTACTTTGCAGTAATTTTGATCATTTCAACGCTTTGAAGATCAAAATTGACTTTGATTGGGTGTTACTGTCGAAGTTAACTCTGATCACATCAAAATCTAAACTTCGTTTAACTAACTTTCTTACAACTTATCCCCAAATTTTCTATCCCAGTTAGAAGAATTATTTATTAGACGGCGTTGAGAGACATATATTCATGCGCTTTTTGTAGATTGCATAAATCGTTCGTATAATTAATCAACAAATTTAAATGTCTTCGCAATACTTCAATTTTTCGGCAAAGCTCAAAAATACAATCCCGAAATTCGGTCCCAACGTAGCTCCAGACTTATGTTGGACCGATATATCAATCATTAATATTTCCAAAGTGAATGAAAAAACACAGATAGCAGCAGTAGCCAAATATTCAAAATCACAGTAAACTATATCACAGCTAGCGAAATGATAGCGAACAAAATCTCAGAGACGGAAACCACTATGAACGTAACCACAACAAAAAATCACAGCCATCTCAATCACTGTGATCGAAAGCGCAACGAGCAAAATTACAGAGCCAACGAAATAAAAACGAACGGAGTCACAGACTACGAAAACTGTGATTTTGTCTCCTGCTATTCCAATCAGTGTAGATTTTTGCGGTAGTTTTGATAACTTTAATTTCAATGGCTTTGATATTGTTCGGTACTAATCCAATTGCTGTGATTTCGATCGCTGTGATTATTTCCTGACTTGCGTTCGAGTCGACTTTCGTCAGTGCGATTATCTCAGGAATGATCTTATCAAACTGAAATTATCGTGAAGTATTGATGTATATATAAGTAGGCCTGTGTCAAGTTGAAATAAGTAAGTGTTTAACCTTTTGACGGCGGCGATCATTTAAGTGAATTTGCAGGTACCCATATATTTCTACCAAGAAAAGAATTTCAGGAAAAAAACAAGTATGCAAAATAAAAACTGAAAGTTTAGTTTAAAGTGTGAGGTGCAAACATAGAAGTAATTTAAAAAAGTGGGTGATCCCAAGGATGTGGTGGAAACATTGTCAATTAAACAAAACACTTTTTCTACAGTTACTTCCCATCAGATCAGATGAAAAGTAAATTCACACTTTTGGTTGATTTTAGTGTAAGCCAAGTTTGACAGGTTTTTTTTTGACGAATTCAGATAGAATCACCAGCTATGATGATTTTGGTTACTTTTGCTACCAATCAATTTTAAAAATTAATTTGACAGTTTTATTTACACCAGTCAATTTTTAAATAATTGGATGCGGCTCATTTTCCTCAAATTTTGAAACTGTTCATCCTTGTAACTTCCGTCATTTAAGATCGGTGCTTTTGATCACAGTTATTTGAAAATCACAAACATTTAGATATTAAACAAATTTCATTTTTCCTATCAAAGAAAGTCTTAACTTTAAGCAAATTGCACAATCAAATAGAACGAAGCCTTTAAAATCAAGGCACTAAGCGCATCTTTTTCACTATTCCTGATCTCCCATCTACAATTCTATTGTCCACTTTCTTGGATTAGTAAAACACGAAAAAAAATCATTATTTCACTCTATTTGTCAAAATTACTACGTTGAAATGCATTACTAATGTTTCCACAGCCTTTCATTCTAAACACCCAACAATGATCCTTGTACAAACCAATTGCATGCATAAACTAGAGCACTTGGAGTTCCGTTCAACAAGGCCACCTTTCTTCAAGAAGCGTGGGAACGAAATTTCTAATCACCTACATACACAACATGTGCACTCAAAATGCATTGTATAAGGTGCACATTGCCTTCCTGATGCATTTCTTCAGATCCTGTTTGAGTTTTTTTTTCTGTGCCAGACATATTCGTTTACACTAGATACGGATAATAGTTTTCAGGACCAGTTTTGGCGGTTAGATCTCCCATAAATGCTGTTAGTTCTTTTCATGTTTTTCTTTTGCTGTTGATTCGAAGCATTTTAAAGTGTCCAATGCACGTGCATTATGAAATGGTTTCGAATTTCATTTGACCGTTATGGTTTTGGTTTTTAGGGCCGTGTGTCTAGTGCCTTTCTGGCTTCGAAGGAATTTCAGGATATATTTTGTGTAAATTTTGAATAATTTGGAAGTAGATTTGAAAAGCAATTTAGTTGACAAATGATGCAGAAAATTATAGGGCTTTGTTGCTTTTGCATAAGATAGCCGTAGCCGGAGTTTTTTGAAAAAATAGAATTAAATCGAAAAAGATACCAGACATCTTTCGATGCTCAAAAACTATCATACTCATCCAAAAATTATTGAATTTGTTTAAAGAGTTAGAATAAATTGATACTCATTAAAGAGGTACACGTGCTGAATTTCACACGTATTTTCCAAAAAGCAATCATCAAATTAGCAGTGCAAATACATTTTCTAAGGTTTCGTTCAATCGATCAATGTAAATTTTTCCAAGCGACTCACGAAATAAGTAGGTACGGCACAAGCTTTTTTCCAGAAGCCTAAACTAAAATTATTTCTAGATTTTTAAAAAAGCATAATAAAAGCTTTCAATCCATCCCACACAAGATATCAAAAATCCATAAGGTTTTGATTGGTTGTCAATAGCTCAAAAACAGAAAATCTGAAGTTTAATCAAAGGCTTCCAGCTGATTTCCCAAATCCAGAACAATACCCGCGTATGCAATTGGTTTCGGTTTATTGGCTCAGATTAACGGATCGGTGTCGAATTTGTAAATCATAAGCTCTGTAGTTACCCAATACTTCAAAGCCATTTTTTTTACTTCACCTGCATTCAACCAATTTCATTCTCAGCAGTTAAAACAATATCTGAGACAAGATCGTTTCTCACCTTAAATCAGAAAATGCGCAATTAGAAGTCCCACGAAATTTAACCCACTGGCTAATTATCTCTTCGAACCTTCGCGTAGAAATTTTGCGGAATAATTATTAAATTTTATCTTACTTTCTTCGGCATTCAAATCGAGTTACATAAAAGATAGAAAATGACCATCATCAACTATAGCTATTGTTTTTGTTTCAATCTTATGGGATTAGTCATTTGATTTATGGTACTCGAAATAGATAGACAAGTATGTTTGTCCGGCTCCGTTACATAGTTTCGCAACTAACGATACACGTCACTTACATCAAGTACCGACATAAGTACTTGTACTTTCGTAAATTTTATGCTCATTTCTAAGTTTTGCGGATTGCGATTCAGTATAGGTATTTCAGGGAAACGGTGTTGCTATGATGGAAGGAATATAAATGAATGGAATAATCAAATCTTTGATTTGTTTATGCGCTGGAGACGTACTAGCATTGGTAAGCTTATTATCAAAAGTCAAAGTTGAGCTAATAATTATTTTTCGGCATCACCCTTTTAAGGAAGTGATATATAGGCTTTAGACTGTTACATCCAAGTAATAAATAGATAAAAATGTAATTGACAGCATTAAAAACAATTGACAGCATTAAAAAGTGTATCTGAAAAGAACAAAATCTGGCCATCGGAAAATAAGATATGTTTTTTTACAGGGTAGCTAATTTATGGTTACAAAACTTGTCCAATGCCTCATATTGAGCAAAACCGACCCCTAAGTCAACCGATGAGAAAAGATAAATTTGTTATAGTCCTAATGAAAGAAAACAAAGTGCGACCAAATAGGCCAGATTTAAATTATTGTTGAGGTTACCTATATTTTGCATATTTTGCATAGTATACTTTCAAGTAGCTGTATCATAGTATATATATATATATATATATATATATATATATATATATACATATATACATATATATATATATATATATATATATATATATATATATATATATATATATATATATATATATATATATATTATATATATATACTGAACTGAAGTGCAGTAGAAAGCCTGCCAAGCAGGCAAATCAAACAAAAATGTAGAAGTGCTCCAGGAGCAGGTTACCCTGGAAATGGCCATGAAGGCCCCACGTTCGCATTAGCGTAGCATCCTTATCCAACAACGACGGATGCAGGCGCGCCACTTTGCTATCTCTACGCGGCTGGAGTGAATCATTAGAAAATAGGTAGGTTGGCTCCCAGAAAAAGCAGGACGCTACGTATAATTCATCCGGCAATGAAATTATACTAGCCGCAATATAGAACAAGGGAACGGTAATGGGCATTTATCTGTACAGGGCCAGACGTAGCTCCCAGGCATGGGCTGACAAGCCAGACCTAGCCGATATGTGTCAAAGCACGTATGAAAGCATCTGTATCGAGAGGAACTAAAAATATCAAAAAAAAAAATCGACCACAGGGAAACATGCCTTCATTTAGCAGGCCTGAGAAAAGGCAGACAGCCTTAGGCCCCTGATATTATTTGGGCCAAGACCCCAGATGTTGGTAGGGTCACATCGCCCACTGTATTCGGCCCAAACTTAACAAAACAAATTATTAAAATGGCCCAAGTCCCTCCCTTAATGAATATTCAAGGAAAAAATAACAGTCGCGTCGAATTTCGCGAAAGGCTAAATGACAGGGTAAATAAGTTCGAGCAATTAAACATTTTCAAAACACAAGAATAAAAAATTTCAAAAATAACTGGCCCCCTTATTGTATATGTTCAGATCCGTTCGGACTTCTCAAAATCAGATCCGCCGGCTGGCTGATTAATGACACAAATGAGCTATTAAGTACGAAAGAAATTGAATTGGATAATATAGAAGGGAGATGCCTAATATGGAGGTCTGTCTGCCTACTCGAACCTACTAATGGAGGCAAGGGAGCAAAGAACCTAACAATTATCCTGAAAATTTGGTCAAGCTAAAGGAACGACGTGGTGGTAGCATAGCGCAAAACCACATGTAATCCGACAACAGCTTGAGCTAAACCCCGAAATGGCCCTGAACAAAAACAGTTAAAAACACGGAGTAGCTTCTACAAAAAAGGGGCAGATGCCCTTTGGATGACCTGAACTAGGAATGGCGGTAAACCACCAAACCCAATCCAAAGTCAGCCTGCAAGTTGCACCCAGAGTCAAAAAGCTCAAAAAGGACAACCCAGTGGTAGCTACCCCGGGGTAAGCTAAAAAAAAATGAGTTTAAAAGAATGGGAGGAGATAGTGTTGCGGCTAGAGGGAGATAGAGCTTAACGAACATGTCCAAAGCAAGTTTTATTGCCCAACGTTGGGCGTCCTTTGCTGCGATTTCACATGAATGGGAGATGCTTGGCAAGACGCCTCAACCAAACCGAAGTCCAGTAGAGAGCCTGCCAAGCAGGGTAAATGAGCAAATGCTGGAGAAAAATGTGTTTAAAGATCGAATTCGATAGCCGAAAATGATGGATTTTGTATGTCTCTATATAGCAATTCATTTGAACATCGGATTTTCTTCAGTTCTGAGATGGTAGCTTTATAATGTTAAATTTAAATTTCAATTCCTGCTAAACGAATCATTTTCAAGTGAAATAAAATAAGTTTTTATCCCCAACATTTTTTTTAGATTGTTATATATTTTTTCATAATTTTAAGATTTATGTGTTGTTAGTTGTTCATTACAAAACAAAGCTTGATTCGAAAGCATATTTACATCAGTGGTTCATTGAGTAGCGGCGTTGAATTAAGAACATAGACCGAAAATTAAAACAAAAAGCCCTTTTTAAAAACGATGGCAACTCATTGTTGTGAATTTCAAACAGTCAAAGGAATTACTAAAAAATTATTTCGAAAATCGCATCGCGTACTCCGCACATCGGTGGGTCACGATGGGCCATCATCATTATCATCATCACCGTCAGCAGCAGCCAATAAATAATCATTTTTCTACAAGACTATCGAGTAATGAAAGATTTTCGAACACCCTCCCAGCAGGCTGTCTGCGCAACGATTTTATTCGCAGTACGAGCCACCGCCGCCATCGCACCGAGGAACTTCACGATCGTATCGTAGTCAACCAGTACCTTTGTAGCTTTGGCATATCGAAAACTTTCACCTTTCATGTAATCTTTCCGCGTATTACAACAATACGAGCATAATCGATGCATGGGCGTTTGTTGTGTCTATGCTTAATCAAATGTAGTCGGCTACGAGGACTCTACAGGTATTCTAGTTGTACATGTGATTGGGAACTGGCTCCAGTGAGAAACTGGGTATTTTATGGACGGAATAAATATATTCTGTTTCTGAGGAGTAAAGTCCATGTAATTTAGTGCTTAACTGGTTTTTTTACTTCAACATTATGTTCATAACTGACAAGATTAGAACATTATGTCCAAATGAATACAGTTTAAGAGAAGGGGTAAATTTTCCTGTTTTTGTTTCTTTACATCTGACCACCACTTAGACGAAATTACATTACCAACTGGGACAACAACTTACCTGTTCCAAACGACCCGGGTCCATGACTCGTTTGAACGCATAGGGTTCACCGGTACTAATTGTTGCTTTGATACCCACACTCAGCTACGGGCTTTCCCGTTTCGATAGATGCTAGATGAACTCATGGATCCAATTTCCGAGCGTCTTTTTGTAATGGCGGAACCAACGAAAAACCAGCTGTAATGCGAACCGGTCTTTGGGCACCATCAGAATTGCCAGGCAATTAAGTAAATTCGTGACGATTGCCCAATAAATTTGATGAATGATCACGTTCGTAATAGCAGACTACTGTCAGTGTTGATTTGCTTAGGAGTAGATTTGGAATGTAAATTTTAATTTTTAGTGAGTTTTTGCAATGAGCAGCTGGCTTGTTTCGACGAAGGGAGGATATGGTTACGCCTTTATGCTTACATCAGGTTACTAACCATTTAATATGATTTGAAATGGGTGTATTTTAGTTGTAGCGTAGTTCAGCTATTACTGGCAATTAATTAAATTATTCGAGATTTTAATAGCATTTTTATGAGGCCTTAGGAGGCTTGATAGCTCCAGGATTTCGAACTTCAGTTGGCTTTTGAAACTGAATAAATAAATACACGTTCAAATTAATAACCTTATTTGCTGAACTATGAATTACTGGGCACTGTGAATGTTTTTCAAATCATACGTGAAACTGAAATGTAATGTTACTTTATTTATTTGCGGTTTTGGCCTTTTGACACTTTTGGAATAGCAAAAGGCTTTGACGGATGAAGGCGATAGAAATAACGATATAGAAACGAATGGTAACGAGGAGTCGATCAATTTAACAATCGTAGAAGAAAAGTAAAATTTATTGCATTATGAACACCAGGAAAGTAGAGATAAAAAGTAAGAGTAATGCGATAAAGTAGAGAGTTTTAAGATGAAGTAGAGGAAGAAAATGCGAATACCAAAAATATTGTGATAGAGAAGAAAAGTGGAAGGTGAGGTGGAAGATAATATGAAGGACACAGTTGCCCGACAAGACCCCAGGCAGCTGATATCAACAGGCGCCATCAAACACATTTATTTATTTATATGTATACACGGGTAAGAAAATCCATTTTATAGAGAAAGATACGACAGTAGTTGTTAAACTAAGCTAAAGCTAACTATAGTTAACAGATCGTTAAATTGCGAACTACATAATATATACTAGATTTGAAATTGAAACAATATGAATAAAAAAGTATAATAATACTTGCAGTTATGAAAAAAAAGTAACGAAACATAGTATTAATAACCAAGTTTAGAAAGGGACGCAAATATCACAACGCTAGCTGGAAATGAGTATTACCGCATTTTTCAATTCAAACCAATTTGTGTTGAAAAATCTAAGTGCCCCCATAACGCATTGCCCAAGAGTTTCATACCTTTTCAACGGAGAAAACTCCCCATGATTGGTTTTATAAGTATGCAACATAAATAAAGCGTTAGATTTCGTCATTCTCTGAGGAAATCTGAATGGTAGTTCCTGTAAAATATTGCGAGCATCCAACTTGTTGTTTAAAAATATATATAAGAATATGGCCTCATGATGGGTTCTACGAGCCTCAAGAGAGCTCATATTTAGCACTGACATGACATAAGCGTAATCAAAGTCACAAACGTTAATTCTGAGTTTGAAGCCAATGTATCGAAGGAATTTATTTTGGATTCTTTTTAGTGTTCTACAATGAGACTGGTAATAGGCGTTCCACACAATCGAAGAAAATTCCAATTTGCTACGAGCTAAAGAGAAGTAAAGTGATTTTAAAGCGAATATATTATGAAAACGCAAAGAGTTACGAATCAAAAAACCTAGCATTCTACGTGCCTGAGCAGATATTTAATTGACATGTTCGCTAAACGACAAACTAGCGTCAAATCTCACTCCGATATCATTAACGGAAAAATAGGACTGAAAGGGAGTGCCATTAATGGTACATATGAATTGGTAATTGATTCTGTAACGTTTGAAAATAATATAATGGCACTTATTTATATTCAATTTCAGACTGTTATTCAAACAGATTCAACTGAAGAGTATTTTTTATATTTTTGGAATTGTGAATAACAGACAATTAGGACGATAAATACAAACGTCAGTTTTACCACTAGTCTTAAAAATTGGAATCACATAGCTGCATTTCCATATTGACGGAAAGATACCAGCTGACGGTGATTTATTGAAAAGATGTAAGAGGGACCCTACACGATCAATATGGATCGTGATATTTAGATCGCGATACAAAGTATTGACCGTGTAGGGTGCTGTATTGATGGATTACGATACGAATCGCAAAAATATCCGGATATTTTGAAATCCATCAATCAATGTAGTTGGATTGCGGTAAATATTGAACGTGTAGTCAAACGGTCAATAAATTTTCGTCAGTATTCAGTTAATTGGCAATGGAGAAAGACATTTTAAGCGCCGCCGGTATATTCCCCAACATACTCTTTTCAACAATATTCACCATGCCCATCCATTATAAATATCAATAGCCCAACAACTTCTAGTGAATTTATTATGAACAGCTATCCAACATCCCTATCTGACGATTCTGGGACCTCAACAGCTCGCCACAATATCATCATCGATTATATATTATATCACTCATTTTGCAAACATTAATTCGCAAACGTCTACACCAAACGAGATTATCAGGCGTACTGACGTGTGATCCGATCGAACGTGTAGGCATTTGTGCTGTTCCATCAATATTTACTTGAGTATCACGATCCAAATATCACGATCCATATTGATCGTGTAGGGTCCCCCTAAGAGAGACAAAGCCAAACTGCTTGTGAATTTGTTCAGAAACGTTATAAGTATGCCGTCAGGCCCGGTGCTTTCACTAACATCTAAAACCAAAAGCTTTTTCATGAATAAGTCTAGATCAAAAGTATAATCAAAAAGGTTAATACGTGAAATTCGTAATATTTAATAACGATTCCTAAATAAATGCTTCCTTTGCTTCCGCATTGTATTGTATTTTAATATTCAAAGAGCCGTAGCGCAAAAAAAATTATCCGCCCAAGTATCAAGACTGAGTTATTCAGCTGATATAAGGCACACTGGGCAGCTTCAGGATGATTTTTTTAATAAATCATGCAGAACTGATGACGGATTGACAGGGCTTCGTCGGTCGACACAGACGATGTCTAGTGAGTTATACCAGCCTACACAAAAAACTTTTTACCCGTATAGCTACGCGTATTATATTTGTATCTAACAAGCATGTATTGAACCGTTTTATTCGTGCATTATTGCATTATTTGTGCAAATTATTGTTTTGAAATTCAGATCTAAAATCGATGAGTGACACATAAAAAACGTTTTCAAAATTATCGTTGATAAAAAATTGAATTTGATAAAAGTCCACAAGCCCATGTGTTATTGGCAAGAATTTCCTTATCAAAACGAAAAATCAGTAGAGGCGAATAGATTGAAGACGTGAAAACTGCTTTATTAGAGTCATGCTACCATCTGGCTGACAGGATTAGTCTACTAAATTCATTTTGTTTCATTCATCCCAGCTTATGTATATCACTATAATATTCATGGCAAGTTATCCATTCGAGGAGCTCTCTGACCCACGCGGGGCGCCAAAATTTAAATGTGCTGTGTGTATAGTGGTGACGTTAGAAGTAACTAAATTTTCAATGAGTAACATGATTGTAAACTACTTTACGGAACAAGAATGCTTTTGTTGGATTTACGATACACAATTTATGTTTAAAGAAATCCAAAGTCTGTCAATGCAAAAAAGAGCGAGATTAAACTCATCGCCTTTCTGAAATGTTCAAATCCTCAGATGCCAGGAGACTATTCTGGATGAGGTAAGCAGAAATTGTGTCTAAAAGATAAGCTACGAATTTTTCGATCAATAATATAGGCACAGATCCAAGTTGTTGTCTTTTTCTTGAAAAGGACCCTGAAAACACTTGTTATTCGCGACCTTTCGATCATCAATTATTTTGGGGGTATAAGGTTTAACACGCTGTACTCTCAACACAATTCTAAGCCAAATACTTTTTTAAGCAACATAAATAACTCATTGCATCTAAATAAATAAAATAAACGGAGGAAAAGTAACTACATGATTAGTAGATAAGATGATGAATTTTTAAAGCGCAGAATTATAATTTGCGCCCAGGTTTCAAGAATAAAATGTATGAATTTCAGATAAGATTAATCAGCTTTCTTAATTCACGAGTCGATTCGATTATACTTAAATTCTTAGTAGTATTTGAATTTTTATCGGATTACAGTTGTTCTTTATTTTGGTATCAGTGTTGTCCGCAAAGTGCGGAAAAATTGCAACCATGTTATCAAAACATATGTTTTATATAATTGCAACCTTGTTATCAAAACATATGTTTTTTATAATACTCATAATTGGACGTTTGAGCTATGAGGCAACAGTTGAGCACTGTCGCTCTTCAAACGGAACGAACATGATGAAGAAGAATGAACGTAGGTACTTTTTACTGTTATTTTAATAACTCTGACATCACAGACTTTTTGAAGCAAACTTCAATTGCATTTGTTTTGGAACACCTTATAGTTAAGCTCTCTCTGTCTGAAACCTACACGCTGAAAAATCATTGTTCTACCCTTAATATATTTTGCAGCTAATATATTTATATTAAAAACATTTCTTAACATTATTATATTGACCTAGCAATAACATTATATTGCCCGCACATAGCATTCTTAAAATGTTATATATTGACATGCGTGTGGTGAATTTTTCTGTTACAATATTACATTAGTAGGCCAATATTAAATAGTAACATGGCAATAAGTTATATTAGCATCTTACAATACTATATTGACACACCAATAATATATATTAACATGCCAATATATTATAGTAACATGGCAATAAGTTATATTAACGTCTTACTATAGTATATTGGTATACCAATTATTAATATTAACACGCCGTCGATACGATTTTTCCATAGTCCGAAGAGGTCCCCCATCTAACTACTAACCGCGCCCAACACTGCTTAACTTCGATGATCGCGGAACATTAGGTTATTCCAGTGTGCTATTGCCGCATAAAATATGAACATCCTAACTAACAATACAAGCAATGTACTTTGTTGTATGATCAACAATTTCACCACCCTTGCTTAATACATTTATATTAGCATAGTAATATATTTATGTTAAGATGTTAAACCATTTATATTTACAGATGTTCTGAATATAAAAAGTTAACAGCTTAATATGTAATGTTAAACTGCAAATATAATATTGTAACTTCCTAACATACAATATTGAGCTGTTAAAATTATATATTAGGGACAATGCTGTTACTATAACAATATTAAGATGCTAATATATTGATTTCGGTCATTTCTCAGCGTGTAGTTGGTCAGGCATCTATATAAGTTTATCTTATAGCGCTTTTCATTATTGTCTTATTGGTAAACTTGGTCCTAAATGAACAATCACCATGAGTTAGCAAGGAATATCAGTGATCACTTTCTACAAACATTTGTAAAATATGACACCCAATTAAACACTTTTCACTTCTATAAAAGACAGGAAACTCATTCAACAACTAACTAATTGACACGGCACTGATTTATAACATGCAATATATAATGTTAAACCTGCAAAGATTTCACACTGGCATGCCACGGCTTTTTACAGTTATCGCCAACAAACCCAATATCTATGTCCCTTCTGAAATATCTTTTTAAGACCTTACAATCATCCGGCTGCCAATAATTCATTTTATTTTCCGATTCTCAGACCAATCAATGCAGTGGATCACTTGATCCACTCAATTGACTTCAGCCATGAGCGTCATCGGTTACCCTGTTCGATTTTGTTATTTTCGTATAGCAGTCAACTTCCTCAATCAGATCTAAATATACATATAGTACATACATATGGGCAATGTATGATCAGATCATATATGTTCATCGATCTCTTGCCGGTTGTTGCTCGTATTGTTCCTTGCCATATTCGACTATCGTTTCGAAGCAAGTGGCAGCCCATCCATATTTCTGCAATTCATACAACTCGCAGGCTTAAAGGTCATATGGCACTGAACGTGGTCGATGATACAAACGACTGATGTTAACCAGTTGGAAGATGGTAGGATAATTCAGCAGAATGCAAAATTAATGCAATTTTGAATTTTGATGGTCTTATATGCTAATGCTGTTCAAACTTCAATCCAATTTTAAGTCAGGTTTGATTCAGCTTAGACCTATTACACTTTTCAGTGCTGTTTGTTCAGCAAAAACAACGTTGTAAAAATATTTTATTTTTAAAATTTGGGCATAATTTTGAAAAACTTCAATTCAGCATGTGGATTCATTGATAAAGTTTACCATGCCAAATAAAATATATTTCTATTCCTAAAGTAACTCTTCTATTCTTTCCATCTAGTGCTTATTGAAAGCAATTCGGACACAGCACCAATAAGTCAATTCTTGACTCTTCAATTCCTTACCACTTTCATGGACTATGCTCGGCCCGTGCAGCTAGTTTTCCACTAGTGCTAAATTAACGGAATTGAATCGTACAATTTCACGTTCCTTACTTCCACTTTGCATTAGACGAATAAAATAAATATCATTTCAACAAAGATAGAGTACTCATTGTTTGTTCGTACAAGTGAACGTGAACGAATGCTTCACCATAATCATATCACATGTGGCGGCGAATGGGTTGGTGGATGGAACTGAATGTATGATTGCAGCAAGCATGCCTGTCTGCCATATGAGCCAATAAGTGTTTTATGATCGTTGCCCGGAGGCTGCAAAAATACCATTGAGCCCCACATACTGGGTTGGGTGCGAACGAGGTTTGAGGCTTCTAGCCTGATTTCAGTGTTCCACACACTCCGAGCCGAGACTGAATTGTCAGAGTTTTTTTTTACGTTATTGTGATGATGATGAGGCTCAAAGGCATCATCTAGATTAACGAAGACACTGGTCAGAGTTCAAATACCGTCAATTGAGCCAATCAAGTCGAAGGAATTGAGTGGAGGAATGAAGAACGCGACTCACTGACAAAGCCAAGTTAGACGAAACGATCGTTCTATTCGTAAGTTGTTGACTGAATGTGCTTTGGAACAAGCTTGTGTTGATTAAGAAACAAACCAAACGGAATTGGTGGCCAAGAAGAAATTTATTCAAATGGCTGTATGTGTATATCATGATGAATACTTGGGGCAAGAGATTCAATTGTAGCTCCAAAAGTATGTGTGGACATAGCAGCTGGGTGGTGATTTTAACGAAATTATGATTTAATTCAACATTGTATGGGGTTTTGAAAATGGGCAAACTTTTGCCACAACGTTAATTTGAAACTGCTCTAAGTAAATCTTTAAGATTGGTTTTGAAGAATGTTGAGGTTTTTTTGAAATAGTACAAGCTGCAGATAATTCTGAACAACTAGTCTTTCCACCTAGATAGTGAACCTTACTCTATAAACCCAGTTGGGCATTTGAGGTTTTTAGACATTGTTTTTTACGTTTTGTTTTTAAATATAGTTTCCCAAACTCATCTACCTAATCGCTTCAAGATCTGCTGATCTTGATTAGAAACGAAAAGAGATATCGCATTCACAAAGCAGAGATACGTGGCACCTATAGAGACCTCCTTCTTTTTTAATAATCCTAAACTCTTCCTTGCAATCCTAAACTTCTCCTCTACTTTAATACTTTCAGACATTCTCAGTTCTTCAAACAGTAATACCCATTCATTGTTACTTACCTGTCTTGAAGTCTATATGGCCTTTCCTGCCGTAGTTGAAACCGTAATATTTGAATCAGAGCAGTGAATCCGATAGAATTCCAAATGTGTTTGTAAAGCCACTTTCCTGTTTTTCTTGGTACCTATCTTTCTATTTTGTTTAAGTCAAGCTAGTGTTTTCCCTCTATTTGGAAAGTTGTCAATATTTTTCCGATCCAGAAATTGGGTAATGTTGAGAATGGGTCCAACTAACATCCTACATGACTTTTCTCCTGTTTTCTACAATCCCTTTAGCAATTTATCCACAACAAGCTCTTTGGTGCCATAAGCTATTTGCTCTCTAAAGAGGGCCATGGATTCATCAAAGGCCACTCTTCATCTACAACATTGGTTGAATCTATGAATTTTGCTGTTGCTTCGTTGGTTGATGGCGACCAGTTGACGTCATCTACGCGGATTCTTTTGAAGCCCATGGTGTGTTATTGAATGAAGTTGGTCAATTTGGCATTTATGATGTGCTAAGCTCTTGAATGCTTTGCTATATTCTTAATTGTATTTGTCGTGTTACCTTCAAGAGATATGTTTACCTCTCATTTAGTTTCCGCAAAGATCCATTCTTGGTCCTCTCATTTTCGTGTTATTAATTAATGGCCCTACCAGATGCCTCAACTCCATTTTTCTTCTTTGAGCAGACTGCCGTAAACTCTTAAACTATAAGTTAACTGCTTTAGGTATTTAGTACACTAAGAATCGTCTTTCTCTCAACATTCCCAATCGTTTTTTAATTGTCTTTCACAAACAAACTTTTACCTATCTGGTTTGACTACGAACTTTCCAGCTGTTTGTTGTCAGATGTAAAGATTTGGCGTCTTCTTCAACCCTCATTTACTTCGTGTCTGCTCTACGGTGTATTCATTGTACATTCAGTATCCCCACTTGTGTCCGTCTGT
Organism: Nemotelus pantherinus; assembly: GCA_963978885.1. Taxonomy (NCBI): domain Eukaryota; kingdom Metazoa; phylum Arthropoda; class Insecta; order Diptera; family Stratiomyidae; genus Nemotelus; species Nemotelus pantherinus. The sequence continues at coordinate 11,264,981 of OZ022266.1, forward strand.
TGATATCACTTGTACGTAGTATACTTGAATACTGTTTGGTTTCGCCGTTTTGTTTATTTTTCAGATGTAAGTGAATCCGTCCAGATTAGGTTTACTTGGTACAAGTTTAAATTTATCGATTGTCCTCATGAAAAACGCTTCCAAATTCTAAATCTTTCTTTGGTGCGTCATCATCCATCGAAAAAATTGCCTTTTAGAGGAGATTCAAGGTCCAAAGAACTCCTCCTTCTAATCAATGGAACAATTAGCTATACTTGTCCTAATCATTTATGTGAAAACAAGGACGAAGGATCGAGCAATAGTTCCAAGCAACTGTTAGAAGTACCAAAAAGTCGACGAGTGGAAGATGTGGAGGGAAGTTCGGAGAACTCGAAACCCCACAGCTGAGCTTGCCAGCACGAACCTCCCCAAAAATCAAGTATATAAAGCTTAAGTGGATTGCCGGGGAGGAGTTGCTAACTAGATGTCACCACTTAGAAGAATATTTCGAACCATATGAATGATGACACACTGTCAGTGTTTTCGGCTTTCCGAACGAATACCAATTCCTTCGGCAGGTGGAGATCAAATATAAGCAGAAGCACTTGGTGCTCTATTTCACTGAAATAGCGACACCTGTGGTAGTTTTGGGTATCATTCAACTACGGAACAAAAAAAAGAACTATACAAAAGTGAAGCTGGATCGAGCTTTGATGAAGCACAAGATCAGGGAATGAGTAACAGTGACGCAGAAGAAGAGAAAGAACACTTCACCAACAAAAGAAATAGAGGCACCCGCTGAGCAAAAGGAAAGGCATGAACAAATATGCCATAGAGAAAAAACCGAAAACCGGAAGAAAAGAAGTCGGATGTAACGACAAAAAAGTGAGAGGCTTTGATGCTAAAACTAACTCCAGCTAAAACCTACACAGAGATCCTATGGGCGATTCGTGAAGGAGTAGCTGGAGAAAAATCGAACCACTTCTGCCCACCAGAAATGGTGGATAGAAGAAGAGGCAGTAGAGGGTAAATGAGGGTTACCCAAGGAAACCTGCAGTATTGCAGAGCGGCTGACTATCTCTTTACGCCTCTTGCCTCCGCAAATAGATCTCAGCTCACCTATATTTTCAGTTGGGTGAATTTGTTAGCTTGACTTTCGAATCCCGAAGCAAAGAGCGTTTGTTTGAATATAAGCTTAGACGACATTCTCCAAAATACTGATAATCATTTTGTAGCAGGGGTGGTTTCAATGCGACGATATCACAGTGAAGAATGCCGATCGAAAACATTTGAGGACGGCGTATAGTAAAATAGCATTGAAACTGAGCTTGAAGATGGTAAAAATGAGCGCTATCTGTATCGCTAAGAGGAGGCATATACAACACCGCTGTTTTTTTTGCAACATATATGGTTTACAGCTGCTGAGATGGGCTTTTGTTTCATAACTTTTCCTTTTCTCATAAATATGAGCAAAATAGCCAAAAATATATGACTTCATTATTTTATGGAGTCAAAACAGGTTCATAAAAGGAATTAATGATGTTGTGATGAGAGAAACCATTGGGCCTTTTCACACTTGTATTCTTGATGCACTCCTCAAACCGGTTTACTGGGCAAGAGACGGAAGAATCAAGGGGAATTCTCTACTTTTTGTAGAGATTTCCCCTTAATTCTTCCGTCTCTTGCCCAGTAAACCGATTTGAGGAGTGCATCAAGAGTACAAGTGTGAAAAGGCCCATTCGCATTCTTTCGTTGATTCGAACGATTGCCAAGCTCATAATTTAATTGTGTTTATAAATTTCAGCAGTAAATTTACACACAAAATCTTTAGATTATTCTTGTTTTTCATCATTTTTCGATGACTTTATGTGATGTTTTTTGCGATTTGACTGTAGAAATCACAAAAAAGAATAATAATTCAATAAAAAAAAATAATTTAGCAAAAAGATTTTGAAAAATACGAGGAACCTAAGCGGCAATCGCCTTCATCAAGGGTGTTAGTTCATTGCTCTGTACTATATTTCTAATTAATTACTGATTTCCTCAGAATGCACATACAATGAATAACCAATACATCTGCTCACTGCAATATGCGTGCATCTAGGTAATTATCTCTTAAATTGAACTTAATAAGTGAATCAGCCGATACATGAAACAATGATTCTTTGTGGAAGAAGCGAAAATGCAGATACAAACATGCAACGAAGTTGCAGGTACATAGATGTAGTGAAGTTATCAAACGAAGTGGTGGGCGGAAGCGTCCGAACATGACTGAGGTAGTAGAATCACTACCACGCCACCCAACCCGTATTTTTAATCTGAGTATTACTTTAGAAAATCTTCAACAGATAAAAGAGTCTAAATGGCCACGATAAGATATTTATTCGCGCAGGGCTTTATATTATCTCGTTTAGTCAAGATTTGCCGTGAAAAGGAGAGAGAAAGACCCAGAATCAGCAGCAGATAATTAATGCTAAACCAGTGCATGAAAATTTTTTCAATTATATGAAAATCGATTTGTGCTTCGAAGGGCCATTAAATGTTGTAATTAGACTGAGATAATAGAAAATAGTTCTTTTAACCCTATTTTTTACTCACATGCAGTATATATTTCGTCGCGCATCAGCCAGTTGGCCACTCTGACTGCCATGAGGCTAGAAGCTATATAATGCTTTTATGTTTGATGATAAAATAAAAAATGTACATAATACTATTGTTGCCTTCTTTTTAGTAAAAACATGTACCTAAAGTCATCCAAAAATTTACCGTAACATTCCAGGGTTAAAAAGAAAGTTCTGTCAGGTGAATTCGTACATTTTACATACTTGGGCAATATTTTAGCTCCTGCAGAATCGTTTTCTCGTACGGAAGCATTTGCATACATTTACATAAAATTTTCGAAATTTAAAGCACATATAGTTTCGCCACAACCACCGACATACACCACGCACGTAAGCTTAAACACATTGTATGTCCTCCTGCTTCAAATCTATTTCAGTTCACATTTCTTGCACATGTTCGTTTTAACTTAAATTCACTTCATTTAACTAATTAAACCCCGGAAGAATGTTTAAGGTTCATTAGCTGTTGTCGAAGAATTCCCGAGAATGCAAATCACTTAAGCAACTATGCCACGGATCCTATCGATATCGTACGTAAACGTATCCAACGGGCACAGCACGGCACGTGAATTACTTGACTCGCCTTATTAACCCTTAGGAAAGAATGAAAAACATGTTCAGCATACAATGGTACATATATTCGGATTTTCGAAATAGCAACATTCTCCGATTCCGAGCTGCCACGATGAAAAGTTGAAAATAATCACTCGAAGCCACAGAACTAATCCATCCTGGAGACAGTTGCGTACGTATCGAAAAACTTTTCTTGCCTTCCTAAAATCCAATTCAGTACCTCAACTATTCGACAGGGGTTACAACTTTTAAATGTTTGTAATTGATTTTCGTGGGTATTTGCTGAATATTTCGGGATCCGGCAATAAATCTGTCAAAGGTGTGATAAGTGACAGCAGATTGAATAGGAAATGATTGCGAAGCGATTAATCATGTTTGAATTGGATGCTGCAGGATTGAATTTCGGAAGCTAATTAGTAATTTGTGATGGCTATTTTTATATTTACGTATAGAATTTGGTTTGCATGAAATTGGCCGAGACATTTCTTTTACGTTGCCCGAAATATTGTCCTGGATGAAATATTTGTTAGTCTTGGGAGCCATCTAGATTATTAATAAATTTGAATTTTATTTTCCTATGAATACTACTAACTAAAAGAAAAAATCTGGGACATCATTCAAACATTACAGCAGATTATCTGGATTGAATAAAATAAGCCCCACTATCTGACCGCAATTATTTTTTGTGTAGCTGAATGCAATTTCAATAGCATCTATTTCTTACTATATTCATCTCATTACTTTCTGCCTCTTAATCCTCTATAAACTCAATATAAATTGAACATTTCAAATTAACAAATAGACAAATATTTTTTTCCAAATCTCTCTACACTCAACAAAGACATTCTTCTCTCATTTCGCCGTGTTCAGCCTCACGAATGATAAATGTCCCAATTTCCAAAAATACTTTGTCTTCGTGACAGGCAAACATTCGGATCGAGGAACTCCACACTTAAGTTGTCAAGATCGTTTCGAATTGCTGTGATGATGCTAAGAAGAATATCGCACATCGACTCCGCCATGTTCATGTCCGGGGGGCGAACACGCGTTCACGTGAACTGTGCGATCGCGTAACGAATTCGGGACCTAGTTCCTACCCATGTGGGAATCCGCCCCTATTCATTTGCATCACATGTACACAATGTACGACCGCATAGCGTGCAATTGAATGACAGATCTTTGACATGATTCGCCAGACTAGACAATAGTTCCGAAAATCTCGAATCATAGATGACATGGATCGATTGCTGTCGGAAAGTATCTGGAAGCTAGTACGAAATGAACAAATGAGAATTTGTGTATCTAGTTGCTTATAGATATTTCTTCCGAACATTTTTATTTCTTTTGAGAAAAAATTGAACTTTGAAGTTTTTATAATTTAGTGCTTAGATCACTGATTGCCAGCAAATGTGATCGCTAGTTCGAATATTGGGGCTTGTATTCAAATCAAATCATGACAAAATGGAATATTTTTTAATGTTCAAGCTTTCACACCAGAAACATTTATAACGTAATGGCATTATCTTTGATGTTGATAGTTTCGTAACATATATTTCTCGAATAATTATCTAGAAGATACTTCCCGAATAGGGTTGCAAAAGGATCAAAACAAGATCAGAAAGCGAAAATTTTTTTTGGATACTTTTGAGCTAACTTAAAAATTAAATAAATTCGGATGTGGTATTTTCTGCAAAAGGAAACAGAGACTTTTTGAAAGAAAACACGGTACAAATTGTTCATCATAGAATCCGTATCTTTCGCGAGCAGCCAGATATTTGTATATGAAAGTATTCAGGTGGTATCAGCCCAAATTAATAAAATGTCATCGGTGTAAAAAAAGGCAGTCACATGAAAAAAGTGGCGGCGGATCATTAGCATGAAATAAAAAAAGAAGAAGACCTAGAATAGTTATACCATATTCGACTCAAATTCATCAATTTTTATTACAGATTCATAATATTGTCGAGCCTAATTCATATTATCTTGACAATAGCCACTTGAAATCTACGCAACATTAGAAATTTTATCTACTTACACATTAAAGTAAAGCAATCCCACGACAACCCTCTTACGGGTCTAGGGGTTGAAGCTGGTAGAGAGCTTCATTACAATTTTTTTAATAATTGTGGATACGAGTGTGGAGTGATTAGTTCCGCGACTCACTTTACCCCTGATTTAACTTAGGTACCTAATCAGAGCTAGGTGAACTCAAAGCTTGGAGCGCGGACCCTCGTTCAAAACTGGATTCGAATCAGGGATCCCACACGCAAGAAGCCAGTGCTATATCCAAAAATTAGCCTAAATCTTACTCTGATTCCAAAATCTAGCTCCTCCTGTTGAGCTACCAAAGAAGATTGTGAAATACTCTTATTCTTGTTATTAAAAAAAAAAACAATATATATATAATAGCTATGGATACCAATTACAGTTTAAAATTGGTAATCATTCATGCAACGCATTATTGTAATACGAACTTGCCCCAAATGCTAGCTGTTTTTACTAAACACAAAACTCCGTCTACTTATAATCCGTTACGGAACCAAAACGAAAGTAAAACCTCTGCAGTATACATGACTCCCAATGGTTTCTTTTCAATCAAATAATAGCTGCAGTCTTGCTTTTGTGCTAAGAAAGTCATGCGGCCGTTAACAAATAGCAGCTCGGATACTATGCACATTCTATCTTAGCTTTGAGTTCATTGAAGTTTGTTTGAAATCATTATGCACTCTGCAACGACACATATTTTTTTTTAATTTTCCTAATGTTCTTTACATATTGAGCATAAAATTCTGATTCTTTTGCCTCTACCATATTCTCAAATTTTTTTCTGTTGTTCGTGACCCCAGTACTACGGAAAAATCTACTACATGTAAGTGCTACTTCCATGGTTGTTTGCTGGTTCGTTTCAAAGCAAGATGGACATAATAAAACAAATAAGAAACATGTCATAAAATTGAAAAAGACATTCTGAATTTTACGTCACACGCACAAGTTCGCCAACAAGGAAGATGTATGTTTGTTTGACAACAAAAGGAAAATAATATGTACAGTGGAAGTCAAACAGTCGAGTGTCACCGTGAAATTTTCAGAATTGGATGGAGTCAAAAAGTGATTTGGGCTCGGTGGTTAGGGCATGAACTCTAGATGAATGGTTCTAATGTGACTAGCGTGAGTGGCGATAAAAAGGATGAATTTCAGTTGCCGTTAATGGAATATTTTTTTAACTGAGCCAAACAATGACGGAGCCAATTTTTGTCATATTATTCACATATAGTGCCCTCTAAAACAATTCATTTTCAGGCTACGAAAAGAGAAGAAATTAAGTCTACTTATATACGAGTATGTACATAGTACATCAATCTTCAACCAACTTTTTGTGCGAAATGGAGAATTTCGTGTTGCGATATCGCTTCGAACTGATCAAATCAATTGAATTCGAAATCAAGGCTCAATCATTACATTTGGTCCGCATCAAATCAAAGCATGTCTACGTATACGCATATTCCCCGTAAAATGTCCTCGTCTATCAATTTAAACGGAAATCGTCGGGCAGCAATTGGCACCAACATCTGAATCAATTGTCACAATTAAGTATTTGATTGGTATCGAATGATTGCAATGAAATTGTAATAACTTCCCATCATCTATAGATGAGTTCGATACAAAACTATCGACGGACGATGTCGCGAGGGGTAGATAAATCCGTTCAAAATTCCGGTAATTGAAGGAGCGGGTTTGTACTAGTGTGTGCGTAACTCATAAATGCCAGCATGTTCTTAATTAGCAATGGTATGCGACATACGCGTGCTTGTTGACGAATATTGCCACGAAATCTCGGAAGTTCTATAATTATTATTTCTGGGAGTGTTGATGTAAAGGGAATGCTTGATAGAGTTAAATTGAACAAAATCTAAGTGAAATTAATTGAATGTGATCGCAAACAAATAATTTGGGAACTAGGGAAATGTTCAAAATCTACAATTTTAAACAGAGTTAATTTTGATGTCAAAGGGTGAAATTTTTCAAGTGTCTAGCACCAACATACCGTAGATGCAAATAGAATTGACGACAGGAGTCACGAAATCGTACTAACGTACCCGTAAAGTTTTTCGAATGGTGAAATACAGCAGAAAAAAGTGAAAACCTGAGAGCGATCATAGTAATATGGAGGATTAAGCCTGATCTTTGAAAAAGAAAATCTGATCAATCATACGATTTTACAGCATCATAGCAACCCAGTAGAGACAGACTTGTGAACAGCGTGAAACTGAATAAAACAAACAAGATTTGTGTTATGGTGGCACTTTTTGCGAAAATAACGATTTGTCAAAGTCTTCGAAACATAAGTGACATTCAATAATTTTTTTTTAAATATTAAAAAAAAATTTTATGTGCGAGAAGAACATCATCTAGCTAGACGAATCTTGGTTTCGAGCTACAAAAAAGGAAGCACTCCCTCGGAGAAGAAGGATAGTCCTTTTTTGAAGACCAACGCAACTTCACTCAACTTTGCATCAAGAGCTGAAAAGTGATAGTCACTGCAAAGAACGGCACTCATCCAAACAAAATGATTCTTCATATTACAAACAAGCTCACTAAGAGGTAATTTCGCCAGTCACATAGGCGTCTCACTCCCTGAATATACATAGTAAAAAAAATATGTACTGTAAAAACAAAATTTTTAAATAATTTTACCTGATTGCATCCTGTGTAAATGTGATGGAAATGAAGTGAACTGAGCATTCGGTTGACCGAAAGCGGTATTAATAAGCTATACGTACCGAGTAGGGAATCCAATCCCGGGATTAGAATCCCGGGATCCCGGGATCCCGAACAGTTTTTAGTCCCTAAAATCCCGGGATTGATGTTTTATAGTCCTGGGATTGATGATTTATAGTCCCGGGACTATAAACCATCAATCCTAATTGAGATCCGGGATTTTAGTGGCTAAAAACTGTTCGGGATCCCGGGATCCCGGGATTCGGATCCCGGGATTGGATTCACTAGTACCGAGGGATAATTATAACCGTATCAAGCTTAAAAGCTATCAAAACGAACGGTCGCACAGTCATCAAATCGAAGAACAAATAATATCATTCAGGTAATTTAAATAATTTCAAACGTTAACCTGATTTATATCAAATTATGTTTACATTTTAGACACTATCATTTCCTACTTTTTTGGCATTTTCACACGAATTGTTCGAATGTTTCGTCTTTGAAGTCAATTAATTTAATGTCAAACGAACAACTCGCTGTCTTTCTGTCATACAGTTGCACTCCCTGCGGTGACAGAAGCTACGGTGACCGGTAGTTTTCGTCTCGGGAGCGAAACATTGTCTTCAACATGATTTTCGAATCGGCATTTTCAAGGAAGAAGACAAGACGTGTTGAATCGTGAACACAACTTCTGGTATTCTTTAGATATTACACACATATGACTGACTGACTGTACGACTACAATAACGACCCGACCCGGCTCGTACTACTATTTTAATTAATTTCGCGAACGCATTTGTTAATGTCGCAGATATTCACATTATGTCGAAACGAGCAAATGGCAATGAAGTGAATATGGTACCAGTGGAAAATAATGTGTTTATATGGTGTGAGTCCACCAGGGCTAGGTTAGCATACAGTAGATATTAATCACTCTCATTACCTGTAAGCTTTTGCCAGACGGATTCAAACATTAAAATACAGGAAGTGAAAAATACAACGGCTTTATTAAAAAAGATTAATTTCAAGGTTATCTTGACCATAGTTGTGCGGTTAAGCCATCATAATATTTGCAAATTCGTCTTGGAAGTGAAATTCTTCACAACTTCTCTCGCAACTCTCGAAAGTTTTCACAATGGATCCATGGAACCAGCAAACATTATAGGGCACTAGTGGAATCGTCAAGCGGAAGAAACGACGTTTTTCATGCACAATATGCACCAGCGTAATTACCATCAATTCATTGCGACTGAGATCGTTACGAACAGAAGTGCAGCATCATCATCATCATTGCGATCCGTAGCTTGAGAAAAGATCGCAGCACGTAGATACGGAGAGGCTTCATGGTGCCATCCACGCATTTTAGGGACATCTGAAGCATTTCTTGGATCTTTGCTAGATTGGCGATAAACAGCGATCCACTGCCAGACCGTGGACTGATGCAACATGAACGAAGCCGGAGGCATTGTATGCACAATATACTCGTAGTTATACCGGCCACTATAATTGGAGTTATCTAGTCGGTGCATGCTGCGTATCTTCTAATTGTCTAATTCAAATCACTTGAACTTGGACCTCTTGCCAAGAAGAGTTCAGTAGCCTCTGCGCGACTAGCGAATACTATCATGTGTATAATAGAAGGGTTGTTGTTCTGTTTATGTAGGCAAGGAACGTCCATGACTCTGCCAATGGGGCCTGTGCTATTTCAGGAATGTTTCGGAAACGTTGCCATAATTCTTTTGTTATTAGTTGAGTGCAGTGCATTATGATGTTGATGTTTTGATGGGAATGGCATAATCAAGTCGACGCACATGTTCTTTGAGAACTTAGGATAGCTATGGCAATAAACAAACTTTTTGAATTATTTTTTATGGGATGCATTCTTTCAGTTTTGTATTATTATTTATTGTGTTGAAGCCATTAAAATTTAAAGGGAGCTCAATCTTACAAATTTTTATCTAATTTATGTTGAAAGTTAAATTGTTTGCGCAAAAGAAAAAAGAAACGTTATCCTACTAACTGATTAAACTATTTGTTGGACAGGGCCAATTAATTACAACAGAATAGATTTGACATTTTTTTTGGAGCCGCCGAAAGAGAAAGAGACAGACAGAGACATAGAGAGAGAAGCGAACCGTCGTCGAACTCACTTCCACACAAGTTCACGCCAACGGACTCCGTAGAAAGATGTGGACTGAAGAAGTAAATGAATCTGTTCACGCCTTAAATCTCAGTGGACTAAACAGCACCTAAGACAGGATGCCAAAAGGAGGAGATTTCGACGGTCTTCGATCCTTGGAGATATGGGCATGAAAAAGTTCATGCCCATATTTCTAAGCAGAAACAAAGAAAATAGGATGCCAAATCCGAGCACTGAATTTTCGCAGGCTACGGAGAAAATATGAAAGGCTATCCCGTTTGGTATCCCAAACAAGATGACATCAAAATTCACTGAGCTGCTATGTTTACCCGGAAAATGTTCGAAGATACGATGGTCAAAGATTCGACTACAAAACCAAACCAAACTCCGAAAAACCAAACTCGTGATTTACCGGAGACTTGAGTAAGGCACGATCCGAAAGCAAAAGACGAACGAAGAACAAATTCAATATTCCAAAGATTCCGACAAGCAACCATACCAAGCAACCTCGGGCATTGATTTGGAAGTGATGAATACCCAACGGCAAGACGACGATTGGGAGCCACCAAACAGGACTCAGAGATGGAGGGACAAGATAAAGTCACCCTCTATATATAGTCATTCTTCCTTTTGCCTTATTACCACAGATGAGCCTAAGAGTTACGAAGAATATTTGGCAAGCCCAGACGCAAAGCTTTAAATCTAAGTAATTTAAGAAAAAATCGAAGCCTTTGGGAAAAAAGAAGAATTGGAACATCGTTCCAAAGCCAAAGAAGCATCACGTTACCGATAGTGAATGGATCTACAAATTTGAAGGATACCCTGATGGTGAAATCTGCAGATATAAGGCATGTCTAGTTGGGCGAGGTTTCACCCAAAAAATCGAACTAGACTGCAATAAGACTTTTAGTCCAATCGTTCGCGCTGATCTCATTCGAACCATCGTCGCAATCAAAGGATTGAAGACACTGAAACCAAGCCAAATCAACAGTAGTACCACATTCCTGCAAGGAAAGCTCGACGATTGCAGCAGCGTCCAAACGAGTATGTGAATAGACGCGGCGATGTGTGTGACCTATACCGTAGTCTTTACGGCTTAAAACAGTCATCGACGTGTTTGAACGGTGGGAGTGAATTCGGTCTTAGTCTCATTGTGTTTACACCTTCCTTTTTGCTCACATCATCTTTGTGTTTTCACTGGCGATCAGGAAGGAAAAATCTTTCCTGCAATAGTCATTGACAAGGGACTAATTGCAGCGGAGAATATTGACATTGCCGAATCAAGGTGGGAGTCTATTTTAGTCTGGGGATACAGCAGAACCGAAGAAAATCCATATTCATGCTCTAAGAGTTCTACCTGAGACGAGTTTCGAGAAGGTTTGATACGCAGAGAGCAAAATTAGTAGAAATTTCAGCCAATCTACACCATGCAATGTATTCATAAGTTCATCCTAATGAGGATAAAGTGGTCACAAATGAGCCCTATCCCGAAGCCCAACATGATTACTGCTGTTAACAATCAAAATCAACATCTCTGTCAGCCGAAGAAGGAGGACTCCTGAAGTATCCCAATGGTACACCCCACTATGGACTTCTGTTCCAGGAGGAGGATGCGAGCGAATCGCGGCATATAGTGATGCAGTTTATGCTAGCGACTTTGAGCCAAGAAGACCAGGTATGTACAAGATACGTACCCCATCTAAAAAAGAGCACGATTTCCCAGAAATCCCAGAAGCAAAAAGACGTCACTTTGTCAACCACTGTGGCAGAATGTATTGCTGCATGCTAGATGACAATAGAAATCGTCTGATCAACTGATCCACATACTGGCCGAAGTGAAAAATAACGGAAAATGCAATTAGAGACGAAACGTTTTAGTGACATTCAAGGAGCCCTGAAGCTGATTCAGAATCGGGAACTCCACAAGGCAACAAAGTACTTCAATGGTCTGTAGCATATCGTTCGAAATAAATTCACAGTTTCATAGCCATGCTTCGCTAACAACTCTTTTCAATCGATTCCGAGCACATTCAATTTATTAATTAGATACAGCTGTCCTTATGAACCACCAAATACATTAACAGGTGACCAGCTCATCGAATAACATTTCCCTCCTGCAACGATTAATTTAATTTTCCAGTCAAATTTAGACAACTCAGCCTCATTACATTCCCAATATGTTAAAAGTACACGATCAAAGGCAACATGTCTCGATCCTGCAAGCGTGGGTCGAATATTCATTGCTTGCGACAGGAGGCATGTAAATCGTACTATGTCTGTAAAAATTCGCGAAAACTAATGTGCAAATAGCGGCACATCGAATATCTCCTGACTTTTTGGAATAGTTGCCAATAGGAGTGTAGATAGATTGTGGACAAAATAGAACAAGTCGACTGCACTGTCTGGATCGTTCAGACACAGTAGCGATCACCGAGATGCGGAGATGCGATTAGTTGCTTCAGTCAAATGAAAACAGGAAAATTCGACGCGATCTGAAAATGTACTTCTATCGTGCAATAGGATCACCAGCACGGAAGCTAACCAGACACTATAGATGTCTGACTTGCTTGTTGGTCGTCCGAGGTAATAAATAGATATTCGTTCGTACTCGGGAGCACGGTGTGGTATGGATGTCTGCGATGCTTGTCCTGTTATACGATCGCGCGGTGATCTAAAAGACAGCCGTACCAGTTGGCGAAGTACATACATATATTGACGATTATCTGTGAATAATTGGATTTAATAAAGCAATCAGAGAATTAAGAATTTCGGCGGATTTATGTGTGTAGATCGTATGTTGCACCTTAATGTTTGTTTCTTCGTTTTTAAGCGCTATGATGCAATGTGTGAGCTTACAGAGAGTGGCAAAAATAAGTTGATTTCTGAATTAGATAGAAAGGCTTGAGCTGGGGAAATCCCATTCAAATAACAGCTTAGAATTAACAATAACAGGATCAGAAAAAATAATTGTTATTTAAATTTAAAATTAACTATAATAATTTAAATATAATTTAAAATTACCTCTTAGTCGCATTCGAGGAGAATTGTTGGCCCCATATGTAAAGAAGCGCGATTCCGGAGACGCTACAACCATGAACTGTATGCTACCTACCAAGAAGCAGATATAACTACTAGGATTAAGCCCGGTAGAATCCGGTGGGCAGGACACCTAGCTCGAATGAGCCAAGAGGATCCGGCTTGGAAAACCCTTTGTGGCAGATTTTACGGCAGACGATAGCGTGGGAGACCTTGCCTGCGCTGGAGAGATGACATTAACCAGGGCGCTCGGAGTTTAGGGGTGCCCAATTGGATGACATTGGCTCGCGTTCGGGACCGATGGAAAAAAAAAACTCTTGACGGAGGCCAGAATCGGAACCCAGCAGTAGCGCCGATGATGATGATAAACAATTGTGCTGATGAATTTATTCAGAGCTATGATAGCACAGGTACAAACCGATTCCTTATATGCTTTTGCCAAGAGCACTTTTCATGCGTGATTTTGATTCATATGAAAAAAGCAACTGATTATGAACCTCATTATAGCCAAAATCAGGAATTTTCTTTAAATCGTGTGATTTTATGCTGATGTTAATAGGATTTAAAATGGATTTTTCGCTCCTTTGAATACAAATTATGATTTTTTTAGGAAAAGCTTTTCAAATTTTTAAATTAATGCTAACAAGTTGTAGCGATTTAGCGAAGGGGTGCTTGCAGGCACCTCAACTGAACCGAAGTCCAGCGGAGAGCCTGCCAATCAGGAAAGGGTAATAGCAGCCCCATCACGAGGACAAATCAGCAAAAAAAGAAGAAATGGTCCGGGAGCAGGCCCCTCGTCCGCATTAGCGGAGCACCCTTTAGTACAACCCCGAAGGATGCCGGGGTGCCGCTTTGCTAGCTCTACGCGGCTGGGGTGGGTCAATAGAAAATGGGATGGGTTAGCTTCCAGAAAAGGTAAGACGCTACGTATATTTCATTTGTCATGAAAACATACTAGCCGCAATGTAAAAATAAATACAAATAAGATTAAAGGGTGCTCCGCTAATGTGGACGAGGAGCCTTCACGGCCATTTCTAGGGTACCCTCCTCCCGGGGTATTTCTTCTTTTTTTGTTGACTTGCCCTCGTGATGGATCTGCCATCACGCCGTCCCTGCTTGGCAGGCTCTCGATTGGACTACGGTTTAGTTGAGGGCCTGCAAGCACCTCTTCTTCTAAATCGCAACAAACTTCTTTTATTGGCCTTCTTATTGAGATAAGTCCCATTCAAACTTTGTCAATCAGGTTCACCCGACTGGCTGGCTGGCTGGCTGGCTGAACCAAAGAACAAATAAGCTACGTTAAAATTGAAATTGATGATGCAAGAAAAGTTTAGTTTGGAGGAGGAGATCTGTCCGCCCACTCAAACCTACTAAAAGAGTCAAGGTTGTTGGGTGTTCTAGACCCAACAATCTTCCTGAAAGTCTGGTCAAGCTGAAGGGATTTGGTGGTTGCACCGCGCAAAGCCCCACGCAATCCGGCAAAAATTTGAGCTTAACCCTGGAAAATTGTACGGCCCTGAACACCAACAGTTGAAATCAATGGTGTAGCTTAAACACAAAGAGGGACAGGAGCCCTTCGGATGACTTTGACTAGGTATGGCAGTAAATCACCAAACCCAGTAATCCAAAGTCAGCATCCGGGTTGCACCCAGAGCCCAAAAGCTCAAAAGAAAAAACAAAACGGAAGCTACAAAATGGTAAAAGGAATGATTTTAGATTTGCGGCTAGAAGGAGATAGAGCTTGATGGCATATCTGCGAAGGCTATTCTGTTCTATTGAACAGCAAGAGTAAGAACTGCAAGAAAAGCGAATCTAAGACCTGTCAGTGGGAATGGACTTAAGGATTCAGACGTTAAGTCGGAGGAGTCTTGAGCTACTGCTCATAAACTATTTTCTTACTTGGCTAGGGTCACCCAAAACAAGTGTTCGTGCCCCACTTTGGGCGCCATTTGTGGCGATTTAGAAGAAGCGGTGCTTGCAGGCACTTTAACTAAACCGAAGTTCAGTTGAGGCGCCTGCAAGTAAACTCCCTCTTTAAAATTGCTACAAAGTGTTAAAATAATCAGAGAAGAGCGTTTCGTATTACGGTATCATAGTTTTACCAATTAAGTGATTAGATTTTAAGTAAAACCAAAACTCAATTTAGATCCGATGACAATCGTCCTGACAATTTTCCATGAAAGTCAGCTCAACATCAACTAAAGAAAATTGCTTTAAATTGAAAAATAATTTGTGCACAGTCTTTATTCCGTCAATAAGACTCCATCGAATCAGTCAACCCAACATCTTCTCGCAACTCTTTGTGGAAAACGTTCTATTTTCGCGAAACGTACAAAACATTTGCCTACTTCTCCATCTCAATTCAGCTGAACTAAGCTCCCCGCTTCACAATTTCTACCATGCACTTTAGTTTCTTCAGAAAACGATCGGTCTACCATGATAAATCATATTCAATGCGGAAGACAGTGGAGCCGGAGTCACACTTGTAGTCTTCTCGTTTCGGTTCTACTAGTCCAGAGAATTTGATAGTTCGAGCGATTGTTGATACAATGCCAACAAACATGTTGTGTATGTTCAACGACGAGAAGACTATGGCAATTGAAATAAGGGCGAAAATAGATGAAATTTATTTGTTCCGGACTATATGAGATATTACGGTGCATTTGTTGCGACGTGGTATTTTAATAGTGGCTTAAAATACTTACGACGCTGCTGCGGCAATTTAGCTGGTACGATATAATGAGATTATGGACTACAGATTATCGAACAGCGTGTTAGAAAGTGAAATTGAACACTAATTAATTTTCTGATTTATTAGGAACGAATATGGAGCAATACAGGCTTCAACGAAATTGCATATCGAAATTAAATTTCATGGTAAAACCGTTGCAATTGGCAACATGATATGGTTGGCTTGACTGATTTCATGTTGAATCATTCACGCAATATTGTTTCGGTGCCAAATGCCAAAAAGTTTCCTGTGCAGAGTGCGGCGTTATAGTAGCCTTCCAACGTACACAAATACAATTATTCAAAAAGCGTGTCGCTTCTCCGAAAATTATTTAAAGTAACACTTAATCATTACTACCAGGTTATGCGCTGACTTAAAAACGAAACCGCAAATTTTGTACCAGCACTTGTTAGTGTAGGTTTATTGACATTTTAACCACCTAGAATAAATCTGCATTTCCCACGGAACTTGTCCACCCCACCGCCGCAAACTACGATACCTTGACGGCATTCAAGCTTTTCGCACATGTCACGAAAATCACATAAAGTCTCCACATCATAATTCACTTTCCGTGCTGAACCTGTCACATGTTTGTTGTCTGATTTATTCGGCTAGGGCAATGAAGGGGTTTTATGTGAATTTCTGGAGCCAGATTTTTTGCTTTCGGACCCTTAACTAGTTTTTATGAAGACGACAAACCAGGTGCACCATATTCTTAACTATATATACATATATTTCAAACACCTAGTTAGAAGCAATCACAAAATTATAGCGCAGAAACCAGAATCAATGACGGTATCTTGCGCCCAACGTAGCATTTAATCTTTAAGATTCATTTTTTCGTCGGCTTGCAATTGGGTGAAACAAATTCATTTTTTATATGACTCATTCCCGAGCAGGATGTTAAATATTCTCATGTCTATTGACTGTTGATGGTGCACATCAACTACAAGAGCACGTTGTTGATCGTTTACCGCTGCATGTTCACCATCTTTCTTCTGTTATTGTTCTTTTCATTATTTTATTTCCTTAAACAATTGAGCCAAAGCTTAACACGTCTTCACGTTTTCTATGCTTTTTACCTGTATTTTACCTAACACCCGTTCTCGGGACACGGCCAGCAAGCAGCTCGCCCCTGTTCAAATATTGTTTTACTTCGAGTCGATTGTTGCATATGAAATGAGAAAATGACTCGATGTAGGATCGTTGGTTTTTACGAAGTGTATTTGGTTTGTACAATAAGTGATTCAATTCACGCAATCAAGCAACAACATATGACGTTGAATCTCAAAGCATGCAATCTGTTATTCTTTGATAATGTGGTTAAGAAATGGTTTTATGCTGATTTAATGTTATTGTATTCTTAGTCTAATGAAAGAAGTTATTAGAAACCAAACTCTTGATTTTTTGAAGAAATATACAGTATCCGATTCAAGTAATCAGTTTTTTCTTGAAACGCCTTAGTTTCGATTGGACAAAGGATGTGCTTTGAAAATGCCTAGAGCTTCATAGCAGATGCAGTGTTAGATTGGAGACAGATTACACACCAATCTGGTTTCGCAAACCTTCAATGAGCTTTGGATCCGACCAAACATTTTTTGGATCCGACCAAAAATTCACAAAATTTAGCCAAAAAAACTTATTTAACAATCTGTTTTTATTGTTTTGTCCAACGTGAAGTTAACCCTTTGAGCGACAGAATCAAACTGATTTATGTAAAAATACCTTACTAACTTAGGATATTGTTCCTTGCTTCGAGAAGCTTTTCCGGACTTAAATGCATGATTTCTGTAGGTGGCACAAAAGTTGTCAAAAAACAGCTGTTTGCCGGGAAATGCAGTTGCCGGGAAATGCAGGGCTGTATATATTTTTTGACCACCAGTACATATATGGTTTAATTTTTCAAGTGTTCGTAGACTTTTGAGCATTTTTGCCAACATTTTTCAATTTTTTATTGAGAATTTAAAAAAAAATGTTTTATTTAAATAAAATTGATGAAGTTTAGCACTAAATATGTTTTTTGAAACATGCCCTTTACTTTTTTCCCGAAAGTTTTCATGCAGCATTAATAGAGCAGATGTTCTTAAAATTTACTTTGTAAACTTAACAGCTGACTGTATTTCTATCAGCTGTTTTACATTAAGACTGCTTTTGGCCAACTTTTTAAGATTTGGGCCAACTGGCAAGACACGCGTTCTGTTCACAGCACATCAACAGAGGTGAGAATTAGAGCTCATTAAGATCAGCTCTTTGATGCAATGTAAGAATGCCATCATTGCCTCCAGCATTGCTAGATTTGACAAAATCTAATGATTTTTGCTACTACTCTAGTCTTATGTAGTACACTATGTGAGGCTAAAGGTTTAAATAGCAGCTCTTCTATTGACCTTTGGACTAATAAATTTAGTAACCCAGCTACTCATATTGTCAGAAGTATGGTGAGTTGCACCAAAGCAGTCAATAATTATTGCTACCGTAGTTTGGTCATCCCTTGGGGTGACTATAAGGTACACCTTTGCTCTTTTTGTTAAAAAAATCTTGACTGTCTAAATAGAATTTGCATCCATTTGGAGATCAAATTTTATATCACTTGTGTCTCCAGGAATTTTTTAAACCGTCTACCATTTTTGTTTTACAGCCTCTGCAAAATAAACTATTGACGTAAATTATTCATCAATCAAAGTGCAATCTCTCCCAACCAGAAGGAACATTATATCTTGATGAATGGTGTAGTTGTCATTGCTGAAATCTGATAAATCGATCGAATCAGCAGACACATAATTTATTGAAGCTCTTTCAGAGCAAATACTATCCACGAACGATTTCTATTTTACCACTGATTAGCTATGATGAATCAGGAAACCAACTACTTATGACTAAAGCATCTTTTTTTCGTTTATATCATCGTACAATTTGAATTGGTTTTAATTGATTCATAAATGAGTGAAGTGATCAATCGTACATCCGACATCATATCATAATTCCCGTTTATAGACTAAATGACCATTTTCACTTCCTTGAGAACAAAACGCATTCTATATGATTTAAATTACCCCTATTTCAAAGAGATCATCGCAAGTACATTTCTTTAAAACTATCTTAATGACTACATTACAACCCGAGGTCGAAAGAAACCATCGACATCAAAGGCTGATATCCCGAATCTAAAGTAACTGACACGCAACCGGAAAAACTGTCGACCTTTAACATGAACAATTAAAATCGATCAACACCCTCTCCTCGAGTACTTGTAATTGAATCAAATTACGGAATCTGATGCCATCGCAACAAATACTGGCTCTCTGCCGTTTGATATGATGGCGATAGCAGTCAGTGGTGGATTTAGTGGCCTGGCAATTCGTTGGCTCAACCCAGGCCACACGCCAGCCGCTAGCCGTTTGTTTTATCTAAAACAATAATAATTACATGGAATGCCAAAGACAATGGAAATTGATTACCAAGGCTCGTTTCGAAACGTTTGCCTTATTTCGTTCCGAAGCAATTTGTTATAATGTCGTTTATTGTAGCGGAGATTAGGGGGAAGTGCCAACCAACATGCTTCGTTGTCGTAGAGTGTGACAACTGCAGAATTATTCCGGCAGTAAATCCGACCCTTCCAGTTCCGTTTTATCGGAAATATTGCACATAATACAATGGGGCGATATGGATAGGGGTGCATTCAAGCATACGTATGTTAACACTTGAGCTGCGTTGAGCTTCGGCAGATTCAGTCTGAGTTTTCATGGAGGTTTGTCTTGCTGACTACAAACATCACAATCATTCACCACCGGCCGAAGGTTAATCAAATTGTTCGACAATTTCCTCCACCATCTAAAAATACGGGATGACTGATCGAAAAATGGGGTGCACAATCATCAAGGGATTAGCCACGAAATCCGAATGACAAATTGCATTGGGACAGTGCCCAGCATACAGCCATCGGCCCATATGTCGCGAATTTCGTGCAATTTCGGAATTTGAACACTTGTTCCTTCTTAAAGTCGCATTTGCACCCATTTACCCACACTTCATTTCCGCTATAGGACAGTGCAGTGTTGCAGTTGCGATTAATCTGCGTTCGGAGGATTGATTACGGCCACTGGTGCATTTTGTGGAAGCCGAAAATTTAGGGTCTATTTATTATATTATTGGTGGGACCGCAAATTCATATTGGAAATAAGTTATGACTGAGAAGATTTGGAGTGAAATGAGGTTTGTTTATGGAGAAAAAACGAAGAGGGTTTGCTAGAAAATGAACTTAACTTTCGAACGAATTTTTATTCTGTATTTTTCGGAATCTCATCAATGTAAAGTCCTTTCGTGCGTCATATATGACAATCATTTATTTCAGTTACTTGACAATTATTTAGTTCAATACAGCTCTATTGTATATTCGATTCTATGATTCGGTATATTTTACCTTAATCTATAGACCTTCTCATTTCCCATCGGATTTATAAATAGGATTATAAATAGGATTTTCTAAAATTATCCCATTTACATTCAAGTATGCCGTCAGTCGAGCATATTTCCTATTGACAACAAACATCTCTTCAACATCCGCAAATATTTCAAAATAATTGCTATTTGGCCGAATCTCAATATAATGCTTCAAAAACAAATGTGCCGTACTAATAGAAGATTCACTGTATTCTTGGCTGATTATGCGACAGCGTCGAAAGCATTTTTATTTTCGTTTCGAGACAAAAATATCTGCAGGCGTGCAGAAAGGTGGATTAAAGTGAATAGAATATTACGTCAAATAAGAGATAATTAAATGTTTGTGTGTGTTTTGTTTAAATGAGTATGATTACATTAGGTTATGATGCCAAAACACAAACAGAGGCGTAAATT
This sequence comes from Nemotelus pantherinus, assembly GCA_963978885.1. Lineage (NCBI taxonomy): Eukaryota > Metazoa > Arthropoda > Insecta > Diptera > Stratiomyidae > Nemotelus > Nemotelus pantherinus. The sequence goes on from OZ022266.1 coordinate 11,285,634, forward strand.
TTAAAATCTTGTCAAGCTTGATTCAATATTTTCACCTAGTTGCCTTTTACAATGCGACATTTATTTGAATTTGAAAATTTAGGGTCCAGCATAAATAGATTCATAAACGCTTTTGAAGAATATAATAATATATAGAGTAGAAGGTACTGTTATAGACAGAGTGGACTTCCACAGAAATTGCGAAAAAAAAATAACAAGCGAATGAAGGGTATGGGCAAGACACCGACCTCTAGATTTTAGGGGAAAAGTTTGATTGCACGATTTCATAAGAAATAAATGTAGCGAAACAGTTTCGATGGCCACAAAAAAAAGTCGGTGTAATATTGGATTCACTTTAAGCCTCCTTTTGCATGAAAATATATCGCCGTCTCTCAGTAACTCTCTTTTGATGATACGTTAGGTACGGGGCCTGAGGAAAACTACTAACCTACCAATCTCAACTGCAGCCTATATATTTAAGAAAAAAATATTGGAACCTAAAAAACACATTTCATCACTATGAAGAGAGAAGTGACCCTGAACGTCGGCTATATCGAGCAACGGGTTAGTGTTAACATTTTTGACTCCTTATCTGCACATTGCTTTATGTTTAAGTTTCATTTTCAACTGACCATGTAAAGCACTTTTCAAACTAAGATGGTTTCATCTTATTTGTTTAGGGATCATTATTTGCTGAGTCTACCTGTTTTGATATTCGAAATTTTATATATATTTTCCAAATTTCGATTTATCATAACTGTTGACAGAAGCATTAGATCATCGTGAAATTGGCAGGGCGCGTTGATGTTGACTAAACCAATATGCATATTTACTCTTAAAGTTGTGCAGACAACACTGCAGCTACAGCAGGCACGTGAAAAAAAATCCTTCATATCATCGAACTTCCCGAAAATTTTAGTTTTTTGAAAAGAAATTCAAATTTTTGATAAATTTTTGCACAAGAACGGCAAACCATCACCAAATAACCTTTATTTATGGCGCGCGAAACTTCTGCTCACGAGCACTGAAGTCCACCACTATCTCCTACAATCTCAACCCTTCCTCCAACCTTTGCCTTAACTTTCCGTCCGTCAAGGCTGTGCTATAGCATAATTGGACACTCCTTTAGTCTTGACATTATCATAGAAAAGATTGTATCCTGTGGTTTGGTGAAAATTATTTGAAGATACTTATATTATTGACAGCGAAATTAATCAATTTCTAATCCTTTTCTAAATAAACAGATTCAAAGGCGCAGAATTCGTTAAATCCCTTCAATTAACGCAAACTCGAAAATTGTATAATCAAAAAAAAAAAAACAAGACTTCCTTTTTCACATGGTGACTGAAATGCGACTGAAATTTTGATGAATGAAAACCCATGTCCTTTTTTTATTCGGCTCTAAATCTATTTTTCGAAACACTTCAAATAGTGAGACTTTTGTCAAAGAACCTAGCCAAAGTAAAAACATGAGGAGCGTGTTTTTGCACTCTTGGGCAGGGTAAGTTAAGGCAAGTTAAGCTCTTTATGACAGAGCTTTAGGTAAGTACATTGAATACAACAACAATCGCTGGCGCTGTAACTTCACTGCGGCAGCGATTGTTGTATTCAATGTGCTTACCTAAAGCTCTGTCATAAAGAGCTTAACTTACTTTAACTTACCCTACCCAAGAGTGCAAAAAAAAACCCACCTATGGTAATAGACCGAAAATTTATATCAAACTAATCTTGCAGTGATTCGAAACAATTTTAAAGGTAAATTCATTGAACATGCTAAATTTGAAATGACTGACTTTATTCTTAATTTTAGCCCTAGTTATACTGAAACTAAACTTGAAACTCTATCAAATCTAAGAAAATTCTTTTCCAAATTCCTTCAAATTCAATTTTTATCATTATTTCACGCAAAAATCATCTGTAGATTAATCGTAAATCTGCAAGTACAATCAGCACCTACAATTGTTTAGTGTTCAGCTTGCAACATTTCGCCATATCAAGCTTCCTCGCTCATCTATCTTTACGATGCATCGCAACAAACAACGACATGATATTTTCGCATAAAATAAATCTTTGCAAACCATCATGCAATCGTTGAATATAGGAGGTACTCAAACAAATTATATTAATCTCACGAATAATAATAAAACACTAATAAAAAATTCAAAATCACCTAAGAATCATCAATTGGCTGAGCATGTGGAATATTGCCGGTTAGCACTTGCACTTCGATTCTATCTTCAAGATTCTATCAAGCACTACTCTTCGGAAACGTTTCCAATCTCCGTGCGATAGCTATTTATTCATCAGGTAGTAGCAATGTGCTGCTGTGCAACGCCAAGATAACTTTTATGTGTCCACTTAAAAATCTAGCTTGGCTAAGGATTGTTCGTAGTGACGGCATTTGATTTATGACTGCACGAGAACACTATTTTTACCGATACACAGCAATGAAACGGAATCTTTATCGACGCTTTATATGTGCAAAGTGTCGCACGTAATTAATCAAATGCGCGCACCGAGGAATTTACGGTATTAAAAGGTGTCCTTTCCTGAAAGCCAAGTCGTATTTTTTCCCGTTATATTTAAAGCCTCGCATAATGACAGGCTTATTCGGTATGCCCAGGGAATTATGCTGTCAGTGTTTAAGTGATCGTATTGAAATTGTATTGAAACTTTGTTTGAATGAATCATTTTTGAATCCCTCATGGCGCATTTCACGGTGGAGTGCGATTGGGGTTTGATTTAGTTTAACGATCAGAATATGCACTCATATGGGTATAGAATAATGATACGACAGAACGAGTATTAATAGTCATTTTAAATAATTTATTTATTTGATATTAATTTTTGATTTTATAATTCTTCTGATTTTATTATATTTTCGATTTTTTCACAATGATTTCTAAGTTATAGGTTCTGTGTAAAAAAATTTTTTTTTTTACTAAGCTGTACAATCTTAGGATACAAGTTAAATTTGAAACTAGGTTGTAGACAGATATATTACGGATAGATAATGCACAAGCGATGTATGCTAATTTAATGAGGTGAGAGTAATAGGCTACAGTTTAGTGGCAGCGCATCTGCTTCTCTTTTAAAACTTAAAAAAAAAAACCGGTTAGGCAGCATTAATGCAATTCTCTTTTTACAGGCTAAATTTATCATCGTTTAACTTGATATTTGCTTGTGGCATTTCTTACCAGATCATGCAGCATACAATGAAATTTTTCGTTGCCCACAAATAGGCAGCAGTGTTACATATACAAAGCCAATATGACAATACATTAAATAGCTCATTAATTATCTCATTATAAATGTGAAAAGAATAGAGATAGAAACAGTTTGGGTGCAAGAGACAAGTATGCAATGTTTTCAAAATGGCTATCCATATTGAAAGTGTTTATGAAAACTGAGCTGTCTAGACTATCTGCTGCTCACATTGCGGCAAGGTCATCACGTGAAGCAAACGTGACAAAATTAAGGTTTTTTGTGAGGAGGTCAACTCAGACCAGTGGCGAGATGGCTACAAATTGGTCACTTGGAGACTTGCCTGCATGCGGGCGGCCTTGCACTCCTATGGATACATACCTATAGCAGTTGGCTTCGTCAAGGCCCAAGCTAGGAACTCGATCAAGTGTCTGGGAGTAACCCTGTACACCAAGCTGACGTATTGGGATCATATCCACAGGGCATGTGGCAGGAGTCTAGTAGTTGTCACTTCGCTGAGCGGGCTATTGGCCAACTTCGGCAGACTCAGTGAGACAAGACGAAGGCTGCTGATGGTAACGATCAAATCAATTTTGCTATATGGAGTTGAAATATGGGAAGATGCGCTCCCAATTAAGAAGTTCCAAAAACGAATCGCCTGTAATTCCGATCGATCTACTAGCACAAGAACGCAAAGAATTGTACCTCTTTCGTTCAGAGCTGGACAAAAATGGAGATCTGTCACACGCAAAATCGTTGGAGTGAAAGTGATAAATAATAATTGCTAATAACCGTAGCTTCGGAGAAATAAACTTTTACCTTTTGTCAATTCTTGACAGGGCACGTTTACTTCAGGAAATACCTGAACAGAATAAATAAGGTGGTCACACCGTACTGCTGGTGAGCTCAATGATGCTAAGCACACTTTCTTTATGTGCAGTCGCTTCGTAAGTTTGAGACGCACCATTGAGTCCACGATCAGCCTAGCAACGCCTGAGACGGTCGTGGCTGCAATGCTGCAAAACAAATAGAACTGGCTTGAAGTCTCTACGTTTAGAAAATACTGCGCAAAAAGCGGTAGGAGGGTTGCCTTACCAACCCTTGAGCTGTGGTTGTTTTTGAAGCCCGGGGTTACCGATAGGTTAGTCAGCACGATATCTATGATACCAGATGAACTAACGCTTATGCAGGACCCAACTCAGAACTTCGTAGGCTTGTGGACGGCCGTTTTTTTGTGAATCAAACCTCATATACTCTGTGGTGGGGATTTTATAAGCAGATTTTTCTTTGGCCAAGGAAACTAGGAAAAAAATGGAACGTTACTGCACCCCGACAATTTCTACAGCATCTTTCAATAAATCTCTCAAAATCTTATCAACTTACTCATCTGAGCATGATGTATACTGCATTTGCCTTTTCATTTGTTTACATGTTGTTATTGATTTTTTGTTTCGTTTGAATAATTGATTATAATGAAAAAAAGATATGCCTTGATTGGTAAGTACTGTCACGACCCCTGAGATAGGAGGCCATCCTGATCTGCTGAATACTGGAGAGGAGGAGAGGTGGCCATTGGATCCAATCACTGTAATAAACAAAGGTGAAGGTTATGCAGATCAACTTTCACCACTTCAAGGTAGTGCCTGCTGCTCTTCTCCACAACTTGTGCTCTGTAAGAACAGATAAGAAATAGTTTTAGCACAAGAGCTTTGTGTCACTAGCAACCGACTCTGCATATTGCATGTTGACGGGTATAGACTAGTGTCAATCTAATTTCTAGATAAACATAGAGCTTGCATTCTTATCAAGAAATCCGTGAATTTTGCCTTTTCAAACAAAGGATAATATTGCTTTTTCGATCAAAGCGAGGTTATTATTATTCTGGGTCGTTTCATGCTACATGGTGCACAAAAACGCTTCCTAACTGTCACCAACTATGTGTAGGAGTTCACAGCAATCGCAAATTTACAGTGGATTCCGCTAACAATAGGCGAAGGCGCGAGCGCACATAATGAATTATGAAACGATTTGGACACCAACGAAAGAAGTAAATCATTACATGAGTTCCTTATGTCTACTCTAACAACCTGAATGTATCAAATATTGGCAATGAACCTGAATTTTCCGAAAATCTAGAAGTATCCAAAATCCATATTTGTCTTCCTACCACCATACTGTCTCTAAGAATGTAAGATTGTCTTTAGGAACTAATGCAGTGGAAAATATACCTTTTTTCTGGTTGCTGGACCACTGCAGTGTCTTTCAAGGGAAGGTGTTGACGATGAATTGAAAAATTATCTCTTATGTAATCAAATATCTGGAGTGCGGAGTGCATCTAGTAGGCATATTTTCACTGAGAGCTAAGTGGCAACACAGTCCCTCCCTAGAGTTCACACTTTTTCGAAGCTGGTCCTCGAATGCCAAGATGTCGAGACGTTTGATGCGACACCTATTTTGGATGCCAGAACATAGGAACATAAAGAAGAGCTGTGAAGCGGACGATCTTGCAAAAGCTGACACACTTTTGCCGGAGGTATCCTGGAGTTTCCTGATTGGCACTCGCACAGCTTCATCTTAACTGGCCATCGGAAAAAAATACTTAAAGGACACTGTGGAGTCCTGGGTGATCGCCAGACGTGGAGGAGAGGGTCCCTTCGCGCGACAGTGGCTGTTTTAACAAGATACTGTTTGTTTCGCGGGAATGCAGCGTAAATGGGTGCATTTTACAACGACTTGTACCGGAGCTTTAAAAGCGAGGAGGAAGAAAAACGGTTCTTTTCTTCTTGCGCGAATGTCTGGCCTTTGCTAAGAGAGGAAAGTAGTCCCTTGTCTCAGACTTCAGGGCAAAATTTAATTGAAATAGCGTCGGTGTCCAGTCAATGTGATACCACAAGGGTTATTGTACGCCTGACTGTGCTTTGATTCGAGACTGAGAGAACATTGAAGCTATGCACACAATTCACTATCATTTGTACGTAGTAATACATACGAACGATACATGCATCAAAATGCCGAAATTTCCCTAAGTTTTCCCAGACAACTTCTATAAACAAAAGTGACGTGGCAATTATTGACTATGGATTATTACCATTTAGAAGATTACAAATTAAACAGCTCTAACTATGCACCCAAGGCGCTCGTTCTAAGACATCTGCTCAAGTATATTCTAATGTCCTATGGTCCAGCATGAATATTGTACCATTCTTTCTTGAGCGCCAATTTTCGATCTCGACGGGCGATAGTTTTTCAAACATATGTTTGACTGTCACCTGACTGACAAAGTTCCGTTGATTGCGTTCGAGAAACAGCAGGCAATAATCAGCAAATCGTCTTCATTAAGATACATATCATCACATCATTCCTCTTTACACGAACGAACATCTTAAGTATGATACTTATATCCCGGTCCGTTGGTTTGATGTGAACGAATTCAACTAGCCTTTTTTCAACTTGCTTGCTCTACCTTTTCCCAGAACAACCTTAAATCAATTCAGTCAATTAGATCGGAATCATTAAAATTTTAGTTTCCAAATCATGCTGCTGCTGCTGCTCATTGATCGATAAATTCGAAATTCAGTCTTTAATTCGACTCTCACATATTATTCCACACTAGTTGCGCACGTTAGGTTGATTGGTATGCAATGATTAGGTTCTAGATTCCAGATAAACATCTCTTCGGTTCTAATCATTTGCATTATTTTTTCATGTATGGATCGTCCGATTGCCCGAAGTTAATGACCCCATTACGAATTATCATCATCTTCAGTGACAGCAGTGTGTTGAGCTCAAGTGTATATTTCACGCATATTACCGATATTAGATATTCAGAATGACCGATGAATAAAAATCAAAACTGAGTTCCCAAGCACCTGATAACACTTCAATAACGAACATAGAAAGGGCGAATGAATATCGAAGTCGTTACAAGATTACAAAGTTTTCATTACTATTCCAATTACTTTTGTCGTTTTGTCATATTCTTGTGTGAAACCGAATTTCATTTTCAGGCGACAAAGGTACTTGTTTTTTGAAATTACACTCATGCGGAGAAATCATTTAAAAATTTTGTACATTTTTTTGTAATTCTGAGTATACCTACTAATAAATAAGATGGACAAGCAAGGGCATTTCGGTGACTTTCAGTCTGATCAGTTTTTGGACTACGCCTACCCACTTCCAAAATTCAGTTGTTTTTGTGTAGATATTGTAAATCCCCAGGGTGAATCACACTGAAAGTGATGCTAATTTCAAATTGGCAGTGAATTAATTAATCGGCACGCAACCCGTTCTGAATGGAACTTCCCAAGCAGGTCTCTTGTATGTATATAGATATGATTTTCCAATTTTTTTAGATACATATTAAATTCAAGGGGCGCATACAGACAATCTTATAGAAGTATACCAATAATTTATCCTTATATTGTAAGGAAACGAAAAGATACTCGCTCATATCACACCTTCATATTAATGATTGCATCTAGCCATCTATCGGCCGCCTTGAAGTCTGGAAGCCATGCAGTGCCTGCACCTATGCGTGCATGTTCGCTGCACATAAACACGTCCACGTTTCGAATGATTAAGTCTCCAATTAACTGCACGTCAATCGATTAGATAAGACAAGTGTGGTACATCGGGCTATAATTTCAATTGCCTGCATTTTACGGTTCGTGCTTATCCGATGGAAGCATATCAGCTCGCTTTTTGCTTCGTAGGAGCCATCATAGCCGGTCGATCCGAAAGAAATTAAAAATCTTCTAACAACCTGACGATGAGGTTTGATTTACTTCTTAGCGTCCGAATCGACGACAACACAGAGCTAACGACGCGCAAGAAACATTCGAACGTGTTGAGAATGAAAAGCTTTAATCGCCTCTTCCTCCCACAAAATTCCCAAGAATTTTTTAGCTTCCATAAATTACCAGGTCTCAACTCGTTCTCGTTATGATTCCCCTGTATGACTTTGGGGTTTTTGATTATCATACACTTGCTAATGTAATTCTGTATGCATGACTTAAGGTTAGTACGCTGGCGAGCCTGAATTCCGGACACTCGTTGTGCTATTTATTTCTACACGGAAAAATTTTCGTGTAGAGAAGTGTAGAATATTACAAAGTGACAGTTAATTGCTCTCAACTTTGGCGGCATGGGATTTAGAAATTAGCTTTCTTTGAAAATAACCTTTACAATCTACCAACTGTATGTGAAATACTATGTTACTATTCCACCAATGCTTCTTTCAGCTCTTCAGTTTTAAATTCATTCAGGTTTGCTGCCTCATCATACTGCTATATTATGAACCAAACCAAAGTTTATGAAAGAAACCAAGTTCTAGTAGCAAATTTTAAAAACTACTTTCACTTTAAAATCAATTAGACTGAATGAAAATAGGCGTAGTTTTTCGAAGTAAAACAATTATGTAATCTATTTAATAATTGTTTATTTGATATATATTTCCTTCACACGAATACATAATTTCCATCCATGCATTTCATATCGCGTACACATGCGGTGTTGAAAACTTTAGGTCTGTTCGCGTACCTGAATCTATTATAATATATTCAAATAGATTCGCATAATTGCTTCAAGCCAAATTTTGCAGCAAAAAGAAGCCAGCTGCCAAATTATGTTACTGCTGCAGTTTGCTGAAGTACGCGAACAGATCTTTTATAACGTCGCACTAATTCAATTAACCAACCAGCTAATTAAAGTGCTTCCTAGCAAACGTATCTGCCAAAAAAACCAAATGTGCTGGAAAATCATTGCTTCAAGTTCTGCACGAACTATCCTACGCATAAAATTAGAAGACAGAAAGTTCCGACGTACAACAAATTTCAAATTTTCAAACAAAATTCAAATTTTCAAACAAAATTCAAATTTGACGCGCGGTCAAAATGGCCAAAATGATTGCTTTCCGTGACCAAATAAATAGCAGACCATTTAATTCAGGCACCTCGTGCCTGAAAAAACTCTCCACTTGTGCTGCAGAGCCACCTACGAGCGAAAAGCAACACTGAAATTCTGACACTTTTCAGGCAACGTTTCAGGACGGGCAGCGTACCGATTTTCTCAAGTGACCTGAAAAAAAATTCAGGTCCGGAATTCCGTCACTCTTTTCCCATGCATTTTAAAGGGGGACAGGAATTCAGGCTCGGCAGCGTACTAACCTTTAAGATGTACGACGCAGGTAAGAATGCTAGATACACATAGCTAGGTATCTGATCTGATGTTTTATGGAGCTTTTCCGCGAAATCGAAAGCACTAGTCGGGATTATACGGAAAATCATAAGATTATCGGAAACTTGAGAGTTGCGTAAGAATACAGGTTTTAGTTGCGCGATACGGGTTTATTTACTATGTAATCATACATGGAGTGAATTAAGATACGACTGAGTATTGATAGTAACATATTAATGTGTTTATCAACGAAATGTTACTATTTACTACGATGATGCAAATTATTTCTCCTAATTTTCGACAGTCACGGGGGGAAATTTTATGTGGGTAGGGTCAAGAATGAATGTCATTTGAATAAAAAAAGTCGTTGACTCGAGTATAAATTGCTTCCAAAGAAAGAAATTCGATTATGAAATTAAGTGATAAGTACACTCAGAAAAATTTCACCACTTAACACTTTTTTTAGAATCACTTTAAATCAAAAGTTGAAATCACTTTGAAATAAAAAGCGAATCTTATTTGAGTTCCACTTTATTATAAAAATTTTATTTCCAAATCAAAATTTTTCATCGTTGAATTAAAAAGAAACGTATATGGCGCCAAATCATATTTGAACATATTTGATTCAAAAATTTTCAAATATGATTTGGCTCCATATACGTTTCTTTTTAATTCAATGATGAAACATTTTGATTTGAAAATAAAATTTTTATAATAAAGTGGAATTCAAATAAGAGTCGCTTTTTATTTCAAAGTGATTTCAACTTTTGATTTAAATTTGATTCTATTAAATGACATTTTTCTGGGTGTAGGAAAATTCCCTTGTGAGCTTACGACAAAATATATAAATATCCGATAATGAACATATGGAGGGTATTGATTACTACACCCACTCATACGTTCAGACTGAACGTTTACTAAGTGTGTGAGGAAATTCATGTTTACTAGAAAATCAGTCAGGGAAAAACTGAATAGGTGTATACTGCCCTGATTCGCATAAATGTTTAAATCCCATCTCTGAAAACTGGGGAAATATTACTTACCAGGAAGCAAAAAAACCAATCCATAAAGTAACATTAAACAGACTAGATAGAGGGCCGAACAATAAAGGAGACATACAAGTATGTCACGAAAGGATTTGCAATCGACTCCAACGTCTCTATGCTGATTAAGTCAGAGTAATAAGCTCTCAAATTTAATTGGGTTTGTATGGATTAAAGAAAGTGAAGAAGGCAGAAAAAAGAAATCAGAAGGATATATAAAGGAAGAAAATTTATTAAAGGAAGAGGAAAGAAAATTTGAAGAATATTTGCATACATCCTGTGGATCTGAAGATTTAGAGCTTTTGAAGGCAACATGGTCGGAAACGCAGGTATTTTTCGTTAATAAATGAATGTGACCAAACGGATTAAGTTTTGCTGGAAAAAATAAATGCCTCTAAACTAATCATTGTTCAGCAGCGCAGGGTTTCGAAGATCAGACGGAGAGCTCGATCATTGAAGCTTTTTCCAAACAACTTAGTCATTTAGACTACCCTCGGAATTTGTTGGTTGAATCCTGAGTGAAAGGTAAGTGTATAAATAGAAATAGAATCGTGGAGGTAGGAATAGAATTTATCATTGTTATAGCCCACGGAAGAATGGAAACTAGCTATTTTATAACTAGTTTTTTTTCTAATTCAGACTCTCTTCCTTAATAATGATTTTAAGCGACATTGTCCCGAGGAACATCTGTGATTATTTTTTTCGTTGCGGAAGATACGAAAAAAGAGGCAAGTGCTGAAGATGGTCTACTTAAGCAAAGAGACGGAGAGCGCAAGACACAGTTATATCAGGAGAGAAAATATTAGACAGGGTAAAGTCGGGAATACGACGATTTAAATTGTGCGTACCGTTGAGCAGCGAAAAGGAATCAAGGAAAAGGTATCAACGAAAATATGATTAAACGCTGATTGATATACTTGTACTTTATGTAGATTGCAACTGGGCTCCAGCCAGCGGCAGGCTAAAGTCATCAAAAATTACTTGTATATGTATGAGGCCAGAGATTTTCCTATACCCCCCCCCCCCCCCCCCCTAGAAACTGCATACACCACGCTTAACACGGACAATTTTCCTACAAAAAGGGACCTTTGTGTCCTTTGTTCCAAAGGGACACCCCTCCTGAAATTCTGAACACACCCCCAAGAAAAAATCCCTGAGAAAACCCCTGTATGAGCCTAATCACAAGAACATGTAGTGAAACTGTATCAGCAATTAATGTTAATGCGAAAAATATCTTATGATGAGGTTGTTGAGCCTTTTTCAAACAGGTTGCAGGTGAAGGTCAGTGCACAATCGTTAAATCACAGTTGAATCAATTCGGCAGTTGCTATTGAATACCTCTAGATATTTTGTGTTGAAAAGGATGCAAATTGCAGAGATAAGACACCAAGTAAAGGCTGAATTACAGACACTAACAAGCAAACAAGCTTTCATGTGTAATGCTGAATGCTGTGGAAAATAATGTGGGGTATTGACTTTTTCATTGAAATGGACTAGAGTTGGTTTGAGGGAGGATCCACTAAGCTAGGTTCTCAAAAATCACTATAAAATGAAATAGTTGATTATGCCCCAATATTTTACTGGCTATGAAAACATAAAAAAATATTGGCTTCCAAACATTTATACAATGTTTAATTTTTCTCAGTGATAAGAAACAAAATCAAACATGCAGTATATCTGAAAGTTGTCCAGATACCGACAGCTGATAGCCATGCAGGCATATCAGTATGTGGCCTAAAAAGTTTTTGCAACATACATATGTTGCACACTATTAAGGAGCTCGAAAATCAAGACAGATTCGTAAGAACTCCATAGTTTATTGAATCTTTATATAGGCATACCCCTGATTCAACGGTATTTACTGTAAATTGGTATAGCACGCAGTAGATAAAAAATATTTGTCTGGTTTGAGGCTCATTGAATAAATATTGGCAATATCTATGTTATTATGCAAAAAAAGAAGACCCCATGTACTATGTGGCTATGAATCATTTGGCAGTTTGCTTCTTAGCATAAAAGTATGTTAGTAAATATTAAATTATACTTTTAGATTTTGAGCCACATTGAAAAGGAATTTTATTTAATCATGCTAAATCGTGCGATGTGTACATATTGACATTAAGTGGATTTCCTTATAAGCATTTTCCTCAATTAAACATATTTGAATGACTAACGAGAAAATCAATTTATTTTGTGATAAGAAACTGCAAATGCAGATTATTTCGTTTATGGATTTTATCGGACATTATATGATTTTTTTGGCTAGGTTTTTTTTTACAGATAATCTGAAGTAGGCATACGATTATTGTATTCTTCTTTTTATTCTTTACTTCATTGCAACTTCATAGACTTCAGTCCTGAAAGAATATTTTTGAAAATGAAATGAAGTTATCAAAACAGCTTCAATTCTTTTAATGACTCAACAATCGTGGATCAAGTCCGAATGAATGGCCATCGCAACAAAAAAATATCAATGCCTTAATTCAACCGTGCAACTTTCTCAGTCAGTAAATGATTGTGCTTTATCTGAAATCAGTTTCGAAAATTTGTTTTCATATATCTAGCGATTAGTAAACATCAATCTTCTCAATCTCCCTTGTATTCGATGACTTGTAAACGTCATTGAAACATATTGCTAAAGGTCATTAGCACGACTCTTGTTCCATGCATCCTCAGTTTGTCTAAGCGTCAAATTTGTACTTAGGGCATAACATATGCTTGCAGCATGGTTGCGTGCCCTTCTTGGTCCCGACCCGAACATCCAGCCAATGTGGGGTATTTTCAGATGTGTCTCATGCTCCCTCCTTCACATGTCAGTCGATCATTCCGTAACATAATTCGATACAGTCAGAGAAAGGAAAGCCGTCTGCCCAAAAAAATTGTGTAAGTACAACTAGACTTCTTAAGACAGGCTTCCGAATGACAACATACTCTGTTTGTCTATCAACCGCTGAGCTCTTGAAGCTCAAGAAGCTCCTAAGAATTAAATCGGATGAATTTTTTCGTTAAATCTACATATATATCTTCCTTGTGACTTGTGCGCAAAGCGCGCCACACTAATCGCCAAATGATGAAATAATAGTGGCCCTGGCTCATCTGATGATTTTGTGGTGTACATGATACAAGACTAAGAACTAATTCATAAATCGTTACAAACAACATTAATATGCTCACATGACGAGATGACGCCTGTGTCGAGCGGGTGGTGTGACGAGTGATTTCCACAGCGATTCAAAATGTTCGTGAAATGGTTTTCAAATTAGGTAAGTGGATTGTATTTAAAATGATGTCGTCATATCAAATACGGGGTAGGTCAATGTGTAAAACTGTACGCAGATGATTAAAATTTAAATCTTGATAAAAGCTTAAATCGAGAAATGTTTCACAAATTCAATCACTGGATAAGTCTTCAGCAGTTGCTGAAACTGGTAAGTGGGGTTTGTCGGTTGAAATATTCATTTCACCAAATGACACCAAAGATAGCATTTTAGGGACGTTCGACAAATAAAGGTAAATAATAATTCAGTTCCCTAATAGCAATGAAATATTCTACTTACTTGGCACATTATGTTACAAACATCCATCCATCATGATAATTTTTTATATTATCAAACCATACTTAGATCAATAGGCTTTGACTCATCATCTTTTCCAACCCCAAAGTTAAGCAGGGATTGACCTGATCTGCAATAGAAAAACAAAATCGAATAACTTTTCGTCCAAAAAACTGTATTTCAAAATTTTAAATACATGATTCAATTTCAACTATGATATTTCATAAGCTTCCATCCACCACCTCCACAACCCTTACAATCGTCACGATACCAAAAAACAAGAGAATATAGGTGACAATCAGGGAGACAGCCATCATTATGTTGTTTTGTTTACGATTTTTTAAAATTAGTTTTATTGCCAATGTTTCGTAAATATCTCGAATAGTCGATCAGCACGTAACGACTACATAATAGAAATATTTTTGTTTAACGACACAACCGGACAGAATTGTGACTCTTGTGGGACGTTTTGATGTTCCGGATTTTCACTGATTTCCCCAGTATTATTTTCAGGTCGATAGGGTGAGAAAATATTGGATGTAACACGCGTGTAGAACTTTTTACAATATTAGCTGACATGGTATCTTAACGAGGCGATAATACGATTTAAGTTTATTTTGTTATGTATTTTATTGTGCCAGTGCTAATTAGGTGTTAGAAATAATGACTAGTTCCTTGGTCTATTTCTAAGATAGAGGAGTGATATATTTTTTTGAATGTGATTATTGTAGGAAGAGGATTATTTATTATATCCTGAGTCAAAAATAGTTTATTGTATTCGGATACTTTTGTTGCGTAACCACTTGAAGGGAAAATTTGCAGAAATACGTTCCTCAAGACGATATCGAGTTATTTGTGTCTTTGAAAATAAAGGAAGGAATTGTATCAATTTTTAGAAAAATCATGATGGTTTAATTTTGGATAGATTACGTGTGAAAGTCAAGTCTAAAAACTTATTGTTTATAAAATTTCCGGCACTCTAAGTAAGTTTACTGACTCAAATATCAGCTGCAGCTCAAATATCAGCTAAAACGAAAGCTGATTATTCTGTCTGATAAATATTACAGTTAATACAAGCTGATCATTTATTTGTAATGAGACTCATCTATCGACGGCATTTGCATATATAAATAAATCATACGTAAATCAAGCAGCATTCAAGATTAAATGATTTTCGCCATATCTTTATCGACCCTTTACCATGCCCAAAATATTTCGATTTTTTCCCGGATGGTCAATTCTCTCTTTTAGCATGGCTGAACAGATATCATCCATCCAAAGGATATCTTTAAGGATTTTATAGTATTTCCTACTGCCACAAAGAGCAGGAATTTTGGTCAGAGGCACAAAAGCTTTCAGCGTTTCATGTCAAGTTTATCCCACCACTAGGGCACGCTTTGTCTACAAGAGGTCGATTGAACTTGGCCCAATCAGTGTTACTTTGGTTTTTTTTCTCCACCATGGGTGTTGGATCTATAGCTAAAGATAACACCAAGTAACAGTGATAAGAGAGTGAGATCTCATTCGATATTTCAGCTTCAATCTCTCCAGTTTCGCGTTTTGTGCGAGGTCTTTCAGCTCCAGTGTTGACGGTAGCAGTAAGGAGCAAAAAAAGTTAAGTTTGAAAACTGTTTGAGCGTGGAACTATCAAAAAGATTAGAAATCAGAACTCAAGCTTTCAGTTTTGCCCCTTTGACAAATTTGAGTCCACATATATTGCTGTCTCAAAACCACAGCTCCAGTACAAAAAAAAATGTAGTGGGATCCTTGTAGTTTTTCCAGTTTTTAAACTGAAAAAAAGGACGAAGCTTTGGCTTGCTGTAAGTTGATCTGAACAAACTTTATTCTATCAGGCATAATTCGTCGAAAATCAACGACTGTGTTGACAGAGTCCAATTAGCATAGCTTTGCTCCCAATCGCCTGTTCAAGATATTCCTGCCCCGAACGGACAACATCAGCATCATCAATCCACATTTTTGGAACTTCTCCACTTTGAGTTTCCTCTGGCAGGGATTTAATTTTCTGGGAAACTTTGGAAGTGTCCCGCTCATTGATTTTGTTGTCCGCCTTCACTGGCAACTTTCACGTTTTGTGCAGCTTTTCACGCTGCCTGCAACTGAAAGCCTCCACAAGTTTACAGGGTTTAGGGCATCGAGCACTCTTTCGTCTATACTTCCTACGAGTGTTTCGTTTCCACTAGCCAGATTTTGCATTTAGTGCTTCATTCCTTCTATTTTGTGATTTAGGAAAGGACATTTTTTCTCAGGCACGGCCATAATTGAACTCCCAGCTGGATCTGTACTCGGTATTCTAACACTTAAAGCCATAGGAGATGCAATCAGTATGTTGGAAAACTCACTGGCTATAGCCGCTGCATCTAGAGTCTTTACAGAGTTTCTGCTTTTTTGGGCAGCCTATGTCTTATAAATAATGCACTAAAATTCTCACATAGGGAACTGTTTTCAAAGTGGCAGGATTGTATGACCCTTTTAAATTGTTTTGCTATATTACTGTGCTTCAAACTTCCTTGTTCTGAAGAATACAGCCTTGTTTACATGGTACATGCTTAGTTCTACTAGGAACCTCAAATATAATATAAAAATAAATTTAGGTAAATATTTTAACTAAGATATATTTTACTTAAATATTAGCTTAAAGACTCTTTAAGACTCCTTTATAAAGTTTCAATTCACAAACTGATTTTGCAAACTAAACAGGTAGGGCAAACCTCGTTTGGAATTAACTTTTTTGGACGTCTAGCATAGCTGGTGTGCAATCTAGAATATTCTAGATACCCCAATCTATTTAATTTACATGAAGGTCAAGCATGCCAAAGTAGAACCATAAGTTCTAACAAATATTTTTATTGACTTTGTCCAACCACCTGGTGCCCTGAAATCCAATACTATAGTAACTCTGCTAATTGATTAATGAATTCTTATGCAACAACCTGTAGACAAATTTCCTAGGAAACTCGTGTACAACCTTTGAATGGAAACCAATTGACACCGTTAATTATATAAATAGGTAGACAACTACCTCGCAAACAGCGATAATCGATAATTAAAAGGAAATAATCCAACGCATAGACGAACACCGCATTGACCCACTTCTCTCGGCTAGATGACTCCGTTCAGCCGCAAAAATTCTTCATTTCCCGCAATTTACTTTGAATCGTGCCATTCCAGGTATAGGTACAATGCTTCTTCGCCATAATAAGACGTCGCCATGGTTCAAGTGAATTCCGAGACATAAGATACAAGCTGCTGCCGTTCAAGTCATAACAGACATAACTGTCAGGCTAACGAGCGACAATGCTCTCGTCAGCAGCATCACTTGATCACTTGTCGGTCTATCAATTTGTCTCAGGTATTCTTCGATTCCAAATCGAAATACTAAAGGTATCTAAGATATGACTTTTCCGGCGTTATGTCGCGTCACGTCACTTTGTCGTCGTCATCATCATCATCTATAGAGGCCATGTAGTGTAGACTCTAAGCCAAGAAACCACAATACAGCATTTCAGCTATGCATTTCCTTTGCGGCTGTCTGATAAGTAGCATATTGATGCGATCATGTAAGAACCAGGTGATGCCAAGATTGCACTTATGGAATAACCTGAGCAATTGATGGAAATGAGAGGAGCAAAAGCAAGCAGTGCCGTCATATCTTCGTCTAGTAACTCCAGCTTTGGACCAAAACTGAAGTTACCATTCGCTCTTAGATCACCTGTTACGCTAAGTCGATTAGTTAACGGCAATCGATATTAGGAAAAGGTTTTAACCGATAACTCACATACGTACCACATATGATACGTGAAAATATGACTATGTATATTTTGTAGAATAAAGGAGGCTATACATTGATGAACATTTCATAAAGAGTTTCTCATGATTTATTTGTTATCAATTAACTTGGGCAAAATAATCCATAAAAGCAGGCGAGAAAACTGGTTTAGGATCAGTCATCAGAGTGGTAAAGCCATCATTCCATTTACTTACGTTACTGTGGCTGTGTGTAGTTTAATATATTATTTATTCTTGTTTATTTACTCTCTAAAAAGATACATCATTACTTTTTAATAAAAATTCTTAATCTTTTTTTACGGCAAACCCATATCTTGGTTTGCTCAAAGGCTAGGAAAAATCGATAAGTTACACGTTTTAGGCAAACGCTGCACCACAACGAGTGAGAATAATGAAGTAATTTCGAGCGTTGCAGAGGAGCCCCCAGGCCAAATTCAGAAGAATGATAATTTCATGCAACTTTTGGATGAGCTTCGTTAAACTTAAGACGAGCTGGCCCAGTAGCGCCGTATCAATGATTACCCTATGAAACAAAATAATGATTTACTCAAAAAATTGAACGCGAAAATGTCCAATAATAATTATGGTCCCTCTCCAAACAAGAATAGAAGCAGGAATCAAACCTCATTCTCAGAAGTGGCTTCTTCCTTCAATGGTCAAGAGCCAGCACATCATGCTCTGAGGATACTTCCAGTTTGGAAGAAACTCCTCCTTATTCTGGAGGATCAAGAACTATCTGTTGAATATCTCATAGAGCGAACTAAACCAACTTAATCCAAATCGTTTGAAACAATGTTTTTCAACTCTTCGGTTTTGCCGCAAGTCTCAGAACCTTAGCCTTCCCCCAGACCTCTGTTCAACAAGAAGAAGAACTAGTAACAGCCCCGAAAGCAGTTCCCATCATTTTTCATCACCCCCAACAGTGCACAGAGCTGAAGCGCATATTGAAGCAACGCAATGCCGAGTTTGTTTCACCTAAAAGGGTATATTTAGGCATTGAAATTATGCCGTCAATGTCAAAAAACTATAGGCAGATTACGAAGATCTTCACTGAATTCAACGTACAGTACCATTTTTCCTACGTTCCTGTAGAGCAGTAATTCAACATTATCATTTGAGGCCTACAGGGACTAGCCGCAAAAGAAGTCAAATTAGACTTGTAAAGGTTTTGTAGATTAAAGTTGTTTGCCTCAAAACTAAGTAGAACCCCTTCACACCTACCAAAGTTCTTCTTCCAAGGGAGGGAAAACACATCTGTAATATTCACACGATCTGCCATTTAGTGCTCCAGATCGAAGTTCAGAAACGAAGGCCAGTGCCGCAATGCCAACAATTTGGTCACTCCTCTAACAGCTGCCAAGCATAGTCCTGTTGCGTGTAGTTTGATGATCTTCCTCATCACAAGTCTTGTAATAAGCTGCCAATAAAACACAAGTGCTCTGTATCACCAGGAAATGGAAACAGATGCCAAAATGTAAAAGGTAGACGGAGAACCCATTAAATGGCAAAGGACTGCCAAATACCCAGGTCTCATTTTCCACAATAAACAAAAACGGGTACCTCATATTGCACACAAACGTGAAACTATTCGGAACACCATCAATTCCCTCAATCCTCTTGTCCAATCTAAAAGCCTAAATACAACAAATTGAGCCCTTTTATACAAGCAAGTGATTGGACCACAATTACTCTTCAGAAGCGTAACTTTTGTACAAACAGCAAAAACTACCTTAATAAAATCTCCAGCCCAAACGAACAGCTAGAAACACTGATATTGGGGGGAAAATATATATATTGTGCAGATTTTGAGTGCATATTGTACTTCACGTGCTCTTTATTATAACCAACCTATTTCGAAGGTCGGCTACAACTTTAATCCAAAAAATGCATCGAAACTCATAACAAAAAAATTACAAAAGCCATCAGAACTGGCAGCCCTAACATAGTTTTTCAATCAGATTCCTACGGAATTCGCCCTACAATAAGGTCCATTTACAATATGAATTTCCTTTTAATCTCATGACTGCACTGGAAGTTAAAATGCAAAAACCTTTATTTTGCTGAACGAATGTGTCTTGAATCTTGATACAAAAATTACCATAGCTGGCAACCCCAACCGAATTTTTCAAAAAAATTTCTATCAAACGTGGCTTCGGTCCAGCTTTCGTTATAATTTGGAGACTGCATCGGAATTTATAGGGCAAAAAGCAATTATTTTTTTCTTACCGATTTTTCAAGATGGCACCATTGCCACAGAGTTGCCCACATTTCAAAATCACTTTATCAGATCTGGTAGTTAAAGTTGATACAATATGTCGATTTAAACTAGATGTGATTTTTGATTTGCTAGTTCTCGCAAGCAAAAATTTCGCATGCTTAAAATAGACGTAATTTGGTGAAGGATTTCCGTTCCTGTGCAAAGGGGAAAATTTTATTGAGACTCTGTAGACGAAGCATGAACTGCAAAAAAGCAAAAAAAAAACAGGAGGTTCGTTGATTTGAAGGTTTTCTGTTTTTCAGAGTTATCCGCTTATTTATTGCTTATTGTCACACACGCATTTTTTTGTGTCCATTCAAGCGTCTAACTGATTGCGTGACGATTTGATGATTTTCTCGTAAATTATCGCAATTTGAAATTTTGTAAATTTTTCCTGCCTACTTTTAGGCTCTCAGCGCCCACGTAGCGCTAAAAATGTTCAAAACAATATCATATCCAAGCTAGAAACATTATTGAATTTCACTTTCGGTACTTGATTTTCCCAGATATATTGTTTCCACAGACACCCAACCGAGTAAGGGTGCAAAAATGGCTCCAACTCAAAGCAAATTAAAGTGCACAGGCAAGCAATCATTCCAAATAAAGTCATACGAAATACAATTTCAATAGCATATTTTCATTGATAGCATGTGTGACCCGCTTTATAAAAATCAGTTCCTTCACAACAACCTAAACCAGAATAGTATTCACAACGATAGGACCATCTATCAGTATGATGTAAATATTAACGCACCATGCGTACGTCAGTTACGTATGCATTTGAACTGCATAAGAGTTTTAACACGAATTGCATAATACCTACAATCAGAGTGCAAGCTCATAGACACGCACGGACTGTTCGAAATTCTATTCGATCAAATCCTATCCGGGTCTTTCGCGAATGCAACGGATCGTCATCTGCACTGGTATGCACATCGCATACACGTTGCCAACCGTACAGGTAGGTTAGGTCGCAACAGAACAAGAGAAATCGTATGTAGGTACATACTTATATCGACCGAGTGGTACAGTAGGTTGAATGCAAGCAACGGTCTCCGTTGCAGTCATACAATTGCACTTTACCGAATATGTTGCAGTTTTCCCGTAATGCAACAGTAAAAGAAAAATTCAGCTTTTTTCTCATCACCGGTATTCGCCATGAGAAAATGGAAAAATCGGAAAAATACAGATCGGGAGCATTTTTTCCATTGATTCTCGTTGGTCCGTTTCAGATGAAACGTACTGGGAATGCAGCAGATACTATTCTGAGGAAACTGTTGTGACTTGTATTTATCTGATTATGGGTGAAATGATTGATGTCGAACACTTTAATTAGGAGATATCCTGCTCGCTATTTGTGATGGCACTATTTGAAAAATTAGGTTAATATCAGAAGGCATGTTTTAAATAGCATTCGACAAATATGGTTATTTTGAAGAAGGCTATCTGGCCAGAAGTGGTTGTAATGAGTAGTAATACGTTACTTTGTCATTTTATTTAGCTCATCTTTCTGAGTTTTGAGCCAACACTTGAAAAGCCATTAATACCCGAATGATAAACACTTACCCACTTTTTGCGATCATCTCCAAATCTTTAAGTGGCACCAGCACCGATACCATTGAACTCAGATCCTTTTGCCCGCATACTTTGCGGGGCTCTTCAAACCAACGAAATAAAACTCAAAACCATATTCACAAGTACAAATAACGAGCTCTTGTGTCTATCAAAATAAATACGATCCTTTTGATCATCATCAGTTCACAGTGGATTTGTGCAGGACAACCATGTGGCAGCAGCCACCGCCGATCCTTGAGCATCGATATAAAACAAAGATGATCACTTGAAAATCTTTGAAAGAATTCCGCCCTCTCGGTCTCGTTCCGAACGAACGTCTTAATGACGATCGAAATAAACTTATCTCCACTATCGTATCCTATTCGTCCTTCTTGCTTTCCGAAATAAAATCTTCAAACCAGCTCCGAAACGATGAACCGTTATCTGGATTCGACATCTTTAGAAGATTGAAATTCGATACGGGGATCCGGAATATATTTGAAATGATTTCATTTTTTTTTCTTTTGGGCTCTTCCTTAATCTATAGATGGAATGTCTATTAGTTTTTGAATTTTCATAATTTCGATGATTTGATTTTTTAACAATTTTGTCGGGCGTAATGGATTTCAACATCAAACCGGCAATTATTGTTCAGAGTCATTGTAATTAAGGGCGGGAAATGAATACGTTTTACCAATCGTCCGTAAAATTTTAATGGACTTTTAATTTCGAAGGGCTCGGAATTGATAGATGGTGGTAGTTCTGATTTAATAAGCAGCTATCGAAGGAATGTTTGAAATAGTTTGATTTCTCCTAATTGTAGGACTTAAACTACTGATAAAATCTTTAGGTAGTCGATTAGGAATAAATTGTGTATATCATTTATTGGATAAATATCCCTTTAATTCATGTTTTTGGAACAAGAAAATGTTTTACGAATGTTTGAAGAAAAGAGTAGTTAACTTAAGATTATCTGAAAACAGTATATCATACAGTATAATTAATTAGAAGTAAGTATAGAAAAAGATAAGTTGTTATCAAGCTATTGAAATTTAATTGTAGTGTAAAATTTTTATCATTATTTCAAATAATCAAAACCTGAAAAAAAATATAACAAAAAATTTCTTTATTTGACATGTCAAATATAATAATTTTGGGCTGCTTTTGTTCAAATATCATTTTGAAAGAAAAATATAAACTATGGCTGAAACAATTAAAAATGAAATCATAAATAAAAAGATTGGCCATTTGAAAATCATAATTGATATGTACAATGGAAATTGAAACGAAGTCTTAATTGTATTCAGTTGATCAAACTCAACATCAACCAACCAGAATTTTCCACAGATTTTCAATTAAAAGTTGTTAAAATCAATTAAAAGTTGTTTAATGTTTCTTGTGATATTAAAATTTTTAATTTTTTTGCGCTTGTGCTTTTTTATTTATTTATCTCTATATTTCGATATCTATTTTAGCCAGCTAATGCCTAAGCCCAAAACTAGAATAACTAAAAAAAAATAGACGAAAGAAATTCGAATTTACATTTCAATCATCAGGCGATTTAAACAAATGCATAAAAGATAAAATATTTAAAAAATAATAAACGTAATAATAATGATAATAATTATAAAACAATGAACAGAATTTAGAAGAAAAACTAACAAGTAAATCATGCCTGACGGAGAGCTTGTAGAATTAAAACTCTAGTTTGACATTTAAATTAAATAGTTGAAAAAGACCAAGCCGAAATTCATTGTGCCTCCAAGTCACGCGAAGGATACGTATATAAAAAATACGAGGGGCATTCAAATATAAACGAGCCTTTTACGTTTGAGGACTTAGAAAACGTGTCGAAGATAAGCGGAGCGTCGGGAAGAGTAGGGAGGAACCCGTCTAGATGGCTGATTTCCATACGGAAGGAAAAACACCAGTTGCGATGCTGAGGTTAAAGATAGTGGACAAGGGTACACAAAGTGAAGAAGATAGTGACTTCGTTAGTATATTAGGAATGCCATCAGAGCCAGAACTAGAGATAGAATCAAGACAACTCATTAAATATTCAACTTCTAATGGGTTTGTACGAAACAAAGAGAGCGCTCCAAGGTTAGCGCAAAACGACGAAGGAGTTAAGAAAGAAACATGTGGAGGAGAAAGAAGGTTTTGTGGGGAAGAAAATGACGAGAAAAAAACGAGCAAAGAGCTCACAGGTCTCTTCAGTTGGTGTGGCAGAAATTTCATCCAGAAACATATTTTGAGGAATGACGGGGGATTTTTTTCAGGGAATGAATAAATTACAGAAGCTTCAACTCTGGCAACCTAGGCACGCGTGACTTCTTTAGCGTCCCTTTTTGCATGAGAGCGTAGCTTTTTAAAATCAAGCAGGTCATCATGCAAAACAGAACGCTTGAATTTGCCGCGGGCAACATACTTTGCTCTAAGGGCAGCAGCAACCTCAGAGGTAAACCAGGGAGCATCATTAGGCCTTCTGGGATGACATGTGGAAGTGAAGCGAGGAATCAGATTTGAGAGGAAGACATCAAGCCTATGTAGAGCTTCGTCAACATCAGAGCAGCGAAGAAATGAATACCAGTTAACAAGATTGATTTCGTTCGCCATTCCGGCGAAGTTTGCTTTACAGAATTTGATAATTTATATTGACTTTTCGAAAGTTTTTGATAGCTACTTGATAACCTCAGCTCAATTTTACCACAATCATTCCTGTCTTTATTATATCATCAATTCTACCTCTAAATTCGCTTTAAATTATCTACCAATAAATTCGCTTTGTTTTCTCCCCTTTTGAAACTTTTTCTAGTGTTCCACAGGGCTCCATTCTCAATTCTCTTTTGTTGGTTTTTTTTCGCCAATGACCTTCCCTATTTTAATGATAGCATAGCTATTCTACCAAACCCACCTAGTTCACTCCTAGTTTTCAAAGACCTTAAGTCCCATGAAAGTCCTTATTCCATGAAAATGTTGCGAACGCCAGTTTAAAACACTTCAACTGGAATTAAGAGTTCCGAAATTCCACAAAATCTAAAGTTCCCAAATCAAAAAAAGTGAAAACCTGACAAAATCTACAGACTTTTTTGCCAGTAAGGATACAATTTAGGATCAAAGAAACACTTAAAATGATAGGTTCTGCGTGACGTACAACTCGACAGAGCCTGGGCCACTAATGTTTTTCTCAAGTGCTTTTAACGCTCATTTTAGAACGCTGTCACGGAGGTTAAGCACTTATTTTCAGCGTCAGTCATCTACTGTTAGCTCCTTCCTTTAAACCAATATCAAACCATACTCACGTGAGTTCAGCTTAACCTCAGGAGTCCCTTTTAGAATTTATAGATTTTAGAAACCAATATTTTCACAAATCTATTGTTCCAAAAGTGAACTTCGTTCTTCTTTTAATGAGATGCCTCTAAAATTTTCAATAGCCCGATTGCTCAATCCAGTTCTTAAATCCAAACAGTGCTACACTATCTTCGTCCACTGGCTTCTGCCCTTCAATTTTCCCTTCGAATACCGTTATACTTATTCGACTTCTGCAGCTTGATGCTTTTGGATACCTCTAGTTCGTTGAATGTTTCATACAACTCGCTGTTGTATTTACTTATTTCGCATTCGATGGCTGTAATCAATTTACCTGAGCACCCTCTTTGCCTTGATTTTCCGTGTATCATATGGATTTGAGCATCACCAGGACGGAGTTAGAAGCTTTATACGCGAGCTGAATTTACCTCTTAATTTCCTCGTTTTCATTTCCGTTAGTAACTATCCTATGCTTCCCAAATTTATTCATCAACTAACACGTTTTGTTGAATGAGCCTCGTTTTTTTTTTGCTTACGTCACTACTCTGGTATTTTTTCCTCATTAACGCACAAACTGACTTCCCTTTCTACCTTTTATTGAGGTTAAGGAAAATGAAATAAAATTGACAAAAATTAAACTTCAGCGCTAAATACGATTTCGAGATAGGTACTTCGACTTTTTCGTTGATTGCTAAGTTTCTATGACGTAAGCTTTATTGTTAAAAAATATTTAAAAGAAATGTTACCCAAATGTCAAGTAGTATGTCCGCGGACACTCCAAACACCAAATATCAAATACGACCTAAATTATTCAATCCACCTGGTGTAAAAACTCAGTACCCGACCTGACCTAGTATTAGGCCAGTTTTCAAACGTACTGATCCAAAATAAGTCGTGGACTATATCGATGTAAGCGCACTCGTCAGATTTAGGTCACTAGGTGGAAACAAGGTTATAGTCTGTAAGTTATTAATATTGAAAGAAACACCCGTCTAAAATATTTAAAGTTGCAGAAGCTCCCAAAAAAACAACTTTTAAAAAAATTTGAATTTCGATATGTTCAAGCAAACTATAGATCGGCTAAAATCAGCGAAGAAAACACTAAAAACCTGGTGTATAAATTAATTGCTTTAGTGCGTCAATACGTTAATTTTTATTTTTAAAAACCAATTCTCTTCCTAACATCGTAATCTTCATAATTTCACACTGACCATAAACTTTTATGAGCCTCTTGAGCATTGGGCGCAGTACATCATCTAATCAGCCCACTTCCAGCCGATTGGCCTTCAATGGATCACTTGGTCCCCCACTGATATTCAAATTATCGAATTTCCTGTTTAGCTCCTACACATCATAATTTTTTGGCAAATGCAATGGATCTAATCTTAAGTACGCGTCAGCTACCATTTTCCGATCCATTCAGGACCTCATGCTGAGCATTTTCTTCGCCAGATCCGAAAAGAAAAACATTTGAAAAATTAAAGACGTGAAAAATGTGAATAAAATCTCGAACGTTTGTATTGGCTACATGTTCTGGCTCATGCTGAAAATGGAAAATGAAAATTCTGAATGAGGAAACAAATGAAATTTTCGATAGACCACGCGAGCGAAGCTATAAAATTTTTCGAAAATAGAAAAATCAACAGTGTGTACCGGATTTGGTTAAGGAGCGTTTTGGGAATTGAGTTATGGGTGGATGGGGAGGTGAGAAAGTTGAATTTATGTCTTGTAAAAGTAAAGGGAGTAAACGTGTAAGTATTTGGGTTTTGGTGGAAACAGATCTGTGGTAATTTGAATTTTATGAATTTCCTCAATGCGGGACTCAAATTTTGTTTCGGTCCATGCTTATCAATTTTCTACGTGAATGAGAGAATTTCAAACCTAGTCTGATACAACAATAAGAATGCAAAAAATCTATTATATCAAACTCCCTGTACTGTTTGTCGATATCTCGATATCTCACCTGCTC
The DNA here is from genome assembly GCA_963978885.1 of Nemotelus pantherinus. Lineage (NCBI taxonomy): Eukaryota > Metazoa > Arthropoda > Insecta > Diptera > Stratiomyidae > Nemotelus > Nemotelus pantherinus. The sequence goes on from OZ022266.1 coordinate 11,312,484, forward strand.
CGCCTGCGCATTGTACCCATGCACCTGTAGAAATTAAAAATAGCTCTTGTAGTGCCACCAGGAGAAAAAAAACTTCCAAGAGAATACATCCTCAAAAACGCGTTACGATCACCTCGAGCGGAAAACTGCATCTTCGAGCGCCACATGCCCCATCTACATTCTCCCAGCATCACGTAATGGATCTTACCAGTCGTATCTTTGTTGGCCAAACAAATCGGCAGCGCATCCGCACTGATATCACCATGAAAAGCGGATGTATAGGAAAAGCGGATAGGGATTAGCTCAAAGGGGGATTTCCTCGATTGAGGTCTACCGCAGCTACTAGAGTCTCTAGTTGATGTTGTTATGGAGCGTCGATTAATGGTCACATTTCCAATGTTATGATTGTTTACAAATCCGTTTAGGAACGACCGAAACCAGCATGAATGATGTTTCGATCCGGTGCGGCAGTGTAACGCGGACGAAAGGCGTTCAAAATTATACGCGAACAGCTTCAGCCGCTCTCATAAATTTCCCGATAATTGTCATGTTTGGCAGTCGACGAAGAAGCCGTTCGCTTTGTTGTTTGTGCGCCGGATTTAAGCGTTTTACGATATTTTCGGCAGCTAATTTTTGATAAACGCGGAGAGTGGCAAACGACGGCACACTTCAAATAAGTGATTTTCAGATATAATTTTGAAAATAGACGGACTCCGCTATGATTTATTTTGAAGGAGTTCTAAATGGAATCGTTATGTGTTTGGTAGTGATTGAACTTGTTTCGAATTTTGAATTATGATACATTGAAGAGACAAATTTAGATTCGAACTTATAGATATTTCGATAAGAAAGACACCGATTTCAAAGGCCATTCTGTAAATGGGAAAAATTCTTCTTTGTATTGCCCAACGATTTCCAGCGAGTCTATTCGTGAGCACAAATAAAGTTTTTGATGAAAATTCAAGTGATTTTTGGACAAAATTTTGTTTGATTTTAACACATTATGTGGATCATTTAAATCATTGTTTTAAACGCTATAATCTGCATATTGTGGTATGGTTTTTATAATATTACTTATGTAATTTGGGTAGCAAGATTCAGACAAAACAAGAGTCTAAGAGTGTCAAAAAACGGTTACCACGCAAAGATACATCAAAGCTTCATCCTATTGAGTTACTAAAGGTCGTCGTCATTTCTATTTTAGGATCCTCCTTGGCAGGTTTGTCAGTTTTTTTTAAAGGGAAACGAGTATTGGGCTGACCAACTGTTGCACGAACTAAATTACTTCTACAGAAGGAATCCGATTTGTGTTGACATTTTGTGGAGAAATATCGAAAATAAAGAAATTAGAATGCAGTAAACATTCGCCGGAAATCGCAAGCCACCTACTACTACTTTACGGAATTCGATATTGTTCATACTGAGACCGAAAAAGATATTACGTAAGAAAAAGTTGAGTGAAGCGTTGATATTTTTTAGTCGCACAGTTACTAGTAAGTAGGTTTATACTACGTAAGTCTAACTCTGCTTCCAATACTCCTCAGGTTTAGTTTTTAAACGTGTGCTGAAAAATCAACCAGCAATCTACGGAAATAAAAAAAGCGCAGCAAGCATTGAAGGAGCGACACGTTCGGACGAATTCTTAACATTTTTCCCCTCCATATCAATAACTCTTGTAAATTATGTGAAATAATACTACCCCGCCTATTGTTGAAAATACAACTTCAATTGGATGGAACTCGGAGCTTCCTTGTTAACCGAAAGCATCATCATACCACCCAAAAACCATATTTTAATGGTCATTGTTTTAATATAAAGTGCTACAGAATTTTTTCGGACAGCCCTTAAATCGAGATGAATTGAATTGATTCTCCAGGTAATATCGAATTAAAAAAATATTAAACTTTCAGTATTGAATTCAAATATTTAGTATCGCTAACACCTACGGACATAATTGGTGTCAGAAGTGGGATTAAAAAAAGTGTGAAGTACGAAAGTGAGTACAGCTAGTGCAGGAAACAAATTCAAGAAAAGAGAGATCGCAGCAAACAGTGCTCATATTGTATGGAAATCAAAGAGATCAAAATATTGTTTAGAATATACGGTCGAATTGATCTGACAGTAACAAGATCCTGGCTTAGCTATTGAAGGCATCCATCATTAATAGATTAAAGACGGTAAAGATATTATTTGTCAAATTATAGTTAGCAAAATGCCGTTAGAACATCTTCGTAAGTGATTTTGCCAAGTACTTCGACGTGTAAAAAAAACTTGGAAAATTTAATTTTTGAAGCATTTTTGTGAACGGAGATTTCACCCCACAGCATACATGTTTATGAATTTTAAAATGATAGAGCTAAAAAGTAAGATGGACAAGCAGGCGTTGGCAAGCCGTAGAAATAGAGCCGCAGTATTAAAGCGGTTAAAGGATGCATTGCTAAAAATAAGAACTGATGGGAATCGGAAAAGATTGAGAAGTTAGAGTGTTCAGAACGAGAGGGTTACTGAAAGGCTGCTTTAGTATGCAGAGAAAGTTTTCCGGAACACAACAATAAATGTTTTTGTCTGGAAAGTTCTAAGTTTCCGGGCATCAAACAGCAAACATTTGTAGGCGGTGGATAAGGCGCTATTTGAGACCGTGATTTGCTATCCACTGGTTCAAATTCGTAGCCCCCTAAACTTTATCACATTATTATCGTAAAAAAGAATACAATGATTAAGCACTGGATGCATTTTTTGTACTCATTTTAAAAGAATTCATTTTTATTCATGAGAATGCATTAAGTTACGTGTGTGGTAAGTGAAAACGCCATAATTTGCATTGTATTAGTTGTGATATATATTTTTTTTTTGGCAATATTAATAAATTTATTTAATCTCTGAATTAACGAGCATCGTATGACAAATTTAAAAAGGCTAAAAAAAAAAATCTTTTTGAACTCTCCTACTTTTTTATCACATGAAAATTTGGCAGCGAGCTGTATCGGCCCAACCAATTTAATTTTGCTAAGATTCTAAGCATGCTGTTGGTGATTTCATGGTAAGCCAATCTATGGGTGCTGCAGTGCAAGTTTCCAAAAATTTCAATTTCGTACCGCCGTCATCCAATTTATGTCATGATTTATATGAGAACTATGTTTTTGTTTCAGTTATGGGAGTAATCGACACGCTTTATAGTTAAGGTGTAATTTTCTTCACAGTTTGGGCATTTTTAGGCTCTTGAATTTGTTCAACTCTCACGGATTATTTTTCTTTACTTTTGAACACTGCAATGATACAAACACTGCAGAGTAGACGAACAATTTTAATGTATCCAAATTTTGGCCGATCAAACATTGCACATGTCATATTTGAGTATGTGAAGATTCGATTATGACTTTGTAAGGTAATAAGAGTTTTCGTGAAATTCTCTGAAGATCGGCCCAGCGCTTTCAAGTTTAAGGTTTTAAAATATCTCATAAGCATTCATCATAAATTTCATCTTGAACCTATTTTTATGAGATTAGATATCAGGGTTTGACTCAAAATCTTCAGAAGGCACCAAAAAATCAGTATTGCTCAGCAGCTATAGTAAGAATTAAATTAGGAACTATTGTTGATATAAACTTGAACTTATGAACTTTTTTCTGAGAAACGAAACGAAACGAAAATATTTATTTCTACAAGCACAACAGATATAATTATTTTTGCTGTCGCTACTATCATTCATATGATTTCTGCAGTAAGATGGAAATAGATGGAAAGAATCAGATCTTGTAATTTAAAAGGGTTGAAAGGACACTGTTTTTATTGTTAAAAAATTTAAAGTCGCAAACTCATATCGGAAATTATAGTTTCGGGCCTTATTTTTGGCGATATTCTCACAAATATCAAAACCAGCAACATGTAATCAATACATTCATTAGTATTTGAATAAACATTCAACTTTCGCACGACTAATGTAAATACTCCAAATCAAATCGACATTTGCTGAATTAGCTATTATTAGTCTAAACATGTTGCGAAGTGTGAGTAGATGTGAGCATATATGAAAATGTATACTTATCCAGAGATTCGTAGATATTTTGTTTATAGGTCTTTAGAGCATGGTGATTATTTGGCCTTGATTTTGTTTGTTTTCAAATATATATTTGGTTCTACGGTTCAAGAAATTTAGTTTATTTAAGTCATACAGACGACAATGTTCCCACATTTATCAATTTACATGCCCCGGTTAATTAGTGTAACTATTTCTCAGCCTCTAAGAACAAACAAATTTAAAACTAAGTATGTCGCAGTCATCATTACGATATAAAACTTTAGGGTTCTACAGCAACACCGTTATTTCCCTCGATAGTTCGAAAAAACCACAGCAAATTAGATGGTCGAAAAATACATTTTGTTGGACTTTTAATCCGACCGAGGAAATAATAATATCAAAAACTATCAGACAGACATTTTCGAATTGCGCAAGTTAAATGTCGGTTGTTTCAATTGCTTCCATCGAATCGAGTTGAAGGGAAGTCCAGAAGACGAGGAGAAGAAGCTATTATGTAACGACCATTAATTGATTTGCAGAGCACAGGTTATGTGTAGCCGCGTTAGACCTGATATGAATGCTTTAGTAGTAACGAAAATAGGAAGTCTCTGAGATCTGGCTAAGTGCACCTCTAGCGTCACTAGCCTAGCCAATAGTAATATTTTACACAGGGTGATATGATAAATTAAATATTTTTACGATTATGAGATCAAAATTAACAACAGTATCTCGATTTCCACCAATCAAAAACTTTAAATATTATCCTGTGATTAAATAAATAAATGCGAAGACTATTGAAAGAGTAGTGCAGATCGTTCTTTAATCTCTTGCTAGAAAAATTCAAACTTTATTATTTCATCTAGAGTTTATGCAATATCCTATACACAATCAGTAACACACTCTGCACAAGCCAATCTCTGACTATGAAATGAACTTGTTACTGACTTTGCATACAGAATGTCTACTTATGCTAGCCACCTAATGCCGCGAAATTCAGAGACCGACGAGACCACGCAAAGAATAACCCTGTTTTCTAGATCGATTTCGCTTCGGCACATTCGTATTCGCACTCGAAAAAGTTGCATGTTTCAGGTGAACCTGCGAAATGAATACCATCATCGGAAAAGTGTAAAGGTAAATTTTGAAACGATGACGAAATAAACACTCCAACTCGTCGTTTGTAAGCAGGTACAACTTCTTTATCGCTGAGAAAGATCATACAGCTATAAACTTGTTACTATTTTCTATATAGTATGTAGTAAGGTGGATCATACTATAATGTGATGAGGTGTTTACGACAGGTTATTGTAATCATTAAAAACTTTGATGATTTGTTTTGAGCATTTATAGCAGTACCTTTAACGTAGGTAATCGTACTGTTGATTGTAAAATGTTTTGTTGTGATGCATACACAAAAGGTAAGAAAAATTCTTGTGCATACATTAGAAATTACATATTTGATTTATATCTTAGGCTACGTATAATTAACACTATCACATTTCATAAAACTTACACGTATTTATAATTCTATTTATAGTTTCAAAAGCTTTTTTTTATGTGAAAACTGTTCGCGTTTAGTTTATTGATTGAATAATTTGTTTGCTTTAATTTATGATCACATATTTTATCTATAATTGCGTGTGGCACTTTTATGGCCCCCTGGTTTGGTGCGATAGAGTCCTAGTCAGATAGGTAGATCGAGTAGCTGTCAATCGGAGAATTCCAGGCGAGAGGCACTCATAGGCACAATAGAGACTTATTGTGATGTCACATACAAAATATAAGTTAACCTGCGACAGAAATCACTCTCCCTCAGCCACTGTAATCAGGAAACCATCTAGTTTCTTTTCAAAACTATAAAGGAAAGACTAGTCAAACCTGAGAAGAGTGGAGCGTTTAGCAAGATCATGCTCTTCCTTGTTATGGAGGACGGTTTTCTCTCATTCTCTGTGCCACAGGTCTCAAAGAAATAATTGAATCTAACGTCCAGCCGTTGCGTGTTCCGTACTATCATGCAATGTCCCGGAAGGACGGCCACGACGCATCGGAGGGAACTGCGGGTTGAATTCAAAAGCTGCCTGTTGGGACGGACGCGCATTCAAGGAGGCCTAAGATTACCTTACGCCAGCACAGGATGATTTTTCAAACCAGGACTTGGCTATTTTGACTGATAACTTCGGTTTTTCGATAGGGAAGGAACGTTGAAAACCTCGGCAGCAAAATGCCAAGCCTTCCCAGTTTGTCGGTCACGAATTTGACACGAATGCCTCTTTGGCCAGATATGCATAGCATTCGATAACAGTTTTGCAAACTGTACAACCTCGAATGAGCAAACTCAGAGCGAAAGCAACGCTCTTCATTTACTTGGATGTGAAGGGGGGCAGACAGTGAATGGTGCTTTTTACCTAGAAATGCAAAGACGACTGAAGAGATTGTTCAACCGGGTGAAGTCAGCCATAAAGGGATATTAGACATTGAATCACGGCAATGCATCAAGACACACCTACTTGCGATTGCAACCCTTGGGATTCCCCAAGCTCCTTACAGTCTCGATTCGGCCCCGGCAGACCTTTTCGATTCCCATAAGTGAAACCTTGCCTTAAAGGAAACTTTTTCTTTCGTCATAAGAATACAAAGGGGAACCCAAAAGTGGACCTAAAAAAGGGGACCTAAACGACCCTGTTTTTATAACGATTTATTTATAATGTCAAAAGCACTCCTCGAGACCGTTATTACCTTTGAGGTTGAGGTCAGTCGGTTGTTTCTTTGATCTTCTGTGAGCAGCCGTGGAACAAATTTCGCCAAAACACGCCTCATGCCCAAGTCTTCGGTCAAAATGCGCTGAATTGAGGTCCAACTAATACCAGTAGTTTCAGATAATTTGTCAATGTTTTACCCTCGATCTTCATTTAATTTTTTCGGACTTTTGAATCACTTTCGTCATTTCTGCTTGTTGAAGATCGATTAGTGCGAGGTTGGTCAGCGATGCTCAAATCTCCACCTTTGAAACGAGAAAATCACTCAAACACTCGTGCACGACTAAGAGTTTCCTCTCCATAAGCTTTTTGAAGCATTTGAAGTGTTTCGGTGGCCATATCTCCTATTAAAAACAAAATTTCAAGCAAGTTCTTTGTTCTTTAAACTTTGACATGATGATTTCGGCCGTGATAAAAAACTACTTTGCAAGAAAAATCACGTAGAGAGAACAAAAGCAGCTGTGAATGACAGAAAGTGAGCTACTGACTGACAGATATATAGGAGAGGGGAAGTGACCTCAGCCATCACTTCACCTTCCTCCATATGAGGACACTGAGAGCAGTCTCGTTACTTTTGGGTCTTCACTCGTAAATTACTTCAAGTTCTCTAGCTTTGAGAGATCTATCTTTCTTTAGGAAAAGAATTGAGAGTCTTTTGTCTCCACCCAAACAAAGGAGTACTACTAGAGTTATTGGTAATGGACTATGTTAACATAGTTTCTGAAACTTTGGCTGCATTGATCTTTGGTACTGTCTTATAGACATTCCGTGTTTGATGAAAAAAGGATCGCATTACTTTTGGCGGTCAATATTATTTTATTTTTGCGGAGAGAGTTGTTTTTTTGTTTTATATCTACCTATCATTTTCCCAATAACACATTTGATTTAATTATATTCTAACGGAAATATATAAAAAATTTATATTCGTCGCGCATGGTATCAATTCATAATAATTACCCATATTTATTTTATTATCACAAAAATGATTATATTTACTTTTGAGTTAGATCTACTGGCGCTCGATCCCCCCGGCGAATTTTCTTGGCAAGCAAATCATTGCGACCACAAGCGGATGAAATAACGACAACAACATTCTTATCACATGTAGATAAATACGATTTCGATATCTTTCATCGCATAAAAACTATCTTTTATAAATATTTGATTACGTTCATATTTACTCGCATGTATTTATTTTGCTATTTAACTAAAGTCACTTATAATACACAAAACTATAAACATACCAACGTTCACATTCGTAGTGGACATTCCAATGACTCACTGCGTCACAGGAATTTATATCATTAATTTTATCTATTTTATTTATTTTTTTAGATCGGCTTCAGTAAGAATGGAAATCTGTTGGCAGCCAACTAAATCAAATGATGTGAAATTTATTTGTATTTTTTATTTGAAAAGATGTCAACTTTGTGTTCGGTTTATTTTTCATTGGTCACATGATGATGAAAAATAAGTTTTTCCTCGTTGATTAGATGGACACCTCCTTCCTGTGATTTTTCGTTTCGTTTTGGAAAATGGGCGGATATTTTCGCAGTGATTTATATTGGATGATGCTAGTTTTGATTGTATTTTATTGTATATTTATTATAGAATATATGTATATATGGAACAGTGCAGAAGATATTAAAATAAATGGTTCGGTCATGTGTGGCTATTCGGAATCACATTTAAGTATAAAGAAAATTCAATAAACTTTTTTTCGAATAAATTACTAATTTATTTCTCCACCTTGAATAAATTATCAAACAGCATAAGCATGATGAGAACTGGGTAATAGCAACATATTAATATAGGAAATTGATCTCAGTCTGATATTAGTCTCGGTCTGATAAAATCACAATCAATTATGTGTGTCAAATCTAATAGAAAATTTCAATAGCTTCAAGCTTGTGGATGAATTGTAAAAGTTGCAAAATAAAATAATAAATCTGAAAAACTCCACAGTTGCGGCTAATTAAAAAAAAAATTAGAAACTTCTTCCAGTTAGTTTGACTCTGAAAATATGTCGAACAGAGTCAATGGTCAGTCAAGGCCAAAAACTTAAAATTATTTTAACAAAATATTTACAACGCATCCCCTGTAGCCGGATTGCTATAAAAGTCACATAAAACAAGAGGACAGAAATTATATGAGTCGTTTATAATGCCGCCAAAATGATAGAGAAGATCAATCCTTAGATTTTATCACTTTGATGGAGCTACACTCGGAAAATGAGTAAGCGCTTGATCAGGAATCGAAAAGCGCGAAAATTCTGGTAGGAAGCTATTCTAACACACCAAGAATATGCTAACTCCTCGGAAGGAGCCCATCGTATTAACTTAATTCTTTTAAGGGTCTGGATGCTGGATGTGAAACTCTAGCATAGGATCTAAATAAAGAGATTTTGACTGGTTAAAAGAAAATTATTTTACCACGAAAAATGACACTGAAATATTTCGGTAAATACCAAAATAAGGAGGGCTTCTGTCACATAGGAGCAAGTTTAAAAAAATATTGCAGGCACACTTGACTTTTAAGCCTTACTTCCGATTTTGTAGCTGGTTAACGCAAAGTTGTTTCGCTGCAACCCATTTGGTGTCTTGAGATAGTTGAAACTCCACTTCTAGAATCGATAGCCTAATCGGAGCTAGATAAACTCAACGCTCATTGCACGGTCGACTGAGACCCCATATGCCAGCAACAAGCGCTCTTCTCACTAAGCTGCCCGAACATTTTGTATTTAGTTCAGGTAGTTTTAAGATCTAAGTCTAGGAAAGCACTATTTATATTTTTGGAATATAAGATTTTTTCTGTGAAGTTCTCTATCTCGAATTTAGATTATTGATTTGCAGTAGAAAAAGTTCAGGAGCCCAGGTCACTTAAATATGACACTTAAATGATACTTTAAGTTTTTCATCCAAAATGTCTAAAGTAAATCTTCCGAGAGACATGGCTCAAACATAATTGCCACTTTGTTGTCTAAAGCCGGTTTTCACCGTTTTGTTTATCTTCTATTAAACAGGTAGTGACACTAAGCAGTGGCGTGGCGTTCATGGAAGCAAGGGAAGCATTGCTTCCCTTACATTTTACTGATATATATTTTAAATTAATTTATTTAAAAATCGCGAGAAAAATCATGGACAGGAATTTTCTAAATAAATTTTCCCAAAAACTCATAGTGAACATCTTGCACGGCTAAGGTGGTAACACCACCGAATGAAAATATTGAGAGAACAAGACGGGTGGAAGCAACTAAAAAATTGCTTCTACGAGCATTAACTACACTTCATGTAGACTGCATTGTGACGTCATTCAAACAAATATGCTTGTACTGGCTGTTTGGAAGCAATGCAGAAATTGCTTCTTAGGGGAAATTCTCGTCTCAAGCGAGAAACTGAGAGAGAAGCCGCGTACGTATGGTTGCTGTGGAACTTATTGTGACGTTCCCCATATAATTTGCTTGTGCGTATTTTTTTTTTTGAATGAGAATGTTTGCTGTAGTACCTACACACTATGTGAATTTTTGAATGAATTTAAACTACGAGATGTTTTAAGGGTTGCCAGAGACTGCTTTAATGTAGTTCGGTAGTGAAATTTGTGCTATATTTTATATATAAATTTGGTGAAGGTATTTTTAATTGGTGAAGGTAATTATTTCACCAACAGTTTAGAGTATTGTTGTAATTAAATTGATTTGAATTGTTTAGAATTGAGTGCGTAGAATTACTTTCTGGAATCGCATGATTTTTTAATTTTATACTTAAAATAGTGAGAGTGCAATCAAAAGGTTAATGTATTTATTTGTTCCGTAAATAGCATGGATTATAATTGCATAATTAGTGACCTTTTCAAATTTCCTTTTGGATCTCCATCTTTTGCGAATAAAAAGGAACTCATTGTTTTTTACTCTAATGCAAATTCACAGAAAAAATATTTTTGAATATTCTATCAACAATAAATCAGAAAATAGTTTAAAACAATTTTATAAATCAGTTTTTTTAGTTCTAACATTGCAAGTAATGAATGCAAAAGAGAATGTTACAAGAGCGCCCGCAGAGCACAGTTTTTCTTGCTTAAAAAGGATTAAAACTTATCTCAGGAATAGGACAGATGAACAGTTACTAAGTGACTTGGCAATACTTTCCATAGAAGAGGTTTTCTTAAAATAATGTTTGAGCGAGTAAAGTTTTTATCAAGACGTCATAGATGAGTTTGCAAAAAAAAAACAAAGGCAAATTGCATTAAATTTAAAATAGAAGTATGCGTGAATTTTCTCATCAAATTTGATTTATAATAGATTTTTTTTCAGCTGTCACTTCATTTATTTTAAATTTACTAGATTTTTTTTTTAAATATAAATATATATGTTATTCGTTATGGGAATGTTGTTACTTTACTGTTATTTTTTATAAGTACTAGAATATTGAAATTTTCTTTATGCGTATAAACATTTAATTTGCATAATCACTGTGGTTGTTATTGTTGCCGTAGCTATATTTGCAAATGCTTTATTTACATAGCTTGCTGTTGCAACATCGCTAATTTATATGTTTGCCAATATTTAATTTTTGCAAATATATATTTAATGAAAAAATAATTATATATTGGTAGCATGCGAATTAGTACTGATAACAATACAGTATAAGTACTCTCACGTCCATGCTCGTAATTCATGGAAGCTTTTGTATTTGCAATGTTAAAAGTAGCTAACAAGAGGGGTTCCATTAATACGTAACAAATTTGAAGAAAACATAGCCAAAGTCAGTCATCGAAATGAACTAATTGCTTCCCTAAGGTAAACTATCACGCCACGCCACTGACACTAAGGTTGCTTTCGACGCTAACAATGATCAGTGTTGCATTCTGGGCATTTACTTAACTTTCTTCTTCTTATTTTAAAAAGAAGTCCTTTTTATGAAAGTTTCTTAGCTGGCCGTATTTACAGGATAAGCCCCAACGCTGGTTTATGGTCCTAAATGCTCCAATTAATCAATTGTGGTGAGTGGAATAAGTATTCCCGATGTTGATGGAGCAATCTTAGCAGAACTGATCTCCTCTTTTCTATTTCCAAAAACGTAATGAAGTGCTTGGGCTTTTAGAACGAATTCCATCGGAGCTGTAGATGCAAGGAGGAAGAAAAGGAACAGTTTTTCATAAGAAGAACAGAAAAGAAACAGTTTTCCAGAAGAGGAACTGTTTTTTATCTGCTGTCTGAATGCCCGGCTCTTGCTGGAAGAAGGATGAAATCACTTGGTTCATACTTCTTTACTTGCCTAACGGAAGTGGCTTCAGTGGACCTTAAGAGGATCACTTAGATCACCAAGTACTCAGGGTGGGTATTCTGTTAATCAGGGTTGTACACTACACAATGCGGTATCACAATGGGTCCTTGTGTGCCTAAGTGTACTTTCTCCGGAGTCTGTCTGAAGAAGGCAGCCGCTGAACCTAGCCTAACCTATCGTCAAATATTGTGATTTCTTCTTAACCAGAGCATTTTGGTTGTGGAACGGTTTACCATATTCGCCAAGTCTATTTCCGAATGAAAGATGTAAAGTCATACAAAACTATAATTAGGCCTAATTAGGCCTATTAGGCCCCATTCGTCAAAGTAAAGACTTAGTTCTACCAAGTAGTATGCCAGGATCTTGCCTCGACGCGAATAAGAGCGTGTCATCGGCATATTGGAGGATTTGAACTTGGGGTTGCCCCACTGGAATAGGAAGGTCAGCGGCGAATATGGTATAAAGAATTGGTCCAGTGACAGAGCCTTGTGGCACTCCTGATGTCACAGGCTCTATGAGAGAATCTGTTCCATTAATGCTGACATAGTAATGTCTGTTGGTAAGAAAGCTTGCGGCGAGAATTATTACCTCTTCCGGGAATCCAAACTCGATTAACTTAAATAGAAGGCCCTCGTGCCAGACGAAATCAAAAACCTTGTGTTTCGCTCATTCAAGTGAGATAAAATTTGATCATGCAAGTATGAAATGGAGTGCCGTGTTTGCGTCTAAAGCCAAAATGGTGGTCAGGAATTACCTGTATAAGCTCACAATAGTTTTTTTTATCATTTTCATCCATATTCTCTCAAAAATCTTCCTCAAGTTAGGAAGCAAGGAGATTGGACGGAAATTGCTGGCCTCTTTAATTGTGCCCTTCTTATGCATGGAAACAATCTTTGCTACTTTCCATGTATTGGGAAAGCAACCGTTGCTGAAAACAATGGAAAGAATTCTGAGCATATGTGAGAGTAATGTAAAACTACGAAAAGTGATTTAGTTTTTCGTACATACTACGATGAGCAAACGAAGTCATCAGCTAACTTAGTCTGCGTAACATTTGATTACGCACATGACACTTAATCAATGTTTTGGTTTTCATTTTTACGTCACCTACTAATTTATAAAAAGCACAAAATCGATACGATGTATTTTCGTTGAATATGCATACATTTATATAGATATGGCTCAATAATTTTCATTCGAAATAATCGAAACGATCCTATCCAACTTAGCATCCGTACAAATACAAAATAACCAGAAGCCTCAACAAAAGCTACCCAACCAGTCTCCAATCATCCATTAGTCTTCTACAAAAACAACGACTGCACCGATCAAAACGCAACGCAATGATGAAATAAGATTCTTCTTGCGGCCAATATACTTCCGGTCACCAGTATAACATCAATTCGAAGAATTTACGATCAACGACCACGATTACGGCTGGCAAACAGTAAAACATCGACAATCCTGTTTTATTTTTGCTTTTTGTTTTGTTTTTAAGACCACAAGAAATGCATCCATCTGTAGCTTCAGACCAAATCGAACGGACATATCAGGTGTAACCGCAAGGTCCCTAATCAGTGAACTCATGTTGGGGAAACGCGAAGACAAAGGGCGCACTCGATCGCAAACAGAATGGGGAGAGCAGCGGTAACACAACTGCCACGACGACGATGATGATGACAAGGCTGATCTCTCGAAGCGGTAATTTCAGATAACCATCAAAAGAATCGGATGAATGTGTAAGATGAGACTGGAATACGGGTCCTTCTATGTCTTCCAGGTTCAATCCTATCTTTTTTACAGTTTTTGTTTTTCATTTTAGCTCGCCAGAACGTTTCAGACCATATTTCAGCTTCAACCACTTGCTACCTTACGTTCTTCTCCATTTATTCGATATCGTTGTCACACTTTACACACGATCTAAGAATTCTGCTTCCGCTGAAAATGGTCTCGACGTTCTGGTCTTCTTTTTCTGTTCAGGTATATGCCAATGTTTTGATGCTGGTCTGGCTGTCAGTGGTATTACAGTGGTGTGTGCAAGTATTTTACCACGTTCATGGCGACTGAAGTTGAGAAGAGTCTATTAAGGCTAGCAGCATTTGGTGGATTTAGTTCAAAGGAGTCCTTTCTATTTTTTTCTCCCGCATTAAAATATGCAATTTATAGCACTGCACCTCTTTTATGCGTTATTTTGCCAATCGAAATCAAAATTCTAAAATTTGATCAAAACCTGATCGAGATAAAGTTCGAATGCAACTGGTCACAAAATTTCGTTTGACACTCTACTTAACATCTCAACTGTTCCTGTATCTCCAATCCGGCACTACTCTTCAACTATCTGTACAAAGATCAAAGTGTGTTATGTTCCTCCTCCATTTCCAGTTCTTCCTCAAGTCTATCGCTAGAACAAATCAAAATAGCGTGCACAGCTCATTGGGATTGGACAAAGACCTGGACCACAATTCCAAAGAATCTTATTCATTTTAACTCACAAACATATATTTAGAAATATAGATATGTATATACATATTGAGATTTATAGATTTGCACACTGAAAGTGGTCAAAGGCAACAATGATGCTTGGGATTGCTCCGAGGAGCGCCTGGATTTCGAGGTGGACAAAAAACAAATTGTCTTGGTCATATGGCTGCGGTACAGATATGATACAAAAGGGGATCTTGGGAGTCAGCGAGACCAAGCCGGGATGGGATAGGATGTTGATTGAAAATTGAAATGAAATGAAGTACGTGAGGTGTGTAATGGACAAACCGGTTCCACTTCATACATAGTTGATGATCACCATAACGACAATGACAGTGACGACGATGTTGGTTATGCTGCTGCCGGTGATGATGATGATGATGATAATAATCGTCATGATGACGCTGACTACCTTCGTGATCATTTCTTTGCTTTGAGTACTCAGAACTGACATGTGCGCTTATACGATTTTTTTGAGAGGTATTTAAAAATGTTTTGTAATGTTTCGGACCTGAATATGTGTCCCAGAAATATTGGGTATTAAAAGTGGGAGTCAGGATTGATTTTGACCCATCAGTCTTCAAGTTGAGAAGCCACTGCTCACAATGAGTGATTTTTGTAGCTGTTGTTAAAATAAAAACGGCAGAATCATTAAAATGTTGCAAGAATATGGAAGGCGGTGACTAAATCTTATAAGGATTCTAGTTGCAAGAGAAGAAATGACTCACCAGAGTAAAGATTTATTATAACGGGTAAATGCGTGAAAAAAACAGCAGTCGCTTGAAGTTTTTCATTTTGGAATTTATTATTTTTAAAGCTGCATATAAAAATTATTCTAAAAACCGGAGCATTTAATTTTTAAGGATATATATAGACATAGAAACCACTAGAAATAATTTAGTACGACTTTGATCTGATGACCGCATCGGAAGTTATAGAGATGAAACATTTCTGAAATTACCACTCGCTGGAGCCGGCGTTTCCGAGTGCAGGCTTCGGAAGGGTACCAGAATTAGCGAGAAAGATCTTGCTGAAGCTGGTTCCTTAGGCGCAGACAAATCATCCGCGAAAGAAGCGATATAGAGTGTGCTGTTGTTCAGAAGGATCTGTGGAGGCGGATAGCGAGGTCAGGGTCAATCTGCAGCTTCACGGAAGCGATGTTTTTGGGCGGTCAGCTTCAAGTCTCCTGCTTCAATTCGCCATCAAAAGAGTGACTCACATGGCTCGCTCTGCATCTGGGTGCTGACTAGTGGCTCAAATGATGATTGCCAAGCCTATCCGTGTCAGTTGTTGGATTCCTGGCCCAAATATCACAAAGATTCAGTAGAACTTCTCTTGTATCGAGTTAGTTTGCCTGAGCTCAGGCGGACATTGCTTAGTCATCGCTGTAAACGGCCCCTTATATATTAATTCTGAAACTCTACAGACACCGTTTATGATGAGAGGTCAACAAAGTAGAGGACTTACGTTCTGGTTTCCAGTCTCCTTGATGTCACCATGCTCAGAAGATTTTTAGGCCGGGACCTGTCAGCGGTAATCGCGCAATACCGGAAAAATGCTGAACTGAATCGCGCAATTGTCGCTTCAACTTACCTGCTTTTAGATTTCTTTCGGCCAGTGTCAGCACAGAAACTAAAGGACCTCGTTCAGCAATCTGAATTGGAAAGACTCAAATTTCTTGTGAACTGCGATGCTAACTTCCAGCACACTCTAATAACTGAGATTTCGCCCACCTATGTCGTATCACCCAGAACAGAAGTGTGGATATTGATATATCACTATAGAGAGAAGAGACCCAAGAAACAATCGTTGCACTAAGTTCAATCAACTTCTTGCAGACAAAGCGTGTCCTATTGGTAAGTTAGAGCCACTGAAGTTGAGCACTCTACATTGAACGATTTTAGGCAGCTATGAATCAAGAGGAGCAAGATGCAGTAAGACGATTCTTCGGTGGAACTACAGAAGCTCAGAAAAGATATCAGGAAACTACTCAATCGAGCTTGCAAGAGCAACACTGAGGTTGACTGACTCGCGTACAGAATATCATTAAGAACTCTTGAAAACTTGGTGAGGCACTTCAAGAGAGAATCATTCACATTGTTCTGTAATGAACCGGATGATGCATAAGAGATTTCGAGCCTTTGCAAGGTCTTGGAAAAGGACCGATCTGCTAAGGTGGACTTTCTAAAATACCGAGATGATGAATTTGACCAAATCGAAACCGGAGTTTCTGTAGACTTCATTTGGGAATGGCTTTATGGGCTTTCCAGTGCATGAAACACACGAAGCGTCTGTGCTTCTGACCAAATCTTCTACTATTTACGTAAGTAGGAAATGCTAGTGCACAGCTAGTTCTGTGCTTACCCGTGAAAATGAGTTTGAAGTTTGGGCCTGGATGGTATTCCATATATGGATATGGATCGGGAACAGCTAAGCATTCGATATTGTTCCTGAGCTCCTCTAAAATTGACATAAACCAGGTTTGTTCGCATAAAACAATGACTTAACCTGATACCATTTACAGAAATCTAACGGCGTTAAATCGCATGAGCGAAATGGTTATTCGACCGGATTATTTCTTGAAGTTCCCCTTTAATAGATCAATTGATTGGCCTGTTGTGGGGCATGTGGCACCATCTTTCTGGAGCCACATATTAATTAGGTCAAGCCCATCCAATGATAATTTTGATCGGCGAAAAAGTGCAGTCTAATCACGAATCCAGCATGAAATCCACATCAGACGGGTACTTTTTGTAGACTTTATTGAGTCTCTTCAAGCAGATATGAGTTTGTTTCTGTCCAATTACACATTGACAATCCCATTAAGCTTTTACCTTTACTGCTAAAGATGATTTTTCGGTGCAATTCAGGATTTTTTTTTAACTTTTGCAAAGAAAAATCGGCTAAGTTTCAGCGCTTTAAAAGATCAAGAAGTTTCAGTTAATTTGACCTTTTAAGGGTGTAGGCCATGATCTTTACCCAAAATTTACCACAATGTGAACTGAGAACCTCTTAGAAAAAAATGACGAAAGTTAGCATAGCCGGCAGCCCTATGCTAATTATGCTGCCACCAGATTTGTCACCTCTTAAGGTAAACTTGCTTTTTGAACTTCAGGTTGGTGCAATGTGTGCACAAAGGTGTACACCGGAAGCTATACGGCAGAAAGCATTTCTTTTTTTTTTCAATATGCCACCACAGCAACAGGGTTTGCATCATATTCATTAAACACATCTGATTGATATAAATGCAAATAAATCTTGCGAGTTTCATATAGATCTGATAATCCATTTGTCAATTCTCACAAATAAAAGTATTGAGTGCCTAAAAAATTAGATAATTTGGCGCAGAGTGACTGTTATTGCAGGTGTATTTTGAAAATTTGAAATGAATGGGTGAGCACAACAGCTAATTTATATTTTAATAAAAAAAAAAACGATTTTTCCTTTCGAAGCTAGATATATTGAATTTTGTGACAAATATCGATATTTCGAGGGTAATCTGCCCTCTTCTTCAGTGTCGTCTGGCTCATATCGTCTACTTTTTTCGCTACAAAGAGAAAATTTTTCCTCGATAATTTGAGGAATTGCTCTTTAGATGCTTTTGATAGCTACCGTGTTGCCAGCAGGTTTATGAAAAATTACTTCGGTCGATATTTTATAAACACCGATGCATCCTGAGAATTTCATAGTGACCTGATGACTCAGACGGAAGTTACTGCAATTCGAAATTTTACAATTTGTTTTCCTTTCTACTGTGAGGCACTCAGTGCCCAAACAGTGTTGAACATTTTTAAAGCTTTATCATATTCAAGTTTGAAATACATTTAGGGTATTAATGTATTCATAGAATTATAAGGGCATCTAAAATATCACTAAAATTTTGGTGATTCCAGGCCCTATTCTATATGTAAATCTGTGTATTCTGAGGAAATTATTCACTTTAAATAATCCAAAATTTGACCGCCCTTCATGATTTTTTTTAAATGTTCATTTCACGGCGTATTTCAAATGAAAAAAATCTCAAATCATCTCAATTACAGATTTTGAATAATTTTTTTTAGCTTTAATGCTAGAAAAAATGTGTTCTCACGAATAATCCTAGGTAAAACTGGACTTGATGCCCCACACAGCTGTTACATGAATTTCGCCGACAGATGTCGGGCTAATATGTTTGTGTTTTTGTGGTTGTGCGTTTGCTTTTGGGGCTTCTTTTCTTTCTTTCTTTTTTGTTTTTCTTAATTGTTTGATCTTCTTTTTTATTTTTTTGTATAATTATGTCCATTTTTCTTCAATTTTTCACCCCTTCTACCACCTTTTCGCCCTCTGGTGATGGGATTTCCCGGGTGTGGGGCATCAAGTCCAGTTTTCCCGAAAAAATATATTCCAGTTCGTATATTAATTTTCCAGACGTTTAACATAAGTTATGTTTGGTAAATCAAGCAGGATTAAAAAAATCGATTTTTCACAGCTCAAAGCTTCCGAAAATATCGATAAATCTACTTTTGATTTTTTAATTTTGTTCTTTTTTTCGTCTAGATTACAATAAAAATTGGTTTGGTTGCATAAAATAAGCTGTAGAGGTTTTTTTTTATAAAAACCGAATATTTTTCAGCATTCAAACTTAAAATTATTAGAAATATTGATTTCCTTTCAATTTTTGTAGTTTTTTCATAAATCCGCCTCGAAAACGAAAATTGGAGAAAAAAACTCATGATGAAGATCGGTCAAATTTTGAATTTTTTATCGCCGAAAAACCAGGTGACCGCGAAAGTGTATAATTACCCATTCTGAGCATTATAGTTCGATCATTTTTTTGAGCTCCTTATGACGACCAACCTGTATCGAAGGTCATATAATATTTTGATGGGATGTCCGCATCGGAAATTATAGTCTCACGAGAGACACAAAATTCAGAAAAGGAAAACACTTGTTACATCGCAGTAAAATAAAATTCGGTAAAAACCTGACTCTGTTTTTCAAACAAACCGTCATAAACGAAAAATTCAAAGATATTTTGACCTGAATATAGGAAATTAAGGATTTTGTATGCAAACACACATTCAGATGAGCAGGACCACATATGTTGAAAAACAGTTTGCAAAATAATTCAGAACATTATTGCTTCAGTAGCATCTGCTTAGAATTCAAGCTTTAGAGCACATATGAGCTGTCTATAAAATAATAGGCTGGAAGCGAAAAAATTCACCGCAAATTTCTGCGAAATTTTCGTAGCATAAATTTTACCGATGCGAAAAATTTTCGCAACTAAGTGAATAGAAGTCAATCATCTTCCACCTTCCAAGCGGTCACATCAGTCAGATATGCCCCATAAACTGATGTCTATTGAGAAAATGGAGCATATCTTCGAAATTTTCAAATTGCTTTGAATTTTATCAAAGTCCAGTGTACCAATAATGTACCAATAAACACGGTGCAGGACTTATCATATTAGCTCGAAACCTAAGCTGAAAAATGCTCTTCGGCAGGAATGGGCGAAAATAGAGCCACGCTATGCAAGAAAACTTGTAGAATCAATGCCACACCACCTTAAAGCCGTGATTAAAAACAAAGGCTATCCAACTAAACATTAAAAAAAATGTATCTTAAGTTTTTAAGATTTTTCATAAACTGTTTCGTAAGTGTCCCAAGACTTTATTGGAGGCAAATTGTTGACTTTGTTTTGTATTTAGTTAATAACTTTGTAATAAATAATTCAAATGGATTAATTTTTGTTCCCAAATTAAATAAAAATGTTTAATGAATAAATCTGCATCAAAACTTTTTCAAATTTCTTGCAACAATTCATTCTTCTTTAACACTTAAGTTTCAAATAGTTGCTGTACGAAGACATTGTTCGTACACTGTAAGTGGTTTCGAAGATATACATCAATGGTATGCATACGTTCTTGAGCGTTTGGCAAGAAAGTTTATTTTTATTTTTTTAAATTTATTAATTAAATATATTTTTACTGTTATTTTTTGATGTATTTGTAAGTTAAATGGCAGCATCAAAATTCTCACTTGAAACAGGCACAGAATGAACTAAATTCCCATCTTACATCTAATAGGTCTGTCCCCAGCTTCATAAACAAAGAATTTTTGGGTAATTTAATTAAGATGAAAAAGAATCCAAAGTGACGTCCCAGTTTCAAAGCTAAGCGATTGCTTGATTTTTAGAAACTCTATACTGCAAACCGGCTGCAGAAAAAGTTTGTGTGAGTTCTTACAAGAGGGGAAGTTATGCCAACAAAATCACACCTAAACCATTTTTTATAATGTTTCTAATCAAAAATTCTTTTGCCTAGAGACAAATTCCTAAATATTTCACTTATTCAAATAATTGAGAATCAAACATATTCATTTAGATCGAAATTACATCTAATGAATTTGTTTCACTCGTAAACTGTCTACGAACGTTATGAATGATTTTAAGTGTGAACAAATCAAACAAAGTCATTAAATGACATTCTTTCTATTCGCATACACTTCCGGAAATAGCACGATCGTAAAAATGTGTCTCTTTGAAGAAAAGTGAAAAACAGATAACGTCTGCTATAAATTTTCACTAAATACTTATCTAAGCAATCATAGAAACGTTGCCTGAACCATATATTCTAGCTTTACAGTCTGGAACAGTAAAGCTCCTTTCACACTACACGGTAAAAATCTGCAAGGCGACATTTTTTTTTTCGTTAAGTGAAGATCATTTTAACGTTTCACAGTGACGGCGAAATGTCGTAAACGTGGCAATGCATCTCAGGTGTGACCGCACGGCTTTGCTCTTGCAAAATCCGTGCACCGAAATGCACCAGAAAATAAAACATGGCGCCGTATGGTTTTCGCTGTGTATTTGAAACCGTAGTCTGAAAGGAGCCTAAAGCTAAAAGAATTTCAGAAAAGACACGCACATGTCTAATATATAGGACTTCAGTTGAATGCTGTCTTGCATGTGCTATTACTGTTTTAATTATATGCAATTTACTTACGGATAGTCTAATTTCATATGATCTGAAGTTTTCAATTGATTTACATACATTTTTGTGAAAATTTTACCATCCACAAATCAAACACACCATTCTCTGAGAAGCACTAGAACAAACTACCGATTGCGAGATTATTAGATGCAAGCGGACCGGTGCACGTGCAGTGAGTGCGACTGCAGAGAGAAGAACGTATATGTATACATGTCCACTACATTATTAGCTAGATAGATGCACAAACATGTAAGTAAGCTATCGAATCAACAAAGTATTTATGCTTCTAAAATGGTGTTCGAATAAAATCAACTTTAATAATCACATCATATACCTTATTCTGGGCAAATCGTGTTAATTTCCAAATTTTCTCAAATTAATTTCCTGCCACACCAACTTCCACATTTTAATCAGAGTCGTCCAGTAAAAAAACATTTCACTTTTGTAGCTCACTGTGATTTCGCGAATCATGTACATTTACACCCACATCCAAACACACAGTCCCTGACGTAACAGCACAGTGCAACAGCAACTCCCCTATCAAAACCAAATCAAATTCTTTCCTCATCTTCGATAATCGTTTTCGCGCTCTTCACAAGCCGACGATTTCTTTGGTTCTTCGTATAAGCGAAGCACATTGTGCTGTATTCTCCTAAAGCATGCGTTGCTATCCGTTTGAGTAGTTGGAGAGCAGATTTCAATCCGTTGACTTCCATTGTTTCTTCGTACGTTCCGACCATTTTCGTGTCACATGCCGAATATGGAAAAGAATAGAGTGGATGGAGAAGTGGAATATGAATAAAGTGCATAAGTACGAGACGTAGATGAAACAAGTGATGAAAATGCGGAAGAGTGTAATCATGACTTGTTGTGTCTTCACATGAGTAAGAAAATCAGTGCTTATGATTGTCGTGACGAATGAGCGTTGCCAAATTGAAAAACTGGAATTGAATAAATTGCGGTAGTTTAACCACTCTGTGCATTTCAGCTTTGGAATTGGTGACATTTTTCAATAGAAAGGGTTGCTACATTTTACTTGACAGCTGGAACCGATTTAAGGTTTCTCTCAGTAAATTTTAAAACTTTAGAAATGTACTTTTGATGTAGTATGGCTAAATATTCGCTTGCCCCTTACCAAAGAATATGCAACAATTCATTTTGAAAGAATTTCCGAAAATTGAAGTTTTTCAAGATAAAACTTCCTATCTGGCAGCGTCGCATTCGCTTCAGTAGCTCCAAGAACGAGGAAGTAAATCCAAGACGGTCACAAGGAAGGAGCGAGATACTAATCAAAAGGGGCATTCATTTGGAGCGTCTTTCGTTTCCCGTTCGCGACAAAAAGCCTCGACTACCACTCGCCAGAATGAGAGAGCGGTATGCGCTCTTCCACTTGTCGTTGTGCATTCTTTGCTTTCGTCATTCTCCCTCGTTCACTGGTCGTGTGCTCGACACTCGACCAGTGTTGCCAATTTAGCTATTTTGTAGCTAGATTTAGCTACAAAAAGAACCTGTTTAGCTACGTAATTTTTCATTTAGCTATTGGCTACAAATTTAGCTACAAATTTATAGATTATAGATAATTTAAATTTTTGCTTAGATTGCATTAACTTACACTAGTTTATTAATATTTAAAACACTCAGTGCTTAAAAATAATTTCCTCAAATTCTAAGGTAATCGCCAATGCTTTGGGTAGTACAATAGTACTACTACTATGTACTATGTCTTTCTAGGCATAGAACAATAATAATCTTTTACGAACAGTTCTATTTCTTAACTCTTAAAAACCGTGAGTTTTAACTCATTAGGAATAAACTAAAATAGGTAAGATAAACGAAATATGTTTAATATAGAATACACATTATCTGCCTAAATTTGAAGACAAGGACCAAAAAATTCAGGCGTGGACATAAAATTGAAATAAAACGTAGACAAAGTGTTCGCACAAAACTCTAGAAGACATTAGAAATCGTGCTCAGTAGTAAAATCAAACGTTAGAATTGTGCTAGCTATGTTTTATTTTTCATTTTGTAGAGTTTTTCAGCACAGCGAAAAATAAAGACTATATTTTCTGAGTTGGGGGCAGTTTGTTTCCATACTTCACATTGGATTTGAAGGCAGATTTTGATAACTGTATTTCCAGTATTTTAATTGACGAGTCTACGGACATTTGAGTGATATTTAGCAAAAATTTATTACAATTTACTTGAAAGAGCTAGAAAGGGGAGCTGTTGAAAGTATTACTACTGCCATAAACACATGCTTAGAAAAGTACATCCTAAATATTACAAATATGACAGACAAAGCAAGTGTTATGGTCGGAGTCAATAACGGTGTATTTAAAAAATTAAGTCGTCAAAATCCTTTTTTAATATTAATAAGATGAGCTTGTCATTCCGTTCAGATTTCAGTTTCTGCAGCTTGAGGATCGTTTCTTCCCCAAACCTTAAAGTTTTTACCTGCAGAAATTTATAATTGGTTCTCTAAATTCCTCTGAAGGTGATACGGAGTTCGTAAACGAGGTGGTTGTCAATAACGGGATCAGTATCAAGGATCATTAACCAATAACTAGGCTAAAACTCCACTTCAG
The DNA here is from genome assembly GCA_963978885.1 of Nemotelus pantherinus. Taxonomy (NCBI): domain Eukaryota; kingdom Metazoa; phylum Arthropoda; class Insecta; order Diptera; family Stratiomyidae; genus Nemotelus; species Nemotelus pantherinus. The sequence goes on from OZ022266.1 coordinate 11,336,562, forward strand.
CATAGTCCAAACATCAGAAGAATGTTATTTAGCAAAAATGATTTACAAGGAGTATAACAATCAAAAACCTTTTACATCTCCTATTTCTTCAACCCATTTTAAAGGATGCTTCTATCATGAATAAAAAAATAGAATAGAATTCTGTTGAACTTAATAAGCTCTTCAACGATTTTTATACTCTTTTATACTGTTAAATTAATAAACTACTCAAAATACAATGTACATCCAATATTTTTCCATATCAATTATACACATTAGCTTAATAAAACTGTTTTCCAGAACCTTGAGTTTTTTATTGTTGAATTTAGCTACACTTTTTAGCTACAAAGTGAACATTTTAGCTATTTTTAGCTATTTTTTCCCTCAAATCTAGCTACAACGGCTGGAAAAAAGTTGGCAACACTGCACTCGACTGCCGCCGCCGCCACTACACTACCACCGCGGATGCATGTGTGCATATCGTCTTGTCGCGACGCGACGCTCGCTCAGATGTTTACGTCTTATTTTCATCTTCTGCTTTGTGCCGTCATTCGCAGCATCCACGCCTGAATCTGTTCCGTCTCTGCCGTCATCCTCGATTCCGCCTTCATCAACGTCTTTCCCGTTCCTGTTTCTGGTATGCTCTCGCTCGGCTGTACCGCCGCCACCACCAACCACCGCTGATGCAGCAACGACGACGACGACGTGAGCGTGCGGTTGACGCACCGCTTTGGCTTGCCGCCGCCGCCACCAGCGCCGCCGTTCACAGTAGTCGATGGTCCGTCGTTAACGAGAGTTGGTGCGATTATTATTTTGGCTCGGACATTGAATCGCCTGCCAAGTGCGTTTTGTCTTGGATACCCAGCAAAGAGCAAGTGGACGGATTCATTCGAAGTATCTAAACTACCGATTTCAAGTAACTTACCGAGCCGCGATCACATTGACCGTAGTTTTCCGCGAGCAAAGATTTTCCCCGAACAGAGAAGAGTTTCCTCGCCGGACGTGAGTTCACTGCACATTTTCAATTGTGACCCGGGCGCATTTTCGATTTATTGCCGATTCCGCGGTCGTCTCGCCACAATTTAGTGTTTGTCGAAGAAAACGTGCCGACGCACAAAACGTACTGTTTCCGCGTTCCGTGAAGATAAAACGCGGGATTTTTCTTTCGCGAATCGACTGAAGTGCACCAGGAACAGCACTAGTGACGTTCAAGGAGCATTGTTTTGGTTCCTTTGTTTTTACTGTGTTTTCCAAGTTCAGTTCGCCTCGTTCCTGCTGCCGCAATTGTTTTGACTGTTTTGCGATTGTCCAGCAAGAAACGGTGGGACGTAAAAGCAGTAGCCGAAAAAGTAAGGAACTGAAAAGCGCGGAAGTCAATGTAAAAGGGAAGAATTGTGTTAGTGTGTGCGAAGCTGACTGGCTAAGAACACAGTAAAGTCCGAAAAAGTGCGACGCGGAAGTGCATTCATGCTCCCAATAAGGTCCCCACAATCTGCTGCAAGTTTTATCAGTAAAGGAAGTGTAACTAAGCTTCAGTGTGAGAAAGTCGATTGTTCTGGAATCGGAAAACTATACGAATTTGCAAAAAGATACTGATTTTCAGCTAAAGAAAAATTTGCGGGAAATCGTAAAAAAGTGAAAATTTGCGAAAATTGGACTTGATTGTGAATCCGTTTTTGAAATATAAAGAGAAGTTCTACTGAAGCAGAACTGAGTTTTTATTGTTGTATCTTGCTGGGATCTCGTCAAAGTGTTGTTTTGTGCAGTTATTAACGATTTTTGATGATTTTGGATTTACTCGCAAGCGACGAACGTGGATTACGCGAATGATATTTGTGAAAACGAGAAACAGTTTGGCGAGACGAGAGTTTTGCGTTGGTGCAGGAAACGAAACAACAAGTGGGAGACTATGTTGCAAGGAGTTTGAAAAGGTAAGTTTGTCTGCGATGATGGTGAGATGGGGGAGGCTGTTGCGTGATCTAAGAAAACCGTTGCATTTGATGAATTGGGGCGAAATCAAATTTTTGCCTAAAATTGTACTGTCGTCAATTAGATAAAAAGAAGGTCCTTTGAACGGTTACAGTTAAAAGAAATAAAATCATGGCCGATATTATTGAGGAAAATGAGTATCATTTCCCATCAAATCACAGCCCCGAAAAAAATATTTAAATCTGTTTGTTTTCATCAAAACTCAGGTTATCTCTATTGGTATTGAAAAAATTATTCCCAAGGAGAAATCCTTGATTTACATGTTTTTGAAGGGAAATATTAATTTTGAGCCATCTTAGAGAATGAAAATGTTGGTTCCAAGTGTATTCCAGTTCTGAATGCGTTGGCAGAGCTTACTTATCAAAATCTGGGGCCGAGGCTCCGACAGTATTCATGTATCAACCCATCCATGCTGAAAATGATGAAAATATTTTTTTCTTTTACGCACTCGGAAAAACTGAAGAAAAAAAACTAGATTCAACAAAACAAAAATTAGACTTATAAAAAAACTTGTGGATTTTTGCGAACAAAATTAACATTGTTAGTTTTGCAGTCGAACAATCCATTCAGTTTAAAAGTTAGGTACCATTGAATCTGCTGGTTTTCGCGTTTTAAATTACTTTTTTTAAGTGAGCCAGCTCAGTTACGCTCGTTCTTTTAGCTGAGCTGCTCATTCAGAGTCATTCAAAAGAGCTATTAACTAGCTTTGCTAGCAGCTGACATTGCTTCCTTTCGGTGTGATGCCTGTGTATCTTTATTCAATTGGATTTGGAACAACACACAAATTTTGATCATTGTCTATCAATGAGTTATCTTCCAACCCATTTGCTAGTTCATAGCATGCTCAAACTGTGCTATGAATCGTCGCACAGCTCACGGTGCATAGCTCATAACTCAGTGCGATGAGCTGCTTTCAATGCAAATCCAATTCGAGACATAAGATGCTGACATAAGATGCTGAACATATATGTTTTCCGACGGCTCAAGAGGGTGGCTTGGATTACGGATTTCAGGCGGGTATGCAATCGTAGCACCAATTGAACGAGCATTCTAATTATATCTGTGAGGAGTCGTAGATAGTATTACTTTATTTTGGCTAAGTACTGAGTTGTTTCGATTTTATGAATTGTGCTAGCTCACATGGCTCAGTTGATTGAATGGCTGTTTTCGTTTGATTCACACCTGAGCTACCCATTAGTAAAGGCTTAGATCGAGCTTAGGTGATCAAACAGTGCGAACCTATCGTTTGGAATGAAACTTGCAATAATGTCCAATTATTTTTTGGCAAACAACCTCGGCCTGCGATTTTGCGCTCTATATGAGGACGAAATTATATAATTTCAAGTCGAATATGAGGTTACGTTTATAAGGAAAAATAAAAACAGAGCAGTTGCGCACAGCGATAACTCCAATTGAAGTTAGTGGGAATGGAGAAGCTCCCCACTACCGGTTTTATTTGGTTTCCCTCAATATGCTCAAACCACTCGACATTACAATGTACTTGGCCGTCAGAAAAAAGTTACGCCGAAAAATAACTCGCAATTACATTATTACGTAATGTCAGCCCTCAAAAAGAGACAAGTACTGGCCATTACCCATCGCATTTTGTTGTTTTTGGTGAATTTATGAGGAACCATCTGATCAAGCCGTCGTTTCTTCCCCAAATAATGGTTTTTGTCAACATGTAATTCAACGCTTAATGCGTGCGAAGTTTGATGAAACCGAAAATGAAAAAAACGAGGTGAGGCCTGTGGTCACTTTTGCATGAAAAAAATGTCTACCAAAGACATACACGTCGACTTGGTGGAAGCTCCAGAGGCGTTGCTCCTCTATATTGAGCAATTGCACGCTGGTGGAAGGAGTTTCGGCTGTGCAAAATATCTAATTAAAATAAACATCGCGAAGGACGCCCATCCACTCTCTCACCGAGGATAACGTTAAAAAAATACAAGATGCTATTTTGGTAGGTCAAAGAGTGTATAGGCCACAGGGAAGGATTCAAAGGATACTTGCCAACGAAATGCATGTGAAAAAAGGTATTCGCACGTTGAGTACCCAGAATGTTAATCGGGAAACAAAAGAAGAGACGAGAAAAGCAAGTTTCGAACTGCTTGAACAAGCACCTTATTCTCCAGATCAAGTCCACAGTGTCTTTTATCTCCTTCTTCGGTTCAAGAAACAGTTCAGGAACAGGCAATTTCGGGAAGATAGGGGAGTGATACAATGCAAGAATTTGTGGAGAGTTAAAACAAAGATCTTTCTCTAATACTGGAAACTCGTAAACCTTCAATGAGCTTTTTGAATCGACTTTGCTGGATACTTTCTATTGCTTAAAGAGAGGAACTCTTTCTTATTGCTCATTTAAACACAATTTAACTGTTTCCCCTATGCGAATAACAAGATCCTTCGCCTCATCCCCTCTAACATCGAACCTATTTTCTTATTATCTCTGGCTGTTGTGCTTTCTCATTTACGTTCATCTGCCAAGAAGGAAATAAGATTAGGTTTGCGGATTTATTTCACATTTATCGAAAATTCTTTGAACTCGAATGATCCTAAAAAAATTTCATATTTTGTTGGCTCCTTGAAAACCTCTTCCTGGCACCTATTTAATGCTTTTACTGCTTCCAATTTTTTTAATGTTATGCTATGTTTTTTTTCTTCAGTTTTTGGACTGTTCTTTTTTTTATTTCCCTTTGTTGTCTCTCTTCTTTCGCAATTAACCCTCTTGAAGTTGAATTGCTTTTTTGCTCAAATCGCTCCCCTGTTTTGGAGAAAATAGCAAACCTTTTTTTGAAAAATCTTACCTATCTATTCCTCTTTTTTGTTCAATGTCAGCCTCTGCGTTACTGACTTTCAACATCTCATCATCTAACATTTTTCCCATTGTTAAATTTGGCTTCGACTCGAATTATCACCCTATCTGCATCCTATCTTACTTTTCGAATTAATTTTTTGAACGTTTCGTTGCTAATGAAATTTGTGAAACCCTCAGACCAAATTGAGCAACAAAACTCAAAAAAATGGCTTTGTAAAAGGACGGTGCACCTCTAAGTTGAATTTTTAATGTCATTGCTTCTGCCGTTGACGGAAACAATTAAGATGACGCCATCTATACTGATTTTGCAAAAGATTTTGATTGTGCTAATCATGAGTTAAGTACTTCCCATTACACAAAAAAAGTACGGTATATGTGATCCTTTGCTTTCCTAGATCGCCACTTTTTCATTGAATCGAACTATTGTTGTCCATCTTTTTCACCTTTTCCCCTACTTCTGATGTACCTCGGGGATTCATTCTTGGACCACGTCTATTCAATGTCTTCATCAATTACATTCCTTGTATTTTTATGTTATGTGGTCTTTTCTATGCAGATAATTTAAAAATCATCCGGATAATCAAAATTTTTGCTGCCTCCCTGCTTCTTCTGGAGGATCTAAATGCTCTCTCTGGCTGGAGTAACTTGAATTATTTACCCTCAAATGCTTTCAAATGCTTATCTATATCATTTTCCCTAAAGATTCACACGCATGTGTTTCCTTATGTAATTTGTGGTACTATCCTCTCTTTGATTGAACGTTTCTTCGATCTTAGCATCATCGAAAGTAAATTTGACAGTAATTTCCAAACCATCACCAAAAGGGGTCTTTAGATTGCTGGCTTTTTGATTCACTCCTGCCATAATTCCTTTAGTCCGTCCTTAACTTTAATATTTTAAGTAAGTATGGTGTCTTCACATCAAATACCTATTCAGATGCTGTTGAATCAGTTCAGTGGACATTTATTCGCTTTTTATTTAAAAAAAAATATAATCTTCCGTATCTGGTAACAATTCTCTCTCCTCGAGTAGCTTAGACTTTACTTGGATGAGTGTTTTAATAAAACTTTTGGTTGATTTATCCTGGAAAGTTTTTGGAGATTCATGATCCAATCTCCTTACAAATCGAGTTTCGTGAAACCGATCACATAGTTAAATCCGCTTTTGAGTCTCGTTTCGAACGAAATTCAGGCAAATGAATCTCGTTTTGAATGTCCAGATATGTGACCATCCTAAAGGTACTCCGAGTATAGAAAAAAGATGAGCAAAATGAACTAAGGTGACTAAACAGATAGAGTAGAAAAAATTACAGTAATTTTGAAACGTAACCGTTTTTTTAAATATTCAGCATCATGCCTTTTGAATCACTACACATAAGTGCTCATAGCTATATGAATTAACAGCGTAGAATGTGATTTCTGCAACGACTATATTGGGGTTTGAACCAGGTACGCTCGCTTAGCAACTGAAGCTGTTATCTAGTGCTATTAGATGTGGTTTGACCAAATTTTCGGGACATTAAACAAACTGTAATGCATTACAACTCGTTCCTATGAAGCTATTTGGCTCCTCGTTGAAACCTCTACACGCGAAAACATCCTGGATTCCCCAAAATATAGAAAACATTTAAGTTAAAAAATTTCAAATAAATATATAATTTCTTCCACAAGTATCACCTCAAAAACAAGCGCTCAAAATAAATATATAATTTCTTCCCTCAAAACCACCTCAAAAACAAGCGCTCAAAAGCTTCTTAAAGACATCCGGGAAACGACCAGTCCAAGATCCGCCATTGACACAATCTATATCAAAGAGTATTCTCCAAATAGAAAAAAATACATATCAGCTTACAAAGAAAGCAAAAATCCGCTGATTAGCGTTGATAAATTGTCAGAGTTTGTTTACTCGTACATTTTCGAGTGCTGACTTCCTTATCAGAAATATTTCTGCGCACCGATGATAATAATAATCAATAAACATTACACTTTTTATTTTTGCCATGTTTATTCACACTTTCCGCGTGGTACCGTTACACATCGCTACAATGCTATTGCCGGTACAATAAAATCTTATCAAAAACTCGAACAATGTATGGAGAAAAAAACTGACAGACAAGCATAAAAAAAACAATACAACTGCAGATCGTCGAGTAATCAAAATTAACAAAAACTGCTTGTAAAGAAATCAATCATGCATAGATTGCAGCCGGTGTGTAAAGTCCATTAAAGTATACAGAGAGTTGGGCAATAACCCCAAAAGATGGTCGGTCGGACAGTTGACCTCACGAATGCATGAAATGCATCTTTTTCGAGAAACACTCGCAATTACATTAAATTCGATATAGAAAATGTTTTCCAGGCCAGAATCTCAAGGTTATTGCCGATTTTCTCACCCGAAAAAAGGTTTCCGTCATAAAAACCGTTTTAATGCGAGCGCATACTACGATTCGAATGACGGTGGTGTGTGGTCCCTTGTTGCCCCTGCCAACCCTGAACTTGTTAGTACTTGCAATTTGCATGCGTCAAAAATCCGACTTCCCTCTTCAACAGGTGAATATATATACAGATATATCTGAAATCCGAAGCAAGTTGTAACTCGTTTTATTCACAGAATATCTTATAGATATCCACATATATGAGTATCTTACACGCATTTTCACATTCTTTTCTCACTTAAGCGCCATTCAGACATGCGTCCATGCGTCCAAGCGTCCAAGGGTTTTTAGATTACACGAGTCAAGTCAACTCAAATCCGGTTTTTTGAAGGCGGGGCTAAGGCGAAAGTGGTCGGATACGGTGATTGATATACCATTGACTTAATTGTTTTACTTTCGTTCTTTGTCATTTCGAGATGATCAGTGGATGGATGGATTGATAAGAGGATGGATATTGCACGCTTGCAACGATGGTTTTTTTATTTTCATACTATTTGAATATATACGAATATAATCAAAATGATATCTATATATATATATATATATATATATATATATATATATATATATATATATATATATATATATATATATATATATATATATATATATATATATATATATATATATATATATATATACCTAGATACTATACATTGACCTATATATATATATATATATATATATATATATATATATATATATATATATATATATATATATATATACCTAGATACTATACATTGACCTATATATATATATATATATATATATATATATATATATATATATATATATATATATATATATATATATATATATAGATATATATATATATCACTAGAACTACCGATGTTAAATATATACCTAGTTTTACCGAACCCGTCAAATTGACGGATTTTTGATTATGGCTTTCATAGTAACTTGTGATTTAGTTTAAGTAAATAAAAGAATGCAATTTAGCAATAACAACACTTAATATAATAATTCATTAATTATATATAAAAAAACAAACAAAAACAGTTTCTACTTCAATTTATATTATAGCAAATTTGTCATGTATGAAATAACTATGAGGCACATATTTTACATGTACATGTTATCTTAGATGAACACTTGCCACAAACATATTTGTTGCATGCATTGCAAGTATAAATCGCTCTGCTTTTATTGCACAATCGAATTTGGCAAGATTTGCGTTCATAAGGAGTTTTTTTTTGAGTTTTCTGGAGTACAATCCATTGCCTGTTCTTGTTTTTTGGAGGAGGCTTCTTTTCTGCAACGACTATATTCACTGGAGAGTTCTTCGGATAATTGAAATAAAAATTGTTTTCTAGTTATTTTTTCATCACAAGTCTCTTTATATAAAATCCACGCATTGATTGCTGCCAAGTCCAAGATATTATAAAATACCTGCAGAGGCCATCTACGTGAGCCTGCTTTTACGCTATATTTGCGGGCCATTTGGTCAACTACATCTACTCCAAACTTTGTTTTATTGTAAAAAGATACAGTTTCAGGAATTTGTTTTCGATTAGAAGCAATTTTTACAAATTTATGCTTAGTACTAAGAAGTAGTACTTTTTTGCGAGACTTACTTTTGTAAATTGTTAGAACAATATCATTTGATTTGTAGAGCTTTGTGGAGAAAAGAGCCATGTTATCTTTTCTAACTTTAGCTATTTTCGGTAATTCTCTTTTATTTGCCCGCATAGTTCCAACAAGGCTTGTTTTTTTGGCCAATAGCTTCTTTGCAAGTTGAACACTTGTAAAAAAATTGTCTGTTGTTATGTTTCTCCCACAATTTACATAGTTGTCTACAAGATTCAAAACTACAAATTCATTCAAAGGTACTCCTGATGGTCTAGTTTCATCTTTGCCTAAGTAGGGAAAGCCACTTATAAGATATTTACTTCGCACGTCTGCAGATAACCAAAACTTAATTCCGAATTTGTCCGGTTTATTGGGCATATACTGCAGAAATCTGCATCTTGCCTTTGTGGGAAACAGTTGTTCATCTACGCTTATATTCTGATCTGGATTATAACAAGCTTGGCTATTATCAATGAAGGACTTCCACACTTCGGAAACTAATCCAAATTTGTCAGTTTGTAAACGAACACTCCTCTCGCTTTTTTTGTCAAAACGAATGAATTTCATAATTTCTGAAAATCTGTTTCTACTCATAGTTTCGTGAAAGAAAGAAGGACCCCATTTTTTGGACCACAAATATGATAACTTCATGTTTCTTGCTTCATAGGCTCCTCGAGCATATAAAATGGCTATAAAAGCATATAATTCGTCTATAGTAATTTCCCAGTCCTTCTGTAAAATGGTTTTGGCTTGTAGCTCAGTGCAAGCTTTTATGTGATTCATCATTCGATTATCAATTATAAGTCGAAATGCACTACTAACATTACCAAGCATAATTTTTCTCTTCGCATAACCAGTTGGGCCCGAAGTATCCTTGAATATAGTATGTGATGACAGTCTACCAACACAACCATTCCCTAATTCTTCCCATTCAGTACCGTCGACAGCAATGCTTTTTTGCGGTTTTTCTTCGGTTTCTGCTTCGCTATCCGATTCAGTATCTGAAAAAATTCTCAACCGTTTTCTGCGTTTCTGGCTCTTTTGAAGAATTTCTTCTTCGCTTACTGAATCTTCACTTTGATATTCATCTTCTTCACTTTGTTCAATATCTTGCACTTCAATTTCATCTGAAGATTCTTCAGAATCTAAAAATTCAGTTTTATTTTCCACGCAAGATATGTCCAAATCATTATTACCTGAATTAGTATCCGAACAGTCTTCATTTATATTAGTGAGTTTTTTGAATTCTTCAAAAACATTTTTGCTTCCTGGAAATCGTTTCATTGTTGCATAGGGTTTACAAAAACTAAATTTCAATTTTTCCGAGAATGGACTTCTCACAGGTTATCACAGATTGCACTTTTCACCAAGAACTTTATCACATTAGAAGTAAAACTGATAATGATTGTGTCCTGAATACATTTACCAGTTAGAGCTATTAGTTCTAAACTAACCGCGTTATAACGGCTTTCTCACACTTTGGATCATTCAGTACAAATGTCTGGAAGCGACGTAATGAATGTAAATATGTATATGTCCATCATTGTGTATATGTCCATCATTGTGTAGATGATATACATATAAATTATTATAAACGTCATTTTGACGGGTGCTGGTATAAATAGGTATAGGTCATACTGATTATGGAAATTAAAGTCGGTGAGGGGAAATTGAATAGTGATAATTAACTGTTCTTATATTTTATTAAAAGTCGTAATAAAACTCTAGAACAATTATATAAATTATATCAAATTTATAAGCATGTAATTTGAAAACCGTCAAAATGACGGTCTTGGTAGTTCTAGTGATATATATATATATATATATATATATATATATATATATATATATATATATATATATATATATATATATATACCTAGATACTATACATTGACCTATATATATATATATATATATATATATATATATATATATATATATATATATATATATATATATATATATATATATATATATATATATATAGATATATATATATATATTATATATATATATATATATATATATATATATATATATATATATATATATATATATATATATATATATACCTAGATACTATACATTGACCTATATATATATATATATATATATATATATATATATATATATATATATATATATATATATATATATATATATATATATATATATATATATATATATATATATATATATATATATATATATATATAGTTTTGAGGCAGAGATTTATTTATATGGAAAAAGAAAGTGTAAAAATAACGAATATGATAAATCAGTATTATTATGGTTTTAAGCTTGGTGACGACGATATTTTAAAAATGTTCAGCCGTTCGGAGGCACTGACAACTTGAAAATGATGGTTTCGGTTTATGTTGACTTGTCAAATGATCATATCATTATGAAATTTTCGGGAGCCATCATGCTTACTGCTAATATATTGGATATTCTATTAGGGCTTATTGGTATGGCAGCTTTTTTTTGAAACAGTTGTAACAATTGAAACAGTTATAATACTAATTTTCTTCCAAATTCAGGAATAGTTTAAGCTTATTTCAACTATTGCATGTTTATCATTACAAAAATAGCGGCAGTATGTTCAAGTACAGAAACGCTGGTAATTTTCATTGTCGGCAACAGTGTATCACCATTGGAAGAAAAGCATCCCAACTGTTTGAAAAACATCACAATTGTTTCGTAAAAATCAACGTATCATACAAATTCATTTTACATCTACTGACTTACTTCCAAGTTAGCAGAATGCAAGAATTTTTAAATTTGCCACGCGGAAACAATGAAAAATTTATCATAATTTAAATATTGCTGGTTTACTTTCACTGTACGGACACCATCATTTGCAAATTGTATGGTTTCATGCGCCCTTAAAATAATTAGAAAAAAAACCATACCAGGCAGCCCTAATATAATATCCAATATATTTGCAGTAAACATTACGCCGCGTGTGTATTTCCTCATGATATCACCTTTACATAACAAGTTATTATAAATCGAAATTTTAAAATAAAATCATTTTCAAACAGCCAAGGCCCACAAACGCCTAAAAATTTCAAAATCATCGTTGTGATCAATTTGAAAGCATTACTAATTCTCATTCCTCAATATTTCCCCTTTTTTTTTTCTCCGTAAAAAGAAATTGGTAGCAGACAATTGAATATATTTATCCATATGACTATATATACCTTCATATAAAATTGTTTGTGACTAGGTATTCGTATGCATTCTAATTTTTTCGTAATAGTCATGCACGTAAGGATGCAAAAAAAAAATATTATCCACATCATCATATAATAAAATAATCATCCACAAAACATATATTAAAATGATCATCAACGAATCATCCACAACATGCTACTGAGCGAAATAAATCATTTGAAAATCTATTGTGCATGAATCAGCATACTCCACCTCCTTCGCTTTAGACCCGCCTATATAAACAAAATCAAATTGACTCGTGTAAGCAAAACACGCTAGATCGCTTGGACGCTTGGACGCATGGACGCATGTCTGAATGGCCCATTAGTATTTCCGAACTTCAGTTGATTTTGTCTTATGTACACATTTACCGTGAAGAATAATGATGATGAAGAAGAAAAAACAGAAATTCAACGAGACGTGGAAAAATAAACGAGTCGAAAAATGTTCTTTCGTATCTTATCTTATCTTGACCAACAACTGTTAAAATATGATGACCAAATGACGTCAATCGGACAAGAGCTAATAAGTACTAATTATTTAGGTAAAGATTAAGATGAGTACAGAAACATTGTGAAATATTGTACATAAAACCTGTTGACAATTTTTTCGACCTCTCTACGTTCTCTTCTCGTCTTTCCGTTGCTGGTTTCCTGTAATTTTTAGATATTTTTTTTATTAAATATTCTCGCTGCAGGCGGTATAAGTGTATATTTAAAACATTTTGACGTGTAGTTTAGGTACATAAAAAAGTATGTGACTTGCTTAATGGGGGTGGAGGTTGAGTGTGTGAGTTGTTGATTTTTATTTATTCGATGTATTTTTTTTTAAAGTAGATAGCGATAGCGAACGGTGAAAATTTTTAAGCTATATTCAGATGTACAAATAATTATTTGATAAGTTAAGGTGAATGTGCGAACGACGCTGATTTGATGCGTCGTTGAAATTAGCTATTAAGCATCTACATATGTATGTATGTATGGATGGACAATCCTAGAAGAGGAAACAGGTTTTTCTGAAGGTGTAATAAATGCTATTTGGTCTGGTAGACGACGCAGGAATAATAGTAAAAATTACTTTTTTATCATGTGTCTTAGCGGGTGCTATGTTTGGTAATATTTTGAGGAAGGTAATAAACAGACGTGGGAGTGATGTGTATAAAGAGTGTTTTATGGAGGAGGGTGCTATAAATTTTTTTTCGTTGCGAAAAAATGTTAGACGACATATGTGTACAATGCTGGTAGACATATTTGCATGAAGAAAAAATAAGCTACTAAAAGTGGTAATATTTTTTTGGTTTGATAATTTGGTGATAAATCTTCTAGAAGTGCGAGCGAATTGTCAACTAAGGCCTTGAACTTTTGAGCATATTTTGATTCAGATGGAAATTCGAATTGGAATGTGGTAATGCTTTCTTTCGACGACGAACAGCTGATATTTGACAGCTGTCAAAATTAACACTTGCTTTTAACGGATATTCAACTTAAGTTCTACATAAGAGAAAGTCCAAATTAGGATATAATGGGGCAGTCAAGGGCAATATGGGTAGCATAATCCTACAATAAATTTGTTTTAATCTAAAATACTGTCCACCAAAAGCGTTATTTTCTATACAGTGAAGTAAGTGACTTCTGTTAGAATATTTCTTTCTTGTTGGAATGTTTCTTCTAGAATCACTTTGGCTAAAAAGTTGACTTCATAAAATTTTGTTATCTTTAATCATTTAGGCGCCGATGGGCATTTTGATGATATTTTAGGTACCTTTCTAATTTTATCAACACATGATTTTCTATAGAACCAAGTATGGAAAATGAAAAATTGAATCCTGTGTGGGCGCTAAATGAAAAAAATTTTGGAAAAGATTTTAGACTTTAGCAAATTTATAGACTTTAGTAAATTGACACAGTAGATTGGTTTTACTGTAATCCGAGTTTGATAAACTTTTGATTGCAAAATTAGGGCAGACATTCGGCTGTGCAATGGATTTGGTTACCTGGACATAAGGGTAGCTAGGCTAGGTACCTTGCTACCGGAGGTCTCTAGCTCCGTCTCAATAGGTATACCGATGGCATCGGTATACGTATTGAGAAGGAGCCAAATTGGCCATCAGGCAAAATGGGCAGATGAATCATCCTGTGCGATAACAAGGCAGTGCAGGGTATCATCCATGAATGCTTATCGCACCAGGCAGCTATTAGGCTTAACCAGAAGCGTTCTGCGTCGCACTGTGGGCGTTCTTACGGGCCACTGCCTCATAGGACGGCATGCATAACGATTGGGTGCAGGTTTCAACGACTTTTGTCGGAGTTATGGCTCTGAGGACGAGGAGGAATATGTCCTCCATCTCATGTACCACTGCCCGGCGTTGGCAAGGAGAAGGGTGGTGGCACTGACCAAACTGTCCCTGGTCAAGTTAAAGGGGATAGTGCGGTCCGTCAAAGGAAGCAGATGGTTTCCTGATTTCAGTGAGTAGGAGAAAGTAATTAATTATTGTGGTATCACAATGGCTCTCCTGTGCCTAGGTGTCTCTGTCAATAGCCCTCTGTCAATTGGCAGCTACTTCAACCTATCTACCTAGGACTACAATACCGACGATTCTAGTAATTTTTGGGCAAAAAACCACTACAATTCAATTTACAAACATAAATTATTCTGCAATTAGAATAGTTTAATGAGTATATTTTTCCAACATTTTGCGTTATTTGCGGGCAGTAACTCGGGAAACCTTTTTGCTCCTATAACTTCCGATGCATTCATGGAACCAATATGAAATTCAAAGGATAGATTGATCGGCAGATTTCGTATATTTATGGTTGCGATGATGCAAAGGGCTGCCAGTGGAAAATATATCTCCAAACTACACCTTCTTCTACGGATATTTTAGTTGCGCATTCTTCCTTGCTTGGGATTTGGGTTTCAAACCCTTAAATCAGAGAAGGTTTGGCAATAGTGTAATCAATGTCTCCTGGAATATATATATATATATATACCCTCAAAGCTAAAAAATGTAAAAGCAAAAAAGCTCCTGTAGTCTTATGGTTAGAGCACTTAGCTCTTGGCGTGTGAGATTCCTGGTTCGAATCTAAGTATCGACGGGTGATTAGAAATAGAAAAGTTAGAAGAGAGAACAAACAAACAAACATGATATAAGTTTTTTGTTATCTCTGGTAATATCTTTAAAGTCTAAGTCACAATGCAGATATCCTTTTTTGTGGGTTGATTTAATGCTGTACTTCAAAAAACTTCACATACTTCACTAAAGGTGACGTATATTTCTTTACGTGTTGGTCATATAATCTGAAGGTATATAAAATTTCATCACCTATTTCATGTCTAAAATCTACAAGTTAACAGTCTGATCCACTTATATCTCTTAACGTACCATCTTTTCATCGTAAAGTGTCACGCACACAAATTACATATTCGTTAAAAAAAAAAATAAGACCATACCATTGCTTCATCGTCGAGCCGTGCGAAAAACAACAGTACCCTGTAAGAAATAACTATATACAGTTTTTCGTGTTTCTGGAGCAATGCGGAAGTAAAGTCTACAATCAGTACGGGGCGGCAATAGTGTGTCGGTATCTATAGTACCGCCGCCAACTTACAGCAAGCACCAAGTACTGAACTACAAGCCACACTATTTACAGAGTGGAAACGTGTTGCGGATACAAACATACCGATATACTGTTGCATCCAAGTCTGCTGCTGTTGTTTTTTTCGTCAGTACATTTAGGACTGTAGAAAATCTGCGAGAAAATAGGCAGAATGAAAATTGAAAGAACTTTCCGCAAGTTCATTTTTGCATACACTTACCTCTATATATAAGTAAATACTGAGAGATAGCAGGTACAGCAATAGTGGTGTGAAGCATGCATAGCAAACATATATTTGTGTATAAGATTCTTAGGAAGAACTAACTGAACAAGCTAGCAATGAGGAACAGGTCTTGATGACGGAAAATGTCAACCCGGAAAAAGAGCAACATTAAAAGTTTACCTTTCCTCCCACTTATCTTGCGAGGTATTCTCGACATCATCAACACAAAAAAAAACTGGAAAGGTATTATTTTCCGGTTTAGGAGGTTTACGATAGTTCCTGGAAAGCACTGTGGAACTGTAGTAAGGCGAAGACATGATGGTAGATACACCCGCGGATGCCAGACCCGCCGTCATCTTTGCTCGACAACAGTGCTATAGCCACCTCCGAGAATTTTTAGGAAAGTCTTTGATCGCCGCCAGATGTACATACGCGAATGGAGAATGGATAATGGGTGTTGGAGCAAATAGTCGTTGCTATAGTTGTGCACCGAATGTAACAATTATATCATGACGAAACTAACTAAAACAGCACCGGTAGTGGTAGAAACAACAACGACCAAGCACAATGGAGCAGAGAGAATGTCGGTGTAGCAGATTTCAGCGCTAAATTCGCTCAAGTATTTTAATTAACTATTGCCTTGAAGCGGTAGCGGTACACAGAAGACTTTCGAATATATAGCAAATGTGCACAGAAGATGCATACCTCGTATGTAGATACGACGATACCTAGCAAGACACGGAATCTCTGGAGTGAAGTGTTTGTTCTTTAGTATAGCTGCTTTTGCTGCTGCTGTGCGGGTGCACTTGAAACTAGTTAGTGCATACTGCCACTTGTTGATGTTCTGAGAACAGGAATTTACCAGATGCAATTATGAATAATAAATTGATTTATCATGAAGTGTTGTTGTTGCTGTTTTTGTCTGAAAAGATGTGAGCAGAGAATCATCAATCGATCGTATGGCTGTTGAATGGATGGATTGATATGCAGGACAATTATGAGAAGGATGGGGTGGAAATAGGATGTATGGGAAAATGTTGGTGTACAGTTTCATTAATAATGTAATTAAGTTGTGTTATTGTGGCGTAACTGCAAATAGAAACCGGTATTTTAACGAAATAATTAAGTGCGTCCAATGTGGGTAGAATGGCCACAGAGTGTTTTATCTATAGAACATTGATTTTACTGATAGAACATTGATTTTACTGATAGTATTTTCAAATTTTCGATGGAATTGAATTGAATTCGATTCTTGAACTCGATTCTGATTAGAATGCTTTAATATGAAAACTGATAATATTTAAAAAAAAATTTGGAAATTCGGTTGGAATTTAGTGGGCTCAAACCCAGAATCATTGCCAGTAAATACTATTTTTAAAATATTTTATTAGAAAATGTTTTAGCCCCCATCGAAAAATACAAAAATACGTTATTTTCAGTGAGATATATTCTTCAAACGAATGAAATGCCAAAGCAAATCAACAGAGTTAACAACATTGCGTAGCTTTTTTATTGAAGATATTCCCACCGAAAACGTAACAATTCGAATCGTGCTAATACGCTCAAGACACGATTTCTGTCAACAATTTGTATACGTACGCGTATATACATAGCTAGCCCATAGTTAACCAGACTGCCGACAACAACAACATCACGGAACTGAACATCGAATAAAATCTATTGCGATAGACTTTAAGAAGGTTGGAATAAAATGCAATTCGATGATTTCGCGTGGGTTTTTTGTTTGAATACAATTGAAAGAAGCTTTGACGTTGTCGAATGATTCGAATTGAATCTAATGAATTTTAATTGTGTTTCTTTCGTATTAGACCTTAGCTAGTCTAGTATGGCAGACATAGAGGTATAGAAAATTGGATCGTCAGAAGATAGTAGGTTGTCTAGATGTGATTTTTTGTTGTTGCTGCTATCTGTGAGTCAGTTGGTGGTATATGTGTATGCAATTCGCATTGTTTTCGATGCATGTGAAAGAAAATTACTTTGAGGTATCATTAGAGCTTGCGTCATAAGGTATATGGATATTAATCAAAAACCCGTTTGGGCATTAAGGAAGCTACAAACAAGAAAAAAAAGAGTAAATTTGATGTATGCTCACTGTTCGCAAGAGCTTTTTAGAGTTTTATACACTTGTGAACGAATGCATAGTAGAAGAGTCGATTAGAACGATTTAGTTTCGGCCCTCTCAGAGAGCATTAGCCCAGTTTTTTTCCTTGTAAAATTTTACCTTCAAATAAACATATGTATACATTTTTGTATACATACATATGTTCAACAAATTCGGTGATCATATCTCATGATTGCATCGTTCGATTGCACTGAAACTTTCAGGACACATTTACTCCCAAAACAATGTGAGTCCTAAATATTTGGCCGCCTGTTGCCATTCTATATGTTGATCTTTTACTGTCAGTTTTCGTAGTTTTTTCGCGTGATGAAAATCGCCTTAATTTTTCCGAGATGATTTTAATTTTTCATCTTTGGAATTCTTCCAAGAACGTGATTGACAAATTGCAGGGTTGAAATTGCTTGCCTTCACGTATAACATATACAGAGCATATTGAAATTGCTTGCCTTCACGCGTGAAAGATGCGTGTACCATCAGCAAAGAGAGGCAGTTTGGAGAGATATGCTCTGTATATGTTATACAAAATCAGTGATATGGACCATCCTTGTGGTTCCCCAGCTACAATTTCCCGTTCTGATGAGAATCGATTCTCGATTCTGCCTTGAAATGATATGCACTTGAGAAAAGATTCTATTATCTGTATAAGTGTTAAGGGTACTTGGAATTTTTGCTTTTTGAAGATTAATCCTGTGTGCTAAACTTTGTCAAATCCCTTGACTATATCCGGTCGACTTTTTATGGTTGAGTCCAGTTTTGATAAATTGGACAACCTTTGCTAGCTGGAGTTATGTGGAGTGGCTAGATTGTGGGTTGCGGCCACATTGCTTTTACGGGAGGATGTTGTTCTCGGAAACTTTTTCGTTCAGGTGAGAATTTGTTCACCTAGTTTGTCTAGAGATGATAGGAGGCTTTCGAGTGTCCAATTTTAGCGAAATTTGAGGTATTTACCAGGTTTTGGTAGAACTATTATGATGGCTAATTTCCACGCCATATGATACCTGTTGTCTTGCAAATGTGCGAGGCAAAGGTTGCTGATGTTATACATAGCTGGCGATTTTCATCGATACAATCCTGTCACTAAGTTCCTCACTTCCTCAATGCCAGGTAATTCTACCTCCCGAAACTCAGAGTTGAAAAGAGTCTGGGGCATTTTGGTCGATACGTTCTACATTGCTTAGGTCATCCTCAGGAGAACAGTTCTCTTCGAACCGCAGTACAGGCAGACCGCAAACACATTGGCTCTGTCAAAAATTGACTATCGAGGGCTTCGTTGTCTGTCGGCACTTTGGCCAGTTTCCTTATACGACTTCTGGTTCTCCGCATTCGTAGCACTATATGTTGTACGGTTGGTCCGCACTAATTGTGTGCTTGTTCCCTCGCTGACTAGTTACTTCTGGTATCAGGTCTGCGAAGGCTGCTACGCTGTCTCTGGTGATGGTCTACTTGATTTTTCTACTCAGAATTCCAAAAACTAAATCTATGTAAGGCTATCATCGTGTGCATCCCTCGAAAAGTCAGAGAGTAGTGCATGCTTCTCGCAAATAGAGACGTCTATGGAGTATTTGCCATATTGCTTCTGGCTGAATAGCTTCATGTACACTTGGTATCCTAGCCGGCTTCCTTTCAAATCTTCATCTTGGTTTTGGCACCTTGCCACAACGAGGCAGATATACCATCTGATAGTATTGGCTTTTCCAATATTACCTTCTGGTCTTGCTTGTAGGTACTGATCTTTTGACCGAATTAGTCCGATTTCTTTCTGGTGCGAATACCAGCGTAGCAGTCATTGCAATTCACTAAACTTAATAGAGCTCCGTTTGAGCCATTAGTTGCTCCTTTCGGTCTCTTGCCAATAAATTTTGAATGCGATAGTTTTCATCTTTTAAATACGTTGCCACGTTTTCACCCCTTAATGTCCTTTTAAGTATTTTTTTTACCCATTGGAAGATATGAAGAAACGATTTGAACATTCATACAAATTACGAAGAATATGAATTCCTGATAACTATACCTACTTCCGCATCTTCTAAGATCTATGAACACCTTAACTGTGCCACCAACTCCACACCTGGAAATCAACATTTCGCAACTTCTGCAGCATTCGAAGATTCCGTTGTCACAGTGCCTGTAATCTCACGCGCTTCAAATTATCATTTATTTTCCAGCGTATCTACTATCTTTTACATACAAACTCTTTTTCGTCGTTCATACCTACCTAGTTCAGTGCTTTTTTTCTCCCAGCTTATTTCTTTTATTTATACATTTCTGGTAGACTCACGTAAGTTCCGCATTTTCGCGGCTATAAAGTGTTTAGTACACTCTCGAGACACGGATTCAAGCATGGCCTGGTCTCTACACCGACGCAATGCTTACAAATGGACAGACGGCTGTGGGGCAGCTATTGTTAGCTGTCGAGCTGGCAATTGCCAATGTTCGATGTTTAGCATTTTATCGCGTACCGAGAGCGAAGAAAAACAGCTAAACAGTAGCAGCACGAACTCAACTGGGAAGTACAAGTATCTACACATTGCGTTGCAAGCACAAAACTCAACTTACACAAATCCGCAAAACTCCAAGCATTTTCTAGTACGTATGTATATCTTCTCTTGCCTATTGCGAATCCGCCGATCTATGCCGCCGGAGTGATTGACGCGGCAAGGTCAGTCCGATTGCGGAAGGAAAATGCTCGTTGCGATTTTTCACATGAACAAAAAAAAATGTTTCGCACAGATATCGTACGTATAGATTGGTGTTTGAGTAGAGAGGGAGGTTCGCACCTATACTTCTCCCGGACCAAAAGATATGTACACATAGTATATTTCTCAGACTCGGACATGAAAATCTTTTCCTCGTTTGTTTCAGGCACAAGAATGCAAATAACAAAACGGGAAAATAGCAACTATGCGCCGATCAGACGAAAAAACCGCACCGAGTTCCGAGAAATCTATTTCCTATTTATAAAACTCAGAACCGGGCGAGCTATAAGAATGATGATGATGAGTCGAAATTCCGTGTCGACTGTTTAAGTTTCGACGTGTGAACGTTTTTTCGTCTTCTTTGAAGCTCTGAAACAAGCAGGTGTTTCTTATTGCTTGTAAGATGCCAACAGATAAAAGCATATCGGCGGAAAATTATGCAGGTTACGTCATCAGCGCCCACACTGGACGCTGCTATTCATCGTTTCAGTTTTCTTTCCGCAAACTCGATGCTTCAATCTGTTTCCTGAATAATTTTCAAAGCGGTATCACAACAAAGCTTTAACTGCAACACACAAATACATGCAATCGCGTGCACACGAATAGGAAGATATCTGACTTTTCCATGGTTTAGTACTGAGCTCACCTACTTAGCCGCACATATTGAGCCAACCGTAGATTGCATAATCACTACTGGCCCGCGTAGCAAGCAGTGTTTTCGCAAAGACAACGCAACAATGATAAGCGTGATTTGAAT
This sequence comes from Nemotelus pantherinus, assembly GCA_963978885.1. Lineage (NCBI taxonomy): Eukaryota > Metazoa > Arthropoda > Insecta > Diptera > Stratiomyidae > Nemotelus > Nemotelus pantherinus. The sequence goes on from OZ022266.1 coordinate 11,358,009, forward strand.
AGAATTGATAGATTGATTTAGCCAATATCGATCTGATTGCATTGCGCAAAAAACTGCTTCAACGACGAAAATAGCCATATTTTTGCCATAAATCGCTGAGGTAATTTGCTGGAATTGACTATGACTTCCGTACAGTTGTCGACACGAGCAGTCAGTTGCCCAAAGTCGGGGGATTAAAGGAACCTATTGCGACGAGGAAAAGGAAGTCGAAAATGTTGTCTAATCTTATCTTGCAATAACGGTAGCAATAATGTGTTCGTAGTAATTGAGCAGCGGTGGATAAATGCTAAAACAATTTTCCGACATCGAAATGAACAATGAGTACCTACTAAACTGGTCGATTTAAATCTAAGTCAAATCTAGCTTGTGAATTAAAACAGGCAAATTGATTTTTTTACCGGCACTCTAAATTACAGGAAGGGACACGAGGGGCTGATTGGTCAAATATTTCAATCATCAGATTATTAATCTGATTTTTTATATTGATTTGCGTAGTATGCCTTAAGGAAACAATGCGGACTGAATGTGACGGAAGTTGAGTGATAATAAAAGCCTGGCACGGTTCAAAGTCTAGTTTTCGCATAACCTTGAAAGTAAGTACTAATTTTATTCGCTATTGGATTATTATCTTCGAAGCTTTCATCAAATGGATTGATATCATTGTTCAGGTAGCACTTTTTTTCGATGGTTTTAGATTTCGATACATTATGACATCGAACGCAATATAATCTTTCTACAATCGAAAATTTATTTTTCGTTGTTGAACGAAAGAATCTTGTGGTTAAGTAAATACTTATCTCGTAAGTATTTTAGTCCAATTCAATTTTTTGTATCGAGATCGATTTTTCATGTAGATGCTAGGTGCGTAGGAAGGTACTTTGTTGTGGTTATCTATAGACAAGGACTTGATAATTCACGCACCTAGGCATATAAAAGGCCCGTTGTGATGTTACAATAAATATCTCCTCATTTGCCCCTATTATCATGAAATCATCTGCTTCCTTTGATAAAATGCACCATCTCCTGCAGTCAAGGAAAGGAATGGTGCACCGAGTGTTGCCAATTTTGAACACTGGCGCTTGAGATGTAGGACTGATTCCTTTTCGTCCTCCGGCGCGCGTTCATGGAGACCTACAGATACCTTGCTCTCGCACAAGATAATTCTTCAGCCCAGGTCAGCCTACTGTCATCGAGGTATTTTTGCCTAATAATACCTCCGGTAACAAAGTACTAAGTTTCGCCAGTTCGTCAACCTCACAGTTGCCCTGAATACCCCTGAAAATGTGCACTGTGTAAAGACACCAGCAAGGGAATGAATAGCTATGGGACTATCTACGAAAATACCAATACACAAAAGCCTAAAAAATATCCACAATCACGTCTGGAAAGACTCTACAATGGTGTGGAAAAGAAAGGGACAGCTTTACATTCAGAAATCCGAGCATATACCACTGTCGATTTCATTGTCTAGCTTTGACACATAGATGAGCCCACTATCGAAGGTGGCTCCATCAATCCATTCGTGCCTACCAAGAATAGATACGAGCTATAAACTCCAAATCTAGTAGAATGTTCGAAGCTTGATATTCAACGACCGTAGAAGTGGAAACCTTCTCGAAAAAATTTTTAGCGTGGCCAGACCTTGTTCTAGTGCACATAGAAATGTAATGCAACCTTACAAAAGCAAGTTTACCTGGCTAAAAAAATGAGTAGATTGATTGATAATTAATGAAGCAAGTCTTTAGTAGGGGAGGTTCCGATGGCTCCTGTCACCAGGGGTGCAGCTAATATCGAACCTTTTTCAATTAATTCCACAGAGTAATAAAGGGTTTATCACTCCGGTATTAAGCTATGTGACCGTACGGTATTGCTACTGTTCAAAATCCTACGCTTTTTATGCTATATTGTCGTTCTATAGTAGCTTCAAGTCGAGAATCAGGTCCAAATATTTGACCCTCTTGCTCATTTCAATAGACACCTCTAGGAAGAGATTACCACTATATTCCTAAGAAGCTACTCGATAAAAGCTATTAACATCCAGCATCGCGAGTCCCTCGACAATCACATCAGATTTGATGTTTTTAAAGACCTCCTGAATATCCAGGAAGGCGGCAAGCATAAACTTCTGAAGAGCGAGAGATTTCTCATTTTGCTCAGAGTAGTTTCAACACAGTTTTTTGGTATAAGCATGCTGCGACTGGAAGCTTGAGTAGCCTAGTGGGTTGAGCACTGGCTTCTTGCGTGTGGGGTCTCTGGTTCAAATCCAGGTTCGGATGATGGTCCGCGCACCAAGCTTTGAGTTCACCTAGCTCTGATTGGGTACCTGATTTAAATTAGCGGTAAAGTGTGTCGTGGATCACTCCACACCCGTATTCACAATGATTGAACAAATTGTAGTGCTGAACAAATTGTAATGCTGAACAAATTGTAATGCTGAACAAATTGTAAGCTTCAAACCCTAGACCCGTACCAGGGTTGTCGTGTGATTACTTTACTTTAGTATGCTGCCACTGGGGGATTAACATAGAATGGATTGACTTTTAAATATAATAGATAATGGTTTTTTCCAGAATCTTAAGTAGGACATAGCTAAGACATATTGGACGATAGTTCTTTAGCTTAACATGTGAAACTTTTCTTACGTTAGGAAGAAACTCTAGATTCCCGTCAGCTGATGAGAACATAAGATAAGCGTAAGATCGCATTATATATCGCTCTCAGCCATGGAAGGGGTACTTCTACAAACTGCCGAATGTAAGCCGGAAGAACGTCATCAAGGTCCAGAGATTTAAATGACTCGAAGGAATTTATAGTCCACCTTAATTGATAGTTAAAAATCCTCGAGACGTCAGTAAACTAATGGACTGCTGAGAGGAACAATGATTGCCTAGAATACGTGAGTCTATAAAGAAGGTTAAAGTGTCTGTTCTCGAATTATTCCAAATGATATTAGGGTTCACGATGCACTTCATAGACTTCGGTGTCTAGCTTAAGGCATTATAAAGGCGGTGTGCTTCACTGATGATATCAACGCTTACACAGAAACATATCTATGAGGTCGTTTTTTCCTTGCGGATAGCGTATGTAAAATCCTTCAGCTTGGTTTTATATTGCGACTATTCATTAGACCTCTTACAACGGTCAAAGTTCTTTCTGCACTCTCGCTCGCACTTGTAAGGTTATCAGCCACCTTATCCATTTCAAGATATGGTGCTTTCTGGACCAATTTTTAGTGCGGATCAGGCCAGGGATAGAAAAAGCATATAATCCGTTCTTATTCTGTTAATGTAGGCTATCTGCTCGATACTCAGATGAGAGAACCAAAACCCTCCTATTTTCTGCATTGCGATTTTCATTCACTAATTCGAATGATGTCAAAGAGCTCCTTACGATTTGAGGTGTGGAAAGTAGGTTCACTGCCAGCATTTCCGATGAATAAAAATGAAGTCGAAAAGTGCCATTCATGTTGGAGCATCCCCGCATTTCCTGATGAGCGATAGAGTCGACTCCTTGAATAAGAGCCACACTGATCCTTGTGGCAGCTATCAATACATCAATTTCTTGACAGATATTCATATTTCGTGAAAAATCAGCCCTATTCTTCACTATGTATAGTGAAAAAATCAAACCTGTCTAGACCTATTTTCAAATTCGATCATTGTTTCTATTTCTACAGTTTATTTATTTAGCTTTGGCAAACATTACTAATAGCCTGGAAATAGCAAAAAATATCAAAATAAATTGAATAAAATAAAAAAATATGATGAATAACGAGAAATAAAATGTAAGAATAAAAGAGTAAAAAAAATAAAGAAAAAATATGCAAAAAATAAATATGAATAAAATGTAAAAAATATAAAAAAATAAATAAAAAAAAAATGTTAGAAAAGTAATAAAAATAATGTAACTACTGATAAAATAGAACAATAACAATAACGAAAAACTTAAATAAAATATTAATAAAAAAATGAAAGTATTATCAAAAAACATTAAATGTAAATAAACAGTATAAAAAAATAAAATTTATATTATTTTAATGATCCAGCGCATCACCATGCACCTTAAGGTCTTCATCGCTGAGTGTATGATAGCTCACTTTATTCCACTTACTTTTCCCAGTCGTTATCGACCATCAACCTACCTTCACTTAGCAAAACATCTATTTGCTATGCAAGTAAAACAGCAAAAGTTGCAATTGTTCTTCCTTCTGCTCGTTTAGGCATAGTTTTGTTGCATCGGCGGGTCTAGTCACTTCTTTGCCTATGTCTGCATCTACCGTCGCTTGCTTGCTGTGCATATACCAGTCTGCTGTCTTTGAGGTAGCTAAAAGCAAGGAAGTGAACATCAATGACTTTTTTTTCTCGAGAAACTCAAAAAAACAGAAACTACAACGACATCAGAGACAGTACTTCGTCAACATCATCCTACACAGTGCAATTTTACTGGACTGTTGGTGGCCTGACTACATCCTCATCTCCAGCGCTTTAACAGCAACAAAAACCGGAGGTCGTTCGTCCTCCATTTACGGCATTTCGGGATCAAAATGTAAACTTGAGATTGGTAAATATCGTCACTGTTCATTTAATGGCGGTATTTCGAACAGCGATCTAGTGCAGCGGAGCGGAGTTACGTGTGTGGTTGGGTTTTTCATGTACAGCCTGTGCAGACGACATTATTTTTTTGCATGTGCATCTGGTCGATGCACATAAGGAAATTGTGTTGTTTTCTCAAGACGACTGACAATACGTACGTATGTGAAACGGAACAAGATGGCAAAGAATCTGAGATAGTTTTAAATGGCACTAGAGGCAAGGAAACTAGAAGGGTTCGAAAACGGGCGAAAGTGTGCAGTGTGACTGCAAGTGCATTTTGCATGTTGAATGCACACATTGCAAATATCATACGGTTGTAAATTTTACAACAAAGTGTCTCGTTGGTAGAAAGATGTGTATTTTAGACTGACAAAAAAGGCTGTTGCTAATAGTATGTACAGACGACGAACATGGTTCGCCAACTTGGCGAGCGAACACGTGCAATTGTTGTTGTACGCAGGTAAGCACTTACCCTTTTCTCAGGTTCGCAAACATGTGCGTGAACATTGAAATTCAGTGCAAACTGATGCGCAATGTACTGATGTGCGGCATTTGGTGCGAACGTCTGTATCGAAGTTTTCGCACCAAGTTGGCGAACCAAGTTGACGAACATGTTCGTCGTTTGTAGAGGCTATAAAGTGAGACAGATTACCGATATGGCTTGACTCCCAATGTAAATAAAACACTTGTGGCTGATTTCGAGGAAGTGGAATTTGTGTTTAATTTTTTGTTGTTGAAGCTTCGTTGGCTACGGGTGGGCGGGTGGCTTAAGTAAAATTAATAATATTTACTGCAGACTTCGTTGTTGTGAATGAAATGATGAATTGCTGGTTGCACGCGAGTAGGATGATAAACAAATTATCAGGAATTGCAAAGGACTGTTCGGTTGAAGTGACTGAGATTGTCGCTTGATGCTTAAGTTTTTTTAAAGAAAGTTTTAAGTGCTGAAGTAATTGCTGGAAAAAACTTTGATATTAAAATAATTTCAACGGAAGTGATAACATTTATGAAATTAGGATTGCTAAAATGGCCTCTTTATTGTACTCTGAAAGTATCTTATCTGTTTGCTAAAAATCGTTCCACCAATACAGAGAATGGAATGGTGTTTTTCGTCTCTGAACTCAGTGTAGCAAACAAAATTCAAAACATGTTACCTAGGAAAAAATTGGGGTTCCACTCTGCTTGTTTCGTAAAACATAATACACTCGTTCACTCTCCCCTGTTCCAAAAAAAAAAAAAAAAATCCTGAATCAACTCTTTCCAGTTAATCACAAACCTGCACTATATCCAAGCATTATCTTCACTTACATATGTGCTTACTTAATCTCTTCTCTACCGTTTATTATCAGTAGTCTAAACAAAGACTAGGATTACAAATGTTTCTAGATATTATATACGACTATCACGCAACTTAGTCGTGCTACCACCATTCACATAAATAAAATTCAAGTTGCTTGTGATCATGATACAGCAGAATATATTTTTAAGCTTCTATCTTACTCTCCATACCTCTAAACACCTTCCATCCACAAGTGCTTTTACAGTCACCATCCTGTCTTCGATTTCAAGTTTTCCAACCGAGACAACACAAAAAAAAAAATAATCTTGAAAAATCGAGATTAGAACAGGATTCGAATTTAATTCGCTCTCTGATTATCTAGAGCCTAGATGCGATTTTGGACGTCAGTTGGTTGCACTTGAAACAGTAGATACATTCATTGTAGTTAATCATGGTTGTTAAAATGAGTTAGGTTTTTTTCATTGAGCTCATTCTGGCGGTATAATTCATACTGATAAGAGATATCATATCCCGGAAGATGAAGATAACGTTCAACGGATTGTCGGTTGTTCGCTGCGGTATTTTTTTTTGGAGAGGGGGCTAATGCTTCTAGGGGATGAAAGTTGTAAAATTGGCTTACGTGAGGCGTCTGGACTTTCATATTTATTGCAGCTGTAATTGTACGTCAATAAACATTCGTGAGGAAGTTGTAAAACTTATTGGACTTATTATCGATAAGTGATCATAAATATTAATTGACAGTAAACAATATTGCCCTGAACTCTTTAATGAACTTAGGATGTAGATATCTTTGGAATCATTTCTAAGTCTTGTTAACTTTTTATGATGTTTAATGAATGTTTTCGTTTTCTTATTTTCAGGTGAGACTTTGTGGATTTATCATTGTTATAAAATGGATACTATATACGAAAGTATTAGCATAAACGTAAGTGCTGTTTCAAAACCAAAATTATTAGTTAAAAAAATTAATTACCTTCTTCTTGAGTGCTGCTACTTAGATAAAGATAGTAAGCATTTTTCCTAGATTCAAATTGGAAAATACTGTTATATACTAATAAAAATCTATCTAAAATATCTAAATCTAAAATACTAAAATCAGGAGATTGCCCTTAGTAATGAGTGCTTAGCTCTCGCAATAGGGAGATACAAGTGGAAAAACAATAAGCAAATTTCAAACCAATCAGTGTCACACTTTTTAATGTATAGGGTACAGAATCTTTTGCGGAAGTAAGCCATAGTCCTTTTTCTATTTAAGCTGAGTGTTTCTGGCAGATCGTCATTTGATGACTTTGCTCTTAACATCCTTAATTGTTCATGCAAAGTCTTAATCAATCTTCACTCTTCTATTCTTTTCTATACTTTTTGTGGAGTCCCAGGAGGTTCGGTTTTTAGTCCTGTGTTTTTCGATCTATTTGTCAATTGAGTTCTGGCAATATTTGCATCAAACTCTCTCTTGTTTGCAGGCTAATTAATGTGATTTCTCAAGGTTGACTTAATGAACGATAGTTTGCTATCACAATCTAAATTAACAGCCTTGCTTGCTTAGTATCTTTTTCAGCTATCTCCCTATTATTTCCGAGTATATCTTTCCAAAATAAACTCAAAATACAAACGTTTGACCACTCACTGTCTTGTAGTGCTCAATAATCTTAAAATAATTTTTGACCCCGAACTAAAATTTTAAACCTACATTACATGTAGAGCGTCCCGCATTGCTGGTTTTATTGCACTTGTTTCTATGTGGGAAGTTTCCATTTGTATTTTACTGAAGTCTGCAGAATTCCGAAATAATGTTAACAGATGTTAACACGGTACATGTAGTTGACTGATGGCACGAAATCTATCAATGCAAGCTGTTTATTGTTTGTGAGGCAGACATAATAAACCTTATTGATAGTGTGAAAATTTTTTTAAATCCTTTAATTTCCTTTTGTCAGAAATCCGCATGATATAGTTTGATATCCTGTTCAATCTGTTAATTATACTTCATTTTTCTTCTACTGTCTTCTATGAGTATGAATTGTGTCCCTTCTCTTATTTTATCTAGAGTATCATTTGCCGGAACAGATATTTGTATTTACCATATTTTTCCCATTGTGTAGATGAGCAGCTCTTCCACTCGGTCGTGCTGAGTTACCTTTCACTACTACATCCCTCTCTCGTTTCGTGCGCCCTGTGCTACTTTCAAGGCAACGTTGCTGAGAAACCAGGAAAATTTACGTATACGCGTGTCCCAGTTCTATCTGACTCTGAGCGAGAGAGTTATCCAACTTTGGTTATAGCTCTATAAATATTACTCCCGATACCACCATCACCGCTTCTTCTGAAAACGTGCGAAAGCTACAGGTGATATGCAGGGAACATCTACGCTGGAAATTGGCAATTTGGGTCCGGAACTATTTCGTTCCAAGGACATCTCTTCCGATTTCGGTCCCAATCAGCAAGACGGAATTATATCGTCTCACCGCAGTGACAACTCCTAGAGCCCAATCAACTAACCTGCGGAAATTGTCGCAATAACTCAGTTTGGCATCCATGATCAGTCTCAGATATTTAATCGACTTGCAGTTGATCTCTTTTCTTCGTAAGCATAACATTCTCAGTCTTTCAGATATCGGTCATCTATCGCTTCGCCCTTCTCATGACCTGATTAAGTTTGTTTTGGACGAGATCGATGGATCTGGCAGTGATTACCACTGCGATTTTATTAGTACACCTTACCGAAACACATCCTGAGACATTTCTAGGTGCAGCAGGTCATCGTAAATTACGTCCCAGAGGTCAGAAGATTGACTCCTGTGTCGTGCCTGAGATGACGTACCGCAACTTTCGGTCTCGGAGGTAGACTCGCATCATAACATCAAGTAAGCAGCAATACAGTCCGAAGGGTGTCTGTCCATCTCGCCAGTTGAAGTCGTTTTGGAGGTCCAGCGTTGCCAGCAAGATGACCGGCCTGGCGTTGATGTCCCCTACAATCTTACGCTCACAAATTTCATGGGCGATATTTTTTATTATATTATTATTTTTTCAAAATCATGTTGCTCGCATTATTTTTTCATGTATTTTTTTTCATTTTCTTACAAGCTATTAATCAATTTTGTATTATCTGTCCATTGCTCATCATTTCTCAATTTTTTAATTATTGTTTGATTGTTTAACTGCATATTAAGCTAATAGATTTATTATGTAGAAGGATTTTTTTTTATTTAAGCAAAATATGAATAAAGAAATATAATACAAAAATTAGGGAAAGCAGTAAAAAAAATTAAAATAATTATGAATAAAAAACAAACATTTTATTCTAGCTTAACTAGTGGTTGTATACTTTTCTCGATCGGTCTTCATTACCTTCTTTAAAATTCTGATTCCGTTAAAATTAAAATAAAGGACAGGATGAAAAAAACTTGAACCCCAAATAAATCATGTGAAAATAAACGACAAACTATTGCTTCACCAAGAAGCTTGTCTAGTTAAGGCAGTAAATGATCAGCTGCTTGTGTGCGGTCCTTGGTTCGAATCCAATCGTGAACAATCAAAAATGACTACACATCCTACTATGATCTTACCAAGCTAGGAGATGGTACCTTAATCAAATCAGGGGTAAAATGAGTCGAAGACCTAATCACTTCACTATCTTTCACATTGATTATAGAATGAAGTCTCTACTGACTTCAACCCTCTGAGCCGCAGCAGTTTACAGGGAGACAACTACTGTTTTGCTATATTTCTATTGTTTGTTTTCAGTTGCCGTAAAGATCCTCAAATACGCCTTAGAAAAAATTGGGGGAACTCCTGATAGCATTGCTAGTTCTGACTGATATAACTTATTTCATTGGCTCAGTTTCGCTCTGTCCATCCCAAAATCGCTCGAAAACGATTCATCCAATACTTCTATGTGATTCTATAACAATTATAGACAAAGCCACATTTCACTCTAGATTCGAAACTCGATTCTATAAACATTGAATCGAAAAACCTGTCTCTCCAACTAGATCACTCACTCATTTATTTTGAAAATGTTCTGTAATACATTGCTTGGCATATGTATTCTTCCAAAACCTTTCACTTCCCAATAGCTAATTTTCTCGGAACCATTTAGCCGAACATTTTTCAATCGCTTCAAGAAGAAAACGAACGAAATCGTATTAACCGTGAAAAAGATGGAAGATTGAAGAAGAGGTCACTGACATTTCAAGGCTGAAAATATTTTTACGTAACATGTATGTATGTACATATACGAGTATCAGAACTATTCGTTGCTGGTCGTTTTAGGTGTATTATGATAATACCTGTAAAGTTTCTGAAGACAAGTGTTAATCTGGAGTAGGTATGCAAGTGGTACAGTTTGGTTGTTTTTTATTTTGAAGATGAGCCCTTTGAAGATATTGTTCAGAAGCAGGTAGATGAATAGTGTGGGAAAATTTAACTGGCGTGTGCTTGTTAACTTGCTTTAGAGCATGATATGCTGAATTTGACGTAGTTGGAAAAAAATTGGTTTCACCCATCTTAATCGATCTAGATAGTACTAGAAAATCTCTGAATTTAAGCCCAATACAATCTAAAATTTACGATTTATCTATTCTATCGAATCCAATCTTTTAATTTAGCTATAAATCTCTTGAAAAACTCAAGGTCATTCCATGTGTTCGGTTGCGGAACCAAAATAATCGCGCTGTATAATTGTTTCACCAAATTCTGCAACATTTTCGTTTTGTTTTTCTTTCTGAAATTTTATTTTTTAATCTTTCGCCGCTGTTACTTCCATCACAGTGCTATTTTCAGATTTTTTCTATGGCCAATTCATTCAGCTTCTCAAAATAATCGTTTAAATATTCCTTGGTATGAAAAACACCTAAAAAAAACCAGACTTCTTTCAAGCATTACCTAAAACGAATGTCATAAAATGCTTAAAAATGCACAAAACGACCTATTTCAGAAGTCATTGTCATAAAATATCTAAAAATACGCCGAACAATCTATTTCGAATTTATTAGATTGAAATTTTTAATCTCGATCGCATCAAACGATCGGAAAAATAGATTAAATTTGCCTGTGAACATCAGATCGACGACTTCAAAGTCCAATTCCGCTTTGATGCGGCGAGAACATTTCCGAACTGATTCGAAAATGTATTCACCTGATACTTTTCAAAGTCTCGCCTGCATGCCGACAAAATATTCTATGATTATATTTCTTCGGAATGGGAAATAAAGTGCCATATGCACAAAATCTTAAAATCCACGATAAATCGTATGAATTTATCTTCTCCGAGCTGAACGGAAAGAAAAAAAGATGCCAAATCAAATGCGAGTCCTTCCGAACAAGAATTATTACCAAAAACAGCATGACTACTTGAATTCATCCAAAAAACCAAAAAATAAAATGAAAATTAGTTTCGGAATAAGACTACTTTTACTTGTAAGACTGCTTGTCGTCTTCAATTTTCACATTTCGAGAAAGTAAAGTGACTTTTGTGTGAACAAACAGCCACACATAACTCAGTTGTGTTTCGGTAAAGATTTGTTTTTATGGTCGAAGGGACAAAATCGACAAGTCAAGTGTTCAGGTAAAACGCCTCTATTGTTCGATTTAAGGATGGACTGTGGGGGTAATAAAGTAATTTGAAAAATTGTAAAAACTGAATAGATTTAACAAGCAGATATACTTAGAATTCCATTCAAAAATTGTTTATTCATTGTTGTCGGTTTTTGGATGGATGTGAAAATGACTATTCAAGTCGAGAGAAAAAAGGACAAGTGCAGGTGCAAGGTCTCTTGAACGAAATATTGTTTGGAGAAGAGGCTTTTAAGATGAGATCTATTGAAGAGTTATATAGCGTCTTTTTCATAAGGTTTATGACAGAAGAAATATATATATATATATATATATATATATATATATATATATATATATATATATATATATATATATATATATAAGATTGTTCAGAATAAGCGCCTGAAAATTAGAGGGTTCCGTTTTTATTTTATTGCTGGCGCAAAAGGTAGGAAATTTCAAGTGCCGGGGTGGAATTTGTTTGAATTTTGGAATGTTTGGTTATTCCTTTCAAGAATTTCCTATTCGAATCGAACATATTCTTTAATAGCATTATTTGTAGATATCAAAAGAAGCTCTGCACTTTTAAAGATGTGACGTTGTTTTTTTTTCAATTGGGCGTGCCACAAATTTAATTCTTCATCTGTACTAACCTAATAACATTGAAGCGTTGGTTGTTCGACTTCTGTTTCTTCGAAGCAAATAGTAATGCAAGCATTTTCAAATCTAGATTAGCGCTGGTAATTCTTTGGAAGCTGTCTATATTTTTACCTCATCAGCTATCAAAAATCTTAAAATACTCGTAAAACGAGGTTATTTTGAACCATAAATCTACGTTCGATTTCTGTAAACTTGAGTTCCAGGCTTGTCGACGCCTAAATCTTATCTTATCGACCACTGCAAATCAATTTCATTAGAAGCCACCTTTTTCCTTCTTCAAAAATTTTGATCTTTACTCTACAGAACCTAGAGTTCCGCTTTCGTGTACCTTAAAGATGTTTTTTAAATTCGACCTTGTCTAGGAAAAAATGCAAAGGAAAGTGAAATAAAACACTAGAAAATCTAAAAAATTCATAGAAGGCTGGGGGAAAATAATAAAACAAAAAAAAAGACGCCCCATAGGAATTCATTCGTGTTCAGACAAATCCATTCAAGTTTGAAAAATATCAAAAAACCTCATGTATGTCTAGTAAAATACCATGCAAGTGTTCGAAAAGTGTAATTGGAACCTAGAAAAAATCAAATCAGGTAAAAAAATATATCCTATGAGTCCAGCAAAATAACTCAATTGTTCTTGAAACACCATTATTACCATGAAAGTAATTAATTTTTTACCGATCGAAAGTCACGAAAACGAATGATTTTTTGACAAATGATTGAGAAGGCATTTTTGGCAAAATATTATTTCTTAAGCATTTGATCAAGACTTGATGAGCGAAAATTTTCCGCATCAATTTAGCTCGAAACTTCATTTTCATGCAGTTTCCCGAATTTATTCGAAACTACAAGCAACTGCTCGAAATATTTTTGACATACATTGTTAGTAAAACATAATTTCACCTTTGAAAACGACCGAAATTTGTTCAGGTATTTTCGTTGGTTTTCAGACACTTTCGTGCAGTTTCTTGCTGTTTCAGAACTAGCCCAAAACTAGACAAAACCAATCAAAATTTTTTTATTTTTAAATCAAATCTTCATAGAACATAATTTTTATCATTAAAACGACGAATTTTCCGACTGCACAAGCGTTTTAACAATATTTGATTTGATATATATTTTTGACAAAACAGAAATGGATTCTTTCACCACAAATCAAATAAAATTCACCAGTAAACAAATTTAGCAAAATTATGTTATTACCAAGAGCTCTTATTATCCCAACTAAAACTACAAATTTAGAAAGATATATGCCACGAACAATAAGAATAACCCTTGCCCGTAGCTATTTTTCATTTACTCACACAATATTACCAGCATTTTTTTAAATAAAATTTATGATCACAGCCAACTTTAGATGATTTGTTATTTCTTTCAAATGCCATCTAAGACAATTCAGCAACTCTTTTGTCTTAACTCATATGCAAATATGATATAATATTCAAAATATTCAAAGAAATTTTGCATCTTAGCTCTACAACAACTTATCGCTGAAGTAAAAGCTTGTCAAGCAATAAAAACAAAATACTCGAAATTTCACCATACGAAAAAGATAAGCTTATTGTGCTTTGTGTGCACTCTTGTGATTATTCTGATAAATCTTGTGGTTATTTCTGCTATTTTTATAGAAGTTGAATTTGAATGGAACAGATTTGGTTGAATTGACAAAGAAATTTGCGGTGATAACAAAATCCCAAAAAAAGAGGAGTTTTCCCAAAGTAGTCAATTTTTTTTTTCAAAAGAATTGAGTTATTTGCATCATCGTTTTACAGAGTTTTGAGCAAGGTCAAAAATAGCCGGTCATCTTGAGATGCTTTTTGATAATACAAGCCATAAGTGATTGTTTTTTTGTTTGTTTTGAACGGGCGCCTAATCAAGGGTTATTAGCGATAACTTATGGAAATCATTGTGTTTTGGTGATAATGGAGGAAATTAAATATTTCCGCGGAAGTATATTTTTGAAATGAATTATGTTCTAATAGGTGGGCGTATGTTGCGATAGATAGATATTGCTGTTATTTATTTTGATCGGAGTATAAACATTGTATCTTAATTTTGGTGTTTTCTGTTGTTTCTCACACAAATATCATTTTCAGATGAGTTCATTGAATCAAAATCCACTTCAAATTTTAATTTATTTGACTCATGTTGTGACTATTTCAGTTTTTATTGCTTTGAGTGTATCAAATTCGCTGATTATAGATAGCAAATGTTTTTGTCAAAAAAATTTCAAAAATTCCAAGTTTATGGAATTCTATAGAGCACATACCAGTCAAAGTATCGTGCATCGATTTAAAATGATATAGATGATACTTCGACCAGATTACGACTACACAGTCGTACGAGGAAGAGGTTCTATCGATAGATCCTCACCAACCAACATATTACCATTCACCAAGATGGGGAATTCCAAGATATGAACACTATGAATAAGAGTCACCTATAGAAAGAGGTAAACTATCTAGGAATTCATCTGCGTTGAAACAGAAAGCCCTAAGGCACTTTGGGTGGCCAAACTATGCTTGGACGCAATTGGCGACTATATTCCAGATATGCACTCTAGGCATACAAGCAAATGGTGCCACCTACCGTTCTATTTGGAGCAGCAGTATGATGGAAAAAACCTGCACAAAGAACTGCTGCCAACACGCCTGGCAAGCTTCTAAGGATGGCTTTTCTGTTGATTACAGTAGCAATGCGCACCACTCTAACAGCAGGTATGAAGGGTCTTCTAAACTTTAAACCGTTACACTTCAAAATAAAAGATGAAGTGGCAAAACAGGGTATAAGCCTTCATTATATCTTATAAGTCTACCTAGAAGCCTACAACCAGGTACAAATCAGGAGACCTAGTGAACTTACGACATTTTATACAATATTCTCACAAAATAAATATTTCACCTCGTATTGTTTATCTCCAATCACCTGTTTGCTAAAACGGTGCCAGTATCATATAATATCTCCTTATTTTTCGCATCCCAAAAGTAATGAGGAAGATCACCACTCAAGACTCCATTCTCACTATCCTCATAGTCAAAATTTGGCAACCTTGCTACCCATCTCTAAACAACTTTGTTTTAAAGTGTCACTGCACAATTCTGACCCCACACTTCGAATTGCACGACAAAAGGGCTGCTGCACTTTACCTCAAAAAATTTAATCGCCCTTAAAAACTCTCCTCTGTAAAATACTAACATCAATCCTGACCCTTCCTATTCTTAGTGTCAATTTTTGTTCTTCAAATAAGGGACAGCCGGAAAACCATCTCAACACACGAATATATTCTTCCTTGTTAAAAAAAATCCGTACAATTGAACCTGAAAAAAAGACGAGAGACAAATCTAAAAAAATGAACTGATTTGAAAAATCCGTAGCAGTTCTGCTAGTTGTCGTTCATACACAACCAACCCTTAAAGAAAAGTACAAACCCACCAGACAAGGGAAAAAGAATGACAGGATTGCATTATACAATCGGACGCAAACATAAAAGAAGGACGAGAGATTTGATACCATGACCATGAGTGAGTGTATAGGGAGCCGAAAAAGGATGAACAATTGAAAAATCCTGCGAAGAGACAATAAGGAACCTGTTTCTCTATATGCTAGGTTTGTTTGTATTCAGATTTCCTAGAGAAACAAGTTGCCTTTTAGTGGATAGGTTTTATGTGTTTGTTGTTTTTTTTTTTTTTAACTCAAAAGATGATTCGAAACATCTTGTATTTGTATGCGTTGGGAAGAGAAAGAAGATTTTAATTCCGAGGACTTGAAATAGGTGAAAATTCAAAGAAAAAAATATTTGGGTTGTGTGTATGTTTAAACGGCATCAAATATGCAATCGTTTCATTTCAGAATTTTGTTAGGTGAGTTTGTAGGTGTTTGTCTCAGTATGTTTTTTTTTTGATTGTTTGTATTTTTGTGTTGGTCGAACTAATATAAAAATAAAAAGTATATTTCAAATGTTTGGTGTCAAAGCTCCTTACTTGAATCTTGTGATATGGATGGACTATTGCAAAATGAAATGATGAAAATGATAACAAAGATTTGATTTCGAATTTACCCTTTTGTCATTTCGTGCTCAGCAAAAAAAAAACGAAGAAATATTTTAAGGGGATGAAATTTTAGCTAAGACTGAAATGAAGTGTAAAATTGTGGGGGAGATGAACTGAAATTATTTGAATGGGGTGTTTTCAAATATGTAAGCAGATGCTCAAATGAAATCCCTCCTTACCAAAGTAAATGGACCTTAAAATCTGTCAAAAGAAGAATATTTAAGTCCTGAAACAAAAATATAATTTAGAAAACTGACAATTATAATGATTTTTTTCGTCTTCCGATTTCGAAAACGAGCGATTGAATTCATCACATCTAGCATGGAAAATCAAAATGCTTTCGTCGATGCATTTCACATTCATTTTCCTGTTTAATATCTAAAAAAAAGTATCAAATGAACCAATAAATGAAAAAACCAATTACGCACAACAATCATCTTATTTCCGATCACTTACCAAAAATTGATCAACCTGATAATTACAAATATCATTTATCGTATTTCGTCAGCGAATCAATTAACTCGAAACCAATTCCCTACCAATCACTTACAATGTTTCAACATTAAATAAGACAATCAATGGCTCCTCGCACAATGCATCGATTTGCGTAAGCACACGCTACCTGCCTTCAAATCACTCAAACCGACCAATAATGCGAGTCTACTTCGTAATCCAAATCATCGCAAAAAGCACTCAAAGTAATACTTTTCGCCTCCAAAAAAAACCCAATGCTAACCAACAAAATCGCCAATTTTATACCTTCTATTTTAATTCCACATTTCCTCTTGCAATTGCCTGATATATTTCTGTAAAAGCTCACACCGGAATTCCTTGCAGCAATAAACATTCTCTTGAAACATTTATACTAAAGACCCGAAAAAAGTGATAAAACTTCGAAACTGAACAAAATGAAAGTTCAAAATACAATCTGATCAATAAAAACACACTCAATACAACAATCACCAATCAAATACATCATCACATCAATTTATTGATATGTATTTTGTTACAAACGATTTCCTCAATTCTCTTGGTTCGTTTGTTTTTTTTTCTTCATGTGCATTTCTTCATCACTCATCCATAATAATATTATCGATATAATTGTTTTGCTTGCTCCCTTGCAAAATAAATCTACGAAATTTTCATTACGATTCGAATCGAACAATTGGAGCTAATAACAACAAAAAACGAAGTAAGTACTCGTGCTCGTATTCGTCGCAACAATTCGGAAATAAATCATCATCATGATGGAATTGATGTGTGCCAAGAATATACATGGTGTACATAATTTTTATCAGAAGTGTAACATTAATAGGTACAAATTGAAACTAGTGTTTTTCATTGACTAGCACGAGCTATTTCAATTGCGAATTTTTTAACTTCATTGAAACATTTTCTACCTGGTTTTTGATGATTGCGATGATTGTAATGAGATGATGATGATAATGTAATGCACCTTGGTGAGGTTATTGACGTGTGAGCGGAAAATATTGATTATTGACAATATGTTTCGATGCTAACTTTTTGTTAATATTGAGGTTTTATTTTGATATTAGTTTTTGTGTCTGGGATATGTAATGCACGTCAGTGTGTATTCGAGTTTATCAGAAACTTGTGGTTGCCGCCAACGATCCAGTCAAACAAAATCTTCGGATCGAATAATAGCTGTAATAAGTTTTAAAATTGAATGCCTCTTTGTGTTTTCCCCACTGTTTTTCCCCACATTAACGCATTTCCCTAAAATGCAAAGAACAATAATTATTTCAGCAAATTAATACAATTCTATTATCTGATTTTAATTGACCATTAATTCTCTAGTCAACTACAGCTAGATATCTATATGATATCTAAAAAAAAAATACTTTGATTTTGATACAAATGCCTTCTAAAAACGCAAGTTTTCTTGCTGAAACTATGTATTACGATCCATTGCGTCTAACTACGTTAACCACATGCGAGTCAAACTTTGGGCTTAAAAAGTATTCAATTTACCTTAAAAAGTATTCAATTTACCTTAAAAAGTATTCAATACTTCTAATAACAGTTCCAGAATGCAATACTCATTTACTTTTGCGCTTTTTCTTCCCATTTTCGTGTTTAGCATCAGTTCAGAGCTGCTAGAAAAAATATGCCCAGTTGAGGCAGAAATGCCATAACTGTGGTAGCTATCACACATCGAGCTATAAAAAATGTTAAGCTAAAAAACAAAAAAAAGCAGATTAAACAGTAGGATATGTGGAAAAATCAAAATTAAATCAGTTCAATTTGCAAAGGTTGAACTTGTCGATTTAGTAGTAATAGAGGAACGGTACAGGATATTAAAAAAAAAACATTGCAATCAACAAATGTGGAGAGGGAGAACTCTATTTGAACTGCGCTGGCTTGATCTTTCCTTCGAAGCATTACGACTCATGACGGAGCTATTTGGAGATACGTTATTGCTCAAAAATCAAACTGCTACAGGCAAGTCGTCGAACGGAAAAATGAGATACAGTTAATAAAAAAAATGAGTGCCATTATTCGACTCCTACTATCCTCCGAAGTTGCTGAGTTTTCTGAAACAAACAGCAATCCGAAACTGAATTCTTCAATGAAACGTAAATTATTCCAACAATCTCTCCGGTACTTCTTTCCCGCCTCTTCTTCATGGGGTTAACCTATATGCTAGTCTTGCAATGTACGCTTTCAATTAATACATTTATGTTTCCGCAGAAGAGAGGTAGTGAAGACTTACGCTAAGCTTGATGTCTCTAAATGTGCTGGGCATGTTGGTATCTCGCCCATCGTACTAAAGCGCTGTGCCTCCGCTTGAGCTAAACGTTTGGAAAATGCAAAAGTACTTCCTTTCTGGGCGCTCCACTGGGGATTCACCTACAGGAACCGGGGGCTATAGGCCGGCAACAGTCGTTGAATCAATTGAATTTTGTGCGAAAACATTTTCAAATCAACACAAATTATATGGCGTAAAGTGGTTTTCGAAGGCACCTATCCCTATAAACGGAATCTCTGGTATTTGATCTTCACAGCGTCCTTGTCAACAAAAAATTGAAAGTTTCCTTGTAGATTGCCAGGTAGTTCTCGATGGACGCAAATCGAACTTCAGCACTACAAACGTCGGGGTTCGGCAATGTACTGTTATCCTTCCAACTCTCTTCTTTTTATAAATGACCTAGCTTTCACCACTTTCAATACGATGAACAGTTTAGCTTATGTTAGAACCCTGGACTTCGCATATTTCTTTGGTACAGTGGCCGTTTACTTCCTTGTATGTTTACTTACATCCTTACAGATCTATTAAAAATAATCGGTTGGGGCTCAGCGAACTGTGATGTATTTAACTTAAGTTTTACCCTCCTCCACCCATTATATTATAATGGTTTATGTATTTGTGATTCATCCTCACTAAACCTATTAGGCTTTAACATATCCAGCAAATTTAGCTGGACTGGTCACATTTTACACAACTCAATACTTCCTCCGAACTTCACTTTAAGCTCCTGTCCGCCAAAGCTAAACCAAATCATAATAGGGAATCCTCTGAACATTGACATCATCATAGCAAAAATTGTGAATTATATAGCGGTGAACAATCAAACAATGGTCTCAATTCTCGAAATGGAAATTTTAGTCTCTGTTATGGTCAGTTGCAGGCATATCATTTTTCTGATCGTTCAAACTGTATATCTCTACATTACCATCGAAGCTGACACCAATAATCTCAGCAGCCCTCATATAAAATCCATTTTACCTCTTGTATTATATAAAAATCAGACCTCGAATTATCGCAATCCTAATGATCTTGAAATATATCTATTAATAAATCGTTCTGTGTCGAAAAATGTTATTTTCTTCACCATAAATATTACACAAAATAGCATATAATCTTTCATCCGATAATAAATAATAAAAAACCCATCACAATACAAAAAATATGCAAAGTAAATGCATTTCATCTTCAGATTCATAGATTACATATTGCAACATGTGGATTAGATATCAATAATACTATAACTATTCGTTTATATCTAAACGAAATTCCGCCATATGGCTTAAAATATGCAATGCAATAAAAGTTGAAATTTGTGAAAATCGCATCTTAGCATGATCGAGATTTAACACAATGATGTGGTAGATGGATTTATGCATTTTCTCATGGATTTGGAAATCGAGTTATAGCCGGTATGATGGCACTCTGGTGTTTTGTTGGTTGATGAACACAAAATTTTAATGAAACTTGAAAATATGAGGAAGATTTTCGATTGGTTCATAATAAATCGATCGGTTTATGTTTTGTGCAAGTTAAAATGATTTTGTAAGTGGAGCGCGATGTATGGGTCCATGATGTAAGGATTAGGTAGATAAAGAGAATTTGGGAAATGAAATTACTAAATTTTCGTTGAGACGACCTTAAGTCCGAACAACGGTAATATAAAGAAGTCATATAGCTATTTTTGTGTAAAAGACTAGCTAATCTTTTTGTAGAGAATTACTTTTAGATAGTAGTTTATTTCAACAAATGATTTTTAAGCTCTCATGTCTTTACTTCTTGTCTCCAATTCCATTGGTCCCAATTTCTTTAACTAACTTTTGGCTTACCTCAATAATTTTGCATGACAAATTATCCAAAAACTACACTCGCAATTGCTAGTTAAAATTGTCGCAATCAAATGCGATAGTAATAATAATGACATAATAGCGCCAGTGGAACGAAGACAGTGGACAGTAACAATATTTCGGTAGTAGTTATAGTAGGTATACTTGTAAGATGTGTCGTCATATCTCCTCTTGTTCCTCGCCCGGAGCAATTACACATTTTATCACAGAAAAGAAAAAAGACGGCCCAAAAATACCAAACTCATATCGTGTAGATACTACCAAACCCCCCTGGAGAAGACATGACAAAAAACCATTTCATTTTCGGTGAGAAGAAATAGTATGTACGAAACAACAACTTCTTCGACAGCCACGGCACGGCGTGTTAATCGTGCGTTTTAGATGCAACAATGTTTCATAACGGACTTGATATTTGTAAAAAGATTGTGTGACTGATCGTTACTTCTTTTTTTGGTCTGTCAGTGGAGGCTTTACACGTTTACTGGTCGTCTGGTGTCTTTCTTTTCGTTCATCTTTCTTTTCCGCCCCGGGGGCTTGGGGCTTGGTTGGTTGCACACATTTGCTCTTTGGCATGGGTTTTTTTTTGAGGGTTTTTAGACGACCAGAGATTTTTGGTGGATAATCTCTGCGGTAATTTCTTGTGTGCAGCTCGTTTGTTAATGAACGGGGTCACGTTTTATGTCATCGAATCGTAGGCAAAAAAGATAGGTTTTGTGATGGTGTAATGTTTGGTATGCGAAAATTTTATGTCGGCGATTGCGTTGAGGAAATGACAATGAAAGAAGAGAGAAGGCAAAAATGTGTTGAAACAGACACAACCTGCACTTGAAATATTAATCTGTCGAGACATAGGAATCAATTTAGTTATTAGACAATGTAAAAATTGTATTTGATCAACATTTTAGTTGCCGTCTGGAAAGACGTCGCTCTTCAGAGGATAGCGTAACATCACTTTAATGAAAACGATTCATTTAAGTGTGATGTAAACCTTTTTTCTGTCCTGGATGTTTTATTATTAACTGACTTCGTCTCAACCATCATATTGATAGTTTGAACCCTCAATGCAAATTAATAATTGTTTCTTGAACTCGAAGAATTCATCAATTTCTGGTGAAAGTGTTGTTGATTTTTTCGTGATTATTTTTTTTACCCTATTATGAAGAATGTTGACTCGCTTGGCTGTCTCTTTGAATGATGAGAAAACTAAAAACTATACTTCGATCTAAACTACGTACGTCAGCATGAGATTCCTTTCAATACTGCGGCTTTCGACCTTCGTGTCGCTCGCAAGGTGGTCGAAATAAGACTCCTGGAACGTTCATTCAAAGCCCTCTAGATATCGTCAGATTGCGGTGATCTCTTACTTCTATTGAATCAGCGACCACTAAAACATATTTCTCACAATATATTCCTACCAATTTCCAAATAGTAATTTTCGATTTAATCGCACCCACCTCATCGAAAATTATTAGAATCAAGTTAATTGAAAATTAATAACGCAACAACCCAGTAGTTCACAGCAAATACCAAAGAATTCCAATTTCAATAGTACTCCACCACACCTTAGCCAACAAGAACCAATCGCTTTCCATGTAGATCGATCTACCAACAGCGCCATACGCGTAGAACAAAGAACACAAGAAAATTTCTATACCACACCCGCTTGGGTCATGGACATGACCCGAATATTTTTGATAGACTTTTCTCCCAGCTAATATACAATTTTTCGTGCATTTTGGACGTTTCCATTCCTATATCTTGCAAACTCCTTTCAAATCGTCCGATTTAATTCCTACCTATTTTAATTTACTTTTAATGCTTTAATGTAACTTTAATAATCTCAGCTGGAGGAACCTATGAATTATCAAAGAAAAAAATTTGATAGAACTGAAAACCATACACCAGTATGTACTGCTTCAGGTGAAACTCTTTTACTCTTCAACAATAATAAGTCCGAAACATCTACAAATGTCCGAAAGTTCTTTGAAAGGTACTTACTTGTTCCTCGTGGAAATGAGTATCTTTTGTTCTGTTCTTGTAAGATTCGCTTCTACATATTACTTACTTGGTTTGTTGTGTTAGCTTTTTGTTTCGTTTTTGCTGTTGTAGTTCGATCTATGTTCTGTTCCGTGAAGTTTAATATGTTTTTTTTCTCCCTCGCCTGATCTCTAGTGTTGCGAGAGCTATGAGTAAATTCATTTTTTGATGATTCATTTAGTTTTACTTCCGTAGAATGAGTAGCTAGTCCATCGAAAAAAACCATCAAGATGATGGTAGTAAGAAATGAAAACAAATGTTTACACTTTTTATTAAAATTTTTATGTTGCCACAATTTGTAGGATGTAAAGAAGGTGTCTGCAGACGTGTGGGAAGAGCAAGTTGCATGTGTTTTTGTATATGTTTAAGTGGCACGTGTAATCATAGAGAATGACTGGTTGATGTTTCGTTGGTTAAGATTGGACAAAGTTATAAAAAACAAAGGAAATACAATGATAATAAATGAAGTTCATAATTAAGCGCATACATTTTATAGATTTTGCTCAGTTCAGAGGATCCAGAAAAAAAAAATTTGTATCTAAGGGACCCTCAAGTTTTTATTAGAAGGGTTACATATGAAAAAGCTGATTTATTGTGAACTATTTGCCCTATTGATATGCAAAAATTATCATACGGATTGCCTGAAATTTTTCTAACTTGTAGGTTATTTCCAATCACGCAAAAAGAAACTAAATTTTCAAAAAAAAAAAAAAAAAAATACACAAAACAATTCAAAATTCAATTGAATTTAATCTTTATTACAATTTGAAAGTAATTAGTAGGCAAGAGCTTATTAAACTATCCATGAAAAAGCCCGAGCAGCAAAACTAGTTCCTTCTATTTGAAGCTGCCTTTCATTTGCTTCCTGTCCAGGACATCTGGCAATTCTGGCCTTTTCGCTTAAAGAAACGAATGGCTTCTCTTCTTGGAGCACTCATTCTTAATCAACGTCTTTTGCGCCGCCTATCAGGTACTTTCCTGCAGTGATTTCCAGTTTTCTTCAGGACATTGGCCTGGCTTTTTTCCCCATCATTGAATGTTAAGACTGCATCATCAGTCCCATTTTCAACAGCAGTCCTTGTACAAAAAATACTTATATTTTGATACTTGCTTCCAAATAAGTGAGCTAATTGACTAATTTGGATTTTAGGTAAACTCACCCACACAATGCGACAGCAATGATTAATCACTGAGTTCAGTAAACTTTATCTTGAGTTTATCTCTTATTTTTACTGGAAATAATATTGCAGTAAAATTATTCACAAACCACGAATATTAATAGACAGCCCAGAGTTTATTCTTCATCTCCATCTCCGAGAATGTTTCCCTATCATCGATGTAGATCTTGTATAGGCTTCCCCTCTCTTTTCATCTCACCTGGAAATTCTCTTCATTCCTTCGACTTCCATCATACTCTGATCTAGGGTGGCTGATGGAACTCTCCTTACCATGACAGGCTTTCCATTCTTCATATTTATTTCCTATTTTAGACCCCTTGTAGGTATACTGTGGGCATATCTCTTCATTATCTATAATCAGGATTTAGATATCTAATATCTGCGGGGAAAAGACAATCTTCGTGATAAAAAATTTTTTTTCGTAGTCTTTGTTGAAGATAGTTCAGTCGTATTTGCTATATGTATTTTTATGATGTTTGCTTCAAAGTGCTCGAAATTAAAGGTTTTTAGAGGAGGTGCCTCCTTAAAATTGGTGTAACGGAGGCGATCAACAAGCTAGAGAAACATTTCTTAGATAAGCATGATGCCGACCTTTTTGCGTGCTCGAACTGCATCAGTTCTCCAGTTTTGTCAACAGAATAAAGTCAGGATTGATAGGTGATTTAGAAAGGTTACAAGCATTCCCTGCTCCATTTTCTTCATCATTTCCTGCATCATGCTTTGAAATCAATCCTAAATTTTCCATAAAAGCTGTACTATGGCAGCTAGTTCTGCCACATTGGGCACTGGTTGGTACATATTAGGTTTAAACCTTGGTATTTTAGATTAAGCGGCTTGTGTTTTAAATGGCGTTTGGTATTTGGGATTTTTCGGATAATCGCCATTGCTAGCCAAGTGGTCACCACTGCAGTTGACGCATTTAGCTTTATCTTCGCGTAGCTCAGTGCAGTTCAAAAAGTGGTGATCAACATCAAATCATTTCACTTGCGCATGGCCATTATTTATTGGCAGTTGTGTTAAATCAGCTGATAAACGACTCAGATATCGTACAGGTTAGTTTCGCTTCTAGGTAGAAAAGATTTAGCTAGTTTTAAAGTTGCGGTTTTCATTTTAACGAAAAATACCTAAATAGGTTAGAAGCTCTTCGCCTGTTGATCTTATTTGGTTTCTTCCGGGCTGAGACCTCAAACTTTTACGTCAAAGCTCTTTTCCTCGATTTTCTCTCTTTTCCTAGATTTTTTTCTCCGTTGCACAGTTCTGTGTGTTTTTATGTGGTCTACTGGCGTTGAGGGGATTATTTGACTTCCCTAATAGTCTCGCTTAGCCGACTCGTACTCAATATTGAGGTCTTGAATAGCGATAGAAACTTTTTCCGAGTTTTGTGCCTCCTGGATATTAATTGATACTACACTTCTTGATTTCAGTCTTATCACTATTTTCTTCTCTGTAAGCTTCCTTTTATATTCTTTTAATTTAGCCCCTCTTCTTTCTCTCTCATGAGTGCGAAAGCTGAAACTATTGAGTAGTAAATGTGGAGAGAAATAGTGTGCAATACACCATTTCTCTCGACATTATAGTACTACTTTTGTATCGGTTTTACATTTTAGTAAAGATGTCGTCTTGATAAGAAGAAAGTGATAGCTACAAGTTGAAAAGATGACGATGTTCAAACGTCTTTATTCTAGAGGAAATTTCCAATGACATTACTCATCAAATAAGATCTCTAAATTTTTCCTCGTGAGCGAAATTAAACCTGTTACCGACAACAATTGATATTGCCAGACAAGATGAATGCCACTAAATCACTGTTAATGATCGCATCTTGTATTTAGATTCCACACCCACCTACTTCTTGAAACGAGCATCATATCCTTCTATGTTTCATCGCTCTTTCCACTTCTTTGTTTCATCGCCTTTCGACATGTCTATCTCTATTGCTATGAAAGTAAAATCAATTTCAATTTTATGCGCCACACAATGGACTTTGCCAATCAACAAGGCATCAAGATCAACAAAAACAACAACAACATATAGGCGAAAATACAGAAAACGCGATTAACAATTGTCTCAAGATGTCAACTTGATATCGCGTAGAGCAATGTAAGTGACGATGACCTAAATATTTATAAAATTCCATCGAATCCGTCACTAGTGAGTACGCTGAATAAATGAGAAACAACAAAAAAAAAGGTCGGGAAAGAAATCGAAACAGACGTCGAAGAACTCGAAATGAAATAAAAAAGATTTAATGTTGTTTACAACGATAGAGGGTTTTGCGAATTTTCCATATAAACAATTGGTTGTAGACATGAAAAATGTTTACATAATGTATGTTTGATTTTGTGTAGTTTGTGTGGAATCTCTTTTAGATCTATAAATTGGATTTGAATTTGCTGATTCGATTTAATTTTTCAGACCATTCAGCAACCTTGGCAAACCAATCACTTGAAAGTGATTAGTTTTTATCAAATACGACCGAATAAATGTTTGAAGTTTATGTTCCATTTTTTTCATGTCATTTTATTTTAATTTCCCGTTTAATAAATCTGAGACAGCCACCAATACGTTTTATTTAAGTATATTGATTTGAAATAGCTCGTTAAGTCTAGTGTATAGGACGTTCCTGGTTAAAATCCAGGTACAAGTGACAAAAAGTGTAAATAAGTATGCTTTTCTGATTTTTAGCTGCGATTGCATCGTTACTAAATAACCTAAAACCACTAATATTCAACCAATTCATAGACCTGCATTTCTTCAGATAACTTAATAAATCACCCTCGCATTTCTCTTTTCAAGCGACAACCTCTTCCTGCCACAGTGTCATACTATCTTTTCATCTCCTCAACTAGCTCCGAAATGGGTCAGTGTCTTCCTTAATTCCAACATATATTTTTTTAACGAACCGCATCTATCTATCTACTATCTCCGTTTTCAATCCCCGAAAAAAAGAGCCGAGACCTGAAATTTTCTTTTCAACAGCAATTAGTCCCTACCGAATCGTGATTCTGTTCCGAAGAAAGGAACATTGCGAAGAAATGACACTAACCATGAAATTTCTTCGGTGATAATGATCTTGACCGAGGATCTGTTTTGAATTCAAAAGACATCCAGTCGCTTAGTTTTTGTATTAAGTCGATATTTTGTCCTGTCCATTTTCCCTTCAACTGATATCGATCAAGGATATAACACGCTTCAAAACGTTTGCAGTTCTTTTCAAGTAATTTTAAAATCAATTTCTAAATTTTTGTTCGATTATGGTTTCTCTTAAAAAGAACCTTTGGATCAAAGCCAAATGAAAAAAAAAAGTTACCAAGGAAGCGGCACCAGCAGATACAGAAAAAAGACTCAAAATTGTTCCTTCTATTTCATGAAATTTGACCCTTTTCCGACACCAACTCGATCACGATCATCACAAATAGTGGAACTCTCCGGGTATACACGATAATGCTTGGTTATTTTCGGTGTTGAAAAAATCAACTAAAATATTTTCACGACTCGATATTAAATTTCTGAAAACGAGGAAGACTATAAAAGTCGAGGAATGGTTGTGTGCGGTAGAAAAACCGACAACTAGCCAGACGGTTGATTGAGTTCGATTGGTTTTTCTCCGGTCTGTATCATGTTCATCGTCAGGTTTCTTTTTCGACTCGATTGGAGTCCTTTTTTTATGTTCCCCTGGCCTGGTGGTGTGGCACGCTAATGTACACCCGTCCTGCAATAACAACAATCCCAGCATGGGAACCGTAAGATTTTCAAGATTTTTTCATTACTAGACGGGGCAAAGATACTCAATGATCTTTTTTTTGAAAGAAATTCCTTCACGCAAGAGATTTTGTTGAGACCTTTGTCCTTTCGAGCAAATACAAGAAGAGGATGGTCTTAGGACACAACGAGAATTTGGCTTTAGAATTTTTTTCGGGCGCATTTTTGACAGCCAGTCGTTTTTGAAAGGAAAATTAAATGCAACATGCAATACTGATTGGCTTCTCGTTGAAGAAAATACCGGACAAGAAGAAAAAGAGATCGAAAACAGTGAAGCATAGAACGATGAAAATGCTTATTGCATACTTCGAAGGAAGCCATAGACAAAACGATCTGAAGAGTGCTCCGCAGGGCATGTGTTTAGGACCAGTGGTGTTTTTTTTTGTTTCCGATTCGAAATATACGTTCAAGGGCGTAGCTGTGTAATGAATGGTGCATGAAAACCTGTTGAATGGTTATTTTCCAGGAATTCGAAAATAGGTCCATTAAATTTTATGAAGTTCACAGAGCCAAATGAGTGTGATATGATGATAATGGATTTATGTGCATGTGAGTTTATTTTTTCGGAATGTGCTTGACGGCAATCGGCAATATTAATGCACGAATAGATTAATGTCGTTTGAAATTTCGAGAACCAGATTCGATAATCAGCAGGTTCTTGCAAAATATTGATCAAAAGTTCTTTTGCCCACCTGCATACCTATCAACAGGTACACGAACAAACGATAACAATCTATCCAAGATTTGAATAAATTTCCACAATACCTCTATGACTATCATTAACACCTATACCGCGACCATAAATTTTTTGCTCGTTAAAAAGAAGACTTCGAACCTGCTTGCTATGATGACGGAACGAATCAGGCGAAGAAAAAAACTGTGAACTCCGCCAACTCCATCGAAAAGACGACGTTCAGGCCACATTAACAATCTTTGATTGTTCGTTTGGAAAGAGGTCAACATATCTTCGAATTTCAAGTATGCAGTGTATACAAGCTTTTTCTTTCGCTTATTTTCGGATCTGTAATCTGCGGCTATGCCCTTTCAATAGTCCTCCCATATAACAACATATGAATCGCTAGATGTGCCAGGTTTGTTAATTTTTTTCTTATGGGCCTTCCTTGCGAAATTAAGGCAAATCGAAAGATTGATTTCCGCAGCCATTTTAAAAGCTGTCAGCAGCCAAAAAATATTCAGAACTGTGGCGTGCTCACAAAGTATCTACGATTGAAAGATTGTGTTGGTTGCTTTTATGTGTTTTTTTTTTGCTTGAAAGCACAATGAACTGTAAGGTTAATGTTGTAACCTGCTGCGGCGAAAATATTGATGACTTGTCTTCTATTTGATGAATATCTGCGATGTTGCGGCGGTGTACGATGGACAACGACCAACAAGCTGGCTTAGAAACTGGACTGAGGTATAAAGTCGCATGTGAAAGATAGAATAAAATCAAGAAGAAGAATTAATCTTCGATTTTTTTTTCGTAATGAAAAAAAGTCGGGTGTTCGGATCATAATAGCATACCCCCGCGTCTGAATGATCACACAAAAACCCAACAACCGATTATCGAACCGAACCAGAAACAGGAAAAAGAAAATTTTTGGCATTCGAAATTAAATGAGAACTGAGTTTGGTTTGACAAGTGGTTTTTTTGAAGCGATTCATGCTTATGTCATCGTCTTAAGATTTATGTAGCTGTTGATTTTAGTGGTCCATAATGATGATGATGATGATCTTAATGGAAAAGTAGCAGAACAATAGTCGATGAAACTATATGAATACTAGATGGAACATGGTAATGCTCTTATCCGAGTAGATTTTTTAGTAAATCTGAGGCTTTGTAATTCTTTGAATTGATGTGTTTGCTCAGTATTCTTTTCTTGTGTGTGTATTTTGTATGTTTGTGTTCCAAAATCCTGAACTATGAAAAGTGGCAAATAATTTTCAATAATGTATTTCGTAAAAGAATTATGGCTGTGATAGTTGTTTACCATTAAGTGGCTAGTTTTTGGCGTTTCATTCCACGTTTTCGACTCTCTAAGAACAGTACTATACTAATAATAGCTCTACACAAATGGGAAAAATGAATTGAAAACGTTATCCCCAGATATCCGTTCAAGATAAGGCAGAAGAAGCCTGAAATAAATACAATACTTCGCTAGTATCTATATAATGCATGCTTGATTACTCGCTAAATTGCTCCTCTGACATTTGACACATTTCGCCAATTTTTCCTTGAGTTTTCGAAATCCAGTCAGGCATCCTAGCCTTTAGAACTTACCTGAAGTATTATGCAGACCATTTTATGAAATCTGAAAACCTTTCATAGATTAAAAAATTCTGAAGTTCCTTCAGAACCTTCAATAAAAAATTTTCAAGTTTTCCTGACGATTTATTGTTTCATTTCTAACTTTTCGCTAACAATCAAGATTTAATATGATTTACGTAGTTAATGGCAGTTGTTCATATCTAATAAAATTAGCCGTAACTAATCGTCCTTACATGATAAATACACTTTAGCTCAATCGCTTTCGGTTTGTGGACGTACCTTCTATACTTTGTTTTCAATTTTCATGAGTCGCACAGTACTTCCCATCCTCACAGTGCTGCTCAACGGCTGCTTTTCAAAAAAAAACAAAATCGCGTTCACATCAAGATAGGCCTCAACAACTTCGAGATCAAGAGCTTCAATATAAATATTCGATATGCAATATAAAAATATTTTAATGCTATTTTTCCTCGAATATCAGTGAAACTCAAGAATTGAATTGCAAACTTGAACAAAGATTATCGGAATAGTATATTTCCGACCAAAATCCAAGCCTAGATCGCTGCATTTTATGTCTCATAAAATTCTCTCCCAGGTCGATTTTTCCAAAAAAAAAATCATCAATCATCACTCACATTTCACCCAGAAACCAACAACCTTTGAACACTCCCCTAAATACATAAACACCATTTTCTGTCATCTAATTAGCCAACTGTGAAAATCACAGCCAACAAACTTCTGAAACACGAAGAATTTTCACTGAAAAAATGATTGTAAAAAATCTATTTAGTTTTACAAATGACATACCACCTCATTCTTCTCCCAATGACTTACACATGTTAAAGTGCGAGTTTTTCGAAAACAGAAAGAAAAGAAAATGAGAGTCCACAGCACTAAGTCGGTGAAAGCTAGCCATAGAAATGGAGGTCGCCCTTCACAGATTAAAAAAAAATCTCGAAAATTGACTATGTGTTCCAATCGACGTTAATAAATTCTTTTGATTGTCAATTGATGTTGACAACATGTTTTTATGTGTTTTGCATTTCTTTCAATTCTCTCGTTAGTAACGCTCAGGTCCTCGGAACTCGGTATTTTATTTTTGTATATTTCCGAAGAATACCTTTCCGTATTTTTTTTTATCGCGTTCTATTTACTCTGCAATTTTCTTTCATCGATGTCTGCTTTTCACTCGTGAATTCTCTGCTGGTTTTTTTTTCTGAAAAGGAATAATAGATAGAGTCGATTCAAGGCAAAAAGATCATCTTTAACGATCAGGATCTATTTATTTTCGTTTGGTTGTTTTAATATCTTCCAGACTGTTGGTATATCTTTGTGCTATAAGTCAGAGGTTTTATCGTCGTCGGATGATGCACAACGACCGTGTGCACCCATAATATAGCTCTGAGCGCATTCTCTTTTATATTGAACTGAATGAGTCCCTTCCGAAAAAAGATTTTTTTTTACGATTTTTTAATGTCCTTCCGAGTTTAGTAACATAAATCTTAAAATTAGCCAGTCGTTTTTTCTTCTGCTTGTTTCTCGTTTCATCGCCGATAGAAAAACTGAACGTTATGCTATCTAGGGCCGAAAAATTTAGAGTTTTTATAGATTCTCTGTCTTTTTCAGTTTTTGAATATTGACGGCTACGGAACTTTACCAGAAAGTGTTTATAGTTCAGCCGTGTAAGTTTCAGAAGGAAAAGTGGTGAATTGATAGATTCACGTCAAAAAATCCTTGAACAACTAAAAATTGGCTTTGCTCTTTAGTTGAATGATTTTGAAAAACGACTTTGATCAGAGCCACACGACATTTTAGCAAGACAATTTTTAAGATAAACACCAAAAAAAAAAACAAGCCAAGTATCTACTCCAAACCCGCATAAAAAAGTCGATCCTTAGAAGGACTAAGGCGTTGGTTTTGTTTCTTGCACACTCTCTTCGAAAAGGTGTAACATGATAGAATTACATCGCAAAGTGTCACGTTAGCTGCATCATATTTGTTGCTTAGCAACAGCCAGGACCTGTCTCCGTTCGCATCACTTGATTTAATTGTGACTAAAGAAGCAAGTAGAATCTTTCCATCTTTTGATGCACTCATACTTTAAAACATTTCTAGGTGGATAAAAGTTAAAACTTAAAAACCGTAAATATGATTCTCAAAACGTCCTTCTGCGGTGCAGACCCGGAGACAAACCCAGCCCAGTACTTTTGACTACTAGTCTATGCCTCTTGTTGTTCTGCATAGGAACGTGATAATGACGATATGTCCGTGTCAATTGTTTATTTTCGTGTCTGCTCTAAAGTTTTTTTTTGTATCTGATTTGTCTTTCAGGCGTGTTCGTTCTGTTTCCTCAAGAATTGTCATTTACGACATGATGATGATTTCATTTTGTTCAAGAATTTTCTCTTTACTCGCTTTCACGGTACTTTAGTGTTTTTTTCATAACAATTGAAAATTAGTTGGTTGTCTTCCTTGGCTTCGGGGTGTTTTCAGTTGTATTATTATTTGATTCCATAATGCAATGATGCAGTTTTCATTGTGATGCTGATGATGAGGTTGGGGATGAAGATACTTCAAACCAACCAACAGCAACTAGAAACGGATTGTAGTGGAGGATTGTTTTGCAAATTTTACAAAAGTGTGATTATTAACATAAAATTATGTTTTCTTTGTGGCACTTGGTGTTGAGATGACGCAATTGCAGATATTGTATGATTTCCGCAAAGCAAGCTATTGAAAATGTTGATGCAGTAAGTACTGGTGAACCTAATTAGAGCTTTAATATAATACGTTCTGTATGATGGCTGACTGCAGTTACGCCCGAAGGCTCTACAGAGTCCCATATTCTTTTGTATCTAAAGTTGTCACTTAGTAAGGTTTTCTCTTTAGGCGTTATCAAAATCACATTTGTGTAAAATAAGTCCTTTCATTAGTCGAGGCAATAAGATATTTTATGTGATTATTCTCTTCTCTATTTCAGGTTGGTCTGACTGCAACAACTGCAGTCTGCAGGTCCTTCAAACATTGTCTACCTTCCGTTTGAAGTAGTTTAATTATTCCGTATATGATCGCTGTCAAAACTATAACATCGATAGTTTTATGTAGGCTTAATATTTAATTTATCAATTAACAGGTCCGTCATTTGGTGTTCTCTCCTTTCATTCACTTAATTTTCTTGATAAACAGGTCATTTGGTCAAAATATGAGTCTAAAAACACTCAAATATGGAACAGAAAATTAGTGAAATTTGAACAGAATAACTTGCCAAAGGGCCCCTAAAGTTACACACGTTACTTATTCTCTGTCTTACGTTTTGACATTTTCAATTATTCTCGTATCTATACTGGTTTTAGATCTACTATTTTAAGCAATTTATTTCTCACTATTTTCGTCTACATTGAAGTTCTTACCAATCATTAAAACATTTTTTCCGAAACTGTTAACGCCTATTTGTTCTCTTGTTCCGCTGTTTTTTCTGCTTTTAATTTTTTGGAATGATTTGTCCTTCTTTTGGAATGATTTGTCCTTTCTGTAGAACTACTTCTTTTATGACATCCTTCTCGACTAGTTCTTTCTCAACTACTTCTCACTTTTTTGGAGTTCAACCTGCCCCTTTTTGAAACCTCTTGTTTTTTCCGCACTTCTTCCTTCTTCGAGATTTCTTTCGTTTAGAAATATTTCTATTTTGAGGTTGCATTCCTTTAGATCTTCTTTTTTGTTGCACACCGTTCTCTTTTTAGGACTGTTTGTTTTTTATACTTCCTTTTAGACTTTTTCCTGCTGCTTTTGGCACTTCCTCCTGCTACTTTTGGCACTTCTTCCTACTCCTTTCGGCACTTCTTCCTGCTCCTTTTGGGACTTCCTCCTACTCCATTTGGGATTTCTACCTGCCCTTTTTGGCACCACTGCCTGCTGCTTCTGACACTTCTTCCTGCTCCTTCTGGGACTTTTTCCTTTTCTTTCAGCTCTTTTGGAGACTTCTTCCTTATCTTTTAGGGACTTCCTCCTCATCGTTTTCAGATTTCTTCCTCTTCTCTTTGGAACTTTTGAGACTCCTTAATCTTCTTTTTGGGATCTTATTCCTCCTCTTATTAAGGTTTCTGCTTTCAAAACTCGTTCCTCCACTTTTTGGGACTCACTGCTTCTATTTTGGGACATTTTCCTTTGATTCTAGATGTGTTTCTGAATTATTTCTAGATGTGTTTCTGAATTCTTTTTTTACTCAACATATCTCCGTGGGACTATCACTTTTCTAAGAGTAATAGTTCTTCTTTGACAAATCCTTTGTGTTCACCTGAAAATGTTTACTATCCATGGGATTATCTTCGTATTTTGGGACAATTTTTTCGATGCAATCTCCTTATAGCGGCTCCAATACTGTTCTTCTACACAGCCTAGCTTGACTAATTTTATGAAATTAAATAACTCACGTAAAAGTCGTATCGACTTCTGATTAAAAAGCCCACGCGTCGCCAAATAAGGTACATAAATAGTTGATATTTTATTTGTTTCACACTTTCTCATTCACCTCAAGATAATGTTTTACGTCAATTGTTTCTACCACTAATACCATCATTACATTCTTATCAACCAATTTTTTCCGAAAATCATTAGTCTTACGTCCATTCCTAGCCTATATCTCATAAACAATAAATACTTATAATCATTTCCTCTATTATTGCTTACGTTTCGAGTCCGATATCGACAAATTTTCCTATACCAAAAATAAATGTCTGGGAAAACCTGAGATTATTTTGACTTACTGCAATTTCGAAGATATTCCCAACTATGGCAAATTAGCAAAAGTCCTGAATTAGGTGACGGGTAGCATTTAACACTGTATATGAAAATAATCTTATCATTAATGATTGATTGTTTACAAGCAGTGAGTCAAAACTTTTTAAGTGATAACGATAAAATGAATTGTTCATATCAATCGGAAATGGTTTAATGATTGGTAATATGATGATTTTATGAGTTTAGTAATAAAGTTTAAAAATATGCTTGAATTGATATATGAGATGGTAGTTACTGAAAATGGAAGGTGAACTAGAGACTTATTTATATTTATTAACTCTAGTGAGGATAATATATTTTACAAAAATATAGTTTTTTTTAATAATTTTTTTTTTAATCTCTTTTGTTGCCATTTATTTATGAAATTTTCTGATAATTTTTTTCCTTATTTTCCAGGTACTAAAACCATCGCAGTCTTCAGATTCATTGACTGAATTGTCGATTGTGTTACATTTGAGTTGAAATATGTTTCCAATCTTGAACTTTTATGGATTGGAAAAAATGGTAAGAGAAAAACTATGACTTTATTATCAAAGTTAGAAAATCTGATAGTGTAATCAATGTTGAATCCAAAAAAGTAAGTTATTCCAATGAGCGATGAGGTGTTTAAAAACAGTGAGAACTAAAAACACAAATAAGTGACCGTTTAAAAAAAATCACTGTCTGTTATTATAGTTAAAAGATTAAGGCGACTAAGATTGGTCCTCCTCCTTGCCGTTATTATCACAAACTGGGATAGTGTTCAGCTACATACAATTTTTTCTATTGTGTTTAAAAGCCGTATTATTGTGACACTACTTGTATTTCATCTTTTCGTTCCACTCGAAAAATATTTAGCGTTCAAAACCGTAATTAATATACTTTTTGGCACTATATAGATAGTTAATTTTAGGATTGTGATAGCGCCTGACATCATAATGTAATAATACAAAGCGGCAAATGTTTAGGATCAGCCAATATGAATTATAGTTCGTAAAGCTTATATATATATAAGGTGCTTATAAAAATATATAAGGTGCTACGCTTATATATAAGGTGCTTATAAAAACAAAAAATCATGATCACCGAATTCGGATTCGACCAGTGTCAAAAAACTGGGATATATCCCCTAAATTTTTGATGTTATATAGTCCGCTTTAATGTTATGCGCGGAAGCTATAAGCATAGAATGTCAGGCTAAGTGTATGGTAGTCGAGACTGAAAATTCCATAATGCGTGAAAATTTTCGGTATGAAGCAAAAATCAATTTTTCATATAGCCCCTGGTAGCTATATTTTAAAGCTCATATAGCGTGTGCGACTAGAATTTTGACGCTATGTTGCATGGGAGTATACGCTACGAGATTGTATCAAGTGAAATATTAGGCTGCTGGCCTCCGTATTTCATATCTTAGGCTACTATGTAGATCCATGGATGCTGCACTACATTATGCAGACATTCACGCTTTGTGGACTACTTTTTTCATATTGACTGAATTGTTTGAAATTGATGTCTAAACTGAGTCAAGAGATAATTATTTTTTCGCAAATCTTTATAATCCAAATAATAACATTCAGATACCTGACTGAAATATTTTAAATGTGTACAAAAAAATTACAAAAAAAAAGTAAATATACTATTTCCACCAAATAAAATATCTAAATATTCTTATTCCTCTGAATATTTCTTGTTTCCGTAAATTTACGCATTCATGTTCTTGCATATTTGTATAAGTATTTAATAGACTTTTCTGTCGTCAAGATATTTTTCAGTCAAGTGAATGATATGCATGATAAATGATATAGTGATCAAGCGCACGTGGCCATTTCAAAGATTTTTATATCAAGATAATGCTTTATGATGTGTTGTAGAGTAATTCTTTTTCGCTAGCGATATAATAAATTCCGTTTTTTCACTTAATTTGTCTGTTTTCCGTCTTCGTTTCAGCGAATAGTAAAATAAATTGTCGATGACATTGTAGATAAAATGCAATCGCGTAGTATTTATTGATGTATGAAATGATAGCTGAAATGATGGATTGATGATGGAAAAAAATGCTTGTGAACATCTGAAAATAAATAAGAAAGCAGATGTTTAATTTCAGTGGCATATGTTTGAAGTGTTCTCTATGACTGAGTTAATTTTTATTTTATTATTTTATTCTATTATTTATCTCAGCTTTATAATAATATTTTATTATTTATTTTGAGCACTATTATTTAATAAAATAATCTATTGTATTGTGAAATATTGTGCGTAGTAAAATATTGTATGTAGTAAAATATTATGTGTAATTCCATTGTAGTAAAATAATCATTATTATTTAGTAAAATAATCTGCTTACAAATATATTACTGCGAAACCGTTTTTCTCTTTTCCTCGTGCCCAAACTTTTCACTATCTCCATTCATCATACTAATCATGAAGCACACTTATCTTTCGAATATCAGCGGAAGTCACATAAAACAACCTGCGTCATCAAAAATATAAATAATATAATAAATTACGCCAAAACAACGTGATTTTATCGAAGTCTATGATAGCATATTTTCTCAACAATCACAATGAATTAAATAAACAACGATAGCATCATGTCTATTAATACAAAATTATTCTACGACTTCGAGTCATATCATTATAATCATTTAAGCCACATCGACCCCCCGAAATTCGAAATGAATCAAATCAACTCAACAGCAATGCACTCCAAACAATTGTATAAATATTCACAAAAGTCGCAAAAAAAAACTTATCGAACCCCTAATAATTTCGTCAAACATTATATTTTTTTCCTATTCCAATTGAGACAGTGCTTCGTTTGGTTTATTTTTCTGAATGTCGTACGTGAGGCTGTTCAATTATTTTATTACTAATTTTCACCTGACGAAATCGGAAGCTTATCGGACGTAGATTAAGTCATGGTCGAATATATGTGATAAATTCATAAATATGTGTGTAAATATGTCTAATCAGAAATTATATATATATATAGGTGTACATTTTGATTGTATTCAATCTCAATCGGTTGACGTCATTTGTGAATAAGCAAGAATTTTCAGGAAATGATAATATTTTAGTTACAGATATTCGTGTAATTTGCTCTTTTTGGAGCTATTTTCATTCTTTTGTTGCGTGGTTGCTAGTACGTGCAGGATTTGCAGGAGTGATAGGCTTCGATTATAAGCATATCAATAGAAAAGCAAAGTATTACATTTTATCACGTTAGCTTAATAATGTGAAATGCACTGTTGATTCATTTGTACCCTAATGAGAAATTGAAAAAATGCAAAAACTCTGAATCATTTTTTTGTTGCTTGAATTTAAATGACTCATTATCTATTACCTTATATTACCCAAA
This sequence comes from Nemotelus pantherinus, assembly GCA_963978885.1. Lineage (NCBI taxonomy): Eukaryota > Metazoa > Arthropoda > Insecta > Diptera > Stratiomyidae > Nemotelus > Nemotelus pantherinus. Next base: position 11,396,157 of record OZ022266.1, read on the forward strand.
AACTTTGTATGAACTTTTAGTTACTTAGTACTCGAAAAACCGTCGGAAAACCTCGTCGTAAAAACAGCGCCCACTGTGGGTTAGATATCGCAAAGAGACATTAACCTTACGGGCGCGAAAACTTTCATGAAAACTATCAATCTGCTGAAATTCAACTATTTCAAATCAACGGAATTTATCATCAAACCCTCCCTTGAAAAATTCTCGAAACCCATATTAATCCTAACAATATTCCACGAAACTCATCGACCCTCATCATCAAATAATCAAACTATTCCTTCGAAATCTCATCTGCATCTGATTAATTGAATGATTTGATCAATAAATAAATCGTCTCTAATACCGAAAAAACAACAACTTAAACTTAAACTCGAATCTATACTCGGAAGAAACGCAGTGCAACAATGATTAATATGATAGTCGTCAAGATTGAAAACTTGATACTTTTCGAGCTTCTACGAGAATTTATCTCTGCATTTGATCGTTCGTCAATTCATATTGAAGAAGAAAAAAACGACATTTCATGCTTTTGGCTGGCTTGATCACGATACCATCATCATATTCTGAAAAAGAACTCGAAACGCTTATCAATTGCTCACATCTGGTATGCAGTTTTGAATATTCGAAAACTTCAAGAGGTGTCAAAAAGCTTCATCAAGCATTTTATCCACGACGCAAAACAGTTGATCATTTCTTGGATCACATGTGATATTGTATTTAAAGCCTAGTCCCCGAAATCACTACAACTATGATACAATACAGATCGAATAACATAAATTGATTTTAATGCTTGATCAATTTGATAAATTGCTAGAGTAAACAAAAGGAGATCTATCTTACTCAACTAACCTATCTACCAACGAGAACGACGAATCGTCAAAAGTAAGATTGTCTTGAAGTGAAAACTTGCTGACTTTCAAGTCGAAAATTTGTGCTGGGTCTGGTTTTGGCTTTTTGCCTCGGTGATAGCAGCGTAGTCTCTTGTAAAATGATAATTTTTATCTAGACTGTAGATTTATTGTGTGTAATTTATTTGAATAAACAATGTTTGCTTCTAGTGGAAACCGGGCGATATCTTATCGCGGAAATAGGATATATATTTGTATTCTGTTTGGGTGAAAAAAATGTACCTTGCTATGCACGGGTACTCGTACACGAGTAGTGAGATTATTATTTTGTTATTTGGTCGTATTTATCAGCAGAAGTTAGCTAGGTGTGTGTGTGTGTGTAGATAGATTTTTGAACCGAATAGATATAGATTGCGTATATTCGTTTGCCGCGTGCTTAGTTTTGAAAAGAAATAAGTCAAAGATGAGGGTAAATTGTAGATGGACTAAAAAATTTAGAAACAAGGTTTGAAAACAGTGTGATAAGAGAAGCAAGGTTATACTGTTTTGTTTTTTTTGAATATATGTAGGTCAATTATGAAAAGAAAATGGCCATCTGTAACGGTAAAAAGTTAGGAATTTCCTTTCTATCTTACACCACCCTATCATTTCAATTAGATCTACTCATAAAAATCGTTGATAAATAGATTCATTGTGAAACTCTATTTTCTTCATGTAGATGTTTTTCTCAAAGGTGATCTTAATTGTCCTTAGGCAGTCGGAATAGTGAACAGTGCTCGCACGAGTTCTAAAAAGCGAAACGTTGGCTTCTTTTCTGCGAAACGAATGCTTAAAGTCCATAATGACCACATGAAAACTCAACCAAGTTCTTCACAGAACTTCAAATACATTATCCCACATACAACTTTTCCAAGAGAAAACAAGTAAACGTTGTTATAAAAAAAACTTGCATATATTTACTTCCGAATAAGGCAAAATCTACTATAAAAGACGAGGAATCAACTAAATTCAATTTTTCCATGTCAAAACAAAAAAAAAGGCTCAACAGAATTGATAAGATTTTTCCTTTCCCGACAGGAGAAGTAAATTTACAATATCCGGGCCAGCAAGGCCTGGAAGCTTACCTACAGTATCCAGTGTGCCATGTCGGGGCTCAGAAACTTAGAGTTAAACAGTGCCAATGTCACAATTGCCAACACTTCGGCCACTCTTAGAATAAATGCCAAGTTGTGCACAAAACAATCTGAGCAAAACCCTAAGTGTCTCAACTACGTCCCCGCTAATCATAGGAGCTGCCTCAAAAAATCCCAAAACCTAAAAAAAATCCATTAATCAAGTTGCCCGAGCCAGTTTCAGTCCAGCACCCGCTACAAACCTATTTATAAACAACCAAATCTTTTCAGCAAGTTCAATGAGTTGAAGGGTTTCTGTTTATGTACCTGCGCAAAACCACACAACCGTATTATTGAATTTCCTGACGATCTCATATTTCTGTTAAAGTTATTATTTGTTTGCCTACTTTTAGGCACTAACCACCCGCATAGAGTTAAATAATTTCAAAACATCATAACCAAGCTAAAATATGGCCAATTTTAATTTTCTATACTAATTTTAAATATCTGGTTTTCGCAGTAATATAGAGGTATCTATAAATTCATCAAAATGCTCACTGCCGCCAAAGGGTTAAATATATTTTATTGTAAATTATAATGTGGCGACTATATATACGTATTATATAGGAGATAACGCATACCTCTTTTTCTTGTGTTGTTCACTTCATTGATTTTTATGATTCCGGTAATCCAACATATTCATCCAACCTATCAATCAGTCAATCTATAAAAGATATCTTTAGTACCTGAATCTCATTATTACATTGTAAAAATGTCGACATTTATGTGACTTGAAACAGCAGCAGTCGTTGATTATCGTCATCGGCGAAACCCTTCATGAGTGTATATATTGATGGCAATTAAAATAACTCAGTATTTTGTTAAGCGATGTTAGACTTAACTGCGCAAAAGGGAAGCGCATATGTTTGGCATGCAATTCAAAGGGAACTGATAAGACCTGAAATTAGAGTCTATTATATGTCAATTATTGATTCAGATTGTGGATATTACTATCAAGTATGGAATGTTGATCAAAATAAGTCCTCGTTTCCGGTACATACTCCAATGGAAGATTGGGAAATGGCTAGTCCTTTTGAGTAGAATACTCTAGCATTTTAATATCAAGGAAAATGTATTCGTATTTCTATTATTTTTGAAATGAGAAACTTTTGTATTAATGCTCAGGAAGTTGTTTCCAGAATACCTTAACAACATGCTTCTATTGAACAATATCTAATTTCATACAGCTCTTACAACTAACAAATACCAAAACTCTACCTCTCGAATAATTATAGCCTCTAGAATTGAGAGTCTTATGCATCTAATTACACTCATCTAAAAATGATGGCCTTGCACTTTCAGCGCCTTCCACTTCCGCCAACAGTTCTACGATATGTGCACGCAAAACTTGTATCTGGAAAAGATAATAACAGTCTACAGACTACATTTCACATTAACGCTATTAAACTGGTAGCAGTAAGCAATCATGAACCCAACCTTTTACCTGCAGCTCAAAGCTTTCAATAAGACTCACTGTACTTGTTTTCCATGCTTCTTTTCTCAAGTATCGTCCAACCCGAGCCTCGGTAATTCGATCGAAAAGCAATTTATTTCGATTGTTTACTGCGAACAAGCCGATGCTATAGCGTGAGAAAACTTCGCCGATCAATTTATGTAAGAATGTTCTCGCTCGGCAGGAGAATTGCACGGAATCATCATGGCTGGGCCAGCCCAGCAGCAGCAGCAGCCAACCACTTGTTCGGGTGTTCATCTTCCAAACTGACCAATGGTTGGCTCTATCTATCAGCAAAACTATCAGCATGCCGTGTTGCGTTCTGGGAGCAGGTGAAAGTCTGGGAAATAGAGTTCTAACAGCATAATTAAGAAGCAAAATAACTTCTATTCGAATCATTTGCATAGTCGTTTGTGTCAACGGATACGATAATGGTGTGTTCTGCTGTTTTCCTGATGCAAATGCTTTGGTACAGTTGTTATCGTCGTCGTTTCTAGACTCTGAACTACAACGACGAAAACGAAAAAGAAAAAAGCTACTCAAATAATATATTTGCATCGAAGTCGATTTTTCAGTTAATAATTTTCCTTCCTCAATTAGATTCCAAAGTCAGAAAAATCGAACAACTGTATAAATATGAAAATACAAAGAATTTAATTATGAATTGAGGTAAATGAATGCTAAATATAGATTTCATATTTTCAGTTAGTCAAATATTTTGATTAGTCGATGTGTTTGGAATTGTATGCTTTAGTTAGTCCACTGACTGCGAGTATCAAATTCAGCTGACACAAAAAAAAAATTAAACATAAATTTGATATGAGCTCAAGTTTAGACCCCATTGGGTCACCATTCAGTCTACGAAGCTATAATTTAGGAGCTACTGACTCACATTTCGCTGAAACATCTATTGCAACTTCACTTCCCATTTGGATATCAAAAATCAAAAAAAAAATATATGGATAAGATTTAACCACACATTGACTAACTACGATTGAATCTTCTGACTCATTCGATTACTTCATTGCTTGTCCCAGTGATTCACTCAATGTGTTCTTGTTAATTGTCGGAACTCAACTACGTATGTCACCAATGAGTTTCCTTTGTGATTAGTCTGATATCATTTCGAAAAAAAAACTAGTCAAAAAAAGAAAGCATTCGACAATTGCGTATGATAAGTGAAAAGATAAAGAACTTATTATTTGACGCGTTAGTTGCGTTATTTGGAGAAACATTTCGATGACCGAAGACGACTTCGTTTAAATCAATATAATCCCGAATTAATTTCAATCCAGTCGGTCACTTCTATCGAACTTGGATTCAAATTAACGATCAGCCTAAAACTCGTCAAAACAATGCATTAAAATTATTTAAGTATGATTCATCTTTTTTCGGCGAAGTATAGACAGCAATCAATATCTGAATAAATTTCAATGAAAATTTCGTAATTTGGTAGAGTTGCTTCAATCAATTAGCGACAGAAATCGTCATCATGATCGATTTTTACCCAGAAAAAATAAAGTCTAATTGTAGATTTTTTCTAGTCAATGTAAAAATAAATTAGATTTTATCAAATTAGTTTATAATTTTCGTTGATCCGATCGATCATCAATCATTTTTTCCCGGACACGACAAGTCGACATTTCGCTCATGTGGAATTTTGAAATTTGTTCGAAAGATCTTCAGAGTATGTTGGTAATTTAATTTGTTTTGAAGCTTTGTCATTATTTTGAATATCTAGGTCCGAGCTAATTTTAGATATAGGCAAGCAATATGCCTTCAGTCGCGGAACTAAAAATTCTTGGTGAATCGATGTTAATGTAATTTGTTGATGACCTTGTTTTTGATGATTTGTTTGAATAGTGACAGAGTTTTCATAAATATTTAATAGATTAACTCTTGTGTAGAATATACGCATGAGATGTTAGTTGGCATATGTTTCCACTTCTGCTGACTGTTGAAAGTTGTTGGAGCCTAGAATGCTTAGATATTTACTAGTTGGAGCCGAACAATCACAAAGAGTATGCTCTATGATGACCTTTCTATGTCGCATCTCCCGCAATTGATTTAATATTTCGCTAATGGCCTAAACTCCTGTGTCCACTTTGATCTATCTGTGTAAATCCAAGCCCCCACTATTACCGGCGATTCCTATTCTTGTGGATATCCTGATTTGAAATTTTCTGTCAAGGTGTATTGTTTTATTTATTATTTATGTGTCCTGAGCTGGTGTTCCGTAAAATTAAAAACGTAAAAAAAAACTTTAAGCGAGTGTTGACGCTAATCACGTGCTCTGAGGATGAATCAAACCTGGGGCATAGACCCCATAATGATTTCTAATCCGGCCGTGTGAGTTCTTAATGCATCTTTAATATAATAATAATAATATAATCTTTGCCGTTTCGTTATTTGCTTGAACGCCTTTATACGCTGAAATCCGTCTAACTGCAAATGTGAATTGATAGTAATGCGACCGAGGTTTAAGGCCCCTAGTATTGGAGTATGCAAATCAGCAGGTAAAAAGTGCTGCGCGAGCATTGCTAATTATATACTTCATATTAGCCCAGCAGTTCAGTTTTCTGTCCAGTATAAAGCCCAAATATTTAACACCTACAACAAGAACAACTAACAAGTGGTATCGCGTAGAGAGTGGGTGTAGTAATAGCCGGTGCTTTTTCTTTCTTTGTGAAGAGTAAAAGTTCAGTTTTTGTCGGGTCTGCTCTAAGAGCGGCTTTTCTAGATCCTTTCGCATAATGTCTTCGGTATACACAACCACCACAAAACGACTGGCCCTTAAATTCTTCACTATCTCGTTGGATGTCAGGACTACTACTTTCCCGGCCTGAGCGCCCAAAAAGTAATGGCGCCCGAGTAATACCCTGAGGTGGAATCATGCAGTAAAAATAGACACGCTATTGCGTTAGTGTTCGAAATAAAGTCGTCAAAGAAGATGCATTAAATCCAAATAAACTGGTTTCAATGAACCGCTAGCAAATACTCGCGCAAACCATACTGAAATAATCCAACTAGCGCATTCAGGCCATGTCCGCGTGATCTTAGTGAAAGAAACTGTGCAGAAGAGAATTTACACTGGATCTGCTTAGAAGCGCAGGCATCGGCTTTCGCTTCAACAATGCGTTTCCTACGCTCGCCAACGCTGATAGCTTTGGCATCTATGCTGGTCGGTAGGGAGATCTCCGTTGTAGCTGGTCTCTCCTTACCTTTCAGCGTGGTCTCTGATTCTCAGTTTGCAACGGGAACCATCGACTTCTTGAACAGAATCCTGTTCTGTCGACGGCTGAGAGCCTTCCCTGGTTCGCAATGTCCAGTCAGCGTGGTTTTGCACCCAGTCATCAGTTCAGAATATTTCTGCTTCGAACTGGCAGCCTTAGCATCAGCAGCCAGCCTTTCTTTCGCTACTCCAGGTAGACTCATAGGTTTCACTACCAGACATCCAGTCTCCAGTGAAACACTAGCTGTTATTACTGCATTGGTCTCCCTGTCCACTTTCGCCGGCAACTTGCCCTTTTTGCGGATTTTTTTTACGTTACCTGCGACTGAGAGCCTCCACAGATTTCCAGAGTTCAGGAGAACGAGCACTTTTGTTTTCTGTACTACCTGCAGGCGTCTCATTTACACTAGCCGGAGCTGTCTCCTTCAGGGTATCCCTCCTCCTATTTTGTTAGGATTCGGAAGGAAACATCTTCTCCCTTGGTACTGCTGTAGTCGGACTTCCAGCTGATGCTTTACTCGCCTTTCCAGAGTCTGTGACCAGACTGGATGCTATCAGCTAGTTGGAAAATTTGCTGACCATGGAATCTTCTACTGCAACCAGGGTCGTCCATTGCGGTCGTACATGAGGTTAGGGCCTGCAAAATCCGAGCTCCTGCTGTACTGAGCACGCCCAGCACTGGTGGATTTTCAGACTCAGTCTGGTTGCCACCTGCAGAGATAACATCCTTTGGATTCATCCTCATGTTTGTACCCATTCGTCGCCTCTTACGACAAGCTGGGTCTGGCTGTGGATGTATTCTACGATTGCTTCACATCGAAGCAAATCCCCCATCTACAGGGGCTACTTAGCTCCCCACAGCAGTGACACGTTGCCCCTGGTCGGCAAGAGCTTTCTTAACATAGCCCTAAAAAAAGTCGCATGTCGTAAGATTAAAAGATCTCGGTGCCCAAAAGTGTAAAGCCAAGTCTTGCCACTTGAACTAGCCTCACGATCAGATGCTATGTTTTGAGATAGTGCAATCAAAGACAGTGAATTATTTTCCATTCCTAACCTGTTAATATTTCCTATACTCTTGCCTTGAGAACATTTTTTTTGGAAATTTCTAAAAGAGGTATAACTTCCCAAAAACATATGTATATAAGCGGATACCACATTCTTTATCCATTTAAGATTATTTAACCCAAACAAAAAAGTACCATTTGAAAAACTAACATTAACAACTACTCATCTTAATAGAATCTTACGTTCAAAATAGCCATGTTAAAAATATAATTCTAGCCATATGCTCGCAAACGAGACATTCTTCTATTTGAAACAATTTAGCAAAAGTATTTCGAAAAGCCAATAAACTGCTGAAATCTTTTCAATTCGAAGATAACAAAAACACATCGCAAAAGATTTAAACAAGTCAAGAAAAAAAATGGAATTCGAAAAGATTTGGAATTGTAGTGTTTATGTTAGTGCGTCAGCACTACATATTCTTATTTATTTCTTAGCTCATGGAAATGGTTTTCGGAAAATTTTCGGGTTATTATGAATTTTCTTCTCTATTTAAAAAAAACTATGCAATTTTCGTCCTTAGTTACATGGGCTATATATCATTTCAGAAGCATTAGATTAATGTTATGTGCATCATTATAAACGGAAATATACAAATGTACAAAACCATTGAAATTACAGTGCGAATAACTGCAATCTAATTATACAAAGATTGCTTCAAATTTTATTCGTTTATTTTCACGAAATTCTCATCAACCCATGTCGAAGCTCACACAAATATGCTCTTGTTTAAGTTTTGTGTAAGTAAATATACACTGGAGAATGAAATGAAACACAAAATATCTAATTTGATAAATTTACGAATTGGTTTATTTATTTTTGAAGAAAGAAATGGAAAACGATTTGATAGACAGATTTGTAGAAAGAGAATGTGTATGGATGTGTGGGTGGATAGATGTGTTTTTTCAGAAAGGAAGGAAGTGGGTGCGAAAAAGTACTTTGGAATGTTTGACGATAGGAAATGTTTATATAATTTTTTTTTCTTCTTCTTAGAAGATTGTTTTTATTTCGAATGGTTAAATATTTTCGTTGATAGAAAGTGTTGAGATTTGGATTTTATTTGTTTTATTTCTATGATTCAATGAGATTCCGGAATAAAATAAGCGGAATTGGTTCAATTACTAAAACCAAGTTAAAGCAATGAATCAAGTTGATTTCAAGTTGGTGCAGCTGTAAATACATTTGTTAACACGTGATTTTTACCATTCACCACCGAAACCAATTACTAAGATTCAAAAGAAGAAATTTGGCTGTCATATACCGGTATATTTTCCAATTTATTTAGTTGTCATAATAAGTCAAAAATGAACTTCAGTGAAATATTCTTTAAAAAAAGCAAAAATATCAGTCTGATGATTTACAGTATAACTTCTCATTTGTTTTATAGCTTTATTATTAATAAAATAATAACATTTGTCTTACCACAAAATCATGACATGTGACTTATCACGTACCAACTCCTCTATTGTGAACCCGGAAAACATTAATTGGACTCGTGAGCTAGTAATCTAAATATGAACTTAACTACAAAGATAATACCTCACTTCCGTTTCATATCACATACATATTTGTAGCAATAATCGTTACTCAAAGTCATTATTAGTATAGACAAATAAATAGTCAGTCCGTAATTAAATACAGTTGGCGCATTTCATTTTCTTATCATCACCTACCTACTGGTCGCAAAATGGTGTTCAGTTTCACCTAGTCATTGTAGCATGTTCACATATATTGACACACATATCTCTGTAAATATCTGGTAAGCACTTGCATTTCCTTGATTATATACAGCCATGTATACACGTTAGTACATACATACAATGCTAGTTGGCTAGTGCAGTTAGTTAATGATGTAAAATGTATTGTTTGATTTATACTATTAGAATATGCATATTTAGGTACTATTTCCAGGAACTTTCGTTGAAGTTTTTTTTCTTGCCTTTCCTGCAAATGTAAACATCGGAAAGATTACGTTCAATTATTGACTTTCTTAAGGCTAACACAACTTTTCTTCCTCTCTGTGATTGCATTTATACAAACATACATGCATCCTGGCTCGCACTGATATTTGTAGATCACATGCTGGCGCTGACTATTTTGTTCGCATATGTATTTATATCTTTTCAAAGTGCAGACTACCATGATATACATCAGTGGCGTGGCGTAATAGTTTACCTTAGGGAAGCAATTAGTTCATTTCGATGACTGACTTTGGCTATGTTTTCTTCAAATTTGTTACGTATTAATGGAACCCCTCTTGTTAGCTACTTTTAACATTGCAAATACAAAAGCTTCTATAAATTACGAGCATGGACGTGAGAGTACTTATACTGTATTGTTATCAGTACTAATTCGCATGCTACCAATATATAATAATTTTTTCATTAAATATATATTTGCAAAAATTAAATATTGGCAAACATATAAATTAGCGATGTTGCAACAGCAAGCTATGTAAATAAAGCATTTGCAAATATAGCTACGGCAACAATAACAACCACAGTGATTATGCAAATTAAATGTTTATACGCATAAAGAAAATTTCAATATTCTAGTACTTATAAAAAATAACAGTAAAGTAACAACATTCCCACGACGAATAACATATATATTTATATTTAAAAAAAAAAATCTAGTAAATTTAAAATAAATGAAGTGACGGCTGAAAAAAAAATCTATTATAAATCAAATTTGAAAAGAAAATTCATGCATACTTCTATTTTAAATTTAATGCAATTTGCCTTTGTTTTTTTTGCAAACTCATCTATGACGTCTTGAAAACTTTACTCGCTCAAACATTATTTTAAGAAAACCTATTCTATGGAAAGTATTGCCAAGTCACTTAGTCACTGTTCATCTGTCCTATTTCTGAGATAAGTTTTAATCCTTTTTAAGGAAGAAAAACTGCGCTCTGCGGGCGCTCTTGTAACATTCTCTTTTGCATTCATTACTTGCAATGGTAGAACTAAAAAAACTGATTTATAAAATTGTTTTAAACTATTTTCTGATTTATTGTTGATAGAATATTCAAAAATATTTTCTCTGTGAATTTGCATTAGAGTAAAAAACAATGAGTTCCTTTTTATCCGCAAAAGATCGAGATCCAAAAGGAAATTTAAAAAGGTCACTAATTATGCAATTATAATCCATGCTATTTACGGAACAAATAAATACATTAACCTTTTGATTGCACTCTCACTATTTTAAGTATAAAATTAAAAAATCATGCGATTCCAGAAAGTAATTCTACGCACTCAATTCTGAACAATTCAAATCAATTTAATTACAACAATACTCTAAACTATTGGTGAAATAATTACCTTCACCAATTAAAAATACCTTCACCAAATTTATATGTAAAATATAGCACAAATTTCACTACCGAACTACATTCAAGCAGTCTCTGGCAACCCTTAAAACATCTCGTAGTTCAAATTCATTCAAAAATTCACATAGTGTGTAGGTACTACAGCAAACATTCTCATTCAAAAAAAAAAAAAATACGCACAAGCAAATTATATGGGGAACGTCACAATAAGTTCCACAGCAACCATACGTAAGCGGCTTCTCTCTCAGTTTCTCGCTTGAGACGAGAATTTCCCCTAAGAAGCAATTTCTGCATTGCTTCCAAACAGCCAGTACAAGCATATTTTTTTGAATGACGTCACAATGCAGTCTACATGAAATGAAATTAATGCTCGTAGAAGCAATGTTTTAGTTGCTTCCACCCGTTTTGTTCTCTCAATATTTTCATTCGGTGGTGTTACCACCTTAGCCGTGCAAGATGTTCACTATGAGTTTTTGGGAAAATTTATTTAGAAAATTCCTGTCCATGATTTTTCTCGTGATTTTTAAATAAATTAATTTAAAATATATATCAGTAAAATGTAAGGGAAGCAATGCTTCCCTTGCTTCCATGAACGCCACGCCACTGATATACATACGTATGTACATATATCAAGTACAATGCACGTGTTACTATGTAGATAGACTCAGATCGGATTTATCTGCGAGTGTGTACATAAGTGTAAAGTAAGTAAACTTGAGCGATTAGCTGCGACTAGTATCGACCAAGTCGATAAATATGCATTTGCAATGTCTGAAAATTTCTGACTACGTAGGTAAGGTACCCATTTAGATACATAAGTATCTTTTGCATCAAATCAACATCTCCGTCAAAGTACTTGTGTTCAAATAAAACGATTTCTGTCTCTGTCAAATGTGATAGTGAAATTTGCTAATGGTAAACGAAAAAACTTATTCCGCATTTATCGTGTGTTTTTTTAAACATACGATGTTTTAAGCTATGCCAACACCTATCATATTTCATTTTCTATAACCCATTAGTATTACCCTTCATGCCTTAAATACGGAGGTGATGAATTTTCATAGGTTAACATCTTCTTAAAATCAATAGCCAATGCAACTTACCCACACTGGGCGCTTATTTCTTTGGCGGTTTATTCAAGTTTCCGTTCTTCTTTTTCAGTTTGATCCTCTAGCTTTCGTCATAAATCACTCAAAGCTGATCATTCACATATAGTTTCCTCAAAATTGTCTAATTTTTCGCTTATTCTAACCTAAAATTACACTCCCCGTTGTGCTAGATGCTTAAACACAATAATTTGATTTTCGGACCGTTTTCCATTCTTCTTGAAACTAAACACTATCTACACACAGGCTTACATATCTACATAATTTTACTTTTTCCTCGAAACTTTTTAAAACGAATCTAACACCGATTTGAACTTTACTTTGACTTGCAAACACTGTCTGTTATGTTGTTGCTATCTTCTTCGTATCATCAATTTCGTTCATTCTGTACGTATTATGTACGTTTGCCTGTAACAAACTCTATCGCTGTGGTCTGTTTCCTTTCGATTTTTGGTCAATAACATTAACGAACATTAAACGAGTACATACAGTCCGTCAACATACTCTAGATGCTTGTGTATGTTGTGTGTTGTTATCGATGATGTGTTGTTGATGTAAGTATATCGTCACAACATAAATATAACTTAAAAGTTTACACTTCCGTACGTGAAACAGATTTGGTGACCACATTTTCAGAAATCTTGTGCCACAACCAGGAAAAAGCAGAGGCCCAGTCTGGGTCTTCACGTCTTTTGCTTCTTCTTCTTTCTGTTCTTCGATAAAAGCATCAAGTACATAGTACATGTGATGAGTATTTGTATCTGAATCTGTGAAATCAAAGCGATAGAATTATGCAGTATTGTCGGACGAGAAGATATTTTGAATAGTTGTCGGTAGGATTTGGTTTAGTGTGCTGAATGTGTTTCCGAGTATATATGAATGAATAATAGAATTTTGTTTTTGATCATATTTCAATGATTTTTTTTTTTTAAATTTTCAACGTAACCAGTCATATTCTGTCAGAATTATTCTATTATTATTATTTTATTTTAAACATATCAAAATTCCCTTCTATAAAATATATATTACACTAATAATTTTTTAATTCAACTAAATATAGTTTAAACTTGAATAATAAACTCGAATTTCAGTCTATAAGATAATTTTTAAATTTTGAAAACTTAAATTTTACTTAACTATGCCTGAATCAAAGGATTCATATTCGATGTATACTGTTCCAATTGCTCGATCTCACCCAGATGTATACTACTTGCTTGCTTCGATTTGCCATTTATTTTCAAATGTGATGAAAGATTTATGAAAATCACTAGACTTGGCATCGCCAGTCTACTATACGTCCAACAAACATTAGAATATGTCCGGAATTGCATATGCTCAACAGAAAAACAGAAGAGATTTTCAAATTGAAATGAAAATAATAGATTGGACTGTTGAAATGGCATCTAATAAAACATGACGAAAAAACATGATAGAGGAAGTAAAACGGAAAATGATTTAATGATGTATTTCTGGTAATGATTGCTTGGTAGACGATGAGTAATACGCATAATTGCATGACAAAGAATGAGTTTTCGAAATGGCTTACAAGTGGTGAATTGAGCGAATTAATATCCGCTGCGTGTGTGTAGTTTATGAAAAAAATATAATAAAATAATATAATAAAAATATAATAATAAAAGTTTCTTGGTTTCGATAACATGAAATGAATAGTCTCTGTCTAAATTACTCGTTATTTTGTGATCCACTGGATCAATCAATAAATTACTCTTCTATAAAAAATTGTCTCAAAAAAGACAACAAACGGTTAGTTGATAAATATCAAGGCATCGTTATTCTCAAACTCTTTGAGAAGCTCGGTCGCGAAAAACTAACTTCTATAGTCGACCCTCTTCTTAACGAACAAGCAAGTCGACTACCAACAATCCAGTTTGTGATGTTGTCGGTGAGACGCAAAAGGGAAGCCAAGTTGATGCGGTCTATACAGATTTTAGCAATGCCTTTGATCGAGTGAATCATCACAGTCTGAACGTATAAATCAAACCATTTCAACATATCTGGCTCCCTATTCAATTTGCTCGACTCATATCTATGTGATAGAACTTAAATCGTCAAATTACATGCAAAATTATTGTAAAAAAACTCCTTTGGAGTGTCCTGGGGTGCCGCATGATAGTCATTGGGGCATCCTGATTTTTCATATCTTCATCTTTGATCTATTTGAGATTTTATTTGTTTCCCCACATCTCTTCTACGCTGATGGCTTGAAAAATTATTACACTATAGCTTTTCTTCAATGGAAGTTTCAATCCCTCGAATATTAGTGCAAGTGTGAAGCTATAAATTTTTATTGAAACAATGAAATCAAAGCTTAGTCCTATAACCTTAAAAACATTGAACTTAAAAGCGTGGAGCATATCACAGACCCCGAAGGGCCTACTTTCGGTGGCAAGTTTATGAACACCAAAGCGAGCATAGGGAGAGCTCATTGATGCAACAAAGCTCTCCTGCATTATCTCGGTAGACAGGGGCACGCCAGACATCTTAGTGAAATATTGTGCAGATATTGCTCGTGTAGGTGAGTTGTTGCACACACACTCCATAGCGAATAACTAATTTTAAGTCCACCGGCCTACCGTCTTCACCTCAACCCCATAGCCTATCGCTTCATCCACCAGCTGGGTTGGTGTAGAGACGTTATTGCTCTAAATACCTAGTTGTTTGGTCGTTCCGCAAGCAGATGAGTTTTTGCACTCTCTTTAGCGGGTTGCTACTTCTATTATGCACCGTCCTGTTGCCTTTAGAATAACCGTTTTAGACAAATCCCCACCGTACACCATCTTAGGTAGGTGATCTGAATACAGCGGGATCTTTCTTATACCAGCATAGTGCTGCTACTCCCCAAGGATTACATTGTTCCCGAGGGAACAACTTTCTTTCCGAGGGAACATCTTTCTTTCCGAGGGAACAACTGTCTTCCCGAAGGAACAACTGTCTTCAGACACGATTTGATGCTCAACGGAAAAAACTATTTACTTTTCCAAAAGCAGTAACTATCTTTACCTTGAGCTCAGATTGCTATATCGAGCTGAAGAATGACTTCTTTTTACTTGAATTCCAATTTCGTTTCCATCCGATGACTGCATCGGAAGTTACCGGGATAGGATGATTTTGGTGGATAAAACTTGAAAAATTTCAAATTCGTTAATTTCAGTGTATATAAAACTTTAATGGTAGCATCTTTTGACAGAAAAAGAATATAAATACCTGGTGGTGGTAGCCATTTGATTGCACCACAGCCAAGATTTTACCAAATCTGCTTCACCTTGACACTGACTCACTGAATTTCGTTTTGATCTGATGACGGTGTTAGAAGTTATATTGGTAAAAATATTTGTATGACTACCGCTCGGAAAATCATCCAATTTTTGAATTTGAGTGGATAATTTCACTACAAAATTTAATAGGTGTTAAATCAAATGGGAGTAAAAATCGTGAAATTTAACATAGCTGTTCAACACTATCTCAATTTGTCAACCAGATTTCTAACGAATTTGGCATGCACTAAGATTCATTTACTCTGTGAATTTTATTATTATTTGAAAACTGCGTCGGAAAATATAATGCAAAGAGCTTTTATTTATCTGAGCAATTTCTCAACCGCCAATTTTCACCACTGCAGTAGGGTTTCCCACAATATCCCTTCTCTTAAATCTGGTTCTATTCAAGACCAACGCATCCTGCACACACATATTTCTGATATGGTAAACAAAAATATTGATATATTATTTTTTTTTTAAAGTTTTGCTTTCAAAGGTTATCACAAATCCAAATTTGATAAAAAAATTATTTTATTCCTCTTCACTTACTCAGCGCTCATAAAAGTCTAAAAAATGCCTAAACGAAATCATAACCAAGCATAAAACCCAAAGAAAAAAAGGGGTACCTGGCGAATCACTAAAATGCCCAACGCCATCAAATTGTTGGAGTAATCCTAATTTTGGCTACTCCTGGTATGCATCAATATTTTTCGAAAATTTCAGCTCAATAAAATCTTGCATTTTTTCTTCGAAAATCTAAAAAAAAATTTGACATTAGTACTAAATAGTCACAATGTGTGCAGATTATATTTTTTTTAGGAAGCAGCTCAATACTTTTTAAATAGTACTTAGTGTTTGAGGTACATTTAACTGCAAATTGATTTATTTATGATTTCGTTTAAAGTAGAAATAATTTGATGCATCACAAGTATACGTATATTTGTATTTTTTTTTTCAATCAGGCTCCTTGTATATTTCATATTCAATGAAAAATCATTTACATTTATAGCCATTTTATCAATATGCTAACATCTATTTATCTTTCTTTTTCAGGTTTGTTCCGAAAAAATCACTACTAATCATTTTTTCCTTTTGGAGATATGAATCGATCATCACAAAGTCAATCAGCTAGTAAGTGTTAGTCATTCAAATCAATTTTCTTTGTACTGAAACAGCAGCATTTACTTCCAAATATAGAACAAAGAACTGTATCTGAAACGACCATCATTCATATTTTCTTCCACGAAATATGATAGAATAATCGATCAATCTTGTCATGAGAATCTTTAAGCTTGATGCATAATGACAGTGACTCGAATCGTCGATTTATTGATTCAAGGTTGAATGCAAAACAGTAAATTTGTAAAAATTTACGTATGTGTGATTGTATTTAAAAGAATGTTGATTGAAACAGGTTATTGTTTTTCACCGAATAAATCACGAAGAGAGGAAGCACTAATTCTTGCTTTGATTCTATAGTAGATCTACAGAAATACATAAGTTTTGACACGGGTGAATTTAATTTCAAAATTAAAGATTTCCCATTCATTTGAACAATTTTATGGAAAAAATAACGAAATTTCGATTAATTCCACAATACCCTCATATTTCTACAAGTAAAAACGGGGTCACTATTATTGTAGCTTCTGACCTACTGCTGAGCGTGGCAATCAAATACTAATACATAACATCCTCTTAATATCACTGCATTTTTCCTTCATATTTTCTAATTGATTTTCCGGTTTAAATTAATATTGCAACATATATAGTCACGATCGAAATCCAGTAGTCAGCCAGGCCAGTTGACCCAAAACTGAAATTACGAAAATTTACACTTTTTTTCTTCTTCTTACATACCTACCGACCATCAAAACCAACCATCATCATCCTCATCATTATCTGGTCGATTGCAACAACCTTTAATACTGGTTGCTTCAAACTAGTTTCGAAATGTATCTTTCTCGTCGTGTTTCCGAATCAGATTAGATAATAAAACTTTATGTAACAAAATTTACTATGATATGAGTACCATGGGTACGAGAAAGGTACCTTCGAATTACAAACCGGTCGAAATTCATGCAAGAAAGGTGGGTGTGTGCGATTTTCTTTTCGATCAATCGATCGAAACAAGAAATGATAAAGAGTGATGGTATCCTTTCGTTTGCGTCCAGTGCAATTGGTATCGAAAAACTGCATCAAAACAAGTTTTACTTTCAGCGGGCTCCAATCTAGAGTTGAATAAACAACTGTGTTGAATAAACAACAATAAACAACATTTAAATGTGTCGGACGCTTTATAGAAGAACAATAACAACCCGGCCATCGACAATAGTATGCATGGCCTAAGTGGTCTAAAGAGCATCATGGAGACATACCCCTAGTAAATGGAGCTGAAACAGATACAGAAAAGCGGAAATAAGTGATTTGCAGTATGACCTCGGATTAAAGTATCGTTTTCTTAGTGCGGCTGACTAGACTTCATGGAGTTTTATTTTCGTATAATAGTTGTGTATGTATGTATGAACGAATAGTAGGTACCCAGGCATATTCATATGACACTCAATATTTACTGAACGTGTCAGTGTGTAGATGATAATACTCGTCGTCGAGTTCAAGCTTTGCTTACTTGCTTCAGCTAGCATCAACTAGCTGGGTAGCGGTTGGCTATCACTTGCTGCTTCCTTCTTTGCTGCCACTGGCCACTGCTTCTGGTCGACCGACGACAACTATGTGCCGACTCTATATGCATTTTAATCTTTTTTTATATATTATAACAAAGACAACGCAGCAGTCAGTCAGAGACTAGGCAAGAATGTGAAGCAATAGGCTCGTATGACTTGACTTGAGTGCGGAAAAATGTATACATAACCATATTAGCGACAATGTCTTCCGCCTTGTCGTATTGTCAATTATATGTGTATCATTTTTATTACGTTTACAAGTGAGTGAGTTAAGAGTTTTATTTGGTTGACGATGATTTTATTTGGTTTTGTTGTTTTCGAAGGCGGGTGGCTGACAAGTTTATTGTGTTTGATTTTATTTTGGGCACGTTTAATTTGATAGTAAAGTCAAATGTTGAGTTCATGGTGAAAAATGGATTCATGACGTGACTTGAAGCGTAAATTAGACGATGTGTTGAAATATATTTTTGAAATAGCTGAATATTTTTTTATGAATTGTGATTGATTTTTTTGCATTATTTCCTTGTAATGTTTCAAACCCAAAGCCTCGCTGAATCATGGGAAACTGTCCCATCGAATGGTTACCTACATATATACAATATTCACTACAACCATCCTCTATCTGGAAGTGTAGAGGCTAATTTAATCAACTATAACCATAACCACCATATGCACTGAATCAAGTCCCAAAGGTAGAGTCGTCCCCACGAACTCAATAGAATCATACTTCGACATATTTTTTATATATAACAGTGATAATTTTTTTCAGATAGTTATAAGCTACAATTCTGTATTCCTAATCGATTTGATAGCTTACTTTCAATTTCGATAGATTAAATTTCAAATTCCCAGTCTAATCTAATGCACGGAAATATGCCTACCCAATCATTTTTCGTACTCAATTAAGCGCAACTGCTTTCAAGACTAACTTTGCTTCCTAACATACCAAGTATAGTTTGGGCTAGCATTTGCAATGTATTCAATTCGCCTATGCATAGGCTATGCATATGCGTGTTCAAGCATCTTGATATTCAGACAAAATTATGATAAATTGAATGGACAATGCTTGAAAGATTAAGTCCGGAAATTATTCTATTCAACACGAAGATTGTTGATTGTTCCTGGGAAGTAGTACAAGTAGTTTCAATTTAATTTGATTGAATTGTTTTCATATGTTAGGGCCATTAATAAATATACGTAGGGTAAAAATGATATATATGCTAAGAAGTATTTGCATATGTGCTTGAATGTATAAAAAATATTGAAGACATATAAATACAAATACAGTACAATACAAAAATAGCGAACTAAGAAAGCGAAATATAAACTTATATTGCTTTAAAGTGGTTTTAATGTAGGCGGTGAGTACCTAAAATTACACAAAATACTTTTTTTAATGTCGAACTGTAATAATGTCCTAAAAAACTGCCTTCAATTCAAGAAATTATTGTTAAAACTTGTTGAAAAGATCGTGTCACGAATGATTGACACGCTACAACTGTGGCGATTGCACGCAATGTAAAACAAAAAGAGCTCCCCGGGCCTGTGAAAAAATTACAAAGACTAAAAAACTTGCAAAGTCATTAGGTGTAACCCAGCAAGCCATTTTTATCGTTTGGAAGCTTTAAGAACTATTCAAAAGCTTGGAGATTGGGCTTCATACGAATTGAAGCCGAGAGACGTGGAACAGTTCCTTCAGCAGTAAAAAATGAAAAGTTTTATTTTTATAAAAAGTGAATCTGTTATGATAAAACAAAGCAAACAAAATCGTGGAGAGCTATCATAGTTTAATTCCCGGTGATACATCGTTTAGGACAACCATCCATGGCTCAAAACTCACGCTATGTTTTTGGTAGGATCAGCTTGACGTAGTATATCATAAGCTGTTACAACCATGTGGAACCAACCTACCGAAAAAAGATTATACGATTGGCCCGAGCATTAAAGAAGAACCGGTTTCAATACGAGTAAAACTACGAAAAAATTACTTTGCTTCATAATAATGCTGTAAACTTTGAAATGGAGCCTTCCCCCCTTCCGAATTTCACTTCTGTCGGTTAGTGACGCAGGGACTGGCTGTTTTTATGTTCTGTTCATTTCTATTCTTATGCAGAGGCCCAGAGTTGGGTTGATTCGTAGAGCACGTCGAAAAACCAGCAGCTTTTCAACCTGAAATCCGTATGTTTCTAGAAAGGTAGAAGAAACGTCATACCTTCACCGTCCTTTTATTTTCTCATGACCTTCGAACAGGAAAAAATAACAGAAAATTCTCGGCAACATTTTCGTAAAACCAAAAGAACGGCAGTTGAAATTAAAAATCAACTAGTTTCCGTTGAATGAAACCGAATAAGTTGTTCTCAATCGCTCTACCATCTCATCCCCCAGGATATAAACGATTGCGTCAAATAATGTGTCAAATAATTATAATAAAAAACTCTCTACTCTTTTCATTCTCCTTATAGTGTTCCACAAGGGTCTGGACTTAGTCCTTTGCTTTTCTTTACTAACGACCTTCCTTTCGTTATCAATTCTCGTTGTTTACTGTCAGCTATCGACTATTATCAGCAATTCTGTAACCAATAGCACTTGTCAAAATTGTTTGACCTTAAATGCTAGTTAATATCATTAGATGAACCTCACTTTCAAAACTGCCCCTATTTATTTTTCTTCACAATCAAATCAGATGTTTAAGCTTGATTTTTGACCCTAAATTAGACTTTTATTCTCATATTTTCCAAAGATTTTTCCTTTGATTGCATATCTCAAATATTCTTTCTTTTCGAAAGTGAAGTTTCTTTGATCTACCTTCCGATGATTTACGTTGTTTTGAATGACAATTACAGAACTTTTTGGTGATTCCACTGCAAAGCGCATTCAAACCACCAAAAAACAGGGAGTCTTTTCTGTTCCGCTTGTGCGGACGGTTGTGTTCTTCTTCGCTTCTCCGGCTTCGAATGGGAGCATGAAAATCGAAATCAAAGTCTTGAAATTTTAATAAAAAATACAAATAAATTGTATATGATTGTTAATGTAGCGGAAATATTTTGATAACTCAATCAAATAAACAAACTATGTGTAAACTCACTGATAATAATCTAGAAATTTATTTTTGTTTATTACCTTAGCTGACAAAAATTTAATATTATTGTTTACGTCTAGACTGTCTTTTTCGAGGTCATACTCATATATAACTTCAAGATCTATTATCTTTTACTACCTTTCGCGCAATCAAATGTATTTTTAACTGAATTGACTAATTCTTTGAAATAAATAAAAACTACAACGCATCAAGTTACTGGAGTTATATATGTAGGCTTCCTATTTTTAGCGAAAAACTGTTTCTCAGAATGCAATCAAACACGATTGCAGCTATGTAAGGTCAGTTAACCTATCATGTTCTTCCTAGAACTGCAGAAGAAACTTTTCTTCAAAAAATAATTTCATCGAATTTCGATTTGCACTTTCGCATGAAATCCTCTCAATATCAGCCCATTATCAAAAATTCACTTTCAATCGAAATAATAATCTGACAATATGAGCTATCATAGTTTCATGCAATCTTTCGATAACGTGTTGATTTTATGATTGATTTCGAGATGAAATTATCAAAATAAGAAATTGCACGTATTCCCCATACGAACGTACTATGGATCCGGTCGTACGTCATTCAAGTGGATTAATATTTCATTTGTCAAATCTTAAAATATCTGTAATTAGTTGGTATTATCGTATAGTTGACGGTCATAAATGTGATATGAAATCTAAATAGGTAGTAAAATGCGGATTAGAAAAAATTGTTACGATAAACTTGTAGTAAATTGGATTGAATGTTATCTCGATGTCGCTCTCGTGCTTGAAGAAAAAATCGGCTCTGAGATCTAAAATTAAGTCTGAATTACAGTCTATAATTTTCTACTGAGTTATGTTAGTTGAATCTCATGCCATTCTTGTTCTACCTGAACTTCTAAGCTCTGTAATGCCAGCATCTTCAGAACACACAAATTGCTACAAACTTTAAGGAAGCATCAAAGTTTATTGTACATTTTTTTCCGATTTTCATCATTCTTCATCAACTTGTCTGTTATCTGTATAGGAAATGAAAACAGCCAAGCATGTAGAATGATATTGTTGTAACCAACAACTGGTAACTTCTTCCTACTTTGTCGGCCGCGACGCCGTTGAGGACAGCAAAAACCAAATAGCACCAACAGAGCAACTGAACTCGCAGCAAACGAATAAATAAAACCTACTAATGCAGTTACTGCTTTTGCTGAAGCTGGAAATTGAAGTAACTGCCTATGAAACGATGAATTCATTGCACAAGCAACAATTTAAGAATTCAACAAGAAAAGACATGACTTCTTGCCGGCGCCCCTTGAATTTATGCTTATCACGGAAGAAGTTGCTGTAATTGTTGGTGATCAGCAGCTACAAGTGATGAGCAAAACACAAAATTGAAAGACAGAATCGTTTCTTTTTGTTTAGCCCAGTTGTCAGCTCGGAGTCGCATGGTGAGCGATTCAGAGCGTATGGTGTTCAGAGGGCAATTGTTGTCATATCAGAAATAATAAATATGAATTATGTGCATATACGTACATATATGATGCACTTGCTGCACCCAGAGATTATATTGCTTTATTGTTTTATTATCGGTTAATTGCTCTTAACCGATGCTATCATTCGGATCGACAAGCTAAATTAAATATTTACTAGAATAATAACAATAATATCGTTTTCATTTAGGTTTGTGTATTTGTCGAATCTGTGACAATGAGAACTCAATTTGATTATGGTGGTGATTGTGAACCAGTCGTAAAATGTAAATTGGAAATAAATTATGCCAGTAAGTAATGTCTTTTGTACTGCGAAGTGTACTTTGTCACTTGAAATGAAATGCTCTAAATGAAAGCGCTGACGCTGAAGCTGATATTTCTCAGAAAAATTAAATTATAGACGGATACGAGTTTAGTAACAATACTAGTAACATTTTTTTTGGTTGAATGAGGGAAATATACATATACATAAATAGATGCATAAAAATTGCACGAATTTCGTTAAAAGTGCCACGAAGCGGTAGTTTGTTATCCTCATCTGTTAGTATTCAGTGATAGTTTTTCCTAGATTTTAGTTTATAGTATGCCTTCCATAAGCCACCATTTTTATCCAAAGGCGACTAAAACCGCAGCGCTCTTTAACCTACTGGGCTAGGTGAAAGATGGTGTTGTCTTCATAACGCGCCCAGTTTCTGTTGCCTTCGAACCAGAGATGGGTCATTTTGTATCGACCTGATACTTAGTCACTGATACACCATACATGTATGAGGTATATTCATTCACGCCTAGCCAAATCAGATTAAAGGTACAATATTTATAGGTCTCTTTTACGTGCAATTCGTACATTATGCCTCTTGTGATCGAATGCGAATAAGTACTTTTTTCGTATAGAACACGACCTGCGTACAGGCGTACGATTTCGTACGAATGACTTTATTCGCCACTTCATTGTTGGTTCAAAAAGTGTCAGTGACCAAAAGTATCAGTGACAAAAAGTGTCAGGTAGCAGTATCAGTGGCAAACAAGTAACAGTATCAGCTTGTACCTGATACAGATTTTTTTTGTCACACCCACTTCTACTCCGAACTGCCGGAGAGTCAGTACGTACTTTCCCGTGCACTATTTGAGCTTAAAGTAACACGGCGCGCTTTATCGTTCTATGAAGCAATGTTACGCTATCAAATTTTGCGTTATACTTGGGAAGTCCGCCGCCGAAACATCTTTACTAATTCGAGGTACCATTTACTTCGGTCCGTTTTTTGCAGTCGAAAATGCATTTATTTTCGGAAAAAAGAACAAATTAATCAAAATATTCCATTTCGAAAACATGCTATGCCTTTTGAGGTGGTTCAAGTTAGGAGCCGGTTTTTGATTTCTGCGAAAGAAGTGAACTGATTTCCTGTCCTGTCGGGTGTTCCCGTCGGAACAACCAGTAATTAGAAGGAACAATGTCTGGAGAATACGATCAAATATCCGTTTTGAGCGATTCCAAACATTTTTTTGCGACATGAAGCAGCGCGTTGTCGTGGAGAAGAATAACTTCGGGTTTGCTCGTATTCTGGCCGTTTTTCTTCAACATGCGGCTAAAACAAACCAAATGTAGCCTATATCGATCGCTCGTAATGAAATCGCCAGATTTTAGCAGCTCATAGTATAAAACACCCTTTCGATCCCACCAGGTACAGAGTATGATCTTCGAACTATGAATATTCGGCTTTGGTGTTGACCTTGAGATCAGTTGCAACGATTATTTGGGCCTAGCGTGGTGTTTTTCTTCTTGAGGCTGTCGTAGAATATCCTCAGTCTCAGTCATAATACCATATAAAAAAAATGTTTCTTTGTTCCATCCAAATTGCATTCTAAATCGCCTTTTCAACATCTTTCATTATCAGTTCAAGCATTCACAGTTCTTGCTTTTGAAACATTCCCATGGATTTCAATCGTATGGAACTGCTTGATGAGTTACTTGCAATGATTTTGCAAGCTTTTCTTGCGTTTGATTTGGATTTTTGTCGAGTAGTGGCTCCACGTCTTCGACCACCATTTTTTTGCGTCTAGAGCGAGGCTTATTTTCAACGCTGGAATCACAATTCTTGTCGAAACCATTCCCATCATGAGTTATCAGTTGGATCTGTGTTCTCATAAACTTCTACAAGCATTCGATGCACTTCAGCTCCACTTTTCTTGTAATGAGAGCAGAAAACTAAAATCTCCTGCAAATGCTGCTTAGTTAACCAAAATTTGGCATAATCAGCATAGTAAGAAGCAAGGTTTTTGTTTGAAACTCAAATCAGCTGCCACTATGAAACATTCATAACAGTTAAAGTCATATTTTGAAAAAATCCTAATTTTTTAAACTAAATCATCACCGATGATGTCATTGTTTTTTTTCTGAATTCGAAACACAAAAAGGCAGAGGTCTTGGGGTATGCGAATGCACATACCCCAAGAAAGCAAACAGTCAGACTTCGACGTCAGAAGCATTGTCCATAATTCGCACCTACCGGGACCACTGTGAATGCAGCTTTTAACGAAAAGGAGAGTCGCGCTGCCGATGTCACATTAAGGACGCGTGGAAACTTCATCACGATAGCACGCCAAGCCACAGCTTATCAAAGATTTTCTGACCAAGATCCGCATCTTATTCATTGCCAGCTTTCGTCCAGTTCTGACCTGGCTCCCACGCTTTTTTTCGTTTTCTAGCTTAAAATGTCTTTTTTATGAATTTGTTCGTATTACTTATGGACCGGGCCCTGTAAAATCACCGAGGTCAAATAGCTTCAAGTTTTTCATGTTAGCATTACTAACCAAGTTCGATTCATATAGCACGTTCATATATCGTTGAGATGATCACATAATTTAACACGAGGTCAATATTGTTTATTCCCATTTATTTACATAATTGCAATCTAGACTGATTATCTGAGACTTCCCTGATAATATTTGCATAGCTATTTATCGGTCGTCACGGACCTAAGTAACAACACCATCTAAGTACCTTTCCAATGAATCTTCCTACGTCTCATATACTCGTCGATATTTACTTTTCCGAACCACGTAAATAGTCAAATATCAATTGGCTTAGCTCAAATACACATCATATCGATCAGACTGAAACAATAGTAAAATGTAAATAAGTCATAATAGACATTCAAACGATACATTAATGTCTGTTTCTAAACCAAAGAAATATTTAAATTTCACACACATGTAACTTCACTGTACCATTTCAACGTCACGTCATCGTAAATAAAAATCGTCTGAGTTCGCATCATTCAATCCATCAAACAATCTATATATGCGGAACTAAGTACGAAAAAAGTCAACAGAACAGACGTTTGAAAGATACAAAAAAAAAGAAGAAATCAAAAAAAGCTCACATCATCACACAAATCGAATATACTTGACATAATCTTTCAGTTACGTACATACACACATTCAATATACTTATCATCAATTAGACAACATTTTAAATTGTAGATTCATTAAGATATAATAATGCAACGATTATTACACGAAATTTTTCTTCAAGCTATGCAAGCAAAAAAAGAGTTTGAAGTGCCAACTTGTCTATTTCGATGGCTTCAGTGTGAACATTTGGTTTTTGGTTGGTTTAGCTAACTGTTCGAGATGGATTATCAAGTGCTCGCTAGAGATCTTATGAAAGCTCCTTGACAACTGGTCGTGTCAGCGCTTAAACGCTTACAACTAATTTAAATATAATCGCGCCAATGTGTAATTAGTGATTATATCGAATCAATTTCCGGTTGTGAAATACAATGCTTAAGATGACACGAAAAGTTAATTATAGGTGTGTTGTGTGGCTTTTGACAGTGTCAATCAAAGGAATCAATGTAAAAAATAGATTTGAAATAAATACATATCTTAAATATAGAAATATATAGGTTTGTGACACTTTTTTTAATGGCTTGTAAGTTTTTTTTCACGGAAAATGTATTAGAGTGTAAAAACATTCAATCATAGCAATGTATTATCAATTAACTTAGAAAAGAAGATTTATCTGTTTTCAAACAAAAAAATAATTGACCTCCAATTTCTCAAAGATTCCCTATTTATGTTTCAATTTTATTCGTCTAGGCTAAGATACTTCAAAATATTCTCAAATTAATATGAAAGTCAGTATTGAAAACAACTTTTATTGTTATTTTATTGATGTTTTCTTGAAATTTAGGAGGCATTGGATTTTTAAAAAAATGTTACAATAATGCGATTTTCTTCTAAAGATTAGTACTTTCGTGCTTTTTTCGCGGGAGTTACTGTTTTTTTTCAGTATTGTGCCCTAAGGTGTTGTCTTTTTCAATAATTCTTCGATGACTTTTAGGCATTTTTGCTTCGAAAAACTACTATGATTTTTCTTTAGGACTAGAAAAATATATTGGTGAAACCAAGATGGCACTGTAGATCAACTTATGCCAGCAATTCGATTTTATTCTCCCACTACAAGTTGTAACCAGTTCGGTTAAGGATAATGCGCTGCTATCCTTCGGATTTGCATATCACAGTGACAAGTGTCTTTGATATTCTTGAAATTTGAAGCGATTAACATAGGATTTCGTCTTAATTCTCTTCTAAAATAATATGCAAAATAAAATGACATAAATTTTAATTTAAGGAAGGGTTTATAATCTAGTGAATAGAGCTTTGACGAGTCTCATGAACAGTGAGTTTACCTAGTTGTTCATGTAAAATCAAGCGCAAAGTGAATGGTGTCATGCACGTTAGGGGCTTTATTTTTACAGAATTTTTATTCTAGTTATATTCCATGTCAATGCACTAAGGCCAGTGAATCATTAACTTGTGTATCTTTTTTTTCCACAAAAAATGCAAGTTCTGGCTGATTTACAAATGTTTTTTGAACTACCCTCAAATTCTAGCTTGTTTACGTTTTTGGCGAGTCGGGTGTAAGTACGCTTGGTCATAGAAAAATAATACTCTCTAGATTAAATTTAGGGTTTGATTGCAATCTGACGATTTAAGCTTGTCTTCCTCATTTAATTTATTTCTTGAAACTTTTTGAAAAAAATTGCATAAATTCGCATATGCTAATTTTTAATAGATACAATTTGCTTAAGCTCTTATTGTATTGTATTATATTTTTTTTGCGTGAAATTAAACAGAATTTTAAAGAATGTTATTTTGGTTAAAAAGATGTCCTGTTAACATTAATATGCATTAAAGTAGTTACTAAAAAATAACGTTAAAAGATCTAGTGTTACGGCTGGTGTTTGTGAGTATAAAATTCAGGCAAGTGCACTTTGTATGTTGGTGCACTCTAGTATTGAGAACAAGTGAATTCTGATCTATGACTGAACTAAATTTCCACTTCAGCACTGTGAACGTAGCATGAATTTTGCCTGGTTACTTGCAAACTTCTCGCTAAAAAATTTTTTTGCGTAAAAAAGCTTTGCTGTGATTCATGAATTCCAACCTCTTTTGTGTCCTCAGACTAGCCAAACCCGTTCACTTCTCGTTGTCTTTATATCGTCCACACTGAGTGTTGTTGCGATCAGAATCAAATTTCGCACATGCCATCGCTGTTTTTCTTAAACAAGCAAATTAATACTCTTACACGATGCCACTCACAACAAATCAAAAATATTTACCTCTTCGGCAATCACCACGTATTCCACCTTCTGTGTCCACCTGACTAATCTACCAAATAAGAGTACGGACGGCAAGCAAAAGTAGTCACATGTTCACTACATCCAGTCTAAGAATCACAGTAGTGATGTTTGAGACCATATTATCCAGCATTACTCATTAAGCCGTGCTAAACAGAAAAGAGA
Source organism: Nemotelus pantherinus (assembly GCA_963978885.1). Classification (NCBI taxonomy): domain Eukaryota; kingdom Metazoa; phylum Arthropoda; class Insecta; order Diptera; family Stratiomyidae; genus Nemotelus; species Nemotelus pantherinus. The sequence goes on from OZ022266.1 coordinate 11,424,677, forward strand.
GGAATCAAAAAGATAGTGCCAAATAAGCCTTTCACCTGAAGTTTCACCGACTATAGCGTTATTCAAGTGGAGGCTCCAATTGCTACTTCTATCAAGATCCCAAAACAGAATCACTTTGCGAATATCACGTACCTTACACTGAACATAAGATACCCTGCCGCTATTTGCCCAGACCAGGACCACTCCTGATTTTGCACCTGATATGACTCAGCTACCAATCAACTTAAAATTCGATGCGTGATCTCTCGTCCGTACCTGGTTTTGAACCAGGGACCTCACATGCTATGAATCAGTGCTCTACCCACTGTGCTTAATATTAATCAAAAGCCTTCTTTAACTAAAATATAACTGTTCCACCAACTGAAACTCCGTGACCCGTAACGAGTTGCAGTGAGACAACTTTACTTTTAGATATAACTGTAAATGTAAAACATCTTTCAACAAATTATCAAAATCAGCTGCAAGAAAATTTCAATGTCTTCAAATCATGTTTTTTCTTCAATTACTCATTAAATCAAAAACTTGTCAAAATACTAATATCGTAAATATGTATGTACAATCAAATCTACACCATTATAATATGCAACACAACTTTGGGGGGTCTAATCTAAATAAAAACAGGCGTAACTGTCACGCGCGCCATGATAACTATCTGGACTCATGTCTGGACATCTGAACACGCATTGACCAGCTGATATCAATAAAATTTTAAATTGTCATACATACATATATATCTTTGGAAAACATCTAACCGAACAACATTCAGAAAAAATCACTTCCAGCAAATCGCACAACGCAACAACGCGCGTGCAAAAAATCATCGAATTAATACACAATTATTAATCTAATCAGTTCTGACACACTTTGAATTATTGTTTTCAGATTAAGCGTAGCAACTTATTCAATTGAATTGCTGTCGCATCAGTACATTTGTGTGTAGGTCTTCTTAAAGTACTTCCTATATACGTATTTTCAAAATTCCATCCTTTTCACGCTCAATATTTTTTTGTTTGATGGTTGTCAAATCGAAGAAAAAAAAGTTCAATACTATTATCATCGATTGACTTTTTTTCGAAAATAATAATCAAATGTTTATCTTAATATTAATGTATTATACTGACCGCTTCCCGTGAAAATTTACGAAATGTTTTAGTTGTCTTGAATTTAAGATACTAGACTTTAGCGAATTTTCAGTTATCAGAAAATTCGTATATTTTTTGTTGCTTTCATTGATTATCGTCTTGATTATTCATTGAAGTGAAGCTTATCAGGAAGCAAGCTATCAAATCACCTTTAGGTATCGACAGAATTATTGGTAATAAGAAAATTTTTACTACTTGTCATAATATATTCGATTCATACGTGCGAAAAATTTAGTTGATGTCCGTCAATCAATGTGAAAAGCGGTTTTTTTTTGGTGCTGTGTAGATATTTTGCAAAGCTTCGGTGTTAAAGTAGTGATTGACGGACGTGGCTGTTTTAATTGAAATAATATATAGAGATAGTTAATGTTATTTGTCTGTGATAGGTTTCGATTAAAGTGTTGTATTTTCTTAAATTAATTTAAGTGTTAGCTTGTGCTTAGTAAAAGTATTGTGTGCTCCCTGAAATATTTTTTGTGAACTTCTTGTGCATTAATTTACTATCGTTGATTTAAAACACTTCCCATCTCAAAGTACTTCACTGACTAGTCGAATCGAGAACACCAGGAAATCAATTGGTTTTTTTTTGGTAAGTACAAGACAAACTATTATTACATCGCCAGATATTTCAAATCTCTCTAAATTAAAAAAAAATTATGATGCGTAGCTACGAAAATAAAACTGAGTTAGGTATAAGTCTATCGTTTTTATCACTACAGATACAATCGCTTTTCCCGTGAATTAAACGGGAAGTGACGTTTCTGATAAAAAAAAAATTTCGCTAAATTTCATTGCTGTGGGAATACCCTAACTTGATGAATGTACTTAAACTTAAAACAACAAAGACACTGTTCAAAGATCACCACACCCTAAACTGGTCCAAAAAATTCAACTACTATTGCCTTACGACTTTACCTTTGAGATGGTAGCCAATGTTTTTAGGATTCATTGATGTATATCTAGAATAAGTCACGTGGCGTCGATAGGTGCTTTAGTAATGTTTTAGATATCCTTATAATTCGATGAAGAAATTTCAATCGAGAAACCAAGTCTACGAAATGAAATTTGAGCATGTTGTGAACTTGAAAATGATAAAAAATTTCATAATTTTAACCCTATGTAGAATTTTTAACCCTGTCAGGCTTAGGGAATCGGGACACTACGAGTCAAGATCCCTCGGCCACAGTAGTATTGAGCGGGGGTACACAGGTAATATTGACTATTTGGTTCCCTTTTTGTGCTTCGAGCGAGAGTATCAAGCGACTCTAAGAGATGGGCAAGAATGGAATCAGCAAATGGGCGCAGTAGCTCTTAGCATCTACACTGACGGCTCTAAAACAGCTGGAGCATATTCTGCAGATGCAGCTATGAAAGCAGCTTTCAGGCTTCCTAATCACTGTAGTATTTTCCAGGCGAAGATTTTTGCGATACTTAAAGCCTCCAGAGATACTACAAGTAAGGAAATTAACATCTTTACAGACAATCAAACAGCGGTAAAAGCTCTGATGTCTTGCACATACAAATCGAAGTGTGTATTCGACTGCATCCATGTCCTGAATATACTGGGCAACCACAGGTCCCGGCCACAAGGGCATTGACGGAATTCAGATGACAGGGTAGAATCAAAATTGAGCTGGTCTAGTAGATTTTCCGGCCTTGAGTACAAAATTTGGTATCATGAATATTTCAGCCACATTAAATCTGAAAAAAATTTAACACGTTTCCGCTCTTTTCTTCACATATCGGCCTTTCTAGCGGTTGCTATGCGCTTAAGTTTTTTCCTGATTTTCGTATCTCTACAGGAAAGAATGTATAAAAGTTTTATTTCCTCTTTTTTCAAGATTAAACGCTTTTGTTTTACGTTAGTATTATGATTTGGAAAAACACAAACAGCGATGAGGCGATGGTGATTGAATTTATATTAATTTTTTATTATACCTATATGCTTCTCATGAAGCACGTGTGGTGTGGTCTAGTCTGGTAGGTAGATCACTGGCTCCTAGTCTGTGGGGTGCCTGGTTCGAATCCAGGTCTGGACAAGTGATCGCGCACATAATTTGAAGGTACCTGATTTGAATCAGAAATAAAATGAACCATGGAAATCAAACTCGTATACGTATCACTCCAAACTCGTATACATTGGTTTTATATTTGTGAATGAAGCTCTTTACCAGCTTCAACCCCTAAAAACGACAAGGTGTGTTGTGTGTTTATTTTATACGCTACTCATCTTCAATATAAATAGCTGCTATTGTTTATCTAAAATCATTTGGTGAACCAAAAGGCAAACAGAACTAATATCAGTTATTTTGTGTTGTAGTTTCCACGTGCCTGGATTCGATGACGACATTGGTTTGGTTCAAAGGAAAATGAAGCAGATACTTATTCTTTATTCAACGGCTTAGTATGTATAGTCAAAATTTATTCCGCTGTATATTAACATATCTATGAACTCCAATCCACACGCACTATAATCGCTCTATGGAATCTTTACTACGATCACATATTTGCTAGTCAATTATCTTGATATTTCCTTCTATCATCTGATCGGCAGTCTTTGTAAATAAGTTTCTTAAAATTATAGTCGATCATAATTCATATCAGATTCTATGTTTTTTTTTCGCTTTTCTACCTAAAATAGATAAAACCTTATATTGAATGCATAATCAACATGACAAGTGTAAGATATCCCGAAAATTGCCTAATAAAATACCGTTGGCCGTTCATAGTTTAGAACCCAGAACAGAACAAAAACTATTCCGTATCAAATTAAATCGCATGACGACATTTGTGATCAACTTTATGTCGCATTAGAATATCGCGCGTTTCCATATATTAATACGATTAATACTGATCAGCTGCTAGTGACGTTCATCTGATCGAAAATGAACTCTTTAAAAGTTGTCCATCAAAAAAGATTGGGTATAAATAAATCTGGGAAAAATGATCAGAAATCCACATAAACAGAAAGCCCTCGTCACAAGATAGAAAAACATATTTTGCATATATATCATCAAATGAATTTGAATTTCTACAATTTTTTCAATGTTATAAAATTGCTTATAGTTCAGCTATTCGTATCTATTTATCTAATCTTTCCCATAAAAGTCCAGTAGGTTCAAAAAAATGTTCACATTCTGAGAATATCCGGTCGCGAAATGTTTATGACATTGGTCTAATAGAGGATGTCATTAATGAATCGAATACAATCATTCATGACTTCTTCAGACCCTCTGTTGCTTGCTCATCATCAATCATCCATAAATTAAACTTTTGACCAAACATAAAAACAAACTATCAAATCCGGCATTCTTTCCATTATCGATCGTCGACGAACAGCACAACACACACATACAAAATTCTATCGTTCTTTCGATAATAATTTTAATGATTAAAATTCTTAATATTGACGACGATGTGAACTAATAGTCTTTTGCTGGGCCCAGCATACATGGCTGTTAATGGTTATTGGTAATCATAAATATTTTTTTCAGGTATGTTTTATGCGTGGATTTATATCTCGCATTTGAATTCGATTTGAATTCAACTTTATATGTGACCGCGGAAAAAAAATAAACAAGTTAAGAGCTGTAGATAGTTCACACAACGTTTTCAAAACTTGGACGACTAATCTCAATACATTTTTTCGCTCTTTTGTCTGTACTGGTGTTTTTTTTTTTGACATATGCCGATTTTTTTTCGTTGAGTTCAAAGTGACTTAGAATTTTCGCAGGGAGTGCGAAATGTTGGTTAATCTGATTAAATGTCCAATAACCTTAGATTTTGATGATGTTTTTTGTTTGATGTTTTATTACGAAAAAATGTTGGAGTCTATTAGCGAATCAAGATCTGTTCATAGGAAATGATTTTTGATCTTCTATTTTTCTGGTAGAAATGTTTGGGTTTCTTAACGACATGAGGTAGTCAATAATGGGTTAGCGAAAGAGATAGTGACAAAGAAATTTATTTTATGAGGTTTTGTTTTTGTAAATGAGTTATAAACGAAATTCATTTGCAACTCTCATGAATATTTATTCAAAAATACTAGTAAGCATCTTAAAGAAAAAGTATTTAATTGAGATATATTATCTAAAATTCTATTAAAAGATTCGTTTAAACGACACACGTTGTATATTTTAAATGATTTTTGTAAATTTTGTCGATTGCCATCACACTGATTCCAGATTATTGTTTAAGCAACTGTGGTTGCGTACTAGTTGCTTTCTTTCGAAAACTAGAGCAAATTGCATTTCAAATATTGCACTTAGAAAAAAATTAGTGCTTGAATGGTGTTACTTGATTTTATTGAGGTAGGGGAAATCCAATGTTTAAATTTAAACTTGGACATAGGCCTCCCCCAAAGAATGCCACAATGACCGGTCTAGCGGTGCCCTTTTTCTGTTAAGCCAATATTTTTTCTGAATATACATGAACGTGTCGGACATATATTTTAATTAGGATAAGACAAGATTGGGTCTGAAATAAAACGTGATATTAAAAGTGATTCTTATATTTCACATTGAAATTACAATTGAGCCTTTTGTCATAATTAATCTTATGGGCAGTTCGGTTTTATATTGCTAACATTGCGAGACTGAATAAAGGTTCCAGGCTCATCGACGATCGTAGATAAATTAGTTTAGTTTTAATAAGTTTAAGTTTGCTAAAACTTTGCTCGCAGCTTGCGGATGTAGTAGGAAGCGTCAATTAAATTCGCAGAACAATACAAATATTAGGAAAAGCAACCTGCAAATCATGCGTATAGATCGGTTGCAAGAGATTGAAAGCGCTACTAATTTTTATATCTCCGAATAAAAGTGGAGCTTGCTCCTTAAAAACGTTGAGTTCCTGGCAGAATTCAACTGTGTTTAAGACTTGTTCGTATTTTCGTCCCAGATCTGCTCCATGCTTCTGCAGTTCTTCAGTTGAGATATTCAAGATTTCAGTACTATTGAGAAATGCAAAATTCAAATTCATTGTGGCAAGGACTATCAATCCTCTTTTTAATTTCTGATAAGATTTGATCGAATACCATCATTGTTGCCTTAGAAAAGAGTTGAACAGGTTGAAGTGTTCGTGATTCGTCATCACACATCTCATCAAAATTGTTTTTGCACCTCTAAATTCGTTTGTTTGGCAGAATAGCCTCAACGCCAATTTTGCCAGCAACTTCATTAGCTTCTTCTCTCCAATATTCAATTGAATTTTCTCTCATTTTTTGCAACGTTTTCATCAGAGCATCGATTAAAAAGAGAGAACGCGCAAGGGTTATGTCTTCCTTTTTGAATGTCAATATTTACTCGATTGATATTTATCCAAATCGTCAAGTTCAAAATAAATTTAAAACTCTTTAAAACATTTAAGAGATGGCCTGCCTCGTACTTTGATTCCGGAGCATGAGAAGTTTGCTAAACTTATTCCAAGGATTCCACCACTTCCGGTCAATTATTCAAGAGGGCTTACATAGCGACATGTTTCGCCGACTCTCTCGTCAGACTGCTTCCTTTTAAATTGGTTTTAACATATTTTAACAAGTTAAGGTAACGTTTTTCAAGGCATATTGCCAGAGCTTATACACAGTGAACCTGTGCGTCGGGTATGCCAAAAGATCAATAATAATTCATCAATAAAAGACCCCACAAATACCTTAATCCCCAAGTTAATATTCTAAGATCTATTATTTCCTGGGTAAACGTTGTGAAGTAGTTTGGTGTTTTGTGTTCATGTCGAGAAATTAATCGTTTGCAATAAATCCTTTTATTTTTCAACTTATGATCCTACAAGTCATCGCATTTTTAAATTTGATTAATCCACCAAATTTTTAGTGCTAGTTGAGCTAAGTGAAGTTGATCTGAGTGATCTGAGTGAGCTCATCTTTCTGGTGTCCTGTTCACCGTTATTGTTAACTATAAATAAACTACTCTCAGTCTCAAATGAGTTTATTAAGTAATAATGTTGACAGACCAGGAGATTCGAAACGAAATGCTAGATCTAATGAAATTCATCTGCCTGATTATCGTTCCGAACGAGATTAAAAAGTGCGAAACTCGTTTCAGAAAGAGATTCGATAAAAACTTCTCCAAATACTTCCTAGTACCAGCCCACCAAAAGCTTTATTTAAGGCAATCTCTCAATATAAATAAGAGAATGGTATAGGTAGGTTACATATTGTCATGACAACGTTTTCGAAGCTCGTTGGAGATTCGCGAACGAGATTCAAGTGTGGTATGTCTCCAATATAAGACCATCGGCAAATTCAGCTCAAAATTGATATATTTTACAAATGTCTGAAGAAAGTGTAAATAAATATAATAAATAATTATAAATAATAATGCATACCAATAAAATGAAATTTAAAACATAAATAAAAAACAATCAATATAAATTAACTTATCTATTTCCCCCTTATAGTCAACGAAAGTAATGTATTCTGTTAGTCGTTTCCCATGACTTTATTTTGAAAAAAATTGTAAATATAACCCATCTGATATCATCGTCCCGGTTCCTAAATAAAATTTCTATTTTATTCTAATGTCAATTTTCTCCGCAAACAAACCAATAGTATGAAAAGATAAAAATGATTAGTAATAAAATCATAAAAATCATCAAAAGCCAACAATTCCAAAATAGAAATTAAATTAATACGCAAAAAATGTATCGTTAAACTTATAATATCTATAAGTCAATCACATCATAAAATAAACCACCCAGTCTGCACACAGACCATATTCTAGACATCTGGCAATCCATATTTATATCCTGTGTCATCACAAAAATCTCACATCAAACCATCTATTTTATGCTTTTCGCGTTAGTCACCGAAAAAGATCTCTAATCATAAATCAAACTAGAATTTACCTTGCGAAATGTAAACATCATTCCATCGAAACACCATATAATTTCCCTATGAACAAATAATACCACTAAAAACTAGGAATTTTAACAAATTAATTCGAAATGACACTAAACAAACTTGGCTCATATTTTATCGAAAATTTATGATAGTATTACAAACGATGCTAGTCAAAAAATCATATATTCTCTGCTTCGGATTGGTGAAAAGTCTTATTTCAAATCTAAATCACTTTGGTGCGTTAGCTAGAGTTGGTACGAAATAAAAAAAATAATTTTTGATTTATATGTTTTCATTAGTTCGATTCGATCGTCATTTTCGTATGCTCAACGAAACAAATGTACCATTTATCACTAGAATCAGTCCTCTTCGTAAATTGTTATAAAATGAGTGGTGAGGTGAAATAAATTTTTTTGATGAAATCTTTCACATCACTGAACTATGTCGATAATGTTAAACTTCAGAAAAATTTGTGTTGATCGGAAAATTGCGTAATAAATTCTTCATTATTGTTATCTTGTGTGTGTTGGCATCGCCAAAAGCACACGAAGAAGTCAATAAATATCAAATATCCTGAAGTTTCAACACAACAAGAAAAAAAGTTGAAGCAATGTCATCACAGATGTCAATCAAAAGTAATTTCACCCACTTTAAAGTGAGTAAATAAATTGAGAGACAAATATTTAAACCTGATTTCGTGTTCCTGTTCTAGAAGCTCGTCTATTGTTTGAGGTGTATTTGAACAGTTTTATTTCTGCAACTTGAATATTGTTATCTATATGTTAATATGATGGAAATTTCGACGAAATTTAAAAAAAGTTTGTTTGAGATCAATGTTTATTCAGTTTTTTTTCCATTTTTTTTTGGTGCGAAATATTAAGTTATTCTTGATGTTTTGATGATTCGTATACGCAAAATTTGAGCTTTGACCCGATTTCCTATCGAAGGTAAAAATTCATTTAAATATTGACAAGCTATATAGAACAGTCTATCTTTAGATTGTGCTAAATCGATTGAATAATAAAATTGTTATTTTCAACTTTCCAATGAAAGTTGCGAAACATTCTGTTAACAAACTATTTTTTATGTTTTTTGTGAGCTGGTAATTTTATGGCTTATTGAGCGAATCATGATTTGGAAATTAAAGAATCAAATAAAGGTTATGAATAATAGGTATTTTATTTCATACTTCTTGCTATATTAAAACCACTAAATTTACTGTTTTTGCTACAAATTATTATCAAATCATACCCAGGAATTCATTCTTGATCACATACTGCTGAAACTCGCTATCATTTACTACCCAGCAACATATATTTTGTTGTATATGCTGTCGACCTTGCTTTTTTCAAATCACCAGAAATGGTTTAAGAAATTCAACAGCATCACGGTAGTTTCTTCAAACCTACAACTTCCATTCCCATTAATAATGAGCATTCACACTTCCTGTTCTGAAATATTTTCCAGTATTATTTCAATACGAACGCAAATTCTAGAAAGATTACTCAGAACCAGTTTGATCAACAGATTGCACCCACTAGCTGCAATCAAGACAAAACAGTTAACGCAGACCTGAGGCAAGCAACTAGATACAAAGATTTTGAAGAGACTAACTAGTTTGCGTGCGGAAACGACTGCTATTCGAAGCGAAACATAAGTAAGGCTCATTACATGTATCTAAAGATATTCCGACAAAGTTTTAGAAAAATAAAGAACAATGAAATCAAATTATAGACATGGCGACAGAAGCTGATGCAAACGGTCTGGTACAATAGTCATTACCTGGATGTGTGTACATAAATTCAAAATTAAAATTAAATACAATCGAAACAACCGACTGCTTCTCGTAGCATCGGGAACAGAAAATTTAGCTACGGACTTTAGGTAAATCTCTGCCGCGACCACATAAAACAATCGAACCTAAAATATCCAAAATTATTTAATAATCATTTAAGAATGATTCTCGACAATCACACCTACCATTGAATCCATTTCCTGAACTCAGCTCTATTCTTTTCCTGGATGACGATGATCTGCCAGAAAGTATCTTGGCTAACTATCATTCAAGATCGCATCGGCAGGTCTATGTCTCCTAGCGCGTCAATGTCATCATAAAGCAAAACACAATTTCCTTGTCTCGCCAACGCCACCAGCCAACAATTTCATACTCTTCGCTTCTCCTACTGCGGCATGTACGGCTCAACACCGAACATCAACCCGGAAGTATCTGTCGAATGGACCGTGTGTATGTACGAAATAAACACGCATTATAAATAATAGCTGCGAAACTTAATAATATGTAATAGAAATAGCAATATACACGAAAAATTCGCAAGCACGCGATAATTAAGCGAACATTTTCATTTCCCCGTGAACGACGGGCTCGGCAAGCGATTCTTTTTCAGTTCCCCTTTGCTTGATCTAAACTAATATGATAAACACTTATGAGCCATCATAAATTTTGTTAATTGAATTTATCGCGTTTCTTACAATTAGTCAAGCAATTTTTTAGCTGGTGGTCTGGTGTGATAATGATTGTCGCGATGACGATGTTTCAATGCAGTATGTTTGATTATCTATGACAAAACATTGTTGGGAATTGGTTAGAAATATATTTTGAAAATATTGTAGAATTTATCAGTTGATGTATGCGTAAGTTAAATTATTGCATGCAAAATTAAAATTTCGGAATTTACTGTTTTATTTCTAAATGGTGAGTAAAAAATGCGATGACAGTCATTAATGATAGATTTAATTTATATTATGAAAAAGTTATAAAAATGTTATTATGGTGTTTTCTAACAGGAATTTATGTTAAGATAAAGCAAGATTTAATATCTAGAAGTGTACTCATCCATGCAATTTAATCAATCAAAATTAAGCTACTAGGGGTTGGATGGGCTTGAAAATATTTTTTAACGCTGAAACTTTTTAAAAATTAGTGAGAGTCCGTAATTAATGTTATTTAGTACGAAGAAGAAAACACTGAATATGATGTAGCCAGCAATACACATTATATCATTCATTAAACAATCATCGAAAATTGTTCATTACTAACTCCAAGTCGCGTCTATGGATCTGAAATTTGACCGAACTAGTTACTGACTACGTCCTTGTTGCAAAAGTTAGAAAAAGTTAAAGCTTGTTCTTACTGATTGTTTTGAAAACTTATGCTATACACTGCAAATAGCAAAGATCAGTACTTCAGCAAAGACTTCACAGTATTTTCTGTACTGGCTTGGCTGATGAAATTCTAGTCTAGTTTCACTGGACTCCTTTACTAGATGACGAAATTTCAAAATCAAAGTTGACCAAACTATTATTTGCTTGTAATTTATCCTTGTTGATTCTAGACGCTGTTCATTCTTTCTTGTTGAGTTTGGAATCTTTTTAGTTTATACAAATGTGACTTCAGTGCGTTTATTCATGCTACCTCATAAGCCTCTGAAATTCTAGCTGTCTTGTTTTTACCCTTTCTTCATTTTTTTCTTACCTTGCGGTAGTCACCTCGTCATCAAAATAAGTTTGGAAAAAAAATTTCGAACTTCAACAATTTGAAAATCAGTGAAAAATTTTAAAAAATACTGAGATCTCTAATGTATAGTTCATTGGAACTTTTATTTATATTAGAAGCTATATAGAATATGTTTTTAATATTTCTCTCTTTTCGTTTCAGGTAAGAATTTTGACTGAACCGTATATGCAGAGTAATAGAAAATAAAAAAAACGGCTCAATGAATTTCGCTTTGTAAGTATACAAACTACAAAATAATTAGGATAGACTCTATTCGTTATTATCAAACCAAGACAAGGCAGCCAAAATATTTAATTTTCATGAAACAAAAAAATACAAAGTAGGCAAATTTTCGTTAAATTAAGTAATTTTGAAAATAATGTGCTAGTGCGCTTCTGATTCTTAAATTAAAGGCATGAATCAATGGAATATATAATGAAAGAGTGGTTTTAAATATTTTCAAGTAATTTTTCGTCAAAAAATAGAAGAAAATTTTCAAGCAACCAATTGCGTTTGGGTGTCTTATATTCATGGAAGGGAAATAAAATAAAGAAAAAGAGATTGAGACACTAAAAAATAAAGGACCAGACCTCATCTTTTCACAATTTTTTTGTTCAGAGTTAAGAAAGTGTCTATGGTGAAATGGAAGAAATATTTAATTTTGATCCCTCAAGCCAAAGCAGCACATTGGTATGAAACTCGATGTGACCATTCCTGTTCCGACTTCAGTTTCGGACTTAGACCTTTTTGTTTTCCTACAATCTAGTCGAATTCGTTTTCAAATTGTATAGCGTTTTCAGTTGGCTAATGTTCAGGTTTAGAGGTCTCCGTACTGCATCTTGAATAGAGTCTAACAGTTGCCGCAGCGCCGAAATGCATTCCGTTGTCATCTTGGAGTTTTCGGGCTGTATTCTGAATTTTACATCGGCTGAAAGTCGATTATTTCGTTCAAATATGTAACGGCGATTCTTCGGTATTTGGATGCGTTGCTGCGCGAAAAGCCATTACGAAAGTGAAATATGCTCAGGTTTTTGGTCAAGGTTTTTATTCAAATTGTTCGACCATTCCGTTAGGTTGTAATTTAAGTGCTATGGTTCTAGTTTTCTTGATGACTAAGGCGTAGCAACCTCCGTTAACAATTGGGACTCGAAATTTCGACCATGGTCGGAGTTAAGCTCGTTCTCAGCTATTGTGGAATGCCTCCAGATTGGGAAGAGTGTGGACTCTTGGTCACTTAGTAAAATCGATGCCTACTACCAGCATGCAGTGGCTGACATGCTGCGATTCTAGAAACGATCCTCCTTTATCTATAGCGATACATACGAATAGAACTTCTACGCTTTAGACCTTTAACTCACTCCTAGACTTTCATCTGGATCCTCTCGAAGATGCGCATGCTGGTCATACCTTGCATCAGTCTTCCCACTTCATGAATCCAATAGTTCCATTCTCTTACTTGATTCAGCGTTTTGCTTGCGCTCAGACGGCCTTCTGATATTCCTGCAGAATATCTTTAATTTTGCTCCGCGGAAGTATAACATGCATGCAGTGAACTGATTCATCCGCAATTTTCCAGTCTCCATTAAAGCTCCACTTGAACATAGGTCTTTGGTTTGATATACTTTGCCATTCAGGCCGATTCGGGGCTCCTTCCAAGCTATGATCTTCCTTGGGTATCCATCAGCTTGTTCTAAATCTAATAGCTCCGCCAGTGACCATTCTTTCCCTAGTGAAACAACTATCCATTTTACCTCAACGTTGACTGCCTTTTCAACCAGCCGATTGCAATGCCTGCATTCTGGTCAGTATGGGCGTCTTTGGGATCAGTTTTTATCAACGGACCCTAAATGTCCAAGTTAATTGACTTCACTGGAGATAAGGCTGCACTGTTTCAGACTCAGATGCAAACTAACCGTTTCAAAGACATCATTCAGATTTTTCAGGTGGTCTTTGAATGTTTTGCTAAAACAAAGATATAGTTCAAGTACCATGAGTCTTTCAGAGGTTGCAGGGACATCATAAAGCACAAACGATCACAAGTTGGCACAATTCGGCTCCAATCGGAAATGCAATGTTTGCGCGGCCTGTTTTCTGGATTTCGACTTCCCAGTACCCGCATAAAAATCCACAGTGAAAAACCACTTCGAGCCGAGAGTATATAACCATTCAACCGGCGATTGTCTCCACAGAACTGTTTTCTGTCATCCTTCTTCTTCACTGAAACTACTGATGACGTCCAAGGACTATTTGACTGTTCGGCGAGTTGTTGTTTTTGTATGACCTGCTGTATATCAGGTCCTTAGGCTTATTTAGTCAGCGGCAAGATATCGATTCGATGTGTACCCAAATTAGCTCTTCTGTAGTCGGACAATCTAACTTGCAATTGTTGCATTACTTCTATCAACTGCTGATCACTTTTCTTAGCCAGCTTGCTGATCAAGTCTCTGATCCAGTTACATTAAATCTCTGGTTCAGTTTATTGTCTATTAAATTGGTATTGGCCAATATCTTATGCAGACTTTTTTCACAAATCTGCATAGCGCATACTTTCATGTAACACAGCGTGGCAATTAAAATCGCATACACTATGTACATAGTACTCTATGCTATAAAATATAGCTACAAGGGCAATACGAAAATATTTTTTTACACTTCATAGCTGAAATTCCCTAAACTTTTTCTGCTACAAGCATAGTCTCGACTCGCATACACATAGTCTCAATTCCTACACAGATAGTCCCAACTCCTAGGAGCAAAGTCTCAGCGCATATAATTATAATGGGCTTTAGGACGTCAATCGTCAATAAGCTTGTGTAGCCTAGTAGGTACAGATTTGTTTCTTAGATTTTGGTGTTCCTGGTTCGAATCTAGGTTCGATCGCATATAAAATGTTACTTCTTATCAAGGTCTATAATACACGGCTTTGTTGGTTTTAGCACATAGCGCTCACTTCAATATGTTTTTCGCTATCCATTATCATGACAAGTATTTTAATTTATTTCATTCCCGAAATGAACTATGCCCTTAGTACCAAAAGCATATAAATTATAGTCTCTGGACCCAGGCTTTTTCTCAGTGTACTGACTGTGGGTTCGACTCCATCCGTAAACTTATGTATTTTATTCGCCTTGTGCTGTAGTTAGTGACGCTTAATTGCTCTGAATGGAATAATTAGATCGGCTTCTGCCCTGTGTTCTTCCCGGTGATATAGGTAAACAGTGCCTTAAAGGGTTAAGCTTTGGTATTATCATAAAAAAAAATATTAATGAAATCCGAAAATATTCATTTTTTCATGGAGAAATAGCTTAATGCTGTTCTATTTTTTTCTAAAACTTTGCAAAATACGCAATCGCTTACAATCTCTAAACTCTTCTGATCCCAAAATTACGCATTGCAAATTCTTTGCAATCTGCAATACCCTCTTCTACACTTGATCGATTTCCGGACCTTAATTCAAAACCTACCTGTAATTTTATTCTTTAAATTAATTACCAGACAGTCTAATTTCAAAAGAAAGAAATAGGAAGTAACAAAAATAGTAATAATCCGTTCATTGCCATGAAATTATGCTAAATAGTTTCGAAGGCATTAGATAGATGTGGGCATACGAACTTCTGTCGAATTTAAATCCAAGTGGATCTGGCGCTGCCAAATAACAAGTCCAACTGGTTTTCTATGTTTGCAAATTCGAATTTTTTTCTAGTATCTTGTACGAAACTGGTCCGGATTTGCTGCGGTTTTTTTTAATAACTGCCCATTACTTCTAGTTGGATTTCTTTGAAGACACTGCCGAATTCCACTAAGGCCACGATCATGATCAACAACATTACCTTATAGTCCCTAGACCTTTAGGACTAGTCTCATAAATCACACAAATAGGCAACATGCTTTAATTAACGCGTTCTTGTTTCCGTTTCGGACCTAAGCCAGTCGAGATAATTTTATTATAATGATAGGATTATTCATTTCGTGTCTATAGTATGTATTAATTATCGTTGAATTTTCCAAATCCGAATTACTTCTCGACCAATGGTCAAAATTAATCTGATCGCTGTAGGATATTTTTAGAGTCTTACCGGCGATCGTAAGCTCGCACTTTGAAGTAGCAATGATCTTGTAATTTGACACTCGATTTAGTTTGGGCTGTGTAATATAGCAAACACAATCAAAAATTGATTTACGCTCGATCGTGACCGAAGTAGGAAGCAAAAGCTCTACGGACCGAACAATTGACATTTGTGGAATTCGAATGCTGCAAGGTAGAATACGAATGCTAAGAATAAGTAAGCAAGTTGTCCAATTAGATAGTCTAGAACCTGTTTCTTCAGATTCTTCATAATGATCAGTTGTATGTGTGTATTTTGTTTTGTTTCTTGTTTTGACTTCCCGTTTTGTGGCGGTTCCGTGTCGTTGGAACAAGAATTCGGTTTTATGAATTTGGTGCCCTGTCATTTGGTGATTAGAGAGAGTTAGAGAATTTTATTATTTTCGTTTGATTGAAATTCATTAGTTAAGAAAGTATATTAAGTGGTTTCTAAAAAGTAATCTATGCTTTAGAACCCAACCGGTTTTAAATTAATCAGAAAATTTTCTTTAGGTTTTTCTATCCTTTTGCTTTCTCTTGCTATGTTAAATTTGAAATCCTCACATCAGATGCAACATTTTTCTAAACCTTCACATTGTACCAAATCAAATTTTCCACCTATCAGATATCTTCACAAAAAACTCCCATCTACAACGATCACCCTGTAATATCAGGTAGATGCCTCCGCGTATAAATTTCGTTGTTCAGTTTTTTTCTTCATTTGTTTGCTGCTGTGCCTTGCCCTATGGCAGGTACAACCGGCTGAGAGATCTTCAGGTAATCTTCACGGTTCTCTTGTGGAGTCTTCTTCCTCGTCACCACCACGCAACTGATGATCGAAAAGATAGTACGTTTCGTTGCGTTACTTTCGTGTATTCTATCCTTCCGTTCCTGGATCGAATCAAGATTTTTCTTCCAACATGAAACACCGTTCGCTCTCGCTGAGAAAATAATCTTCGCAGTTTGATGAACGCGTACACAGTGAAGACTCGGTACTTCCAATTTCAAAAGATATCATATATCTACCAAATGAAGCAAGTCCCCCGGGTAGAGAGGGCCCTGACTGGTAGATGGATAATGGATATCTCCCGTTCCTTTCTTCGTGATCCATGTGTGAAGAGGAGGTGGAGAATCCAAGCATTATTTCACAAAGATTAGATGAAGCGGAAAAAGAACGTCGTCTGCGAAAGAGACCCGGGGAGAAAAAACCGGTTCAAACGGAAACAACACATAATAACAAACAGATTTTTTCCGGCAACAACAACAGCAAAAACAACTGTAGTAGGAGCAGAAAGCAACAAGTACAACAACAGTAAAAACAGCATGTGTGATAGCTTCGGTGGCATGCTCATCGGTGGCTCGGTACCTACTACGGCGATGATTTTTTGCCTTTAAGGCAAGGGCTGACAGACTAGCAAATGTGAACGTTAATCGTGTTCCTGCTCCAACGATCAAATGATCGAGAGTATGTATAGGACAATGTACATATATGTTAACAGGAAAATCAAACAAGTAAATGTTCTTCTTACTTAATCAGCGTTAAAGCAGTAGCGAGCACAGCAGCAATAACTTTCAAGGAACTTGCCTTCAGGAAGACGTTATTAAAAGTAACGGATGTGAAAATTGTTGGGCAGCGCGATCGAACTTGGCAAACATAACAAAAGAATGTATTTCTATAAGCTTTTCAAATCCTGAAAATAATATCCTTATCCACATATCACCACTTCAATTAAATTATATGGCTATAATTAAAAGTTTATTGTTGCAAAAAAATATCCAAGATTTTTCATTATCTACTCATTCACAGTTATGTGGAAAAATAAATACATATTTCGTAGAACTAACTGCATGCATCAGTCACATTTTTTTAGTCAGCAACCACATATAACACTTGTTCCCATTTTAAGCTTCATTTACGTCCAGTTTATTATCTCCGTGTGCCCTTTTTGCGTCGATGACTGTCGCACAGTGCTCTTTTGAAGCAGAGTTCTTGCAACTGAAAGACACTGCTTCGCGACCTCTCCTGCAACTCTAAATTCCGTGGAATGTCGTATTCAATCTTTTAAACTTCGCCAACATTCTACATATGATTCATGACTTAAATGTATCCGGTTTTGCGGATTGTCGCAAGAATCTTAAAGAAAACTGGGAAGTAAAGTGGCATGATTGTAGAATGACTGACGATCGGCGGTAACGGAGAGACAAAAACGCCAACATGCATGTTCAGTCGAGACGGATTTTGAAAAGTCAGATAGTGCAGCAGTCGCTATAGTCATTGGAAGCTGTATGATGATAAAGTAGGAATTGTTGTATTTGTTGTTTTTTTCTTTTGCAACGAGACCGAGAAGTCGTGTATGGGTTAATTAGATTTGATTATCGCACTCCTATAAAGTGCAGTAAAAAAGAGCTGGAAATGATAAGTATTAAAAGGCTTGTAGACTCATAGGAATATAGGGCTCTATAGTTTGATTATTATTGTTTAAAGTCATACTAATAACTGGGTAATCTTAATTGCTTTTTGCGAATACAAATAGAAAAAAGGACCACAATAAGAAAAATGGAAATTTAATTTTTATTTTTGATTCAGCTATTCCATTTTATGCTTTGATCAGAGAATGAACTTGCTTTTGATGCTGAATAAAATCTAATTGAGCAAGAACTATAGATCGCAGATAAAACATTTTCTTCTCAGATTTACTTTTAGTATTGTCAAACTATTGGGCATAAGCTGAAAAGTCTTAGGTTACACAGTAGTCCCGCTCAACATTTGACCTGACCAAAACCCTTGTCAGGATTCGAACCAAACTATATTTCGAGGGTTTTTTTAAATTTGCTGAATTCGATTTTAATGTCGGAAAAGACATTTGGGAATAATAGTGCTACTTTTACGGCTTGATTGCTTTTTTGACAGAAAGAAAAAAGCAGTTTCCACCTTCACCCATACGCAACGTAGATGCTGATTTCTTGTGTTTTTATCGAAGAATGTCGTTTCTTTCACTGACTATAAAACTTCAGGCGAGAAGGTTAGGAAATTTGCCTCTGCTAAGCCGAAAATGGTTACCATTTAAGAAGAAATGGTGACGTAATATGTCACCATTTCTTCTCTGCAAAAAACTGACACCTGGCAACTTGCACAATCAGGAAGTGGCATCATTTCGTAGAACAGTCTCTGCCGGTATCAACAAGATGCTAAGAAAGGACTTCGGGTAATCTCGTTTAAGAGTTCACAACGATTGCTCGAAAGAATTTTCGTGCAAAGAGCTCCAGAACTTAAGTTTATATTTTTAAAGTGTCAGTGGTTTGAGAATCAATAAGTCCAGAATCAAACACTAGTAAGTGCATCCTTTCTACTACTTAAACTTCAGACGAAGTGGTAACTTCACCAGAAACCTAGTTTACTGATGAGATGTTGGATTCTGAAATTTTACCCGGTTAGACTGTTTCCCGTAAGGACTGAGATCGTTTAGTATGGGGTGAATCATGTCACCGGTACTAATAAGATACTCAATCGAACACTCTGTCGTGATTTTACTTTCTGTCCTCCTATTGAATTTATTTTTGTGCGTCTATAATTGACTTGGTCGTTACTTCAATTTTTCCCCTTTGTAATCTTCTTCTGTTCGTTTTTGAACGATTCTTTCTGGAACTTTCTTCTAACCTCAATAGTTGCTCTCTCGTTGCCTACATTTTGCTATATGGTGGATTTTAGCTTACCAAATATACACTCCTATAGTATAGTAGCATCTTATTAACAACATCCTCTTTTTTTACTTTGTTCTCTCTCGTTATTTAGCAACATCCCTAATGCACACAACAGAATCCTGGACTTCACTTTGTTTAATCATCCGAAATCATCCCTTCCTCTAAATGCTGCTCCTAATTCTACTTCTCTTCTTATTATACAAATCTTCATCGATAATATTTTGAGGAGCATATCCGTTCCTCTATACGTTTAAATATAATTTGACCGACATAGCCGTTGAAATAAACGTGAGAAACTGGTTCTCTTTCTTTCGTGGCATTTATATTGTTGATGCTCTGTTCGCATGCCTGAATTCGGGCCAACTATCCGTCTTAAAAAACTGAATGATGCTAACTAACTCAAATCCTTTTGGTCCTTGAGCCATTCTTTAAAAGACTTTCGCAAAATTTCAAATGGTCTGCATTTGGATGAGGCAGCTACTTGCACCCGACATTATGTGTATGAACTTTTCGCTTCTTACTTTTCCTCTGTCTTCTTACTACAGTGCTCTCGTCCTCCCCAAGACAACTTCTCTTGGGTTACATGCGTTTCGGACTAACCCTTTACAAATCGAACTTTTGATGAACGATATCTATGCCAATACTGGTAGTGGTTCCGACAGTATTCCAAAAATCCTGACTAAATCCCTGTCATCGTTCCTGTGCATCCTTTTGTCTATTTTGTTTCATTTCTCTTGGTTGTTCCCTATATCTTTAGAAAATTGCTAACATATTCCCAATACATAAAGCTTGTGTTCCTATATGAGTCTCAACCTACCGTCCCATTTCTCTTCTTCCCTAATTTAGCAAGAACTTTTAAAGAGCGGTCTGCACAAGAGTCTACTCTTATACACAACCTACCCGAGCTCATGAGCAGCACTGTTTTGTCAAAGATAAATCCACTTTAACCAACCTACTTTTCTTCGCACATACAATCGCATCTGCTCATGACCAGCAACGTAGAACTAGGTTTTGCTGAAGCTAGTGCTCCATGACTATCAAAAGCAGACCGTCTTATTATATACCAACTTATTAAAAAATCCTTTGACTTCGCCAACCTTAACTTCCTTCTACAAAAGCTAAAGAATTATCGCATAGTCAATCTCTTCCTATCCTCGTTTGCCTCTTATATCCTTGGTTGTGTCTATATTATAACAGTTAATTTCTGTTCCTCCATTCCCTTTTATTCTTCATCAGCTGTTCTGCAAGGGGTTATTTTTAATCATTTTCTCCTTTTATTGCTCATAAACGATTTCCATTCTTTAATTCGGTTTTTTTTGTCTTTTGTTTGTTGCCGATTTCAAAATGCTGTGAGTCGTCTCAAGGTGACTGTAGCTTATTGCATGCTTGTTGCGCTACAATTGCTCTCACTCTAAACAGTGCAAAATGCCATAAAATATCATACATTGCACATGTTAAAAGTTCTCTTTGATTTTCTCCTATTCTGTTTCCGGGTCTCCTCCGCCGTTGATAATTTCAAAGAAGTTGGCCGCAGTTTCGGATCAAATATTATCTCATGAATGTTTCATAAATGCGGAGTTTCATTTTCCTGTATGCGTATCGAAATTCCAGTCCTATACCTATGTAACTTCTTCTCAAGCCAGAAAATTATGGTATTTCTTGTCTTCTACTGCCCTATCTCACTTCCTATATTCTTCATCGTACGTTTGTCGTAACTTTCAAATCCTGCACCTATGCTCCTTTTTATCGTACTTCAAGAGTTCCGTAAGGCTCTATTCTTGGCCCTCTGTTTTTTCAACTGATGAGCTCTCACGTTCTCCCTGTCTTTTGTATGCTGACAACTTCAAGACGTTCAGAGTAATCAAAACATTTGAGGATTGCTATCAGTTGGAAAATGATATCTTTGCATTAAATAACTGGCACAATGCTAACGCGCTTACTCTGAATGTTGCGAAGCGTCCCCAAATGTGCTATATGTGTAAGAAAAACTATATAATCTTGTTTTTTTCTTTCACTTCAAGTTCCTCTCTAAATGTCGCTGCCAACTTTGATACTTGACTCGAAACTCAAATTTAATCAACACATAATGCAAATAAAAGCTAGGATGTCCAAATTATCTGGCTTTGTCCTTAAATCTTCCAAACTATTTGTTGACCTTTCCAATTGTATGCCCCTTTTCCTTTCATTTGATCGTTGATTCTTGGAATACTGCTACCAAGTGTTGTGTTCCCAATAGCAGTACATAGTGCATACTTTAGAATCAGTCCAACGTTAGTTTAATGGCTCATTTTTTACATGAAATATCCCTTATTGTGACTATAATCATCTAGTTACAACACTGCAGACTCCTTCCCTTAAATCATGCAGTTTTTATTTGAGTGTTTTTGTTTTAAAGACTTTTCTTTATTTATTTTTCCTGTCTTAATATTATTTTCTAACATTTAATTGCACGTATATCCGCTGAATAAGATCACCATGTACCCTATCATATTTTCTACCCGAACTTCACAAGCAGACTAAATGGTTTCAACGAAAATGAACATAAAAGTGGATTAAAATAATTTTTTTCGATTAGCCTTTAGAAGATTTTTTTCTGAGTCTATAGCCATATGTTCGCTAATTGAAACCATTAATTTTCTAATCCAATAACATACAAAAACCCAATTCATTATTTCTATCAACAGAAACGATTTCCGGGAAATCAATCTTTTTCATCATCCGCTGATTTCCATAATCTCTTCGATATTTATAACGCATTGTTAGCAAGACAAGAAACATATTACGGTTAGTCTGTTTAAAATTAGTTTATATAGTTTTTTTTTTACAAAAATCAAACTGTCACAACATTTCCGTGCCTGGTATCTAAATTTGTCTCGATAGTTCCTGTTTGTTTCTTTCAAAACAAAAACCAATCTGTATCTACCAAAAAATATCGAGTCAAATTTTCGTCACACAATTTGTGTCCGACATACAAAAATTTCATTTACGTACATAGCTTGACACTCTGAAATTCACTAAATGACTCTCGGAAATGTTTCTTCTTCCTCTATAAATAACGCAAAGATCGCGGACAACAAACAACGGCTGCTTTAGTCAGAGCCGAATACAATATTTCCGAAATGCCCTGAAACATCGCCACCGCATCAACACCATTATGTATTACGTAGCTTCTGAGAATTTATCGTTTTTTTTTCGAGACCGAAAAATCCAATCTACGTGCAATAAACTTCTCTAACCCACCTGAAACTTCTGCTCGAAAGAAGATCAGCAAAAAAAATCGAAAATGGTCTTGCTCCCATAACACGATCACGGAAAGAGTCCAAAAGATGCCAAGCTGTTACGATAAGATACTGCCTTTCTTCTGTCCGAAAAGAGCGACCTCAAGTAAGTTGAGATTCAGTCACTGTTGAGATCACTACGTCAAGGTGGTGATCGTGCCGATATATAGTTGAACTTGCGATCGCGTAAGTACCGACATATTTCGAAAGATACACACATGGATCGGAAGTGGAAAGAGCATTTCTCATCGTTCAAATCTCGACAGCGGCGGCGGTGATGGCGATGGCGACGTCGGTGATATGTAACCTTAAACCACCTTCAGTAGGTGGATTTTTAATGAGAGGTCAAGTGCCCCGAAGAAATCTCCCCCTCCAACCTCAAGGGAAGAGACAATGATCGGGCGTAGTAGAGACGATCAGCGAAGATCATCGGTAGTTATAATAATGACCGAATATGAACATCTTGCACAAACCGAAGAGCTTAGAGATAACCGAGTAATTTGCACTGACCATAGAACATCAGCTTCAGCTTCCCACGAACAACGATACGAAGATCGAGCAAGCCTTTTAATAATCAGTTCTCGTCCGGGTCGGGAGTAACGCACTATGAGTGTGATGAACGTGTATTGTTCGAATCGGAATTGGTCGATGACGATCAGTGTGAAGTAGTGACTCCTAGAACTAAAGAAGTGGTGGAAGGGGGAGTGTTGTATGATTTGTGAATTTTTGATTTTGACAAGTTCAATGTGTTTTGTATACTTTTTGGTTGGATATGCACTCCATGGGGTATGTAAACTGCATGAGGCTATTTCTATCTACTTTTTCGGTAAAACTTCTGTGCTGCTGTTATTGTTGAAATAATATTTTCTTTATCTAACTCGATGTTTTGCAAAACATAGTTTGTTAATTTTCTACACTCAATTATAAAACAATCCAAATTACCGTAACTTCCCTAAGATAAATCACAAATACCATTTGAAGACCCAATCGAACCAACTAATTTCCGTCACTGACTTCCTCAAGCTGAAAAGCTACGCACAAATCTAAAATCAGACAACGAGATGATTGCGTTATCTAGGAAGCGAATCCCACACAACTCAGATGCCCATTAGATGTATCTCATCATCCACTATATAGTTAAATCTTGCAACATGAATTGCGACGAGCGCACTTATATAAAAACAATTCCAAATACAGTAAAACAACTATCGTATCTCATACATTAAACAAAAGAGACACGGCACCAAGATGCGAAACGAAACGATAGATATATAGATATTCCAATTTCCGTTCGAACCGGATTCACCGGATATTGCTTGCATGAGTTGTTAATCTTGCGACGAACGGATTTGATTCTTGTTTGTTTGTGCCTAAGCTGTGTAGTATTCCGTGAAGAGTCTGCAGAGTCACATTACTAAATGCTCCACTATCATCAAATTATACGAGGAGAAAAAGATGCATTCTCGTAAGTATCGGGTGGAAAGCCAAACGGTGTTGGATTTCTTGTATGTATAAGCTGGGCATCATTTAAAAAGTGCATTGGTTGCTCGATTGCTTCTCGAAAAAATGAACGAAATTGTCGTGTTGGATTTTTGAGTTCATTATCGTTACGCTTGTTAAACATTGATGCCGCCACTGTTGTTGATTCAAGGTTTTTAATTTTAATTTAAGAAAATATATCGTTTTCATCACGTTTCATTCAATTTCTTTCTTTGTTTCATTTCAGACTATGAACAATTTAACGTCAGTCACGATTCTGTAGAGACCATAGTGTAATCTGCGTGACGAAAAGGATTTTTATCGAACTACACCAAGAAAAACTTGTGTATCCGCTACCCAAAAAATACCCAAAACGAAAAGCTTTAACTACCACGCGGTGCTTCGACCAAGATGAAAATGTTACCTATACCATTATCATTGAGCGGACCGCCGCTAGGCCTCTGGAGTGATGTTCTCTGGCGATATCCACCAGCACCACCAAGTCCTCTGGCCGATTTGAAAACACAACTTCCACCACAATTGCCTCCAGATCCACGACTTTGGACCCGTGAAGATGTT
The DNA here is from genome assembly GCA_963978885.1 of Nemotelus pantherinus. NCBI lineage: Eukaryota > Metazoa > Arthropoda > Insecta > Diptera > Stratiomyidae > Nemotelus > Nemotelus pantherinus. Next base: position 11,449,308 of record OZ022266.1, read on the forward strand.
TCCGTATTTTTGCGTTTCTGCGAACGTGAATTCGATCTGCCGAAATTTGAACTGGAACTGTTTCAAATGAACGGTAAAGCATTGTGCCTTCTTACCCGGTCAGATTTCGGTGAAAGATGTCCCGGTGCAGGAGATGTTCTTCATAACGTACTACAGATGCTGATGCGCGAATCACAAATGATGCATCGTCATTTGCCGAGTAGTCCAGTTACACCGACCAGCCGATATCCACCGTCACCGCATAGCCATCCACCGACACCGAATTGGGCCACACTAGCACCACCCGAAAGTCCTTTCCATAATGCTCATTTACATCATTTCATGCAACCGAATTCGGTGACACTTAGCCCTGCCCCGTCATTAGATTCACAGGCCAGTAGCCCGCCACAAAGTCAAGAAACTAACCAGAATGTGTTCACACAAAACAATACAACAAGTTCGAGTAGTAATCAATCAGATTCGGATGAGGATAGCTACACAGACGCCAAGCCTCAATTGCACGGCAGTCCGCCTCCGACACCAAATCTTAAGGATCTCAAACCAAATCTATCACAACAGATCACAAATGTGATGAATTCATGGACAAATAGCCATAGTTTAAAGAACGAGAGCATCGGTGGATCGATATCAGCACCGACAACACCTGCCTACATGACCGTGAAACGGGAATTTTTCCCCGATAGCCCAGAAACGAATACGAGTAAGTTTTTATTGCAATCTGTTATTGCCTATTATATTGACTTTCCTACCAAATTCTTTGCAAAAATAGCTGGTATTCTCGTATACTAAATAATTATAATTTTTTTAGATGGCAGATTACTGTGGGATTTCCTGCAACAGTTGCTCAACGATCCAACACAGAGGTATAGTAATTATATTGCATGGAAATGCCGAGATACCGGGGTGTTTAAAATTGTCGACCCGCCCGGTCTAGCCAAGCTGTGGGGAATTCAGAAGAATCATCTTTCGATGAACTATGATAAGATGTCGCGAGCATTACGATATTACTATCGCGTCAATATTTTGAGGAAGGTCCAAGGCGAAAGGCATTGTTACCAGTAAGAATCTTCATAAAATATATAATTTGAGAGTTAGATCAACAGATTTTCCTACTTTCAGATTTCTTCGTAATCCGACGGAATTGAAGAACATCAAAAATATTTCACTGCTCCGACAGTCGGCTAACAATGCAACGCCCGCTGCCCCATCATCCAGCAGTAATAGTAACACATCAGCCTCCTCATCGACATCATCGTCGTCGATAACATCAACTACTTCAAATGGTCATGGTACAACACAAATTCACCAGCCATCATTGCATCAACAGCATCTAGCATCGCATCATCAACAACAGCAGCAGCAACAACAATCACATCATCATCAACAACAAACGCAGCAACAATCACAATCCAGTAACCATTTGATTCCACCACCGAGTCTACCACAATCATCAGCCGGTGTACCTTCGATCTCATCGGCCTACGGCGGGCCGCCGCCAACTTCGCCGATTGTAATGCATGCCATTAACGGTGCCTTCCACTATATGTCAGCAGCCGCTGCTGCTGCTGCCGCAGCATCATCATCAACACAGCCACCTCCATCGCCAGGACTACAACAGAGTCCTTGTGAGAAATTCAATAATCTGAGGATCGAGAGTAACGGTGACGATGATATGAAACCAACCGATTTGAGTGTGAGCAGTAGTGAGAGGAAATTCAATAATATCAGTAGCAGTAGCCATAACGATTGTTATCCGTAAGTATTTTTACTGTCCAGATTAGTGTTTTGATTCGTCTTTCTGCAATTATTATTAATATCATTTTCGAAATGTTATGGACGTTCTTATAATTGCTTTTTCTTAATTTTTTCGGATTAAATAATATTTATTGCCCAGAAAGCTTTCATTAGTCATATTATGCATCTCTTCTTTGATTTCATAATCAGTATAATGTATCATTTGTGCAACGAAAAACTGGGTTCATTTAGAGCTAGCGAAGCTATTTACTCCACTTTTCTCTGTGAGCAATCTTGCGATAAACTTTAAATCTAGGCTACCTAAACGTACTTAAATTTAGTTTGTCAGTCTAGATCAATTCACGATATAGCCCAATTCCCATTGTAAAAAGGATGTGTACAAATTGTTGATTTATTCCTTTTAAATGCATCAGCATCCCCAAATTTAACCCATGGCCTGGCAACTAAAATATAAAATATATCTCATAGTTGCGCCACAAGTTCAAAACCTAAACTGTTTGAAAAAACTGTTTGTGATAAACTTACAATTGTTTTCGATCCTCACTCAAACGAGTAACAATATGGCTTCAAAAAAGTCAGGTAAACTACCGCCAACCATATGATCATAATCTGCAATGTGCTTTGTAATATGAAAAAAGGCGTCAAAACTATACTATATACTCTTAGTTTAGCAAAGTTTTTGAGCAAGTCGACCACTATATTTGAACATATACGCTGTGAAAATTAAGGAAAGTTGGAAAGTTTGCTAAATTGGAACACAACAAATAAAATTTCAAGGTTTTTTCTCTAAAAAAAATATCGTCTCCTCTGAAGTACCTCAAAACAGCCACTTTGGTAGGGCCGCTTCTGTTCAACATTTTCATTCCCAATCTCTCCGAGGTGTTATTGGACAGTCTGCACCTATTTTATGCAGAAGATCTGAAACTTTACCACACTTATCAGTCGCAGTCTGATTCAATTTTCCTTTAGTTGAAACTCTTATCGCTTGAGCGATGGTGTGGCCGAAATGAAATTGTTCTTAATGTGGACAAATACCGTGCTATAAGCTTTTCCCGTAACGCGCTACTTGAAAAATGTTGAAAATGTCGCTGATTTCGGTTAAAAAGCTGCAATTCAAATTTAAATACTACACCTTATTCCACCTACCGTGTCGTCAACGAGTACTAGTCCCTTAGAAGTTGAATACCTTATGCGCAATCTAGATTCCACTGTTAGTTCCGATCCGGTAGGCGTATTTGCAATGTACTGGCGAAATAGATTTCGTCTTCTCTCTGTACTCTATTACGTATCATTTTCAACATTAATCCTGTCTTTAGTGATCGTGGAAAGATGTTAATATTTTCCCGATTTTTAAGTCAAGTGATCCGTCCCCTGTTTCAAACTATTACCCTATTTCTCTTCTTTGCTGTTTCTACAAACTCATTCCACGCCTTAAATGTTACGCATTATATATTTCTTTCCAAGCTTTTCTTATCCCCGAGTAGCCTGGTTTTCTTAAGTGCCGCTACACAACGACTAGCTTCATGGTGTATTCAAATTATGTCTCCTTATCCTTCAAATCCCAACTTCAAGTTGATATAATATATACGGACTTTTCGAAGGCTTTTGACTACGTGAACCATAATCTGCTTATTGGAAATTTCGGTTTTTAACCTTCTTGTTGTAGCCGTGACTATCAGACACCTTCAACGGCTCGTTATCTTCTCCTTCTCTTCCCATATTCGAAGTTCCTCGAGGTTCTATTCTTGATCCTTTACTGTTTGTTCTGTTTGTCAATTGTTTTCCCCTCTGTTATCAATTCCTCTTGTCTTATTTTTGTGGATTAGAACTATTGAATTACGGACCATTATTTTTTGTTGTAGGTGGGCAAAGAAAATTGTCAATCGGTACTCGAATCTTCAAACCACGGGCTATGTAAGATTTTTAATTACTAAAAAAGCATATCCACAGACCACAATGGTCCGGGGTGTAATTCACTCTCACATTACTTCAACCTGGTCGTGCTTACTCACCTATCGATCACCTTACCCACCTTACTTTACAAGCCAATTATCTTCGTTACCTGCCGATCGTAGAGTCAAGGCTACTCCTAGAACTTGCAAACTGACTGCACGTGAAGAATGTATGTTGTGCATCATCGTACTCATCTACACAATACCGACAATACGATGTACGCACCTTACCCATTATGTAAAGTTACCTGCTTTGGTAGTGGTGTGAATTCAATTACCTTCCTTCAAACATTTCGATACGCCACCATATGTTATTCAAATTTAGCGACTTTGAGGGGATTTTTGTCACCGAACCGCAATCTGGCCTTCATGTCCTGCATTTCGCGGCTGCTTCCTTTAGACAGACTCTTGAGAAGGCACACATCAACCTATAGTTTATCCACCTCGAGTCCTTGATTTACTGAGCGATTTCCCTCAAGCCTACCAAAGCTACTTCAAGTAGGTAAGCGAAGAAGAATGGCCAGTAAGTCCGGAAGGAGGTGAGAAACCGTGACTTCTTCTTTCTCGCATTTACTTTCTGCATACCTGCCAGATAAACACTATCCAGTTGAGACAGTCACGGCTGCGCGGAGGAACCCTTTGCGTAGTTCGGTAAGTTCCCTAGTGCGACCAATGACAAAAGTTCACTGTATTTGTCTAGAGATTCTTCCACTCAAGACTTCGCAGCGGCCTCTAAGTAATTTTGCCTGATTGTCAGTTTAACTGAAGCCATCAGAATACCAACGGAAAACTGCAGAACACTCTCTGTTTTCTTTCAGTTTCTCCTAATGTCCCTATGCCATAGCATATCCGACTCTTATTCATTGTAATGTTTAATTTTTTTCTTTTGTTGTAATTGAAATTGTTTCTGTAGTGAAATGGAATAAATAAAAAATAGCTCTAGCTAAGCATATTGCCTCCGACTCAGATTTTTTTTTGATCAATCTAGAAATTAGCTCAATTTTTGAGCAAGTTTCTACAACTTAAAGAAGAAAGAATAAGACAATTTCTTACTTATACAAATTTCTTCTAACAAATGCTATATATGTATTGGGTGCCATTTTTGATTAACTTCTAATACAATCACTTTAATGGCTGAGTGACACTTAGCTTTAACAGTCTGTTTCATCATTTCTTCAACTAATACGTTTCGTGTTTTAGTGTGCAATGCTATATTGCTTCCGTACGGTTGTTTTTATCCCTTCTGCAGAAATATATCTATTTTCTGCCTCAATTCTTTGTTTGTATCAAAATACCACTGTCGCAAATCAAATCATATTGCAATCAAAAAAACCAACCTACCAATCATTGAATTATTCGTACTTCTTCAGATTAATCCGCAATTCTGATGGACTTACAACAATCAAACTGATACGCTACAACGAGAACGGGTCACCGCAAATGTCAGGAGTATCAAGCAATGGACAACAACAACAGTCGCAGCAACAACGTCATGAAACATCACCGCACCACCATCAATCCCAATCGAATCAAAACGATGTTACAATGGAAAATACATCGATAAAAACCGAATCCGAAGATATTAACGTCGATGACAGTATGATGCCAACGGATCTAAGGAAATAAATTGTTTGCCCAAAACTCATCCATATCCGCCCTCCACTGAGATGGTTTCATGCGAAAACCCGATATGCTTTGATAAAGTACGTCGATCGTTTCATATAAACACGTGATAAACTAAACGTTAAACAATAATCGACTGTTCGAAGAAAAAATCTAGCTAGCACATCAACAATTACAACAACAGCAGCAGCAGCAACATAATATTATTGTCGACGTCCAACCAGAGGCGTAGAAAATATCTCTGCACATCATGTTCTTCCGTTCTTTTTGTGAAAGTTTAAAACATATTTAGGAGAAAAAACTTAGAATTTCTCGATGTTTTTTTTTCCTTTCGTTGAATGAAAAAAGTATTTAAGACAATCATAAAGTGTTTGAAAAAAAAGAGATTTAAAACATTAATTATCACTAGGTCATAGAAACAATTAAAATCCTGTACAGTCAATGTAATGTAACATACATATAAATAAGAGATTGTAGAGTGACGAGATAGTTTAGAAAATAAAATTCGAGGGACCTACTCTATGAGCATGATGAATTACATTCAAATTATACGACGGCCAAAAATAAATAAAACCCATGAATGCATAGTTTGTTAAATGATTTTTTTGTAGATAACTAAACACCTTAAGGCCATCTCATCAAAATACAAAGTAGTAGTTATAAAGAAGTGTAAATGCATGTTCGTTAGCCCGTTGTTTATGCAACGGTAAATGTTATCATGCATCTTATTAGCGATAATAAATCTAAATAAATACAATAAATAATGTGCCAATTTCTGAATTTTTAAATGATTTTTTGTCTATCTTTAAAGTTTATAAGAAATTTTGAAAATTCATCGTAGAATTCGTAACGTGAAATGTATGTACATAAGATTATATAAAAGGAGGAAAGTTTACACAATTTCATGCACCAGTATAATACTCTCACGGTACTGATGAGTTGAATAGCAATCCTCTTAGAGTTGCACAACTAATTGTTGTGTGTGTTTGTGGTATTTTGCGTAAAACTAAAATAAATAGAAAAAAATCCACAAAACTTTATCACCCCCGGAATAGGCTTTACATTACGAGTAAGTTAGATTTTAGTTGCTTTTTACAATAATAATAGTTATTATTGAATACACATAAGATATATTTGTTTTATTCGCTAATTTCACACAATAATATTGACTCTTAACAAATTTCTTTCTTTCAATACTGTCAAACTAAAGCAACAAACAATGAAAATATTGTAAAATAATCAATGTTCGCAATAGAATTATATTCAATAGACATGGTTATTTCATAGTATACAATTACAGTCTAATTTAATAGATACAAAATACACCTTCAACATTAATCTATAGAGTCAATTGTAACAGTAATATTCAAAACAATATGTCTTCGAGTGATTCGTTCTTTGGAATTCTTGATGATTTCAAATAAGAGTAAGAACAATACTTTGATCTTTAAGTCTTTTTTTAAGTGTGATCTATAAAAAAAAAACTCTTTAAATAGTTCTAAGTGATATGGAAATATTTATAGTATCCTTTACTATTATTTTTATTATTTTATATATGATTATATGTTTTAAATAAAAAATGATTGTTTTCATTGTTCATTTTGGTTCTTTTAATTAATGTTTTCAGTTTTGGTTTTGTGCTTCCAACACTCGAAGAGACACTCGGCGAGTGTTCAAATGTTTCTTGGCTTCCATTTGTTTAATTTAATTTGTTTTTGAAAATAAAATTTCACTCTCTAATTTCGATCACACTTTATATAAATCATTATAGCAATGAAAACAAAAGATCTAATGTATTTACAAATAATAGAGAACATGTAGAAGTTTTGATCTAAGCCAAGTAATTTTGTAGTGATTTTGCTTTAATTCATTCTATTTTTTCGTTTGGATTGAGAATGTATAGTTGTGAGATATATTGTTCGGAAGAACATTTGTTTTAATAACATTATGATTATTTCGGTTTGAATAGAGAAAAAACAGAATTTATGATAATTGTAAAGCGTGAGGAAGTGAAATTTACATAGAGAAAGAAAAAAGATATCAATTTTTATATAATATACAATAAAAACATAATTATATAAATTGTGGTGATTGAATGTGATGAAAACCAAAATGTTACAAAAAAATAATATGAAAATGATGAGAAAATGAAATAGTATAATAGTGAAAAGTTAATCGATGATAAATGAAACAATATACATAGATTTTTTTAAAAATAAAATAACAAATTTAAGAAAAAAATACCTTAGTTTCAATTGCTATTATATGAAATTGCTATTAAATGTGAATATTGGACATGGATTTCGAAAAAAACATACGCCAGTCAAAGTGTAGACTGCAGGTCTGTTCGCTACCTTATCGGGTAAAAACATTATAGGCAAAAAAAGCTGTGGTTGAGTAAAAACTTACGAAATAAGAAGAGTCAAAAGTGATGTTTTTTTTGGTTTGGTAGTACACTTTTCCAAGGAATAGGGTTTGGCTTTTCCACACAGTTTTACGTGTCCAGATTTTATTATCCGTTTGGCATAAGGTGTGATCGGTTGAGTTTGGGTAAAGGAAATACAAGTACAGTGTACTACATATAACGTAGGTAATGATACTTTATTACTATAGTTACTTAAGTATTAGTATTAATTGCAGAGAGGAAAGCTCATGGAGATGAACTACTTCTAACATTACCCTCTATCATTTAAATGGTTTGAATCATTGTTATCAATGATAGTGATATCATAAAGTTGGATATTATGATCGAATCAACCTCCGGTGGTCTCAACGAACAGGCCTAGTTCAATCTGAAATTCAGGGTTGTGTTCTATCACTAGCTTCGTAGGAAAATTGTGTTTGGCAAATAATTTAATAATGAGCCTGGTATTTTACCGAATACCAGGTATGCCTATCCAGAGATCTCTTTGTAGATTTCTAATTTTAGAGGCATTTCGGCTCGCCATAATCTTTTGACATCGTCCAAAATAAGTATTGTCACTTTACTCATACTCGTTGTGATAGTTATGGACGCTTAGCTGTTTATCATCAGAGGTATTTTTATTAAATCCAAATGGTTAGGTTTTTAAACGGCCAAATAATGTTCAGCCCTAAGAATAATTGGTAAAACTGGACTTGATGCCCCACACAGCTGTTACATAAATTTTGCCGATAGATGTCGGGCTAATATGTTTGTGTTTTTGTGGTTGTGCGTTTGCTTTTGGGGCTTCTTTTCTTTCTTTTTTTTCTTCTTCTTAATCGTTTTATCTTCTTTTTTATTTTTATGTATAATTTTGTCTGTTTTTCTTCATTTTTTCAGCCCTTCTACCACCTTTTCGCCCTCTGGTGGTGGGATTTCCCGGGTGTGGGGCATCAAGTCCAGTTTACCCGAATAATTTTAAAAGGATTATCCATTCTTTATCAAATGGCTGCAAATGCCCAGTCTAGTTCCAGTTACGGATTAACCTTTCTTAAATGCAACCATTTAATAAACCTATTCATGCTTCCATTATGCCTCCCTTCTCCTTTCAAAATTATTATTAGGGCTGAACATTATTTGGCCGTTTAAAAACCTAACCATTTGGATTTATTAAAAATATCCCTGATGACAAATATGACAAACATTCAATGTTGGAGTCAGCTTCTAGAATAAGAGGCTGGCAAATCCTTGCAGCTGCAGCCACAACATCCGTGAAAACGTAAAAGGGGGGCTACTCTTATGATTGGGTACCACATAGCAACAAACAAATAACCAAAAGCCATTCAGTCCTTGTCACAGAAATTGTGAAGGACAGTGAATTTAATGATATGCTTAATAAGAGTACACTCTCGCGGTTTCTGAAAACCGTACGATATTATCAGTTTGAATCCTTTCGTCCATAGGCTACAAGCCGGGTTGTTTGTAACCCATGGTTTTTGGATTAAAACTATCTCCTCACTGCTTTAGACAAGTGGAAGAGCAGGGCAGCTGATGGTGGGGGATGGCTAACTTGTATTACCTTTGCCATTATTAATAATGGCCAAGTTGAGATCCTCGTAAAAATGAGCCAAGCGCTGGATCTCACACGTAACAAGCCTGATACCTTTACATCAATTTGCTTCATTCGTGCTTGGATACGTTTTTTTTTTAGCTTCCTCAGAGCTTTAAATACTGACTTTCTTGGTTCTGTAAAATTGAGACGAGCCGATGGCTGAAAGTAGATTGGCTGAAAATGGTGCGACACTGGAGATAGCATTAGTTGATGGTTGGGCCGGCTCATTTGTCGTAACTTGTTCGCTTTTTGACAATGAAAGTGTTCCTGCGTTGTCCATGGGTTAGTTTTGGGCACCAAATCCCCGGGGCTCAAGAAATAATGGCAAAAGGAATCTCTACGAGTGTGCTAGCAGTTAGTGGAGCTGACTCATTCGTCATATCTCCACTCGTCGCTGCCAAATTAGTAATAGTGCTACTAACAGTCATTCGCCGTTACCCCATTTATCGAAGTTTTTTTGCCCTAGATGGCAAAGCCCCCTAGTCTTACCCTTACGAACCAATTAAAAGAAATTATAGTGATTATGCCTGGCTTTAACTTGACAAGTTTGATTTTGAAAGTTGGTTTATTTTGCGTTTCCCCGCTCAGAGTCGCTATTTCAGGCCGAAAAATAGCCACTTTAGTGATCTTATTGTTATCTTTGCAAGCAGTTAATATTTATCTTTTTTTATCTTTGCAAGTAGTGAAAAATAAATCATCTTTAAAGCATTTTCAATAATGAAATGTTTATTGAATATCTGTTAAAATTATAAATGTTACACTGTTCTATTTTTTATAATATGAAAAAACTAATAATTTTGCACCAGACTCTTACAACAATATTTTTATATCTGCTAATGTATTTTCAAGTGCTTCAAAATCAAAGCCATTGATACAATAAATTTGATCAGCTTATAGTTTGTGTGGCTAAGTAAGCATCTGTAAAGCAAACTCAATTGAACTTAGAGAGTTTATTTATCTTAACTCCTTATTCATGAAGTATATGAATAAGTCGTCAAACCAAGTGTGTTCATAAGTTAATTTACGATATTCAAATAGGTTTTGTTCACTTTGGCTGTCATAACTAGAGTAACTAGGTTTATTAAATTGGATCGAATTGGAATCATTCGTATATTAGGCTACTTTGATCAGAGTTTTGATGTGTTTAGTCAGATGTATGATATCCCACTAATAACAGCTCTTATGTTCCCAATAGTTAATATATGTTTTTTTTACAATATTATGATAATATGCATAGCCATATTTTATTTCAGTTAAAATTACTTGTTGATTAGTTAGGTACATTGGACAGATTTCATTATACAATAGAAAAGTAGTCTCTAAAAATAATCATGCCAGAACTGGTCTAGGTTGTTGCTATTTTTCATGTCCCTTCATTCTACTCTTTGTACTGTGTCGCCACATTTTTGATTCAGGTAGTTTATTTGCGCTTAGCGTAAGGCTCTCAAAAATTTATAATTTTATTTTTAAATACGCAGTTGGGACGACATGTTCTTGTCTCTGAAATCTACATATATACACCCGTACATTACGCCATGAGTCCAGCAAACTAAACGTTCACTTCTATTGATTTTGTTTTTCCGCCAGAATCGGCAATTTGGCCTTTCTTCATGGAACTCGAGCATCAGTAAGCGGTATCCATTGTGCAGTGGCAGTCTTCGATCGGAAGACTTCTTCGAAAAACGCTCGATCTTCGGGTCGAACTTGTGGATTACTGCCAAGAATCGCTCGTCCTAGAACTTCATCGGAACCTAAAATATTTAAAAGACAGTGTTGAGATGTTTTGTCAGCACAAGTTGAGGTATTGCAATGTTCCTCGTCTCAAACTTTTTCTTCACTAATGACTATCTTGTAGAATATTAAATAGCTTACCCAGCAGACTGTCATGCAGAACCACGAATTCGATAATTGAATTTCTCAGAGTATCTTTTCCAATATCAAAAGTTAGGGCTTCATTGAAAGTTGGGCAAACGGTATTTCGTTGAACGCCAGTCTTTCGCTTCTTGATCTTCTTTCCGCCGTGGATGACAGATACTTTTACATAAGGATCGGAGGAGTTGCGTGTGTCGTCGACAACTAGCAGGTTTCGAGCCTTGATCACGACTACTGTCAGACGTTCAGCTGAAGGAAGGAACGATAGTGATAACATGATATCGCCTAAATCGATTTTCGCATCCTAAAAAATAAGATTGAAATAAGCAAGTATTTGACATCGATTCCAACTTGCTCCTATTTATACCTGTTCTGCACAGATGCCAAGTGGTTTCCAAAGCTCCACCTTATCGGATAAGTCAATATGCGCCAGGGCGATTTGTGTTCCACCTATGCAAACGTGTCGAGAGTACGCATCAAAATCATATAAGAGAATTTCGAGTGTTCGGCGGCCAATGACAGCTGGTCGTTCTTCGAACACAAAATCTTCATCGAATACTGCAAAGAAAGGTTTTGGAATTGCTTAGTTTATATGACAGACACATAATTATATGAAAGACAATTAAGAGATGACAAGAGATATAAAATAGTTTGGAAATGTTGAGAATAAGAGAGCTCAGAATTAGCGCCCATTGTGGGGTAAACGATATTTATTTTTAGAAATGATTTAGCCAAAAACGAGCTAGTCGTTGCAATTTTAGCTCTGAAACTAACACTTAAATTGATAACAACTTAAACTAACTTGGATTCAATGTTCGTTTGTGTATTCTAGTTTGCCAAACATTTTTCTTATCGGGTAACAGTCGAATTTTCGCGTATGGATCTGCAGTGCCACTAAAATCTCTTGGTTGTAAATGTTGGGCCTGAAAGGATTGGAGTTTTAGTAATTTAGAGTCGAATGAAAATTGAAGGCAGCACATGTACTTACTTCGATCAGTCTTATTGTGAGAATACCAGCAATGGGATCATACAAAATCGACAAATGAATAGTTCCACGTAAATCAGCACTTTCCTCTTCTGTTTGATCGCTACCAGTCTGAAATATTAGCATAATATGAAGGTGGGTTATTGATAAGATAAAAAACTTAAAACATGGTCGAGAAGGATCCTGTTTTGAATTCATCAAGTTGTAAAGCATTATTTACCTGTTATATAATATATATGACTCATGAAAATTGAGTTTTTAACTGTTTTCAAAGGAGAAATGATTGAGAGCCTCTTTTTCGCCAAAGTTTTTATAGTTACATTTGAAAATGAGAAGTTTGCTCTTTCCGATATTGGCCAGCCAATTTCGTTTAAGCTATTAGGCAATTTGGCAAGTTTTTGTAATAATGCTGCTACGTAGTGTGGGTGCTACTGGAAGTTCCAGAAAAGTATGTTATTTGCTACCTCTGGGCGAGTTATTTGAGATACCGAGTAATGAGGAGTAAAAATATAGAATAGCATCGGACCAGGAGTTGAACCTTGAGATACATCTGGCAATGTAATGATCGTCTTCTTGTTACAGAGAAAACTGTCTAAGATCTTTGCGATTCAAATTGGATACCTGAAAACTATCATTTTATACAGGTAGAACCATCAGACCATAGTTGGATTATCGGTTTTTTTTTCAGTGCTATCGTCTATTGCTTTTTGTAGAATCATTAACGAGTCTACAGTGGAGTGCTCGAGTGGCCTCTTTGGTATTATATGACTACTGTCCCTGAATCAGCCTTTCCGTTAATTTCCCTAAATTAAAGAGCAGGGATATAAGAAGAGCCTTATGTACATTGTAATTACCCAAACCTTTTGAAATAGGAACATATTTGAATGTTTTCAAGGAGTGGGAAAATTGCTTATATTGAAAAGATGAGGAAGTGTAGTTGCCTGGGGCTAGTGCTATTGTTCCACTCCACTTCTCCGGGATAGAACTCTTGTATACTTTCACGGCTAGCGTTCGCCTATCGTAGCGCAACTAAGATGGACTAGTCTATGAGTGAGTTATCTGATGTGAGAATGAAATTGGCAAACATTGTTGCTCGGGAAATTCAGAATTTAAATGGTATGATTCGGACGTTTGTCAATTTTATCAGAGACCTTAGTTGGCTTCTCGCTTATGAATTGTTTCTGCCCTAAGAACTTTGTGTATCTGATCTTAATGTGCCGTGGTTCTGAAGATTCTTCTCGGAGCGAGACTTTAACCAGTCTGCATGTTTTTTTTGTGTGTACCGTATAATAGTGCCGGTATTAGTCTCTTCACTTAGTTGAGTAATCGATTTTTGATGATCAGTTTTTTGATTTTTATTAGTGAGAATAAGGACTTAAGGATTTGCTTGCTAGTAGTCTGTTTATGTTTTATTTGTGTTTTCTAAATCAGTGTGATATCAAAAATCGCCTATATTTTGTCAGTTTTCATCTTGATTTTTTACTTTTTGGAAGTATTCCAGAACCGTATTTATGAAGTGTCGCAGAGTTGAGGTAATAGTATCCAATATTAAGAAAAAAGCAGAATATAATACAAAGATCCTCAAAGAAGTAGGTTTTTTGATGATCAAATCATTTCAGGGACCTATTTCTGCAAGAGTCTATATGATGACATGAAAAAAGCATTCAGTCCTATGTTGTTTTGAAGAATAAGTCTTATTTCGACAGCATGTTTGAAGTAGTTTTGATTCAATTTTAATTTATTTAGAAGATATGTTGTTCGAATTTATTGTTATCGAACTATTTTCTGAATTTGGTTAGTCCTATTTTGATATTTAATTATTTGTGAAGTTTTGCTGGTCACTGTTTCGAGGCAAAGTAGATTAAACAACATTATTAGGAAATAAAGATGACCAGTTCCACTTTGTCAATAGTGAACACTTAGTGCAACTGCTGGGCATTATAAAAGCAAGAGCTACCATTCTCTTTACTGAAAATCATTTTCATTGTATTTAATAACAGCAGTTACTTTCCGCATACATTAAAATTAGTAAAGATTGTTCCCGTTCATAAGAAAAAAAGCCAGAAGTTACCTCCAACCCTTCCGCCTCTTGAATTGAGGGAGGTTTCTGAAATCATTTTGAGCTCAAAAAGGGTATTTCTGAATACCAGCTTGACTTTAGTCGCAAGTACACCATTTCACACTGCATAATTAAATTGTCTTTAATGAGCAAAAAGTATTTTTTCTACCTTAAATTAAAATACTTGGATTTGACAGCTAAAAAATTTCATGAGATCAAATTAATTGACGATTTATTTTGCTTCATTATGGCATTATGTCTACTTTAAATTAAAACAATTATATACGAGTTAATTGAAAAATGTAAGCATGACTTCGAACATGGCGAATAAAATGGGTTATAATATAAAAAAGAGATAGTGGCAGCGATAACATTCATATATATCATACTGGTGGTTTTACTTTCCACCTTTGAAGATGAAAACTGTTTCGGCATCGAATCAACAAAGTCTAAAATTTATGAACACATCTGCTCCCACTTGATAGTTTCATTCCTTTCATTCAGCATTTCAACGGAAAAGCACTCTCATGGAAAGCATTTGCTTTGGAAAATATTATCTGTAAAAGTATTGTATCCCAATTGCATTGCAGGTGCGAAGTTTGTAAGACAATATCCTGGTAAGTATCGATGTAGCTGAAGATTACCTTAACTTTTAGCTTGGAAAATATACACTTGTACTCCATTGTTTGCTCTGATTCATGTGAGATTATTCATTGTCTTGATTCGAATGAACAGAACACGAGCACTCAAATGCGACGTAGGTTTTCTCGAAAAATACATTTCGTTCAGTGTACAAAATACAACCTGACATCCGGTATCATCATTTGTCTTCTGCAAACAGTATAAGCTTTTATTTTTGATCGTCTGTTTAGATCCTTAACCTTAATTCAAATTCAGCAATGAAATTCATATTTTTCATAGCCAATGGCTATTGGATTTGCAAGAGAATAGCACGGATGTGTAAAAGTCCTTCAATATTTGTCGTAGAATTTAATCGGAATAAATATAAAATTGAACAAAAATCAACGAAAGACGGAAGCTGTGTACGTAAACAAAAAAAAGTCAAGACATACAGAAACAAAATGTTTTATGAAAACATTTGATCAAACAGATTAATATCTTATTACGGTTGCGGTGGGTTTTTTTTTTGGTGGGCTTTTTTTTCGATAAATGTACGTTGAAATACAAACAACATATTCTTCTCCCACATAATCAACTGAAATTTTCATCCTTGACCTGAATATGAATGTATTAAAATAATATTAAAGTAATATGTTTTCAGAAAAGATTCTGGTTTAGCAGATGCACGAATCATATGAAATATATGTTTGCGCCCAACGTGGGTATGATGGATGCATACATTATTTCACTTTTATTCTAATGGATGTTCATTTTGCGTTACGAATAGAAGAAAAACCATGACAAAAAACAGGGTACAATGAAGTAAAAAATCAAATTGATTTGACTGGATATAGTTTTCATGGTCAGTTTTGTTGTTTCTTCCAATAATTTGAATATAAATTGAAAAACATCTGTTTTCCAAGTATCGGATATCTTTTAGCTTTATTATACTACTGCTTCAAAGGTGTTGCTATGTTTTAACAAAAAAAGGACGATACTCCTTGGGGAGGATTTCCAGGATTGAGCTCACCACTCAGTTCGGTAGACTGAACGTAGGTAACACCAGTTGTAAGGCGTTCGGTATTTTAGCGTTTACTCCACGGATGCTAAAAATTTAAACGATAAGTTGGACAAAGACTCACTTTGAGTTGATACAGTTCACAAGAATGAAGTGAAAATATAAACAGAATTAAAATTAAAGAGATATACGGAAGGCAGAAATCAGAGAGTAAAACATGTTCATTCTGTTTCATTACTTGCTTGGAATTTGCTGAAACATTAGTTACCGTTCTGTTGAAAATGGATTTGAAAGTACGTTGTTCTCTACTGCAGAGAATACATTTAAGCAGCTAAGTGTGAAATTCAGCATAGTGATGAGAATACACCAATCATGACCACACTTCCTAAGCTTGTTTGAAAATCACCAGCAATAGATAGAGAAATCGTATTATATCGACGATATTAAAAAATTTAAATATCGTTTGACAAAGTGTATTCAGTTAAAAGGAGTCTTTGTTGAAAAATAAAAGGACATTTTACCGAAAATCAGACAATTTCTTTGTCATTATCATTACTTATAGAACAGCCTCGTAGAATAGCTACCAAAAATGTAAAATTTATTGTACTAAATTTGCCTTAGCTAAGTAATATTTGTACAATTTAAAAAATATATTAATAAAAAAATCCAGAAAGACATGCAAGTACACTATTACTCGATCATCTCGCTGCATATAATGTTCTAATTACTTTCCCTATATACCATTAAAGTTTCTTGAAAGACAGCGTGCATTCAAGTAAAAAAATATTCAGAATTTGGTCATTTCGCACTTTTGTTGTTTTTTTTAGTAAAAACTGGATAATTATTTTGACCTATTTTACTTTTGATCTACTCGTGGACTTTGAGTAAACGTGTCCAGTCTGCATCAAACGAGTCCACCGTATCTACTTCACACGAAATTTCATTTTCTTGAACACATAGCATATTTTTTCAGCGGTGGTGAATTCTCTCAGAAAATCAAAATCATTCCGTTCAATTGAAAAGAATTCGTTTCTGAGCTCGTTCAACTAGCTCGACGTAGAGCGGACCTTGAAAAAGTTGTCGAAATTGCTTTTAGTTGCCATAAAATTGTCTCCGAAGAACTTGTACTCTGCAACGTCTTTGAAGCTTTAATCCATATTCCACCACTTACGATAACAATTTTCAGCTGAACAGAAATTATATCTTTTTCGTTTTCTCTCCAATAAAACAGTCATTTCATGAAAGGTGGACTCAAAAAGAAAATAAGCGAATTAGTTGACACTTTTTACGTCTCTACATTGCCAAAGTCTACTGTTGACAATGGGGTTCTTTCGTTTGTAACTTATGTTTATCCTTTGTCACTGTTTGATATTCGTTTATCAAGTGTTTTTTTAGCACTGTGAATTGATGTCTTTTAAACAACTCAGGTTACGCAAGCTGATTATTTCATTTGGTGGAATAGTAAGTGATTAATGTAATTCATAGTAAGTGATTAATGTAATTTTTTTTCATTCTAATTCAGACGTAGATTTTTAATTTTGCAATGTATTTTGTAGTATATTCATTGATAACACAATTTTGAAGCATATTGAACAGGAAAATTGTCGCAGTGGTCGCTCAAAATTTAAATAAGCATGATGAAATTGAAGTGATAGTTCAGGTCCAATATAAGAAAAAAGTAAATGCAATTTCACAAACGAAACAATAGCCAGCATACTAAATACTCATAGCTTTCATCAAATAACTTACACTTTGATATAGTGATGTATCGATTTTTGTGTGATCCAGCTTAGCTGTCATCGATGCGACCTTTGGTCTAGACGGATTCATAGCTAGCACCATATGTTTATCTGACCTTGCAATGGGCATGGCTCCAGATCCGGCTGACAAAGTAACTGAACGATTACTACCTGACGGTGAAGTTGGTGTCACTGGTGGTGATTCATCTGCGGAAGATTTAATTTCGTTAATTGATTTTTATATTTATTTTTTAACATTCACAATATTCACCTGCAGATGATGCTGTATTTCCGCTGTGCTTTGACGGCACCCAGAACGTAGGGTCATCATTTATGGATGTTGGAGTCAGATTTCCTCTGTTCAAAGATCTGGAGCTCTCACTTACATTATCGACGTTATATGGTATTGTGGGTGCATTGACCAATGCTTCACGGCTGTAAATTCAAGTATTTTTAGGATATCATTTTCGTAGCAAAAAAAAAATCGTTAAACTACTTACCTCTGCGCCATTTCCTCTGTTTCCGATGCAGCTTCCAGCAGATTCTTTTCGAACCAGTTGAGTTTGTAGCGTCTGGAACATGTTATGTACAAAACTATTCCGAGCAACGACACCAAGAAAAATGACAATGAAGCATAAACTGCTACTTGGGCTAGTGAAAATTCGTCTTCTTTAATTCGAACATCCATGATGGTATGATGAATTGACTAAAATGGGAAGCAACAATTTTGATAGAATTTAAAAAATATTGTTGAAAATTTTGTTTTTTCAATATGCATATATTCATGTAGAAAGACTTGTTTTTGTCTAGAGAGAAGAATATGTTATGTATAAATAGAGAGAAGAATATGTTATGTATATTTCTAGAATATGTTATGTATAAAATACCTAATCATCTATCTGTACAACCGCCTGTTCTATACAGGGGTTGAAGTTGGTAGAGACCTCATTCACAATTAATATATAGAAATGTGGAGTGATAAATTTCACAAGCTAGCTTTACCCCTGATTTAATTCAGAGCTAGTTTAACTAAAATCCCAGTGTGAAATTCTGTTCGATTTCAAACCAGAGACCACACACGTTTGTAGCAAAAACTGTACCTACTCATATACAAAAGCTTTAATTGAATAAACAAAATGAAACATCTTATTTGCGAAAAAAAAACAGAAACGCATTTTCATCTCATTCCCGACAGCGCTCGATGACATTTCTTAGGCATGATATTACCGCACATGCTTCTAATTGAATGTCACGTCGATTTCAACATTTTTCTTTCGAGAACAAATGTTTGTCGCCAAAATGTAAATTTTTTCCATAAAATCCCAGCGGAATGAAAAATGACTCGATTTAAAACTCAATTCAGCTTCAATTGCGTCAAACAGCAAGTTCTGTGAAATAACAGTCGAATTCAAGCACGACAGGATTATCGGTCTGGGGTAGATGAAGCCGAGTTGATTTGGTTTCTAATTTCCTGCAAATCTTTTCGGTAGAGGGAACAAATGGTGTTCCAGTGGGCGGAATATTTCCAATTCCGGTCCGGATGATGTGGTAAGACTATTCTAAGACAAAGTAGACGTCGAGAATTCAAGGAATCGTACAAGTGAAGGTACTAATTCTCGTAAGCCGATAAGACTGTTGATGAAAAGTTTGAAATGGGATAGAATCTAGATGGAGATTTAGAAAATAAATGGTTGACAAACGTTGCTTGAAATTCAAATATGTCGAAGATTCTAAGTGTTTGTCCCCATTTTTTGAATAGTGGGTTGGAGTTTAAGTCTATTATCATTATTTCTTTTGCATTGCGAAAAAAAAACTAATTTCTGAGTGAGAATAAATTGTCATCGATATTGGTGTTCGGGGGGTGTTAGTAATAGAGATATTATTTTTCAGATATTCTTAATCGATGCGGCATATTCATTGTGGATACTTCAGTAAAACAAATGGCAGTAACGAAATCTCTCAAGCCATAGATGATTGTTGTTTTAAGTGTTTGTCACTTCCCATTTCAATCTGCTGACCAATTATCATTTTCATTCCGTGTTCTAAATGACCGGAAATAATATTTTTCTTTCACTTATCAAAGTTGGCTATCCTCCTTCTTGTTAATACAGAGTCTTTTTCTTCAATTTCGTTTTTGTTTGAAACAAGTATGTCATATATCAGAAAAGAAAATGCACAAATACACTTTCGCTTTGGAAAGAGTTACACATGGCCTGCGACCTGGTATCAATGCATCAAATCCAGAATTAGCTTAAAGCAGGTCTTTACTGCGAACTAAAATTGCCCTCTACACAAATTGATTCCGTCATTTTTGCTATGATTCCGTCAACTTGCTACTAATTACGGCTGCTTTTCTCAGACAGTCTTTGGCCATTTCATTAAACAACTGGGTTATTCCAGTGTCGACAGTTTGGTTCTTTTTGACTCTTGCTAGCTCGACTGCTCAATCGGCCTTTCCCCAATGGTATGCATTTGGGTGATACAGCTGCTTCCACTCCGCTTGAAGGGTGTGAACTTTTTGCTTCTTACTTTTCCTCTTTCTTCTCACAAAAATGCCCTCCTTCTTCCCAAAATCTTATCTTTTCATCTTCTCCTGAATTACATTCGTTTCGGACAAACCCTTTAGAAATTGAACTTCGGTTGTAGGATATCGACGCCAATACCGGTAGTGGTCCCGACGGTATTCCAAATATCTTGGCTAAATCTCTTTCTATCTTCTTCAATATAAGTTTATCTTCTGGTTCTTTCCCTTCTCTTTGGAAGACTGCCAATATCTTCCCTCTACATAAAGTTGAGATCGTACATGCATCTGAAACTACCGTCCCATTTCACTTGTTCCTTGTTTCAGCAAGATCCTTGAGAAAGTAGTCTACATGCGAGTCTACTCCTTTATCCAACCTACCTGAGTTAATGAGCAG
Organism: Nemotelus pantherinus; assembly: GCA_963978885.1. Taxonomy (NCBI): domain Eukaryota; kingdom Metazoa; phylum Arthropoda; class Insecta; order Diptera; family Stratiomyidae; genus Nemotelus; species Nemotelus pantherinus. The sequence continues at coordinate 11,469,863 of OZ022266.1, forward strand.
CATGGCTTTGTCAAAGGTAAATCCACATTAACCATCCTTCTTTCCTTCTCACATATGGTCGCATCCGCTCTTCACCATCAAAAGCAGGTCAACGTTCTATATACTGACTTCTCCAAAGCCTTTGACTCTGTCCACCATAACCTCCTTCTTCAAAAGCTAAGGAAAAGTAGCATAGCTGGTCTTTTTCTTTGCTGGTTTAACGCTTACATATATGGTCGTACCAGTATTGTAACTGTTAATTCTTCAAGTACCTTTTTTCTTGTATCAGGTGTTCCGCAAGGATCTATTCTTGGTCCTCTTCCCTTTCTTTTGTTCATAAACGATCTATCTCCTTTCATCCAATCTTCTTGTCTGTTATATGCTGACGATTTCATGGTGTTTCGAGTGATCGAGTCACAAAATGACTGTACACTTTTACAAAATGACCTTGATAGTTTACAGACTTGATGCTGCGCCAATGCTCTCACTTTGAACATCGCGAAATGTCACAAAATGTCTTTTTCCTGTAAAACGTCACCTTTAATGTTCTCCTATTCTGTTTCTGGCTCTCCTCTTAATGTTGTTGATAATTTTAGAGATCTTGGTGTAATATTTGATTCTAAGCTTAAATTTGATAAGCATATTTCATATATTACTGTCAGGGCCTCTAAATTATCGGGTTTCATTATTAGATCCTCTATATCCTTCGTTAATATTTCCACCTGTGTACACTTTTTTCTCTTCTTTGTACGTAGTGTTCTTGAATATTGCTGTCAAGTGAGGTGTCTTCATTATGTCTACTTAAATACTGCGTTGGAGTCTATATACTAGTACCTTGTTCTTCAAGTTTCAGCTTCCTCGCCGTCCTTATAGTGATCGCTTTACGCTCCTAAATCTTCCTTCCCTCGAATCACGTAGACTTCTCCTAAATGAGTGGCTACTCTATAAACTATTTTATAGGATATGATAGTTTCTGACATCAGTAACCACGTTTCTGTCCGTGAACTTGATTTTATTTCTAATAATTTTTTTTTGTTCTTTATATTTCTCTTGATTTTGTTTTTTTCTCATTAGGATTATTATGTTTCTGTTTTATTTTTTTTTATTATTATATTATGATTTTTATTATAATATTCAATAATTCTAATTGTATGTTGAATATATGAATAATAAAAAAATAAAAAAATAAATAAACAGTTGACTTTGCAGGAGCCTGAGTTGCGGAACGAGTCCGTTTAATTGATTTTTCTCCATTTAAGGGCATGTCAGTGGTATTCTATGTCCATATTGATTTTGTTTTTAGCGAAGAGGACGTTTTTAAATCTTCTATGAATCCAGGAGATGTTCCCTAAGATGCTAGGTGCTCGCGGCGTTAATATTGGATTAGGCGAGAGTAGTGGAGGTGGTGAACCGAGTGGCTGAGTTGGCTTAGTTGCCAATTCCATAAATTCCACTTGATATGACCGGGTTTTTTATTCATATCAACGCTCAAATTTAGTACTAAGGGGAATTGAAAAGGATGTTTTGTGGTTATTAGAGCTCCGTAGAGCAGATTTGGAAACTACTTTTTCAAAGTCCTCGGACAGAATTATGTCTGTGGTCAGTGGAGTAGTTTTGACTACTTTTGATTTTATGACTATTTTTTCCTTTAGGCGACAGTGGAGCAAACCCTTCAGCCACATCATTCCTATTTTTAGGGCACGTCATCGTAGAATCAGCCCACTTCTCAATTTTTGAATCAGGAGTTGGATATTGGTTGGTACGTTTCTGTCTGATAAGTTTTGATGTTTTGTGTGTTGATTTTTTTTATAGAAACATGAATCCTGTTAGACCCAAATCCGGATCCGTTATCTTAGCCCGAAAGTTCAGCCAGCAGAATGATCTCGTATTTATCTATGCAGAACTAGAATTTCATACAAAGGTTAGAACAAGACCTTATGGGAGCAAGAGCTCAGAGCCAGATCAGTGCTAAGAGTTTATCTCAACTCAACCTACACGATCAATTATGATTGTTTTCTGAATCTTGCAACTGTTTTATTAGGAAGAAGATGGGATATTACCCCAGAGCCGTTCACGAGCAGAGTGTACTCTATTGTCACCGCGCTAGAAGACGACTAGGCTTAGAATGCCAATGTCACCTGCCCAGTGCAATGATCATAATCAGGATCAGGAAATAGCAAGCTGTTTCTAGTAATCCCTCTGGTAATTGAGCAGATAGCGGCCACTTGTCCAGATAAATATCAAATAAGTACATTGAAATACATCGAATATTATAATTTTCAGCGAAAAAGCTTATGGGTTACTTTAAATCGCAAGTGGATAAAAGTTTATTTAATATGCAGTTCGAACACTTATGAAACGAGTCAGATCAGATGCTACTTAGCTCCTATTTAAGCTCAAACACATACTTCTGACAAATAATTTGGCTTGACGCGCAGCTAACCACCACACAAAATTATAATAAGTTCGAGCTATATCTCATATTTCTTTGTTTTTGATTTTTATTACAAAAGGAAATAAGTCTGGAATCAACAATTACGAGTTAAAATGAGTAAGCATGTTTTCCTCCATTGCGAAAATGATTTGGCATACTGTGTAACGTAAATACTAATTATGCGCCTAAACACCCACGCTGGGCGCTATATTTACTTAGCTGCTTAATCTTATTAAACTAGATGACTGAACATGTTACTGCTGCTATTGAATTATTTTCGTTCTTTCTAACCAATTGTTTTGATGGCATTGACATTTCTATTAACAACTGATTCGATAATCTTATATCGAAGCCAACGGAAAATTATGATGAGATTTATTGTGGATAAAATCCATTCTGTTCACCGACATATGGTGGCAATCAAAATATTTTCCTGAACTTTGAAACAGTGGAGTATTCATTCATTCATATTCACCAAGCAAAATTAAAAGAACCAGGGAAGCTATATATAGTAAACAAGGAAAATCCATTACCTACTCTGTTTCGTTGAACTTTGTTCCGTTGAACGAATAATTTTCTTTTACTGTGTGCATAGTATGAGCAAATTATTCGTGTCGATTCGAGTTGAAATGTTTATGAAATATGAAATGACGATAAGAAAGCATAGGATATGGGTGAAACGGTCGATAGCTTTCTCTATGAACTCTTAATGCGACATAATAAATTCACAGGAGATTGAACGATTAGGGTAACGATTAATATTCATTTTAGTTGGAATGAAAAGAGAGTGTACACTTATAGAAAATAGGCGGAATATCTAGTTGTTTATTGCAACCTGTGCATTACTGTTCAGTGTAGACTACTGTGAAAACTAAGCATTGATAAACTCAAGGCTTTATTTTGATTTACACATGAAGGTACATATATATCGATTTTCATGTACAAAAGAACGTTTCAAAGCGTAAAACTAGCTAAAAATATATATAAATAGCACTGAAAATATTACACTTAAAGCCTAAAAAAATAAAACTTCTGTTGGACTGCTCTGGAATTGATTGCATTTTTAAAACTTTGCAAGTAAATTTTCGATGTGCCGTTTCTGTCAAAAACTCGTAGTCAAATAAAACCATTATTAATAGTGTCTGGAAATGTTACATTATTTTAAAAAAACGTAATGTGGTCATCATATTATGAAAGTAAGATTGTTGTTGAAGTTTATTCATGAGCGAAAATCGATTTATAATCCGAAAATAAAAGGAAAAGAGGAAATTCGGGAAAACTAGACTGCAAACTTTTGGAATGAAATATCTTTACTGTATATACTATATTCAATTCAATATAGGTTGATAAGTATAGACATCAGATTCTATCAAATACTCATATCGTCAAGTCGAATATGATCTCCTTTCATCACATTGAATTCTGAACACGTTGCTTTATATTCAGCTGTAGTATCTTCCAAGATCTGTCAAGCAATTTAGCATTCAACAACGCTTTTGATTTTGAACAGAAACATACATGTATCGAATTCGAAATGATGTTGATGTGGAATTTTGTCGAACAAGTGCTTCGAGGATGAAATTGCGTGCTCAGCTGTGTAGGTGTTATGTCAACTAAATAAACAGTTCATAAATTCGATAGATTTTTAATGATGTTTATTTGACGTTACTAAAGACATAATTATTTGCATATTGGTGTTGGCATTTGTAAGGATTGCATGAACGAAATGTAGATTACTTGGGTTGTGGATTGCTTAATTTTTGCATATTTCTTGTTGACGAACAATTGATTATTTCTGAGGACTGTGAAGCTTATATAAAGAATAAGTTTAAACTTACAAATTTGTAGTTTTTTGCTAAAAAAATGTGACTATCTTGAAGTATAACCTCAAATTACTTAGATGTAGGTTTACTTTATCTTTGACCTTCAATAAACTATAGACATTATCTACCATTTTCTTGGAAAAAAACTTTGATTGCTGATCTAACTTCTGATATAGCTTTTAGATCTTCATGAAACTTACAACACACATAAATGTTTCTAAGTTGCAGACTTATGTAGTTTTTTTCAGTAACGTGTTGGTAATCCTGTAGCTACGGCATGCACTGAAGGTGAAAACCTTCAGATCATCGAGTATTCTGAGCAATTTTCGCATTTTAGAAAAGAAGTCCTTCATGGGCAAATCCTATGCTTTGTCTGCACAGCTAAAGTAAAAAAATTGAAATTTCATATCGGACAAGAACGGTAGCCCTTCCCCAAATAATCTATATTTTTAGCATCAGAAACTTCTGTTCACGAGGACTCACGACTCGATAATCAAACACAACTGAAATTCATATAACGTATTGGTTTTGAGTAGGACCAGGTCTACTAGAAACGATGTTGAAATGTGTTGAACCTTCTGCCAGTGGTACCATTTTAAAAAGTATAGAAGAAAATGCTTTTGCCCTATAAATTCTGATTCAGTCACCAAATTTCGACGAAATTCACACAGTAGCTAATTTTTGACTCTAAAACAGCTTTGATAAACTATATGATTGCAAAATTAGGTTAGAGCTTTCAGCTACAGTAATTTTTGTGTCTTGAATTTGGAAAATTTACTACGCGAAATAAAGCTTTTTACTCTATAACTTCCACTGCAGTCATGAAATCAAAGCAAAATTCATATGATAAATATACCTTATTGTTGGCAATATTCAGTAGGAGATAGGGTTCCCAGCTAAAGTTGCTTTTGTATTTTTCTGCCATATCTTTAGCAGGCAATTTTATTATAAAATTTTCAAATGGTAATGATCTTGTAATGACAGTGAACAACAAATATTAAGATTTTGAAAGTTTGAAAACTTTTGCGAGTGGTAGCCCTAAGTTTCTTTGTACACCTAAAGCTTCCAATGCAGTCATCAGATCAAATCGAAATTCGCAGAGTAGGTTGATTTCAACGTGAAGCAGATTTGGTATGTTTTTGACTTTGGTGCCAGCAAAATGTCACCAGCACGAAGCGTTTTTGTTATTTCTGTATTAAGAAATGCTTGCTTTAATTATACATATAGCAAAAATCTACAATGAAAATAAGCAACCAATGTTTTAATTTTCCAAGTTCTGAAAATTTTTCGGGTGGTAGCCCGAAACATTATTCTTTCGAGGAAGTCACCGGATGAAAACGAGATTCTTAGGGTAGGTTGACTTTGACGGGAAGCAGTTGTGGTAGACTTTTTATTTCAGTGTTAGCAAAGTGCTGCAAGCACTGAGCATTTTCTTCATTTATGTTACAGAACAAGCTGTTTTAAAAGTTTTGTAACATAAGCAACCGAATACAAGCAGCAAAGTTTGACTTTCCTCAATTTTGAAATTTATTCAAGTGGTAGCCGTGAAAACCTTTCCACCCTATAGGTTTCAATGCATTCTTGTGATCAAAGCGATACATAGAAAAATCTATGACACTACGCTTGGATGGATTATGCCATATAAAAAGCCAATAAGCATTGGTAAAGAATAAATATTAAAAGTTTGTATTGAATTTGAAAAGATACGATAGTGCCTTACGACACCGTTGGTGTAAAAACTGTGCCAATGTATAAATCTTCTTTTGTAGCTTTTCTGGTAAATTTTTCCGGTTTTCTGAAGCTTCACATATGGTAATTATTGGTGCAACTTTCAAGATGGGAATGGACCTTTTCGCTTACAATAATTTTCGTTGTTTTTGTTGTTGTTTTTGTTCTATTCTGTTCTGTATGGGAGCAAAAAAAAAACGCAGCTAATATGTAATGCAATTTCAGTGAATCTTTCATGACTATTGGCTTCAAATGCAACAGAATATCCTAATCTGGATATACAGCAGCAGTTTCAGCTACAGCACTAGTACTTATTGCTGACATAGTACTAGGAGCATGAACTTGTTGCTTGATATCACTTATATGGTTTTCTTTATCAGATATTTTGAATAGGCTTACAGTTGATGAGTGACAAGGTCCTTCATGGCTACCTACTAAGCAACCGTTAATTTATAATACTGTCTCCATTATATTTGCACAATTTTGTTGGCACATTCCCATTAAATTTATTGCGTTGCGTAAGCATTTGTAAATTCAAGGTTTCGATTGGATAGTTTTTACTTGACAGCCAGAAATTTGCCAGTTCAAAAATGCCGTGACATTTTCAATTATTCCTCTTATTAGAAAACTCTTCATACATGTAATTAGTATATTACAATCACTTGACATTCTTAATGTTGTGCAAACTCGATTCAAGTCAAATATGATTTCCATATGTTTCATGTACATTGGGGACAGAATCATCAAAATCAAATTCTTCTAATATCCTTCAACACGTTTATTGGCTGTTGATCACAATCATTCTTTCCAGTTCCCTTCATTTGATTTCAACTTGTCATTTTCCTTTTCGGTATAGGCACATCTTTTCAGATTTAAAGCTTCGATTTTCAAGCGTCTTTAATACCGAAATTCAGGTGAATGCCCCATGTGAATGCTAGTTAGAGAATCCTTTTCGTTGGCATTTGAATTCGAATGTGAGCAATTTACAGTATTCCTTTGCGGTAAGTTTTTAGATAGACACACAGACACCGAAAAATCTTAGGAATTTTTCAGAACATGTACATACCCGTATATGCGAAACTTATTTGCCTTTGTACCAAGTATATGTACTTGAAATTGTATCTTCTGTTTCTCTCTTATCTCTGCTTTCTCGAAAAATGTCTGTTTCTGTTGACAGATTCACGACGTCGTTTCCAGAATTCATAGACAACATCCTGCATTTGTCTGCTAAATTGAATTGCTAACCCAGACACGTACACTAGATCTGAAACAATTCTGTTCGTAACGTTTAACAAATTGATTTTTTGGAATGATTATTTCGATTTCGTGAGAGGAAAGTTTTTGATTCTAATTATGTACTTTGGTGCGTCGTTTATGGTTTCAGTTCAGCAAAAAATAAATGAAGTTACCGTCATCTTTCTAAATTAGGTGCAAATAAAATGAACTTTGATATTTGACTCAATAGTCTGGAGGCTTTTGTATGAAATTGTTTTGAAGTTTTTCGTCGAAGTTTGTTGCTAAAGTTCTGCAAAAGTACAACCTCTTGATGAAACAAAATGACGTATTGATCAAAATTATAAGTAAACACATTGATTTTTACTTAGAATTTTGCAAATATACATAAATATACCTACATAAATAACAAACAGTTACTCACAGCTTATTTGATACAATTGATTTTATGCGTCTAGGTATCAGATTGTCTCGTCTTATGCCAGTTTTTTTCTTTTTGTCGTTTCAGTTGCGTTTTTTAGTTGCGTTTTTTTAATCTTGTGTTTGCGATTTTCAATGAAATGAGCGTAAGCAAGTGTCTCATCATTATAATAATCGGCAAATCATGGTTCATCAGCAAATATAATATTTTTATAGTCAAGTCCAAGTCCAATTTTTTTTTGCTCGACTCGTATGTCCTGGCGGAAACCAAAATGCCAATCCAAACAAAGAAAACATGAAACACACTATCAAGCATGGCGGTGGTATCACGATGGTTTGGACATTTAATATAACTGCAGCTGGCGTCGGAAATTCGAAATTGATTGCAGAGATAAACAAATACGTACCAGAGTGTGGAGGCGTTGTGTAAAAAAACAATGCCCTAAAGCTAAAGTTGGGTACTGTACAGTTCCAACTCAAAAAGAACTAACACACCACCAAAACTTTGATAAATGCACTTACACAGTCTCCTGATTTGAAAGACGTTGAAAATTTGTGGGCTTTGTTGGAAAACAATATTCATCAATAAAAAATCTCCAAGAAAAATGACTTAATGGAGACAAATGGAGGAAGGCAAAGAACTACTCAAGCATTAACAGAAACTAGCCACTTTTTTTTAAGAAAAAGTAAAGGATTGTCACACCAAATATTAAAATCCAAGCACAATAACCTTTAGTTCACCAGATTTTTTTAATCAAATTGCACTGTCTCAAAAAAACTGCGACTCGAAATCAATTTCCACTTTTTATAGTGCTAAGCTGCATTTTATAAAAATTAATGTTTTTTCTTGTTTTAACTGCATTTGTTATGCTGCAAATTGTCATACAAGTAAAATAATCCTATGACAACTCTTGGCGAGTCTAGGAGTTGAAGCTGACAGAGAGATTAATGTATACACAAATGTGGAGTGAATAGTTCTGCGGCCCATGAGCTTTTGATTTAACTATTCAAAGCTGGGTTACCTCAAAGGTCGGTGCGCGGTGTCCCGCCCGACCATAAATTCGAACCAGACACTGGGAACCAGTCGAACCACACACTAGGAGCCAGTTCCGCTACACGAAACGAGCTAATAGTTCGATACTGTGCTAGGTTTAACATCTGAGCAAATTTCCAATGACTCCTGCAAGAAATATTCAAGCAAATGTGAGCTCTTGACGTTGTCTGGCAGGTTTTGATGATTTTTCTGTAAAAAGGAACTCCAAATGGTCGCTGTAACTGTATTGGATATCTGAATTGTTAAATATTGATGTAAACTAAAGAATAGGGTAGATTGCCCTCAAAATATAGTTATAAATCTGGCTTAAAATATTTGACTTTGAGAGTCTTCAGATTTATAATTTAGGAATATAAACAAATAAACAACAATATCGTGAAAACGGTTTCTTATAATATGAAAAAAGTAAATAGCTTTTTAAAGAGTTGGGTCATTTTTTTCAAACAAAAACTGTGGTTATCGTTGTTTTTAATTTTCGAAAATTAGGTCATGAGCTGGAATATGTTTTCTTTGATATGCAATTCACAATAAAAACAAACAATAAAATCGCAAAGTGAAAACAGTTCAGATTTCAAAATCAGCCAACTAGCTCAAAAGCTTACATTCGTTAAATCGGAGGAAGCGTGGTAGCAGCAAGGTATTAAAACGAGAATTCACCGAAGATTTTTTTTTTTTTTTGATAGAATGAAAAAATATGGTCATGTTGAAAAATATGATTGAAACAATGAAAAACATAAATATGCAATCAATATACTGACCAAAGATTTGATTAAAATTCAGGATATTAATTTTGACGGATCTAAGATGTGGCTCAACTTTTAACAAGAAAATAAATAATTTTCAATTTTTTTGAGTCCATTGTCTTGCCATAGTGCCTGCGTTTTTTTCTTCTGCATCTATATGACTGATATAACAGACAAGCATATTCTTTTGACAATTTTTTAGTCACCCAGAAGAGCTCGAAAATGCGCTTAGTCTTATTAACATCACTGTAAATGTAACTATGTACTATTATCTCTATCACAATTTGAAGCATACTGTTCAACATAAAACAGGCTAGTAAAAAGTCGCTGCTGCATATCAGAGAGGTACTCAAGATAAAATCCTGGGATATTTATATCCAATTTTATATAATCGAGCTTATCTTAACCTGTTGATACACGCTGGACCTACATGCCACACTGTCAACTACAGGATCTGTTGGGTCATTGCCACATTCTTATGATCGTTGACTGTGATCCAAATCATCAATTAATAGTACTTGCGAGACATTTTGAGTTGTTCAATATATATGCCTGTATCGTCAGGATTTCTTTTTGAAGTGCATAACCAGTTCATGCAAAAAACCATTTTTGAATGTTTGCTTGCTGCCCGATTCTTGAATATACACCAAAAAATAAAATCTCTTACAATCAGAAATTCGATTTTTGGGTCTTAATAAGTTTAAGTTTCGAATTACATTTTATATTAAAGTTTTTTTTGGAGTAAACTCTCGGTTAAAGACGATTACTATTGAAAACTTACAGAAGCCAGAGGCCATAATCTTAGGACCAAACATGCGAAAAACTTCGTCAGTTAACGTACCGTGCTCACATTCGTACGATGTCGTTTTAATTACTCTGTATAATATCCTCCTAAGCTTGAACTTAATAAATTATTCAGGCTCATCGAAAATGGGCTTGCCATTTCGACCGAGTATTCTTCCACACAATTATACCCTATCCTATCTTGAATACTCAACATAAATACGTGTAAAACTTTTCTATATATAGAACCTAATTTCACTCAAATTATGTTTACATAATAAAACCACTTGCCCTCTTAATGCTTACATTTTCATCTTATGCCTGTTTTTTTTATAGCACCTAAGAGAAGGAAGAGCCGACTACAGAATTTGTCCTTCACATTCATAAGTGCTTCTTGTGACCAAAAATACGGCTGAGTACTTGTTATTCCACAGGTGGCATTCACTTAAGTTTACCTATACACTTTCTAATGCATGCTTCGACTATAATTTAAAGGGAACTGCCGTAAGGTTGACAATTTCGTTTTCCTTTTCACCCAGCTACGATTAGGCTTTCATCCTGGCCGTCCGTGCAGGGCAAGTGAAAACATTCTATTTATAGTAAATTTACAATAAACACGCAAAAACAAGTTGTTGAGCTTCTTCAATGACTCGGTCATGGCATTCGTGATGGGGTGGACTAGATAAATTTGCATGTTACTGTTTCCTGCCGTGACAACAGGGCAAATGACGGCATCTGATCGATGAAAACGAAAATTGGAAAATAATGTTTCGATATATTGGGCCGAACGTGTTGACTTTATGTTCTAACTTTGGTGATATTTTTTCTGGAGTTTTTTTTTCTGAATCAATAATAATAGGGTACAAAATTCAAATGATAACAAATCATCCATCTCGTCGATTTGTCTTTTGATTTAAAAAAAAAAAATATATTGGGGGTGAGTATCAAATGAAAAAATTCCTAACAAACAAACACCAATGACGTCTATTCAGGATTTGTAATCTTTTTTCTTTCCATATTAGCTAAGCAATCACGTATCGAATAAACACACTAATTCAAAAATCGTCCTATTGTCAATACATTCAAAGCTGATATACATATACATATGCTTTCAAACGATGGCTTCTTTCAAATATCAAGCATTCGTTTTTGGTTTCGTGACAGATATCCTGGTTCGTTTATTGTTTAATTGAAAGCATCGAATATTTATGGTGTGGGCTTGCGGCACAATATGGTCACTTGGAATGCCATTTGTCAATGTTTCATTGTTGAATGAAGGTCAATTTAATTTGGTCTGTTCAATTGGAATGATATATGAAATGCTTTCAGGATGAATAATATTGGCTATTGATGAAACGATGCAGAAAAAAGTATATAGTTTTGTGGGGGAAAAAAGAGTTTGTAATTTGATTAACATGTGGCTGTGTGATGTGATGAGAGTCTTTTGAAAGCTAGGAAAAAATCTAAACAAGCCAGGTAGATGAGAATTGCCTGCTTCTTCAGTCTCTATTATCCGCTTTTATTATTTTTTTAACTTTTAAAGGTATTCTGCTACTCTCAGCTCTGCAAATGCTGGAATTTATAGCTTCATTAGATTGTTGAAAATCTGCTATCGCTTAGAGTTAATGTATAAATCATTTACTACCTTATCGAAAAAGGTTCCAACTTCCAAAATTTTGAAGATCGCATTGATGCTATGGGGCCTAAAGATTTGCGTAGAATTTGCGACTTCAAAACGGCACGGAGTTTCTATTGCATGTTGTTATGTTTCTTCTCAGGCAAAGTTTTTGGCTTCGTGTTTTCTTCGTTTTTGAAAATAACCATATTGTTTTTGGAATTTAAAACGCTTTCACTCAACTAAAATTTGGAAAACTTTCGCGTACGTTTAGCTCTTATCACCCAATAAAAAAATGGTTTTCTGCGATGCTTATCTCTGGGTCAGCTCGTCCAGAATCATCGCCTCAACTTATCAAGGACTATTTGTAGAGACCCGTTGAATGTCTGGAATATTCAAGACAAATATTGCACGCGCCCAGTTTCTCCTTCTGAATAGATGGCTCTCTATTATTATTAAACGTAGTGTTACTGATCTATTTGCTTTCAGTCGTATGTAGCTTTCTGAGCTGTATCCCAGTATTGATATTTGCATCTTTTCACTAGAAAATGAGGTTCTGTTTCGGCCTTATGCCGGAAAAAAGTTTCCAGAGTAAGTCTGTAAAGGTAATAATACCATATTGAAGTTTGGGTGGACATGATTGCCAAATAAGAATGCATTACAATAAATGACACACAGTGATATAATTCTGGCTGCAAATCGATAGTCACGGCGTATTATTTTTATCAGCACTAATAAAAAGGATATATTTTCAGACATTTTCATGTGTTTAAGAAGATAAATTTCATTTGGTCAAGAGAATTCAATGGAGCAATTAAAAGTTAGTTTCTAGTATTTCTTAATTAAGCATTTTGGATCCTAACCAATAGCTCCATTATTATGAATGTGCCATCTATGTGCCATGTGTCTTGTATTCAGTTTTCCTTTTATATTCCAACATATTTTAGCTCTCAGTACTTTTTCTACGCCATGCTGGACTTATGTTCGTGAATATTTTATCAACTTGCTATCTTGATGTTTCAATACTTTCCGGTTCATAGTCTTACGTATTATGACATGGAAGTTTCAGAGCCTGTTGTGAAAATTGATTGATTTTCACTATTTCAGTTGTTAGTTTAATGGAAGATGTGGTGTTCGATACAAAAATTTCACTGCTGGCTTGGCCAATTAACGAATGTAAGCAAAGAAAAGTTGAATGGTGGATAGATTAGTGCGTTATATAAACTACATCATCCCCTTTCTTGGGGATGATGTCGTTTATATAACGCACTAATCTATCAAAGCAATACAAACACTTTATTTTTTTAAAAGAAGGTTGCTGCCCTGCCACCTGTGAAATACAGTGAACTTGGAGTTCAAATTGTTTTTGAGGGATGATTAAAATTGAAAAAAATTTTATTTACATTGAAAATTTTATTTGACAAAGTGGTTTCGAAAGTATGCACTGATTCCCATTAATAAAATTTTCAATGTAAATAAAAATTATTTCAATTTTAATCATGCCACAAAAACAATTCCAATTTGATTCGGCTTCGGAGGCTTATTTCGCAAAACGATCGAGTTTCCCGTATCAATATTCTCTGCTTTGATAAGCTTTAGAGACGATATACGTTGTCTATGCTGATTTATAGACACGAAGGGAACCATGATCACAATTAAATAACCTTTGGAGTTCAAGTTTTTTCACCATTAGCTAGCGATCTGTAGTATTTCACACAGGAGAGGCTAGACCACATTGTGATAATTTTCCAGAAAACTGCAGTGGAACTTAGTTTACTTTGAAGAACAGTATTTTCACACTAATTCTACATGACTTAAACGCGTTGTATTCTAGAATATGTAATTTTTTTTTGTGGAAAATTCCAGAGTCTGGCGAATGGTTTTGGTTCGAAGAAGCAAGTTCCTTCTACTTACTGGATTTTGTATAGGGGCTTTAATATCCCTACGCTTGTTTGGCATGCGAGCTTGTCCATAATTTGGTCTACAAATTACTTCTTCCCCTCTCTTTTTGCGCACTTTCCCAATTCAACAATGTGCCTAATTCTGTCAACAGAGTCCTAGCTCTTGTCCTCAATAATCTTACACTTTGATTTTCATAATTCTCTTCTCTTCATGGAAATAACTTTTTCGCGCTTCTATAGTTAAATCCAGTTCTGCTATTCGTTTCAATTTACAGGCCTAATTATTGAGCGCTGACCAACGAAATAAATATTCAGCGCTAACCAACGAAATAAATAATACTTACTGGAATCATTATTTTAGAGGGATAATTGTGGACTATGCTCTCTTCAAATTCTATTCCTCTACATCCAATTAAATCTTTTGCTTTTAATCTTTTTCTTCAATGTAAAAGAAGCTTCACTTTCAATATTGCGATTCTTTAGTGCGAAAGAGGTTCACCTTCTTTCTGCGAAACAGGTTCATCTTCAATGTTGCGATTCTTCTCAGAGCCAAAAACGTAGCAAATACAAAAAAGCCAGCCAAAGTCACAGCGCGTGCTTATCTTGAAAATTTTAAAGCTTCTATTACAACCGATGATCTTTTTTCTTTCCGGTTCAGTGTCAATTCCCCTTATAATTTCTTCTAATATTCCTTCTGTTATGCGTTTTCCTGACACGTTTACCTCACCTCCGCAACATAGCTTGTTGGTTAAACCTTCTCTTCTTTCTTTTTCGGTCAGTCCTTCTATGTCGTCAATTTGCCGAAAAAGTTGTTTATAATATTGTGTACCATTTCGTCCAGCTCTTATAAGAAAGCGTACAGTATGGATTTTTTGACAGAACCCTTATGATTGACATTTGTCTAAATCTAAACGTCACTATTTGCCCTTTTTCTTGGAAAGTTTAAATACTAATACAGTAAAAATGAATAAAAACGAATATACACGGAGTATAATTTTGCAGCTTTTCTCGGAGCACACGAAGAGCTGTAAAACGGGCAATTGTAAAAATCGCAATCAAGGGTACCATTAAAGACAAACAGAGAAGTGGACGCCCTAGGTTCAGTGGCAAAGAATTGGGGTGCAGTGTGTTACAGGCCATTCATGCGAATCGGTCTTGATGCCGATATCGCTAAACAGTGTAAAACATTGCAATCGACAGTGCAAGAAATCAAAAAAGGATAGGCGTAAAGACATACAAGAAAAAAAGTCTCAAATAGAAGTGCCAAACCATTGAGAAATCCATTGAGATGGCAAAAAAAATGTAGAAAGAAAAACTGAAAAACAGAGCATCCCATTCTTTACAACAGCTACGGATCAGCTCGAAAATCTACATCAAAGAATGTCTTCATAATCATTTACTACCATTTGTATAAAATATTTGATTTAGTTCCTGCCCATTCACGACAAATACGATACAATGGTTTCAAAATAATCGTGTGATTTTTGTGGAAAAAGAGTTGAATCTACCGGATGACCCAGAGCTTCGACCGATCGAACGATATTGGGAAATCGTTATCGGCAATTTAAAGAATACGCAAAAAGCTGTCCATAACAAGGATGTGCTCCATAAAGAATGGAATCAAACAACCAAAACCGCACAAGAAGACCAATCCCGAAAAGTGTAAAAAAAATCTTATTTTATAAACAAATGTAGAATAAAATATAGAAATAATAAAAAATAAAACTGCTAAATATATTATTGAAGTTAAAAAGAGAATTTGATTTTTCGTTGGACAGAATTTAAGGGTTCAAGCCTTAAATACGGACAACATTTTCGATTGAATGAACCAAGAAAATGTTCTATGAAAGCTAACTGGGTTTGTTTTCTCCGGTATTCTTCATTCTTGTCTCCCCCAACTTTTTTACTGCTTATATTGTTACTGCTAATTTTCGCTCTTCTGCACTCGTTTTTCTAACGCCAAAAGTTTCACAAGGATCAGTTTTTGATTCTTTACTTTTTGCTGTTTACTAACAACCTTCCACTTTTTCCACCTCCATCCACCAAATCACTCTGCCTCTTCCTTGCTGATGATCTCAATTTTTCGGAGTGCTTGAAACTATGGAATGCTTGTCGCAGACATTTTACATGAAAGGGATGTGCTGTGTCAGGAACGATACAGGCTAGTTATGGAGCCGGGAGTCTGCCGTATAGAAGTAGCAACAACTTAATTACCTTATGTAGATGCACTAAAACGGAAGTCCGTACGAGTCACCGAGGGAAATGAGAGTAGTGGCAGAAAGCGAGACAGCGAAAATATTTCAATACTACTGTAGGCGTAACCAGATTGAGAGTGCGGTACGTACTCCAACAGCGAATGGGCGAATTGAGTCTGCGAATCAGTCAACATGGAACTACTTAAGCACTACATGCGAAAACACCTCAGCATGGGATCTTTTACGCAAACTACATTGGACTATAAATTCTCAGAGAACCTCGACTGCAGGATTTTCGCTCAATGAGTTGGTGTTTGATTTCGACTCGTGTTTACACAAGAAGAGATTATTGATATTGCATCAAAAAGGATTGAAACAGCCGAAAAGATAAAGAAGCATCAGCAACGATGGAAGGTCCGTTTTGATGCTTACCGTAAGGCTCCTAGGGTGTACCAGGTGGGAGATCTAGTTTCTGTGGAGAATGTAGGGCCAGCTAGGGATGTTCCTAGGGGGTGATTCACAAAAATTGGAGCCATGGTTTAAGGGCCCATATATTGTGAAATCCGTGCTCGAACGAGATCGCTATCTGCTACAAGATTTAGGAGGATGTCGACGAAATCAAAGGCAGTTTGCATCATTTTTTACTTCAGGTCGCATGAAACCTTGGTGTCAGCTATTACAAGGTTTTGATTCATCCGATGCAGATGAAGACTCATCGACACCTAGGCGGCTAAGCGCCAGGAACGGCCGAATGTCACGGTGGCAACACGACAGTAGTAAACAGCAGTCGTTATAGCGAACCGACGCGTCGTGGCATAGCTCTTTTAAGATAATTAAATAAACCTTTGATGACATTAGCCTGTGGTTTTCTTTTGTTGTTAGTATCTCCACTTTATCCTGACATTCTCTTTCATAATAAACGCGATTTTTTTTTCATATCGATCTTTCGATTTCGCTTTATTGACAGTTTTTCGTTGTTGTATTCGCCTACTGTTAAACACGTACTGCATACTACTGTTAAACGTTCTTTCAGTAACCCCGATGATATGAAGCCTGTTACCCTAACATTAATTCACTACACTACAAACAAGTGTCCATAACAGTAACAGTGAAAACACGAAAATAGCAGGAAAAATTTGTCTGGCAATTATGAGAGCAGGATTGAATCATGTATCGAAGATAATTAAAAAAGTTGCGAATTTTTGTTTTAGCGCAAGATGTCATGTCTCTGTAAAGTACAGCTGTTAATTTTTTTCTTTCTCCCCCCAATTTAATTTTAAAAGCCCTTGTGGAACAAAGATAATATCATAACAGTACTATAATAGCAGAAATGAAGTTTTTAAGTTTAATTTACGGAGCTTATATGAGATATGAAATAAAACAAATTACGAGGTAACATGAATATAATTTGCCTCCTGCTCTTAGTTGCTATCTCGGTGAACGTCTTATAGTGAATAATGAGGTTCTTTGGTGTTTCGTCTCAAATTTTAGTTAAACAAACTTTCATGCGCATTAAGTACGCAATAGATTCTAAACAGCACTAAAGAAAAATCAACGAAATAAGTAATAGCCAGATCTTAGCCATGTAATTATCATACTCATTTAAATTATGACTATACTCTGATTACAGTAAATTATCAACTTATAATTCGTTCAATTTTCTACAAAACCTCATCATCTTGAATGGGAATTTTCCTGCGTCCTTGTGAAACGAAGGATAATTTAAATTTATCACAACACTCAAGTATAATTCTTTGTCTCTTGAAAACCGAAAATTTCCACCATCAATTCACGGCCTGACTGCCTTTTGAACACGTCTGCCACAACATGAGGTAAATTAAACCTCGCAAAAAGAAATGATTGAGTTTGTACCGAGGTGAAAAGTCAATTTAGCAGAGCATCAATCAAATTTCACGCCATTTATCTCTCTTTACTATGCTTTAACTCACAAGCAACTGTGTGTAGTAAGGCGAGGAGAAAACAAAAAGTGCTAATACAATTTTCTTTCAAAAAGAAACATTATTATATAATACTGGTCATTTATTTTGCTCACTTGTCCAGTCGACAGAAATAGAATTAAAACAACTCGAGGGTAAACATTTCGAACGATCGGAAATGCTTCAGAAATTTCACTCACAAAAAGTCAGTGACGTTGAAATGGTCGAGCCATTGATTAAATTAATTCGTTCATTATGATAGAGCCTTGACATAGAAATGAGGTAAAATCAACAAAAGTGAGCAAATTTCGCTAAGCGCAAGCTAAATTTAGAGCAGACAGGTATTTTAATGACAATGATTAGGTAAATGGAGTTTTTCAAGGGAATTTTTACGGAAACGAGAATCGGAAAGAAACAACTCTTGACGTCAAGAGCAGGCGATTAGTAATTAGCTTGGAAGTAGGTTAATAATTTCTGGGATAAAATTTGTATTTAATTTCCTCGTTGTTTTTCCTTGTATTTCCTATTTTTTCTCCATCACAGTGATCTTTCGATAAAGCTGTCATTCGATAGACAATCGAATGATAAATTTCAATACACAAAATCCGTAATATCCAGAATGTGTAATCTGACAAAATATTAAATTACATTGTTCCAGATAAAGTTCGATAGAATGTAACTTGAGATTTATATCCCTAAACAATCCAAACTGAGAATGTATCTCCTGCACGCTTCTTGGGAATCACAAGAGAAATTCAAACTGAAATTCGAAATGGCATTGAAAAATAACCTTTGTTGAAGAAAAATGGTGTCATGTGAAAATTACTGTGACTTCTGCTACAGTAGAAAATTAGAACGAGCATGCTCACCTCAACCGCCACAATAACTATGAAACGTAGTTGATTACGTAAGATTACGGAAATTTCGAATTTGACTAGAAATTCTTAATCTGGTGCTGGTTTCTCGTGTCGCACGCATTCAATGAAATTGAAATAAAACAGAAATCAGGCATTGTGAAAGATTATAATTGCTTATTTCGTAATCAGTTGTAGAATATTAATTAGTTAATTGGTTCTGGCCGAAATGTTTATTTTTTGACGAGTTCCATGCCGAACATTTACTGATTAAATTGATTGCTTTTAACCACTTTTGCAGTAACACGATTTTAATGTTTGAGAATTATCCATATAAGAAATATCTAACTAATTAATTGGTTAGATGTATTGTTTTGATATGTTATAGTTCAAATACCTAAAGCATATTTTCCAGTTAAATCAAAAAGAAATTCATTGAACACCATCATCAACAACATTTACGTGCCACATTTGCGTTGAAATAAAGCCGTGTCATGTGTTGCGGTTACTAAAACTGACAAATTCAAATGATATGCAGTGCTAGCGAATCATTGAAAGAACATAACTCCACTACCGCCAAATCTACCCACAGCATATATACAACTCTTTCGCCTTTTTTCGCAGCGTTGTTCGAAATACGTGTTCAATTAGACAACTTCAAACATATTAAACATATCATAGGCATCCTGCATGATAAGTCTGATTCAATTCAAGGGAAAATCAAAACACTTGAAAATAAAACTGGTATTTGAAATGATTCGGTCATTGACTTGCATCCGTTGCCTTGCAATCATAATGAGCCACTTTCTCAAACTAAATCAGTCGATATTCTCCAGTCGTTAGAAAAGAAGGTTGACAAATTATACCTGGATCTACAAAAACATCTCTACGTAGTTTTGGCTGCCAAACTGATACTTATGCAGAAAAATACAATAATCAAGTATTGTTTGCTACTTCGGTTACTAAAGCTTTTACCAGGTTTGCTTGTCAGACTGATGTCTTAGACTAAAGCTGTCAACTCATTGGCGCCCCCTTGCCAGTATCTAGTAGCATGCATACTTCTTCCTAAGCATCGAAAAAACCTTCAACTAATGTAAGAGGAAGAAAATCAAGGCGTGGAAAGTGTATAGCTCGTCGCATTTTGAAGATGACTATAAAGTTGATGAGAACTTACGAAATAGATTCGTATCTGAAACCTTATTTGAACGAACTTAGACAGTCTTTTATAAGCCATCCTAAACGTTTTTGGAATTTTGTAGACTCAAAAAGGTATCATGACGAAAACCGTAGCTCTTTTATATCTGATGGCATGGTCATTAATAATTCAAATGTAACTTATGGATCTGCGCATGGATTACCTCTCAATAAAACTAATTTCAATTACCTGATGGATTCCTTTAAAACGACTTTGGGAATGAAAGATCTTTACATCAACATTGACACTATCTTAGTTCGTTAATTAATTCGTCTTGAGAATAGTTTTCACCCCTGTCCTGATGGATTACCGACCATAGTGCTTAAGCGTTGCGCCAGTTTCCTCTCACTACTATTGGCTCATGGAAATATTCTTCATTAGCTCCAATTCACAAAAAAACAGCAGAAAAGTCGTGCACAATTATAGGCCAATCGCTAAATTACCATGCGTCGTTAAGTTCTTCGAAGCTATAGTTACCTAGGTGTTTTCACTCTAAGTCATTAATCTCGGCTTGCCTGCATGGTTTTATTAAAGGTAAATCTGGCATTACTAACCTTTTAGAGCTTGCGAACCTAGAATTCATGATTTTTTTGCGCAGTCAGGAATATTTGCAATTTGGTACTTAGCTTCATTAATAATTCATTCAAAATAATAGCTCACGGTGTCAGCTCTTGCATTTGATTATTTCTTTTTCTGTAATTTGAATTTACAAAGTTTACATCCATATATCCAAATCTGGTCTGCGGCTGACTGTCGTTCTCGATTAGTAAATGTTTATTTCACAATTAATTCAAATTTTTTGGAATCATTTTCAATTTTTTGCCGAAATTTCGATCTTTTTTTTTTCGTAATATTGCACTTTTGATTTTGATTCTTCTTTAACGTTTTTTTCTTAAAAATTTTTCTGTTCTAAATTGTGTAGTATATATTTCATCACTCAATTAATATCGTATTTTTATTTTACATGCGTTCTTAGCATCATCAACTTGGCAAACTAACCCGATTACATTTCCATGGGGGCCATGCTTTCAACCCTGTAGCCATTTCTTCCGCTTCAAATGTGTGATGTCCTTATTTAAGTGTTATCTTTATATGCTGAAGTACTCAGATTAGGACCATTCAAAAACTCACACCTGTGTTTATCTAGCTGGTCGGTTAGGTACGGGATGAAACCTCAGAAAATGTTACTCTGACGGCGGCTTGGCCGAGCCATGTTCTACAAGAGTCTGGCTGTTCAAGCTAGCAAAATGGCAAAAGATTTGAGGTTATAGTGGAGAGCTCCTCTTAGTTAGTACTTTTCAGATATCTGATTCTTTAATTCCTTCAAATTAAACCCATCTTCGCAATGTTTAATTGCCATATTTTCTGACTATGTGATCATACACAAGATCCGTATCGGCCAGTTTGACATGAATGTGACACCTCATAAAAGGTGAGAATAAGCCCCCAGATGCACAAGATGATTTTATTCCAGCCAATAATACAGCTAGCCAATAAAGAGCAGGACAAAATCGATCATCTCTGACGGTCAAATAACCTCAATTGCCTGAAAAATACCCCAAAAATCCTGCATTAGACACTTGAGGGAGTATCTGCCGCAGGTTTTGTGGGACTTGCACCGACAGGAAAATCAAATTTTGGAGGTCGTGAAGAGCTGCCTTCTATCTGAGACGAGGGCCATCATTAACCTCCAACAGCGAAAAATAAACAGTTTCCTGCTTAATATGTAGTCAAGTTAATATAATTAAGGAGCATCTAAAGCTAGGTTCCAGCATCATAAAAACTCAAGCAGACTGATGAGACGAAATAATAGCCTGCAATGTAATTAAGCAAGGTAATAAAATCATGATGCACTTCGCTCCTCGCTCTTCAATGCAACGTTCTTACATATGTATGTATGCTGCTAGAACGTTGGGTAACGTAATCAGCTCTTGGTTTCGTAACGTTACCATCAACATTAAAATCAGCATGAACTGTTAGCTCCGCTTTTACGTATGCTGTAGTCCTTGAAGTTAACATCATCTAAAAGTTTAATAGCTTTTCCGTGGGTGTGTATGTGCAACATTTCATACTTGCAAAAGCAGTCGTAGCTGTTGTGAGCAAGATAAAATATTATGTCAGTTATGCACAAAAACTAATTTTGTAGCGTAAACGATCCTGACAGCAAAACTGATTGAAGAAGTTCGTTAATGTGCATAATGAAGGATGCGGCAGACCCTTCAGAGACGAGAAATATTAAGTAGCTACCGGATATGCATTATTATTCTGAAATCCGACTAACAACGTTTATTCTTGAGCTTCATCTATTAAAACATCAAAATACTCATATCAATGACAATTTTAAATACTTTGGTGAAATTTATCCCGTTTATTACTACCCAAAATGTCAATGTGCAGGATAATATCATGCACAATCAATCGTTCTAGCTATGTGTTCTTATTGAATTATGTTGTAAAATCACTAAATAACATCACAATAACAAATTTCGCATAAAAAATTTCCCATCGTACCGACAAAATATTATAACGACACACAATCATCTACCACTCATAAATAAAATCCAATTGACCGAATCTCATTCAATGCTCAATCAAACCGTTGCTGATAGTACAGATTTTGCAATTAAGCCGACGATACAGAAGCTGTCGCATGGGGATTGATGGCCTTAAAATGTTTAGTGGTACTTGAAAAGTGCGATATTCTATGAATAATGCTGCAACGTTCGCTGTCCAGTCAACAAACAAGAGTCCATAAAGTGCAAAATTAATTTGATTTTCATGTTGCACATCCACCATTATTCATGATTTATTCGCGGATGAAAGAGAATAAGGACGTACTCGAAATTGATGTAAAATTCGATGGTTATGGATGAAAAATTAATAAATAAAATAGTGTGATTTTAAAAGCAATTAAATTAAATAAATGCAAAGAAATTGATCGGTTTCAAATGGATAATTGAGTTCGAAACAATTGTAGGGAAATTAGAGTTGAAAGTTTTGGCACATACAAGTGTCTGAAAATATAATTTTTTTACAGCTCAAGTATTAATTTTTCAATAAGTTCTGAGTATATCGTATTCATTCATTCCATGATATTTAAAATAGCTTTTCGGTCGAAAAACATTATGAAGTAGGTAAAAAAACAGTCTACTTTTACCCATTTTCCTCATTTTCGTATCTTGTCAGGAGGAATCAACAGGATGAATTTTGTTGTTTGGATTTGAATTATTTCGCTCTTTCAGACCTAGCTGTTTTAGAAGATATTGAAGTGGTTTGAACGGAATTGGAAATAACCTTCCATGTAGCCTTCCATGTATTATTGATTTTCGCTTATTTAGATCAAAAATTAATCATTTCTATGAATTTCACTTAGTGAAATTCAATTTGGAATAGTATTGCGGCTAAAGCACTACTCTGTGGGGTCATTTTGAATTACCTTTCATAAAAAAATACCTTTTTCTCCTTTTTACTTTTGATACCGTCGATTAATATGAAATTAACGGGTTTTTGGTTGCAAAAGTAGGTCAGAGCTTTCAGGTTCAATGGTTTTGATCATTTCTGCAATTACGGATGTTGCGAATAAATTTTCAAGTTATAGTCACGCTGTAATTTGGAAATTCTTAACTCCGTGCGGGCACAAAGTGCCTAAAAATTGGCAAAGAAAATGCATATTGTTACTAGCTGTGTAAACTTCCCATAGAGTAATTAAATCAGGCGGCTGGTCACAAAAATTTCAACCAAACTAGATTTTCAAATTTTAACGGTTTGTTATACATTGATATTTTGTGATATTTGAAGCTATTCCGCATGCTGTGTAAAAAAGTAAAAAAAAAATGTAAAACTTTCCAACTTTCTTTGTGGAATACTTCTTGCCCTACACGATCATTGGATGCATTTTTTGAAACAGGGTTTTTGAATTAAAATATTTTTTAAACTTTTTCAACTTTGATGACGTTTCCTGCAAAATCATATTGTTTTGCACTTATGTACCTTTTTCTCAGGAATGGTTTGAAAAATATTTATGAATCTTTTTTTCAGTGTTTTCAAGTAAATGGACTAAAGCTGTGCCGTTGGTTTTAAAAATAGATTAGCAGCATAATTTCAAAGTAAAAAAACTTCAAAAGCTTCATTGCTAATTTAATTTTTTTTAAAATGAAAATATTTTTCAGCTGGAGCTGAGAAAAAGGTAAATAAACATTGATAGCTTTATGTGGGGTTTGGAGCAACCAGCCACCCCCTTAAATTTAAAAAACACATTGATTAGCACGAGAAATATGATTGTGTGATTTTTGGTTAACGTGCAGGAAATTCTGTTAACGGCAGGTACTTATACAGAAAGCGTTAAAACCGTCGATCCACCTGAATTTTGTTTGTTTTTAATAAAAAGTGCCAATGATTGATAAATTTTATACCTTTTCTAAACAATCAAATCAAAATTTCCCAAAATTGTTCACGTCAAAAGAACGCGAAATCCTTCACCAATCTACATATTTTTTAGCTCAAACAATCTGTGTTCGCGAGAGCTCACAGCATGTTAGTCAGGTCCAATTGAAATTCATATAATGTTCGATATTGATCTTGACTAATAACAGTGATGACAGAGCTTCAGTTCAATGAATGAAACAGTGTGGCCGTCTTGAAAAATTGCTCATCAAAGCAAAAGCTTTTTGTCCTTTAACTTTCGTTGCAATTTTAAAATTTGACCAAAACTCTCACAGCAGAAAGTTATCTTTAGTGTTAAAAATAAAGGTATAGCTGTCAGCTATGGGACTTTTTATAATTTCTTTATAAGACATGCTGTCATTTAATTTTCAAAAGTCGTTTCACCAAAAGTAAAAACTAAACAATTTATCTCGAAAATTTTGAGAGTTTCACCGACGGCAACCCAAAAAATCTCTATATCCCTATAACGCATGGATCAAAACGAAATTCACGAAGTGGTTTGGCCTGGTATACTTTCGGTTGTGGTGTTAGCAAAGGGTTGCTAGTCCCCCACTTTGTCTACTTTGACTGCCTTCCTGACTTTGTCATTGTATTTGTATATCCTTAAATTCCAACGACACACATTTATTATGTTAACATTCGTGCGCCATACATAGCCCTTCTAATTTGCCATTAAAATCTTTAGTCTATTTTTCCGCCCATGAGGTAACATATTATTGGTAACCGCACGCGAAACCTATTTGAATTCTTATAATACAAACAGATTAAGGATCGAAAAAAAATTATCAGACAAAAATATGATTCTCATATGCCCTTGGCTAGATGTTTTTTTTTCATCAAAATTTATCATTTCGTATTAATAGAATTGAAACATTCTTTCCATCATCTGATTTCGATTTGTGGACTTTTTCAAATGTTCAAGGTCAACATCAAGTAACAGATAAGTTTTTCTTTCAAATATTTGTTATCTTACTCTTACTTGCGCGAAAACTGAGCAGGACGGGAAAATAAATTGAAATTTTCAAGAAATTTGATTTGATCAACCAATGCCAAACATTCCAACGTAACTCAATTTGGAATATCCCTCGGCAATCCCATATTTCCCAAATCCAAGTTTTTATCTTGGACGGTTTACTATATGAAAAGCAGATGGTAGTAATTGGTAATAAAATAATTTTACGACGGTCAGATGTCTTCATACCGAATAGTTGACCATTTTCATGACCAAATTTATTTCAGACTATGAAAATTTGTGTGACTTCATCATCAGATAAGGTTTGTAATTGACTTCTTAGATGGTTCTGTGCATGATAGGTTAAAAAAAATTTTAGTTTTGGGGCGGCTACGTTGTCTTCTATAGATTGAACTTTCAAAGCTTTAAACTCAATCTAGACAGTTATTCGAATACTAATCAAGTTAAAGTGCATTTTTTGAATCTATACACTATTCACGCAAGGTGAACATAAAAGTATAATATTTTTTATATGAAATATTGTTCTTTTCAAAAATTAGATTCCTTCGGGCATCAAACCAATATCTGTACGCAACTAACTTGTCCAGTTTAAGGTTATTTACAACTCAAAAAATTCCACTTGGAATCAGTCTTATTTGAATTGATCAACCAAAAGACAATCACTTAGAAAAATTACGTTTACTTAAACTAAAACTTTAAAACTTACTAACATTAATTGAAGTAAGCATAAAGAAGGGTATCTTACAGCTTTCGTGACTGAAAAATTTCATCTTGACCTGATTTCGCCCCAACAACGAATTTTTCCAGACGTTTCATCTTGCAGACTATTTCCAGACATGCAATGGTATGAAGAGAGAAATAAAGTGTATTAAATTTGAAAAAGAAAACAATGTGCTACCATCTTCCTCAATAACTAAAAACTTTTCCCTAGGTTTTAATTTGCATTTCTTTCACATGCATAATATATTAGAGCGTATTGATTGAATACCTAACTCGTAAACCATCCATAACAGCAATTTCGTCAATGACATGAAATTGCAATTCAAATTTTTGTGAAATAACTTGCAATTCAAGGTCTTATATAGTCCTTCGTCAAATAATACGTCGTAATCCCAAACTTTAATTGAATTAATAAAAAAATTATCAACATCTTGACATTTATACTGAAGTTTTTTTATGACTTGATAGGACAACCTTACCTTCATCCATATCCTTTCAATTCGAAAATTCGAACACGACATTCACGGGACTTCATCAAGTACGATAATCACGATCTAAATTCTTCATGGATATCCGATTCGTTTGCTACTAATCAATAAAATGAGACAGAACCGTTTTATGCGGTCGACTCTGCAGCGGATTATCTCTTGGGATTTTCTATGCGTTTGTGTGCGTGTTCGTGCTAACTAATATTTGTCAAAGGCGTCGGAAAATTAATTGATGGAGGGCGAGAAGCAAATTATAAGTGGATGTGGATGACAAGGATACAATCAGGAATTATGTCACGACACCCAATTAAAAGGGTACCGAATTGAATTAGTGTTTTTGTCGATGTCGCCGTCGTGGCCGCAAGAAAGATGAATGAACTTGTTGAAATGAATAGAATTCAATAGGGACAAGGATGGAGACACATGGCTGGATTAAAGGCCACCAATTCAATTGGGATTGTTCAAATTATACTGTAGATTTATTTTGTATTCAGTTTCAGGTCGTTTTTCGATATTGGCTACGCAGAGCGAATAAACACAAACGGAACTGCTTGAAAGTTTTCGCATTAATTATGCGGTGGATGGTTTTCAGTTTGATCTAATTGGGGAATTCATTTCAGTCACTGAATGTTTGATTTATATATTTTAAATTGGCTATTATTTTTTAGATTTTTAGTTATCAATTGTCTTTTAATTTTTAATTTTGTATTTATCATTTTCATTTTATTTTTATTATTATAGAAATTATATTTTTCATTTTCACCTGATTCTATTTTTTCCGGTTTTTAAACCAAATATTTTTAAGGACGTACTAGCTTACGGTTTGCGTTGCATCAAAAACTCGAAAAATATGTCTTGAATATGACTTATTAACGAAACCTTTTTGGTCCAATGCCTAAGAAGAAAATAAATGTGGAATCCTGTTGGGAAAAACGATTTCTCCTACCACTTCAGTAAGGTTTCCTTAGATGTTGACAATGCAATGTAGACCAGAAAAACTGGCAAGCAAACTGATTGTTAAACAAACTGTCAACGATTGTCAACCAGAGTCAAAATATATAGTATTCATTCCTAAGCATGAATTTTTCCCAATATCTATGGTATTCATGTCGATAAAATTTTCCATAAACACGATAAAACAACACCAAGCTGCAAACAAACATACTTTCACATATATGTAGCTTATAAGTCTTTAAAATGAAATGTTTTGAATTTAATTTAGTTGCGATACAAGAATTGTTTATTCTTTTTTGTATCGTTAGCCAGAATTTGATTTTAAATTTTTTTTTCAAATTTTCTTGAAACTTTAGGGAACTTCAGGGAATTATAGAACAAAATTATTTCAGGCGAATGGAATTCAACTAAAATTTCTGGATATGATAGTTTTTCAAGAGCTCCAGGATATATTTTGAGTTTAAAAATTATATAAATAATAAATATTGAACATAAAAATTTTCATGCAACTGTCATAGAGATACGGCAGTTTTCAGGATTTTCAATTAGAATTAACCAGATTTAAGTTTAAGATTTTTAACGAAAGGTGTACTCAAAGTTCTCAATCTAACGAAAGAACGTGGTACATAATTTTTGAATACATAATTTTTGCGCATATTAATTTACCAATTTATAAAAGGTATTCATGAGGTAATTATCATATTCAGTTTTTTGTTCAAAGTTTTCTTTCAATTTTCTTTTCTATTTCAAGGCATTTAAGCACGTGAAAAAAGTTGTCTTGAATTCATCTCGGATTCAGGCAGAACAATTACTGGTCAGTATCATAATGAAGGCACATAAAAAGATATAAATTCATTAAAATAATCAGTCTGTTTCCTTCACAACTACATTATTTTACGTCAAATCTGTCATTAAGAGATAGCGCCCAGTGTGGGCTTATAACGACGAAATCCTTGAATGTAACGTAGTTTTCCTAGTTGGAGCAAAGGAAATATGTTTTCTGAAAAGTTGGGTCAAACTTTATTTAAAGCATGAGTAACTTTTATATATAAGTGACATTTACATTAAATAAGGTGAAATTTAGCGAATTTGGCGCATATCGTAATGAAATGAAAAAAGCTTAATTCTTTCTTCAGTTCGATAAATAATTCTTAAATAAAAGTAATCAAAGTATGCTCTGAACATAAACTTTGAATAATTTATTCTTTTTATCACGACGAACGTAAACGCTTATTGAAGAACAATTTTGTAAAATCACAATATTTGTTTCAAGGGCGGAAATCCCTTTAGAATTTTCAACATATGGCTTTTTTTATTATTTTTTTTATATTCTGAAAGTATGATCTATTGAGAGTCCATTGTAATGAGGAAAATTAAAAATTTCAAATATTCAGCGAGTTATAGCACTCAGTCGAGAGCCCAGTTAAGTAGCCGGGCCACTCGGGGCGGAGCGACCTTTTTTTCCAAATACCTTTGTATAATTGCAGTCCTCGGGCTTGTAGTCATCGTGCATGCATCCAGCCATTTAGGACCTTTTATTACTACCGGATACGAAATAAATCGAAGGATCGTGTTGTTGGTGAGACTGTTGGGCGGTGCAAAGAGAAGGAATAAATATATTCTGCAGCTTCATAGACATGTGCTTGCAGCTTCATTTATTGAGTCAAATCATGCAGCTTCATTTATTGAGTCAAATCAGTAGTATGAAAATCATTGAGCATGTTCACGGAGCTGCTAAGTCTTCGCTTAATTTCTCGTCACAAAAAGCTGTTGGAGAAGATATCGAAAAAAGTGTGGAACATCGAGGGGAAGGACGAAATCTCAAAGTCTCTGGTGATAGTACATGGAAAAAGTGTGGGTCAAAATCATTGTATGGTGCTAAAACGCTCATAGGCTACTACTACAGCAAAGTGATAGATTTAGTTGTGAAAAGTAGATGTTGCCATGCTTATTCAACCTGCAAAAACAAGAAAATACTGAAGGATATCGAAAATGGTAAAAATCATGAGGGTTTACCGGAGAAAATGAATGTGGATGCTATGAAAAAAATGCTTTTAACATCGGAGAGTAAAGTAAGTTCGGCGTGATCGGGATTCCAAAACTTTTAAGGCAATTCTAGAGTTGAAGCCTTATGGTGACAATTTGACTGTTGTCAAACGCAAGTGTATTGGGCACGTAGAGATCAGGATGGGCTCCAGACTTCAAGGCATAAGCAAATAAAAAAAGCATTCAGGAAGAAGGAAGTTCACTGATAAGTTTGTAAAAAAAAACTCACAACATATTATGGCTTGAATATTGGAAGGAACTTAAATAGTGTTGACGATATGAAAAAGGACATTATGATTACTTATAATCACATTTTTTCAACAAAAGACTGCCCAACTATAGCCGAAAGCTGGTGCAAGTGGCAGAAAGCAGTCGGTTAAGGAACAGATCCAAAACTGGAAAATTTAATTCCTGTACTTGGTGATGGGATTCTACCAATTTATAAAGATTTTTCCAGGCAAGACTTATGAGAACGATGCTTGGGTGGGCGTACCTAGAATGCCGCTTAGTTTTCGGGCTGAAAATCATCGAAATTTCAGCCTACATTGCCGCAAAGTTTTCGCTGAAAATGCGGATGAGGCGCGAGTAGCGAGGCGGAACCGGAAGAGTCATTCCCAGACAAAAGCACCTCGTATAGCCCAAAAACAGCAGCAACCTGAAGAAAATTAGCTTTTTGAGGAAGCTGAAGGACTACTTTATGTGTCTGCAATGGCTGACTGATGAAAATATCGTATAAATAAATCAATTTTTGGGAGTATAATTTTTCGACATAACGGTTGAAAGTTTGAGAATATTATTCGAAAGCTTCCTAAACATTCAATTTTGTAGTTTTTTATGATTTTCTACGTTTATCCTTAGCTTAAGCATGTAAGTAATCCGAGGACATTTTTCCGTTTCCTTCAGATCAACAGAAAAACGTGACAACTGCAGCTGTTTTCGGTCTCTCGCAGACCGCTGTCTGCGGAAATGCTTCAAAAACGCCATAATATTATATAGAATATAAAAAACCGGTCATTTTCGAGCATCTAAAGTGATTTCTCCCTTTAAATAAACAGACTACTATTTCGATTTTCTGTACATTTAACTAGTGATGAATCCAAAATAGAATACTGGTAAATTAAAATTGAAATTCACTAGCGGATCAGAATGCTACATTAGAACATAGTAGTCTGCAAAAAGGATTGTAAAATTGTGTGAGAAAAAGCATTGTTCGAATTTTCTTTCCATTTCCATTTCAAACATCTACGCATAATATGAATTTTGTGAAGATCCATGAGATGTTTTTTGACAAAATTTATGGAATAAAGTAAAGTAAAATAAAAGATATTGAGAATTACGTGCTTAGTTACATTCACATTTCTGATAATTATTAATTTAAGGCATTTATATTGGATCAAAACCTGAAGTAATAATGCGTGCAAAAAAGGAACAGCTCATAAATTGTTCAAATAATCTGTGGAAATTTGTAAACAAATTAAGTTTGATGACAATGTTTTTTTACAGCACTTCAGTGTTTGCTGCAAGTCTGATTCAATTTAAGACAGTTTTTAAAATCTAGCAAGTGACGGTGAAAACGGAGGTGACTTCAAATAGTTGTTACCAGTGGGTTGGAAGATTAAAAAGTCTGGGCCAAAATGTTCAAATCGAATAAATGGGTCGCATTCGCAACTCTGCATTCGCTTTTATTGTCCAAATAGTTACTGTGTTACAAACCAAATTGTCCCGCCATAACCAATTTTTATTTGTGGGGCTTTGAGGAGTGGAGGTTGTAGAAAGGAAGGTTGTTTTTAAATAAAGTAAGCACGAAATCACTGTGCACCTAATTTTTCAGCAAATATTATGTGTACCTGTAGAATTAAATATACATATTATGGTGCATTATCACTTGAGATGTTCAGATATGACATTATCCCAGTTGGATTGTCCGCCGTGCCAAGTGGTGTTTCTCGAGAGGTCATAATATGAAACACAGCCTGATCTTGGGTGATGTTTATTACAAACTGACTCTCAAACCAAGTTTACATGCTGTAAGCTTAATACAATAATGTACTTATGTCTAATACTATATTGTATATGTATATTTAATACTAGATGTATATCTTTGCTATTTTTAATGGGTGAAAGGATCTTGGTTCCACAAATGTTCAAAAAGAGTCATTAACCATAAACGGTTTCACTAAAATTGAAAAATCTTCAGTACTAGCTGTTTGAGTTGCGTGCAAGAAGTGTTTGCAAAAAATTATGATCAATTTCAAACAAGCACATAGCGAGAACTTGGTGAGGTTAATATATCACAAAAATCCAAATTTAGTAGCTAACATTTTCGAGTGTATATAACTTCAAAACATCAGATTCGAGCGGCAACAAAATCAAAAGATTCAACCGAAATTGTGGGCACAGCAAATCGATTCGAAGACATTACAATGTACTAGTCAAGGCATTTTATGCATCAATTGGCTCAAAATATTTATTCTGAATCTGGTTGTAAGCTCGATTCAGTACAGCTCAGAACCGAAAGCTTTGATCTAGATTATACTGCCACAGCGTTTGCAAGATGAAAATTAATTTATCAAATCTTATCTGCAATATAATTTCATGCATAGCTTTTTAATCTGATTCCGGAATAAGATATGTCACACAAATAGCATAAAATGAATAATACATTAGGGCAACTACATTTGAACTGCATTTTATTGCATTATTCCAACCAATTTCGAATAACATATGGATACAGAATACTTATCATGTTCTTGGACACAGTCTATAAATATTTACGGAATATCTGAACAGTGTTTTGTTTCAAGAACGAAGCAACGTCCAGCTTCCTTCATCATATTTCTTTTGCAATGTCTCAGACGCCCACACGACTTGCTTCAAACACATTCTCTACGTCCGGTGAAACTACGCTGCAACGTGATTTGATACTGTATTATGTGTCAAACGGAAAAAGAGTAAGTGAAAAAGGAAGTAGAAAGACAGACACGAGGCTCTTCAGCAAGACGATAATCAGCGGAAGGACACGTAAGTATGTACACCGTGCGATACTTATGACCATTCAGACTTTGGACATAAGTCTTTGTCATTACCTGTCAGCCAATGTCAGACAAGGTGTGTTGTCAGTTCTAATGATGGTTATATTTTCCGTTGTTGATATTATGAAATATATTCTGCAGCACAATAAAAGTATTTTTCATGATTCTGTTGTGGGGCTGTGCTAGATGGTCCGCGGAGAGAAGGTGCTGTAACAGGATAATAAATCTGGTTGTTTTTTGTCGTCATCTTCCCATGGTTGGTTTCATGCTTTCTGATTTCGCTGAAAGCATGTACTGCTTTGATAAGCTTTGTTGAATGGAACCGCTGGTGTCATCGTTATACTAGAAAAATATAAGAGTCGTAAACACTCCCAGGACTACAGACTCAACAATACTGTGCGCTGGATAAACGAGTTGTTCACTAATTTGATAATGGAAGCGAAGGGAAGGCTTCAAATAGTGGCTAATGGATATTTGAATGAGACATTGTTACAAGCCATTAGCGTCCAACATTGATCGAAACAATAAGTGTCTTCCATTTCTTTGAATTTTTATCGACTAATTTAGTTTATACGTGGCTATTAAAATTATATTTTAAATGAATGTATTAAGTTGAGTTTAAAATATGAAAGTCAAGTCAATCAGTACTTTCTAGTAAAGCAGATGAGTTATTTCAAAGGACTTTAGACAATAATTTAACATCAGGGCTAACTTCATGAATTATCAACGCAAAACTAACAAGATAAGAGCAGGAGTACTTCTATGGAATTTACTGAGCAGTTTTTCTCTAATGTCACACACCAAATGATGATTAAACCTTCGTCATGAACAAGATAATCACCCTTTTAGCATGTCAACAGACGGTTATTATGTAGCGAAGCATAAATAGAGCTGAATTGATGTGGTAGCACGTCGTCTTTCCAGTTTGTCATCATTGTACCTGTCAAGAAAATTTTGTCTTGGTTTTTGCTTATGTGACCTTGCCATCGTTTCATCCTTTGTATGAAGCTAGAATACATGTCATTTTCTATTCACATACCTAGATGCTCGTATGAAAGTTGGCACATATTGATTTGTTCGGTTCATTGGTTTCATTTTTATTGCCGTTACTAGCTAACACAGAACGAGGATTACTTGCAAAAGTGACATCTATAATATTTCAGCTATCTGTTCTGTGAAGGTGTTAGGGTGAAATATGGTCACAATGAAGATGGATCATTGATATACATATCTAGGTGACTTTTCTGTTTTTTTTAAAGATTCATGAAAGCTCATTAGGACAGTTTGAAACTTGCACTTCGAATCATGATAGCAGTAAAATAAATAGTACAAGTTTTTCATCAAACTTTAACACATCTTCGTGAAACTTCCAAGGCAAAAAAAGTTTAATTTATTTCAGACTAGCAAACACAATGCACAGGTACAGTGCACAGATTGGTTTGTGTGGGCAGCTGTCTGACATTGTTAAAACTGCAGAGGAAAAATATGGTTGAAAAGAACAATCTCAATGAGTTCCATGGAAAGATACAAATAGCTACCAATATTTCGAGTGTCATGTTGTCTTATTGCCTGAAGAGATTGTTTATGCGGCTGGGATGATCAGAAAATAACAATGAATTTTTTTCAACGGAGTTGTTCATTTGTTATTTATGCTTTTGAAATTGAGAAACTGTAATGTTTTTGCACGAAAACTAGAAAAATAGGAATTAAAGATAAGCTAAATATAATATTTGCTTGCTCGGGATATGCTTATATTCAATTTGAATTCATCTCCGACTCAACTAATAGGATTTGGAATTAGTACGGAATTTAAGAGTGAAAAAAATCTTTATGTTGTTTTCAAAAAGAAATGTGTACACTGACGTGATGAGAAATTTTATGAAAACTGCATTATTTCATGATAAGGCAGCAAATAAAAAATGGCGCCCAGTGTGGGTAAATACCGAAAAGTGGCTATAGCTTCCGATAGAGATTAAAGAAATCACATCATTAGGAACAAAATTATTTAAAAAAAACAAATTTTTAATACACGTGGTATGTTTCATTTTTAATTTAAGTGACGTTTTCGGCAGAGAGGGTGAAAATCCGTAAAATCGGTGCGCATCCAGGTGAAAATCAATGATTTTTTTTTAAAAGTAATCAAGTGTTTATTTATTATCACAGTAGACGTAAACGTCCATGAAACAAAAATAATAAAAAATTTCACAATCTTCATTTGGTTTTGAAGATGCAAAATATTCGATTTTTTTTAAGAAGCAAATTGTGTGATTTTTAAATATACTTCGGTTTTATTTTTCACGTAGATGCAGCAACTCAGATTTTGACAATTTTGTATTGTTTTTATTTATTTATTTGCTATACTTTTAATTGTTGTATTTGGTGCTTAGCACCAAAGCACGTTCATGTCTAATTAGCACGTTTTAAGCACCTCAGACAGTTTCAAAACAAGATTTTTTTAGCTGACTCACTGCAATTATATTTGCAGATATGCACCCAAAACAACAGTTTTAGTAGTGCTAGCTTTTGTAGACAACTATTTTCATTGTCATTTAAATTAAAGCAACTAGAAGTTGCTTTCACTTTCTAGATTGAAAAGCAAGTACTGCATAACTCATTATTCTGTTTCGATTTCATTGACTTGGAAAGAAATACTAATTTAGAACGAATCATGTACATATTAATTAATTAATATAACTCCACTTTGTCTTAGCAACAGTTTACCAAACCAAAATGTTTCCAAAGTAAAGATATCTTCATGTCTTATTTATTGATATAAAGCTTTTCCGACATGAAATTTGCCATTGGTAAACATCTCAAAGCAAATACATTTCTGTTTCGAAACTTTAGCCAGACATTATTTGACAGCTTATGTACAGAACAAAATCCGGAATTAATTCGCTTGTCATCGGTTAAATTAAAACGTTAAACGTTGCAACAAACTTTTATTTTAACTAAACTTCATTGCCTGATCTTATTACCACAAAAGTGTTCCAGTAAGTTTCGTTTAACTTTTAATTATCTTATACGTGATACGTTTTTCGTACTTCGTATTTACGTCATAGCATAAGTCAAAGCCTGCAAAACTAAACGCTCAGCTTGTTCGTAGTTTTCACAAGACCCAGTGGACATCAAAAATTAACGATTTCTAATCCGATTGCAATTCAAACCTTTCAAACATTTCCAATCATAAACCTTTCTAAAAATACAGACGTCCTGAATTATTACGATCGTTGATTATTCCAGGCGAACTTATCGACCGTAAATAATCCGTTCAATTGGAAAAGTGTGCACGACAGCAGCCAAACTTTTCGGAATAACTTTCAAAGTCACACAATCTTTGATGAAATACTTTAAAACAACGCGAAGATAATATATGCTGCATAAATCAAGGAATTTGTTTCCCCATTCATTTTGTCCTTTAGCTACCTAGCGCTGTTTCGATTCTCGTCATGCCACTCAGTCATTTTGAAGGAGACTCGAAACAAAAGGTCAAGAAAAACACCTTGACTCCTGAAACTTATGTCAGATGGCTCGTTCGTGAAACGTTAACCGTATTATCATTATGCAGATAAATTCATGTTCATCTGCTATTTGACCATTTTGCCGTTCGATTCGTCTGCTATCCGCAAAAACGGAAATTCTCCGGTCCAGACTGAACAGAATTTCTGATTCCCAGAAGTTTCGATTCGGATTAAGATGTCGATGGTGTAGGTTAACCGAAACGTACAAACATACGTAGGTATGTATGCTCATGTAGAGAGAACAAGTATCTGCAAAAGTGTAGATGTTTGGAATCGTAAGCTGTTTGCAATTTCTTCGATGAGTGAAGTCTGCAAAGTCGTGTGGTTGTTGTCGGTCTTCAGTGCAAAGGAGCTTCATGAATTGCATTGATTGTGCCAGAGTAACAAATGGAAGCTTCGTTGGTGAGGCAACTGATGCTAAAGGTCAAGGGTGAAAACAAATACAAATGATTCTGATTGGTTTTTTCTATCTGCTCTTGAACGATTTTGCTGTGGGAGTCAATTCCGAGATAATTTCTTAATAAGCTTGCTGAAACTTTCGAAGATATATGTACGTATCTGAGGAATTAGTGTGAAAGCAAAACTTTTCTCATAAAGATCAAACATGAATAGTATGATAAGTGTAATCTATGTTTTGTATGGAAATGCTTAGTAGTTTTGAATGAACGATAAATGAATGAAAAGAATAGATTCACGCAATACGTTGACTCTTCTCATGTATTTGAATTAGATGTGACATTGTTATTCATTCTTTGTGGCAGCGTTTGTTTTTTAAGCTGAAGAAATCAAATATAAGTTAGGCTTCATTTATCACTGGCAGCAGTCAAGAATACAGTTGGTAAAGCAATAAAAGCAGAGAGGGCTCACAAAATGAAAAATTGCCATAAGAATTTGATACCTGTTTGTATTCAGGTACATATGACTTAACTGTGTCGCTGCTTCTGGTTAAAATTGCGGTGGCGGTGCAGTGGCCCGTAAGAACTCCCACAGTGCAGCGTAGAGCGCTTCGAGTTAAGCCTAAAAGCTGCCTGGTGCGATGCGCATCCATGGATACCCAGGACTACCTTGCTATTGCACAAGATGATTCATCTGCCCAGGACCTCCTAGCATCCTCGAGATATTTTTGCCTGATGGCCGGTTTGACCGATAGGAGACCTCCGGTAACAAGGTTCCAAGCTTTGCTAGCTCATCGGCCTTATAGTTGCCCAGAAAACCCCTATGTCCAGGTACCCAAATCAATTGAACAACCGAGTGTCTCCACATCTCCCTAAGAGATGCCCGGCATTCACCAACAATCATGGAAACTGTACAAGGACCAGCAAGGGATTTAATAGCCGCTTGGCTATCTGTGAAAATGTCAATATTAACCCCGAATATTCGATTACACAGAAGCCAGCTGATTGCCTGTCAAATAGTTACAACCTCCGCCTGAAAGATACTACAATGGTCAAGTAGACGGAAAGACAGCTTGAGATTCAGCTCATCTGAGTATACACCACTTCCGACATTTCATGTCTTGAAACGACGAAATTTTTCTCCCCACCATTTTGGGAATATTTGCGAAATGTGTCAGCATTTAACAGCATCCTGTAACGCAATTATATCAACAAGTATTTTCAAAATATTTACCCAGTGAAGCGAATTTAATTCACTCCATATAAAAATTGTCAACTCATCTATCCAACTCAACTACACCTACCTCAACCAAAGAAAAAAAATCCTATAAAATGCTCAACTCCTATCTTAGTCAAATCTCTTAAAATATTTGCCCAGCCAAACCTATAGGGGGCCGTCCAAGCAATTTTATCAGTCATAAACTTTGGAGTGTGAATAAAAGCCACGAGCAGCACGGCTCTGAAAGTCAATGGCTCTTCTCTACGATAACTGACTCTTAACGGCGCAATACAAACATTTGCATATATCGATTAGAACACATTCATTTTATATTCAAATAACGACCGCAGTCTTATCGTCACAAGCGTCGCCTGCTAGCATGCTGGAGCATTCAACAGGGAAAAAATTCCAGACTTCATTTGCATTTCAACAAAAAATTGTCCTTTCAACACTCCGTCGCATTAATGCGATTCCCATGCCAGGTTTAAATTAAGTTCAGGATTTTTTTTCACTCGGAGCAATATGTTTCTATTGATTCCCTCATGGTCACCCCAATACCTTCATTCGCTATTCGATTCAAGGGGTTTTTTTTGCTCAGCTCCAAGTGAACAGCTCCGGGGAATTGTTGTCTCCCGAAATCGTCACCTGTTCATAATCGTAGAATTGCTCGGATCTAGACCACAATTGACGACCAAATAAATTAAATACAAGTCAGGTGGTTAATTAATACGTATTATATGTTTTAGTTAGCTTGAGGTAGGCCACGGGTGGTGTACTAAACGGTGAAGAGCATATTCGCGGTTAAATAGATGATTTATTGTTTGCCTTGAGACCGGCCTAATTAAGTAAATACTCGCACCTTCTGATAAGGGTCGTTCAGTTGAATTGCGGACTAATGAGATCAATTTTAGTATTATTGAAATTAGCTGGAAAAGTTTTCGAGTAATTTATCGGTGTTTGAGCAGTTAATGAAAAAGGCAACACTAGCTTGACTAATCTTTATATTATCAGCATTTTACAACCAATCATTTAGGACGTGAATTCTGTTTGCGATTCTCTTCACCACATGTTTCATTTGTTATCTTTCTAGGCTGTCACGTATAAAAATTGATAATTATCAACTTATATTTAGGAACTAAAAGTGTTATTTTTGAATATACGGTTCATGAGATCTCAACGGTATGATGAAAGTTTCATTTCAAGGGTATATGAGTGATGGTGTTCTCTTGTTGTTGCCATCAACAACTTGCAGTGAAAACTCAAAATCACAGTTATTGAATCAGTTTTTAGTTGAAATGACAGTAGGAAGAAGTTTTAAAATTGATTTATGACAGATTTCGAAAGTCTTTCCCATTGCCATTTAGACTTAAAACCGATAAAGTCAGCAAGTTGGGCAGTTTCAAAGGATTATAGGATTTGGAAAGCTATAAAATTCTTTGACTTTATTGTGACTTTATGAGTTTCCCAAAGATTTTAAAAGATATAAGTACTGGGTGAATTCCAACATTTCAAGAATTCACTGTGTCCTGAATTTTCGGATAACAGTGGGTGGCGATTCTGAACAGGAAACTGCAAATACATTTGAGTCAAATCAAAAGTGAAACCACCTTTTCCTTCGTATGTGCAATTTGTGATATTTGATGCTCATGTTGAAAAGTTTATCGTTGCCTTCAAGGCATGCACTTGTTCCATTTCAATAGTTTAGTAAATGGATTTTCATTAAAAGTACGAGGGTTGATTCTAGAAATTGGCTAGAATTGGTCAAGGACAGACTAATAAGTATAAGTTTTTATAAGGTGCACATAAAACCAACAAGTTCTAAATTGTATTTCACTAACTTGAATGTTTTCTTAACAAATATTTTCTCGATGCCATAGTTCACTTTTCCAAGGAATAAGGGTTGCCAATAGCCTTAAGGCAGCAACCATTGGTGCCGTTTAAGCATTGCATAATATTTCTAGCTATATTTGTGTCAGGATAGGTACTAGGAATGTAACAAGGAGTAATAAAGAATGCCATAAGAAATGTAATAAAAAGTGTAATGTGTAGGAGATTAAGCAAAAAAAAAAGGACAATAAGGAGGGAATTCAAATCGTGAAAATTATTAGGACAGAAGAAAACCCATAAAATGGAATATATTTTTGTACTACAGGCTTAATGGTTTTGCTTGAAAAAATAGGGCGAAGGACAAAATAAAAAAGGGTTGTTCAATTTTCAGTCTATTCCGAAAAAAAATATTTAAATTTTCACGAAATCTGTAAAAAAACAACCTAATTTATGGATCGTTTCAATTTTATGCTCCATTAAGAGCCTGAAGGAAGAATGCTAATGATTAGATGGTTTAAAATTATATAGTATGTTAGAGTGGTACATTGATATGGAAAAATAATATTTGGTCAAGGATTGATGATCCAAAGCTTACGGATTGAAACCAGGAGTTTTCTCTAAAGGCTAGGTCATGCTCCAGCTAAAAGCATCTAGCAAAGGTTCCACACATTTTTGGATAATTCGATAGCCACGAACTATTAAGACGAGCATCTTTTGAAGTCCCATCTGTCATTCCCCTTGTTCCTGCTGAGCTCACGTTTTGTGGCCCGGCAAGCAGGCGCTTCTAATTCAAAGAGAGGGGGTCATGGTAGGGTAGTGGCCAAAAGCTATGAACCATCTAGTTACCCGCATTGTTTTTTGCTAAAAAAGAACACGCTTAGTTTGTGATTTTCCTTAGTTGCCGTTTCAATATACTTAAAAATGACTGACAATTATGCCAGAAAATTCACAGTAGAAAAAGGTAGTGAGTGAAATACAGTGGAACTGTTGAATTCAAATATGAGGTAATAGTTTGTATCTGGCGGAGTAGAAACTCGCCTACTTGGTTTTCGGACGCCACAGGCTACGCAGTGATCTGAGTTGCTGATGCTTTCAGCGCAAGTATCCATGTTGGTGGCTGTAGTGAAACTTACGTATGGGTGAAATACACACAGATAACTTTCCTGAGCTGTTACTTTTCGCCGAATGACTCATGCAGGAATTCGGAGATAAGCTCAGTTCACTGGAGGACACTCTCCGTAGCATCGACGGCTATG
The DNA here is from genome assembly GCA_963978885.1 of Nemotelus pantherinus. Classification (NCBI taxonomy): domain Eukaryota; kingdom Metazoa; phylum Arthropoda; class Insecta; order Diptera; family Stratiomyidae; genus Nemotelus; species Nemotelus pantherinus. The sequence continues at coordinate 11,510,631 of OZ022266.1, forward strand.
TCATAGCCGGGGGTGACTTCAAAGCTAGGGCTTTGGAGTGAGGTTTGCTCACCGAAAAGACTCGAGGGTGGCGTATAGTAAATATTGCATCAAGTCTGAACCTGTTGGTGCTAAACACGGGCTCTACGTCAGCATATCGAAGGTCCGGCGTTGGTAAATTCATTTCGGATGTCACCATGGCATCGGAAGGACTAGCAACCATCGTGAGTGACAGGTACTGACCATAACTACATCATCTTCTACATCGCTGAGAGCAGACACAGGCAACGCCATTCATTCTGGAGAACGCTAGATTAGAACGCACCCAGGCTAAAAAAAAGTGAGATGGTAACGTCGATAGGAAGAAGGTCAACCCGTAAGAGCCCCATTGACTCGTGAAGCAGTCCAAGCTACTGTCTCTAGCACTTTGGATCTGATTTGCAGAGCATGTGATGCTTCAATGCCCCGACGGCCGCCCTTCCGTGGAAGGAGGCAAGCTTTCTGGTGGAACGATAAATTTCCTAGACAGCGATGCATCGCTTTGGCGTGCAGGTTCAAGGTACAGCGGGCAAGAAATAAACGGCAGGCTGCCGAGCTTTCTCTAGCCCACAAGGAAGCAAAAAAGGAATCAAAATGAGCAAGTGCTACAAATGGCAGGCTTTTTGTGAGAAGTTCAAGCTAGACCCGTGGTGTGAGGGTCACAAATTTGTTACCCGCAGTCTTGGTTGCAACCCTCGAACGCATCGTCAGCTCGCTGTTCGCGGCACACCTGCCAAGGACGGATGGTGGCATCATCGTTAACTGGGGGCACGTTCCTCTCTGCCGTGGTGTCTGGGATAAAAAACAGGTAGGTTCCGGGCTCTAATGGAGTGCCAGTCGGAGCACTTAAACTTGTAGTGGAGAGTCAACCGCGGTTACTACTAGATTTATATAACTCATGTTAAGTGGCTAGGGTCTTCCCATAGCGATGGAAAGTTGCTCGATTAGCGCTCAGCGATTAAAGAAAAGGAGTTCTGGACAATCTGTCCGCGAACCGTAAAACTTCCAACGATTGATGAATTTTTTGCTTTGCAAATTAAAATTTTCAAAAAAACTTTAACACAAGCAATCGAAATTTTTCTTCACGAGGACCTACGTCCCCATAATCAGATGCCAATGAAATGCACAGTATGTATTGATTTTCAGTAAGACCAGATCAACAGATAGGAATTAAATGAACATGCTCACATATTGTGGTAAGCGTACTTGATAAATCAATTAACTCTTTTTCTTCACACGAAAACTCCCAATTAGACGCACTTCAACCTTTTCGTCATATAATATTATTTCCATATTTTCAAATACTTCTTTTTACCGGAATCCTTTACTCATACGATGAAACTATTGATTTATTTTTTTACAGTAAAGCACTTCACCAATTGCCGTGACAGGTTGTTAAAAAAATGCAATGGCATAAACACATCTTCAATACAAATAGCTGCTTAAGGGGACCGATTCCATACTTCTGAGGCAATAGAAGTAACGATTTTCATAATTTGTAGCTCACACGTCTAGAGAACATTATTAGATTGAGATACGAAACCTCTTATTAATAACATGAAAGGAAATCTCATTAATTTGAATTTTCCCACAACCTCTTCCCGGAGGGTATAGACCTTCTTTTGCAATAACTTCCATCACGTTTATTTTCTTAAATATTATTTGATGTAGTAATCCACAATTAAATTTCTCGAAACAAAATGAAATTTCCTAAACATACATACACTTGCTTGCGTGAACCAATCCGTGCGTCTTTGCGACTAGAGCTCGTTAATCCAACAGGAGCGATTATATATTCAGAGATGTCTAGAAAACAATAAACCCCATGAAATTGAATTTAGAAAGAATCAAAGGACTTTCAGGCAGGTACTCGTATTTGCATTTGACAAATGTCAGTTGTTTTTTTAGTTTTCCCTCGTATTTGAAGAACATTTCTTGGAAATTAGAACGAAATCATATTTTGAAAAGGATTTTAAAGGTTAACACCTCAACTGTGAAAATATGACAAGACGATATTTATAACGGCAACCGTAAAAACTGATATTAAAGAAGCTTTTTCATTCATTTTGAAATATTTTTTTTGTCAAATATGGTTGAGTATGCTCGCGTGGAATAAATTAGATTGTATTTAACAGCCTTATCGTAATCTTATTTTTGAATTGGATTTAAGAACGTTCAACCAGATTTAATTAGAGTTTCATTAAAATTATAGGAGTAAAATTTTTTACTAGATACGATGAGCTCACATTGGGCGCTTTTTCGTGTTTTTCCTTACTATGTCTGATTCAACTCTAGGTATAAAAAAATGCGTGGTTATTACACACCTGACTTTAAATTTATAAAGCAAGGTAAACTTCTATAGTCGGATGGGCTGGGAGTCAACTGCCAGTGTGTGTTTTATATAGTGCTGCGGACGATAAAAAAATTAAGTTTTAGCCAGTTTGTACTGTACAAAATATACGAAAAGATTGAGTCGTGTAAGTGATTATTCCTCACTCAAACATTGATTATGACATAAAATTTGTACCGACTTCAATTCTCAAAACCTTATAAAGGCTTTTTTGACGTTTATATAACTGCGACTGGCAGCCAAAATGATGCAAGCAAATGTGTAATCATTTAGAGTTGATTTAGTTTGTGGAGATTAATTGCGCAACAAAATCTATACCAGCTTCAATTTCCAAGACAATGACGACGGTATGATGAGATAGATTTAGTTGAAGTGGCATAGTGTTGTCATTAGACTCAATTGAAATCAAATACTTTCACAACTCAGATTTGTACTCATTAGGAAAAACAAAATGAAATGTGTCAGAATTCACAGTTTTTCATTTCTTTTTTAAAATATAGGAGAAATTTCGAATCAGATTGACAAATGTTTATAAATCATTCTATTTTTCATTCAGGATTAGAAATGATAAATTTGAAAAAGCTCTGAAGCCAAACATAAATTTCAATGTTGATTATCGATTTTATCGATAACTATTACTAACAGGAGACACATTTCAATGCGGCTTTGGTTATACATAGTGCAATGTGTACCTGTTATCCGGGAATCTTATCGAAAGTGTCATCGTTAATATCATTAGATTATACCTATTTATAGCATTTTTGTATTTGTTGTTGTCATTGGCAAGCCATAAATTAGCAAATAAGCTGGTGGTGAGTGTAGTCAAACGGATAATAATTCATTTTCAGCAATAAAAAGGTCTATCAAACTAACAGCTAACTGAGCTGACAATATAAGTTTTGATGCAGGATTCAATACCTAAGATTATTTCTTTTTATTCTCACTCAAAGAAAATGATATGTTGTTTAATTATATGAATAGTTTTTTTTAATAAAGTGGTTTTAGATAAACAATATTTTTAGTTTTAGATAAACAATTATTTTTTAATTTTAAATAAACAATATTATTATTTTTATCATTTCTAAATATTTGCAGGATGTATTTTTTAGCGTTCTTCGATTTGGGTGTACCTTCTTGATTTTAAGCTTTTTGTTCTAGTCTTTTTACTCCTGTTTTGACGAAATTTTCAAAAACGCGATGGATAATATTTTAAAAAAGAACTGTTTGTCTAATTTCAACCCTGGCTGCAGCTCGCTTCATATGGGGATCGACCCTGCAGCTACCACATAGTTTTCTCAATTGTTGGGTGGAATTTTCAGAACCTTTCAAACTCTTGCATGACGGCCAATTTGATTTGATTTTTTATTAAAGTGCCCACGACTCTTTGTGAGTGCGCATTCCAAACAAGTGTTCTTAAATTTTGAGCTGACGAGCTCAAGACTTTTGTCATATTTGTAACTAATATAGACTTCTATGCCTCTTTTCCGCAAATTGAAGACTAAGTTTCTCATCATAAGAAGGTCACAAAGAGGCAATGCTATAGATTCTAAAACGATTTGATTAAATGTGTTGTTTTTTAACCTCCAGTTTTAGCTAGATATTAAATATTTTGATATTTCGTTTATATTTTTTTTTTGCAGTAAATGCTGCTGTTTTGCAGTAAATCCTATTTGAAGCATTTCACGCGAGACGGACGACGAAAAAAAGTCGAGGCTCTGGATTTCATTCATATTGTGCATAATGGTACTTGTAGAGGATATGAACGTGGATACGCAATTTTTTTTCTATGAGGTGTTTTTTTCTATAAGGTCCCAAGCAAGCTTTCGGTACCACGCTTCATACGACTTTTATGTATTGAAGTTCACCTACTTCTTAAACTAGTGGCCATCCCATTCTAAAACTTTTATTAGAAAATAAGTACACTTTAAGCTTTGTTTTAATAGAGAAATAAACAAAATTAACCGGGTCCAAATTATTCAAATAACGAGTTGAAGTGTTTACTTCTGGTTTTACACAGGAAAAAAAGGTGTTTTTCAAATCTAATCTCAAAATTAAAAAGAACAGCTATTTTTCTATACCAATTATTATGTATAATGCTTGATTTTTTTTCGAATCTCAGAATCGGCTTCCGAAAAATCCTTTTATCAATTTTCTCAATCATTCAAAAGCCCATAACTTGGCAACTATACCTCAAAGCAAAAAAAAAATTGCGTATCCACGTTCATATTCTCTAGAAGTACCATTATGCACAATATGAACGAAATCCAGAGCCTCGACTTTTTTTCGTTGTCCGCTTCACGTGAAATGCCCCAGTTTGAAAATTTTGTTTTGATTGCAGCTGATTAGCTATAGCTGTTGTATGAGAAGGTCGAAGTTTGAGTTTATATGCGGGCTTTGTTTATTTGCTAAAGCTAATAAGATGTCTATTTGGATGGGATTTTACTGCATAACTGTCACTTTAACCAATTTAAAGAGATTTTAAACAATCATTTACCTAATGCTCACTAAACGTGGCTGTACAATTGATTTGTTTGATAATAAAATCAACATAAATATTCACTTTACCATGGTTTGCTACTTTACCCACGTTGGGCGCAGAAACGTCACTGGCAAAACTAGACGTTTCTGTAGTGAAATCTCGATTTCTGGCACATCTTACCTAAAAAATAAACAAAATTGATGTAAAGAATATGAAAAAGTAGGTCAAGATCATGAAAAAGATATTTATAGATTAAAATTAAGTAACATATTCGAATCGAATACGAAAAACAAATGTTCCGTAAATTATTTTGTTCATGATTTATTAATAAATATCGATTATTTGAACACAAAGATTTCATGGAATTTTTCTTACATTTACGATGGCAGACATTGCCGTTAACGTGCTTTCACTGTCGAATTGCATACAATCTGGCAGCGTTTAAAAAAAAATCACTGTTTTCATCAATCCAAACACACAATCAATCTTTGCAGCCTACATGAATTACAGTGTTTTTGACACAAACGTGTATGCAGTGGTCTTAGTATCATCTTGCCATAGAGAAACGTGTGAGAGTACGCATGTTACACACGTGTAATTACGCAAACCTACACCCTTGTCTCTTGATTTATTGAGACGTTTCGAAAACAGAAAACTCGTGCTCGATTCAGCTCGATATTATTTATTGTTTTTCTATTGCTATCTATTGAATAAAAAAAAAACCATCTTTCGAATAAGATAGACCTAGAAACTAGCTGGTTTGCTCCAAGCACGGACGTTCTGAACAGGTTTGCATGCTGGATGTCTGCCCACATGCAGTTGCGATATGAACACTTCTCGTGAAATATTAAACACGTGAGCCTCAGAAGGCGCATTTATGTAAATAGTGGAAGTCAAGTGTACCAGTATTTAATATTTCAAGATTAGGAAAAAATATAGCAGTAGTTAGCAAAATTTACTTATAAACGCAACGCAGGACAGAATTATTGTTTCATGTCATACTATTTACAGCATTGTGATAGCGGATACAAGAGAAAAAAGATCGATAAAAAGTGAATTGATGTTGTGAAAACGTTAAAGGATTTTGTGTTTACTGTTATAGCTAAAGGAATAAAATTTACATTTTTCTGAAGTTCAGACAATCAATAAAAGTCCGCACAAGACACAAATCAACTGTGCTTCAAATTCTTTTTTAAATAATTTTCAGGCAGTCAGCGCCCACAAACGGATTAACATTTCTGAAACATCAGCTTAGAACATTACTTATTCTCATATCACAAACTCGTTTTTTTCACAATTTCTTTTCTCCGTTTTTTCACAATTTCTTTTTTACATACACCGAAAAATTGTATACAGTGTACCAATAATGTCTTCGTACAGCAGCTATTTGAAACTCAAGTGCTAAAAACAATAAACTGTTGCAAGAAATTTGAAAAAGCTTTAATGCAGATTTATGCATTAAACATTTTTCTTTAATTAAGAAACAAAAACTAAATTATTCATTACAAAGTTTTTAGCTAAATCCAATAATGACTTCGTACACTTACGAAACAGTTTATGAAAAATCTGAAAAACTGTAGATACATTTTTTGTTAATATTTAGTTGGGTAGCTTTTGTTAAGGCTTTAAGGTGGTGTGGCATTGATTCTACAAGATTTTTTGTATAACTTGGCTCTATTTTTGCCCATTCCTGCTGAAAAGCCTATTCCGACTTAGGTTTCGAACTAATATGATGAGTCCTGATCTTTTTTTCCAGCATGTTCCACATGTTCTCAATGGGCCTGAGGTCAGGACTTTGCGGTGGTGTTATAAGCAAATGTGGAGTTTTGTACGCCAAGAACATCCTAGTATTATAAGCCATGTGCTTAGGATCATTATCTTGTTGAAAGTAAAAGTCCTTTGATGCACCCAATTTTTCAGCACTTGGCTCCAAAATACTCTTGAAAATTTCAATATATGCCCGATGATTCATGATTCCTTCAATTATTTCTAAGTTTTCAACGCCATTGGCAGCCATACAGTCCCATACCATTACGCCGCCGCCACCGAGTTGTACAGTTTTAATGGTGTTTTCTGGGTTGCAAGCTTCCCCTGGCTTTCTCCACACCCTTAGTCTCCCATAAGACCCAAAAATATTGTGTTTGGACTCATCAGAAAATATAACATTGCGCCAGAGCTCAAGAGATACATTTTAGTATTGCCGAGCGAAGTTCAAACGTTTTTCGCGATCAACTTCACTTACCGGAGGTGTACGAGACTTAAATCTGTAAAACTGGCGGTACTGTAAACGGCACTAAAACAACAGTCAATATAAAATTCCATTCCATACTCACAGTTGAAAAATGCCCTCGTATAGCTTAATTCAATTATAAACTCGCTTGCGTCTTCTTCGGTTAATTAGTCTAGCATTCTGCCACCGCAGCAAATGAAATATAAACAAAAAAGCGTAAGCATGACGCGAAATGTCAAAACGAAACGAAACACGGTGGCTTACAAAATGCTGATAGCGATCGAATTCCGCGGAGTGACACATATGTTGATGAAACCAATCATGGGTTTGCGTAAACGATGGACACGCGCAAAAGTACGTTCACCCGAGTGTACGGAAAAATGAAAAGTACCGCAGGGCTAACGAAAAGCGGCGATTTAGCATAGAAAAATGTGTTAACTATCAAACTGAGGTGAAACGCAATACTATTTCCTAGGATCTTTGTCTCATCCTGCTGCAACATTTTTTGAGTTCTTTTAATTAATTAGATTAATTTTAACCTCTTCCTCTACTGTCGTTGGCTTCAGAAATAAAGATTTTTCATTTACTTTGTTAATGCTGCCAAATACAGTTTACTAAGAGAAAGGACTCACGACTATTTCCCAGACACTATTCGGATTCGTTTCAATTTTTAAGAAGTGCGATGATTTTTTATTGTTATGACAAGCTATACTGATTATTCTATTAAAGTATTTTTTTTTAAGCCTCTGTACTTGGCTTCGGTAAAAAAAATTGTATCAAACTCCCCCAATGATAGCCAAAATCATCGGTATAGAAAAATTGAATAGAATTCTCCACAACGGTGAATTTATGTGCTAAAATTAATGTGAAGGCATTCCATAAATCTCTTGTCAAATGCGCTTTTTTTCACAAAAGTAAAATTTATGTAGAATATTTTCACGATACTAGAAAATATAGCGCTTAAAACAATGGAGTTTACACAAAAACTGATGATGTCCGCTTAATTCTAGCCAAATTTCGAACTTTTACTCCCATTTTACTGCCACGGACATTTAAAAACCTGGTAAAATAATGGAAAGTTTATATAACGCTATCTATTACAGTCTAGTATTAGTAGAAAGTTTTACAACAAAATTCCTTATGGAAGTGGTAAAATCATTAGCAAATTTGTTGCTTTTGATTTTATCTCTATTAAAATTTGTATGAAAAGTGACATTTAACCCAAACTGCGTACTTAGTTTAAGCTACTCTTACTAATTTAAGAGAGAGGTGTTTAATCTGCCTACGCTGTGAGGGTGTTTCATCATTTTAATGGTTGCGCCAATTAACATAAGCTTATTTTTTTCTGATTTGATATTTTAAAAATGTCGCTCGCAATCCAATTGCGTATTTTTAAAAATTGTGTTTTAGAAGCACTTATTCCTTAAATTTTATTTTATTTATCGAGTTTATTCTCTTTGGGGTCTTCCTACTTCCCCGTTTTTTTCCAAACAAAACGCGAAAATCGAATAAAACCATTTCTTATTTAATATTTTTGGAAAGCAATTCACAATTGGCATCCTCCTTAGAAGAACTCTATGCAATTATTTATGTTCTCAAATTATGCTCAGACTTTGGTAGCTTCAAATTTCCTTTTAAATTTGAAGCTGAATGCCAAGCACATCTCAAGGGAAATATTTTACGGATGTTCTTTCCTTTTCACAGAGAGTAAGAAGGACCTTTAAGAGGGGAGCTTACATAAAGGTCAAAGTATACAATTTCACCTTCAAACAAAGCTCGCATAATTGTCAATGGCTTCGATTATGTTTATTTTCTAATTGCTCAATCCTGCCGTTTCCTCGAAATTACTTGAAATTTATTTCGAATTTCTATTTGAAAATCAGCTCGAAATTTTACCATATTACACAATTTAATTTTTTTTACATAATTCCACGAAAATAATTACTCAAGCTCCAACACTCTCTGAATTGCTACAATTTTTTTTGACACGTCAATTACCAATTCAGCCTAAGCCACTCAACTCAAGAGAAAGAAACACCAGCAGCGTTCGACGGAAAAGGAAAGGATTTATTCACTTATGAAATTGTTCCGCTAACAGTCTGCTGTCGGATGGATTTTCCGAGAAATTCGTTTGAAATGAAAATGCCGTTGAAAGTTTATGCGGCAGGAGACGTTACGCTGTGGACCCGTAGCCGACATCTAATCAGGCTTTTTGTCTTTACATCCTGAAGCTGTTTCCTTCGTCTTGTCGTAAACGTAAAATTTATCCAAGGTATATTTATATAATATTTCGGTTTCAAGAGTTTGAGCATTTTCAGTGATATATGCCATATGCCTTTGCTGCAAGAGAAGTTTGAGGAAGTATTTAATAATGTGATGGATGTGTAATCTTATAAACATCGCTTGCCAATTCGGTTCGGATGTGAAGTTCTGAATGGAATTTGCATAGATGGTTTTGCTGCCAGTACCAGTATGCCAGAAAATGAACGTATAGCGGTTTGAGAATTTCATTTTCACGTCAGGTAGGTGGCTTGATGTGACGGCGAGCTTGGGAATTCCTTTGATCAAGCCTGCCATATTTATGAAGTGAAGGCCAAGTTGAACTTTTGCTACTAAGGTCATGAAAGTTGCTTTGGAATAATGTGACTATGGTGATATCAATGCTGGTGACTGGTGGCATCTAATATAATTTACAATTTATTCTCGTGGTAGATACGAGCATGCATACAGCTTAAGCATTCTTCCTGGAAAATATTTAAATCTCTACCTTAAAGGCAGATAAGGTCATAAACTGCGGTAAAAAAAAAATATTTAGCGAACGCAAAAGATGCCCACATGGATTTTAGACAGAAATCTTTTTGAATTATGTGTGAATATTTCAAGTTAATATTTTTGTTATTTCATAATACCGTGGTAAGCTAAGTGACAAATCCTTATTATAATACCATCAATCAGAATCTTAAGCGTAATTAAACAATTTGCTTATAGCAAATTCACTGATAAGAAATTTCGTGATCACTGCCGGATAGTTCAGAAAACAAATTCAAAATTAATTATTATGAGGTACTGAACGATATAGATCTTATTTGATAGATTTGGGTCACAAGTTGTGACTCACAATCACCATAAACTTGGTAAAACCATCTCCTGCTGTGCTGAATAAATAATTAGCATCAATAGAATGATTTTGACAGGTTATGTAACTGGCAGTCAGAATTTTGAGTACTTATTGGTTGTTTAACTATAACTTATAATTTTAAAAAGTGAAAGATACATCAACATAGTTCACTTTATATGAGTCAAAATTTGGGATACTATCATTGTTCATATTGTATTTTTTTTTACAACAAAAAGGTTATAGCATGACAATAAAAAATCAAGTCTTTTGTTTCAAAAACCTTTACAAATGAAATTTTCATTATTTTTTTATTGTTTTAAAGTGAACCGGTTTTTTTCAACCAATTAAAAACGACTACCAGGTCAAAATCTGATTTTATTAAATTCATAGCTTATAAAAAAAAATGAGGCATTTCTGAAGATATAAGACTTCTTAAATAATGTTTAAAAAAAAAGAATATGACTCTAAAAAGTCAAAGTATAAAATGTATGTCCAATCTGTTAGGAGTAGGGAGACAAATAGTGCTGGCCCAAAGGAATCTCATTAGAAGTTCGATAAACAGGCTATATAAGAGATTAAAGGAAATCACACTCAAAGTTTATTCCCTGCATTTAAAAATGGCGAGTTATACTTTAGGTAGAAAATGGGATATTTTAGACATTGTAGGAAAAACAAACAGAGCCTTTGAATGTGAAAAAGATAGAAAGAAGAAAATTCTCACAAGGAAACTGGAGGAGTTAACGAGAGGAACGGATACCATGAAAAAGAATGCCATAAAGACTATCCCCAACTATGTGATGAACAAGTCCATGGTCCAATTCACACAAGAGCAAATGGAGCTGCTTAACAAGGTCTGAATTTTGATGTCAAGGAAAAAATATTTCCAACAGAAGACTTGGTAGTAGACATCGAAGCAGCGGTAAAAAACTTTCCCGAATAGGTGGAAGCGCATGCTAGAAGCAATGTGGCTAATCTCATCAAGAAGGAAAACCGCAAGAGAGGAAACACTGGTAAGGTAAAAAGAGTGCTTAAAAAGTTTGCTATTAAACCAGTCTTTTATACCAGAGCAGATAAAGGAAACGCCGTAGTCATAATGGACAAAGATGAATATGACCGATTAGTTATGGAAAAGCGTAACAAAGGGCACTACTACGAGCTAAGGAAATATCCTTTACCAGACTCTATCAAACGAGTCGAAAGAATCTTGAAAGAGTGCAAAGGGACAACTGGAGAGGTCACCAAGCTACGGGTCTCAAGCCCGGCGTTGCCAAGAATTAAGTGCCAAGATACACAAGGAAGGAAGCGAGCTAATGGGGATTGTCACCGCTACAAATGAAACAGCAAGGAGAATCGCAAAGTAGATTGTAGACGACTGTAGGGTTTTAGGGAAGATTAGCGATAGAAAAGATTTGACCAAAGTGTACACAAAAAGCAAAGCCATATGGCAACTTTTCATGGCAAGGAGCTTATATGTTTCCCATATATCAAATGAGTTAAAAGATAAACATATTAATATGTACAGATTGTAACTATATATAATTAGTCTGCCCAAATTATGATCATGTATCTCAAGTATGTATAGAATCTATGAATGATAAGAAACAAATTAAATTGAATTTATGTGAATATATGATTCAAATATTCTATCCATTCTTCCCTTGCTTATTATGAAAATCACTAAAAAACGCACTCTTTAACTGCCCATTTTAAATCGGCATATCAACATGTACACTATTGAGTTAAGTAAAATCACTTATCAAAATGAAAAAAAAACCAGTCATCATGGTAAAGTTATAAATTGTTAAAGTAATCATGGCAAGTGTGAACTTTTATTTATTGTAGCTCTTATGATTGTTATTGGATTAAGTCGGAAGTTTTTCAGTGGTGGTTAGCAGGTGTATAGCTGATTAGTTTGTAGCGGATAATAAGCTCGTAACAAGCTATGGTTAACTTTAGAAACTCCTAAAAATGTAGTGTAAACAACACAGACGTTTTGAAAACAACACAACCTTTACACAGTCTTGATCGGAAAGCCAAACTATTCGGTAGATTTTGCACTAATTTTCTAGATTTTTTCAAAAAACTGAAAAATTCATGAGATACGTATTATCAAGGACACCAGTATTTTGATCGAAAATGATTTAAAATCCAATGTGTCCTGCGAACTTCATAATGATCTGATGATTCTGTCGGAAAATATCTCAATTCTAAGTTTTAGAAATTTTCTTTGGGTACTTTCATGCCCTTCGTTTCTACGCAGGCTAAAACATTTGCACGTTCAGAACTCATTTTAAATCCTTATTTTTTTTTCAAAAGTCACTTCTCGATACATTCAGAAGAATACTTAAACTATCTCCTGAAAGCCCGGTAAATATAATTACATTTTGGTGAGACTCAGACATAGTGCATGTACTCGTATACATCAATGCATCCTGAAAATTTCAGCTCGGTCTGATGATCATTTTTCATCATCATTCCATCAAATTTGCATATAAATTAAAAAAATGAATTTTCGAGTAAAGTGGTTTTCATATTACTATTCTTGGAAAATCAGTAAGGGGGCTGTGTTTGATATTATTGTCATGATTTTATCAAAATAAAAAAAGATCCATCTTGACTGTGAACAAATAACTAAGACATAAACGTCACGGTATCAAAGAGAAAAACCCATAGAATTTATTTTCTTCGTTGATAAATTATTTTTATACTATTCATGCAATTCGTCTTGTGGCGTTTATTTGAAATGTATTCCTTCTCAGCAATTTATATGCATTTAAATCATTTTCACCAATCTTGAAGCAAATGAGCTTGATGTTTAAAAAGTTGAATAAATGCAGCTAATGTAAACAGAGATGAATCATGTTATAAACTAGTATGCATTGCCTTGGAAAAATAAAAATCTTTCAAATTCATTATTTCATCAAATATTAGTTTTTCATCAGGTTCAATATTTCATTTTCGGTCGAGGAATTTCACGTTTAACTACTTAGTATTTTGCTCACTGAACTTTATATATTTTTGCCTAGTTTAGCTATGCTCCACAGTAAAAAAAACTTTATAATATTTCCCTCAACCTGAAAAAATCGAATCCACTATGATTCTAATTATGACTACAATAAACATATTCAACAGACAACTACAACCCACACGTTACGCCCCACGTTGGGTGCTTACTTTTTTCATTTGTTTTTGCTAAACAGTACTTCTAGTCTCTATTACCAGCCTTTTTTTAACAGAAAACAAATAAAAATCATTTATATTTACAAAATTGTTTCAAATAAAAGCAAAATATGTATTTATGTTTATGGGCCATGAAAACATGACCTGTAGGCGACCCTAATTTTGAAGGAAAAGAATTTATAATTGGTTCAGTGACCTTTACTAATAAGAATATTATAAGTGTATTCTTTCCTTGGATTTTCTTCTCATGGCAATCTTGATGAAATCTATGAAATTGAAAAAAGGATAAATGGTAAATATTTTCACTCAATTTAAGGGAAAATATTTATGTTGATTGCAAGAGTAAAAATTTGATCATGAACACGGATCCTGTTACACAATATTATAATAAAGTTCTCAGTGTCATCAGTGAACAGTACAATTAAATGCTAAAAATATAAATGTCTTTGTTTGTATTTAGCGAGGGGATATTATTAACGATGAAAAATATAAATATATGCTAATGGTACTAAATATAGTAATATTGTTGATTTAAATGATATTTCGAGATAATTGAGTTGATATATATTGGAGCAAACATTTGAATTCAAAGGAAACTTCGATTTTTTTCTTTTAATAATGCGTTTTTGAATCAGACGAAACAAACAGAATTTGAATTGTGAACTCTGTAGTTACATGCTAAAATAGAATTTGACTAAAAATCAATTAACATATTATGAGAAACTTCGAATCTTTAAAGGATCAATTAAGTTTTTAACACTCCAATTTCGATTATTGAAATAACATTTTAATGAAAAAACGCTTCAGTTAAAACATTAAATTACTTAATGCGATTACAAAAGCAATGAAAATAATTCTAAACAAAACGTTTACGCAGTCTTTAATCGGTGATAGCTTTATGCTTTAAGCAATTCATTCAATGCAAACAGTCAATTATTTCTCTCATTTCATGACAGGAAGCGCAATTTCCTGTCACGGGAAAGATATTTGTTTTGTATTTTTTGCATCAGAATTGACGCATTGTAGTTGAAATATATTTTTTGATATAATGAAAGGCAGACTATGACATTATTAGTTTCGTTTCTCAGCTTTCGACGTATAAATAAGTTTATCGCATGCTCTTTTCACTTTCCTATATTTTCAAATATTTTAGCTATTGTTGATATTTTAACTTCCATATTTAAGGGTGAGAAGATTAATAGAAAATAAGTTAGTTGGAGTAAATATTATTCGGTCGGAGTTAGTAGGATTATAGGCATCTTTTTGAACATTTACGAGTGCTAACGACTGGGAATTACTATCGAGCTTCGACTATTCGTGGAGAATAATTTGAGTGAATTCAAAAATAATGGTGAAGAAGAAAAATTTGTCTTTATACATATAAAACAAATATCGGTATTAAATACAATATATAGAATAATCAGAATTAGATACGATGGTGGTTTGAAAGTTTTTTTTTGGGTGGCGAAAATACATACAACAGTTCAATTTTGTTGTTTTTGAATGTGTTTAAAAAGTTGAGTTATAAATTTAAGAAAACAGCTTCAATGCTATTATGAACAGACAGCTGGTATTTTTTAGCTCCAGCAATAAGAAAAACTGCGGCTTGCTTTCAATTTTATTGGCAATAACTTTGACACTCTATGCCAACGTTTGAAAGTTGTTGAAATAACAGCCTTTACTGGACACCCAATACTGGAGAATTATTAGGGAATTCCTGTGATCCAAATCATTTTTTGCTAGAAATGAGTTCAGCCCAGGTAGATGCATGAAAAATAATTGGAATGCATATAAGGGCAGATTAGTTAATAATTGAAAAATATCTTGAAATTGGATTTGAGCCTAATAATGACGCAGTTTTAATAAAAATAAATAGCTTGGTAATTTAGAAGCTAAGTCGATGAAGAATCATTTGAGAAAAATAGCCATTAGTACCAGAGTTAATTAAGGTAAAAACGGAATTGAAATGCATACAAGGAGTCAAATCAGGCGAAAACCTACAATAGGTGCGTTTTTTTTGCAATTTAGCAGCGCACGTTAGCGTAGGGCTGCAAAAAAAAAACGATCCCAAGCAGAAAAATTTCGTTGTTCGAAAAGTTGTTGCATTCGCTGAGCTTTCGCTTAGGTTGGTTCTAAAATTAGAATCACACATAAAAAAAACTTATATGAAATCTTATCTAGGTTTTAATCGAAATCAGACATGAAACTTGCATATGAAATAATCTACAATGTAATGTGCATTGAAACGCTGAAATTCAGTCTGCACACTATAAGATTTGATGTAAAATAATTGACAATTACGGAATGCTAAGCCAATTCATTCAGTTGAAACTGGCGGTTGCACAATAGTCAATAGCAGTGGTACGAACCGTTTAGAACACTTTTAGGCCCGTTTCACACGAGACACTCGGTGTCCGGCCACTGTGTCTCTAGCCACTGCCGGGGCATAGAAATAAATGAGAGCATACACACAGAGCCACAGTGTCCGGGCCACAATTCTATACAAAAACAGTGGCTGAGGATTCAGTGGCCGGACACCGAGTGTCTCGTGTGAAACGGCTCATACTGTTATCAGCACACTCTACATAAGAGCCCATAAACAATCGCTGCTTAACATTTTCTGCTTCTGTGACGCGATATGTGCAGGATTTTGTTGTTTTATTCAATATACTTAACAAAATTTGATCTGCTCGGATGAGCAAAAAAACGCACATATTGTGTTTCCTATTCAATTTGTAACTTTAAACACTAATTTCTACATTAAAATCAATGCTGTCGTCATAGCGGTCAACGTTACAAACGCCTTTGTTCTCCTTGAAGGATACTAAGGGGCCTTGTTTCTTTAAGGTTTTTGGCGAAGTGATGCCATTTATTCCGGATCGACGGATTTTCCGCATTAATTCTGTCTTTAATTTTTTCTTTAATAAGCCAAAATATTATTGTAAACGTGTGGTTTTCTTATAATGATAAAATAGATTTAATATATGACTAGTAAATAAAACTGCAACAGCTCTTTTGGTAATTAGCTTCACTAATGTAAAAAATGTTAGCAAGAACTTCTTTCAAATGTTGGTTTTTGCATAACTTTTTCTCGGCACTGTTTGTGTTTTTGGCATGTGCTTTATAAATGTTTAATTGCTATCGCTGAATAATAAACTAATTGTCAATTGTTTTATCTTTGAGTTGCCCTAGTTTTTGTTTTAAAAAATACTAATAGAAACGAAAAAAAATTAAAGATCATTTAAAATCAATATTTTCCCGAATTTTCTCTATTTTCGATGCAATTATTTTAGCTCTGATCCCACAAAATTCAGCTCCCAATGTATAGCCTTTCGTCTGCATTAAATTAGTGCTCAAAGAAAATTCCTAGTAACCTCGTTTGGTATCACGCAGCAATACCCTCATAAATGTAATGGTTGGCTCAGTCGTAAGATACAATATTAACACTCCACTTAACACTAAAAGTCGATTATAACATTACAGCCTATTGCAAAAAGGCTGTGCTATTGGTAGCATTACGACGTGAGCGTAAGAACGAAGATATTTTATGAGCGAAAGATTGCACAGCACACGTGGCGTGGCGTGGTATGCGGGGCCGTTCACAGTAGTAGAATGCGATTATTTGCGATGTGAAGTTGATTTTTAGTATAACGTCGAAACTTATGTATATTCATTCCATTATTTTTTTAAAGAAAAGTGCAACTGATGAAAAATGTGAACTACATGCAAATTTAAACTGCATTTCATAAAATATTGACTGCATATGATAATTTTTATCAGTTTTGTTAAACAAACAAGATTCATCTTATCCATCCATCAAATATTTTTATACATGGACGAATCAGCGGTAATGTTGCGAACCCTAATTATGTACTCCCCATTCATAAAGTCAATCATCTTTAAGTAATATGATTGAATCAGTTTATTCGTCTCCATCGGAGGCGTATACAAACAAAATCTAATATTTACAATACTTTTGACGTTTACCCACTCATATTTGTCAAAATCAATTATATATAACGGACATAGCGAGCCGTTGGTACCATGTAATTTTTTTATGACTGAAAGGAAATTTATGTACCTTTCATGAAAGTTTCATTGCTTACAAACATATGACAATAGCGTATACATTTGGAACTCTAGTAAATTATTTATATCCTTTCTTTTCATCCTTCTGAAGATAAAATATGCTAACAATATGAGACGATTAAATATTAAGAAACAGATACCATTTTATTGTACAAATTGTGAAAATGAATAAAATATTCGTTGAATTTTCCTCGAAAGGAAATGTATTTCTCAGATGCTTGGATGAACGAATCCAGCCTAATTTTAGTCAATCCGGTTAAATGAATGTAAGGTCCTGGTTTAGACTTTTTGATCATTGAAAAGGGCTGTCAAGGCAGGTTATGTGTTCGATGAGGGCGAGGGTTCGTTCGTAGGTGATATCGGACTCGATGTCAATGTCCCCAACCAAGGCGAACTCAATGATGCAACATGCCTAGAGTTGGATACTGACTAATGTACCATGGCAGTTTGAAAGTGCTGCTTTGCTAAATTTTCTTTGATGGTAGCTGGATTTAGTGTGTGAGTAATTTGCAACGAAATCACTAGAGCTATTAATTTGATAGTACAAGAAAAGATTTCCAAACGTGTTTCTCAAACTTAAGTTTTTAAATTTGAAGCAAAAAGAGCACTGGAGAAACTTCACTTTGAAGATCTTTTCGGGAAAAATTAAATAATTAATTATTCTTCTACTCTCTGCGATACAAACTATTGGGTTGGAAACTAAGTAATTGCGGATTTTACTGATATATCGTTTCAATTGAATTTTTAGTCATGCTGACGTATTCGAAATGTTAAACTCATATGGTCGTTTGACAGTTGCGACTTCAACTGTCAAACAGTGGAAAATTTTGACTGTTCAGTTACATAGCTTTTGTTTGGTGTCTGTTGAAAAATAGCAAATCAAAAGGAACATTTTCGTCATAACTTTTATTTCCGGAAAACAAAAAACGAACCAAAACCTCAAGTGAGGAACAGTTAGTGAGGAACAAATCAAAGCAGTAATCGATTTGGACTGTCATAGCACAACACGTAAGATTGCAGAGAATCTCTATTATCACATGCGTTTAAAAAATATTGGCTACGCACGGAAACTCGATAGATGGATTCTTCATAATCTTAAAGAAATTAATTCTTTGATGAAACGTATTGAAAATGATCCATTTTTAAAACGATTGATAACTGACAATGCCAATCGAAAAAGATAGTAGGGCAAAAACCGGATGCTCACCAAAAGAAAGGTATGTTATCTGTTTGGTGGGACTACAAGGGAATCGTCTACTTTGAAAAATTAATTAGATCGATCAGATGTGTATATTCAACAATTAACCAAATAAAACAATGCAATTCAAGAAAAAAATCAATTCCCCAATTCGCAAATCGTAATGGTGTGGTAAGCCACCATGACAATGCAATACCACAAGCATCCTTGGCTAACCGGAAAAAAATTATTGGAGCTTGTTTTCGAAACATTCGCACACCGACCATATAGTTCTGACCTTGCCTCATATTACTTTTCATATCATCTTTTTAAAAACTACTTGAATGGTATTTCAATAATGATAATAAATCGTACTTGGTTTAGTCTTTCGTTGAGAAAAATCAGATGTTTTATGAACGTTAAAATAGGATGCTGCCCGAAAGATGGCAAAAGATCATTGATTAAAATGGGTAATACATTACTAAATAAAACTATTTTTTCCATAAAAAATTTCCTTATTTAAAAAAAAACTGCAGTTACTTAACAATTAAAATTAAATAAATAATTTATTCCTAAAAACCATTGACCAAACCTGGCAGCTATTTTCACTTTTCACTGCATATAGTGCGAAAAACCAAAGTTCAATTTTCTGAAATCTGCTACATTTAATCAATGCCTCACGTCATCTAGAAATTTCAGCTTGTTCAACGCTAATTGATTGCACATGCATTATGCCGAAATGATAAATGGGCTTTTCTGTATTTCAGTCATCCTTTCAATTTTGTGCTAATTCAATATTGAAAATGCATTCATTAGCCATGCACATAATTTCAGTTATTTAATGGATTCGAAATATGCCCGTGAGATGTTTGCAATGTTTGCTCGAAATGAAGACAGATTTGATTGGCATTGATAGATATGTATGCACCAATTCAACTCTCACATACGTGCTGATAATTCATCATCGCATTTCCGTCAGCATCCGTATTAAATAGCTAACACCAAAACTCGCTTCGATGCAACGATACTTTAACTTAATGGACTAAATTATTTGTAATTTTTATTATGAACTGAAAAAGTTTTTTTTTCCCTACAATTTTATTTCAAATCAACGAAACGGTTCACTTCAGGGCACTTTGTGAGCATACAAAAAAAAACTCGTAAGTCGATCAAATTGCTGCATAAAAACGATACTTTGTTGCGGTTTGTGGCTTAAGCTGAACCAACTTTTACCGTTCTATGCGTAACTTATTTGAACTGAAGTTTGCAAATTTCCTATTCATTGAAAATTTTTCATACTTGAGCGGTTTCGATATTGTGCATTTGAGTAATCAGAATTGGAAACAAAGTTTTTAATCTCTTTCGATGTTCAGTTAACGTTCGCATCAACAATGAATGAATATATTCTTCGTGAATTTGGTTGGATTATCGTGTGAATAGAACATTTTTGAATGATCATAAACCTTCCAACTCATTTTTCAGTTACATTCAATATTTATTGATTTGTTTGTTTGAAAAAAAGTAGAGCCATCTGGATATTTTGCAACAGTTAACAATCACCGTTTTTTTTTTACTTTTTCATAAACGTTTAATATTATTCTTAACATGACAAATGAGTGCAAATCTAAATTTTTATCAACACATATTAATTGCCATTGTGTTTACAAGATAAACATGAAACCCACATTGGGCGCACCGTACTTGCAGCTTCATTAAATTTACCCTGGCTTCATTAATGCTACGTTTAAGCCTTAAAGTGAAATTATACCGTAAAAAAGAGTCTAGATCGATTTAAAATTTGAATGGAGCATTTCAGCTGTTTCATTTCAGAACAATTTGAAATATGTTCTTTCTTCATTTTTCCCGTACACATTTGATATGGACGGGTCAGTTTCGCAGTTCACTAGGTCGTCCGGCTGAAAAGCAGCATGCTACTGTCTAATGGTTTAAATCGTGTCTGTCGTCATGGTTTTAAGTGTCTGTGGCTACGGTTTTAAGTGGTTTTAAGTAATCACTTGCAATAGTGATTGGGTTTTTTGCACTTTTATCGAACTGAGCAAAAAAAAAACAATCCTGCTTAAGTTGGTTGTTGCATTTACATCAATTGTTGCATTCGCTTAAGTTGCTGTTTTCGCACTCATTTTTTCACAAGTAAATATTATGAAGACATTATCATAATATTTTACGCTAATTCAGCAGTGAGTAGTAAATGGTTTTCAATTTATCTTCAAATTTCATCCAACTGTCAGTAAGTAAATTTTCAGCGGTTAGATCAACCGCTATAGACAGCAATTGCAGCAATCGTTTTATAGAGGGTGTTTTTTACAAGTGCTACATTTTGCAACACACCACTGTCTAATAAGTTGATGACATCTGTCAATGTGACTGTCAATTTGCCCTAGACATATTTACACAGCAGCAGCGTCTACAAAACATGGAAATTTATTTCCGAAATCAGTCTTGAGTTGTGCAAACTCACAAATCGTTTCGTGAGCTTTATGGACCGCATAATCATTCAGAACGCATGTTTCTATCGCGTTTAAAGGAAATAGTATTTGAAAATTATAATATGATTCGGTTTCAGCTTACTTCTCCCCTACGTGCTCTAGCTAGACAGTCGACCGACTTCCATCGAACTCCAGCTATAGAAAATCAACCAACTTAGTTATGTTTGATGTAGCCAAGCAATTCGGCAAAGACTGGCACGCAGGAATGATACTCAAAATGTATGCGTAGAATCATTCTTAAAAGATGAATCATTCTTAAAAGGTAAAAAAAAAATAGGCACAATTTCGCTTACAGAAGAATCTTGCTAGGATCAACCTTATCTTTACTCTTTTACAATCCATTTACTGTAGATATCCTTAAATTGTCCATCTCAAAAAGAGCTCTGTTCGCAAACGATATTTGCATCTTCCACACACCCCAGTTAGCAAACACCATCACTTCAACTCTGCAGTCCTCCATCAAAATGCTTCTGGACCACTTCCACAAATGGAAGATCAAAACAAACCCAAACAAGAACCATACGCGCACAAAAAGATAAACTTTACAAAAATTCATAGTATGCGAAAGAATCTTCGGAACACCATGGTACATTTGAAGCATAGATAAGCATAATGATCTGAGGGTAAATATAATAGTTAAATACGTGTGTGACAAGTCGCTGAAGCTATTCGAATAGCACAATGGGCATTCTGATATTAATGTAGACGCAAGACCTAGCCGCATCTCAGAAAACTCACACAATAATGTGGACCACCTACATAAGAAATAATCTACTGAAATGGTGAAAATGCAGTGGGCACAATACCGCTCACGCAGAGAAATGTAGGAAGACTGCAGAGTACTAACTCCAAATAGACCTAGTTTTATGGTCTCTAATAATTAATTAGCTTTGAGCACTACTAAATCAAATAACTAACAATGTGACTAGTGGACGATAATGTAAAAAGGATCAAGTAGTATACAAAGCCGTATTATTATTCTAAAAGCTCGTAAATCAAAACTTTAACTTTCCAACCTTATCTTCTCTGCTTCATTTGAGTTTACATTTAAAATCTGATAAATTCTTCTTTTGATAATATTAAAACTTTCTGATAAATTTCAACACAAAATATTTTCCCCTCGAGTGCGACAAAATATTGCTCTTGTTACCTGCACGACCCCAACATACGTAAATTATTAACTAAACATTTTGCTTCTCGAACATTTACTTCTTAAACAAAAACCAGTCCTTGAAAAATAAATATTATCTAATAAATCCTCGAAATACACAAAATACTTTTTTTTGCGCCCAGCGTGGGAAGTATATATTAGTATAATCTTTCAACTTTTGTATGCATACATAGTGCTTTTTTGTATGCCTGTGGCAAGTTCATCTGGTGTTATTTATAAATAAAGAAGCGAAGGCCCCATTATAATGGCAAAGGAAAAGTTTTCCCGATTAAGTAGGATTAAATTCACAATTTAATTATATTTTTAGCTTCAATAACATAAAAAAATATTTTGCTTTGAAACACGGTGTATCTTTCAATGTTCCGTTAATATCTGTTTCTGTTTTGTCTTTCTGCTCAAATATGTTCTGCTTCGAAGACAGTGAAAAAGTATTCAAATTCAATTTTCCATTATTGAACGTGAAAATCATCGTATTGAAAAAAATATTGTTAAAAAAAATTTATGCGTTTTGTTATTCTTTAGCTACCATGAAATGCTATAGAATAATAATTAATGACTTCTAATTCCTGCTTCTCGCGATAAAAAATGTATTTTAGTAACACAATATGTCCCTCCCAAACAGCAGCTGTTATATTTGTCTTATTAATAGGCTGAAGAGAAACTGTATATAAAACTAAGGACTGTCAGTCAAACAAGCTTTTCAAATCCTCAAGCATTATTCACTCATAAATTAAATAATTTCTCCAAACTTGAGTCGATATTGATTTATTTCTAGTCCAGGAAGTTCAACGTAAAATCAAAATTAAAACACTAAAACTTAACTTTTTTCTCTTCTTGATTCTGTTTAATCCAAGCAATACCATTTTTATTCAAAACGAAATTCACTCATTTTCAAGGTAAACCTGAAAGACAGCCCAAATTTGAAAATTAATTACTCAGGTCGCGGTGACATCAAATCTTTACCTTTATAGCCAATTAAATGGTTCGTTCATTTAGAGCTAACGACATTAGGAATTCAAAGGAGTGATTCCTTAAAGGTTAAGTTATGTTAATAAAGGAAAGACAATCAATTTACCCCTTTTTATGGCATCGCATGACCTGATATTCCCGAAATCATGACTGTGGTAGGCTTAATGAATTTTGAAAAGATTATTTACAATGTAATTAATTTATATCTGCTAGTATCGTGTGGGCTTTCCTGGTAGTCATTTAACTTCTTTTATTGAACGTTTAGATATGATTAATGGATGTGAGAGTTTAAATTTAGCTACTGCGAATATGATACAGAAATCAAATATTTTCAAGATACATTTAAAATTGAATTCAAGGTCTCACTTTTTAATGTAATCATTTTGAATGAGGGTTGAATTTCAAACTAGAATAGCTTGTTTTAGTCTAAGCTGTCGGTAGGAAAATTTCAGTCTATAACATAAAAGCAGAAAGCGATGAAAATCGAATCGGATTAAGGCAAAAGTAATTTAAACTGAGCGCATTTATTTCTCAGACGAAAATTTAAAACATTTTAATACCGAAAGCACTCAATCTGTAGTTATTTGCTTGCTGCCATATATTTTTCTCGAACCTAAACTTAACAAATTTCGGAATCTAAATACTGTGTGCAAACATATATTCCCAGCATTTCGGACGCTAAAAAACAGATGTGAGCTTATCTTTGAAGGCAAGTTGAAAAGAATTTTCCTAACCTGTCGAAAAAAAGTGGGTACCAATTTTACATAATAAAAACTATTTCCTCCGTTCAGAAGTGAAAAGGATACCTTTGAAATATTTATGATATTGAAATCGATACATACTTCTCAACGTGAATATACTTTCAACCTTTGAAGGTAAATACTGTACCAGCAACGAAGAAGCAAGCGCAAAAATTTATGAATATATTCGTTTCCATTTGCCACTTTCATTCCTTTTATTCTACACATTTTATTCAACAGAAAAACATTGTCATGGAAAATGTTCACTTTGAAAAATATTGTCTGTCAGAGAATTGCGTCCTTACTGCATTACACGTGCGAAGTTTGTAACACAATATCCTGGTAAGTATCAACGTACTTAACTGAAGCTTACCCTAACTTTTAGCTTGGAAAATATATACGTTCACATTATTGTTTGCCGTGATTCATGTCAGATTATGCTTTGTCTTTTGTCGAGCGAATTGAACACGAGCACTTACATGCGCCATATATTTTCCAAAAATGATACATTTCTTTCAGAACAAACAATGACACAATATCAACTCAAACTCAGCAACATCAATCATCTTTTCCCAAACAGTATACGCTCTTACTCTTGGTCATCTGCTTGCAGCCTTAACCTAAATTCAAATGCATCAACGAGATCTATCTATTTTATAGCCAATAGGTTATTGGATGATTTACAACGGTAGGGAATATGTACTCGGAATAAATGGAAAATTTGAGAAATTTTTTTTTTAATTTTTTTCGCTGGAGGAAAATCTGTGGAGCTTGTTGCAGGAATAAACGAAATTCAAGCTATATGCTAAATGTATAAATATTTCCAAATAATCATCATCAAGCAAAATTAACATGATGCTACTGGTGCAACGTGGGTATTATACAAAATTCCTAGTTCGAAAACTCAAATTCTGTTTCGATAATTATAATATAGAAAGGAAAAAACATACTCTACTCATTTATAATCGACTAGAATTATTAAATCTGACCTACAGTATGTACTTTTGAAGTAATGGCTTCAATTGTTTGCGAAATAGAAACAAAAATATATTGTGGGAAAGTTTTCTGGTTTAACAAATCCAAGAATTTTATGAAATTTATGTTTGCGCCCAATGTGGGCTTGATAGATAAAGTTGTTTTTGTTGGATAGATGTTTATTATAATGGTTGTTTGGTTTTTGTTTTGAAATAATAAAAAATTATTAAAAATATCCGACAATGAAATAAATTATCAAACTGATTTAAATAGATACAAATTTCAGGATCAGTTTTGTTCTTGGTTCCAATGCCTTGGCTTTAAATTGGAAATCATTCTTTCGTCGAAGCTCCAGATTGTATTTATTTCTATATCACTAGAACCGAAAGTTTTTTCAGAATCAATTTACGAAGAAGAATGCGAAAAATCCTAAGCACACATCCTTTGAATGCTCATCTATGGAATTCTTTTCATCAGCAACGAAGTGAAATTTTAGGGTGTTAAATCACTTCGAATATACAAAGATACAGAGTTACAACTGAAAAAAAAGTCGAAAACAGAGCTTGCGTATCGTCTGAAAGTATCAATAGATGCGATTTAGTATCAAAATTGCAGGAAAAATTAAAGCTTTCACAGTGAAATTTTCACGTGTCTATTGTCTGTGTGTAATTTATACAAAAATATGACGGAATGAGAAAAAGATAAGATGCAGATAAGAAAAATGGCAAATAGCAAAGAATTTACATCAACCTAAAACTGATGAGAATATTGTTATGAGCCCAGTTTTACTACTTGCACAACACAAATATTTCCTAGAATAGAAAGCGCCAACAAAACTATCCTCAAGATTGATTTCGTAGTACCTGCTTCTTGTATTCCGCCCGGAGAAAAAAAATCCTCATAATTTATGTATCTTCGCAGTTATTTCGATCATCATTCGCACAACGTACATTGCTATCTTCAAGCAGCACCCCACGCAAACGGACCGAACATGAATGCTGCTTATACAGATTTAGAAATCCTCTTTTCGCCCACTTGAAGGTTGATTCTTTTGGATAGGTGTTGTTCATTTGAAATACATTGCAATAATTGAAGTTTCAGGATTTGAACATCAAACCATCACTTTTTTCAACGCAGGTGGAGAAGTTTTGAGTTCTATGTGTGTGGATGAAGAGTTTTGCAGGTACATTGCGGCAATTGGAATTGTAAAATAATTTAGGACGAAAAATGTATAAAAATGTCTGGCGAACTTATGATTCGTTGTACTATCTTCATATCATATAATTAGACAAAATGAATCATAATTAAATAAGGAGAACTACTTTTTGTGTGCTAAATATTAAACAAAATGTAAAAATAATGCACAACAAAAAGAATATGAAAAAAAATTATAGTTCATTAAGTAAAGATAAATTAGACCAATTGCGATAGCAAGATTTTTGGCAAATAATATTTGTCTTATTTGCCAAATCAACCCGTTCATGTAAAATATTTTTTCTAATATCATTCATATACGAGGAGAGAGCCATAAGTCTTGAGCTTTTTTTATGAAACAATAGTTTTTTTATTTTTTTCAAAATTGAAAATTTCAGTATTGAAAATCATTTCTTACATTTTCCACTAGCAACTCAATTCCTTTTATTGAAAAACCAACGAACTATCTCTGCTGATAAAATACTCTTCTATGGCTTGCTTCAATGAACCATCATCAGATTATCTCACTTCACACAGATGTTTTTTTCAAATGTGGAAATAAGTGATACTCGCTCAGATGTGCATGAACAATTCCTTGGAATCCTCAGGACTATAGAGTCTTCTCTGCTTTTTGATTGCGGTGAGACAATCCATTATTGTGTAAAAGGAGAACGTCTTGCGTTAACATTCCTCTGCGATTTGATTTAATCGCTTCTTTCAATTTTTTTTAGGATTGAAGAATAAAGGCTGCTAGTTATTTTCACATCTTTACCTCTGTAGTTTATTACAGGATTACATGATAATCTCAAAACATTGTAGTTATTACTTTTCTTGCAAACTCTACCTTGGATTTGATTTTTAGTTTTTGGATTTTTTCTTTGTTTCTAGATCAAAATAATTAAAACACGTTTCGTCTCCCGTCACACTTGGAATTATGTCCTCTGATTTGTCATTACATATTTTCAAAAATTTCTTGCAGCACTGAACACGAAAATGTTTTTGCAATGAAAGTCTTCATACCCACGTTGCACTGCTTTTTTACGTGTTTAAATGCTCGTGTAGAATCCAAAGCACTTTCGTTTACGATACCTCAATACATCCTGCTGTTTACTTCTGCTTTAACATATCATATTGCAGATC
Source organism: Nemotelus pantherinus (assembly GCA_963978885.1). NCBI lineage: Eukaryota > Metazoa > Arthropoda > Insecta > Diptera > Stratiomyidae > Nemotelus > Nemotelus pantherinus. Next base: position 11,537,968 of record OZ022266.1, read on the forward strand.
TAACTTTTTCATTTTTAAAAAATTATTGTTGTGGCTGCATCTACAGGTTTTCGAGGGCGAGGATCATCTTCAAGTGACTGCCTTCCGAGTTTAATGTAGCCATGCTATTTTTTTATATTATACATAAAATATAATAATCTGATTGCAAATTGATAAAAATTGTACTTGAGTGTTTTCCTTTTATGTCACAAATTTGTCACAATTTCTCAAAATTCGTTTTTGCACTGAGTTCACTGAACACAGATCACAAGAAGGACTAAACAACAACTGACAGACTAACCAAATTTTGCATGTGAGTTGCCAAAAGATGATTAGTACGATTGTCATTATCAGTTTGAATCAGGTTGCCTGTTTAGAGATTAAGTCTCAAGACTTTATTTATTTTATTTATTTTTTAAACTATGCTACTACTACCCGCTATTTAAACTATGCTATGAGCAGTACTTTAAGAGTGGATACATTTAAATAATTCAGAAAAAATCTGCATTGATTGATGTTTTTTTACATTTCACAATTTTAAGTAGCTGCCACCATAACATATCTTACTTTTGGCATAATAAGAAAGCTGACTCAATTCATTCATATTCGTCAAATGAAAAGTGATGATTATATCAGCGAATCATACTAAGTTTAAAAAATAATAAATAAATTTAACAAATAAACCTGCAAATACCTAAATAGGTAGCTAACACCTAAGAAAAAATTGCACTAAAAAAATGAGCCTATCCGGTCAACACCAGACTAAATTTTAAATTATCGGTAATAATACCAAAATCATTCAAACGAGATCTTCAATAAAATCACCGAAAGGGTAACAGCCGAAAAATGAAACCCAATCCCTGAAATTGATAAACTCCAAAACAGGAATATCAATAATAATAAGATACTGATATCAATAATAATAATAATAGCAGCATAACCGAAATCGAACTATCTTTTACTATTATAAGAATCAAAAATGTTTCTTAGGTTCAATAAAAACAAGTTATTAATGGGCGTGACAGGATTGAAAAGATATCAGATCGAGGTAAAAGCGTGCAACGGGCAACACGAAAAGAAATGTCAATGTCAGTTTGATTAGTGTTGGTGAATCAAAACATTGACTTTGATTCAAAATTTCTCACAGAAAATTTTCAAATTGTTTGGCGTGTACCGTAGAAACATAAATCTACGTGAGTCCGCGATTATCTGTGTCGGTTTCCCGAATAAATTAGCGGTCGAAAATTCCAATATAGGGCGAGAATGAAGTGGCGCATTAAAGCGCGACAATAGTAGCCACAGAAGTGCTTCGCGGGGGATATCGTATTTCGAGTAAGTGAAAGTAACCTTTGGCATCAATTTCGTCTTCTTTTTAATTGAAATCATAGTTAATTTCATTTACAAAAACATTTTAATCTTCACCTGCCGATTGCAGAAAAAGAAATGTCAAACGACGTTCAAAATGGCGATCTCTCGTGGTTTTTACATTGGCGTTACCGTATGAACTGTGTAGGGCACATACCCGTATCTCATTCTCACACTTAGAAGCAGAAAGGCGAAAATTGGGCAATTTCTCTCGTTCGATTTCTAATATTTCTCTCTTATATTTGTGCTTTCACGTCTTCGTAGGGTAAAGTTCGCTTGGAGTAACAGAGTGGTGGTCTTGTGGGCTGTATGAGGTCGTGCATTATCATGAATGAAAATGAAGCCATCGATCTTCTAGCCGTTAGTTCTTGATTGTTTCACGCAATCGTGCCCTAGAATACTGTGGCCTACGCCTTATATTTATTTGGCTTTGGAGAAGAGGTGAGTTTTCACTCTATTCAGAACCGGGGGTAATACTGGGGGTGCAATCGTGGATCCATGTTGTGAGACCAGTGACAAAACGGCGAAGAAAACTGATCTCCTTCGTTGAATACTGTTGGAAAGTTTGCAGACTTGTTCTCATGTGCTTTTCATAGTGTTGGTTGGATAAATTTCGTGGTACCTACCAAAAACAAACTCTCCATTCTACAAAATATCGTGAACAATATGGCGAACGGTATTCCCTATTCTACCGTTATATACCGCAACGTAATCCTCTCGCTGTCCTGAATCAGCTTCTCCACGCAAGCTGTGCTCAAATCTGTTGATGCCATGCTGGGGCAATCAAAGCGATCTCTCATGGCCGCAAACTTTCGACACTATTCTCCTCAGAACAGAAAGATTTCAGGAAACGAAACAAGTGTTTACGTATACGAAATTTAGTGAAGCAATTTCACTGCAAGGATAAAATCAATGAATAGAACAAATCGAGAGAATTACTAGCTCAAATTTTCCCAATGTTTTTCAGGCAAATTGCTTCAATTCTCACGCTCTATTCAGTTCCTTATATCTCTCTCTAAGCTATTCTGCTACATGCTGTCGAGACCTTACAGTCTCTTTGTAATTAAGTGCCAGCAGCCGGTGAGTTTGAGACGCGGCTATCTAATACGAAGAAAAATGTTCAATGTCATAAAGAATAGAAAATCAATAAACTTATCTCTTGTTGGACAAATTTAGAGTTTTCCTTTTTCGGTCTGTTCGTTTTACGAGTGATAGGGTCATAAAACGTCACCTATAGCATAGGTATGTAGTTTCACTCCGATTCTTTCCATATCGAACTGGGCAATAATATCTCGAGAACTCGTAGGTGTGAAAGGATACATTTTAATTACATGTTGGGTTTTTTTTACATCTGTTAGGGATACACAAATTTTCGATTTTCAGTGTTCCGAGTCAGTGTCGGAGCCACGGTAGAAGTTGAGTTTAGTTCAGTCTGTTCAGCTTAAGTGTAAAAGCTAAGTAGGAGTGTTAGTAGTTTTTACAACAACAGTATTCTCGAATCAGCGGAAAACGTTTCAGGTGAGGTCAATTGTCATCATTTTGAATTCTCAACCGACTCTCTTACTACAAATTCTTCCTTTTTTTTAAACTAACATTCTTTTTAGGCTTTCACATACCCAAAGAAGTATTAAGGGTGCCAGTTAAAAAGAACAAAGAAGTAGCCCCCAATTTTCCAAAATTCAGGATATTTGCGAGTGAAAGGAGCTTTCTAGGGTTTGAGGGTTATTTGGCGCGCCAGCCATGTGCGAAAGCCTATAATGATGTATCGAAACATCAAATCTCCCAGCAGACTTTATCGACAGGCATCGTTCGATGTGCGTTTGGGCATTTAGTAATTGGGACAGTTTATGACGTGTGTTTATGTTGCTGCTTGCTCCACAAAAAGAATCGAAAAAAGCTGAAACACAAGAAGAGGCGAAGCATTGGGTGAAGGATTCTCTGTCGAATTATCGATTTATTTGAAATTTTTCTGAAGACGTAAATTTGATGATCAGCCAGCTCATAATTATTTAAGACAATGTACTAGTTGGCAACGAATTTCCCAAGTTACGGAATCGCAATCCGGATTTGAAGAGTATTTTTTTTATTATTTACGTTTGTTTTTTTTTCTTCTTTAAATTAGTGCATTTTTTTTATTAATAAATTATATTTACATTTTGTCGGAACTCAACTTTTTTCTATTGTTTATACTTGTGCCAAATTTTCTGTTATTTTGAGTATATAATTAATAAAAAAAAATCACTGAAGGTGGATTAGGGTGCGACCCTGATTCCCCATTTTCTATGTTGGTCCACGTCCAACCTAAGGTATATAGGACGACTCGGCTAGGACTGCGGCTCGTCCCTTAAAACACCCATGCCATCGGAGCAGGTGAACAAGTATCGGAATAAGAACAAGTATCAGGGTGTCATTTGTTTGGTTGCTTTTGTCAAAAACCTTTAAAAGGTATCCTGCGTACGATTCAGGATTATGTGAGATTCTTATACACTAAAAAACATCACCTATCGACCACGGAAATCCGAGCCGGAACCGCTTTTGTATTACTTCAGCTCGGCCGTGCTACTAGCACCTACCAGGTGTTCCACCGGCTTACTTCCATTCTGTCAGGCTTTCAGAAGTCTATGAGGCATCCTTCCTCTTTTTTCAAACGCATTACCAGCTTTACATATGTGAGCACAACTGACCAGGCGCCATCTGATTATAGCATTATCTCCACGATTGACGACACCGGAGAAAGAGAAAAGCATGTATCGGTCCTTTCTGAAAAGGGCGCAAAGGTATTATCTGAAGTAGCCATGGTCCGATAAGAACTGGCACAGGTAGAAATTTATTTCACCGTGGTCGCGATTTAGCCAAGATTTTAAGGCGCGAATTAGCCTAATCGTCCGTGCCACTTTTGAACTCGTAGTCCAGCGCTCCTGCAAAAGGTCAAGCGTTCGCGCTCGTGCTTGAGCAAGCCACTATTACTCTTTCCGCTTCTGCTCTATTCAACAACACCTCCCTGCGTTCGCTCGCCAATAAATCAATTGGGATGGATTGAAATCAATTAGGAGGGGGTCATAAGCGGATAATAGATGGCAACATTTTTTGAAGCAATGTAAATTTGACCTTGACCTTGAAAAAAACGGTGCGTCACTATAATCCATTCCAGGTCTGGGGATTGAATTCGGCAGAGACTTCATTCAAAATTAATAATGACAAGTCTGGAATGATCAGTTTCATGGCTCACTTTATCTCTGATTCAAATCTGACTCACAGCTAGGTTAATCCACAGCCGGGTAGGTATCTATGGTTGGATTCAAACCAGGAACCGCACAGACTAGCACCTGATGCTCTATCCGCTAGGCTGCACAAGCTTCCTTGTGTTGCTTCACTAAAAAATAAAAAAGGGGCAAATAACCGGGGAAATCGGAGGTAACCCGTAGCAATATGACTATAAACAGACTGAACTAAACTCAACTTCTACCGTGGCTACGACACTGTCTCGGAACACTGAAAATCGAAAATTTGTGTATGCCTAACAGATGTAAAAAAAAACCCAACATGTAATTTAAATGCATCCTTTCACACCTACGAGTTCTCGGGATCTTATTGCCCAGTTCGATAGGGAAAGAATCGGAGCGAAACTACATATTTATGGTATGGGTGACGTTTTATGATCCTATCACTCGTAAAACGAACAGACCGAAAAAGGGAAACTCTAAATTTTAAAATACTTTAAAATATCAAATCACGTCATACATCCTTTTCAAATCATTAAGGAAAACAATTATTTTATTCGAATCTAATATTCTTTTATTGCCAGAGCTCTAATCTTCATATTTCCTATCCATGGCATTAAGAAAATGCGTTATAACTCGAGAGTAAATTCTATCTTACTCTCATCAGCTACAACTATGTATGACCATACATTCCATTAACTAGCACAGGATTACCATAAGACAGGCATACGTGCGAACGAAAAGTAAAATCCTGCAAAGATATGCAGACCTACAGATCATGTACATAACACTGAAAGGGTTCATGCTCGAAGCAAAGGAGTAGAGACTGGAAACTCACTATGCAGTTCTAGTTCAGAGATGGAATTTTCATCTGAAGTTTGCACTTCACGCCAGCTAACGAGATTCGTGCTTTAAAAACATTCGTGACGGAAAACATACAAAATAAAATATACTAGGCGAAGTTTCTAGGACAGTTGCAGATGAGAAAAGGTTGTGATGAGTTGAGTACGAAACATAACACAGTTGAATTTAGTTAATAAAAGTTAAAAATTTGTTTTTCACTGTCCTGGTTAAAGTCGTGTGATTTCGCATTTTGTGAGGTACAATATTATGACAAACAGCTTCAAATGACAAAACAGAAAACTTATTCAAACAGTCAAATTAACTTGTTACCATCTAATCAAATACGATTTGTCACCAAACGAAAACAACTGACAACTAATGAAAACATACCTACTACCTTTTCCATTCTAATGCCTAGCACACGCCATTATTCGGTCAAACCCGAATCGCCTGAGGCAACACATCTAATTTATAACAAACTCAAAAACTAATAGCCCACTCTTGGGTCATATCAATCTGATTATAAGCCAAGCCTGGCCATCTAAATTTCAATCGCATACGGCATATAAGAACAGACTCCAGACAATGCCCAGCATATGTACATATGCTTTGGGGTCTTTTCAATTCGACGAGGCTAATATTGTTTACACACTCAGTCCTGACCTGAATTCCACAAAACGGCCAGAGAACACTGCTCGAATAAATTAGGATGAGATATTGCCTCCAGGCCGCAATTCGATTGTTCTTATTCCACACAAACTTGCTGCTTTAATTACCTTTCCAAAGCAATTTAATAATACGCTCCTTGCTGGTGTCCTCTGCTTCGGTACGTGTGTGACAGCAGCATAGGTCCGCAATTACTTGATACGTGCCCGGTCTATGCGAGGCAAACCCACGACACACAATTCCGTTTTGTCGTTCACAATATGTTAGCAAACAATATCGACACTTGTGATAAGATAAAACATTAGTATCTGTAGTTCACCCGGAGACAGCTACGTACAATCATCATTGCGAATTCCGAACGAACACCGTGAACTTTGATATTACTGACGAGGAGCGATGAAAAGTAATTTGATATAAGATGCTGGTCCTGTCACCGAAATAAATCCGTTTTCCGGCTCTATCGAGAGAAATTTCTACCGACACGATTCAGTTCTGCTACGCAACTAACTTTTCACCGTACATTTACTTGCGATGTTCGTCCTGTTTCCATACATGACGATCGCCCGTATGAGCAACAGCCGCAGAATTTTCACAAAAAGCTTGTATCTCGTGTTTGAAGTGGGTGTGTGGTTGTTTGGAGTGATGACGTTTTAGAGGGTGGCGAAAGCTAACCTGTTGGAATTAAGCTGACAGTGTTGAATGTAAAGCTCACTAAAAGTGTTGTCGAGATGAGAAAAGAATCAGCAAATGTTTATTTTTTCGTTTTTTTATAATATGGACTACAAAACGGTTGTACCCTCGAATTTGCTTGGTAGTAGAGTTGGTGCCACAATTGGTCTTTCCATACGTAAAGCTCAAAAGGAAATCTTTATAACTTTTAAAAATAAGCAAAATATGACCTGTTAGTGTAGGTGATGGTAGAGGATTGCAGCCTCGCGGTTAATATTAGCCTACTTTTTGAGCTGATTTGTCTGTCACCCTTTTCTGGCTAGTTAGAACATGGGCATGATTATTGACTGTTGTAGAAGAGCGGTGCATTTTTGTGCCCAAGACTTCTTTTAGATTCTGCCATTGTAGTTATTGTACTCGTAAACCTTAAATCGACCTATTTTTGTATCTGTCGTATATCTATCTATTATAAACATCTGTTGATGGAACGGGTGCTACTAACATTTCAAGTTTACAAATGGTAGCTATATTATTTAACTTTAAGAAGTAGGTGGTTGTGTAAATCGTGGGAATCGCGACATAGGTTCTGAAACGTTCGAGTGAGGTACCGCCACTTTAGCTGTAATTAGACTTGGGCACGGATGTCCTCTCCATTACGTCCAAATCTGGATGGTCTCCGGAAATTTTCGGGGCGGTTGAATAAAGCCACTCCGTCGTGAAAACGTCAATGCAGGTCACCGTAATGTCGCGGCGAACATTGTTGCAGCTTTCAAAGCGAGGTGTCATTTCTTCCGTTGACATGGCAAACTTGAGGAGTTCTTCGGTGAACCGTTTAAGAATCACCTTGGCCACGTAATCCTCGAGTCTCCATTCCAAGTGCTCCTATTTGTCGGCGACCTCTTTGGCCTCTTCATCGACTTGTCTCTCAGCGAGATTTGCTCCTCTGAGCGTTGGTACTTGCTCGCAGCTATCGCAGTAGGTTATATTTGGGTATCATACCAGCGTCTCATTACTCATGGCCGCTCACTTTGCTTCTCTCCTTCTGAAGCGTTGGGCATTCCCCTTAATCTATTTAGTGGGATCAGCTGCCACCACCTTTTCAGTGGACTGCAAATCCTTGGAGCCACCATCTCCAAGCCCGGTTACAGCTCCGCTAAGTGGCTTAGCCGCCGCTTCCTTTGCAATAACCTGCGAGCCTTTCAGGCTGCCTCCTCCGTTCTTGGTCGCTGCTCTCCTAAATGCCGACTCAAAGGCTGCTTCCGTTGGACTGGCTTCGGATGGATTTAATTGAACAGCGTATTGAGTGAGCGGACACGTTTGCCTAGCTGGGGGTAGTTCTGCATGAAAAATTTTCCTTCAAAGACCTTATTGACCAAGCGTGTATTAAGGTAAAAAAGGCTACAATACATTGTATCCACTACTTAACAGACACTCAAAAGATTTTTTTATTTTCCAACAAACCACATACAGAAACTTTCCACGGTCCTCCATATAACTGAAGACAATAATAGTAAATTTCTTCAGATCAATATAGCCTTGAAAACATTCAATATTATATTGACCAGATAATACTGTTAGCATCTACTAATATTTCCTTAAGAAATGAATATAAATAGCATAAATATCAACATAAAAAACAACACAATAATATTCATTTATTTTTATAATTTTTTGCAAGTACCTACGACTAACAAAAATAATAATATTATTTCAATCAATTCAATATTTGATTTCTTTCTATTGTAATTCGCAACCCACACAATTATTTGCATTTATAACCATTCTGACTATGATAATATTGCACAAATTAATGAAACAAAACAATTGTTTGCAATTTGAAATTTCCTCTTAGCTAGCAATTTGCGTTAAAATATAAAATCGCCTTGCATAAAGTATGTCAAATTGATATTGAACTTATCGGACCCCCAAAGAATGCCTTTCTAGATTTACGGTAATTAAAAGATCACAACAATTGAAGCTGATGAATACTAGTTTCGTGTAGACGCGATAGAACAATGCAATCGGGTTAATGTGTTCTTTGATTTCCTAGTTCTTATCGAGCGTTTGAAACTTGTGAGTTAGCGCGGAGACGTTACAAGGAGAGATTAGAGCACAACTTACAGATATGTAAAATAACATATTCAGATTCTGGTACGCATATTTTAGCAACGACCATAATCTTGTGCAGTCTTGTGACAATAATCATTTCTTCACTAGTTGCAAACCATCGAAAAAATCCTTTGAAGCAATAATTAAATTATCAGGCATTAACCTTTCAATGCTGACATTATAAGTGTATGTTGCAAGAAAGATACACATGTATGTGGTTTATAAAACAATAAGATTTAATTTACAACATCATACATGTATTTTACAGTAATTAAACCTAATTGAAACCCTGATAAGCCACCTGGAAACAGTAAAAAATTAGATATTAGAATTCACACACTATCTTCTTGGTAACAGCCTTGTAAAATTGAAAGTAAATCTCTACTGAAATTTAATCTGATGTAATCTTGCGCGACACCATTCTCGGATTACACTCATTCTACTCCGATTTGTTACCACAAATTGAATTTCCGAATGCGTGCTGATATGTGGGCCCTCGTGTGTAGTTATACGTATGCTCCTATACGAACATTCTTGCCTATGATTTTACACACAGTGCTTCTGTACACATTCGCTACTTACTATTATTCACATTCGTCGCGTCAATTTCATTGATATCATCGACCTGATCGCCAGTACTAATGATAACATAAATAGACAGACAACTCCATCAGCTTTCTCATTATCATATCAATCGTGTGAGCATTCGATTACGTACGGAGTTCAATTTTCAAACGAAACTTTTCTAACTAAATAAATATCAACGTTGGACGGTTTCGTGGTCAGTTATAATTCAACCTTCGCTTCGCGAGTACGGCAGACATTATAAGTTTACGGAAAGTTCACAAAATAGTTTTAGTTCGGAACAACCTTCAGTGATTAAGTGAATTGGACTCTAAAACTGATAACAGATGCAACAATAATAAACAAACTAGTGCATGTTGTTTTTGTTTATGTAATTGAATTTGCGTTAAAACTATTGCTTCTGAAAGTGAACTCATTGACAAGTAAACGGAAGTTTGTGAATAATTGTCATCTGAGACTGAATAACTTCTAAACATTAATATGAACGTAGATGCAACCAAATCAATAGATACTATTGAAAGCAAGGAGATAATTTTTACAGATACAACAAATGAAGCAGACAATATGTTGACAATGGCTTTGAAAGCTTTACGACTCGATTTTCGTAAAGTTTCTCAGTCAGGAAAATCTAGTGTTAGCGGGAAATATGATAATTTACCGGAAATTTCATTGGATGAAGTCGCAAATCATGATAGTATAGAAGATTGCTGGGTGGTAGTCTACGATCGAGTCTATGATGTTACAAAGTTTTTAGACACAGTAAGTTTTTAGAGGATAATGTTAGTGTTAAAATAAAGCATGAAATACAAATTTCAAAGTTTTTTGTACGTTCACCCAACAGCAATATGTTTCTAAAATTATTGATGAGTGTAATCGGATGAATATGCTCTTCTGCTTATTTCGATATGTTGAAATTATGCAGAGAAAGTATGGTTTCAATATGATGCAGGCACTCTATTTACATACTGAAGAAAGACAAAACATGAATAGTTTGCACCAAAGCCATAACACAGCAGTATACTCTAAAATCGTCGACACATTTCTTAAATAATCTCATCCTATTGATTGTATACCTTAAATGCTTACTAAAGTATGCAAAACAGGGGGAAGTATCTCGAGAATGCTTCTAAATGTTCTTTAATGTGCCAACGTTTGCAAGATTTATGCATTTGCTGTATTAGCTTGTTCAGGAGCTTTCGAAAATCGTTTATTTCATGAATTTCATTCTTCTTTTAACTAGCGCCCAGCGTGGGTTGCTTTAACATAGCATTCAAGTATTTGCTCTGATATTTTTATGAGAAGTAGAAATTTGAAAATAAATTATTTTCTAGCATGAAAAAAATAGTCTATGGTAAAGCATTTTTCTTGCGACATCAAAAATAATCATTCAAAAGTGGTCATAGCAAATTTCAGTTGGAACTTGGCTCATGGCATGAGGTCATTGTTTAAAAATACGTCAAGTTCTAAAAATGCGTAGAAAGTAACAGTTACATATCAATGTAAGATTGAAAAAGTACGATATATGTAAGTCAATGGATCCAAGTATCAGAAACTGAGTAATAGTATAAGTTAAGTATTGGAAATATGTTGCTTTTTTTCATGGGGGCAGCCCCTTTTTTCGTTTAATATGCCAAGAACAAATGCTTCATAAGAGTTCGTGTTCTTGTCGTCTTAATACGACTTTCAAAATGTTATCATTCTCTGGAAATCATTTTCCCTTTTTTATCACTCCTATTTGGTTTGGAAAATTGTCTTATGTGGATTTCTAGATATTTACTTCTTTGTCCCCATCTGAATTTCTAGTTAACTTCTTTACCTCTTCTAATGAATAGAGCCTATGGAGAGATTATTGAAGATTTTTTTGATTCTAGTATCGTGATTTCAGCTCGCTATCGTTATGCGATCAAAATGTACGCAAATTTGGGTGATTAAGTCTTGGCTTGAAAGTGCCGGCGTGTTAGTTTTGATCATCAATCGAATGAGTATAGCAGTAGTACAGAAAATAGTTAGCGGCTGCATGTTTACTTCTCAGCCTTTTACAAAGTACAAACCAGGGCCTAATTGTCGATTAGAAACTGAACGAGCCAATATATGTGGGCTATTGCAAAGTCAAACGCAACGTTTTGAACACATTGCCTCACGGAAATGCTCCATAAGTAAAATTGCACCTGAAGATGTTGAACAAGTAGTATTTGGCTAACACAGAAGATGTTTAGATACTCGGCACAATGGTATCAGCTGAAAATATCAAAATCCGCAAAAAAATTGAAATATATCTTAGAAAGAAAAAGAAAAATAAGTAAAGGAGAAATTGGTCTTTCTTTTGAAAATTAAGGAAAATTGAATCAAACTAAATTGACAACGCAAATAACTTTTTTTTAAATATACATATATCACATAATTTATATAAATTGTTAGCTCATTTACATAAGTTCTATTTCATCAATTTTCTATACTTTAGCTCAGATCGCTTCGCTGTTGTTTTTTTTTTCAAAACAGTTTATTCATTATGTAAAGTACCAAAGAAATTGAAAATTTTTCTCAGAAAACATTTTGATCAATATGCAAATCCATATCTCGTAGACATTCTTTCATTATAGCAAATAGTCATTATAAATCCATTATAAATCCGAAACCTCTAAACTCAATAAAAATTAATATTGTTTTACAATATTAACTTATTCATATGCATTACCTACTACTTGATGTTGCACTTTTTATTTAACAAGAAGTCCTGAGTGATTCAACAAATACGTACTTTTTAATAGTTACGTAGTAAAAATAGCAAATCAAAAAAAAATATTCCAGCTATGAATGTTTCTGCGTCACTAAAAACTGATAATTTATTCTACGATTCAATTTCTATCGAATTTCTCAACTTTTTCAGACCTCAAAGACAGTTAACTCTTAATTAAAAGAAATGATCAGCTCATTTTCAAATGAATTTACAAAAAATTAAAATCTCACTGTCCCCCAGAGTATCATATTCTCAAGTAAAACCAAATTTCCTTGCAATGTTATAATTCTAAAAAATATTGAAGTTCATGACCGTGTCTGGTGATTTGTGATGAATTCCATTCAAAGATAATTCTAAAACTGAATTTCTTTCATTTCTCCGCATTTGCCCATAAGTGTAAATTCAAAAAAAATGTCTTGATAATAAAACCGACAAACGAAACGATCCCCAAAATAACACGAGCTATCATTTCAGCTTTTATATGCCAAAAATTTGACCTTACTTCAAACTATCATTTCACCGATTAGAAATTTTAAAACAAACATATATTTTGGTAGATTAAATTCGTTTATTCTTCGCGCATTTCCGCGATAACCTTATCCCGCTTCGATGACACCAGTTACTTCAAATTTTTACAAAGTATGATTCAATTTGGCAAAACGTGGTTGTGATAAAGATAAGACATTTTCGGTCTGGTACAAAACCGAGCCCCCAGCAGCTACAATATGAACAGTATTTAATAAGTACGTTTACAGACACTAATAAAAAAATGTATTGACGAAATTCATCTTAGCAACATTTTATTCCGTGCGCATTATGTCCCAAATGTCGCACGCGTTTGATCCTCATCTGAAATAGAATGAGTTTCATTACGACCGTTGATAGCTCAAAACAATAAAAATATTGTGTACTGATTTTTGCTATCAAGAATTGAAATGTGGTATTAAGATGATTTTCTTTATTTACAGCACCCAGGTGGATGGGATGTTATAATTGATTATGCCGGTATGGATTGCACTATTGCATTTCGCGGAACTGGACACTCGAAAGAAGCTATCGACTTACTTGATAAATTTCTGATTGGAAAACTTCCAAGCCATCAGCAGATTTTCCGTAAAATCAATGGAGTCTTTCAACTATCTGATATGCCAGAATAAGATTTCTAAAATATTTTTGACTTCCTTTTGGATTATATGATGTATGATATATGATATAATTTAAGAAATGCTCTGTAAGCTAATGTTTATTCCTATTTATTATTCATTTTACTCTAAGTCACTTGCATATAAATATGTTATTGCATTGATATCATTTAAATTTATAGTGAAAGATACTTTAGATTATTTGCTCGTTTCAATAAAATTTTATCAACACCGAATTTTTTATTTGATTATTACTGAGTCGGAATGAAATCGTGAATTCCAAATAAATAGCAATTTGTGAGCTAAAAGCTCCACGAAATATTCGAAAAGCAGTTGGTGTCAAACAATTATAAATCTATTAACATTCATCAAACAACCATTTTGTACAAAGTCTTTTTTCAAAGTACAATAAATTTACTCCTTAGAAACAGATGTTCTTGATAAAAGTGAATGAAATAATTTGTTTCGCATCTTAATATTCCCGCCTTCAAAATAATAACCTTAACTAAACTCTAAATAGCTTGAAAAGTAAAAAATAAATGTAACTTAATATTGTCAAGGAATAACCGAAAGAGTTCAGTTTATGGTATCTGTGTAGATTACGTAGTTTTTTGTTGGATCATATGAGCATCGCCATTTTAGCTTTGAACTTTTCAGGGTGTTTTTAAATAAATTGAAATTTCTCTTAAAGTCACAAAATATTTTTAGATTTGCCGAAGTAAAAAATACGAAGGCGATTTGATAAGTCAGTGGTTTGATAATTCAATGATCTTCTCAGTTTAATCTCCTTTTAGTTTGATACGACTGGCAACTTTCAAATTTCTTAACGATTTTCGGACTTCCAAAATCATAATTTCTCTATCGAGCCGGTATTTGTTGTGCTCATAAACTCATTATTTGTTCAAATCCAGTTTCTATTGAAATTTTTCTTCACAGAGTTATGTGTATGAAAAACAACTGTTGCTGCAAGAGGATCAACTAGTACGCTAGGTGCTACAGGTGCTAATATACCGCTGGCTGGCCCTAGCAGAACATTGATCTGAATTCTGGGCAAAGAGGAAAACGAATATTAACGAAGAGTCTGTCTCTAATCGCCCTTTGCAGCCCAATTTTTTTATTTATTATTTTATTACATCATTCTTTCAATCGTTTTGATGCAGAATTCATTGAAGTGATGCTGTAGTAAAATAAAAATCAAACCTACAGTAAACTTCGTTAAAGCATCTTATTATTACTGTGACTTGTTCATTGCAACCATAATTTGGGCGATGATGCGGGATCTACAAAAAGTTCCAATTGACACGTTTGACATTAGAGTTAAAGTGAAGTTGGTTTAGTAAATAATCTGAGTCAATGGTGCGTGCTAAAATTTTCAAGCCAAATAAGGCAAATAATTTTGACGTCGAGAGTATAAGATACTTCGTAAAAGGTTTATTTATTTATTAGCCAAACAAGGCATACATTTAATATATATATATATATATATATATATATATATATATATATATATATATATATATATATATATATATATATATATATATATATATATATATGTATATATATTTAAACAAAAAAAACTTAAAAATTACGGTGTCCAAATGGCCTGGGTAAGGGAGGATTTGAAGGATAGTTAGGAAATCGTTGGGGAATAAATGTTGCTATAGCTAATGAAAATCCTGCAACATATATTTACCGGCTCATTAGCTTCATATATGGCGGCTAGACCTGGTGCTCCTTACGGGGATATTTTTTTAATTTCTTGGCTCGTCGGTTAATAAAGCCGAGCTGTTTATTCGCACGTGAAAGAATTTTGTCGTAGTGCAAGGTGAAACGAAGTTTCCTACCCAAGACAACACCGAGATCAACAACGCTATCAACACGAGCTTATAAGCTGTTACCGAGAAAATAAGTGTTCTGCGTAACCATGTATTTACGGCTAAAACTTATAATTTAGCACTTATCAATATTAAGCGAAAGTTTGTTTATATTGCACCACTGAACAAGAGAGTCAAGCTTGAATTGAAGAAAAAGTGCATCAGATTTAGATTTAATGGTGTGGTACAGTTTGGGGTCGTCTGCATAAAGCAGGTGAGGTATGTTTGACAGGACGTCAGAAGTGGGCCTTAAGAGAAATGGGCCTTGTGGTACACCAGAGGAAACAAATATTTTTAAAATTCCTTGAAATTTTACGAGTTGGATTCGATGGTGGAGGAACGATCTGAGCCAGTTTAGTACAGGTCCGGCAAGTACGAATTTGTACAGCTTTAGAATCAATATATAATGGTCCACTCTGTCACAAGCTTTACTAAAGTTTGTGTAGACTGCGTCAATTTGATAGTCTTTCTCCATTTTATACAAAAGGTCCGACACTAGAATTATCAAGTTTGTGATAGTTGAGCGACCTTTTCCAAAGCCATGCTGCTGCTTATTCAGACGGGAACCAACTAGTGGAGAAAAATTATTGCATACAACCTTTTCAAAAAGTTTTGGAATCGAAGATAAAATAGCAATGCTCCTATTAATTTGCGATGCAGCGTCTATCGCCATTTTTGAAAATTGAAATCACATTTTTGAAAATTAGTTAAGAGCCTCTTTCAACGGACTCAATTTGGTTTTCAATTTTTCTCAAGTTTTTAATACGACGCCCATTTAAGACTTGCGTATTCGACACTAGGTCCAGCTTGACTGTAAAAGAGGGCCTTAGTCAGGAACGTATTGTTTAAATTCCCTTGAACGCCTTCTGACAAAAACTTTAGTTAATGTGATGGTCAAAGAGTACCCTTAAATCGGGTACTGGCGCTAATTTATTTAAAGGTGTACTCAAAATTGAGTATTCATAGATTACAGGATTATTTTTGCGCGTTTGAGATACAATAGCACACTTGTCAGGATTAATAAGGAGATTATTATCGTAACACCAGCTGGTAAGTCTGTTGAAATCCTGCTGCAAATCATTGCAATCGTTAAGGTTTCTCACAACTTTGAAAATGTTATCGTCATCCGCATAAAGCAAAACAAAGAATGACTGCAGACAGGAACCTACATCATTAATAAATAATGCAAACAAGAAAGGATCCAGATGACTACCTTGTGGAACACCAGACGTGTTTTCAGATTAATTTCAGATTATAAGCCGCCACGAAATTCGAATCGCGAATTAGAGTTTCCCTCAGTTTTGGAAGATTATACGAAGTGTACGTGCCTTTCATAGAAAGCGAAGTTAGCGGATCCAGAAGGTGGAAGTCTTCCGGTTGTAGGTGCAGAAAACCCGAAATATCTGTACGAATGTCCACAAGGTAGTATCGGTTATACAGGCTGCTGTGAATAATAAGGCGACGGCTGGGAGATAAGTCGCGTTGTCCACCGTCTGAAGATAACGGTGGCTTAGTTTTTTGGTTCGGTTGAACCAATCTTGTAAACGCATGGAAGGACGCATTTATCTTGCCGAACTTTGCCGTTACTGTCAAATTTTCTGTTGAAGTAGCAGATAAGTTGTCGGTTACGCGATTGCGAGCGAGATCTTCCATGAGACTCGGAGCGTGATCGTGTTCGCAGCTGCTCATGAAACGATTTAGTGAGGGTGGCATGCTTCGTTAGTTCCGCCACCTCTGACTGCTGATGGGAAATGTCGACTGCATTAACTTGAGGATGCCCAAAAATCTCAGCTATTTCCTTAGCCGTTTCTGCCAACTTGTCCAGGCTGGCCTCCGGAGAGTAGGCAAACATAGCCTGAGCCTACTCTGGAAGCCGTTGAAACCAGAGTGCTCTCAGCAAGTCATCCCAGCTCCCGAGCCTCCCAACTGCTTCATATCTCGAAGCAACTGGGAAGGCTGTCGATCTCCAATTGTGAGATTTTCCAAAAAGTGCCTAAGTTTTGTAGAGTCGCTGACTGATAGCCCGCGATATTATCGCCGTCTTCAGAATCTCGTATGGCGTCTCCGAATCCAGACTCGCACGTTCCTGATCACCTTCCTGATCACCTTCAACTCCTCTAAGCCCAACGAAGATACAACATAATGAAACTTCGTTAGCGAAATTTCAATTCCAGCTGTTGCCAACTGGCTCTCCACCTGGTAAAATTACAAAGCTGGTTCATGCTGCCACAACGCGGGTGGTTTCACCGATGCCGCACTAAGCTGTGGGCAGGATGAAGCGACTGAGAGCTCAATGGCTGCCTCAGTGTCAAACGACATCTGATAGCGTATTGTGCAACTGAACGAACGGAAACGCGGCAGAATAATAAGGTATCTGTGAGGCTTATATACGACGATAATATTGATAATATTTACAATAAATAAAAGAAAATTAATTTCTAAATTAATTAAACGCAGTCAAATAAAATTCTGCTTCACAGTTCAGTGCTGGTCGCGTTCTTCGGCTACCAGATGAATATGTTCACAGTTGATACTTGAAATTATCGTGCTTGTAATTTGAACTTGAGGATTGAATTGAAATATTAGAATCCTTAAAAAACTTACTGATTTAAGCGCTTGAGTCTGTATTTTTATTTTTTATTACACACAATAAAGATACAGCGTAGCTTTTCAGCTCTTGTAATCAAACGCCCGGATCACACCCAGGAGTGTGAGAGGTTTCAGTTTAATAATATCCTCGAGTTTGCATGTGGCCGCTACTGACAGATAGATGCTTCGATGTGATAGCTCAAAGCCCGGCAACTTTCTGCTGGTGCTGCTGGTGCCACTGTTCCTGTTTTTGTTGATGAACCAGTTGTTGTTGATGATATTGCTCTTGTTGTTGATAGGTTGCTGTTGTTGAACGTCAATTCAGTAGACCTGCGTTTGTCGCCTTGGACGATACGAGTACTTCCTTCACGATTTGCTCGATTGGCTGTTATGATAGGCTAGGGTTATTGAATCGGCCTTTGGTTTAGCCCTCTTCTATTCGGTTCGGGCACTTGGTTTAGCCCTCGACTTTTCGATTAGGACAGTCGGTGCAGGCTGCTTTTATCTTAACTCATCAGATTAGGCAACGTGCCTAATCGTGGTCGCCGGGTTTAGTGATAATAAGTGCGTTTTTTTGCTCCGGTACGGAACAGAATAGAACAATAAGCTTTCTATAGGTTGCTGTATTAGCTGTCGTAGCGCAAAATTGTTGAAAATAACGAGTAAAAACTACCGCAATCGATAGAAAATAGAAAAAGAACTAAGATAAAATTACCTCTTTTAACTTTAAACATATTATGAGGGCTTTTTCTGGTTTCCAATCTACCAAAACATTGGGTAAACTGGACTTGATGCCCCACACCCGGGAAATCACACCACCAGAGGGCGAAAAGGTGGTAGAAGGGCTGAAAAAATGAAGAAAAACAGACAAAATTATACATAAAAATAAAAAAGAAGATAAAACAATTAAGAAGAAGAAAAAAAGAAAGAAAAGAAGCCCCAAAAGCAAACGCACAACCACAAAAACACAAACATATTAGCCCGACATCTATCGGCAAAATTCATGTAACAGCTGTGTGGGGCATCAAGTCCAGTTTTACCAAAACATTCAACGTAACCTTGAAAAATCCAAAGCCATCTCACGGCAAAACAGACAACTTCTCATGAGCTTTTCTTTTTTCTATCAGCACATTCTATAGTTCAGCACGTGAATTACATATGAGGAATATAATTTCTGTACTAGTGAATTCACTGGTACAGAAGTGCTGTTGTTTCCAATGCGTCTGTTCTGTTCTGCGCTGGAGAGAGGAGCAAAAAACGCGCCTAATAGCTAATTCGAAGAATAAAGGAGAAAAAATATTTTATCAAATTTAACACTTTCAAATACATTATACTCGTATCAATATTTTATTTTCACAAAACTTCACTGACAATTTTTTTCTCTTCCTACTTGCATGTTGAAATTTTGATGTATTTTGAAGTGTAAAGTGTTTGTGGAGAGTTGTGGATTGTATGTGGAAAGATGTGTATTTCTGTAAGTGTATCCACAACTGGCATCCGGGCCCCCATCGACCTCGTACAAGCTAGTCTGGTTCTACCTGCTCCTCTAATAAGTGCTGTTGTCTTGTCTAAGGTAGACTCTCCAGTAATCTCAATTTTTCTCGTCGTGTGAAAATTTATTTTTTCTATATGTTTCCTCAAAATTTTCCATTTCTACGGAATAATTGATTTATCTCAACTTTTTTTTTCACTTGCTAAGGCGCAATATGATATCAGTGTGTGTATGCAACACAACCCTCATGAAAAGCCCAGAAATGGAAACTTTTTTCATTTTCGGAATCAAGTGTTCTTTATTGAAAATTTTCATTTCCATATGCTGATACCACCCTTAAACTCATAAATGATTCACACAGAATTCTGATTACGAATCGGAGAAAGCAAAGGCAATGCTACTTCCGAGGTTACATCTTTTTGACAATCAAAGAATTTCGAAAGCCATGATCATGGTCATTTAAATTAATCATCAGAAAAACATAAACTTCCAGGTCTGACGTCCCAGAACTCTCTACGCGCTACATTTCCACTACATCCGTAAATATTAAGCGCAAATACTTATGATCGTGTTGTCGCAGGTTATCAAGGTCAATTCGGATTGTGATTTCGGAGAGAACTACTGAGCTAGTGATTGGAAGATCATATCGCATACTCATGTCGTCTACGTTCTTAGCTAAATGCTTACGAATTTCTGTCAGTCTTAGAAATAAGTTTTTTTTGCAATAAATAATGGGAAATTTAATGTTTATTCATATTATGTACGTACTTATATTTAAAAAGTCGTATGATCAGCATGAATAAAAAACTCTAAAAACATTTTACAAAAGACTATCAGCTAACTTTTTTCCTCTCATCACTTTGCTTACGTAAAATACATATTCTATTTAAAATTGTCTTATTTTTAATTAATTTAAATTTTTAAATAAAAATATTTTTTTTTAAATCAAAATCAAAATAATCGTGCATCAAAATGACTTTGCATTATTCGCAACAAAGTATAAAAGTGTTTTCTTATCAGTGTTAAAATGAAATAATTTAGATGCCGGTGTTTTATATTTTGAAAAGGTTAAGATTTGAACCTATTTAAAATTATTTCGGTGCATGCACTAAAGCGTTTCAAATGAGATGAAGCCTTATGGAATGGGCTGTTGTTTTGGCTCATTTTATTATCAGTCAAGTTCAAGGACTAATGATTACACGTTTATCAGTAAAATATTCGTATATGGGGTATGCATTCGTGCAGATCAGTCGGGTGTATTGATTGAAATTTGTTTAAATTTTGTGCTATTGACTTTAAATTTTTCAAAACTTTTTGCTATGTTTGCTTTGTAATTTATTTATTGGCTTATTTTATTCAATAAATTGAGATTTAACAATTCCGAGTTTAAGAATGACGATTTTATATCTGACAAGGGTTCGAAGTAGGACGCCATAGCATGCCAAGCCTCCAGAAGTCCTTACGTTTATTTTAATTTACTGAAAGCATGTGAAATTTACGCAATAATTGATGTCATACCGCACCAAAATTTGAGGCATGATTTTTGAGATTGTATGCAGCTAAAAAACTATAATCAGCTGTATTGAAAATGGGCGTTATACGTCAGTCACGCATTCGAAGCAGTAAAGTGAATAGTCAACTGTATTTATTCATTTGGAGGCAATAATGAACATATTTTTTATTACGTATAAGTATTAGAAAATAATTTTTATCTATTCAATTTTTTGATATATTCAATTTTATTTTATATCAAATTTTTGATACATTCAAGTTTATTTTTCCGAAAATGATCAACATTTACTGCACTTAATCAGCTAAATTATTCACATTACACCATACTCGTATTGTATCAAAAGAAGTTGACGAAAGGATCTCAATCTCATCCGGGGCTAGAATCACAGTAGGGATAAGGATAATGTGCAATTAAAAGAACTGCATAGCCAGTAGGTTTCACCTTGGAAAAGACAATTAAGCTGACAAGAATAATTGTAAGGCCGAAAATATTCGCATAGTCGTATAATAAAGACGGTCCCAGCAAATTTTGAATCTTTTACTAACGCATAAAAAATGAAACCTTTTGAGTTTAGGAAAATGAGGTTTCTTTTTATTATATCTTACGTCCTTTAAATATACAGAAACTGAAATTTTGAACTTCTCGATTGAGGCCCATATCAAGTTTTTCATAGAGGCCTCATTAACAATTTCGTATACTTATTTCCATTTGTTTTAAAACTCAGATACAGTTTTAATTTTCCAATAGTTTTCCTTCAATATTCGCTTCATTTGATCCCAGTATCTTTCTACTAGTCTAAAGTTCAGGACAATTTGGTGGGTTGGCTTCGTGGGGACAAAAGGGACGTAAGTGTTTTCATAGCTTTCTAACATTTACTTAGTTAATGACTTGATCTTAGGTCTGATCAAAGCAACACGGACCATTCATGCATATTAATGAAAGGCAACAATCGCTTCTGAATATATTGCTCGATGTCAGCCTCGGCATTAATTGTGCCTTCCGCTATAAAAAATATTGCTCCTTAGACGTCATCGGCAAATTGTCTACACACAATGTACTATTTATGTACATTATGTACATATATAATTTTTTTTTATTGAACTTAACACAAACTTGGGGATCCGATCCCTACCGTTAGCTAAGGAATTAAATTTAGTCATTCAGCTCTGCCTCTGAATATTACTTCTCTAGACCAAATTAGTGTTACAAGACGCTGTTTCGTGTATATTTTTGCATATATTTTAAATTTTTCTGTTTTTGCTGAAGCTTCTCAGTTAAATTATCTTATAATATTTTGGTGTTAGCTTCAATACTATTTTTTATTGAAATGCTTCCGTTTTTTGATGACTTGTTAAAAACTATAGAAGTTTTTGTTTGATCAGAATTTAAAGATTCCCTTATTTTTTATGGTTTTTTTATTTTTTATGGTACAAATTGAACTTTTTTCCAAACGGAAAAACAAACAAAAGAGCAAAGACCAATATATGCACTTACAATAGAAGCACAGTAAAATCTGTCGGTATTATTAGCAGTACTTACACTCAGAAAAATATGTTTCCGAAAATCAAAGAAAATATTTACTTGTTAACGAAATGTGAAATCTTCACAAATCAAATAAACTTTTATTTGATATCAGTAATTTGTATACATATCATTGAAAAACTTCTTATATTCAACGAAATACAATTTTTGCTTTACCTTATTTCAAGTAAGTAATTTTCCACAAATCTTGTAAATTACGTCTATGAATTTAGTAAATTATATCTACACCGCGAATATTTTTTTCTATGTTTCAACAACAACCACGCTTCAATATTCACGAAAAAATTGATAGTTTTTCTGTCTTTTATCAACTTTTCCTCTACACAAATAAAGGGTCGATAGCTTAGTTCGCTAACGTGTCAATCCAAAGCAGCGATCTACCGCTCGAGGGTTCGAATGCCGCCGGGTTCATGTCATGGTTGACTTTGTGCGTCTTCAGTGTTCCTAATTCCAGTGATTAAGTGTAACATTATAGCTTAAATTGGCGACTGGGCATAAATAATACTAGCGCTTCAGAAAATGAGAAAAAAATATCGCACCTTAAAAAAAGGAACAAATGGTAATTTTTTTTTTCAAAGTTTTTGCGTGCGGTCCCCCATCTAAGTAGTAACCGCGCCCAGCACTGCTTAACTTCGGTGATCGTACGTGAACCGATTTATGCCAGATGCCAGATGTTCTTGAAATTATATTAAATTTTACTCAGGGCAAGTGCAATATCAGTGCTTGAAATGAATAAATTCCTTTCTTTCGATTGAATAAATATTTCTTTGAAACTATACCAAGTTTTACTCAGGGCAAGCACAATATTTGTTCTTTGAAATGAAGAAATGTCTTTCTTTGGATTGAGTAAATATTTCTTTGGCGCAGAATCATTACCAATTTTCTTTGATAATGTGTTCATTTTTCTTCAAAAAATAGAAGTATTTTTCTCAGTGTACTGATCAAAAATACAAGACAACGCCATGTTCATCTTAAGCACTTCACTCCAAATTTAATTAGATCACAATTCTAACCCGAAAATTCAGAAACTTAAGATAAAATAACAATTTCTCATCAGCTATGAGAAATAACCACACCGACTCTAATCATTAGTAATTTTGACATTTAGGTATTTTCTTTTAGCTTCTCAGCTCTCTCAGCGACATCTATCTTTGCAAATGGTATCACATATATGAATTCAAATCAAAATACAAGATATTTCATAGTAATTTAAGATGTTATTTTATGTTTTGCCTGCAAGAGCAAAATTCTAGGCTTTCAATAATCTGAAATTTGCGTCTCTTGAGCATTTCAATCAAAGACCAATATATATATCCACAATTAAAAAAAAAAGTGATTTCATAGCTAAGATTTGAATTTAAAAAATTAGTCGAAAATTAAACGAAGCGTAGTCAATCTGAATATTACTGTCCTTTTGCGAAAGAGCTTTTCAAGAAAAGCTCACCTATTTAGCTCTGCAGTCAAATACACAAACCACAATCTATTATTACAGATGTCTCTGTACGAATTTCGAATCCACATACTTTCAGATTCAATGTACCCATGTCACGTATTCGTTTACAGTTGAATTTGAGACGCCGTTGACAGTGGCTGAGAGGCGGCAGTTCCGTTTATTTGTGCGCGAAGATTGGGAGTGTTTGTTCATGTCTGGTAAATTTGTTTCGGTTTGTCGTTCAATAACTGAATCAATTTTATTTCCGAAATTTACTTGCTATCGGTATCGGTTGGATTCAATCCAGTGTACAATAAAAGGAATTGAAAGTCCTAGTGCATTTGTCGAATAGTTTAGTGTGAGTGAAGGATACAGTTCAAAGTGATTTCATTAGAATTCAAGTGCTTCCCGAGTTCGCCAAAGTGAAAGAGAAGTTTGCGATTGTGCCGAGAGTGATTCGTGTCGGGTTTTTTGCAAGTTGCAAAAGATTCCGCGTAATTCCAATTGAATAATTAGTAAAGTGCATTTGATTACTGTTCGGACGCGTCTAGAGGAGAGTCTCCTGAACTCCAAGAACGTCACGGCTGTCGTACGAACGTACACAGTTCAGGACAACGTGATGCATCGATGACGACAGAATCGTCAAGTCGAGGGAAAGACGAAGAACCGCTTCTCCAGGTGAGCATTTGCGAGTTGTATGTACCTGTCCTCAGATCGGCTTCTTTGTTTTTTTTTCTGCCGTTTCGTTGTAAGTCGTGCGACTGGAAGCCGCAAAAATGGCCGATAAGGTCGCGATTCTCTTGTTGGGTTCCGTCACCTTACGGTTTGCGTCTGATAAGACATGGATCTTAACTCCAAGCGCCACAGAAACGTCCGTGGGCAGGTTGACATCGGCTTGGGAAAACACTAAAGACGGACGACAGCTGATAGCACAGAAAAAATCGATTTTTTCTCATGGCATGTCTGGAAGAACAGCCGCGACAGCAGTGGTAATTGTGTGACTGTCATGTCGGACGGTGTTTTGTTTTCAATTAGTGATGTATCTATTGTTTGCGCACACTATCATTCGGCGACAATAGTTGCAAACGAGTTTGCCTTCGGCTGTTATCAGTTTTGCGCGCCTTGAAAGTAAAGGTCGCGTCATGTTTTTGTAAGGCGTTCAGAAGTAATTATGACTTTAATGGCCAAGTGACCAGGATTCGAAGCCATTTGTAGTTTTGCGTTGTTTCCTTTCTGCGGGGATCGAGAGATGTTTGGAAGTTTTACTTCACAATTCACTGACGTGCTATTCTTCCTTAGGTCTGGTTAATGAAGCATATCAGACATGGTCACTGTTGAAGCTATGCGATGTATTTTATATTTGTTTTTGTTTTGTTTTATTAATTTAGTTAAACGTGCCTTAATTGAAAAATGGAACGCTAATCAGATAATCGGCCATTAAATGAGAGCTAGTGTTTTAGTTCCTCTGATACTGACTATTTGTCGTATAAGACAATACAAAAAAATGCATGAAAACATATGCGTTACCTTTTAGAAATCAAAATATTCTTTAATAATATGAAAATCAGTTGGGAAATCACAATTTAAGCAAAATAATTAAGAAAATGTTAAATCAAAGCTATTTAAAATAGAAGATTATAAAAATTTATTGAGATTTTAAGGAATAAAAATGGATTCAATTGGGAAATTGTTTGAAATGTTTGAAAAATTAAAAATATGCTAAATGTACTTTAAAATAAATCCCCTGAAAGCTAACTGTATGATAATATAACAGGGTGAATGGGATCATATTTATTTTAAGCTAATTAAAATTAGTTGCCCTAACTATATAATTGTGTGTTGTGCTGATTGTTATTACACAAATCGATCTTTAATCTGATTACCGACGTTTGTGGAGAAATTTCAGTGTGAGAATGAGGATTAACTAGCTTTAGATCACAAAGCTGAAACGGTATCGGATAACGTTTCGTTTTCCTTCACCCGTATTTAATTCTGGCATCGCACCAATCCGTTAGAAGTTGAATCCTTAATAACACTGGTTGCGGTTAAGATGGTATTCCCAATGTCTTGGTGAAATTTCTTTCCTCTTCCTTGTGTTTTCCATCATCCAGTAATTTAACTGTAGCCTTACCACCGGAATTTTTCCGACACAATGAAAAATTGCAAATATTTTCCCCAATATTCAAGGCTGGTGATCGTGCTTTAATTTCCAATCATAATTTCTTCCGCGCTTAACCCTAGAAGCATAATCTTATTTTATAGTAAGTTAAGCATAATCATACGTCTCTGAGACGTATATGAAATAAATTGTACTAATTGGTATAATTTCTTCAGAAGGCTAAGTGTGGATGATCCTATCTACAAATTTTATTCCTTCTTGTCCAACTTAATCTCCTGCTACACTCCTTCCTTTCGCTGTAAAAGAAGTTCCGACCCTCCGTGGTTCACCGTTGATGTCGCGATTGCTCTTAGAGCCAAAGATGCAGCGTGTAGTAAATACAAAAGATCTGGCTCACTTGATGACCTTTTGAATTTTAAAAGTTTACGAGCTGCTGCTAAAAGGGCAGCCAACGACGCTATGCGTGCTTACCTTGAGTATGTCGAAACTTCTATTACTTCTGACAATCCTAAACCTTTTTGGTCCTATATTAAATCCCTTAAAACCTCCTCTGGTATTCCTTCTGCTATGTATCTTCATGATAAGTCTGCGTCCTCACCTCAAGGTTCTTGTGAGCTCTTTGCTCAATTTTTCTCTTCTTTCACCTCCCATCATAGTAGCTCTCCGCCTTCAACCTTTTTTCCAGTTCCTGATTGTACCCTTTCTACTTTTTTTACTAATCCCTTAGAAGTGGAATCGTTAATGTTGTCTCTTGACGCCAGCACTAGCTTCGGTGTTGACGGCATTCCAAATTTTTTCCCCAAATCCCTTTCATCTTCCTTGTGTGTTCCTCTGTCAATAATTTTTTACCTTAGCATTTCAACAGGGACCTTTCCTTTCCTTTGAAAATCCGTCAACATATTTCCCATCCTTAAAGCTGGTGATATCTCCTCCATCTCTAATGACCGTCCCATATCCCTTTTACCATGCTTTAGTAAACTTCTCGAAAGAGTCGTTTACAATAGAGTGTACCCTTTCGTCCAGCCCTTGCTGGCCAGGGAACAGCATGGTTTCATCAAAGGTAAGTCAACGGTTACAAACTTATTGACTTTGACAAACACCGTTGCTTCCGCAATCGATCAGCAAAAGCAAGTTGATGTCCTCTATACCGACTTTGCCAAGGCCTTCGATTCTGTGAACCATGATATTCTTCTGGCAAAGCTAACTGAGTTTGGTATCTCTGCTACCCTATTTTGTTGGCTCTCTTCCTACGTTTGTGATCGCTCTTGTATCGTTACTGTTAACTCTTGCTCTTCAACACCTTTTTTTCCTACCTCAGGAGTTCCGCAAGGATCCATTCTTGGCCCTTTATTGTTCCTTTTGTTTATTAACGACCTTCCTTCCCTCTTTAACTCACCCTGTCTTTTGTACGCTGATGATCTTAAAATTTTCAGAGTGATTGAATCCGCTAAGGACTGCACCATTTTGCAGAGCGATTTGGATACTTTGGTTAACTGGTGCACTGCTAATTCCCTCACTTTGAATGTTGCGAAGTGTCATCAAATGTCTTCCACCCACAAAATATCTCCTTTGCTCTTCTCCTACTGTGTCCTTGGTTCTCCTCTCAATTCTGTTTCTAATATCAAGGACCTTGGCGTGATTTTTGATTCCAAATTGAAGTTCGATTTGCATATTCTTCACGTCACTGCCAAGGCTTCTCGTTTTTCCGGCTTCATCATCAGATCCTCTAAACGTTTTGTTAATCTTTCCACTTCTCTTTATCTGTTTTTTTCCTTTGTCCGTAGCGTTCTTGAATACTGTTGCCAAATTTGGTGTCCACATTACGGATACTTGATCGATGCGGTTGAATCCGTGCAACGCCGACTCACCCGCTCGTTATTCTATAAGTACAGTATTCCGTATTGTGATTACAGTATGCGCCTCTCCATCCTTCAAATTCCTTCCCTTGAGTCACGTAGAGTGTTCCTCGACGAGTGCCTCCTTTTTAAACTCTTTAAAGGCAGTATATTGGTTGACCCCAGCATTCAACTTTCAGTTAGGGAACCGGGCCGTCCTTATAGAACATTATTTAACTTTAATGTAACATTTGCCCGTACCGACACCTATTTCTTTTCCCCCCTTCTGCTTTTACCTCGTCAGCACAATAGCCTTAACCTTGGTCCTCTGCCTCAAACGTTATCTGTGTTTAAAAGTACTTTAAAAAATAACGTTCTTTCTTATAATTGAAATATGTCCTAATTTGCTCAATTTGTTTGTTTCTTTTTCGGTCGATTAGCTTTTTATTCTTTTTTTTTTGTATTATTATTCCATTCTGAATTTTATTAATTTTCTTGGTTTCCATGTTATTTTCTTTTTCTTACATATTTATATACTTGTATGTATTTTTATTTTTTCTTCTTGTCTAATCTATAATTGGATTTTGTTCTGTGGATTTGGACAATAAATAAATAAATAAATAAATAAAATAAATAAAACTAAAACTGCTCTTTAACGTAAAGCAAATTATATTTTTATGCCTTAAATTAATAGGTTCTAGGTTCAGGATAAATTTTTTAATCAAAAAATTTTTATTCAAACTTTTAATATTAACAATTAAATGTACTTAGGCACAGTGCATACAAACATCAACTTTGTGCTCACCACAAGCTGGCTTTCTACATTTGTGGCATAAAAGTGTAGACATTCTTCGTTTCATATAAGAACAAAACGAACAATAGCGTCGCTTTTTTGTTGAAGGTTGGTCTTCACGTAGTTTCGATTTAAAAATGGCAGCGCTAAGTCGTTCTTTCATCCAAGATGTTCGTAAATCGGCCGTTGTGATAGGTGTCACAACGGTGAGAAAAAAAGACGTTGCTTCTGCGTACGTTTTCTTTCTTACTTTCGCAGACGTTGTGTTTGTGTCTAATGGCCACTCCGAAAAAATTACAAGGAAACTGAAATGACTTACTCTATAATATTCTTATAGCGTTGTTGTTTTCTGCAGTCGGGAAAGTGATCATAATCTGGCCTCCGCATCAGCAATCCATGGGATTTTCACTCGCAGAGTCTCGAAATTTCAAACATCAACAAAACTCCGGGTCTTTATCACCTCCTATCCACGGCATAATTCCTGATACATAGCATTTCTTAGACATCATAATTGAACACTTAGAAAAAAGTATACTGACCATAATTTATACATCATGGCTGATTTCGGAATTGTGATAAAATCATAATGCATGGCAAAAAAAAAATTTAAGGTGTAAGTGTTTGTATTATAAAAAGCAAAGTAAAAGTGAAAATTGGCACTGTTTTAAACAATTTCGGTATTTTGACAATTTTACGCTATGGTAAAACTTTTAAATTATTACAAATAAATCCTGCTCCCATCCGGATTTAAACCCGCGACCCTGTTCTGCAAGAGCGATCGCTCTACTCACTAGGCTACACGTGCATTTTGAAAATCGAATGTTCTTAACTTTACTATAATTATGTTTGGCGAGATTATGTCCATAGTAGTTGTGGCTATGTTACATACAAACTGAGATTATACTGCATAGCATAAAAGCCCATAATGTATGGGAAGTCAGGTTCTAGCTAGATCTTATATCGCAGGGTACTATGTACATAGCACAAGCGCGAATAAGACTACGTGCTATATAGATTTTTTTTCAGTGAAATAAACCTAACAGAGTCTGAGCTCAATCAGACTGATTTTACTAAGGTAAAACACCATAATTTCGTCATGTTAAGAAAAATTTCACTTAGCTCAGAGTGAAAAGATATTTTTTTTAAATAAATTCAAGTGGCGGATACATAAAATAGTTGAACGAAGCGTTGTTTTTTTAAATCTCATATTCAAAGGACTCGATTTGGTCATTATCAAAGTTTTTTTTTTAAATTAGTTTCAATCTTATTTTTGTACCCAATTTCGTCAGGGCAATTATCCACATTTTTTAACTTCGTCAGGTCATGTATCCAACTTCGGCCTCTAAGGGAGAGCGATATTCAAATTCCAGATGAGAGTAAAATTTGGATGATTGGATCAAATACATGATTCAACAAATAAAAAATCGATAAATATACATGAATATATGTAATACAAGAACAAATACATTCTTTAGAAAAAAATACTGAAAAATTCGAATTCACAAATAATTTACGTCAAAAATTCTGAACTGCGAGGCAAGCAAAATAGGTTCTGCACTCAAACAATTAAAAACAGTTTGCTATGTATTCAAAAAAAGACTCGCAATTCATCCAACCCGAATCGATCGTCCTATTTTCATTATTACATTTTTAGGGGTCCTTATATATGGCAATAGAGTAAAAGGAGGCATAGGCTTTCCACTGGCTGAGACCCCTACCAACACTGTAATGCATTCTTTTTCGTCGTTGGTCGTGCGATTATAAGTATGAACTGAACCTTTGCGAACCAGGACTCTCTTGTCTTTGGGACACAAAAAGAATGCTGTTTCATCGCAGTTGAAGATTCGATTAGGTTCATTTAAAATTTCCTTTAGCTCAGGAAAACTCTCGAAAAAGGTTGATATTTTGGTAAACCAATTTCTAATAGATTCTTCCGTAATCCTGGACCTCCCTGTTGACAAATTTTGAGACATTCTCAAGGAAATATCCGGATTTCGTTTTAAAAATCCGTTGTACCAATTTATACCGGGGACACCGTTTTTGAATTTGTTCTATTTACTTCTTTCGTCAATTTTGACCCACTATGAATTTATTGCGTTTTTGCTATAGGAAAACCTAGATTCGCGACTTCAAGATTCCATTTGACAAGAGTCTGCTCTGCTGCTTAAGTAAGAGTTGTAGCTCTTCAATTTCTTGTCTTGAAGCGCCGTTCTCAGAATATATAATCTTTTGGTAACGTCTCTGGTAGACTGCCCATCTTCAATTGCGTTTAGCGCCATTGAAAGTTGCTCTTGTGTGTATTTCTTAGAAGTCATATCTATATCTGTAACAGAAATATAATGCTCTTCTCAATTGGCAAATGCTCGATGAATCTGATACACTTAAATTAAGGTTAATTTTTGATCCTTTGACTTTCCACGTCGATTAAGTGACGAAATTCAGAAAAAATGCATTTAAGATAATTGAAAATCGTCATGCAGGATAACGGAATTTTTCTCAACATATTTTTTTGGCATAGTATCAAACTAAATCTTAATGGTAATAATACTTTGTTGCGCCAGAATACGCACAATTTCAAATAGATTTATTATCTAAAATCGCGAGATTCTTCATCCTTATCTTCTCGAAATGGGTAAAAATATTATGCAAATTTAACTAATATATAATAACGATTGACAGGACGAAATTATGTCTTAGGTTTAAATACTCTATTGACATTGATTATCCGTTTTAATTTGGCAAAAATTGTTGATAAATTTAGGAAAATTCTGCTGACAAAACGACGTTCTAAGAACTAAATTTCGGCACTATGACGAAATTACCTTCATTGCTGTTAACGCGCCATTGGTAAATTCCTCATGTCTTTTTCTTAGAAATTTATTGGTGAATTATAAATTTTTTTAATGAATACGTGACTAACGATACGCTTACTTTTACCCTTGTATGAAAAAAACCTATAGCTTACCAACCTTGTTTCTGGCACCCTTAACAATGTTCACGTCTGCACTACGCAAAACACTAACACGCAATGAGCTAACTACGAGACGCAGCACTGACGCATGCTTCTAAGCGTACTTTTACATAATTTGGAGCCCATACGATATTCATATTAATTTAATGCAATTAAATATTAAACCTCTTTATGTCAAATGATAAAAAATTTGCATGGGCATTCGATTTTTCTTATTTTATTTGTTAATGTGAAATGTGACGAAATTATGGTGTTTTACCTTAATAGATAAAATTGAGATTTTCTATTTTTCTATACGCTTTAATCTGTAAACATAAAAACAACAATAGTACCAATATTTGATTTGACAAAAATGTTACGTAAAACTATTAAAGCATTATCTAATACGGTCTTGAGTCACGGCAGCGATTTTCCCACCTACAATTCCATTCAAATTCCTAAATTTGCATTTATTTTCTACAAATGAAACAATGATAAACAGTATATGACAATTTAGAGTTCTAAGTCCAAACCCGATAAAATTTCTTCAAGTGCTCTCTGTAAATTATCAAGTGAAAAACTCTGTCGGGATTCAAAGACAGCGCTCGTTATCTTCCAACAAGCGCCAACATATTAATATTCATTGAGCATATCAGCAGTTGCTTGTTATCCGACCGAATTGAGTCGATATCAGTGTGAAATTGCCATTAGACAGCTCGGCCAAGATACCGGGCCAAGCTACTATCTGGGGACTTAATTATCTACTCCTAAGCTTGATGCCACTCCAACAGACTGCAGGCAGTCTGTTGCCAAGAATTTGTTTCTCTACTTCAACGAGCAATCAGAAGCCATATCAAATCACAGGAAAACATTAGAGCGATTATGCACGAGTCGATTTATAGCATTTTATCAAATATGTAGGCTAGTTGGTCCCCTACCTGATTTTAATGGGTACATTTCAGAAAACTGTTCCAATAAATTGTGCAAGTCGCCACGTGAATGTGATTTTCAGCTGAAGCAATTATCTAAGCACCGCTCTTTTCTTTAGGTCGAATCATAAGTTGCGCACTGCACGCGTGAGTATTCAAAACCAATAATGTACTGTTCGCAGCAGTATGCCATTGCAGCATTTCTATCCAAAATCGATCCAAAACAGTTAACTATTCACGCAGGAAATAATGCACATCATTGCCGAACGAAATAAAAACACAGCTGCTGCCATTAGAGAAAATCACCGAAAATTTCAGCTTTACTGGAAAATTTCTGTTATTTTTCACTTTTCGAATTATTCTCGTTGCAACCATTTCGAGTCGCATCAGACACGTCGAATATTCTATGAAAACTTATAGATTTTGTATTCAGTCGGATACACGATCCATACAGTAGCGAATTCAATTAAATGCTCAACTCATTTCAGATTTCAAGCTTGCTTTCTTCACAATCAACATAAATCCGTTTGGGGCAAACAAAAATTAAATTGAGAATCATAAGTGAATTTCATAGCGGTTCTGTAGACAGCCGCTTCGATCAGCCGTTGATTTTTTTGAAAATCAGCAAGAACGTCGGAAGAATTAAAGCTGTTTATCTCATTAGTGATATTTATTGAACATATATATGTACATAAGAACTTGCTGCAACTCACACGATCAGAATTCTTCGCACGGATTTTCGCGATCAGCTAGTCGATTTGCGAATCCCAAATCTTCTCCGGAACGTGAAGATGATTACCAGCGCTACACTGGCATCGATCAAAACGAATCCATCGAAGAGGAGAAACAAACGAACGGGTTTTTTTTCCTAAGATTTCGTCTAAAATTACATTCAGATATTTGCAATTTCCAAAGAACAACAAAATCGAGATTTTATCGGCAGATACCCTCTCAATCAACGTTCGAAATAAGAAGTACAGATACATGCAAGTTCGTCGGATGAATCGGATTCATCCGATGCGCTACAAAACGATTCGCAGCATTCGCTGTTTGAATTGTTTGCAAGATCATTGATCTTCACGATCATTATCCACAATGAGGTGTAATTAGTCGAGCGCAGAGATAAAAACTTTAGATACCAGTCGGCGTTTGCAATTGACCGACTAATTATATCACTTTGTAGATGGTAGCAAAAAAAAAACCACGATAACTCGGAGACATTCTTCTTCGGCAGGAGGGAATGATTGTGAGAAGAACGGTTTAGTGAAACGACGGCAAGACGAAAAGATACGACTCAAGTTGAGCAACTAAACGGTTGCATTAAAGGTCATTTACGCTTCTCGAGCTAGCTGGTTGGATTCTATGAGATAGATAATGTGGAAGAAAATGTCGCATGTTTCGATCGATTTTCTTGAATTGCGACGGTAAACATGGGAATCGAAGGATAGACGTGAAAATGTTTCTGTTGTACACGCACTGTGGTACATATAAATATCGTACGAATCACGAATTCGAACGGATTGTGTAGATCAGTTCATTTAAATTGAAACAACTAAGAGAATTGTATTAAATAGATCACGCAATGTAGCTGTATTTCGAGTTTAATTAAGAGACAATTGAATTATTTCTGATTTTGTGGCAGTCCAGTTAGTTCATAAATATGCGACCTGTTCTTAGTTGGTTACTGCCGTGTGAACTTGAAAAATTAATGGAGGAGTAAGTGGTGTTTGTTGGACTTAAGTAATTGGAGATGGGCCCCATGCTTTAATTTGTACTGGCCACTTTTTAGACGTAAGGCTGTTGAGCTTTCACTTCTTTGTCTTCAGTTTCCACTGCGTAAGTACGAATAGGAGTTAGATTCCGGGTGATCAGATAGGGATAATGCCTGTCAATTGACCTTTCTAATATTTGAATTCGCGGGAGCTTTTTGTCTAAGCTAATTGTCTATAGTGATGAGCAAAATGAATTTTTTAAGTGAACGGCTCTTTCAGAGTCATACCAACTACTATTATGTAGTAGCTAGCATTGTACAACAACATAACAATAACTTGACAACAACAACAACAACAACAGCATAATAATTTGACGATTTTGACCCAAATGTCGGACTAAAGCTAAGTTATATGCTTGCCTCTCCGCTGTTCAAGTTAGGCCTTGGGCACGTGATAAGGAAGCTATCTGTCGTTATACGAGGTACGATTTTATATAAATCCATCCAACTAGTAGCCTACGCGGATACTATCAACATCTTGTCACATTTTGTTCTTCAAATCCGCCAAAGAACTCCTGGTGTAACTTGACGCGTAAGTAAAATAAATAAACCTGACGAAAATAAATATCATTAGCATAAACAAGAAAGAGTACCTCAAAAGGCAAAATATAGCTCTTGACAAATGGGATTTAGAAAATGTGGTCGAATTTATATACTCAGGAGTCAAATTGATAACAAAATGCTTAGCTCGCTTACGCGTCAGTCCGAAGCAGCGATCTACTGCCCGCGGGTTCGAATCCCGCCGTGCCCATGGCTGTATTTGTTCGTCTTGTGTTGTCTTAACAGTCGGCGACTAGGCATAATACCAGCGCTCCATTAATTAAGTGCCACATTAAAAAAAAGCTTTAGTAGCGACTAGGCATAACACTAGCGCTTTAGAAAAATAAGAAATAAATGTGAAAATAAGAAATAAAAAGAATAATGGAATAATTGATATCGGCTTCTCCCATATTTGTCTCCCTACCGCCATCGCTAAGCATTCGCTTCAAAGGGCAATCCCCTGAGCTTTGGCATTATCATAGAAAAAAAAGAGCATTGAGTACCTGGACAGGTATTCGAAAGAAAAACCGAGCGTCCAAGTCCAGTGTGTGAATTTAGGAAACGCTGGTCCGATTACGTCAACAACTACTGCGCAACGCTGCTCGGATTTTGGGACTGAAGGATGCGGTCGTTGTTTCGAGACTATTTGAGGCGTCGTCTTATAGAAGCCAAAGCCAGAGAAGAGCCATAGTTCTACGATAACGACGACTGCCGCCGTTTAGTTGCCTGCATGAAGCTGCTTTACTTTTTTCGACTAGATTCAAGGCTAAACACTGCCTAAATTTTTACAGTTCTATGAGAATATTGCCTATAAATGATTGGTCTTCCAAGCGTACTCAATCTAAGCTAATTCACCCCATCACTAATGCAAAATCATGTCATAGTGAACCAGCACAGAGGTAATTTAAGCTGTGCCATAAATCGCCACACACGATCATTTACCAGTTCATCGCTTTTAACTCGGCAAGGTACTGAGTTGTGACACATTTTGATTGAATCAAATACATTGGCACATGGCTTAGCTAAGCGAGCGAATCGTTTTCACTGTCTCATTTCAGAACTACTCACCACTGGTTATCTTCCTTTTTGTGTATGGACATATCATCCCAATATACCAATGGTTGTGTGTGTTGATCTGCAAATTGATGTGCGATGAACATTTTTGGTTAACTTTTCGCACACAGCGCATGAATTTCAGGTCAAATTGTTCAGTGCTAGTAATGAGGTGAATTAGCTAGCTCGGATTGGATGTACTGGAAGATTGATTTATTTGTGATTGAATATTACATTGATAGAATATGCTGAAACAAAACTGCAAAAATATATGTGCTGCTTAACTGTAAGTTCAATAGAAACAAGTACAGCAGCTACATACAAGGCGTACTACACTAAACGGCAGAGAGTGACTCTGGAAATAGAGTCTGTGCGACAGCATATTTTGTTTTTTTTTTAATTCTAGTGGTCTCAAGAAATGTTTAGAAGGAATATCTTACTGATCTTAAGTTACATGATATGTATGATAAATTGGTAAATATGAGATAAAAAAACAAGAGAATCAATGGGGGGTTTTTAAGAACATAGTTCGAATCATTATCTAGTCACCTGTTTTTATTTAAAAAAAAATCCAGCGAGATCAGACTCATAAATGTCTCTTGATCGAGAGGTACATCAAAAGAATTATCTACATTAAACGTGTTGAGTTAAATACATATCTCCACAAGCCAGGGCTCCAATTGCTGTGGCATCATTTTGGTTATATTATTCCATTACGGAATAAATTATCGTTAGAGCAAACTTATGATGAATAAGAGATAGGAATAATAAATTTCCAAAATTAAGCAAAGAATTTGAAGCAAATGTTATGAAAAATTCAATATAATATGCTTCAGAACGTTTTTATATTCAGGAAACTAGTGCGCCAAAAAACTTTGCTTCATGCCATTGTGCTTCCTAGCAAGACGTAGCAAACCAAAGTGAAAGTAGGCAAATGGGATCAAGAATGCCTCCGACGATCTCGAGAAAGGAAAAGAAAAATGGCCGTTAAGAGTTACTTTGCATGGCCGGCTTAAAGCATTGAAAAGGAACCCGAGAGGAGTAAGTTATGGTTCATTGAGCCAAAAGCCTCCAAAATGTCCGTATATATTACAACAGCTTAAAGTTTCGAATCGAAGGCTGAATCGACGTCATTTAAAAACATCGTAAGGTTAGTCGTTGTGTAGTGGTTTTTAATAAAACCATACTGGTCGGGACATTACAATTTTTGAAAAAAGGATAAACTCTGTTGCCGTTAATGCATTCGAGGAGTTTACTGAAACAGCGAAGAAGAGAAATAGGACGATAGTTTAAAGACGTAGATGAATCACAAAATTTAAAAATAAGGAAAATATGGGCAGTGTTCCATGATTAAGGTATTATACCAGAAATAATAACATAATAATATTGAATATCTTCTCTCAGAGCACAGAGGGAAGATGAAAGTAATTTCATCAGGTTGTTAGGAATATTATCAGGACCGGAATTAACATTGGAATCTAGATTACGTGTTAGGCATTCAACTTCCAATAGATTAGTACTAATCAGCGTATTTTTAAAGGGAAAGAAAATGTCGGCAAATAGATCGCAGTTTGATCACTTATCCCCCATTATGAAAAATCTGACTGAAATGGTCAGGAAACGCAGTCAGTTGTTCATTGTAAGATATGTATGAGTTTACCATGAATTGAAAAATCAAGTTTTTCCTTCCAGTAAGCTTAATATTTTTCAACATGACATGACTTGATTTTATGTTGTGTAGACGTTCAGTGAATTTTTTATTCATGTAAAAAAAGTAGATCATGCGAGATCTGTGCATTGAAATCGACAAAAACCTCATATAGCAGTATATATTGGTGATTGTTAAAACGGAATGGCGTTAAAACAGAATGTCATAAAAAAAGATGATCTTTCAAAGCGTAGTTGTGTTGGGAGTATAGCGTTTCCGTTAAGTCTTCAGTCGTTGAGCTTTCTATTAAAACTTGAAAAGATCGACAGTAATCTGGGCAATAAACTGTTTACAGTCTGCATGCCGAATGATAGTTGATACATTTTTTTGGCTCCGTTGGTTGAAATTGGTTGATACTGCTTTTATAATTAATGTACATTAAAGTGGAGTGCTGAGTTCCGCGATTCACTTTACCACTGATTTGACTCAGGATCACCTCACAGCTAAGTTAACTCCAAGCTCGGTGTGTGATCATGGCTAGATTTGAACTAAGGACCACAAACACTAGCAGCTATTTAAGCTTCAAACTTTGCTCGTCTGCGTAGCCGCAAATATTCTCTCCATAGTCCTTGATGAATTCAATAAGCAAAACAGTTCAAATACGAGTTTGCCATAACTGAAAATTTGATATAAATATTTCCTTGCACTCTTCATTATCTAAAAATTTGTGGTATCGATTAGCATAGAAGGAATCATTAACAATTTTTTCAAACTTGCCATTCAGACAAATTTGTCACAAAACCTTCTCCAGCACATTTTCATATCATTTTCTCTTCATTCTCACTATTTTACTCAGCATGCGCCATGTATTAAAAACTTTGACTACGATAAAACAAATTTCCTACATTAATAATTTAGCAAAACGCAAGTTTCTTTCATTGAGCTTTTCAACATACAAACCTCTTGAAACCTCTATCACTTCCCAGTTAACTGCATTAAAAACATCATTCAACAAACATCCTCATACTCATTCCTTGTGCAGATGGTTCTTTGTCTAACGGTAAGTTCTATCGAAAAGAGTCAAATTTCCTTTCATCTTCCTGTCGAGAGAACAATGAAAAGAGAGAGCTGTTGAATATTTTCAAACTAGGCCAATTAAAATGTAGATTGAAATCAATACTTCACCGACACTTCTTTGAATAGAATATCCTTTGAAAGGAACTTTATCGACTAACAAAATAAATTTGCTAAAAATAGAGTGTTGGTGATATTGAATTGAAAATAAATTTTAGGTATTTATTTTCTGCTCCTTTGCATGCTAAGACGAAGTAGAGAACTTATTGATTATTTTGGAAAAGGTGGCAAAAAATAGTTAAGATATTGGAAAATTTAAAACGATATTTGTACTGGTGCATAAAGCACTAGCTTCAATAGAATTTTAAATGGGTTTCTTTACGTATGAAGGTAGAGTTAGATAAGTTTTGAATACTGAAATCTATGAAAACTTGAAATAGAGTCAAATTAAATCTTTAGATTAAAATTTCTTTCTGTATTTATTTATTCTTTCGGGGAGGGAATTTAGAATTATGGTGATTAAGTTAACATAAAGCATTTGGAAAAAAATCAAGAAATCTTCCAGAAGTTCATCTGCATGATGTGTGAAATACGCAATAACATATTTTTGCATTCACTCAGTGACTGTGCTAAAGCGTTTCGCACAGTTCTTTATAAGTCCATCTCACATCCAAGGTCATGAACCTTAAAATAAAAGCATATCCATGTATGTGACCCATAATTTATACATTCCGAGCACCTAACACTGAAAACAACATACATTCGTAGGCACACTTCTCTTCTCCACTGAAAAAAAACTCTCGAGCGTTTTGTAGCGCCCCATCGTCGTTACTGTCTCACATTGAATTTAACGGTAGCAATGTGACACATTTCTTGCAACAAATTGTAAGTGCTTCTCATGACGCAGTTTCACAGCCATTCCTTTCAAGACAGTTACCGACTTTATTTTACGGTTTCGATGTAGATTGACATTATAATTTCGGCAAATGTCAAGCTGAAGCTACGCAATAAAGATACATACAGCCTGGATGCTATTGAAAGTAAATTTCAAAACGTAAATTTTACTAATAATAGAGAATCACTTTATTTAAAACGAAATAAACAGTATCAGGTGACCAAACTAACAATTAATTTAGTGCTGGGAGTGTTTCTCACCATAAACACAGTTGAAGATGCGCCATATAGCTCAACACAATTTTGAATAAATTCCGAAATTATCTATGAATTGAAAAATATCAGACATAACTCTGCCACAGTTCGAAATAGTCTAAGTGCTTGTATTTTAATCAATCAGCGTTTTTGAAACTGTCCCAAATGCAGTTAGCTGTAAGTTGTATGCCAAGAAAAACATCATATAAATATGTGTATTAATTTGGTTTTTATCAAACGGTTAAAATAAATTTTATGCACCTTCTAATCCAAATTCTTCACAAACAATTTTTTATCATCCAATTCAGTTTCCAACTCCATATATCAAGACTATCTTCAACTTCTTTCGTTTCATCCAATAATACCCAGCAACGAGATACCCCGTAACTATGCAGCATGTAAATCAACTTTCGATCTTTGCAGTCTTCGGACAGCTTAAACCACTTAAACTCGATTGCGAATCCGATTAACATTGCAAAATATGAATAGAATGCAATCAGAGTGCAGGTCCGATCCGAACCCAATCACTTTCATCGCTTTCGATTGTACCGAAACTGGAATACTTACTATACCACCAACGAGTATATGAGTACAACCAGTGTCGTTTGTCAGCGTATAGTCTAGCCCTAGTCGACAATTTACACATTCCTTGTGAAAATCAACGAAAGAATCTGACGAACGTTCGACGATGCAACGAAGAAAAACAAACAGAAAAGGCACGATGACTTTCCTTTTGCCTTTCTTCGGAGTCGTCTGGGCTCAGGTGCGATCTGGACCTGCTGCATGCGAGTGAACGGGGACCTGTTTGAATTAGTTATCTGCTATCGTATGGATAAATGCATGCCTGCACAGAACACGGTGAATGAGTGAGTGTATGACCTACAGCTTCTGATGCGAAAGAAAGGACCGTGAAAGTGAAAACTGGCTCGTAAAGTCCAAGTGGAGTTTCACAACTCGGTACCTAATCCTTAGCTGCAGCACATTTTCATGTTTCTGTCGAGACTGTGTCACACATCGTTGTTATCAGTTTTCGAAATCTAAAAAGTTGAAGTGCATTTTCGTAGCTGTTCCATTAGATAGTTGCAAGACACTTTGCCGGCTTTCAGATTTCTGTTGTGGGATGGTAGGAAGATTGGCTGGCTGGTGGCGTTTTTCCGCTTTGTCGGCTCTGGCTCCGCTCCAAAGATGAAACAGTCCATGAGACACGATGCTGTTAATTACTGCACCAATCATACATCGAGTCTAGCATAACTGAATACAGAGTTTTGAAGAGTCCGCGATAGTCCCAAGGCAACGGCTCGTTAGATGGACTGTGAATGCAGTTGCGATTGAATCGCGGCAATAATTGGATTGTTAATGGTGGTGGCAATTAAAAAGCATTTTACGGTTCAGAGACGAATAGGAGAGTTTGCATGTTTATCAGATAAGGCAAGACGTACGTTTGCTTCTCATGTATAACAATGGCAAAGGTGAGATAAGGTACTAGTTGAGTTTGTTGTAAGTGGAATGAGAACATAAGGAACCCTTCTAGGAGCTAATTTCTTTTTAACAACCTCGGCATCAAACATGATGGATGGAAGGTGCAAACGTAATTTTTTCATAAACATCGAAATATTTTTATTTAAATTGATGGTTTGAAATAAACGAGTCAGTTCGATGCAAAGCAAAAAAAAAAGTAAAACAATCGCACGACAACCTTCGTAAAGGGTCTAGGGGTTGAAGCTGGTAGGGAGCTTCACTACAAATTTACAATCAATGGGAATATGAGCGTGGAGTGATTAGCTCCACGACCAACCTTACTCCTGATTAATTCACGTACTTTATTCAGAGCTAGCTGAACTCATAACTTAGTGCGTGGTCTCTCGCCCGAACCGGGATTCGAACCAGGGACCCCACACACAAGAAGCCAGTGCTCTATTGACTAGGCTCTTCAAGTTCAAATGAAAACAGTTATAGATCTCTTTGGAAAAAAGAATGCCAGAGACATTGTTCGGGCATGTAGTGTGGTTATTTGGGCGCAAAAGGAGCGTTGTATAGAGTGCCATTAAATTACATGCTTCTTTTTCAAACACAAAGAGCCCTTTCGCGCTTAAGCTTGTAAAAGTAGTTTGGAGATGTATATCCGCCGTCCAAAAAAAAAAAAGACGGTTACGCTTGAACAACGTTTCAAAAGATGAAAAACTTACTTTCGCAATATGACTTCCAAAGTCAGTTTTGTATGGTTATCGACCATCCGCTTCGATATAGCTTCTCCGTGTAGGCCTCAGAGAGATAATGTCGTCGAAAAGATAACTTAAAATTTGCTCAAGAAATTACCCTTTCTAGTGAGGCGCATTGCCATCCTACTGGCTATCTAAACGACGAAAATTGTCGCATTTTTGGCTCGAATAACGCGAATATAATCGTAGAAAAGATAATATAATCGTAGAAAAGATTGGTGCATATTTTGGAGCTTTGGCTTATTTTTCTTCGAAAATCAGCTAAAAGCGGTGCAGCTTTATAACAACCTACTTTTCGAGGCGAACATTTAAAGAGATGGACTTGGATGACCTTTGGTTTCAGCAGGGTGCCATGCCATGCGACTTGACGCCGTAGAACTTTATTGTGGGGTTGTCTTTACGGATCGATG
This sequence comes from Nemotelus pantherinus, assembly GCA_963978885.1. Lineage (NCBI taxonomy): Eukaryota > Metazoa > Arthropoda > Insecta > Diptera > Stratiomyidae > Nemotelus > Nemotelus pantherinus. Next base: position 11,580,219 of record OZ022266.1, read on the forward strand.
CTATGCCGGCAATCTCGCCATGGCTTATGAACTTAAGCACTATATTAGCCATTCGTGAGATATAGTGCGGAACCACCGAAAATGCCTTGAAAAATTAAGGGGACAGCATGCAGTACAGTAAGGCTATCCGAGCCAGCCATTTGAATAAAATTGTGTTTCATAACTAATAAGAAAATTCAATTTTAGGAATAGCACAAAAGCTTTTGAAAAAAATTAAGCGGTTTTCAAAATATAGCAATTTACAAAAGAAACTGGCAAATCGCCCACTTTGTGTTTAGGATAACACGAAATCGGCTGTCATACCAAAACTTCGATCTGGTTGATCAGTCTGTAAAGTTAAAGCTCCCTTTTTCTGAGCGTCATTTACGATGAACGCTCCATAAGTCTTTTCTCGCAACGAGGATCAAACTTCAAAGCGGCATCTAAAGTTGTTTAAGTGTCTATAGTCCCAAGTATTGACACGGATTTAACAATTTGTTTTAAGGAATTTGGTTCTTTTTTTGACACAGAAGCGGGTTGATTGGCCAACTTTTGGAGCAAGTTAAAATTAGAAGTATTCATTCGTCATATTGACAAACAAAAATAAAAGAATATTTTGAAAATTTAGCGCTGTTCAAAAATTTTTATAAATCAAATTTTTACTTATAAATTAATTTTTACGTCTTAATTTTACATTGCACATACTTTAAATAAATACAGACAAATTTAAAAAATAATTTTTGCCTCAGAAATTTTTTAGCATGTCAATAGGAGATTTAGTACCGGCTAAAAATGTTAAGCGTAACAGGAGATCATATTCTAGTCTAAATAAAATTAATTTTTTACTGACTTTATTTAGGTCGCTTTTCAAGTATTTTAGGATTGATAATATAACTTCCTATAAACTCATGAATTATGTAAAAGTTTGAGTTTTCTATGTTGCGTTATTAGATTGTAATATAGCTGTGTAAGTCAATTGAAAATGCAGGACCAGCTTCTATAAATATTCTGTAAAAAGCTAAAGAGTTTTCCTACTGATATCACGAAAGATGTCTTACATCTATCACAAAAGCTGTTTTAAAACGTACAAAAACTGTCGTATGCAAATATTTATTGAAAACTGTTCAATAAATAAAAGGAAAACTATTTATCGAAAACTGACACCGGCGTACAGTTTTTAATAAATAGAGGCTTTGAGCTTCCTTTTGTTTTGGATGGATGACATGCTGCCCTAGCTGCAGAGTTAACAGTACTAGTAAGGAAGTAAATCGCATTATCAAGATCCTAGTAAACACCGATCTATGGGAAACCTCCAGAGAGGATCTTTCCAGGAACTGGAACTTCATCCATTCCGTTCTCCTCCTATTAATACGAGTTCTCTGTTCAATTAAGCTTCGCTAATGGATATGTTATCTACCTCCACCAAAAAATGAGCTCTCCTGGGCAACCCCCGATTTACGTAGGAAATGCGTGTGCCCAGTCAAGATGACCGAATTGAGGTGAGCAAGGTCGCTTCATCGCCATAATTTGCAATGGAAAAGTTGTCGGCCAAGATGAAGTCAAAAATTGCCTTACCTCGACGGCTGAAACCGTCCCATACTTCATAATGATCATTAGAGTAAGCTTCTAGAATAAAAGGCACACAATTCCCTCTGGCTGGTACTACTCTATTCTTAACGGTAACGCAAAGAGGGTTTATACCATGATCATATGACATGTAGGAAGATACTTACCAGCAAGTCTTTCTATCTAGTTTGACTGCAATAGACATTAAAAGATATTAATGATATTCTTACCCAGAATGCAGACTCGTGGTTTCTCCAAGCTACCGGGTGTTGCCAGTCTGTATCCATTTATGCACATTTGGTTGCTTATAATGGTATTCCCGTCGATTAATATTAAAGCAACTTTCCAATCTTCGATAGGAAGGTCATGGCTAAAGAGCATGACGATCTCCAGAATTTCTTCTAAGTCGAAATGGAGGCCACGAATCCTGCACCTACATTGATTGGAAATTCCGTCAATCGGCACTATCTCATGTAGACGGACGGCGTTAATCTTCACTCGCTACCAAGCCGACTCTTATTGACAACTTGTGTCATTCGCCGCTGGTAGAGGACAGAAGCTAAGTATCTGCAGCATACAGCAGATCCTGATTCGCAGCCACTTTTCTGACGAGATTTTTCCTTTACGACCATCAATTACAGCGCAGATTAGCCACTCTTTCACTATCTCATTAGAAGCTTGAGAACTGGCGTGGTTGCCATCACTTATTGCTTCTTAAAAATTTACCTTTTATTTATTTATTTACTATCCATCGCGCTACAAATAACCTCCAATTACAGAGCCAAGAGTGAAAATGAAACCTAATTAAAAAATAAGAAATATAAGAAGAAAAATGAGAAAGAATTGAGTAATTGAAAACTAACGACCAAAATTCTAACTAAAGTTGACGGGAAATCAAGATAACATTTTGATTTTTCTGGAAATCAAGATAACATTTTTCTTGATTTCTAAAAAAGATTGTGTGAGAAGACCAAGCGTAAGAGCATTGTGCATTCTAAGAAGACGCAACAAAAGCGAATGAAAATAGACTTCCGTACATGCAAAAGGAATAGAAAAAATCTCTGATGATCCAACTCGACCCACGTATGGTTATCTGGGAACCAAAATCTAACCAAAAAAACCTTGTCAAAATTTGAAAAGTAATCACTCATCGAAGAAAAATCTATGCGCTTCCAACGAGGACATATGAAGAACGGAAAGACCATAGGAGCTACTGAACTTAAAAAACGTTGAACTGATTCAATGGCGTCAGATAAATACTGAAAGCGAGGGGACCATATTTGCCACGCGTATCCCAAAACACGACACACTAAGTTAACAAATAAATGAATACTGGTTGAAATATTGGTAAACATATACAAAGAACGCAAGACAAATCCAGCAATTCTAGATACCCTGGTCGTGATATTCTTGACATGAACATCAAATTTCAATTTAGAATCAAACACCACACCAAGGTCTTTTGAATGCTGGACAACTGACAGGGAAATACCAGACAAGGAATAAGAGAACACATGTGGAGCATTTTCATATGAGAAAGACATCTGGTGACTCTTGATATTTAGTGGTAAGAAGTTTTTTTTTGGCACCAGTGGTTAAATGCAAGCAAATCAGCTTGCAATTGTTGATAATCGTCCGAAGACTTGATTGCCGTGTATAATTTTAAGTCATCCGCATAAAGAAGACAGCAGGATTTAATAACTGAACGAAGGTCATTGGCAAATAAAATAAAAAGTAAGGGAATTAGGATAGATCCTTGAGGAACTCCGAATGTGGAAATTATAGAGGAAGATATGGAACCATTTAAAGTGACTTTGCAGGAACGACTATGAAGATAGGAGGAAAAACAGAAAAGAAGGGTGCCAAAAATACCGAACCCTTTAAGTTAATTGATTAGCAGGTTATGGTTTACGGAGTCAAAAGCCTTCAAAAAGTCCAGTTAAATTACATTAACTTGACGGTGATAATCGAAAGCAGAGATGACAAAATCAGTGAGCACCATAAGGTTACTCGTTGTTGGGAGACCCTTGATGAAACCATACTGCTAAGGAGCAAGAAAAGGATAAACTTTATTATAGAGAAGGGGTTCAAATAATTTACTGAAACAGCAGAGGAAGGATATAGAACGATAATTGGAAACGGCAGATGGGTCACACTTCATACAGAAGGGAATACACCAGATGTAAGGCTAATGTTGAAAAAATAGCTAAAGGAACACAGAGATAGGGTCAGAGAGATTCTACAAAGATATTCGGAATGCCGTCAAGACCGGAACTAGCTTTAGAATCTAAGGTATGCATACGAGTTTCGACTTCCATTGGATTGGTACTAAACTAAGCTAAGGCAGTGCGTTTTTAAAGAAAATAGGAGAAAAAAGTTCGCAAATAAGTCGTAAAACGTTTAGACATATTTTCGCTAACTTAATACTAAATACAATCCAAAATCTTGAATTTAATAAATTGTAAGTTCGCTTAGTTTGCTTGAGCGCCACATTTCTCTTTTCCTAATTTTTGAGACATTGAAAATCGATACGCATATTTTATTAATCAATTATATTTCAATCAACAAGTCCTTAAATTTCAAAGACCATGGTAAAAAAAAAAAAATGTTATAAAACCACCAAATCATTGAAAAACCCCAGTACCGGTTTTTCGCATTTAATTACACATCGTTCGCAACAAAGCGTTTACAGTTTGGAATAAATAAGCATTATTTTTTTAGTTTTCTTGCAGTGAGGCTGCTTTAGTGATTTGCATATACATATATTATTCTTTCTCAAAATTCATATTCTTAATACTAATTTCATCTATTTCTGTATCTTTGCAGGTTAGTATCCTCTGATTTATTGGATGAAGTATATTAATCAACAGGTTAGAATTAATATTTTAACAACAAAATCTTCCAACTATTTCATTTTAAATATACAGAAAATTTCTAAAAACTTCCAATCTCATATCCATCTTCACGGATTCTCGCATTTTCGCCACTTGCTACCAATGATTATCTTGTATCTGATATCGTTGAAAAACTCGTCGCTGTCGCATTGCAGCAATATGAACCATCTCCAGCCACAGAGCACATAGCCATCAAGTTTCTCAAGTACACACTCTATACGTACTCAAAAGCAATATCTATCAAATGTACTGTACTCGTACTGTACATGCAACATCCATATCAAATTTGTATCCAGATATCTATAAAGAAACAGCCGACATGGAATCATGATTTCGCAGATGAATTCCCGACAGAGTCGACAACTGTGACAGGTTGAGCCGGTTCTCAGTTCAAGTTCAAGGTGGCATGGCGTCCGCAAATCCTACAAAAGGTGAGGATAAAAACAAATTATCTGCCAAACAGTTTTAGTTCAGGTTAAACAGACTAGTAATCAAAGACCGAACGCATGAAAAAAATAGTCCCATAAAACCCAGGTCCCTCCAAAAAAATGCAAATTCGCTCCTAAAGTGACTCGGATAAGAATTGAATTGAAACTTGGTATGTATGTACATATATACCAAAATATACCAAAATCCAGATCCCACAAAGATAGATACTCAGCGAAATTTGCATTCACCTCATGTACACTCTTTATTTTTCGAATCAACATACCAACAAGCAGATAAAAAGCAAATTCACAAAATCTCTGAGCACAAAAGAAAGAAAACAGGCTTAGAATAAAAGCGCACAGATGCGAAATGAAAGCTGAATAGAATGAATGGAAGCGAAATAAATTTGGTCGGCCAAATGGTTTCTTGTTTTCGACTCGATGACATTTTCGGTTCATCCACGAGGGATTTCAGCGAAAGCTACTCGGATTTTCGGATAAATTCATGGAGAAAGAAAGAAAATATTATGAAATATACCATCGAGTGATATTAATGTGATATCAGAATTGATGTTGATTTTGTCGTGGACCGTGAAATGCTGCAAATGGTCTTATCCTTTCGTTGACATAAATCCGAATGTTTTGTGTTTGTGTAGTTGAAATGAATGCAATGGCTAAATTTGAATGGATGGTTATCATAAAGTTGAAGAGTCGGAATATGTTAAAAGATTTAGAAGAGCTAAATATGTTTGATTCGGTTGGTGATGAATTTAAATTGAATATTCTTTTGAAACGAGAGAGAAAGTTACTATACTTTCGCTTGTCAATGGTGAGGAATTATTAAAATTTTGCATACTGATAAAATATCACAAAGCTATCAAAGTCATTCAAATTAATTATGAAACGACAGAGTAGTTTCACTGAAATCTGCAGATCATTTCCATAAACTAGCTGATCTTTGCCGATAATTTTGATGGGATCTGCGTACTGTGCACAAATTGGTTGATTTAAAATGTGACTGATGTTCATCATTAAGTTTGTGCATCAATGAAGCTGCTAATTTGACATTACTCGCGATGTTCATTTTCGCGGTTTAATAGAATGATAACCTCAACTTTTGTTGCGGATTCACGTTGCTTGGTAACTTGAAAAGGTGAGGTTTGGATATACGAAATGGGTTATTTGAAATTCGTTACATGAATTCAGTTATGAATAGCAAAACTGTGAACGAAAAAATTTTGTACGTTTCTTTTCCGCTTCATACATAACATAGCGCGACATTTATGGCCGGATGCACTATGTACATAGTACTCTGAGCTATAAAACATAGCTTAAAGGCCAAATTCCGATAACTTATTTTGTGTACCCACAACACTCCCCAGCCAGCGTAATATGTGTTACCACGAGGCGTAGAAGAGTAGCATCTTTGTGGTTCGACCAGCCAGAGAAACGTATGGCATAAAGGTTATCTTTTTCGTTAGGCTTTTGCTCTACAGCAAGGATTTGTGTTTAGAACGAAGTTTAGTTTTAGATTGCTGCATTTCGAGGAGTTCGTCGAAATTTTTCGTTGAGGATGAAGGATGACGAGTAACAAGGCTTGAGCGTCTTAATAGAAATATTGTCGAATTTATTTCTAATATCAAGAGCGAAGTAGTTTCCACCGTCATACGGCGTTACTAGTAATTGACGAACTGAATCAAGTCTAACGAAGATGTGTGCGCTAGAATCTAATTGCTTGAAGATGAATAACTTCGGTGGTGCCCTAAGTTCAGAAGCAAAGTCGATTTGGTTAATCTTCATAAGAGTTCCTTGGAGGAAATCGCTAGGAAGACGCGGGTTTTTTTCGTAAAGGAGGTGTATCTGTGTCACTATGAATTACTCTCTGATTAGAAATCTTAATCCAAGTAGAATTAGAGGCCGTGCTCTGGGTCAGGACGCATCGCTACAATATGCAGTGATAGCCGATTTGAGTGTACGATGCCATCTTTCTAAGAAACGTTTGGCCTGTGGGTGGTACGATTGTCAACCAAGCTCAGCGTGGTGCGCTGTCTCAAACTATCTGCCTTGGTCGATGATAATTTATTGGGAAATCTAGCAATCCAGATGCTTAGTAGAAAAAAAGCACAGTCATTGGCAGTAGTGCCGGCGAAAGGAATTGTTTCAAGCCAACTAGTGACACTGCCGATGATTGTAAAAAGATATATACCATGTGAGTGTGTTAGGAGATCAACTATGTCAATTTCAATGGCCTGAAAACTTTCGGAGACTGTAAAAACGGTCGATACAGGTCTAATTATCTTGCATTTTTGACAAGATAGACATTCTCGGGCCTAAGTGGCAATGTCCTTGTAAATCTCAAATTTTCAAAAAGTGTCGGAAATCGCAAATGTCTAGTTTTGCGGAGTATAAACCGAGCAGTTGTCAAGAGTATAGACACTTTTGCTGCGGAGTAGCTTTAATGGCGATGCTGGAGGCGTTTACGAATAGATCAAGCTCGACCTTTGCGTCCGGAAAGAGCAGCTTCTGTCGTGGTTTTAAGCTTTGAAAGCTTCACCCAACCAGTTGATTACTATAACGCCATCCTTCTTCGAGTCGCGAAGATAGGTGTTGAGTGGTTGCTCCATCTCAACTGTGTGAGGATGAAAGCGATAGTAAAAACTGAGCATCCCCAAAAACTCCTTAGCCTGAACCCGATCTGATGAAGTTTTAATGTCTTTTGGCGAAATCTCATGTCCCAAGAAACTTATTTACAATTTTTTTAAGAACTTGAGTCTTGTCATTTATTTTGTAGAACTTTAGGCCAAGAAATTTATTACGATGCTATGATCCGCGAATCGTTGGAATATTTGTCCTAAGTGAACTAAGTGCTCATCTTCGGAAGTCAAAGCTACGAAAATATCGTGGAGGGAGATCAAGCAGAATTCCAGTCAGTGTAGGATTTTGTGAATAAATCGCTGGAATGATTGTGTCGCATTCCACAGTTCATAAGTCCGGGTGAATTCAAAGAGTCCAGCGGGTGTGCTGGGAATAGGTCAGGTCTGTAGGGGAGAAGATTATTTGAATGGAGATCGGATATCCATCCGGAAGGGCTATGGCGTTAAGGCGTCTGTGGTTACCGCAAGGTCATCATTCTGCATTAGCTATGGATCATGTGAAGTGAAGACGATCAGCTGCTGCTATATATACCTTGATGTAGCGAAAAATCTAATTCTTTTTTAGCCGCCAAAACACTATCGACACTATTGGAGTGCCTGTGGTCAAGATGCAGTGGATTACCATATGTTTGCAGGGCTTACAGAACCTTGTGTTAATCATAATGGCGTTGTATTTTTGGATTAATGGAAGACTCAATCAAAACGCTGTTTTGGTATTTTGTACAAAGTGTACGTGCCTTTCGTTAAAATAGAAGCTGAGAGGATCCATCAGGATAGCATTCTACCAGTCGACGACTAGCCCATAGTACCAGTGAAAATCTTAGACATCGGCATTAATGAAGTCCCATGAAAACTCACGACGGAGTTCAGTTCCAGTTTGATCACCTTTCTTCCGTAAGTATTTCTAGTGCCAATCCGAAGACCAAAAAGAGGTACTCATCCAGTTGTGGGTACTGGAAGCACCGAAATGTCTGCTCCCGCATTTACAAGGTAATACAGTTGAGATAAGTTATCGAAAATCATTAAACGACGGTTGAGAAATAAGTCACGTTCCCCATCCGTCTGAAATTAGCTAGTTTTTTGAATTCGGTAAAACCAGCAACGCACGTGCATGAAATAGTGCACTTTTGAGCCGAACTCATTGTAGTAGAAGCAAACTTGCGAGTGTTTTCTATATTGCCGGTTTGTCAATGGCGAGCGCGAGCGGAACTGTGTGCGACCCAGAGCGGAACTGTGTACGAAGGTGCCGGTTGACTAGTTGTAGGACGCTGGATTCTTGGCTAGTAACTTCCGCCACCTCTGACTGCGAGCGGGACCTAGTGGTATTGCTGATTAAACACCTCAGCGGTTCTGTCAGCCGCCTCTGCAAGTTTGTCTAAACTGGCTTCCTGAGAACATACTAAGGTAGCCTGTAACTAGAGGGTATTTTACAGATCCTCCCCAAATAAAGAATCAACAAACTGCTGCATCTCCCGCAACAGTTGGGAAAGTCATCTGGGCTGATAAAATGATCAACATTTCCGCATCAAATATTCTCTGCGTGGAAAATCTTTAGAGCCGATATACGTTGTTTATGCTATTGTAGGCAAGAAGGAAAAAAAGCGATCGCAAATTAATACCTTCCAAAAGCTGTTTGAGTTTTGACGTTTCTGGGTCAAGACTTGTAATCACGTCCCTTGCTGTCTTCATTTTTGCCCAGCGAAGAGATTATATAGTTGTATTGTGGCAGGGATGGTTTAATCCTTTATGAAGCAAACTGGCTCGCTAGCTGGGTAAACCAGAAGAATAAGAATAACTCATCTATCTCAAATGATAGTGACTTTACTACTCGTCGTCGCCTGGACCTTCAATGGTATTGCCTGACACGCGCTTCTGGAGGCTGTAGCTTACTCGCTGGATAAATCCATTCTACTCACAAGTAAAGAAAAGCAAAATTCGGAAGCTTTAAGGTACCGGTCGTCAACTTATTCTTCTTATTAAAAGTTTCCTGAATCCGCGCAGACAGAAGACCAAGTGAAGGGTCGTCTCATTTTGATTGTTCTAATTGAACAAGGTGCATCCGTTTTCCAATAGCTTTCCTGCGAAAATCAATCATTGCTTGAAAGTCGTGCGTACCTAGAAGGGGTCACCAGTTGTAATTAGTAAATTCAAAACAAGCTGTTTAAATGTATTTATTTTTCAAATATTTATTAACTGAACTATTTCTTTCCATATTTTGCGATGTCAGTCATTTAATTTTTTTCGATTGATATTATTTACTTAACCTAATTTTTTGAATGTGTGAATTTGTATGGAGATGTATATATAATGTTTTGTCAAGAGTTGTCGATTGTGTGTCAAATGAAAGTATGTTTGTGCATCCACAGGTTTTCTTGCTTTGTGCATAGTCTCAACTGCTCTGTAACATAGCCCCAACTACTATGCACATAATAACAGTTTAGGCATAAGTTTAGTAATTTGAGCAGATTTTATTTGACATAATAGATAAATTAAGAAATAACATACTAGGGTAATAAATATAAATTTCCAGAACATATTATCATCAAAATTCTGAAACTGTTTAAAATGGTGACAGTTTCGCTTTTATTTTGCTTTTTGTCAGGACAATAATGCATTGTATTTGGGGCTATTATATATGTTGTTGGGGGCTATAAGACACGGCTTTATGAACTTTTCTTTATGGAGTCAGGTGTAATGCTTTATCGCAATCTCGAAACCAACGGTATAGATAGCGCCAGAAGTATATAAATTATGGTGTCTGGCGCTATGCTTTGCTAAGTTTATGTGCTTGGTAGACGTTTTTTTGCAAGCGATGGAACTTGACGAGCTAAATAAAATTGTTTGGAACACCAACATTAAAGTGATACCTTACGATCAATATCATTTGAAAATATCCCTTATAATGAATAGCTAGGAAAAAAACGCAATCACTGCAACAAATATGCGAAATAAGAAACTTAAAAATAACATATTAAGACACCCGACTACGACCATAATTCACCACCGATACGTTTATGTAATAAAAGTAATGCGTAACGTAATATGTTGCAAATTAAATAATAATCTCAAATGTGCTTGTTCGAGGCTTCACGAATAAAGGAAAGTTATTCTATGAATAATGAACATGCTACTCGGTTTGAAAAACTTATTAATAGCTAATTTGTCTTGTTGTCTGATTCTTACTTCACTCTATTGAATACCAACCAAACGGGTAAAACCATTGCAAGTAAAAATAGTCCAGAAGACCCAAATCAGTCAAATTAAAATGAATAGAGTTCACTACGAGACTACGGTCGGTAAATTTTCATTGCGAAAATTTCAAGCTATCACTCAAACTGACATTTTGCGTTTCAACAAAATCGTACAACATGCCACTTCATTTGAACTCATCAATAAATGATTAACTCCATCATTTTCGGTCTCGTTCAGTTCATGTGTTCATGTTCATGTGATTGAATTAAATTGGTGGTATCTTATAATAAATCAAAGATGATTGATCACTTAAAGGTCGATATTTCTCACAATATTCGTGGAAATATTAGTGGATTTAGGCTCAGTTGATACAATTCGTCAGAAGTGTGTATGTATAAATGTACTATGTATCAACGTAAAATAGTGGTAATCTCAGATAGTTTTTCGTAATTTATTTCGGTACTTTTCTGTTTCCCCCCCCCCATTTTTTTTCACTTTTTGCTGTTGCAATGCTTCTAAAATTGATTAGAAAGTAGTAATTAACCAAAAGTATGATGGAGAAACACGTTTTAAAGAAAAAAAAAAAAAATTTTTAAATTTTTTAATATTTTTAAAAAAAAATTTCCCGATTTAAAATTTTTTTTTTCATTTTTATGCGGCAGAATGAGTTTTTTTAAAAGTTAATGTGATGTTGCCCCGCTACAACAATAACCCAAAAAACCAATAACCCAAAAAAGATTAATAATATAAAACTTTTGCCTATTACCAATATCATAATGACATTGCCATTTACATCGAGAGCTCATTATACTGTTTTATAGGCTTTTTCCCATCAAATGCTTTATTTTTATTTGTTGCCCTACAATTGCTCACATTCCTTGTTTTTTGGGTTATTGGTTGGGGGGGGGGGGGCAGACTCCTCAACAATAAGTTTCTATGAATACATCTCAAATCACTGCATAAAAATTAAAAAAAAAAATTAAAAAATTTAAAAAAAAATTTTTTTTTCTTTTAAACGTGTTTTTCCATCATAATTTTGGTTAAATACTACTTTCTAATCAATTTTAGAAGCATTGCAACAACAAAAAGTGAAAAAAATGGGGGGGGGGGAAACAGAAAAGTACCTTTATTTCTACTATTTTGAATAAAGGGAAATTTTTTCACAAATTTTATGCAAAAATGCATTTTTTATGCATAATTAATTCAAACAAAACAATTTTTCGAAACCACTAAGTTTAAGCTTGTAAAAAAAGGACCTATTACATATATAGAAATATTGCCATGGCCAAATGCAGTCAAATTCATGTTTTCCATTCAAAAGGCGACAAAATTCATTAAGGGGTTAGTCCACTGTCAAACTGCTCAAAATGAACTATTTTTTTAAACAGCTACCAAAAAAAAACTATACAAGATATCGATTTGAAATTTTACATGCATCTTTATTGAAGTTAAGAGTTAACATTTTCTTTGAAAGAGATTATTATAAAACAAAATGGCGGCCGCCCCAATGGATCGCCGCAGCACCGCCGAAAAAAAAGCAAATTGCGCCTCGTAAATTCCTGGACAAAATAAGCGTCTGTGAACAAATAACCAAAAATATTTCAGTAGTTTTGAGTATAAAGGACTGCACGGGCCTAAATTTAGAACAAAAAAAAAATTTTGACGATTTGGGAAAAATTTTTTTGATTGAAAAAAATTTTTTGATTCATTTTTTTGATTCAAAAGTATACCAAATTTTTTTTAATCGCTTTAGGGCTCTAAATTTAGACCCGTGCAGTCCTTTATACTCAAAACTAATGAAATATTTTTGGTTTTTTGTTCACAGATGCTTATTTTGTCCAGGAATTTACGAGGCGCAATTCGCCTTTTTTTTCAGCGGTGCTGCGGCGATCCATTGGGGCGGCCGCCATGTTATTTCTTAATAATTTCTTCCAATGAAAATGTTAACTCTTAACTTCAATAAAGATGCATGTAAAATTTCAAATCGATATCTTGTATAGTTTTTTTTTTTGGTAGCTGTTTAAAAAAAAAGTTCATTTGGAGCAGTTTAACAGTGGACTAACCCCTTAAAACATATTTCACTATCCTTAAATAAAAGTAAAATTTAAATTCTTCCATATTATTCCCTCTGAAATTTTCGTCCTTGCCATCCTTGAATCATCCGAGTGTTTGTTTCCGTTCCAGTTGGCATTTGTAAAACTAATTCAAAACAGACGGCACGGAAATAATCGTGTAATTAGTTTGGATTAACGGACGAAGCTAGTTTTCTTGTCTACTGTAATTAATGGCAGCTCGCTGAAATGAAAGGACATGCCTGACGAGAATTTCACATTTACACTTTCTTAATTACAAGGAACAAGCTGGAGAAATATTACACCATATCGCAATCTAGGTTTCATGCTTGGAACTAAAAATAAAGTCTAATTTGTTTAGGAATCTAAATTAATTTCTTGGTAGATATCGTATGAAATACATATATGAAATATCGCATGGCGGGACAAAAGCAATAGATATCAAACATGTGTACCTTGTGAATCGAAACTAATCATCAATCATATTTTCTGAAAATACTTAGGTAGTATTTACCAAAAAGTGTGATTTTATTATTAATTTTACTCTCGTAATTCTCTGTGCAAATATTATTAATTCGTTATCTCACCCGCATGCAATAAATCTCTGTCAACAATTAGCCAAACACGAAATCAATTACATACTTTTTATCTCTGCCACAGTGTTCTTCGACTCAGTGAACCGCAACCAAACAATTCCATTATCAACTTGAGAAACTGTTAAATACATATCTCGCTCTTTGCGAATCTAATTGACGCCAACCGACTCATTAAAATCGAGTTCAGCTCGTGCATGTCGAACCGAAACTGAAGTACAACCGAATGAAAAGCTCAATTGACTCAGAATGATAAATAATAGCGAAACAGTGACAAATTTCTAAAGAACGAAAAAAAAGTTTCCATAGAAAAGCTAAATAGTCGGTCACTCATCTCAACACTTTACGACCTGTAGCTGCTTTTGGCTCTCGATTTCAACTTGATGCAATTAGCATCGAACTGTTGAATTGAAAATTATCGTCTCGACGTTAGTACTTGCTTAGAGAAAACGGGGCTATCTTGAACTAGAAAAATTATATAGGTACGTTTAATTGCGACATTCGCTTAAAATAAATTATCGCCGAATGGAGCTGAAATGTGATTACGTAGCCTCACTAACATAAATATGTAAGTATGAGCTCATAATTAGACGCTGTGTCGTGGCAGCATGTGAAGTGCACTTTGCAAATGCCGCGATTATGTCCACATCGAGCATCGTGTGTACTTTGATGAGTTCGTTTGCAGGTAGAGTGTTGTGGATTTTATTTTTGTTATCACAAGTGAACAAATGATTCAAGGCTGCAAATGAATAGCAATGAAAATTAGTCGAAATACGCGAAACGAGATAAGAAATGAATTGAAAAACGTTTGGAGCTGGCAAGTGTGCTGATATGGTGGCGTATTACCTGCACTTGCGATAAGACTTTTAAATAAAAATAGAATCAACAGCCACGGTGTTGATTTTGCGAATTGTCGCAAAGAAGTTGATGGAAATTTATATGTATGCCGGCATCCGGAACGATTTCAAGCTATTATTTGATTTGAACGGATTGAATGGCATAATACTTACTGTTATCTTATTCAAATATCTAGTCAGAATTTTTCACGATCGTGTATGCTTGCGTTTTGTTGTTTTCTTTGAGATAGCATCAAATTATATCATATAACAGAATAGAAAGATTACGTCTGGTTTACAGAATATTTCTGCCTGTTGAGCATGCGCTATAAACTAATGTGAAACTAAACATATAATTCAAGCCTTTGAATGTAAAAAAGAACACAGTTTAGACAACTTTTCATTGATTTGATTTGACTTTTAAGCTCCGTTAGCCAAGAGAGCTGCCAGCTGGTGCAAGCTCTATTCAGCCCCCAATGTGGGCAAATATGTTAATCACTGCAAACTTATAATAACTCCCAAGTTAAAAGGTTTAAGCTGGCAGGTCCACATTTATATTCAGTTCTTTTTCGAAGTGATACACAATGAAATAATTCACTGGTGCAGTCTGTTCAGAAAACTAGTCTGTTAAAAAAACATTAACATGGTTAATGATTAACAATTCCGTATTAAAGCTTTACACCTAGTTTTCGTCTCCTTCACAATTGTGCCTTAGTTGTAATAATAAGTTTTCAAGATGAGTACCAATGATTTTATAATGTCGCAAAATTTCGAAATTACTTTCGACTTTCTCGAAAGGCGAGAATTTGTTCTAGTGACAATGTTCTCGATGGTAATGATGCTACAGCCAAAATTGCCGAAATTATGGAAAACGACGAAAGCATATGATCGCTTTCTCCAAAACAGTGAAGAAGAATCCCTCGCTGCCTTATGCGAATTATCGAGAAGACGTGAAAGAAACTTTTATTCGAGAATTTTATTTATCATCGAACAAAATAAAACGGATTTCGAAACCAGCACCTATGAGGAAGATGACAATGTGGAAAATATGTCCGACAATCAAATGGATGCTGCTGACAGTGATGGAGCCCTAGGAGACTTTTTTAGTTCCAAAAGTAGTGATAAGTAGTTGAATAAAAGAAATAGTATATTTAATACCCATCAGTAGATGCATCGGACCATATGTTTAAAGGAGTAGGCTCTGCCAGGAAACGGAGCTTGCCTCGATCTACCTGTCATTCTTCTTTTACTTCAAAAACATTCAGCAGCTCAGGTCCGAGCCTCAAAATCACAAGATATAGTCCCACGAGTTTGTGATTAAAATCATACCTCAATGGTAATGACTACTCACACCCCAAGTCTTTCGAATGCCGCAAAAAAATAGCGTCAAAAGCAGCTTCAAATTGTGCAGCCTTTTTTAAATCAAACTCAAAAGTTGCTTGCTTTGTCAACAATAAACGTACACTAAGATTTAAAGTTAGGACCAATAACTTGAGGAATTTTTTTTTTCCAAAAAGTATGGAAAACAATTTGTATTATCATTGATCATCTTAAAGCAACTGCGATTCGTTGCTTTACCGTCACTTCTCCAGCTTTAAAAAAAAATTGCATTCCTAGTCAACGGAACTCATCCCTCCTTTAATGAGCAAGACGTAATGTCTGAGCTCCAAAAGATCCTTCAAGGATTTGTAGTCTCTTGCAAGCGTTTCACGACCACAGTAATGAGAAAGGAAAACACTTTTTATTGCAACTTGCACGAAGTACAGAAATAAACTCAGTCGTGATCACCATCGAGTTCACTGGGAGCGTTGACAAAACCAGATCGTGATCCAGTGCTTTAATAGCCAACGTTTTGGATAAGTAGCGACTAGCTACACTCTTTGAGTGCGATGTGTAAAATGCGACAAAAAGCATTCAACTAAAGGGTGTCTTTCTCTCTGAAAGTCTTTTGCGTAGTTTCCAATTCGACTGGCCATCCAACCAGTTACCACGTTTGACCTGCAGCCAAAGAGGTTCGAAAACGATTTAAAGCTCGTTTAGTTGCTAAGCAAGAGAAGCAAAGCTTTGTAACGGCCGCAATCGAAAACACTGTTCGAAAAGCTGTGTCTTTTGCGAACTTGAATCGACTGAACAATTGCCTTCGACTTCCAAATTTGACCATATAGCTAGGTATCCGGACTGTGAAAATTTCGTAAGCAAGCACTGCCGTAGCACTGCCGTAGCACTGCCCTTTAGAAATGGCTGCAGGCTGAACGTCTAGACCTGTTTTATCGCCAAGAGTTGTCTTATCCCCTAAAATGAACCAACCACCAAGAGATCTGGTAGCGCAAACTACCTCCGTTTTCCCCTCAATATATTGCCTCGATTAGGCTTGGCTAGTTGTTCAGTGTTCGAAACGAAATTTTAGCACATGTTAAAGCAAATCAAGCTACGAAAAACAAGGACTCAATTTTTTAGCCTTGTAGTCTCAGCTTTTCATTTCTTATAAAAAAAAAATCAATTGAGAAACTTTTCAACGAAAAGTCTCAGAAAAATTACGAAAAAGAAAACAAAAAATGTATCTGTTTCTGACGTTGACGAAGCCATCAGCAGCATCATGAATTTTCTGCGCACTTCCATTGACCAAATCCTAAATTATTGAACATTCAGGATCGTTGTCTACCGAAACCTCCCAGATAATATATTAACATTTTTAATGATGAATATTGTCGAAAAGAATCCATACTTAAGACTACCAGCTTCCCATTATGATTGAAACTAAGGTCCACGTCAACATATCGTTTGAAAATATTGACCTGTTTATAGATTTGTATCTGAAAATCAATAGAACACAATGAGAAAACCACTTTCGTCTCCGATTGTTCTAGTGGTCAATTGTCTGATCCAAAAACTTATAACTCTTGATCTCTCTGGGGCTTTTGTTAAACTAATTTTTAATTTTATCCACAGCAGATTTTGTAACAAACTATGGGAAAGACTGCAAGCTCTTCTCCCGCGACTTGAGTGTCCCTCAGGGATCCATCCTTGCAACTATTCTTTACTTCGGATATTTCTGGCATAAAGACTAAGGTAAATTTGTACATTAACGGACAGACCCTTGTCTAATTATGCATAATAATATCAGTTAGTAAATCCCAACAAAATGTTTACACTAAGCTAAAAAAAAAACAAATTAACTGAAAGCCTAAATTCGAAATAGTAATAAAAAATATACTGATCCAAAATTATAGATTAAAGATAAGTAAAAAAAATATACAGAAAATAGCTTACTTCCATTTAGATTTGGTTGACGGTCGACCGCTGCTGGAACCAATAGCATGGTAACATATTCAATATTGCTTAAAATAAAATCCTTCGCAGTTGATAAGACCTAATTACAACGGCAAGAAACAATATTAGTAACTTAACATCATTCTTTTTTCTGATATGCCGGTTAATAGTAAAAATATTTACAGTTAGGCTATTGGCTCATTCCTTCTGATGTTTCTATATTACCTTTTACTATAAATCAGTCACAGTCATTTGGAAGATTTGAAGTTTCATTACTTCATGGTAGTTTGCAGTAAAATTTCACCACTTTTCACGTATTGCTGCTGGTCAAATGGCCGAATTCATTGTCGCATAAATTCGCTTTTGCTGCGAGAACTGGTTCAAAAAGTTGAAACATGCTCTACACTAGGTTTGATTCTCCAGCTCAGCTATAATCTCTGTTCTGGCACTAGCTATTAATTTTTCACGGTTATTTGCCATATAGAAACATTCGTTGCGGCCATTTTCGCAAAGATTTTCAAGAAATGTGTAGGATTACTCTCTTTAGTAACTGAATCACAAAAAAAGCTCTCTTTCTTGCCGGATAAATTTCCAATTCTATACTGACAGTAAAGAAAAACAATTGTTCTTCAATTGATACTACCGGCGGTTGGAATTAGACTCCATGATTTTCTACCATGCCGCAGTCAGTCGCCCCAAAGGTACCGCTATCGGCGGAATAACGACTCACTATTGCAGTAATATGCAGAATAAGGCAGCTGTGTATCCAGTTATGAGATTGCACTGCACAAATTAAAGCGGCGGCGAACATCTGCCAACAGAGCAATGCGTTGTAAGTCGATTCAGTCTATTTTATATATTTTTTTACCCAAAGTTTGAATAAGATTCTGATTTTCTGTTGATTCCCTCAGAAAAAAAGTTCCAAACTATTCAGTAGTCTACTCACTTCTATGCGAGCGTCTATTTTCATGGAAATCATTATAAACCACCCGTCCCAACATATTCTTCAATAAATCATTGTCGCTAGATAATTTTCCGTCTTTTTGGAAATCCTCACCTGTAAAACTGGTGATAGAAGATGAGTTCAGATTAACGAACTATCGAGATGTCGCTAATTTATCTGTTATCATCGAACTCTTTGAGGATACTTCTTTTATCGATCCTCCTCTTAAAAGAATATCTACTTCCACCAATCCCATTCTAGTTTCTGATCTCCTCTGGGAAATGGAAAAGGAACCCAAATTGACGCGATCTATACGGTCTCTGATAAGGCGTTTCCCTGGGTTGACTATCAAGCCTTGGCACATATAACCGTTCTAGCAAAATTATTTTTAATAACCAATTAGGATGTTACAGGTATACATCTCTACAGAAGAAATACTATACAACACACTACCTGTGCATATAATAATATAATATGAAAAAAATCAACAAATAAATAAAAGTAAATTAATAAATATTTTTATAGTTTTAGTTTAAAAAAACTACATCCCGCGGATTAATTCATCCTTATAAAATCTAAAATATTCACAAAAACATAAACAAGAATCTCAAAGTCAAACAGTCAAAGAGCTCTTGCATTGTGCACCTGCACATGAAAACGACAAGCGAATTCGATTTGAATGAATGAGGTAAAAGAAGGTGCCTGGGGCTTCCTCTTTTAATTTAAACCTTCAATGGCATTCTTTCGAAACGAAAAACGGAGCAAGTACACTGAAAAAAAAACCTAAAAGCTGTTTGAGCTAGACGTTGACGTTTCGTATTCGAAAGTAAAGTGAATTGTATGCTCTTACCGTTTTAGCCTTCAATATTCTGTGTACCATTTTCCGGATGAATGGAAAAGTTCATAGATGAAAATGGATTTCCTTCCAGTAGGATTATATGCGAAAAGTGGTGCTGCCAGCTCTTCAGATATCGCCAGATACTGCTGATAAATAAAAATTGTGGGAAGTGCACTCAATACTTTTTATTTCTTATTGATTTAAATTACAATAGCGTATTGAATTTGTTATATCCTGAAATTTTAATTGACTATTAATTTGCGCACGACCTGTTTTCAGCTCTCAAATGATCGATTCTGCACTTCGCAGCTATATGCAAATTCAATTCCACCACAAACTTTTTGAATATTACAGGGATGCAATGACCCCGATAAATCTGTCGGCAACACTTCTGTTTGAAGTGTACTCATTGCTGTCGTGGTCGTGGATGACGACAACGATAATGGGGACGATGGCAAAAGTCAATGGCGTTACCGGTCTTTAGAGGGTGGAATTTTCTCGGTCACGAGATGCAATGTGCAAAATGCAAAACAAGGTGAGGGTGGTCCGGACTTGCCAGAGGATATGATGTTCCCACTCTTATTCCACAATATGTGACTGACTGCATTGCGGATGTGAATTTCAATGAAGTTAAGATATGTGAGATATATTACCTACATGTGCGGATACAAGATGATATAGATGATACTGTGGTAGTCAGTGCTCTTGTGTCATCCATGTATATTCTGCGATTTCGTTCAGATATTTTGAAATAGGGTTTAATATGGAAAGGGCTGAAAACGAGGCTGCGGCCGTTGGCGGTAATTAGCTAAAAATGTCAATGAGTCCTTGAAGCTCATCAGGATGGAGACTTTCATATCATAATTTTCTGTGTTAATCGGTCGCCAATTTATGTATGTCAATAAGATACATGTGGGACTAATTTATTTTCATAAGTATTCTGCTTCAAGTGCAATTAAATTTTATGCGAACCATTGTTATTCCAAAAACTTGCAGCGGTATCTTTATTTGATTGTCTGGATGTGTATATGATAGTAGCACGAAATAAATAGAAAAACTTTGCTTCCCATTAAGCCAGTCAAAAAGTCGTAATTAAACTTTGGGCCTAATAGAGTATCCACATTCGTACAAAACTACATATGTTTCTAAGAGAAGAGAAAATTGTTCGAGTGCTTTTGTGGTCTGGTTCTGAAAGAAAAACCATGTTCTTCTGTCTGTTTACATTAAGCGTTCAGGGCAATGTCACGAAAAGTTTCTAAACTTTTTGCTCCCAGCAAATTGAAGATGGTCTAGTAGAGCGAGATAATAGAGTCGAAACTCCTGTTTTCTTGATGACGTATTTTCCTTAAGATTTCTTCATATTCTGCTGTAATATTGTTGAGTGACATCTGTTAGGCTGTTACGAAAATAAATTGCAAGCTTGGTGATGTATAAAGGAGGAAATTCGCTTCGGTTTTTCCGTTTTTCCTTATAATGTCGAAGAACAAAAACTGAACTTTAAATTTTTCTGCTTCAGATCTAGATAAGAGCTGTTCTTATTATGATTATGATTCTAAACAAATATTTTGATCTTAAGTTCAAATGATCATATGTACTTCATCATCGCATCAACAGCATAATACTAGTTTGCTTCTTCAACTTACCAACCTAGCAGTATTTTTTCATACCATTCTGACCCATTCAGGATACAGAAAATATGTTTGCTTATTGCTTGTATTCTTATTTCATTTGATTGCATGTGAAAAATTCAAAAGAAATTTATTGCTTTTCTGTTTACTTTTGTTTATATCGGAATTTATTGCATCATTTCCCAAGACATTTATGTACAAACATTCGCAAAAACAAAAGGTCATAATGGAAAGCCACAAACAGTCTCCGAAATACACTGCTGAGTTTTCTGTACAAAAAGACAAACAAACGTTGGAGCCCAGTGAACTAAGTGAACGTTTTCATCTAACGCTTGAGATTAGATAAATCAATTAGGAAACTAACATACAAAACCCACAACATGCTCAACAAATTTCATGCTTTGCTGCCCTAAACTCTTCACAATCGGTTACAAAAGAGACGTTCCGTTCGATTTCAGCATGGAAACTATAAGGAAAAAAATGGAGATTTGCTGAAATTACAAATTTATCTTTGGTGGCTAAGCCAGCAAAAAATTTGAAAATCGAATAATTCGGGAAAAGATTACTTAACACTGTTATCAATATTGTCATGCTGTTGAACTCAGTTTTTCTTCAAAAGTTCCACCGGAACTTGGTAATGTAATGCAGGCTGCTTTTCCAAAAAAATGAATGCATCTCGTATTATACTTTTTAGCTGAAAATGGTCAGATTAAATCATAGGTGAGTGCTACTTTAACACTAAATTATGCGAATAATTTTCATGCGGCGATACGCTGCGTCCGCAAAGATTATGACCGATATTACGAAATCAGCAAATATGTATAGCATGCATTTATTTTCATGGTAGTTGAGCACAATACAAGGTACACAAGCATCTTATCATTTAAAGTGGATTAAAAATGCATATATGTACGTGGATGATTTTTTATAATTGAGAATAATTAGATTCGATGCACTTGAAGATCGGTACAAGTTTGAGGTTGACTGTTTGCAAGGCTTGTTCAATTGATTTGTTGTCAAGGCCGATTAATTATTTGTGTGGAGGTAGTTAGAGTACATTTGTAAAGCTGAGAATGCTAAGTAAAATATATATAAAACTTACTGAACAGAATTTAAGTATACCATAATAAGGAAAGATTGTGCATTAAAAAAAGTTTTAGAAATAAAGTGGATTTAGCAAAAGTACCTAAAGTCTTTGAAGTAAATTTATTTTACTGAAAATTTCATCAACGAATTCATTCTGCCATATTATAAATTAACTATTCGCTACTTGCTTCATAATTTTGATGATCCAGTAACCTCTGAAACTATGTTTCAATTAATCTACTTCGAAAACTGATTTATTTTCGATTATCTAGTTAATGTCGCAAAAATTTTCTCCTTCAGTTGCAAACAACTTAACTATAACTCTTGAAAACGCATTAGAAAATAAATAAATTTTAATGCTGGTATCTTTTACTGAATGTAAGCTACATGAATTACACTTTTTATTACCAAAAACATCAAAACTCATATGTACATAGTCCATCGATTGCCAAAATTCAAGCCAATTCTTTTAATGCTTTCGTGATTCATCCATCATCGTGCGTGTATGGATTAGTGAGTTGTAAATTTTTCGAGCCTTCCAAGGCCGCAAATGGAAAAAATTAAGATTGAGTAAATAAAAAGTCAGAACGACCTTGATTTGCATGTTATGTTGGTGTTCGTTTATCTTATGCTGACTGCTAATCCAATACGGATTAAATCATAGACAGACGATGATATCAGGTTTACCGATCATGCAACGCATGTTTTTGTGTCTTTATCAATATAGTTTTTTTTTTCAGTTTTATGAAAAGCGAGGTGATAGTGTACTCGATATGAGTATGATATTAAAGCGGTTAATATGGTTATTATTATTGAAAAACTATTAAGTGTAGGTACTGTGCGATATTTTTTAATCTGTTTTTGTGGTGTTTCGAAATTTATAGATTCAGGTTTCTTTACAATGTTATAAATTTTGGTTGCAAAGTTGATTGAGAGCTTTTTATACTGTATATGAGGATACATAGAATGAGCTTATTATTACAGTGTACTGAATTGTTCGAAAAATAATTTTCGATCTTGATAAATTTATTTCTATTCAAAATTTTACAGCTTTATGGTTTTATCTTTTAAAAACTTCCAACACTGATACAAACTAGGAAATAGAAAATAAATTGTAACGCATTCAAAACTGATCTTCGAACGAAAACTTTGTTTTTTGTGATTTTTATTCTACGCGGACTAACGTGTATAAGTACTTAAAAGTACCATAAAAATATATATATATTTACCTATATATTCTAACCTTAATCTTTCTTTTTCGTTTCAGGTATTAACATTTGTATGCACTAGCATGAATGATAGTAAGTAAATATATAAGAGATATTGACTGTTAAATGTATCTATCATAATTTCACTGTGATTATAAAGGATTTTTTTAAAAGGTCATAACTAGTTTGCATTTAAATAACCGTTTTTTCGATTAGACTCCTGTAAAGCCAAAAAATATTACAAATATATAAAATATAAAAATTACGTTAAACTCGAGTCGAAATGTGAACAAATAGGAAAAAAATGTTATGATTCTAATTCTTACATAAGTATTAGATGACAGGGGATTTTTTCATATATATAATCGGTTTTTACTTATACTTAATCCATGTCACAAATCCTATTGTAATAAAATAGGAGCCAAATCTTTGATATTTTTTTATACGTATTTTGCACAAACCAAAAATTGATGATTTTCTCGGCTGACATTGCTTCATATAATAAAAGAAATTCACAGTGTCATGGGCCTACGCTACCACCTCAAAATCACTGAATCTTAAGTTCTCCAGCATCTCGCGATAGGACCTTGCGTTGTTCGCGCTCCGACTTATCTCTTCGTTTTGAGCCCCAAAAAGGCGGCCTCAATTTGCCTGTTTCATCCACTCTATATCGAATCAAGGCATCAATGATACAACAGTCAAATTGTTAAAAAGTCCCTCGCGTCGAAGAAGGCTGCTAACGTGAATTCTTTTCGCTGTGAGGATTTTTCTATTGTATCGACTACTTTGTTTAATGCCGTTTCTACAGATCTGGCCGCCATAAACGCATGTTGATTAATACAGAGGCCCACGACATCAATCGAGCTCTTGATGTGTAAATCAACCAGTCTCTCTAGGGTTTGAAGCAGGAATGATGTAAAGCTAATTGGTCTAAAGTCTGTCACATTATGATGATTCAACCTGGCCGGTTTCGAATTAAAGACCATTCTTGCTTTTGTCTGCTGCTCGGGCACTGCCCCCAGACGGAAGCAAGCATTAAAAATATGCTGCGAATTAGGGATGATTAATCTGTGGATGATTAATCTTGGAGCATGATAGGCGATATTTCATCTGCCCCTGTAACTTTGTAAGGTTGGAATGTTCCTATTGCCGACTTAATTTTGACCTCATCTGTTACTTCCTTGATCACCTGCTAAGATCGCCAGTGGACTGTTCGCAATTGGTTGTCCCAAGGCGCCATGTTAGCCGATTCCGGGAAGTGAGTTTCTAGTAGCAGGTCCAGACACTCGTTCGGGTGTCCAATCCCCGTTTTAGGTATGCTACGAGTTACACTTTGGACCTTCCTGATTTTAACAGCTCCTGTACTTCCTTAAATGCTCTCACAGAATTTCCTCCATTAGTTGCGCTTGCTCCTCTTATCTTCTTTTTGGTGAACGACAACTTTTGCTTATATCGGTCCCAGTTTTCTTTACAGCACTTTCGAACCACCTGGATTTGTTAAATATCCTTCGTAAGCGGCCTCTAGCCTCCGAAAGTTCGCCGTCTTATTGAGTCTTGACAATTCCACCATAGGCTAGCGTTTTTGCTTACGAGGTTTTCCAGACAGACGTCTTTGAAATACGACACTAAGATTCAGACACCTGCCAGCTGTGGACGCTTTTCATTTTACTTTTCATTATACTTTATCACTGTTTTTAGTAATAAATGTATGTTTATTACCTGTAATAAAGCGACTAAAGTACCGATGCAGATTGACTGTCGCCACTCTACTCTACAGCCAGCATTTCGGTTTTCCTCAGTCGCCTTCTCCGCTCCAACCGTCGTGGTAATCCTCTTTAGCCCGAAGTGGATTAACCCTGTGTTGTCCCGTATCTGATCAGCGGACTCACGATCGATTCCCAGCACTAGTTCTATTTTCACTGCGCTGATTAGATCAGGTTTCGCCGATTGATTATTTAGTGTGACCGCTTGGAATAATCTTAAGATAGAAACTTTTAGATCAGGGTTCTGTCTCTTTAAAAGAGACAGACCCTTTGAAGCGTTCGAGTGGGGGCACCGCCACTTTAGCTGTAATTAGCTTCGGCACGGATGTCTCCTACACTACGTTAAAACCTGAATGATCTCCGGAAATCGTCAAGACGGTTGAGCGAAGTCACACCATCGTGAATACGTCGCTGCAGTTCACCATAATGTGGCCGCGATAGATGTTGCAGCCTTCAAAGCAGGGGTGACCCCTCCTGCGTTCGCAATGCAAACCGGCGGAGTTGTTCAATGATTCGTGTAAAAATCGCCTTGGTCAGCTTGTCCTCGAGTCTCCATTCCAGGTGCTTCTATTTGTTGCTGGCGACCAGCTTAAGTGACTTGCAGCTACGTTCCTGAAAGACACAGCGACTGTCTCCTGTCGTGGCTTCTTAAAAAAACAACAACAATGGAGTCAGTTACATTGCAGAGCCTTTTCTTCATAGCAGCTGTAAGCCATTTAGTCAAGAATCAAGCAAGCATCGTCGACTTTTGTCTTCGTCAGGTTTTTTCCTCTGAGCGTTGATGCTTGCGTTGGTTTCCCCTTGGTATCATCAGGTTTCCCTTTAGATTCAAACGTCGTTTTGCCTCTCTTTTATTGCAACACTGAGCATTCCGCTTCCTCCCTTTAGTGGGCTCAACCGCCGCCGCCTTTACAGTGAACTGCAGACCCTTAGAGACATAACCTCTGTTCCCGGTTAAAACTCTGCTAAGTGCCGGCTTCGCCGCCATTTCCTTCCCTGTGACCTGTGAGCTTTTCAGCTCCTTTCAGCTCCTTTTCTTTTCCTTAGATCCGCCGCCAGTCTGCTGAGTGGTATAGCTACATTCATCGGATTCACGATAGCACCCGGAGCGGGACCATCAGCCAGCTACAAGGCCCGCAATCTCTCGATCACCTGCCCTTGTGCCGTTTCGCTTCCTTTCGTTGGTGATCGCATCACCTTTGAACTCTTTGAACAGGGATCTAGTGTCTTCCCTCCAGTAGTACTGACTGGAAGTTCGATTTTTGGTATGTACTTTTCCAGGTCCATGGATTTTATTTTTAAAGATTCAGGCTTGGGTTTCGCCTGCACAGCAGCGGGAAACGCCAGCATTCGCTTTCCACTATACCCTGCCTCCATAAAAACAGTTTGCTGCTCCGACCGCCCTTCTCCCTCTTGGGATCGTAAGACAGACTCCTCCACGACCTTCTGGAGGATGCATAAGTTTTTACAGTACACTGAACCTACGAACCTTGCTGCCAAGGCATTCAATGTGTTACCCCTAGGCTCCAGAACCGGGCAACCCGCAGATGAACCTTCACCTCAGACCTGCCTATCTGCTGGTTACGGGCATGACTTTCGTTTACCCAACCCATACAACTGATAGCAGTACAGGCGTGCGGTAGAACCAATACTATTTACGGAAGCAAAGAAGATCAATCTTGCTTAGAAGGGACTAGCCTGACCATATTAGTCAATCATCTAAATTTTAGGTAGGAATGTTTCCATTGGGCACCGCAAAGAGGTCATCATCACACTTTTACCAGTCCAAATAGATGCGGCACGTGTATATTATCATATATTACATGTTGTTCCCCCTATTCGACCGACGAATGACCGCCGATTAAAAAAAACACCTAAATGCTTTCAAATCGAACTTAAAATAATGTTTCCAAAAAAACACACATTTTGGCAATCAAATAGTGACCATCTTCATTGATTTTATTAAATCATCCGCCCTGTCGAACACAAAGCAAAGGCAAGCAATCATGATTATTAAAGAAGGTTGTCTGTCTATTGTGTGACCAACCCAATTACTTATCGCTTATACAAACTGCCTAATAGCACAATCATCATCACCGATATCATTAAGGGATCTACAGAGCAGTCCACAGTTTGTAACTACATAATGAATGACCCCGAAAGGCAGCTTTCTTATCAAACCGTTCACGCCCTACCTCTAAGATTCGAGTCGGTGATAAGTTGAAGTGAACATGACATAACACATCATCGCTAATGCGTACGTAAAGCTGACTCTTACTCCACTTTCATATCATGCTTAGAAAATGCTCCATAAAAATAACTATCATAGAGCTTGCTTGTTACTTCATGAACAGACAAACACGAAACAAATGTGTGTATAGTATGTATAGAACGTTGACTTTTTTGAGTAAACTGGGAGTCTTTGTCGTGAGTGAATCATCAACATATGCGTCTGAAAAGTGGGAGCACCGTTGGCTACCGATGTGCTAGACCCAAAAAGACATAACAAAATATAAAACGTGACCGTAAGGTGTTCATGGAACATAAGGGTCATAATGAGACGTCGGTCACCGTTCGTGATGTCCAAGAAGTGTTAAAACGAGGAGACCAACCCAAAAAGGCACTGGCGTGTAAGTTTTTAACCTCAATATTTACACATAGACATGTATTAGGGGAGCAGAACAATTTTCATAATTGAAAAGTTTTTAGTTGATTATCCAGAAGGGCTTTTCGACTGTTGAGGGTGTTAGAAATGTTGTGAATATGAGCGGAAATGGTGAAGAAATAAAACTTTACGAGAAAAGAAGAAAAATACATTCAGGAAAATATGCTTGAAGTATGTTTTTAATTGGACACAAAAAGGATCGACAATTTGTAGCAGCGGAATTTTTTCCATTTTGAAAAGTTACATTTGAATCTTTCATATTGGATACTACTATCAATTAAATTAATTTCGAGATAATTTTTGAAGATTAGGACGGCTTGCAGTTTCAGAAACAACATCCATCACATTCTAAGACGGAGGGCATTGTACTTAATGGCTATACATTCTTTATTTTCTTTTATACTTTTTAAATTCAAATTAAATATGTTAATTTTATCTAATTTTTTTTTAACTAGTTCTCAAACTTTCTAGTTAGCTAGAACGCTAGCACTTGAGTAAATAGCTGGAAAATTGAACCATATCTGTTTAACGCAGTTCGATACACTTCATTTCAAAATCTGCAACTCATTTTTATTGTTTTGCTCGTAGAAATGGTTTCTTCCATTATTTCGTGTTTAACTAGCGATAAGAATTGACGTGATAAAAACATAAACAAATGAAATAGTCGTACAAACTATCATACTTTCCCACACAGAAATGTACACTATTGATAGGCAACGTTATCAATGTAATCAATTTTAGTAAATTGTGAGATAGTTCATGTTTTTCGACGTACATGTACTCACTTTGGAAAACGAACGAAGAAATAACTGTTTGAAAAATTCGTTAAACTCATTACGGAGCTCTTCTTTTGCATTGAAAAGGTGAAAAATACGAAACTATTATGGCTGGTATTTCCATTCAACAGAAAACCACCAAGCGATTTCCGCGTTTCTGACAATTAATCAGCGCGACCTACATGTCGTCAGCAATGCACTTTTACTAGTCTCATTTCTAAGCTAGTTGCTGTACAACTTTTCGTTGGCGTAGCGTAAAAGAAACGAAAAAAAACACTATCACTCTTATTAAGGTGCACATTTCTTGACCCACTTTATCACCGTCGTCCGGCCATTCTGCAACAATTCGCCTTCCCCAACTAATTTGCATAGACACGTAAGAAACGTCTGGGGCTATGAAATGATTAAAATGTATCTCTTAATCCGCTAGTACCTTGCACAGGTGTCGTTGCACATATTGAGACAGATCAGCATTGGTGCATACAAAATGCATTTGCTTCATTCAAGATCTGGCCTGGCATATGTCTTGCCTAATATGCAGACATAGCTTGATCCAAGAGCCGTTTGGCGAACAATGACGCAAACGAGTGGTGAGCTCAGTTGAATGACTTGGTGCATAGAATGGTGAGTGGTGCCAGGTTGAATCGCATAATCCGATGAACTTCATCAAACTGTGCTCTGGATATTCAACAAAAACTTAAGTATTTTATTCACAGAAAATCCTATCTAAACTAAGACGCTGACCCTAAAAATATTGTCATTTTAACCCGTAATTTTTGAAACATTATTTGAAATTAAAAAATAAAATCAAAAATTATCTTGTCTTACAAATGAATCAAATCAAACTCTAAATCTTCACCACTCCATCGACAACACTGCTCCGCTCCATTCACCATATATCTGCAGAAAAACTCAAAATTTCCAATCTCACAGATTTAGTCAATTGGAAACAATCAATGGTTTGCCGCTTCGATGATGAAAACTTACTCGAATACAATAAGCGGCGGTACGTTCGATTATTCACCGGCATTTAGATTAATTCCACGGTATCATTTGTGCAACTTAAAGTATTACCTCCATCCAAATTCTGCTCTACGCTACGAGACCAACCAACGAACCAACCAGCCATCCAGAACCGCTGCAAAGCTGCGGCGTCAAAAACTTGAAGACAAAATGTCTCGCGAAATGTTTTCGGTTTATTGGACGGCGACGACGATGGATTAGAACAATGGCCGCATTGAAATTATAGAGCATGAAGAATTCAGATTTTTTTCCAAGTTTTAGAGCAATGACTGTATCTATTTTCCTTAGTTATACAGATTTGCTATTTTTTGCAGGGCTATTTGTTTTACATTGGCGATCAGTTAAGTGACCTGAATTAACGGCAGCTGTTACATCCCAGATTGAAGAATAACAATGGTAGTGCTTTCGATTGAAATTAGTTTGGGTTCAAGGGGTTTTACATCGGTTAATGTAATGAGTAGCTTTGATTTTTGTAGTTGAATCTTTTGCGGCTTAGTAATAGTTTTCCTAGAAAAAATGTTTTTAAATAAAATTTGAAAGTGATGCTAACAGTTTGAAGATGTCAATTGAATGCTATTTACAAGCTACAAAACAGCTTGGATAATAAATGATTCACGTACATATATTCTTTATTTTCATCCTAGCGAAAGTCCGGCATGTGCTGCGCCACTAAAGAGAACAAACATTAAATTTTTTACATAGTATTTTATTTAATACTTTAGGCTACACAATAGTTTTAGTTGTGAGAAATTAGTAATTTTTTATCTCCTTAGGACGAAATCTTTCCAAACTCAACTTTGTGTTGAAAAATCTATATAGGCTCTATGATATCTTTAATGATCACCGCCATGGCTTGAACTGTTGAAAAAGTGCATGTTGCATGCATATTTTGAATATTTCGGTTTAAAATGCATGTTCTTGCACTTTCATATCATTTTTGTTTTATCAAAATTCGATTTCATCGTATTGGTGCGACCACGATTACTCGAGCTGCAGTAAGCCACGCAAAGAAATTGGTAAATGTGTGAACTGTGGACGTACCCATCAGACCATCTACGAACGCTGTCTAAGGAATTCTATGAATATAAAAAAGTCACTTGCACAAATGACGAGAGCGATCATCCAATCGCCACCCCATCGGAGAGCTGATGGAATTGCTATATGATTGAAAGAGTTGACATCATGCTCATCCAGGAATCATTTCTAAAATTAGCTGATCGTCTCCATATAGTAGCGACAGTAGCCAAGGGGTTCTGATCAGTGGCTTTTGTCTCAGTTTGAGGTCTAGCGACGCTTTCTCTATTTGGACTAGTTTTTTGGTGTGGTTGCTCGTTTTTGGTGCTCCAGTTTGCGCAGCGCATGAAGTTTCAAAATCTTTCAATCGTCTTAGTTCTGTATCGGCCTTCTTCATTTTAACCAATTCGAGAGCTTCCTGCAGTTCCAGAAGACCATTTTTCACATGTTGCGATATGTTCTTTTGAACATAAGAAAAGGTTGTCTTTGCTTTGACGATACGCTGACACTTTCTCAGCATATCTTCTTACTGAGTTGTTTCTTTGGCGATGCGACTTTTTTGGTATTGGTCTCGCCTGTCACCACTACAGAACTTTGAGTTTCATATAATTCAAACACGCTCAGTTTTATTTTCAAAGAACTTTTGCTAGCGGGTGGCATCCTTTGTACCTTTGATCTTCCGCCGGAAGGATTAACGTTCTAAATCATTGGAACATCACCTGAATCTATTGCTTGCTTTTTCTTAGACCCGTTATTTAAGCTAAGATGAACAGTTATCTAAAGGCTCAAGTGCGCTCATATCTTTGCAAGGATAAAGGTTGGTAAATGTCCTTGTGGTAACATCTACTCAGAGCCGGATCAGCGCTAATCAGGAGTGTAACTGCACTGAACCTATATCGCCAACTCAATGACACAAGCATCGAACATTCTCTAAGGCCTGTAACCTGGAAAACGGCAGAGGCAGGATAGATTAGGTTCCAAGGTTGCCTCTTTCAGAGAGACTTCGGAAAAGGCACACAAAAGCCCATTGTGATTTCACATTGCGTAGTGCAAAACCCTTATTTTGTGGACAGCCACCATGAGTCCTTGATAAACTGGGTGATCCTCTTGAAATCCACCGAAGCCTCTTCGGGTAGGCAAGTAAAGAAGTATGAGCCAACGGACTTCATTGTTCTTACAGCAACGGCCGGCCTTTCACACAGGAGGTATAGAACTTTTTCCTCTACCTCCTCGCATCGAAAGCTCTGACAGAAGTCATTGCAAGGGCCATCCGGACATGCCTTTTTTGCCAAACTGAAAGTGTCCAATTAAGACAGCCAGCCCACTCCTTCTGAAATCAAGAAGTTCTCTAGAGCGGCCAATGTTAAAAGTTTTCTTTACGATCTCCTCAAAATAAGTGCTGAGCTATAACCAGATCAAAAATGAATCTCCAAAGACTCAAAAGCCTTTAGGGTCAAAAATTTGCTTAGTTTTTGGTAAAATTTCGTTAAAACTTCCTTTTGCTGTGAGAGCTTCAGTTTGTTAACAATCAAAGTTCATTTTGTTATTGAACGAATATCTCCGTGAAGAAAGTATAAAAAGACTAAGCCTGTCTAAGTCTATCCTAAATACTTAGTGTAAGGAAGATGCGCATTCATATAGAAGTTTTATTTAATTGCGAGACAATCAAGAATTGAATTTTACCTAAATGGTTTTGAAAGTATGCACTGTGTTTCATCAAACATCAGCTCATATTGCTTACCTGACTTGCAGTGGGGGGTAAGTGTTTTTTTATGTACATTAGTTGTGACAATTTTTGTCATCTGGTGGTTTTATCCATCGATTATATTTTCTCATATATCTTGTAAACTCATCTGAACAAGAGTCCCATCAAATTTAAATCTATTTGGTAAAACTGGACTTGATGCCCCACACAGCTGTTACATGAATTTTGCCGATAGATGTCGGGCTAATATGTTTGTGTTTTTGTGGTTGTGCGTTTGCTTTTGGGGCTTCTTTTCTTTCTTTTTTTTCTTCTTCTTAATTGTTTTATCTTCTTTTTTATTTTTATGTATAATTTGGTCTGTTTTTCTTCATTTTTTCAGCCCTTCTACCACCTTTTCGCCCTCTGGTGGTGGGATTTCCCGCGTGTGGGGCATCAAGTCCAGTTTACCCATCTATTTCCTTCATGCCTACGCTGAAAATGAAAATCATTGACCAAGTACCGTAAAAACCGGATATAATAAAAATATCACCCTTAATGTAATATGGAAAAATTCTACAACATTTCGAAGTACATCCAATAGATATAAACTGAACAAAGTATGTATATTTTTAGCAGTACTAATGCGCTCGACTTTCGCCCCTCTTCAGTGCACAAATACTTCTTTCCAATTTTTTAATGGCACGTGTAGCTAACAGACCACATGGCGCGCTAAGGTTGATTTAAAAGAGTCTCATCACGACATATGCTTTATGACCAATAAGCCAATTATCGACTTTCCTATCTGCGTCAGCGTCCGCTTAAAGAGGGCAACTGACCAACAATGACCATATGACACGCTTTCGATATCAAACAAAGACTACGCCCACTGTTCACTAATCAATTCAGAATGAAGTTTTGAGGGTCGCATTGCATGCAAAAGTGTTTTTGAAAAATCATTTAATTTCCGATAGTGGAAATGGCTAGATATATTCTGACGAATTGGTAGACCAATGTATGTAAAGGTCAAGTTTCGAAGGTTAGATTTGTTTGATTGCTTTTATAGATGGTAGTTAGAATATAGTTCAACTAGAGCGGAAGTTACTAAAACGAATTGGCATAACTATGAAATTATTGCTAAAGGGCACATCTATCAAAATGGAAGTCATGGTTCACATTTGCACTTCTTCTATCCCTTTATCCTTTACCTTTCAAACCAGAGGTGAAGGTAATTAAGCAAAATGCCATGATAAAACACCAGCAAAGTGAAAGAATGATTCCACCGTAACTATATCGTACTTGCATACGGCACGTACTGCCTATATGTTCAAGCAAAACTACCCGCGACTAAGCTACCCCAAAAATAGTGCAACCTGCAATACTATGCCAAATAATACTATACCCGGCACGTGCATTAAACATTGCTGTGAAATTTCCATAATTCAAACAAATAGAATTCGTGCTGCATATTCCAACGAAATCATACATTTCGTATGCACGCTTTGATAATGTCATTATTCACACATGAAAGTTTTCTAACAATTTCTCCACAAAAAATGTTAATCAAAATTATGCAAGTGTAGTGTGCTGTATTGCATATGCATACCACAACTATCTTCTCGTGGGGATTATCTATGTACATTCAGGTATAATGGCTTTACGCACGGTCGTAGAGAACTAATGAATGAATGTAATTCTTAAAGCTGAGTTCATTTAGCCTAGTCTGCCTCGGCAATTACGCGACTTAATTAAAAGTCGGCTTGGCTGCAAGATACCAGCATAACGATGGCAACCTGAGTAGAGCTTCTTGTTTCCCCCAACGTAAAAAAGATGGATTTGCGTTGACAACGGTGAGGTGTACTTATTGGATTAGTGATAATAAGTGATATTAGAATAAGAATTCACCTTGAATGAAAAAATACGACGATGAGTGGAAAAACTGGGTGAAATTTAGGTTATGTTTTTGCAACGAAATAAAAGAGAAATTGTATTGTGGAAATGAGTTTGCGAAATTAAGCTTTGTGATGAATAAAAAGCGTAGCATAAGTAGTCCGATTTAATAAAGATTCAAAAACGTGATTTTTATCTAGTGTTGTGTACACTAAAACCGCACTGACGTTTCGACACTTGTCGAAATGTCACATATACACACATAGCGACTAGAGCGCCCTAATTGAACGCGGTGGTAAATCCCCGGAACTAGATAAATCATTTTTGATTCGCGCAGATTTTTGAAAAACAATAACTGTACTATTAGGCGTGTTTTTTTGCTCCGATACAGAACAGAATAGAACAATGACGCAAAAAAACGATCCATCACAAAACAGCTGATGCTTTCGCTAAGACTGACATAGGTTGCTGTATTTGCTGTGGTACCACTCAACAGCTCAAAATAAAGGGAGAAAATAACGAATATACACTACCACAATCGATAGAAAATAGCAAAAGGACTAACGGTAAAACTGGACTTGATGCCCCACACAGCTGTTACATGAATTTCGCCGATAGATGTCGGACTAATACGTTTGTGTTTTTGTGGTTATGCGTTTGCTTTTGGGGCTTCTTTTCTTTCTTTTTTTTCTTTTTCTTAATTGTTTTATCTTCTTTTTTATTTTTATGTATAATTTTGTCTGTTTTTCTTCATTTTTTCAGCCCTTCTACCACCTTTTCGCCCTCTGGTGGTGGGATTTCCCGGGTGTGGGGCATCAAGTCCAGTTTACCCGGACTAACAGAAAATTATCTCTTTTAACTTTCTACACATTATGCGAGCTTTTTTAATTTACTAACTACGAAAACATTCAACTTAACCTTCAAAAAACCAAAGCCATCTCACATAAAAAAAGACAACTTCGTATGAGCTTTTCTTTTTTCTATCAGCACATTCTATACTTCAGCACGTGAACTACCTCTGACGAATACAATTTCTGTACTAGTGAATTCACTGGTGCAGGAGTGTTGT
The DNA here is from genome assembly GCA_963978885.1 of Nemotelus pantherinus. NCBI lineage: Eukaryota > Metazoa > Arthropoda > Insecta > Diptera > Stratiomyidae > Nemotelus > Nemotelus pantherinus. Next base: position 11,615,287 of record OZ022266.1, read on the forward strand.
TGTTTCCAATGCGTATATCCTATTCTCTACTGGATAGAGGAGCAAAAAAACACGCCTATTATTGTTATAAAAGCTCCGAATTGTTATCAATAAAGTACATTCTTTGCTGGTAAGCCAAGATATCAAGCGGCGACCAAGCATTTTCAAAAGAAAGTATTGTCTTTCTTTTAAAGCAAGTTTTAGACTTTGCGTAGCGGCGGCAGGCACGCCAAGGCGCGTCTTTGCTGAGAAAAAAACTTTGAGGCACAAAGACTGTTATATTTGCGTAGCGGCGACAGGCTCGCCAAGGCGAATAGGACAGATTTCTTTTCCTCTTATTTTCTTTGGAAGGGCTAATTGCAGCCCAGCGTTCAGTGTCTACGACTGACCTATTACACTAGGCTGATTCCTACATGAAAAACACGTTTTCACGCTCAACTGTTGGTTCCACCAAACATGACAATTTTATAATTATTTTATACTTTTTAAACAATCTCAGGCTCTCGGGGTCTATACAAGGAAACAGAATGAAATATTATTTTCATATCAGTTATTATTAAACACTTCCAATTAACGGGTAAACTGTCTTACAGTCCGTCCTAAGCGCAACGCCAAGGGTGGCTGGGTCATCACAGAGTACAAGTATGGGCTATAAGCACAACACCTTCGTCTGCGTTGAACGTTCTGCTTCAGCTTCCTCCGCTTCACTTTTTTTTAAAGACACTGCCGCAAAAGCTGCTGTCACGCTTAAGTCCTACAAATTAAAGTCCTTGGATCATAGCACTATTGGGCAGGAGCACGCAACTTGATCCGATATATTGGCTTAAAACAAAAGTATCAAACGAACGTAAGAAACGGGCAGGAATAGCTATGAACAGCTTATGAACACTACATACGTTAGGATCAACTTTTTCTGGGGTAATCAAGCTGCGATAAAAACACTAATGACACACACACATAAATCGAAGTGCGTACTTTACTGCATTCACGACCTGTATGGATTAGACAACAACAGAAGAGTCTGAATTTACGGATTTCTGGTTCATAAGATTTACCAGTCTTACCTTAGTTAGATCGGCCCAATTCTTACCTAAAAGGTTAAGTGCCTGACCGACTCCAATATGATGCAGGTTTTGGTGTAGATGGCATGCAACCTGATCCGCAGGATAATCAAAATCATGTGGAGGTCATTCAATCTCGCACTTACTAAATATTTACTTAAAATAACCTGTACTGATTGCAAACAGCTGGTCGGCATCATTACTGACCACTGTTTTCTAGTTTTGTTACACTATTGTATAAAGTTAATACAAAGTTTTAGACGATTATCAGCTGAACAGCTTTGGCACTTATATTTGGTCTTATCACTGATTATTGATTTGATGCTAATTATGAGTTCAAGGAAAAGCGGTGAAAAGCCTTGCATTTAGAATTTCAAAATAGTTAAACCATCCCTAAAATAACAAAGAAGAATCAGAACTACATATTTATTATTGTATGCTCATGGAATTCAAACATATCTTTAGTTTCTTCTCTGCATGCCACACAATCATCGATTATAGCAGCCCATAATTCTGTAGATTAACTACAAATTAATTGGAAATATCGCAGATAGTTTATCATTCAACGCAACAGATAGCAGCTTAGAGCCAGACGACTACATTTATTATTTCCATAATAAATACGATGACGCTACCTCTGGCGTCTTTTCATAACTGATTATTATGCGGTCAATAAAATTTGCATGTAGTGCTATAATGCTACTTACGTAACTGCATCGTAAGAACTGAAAATGTTCCAGACACGTAAGAGCATCGCTTTAGAATGATTAAGTACCTGAAAAGAGAAAAATTATAATATTATTTTAACGATCGGTAATCTTGGTATTTTATTTAATATTAGATTAGTTTTTTTGAATAGTTTTGTCTAAATCTACAGCGAAACATTTTTCGAATACGAATTTTCCCGGACATAGTTCCCAGACTAGTCAACAATCTGAAAATGTGTGCATTTTTCCAAAACAAATATTATCCACCACTTTTAAAAATAGCAGAACAAGACATTCCAAAACTTTCCCAGGACAAATCCATCTCAATAAATACTCTTCTATCTATCGATCAGCCATCCAAGTCACACACATGAGTTTTCAGTGAGATTAGATGACATTCTTAAGACAAACGACCAAAGAGGATGCGTCTCAGATACATACGTTTTTGCTTTACGTGACTGCTATGTTCACCCGACAGTCGTCGCCGCCCTGGCATCGATTGGATGTCACATTATGCATTCGTATTGGGCTTCGTCTTTAGAATTTCTGCTTGATTGCATTACGCACTGACTACCAGCTTTTAATATATGATTATATAAGAAGTGATAGCAGTATGATTCGAGGAGTTAGTTCAATGTACGCAATTCGTATGTAATAGATAGATACGTATATAGATAGACACGCATGAACTTATTGTGTACCTAGCTATTGCGGACGTTCGATGCACGTTCTTCGTCATTAAATTACAGGAATGGCAGCGCATCTTATTTCAAGAATTTTAATGTTAATTTTGCACAGTGGGGTTCGTGGAGAGATTCTTTGTGTGTGAAATAGAGAAAATAACACAAAATTAAGAATCTGATGACAGAATACCTATTTAAGACTTCGCAATCTAACTGGAAGCATGCTGACTAGTCACAAGTAGGGTTGAGACTGCAATGTACGAGAAGTTGGTTCAAAAAGTGAGCATGTGTCTATCATAAGTTTGATGAAGCATTATAAGTTTGATTGATTTTTTAATACGATATATCAATTTGAGCTAGAACGAATGTGTTTAGACCGGACAGGCAATTATAGCTGCTAATGAAACGTTAAATGGAAGAGTTCGACTTTTGGCGAAGAAAAGGATTCTGACCTTTTGTTAACGATCGATTCAGATATTTGGAACTCCTCATGTTCGTAAGTTAAAACATCACTCATTTCATTTTGATGATCTGCCTAGGCCTAAGCACACTACTTCGTATGTTTCTTCGTATATAATGTATGGTTTACGTTTTTTTTTGGTGCAACAAGAACTTCAGCGAAATATAATCACACAGTTTCAGTGTGACACCAAACAGCGTGTCGCACCCCCGCAAGAAAAGTGTCCCAAGTTAAAGGTATACAATTTTTCAGGAGAGGCAAAAGGAAATGTACCGGCTTATTGAACGAATAATTTATTTTATTTAACCCAATTTAGCTCAAGTCGATTTGAATGTCGATTGATACCAGTTCTCCGAAAAAGGTTCTTCTATCCATGTGGTGTTTCATCCCTTCTAACCACCCTTATTAACACTTGTGTGGTTTTTGCTGTCTTTATTTGTGTATTTTACTATTATTGTAATTTACAAAAATAAAGTAAAAACATAGAATAAAGTACAAACGTAGAAACAATTTTTATTTTAATGAAAATAATGAATTAAAAATATTTACATAGCTTTGTAGAATGTGGTGGAACTGAATTAATTGCAAGCTGTCATTTTTCTTTTTCATCTATTGGAAGTTTCTTTGAGTACAGATTTTTGAGGATGATATTAGTGATGTCTTGTCAATTGTGTTTAATAGCAAGTTCTTCAAATTCTGTTTGTTCATAATATATTGTAAATTTGAAAGAAAATGGTGTCTGCTTTTCAAACCTAAGTTTCTTAACTTCCGTAATTTTTAGAGGATTACCCTTGATGTCTTTTTTGTAGTTATTGCCAATTAGTCTTTTCAAGTGCTTTAAGGCGGTATTCTGGTCTAGAGGCTCGATTTTGAGGTGATTTTACGGACGAAATAAAAAAAAAATAATTATAGTATCTATTTTTTATCAGTTTTTGATTAACATCTGATGCTGCCTCCTCACTGTGGACCGACAGTGGCGAAGCATGGAAATGGCGATGACCGAGGATGGCTTTCGGAGCGGTTTTTCACACACATCAAGTGGAGACTCAAAAAAAAAGTTGTCTCCTGGCTGACGTGATTCCAACCTTTCTGGTGACCTCAAACATAAATTGTAGGTCAATTCCGAAAAAAATGTAGAATTAGTCTGACGTAGGCGATTTGAAAAAATTTTTTTTTGGTAAAATGGCGTCCATGTAAAAGAAGATATAATTTTTTGCCTCATTTTTTCAACTGGGAATTTTTTTTTAAAATTGTAGAATTTTTTTTGAAAAATCCCTACTCCAGACGAATTCTAATAGTGTTAGGAGCGTCTGTGCGAAATTTCAAGTAAATCGGTTTCTTACAACTGGAGATATCATGTCAACCGTATCGAAAAAAGTAGTTTCGAAAAAAACGCGTTTAAAGTTAGGAGTCTCGTTTCGGGCTGTCTGAATCGTTTAATGGTATGTTTTACTTTTTACCTCATGCAATCTTCCTTCTTTCACTTCAAAAGCGAAATTTTCTGAAGCTCTTTCAGCCATACGAGCAGTTCGAACTTCTTTAGAAGCTTCAGAAGCTCGGAGCGGTTGATTTGTTATTGATCGCGTTTGTTGGTTTATTTGGCGCGTCACAAAAATAATTGTAACTCCGAAAATAAGTCGAATTTCCAAAAATCCTCTTAGAAGCTCATTCTTAAAAATATAAACTTTGAAAATATGCAAAATCGATTTCATCAAATTTTAAGACCAGAATACCCCCTTAAGTCTATAACTAACTCATTCAATCGTTCACAATCTTAACTAACTCATTCACTTTGTATAGATTATCTCACTTTTTCAATGTTCGTATAACAATGACATACTGTTGCGGAATGATAATGGGGCCACTTTTAAGACATTTCTTTATTTGCTTTTCAATGGTTGAATCCATACAACCTTCATCCACACGTTCTAGGTCACCAAACTTCCAATAGTTATCGAAAATTTCCTTTCTTTGATAGTTGGAGAATTTTTGAGAATTAGCGTTAGACACGTTAATTGCTACATTTGAGGAACTTGCAACCGTATCCTTCATAGCTAAATGCAATATTCTTCCAGCACGTGAAGTCGATTTCTTGTTAGATGAAAAACTGTTACAATAAAAATAATCTAAAAACGCGAAATATGACCTGAAAAATGCCTTAGTTCAAAATTAGTCACCTCTCCTGAAAAAAAACGCTTGAAATCTTACTCAAACGTGAGAGTAGAGAACTAATGAAGAGTAGAATAAAGCCAACAGAGTAAAAATAGTAAAAACAAAAATAAAAAACTTAAAAATGGCAATTTCACAAAGAAAATTCCAAATTGTGTAAGCTCTTTCATATGTCTTTTAATTATTTATCTTTTACGTGAAATATATACCAGACTAGCAACAATGCTAAGAAACCTCAAATCTTGTACACATCCTTTGAGACATTCATTTAAAAAAATAACTTCCCTGCTATCTTTACGCAATATAATTAAAGTTTTTGTTCCAGCCAATTTCTTATCATAATTCCAGTTGATCCCCCACGTAGATCAATTCAATGACCCGAACAATAATACCTACTACACCTCCTAAATTTCTCCTAATGCCATCGTCCAATTTAACATATTCCCAAACAAAGTGTATACCCAGCCGACCCTAACGTGCAATAAATTGAAAACTTCCTCTGTTATCCTGATAACATACATGCAAAAGCCAGTGATATCCTGCAAAGCAACGCATTCGAAATGACCGCATTGCAAATGCACGCCACACAATTCTCATCGAGCTTTTAGTCAATTTATTCAAGTCTATTTCCTATTTGGCACAGTCCGAGTCTAGACAATGAAAACACTCTTTCACTCCCGGTTTTGTGTACTCCCGTTGGCATAGCTCGTCCGTTTCCGTACCACACTCTCTGCATAATTAAATGATATGGCTATCTTGGCACTGGCCTTAAACTCGAGGGAAAACCTTTTAAACTTTTTATCTTAGTTTTTATGGTGGCAGTTGCAGTTTCCTATAATTTGCTGGTTTTTCTCTCTCGACTTGAAAGAAGTACTAAGTTAAGGAGAGTGATATCGATGACCTGAGTAACTTGAAGGATGTACTCTGAATTTTAATAAAAAAAAAGTTTAGACGTGTTTTTAGAGATTGTGGTCATTTGTTGGGTCGATTTCAATAATGATAGGTCTGTGGACAGATTCGAATCTTGTTTCATGAGACTACAACCGAGAAGATTGTGCTTCGTCTAGAGTGTTGATAGCTCGCAATTCGATCTCTGTTTATTGGTGCGCATTGAGTCGTAAGTCTATTATTTTCCCTGAAATTCAATGATGATAAATATGTACTTAAACAAGATAAATTCGTCTCGTTTGACATTCACCGAATACCAGAATATTCTGATTGAAACTTTACGAAAAAGGCGTTCGAACGTAACTCAGATACAATATCCGTTGAAAGGCAACGCTATTAATGACAAAATGTGGTTTGCTTCCACTTTAAGCCTTATCGAATTTCAGTACAGCTTGTGTGCAATGTGCATGCTTTGTTTGTGAATGAATACGATATTTCGCCTATTTTGATATCAGAGAAGCTTACGGTTATGGCTGTGAATGTACGTAACGTTCAGGCATTGGTTCGTAATATATAGACAGCAAAAAGAACACGTTGCTCCGAGCCCAAGTGTGTATGGATGTTTGGACGTCATCTGAAATAGTGTCACTGAGCTATAGAAACCCTCGATACGGTGGCAAGGTTATAGTCTTAAGTGTTTCTATTTACACTACTGCTACCTTTGTGTGCATGGAAATATTGTCATATCAAGCTAGAAAAGTTTGAAGTATTGATTAAATTGTTGCTGAAGGTCTTTCGGTCGTTTGATGATTGCTCAGAAATCTGCTGAGATCGACAAGTTAATTGAAAATTCATAAAGGTCGTTTAGAAGATTGTACGTTTTGGGCAGATCCTAGAATGTCGGCAGACAGACATCCTATATTTAATCTGAGAAAACGCAGACTAATCAATTTTCAGTTGAAATGCTATAGTCACTGCTTCTGAAGCTAAATTACAAAATGATTAAAACTGGCAAGTTAGACGTCTGATAAATGTGATGCTATATCAAGTAGCCGCAGGATGTGTAAGGTGTTGACATAGGCTTGACTTTAAATTAAGTTGGAATATATTTATTTTTCTTTCCAGAACAGCTCGAAGTTGAAAACCGAAATTCAAAGAATATTCTTTGAAAATAATGAAATCTGACGCATAATAAAACCTGCAAAATGTGTTTAAACCTTAAAGTACATAAAAGCAAAATTTTCAGATTCTGCTGAAGTTTTCTTATAATTGTTTGAATTTAAACTGCTTTTACTGAAAAAAAAAGTATGATTACCGTTATTGTAGGTACATTGTGATTTGAGTATAGCCGAGAGGCAGATAACAGTAACCAATTTCGAAAAGACACGTTGAATAATAGTGAAACACGACCTACGGTAAAAGCCTGCAATCGAAAGTTGTTTTACCAGTTTTTATTAGCTATATGATGGAATTTCTGTTTGAATTACTTTTCTTCTCCCTTAAAATTTCAGCTTCGTCCATATTTCACATATTTAAAATTGTCTACGTTTAGAGTGATTCCAATAAGTTCTGCAGGCTAACTCCACTCTCATTTTTTCATAAGCTTTGGTTTTCTTTCCTTCTATAACACAGAGCAGTCATATTTTCACTTTTCTCTTCTCACTGTTGCATTCTTTCCCGATACTCAGTATCTACATATTTTTCTTCTTTCGCAAACTATATTTCAATTAAACAATCTAGAAGCCCATCTCTTTTTTCCTCGCATATATCCAAAAGAGTACATAATTAGTTCATCTCTGGATTTGAACCGCAGCCAGACACGCGATCAACCAGTGCTTCATTCACTAGACCACACAGTCTTAAGTTCATTGGTTTGAGTATTATTTTGATGTAGATTGTAAACAGCACGCAACCAATTCATACATTCATTCTTTCTTTCAATTCTTTTATCAGCCTCGAAATCCGAGAAAATACAACAGCCTTGACGAAGCACCTTCATTCATTCGATTTTATTTTGGCAAATCAAACTTCTTTTTGGCGAGATTCAGCTAGTTCACTAGGCATTTACACTCTTAAGCCAATCCGTTTGATTATATTCCGTTATTTTGATGAAATTTGTTTTCTCACATGACTCACAGACTGGACACAAATTGGACCTTGGAAGCCATTGTATTCTTTTATATGCACTTGGAACAATCCATTGTAATGATCCGACAATTCCAAACAAAAAATTTTCTATTTTTGGTAGATTAATTCATTTCTTTTGATGTGCCCATTCTCTATTGTTGATGTGCGGCAATAGTTCTTAGCTTTCCACTTGCATTCCACTCGCGCGCCTAATTCTATGAAACTACTGACTTCGATCGAATAGTTAATTGGCCGCGAATTTGAAGTATGAATGAAGTAAAAATGTTTAATCGATGATATTAAATTTTACGTTGCTATTCATAAATTTTGAATTCTGTTTGGGCTATGGTTGTTTAGGTGTTTCGCTTGTCGGGTTTGGTTTCAACATTGATGGATTGTTGCCGAAATTTGTATGTCAAGGCAAGAAAGTCTTGTGTCTGTACAGAGATTTGTTATCAGAATGTTCTACATTATTAGACTTGTTTTCAATTCGGTATTTGCTTTCATTTTTATTGATTTTTGCTTCAGACATATGGATAATAATTATTTTCGAACTTTCATTATGATGACTTGAATATACAAATGGGTCTTCTGGTCTTGTAATTACTGCCAGCTGCAAGTATAATGTAATTTCACCAGTGATATTTGAATATGTGACTACAAGGTTTTTTTTTTAATTCTTTGTCGTGAACAGGGTCCTGAAAAAGCGTCAAGTCTTCTTGAAAATCCATCCAACCTTAACAGAAAAAAGGTAAAATATTTATTATTTTTTTGTCCTATTTCAAATTTGCAAGGAAACCTTACTTAACGCTTGAGACATCCACTTAGAACATTTAATGCCACTGCAAGTTTTTGGAAATTGGCTGTATGTGGTTCTCCGTGTTGATTTACGCCGGATTCAGTAAAAAGAGAATTATGTCATGAATTTCTCATGATTTTGACAACAATCACTCGGACTCGGAACAATCACACAATGACTCGGCTCCAAATCACTTGGCTGAAATTATTGCAACAACATCTTAAGCATGCTGTCAGAAACTTCATTTTCAACGAAACATTATGCAAGATTTCTACTTGGTTAAAGTTTTACAAACATTTGAAAACGATTTCCATTCACTCTGCCTTAAATTAATCCTTGGCTCTATTCACTATATCCTGGATGCGAGAATTCCATTTTCATACCTCATCGGGATTTCCGTTTTTGTCAACTTGAAATCGCTTTGTCCTGACTACCCACCATTGTTGTTTTCAAATATTTCTCGAATGCAGCTCAAGCTCGCTTGCATCAATTATTCACCCACCACATATGCACGTCGCTTGCCTGTTCTGTGTTGTGCTCTTCTCTTTTAGTTTGCTTTGTTCTCTTTTCACCGCTCTATTTCTGCAAAATTTTGAATTATTCAACGCACTAACGTCGTTTCTATGACCAATTTTCTCCGAGAAAGAATTGAATTGCATTTTCCGTGAAAGTGAAAAGTTTGAAGTTTCTTTGTTTTTATTATAATAATAATGTGATGTAAAAACTGCACAAATAATATAAAAATACGAGAAGCAGATTTTTCTGGTTTTTGTGTCTACTTTCTTTCATAAGGCTTTCAAACACTTTAAGTCGTCAAAATAGATAGAAAGTCATATGAGATAAATAATTAAAGGCCCATATAGAAATAAAATCGTATTTTAAATTGGTAGGATAGATATATTTTCAATATCATGTGAATTCAATGCAAAAAGCTGATGCTTTACTTTTGAGTTATTGCATTATTTTCTTAAAGATACCCATTGTTTTTCTTTTCTCAAGCTCTCCTTCTCAGTTTAGCTATGTTCTAGGTAAGAGTATCTAATCGATATTTTCACTTGATTATGAATATTCTTTTTCGATAACCCGATTACTTTTAATTTTACTTTTTTATCACAGTGTGCTTACACGTCACGATTTGCCATGTTCTTCAAAACCACCAGCACTTTTAAATTATTTCATGTTTTATGTATCACTCCATTAAATTACTTATTTTCGGCATCATGAAATCATTCATAATTCATAGATGTCAATAATTCGCAACATTCATGGGGATAACCCAGACCCTGAGGTATCATCCAGCCCGGCAAATAACAATCAATTGTAAACCGACTCATAAAACACTCAGGATCATTCATGAACGAAAATTGAAAAATGAATATAAAACTCCCAACAGTTTGTCGTCTCTGTCTACAAATGCATATGCCGCTCACCCAATTCTGCGTTTCACCGTTTCAACTATTGAATTTACTTTTGAATTTGAAGGCCGGTCAAAATTGTTCTTTTGAGATAGATAAATAAATAAATTTGGTTAATACACTTTGAAAAATATTCCCAAAAAATAAGCCTGCTCTGTTAAATGCAAATCGCTATTTTGATGACTTAGTGAACAAAAATGACAAAAATTTATATTACTTTTCGTATGAGCTCCAACTTTCATTTCGGATAATTTTCTTGGCAAAATCCCTCTGCAAAAAAAAATATGAGAATTATGTTAAACTGTCCTCTAGCCACACATAAGCTTAAAATAAACCACACAATCATTTCAATGTCGCCGAGTGTATACCGCGCTTCCATCGTGCTCATCCATCGGAAAGCTGCTAGCTTCTTTGCTCTAAAGCTAAACTTGATGTGCCGTTATTGCTGTCAGTAACCTCTATTTACCTCGATTGCATTGTTTAGCAAAGTTCCCATGAGATAATGACGAGACAAGCAGTCCGTCCGAGCTACCTACAGTGCTGACGGTTTGAATATTGTCTTTCAGCAATAGAACCGACCATTCTACATACCTCCAGACTCCAGTCACCGGCAACTTCCTCGCCGTCTCAGCACGGTGATTAAGACTTCTTGCTTCTTCGGGAAAAATGAAGAAAAACTCGCTTTTCTCTAGCCGCTCATGTGTGCATAGTCTCAGTCACAGTCATCATCATCATCAACAACAGCAACAACATCATCAATATCGTCAAACGACTCGAATGACAAACTGGCCCAAGACGTGCTCAATGATTCTACATTGAATATCTACCATTTCATCGAGTTGTTGGCGTTATATCTCGTCTTGGGTTCGCGAAGAAAAACAACGGGGACAGAAGCAGTAACAGGCTGGCATGCCAGTCATCGAGGAAGACGAGAGCCTGCCCATGCAAATAAACGACAAGAAGGTGTAAATTACCGTGCTCGACAACATGCTGCAATGCGTTCTATGGGTTGAGCATGGCATGCATCTAATTCTATCCAACTGAGATCGAAAAATTCCCAAGAATAAGACATGAAAACTATGTATAAAGCTACATGCTGAATTTGCTATATCTGATACTTGCAGTAAAAAACCCAGATATTATGATGATGACAAAAAAGCATGCGGAAATATCTCTTTGTTTCTGTCGAAAGAAAGTGATTTGAATTGGTTTTGCTGCCATCAAGGCTTTTATGGTGTTTTCGTAGAAAATAAAAGTTTTTTCTGACAATAGTGGGCTTGAGAGCAGTATTGGATAATATAATGATTTGCCTTATGTAACAGTTCACTGGGCTATCAGACGTTGTAGAAGAAGTGAACAAAACTAGCTCTATCAAATTTTACTTGTATTCCGATTGGTGAAGATATTCTTAAATCTCAAATTTTTGGCGTTCTTGTTCAGCGTAAATTATTTTCCGGAAAATATACTTTTACACTCACTCTCAAACATTTAAAATTTTGTAGGTTTTTTGCTTTCTATACTATTAAAAATTGAATTTTACTATGTGGTTTCGAAAATATGCACCGTTTCTGATCAGACATCAGCTAAAAGTGCATATCTGGCTGATGTGACCAGATGGAAGATGGGAAATAAATGATTTTTATTACTTGCGATAATTTTTATGCTTCTGCGAAATTTACCATCTTCAATCATTTTTAAATAAATCAATACAAATATTTTGTTGGATAATTTATAAAAATCTTATTCTTGTATATTTTTCAGATAATACCTAACCATCCTGAAAATGAAGTTCCTAGCAAAAATCTACTTCACCAAATAAATTTACAACGGAATTGCAGTTAAAAAAAGATAATTTTAAAAAGAATCCCAGCCTCCATCCATAAAACCATCTTACATGCATCTTCAATTCAATCTTCAATCTAAATTCATCAAAATAGCAGTCGAACAACTAAGTAATTTTCCTAAAATTCGCAATAAAAAATTGTTTTGAGCCGCTGTAATCGAAAACACACACACACACACACCCAATATCAATGGGCCTTAGCTGAAACTAAAATCCGACGATTGCGATAAGATCCACACATAGTATCTTTGGATCATGTATCGACCTAGCAGCGTCAACACAACCTCCGCTATGGTTGAGAATAAAGTGATCAGAGCGCCGTCGCTGAAACGCGGCAAAAATGATGAACGTCTATGCGATCGGGTAAGTTTTGAAAGTTGAAAAGCTTTTATTGCGGAGTTGATATTAGATTTGTGCGTGCATAAGATAGTCGGTCAAGTTTAAATTTTGAAAAGTTTGTGTCAGGGATGCCATATTCGTATTTGAATTTAGTTTTAAATTTTACTTGAATTGAGCTTAAATTTTAAATTTTAATTAAATTGAAATACATTTTCTTAGAAATAACACATCAACAAAAATATATTGGATCAATGATCACACTGAGGCGTATTTATGGGCAGCAAAGCAACCCACCTTGAATAAAAGCTCGTGAGTTCACAATAGAGTGCGAAATTTAGGGAAAATGTTACCCAAACCAAAGACATCTCACTGAATAACAGCTTGATGAAATTTAAACATAAATTTGAAATCATATATATCACAACGTTAGAAAAATATCTGCTGAATTAGCGTTACACGTCATGATAATGTTTAAATAACATTAACTTGTAAAAAAATTACTGTGAAATCTACATCTGAAGTAATTCAAGCAACGAACCTGGTGTGAATTGTTTTTTGGGAAACCGGTCAAACCTAATTTGATCTGAAGTGTAAAAAAACTCGGCTGCTACCGATGGATTTCTTAAATAAAGCTAGGTAAAAACTAAACCCTTAATTTTTTCTCTATTCCTGTAACTTCCGACGTAGTCAGCGGATAAAAACGAAAATTTCCTGCTGTATCGATCTTGACGTGGTGCGATTGTGGGCACCTTTGGTTGAGTAAAGGGCTGTCAGCTACCTTCACTTATAGATTTGACATTAGGCAGAGATTTGGTTTTAGCATTTTATTATATGTTCATAGAATCTTCAAATATATATGTATATTTTTTTAACGTGCGATGAAATTCATTCTTGCACTGTATGCTGAACTCCTGGACTTGGACTGCTGTTGCGTCCGGAAACGCTTGACACATTGCTTCAGGCTAGGTCCTTTTATCCCGCTTTATGAACATTCTTCCTTTTCAACGTCGGCTGATCGATGTTAGTTTGCTTTCGCCGCAAGTAATCTGCCGATACTGCACTATCTTGATCCAATTCGTATTTTCTAGCAGCATAGTCTCCATTATCGCTATCTGTGCTTTTAGATGCGCCCACATACCAAAATGGAAATTTGGCTGGAGATTTCCTTGGCGTCGTCATCGAGCCCTGGGCAGTATAAAAAGTCGTTGAAAGAGATTTTACCTAGTTTCTTTAAATATACAGAAAATTCCTGTGTTCACTGAAGAATCGCGTTACGTAATAACTGATCTCTGCATGCTTTCTCTTCAATCAGGGCTTCCAATATTTTATGATGCGTACTGTTCACCTACCTTTCGTCTCATGGTCCCAAAAGTGCTGCTTTGCCCACACCGTGCAGTTTCTTTCTTCTAGACTCACCGTTTAGCCTTCGTGAACATGTCTCATTAAGAACACCGGTCTTCGTTCCTTGGCAAAGAGGTCGATTGGAATGACTCCAGCGATAAAAAACACAGCTGGTTCTGAGTCGGCGCGGTAGGAACATCCTCCTCTGAACGCTCCTTTTTTTCTGTTCATAGCTCCCTATAGGTTACCAGTATGGATTCGTTATCTGAAATGGCCAGAAATCGTTTCCGGACCTGGCGCTGAATTAGGAGTTAGTATGGTAGTATTGATGGAATTCAATACGCTGTTGACTACACTCAAAAAAATTTTGGTTGAATTTTACTCTTATAATAGTAGGAAACTGGTTTCCTACTATTAAAGATGTAAATTTACAAAAGTGCGAAAAAAGAATATTTTTCGTCTAAAATTTAAACATTTTTACGACCAAATCGTGTAATTTTACCCTAAAAAAGACGTAATATTACACCAATAATAAGTCAAATTCGAGAAAATGATGTAATTTTATGGCTTTGGCGCAAAGGTGAATAGCAAACTAGTAAATTTACACTCCTCAATTTACAAAAGGCTGTGTATTATTCAGCTGATATGACGTAAAAACAAAAAAATACACATCGAATGTGTAAAAAAATTTGTGATTCGGTATTTTAATTTCCTATTATCAAAGTATTAATTATAGACCCACTTTTTAGAGTGTACGTAGCTATCATGGTCGCGTTCCTAATGGTGGAGCCGAAACGAACATGCGTAAAACTCCTAGAACACTTATTTTCATAACGCAATAATCAACAGTCTGTGGTTGTTTGAGCTTGGACCACCCATATTTTATTTCTCATTTGCTCAAAATTATATTATATTCTAAATTATCATCTCAAAATATTTCAGCGCTGGTTTACCTACGATAATTCTTCGTTGACATAAGCAGGAATAGTAATCTTTTTTTTCTGGTAAAGACCATAACCGCCCTTTCGTTCAGGGCTAATGACAGCCCGTGTCCCGTCATCCACCTGCAGATCGTCTGTATTACTTTTTTTCAGCTTAATTTCTGCCTGGTCTAGGTCACTAGCTGCAACGAGCACAGCGACGTCATCAGCATACACAACCAACCGAATTTCTTCAGGCATCTCTCTTCGCAGCAAACTGTCATGCAAGACCTACCAGAGGTTTGGACCTAATATCGATCGTTGGGCCAGTTCTGACGTAATCTTTTAACTGTGCCGTCCTTCTTTCGTTTCGTAAACGTGGTAATGATTTCTTCGCTAGTCATCTACCATCCGCAAGATATACTTTGGTAATTGAAACTGATCAAGGGCCGTATAGGGTGGCTAATGAATTGCTGATGAAACGCAAGTATAGATTGGCTCATGAATTTTGCTACAGGAAGCAATGCTACATGAAATAACTTTTTGTGGAATTCACATAATTTATTTTTCCTTTATAGATTTAAAAAGTAATACATTGTTAATAATGTTTTTTATACCTGGGTTTTATTACTTTAATTTAATTTAGACCAGATTTAAACGCATTCCTTGCATCAAAACTAAGATTACCACCACCCGCTGTGAAAAATAGTTTTGGTTTTACTGACAGCCCTAATGACCTTCAAAATCGCGATAAGTTTCTGATGTATTTTTCTTGTCGTATCTAGCTCAAACAGGCGAAAGGCTGATGACAGCTGAAGGTTACCCTTGCCTTTTCATTTAAAGAACAATCGTTGAGCTTTCTTTCATCCGCAACAATAAGTTTGACTTCTTATGGAAACTAGCTTCGGTTCTTCGCTCGCAATGCTGGCAGAACCTTCCGCTTTCCTGTCTTTCTTCAAAAGCGAGGCCTTGTCCAGTTCCACTATAGTAAAGAGCAATAAGTTCTTGACGTGTCCACAATCCTCGTCTTGAGTTAATAGAAAAAAGCTCTCCCACAATGTTTCACTAGTAGCTGCCGTCATCACACAAATAGTGTTAAAGGCTTGTTTTATTTCCTCTGCGTCCTGCCAATTATACCTGTAATTGGCTACCACGTCAATCATTTCTTCCAGCTCCACTATGGGCTAACATCCATAGATATGTTTCGCTGCTTCTTGGTTGCAGCTTTCATATTATTAATGATACCTTTGCATATCTATAATAATGATAAGTTTGTAAAAGCTGCTCCTCGTCCCACCTCATCTTGACAATAAACGACATTTTAGGTAAGTTGCATCCTTCACCAATTGTCTGTGTTTCCTGGCCATCGACGAAGAGTTCCTATTTTAGTATCAGGTTGCTTTGTGAAATTTGAAAAGCTTCTCTTGTACCCCTGGTGACATGTCCTTCCTAACCCGGCAATGATGAGGACCGTAGTATTCTGTTGCATTCTCTAAAAGGGTCTGACTCCACTGTTCTTCCGATCTCTTTGTCTCTTTGGCCCCTTTGTTGGTTGATCTTCAGCCATGCGTTCACAGTTGGCGGCTGCCACTCTGCTGCCTTTGCTTACTGCAATGGTTGTAGTGCTTCCAGCATTATCTATTTCTATCCACACTACTACTGTTGTACATGTCCAAATTTGAACTTTTGCATATCTTCCAAATGTGAATTAAGATATTGCTAGAATCATAGTGTTATCCTTTTAATTAAGAAGCATATCATAGGAGCCTGATTTTAATTTTCAATGTATGAAAGGATATGCCCAGATTCAAAGCCGATTGCATACCCTGAGTAACCATTTTCAAATTACAACATCTGACAACGAACACCGACAAATTGCCGAGTTACTCAATGTTTCCACCTAAACGGTCTGATGGAATGTCGCTCACACCGAAATAATGTTCTCCAATATGGTCACTTGCAGTATACAACGTCACTTGCAGTACTTGCCATATTTTCATCATAGCAAGTACATAATGCATCCATGCATGCCCGTATCTATCTAAAGCTTTCCGCTTCGAGCTTACAAATTTTCCCCAAAGGCACCACAGCTGGTTGAGTTGGCTTGCGATGAACGACGCGACGTTTTAAAAATTGAAGCAAAACTACGCTTGCGATCGTGTTCAGCACGACTTTCACTCTGCAATCACAGAAGAAAAAAAAAAGATACAATTCTTGTTGCACCGCAACTATACCGGCAATCACTTGGTACTTTTGTAGTAAGTAACTAAAACATACATATAACGCCATCGTGGGGCTCCAAGTCGACTCCAACTTTGTCGACGTTGTTGCTGCTGACGCCGTCGCCGTCGTGTGGTCCCCGAAACGTTTTCGACGTGGTTCTAATCGTTAACTGCGTCGCTTTAACTATCGTTTGCGGACACGATCGGGTAATTTCTTCTAGCATGAATCTGTATCTGAGCCCGCGGCCGAGTATCTTTTTTACTGGTGCCCGTACTAGAACGGCGACAGTGCGCAGCTTTCTATCGCGAAAAAGCCGAAACGCGATCAGTTACAATTCGGAGGAAGAACAGACGTGTACCTACGCAAAACGAGCACTTATTTACGCGAATATTCTCAAGTGATCGATGACGCGATGTCACTCGGTTCGGCCTTGCTTTAATTAGCCCCTTATCATTATTGATTGTGTCATCTTATCGTTATCGCGCAGTTTCGGCTATCTTTGCATTTGCTTACGTTGGACAACTTCCCGATGTGTGGTTGAGTGGCAAAGGATCGAAGATTGAGTGTGTTGTGGATTTTTTCCGCCGATCGCGAGTTTATCTCGATTTCAACCCCTTTAATGAGGGCGCAATCGCCCGCGACGTGGTCGTGAGTGTGTACGCAACCGTGACATCGACATGAAGGTCAGCTGCTTGCGCTTATCACAATAGGTGGAAAAAGTTTTGTTTGTGTTGTCGTTGAATCGGTGGTGGTTACGAGCGAAGGGGGTGGTGAAGTGGAACCAGACAGTCATCATCGTGAATGAGTTCGATATTCATTAACAAATGGCCTATCAACGGTGTGAAGAAGTAAGTATTGGAAGTCTACCTACATACGAAAACGACACCGATCTTGCGGTTTCAGAGGTGCTACCTTGGGTGGAAATCAGTTGCAAGTGGTGTCGATCGGTAGCCTGCAATGGGAACGTAGGCTACCGGGTAGGAAAGATAACGGGTATTTGTGGTCAAATGGCTGATTTCTCGCGGTGTCTGTCTGGATACTCAGTCAAACCATAGGAACGTAATACTCGTAGTTTGCATTTGTGCCACGTGCATACTGAATTCATAATAAATCTGGTGCAGCAACCTTTACATGAACTTCGACGGCGGCACCGACGTGAGATACTTTCAAGATAATGATCGTGATTTCGTTCACTGGCATCATAGTCCGGGTTAGTTTTTCAGTTGAAGTTATGCTTCGGAGTAGAGGTCTCGTTGATGTTGGATTGGTGCTTTGATGTAAATTGCTTTTTTGTTGTGTACTGGGCATGCATTAAAAGGTTTATGTAGATATTGGAGCAATTACAAAAAAAAAGAAAAACACTAAACGTGACTAACCCAGAAAACCAGGTGGGCAAAGTTTGTTGACTCGAAATGTAAATATATTGAGAGCATTGTTTTATTCACGTTCATCTGAGGCAAGCTAATGCTTTTGTTAGTAAAATATTTTATCCGTAAAAAGAAGTAGTCTGAAAGCTATGTCATCTTTGCCGCCCATGAAAATGTTTACACCGAACAGTAACATAATACAACGCCCTCTTTTTTTAATGTGGATGTTGTTAGTTTTGCCCACATCACGATCTTTTGTTTTTCACTAGAAATATTCGGATCTTCAATCTTTTCTCTTTGTTTATGTACATCTATTCCATGAATTTTTGTTTTGATTTGAAATATTAGCTCCAGGACGCTCCGCGATTAGCTCATTGTCATTGCAAACAAAATAAAATTTTAGAGCTTTTGACAGAATTTGAAACTTCATATTTAAAAAAATAGCATTATTAACATCATTATCAACAAGGTAGCAATCGGGGTTTAACCTAATGCAGCAGAAGCTTTCAGACATCCCAGTTTTATGCCACTGTCGTTCGCTTCGATATCGTCAGTATATCCGACATCGATCCGTGAAAGACAGAACCTGCCTTAGTGTTTCTATCAAATTATACTGTCTTCTACCTTTCGGAGTCTTACAACCAAGATATGGTGGGGCATAGAAAAATATACATCAAAGGATCCTCCTTTCAAACGTAGCTTAGAGCCCGTAATGATTTCTTGTTATGCACTCTGGTTTCTGATGAATACATAAGATTTGACACAAACATGGCCTTCCATAGAAAAGCTTGAACTTTTTAAAGAAACTGAATCAGAATTTTATTCTTTTCTTAAAAAAAAGTCACTGTTTAGAAAAAAATGTGGGCTGCTAATACACCACTGTGAATAGCCCGTACGCCCATTCAACCAAAACTAAACAGCGAACCCATCCTTGCTAACCTCCTAGAGTGATTTTTAAAGATGATACATTAAGAAAATGTGTCAACTAATTTCAGCATCCACAACTTGCCCTCTATTCAAACCACACCAAAACAAGCTTTGTGTAGCCTATTTTAGAGCATGTAAGTGAGTGAGGTAGGGCAGAGGGAAAGGTATCTGTCAGCTCTAAGCACACAACTCAGAATAAACTATTGTGCTCATACCACTAGTCTCCTGTGTACATTGATAAAGCTCACGATGACAGATTGGGAATACGAGTCTTCCCTCTGCATATATGCAACATCCTAGCTTAAGCATTGGTATCTAATACGCGCATGCTCTGCGTATTCGCAAAGGAAATAATTCACAGAGTCCGCTTCTTTCAATCATTATCCTACATATGTTCTCCTAGGTTGTTTCATTTACTCAGTATACCTGTCTTGACTGTACAATTTTCTGAAAATAAAACCTTGGTGTGTCTGACCACATCAGAAAATAGCCATTTCTCTTTATGGGTATCGAGTGCCCTCTTCCTAAAAATGAACTGCACTGATGCGGTCAACAAACTTCAAGCGGGATTGGCTCCCTTTACTGGAAACGTTGAATAGAATCAGCAATTTCATTTCGTCTTCACATAGCTACATCAAGCTTCAGATCCCATATGGTGGCGAAATCTCCCTTGAACTGCCCAAAGCATTAAAAGCTCGAATAAATTTGGGTTCTACATGATTTTCCCAGAGAAGCTTTGTGTCCATTCCAGTTGCAGTTCGTTCAGCAAGGAGTCGACTAGCAAACTCCACAGGAGTGACGATAGCACACCATCATGATGACATCCTTTCGTCACTCCGTTCTCAAGAAGCACTCGACTCCAGTCTCCGACAGTAACAATCTCTGCGTCAACATGGCATGTAACATATTTAACTAGGACCTCATCCATTTTTTGTTATTTCACAAACCTCAAAAGTTGCGCGTAGTCAAAGGCCTCCTCAACGTCCACAAATACCCGCATACTCGCCATTACAAACGCGTCTTCAACTGATTTCGCTCGCTTAGTCCGTTAGTTAGTCCCTTAAGCGGCCCACAGGCATGAATATCTGGTCGCCGACTTGGTTGCAGACTTCCGCTATCTACGAACAAATTAGATCTTAAACTAGCCCATAGACAATGAATTTGGTTGCAGATATGGCATATCTGCAATCAAGTCAACGGCCAGAACTCCGTGTCTAATTCACGCTTTTGTTCCTTCAGCCCCTTAGATGTGAATAATAATTTCGCTTAGGTTTTGGTATAAAGACTACCTTAATGTTTGACAAAGGTTATAGAGCACGCTCGAGACTAGTCATGTACAAAAAATTTCGTTTAGGTCTGCCTCTAGTGACCAATTCTTGCCCTTCGTATTGCCGTATATGTTTCTCCCATAAACTTTTCTTGGGTGACCACCAACCTAGCTGCGTATCTAGCTTTTCCTACTGAAACGAAAAGCACCTTTGGGATGACGTAATTTATTTGGTCTTCAAAGCTTATTCTGTAGTTGGGAATGACCCCGAGGTAATGTATTGATGACGTCGAATTGATAGCTTTAGATCCAACTCTAACCTGCATAAATGCGACTTACTTCCGACTAGCAACAAGTTGAACCTCTGCTTTTTGCTCTGAGAGATGTTCTCTTCTTTACTGGGTTGTATGTGCAGTGTGCTAGCACAGTATACTAGAAGCGCTGTGCGGCACAATAAAATGAGCGGTACGAAGTGTGCTAGCACAGCTAATTGTGCTGGTTTTGCCCATCACTAGAATAAAATCAGTTTCAAGTGTTGAATTAGTCGATTGTTTCATTAGATCGATGCTGTATTTTTTTTCTGTTCATAACCAGCATTCAGTGCTGCCAAGATGAGCTAAATAATGTGTTTACTTGGAATATTCGTCTTCTATGTACTGTGACTTGCTTTTCTTTTGAATTTTTTGAAGACAAAAAATCTAAGTTTCATCATCTTTTTTCGGATTTTTATTCACAGAATTTCCAGGTGTTTTACTGAAAGCTCAACCTTACAGTTATGTTAAAGTTTTTTATCATTTCAAATACACGTTTATTTTCTGGAGCTATGCAGTAATTTTCGTTTGAAGTCATATAGATAAGATATCATATTTTCGAGTTATTTTTAATATTTAGATTGAACAGAGCAAGCACCAATCTGTCAACCCGATTCGTATCGTGAGCTTACAACTCCAATACTGCACACAGATTCCAATCAAATATAGTTTCACGAATCCCCAATGAGCTTTAATTTTTTTTTCTTTGACAAACTAGAGTGAAAGCTCAAAGAGGGTTCACGAAACCAGATTCGATTGCAGTTTGTCTCTAGTCTAATAAATTTAGATCTGCGCTAAATTATTGGATCCACGACAGAAATTGTTCAATTTCGGGTCTCATTCTAAAATTTTGTCTAATACTCTTTCATGATAATGATGGATATTGTTTGTGATATACACTCAAAAAACTTTTGGTTGAATTTTATCCTTATAATAGTAGGAAACTGGTTTTCGACTATTAAAGATGTAAATTTACAAAAGTGCGTAAAAAGAATATTTTACGTCTTAAGTGTTTAAATTTTTTACGACCAAATCGAGTAATTTTACCCTAAAAAATGATGCAATTTTATGGCTTTGGCGCAAAGGTGAATAGCAGACTAGTAAATCTCCACTCTTTTTGCTTCAATTTACAAAAAGCTGTGTATTATTCAGCTGATATGACGTAAAAGCAAAAAATGCACATCGAATGTGTAAAGAAATTTATGATTCGTTATTTTAAACGAAAAAATGAATATATTTCCTGTTATCAAAGTATTAATTATAGACCCACTTTTTAGAGTGTAGTTTCACAGCCTATAGAAGTTTTTAGCATTAATTTTAGCCATTTTAAATACTGGGTGATCGTACAATTCTTAAACGTGTTCGATATTCACCGATCGTTTGACATACATATGTACATTTTGTTTCTATTTCTGAAACTACTTGCCCGTACTTCTTGCACACAATGTTACAAATTTTGCGTGTCATTCTAGCACTAGATTTTATTTCTCATTTTCTTAAAAGACTTTTGAAATTTTTATGCCGATGATGCGACATAATTAACAAATTAAGTGACACAATTCGATGACAAAAACTGAAAGATGATAATGGAACTAAATGATAAATAATTAATGAAAAAAACTACATAATAAAAAATAAAATAATAACAGTCAAGCAAATAAAATTAAATAATTAAATTAAAATATAAAAATTAAATGAAAAACAATTAAATAATAAATATTAACTGATAAAAAAAACTAAGCAGTTCAAATGTTTGTTATAAAATTTAAATCTTAAATAATGTACATAATTAAATACAACTTTTGCGACTCTTTTTATTTTTACGAGAACCAAACACGTTGTTCTTAAGCAGATCCTTTAGAAAAATTACTGAGCATAACCAATAGAACCAATTTTTTTGTCGTTGTCGGTCGAGATCTTACTCAGATTGCCGCTTTTCATTAATTCAAACACGTTGTTCTTAAGCAGATCCTTTAGAAAAATTACTGAGCATAACCAATAGAACCAATTTTTTTGTCGTTGTCGGTCGAGATCTTACTCAGATTGCCGCTTTTCATTAATTCAGGACAATTTCTATTTCAGAACGATTTCTGTAACGTAATATGTTAGCAGTAGTCCTCTTTGTTTTTTTCACATTGCTGATCCTCGACACCAAATATTTTACGTACGCTAATGTATAAATAAGAAAATATTTTAATGCAGTTCCAATTTTAGCGCAATATTTAGACAATACGAGTAGACAAAATTCACAACGGCAATGACTGTTATTATCTGGAAAAAAATATCTACTATTACCAAGTTCAAACCAGTCAAACAACTTTACTTTTTTGCTGAGTTAAATAACATTTTATGATGTGATTTTGAGTTTTACATTTTTGATTCACCCCATAGCAAAGTCATTCAATCCCTATACTAGAAAAACTAAAGTTAATTAAGTCACAATGAATTGCGAAATTTTATTACTTGAGCAAACGAACCTACAATCTAATATGATTTCATTTCAGTCTCATTTAAATCCCAATTAAATAGAGAAACAAAAACCAGACCGAACACAGATAACACTGAGTCTAATCAAATCATTTCTGCCAGCAATTAGATAATCTAGAGCATCACTTCGCGCTGATTAAAAAAAAATCCTACGATTCACGCATACATCATCTTTAATTTGCGTGGTGATTATTCAACAACTCTAAACACGTACAGCTATCATGGATGCTATTATCTCATACTAGAAGCATATTCTTCAATTGTATATATTTTCGTACTTCAAGTATCCACTTGGAAAACCAGCCAAAAACTACTGCTGCCACTTGCGACATCAAATTACGGTCACTTAGCATGCAAACAAATTAAGACTCAAATTAAAGTCATAGAACATGCAAGTTCTATGTGTACCAGCTGTGAGGTCATACTGGCAAGCTATGTGCTTTCATTTCGTTGCCGAGACTTGTTCGGAATGAAATATTCTTAACGTTAAAGAATTAGTGTATCTTAAGCACCCGAAATCTGGTTTTTATAATTCAGGAAGAACTTGAACTGAGAAATGGTTTTATTAATTTACTAACACACTGTTACGATTCACTGTTACGTTTGTTAGTATTTCGCAATGAAGAAGCGGTCAAGTGTGAACAGCTTTGATGTGAAATTTTTAACTTGTTAGTCCAAAAAGTTTTTCTTTCTTTCTGACAATAAAAAGGTGCGCCCAAAATTATGTGTAGATACGTTTCGTACATATACATATGTATTTTTCCTCCCGAGTAATCTTCTGTTCAGTTCCGGTTTGATGGAATTTAGTCCATTTATTTTTGGCCACCCACACAAATATCTGGCTCAGCCAGATATCATTGAATAGGCGCCAGAGTGTTATGTCCAATAGATAAAAATTTTGATATCAAATTATTGTTAGGCTCATTCGTGAAATCTCTAATGTCTTGAGTAATATGATATTATGATGTTATTTTCCGTGATGCTTGATGGGTTGATATTAAAGTCAAATAACGAAATGTATAAGAGATAAAAAATTTTATCGTTAGATCTGTAGTACCAAGATCATATTACTTTTTTATTCAATTTGCTAGCTTAACGCAAAGTAAGTCTTCTGGAATTTAAAATCTGTCCCAAGTATTTTTTGAATAGGTAACGGACTAGTCAATCCCCGTTTTGGTCAGAAAATAACTTCATATTCGACTATAGCCTATGTCGAATTATCAAATGCGCAAAATGTAATGACAGACACACTTTCAGTTACAGAAAATGTAATTGGTTGAGTAGTAGCATATCTAAATTGGACGAAATAAATAAAAAGTAACGGAACTATAAAATGGAATACATCGGAAAAAAACGGTGAGCTATGTAAAAAAAAAGTTTCTAAGAGAACGACAGAATCTAAAAGAAGAAGAAGATGATTATAAAAGAAACTCGACTCACCTCTAAAAAGATATCTTAGAAACAGCTCTGTAGCCAAGCAGAAAACAGTGGACAAGATATCACTGAAAGTTAATCCCCGGAATCGGTTCCTCTTTCAAACTACTAGCATGAAGTTTCCACAGAAAGTTGATTTAGTTTTTGAGAATTTACAAACAGCGTATAATTTTGATTTGCATTTGCAATTTTAGCTCCAATGAGATGTTTTTATTTGAAAACTTTGTCAAAATGATCATATAGCTGACTGGATAAGTCACTAACTGTTAGCATAGGTGGTCTCTGGTTCGACTCCACCGAAGGCTGAAAAACTATCAAAAGACGCCGGATTTCAAGTTGACCTAAGATTATTGGTACACTGTTTCACCTGACACACCACCGAAGGTAGCTTCAGAAATGCGGATCAAACTTGAAACTGATTATGAAATGAGGTCTTCACTATGTCCAATAACCGTGTCAAAGACGTGAGAACGCAATTTAAATCGCCGGTCCTAGGTTGCATATATCTAGCTGTGTTAAGAGTGGAAATCGATCACCTACAGTTATACCTTAAAAAAATCTTTTGCTCATGCCATGAGGTATATTCCATCACCTATGTGACAGGTTCAGGTAGTCTTTAGACCCAAACCTGCGAAAAATGACTATTCAAATCCTTTAAACTTGAACGACACATAAACACTAGGGCATTTAAATCTAATCCTTTGAATGATGAGCAACAAACTTGCCAGTGAGGCAAATTAAACAAGTTGGTCTTTCATTCTTTGTTTTTCAAAATTGAGGGAGCGCTTCTAACGGTGTATTTGTGAACACTGAAGCTGTAAAAGTTCATGGCGTAGCCGAGGTCCTAGGTAAATGCATGCAATGCT
Source organism: Nemotelus pantherinus (assembly GCA_963978885.1). Taxonomy (NCBI): domain Eukaryota; kingdom Metazoa; phylum Arthropoda; class Insecta; order Diptera; family Stratiomyidae; genus Nemotelus; species Nemotelus pantherinus. The sequence goes on from OZ022266.1 coordinate 11,640,900, forward strand.
AACGGAGAGACTGTTGGAAGCTGAAGTCAAATGCTTCTTGGGAACAGATGCGACGAATGGATGCCCACACGAAAGTGTCCTATCGCCGCTCTTGTGAATTAGATTATATTTACCCATGACCGAACTGCAACAGAAACGGCTTCACACTCTGGCTTAGGCTGATGACGTAGCCATACTCGCAGTTGGTAAGGATCTGAATGTTGTGTGTAAAAATATACAACATGCATTAGAGTTGGTTGGCACAAGACACGATTTGCAGTGAATCCTAGTGAAACTAAATTAGTTATCTTAATCACTTACAGAAAATTGGAAAGACAAATGCTTCCAAAAATGAATGATATAACTCTTCACCTTTTGAATGAAATCCAACATCTACAGGTAGTTTTGAACAAAAGAGTTTTCCGGGAAAAACATGTGAAAGTGAAGTCTACTTGAGCTTTTAGCGCTTCCAGACAGTGGAAGAACGCTCTCTCAACGACATGAGGCTCATATAGACATGCAGATCTACGTAGCTGTCATAAGGCCGATGTCTTACAAAAAGTTAGTCACACTACAAACAACTGTTTGCCTAATTACCCCCAGTGAGATCCCCGATTCTTAATGTGGCTTCACTCGATATTTAAATTAAAATGTTCTATGGGTAGGGAATTTTATTAGAGGTGTGAAAGATCTCTCTGGCTCTTGCGATGCCTTTGGACGCTTAACTGGCTCTATTCTCCTTTGTTGAGCATTTCCTTCGTCCAACGTAAGCGCATATCAGATATCAATTCTTAGTTTGGAAGCATGTTTGGGGCTCTTATCCCCTATCATTGGTCCTTGATATTATTAATTGATCCCCCAAAAATCGAGTAGGCTAGGAGTATGACATCCTACTCTGAGTATTTAGAATTCTCAGACACCTCTCTTCCAACCCACAGACACACATGTCTTTTTTAAATGGTATGCACTTTTATTCTACGATCCTTAGCTTTCCTTGTAGAACTCTTACTACCTCAGGAAGAACAAAGTCTCATCCGACTAAACTATTGTCATACATAGACACTAGCACATTAACCAGAGATAATTATATTTTTGTTTTTTTCTGACTTCTCTAAAGCCTAAACATTTGCTGAGCTATCGCATCTGTAGCTAGCATTTTATTATGTAGACCTACTGCCTCTGCAGCTGAGAGATCGTAAATTTTTTGACTCTTTCATTTTGATTTCCCTGCTACGTATATGATCCTATCTGTGTAATAACTGTCAACTCATATTATGACTAAAGTTTAATAATTTTTTTTTGTCCTCTAAGAAATTTTTTATGAGTGAATTTCCTTCCTTGATATATTTATCTTGTCTTTTGTACGCAGATTACTTCAAAATGGAGTGGCAAGGAGACAGAAAAGCTACAGATCAATCTCTGTGTCATAAATTATCTGAATCGTATTGTGGTTGCATCGAAAGTGTCGGTTTAATAATGATCCATCTGTATACGTCTTTATTCCACTACTTCAGGCCATTTTCCTGAAATCTTTGTACTTTTCTTAGGGGAAATGCCTCAAGTCTTCTAAATTTTTAATATCATTTAAATATTTTCAGTTTTGTGGGAAAAGGTTGAAATCTAAAAGTAAGTTGTGCTCTCTACTACAAATTAGGAGTAAATCTAGCAATGGCTGCTCGCAGAATATGTAACGCATCCAGAGACGATGTTGTGGCAGAATGCAAAGCTCAGCCATAATTTGAAGATGAGCACCATCTTGGTCTGGTGTATCGGATAAATGACACGGAACTTCTTACCGATATAAAGGAGAATCTCCGTCAAACTTTGTGCGAATTAAGCGTGAAATTTCAGATTGACAAGAGTACTATCGTCAGACGTAGTAAAAATAGTATCGTCAGACGATCCTGCCGGAAAAATCCCGAAACCAAGTGTTTGCCACCGGAAGACCTCGCTGTGTATTTAGTGATATTACGTAATCATCGTGTGGTAACAAATTCTGAAACATACTATTGGAGCAGAAGAGTACTCTCGGCAATTACGAGAAGTACATCTGAAATCATAACGTAAACATGCAGCGCTCGTGAACAGGAAGATAGTTCGGTTTCTCCAAAAAAGGACTCAACCACATACAGTCATCACTCAGCAGTAACACCTTATATAAAATTGGCTGGGAAAGTTTTCCTCATCAACCGTATTTTCTCGATGTTTCTTCATTAAATTTTCATGTTTTCCGGATAATGGATAACTTGATACGAGGACGACAATTCTCCAACTGGAGCACAGCACTACGAAATTTCATTGAAAGACGAGATGGAAACTTCTATCGTAGAGGAATATATTGTTTACCATCATGTTGGGGAAGAATCATCAATTGCGATGGCGACTACTTTCAAGCAAAAATATTTTAAAAACTTCTATGTTTTACTTTGTTCAAAACCGACAATTTCCTTAAGCCTTAAGTAATTTTTATCTAGCGAACGTTCCTTTTTATACCCTTTTATTACCAAAGTACTCCAGCACAACCCATTTTGAGTTTTGAGGCTTCATTTTTATGATCGAAAATGTTTATTAGTGTGACATGATTAGTTGCACGGTTTACATTTCCCCTGGGGTTGGCTCATCTAACAGAGTTAGGTTAACTCAAAGGTCAGAGAACGATCCCCGTTCGGACCTAGATTTGGAGCAGAGAAAAGCAAGTAACATACACACTAGTCTACACTAGTTCCAAAATATTTTGATCTTAAGGTTGATAATGATTTAGTTTAATCTTGCGAAAAAGAGCTAAGAAGTCATCAAAAACATAAATAAATTACTATGATTATTACTGATGTCTTTAAAAGAAAAAAAAACTTTAGATACTATCGTATGTGGTATCTAGTTCAAATCCATGAGTGTATCTTGGAAGGAAATCGGTTACTTCACTTTAATCTTCGAAAAATAAATGAATCAACTAACCATCTAACGAAAAATAAATGAATCAACTCAAAAGCATAGGGTCACGATCGTTTTACAATCCTTAGATAAGTAAAAATTATGCATCTCAAAAGCGATTTGAATAACTAGCAATCGAAATGCATTGATGTGTGTGTTGCTCAATTCTCAAAATAATTTTTTTTTTTTACATAATAAAATCAAGTTTTTAGCCAACAATAAACTCAGGCACATGTTCCTTCTCATACTTCCGATGCATACAAAACATTCTAAGTTATGAGCTAAGTCTTCTTATAAATAGAGCTTTGTGTTCTGGAATTGTTCAAATACAAAGCAAATTATTTCCGAGCTGTTTACTAACAAAGCTCGTAAATATTTTGTAGCAAACCACACTCGTTTTAACGCTTAACACGAACCACTCTCTACAAATAGCGATATTCTAGCATACAAACTTCATAAGCTCGACCTTTTCAATTCACAGTCTCCATTGTACAATATCTCATAGTCAATAGCTCAACAACAACTCACAAACTTGTGTAAATGTTATTTTCATACTCTTATCAGCATGCGACGCGAGTTGTGCGAATACATGCAAAAAGTGCTAATTTCTTAATGGCTCCATCTCCGACGCTCGTATAATGCTGGGATTTATGAAAGCATTTCACTTTTCACCCGCTCCATGCCCAACTATGCCACTTTGCATTTATGCCCATATGAGTGGAAAACTGTTTCAATCGTACAGTTGCACATCTATCTAATCGGAAAGCGCGAGCCTCGACGTAAGCCTGCTCTGTGTGTGCCTAACAAGAAAACTACTATAATATTATGAAATGTGATGTTTGTTTGTCACATCAAGATTTAATCTCGCTACCAGCTCGGCACAAATGGTATTTCATATGATGCGAACAAATGGCTTAAATCGTAGGATTAGACTTGTCAAGTGGCGTTTGTCACTTTTTTCGGATCGGGCTTAAGTAATATCGTACGTAATTGGAATCAGGCTTTTTCGCGTAAGGTGTAAATAAGCAGGTTTCAAGTCAATTGAGAAATTAAGGAATGATTTAGTAATTTTTCTTGTCTTCAAGACAATTTGAAACAATCTTTCCTAGTCCTTTCTTAGAGACAATTTGAAACAATCTTTCCTAGTCCTTGATTTAGATACAACATATTTCCTACTCTTCCTAAAATGATGTATTTCCTTAGAATCAATCATGTTTTTCGGGAAATGAATACATTGATCCAATCAGTTTCTACTTACGGTTGCATGCTCTTAGGATATAAATCTGAAGGACAATAGTTGGAAAATGGATTGCATGAAAATTTGATTTCATTAAATATCATACATAAATATTTCAGCTTATCTATCTGGTGCCTCTTGTGCATATCAATTAGCTTGGCCTCTAGCCATAGAGTAAGAATATTAATGCAAAACATTATTTATTCAACTGAATTTTGCCAAAACCATAGCACCAGGAGAAAATCGATAGACTATGCTACGCAATCGCTTGCATGCCTCAGACTTTGCTCGACACAACCTTGACAAAACCGATATCCTTCCATGGCTCAGAACGACTAAGTATGAGCACTTCATCCATACTGCGAGATATTTTTGGCTTTTTCCTGACTCTTTTATTGCTGTGTATCTTTTGCGTTGCGATTATGTTAGTCTTTCAGCGATACGCAATTTCGATGTCGGTTTGTATTATCCTAGATAATAAAAGTTCGGTGCTATTATCGTGAAACTTCGGTACAACGAGGACATGGCAAATTCTGACCCCGGGACAATAATTTCAATGCTGAGCCGGCAAAATTCTGACGATGGACATAACTCTGAAAGTTTCCAGTTTATGGATTCAATCCGAGAGAGACTCATTTGATTCCAGAAGTAAATGGAAACTTATGGACTTGTTTTCGAAGAAATGTAAATGTAACGAGACAAATAAAAATTCTTTGTGATTCTCTAGGTGTCTCTTGAATATGCTTTAAGTATTATGTAGGAACAATAAAAGAAAACACATAATAAATGCCACCCTTGAAACGACTCGATTGGTAAAGCTTTGACAATTACTTTCTGGGAACCATAACAATCCATCCATTCAGTTTCGTCAACACACACATGCGTAAATATACACGAATGATTTGTTCAATATGCGAGAAAGGATCTCTACGAGTTTTCTTTGAATAGAACCTAGCAGTTCCATTCCAATTGGGCTTGTTATAACTTTCTCTTGGTTGTATTATTATCAACCGAAACTTTTCCAAGCCAAGCATGTCTTCTACTCGTACAGATTAGCATTTAACAAGTATGGTATTCGAAGTTCGATAATTGACATATTTTCATTCATATCACATTCAATGGAAAAGTGAGTGTGAGGTTAATTGTGTTGAACTTTTGATAGAAATATCATTAGGCTTGTAAGTTGTACACAGATTAATTGAAATCTGTGGTTTGATGTGCTCATTCCGCCTGAGCTATATTGTCTTGTAAAAGTAGAGCAGTAGGTTTGCCAATATTCCAACTTGGGTTCCAAAAATAAAATCGGCATCGGTTTTCTTTCCCCTTTTGCTTGCGAAAGATCAAGGCATTTATTACATGAATAGATAGTGACAATTCCATTAACCTCGTTTGGCTTATTTTCCTTAAATACTTATAAAGTGATCGAAACTGTGGTCTGATTCCTTACACCTATTATACAAAGCAAATTGCATTAGTGAATTAAAAATTAAGTAATTCAGGATGAACTTCACAAGTAAAATTAAAAAATATGCAAGATATTCAACTGAAAGAGTTGATTCGGAAACCCTTTATGTGATCGATTTTTGACTTTTGCAATTTCTATATCTTATGATTGAAAAATGAAAGTGAAATTTTGGTCAAATAAATCTTTAGAGCATGAAAATGTTTCCATATTTTAGTTAAAATGTTTGCATCGAATCCATACTTAAGGGGGGAAATACATGTAAAATCGAAAAAAATTTGCTAATTTCAGATTGATTTAAAATATATATATTGTTCATTCAGAAAATGTTTAATATTAAATCCTTAAAATACATGTTTCACAGTAAATGAAAATATTTTTTTAGTAATTTTTTAACACAAAATGGCGGCGATGCGAGCGAATGAAAAAAACACATCAAAAACTGCCTCGTACAACTTAACGCCTTTTCCGGGGAACTTGCAACATTCAGAGAAAAAAAAATATGCTAATGAAATATGTAATTCATAGGTGAACCAATAAAATTTAAAAAAATATTTTAAACTTTTACATTAATTTTAGATTAAACATAAAAATCGATTATTTTTGTAAAAAATCACACTTTAAACATTAATAAACAAATTATTTTTCTGAAATTACAATAACATTTAGGTTCAACGAGGAGATAATACTCTTTTGTAGATGTGGTATAAATTTGAGTCGGATCGATTCAATATTTTTTGAGATATCTTGTACGGCAGTTGAAAAAATACTACTTTGAGAAAAACGTGTTTAAAGTTTTAAAGCTCCACCGACCTGGGGAACGCCGCGCTGCTTTTAACTGACTATAACTCGAGAACTAATACGAATATCGCTTCAAAACTTTTTTTGGTATATTTTAAGAGCATTTCAAACATTTTGATGTAATAAAAAAAATCGATTTTTTTTTAGCAGTTACATGTATTTTCCCCCTTAAAGATTTTACAGATACGCAATATACTGACATCAATAATAGCTCCCATTGGTTCGTATCACGAATAAGTAAAAGGCAATATTTATTTTATTTCATATTCTTTCAGAGTGCTACAGATAGGAACATATAAATAACATAAGCTATCAGAGCAGAAACATGTTTTAGATCGTTCCCCGATCGTTGAATGCTTTGAACCTTTCAATAAAAATATTTCCACCTCACTATTTCTTAACTAGATAGTCAAATAAAGCCAAAATCGTTAACGTAGTGAGCCAGTAAAAGCTTATCTTTCTGTTTTTCACAGAAGCTATCTTTGAGTATTTATTAAAATGATAGTATCAGGGGGTGAGCAAAATATCGTAAACACCTAATTATTTTCGAGTCTGAAAAATACAGTTATTCTTCGCGAAGGCTCCTAAAAAGATATCCGTATAAAAATTGAAATGAAATTTACAGGGCATATAGTTTTCAAACGAGGTAAAAGACAGTAGTGTGTGAAGGTGTTTCTAACTCCTTATTCACCGTTAGAATTTTTCTATCTGGAGGAATTTTCAGGTAGTGGAATATCTATTAGCCATGGTTCGAGATTATCTAAAAACCTTCGCCTTATATATGAGACGAAATAGGGAAACATCCGCAAAAATATAACTGCCGGGCAACACAACAGTCCATTCTCGGGCCAGACTTAGTGATGCTGCAAACGACGGTTTCCTGTGCGTACGTACTCTTGGTAGGTTACGCTGATGATGTAGAAGCTGCCATTATCTCCAGAAACCCTACCTTACTCAGCTACAATTAAATCAAGTAATGAGAAGAATTAAAGGCTGGATGGAAAACCATGACGAAAATAAGGATAGTAACTTTCATACCCATGACAGTCAGCTCCGAAGTAATCGAGACCAAAAAATCTACGAAGTATCTCGGAGTGACTCTTGACTCAAAGCTGACTTGTGGCGAGCACATCCAGAAAGCATGCAATAGGACATTGGGTACTGTAATCTCGTTGAGCAGACTCATGGCGAACGTTCGCGGTCCTAGTGTGAGTAAACACAGGCTGCTTATGACGGCGGCTCATTCAACGTAGCTGTATGGTGCGAAGATATGTGCCACCATCTTAAATGTTGCAAAGTATCGAACTAGGATGACGAGTGTTCAACGCAAAGGGGCGTTACGAATCACAAGCAGCTCCCGTACGGCATCAAGCAACACCGTGTTGGTTAAAGCCGGTGAAATCCCAGTCGATTAATTAGCGAAGGAGCGCAGGGAAATCTTTCTGATTTGCTCAGAACTGATAAGTGGGATAACAGTTGGGCAAGTACGAGCTACGAGCACAACGAGAGCATGGACGACGAAGCTGATCCGTGCCATAAAACCCTAACTTAGTCGTGACCACGGTGAAATAAGTTTCTACCTGAACCAATTTCTATCAAGTCATGGTTACTTTAGGAAATACCTTCATAGAATGAGGAAAGTCGGGATGGACAAATACTGAATTTAAGAAATTGATTATGCATTGCATACTTTTTTCAAGTGCCTCCTCTTCAGTAGAGAACGGGAAGCTCGCTTGTCCGAAATCGGCCCTGCGACGCCAGAAACGATTGTGGAGGCGAGGCTTCATTGAAAACACGCCTGGGTGCGTGTTTCAATGTGAAAAGAGAAAAGGATTGAATTACAGACTCTTCCTGACAGAACGAAAGTAGTGGTAGGGGCAACTGATAGTTACTAGTGGCACAGCCAAGTCGAAGTAATGCGAAAGCGGTTTCGGCTCGGATTCCTGTGGTCAGCGGGTGATATTTTTTAGTGGGTATGAATCTGACATAATCTTGCAACTTTCGCAGGACATCTTATGAAGGTTTTTCGAAACCCGTTCAAAATAAAAAAGGAAAAACCGACAAAAACTAAGGGAGTTTTATGCATCTACAGTCCTCGAAAATTTTGACTTAGCCAGATTGGTTAAGAATTTCTTTATAAAATAAAGCTGTTAGATTAACAGGCATATCCAGAGTTTAACCTTTGAAACTTCAGAGTTTCACTCCTGGCTGCGTTTATTTTACAAACCATGTGACTCAGCCTATTCTTTAGGCTTTCTTCATTGTGAAAGTAGTAGATGGTTTTTCCTGAAAAATTTAAGTTTTCGCTCTTCGGCTCTAGCTGCCATGAATCTGTAATTTCTATTATCGATTAAGACTTTACATCCATGAGATCCTTTTGACGAGCTGCCGAGTAAGTTTAGTTAGGTGGATAAAAAGGTAAATTTACTTATATTGAAAAACTAGTTTATTTATACATGTTCGACAATCCATATTTTTTACTGATAAAGTCCTGTTTATCTCATTGGTGACATTCCTTGATGGATAATTTTTGGTACCTAGCAAGTGTTTTAGTGCAGAAGCTATTGACTTGGTCCGCGAAAATATTGAAGCTGTTGATTTTGTCCCCTGTTTTTCTGACTTCGAATTAATTTTTCTTTTTTCATTCCTCTTTAGTTAACGGTCGTCGCTGAGTGCTCCTTTGAGCTGCAGAGTATTATCCGAAATAAGGTTATGCTGAGTGTTTGGTGGGTATCTTGAGCTGCTCCCAAAGAATAAAACTATCAATTCGAATGCTTACTGAAGCCAGCAACCAAAGTTGGACAAAAAAATCAAGAAAAAGCGGCACTCAACGGACCGCAAGTAGCTTTCATCACCAAGTTGGGTAGTGAAACTACCTTCTATCCCCTTAGAAGAAAAGGGAATCTTTTTGAAAACTTCCGTCCGTATTTCATCTTAACTCCTTAATTCTTTTTTTGTTCCCAAAATATTACCCCCCTTGTTAAAACTGTGCTATAATAAAGTACTCACTGAGGTCAAAATAATCATGGACAAGTGATGTCATTCATTTAACTACGCATTGACTTAAAAATAACCTCTAATATTCACTGATGGATGCTGCAGTTTCCTCAAGCCGGACTTCATACACATGCCTTCCCATTTTTGCGATTGATGTCTTCGAAACCCACTCCATTCTCAGTGATATATCTTACTTGTTTTCAAATGATTTAATCATCCAGCACCGAATCAAGTTAATTGCATTCCATTTGTGTCGTTTTCGCAATCACACAAGTGTCCCTATGTGGGCGTTCGAGAATTCAGATGCTGATGTGACTTAGTAGCTCCATAATCGCAATTCGCTCAAAATCACAATCGCTTGACATTTGGTGGTTTACGCCCTTTATTGGAGCGCTTATGCTCTTAATATCGCTTAATCGCGTTATGCGCGATCAGATTTGCCCATTTGAACATTAATCGACGTAATATCCCGTATTTTCTGGTCCAATGCTATGCTGTCCGCGCAAAAACCAACGTCCGCGACTAATAATTACTACTTAAAAACACGTATTCACAAGCAGGCGGATAATAAGTTAGCTTTGCGTCACTGGATAAGTGTTCTGTTCGAATAGTTATGTTATTTGTGTGGTGCTATTTATCGACTTATTGATTTCCGTTCATAATTTGCAACCGAAATTGCTAGGAATTTTCGAGCAACGTATGATCTCAACGTCCAGTTACGCTACTTCACGTTTCGTATGCATTCTAAATGCCCAACATTGAACATGCAGTCAAATCACTTAAATCTTTTTGGTCCAGCATGGATGGAGTCACATCATTCCCGATCCAGTTTTGCATGATGTAAATCAAGCTATTTGCTCCGTTCTTAGTGTGTAATTAAGAACTCGACATTAAAACTGAGTAGGTCGATTTGAGCATGTAAGGAACATTTTTATTATACGGCAAACAATTTGTTAAATTACAAAATCGTATCACAGATGACAACACGGAAATGACATAATATTCACTATTTATGGGCTATAGCGTGGGATCTGGACCGTGCGATTTGTTGTTGTTATAGTTCAACGTGCATTTGTCAAATAAAATATTTTGATTTATAGAAAAATGTTGATATCATAAAATTGATTGAATTGTGAGCAAAAAAATATTTTAAAGAATTTATGACCTTATTTGGAACATAACGCTGTTGTATTTCATTAAATTGATTGATTTATAAGGATGACAGTCTGTTTATGACAAGCTGTGTACTATTACTCAACAAATTATTGCTGCAAGTGTGCTGCTAATATTTAAATTCTGTGAAAATATTCTTCAACCGAACCTGATAGCCACATTTTTGAAACTATCTTTTACTTAATTAGTTTTCTATATTCAACCACTTACACGGAGTTTCAAATCAGGCTCTTACTCATTACTATTTATTACGAACTTAAAATTCCCAGCAAAGTTCAGTTAGTACAATGCTTCGTAGATTTTTTTCAAACTAGCTTAAATTTTTGAATGGCATCACCGAAGAGAGAGAGTAGAAACTAAAGCTCAATGATACTGGCATGCATAGCCTCTTGCAAGTTGTTTGCAGTCTAAGGGCTACCTGCAGGACATTCAAATTCTGTCTAAAAGTTATAACTTACTGTTTTAATATTCCGGTGTCGTTCTAGGCAAATGCTTTCTTGTAATTGGAATTGTATTCGCTTGGGCTTTCACTTTGCAAGAGTCAAAGTTTTAATTGAATTTACGTGAGGTGAAAGTTTTATGTTTTGGAGATTCAAACGAAAAATTAATGAAATAATAAATTAATATTGGGAAATATAAGATAGTGTTGACTATTTTTATAGAAGCTTAAGCGTTCATAAACTGAGATGCGTTGCTTCAAATTCACTCTGCAAGCCATTATTCATGGTGTTCTAATGTTTAATTATCTTGTGTTATGAGTTTCTGACATTCTATTAATTTCCTTGTTTCACTTTCGCGTCAAATTCAGTATAAGAAATTTAAGCAATTGCAATTTTTTTTCAAAACAATATTTAATCATACCATTTTTTTCTTATTTCAGGTAAGTTGAAAATTGCGATTTGCTCTTAATTTTACTGTTTACGCTGTTATTTTTGTATGTAAGTACGTTCCATTTATAAATCAGATAAATCCTGCCCGTGATAAATTTTAAAAGCTGCATGTGAATCAGACTTAAATCGAACAAAGAAGTAAGGATTTTTGGCATGAAGTTAAAACGAATTTCATTCATTTTATCCGTAGTTTTAAATTTATGCATCATCAATAGTTCTCTAAAAACTATGACTTGAAATAAAAGAGAAAAGTTAATTTTAACGGAAATACAAACTAAGTATCTAAGAATTTAAAACTGAATTTTCGATCCTTTCTTTTGATAACATGTTACATATTTATGACTTATTTGTTTAAATATATAATAAACATTAATTTTATGTGCTTATAGTGTCTTCCAGCAGGAAGCGTCTGAAAAAAGCTACAAAAATCCATATACTTATATACCTATACTTATATGCTAATTTCGCAACTATGCAAATATAACGTGAAGTCACCGTTGCTATGTACGACGGCCTGGCATCTTCTTTGACAACTTTGGCTCAATATTTTAGCGTAATCTACACTTAGACCTCTTCGAATTTCTTTTAAGCTTGGAATAAGTTCTTGCGTAGTTGATAGTTTTGCCCTTTTAGTGTGAGGTCTTCATGTGCAATCATACGTTTTCAATGAGATTCGTGTCTCGACTTTATGATTGTCAGTCCAAGGCTGCTATCCCATTTTCTTCCTTCCATGATGTGCTGGGGCGTCTTCAATGTTAGGGGTCGTTGTCTTCTTGGAGAATCCAATCATCATTTTAGGGTTCGTACAGGCTCATCAGACTTCAAAAATTCCTTCTTGTACAAATTCACCATTGAGATTAGTATGCAATAAACTTTCTAAATCCTTTTTCAGAGAAGTACCCATTAGCATGCACGTTTGAATGATAGTTGTCGGTACCTTCCAACAATCTCTCCTCGCTTTTTTTCCAAGCATTCGTTCACTAATTGATAATAACAAAAGATAGCTCATCGGTGTATCTTAGGTTTCTTCAATCGCGGTCCGAATTCTCCCGTACTCAGCCGAAACTTTTTTTGCATTTATTTTTCTGCCTAAACAATTACAAAAACTTTTTATTCAGATTTTGCTTTTGCCCTTGTTTTATTCATCGTTTAATTATTTTATAGCTACTTCATATTTTTGAGTAACAAATTAATTTATACTTTTACCTCACTTAAATGGAAATCTCTCTTTTTTTCATTTTTGAATCTAACATCAAATCAAGATTAATTTGAAACTAATAAGATATTTTGCCACCTATAAATTACACTCCTTATTCTGATAGGAGTTTCAAAATCAATTAATCATTTCATGTAAACGATCTTTCATTTCGAACTTATGAATCACTAAATAAATCAAACATTGAAAAATATGTGCATGTATGTTCTGCCGAGGCTTATTGAAGGTCAATAAATCTTCTCTAAATTAGGTCATGTGAAGAACATTCTCATAGCTCAGTCTATGATATCCACGATAAAAACAACATGCATATGTATCTAGCATGAGGAAATGCTCATCATAAAAAAGTATTACATCGTAACTCTTAACATAGTTGTCGTGCCCAAATGAAGACAGATTAGAAGAAAAAAGTCTTCATTTTATGATGTATTCCGTTAGAGTTAATTGCATACGAAACGGTTGTCATTCGTCATCGTGCATTTTCAAGCTGGTTTCACAACCTTCGCCCAAACTACTGCAAATGTAATTCTAGTCACCAGAAGTAGTATATACCTACATTCGGACTCGACAATTTGTGGCAACAAAAAATTGGAGACTTTGAAAGAAATGGTGATGGTATACGTATCTTTTAATGATTCGATAAATCATAATACTTAATTCGATAGATTTATATAATTCGACTTATCTTCCCAAATTAGATTACGAAAAAGTAAATCAATAAGAACTTAATCCACACAGTTTGATTATCAAAAAACAATTTTCACGTATGGTCTAAAAGTCACGTATACTTTTTGAAAGTCGGTTTGTTCGTATGCAAATATAGCTGCGAATAAATATTAATGAAAATCTTAGTTCAACGCTATTTTAGCGGATTAAAATTAGTAGCTAACAGATTCGGTCGTAGTTCAAGTGTTTTTAAGCAGATCAATGACAAATATAGTGATATCTTAATGGTTTTCTTTCCGTGAAAATTAATAGCAATTGAAAAAATTTAAATATGTCGTACTTGATTGCAGTGAGGCAGTTTAGCTTCTGTTTTAACTTTCGTTTATGTTTATTTTTAATCATTCTCAGCATTTTTTCCACTCACCTAACTCTTTGTTGCACAAACTGCATTCTGGTCATCTTTCATGTCCATCACGTCTAACCCAAAGCACACATAAAATGCAAAATCGTCTATAAGAACAAAAACTAAACGTGGAATGGAATTATTAACGACTTCACTCAGTTAACACCACGATAATATCCGCTTCCACGTATTGTTACTGCAACAAATGACCGGTCATCGAGTCTTCGTTTTCATCAACAGTTAACAATGAATCACAACTGAATTACTCGAAAGCTACTTTCTGATGTTTCCTTGCATTGTCTTATTGCGTGGTGGAGCGCAACAGCCATCTCATCTGACACAGACCAGGCGGAGGTTCTGGAATAAAATTTTCACAAACCCTACACCCACGATAGGCTTTTGCCAAATTTTATGGTCACACAAAGTATTGCTAATTGCGATTCGAACAAAAGCTTCAACTTATCGAATTAAATACGTCTTGATGAATTGACAAGCTCATAATTGAAATTATTCATAAATTGGGCGATAGTGATAAATCTCTTTCGTAAACTGTTTTCTGGCTGTGCTGTATGCTTGTGTGTCCTCGTTCGTTAAGTGAACCCATGAATATTGAATGAACCTTCATGGATTGCTTGTAATATGCTTACATGGAAGAGCTGGTGGATGGCGTAAAGGAAGGTTAAATCTGTCAAGGTGGGTGGGTGGCAAGCACTTGCTGTCTGTTAGGAATTGTTATTAGTTAATCAAGTGTGGTGACGATTATTTGTCTGCTAAGATGCGAGTGGTGTAGTTATTATCTGTGTAAAGTTTCGTGACACTGCTGAGAGATGAATAATCTTTTATGTTTGTGATATGATTGAGCAGGCATAACAATAAATGCTTGAAGAGTATTTGGAGTTCTTTATAGTATTGTGTTGAACAAGCATTTGATATTAGTCATATTTTCAACCTAATTTTCCTACAAAGAATATTTTTGACTTAGAGGACTAATGTTTTTGGACTGAAATTGAATGTCAGAACGTGTTTCCAGGCTCCTACTAAGGTAAACAGTAGAAAAGTAGCAGACGACCCCACAAAAAAAAAAGAACTGGCCTTCTAACCAATGGATTAACAGTCAGCTATCTGAAGTATTCAATGTCTATTACGAAACTCTTTCGATAATTTGTACTAAATTCATCTTAAAGAAAACTCAGTAGAAAACACTAAAAACTACATTATCGGTGACCTCAATGTCAGATGTAGAAACGTTAAGTTTAATTATATCGATTGTTTTTTAGACTCGCATAAAAGCAAAATCCCTTGACATATGGCTTCTTCGCATATAAAGAATTCAGTTATATACTAGAACCATTCCCAAACCTTTACAGAAGTTGAAGTATATATGCATACACAACCTCAAGACTCGGTTTAGAGTTGTCAGAGCTCTACTTTCATAACCGAAATTTTTACAAATGTGAAAGGATTTCGCGCTTCACATTGGCTCAGGGACCTATTTACAGCAAGGTTAAATGCTTGATGCGCTACCCCCGTATGAACTGAAAGCTTTTTTGCTTTTTGTTGTAAACTCAACGTTTTTGCGGCAGAAATGTTTCGAAAAGCCGAAATATACTTGTACGGCTATACATTTAAGAAAATTCCCTTAATAATAATAATAATATATATATTTTATTACTTTTAAATTGTACATATATTACTTAACATAAGGAGTATTTAGCATAAAAGTTCTTTTATTTGGCGGTTATGCTATTTCGGCGTGCTGGCTCTTTTTGGATTGCAATTATTATTTTTATATCATTTATATATCAGTTTACAATTATATAAATTTCGTTGGCGCGTAAAACTTTGTGCTGTCCTTTATACCAACAAACTAGTTGTCTGGGAAGCACTATGAAAAAAACAAAAAAAAATATTACCCAGGCTGTACATTAACTGGGGGCTTAGATATATGATACTTAAATACTAACTAAATTTACTAAAATAAATCCAGCTTATGTCTAACTAAAATTAGTTTAGCCTAATTAGACCTAAACTTAACCTACGTCTTAACTATTCCCTCCGAGCATAATTGAACAGTATGTCCATGAACCGCCGTTGTTCTTCTCCATGGCAGATTTGGAACAGGTAATCCAGAATGAGGATATGAGGATTAGCCAAATCAGTGTCTTATAGCAAATGGATTTAGCTTTTGTTATTATGCCCATCTTTTTGGTGAAAAGTTGTCTGATGCGGTGAAATGCGGACTTGACTACTTTAATTCTACGTCGGACATTAAATATCAAGAGGATTAAATATCAAGAATACATGCATGTCTACTCCAATGTAACGCAATGTAGAACTAGGAGTGATTCTAGAAGTTCGAAGATGACATCGACTTTTGTTTAGTCTTCTTGCGGATAGTTTCAGATCCCCGATACTTGGAAGGGTTCCTGAATTCAGTCAGCTATTTTTAGCTACTATTTAGCTTGATGATTCATCAAAATATAATCTAAAGTTGTCCAAGTAATCTTCTAAGGTCTTCTCCGCTTTGAGCGGGTCTTGACTCGAAGCGAATAAAAGCGTGTCATCTGCATATTATAGGACTTTAACTTGAGGATAGCCCACTGGAAAAGGAAGGTAAGCCGTGTAAATCGTCTATAATACAGGTCCACTGACAGAACCTTGTGGCACTCTTGATGTCGCAGATCCCCGGAGTGAATTTGCTCCATTAACACTTGCATAAAAAATTTGAATAGGTGATTTGGATACAATATTTCTCACCAAATGTTTATTGTATAAGCAATTATTAACGAAACCTCATTATGCAAATCTCCAGGAAATGAGAACAATATGTATGAAAAGAATAAATACTATCACTTGAACTAGAATTGTTGATCACTTTTAACGAAGCATATAATTTGGTGCAAAAACACGTCTCCCAAGAGCATGCGACAACTGTCACTTTCACATAACCCACCCACTCGCTCTTTGCACAATGTGTACAAAAATATGTTGTTTATCGAATGCCATATTTGAAATTAGACCAACTTTTTGAGCGGTCCAGACCACTGTGCGCCAGTCCGAAGCAGCGATCTACACTACTCGCGAGTTCAAATCCCGTCGCTTGCTCGGATTTTCATTGTGTTGTCTTAAGAGCCGGCGACTGGGCATAAACCAGTAGTATATTAAGTGCCATATCATTACTTTGGCCATATCATAACATTAGCGCTCCAGAAATAAAAAAAACTCTAGTGCAACAGAACCGCTAGAAACACTAATGTTCGATGAACAATAGAGGAATCGTGCAGATTTTGTGTGAATCTTGTACCACACGTGGAACTTGTTTCGAGGCCAATGTACCGCTTTTATATCACCAATATATTTAAATTAACAGGGTGAAAAGGTTTGAAATAATTATATCAGGGGTTGGAATTGCAAATTTTGATGGTTTATTATTAAAGTATTGCTACAGTGACATTGTTCAAAGTAGGTATTGTCCATGGTTTTCCACTACTTTTTGCCATCTTTCTGGCAGAGCACGGATACCACCGCGAAAGAATTCTTCATCGATATATGAATCCATCCAATTCTCGGTACATTCGTAGTTGTCGAAGTGCTGCTTTGACAAACCATACGCCATGTATCAGAATAAAAGGAAATCAGATGGAGCGATATCTGGTGAATATGGCGGATGAGGCAGAACCTCCCATTTCAGCGTTTCCAAATAAGTTTCACGAGTTTCGCAATATGGGATTGCTTTGTCAATCCTTAAATTGGGAGCGTTTTCCTTTAATGCTTGGCTCAAACGTATCAAATTATGTCTGTAGAGATCCTCCAGGTACGGTCGGTTGGAGCAGCTTATATTATAAATTACGCACGGCTGATCCCGCCATATGCACAGCATGGTTTTCTCATGAATATTCTGCTTGGGCGATGTTGTCGATGCATGACCGGTCTAATCCCTCGTTTTTTGTGCTTAGGACTGTCGTTCTACATCCGCTTTTCGTCGCCAGTGACTATTCGGTGAAAAAATCCTTCCTTACCTGCTATTGGAGAAGCTGCTCACAGATGACTAAACGCCGTTCGCGATACCTTGACTTCAACGCATGTGGGACATACGGTCCTTGCTTTTGTATCATTCCAACGGCTTTGAGGCGTTTTGCAACCGCTGATAAGTCAACTCCAAGCGATTCGGACAACTATAGTGTTTTTTGTCACAAATTCTTCATCTTCTAAATTTCCATCTTCCAAGTTAAAACTTTGATTTTCAAACTGAGATTTAGTGCTCTTAAATATTCCCCCCACCCTTCTTCCAGTTCCTCGTATAGCCATTCGAGTCCTGCCAAAGACCAGTAGCGCATTGAGTGAGGTCCAGGTCAAACCAACATTCATTTTCGACGGCCTTGTAACCAGCATTGCGTAGGACAATATTCGTGCCGCAAGAGAAATCATCGAAGCCGATCGGCGTCAAACGGTTCATGAAATCTGTTTAAGAGCTGGAAGAAGCGTTGGGACTACACAAACCATAATTACTGAAGAGCTGAATTTTCGTAGAGTTTCAGCAAGATAGGTTCCACGGCTCCTTACTCCAGACAGCTGCACTAACAATAGCCAAACTACATAGCAGAAATCCACTGAACAGCCTTAGAATATTCTCCGTACAGCTCCCATCTATTACCTTGTGATTTCCATTTGTTTGATTCGCCCAGGAACGTACTTGAGGGCCAACATTTTCAAGATGACTAAAAAATCAAAAATTTCTTGCGCAATTTTCTGGTGCTATGAATACGGGTTAAAAATTTACCCAAACGATCGGAAAAATGTGTTGAGTTGTTGGGAGGTTATATGGAAAAATAATACACATGTATTATGTCTTTTTTTAATACATTTTTATTAAAAAATAAAGTCTCGTTTATATCTGAAGGCCCCTCGTAGTAATTAGAAAATGTCGCCAAAAATGTCACGATCTAATATTTCCACCAAGATCAATCTGAAAGTGTATACCGTATTGAACCAAAAATACCACGCATATATTGTTTTGCAACTGTTAAAAATGTGGAGCATGAACTTATGTACTTCCACCCGCTTCTTCATAAATGAGACCACTGAATAAATTTAATAAATGTCCATATGTATATTTGATCTACGTATTCTAATCATCATCCATCATCATCGATTGCATGATAGCCAAAGTGGAGTCTCGGTCGGTACATAGTCTCACTTGGGTCAAAACCCAGACAACTTTTTATCTCATCGTAGAGAGAAAGTAAAAAATATTGCCAAGTGCATTCACCTCTAAAAATAATTTCTTTGAATGTATTTCAATTCACTTATCTACTGTTCCGATTCTTCCCATTGAAAAACGCACAAAGGCTATTATCTTAAATTATGTAAAGCATTTTATAAAAAAAAACGAACAAATGCAGAAAAAGTTTTTTTTTTCTGATTCACCAATAAAACAAAAGTACAGAAAACCACGATTAAGTTCGACAGTGAAAAAATAAGTTTAGCGCAACTTTTTCTGTACATAGATGTGTGTTGGTATATAACCACATATATGAATCAACCACATACATATGTGTATATCCGTGCATATTTCTATTGTAAGCAGTATCTATCTGATCAAAGCGAAGCAGCGTAAAGATAACAAATTCAGTTTCAAGCAATTTTGTAGAGCGATAAGAAAAATACATAAAGATAGATACACAGTCGATTTGTCACGAATCGATGTGGTTGATAAAGCTAATATTGATGATTTGTTTTGGGAGGGATTTTATTTTTTTTCACCTTGTGTTTCGAAAGTGAAAACATTTTATTGCACATATCTTCAAGTATGTGAATATTTGATCAAATCTTTTGCGGAAACAATCGCAGGCATAAAAAATTATTCAATTCAGTATGAAAAAGATAAGAATAATCTTTCAGAGGAAGAAAAATTCCGATAAATAGAAACATTTCCTTCTGACTTTACTTCGAGTGTCATTACAAATTCGGTGTCTACATAAAATTTGTTATTTTCAACATTGAACTCTTCAATGATGTGAGCAATTTAAACAAGAATTAAAATAAAGGCCAACCAAAATGCAAAAATCTTCAATATCACGTTGAATCACCACTAAAACTTATGCTAATAACATCAGGCATTAACCAAACTATTTTGGTAATTTACGTTAAATGTGCGGCGTCAGCCGTCTTCGACATTTTATTACAATAATTGCCTTATCCGTAAAATGTATTATTTCTTCCAACTTCCATAGGAATTGAGATTTTCTAGTTATACATTTCTTCAATTCGCATGCAAAAGTTGATTTAACACGCGTAAGACATTTTCAGTAAAATTTGATGACAATCGAAAATCTCTACACATCACGTTGTTTCTGCTAATTTTAAAGCTGACTTTCCATAGATTGGAGATACGATTACGATCATCTGATGGAATTGCAATGATTTTTGTTTTCTTCGCTTCCAAGTTTTCGATGTTATTTTTTCGCTCGCACTGGTCAAGGTCGTCGTCGTCGTAATTTCGCCGTACGCCAACACACTTCAGCCAAAAGTGCGCGTATCTTATACGCCGTTATTAGCCGAGTGTTTGAGCTTTTGTCGTACTAGTAGTTGGCGAAGTCGTTTTGTTTGGTTGTTATTCCGATTGGTACTCGTTAGGCTTTATTAAGCAAATCAAATTTACACTTTACCAACTTGACACTGAACTGGCTCAAATTGTTGACTTGCTTGATGTGTTGTTTAGAGTAGAGTAGGGTAGGATAATGTAATAAAAAGATAATTTAGTATGGCAGTTTTGTATCATAATATCGTTTATTGAATTTATGTGTAAATGATTATGATTTATGAGATCTGGCGCTTGTGATGACGGGAAATATTGATTTGATTTGCAAGAGCCGATTTAATATTTGAAAGAATAATAATATTTTGCATAGTGACTTTCGAATCTTTTCGAAGGATAAAAATTTAGGTCATCATTTCAAAATTAGTTCAATCGAAATCTATCTACAACTGAGTTATGGTCTTAATCACTCTTTTTCATTCTCCATTTTAGTTCTCATTTTCTCTTTCTCTTGCTATTAAAGTTACATCTACTGTTTACTATTCTTTAATTTCTTTCTCTAGTTTTCAATTTGCCTTATTCTTTTCTTTATTTTCACTAGTTTTCTATATCATTTTTCTTTCTTTTCGCTATATCCCTATTCATTTTATATTCCTCCTTGCTTTTCTATAATTCTCCTTTTCCTTCCCAATTTCTTCTTTTGTATATTTCTCCTTTTCCTTTCCTATTTCTTCTTTTTCCTTCCCTATTTCTCATTTTCCTTCTCTATTTCTCATTTTCCTATCCTATTTCTCCTTTTCCTTCCCTATTTCTCCTTTTCCTTTTCTAATTCTCCTTTTCCTTTTCTATTTCTCCTTTTCCTTTCCTATTTTTCCTTTTCCGTTCCTATTTTTCCTTTTCCTCTCCTATTTTTCCTTTTCCTGTCCTATTTCTCCTTTTCCTTTCCTATTTCTCCATTTCCTTTCCTATTTCTCCTTTTCCGTCTCTATTTCACCTTTCCCTCTCTATTTCTCCTTTTCTTAATCTAGCTATTTTTCTTTCTCTTTTAGTTCTCTCTTTTACCCTCTATCCCTCTATATTTCCTTCTCTTTTTCACTTTTTCCCTCTTCGTTTTTCCTTTAGCTTCTCACTCTGCATTTCCTTATCTCTTACTCGTATACCTTCGCCCTCTCTCTTGTTTCTTTTCCCTCTCTCTTGTTTCTTCTCCTTTTATCTCAGTTCTTCTCCCTTTATTTAAGTTCTTTTTTCTATCTCTTATTCCTTCTCCTTTTCGGTTATTCCTTCTTCCTTTCTGTTATTCCTTCTTCCTTTCTGTTATTCTATATCTTTTTCTCTAACCATTTTTTTTAATTCTTATGTCTCGATTTCTTTTACTCTCCCAATTTTCTGTCCTTATTTTCTTCGCCTCTGTATTACTCCCTTTTCCATATATTTTCTCTTTTTTACATACCATTTTTTCGTTTTCCAATGCGATTTCCGCTTTCCTTATACGATGTTTTTTCGCTATATGGTTCACTTATTTCAGTGAACCGGGGGTTGGCCTTTTTGTCCTATGGGACACATAGTTTTCACAGTTTTTACCACCCAATTTCTGTTTTTCCCCAACCATTATTTGTTTTCTCACACCACTTTTCGTTTGTCCAGTTTATTTAGCTTTTTTCTCTCACCATTAATTCTTTTCTCACATCATACCTTTTTTGTCATCTTTTCCTATTTCCTTTACCTCTCCGATTTTTTTTATCCTTTCTTATTTTCGTATCCTTTCTTATTTTCGTATCCTTTCCTATTTTCGTATCGTATCCTTTTTGGTTAGCATTTTCTTTTCTCGTTTGTTCTAATTATTGATTCGTTTCTTCTAATGATAAGAAATCTTTTTATTCTTTTCCAAAGATGATTTTCCTACCCTCTTCATTCTCTCTCACATTTAGGTTTTTACATCCTTTCCCGTCATCTAATCCTTTTCTATGTTCCTGTCTTTTCCTTTGTTCTTGTCCTTCTGTTGGTCATTCTTTCCTTCGTTCTTATTCATTTGTTTGTTATCCTTTCCTTTGTTGTCCTTTCTTTTGTTATCCTTTCTTTTGTTGTCCTTTCTTTTGGTATCCTTTCCTTCATTCTTATCATTTCCTTTGTTTCCATCTTTTGGTTTGTTCTTATCATTGCTCTTGTTCTTATTCTTACCTATTTGCTTATCTTTTCTTCATTGCTTTTCTTTACTTTTTTCTTCAATTTGGTTCTTTCCTTTGTTTTTTTATTCTGTGTATTTTCCAGCCCATTTCCCTGTTTCCTCAGTATACTTGTCCTTTTTGTTTTTCCCCTTTCTTTCCTTGTCTTTTTTCCGCTGTCTTTTTCCCTGTCTTTTTTTCCCTGTCTTTCCCTGTCTTTTTTCTCCCTTTCTTTCTTTGTCTTCTTTTTCTTTCCCTGCCTTCTTTTGCTGCTTTATTTTTTTCTTCCCTCGCTTTATCTTTTTTGTTTTTTGTTTATCTTTTATTATCTGTTATTCTCTTTTGCTGTCATTTTTTCATTTAGTTTTTAACTTTTTCTGTTGTTATTTCTATTTTTTTATCCTTTTTCTTTCATCTTTTCTACTCCTATTTTGTGTGTATCTGTATGTGTTTTTTGTGTAAGAGTATGGCATGATGAATTTTCAGAATGCAGCGATCGTTTCCAATTTTTTCGGGGAAAATTTCTCAATAAATTTGTGGAAGCAAATGTTTAAGAATGTTGTAGTAAAAAAAAAGTACCATAACTAAAACCGTTCATTCAGTGTTGGGGAAACGCAGTACAGTACAGATTCGATAGTGCCATTTATATGCAGCATACAAAAGCGAAATATACAACAGAGCCGCTAAGAAGCACCCAGTGGCGCACGCAGTTTGAAGTAAATGGGGGCATTTGCCGTCTCTATTGCATAAATACTCTTGAATATTTCTTGTTGCCTTTTACTCCGTAATAAAACTTTCCTGTGCTTTCACAATACTTTACTGAAAATTAAGGAAAGTTTGTCGCAATTTTGGATGTATGTCCCCTCTATTTGAAAGTTCTGTACACGCCTATGATGACATCTGCAAAATTATAAAATAATTCCAGTTAAAAAAAAATTCACTTCCATTAATATTGTATTGCTAGTCAATTATTTATAGCTATTTAAAGCTTTGAATGAAAACAACGTCGATTTTATAATAATATTTTCTTATATGGTTTTATTATGACAGACGATGCATTAATCAACTGATTCGAAAAAGTTCACTGAAATAGACTTGAATAGACTTTATTCGATCGGATTTGATCGGAGTTATAATCAGCTACATTTTTATGTTAATTAATAGCCGTTAATTAACATCGAGCCCATATACTATTTTATTATAATCAAATGTCAACCAAAAGCAACTAGTTAAAATTTATTGCAATTTCAAACTAATTGATCCGACTGCTTCGTCTTGAAGACACCCACCAATCCATTTAATTTATTACCAAGATCAATAACAAATATTTTACTTTTGAGCAAACACGTTGCCGATGTGCGACTTTTCGTTGAAAAAATCATGCGTAGATATATCTCGAAAATATTTGTTTCCATTTTAAAACTCACCATTAGAAATAGCATACTCGATAAGGTGAAACAAGGACATAATAAACATTAATGTCTGCAGTTGCACTTAACAATTTTCTTTCAATGGACATTTTTCCAAATTAAACCAGGAACTTGATAATTTGTCATAAAGCTGTTAGTTTTGTATTTCCTAAATAAAAAATTAAATTGTTTATATTTTTCACGAGTTGAAAATTCCAGATGTCGTTCATATTGATGCTATAAATATGGAAGTTCAATAATTTCTTAACAAATCAGATTTGTGGTAATGCAATAGATAAATAAATGTCGATTTCTACCTGAAATGGTGCGAATTCTGAAGTCATGCTAGACAATATTTTCAAAAATGACAAGGTCACAATTTTTGATATTTGATAGAAACGCAAAAAACTTATGCTAATTTTCATATGCGTTTGTGTCACAGATTTATAATTGCACACTGACTTCATGGTTATATACATACTTTGTGTGTTTTTAATGCTGGATTGTAAACAATCTTTTGGAATTACAAATATGGACTCTGTATTTTCTTACGTCATATTATTTTGTAAATACAAGCAAACGGACATACAAGTTGCATAACATCCGCAGAATATGAATAAATCTGAATAAAAACACATATTTCTTCGATTCAAATTTCTTCTTCCAAAATTTAATTACATTGTTTTAATTTGCATCGCTCGGTTGCCGAACTTGAAATCAATCTTTTTTCCTTCTTGAAATCATATCAATTAATTGCGATATCATTCAATAAAAATGTCGAAGTTGCTTCCCACATCAATTTTTCTATCTCAATGTGAATACTTTGGGTAGTATTCTAAGCTTAATGAATAAAGAAAGATACGTTACATCTTTTCGTGCGAATACCAAACATCATTCCATAAAAGGGAAGGAAATTTACTTAATCGTGATTGATGGTTAATTCGATGAAATGAAATCGAATCAGATTGGAAATAAAATGCTTGTTGTAGGACTACAAATTATTCAAATTAAGTCAGGGTGTGTCCGTTGTTTTTTCACAAGAATGTACTAACTTAGGTATATATATGCATTTGCGAAAAAAAATAGTCGGTATAGTCATTTGTCTTTGAAAGTAAATAGTTTTTTGCGGGATGATTAAAATTGAAATTTTTTTTTTATTTACATTGAAAACTTTATTTGACAAAGTGGTTTCGAAAGTATGCACTGATTCTCATCAGACACCAGCACACAGTGCATACTTGACTGATGTGACCACTTGCAGTTGGAAATCATTAACTTTCATTTATGCTAGTTGTGACAAATTTTAACATCTACGACTTGTATCCATCGATATAATTTACTTGTAAAGGTTATTGAATTGTGATCATGGCTCCCTTCTTGTCTATAAATCAGCATAGACAACGTATATCGTCTCTAAAGCTTATCAAAGCACAGAATATTGATACGGGAAACTCGTTTGATTTATAATTAACATCCAATAGAGCAGATCGTCTAAATGACATTGAGGCAAATTATTAGAAAAGTAATCTTCACACAGTGATTACTGACTGATTTAGATTTCCATTTGTGTGGACATAAGTCTTCAACGGAAAGAGAATCTTCATTTGCTGTTTAACTGTAAATTAAATCCTTTTGATCAATCTAAAATTATATTTGAATGATTCAAAAATACTGAGTGTATTATTTTGTAATTTACTAATATCATTTTTTCTATTATTTTCAGGTAAGTTGCTGCTATAAACCACAATTGGTATATGTATTTTGATATTTACTAAGACCGGTATTTCTAAAAAAAGTGATTTGTATCAAAATCGGCGGAAACTGATCATGCGTAAAAGTTCAAATCATGCTGAACTTTCGATTTTCTAATGATTAATTTATATATTTTATTTTGATACATACTAATCTATCTATTAATTAATAAACCATATTTATTCATAAAGGTTATTGATTTGTGATCACGGTTCCCTTCTTGTCTATAATCGCATAGACAACGTATATCGTCTCTAAAGCTTATCAAAGCAGAGAATAATTGATACGGGAAACTCGATCGTTTTGCGGAATAAGCCTCCGAAAGCAGAATCAAATTGGAATTGTTTTTGCGGGATGATTAAAATTGAAAAAAAATTTATTTATCTTGAAAATTTTTATTTGACAAAGTAGACTTTGAATTGAAAAATTTTTTATTTATCTTGAAAATTTTTATTTGACAAAGTAGACTTTGAATTGAAAAATTTTTTATTTATCTTGAAAATTTTTATTTGACAAAGTAGACTTTGAATTGAAAAATTTTTTATTTATCTTGAAAATTTTTATTTGACAAAGTAGACTTTGAATTGAAAAATTTTTTATTTATCTTGAAAATTTTTATTTGACAAAGTAGACTTTGAATTGAAAAATTTTTTATTTATCTTGAAAATTTTTATTCGACAAAGTAGACTTTGTCAAATAAAAATTTTCAAGATAAATAAAAAATTTTTCAATTTTAATCATCCCGCAAAAACAATTCCAATTTGATTCTGCTTTCGGAGGCTTATTCCGCAAAACGATCGAGTTTCCCGTATCAATTATTCTCTGCTTTGATAAGCTTTAGAGACGATATACGTTGTCTATGCGATTATAGACAAGAAGGGAACCGTGATCACAAATCAATAACCTTTATGAGTAAATTATTTCCATGGATATAAGTCGGAGATGTTAAAATTTGTCACAAACAGCGTAAATAACAATTAATGATTTCCAACTGCAAGTGGTCACACCAGTCAAGTATGCACTGTGTGCTGGTGTCTGATGAGAATCAGTGCATGCTTTCGAAACCACTTTGTCAAATAAAAATTTTCAAGATAAATAAAAAATTTTTCAATTTTAATCATCCCGCAAAAACAATTCCAACATATTTATTCATTTTCTCGATAAAATACATCACATAACCATAAGTCTATATCTAAACAAAGTACATTCAATATGTAAACGGCCTTGGGACCAAATTATAACGGTAAGTATGGTTGAAACCGAAAAGTTTCCAATATATATTAATACGATTCCGAAAAAAAAATCTTATGTAAATTTGAAATCAATACCGGCCATCGAAAATTGGATAAATCCACAAATTTACATATTTATCGTTATACCTGTCATTGGAATGTTGTTGCTGTCGCTTAAAATGACCAGCCTATAATAAAAATAAACGGTTAGATGATATGGAACAGAAATAGTTAAATATCGAGCAGAATCAAAATGGAAGTTCATTTATAAATGTTGAAGTATAAATGTTTAGGTGCTTTAAATGATTTTAAACGTGGAAATGAAACCCGCAAAAATGCGGTTGTGGATGATAAAATATAAAATTGAGAACAAAATACCACTTTTGGGGAGATTTGATAATGTTTATTGATTTTTGTAAATTTTGTTAGAGTTGCAGTTGTTACTTCCTTTGTGCATTGGATGTACAGATTTAGGTTCCTTAAGTAGTTTCCACAATATTTTAGAGGTCACGAATTTCAAATCAAAGCTTGTCGATTTTGTTAATTTTTGTACATATTAACTGTATTGCCTCTTAAATTAAAAACTATATCCATTAATTAATTTTTCGTTTCGTTTTTCATATTCATGTGCATAATACACTATAAATAATTTTAGAGTATGCATTTTTCTTTCTACTATTCTAAGTTTTGCCAAATAGATAGATTTTCATTCCCCTCTCCTGATCGTTATTCGATTTCATATTTTGAGCTTGTAATACTTTTCAATAGACTATATAAGCCGGCAACGCCTAACCTTTTTACACTTTACTACGCTTATAAAATTTGCTAATGGAACATGTTATCGGAACTAAACATTTACATTTCGACCTGAGATGAAAAGTTGTTATCGTGTGAAACTCAGATATTGTAAATTCGAGTACATACATGAATTCAACATGATATGCTAGACGTACTTGACTCGGTCAAATCGTAACGTTCGTAACGAGGCGAATAATATGTAGCCCATTTTATGCATGCTTGTCAGGTCTATACTATACTACAGCTTTTAGAGATTACTTAAAATTTATGTTTGCTTCACGCACACATTAAAACGCCTGACTCAATGAATTAGGCTCTAAACGTAAAGTACATACGAGTTTCATAAATGTTCGTAATAAATATGAACGTATAATTTTGGTAGACTGACTGAAATGAAACCTAGCATAAAATTTGTTGAAGAAATGCGGTAATTTTACTTGTTTATCTAAAGTTGACTTTGACACGATCAATCTTGTGGCTAAACGGGGAATGAATGCATGAAATACATGGAAATTTTGTCTGGTAGATACATGTCGAGATTTGCTATATGTATCTAGGAAAGTACAAATAATGTTTAAAAATATCCATTTATATCTGGATTTTTCAAGCAACATGCATTTAATTTGCTGTTAAGGTGGTTTTAACTACATTTTTTTGCTTTTAAAACTATATTTCTTTGACATTTTCCATAATTCTTAGACAATTTCTTCAATTATTTTTCGAGCATTCTGCGACTTGTGAGCAAAATTACTTTCAGATTTCTTCAGAATAGTCTGAAATCTGACGGTGTTGCTGTTATTTATTTCAAACTCTCTCAGAAGTCGGATGGTTAATTAAATATCTGGCAAAGGTCTCTACCTAATCGTCTGAAAGTTAAATTAAATAATAATGTTATATTAATAGCGTTCTTAGCAATGTATGTCAGCTGCTTGATTTGATTGCTGATTACTGGTTGCTCATTACAATGGCCTTTTTTATTTGAGATTATTTGCTAAATTGTAAAACATGTTTCATAAAAACCTATTTTCAATGCCTTGCTTTCACAAGATACAATTTGACATCAATGGGCTCAAAAACTAACTTGACAAAGAAGTTTCTATAATTATTTTAATTGAATGTTCGAATAAAAAAAAAATACATGTTTTTCTTACGCTTACTTTAAACCACTGTTTACAAAATATTCGTAATCAACTTTTAGTATTTTTCACCGCTCCCTGAAGTTTTTATGCAAGATGTTCTTCTCGCGCCCACTGTGGGTAGATGTTCATACATAATGCACTCACTTCATTTTTTATGCTGCATATAATACAACAAACAATTTTTAATTATGTCTACAGTAGGATATAAATTAAAATGAAAAATTGAATCTTTAATTGATTTTTTTGTTGCTTGCTCAAAAGCAGGTTAAAACAGATTTTTCAACGTATTGTATCTTTATGATCATAAAATGTATGCTATTAATTTTCATGATGAAATTCAAGTGGGTGTAGGTACATAAGTCGTAAATTTGCTGTATATGCTGTTAATTAAGCAAACAGATGTTTAATGTGGCTATCAAAACCTTCAAATCATATCAAAATTCACCAACGTTAGCACAAAAATTATGTAAAATGTGGAATCACACAAGCAGTAAATCCGCCATTTTTGATTTCAAGGAGTATTATTGTTAATGTAGTAGGTACGTAATTGATTCATGCATAATATGCATGTTCAGAAAGTGCTTAGTATTCATTTTATAACTAATGTTCTAAATGCTGCTTGAAGACCCTTACTATGTATGTACATTTTCTTGCCACGAGTGATAGTACTTGTCGGTTTACTAGAAAGTGCGGATCAGAGAAAGCAAGCAGGAAAAATAACAAATCAAATAGATCGAATTGTTTTTTGTGAGATGATTAAAATTGAAAAATTTTATTTTAACCAAGCGGTTTCGAAAGTATGCACTGATCCTCATCAGACATCAGCTCACAGTGCATACCTGACTGATGTGGCCATTAGCAGTGGGAGATCATTAATTTTTATTTACGTTAGTTGTGATAAATTTTAGCATCACGGTTCCCTTCTTGTCTATAAATTAGCATAGACAACTTATATCGTCTCTAATGCTTATCAAAGCAGAGCATATTAGATACGGGAAACTCGATCGTTTTGCGGAATAAGCCTCCGAAAGAAGAATCAAATCGAGTTGTTTTTCGTGGGATGATTGATTATTGAAAGATTTTTTTCACCAGATGGTGTTTTGCCTCTAGATTTTTTCGTTTACTACGAAAAAGGCAAAAATACTGCTCAAGCCCGGGAAAAATATTGTGTTGTTTACGGTCAAAATGATTCATCAAACGCAACAGCATATAGAAATTTCTAGAAATTTCGGTTTGCAAGGTAAATTTCGCTCTAGTCAACCAATCGCTGGAAAAATCGATCAAATCATGCAAATGGCTAAGAAAGATGGACACATAAGGTGTCAGAGCATAAAAGTTGAAATAAATAGCAGTGAAAAGAGAGCTTGGAATCATTTGAAAAGAGCAGAGTAGACAAAGAAACTAGATGTTTGGATGCCGTATAAATTGTGAGAGAAAAATTTGATTGACGGAATTTCCATCAGGGAATCGATACTGAAGCGCAACAAATTTTTGGATGAAAACTGAGCGAAATACGAAAATATCGTTCGAAAAAGCTCATGGTCCAAAGAAAGATGAAACGACTGCTTGCTGCGATTAAAAGGGAATCGTTTACTATGAGGTGTTAGAACCTGGTTAAACTATTATTACTACTCTCAACTGTAAACAAACAACCAGATTAGAGTAAGCAATCAAAAAAAAGCGGCCGAAATTGATCAATAGAAAGGATGTTGTCTTCGAACATAACAATTTCAGACTGCACACATCTTTGATGATCCGGCAAAAATTGACGGACCTTGGCTGGAAAGTTTCGATGTATCTACTGTATAGCTCAAACCTTGTAAATGCGGATTATTATTTTTATCGATATCCGCAAAACTTCCTTGATATTCTAAAGGTGCCTTCAAAAGAGGATTGTGAAAACCACTTGGCCAATTTTTTCGTCGATAAACCACAGAAGCTCTATTTCGATGTATAATCCCATCCCCACAAAGGGGAAAGATCGTAGGTAATAATGGCCAATATGTATGAAATAATATTGATTTCAAATGAAAAAAACCTTATGCTTTTAAAATTAGCCAATATTATGAACGGATTCTCCAGACTAGTGTTGGTTACGTGGCGTCTACTTTTCAAAAAAAGAATAGAATAATAATGATAACTTTACTTGAAGTTTCAAAAAATGGGAGTTGCTTAATCTTTACTTAGTTCTTAACTTCGCAATCGGATTCAATTCATCAAGTTTCAAGGATTTTTCTTCTTATCTCTTATCATTGACAGCTTATCCAATATGCCCTGCATATTTCGTACGTTGTTTATGATGTTCAAGAACTATCATTTCATAAAAGTTAAATTGAATTGCGAAAATGTTAAATTGATTTGAAAAAGTGTTAAACTGGTTTTCGAAACTAGTTAATTTGGTTTGCAAATGATAAATCATATACAATCTCGTACACACCTATAATTTTTTTGAATATCTACATATTATAGTTCCATCCCTCGAATGAAAAATCCACATTTTTTTAGGATTTCTATTCCAGTCCACGTGTCCAAAAAATTTGTTAAACTTAGCGTATGTCAATAGTTATTTTGTTTACATCATCAACGGAAAAAATCTCCTTAACAGACTTGTAACGAACATTAATATGTTAAGATTATTTTATTAATATATCATACTTCAATTGCAAATTATTTAGACATAGTAAAAATAAAAGAGCATAAATTGAGAATAGCCAAAAAAAATTTGAAATTTATAATTTATACAAAAGTTCTAAATTTTAATAACTACAACTTGTACAGTGATTTGTTTAATATTATTTGCATAGTAGCTTGTATAAGATAGTATTTTTTAGGTATGGGTCTCAGTGTTTACTGATATCCTAACCACTTGGCACTTCAAATGGGAGAACATATTCTCTCAGAATGCTATCAAGTTCAATCTTGGAACGTCCTCATCGAAGTTGCCGGATGTGTTATCTTGATTATTGGCAACGAAGAAAAACTAACGGTTCCCACATTCTCTCATAACCGTACAATCGTAATTTAATTCTTATGCCTGTTTTACACATATGGCAAACGTTTCGTCGAGGAACTTGTGAAATTACTTCCCTCCATATCTTCGCATGTAAAAAAAACAGCCGAAAGTAAACAAGGGGACCATTTACACACTCGGCTCGCCAACATTTGCCATGTGTGTAAACCCGGCATTAAATTCTGTTCCTACTTGAACTACATTCTGGCGAATTTTTAATACTTGCATCCCAATTTTCAACCACACTTCCATTGCATCACAGTCGTTTCATCAATTTTTTGTATAAACAAATTTCCACCTCAATTTTCCAATATTAACATGTCATACCGACGGCAGATGCACATATTTCCTGTCACTGCAACAACGTACACATGGTTTTCCGGTTCGATGATTTCTCACGGAAATTGTTCGCTGATGTGCAATTACGCTCCTCTATGTTACTAACGCCATCATATTGCTTTTATAAAAGTCAAAAAGTGGGATATGAACGGATGTCTATGATGTTCCCTAAATCTGATTTCATTTCATTTTCACCACAACATCAATAAAAACAACAAAAAAGAAGGTGATGTAGGTTTTCGTGATACCTTAGAGGATTCAATCGTTTCTCAGAAGGAAGTTAATAAAATTGAATGTTTACGTAGGTGCGTAGAAAATAAACTGAAATTTCCCAGGTGAATTATAAATTCGGGAAATAGAACATTGGCGAGCAAATAATTGCTGTGAGATTTGATATTTGGCTTATATGTGTTTTGATTTTCAGTGAATTTTTGGTTTAATGAAATCTTGCTTTTGTTTCACTTTATTATTGTATTGTTATAAATAATAACGCTCTGTGAATACCATGTGATTCCTGTTCTATTTACTTACAAAACCTAAAAATTTTCTTTAATGGTAATTTCTACCATTAAATTAAAAATATCTTAAAAAACTAATTTGTCTGATTAAAATTTTCTCCGGAATTGTTTTGCTCCATCTATTTTAAGCTGATCCAGTTTTATAGCATTCGTCTGTAATTTTCTGCATTTATATCCCACTGTAAACATAATTAAATAAAACTACATTCAAAAATTATATTTCAATCAAAACTTTAACCATAGGAAACTCTCACCGAAAAATTGAGCCCAAGGGCTTAGCGGTTTAAGTTTCAACAGATGACCGACATTCGACCAGTAATCATTTGCAGATATTTATAAATCTATATTTACTTTTCTGCCAGTTTGCCAACTGTCCAATGATTTAATACTATCATAAGAAAATACTAGCAAAACAGTCATCAAGTGCATACATTGTACAGCTACATACATATTTCAGATATTTTATTTCCCAACGAAATTTAATTTCGGTCCCAGTACAATGTGAAAGGAAAAGGCATGCCTGCAAGTGCCGGTCAATGTGTCTATGAAATCGAGACCGCTCTGGGTTGACTTCGAAGTTAATGGCATTTGTGGTGGAAATGTTGAAAATTGTGAGCTGCTAGCTTACTATCAACTTGGCCCGATTCGATCCAGTCAATTGGGTGTAGCGTGTACACCGGAGAAACTTTTCGAAAGAATGCAGAAATGTTCGTGACCGATTGACGTTCACGTTCGAATGGAGCTGGTTTGCTGCACCTACAATCGTTTTGGTGGGCATGATATATTTCAACAAGCAGTGTTACTATCCGCTATAATATAATTGAAAAGGATTTATGATTTCATTTGGGTCGTTGATAAAAATTAAATCAAGAAAAAATGCTTAATGAAGAACTTTTCTGCTTTCACGAAACCAAACAACCCTTCTAATTAACTCTCGTATTGAAACCATTCAAACCCACGTGGAATAGCGGTAACACAGACGACAAACATCAGCCTACTGTCATATTTCATGCCTACCACCTGGTCTTGGTCAACAAGTGTCCCATCAAGCCTATTTAAATAAACATTCGAACTGCTGTTGAAATGCAAGCACCTCTCGAAAGACTTCATCTAAGCACCCAGCCATGGCCTTTCCAGATTTCATTGAAAACTCAAACACAATCTGGCCACTGTTTTGTATCTGAACGATTATAATTCCACCTCGTATATGTATTGATTTGCGCGTGAATAACTCTCTGCCTACGGAAATTCATATTGTCGTTGCTCGGGCCTCCGAGCAGCTTTGAATTGTGTTTTGCTGTTTAAATAGGTTAACTATGGAAACTTGAGATCTCCAAATATGTCATCCGTAGCATTGCCGTGGAAATTCTTCCCATGTACGGTTGAATCAGGCAAACAGCAGTAGCAAAACAGTAGTGGAATTCCGTAAACAACATCAGCACTAGACTAGAAGCATTTTAAAAAACATATCGCTCCCAAAGAGGAAAATCATATTTGTGTCTACTAGTACAGCTGAAAGAAGAGCCTTTCCTGTCTGGTCTGTCCTTTCCTGTTGTCAAACGAGGCAGCATTAGACTTTTAAATTTTCAGAAGATAAAAGTTCCGGATGCCTTTGGAACAGTGTTGTGAGCGAGACGAATAGAAAATTGCATTGATGCATGAATAGGAATATGTTTGAGCTTAGGAAATAATTCTGAGATATGGATGCACTTTAGAGGAGATGATTTATGAGCAAACAAGAACAGACAACAAGATAATTGTGGTAAATGTCGCTGTTTAAAAGACATTTAAAGGAAGAACAATGATGTATTGTTTTAGTTGTGTCGAAATAAATTAAAACAAAGGTTATATTCGTGGAGTGCAGAGTTGGCTCCACTTTTGTTTCGCAAGTTAGTAGTATCTTAGGCGCATAAGTATCAAACGAACCACGTGCTATTTAGATGTTTTTCATTACATATACTGCCAATGATAGATATAAAATATGTCTATGATCAGCAGATGCTCATTCTACCCTAACCTATGAATCAAATATACAAGGATCACATAAAAACCAACATTGAAACAAATCTATTGCGAAATTTAAAAAAAATATTTATATTTTTTTAACTTTGCTACTAAAACTATTTCGTGTTTAAAAAATGAACTCAGCTGTTTATGCCCTCCGTGCCTTAAAATACGGCCACGGACTGCGCCAATTTATTTACCTTGTAAATGTGAGTGACGAGGCGATTTTGTGCACTCATATATTTTATATGTACAAAAAATCAACCTATAACTGTGAATGTTTATTTTATAAACGGTGAATAATGCACTAAGTGATAAAATAACGTATGGAGGTATAACAGCAAAATTATATCTATAAATCTAATCTACAGTAGAAACAATATTTTTTATTCCCATAATCTTCTCTATGAAGGAGTGCCATGATTGGCACAGACTGACTCGAAAACGGACAGCTAGGAGCATTTAAATCGAAGCACCTGTTTGATGCAACGCTAACTCAACTATTTTCTCTCTTAATTTAAGATAGAGTGCCACTCTCAATAGCATAGAAAAAAAATGGTTGAAAACATTCCACAAAATTCGTAACAAAGATGCATCCCCAAAAAAAACCCCAAAGAGACTGCGCGCCAGTTTTCTTCCTTTCCCCAGTATGATATCCACAATCGTCTCTGACATGCTTACTAAGAATGCTTGCTAAGCATGATCTTCGTACTCAGCTACACTGTACCGGCAGTAATGTATGCCCATCTTATCCATTGTGTTCAAGCACTTCCAAGAATTGACAAAGGTAAAAAAAATTCACCTCCCTGTAGCTACGACTAGTCCAAAGCTCTATAAGGCCAATCAGTTTAGCCGTTCAGCCTTCTATGCTGCTTTTACTCGAACTTTGTTTTATGAATTTACGTACGGACGCTTCTAACAGCCTCGGTTCCGTTCAGGTATTCACAAAAAGATGCCCCTACCTTTTCATTAACAGCCACTCTGTGCAAGTTAATGGCTCTCAAAGGCTCTCAAACATGATTCTTCTTGTGGTGACCTCGTGCCAGCTTTTATCTCTGTTTTGACTTCCTAAATCCAATGCTCCAGTCGTCAGGGTCATCCACCCCATATCGGACTAAGTCTTCTATGATACTCGCAACAAGGACCTTATTCAAAGCCTTCACGATGTTCAGAGAGGCTGCCAACAGAAATTTCTGTTACTCTAAGAAAGTATAACAGGACGAAAAATATTGCTACGCAAAGACGAGCAAATCTGCAAAAAAGGAGACCAAACTTAATCAGAACCAAGAACATCTTCGAGCCAACCCCTTGGTCCAAACTGTAGCTGGTTCTCTTTTTCTCAAATCCCTGCATAGAAATTTTTCTCATGTCATTTATTGCACTATACAAAAAAAAAAATCATGCGTAAAATAATCATCTGCTTTTATAATTATTGTGGTGCCATCTTGAAAATTCAGTGCGAAAAAAAACTTTTTAGCCTATTACTTCCGATTCAGCCAACAAATTTCAACGCAATTCGCACAGTACCTGAACCTTATTCTAAGCCCCTCTTGGTGGAAATTTTGTTGAAAAATTAAAATCGAATTGCCAGCTATGGTAATTTTTGTTATTTAAATCTTGTAAATTTGCTCTGCAAAATTAAGCTTTTTGACCTATAACTTCCGATCCAGTCATGCAATCAAAACAAAATTCATGTCGTAAATGGACATTATTGTGTAAGTGAACCAAGTGTAGTAGGCATTTCGTAAAAAAATCATGAAAGTGCTGCCAGCTATGGCCGTTTATGTAATTATTTGGTAGTTGTTTACTAAGCAATTTTGTCATTAAAGTTACAAAAGAGAATGATCCTGCAATGACAATTAACAACAAGTATTAACGTTTCGAAAATTTGAAAAGTTTTGAGGTTAGTTACCCTAACATTCTTTTCACCCCTATAACTTCCAGCGCAGTCATTCAATCGAAACGAAATTTACAGGGTGGGTTTAACTTAACGTGAAGCCGATTTGGTACATTTTTGCATATGCTGCTAACACAAAATTACCAGCATCAGACATTTTCATAAATATTGCACCAACAGCTGCTTTCACTATATGTTCATATGCAAAGCGTTTGCAATAAAAATAAGGAACCATTGCTTAAATTTTCCGAGTTTTGAAAGTTGTTTGGATTCCAGCCTCAAACAACGTAAATCCTCGGCTGAAAACGAAATTCTAAGGATATGTTGATTTTACCATAAGCTTGTTATCGTATACTTATTGTTGCTTCGTTGGAAAAGTGTTGCCAGTATTGAATATTTTCATCATTTATGTTATAGTCGAGAAATATTTTTTTTGTTTTGAGTAAGAAATGGTTGATATGATACTACAAAAAAGTGTATAACGTCTTTCCATATTTTTTGATCACTCAAAGAATATTTCTTCGAAAATCAGTTTTGTAGCGGTTCTGATGCGCTAGAGTTTTTTTTTTGTCTAAAATTAGCACAAAATCAACCTGAAAAGACACCACAAATGTTTTGTTTTATGTTTTTAGTTTTAATCTTGTTTGGTAAATGACCGCTTCTTTGTAACTGACAAGATCTAAAATTGAAACAGGAATTGCTAAAACACCCGTTTCGAATTGAGGTATGAGAAATGTTACTAGTTAATGTTTAGATAGTAAAATTGTTTCCAATACAAGCAAATTCATAGTATGATCTCGTCGTGATATTAGCATTAACCGCAAATAAGTTTTGTGTATAGGAAATCGGACGTTGTGCATTTGGTGCAGATTTTCGTTGAAAGCATTCATGCTCGAAATGGTGCAAAAAACTAAGGAACCAGATCAACTAACCACAAATGACTCTAACATTCATTGCTGCATCTGTGATTACTAGCTCAAACTGCTCGAAAAAGTCGTCGAATTTCGGAACTCCAGGATGTATTTCGTAAATGCAAATACTAAATGCAACAGAAACGTTCGATTATACGAATCCAAATAAATTACCATTCACTAAATTTCGAATAATAGCAAATGAATAAGTTGAATGTGTAAAAAACTACCAAATTTCAAAATACACAAATCAAAAATGTAAATGTGATTGTCATATTAAAATCGTTTAATATGCTAATCATTACTTCCGTTCAAATGCTGTGAGTGAGTCCTCCGATTCGAAAATATATATCAACTTAGCAATAGGCTTGACTTAGAAATTTATGTAATAACAACATGAGTAAACATATACATGCAGGATCTTTGAATAATGTAAAAAAATTCTTAAACCAGCAGTTGTTCCATTATTACGTGGCAGCTCCTGAATTACTGTCAAGACTCAGTTTTTTTTATGCAAAGCAAAGTATCCAGTCTAATGTTAGGTCATTAAGCATACTACATATACTGGCATCAGATAATATCCATTATATCGCATCAAAATCATCGAACATATTATCGTGTCTCACTCTCAATTATTTTCTCAACAACTTTGCAAAACAACAGATACTCATAATTTGCACTTGATCTACGCATATTTTTCATGCAAAAGATATTCACCACACAAGCTCATTCAGTTGTCGCACGCCATTTCAAACTTTCACTTCAAAGACAATGCGTTCGCACCGGATAGTACACATAAAACGCATCAACGCAAAACCTACAGTTGCACTAAAGATACATGCAATCAAATATTCAAATCTTATGTTAATCAAGTTCAACAGCATCATAATTTTTGAAATGACAAGAGAAATTTATGCAAGCAAACAAAATACAAGACTCGAAACATAACAATGGCTAGAATGCGAATGATAAATATTCGAAAATTGTAGTGATAGTTTGAAAAATGATATTAATATGAATGGAAGACACAACAAAGTGCTACTGCCAATGTTTGAAATGTGAAAAATGTGATAAGTGGTAAAAGTTTGTCATTGCACTCGAGTTAGGAAGATAAATAGTTAACGGGTTTGTTCAGAAAAATATAGCGAAACAAAAGCGAATCGGAAAAAATGATTAATTTAAATCTACATTTTCTTAAGTCGTTGACCGGAAACCGATTTGAATATGAATGGAAATTGAATCGGATATGTTTGTATTTATTTATTCAATAATTTACGGAACAATGATCCATTACAATAATGTAACAACAGCTTAATATATTTTGATTCTGTACCTTAATAATTAGCTTGATTCTATGCTTTATGTGATATCCAAGCTTCATTTGAAATAGCGTTTAGGAGTTTACATTCGAAAAATTGCACACTAAAACCTTAATGCGGTCCAAATGATCGTTGAAAATATCAGTTCCATTAGATATATCATTACCAAGACGTGTTAGCCTCTCCACGGATGAATGCATTAGCTAATTTACCCTATAATTTTCTAACATAATATGTCACCTCGTAGTTCTAGAAGGGACACGTAACGAAAATTCACTTAAAAGAGAGGGTACATCGAGATTACTATTAACAATATTGAATAGGAAAGTTGCGTCAAAACATATACGTATATCTGCTAGAGATGTGATGCGTAATAAATTCATTATATGGGATAGTTCAATTAATTATGACCAACGCGCAGATTATAACCTACGTACCTCAGAAATTTATAATGATTTTCTTTTCCAGAGCCTCCGAATGAGCTCCATAATAAGGACTCCAGAGTGCACAGACATAATCGAGTTTACCTCTAATTAGCGTTGTGAATAACATTTGCAGTGCATTTACATAAAAAATTTCGCTGGCACTTCTTATTACAAAACCAAGCATTCTACGCGATTCATCTGCAATATTTCTAATGTGGGTTGTAAAATTTAAAGATGGGCCCAAAGTAGAGCCTACATTTTTTACGGAATCAACGACTCTTATGGGATTATTATCATGATTAAAACTGTATGTTGTCCTATTGAAAACCATTAGCTGACATTTAGAAGTGTTTAAGTCGAGACAATTATTTACACAATAA
The DNA here is from genome assembly GCA_963978885.1 of Nemotelus pantherinus. Lineage (NCBI taxonomy): Eukaryota > Metazoa > Arthropoda > Insecta > Diptera > Stratiomyidae > Nemotelus > Nemotelus pantherinus. Next base: position 11,680,488 of record OZ022266.1, read on the forward strand.
TTAAAGAAATTATCCAAGGTGGATTGTAATACCGATATATTTGCCATTGACGTTAAAGAATGAAAGATTTTGCAGTCGTCAAGTAATAAGAGATACTGAACATCATTAAATACTTTACTTATGTCGTTCATGAATATGAGAAAGAGCAACGGACCCAAATGTGAGCCTTGAGGAACACCAGATGGGCGTCTAAATGGTGAGGAAAAGTGACCGTCGAAATTTGCTATAAGCCTCCTTTGACAAATATAATCGAAGAGCCATTCGAATAGCGTCCCATCAATACCGCTAAGTTTGAGTTTATTCCCCAATATATTGAAGTTGATCCTGTCAAACTCCTTGCTGGAGTCCATGTATATAGTGTAAACTGTAAAGCTTTCCGTGATGCAATGGCGAATGAACAATTTAAAGAAACACAAGAAACCGCTAGCGATATTAACAGAGCGATAGAAGCTCTTACAGCCAAAATCAAGCAAGCAAAATAGGACAACACGATTCAAACTCCGATAAAAGGGCATAACCCTTATGCATAACCCTTATGCCACCTCCCAAGAGGTGTAAAAGATCTCATAAGGAGGAGAAATAGAATACGAGGAAGAGCTGGGAATACGGCATCTATAGCATAAAAACGGAAACACACCGGCTTACGAATGTAATCAGGAGTCGGATCGTACAGTTCGCCTTCTACGACTGCGACTTCTTGCACAGCATGGAGTCTGATGACAACTATTGGCGCATGACAAAGTACTTTCGGCTCAAAAATAATATTGTTATGCCACCAATACATGGACCAAATGGGCTAAAGTAGAACAACCCAGGCAAGCCGAAGTTTTTGCAGATGTGCTGGAGGATAACGATATTGAAGAAGAGGAGTTTTATGAGTCTGTAGAGTAAATCCCCGCATCTCGCCAACAGGAGACTCTTCAATCAGACCAACTAACATCGAAGAGATCAAACATTTAATATGAGGTCTCAGCAAGCGTAAATCACATAGACTAGACACAATTTGTAGCGTGTGGCTGAACGACCTACCTGACAATACACTGACGACTTTAACAGACATAATTAACGCAATCTTGGACATGAAAACCTTCCCAGAGGCCTGGAATCGTTTTTTTCTTCAAATTATTGCTTACGATAAATGCGAATAGTTATATATAAATCTATAAAATCTTGATTATATATAATTACTCTAAATTTGTGAATACTTGTCAATTGCATATAACACGATCTTCTTCGTTGGTAATTAAATGTTTGTTTGTTTTTTAAAATTATTTTACTGTTTGTAATGAGGCTATAACCTTTCATCGGATTTTTCACTGGAATAAATAAGTATTCAACTACTTGAAACCTGAAGTGCTCTCAGTTAATTTGATTTCTTCTTACAACCGCCTCTAAGATGCCATCTTCTTCACATATAATTTTTCCCTCGAAAGCATTCTGGTGTCAAATACTGCCTAAAAATTGAAAATATGTTGTGCTGTAAAAATTTGCGAATTATACATTAATAAATACTGTTTCTATCCCATTGATATTGAACTGAGTATAAATTAGTCAAAAACCACCTTCCCAGTGATTGGTGACTGTAGATGTATTTAAAATAAGCCACTAGTTTATCCTGTCGACAACTCTAATCCCTTAAATTTGCATCTTGCATAATTCAATTTTATTTTACCATAAATTATTTTTTCCGAGGTCGTTCGTTACCGCGGTATCTATGAATTAATTGAAAGTGATCTAAATAAACAAATATATCTACAGACTAATATCTTTATCTTGAACAAAGCAATACTTAACTCATTTTCTTCCACAAAAAAAAATAATCAATATTTACCTGTCACAGATTCCAGACTGATTCCCATCAATGAGATTTTAATCTTAGCTTCAAAATTACGTTAGAAATTTATCTAGCGTACATTTTTCAAAATTGTAAACTCCGAAATTCTGTAGTGCAAAAAATACAATCTCCTCGTGAAAACACATTTGCATATGGAAATCTGCACTGTCTACAAATCCAAAAATTGACATTTATAAATTGACATTCAAAGCCGAAACCTAATCGTGTCCATTCAAAAATCACTAAACATCAAACCATCAACAACAAAAACAACAAATCGATCACGTTTTAGGGAAAATAGCACGTTGCCGCGAAAGGTGAAAGTTACACGCTTACCAAACTCATCCAAGTCTTATGTTTTCAATCAATCCATTCGGTCGGTCGGTCGTCTCACGACACAATACACCACCTCATCTCACTTCAGTACAACGCAATGCACCGCACCACATTCTTTACTTACCATCTTCTAATTGCTTTTCGTACAAGATTCTCTGGGCATTGTGCCAATAGCCATCGATAGAGTGATGTATGACTATGGATGTTCGAGAAATGGAAGCGATACCGTCTTTTGTTATAATTCCACGCCGAGCCCCAAGAGTTTCAAGCAGTTAGTTTACAGCTCAGTTAGACGTCTGCTTGCCTGCCTTGAAAGTATCTGTGGCTTCACGGGCTCGTTGGTATTCACATATCGACGTCTTCTCTCGCGAGAAGATGTAAACGTTGTAGATACAACACTAGTCGGATATCGGGACACCGAATCACATACGAATTGTTCAGTGTATGAAAATACAACGTTTCGTCGGTCATCATTTGTTCCGTTCCGACATACAAAAAAAACGGACAGTGGAGACGGCCGACGGCTGCAACAGTCTATAATGTCTTAAGTCGGAAAGATTGTTGTTTTTTCGCCGATTCGTATTTAGACTTGAAGCAACACCTGAGCCGCTTCACCCGAGACCTGGCTCGGATTGTCTTGAAAGTCGCGGCGAGTTCGAGATAGCGTGAGCTTAATGTTGAATTAGTTCTGAAGCAACCGTGTATTCGAAAGCATAACGTTTTGACGCGACCGCTTTTCGTGGATAACGTTTCAAGTTTTTTGTGTGAGTTTTTTTTTGAATGCCACTAAATACCTTCAGATAGCCGCGATAAGTATCTGAAGTGCGTTCAGCAAGACACCTGTGCCATTGAAATTGTTTCTGGTGATAACAGAACAAATATGTGTTTACTATCAATTATCAGTGCCTGATGTTATCCTTGTTGAAGTGTTATTTTTACTAAATCTGGTGATTACGTGTCGACAGCTCCCCCATAAAAATACAAATTTGCTATTTATTTCTATCTGCATGAAGCCAGTTCGATTATCGCGTATTGAAAACGCTTGATTAGTGACCGACCGACCGTTTGCATGGATGTGAGATCATACAGCTGCCAGTATTAGTTTCCAGTGCTAGCATCGGCTGAATCTGTTTTTGCTAAGAAAAGTGGTTTCTATTACGGCTGACATTGAAATCAATCCGTGCACTTTGAAACGCGATGTGGAGTGTTACGTAATCGGTCCATCGGTTAACGAAAATGACGAAAGTTAGATGCGATCGAGTGGGTTAAGTGTTCTGACAACAAAAATTAAGTGTTTATATAGTCATATGATTGTGGATTATAAATAAAAGCGACAAATTGAAAAAGTTGTGCTGCTAGTCATCAGTGGAATTTAAAGGATTAAAATATGTTTGCGCCAAGAAACTCGTCTCCAACTCCACTTTATGGAGTAGGTGACGAACTTGCTTCTTATCAGGTTTGTTTATTAGTAAAGCTATTTTGGAAATAATATTCTTGCTTTCAAATGCGTGTTTTGAATTGAAGTCCTATTTTTCCTCCTGAATGTACAGATTTTTTCAAGTTTTTGGCCTATGTTTGTTATGTGAGAAACATCATCTCTCCTTTTTCGACACCGAAAAATGTTGAGGTTCAAGAATTTGAAATTAGTATGTCTAGGGAAACTTTTTTTTTGATTGTTTTTAGGTCAAGTGTAAGGTTTTTCAGCTTAGTCAATGACTTTTCAATGAGCATACCTTATTATATGTTTTTGAAGAAGAAAAAACTAAACATGCGAAACGCCAATGAACATTAAAGATATTTTGTTGACATTAAGTCAAGATTCTTTCACTAACATCTGATAATAAACGTTAAGTCAACTACATGAAAACAAATTTTACAATACATCCTTCACCTCTAATGAAAAATGAGTCCAAATTCAGTGTTTCCGAAAGCAATAATTAAATTGCACGCAACATCTCCTAGTGAGAGCTAACTAGTAAAGAAAACATGTATTTTGTTGAATTTTTGTCACTTTTCACTCCCCCTAAGCATTTGGAAACATTTCCCTCATTCTTAACACATAGTATAGTATGCGTCTTTCCATCCTTGAAATCCCTACTCTTATTTCACGCAGAGTGTATTTCGACGAATGTCTCCTGTATAAAATGATAACTGGATCTATTACTTATATCCCCGGAGCGCAGTTTTCTGTTCGTGACCCGGTACATTCTTCCAGGTCTTCATTTATCGTCAACGTACCATTTGCTCGTACTCATACATATTTTTACTCTCCTCTTTTACGCTTGCCTAGGCAACATAATTCTTTGAATATTGGTCCTCTTCCGCCCTCGTTACGCATTTTTAAAAATATGTTAAGAGGATGCGTTTTATCGCATGAAATGAAGTAACTCTTTGAATTTTTAATGTCATATCTGTGTTGAATTATGATTAAATTTCACCGCCTCATTATACTTTGTTTAGTTTTAACTTATAGTCTCTTTTCTTTTTATATATAAGTTTTTTCTTTGTCTAATCTTTAATTGGATTTGTATCTGTTGATTTAGACAATAAATAAATAAATAAATAAATAAATAAATAAATAAATAAAAGCTGGTACTGAGCGAATTGTAAAACTAAATTTTGACATGTCATTCTTTCGAGCGAAAATTTTGACAATGGAGAAAAGCAGAAACACTGCTCATTCCTGACGGAGAAAATGTCAAGAATTTCAATTTTCGATCGATTTTCTTATTGGAAAGTCATTTGCACAATTTAATTTTCAAATTCAAACACCAAATGCCACTTTTTAGCTCAAAAGAATGATCTGCAAAAACCAAATTGGCGTGAAATGATTGGAGACATGTGTCAATGCCATCTGCATTTTCAAAGCGAAAGCAACTTGCAAGCAATTTGTCATGCCAAGAACTGAGTTCAACTCGTGCTTATTTTCATGCTAAATTTTCGCTTAAGCTTAAGTGAGAAAAGGGGCATTTCGTGAAGAACCCTACCCACACTGGCCGCTATCATTTTAAAGTTACATTTTGGTATAATAGTGCGATATGTTACCGTTAGTTGGCCAAATTTTCGTGAATACACTATAAAAGAACCAAAACACATAAAACGTGATCTTGGTTTTTTTTTGTAATATTTAAAATTAACGAAAAAAATATTTAAAATGAATTAAAAAAATTTGAGGAAATGATCCGCACGTGTACGATTCTCATTTCAAAATTAATTTGTTGGATCTTCAATGCTAAAGGCAGCATATCCAACTTAATAAGTCAGCGGTGGCAAGATGTCGATCCCGCAATTTGTTCTAACTATTGTCACTTAATTCTGAACGATTAATTGTTTACACGGTTGTTGATGGATTAAGTATTGCTGACATTTAAATAAAAATTATTGCAGCTGAAGTATCTAGAGGGTATGGTAATTTTACGCTGCTAAGTTAACGAAGCGGCACAACTCTGCTGTAGTTTCTTTAAAATAAGCGTTATCACAAGAGATTTTAGATATGATCGTCTTCTTCTTAAAAAATAAATTTGATTAAATTGTCATCAATGGCAAGAAACTGCGACGAATGAAGCTTTCTCCTCGAAATCCGGAATATAACAGTCATATGTTTCAATTTCAAGTGGAAGATTTGTCTTAAGTTCTATGTTTCAGTGCATTTAAACATCAATAGTGAATATAACGGGCAGTAGCAAATAAAAGTTACAAACGTTAGTTTCTTTGATTAGCCTTCATCCCCGTAATTGAGAAAAGACTTAAATTTTGAATTGTAAGAACCTTGGAGGACATTGAGACTGATGGCCATGTTGTAGTTGTTATTTCTATGGCAGGATATTCAAGTAGACTATACTCATCAAAAACACTCGAAAATGGCGAATGGTGAAGATGGCATCGATGCTGATTTGTTTGATGCTAAACATGGGCTCCGTTAGTGATTGGAGAGGTAACGGAGGACTACACAGGTATTGATCACCTTCCATATCGCTCAGAACAGGCATCCTGGAAGAAGCATCAGAAATTAGATGGTGGCAGCTACTGAGCTTTCTGTAGCGTGCTCATGGACGCAAACAGCGTGGAGCGCATTGCTGGCTTATTGTTCATCATCGAATCACAGTAGACCTTCTACATTAACGGGAAAGAAGTTGAACAACCTGGCCTTCAGAATGAAGAACCAGGAGGCACCAGTCCCTAATGGAATGCCGGCTGAGAGACTAAAAGTTGTGGGTGAGACTGCATTTATATAATTTCTGTTAAGTGACGGGGTTCTTTTCGGCGGAAAAGGATATTTGGACTTTTTTGCCGACTGTAATCAGCAATACGATCAACTGCTAATTTCAGGCAAGCAGCATGGCCTCTGAAAAGGACACACAAGTATCGACGTCATATCTTAGGCTGGGAGGGTAGTCGCAAGAGCAGTATTAGACTGGTCGGTCTGCTGGCTGTACTGTATGTCCAAAATGCTATCAATTCATCATGCTTTGGGCCCTCAGGCATATTTTTCAGGAACCGATTGCTGCTCTAGGACTTTGATTTTTTCAAGTGATCTCAAATTGAAATTAATTCTTCATTGCCCCTATAGTAAGAAATAAAATTAATTCAATTTAATTCCTGGTATTTTAAAAGAATGGAAAAAGAAACAATCGTCATTATAAAACAAACATTAGTGTTTCCATTCCAGCAAAGCTATATTTCGCTTTTGACATTTCGTAATCACGTACACGTACTTTTTAAATGTTTGATTGTGCACACCTTAAAACATCATCGAACAATTTACCTGGCAATTGCTTCCTATTCAAATATTTGAACTACCTTATTCACTCAATATTCCCAATCACAAACCAACTGTTTTCCATAATTAACTACATACCTTTCGTTTATTTTTTTTCGCTCTTAAAAATGCACGTCTTAAAAAACCAATTTCCCTCTAATCTGCAAACCAACAAGTTTTTTTGCGTCCAATTATTGCAACCCATTCAGAAAATAATTCACTAGATTATCGCTTGACCGGCTGGTGGCAGCGGTGTCGGCAGCGGCATTACCGATTCAGAAACGGAAACGCTCAAGATGTTGTGGGCAAATGGCTATTATTTTTAATATGAGATGTAATCAAAGTCATTTTTGCGATAATCACTCTTGCAAGTACGGTTTATTTTGGTATTTTGTTCGAGTGACTGACTGAAGAAAAGATGAAAACGATCGAGTGATCTGTGAGAAGAAATGCTTGAGAAAGATTGGTCTAACTTTCGCTTGCAATGGCCTGTGGGTATAATCGAAAACATTCATCAATGAATACATAATATGCTTATAAGCAAAATAGGTGGTCTTTGCAATGCAGAAGAGTTATGGTAAATTCAAGCTGATGTCGAGTTAATACTTAGTGGGATTGATTGCAGGCTCAAAGTAGGGTCGATTTTATAGTGAGGTTTTATAGATTGATTGAAATCCCCTGCAGAAAAAGATCGTTACAATTATTTACAAGACAACATTTTCAATTTATTCGCAATACCATCAATCGGTAAGCTTGTAAAATTCTGAATGTTATTACGTTTTTGTTTCCAGCTGGATATATATCAGTAGCACTTGACGCAGGTACAAGTTTTCACATTTGATGCGCACCAAATGAAATTTCTCAAAATATTTGCTTACTTTCATATTAAATTATGCAACACGATCGTAAACGATTCTGATCTTACTTCGCTTTGGATTTTTGTCTTTTATTCGCAATAAATTTACACTAAGTAAGTTAATTACAACATATCTAACCGCATCTCTCTCTCCGGCGCTCGTCATTAATAATTTCAATTACACCTGTAACATTGCATTAAAAAATAGTCATTATTGAACAAAAGTAAATAAAAAACAATAAAACAAAAATAATTTAAAAATACTTCAAATCCATTTCCCGTCGATGATCATTTCATATTGCATATAAATATATGCGATGGTGACATCATACTAAATACAGATAAGAGTTGTGCTAAACAATGAAAATGCTATTCTACAAACCGAATAACAGATAAAGCTCGAAATACAATCTTTCTTTCGAATCGAATGCAGTCATCAATGAGAAAAGCTTCCAAGATATGACGATTGAAACATTAAAGTCGGTATTAGAAAGTATTAAAGCAAAAAATGACCGATGCGAATTATGTTCTAGCTTTCTTATGAAAACATACGATCAATTAAAAAAATTACTCATCGAAAAACCATTAAAGTGAAAACAGAGTCTGAAATTCGGGTAGCTTATATGCTTAGAGCACGTTAAGCTAGCATGATTGCGAACAAGTAACTGATTTGCGATCTAGTTCTGATATAGCTTGAAGGTCATTCGGAATTCAAACGTATTTTTTAGATGAACCAAACTGATTCTTAATTGCAATTGCTCATAATTTTGTTTGATAATGACATGAAAAAGATTGATTTGACTATTTATTTTTTTCTGAAATTCATTTAAAAACTTATGACATGCTTAACAAAAATAAATTTTTCATATAATTGAAATCCATATATTTAACATGGATACGTGAATTCTTAATCTGTAAAACTCAAATAAATTTAATTCGATAATTTAATTTGCCAGGAAATATTTAAATTTTTGCTATTAACAACACATACTTTTTACATTTTGAGACTATTCCTGCCTTCTGCATTATTATATAACCTGAGTCGAAAATTTGCTCGTACAGCTCGGTACTACTTATCAAAATGCAATTCACCTATCATAAAAAAAATTTTTTTTTAATTTTTCAGTTCTTCCTAGCTTTAAGCCAAGTACGGAGATTCGATAAAAAAAATGCGTCGAGCTCTCCCAATGCTAGTATGTAGTAAAATAATAAGCAAAGAGAAATTGAATAGAATCCTCCACAACGGAGAGTTGAGAATTAGTTGAGAGTTGTTTGGAGAGTTGATCAATTTGTGGATCAAATTAGTCTCAATTTAAAAAATAAAGCAGGTTTTTACCTTCTTAGGCTCATTTTAAACATATGCAATCAGCATGAATTGCAAAATTTCGCAATTGATTTCTGATTTTCATGATCTTTACCTGCGTAAAGAACCTTTTATCGTCTCATCTGCCTAATATCCGAACGTATCACCATTTCAAATGCATCACTCAACATGAATATCAAAGAAATCGACACACACACTGTACTCAGTTAAGCTAGGCTAGGTCAATTGGCTGTCGGCTAAAAAGAGAAAGATATGCCTGTCGAAAGACGCGGATAGGTATAGCCAAGGCTCGTGATGATACGGCGGATAATACTCTCCGTTAGCTATTTAAATAAAAAGAAGATCTGGTTCCGTTAAAACACTGCACGATCCGTTTTAAATCAATGAAATCGGAAAAAGTGCACTGAGTGGGGCTATTTTTTGCCTCGCCAGAGCCGGTTACTGGCAGATGAGATGGAGGATGAATTCTTCTTTAACCTCTGAATAATAGCTCCTGTAGAAATCGTTGAACGCGACGCTCAACGGTTATTCGTGCTATCCTATGAGGTAGTGCCCATATGAGAACGACCACAGCGCAGCAAGAAGCACTGTGTTTACTTAACAGCCAACTGGTGGGGATCGGGTTCGAACAGGCGAGTTCACTACATAATTATTCAGCTCAGGACATCTTAATTTCTTCATGGTGTTTTTGCCTGATGACTAGTTTTATCGTTAACCAACGTTCTTATGAAGAAGGGACATGATACCTCCGGCAAACAAAATACCAAGGCTTGCCAGTTACCCCGAATATTCTTATGCCCAGACACACAAATCAACCACACTGCTGAATGTCTCGACATCTCCTTATTAGATGCACGGCATTCGGCGTCATTTCTGGTCACTATATCCCAACCAACAAGGGAATTTATAGCCACTTGACTATCTATGATAATACAAATATTAACCCTCAGTATTTAAATACACAAAAGGACCAGGATACAATGTTCTAGAAAACGGACAGCCTTAGATTCGGTTCATCAGAGTTCATACCGTTGCCGTCTTAGTATTAAGTTTCAAGCCATCGGTACACATATGAATGGTGACACCATCATTCCAATACTTCCGTTTCTCTGCCAAGAATGCCAGTTGTAAACCATAAATCCAGTATAATATCTAGAGCTTTGAAGTCAACATACGCTGGAGCGATAACTTTCATACAAAATTCTATCATGATCCAATTCTATAAGAAAAGTAATAGCTTCATTTTACTGCGACTCACATTCAAGCCGCATTCACAGATCCCGCGTGAAAATATATCAAGAGAGTGGTTTAATCTCTCCTAAATCGTAGATATATGCATGCTTTCCTGACACTATATTTTAGATTACTGCATAAGCAATCACTCCGCTTAGTGTGCTAAATGCCAGCTATATCAGCTAATTCCCAATTTAAAAAAATTGGAAAACGATCCTTTAATTCTTACTTACGACTGTAATCAGAAGAGTAGAGCTTTGACAGCAAAAGTAAACAAAAATAAAGTAGTTCCATTTATCAGAACCTCAGTGAGATTTGAATTTTTAACGTTATATATATTAAATTTTAACGTTATATATATTATAAATACAATATATTTTAGAAAATTCAAAATTCAAAAAATTCATTGCCGAATGATAACAATGCCGAATGCTATTCTTCACGTGAATTGTGTTGAAACTGAGCTAATTTTGTTGCCGACGATTTATCAATATTTTCCGGACATAAATTATATCATAAGCTACGAAAACGATCGTTATGGGACTCCATTTCGAAAAGCTAACAGTAGTCCTAATATAATCCTTGTCTACACCATTTATGTCCGGCATCAATCGTTTTGTTTTGGGTCTCACAAGCTCTACTCGCTTCGGTTTTGTAAGCTTTGACCATGAATGACATTGGTAAGCCGGTTTTACTATTTCCATTTTCTGGCTATAATTTTGGTAAATATTTGTATTTTCTGGCTATTTTTAATTATCTGGTTCTCGAACAATTCTCAAATAAAACATACTCTATGGAAAGGCCTGGCTTGAGATGCTGCTTATGGAGTATAATTATATATACGTTGCAAATAAATATGGATGGTCAAATATTTAGGTCGACCAAAATGTGTTGGCTCATAAAAGATGTGTAGCCCTGATAATTCTCATTTAGCTCTGTTTTGGTCAAATTGTGTCTTACAGCTCCCAAATACTGCTTAGGAGCACTGAGGCACTCGAATAATAAAACGACCCGAATAACTTGGTATTGGAAGTCCATACAACGTATTTTTTACACTCGGGGCACATTCAATAAAACCTTTAAATTGTCAATGGAAATATATAAATGCATCAATCAGCTAAAAACCAGCATGCCAAAAAAAGACAGTTACTAAAAATTGAATACTTTTATTTAAGTCAAAAAATAGAACAGAAGCAAATTTAAACTAAACGAATTAAAAACAACCTCACCGTTGACTTTTCAATTAAATATTTTAGAGTTCGACATGTTGATGACTGATTTCAAACACCAAACTCTTTTTTTTTACCTCTCGACGGCAACTTCAAAATTGTTCTTCACATGTACTTCAACGATATCAATGCTTCTGTTAGTCAACTTCTTAAGGTATCGTGTGTGACCTTGTTCACTTATTCGTTCTCAGTTGTGCTCCCAAACTATGTTGAAATACGATTATTTATGAGTACACTTATTATTATAAAGGCAATTATTAGATTGCAAGCTTTTTTTGTTATTATGGCGGACTTAAAATACGACTATTAAAGTGACTTTAAAGGAAAATGCAAACTAGGGACTTTCCCGTCACTATATTCAAACAAAACTATCAGTTTTTATGTTAATATGTGCAATTAGTAACATAAAAACTGAAATAAAAGAGAAACATAAAAGCCGAAATGGTTAGAAAAATATAAAAAACAAAGTTCGCAAAATTCTATTGCAATAAATCGTCATTTGCAGTATCACGATCACAAAATCATATACATACATACATCTTTTACAAGGGTGACAGTTATGTTTCCATTTTTTTATTTAATTCAAATCACTTTGATGTCCACAACGTCAAAATGGGATCGTATCAAAATCCCGTATATTTGGAAATTCCCGTATTCCAAAATCCCAAAATACAAAATCGTTCATATAATGAAATAACAAAAACACAGTGATTTAAGTTTTTATTTAGGAATAAATTTCAACATAAAGACATATTGTACGCGATTCTTCTCAAATAATCAATTTTTTCAGTTTCAGACCTTTTTCTAATAATTTTTTTTATTTTTTGGTATCTTGCCAAATCATTCTTTTTCATGGGTACCGATTCTCCTCCATTAATTTTCCTTATCGTAATCTTAGCTAAAATAAAAAAATAGCTGAATGAAAAACCCCGTAGTTTTGCATAATATATGCATATATATGTATACTATGCAAAATTATTATGAAAAACTACGGGATTTTGTATTACGAGATTTTGTAATACGAGATTCTGTAATACGGGATTTTGTATTACGGTGTTTTGTAACATGGGATTTTTTCTTACGGGATTTTATGTTACAGGATTTTGTAACACGGGATTTTGTAATACGAGATTTTGTACCCAACCCCGTCAAAATTCGTCAAAAATCATAATCCTACGTCAAATTCCGTTGCCACAACGGGATCGTGTTGCCTGATGTCTCCACAACATTGCGTGCTCAATGACATGATGAGTGCATGTACAGTCAGGAGCGAATGCTCACATTCAAATGTATTCATGGGAAAAAAATTATTTCAACATGAATAATGACAATTTTCTATAGAAGCGATATTTATTGCTAATTCATTACGTATGCTACACGTTCTTACATCGTTTTTATATTTTTTTTATTATTATCTTATGCCTACATGGGCACGCCGCAGCCTAAATTACTCATTTATTAATGAAAATGAATAAATTTATTAATGAGTAATTTACGTTGCTTTATGCCTAGAGTTATAATATTCATTAACCTTCACAGTAGCCAGGAGTCATCTTTAGACTATAGCTTTTGATCTATAAGAAGCAAAAAATAAGCCTTAAAAACTTAAAATAATTTATTTAAATAACGTCACGCTAACCTTAAACTTGTAGCATCTTAACACAACAATTAAATATACAATAATGAATACCAGGAATGGAAAAAAATCCTATTCTGAATGAATCTTGTTCTTATCATCCATACTATATTGAAGCTTCGTTTCATAAGCATATGAACTTTAATTAAGGCCCAGACCATTCAATACTTATACATTTTATAAATAAAGGAAGTGTATTAGGATGTTATGCTGCTCTTATTTTATTCACCTTGCCCATAGAATAAACTTGCATTCAATACGCTCGAATAGAATATCTTTTGAATTAAAATGATTTTTTTAATGAAGATTCTACTCAGGTCTATATTTAATTAATAAGTCGGAATTGAGTCTGCATTTAATCGTGACAGATGCACTACTGTTGCAGTATAATATGATAAATGATACACATGATTGATGAAATCGTGATGCAAATAGTAATGATGATGAAAAGTAAGAAAATGCATTTCAAGCAAAATCAATAGAAGAAGACTCTATTTTATAGCTCGTAACTATACGGTGCTGAAATTCATCAACTTTGTTTTGCTGATATCTGGAAGATTTTTTAATAAATCACCAGAGTATGAAAATTGCATTCCAGATGATTTGCTATTTATTAAGTGTCAATTACTTTAATTGCCTACGACCCTAAACGCTCGGTTAAAAAAAACTTCTTGTAATACTTCTCTCGTGTAAAACGTGTGCAACTAATCATATCCGCATAATTAAAACCCATGATGAAAACTATCAATGGAAATTAACCTTAATTGACTTCTAATATCCAATTCTTAACGAAAAATCTAAAACCGTTGTAAATGCCTAGTCATTTTACATCACAGCTTAACCAATTCATTTTTTACTTTCATTTCAAACAAAGCATTATTAAAATCCATTTATCACCGAACATCTTTCATTGCAATTTCTATGTCAATGTCACTGTCAGACAGTTCAAAGCAAACTAATATCTTGCTACATCTTTTAAACTTTTTTCAAAAATCTATTAATTTTCCCGATTGAAGAAATGAATAACAGGATTCACGAAAATTTGATGGAGAGTAAATGAAAATTGCAAAAAAAAATACAATATTATTTATACCCACTGTATATTCTGTACGTAGACACGAAAGTCGATCGGTGTAGGTTGCCAGACATATGGAATTTAGGTCATAATTTACTTATGATTTTGCATAGCACGATTATGCATTATGATTCGTAGTGGGTAACTGAATTGATTTTATCGGAGCGATGAAATTTCATTGACTTGGTTCGATGCCATGTGAAATACAAGTTAAGTTAACATGAGTTATTAGTGAAAGATACATGTGCATGTACAAATTGCCCATAAGAAAGTAATGTGAAATTAATGGAGTGTGAAGATGGATTGCAAGCAACAGCAATTTTTCCAAATGAATTTGCATATTACGGTGTATGTTTGGAGTACAGGTCGATTTATTGTGTAGATTTTCTGCTATTAGTGGTGAATGCAGTTGTTTCATAACTGAAATCGATGAAGTTGTGATGTAAGTGTCTATAGAGAATGCTATGATAAATTGCTGGCAATAAAACTAGCAACGGGACTGATTATTTAAAAACGAATTGAATATCATAGAGGTTAATTGATAACTGCTAACGCTTTACTGCTTAATCAATTTGCTTCACAAAAATTGTAGGAAAATCAACAAATTTTTATTTATAAATGTAAATTTGCTCCCTTTTAGAGCCTTCATATTTATTGAAATAATCTCAAAATTCCAGTTTGATTCCTTTTGTTGCCTAATCAATGAAGTATAAAGGTACGAAATTCATTCAAATATTTTCAAAAATATTTCATAATTTTCTTGCTGACCTTGAGCATTCAAATTTCACATTTCATAGTAAAAATAAATAAATTGAAATAAACAACATCAAATACAAGCGGCTATTTACTCAAGTCGGAGCCGCGTATGACATCATTGACTTATTTATTCTCATTTGCAATCTTCGTAAATTATTTACTTACACATGTGTAAACCCATTTATTTATCTTCAGTTCATTTTTTTGCTTCTTTTGAATGTTATTTTCTGTTTTGCATGCTTTTCATCTAGCCTAGCGTTGACGATATAGGTAAATACTGGTTTAAGTGACAACAGAAACTAGATAGGCCTCCTCACTATTATTGACATTCTTTGTGCTTAATTCCAGTTTCTAGCTTAAAAAATGTTGAATGGAAAATGAAACGATACATAGAAATGGAATATACAAACGTGTATGTTGTGAAAACAATTATAAGAAAATAAAATATAATATAAATGAAACGTGTGGAGTATAAAATGTGATGTGGGTAGTATAAAAGTGTGATGTTCCAAAACTGAGTTAAAAATTTGATAGTTGATAATTTTTATGGAATTTAAGACTGTTTGCATTTAGTAGCGCAACCATTCCGGCATATTTCAATCTTCTTATGCTCAAGAAAAAGAGAAATTACTACCTACGCTTCCCTGTAAAATATATTTCAAAAAATATTCACATTCTCCCAATGATATTCTTTGTGGAAAATAAAAGTAATACGAAAGCCGATGTCATTTTAATAAAGCTGCTGTCCCCTCTTTCTGCAAAAAACGTGTATTCCAATAATTTTCTTCCATGCCAAAGCAGATTAGGGGCTTATGTAACAAAGTAGTGCGCTACCTGGCAAATTTAAAGTCAGAAACAAACTGCTTTGAATAAATTGATGTAAGATTTTTTAAATCAGCATTTTTAGGCAACATAGTAAAAAATTTATCGATTTTCTTCCTATATATTTTTAGTAATAGCAATTTTTTATTTAAAGTAAAGTTGTTGGTGTTAGAAAACATCTTCCAAAAATTCGGCATTAGAAAATATCTTTTAAGGCCCCCACTCACGAGCAGTCCATCAGTCCAAATGGCCTGAGGCCAGGCCAAAATCTCACCGTGTGTGGGAGAACTCGGAAGGACTCATGGACTCATGGAACCAAATTAGATTTCCAATCAGTCCAAAGTGCATGGACTCAGGCCATCGGGCCATTTTTTTGGCTCGACCATGTGTGGGTAAATAGTAGGGTGAATTTGGACAATCGATAAAATGGACTAGTCGTGTGTGTTGAAGCCTCAGCATAGCTTAAGAACTATATATTGCTCGGAAAGTACGTGAATTGCAATACAATTGCGAGAAGTAGATAGCAATATCCAAGTCCAAGTTGGAAAAAGACACAAAGTACCCCGCCAAGCAACCCTGTTACGATCAAATACGTTTCTCATTCCCACTAGGCAATATACATGTGCTTTGCCAAAGAGACTATTTTAACGAATGGCGATTTATGCAATATTGATTTTCTCCAAACATTTTCTCAGTATTAAAATGGTACGCGAAGAGGTAGTTAGTGCGGAATACTACTTTTGATACCATTTGGCGAGTAAAAGGAATATCTCCGACACTTTTATGCAACCCAATACAGAGAATTTCGTTTGTCGCCAACGAATGTTCGCAGCGCTTACTGTTTCTTGATGGGATAATACGCACGCCAACACACTCTCACCTATCAGGTCACACGGATATATACATTCTCACCTGTCGTTTGTCAGTATGCTTTTCTTACTTTCGGATGTGATAAACTGAACTTATTTTGGTTTTGTCTCTTTTTACGTGCCAGCTGATGGTAAATCCTTCACTCCCTGCCAATCTCTCCCATCAATAAATCACGTTCTTTCAGTGCTATTTATTAGTTCTTATGCTATGGCCTCAGTCCAAACAACGTGGCAGTCTTGCTTTGCACGCTGACCTGTGACAAGCTCATTGAATGTTTCTGCGATTATTTTATTTAATCGAAAAATTCAGCATAATGGATAGTGGTGGCCATGATTTGTTTTTGGAAACTATCGAAAACTATAGGTCACATGAATGTATATTATACACTCAAAAAAAAATTTGGTTTAATTTTACCCTTATAATTAAAGATATAAATTTATGTTAAAGATGTAAATTTATTAAAGATGTAAATTTACAAAAGTGCGTACAAAGAATATTATACGTCTTAAATGTGTAATTTTTTTCACGAGCGAATTGTGCAATTTTACCCAAAAAAGACGTAAATTTAGGACGAAAACGCATGAAATTTATGTATCAAAGGCTACTTTTGACGAGTCCTTTAGGATAATAAACGCAATTTGCTCGTGAATGTCCATAAAAATGTTTAAAAAAAACGATAATAAAAGGTGCGTTTTTTGCACTCTTGGGCAGGGTAAGTTAAGGTAAATTTAGGTAACTTACCCTGCCCAAAAGTGCCAAAACGCACCTAAAGAATGTTTTATCAAACAAATGACATCAAAAGGTGTCTATTGCGAACAATTTTAGGAAGTTTGCACTACTGAAGCAGGAAGCTAACCTCTAGATAAGTTTCATTTTCAATAAAATTAAAAAAATTTAATGATCCAAAAGTCAGCCCCTCAAGACAGGTAACTGCCATTACATAAAATATTACCCCAAAATTAAATATCACTAACAAAAGCCTGTAAATAGGTAACTTTAAATGTTAAAAAAGACGAGAGTCCTCTCAAATCAAGTAAGGAAAATATAAATATTTTTCTTGTCAAATACATAAACTTTTTGCAATTCCTTTGAGTTCATAATTTATTTTAATTTGATATATTCACTATATACACATTATGCACATTAACTTATAGCACTTATTGCTACACTTCTATTTAACTTATAGCTACACTTCTAATTAACTTATAGCTATACTTCTACACTTATTACACGAAAAGACTGACACTTAAATGCTGCTATCCAAAGCAACGATCACGAAATATCAGACTCGTTCAGTCTAGCCAAATCACCGTCTTTTGTCACAATGTTACATCAATAATAAGTCAAATTCGAGCAAATGATACAATTTTACAGCTTTCGTGTAAATGAAAACACTATTTATTATTCAGCTGATATGACGTAAAAGCAAAAAATGCACATCCAATGTGTAAAAAAAAATGTGATTCGTTATTTTAAACAGAAAAATGAATATATTTACTTTTATCAAAGAATTAATTTTAGACGCACTTTTTAGAGTGTATTACCTGACCCAAAGCCTGCAACCTTTTGCTAAGTACCGCAAAGTAGCGGTCAATCTTTCGTGAGGAGAGATAGTTTGACTCATATTTATATCCTTTCGTTTGATAAATGGGGTGACCAACTACAGCAACGTTTTATGTGTCGTATCATCCATTCTTAAATAATTTTGCCAATCAGAAGACTCAAGTGTGAGTTCTTTTACCAAATTTTACAATTTTCGCCACTTCCTTTTTGGCAATCGTTGCTTTATGTAGATGCTCCATATGCTTCTGATCCATTATTAGATTAAAAATAATGTTTTCTTCAAGTTTACCTTTATTTTTTTCCAAATTAATGACAGAAAATGAAATGGACTGACTAGATCGAGGCTCTATCGTGAGTGGCGAGCTAAATTAGACTTAAGCCAAACGGACTCAAGCCAAATGGACTCAGGCCATTTGGACTGCTCGTGAGTGGGGGCCTTTAAAGATGCAATCGTATTTTTCTGCAAAATATATTGCATCCAACCTTCACGCACATCATTCAGAATCGTTTACTTGTTTTTTTTTTTTTTTAAGTTTTTAACTAAGCATGTTGAATTCGCGAAGTAGCGAAAATAATGAAGCAAAGGTTTTTATCATTTTTGACAATTTGGGTTCAAGTTCAGGTTCAAACGCAAACTTGAGAAAAATGCATGTTCACAATTATCAGGGAGATATCAACTGATCAGTCTATTGAACAAATATTAATGAAATTAATGGTTATTGAAGGAAGTCGGTTTAAACGTGGTGTATCAAGAATTTCAACATCAAGGAAAGTAAAGCACTTGCTGGTCATTTGAATTATAGGATGCTTATCATATGAACATTTCATGGCTGCGTCTCCTAATATAAAAATGATGAAAATGTTCAGCGCTGGCAACACTTTTCTGCCACTGCAATCCAAAATTCTACCAAAACTGCTCCATTTTAAGTTCAATACAATCTGTGAATTTTGCATTTATCAAATGACTGAATCGGAGTAGTAGATTTTGTCTCCTTCAGGTAGACTCCGGAGAAGGTACACTTAGATGCACAAAGGCCTATTGTGATCATTGAATAGTGGAGAACCCTTATTAAGTGGGGAGGCACCTCGAATCCTTGATGAGTTGGGTTATCCGCTTCAGTTTATTTCCGTTACACTTGCGAAGAACTATGAGCCCATTGACGACTCCTTTCTTCTGGCAATTGTCGGGCATTCGTTCAAGAGACAAAGAACTATTTTCTCTTCCTCCTCATATTTACTGCTCTCAAAAGACGTTTTAAGGAACAAACAGCCGCGCTGCAAAACTACCAAACAAAAAAGTTCTAGTTAAAATAGCCACTACCGCGTAGAAGGACTCCGTTCCTAATTTGATTAATTCCTTAGTGCGACCAACGTCAAAAGTTCTCCACAATTGTCATCTAGGTATCTGAGCGTCCTTTGAGTATTTTTTCAATCGCATCAACGGTTAAATTCCAAATAAAGGGTGACATGCCTGTGTTTACTACTCGTTCGATGGTTGAGCTGCCCAAAACCGAGCATAGTAAACAATTTCTGCGTAGCTGATTTATAAGTTCGACTAACCATTAATTGACATTTAGGTTTTAGAGAGCATTAACATCGGCTGCGAGCACACATTAATGTCTAAAAATGCAGCCAGTGTATACTCCTAACAAGTAGATGATTTACAGCACACCCTACTAGGGTATGTAGCGCTGTTTTGACAGATTTTCCCCTTCGTATAAGCATGCTGTGGTTTCGAGAACAGAGTAGAGTCCAAAGCACTGGCTACCCACAAACCTATCTAAAATCTTCAATCAAAAGGAGCATAGATAATTCAGTCTATACTCGTAAATCTCTGAATTAGTATGCCATACCTCCTCGTCTTAAAGACGAATACAACTCTTATTTCCTGCCAACTAATAGGAATGTAAGAAAATCTTAAGCAGGCATTGTATATGGCCAAAGGCCAAGGTCTATAGTCCTCTAATGCCTGCTAAATATCAGTCGGAATGATACCATCCAACCCTGGTGACGGTAATCGGCTTGTACTGTAAGGATATTTACCTCCTTTCTCCTGAAATTGAATTATTTGAATTAAAACATTCAGATAATTAAATATTGAAACTTGGAAAATTTTAACATTCGTTACCCATTTTCACCATGGTATTTTATCATACGAAAATTTTAGTTATGGGAGCTGAAAAATTATATGCTTTACCGTCCGCAAAAGTTTCGAAATGAAAACATTTGTTATTTGTTTGCACTATAATATCATTATCATTCGAAAGTTTAATAGCAACACATTCTCTTAAAAGAAAATGATAAAAATTGTCATGGTTGGCAGCCATATTCTTATTTTGTAATATAAAGTCTACAAAATGTAATTATAGGTAAATGAACTTTTATTTTGTTGAAAGATTTCAAAATGACACCAGTGACACAGGGTTGCCAGCAAATTCATTAAAATTATGAGATTTGATTGTATTCAAGTCCAATACATTATGTAAATTTCAATTGGATCTGATTCTAAGATCTTGAGTTCACGAAATTCACGTGCTCAAATAATAGGTGATTTAGTGAAGGGCTATCGTTGAAAAGTACCGTTTGAAAGTTATATAATTTGAAGGATCTTTGTTTATGTACCTGCCGCCACTACGGGGTTGCCCACACATTCATCAATTGCATACTATTTGGTTTCTCAATTTATAGAAGACTTTAAGAATCCCCTCAAAACTATTTGACGTTTCCTAACTCAGCTTCCAAAAACTTGTGCTGTATTTTCAATTCATTTTGAAAATATATCAAATATATCACGTTTGGTTTTTTTTACTGTTACTGCCTGCCAAGAAAAAACCACCCATACTATATTGTCATTAGTATAAGTCAACGATCCACAAACTCAGCACGAGCTTTATTGTTCTTTGCCAAATCGAGCTTATCCGCTCATCACATTGATATACCGCCGATTTAATCCAACTTCATAGTTTATTTACCTCAACTTCTGCTTACTGCTTTGAGAGTTAAAAGAGAGTTCGGCTAAAAATGAGTGCAATCGTTTTTCAGCAAATTGTATTTCACTTTATATTTGAGGCTACTGAAATTTGCCCGAATTAGATAGTACAGAAGAATACCGTTGATGTGTCTACGTTCCTTGAATTTGTGCTTCAGTCACTGATTAAGTTGTCTTATGCAAACTTCCCATACTAACAACTTATTCACACCTTGTATATTTGTAAACAGCTTGCATAATCATGTATTGGAACCTTGTGGGCTACCATATGTTGCCCTTGATTATTCAAATTTTGTTTTCGATAATTAATACAAGAATCTTAAATCTGACCATAAAATAACGATTCAAACTGTTGTTTGCTGCTGTCTATCAAAAGATTATTTATATATTTTCACTTCATTTTATCTTTTCGAATTTAATTAAAAATTTTGAAGGTCGAATAACTATAACCGCATTCATTCACCTTATTCTTTTCGTCTTACCATATAAATACAGATACCATACATATTCGCATGTATGCTAGCATGTAAATTTGACAGTTGGTTGCTCATGTGTGTTGTTGTTGCATTTTATTTGCTTTTGGCTGGAGCCGGTTGTTGTTTCTCGGTTGGTGGCGGTACCATAGCCATAAAAGTGAAGTACGTTAAGAAGGCAAAATCTTTGATTTCGTTTCGCCAAAGACGAATCAGGAGTGATTTGTATGTTGGAAGATTGCCGGCCATATGATAATCAGTAGTAGAAGAGATACCAATATGGTTTGAAAAGTTGCATGATTTCCGGACCGCAAATATCGGGTCGGGCTTGGAAAAGAAGGTGGTAAATGTGCACAGAAGATCCGGTATCTAGTTAGACAAATGAATATGCATAGTTGTGAGTTTATTAGAAAGAATGGTTGGAAGGAATAGAGTTTCAGGGTTGGGTGATTTTGGAGAAATGTATGATTAATTGCATGATCATGTAGTTTATGCAGATCATATTGAAGTTTCTTTGAATTGACTTAATGGTATGAATGAACATAAAAAAGCTAATTATTATGGACTTTCAAGAAGTCAGAAGAAGGTGTATTGGAAACTCATACGTATGCATGATACTTTTGCACTTTTTTCATTCAAAAGAAAAACTATTTTCAGAAACAAAATACATTTTCCCTCCTTACACTATATTAATCGAGAAAAGTTTAAATCTAAATATGTAGTGCAATATATGAAAAACCAGAATGATGACCTTCATTTTCTTTATTTCAGATTAAACTTAAAAAAGTCTTAGGATTAACCGTCTGTAGCAATGCAGCCTTAGATGTATCACCAACAAATGGCGTACTGGCATATCCAGCAGGGTAAGTGATAACTGCTAATCTATCTAGAAAAGAACACGTTTTAAAGTAACTAGGCTAAGACGCTGCAAATTCGAATAGCAAATTATATTAAATGTTCTGACATGTATAACAGCACTCGAGAAAAATCATTATTCAGCCTTTTGCACACCATACTTTTTTTCCACATGGAAATCACCAACTTCAATCAGTCATAAAGTTCGCGAAATGAGTAAATAAGTCATTAATTAGGGCAGTTTAATGAATGTTAATGGGTTTAGAGTTTAATTTTTTATAAGTATAAACAGCAATATATAAACTATCGTCGGCCAAGCAACTCAATCTGGAAGAAATTATAAAATATGGAGAAAATTGAGTACTGCGCCGTTAGAAAGTTTATCGCGAAACAGCTCAAACCATAATAAAAACCATAATTTACAACTGGAATAGGCTTTTTAAACCAGGAAGAGAATCACTTGACGATGACCCACGATCAAAACACTGAATTGAATTCATTACTCCGGAAATTATTAAAAAAATCGAAAAATTGATATCGGAAGATCATAGACTAAAAAAGAAACAACTCGCAGAAATAGTTAGAGTATCAGATACAACCATTTGAAATATTCTTCACGATAATCTAACATATTGATGGTATGACTAAGGTTAGCACAATGTGGGTGCCAATACTCACGTTGTCTCAAAAACAACACCGCGTGGAGCTCTGTAGTGAGTTGGAATCGTTACTGGAGATGAGACTTGAATTCATCATTAGATCCTGAGTCCAAACAAAACTTTATGCTGTAGCACAAAAAAGCACACCACCCAATTAGATCAAGTTTGCTAGAAAAATAATGGCGACTATTTTTTGGGACTCAGAAGGGAGTCTTTTGATCGATTTTAGGAACCGAAAAATACTACACTTTAATTTCAAAGCCGTTGAAAGAAGCCATCACAGAAAAAGAGAGGAAAATCAACCACAAATATCCTCCTTCTGCACGACAACTTGCCTATCGATGCCAATACCGGTGGTGGTACCGACGATATTAAAACATCCAGGATAAATCGTTTTCATCATCTCTTTCTATCTTGTTTAACATAAGTATATGTTCTGGCTCTTTGGAAAAATCAATTAGAAAACAACCAACATCTTTCCAATACATAAAGCTAGTGATCCCACATGCATCTTAAACTAACGTCCCACTTCTCGTCTTGTTTGTTTTAGCAAGATTCTTGAGAGAATAGTCCATATGAGAGTTTACTCTTGTATCTTACCCACCCCAGCACATGAGCAGCACGGTTTTGTTGAAGATAAATCCACTTTGACTAACCTTCTTTACACATACACATACGGTCGAATCCGGGCTTGACTATCAAAAGCAGGTCAACGTATTTTATACTGACTTTTCCACAACATTGGACTTTCTCGACCATAACCTGCTTTTTCAAAATCTAAAGTACGATGGCATAACCGGTCTGCTCCTATCCTGGTTTACCTCTTACATCTTTAGTCATACCTGTATTATTACTGTCATTTCCTGCTCTTCAGTTCTCTTTTATCCTGCATCAGATGTTCCGCAAGGGTCTGTCTTTGGTCCTCTTACCATTCTATTGCTCATAAACGATCTCCCTTCTTTAATCCGTTCGTGATGTCTTCTGTATGGTGGCGTTTTTAAAATGTTTCGAGAATCGAATCAGAAGATTACTGTACTTTTTTATAAAACCATATTAATACTTTAAAAACTAGGTGCCTTGCCAATGCTCTTAATTTGTAATGTAATTTACTTGCAAAACGTCCCTTTTCATTTTCTCTGATTCGGTTTCTGGCTCTGTTAATATTGTTGATAATTTTAACCCTCCGAGTACACACCTAATTTTTCGATCATGGAGAACACTTGGGGTCAAATTGACCCCAAGCACTTTTGAACGTCTATAGAATCGCCGCCACTGAAGATTTTAATTTGAAAAAAATTGTTGGTATAGTTTGAGACCTTTTCTAGTAGTTCTTATGCATAAGACGTGCCTTAAATGTCCTTAACATACCTAAAGAAAATTCGCGAAAAACAATTTTGCCGAAAATCATGTTTTTTACTAAAAAATCGTTATTTTTTTTAATTTTCAATATTTTTGGCTAAAAATTTAGACAGATACTCTCAAGATATGAAAAAATCATAAAAAAAAATTAGATGTATATTGGACCTTAAAAAAAGTATTTATTTTGCATATTTACGGTGGCGATTTTGAAGGTTTTTTTATATTTGCATATTTAAAAAAAAAATAATAAATTTGTTGATTTTTAATATTTTGAGCTTAAAATTTATATGGTTAGAATAATACAAAAATCATCCCTATACAAAGGGTTGCAAAAAAGATATTCGTTACGCATATTGGTAGTAGTAATTTTGAGGGTATGAAAAATAATGATTTTTTTCATTTTTGAATAGAAAAAACTATTTTTTATTCATTAAAATATATAAAAATATTGACAAAATAAAGAAGAAATTGAAAAATTATTCATATCCAACACAATCATTACAAAAAAATGCCCGATGCTCGTGGCACATCGGTCGATCGCAAGATGCGCATACATCTTTTGTTTTGTGGTCCTGTTTTCGAGAGCACAATAAACATC
This sequence comes from Nemotelus pantherinus, assembly GCA_963978885.1. Classification (NCBI taxonomy): domain Eukaryota; kingdom Metazoa; phylum Arthropoda; class Insecta; order Diptera; family Stratiomyidae; genus Nemotelus; species Nemotelus pantherinus. The sequence goes on from OZ022266.1 coordinate 11,705,714, forward strand.
TTGCTCTTTTAATGAGCTTTGGACGTTCTGAAGGAACATTTGGGATATTTATTCCTAAAATATTCTCGATCCCTTTTCGAATGTCTACACGTAGAATGGTATTATTTAATTTTTCTCGTAAATATGGCTCGACGAGGTGAGCCACAACTTCTTTCAAGGCAGCAATGGCAGATTTATTTTTGGTAGCGTCAGTGTCAGTGTCTATCGATAGACCGATAGACACTGAAGAAGAAGAGAGATCAACAAGCTGCGGGTTTCAAACCCGGCGTTGCCAAGAATTAGGTGCCTTCCGAAGATACACAAGGAAGGAAATGAGCTAAGGGAAATTGTAACCGCCACAAACGCTCCGACAAGGAGAATCGCAAAGTGGATTGTAGACGAGTGTAGGGCGTTAGGGAAGATTAGCGTTAGAACAGTCAAAAATCGTGACGAGGTGATAGAGCAACTTGGAAGAATGGCAGCAATAGGGGAAGATGAGTTAGTTGTATCATTTGATGTCAAGGCTCTATTCCCAAGCGTGCCGGTAAAACAAGCACTCGCGTTCTTTGAGGACTGGCTATTAGAGAAGAATAGCTCACCGGAAGGGAGGAAGAGGGCTAAAGACTTTTTGAAACTTGCCTCAGTCTGCATGAATGAAAGTTACTTTACTTTCAGGGGGAAATACTTTAAAGCTATGAAAGGTGTTGCCATGGGAAATCCTTTGTCCCCACTAATGAGCGAGATATTTATGGACAGACTGGAGAAGAAACTTCATGAAGAAGGATCGCTTCCTCGTGTCTGGATGAGATATGTGGACGACATTCTAGCTATCGTAAAAAAGGATGCTTTGGCAGAAACTTTGAAAAAGTTGAACCAAGCACACAAGGATATCCAATTTTCAATGGAAGTCGAAAACAATGGAAAACTACCATTCTTGGATCTAATGGTCATACGGAAAGAAGGTTCTCTTATGTTTAATATCTACCGGAAGCCCACACACACCCAGAGAACAACACCTTCTACGTCTGATCATTGGCATTCCCAAAAAATGGCGCCCTTTAACTCAATGATCCACCGACTATTAACAGTACCCATGGATCAGGAAAGTTTTAACATAGAATTTAAATATATTAAAGACACCGCGAGAAAAAATGGATTTGACGAGAAAATAATTGGAAACCTTGTCAAAAAGAAGAAGGACAGAATACAGCGTGATCTGTTAACGACGCTCTTTATACAAGAAAAACAAAAACCAGCCATAAGAGTTCCAATTATTTTTACGTCAATATTTAAGCAAATTCAGGAACTCTTTGAACGCTTTGATATTAAAGCAGTTCCAACCAGTAGGGCTAAGAAATTAAGTACAATATTATGTCACATGAAAGACAAAAAAGATAAGAAGGAAAAATGTGGAATATACAGAATTACTTGCCCAGAATGCAACAAAATATATATTGTACAAACGAAACGGTTAGTTGGTGTTAGACTAACCGAACATAAGCGCGAAGCAGTCTCAGCAAGGAAAAAGAACTCAACGATAGTACGATCAGCAGTAGCGAAACACATCCTGGAGGACGAGCACAGCATAACGTGGGACAACGTGGAGGTGATTAAGGAAGTACAGCAGGTACGAAAACTGGATGCATACGAAAGCCTGAACATATGGAAAACCCCGATGGATAGGCGATTAAACACAGACCAAGGAAACTGTGTATCACCATTGTTTAGGTTAATTTAAACAGATACTTTATGATGATAATGTGATTAATAATAGATAGTAAAATGGATTTAAGTATATAATCAATAGATAATTAGCGGGTAATTAGCAGGTAATTAGTATTAGTAAATACTTTAAAAGCAAGCACCTTAAATAAGATATCTAAGCTATTTTAAGATCAGACCAAAAGACACTGAAGAAGAGGGCAGATTACCCTCGAAATATCGATATATGTCAAAATAAAAATAAATCTAGCTTCTAAAGGAAAAATTGGTTTAAATTAAAAAATATAAAAGTCAAGGCACAGAAATACACTAAGGAACCTACAGTACCCCCCTTTTCCCGCAGGCCTAAGCGCTGCAATTGGTCAAAAAGTTCTCTGGGGTCAATTTGACCCCCTGTGTTCTCGGAGGGTTAAAGATCTTGGCGTAATATTCGATCCGAAGCATAAATTTGATAATCATATCTTATCGATCACTGCCAAGGCCTCTAAATTAGCTGGTTTCATAATTAGAGCTTCCAAGGATTACATAGATCTTCCAAAGTATTAATATTTCCACCTGTTTACACATATTTTTTTCATTTGTTCGTAGTGTCCTTGAATACTGGTGTCCTCATTACGTATATTTAACAAGTTTGGTGTCCTCACTACGTCTATTTAAATAATGCGTTCTTCAAGCTTTATCTTGGCAATGATCTTCTCCTGTTCCGTCATCTGCCTTCGCTCGAATCACGGAGACTTTTTTTCGGATGAGTAACTCTTCTTTAAGTTGTCTTATAAGATGTTTGAATTTAACCTCAGTAGCCACATTTTTATTAGTTCATGTAGTACGTTCTTCTTTTGTGTATGGTGTGCCATTTGCGTGAACTGATTCTTATTTTTATTCTCTATAGTTTCTATAGGCAGCACAATGATTTAGATTTTGGTTCGCTACCGGCGACATTTCAAAACTTTTCAATAATTGTATTTTTTTCTTTTATCTTTTATTCATCTGGTTTTTGTTTCTTTTTATTTATATTTATTTATGATAAATAAATAAAAAAATAAAAATAAAGTACATAATTGCACTTATAATCAGGAGATCTATATCAACCATTATCAAAGTTTTTTTTTACAAACCAAAGCCTCCTCAATTGTTCTCCTCATAAACTATGATAAGAATATAGTTGATAGGAAACTTGTACGAAATTGATACAAAATTGTTACCTGTGCGAACTGTGGTGGTTAACATTACAACCACGACAGGGTTTGTATCAGGTCTGGGAGAAGATAACTCCTGATTCATCATTTAGGTATCTCGGAACCAACTTTCAGACATTTCTAAAATGTAACCCTTATGTTAGGTAAGTAATCAACACTGGCATCTGCAATGCAAAGCATCAGTATGTCAATATATCAGATATGTCAAAATAATGGGCAAACCCACCAAAGCTATGTCTATTTGACTATCAGACCCTTATCCGACCAATCCAAACTTATGCATTATTAGATTACCTGTTCCAAGACTGCCATCGCAGAAGCAGAGTTAGCCGGAACAATAATCCTGCGCTTCTGCACTAGCAGGTTTTAGAACCCGGTAACTAAGAAGTGGCTGTAGAACATTTTTCTGCGAAAGCAGTTGGGTCTGATACCACTACTAAAAGTTAGTTGTAATTAGGTACGGATTAAACTTCAAGACTTCATTTTCCAATAGAATGGAGCCTCAGCTTATTGGCACCGTAATTCCTGAGGATTTTTTAATCAATCCCTTCCTCAGCGATGGGACATCAAGACCTAGCCTTACAATTCAGGCCACCTAGATCTCCTGATCTCACGCCAAGTGATTTTTTCTTGGTGGCTAAGGAAGCTGCTTAAGTTCCATCTTTACCAACAACTCTCGCCGACCTGTGGTACGATGTCTCTGCTGCGGTGAACTCAGTAACACGAGACTTGCTTTTTCGCATGGGGGACGAATCTGGCTACTGCTTAAACGATTTCGGCGACACATTGGACATTGATAATCTGAGTTAAAAAAATTTTCAACAACTTTCTCTTTTCATTAGAATGTACCATATATTAGTCGTCTCCAATTTAAAGTTCATTGACTACAAATATATTTTTGACTACACTGTAATATGGCCGCTTATTTTATAGGCCATATGGAGTGCTATAATATGTATTTATATTTATTGTTATAGAATATTTTGAATGTTAATTTACCAAGCATTCAAGAGCTTGAAAAGAAACAAATTAACCTTTTGATGAAGGATCTCAGTATTTACTAAATAAATCTACAAATTTTTCCGAATATGAAGCAAAAAATTCGCAATGGATTTGAGAGGTACTATTTTTCAAAGAGCGTTCAGTTCAATCACATTTTGTTGAAATCTCTCTCAACCTAACATTCGACTTAGCTAGTCTATGTGCGCTCAATTAAGACTAAAATTTGTTTGACAAATTCAATTTATATACCAAATGATTCATATCCGATACCAAAACGACGAAGCAAATAAATTATGAACCATTGTCATTGCAGAGGAAGTAGCCAAAATTACTTTGATGTCAAATCAAAACGATTAACTCAAGAGTTACCATTCCTGAATATCTCCATCGAATACCAAAACCAGATGCACTTAGGTAACCTTGATCACAGTACCACATGCGTATACGTTTCACACAATCTTTAAGCTTCCACAATATATCCTACAATTCTTTAAAACATGTACATCATAATTATTTTCAGTCTCAAATCGATTCGCTTCAAATGCTTATAGAATTCATAAATAATTTATTCGCCATTTTGCTAGTCTGTCTCCATCACGTCTTCGCTACAAAATGATTAACAGCAGGTGGATACAGCTAGAAGAGTGGATACACGAGTCGATGCTTGGTTAGATATGCAGACACCATAGTGGTGCATGGACGGATTGGTAGCTAGCTGGATTGAGTCGATGATAGACGGACGGATAGAAGAAGGCGCTCAAGCTCAGTCTGTGACCAATGAAGATTCCACCGTGAGTAATTGCTAATGCAAACAAGACGCAGTGTTGGCTGAAATCGATGAAATCAGTATTTAATTTAAGGCGGAATTTATTCGAAATTGAAAATCATGCGACGAGCGTTGCAGGCCGTAACAAATATTTTCTTTCCCACACAGAATGCCGGACTTGGGTTGACTGGTTGTTAGCTAGTGGTTAGTTACTCGATACAATATGACACCTTGTCAGAGCATATGTCACTTTAACGAGACCCTAAATGGTTAAATTGCATCGACGACTAGTTGATTACTGTTCGATTTATCTATAATGTTCTGATGGACTGATGTGGAATTTTAAATGCTTTTTTTACAATGAGTTTAAGGAGCATGTGATTGAAGAAAAATACGCGGTTTCACGAAGTCGTCATGGTGACAATTTATTCAGCTTGGAGATCGAAGAAAGTCATGATTTAAGTGACTTCGTGAAAGAAAGGTTTAAAGTAAATCGATGTGGCATTGGCCATAACAGAATTTAATTATGCTACACACTCGCAAGTAACATGCGCCCAATGTGGTTCAATGCAATGAAACGATAATGTGTAAATAACTAAGGTGAATCACGATTTGAATTTAAAAAAGGTTCGAATTTAAATTAGTTCTGACAAAATGGTTTTGAGAATGTGCCAAGATACTGGCTTCGGGAAACAGCTTTCCGTGAAATCGCCGATCATCAGTTTTTGTGTTTATTTTCTATTTTCTTATTGGCCATGCATAGCTGATTTGGTTGATTTTCAAACAAATACGTTGCTCCGTTAATTTAGAGTTCGTTCCATTTGGACCTTTCAACATTATCAGTACATTCAGGCAACAGTTTGAAAGAAATCAGCATGAAAATAGTGTTAGCATACATTTTGCTACACTTAAATCATTCTTTTCGTAAAACTGAATCACCGGTTCGAATTTCATTGGCTTTCAATTCCTGAGAACTAGTATGTATCAAATTACGAAATCGTCTTAATTTGTCTTAAGAAGTCAGCCAACATTATGACTTAGCTTTTTACATTTCAAGTGCGATCCACTTTTTAGTAAGGTTTTGATTATATACAAAATTAAGCTTCCAAATAGTATAAGTATGTGGTTGAAATGGCTCTTCTATGCTTGTAATAAAAGGAAAATGTTCGATATGATTATTGATACTTTTTATGATATGATATTTTATGAGAAAATGATGGATGCAAATCATTATAGAAGAAAATTCAGTGTAATTAAATTTACATATATCTGACTAGATAATGAATTTAAGAGATATTGTAAACTGTAATTTGCCATTAAATTTCGTTTTCACGAAAGATACATATTAAAGCTGGATTGACAAGGAAATCAATTTGAAGATTTATTTATGGTTAACAAGTGCCAATCAAACCGCAAGAATACTAAGCTTTCGCAGTGAATATTTCGTTTTTCGTACGGCAAAGTATATCGATGGAATATTTCAGATGCAAGCGAATTTTTCGGAGGAAGGTGGTATCTTTCTGATATTAGTTGATAGATTGTACACTTTAACGCTGCCACACGATACTCCCAGTACTTACTATACACTTAAATTCGATGAATAAGAGCTATGTTTGTAAGATTTTGTTTTTGCGATACAGAGAGAGTTAGTTTATTGCATATAATAATGCAACATTTGAACAATATTTTCCTAAATTTTGGTTGCAAAATATTGAAAATTAAGATAGTGACTGTGAATCTCCGGAGGCTCCTCGAACAATTTTTTTTTGCTGTGTTCATCATAACTCGCAACAGAATCATATGAAACAAAAAAATCAAAATGCATTTGTTAAAGGAGATGTTCCTCGAAGTAACCCTGGGAGGACTTTTTTCTATTTCGATTTTTCAATTTTTCGTAGCACTTGGAAGCAAGAAAAACACCTGAATTTCGGTAAAAAAAAATCGGCAAATTTGTTATTGTATTTAAAAAATAAAAAAGTTCCCATGGATACCTGGCGAATTATGTGAAAAAGTATTGTGCAAAATTTCAAAACGATTGGTCCAGTAGATTTTGAGTTATAGTGTACACAGACTTCAAAAACAACAAGTTTCAGAAAAACGCACAGCTGTCGAGCAGGCATAAAAACCCGGCTTGAAGCAACTGACGCTCAAATATTCATAACTTCGTCCAATATTTTTTCCAATCGGCTTGAAATTTTGTCACAATATTCTTGAGAGATATTGAATTCATTTAAAAAAATTAGAAAAAAAGGCAACAAAAAAAGTTAAGGTTAAATCGCTTGGGACTAGTTCTGGTGAGTGAGGAGGGTGATCAAGCAGTTCAAATTGTAATTCGTGGCTGTTCGCCATGGCAACCGCTGAGGCACGAAACGGCACATTGTTTTGATGAAACATAATTTTTTTCTCCCAATGTGAACGTTTTTTCTACAATTTCTGCCTTCAGCTTGTCAAGTGATTATGCATAGTATTTCCTGTAATGGTTTTTCTTGTTTGAAGATAATTGATTAACATAACTCCATAACTATCCCAAAAAAAAACAGTCGCCATCACTTTCCGATTCTCATGATCCCTCTCATTTTAATTCAACAGTTGTTTAGCACCATTTGGTGAACTTTAGGGATGGTATCATCAGTGGGTGTAGTTTTTCGACGTGCCTAACGTTCGTCGTCTCCCAAGCTGGTACAGCCACGTTTAAATTCAGCTTTCCAAAATTTCACGGTGGTAAATGATGGTGCAGAGTCCCCATACATAATGTCCAACTCGTCTTTGATTTGCGTAGGGGTATTGCCTTTCAACAAATATTTAATGACAGCTTAATACTCGATTTTTTTTCCATTTTCACTAAAACATTCACAACGACTCACTCAAACAATTATCAAATAACAACTGCGCGTCCAAAATAACTGAAATTTTAGTATGTCCCTGTCAAAATATGCACAGCCACATTTTTTAGGTTTTATTGACAAGTGCTGCAATCTTCACATTAAGGTCGGAAACTTTTCAGAAGATGTAGGACCTGACAGTGCTATAATGGTGTTGTGAAGCAGCAAATCAGTTCGAAAAGAAGTATTTTGTAATGATAATGCAAGAGCTCAGAAGATTATCCTCTCAAGCGAGTGCTAGCTATGGCAGTATAGAGGGTGGTATTTTATAACTGATTGTTTTTCTTAAAATTTTAACTTAAGATTCAAGCACTGTCGTGAATTTCACACTTAATGTAAATTAGCATTTCGTTGGCGATGAAATTCATTCAATATCCATAAATCCTTTGCTGAACAAACACTTTTCCCAAAAGCATATAGCTTTCTTGCCCTATCCATTTCATTTCAAATAAACGATGCATATCTTTACATTATGATTTATAGCACAACGATTCTATGTCAAAACAGCCATGAAATCACAATCTCAATGGTAACGTGATTTAATAACCATTTCCATAAAATCCAATATGTTCCGTGCTCACTATATCAACACATCAATCACTTAACAAACTAGTACTAACCATTGCACTACTATCAAAAGTAATTTTCATTTTTCAAACATCTTATGTAAAAAAAACCTTACATATCCATAAATGGTTCGGATCTTATGTTGTTGTGTCGTAGCATACCGTCACGAACCGTATGAACAAAGCGACGGAAGCTATTGCCAAAGCCATTCCCATGATTTATATGCTACCGTCTGTTATAATTGGCGTTACGTTGATGTTATTACCGCCTTGCCACCGAGCAATTCAATTTATTTTTGCCGCAAATAGTGAGACTGCAGCCATGCAGCAGCCATCCAAAGTGATAGTAAAAGCAAAAGCCATAGGAAAGTCATAGGATAATAGGAAAAGTAATCAATCTGTACTATGAACCCATATATTTTTCCTAATGTAGTTTTCTTCAATTTCCGATACTTCCCTATGCTTTTGATCGTACATATGCTGATAAGTGCATCGGCGAGTTTGTGTTGGAATTCAAAGCTTTCAGGTCAATCAAACGTATAATTTTACCATAAGTGGATGGTTGCTGAACAATACACATAACTTCAGATGGTATGGAATATCCATATGCAATCATAAAGATTGTCTACTTGAAGTAAATTTTATCTAGTTTTTAAAAGCTTTTTGTAACTTTAAGGTATGGTTTGTCTTTTTCATAATGGGTGATTGATTAGTATTTTGATTTGTTGTGTGTTTTGAATAGTTTGATGTATTGATTCAAAATATTAGATGTAATAATGTTTTCACTAATAATTTATCGGATAAATTTTATTTTAGATGTACGGTTGTCCTGTTCAATGCCAAGAAACTTACACAGTCGTATTTGGTGAATACATCGAGGAAGGCTATAACTGCTGTTGCGTATTCACAGTGTGGAAGGTAACTAGATGTATCAAATGTTTTTATGGCTCTATATTGATATTTCAATCTAGTTTTTATTAATATTTTATTACTTTGTTTTTTTTTTCATTCATTTATTTTGACAATTCAATTCAAAATTCATTTATTTTGACAATTATCAATTTGTAATAAGCTGATGTTACTTTAGTAAATAATGAAATCAACACTCAGCTAAATTTTATTTGCATCTCATATTAGCTAAGCACACTTAATTTTCACTTATTAAATTAAAATACAAAATTTTTTAGAGCTATTAGGTGTACAAATTTAATTCTTTATTTTTCAATAGACGTCGCTCGATGTTTTTTTTTTTTAATTTGCTGAAAATGACGCAGAAAACATGATTTGCAAGAAGCTTTTTTGCGTTGCATTGCAACTATGTTGCTTGAAAAAGTGCCGCGAAAAATTGAGGGTAAACATGCTTTATCAAATACAACTTGTAAAGAACAATTTCAATGTTTTCGAAACGACGATTTTCGAAAAGAGCAAGAGAAATCACGAAAAAAATTCACAATTCCTCAAATGAAAGCATCACTTGATAAAGATTCATCTCATCAGAATTGATCCTACACATTATGTCATACAAAAATGTATTTCACTAAGTTAACGGAAAATGGAAATACGTCAGAAGCAAGTGCATCAGATACCAAATGAAAAAAAATACAGATGTTGAAAAAAAAATTATGGGAAAACCATTGTAAATTACAGCTTGAAACAAAAAAAGCATGTTTTTGAAGTATCTGTTTTTTAAAAAAATAAAAGTCAGGCAAAGTATCGATTAAGAGCACCCCAAGCGCAAAAAAAACATTAAATGAAGCCAGATAAGGTTTTGGTCCGTATGTGTTGGGACCAGAAAGTTGAGATCTATAATGAGTTGCTGAAACCATCTTAAGAAAGCTGTACCGCATAAATATAACAATACGCACAACAATTAATGTTTTTACCACGACGCTGTCAGGCCACATATTTTGCTCAATCAGCTAAAAACTATTTAGAAGGGACTGAGAAGCCATTTTTTACGTTAATTACCTTTTCAGTTGCCTCAATTCCGTTTCTCTCTTGGATGACCCTAATTTTTCCCTCCTTCCCTCTTGAAGCTTTTAAGCAGCATTTCATCCATTAATGTCTGTTAGCAATTTCAATCGGACATAACTGTCTTGGGCGTTGTTTGTTGGTTTTGATTTGGTTTGCTTTGAGAAGGCCAATCTAGTTTGACCGTTGGTGTTACCTAAATATTCCTAAGTGTATTGTTATGTCTTTTACAAACAAACCTGTACCTATCTATTTTGGCTGTATACTGAAGACGCCAGGGCTTTTATGTTGATGTACATATGACAACGGACTACCACGTTGTCATATGTACAGCAGCATAAAAGCCTTGGCGTCTTCTTCGATCTTCGTCTAAAATTTGATATTCATATACAATTTAGTACATCTTAGGCTCCAAAAATGGCAGAAATTGTTCTACGGTGTACTGGTTAGACACTCAGTATCTCCACTAGTGCCTAAATTTTTAATAATTGAATATTCTTCCCAATCTGGGTCTCCTCGTTTTGTTTACTTCTCAGATGCATTTGAATCCATTCAGTATAGTTTTACTCAATGTCTCCAATATAAGTTTAATTCCCAAAACTCTTAGTACAATGGCACATTTTTACACGCTTTCATTGAAAATAATGCAATAAAAAGATAATGAAAGTAAACAATTTTCGCTTTCAAATGTACACATTATAATCTTATCTTCCTCTCACTGTTTACATTGCAAAGCACAGTATCTTGTCTACAAATATATTTGAAACGATAAACACATTGAGCGACTCTAATAGCAGAAAGGCACCTAAAAATTGAAACAAAGCAATGTAAAATTATTACAATTTTCAAAAGCATTAAGTTTTTGAAGAGCAAAAAGACAATTACTTCATCTACTCTTCTGTAACCAGACATTCACTTGTTTCCTCTTCTTTGAATATATTCAACAGAAACGTTCTTTCTCAACAAATTATTAATTTACTTTATCTTAATTTCAGATATGTAGCGACAGGTGAATGCGGCATAAGTCCGGCCATCAAAGTATGGGAACTGGATCAGCAAAGTAGCAATGGCGAAGGCGGAACAGGTGGTACTGTGGTGGCGGAGTTTTTGGGCCATAAATATGCTGTCAGTTGTATTGTGAGTATAATTGTCTTTGGACAAGTATAATTGTCTATGAATTCACTTGTTTCACGCTTTGAATGGTCACAAGAACTTTCGCGTTAAGTACATGCCTGAAAACTTGTTGGCTCGCGTTAAAGTCGGCATCAGTTAACAGCACAGCATTTGCAACAACCCAGACTACTTTGCTGTATTGATAAATGAAAAATTAAATATTTAAATCGATTCAAGACATCGACTATCAGAATGATCGATTTCTGCAATAAAAAAGTAATAACTCTTTCGAAATGATATTAATAACGCCTAAACAGCATTTGTTCGGCACTCAATCAAATTGTCGTTGGTAATTCAAATTTACACTTGAATCTATATAACTACATTCCGCTGCATGTTTTATTCGTTTCTTTGGGAATCTGACTGAAATTGTCTTCGCTCCAGTGAATCAGACATAAGTTTATTCACTTTTGTTGTTTACGGTGTGTTGGCGGAATATCACTAAAAAAAATCGAAAGCCATTCGTTTTTAGTATTCACAATAAATGCATTTTGCTTAACGAGTAGCCGGCACCTCTAAATCTGCTTTCATGATCCGTCATTAGTAGTCTGTGTTTGATTCATAAATAGAATCATTAATATCATGTAAAAAAAAGAAATTATATGATTTACTGATGATGATATCGGTCTAATAATTCATCCTGATATTAAAAGATACATGGGTCAACTCAGAAGCGAAATGAATCATGACCCAATTCAAATCAGAGCAAAGTGAATCACTTCTCACAGCCACAGATGAAATTCTACACCTTCTGCTCCAAAATTGATGCGATGCCACAGTTTCGCCTTTATTAGTGACCTAAAAAAACAGATTGGTTCCTTCCGAGCATATATCTATATTTTCAAATTATGGTCTTTCTCCGAATCAAAACAGTCAAAATTAAAAAGCTAAAAAAATTTACTACTTACAAAATCTTATTTAATACATGCACTTCAAAATCCTCAATAATACTAATAACTTCTTGTCATTTTAGGCCTTCTCACCAACTGGCAAATATCTAGTGTCAGTAGGATCACAGCATGACATGATAGTGAATGTTTTCGATTGGAAATTAAATCTGAAAATCGCTTCGAACAAAGTTAGTGCTAAGGTAGCTGCTGTCAGTTTTAGTGCCGATGGAAATTATTTTGTTACAGTCGGTAATAGACATGTCAAGTATTGGTACCTGGAAGGAAGTCGTAAGGTAAGAAGAATAATTCATACTTTAACATTGTGAATGGAAATATTTGCAGTGAAACCATAGTTATTAGTATATAGTATTCAAAAATATATTTCGATAGTCTATTTGTTCTATATAAATCCCCCAGTTTCATATTTGTCAGTAATATTTACATATAGCGAAAATAAATGCAAATATTTACATGCACATTCAACCCCTCCCCCTTCATTTTCAATCAATTTCCTTATTAAATGAATATTTCGATATAATAGCGTTCCCTTTTATTTCAGTACAAAGAGCCCATACCGTTAATGGGAAGGAGTGCCATTTTAGGAGAGCTACGAAATAATGATTTTTGTGCTGTGGCATGCGGTAAAGGTGACTATGCAGACAGTACCTATGCAATAACGAGACTCGGACATCTGGTTGAATTTAATTCACGAAGACTACTAGATAAATGGGTTGCATGTCGAACGCAGTCTGCTAATTGTATTTGTACTAATGCCCACTATATTCTCGTGGGCTGTGCCGAAGCGATTATCCGAATATTTAATGCTGCCACCTTGGAATATGTTACAACGTTGCCCAGGACACATTATCTGGGTGTGGATGTTGCAAGCGGTTAGTATAATATTGTTTGAATTTCGTTGTTCGGAAATTGGCATGGAAAGCATTGTGTAATTTATAGATTGTAAGTAAAATTCGGGATGAATGCCAAATAGTTTTGAACATAATGCTGGTGCATTTCCAGCTGAATAAGTTGAGATGTAGTTTTTGAAAATATTTCAACAAAAATTTAAAAGTCTGATTTTTCTCATTTGAAGAAAGTGAAACTAGTGTAATTGTTTCCGAATGTAGGAAAACCTATGTATTTGTCAATTTTTCTTGGAATCGTTTACTTAAATTTTGGCAAAAGACTTCAAAATCCCTAGTTTCGACACGCAATATAAAACAGACTAGCTATCCGTTTAATCTTTTCCTATCAAAATCTCAGTAAAATTTACCCCCCATCAAGATCACCACCAGAAATATTCATTAAACTTATCACATACAAAAAAAATTATTCAGATGGCTTTCGACAATAAAGCACTGACAAATTATTTATCTGAAATAGTATAGATATCAATAAATTTTATGTGTTAAGTTGAACTATCATTGCCTTTTCATAGTACAAAATTATTCAATATCTGTAATATTTGATTTCTTCAAAAAACCCGCAATATCTTACAAAATCCTAGGAGGTACACTATCTTCTGAATGAAAGAAGTGTATATCTAGCTTCTGGAAGTAAAAATTCGCGTTGAATCTTTGTTCTTGTTGGATCATAATCAGGCTTGTGGATCTTCGCTACTTTTATAGTTTAACACTCATATAGACAAAGAACTGGGTTCATTTGGAGCTAGTGAAATGATTCACCCTTAGTTCAGTTTGCTCCAGCTAGCGATTTCGCTAAGGTGTGGGTATGTATCGTGTGCCCTGATTACGAATCAGAAGAATATCCATTGTACCATTAGTGTATCGGTTTATTTTGGTAAATAACTTTAAAGCTTTGTCGCGTATGCATTTCTCGACTGTTTCGATCTTGATGTCCTTATGAAGTAATATTAATAGTTGTAATGCACCATAGGATTCGGGAAATTCTCCGTAGTGTGAGATTTCAACAGGTCTGTAGGTTTTGCCGAAAAAAATGATCCCATACAGTAATGTCAGTCTTAGTATTTGACGGTAAATGAGTGATCTGTCGGTTTTTTTTCAGTCCTTGAGATTTAATAAGAGGGTGATTAGTTCCACGACTCAATTTTTTTCCTGTACAGGATACTAATTGAAACAATTATGCAACAGAATACTTTTTGGGAGCAATCTACAGTCGCAAAACATATTCTTAATTTGAAACATTCGTGTGCAACTATTGCGATTTTTCATCAATTTTTAATGCACATTTAGACATATATTCATTTTAGTTACCTATTTGCTATATTAGCACTATATTGATCAACCTTTCCTTATTAGTGTCGAAATTTTAAAAATTTGGCAGTAAACGTAGCTTCAGCTTAAGGCTATTATCTCTTCCTTCTTATAATATCTGTGCGCCTATATTTTCCTCCACTAAAACACTCATCTATATGCAATGCCACTTCTAAATGTTTTTCATGCTAAATACTACTTATTATACATACATTCCTCTAATTTACTCTCTTTTTTCCAGGCATTCACATAAATCACATAATGACAGTACCTCCAAGTGCACGTTACCCAGACACAATAGCAATGGTATTCGACGAAGTCCGATCGAAAGTTGCCTGCGTTTATAACGACCACAGCCTGTACATTTGGGATCTACGAGACGTCCGTCGCGTTGGCAAGAGTCATTCTTTTCTTTATCATTCGGCCTGCATTTGGGGCGTTGAAACCGTGCCATTAGATTTGGATAGTAACACTGGATCCGTTCTGCCTGAGAGCTCTTTCTTGACATGCTCCTCGGATGACACAATTCGAGTTTGGGGCTTTGACGGTTGTGAAAATACCGAAATTTATAAGAAGAACATTTATAGCAAAGACCTCCTGAAAGTTGTGTATATTGATGACGAACTGAACTTCATTAAAGATACAGACAATCCTATATTGAGTACGGAGAAGACATCAAGCTACGACGGCAGGAATGGAGTCAGATGTATTAGAGTGAATGCAGAAAAAAATCATTTGGCAACTGGAGATAGAAGTGGGAATATTAGAATCTACAATTTAGTTAACCTAAAGCAGATCACAATGATCGAAGCTCACGACTCGGAAGTATTGTGTCTCGAATATTCGAATGATAAAATCGAAAAGAAGCTTTTAGCAAGTGCAAGTCGCGATCGGCTGATCCATGTTTTCGATGTAGAGCAAGGCTACAATATTCTTCAGACTTTAGATGATCATTCAAGTAGTATAACATCTGTTCGGTTTATAGGAACCGGATCAAATATACAAATGATATCATGTGGAGCCGACAAGTCAATTATGTTCCGAGCGTTCCAGAATAATCAGTTCTTGAGGGGAACAAACTGCTCAGGGAAAACCACACTGTACGATATGGAAGTCGATAGCAACGGAAAACATATCCTTACCGCCTGTCAAGACCGTAATATAAGGGTTTACGGAACGCATAATGCGAAACACACCAAGACTTTTAAAGGATCCCACTCGGAAGATGGAAGCCTGATTAAACTTAGCTTAGATCCCAGCGGTATCTACATCGCAACTTCATGTACAGATAAAACTCTCTCTGTGTATGACTACTACTCAAACGAATGTATGGCTCGAATGTACGGCCATAGCGAGCTGGTGACTGGTCTTAGGTTTACAAACGACTGTAAATATTTGATCTCAGCAAGTGGAGATGGATGCATTTTCATCTGGCAAATTCCGCACGATATGATCGTTACCATGCAAGCAAGACTTTCCCAACAACGGCTCCGATCAGGACACTTGCCGATACCCCGCCCTGTCTCGAACTCTGTTACTGATATTATCATAGACTCACCTACTCGAGATAATGAGCCATTCAGTTCGTCTCCGCCTCAAATGTTCATAGAAGATACGCCTTTGACTCCCGGCTATCGATTCTCAGACGTCGGTCAATTACCGCAATGGGCGAAGAGAAAAGGTCAAGACGAAACCCAGTCAAATTCTTCTATAGCATTAAGTTCTAGTCCTAGCCAAAGTCAAGTGGTGAAGCCGCGTGGCAGATGGGCTCAACGGGGCCAAGATCCAGACCCGTTGGACTTGCGAACACCTGCAGACAGTTCACTGAGCAGCACCTACACAAATGCAATGCAGACATCGGACTATAACAGTGGAAGTTCGAAGGATATTTACAACCAGGCAAATTTGAGTGAAGATAGTTCGATTGATAGCGGTATGGAAAATAGGAAAGATCTGACATTTAGGACGAAGATCGTAAGTTTTCTTATTTATTGATTGGTACTTTCGAATATTATTGCCACTTTCTACTAGGTTGGTGAACAAAAGAAAGGAAATAGTCTGCGTTTCGAGAGCAATAACGATCATGACGGTGATGTAGAAGATATATCAGATGGTGAAAGGACGAGTTCCGATCATGGAATGATGTTTTATCAAAATGCCGCTCCTAGCACACCAACGTAACTATAATCATTTTCCGCCGAAAAAAATTAATTCTACTTTTTTTCTATGCTGCAGGGATTTCAAAGTCAATGCAATGAATGAAGACGAACTAAGGAAATCTGTTCGGCGTCAAAAATTCGAAAAACTGGGACTATCTCTTCAAAAAGCAGAACAAAGCGCTGCTTCAACAGGTACAGGAACTGGAACATCAGATACAGAGGATGAAGGCTCAACGCCAAGTGGTGAAAATGCTGATCGATCTTTGGCATCAACGCTTGGTGGCAGCTCAGAAAGCATACCCCAGCAAACATCATCGAGTTTCCTACAGGCAGCACTGGATGGACCTGGAAGTCTGTCGGACAGAAGTGACAAAAGTATGCATATTGAAATATATTTTTGATACCTGAAATAGTGTAAAATATCAAAGACTTTAATTTAAAGACGAATTTTCTAAATATTTTTTTAAGGTCAATTTTTCCCTAGCGAAGGTAGATATTATTCTTTTTGACATATATCGATATTTTTGAAGCTAACTGCCTTCTTCTTATCAGTCTGATAGACATTGGAGACACTGATAGACACTGAAAATAAGGGCAGATTACTTTGAAAATATCGATATCTGCCAGAAAATTGAAATATATCTAACTTCTAAAAGAAAAATTGGTCTTTCAATACATTTTGAATGGTAGAAAAAATTGAATCAGGTAATTTGATAAATTTTTTCCTTGAGCAGCTAGAGATATTTTAATTTCGTGACAGATGTTTCTATTTGCATCGTAATCTGGGTCCTAAAGAAAACACTAGTCTTTAAAATGAAATCTTTGATTATAAAAGCGTAGAAAAAAAAACCCAGTTAGCCAAATGCAATGTGAAAAACTTTTTCTCTATTGACAGAACGTCGCAGTATAAGCTCAAAACACAATACCGAAAGCAAATCATCCACATCGTATTCGAAATTTTACACTAACAGCAAGAAAGAAGAGCTTTTAAAGGTGATCAATGAAGCCAAAGCAAAACTAGAAAATGTGAGTAACCATATCATCTAATTAACATTTAGCGTGAAATGCAGCAAGACTACAGTATCAATCAAATCACATATTTCCTTTCATATATTCTATAAATTTTATTTTATCAAACGTATTATACCTATTGCAAAATTTCAAAAACAAAACATTTGAAAATGTAAATTACAAAATTATTCATTGTTTTTTTTTTCGTTTTCAATAATCGAGCATAAGTGGAAAAACAATTTCTATTCTTGTTTTAGGGTCAGAGAAATCGTAGTAGAATAGTGAGTTTTCATGAGGTGAGAACATTGCTAGTGGCATACACTTTACAAGCCAAAATTTTACTTACAAATGCACTGATAATCAAATCACATCTTGGTGTTAGTTTCCCTAATAAATGTATTAATGGTGTTTTGATGGTTTTTTTATAATAAAAGCAGCTGTTAATTGATATGGGCTGGAGGTTGATGATTTTGAAAGTGTTAAAGCCTTTTGTATATACTAAAATAGGTTTTATAAGATTTTAATCGGTCTGACATACCAAATATAGTCTCGCTGTTTAAAGTCCGAAACTATACTTAGAAAATGTTGCACTATAACAGTACCTATGTCAAATCAGTGGTTTATTATTCTAATCGTTTGACACCCGTCAAAATTAAAACAAAAATAATATGATAAAGTCTCGTTTAGGCCAAAAAATGGAGCTTAATGTATAATATACACCAATTTATCGAGATGTCCTATATTATAACTATTGTAAATACACTTATTTAGGCAGCATTTTCAATTTTCATATTTTTTGCAAGTTTTGTTGATTTTTTATCATGAGATTAAAGATTATATGTGAATGATTCCACAGAGAAGTATACTTGTAACAGGGACTTTAGGCTAACGTAGACACGAGGTCTACTATCACCTCAAACGGGGACAAGAAAAAGGGGCTCGATCGCTTATTGATTTCCCCAAAAGATGCAAAGTCCTCATTTTTCTCAAATTGTAAACGTGGAAAAAATATCTAAGCCCGATAAAAGAGAAAGCTACTGCCTTTGTAGGTCACCTAGAATAGGTTTTCACACCTTCACCACGGTAAAATGCGGCTTTTATTTAGTTTCAACGCTTATGACTCACAGTCAGTCAAAATATCAGCTAAAGAGGCGCAAAATACTTTTATCCACTAAATCTGCTCTAAAATATTCACCGAGAGTTGATCCAATTAGACAATTTTTAGTTGACATTTGGTCAAACAGTTGCCACGGATCGTATTCTTTTGGCTTTCTAACCTCTTCAACGCTATCTTCCAAATGGGAAATTTTCTTGAAGCATGGAAAACAATCGTGATCATAATGCTCTCCAATGTTGGTAAAGACACATTCCCAGTGAAGTCACAGTCTTAGTCTTTTATCCTCCTTATTAGTCTTTTATCCTGCATCTTCAAAAATCTCGAGAAAGTTCTGCTGAGAAAACTTTTTCCAATGCTTGACAATGCGAGACAAATTCTGGAACTTCGAAGACAACACAGCACTATCAAACATGTCCATCGATTCACATCAGATATTAAAATAGCATTCGAAGATAAGAACTATTGTTCAGCAGTTTTTTTTAGACGTAACTGAAACCTTGGAAAAATTCGGATAAAGGATTGATCTTCAAAATCAAATCAGTGCAACCGGAAAGCCTACGTAATCGACCGTACATTCCAGATATAAAAGCTAGATACAAAAGCTTTTCTACGCGCATGCTGGTGTACCTCAAGGAAGTTTATTTGGACCTGCACTCAATACCATCTTCTCATATGATCTCTCAATAAAAGGCAAACCAACTATAGATAACGTGGCCATTTTAAGCGCTGATTCAGACCCAGTTATAGTATCCAGCAACCTATAAAACCAGCAACTAATAAAACCAAATTCATTCGCGTTACTTTCACACTACTTATCTCAGCAATGTATCAATACCTCAAAGTAACGAAGTAAAGTGTGTCGGAATCTCTCGAGACTCCAAAGCCCTCGTCTACAAGTCTGACTTGAAGCGTGTCTAGACTTATGGTTTACAACTCTGCGGAGCAGCTCGTCCATTCAGCATTAACATAATCCATTCAGCATTAACATCATCCAAAAGACCCAATCAAAAATATTAAGAACTATCACCGGAGCTCCGTGGAACATCCGTAACGTTAGTCCTCTGCAATCGAAACGATTGCAGAGGAAAACAAGAACCGCAGTAGAAAATATATTTTCCCGTCCTTGCTGAACAAGCTACTAATCCATCGTGTATCTCAGCGATTAAAAAAACTGACCCATGAGACCTTGCATGTCTACCGTAGAACAAACAACTATGTGTGGTCTCATGCTTTGATTTTCAATCGCTTTTGCTTTATGAATAATGTAACGTGATTTGTCTCCTAAATGACCACGTTCTTTATTGTCAGATGTGCACATCATTTGATATACTATCTAAGATTCTTCAACTAACTGAAACTTCTTGGACGAAGGTGTCAGTTAGAAAAGTGACTTTTAAAAAAATTTAGCTTCAGACATCACAAAAGCACATTGTAGTCCAATATTCAACACACTGGCTGAAATTTTCTAAATTTTGTACGAATATACATACATTTTTAGCTCCAAAAACCAACAGAAATTATCCAAGTTTTTATTAGAACCCACTGTAAATATAAAAAACTACTAAAAATATTCATGTAATACTCATCGTTAAATACTAATGGCTGTTAATTTTTTTCGATAAAAATGCTTTGCTTTTGCTATTCACCTAAAACGGCATAATGTAAACGCAAGAAATAATTTTTCATAATATAAAATTTAAGATTTGAAATTCAATAGGAATACCTTGTTACTTATGATATTTTTGTTATCTTTTAGGTTGGTTATCGATCAAATTTGCGTGGAAGTCAAAGTATCTCGGATTTGTCTCATGCTGCTGGTACATCGGATGCAATATCACGAATTAGTCGTATCAGCCGACCAGGTACTATTCTCTTGCATTCAATTTCAATGATATTTTAGTGTTGATTGATTTAATATGGGGACTTGATTGCAGTCGGATGATAAAATTAAATTTATGCAATTTTTGATAGTCAAATTAGTGTAAATCATGTAAAAATGTTCTGACCAAAATGATAAAAAAAAATGTCGAATGTGTTTAGTTAGAAGAGGCTAAACTCTTTTCGAATGGTTTCAACATATTGGACCATGATTTTCAAACGTAAAAAGGTGGATAATACTTTAAATACATAATAGTTAAAGCATTGAAAAATTATTCAAAGATCCGAATTATATTTAAATTTTATTTTCCACTGCAATTAAAGTATCTAACCCATAGTCCATTCCATTTATCTAACCATGGTGTCATCTTCGATTTCTCTTTTATTATCGCTGCTTGAATTGAAAAACTAACAATCTAACACCATTCTAAAATCATAAAATCTGTTATGCAAACATACGCAATTCAGGCGAGTTTTATAATCACGGAAATAGTACTAAATCTATAATATCCTGTAACTATTTTCACTCTGCTGCACCGAGATCGGTTTTATCACAAAACTACCACACAATTAACTCACTACGCTCGAACTATCCACCCTACCCCACTGATATTGGAGTGTATGCCAATAGTTCAATAAATCAAGGAGGCTCAGAAGCTGCAGGAGGACCGAAACTGCCGAAAACACGGCCTGCTAATCTGGATTTGAATTGCCTAAAACCGGATGCTGAAAATGATAAAGACGCTTCGCAGAAATCACGAAAGCATCCAAGCATTCTCAAGAATTACAAATCGTGCCCTGTATCGCCTGTGCACGAAGAAATGGACTGGAGTAATTTACCTCAAAACACTAATAATATTGTATTCAACGAGCCGAAACGGCATTCGATGTACAGTGATGATGCGAAAACTATTTTAGATATGATACACTCTGACACAGAAAAGATGATTGCTGAAATCACTCAGAAATATGGAGACCTGGAGGAGTTTGATCCAATTTCAATCTTGCCCGATCCTCCAACGATATGCACCGACAATGTAGACAGATCGTCGTCGAAAGCAGCAGAAAAAGAGCATGGGTTTCTATCTGACGAAGAAGCGAATTTCAGCTCAGACTCTCTCGAAGATTGTAGCCTAGATTTGGATGTGCAGAAGCCCAAGTCCCGAATCTTTAAGAAAAATAAGACCGTATGTAAGAAGCATCGGCCACGTTCCGAGAAATCAAATTCACTGCCAAAAAGATCCGTTTCGGATTATTTTATCTACGAAGAATTCTATCGGCCGCAATATAAAAATGTATCGCTCTCAGATATTCTAAAAGAAGATGAGAACAAAGAAAACACGTTCCTAGAAACGCAACGCCATTCAAGTGCAAGCTTTTTCCTGGTTCAGTATCCCGATCAGAAGAGCCAGGAAAGTATATTGACGGATAATCTGAGTGGGATTAGTTGTTACAATAGTATGGAAAGCATACTGTCAGATGAGTCGGACTGTAAGAGTGCTCCACTTGAAATCCTGTTTAATAAGCGAAAGAGAGAGATGCGGCCAAACCAGGAAACTGGTTATTTTGATAAAGTCGACAATGTTTCGAAATCATACGGATCAAGCCCGAATGCTAGCTGCGGATTCGACTATTACATGCAACAACGATATGTAGAAAATAGTGATAACTATGATATATCCAATTATGATTTGGAAGGGTTTTATGAGAGTGGTAGATATTTTAATGGTGCAAAGTGTTCTCTGCCTACTTCAAATACATACCCCCGTTTCGAAACACTTCAAGTGAATGATGATATCCCTACACTTAGCTATAAAAACGCAGAATACAATTCGAGTGTCAACAAAAGCCTAAGCAAAGAGTTTGCCAATCAACGCACAAAAAATAATTCGAACCCAATGTTCTACGAAAAAGACGAAACGTGTCATCAGTACATTGACGTAAACAGCCCCACAATAGGACGACCGTTTCAAAACGACTCGATTTACGTTATGCGGAAATCGTGTAGCTTCGAGATCGAAATGAACGAGAATAGGCGTTGTTCTCGTTCGACAACGAAACGCTTCGAACGCAACCTGGAAAAATTCGAAAGTGATCACGGTTCTTCGAAAGTATCCGCAGGTGGGCCTACAGGTCCCATTGAGATGAACTATTGTCCACACAAGCCCCCAGTTGCAGCACGTCGTTCTTCCAGCATGAGATCGAGAAGTCGGTCCCGCACGAAAGAAAGATATAATACCGTTGACCATGTAAACTATCAACCAGAAAAAAGACCCAGCAACGAAATCCGGGATTTCGTCAATAAGGAGCTACAGTGCTCTAGAAAGGAACGAAACGATGAGAAATCATTTGAAATATTCATAGCTGAAAAAGGAAATAGTGAGGATGACAATATGGACAGTCTTGAACTGTATAAAAAGCCAAATTTACACAAGGAAAACTCTTTGGATTCCCTGGACGAGCCTTTGAACAAGAGCCTCAAGAACTCACAAAACGAAAAGAATTGCATGCCAAGCACATTAATCTCGAATTCAGACGATATTGCATATTCTAAATTTCGTGACATCGAAACGAAAATCAACGTGATCAATAAGTTAGTCGAAATGGAAGAGAATCGTTTGGAGAAGGAACGCGCTCACAAGGAGAGTCGCATGAAACCGTTCGAGTGCAATTCAAACGAAATGGGCTACGTCAGAAGTTTGACTCGAAATTTCGACAGACTCGCTCGCAATATCGAAGAAGAGATTGAGGTGGAAAGAAATCGCCAAATGGCTGCTTCGCGACTAAAACGTAACTACAGTCTGCCGGACGTTTTGGAGGGGGCGAAATTTCAAATTTTCGAACTCACAACGGATTGTTGTTCTAGTAATAAAAATGATGCCGAGAGCGAAAAAATTCTAGCTGATTTCTTAGAAAAGGACAAAGGTGTGATGTATAAGATTAATAATTTTATTTTGTTCAGAAAAGATTGCATGCACCGTTAATTTTCGAGATGAAGTATTGATTTGTTTTGCATGAAAATGGGCTTTATTTAATTTTTTGGATCATGATTTAAGTCAATTACGTTTCAAAACTTTGATCACTATGGCATGGCGCCCGAAAGACTAAGAAATATATTTGAAAGTGACCTATGATTAAAAAAATCTATAAATAATACAATGCTCCTATTGAGAAAAACCAAAAGAAATTCGTAAAAGTGTGCTGAAAACAAAAGGTGTATGAACCTAAGTAGCCTTGATGACGTCACAATCATCTGCTGGGCAAATTATATTTAGCCGCGTTTTTATTTTATCTAAATGGAATGTTATTTCGTATTACTTACTAATAGATATATTTTCTGATTGTATCGCATGTCAAAAAATAATGCAAGAAAAAAACTAGAAAGCTTAGAATTGCATGCGTTCGCTACATCAAAATTAGCATGTATCTGCTAATCGCCTGAACTCTACGCAAATAAAAATTTTCATTCGATCTATAGAAATTCCTATCAAAAAGATGCTATTCATAAAATAATGTCACATGTACATAAATCCAGCTTCTTTATGTAATACATAAAAAAAAACTTCTAACAACTTATTTATATTCCTATTATTTTGCAAAAACCTGCAAAAGCAAGTAAAAAAAAACAACAAAAAAAAAACTATATTTTCGCCGTTATAATTTATTTTGACACTTTGGTTATTTACTCTTTTTATAGGGAATCCGAAAAGCTTATTGTCCGTGAATAACGATGATTCCCCTATTAGGCGTGCTTGTTCGCTTAGTGATTTAAGTTTGGGAAAAGGTAAAAAAAATTGAAAACAGTTTTATGCAAGTCAATGCCAATATTAATAATAATAAATGCAAATTCTAATTACTTTATTTATTTATTCGAGCTATTTCTTTCACAACGTTTTATTGTTGGTCTATCGAATATTTTGTTTGAGATATTAATGTTGTGTATTGTTTTTTTTTCTGTACAAATTTTGTTGTTGCAATCGTTTTTACTACTAGTCGCATTACTTTTGATACGATAAACATGTGATGAATTGTTTTTGATAAATGTATTTTCATAGGTCCGAATAAACCAACTGCACCGGCAAGAAATAATGTGCCAGTTCGAACCGCTTCAAAGCGAACACCTGGGGTCGGAACGAAGAATATTAGTAGCTTGGGCTCGAGGAGCAATTCAGTTGGAGTCCTAAATCAGGTCAGTTGAGTTTGCTTAGTGATTTATTTGAACAAAAAATGACAATTTTATGTGTTTTAGAGCGATTCGGAAACCGATACATTAGCATCAAGAGGTGGAATTACGAGACCTACATTATCATCTCAAAATAGAGCAGTGAATGCAAGTAAGTTATCAAAAGATAGAAAAAGTCCTAAATAAATCTCAATATTTTACTGTAGTATCTGCCTTACTCATATAATTTGGATATGATTAGAATATTCGCTCATATTTTCAATATATTCAAAGTATCCTTTTACAAACACATCTCACAATATTATGATTCTTTCAGATAATTCTCGGCAATATGGAAGTAAAAGCATTACAGTGCCGCCAAGTCGAAGAAAGGGCTTACAAAACTCTTATAGTAGTGGTATTTGCATTGCATGTGAGATCCTCTCAATTATATTATTACAACCAAATTCTAATTTCCACAGTGAATCTAACAACATCAGCACAACAAGACGATTCCAGTTCGGAAGAAACTCAGTCGGGTCCGCCAGCCAGTGTTAAACCCGCTGTCCCACCACGGCCGCGCAGTATGATGCTTGACCATAAAAAGTCTAGCGTCGCAACAACAAAAGCCCGAGGAAATACTGATGGTTTTGGTGTTGATTCATCATCCAATCCAGATTGTAAGTAATTTCTGCTGACAATACAAAAAGCCAAAAAAAATGGTATACAAATAATGTATAATGAGCTACCATATATAGTGATTGTGTATCAATATTTAGTGATTTTTGAAATTCATTTAATGATTTTTAATAATTTCTTATCAAATTGATGCCAAAATTTTAACAACCTAACTGATCGCTGTTAATATTAAAATATTCAATTCATAAAAACCATCCATTCGAAAAATATGTATCCATATTGATTGTAGAGTCCTTAATTTTTATTTAGTAGGCTAACAATTAATTTTTTGTTGGATTAACCTATTGTCTTCTACTTTAAGCCACATCACAACTTTGTGCAAACATCATCAGTATGCTGAATACAACAACGAATGCTGTACTACAACTTCATTCAAGGCTGAAATATAGTGAAGAAACGACTGGATCTAGAAATAATAATCTTATGCTAAAGGAATTGGAAAATGCTGTGATCATGACACAAAATATGTTAACGAAAATTACAAATAAGTAAGTAAATTGATTTTATGCAGAAAAAAAATTATAGTTGGTTGGTAAACTCCAGCCCTCTGTTTCAAATATCAAACCACAAAACAAAACATTTAAGTTTTCTAAATTATTAACATATTGTTTTATATTCATTTTAGAACCGACACCAATAACATGCATGTAACCTTTGCACCCAACGATCAGCATAACAATCTGGAGAACGGTGACTATCTCCTAATGATGAACAAATGCGCAGACCTTCTAAATAAAGTTCGAAACAAGCACAAATCCAATGATTGTGAAAACGAGACCTGAATGCCAAAATAGATTTGAATCCAATCAGCCACGTATCATATCCCTCGATATAGAGGATAACCTGTGGTTGTGCTGTAGCATAAACCATCTACACTTAGATATTAAAAGTCAATTGGAACATTTTCTTTTCGAATTGTCGCAGAAATCAATAGACGGAAATCTTCTTTCTCATTCGAAGTCCTTCCAATTGGAGCTGACAAATATACAACAAACCACAGATGAACCCTGTTGCAATCGACTTTGCTGCCTGTATTGCAAATTGAGAAGAAAAAAACAATAATCAGAAGAAAATGTGACGGATACTTCCCGGGAAGCTGAGTTTTATTCTAATTTTTAAGTAGTCAAAACGCCATAAATTTAGATATATTATTGAAGAATCAATTTAATGAAAAATACGGTAACGATACCAAATCGTGGGTCGTTACCGACACTCCAGTTTTTTGATTAACTCGATAAGACGTAGTATTTTATAATATATATTTACAGATACATTTAGTTTTCGATTTCCGACAGCATATATAAGTAGACGTGTTTGTAAAGCAATTGAAGAAAGTTTCTTTGGAAACCTGGATCGTTGTAGTCGTTGTACGAATGGACAAAAAATTAATGAAAGAAAAATCTACAAAAAATAAGTTAAAAACTAATTACGACTAATTAAATACTAAGTATGATAACTAAGGTGTTGTTTTATCTTATATAAAATATTCTAACAAACGATAATTATTGTTTTTAATCTTTATTTTCGTTCGCTCTTCTCTTTTTAATGTACACTTTAACGTGAATTGTACTTCACACAATTTTAATCACATATATCCAAATTGATACATGCAATAAAAACTCATATCCTCAAACTTCATTAAAACAAATTAAACACTAAATACGAAAATATCACCAGTGTCCTAAAATTGGTGAATGCTTGTTAAACGATATTACAATGCGGTCAGGAGGATAAAATCGTAATTTTGACTTATGAACAAATGAACAAAGCAGAAAACAAAACTGATTTGCATAGCTTAATACTAATTGGTACGCTTAAAATAAATAATTTTTCGAAAGTACTAAAAATCAATTCGTCCATGGAAATAGACGTAGTCTCGTTATAGAATAATTTTACTTATTTTGAATTAGTTAGACCAAAGTCTCCGATCTGAATGAACTTTGAATTATTTAGATTTGGATGGCGATCTGTTATTCGTTGATTTCAACTAAGTGTGCTTTGTTGTTTGATTTGCCCAAACAAAGAGTCTACACAGGTTTTTGAAATACCATGACTAATTTTATGAATCCTTAACAAATCCTTCTGGATACAAATTATATTTGATTTATAGTTTATTGGAATTGAGTAGACGTTGCAAAACAGTGAGTTTGAAGAAATCTACGATGCATAATTTTTTTCAAAAACATTACTTTTGTCATACAGAAGAAATTTTCCATTAATTAACCATCTAAACACTCATTCTCTTTGTACTAAGGCCATTAAAACTGATTACTTATATTGTAACTAACTTTAACTTTGTTTGGCTTAAGAATTGTGCCAAACATCGCTTTTCATCTCTTACACAAAATACTGAAGTAACTTAATCATCCTCACAAAACACTACGAAAATCAGTACAAAAACGGGTTTACTAGAAATTTTCTCCATGCACGCTGCAAAATTGATGCCTATGTACATAGTACATTACATAAGCTAGATACGCAAATACATAAAAGCATAAATATCTATAAAATTAGTCAGAGTTACGTTAACCTGAGTGAATATGGATTTGAATACACCGAAATCAAGTTTGGAATTTAAAAGAGAAATTTGATACGAATGTAAAATTCTCATGAAATGATGTGAATGTTGAAGTTATGTAATGTAAATATATATATTAAAATCTATTGAGGTAAGTATGAGTAAGAAAATTGTGGCAAGCATTTCGAAAAATGACGATTTTTATGAAATTCAACTCAAGACTCCATTTATCCTTACTTATAATATGAGACTCGATGTAATTGTATGTTTTCTAAACAAACCTGTGTTAATAACATTTTTAAATACATTTAATGATCATTCATAATGAAGAGAAATAAATAATGTATTTAATTTGGACTGAACTTGTAGGAATTGTTTTTTTGATTGTGTGGGGATCGAGGGATGAAATTTGTTGTAAGCTATGGAAATAAGTGGTATCTAATAATGTATGCATACCTGTGGTCTGAAACTAACTGCATGAATCAAGATTTAAGTAATTGTCGTAGAATTTTTGGAAATACTTGCTCGATGGGGAAATTGATTAAACATTTACAGAATCCAGAGGAGTAAAGCAGTCTGCAATCTCAATAGTTTCGACGGTGGTGCTACAAAATATCGATATCTGGCTAGGTATCAGCAAAAAATTATAAAATAATACACGGCATATTATTAATAATTTGGCATTAATGGACTGAAAGTTAAGATATTTAATAGATTCACTCAACAAACTACGCCTCCCGTTAACGTTAAGGTTCGCCTAAAAATAGCAGGGATGTTGTCCAACATCTCTAAAAATTAACAAGCCATTGAAATTGGTATATAACGATTACTTTATACTGCAGTTTTAGAAATAATGTGATAAAAGTATTGCCTGTGGTGTAAAATGTCGCATATTCACAATAAGAAAGTATTTTTATAAGTCGACTGATTTCTGATATCTCGTGGTCGATGTCGTTATGAGACGGGCCATGCACACCACCCCCACATTGTTACTCATTGGCTTCTTTTTTATTTCAGTTAGAATTTGATAAATATTAAGTTGTTAATGACAAGTTCGTTTTTAATTCTTAACTCTTTCTGGAAAAAAACGAACGAAACAATTGAAATTTCTTTTTATTTGTAATTGTATAGTTTTAGTTTGAACGAAACACTTTTTGGATGTGTTATGGCATAATGAGGTTTTCGTTTCGTTTCTTTTCACAGGGATCAGGTTGGTCCGCTGCTAGTTATTAGCCATCGGATTCGGTTAGGTTAATTTTCAACGCTTCTATTCGTTTAGTTTGATTCATCCTTGTAGTTTCAGCTCTTGTAATTAATTTTTTATTCATCCTTAGTATCGATATCCAAGAGATATTCAGTATCCACCGTCGATTGAAGTACTCCATGGATTCAATGTCCTTCGGTCCGATTCTACGTATGCTGAAATATGAGCATTCAAATATCTTGTGTTCTATGAAATCAACCATACCGCAGAACTCACAGTTTTGGTTCGCTACAGCGTTTATTTTTTCTATTTAACAATAGTTGAATATTTGGTCTTCGTGAACGCTTTATTATTTTGTGTACTGCAGTTTCTTGTTTGGGATTGAAACGTGAGACAAGGGAACTCTTTGTTTAGACTTCTTTCATAAAGTATTGCAAAACCGTTCAAGCTCTCGTTAAGTATTAGTTTTATGGCCTGATATTGATGATATATAGCTAGCTCTTTTTTTAAACGCTTAGAGAGAATTCTACAACTAAAGGTATGATCTGAATTGTTGCAGATTTATTTAAGGTACATTTACTGTCACATTCAGTGTACCCACATTAATGGCATTTAGGGTCTAAAGATCAAATGATTGACCTTTAGCTTGAGTTATCCTATTCTCTGTCTCTGAGTAAGTTTCTTTATGTCGCCACAACCTTACAGCTTTTTAGTGAATCGTGGAAAGAATTACAAGGGATATAATTTTCAGGGATATCAAGTGGGATACATCTGACAACACCGTATCGGTACATCATTTTATTTGGAATAAATCCCTCATAACCTAGAGAGTCTCGAGCGTTGCTCTCTAACAACCCACGAGCAGCATCTGCTTTAGCAAAATACAGCTTTATAACATTTGAACCGCATGGGCCTGAGTCTAGAATATCCCCAAGATTTCATTTTTTGGAAGCCAATTGAAAATGTGAAGGCTTAAAATTCTGCCTGATGCCATCCAACTCGAGCTTTCGGACCAGGACATAATATAATAATAAATTCACTGCAGTACCTATTTGAAAAACTATCCGATTTCGATGGGACCGTTTCGGGCTAATCAGTAGCTTTGTGTTAGAAATACTTTGCTGCGAGGAAATGCCAGAAGTGGTCAAAATGGATGCTTCACAAAACAAACTTGACCCCTTTTTTTGTGAAACAGGCAATGTTCGTTCAAAAATCAAATCCAATATTATGTTTTTTAGATGTTTTGGTCTATCTAACTGGTCTATTCTTATTACTATTGATGAAGGGGCCTTCTAAGCTAAGGGTTTTAACGGGCTGTTCTTTTGTACGTAATAATCGCAATTATGCATTAAGGCAGTAGTTTTCACTAATTCAGAATACAGAGTCAAGAAACCGTAGCGCCAATTTCCAACGAGACGGAGAGATACCTGCCAAACAAACGCGCATTATACATTGGTAGCTATGTTGATGGGTGTCCCTCCACCAACGATTCTGCTAGGATATTGTTTGGGTCCGGTACCTTTTGGTTCTTCCTTCTGGCACGTTCATATTCTCTAGAAGTAACATTATCCACAATATGAACGAAATCCAGAGCCTCGACTTTTTTTCGTTGTCCGCTTCACGTGAAATGCCCCTATGGCCAAATACAACTGCTGCTCACAAATCTCGAGGATATTTCAAGCGAATTTTCTTCTTCGCTGATTGGCGAAATTGCTGGGATACCGTTTCTATAATTAATCTTCCCCTTGCGTTTTGAGCCGGCATTCTCAGCTCCAAAACTGTCGCATTTAAGTCCTTAGCTACTACCAGTTTGCCTGGAAGCTCTCGAATAGTGTCCTCCAACGCTTCTATCTTTCTACGAAATTCCCTTATTGGGTCAGTCGGTCGAAACCTGGTGCACCGGTTGTTAATCTACATGTTATCCATCGCCTGAAACTGGCCGATTAACTCAGGCCCTGCGATTGTCTACAACCCATAAAGCTGCATTGCTCGAAGAGTCTGAATATCATGTCTCGATGGGGTCTTCCTTCGATATGCCTCGCTCATCATTTGAATTAAGGCTTTGAGTTCATACAAAAGTTATTTGAGTCGTCCGCAGTGCGGGACCTTTGTAGATTCCCTTTGAAGTACCCTCATTTACCCAGCAATTTTCTCTGCGCTTCAAATGCTTCTCGGAAAGCATTGTATGCTGTTGGTTCCAGAACCTACTTGACTTAACCTGTTTTGATTTTATCATTGCACAACAGGCAGAATAGCTCAGCCGAGCATCTCTTTTTAAGGTGGTTGACCGGTCCGTACTTCTAATAGTTACGGCTGCGACCGTGTCATTCGCAATCATATTTTGTGTGGTCATACTCCAAGCACTTGAAACATGGCAAATTTCAAGTTGCCTCGTTACCCTAGAACGTTTGCTTCATAAAGATCTGCGAAGGCGTTTCTCACTTCCTTTGCATTTAGGGTAATAGGGATATTTTAACATTCCAAACTACTGCACCCAATCGCTGCTGCCACTTCTTCCTCTGGCGAAGTCAAGTATCTCGATTTTAGTTCTGGAGACGGGCCTTCTAACCTCGTCAAAATGCCCCTTAGTCGTTTGACCTGCATCGCGAAACTTCGCGATGTCCTCTCACTTTGCCAGTGTTACCAATACAATACCGTCTCCCTAATTTGGCGAACATATGTCCCTACTTTGCTTGGGCTATCGCCAGCGTGGAGACGCTGAAGGACCTTCACTTGGGTAGGTTGCCCCTGTCCCTGGGGATGCGTCCGGTAGCAAACCAGAAAACTGCCCTGGAGGGGCTAAATATATTAGGTGCGTTTTTTGCACACCCGAGCAGATCAAATTTTGTTAAGTATATTGAACACAACAACAAAATTGTTGTTGTATTTAACATACTTAACAAAATTTGATCTGCTCGGGTGTGCAAAAAAAAAACGCACCTATTATTGCATCGAAATATGCACACATAATAAATAGTTTAATTTCATATGCACGTAAACTTATTTGATTAAATTTGAATTTGCATCTTCCAAATAACAATAAAAAAAATTTGCATAAAAGGTTCAAATTAAATCAATTTTCGGTTTGAAATTAGTTTCATTTTGTGTTCCATTAAATTCCTAGGGATTAATATCCTAAATAGCGAATCTCTTAAAATAAACTCTAATTGTTATTCGTTTTTTGCTCAAGCAGAAACTTCATGATATACAACTTACAAATGCTTGGGTGTGGATTTGTCTACAAATTATACGAACCTTATGAAAAAATCTAGTAAAATCTTTCTCAATGCGAGGACTTGCTTGCACTCGTTTCTGACACCTCTACTTACTATGAGCACTTAGCACATCTGAATCCCATGGAAATTGACACGTCACTATACACCTACTCAGGCCCACACCCTTTCGTAAGCACTGACATTTCATCCTCATTTCCACGTTTCCCAATTCGCATTTATAAAATTAGGGTAGGTATTAATAATTTCCTAGGCTCAACATTCGTTGGCCGCCTTCTGCCAAGGTCGTAACCCCACAGCCCACTGTTCACTATTCACATCCTGTATACCAAAGATGTTTGGAAACGAACAAATACCGTTCGGGGCGCACGTGCACACACTTACCGATACAAGTAGATGGAGAAAAAGCAATCGGGGAGGGCGAATGATAGCAGCCAAGCAAATTTCCTACGGTATCCAGGGTGTGTTCCCTATTAACTTTCTCATCCTTGTTTCAATGTTTCAAGTGAATATCACCACTAGTTATATGATTTGTATCGTTTTGTTGACACGCCCTCATCACTGCGACGAGGGTGATGCGTATTTTTATGCTGCAGGAGCGGCAGAGAGCAACCAGCCGATTTTGATTGGAAGCTGGACACGAACCTGAACTCCTGACAGAGCATGGGGCTGGGAGCAAGGCATATTGGAACGGTTAAGGCATTTTGTTCGCACCGGAACGCAAAGTGGCCATGATAAGGACAGGCTGCATCGATTTACCAATGTAAATACAGAAGAATGTAAAAGGACGTTGTAGTGGATCCTGCCTCGGACCGTCGGCATATATTCTGGCATCGGAGCCAGTGAAATGGAGTCCCTTTCTCTTGTGACGTGCGATCCGAATATGCGCATTTCGGTATTCGATCTGCCGGGTGGCTATATGTGACTGCTCCTGCAACGACGACTGCTCGTCCTGAATGTTCTGATAACGTCTCGTTGCTCGTACTATTGTTGCGCTGCTCTTCTCGCCCACGTTCACTTTAAATAGAAATCAAATGGTTAGCTCAGTGTTTGAATGGTTTTGTGCGTTTCGTACAAAGAGCTGACCAACAAACTGAAGTGGGACGTGAACAAATCTATTTTCCCAGGACATGACTAGTGCTGTAATGTCCTTTTTAGTATTAATTAATAAAATGGAAGGGTATAATAGATGTTGGCTATCTGGACATGAGCATCTGATTGGGTTTTCAGGACCTATTAGTTTGATAGAAATTGATATTGTGTGTAAAATATAAATGAGAATCAGTACGAATTAGCTTGATTTTTAGGATTTCATTCAAAGATTAAGCAGAGTAATTACTGTCTAGTACAGAAAATGAGAGTAGAATTGATAAGCACGCTGCATTTTTCTAAACAAACTAAATTGACAATTTGATTAGAGCAGCTTTTTTTTGAATTTTCCTTAATTGCAATAGACTTTGTGATTGGAATTTAATGTACTTTTAAAGAAATGTTTTCGATTCTCTGGATAAATTTCTCTTTTGTCCGCAAAGCATGATATGTCTCTAATCATAATAACTTTACCTTTGCATTTTCAATAAAAAAGACATTAAACACTATCAGAAGAGTGGAGATGTGTCAAGGCAACATTATTTGGTGAATCAATTGTAGTTAGTTTTTCCTCACAAATGTTCTTATAGAGATTCTAATCCTAGAAATAATCGACAAAGATTTAGTAAGGAGTTAGTCCTCCTGGTAGAGATTGTTGGAGATATTTTTGCCTAATCATATGGAATGAAAAGAAAAAGATCTAGACTACAAATATATAATAAATCTCGTGGGAAGTATTCTCAAGTTTTTTAACCCTAATTTGGATGCAGGCAGCCTAAAAATGGCTTGCTGGTAGACTCGCTCAAATCTTTGGCTCTTCTCTGGAGTGAAGATTGGAATCACTTGAGCAAATTTATCAATAGCCATAGAGGAGGAATGAATAAAAAACCAGTTAGTTTCACCTTTTGATTTTAAATGAAAAGAATGCAAGACCATATTTTTAGGAACTTACAGAAATGTTGATTTATCAGTTTCCTTTTAAAAGGGATAGTGCTGTCATTTTTTCTTGGTTCTTTGGCATTCACGTTCAATATTGTTCAACAAATTTGAATTTGAAATTCATAGTAAAATTGGCTTGCTCAGCAGATTGAAGCTGAACAGTATATCGAAAAATTGTACTTAGTGAAGTGACTCACGTTTGGCTCAATGAGCTTATGAACAAGTGAAATTACCCGATAATCAATTGACTTATGCTGAAGACAGACTACAATCGAATCTGGTTTCGCGAATCTTGTTGAGCTCACTGAAGATTCGCGAAACCAGATTCGATTGTAGTCTATCCCCAGTATTAGTGAAAAATAGCAACTTCTGACCTAGTGATCTCACTGGGTCGGCTAATCTGAGCTTTCATTGTTTTGCGAGGATGCCAGACGCGTAGTTTCCAGTTAAGATCAGTGGCTATTTTGGGTGCTCTGGAAATAAAATTATTTCTTACTAGGGATGGTTAAGTTGAAGACAAAATTGAAATTAAAAAAAAAAACAGACATATTAAAAAAAGGCAAAAATGTTCGAATTTATTATTAGTGGTATAAAATTATTTTATAGATTAATTTTTAAATTTAGCCAATGAGCACATTTTGATAAAAGATACATTGATACATTATTGTTACTTGTGGTAGTAATCTTTGAGAGGCACAGCCTATTAAATGTTGGTAAGTTATACCTCAAAGGTACTAAGGTGTAGTTCAGTCTTACCTGTTATATGTACATTTAAATTTAAGATAAAAAAAAATAACCGAAAAGTGTGATAAACAGTAAATAATCAAAACACTCTGCTATCTTCATTAATTACGCATCATTCGGCCATTTTTATTATGCTCATAGTGAATAGAGACATTTTGATCCATAAACCAATTAAGTTACCAGAATATTGACTAAAATACACCCACTCGAACAAAATTAAAATTTCTATTAAATGCTTTCAATTAATTATCCCTGGCATGTGCTCGATGAAAACTTTCAACAATTTCATTTCCCACGTTGTATTCTATTCATTCGAAAAGAGAAACAAATTACAACATTACATCGCTGCCCACCAAATATAAAAACCAGTCTGCGAATTGCAATTAACGTTCGGTATGCATGGCGTAAGTGCATTGCATTCATAAAATGATAAAACGAATATGAAAGGTGAATCCATTTTGCCAGGACTCGACGAACTGTTTGCATCGAAACAAAATAACTGGAGCAAAAATTATTATAGATACACAAGCACACTATATGGTGCCCGTAGTGCTGAAAAGTTTGAAATCGGCGAAGCGTGATTTTGCATTCGTTGTATACGACTGAGTGCAATGCGATGGATTCAACAAGGATACAGAAGCGATACACATCACGCCATTTTAATTTCGAATGAATAGAATGTGCGCTTCTCTGGATCCAAGCTGGAATGATCTGAATGCCCTTTATTTAGTCACGACATGAAAATTTTCATTTTCACAATTGTTGTCAGGTGTGAAAAGAAGATGTGTCCCTGCATCGGGAACCTTTCGAAGGCAGTGAACCACAATAATTGATCCTTGTTATGTAGACATGGCTGAACAACTGCTTGTACATAGCTCGATTTCATAGAGTGCGAGAAATTCTGCAAATCCTTGCTCTGACGTTTTCTCTATTATCATCTCGCATGCACGGTATCATCGTTCGAATTACGTGAAGAATTTCTCCATGGATCTGTTGAGAGCCCATCGACAGTTTGAATTGAATGAAGCGATACACGCTCCAGACGGATTTAGCTGCTGGGGTCGAAAATCGAAGAGATTACGCCATGAGGAGGATTAATATATTTATTAGATATTTTTTATATCAATTGAAATTTCCGGCTTACGTGAATGGAGGATGAAAAGCAATTTGATGATCTATTGCCCTGGAGATGTTACAAAACGTTTCAATAGGCATGTTGTGCACCTGGTAATTTTTATATTGCCGAAAAATAATATTAAACTTTACATGATTCAATTACTATTAAATAATGGCCTCGATTTGTTTGGTTAAATTAATTTGAAATGTGAAATTTTAGGGAACATACGTTTGTCAATTATGTAGCTTAACTATGTAGCGTTTTTCTTTTCAACTGTTTTCCATTGATCTCAAAGTTTAAGTTGCGGGTTTTTAAAAAAGTGTTTGGATTTCTTTGGGCAAGTGGTTTTGATAATTTCTTTAGGCTTGAGTTTATTCAGGATGAAAAATGATTATTCTGCGAAGATCGTAAAAGATAATAAATCTGAAGGAGTATGGTGCACGACAATTTCCTTTTTAGCTTACACAGCTATGACAAAGTGTATATAACAGCAATGATGATGAATGGTGCGTTATTATTAACTATAAAAGTATTAACTATAACTAGTATTGATTAACTAAAACTGGAAGATTGTTTTAAAATAGTGAAAAAAAAACACAATAACGTTACCATTGAATGCATTTTCATTTATTTTTTTTCTTGAATTTTCCTGTGCACATTGCTGTACCTGTACAAAGCATTTTTTATCATCTGTTACAATTTGGCGCAAAAACGCCAGATGGCAATAACTTTGCTTTGCATATCAGTTTTTCTTTAAAAATTCGATATTTTCTAATTTCTTACCAGATATTATTTCAATATATATCAGTCTAAATTTTAATCAATTCGACTTCGCTTTAAACATTCGACGCTACGACTTCGATTCTGCAGTTATGCTCCAGAGAAGAGCTGCTAATTGATTTTATGCGTTGAGTCGACGAAAAATACACGAACGGTTTTAGTTAGCTGCTCTAGCTATACAGTGTCAGGCATAAAACAAAAAAAAATTTTCAAATTGAATCGATTTATATCACATGACATTCTTGAGCATTTGCACATATGCATTTTATGAAATCATTATCATTGTTTAAAAAATTCGAATTGATTCGATATATCGAATACCTAGCGTTCAAACAATAACGTTATTTACAATTTTCAATTTAAAAGAAGCTTCGCATTTGTATTTATTTCTTTTGACAGAACTTGAAACACAATCGTTATTAGATTAATCTAATTTTTGTAGTTGTGCACCTTTGTCTAACATCTGTGATACATAGGTTTTGAAAGTAAAGTAATTTCATGACAACGTTTTGTCAGGTTTAAGGGTTGATGCTGGTAGAGAAATTTGCAATCAATCAAAATTTGCAAAAAAACTACACGACTCGCTTTACCCCTGAAATCAGGTACCTATTCAGAGCTAGATCAACTCAAAACTCGGTGCGTGGACTCTCGTCCGAACTTGAATTCGAACCAGGTACCCACCACACGAGAAGCCAGAGCTCTACCCACTAGGCTACTCAAGCTTCACATACGGTTTGAGCTTTTTAAAAATTTAATATTGGCAAGAATTTTTTCGAAAACTTACAGCCCTTTATCAGAAATTGGACGGACATTTTTTTTTTCAAAGTAATAACACCAACGAAGTCTAGACAAATCTCTAACGACGAATCTGTAGACTCTCAAATCTAATCAAAATCATTCATGCAATCTGAAAAGAAAACTTAAGTATCTCGTTGAGAAAACTTGCTTGAATTATGATGATTTTTATTTGATTTTTTTTTCATCAAAATCGACCGTGACATGTTAACAAAGTAGCTAAAATTGCAAAATGTTTCCCAGTTCAGTATTCAAGCAACTTGAATCGAATATATTTTTTCCTCTTCAGGGCTTGAACTATAATTTTGCTTGATTTTAGTACAGATTCCAGTTGAATTTGACTTCATCAATCCGTGAAAATAAAGAGGTACTTCACAACAAATCTAAAATACGTCTACGTCTAAATACACATTTGAATCAATAAATAAACCAATTTTAGCAACTATGTCAGAGCAGCACAAAAATGGTATTCAAGCTGTATTATATCTTATATTCAACATACGCATTAAAAAATGATGTTGTTCTCCAAACATTATTTTATGCAGCAAATAACAATGCTTGGAACATGCTTTGGAATCATAATGTATCAGATTTTCGGGTGCAACCAATTCAATTTAATTTAAAAAACATAATGAAAATGTTTCTGTTACTAATTTGGTTGAGATTTTTTATTTGAAAGATTAAGACTTATTCATGAATCGAATAGTAATATTCAATATTAAGTAACCATTTTCATCGTTCACCAACAAAATATGTCCACAAATTTTACAGAAAATATTACGAAAAACTCATTATAACTAAAACGATGATCAGTTATGGCAAAATACAGTAAACATTTTTAGCGCCCAACGTGGGCAACTCAGTATATTCATTTTGTAATAACCAGCATTTTTTGAAGCAATCGCTCAGGTGCTATCAGCATAAATAAATCAAAGTTGACATTAAAGTAGATCTATATGACATCTGTAAACAATAATTTTAATAATGATGTGCTAAAGCAGGAATCTTGAATAGCTTAAATTAAAATTTGGTGGCCTGATCATTTGCTACTTTGGACTTACACTTCAACGAACTTCCTAGTCATAAAAACAGTACGATTTTCTTAAATTACTTAGCTAATTTGAGTGCAATCATTCTGCGTAGTTAGCCTATATGTCAACTGGACTCAATCGCTTTTTCGATGTTTATCGTATTATGTCAATGATGAAACCACTAAAAATATTCAAAAGTTTTTTGAGCAACTATGTTTCTTAAATGAGCATCAAAAAATTTTAAGGGCTTTTCTAAAAAAAATTCACAAACTGAACGAGAATCTGTGGTAGATATATAGATCTAAGATTGTAGGGATTTTAAGGATCCTTCCAAAGTTTTGAAGCATACTATACCCTCAATTTATTATCCTCAACCACTTCGAAAGAAAATATGACACTACCAGGCCAACATTGGTTATGAAGCTTATGAATACTACAGATTTTAAAAAGCGTTTTCATCAGGGCATTATTCCGATCGCACGAAAAAACACAAAGGCTTATTTTTTGTGGTCATCAATGTGTCCTTTCATGATTTGATAACTCTATGGGAAGTTATCACAATTCAACATTTTACGAATATTCGTTGCCTCCTTCTGGGCACGAACGCATTGTTTTGAAAATTTCCAAAATATTATCAAAATATTATCAGTTTTCGCTCCCTTTGCTTATTTTTATCCAAATATCTGGTCTCCACAGAGATTTAATGCAACCTAGAAATTCACTTAAACAACCCTCTGCTACCAAAGATTCTGTATGTGTAATGTAATTTAAAAACCTTAAAAGTTCATATGAACCAATATTTCCCGAAAATTTCAGCTCGATCGGATAACGCAAAAACTTACTGAATTTTCGTGTTAATTTATACATACACATAGGTATATATGAATTTTTTAGGAAAGATGATTCTAATACTAATTTTATTCGATAATTAGTAAGAAATTAGATTCTGAACATACTCACAAATACATACCTGCTATTTTTTTATTTTAAAATGCATGTCGTTCAGCTAAAGAAGTCTTTGAGCTACAAGTATTCTAAAAGCCTAAAATTGACCCGCTACATATTTGCTTGGGAAAATAGTATTCGAACAATTTTCACCTTTATACTTCAC
This sequence comes from Nemotelus pantherinus, assembly GCA_963978885.1. NCBI lineage: Eukaryota > Metazoa > Arthropoda > Insecta > Diptera > Stratiomyidae > Nemotelus > Nemotelus pantherinus. The sequence continues at coordinate 11,745,682 of OZ022266.1, forward strand.
CAAATAACAATTATATTGCACCAAAAATTTAGCGACGTCACTTACAGGTCTTTTTTTGCATAGCACGCAAGTAGGAAAAAGTTATGGATCAATATACCGTTATTGGTTTGGTCTTTTCCATTATGGTCAATCTCCACCTATGTTTCTCTATCCAGGAACAGTTTTAAAGCTACTAGGATAAAAACGAAATCAATTAACCGAAGAATCCAGCACCTAGGCACTGGCATGTTCCACCCGAAGATGAAGCTATTGTTAGTTGGCTATTAAAAGACCCAGACTTAGTGGACAATTTCACTTTTCTTTTTCGATTCAGTTGGTCATGGGATTTATAAAGCACAGGAAGCTGAGTCTGAAGATGTTATCTTTAATGGAAAATTTAGCTTGGGAAAACATTTTAAGTGAAATACTTGAGAAATACTCAGTAATTTTTGGAGTGTATGACACCAAAATATGGCTATTAAGGTCTAAGTGTTTTCGTTTGCTGGAGCGTGGGTTTTCTATATATGCATTTACGATCTGGTGAAGCAAAATCTAACGTAAATCTATATCTGAAACTATTGATAAACTCTTCAACCTCAAATCACCTTATTATTTTTATCGACTTATAAGAAACGAGACTTTTCTGAGGAGTTTATCGTTTAGGATGTTCTTTGAAGAGGCCCTCTATAAACACAATCACATTGTAACTCATTGCAGTTTGCGAGTTAATATCTCAGCTATAATCAATAGATTTGGGGAAGGTATAAGCGAAAAAGTTTTGGCTCTGGTTCACTAATAGAAGAAAGGAGAGAATTATATAAAAATGATATATAAACGGAAACAAAGAAATACAGAGCATATACGGAATAAAATCGTAGTGCTTGACCTTAAGAATAATATACTCATTAATAGCCGCGTTTTACCAAAAGCTGGTTAGGGTAGTAGCATTGAAAATGACAATAACTGGGACAGGTTTGTTGTTGTCTTCGCTGCTACTACCCCAACCAGGTCTCGATAGAGATACAAAAAACACGAATAAAGCAATCAATAATATCCGAGGCGAACGTTAGGTTTGGCATAGAATTTTGAAGGTCAATTGTCTCTGTTACAAATAAGCAACCGATCAATATAAGTATATTTTGAACAGTACCCATAAACACAATCCATGCTAGTTAATTTGGACCTAGGGAGCTGTGACTAGGAAAGCATGATTATAGTCTGATGGAAACAAGTTTGCTACTTGTAGCTTTTCTTTTTCTATTTCTTTTTTTGTTGCAAGAAGCGTTTAATCTTAAATCCAGTTGAATGTTAGTGCATGAATGAATTAATTGTACCAGAAGACATCTTTTGGATCATTGCGCAGAGGTTTCGCATCTTTGGCTACTTTGAAGCTCTGATGCGGGACTATCTCAGGGGCTGATGGTTGCTCTACGACACCGACAGCGAAGTAAAAAGGAAGTTTAGCACCTCAGATGCAGTACAGGGGTCGATCTTAGGACCAGACTTCTAGAATATCATGTACGATGATCTGCTGTGCCTGGAAATGCCTGCGGATGTGTTCCTTGTAGGTTACGCTGACGACGTCGCAGCGGTAATCACTTCTAGATCTGCTGATTTTGCATAGCTTAGAGGTAACCTAGTCTCAAAGACAGACATTGTCATGCTAACTGTCATACCAATGACAGTTTGCTTTGAAGTCCAGTGCAGCAAGTCGATCAAGTATCTGAGAGTGACCCTCAACACCAACTTCACGTATTGTGATCAAATCCGCAGGGCATATTACAGGGCTTTAGTATGGCTAATGGCCAACGTCAGTGGGCCCAGTGAGACAAGACGGAGGCTGTTGCTGGCAACGACCAATTCCATCTTGCTATATAGAGCAGAAAGTAGGGGAGATGTGCTTCGAGCTAAGAAGTTCCGGAAACACATTGCCAGTGTACAGCGAAAGAGTGCCCTGTGCTTGCTTGCAGGCAAAAAATTTTCATTTATTTCAAAGATCAGCTTATAAGATTCAAAGAGGAAAGGAAGTTTTCAGGATGCAACTAAGTGGCTTCATTATATATAATACATATTGCAAACCTTTGCTAAAGAATGGAGATATCAAAGATGTATCGTGTGAAGCTCGTGACAATCAGAGCCATATATTCATTAGTCTCCCATGCACTTGGACTAACGTTTTAGGTTTGCCACTATAGAGTTTAATTTTTTTTTCTATTTTTTTTATTTTAGTAAAAAAGACACGAATTGTCTAGTCTAAACTAATACAAGCAGCATTATAAGTTTAAGTGTTTGAATGTTACGTCTATCGCTTGCTTCGAAAACCAATTATTCAAAAAGGTTGTGGTATAATTTCTTAGTTCAGTCTATTCAACATATTTGCGTCCTACACAAACAATCTGTTACAAGTCAAATGCCAGGAATCTTCCTCAGCTAGCCAGCAAAAATTTACATAATTTTCTTAACAAAAATACAACATCATCGTCACAACATTGATAACAACATCTTTACGATAGAAGCGCTTGCATAATCATCCACTCGACACGAGTTCGTTTTGAGTTCAAAGACAAAATTAAATATAATTTATTCTCTAGAAATTACTGATGTTTAAATTTTAATTTTTAATGGAAACTGAAAGAGCACTCTCCACAACTGACAACATTAAGAATCTAAATGTCGTTTTACGTTGCAAGCAAAAGAATAATCTCGAAAAGTGTGTAGTATGATGAAAAATGGGATGGCTTGTATATTGAGACTGCAAAGCGATGAGAGAAAGCGTAAAGTGCACTGTTATTTGCATTTCGCTTTGATATTAAAAGTCAACACACGCAACGTCTCGAATCTGTTTTCTGTTGTCCTTGAGAAGAGCAGCAGGAGACGAATGTTGGTGGGATGCTTCAATGGGAAAAGTTTAACGTATGCGAATCGTAAGCCAAGTTATACACGTTTTGTTTTAATTGTAATTAAAATTTAGACTTTTTGTGGTAATAAAAAACTCAGGACTAGTCTATGTACACAAAATAACAAGAGTATTCTCTTCCAAACACTGTAAAACTATTTTAGAGTTCATATGATCAAAAAAGCATTTGATTGGTACACTAAGCATTAGCGCCTGTTAAGCATTTGTGTATAATATTTTTATGCCTTACCCTACTATCATGCAAAACCATATTTACGCATGTATACATATCAAACTCATCACAAAGTACGGATCTCACAATACAACTAGATAAGTAAACGAAAAGACGAAAGCACTTCCCCGGATTTTTCCCAACACAATATTTCCCGGTGCCATTACAAAAGGGGATCAAGTAAGTAAACCTTGCAATTAATTTCGAAGAATGGCATGAATATCGTCTCTACCGATGAGATGCAGGCCGCAATGAATAGTAATAAATCAAAGATGAGCGAATATATTCAATGGCTTCTCAATTCGTCGATTTCCCGACTCTGAATGGCAAGTACTGAAGGGCCCGCATGGAGGTGTGGGAACTTAAGTGATGCTCTAAGGAATCACAGATTGTGCCATTATTTGCGTTCAATATAGCGTGCAATAAAATCTCTCTCGGAGAGAAGACAGCACGCGAAAAAGAACTATGCAGCCCTTGTTTGTTCTATGATATTTGGATTTATGATTTACTGTCCTTCTTATTGTGATTGTTGTCGATGGGATCAAGTGGTGTCCCCAGCGAAGGACACTTTACTTCTTTGATGTTTGCCGCCAATCCGAGATATGGACACTTGATGTCAACGAGTGTACATTGTATGAAAATTGGACTAATTAAAATATTTTCGGATGCATATGCATAAATAAGTGATGATGATTATTGTTTCAGTTGACTTATCTCTTAACAATGTCGTTTCGAGTTGATATTCAAAAAGATTACTTTGATCAGCCACAGTGTAAGTTTGTATGGGTTCATGGCTGTTTTCTGTTATTTAAAATTGCATTAAATTGACAATAAATAATAACTACTGGAGTTTGGGTGATTACTCGCAATAGTCATATTAATATAGTAGGATTTGGAGGATTACACAATCTGATAAATAGAAATATATTTTTCTGGGTTCTGTCTATTAAAGCGCAGTTCTTTAAGCCTCTATAAAAAAGACAAAAAGCCTCTCCCCACTCTCTTCCTCTGGCAGGTAGCACGTGTGGTACTGGTCTGAGAAAATCTTTATGATTAGCCTGTGATCGTTTGGCATCATTTGGATACCAAGGTACACCCGTTTTGCGAAATAAATTTTTTTCTCTGCTTGAGAATACGAGCCAGCCCTGTCCACTGTTCAGGCTGGCGGAGAATTATAGAGACTGTCTTTGGGATAGTCTCCATATATTTTTCTTGAAGAGAACTCTGGGCATTAAGGTGAGACTGTGAGATTTGCAATGAAGTTGAATTTTGAGAAATTTTAGAATTTTTTTGTGAAAGAGGTGGAAAATCCTCATTTGCCAATGTTTTGCCTTTGAAACTGACAAAAGTCTCTTTTTTGTTCCTCAGAACTGTTTGTTTAGGACTAGCTGAGCGGGTTTTTGTGTCTGGTTTTAGGTTTTCTAGAATAACGGACATTTTTGAAGAGCTGTCTTCAAAGGTGGAGGATTCACCAGATTCTAAAGTGCTGGCTTCTTCAGCATTAGAAGAAGAAGCCGTTTCTGAAGATGAAGTTTGAACCCTCGTTTGCTGCTTATTTAAAGGAAGGGGATTATTTTTTGAATGCATTTTAACACTTAATTTTTTAAGTTGCTCGTCATTCTTTTTAGATAACTTTTCGTTGCTCGGCCAGTTCGTCATGTGTTCTTTTAAGCTCTTCTAAGAGCCGATCTAGTTTTTCGTTGATTTGACACTGGACCTAAAAATGACTACTGACCTCTCTCTGATCAAACATCGACTGAGTCAAGATATTTTGGTGAAGAGGATTGACTGACGGGAGGATTGGGCAAGTGGATAATTTCAGTGGATAATATTTCATTTCAATTTTTTTTCAAATATTTGTACAAAAAAGGTGATATTATCATGAATGCTAGCGACAGGTACGTCAAATGAACACAAATTACTTGTTTCATTTACTTTAATTCGTGATACAATCTAAGTTTGCTCAATTCAAAAGAAAAATGCCACATTAATTTGGAAATAAACGGTATTTGCATTTTTACATGCAAGATATGAATTTGCAATAAAATCACCCTTCTTTTATAGAAGAACTAAAGTGGAACATATCGTTTTCGTTTCTCTAAACAGATCTCAATTTAAATCCTGTCTGAATTTACACAGCAGGTGTATTTTCTCACTTCCTAACGACTCATCCGATTCATTTAACCGCGAACTGTCATATCGAATCTGACGATACAATCCGTGAGGGTAGGTGACATAAATCCTCTTTTTACGACTAAATCCACTATAAAACCGCCCTTATCACTCGACACTGGACCTCGAGACAAGCACTTGTCACCCCGGGAGAGCTTCGATGAAATCGCTTTGAATCACTTTCAATCGTCGTATATATCACCTCAGTCGTAAACTAAGTAATGTTGTACGAACATGAGAAATTGGAATTTTAATCAGACCCGGGACATAAGTCATGGGAACAGGAGGAAGGAAACGACCGATTCTTGCACGCAACGAGCGCGCCACAACAAAATCATATCGAATAAGCAAGACGAACGAGAACGGAGCTGGGTAGGCAAGAACAATTACTTGGATGAAACAAATTGTTCCTGCCACATGAAATTAAGACTTAAGAAGACCCTTCAACACCAAGAACCCTACGAAAAGGCGACGAATCGCATCAAATGGGCTTATGTGGTGTCAGTTTAGTGTTGTGTAAATGTAATTCTTCGATGCATGACTGAGTACTTGGCCAATTGTCTTAAATTTGCTTTATTAAGTGCCTTATATGTTGGTAATTCAATTATCACTTTGGAATATCTGTATGCTGTATGAAGAAATTCACACTTGTTGGAAGTAGGCACTCAGTAAGTTGATAATTTCCTGTAATTTTGAATGCAATTTCAGAACAATTCAATGCAACAAAATACAGCTATTACACTGGTTCATTGCAATTGAAAGAAAAATTTCAATTCTACAAAACTTCACTATTCGAACATTTAAATAAAAAAAATTTCACGTTTTCAAAAATGTTTTTCATCGCCCTTGCTTTCTGATTAAATAACCCAGCGTGAATTTGGAAGTGGAAAAAGTGGAAAATCCTTTCGATGTTTATCTGAAAAGATAAATCTCGTTTTCAACTTTTAAGTCTATTTATCGTAAATCTATTAGTATAATGAAACTTCCTTTTCAAGTGCCAGAAGTGTGAGTAACACATTTTATAACCCTTGATGATGATAATGATCCTGTATTTAATTATTTCAAAGTGTTTTCTTTGAGGTGTTGAATGTTACGCACCAAATTTCTGGATGTCTTAAAAGAGTGATGATATCTTATTGCAGGACTTTTTAGTTGAAATATTTGCTATACTTATTTGACACAAAAAAACTGGAGAGTTAAAATGATTGCAGAGGTTTTGAGGAATTTATTACTTAAGCTTCGGGCTAAAAACATTCTGGTATGACAGACCAAGCAAAAAAGTTCCATTGATTTTAACTACAAATCATGACAACGTAACCCAAATTTCAAATTTTAATAATAAATAAATAAGAAAGAAAAAGCAAGAAAGGAAGAGGGAGAGCCATGTGTTTCGAATGTTATTTTGTTTGTGTGTGTCTTTTTCTCCCGTAAACCTGATTCAGGTCCATTCTACCAAAGCGCCAGCAAAAGGCCTAGCTTAATATCCTCCAATAACCTGATCGGAGTAGGAAGAACCTATATCATAAATAAATATGTTAAACACTTGTACCTTATAACTTGTATAAAAAACTTATAACTTGTTAAAAACTTCTCTTTTACTCGAGCCATTATTAAATCAAAATCAGCACGATTTTGTTGAAGCGAAATCAATTCCATCAATTACCATTCTTCCTTCAGCTCCACACAGTAGAAACTGACTTATATAAGGAATTATAGTAAATGAATTTTGATTTGCCTGACAAAAAATCCAGCTACATTGGACTTCGCGGTCCGATGTTTTACTGATTTTGATGCCTTACTTCGTGAAAGATCCTTAGTAGTCGGTAGATTTCACGGTTACCTCCAACAAATATACTGCGGAGGAAACTCACTTAGGCACTAATGGGACAATTGTGATACAGCATTTGAATCGCGCACAAACACTATTGACTAAAGAGTCACTCTGAGTCGTTAATGCACTAGATGATCCTCTTGAAGTCCACCGAAGCTAGTTCAGTGAAGCCTGCAAAGAAGTATGGGGCAAAGAACTGCTTCCTTTTTCCAGCAAAAGCCAGCCGTTCGCAGAAGAGATGAAGAACTGTTGGCTCATCCTTTTCTCATCTACAGCTAGTTGCACCCAGCCGTGTTGCATGTATGCCAAACAGATAATACCCGATCAAAATAGCTACCGCTATATAAAAGGACCCCTTCTGATTTCGAATAGTTCCTCAGCCCAGCTTAAGTCAACAATTTCCACGAATGGCTTGTGATCGAGAAATTCGCAAAATATGGTTGAAAAGTAACTGTAAATTACAAATTAATGCAACGGTTGGCTTTCAGCAGCTTTCGGTATTTGCAAATCGATATCAAGGACATACAGTCGCTTGAAGCACACTTTCTTGAATAAATTGATAATGCTATCATGTCGCCCAATGCAGATCGAGTGTTCGATTAAATTTTTGAAAATGCTTTTTCGACTTGCACCTCCTGTACTTCTTGCGTTTTTGGTTTTGAATTGAATTTTTCAGAATCGGAATTTTCACGTTTCCCCAAAGTGTTTCTAAAAGTTCCCCTAACAACAGTTTATATCTATCCAAGTTCAAGGTTGCGTTTGAAATTATTTTGGAGTAAAGAACACTGCCCTTATTGATAGCTGCGATTAACGTTACATTACGTCCCCTTATAGTCCCCTAATAGTAGTAATGAGTGCTAATGTACCGACTTTGGAACAGCTTTGTGATCTCAAATATTTTTTCCACTCGCTTTAAAGAGACATTGCAAGATTTCTTTCAACATAACAGTTAATGTTTTTCAGAGCTCCTGTATTATTTTTTTTGGCTTGGTTTCGTCCCCGCTTGTGTTAATGTCAAGTTTCAGATTTTTTTTTAAAGTACGACAGAATTTTTAAGAAATTGTTTTTCTTTCTTAGTTTAGTTTTATAAGCAACGATTTCATGACTCCTGTTAGTTTCTGTTAGCGCCCTATTCGTCTACGTGCGCCGCTAATCCTGGCCCAAGGATACCGGTAATCAGAGCTTGCTAAACTAAGATCTTCTACACCACTTATTGCAATTTTAATTGTTTAGCCAGATTCACAAAAATATAATAAATGTGTTTACGACTTACTGAGTATAGCACCAGTATTCACAACTAAATGCATTTCACGCGATCACTTGCTTTCGCTGCACACATGTAAATGATGCATTTAATAATTCTCTAATAAAAACTAAGTCGGCATGTCGGCAAATATCTACTTCAAAAATCAATTTCTTTAAAATTATTTTTATCGAAGATTGCCAAAGGTTTTATATTGTAAAAGGGATATTTTCAATTGCAAAAGGTTTCACTCAATCTTAAAATGCTGTACAATAAAGCACCTGACACCATAATGCTCAGTAGAAAAATTCATAGAAATAGGCGCTATGTATTACAGCACTCAGGAATTATAGCCCTCAACCCCATGCGTTACAGCGTATAAAAAGTAAAGCGAAAGAAAATTTCTCTACGTTTTTGTCAACTTCGCGATTTTCACAATTGTAGCACACGGAAATTCATGCTTTTATAGTTAGAATCTTATTTTTCAATTTATAATTATTGCAAATGATTACTCAAATCCAGATCAAACTCGTAACCCTATAAAAGCTTATTGGAAAGCTATTTTTATTCAGCCTACTTTAATGATAAGTATCAAAATTATGTTAATACTAGTTGGGGAACTACACGCTTTTTTCAGTGTACGTCATATTTCTATCATTTCCTGTCTTACAGCTTTAAATATAGCTTGCAGTAATGCAAACTAAGTTTCACTATACGAGTGTAAATCCAGAAAATACTGCAAGGCCACAATCCTCAAGCTCCTCCTATGGGAGTCTTATAACGGTTTTATGACTGTATAGTAGTAAACATTGATAATAGTTTTTTTGTTTTTCTTCCATCATATATTCTCTAAAACTTCTATTTGAACCTGCTACTTTATCTGATTCTCATTTCTGGCACACATTTTTTCGATATTTCAAACAAATAGAATAGCGCCCAGCGTGGGCTGTAGTTCGTATATTTCAATAATTTATAAGACTTTATATTTTGAATACTTAACACTGACAATTGACATCGTGGAAACTTGATAATGAAGAAACTTTGAAGAACTCACAATTTATGTATCTGTATTTGACAATTTTTTGCGTAGTTTAAGAAAGTTTTCCTTCTGAGAACGAAGATTTGGTAAGAAACTTCATTGAGTCAAATGCAAATAAAAGATGCACACTTTGTCGATTAAAGAAAATATATTTTAAGAAAATCGGTCCAATTTTTGTACACTGAAAGAAAAACTCTTGGTTGATTCAACTATTTTTAATAGTATTGCAACGATTCATTCAAAATCGTTAAATGAACTAAGGAAAATAGTTATTTTTACTATGTTAATATAGTTAATTTAACGATATAAAAATAGTTGGCTCTGGTTATACAAAAAATATCGCAACGTTCATGAAATCAACTGTTTTAATTGTTTCATAACCACGAAAATTAGTTGATAAATAGAAAATATTCATCAATTCACTCAAAACTTCAACGTTTCGAATTATCAACAGTTTTTATGGTACTTAAACTACTTTGCAATAGTTGATTTCAACAAACGTAATTCAGTGAGCAAAGTCTTTGGAATTATTCTACGCAAAGTAGAATAGTTTCAACATTTGGACGTTTTTCATGCTCCGAATGAAATTGTTTATCAACCACGCGTTATGGTGCATAAAAGTAATCAACCATTTTCTTATGGTTGTTTTAACTATAGCCCTAGTTGATGGCAAAACTAAGGGAAACTGTTGATTTTTCATACTCCTCATACTCATACTCCTATTCTATCATAGAAGTTTCATATGATACATGGCAAAATTGTGTTCGGTTTGCTGTTCGATATAATTCATATTCATGTTATGCTGTGAAGCCTTTATATTACGTTGCATGACGCTATTTTGTTCAGAATACAGCGTTTTCTGCTGTGGCAAAACAGTGGGCTGCGGCAAAGTGCAGTCAAAAAATTAGAATGCACTGTTTTGTATGGTAACGCGCACTATGGCTGCGGCCGAATTTGCGGCAGCGGCAGAATTTGCCAAATTTCTAATTTTGCCGCACCGCTAGCGGTGATACCTATCATAGGTTGGCATCACCACTAGGTTGAAGTAAATCTGATTGAATTAGGTTGAATGGTCTGGCCAACCTAATCCTCGCACAACAGGATTTAGCAATACAAAAGAAAAAAAAATGAATTTGGTTGGTGCCTTGATTGCATTGACAGCGACATTGTCGCTGCATTGTGATACACCAAATTCAACTGCGGCATTCACGCCTCCCCTGCCTATATTTCGTACTATGTATATGGTTGGAATACCATTGTTTGTGGTTGCTTACTTTTTTTGCACCACGGACGTTGTTTATCAACCACGCGTCATGGTGCACAAAAGTAATCAACTATTTTTTTATGGTTGTTTTAACTATAGCCCGTAGTTGACGCAAAAACAACTAAGGAAAATTGTTGATTTTACCAAGATTTTTCTTTCAGTGTAGAATCGTTAATCAACTAAAGAAAGCATTTCCTGTAGGATTAAACCAAAGTGAGATAAAAATTAGTCATTACGCATCAAATTGATTTTAATTACTCGAAAATATAAAACGGTAGAGCCCATTTGGATGATATTGCTTTGAAAATATCTTCAAATTACCTTAAAAATTGTGTTATATCTGCACTGAAAGAAAAACTCTTGGTTGATTCAACTATTTTTAATAGTATTGCAACGATTCATTCAAAATCGTTAAATGAACTAAGGAAAATAGTTATTTTTACTATGTTAATATAGTTAATTTAACGATATAAAAATAGTTGGCTCTGGTTATACAAAAAATATCGCAACGTTCATGAAATCAACTGTTTTAATTGTTTCATAACCACGAAAATTAGTTGATAAATAGAAAATATTCATCAATTCACTCAAAACTTCAACGTTTCGAATTATCAACAGTTTTTATGGTACTTAAACTACTTTGCAATAGTTGATTTCAACAAACGTAATTCAGTGAGCAAAGTCTTTGGAATTATTCTACGCAAAGTAGAATAGTTTCAACATTTGGACGTTTTTCATGCTCCGAATGAAATTGTTTATCAACCACGCGTTATGGTGCATAAAAGTAATCAACCATTTTCTTATGGTTGTTTTAACTATAGCCCTAGTTGATGGCAAAACTAAGGGAAACTGTTGATTTTTCATACTCCTCATACTCATACTCCTATTCTATCATAGAAGTTTCATATGATACATGGCAAAATTGTGTTCGGTTTGCTGTTCGATATAATTCATATTCATGTTATGCTGTGAAGCCTTTATATTACGTTGCATGACGCTATTTTGTTCAGAATACAGCGTTTTCTGCTGTGGCAAAACAGTGGGCTGCGGCAAAGTGCAGTCAAAAAATTAGAATGCACTGTTTTGTATGGTAACGCGCACTATGGCTGCGGCCGAATTTGCGGCAGCGGCAGAATTTGCCAAATTTCTAATTTTGCCGCACCGCTAGCGGTGATACCTATCATAGGTTGGCATCACCACTAGGTTGAAGTAAATCTGATTGAATTAGGTTGAATGGTCTGGCCAACCTAATCCTCGCACAACAGGATTTAGCAATACAAAAGAAAAAAAAATGAATTTGGTTGGTGCCTTGATTGCATTGACAGCGACATTGTCGCTGCATTGTGATACACCAAATTCAACTGCGGCATTCACGCCTCCCCTGCCTATATTTCGTACTATGTATATGGTTGGAATACCATTGTTTGTGGTTGCTTACTTTTTTTGCACCACGGACGTTGTTTATCAACCACGCGTCATGGTGCACAAAAGTAATCAACTATTTTTTTATGGTTGTTTTAACTATAGCCCGTAGTTGACGCAAAAACAACTAAGGAAAATTGTTGATTTTACCAAGATTTTTCTTTCAGTGTAGAATCGTTAATCAACTAAAGAAAGCATTTCCTGTAGGATTAAACCAAAGTGAGATAAAAATTAGTCATTACGCATCAAATTGATTTTAATTACTCGAAAATATAAAACGGTAGAGCCCATTTGGATGATATTGCTTTGAAAATATCTTCAAATTACCTTAAAAATTGTGTTATATCTGCACTGAAAGAAAAACTCTTGGTTGATTCAACTATTTTTAATAGTATTGCAACGATTCATTCAAAATCGTTAAATGAACTAAGGAAAATAGTTATTTTTACTATGTTAATATAGTTAATTTAACGATATAAAAATAGTTGGCTCTGGTTATACAAAAAATATCGCAACGTTCATGAAATCAACTGTTTTAATTGTTTCATAACCACGAAAATTAGTTGATAAATAGAAAATATTCATCAATTCACTCAAAACTTCAACGTTTCGAATTATCAACAGTTTTTATGGTACTTAAACTACTTTGCAATAGTTGATTTCAACAAACGTAATTCAGTGAGCAAAGTCTTTGGAATTATTCTACGCAAAGTAGAATAGTTTCAACATTTGGACGTTTTTCATGCTCCGAATGAAATTGTTTATCAACCACGCGTTATGGTGCATAAAAGTAATCAACCATTTTCTTATGGTTGTTTTAACTATAGCCCTAGTTGATGGCAAAACTAAGGGAAACTGTTGATTTTTCATACTCCTCATACTCATACTCCTATTCTATCATAGAAGTTTCATATGATACATGGCAAAATTGTGTTCGGTTTGCTGTTCGATATAATTCATATTCATGTTATGCTGTGAAGCCTTTATATTACGTTGCATGACGCTATTTTGTTCAGAATACAGCGTTTTCTGCTGTGGCAAAACAGTGGGCTGCGGCAAAGTGCAGTCAAAAAATTAGAATGCACTGTTTTGTATGGTAACGCGCACTATGGCTGCGGCCGAATTTGCGGCAGCGGCAGAATTTGCCAAATTTCTAATTTTGCCGCACCGCTAGCGGTGATACCTATCATAGGTTGGCATCACCACTAGGTTGAAGTAAATCTGATTGAATTAGGTTGAATGGTCTGGCCAACCTAATCCTCGCACAACAGGATTTAGCAATACAAAAGAAAAAAAAATGAATTTGGTTGGTGCCTTGATTGCATTGACAGCGACATTGTCGCTGCATTGTGATACACCAAATTCAACTGCGGCATTCACGCCTCCCCTGCCTATATTTCGTACTATGTATATGGTTGGAATACCATTGTTTGTGGTTGCTTACTTTTTTTGCACCACGGACGTTGTTTATCAACCACGCGTCATGGTGCACAAAAGTAATCAACTATTTTTTTATGGTTGTTTTAACTATAGCCCGTAGTTGACGCAAAAACAACTAAGGAAAATTGTTGATTTTACCAAGATTTTTCTTTCAGTGTAGAATCGTTAATCAACTAAAGAAAGCATTTCCTGTAGGATTAAACCAAAGTGAGATAAAAATTAGTCATTACGCATCAAATTGATTTTAATTACTCGAAAATATAAAACGGTAGAGCCCATTTGGATGATATTGCTTTGAAAATATCTTCAAATTACCTTAAAAATTGTGTTATATCTGCACTGAAAGAAAAACTCTTGGTTGATTCAACTATTTTTAATAGTATTGCAACGATTCATTCAAAATCGTTAAATGAACTAAGGAAAATAGTTATTTTTACTATGTTAATATAGTTAATTTAACGATATAAAAATAGTTGGCTCTGGTTATACAAAAAATATCGCAACGTTCATGAAATCAACTGTTTTAATTGTTTCATAACCACGAAAATTAGTTGATAAATAGAAAATATTCATCAATTCACTCAAAACTTCAACGTTTCGAATTATCAACAGTTTTTATGGTACTTAAACTACTTTGCAATAGTTGATTTCAACAAACGTAATTCAGTGAGCAAAGTCTTTGGAATTATTCTACGCAAAGTAGAATAGTTTCAACATTTGGACGTTTTTCATGCTCCGAATGAAATTGTTTATCAACCACGCGTTATGGTGCATAAAAGTAATCAACCATTTTCTTATGGTTGTTTTAACTATAGCCCTAGTTGATGGCAAAACTAAGGGAAACTGTTGATTTTTCATACTCCTCATACTCATACTCCTATTCTATCATAGAAGTTTCATATGATACATGGCAAAATTGTGTTCGGTTTGCTGTTCGATATAATTCATATTCATGTTATGCTGTGAAGCCTTTATATTACGTTGCATGACGCTATTTTGTTCAGAATACAGCGTTTTCTGCTGTGGCAAAACAGTGGGCTGCGGCAAAGTGCAGTCAAAAAATTAGAATGCACTGTTTTGTATGGTAACGCGCACTATGGCTGCGGCCGAATTTGCGGCAGCGGCAGAATTTGCCAAATTTCTAATTTTGCCGCACCGCTAGCGGTGATACCTATCATAGGTTGGCATCACCACTAGGTTGAAGTAAATCTGATTGAATTAGGTTGAATGGTCTGGCCAACCTAATCCTCGCACAACAGGATTTAGCAATACAAAAGAAAAAAAAATGAATTTGGTTGGTGCCTTGATTGCATTGACAGCGACATTGTCGCTGCATTGTGATACACCAAATTCAACTGCGGCATTCACGCCTCCCCTGCCTATATTTCGTACTATGTATATGGTTGGAATACCATTGTTTGTGGTTGCTTACTTTTTTTGCACCACGGACGTTGTTTATCAACCACGCGTCATGGTGCACAAAAGTAATCAACTATTTTTTTATGGTTGTTTTAACTATAGCCCGTAGTTGACGCAAAAACAACTAAGGAAAATTGTTGATTTTACCAAGATTTTTCTTTCAGTGTAGAATCGTTAATCAACTAAAGAAAGCATTTCCTGTAGGATTAAACCAAAGTGAGATAAAAATTAGTCATTACGCATCAAATTGATTTTAATTACTCGAAAATATAAAACGGTAGAGCCCATTTGGATGATATTGCTTTGAAAATATCTTCAAATTACCTTAAAAATTGTGTTATATCTGCACTGAAAGAAAAACTCTTGGTTGATTCAACTATTTTTAATAGTATTGCAACGATTCATTCAAAATCGTTAAATGAACTAAGGAAAATAGTTATTTTTACTATGTTAATATAGTTAATTTAACGATATAAAAATAGTTGGCTCTGGTTATACAAAAAATATCGCAACGTTCATGAAATCAACTGTTTTAATTGTTTCATAACCACGAAAATTAGTTGATAAATAGAAAATATTCATCAATTCACTCAAAACTTCAACGTTTCGAATTATCAACAGTTTTTATGGTACTTAAACTACTTTGCAATAGTTGATTTCAACAAACGTAATTCAGTGAGCAAAGTCTTTGGAATTATTCTACGCAAAGTAGAATAGTTTCAACATTTGGACGTTTTTCATGCTCCGAATGAAATTGTTTATCAACCACGCGTTATGGTGCATAAAAGTAATCAACCATTTTCTTATGGTTGTTTTAACTATAGCCCTAGTTGATGGCAAAACTAAGGGAAACTGTTGATTTTTCATACTCCTCATACTCATACTCCTATTCTATCATAGAAGTTTCATATGATACATGGCAAAATTGTGTTCGGTTTGCTGTTCGATATAATTCATATTCATGTTATGCTGTGAAGCCTTTATATTACGTTGCATGACGCTATTTTGTTCAGAATACAGCGTTTTCTGCTGTGGCAAAACAGTGGGCTGCGGCAAAGTGCAGTCAAAAAATTAGAATGCACTGTTTTGTATGGTAACGCGCACTATGGCTGCGGCCGAATTTGCGGCAGCGGCAGAATTTGCCAAATTTCTAATTTTGCCGCACCGCTAGCGGTGATACCTATCATAGGTTGGCATCACCACTAGGTTGAAGTAAATCTGATTGAATTAGGTTGAATGGTCTGGCCAACCTAATCCTCGCACAACAGGATTTAGCAATACAAAAGAAAAAAAAATGAATTTGGTTGGTGCCTTGATTGCATTGACAGCGACATTGTCGCTGCATTGTGATACACCAAATTCAACTGCGGCATTCACGCCTCCCCTGCCTATATTTCGTACTATGTATATGGTTGGAATACCATTGTTTGTGGTTGCTTACTTTTTTTGCACCACGGACGTTGTTTATCAACCACGCGTCATGGTGCACAAAAGTAATCAACTATTTTTTTATGGTTGTTTTAACTATAGCCCGTAGTTGACGCAAAAACAACTAAGGAAAATTGTTGATTTTACCAAGATTTTTCTTTCAGTGTAGAATCGTTAATCAACTAAAGAAAGCATTTCCTGTAGGATTAAACCAAAGTGAGATAAAAATTAGTCATTACGCATCAAATTGATTTTAATTACTCGAAAATATAAAACGGTAGAGCCCATTTGGATGATATTGCTTTGAAAATATCTTCAAATTACCTTAAAAATTGTGTTATATCTGCACTGAAAGAAAAACTCTTGGTTGATTCAACTATTTTTAATAGTATTGCAACGATTCATTCAAAATCGTTAAATGAACTAAGGAAAATAGTTATTTTTACTATGTTAATATAGTTAATTTAACGATATAAAAATAGTTGGCTCTGGTTATACAAAAAATATCGCAACGTTCATGAAATCAACTGTTTTAATTGTTTCATAACCACGAAAATTAGTTGATAAATAGAAAATATTCATCAATTCACTCAAAACTTCAACGTTTCGAATTATCAACAGTTTTTATGGTACTTAAACTACTTTGCAATAGTTGATTTCAACAAACGTAATTCAGTGAGCAAAGTCTTTGGAATTATTCTACGCAAAGTAGAATAGTTTCAACATTTGGACGTTTTTCATGCTCCGAATGAAATTGTTTATCAACCACGCGTTATGGTGCATAAAAGTAATCAACCATTTTCTTATGGTTGTTTTAACTATAGCCCTAGTTGATGGCAAAACTAAGGGAAACTGTTGATTTTTCATACTCCTCATACTCATACTCCTATTCTATCATAGAAGTTTCATATGATACATGGCAAAATTGTGTTCGGTTTGCTGTTCGATATAATTCATATTCATGTTATGCTGTGAAGCCTTTATATTACGTTGCATGACGCTATTTTGTTCAGAATACAGCGTTTTCTGCTGTGGCAAAACAGTGGGCTGCGGCAAAGTGCAGTCAAAAAATTAGAATGCACTGTTTTGTATGGTAACGCGCACTATGGCTGCGGCCGAATTTGCGGCAGCGGCAGAATTTGCCAAATTTCTAATTTTGCCGCACCGCTAGCGGTGATACCTATCATAGGTTGGCATCACCACTAGGTTGAAGTAAATCTGATTGAATTAGGTTGAATGGTCTGGCCAACCTAATCCTCGCACAACAGGATTTAGCAATACAAAAGAAAAAAAAATGAATTTGGTTGGTGCCTTGATTGCATTGACAGCGACATTGTCGCTGCATTGTGATACACCAAATTCAACTGCGGCATTCACGCCTCCCCTGCCTATATTTCGTACTATGTATATGGTTGGAATACCATTGTTTGTGGTTGCTTACTTTTTTTGCACCACGGACGTTGTTTATCAACCACGCGTCATGGTGCACAAAAGTAATCAACTATTTTTTTATGGTTGTTTTAACTATAGCCCGTAGTTGACGCAAAAACAACTAAGGAAAATTGTTGATTTTACCAAGATTTTTCTTTCAGTGTGGTGATTTTACACAATAAGACTACATTTTGGATTGAATAATAACCAATTTATGACATTTGGGCATTCATTCCGACAGAATAATGCTGATATTAAGTAAGCTTAGATGAGTGCCAAACAATTTTAATTAATTTAAAATCTCTGAGAACTTGTTTCATGCTATTTACAAACTCATAATGAACAATTCATTTTCAATAGAACAGGATTCGTTCGGTGTATACTACAGCCCCTGTAAAACATGCGACCAAGAGAGATAAAGATACTAATGGCCATCCCATGAGGAAGTTGAACAAACAGTGGCTAAGGTATGATTATTATTATTATGAATATTGCACAGGCATGTCGAGAAGTATTCAACATAAATTTTTACGATACACATATTGCGTTGGCAATATGATACCTAATCACGCCGATCTGTTAAATTCTAATTTGGTATCTGTTAAAAGCTATTTTTTGATTCTATTTATATTTTAACTCACTTGACTGCTGGCATTAAATTATTCAGTGGCAGTTCTATGATTTAATCAGTATATCATTACTTACAAAACAAGTAAATAAGACAGCGGCTTAAAATCGAATGGCCGCTAAATGTTAGCATTTTTTAAATGATAAACTGACTCTAAGTTGGGGTACGTTCAAAAGTGAGGCAATATACAAAAATATCATAAGAAAGAGTGAGATATATCAGTCATTATTTATGCATATATTAATTTATAAGTGTTAACTATAGCTGGTGGAGTCTAGTGGAAAGAACACTAGCTTCTAGTGGATACAAAAATAAAAGTGGATACAAAAATAAAAGTGGATACAAAAATACTCCACTAAAAATGGTGGTCTTTATGGGAAAAATGGACTTCCGCTTTGATGTATTCAGATCATCACAATTTTGATTTTCTACCAGTCTAAAATTTCAGTTAGATTGATTATTTCATTCTTCGATGAAATAGATTAAATGCTCGAATTCGAAGATGTTTTACATCAAAAACCGAACACGATCTAAATCAAAACAAAACACAATCATCATTTTCATTATCATCTTTTCAATATAATAGATATTTATTTCAGCTATAATTTTTCAATTTCCATTTTAAATGCAATTGTGTGTCTTTCCTTTAAATTTTACACATTTATAATACTTTTCATTTATATTTGGTTTGTTTTCAATATATTGTACAAGAACAACGAACACTTAGAAATCTCTACAATTCATTTCGTTACATCATAAATATTTACAACGAGCTCGCTACTTAACAAACTAACACAGGAAATGAGATTACAGATTGATTGATTGATTGGTTCGAGGGGGTGAGAGTAGCTACGACCAGCCGTTACGATGACCCTCTGATCCTGCTTGCGCCTTCGAAAACGTTCATTTACACTAAGTATGCTTCCTTAAATCATCGAAAATGCAAACGTATCCCGGGTGGGTTGTGCCAAATTCTTGTGCATAAGTTACTGTACTGAATGAATCCTGAAAATGTATCTGATCGCTGGTGTTTCTTGGGAATTTTCTTAAGCGATCTACCACACTATAGTTTCGCTTCCTTTTCGGTTATATCACTGGGAGCGTTCGCGCAGGTTACACAATTGTCTTACGAATTCATTTACTACCGCTTTGCAATGTCTAGTTAAACTTCATTTTACGACTTCGAACTCTTCGCTGCTGGCGATGACCAGAGCCGCGCTAGAGTCAGTCCATCAGCATCCTCTTGGGCTGTTGCGCAAGCGAGTCAATGTAGTATCGCTGTCAGAAGACTTTCGCGATGAAAGGATTGCTGTCCATCCGCTGAGCTCCAGCCCCGCTCAAATGCATGAAGGCAGTGGGGTAGTCAGGCCGCAGGGCACCAAGAGTGCCCGGATGTAGAGTTGGCATTGAGCCGGTGTGCCATGCTGCGTGACCACTGGAGCCGCTTTCCGCAATGACTGGAGATCTTTGAGCCATGTTTGGCGGATGAAGTTTGTGCGTTGAGGATGGTCCTATTTCGTGGAGTTTTCTCATGTGCTTCTTCAGGTCGAAATTACGACAGAAACCTTTGGCGCAAATCTTGCATGTGAAGGGCTTCTTGTCGTTGTGCGTATGCATGTGAAAGGTCAGGTTGTAGATTTGGTGAAATGCCTTGTTGCATATCGTGCATTTGTAGGCCTTTTCGCCACTGTGCGTGAGTTTGTGGTTTTTGTAATTGCCCTTTTGGTGGAATCCTTTTCCGCAATACTCGCAAATAAACGGCTTATAGCCAGCGTGGATTCTGGCGTGCGTATTAAGTGTCGAAGACCTGTTGAACGCTTTTCCGCAGGTGTGGCATTTATGTGGCTTTTCCGAAGTGTGGATGATTTTATGGCGGCACAGAGTCGATGCTTGTCTGAATCCTTTTCCGCAGATCTTGCAAACAAAGGGCCGGGCTCCAGTGTGGACAGGCATGTGGCGGGTGAGATTATAATGAGCATTAAACACTTTTCCACATTCCAAACAGGAGAAGGTTTTTTGCTTGGCAGACGCTGTATTTGCTGAGCCGACTCCCGTGGGCGATAGAGGGCAAGCCTGATCCTTTGGACTTTCAGCCGGGAGTGATTTGCGTCCTCCTGATGAAGCTTGACTGGGTCCGATTTTCTCATGTGACAACGCTGATAAATTCCTTCGCATATGTTGACTGGGCATGTGTTGGCTGAGTGATATGTTAAGACTAGTAAGTTGCAGGGAACTGGTAACATTGTTTGCGGACAGGAGAGAAGTTGCACTTGTGTGTTGGGTGAGGGCGGCGTATTGGGCAGCAGCTGCGGCGCACATCAACTGCCCTGGGTAGTACAGAAGTGGGTACTGGGATAACAATTCCTGGTGTCGACTAGAAACGAATTGTTGCATGCTCGATGGATTCGGAACATACTTTTTGAACGCCGAGTCATAATTGCCACCGTCGCTATCTCCATCCGAGCCTGCTGTGCGATTTTCCGGTGGCGATGGACATGCAACGGGTGGTATAGGACTAAGGCTTCTAGCGTGCATATCGCTGTCACGTTTCTCATCCTGCTCCATAATTTTCGCTATCGAAAACTTCAAAGGACACGATCGTTGGCTAATTGGATTATCCGCTGAATCCAACGGCTCGGAACTAACTCTGGTGCTAACGGCTGTTGGGTGGTCCGAGCCGCCGCTTCCGTTCTCGTTCCCAGCAGCCGATTCCATCGTAGGACTCTTGGCGGATGGCATCATCGCTACTATTCCAGGCGGACTGCAGGGTTGCATGCCACGAGGGCTCTGAAAGAAACAAACAAAACAGAACATATAGAAATCAGGCGACTGAAGAAATCAAAGGAAACAACAACAATCAAAGTGTGCGTATGCGCAAAGACAAAACACGGCTTTTCATTCAAAGTTTACATTCGTGCAAATTATGAAAAATAAACGCAGCACGACTTCCCAATTAAATCTTCACTTCTTGGTCTTGTCGCTCGCCTTCGACGCAATTGATAGTCAGTCAAGTGTAAGTAATTAACCGCGATGCGTCAATGCCCGGACTCAGGACGGGTTAAGCCCCTTTTTTGCATGCCGAGCATCGAATAATTGAAAGTCACAGAGCCAGATGTAATGAACATATTTTGATTTTATGATTCCGATTTGTGATTCTGACGATTTTCAATTGGTTTCTTTTCATACTGCACTTTCTTCAAAAGCCAACGTTTCTGTAAACATTCAGAACTCGAGAAGATTTGTTCCGATTGTTTTCGGTAACCCTTTTGTGGTCGACTCTAAATACTAGGCACGAATTTTATGCTTCGTTTGCGTAGTGCTGTTCTCGGGATTCGGGAGAACGTATGATTGTGGCGGCAAATGATTGAGATGCAAGCGAAACTAGGAGCAGATGAAAAAGTCGGAAAAATCACACCCTTTAATCCGAACAGATTGGATTGGTCCATCAAATCGTGAAGCGAAATAATTGGAACAGTGCGGTTTTTCTACGGTTGGTTTGGTTGTCGAGAAAATTATTTGTTGTGGTTTGATGTTGGGAAATGCAATGTGGGAGATACATGTAGGCAGATTTAAATTTTTTGGTGAAAAGAATTTCTTCTGTACATGTCTTCGAGAGGTCAGATACTCACAATGCGAATGAGTATGAAGAAGTATAAAAAAGAAAGTGGCGATATATAATTATAACAATAACAACTAAACCTTCCTATGGTGTCAACCATTTTTGAAGATTACATGCAAAAACCTCTGAATGGATTTTAGTGGGACAACTTCGCTTTATTCAATGTATTTTGCGTTATTATGTCGCAGGAAGAGATTTCATTTCAAATTCGTGGTCATATGGTCGTATATATAATCGTATACATGATCATACGAGTTGAAACATAACGAATGTGAACAACATCAAAAACCCACATAAATGGTTAATATTTTAAATTCACATACCGGGACAATTCGGGACAGCTACGGAAGTGGCTTAGTTATCATTTGGTTTTAGTTATCATTTGATTTCGCAGTATCGTTTGGTTTTAAATAGTTCTGCAACAGCTTTTGTGACTGCGAAAAGTTCGATTTCGAAAATCCACAAACTTAAATCTCGACAATGTCGATTGGACAGAAACGCTTTCATCCCAATCTCTTGACGAAAATGTAAGTTCATTCTACATAACACTGTTTGACGCGGTCGAAAGGAATGTCCCTAAAATTATGAGAAGAGATAAACTTTCTGAGCCTTAATTTAATTAAACTTTCTTAGACGTCTGAGAAACCATTGAAATAAACTCTACAAATCAATAAAAAAATAATGTTGGCTCTAGCCATCGTATCAAAGAAGAATACAATGCAGTGGCCAAAGAATTCCAGAAAAAGTCTCACGAAGCATATGACAGATTTATTAAAACTGGCGGCGAAAATATAATCCACAACCCCAAAAAGTTGTTTGACTTTGTGAATATGAAGCGGAAAACAATCGGTTATCCCCCTTCTATGTGTAATAAAACCCAATGTCTTCTTCTCTTCAAGAAATTTGCAACTTTTTCGCAGAAAACTTTCAAGAGTTTTTTACCCAGCCAGTACTCCATCATCCTGTCACTTCCCTAGAGTAACTGGACCAATTTTTACTGAGGCTATAACTATTTCCATTGATGATATTTTTAAAGCTATCTTGGAACTTGATAGTAACAAAGGCCCTGGACCCGATCCTCTTCCTCCGATTTTTCTTATTAAATGTGTTGCACAGTTAATCTCTCCTCTTCATTTAATATTTAATACATATTTTTCTTCTGGACACTTTCCTTCGTATTGGAAATCCTCTTATTCCAATGTACGAAAAATGGCGATAGAAGATCAATTATAGAAGAACAATAGAAGAACAATTATATGTGATAAGCTGTTCCCCCTGGTTGATGCATGACTTAACGAACAGCAGCATAGTTTTAGGAAAGGGCGTTCTACCACTATTAACCTGATGGTACTTGTTTCCCATGTCCTTTGCAAAATGAAGAAAAATGATGAAATTGACGCAGTCTACACTGACTTCAGTAAAGCGTTTGTCGTGTTAACCACTTCATTTTGATTTCCAAGCTGCAGCAATTCGGAATCGCAGGATGGCTTAGCTCTTATCTCCTGAACCGCTCACAATATGTGAAATTCCAAGCGCTTATCTCTAAAAAAATTCATGTCAACTCTGGAGTACTGCTTTTTAACATTTTTATGTCAGACCTGTCGAGGTTTTATCTGATGTATCTCATCTACTCTATGCGGACCACCTGAAAATTTGTCATACTATAAAGTCGTCATCAGATGCCATTTTTTCGACTAAAACTAAATTCCTTGGAACATTGGTGCTGCGTGAACAACCTACCTCTCAATATCGCAAAATGTACGCTCGTACATTATACGTACCTTTTAAGTAATACGGCACTTAGTAAGGGTTGACTATATATTAGATCTCGGTGTGGTGCTGGATGAAAAGCTCCGCTTTAGTTTTTATTATGACAGGATGATCTCTCAAGCAAGTAAACGACTTGGCTTCATTAAGCGACGAAACAGGGAGCTTCAGAACCTTTGGGCTATAAAATCGCTATATGTACACCGCGTTCGTTCGCCCTCTTTGAAAAACAAAGTTACCAAGACTCTCTTATCCTACCCTCTCTAGTCTAAGGACCTTGTATCCTTTTTATGACTAATCAATTATTTAATTTCGTTTTCATTTTTATTTTAATAATTTTCCGTGCTCAATATTGCACCCTACATGTAATTTTGTTGTTGTGTATTTATTTATTGAATGTTAATTTATTTATTTGCATTAATTCAGTTGTATTTTATACCTGTTACTAATTTGTTTAGTTTTTTTTTTATTTCATTAATATATAACTTTATACCTTGATTGGTGAAATAAATAAATAAAGAAATACTAACAGACCAAAGAAATAAGCTATTATGATTTTCTTACGCCTATGGGAGTTCACACTCTAATGTGTTGATAAAAAAATACAAGTATTATAGTAAAGCCGAACTAGTTATTTTTAACAGTTTCTTACGCAATCCTAAGGCTTTTAAGTTCGCATGAAACAACCAAATTATACCTATTTGATTATTCAACTTTCCAACTAAATAGTAACTATTATGTAAATTAACGCAAGATCTACAATAATTTAAAATTGATTCTAATGTGAATTAATTGGAACATAAAATTGGCGTGAAGCCAAAAAAATCTTGAAAGAAATTAGCGCTCATTTATTCGATTCGCTAAAGATTACTTTAGGCTACTAAAATTAAAAATTAATTAGTTTACTTTGTTTTAGAGAAAATTCCTTGAGCTGAGGAAACGCAAAGAACGCGTTTATTTGTACAGAAACATGAGCTGTACAAGTTTTTATTCAAACGAATTTGACTCTATTCTCAACGAGGCCTGTCCGAATTCCAATCTTTTAGTTCCCAGAAAGATACCTATCACACAATAAATCGGTAAAAAGTTTTCCTAGCTTTGCGTACTTTTAGCATATCATTATATAATCAGGAAATCAGAAGCTGGGTCAGCTACGCAATGCTTTTTACATAATTCAAAGATGACTGTTAAAAATAGAAAAATATTTAATATTAACTATTGATTAGTTCGTTTGTAGCAAGAGTGCTTTGAACGCATTAACTAGCTACTTCGAAGCTACAATTAATAAAATTACCAGAAAAATTCTCTGAAAAAAAGTAGAATAAACATTAAATGCACAAGTAAGCTTTAAACAGTATTAAACAAATAATACCAGCTGTAGGTTACATCGGATCATACTGTACCCGTCTTCAAGTTAATGCGTCATGATTGTAATACATTTTTGTAATTTGTCTAAGTTTCAAGGTAATAGTTTTTTGAGTTTTGAATATGCCTACTTTTGTGCCTAACAAGCGCAGATCGCGGGAAATCTTTCATTTCCGCTCCCATTTGCAGCAAAATAAAGCAGAAAGTCATCGAATACTGAGTAAGACTTATGTGGCTAATGCTCCATCAGTTTCAACCTATGAATTTACCGTTTAGAAGGTTCAAAAACGCCCATTTCGATGCAAGTGAAGAAGAGTGCTAAGAAAGGACAGCAACGTTTATAGATGCAAAATGAGCGGCAGTATTGGACTGAAATCTGTGTGAAACACAAGAAGAATTTGCAGAAATATTGAAAATGACTCAACAAGGCATTTCAATCCACCCCAAAAGCGTGGGATTGAATCAAAAGCAAGGAAAATGATCACTATATGTTAACTGAATCAAGGGATGTTGGAAGGCGTTTTACTGTGTCTGAAATGCTTATTCAATGATACAAAGGAAAGTCTTGTTTGTATCATATGGTGTCTGGTGCCGAAAAATAAATGCATCACGACATCCTGAAATGCAAAAAATTGTAAAAGAACAAGCCTGGCCAACCAATAAAATCAGCATCTAAATCAAACACCCATGATTCAAAAGTATTTGGTGTGATTACGACGATGCCATGTATTACAAGCTGTTAAAACTAGATCAAATCATTACTTGAGAACTGTTTTGACGATGATTGGTGCGTTTGAAACAACTATTGGAAGAAAAACGGTAAGAATGGAAGAGAAGATACAAGCCCCTAATTTTTTATCGATTACATATTGCGTATCCGCAGACATTGCCACTTCTGATTACCACTTGATTCGATTAATACAGAATCACCCTTGTGGAAAACAATTCACTTCTTAGTTAATTCGTTTAAAGTGTCGAAATATGGGATGGAAAGCATCTAGTGTAGGAAAATGACACAGAATAGTGCCTAACGATTGACGATACTTTGAATAAAATACACTGAACTGATTTTTCACAGAAAAGCCTCACTTTTACAAGAGAAAGCTCCTTTAAAGCTTATATTTATTCACCCCGCCGGATGGAAATTTGCTTTGAAACGAATAAAATATTGCTTTGAGGGGGCTCCCAAGGCTTATTAAATAAAATTGAAGGAGGCACTATAATAATGGTCGTTTTAAGCATTTTATTCTGACTGCTTGTGGTCAAGACTATTCACAAAATTTTTATATTTTGAATAATTGTTATTGTGAAGATTTTATAGCATTTGAAAATAATTTCTTCTTGGAGGTTTTTTTTCAAAAATATTACAAAAGTTTCCGAATCAATTTCGAACCGAAAGAAAATCAAAAGCAGAAAAAATGTACTTTACGAACCAGAGCCTGCGCTACATTGCGGTTAACTAATCATTTATTTGCTTAAAAATCAAACGACCATTTCTATTTATAACAAATAAATGTAAAAAGTATCAGCAATGAAGTCAATCAAACAATTAATACAACGTTTTCAGAATCACAACAGGAAAAGAATTTATTTCGAAGAATTAGATTGTGTGCAAAATGCAATCGTGTTTTGTCTTTGCATCATCGATTTCAATAAAATTAAATAAATTAACCTAGAGTAAATAATTCAATCATAATACTTACAAAGTAGACCATTTCAGCTGAAATCCTCAAGCGTGTTCCACAATCCGCTCACCACTGTAAAACTGCACAATTTTTCAATTTTCACTATCGCTCGCTTGCGTAATCCTTTGACTACGATTCTAACTATATCCTTATTATATGCACTATCAATTCACATTAGCACCGAACGCAATTATCACAACGGCAAACTGGCAAGACGCTTCAAAACCAATCTTCCGAGAAAAAAAACACGTTTTCTATATTTTCCTGAGCGTCACAAATCCTTTTAAATCATAGACTAATTCGTCTTTTAATGTTCGTAGGTACACTTCACAGAACAAATATTAAAATATGAAAATGTGTCCCGGCTAAAAGACAACTAAACCACTAAAAATCATTGTCGCTTGATCCCACGCTTTCGAACGTCACCGCGTCAGGGCAAGAATGGAAATGAGTTTGAATCAGCTCGTCGCTTCGAAAACAGTAGCACCCCGAAATGCCAAGACTGTCAACAGTTTATTATGATGTAAAGCATGAAAGGGAAGAATCCCCGCTGCCTGCCAGAAGCATCAGAACAATTCCGTACAAGACTCCGCCCCGACAACGACACATCAACAGCCACGACAGTCTCGTTACAACCTTTGCTCCCAATTCCGAGTGTATGACGAGTGATTCCATGAGGCACGACAGCCTAGGCTCGGGCGAGGCAAACAGGACGCAAAGAAGGATACCGACATGTAACGAACATCGCGGCGAGGGTTATCTTAACCAAGCACTTGTGACACCCCTGGTACATAAGTCGGCCACTGATCTACCCTGAACACTTGGGCCCAGACCTGTCGATGTACGCGTGCATTTAGGTACTATGCTGTATATCGTATGTACAGACGCTGCTATGTAAAAGACACTCCATTCGGATCCTGAGGGAATGCGAGTTGAAACAAAACGGAAAACACGAAAAGGACCAAAGGGACGAAAATGACAGCTGAGTGAAATAATCATAGCTACGAGGCGGGGAAGACTCACACAGCGAATAGTGTACGGTACGGCATGGCGCTGTGTCTGTTTCGATGCTCAAGTGATGAACGTTGATGTGATGAGTCCTTTTTCGCCAGGCAGGATCTGAGTATGGAATGGAATGTTATTTCTGCGATTTGCCTGAATGGAAACGTTCACCACTTGAAGAATTGGCGTTTCAGGTGATGACGATTTTTTGATTTTCTCTCGAAAGTGGATGATCTGACTTGGTAAAATGTTCATTGAGGAGAATGGAGATTCGTTTGCAGATGGTGGTTGAAAGCTGTGGGTGTAAAGCAGAAAAGGTTTTGGGGATGATAGTGTACGAAGGTGATAAACAGACTTACAGATTTCTAAAGTGAAATTTTGGTATCATGGTACTTATTTTATGTTTAACTGATTTAGTAGAAGATATGGTTTATTTAAAACAAACCCAATAAAGTATATGTTTCAATCAACTTAGGCTCTTAAATTATGGTTTGTAGCTTTGATAAACATATGTAAATGTCAATTTGTGTGACTTTGGCTTAAAAAAAATAAACTCGATGACCTTATAAAAGTTTTAAGTACTAAACACATTCTTCGTTAATATTTTTCTAAACAGGATTCAATGAAGGTAAGTAGATAGTCAACATTAAGTAGGGAAATTATATTAGCTAAAATGCAACCAATTAAGTCAGCAAATTAATTGCAACTCAATATTTAATTTTATTATTTTTAATATATTTTACAAACCTCAAATTAAACTTTGTTTGATGTAATTCTATTGGCCCAGCTCCGCCTTCAATGACCAAGTTTCGCCCATAAATATAAATTTCAATCGTACTTACGATCAATTCGATTTTAATATAAGCATATTTCTGATTTTTCAAACTGGCTTGGCAAAAAATGGGCCACTTTGATGGCTTTGATATGTGTCTTCATCTTTTTTTGATGCAAGTCTTACTAATTTGCATAAGACGAACTTCCTCAATTAAGTTAAAATAAAGATTGTATTCTTTCAGAAAATACTGACATAATATCCATGACGTCCAAAATTGTAACCAGTAAATAATTTTTATATTTTAATTATTGCAGATATAATTATTTTAACACGCAGTAACAACATACATATAAATTTATTGGTTATGATATGAAGTATATTGGCTAAGGTAATTAGGCGTATATAAAAAAAACTTCAATAGAAATGCGTTTATCGTTTTAAAGCTGGTACTGAGTTACTCGTGAAGCTAAATTTTAAAAAAGTCTCCATTATCGGGTCATTTTTTCGAGCGAAATTTTTGGCAATGGAAAAAAGCGGAGACTCTACTGACTTCTGACAGATAAAATGTCACGAATTTCAATTTTCGATCGATTTCGTTATTGAAAAGACATTTGCATAGCCCAATTTTCAAATTCAAACACCAAATGTCACTTTTTAGCTCGAAAGAATGAACTGCACATAGTAAATATTGTATAAAAATTTCACATGAAACTGAAGACAATATCAGCCTTAAGGTGATGTAGAAATAAGCAACCCATAATATATAATTAAATTCACAGAATTAGTGAGCCTAAGCGATATTCTTTTAGAATTTCATTGAAGCTTCTGCGTAGGTGCTATAATACCGGACGCAAAAAAATCTTTAGTCCTGGCGCTGAAAAAAATCATTTAAAATTTTTGACTATTTGCTTTGACCAGAGTGTTATATCATTGCATATTTAATTTGAGCTTGAAGAATTGTAGTTAACCTATGTACGTTTTTCTGTGTGATTTGTTTGAATTTCTCAGGAGATCTTTTTTTTCATAGCTAAAATCACTTCACTAACAATAATGCACTAGATGCATTCAAACGTGGCCTTCATATAGGGGGCCAATCGCAACAGTAATTACCGTATAAGATGGCTGATTTAAGGTACTTTTTCTCGATCAGTCGAGGCACTTTTTGCCGTAAAGTACGACGGCCACGATTCGAAGCCATTAAGTAAAAATAATTAGTAATCACTTTGTACGACCATTTTTCATCCTGTTTTGAGAAACTTTGAGAAACAAAGTAACAAGAAGCACAAAATAAACACTCTCTAACAAACAAAAACAACTGCAAATTACCGCGGAAGCATATGTAGGTACTTCCAAGAAGTTTAGAGACAAACCACAATTCCAAATCAATGCACCTGCACCACACAAACTGTCTGATTTAACCGACATACTAATTGCAACCGAATAGATTTGCGAGAGAACGTGGTAAAAAGCTCCTGACAAGGGCATACTGTTTCAATAAATGTATCTCCCAAATGAGAATAGATAGATACGTTTTTTGCGTCTCGATCAAGAGCTGGATAGGGTAGATAGCATTGAAAACAACAACAATCCTTTTGCTGTTTTCAAAGCTGCCCACCCTAACCAGCTCTTGATCGAGACTCAAAAAAACGCACCTGATATTTCGCTGCATCTAGTGCATTGCTGAGCGACGACAAGATCGACGAGACGCGAGGTGAGTGTACGATGCCACGTCGACTATGCTAGTTTTGTGTTGTGCTTTTTAGGTTTGTGAAGTGAAGTGGTTGTGTGCACGTGCAGTAATGATGTCATGTAAGTAAATATTTTGATTTACATAATTTCCGTTTAATCAAACCCGCGAAGGATATTTCGATCTGATCTATTCAAATATCAGCAATTCTTTTCAATATACCCGTATATACATAGTTGTATACATCGGATGAAGTCCTGCAGACAAAAGATCGTCGCACTTCGGGACTGATCGGAAAAGACAAAATGTCACATTTCGTCGAAATCGATGGAATGAAATTTAGGGTTTGATTTGCTCGTGTTCATCGTAACTCGCAGAATGCTTGGATGCTTTTTTCAGGAGCAAGGAGCATTTCTTTATTTGTTCTTCATTAATTTAAAAAATATCATCTTCACCGAATTCCGAAATCCCCAAGTAGTAGACTGAATTTTCAAACGAATTTATGAATTCCAGAATGGATCGAAAGCTCTTGTCCATCAATCTTGTGGTCGGTTTTCGGATTGCCCGAAACAGTTCGATGAGGGCTCTTTGTGTTGTGAGCTTTTACATGATTTCCGAAGCTCCTGATCGAAACGTAATGTTGATTTGTTTGAAATGCTTTGGATTATTGATTTACGGTGTCAAAATTTAATTTTCTGTAGTTAAAATATTTTTAAAAAATCGAATTACTATTCATTAAGCCTAAAATTAGAATTAAGCTGAATGAGGTTGTTCCGTAGCGTGGTTTTCGAGTGCGCGACATGTTACGACAAAAATTTTATAATTGTTTGCTAGTATTTTTTTGGTAAATATCAAACAGAAGGAAGAACTACAAATAATTTGTAGCTATTTTCAAAAAAAAAACCTGTTAAAAAACTGCACAAGGAAAATTACATGATATTATTTAGCTTCATTAAAAAATCTCAAATATGGGAAATTAGCTACTAATGGTTTTTTTAGTTTTTTTCTGTGGGAACTCAGAAATATGAATTTGTTGAAAATTGAATTTGATGTTAAGGACACTCCATTTGAGACGAAACATCCCCAATGATTTTTGTTTGCATGAAAGCATTTATTTTATTGCTCATATTCCAGAAATGGCAGGTGTCAGCCAAAAGATTTCCATCGTTAAAATCAGTCAATGACTTACATTTATTTTTGAAATATTTACTGAAAATGTAATGTTACCGGAAGAAAAAATGCGCTATTGCACGAATGTTTTGGATACTGCTCTCTAGCTTAACGTGTAATTACGTAATCCTTATCAATATAGGAAATGGCATTTGAAGGTAATCATGAAATAGTAGATTCCGATTTCAGAGAAATTTTCGACAACTAGTTTAATTTGTTCCAAACTTAAACTCAAATTTCAAAAAATTTATAAATTCTCATTAATCCTTAGTTCGAACAGGGTTATCAAAGACGATTCAAACTAATAATCTTAGTAAATTTTTCAAATATCCGCTATTCGCTATAAGGTTATGAACGAATTCTATCTCCGTATTTTGATGCCAGTAGTGGTTGGTATGTTTTTTTAAATTGAATTCTAATACGTTAATGCAATGAATCATTTTGCGGATTAGCTCCGAAAGTATTATATCATTATCATAAGTCGCAACTAAGCAAATAATTATA
The DNA here is from genome assembly GCA_963978885.1 of Nemotelus pantherinus. Classification (NCBI taxonomy): domain Eukaryota; kingdom Metazoa; phylum Arthropoda; class Insecta; order Diptera; family Stratiomyidae; genus Nemotelus; species Nemotelus pantherinus. The sequence goes on from OZ022266.1 coordinate 11,777,680, forward strand.
AAATTCATAAAATAGTTTCATTTATTAAACAAACCCAAAAATAATAAATACATCACCTTCCAAGTGATCACATCAGTAGGATATGCCCCTTGAGCTGAAATTTGATGAAGAAATCCTGCATATATGTGAAACCAAAACTTAGTAAATTCAATTTTCAAATACTATCGCAAAGAAAAGATAATACTTTTGCAAAACGCAAACGATTCACAACATTCCCGTATCAATAGTATCCGCTTAAAATTCAAGCAATCTAAAAAATATTAGGGAGGAAGGAAAAAACTGATTGCGATTTGGCAAAGATTTCTAGGAGAAATGATCGTTTTTCTATGGCTTTTCAAAAAAACATTATTTTTCAGAAGATTTTCCTCAACGTATTTGTTTGTAAATATATCTGACAATATTGCTAATATGTTTATTTGAATTAAAATGATTTGATTTCTGCAATTTCTTCTATCTCCTCAACTAGCCCTGTCATCATGTCTCGTACCTAGCACAATTTTTCTTATATTTTTCATGGTATTCTTTTTTCCCCAATCAAACCAGTGCCCTTCCCGGGCGAGAATGCTGTAGGACTCCTTGAGGCTCTTGCTGGAGGATTTTCTTTTGGTCTTGCACGGAGGTTGGCTATGATTAGTTATTTACTATTTGAATAAAACTATTGGCACAGCTTTACTGCCCTACTAAGCATAAACGTCCTATCTACATTTTAGTACTTTCGAGATATTCAATGATTTGTGTTTTGATTTGTACTGGAGATATATGGAGAGTGCATTTTTCAATATTAATTTTAACACACTTCCACAAAAGATAGATTCTTCAAATTTTGTAGAATGATGTAATAGAGTATGTAGTTTTCGGATCCGGTGAGCGTGAAAAATTCAGATAAAACGATTATGCTTGGTAAGAAAGTATAGCCCTTCAAGGCGAAAGATGTAGCATCTCGCTCCAGGTTTAAAACTTTGGGCTATCATTATGACTTTCTTGAATTATCGAGGCCGAAATTGCCGTCAATTATGCTTTGCGTATTTTTTTGCATTCATTAATTCCTCTATCTATTCAAATAAATAAAAGACTCTTCTGGTCTTATTACTGTTCCCTAAAAATGTCCATCATTTACTCGACTCTATGACCCTCAATCCTGCTTCTAATCGATGAGAAATTTGTGACCTGTTTGTGATCTCAGCTTATGGATTTTAAAATGTTCCATTTTTTAACATCTAGCTGGAAATTGGCTCATATTTTAGCCAATTACGAATCCCATAACTCAAGCTGCGTTTCCAACTATCGTCCCATTTCCCTTCTTCTTTAGTAAAGTTCTCGAAAGAGTAGTTTGCAACAGGTGGCCTCGTATCCTCCATCCATTTTTCGCTCCTCACACTGAGAAAACACATGGCGCCAGACGCCATAATTTATAGAGTTCTGGCGCCATGTACATAGTCGATTTAGGGATTGTGATAAAATATGGCGCCACACGCCATAATACATGGCGAAAAGTACATAGGCCTCCACGCCATGTACATGGCGTGGCAGACTATATTACATGGCGTGGAGGACTATACTGTATGGCGTGGAGGACTATACTGTATGGCGTGGAGAACTATACTGTATGGCGTGTAGGACTATAGTACATGGCGTGGAGGGCTATAAGCATAGCGTCTGCTCCTATGCACTATGGCGTGTGGAACTATGTGAAATCGATTATGTACATGGCGCCAGAAGTCTATAAATTATGACTTCTGGCGCTATGTGTTTTTCAGTGCATCTGAAGATGATCCAGTTCACATCCAACAAAACGCCACGAGTCTTCTCAGTTCGATGCTCCGAACTGAAAATTCCCGAGGGATAAATAATTTCACGAAGCTTGCTGACATTTATACATCTCCTCACACAGCATGGCTGCGAGTTATAATTGTAGTGCCATGAGCCATATTACATAGTTCATGGCACCATGTAATATGGCGTGTGGGGCCATAATTTCTACGCCATGTAATTATCGCGCTGGGAGCTATACTGCATGGCTCAGGGTACTATGTACATGGCGTGTGGCACCATAAATCCTGCGCCATGTAACATGGCACCACGCGCTATGTAGATTCTGACATTATGGCGCTGGGAGCCATATTGCATGGCTCAGAGTACTATGTACATGGCGTATGGGGCCATAAATAATGCGCTATGTTACATGGCTCTGGGCGCTATGTGGATTTTTTTCAGTGCAGGATCATTGAAAGCAGATCTTCCATCCCTAATCTCATGACCTTCACTAACTTGTTCACTTCTGCTTTAAACTAATAAAAAAAAGTGGCTGTGGTGCACATCGACTTTTAAAAAGGTTCTCATACTGTTGATGACAGTATCTTTTTTCTAAGACTCGGAGGCAGTATGATATCAAGTTTACTCTTGTTTTGGTTCTCATCCTTTGTTTCTGATCGTGCCCATGCTGTTATTATGAATTACAGGGCCACTTTCCTTTCTGTCCTTCCTCCGGTGTTTATTATTATTGCTGTTTATCAAAGATCATCCGTCCTCTGTTCTCCCTGCCTTTTGTTTGCTGATGACTGATCAGAGTAATTCAATCTTTCGACGATTTCTTCCAGCTACAAAATGATTTTCCATTTTTTGTGAAATGATTTTCATGATTTTCACACAAAATGATTTTCCAATTTTGTTCCTTTGACGCTTACATAAAATTGTTTATGCTAAGGTAGCTTGGTAGCGAGTCCTTTTACTACTTCCGAAAATGCCGACCTGATAGAAGATTTTCGTGCCATCCAGTATGAAAGGCCTTCTCGATATCCAAGGCACATATCCAGTGCAAATTCAACATGGTGTGCCCGTTTTTCTCCCATGCTTTTGCCTTAAGCCAAATTTATAGTCAGGTATAATAATAGCAACTGGAAATTATTTCCAAACAAATCTTCGCAAAGAGCTTTCCCAAATTAGGAAGCATAGAGATCGGAATACGCTTACTGGGATAGTTGATATTTGCAAGAAGCGACCAGTACAGCATATGATCCCTCGCAGGTCTATGGAAAATCCGTTTAAACTTTTATGCAAGGAGAGACTTTTAAGGTTTTTTGAGTCGGCATTCTCTTGGGTCTAGTCCGAGTTTTGTTTTCCATTAAGATCTTAATATCTGATTTTAGTCAATATGAATTGAATATGAAACGAATTCTTCCTTGTTTTTCCACCCAAGTCTTTATAAAAAATATATTGAAAATCTCATCGTCGAATGATCAAACTTGTTTTACATGATTAAATCCATTAATCTTCATTTGAAAATACAACTGATTTAATGAAAGTTCTTTGATTTTCCGAGATGTGCTCGAGCTCACACATATTCTATTCCTTCTATGCTAAACAGCTTCTAAAAGCATTTTGAAGACAAAACATTAACACTACAAAACTACACTTTCCTTTATCAAAAGCCTTTATCCTTTTACATATGTTACAAGCAAATGAAAAATTCCAGTTCTCTTTTCATAATCAAAATCATCATTCATTTTAAGGAACAAGATGGATGCATTCATGTCACCATATCACTAAAAAAAAATAGGTCACAGAGCCATACGCATTTTACTGTTTAAGTGGATGAGCTATGATACTTAAAAGCAACGATTCACTCCCATTCAGTGTTGGTTAGGACTCTACATAAAATTTCATTCCTTTTTACTTCGACCCAGCATTGCTTTTCCGCAAATGCACTTAAGTTGTGAAAAACGTGCAAAAGAAATCAAATTTACAAGTTTTTGATGTTAAGTATCGTTAGTAAATGATGCTACCAGAGCCATTTCATTATTTAAGTCATTAGTTATGCCCTGTGACCTGTGAACTTGGAAACTAGGTCAGATCTAGTACACTTCTCTTGCTGAGAATTTGCAGCGGCAGTGTAAATACTAGACGTGCTCTAATGCTTGTATAGGTAGCATAAAAGCTAAATTTGGATTACTGGGCGAGCCGGGATGATTATGGATAAAAGTAAAGTAAGAATGACTGTGATTTCTTTGCATGAAGCGGTCTCGGAATAGTGTGATTACTGTGACATTGCAGACTTGCAAAAACTTATATTTTTCAACGACATTAGTTAGGTACTGGATTCTTCGCAGATGACAAAGGTACACAATAAGAAGCTACTATTACCTTCGAGTCACCCTAAATGCTTATCATTCAGAGTGATTAAACGCCGTTATAGTCGGTGGGGAAAGAAAAAAATTAGTTATCAAACGGCCCACAGACACGGAGATCTGGTCGTCGACTGGATCTCAATTGATTTGCCACAGACAAAGAATGTGATCGCAACTTGAATTGCAATCTCATTCGAACATTGTTTTCGCTGAGGCAACACACGCTTTGGAATGGGTCTTTTCAGGTCATTTTCGTTGTAAGAAAACGGAAGACATACATTGTAAGCATTGTTAGCAAATGATGTTTTACGTAAAGTAATTTTGAACAAGTACATATACTCGGATATATGAAGTATTTGTATTTTCTGCTTCAGGCATCTGTAGCCTAGTCATAGATCCCTCTAAATATTTTTTAATTGGCGGTCATCATAACCAGGCAGTAATTGTTCGTATTAGGGGTGTATTAACTGATTTTCGAAGAAAATTATGAATTTTAATGTATCATGAGCTGGCAGCAATTTTGCCTTAATAGGGTTTAAAATTATGTTTGACGTAAAGTTATTTTGAACAGGTATGTACGGGTATCTTGGTATTCGTACTTTCTGGTTCAGGCACATGTAACCCTCTAAATATTTTTTAATTGAATTTTAATTGGCGGTCATCATGCGCAGGCAGCACTTGTACATGGTTTTTTTTCAAAATTCGTGGTTTTTTCAAAATATTTTTTCTATAGAATTATAGAGGTACCTGAAAATGAACTAAATATCCGTTGCTGCCAAATGTTTAAAGATATTTTTGTTCCACATCTATTCTTTTCGTTCATAAATATTTCCTGAAATATATACAACATTAACGGGATCATTAGGTATGCTAACTGACTCTTGTTGAGCATATTCATACACAATTCAGTCCGTTAAACCAATGATTTCGAATTATATCTTATATATTAATTTATAATTATATCTCCATTCTAGTCTCAAAATCACAACAGACACAGCAACGTGGTCGTCGACAGTAGCTCCACCCACCAAATATCACAAAAATATTGATATTTACTGCAACCGTTGCAGAGACTAAAAATGCAACCTGAGACTAGCCCACAGACAGAGAATTTCGTTGCAGCTATCGCATATTGCAGATCTAGATGTCGACGAGATCTCTCGTCTGTGGGCCGTTTAAGAGCAATAAGCTTCCCTCTTACCGGTCACCGCATTAAAATCCCAGGAGACGTGGGTAATTACTAATTCTGTCTGACTTTTGCAGTAATATATAATCCATAATATCCGGAAAACTATCAAAAGGCACTTTGGCTATTGATTCTGTTTGGTGACTACGCTGCGATTCGTAAAATTCAAGTTGGTTAGAAGATCTATGCTCTGATCTGCCCTGTTTTTTTTGTATTTACCTCATAAAAATATCCAAACACAAACCCATATCACTTCTGCTAGCTTCCTCAATGTTTGGCGCCGTCCTCCTTTCTCGTAACAACAAGAACAACGTTACCCGTGCTCCTTAATTACCACACCTAAATCATTTGATAACTTAATTTGAATTTTCACCGCTACTAGACCGTTATCATATTTCTTCGGGAGCATTGAAGACAAGGTCGAACAGGATATCATCCGCAGCTATTACGTTTCAATTGAAATGACGAGCAGTTGGCACACGCCAAACTCGTTTTTTTTTGTCTGCTCGAATTCCACGACAACAATAATTGTGTTATTATCCAATTGCTCAAACGGAAACGACATCGCACATTGCACAGTTAATGACGAAAACGGCGGTGGCGTACCGTTTATCGTCGTGTACCGATTATAATTAACCGGAAGTTGAGCACGCGCCGCGATCATATAGTCCTTCGTCGGCGATACCGCCTTGGGTTAGGTTGGCACGACAAGGCTACGGTTGATAAATACGACGATTCCGAAGATAACAATAGAATCCGCTAGCAACGCAAAATGTGAAAATGTTAAGCGGCGCGGCATTTCCGGTTAATTCAAGCAATTCCAGTTTTCATTTGAGAAGTGGCAGCGTCTTGAAAGGATCGGATCAGATCAAATCTCAGTTTTTCGCTGCACCTTTGCCTGTCCGGGGCGTATCTGAATGCCAACTTGTAGTTGAAGTACGTTGACATGATGAATGCATACACGTTTTTATGACTGCAATTCTGCAATGGATGTAATCACAATCGCAATCGGGATTATATCAAGGTTGTTGGATGATCGCGAAATATACTTCGGGACTACATACATCAGATCGTTGATGTCAGGGTGCGTACAAATTCGCCGAAGTATCTTTCGTATTTGCGCATCGAAACTATTACAAATGCTGATGGGACGAAACTACTGTAGAGTTTTCCTCAAATTTCTATTCGTTTACTTGGCTTAAACAGCTAACTAAGAAATTAAATTATTATATATGATTATATTATTTGACTAAAATATATTGACTTTTGTGTCACTTAAAATATTTTTTAAAGGTCAAAATAATAAAAATTGATGGTTGATTCAAAATAATTCAAATAAATTCTTCCACATGCGTTTCTTGAGAATCGTAAATATACATATTGCCGATACTAATGTCGTAGCTACCCATCCCTAACATAATAAGGAGCAGCTGAAATCTTATAAAATATTTCCAAATAAAAAGTTCAGTTTTGGTTCCGGACCGGTGCTAATAGGTGTAAATTATTCTTCTCTGAAAAAGGAGGTCACTATAAAGAAGTTTTTGCATACTGCATATTTAAGTGACGTATATCACACAATGGCAAATAAAGGAATAAAGTTATATTAAGTCTTAGAAACGAGAAAGCTGATGTATTATTTTTTTGCTTTCTGAAAACAAAATTTTTTGATAGGGTATAATGCCGGGTTTCCACCAAAGAGACAATTTGAAAAACAGTTTTGTTTTCAAAAAACAAAACAAAATACTTGTTTTGTTTTTTGAAAACAGTTCTGTTTTTTGTAAACAGACTGTTTCAACTGAACAGACAGGTTTTGCTCTCAGTTCTGTTTATCCTGTGTCCGAGAAATGTCTGAAGACGGTGATTTATAATTAACTATGGATTTTTCTTCATAAATGACATAAAAAGAAGAAAAAAACCCGATATATTAAAAAGGAAAGTTGATTATAGCACGGAAGTATTATTGGAAGATTTATGTACTGACGACGTTGGCTTAAGTGGAGAAATGAGATCATCGTTTCACTACTTTGTAAGAATGTCAAGCAGTGATTTTGAACTGTTAATTAATTTGCTAGGACCGAAAATCGCCAAGAAAAATACAAATTACAGAAAAGCGATCGCCTGGCACTTACTTTGAGGTACTTAGCCACTGGAGACAGTTTTCAATCATTGAAATATTAGTTCTAAGTTTCACCTCCTTCAATATCTCGAATAGTACCAGAAGTATGTGATGCCCTTTGTGAAGCTCTTGGACAGTACATCAAGATAAGATAAATAAAATTAATAAAATAGTCATATTGTGTACCTCTATCTACAGTTCAATCAGATAAATATGGGTCATAATATAAATAAAATATGACAAAGTAATTAATACAACGCTTTATTTCAGTGTTTTAATTATATTAAGCATAAGTATATGATTACTGCTACTGATTATTATTTTTTTATTATTTTTATGTTTAACATTTTTTACGAGGTGAATCAAAGTACATTAATCGATATACTGAGTGCTGTCGCTAAAAACAAAAGTGCATGTTTCAACCAAATAGACACAAAAAATGCGAACAAACATGTTTTCCTTTGATCTTACCGACTCGCGATGGGAAGGTGTTTTGTTTACTAAAACAGTTTTCAGAGACAAAAATGTTCGCGAAACTGTTCAGTTTTTGCAAAACATTTGTGTTTTTGTTCAGAAAAACATTTTTTGTCCGTGTTTCTTGTTTTGTCTCTTTGGTGGAAACCCGGCATAAGAATTCAATTATTTATATTTACCAGGCTTTTATTGGTCTATCATTTAGGGATGGCACATAGGGTGAATACGTTTCGCTTGCATGCTATAACACAGATCTAATGATTGTTTTATAGACGCAGAGCTTCGTTTTCCTGCGAACAATTCGACATTTCTGAGCAGGAAGTACCAAAAAGAATCTCTTACTGGCTAGTGGAACTTGTTGTTTGATTTCATCACGTCAACTCCCATAGCACGAGAGGTTCGCTCCTGTGTGCACAAAACGCTTTACGTTCTAAAGATTGTAGTTCCCTACCATTATATTTGATCTTACTGGTGTCTTTTTCCTTAATTAGGTCTTATTATTATGTGCTCTTTAATTTGAACACCAACTTTGGCGGTTTTACCTAAATTTAGAAATACTCCCTTGGCTTCGTTGAAGGGCTTAACATGAATAATAACGCTCCCCTAGTGTTAACGGGAATTTTTCTGATGACATACTCAAGTTCTAAATTAAAAAGGTCATTTTCACTAATCGTACCAACTTTCGTTGGGATTCCGAATGTTATATAATGCGGTTCAATCAAAGCTATCATATGTTTATTTGAACATATGATACCTTCTATGTCTGAAACTGCCTTAATATTCCCCAAGGATTTTTCCAGTGTGAAAGGAAATTCAAAATGATAAAATTATAAAATCTTGTACAACATACGAAGTATTGAGATGCCTCAGTTATTTTGGGACCGAATTTTGTTTACGTTCTTGTGAATAGGGCAAATAAGGTTTTCCGAAATGCATCTGGCATCGTTACTGGCTCCCAGATGCTTACAGTCAATCCATGGATTGTCCTTAAAACGTTAAACCTATCTATCTTCAGGAGTCCTACAAGAATCCCATCGATGCCCACTGCTTTATCGTATTTCAAGCGGTCTCTGACCTCTTGATACTTTCTACAGGTGTCGCTGGTTACTGTTACGAGCCCCATTTTCATGGCTTGTGTTGCTACGAAGCAGCAGCTAGTAATAATACTGACCAGCCGTTTGCAGTCAGTCCGCGTTAATTCGAACAGGTATTTAGTAGCTGCAAGATTGTATGACCCCCACATGATTTTGGTTAATCTGTAGGTCTAAGTTTCTCCTCATCTGCATATATTACTTTGCATCACAGATCTCATCAAGTTCATGATCGTGTGAACAGGAGTTGTGATATTTGAGGATCCTAACAGGGGAAGACTGGCCCCATGCTTGGCTAACACATCCACCCTCTTATTTCCATTAATGCTCTTGTGACCGGGAACCCAGGAAATTCATCTTCTGTTGCTTAGTCCATTCAGGGTTTGAATGCAGTCGAGTACGCACTTCGATTTGTATGTTTGAGGCATTAGTGTTTTTACCGCTGCTTGACTGCCGTCCAAAAAAGTTTAAAAATGTAGGAAAAATACACCTTTGTTCCATATTTCTATCATAACGTGCTTATAATCTAATAATTTTCTGGCGGCATCTTTTGGCACGAAAATGATAAAACAAAGCACATGCTGGAGCTTTTGTACCATAACCGCAACCAATGATCTGGAATCATATTCAGGTGAACCCATTCTGCGAATTTCGTTTGAATTCCATGACTACATTGGAAGATATTGAGATGGAAACGTTTCGCAGGTTGCACCTCGCAAAAAAATTCAAAATTTACGATATTTAAAAAGATATTTCATGTGGTCATTACAGTATAGTGTCATTATAATTTGAAAATTTATTGGTAGTATCTCTTATTGCAAAAGTGACCACAATCATTGTAGCTGGCAACTCTGTCGCAATTTCACAATCAAAAATTTATCTAATTTGCCTTACATTAATTTATTTATTTATTTATTATCCATTGCGCTACATATAATACAATTATTGCGTCAAGAATGAAAATGAAACATAATAAAAAAAAAATATAAGAAGAAAAATGAGAATTCAAGATAACATTTGCAATACTTTCTTGAGATATAAAAAAAAGATTGCGGGAAAGGACTACGCTTAAGAGCATTGTGCATTCTAGGAAAGCGCAACAAAGGCGAATGAAAATATAGTTCCGTACGTACAAGAGAAAATCTCTGATGATCGACTAGGACGACTCGATTCACGTATAGTTATCTGGGAACCAAGATTTGACCAAAAAAAAGCCTTGGCAGGGTTTGAAAAGAAAACAATATTGACCTCCAATGTGAATTTCGTTTCAATTCCATGTCTGCATGGAAATTAATAGGGGGGGAAATTGGTTTTTTGATTGGTGATATTTCAAAATGGCTCTACAGTCACAGAGATGCTCACATTTTACAGTCGCAGAGATGCTCACAATAACTTCTATCAGACCTGGTCCTATTCAAAACTAATAGGTACATCCTGTGAATTTCAGTTCGGTTTAATGGTTCGATAGTGAATTCTCGCCAACAAAAATTTCGGGTACACGAAGAATAGGTTATTTACTAAAGGGTTACCGTTTTTGTCGGGCGCAGAATTTCACAAGTTGCTAACTGACAGTGTGGAAAAAACATTGAATTTATTCGTAGACTGTTTGCATTTTTGCCCAAAAATCGGAAACCTTTCAAGATGCTCAATAATTTGAAGAATATTTTTTTCTCGGGATTGCTGTAGCTACAGGGTAGCCCGCACATTCATCAAGTATCGTACATGCTTATTTCTATTGTTTTTTTATTATTTGTTAATATTTTTCATTAATACGTGTGGTGAGTTTCGTAATGAAACGAAAATTTTATATGAACATATTTCTGTCGGAAGTTATCGCAGATCGAAATTCGAAGAAAGCCAACTAGTGCTAAAAACTTCTCAAGTGCTATCATAAACAAGCTTAAAACATTATTAATTTTCATTCTGCATAGCAGTTCTCCCCAAATTATTTTTTTGCATAGAAACATATGGGAAAAATAATAATGCATATACAATGCTTTCAGTTACTATCATTCTCAATATAGAAACATTTTCATCCATTTTTTACTACAGTATATTTCCGATTAGTTTCCCTTTATTTTCAACTTAAACTTCATCCTTCAATCATCAATTTAAGCTGCAGGGCTTGTTACGTGAAAAACAAACATTTAACGAGTCTCATATTTCATGTTCGAAATCCATAAACAAAGCAATTTATTGGATACACGTGCGAATAGATATTGTAGATACTTATCTGCCAATATTTGTATTGGTCGGGTCATTCTAGTTTCTGTTTGAAAAATAAATAGATTTTGTGTTCAGAAAAAAATATAAACGATATACTGCTTACCTTGGCAGATGATTGAAATTGGAAATTTATTTGCGTACAATGATAGCATTTCGATTTGATTGGTTTTCTTGTTTCGTGAGTAAATAAATAACTCAATCGCAACCTTGGAAACAAAAAAGTAGTTGAATGATATTTTGTTGATTGCAAAACAACGATGTGGTATTTACCACGAATAAGTAATCGAAAACAAAAATTGATAGGATCACAAAACAGTTTGTTACTATCTGAAGACAATTCCGCACTAATACTTTTTTCCCTGTGTCTTCAGCATAATCTCTAAAGAAACTAAGCCTCCGCACTTGAATAAAGTCCACCCATCGATATTTTTTCTCACAATTTTTTTCCTTCTCACAAAACGATTTGCGAATGAATATGTATGCAAGGCACTTAAGGTCTTATTTTAATTTTCAATCATTCCGACCTTTTACATCTGCCCTTAAACTGCTTACCGCAAACACGCATCGTAATCAAATAATGATCTTGTACTCAAGCAATGTCCAAGAATAAGTATTCATCGGTATTTTGTTAATTCGCATCATACGAAATTTGTAGTGTGGACGAAGGAGAGAATAGGCTTTTGAAATGTTTTCGCCCACACTTCCATCTGTCCATTTTCCATTCCAATCGGCAATATCCGATTTGGACCGGAATACAATTGCGGTGTTTTCTCCGTCGACAAATGTAATCTCTAAATCAGGATATTAATCTGATTCACAAGGACATAATAGCAGAGCGAGCCGGAGCAATGCAAGAGAAATGTAACAAACGTTCATACATGAGTAAACAACATGATTTCATATAATAATAACTATTCTCCGTCGAGTCCACTGAGCTCCGTATAATGGCGAGTTCAGTTCAAGGGTTTAAGGGATTATCGTTCCAGATTTGGAATGTTTTTAGGTGAAATGGGTACTAATCGTCCTTTCTTTCGTCGCTCGCTTCTAATTCCATTCTGACCGACTCTATCCAACCTGAACCCGGTCCAGATCAGTGCGGCCTTTTTCGTCTTTGCATCTTCGGCTTGTTTCCATTCTCACAAGTATAAACAGATTATCTGCCCACCGATTTACTTTAGTTTATTATCGGCCTGTAATCCTGCAAAATTGTTTTATTAAAAGGTTACCGTCTTACCGCCTTGCAAATTTCGCCAACACTCGGCCGCCTTTCAACTCTCACCTGCACCAAATCACCGAACCAAGACATCGTCGATCCATCCCAAGATGGAAATTCATTGAAGCGTCCTCGTCGCTCCAAAGAGTCCGATTTGCTTGGAATGATCCGTTTTTCGGGATTTGGCGAAAAACCGTGCGAAACAATAGCAAGCATTGAGATTTCACGTCGAGAGACGAGTAATTGAAAATTCCCATAATTTGTTATAAGCCGGAAAGCAATAATGACGGTCGCAATGGGGCTTCGGGCCGATGATGCGGTGTCTTCACCGGTGATAGGCCGGTCGGCTAATGCATGTAATGTTCATAATTCATTGACAATGCCGTTTTGATCCGATTCTTTCAAGGATAAAATTGACATTAATTCTCTTGTTCCCGAACTGGTTATTATTAATTTTCCACTAGAAGAAAAGAATAAGATTGTTTGTTGTCCGATAAAAGAATTCGTATGAAAGATGTCAGAGGTAGTCGGTGAAAATATTTTGACGGGATAATAGCGTTTAATTTGGTGTTGTAGGATATCTTCATCTTGAGAGCTAGTAAGCAGGTCTTGCAATAAAACAACAATTGATCCTGATTCGATTTTTCCTATTCGCCTCAATCAATGAGCTTGACTGTTTTAAATGCAATATACTGTAGTTCCTAAGGCATATTATACTGATACCTGATAGCCGCCGCTTATATTCATGCAGAAAGGATGTAGCTCGAGAGCAATTGCACTAATTCAGAGTTCTAATCGCAGCCACGATTGCATATCAGCTGCATTTTTGGAGCATGGATTGCCGTAATCGGTCGTTGCACTATGAAGCAACCTGTTGTCATCTGGTCCAGTGGCAACCGGATCGTTAGCTGGCGATGGAGTGTGCGTGTAAGCGAGGGGTTAATAGTTGAGATTGCAGAATTTTTATTTGTCAATTGTCAATTGTTAAACGGAGAGTCGCGAAGCTGATATTGAGCCGGCTTTTCGCTACGCGCTTACAAGCATGATTCTTTCCGAATGAGGAATACTTAAAACACTTAAGGGCCGAAAGTGTTAGCTAACAGAGGAATATACACAGCAGGAACAGCAGCCATTCTGTGTGGGCTTTTTGGACAGTATACGGACCACAAAGTGCTCATCACTTTGACGTTCGCGATCCATCCCGTTGAAGGTGTGCTCCTGACAGTATCATTAGCAATCAATCACCTTGAAAGAACCAATGCATTGTTTGTGGGAAACTAAATAACGTTTTGTGATCCGAATTGAGCTCCAAAGTGAGCTAGGAATAAAACAAAACATATACATATAACTCGTGAAACAACAAACAGATTATTGTAAAACCAATAAAAATTTAAATAAAATTCAATATGTAAAACGGATCTTTATGTATAATTTGGTTATTCTCTTTCTTTCTCAAAGTCTACTTGTTTAAATTTCAATTTGTTTCACATTATGATAACAAGTTTTGTAGTTTTATTTTAGAGATTTCCACAGACGAAATCAAATCAATTCCAATATTGTGGTATATTATATATGTATATATATTTTTTTAAGAAAAGTGTTTCAGCAATCCAGTCTGTCTAGCGGACGATTTGCGCCCAGATTGAGTTTGTTCGGTTTTGCATTATTCATAAATTTAATTTTGAATTGTTTCTACATTTATGCTTATTACATCTATTTCCTTAAGCTAAATGCCTGTTATTTTGAATTTACCTACGTTATTATATAGGCTCTTCTTAAAAATGAAATTTTTGTTTTATTTGTATTATTTTTTGTCTTTATTTTGGATTATCATTGGATTGTTCTTTTCTAATTTTTTTTTTTTTTGTTTAAAATTGACGTTTTGGCTAAATCTTTAAATTTAGATTCAGTTGAGCCATGTTGAAGTGGGCTCCTGAATCCTCTTCCTTTTGTGTTGGTCAGTGTGCTATGATGACACCGGCAAGACCCATGCGACATAATGTAACGCGAGGGTAACGGATTGGACTAAACTTTTGATCTGGTGCTGGCTGCTTACTGTTGTTCCGCAACAACTTCGCCAGAACTTGATCTTTAGAGCTGGCTATTTTTTTTGGTTGGATGGTTCGAATGAAGTGAATATGTAAAATAAACTGCATAATGAAGCCTGAAATAAATAAAGTAATAAGTAAAGTGCACACCTAACATATTAAGTAAATTTCAATAAACCATCCTTTCTCATCTATCAACTTCTAAGAACGACCTTATCAGTCTATGTTGAAAACAATCTGAACTAATGTACATATGTATATCAGTTTTAGAAGATAACTTGGCGCAGCACAATCAAAACGTCATGAAATGCGAGTCATTGTCAGTTGACTTAAAGCGTCAACCCTCAAAAATATTAAAAACAAAGTGGCTGTGGAATTAACTCGAGACTGTAGAATTAAACACATAGTTACATTTAGACACAATCGTAACAGGTTAGATAAAAATGTTCTTTTGGAAAGTCAGAAATCTAATTGACTAAAAGTTGTTTCATATCAATTACGAATAATTTTTTTATAATCTAATAATTTTAACACTTTTTTTCATTTCAAATTTATTTTCGTTTGTACTTAACGTGTACTCTTTGTTGAACAATTTGAAAGCTTACACCAATTTCGCATTCAAAACCATAGTATATCCTCTTTAAAGTGCCAAAAATTTTGGATTAACCAATAATTTTTTTTGCATATATATATATATATATATATATATATATATATATATATATATATATATATATATATATATATATATATATATATATATATATATATATATATATATATATATATATATATAAATAAATATAAATAGCATATTGTTTCCTATGCGATATCTCTTCAATTTTCTCTACTTATCTCTCTCTATATAGGCAATGCGCACTGTCAATTTTGATTTACTTCACTTGCGATTTGTAGTATCTTTGAGTTTTTTTGTTACTCGATATATCCATCCTATATATATCCACTCCTATGGTAATTTTGATATGATGGTGTATAAGTTAGTGTATAATTTCAAACAAAACTATCAATTTTCATGTTTTATTTCTTTTTCTTCAACACAATCACTCAATTAACTGTGACATCAAGATTCGATCTCTTGAAGCTCGAAACGGAGCAAGTCGGTAATTCACCTCGAAATTTTCCTGCCTTATCGCGTATATGACTCTTCGATTTTAGTCACGAACCCGAAATTATTCAATAAGTACTCACACGAGCTTAGTAATCAATTAATCGAAATTCCGAAAGAAGGACAAATTGTTGCTGGCGTTTTGCCTAACGCCTCTTCACTGTTCTTTGCATATATTTAATAAGGGCATGATACTTCGTGGTGATTACGAAAAATACGGAATATTACAAGACTTTCCTTGGGCCTTGCGAACATTATTAAGAAGATGTTCATGTACCTACTACAGCGTGGCGTATCATGCAGATCGCCAAGTATCTTTTGAGTGGTATAATTTACATACTTATTGGGATAATAGCTAGAGTGCACTGGTGAGAGATTGTATTACAGCAAGTACGGATATTTTTTTAAGGACTTTATTATTTGACCGATTGCGAGTTCGACAATTCGACAGAGAGTGTAATTGACATAGTTTGTGTGAAAGGATGATTTGTACTTTGTGAATGAGTCAGCGTTACCATGCATTTTGATTTGAAATACATACATAAGTTGGCGCTCGAATGAGGCAGATAAAGGGGCTTTAGGAACACCGTTTTTTCACTGATCCAAAAAATACATAATTTAGCAATTTCAAACGGTGATAAGTTTGGTCCGTGAGCTGTTTCGAGAAAATTTTTTTTAGAGAATAATGAGCCAGAGATGGTTCATCACTTTGGCGTAAAAAAAAGTCCGAATACGAATGTGCATTCTTCAAACTAAAATGTTTGTTTGTGACACGCCGACTAGCGCGTTTTCTTTCTTCCAATCTTTTCTAATTTTTGTTATTTTTCGTTTGTTGGTGTCATTTGTAGGAATGTTGTTGAATTTCGAAGTGTAGCAAACCATGAGCTAGTAAACTGTCGGTTACTTTTTCCTTCATCGATTTTTCCTTGTGTTGGCCATAATGTCAGGATGCGTCACACTACTGGGGCTTGACCCGGCTCTCCAAACTACCCACGACACTGGTAACTAAGTGGCACCAGATGCCACGTGGTGGGTAACAGGTCGGTCTAATAAATACACTGAAAGAAAAACTCTTGGTTGATTCAACTATTTTTAATAGTATTGCAACGATTCATTCAAAATCGTTAAATGAACTAAGGAAAATAGTTATTTTTACTATGTTAATATAGTTAATTTAACGATATAAAAGTAGTTGGCTCTGGTTATACAAAAAATATCGCAACGTTCATGAAATCAACTGTTTTAATTGTTTCATAACCACGAAAATTAGTTGATAAATAGAAAATATTCATCAATTCACTCAAAACTTCAACGTTTCGAATTATCAACAGTTTTTATGGTACTTAAACTACTTTGCAATAGTTGATTTCAGCAAACGTAATTCAGTGAGCAAAGTCTTTGGAATTATTCTACGCAAAGTAGAATAGTTTCAACATTTGGACGTTTTTCATGCTCCGAATGAAATTGTTTATCAACCACGCGTTATGGTGCATAAAAGTAATCAACCATTTTCTTATGGTTGTTTTAACTATAGCCCTAGTTGATGGCAAAACTAAGGAAAACTGTTGATTTTTCATACTCCTCATACTCATACTCCTATTCTATCATAGAAGTTTCATATGCTACATGGCAAAATTGTGTTCGGTTTGCTGTTCGATATAATTCATATTCATGTTATGCTGTGAAGCCTTTATATTACGTTGCATGACGCTATTTTGTTCAGAATACAGCGTTTTCCGCTGTGGCAAAACAGTGGGTTGCGGCAAAGCGCAGTCAAAAAATTAGAATGCACTGTTTTGTATGGTAACGCGCACAATGGCTGCGGCCGAATTTGCGGCAGCGGCAGAATTTGCCAAATTTCTAATTTTGCCGCACCGCTAGCGGTGATACCTACCATAGGTTGGCATCACCATTAGGTTGAAGTAAATCTGATTGAATTAGGTTGAATGGTCTGGCCAACCTAATCCTCGTACAACAGGATTTAGCAATACAAAAGAAAAAAAAATGAATTTGGTTGGTGCCTTGATTGCATTGACAGCGACATTGTCGCTGCATTGTGATACACCAAATTCAACTGCGGCATTCACGCCTCCTCTGCCTATATTTCGTACTATGTATATGGTTGGAATACCATTGTTTGTGGTTGCTTACTTTTTTTGCACCACGGACGTTGTTTATCAACCACGCGTCATGGTGCATAAAAGTAATCTACTATTTTTTTATGGTTGTTTTAACTATAGCCCGTAGTTGACGCAAAAACAACTAATGAAAATTGTTGATTTTACCAAAATTTTTCTTTCAGTGAATCAAACCTGTTCCCAAACAAGATTATATATTCCTAAATTTTGAAACACTTGCGGGCGGCAACCCTCAAAATCTTTCTATAACTATAACTTTTGATCGAGTCGTCAGATGAAAACAAAATTCGCAGAGTAAGTTGGTGTCAACGTGAAGCTGATTTGATATCCAATACCTTAGGTGTCGCTCTTAGCAAAAAACATGACATTTTGCCGTATTTGCACCAAGAGATGCCACTATTTGCCTCATACTGAAAAGAAACAGCAACTGTTTGAACTTCTAATGTATTGAATAAATCTGATATGACTTTAGCTTCTGATGCAGTGGTCGCCACCAAAAAATTGGTCACTTGTGTACTTAGAAATGTGACCAATAAATTTTCATATGATATATATCTAGATTGATGATCCGATCATAAGGACAAGAAACTTATTTAGTGAATATTCCAGTCATATTCAATATGAAGCGAAATCCATACATTTCTTCTGCTTTTCTTCGAAAACAGGCGAGAGCCGACGAGGAAGCCATTCACGCTCTCATGCTTGCCATGTTTTGGCATATGAAAAACAGGCGAGAATAGACGAGGTAACATTTGCCATATCTCAGGGAGAGTTTAAATCCGGTATAAGAATTAACGACAAGATTGTGGAAATAACAACAAGGTTCTACGGACAGACAGACGGACATAAGAACGGACTGATCCGGTCGATTGGGCGTACATAGTTTGTGTCTTCATTCCCACAGCAGTGTTGTGTGGCGTTTTCATATCATATTTCCCCGTCATGGGGTGTTCCCACATCCCCTAAAACGTGTTCCTTGATAGATTTTTTAAAACTATTACTCATATCAAAACAGAGATTCAATTACTGATTACGAGCAACGAAAAATCGCAGTGGAGAGTATAGAAGTATAGAAAGAATATTTGAAATGTGGATATGCGGAGCAAAAATACAAGTCGTCACCTAAGACGCTGACAGTTTCTCAGACGCTGTCTGATCGCAAAGGCACTATTACCTGTCACATCACAACGATGTCTATCACATTAAGATAAAAGTTTTTGGTTTGATATGGAGATAGAAAGTCAAAAGGCACAATCTTGGTTAAATCAGGTGAAGAAGCATCATCTTTTGATCAGATTATCATCTTTTTTGAGTGTGGAAAGCCTTTTTTATCCGACCGTGATGACTCTGTTTTCGTCCCAACATCATGACCGTGAGCCAAGACTCGTCTCTTGAGATGTTATTTTGTCTGTTTTTTTAACCATCATTTCTTTCGAAGAGTTTTTGGTTTTAGTTATTTTTTCTTGGTTTACTTACAATTTCACATCAGCAAATTAGTCAATGTATTCAAACCCGATCTTGACGTTTCAACCCATTCCAAACAAACACAAAATCCTATTCAATTCCTAAATCTATCTTGGCCGCGTCTTACGAACAAAACAAACATCACAAACACTCAATTGAAATACCATTTCAGCCATTTGTTCAACATCCAATCATTTTTATTATAATCATAAGTCATTTCCCGATCCTTTTACCAATGCCGGCAACAAGGATAACGCGACATGGCTACGTGGGGCGTTGTGACAGGTCGTCTCCGTTTGCAGAAATGAGAAACGGAATTGAATTTATTCGAAACAACAAACTAAAACCAACGCCGGAAATGAGAAATTGATAAACTGCTTAAGACTAAACACCCACTCCCTATAATTATAGAGTATGTGCGTTCACAGCTCGTGTTCCGAGTCCTAGTCGTATCCTGTTTGGTACTGAACGCATTTATAGTCAATCGGCCACAAGTTATTAAGTCGTGTGTATCAAGCGGCGTTCAATTTATCGCTATTAACTGTACGATGCGACAAGCATTTATTGCGGTGTCGTAGAGTAAAGATGGGGAGACATGGTCAAAGTGTTCAACATTTAAAACCCGCTGCAAACTAGTATACAAAAACTCAACAGATTTCAAAAACTCGTTCCAAAATATTTATTTTGTTTCTGTCGAAAATCGTTTTTCTCAAAAATCTCTTGGCAATTTCCTATAGGGAATAAAAGTTGACCATTTAATGAAACATTTCTCAAAAATCTCTTTGCAATTTCCTACAGGGAATAAAAGTTGACCATTTAATGAAACATTTCCTTCTCCTCCCTTAGTCTATTCAACCAATTCATTTTGGCATTCCACTCATCCCTAATCAGAAGCTGACAAAAACCCAATGTGAATTCCATCTGTTTGACTTTGATTCCATCGTCTACCCTTCTCCATACGCTCGAAACTTTTGCAAATATTCGCTCTCACGCCCTGTTCAGCTCTCAGCCACACTTCAAGTGAGGGTGGCATGCCAGTAACTCCTGAGTAACTCCCATGCATCCAGTCAAATTAGGCGGGCGGTAGACCCTTAAATAGGATAATACTGTCTCCGGATAACCGAAGGGTGTGTTAAATGTTGACATTGATTATGATATGGTCTGCAATGACAACGATGACGACGACGATGGGGAAGATGATGATGCCCGATCCTGAAAAATATGACAATAATTTAGGACATGGTCCTCAGAAGCCAATTACTACCGAAATCTTGTTTACCGTGTACAAATTATTTGTCGATTGAATGCTGTCTGATAAGAGATTCGTCGAGGGAAGGGTGAATAAAATTGGCACTAGTCCAAGTTTGAGATAGTTTTCGATGTTTGTGAAAATGTTAAGGAATCAAATTAATTTTTAGTAGTCCTTTAGTAAAATGGAACCTAACATAGCAGTTTTTATATCAGTTTTGTGTCAAAAATATAATTTCGTTTGTACATTAGTTTTATCCCAACAATAAAGTAGGACTTCGAGAAGCCATCTAAGACGTTCTTAGATCACCCTGCTTTTCAAAAAATCTGCGAATGTCAGTATTTCATGCGTACTTGGCTCCCTTCTAGAGAAAACGGAAAGTACGTGATAACACCCTCACTTTCCGTGTCGTGAATAAGTGTTGTCTGATAGGGATTCATTCATCCGTTGTTCGTTTGTCCTCACTCCCTGTTCGAATGGTACAAATCGGCCGCAGAACATACAAATGTCACAAACAACCCGATTAGGAAGATGAGGCAAAGACGTGAGGACAATAACGCCCGTTCGACTTGCTCAGTCGTTCGCTAGGCTCCGCATACTTGGCAGTTGTTCGGGTTGTTTTAAGAAGGGATTAGACTGATTGGATGTTAAGTAGTTTGCATTCGATTGAGATTTTAAAGTTAGCAATACTGTCGACCGAAAGGACATCATCTGATTATGACAGGATTAAAATATTTTGAAGAGTTTTCAGCGTGAAAAAGGCATTAATGCGAGAACTTAATAAGGCTGATGATGTAAAGTGTACTTCAAATGGATTTTGGTGAGAAGCAGAGTGGTGAAATATTAGTGGATTATACTTCGCATTTATATTACTACTGCCTTGCCAGAACTGATGATGAAACCAACCACGAAATTCTGCAGCGGTTGAATTCGGTAGTAGCTATGTAGTAATAAAAATTGTGGTGCTACATTACATAATTGGATCTCTGTGACTAATGGTCCAGTGAAATCCGACACAGAAAAAGCCAAAATTTTTTGAGTTACAAATTTGTCATACATTGTTTTTCTGAAGACGTAACCGTTACTGAGATATTTACGAAAGGTCACTTTTGGTGACCTTTGACCCCGTATAAAAAGTGACGCAGCACTCGGATCGATGGGGACTATTGACATTTTGTTCAAGACGCCAGTACCAAGGTTCACATCAAAATTCAGCTCCCCCCTAATTCTTCCGAAGCACCATGCTAGATTTCCCCGGACTATAAATAATTGTACTGAAAGTGCTTTGCTAATATATTTTTTACTGATTTTCAAAGAAAATTTATTCATGATTGCGTGATTCGATTGAGCTGGAATTTTCAAAATACATTGATATGTGAATGAAATAGGTTCATGCTACGTTAAACTAAGTTAATGTTTATCTTTTTGTCGTCACGGGCATATTAGTGATATTTTAGGTATCTTTACAACTCTCTGAAGAAATGACATTCGAGAAATATCCAAATCTACGAAATTAATTTTGAACATGTTTACAACTTGAATATAGTAAAGATTTGAAAATTTTTTAGCCCTATGGGGCCGCTAAGTGCCCAAAAATAAACAAAGAAAATTTATTGATTTGCGAATTGCAAAACCTCTTGTCTAGTCTTTAATTGGATATGTATCTGTCGATGCAGGCAATAATAAATAAATAAATGTACAACGAGACTCACAACTATAAAACTAGAGTTGCAAAGCTATTTAGGTTGCCTGCAGTTAGAATAAATAGAAATAGAATCCTCTATTGTAAACTTCGTTTAGTCATTTCTATTGTATAATGATCTTCCAGCGAACTTAAAAAATATAATATCATTTGTGGTCATAAAAAAGAAGCTAACTCTAACAACTCTTAATACCTATAGTTTATTTTAAATTTAATAATGCTTTATAACTTTATTCATAAATATTAATTATTATTCCTTTACTTTGTTTACAGTTACGAAATTAGCAACGAAATTTTAATGTCCCTTATTCTAACTTTGCACTATTAACAATTAATTTTTTATATTTTGGTCACTTTGTCACTTAGTGTTATACACTGACTGTTGTATAAAAGGGACAAAGTGTTTGCATGTGCCTCCGTTTGTCCATTTTTGTTTTTTGGAGGAATCAGCTTAATTTGATTCCATGCTCATTTTGCTAACACATCACCCTTACTAACCCGTTAACAATTATATGTTTCCCACTTTTCCCGTTATTGCATTATTTTGTGTAGGTACACTGAGAGAAAAATCTGTAAAATCAACAACTTTTCTTAGTTGTTTTTGCGTCAACTACGGGCTATAGTTAAAACAACCATAAGGAAATTGATGATTACTTTCATGTACCATGCCGCCTGGTTGATAAACAACATCCGTGGTGCGAAATAGTAAATGACTATAGCCTGTGGTGCCTCAATCTCAACAATAATAATTGATTGCTAAATTATGTTTGTTGAATTTAACAATTGTAGAGTGGTTCGCTTTCTATGAAAATTGTTGATAATTCAATATTTTTTAGTGTTAAATGAATTGATGCCCACTTTTCTATAGATCAACTATTTATAGTACTTATGAACCAATTAACACAGTTGAATCCTCGAAGGTTTTGATATTTTTTGTATCAGCAAAGTCAACTACTTTTGTATGGTCAAATGAACTATTTTAGCATGGTAGAAAGAACCATTTTCCGTAGTTCATTCGACATTTTTTAATGAACTGTTGCATTACTATCAATAATAGTTAAATCAACCGCGACTTCTTCTTTCAGTGTACAATACGTATTTTTTAATAAAACTATCGAATTCGCCAGTTTCTTTTCGACCGTCTCTTTTGAGCACAAAGTTGAATATTCTCGTACAGTATTCATCATATTACTGCTAATCATTGTCATACACCAATTTTTTTTGCCTGTATATGTAACTGTAACAACACCATTCAATCCTTTTGGCCTGTGAAATGCGCTGCGCTATCGCCTGCCAAGTCCTCGTTCATTCACTTCGACAAGCAGAGGCAAATGTAAAACTACTCATGCCAGCCGTGAAAAGCGTAACCTCACAAGATTAGTCCTTGATCAAAACATGAAAACTGTGGGCAAACAAATGGTTGCGAGACCGTCGGCAAAACGAAGTAATTTCCTTTTGATCTGATCAGACGTATCGGACTATCTCAATCTATTCGCAGTTCGTTTATTCATTCATCCATACGCCTTTCTTTCTTACATACAAGTACAGCCACATCGTCGAGGATTCGAATTTAGATTTTAAAACGAGAAAGGCTCAACCTTGTGTCCAGAGGGATTCTCCCCTGTAGACACGGCTCACGGGAATAGTCATTCTGGGGTGTAAACAAATCATTTAGTTTTCGGCTCTTCAGCTCGTTTCGGTTCAGTTTGGTTTGGTTTCATTCTTCACCCCAAAGCCACCGCCACACTATGACTGTTCCAATGCTATCAAGAAAAACTACAAAAGTACATAGAAAATCAATATTTGCTCGTATAGATTGAGCTCGCACACAGAACAAGTAAATTTCAATGAGAATATGGGAACAAGATTCGCGATTCAGGGTTGGCTATATGGAATCAATGAGATCTAGTTTGTTTTTCAAAAAAAAGGTAATAAGTGCACATCTAACCTCAGTTAGTTTCATCAGTGTTTTGTAACTTTCACACAATCGTTTCTCTCATTCTAATATAATTTTAGAATTGAAGCTATAAATTCAATAAAATAGGTCCAAACGTATATACAAGGAGTCCTATTATAATGCTCTCGAAAAATGCACGTAGCTAAAAAAATCATTTCATGCTAACAACACTGACGACGCACACTACACTCAAGTAGCGCAATCGAATTGAAAGTTTCTTGCACTCAGTGCAGTTCAGGATATCATAGTACAAAGCCGGCGATCTAATTGCAAAAGACCCGTGTAAATATTCAAATCCCCATTCGACTTGTTACAATTCATATGTTTGTTTAGCGAAATCCCTTTAGAATGCTACGGGAATGGTTTTTTACCGTCCCAATCACGATTTCGCTTCAATTCTCGGGAGCAAACAGATCAGGCAAGTGATGAGACCGATTCGTATCTCTATTACTGTACATGTTGTATCAGGCAAATAATGTCCTGCAGAGAAACTCGCTACAGCTGTTCAAGTGCGCCTGTTTCAATATAGTGCCAGAAGACAACCCACGAAGGACCTAAGCATGTTTAATGGCAATTCAATGGACGAAATGAATCGAGATGAGATGGACTTGTTTGTCATCAGTCAAATGAAAAAAGAAACGGTTTAACGTTTGCTTTGATTTCGTAGCACCAAATGGCATGTATTTGTGGTGATAATTTGATTAAATATAAACTGTAATTTCTGACTGGAAAAAAAATTAAATGACAAAAAAAAGTTCCTGCTAACCAAAATGTATATATCTTTTGCATCGGATTGAAAATGTGGCATGGTGAGAACCTACTTAGCTATTTAAATATTTAAAATTTGAGTTGAGTATTTATTTAAAAGAAAATAGAAGTAACTCATGATCTTTAAATGAAGGCTCCATCAACAGAATCTGGCAAGCTAAACTTCGAATGATAGAAGAATCCACCAGCTTATCCACCAGCATATACCATTCAACAAATTAACGATTTTTTAAGATCTTGCATGACGATACCGAAAAAATACACCAGAACAATCAAGAATAGTATATTAATGATTCTCCATTTGGTCTAACTGGCTAGATCTCACCGCAGGAAAGAAAAAGTTTAGTTCGAATTTGAAATGTTTTTAGGCATGCTCCAGGTCCAATAACAATTAGGTCAAAATAGAAACACTTAAAATTAGAGGAAAATATTCTCTGCAATACTTTTTTGAATAATGCAGGTAAAAGAAAAAACAGCAAAGAGTGAATATTGAACAATTCTTTAAATTTCATAAACGCATATTAGTCCAGTGAAATTCGACATAAAAAAGGCGAGACGTAAAACTTAATTAGGGGAAAGCTGAATCTTGGTGTGAACCTTGATACTGGCGTGCTGAACAAAATGTTAAAAGTCCCCATCGATCCCAATGCTGCGTTACTTTTTATACGGGGTTAAATGTCAGTAACGGTCACGTCTTCAAAAGAAAACAATGTATGACGAATTTGTAGCGTAAACAATTTCCTACAAAAAAGATTTTGTAACTTTTTCTTGTAACCATAACCGTTTTTGAGATGTATTTGACCCAGTTTTGTCTGAATTACATTTTCTTAAAAAGGGATCTAAGATCCTTTAAAGACTTTGCTTCTACTAGAAATTCTGATTGATTGCTTAGCCTAAAATAAGGCTGAAAAATACCTTGGTAATAAAGCATCACTTTGCTCTCCAATTCACACTTTGTGCAGGGTTCTTGATGCAGCCCGTTCGTTTTGTTTCTGAGGATATTTTTGCTTTGAAAAAAAAAATTTTTATTCTTGCTTCGAAAAGCTATATTGAAATTCAATTCAATGTTTTCAATATTTCAATATAAGCAAATTTTCCACCAGAAACATTATGGGGAAATTACAGTAAAGTACTGAGTTAATCGTGAAGCTGAATTTTTATATGTCTCCATTATCTGGTCATTCTTTCAAGCGAAAATTTTAGCAATGTAGAAAAGCAGAGATACTGCTCATTTCTGACGGAAAGTCATTTGCACAATTTAATTTTCAAATTCAAACACCAAATGTCACTTTTTAGCTCGAAAGAATGAACTGCACATACTAAATTGGCGTGAAATGATTGGAGACATGTGTCAATGGCATCTGCATTTTCAAAGCGAAAGCAGCTTCTAAGCAATTTTTCACGCTAAGAACTGAGTACAAGTCTTGCTTATTTTCAAGCTAAATTTTCGTCGAAACAAATTTCACGTTTGTATGAAGATTTCAAGTGAAATTGAAAAAAATTGAAAACAGTACTATGCTTAATGTAGCAAATTCATATTGGCCAAGGCCAGGACAACTACTAGAGAGCTGCTGTGGACGGCAATTGCCGAGTCGTCACGAAATCCCATTGACTCGTGCCCAAAACTCACTCCGAATGGAAGTCGCACAAACGCCGGCGAGTCCTGCCAAAGTCGCTTGTCTGAGTCGTCCACACGCTCGGACTCGGCAGCTTTGGCCTGGGCTCGGCCAATATCTATTTGCTACATAAGAATCTTGAGTGAGTTCCACTAAAACCTGGTGGCTTGATGACTTGCTATTTTTAACTTTCACTTCAATAAAATTTCCAGTAAGAAAAACAGTACGACTTTATTAATTTACTTAAGCGCATTAGGTGCAATCATTTTGTGGAGAAAGCCTCCTGCCAAATGGAGTCAAACGCTTTATCTACTGAAACTTTTGGAAAGATTCAATCGTTTCTGGATCAATTACGTCGCTTTAAAGGAACGTGAAAAATGGTTAAGCACTTTTGCAACAATTTTCCATCAAAGTGAATGAGAAGCAGTGGTAAGTTTACAGGTCTAAAGCTTTGAGGACTTTCAGAACCCCTCCAAAGTTTTGGAGTATACTATACCCTCTATCAAATATCCTAGAAGTCCAATACACAGCGAAAAGTCCAATATCTAACAAAGAGTCCAATATCCACCATGATCAGTATTCAGCAGTATAACAACACATACGAATGAATTTAAAGTTCAATATCTTTGTATGCCTTATTTTTTCGTTAAAAAGGGCTCGGATTTATTTGAGTTTTTTTAAAATAATTTCTTGCTGTTATGGTTAGCCGTACTATTTTTTTTATTTAAATATTTTTAACTTAATGTTTTTTAAACTGCCAATACTGGAAGAAAGATTCATCATCTGTGCTTTTTTCTACGACTGCTAATGTGAGCTTGCTTTTTTGCTTAGTTCTTTTGGAACGCATTTTTTAAGAGTCATAAACTCTTGTTTTGAAAAACTAATTCTTTCAACTAGTTGTTCTACCTCAATGTAATTTGCAATTCCTCTATGAACCAATTTACAACTGAATCGTAACCCTGCAACTAAATAGCCTGGTCTGATAGATTATAGGCCGATAATTCACTACTGCTAATCAAAGTTGCATCGAAAATAATTATATCAGCTTCCATTAATATCTTAGCTGTTCTCTCAAGTTCTACGAGTATATTTCTAATACTCCTAACATTTGCATGAAATTCGGTGATGAATAATTTGTTTTACTAATTATGAATTGGACAAATTTAAAGCACTCAGATTTATGATTCAAGCCACTTTAAGGACAAAGCTTATACATTTTTTTTAATTTAGAAGATCCTGGCACATGAAACGGCTTTTGATAGTCTATGTTCACTGTTTGATGCATTGGACAAAACATTTTATTTCAAAATAGCGATTGACCTTTTGATTTCGATGTTGGATGAAACTCCAATTTGGTCCAACTAAATTCAAAATGAGGATCATAAACTCACACACCTCTGCAGTTCACATGGGTTTGCAGCTGCAATCGAAATTTCAATATTGATCAGTTTCAGCCAAAATGGTATTTATTAAAAAACTCCTATCGCGATAGACACAAAAACTTGCATCAAATATTCAACTAAACGAGCACGTACATACAATATGTAAGCATTTAATTGAACAACTGCAATGAGACCAGACGCCGACCGTCTAGAAAATTGTTTCCCATCTATTCGCAGTAATGCCTGCGTTTTCGTTCTTTCCCTCCGACAGTGCTATGAACCGTAATTAACAGAGAAACTAAAAAAGGGAAGTAGTCATTTTGTGAAGCTGCAAACGAGGGTAAACAACAGGAACCACTACGCTGCCAGACTGCTGCTGAGCCGTGCCATTGTGGCAGCGAAAAGAAAACTCTAAAGCGCACGATTGCAAAAAATGACATGACTTCCATATGAACCGAATTGATTTAACCACGATCCTGGCAAGCTACCCGTCGACGTTGACGACGTCCTTATCCGTTCGCCAACCGTCGCACTCGGATAGCGGCGAAGCGAACCTTTAGCTGCAACTGGTACTCGAGGCCATACAGCTGTGATTTACTTAAGAGTAATTGTCCTAGAGTCGCCGATTCCCCCTTTCCGGGCCTCTTGAATGCCTTTTATAAGTATCAAATGAGAAGTTCAGCAACAAACATTATCCTGGCGATAGGATGAGACGTGGGGAAGGTGCAACCGAAACGTGGACAGCGAAAATGTTAAGGACGTGGAAGGGAAAATTTCGGGCAATCGAAGCACATAGAACAACGAAGCAACCGTACAAATTTGATTCGGCCAACCCCCTGCCGACAAAAAGAAGACTTTGTTTCATTTTTGACGCAACATGGCCTAGTCTGCCTGCCAGAGACATTGCGGGGTGTTACATACAAAAAAGTTTCTTATAGTTATGCCGTTATTGTTAGTGCCAACCTTCATTTCGGTTTGTGACTGTTTTGAAATGTTCGAGAGGACTCGGTACGGATCCCGGTCGAGATTCTGCCGTGGAATTGTATCTTTTTGAAAGTTCTAGTGCAAGGGACGGTCCAAGTGCACGCCCTGTTTCAGTCCATCAAAAACCGTTTAGTTGCAATATGCAGCTGTTTAATGGATGGATGGTGAACTGTTTCCGACTGTTCGAGTGTAGGTTTGTAAAGATCCTTCGAGCTGCTTGAGCTAATTGTGGGTTAGACAGTCTTTTCGAGAAAAGTAGCTTGGAATTGGTGAATTGATAGAGTTTTCGTTATGAGCTGCATAGTATAGCTCGTTATGAAGGACACAGATCAGAGGATTTGACAGTAAGGGCTTCGTTTCAATGTTGGTTTTAAAAGTGTTTTTTTTTTAAGTTTTTAATTTATATAGCTCTGTATTTAATACGCTTTCTTATAAAATGAAAGAATGCAAAGAACAAAAAAATTGATGTTTGGGTCATGAGCCAAGCTGAAGCCAATGGTGATGAATCTATCATTCGACGTCATATATCTTGACAGCACTGGTGTTCAAGCAAGAGTTCAGTAGGTAATTCTCTCAAAGATTAGATTTTATCGAGGATATGTAGGTATATCGAGTATTTATACATGTTGGGAAAAGTAGAAAAGTCATATCAGACAATTCTTGGAGTTGACTTCTTGCTTTAAATCTTTATTTATGCATTAAATCATATTTTTTTCAATTAATGCTGTCAAGTTTCCATACGTTGTACAGCTAATAATCATTCAACTATCGGAAACACGCTATTTCAATCTATTTGATAAAAATCTTTTAAGGAAAAAAAATACAGTTCACCCCTGATAGTTAACTAGGTGTTAACTGATTTCTTCCGTTCATAAATTGTTCCTGTTGCATACAAAAAATATGAAAATAATATGAAGTCATATAATTTCCAGAATTATTTTTATAGATACAAAATTGAACGTTGCTATCAAGTCAGTCATTTCGAACAAGACCGTTTCAAGGCCCTCGTCATTTCTTTGGCCAACAATAAAATCCTCAGCGATGGAATTGATTGAATGCTGTCACGCAACATTATTGTACGCAATTAATCACGCAATAAAACTTTACACGTACCGACTATCTCCCACCAACAGCAACTCGCTGCCCCGGTAGAGCTAAGATAACGCGTATTTCAAGTGCTAAGCACCACTTTCGCCACCATCAAGGCCTCTTGGACGTCACCACGGTGCGATGCAGGTTACGTTTCTCCTTCTGAGAAATTGATATGTCAGGATTTTAAGGACTGTAGAATTAATCTGGTTTCGGGATCTGGTTGTTGGTCATGCACTGGCGCGTGTACTCGATGAAAAGTCCAATAAGGTCATGCTTAACCATTTAACTACTAGTACTGCCGTCGCCGTCGCTGACACCAAATCGTGCTTTGACGTTCCGAGGCGAGGGTGAAATTTCGATTCAAAGGTTCGTAGAAGAGTAAATTATCTACCCTTGATACGGTTGTGTACATTAACATAATTGTAACGAGAGATCTGCCCGAGGTGATAGGCAAATTAAATGCCAAATATTTGTTTGGAAATCGAGGCAGCAAAGACAGTTTGTAGCCGAAGTTCTCAAAGCGAATCGTAAAAGCCAACACAATTTGTAATATTATTTGCATAACAGATACATTAGGCCGAATAACTAACGTCGATTTGAATAGTGTTGAATTTGAAAGGTTTCTCTGCTTGCTGTTCGTTTGCATATGACCCTGATTGAATGTTTTGATAAATCAATTTGTCTTTTTGATGGATTTGAACATGGTTAGTTTTGATTAGTTTGTGTTGAATAATCATTAACTGTTTTTAGCAGGTCTGCTAAGGTTTTGATTGAAAAGTTTATGTTCTTCATACATGGATTGAATTAGAAACAAGAAAAGATGGAATTTCTGGCGAGAGTATACCAAGCTCTAATAAATGGTTTCCAAGACGCCCTTCCGGAAATAAAATATTATAAAGATTGGCAGAATTCTTTTAGTTGTGACTCCGGATGTGCCTTTTACGGGAATAGGTTAATAGCTCGAGATTCTTTGAAGTATAATGTCTTGTCAATGCTGCATGATACCCATATTAGGATAGTTGGCATGAAACTGTTAGCCAGAAGTTATGTTTGGTGGAAGGATATGGACAATGATACGGTTGAGTATGAGTATTGTTAAGCAGTTGCAAATGCTGCACTCACATAGAAAATTTTCAAAAGAGTAAACTTAAGTTCAGCTGGAAACCTAGTCAATATCCTTATGAACGTATACATATTGATTTTTTTTATTTAGAGGGTCAAACATTTTAGTGCTTGTAGATAGCTACTCAAATGGATTGAAGTTAGTGTGATGAAAAATACAAATGCAATGAAAACAATAGAAAAGTTGTAGGAATGGTTGGCAGTTTTTGGAATACCTTCACAACTGGTATTAGATAATGACCCTTCTTTTAGTTCAAGGCAGTTTATTCAATTTTGTGAGAAGAATAGTATTCAGGTATTAAAGAGTCCTCCATAGCACCCTGAGTCAAATAGAATAGCCGAAAGAGCGGTACAAACTGCAAAGAAAGCGATCAAAAAGTGCATAGTGCATAAAAGTGCAATTTTCTTCTAAAATGCCGAAACACTCCAACGATAACAACTGGTTGTACTCCTGCGGAATTAATTTTTAAATTCAAATCGAAAACTTGTTTAGATATGTTAGAATTGAATCCATAACAGAACAACAACTCCTGCTATGGAAAGGGGGAGTTGTTGTTGTTCCCAATGTGTCTGCGTTGGTCCTTATTATATAGATAGAGGGAGCAAAAAACACGCCTATTATTAAATTGATAGAATCATACTTATGCGATCGATCTTGCTATGTTCCCACCCTGTCCCATCATTTCGAGCCTAGAACCAGTATTTCACAAGGTTCTATTCTGGGTCCCCTCATCTTCCTGTTTTATGTGACTGATCTGCCGCCGCTTCTTTCTTGTGATTGTCAATTTCATGTCGATGATCTGAAATCCTTCGTGACCGAAAGATCCATTGATGGCTGTAACCTTCTTTAATCTTACATTAATATGCTCGAAAGCTGGTCTAAGGGAAACAAGCTTCCTCTGAATACAAAGAATAATTGGAATGTAATCTGCATGTTGTATGTAAATAAATAAATACCACTGCGCATCTAAAATCAAAGTGAAAGTTTTGGTATCCCCGTCATGGATTAATATTTGTATTTTGCGACGTACAATTTTTCCGGTCGGAATATTTCGGGAACATTGAGTTCCATCTTGAAGGTAGTTGCTTTATGATTGATCTGATAATTCTCTCCATGCTCGTCCTAAAAGCCTACTCCCAAATTCATCAGGCTCCAAAAACTGTTCATTGCAGTGAGTCCACAGTCGAGTAATCTCCTAACGAAAGTGAAATATCTATTAAGTTCATATATGTTCACACTTTTGGGATTATTGTCAATGAGTGTATCTCAGCATTGAAACTCCGAAAATAAAGACCTAAGTAGATGTGGGTCTCAAAATTAGTCTTGAGGTCTGTTCGCGTACTCTCAATCAATGAATTTTACTGAATTTTCCTGAATCATGTGGTGGGGGCAGTTCATGAAAAGTACGAAAACGCTCTCATTGGATTTCCTGAAAATTGACAAACAAAAGTGTCAGTTGTCGGTTTTTGGGAGAACTATAATGATTATAAAGTCATCCTAAGCGGTGATAAATTATCGCCACAAAAATATTCGTCCTTCATAATAGCATTACGCCAAAAACCGTTTGACAGTTTTCAGTATTTATCAGTAGCTTCAGTAGCTCAGACCCTACTGAAATTTACTGAAAGAGGGGAAATTTTCAGTTTTCAGTAAAACAGAGTACAAAAACAGCTTCATTGCAATTAATTGCAATTAATCGTAGTACGCGAACAGACCTTTTCTCTCACACTTACCAATTTGCGTCAGAAAATTATGCGTTCAGTAGTCATCCAATATAGAATCAATTAAAGCGATATGATCCATCAAAACATGACAAAACCACATATGCTGTTACTGCCAAGCATCCAATTAATAAAACATATTGACGGGCCAGGAATCGTATTAAATCTGTGTATTATCCTTTAATCGCCCCACACATTCACTTCTGACTCCCACATCCACTTTCGCATCGAATAAACAATACCAATTAGTAGAATTCCCAGCTGAGGGACACTCGTCAACAATGCGAAATTCGATGTCCTTCCGGCGTGGATTGTGCGCTTAACTTACCCATCAAATTCGCTCAACTAACCTGAATTCTATTTCTGGTGGGTTTCGTTCGTTTTGTGCCTGCAGGCATGCTGCAGGCTCCTCTCTGTTCTCATCACGGTCCTGCTCATGTTCGTTTCGAAGTCACAGTGTTGGCATGAATCGCCCTCCTTGCTCTACAGCGACATGCAATAGCATGTCCGGGGGTGAATGGTGGTAACGCTTGAAGCGATTTTTTTAAACAATTTTGTTTATTGCTGTGCAGTGCGGTTGCCTTGCCTTTTTATTTGACTGCTCTATGGATGGCGAATTCATTTCTAATTCATGACGTAGTGTAATTGTCGCTTGTTCGTGCTTTCCGCTTCGTTCAAAAGGTACAGTGCAATAGCATTTTATACTCTTGGAGGAGTGCTGCCGTTTGGTCTCGACGCATAAAAACGGACTAGAAAATGTTGTCACAATGCATCTTCAGTTTCGAGATGACCTTGGCTTACGCATTGATTAGGAATGAGGTGGTCAACTTCGAAGTTTAAAAGAACATAGTGTATCCTTAATAATAGGTGTACCCTGTGGCGGCTCGTGATGCTTTCGAATGGGTCGGCAATTAATAAAAGAAGAATACGTTACCACAAAAATATGCATAAAATAGCATACTCAACAATAATTTCTCGAATTTAGCAAACCAACAACAAAGTCTCAACACGCATAAGACATACTTCAAATATTGGTACATTAACGGTATTTACCTTTTCACAAAACTATAAGTTTTTTTTAATTTTACCAAGCAAAATTCTTGTATGCATGAATCAAAAACTCACACCTGAAAAGTGCATATCTATTAAATCGACGCGACGTGAAATGTAATAAATAGCATCATCGTAAATTGTTAATTTTAATTTATTTTTTTAAAAAGTACTTTTCCTATTAAAGTCAATATAAGATTGAAATTTTAATAAATATAAGTGAGAAAAAATATATATTTATAACAAACATATATATGTCAAACAAATTTCTTCTAAAACAACTAAAAATCACAAATAATTAAAATAAAAATGATCTACATACATGCAGGTGTATCACGCGAAAACATTTTAACAGTATACTAAAGCACTGAAAATGTACATAATATATGATGTCAGGCACGGCACGCCGACATACAAATTATCCTATGCATCGGCCCAAAGAAAACTCTACTTAGCCGACACATGAAAATATACGGTTCAGCGTTTCCGAGTGGAAAAAAATGCGAACCGAACAATGATATGAAATAAAACTATCATATTTCATAGTTCAATTCGGCCCGCTCGTGTTCATGGTTGCTAACGCTGATGTACACAACAAAGTCTCAAGCATCGATCGCGACGGCAGCGAATATGATTTGAGTACGGCTTGCCGACCCACAATAGGGCTTGCAGTGTGTTTAACCATGAGTGCCAAGGTCACTCACCGGCCGCCAGCAAATTTGGATTTTGCAAGGCAATTTGGATGTAATTTCATCGGCTTGCCGACCCGGAATAAATAAAAAGCCTAAATGTATGTTATCAAAGAGAATTGGTAGGAATTCAATATTACAACCGAGTAGATGAACAGGCGCAATGTATAATAATTAACAAATGTTTGAAAAGTAATATAGATAAAGCGCACATACGAATTTTTTTTTTATAAAATAATAATATAAAAGAAATATTTTATAAAATTAACGATTCCACTCTGCATGCACTGGACAGGAGTTTTGGGTCGGCACTGCCGACCTTGCCGTCCCTGACGAGCCGCCACTGGGTGTACCTTCAGTCCTTAAAGTATTGACTCATCTTATCAATTTTTTTAACAGGGTTAAATTTTTGTTCTTTTAACTTATGCCAAGAATTATGCCAAGTTGAATTGAAGTCATGTTAACAAGCTCACAAAAGTATTAACTCACGAACTGAAATATGAAATTTTATGATTAATTTTAATGATTATGATGATATTTTAAATAATATTTTGTATAATATCCCTCGGCCTTAATGATGCTCTGGATTCTATTAGACATGGATTGCACCAACCTTTTTGTTAATTCATGACTTATTCCATCCCATTTTTTTATTGCGGCCTTTAAACTGATTTTTTATATTTGGTGGCCGAATCCTTCAGATGCATCCACAAATTCTCGATTGGTTTCATATTCGGTGATTGCGATAA
This sequence comes from Nemotelus pantherinus, assembly GCA_963978885.1. Taxonomy (NCBI): domain Eukaryota; kingdom Metazoa; phylum Arthropoda; class Insecta; order Diptera; family Stratiomyidae; genus Nemotelus; species Nemotelus pantherinus. The sequence continues at coordinate 11,812,968 of OZ022266.1, forward strand.
CGTTTTGAGTTGTTGTTGTAAAATATACACTCCCGCATAATACGCGCACAATATTTGGGATCATTGTCTTGTTGAAATAAAAGATGGTCACTCAAGATCAGCTTCATGACACTATCTTTAAGTTTTATTTCAATATGTTTAAATTTATTTTTATTTTTTTTTATTTATTTTGTATGTGCATAAAATTTTATAATATTATACATAGGTATATTCGTAATTTAATTGCACTACTCCCCCTTGTAAGGTAAAACACCTTGAATTAGGGGTGAGGAGCCTTCAAATGTGCTATCTATGTTGACATATAATTAATTTAATATGTAGATATTAGTGTTACCATTAAATTATTGTTTTTTTAGTTTAAATACAGAATCTGTTTCATCAATGAGTGAACTTATATGATGTTAATTTATAGATAATTTGCATCAACTAAAAATAATACAAAAAGCCAATAAGAATTCAATACGAACAACAGAAGAATACAGGAAGAAAGTAAAAATTTGATCTAAAGTTTATTAATTTTTGAAGTTTGCTTATATGTACATTACTTCAAATCACTTGTCAATAAAATCATAATATATCATGCTTCAAATATGTAAATCCATCCTTACAAAAATTTAGCTGTAGTATAATTGTCTCAATTTTTTCTTGAAATCATTTGTATTCACGAGTCTTCTGATTGCTTGCGGTAGAGCATTGAATAAATTGATCCCTGCATATGAATAGTGACTTTGTCCTAATTGTCTAGTACGATTTGGTAGCAGAAGTACCCTTTCTGTACCGCCTCTTGTAATATTTGTATTGGTTTGTATTTTATTAGCTACAAGATCTTTGAAAATTTGGATTGTCGTATGAAATTTGTATATTTGGTCAAGTGGTAGTACTTTCAAACAACGAAATAGTTGTTCAGTATCGTATAGTCTAGGTTTCTTAAGGAGGATTTTTAGTAGTGATCTATGTATAACATTTAGCGGGTTTAAGGCTGTCTGTGATGCACAGCCCCACGTTATTATTCCATACTGTATTATATTATGTATTAATGCGAAGTAAAAAGTTCGGATTGTATGTACCGGCAGAAAAGACCGAATTTCAAAACAAGCAGGTATAATTTTTCTTAATTTACTGGTGACATTTTGAACATGTTGATTCCATCTTAAATGTTGGTCAAATATCACCCCTAGATATTTAGTTTGAGTGACTCTCATAAGTGGGTTACAGAGGCAGTCGGTATTACAGTCATTGGAGTGGATGGTAATGTTCAGGCTCCCAGGTAGTCCCCGCTGGTTGGCTGCGAAGGTCATATAGTTCGTTTTCTGATAGTTGAGTGTAAGTGAATTAACATCAAGCCATTCTTTTAGAATACCAAGACTGTATTCTGTTTTTACTTGTGCCCCACTCCATTCGCTATCTTCAACATAAAGTACAGTATCATCTGCAAATGATATCAATTTGCCTTTGATTTGCTGTGCGAAAATATCATTAACGAAAATTAGGAAAACAACTGGACCTAATACTGTTCCCTGAGGAATTCCGTATTCAAAAGTAAGTTCCATACTTAGCTTTCCAGCAATTTTTACCGATTGCTTTCGTGTTTGTAAATAGTTTTGTATCCATGCGATCCACCTTGGGCTAAAGTTAATTTTTCTCAATTTATCCACAATCATTCTGTGCGGAACAGAGTCGAACGCTTTCGCTAAGTCTAGAAAAACAGCCAATGGTTTATGTCCTATTTCTAGTGATTCAATAATCAACGTAGTTAATTTTGCTATGGCATCTTGGGTGCTACGTCCAGCTCTGAATCCGAATTGGCTCTCATTTATGAACTTATGCGCTTCTAAATATGCCACTATGCGTTTTTTTGCTAGTTTCTCTATGACTTTTGCAATATTGGAAATTAACGAGATGGGACGGTAGTTATTAACATCTAATTTATTTTTATTTTTATGTTTTGGAGTTATAATACTAGTTTTGTAAATTTGTGGAAATTCTCCTGTTTGAAAACTAAGATTACATAAATAAGTTAGGGGTTTGCTAACATAAGCTTTTAATTTTTTTAAGCAATCCACTGAAATACTATCAAATCCTGGGCTTGAACCGTCTTTCAAATTTTCTATTATTTTAATAACTTCCCCTTCCGTAACGGTTTCAATATCGTTGAAAATATCCCTATCATTTATTTGTGAGCCAATAGTAGTAGAGTTGGTATGGACGTTGATCTGAGCAGCCATATTTTTTCCAACGTTGCAAAAATGTTGGTTAAAAGTGTTGGCGATTTGTTCTGCATTCTCTTCGACTGTTAGTATCGTAGTGCCAACTTCTAGGGCTTGTATAGCCTCAAAAATGCGATTTCTTCCTGTCGCCAGATTTATCGCCTTCCAAACTTTCATTCCATCATTGTTAGCGTCGTGTAAATAAACTGTTGTATCTAGAATACCCCCAATAAAATGCAATTTTCCTACCCCTGCTGCCGTATTGCAGCAGTTATTTATTTATTTATTTATTTATTTATTTATTGTCATAATCAACAGATACAAATCCAATTAAAGATTAGACAAAGAATAAACTTATATATAAAAAGAAAAGAGACTATAAATTGAAACTAAATAAAGTATAATAAAACGAAATTTCATCATAATTCAAGGTAATATTTCGTAGGATAAAACGCATGCTCTTAACTTATCTTTAAAGGTGCGTAACGAAGGCGGAAGAGGACCAATATTCAAAGAATTATGCTGCCTAGGCAAGCATAAAAGAGGAGAGTAAAAATATGTATGAGTACGAGCAAAGGGTACGTTGAGAGTAAATGGAGACCTGGTAAGACGAACCGAGTCCCGAACAGAAAACTGACTGGGGATAGAAGTAATAGAACCAGTAATCATCTTGTATAGGAGACATTCGTCGAAATACACTCTGCGTGAAAGGAGGGTAGGGATTCCAAGGATTGAAAGACGCATACAATACTCACAGTAGGGAATACGGAACTTGAAGAATAGAGAGCGAGTAAATTTACGTTGTACCGACTCAACAGTATCAATTAAGAAGCGGTAATGAGGACACCAAATTTGACAACAATATTCGAGGACACTACGCACGAAGGAGATGTACAGACGAACACACGAGGAAATATCAGTGAAAGGTCTGGACGCTCTTAGAATGAAGCCACATAAGCGCGAGGCCTTGGATGTCACACGCAAAATGTGGACATCAAATTTTAATTTACTGTCAAACACAACACCAAGGTCCATGAAATTATTAACCGGATTGAGGACGGAGCCAAGGATAGAATAGGAAAACGTGATGTGGGAAAGTTTACATATGAAGGACATTTGGAAACATTTAGCAACATTGAGGGTAATACAGTTGGCAAAGTTCACGTTGTTCAAAGTTCAAGTTGTTCAAAGTTCTCAGTTCACTGTCGATTGTAAGTTTCTTCTTTCATATTGTTCACCCGGCGTTCTCCACACGCGGTTCCTTCGAATTGATTCGAATAACTCTATTTTGGTTTCATCGCTAAACAAAACGTTTTCCTAAAACTCATGGATGCTCCTTTGCAAACGCTTATCTCTTTGCACTATTCACTTTGCTCACCCGTGGTTTTCTCCTTGCAGTACGACCATCTGTTCCGAAATTTCTTATGACACGCCGAACTGTCTCTTCACTTAAGTCTTTATTTATTACATTACGCTCTTCATCATGAACTTGTACTGCTGAAATTTCCGTATCACCCTATACGCGTCTAATTTTCAGCAGAAGCGTACCAGCCTTTTAAAATTGGTCCGCTTCACAGTTCCCCTCAGTGTCCCTATTTCATCTGGCACCCAAAACAGCTACATCATTGAATGTCTCGATATCGCATTAAGAGATATACGGCATTCAAGGACTAGCTTTGAGGAAGTGTAAACTCCAGCATGGGACTGTATAGCCGCTTGACTGTCAGTAAAAATGCAAATATTTACTACGAATATCTGATTACATAGGAGCCAATTGGCCGCTTTCAGAATCGCCAATACCTCCGCCTGAAAGACACTGCAGTGGTCTGGTCAGCGGGTCGGAAAGAAAGCTTCAAGTTGAGGTCAATGGAAAATATATCACATAAATTTCCACCGCATCTATTCCCAGGAATAAACCCCCAACCTCTTCTCTCTGTTGGGGATTTGGATCTCAAACCCGTGAGATAGAGATGATTGAGATTGGGCAACAGTATAACTGGAACAGGTGTGCCCTGCACCAAGATTTTAACATGGCCAGGTATGTCCTTGTCCAGGATCACCACAATATAGTCTTACCACTGCGCACTTTGCACGTTGCGAGGCAAACAGAGCGGTAGAAAGCCAAGGAAGCAGCACTAAGAATGCCTTTGTTTCGAGCCCCCGTTATAAATATGGCTGCTAGCCTACTGCTTGCTTCGGGAGAAAAATCTTCCTAACGAGCTGCTCACATAAAATTTGTCTTCAATGGGCATAGTATTGAGAATATTGCTCAATACTTTAGATATTATCAGATGTTCTTATTTTTCACCCAAAGTATTAGGAATAAATGTATTTTCTGCTATCATTTCGTAGCATGAAACTGACAAAAATACCTGCTACATGAAAATATAAGCACACTTTAGCTTAAGTGTGTATGCCAATTTTTTTTTTTAAGTGTTGGCATAACCTTGAAGAGTCATTTTAGACTTTTAATTTAAGCAATGTTTAGTTTTAACGAAATATTACGGCATTTCGAAATTAAAATTCACTCAACCCTTGATTGCACTCAGATTCTTAAAAATTTTGAAGTGTAGTAACTTCACAAAATTGAATATCTATGAAATTTAAATAAAAAAATGTTACGTTCGTTTGATTGCCTTATTTTCCATGGAATCACGCGGTAAAGTAATATCAACCAAGGTCATAATGTAAATATTGAATATTGATTTCAACGAATATCATTCTGGCCCGTTGATTGAATCTAAAAAAGGAATATCTAATAGTATCCAACTAATATGCCAACACTGCCCACTCGAATTAACACTAAATAAAAAGAAGTTGGCGAACAATAAATTTTCACAAAAGATTCCACCCCCCTGTTTCACATACGTTCAAACGTTTCCAATTATTCGCATGGAACTTTTCATTTCGTCCTGACGAACGAACAATCACAGAAGCAGCAAGAACGAAAACAACAATTCCTTCTCCTTGTTGTCGCTATACTTTTAATATGCCGTTGTGTTCTTTTGTTTGTTTGTTTGTTATTCCCAAAGGACGTGTTCCACTTGGGCTGTAAACATTTGAGCATTTCCACAGCACTTAAGTCGAGTCGTTCGTTTTTCTTTGTGCCGAGCCGTTTGCAAAAAAGGCATTTGTAGCGTTCATATTTTGCCAAAGCTGAAAAAGATTCTTTCGTTTCGAGCATATTCTGTTCCCTTTTGGACGACACTCTCGCTCAGTCTGAGTTTGAGACTGAGCAGGTTCTATATTCGGTGTATGGCTTTTTTTTGCGTAGGAATTATTGTCTAGGTTTTAAAAGTTCTTAGAGTTTCTGTTTTGGACAAGTTTTCGGAGCATTCTTAAGAATTTCGCCAGAAATGAAGAAAGAACAACGACGATAGTTAATTTAGGTCAGGAGACGGATTCAGAAAAAAAGAATGGTGTCCAATAATTGTATACTGTAGGCGTATATGAAAGGAAACTATATTTAATACTCAATAAGAGATAATATTAGAAGTAAAATAATGATTGTTAAAAGTACAGACTTAAAAGAAAGAAAAATGGCAGTGTATGGTCAATTTTTTCGACATGTAAAAATTAAATTTCTGCAGCCATTCCAGGCATAAAAGTTTTTATTGTTTGATTTCAATTGTCAATCACATGTCAATTTTTTTTAAAGAAAAATAGGCACTAACTTTGAAAATCTACGAAAATGAAATTAGGTTTATGAGCCTTTGGGGTTTTCCGTTTGTAAAACAACAGAGATCCACAACCAACACCAAATAATAAAAACCTGTATTCATTATGACTTCCACCAAATAATCTATAATTTCGAAAATAATTACGAGAATGGCTCATTACGTCTAAGGAATGGGGGAGTATACATCTCTCTAATACATTTTTCGGTTGATTAATTTATGTATACCGCCTACAAAAATGTTTGTCTTTGTCGCAAAAGTAACCCGAAACTACATCTGTTACTTCTTCATCGTTTGAAAACTTCTTCCCACGAAGTGTTTTTTTCAATTTTGGGATAAAATAATAATCGCAGGGAGCTAAGTCAAGACTGTAGGTTTGATGATCTAAAATATCGAAGCCCACTTTATGCGGGGCAGCCAACGCTAAACGACTCTTCATAACAGGTACGTTGTCCTGTAGAAGGAAGACACCTTTGGTTTCTCTTTTCTTTTCTTCTATCAATCACTTTAGAATTGAAGCGTAGTATTCTCCGTCTATGCAGGCCGCTTTGTATTTAAAATCGATTGCCCGGTCTGGTCATGGGTTGGCTTGAAGTGTGTTCCTAAGACTATGCCACTTGTAAATCTTTGTTTTGCCTGAACAAGACTCCCGCGTAATTAGCTTTAACTTACTAATTATACTTATAATGAGTCTCTGAGCTCATTACTTTTCATTAAACTACCATCATTCATGACTTACCTGCTCATTGTGCGAGCTTAAGATCCAGCCTCGTATTTTCAACGTTCAGGAAGACAAAGATGTTTTGCTTTGGTCATACAAATAGCACCTAGTGCGAAACTAGTTATCCATGTTGTATTGTATTCATTTTATATTGGAATTAAAAACATAGGACTCGAGTACAAAACTCACTTTGTATATACTTGAAAATATTGGCCTATAACTACGCAAGCACCGCAAAAACAATTCCACTTTGATTCTGCTTTCGGGGGCTTTATTCCGATCGAGTTTCCCGTATCAATTTTTCTCTGCTTTGATAAGCTTTAGAGACGATATACGTTGTCTATGCTGATTTATAGACACGAAGGGAACCATGATCACAAATCAATAACCTTCATGAGTAAATTATATCGATGGATATAAGTCGAAGATGTTAAAATTTGTCACAACTAACGTAAATAAAAATTAATGATTTCCAACTGCAAGTGGTCACATCAGTCAAGTATGCACTGTGAGCTGGTGTCTGATGAGAATAAGTGCATACTTTCGAAACTGCTTTGTCAAAAAAAAAATTTCAATAAAAATTTTTCAATTTTATTCTATTATGTTCGTTTTTCAAAATGCAAAAATGAGCACCACCCGATGAATTAACAGAGTCATGTTTTGGATCTTCGATCTTTTGAAAATACTCTATTTTTCTGCATTTTTTTATGCAGTGTAGGAAATTAAACTTTTACCCTGTTTTAATTAACAAATTTACGAAAATATATACATCGAGAGAGTTTTTGATTGATATTGATTTATATTCGGACAGCAAAAATCTATCATCTTTTTTCGCCAAATAATCCAATCAAGTGGTGATTGTTCGAATTCTCTTTTCCTCTTTCCTTTGTTCGGTGGATTCTAGCTCGATAATTCTGATGTTATGCCTTCCAATTTGGTAGACAAAAGTCACCTGGATGTTAGCGTCGAAAGTAAAATCATAGTGGTTGAAGGCGTTTGAATGAGTTTTGTTTTTTGGTGGAAAATGGTTTCACTCATTTCATTTCTTGAAATCTACTAGAAATAGAAAATATATTCTGGTTCAGTGATTCTTGCAAAGACAAGATCAACAAAGTATTGTATAATGATCTTCCATGGGACTTAAAAAATATAATATTATTTGGGATCATAAAAAAGAAGCTTAAATAATTCGTGTTAGACAACTCTTAATATCTATAGTTTATTTTAAATTTAATAATGCTTTATAACTTCATTCATAAATATTAATTTTTATTCCTTTGTATTGTTTACAGTTATAAACTTAACATGTGAAATTTTAATGTTCCTTACCCTAATTTTGCACTCTTTACTATTTATTTATTTATTTATTTTAGCTCACTCTGTCACTATACACTAACTGTTGTACAAGAGGGACAAAGTGCTTGTTTGTGCGTCCATTTGTTCATTTTTGCTTTTTGGGGGAATCAGCTTAATTTAATTCCAAGCTCATCTTGCTAACAACACCTCACCCTTACTAACCCGTTCATCATTATATATTTCCCACTTTACCTGTAATTGCATTATTTTGGGTATGAAATTGTTGTTGAATGTGGACTGGTAGACAAGCTGACAGTTGAATGAAATTCGAACAGAAATTTTAAATCTTATACATCACAACGTTAGACAACAACCTGCTGAGTTAGCGTTACGCGTCATGGTAATATTTTAATAGCATTAACTTGTAAACAATAAAAATTACTGTGAAGTCAGCAGGTTGATTGAATGCAGCAACATACATGGTGTGAATTGTTTTTCTTTTTTGCGAACCGATTGACTGATCTGATCTGAAATGCAAAAAAGGCACCTGTTGCACTCATTGTCTTTCGCATGATAAATTTTTACTTTTAAGAGATTACCACGCTAGTGATTCGCACTAACTATACTAAATTAATTTTTGAAATAAAATTAAAAGAATTGTAAAAAGTTAATTTCACTGAAAGAAAAACTCTCGGTTGGTTCAACTATTTTTAATAGTATTGGAACGATTCATTCAAAATAGTTAAACGAACTACGGAAAATAGTTATTTTTACTATGTTAATATAGTTAATTTAACGATATAAAAGTAGTTGGATCTAGTTATGCAAAAAATATCTCAACGTTCATGAAATCAACTGTTTTAATTGTTTCATAACCACGAAAATTAGTTGATAAATAGAAAAATATTCATCAATTCACTCAAAACTTCAACGTTTCGAATTATCAACAGTTTTTATGGTACTTAAACTACTTCGCAATAGTTGATTTCAGCAAACGTAATTCAGTGAGCAACGTCTTTGAAATTATTCTACGCAAAGTAGAATGGTTTCAACATTTGGACGTTTTTCACGCTCCGAATGAAATTGTTTATCAACCACGCGTCATGGTGCATAAAAGTAATCAACGATTTTCTTATGGTTGTTTTAACTATAGCCCTGGTTGATGCAAAAACAACTAAGGCAAACTATTGATTTTTCATACTCCTCATACTCATACTCCTATTCTATCATAGAAGTTTCATATAATACATGGCAAAATTATGTTCGGTTTGCTGTTCGATATAATTCATATGCATGTTATGCAGTGAAGCCTTTATATTACGTTGTATGACGCTTTCTTCCACTGTGGTAAACGCAGTGGACTGCGGCAAAGTGCTGTGAAAAAATTTACTGTAAACACAAAACAGCGGCATTGCGGCAGCGGCGCCACAGGGGGAGGCTTGAATGCCGCAGTTGAATTTGATGAATCACAATGCAGCGACAATGTCGCTGTCAATGCAACCAAGGCATCAACCAAATTCATTTTGTTTTGTCTTATGTATTACTAAATCCTGTTGTACGAGGATTAGGTTGGCTACCACATACTATATACATAAACTATATATATATTACATACTATAGTCTTTTCCTATCTCGTACTATGTATATTGTTGGAATACCATTGTTTGTGGTTGCTTACTTTTTTGCACCACGGACGTTGTTTGTCAACCACGCGTCATGGTGCATAAAAGTAATCAACTATTTTTTTATGGTTGTTTTAACTATAGCCCGTAGTTGACGCAAAAACAACTAAGGAAAATTGTTGATTTTACCAAGATTTTTCTTTCAGTGTTGAATTTTACCCTTATAATAGTAGGAAACTGGTTTCCTACTATTAAAGACGTAAATTTACAAAGGTGCGGGAAAAGAATTTTTTTTTTTACGACCAAACCGTGTAATTTTACCCTAAAAAATGATGGAATTTTATGGCTTTGGCCCAACGGTGAATAGCAAACTAGTAAATTTACATTCTTTTTGCTTCAATTTACAAAAAGCTGTGTATTATTCAGCTGATATGACGTAAAAGCAAAAAAAATGCACATCGAATGTGTAAAAAAATTTGTGATTCGTTATTTTAAACGAAAAAATGAATATATTTCCTATTATCAAAGCATTAATTATAGACCCACTTTTTAGAGTGTACATAGTGGTCGGTTTTCCGCCATATCAGGATTTTCATTTGATGACACCAGCTACGAGATCTTTCGTAGTGTTTTTTAACTTTCAATTTACTGTAAATGTTATTTCAGTATTATATCTGCAGACTGTAGCGAAATATGGTTGGACCTATTAGTACCTATTCTTTCTTTCAATTTTCAAATAAAATCTTATCTGACCTATGCTTAAGGCATGAATACCTTCTGGATCTACCTTTGTATGTAGTAAGCACACATATCGGTAATCTATCAACATTAGAAAAAGATCTTGAACGTATCCACACTGCCCCACATTCTCCATATTCATAATTTGAAGGTAGTTATCGATTATTCCTCGGGAATACGAGTAACAAATATACAAATAGATTGGTACTGTACTTCTATAAGAACAATGGCACACAAATTATTTGTTTAACATATACAAATTTCTAGAAGCATTGATATGCCTGTACCAAGCCTTCTCTTACCACATCTAAATTTAGCGATAGATATCAACTAGGCACCTACAGGTGATGCTGACGAAGGAACAGAAGATGAAATGTCTGAGACAAAAGCCGACGAACTCATTCATTTCGTATGCAAACATTTTATCTGATAAAATGCGTTCGAGAGGAGAAACTCAATATTTACAATTCATCACAAGAAGGCAAGCAAACATAGCGCTGCCATTTTGTTGGCCAAATTCATCGTTCAAGTGCGCCTCCATTGTTAACTGTATATGCTCAACCATGGCCCTGGCTGGCCACATCGAACACACCCTCGCCAAGTCGACCACGCCTCAGAAATATGAAACGTGCAAATGAACAGCGACGCCTGTGAGTAGCGTGGGGCTGGTGCGGGCTGGTGCATGCGCGTGTGCCATGACTATCTATGGGTTTTTGGGTTTTTAAACAAGAATAAAGCATTTTTTGGGAAGAACGGAGGGGCTCAATCGATACAGAGCTGTATTGGGGGCTTAATGATGAATTTGATTCGATGCTTGGAAAAAAGAACTAATTCATATTATTGGATGAAAAGAGAGCATCAAAATTTATCATTCGTAAAATTATGATAGTTAAAAATAATTCCTGCTAGCTTGACTAAGAGAGATGTGCACGTGGCAACTCCGTCACATTGAGCGAGTTTATATTTTCTCCACAAACGACTCGGGAACGCTTGGCAATATCATTAACACAGTACCAGCCACAATGCTGGGAGTTCGTATTATTGTAAGTTTATTTCAGTCGAATTGATTTTCCAGAAATTGATCTTGATATTCTATTTGAATCATTAAATACAAGTTCATGTCAGCCCTGTATATAAAATTTACATAAAATTATCAGGCCGTTTGAGATTCCTCCACCTATTCCCTAATATTTCATTTATTCAGAACCAAAATGAATAAATAAAAAAATATCTCCACGCGTAAAAGTATCTACATATACTCATTCAAAAGGAAAATCTCTGAGAATTCACGAAGCGCTTACCAATTGCGGGTTTTGAAATTTCATTTTTACCTTCTTGTTCACTTTCATGCAATTGAATTCGTATTTGAATGGAATTTCCTGTGCACATGAGCGATTTCCTGAGTACCTGTTGGAATCCGTATCGACTGTAACATGTTTGTGAGTACTTGCGGATGTGTTCTTTCGGCGAATTGCACTGAAAAAAATATGAAAACGAAAAAAAACTGAACTAGATTGCAGAAAAAAAATCATATCGTTTTGAGAGCTGGTCTAATCAAATGAAAGCGTAATCGGTTGGTACGGTACCATATAAGCAGATTTTAATTATATTTTATGAGAGGGTACATTCGATATGAGAGTATGTAATGTTAGAAGACAGGAACAGGTAAGGAAACCAGCAACTTTACTTTGTATATCATTTTGTTTCTAAGTATCTACAAATATCATATGGGGAAGAAGGTGTTTATCTGCTACTGAAAATGTTTTTTTCATATTTTGTAATTGTTAGTTATAGTAACTACTTAATCGAAATTTCATTGGAAACAACTTTCCGTATTTTACATGCTGAAAACGTTAAAATTAGAAAAGTTTTAAGTCTGCTCTGGCCTTGAACCGCACTTAAAACTTGTTTTAAAACGACGAAAGCGCTCAGCGTACATTTTACCCACCAGACATAATCGCATACATATTATTGTTTACTTCACTCCAGTGTAACGAATATTTTCGGTAAACAACTCAGAGTTTGTGAAATCTTCAGAAATATATCAAAGAAACTCTCGAAATCGTTTATACCGCAATTTGAAAAAATGTCAACCAATTCTGTGGTGTGTCCCAAAATTGACTTCACATGAAGATGTCTCTGTACTCCATTTTTTTTTGTACTAGATGGACACGTATGTTTTCGTTTGTCAAAAATGAAAAGTCACTAGCATCTGTCAATCTCAGAAAGAAGTCGAGTGCAGGCTGGTCCTATCGGTGGCAGTTCAGGACGAAGGATTTGAGTAAATCCAAAACTTTGCAATATCTATTTGGTTCTATAAATCGTTACGCTTAAATTGAGGCAAGTGAACTAATCAACTATGACGGACTTGTCAACATGGTTTAAAAATGTCCCTCAATTCACACGATTCTGGCTCACGGCTACCGTGGGTGTCAGTATTTTTGCACGATTCGGTATGATTCCGCCGCGGTATTTACCACTATACTATGATGAATTGGTGTATGGATGGCAAGTATGTTGCAGAAAAGTCATATTACTCTGTTTTGATGAATAATTCAACTTTGTTTTGATAGTTTTGGCGACCTATTACGGCTTTGTTTTACTATCCTCTCAGCCCTCAAACAGGATTTCACTTCATGTTGAATTGTTATTTCTTGTACAACTATTCGCTTAGACTGGAAACAAATCACTATAAAACGAGTCCATCAGATTATCTCTTTCTGCTAATGTTCAACTGGATATGTTGCGTTATCAGCGGGTTGGCTTTCAGCATGTTGGTAAGATTTTGATCAAACGAAATGCATTCTATTCTGCATTATATGTGAATAATACATAACTCATGTAATTCCTAGGTTCTTATGGACCCGATGGTGCTCTCTGTCTTGTACATCTGGTGTCAACTGAACAAAGAAGTGATTGTAAACTTTTGGTTCGGCACCAAATTCAAGGCTATGTACTTGCCCTGGGTTTTAGCTGGAATCAATATAATCCTATTGGGAGGGTAAGTTCATATCATTTATTAGACATAATTTAAACTGACCCCGTCATTTGATTCAAATGTCAAAATATGAATGATACCATGACGTGGTCGCAAATGATGACATACTTTGATAACAAGAGTAATATGTGGAAATAAATTGCTATTCTCGCCAATGCAATTACAAATTATTAAATTATGCTAGAAAGCCTTATATTAAATAAAAGGACGTGTTTATCCTATTAATAGTTATACATATGTGCAATTACCGTTTTTTTTATTAAATTCTACCAAGTTTTTTTTCTTTTTTATCACTGAACTGAAACTTTTTTGGGTTTTTTTTTGTAATCTTTGGGAGAACATTTGGTCACTTAAATTATCTATGAACAAATTGCCATAATCCAGTACCAGTGTGGGAAAGCGGTCTTCTCTCGATCCTTTTTTCTTTCTTTAATTGGCACAAATACGGGTCTTTCCATCTTTTTTCTTCACAAAGACTTGAAACGTGACGCCCACGGACTTGCAGATGGCTCAATAACTTTCTATTTTTCCATATCCCGCATAATTTCACTAACTTCGCCTTGTTTTGCCTATGACAATCGTCTTGGTGCTTGTCGGATAAGCTTAGAGTCCTGTCTATATATGAGTTGAGTCATTAAGTTCGTTATTCCTTAATCGTCATGGCCTGTTGAAAAGATGTTGCGGAACTTAGCAATTAACTCGCAGGCATACTTAAATAGCTCTGGTAGTACCTGGTTCGGACACTAATTCGCTAGTTTTACCTGTCTCTTGCTTTTTACAGTGGAAACAAGCCGGCAGTTCCTATTGGCATCTCCTATTTTGATGCTTGTGACAGAGTCAACATATCCGTCCTTCTTAGGCCTTACTAGACTTGAGGCTAAAATCAGATTGCGACATACCGGTTTTTTTGTTGGCTCGATGAGGTAAGGTCGATGGTCCTCAGAATCACCATCAATTCTAGCCTATATTGCGCTTTCGGAGCACGGCGGCACGTCAGTGTCAGCGATCATAGTCAAAATCTCAATTGTTCGCCATTTCAAGAAATCCATTCCTAAAATGATCTCGTCCGTGATGCTAGCGACTAGAAATCGATAGTTGAACAGTAAACCCCAGAATCACCATAAACGGGTGTAGTTTTCATTATAATTTTTCGATAGGTCTGGTCGTAGTATCGATCTTTTTGCACCAGTTTCAATAGTTACGATGCATTGTTCTACGTTGGCTTGTCCACTCATAAATAAGTCTGCTTCTCTACGATGTAGCCTAAGGACGGTGATGGTGGTGCTGGATACGATAACTTCTAGCCAACTTCGGCTCACGAGAGGTGAAGGTGGCAATCAAAGGTGTGCTATCAGTGCAATATTTATAGCATATACATTAGTGACATAGTTGTTCCCGTCAAATGTAAACTCTTTCCATCCACCAAATATGAGGTTCTTTCGAGCATTTTTCTCTTTTTAAAACCAACTAAAATTGAAACTTAACAAATCCTTCCATATTAATAAATACAAATTATAGATCTAAGAGTTACTACTCGAACATCAAACACTTAGTCATTTGCTCTTAAAATGGTTATAACATAAAAATGCTATAACATTGACATAAAATATATTCAAATCTATTATATTTGAATACAATCAAATATTGAAATAAATTTACTCTTTTCTTCAGCGGTTTTTACGAATTAATCGGTATTCTCATTGGCCATCTATACTTCTTCCTTAAATTCAAATATCCCCAAGACCTTGGTGGACCATCACTTCTGGACACACCAATATTTCTGTAAGATTTATCAGCTTATCCTTCAGATCTCGGTATCGAAAATTATTTTAAAAAAATATTTACAGGAAATCTTGGTATCCAGACGTCAGCGGTGGTGTACATGGATTTGGTGTTCCACCAGTAAATCAACGACCGGCACCGGACCAAGCACGACCCGCCGGTAATCGAATGTTCGGCAATGTATGGGGCCGAGGTAATACGCTCGGTAGATAAACGAAATCGAGAAAGGAAGCAATTGTTTCAGTTACTTGATTCTTTTCGTGATGATGGTGTAAATGAGTGTGCATGTATTATGTAATATAACTGAAAAATAAGAAATACCGTATATTTTACTAAGAATGTGAAAAGGAAGAAGGTAATTTCGTCTTTGAGTGAACGTTCTTATTTCGCTCATGGTTTTTTTGTAAAATTATTTGTAATAAATACTACGAACAACTTAAAATTAAATGAAATTTGATTTTGCCTCGAAAAAATTGATAAAATCTTTACATAGTTATAGTATTTAAACAATTTCGAATAAGAACGAAAATCGGAGATATTTATTCGAATATTAATTTAACGTCTTAACAAATATCAATTCACAATACACATTTACAACACAGCCAATGAACGATTAAAATCATAGCAACCACCAACTCATTATTTAATGTCACACAATAAAGCAACACCTCGAAGCACCCAATGATTTGGAGGCTTCACTGTTTCTAACCAGAGAGGCGTTATGTAATTCAAATCCGTTCTCGACATTTTCTTGTAAACTGGACTCTAAAAGCAAAATATTGATTTGATATTTACAACAGTGTGAGTAGATGTTATACCTGATAAAGCTTTGGGCTTTTCGGCGCAATGGAATCGATAGCAAAGACATGTATGACGGGCATTAGTGTATAAAGAACCTTGTTGATGGCTTCAACCAATCGTGAATTTTTCTTGTCCCAACTGGCACCATCCAAGTATAGGCCGTGTATGTAGACGCCTTCTTTAGGTGGCTTCTTACATTCGTCAGTGGTTGCCTTCGTAACGAAATTATGCAAAGAAACTTGATCCAAAGCCCAACCTTTATGCGCTCTCGCCACTTCTTGCTTCATGGCAGTGAGGAAACCTTGCGGATTGAAGAAGCCTGACATCCAAAAAACTGCAGGCTCCGTCTGTTGTAACGTAAGCATAGCAAATTATTCCAACAGTTCCATGCTAGTTATGGAACCCATATGCAAATTCACTACTTTAAACACAAACAACTCACCACAAAGCACCAATTATAAAATTGCTGATTTCTTTCTAGTAATTCAGAAAACCAGAATCCAAGCGTCGACGAGGTCCAGCTACCACGCAACCAGATACTTGGTACTCTTGCATCATAAATACTATCAAGTGCATCCCTAAGCTGTTCACTCATAATAATGGTACCTTCGATTGCCAGCAGTAGGTCTTTCAATGTAGTTCGGACCAATATAATAATCTAAGGAAACTCAAGGTAAGATATCTGAATGCCAGTAGCCAATGTATTTACCCTTTGAATTCTGTCGATTTCTTGTCGTAGGAAGATACACATTGATCTCATAGGACCCATAATTTGCAGTCTAGCCTTCACAGCAAACGGATCGTACGATGGCGGAAGTTTTTCCAGCATATCTTTTGTCAATCTGGAAACAACGGATTCACGAGTTTCACCACCACCAACAGATGATTCTGAGGAGAAAACAATTAGCCATTTGCACAGGCGTAACGATCAGAGGTAAGAAACCTTTTGGCTGTACAGCAATAATAGTATCCAAAATAGATTTAGTCGTATTAGTCTGATACGTAATATCTGCATTCGGGTGCAAGCCATATGCTTGGGGCGGATCTATTGCTGGTAACGTCTCGATAGCTACTAAATAGTCTTCTTGCAACTTGAACTTCAAAATTGGATAACCGTCGAAAAACGCAAACTTATCATCAAAAAGTCGATCAGAAAACCATTCTTTCGCGAAAGTATTCAGCAATCGTTTATCATAATCGTCTGTAACTCTGCCACCATACTGAACTTCTCCCAACATATAACGCACCGTACTCCAACTTATTCCTTTCTTCGGATCAATATCGTCCAAATGATTTTGCATGAACATGCAACTCGCGAGCCAATCGGCTGAATTAAACTCATACGGAATATTCCAACCAAGTGGACCGAATTTTCTTCGCTCCTGAACTACCGTGTGTAGGTATGAGACCCCAAAAACCAATGGGTGATACCATGGATTTTCACTGTAGTCTAAGAAATCTTGAGATAAATTTCCATAAGTTCGCTTCAATCCAGCACGGATGCCTGCAGGTGGCTCGTTTGTAAACTTTATCGATATCTGCAGCAGTGTAATAGGAAACGAGTTGTGAACTTCAGTAGTCATCCACACACGGAAGTTTTCGTGGTAGCCTGTTCCAACTTTTTCGAGCTCTAGCAATTGCACAGTCAACTCTGACATATACTCGAGCCCTAGATGGCAATTTTGCAAAAGAACCCAACCACCATGCTCAAGACATTCCGCGATCAACTTTCTAGCATGAATTTCTTGGCCCTGACCCATGGACATGGCTTGGCATGTCAACTCGTTTTTCTTTGCGAGCGCTTCGATGTTCGGAGTCGGATCCGATCCCATAGACAGGAAGCAAATCAGCGGTGTCAGTGGTCGACTTTCGGCAAGCATAGTGTCGTAGTTTAAGATAACTGGGTCCGCGAAATTCTCTCCCAGAGAATAAGCAATATATTTTCTTGTTTGCGATATTGTTCTATCCGGACACCAGGCTCTAATCAAAAGTAATTTCCTGAATGGATCCAGGTTGTTATAACCGTCCGGGATAACTTCATTTTCGGGGTTCTCCTTATGATACCAACTACGCCATGGTCGCTCGTTGTCTGCAATCTGATCGAGAATTTTCGAGAACTGTCTGATCTTAGACAATTGCACCAGATTCAACCACGTCATGTCAGTTATCCAGCCGAATGGTTTGGATGGACATTCTTTAATGTCCAGTGCGGCGCCACCTTTAATGAAGTTCTGGAACTCGTCATATGAAACATTTCCGATTTGCATGTCAATATTAAATGACATCATCATGACGAAGAGATATTTGTGCGTCTCATAAAGACCGCGAGATTTGTAGGCGTAAATATCGAAAGTGAGATATTCGATAATTCGCTTGATTCTTTGTTGTGTGATGTGAGTCTTCTTAGAGTTCGTCATAGACAGATCGAATCTTTCCAAGAACTGGACCAGCGACGTTTGATACATGACATTCACCATTGCCATTGTACATACCAGGAAATAAAGAACACTCCCACGTGTTGCCACAGGTCGGAATTCCTCGCGCGCTGCGTTGATTTTCGTTTCGGTGACTTTGGCGATTTCCAGCTCCTCTTTTACCTGCATGGCTGTATTCTTACTTGTGTTCAAGACTTCAATGACGGTTACATCGTCCAACAAACTACCTTGAGTAGTGGATAGCTTGTGCAGCAGGTTCGCTTCAAGTTCTTTCATATTCTTCATATTTCGAGTAACGTTTTCAATGAGTTTCGTGCGATCTTCTTCCAATTCTTTCTTCTCCTTTATGATAACCAGTCCGAGCAGCTGGTCCTCCAGGCCTTTCATTGTTACGGTGAAGTCAATGATCGAGGTTCTCGCAAATATTTCAGGAGTGTACGCAGGATTTGGGAGTTTCGTGGTGACGTACATGCGAAAATTATTATTGAAATCAACTTCCTTGTCACCAATCTTCACCTTGTATGTTGTTCCGATCTTGATCAAATTCTTCTCGAAGACGTTGTCTAAACTGGGATCGAGTTGTTCCCCAACATCTTCAATTAAGATTGGCATTCCCATCGATACGGCATCTTCGATGTGATTTCTGAAGTACCTGTGATTTAGTGATGTAACGATTAAATGAAACTGTTTCTCTTTGTTTTTTATCCAGGCTTTTCCTTGAGACTGTGGATCAATTAGTAATGGAAACCGATCGGCTTTTGTCGCGATTATGCCATTTTGAATAGACAATTCGTCGCTTGGCAGTCCCTGAAGATTCCATTCGCCAATTGTGGAGCTATCTGTCAAACTATCTATTGTATTGATATTTGATGAAATCGGAATTTTTCTTGCAAGTATTTCGCTGAACCAAGCACTTTGCAGTTTAGCTCTGAACTCTTGATTGAAAGGCCCCGTGTATGACAAAAACGCTGTCAAGTATACCACATCTCCTACCAATCGATCTGTTTCGTTTTTAAACTGCGCCAACTGTTCCGTCCAGCGAATCCTTTCACCTGCCAAACCGGATATCAGAGCTGCTGCTGCATCCATCTTGTCCTGACATTTTCTAGCATCTTCAAGCACTACGTTCTTCTTGCCCATTGCTTCATCAAACAGTGCTCGAACTGCAGCCAATTCATTTTCCTTATCTTGAAGCATATCACTGGCTTGTTTTAACTCAGCTGAGGCTTTATTATATTTGGCTTCTTGGATAGCTAAGTTTGCTTTCAGTGGCAATACTTCTTTGTTGACTGCGTAGTATTTAGTCATCGCGATAGTCCAGGACAACAGGCCAGCAACATTACCGCAAGCTAACTTTGCAGCTTCAAAAGTGTACAAGCTGTAAATAGAAAAGAATGGAGTTTAAATTTTAAAATTAAATTAATTGTGTTACCTGTAGCTGAAATATGGTATTAGTAAGTCAATCATCTCAGCGTTAATTGTGTCTTTTGGATATGCAACAATCTTGGCTAAGAATCGAGTGTCTGACATAACTTTTAGAGATTCGTTCCAAGATGGTACCAGAAACACCTTCTCAGGGTCAGGTTTGACTGACTCTAGCCTTTTGCCGAAGAGAATAATTACGGCATCCATGATGAGTGTGATTAAATATGGTGGCTTTCCCAATTTTCGAACCGTGGCAATATCGGAAGCTTTGATAGTCTGTTGAAGAGTGGAATATTATATTTTACATTTATAAAATATTTCTTGTATATATATATATATTTATGATGTATTATATGTGTATTTCTGCAAAGATATCAAGTTTAATGGGATGAATCTCCTATAGTTCACAGGAATGTAACTGTAAATATATGTTAAGGATAGTACATATTTCCGTGTTTGCTTCAGGCCCATGCTTCCTGATTGCATTATTAAAATATGAATATTATCAAAAAATACCTACCCTTAAAGCCTCTTCTGCTTCTTCCAGAGCTGGTTTAGCTTTCTCAAGTTTAGCTTCCGCCACAGTTTTATCAGCAGATATCTGTTCGACAAGCTCTTCAGCACGTGCCTTGATTACGAATACTTGCTCTTTCACTTCCTCTGCCGCAGCCGTAGATTTAGAGACTTCTTTCAATACTTCTTCGGCAGCTTCGGTTGCAACAATGATGTCTTTGTTCTAGAAAGCAAAAAAGCGACATTGGTATTGCATACAGGATTCAAGAAATTTCCATTTGATGTTACCTTAGCGATCAAGTCGACTTCAAGTATCTTCACAGATTCAGCCGCCTCCTCCAGCTTCTTCAAGCCATTCGTCATACGTTCAGCCATTTGTAAAATATTTTCCCGCTTCTCCTGATAGACTTTTTTGTAACAAATTAGATAAGAAATCAATGATTTTGGCGTAACATAAGTCTGTCGTCTGAATCGATCATAGTATTCACTACAGGTTTGTTCCACGTAGGCATGTATGAAGCTCATGATATTCACCACTTCCCCCTTTACTTCTTCGCTGCAAACTATCGGGAATGGACCCAGATAGAAATTCGAAACCGCCACTCGTGCATCTTCTGGCCATTTCTGGAACCAGTCGATTGTGCAACCAGAAATTAGACCAGGGAATTTCAAGGCTCTCAAACGGAACTTCTCGCCGATCTTAAAGAGTATTTCAATAGCATTATGCCACAACGAACGTCTTAGATACCTGTATATTATGAATTTACACTCACCGGAGAGAAACACAGGGCTATGTGCAAATTGTTTCTAGCACGAGTAATAAAGAAATCGTAGAGATTATCTAAAGTGGGTGGACGTTTCGGTTGGGCCTTCTTCATTTGTGGGACTATATCACTTAATATTTCATCTACAACATGAATTTATTAGTAAATATTTAATGAGAAGCCTTTTTAACGCGTTGTCCTTGCCCATTTCATCCTTGGCGAATAAGTTTGCAATTTCTCCCGAGCTAAGGACATTGTTCAGGTATTCAAGGAAAGATTCCTCTTTAATTTCATTATCCGTAAATATGAAGGTGATTCCGTGATTTTCAAATCCAGCTGTTCTGTACAAAAATTTGAAGTCTTCCACCAAACTTTGCTGATTGTATGCTCTCGTCAAGGTTATTTGGAAGAATTTGTAACCTGCCACAAAAGATGCTAGCCGAGTTAAACTTTGCTTTCCCGAGCCACCAACACCCACCAGTAACGCATTGCCTCTAAAAAAAAAAAGTTGTATTTCGTTAAAAAACGAAACAGCAATCGATGGAAATAGACTATTTTAGAACCTTGGCGTGCGAACAATCCTTGATATAATCATTAAATGCATCAAAGCATCATGGAAAAATACCAGGTCCAAGCTGTAGCCTCGGACGTATTCGTTGAATTGTCCCATGTAAAAGTGAACCTTCTTCAGTGTTGCCTCGAAACTAAAAAATAGCAAAGATCAGTATTCAATTTCAGAAAACCTGCATTTTTACCTTGGTATTTCTTCATAAATTTTCGGTGGTTCCAAGGACACTTCCTCCTCATCATTCTCCGTTGCTTCGGGTGGATCGCGGAGGAAATCTACAAAATATGTTTCGGATTCATCATATTCTGAGAAGTATCCGCCCAAGAGTGCTTTGCAATCTTTTTGCATTTTTTCGAAAAACCAATCTTTGTCTTCGAATGTGGTGAATCTGTCTGCGATGACCCTAGTGCATTCATGACGCCACAGCTGCAATTTCATTAATATTAGACATTCATAATACTGTAATGCATTGCTATCATCAAACCCTACCTTGATAACAGTTTTCACTGACGTACACTCTTCTCTCTTGATGAGAATTATTCCCTCCCAGATTCGAGACAAGTCTCTCAAATTGAACACGTAATGGAATTTGGCAGGTGTTGGAAGCATTTTTATCTAAAGTTTGAGTAATTTAAAATTCGTTTGAAATTTCATCGAACACACCAACCTTAATGTTTTGCCAAAATATCCTTGTGAGTGGAACCAAAAGCGGTACAAAGTCTACAATATGCTGTGGAAATCTTTCGGCACAAAAGTATCCCTCACCGATTTTCCGGAAAATCTGATCCATGGAATTATCACTTGGCAAGGTACAGTTGAAAACACAAAACTGTCTTTTCAAACGATTCGGTATATCATTTCGTCCTCCACCAGGATGAATCATAGCAGCAAGTAGCTGAATGTCGTTGATATAGAGGAAGTCACCTAGAAATTGTGTATGATAAGATGATATTTTAGCTCGAGTAATAAGAAGTAAACCAGGTTTGTCCAGTGAATAGAATCCTCCCTGTTCGATCATTTGTCGAACAATTTCGTTGGTTATTTGATCTCCCCACTCGTTTATAATTGGCATGTTAATGTCATCAATGAAGATCGTCATTTTTCGTTGACCTGGAGGACCATATGTTGTCCCGACACGTTTCTCAACGTAGGATTCAATAATTCGCTGAAGTTATAAAACGCAGCATTGTCAAAAATTGCTGAAGGATAATTAATAAATGGAATATGATAATTTTTGGCAATAAAATCTTCAGTTGATTTAGATTAATCACTGCCTTACTGCATCTCTCGCGAATAGAATAGTACTGACATCCAGCAATTTATGCAAGTGGTGTGAGATGGAAGAGTAAACCAACAAGCATACTCTCTGCAATTGACTGGCCCTAAATAATAAACGCTTCCATATTTTAATTGTTACAACTTTCAAGAGCTGATAGAGGAAGCAGAGAAAATGTGTTAACAAGCAGATCACTTACTGACCGATATCTTTTTTTGATCGTTCTTGAAACATTTTGAAAATATGGCTAGCAAAATTTTATGAAATTCATCTCCTAGCCTATTAATCTCCTAACAGTTTCTAAAAGTAAGCGGCTAAGGGATGCTGGCTATGTGCAGCCTTTTAGTAAGGCTCTCCGATTGACAGCCACTCGACTGAAACTAATCTACCTCCTAACTAATTTAGACTCAGAAAAGGAATTGTTTAGCAGTTTAAGTAATTACAAAATAAATCAAGAATAGATGCTGATGATAAAAGTATCATCGTATTTTCAAACTATTTCCTAGTGTACACACACGCTCACCAGGTTTTCTCAGTTCCTATCTTAACTGCCGTCAGTAAATAGTAAAAACCGGCTGTGAAGCCAACTTACAATCGTTTAAAAAATTTTAAGCCGTAGAAATCATTGTTTTCATCAATCGTGTACGATACATGACACGATGCACCACTTGCGAAAGTTTTCCATTACTAATGACATACCTGATACATATTCGGTGTTGTAGCAGACGAAAAGTTGAAACTCTTCGATAAATGTTCTTCTGGATTATAATTGGACATATAGCCCTTGATCATAACCGTCTTAGCTGTTCCTTGTTCACCAAT
Source organism: Nemotelus pantherinus (assembly GCA_963978885.1). Lineage (NCBI taxonomy): Eukaryota > Metazoa > Arthropoda > Insecta > Diptera > Stratiomyidae > Nemotelus > Nemotelus pantherinus. Next base: position 11,836,613 of record OZ022266.1, read on the forward strand.
CAACAACACTGCCTTCCCTTGCTTAGCAATGTTATGCATTAAAAAGGCAGTTCTCACATTATCGACATTCGGAACTAGAATCGAAGCGTACTCAGGAATAGAGTCGGGGGGATAAACATAGTCCTCGACTTGCGTGTCCCAATGCACCCAAACACCTTTTTCGTTGACAAGATATTCAAATATCGATTCGGTTTTTTGTTTCTTTGGCCAATCTGAAGAATTAAAAGGAGTTTAAATGGATGTTTGAATGAAGTGTAAAAAAATTACTCATTTTAGAATGATGCTTGAGCAAAAACTCTTCAAGTAGCTGCCTTTGATCAAGCTCAAGCACAGCTCCAAGTGTCCACATAAGTGTGAATAAAAACATCCGTTCCATGTGCCGCTCAGTGTATGTGACTGGAAATGGGTTAATAGTGAATTTTCTGAATCAAAACAAAATTGTGTCGTACCTCCTGGTGTCATCAAGCCATTCAGAATCGCTAAACACTGTCTCATATACAATGCTTCTAAAATTCTCATTTTAGCTATTAACTTGGTTCGTAAAAACTCATACGCATCGCCATAAATTTTCCCAAAGAATGTTCTGAAATGTGTGGCATCGTTTCCACGTTGCTTGAGCCAAGCTAAATATGCATGCATTATACATTTGAAATATTTCACATGTATGTTGAAAATAATTGATCACCTTCTAAAAGAGTATTCCATCCTAAAACTGACGAGCTCATAAATACCATTCCCACTCGGCTGACTGTAGCTGGCGACGCATTGTCAACGTTGTCCGGCTCGAAGACCAGTTTCGTATTATCAGCCATTTTGATTCGATCACCGTTCGCCAAAGTTAAGGTTTTATTATCATCCAAGACCGAATTCAAATTTTCAATCCATACAGCATCAACAGGTCCATCGAGAACCAGCCAACAATATTCTGTTTTCTTAATTTTCAATGATCTTCTCCATAAAGTTGAGAAAATACCATCGGTCCAGTCATTTGTTGCCACGTCCAGTCTACCAAACATTTGAGGTGCTGTTATGGCCTGAAAATTTCATGAAAATTAATGTCAAAAACTTATCTTAAAAGCTCATAGAAAAAGAGTTTATTTTTCTCACTATTTAAAATTAATTTGAAAAAGACATTCAGTCCAAGAAATAAAACTAACCTTTGGGTTCATTCTCATTTCCTTGTGAACCAATCCCATTTCAGTAAAACTTCTCAGCAAAGTATGAATACAGCTGGTCTTCCCCGAGCCAGTCGGTCCCATGGTCATCAGTCCATGTCGCACCAAAGAAGTTTCATACAGTTGCACTACTTTCAGATTCCACTCGGGATTATTAACGAACTTGAAATCATCAACAGTTAACTGGATAGCAGCCTGTAACTGCTTGTACGTTGCATGGGTTAACTTGATGCCAGGAAACATGTCTTCTATCAGTGACAAGAAAAGTGGTTCATCTTCATCAATCAACTTGGAAACGTTCATGTCTCTCAAGACTCTCATTACAATTGTTTCTTCGGTATCTCCAGGATTGGCACGCTTCTGAGCACCCAAGGTTCTGAGAACAGATAGGATATTTCTTAAACCGAAATCATAGTGCACTTGTTTTGATAATTGTTCTTCACAGAGTTTGTACAGCGTGTAGAATTTCCTAGATAGGACCACGTTCTGTTTGAATCCGCAACTGGCCAATTTCACTCGGATGATAATTTGACGATCGGGAACCATCATCGCAACCGAACGGAACATAATCTTCAAGTTCTCGGGCAGCTCTTGACGACCTGCATATCCAGGATTCATTGTAATGAAAAGACCGAATTCGGGGTTCAATGACACCACATCGCCATCACTGAAGATGAAATGTGTTTTTTTCTCTTTTCGTGCTGTAAGAACGATACTGGAAAAGTTAAGCCATTGTGAGCTGGGCAAGATTGAAATCATAATAAAATGATTTACTAGATTTGTTGCGCAGCTACTGAAAGTACAGGCAACTCGATCCGATTGAATTCATCAAAGCAACCCCAAGAGCCTGATTGTGCAAGGCCTTTGTATATTCTTCCCAGTCCACGAAAATCCATTTGATCGGAACAATTGAATACTACAACCAGTTTACCTAAAGCTCTTCCCATGTCTTTAGTGGTTTCTGTTTTGCCAGTTCCAGCTGGACCTGCTGGAGCTCCACCCATACTCATTCCTGTTGGTGAAAATAATCTTATATTAAGTGCGTTTTTTTGGACCCCTGGGCAAAGCGGATTGAGGTAGGGTAGAGTTCGTTGCAAAAAAAAACAACGATCCCGAGCAGAAAGGTTGCTATATTCGATAACGTCGCTGCATTCTCTGTGTTTTAGCTTAGGTTGATGCAACTGAATTAATTTGAACTGCCAATTTTTGTACTTTCAATTTTTCTTAGTATCTTGTTTGATTGATTCCCAAATTTTTATCATTTTTAAGATAGTTGATGGGTATTTTGGTCTACTTTATGTTTTTCAGTTTATAAAGAACATTGCCAGACTTAAAAAAAAAATTAAAATTTGGGGAATTGTTAAGCATCTAACAAGATTACTCATCCATAATAATATTTATGACAAGCCTCAATAATTATCAATTTTAAGGACAATGTAGAAAATATGCGTAAAAAGCAAGTACCACTACAACCATTATCTGGTCTGGGGGTAAAGTTGGTAGACGCTGCATTCATAATCAATGTCTAGGAAGTATCGCGTAATTAGTTGCATGATTCATTTGGCCCCTGATTTGACTCAGATATCTCCTTAAAGCAAGATTATCTCGAAAGGATTCGAACTATGAACTACACACGCTAGCAGCGGGTGTTCTATCCACTAGGCTACTGAAGCAAACAAAAATATGCAATACTGTATTACATCTTACCGATAGCTTGAGCCAATGTTATATAACACCTATCGGTCAAAGGTGTTATAGCCAAACGCTCTGTCACTCCTAAGTACTCATTTTGATAAATAAAGTTCACATCAGTTATTCCAACGATTATATCATCATTCTCCTCTTTATAATAAAATCGGGCTTGCTTCTGCCATTCAAAATCTGTTATTGACTTGATTTTCAAACGACACAGATCATCAAAAATATCCCTAAAAATATGTATATAAATTATGAAAATTTTATGCCAGAAAGACCTACCGCTGATGGACATGTATAGTGACCATAGTTTCAAATCGGATTCGATCAAGTTTCGTCAAGTCCTTGACAGTCAATTCAATGAAGCTGTTTAGAAGATTCAAAAACATCAGATTTGTTTTTTTCATGATCCCTCGATCAAGTCGACACTTTCTCAGTGCATGCTCAGCTTCTTTTGTCCAAAGAATCTGTACACCAATCAACCCAGCCTAAAATACATAAACACATCATAATTTCACATAATTTAATTTCAATGCTAAATATTTCAATTGAGGTAAACTGTATTCACCTGGCCGCAGAAACTTGGGAACTCAACCACAAAATTAAACTCATGATCTGTCAGTGAGTTGGACATCATAGCCAAAACAGATCGTACACTATCCTGCATTTCTTTCAAAAGTGCTCCAAGCCACAATTCAACACCTCCAATACAGTAGACACCGTTGTCCAAGGGTACCTAGGACGATCAAATTAATAAATGAACCTATTTATGAATTCAATTTTCAGGCTATAGATAATCTATACCTTCTCGCCATTGGCTGAGTTCATTGCAGTTATATGATCATTGGTTTTTGCTTCAAAGTCGACCTGTTAATATTATCAATTAATTTGGCAAATCAGTGAAGTTGGAATTAAGCACTTACAAAGGCAACAGCGTCGAAAACACTGAGCAAATGTGGCTGAATTGTAGAAGGGTCCGACGACTGACCCAATATTTCCAGCAGTACGGGATCGGATACGAAAAAGAATCGTGGAAAGATCAACCGTTTCGATTCCAAGTACCCTTAAATTAAAGCAATGATTGCATATTTAAAAAAATAACCTTCGGATTTACAATAATTATGGTATACATAAGAAAACACTTATGGAGTATGTAATCTTAATACGATGCAAGAACACCCATAAGCTCAATCGTAAAATAACCAACCTGTCAACGACTTCTGACATGTTTCCAATTGATTCAACAAGAAATTCAAAACAGTCGCAATTGTATCATCACTTGTACAGCACTCCACAGCATTCGGAATTTCTCTGGCTCTGTACATGATCTTCACATAGTTCTTGTCAATATTCGAAAATCTCTTTGCTTCCGCAGGCAACTGCTTTGCAATATCGCCTCCAACGAACACAGCTTCCAGGTACACCCATAAGTTTTGAACTTGTAACCATTTTTCCAATATCTCTCCGGTATTAACAAGCTTCGAGAGCCATGTCATAATGTCCTTCTTGAATGGCGCGTTATATCGATTCGTAGCCAATGAGTTCATAACCATCAAGCTATCCTCTAGACTTGTAATAATCTCCAAGGTTTCGGAGCCTTTAAGCAAAAGCTCACCCCGTGACTTGAATTGGGCCAGTTGCAGGTTTACACCAGACCAATCAGTAACGACTTGCTTCAGTTTGGCTTCGATTTCAAGTTCTTTTACGGCACCAACACAAATGTCTTCGACGTCGTCCTTAAATTTGAGAATCGGGGCCTGTAGGAGCTTGCCTAAGGTGAATTTCGGACTTGTGACTTCGAACTGAGTGCTCATCATTTTGCTCAAACGGTCCCAGTGACGATCTTTCATGGCTTTGTTGGTCATGAGTTCAAGCAACGGACACATTTCATTGAAATCATCTATTTTTTTCTTCAGATCAATAAACGCAGGCCAGGTTTGCATGCCACGAGGTAGCCGACGGCATCTAGTATAGACAATGTTAGCTAATAAATACTCTTTTAAATTCAAATAATGTCAGTTACCTTAATTGAAAATCTTGCAGCTCTCCTGAAATTTTCTCAATGTCGACTTCCGTCCAAGGAATCTCAGAATAGTCATCAATAGTCTTCAATACAACAATATATAGCGAATAAAGCTTATTCAAGAAGTTGAACTCCTTCTTGCGCTTATGTAAGATCGGATACTCCGTAATGGGCATTCCGAAGAGTTTCTCTCCACTGCTGTACATCTCGTATTTACGCCACAGCTCATCGAATCGATTCTGGAACAAGAACACTCGATCGCTAGCTTCTTTGGCTGGTATGCCCTCCACCATGGGTCCTTTGAGGTCATAGTCAGCATTGAATTCGGCCAGCTCCTTGTTGAACGATTCGATGCCTGCCATGAGCTCGGATAGTAGCGGCCCTTCCATTTCAGCAATCTTGGCTGATACTTTCTTGGCCTGGGAAGAAAACAGTGATGATAATCACAATTTGCGAAATAGAAAAATTATTACATTCTCGAGCATGTTGTTGAACGCGAATTGCAAGCTGTCGACCTTCTCGTAATCCTCTTTTGGAACGTGTATCTGGAAGTGTGAGAACATATGGTAGGTATCGACCATAGTTATCAAATCCATATCCATTCTGAAATTTCAAATTGGTATAGTTCTGCAATAAAAATCACTGTTTGCGAGAAAAGCGACTGCATACTGTATGAAATTATCGCGAATCTTTTCAAGACAATTCATAGCCATCCGAACGTCGTCCAAATCCCGAATGGGTTTGCTCAATATGTTCTCCATATCTGTAATAAAATCGACCATTTCGTCCAATTGTTTCTTGTAGTTGGCACTCAAGAATTTGCCTAGAATCAATTTCCACTTCTTTGACTCTTCGACGAATGATAATATGGCTTTATCTAAATTATGTTCGAACATAGAGAATTTTTTCGAATTGTAAGAATTAGTATTAAGTGTTTGAAAATATCGAAATTTATCCAACAAGGAACAGAGACATAATCTTTACCCATTTTAATTTCTATCGGTCCAATTATTATAATATTGTCCATCTTTGCAATTTCTTCAGTTCGATTGTCATAGTCAACAAATTTTTCACGTATATCGGCTGTCAGTGGGTTTCCTTTAACAAATTCTTCTATCTCATCTGATCGGCTTTCTGCCCAAAGGTATTCGAACTTGCTGTACGTTTGCTAGTCGAAGAAATTTCTTATAATAATAACATCAATTTTTAAGGTTTTTGTTGCAACGCAAGTACCTTCAAGACACGAGTAACGTCTATTTGATATATGAGTAGACCTCCAGAGAAATTTTGTAAAGCTCTTATTATATCCTTGTGTTCCGACACAGGCTTGTAAAATGAACGTTCATGCCGAATTTCCTCTAAAATGGAAATTAATAGGATAATGCTACTATTTATTTGTGCTGCTTCTCATAGCTTGATGTTTTTTTTTATTTGGTGTATAATACGTACGAAATACTAAATTTGAGTCATTCCTACCAATCAGTATGCTTATGCATAATATTGTGGTTTGAGCAAAAGTGTAATGCTGCATCGCCTTTTACCGTTTGAAACCATTTCGTTTTTTGAAACCAGTTTTACTACATTACATTGTCCAATACATTAGCGTTTGTATTTTTAGGGTTCTCACATGCTCAGATCTGCCCGACTCGTGTTGTTTGTATGACTTCCAGTGCATACGTCGATAACAAAATGTGGTTGACAAACAGATGAAAAAATACACTGGGTCTCAAATGGTTTAAACCTCAACGTAGCCTATCAGAAACACAAAGCAATTGAGGAGTAACTTTCAAGCACAAGCTAAATTTTTAACTCAATGTCATGTAACTCATGGATATCCACTCTCATTCAAACAAAGCAATGAAGCCGTTGATGACCTTAGTGAAATTACTCACCCGTTTACTGCTTTTTCCGAGAAAAAAACTCTATACTGGCTCGAGTAAGCCCACTATCTTTCCCACTTACTTTATGTACTCTACAATATTGTCACTGAAGTTGAAGGATTGAATGATTGATACGTACACCATAACCATATTCACAAATAAATAAGACAATCTAACTCCCTTCTGATGTAGAATTTAATTATTGTTTATCATTACAACTTCCAGTGCTTTTGCATATTTTCAACTTATTTTTTGCATCCAGATACATAGATTCAATTAAAGTCTTTCCTTTCGTAGTAATTTGTCTTTGGAAATCAGAACCACCTCTCGTGTTTCACAAGATGATCACATTGACCCTTTTTTGTTCGCTATAGTACATGCACGCTATATGTACACAGATTCTCCAATTGTTACTCCGAAAATAGTATCTTGATTAATACTGAAAAGTGCATTGATATAACATATACAAGCAAAACCAATCCTATTATCTTTGAAAACTCAAGTTTGAGTACACTCTTAAATATATGAGCGAAAGTATTCGGTTGAGGAGTATTGTTGACTCAATAACACTACACTACCTTAGGCAAAAGACGCCCGAAAAAAGTCCCCTAACCTAACGAAGACCTCTTTTGAATATACCCGATCATGCCAAAAACTATCAAAAATAATTACATCACACAAATGATAACCATCCACGTTTTAGGTTTTATACAACAATAAAATCGGAGAGAAAATAGTGAAAATATCATATTCAACTTACCAACAGTAGTTCTTCTTAATTTCCTCTCTGCCGTCTTAGCTTGCTTGCCCCAGCTTGATACCGAATAGTGCACATCAATTGCATTTTGAGTAACCATATTGATGTTACTTTGCATCTCTTCCAGGTTGGGATTGATTATGCACGTCGGTTTCTGTAATTCCATTTCAGTTATGAGTAATGGCGACTGTTCAATTGCATGTCCGGACGTTGCACTCCTACAATACAGCGATTTTCATTCTACATATCTGTCATCCGTAAGTACATCTAATATAATATACTCACGTAAACAGCCTCTTCCTCAACATGTCCAAGGATTGTTTGGAACTTTGAGCCAATGCCGCGACCATTCTATTGTTGAAATGTGTGAACAAGTCCATACAGTCCGATCGGAATGCAGCCAGATCAACAGAGATATTCTCGTAGTCCTTGAAACACATCTTCTTTCGTATAGCTTCCGACGGGAACCAAACCGAATGGAATATCCGATCAAATTGAATCCAGTCATATTTATCGACGGGAAAAACTGATTCGTTTCTCCAATTCTCGTCAGTAATTTCTTCGAGTGGCAATTGGAATACTCGACGATTCTTAGAATCAACCGGTGGGAAATCGATCTTATCGACGAACATGTTGATGAGCTCGACGGTAGCCTTCTCGATGGTTAAGGATTTGTTTTCGAGCATCCGCTCTGTGAAAAGGACAAATTGTCTGTAGAAGTAAATGTTTTCAGGGGAAATAAGAGTTTTTTACCAGCTTTTTGTCGAAGTTTACTATTCTCTTCTGCGAATTGCTTTGGAGTAAGAGGCTCATCAGGCAGGTATATCAGTTTGGTGCGGGCAATACGTTCCATGACATCTAAAATCCGGTTGCGCTCGACGCGAACAACATCAGCATAAAAGGTCTCCAGCCTTTTCATAGCCTAAAATATTTGATACCGTTATTTATCATTTCTAAAATATAGCGATAAGCCAAAAGTCGTACAATTTCTGCCTCAGCAACAAAATCTTGCAATCTCTCAGACGTCCACGTTACTGTCGAGAGTCCTGCTTTCAGAACGAGTTCCAAATTTCTCAGTTCAAAGCGTATGATTGATATAAAAATTATCGACAAAGAGTTTCTCAATTGCTCATTTCGCTTGAGAATATCTCTCAGCTCATATGCAGCATTGGTGACTTTCTCTTTGCAAAATGTCAACACAGATGCTATGTCTGGAACATCTGTGAATACCATTTGATGGGATCAAGACAGCACTATAAATTCTTTCAAACTATCTGCATACCTAAATTCAACTTCCACATACATTCAGTTTCTCGTATAAGTTGCAAGATCTCTGGATGCAACTGAAGCTCTAACTTAGCTTTTGGGTTTTCCCGTTTAAAAACAGGAACATGCAGCAAACCTCGAACTTCTTCGGCATAATCGAACCAGGCTTTATGATGAGTCATCTCGTAATGTGCCACAATGCCGGTCATGTAATTATAGTACTTGATGGCAAGCTGCGTTTTTTCGTGTCCCATAACGCAAGGGCGTTGCTTTAAAGCCTGCCAATATGATTTTCATCCTTTTTCAAATCAAATGATGATAAAAGTGAAGTCTTACGTTCATCACAGTGTCAATTCGCTTGAACAGCATTCGAATCCAGTAAATTCGTCCGGACACAGGAGGCATGTTTCGTGGAACCGGTGGATTGTTCCGTTCTTGATTGTAGCTTATGTGAAAAACGATCAATTTTAAAAATAAAGAAAGCAAAAAAAATTATTGGATATCAAAGGTGCAATTGTAAACGATTTTAAATTGTAATTGATTAAACGATTGCAAATTGTAACGATTTGATAGGTGTTTAAATGACACAGAAGACTCTATCCGCTTATTTTTAGATTCCTTACGCAACAATGTTTGTAAAAACCTTATGAAGAATATAAAAACTATAAAATAAGCAATTTGTTTGTGGATGAAAGTATCCTAAAATGAGGATTGCTTCTAGCTGTTTCGAGTGTGCTATCACCTGCAGAATTTTCTAATTAAATTCTAGTATCTGGCCCTAACTTATTGTACCATTGCGAACTGGTCTTTTTGATTTCGTTGGCAGCTCGAAATCGAACTGATTCGGGAGCGCATTGCCAATGCACTATTATAATTAATAATCTGGTCCACAATATCACTTTGAATTAAAAATCTCTCGCTTTTAAAAGACTTACATTGACTACTAAAAGATCAAATAAACGTTCATCATTCAATAATTTTAAATCTCAGAAATAATTTGTGAATAGTTTTCAATTAAGATTTAATGTTTATTTTTATTTTACTTACACATCCTTGAGCGTAAGAATTTCCTTTTCCAACAGACCCGCTACTTCCAAATATCTCCGGTCCATGCATAAACAATCTAAATCCAATTTCGAAAACCGATCCAGTACTAGCAAAACCGAATCTGACGTTGGAATTCCTTCGATTTGCTTTTTCAAGAATCCTTGCATATGTAATTCTGCTGCTTCTACTTCTCGCACAAAGGTCTCAAAGTCTTTGTCAAACGTTTCCAGACGATAGTCTAAAGGCTTGTACGGTTTCGATTTGATTTTTATGAGAGCATCTTTCACTTCTTGTGCAAATTTTTCCATCCCGCTGATTCTTATTTTATCCAAAACTTGATATGTTATTTCCGTGTTGACAATTTCCTTAATCTGGTTGAGTAAAATACATTGAATTAATGAGCTTTGTTGAGAAGAAACTCATCTGACCTTCTCTAAACGCTTCAAAAATCTCTCCAAGTAGCAAAATATATAAACCGGTGATAACTCCCATGGTTTTTCATTATTTGCTTCCATGTTTTCGACAGTTTTGTAGAAAGCTTGCTTGTAACTCTGCATGACTTCGTTACATTCTGCTATTTTCTGGATCACTTTGTGCTTTGGAACATCCCAAATTCCTTCGTATTTTCCAATTAGATAGGACCGACAGGAAAGTGTCAATTGATTTGTTACTTTAACCAAGATGCCAGTAGTGTTCTCGGTTGTATTGAAGAAATGAGCCGATTTGCAAACGTTTCGAATTGATGTAAGCAAAGGTGGCAGACAAGCGATCATATCGGGCGGAGAAGGTCGATATAGTGGATCCCAAAATCGTTGTAAAGTACTGATGTATCTAACATTGTCCTGAGCTTCATTTATTCCCACCGTGATTTGAATGTCGATTTCTTTCCATTGCTGTGAAAGGAATATTAGTAAAATTGGAGATAGTTGATATTCCAGTGAAAAAAACTACTGGGCACTTAAATGTATATTTTGCAGCAATTGGATCAGATGTAACTCAACAGCATCATCATATACTGATATAGCATCATTGTAGAAAACCAGATCATATCACTAGCATACATTTAAAGTATGTGGAAAGTAAAGTTGCTAAAATAATCGGCAATTTAAATAAGGAATTTCTCCAGGACCAGACAGTAGGAACCAGCAGGAACATCAACTTGAGCTACAATGATCCCAGTAGCACAATAGCTGCTACTTTGAATGTGACTTCATTAACCATCAATTGGATGAGTAGTCATGAAGTAGCAATTTTTGCCGACGCTAAAAAGGCTTTTGAAACCATTGATCATGCCATTCTGCTTTTTGTAAGTATGGCATTTGCGTAAAGTTTTTAAGCATTATTAAAAACTACTGGCTAGATAGAAAAATAGTGACAAAATAAGCAAACTACAGCAGTCAGGAATATTGTGCAAGCAAAGTCATACTACAAGCTTTTCCTCATACATGTAGTTCCTCATACATGTAGCTCCTCATACATGTGTGCTTCGATATGCCAGTCATAACCCGCTTCTGCTATGTACTGGGGAAAAGTGAATTATCTTTGGAAAATACAATATGCCCTCTTCTTCAGTGTAAATTAGTGTTTCTTAGCAAGTAAGAAAATTGTAAATTGTAATCGAACACTCACCTTTTATTTATACTCTATATCCTTAATCTATTTAGGTTTTGATTTATTTTTTTATATATATTTTAGATACTCTTGCCTTTACCAATAAAAGAATTCCAGCTTATATTAGCCTAAATAGTGTTGACCACAATCCACAATCTATTTAGCCTTGGTATGCATTTGGACATCTGCTTGCAGACGCTTTCCATATGTTAGGGCTCTCCTATAAATCTAGTTTTTGTACCTGCGTGATCACTTCAAAATCATACCACGTGATGTTGTGTACCTCCTTTAAAATATGCTTCTATACTGCTTATCTCCTCCGTTCTGAATTCACTTCTCGCTTGTGCTCATTAAAGCTTACGCCAACTAATCGTTTAGTTTGGCCAACGTATATTTTGTCGCATTTTCAGCAGTTAACTCTGTAAATACTTGTTTTTTCTTTTATATATTTCTTGAAATTATCATGCTCTACGTAGAACTTAATTTGTTCATAATTTGTTCATCCTGCTTGTTGGAAATGCTTTTATGTTGAAACGTTTAAGCACATGCTTCATCTTCTTGAAAGTTGCCGAGAAAACCATTAGTACTCTTGTGCTTGAATCCTGTTTTTTTTGTGTAAGCAGCGTTGTAAATTAGTTACACTATATTCTGTCTCTCTTCCTATTTTTTATTGCTCTATCCGTTTATCTGACGGAAATTTTCCTCGTTCATTGCACCGTAAATTACACCGGTGAATCATCGAGTTGTAGAATGCTATTTTATGGGAATAGCAATGATTCGATGTGGACCGTATTGCCGTCGTGTTTGTTTAGGCTTTCGGTATACAATTGAATTCAAAAATACCATATCTCCTGATTATCATCAAATCTAAAAATGGTATATTTTGGTTCTCTTCCACTTAAATCGTACATTGAATATCTTTGACATTGCTAAGCTTCTCCAGTATTTGTTCCATTGTCTATTTTTTTAAACTATGGTTCGAATATCGTCAACATGCCTCATTCATAATCGTAGAAGTTCTTGAAGTTTCTTTTCCTATGTGTCCATGAGTATCACACTCATTAGTGGTGATAAAGTATTTCCCATGGCGACCTCTTTAGTAGCTTTCAACTACTTCCCTCTAAAGGTGAAATCATTTTCACTTTTGTACTAAATTTCACTGCCAATTGAGGTCAGTTTAACGGTCTCGAACTACCTTCTTCCACTCCGGGGTTTGATCAGCCAATCTTCGAAAAATCATAATGCTTGTTTTACCGGTGCGATTCTATTTGACATCAAATTATACAGCCAGTTGATCTTACTCTAGTCTTGTCAGTTTTCCAAGTTGCTCTATCACCGCCTCTCAGTTCTTGACAATCCTTTTCGTAATCTTTACTAGGCCTTTGCATTCTTCCACAATCTATTTATCAATTTTTCTTGTTGACTTATTTGTGACCGTGACTACTTTTCTGAGTTAATTTCCCTCTTTATGCATTTTCGGCATGCATTTAATTCTTGGCAGTGCTGGTTTCGGGACTCTACTAATTTCTTCAATCGTCCTCTTATATTCTTTCAAAACCTTCTGCGCTCGTTTGGTTGAGTTTGGTTATGGATCTTTCTTTAACTCGTTGTAATATCCGTAATTGACTTCATCCTCTAAACTACGCCTTCTCATGCTCAGCACGGCGTTTTACGATGGCAAGTCCTCGTTTGGAAGTGATATGCTCTTGACAGCGTAGTTTAGGTCTTGGTTCAGTAGCTCCATTTGTTCTCCCGTAAACGGGACCATAGATTTGTTTACCACATAGTTAGGGATAACATCTACGACATTTCTTTTCCCGTTCTCCTTTCCTTTTACTAGTTTGCTAGTTTCCTTGTGAGATTCCTTCTCTTTCTTACATTCAAAAGCCCCATTCGCTTTTCCTAGTGCCAAAAATGTCTGCTTTGCTTCCGGATGTATTGCTTGCTACTTTTAAGTGCAAGAAGACAATTTCGAATTTAGGAGTTGGGAATAAGTTACGAAATTGAGGAATTTATGCTCAAACGAATCTTTATTATCAAACCTACAATATAAGTAAACAAGTACTCAGATTGCATTTGCTTTACATTAGATTGAAATTTACTCAAACTTCAAAGGTTGACTTACGGAGAAATCTAAAATCTCTCCCAACATTAACGCTCACGCACAGACCTTAAAGCAGAGCCTTAGAATGAAGCGACAAATCTTGTACTCAATAACCAAAGGAGTACTCAATAACCAAAAGAACTCAACACTCGCACTCACCTTTATCAATTTCGACGATCTCGACAGTACCAGGCAAGTATAATGATTTACGAACGGTTGAGATGATACAAACTCTACGGCCGACTTATATCTCGTGAGCATTCTTCGCCACTGCTCAAGCATCTGTAACGGTCCCACGTTCGGATTGTCACGATGCAATTGTCGACCCTCGTTTGATATTCTTTGAATCTGTTTCATCCATCTCTTGAAACTGACTTCAACCTGTTCGACGCGCTGTCGATTCTTCGCAGTCTTCTCGATTTGAAAGCCGACTAGCAAATGACCCTTGTACAACTCATGTGAAACCTCGAATATAACGCCTGTCCTAACAGCTTCCTCCGTTGTGCTCATAAAATCATTGAAATTGTTAAGTCCGTGAATGAAGTCTTTCTTATTGCGTTCTGTGCAGCTACCATAATCCGAAATGGCAACCACAGCCTCTGTATAGGCCCTTTTCACCTGATCCTTTGCACTGGCTATAGCCGAGTCCTTGGCCGAGCCACCCATTACGAAAAAGAATATTTCGTCGGATATGGTGCGAGTCTCCACTGCCTTCGTGTTGTGCGTTCTATAAGCCACTACACATTGTTTCGTCAAAACCGCGCTCCTGCTGTTGACACAGGTCGCACGAGTTATGCTCATATTCTTGTTTCGTGTCGTATATCGTCCAGAAGTGATAGGATATCCCATCATTTTCCGGTAAAAGAATGCTATGCCATAGATTCCTTTGGCGGCAAATAAATCATCCATCAAGTCAATGTGGGCATCCGCATCAAGAATGCCAGCCACAATGTCCTCGGTATCAACGCCAAAGAAATCTGCAACAATTTCCAGGACGAATCGATGATTTGCTCCAATTCGTGCCACTCGCAATGGTCTCTGTTCCTTGCCCAGGTTAATCATAGCTTTCTCCTTTTCTTCTCTCGACATTTTCGTTGCAGTCGAACTCTTAAGCCGTAGCCGTTGAAGCTGCCTCGAAACGCCGAAAATCCTAGCCAGGCGCTTTAGATGCCTCTCCGGATCATCTTCAGGAGTCGTCATGGCTTATAATTAAATTATGTTCGCTTTGCTTTAAATATTTATTGCTAATATTTTGCTCTGTCAATTTCAAAAAACAAATTATGCAAATCTGAGAATCAAATGAGCTGGCTGCTATCCTGACTCAGGATCGCATTTGAATGAGAAATTGATTTGATTTGCGGAAATAGGACTACTGGATTTTGAAAATGGGTTGTGAGTCTTGATAAGTTTTGTTGGGAATCTAGAATGTGTCCCAAACGGTGGCAGCTTGCAAAAAATTGACAATTATCGGGGGTTTGCGAAAAGACTAAGCAGAGGTACTTTTTCAGCGAAATTGCAGTCAGATTTCGAAAACATTGCGATTTGAGTGTTTTTAGTATTGACGAAAATGTTTTGTACGGCTGTATTTCATATTTTGAAAGATGGATAAAATTGAAAATTGAATCCTAATTAATTTGGCAATCGATTTGCCAGTTAGACCGGTATTTCGTGCAGGGACAAAATACGCCGGGGGTGAATAAAATCTCGGCCTCAAGCTTGCGAATATCCGGCGAATTCGCAAATTGAAATAAACATAGCCCTGCAACACTAGAATCTCCCATTTTCGATGCATTGGCGATGATTCAATGGAAGATTCATTCAACTTAAATGTCACGTCATTCGACAGCTGTGTGCACTTTACCTAACCTCCAAGTCCACTGTCGTTGAGTGCCCGATATTCGTGATTTGTGGACCAAAAAGTCAATATTCTGCTGAAAAATGAGAATTTTTCAGTTCTTAAGGCAACAAGCCCACACATTCTTGAAGGATTATTCGAATTTGCCTGCAAACTATGTGAAAAGGAGCAAGGAACAAGTAATTAGTGCCGTAACAGCATCCATACTTGCCTTACTTACTTACTAACCTTACAGGTATATTGGAAAACACCGCGAGGTGTTCCAAACTATCTCCCGCGTACAGTTGAAAGGAAAAGATATCGATACACTACAAACCGCAGCTGGACCCCACAATTCAGGCAGCAGAATATGCCCGGAACGCACAGGAAGAAAGTCTTTATAGAGCCAATTGGTGGGTTTTAGCCTAATGAAAACACTTTACTCACTTTTTGCGTTCATAGAGGAATGGAACTTTTTTCGTGGTGACCGGGTCGAAGTACTGGTCGGAAAGGACAAAGGCAAGCATGGTATCGTGAAACAAGTAATTGCTGAAAGAAACTGGGTAATCGTTGAAGGATTGAACTGTCACTATCGGTTAGTCGGGAAAGAAAAAGATTATCCAGGAGTCATAATCAAATCTGAAGCTCCACTACTTGTAAGATAACACTATTCAACGAATATAAATTCGTCTATAAAGGTCATTTGTAGATAAATGATCAAGTGGCTCTAGTCGAACCAGCTGATTTGCAGGCAACTGAAATGGAATGGCGTTACACGGAAGAAGGTGAAAAAGTTCGAGTTTCTACGCGAACAGGACGAATCATCCCAGTACCGGAAATGAATGAGGAAACCTACGATTACAAATCGAAGAGTATATACATTGAAAAGGAAAAGGATACACCTGGCGCTGTTGTTAGCCAAGTGACATTTAAGCCATCATTGCGGACATTCGAAATGGAAATTATGGATGAGATGGGAATAAAAGAAGATCGTGTACCTAAGAAGACTTATTGGTATTAAATTTAACTGTAAATGAGAATGTGCTGTCGAATATAGTTTCGTGTATAAAAATTGCATTTTCGATTCAAATGCACACTGTCAACTTTAAATTGGTGGAACATAACATACATTGCATATTTCTCTATAGAAATATATTATTTCTTCAATCCGCAGTTGTCCTCCACATTCAGCACAGAATTTAGTTGAAAATTGAATCCTGCTCGCACGTCGTTGAAGACAAAACCCAACCCTCAATGTATTCCATACATTTTATTGAATTAAAATACAAATAAATTCACTTTTCAACAAAAACTGTTTCCAAATATATTCTTAAACTAATATTTTATAGCTTAGACGAAATAGTGGGCCTTGCGGACGGTAATACCGTAGTCGGACAATGCCGGAGTCAAATCCTCCATAGTCAACGTGTATTTGCGATCCTTCGTCGCAGCTTTATTCTAGAAACAATGTCATGACAATTTGTGGTGTCAATTACAAAAACAAAACCTTACCTTCGATGAACCGTGACCTGATCCGCTCGCATTGCTCGTTCGTGTCTTGCAATGCTGTAACGCATCATTTACAACATCCGAAATGAACTTCTGCGCTGCGATTGAAATCAATCGAACACTGAAATATATGGAAAGTTAATTTGGAACGACGCCATTAGCGGCAATTGAAAATTTACACTCTTGGATCGCTCGCTTCGAATCCCGCTGTGTTCAAATAGTACGATGTCACGGCGTCCGGAATCTGAAGAAAATATTGATTAAATATGAGTTAATTTGGTAAAAATAACGTCTCACCGTCGGTGTATAGTCCTCGAGTTGCAGTAGAAAGTCGCTCAGCACCTGACCCTGAGTACGTTCTTCAGGTTGTGGACGAGCTGGTCCACGATGAATACCGAAATTGTCTCCACCACTCATTTTTCGTAATTACTTTTTGGAAATTCAACTGCGAAAGTTAAAAGCAAGAGTATGACTGCAATTAACGAAGCTTAGATGACGACGTTTTCTACAAGAATGGTTTTAGTGGCCTGTCAAAATCAAGCAAGTAAACTCAGCCCATTCAGCAAAAGACACAAATGTTTACTTACAGCGGCTTTCTTTTAAGCGGAGACACCAAGCGGTGAGATAATAAAGCAAAGTGCCGGGAATGATTTAAAAACCTGCATAAATTAAAATCTAATTTCAATTAGTTTTAATACAAAACAATTTCATCACATTGTTCTTCTTGGGAAACATAGACCAAAATGCACAATTGGGTGGTATATGCTAGCAGGAAATGCTCTCAGCGAAATCATACGATGATAAGAAGGTGTGTGGATTCGAACTAAATAATAGATTCAAAGTAAATTGACATTATTTTAGTATTTAACACTAAAATGTAGTTTTTTTCTTGGACTGAATTCAAATCCAAACAACAATCAAGTCACAATCTTATTCGTAGCCTGTAATGTGTATCTAGAACAGAAAAGTTTTGAGAAAATATTAATCTATTTAGTAGTTTTTTAATTAATTCAATTGCTATGCAATTACTTGATGCATTTCACGTTTAAATAATATGTCCACTAGCCAATTAAAAACAAACTGATAAGATTTTTTTTTTTAAATTGCTAATTAACTGATAACAAGTTGCATCATATGTGAATAAGAACTGTCAAACAACAATGGTGACACAAGCGCCCGAGTTCGGTTAAGGTAGTCAGGAAATCTCCAATTTGTTATCGGTGATACACTGTTTCATTGAAAACTTAAGAAACGCGGAACAGGTGGTACTATTCGCTAATAACATGATATTTAGTCACTCTCTCGTCGACTTGTGAGACGAGTGGATATTGAATTTTCGCTGTCTTTAAGTCTGTTCGTGAATAATTCTTAGAATTACTCTGGCTAACGTTACGTACCTATCTGTGACTTGAGACGATGTCTAATATCTACGAGCTTTGTCATAAAAAGCATGCCAAGTTTTTTACCCGGTTTCTTAATCTATTGCCAGCACGTCTGGCCTCACACGATTCGACACGGTAAATATTATATTCGGTTTTAGTTGTTTAGAATAAATATTTACAATAAACGTACGTGATGATTCTTCTCTGCAGTGTGACGATAGCATTCTTCGCTGTCTGCGGTCTTGATATACTCGATTCGTTGGATATGTTACAGTCGTCGACCGTGAAAAATATAATTGACTGGCTTTATAGGTATCAAATCGTTTCGAAGCAGGGTGAAGTCGAGTGTAGCGGCTTTCAAGTAAGGCCTCAAGTTTCTAAAAAAAAAAACAGAAAACAAAATATAATTTCAGGGCTCCAGCACACTCAACACATCCATGCCAAATGCAAATCTAAACAAGTACAAATGGGGTCATTTAGCGATGACCTATACAGCAATTGCCAGCTTAGTGACACTCGGTGATGATTTGAAAAGACTGGATCGGAAGGCGATTGTGAGAGGTGTGTTGAAATGGCTATTGCAGAACTGGCCTACAGAAAACAAATACAATATTTACAGGCGTGGCAGCTGTGCAAAGAGAAGATGGTAGTTTCAGCGCCTCGGCAGAAGGCAATGAACACGATATGCGGTTTGTTTACTGTGCGGCTGCGATTTGTTTTATGCTGAACGACTGGGGTGATGTAGATAAAGAGAAGATGGCAGAATACATTATGAATAGCATTGTACGTATGTTTGAAAAGATGTGAAAATCAATCATTTAAACTGCAGTTTATTCGAAATTTGAACCATCTTTGATATTCTAGAGATACGACCACGGTGTAAGCCAGCACTTAGAAATGGAATCACACGGTGGGACAACATTTTGTGCTATTGCGGCCTTAGAATTAAGCGGTCAGTTGAATAAATTGAGTCCAAAGACCATCGAAGGCATGAAACGATGGCTGATATTCCGACAAGTAATTTCCTTGATATATTCTCGAATAGCGTCTTCAATTTCCCAATTAATCGCACCGATTTAGATGGATGGATTCCAAGGTCGTCCTAATAAACCAGTAGATACGTGCTATTCATTTTGGATAGGAGCATCATTGAAAATACTAAATGCCTTTCATTTGACAGACTTCGATGAAAACAGAAGGTAAGTAGAAGCTTTTAAGCCTTCGAATATTGATCTATTATCTTCTCGCGTCAGTTATATACTATCGACACAAAATCAAATAGTTGGTGGTTTTTCGAAATGGGCTGATTCCACAACAGATCCGTTCCACACTTATTTCGGGCTGTGCGGTTTGAGTTTTATCGAAGAACCAGGTATCCTGGAAATTATGCCTAGTTTAAACATATCACTGCGCGCCTACGGCAAATTGAAAGTTTTACAAAAACAATGGATGAATGAAGAGCCTGAGCAGTGTGCAAAATCATCTGTTATAGATATTGAATAGTTTCGAACGAAAAAAAAACAAACTCAGAAAACAGAATGATACTTATAATTGGAAACCATTTTATTTGATAGTGATATAATCACCGTCAAGTATGTATGTATATGTTTGTAAATTTTTTGCACAACGATATATTTTAGCGATATACATTGTAGTACGTATTTGTAAAAGTATTAAATGAAATTAGAAGTAGTAATATAATTTTGAATTTAATTGAAAGTATTCAAAAGTTGTTTACTTAAACTTTTGTTAGTTTCAGACATTTTTTCAATGTTGATTGTGAAATCTAAAGCTATTCGTGTCCCTATCATTCATCCCTAAAACCGACCAAATTTCAAGCGTGCACAAGTCATGGGGCGGGAACAAGCGACAGCCTCAGACCAGTGTCAACCAAACTCGCCTATGCTCGTAATGAGCTTAAAAGTTTGGATTGTGCACACGTTTCGGAAAATAGATTTTTTTAGATTGCATACAATCTTTTTGTGCCAAGACGTGAAGTTATTTTAAGGGCTAAGTTCGGACGATATGGTGGTGCACGTTTCGCTTAAACATTTGTGACTTGCACTCGAAGAGGAAAACAGCAGAAAATAGGATGTTCCACATTCGCATGGATCTAGATACGAAAGAATTGTAGTGTTGAACGATTAGATTGGTACTGGCCTGAATAGTGGGGGGATGAGACCGATGAAAGACTTGGGTATTGCGCTTAAGAAGTACTCTACAAGCAACCAGACCATATTTCGTTACAAATATATTCATAATAATAGCAGTAAAAAAGAGAGAGAGAGAGAAAGTACACATTACGTTGAAGTTCTATGATTTCAATAAATGAAGTAATAGCTTCATCGCCAATAAACTTGAAAGCTTTTTATTGAAATTTGTCTAGCCGTCTGGCCTGCCCTGCGTTTAATGAATGTCTTGCATATATGCACTCTGTCTAATGGGGTAAAGTATTTCTCTCTCTCTCTCTCTCTCTCTCTCTCTGGAAGAAAGCCAGGTGCATCATAGCATTTCCCGCGATTTGGAAAATGTGATCAGTCCATCTTAGGCTAAAACCTAATAGCCTTATGGAGGACCAGCGATAATAAAGATGTGCCTGATAAAGATGTCTGTCAGGAGGAGGGTGAAAGAAAGACGCGCTGAGTTTTGGATGCATCGAACACAATACGGTTTGCTAAGCCCCGAATGATTATATTTAATAGTCTAAAGATGTAAACATGCTGTCTATGTGAATATTAACAGCGATCCTGCGAGAGTCGGAAGATTAATGAAACAAAAAAAAAACTATGGAGTTCACTTGAAAACGACTTGACAGAAAGTCAACTAAATGATTATTTCTCATCAATTTACACTGTAGTAAATGAGTTCGATTCAACAAACACGAATAGGAGAAAAATAAAGAATAAATGTGTATATCCTTTATTACTGTTGGTATGTCAAATGAAGCAGTAGGATTAGAAAAAGTAAAAGCTACTGATTTAAACAAAGTTTTTTCTTTCAATGTTTCAGGAGAGAATATCTTTTTTGCACTTTTGCACTTATTTTGGGCATAAATCTTTTTCGCACTCATTTTGGTAAAGTTACAACGCTCTGCTACTTTAGCAGAACTAAAATTGTTTTACCCAAAACTGGTAAATTTAAAACCTTTTTTTCGTGGAACTATATATTACGATTGCTATTATAATAACCACCGCAAAATCTAAATTTACATTATGATTCACTTGTCAGGCTTGGAAAACTTACATTTTTACTTTCCTTTTAACATTAAAACATTTCTTGACTCTCGTTGCAACTAGCCACAGAGCCTACCTTCTAGATCCTCTTTTATAAAATTGAAAAGCCAGTTTATCATTACCATAACGAAAATACATTTTATACAATATAATAAGATCTCTCACACAATTGTTTATATATAATAAATATCTGGAAATTGCCAATTACATATCTAGAATTTCTTTTATTGTTTAATTTTTAGGATTTTTTTTTTCTTTTAAGTTTTATTAGACATGGACATTATCGACAAATATCACTTCTCTCTCAATTGCTTCAATTGAATAATATCTTTTCGCATTATTTCCATTTTATCAACAGTATCGACACGAAACGATGTTAGGTAGACTTTTTGTAACAGTTGTAGTTTTCGCAAAATTTCGTTTCGACGTTTGTGACGATGCCGCCAATAGTACAAATTACGTGAAATATTTTCAGAAATTTCCGTTCGCATTGCATGCAAGCAGTTTTGAATAGAACTACTAGCCTGAAAATACAAAAATAATAATAATAACATGTTCATAGTTACTAGAACATATTTTTGCAAGTAATCTTACTCGTCTATATTGGCACGATTCATAAATCGCTTGCAGTCTTTCTTCTGGACTTAAATTAGCTAGAATGAAGCCGAGCACATTGGAAATGTTTATTTGCATCGAGTTCGGGAATACCCGCGACTCTGACATCCTAAAAACGATAGTTATTTCAATAAAATATTTCAAATTACCTCTAAACATACCTATTGCGAGGAAAAATTATAAGGGTTGGGTAAGTAGCCATTGTGTACTGCCATTGTAAGTCATTGATGTCTGAATCAATTCGCAAAAAGTCGATTTCGCTGACCTCAAGTATTTTAGCAACAATTAGTAGAGTTTGTGATAGCAAACTGCACATGGCACATTGTGCGGAATAAAACATCACAACAATTGTCTGAAAAACAACGATTGATCAATATATTTGAAATGCATTAGACTAGTAGATAAGTCAGTTACCTTTCTGGAGAAATTCAAATATTCACGAAATTCGTTTGAGTTGACCTCTTTGATGGCAATTCGATTTTCTGTTGATACCGGAACAGCCCTCTTCGTTGATCGCAGCTTTCTCGGGAGATTTCCGGACATAAAATTTTTAACAAAGCTCATAAGGGACTTCGTAGTTATGTTCCCTTTCATATGATATGTCGAGTCATTCTAATTGGTGGAAATGGAAAAATCAGCGTCACCTATTAAATAGTTACTGACTGAAAGAATTCGCTTTCGGAAAGCGAATGCAAGGTCAGATTTTATACTTACATCATTGTCTATTATAATAATGGCTGATTTATTTGGTAGCTCATTTATTTGAATGCCCAAGCGAGTTGCGATTGGTTTGTACATATTGCTATCAAGCAGGATAAACGATAAAGTTCTGTTGAACTCATTCGCTTTAGCAGCAAAGTCAGACCAGACCTGTTAAAATCAAATACTGAGAAATAACCAATGATTAAAGAACATATTCTTACCGTTTTCTCATCATTTTTAAAGTAAATATCTCCGAAAGTTTTAGTTGACAATATTAACGCTTTGCATAAGTCCACTATAGATTTTTCAAGTAGTTTCAATGCACTTCTTTTATCTTTCTCCGGTCGTAACATGGATGTTGTAAATTTTATAGTAGATTGCTTTTCTGCGATATTCTTCTTAAACCCATGACGCCATTCTTTATCGAAAATTTTCTGGCACGATCTAGTTTTTGGCTCCACATAACAATAACTGTTAGATTCTTTAATGAATTTATCATATTTTGAACTGTTCAGAATGTTTGCGAATGTTATATTTGGCTCGTCGATAGTGCAGCTTTCGAACGGTCCAGTATCGGCCTCTTCGTCCTTGGGCTCCGAAATATTCGCACATGATGATTTTAAACTTAAGTACTTTTTATAATTTTCTGGAAAATTTAAAGTAAGTTAATTCTTCTTGAATATATGATTCAGATATAAGTAGTATACCTTCTCTTATAGAATACATGAACGTCTGACTTGCACTTTCAATTTGAGTATCATTCCTAGATCGATAATATTCCAGTGCAACCTGTTTTAACTGTTTTGTAAAAGAAAAATTTAAATAAAATTTTTTGAAGTGTGGAAATGGGACCCATTTAAAATTTTTCATTGAATAATAGCATTCGAATTTTTCAATTTTCCTACACATGAATTCACTTTTCATATACAACAAATCAGCGAATTGGTTCACAAAAAATCTTGCACCTACCATGTGATAAGCGTCCTTATTGAAAGCATAGTAATCTTTTGGAGTGAAAAATACAATCGTAGGTCCTGTTTTCAGATACGGGGCAAGAGTTGCAGATTTTTTTCCTGGTGGATGAATCCACGTTGTGATGAAGTTCAGACGATCTTTAAGCCACTTGGTTATATTGTCAACAGACCATTTACCAACTAAACCGATTTCCTGAAACAAATAAATAAATATTATGATTTGAGTAATTTAATGCAAATTTCGTGGATTTAAGGTTAAAGGTTGACTTATATTTGTTTATCATTAAAAGCTAAAAGTTAATGAGAAATTGCAATCGTTTGAATTTGAATAGCATTCTTTTTATACGTCGTAGCATCACATCTTCGCCTTGTATTTTATCAGTTAAAATTGTTGCTTTGATTTAAATAAATAATCACCAATCGTAAATTACCAAGTTAGGTGGACCAATATTTCTATGAAGAATGATAGGAACTCCAATCTTCAAGACTATGGGTGGAGAAGAAGAAAGGACGATTTAAAATGATTTTCAGACAATTGTTCTGCAATATTTGCGAATGAGAATGGAAACACTTCCTTCAGTTGCATCATTACTGCCATTTCTAATAATATTGTAGTTGGCATTGGACAATTTATCACTTTCCTTAAGCCAAGTTTCTGACCAATTCTATATTCTCATTGACGAAGCTAAAGGTTTCAAGCTGTTTGTTACGGATGTTTTGGCAGATTCAGAGCAAGCAATCAATTTGGCATTTATTTGTACATAAATTAATCATTGTGAAACCTAGACGATGCAAGTCTTGTAATGAGTTTTCTAGCTAAATTTATTAGTTCTGCTAATGTTCCTCAGAAAATATATATTTTTTGGAACAATTTTGAAGTTATCTTCGAGGTACTCTTGGGAACACAGGAGAAGCGATATCAAATCGAGTGTTTCGCTAGTCGATCTCAGTCGCCAGTGAGGATGCTCCATCGAGCTGCACGTGGCTGACCCTACGGAGAGAAAATACGGTGGCCCCTACTAATCTAGTGAAGGTTTTTCCAAAAAGTGGCCACATTCGGGACGGTTCATTTAAACGTAAACATGGGATGGGCGGTAGCCTAGTTGATTTTTTATGATTTAAGGCGCGCCTATAGAGACAACGGCCCTGCTCTACAGACAATCAATCTTTTTTTGCTCTTTGACGGTTATCTACCACCCTCTGGCAGGATATCTTCTTGGATTTCGATCTAGTTGAGATGCCCTGCCAGCCTCTTTAATTAGTACATATATGGGAGTACGCCGATATGTAACTGAATTGAAAAATATACCAAAAAGTAATTGCTTCAGCCTATGAAACATTGCCGTATGCTGTATGTACGGCTGAACAATTTTTCGACCTGATATTTACTAATTTGCTATTATCTATAATTATAAAATTAATTTGCTACTATCTATATTTCCTCATCGAAAATTTTAACAAATATTGTTATTCCCGTATTTTGGTTTGCATCCGCTGCATTCAAATCAAAATTTTGCCCTTTTCAAGCCTATATTCTTAATTTCTCTTCCAGCTCAATAAAAATACTATCTCAACGCACAAAACAATTTTGTGGTTTTACAGATTATTCATGAGTCTTAACAGATACATTGTACTCGATATCACTTACCTTAGTCCCATTCCAATTATATAGTTTTATACTAGGTGTTTCTACAACATTGAAATCTTTGCAAGTTTCACCGGAAACAACTACGAATTGTACATCCTGATATGGATCTTTTTCAAGCCATTTAATTGCACTTTGTACAAACATGAAGAATTCACTTCTTTTTAAGTCTTCGGATGCGAAAAATCCAACAAGAACTGTGTTGCTGTCCGCACGAATTGCTTCAAGTTCATTTCGACTGGAAATACGGCGATACGGTTTCATTAATCCTTCGATGAATTTCGTCAGAGGCTGGTCTAACCATGGGCCGCTGTATTGAACAGCAACGCCTTGTGGAAAGTAGGCCATAAGTACTGGCCATATTAGCACCTATGAAAAAGAAATCAGTATCAGTTCGTATTGATTGCACTTCAAATGGATGGTTGTGAGCACTTGGAGACTTACCCTGGCATATTGTAAGCGACATTCGCCTCCAGGTTGCCAGCAGTTGACAGCCGAGAAGTAGGCCTGAAAACGATGCATTTTAATAGGATCGTCATGCAATTTAGGAAGTTACTCACTTCTTTATGGTATCTATTGGCTACGCTCTCGTATGCAATACTAGCGAACTGACTTTCTGCACACCAGGGCGCGTAAAACAGAACAAACGATAGTTCCGATACTGAGACCCTACTTTGAATCACATTTAACTGCCCGCTAGGCCACTCTTGCACCATCGAATTTTTGGCGAACAGAGGAACCGGCGCTGGTGCCCTTGACACTTTAGGTGACCTAGATGAATGCAAAATCGTTAATAACGACTCCCTTATAGACATTTATTTAACCTCACCCATTCTGCAAAGTTGCATACGTGGTCAGAACGATGGCTAGAAGACAAACAAATTCTTTACTGTATTGCATTAACATGTTACATGCGTCGAATGATAAAATGCCACCGCTAAAGTTATTGTCGTCGGTTCGATTACTTGTGGTCGTTTCGATAGCGTCAGCAATTTGAGCAGGAGACTCGACAGATTCTGTTTGTTTTGAGCCACCTGACGCACTTCCACATGAACCATCGTCTCCAGCTGGGCTACTTGAAATAGACTCAGAGTCTTCTGATATCAAATCACTATTATCTGATTGTTCTCTCGTAGACGCTATTTCGACGCCGTGATCCTCTACCCTGGGAGATGTGATTGTATCGTCAGTTGGTTGTCGCTCGTTAGCCTCAGTACTATCCGACTTTTCTACTGATAGACTCGAACTACTTTCCGATGACATAAGGCTGGTGATTATGCGAAATCTTCGTTCTGACAACCTGATGCGACTCCAATAAAACCATTACTTTTATCTTTTACAGAGCCAATGGCAGTCCAACAGGTAGATTTTATCACTATTTATTTAAACTTTGGTAATTGGAATTATATATAATTTTGTACAATGCAAGTTTGCCTAAAGTGAATAATAAGGCTTCTTGAACCTCGCACAGTTCTCCGCGCCGAACACTTAAATGCCCTTTGACACTTTTCTATTTAAAATTAGCCTATATCGAGGACAACCGGCATGCCGAAACAATGTTTTTCGCGATCGTTTTCCGAATTAGCGGTTTAAAGCGATGAAAATTGGCAAAAATAGACCGTACCGAAATGCTAACAAGCAGATGACAATTGACTTAATTGTCCCAAAATATGTCATTCTACGAGCGCTTCGAAAGCTGTTCGAAAGCATGTTCGAAAGTAAACAAATCACTTTGGAGTCACAGTAATTTCAATGTTTATGGGTTTATTGGGTCAAAAAAGATGTTGATTAGCATAAAAAATAATAACACACTCTTGGACTAGGAACTTTGCAAAACGAAATCCTTCATTTGGTCTATTTTTTCATTTTGTCCCAAAACTGCGAAATTCACTTCAAATGGCAATGACCGAAATTGCCGGGAGGAAATGTTGGTAAATAGTTGTCATATGTTTTTGACAATTTGAAGTGGCAGGTGTGACAGCCCGGTGCTGTGTAAACAAGGTGGTTTCCTTCTAGGTTTGGTATTAAAACAAAGTGGTTGTTTGCTTTATCAAAAGAATATTCTGCAAAAAATAGAAATGCAAGCTGAAACACCAGCTCCGATTTTTAAAAAGTCGTCTCTTACTCAACAACAACCAGGGGCTAAAAAGCGATTGTGGAAATCATTGAAACAAATATTGGCTACGGAGCGGACGCTTCCATGGAGCGAAGAATCAATTACATGTAAGTTCACTTCTTGGCCGAAGTAACTATATGGTAGTGACTTAATAATTTTTATTATTATTAGATTCAAGTATCAACCCACCACCATCTTTTCGGCCAGCCAAGAAATATTCAGATATATCTGGTCTTATTGCGTTCTACACTGATCCACAAACCAAATTGCACTATCATAATGCCGAAGAATTTGCAACAGTTAAAAGTTTACCGATGGACTTGACGGCCGGCTATTTGGCATTAAGAGGAGCTAGCAGTATTGTAGGATAAAAGAGGAATTACTTAATGTAATTTATAATCATCCACGATTTCCACTGTATATTGTTACCGAAAATTTCAGCAATTGATTTGAGTGTGATAAGTACACTTCAATTAAATACTTTTTTACTACCGAATAATCTAACTTTTACGATGTTGATACGGTCTTATACTTCCCTTAACTGCATTAGGTAACGCTGGATAGTTTAAAGTTTGCCGGAATTGTCGCACATATCTATTCAGCCCGTCTGTTTGAACTTCAGCTCTGATAAAACCGATCTTATACTATTCACGAGGACGAAAAGATTCCTGAAGCAGACTCAATTAGGTTGGGATGTGCTAGATTAAGTCTCAAGTAGTAGACTAAGGGCCTTTCCGAATTCACGTCTTCGCCTTGTTGTAACAGAATGTAAGCCTGTCCGAATTCAATTATCTACGCCTTGAAATTACTCTCCTGTATAACAGTTGACTTAATGGTGCTTTGGGGCAATGTTACGAAGCAAAGCCACAGATTTTGGACACCTCGTCTTGGTCTGCTTCAAACTGTTAGAATAGTTTCTGTATATAGTATTCTGCTGACGCCACATAAGCTGAAGATGAAGACGAAGACGTGGATTCGGAAACGCCCTAAGTATCTGAGCCTTTTTCTGGACAGCAATCTAAGTAAAGTGCAAAGAGGGCAAAAAAGGAGACATGCGCCAGCAAAAAGATACTATTCATAGCATAGGGCTTCAGCTCTGCACTTACGCTCTGGATCTACACGACAATAGCAAGGCCAATCTTTACTCAATTTTTTTTTTAAATTGCCTTTGCTGACGTCGCGAAAAGAGTTCAGCGTTTGGCAGCTCTTTACCCTACAGGAGCCTTAACCCGTTTCGGTTTAGAAGCGCTGCCGTAATAGCTGCTATAACGCTTAACGAATCGAGAAACTATGTGGAAAAATCCTTTGGCCATTGAATATTGGAGCATTTTTTCGAATTTCGAACAAAAATTTGTTGACTTTCAATTAATCGAATTAACTATGATCTCTTTTAAAAATATGTGGGGCATAAACCAATTTGAGACTGCAGGAAAAGCATACTACGCGGTAAAATGCAACAAAAAATGTTCATTAGCAGCTATGTAGTAGAGGGAAGTGCTGCCCTACTAAGCATAAAGGTTCCATCTGCAGTTTTCTCTTTTTTGAGTTAACACCGGATTCGAAAACTATATACTGATTCTACAAAATTTGAAAAACCTATCTTTCGTGAAAGAAATAGAATCAAACATAAAATCAATATTGAAAAATGCACTCTCCATATACCTGCAGTACAAATCAAAATACAAATCAGTGAATATCACGAAAGTACTAAAATGTAGATAGAGTCTTTATGCTTAGTAGGGCAGGGTGGCCCATTGAGCCTCGTCTAGCGCAATAGAAATAACGCTCCTCATCATTGATTTTATTGAGATTATTAGTTTTGTATTTTGATTTGATAATCACACACGCATACTAAGAAAATCATGCGAATAGGTTTACAAATTCGATTGCGTATTGTTGAACAGGTTCGTTAAATCCCATTCGGAAAATGGAGAAAAAACCTTCCATAATGCGAATTTTAGTCTATAAAAAGTCACCTGCATTTAGTAATACAAAGAATACGAGCAAAATGAATAGTGCAAAGTTCAATACAAAACAAACAGTTTCCAAAACACTCACCTTCCCAGCAAGTAATATATTTTGTTTTTCCCATACCTATCAGCAAACCAAATTTCCAAAATATTGAAGTACATTTATAAAAGTTTACTTCACTCTTTTTTCCAAATTACAATATGTTTACATATATACGATTACAAATATTTTCGTGAAAAAATCATTTTCAGACTTCCATATAAATCGGTACAAATATTTACAATATACATATATGCAGATTCACATATACATATTATATTAATACAAAATATCACATATTCACTACCTAACCATCACTTGAAGGCAGTGATACAATGAGATAAAACAAATTAGAATCGACAAAATTCTATCACATCGTTCCATCCTTTATCCTAGCTATGCTCATATAAAAGATATTTTTTCAAAATTTCTGGTATGAATAGAAATGGTACACACTCGGGCAATTCTCGACCGAACAGTTTTCTGAAGAATGCTCTCGATTGAGCTTTCAGCGACAAGGGCACGGAACATTTTTCCAGTAATAAGGCTCGTTGCTCTGGAGTTAAATGTGTATTCCGTCTTATCATACAAGGATCGAATTCTTCGGCCGAATCCAAAAGTTTTCGGTACGCGGGACTTTCTGCAGGCAAATTATTTAGGACATTCAGTAAGCCATCAGGATCACGATATTGTGTTTTCATTATCACTCGAGCGCCGTGTTTGATCAGTAAATGAATTTCTTCTAAGGAAATGTTTTCGTTGCTAGCCAGCAGTTCAGCCAAGGGAGGTCGAAGCGTTATAGTGCTGTCGGGTTCCGCAGACACTCGAATGTTTGGATCGGCACCGTATGACAGTAGCATCTACATCAAAAAGCCCGTCAAAACACCCATAAAATTATGCAAAAATATGAATGGCTTACTTTCATAATTTCCATGCGATGTAGAATATTATCAGCGCAGGCTACGTGTAATGGCGATCCAATAACCGGACTACATCTTCTCACATTTGCTCCGTTTTCCAAGAGAAGTCGTACCAATGCAGGATCACCACGGAGAATTGCCAAATCTAAAGGACTAGGTCTATCCGGTTCCGGGTATGGTGCAGGAATATCAACTTTTGCTCCTTGTTTCAAAAGCAGATTGACTAAAACAATATTGCCTGCAAATGAATTGAATGAGAAATATGAAAATAGTAATTATTCAAGCATATTGGTGTGTGAAAAATAGAAACACTATAGGAGTGTAATACACACCTGATAATACTGCATAGTGAAGAACAGTTCTGTAGTCATTTCTCGCGTCCGTCATTGCATTCACATCAGCACCGTAGCTCAGTAAGAGTAAAACTTGTTGCGTGCCCTGCGATTAAAAAAAAAACTAAGATGTAATTTGTTATTCGTTAACAAAAACCAAGTAACGAAAGTATAATACGAGCGAGTAGTGTCAATTCTTCGAAATAGACAAACGTTACCTGATTCAGTCTAGCAGCTCTCATAAGAGGTGTCATTCCTGAACGATCCCTAGTTTCTGTGTGTGCACCAAATGTTAGTAACAGTTCCAAAGCTTCATAGTCGTTAACCAAGTTGATTTCAGCACCGAAAAAATATCTTTTGTTCGGATCTGCTCCGTGCTCCAATAAAAGTCTTGCAACATCCTTTGAGCAGATAAAAGTGGGGAAAAAATTATCATTAATTAATGAAATAAAATAAGTAAATTTAATGTAAATCAACCCTTGAAACAATCAACATATTTCGTAAATACTAGAAACTTACGTAATGTTTATTGCGTAAAGCTAATCTAAGAGGCTCATCACAAAGCGTAGTCCTAGGATATAGTTCATCGGTAGGTTCTCTATAGTCAACTTTAGCACCGTGCTCTAATAAAAGTTCGGTCAGTTCGTAATAGCTAAAAGATGATTTTACGTGAGCAAAGATAATTTAATATTGCTTTTCAAAAAACGACATACCCATGCTCCGCAGCTAAATGAAGTGCACTGTAGCCACATTCATCGGTTGCATTAATATTTGCACCACGAACAAGAAGCAAATTTACTGCTGCGGTGTATTTTTGCCAAACGGCATAGTGAAGAGGTCTTAGTCCTTGCGTTACCGGATCATTGACCTGAAGTTGATTGTTAAATGTTTTTGATTAATGCACGAATATACATTTGTATGCATTACCTTTGCTCCACATGCCAATGAAATTCTGATTTCATCTAGGGGTAGCATTCGTATTATAGCGTCTGCTAAAGCCCTTTGCAAGGGATTCGCGGCACATTCGGCCGGCATTATTAAATTTCTGGGAGCTAGAGAAAAATCAGAAAGATGAATGCGTTTAGAAAATTAGATGTGAAAGCAAACATTTTTGTTGACAAATATTTAAACTAGGTCAAAATAAAAGCAATAAATAAAGACGCCAATTCAAATGCTGTGATTAAAACAGATATTCCTTCTTTAACTTTTTATAATAAACTTGCTGAAAAGTTTTATCAAAAAATATATCAACAATCTTTTTGGTATATGAATTTGGTCCCTATGGCTAACTCAAAGAGATGTGAAATGAGAGCAAGAGCGACATATGGGCTAGAAGTAATAGATTTGACCATTTTTTTATGAAATGTTTGGTCCATTAAGTCAGAATTTCGAATCGTAAGGATGATCCAATCCAATATCCCAGTTTCTCAACTATAATCGGTCCAAGTAAAACTCGTACTCCTGAGAATACAGAAAAATGTCTAGCTCAAATGATGGAGAATACAAACGAAGTTTATTTTACCATTTATCAGTTTTGAGTTATGAAACAGATCACTTGATTTGGATTAAGTACCGAACATCAGAACTCAAAGAGGTCAAACATCAGTGAAATGGCTATAAACTTAAAAGTGATTGCTATTGATAAGTTTCTTTCGAGCAATGCGAAGCAATTAGTAAGTAATGGAGGTAGAGCTTTCATGTTGTGGGGATTGTTTTCAGCATCTAGTGCTAGTAAGCTCTATTTTATCAAGAGGATAATAATCAAAATATATTCTTTGAAATATTAAGAGAAAATTTAGCTACAAGTTTTGGGTAATTTTGATTAGGACTAGATTTTTTCAGAATAATAACCCGAGCACGGTCAAATAGGAATTTCCTACGTTGATATTACGAATACGAAAAATCGAATATACAAAGTCGATAATCTCGACAGTGATAATATCGGGAAGAAACTTTCCAAGGGTATTTAATTCTAATTTTCGAGTTTGCTGCATCTGTATGATCAACAGACTAGCTTCATTGCGCGAAAAAGCAGAGTTGCAAATACATTAAAATTGTCGTATGGCATATGGGCTCACGGATATCCATTTATCTTATATATGTATGTGGTTGTGAAATTCCAAATAATATTTAAAAAAATATTGGAGCAAATAAACTCTACATAAGAGAAAATGATTGAAATGTAACTCAGGGGGCTGTTGTAGATATAGAATCATGTAGATATTTTATTTTTAAGCTTTTAAATTGTCGCGGAATCTGTGAGATTGTAAAATGTAAGGCTGTAGACCTGAACTTGAAAACGTGATAAGATAAACAGAAACTGAAATCAAACATTAAATTGGAAGAAATCTGGAGGCAATCATTTCATGCGCAGGAAGGAAGAAAGGACGAAGGTATATAATTTAAGTAGAAACTTATTTTCAGATAAAATGGAAAAACTGTTACACAGTCAGTTAAGGGTTAAAATGTAAGAACAGCTACACAGTCTAGTTAAGGATTCAGGCTGTACAAGTAGAGATAGCTCCAATGGCAAAAGTCAAACCTGGCACGGAGAATTAATAGTGGCGATCCAGCAGCTGGCAATTATCAATGTTGCTGGAGCTAGAGGATAGCAACACATGAAATGTGTTCGATACACTAAGATATTTACTGGTTTCAGAAGTACGTCACTTAGCTTTTTATGAGTAGCAACGAGTAAACTGTCTAGATCCCGACTCGCGAAAAGAAGCAACCCGACTTATATTTTACGAAAAGATACTGGGGTAGCCAATCAACATCAACACGATCAACATCAACATAAAAGATGATTTCGAATCAATGAAGGAAAAGCCTAGGCTAAACTCTAAACCATGTATTGAACCTATAGAATTGTGAAAAAAATTAATACTTTAAGAATAAACTCAGTTGAAGTTGTAGATTCCACTAATATTATGAATTAAGGCGATCAGCGGATGAAACGACACCCTAGTGATTTAAGTAATTGATCTATATTACAAAAAAAAACTTATCAATGGTAATGAAAAATTAAGGCTTGACTAAATAAGAAAAATAGCGTTTAAAATTTTCTTTGTAGGCATAGATTATACACAGAAGGTGAGGGTTGGATTTGAATTTAGACCAATAGACACTGAAGAAGAGGGCAGATTGTCCCCCCGAAATATCGATATCTGTCAAGAAACCGAAATATATCTAGCTCCCAAAGGAAAAATTGGACTTTCAAATAAAATATTTAGCATAAAGAAAATTGGATATGATCGACTTTCGCTTGCGGTCAAATATTTATTATTTTTTGTTTTCTTTTTCAAACTGAAATAATTTCGCAAATTATTTTTGATTAAGTGAGTTACAACACCTTTTCATTAGTTTACATCACTTTTTCATTAGTTTTCATGGTTAATTTATTTTTCATGCTTTAATTTATTTCGCGTTTTTATCAAAATTTCCTTACTATCTGAGTTTGGATTAGACGGACTGTATCTAATCTTCAAAAGGTTTTACATCAATTGTCTGGATGTTTCCATAAAAAATTATTAGTCGCATGTTTTTACGCTCAGCTGATGGGCATATAAATAAATGTTATGTCTGAGTTGAGAAAACTTTTCGATAGACGGAAATACTTCATAGTTCCTTATAACAAGGCGAACTTGCGCTTTGTTGTGAAAATCGAAATCAAATAGCTTCTATAAAATTTCTTAAAGCACAACAAGCACCTAAAATTCAGACAAGCTTTGCAAATAACGCAAAATGTAATAAACAAATACATAACATAAATTACTAAGAGAAACTACTCGCATACGTATCGACCGGGGCACCCCATTCCAGATTTTCACGAAAACAAATCTTATAATAGGTCAAAAACATTTCCGTATCAAACAAATAAAAAATATATGTTTATCTTTAGCTCAGGCTCATATGTTTTACCGCCTGGTCGGAGTGATCTTAATCATGAGGTCTTGAAACTCATTTCTTTATTTTGGCGTCGTATTGAAACAAAAGCACGTGTCGATCTAAACAAAAACAGCCTGATGTAAGGGAAAATCCACAACGCAAATTTCGAAAATTTCACCGGTCGTTGCGGTGGTGGTGCAAATTCGCACACATTTTTTTTTCAACGCAGAAGTGATCGCAAACATCATCTTTGAAATAAAAAGTATGTATGTACCTGTGAAGATACATCCGAAAAAACAATGAATAATATGTACTGCGTCGTTGAAATTTGTGGCGTTCTTGGTATTTACTAATTAATTAACACTGCGCTAATTGATTTATTTTAAAATCCCGGATTTGAGCAGCGTATACACTAAAGTCCAGATTGCGAGTAAATCATACAAAAAATATTCTTGATACTGTATTTCTGAGAGAAGATTAGCATGATAAATGGTAAATTACATGAAAATATATTTCTTAATATTAATTGTGTCAAATGTATTTTTAGCCATTGAAAGTCAAGCTACACGCTCGAAGACAATGGTTGCTCACGTGTACCTAAAGTTATAAAAGGAACTAACCTGATTCCATTGTGGAAATAACCAAACTCTACTACGTATTTATTATATTTTAACCTTTGCGATTCACTTTTTTACCATCAAAATATTAGACAAATTGAGAAGAATAAAAAAAACGACCCGACTATAACGATATTTACGAAAAACGTATACAGTTTATTTCACTAAAAACTTTATCGATTGACGAAAAAGACATGATGAAGGTTCGTTGCCGAATCTATTTTTGAAATTTATGTGTATTCGTTATAGGCTATTCGTGTATTGCAAAGTACAGGCTTATATTGAAAAAATGGCTCCAGACAAGTGAAATTAAATTAATTTTAGCTCTATGGTACTATTTAATATAAAAAAAAACTAAATGTTTACCAAAATTTGGGACAGGAAGCTTTGATTTGGTAATGCATAAAAGTAGTGAGTTTAGTTTATTTAAGGAGTATCATTAAAAAAATATTTTAAGTCATTAAATGAATTTCACAAAAAAAAAATGTTTATGGGTATCCATTTTTCATTTATAATTGTGTACTTATCTCTCATTGTTTGTTTTAGGGTCACTAGTCTAGAGTATTGTTAAGAGGCATAAAATTTGTTATGATTTGCAATGAAATAATTATTGTCAAAGCTAACTAATTAATTATTAGACGTGCGCTGAGATTGCTAAACTGAATTGTAAATTATTTGCAAAATAAGCGTAAGCTAAAATATAGTCACAGCTTATATGATGAAAAGACATGATGCGATGCATGTCTCCAAAAAATGCCAAAAATTAGTGCATCTAAACTAGTGCAAGAACTGAAAATTATCTGGATATGAATTGCAGGTATCTTCTATAATTGGCAAATTGATACGTGACGATAGGCAAAAAAAGTCATATATACATAAGTGTTAAAAATAAAGCTAGTAGAAACAAATTGGTTGAAAGACATTTGGATTTAACTTTGTGGAATACCGTTATTTTGAGATAGTAAACTTAAACGAGAATGAATGAGAGTAAACTTTATCTTTCCGGAAAGGATGGAGTGAGCTATGTGTGGAGAGGCCAAACACTGAACTGTAACCACCAAATTTAAGCTGTATTGTTAGCGGTAATAAGCATGTGATGGTGCGGTGCTTGAAGAAATTGAATTTACATGATAATTTACGTTTTTACGAAGACAGTAACATAAAGCACACCTCTGAAATAGTGCAAACGTGGTTGATTTGAAACTAAGCAAATCAAATTAAAACCATTTCTCAGTCGCCGGGTCTAGATATTGAATATTTACAATTCAAACTTGACCAAGGAATCGGAAAACATCAGGGCAACAGGGCTTCCATATTATGGGAGTTTACCAAGGTTTTATTCCTGTTAAGTGCTCAAATAAAGTAAACTTTGAGCGACTTTATATCGACATTGAGAGAATATATACATAATAACCAAGTACCCAATTTCTTCTTTTATTTACTTTCTATGCTTCCTCTGCTGACACTTATGTTAATATAGTCCAATCGATTTCATGTGGGTTGTAAATTAGTTCGGTTAAGGGACTGTCATAAAATTTAAGTGCTATATCCCCGTCCAGTTTGTTATTGGCTTCGGGATTGTTCTTGCAAATTAATAATAAGGTTCCCAACTTATTTTTTCTGGACTGATCCTTCGTGCCCTTTTCTTATTTTCCTAAATTGCTAAAAATCTTAAATCACATGTAATAAATAGTTCAAGCAATCATAAAAATGACATTCGATCGTGCGACATAATATTGGAACATTTATTTGTGATCTGACTGTAGTCAGGATTACGTACAAACAGCGAATAGCCGATGAACAGAAGCCAAAACCAAGCAGCTGACGATGATGCATTTACGAGATGAAAATAAAACATAATGTTTCGAACAAAGTAGACGAATGAACACCATTTGTTCTTGTTAAATTATAATGACTTGATCATGAGTTCTGACAAAGAACAAGATCAGTTTGATTTGTTTCAATACTTTTTAAAGTGCATAAGTGTGCATGCAGCTGGTATGTATGATGTGAACTGATGCAATATATATTTTGTAAATAATGCGCTTACTCCAAAGCTTAGTTAAGTGGATTAATAAAATTGCTTGAGTAAATTAGTAGAATACTAGCGGCTATTATTTACGATTTTGGTTAAAATCTCGAGTATGAGTGATTGCGAATTGTTTTTTTTTAATCTGAACAAAAGCTAGAAGAAATCGATACAAAATCTAAGATCATTTTTTTGTGCACGGATACTTAAAACGAAGCTGCCCTTAAATTCTTCCCCCAAGATCGGAAGTGAGTCGCTCGGAGATAAGTAAAAGTAAAAATGTATTTACTGGTATTCAGGTATAGAGGACATTTTGGACTGTAAGGAAGCTGACTACAGGAGAAGACTCAGTCTTTTATTTGGAAAATTTGATTCTAAATCATGCATATGTATTTCAATTAGAGTTGCATATCATAGATAAGGTAGTAGAGCCCATTCATCAATACCCAATTTTTTTATGTTGGAATAACTACGTAGAAACTGCTTGGAAAAAAATTACTACGCAGATTATAAGAAATGTGATTCTTATATTCAAACGCAATAATTTCAATAACCATGTAAAAGGGTTGTTGTGCCTAATGTATTGCACACATTTTAACTGAACCACTAAAAATAATAACGTATAAAATCCACAAAGAAATCACCTTTATAAGATTCAATATAACAATCAACTCCACAAAAACTCTTTCTTTCAACTTATAAATATTTTTAAAGTCCTAACAAGCTTGCTTTCTTTCTTTTCACTTTATTTTTTTCACTTTTAATTTTTCAAAAACCGTAATATACAATACTTTCTATGAAACTTCAAATGATTTTCGAGCTTAAAATTCAACCCGAACTCAAAATAAACTTTCTACAATAAAGTAAGTTCAACTTCCGCAATACTTGTTTCCGATTCGAAATCCTCAGACCGAATGTGAGCACTCCTGATTTCGCTAATGTCTTTACTATATTTGCCGTATATGTTTTTTTTCTCGATTTAACGCGCACCGAATATCGAAGAAAACAAAACAACTTTCACGGGACTTTCGACTCGATGCGATTTACACTTAAAAATTACGCAGATATGAAATCTATTCATCCCCCACCCTCAGCTCATTGCTTCGTTTTCCTTATAGCCATCCAGACATGGTACCATGCACATGAAAGTGTATGATACGTTTTGGGGATACACTGTATTACACAAACACATTTGTTTGTTTGTTTGTGCGGGGGAAGAACGAAAAGCAAAGACCATTTGGGTCGTATTTTTGTCTTTCACATGAGAGAAAGTTCAACGGCAACTGAAATGCAAACGCAAAATGACTAGAAAACACG
Source organism: Nemotelus pantherinus (assembly GCA_963978885.1). Lineage (NCBI taxonomy): Eukaryota > Metazoa > Arthropoda > Insecta > Diptera > Stratiomyidae > Nemotelus > Nemotelus pantherinus. The sequence continues at coordinate 11,875,294 of OZ022266.1, forward strand.
ATGAAAATGGGACCAAAATAAACAAAACAATAACGAAAGTTCGACGAGGACACGCGAGCATGTGTTCTTTGTGTAATTAAGATATTATTTATAAGAATCGAAAAATTAAGCGCCATGTACATACGTGAAATACACTTTGCAGACAAGTGTACTTTCTTATTGGCGTATTTATCACTTTTATTTCAGAAAACTCAGGTCAGCTGTATAATCGTAAATGATTATGTTTAGCCTTGGTCAGTTCAAATCAGAAACAGACGATCGTTGAGTTGTACTATGATTTCGTTTTATTTCTTTTCAACGAAAATACAGGGTACCGGATAACAGCGGGGTGTCAACATATATATTTTTATCAAAGCACTTTATGATCAACCCAGTTCTCATTGCGCTGATCTAGATAACTTGCCAAAATATCGAATCGGGTCATAGTCATGCATTGATAAAATATGTGTATCGTATATTGAAAACATCATTCCCTGGCTGAATGAATCGCGAGCATTCACCGATTCATTGCGTTTCATGTGGTAAAGAAGACATTGGCCTTGGGAAGTATTTGTACAGTGAACTGTATTTTTGAAAACCTTTATTATAAAACTTTAAACGGAGGCTGGATGTCAAAATATAATGGTGTAGGAAATTTTTTACTAGGATAATAATCTTACTAAATAAACATTTTCTTTTATCGTCTATGTTAATTTTTAAGTCCAACCAATGTTACTGTTTTGTAAAACAATTTAACTCTGAAAGAATGATAATTGTTGTTGAACCGGAGTGTATCAGATGGACATAGTGAGAGTTAAGAAACGATGAATGTAGGTGATTATTAATTTTATATGATAAAATCAATGGTATAAACTTAAGTAGACAAGAAGCAGGGTATTGTATTTTCACTAGTTACATTACTTATATCATTATTGCCATTACTACAAAAAGCCAGTTAAGCTAATTAAATACTAAATATTACCACTAATAATACTACAATCTTGATGTAACTCATGTTCAACAACAGTATATGGGAGTTAAAGCATCATGTACAAAAAGTAATTTGTGCAGCCCACTTGCATGATGATGCTGAGACATGCCGTATTTAAATTTGGTTGGTAGGATTCTTGCGAATCATCCCCAGAATTTTCCGTAAAAGCCTTTCACTTTGATTCCCTTTCGGGTTTAGGACAGAAAAACATGGCAACCGAAGCATCAGAAGCACATATTGTCACTGGTTGAATATCCTTTAGAAATTTCCAAAGCAATGTTGCTTCTTGCAATGATTACGATAGTATGCATCGCTATTTCGAAAATAAACGTAAGTATATCGTAACAGCAAGAGGATACAGTTATATACTGTGGAACTGTTATTACTTTTACAGCTATCATTTTAAATTCAATTTTTCAATTTTTTTTTATTAGCGAATCATTTCATTTAAAATAATGTTAATGAAAAATTCTTTATCACAATCGGAATAATGATGAGCTGCGAAATAGCAGACTGCTATTTTTCAATTGCCGCTTACAAATAGCAATACCTGCTATTTGTAATTGTATCTGCTAATATGCTATTTTCTTCAAATGGTGTTTGGGTAACAAAACAGCAAACAGTAGACGTCGGTGAACAACAGCAAATAGCAGCATAGATGAAGATCTTTATGCACCGTTTCCTGTAGGAAGGCCTGTTGCACATATATTGTCCAACTGACTGGCTCCACACCACACACATAATACATATCAGGTGGAGGGTTGCAGACGTTCGTGCCATATTGAAATTGCGATTGAAAATCACGCGAAACAGCGAAACCAACGAGCTGTTAGCTAAATAGCACCGGAAGCATAGCGAGGGGAAAATCTATCCTATCTCTGGCATATGAAAATCGGACACGTCACAATGTCACAACAATAGGCGCGTTTTTTTGCTCCCCTTATCCATAATAGAACTATGCTAACCAGTGCAGACGCATTGGAAACAACAACAACTCCTGTTATGGAAAGGGGGAGTTGTTGTTCCCAATGCGTCTGCAGTGGATAGCATTGTTCTATTAAAAAAGACACGCCTAATGTTGTCTTCCAAATAACAGGCAGCTATTTGTAACTGCTATTTTTCGGCAGCTAACTAAAAATGCTATTTAGAAACAGCAGTGGCTATTGCTATTTTAGAAATAGTCCTTTGGCCCATCACTACTCACAAACATACTAGGTTAGGACATAATGTATCAATTATTATTATAGTAGTAGAATTTAGTATTGTGTTAATAAGATTAAGGAACTAATCGTAGTAAACTCAATAATGTAAAAGCAATAATGCAAGACTTAGTGCAAATATAATTTACTAGTTTTTATCTACTTAAGTTTATACTATTGCTTTTAGCATATTATCATAACAAATACTTATATCCATCGTCCCTTGATTTTCACTTTGCTCATCTGGTGCACTAGAAGTCAACAAAAATTATCATTCCTAAAGAGTTAAATTGACTATAAAAAATAAATTAATAGATCCGCAAAAGTGTTAAATTGATTTGTAAGTGATAAATTAATTTGCAGAAGTGTTAACTTAGTTTAGAAACTGGTGATTTTGACTAGTGATTGGTTTGTCAGTATGTAGAGAAATTCTTAGAATATTGACGATAGTAAATATTTGTTCTTATTTTATGGAATTAATAACGAAATCTGAAAGAAAAGTTTTTGTTTATACAACTTTGTATAATAATTACTCTACTGCTTCCCAAATACTTAAGTCGCACTTATTTATGGCTTTCGCATTCATTTAATTTTCTTTATAATTCAAGAAATTTTTTTCTAAACTTTTATCTATTCCATGAAAATGAGTCTAAAACGCTCAGAGCTGAAACAAGAGCAGTTCTATTTTCCGATGATCATTATGCTTATATAGTATTTATCAGTTACCAATATGTATACGTTGCACGTTTACACACTATTTCAAATATTCAATAAAAAAAATTAGATTTTCTCTTACTTGCAATATTTCCATTTCCACAGCATACTGCATAAACTTGGGATGTTGTTTTGTATCAATCAGTTAGTAATTAATGACACCATCATCTCTAATTCATATAAATCCAACACATAGCAATCTCCAGAAGTAATCCTCCGATTTTTTGCTGGCAATGTTCACTCCCATGGTATGAGTGTGTAAGCGAAACTACCTCATGTCTTCGATCATATGGTTGTTAAATTGGACGCGAGCCAATTTGAAACTAAGCCAAAGACGGAGTAGGCTCAGCGTTTCTCAGAAAAAAATTGTGTTTTATCTAAAATCAGCACGAGTTGATGTCATTTTCGTTCGTTTCGCATGGCAAAATCTTCTCGGTTGTTTGTCTCGAAGCTTAATGTGATTTCAACAGACAATAGCAATTGCAAAATATTATTCAGTTCATTTTCTTAGCTGCCATGATCGACGAGACAAAGAGACTACAACACATGTGATTTTTTATTTTATGAATTTGAACAGTTTATTGATCTTACAACAAATAGAAACACTCAACTATTTTTATAATTGCAGTCGATAAAAGTGTCAATTTATCTGTCGGTGTCATCTGTTGTTGAGCATCGGGAGAGAAGCAATTTACTGTATTCGATGATTTCCTGCAAACAAAGCATAAAAACCGGTATGGAAACTATATAACATTTTTTCAGTAAACTTGATATAGGACAGCATCCCGAGCCCTTGTATTCGCAGGTATGATATTTTAGCGAATATTAACGCTTTTCTAATTTTTCACGAGAGCAGTTTACAGACAATAATTCGTCTTTAATATCGTGATATAATTAGGACCACTCTTTGGTTAACTCTTAATTCGACTTCGATATCTACTCACAGTTACCCTACACTAAGCTTTGACCAGAACCTACCTCAAATTCAGGTTGCCCCTTTGTCTTGTCAGCAATATTGTTTAGCATGACCTTCAAACTCCTTGGAATGTGTTCCGAAACGCCGTCTTCCGTTAGAACTGCGAGTGCTCCAAGCAGCGTTTCAACGAGCGGGCTATACTCTTCGGGCACTTCTAGATACTCCGACAGTTTCTCAATGGCTCCGAGTTTTATAAATTGATCTGTAAGAAAACGGAGACAGCAATGATTTATGAGTCTGTTCCCGAAATAGAAACTGCGTTTTTGTTTATCATTTACTCTAAAAGCATTTCGTTCAAACAGGAAGTACTATGAAATGATATAATGAAAGAACGAAATGGAATATTCTGTATAGATGGTAATGTACAGTACTTTGTAGAATTTATAATACACACACATTTCGGTTTTTAAAAAACTGAAGCTGAGCGGATCTAATTTTAATGAAAATTAGATTGGGGATAGTTTTAAAAGCAAATAAAGTCGGATCTAATATATATTTAATGGAAATTTTGTGAAAACCAAACACAGATCTTAGGCTTACTCTTTCAGGGAATATGTGATACAAGTGCATATTTGTGATACAAGTGCATATTTGAAAAACTGTTTGAAGCATGTATATTCGTACGTATGTATAATTTTTATACAGTTTATAGCAACTTCAACAACAAGAGTTCTGCGATTCCTTCTCTATATATTTTACGTACAATCATCAACGTTACAAATCTTCCGAAATTTTCCAAGAAGACGATGTAAATGAAATGATGGGTACAAATGGTTTGTGTCAAGTGTACTGACAAGTTCAAAAATCTTTTAAAATAATCATATTTATCTGTCATCTAAAAATAGTAACAATATGGGCTCTATAAATATATGTAATCGTTCGTCTTGTTCGTAACATAGAAGAGCAGCTGTTTAATTTGATTTTATTAGGAAGGATTGATTTTCATAGCAGAAATGTGTTTGCTAACTGATTAATTTAAAATTATCAGTGTTGTTGGGGTAACAGGAAGTTAACAATAACGATATAGGTTATGTCAAAATGCATTTGTCACTATGTTGCAAGTGACTAACTTACTGGAGCTTTTTAAGAGCAATTAGACAGGGTTTTGAATATATAATAGTTTGCATTTAGTTTGGACTTTCTATTGATTAATGACGTTATATATAATGTATATATATATAATGAACAACTATTGTTAAGTGACGCGGATGCTGCGTAACACTTTCTAGCCAGTAGATTATACATCGGATTCAAATGTTAGGTTGGAGTCAAGGAGCACATAAAGCTATTTTAATTATTCTAACCGGGAAATACTAGCACCTAGAAAATTTATTTGATTTAATTTGAATCGACATACGCAGAGAAAATAAAAGTTTTGTCTGTGAAGAATGCAATGTTGGAACTAGGGTGACGATTAAAGTTAGAGATATATATATGTTGAATGAGGTCGGGCTGAGGACTGGCTTCTGGGGCACTCCACTAAAAATATGTGTGCTGGTAGTTGAAGAAACTTTTAATTACAAAAGACTTGCATGATAAAAATAATTGGATTATTTTAACAAGATGTGCTGAAACGAAATATTTAATCAGTTTGAAAATAAGCCCATTATGCCATAATGAACCGAAGGCTTTTTATTGAATGGAATAAAGATCATTTTTGATTATTGGTTGAGATATGTGGGTTCACCGATTACCACCGATGAGGTCTATGGCGAGGGAGTTGCCGCGGAGCGGAAAGCAAGTAGGCATATCTATAAATTTATTCTTAATGCTTATTATCTACTTAATGTCTTCATCCAACAGTTTAAGTTAAACCTTATTCAACTTAATGTTCACAACAAAATGTTCAGGTTAATAGAACTAATATTGATTGCTACAGTTTCAATAATTAATTTTTGGAAGACACTAGACCTGCGCAATTAATACCATTTCTAATGAATATTGCCACTCCGCATCCGATAATACCTTTCCAATCCAGTCTCATAATATTTTCTTCGTAAATAAGAGAAAATTCAACTTCTTTGGGTTTGATGGACGGACGGATGTATGGTGGAGTGTTATACTTCAATAGCGTTGAGAAAAATTGCGGATCATAGAGGTTCAAATGTTTGTTAACAAATTTACTTAGAAGCTCAAACACTACAATTTTGAGGTGAAGGCTAGTGGATTTGGGAATCTGCTGTTTGTCGAAAGCATTATGGACGAACAAAACTATCTGGAGATATAAGCACAATGAAATAAACTCCGCAATAAATTTTCTTTGATACATAACAAACATCCAAAACATACAAATGACACAGTGGTTGCTCTATCTTGTCAGATCTGTACTCCTTCATCCTCCCCAAGTATTAAACTTAAACCTTATCGAATGTCTTTGATGATTTATTGCAAAGAAAGTTCGCAAACATCACCAAAGGAGACTATTTTGCATTAGTGTAGTAAAATAACGCCCGAAAATACAAAAAAAATCAAGAATTCAATGAAGTACAGTCTCAGTAATAAATGTATAACACAGCGCACTAGATATAAAAGGGATCAAATGAGTCTTTTGATGCATGAGGAATTTTTTGATACTTTTCTGCAATATTATAAAAGCAAAAAAGAAGGAATATAGTGTTTTGTTTTGAATAGTGTTTATAAAATGTAAAATTCACGCAATTTTTTTTCTATTACTTATACTGAATAATACACATTAGGGTTGGTGTTCTGAAAAGAGGAGGTGATGGGGAATGAAAATGATTGGATCATATGCATACACAAACACGTTTTTTATCCTTTTTCATTCTTCATCATGCTTTTATCTGCTGCTGATTCAAAAATTGAAGCGGTATTATTTTCGGTATGGACCTCGTCAATATAGATATACCTGCTACTGCTAATGCCACCATTTAGTCTCAACTTAACACCATCTATTGTCGCCAGGTGCTGCATTTCAGAATCGTTTTGATTCTTGATCGGTTTGTTCAAATCAATTAATGGCTTCTCACGTAACTGGCAGCTTCGATTTGACAATTGCTTTGAAACAACGGGGATTTAACAGCTTCAATTAACCAATGGTTTTTCAAATGAACGGACAGCAAACACAAAGTAGTACAGTTACTCTTTCCTTAGAACGTTTTCCATCGGAACGTTTCCGATTCACGCTCTGGTGATGAAATTTATCAAGTCGAGTTTTACCGAATGACGGTGGAATGGATGGCCCAGTCTTTCGCGCCATAAAATATTAGCTTAGTCGTGACAGATAAATTTATACTTGAGCCGCGGTCACTTTGGGAAATACTTTCACATAATGCAACACAAACTCAGGATGGAGTTCTACAAGTATTGAGCCTGGGAAGTCGATGACGCATTGTATACTTTCTTTTACTGCATCTGATATAAAAAAGAGCCGAGAATCACTTTTCATTGCAATATAATATTGTGGGGGTGATACTGGGGTAATAGGGCTCTCGGGCTGCTGTTTTAGGATGTGCAGTCGCCAGTGTGACTGAAAGGAGTTTACGGATATCTCAAAGACTCTGGAAACCGGGTGGGTGCTACTGACATGGACGAACCGAAGGAAGGTTGTGTTCTAGAGAATACTTAAACTAGTTTAACCTCAATGTATTCTAGTTCGCTACATGTGATTTGTTAGGAATGTTACTTTTCTTTGTAATGGCATAAGTCCGTATTTAAAACAATATATTAACACAGGGCTCTACTTAAGCCAATCCCGGCTTCCTTGAAGAAGACAACCATGACCAACAGAAAATAAGTTAAGTGCGTTATTACTTACCTCGAACTGCTTTATGATCCTTCGAAAGAGCCTCAATAAGGAATGCAGATTTTATCATTATCTTCTCATGTCCGGATCCCAAGCACCCCAATATACACTCCAAACCGCCGATTTCAATCATAGCCACCAGGCATGGTTCATAGCCTCGAACCATACAGGATATTGCGTGCATCGCTCTTGTCGAAACTGTTTCTTCGTCCGTTAGCAATTCTACCAGTTTTGGTAGAATATTAATATCCAAAAAATGCTTCTGACAATACTCATTGTTCTGACACATTTTCGCAATAAGTGACGCTGCCGCAGCTCGTATTTCAGTATTTTCCGAATTCAAGCATTTAACCACCACACCGGTACCACCGATTTTCGCAAAATTATCGGCAAAATCAATATTTTCCACATAATCCCCAACTACTTGCATGGCATGAACTTTTTCTTCATCAGAAGCTTCTACATTGTTTAGTGTGGTTAGGGCTTTCTCAAACTCTTGGATAACATCGACAGTCATTGATTTTAAAGCCTCCTCCAAGAACTTGCGGCGCTAAAAATACATATGACTATTAGTCGAAAATTATTATTAGTCGAAGGCAAAATAAATTCTTACTTCGGGATCCATTTCTTTCCATTGGGATTCATTTGGAGCATCTTCGTTGCGCGTATACTGCATTGCAAATTTCAGTAGACCCTGGAATTCGTATACATATGAAGAATTGGAATCGTTTTCATTACTACAACAAGAGTACTTACTTGCAAGTTTTTTGGAATCCGTTCCTCGTCCATTGCTAATGTGCTTTATTGATTTTGATTTTAGGTACACGAATGTCGCCGGGAATGACTCAATAGGGGGTGTGTTCAATGTGCATGCTATAGCAGCTATTAGCTGCTAATTTAGCAGCTCTGGCTGTCCAATGTCACGAAATAGCTACTTTCTGATGCTTGCTATTTGACAGTCGGGCTGTCCAAGATTCCGGAATAGCTGCTAAGGTAGCAGCTATTCGCTGCTCGTAGTCTGGAGGATAGCTAGAAAGTAGCTACGGCAAAATGGCCGTGCGTACACAGCTGACATGCAATTTGAACGTAATTTTCAATTGGAAATTGAAATCATTGAAATGAAAAGAAGTTTTTGCGCTTTTGTGACACAGGAGATTATTAATAAATTTGAAAATAGTGACAGGATAAATTAAATACGGGCTTTTAAGCACTTAAACTCAACTCGAGTTTTAAGTTGGCTTGTACACAGCGCAGTTCATCTTGAGTTTTTAGAAGGCGAGCATGAAGCGTAAAAGGCCGGGTGCTCCGATTCCTGTATTATCAAATTTTCAATGATTATTTTTTGCTCTTTTTCTCATATATGGCGTCAAAAGCCGGAAATAAGTGATACGTTTTAAATATGTTAGGAAAATTTTAATGGATTTTTCACCTGTATGTTGACAACTCTTAGATTTTATACAGTTTCCAAAATGCAATGGAAGTATTGAACTGATCCACGAAAATGCAAAAATTACAATAAAAAAATTGAAACAAAATTATTTTTGAATTTCCTGCGTAAAGGCTGCCTTCGTAGCAGCTCTTGGCTGTCCAATATCCATAGCTGCTTCACCTAGCTACTGCGAATTTTGACACTTGCTAACGTGATGCTATGCTATGCTTTTGGAGCAGCTATAGCATGCACATTGAACACACCCAGGATATGTTCTAGAAGGAAGCCTCGCGCTCAATTTCTGAACTAACCAAATTGTCGGCTATTGGTCGGCTGGTAAAAATAACGTGAAGCTGGCTGCGCTCTCACAATACTAGACAGGTGTCAAAATAACCTACTGCGCCTCAGCGAGTCTACGGTGTATTTTTCGTGCTGCTTGATTAAATTTTTTCTGAATTGGAGTAAGGAGAAAACTAGTTTCGTAATTAGTATTTGCTAAAGTGTACATCAAACAATGTCTGGATACGACGGAGGTGGCGGTAGTGGAAGTGGCGGCGGCGGTGGAGGAGATGGTGGGCCCGGGTTTGTTGGGATTCGCTTCTGTCAAGAATGGTATATACTTTAACGTTCATCCTATTATTGTACAAAATATAAGTTATATTTCCTTCTTCTAAGCAATAACATGCTTTATCCGAAGGAGGATAAGGAAAACAAGATATTGATGTACGCGTGTCGGAACTGTGATTATAAACAAGAAGCAGACTCGAATTGTATTTATGTAAACAAAATTATGCACGAAATTGAGTAAGTTTGACTTCATTCCCTTCATCTATATTGGTCTTATATTATGGTCTTGTATTCTAGTGAACTTACACATATTGTACCAGATGTGATCTCAGATCCGACCCTGCCACGAACAGAAGATCATGCTTGCCCTAAATGCAGCCATCGTGAAGCAGTGTTTTTCCAAGCACAAACACGACGTGCTGAAGAAGAAATGAGGCTGTATTACGTGTGCACAAATCAAAATTGTACTCATCGCTGGACAGAATAAATGTTGGAATTTTATTGAATAATAAATATTTGTATTGAATTATGTTACATACTGCCTAAATAATTGCTGACGAAAATGCTAAAGCGTTTGGAGAAGGAAGTTGTTGATTCATATGCAAATGTATGATGACTATGTTCCGTAGGAGGATTAAACCCTTGATCTTGTCTGGAGATTTTGGTAAAACTCGACTACGTTAGACAATTTTACCAATTGATGTCTGGCTGGTAATTTGGTGTTTATTTTGGGGCGGTTTTTATTTGTTTGTTTATCTTCAGTGTGTTGTCTTTTTGTGTATTTTTTGTACGTTTTTGTTAGTTATTTCAATTATTAATCCCTGCTCTTCCTCTGGTGGTAGCAGGGCCAAAAACTTGCAGAAGAATACTCAAAAACAGAAACTAGACGAAAAAACGACACGATGGTGATAAACAAGCAAACAAACAAAAAACACCCTCAAAAGCAAACAAAAACACAAAGATATCAGTCGAATATATATCGGTAAAATTGCCTAACGGCTATGGGAGGACGCATTCGAGCTAAGCCATAGAAATAGTAATATCTCAGCATTATACTCCTAAAGGTGTAATAAATTGTAATTTTTTTTTTCCAGAGGAATTCTATTTAAAATGGGGCACGATTTACTCAAACGGTAGAAACGGAGTTAGTATTGAATTGTAGAAACTCTAAGTATGTGTTTCTACCAATGTATGTCCTACACTACAACCAGATTTTATTCGGGTTTTTGGCGTCACCGATTCCAATTTGACTTCAAAGGGCCCTGCAGCGCTGACAGCTTTACTTCGATTTTTTTCGAAAATACGTCAAAACGTCAAAACAGACAAAACATCCCAGATCTGTCAGCAGTGCGATTTTTGTCTGAATATTGCTGCAGGTCTGCTACTCGGGTCCACTTGAGTGTGAAAAATGGCCAATTTCTTGGGATTGGATAGACTTGGCAAACTGTTTCGAATAATCCGTGAAAATGGAGGAGTAATAAATAGTTACAAAAAGCTGTTCAGGTACTTATGTAATTCTAACCTAAAGCGACATTTGATTTTGGTGTAAATAGTGGTTTATTTAATTGAACTCATATCTCTTTCTTTTTGTCCTTCTAGATTTGATGATTTGAAATCGGGAGTTCTTGTTGGGACTGATAAGTATGGGAATCGATACTACGAAAACCCTTACTACTTCTACGGTCGTAATCGTTGGGTCGAGTATACTGACCATGTTCATTTAGAATACGATGGCTCGCAGATTCCAGCTGAATGGTATGGATGGATGCACTACAAGGTAGCCTTGATATATAGATGATTTCAGCATGCGTGATATACTTTAATGCATTGCAGACGGACCTCCCACCAAACCGGGACGGGGATAGACCAAAATATAAATGGATGGCAGATCATAGTGAAAACTTATCCGGCACTCCAGGTAAGTTGCTGTTTCATATTATTACTATGAAATGAATACAAAACGTATATCTTGAATTTGCAGAGCAATATATGCCGTATTCTACGACGCCACCAAAAGTTGAAGCGTGGGATCCGAAGAAAGCAAAATGAAATGGAATAATTGATAAATATTAGATAAAATTAAATTTCAAAGTGAAATGTGATTCTTTTAACACGTTTTTAATTTAAAACAAAGCAACTAATACATGACTGGAATAAGTCTTTATCTGAATGAAGGTTTTAAATATGCAGCTCGGTGTCGCTTCTCTACTAAGAGTACAATCCATTCGCAAAGCCGTATTGCTCGATTAGATTGGCAATTTCATAGAAAGAATTGAAACCTTTCATGCTTCCAGAGTAATGAAAAATCGTCAACAGCGCTTCGAATCGAATGCAGCTCTACTTTGACTTGTATTGATGCAAATGAATCTACACAATTTGATACGAACATATATCTTAATTAAAAAGCAATTTATGATACAATTGCACTATTTCGCGTTAAGATCAAAGTCACATTTCAATAAAAAGTTCTATTTACACAATAATATTTCATAATTTCGAAAAATACCAATAAATATAATTTTCCACAAAACAAAAACTCATATATTCGCAAATCTAAATAGAACTTGCGAAAAAAAGCGGGATAGGATACAGGGAAAATAAATTGCTTGAATACGATATTATTTGGGTTTATTGGGTGTTTCCAGATTGTATGGTTGGTAATGTGGGTCTTGGCGTTGTTGGCATCATCCCCAAACGAACAGACGATAGAACAGTGCCGGGCTTGACAGTTTTGAATGTCATCAGTGAACCAAATAGGATATGTTGGACAACGGGGAATTTACTGAGAATCTGCAACAAAGGAAAAATTGTCGTTATCAAATGGGGCGAAATGATTTCGACAAAAATATGGGGAGCAATGGTAAATTACCTCTTTCTGATACATTTTTACCAGGCCGGCATTTATTTTAGACCATGATTGTACCGCACTAATGCTCCACAGTTGATTTGAATGTTCAGCAAAATGACCGGTTTTTACCTAAATGATAGAGCAGCCATATTAGTTTGCTAGTCTTTGTAAAAAACAAATTGCATCATACTCGTTGCAAATTATTCATGGGACATTTGCGAAAGCCTTACTTTACATTTAAATTAAAGCAACTTACTTGACAAATATAGTCAATGCAACCGATGAACATATAGTGGTTCTTATATCGTTGTATAACTTCTGGCTCCACGAACTTCTGCGGCTCTATGGGACTGTTAACTAAAGCAGAAACATAGTCACATATACTATTTTCTAACGACAAATATACTATATTTTACCTGAGAGTTGTGCACTTCCCCAAATGAACGGGACAAACTGATAATCATCGAGACTCCAGACGCCATGGCTGCCAGCTGGCTCCATACGATAGGTCAACTGCAAGCGTCTTACAAACACTAAATACGTATTGAACAGCTTTAAGGCAGTCGCAACATTATCACTTTCCATTAAGGCTCCAATTTTGAATAGGCAGCATAGAAACATAACAAAAGACAATTCATGTCCGGTTCCGTAATCAATGCGAGTTGGATTGCCAAAGGATTCGGTGAAATACACAACTATTTCGGTAACTGCTCGGCTGTATTGTGTAGGTAGAGCGCTACATAGATAATCAAATGAGTTCTAGAAAATGAAAATGAATATGAATAACTTAGTGTGCTCTCGATAAAACGATTTGTTATTGAGACTTTAAAAAGGTAAATGGAACTCATGATCTATGATCACACGCCAATTTTATGATTCAACTTTGAAGAACATCTCTCATGCCAAACATTTAGAATCATAATTAAATTTACAGCTCCTACTTACATCCTGCATTTTCTTAAACCAATCTCTATATGCCTTATTTCCGAATCTTTGGGGCTGCGCGATTGGTGGCGTATCATCGATCATTTTATTCAATTTAGCGAAGACATCTAATAAACTTTGCATAGTTTCCGATACGGGATAATTATCTGATAGTTTTTTCCCTTGTACAGCCAAGCTAACTCCATTTATGAAACCGACAATGTCGTAATAGGCCTCCGATTTGAGCCAAACCATCAAATCGTTTTCGGTTTTCACATATTTTGTCGGCACAGCGTATGTATGCTCCAAAGACTCTGAGAAATCACTAATCATTATTGGTATATTATAGAAAGCAAATGAGGAAGTACCTGGTACTTTGAATACCGGTGTTGTTTCACATGAATCGCCTGCACCTACAGTAGTAGTTTTACCATCGTCTGCCATTGCGGACGTAATTCGGCTCAGTTTCGGTATTGGAGGTATTTGAATAGAGATTTAAAATTTTGACATTTGGGTATTCTTCTTCTTGTTCTATAAATGGAGTTTGTGGTTAGAATTTGTTTTTAACTGTCATATTGGAAAGCATTCGAATTACATTTTTAACTGGAAAAGTACTTCAATTCCGGTAATTGTTTTTAGAAGGAGTGAGGTCGTTGTTAATTTAATTCATACGATCTGTTGTTTAGCACTATCAGATGGATTTTGATCATCTGCGGCACTTTTCTACCCTGCATGCATCTCTGCAAACAAACTAATTTTAGCTTTAATTAGCTATAAAACCCAAAAGAAATGTATAATAAAATTTATAATTTTCTTTATTTTGCAAAAATAACAAAATTTTCTTCGATTCCTCCATTCTCGCCATTTTCGGACATTATTGGCCCCCTCCGTTTTCGTAATTTCGCGGCCGTTTATTTTTTTCTGTCGTTCTCTCTTATGTAAACGTCGCCTAAAGAATCATAGCTGACGGAAGTGACGGATGTGGTCAATAGGCCGCAGAGTTAAAATTTGCAAACGTAGAATTTGGCGGGAATTCAGGGTGCTACGGTGCATTTTGGTATTTAATGGAATGAATAATCACTGTGAAGAAAGAAACATAGTTAAATAATGAACGACGTTCGAGTTTTGAGTGTAAAAATGATGTGGAAAAATGAGTGTTCAAGGATACTACAAACATAACCTTGCAAATGATGTGCTTCTAAATTAGTTTCGATTTATGAATTCGATTTCATCCCGAAATGTGAAGTTTGCTGGAATAAGCAGGTATTTACAATATTTAAATAGAAATGTTGAAACTATGTTCAAAAATGCGGCTATTGTTAAAATCAAATATCATTATTTTCGTCGAACTGATTTATAATATCAATCAAATTTCCCAGAAATATCAGTCCCCACTCCCAAATTGAGCAATAATTGGAAAATTTTGCTTTGTATTCTGCACTACTAGTTGATTGATCCATAAGAAGCTTTCCATGCAAGTTTATTTAGCAGAAAACCAAAAACTGGATTTATGTGTGCAGGAAAATGAACAAATCTTCCTTCTTCCTCTTTTGTCGGCTGCCTCTGTTCCGATACACCAATTTCTACATCTTAATCAGTTATAGCCTGTAATCCAGCAACTATCTGCACCTAATCAACATGGCCCATCAAACTTGGTAGCTTGGACCATAAAAACATCGCCTCGTCACACTTTCTCCTGACTTTGACAACGCTCTCCAAAACTATATCTGGCCTCCCGGTACCGTACTCAAGAAGTTTATTCCGATACATAAGGGAACTGAAAGAACATTGCTGATTTTTCGAAACTACAATTACAATAAAGTAAACGTGTGTTTTCAGAACATTCGTGGTTGATTTCCCTCTTAACCCAAAATAACCCCCTGTATGCGGGAAAATGAACAATTCTTCCCAGTTTACCATTCGCCTCTGTCGCTGCAGTTAACATCGACAAGCTTCTTTGTCACTTTAGGCGCTATTCATATTTCTCTTCGAAGATCACTCAGCAACGACTTCCATTCTTCTCCTTCTGTTGAATGTATTGCTCCGTCTCAAACTATACTTGTTCCTTCTGTTTATGCTGCTTGTAGTCCCATTCTAAAAATATTATCCAGCAAATTGACTTAAAATGCATAACTAACACTTGAACCGTGGAATAAAAGTAGCCATACAAAATGCAATAGGCGAATCATCACATTTTGGTAAATAATCCATAGATGGCATCTAATTTCTCAGAAGAAAAGCCGAAAAAAAGATTATTAGACGAATTTATAGATGTCCAGATACTTCGTTTTTCGAAAATCGTGAAACTACCAAAACTTAACCAATATCCTCGAAACTAAACATAGCAACAAGATATATCACTATCAGCGAAACCCAAGACATAATTATGTTAGTTATGTTTTTTATTGATGATAAATCACAATTGCAATAGTATATACATACAGTAACTAATTGATACTTTACCATACATATCACTTCTTATCACTTAAAGGTTCATAAATCATGTGTAAACCATCTGTACATAAGCTCAGCTCAGTATCTGAGATTCAATCAATCCTAATATAATATGAAAAAATCCTGTATCGGTTGTCAGTACATAATTGTCATTACATTGTGTTGATTACTCAGTACAAAATTTTTTAAAAAAACATTCCTTTAAATATCAATCTAATTTGAAAATCACAACAAGGTAATGCCGAGTTCGATATTTTTTAAACAAAAATTGTTCATAGTTAATTTAGAAAAAATATCAGTCTGTAACTACCCTGCTTCAAACGAGTGATTGTTTGGGCTTTAGTTTTAAATACGATATAAATTCATTGGTTAGATGTCATCCAACTTCTGCTCCATTAACAATTCCAATTTATTCTAGCGATTGAAATTATAACCGAACGTTCTTTAAAAAATCCTAACCACAAAGTATTTTCAATAGAAATGTCCTTGCATTCGACTTTTCTCGAAAAATGTTTGAAAACTTATTAACAATCTTAGCACCAAAAACGAGATACAAACTATTCCACAAAATTATTTCGAAACCTTTCAATTCCTGCGAAAACAGTCCACTTTCAATTCTCGTAATCATCACTGTCTTCGAACGTGAGAAACAGATTTATTAAGATATTATCGAAACGCCAGCCGTTCTGCTCGGCATGGTCCGGGGCATAGTGTTTGTCGGAAAATCGATGCAATTTGTGCAGACCGAGTTTCCCGTCCACGTACAATCCGCTAGCGATCAGGTTTTGTATGTAGCTGCTGTCGATTTGGCGGTTTTTTACGGATCTGGGAAAAATAGCGGGCGAGTCGATTTGCAGGCGGTCTACGATTTCGCTGGGCTGGTAGCAGTATTCGCAGTACCATCCGCCAAAATGATTTAAATCGCCTACAATAATGGTTGGTTTGCGGGCCAAAAGTAGACGTTCTGGGTCGGACTTGTAGTTTTCCTCGAGCTGCGTAATGGTGCTTGCCGCGCTGCCGAGACGCGTACTCTCCGGATGTTGCCAAAAGAAGCCATATACGTTATACTTCAGCCGAAATCTGATTAGACCTGGTGAATTATCGTAGTACTTTAGGTATTTAATTGCTTTTTTGTTCAGTATTTGATCGTTTTGACTAACTAGAAAAATATCGTCGGGTTTAATAGACTCCTGACTCACTTTACTTTTGAAAATTTTGTAGATAGATTTCGGGTTGCAAGTGGCAGACTCGATACCTCCATCAAACAGCAGGATACGGTCGAGGAAGTCAGTGGCAAAGTTCAGTTTTAACCGAGTGCGAGACTGAAGGGTACTTCCGGGAAAGTGTTTGTTGCAAATGATGAAAAAGTCGACGCAACAGAACAGCTCCATCACTTGAATTTCCAGGAGTTCTAGGCTGAAAAAATGGCCTGTGATCATATAAAATACTTTCCGCGGATTCTTTCTCGCGTCAGAGATGAAGAGGGGTGCTTTACTGGTCATGAACGCACGCCACAATATTTCCGGCTGGCCGCAGTCTTTGCCGTGCCACTCAACCTGACAACGGCATTGTTTCACACTTTTCGTATGCATTGGTTCACTATCGATAATTCCATGGCGAAAGCATGTTAATGTCTCATTGAAAAAATTTCCAGACTCAGCAAAAGTCACGTAATCAGATGCAAATTGGCTGATTTGTTTAACCTCAATTCGTCCGTCGGTCGTCGATGGAGGTCTTTGCGTACCGGAACTACGCAATTGGTGCGATCCACTTCCCGAAGTAGCAACTCCGAATCGTACTTGCGACTTGACGAAATGCACTGCGAAATGGTCCTGCACGACATTTTGGTCATCCGGGGCGATTTTCAAGTCGATGACACTCTGCTGCAACACCCAAAATCCGGCGAACAAAAGCAATTGAACGAAAAGTAGTGTCCACAAAACTATTTTCGTATCGTAACGGACACTGTACCACTGCATAGCACATTTGAAGTAGTTTTCGTTTGTTGGTTAATGCCGCGATATCGGCCAGACATCGCCCCGCAAAAATCTTCTTCGACTACGTTCTAATGGCAAGCAAAACACACCCAAAAAGGACTATCTCACAGCCTCCAGACGTCTACCTATCTATACGACGGTACCAAGAAATGACGGATAACAGCCGGGGAATGTCAATAGGCGTATGGGTGCGATGAGCGATGGCGACAGCTGACGTAGTTGGGGATGGCAAGTAGAAGAAGCAGAAAAGATGTGTGCGAAAAGAAACTGTTTTGCTGATTCAGCTGTTTGATGACGTCACTTATGTTGTCGGGAATATTAAGCGATGTTGCGATATTTAAATTTGACAGGTTTGGCAGATTTTTTGGTTAATTAGTTTAGTTTAATATCACGGGCGGGCTTAATTGATTTATCATGTAGCACAATTTTTCAATATTGATGTAAGAAAATAAAAAGTTTATGGGGAAAATTGTCGGTAATAGACATCTGTTATCATTTTACACAGCCCTGTATCACTTGCGCACTACTTCTACAACAGCTGATACTTCTCTTCTACTGAATTTCGTGAATTCTGAATTTCATAATGTTGGTAATGTTTACAAAATTTTAATCCGAAATGTCTACGAGCGCGAGTAAACAAACAATTGTGCATTGGTTTCGTAAAGGCCTACGAATCCACGACAATCCAGCGTTAAAACGGGCCTGTGATTTAGTGAATGCGAATCCTGAACAATATGCACTCCGTCCTATATTCATCTTGGACCCGGACATTCTTCGATGGATGCGTGTTGGCGCGAATCGAATGCGATTTCTGCAGGAATCTCTTGTGCAGCTCGATAAAAATCTCAAAACAATCAATTCACGCCTGTACGTTGTAAGAGGAAATCCAGTGAAAGTATTTACACGGCTGTTTGAAGAATGGAATGTAGCAGTGCTGACGTTCGAGACCGATATCGAGCCGTACGCAAAGAAACGTGACGCTGAAGTTGAAAGGCAGGCTAGTGACCGGAAAGTCGATGTGATACAGAAGGTTTCCCACACAATTTATGATACTGAGAGAGTGTTGGCCTTAAATAATGGTCGTCCGATTACAAATTATAGATCGTTCCAAGCCGTGATTGCCAAACTTAAAGCCGCAGAGCCAATAGACGTGCCGGGATCTATTAAAAGTGACACACCCGACGCAGACTCCTGTGAGAAAAAGAACCCTGCATGCTATGATGTTCCAAAGCTTGAAGAAGTTATTAGGCCCGATGACACTTTACATCCCAGCAAATTCCCAGGCGGAGAGAATGAAGCTCTTTCTCGAATGGAACGTCATCTGAAGAACACCAAGTGGATTTGCACCTTTGAGAAGCCGAATACTTCACCGAACTCCTTGGAGCCGAGTACTACTGTTCTGAGTCCATACTTGAAATTTGGTTGTCTCAGCTCTCGTCTGTTTTTCAAACGTATTCAGGAAATCCTCTCAAAAAATTCCAAGCACTCGATGCCTCCCGTTTCACTTGTCGGCCAACTGTTGTGGCGGGAGTTCTACTATTGCGCTGCAGCGGGTGAACCGAACTTCGACAAAATGGTCGGAAATCGAATTTGTTATCAAATTCCATGGGAATCGAGCGCGGAGAACTTGGAAGCGTGGGCTCATGGCCGAACCGGCTATCCATTCATCGATGCGATAATGCGTCAACTACGACAGGAAGGATGGATACACCATTTGGCACGCCATGCTGTTGCTTGTTTTCTCACGCGTGGTGATCTTTGGATTTCGTGGGAAGAAGGGCAGAAAGTATTCGAAGAACTGCTGCTTGATGCCGATTGGGCTTTGAATGCGGGTAATTGGATGTGGCTTTCAGCATCGGCTTTCTTCTATCAATACTTTCGTGTCTACAGTCCAGTGGCTTTTGGTAGAAAGACCGACAAAGAAGGAAAATTTATTCGGAAGTATGTCCCAGAATTGAAAAACTATCCGTCGGATCTGATTTACGAACCGTGGAAAGCTTCAATTGCTGCCCAGAAGTTATATGGCTGCATTATTGGAAAGGACTATCCACGACGCATCGTGGTACATGAAGAGATCCACAAGATCAATTTGGAGAAAATGTCGAAGGCGTATAAGGTAAACAAGCAGCTACTTCTTGAGGGGAAGGAGGAAGCTGGGTATGGTGTGAGTACGAAAGCTAAAGGTGTGAAGAGGAAGCGTAAAGTCAGCGAAGATGATTGAACAGTCTACCATCAATCCTTTTTTTAAATCATGATTGTGTTTGTTAAATGATTTGTTATTTGAAGCACAAAGTTCCGAATTATAGTCGAATATATCTGTTGAATTTGTGTTTTTTTCAGTAGGTTTTTAAATGGATCTATATTAAATCTTCACTGAAATTGGTATAGGTAACTGGGTTAGGTATTTTTGGCTGACATAACGTCACGCATAGACATAATTTCTGCTTTAGCATATGCGCGATGTCCACAAGCCAGGGCTCACCGAAGTAAGATGTGCTGGTTTTCTCGAATGCCGGACAGTGGAACAGGAGATTTTAATTTTTTTCTGAGACTCAAGATTCCTGACACTTCCTACAGGTGCCACTGCTTAGGAGCTGCTGTTTCAAGGCATGAGCTGTTACAAAACAGTGGCCAGTAATAATGTTGACCAGCCGTTTGCAGACAGTCCGAATTTGCTCTCTTTGTTTTTTCTTCTTTTAGATTACCCTCTCAGGTGAGCTTGCCGTCCAGAACAAAACCAAAGTACGTAGTGTTCGGCTTGAGATTTAATCTAGCGCGATCCAACCTGATTGGGTCTGTCTCGGGAATCTCGGAATAATTCGCGGGAATCTTGTATTTTAGATCGGTTTTAGCGGAGTTGATATCAAGACCTATGGTGTTTGCCCACTCACTAACCAGCTCCAGAGCATACTTGAAGAGTTAGTGAAGGGCAAGCTGAAATTTACCCAAGACTATGATCCCAATGTCATCGGCATAGGCTAAAATCGTAAGACCCTTGCTCAGGTTCTACAAGAGAGGAGATAGACGTCCCCCTTAGGGTGTATCTCTGTGAACTTTTCTAATGATTTGCGCACCCACCCATTTCATTGATACAAACCTTTGCTTAAAGATGATGCATATAACAGAGTGGACGTTGGTTGCGCGAGGGGTTGCAAAATCGCGCCTTTACAGTGTATTCCTTGATACTTTCCAATTTCAAGAACTTCTCTATGGAGAGCCTTCTCCACAGATTGCCCTTTCGTGTAAGTATTTTCGACTCTCAAAACGCTTTTAGGTTAAAGTGTCTTCTTGATATGGAGATCTAATAGACTTTCGAACACTTTGGGGAGAGAGGTAGTCAGGTCAATTTGCCTGTAGTCTTTCGGATACGTATGGTTGCTTTTACGTACCTTGGGAATAAATACAACCTTAGCGGTCCTCCAAGCTGCAGACACCTGACTTAGCACTAGGCAGCTTTTATAAATTGGCACTAGGCAGGATATGGCGAGCATTCTTGTCTTCTGGAGCATGGTAGCCTGGGGAATTGAAGAGTCCTACCTATACCTTCTGTAACTTCAAAGCCGGACATCTGCCCATTAGATGGTGTGAGATGGAGTCGTACGAACAGGTCGGAAAGAGAGAATCTACGAGGATCTTCAACGATTTCGAGTTGTTACTTGTTCATTACTCATCTGGTTTGCAAACTAAGTTTGGCGTGACAGGGTAGCTAGCAAGCAGTTTTCTAACTCTTGCAGTTTCCGAAGTGGCTTCAATTCTGCCACACAGCTTTTTCCTAGAGGTCCACCTGACTTTCCGTATTTATGCTTTATAGAGTCTTAGAAAGTCCTTGTATTCATCCTAGCATTCCTGATACTTCTAGCATTGTTGCCGCTACTTTGACTAGTTTTAACAGTTCCCAGGTTGTCTTCTGCTACGATCTAGATCCCCACTCCACCAGAGTAGCTTAGGGTTCGCAAGCTTTTATGAGCTATCCTGCGAGCTTACCGTTGCCTCCAGGTCTGTTATAGAGTCAGTCCTGAGAGAAGAACCTAACCCACTAACAAATGCCCGTTTGAATAACTCCCAGTTTGTTTTCCTGGGATTACAAAACGGGCGAGAATTGTAGATTGAGCTGCATCTCAAAGTGAAATTAATATGTCCATGATCAAAGAATTATGATCCTTCAAGTATCGTCAAGTTATCTATCAATTGTGAAGAACTATCCAGTTGTCTATCGATCTCCGTTGTGCAGAGTGATATCTAGTACGTTTTAGCTGAGAGCTCTTCTGTTGGAACTAATATTGTTCGCACTTCGTCCCTCTCACACGCCACGACGGTTCATGAAGGTAGAAATGAAACAAATGAGGTAGAAGATAAATGTGATATACTTCCTCACCAACATAGCTGTTCTTGTTATGGCTGCTGGAGTGGGAAAGAAAAGATTGAAATGTCATGATCTCAGTCTAGCAACCTGGCTCTGGTAGAGGTGCAAATTTATCCTCGTTACGCGTCAACACTAGTTCGGCTGAGATCAACCCACTGTAAATCTACACTATTTTCAGCGTTCGCCGCGCCATCCTGCATCCTACCTATTCGCTGGTAACTGCCAGCTGTTTCACTTGGGTCAACTATACCCAAATCTCTTCCAATTTCACCAATCTCTAAGGTGCTCACATTGTCATACTTTGGGTGCCGCTTCTACACGAGCAAGTACACCACGTCATTCTTCCAAAACTTGGATAGAGTAGATCGCCAGAATCCTTGTTGATCTGAAGTACGTACACCTGATCTCTTTCTTGTCCGACCGGCTTCGTTGCGTCCAAGATTTTCCAATCCTTCGTGGAAATGCCCGGGCTCTGTCTTTATAGCAGTTTCAGGGCCACTTTTGATTCCACTACCCATGATATTACTACTTTCGCTCAGAGGTGTTTTGGAATACTTCTTCTGTCCACAATCTTTAAATAAGTTGCTGCCCATAGCCCAAGTAGCTCCTAGACTATAGCTTTGCGTCAGTGCAACGTGAGCTCGTCGTTGTACTGTATTATTTTGACATCCCTGAACCAATCCGCCTCCTCACAAGTGGGCATGGTGAGTTCAGGATGCTTCTCCATCCAGTAAATAATCGCATTGAGCAGGCCTAACTCAATAATATTCCATCTCTCAAGCGATAATTCAATAATTCTGTTTCGATCAATAGTCAAACTAGCAATGTCCCTTGCTAGTTTGGAGGTAGAGGATTGTTGTTGCTCCAGACAACCTCTGTCCTTTTTCGGCCTCTTGGTCGCAGGTTTTTCATCCTCAGCGAACCTCGTCCTTTTGGCCGCTAGTTTCTTGGCCATCTTGTTATGGAAGACAGAGTCCTTCACCACTAGCTTGTCTTTGTCAAAACATAGTCGATTTTTTGCCACTATCGTGTGAGCCCAGCTTGGCCGTTCCTTCTCCTCCACAGAGTGGGATAGTTTGTCGCCAAGCCGACTGACGATGCGAAACGCCATCTAACATTTTACCAACGTCTTCCCACCTTATTTGCTTGGTTTCGGCCTGAAATTCATTCTACATGTACTCTGGCACAGGCAGTAATACATCTGGCTTGGTGGGCCACTGCCTTGAGCCCTCTCAGCACGACAAGCTGGCAGACCGCCTTAGGGATATGTATAGTTAGCTTGACATGCCAATTTGTTTCCTGATATGAATATTGAAAGTCGAGATAAAATTACGTAAAAGATTTCCGCAGTTTTTCCAGGTGTAAAAAACGCACAAGACACAGAAAGCATAACTTTCAGGGTTTTCGATTTACATATCAAAATTAAGTTGTCCTTCTAATAGCTCTTGTGGGCATGGGAGCTGCAAATGATAAATGCATAATTCATGATTAACATTTGCGATTGTGGTGATAAGTTGAATGGTTCATTTCAACCTTGATATCTACTCACAGATAGGTAAACTTAAGGCCTGACGAGTAATCCAAGGCCGCATCCGATCCTGGAAACGTACAACCTAATAGCTGGTACTCTATCCCTATATCTTTAAGAACTATCTGTCATTGAATCATCAAATTCGCAATATGAGACAGGTAAGCTTTAGAAAGTTCAATAAAAGGTCCATTTGATAATTCAGTTGTATTTCCCATACTTGATTTGATCTTAATTTTCTAGATGCTTACAGCAAAAGTTGCCTACCAGTCAGTGCTTTTTAACGCTTTCGGCAGATTTTTTTTGGGCGATATCATCAAATATATTTTGTATCAAAACAATTAAATGACTAGTTTATTAAAAGCGCAATAAATTTAAATTGCAATTTATTCCGGTCTCAGTTAAAATTTGCAATGGTTTTTTCTTTCCCTTGAAGACATGCAGCTTTGTTTGTTTGCATCATACCCACTAACTCCATCACTGCATCTCAGATAATCGAAATAGATTAGCTTTGCATTTCACTGAACCGGCATCTGTAGTGATTAATATCTAATATTACATTATAATCAATGAATATTTACATTCGATTTCTGCTATACGTCTACCAGCAGTCCTGGAATTAATTTCGCTACACGAATAGACATAATGCAAATCGGTATTAGTATTAAGGATGAATTTATGTACGTCCTTATGTATGTATATTGCGATAGATATATATTGATGATAGTATATCACTTATCAGTGAAATTCTTGGAAGTTGCACTACGCTGTGTAATTTAATTGCACTCTGAGTCGTTCAGGTTCAAAGCATGGATATTGGTAATTAGAATGTTTAATTATTCGATGGCTGGTATCCAAGTAAAGGTTATCTATTATCGGCTTCTTCGCATGTACATAAACTAAAGATTGATACAACATTCATAGAAGAGTTTAAATAAGTAGAAGTTTAAAACTGAAATCATTTTGAATTTCTGTGATTCTTTTGAATAAGACTCACTATTGATAAAAAAGCAGTTCATTCTGTACTATAAAAAACTGTTTTTCATGTCCATTGATTACCCCGCTCGGTGTAGCATGAACGAGAATAACGTTGCATTATATG
Organism: Nemotelus pantherinus; assembly: GCA_963978885.1. NCBI lineage: Eukaryota > Metazoa > Arthropoda > Insecta > Diptera > Stratiomyidae > Nemotelus > Nemotelus pantherinus. Next base: position 11,900,128 of record OZ022266.1, read on the forward strand.
CTGCACGGCGAAGGATTTTTGCACGGACGATTGGGCTTAACAACTTTAACCAAGACGATGGCTAATAGTTTGGTTACATGCTTGAGTTGGTCGCAATTAGTTTGCTTTTGACAGCAACTGGGATTTATGGTCAATTTCTAATAAAATGCACTTCGGCTCGGTCCCGGTTGCAGCGCATGGATAAGATTGTAAAATATTTTTGTTACTTTTCAAATTTTCAGATTTTCTGCTGTCGTATTGACTATGTATTTTTTATGATAATGTTCTGGTTTTTAAATTGGTATATCTTTGGCGAAAGATGATTAGTAGATATAAAAAGAAGAAGAAATTAATTAAACAGTATTTTCTGTTACCAAGCAACTAGACGCACTCAAACTTTTTAATGTTAATATAAAAGATACGGTACGATCTACGGCAGGATTGCAGTGGATAGGATCTTTGATACCAGTTAGTTTTTTAAATGTTTTAGAATAAAGTTTCTATTGCTAATAAATCCTCTGCCGGACTCCTGCACGTAAATACTTAGTTTAACTCGATATCTTTCTAGGTGATTTGTAGTTATCGTAATTTTTTAGTTTAGAATTTCGGCTAGAATAGGTAGAAGATACAGATAAAACTTTGTAGCGCTATACCATAGATTATTTAAACGGCATATTACATACAGCAATTCATAATACATGTGCTGAGGATCGAAAGTTGATTGCCTTGAACGAAATAGGTTCGTGATATTCTCTTCGATTTATATCTAAATATTCAAATTAACATTCCAATAAACATAAAAAATTGGTAATTTTACAGGAATATATTATGCTCTAAGTTTTATCGTTATTGAATATGAAAAACACGTTTTGAAGTATTAAGTATTAAGAATAAAATGGTTGTTATAAAATAAGGCTATGTCCTTCTGTGCGTAACTTATATCTTTCTATTCAAACCACGTAAAACAAGTATACTAGGCATTTACTAGTGGTTTGAAGTGGGTTATCTCAATGATTTTATTTGTTTGGTATCAAAGTGCAAAGTTTGGTATCTTTAGCAAAAATGAGGCAGAATATATTTGTTTCTCTGCTTTTCAGTTTGCAATACGAATGCTCGAGCACTTATATCATGTGTCACAGGTCATTAATCATACTGGACGTCAGGACCATTGGGCGGCGATATGCTTTTGCATTCATTTTGTCGATTTCTATCTTTTCTGCAATCATTCGATTACTTAACTGCCGGTTGGAGTTCAAAGAACACGCACCCGTTTCCCATTTTGAACATTTCTGCTCATAGATGGGTGTCTGGCACGATTTACGTCTTCCCTATCATCCTAGAAGCACTTGTGCCACCTCACAACAGCAACTTTTGACAGGCTTTCTTCGCCAAAGACTTCCCGAATCATGGCCAACGTCTCTATAGCCGATTTTCTAAGCCCCCACGCAAAACTTGATGGCATAACGCTGCTGGATCGTACGCTGTATTGTTTTCCTTGGACCGGGGGTGAAATCTTAGTGCGTTTTTGAGCTGACTTTCGCAGACCGGGTATAGTGGCGTCAAAAAAATTTGGACTCAATACTTTGCATACACAACCTGTACATCGTTAAGCCGTTTGATTGTGCAATACAGTACTTCCAATTTCGGTTGCAGCTTAGGGATTAGGTTTTCTCGTCAACGGGTGTAGTGCACTGTCCCCGCTACTTCAATAAAGTCACTTTTGGAATCGCGAACGTAAAAGAATCGTACCTCTGATACCAGTGATTGTATTTTTCACTTGAAACACACTTTGTGGATTCGGGATTTTCTTTGTTTTCTAAAAAAAAAATTGTTTGTTTATCGCCATTAAACACACTTTAATTCAATTTGTCCAATCTTACAGCTAGATACATAGAAATTTCTTGACAGATATCGATATTTCAAGGGTAACATTGAACCAAGGGTAACCCGAAATATCAATATTCATAAAAAAATTGAAATTAAACTAGCTTCTAAAGGAAACCCCGATCTTTAAATATAAATATTTAGTTTCGAAAACTAGAAAGCTTTGAATCAATTAAAAGTAACTGTTTGATTTTCCATAAATTTTCTCATATTTTGTTTCATTTGTAATTATGGGACATTTTGTGTATAAAAAAATCTTGATTTTCTATGATAAAACCAAAGCTATATTTTAATGTAGGATGCTTACAAAGACATTATTATTTAAAGGAAAATTCACAGTTGAAATTTCGCAGAATTATGTAATCTATGCCATGGAGACAAGATAAGTATTACACAGTGGAAAATTTTAAAACACACTTGTTCATGCTAGATTCGTTCGAAAAGGTTCGTATTTGGCTCCCAGCTTTCAAAAATCGATCTGAACAAGAACCTATCATCAATCGGTATTGAAACTTCTCAAACTGTGAACCTCCATCGAAACTCATTTGAGCTCATGTTTAATAAGAGTTATTGTCAACAAATTTACAAAAGGTCTCATCTGTATCCCGAGCTGGATTTCGCCAAATCTTTCTTCAGCCTCAACATTCCTTCGGATCATATTCAGCATTCATAATTCTATCGTTCCCTATGCTCCTTACCTAGGAGTTCCTAAGCAATAATCCTACCATATACGCTAGTGACTTATAATTCGAAGACAACTCCGAACACAATCCGAATATTAAACAGTTTGCTTCGAAATTCATTAAAGCACAGCAAATGCTATCATCTACCCAATTTAAAAATATTTGAAAACTTTTTAGTCGTCTTTCAAAAACTTTACTCGCAATCTTGAGCACTTCAGCGTGCACGTCCTTACGAACTTGATCCGAGACTAGAGATGCCTACGTATGTACATAGATCGAGAATACGATACCAAGTTTGCGCTTGACTTCGACACCTCTCGCACTATCTGCTCTAATTCTACAATATAGATCTGATTATTCTCATCACGTTTCGGACGAACCTGGCAAGAGGTCAATCCTGTGAAATTCACATGCATGCACAGGCAAAAACGTACACGAATGAGTACCAAAACAGTATGTACATGACAGGATGAGAAGGTGTTATGTAGGAATTCGTGACGATTTTATGAATGGACAATATTTGCTCTTAGAAATTTGTTTAAGAAAGTCCTTTGCGGCTTTCATATTTTTCATTGCACGTCGAAGGTTCGGTTAGGATGGAAGCAGTACCGCAAAGTTTTCGATACTATACTGCCATCCACAAAATCCGAGCATAACTTTCCTAATACTTTTCAGACTTTGTAATATCGACTCGGAATTACCTTACAATGGTGCCTTGTTACCGAAGATGACTATTTTCTGGCGGATATATAAGTTTTTATTGTGTCGTAAATATTTTTGTGAGCTTTGAAAATTTTATATGAATAATTTGGAGAAGGTTTTAGAGAGTACGTTTTAAATGGAGGCAAATTAAATGATGCTTTATTTCTTATTGAAGATGGGTCGTTGTATTAGTTTTGATTATTTTGATTGTCTTACTTTAAAGTGTTTTATTTCTTAATTTGGACATTTTTTTTAATGTGTTTTGTACAATTTACTACTTGAAGCTTGTGCATATTTTGCTTAAAAGTGAGTGCTGGAAATTGCACGAATCGAAATTGTTGTCTTTTAAAAAAATATCCAATGGATACGCTCATAGTTAGCGCCCAACGTGGTTTAAATTATTATTAAAGCCCGCAAGGCCATTAGGAAACATTATCATTGTAATAATTTAAGTTTAAAACTTTACTTTGTAAGATTAGGAGGTTTTCAGAAGTTTCGTGATTCTTATTTTGGAAAGTTCAAAAAATATATTTATTTCTAGAATTTTTTTCTCATACAGGTATACAAAATATTTAAAGATATATGTGGAAAATGAAGATGAGATGCAAAGAATATGATTTTTGATGAAGTTGATATCAGAAAACAGTTTTTCTTTCCCAAGGAGATCTTATCTTGGTTTTGCTAGTTCTTTGGTTGTCGAAGCTGAGGTATTCTGTTGAGTGTTTCAAGCTCTCAAAATTAAATCATTAGCTTTCGATTTTTTTCGTGGTCCATGTTTGCATTTTCTTACCGGTAATTGAAAAAAGAATCAACGACGGACACGTTCGCCTCCTTCTTTAGCATTGGCGTAAGCTACTTCGTTTCCTTGGCTTCCCATGGCCAATGATCCATATAATCTCGAGGCTGTTCTGTATGCCTATTGCATTTAGGAGCGCCCTTGCCTCTAAAAGTTTAGTTGAATTTATGTGATCACGATTGCAAGCTTTGAGAATCACTCGGCCTTCCGGTAGGATATCAATTCTCACCGTTCTAATGTTTTTTTTTTTTTTAACTTTTATTACCTTTATTATATGCATGGCTTTAGAAGGTGACCTACTTAGGGAGTGGAAAGTGTATTTTGTATCTAGGTCTTATGATCCTTGCTTCTATTTCACAATCTTCCCTCTTTGAGATTCCCGTATACCACTTTGCGCCTTTTTCGCGAGGAGAGATGAGCCATCGTTCTATCCGTCCATTGATGGAATTGCCTTGATCTTCTTGATTGTCTTTCTTGATTGCTGAAGCGCAGCGTAGCATGTTGCAGATAAATAGCTTGCTTTGCCACTTCCTCCTGAATCTTGAGGCTACGTAGTTCATGTCTTTGATTGGCCTCCATTTTCGCCGTTGGGATAGAGCTCACTGCTGATGTAACCAGAAGCCAATTAATTCTTTGAATGCTGTTGAGCCTGTTAGTAGCAGCTTTTTTTATTGGTTTTCATTCACCACACCAGTCCTCCAAATAAGGTGATAAGTCTCACCATTCGTTTGTATGCCCAAAGTATCTGCCTTGGAGACAGTCCCCAATTGCGTCCAAGCTCTTGGTTTTTCGCCCAAAGAGGCTTTATGGCATTCAGAGTCATTCTATTTTGATGGTTGTCCCTGGTAAGTTTCCTATTCAAGCGGATTCCAGCTCTGGGTCCCAAGGTATTCGATTCTGGCACTTTGGGTCTCAGGGTATCCGTTTGGTTTACAGATAATGCCTAGCACAAAGACATTTTAAAGAAAAGAAACTCAATCTTCAAGTTAACATTAAAATGAATAAATGATATAATAAATGAGATTTTTTTTTTACAATAAATAAACATACAACAATCCAAATTAATTTTCGTTGAAAATGAAATGAAAATTAAATAAGAAATATAACATTTGAAAAACACAATAAATATAAACATAATTGAAAATAATTTTTTAATTTTTTATTTTTAAAGCTTGTGTAGTGTAGTAGTTAGAGCACTCGCTTCTAGTGTGTGAGATTCCGTGTTCAAATCCAGGTTCAAACGTGGGATCACGCACCAATCTTTGGGTTAACGTGGCTCTGAATAGGTACTTGAATTAAATTAGAGGTAAACTGGGTCGTGAAATGAATCACTCCAGACTCGTATACATTGATGGTAAATTTATGAATGAAGCTTCTTACCAGCTTCAACCTTTAGACTCGCTAAGGGATGTAGTACGATAACTGTACTTTACTGTAAATTTATACCATAACAGTTTTATTTATAGTTTTATTGCTATCGAAGTTTAGTGACTGGTACTCCTTAGTTGATCGGAAACCATTATCATCTTCTGCACACGTCGCCTAAGTGCATCCATTGTGATTTCATAACAAATGCAAATCTTATTTTTCAATTATTTTGGCTGCGATAATTGTAAAATATAAGTAAAACTGCATCTTTTAGTTCATTTTCGGCTATAATCAATTTTTCTGGGGTTCACTAATACCTTTGACAACAGCATAGTGAGTTAGCTCTTAACCAGTGTGTAAATTTTTTATACTTCTGCGATCCGGAACTGTTTGAGTTTGTATGGGTGACTTACTGTTCAACATTTGATTTACATAATCTTATCACTGCTACATAATCACGTTATTACTTTTGACTTTGTTGTCTGTACCGTCAACGCCTCGCCACCCTGCAGACAACTCGAAATAAAACCACCGTGGACAACAAAATTACTTTACGGAATATAACTTTTTTAATTAGATGAACTAGATCACAAATCGACTGAATTTTCACACGCTAGCTGTCTGTGGTGTCAATGGAAAAAAATGCGTTACCGTCAAACGCAGTTGATTTACATTTGCTTGCAAACCAGCTGTGTCCAGGCCGGTGAACTTATCATCGTGGCGAACACATCAATGTAGTAAACGAATGCATTTTGCAGTTGGTTTTGGGTGGCAGTATATTGCGGTTTGCCACTGTATTGCACTGTACATGTTTTCTGAGTTACAGCCCGACATTGTCCATTGTTTTGCAAATATCGTGGGGACGACCCAGATCCTGAGGTCTCATGCAGATGGCCGAAAGGAAACATCTTTGCAAGGAGACAACAATTTCGGGCCAAATTCTAAATCTGAAGTTAATCATTATGTAATCTCAGAGTCTATCCAAATTTGATTTTGAGAGGAGATAATTCGTCAGCTAAACTGCCGATTATGTCCAATGCTGTTCGGTTACCTCAGCTTTGGAAACCTCTCAAAGCAAACTTAATTTTAACGTGAAACCATCACTATGTTTTCCCAAAGACTTTCATTAACATTCACTTTGAAAAGTGGAAATGATGGTAATACCGCATTTTGAACCTAACAAATTAAAAAAAATAAAAAAAAAACTAGCCAAAATTTTTTTTTTAACAAACAGAAAGAATAAAATAATTAATAAAAAGACTTGAATTACTTTACTAAACCCTAACCAAATGAAAAAATAGAAGCCTAAGCCCGTGGATCTAGAACACTTTAGGTCCATGGTAATAATTGATGCTGAAGAGATCTGTCACAATTCGTTGTTGTGCTACATTTTGCTGTTTATTGTTTTTATTGAAAGCGATGGCTAATGCCTAAGAGCTAAGAGACAACCCCAGTTCCTTGGAAATGTGAAGCTTTGTACCGAAAAAATTGTTGTATATCGTTTGCATCGAGGGGCACCTCTTCCATTTTATTTAATGGCTCTCAACTTGAAGGGAAACAAAAGAAAACACTCTAGTTGGAAGTCGCCTTAATATCTTTTCGTTGAAAATAGCTAAGGGCAGATGGCGAGCAAATCCTTAAGCCAGCTAGCTTTGTCAAAAATGTCAATCGATACAACTAAAAATCAAACAATTCACTAAAAAATAGTTATCTAAATTCTCCGTAAAAACATGCCGAATTTGATATGAATAAATTTTGCAAATCAGCATGTTCAAACTTCCGAAATCAACGGCACGGTTTCAGCAACGCAATTCCAAATATTTTCAATACAGTCCGCTCTAATCTGTCATACTTCTCAAATTTATTCAAATCAAATGGCCAAAAAACATATTCTGGAAAACGCTATTTTGGCTCCAATTCATCAAATGGTCGGTCACTGCCAACCAAAACCGGATTGACGCTAGCATTCATATCGTTTTTCCCCAAAAAACCAAGATCGGAAATGTATCAAAATGCATTCGAAGTCGAAAAAGCTATATCGGAGCTGGTATCCAAGGCCGAGCAAATGGTCGTAGCGGAAAAATTAGCGGACGCCAGGGCTGTGTTAAACGATGCATTGAAATTAGCTGAAGATACGAATGTATTCAGTAATGTTTCATCGGTATATGACCTGTTGTCAACAATAGCGTTCAAGGAGGGCGGCATCACGGAAGCGGAGGACATGCTGGTCAAATTCATCGAGAAACTAATTCAGCTGGGATACCCGGAAAATCATAACAGTATCGTTCGTTTCAAACTAAAGCTGTCTAGGCTTTATCAGTCCGTTGGCAATCGTGATATGGCTGAGCTGGGATTCAGGGACTGCATCAATACACAGGAGGAAAAAATCGTCAAGCGTAAAGTGAACGATGAGCTAACAAATCTGATATATGTTAGCTCGTTGTTTTGGTATGGCCGTTTCCTTACGGAGCATGGCGAGTTTCAGAAGGCGAAAACATCGCTCAAGAAAGCCTTACACACGCTAGATCAAACAAAATCCGTTTCTCCGGCACAAGTTATGGTTGTGCTGTATTACAATGCAGAAGTGGCATATTTATTGAAGGTATGCATATGCGATAACGTCTTTTAAACAGTATTAGGAGAAAATCTAATATACTCACCTGTTTGGCATTTTTCTACCACTTTCAGGAATATGATGACTCTCTCAATTACCTATATCAAGCTATAAACGTATGCAAGGAAAGTGACCCGGAAAACAGAGATCTGCCTCTATATTTGGTTAAAGTCGGCTACATTCATATTGTCAAAGGACTTTATGGCGAAGCAAAGTTCTGGTGTTTAACAGCCGAAAAAATGGCCAGGCTATCAAAAAATGAGGATGCAAAGGCCGAGGCAGATCTTTGCGTTCAAACGATTGAAAAAGTCGTAAAAAATCCAGAGCTAAGGGGTCGAACTTAAATAAGATTTTAGATGAATAGCAGGCATATCAGATGGCCTATGGAAGCAAAACTTAAGAGACAAAAAAACACGTGAATTTGAAAAAGTAGCACTACTTCGATTTGCAATTAAGATGCTATTTAAAAAAAAAATATTGAGACAAATAAAAATATAAAAAACGAACATATCCTTCCATTTAATGTCGATGGTTATTTGTATCAGTATCTAATTGAGGATGATAAAATCGATAATATCTTTGCTATAAATAAATACCCAACTCATTTTCACTCTTATTAAAATTGATATTTTGCACGTAACCGGGAAAAATATCCGATTTACCTGGAAATTGCCGCCGAAAATAATTAATCTCGCTGAACAGAATAATTGGTTTGGCTGAACAAAAATGTTAATAGAACCAGAGAAAAGCATTTACATTTTATATCTTGGATTTACGTTAACTAAGATTTTAATAGAATTTCGGGGTTAGTCGCGCACCAACAGCAGTATTGTCAGAACGGTGAAGAAGAGCACTAAAAAAGGGTAGGTTCTACTTCAGAAAACGATTGATAACGGAAATTTAGGATGATACTTATGGGATTTCAATGGGTTCAGAGAGATTTAATTATATTTTCTGTATCACAGGACTAAAAAGTACTGTAAAACTGTCTAACTATAATGAGCCATTTTCCCCCCGAAATCTTCAAGTTTCCATTGAATGTTTTGAAAAATTTGCAGTGCACCTGCTAATAATTCTTAGTTTTTTCCTAAATAAAACAAATTTAATTTGAAATACAAGCAGATAATATTTTAATAAAGTATTCGCAATCGCTAGGTATATACGAGCATTTCATTCCTTAAATTGTGGATGCTCCTCCAGAAAAATTGTTGATTTTTTTTAGATCTAGTCATAAAGTATTTTTTTTAAATCTTCGTAATTTTCGAAGTGTTTCTAAGAAAGTGCCAGCGACATCGATAGTAACAAGCTGCAATTGAAGTAAAGCCAGGTAATTTCAAAATGTTTCCTGGCTTACACTATAAGTGAAACACCGAAATGAGAACTATGACCATCATGGCTCACAACTACTGCTCTTTGAAAAGGTAGACGCGCGAGAAAGTTTTTAAGGAAGAATTGTTCAAATATGATAGTATACAACCATCGGTTTGTTGTGGCAGCGTATGCCATGTTGGGGAATTCTGTTTCTGTTGGAATTCATGAATTCCGTACTTTTTTCCCATTGAATGTTACAAGAGGTGGCAGTTTCTCTCCAGCTTCATTTGCATTCAATAAAACGGAGATGTTTTCTCGTCCAGTGTCAATAGTGACTCTAAGAGCTGCAGTTCCCTTCGCTTCAGCTATCTTGGTTTTCTCTGGACCTAAACATAAATTTCATTCATCCAAATTGAATATCTGTGACGCTGGGATTCCAGTTGAAACTTCTTTCAAAAGTTTAAAATAATGTGAAACTGTGAAACGGTCTATATCTCTTTTCCGTGCTATTTCCACACTCTGCGGCTTTTTTTAATGCTCAGATTAAACTCTTTTTTGAATCTACTAAAATAATCGTGTAATAGGATGCCGTTTTTAAAAGGCATAGGAATTGCTATCTATTACTTTTTCTTCAGTATGAGTAATGAACTCAGCTCTACCAAAAGTTGAGCTGTTCACACCCAACTGCCCTTTAATTCTCTTAAATAATGTTGCCTTGGGAATCTTATAAGCTTGAGAAGCTCTGTATAAAGTCATATTATCACTTTGCAATTGCATTAAGTAGTTGTTGTTTTTAATAGGATAGTGGAGCTGTCTTCTGTTCAGAATTGCGAACCTTTGTATTACTGCAACAAAATAAGGAAACAAAATTAGTCATGGAAAAGAACCTTACGGGGCAAGTGGAAACTAACAATTCAATTTCCCCCAAATAATTGGGTTCCACTTGTGCCAACCAAAAAAAAAACATGGTCATGAAGATACTGCAATTAATTTACTTTTACAATAACAATAACCGATATTCCTCACCTGTATCTTGTAGACACTCCAGTTCTTACAAATATTGCACGAAATGGCAACGAAACCATTTGAATGAGCGTTAATAATAGAGATGGAAGAAAAATAACATCTAATCTGATCAAAGTGAAATGAACAACTGGTCTGAGCTCACGTGTTACCCAAGCGCCTCAAGTTCTCTTTGCAGGCTGTCTCATTCAAGAAAGGGTTGGTTTACATAATAGAAACTATGTTGCTCTGTATTATAACATATTTACCTTTGAAAAAGTCCAATGGGTTCCACTTATCCCGGTTTACATTATATAACATTTTCGGACTAAATAAGCAGAGCACTAAAATTATTTTGTAACCAAATACAGTCAACTGATGACTCGATCACTAGGAATATTTTGAAATCGTCACAGTACAAAAACCAAGAAAACGTAGAATAACAAGCAGATTGCTTACAAACAATAAAAAGATGGAAGGACCTAGGATAGACCCTTGCGGAGCACCCGATAAAGAATACAAGGGGGACAGAGAACACGAATTGATAAAAGCAATGCAAATACGAACAAGGATGTTAGAGGTAAATCAGGGTAGGTGATGAGCGGAAATGCCATCATTCTTATGCTTCTGGAATAGGAGGTTATATTTGATGGAATGGCTTTGGTCAGTATATCTCACCATATAAAACTTTGATCTGCTTTCGATGGTCAAAAGTAGACACTCTTTCAAATCATTCTCTCAACGGCATTTTAAAACAGAGACGAAGAGAAATGAGACGATAGTTTGCGACAAATGTAGGATCACTAGTTTTATGTCTTATGGAAATGTTGGTAATTTTCCAAAGAGGAGAAAATACTCTAACTGTGTGAGCTCTATTTACCTTATTTGACTATTATGCATTCATTAAATACACTTTTAAGCTTTGAATGCAGGTGAACATGGCATTAAAATTGGCTATGAAACATTCACAATCAAGAAGAATGGATACGTTAGCACACAAAAGATCACTTACAAAACTGGATTAATCACATTCATGTTTCGTTTATGTCTACACTTAATCTATACGGATTCATACCGTTTCCCGAAGGAGACAAGGATATGCCAATAAATTTTATTCAGCTGCATATACTGTGTGACAGTGCAAAAACCATATCGAATCGAAGCACATTCAATGCAACGATATAAAACGAAATAAAACTCATTGACTATGAAAAATTTCCGTATTGAATGAATATCGAATCGAAAAGTAATTTAAGTCACGTGCAGACTAGAGAATATGACGACGATTTCATATCTGGACAACAAAAGAGACATCGCAACCGGAAGTTCTCTGAGCTGTTTGGCTTCGGTTTCCCACGATTCGGTACACATCAGTATGAACGGCATATGGATGATATAGGTATTCCATTGGAATGTGACTTTCGTCGGCACATTCATATCTGCTGCTAATAGCACATACATGTACAGTTCTCGCTCGGTAACTCCTTTTACTGATACCGAACAACATACGCTCCGTTTGGGAGTCGAAAACAGTGGTACAGTGGTGGAACTGAGTTTCGTTGAAAAGTGTCAGCAACACAACGTCTGATAGCTTCGAATTAATGGCACCTAAATGAAACCTATTCATTGCGATTTATGTTATTGCAATATTTTAATGTATGATTTATGATGCTCACAGTCAAATACATGTACATACAACTGTACATGCGGTTTTTTCGTCATCCGGAGTCGAGATAAAAAGAATGTAATTTATGGACTTAAACTTGTTTCTAGGTTGATAATACGGCCGTCGACGTGAGTAGATATATTAGATTCAAGCTAGTTTTTGTAGAGATAGACATCTTTGGTTATATTTGTTTTTTAGTGTGGTTGGAGCTATCGTGATATCGCGCCCAATGTGGGTTAGATATTTACATTACATTTGATTTGTTTTATAAAATGCAACTGCATGTTTTTTAAATTTTCTTTGATATTTATGAATACTTTTGCGGGATATAAATGTTTATTTTCTTTTTACCAGCAAAGTTACGTTACAATAAAAGTATCATTCGAAAAAATTCACACAACAAATTCAACTCATTCAAGAAATTTTCTACACTTTCTTCATGAAACTTACTTTTTGTCGTCACAGCAATAACTTTCCGAAAGTTAACTGACAAATTATTTTCACCATCATACATGCCATGTAAAACATCCGTTATTTTCGTAAACCGAAAAATCGGCAGGAACTCCACAGAAAAATGTAAATACCCGCTAGCTACAAGGAGATTTTCCAGAGTAAACATTTCACAAAACCTTGTGTGCTCGAGGCATGCGATTCTTGTCTTTGTCGGAGATCGGCAGTAGATATGCTTTGCTTGCGGAATGAGAGTTTCAAGGGGCATTCGTGTACCGAGATGAATGCATAGCAGAAGCAGGCCCAACTTTCCGAGAGCAGAAGATAATTTCAGTTCACAACGAAATATTTAAACAATTTACCGGCAAAGCAACCTAGCAAGGAATTTCGAAGCTAGCTGGTTGTTTGGACTGTCTGCCTTTAAAACAAATATTTAAGGTAGTCTCCGCATGTCAAATCCCAGTTGGAATGCCTTTGAATTGAGGTAGTTTTGATAACCTGGGTTAGGTATACGGTATGTGAGCGTACTGTCGAGGAAATGCTTCTGGGAATCGTATTAGAATGAGCTCATACTTATACTAGGTTTAAGTTTGAGCCACAATCGAAATATGAAATTCGAGTTACTGAGTAAGCACTATGTATCACAATAGTGGAGAATATGAGTAAAATCGAACTGAAAGCAGATATTCTCCGAAATTAAATTTTGACTTTTGACTAACATTCAAGCCCTAAGCAATGCAATCTTATGCGATTCATTCGGAATTCACCGAATACCCAAGTGTTACAAAATATTTACTTATTCAAATAGGTACTATATTTGCACCTACATTAAACAATCTTCAATGATTTTTTCAAATTTTCCTTGTGCCCATACACTAAAAACGGCCTACAAACCGAAATTGCTTCTGGGTTTTTTTTTCGAATGCACAAAAGCAGCTATTGGTGTCTACGTCTAAATTTTCTATTTATTCTACTTTTTCTAAAAGTCCTCGTTCCACAGTCAATATACGCTTTCACACAATGATTGTATCTGTGCTTCTTTCATTCTTCGCTGGTTGCATACTTTTTCGATTAGGAAATCTTCCTAAAGTCTTTCAATAAGATTTTTCTTTGCAGTTGGAGATACTGCACAGATACTCGTACTATTGCGAAACCATACGAAAATAGAAGTCTTGGTAATACCTGGAGTTTTTCAAGTGAAGGAACGAAAAGTGCATTAAAAGCTTTTTTGATACTTTTACCTCAGAGAGTAAGAGTAAGGCAAACGAGTATACAAACAGAGATAAGTATATACTTGTGTGCATTTGTTACATGTGAATGAAGAAATGTAAGGATTGAAAATCAGATGAAGTGAACATTGGTTTTAGGAATAGTTTTTGTGGTTTTTAGATAATTTAAAGTGCTTTTTCCAATTTATTATTTTTCTCAATGATCGTTACACATTTACCTAAGGGTGATTATACATACTACCATCCCAAAAATTAGCGCAATAGCTCTCAGGCCTCATTCGATTAAAAAAGGAACAAAAGGAAAAAAAACAGGCCTGCCTAAATTTTAAAATACAGCAGCCGTTTGCCTAAGATGAATGTAACCACCGCTTGAAGGGCATCGGTCATTGTAGCATCTATTTTTCGTCGTTTATTCGACGGGCACTGAAAGTAGCTATGGTTTTTGTACTTTTATCGTGTTGTGATTAGGTCTTAATGTCATCACGTAGCCTTTTTTTCTTAATTTTTACTTTCTCATAATTTTTTTATATTTTCGTTGCATATTTAATAATTGGATTTTAATATGTAAAATGTGATAAGTAAATAAATAAATAAATAATTTATAAGTCAGGATTCATGAACTGCACTAAACCTAAAAGAAAACCCAAACTTCGATTGGAAAAAGATTGGGAAAGTCACACGCAACATGTGTATAGAAACAAGGAATTTATCTAGTTTGAAGAAGCATCTTTCACTTTCATCTCAGTAATAGTACGTATACATACAATATTCAAAGATCTAAACATCGAAATTTGAATAATGGCTTCAGTTAAACTGAACATTGGACAAAAAAAATGGAAGTACGCTGTGAAGTTCTGGGCTGAAGAATCCTGCCAAAACGAAACCTGAAATTTAGAGTGGAGTTTTCCTTGGGCACAAAATTCCTTTTCTCCTCCGAAGTTGGCTTAATTTTTGCATGAACTTCATGCTATCTGACACACCCTTCATGCTATCTGACACGAATCTTTGAAGACTCTTTCTTCTTTTTCCAAATAATTTACTGCAAACTTACAATAAACGATCTTAAACCCTTTGCCGACAGTGGAGCCTTAAGTAAAATTGCAGATTTTAGTATATTTCAGTGAGAATAGAGTATTTTGAAAATATGAACAAAAAAATAAAAATAAGTAGTTCGTTTACAAAAAATAATAAAAATTCTTCACAATAAGAAAACGTCCCCCAAATTGACAACTTCAGCAAGCAAAAGTGCATTCTTCGTGAAAAGCATTCTTTACGATGAATGGTTGGGAAGGATTCTCGAAGCTAATTTTCTCATAAAAGATTACGATGTAGATTTTTTTATCCGAGCTCAAACATAAATATTCAAGGTCTTTGTCTCAATAAAATAGGCGTGGCTTTTTACGTGCTTGAGTGAAAACAACACCAAAATCAATTGGAAAGGAATGACATTCAGCCCCACGAGGAAAGAATAAATAAAAAATTTGCAAGATAAAATTGTATCTCACCTTTACCCACTTTCCTTCTACCCATAAGACTCTCAATCGCTAAATGATTAATGCTCAATCGCTAAATGACTTTCAGTCTCAGTCTCCCGCGGCAACGGGTAGTTCTTCCTTAACCCTCCGAGAACACAGGGGGTCAAATTGACCCCAGAGACCTTTTTGACCAATCGCAGCGCTTAGGCCTGCGGGAAAAAGGGGGTACTGTAGGTTCCTTAGTGTATTTCTGTGCCTTGACTTTTAGTTTAAACCGTTCTCATACAGTCCCATGTCGTCAGTCGTCGTTGAGAAGACTTTGAAGCAGATCAAGGGGTCAAATAGACCCCATGTGTACTCGACGTCAATTTTGAGGTAAAATTCAATATTTTTTTTACTTTATAAATCGATAGATTAATTTCAAATAGCCAAAAAATAATTGTTTTTAATATGTACCAATTTTTTCCAGCTTGTAAAAACTGTTTTTAAAAAACCGATTTTTCCTTTCGAAGCTAGATATATTTAGTTTTTGTGACAAATATCGATATTTCGAGGGTAATCTGCCCTCTTCTTCTTCAGTGTCTATCGGTCTATCGATAGACACTGACACTGACGCTACCAAAAATAAATCTGCCATCGCTGCCTTGAAAGAAGTTGTGGCTCACCTTGTTGAGCCATATTTACGAGAAAAATTAAATAATACCATTCTACGTGTAGACATTCGAAAAGGGATCGAGAATATTTTAGGAATAAATATCCCAAATGTTCCTTCAGAACGCCCAAAGCTCAGTAAAAGACCAAGATGTTTATTGTTCTCTCGAAAACAGGACCACAAAACAAAAGATGTCTGCGCATCTTGCGATCGACCGATGTGCGACGAGCAACGGGCATTTTTATGCAATGGTTGTGTTGGATATGAATAATTTTTCAATTTTTTCTTTATTTTGTCATTATTTTTATATATTTTGATGAATAAAAAATAGTTTTCTCTATTCAAAAATGAAAAAATTCATTATTTTTCATACCCTCAAAATTACTTCTACCAATATGCGTAACGAATATCTTTTTTGCAACCCTTTATATAGGGATGAATTTCGTATTATTCTAACCATATAAATTTTAAGCTCAAAATATTAAAAATCAATCAATTTATTAATTTTTTTTTTAAATATGCAATTATAAAAAACCTTCAAAATCGCCACCGTAAATATGCAAAATAAATACTTTTTTTTAAAGGTCCAATATACATCTAATTTTTTTATGATTTTGTCATATCTTGAGAGTATCTATTCAAATTTTTAGCCCAAAATATTGAAAATTAAAAAAAATAACGATTTTTTAGTAAAAAACCTGATTTTCGGCAAAACTGTTTTTCGTGAATTTTTTTTAGGTATGGTAAGGGCATTTAAGGCCCGTCTTATGCATAAGAACTACTAGAAAAGGTCTCAAACTATACCTACAAATTTTTTCAAATTAAAATCTTCAGTGGTGGCGATGCTATAGACGTTCAAATGTGCTTGGGGTCAATTTGACCCCAAGTGTTCTCCATGGTCGAAAAAATAGGTGTGTACTCGGAGGGTTAAGTGGCTCTTCCAACGCTTTTTACTCAAATTAATAATGCACTGATACCACCGGCATTTATCATATCATCTTCTTCAAAATGGACAAAGAGTACTAAATTGACGCAGACTACACTGACTTCAGTAAGGCATTTGACAGTTTATGTTTAAAATTTCAAAGATTTTTATCGAAAAATGTTTCTGCTGCCTTTGGTGTTTGCAAGGTAGCCGTCTTGGCCTAGTTCTCTTTAAAATATTTTTATTCCGACGTATCTGACGTCCTTGCAAACATACCTCATTTACTTTGACGATCCCAAAGTTTATCAGATCATTCTCTCCAATCCAAGCTTGATTCACTTGATCATTGGTGCAATGTAAACAAGCTCTCTCTCTCCACATTGATAAGTGCCAGGTTATTAGTTTTTCGGTCGAGTATATAGCATTATTGACCTCGGTGTTATCTTGGATGAAAAACTCCGCTTCATCTTAAACTATGATACAATACGTTCCCGTGTAAACAAATAGCTAGGCTTCATTAAAAGACATACCAAGAATTTCGTAGCCCAAGATCCTTATAAACTTCACTTGTATGTCCTACTCCATTAGCTTGAATCGCCTTGAGAGAGCTGTACAGCCCTTATGATTTTAATAACTTAACCCTTTATGGTTTCGACTGGGTCATTTAAACTTATCGACACTTGCATCCAGACGAATGGTGATCTCGGCCTGCTTCACATTAGAGGCGCTATTAGAGTTGAATTTCTGAATAGTAATGTTGCGATAAATATCCCTGTAAGGATCACCAGTTCCAATCGTTTGCTAAAAGAATATCCACATTCCACTACATATGCAGCTAATGAGCCGTTAAATATATGCTGCAGGGTATTCAACAGCATAAGCAATCTATATCCCCCTACGATTTCCAAATTATCGTTCAAACCTCCCTTTTCCAAGCCAGCCCTACCCCCTAACTTTAAGCTATAAACTATATATCAATGTTTTATTTATTCATTTATTTGTTAATTATTTAATTTTATTTTATTTTACTGCTCAATTTTTGTGTTATTGTTGTTTATGTAATTTGTATCTTGTTTGGTGAATAAATAAAATAAACGATTGTACCTTGGTCTCGATGTTATGGAAGCTTTTAACTCAATTTGGGCACTAAGTGCCTAAAAGTAGGCAAAAAATTGGCTGAAACTCGAATTGCCATAACTCCGTAGAAATTTCCCCTTCATCTTATTACCCCATCATCCTATTACCCGAACTTGTTGTTCGTGAGCCGATAATCATGTTCAACTGAAATTCACAGAATACATTAGCCTAGAGTACGAATATATTTACTGAATATGCTAAAAAGCGTATTGCAGTGGTGTTATCTTGAATTTTTTTTCAGAACCGTTTCAGTTTGATTCAAATAATTCTTTCAAATACACCAATCTACTTGAAGTCAAGCTTTCCTAGACAATGCAACTAAGAATTTCCATTTTGAACCCATTGTAATTCCATTGTTATTTACGAGCCTTTCCATTTGCTCCCTAACTCCAAATAAATTTCACATCTTTCTGGGTTAAATCAAAACATTCAACAAACTAGATTTCCACTTTACGCCTCGTTGCTTCCAATCTTCACGCTACGCAACATCCACACGTAACATACTCATTTCATCCTTTTACTGTACGAGTAAGTTGTCAGGCCTGGTTCGTCTGTCACGTACATGAGCTCATATATCTAATTTACTTCGTTTATTTCCCGAAGAAATTGCCAAACACTGATAGGAAAGAATAATGTTTTTTTTTCTTTTGCTTCACGTCGTGATCGGACGGGGATCTGTCGAAATTTCACGGGCTCTTCCATTACGCTGATTGCATTATAGCAATCGTGGTTGTGTTCTACATTTCTTCTGCTCACGAGCCATATTACCTTCCAAAGCTCAGGTCTGGGGAGTTTCGTGAAGCGAGAAAAAAAATGGAATTGAATTTCGGTCAATAGAAGAGCTCAGTCCTGCGGGCCATGATGTGCTCAACTGACTGCGAGGTGACTAAGTGAGTTAGTCGGCTGGAGAAGAAAGTTGTTAAGGTCGGTCCGAAAGTATAAATTGATGGGTTTTGATTTTCGATTGGTTTTGTTCATTTTGCTTGACTGAAAACTATGATTTTGATATCATTTAAGGTCAGATAAGTCAATTTGAGGAATATATTGGGTTTTCGTTGAGTAGTGATCAAATCAAAAATATAACTTAAAATTAAATTCAAACCTAATATAGTTGAAGGCGCTCAGAGAACGCAACTGAAAAAACGCAATAAAACACTTAATCTAGAAAGAACATAGCTGATTCACCGAAAAATGTAACATTTCATTTTTGCCTAACGAATAACAAACTTCACCGCGAATTGATATGACCCTCTTGTCTTCATACTCCTTCTAATTAAGTTATTCTCCCTCAGTGCCTATAAATATCCTATTAGTACACAATCAGGCAACAGGCCGCTTGCTTGTGCTCGCTTACATTCCTAATCATACTTGTGCCTGTTAAGCAGTTTGCGTCAAACTTTAATGACTTAGAATCAGGAACCTCGCTTCCCTCCGATAAACCAACCGACGAGCACTTCCATTACGACCAGACCTTTTTCATTCATTCACTTGTTGCTCTCTCATATTTTCAATTAATTATTCAAAATTATGTTAGACACTACTATTCGGTGGTGGAAAGTTTGTCGGTATTGCCAGACGTTGCTGATGAGTATTTCTCGGTCAGTTGAAATTAGATTAGTCACCAGCTTGTTGTGGGAAGATTGGAGTTTTCAGTTTGTCGCAGATGATAGAGGACTTAGTTGGTTGGTTCCGGGAGGATGTATACATCACTTTGTAGCTCTTAGATGATTAGGTTATTAATGTTTTGAGTTGAATGAGTTTTCGTTATGCAAGTTTGAGTTTGATTATTTTGAGATTTATATGAAGTGTCGGAAATTGTCTGGAGGAAACTATAATATATGTGTATACTACAAATTCATACAAATGTTCGACAGAATAACTGCTTCAATCGGAGGATGCGAATACAACTTTGGGTTGATGTTATATTTAATTTAATATGAGTTTAAGTTTCGATGTCTATCCGCCCCAGCGCACTTCCCACCATTGGGGAGAGGAGAGAAGAGAAGGCACGTCACACAATCTGACCAGCTGCTTTGCTGATGACACTCGATGTTCAAAATGACTTCCATTCGGCGAGGTAGACCTAAGTTCTTTGGGCCATCGATCATAGCGTCTTCATTGCTTACTATGTATCGGTCATGATGGGAAACTAACTTAAGAAACGATTGATGCTATTCAACACCAAAGAAAGAGCTCAGAGAAGACTTATTACCTCAGGGGCAGCACGGGGATGAATTCTTGGACCTGACCTATAGAAAAAAGTTGATACTGGACTGCTGCGCCTGGATATAACCGCGGATATCTTTTCGATAAGTTAAACTGATGGCACAGCAGCCGTAGTGACTTCTAGAACTCCTGAGTTTGCCCAATTTCGACTTGATCAATAATTAGTGTGGATCGGTGGATGGTTGTCCATGGCTTACAGCTGACAATTTCAAAGACAGAGAGTAAGACAAAGGCAGTGGTGGTATCGGTAGTGATTCCGGTAGATCCACTGGTGCGGGAACGGTCTGAGCTGAATGGAACAGAAGCTTTAGCGCACGCACATACGTGAACCCTCCAGCTTCAGTGACAACATTGAAGCGCAAGAAACAATGGTTGGTTGTTGGTGAAACTAGTAGGTCTTCTTGACCTATGAGTCCGCCGTAAACTTCAACTAGTGCCTATTTCGAATAGGGCGCAGCTATTTCAGAAAAGACCTAAACAGAGTGCTCACCATACATTCTTGTGTGAAGTCGGTTGGCAAGTTTGAGAGTTGGGCACCGATAAGAGAGCAAGCAGGATCGGGTTGACGTAATGTGAGAGCGGTTTTCGATCCAGACCTTCGTGGCCAGTAGATAGATTTTTTTTGTAGTGAATAAAAATCTTGCATAGCCTCAGGATTCGAGACTCGGGCACCTTTTAAAGATTTCGTCATCCACCCACGACAAAAAAGGTTCTAATTCTGATAAAGAGAGTTTAATTTTATCAATCCCGAAATATCAAGAGTCTTGATAAAAACCGGGAATCCCCAAGTGTATAACTTGTGTCGGGATTAACCCGAAACCTCGATATCTCCATCAAACCTTTACATCTGTAAAATAAAGTTTTGAATTTCAGTTTTGTTCCGATGACTGCGTTGAAAGTTACAGGGGTAGGAAGATTTTAAGGGTGACCATCCGTAAAAATTTGAAAATTTTATAATTATTTTAATGCTACCATTAGCATAAACATGTTAGCATGCATTTTTAAATAAAAATGCATGCTAACATGTCTTAGTAAAAAAAAAGTTAAAACAAATACTTTAGCTGGCAGCCTTATTCTAATCTTTCAAACCAAAATTGTATCAACTTTGCCTTACAATAAGGTCCTTCTACTGTATGAATTTCGTTTTAATCTAGCAACTGCGTTTCATTTAATCTAACAAGGCGAAAAACTTTTATTTTCTGAGTGAATTTTCCAGATTCAAGAGCCAAAAAGTCCTTAGCTGGCAGTGCTGTCCTATTTTTTCAACCAAATTCTAAACAAGCTTAGCTTACAATAAGAAAAATTTCTTTTGTAAGAATTTTGTTTTGATTTAACGACTGCATCGGGAATTATATGGCATAACGCATTTATTTTTTGATGGATTTTCCAAGATGGAGGAAAATAATGAAGTAGTGCTTATCTTCACTTTAAATCTAAAAACCATTGCTGAAATTTTACGAGATCTAAGTTAAAATCACGAAGACTTATGAAATCTATTCCAAGTATGCGTTCAGCAGTTATTTTCGCTACGAGAAACCGATGATGAAACATAATAGCCTGGCAATGGAGATAGTTTTACATATATATATATATATATATATATATATATATATATATATATATATATATATATATATATATATATATATATATATATATATATATATATATATATATATATATATATATATATATATATATATATATATATATATATATAGATATATATTTATATATATATTTATATATATATTTATATATATATTTATATATATATTTATATATATGCCAACTTCTGCTTTTCAAATATGATTTCTATTGACCTCACTGCTGCTGTCCGAAAAAGAGCAGTTACTTTCGGCCGTGTGAGCTCACTGTTCTTGTGACATCTTTGGTAATACCTGGGTTCATATTTTCTGCTCCTATCTTTCCGCAGTTCTAATATACAAGAGCTCTGTTAGCTGGTAATGTTCAAGGGTAATTGTTTTTTGGTGTGTATATTCCAGACAATGCCTTGGCTTGCACTCCTGCCAACAATCATACCTCAAATGCCCCTTTTTCCACAATTCCAGCATTAAGGAGCTATACTCGTCTTCGATTCTCTGGTTATTTATGTACTTTCCCTCTGTTCTCTCACGGGCTCTAATCTTTCTTTGAGATGCAGATTCTACCGATTTGTAAACCAAAGCATCGTCCAAACAATCCTTTAGGGTCCGCTTATCAGCTAGGCGAAGAGCCTGTTGAATTTTCTCATCATGCAACCCCTGAATAAAAGCATCCTTTGTTGTTTCATTTCGATACCCCGGATCTGGATAGGATATAATGAGGCAGCTGTTGGAACATTTCACATGGCTAGTGAGCCCGCGTTCCTAGCTAAGAGCAATGTATCTCTTTCAAGTCACGTTTACCGTACCGCATGTCTAGAGCTTTTGTGAGGCTGAAATAAATGGAATAATTTTCAACTAGTATGGTGTGAAGAGTTTCCGCTGCAGCCCTCTTAGCGACATGTAGTCTGACGCTGCCGATCATTCCAATAATTGTATTCTGCAAGAGCTTCAAACTGATTCTTGTATATGATTCAAAAAGTCTGCCCATCAAAAGTTGGCGCTTTTAGCACGTTATTACCAGTTGTTTTAGTCCACATAGCACTAACAGCTTTGATCCGCTCCAGATGTAATTTTAATTACTTGCACAACATGAATGTCTACTTGAAGTCTCACTTTTGCAGCCAGAATTTCCAATTACTAATGCAACTGTTGTTTGAATTCTGTTAACTGTTGTTCACTTCTTATAGCTTGCCGCTCAAATTGTTTCTTGATATCCAAAGCTTGTTGATCCAGTCTACGAAATTAGCTAGTATTCATAAAAGTCAACAAAGGCACAATCTCTCTCTTCATAATTAGTCCTCACGCTTTTCTCACGGGTTTTCACCTGTTTCACCAATTAACAGTTTCAAAAAAACCAATTGAAACTTTGTAATTGATGGAAAGAATCTCACTTCTGACACCAATTTTTGCATTTCTCTTGAAACATCGTACGGAGGCTCGTTAATCTCTGTGTTTTGAAATACAAACAGTCATTGGGATTGAAATTAAAAACTCTTTCATTAAACTGATATTTGGAAACCGTTCTCGTGCGTAAAAACTTTAACAATTCACATAAAACAATTTCACTGTTGCTCACTTGACAAACTTGATCAAACTGTTCTCCTTGCTTCGTCGCGGGACTATTAATATTCGCCTGTTGAGTTTCTAGATTATTCTGGACAATTATTAATTATTCATTTTTATTAGACTATTCACCTTTTGATTTCTAAAACTCTTCGGATAGAAGTCTCCAGATTCGTCTTAGCGTTATGAACGTACCTATAAACGTACATACAACAATATCAACAAAGGTCTGAACCATGGGGCAAAGCCATGCTAATGTATAAAAATAATAGAATCTCATAAAAAATAAATAAATCCCATTTGAACCACATTCAATAGCAATTAATTTTGTATTTTAGTATTGAAGATGGGATTAATTTTGAAAGATGAATTTTTTTAAATATTTTTTGAATTTTGTTTTCTTCTCTTTTCATAGTGCTCGATAATCGCATTTTTATCTTAAGCTACAAAGCATCTATAAATCGTCAAAGAAATATTAGCACCATTATTATCATCATAATATCTCTATTTAACGAGCAAATGTAGCGTTAGATCATTCTTAAAGGATTTCCACTTAAACTTCCATAGACGAAAATCGTTTGTAAGTAGGTAAATAGCGTGCCGCAGCCTATATCAGCCCTCATTTGCATGTACATTTCAACGTTTTGGGGAAAATCTTCCAGAGACAAAAGCAGATATTATTCTATCAGTCGGCAGTCAATTCACCAGTGCTCTCGAACGCGCACACCTATGCACATGAGATCGGATATGTGTTCCACTTCTGAAGGTACAAATGTGCTTGGATGGAAATCCCCAAGTGGATATATTTCACTTGTCGATATGGTGATATGGCTTGGTATCGATGGAACTGTAAGCAAACGTCGGCTTTAGAAAAGTCTTTGCAAATAGGTAAAAGAGGATTGTTGTTATAGAACAAATAGCATATTCATAGTACATGGCTTTCGAGCATTCATTGTTCAAGGATTTGATTTGATATTTCAATTGAAAACATTGGCATATGTATGGTGTTCGAGATAGTTATCCACGTGTAGGTATTTTGGATTATTTTCAGGTAATATAATGCATACCAATCGTTTCAATAAATTTATTGTTTTTGGAGAATATATGAATAGTTCTTTACTTACGTTTAGGGCTTAAAAATCTAAAAATATGCGAAAATTATGGCTCAAAATGAAGAATGCTACCAAATATTGCTTGATATTTTTTTCAAGGATCTTTAACTGAATCGCGTTTCCTAAAAGGCTGTTGTTGTGGTCGAAGCAAACCATTGACACCTAGAGTGATTTACTTCAACTTATTAAAATCGACCGTGTAGATATGTATGTACATCACAATCGTTTCTTTTATTTAATTTCTATTTCTTTTCAAGTGAGGCTAAGACAAAGCTAAAGTCCTCAGCGAAGATTCCTTCAGGCGTACATTTATCAGAAGTCGTAGGTGACATGCCTGCACTTGAATTGTCCTAGACTTAAAAACCTAAAGAAAACCATAAAACAAGGCAAATAAATTTGTTCTGTCACGGAAGTATTTCTCTCTGGACAATAAAAAGCCCCCAACACCTTTTTCAAAAGTACATACCTTGTTGTTGACTTAGGGAGTAACAGGGCAAAATGTGAGCTTAGATCCCTAGTGCGAAAATTAGAAATTTAGATGCGATAAGTACATTTGTTTTTGAATGTATTTCTGGGAAGAACAAGAAAATAACTGAAATTACGCTCCAACCACAATGATTTATTTCTGTATAATTCATAGTTATTTAGAATATTTTTTTTTTGATGACCACGGCAAGAAATCAGCCCCTACCTTCCGCTACCGAATTCAAAAGAAAAGTATTTTATGGTGTCAGAGTATTTCACGAACTTAAACTGAACATCATCCTGGTCGACAATTGTTTGCCTCCTACCACCGCTCCTTACTGCGGCTAAACAAAAGCGAAACAAGAATGAATGTAAAGCCATAAAGAAAATATTCTTATGGTCTTGTTTCAGTGGGGATGACTTGTTTTTTTTCGGTAAGTTTTTTGTTTTTTCGCTGTACTATTTTTCCTGGGATTCGTTGGAATCCTGCTGCTGCTGCTCTCATTTTCAGCATCTTCCATTCTTTCAGTTCAGAAGAATTGCTCGCTAACAGAAAATTTATTTTATTGGCTCGCATTTTGATGATGAATAGATGCCAAGAGCGAAAAAGATAATTCCACCTGGGTTTTGTGGATGAAGTGATAAAATCGTCATTTACAACGGCCACACTCAAGAAGCGACAGAACAAGCGAAAGAAACAAGATTTATGAAGAAGTGTGCATGATGTAGACATTATGAGAGTACAACGAGATGTGAAAGATACGGTGATATTTCGTGTAATTTGTGTATTCATTCTCTTGAGCTATTTATTTTTCTTGGGAAAAATGCCTTGATGAGGATAATCCAGGATTATTCAATGATGCGGCTTGGTCAGATCTGGAGTGAAGTTTGGCGTGTTGAGTATTGAGAAGATTATTAATTTGGCTTATTATGGAAGTGACTTTGTGTCCATTTTCGTGACGTGTGGCATCAATAAAAAGACGGCCAGGGCTTTGTGTGGTAGGATCTTTGAATGTTTGCTGTATGTGTAGATGAATCGGTAAGTGGTGGGAACAGAGAAGCACTGAAGCTTATGGATTGATTAATCGGAGACTAATTAACGTCATCACGAAATCACAAGTGTCAAAAAGCGAAAACTGTGATAAGGTTATATTTAGCGCCCAATGTGGGCAACTAATCTCAGAGTGTAGATATTTTCAAATTTGCATTGATCTTGCTAGAATGGAATATTTACCAATAACTAAATGCTGAGAAAGCACGAATCAGCCGCATTATCTTCACGATAAAACTAAGATTAAATTTAAATGGTATTGTTTAGCCGAAAGCTGAATAATAAACACGAATGTTGGCAAAGCACATAAGTGGAATTCAATGGACCTTTCCACACTTGTATTCTTGATGCACTCCTCAAACCGGTTTGCTGGGCAAGAGACGGAAGAATCAAGGGGAATTCTTTACTTTTTGTAGAGAATTCCCCTTGATTATTCCGTCTCTTGCCCAGAAAACCGGTTTGAGGAGTGCATCAAGAATACAAGTGTGGAAAGGCCCAATGGAAGACAACAAGCGGCACCAACTAGACAGTGTGCAGGTGTGCCTAAAAGTTTACAACGCGCCTACTTTGTCAGTTGGTAAGAGGGATTTCCAGAAGATTCTGGTAATGTCGCAGTCCAAGTGTGATTTATTTTCAAAAACTAGCAACTCTCCACCATCCTGCCATTTTTTGAAAACGCAGTAAATACTCTAGACGAGAATGTACATTTTGTTTCTGTTACGATTTGCCAAATTAGCAAGTCCACTTTCTCTAGTTTGTCATATTTATATATACGAGTTTTTATATAAATTTTTGAACGTTTACAAAAAGAAAACTCTTTGTAAACGAACAAAGACAATTATTGATAAAATAGCTACAGTGTGAGTTTGTTTGGTGCATGAAAGGTACAATAAAAATTAAGAATGCTCAACGCGTATACTTCATCTTTCTTTTGCGTACAAAACATGATCAATTTTCTGCAAATTGTCCAGGAGTTTCTCTTTCCTTCCCCCAGCTAGTTTCTTTGGTATTTGACGCTCTTTCTAGGTACTAAAGATATCTATCGAATTTATCCCAGCTGAAATGGTGTAGAATATCGATGTGATTCATGTGTTGCTCCCGATTTTGAAACAACTTCAGAGTCCTTGATTGTCGATGAAGCATTTCGCTTTCGACCTATCGTCGTTGTTGACTTCTGCCAGTTTGCAACCCAGTTGTTTAACTCAGGTATTACTTTTGTCCTTTTTTTTCAGCTCTGCGACTAATGCTGCGGTTAATTTTCTGGTTTTAACGTCACCAGCGTAATCTGCATCACTGTAGGCCGCAATTCACTCGTATCCTCAACTGATGCCTGTAGCGGAGTCTACCTTTCAAGTAATCGAGAATGTTTTTCACTGTGCTCCAGTGGATCTTCATTGGCTGACAGAAACGTTGACTTGTACTGTCAGCAATGTCATTGATGTTAGTTCTCATTGCGATCAATAGTACATGAAGCTGCCGACCATCTTGCGATGAAGCTGCCACTATGTTTAACCTGCTCAAGACTCTTCAGGTAGGACTTTTGATGTAAGAATTTTTATCCATTTTAGGTCCGCTGTCCCTCGAGGCCAAATAGAGACTTGCCTCATTTTGAGAAGGTTGAAATCATAAAGGCAAATTCCCAGAAGGAGCTGAAGGCCATTCTCAGATCGGCCTGCAATAAATTTTTGAAGACTGCAAAAAAAAAATTGGAAATCTCGCCTCCTCTATTTTGATGGGGATTAAATAAATATTGATGATTGAACATCTTCCCGGTGAAAATAACATCTCGGCAAATTTTGATATCATCCTCTTCAGGGTACCAAATCCGATGCATTTTGTGTTTTCTCCGAAGCTGTTTGTATTTTCGCTATAGCCTACAAAAATATCTTGCTCTTATTTGAATTTTCAATTTTTTCACTTCTGCTTAGGGATATGGACACAATCTTTTTCTCCAAAGGTTCGAAGGCCGTTGGCATTTTTTTTCCGTGCTACCACGAATGGGGTGTTATTACTGGGATGCTGCTTGGTCCAGTGAATTTCAAAGCGCGTATATACAGATACATTAGCTGAATAAGCACACACCTCCATAGGGAGTCCGTTGGTGTGAATTTGTTTGCGAGCGTGTTTGACGACAGTCCGTTCTATCGGTGGACACATTTTATTTTGGAGTATATGCCACCGCCTTCGGTGTTTATTCCATGGTTTTGTGCTGGCTCGATTATTTCTTTGTTGACACACTCGAGGCTATTGTATGTTTCTGGTAGTCAGTGAATTTTGCCTGTAAAACCTGGTTTATAGATGAATTTTTCATTCAAATAGTTCATAAAAGATAGTCCAGTTTAAGATGAACGTTTTGATGGGTTAACCACTCAACCAGGCTCCAAATGTTCCGTAGCTGAGAATGCCGTGGGCGTGGACATTCATTGCATTGGGGGTTTCGAACTTCATGTGGAAAAGACGACTTTTTCTTGTTCCTATTGCGATGATTTCTTTTTTTCTCTCTCAATAGTTTGCAATTGACGGTGCTTGGAGCAAAACGTCATTCCTTCGTTAAACGCCACACTTAAAGAAAATAAGTTATATTTCAGCTGGGGCACAAAAAGCAAATTCTTTGCTTTTCGATCCATATATCCGTATTGAAAACCATTACGTTGGCATCTCCTATGCCTACTGCTGACATGGATTTCCCATCATCGACATGTTCTTGTAGATGCTCCATTATTTCCGATGATTATTGAACCATGAGGACAGATTTGACACATGGTCAATTGTACCCGAGTAAAGAGATCACTTTGATTGATGATTATCTTTGTTTTCGTTGTCCTCTTTCGTCTCTCTCTCTCTCTCTCTCTCTCTCGTTCCCTTGGGCTCCCCTTGTCTCATTCAGATGATTAATGGGGTCTTCAGCTGCAGCATTCCTGAGCCCAGTGTGAAAGATTTCTGTAGGCGTTGAAAGAGCCTGGTCTCCATGTTCACCGAGGTTTCTCTCTTTTGAGGTTCGCCAGTGGCTTCTCATCTCTTGACGTCGTACCCCCGGCGGTAACAAATCCGTCAAAAGCTGGTAGCAGCGTTATTAAAATCTTAGTGATGATTATCGGATCGGGGAGTTGCTTACCGAGCGTTCTCATACGATGTGTCAGATTTCCAACTTTCGTTATGTGCTGCG
Organism: Nemotelus pantherinus; assembly: GCA_963978885.1. NCBI lineage: Eukaryota > Metazoa > Arthropoda > Insecta > Diptera > Stratiomyidae > Nemotelus > Nemotelus pantherinus. The sequence goes on from OZ022266.1 coordinate 11,929,191, forward strand.
TCGTGATTTTATTTGTGGAAACCTTGCCTACGCTGTACCATTGTTGTTGCAATAATTGCACATTCGCCTCAAATCTTTTCTCCTAAAAACCTAATAAAAACCAGCTTGTCTAACATTTCTCGTCAGCGCTCACAATACATAATGTCAAGTAATTCTAGTTCCTTCAGCGCGGTAGCTATGGCTAGGTAGTGGGAGATGATTCATTATACGGTAAGGTTGTCTTGGTCTCGAGCATAAACTGCTTCCATGTCTTCTGCTGAGAGTTCGGGTTTGAGTTTAATATTTCATAGCCAACCTGATTACAAAGAATTTTGGGTGTTAAATTTCCAAATAGCCCAACTTTTAACTCCTCTGAGCAAAGCCATCCGTGGAATATAATATAACAATCTTGTTTAGGTTACAACAATGCTTTTCTGCGTCAAATTTGTCGAAAACATTACAACTAAGCTTTTTTGGGCCTTTAATTTGCTAAGATTCACTGAACAAACAAGTTTGTATTCTACCAAAATCTTGCAGCACATTCCGTGTTATTTGACTCCGACTTATTTAACTGTTAAAACTACAGTGTGAGTTTGTTTATTGTTGTGCGAAAATGAGATTTGGTACTATGCAGCATTACTATACTATACTATAGTATACATTCAATCCATTTTATTCATCAATGTAGCTGAAACAGTTATAAAAAACAACAATCACTGTAGTAAGCACCTGATATCATAAAAAATTTCTTAATCACTTCATACCTTCAAGTTTCAAAACTTTATTTTAAATTCCTTTCTCCAATCTCTTTTTGAATACCTTTTACTCGGAAAAAAATCTACATCGAACGCAAAAACACGTCCAGTTTATACTTTGTGAGCAAATTCAAATATAAATACAATCTTGCCACCAAATCTTACCTGTTTTCTTACGTGAAAGTTTTCACAAAAGTATCATTTTCTCTTACTTTGAACACAATCCTGACAAACACACCAACAAATCGCATGCTAATGAGTAGCAATTACGACCAGCTGATATCCGTTCATTGGACTGTGGAAACACTTCAAAGAAATGATAAAATTCTTCAGTGCAGGACACATCTCTTCTTGAGATGCACATTTATACTTAGCTCATCCGGTGTAGCATTGGTATCTCTTCTTCGACATTTTTTTGTAGTGGATTAGTTTTTTCATAGTTATCGAAATGATCTCTAAACGGATGTTGGAGAAACTTTCATTATTCTTGTTGTTATCAATCGGTACGAAGTGCTGTTTCCGGCGATGCGCATGCTATCTCCTGCTGAAGAATGAACGCTCCATCGGATGAATGCAATGAGCTTTTGAAAATCAAATCATTTACGGTATGTTTATAGTGCAACTACTGCGGTTGAGAATAGCATATGTCATTTGCCTGCAATGAATACCGGAGGAGTTATGTTGACCTTTCCGTTAGGATAGTCTGTCGTTTCGAAGTGTGGTTTCAGTAAACTGGTCGTAATGGAAGTTGTTGGTTCTTACTCAACTTTAAATACTTTACTGAACTTTAAATTTCTTATTGATGAGAAAGGAAAAAATAGCATAGATTTTAGTCGGGTAGTTGGCCACCTAAAACTTTTTTGTCTAATAATAAGAATCAGACTCGTCAAAACGAAATCTAAAATGCAATATTTCGAAAAATACTTAACTGTACTTAACAACAGCAATACTTAAACTGTACTTACTGTAGATGCCTTTTTAATGAGTTTAATCTGTGTTGGAGCAAGGTGACTGACCTTTGGGTTTTTGTGATTTTTATATAAATATGCCGAAGAATTTAACATAAAAATTGATTGATTAAATTTAAGTCTAATTTGTGTGAATTTGAATTGTATGATTCAATTGAAATTTGTCAGCACAGTCAACTTGGAATGTAGCAAGGGCTGAAAGAGATGGAATATACCGTGATGTCAACTGCCATTTAGCAGTAACGTGCAGCTGAATTCGCTGGTAGTGAATCACAAAACTATCATAATCAAGCTAAAAATATAACAAATTTTTCTTTTATACATCATATTTTTGGAAATATTTATTTTGTACAGAAATTTATGAGTACCTATAAATTCATTAAAATTCATGCTGTCGTCAAAAGGCTAAAGATATTTTCTCATAAATCGAAAAAGATTCACGGCTCGGTATCAGTGATGCCAAACTAGGCTATTTGTAGTCTCTTCTTTCATTTTTAATAAATGCATTTGCTGGCTCCTTTGCTTTTCTCTCATGGGTTACTTTGGCTACTACCCTCACTCTGAGAAAATCTGGCAGCCCTGTTTATTGTCGCTAGTGATCTCGCAGAGGCCGATTTTTGGTTTGAAGAAAAACTTCGTGGGTTCACAATCGAATGGGAAACTGCTTGTAGTAGTTGGTGGAACCACTAGCTGTAGCGGTTTCACTAACCAATGAACTTTAACAAACTGACAGTTTGATGGAATTCAAACATAAAGTTAAAATAATTTTCATTTTCACCATTTCATTGGCGTTAAACTTCATGAAATTGTTTAAATAACATTAACTTGTAAAAAAATCACCGTGAAATCAACAAGTAGATGCAGTAATTTAAGTGAATGCAGCAGCTTACATGGTTTGAATTGTTTTATTTTGAGAACCGGTTAAGGGGTTACACCACAGTAGAGAGCGAAAATTTAACGTTTTTCTGCGATTTTTTTTTTAAGTGGAAGGAAAAGTAAAAAAGTAATTCTCTTTAAGGATGTTGGTTAAGCATGTTTTGAAGTTTCTAAAAAAAATTTGTTAATTAAAAAATATTACAAAATGGCTGCCCAACAGCCATTTCTGCGGAACGGTTTTTTTTGGAGGGGCTCCGCGGCACGCAGTAGAAGTGCACCAAAAATTAATCTGGAACAAAATAAAAAAAAATTTTCTTAAAGAACATTAGTATAGCTAGAGAAATACGTAGGGGATTTTGAAAATATTTATTTTTGTAAAATTGGCGAGCATTTGAAAAAAAAAGTGCATTTTCCATCAAAAAAACCGGCACTTATTTGTAGCTAAAAAATCGAGATATTTACTTATTGAAAATCGGCTACGTATTTCTATGCGGAATGTTGTTTTAAAGATGTGATATTAATTTGGAGTGAAAACATAGAAAATTGTTTGAGTTATGCTGCGTGCCGATTTGAAAAAACGTGTTTCGAGAAAAACGCGGTTAAAGTTTTGACTCGTGTTTCAAGTATGATGAAATAAAAAATTTTGATCATTTAATTTTTTTTACCTTCAATCAATAACCAAATTTACTTTATACATCGATAATGTCAGAATCCACTTTCAATTTTTTTGCCGAAGCGCTGACACCGGCCGAATCTTCCTCCGCCTTATATCTGTTCAACGGTTGTCGTTTCGTCACATTGGTCCGTTGCCGCGTCTTATACGATATTTTTGAGCTTTTAGGGCTTGCATACTTTCTTTTCACTCATTGTAACTCACATAAATATAAAAGCTACAAATAACGTGTGAGAAATTAGCACTGCAAAAAAATCGTAATTCGAATAACTTCCACGCAAAATTTACGTCTTCTCTCAACATCAAAGGACACTGTACTACTGAACTTTGTGTTCAACATGCTTGAAAATGTTTCTAACGACTTATATTAGTGTATTAGAGAAGTTGGAAATCGTATGATAAGATATAATGCTGTACCCAATGAGCAGGTGTCGTATCTATCGCAGGTAGTCATTTTCGAGCAGCCGGGAAGAGTCGAAAAAGTGCTCGAAATTTCTTTGAAAACGATTTCCAGCAGGTATGAAACCGTTTGCCTCTTATTCTAGAGGTTTCAAAGGATTTTTTAAGCCAATAAAAAGAAAATCAATTTTCTGAAATTTCTACTGTGGTGTAACCCCTTAACTCTGATCTGATGTGAAGTGCAAAACACTTCAAACAGCGTTCATTCATTAAAATTGAAGCTCCTTTTGTGTGGTATGACTTAAAGTTTGCTAAAAATGTCTTCCTTCATTTTAATTCCAAGTGTTTTACTGCTTGGCTACCAGAAAAATTTGATACGTGCATAGCTTTAAAAAATTGTGTCACGTTAGTAAATGCATGATAATTGATTGTTTACTCATCGAGGGATTTTTAAATCTTGATATGAGAAAATTTAACAGTTTAATTTTGGCATTGCCCAATGCATTTTGTCTATTTGTGGTCTATATATAGGAATCGCATTCGTGTCTATGTCTGAAGTGGAATAAATATAAGGAAAAAAGAAAAACACAAAAACACAGCGTTTAAAAGCCTCATCACTCATAAAATAAGGAGCAAACATAGAGTTCAATAAAAGACTGAAAATGCTTCTGTATCAGACATTTGATTAGCCACATCTAACCGCAAAATCAGTGCACACTGACTGTCTGCATCTTTTCGAACAAAGAACTACAACTTGGGCTCAAATCTAAAAAAAAAATCAAATACCATCATCATTACTTTTTCAAAATAAACCAGTCTAGAATGGAATCCTATTCTATTTCAAAGGATACATGAGAACCGCATGCACCCTCTCTAACCGTACCTTCACACACATATATTTTAGTTTAGACACACGAGGTGGAGACGTGAATCCCCAACCAGACATTATAATGCTCGGACACTATAAAAGTAAAAGGGGTCAAAATGAATATACGATAGCCTGAACCGAAAACGGAGAGCAAGGCAAAAGAAATGTGCAATCCCATTGTATTCTCGATGTATGTATGCATGTGTGTGCCGTCTACGTAGAGCCTGAAGAGTTTAGCATTGACATTTTCCTTGCTTGGAAATTTCCATGGAGCCACTCTGCTCCTAAAAAGGGATTATAGAGGATGACCGTGCTCGTCTGAAATGCGAGAGTAGGATTTTCGATCTGAAGTTATTTATGAATGGCTTATCCGAAGCTGTATAAATTTTATTGGAAGAAAAATTGTATTGATACAGCAATGTGATGTGCGAGATGGTAGGAGATTAGCATTTGGATATCCCGTTAGGTATGGTAAGAATGAATTCGAATGGGGTGTTTGGTTTCTTAAAGCAAATGGGATAGGCCAAGCTGCGAAAGTGATGTGTGGTCAATTAAATGATTGTCAAGGTTTAGATAGGATGGTGTTTGGATTTAAGAAAGGTGTTTGCTTTCAGGTATTTTTTCCAAGATTGATATCCAGTTGTGGTCTTCTGAAATTCTTGGAGATTTTGATCTGCGTATATTTAAATGGAATGAAAACTCCAATAAGTAAAATATAATGTTGATGTGATAATTCAGAAGGATTCGGGGTATGACAGACTATTCGCATTGTAGTAGAGAGAATCGCGGTTTCTAGTGAGTGTGTCCTTGTACTTTCAGTCATGGTGGCAGCAAATAAGGATCGATTTTTATTATCTTATGATATGAGTTTTAAAATGAGATATGGTGAATATGATAAACAAATATTAAAATTACGGAAACCATTTTGAAAAATTTAAGACTAGTGAAAAACATGCGTCTAATTGCTTTTTGTTTTCGAGGTTGTATTGCTTACCTATACAAAACTCTGATGCCTCAAGTGCTCCCATAGCTGATTTTTCCAGCAACGTGCCTGAAACATAGTTGGCTCTGAAAAACTTCTGGCTGCTAAATTCTTGGACAATACTACACCAGTTCAACAATAGATTTCTTTATATTTAGTTGGATATAAATTTCAATACTGTGTATTTTTTCATCACATCATCACTCGTCTGAGCTATACATAGCACATTTCATTGCCGGAATCATATCAAAACTCAAGTCACTTTTAATATTTTTGAAATGGGTAATGTCAACTAAAATCCATTCAGTAAGCAGGAGGCAGGATACGACAGTTGTCTGTCGACAGAGTACATTCAATCCAATATCAAATGACCCGACTTGCTGGCTGGATATAAAAATCTAATGGATTCTAACTAAAAACGTGGCTCGAAATACTGGTGAGTATTTTTATGTCTGTCTGGACTGCAAGGAAAAGAGTCCTGCAGTGACACAAACTCAGGAAATCGAATTACATCCTGCATTACATCCTAACCAACCATGTTAGAGTTTCTTTCTTTTTACTGACGGGATCCGGTCATGGAGGCATGTTGCTATTTTAGAAGCTCGAGGAAACGATACTGTGAATTCAGGACATGAGAGCTGGCACGGTGCAGGAGTGGAAGGAGAGGAACTGGAACAGAAACTGACTACTATATTGTCGGAACTTTGTCTTTTCGCTGCCGTGAAGCGGTCTGAGTGTGTTGCGGAGGATAATACGTATGATTGCATGCATGTAACTTTCGCACAAGATGGTCTGTTCGGACAGTTGTCACAATCATGACTGTGACTGTGGTTTGAAGTTTTATGATGATGTGCTGGAATTCTGTTAACAAAGTTTTAATAGTAGTGAATTCGACGAATGTGTAGAGTGGTATGGTTGATAGAAAGTGAGTATTTTTTTGATTTAGTTTGTGAGAGAAGAGAATCTGATCTACTTGGTGTTTAGTGAATAGGTGGACGCTTTGCAACTAAAATGTATTTGAAAATTAATTTATTTGCTTTGTATTCGATTTCAAAAAGGTGAATGATAAGTAAAATGTACATATTAGTGGTTATATCTACAACTTCTTCACATCAGTAGCTAACCATTGACTTACAAGATCTACTTAGCAGAAGTAAACAAAATTAACTTAAATGAGGGACAAAATTAGGGAAAATCTCTCAATTCCGCTAACTTGCTCGACTTTTTTTCGATGATGCTCTGCTCTTTTTCGGATTCAATAAACACAGCTAATATATAAAGGGCTTGTAAAAGCCAATTTATGGCTTAAAAATTAAATAATTAGTTACTATTAAATTAACATTACACTAATTTTGTCTATAAAGCTTTTGTGCAGTTTTTTGTGTTGGATAAATTGTAGGATAACCGATAGTTAAGCAGATATAACATAAATAAGTTTTTTGCGCACACGATTTCTTAACGTATTTTCCGCATAGGTTTTCTGATTGAAAAACCTTCACTTGGATATTATTTTGGCAGAGCGACCTTATTTTCCCTAAAATTACTTGGCGAATATATATCGGAGAGACGATGTACGCCTCATAAACTGCTTCTGTAACCCTTGTGTAATATCCGTTCATTCTATAGATATCTTAATGATAAGCGTTTATGAATCAACCCTGACAACTAACACAATTGGAGGACAATTGGACACAAATACAATTGGAGGGCTCTAGAGCGTCGGCGATGTTTAATAAACTATCGCAGTTGCCGGAGCAGCAAATCACATTTTTGTTGTCCTAGATACAAAACTCACATACATCAAAATAACTTGAAACTTTTGCATAATTGAAACTACTAAACAGTTTTCACTAAGCCATCAAGTACTTGCCAACTGTTTCACACCATTCTCTGTAAGATTTTCCACATAAAAACAGTCAAGAATGGTTCTTGTACATCCTCACAATGGTTTAAATCTCCACCGCTTATGTATACCAACTAGACCTTGTTTTTCTTGTTTTCCTCGTAAGGATTGAAAACCCACGTTAATTTCCATATTCGCATCTGGCTGGTGTAAAACTTTTGCAGAATTGCCTCCTCCGCGTCTAGCCTTCTTCCTCTGCAAGCTTTATCAAGCCTTCTGCAGTTGAAACTTCCTGGAAGAAATATTAACCTTCCTTGTTTGGCGAACTTATACACGGTCGTATTCCTTGCGTATGGCCTGTTTTCCGGGCGAAGACAAAGACGTAGATAAGTAATTACATCATGCAATTACAAGTGCGGAGAACAACAATGACACGGAGACTTTAACAATTTGCACTCAAGAAGCTAGGCCATAGGAAGGAACCGAAATCAGAGCAACGAACGTTGTTGTTTGAAACGATAATAAAGATGGTCTGCAGTGCATTCAATTTGAGATGCAGTCAAAAAGTTCTGAGTGGAAACATGCAGGTGGGTCATCAATAAGTTTGAGCTTGGTAATACAAAAAGAATGATTTGAAAGGCATGGTTAGTATTTCGTGTCGTTCTTTTTATGAATGCTTATATGGCTGGGTCTACAATATGACTAAATTGAAAGCTGGAGAGATTTCAATTATGCACGAGTTCATGGAGTTTGGGAACGAGTATATTGTCAAAATATTTTGACATCAAGAAGCTTGAAAAGTTCAAAGGCTTGAAAACACAACCATTAAAATGGTCTTATATAGAAAAGTACTCAAAAAGTTATACTGTTTTGAAAACAATGAAAATGTGATGTAAAAAGAGGCATATTTTCTTGCATCTCAATCAAATATACAAATAGCATAAAGATTCAAACTCGCAATGATGTCATTTCACTCCAGATTCTGTCGAATTTATCATGCTAATTTCCTGATGCTCATGGACTTCCTACAAAGCGCCTACTCTCGAGCTAATTTAAAGCGACTTCTTTCAAGGACATTTACATACCGTCGACGAGTCTTGCCATCGCATGATGGCAGAAATCGTTTCAAGTACCATCTCATTTATCATGCAAAGCAAGCTAAGCTAAAGAAGTTTCTAACTCTTGTGCCATCCTTTTTAGTTGCCATCTATTTCTCGTACTTCCCGGATCGCTCCCTGTGCGACTGTGGAGCTTTGAGGTTATGCGGTGAACTACAAAATATTTTAGCGTGTCAGACGCATAAATTCATTTGAATGGGTTTCGAAGCGTAAACCAGAGTCGTATATCAACATGAAGGCAGTAGCTACAACAAATCGTAATGACTCTGGTTATTCGTTTGGGTACGGGGCTGCTGCGAGCCCCAGGAGAGCAGTAGCGGAAGATGGAAGAATGAAATGTATCCTTCCATGTTCTTGGTGTCATTTATCAAAATTTACTGTAGAAGTCAGTCAGTTGGTTTTGACTTTATCACTTTTCCGTTTAAACATGTTTGTTCTGTAATTCTTTTTGTGTGTTGAAAAGTAGGTCGATTATAAGATGTCTCTTTTAAATAATTGACTGACTCTGAAATAAATTCAGGCAGGGGATAAAGGGTTCGAAATGATTTATGGTAAACTAGTGTCGAGTGAAATAATGCTGATCGTAATTACCTACCCATACCTAAGAAAGGGGAATCGATGCTTTATGCAAATAATCATTCCGTGATTTTGCCCAGGGTCTACTATCTCAAATTTGATGACGTTAGTGGTTTTAAATTGGATTGAGATATTTAAAATTTAAATTTGACGTAAATACGGTTGTATGCATTTGTGTATGTTCCCCACGCACTGATACACGTCCAGAATCTTGAACTTTTTACATTTAGATACCTTATTACGAGCAAACATTCAATTTTGTAGTCTTTTGTCGAGTCCCTGTCGAAATGAAATTCCGCATTAGCCGAAAGAAAAAGTATTTCTACCCAATTTCCCAAGAAGTGGCCACTTGAATTTCGAGCCTCCCATTCGGCCAAATAAATTTCTCGAATGGATTTTGTAAGCAGTAAATTAGGTCAAAAGGAAATCGGACCGGAACGTGGGCTTCCACATCCACAACCATGTTCGACTCAAAGACCATGTAAATATAACGAAATCAGCATCCAATTCATGCGTTATAATGTGCTTAGTCCCTTTCGCCCAATTCATGTCGACACTTCCTCGAATTGGCAACCGAAGCGTTTCCGTTCGAGGGGGTGTCGGTGGTTTCGTTCAATATTCTAGTAGCCTATTGTTCGTTGGATGGATACATGCAATTGTTGTTGCTGTTGCTATTGCTGCTTGTGCTGTCATCGCCAACGTCGATATCAGTCTCCCTACGACGATGGATATCATTATGATGCCAGCCAGGACTTGTTCACGGTGCCTTCTAATGATATCTCGACACATTGCCGACTTGTTTAATGAAGTGTCAGGACTCGGGAGTTGAGGCCATCATTATTGAGTTCATGCATTAATTGTTTGATATCAATGAGATTTACCACCTGTAGCCTGTTAACGGATACGCCAATCCAAAGATTATTTTGATGTGTCTATAGGGATGAAGGGGAATCAGTCTAGAGTTGTAGCTTGCAACATGGTTAGGACTGATTGTTAATAACAGTTCTTTGATATGTACTAATTAAGTTCTGGGATGTCGAATGAATGTTTCAAATTATTGTATTTGCTGTGTTTTGAAATTTATCGATTTTTAGTGTTCTTATTGTTCATCGAAAGGTCGTAAATCCAATGCCCGTTCACCACATTCGAATATTTAGTGGCTGTTTGTTTGGTCAAGTCATCAGCAAAGACTCGCGTGTGAAACCGGTGTTTTTGTTGCAGTTTGATAAGCAAGGACTTGATTAGTATACTCTAAAGAGATAGCAATAAGACATAACCTTGTGGATATTCATCTATCACCTCCGTTCTTCAGTAGCCGTCAGATCCAGCTGCCGGCAGCAACAATTTTTTTGTCAGCATGGCGTATATGCATTTTACTTGGACATCAGCTACGTTATGAATTTTCAATTTTGTTCGGCAGAATTTTCAAAAAGAATGGTAAAACCGACTGGCAATTCCACTGAATCGTACACTGAAAGAAAAACTCTTGGTTGATTCAACCATTTTTAATAGTATTGCAACGATTCATTCAAAATCGTTAAACGAACTACGGAAAATAGTTATTTTTACTATGTTAATATAGTTAATTTAACGATATAAAAGTAGTTGGTTCTGGTTATACAAAAAATATCACAACGTTCATGAAATCAACTGTTTTAATTGTTTCATAACCACGAAGAACAGTTGATAAATAGAAAAATATTCATCAATTCATTCAAAACTTCAACGTTTCGAATTATCAACAGTTTTTATGGTACTTAAACTACTTCGCAATAGTTGATTTCAGCAAACGTAATTTGGAATTATTCTACACAAAGTAGAATGGTTTCAACATTTTGACGTTTTTCATGCTCCGAATGAAATTGTTTATCAACTACGCGTCATGGTGCATAAAAGTAATCAACGATTTTCTTATGGTTGTTTTAACTATAGCCCTAGTTGATGCAAAAACAACTAAGGCAAACTATTGATTTTTCATACTCCTCATACTCATGCTCCTATTCTATCATAGAAGTTTCATATGATACATGGCAAAATTGTGTTCGGTGTGCTGTTCGATATAATTCATATGCATGTTATGCAGTGAAGCCTTTATATTACCTTGTACGACGCTATTTTGTTCACAATACAGCGTTTTCCGCTGTGGCATAGCATTGGGCTGCGGCAAAGCGCAGTCAAAAAATTAGAATGCACTGTTTTGTATGGTAACGCGCACAATAGCTGCGGCCGAATTTGCAGCAGCGGCAGAATTTGCCAAATATCTAATTTTGCCGCACCGCTAGCGGTGATACCTACCATAGGTTGGCATCACCTTTAGGTTGAATTAAATCTGTTTGAATTAGGTTGAATGGTCTGGTGGAATAGACAAGCGGTGGCTGATGTGTATTGTGATAAGCCAACCTAATCCTCGCACAACAGCATTTAGCAATACAAAAGAAAAAAAAATGAATTTGGTTGGTGCCTTGGTTGCATTGACAGCGGCATTGTCGGTGCATTGTGATTCACCAAATTCAACTGCGGCATTCACGCCTCCCCTGCCTATATTTCGTAATATGTATGGAAAAAAAGTAAGCAACCACAAACAATGGTTGGAATACCATTGTTTGTGGTTGCTTACTTTTTTTGCACCACGGACGTTGTTTATCAACCACGCGTCATGGTGCATAAAAGTAATCAACTATTTTTTTATGGTTGTTTTAACTATAGCCCGTAGTTGACGCAAAAACAACTAAGGAAAATTGTTGGTTTTACCAAGATTTTTCTTTCAGTGTAAAATTATTTTTGACAGTGAAAGCCACACAAAACTCAGTAAATGATGCCTCGAAGTATTGTTGGTTTCGGTCACTCAATATTGCGTTGGAGGCCATCGTACATCCGTACTCTGATTGTACAATTTTTAGAATAAAATTAGATTCGAGAGCTCGACTATGATGCTAACTGTATTCAAATTGCCATTACTGTAAATATTTATTCAAAAATTTGAAATTCTCTCTTAATTACTTTCATTTAATTTTGGAATCTTCATTATGGAAGCATGCGCAGATTATATTCTTTACAACAAAATCTAACCAAATTCTATGAGATTTCGCGTTATTCCGCGTACTATGGTTCAATACACCCTTCGAAACAGTCAAAAATATTCCCACGTTTCACAATATTTCGAAGATTTCGTTTCTTCTAAAGGAAAACCTCCATCCTGAATCTATAACAGACAAAACCGTGTATTGAAATTAAGGCTAAGCCTTTCTCAACTACGAGATGAGCGGATAAAAGACGGTTTCTTAAATTTCTATTAATCAGCTAACTAAGATTTACGATGAATGAATAGTCTACGGTTTCTTTCAGCAGACTATAGACACACAACCCTCTCGAAACAGAAGATTAGTTTTCATTATCTACTCGGGAGCTGAGCAAGTTTTATCTTTTGTTTAACATTGTCGCAACATGAATGGGAGAATAGTGTCTGTCTTATGGAGATACCATATTACAATGTAAATGATAATGAACTGGTTAAGTGGCTCTCTGCTCGTCTGGTCGAGTTGCGTTGGAAACTTGGCAGGCAATATTTGATTAGAGGTTGGTATTGTCTCGATTGTCTTGGTTCTCAGATTAAAAGACTTTGCATCTTGAATGCCATATGGTATGTTATAAATTAAAAGAGAAAGTTTAATATTTAGTTTTGAAGTTCTCAAGTGACGTAGCAAACATGGTTAATTAATGTAAATTTGTACTCATTTAATTGCTTTAAAAGTTGGGTATTTTTAAATTGGGTATTGTTTTTGGTGAGGCATCAGATTCGGGAAGTTTGCTCGCAAATTCATTTTTATTGCAAATTTCCACCCGCTTGCAAGCACACCATAACTGCGAAGAGCGAGTGGCTTAATTTTCAGCATTTTATAGTGTTGGCAAATCCCATAAGAGCCTATATAAGCTTACAACAGTAAAAACCAAATTGTGTTTCGATATTATTTGAGCTTTAGATTTTTTGTATGGTTAAGCTTAATGCATACCGGAACGAAATCAAATTTGAGAATATTTTCCTTTGCAATAGATTCCATTTGGTGTTTCAATTTGTGTGTTAGTATTATCTAGGTTATAAAATATAGCCCAAGACAGTAAGTTGAATGAGATTAAAGATATTTTTATGACGAAGAGTTTACTCTATAAGTAATGATGATTTACTCCTACATAGATGATTTGCTGCATTTCGCTTGAAAAATGAGTATCTTGAACATTGTTAAATTCACACCACCACAATGTAATAAATCTTCAAGCAAAAACTCGTAGCATTACTTTTGCATAAGTAGTAGTAGCCAAACACTGAAAGGGCTTTAAGCATATAAAATGTTGTTACGACGTCTGCTAGTGAAATATTTAATTTTTTCCCTTCTGAAACCATTTGGCGCTTTACACCTACTCATCGCATCAATAAGTCCAATGATAGCTTCTATTCCAGATCGGAGAGTGTCTTTGCACTCAAAGCAAAGAATATGATCGCGGAGGCGGACTTAATTGAATTTGAGTAATTATAGTCTGAATCAAAACGAGTTGAACATTTTTCCATGCGTAAATTTTTGGGTTCTGGTAAATCAATTATTTCAAACTAACATAAAAACTAAAAAATAAATATGCAAGTTATAATGAAACCGCTTCTAATACTTCACGAATTTGTGAGCTCCTCGTACAGTATTTTTCATCTTTTTGTACCTATTTCTCTAACTTCACCTTGTCTAATGTTCCACTATCTTACTGATACAGATGCACACATTTCACTCACTTCTACCTCATTTTAGCCTTCGACTTGTCGTGGCAAACCAGTCGACTGTTAGAACCTACGGACAAAAATAACTTTATTATTTGTGATGTCCTTAGACCCATTTAGGCGGTGCCGGTAATACAGGTAGATCCTCAAATCATGCCGGCGGTAAGCAGAGAGGAAGTATACCAAATAAAGCACTTAAGCTGGCAGTAAAGAGGATACCAAAAGTCTTTGGTAATTTATTTACAATGTGTTTACGCGAAGGCCTCTTTCCCAAGCAGTGTGGACAACAAAAACTTATTCTCCTGCTCAAACAGTATATACCTATGGGAGAATCATCATCTTATAGGCTAATATGCCTGCTAAATACAATGGGGAAAGCTTTCGAGCGGGTCATATATGAGCGACTGCTGTTGGAAATGGAAAGGAAAAAAGAACTATCGGACTGACAATTCGGTTTTTAAAAAAGGCGATCAACTGTGGACGCTGTCAGAATGGTGTAGGAGTTAGCAATGCTCTGTGATCACACTAGACGTAAATAACGCCTTCATCTCCACGAGGCGGAGCCGTATTATACGCACGCTGGCTGACAATGGAGTGGCACGCTATTGAACATATTTAATCGTAGACTACTTACGGGAAAGAACCTTATGCTAAGACGAAGGACCAAAACTTTATCTGGTAACGGCGGAAATACCACAGTGATCTGTCCTTAGCCCTCTTCTCTGGAACGTAATGGTGGAAAAAATGTGGTTGTGGTAGGTTTTGCCGACGATATTGGCATCGTGATTCCGTAACCCCCTTTTTTCCTGTCCGAATAAATTTTGTCTCCGAAGTTTCGGCAATTATCGCGTAGCTCAAGCTGGCTGACGCTGTGCATATGCAAACAATAAAACGGGACTAGGTAGAACTGCATCAATACATTAAATATTTATAATCTCCATCCCTGCATTCATACAATAAATATTTAGGTAATAGGCTCCTAAGAGTGTGTAGTACGAAATAAACGAAAAACTTCAAAATTTGTCAAAAAAGGTCAATATATTTGTGGTTGAATCCCTGTTACGATATGGTAAGGATTATTTTTTCACGTGAACTAGAAGGATGACTTACTTTGCTCTAGGTGAAACGCATAGAATCTCAATTGCCAGGGCATTATATACGAGAGCAGAATATAGCATAATACAGTGCACAAACTTTTAAAGCATAAGCTTTTAAATCTTGCAGTCTATACACTCAAGTGGACGTTGCTAATTTTTGCTAGTTTATGTGTACACAATCGACAATCTCTGTATTGAATTGAAAAGCTGTTTGGATTTTGGTATTGTTACGATGGTTAACCAGTATAATTTTCACAATTAGAATAATCTTCTCAAGTACTTTTCATTCTCTCGACTTAATCCTATTAAAAGATTTCCATTGATTACGTTCCGAATCTGTTTTCATCTAACCCAATACTACTTTTCAACTGGCCGGATGTACTTAAGAGCTGCAAGTGTGATGAACGAGAGATGGGGATAAACACAATTTAAATGTATACATTTTCATAATATTTTCGATTTTTGCCCACTTGTTGTTAGCTTTTTAGATCGTAAGTTTGTCGAAGGTTTTACCTTAAACAGTTTTTGGATTTGAATTAAATGAACTAAAAAGTATTTGGATACGAATTTGATTCACTTGCTGAAATTAAAATTTTTGCAAAGAAGTGGAAATCATAATGGAAATTACTGACAAAATTTATTGAAAAAGATTATATATATTTTTAGAAGTATTACACCACAATTTCAATATCTGTCACAAAAAACAACAACTTAAGATATAGTGATAAAACATCTGTATCCTATTTTTAAAGCTCGATTCTCTACTTTGCTCTCTCAAGCGAAATGAAATCAATTGCTTGCGCATCCCGGAAGTGCAGTTATTCTTCTCGCAATAGCAAGCATACCTACCGCGTAATACAATTTTCTTGCTGGTCCGTCTATCAGGATTCAATATTATTCGACAGAATAAATGATGTTTATACTTTGTGGTATTGCAGCCGTTATGCAAAGAAGCAATTTATTTCCCTGTTGGTATTCTCGATGATAACAATAGAAAGAAGAAGAAGAACCATCACAATAGATGCATTTAGAGACTTCGCCACGCTTTCCTTGCCCGCGGGCAACATTGACTTGGTGCATCGTTCGTTGAGACCTTCAAGCTGTATGGCAATTTTCTTGGGGGAGAGATTTGCAGTAGACGAACGGTACTTCTACGGTGAATGGAGTGGATTCTGTTGAATGTACTGGGAAATTTACTGGGAAGAATATTCATGCTACTTGACTGCCTGGAGCTTAGTACATGATGGCATTAGTAATGCTGCCTTGTGTCAATGTTAGAGGGATTTTGCATTTTAGTCAAGAATTCCTGTAAATTTTGTAATGAGTAAAGTATCTGTCATAGTGGCTATTGCTTGTTGCATATTGTTGCTAGAATGAAGAATGAAATTAAATGTTAAGAGCTATTATAGCTTCTATGAAATATGCAGACAGTAAAATAAAGTAGAAAGTATTTTAGAAATATTCGACTTAGTGACATTTTATTAATTGGAAATTGTCAGTTCATCAATTTGAAGAAACCAAAATTAGCTTTTAGATAGACTTTCAAGTTTTGTTTTTCGAGCGAAAAGCTAGGAAGGATATGTGAGCCAAATGTCGTAATAGAGCCGAGGAGAGCTTTCAATTTGACATTGGCTGCTCATGTTCAAGGGCACCTTTCGAAATGCGGTTTGTAATTTATTTTTTGGTGGCGCAAAGGACAAACAGACAAAATTCACAGCTCTCCACAAACTTTATATACTGTCATGTCGACACAGGTGCGGTCACATCGGTGTTTTAAGTTTGTTTAAGTTTGTACAATGTTTTGGTTGTTCCATGAAACATAAACTGGTGGTATCTAGTTCATTCATTCCGTGAAGCCAATTGAAAATGGCTTCCTTGTTTCTATTGAAAATATAGTCTCGAATAGATATAGGTTAACCATTATTCAAGACTTCTGTCATTAATTACTAAACCAAACCATAGACCTTACTTAGGTCTACCAGCAATAATCCGAATTCCATCAAATGCACACCCTTCGATCATTTTCCCATCATGGTAGAGATGGTACAGTTATTTGATATATCGGGTATATAAGCCGTAAAAATGTTGAAAAGAATCGGGTTAAAAATGGAGCTTCAGAGCACACCTACTTCAATAGAAACCGCATAAGAAAAACCTCCTTATAGGTGAGAAATGACCTCCTGTTACTGAAAAAAACTGTCTGAAATTTTGATAATCCAAGCTTGAAAATCCAAAATCGAACATTTTCTAAAATCAATCAATCATATAAAGAGTTGCAGGCCTCCTGCAGAGCAATTAGGCAGGCACCCAAAACTTTTTTGTTCTGGTTTAGCTTCTTGTCATGCTTATATATGTATATTTTCATTTTTCTGTTCATATTCCTTCGAAACATATGTATATTTCCAGTTCTATATATTGTTCATTTACTTAATATATTTTTGATTGTTTTTCAGTATTAATATTTTTGAGTTAAATAAATTTTGGAGCTCAGTATTTTATATACAAAATGTAGTTAAATAAATAGTAAATAAAAAACTGCGAGAGTGCATTGAAGCCATCTCGCAAGAATGGTTAGTCCTATTGAAGATGCTGCCGCTAGGGTTGTGTCAGTCTTCAGTCTTGAAAGTTCAAAACCTTCTTTCTCGCGGATTCAGGGCATGGTGCCAGAAAAAAGGTGTAGATGCAGAAGAACTAGCTTTTTTAAATCAAGAGAAATTAGCTTTAAAACTAGCCTTTAGCTATGCGATACATAATTGGAAACCTTTTTAGTATTCGAAGCCATAGGAGTTAAGGAGAATTATCTTTTTTCTTTCACAAGATAATCTCGGTTGGCTGAGAGAATCAGGTGGTCATCAGCAATCTCAGGAGTTGCTTCATTCCACTCAGTACTTGAAATAACGTGGCTGCTACTGTGGATTATACTAGAGTCCATTCTTTTAATTTTTCCTCGTTATCATCAATAACGGTTTCATCTCCGTAGTTCTCGAGATCAGTCATCACTCCTTTTTCTGTATCTTTGCCGGCGTAAGGCTGAAATTGAGAAATTGAGAAATTGTTTGAGAAATTCGAGAAGAAACTCTTTCCAAATGTCTGCATTATATTAACGACAAAATTTGCTGAGTACCTGCTTTGTTTTCAGTGCAAAGAATTCGTTGTCTTTAGTTTTAAGAAATCTTTGCCAGATTTAATAGTTTTGATAGATTACATGTTTTTCGTTGACAGTAAAATAATCGATATACGAGTAAACTAAATAATGTTTTAGGAAACCCGATCACTAAACGATACTGAAATTGTCGATAAAATATGAATATTTATAAATATGCATCCAAAATATGTTCACATGGACAATAACTTATTTATGTAGCCCACGCAGTTTCTGCGAACTAACTCAACCACTAAAAACATTTTTCACCTCAGAACCAATGATTTCAGAGCGTCCAACTTTCACGGCTGCTCGAATTGAACTCCTAAGTCTGCCTTTTTATACGTGCATTCTTATGCTATTTGAGTCTGTCTTTTTATACATGCTTTTAAATGGGACATGTCTATATCTGTATCTGCTGCGAAGTTTTTTTGACGAAGCAAGCTTATTATTATTTTCTTTTGAAAATCCGTAAAAGCGTGCAATACTTTGAGAAGGAGCCAATTAACAATTCATCTGTGCATGCATGTATTTTCTTCTTCTTTATTCTATTTGCAGACAGTTAAAGGGAAATTCATTTTGATGTTTTATTAAGCAAAACTTTTTACCTTTTACCAATCATTTCACTCGGGTAGTATTCAAATTGGACTTTACAAAAGTTATAAACGGCGTTTCTGACTGTGGTTCTCATTTCCAAGTTTTACCTATTATTGGTGTCATTATATCCAGACACGAAATTTTTGTTGAAGCTAAATGCATTTTTGAATTTTAGAATTAATTAAGTTTGCACTAAATACCTACTACCACAACACCAACTGTAAATTGTGTTAACGGTTCTGTTTAGGAGACAAAATATTTTCGATGGTTTTCTATGCAAAATAAAAAAATAAGAATAACATTAAATTGCTTATTGGTATAGAGAGATATGAACAGTAAAACGATTAACAAATTCCTCATAATAAATATGACATTTTTTAGGCTGACAAACTTTCCCACGAACAGAACTATTCAATGATCATCGAATGTTTCTTTGTCTAAAAAATTATATTTTACACGAAAAATATGGCAGTTTATTTAATATTCTCGATGTGCTAACACGTTTTGCTAATTTTATCCGTCGAGAACGAAAAAGTTTACACTGTAGAAATTTGACGATGCAAACACAGTTTGCGTCCAATTTTGCAATATTGCTGTTGACCAAAATTGATTTTTTTGTCAAGACTTTTCACTTACCAGCTTTTAGTATTCATAAACTTAATTGAGTATATTCTATCACATTGCTATCTAAACGACGAGAAAGCAAACTCACAAAAAAGAATTAAGTCGAATAGCTGACTGACTGGACGGCAAGTCTACAGCTCATGAAAATGACACTACTATTATCCTTTTCCACTTTGTAGGAAAATGATGGCGCATGCCATAAATTTATCACGAGAGAATTAAGTTTAACTGATTTTCGCCGGTCGTAATGAGCTCATTCTGCCAACTCATCAAAACGTTGGAGCTGATGAGATTTTATCCGGCAGCCAAAAAAAAATAGTTTTCCTTTCACAAAAGGGCGGAGGCCGAGCAAGACAGAAATGACAGAACGGCAGTGTAGGCAAGAAGTGTAAACGAGTCCTTGTCCACTATGTATATCTGTTCTGATTCAGCATAGTCTATCGCCATTCTATTGGAACTTTTGTTTGGTGTGGTTCCGTTGCTATTGTTGCACTGTTGCTTGTAAAGCGTTTTTCGTGAAACTTCCTTCGTCGCGTTCATCGTACTATGACCATTAATTTTGATTTACACCAGAAGATATTGAAAGTTTGTCGAGTGGCTATAATTGTTATTGCGAAATTGCAAAAGGGTTCAAACGAGACGATCAAAGTTTTCGGATGAATAGGAGAAGTTTGACTTGGCGTTTTTAGTCAATTGCTTTTGAATTGGTGAATTACTGCGTTTTGCCTGATGCACTGTGATTAATGATGATTTTCGTTGAAGATTGTAAACGATTTGTTTGAGTTTAGTTTGAACAAGATTAAGTTTCGTTGAATATTAGGAGATAGTTTCTGAAAGTATGTATAATTTTGTTTCGATTACAGAGCGAACTGGAAATAGAACACAGAAAGCATCGAAGTGGACATAAAAGTCTTATTTTGCATCTTAAAAAAAGTGATTTGATTCAAGAACATCAAATTGAACTAGATATGATCTATTTAATAAAATTTCAAGTAATGATAGGCGCAAAATGCTCGAGAAATAACTGGCGCCCAGCGTGGGGAAAATTCAAATATAAAAATAATTTAGTTATTTGATCACGAAATCGTTGGTGAAATTCATCAATCAGCTCAATTTCATCGTATTTGGAATTATTCAAAGCTGTAAGTGTACCGAATAACAACTCACCGAATAACTAATCATTCAAACAAATGCAATGGCCATATAATTTATATTTATATAATTCGCTACATTATAATATAGATATCAAAAACATAACCATCTTGTTGATTATTTAAGAGAGGACTGCAATGCATGTGATTTTCGACAAATTGTAGCCGTCAGTATTTCATCCAATTAATTTTCGAGATGGTATTTGTAACTGAATTATCTATGAGCACTAGTTGTACGTAGTAACATTTGACAAGCATGAAATTGTTGCCGTAATGTGATGAACGTCGCCACGTATCACTCATTTCAGACATACACATTTCGATAGTAGTGTGTCATATTATAATGCTAAGTTCGTTTGGACCAAATCTGTCACACAAGTTTAAACCGCAAAATGATGACACAGTTTCCTCCTTGTGACATATTCAAGCCACTGAAACCCTCGAAATCAATGCATGAAATGAAATGCAATATATGATATTTATGTCTGGGTGCATGCAGTTAAGAAGTATTTGAATTGAAGTAATGTGGAAATATTTCGATTGCAAACATGTAGATGCTTGTATAGAATGATGGGTTCTTTAAGCATTAAAAATTATAATGAAAAAATACAAATAGATATATGTACTATTTCAATGAAAAGATAGAAACTAACGCTTTTTTTCGGAAATGTTTTTTTTTTGAACTAATACTTAAGGGGTTAGTCCACTGTTAAACTGCTCCAAATGAACTTTTTTTTTTAAACAGCTACCAAAAAAAAAACTATTCAAGATACCGATTTGAAATTTTACATGCATCTTTATTGAAGTTAAGAGTTAACATTTTCATTAGAAAAAATTATTAGAAAACAAAATGGCGGCCGCCTCAATGGATCGCCGCAGCACCGTCGAAAAAAAAGCAAATTGCGCCTCGTAAATTCCTGGACAAAATAAGCGTCTGTGAACAAATTACCAAAAAGATTTCATTAGTTTTGAGTATAAAGGACTGCAAATTAAGAACAAAAAAAATAAAAATGACGATCTGGGAAACATTTTTTTGATGAAAAAAATTTTTTTTATTAATTTTTTTGATTCAAAAGTATACCACATTTTGTTTAATCGCTTTAGGGCTCTAAATTTAGGCCCGTGCAGTCCTTTGTACTCAAAACTAATGAAATATTTTTGATAATTTGCTCACAGATGCTTATTTTGTCCAGGAATTTATGAGGCGCAATTTTCTTTTTTTTTTCGGCGGTGCTGCGGCGATCCATTATGGCGGCCGCCATTTTGTTTTCTAATTATTTTTTCCAATGAAAATGTTAACTCTTAAGTTCAATAAAGATGCATGTAAAATTTCAAATCGATATCTTGAACAGTTTTTTTTTGGTAGCTGTTTAAAAAAAAGTTCATTTGGAGCAGTTTAACAGTGGACTAACCCCTTAATACAATGAATTACCTCCGTAAAAAATGTTTTCCAAATGAGTTTTTGGCTTTGGTAACATAGTACTTGTTTGGTTGTAGACTGAAGAGTTTAAAGCTTTCAAATTCGGGCTTCTAATACGCATGGGTGCTTTTGTAGTTTTGGACTTTCGAAAATCCTAGTTTTGTCAAATAGTTCAAAGAGCAGTATTTATTTTCAAATTTTCCCGCTATTTGTGTATGAGATGCTTTTACAAAAACATTCTTTGAATTAAATGTGTTCTCAAATGCAGATACCTTTTATAAAAATGGTAGATGGTACAGTATACGTCTGATAATTGATTCATTCCTTTCAGGAATCAAAAACAACTCTACAATGTACAAAAGTCCTTAAGAAGCGCATACTCTTTCGTTGTCCCTTTTTCCCCTCATCAACCCTGTCTTTGGCTCGAATACCCTGGTGTACAGTTCTCTTCAGAAAACACAATTAAATACAAATCAAACACCATGGTGAAAAAAGTGGGTACCTTCTAGAATTGGTAAACATTTTCAGTTTTGTTTCTACTTCACAGCGTACTAATTTGCTCCCAGCCATATTGATGCAATAAAATTAGAATATGAGCTTGAGATCTTCAAAGGATTTATGTAAAAAGTAATTTTACCTATTTTACTGATGGAGAAAAAATTAACAGGAAGCTGAGTTTGGTTGTATTTAAAGTTGCAGTAAAGTTTATTTTTATCAATAATTTTATTTTTTATCGAATATTTGAATGAGCAAATCAATCCAGCTCCCAGACTTGCTGATACTAGTGTACTGAGTATCCATATTCTGAATGTTACTAAAACTGTTAAAAATAAATAAGGAGGAATCAGTGCAGCCGGTGGCAGAAAACTTTTGGCACTTGAAACAAAATTATGTGTTGTTTATAGCTGACAGTGCAGTACTTCTTATCAAGCTGATATAAGAGTGTGTCCATTTCTAAGCATCATTGTAGAAAACATTTAAAACACTACCGACACACTAAGCCTCACAGTGAATCAAAAAAGGATATTCATCAACTCATGGATGTGTTTGAGAAACTCTGCTGTCCAATAAAACAATAGTTACGAACGATTAATTTGAACCTTTTGATAATTGTTTTTAGTCAAGTCGTGTTAGTTTGGGACATTAAGAGAGTCGGCAATTTGTCACCGTATTGCACCTGTGATAAATGACTGTTGTGTGAGAAAAATTGGCACCAATTTTTCGGCTAAAAAAAAATTCCAAATGCGTACAGTCAAATAATTTTTCAACAATTATTATTTGAATATTTCATGTGAAAATATGCTGTGTAATTTTGCAACGCTGCCATCACTTGATTGGCTGTCGTAATCAGATCAGAGAATCGAAATTTTTTGTGAGTTGGGTCGGCAAGAGGGAAGCAGGAACTTTGTTGGCTGAAACCAACAGATTGTTGTTTGGAAACAACAGGTTCAGAGAAATGAATTGAAACTAAAAAAACGAGAATTTTTTGGCGTGCGGTAAATCTTTTTGTAATGTTTTAGTCAGGATCAAGGTCATTCCAGTTCAATGCTCGATTACATAATATTCAACATAGAAAGTTCGGAGAATTAGTTCAATATTTTCCATAAGTTAATCAGCTAGTCAACGATAATGTCTTATATTGGTTAGTGTTTTTTGTTTAGCAATAACTCATGCAGTATACATGCAAAATAATTTGTTTAAGCTTTTGGAAGCTAATTTAAAATTAAATCAACAAATTTCTCATGTGATTTCGTAACCACTTTCGCAATTCTGTCACAAACAACACTTTGGCTAATGCAACAAAAACTGTCAGTAAATGTCTGAGTAATGTTAAATGCTTTTTCGTTTGAGTCTTCTACTTTTTTCATTTGACTTTCATTAATTATCCACTAATCATCGCGCCATTTATAACTACCGTCCCGTCTGGAAAATAATTCAACCGTAGCAAATCTTTTGCCACAAATCTCATTAAGAATGACTCATCTTTAGACGAACAGCCGGTCGGCTAGCAGGCTGATTTATATGCAAGTATGAAATCTTTTACTTGTTTTTTTTTTGTTTGCCGCCATTGCAGAAGATTTTCGCTTTACCCCATTCACTGTGGCCGTTTGTGGCTCTTTTTCGTGCCACGATTATTACTGTCTTTTCCTGGTCCTATGTAAAACTGGCATGCCAAACCAGGCCATTGGATCCAAACCATATATTTACTGACGACACAACGAGACCAAATCTCCGTTTGTTTGAAAGAAATAAGTGTTTACGAAGGCGAAAGTGATGGCAAAGCCAAGAGTAGGATAATTTTCGTGGCGAGTGATAGGTACAATTCGCATTGTGGGGATCCTTACAGTTTGCCTGCTCCTTGTGCGAGAAAAGTGCATCAAAGTGATGAATCTCGAGTTTAAAATGCATGCCGGAACTAATGGTGTGTAAGGGTGGTTCTTTTGTTGCGTCGAGGTATGGTGAAGTTTTTTCTTTGAGTTACAGGCGAACAGATAGAATCCCTCAGAGAATTTCTTAATGACTTAACTTTCATTTTAATTTGTGCCTTCATATTTCTGCGATGCATACCCATTGCGGCAGGAAAAGAGTGATAATTGTTGTCTTAAATGGAAATTACTTCGAGAGTGCACGGTTGAAATGGTGGCGTTCCACGGAGGGTGACGGTAGTTGTTTTTGGTAATGGACTTAAAAGCACATTTGCTGTTGCGTGACAAGTGAGGATTATGACGCATCTGTCTACCGTTTGATTAATTGGACTAGCTTTTGAATTAAAAGTATGTTTTTGGAAGCAGCACTTAAAAATAAATACGACAGCTTCCTGGCACAGATGAAAATTGACCAACAGGTTGACGTGTTTAAGTTAGTTTTTAAGCGAATAATATCTGAATTTTGTTTTTTGAATTTCTTTTATAATTCACTGAAATTAATTTCACTCGCTCGGAATTGCACCAAGCTTATCCTAACTGAAATGTAGTAGAAGCTTTCCGTTCAGGTTTGTGAATAATGAAAGACTGCGAAGTTCGATGTGATTTCAACTACATGAACAGCTACAAGAACAAGCAAAGAGTACAACAATTTGAATTATTTAGATATTGAAATATTTTTGGTAGAAGATAAGCTTCGGAATTCCTTTCGAAATTATGATTTTGAAATAAGAAAGCTTTTCAAATTGAAGGGCGGGAAAATATTCTAGGGTGAATAGAGCTATATTGGATTTTAAAGACTTTAACAAGTAGACGGTAGAAGTACAGTTGGAAGATGTCATTTTTGTGCATCGCAGTATTAAAAAAAACATTAATCCTTGCTATTGTGATGAATGCTTGGCTTGGGTGATCGAAACCATTAGGTTTCATTAAAGATACCATAAAGTAGAAATTTTAGCGCATTATTAAAGATAAACGAAATTGGCTCAAGAACAATTTTTTAATATTTTAGCATTAAACAATTTTAAAACTTTCACATCAAAGATTTTGCACTGGTTTCAAAGAATCAAGCCTTATAATTTCAAGCTGAAAATACGTGTTTTTCTTCAAATTGTCTTGTTGACTGCATCGTAAAATATATTACAGATATATAGCACTAGTCTGTAGTTATTCTTAATTTAAGGTTGTTGCATTGTTAATAGTGATATCACCATGACATTGATGACACTAAACAGGGACTCAGTGAGTTAATACTGGGCTCAAACAAATGTTAGTTTTTAATTTGGCAGTATAAATTATTTTGGCTGTATCCGATAAAACGTTGAAAATTTCATAGAAGACTGCTGGAGAAATATTTTGAATTTTTTGCATGAAATTTCAAGATATTTCATCGTTCTGGTCCGATGGACAATGAAAGAGATGAGTTAGCTAGCTAAATATCCTGCAGTTTTGAACTCCTTGCAGGAAAATGCTTACAAACAAGAAACGACAGCACAAGGTTCATAAATAATATTTGCAAATAAAATATGCTGAAAATATTGTCTAATCGGGTACAATTAAAGAGACATGAAAGGTTTCTGACATATTGTTCGGATTCTGCTGCGAAGTATATTCTGATAATTTAAGATGAGTTCACTTCAAAATAAATTCGAAAAATTTGCTATTCAAATATTTATTTCGCGGTTACATCAGCAAGGCCATTTAAACATTTGTTACTAGTAACTAGTTAGGTATTAGCTTCACGTGCTGGTCCTTTAGTAGTTACAAGTCCAAGTATTGTCTGAAGCTTTTGCAATGTGAGTGACAATAATTTCTGCCTACTAGTATCATTTAAAAGGGCTCAAAAAATAATTTTGATCAAATTGTTTGCAACGATTGACGTTTCATTAGATATTCTTCGATAAATAGCACATAAGTGGTGCTAATCAGACTCTCAAATTTGAAATTCTACGCATAAAAATCTAATCATGGAATATTTTTTATTTTATATTAAAATTAATCTGGTCATGGTATCTAACAATGCATATAATAAGTTAAGCGCCCAGCGTGGGTATTAATGTATGGTATTTGACTAAGTTGCATGGCCGTAAGTTAGTTGAGGCAAAAGCTAATTTAGAATGAATAATGTAGCGAATAGAACCACAACAACATAATAACAGCTAAAAACAAATGAAGGCAGCTTTTACATACTAGATTTATTTTCAGGCTATACATATATGTATATTTATTTTCAGGCTATAAATTGAATTAAATCATTTTCATGGAAACAAAACCAGATTAACTCCATAGATTTATGCTACGACTGAGATTATCGCTGTAAAAATAGCCTTTGTACCGTGAGTAGTATTCTTCATTTTAACGAAATACTCATTCTCATCATAGATTACTGTGTCCCCAATAATCGCCGTTATTTTCAATCTGAATTTTAAATCCATGATCGTATCTCATAATCTCATTACAATGATAAACAAAGTGAACTCGAAAAGTACTTAAAATAATCATCAATTCAAATTTATTCGTTGTATGTTGCAATAATATTTCATTAATCCACTTTGTAGTTTCACCTCGGAACATTGTTATTTAAACACTGCATGCTCAGCTTCCGCACAAACAGGACACGGCGCCATTAAACTCAACTTTTCAATTATCATGTGTTGCTAACTGATGATTTGCTTCGCAGCTGTGCTAGTGTACAGTTGACGAAAAGGGACACAAATCTGTACTAGGCTTGAATAATATGGCCTTGGGCTGTTTGCACGTTACTAAACAGCAACAGCTGGAATGCGTGGTGCGCTCGAGACAATGCTTTCAATTTTTGTCATTTCGAAAGTTTTTCGTTTCACTAGTAGGTATAACTCTACATGAAGGATTTGGGATAAAGCGCTTCGAAGTGGTGTTGGTTAACGATTCAAGATGGACTTTAGCGGTGTGCGTTTGTGTGTATATGAGATGAGTATGTTCTATGAATATTGATGAAAAATGCAATTTCAGAAAAATGCCGGAAATGTAATAAAAATCTGGTTTTGAGAACTTTAAGATGTAAATGGTTGAGACAGTGTAGCCAACATGCGGTGAAAATTGGATAACTGTTTCAAACTTGGTTATCAATACAATGAAAAAGTTTGAGATATATGTATGTTAGCTACGAATTTTTATACATCTCAAAGCTTTTTTCCGTTCCTGGATTCTTTTCGTTTTTTCATATATTCCCTACCTCTGAGAGGAAAAAACTGCATTGGGTACCTCGAGAGGAGTAGGTTTGTTTCTCAGTATTAGATCGGAAGAGCGATTTTCCCTAGATCCGCATGGCTCAATGTGCCACAAAGTATACTACTTGTGTAACCCCAAATGGACAGTACGAATATGCTGTTCTCCCGGGATGAGTTAATAAAGTCTTAAAAGACTTGATTGAAAATGGAGAGATAGTTATTGATATGGATGACATTGTGCTGGCGACTAGTAACTTTCAAGATTATTATCAAAAGTATCCTATACAGCGGCTTTGAATTGAATCTGATAAAATGTCAGATATCGCACACTAAAGTTCATTTTCCCGCGTGCAGGCTCACCGCGAAAGGATTTGCATCAAACTAGTCCCATGTTGAGGCTATCCGAAGATTATCGATTTCAACAAACACGTGAGAAGTGAAGCCCACTTTGGAATTATTTTATTATCTTCGGTGACTTGTTTCGAAATTTTTGAGATTCACCAGGTCTCTGTAAAAAAAACGCTGCACAAGGATGCTTAGCTAAATTTCATCAAAGCCTACTGCTAAGTTTTTATAGAATTAAAAAAATGTTGACTGAAATACCGATATTAGCCATTTTCAACCCTGACCCCGGTGAACCAGGTGGAGCAGTATCTTTTATTGCATGGGCATAAGATATACCACATCGCATGTAGTTCGAGACACCTAAGGTCATGACAAATAGTTTTTATTTCGATCCTGATCACCATTTTTTCCTGTGTGAGGCATCCATAATAGTAGACTGGGTGACCATTAAGTGGGTCACAAGGTGAAAAGCGCAAAAACACTACAGACAAGTCATGCAGCAGAAGATGATGATGCAGTTGCTTGCCATAAGTGAAAAATCATAGCAATTAAAAAATTGCAGCCTGTCCTTGTTTTGTTTTTCCTTTCAAGTCACTGTGCAAGAGAATGGACTGTATTTCAAATAGTACAGAATAATACAAATAATACAGGTAATCTCGAATTGTGCAATAAATAACCTGACCTAGAATTAGATAGCTTCGGTCGCTACCGATTTACTTAGTTGCTGGTCTTAGCGCATGCAGAGCGATATTAAGTTGACCTTTTACTTGACCAATACAAATGAAATAGAAAAGCTAATATTTTTAGATATGAAAATTTTAGACATCGAGATACTTATTGAAAATACGAGAGTATTTTTTTCAAAAATAAGCAGCTCCTAGTCAAAACAATTTTGAAAATCAATCTAAATATCGGATCAGATTATACGATTTTTTACAATAGAGCTTAAATTTACCTGATTTAAAAAGTGCACACGAGTTTTTAACATTACAAAACTGACCACAAACACGTTATTAAATTCATCTACATACCTCACTCATGTGTGGATGTACATATGTACATTTGATAAAATTAATCGTAATCAGATCGCAACGGTAATTACATTCTCATAGCATAGAGAGAGCTCATTAATTCCATCGCATAAGCACAAGAGGCTCATCCTTAACGCAAACAGTTACAACAGTTATTACAACAATACCGCCAGCGTGCGATGGCGGTATTGTTGTAATAACATTCGGCAAATATTTACGAAGTAAGGTACACACCACACGCACCGTGCTTGCTCGATGGCGCGAGGTATTTTAAATTATAATCAGCCTATGGAAATACACCCTATGCCTATATGTACGAGTAGCTCCATAATAATAATCGATCAGATACCAACACCGGTAGCCAAAACGAATCGTCGTTGTGCGGAAGGAATACGTTTGACTGTAGGATTCGTATGCTCTGCAAGGACTATAAGGTATTACGTTTTCATAGAGAAATCAGTATCAGGAATTGAGAGAAAATTGGGAAACGATTACGTTGAGCTGGAATTAAAGTGCAATCCAATAATAATTGTCTATGGGTGAAGGGTTTTCGAAAAAACATGCATACTTGTATTACCATATCATCGGTAGAGTTGAGAACCATTGGGAGTGAATGGTTGCAAAGGATCAATTGCTAATCTTCTTAATTGTTGAAAGTAGTAATTGAAATGTAAAATGATGGAGTGGAAGGAATTTGAATTACTGTTCGAATGGATCCAAGCAAATTCCGGCTTACAGGCAGATATATATAGGTTTCAGTTTAAATTTCATACCTTACATTCTTCGATTTGAAGTGTTTTGCTAATGAAGTCGATAATCAAAAATCACAAAGATAAGTAAAGGTGTGAATAATGGATCGATTATGGTAAATACACAGAATGAATTCATATTCGCATATTTGCAAAATATAAGAAAACTTATTTAAGGAGTTATCATTTTTGGTTGCGGAAGAATTACAGGTAGTTTTAATGTTGAATGCTCAAGGCTATGCTTAAAAAGGAAAAATCACATCTGCGAAACTAAATGTGCAGCCATAATTGTAAATCATTTAATACTTCTCGAGTAAAATTATAAAAAATATTATTACTTTTACTGGATAAAAAATGATAGCTATTTCCTCTCTAATCGCGAAAATTAAAGAAAAATTTGCCATATACTCCCCGAAGCTATTAAAGTGCTTCAGATGATGACATTTATTTTATCGGATTTCCCAGTGAATGAAACAAATGCGAGCTAGAGCCTTGTTCATGCGAATTTCACTTGAATACCCGCACATTTTGTATTACAATTCAACATACAGTGCACAGACAAAGAGCAATAAAAGTGGCTTCGCTTTGTGTCAGCAGTAAGTTATTATAGTGTAGAATAGAGTTACGGCTCCTGAAACAAGGGCTTCTACTCTGATTTAAAACTTGTTGCACCACTTAAATTATATGTGCTGCACTAATGCAGGCAGACGAGATTTTATAGATGCAGTAGATGTGGGAAAAATGTAATTTAGAACCGACATTATAATATATTTGAGAATGATGTGGAATTTGTGTAAAGGACTTCGAGTTATGCACCTCGAACTTTCGCTTTTGTTGAACTTTTTGGGGTTCTTGTGCGTGAAAATTGAAAATTGAAGGAAATTGTAAAAGTGGAAAGTCAACTGGAAACAAAAGAAACGAAATTTCATTCCCTTTTCCCCAAATCTTATGTGAAAAGTAAGTACCCTTAATTCAGGTCAGCTATGTGGTCTCTGTTTTTTTAAAAAAAATACTGGCTGATAGGTCAGATCAGACGGAAAAATTAGAGCTACAAATTGGTAAAGATCTTAGTTTTAGTACTTTTCATGCATAAATGCGTGAGATCTTTGCTGCTCACCTTTTTGTTTAAAATAATATTTTCCGACAACAGATCGTAGAGTGCTTTTCCAATGTGAAATACAATCTCGTTTGTTGCTCTAGTTGTCAGCAAACTATTTGATTCGCAACAGTGCGTGTAGTTTAGTGATCATTGTTTAGAAGGCATTTCAATGCTAGATGTGCTTTATAGATTTTTGTATGAAATAAACAAAAATTATTAACAACCCAGTACTTCTAAATAAAACCAAAAAACTGAACATTAATATGAATATTGATTTCATCATCTGCATGATTTAAGCGTTGGCAAAAACATGATAACATAAGGTTCGAAAGAAGCATGGTGGAAAGCAGGCAGTGAATTAAATAAATACTACTCACTTTTTATAGCCCAGCTATTTTAAATTTTCCTAAAAAGAAAACCAATCGGAAAGTTCACTGCGAAATCGTGGGCAGGAAAAAGTTATCTAACGAAAATAAGAATTTCTCTAACTTACAGTTAGCCATTGGTTTTATAATTTTATCAATTTGTTTTTGTAGATGTTCATGCATTTGATTATTAATTTGTCCTTGGAAAATTCAGGGTATTAAATAAATTTTCAAAAAAATTTAATTTGCAGAAGAATCGTGAATTTGTCACTTATACCCACACCGGGCGCTGTTAAATATTTCCCGTTTGAATTTTTCCTGTCGATTTTTGAAAGTCATAAATTTGAAAGTCATGAATAAAAATTATTTATCTTTATTTTTCTTATATAATTCTCGCTAATTTAATCCAGGAACAGATAAACACAGCAAACTAGTGTCAATTCATTAACAACTTGACATTATTATAAATTACAATACTCTCTAGCTGATCAGCATTTTCACTATTTCATTGTAAAAAAAAGCATTATTTCGCACTTTTATTAGGATCATTATTTTGAAAGTGCTCATGTAAAGAATTAAAAAAAAACACATCTTTGATTACATCAAAGTGTAATCAAAAGTGAGTTTTTTTCTCATTCCTTATATAGCGATCATGCCAGGAACTGATCTTTGATTTCACCGTGAGGCAATCAAAGGCGTTTTTTTTTATTTAACTTTTACACTGGTCAAATTAGCTCCAAAGCTTGGATTATATTTAGCCCAAAATTTATTGCTTCCAAGGGATTTCCTCCGATGCGAAGGTTAAACTTTTCATTTTAACCACGAAATGCATATTCTTGATGTCTTAACTAACAAATAATATATATATTGGCATGCTCATTATTTTTCGATTTCTGCTTCTGTAACATCGATGACAATTTATGTTGACTACTTAGCAGTTCTTCAACTCTTGAACCTTAACCGAACTTTCAATGACGTCACAGTCTATTCTCTGTGAACAATAAGGCTCGTAGATTAAACTTTTACGTTGCTTCCAAGTATATCCTTCTTGATTCACTGATTACTTACTTTCCATAGTGCAATTATTATTTTCTCTCTTAGTTGAGTGAAATATTCGCAATTAGTTTTTCATGAAAATTTATTTACACTGTTCGAAAAAAAAATCCTAGTATAAGATCTATTTTGTCATTTATAAATGAATCGTGAAAATCAGTGTCGATACGTAACATTAAAATTTGACTCGGCCACAAGGACAGTTCTAGTTTATCGACATTAAGTTTTTTGGTAATTTAAGTTGAAGAAAGTAATTACAAACAATAGTTGACCTTCGTGCAAAACAAACAAAAAATCTTTAGGAATGACGGAAAGCTTTATAACATTCTGACTAAGAAGCGAAGAGGTGAGTTTGAGGGGCATTGACATGAAAAAAGTGTACTACAGTTTACGAAAAAAAATCTTTTAAATTAACAAACAAGCGCACATGCTACAAAAAAGCATATTCATAGCAATACATTTTTCTAATCATTCATTCATCATAAATCAATCATACGGGTTTCAAATACCACAAAAAATCGATTGTTTCATCATGAAAATTAATCATTTTTTAGGATTTCTTTGGCTAATTTTGCAATTACTTATTTGATTACTTGGTGGTTGTGATCTTTCAATTACCGTAAAGCATTTATTTCGGCAGCTTTGTGTAAATTTAATTATCTGCTAACATTTATAATTAGTTACATATATCAAGTACATTGTAATCTATCAATCAGGAACTAGTTGTTAAATTTCCATACTAAATCAACATAGCACCCATGTTCTCCAGGCAAAATTTGTTACCGTGCCGTACACAAATAGTACTCATTAAAATTTACAACTCTTTACTGATCATATTTCAGTGAAATAATTAAAATTCCAACGTATAGTTTAATATTTACAGGATATCATTTGCATCCGCCGACTGCTGCTGCTGCAAGTGAGAAAATAACACCACCACCATCACTACAGACAACCGACGGCACCTAATGATTTTTCCATTATGAAATTTAATCTGTGTTTAGTGGCCTAGGAAAGCGAAGTGGCTAAAACAAAGAATTGCTTTTGCGCGGCCCATTTTGACCAATATATTCGTCGTGGTCCACTACCACTACAGCCATTGCAAACGACAGCCGTTACGGATGAGCACACAGAAATTTGTATCATTGGTCAAAAGCCAGATGCAAAAAGTAGCCGGATAAAAGGCTGACCGGCAAAATACACACTTTCCACCAGCAGCAGCATCATCCTGCAGGAAGCGAATTCTGGACAGCTTGTATTTGTTCCGTGCATTATGTTGCGTTCGCGTTGGCACTCGATGCGAACAGTCTGATTGCGAAAAACGGAAAACGAGAAAAAATCTCATTTTTCCACTTGGCGGGAGGCCTAGCTCCAGATATGCAATTATGCATGAACATTTACGAAATTTTATTTCACTCGAATTATGCAATTTACACAGTCGAGTATTGTTTCAAACATTTCATCGATAGCAGCAAAAATGTGTTCTGGTGTGATTGTGTGGCATGGTATAGCCAGGATCTGGAAAAAATGTTTATGATTTTCAGGAAACAGCTATGCAAGCGATGATGACGGCAACTCGTCGAGCTACAAAAAAATAGCCAGGGGCTTATGAGAAGTGTGGACTTGGATCCTGGCTGCAGTTCGACCATTCAAGCGACACCGAATGAAAATAATTTCAAAAGAAGTTGAATACATGGCTGTCTGTGAACGTTTGCTGAGTCTACCTCATTTGTTTGCCAGCCTGTTAAACTTAATGAGAGGAATCAGAGGAGGATGTATTGAAATGGTGTGATTTAAGTAGGTTTTTAAATAGGCTGAAGTGCATTTGAGCAGGTTCTGATTGAAAAGATTTGAAGTATTCGGATTCTTTCTGTGAAATGCAAAACCTACAATACTTTAAGAATTAGGGTTTATACAGCTTAGCAGGCATGCATTGCCAGCAGCGCAACCGTACCGGCTTCATCATCTTCATTGGAGTTACAACCGGGGTCCGGTCTTGGCCTTTGCCAACAGTTTTTTCCATCGGACTCGATTGCGAACCGATGTCATCCAATTTTGCACCCCTAAACTCCAAGCGTCCTGGTCAGCGCCATGCCTCTAGCGCAGGTAAGGTTTCCCACGCTGTTGTCTATCGTAAAATCTGCTGCAAAGCTTTTTCCGAGCCGGAGCCTCTTCGCTCATTCGAGTAAGGTATCCTGCCCACCGGAGTCTAGCGAGCTTTATCTTCGTAATTATATCTGCTTCTAAGTAGATAGCGTTTAATGCATGGTTGTAGCGTCTCTGGAATCGCCCTTCTTCACATATGGGGCCAACGATTCTCTGCAAGACTTTCCTCTCGAACGCGGCTAAGAGATCAAAGTGCCTTTTGCTGAGCACCCAAGTCTCGGATCTACACATGAGTACTGGCACGACCATGGTCTTGTACAGCAGGAGCTTTGATGTTCGGGTGAGATTTCGGGATTTGAAGAGCCTTAACAGACTGTAGTAGGCATTATTGGCTTTAAGCAGCCGCGCGCATAATTCTTCGTACATGTTGTTGTCGGATGCTACAATTGATCCAAGGTAGTTGAATGATGGTACTACCTCAAATTCATGCTCAATTACCCTGAAGATTTGACCAAATCTAGGTGTTCTTCCTGCAGATGTACTTAGTCTTTCCTTCATTTATGTGCAGCCCCAGTTTTTGTGCCGCTCGCTCGATCTGGCTGAAGGATTCTCGTACAGCTAGCTCCGATCTTCCAATTATGTCTATATCATCTGCATAAGCCAGTATCTGGCAGAACTTGGTGACGATAGTCCCTCTCTCTCAGAGTCTCGGATTGCTTTCTCCAACGCCAGGTTGAAGAGGAGGCAGGCCAAACCATCCCCTTGTCGGAGCCCATTGAACATGTGGAACGGTTTGTTACATTGGTCATGGTCGACCTACATAATCCTGTCAGTTTATTTGGGATGCCGAATTCTCTCATGGCTTTATACAGTTCTATCCTGGCTATGGCGTAGCTTGAATAATAGAGTTCAAGTTTGGATTGGAGCTTCTACCATACTGCTCTGATTCGCATAAACGTTATATCTACATTTTAGCGCTTTCGATGTATTCAATGATTTGTGTTTTGATTTGCACTCGAAATATATGGAGAGTGCATTTTTCAATATTGATTTTAACATATTTCCACAAAAGATAGGTTTTTCAAATTTTGCAGAATGATTTGAACGAGTATGTAGTTTTTGAGTCCGGTCTTAAATGAAAAAAAATGCAGATAGAACGTTTGTGCGAATAGCATAGCTCCGACAGGTTATGCTGTATCTCTAGTTTAGCTCTTAAATCTTGCATTACTCTTTTGACATTCATTGTTTATTTATTTATTTATTTTATTCATTCACCAAAACAAGGTACAAAATCACATATAAAAAGACATCAAATTAAAATAAAATGGAAAAGTAAAGTAAAGTAAAGAAAAAAGTAAAAACAAACAAGTGAAATAAGTAAAAACCAAATTGAAAAAGTAAAAAATAAATTAATAAATAGCAATCAATAAAAAAACACTGACATATAAGCTATAGCTTAAGGTTAAGGGTACGGATGGCATGGAAAAGAGAGGACTTCAAGGATGATTTGGGAATCGTAGGGGAATATAAATTGCTTATTCTGTTGAATACTCTGCAGCATCTATTTACTGGCTCATTAGCTCCATATGTGGTCGAATGAGAATATTCTTTTAGGAAACGATTGGACCTGGTGTTCCTCACAGGGATATTTATCAAAATTTTACTATTCAGGATTTCTACATTAATAGCGCCTCTAATGACGTCGAATGTGAAGCAGGCCGATATCACCATTCTTTTGGAGGCTAGTGTTGATAAGTTTTAATGACCCAGTCGAAACTCATAAGGAGGTAGGCTATTAAAATCATAAGGGTTGTATAGTTCTCGCAAGGCGGAAAGTAAAAATTGCTTTTGTATTGACTCGAGTCTGTCACTGTGGGTTTCAAAGGCAGGATTCCAGCTAATGCAAGCGTATTCAAGAATAGGACGTAAAAGTGAAGTGTATAAAGATCTTGTGACCCACAGGCTACGAAATTCTTTGGCTCGTCTTTTGATGAAGCCTAGTTGTTTGTTTGCTCGAGAAAGTATTTTATCGTAGTGCAAAGTGAAGCGGAGTTTTTCATGTAAAATAACACCGAAGTCAGCAATGTTATCAACTCGAGCTAGCACATTATTACCGTGGAAGTACGTATTGTGTGTGACCGTGCATTTTCTGGAAAAACTAATAACCTGGCATTTATTGATTTTAAGAGAGAGCTTGTTTACATTTTACCAATGATCAAGGGAATCAAGTCTGGATTGGAGAAAGAGGGCATCCGATTTCGATTCAATGGTCTGATAAAGTTTGAGGTCGTCTGCATAGAGTAAATGAGGTAGGCCTGAAATCATCAACTATAAGACGATTACGTCTTGATTGGCATTTTCGATCAAATCATCTTAATTTATGTTAACTAGTGAGGAAAACCAGCATCTTTTTCATAACATTCACCGGATAATTTAAAACACCAAAATCGCTTTTGAACAACTTCAGATCAATTCTACTGCATCCTATGCCATACGTCTAATGACCAACGAATATTTTACACCTAGCATATGTTCGCAAACCCCCATAAACGATGTAAAATCGCTTCACCAAAACAACACTAGCAATACTTTTGGTTAGTCAAAATGTACGAATTTTTCCCTACCCACACTAATTTTGTAGACAGTTTTGTAAATGCCAGCAAATAGGAGCAGGAAAAAACTACGACCAACAAACGAACGAAAAAAAGCGCAGAAAGCAAAACATATGAAAATAGCAATTCATTCTTGGTTATTTGGATACGTGCTACATACGGGTTGGCTAACTAAACGAAACTGTACGGGTATAGATGTACGGGAATGTACCGACTTGTAAACATTGGAATGCACGGTCAGAGCGTCAAAATTAATAGCTGTGTAGTTACACGTTATTTTTTATAATTCATGGCAAGTGTGGCATAAGCACGGGTCTATATTTCATGCAGTTGCTTTTATTTGAAGTAATTTATTAGACACAGAGGAAATGGGAAAGCTTTGTAAATGTATCGGGCACTAGTCCTGTCGAGCCCGCCAACTGTGGTGAGTATTGACCTAAAATGTGTTGAGATACTTATTGCAAGTGGTGTTGGTGGAGGAAGCATTCTGTTTAGTTAATTACGTTGGGTTTTTGAAGAAGGAGTGTCATATGAGATATTGCATTTTATGTGAGCTATGAATGAGAGCCACTTATTGATAAGAACCGCTAGAATATTGTAGACTATTTTGATTTCATTAATAAAGTATTGAGAT
Organism: Nemotelus pantherinus; assembly: GCA_963978885.1. Lineage (NCBI taxonomy): Eukaryota > Metazoa > Arthropoda > Insecta > Diptera > Stratiomyidae > Nemotelus > Nemotelus pantherinus. The sequence continues at coordinate 11,966,647 of OZ022266.1, forward strand.
TTTAAGAAAATGCACGGCTAAGTGGCACTCAGAATTGCTTTATTTTCATACCATCGTATATATTCTTGAGAATATAAACTAATATAGAATGCGGAAACGTCAAACTCATTAGCTTTGCCTGACTTCCCAACTATCACTCCAAGTGAAATTCTGGCTTGGGGCAGTCGGTCCAGAGCCTTGTATTCATAGCAGCGAAAAGGTTTAGATAGAATTTTTCGGGTACTGGCATGTTCGAAAGCGACGGCAAGCACAACGGCAAGTTGATTACGGCCGATGTCAACATACTCCAAGAAATGCAACTAAGGTATGTCGGTTTAATATCGAAGTTACAGTTTTTACATGCTAAATATTCCACACTACTACCTACAAATCAAAATCATAACAGTAATTAGTCCAATCATTGAAGACTCTTTGATGAATTCCCAATAGAAACCGAAACCGTACATGCTTCATACCGCAGCCCATTAAGAATTTCTTGCAGGCAATTTTCCAGATGATGGATCTGCATAAGAAATGTCGATAATTTCTCAGACAGATTGCCAAATATTGAGACATATTCGACTCAAACCGCTAGAATCGGCTTTAGTGGTATCCAAGATGATATCGAGCTTGCAGATACTGAGTGTGACCAAGTCAACAGACGGAAATTTATGCTTACTCCAGAAATTCGAGCGTTGCTTGCATGCTCATAAAATATGCAAATCGAATCGGCTGAAGACCTTCACATTCACCGGGATTCTCTGCAGTTCAACCAGAAGGCTACTTGTTGAAGGGACGAATCAATGCCTTGTTGGGATGAATTGAATACTAAAATGGCAGGCATATGTAATAGTTTGAAATTGAATTTCGTTTTGTAGTAGATAGTTCAGGGTATGAGGGTGAATTGAAATTGTTACTCGTTTTTTTTATTTTAATAAATAAATTTTAAATTTTTGTATTCGAAATTTTCTCAAAAAGAGATGCAAGCATAATTGTAACAGTTACTGTTTAATTACCAAATGGAAGCAAGTCAATACCGATATTTCTACTACTAAAAACTTCCACAATCCCCAATATGCTGACTGAAAAGCTGGTGTTAATTCAGAACCCTTATTCTACTCTTGACAATGAGTGCTGGTGCGCTCAAATCCTGAAAGTAACAATAGTTTGTGTTTTCATAGCTGAAAGGAAAGGTGAACTGGTGTGAATGTAAAGGGTTTCTAGGATTCGTAGTGAAATGTCTTGCATTTCAAAAAGTTTTAGAGCTCTTTCACGTATATATTTGGCAGTTGTCTCAAAATGTCAGAAAGCTCATAAGGACCTTGGTTGACTTTTACAGTTCTCTTTAGCCATGCAGGTTTCTCTGCTGAGAAGCTTTGTGATCATCCATAAGCTCTTTGTGGTTTCTGGTGCTTAAATATTGCCGTTGGACAAGCTGCCTATAGAAAACTTGCCAAACGATTATTTTTTCTTTAATTTAAGCATCAATGACGACGTCTTCTACCCGAAAAAGCATGGGCTCATAACCAAAAAGGAGCTTGTCAGGAAGTTTTACATACAAACTCTGCCTTTATATTTTGAGACATACTTATATCAAGGGCATGGCTTTAAAAGAAGTCGATATGCTTAGACTCATTGGTTGACAGTCTTTGATCGAGCATTCAGACTTACAGGACGTTTAGTTAGACAAGTATTACTAAACAGTAAGTGATTGAAAACTGGTTGGCGTTAAAAAGTTAAGTGAACTGGTCGAGTGTGCACTTGAGCGAGGAGAATGCACTGAAGGCAAACCATGTTTGATGGTACACACTAGCTGGAAGAATTTTGCGTACAGTTTTATTATTTTTATTATCATCGTTTATATCTTTTATGCATTCTTACAATTTTAGAAATAATAATTTAACAAAAGCGAACCGAAATTAAGAATTCAAATCAAAAAACGTCACAAAAATTCAATAGAAAAAGTTTTCGTATAGTAAACATAAATGATAAATAATTTAATTTTAAATATATATAATTACTATATGCGTATAAGCTTATAAGTAACTAATATATGCATATAGGTAACTTGTAGGATAGTCTTTTCTTTTAAAAACTTCCTTGAATCTCTTTGGCATGGAGTGTACCAGCTTGGGTTTACGATTTATTTATTGCAAATATTTACAAATAATGGTTAATCTCCTTCAAACTACTGTCCATTGGAAGAAATGCACTCGTCCAATCTTTTTTTTCCACTGACTGAAACACCCCTGTTGTGATATTGTCTAAATCAAAAAAATATCTCAAAAGCCCCAAGTAATACTCTTGGTTCACTGTCTGATCTCATGGGACAAATTCCTTGAACACGATTTCATTGATGTCAAAAACCCAGATCAACATGGTCTTTATAATCGGTCCGATCGGCCTGGCGTTTTTGGGACGGGGTGAATTTGAAATCTTTCACTGACCAACTCGTTACCTGTTATGACCTTAGACAAGAAGCTAGGATCACTTTCAAGCTCGTTTTTCAGCTTCTGGCACACAATCAGTCGGTTGTTTCTTGGATCTTCTGTGAGCATCCGCGGATTAACTTTCGCTCAAAACACGCCTCATGCCCAAGTCTTAAATCAAAATGCGCTGAATTGAGCTCCAACTAATACCAGAAGTTTCAGATAATTCGTCAATGGTGTACCGTCGATCTTCATTAATTATTTCCCGGGCTTTTGAAACACTTTCTTCGTTTCTGCTTGTTGAAGGCCGACCAGTGCGTGGTTGGTCATCGATTCTCCAACCTTTACCTTTGAAACGAGAAAACTACTCAAACACTCGTTCAGGGCTAACAACTTCCTCCCTGTAAGCTTTTTGAAGCATTTCAATTTTGAAGCATTCGGTGGCTATTTTTTCTATTAAAAACCAAAATTTCAAATAAATTCTTTGCTCTTTAAAATTAGACATGATTTCGACCGTGTTAAAAAACTACTTTGCAAGAAAAGTCACGTAGAGAGAACAACCGCTATAGGATGTAAATAGAAATCAAATTGAAGAGGATTTTTTGTCTAAAATCACGACAAAGTGTGCTACTATCATCAAACAGCAAGTGAATTTGCTCACAAATAATGTCCGATTAAAGCCGAGACAGTCCTGCAAAGACAGGTGGGCAGCGATTTCGCAGAGAATAAAACCTGGTGAGGATATCTTCTGACACTTTACGAAATATCTCAGACCCAAAAATAATATTATTTTTTAATATAGCCAAACGGATTCAGACATCGCAAAAAGTCCTTCGCGGAAGTCCTACAGCTATAATTCCCGGAAAATAAAAGCGCGGTGGACACCGGTGGGAAAAAATAGATATTACTGAATGTTTTCGTCCACACTATGTAGGAACCTCAGAATATGACCAACTTGCTTCAAACAAGTTTGAAATCTAATAGATATCAAAAATCAGACACGCAGAAACTATCTATCATGCGCATATATGTACATTTTTCATGGAAAAGTTTTCCAGCGGTTTGAAAATAAATGTGTTAGTATCTGGGCCTGGTAAAGATCTCCATTTGAAACAAAACTGGGGCTTATACGCTTACTATCTTCCATAGGGAAAGTCACGGAACGTCCTATTCCCAGAACGCTGATAGAAATAATTCTCAGCAGGCTTTCAGAAATTATTCTCAGCAAGCTTACAGAGATAACCGTAAAAAAATGCGTCGTATCAGATGTGCAATTTGGATTTAAACGATTCCACTGTAAAGATGTTCAACTTTCTAGAGTAGTCCAGCATATAAGAGAAGGGCTCAACCCAAAAAAAACCCGCAGGCCTTGTCTTGTTTCAAGCTAGTCTTCAAGCTACTTCAGTAGTCCCATTAATTTGTATCTGATTAAAATCATCTTTCCTTCAAAAAAGGACCTTCCGAGTGAAAATAGGCACTCATCTTTCCAGGCGTCGACTAAGAGAAGCTAAGGCTCTATAACGTTGAAAACTCTCTTGAATGTCACAAAGCCTGTATCTTTAGGAAGCAAAGCACACAAATATTACTATTTGTGGATTATACTTTTATTTGTCTCACTTCAAAGCACGCAAACTCTATGATTTTACAAAAAAAATAAAGCTGAGAACAACTCAATCCTTAAACCCGCGACCAGGTTTTTGCTTTACTTCACATCAGCGCCTACTGCAATGCTATCACTCTGTGTTTTTAGCTGACGCGATTTTCTTACTTTAATTCAATAAAATAAAATAAATGTTTCTGCTAGCATCTTCAAATGTAATATAAGAGCTTGTCATTTTGGTTCACTAAAAAAAAGTTTTTATGGTAGTTAGTTCGTTAAAATATCGAGCAAAAAAATATGTTTAACTGAAATATCAAATATCTTTATTGTCAAATATCTTTATTGTCAAATATGTTTATTATCAAATATCTTTGACTATTAAATATATGATATAGACTCTATCTGGATGAATCTACTCTCAAAAAAAGATTCAATTATCTTTCTTCTTCCAATCCAATCCAATCCAATTTATTTCGCACATTATTACAGTTACACTATTGGAGATGGGTAATTCAGAGTTTTAGACAATTATCGTCTCTACAACTTTGATACATATATTGAACTTAACACTGACTATTGATATATGATAGTTAGCTTGTAAGCACAAGGAAAAGCGAACAAAAACCTTGTATATGAATTTTTTAAATATTACATTAGCCCTAATTTATTTTAACTTATTTTAACTTACTCCTACTTGTAACTGAACTTATCCTATATATATATGCTAATACTGAGCTTAGTGTGCTTAGGTTTAGCTTGTTACATTTCCTGTAGGTGTGATAAAATTAGAGGATTGTTGCAAGTACAGGATTTAAGTAAGAAATTTCTTCGCTGTTTCTTCACGATTTGTTTAATCATTTTAACACCCGTAAAAATATGTAACCTGCGAGTCGAGTAGTAGAAAGGTTTGTTACCAATCATTTTAAGGCATTTATTCTGTGCGATCTGTAGTCTGCTTTTATGACACTCTGCACAAGTGCCCCAAATCGGGGCTCCATACAGAATAACTGGCTGCATTATCTGCTTGTAGATTAATATTTTGTTACTAAGTGACATCTTTGACTTACGGTTAAGAAGTGGATAGAGTGCATGTGAGCATTTTGAAAGTTTTACGCAAACGCTATTGATGTGTTTATGATAAGTAAGCTTTTTGTCGAGGGTAATTCCCAAGTACGTGATCTCGTCATACCATTCTATACTTTGACCCAGAGTGTTGAGATTCCTAGAGGGCATGTTCGACCTTTTCCGTTTCTTAGTAAAAAATATAGCTTTTGTCTTGGTGGTGTTAATTTTGATTTTCCACCTGAAAAAGTATTGATAGAGCTTTGAGAAATGTTCTTCTAGGTGGGAAATCACCAGCTCTGGATCTTTAGCAGCAGAGTAAATACAAGTATCATCTGCGAAAATAGCGAGTTTACAGTTGGGGCTCGTGGGGATGTCAGCTGTGTAAATGTTAAAAAGGATAGGGCTGAGACAGGACCCCTGCGGAAGGCCAGCAGGAATTTGTCGCTGCGAAGAAAGACTACTTTTTATCTTGACAACAAATTTGCGATTGCTTAAGAACGACTGTATTATCTTCACCAAATAAAGTGGAAATGAATGCTGTGTAAGTTTGTAGAGAAGCCCTTCGTGCCAGACGTTATCAAACGCCTTTTCAACGTCTAGTGTGATCATTCCAACTGATTCTTTCAATGCAAATGCTTTTTCAATGTCTCTTGTTACTCTGAATAGCTGATGATTTGTTGAGTACCCCTCTCGAAAACCAAATTGAAATTCAGGAAGAATGTTTTTGGCATGTGTGAATTGGTTGATACGGCTCAGCACCACCTTTTCGAACATTTTCCCAAGCGAGCACAATAAGCTTATAGGCCTGTAGCTTTCAGTTAAACTAGGATTCTTTCCAGGTTTTGGAATTGGGATGACAGTGGCTTGCTTCCATGCGGTCGGGAAGTAGGATAATTTCAGACAGGCGTTAAATATAAAATTTAGCTGGACCACTGCTTTCCTAGGCAACTTTTTTAGGGCTTTGTTCTAATCTGTACCCACTTTATTATTAAACTGAAAAACTGGCCAACCACTTACCAGTCGCCTGAATGTTACCCAAACGTATTAACTCTAAAAGGCTCACGAGCTTTCCTTACGAATCCTGTACAAAAAAAAATATATTGAAACATTTCATCCGTCCTACACCTGATGCAAATAATGCGATTACTCTGAGCAGAAAAAAGGTATTTCAATGCTACCGAGCCGGAACGGAATTCCCCGTTGAACAAACTTCAATTAAAGCCACGCCACACTCGAAGTCAGACTTTGACTCGAACTTGAAGTTCCACAGGTGTCTTTGAAGGTCGAACAGATTCCACAGGTTGTTGCTGTAATAAACTTTCTGTCCAGCTAAAGAAGAGGATGACGGCGGTATTCCCTCCGTTTGCTTGTGGGTTCGCCTTCGCTACTTCAGCAAATTATACCGACGATACGAAAAAAATCAAGGGGACAATTATGTTGGCTGGCAGTTTCGTACTTGTCCTTTTCTATATTATTTGGACTGGTTGGCGTCTTTACGTCTGTTCTGTAAGCCGATGGATGAGAACAATTTTCTCTTTATTGCCCTTGGATGGAATTCAATTATACACACCGCGAAATTTTTCGAATTTTTCAAAGTCTTTAGTTCCTATATTCAGTCGGTTGTTCACGAATTATTTGTAATTCAGTTTTAGTTGAAGCTGTGGCTATTTCATTTGAAATGGAAATGTCACTAGAGTAGGACGCTTGAGTGGATCATGCTGAAGCTTTAGGCGTTACGTGAGAAGAACGCTGAGTGGATCTAATCAAGCGAAATTGACTGGGTGATTATTTGCGAAGAAATATTACATGGAAAATGTAATTTTAGGTGAGACTAATTAAATGCTGGAATTCGATTTGATGTATGGATTAAATCTTTGTATGGAATAGACTCTAGTGTTGTAATCAAATATATTTCAATCAGAAGATACTTTGCACGACTGGAAGAAAAATGACATCATCCCTGGAATTGCAGCTGAAATAGTTATTTAGTGTATTTAGTTCAAAAAATTGATTCTATATTCCAGTTTTTTCTCTATAAAGCTGGTAGAATATATTAAATAGAATATTTGCTGCTAGTAATATAATTCGCAAAGACCTTCACAATCTACAAAGCTGGCATAAACTAGGAAGTATTGATTTGATTAGCTTAATCTAGCTAATCAGATCTCAAATGATTTGTTTTTGATTTTGGTTTCCCTTCTGAAATTTGCATTTAACTCAAAAATAATCATTGTCAGCAAAAAATGGTGCACTGATTGATATGAGTTCTACCTTATTCATGAGCTAGTGAAGAGGTTAGATCCATATTTTGTACAAATTTGATGGTTTTTGATGAAGTTAAAATCGTGAGTGTTAGTTGGTCATTCTTGGGGGGTGATTTCAATGGTCGACTGCAACCATGGGACAATCGCGCCGACAACTCTTACGGCGTGACTAAAAGGCAATGGCTAATGCCGATTTCAAGCCTTATCAAACCCACTTTTCCTCGTCAGTCTTCATTCACTATTGCCTTCTTTCATGTGTCTCCGAGCCTGTTCAGCTCTTTCCCACAATTTGGCACATATAAATGCCAAGCCCACGTCTAAGTCTGATCATCAGCTGATTCACTTTTGCATACAACGAGTACTTGGCCCCCAACTATTCGTCCCCTACGGTAAGGTGAACTAAAAACAACTCGCAACGCAAATTCAAAAACTGAGGCTATGACTGCTCCCAAAATCTGTGCTCGCAGGAAATTGACGAGGCTCTCGACAAGCTTAACGAATGGCCGCAACAATGACCACTATTATCGAAATAGTAACATTTACCAAAAAATCGAAAATTACGCCTCTTTCCGCCTATTTGCTTCAATTGAGAAACAATGTTATTCGCCGTTCCAGACAGCGCCCCAACCCTTTCATTTAAGCACACCGCACACGGGTCGTTAGCCATGCGATGCGTGAGCAATGTGTTTGATACGCGTGAAGCTTGCGAAAAACGATTGTCGTCATCTTCGTTTCTTGACCGCAGACGGGTCGTCAAGAAAACGTCAGTATGCTTCGTAAAATCATACAATTCGGGATACAGGGTATGATCAATAAGTAGTAGGACTGAATGTCTGTAGTGCCAACGGAGCGGTGGAGAGTGGTCGAACCACTTAGGGTTGGTAGTGGGGAGCCTTCCGAAGAGATCGATATTTTTCCAGTCGCCTGCGAGCAAGCATAGAGAAAGTACGTCGATTTTTGTGAACCTATGTTTACAAGTGTCGTCGCGATCCAAGATGGAGAAAAATCTCGAGCAGCGCTACGCCATTAAATTTTGCGTCAAACTCGGGAAAACTGCAACGGAGACCCTTGGAATGCTTAAGGACGCCTACGGGGATGCTGCCATGAGCCGCTCAACAGTGTTCGAGTGGCATAAGCTGTTCCGGGAGGGGAGGGAGCTTGTCGAAGACGACCAGCGCGCCGGTCGTCCATCAACTTCAAGAATTGATGAAAATGTGGCCAAAGTGAAGGCGCTCCTGGACACTGACCAGCGCACAAACATTCGTCTGATTGTTGATGAGTTAGGGATTTCATACGGTACCGCCCAAAAAATTGGTACTGAAGATTTGGCCATGCGAAAGGTGTGCGCCAAGTTTGTGCCAAGAGTCCTGAGTGATGAACAAAAAGTGAATCGTGTGCAAGAAAATCAAAATTTTTTAGACAATGTGCCGCCGGACTTCTTCTTCTTTCCTCGGCTCAAGCGGGACCTCAAGGGCAATCGATACAGCTCCGTAGAAGACGTCAAAGAGGCCGTGACGGCATCTCTGAAAGGGATCCCGGAAAGCGAGTTTCAGAAGGCGTACGTGCATTGGGAATCACGTTATACGCGTTGTGTCGGAGCACAAGGGTGCTATTTCGAGGAATACTAAAGATTTTCACCGATAAGTTAAATAAAAAAATTTAAATTTATTTAGTCCTACTACTTATTGATCATACCCTGTATTATTCCACCTCCCCCACGAATTGTACGTTGCCGTCCTTCATCGCACTTGCTAAAACGACTACTCGTTGGGCTTGAGGTCTGCATTGCACAACGCTTGAAACGCACTAAAAACGAAAGGACTACGCTTCTCACTCTTATTGATTGGCTGACGCTCCGTTAGCGGTCTTCCATTGATTTACCTAGGTTGTGACGACCAAGCGTAGAAATATTGCATCCACGACGATAGCTCAACGACCCGTGTGCCGAGTGCCTAAATCGCTGCATACCACCCAAAACTCCCACCCGAACAAGTAACGATTTTTCTCTTTTCTCGTCTCTTTAACATCCAAGCAAATGACTTCAGTAACAAATAATTTTTCGAAATAGATAAATCCCCAAAAAGTCAGAATTTCGAGCCATAAGCCAAAAGGCTCAGCTCAAATGTCCAGGTAATCTATTTCAAATCTTGTTCATTTCACTGTCGCGAAACCTACTTCCCAAATCGGAATAGTATCTCATGACGCCAAGGAGGCATTGAATTCGCATTCAAAGCAGCTCATCGCACATACATACATAGTTCAGAGCTGTGAGCTGGTAAGTGATCTATAAGCGATGAGCTGGTTCATCAAAATCTGCGATACGAGGCTATATCAAAATAAAATTGAGATGATGTTTGAAACTTTGATTTTAGTAAAAACACGCTTACATATTTTCAAAACTCACTTGTCAAGCCCATATTTTCGTTTAGTTACTAATCCGATTCTCATGACGAGAAACCTTAAACGAAAAATTCATTTCGCCTGAAATCAAAAAATAGTAAAATTTACAGAACTTAACGTAGGTACTTAACTTTCTCATAAAATCACAATGAATTCTTCAACCCTTTCGCTTCTCTCGCCATGCAACAGCAAATATTCACTTTAAAATCCATTCACTTGACAAAAGCAAATCGCATTACGAAGAACTGTGAAAACATGCTTGGGTGCATTGTTCGGAGAAGTGACTTTTTTCCGGTCTTCGCGCTATTTCACAGTCATTTAAAATGATTCTACGGCAATTCTGAATTGTTTCCATGGAAATATAATTTCTATCTTCCAGTAAAACCTTTTTAAAATGCATGAAAAGCAACCCGTCTCGTTTTTCTCGTTTGTGTTTGTTTGTAATGTTTTTAATGTTGTTTTCCACTTTCTCTCCAACAAACCTTTTAAAGTTAGTGCTTTGTATTTTTTTTTAGATGGTAGCTTTACTTGAAACTTCAAGACAGGACTGGTGGACAATGCGAAAGAATGAACATTTAGTATATTTGCATCGATGATATTTGTAAAGGTGATAGACTTGACGAGTATCATGTAAGGCGTTTGTATAGCGAGTTGTGTTTTGGAATATAGATTTTATTGAAATGATGAAAAGGACCTTTCCGTCTGATTGATTGAGCTGTCCGTTTTCTAACAAATATAAAAAAAACTTTCGAGATATCTAAATGGTAAAATTAGTCTGACCCAAAGCAAAAATAGAAAATCCACTGGGCTCTGTAACCACAGCAGCCTATTATATCTGCATGGTCTTTTTATAGTCCTCCCTTTAAGCATTAATGAAAACAAACTGAAAAACTAATCGAAATCATTAAGCAATTAAAATCAATTCGATTTCCATTTCAATTAATATTTGGAAACAAAAATTTCGCAGCTCGATTTTAACTACGTGCTAATGAGGTCATTATTTGAAAATTCATTTTAGAGCAACGATAACTTTTTGAACGACTTAATCGTGACACTGTATTATTTTGAGAATTTGCAGATTCTAATCTTGTTTTTCAACTTTCACGAATGGAAAAACTTTGTCTGGCGAAAATGGACGCGAGGACACCATGTGGTGTTTATGTTGTGCTATCCGTTTTTAAGCAAATATTTGTCGACAGTTTTTGAGAGCTCATTCAATCTGGGCAAGTGAACTTTGATTGCTTTTCATTTTAAGTGGCAAACAAAATGTTGAAGCAGACTGAAGTTGATGTGGCTGGATTAAATTGCATCCTTATGTAGATATGCATTTTGTCGGATGCGTTTTTGTATCTACTACTATTTTTGTATCTACTACTATTTTAGCTACATACAAAGTTTTATGGATGATATTTGTACGAGATTAGTAAGCTTTTAATAAACGAAGATTGTTGGATACACTTGGTGTTGATTTACTTATATACTTAGTGTGACAATGCTTAAATAATATCGAATGCTAAATATTGATCGAAAGCTTTCTACTCTATCGGTTTATCTTAGGTGAAGTCTAGTCTAGTAGGCAAAATTATGAATAATAATAGCAATTCTACTTTTAACCTTATTTTTACCGAAAATCTTCAATTTAATTCAAAATTCAGCTGTAATTTCATATGTCATAAATAATAATATCCTCATAGTAACTAAATTTAGAGATAAGATCAACATCTTCTGAGCTATGAATTATCGGTTTTAAAAACTAAATTTGGTACAGATTTTTTTTTTACTATGAACAAAATAAAAATAAAATAAAGTATAAAAGAAAATCTAGATGAAACAATCTAATGCACCAGAACCGCTAGAAATGCTAATATTCGATGAACAATAGACGCGATATGACTACATAATGTAAGGTTTGATTGATACTACCACACGTAGCTAATATTCAGCTACTGTCTGAATTGCATGCATCTAATCACTGAATCAGAATTCATAGGGCGAAAAGCAGTTTTTTCTTTGTAATTTCTCAAGATGGCTCCACTGGTATAGAGTAACCCACATTTCCAAATCGCTTCTATCAGATCTGGTCCTACTGAAAACCAATACGTTCTGTGAATTTCAGATGTATCTGATTGCTGGGTCGTGAGTTCCCGTGAACAAATTTTTCTAAGGCTTAAAATATAAGTAAATTGGAGGAGGGTTACCGTTCGTATCTGAAATTTCAAAAGTTTTGTTTTGATTGTGTAAACAAAGCATGGGTTTTCTATATCAGTCGATTTTTCTTGGCAAAGACAAAAATTTTTCAGGAGAGTCGATGATTTGAATGTTTTCAATTTCAATGCCTGCCGTCGCTGCAGGGTTGCCACCATGTTCATAAAACACTACAACACTACACTACACGAGTCTTCAGCTTAGAGACATCAATATATCCTTTGAGTTTCATAGTGATTTGATAATCTGGTCAAAAGTTATCGCCATCCAAATATTTTCACATTTTCCCAATTTGGTTTTACACACCTAGCGCATACATAGGGTTAAAAATTTCAAAAGTATTATCATATTCACATTTAAAACATGTTCAAAATTTACTCCATCAGCTTTATTTTTGCGTCAGTTATTTTTTGACAGATTAATAGGTGTATTGAAAATATCACTCAAATGGCCGCCGGTACCAAAGTGTTCAAGATTATTAGCATTTGGTGAAACCTAGCTCTATTCTGCATACAAACTAATGTATCCTGAAAATTTCAGTTCAATCGGATGGCGCATTCATGAGAAAAAGTCACTGAAATTTTTTGATGATAATGATGATATATATATATATATATATATATATATATATATATATATATATATATATATATACAGAAATATGGATTTTTGTCCAAAGTGATTTTAATATTAATGTTCTTAGAAGGACATCTTTCAGTTCTCGATAGAAACCGGGGCCTTCGATGGCCGCTTGGACTGAGCTTTCTTTCTCCTGGTCCACTTACCTGGTATCACTGTGGACCAATTAGGTCTATCGATGGCCTTTTGTCAGCCAGTATAACTTAATCTAACCTAAAGTAATACTGATATAAATTGTCACGGTGTACCGAAACATGCATATATTAAAAAAAAAAATAAAAAAAGAGAGGGAACGGTCCGAAGTGGAACTCCGGTGAGGATCGTGCGAGTCCACACCTGAGGTGAGCGAAAACTCCGTTGCCGCCAGAAAAGTTTTCCTGTGTGCCGGGAAGGCGAAAAATGACCGCTTTCACTGGGAACTTGGTAAGTGGACGGATGTCCGAGGAGAAGAATCGACCAAACTATAACAAAACCATTTATTCTTATTCTCTTTTACTGTGAACTTGACCGAGGAATTTGACAAGGGGTATGGCGACCGGATTTGGCAGATAATTTTTGTGGTGAATTGAAATGGTGAAGCCAAATTAACGAAAACTCCACGGCCGAAGGTGGTGTTCCACGGCAAGCTAAGGGAGCGAAGTGAATCTGGGTCTTGTAGGCCCACAAATTAGTGAAAGGGCACCAACGAGACAACAGCCAGCCGATACAACGCGATATATAGTAGTTTGCAAAAAAAAAAAAAGAAATTAGAAGCATATAGAGATAGTTGGGTTAGTTACGCTAGATTTTACGTGCGATGTATTGAATACAGTGACAGTGCCGTTCAAAAATAAAGTTGAATTATGTTCAAATTTCGAAAGAAATACATTTCATGGAAAAAATTTGAAACGGAGAATAGATACGTCAGCGGGGTTGAAGTTTTAGTATTTCCAATTGCACGGTCATGGTGTATAGCGGGCACAGTCACTAACTTCTCGTTTCAGAGTGGCGGTGAAGTGGTAGTTTCAGTCAATTGAAGCTAGTGGCCCCAACCCACCCCAATTATTGCGAGAAAAAGCCGCCTGAAACTACCCGCTTTGATTCCAGACAGGAACAAAGTGATTCGAAGACTCGTTTAAATCATACCCGTAATAAAATATTTGAGGCTAAGCTCTGGATTTTTAAATTAACAAAAGATCAAAGCTGTGAGAATAAGTACATATATTACCCATGAAAAATCCAAGGTTTTTGCAAGGATCTAAAGGAATGGAATGGAAAGGAATGGAATTAAATGCCATTATACCTGAACAGGAATTCTGAGAAGCTCCAGCTGCTATGAGCTTAGTTCAAGACTTTACAATGACTATATTCTCTCAACACTCGCCTTCATTCAAGCGATTAGAAAAAATGCTGTATAATTTTCACCATAGTCTCGGAAATTTTAATTCTTTTTCATTTAATGCAGCAAATTGAATACTACACAATATCAGATGCTTTAAAAATCTCTTAAGTTTAAAGTTGTTGAGTAGATGACTGAAAATTGATTCTACTTCAACTCTAGTAAAAAAAAGCTTTTATTTTTACATTTGTTCATGACTTTGGTTTGAAATTTTTCGGTTACCATTTTGCCGGCCTAGAGTTGTTTCAACGAAGCGAATATTAATTCCGCAAATTGTTCTACATTATTGTGTATCAATTGTCACATTTCCTTTTCACATTCTTTCACTAATTTTTTTATCTTTATTTTATTCTTTGATATACAAATCCCATGAATTACAAATAGGTTTAATCTGAAAGCTCACCATTATTTTTTACCCCCTTTGTGAATACTTTTCCAAGTTTTCATAAAAAAACAAAAAACAAATCGCTTTCAAAAAAATGCCACCATCTGCCGATCCAGATTTCAATCGAAAACCACCCGCAACGCAATAATTCTTCGCTAACAACATCAATTGCAATTACTACGGTGCATGCAATTTACACAGATACAACACTACATGTCAAGGACACTCTGCCTGTAACTGCATCAGCTAAGCATCTCGCTTTCCACGATTTCAGCCGCATTGTTGCCGGCATCCGTGGTTAATTTAATTACTGGCTGCATTAAACAATAGGCTGTCACTTACAATCAGCCCGTGAAAGAATGAAATTTCCCAGCACCATTGTCCCGGGATGAAGCGTTGAAAGATAAGCTGGAGCAGCTGCTCATTACGCTCGTTTTCAACGGATAAATGTCTAGCAAAACGATACCGCGAAACAGTGCCCATCTTTCACTTCGCCAAGTCTTCAATGTTTGCGGCAAGGATCTGCTTTTCGCTGTGAAAAGCTTTTATTTTATATTCTTTGCAAAAAAATAATTTTCATGATGTGATGTATTTAAGTAAAATTTATTTTCGATTGCTTTGATGTGTTTAAGTTTTTCGGTATTTATGTTGCATGTAGTGATGGGTCGCTCATGAGCGAGTCAATCAAAAAGAGCGACTCTTTTGAAGGAGCTGTGTGAGTCAACTCTTCAACTCTGAGCGACTCAGCTCTTCGACTCTTTTGAAAGAGCTATGTGAGCCATCATTTAGAATAGCTCCGCACACTTCATACCTTCACTTTAGTGGCAATAGCGATATTGCGGAGCCACTCAAACAACCACCCGACCAAATAAAGCTTATGCATATACACACGGCAATACTTCATTAGACTACCGTGTGTACTTGAAGCGAAATCTATGCTATTCTAACGTCGGAACACGAACATATCGTCGCTGTGAAATCAAACCGGCATATCTGCAAAATACACATTTTTCACTAGAGCGCTTTAAAGTTTTCGCATGTGGGCTATTTCCACGTGAATGCAAAGCGGCAAAACACCATTAGACGGGTTTTTATTCAACTTTACGATATGCCGGTGCGACACAAAAATAGAGGGGAAAATAAGGAATTTTTTGATACCAAAAACTCAAAAACTCAATTTTTGCAGATATGCCGGTTTGATTTCACAGCGACGATATGTATACGACTATCGTATTGCATAGTGAAAAGAGTCGCTCCGTTGAATGAACACTGTGCGAGTGAGGAATAAAAGAGTCGCTCCGTTGAATGAACACTGCGCGAGTGAGGAATAAAAGAGTCGCTCCGTTGAATGAACACTGTGCGAGTGAGGAATAAAAGAGTCGCTCCGTTGAATGAACACTGTGCGAGTGAGGAATAAAAGAGTCGACTCCGTTGAATGAACACTGTGCGAGTGAGGAATAAAAGAGTCGACTCCGTTGAATGAAGAACTGTGCGAATGATGGATACTGATCGTGTGCGGTTATTGATGGCGACATTTTGTGAACACACAGTATGCGTTTACGTGCGTATATTTTGCTCTGGTTCACGAGTATTTTAGTAGCCAAATGTTGGCTATTAGGCGGTGCATTTCATAGGTAGATTTTAGAGATGAAGCGTATACACTAGAACAGGTATATGGAACAGGTTCGTATCGAATATTTTCGTTCTTTAAAAAGTTTTTAGGGCAAAAGTAGTTGAAATCGGACAAAATCGGCCAATTTGGGGTTAAGGTGGTTTGGGACATAACGGGCCAAGACCTATTGCTACGATACAAAAATTTCGGTTTTGTAGGGGAGTAAGGGGTTTTTTGGCCCTAGTTTGGCAAATACTGCCTTTAGGACGCTTTCGATGATTGGAAGTGGTCGGGGAGTACAATAGTGATATTTCAAGGGCAAAAAAAATTTTTGATAGGGGAAATTGGGCAAAAACGTTCATTTTTCCAAAATATTTTTTTTTTACTAGCATGAATTTGGGGACCTTTTTGAATTGTTTCGGGCGAAATTTCCATACAAGTCTGGGAAAAAGCGGCCTAGTCTCGAAAATACGGCAATATGAAATCTGCCGAAAAACCGTCCGGAAAAACTGAAAGTACCACTAAAAGTGCTAAGTAGGAAAAGGTTGAGATCCTTTTAGGGCAAAAGTAGCTGAAATCGGGCAAAATCGGCCAATTTGAGGTTAAGGTGGTTTGGGACTAAACGGGCCAAGACCTATTGCTGCGATAGAAAAATTTCGGTTTTGTAGGGGAGTAAGGGGTTTTTTCGCCATAGTATGGCAAAAACTGCCTTTACGATGCTTTCGATGATTGGAAGTGGTCGGGGAGTACAATAGTGATATTTTAAGGGCAAACAAATTTTTGAGAGAGGAAAATGGGCAAAAACGTTCATTTTTTAAGCGTATACACTAGAACAGGTATATGGAAGACGTTCGTATCGAATATTTTCGTTCTTCAAAAAGTTTTTAGGGCAAAAGTAGTTGAAATCGGACAAAATCGGCCAATTTGGGGTTAAGGTGGTTTGGGACATAACGGGCCAAGACCTATTGCTGCGATATAAAAATTTCGGTTTTGTAGGGGAATAAGGGGCTTTTTGGCCACAGTTTGGCAAAAACTGCCTTTAGGACGTTTTCGATGATTGGAAGTGGTCGGGGAGTACAATAGTGATATTTCAAGGGCAAAAAAATTTTTTGATAGGTGAAATTGGGCAAAAACGTTCATTTTTCAAAAATATTTTTTTTTCGACTAGCATGAATTTGGGGACCTTTTTGAGTTGTTTCGGGCGAAATTTCCATACAAGTTTGGGAAAAAGCGGACTAGTTTCGAAGATACGGCAAAATGAAATCTGACGGAAAACCGTCCGAAAAAATTTTGGTAGCAAAATAACGGCAAAATTACAACAAAAACAGAGGCAAATGGAATACGTAGAGCTTAAATTAAAGTTTCATGCTATTACCAGGTGGAACTCTACGTAATCTATGCTTGTGCGCATTCAAGAAGTAAAAGAGCCACTATTAGCCACCTTAGGTGTCCTGAACTAAAATCTACCAACTCCTTCTTCTGATGAATGGAATATTATGAAAACAGCCCCTGATATATTGAGCATCTTCAATGAGGCTACTCTAGAAATAAGCAGTGAGAAAACAGTAACGATTTCTAAAATATATATTATTACATCAACGATTATAAGCTACATTTCAGAACTCTGTCTGAACGAAAATAAAACTGCTGATGTACGCAGTTTTTTAAATGTGATCCAAAGAGAACTTTCAAACAGATTTAAATTATATAAAGAAAATATGTTTTGCCTAGAGAGCGTTCTTTTAGATCCACGATTTAAAAGACTAGCATTTCAAAATGAATCCACGTACAAACTTGCTTGTATACATCTAGTTTCGGTACCCACAGCACAAGGAACGCAAAATTCGCTATGGCGAAAATTTGATGACAAAGTCAATAGTGTATGAACCCAGCAAAGCTATGTAGCTGCAGGCATTAACGAAATGGATAAGTATTTACAACATGTAACTATACCCAGAACTGCTGACCCTCTCAATTGGTGGAAGGAAAAGAAAGATTTACATCCCAGAATCTGGAGATAGTGAATCAACGATTGAGTAGAGTGGCCACTTATATGGAAAGATTTTCAGATGATTTTATGGTTTATTTTTAAATTTATATTATATGCTATATTATATTTTTAAAGTAATGTTATGTTATATTAGATTTAAGCTTATTATTATTAATAAAACAACAAAAAATAGCAATTTACTTTATACTTTTGCAACCATAAAAAAGTTGCTTGAAGTGGCTCTTTTGAGTGGCTCTTAAAGAGCGACTCTTTAAAGTGAGTGAGTTTTACGGAGCTGGCTCACTTCAAAGAGCCATTTTGCCCATCACTAGTTGCATGAATATGACCATGAACAAAATATTATGATGAGAGATCCTGGTATATTTGATTTAGTTGTAATTGACTGTGTGTTAGATTAATTTATTCTTTTCAATCCACAATAATTTTGGTTTTGATCCCCTCCATGAATTGTTGATTTTTTTCGTAATTCGCATAATTTTTAAGAAAAAAAGTGATAAGCTGTACTTTCTTTAGATAACAAAATGCTGTTAATTTGTGTTGTTGATGTTGTGTGTAGCCTAGTTATTGCTGCTCAAACGCAATGATTTGAAGTTTTCCACAATTCAATGCTGTGAGCTGATCCGTTGATGTACGTTGATTTTACATAAACATCCCCTACAAATTTCATAATTGAAAGTAAATTGTGTCGCGATAATTTCAGCATCAGCTCGCAATGCGAAAAATGTATCTTCTTGTGCCCTAAATCCATGATTCTATCGAACAATTAAAAGCGAACTACAATAAATTAAGCAAAGAGCAATAACCGCAAGCAATTATCCTGCCGAGACCCCAGGCATCCTTTTCACTAGGCAAACTGTAATATTTGGATGGAATTTCTATTTTCACTTTTCGTTTACTTCAAATCGTCCAGTAGAAGACACTCCACCGAACTGAAACGGAAACGGTCGTTCCCGGGGGGGTTTGCATTGGTTTGAGGAAAGTTACCAAGGAAGCAAGCCATTTTTGCGAGCAACTCTGACGATGGTCATGGCGGTAATTGTTCGTGGAGCTGATATTTATTTACAGTTGGTAGTTTGCATTTTGTTTACAGAATTGAATGTGTGTGGTTTTCAGCTTTTCCGTTTGGGCAGCGCAACGTGGTCAGGACGAGATAATTTATCTGGAAGCTCAGGCAAGCTGTTGATGCAGACTTAGTGTTTTTACAGTTTGCTTTGCCTACAGTGCTACGTCTTGCGTGAAAAATAAGTGTCTGCTGGGGGAATATATAACGCTTGCGAATTTCTCATAACAGAATACTGTTACTTTGTTACTATTCCGCCAACACAGGCATGAAGTCACTGAATTGTTTACTTATAATATCTTTGGAACGAAAATTTTCATTATTTGTCAGATTCCCGCAGGAAGAGCTGTGCAGTCGTTCAGAGTCAGAGTCGATAACGAGAATCTACAAGAACGAAAAGCACTGAAATCTATTCGGTGAATGTTATTAGGGAAGAAGTTAGATATATTCTTCTTTTACGTCTTCTATTCTTCTACGTCTAGAAATAGACGATTACGATGGACTGCTGGAAATGCCAACGGATGTGTTTCTCGTGGGTTACGTTGACGATGTGTCAGCGGTAATAAACCTCTAGAACAGCAGAGTTTGTCCAAATCATGATGAGGGTGAAACGGTGGATGACCCACCATGGCCTGCAGCTGGCACTGTCGAAGACAGAAATCGTCATGGCTAGCTCGATCTTGCTTTACGGGGCGGGAATTTTGCCGGACGCACTCCGAATGAAGAAGTTTTGAGTGCGCACTGCCAGCGTCCAGCGCAGAGGTAATCTGCGTATCACCAGTAGCTACCGTCCGGTGTCGTAAGATGCGGTGCTGGTAGTAGAGAGTTGATTGCTCTGAAAACATGTAAAAGATTTGATTTTAGTGAATCCCACGATAGTTTGCTGGATAACCTTTCTCACGACAATTGATGATTAATGCTTTAAGTCAGCTACCTTTGGACTTTCAATTGCTTGCCACGAGTCCAAAGTTTTGGCTGTTGTAACGCTGCAACCTCTCCTTATTTCTAATTTTTTCGTACATCACTTTTAGGCAGAGAATGGGCTGTATTTTAAATATAGCAGCTGGTTCCTGGGAAGGCTCAACCTGCGACGGAAGAGCCTGAATTGGGGTTTGCAATTTTCAGTTCCAACGGGTTTTCTTCAGCTTCCGGTCCTTGCGGGAGAATAAATGTGCTACGAATTTTAATTTCTGGTCGGTGTGCCAGCCATTAGCTCACTGTGGATACCTGCTGGTTCAATGCTCTTATGTATGCCATGGTCCTATGTAGGATTTTTAGGGGTTTTCGCTCCGCGATAGCGTCAAGTATCATGGAATTTTTTTTTGTCTTCCGGGTAACTACCATTTTATATTCTGAATCTTCTCCATAGTCAAAAAAGCTAAGGGGCTACGTGAACATTTGGTATCATGGTGGATTTTTCTGATAGCATCATTTTTGGCTGTGCTGAATGAGAGTGCTGTGTTCCTGGGCTCTTCTCGACCCACTTGCTGTCAAGTTGCGAGATGAAAGCAATATGCCCAGACAAGAGTTGTTTAGTAGCTTACTTTATGGTAGGGCTAAATTTGCAGGTTAGCGCAAGTTTGAAATTTTTGCATGCCATAGTTGGCACTGCTATAGTGGAAGCCATTTGCAGCCGCAAGCCATTTAGCTCATTTCCGAACATGCACTTTGTTGCAAGTTCCGTCAGTATTTCACCAGTCTGGCTATTTGGGGTTTTAAGTGTTTATTCCATATTTGAGATATCTGGAAAGTCTACAAACTTCGTCTATTTACGTTTCTTCTTCATTGTGTCTATGAAACACTTAATTTTTGGTGAAAAACTACCCTTTACCGTTTACCCTTTGTTTAAATGCTACGAAACAGTAATTACTTTTGTTCCGTAATTATTGTAAATGAACTTTTCAGTTGACACTAACAAAAAGGGATTGAAAACAGCACTTATTGATTCTCTGCTTAATATGACCTCACTTAACAGACTTATGATGAGATTCTATTGTTAATAGTAAAATCAGATGGCGCTCTAAAAAATATGAGAATCCAGAATCCAAAAAGTTTCGGTGTCATGTTTAAGCAGTTTTGGTGGTCAACGCTTTGAACTGTATTTTGAATATTTATTCCTCATAAAATTAACGAATTGTATCATTGAAGCTGGGGGCCACACCACACCAAGTTGCAAGTGCCACCTATATCGAAGCAGTATTCAACAAAATCTATTAAAATCTCGGCTATTTTATGCACATACATTCGTTATATATATTATACATATTAACATTAACTTGAATGAGTTTTCAATTTTGCTAATTGTAATATTCGCACTCGTGAAAACATGGAAGAATGTATGGATCCTTTTTGTATTGGCTCTTGTTCAAACAATATTAAAATATTTTGCTCCCACACAAAGGAAAAATTTAAAATGTTTTGTCAAATTCAAATTAAGATGATTGATGGAATGTTTGTCGTTTTGGATAAATAACAAACTAAGTAATCTAGAGGAAGGAAAGATAACATGAAATTGGATTGGCTAAGCTTTATAAGTTTGTGCAAAAAATATTGTCTATTTTACAGATATATAGCTCAGAATTAGTTGAGAAACTGCGATAAAACTAAGTTTTAACAAGAAAATCAATTAGAACTCAGTAATTTTGACTCAAATAGTTGACATATACTCCTTAAATTCTTCATTAATACAATAAAATTGCAACACTTTTTCTGCGCCCAATGTGGGCAACTAATATTTTTATCGAGCGACACTTAATCTTATTAATAACTTAACTTTTTTAACGACTTATTTAATCCGCAGCTATTCTTAAAGTGATTTCGAAAAAAGAGAAGAAAATCACAGTAATCAGTTCGGATTTTAATGACTCGATAGAACTTGACCTATTTTTTCACATCTCGTGTCAATCGCTTGTTCCCATAATTCTATCCTTCGGGCATTGTTCGCAAATCATCAACGTTCAACCAGTTTTTCTCACTCAGATTGCTTGGCTTTGTTGCCCAACAACAATTCATCATAATGAAAAATATCAAAATATTTTGGACGATGCTCAATTTTTCATGGTGAAACGAGTGCGGTTTAAAACGTGTCGTCCGTTCACTTCCGATTCGAACGATTTCGAGGATGTGTTCGATGGCCGGGAGCGCTTTGAGGCATAACGAAAAGTTTTTCACTCGGATGGTATATTGTTCGATATGCGATGAAGAAAAAATAAGAGCCACGAAAGAAATGGAAAAGGGTAGAAAGTGGCCGTCATCCGTCCGGTTCATATTTGAAATTGATGCACCATCAATCAATCACTCGAGTGAAGTATTGCGAAATAAAAGTGATGCGATGTATTCTATAAGTTGATGTGGTCATCGTATTCACTGAGTATCATACGATATGGTGTGTTTGAGTGTGGGTGAAAATGTATTTTTCTATTATAAGCGAAGATAATACTGCTCTCGTAGGACACAAAATATCCTGCATTATGTTTTGATTTATTTTCGAGTTTCAGTGCTCAAAGGAATATTGAAATCTGCCGAAAAAACTTTGAAATCGATGAATTTGAATCCGATAAAAATATCGCCATGATTTCTGAAAATATTTGCTAAAAATGATGACGAGTTAAATGAATCAAACTATGAATGACATTTAAAAGTAATTTCAATCTTCACATAAACAAAGTTCGCTAAAATCACTCGAAAGCATTTTTCCACTGATCTGAGGCGCATGACCTCATACTTCGCATCTTATGTTGTTTGATTTGAATGCGAAGTTTATGTTCATACACGCCGAGAAATCGTATGCGAAAGGATACAAATTCATCCCGTCTGTTTGTTGTATGTTTTATCCACTCTTATCACCTGAGCAATCTACAGTAAACTGTTTATATTAATGTGCATATGTCGCATGACTACCACCCTTCTACTTATTTCCAGCTATAGGTGCAGACTGTTTGTGACGTCCCACATCGCATGGCATGCTAATATTGATAGCCCCAATAAACGGATCCATATTGGAGCGTAATAAACTAGTGAAAAGTGCAAGACAGCAAAAAACGAAACGAAGATAGTCAGTTCAGGCAAGAGCAGAACGAGAGCCCCTAGCACCTTCAACGCCACCCAGATGACCATGTCGTGAAAATCGGGCTGCAACATCTGTCATCTAACGGAGTAAAGATGTGCATGCTAAGCACATTTCGAGGGTGCAGGATGTTTTAGCGTGGTAGTGTCGAGTCCAGTAAGGGTCCCCAGTCAGTGGTGGATGGTTTTAGTGTGTTTCTGTCTAAGCTCGCAGCTACTCGTAATAAAACGAAATGGCAAGTGATTTGTGTCCTTGCTTTTGGCGAATGACATGGCTGGCTCTTAGTGACTCTAGCCGAGCTATAACTATTGAAAGCTGGTGCTGAAAGGACAGTAGTTGTATCCAGTCGCAACAATTAATTGGACGAAATGTCGATTTGATGATTTCTGTCGTTCGTTCCATTTTTCTGTTTGCTGAGAACCAGGACCATTATGAGAGCGCCATCAAACGTGCATTCGATGGCTGAATGGTAGCATATCGGATTAATGGGTTGCAGCAACTTAAGCCTCTCGTATTGGTTTTTATGACAGCACTGACTCTTTTACTGGTCTGCAGATAGCGTTGTAACATGCTTCGTTTGCTGAACGAATAATACGTTTCGTCATGCTTCATTAATGCTTGACGGTTTCGTGAATGAGGTTAATTTCACTGTAGTGAAGAAAAACGGATAGGTTTCATTAATGACTGGGATTAAATTTAACGGTGAATACACATATGTGCAAGTTGAAAGACTTTTTGCGGAATGTGAGAGAAACACATGTTTGAAGATTTGATTTATATCACATTTTTAACAAATCATGAAATTTTCGATAAAAATAAATAACAACCTTTTTCCAGTCAAGGAGTTCAGGGAAAGATGTGCGATAGTTTCTTTTTTCTTTGCAAGGTCGATTATATTGTTTTATTTCAATAAAACCTTGCACTGATGGCAGCTCGTTCGAGCCAATGAACTTGAAATATAATTTAACATTGTTTAAAATGATTAAGAAGAGTGTGGTTCAATTTTCGCTTTAAATTCTTGATGGTTTATCGTTTTATGGCGAAAATATTGATTTTAATCATTAAAAGGTGTCAACAAATCATTTTCATGCCACTTCCAATGATGCAATTATACGCAAGGTATGATGGCAAATTTAAAATGTGTTTACTTTACGATTTCCAATATGATAATTATTTTAGAATAATGATTCTTTTTGTTTTTATTTTTTTTTTGAAAAATACGGAATCATGAGAATTTTTTTTGAGAACATGGTTTTTTTTTATAAAATGCCGAATTTTACATAGAAAACCTGCCAAAATGCGTACAGCCTGGGATTTAAAAAATGAAATTTCGATCAAATCACATTCAAAATTATAGCTGTTGTACTTATAGAATCATATATTTTATGATTGCAAAAAAAATTGGACTCTTAGTGGATTAATTGACTTCCACTATCATAGCAGGCTGTCATAACATTTTTTCAAGCACTTAAATTCACAGTTCCCACTTCATACTACCGGTGCATGCACGCAAACTTGTAAAAAACCGTTTTATATATTTATTCCTAGTAAATTTCAGCATATACACCCCTAAATAAGACGAACCCTTTAAAACTGACTTTCGTTAAAATTATTCCACTTCAGTTTTATTATTTGTCTGCCAGCCTTTGAACTGCAAAAATTAAATGGTCAAAGTTTACTGAAACACTGGTGTTTCGTAGTCAATTGTCCGCAACAGCCACCCCAACAAACGCCAACTAATTGCTTTACTCGATGCCGCTTCGAACTGGAAAACAGTGCCGTGAAATCTGTTCAAGTGTTAAACACTTAATCCGATTCGATTCGATGGATTGATTTACGATTCGGGCGATGTTTTGTTGTACGGACATGTGGGTGGCATTCACCTTCGCTAAAATAGTCTGGTGGTTTTGGGCGGTGTAGTCACCTACAAATTTGCAAAATCGAATTACGGGTGAGTAATCCGATCGCTTGGTGGTGGAGTAGGCGGAAACTTGTGGGGAGATGATTGTTAAAATCACTGAATAAATGGAATCAAGTTTTGGCTGTGGATAAGATTTTCGAATCTGAACTGTTTAGTTCGAATGTTTGCGCGGATATGGGTTTATATATTGAAAAGGTGTTTCGACGAAGCTGAATATATTTTTTTTCGAAAATGAAAATTAGATAACAAGGTAAATGGACCGTACTTTTAAGAAGTACCTACATTTTAGCTGAATCGATCGTAAATCCAATTTATGAATATTTGTTTTGTAATTGCAATAGTCTGTCAAAATAGAATGCATAAGTTCCCATCTGTCGAAGCTACGTATTCAAACTGATGAGCTGAGTTACAAAGAAATTGTCAAGGAATAAAACCTCAGATTGTACTATTTACCGAAAAAATAGCAATTCAATTCGAACGAGTTACATAGCGAAAATAAATTCCAACGATATATTTAAATCTGTTTAATTTTTCACACACTTCTTTGTAATACACCCTTTCGCTATTAAACCAAAAATACTCTGCAATCTTTTATACTTAGGAAACTCTTTCACTGACTTCCATGAAAGAAAATATTTAAAATTATCGGCAATCAAAATTCACTTTTCGAGAAGCTATTTCGAGTTCTCTATCGATATCCGTCGAAACAGTTAACAGCAGCTGGCGTCACCTGGTAAATTTTCTCGCTTGAAAACTTTATCGAAAATTCGGGAATTCGTAATTGTGCCCGATATAGGCTCACACAAGTACTTACGTACATACTTAGTAAAGTTTGGAGCGAATGGCGTCAACAATGACGTAAAGGACGGTATAGCAATATTCGAATGAAAATTTGTGCTTTTTTACGATTCACTTATTTAAACATCCTATAATCGAACCGTGCCGATAAATTGAACAATCGAAAGTTTTAATTATGATTTTCCGAAATGAAATTTGTGTATTCAATAATGATCGTTTATGAGTGAAGCACGTGGTGTTGGAAATGTTGGCGTTTAATCGGCAATTTGCATGTGTTGGCAATAAATCAGAAATGTTGTTAAACGAATTCGATTCCAGAATAGGAACGGGAAGGGTGTGGTGTGAATGTGTCGAAGTGAGAATTTCATTGAAGATATTTACTAGGATGTGTAGATTACATTGATTATAAATATCAACCAGGTTTATTTATGTGTGTAAACTCTCAGTAGTAAATTCAATTTCAAGTTTAAATATTTTTTAAGGGATAACATTATTTCTTGTTCAGATATGAAATTAAGCTGGCTTTTTTTTTAGTGATAAAGCACCTGATACTTGAATGCTTGAAATATACTCGAATGCTAAAATCAATATATCAGTGAAATATCAATTGTCTCACTGAAGCTTTGAGCAACCCAAATTCCTAATCACTGAGTGCCTTCTCAAAATTGGTTTGAATTTGAATGTTTAAGTGTACCGATTTTTTTTTGAATTATCCACCAATTTTTTTCTTCCTTTTTGTCACAAACTTAAAATAAGCATTGAGTATCTAAAAACTTATATTCCATTAGATACACAAGTAACGATTTGATAGCACAAAAATTGACAGCACTTTTTTGAGGCCTCTCCGAGTGGTCTTAAAAGTTTAAAAATGCTACTCCGTCAAATCGGTAAATTTATGTTGGTTCAAGTAAGCTATAGTTCATGTTGCAGCATGGTAGCATAAATTCTAGATGTAACAGGCGGAATATTTAAGTGGTTCTTGTAAACAACATATTAAAACTAATATTACGGAGTAATAATAAAATAATCCCTTACGTTGAAACAAGACTCCCATTCCATTGAGATTATATAAGGCAATTCTCAATTCATGGACAAATATAAAAAAATATCCTTAATTCTCTAAGAAATAAGAATAAACGATGCGAAAATGGACTACTTAAACTACATTGAATGTAATAAATTTGCTACATATTAGAATAAAATGTTTCATGTCCGTTTTTTTTCTGGTGATTTCGATCTTTTTATGAAAGTTTACTCAAATGTTGAGAAGTGATTTTTTTTGCATTATTTCAAAAAACAATTAAATACTCCAGAATACACCAGAATCTCCCAATTTTTTTCACTTCACCAGCGTCTTCATCAACGATTTATCTGCAATATCGATCCTTTAATGATTCTTACCCAAATGTTCAAATTCATTCCCTTCGTCTTCCATTTTCACTTCACTTTAAAACTTAAATTTTTAAACGCATGAGCTTCACGATCCCCATTTAATGAACTAGTCATTGCTTTATGTCTTTCACAAGTTTTCCAAAGCTCCTTCAATTCAAAAAAAAAAAAAGCTCCTGCCTCTCACAGCGAAAGATTTCCCTCATTGTTTCAAATTTTCAAATTACCGATTTTTCGGTTCTTCTTTTGATTCCCAAAATAGTTTGTTCACAGTACTGTTTAGCATTGTTGCATCCAGCAAAACTATGCTGACCCACCCTAAATGCACCATATTTATTTTAAGAAGTCATCCAAAAGTTTTCCCTGCGTGCCATTTTCCCAGCCATCTAGCTCTACCTGACACGTTTATCTACCAGGCGGATTATCATAACTATTAAACAAAAGATAAATGAGCTATAACTTTTTAAAAAATTACTATAGCTGGCAATTCTTACGACACATGGCCTACAGGAAGGTCCATTTAGTACATGAATTTCGTTTTGATTTCGCGATTGGATCGAAAATGATAGGGAAAAAAGCTTTATTTTGCTGAGCAAATTCACAAGATTTAAGAGACAAAAATCTCCATAGCTGACAGCTCTATCCTAACTTTGCAACCAAATTTCTACCAAATGTGGATTAAAGTAAGGTTCAAGTACTTTGCTAAAATCTGATGACTAAATCGGAAGTTATGGGCCAAAAAGGAGTTTTTTCTCTCACTGATTTTTAAAAATGGCACCACTGCCACAGGGCTGTGTTGCTGTCCTCTGAGTGTGTGTAGGCTTTCGGTAGGTATTGAACTCAAGAAGACCTGCCACAGGGCTGTGGTGTTGTCCTCTGAGTGTGTGTAGGCTTTCGGTAGGTATTGAACTCAAGAAGACCTGATTATATCCAAGGAGGGTATTCTTTCGTTGTTTTTGACTTCCATTAAAAATTGAATATCTTTATGTGCTTGGTTCAGCTTCTCCAAAGTTTCTGCCATAGAATATTTTTTACGATAATCAGGAGGTCAACTACATATCTCATCCTAACACGGGGAAACGAACGTTGCTCATGAAGTTGGTTTTCCAGTCTTTCTATAAATATCTCAGTCATAAGTGATGTTAAAGAATTTCCTATGGCGATGCCTCTAATAGCTTTGAAGTACTTTCTTCTGAAGGTAATGTTGTTTTTACTCGGGCAGATCGATGCAATTTCCAAATAGTCTTTTACCCTCATTCTCTCCTCTGGTGAGCTATTCTTATCTAACAGTCGGCCTTGAAATAGCACGAGTGCTTGTTTTACCGGCACGCTTGGGAACATAGTCTCAACATCAAATGATACAGCTAGCTCATCTTCCTCTAATATTGTCATCCACTTATATTGTTATCCGCTCTGTCACCTCATCTCGATTTCAAACTGACCTATCACTAATCTTCCCTATGGATTTTATATTTTAAGGCTGTTAGATATAACCCATTTGCACCTGAAAGTATTTATTAGCTCATAAATAGTAGTATGTTATTATAGCTCCACTGAGCGCTTAGCGCCAATTGTTCAAAAAGGCCAATGTCAACGAGCTGAAATCGCAAACCCAGAAACTAAGCCCACTTTTCCAATAAATCTAATAGATCCATTATCAATGCGATGAAATCTCTAAAATGCTTATCAGAGCATTTTCAAATTGAAAACGCTTGATACCTTCTTCATGCCGTAGCTTGGTTATACTGTAAATTTTCATTCATCTCCCAAAAAGCTAGCAGCTTCCCTACCCAGCTACCAGCTCACTCACGTACCAATGCTCCGACTATTGTTCTCATTCACATTAATTTTCTGTTAATGATAATTTTATGGCAATCATGTGCCGTGGAAAATAATAATTCAGTACTTTTAATATGAATTTCGTGTGGCACGAGTAGACCGTCTGTTTTGCAAAATAGGCAGAAAATGTGACATCGATGCCTGTTACACCGGAGATTAGTTGTATTTTCCGGTTTTATTTTGTCTCGCAATAGACCAATTATTTTGTTGTGCAAACACACACGTATTAAGTAGCATTTTGCAACAATTTTAAATTCGTACGGAACGCGGTCGTTGTATTGAAAGTGCAAACATTTGTTGCCAGTTTTGTGTGATATATAGAATGAGAGTATGGCAGAATCATTTGGTGAATATAGAATGAGCATCAGATGTAGGAATTAGTACTACCGTACCATTTTCTTCTCTATCGCCAACGCTTTATGTTTGAGCTGTGATTTAATTTGGTTTGAAATTTTTTCAAAGAAGTAAGCGCTCCTAAAATTCAAATGCATTTTTCATGTTTTATACAAAAGGCATTTTGCGTGCCACTTATAAATGAGACCCTTACTTCAAAACCTGAAACTTATCAAAACAAAAAGCTGTAGGTTTGATATACTTTTGAAAAAGAATGTGTTCTGAGTTGCCCCGATACCTGGGTTGCCTATTTTCAGCTCGAAGACGACGTTGAATTGGTTGAGTCTCAGAGAAAAGCCTTAAGCCATAAATATCTTGTGGTTCGAATCCAGGCACGGCAGATAGACCTTGCACCAAGATTTGAATTAACCAGAGTAGATATCTGAGCCAAATCACGGGCAAAGTGAGACCTGAAAGTAATCATTTCGCACTCGCAAAAATTTTGATAATGCAAATGAAAGTAATCATTTCCACTCCCTAAGACTCCGAATGTGTTGTAGTGGGACAACTTTGCTTTTATTTTCTTCAAACTATTTCCTTCATGTTCCGTGTTTCTACAGTGGTTAATATATTATTCGCTATATCAAGGATAGAAAAGCAACAATGTCGAAAAGCCGCAAAACAATTCCAAACTATTCACTTTTGAGCTTCATGCATCTTTTGTATCTTAAAAATAGCATATGTCTCGTTAGCAGGATAAAGTTTTTCCTTAAAGTGATATCCATTTCATTGTCAGGCTGAAGTTAGCAATCTATTTGTCTACACTTTTGGATGGAAAATCAAAAACGGTACTTGCTACCACAAACATAAAAATTTCTAACAAAACTCGGATGATTCAACACTGTTGTCACTGCACCACAAAATTATCATTGCAACGGTATCGCAAAATGCCACCAATTCATAAAAGCGTGCATAGAGCTCTAACGTCACCACATTGACGGCTGGCACGTTTGAACGTTAACGGATATGGACATCTGCTCGTGAAAAATTAAAAGCTAAAGCGAATAGAGTCGGGGTGGAAGAAAAATGAACAGAGTTCAAATACCGACAAACCGGCTAACTTTCCATCTACTCCAGTTCGATTTTCGAACGATATTCAATGGTTTGATAAGACAAAATCGGAAAAAAAACTTTTGCTCTCAGCCAGCCAGCCATCCAAAAACAGCTCAGTTGTTTCGGTTGCCGTGACCGTGCTTTCTATGCTTTCCAATATCGCGTCACGTACACGTTTCAGACTGTTCAGGTTCCACAACAACTGCTACAAGATAATTCAACTTTGTACATTGTTTCTAGTTCAAAGCCACCCTCAAGTCTGTCCTGCTAGCTCATTCACCGAATCCTGTCGGGATAGGGCAGGAACAATGGACCGAATTGTAGACGAGTTTCACGGCCTCTCACTGAAATATACAAGCCAAAGTTCGAAAGGATCGGAAGATAGTTGTGTCGAGAAACAGGTTCGTTTGGTGTTTTAAAATATTGAGTCCTCTCCGGAAAGGCAAAGTGTGTTTTTTTTGTCGATGATTGGTTTCGAAGTGAGTTACGGAATTGTTGGGTAGAATAGACGTCAACAGCTGCATGTCTGTTCGTGCTTTTTGTTTCGATTAAATTTGGTTTGTAGCAAGTTTGGGCAATTGTTCTTGAAATAGTGTCCTAGAAAATCTCAGTTATTTGAAGAGTAGTTGAGAATTTATTTATAATAATAAATGTGAGATATTGGTTCCATGAGAAATGCATCTGAAGCTTTGATGAAACGATTTTAAAATAATCTTAGTGAAAATATGATTAGATTTTCCGGGTTGTGTGTCCAATAGTCACCAGTAAAATTGATTATCTGTTGAATTGCGTTAATCCATTTAATACTGTACCTTCAGTGTTTGTGTTAAGTCTCATTTGAGGGATTTAAATGGAAATCAAAAACGTACATTTGTAATTTATTTTGGTTAATTTGTTGAACATTGCTTTTTTAAAAATGTATTTGAATTGGAAATGAGCTTCGATTGTGAGCTATGCCTGTGAAATAGTTGGTGACTCATTAACTTCAATAAAACCATAAACGGTACATAAGTGTTGGCAAGTGTCGGCTCATATTTAAGCAGCTATAAATTGAACTACTTAAACTGCATTAGAATAAAGTGTAAGAAAACTCTTCAAGCTCGTTGTTGATAAGTCTACGACATTTTTCTTTAAATCCATCAGATCGTCGTTCCGTTATCACTAATATTATGGACAAGGCTGCGACAGAATCACTATACCAAATTCAAGTCACAACGCAAATTGTACACTCGCAAATCCCTCACACAAACATATGACTAGCAAATTCAATTCCTTATCTCAACAATCAAATTCATATCCAAATTATAGTGTCTCTATTGCATCCACCTCCCACCATCAAAAATCTTTAGATTAAAATTCGCGAGAAGCAATAACAATTAAGCCCACATAAGATAGTCACCTAATTAAGTAAGTCAGTTTTTGTCAAGAATTCAAGTAATAAAGTTGGTTCAAGAAAACTCTTGTGTGAATTCTCCAAGTCAAGTGGACTTAAAATAATGTTTTTATTTTAAAGTCAGAGAGAAAGCGTAATTGACGCAGTCTACAGTCTAAGGAGGGATGATCCTTCTAGAAACATTCGAACTAAAAGTGAAAGCTATTGCGACACCACTAAGCATAATTTGGAAGGTGCAAACCGAATCTCAGGATCGGGCAGCCTATAATTATATAAAAATAATTTTTATAAAACACAAAAGGGTATTGCAAAGTCCCGAGCAGAATTTTAATAGAATTCGTTTGTGGCCTCAAAGCAATTGTGAGTCAGATAA
The DNA here is from genome assembly GCA_963978885.1 of Nemotelus pantherinus. Taxonomy (NCBI): domain Eukaryota; kingdom Metazoa; phylum Arthropoda; class Insecta; order Diptera; family Stratiomyidae; genus Nemotelus; species Nemotelus pantherinus. The sequence goes on from OZ022266.1 coordinate 11,998,899, forward strand.
AAAAGAAAAAAATATATATATTGGCAGAATTTGCAAGAATTTCACTGACCTTTTGGGAATAAATGAAAGAGTCAGGCCAAAAGAAAATAAAAAATTTATCAAAGAAATAAAAGCGAAGTGAAGATAGCGCAAAACGGAAAACAACTACCACCATTACTGTTGAAACTCACGTTCGCCGATCTTATAAAAGAAACAAGAGCTCTTCCTGTGCACAACGGAAACAACGACGAATTGGCATTGGATTCTTGGCTCAACGAAGCAAATACTATCGTTTTCTTGGCACCAAGAGGCGACCACACAATCTACCTACAGAAATTTGGTGAATCAGATACATAAGGTAAGTGTAGTTACATAAATTAAACATAAAGTTCTGACAAGATCATAATCAGAATCAGCACCTCGAATTTAGCCCCGCTAGAAATGAAAGTTTGGCTCTGAATAAGTTTAAATTTTAATTTAAAGTTTAATTCTGGAATATAAAATGTTTTTGTTAGAATCTAGGAATTGTGAAACCATGGATAAATTTGCGATATTCACTTGAATTAATGAAAGTTCAATGGGTACCAAAGCTAACAAGTGTTTAAGTACGTAAACTTCGCTTGATATATGGTCTGCTTTTACATTAACTTAAGTTAACAGAAGCATGACTGTCTGGACCTATTGAAATGCACTTATTTACGGGTGCTCGGAACGAAGAATTTTAAAAAATAATCAAGACAATTTGAAAAATATCAGTAAACTTTTTTTTTTAAATTTGCGCTCTGTCATATTTATATTATATTATATAGAGCTATTTTATGAAAATTTATCTCGTTTGTGTGGCTGTATGCTGAAAACTCCGAAATTTCATATAATTTCATAGGTGCAATGCAAGTGTTGAGCTGATTCACGTTAATGCTAATATTAACTTCAAAAGAGTATTGTGGAAAAATCGTTATGCAGTTTTGCAGTTGTGCGGTGTAAGAGCCGACCTTCGTAGCAGCTTATGGTTATCCAAAATCAATAAACTCTTCGTCTTGCTCCTGCGAATTTTAACAATTGCTAAAGTGATGCTATACATTCAGAGCAGCTATAGCATGCACATTGAACAGAACATGTGGTGTCGCAACAGAAGTTAGGTTCCTAGAGGGGATGCATATTCTATTTTACTTCTGACTTAAGATAAATACAATATCTTAAAGGAAGTGATATTTTGAAAATAAAAACTAGATTACGTCGAGATTGATTTCCAATATTATTAATATGCTGTGCAAAATCAAACCAAATAATCAAGGATACTTCTTAGATCAACAATCTGATGTACTTTTTTGATGATCCAGTCATTCAGAGAATATTTACATCATAGATTTCCTCTAGATTTTTAGAAGGACATATATTAACATTTTTCAAAATTAATTTCAAGAACAAGAACATAGTACCTAATTACAAAATCTGCCTCTAGATTTTCGGAGCATTTGGCTTCGTAGAATTTACAGTCATCTACGAAGTGTTGAAATTCGATTGAGCTGAACGCTGCATAGTTATCAAGAACAAATGGAAGAAAAAACAAGGGACTTAAGTGGAAGCCTTGTAGTAGCCCAGAAACAACAAAGAGGGTCTGAGGAGTATTAATTTTAAAATACAAATCGAGAGCTCTCTGTTAATTAGATGGTCGCATACCCTACTCAACATAATCCCGCAAAAAAGGTGATGTTTTACATTTTTTTGATCAGGCGGTCAATATTTACCTTATTGAATGCCTATTAGGCAGGATGGGAAGATGTAAAAAAAGTCAATCATAATTCAAAAGGTCATAGATTAGTAATAGTAGATTTTCCTGTCGTGGCTATGTCGTGGTCATGTTGGCTAAAAATGCCCGTTGATTTTAGCTGTGGTGCCAAAAGTTCAATTAGTAAGCTTTCTACTGTCTTGGGGATGAGTGTACTTTTTGATATATTTTATGACTCCTGATTTTAAAATTGTGTTTCCACTGAAACGTAAAATTTTATAGTGGTTAAGGATTACTCAAAGATTAAAAGAAGAGGCAATATAAGGCCATCAGAACAAAACGTTATGAAAACAGGAAGCAGACCATCTTTAAAAACGGACTCTGACTTACCAAGTAATTTTAATTTGATATTAATTGAACTGTTGGTGTTGGTGTAGAAAACGCATTTTTTTTTATAAACCGAACTTAAATGACAAAATTGCATCTTTGAAATTTCTTGTGGATGCTGTTTAGGTGGAAATAGCTTGGCATACAGCTGTCACGTCTTAGTGACTTCATGAATTAGCAAAAATTCCTACTGTCAGAAGATACGAAAATTCAATGTTGTCAGCATGGCATTTAAAATCTCGATGTCGTTTTAATTCGCACAAAGATCTTTGAGTTTAAAATGGAGCATTGTCAAGTGTCGAGTAAGATACCTTATAGAGTAAATGAGCGATTTTCTTCTCTATAATTAGCTTCAAAAGGTAATTAGAGAACCACCGAGGATATGCCTTAACTAGCTGAGGGAATTAGAAGGGCTTAGTGGTAAATTATGTTGAAAAGTACTGAATGAAAGGTATTTACTGCATTCTTTAGAAACAAGTTGGAGATTATTGATGCCAACCAACCTCTTTGACATTTTCTTACAGAAATAAGTGCCTTATGATGCGAATTGGTATCAAATATGCAATAAAAAGCATAATGCAATCTATAAAGGATACCTTTGGAGTTTTATTATTCTCTTAGGTTCTTTGACACTACCTACTAGAACGATGGAATTATCTGACATTAAACTTACAGACATCTAATTAATACTCAATAAATCTTCAGTTTTCTGCATAAAATCTTCATAGGTATTTTTCAGTGAATTAGTTTCAATCATCTACAAGGTTTCTAGACATTTTATTATTAAATTTTTGTCTGGTCCCACGTTCATTTGAATTTTTCAGTAGTAAGAGTTCAGGGTACTTTCATCAAATTAAGTATTTGATGCTGTTGGGGGAAAAATGAAATTGAGTACTTTGATATTGCTTGAAGGACAGGCGAAAAATTCAAATAAGAATGAATCAATATAACGCGAAATTCTTGCAGAAAATTCCTCGCTGCTACGAACTCTCGAACTTTTCACGTTGAAGCCTCCAGCACAGGACTTTGCAAAATATTCTGTATATATTCGAACAGAATAAGCACAATGCATAACTTTAAGAGCCTCGTTTAGGGAGGAATTCGAGAATTTCGTTACTTTGTAGATTTCGATAGATAAATTAGTAACATTTTCCAAATAATGCAGGCAAATTGCTCTCAGATATTGCTAATACCGATATTATGAAATAAGAAGGTGAGTGATGAGTCTGGTTACATGATTGAAGCTTGTAGTTTGGCTCCATTCGAATCGACTTGTTTCATTCATCATCTCACACATGGTGAGGGTGATTCATATCTTGCTATTTCCTCAGACACTTAATTTATCCTTGTCGAAAAGATCCGCTCCAGACAGGATAATGTTGAGAATCACTTCAGCAAAAATCAACTCCCAAAGTACTCTTACTTGCTGCTGGCGCTTCTTCGCCCGAATATCGCTCTGCAATAATGAAAAACCATTTAAGACAATCGCACTGCGAAGGATAGCAGTAGAAGTTAGATAAGAGAGTGTCTATCCTGCTGGCATGCGAATATAACTAAGTACGTACATGAGTATCGTATAGGCGTCACTCGACAAATGCTATTGTAGATGTGGCGCATTTCCGCGAACAGCACTTAACACCAAAAAGTGTTCAAACTTCTTTACCAAGTAATTTTGCCACTGACTGGAATCGCTTCAACGTTTCAACGAAGGTGTGAAGTTTTTCTGCAATTGTCCTTGTCGTTGTCGCTTTTCGGGAGGGCGAACCAGTACAGCTCGTCCGCCCGCTCGCCACCAAGCAGATGAGCTGGGTCGATGTCTTTTTCGGTGCGCTCTAGAACGGATATGAAAATGAAAAGTGCTTTTAGCGCTTTCACAAACATTCGTTTTCCGAACAAGCAGAGGCAGATGAAAGGTCTTACGGCAAACGGCAACGATCGCAATAGTATATACCTACTCTGTTGGTGTCGGCAATATTGAAACTATAGTGCAAGGTCTGATGCTGACTGTCTACTTTCACGTCCTTTTTGTACTTTTCGTTTACCGTTCGTGGAAAATGTTGCCGGAGAACAGTTGAAGGTTCGGAGTGAAATTTTATTGTGAAAAGTTTATCGCAGTGGGTCAAACACACCCGAGGAGATTACCTCTTAATTTCAAAGAAAAAAAATTATTTTACAATTTCATCGTCTACTTTGCTTTTAATACGAATGTTTTTATGTGAAATTGTTTTATGAATTCGGTAGAGTGTTGGAAAACATGCCTGAGGTGAATTTGGCTCTTAAGGCTTTAACAAATAGGATCATAAAGTTATGAAACTTGGCTGGGATTTTGACCCTACCTTATGGTTTTATTGTTGGATTTTATTAATTTTTTTTAGCTGAACATACAAAACTCATTAATTTCACTAATAAGAAGTATTTACGAATAACTGAAGTAATTCATTTAACGGTCGTAACAGTGATTTTATCTCAAATTTCGGAGATTGCAGCTAATCAGTCAAATGATAAAATTTAAATGCAGCAAATAAGGTTCACTTATTAGATCAAGTGAAGAAAATTGTCAAGTGCTTTTCTTTGTAATTAAATCCATTTTGAAGATAGAGAATTTCCTCTTTTTGGAGCGAAAATATTGACACAGCTCCGCTCATGTTGACACGGCTACTCAGGTATTATCTGACCTAAAGATCATCTCCACGACTGTCTCCGGCATCACGGAGCCAGTTATAGAGAACGGCGTTTCTCAAACCATTCTGAAGTGGCCTGCAATGGAAAAGGGTATATAATGCGTTATCATTTTCCTAAGCACAATATTAGCAAAGCTATGCCCTGGCTTCGCCCATTATAGAGGAATAGAAGTAGGTATTTCTTGAAGCTGTCGTCCTCCGATAGCAACTGGTTCAGGTTGAATTAATTTCGATATAGTCGCGACTAAGCCAAGATTTCGAGGTCCGAATAATTCTAATTGACCATGTACCTTTTGAGCTTGTATTCCAGTATTCCTACCAAAAACCAAGCGTTTACCTCGTATTTGAGCCATTGCTATTCTCTTCCCACTTGTGATGTTTTCGATCGGCGTTACTTCTGCCACGACAAACATGCCATTTTCTAGCATTGTTTGATAACTGCTTTAAATTTGCAGCACTTCCTTGCACTAAACCGTCGCTTTCCTCGTTCTGGATACTTTTTAAATCAGAAGAAAGTGGCCCATATCTCCGCGACATTTGGCAGCATTTCATGAGTCACCGTCATAAGGCGTTAACGCTTATTCGATGTAACATTCCACAGGTCTGGCCTAAAAATAAACCAATGCGCTGCGCAGTTCTGAGCATAGTTTCCTAATTCATTTAGTATTTCAAGTGATTATCTTTCAAGTAGTTCCAAGCCTGGCTAGCAAGTAGTCACCTACCGGGAAGTGTCCACCGCTGCGAGTTAAAGTGCCATAAAAATACAATACAATATTGCTGCTGGAAATGTTTCTGCTGTATCAAACATTCAGAAGGTTCTGTAAGTTGCTGTTGTACTGGAGTCTCTCTTTTTCTTCGAGGCATCAATTTCGCCTATGGTGAAATTTAGTGGCGTACCTATCTCCCAGAGCTCATTACTACTTCTTCTTGGTTTGCGCTGAGCTCAAGACCAAAGCTGCTGTCTAGTTATTTCAGCAGTGTAATACTATCCATTGTCGAAAGATTCTCTGGGACTGGCATTCTTCAGATTGTCAAAATGTGTGATTACTTCCTGTATATGCCTCCATCACCAACTAGGCTCTTGCCGACGCTGACAATGTATCAGAGACAACAATTATATTAGGTATGGACTGGGTATAGACAGGTATATACAGGATTCTTTGTTCAGCCTGAGCACGATCAGCCTGGACGCCATGTGTAATTACACTGGTTAACAAAATTTAATCTTCTTTAATTTAATAAAATACGGAATTATTTTTTTTTATCACGTATGAATTTTATTTGGTTAAGAAAAATTTATTTTAAAGAAAATATTAAATAGTTCTCGAGAAACATATGAATAATGTGGTTTGTAAATTTAAGGCCTATGATTTTCTGGAATATTTGGCTTCCGGTTGGTATCTTTTGATCGTCCAGCTGTAGTCAGCTAATACCCTAGGACTCTATCTACTCTGATAAAGCTTCTACATCTTTGAAATGTCCTGGTGGAACCTTTGTCCATGCTCATCACTTACAGTCCCCAAATTCTCAGGGGAAAAATCCGAATGATTTTAGAAATTGAATTTTAAGCGGCATATTGCAACCCAACGCTTCATATGTCAGTAGAAGCGCGTAAATCAATTCTATGTGGCTTTTACTTTTAGGGTTACCAAAATCATTGGCAGCCACGTTCTTGAAGCAATGCCAAGCTGATTTTTCTAAAACGTTCAATTTTTCTTCGAATATAGGATCGTATATGAATTTCTTGATTTGAGGTCCTATGAAAATGCATCTTTGATTTTAGCATCACTTGTTCAATTGGCTTGAAGTGGAGGGCTGTAAATTGTCAACCTTAAACGATTTAGATGGAACTAGTATAGGTAAATTGTCATCATGAGGTTATTGCTGAACATAAAATAGGGTATTGAACTATGTGTTTTCTCTTTGGATTTATGCCTTTTATTGAAGTCTTATTGAGTTGTATTGGTGTCTTATGGAGTTTTATTGCAGTCTCTGGGCCCAGTCTATATCATGGGAAGAGCAAACGGCATAAGACGTGATCCTTTCTTCTAATCAGTTAAATTTTTTACACATGTTACGCATCAAATATGTGGGGGCCAAGATCTGTCTTGATGAGCCATTCCAAAACTAAAATACTCGCGATAGCACTTCAAAATAGATCAGAAAAATTCAGTGCACCACAAGTATAACAAAAAGTGGTAGGATCGTTAGTAAACTTTCTTGACATATTCGCGCAAGCACAGAAGTTGACTACGGCCGTCCATATGCTTTTATCGCTAAAATACCGAAAATGAACCTAACCTCATCACAAGAAAACAGAGGGTGCTTGAAAAAAAATAAGTGCGTTTTCGTAATGAGGGTAAGTAGTCAAAACACGATCACCCATCAGAGTTCGTGTGGCATGACCACTGTTGATCATTGTTATTAAAATATCTTCCAGTTTGTTTTAAGTCTGCATTCCTTACTGAAAGCTCTGACGTTGAAGTATCGGCTACTACCAGTTTGCCTGAAAGTCCTCGAAGAGTTTCTTCCAATCCTTTTATTTTTCAATGAAATTCATTAATCGGGTCATTCGCAGCTGCCCAGAGTAAGCTCCGTTTATCCTTATCCAAAATATAATTGATACGTTTGATGGTTGCCTTTTCAGTATGGAGAATATTTTGCCGGATTGAGCTACTTGTATAATTGTTAGAGTTTTGTTTTCTTTTAAGTAAAAAGCCAGCCATAATGTTTCTGGTTTAATTATTTTCTTTCTATCTTATAAGGCTTGAATCATGGGTCCTCTTTTTTATTCCATCAAAAGCTATATTTCTTTTACAAGTCATCATATTAGAATTTATTTAAATAGCCATCAAATCGCAAACATCTGTCTCTCTGGAAATTTATCAATCACCCATTTTAAGTCCTTGAAATTGAATATTTTCAATTATCATCTACATCAAGATACCAAAAAAAAACGCATTCAAATAGACCAATCGCTACTCTACTTATAATTAAATAATATTTAAATTCAATTTAATTGGAATGTAAGCCTACATGAGGAACACTCAATTAATTTTCTCGACTAGCTCTTGTAGGAAATTTTATTTTTATATAAAGCTTTTGAAGTTTATTGGCATGCAGGCCCCAAGTTCCTCTATCTGTTCAGTTTTCGAAATGATTCAGATTTGTTTTCCATAAAAAACCGAAAAGCCTAGCAATAATCTGAAGCCATAGGCCATGCAAAATATTGGCTAGGCAAAAGCATCCGATGTGAAAAGTATGAAAATATGTGCATGGAATGAGTAGAAAACGAATAAATATTTTGATAGAAGAATGTTGTTGCTGGTTAGTGTTGAGAGTTGTGGGAACTTAATCCTTAAACATATCATTCATCAATTTGAAACATAAATTTAAATATTTTGTAAAATGACCTCGATACTCAAAAATTGCTTTGAATTGTGACTCCTACTGGAGTTCCATATCGCATTTCTATCCAGCTTGCATCTCAATTTAGAACATGACAACTCTACTAGCCACTCATGCTTTGAAAATATCCTTTCTATTCGTCCTGTTTCATTGAATTCAGCCTGGTCTACTTTGAGGCGGTCGACTCAGATTAACATTCCCTCATTCCCGTTCGCTCCTTTTGTTTATAACGGCACGAAATTCGTGATATGGTTTCGTATTTGATTCGGACATACAGCAAACAAACGAGTAGTTTGCATGTGTGAATAGAGTTGAATCTCTTTTGGTGCCATCGTATAGTACGACCAAATTGGGCCGTGAAAAATCATTTTTGTCTCAGTTTGGACGGACGCGAAAATTATTAGGAAGGAAATTGAAATGCTGTGTACAAAGCGAGAAACAAACTCGTTTGGCTTCGAATTCATTCCCGTTGTGTGCGTTTTCTGTCTAGCGACTATTGATTGATAGATAGGAAACGATTTAATTGGGACCAATGGTTTCCGAGGAAACGTTAAAATAATGAAAGATGTATCAAAGCAGCAGTAGTAAAAACAGTTTAGTAAACGCATATGAATATTGGTAGTCGAGTGTGGTTTAATAAATGGCCTGTACAACATCAATTCTAATTTCACTAAGCATAAATTATTTTTTTTTACTCCTGAAGGACTGATCAACGAGTAATTGATTTATAGTTTTTAATCTTGGTGTGAAAAGTTAGTAAGGAGGAATAATTATTCCAATGATTTTTCACCTTTAGGTCGATGGTCTCACACCTTTGAAAAAAAAACAAATAGACGTGAATCACAAAATGGGAGGCTAGATGAGTGATTCATGTTGACAGGTTCTGCGAATAATAGTAGTGTCTAGATCACTTAGTGTAAATTAGGCACCAAAAAACAACTTTCTTAGTATAAAAATCTGGAAATTGGTGTAATTGTTTAGGCAGGTTAACATTGCTAGCACGCCAAAATATTGTTTTCATTACATTTTGGGTCATGCTAGCTAATCGTTCAGTTCAATTTAAAATGCATAGCCGTAAACATAAATGATGGTGGAGAACATGGGAAATTAAGTAATTGAAGAGCAAAACATATCAGTAATACATACAGAAGAAACTTAATTGCTCTTGCTCGATAAGTATCGATGAAAATTTTAGGGCGGCAAAATATAAGATTTGTGGATGAACATCAGATCGGCATTTTGGTCATTTGATGTTCTAGGTTATTGTATTTTCGTGTAAACATAGATAGGACATAAAGACACCTTTATCGCATAGACTTAAGAATTATGTTTGTACCAATGCGCGCTTTTACCTTGTCCTACCGTAAATAAAGTGAGAAAGAATTTTGACAAAGTGTTGAGGGAATGAACACGAATGCTGTTAATAATTTCGAAGAAAATGAAATTGGTAGTGTAGTAGCCGACGCTCCTTACACTTCAGCGTTGCCTAGCACAAGGAAAAGACCGAGCCCCACAGAGTTTCGAAATTTGTTTGGCTGCAATCATTTTGCATTGTTCAATCAAATAAAGGATTTTATCCAAATTTTTGAGAAACACTTTTCTCAGTCTGAAAAATTATATGCCATTATCTTGTTCGATTTTTGTCCAGCTGGAACTCGGTTCTGTACATTTAGCAAAAGTTACCAAATCAAGAAAGTCCTGACACTTTCTTCTTGTTAGTGAGTAAACTAAAATCTTTTCGCCGATTAATCATATAGGTGACTAAAAAGTCATTTTTAGGGGGGCACCACTGATGATCCGAAACTTTAAATTCGCATTAGTTATATTATAATGGTTAAATAGTTTGTTACAAAAGCGATTGCATTTGTTTGCCCATCACCATTTTAGAGGCTTTGAGTCGGCTTAGGATCTCGAAGCTATGTAGCAAAATTATCTCCTCTAGGACTACAATGACCATTTGCAGTCAGAAGATAAATCGATCACCAATGGGCATGGATTGATTATAAAGTAATTTCTGAGAGATACCGCAAAACCATATAGATAAACACCAAAACCAAGCTTCCGCAAAAACCTACCTTTGGGCTCTCTTCGTCAGTTATTGGCGTTCTTCTCGAGTACTTGGGTCTGGTGAATGTTCTTCCATAATTCTGTACATTTACATGTCAATTTAACGACGCGGAATCAGATCATTAGTGGATCCAACTATGTATCCAATGGAGGCGTGGACTTCACATCCTGACTGCTGATCAACAACACTTCATTCCATACGATATGGTTAACTGAGAGCTATTTGCTATTGAAATAATAGCTCAAAATCTCAATTTAAGCATAGTGCTGTGTTCGATTTCACGTGAAATTTTCATACAAAATTTTACGTGAAGTTTGTTTTGGTGAAAATTTAGCTTGAAAATAAGTAACATAAATTCCTGATTGAGCTGTCCTTTGCTTAAAGCTAAATTATGAACAAATACATATGGAAAAAATGGGAAATACAAATGAAAAATCGTTTTAAACAAACTAAATAAACTTTAAACTAATAAAAGCAAACCAGAAACTATAATTGCCATCCATTATTCAGTTTTTTCCTTTCTTCTTCTTGTAATCTCTTGAATTTGCTGGTTTATTCGAGCTAAATTTGCTATCTTATAATATAAGTAGTATTTTCAAGTCAACACCTCTAATGATTCATTCGATTCGCAGTTATTTTGCAGCTATTTAAACCGTTTTTCCTTTAATTTATTTCTCTAAAAGTAGATAATTTAATTGCTTTTTATAAAACAAAAATAAATTAAATATCAAATATAATTTTTAAAAAAATTGCTCTGTCAATTTATTACTACTCGTCTGATTCGAATTTAAGTTAAAAAATATTCAAATCATGCAAGAAAGAATACTGATGGTTAAATAATTAAAAAGACTGTAAAACTGTAAATACATTCAGAATTTTTTTATTGCTTCTGATTTGTTTAAATTGTTTCCCATCAACATCTACATCAGCTAGATTCATATATTAAGATTTAAACAATATTCTCTACTAGCATAAGTAGTATTTTTTTATGTTTTTTCAAGCTTTTCATATGATTTTACATACAAATAAGACAACAGTTAGTAGAATCAGGCTATCACACCATGCTTTTTTTTTTGTAATTTCAGTGTCAAATAGAAGTTAGAATATGGAATTTATTATCAATAAATTAGTTTATTTCCAATAATATAATGAGCGCCCAATGTGGGAATGCGACCCAAAAAGATTTTACAAACAGTCATCTTAATAGCGCATTTTTCAAAAAATTGCTGGTTGTTCTTTATGTGACTAATCAAAAACTCAGATATTTTGGGTTTTACTGGGAAAATTTTGACTAAGTGCCTACGAACAAGAAAATAGTAAAGTTGATTTCTCAGAAATTAGATTGATCTTAGTTACCAGAAGGCTTCCAAAGATCCGGATGGATTTATTAGGCAGCTGAAGCACTGAAGGGATTTCATTGACCAGGAAGCTGAGAGCTTAGCAGTGCGTAATTGGATGACACCGGTTTATGATCGAAACTGGCTTAAAAACTTATTGAAGAAAGCGGGGATCTGACCCTGGTTGTGTTGCGATAATCATAGGTGTGAAATTCGAGATTTATTTTGTTCTTATAGCGTATTCGAGTAGCATTTTAGTTTTGGGCTAACTACTGTGACCAAAAATAGAATATTTTGATATTTTCCTAAGTTCAACTAATTGTTAATCATTCGATCGATAATATGCTTGCAAACATCACCACTCTACACTAGTCGTACTAAAATATCAAATCAAATACAGTGCGTTTTTTTAAATACTCTACATGCATATTTATCGGCCTGATAAAAACGAGAAAACTGTTGAAAAGCAGACGTATGGCATATGCCCGACACTATCTCTCGAGCGAAATGTTTAAAAATGGCATTCCTGCTACACATGTTACATGTCACACATTTAACTATTATAAATCATCTGTACAAGCACGCTATCTAAATGACTTTTCACTTATTATACAAGTGTATATATATAGTATACCCAGATAGTTTGTGCACTTCCGGGCCTGTTCCGCAAACATTTTGCGAATATGCATGCAGCCATATGATGGCAATGTAACAGAACAGCTAAGCGCTAACGGCGAATAATTTGTCTTCATTGCTGTTGGCAGACTGTTGAAAGGTACTGATTTGGTGGCACAAGTGACTGGCACTGTGCTGATTACAGTGTTATGAATTAATTTTTTTTTTTGAAATGAATGTATATTTTCCAATTAATTGGATTCAGATCGTTTTTGAACGAGACAAGATTCTGATCATCAAATACGGTCCCAATGGTGATATAAACAATGTTTGCGACCACAAAACGCTAAATAAACAGCTATCAAGGATGCTTCTCATTTGTCATTAACTTAAAATAAAAACATTGAGAACTCTTTCAAATGTTTTTCAAACCTCGTGAGCGTCAAAGCAGCAGTACTTTATCCGATTGATTCAAAAGTACTTTCTGTTCGATTCGAATTGGAAATTCTTACATTGATAGAAACCTCCCATTGATATAGTCCCAGACTCGGGTCGGACGCTTCCATTCGTAATTCAACGGAACAGTGCGCTCGAAAGAAATACGACTCCAATTATAAGTACTTCAAGTTGAACTGAGGGGATTAAAAGGAAAAAGACTGCATATGGGTCCTCGCCTGAGGCCCACCAACAACACGACACAGCACATTCATTTCGTTGGCACGCAAGAAAGATACACTGATGTGAATTGCGGCTGCTTCCAGGATTGAGTCGGGCATCTATAGCCGACTACAACCGTCCGTTCGCCCGCCCGCCTGCCAACCAGTCGGTCGCGAGCACCAACAAGTGAAGCAATGAAAATGACTATGTCACGGGTAAGTTATTGTGCCCTGGATTAAAGTGCTTTCGGGATAAGCCGCAAGGCTCGTTTTTTTGAGTGGTTCCATTGCAGCTGGTCCTTTTATTACATTTAACTTGTTGCTGAGACAAAGAAAATAATTCGTATCGAAATGGTTTTAGTATTGGATTAATTAATGATTTGCATTTAATGTGGGATACAATTGAAATGGAGGTTTATATTTAATTGGTAGAATTATGAAACATTTCTGGTTATCAGATAGGTCTGGAAAACGTTATAGACATTCTAACTACAACATAACATTTGAAGGTCCATTCGCAAAAATATAATTATGTTCACAGTTTTTATGAAAATAAGAGTGTGAAGCTTTTTAAATTTATTTATTCATTTTATTTAACAAAAAGCCATTTTCTTTTTTAGATTAATGTCTTCTGGTGTAGTTTACTAATATTAAAACTATGCATAATGTTTCCATCTTTTGAATAATACTCATCTTTTCAAAAAAATATCCCAGCGCAATTCATTTCGAGTGTTAGGATGGGTTAGGTCGAAATGGCTGCCGATCCACAGAGACCTGACGACCGGCACTCTCCCACTCACTAAAATCAGGAAACCATCTGCTTCCTTTGATAAACTGGACTATTGCCTTTAAATTGACCAGGGACAGTTCCGTCAGGTTTGAGAGAAAGGGTGCACCAAGTGCCGCCAACCTTCTCCTTGCCAAAGCGGGGCACTGGCACATGAGATGGAGGACGGATTCCTCCTCGTCCTCAGAGCCACAGCTCCGACAGAAATCGTTAAACTCTACGCCCAGTCATTGCGCGTGCCGCCCTATGAGGCAGTGGCCAGATCGCAGATCGCTTCCAATTAAGCCTAAAAGCTGCCTGGTGCGATGCGGATCCATGGATAACCAGGACTGCCTTGCTATCGCACAGGAGGATTCCTCTGCCCAAGACTCCCCAGCGTCCTCAAGATATTTTTGCCTGATGGCCAATTTAACCGATGTCATCGGTATTCCTATTGAGGAGCAAGAGACCTCCGGTAACAAGGTTCCAAGCCTTGCCAGCTCATCGGCCTCACAGTTGCCCTGAAAACCCCTATGTCCAGGTACCCAGATCAATTGAACAACCGAATGTCGGCATTCAGCATCAATGATGGACACTGTACAAGGACCAGCAAGGGACTTAATAGCCGCTTGGCTATCTGTGAAAATACCAATATTAACACCAAATATTCGATTACACAGAAGCCAATCGATAGCCTGCAAAATAGCCGCATCCTCTGCCTGAAAGACACTACAGTGGTCTGGTAGCTCATCCGAGTATACACGTATATTTTCTGAGAAAATTTTTGAGAAAAGTTGATGGTACTTAGATCCGTTTCGACGTAAAGCAAAAATACAAAAATCAAATAAAATTTGAATTCTTATATTTATTCTATTATTTTCATACGTGTAAATTATAAATAACCAAAAATGTGTGTGATACATAGTTCAATTTCCTTTAAAAAAGCTAAACTCAAAAAGAATAAAATTAAGAGTTTTCGAAGGTATATTGTACTAAATACAATTGCTCTAAAAAAAATGATAGCAGAATATAGGAGTTTGAAACCACTTAAGAAAACGACAAAAGTCAATTGGGACGGCTTTGAAATCATCATAAAACGTCAACCCCTAACTATGTACGGCAAATACTGGTAGTGCACTGGTGTTCCTATCTGAACTTGTCTTTGAATTTTCTTAAAAACGCTTTGTAGTTCGAATCTGAAAACCGAGTAAGAAATTTGGTAGCATTGTTTTACAGGAAAGTTTTGGAAAGTTTAAACAGAGAGAAGTTATTAGAGTTTTAATTTGACTGTGCACTATTTAGTCATTTGATTTTTTAAAGTTCTTAGTGAAATAATTGCAAACGTAAATACCATGTAATTGATCTATAGATATTTAACTTACTTGCACGAATTAATACTTCATTTAAGATGTTAATGTATTTTTATGCATGTTGTATATTTCAACCCTGGACTTGTATATTTCGCCGTTTAGGATGACTTTATAATCACTATTGTTCTCCCAAAAACCAACAACTGACACTATCATTTGTCTATTTTCAGGAAATGCAATGAGAGCGTTTTCGTACTTTTTCTGGATTTCCTCCACCACATGATTCAGGAAAATATCAAAGAGGGCTGCTTGGCCGATTGCTAAAGAGAAGGAAAAAATGGGCATTTTTGTTAACAGATATTGTTTCGGAAAGAAAAGGACGGCATCTGTGAAAAACGACAAGTTAATAGTTGTCAAATGCGAACAATTCGGCACCAAAAATAACAAATGAGATCAACATGAGCCTCATATCTGTTTCAGCTGCAAAAAGACGTCTGAAAGAAGTTAGTTTGTCAGGAAGAGTAGCAGCAATGAAGCCTTTCCTTCAGCCTGCAAGTGACAAAAAACGTTTGAATTGGGCGAAAGCGTACAAAGATCAGACTTTTGATCAGTGGAGACAAATGGAAAAGTTCAGATTTGAAATCTTCGGATCCAAGAGGCATGTTTTTGTTCGGAGAGTGGATGTTCGAAATTTTTGAAAATTTTTTAAATCCCCACCTCGGTACCTCGGCAAATAAACTAAAAATGACAATATATTTTAATTTTTTTGTTTCAGACACTTTATGCGTGCTGTAATTCGAACATCTTTTTACAGTGTCATTGTGAGGAGTATACCAATAATACCAATACCAATAATAAGTTTATAGTTAGATTCGAAATATAATTAAATACAATATGCCAAAAAATATTTTATTTCTAAAGGAAAACATTATTTAACATAGACAAAAAACACACAGATAGACAGTTTCTAAGCTATCCCAGAAGAAGCTTTTGAAATATTTGAAGCTTTTTTTGGAGCGTTTGAAGTCTCAATGCCGTTTATCTTTATTTTTGGTGCGTAATCGAATTAATCTTAAGATGATCATATTGATATCCTTAAGATTATTAGAAATAATATCATAAAATAATCTGAGACTTTTGGTCACTGCGCATGTACTAAAATAATCGGAAAACCAAAGTGAAATTTTCTGAAGCAATTGCTGATAAGAAAGAGATTTAGAAGGCAAAAATTTCCTGAGGAATTCCGTACTGAAAAATGTAAACTGAAAATCGGTAAAGATTTCACGGTACATTACCTTTTTCACTATATTTTTCATAATAGAATCAATCCATCGAAGTCAAAACAGTAAGCAAAAAAAAACATTTGATTTCTTCTGATTCGATTCAGGGGCCTTCTTGGAAGTGTATGAAATAAAAATTCAATTTGTAATTATGATTGATTTTTGGTTTCTACTCTGAGTCTCGACACGTGGCGAAAATTCCACCTCTAATGCCTAGTACTATACTCTTCGCGAAACGAATTCAACGGTCAAATCCCATACAAAAAGAGCTTTTCAATTCGTCAGTAAAGCTCTTTTGTATGGGATTTGATCTTTGAATTCGTTTCGCGAAGAGTATAGTACTAGGCATAATGTGGAAAAAAATTGTCCCAATCGAATGAGATACTGAATGAGATACCTTCAAAGAAAGTCGACCGCCGTGAACTGAAATCAACGAATAAATCTCTCTTTGGATATTAAACAAATTCAATGCACTTAATAAGAATAATATACATAGTCCATTCAGCTTTCACTTTATACTTACTGAGATATCCGAATGTAAATGCATTCAGCATATTTCCCCGAAATTACACTTAGATACACAGCTTTGCTAATATATTTTCCGGCTCAAATGCTTTAAATTCTTGGAATTACAGTTAGATGCGAAAATGAAACAATGCTAGTAAATCTCATGAAATCTTATTTGATTTATTGTCCTGTATCATTTCTTTCGTATTACTTAAACATACAGTATTTAACTTCTTTAAATACAATATATAACAGTTTTCAAAATAAAATAAATGAAAACTATTCATTTATGCTTCAAATCATCTTTGCACAAAAGCTTTTTACATTTAAACTGGCAAGTTAAATTTTGAGGTCACAATAAATAAAAATGATTTTTCATCAATTTTCATAAAGATGATATATGATTTTATGGTATTTTAACAGCATTTCAGTGCTTTTTATGTTTAAATAGGAATTTAGTAGCAATGATTCTTACTGGTTTCTAAAAATGGGTTTGATTTAGAAAATTATAAATTATATTATCAAATGATGAGTAGGAACCATGTAAGCTGTTTTGTTGGTTTTGACCAGTGACAAAAAACAAATTCATAATACTATTTAAAAACTGCAGCTGCAGTCGAGAATAAAACGCACAAATTTTTAGATTTTAAAGGTGTTCTTATGAAAACAGTAGATTTTATACAAATGAAAACAGGTTGAAATGGAAACAAAGCCGACTTTTCAAAGAAAATAAAGCCAGATATTTTGCAATTTATGCCAACAGATAAACTATGCCCCATGCAGTTTGTGTATCTTCTGAAATTACCCTAAATTACCTTTGTTAAATATTTTCCTCATTTTCATTCAGTTGCAATTTAATATGTATTTTTCAGATATGATTCACAATTAGTTCTGATATAAATTCGTTTTTGCTGCTTTTTACTTCATTTAATAAACATGTTAAATATCTGCAGTTTATCTGTTTGTTTTTAAAATTTTAATTTTATACTCATTATATTCACATTTTTCATATTTTAATTTCTTAAATTGTCGATTCTTGCTAGCCGATTCAACACAAGCATTGAACCATACTGACTGGGTTTGTTTTAGATTTTTCACATCATTTTTGCCACCAAAAATTATAGCTACAATTTCTTATGTTAGCATTTATGTACAATAAATTTCTGTTATTTTGATATGAAACTTATTTACTTTACCAGCAAGCAATTGAAAAACTGGCAAAATAGATAAAAGTCACGATGGATGCATGACTTAATTTGAATTCGATTTCGCATTATTGAATAATTTTGAAATAATTTTTGATATTCAGTAAATACGATTGTATTTCAACATTTAGTGCTTATTCAAACATCCGGTTTGTTTATTTCATTTTAATTTTACATGAATATTGTCGTAGAAATGTGCGCTTGAGTGCACATGAGTTTAATATCTATTGTTTTTTTATTGTTTTGTTAAAAAATTATTTTACAATAACAAATTGATGATAGTTTTTGAAATTTTTGATGAGATTTTAATAGCAAATTCAATGCAGTATATATAAAATCTGTGGAAATCGTTATTGTTGTGATGTCTTAAATATTTGTCAGTGATTTATATTTGACTAATTGTAAGTTCAAGTAAGTAGTAAAAATAAGATAAATAAGAAATAAACATTGAAACTGCAAGATACAATATAACTCTAAATAGTAGCTTATGTTTGATGCAAAGGAATAATATTGTATTGTCGCAATGTTCAGTTTGTAGTTAATATCAATACTCTTTTACTAATTGAATTCAAAAGCCATTAAATACCAGTTAAAGCCGTTTACAGATTTATATGCAAGTGTTGTAATAGAAGGATAAAACCACAAATAAAAAGCTTAAATGTAGCGTGAAAGATAACGGTTATGCCAAAATTTATAAATTATTTCTAAAAATTTATAAATTGAACTGAATTATGACAGTTTATATTGAATGTTGTAGCCGTTATGCTAAAATGAATAAATTGTTGGAGGAGGCATTGAATTTTTGATTGTTGGTGTTCCCGTATTTTAAAAGATATTTCAGGCGACAAAGCCTTTCAAATTATTTCAACACATTCAGTAGTAATGTAGCAAAATCTGAAATCACATTAGTAAATATAAAAGCGCCCAGTGTGGGTCAAAGTGTCGTATTGATATATTATTTTTTCATTTCGATTGAAAACTGGTAGTATGTGGTTTTTGCCATAGACATAAAAAGCTTCAGTCGTTTTTGCCTACAAGATTAAACCAGTATATCTTTAAATCTAAATCTTCAGTTTTGAATGGGTTTTAGCAATGGACAAAATCAAAATGGAACGTTTACGCAATATTTACTGCCACGGCATTAATATCTGATATGAGGGTCCGAGACTAGTATCTGTCCACTACTGGATCTCTGTATCTGTCCACTACTGGATAATATTTTCTTTGTCTCTACTAGTAAAAAATATCAACCCAAAGTAATTTTTTTTCAAAAATCTGGGTGTAGTTATTTGCTCTCGAAATTATTTTGATATCATAGGAGCTGCCCTACATTCATCATTGTGAATGAAGAAAGCAAATGAAGCAACTAATAGAGTGCTGTTTTTTTGGTGAAAGTAAAAGAAATTCGTTTTTGTGTGCCGTATTACAAAACAAATTTACCGAAATAGTTTCTGCTGCATTAGCTTTCATACTAAGGAAAATGCATGTTTATGGAAAAACTGTGTGGTATTTATGCTAGAAAATGTTTTCAAAAAAAACATAAGCTGCTAAAAGATATCAAACAAATTATTGCAATTACCAAAGAAAAAAAACTACTAATGCAAATGAGCCTGTGATAAGAAGGTGCTCTTCAATCCTTGGAAAACCACATTTACCGCTATTACGCAGCAAATATCCTCATAGAACATGATTTGATGGTTGGTTAGCATGGTGGTATTTAAATGGTCAAAATTAGCTGAAAATAAAGTAAGGTTTTGCCTGCAAGCAATCAGTTTAAATTTCGATTACTTCTTCAACAATAATGTTGTTACTTTAAAACAAAAATGGCTGAAAACATGGCTTTGGTTTCAGTTACGCAGGTTGTCAATTGCTGTAATTCAGTAATTATAAACTTAATAGACAACGAACAAATTAGGCAATAACGCTCAAACAGGAATCATCCTTGCTTATTTAAAATACTTATTGTGTCCCTTTCTCTCCTATTGCATACTATATATTCAAAGATATGTTTCCCGAGAAATAATCTAATATTCAGCTTCTCTAAATGTAGCAATTTTGATGATATTCACTTCTCAACCTCTTGAAACTGAAGTGTCAATACCAGTGTCCTGACAAATCGCCCAGCACCATCCTTAACTCCAAAATGATTTTGTCTCAATCTGACAGGACAAAGAACTTCCAAACTCTCTTCTTTCACATGTATGGTTACACTGCAACTGCACATCCGTAAGCTACACTTCAGTCTCTTGGAAATCCATTCGACATTGCATTAAAATAAAATCCATGCAGAACATTAAAGGCAAAACTTAATTAATTGCACAAAACAGCTGTTCTGCTAAAGTGGTCCGGGCACAATTGCAGTTGTGTTGTCATCACTGAAAACATGCATCTCTCGACTGGCAAACTTGTTTTTGACTACGGGCTCCGTTACCACTTACATATGCACATTATCTGTACAAATCGTCGACTAGCTCGTCCTTATTTTCCAGACTTGTATCCTTGTGTCTCACAGTGTGTCGTGTGCACTTGATGGGGATGATCCGGTCATTTCACTGTACTTGCGACTCAACCACGCCGAGGTAGTTTCGGTAGTCAACCGGAAATGAGAGAGGAAGAACAAAGTAATGCCCGTAACGAAATTATGTATACAATGAAGAGGCGGTTATGGGTATCGACTTGAACCAGCTAAAACGTCAAAGTCGAGCATCGTTTGAGTGCATGACTATAAATCAAGTCACAATTGGTACGTACAATTTGCCTGTATGTGATAATAGTTTCATCATTTTGGACTCATTGGTTGGATAAGTAAGGTATGGTTGGTAACATTCCATTTGTAATTGGCGGAACATGCGGCTTTTTTGCAAAGCTTTCTAATCATATTGAATTTTTTTTTTGCTTTGCTTGTCACAATGTTCATTAAAATAAAGATTTCGACTCAAAACATCAGCTTCTCAAATATACAATATAGATTTAGTTGAATCAGTGGTACAACCCGCCTCCTCGCGCAAAACATGATTCCAGTCAACTCCCAAATCCCGCACACATATCGCAGACAAGTAATTAATTTTTATCGCAACACTTACTGAAATACAGTTCTAAATAATTAATTAGTCCAAATGTGATTATCATATATTTCCAGCCCGTAAATTATCCAATAATGCGTCAAAGGTCATGCATGCTACGGGTGTTTTAAAACCGCAATTAATGGTTAGTGTGAATATAATGCATGCGAATAGTATCAGTTAGCTGCACGATAATGCTGTGGAATGCAAATTCATGGATTCATTAAATGGTAAAATCAAATTATATCAGCGCATTATCACGTTATTGGGCGGCCAGTTTGAATTGAATTAGGCAACTGAGATTTTTGTTGTTTTCGGCTAGGATGTTGATTCCCGAATGTATTGAAGTGCGATTTGAAGAATATGGCTTATTTTGGAAAATATGACGTTTCTGTTCACAGGTCAAAGATCAAACTTCAAATAAGTGGGCATGGTTCTAAGTTTTGGCGTGAAAAATATTTTCTCAGCTTTCCTTTGTTGTTGTTTGGATCACTAAATAAATTTTGAACAATAAAATTGTTTGTTTAATTTTTGGTGCGAAAACTCGCAGAATTTTTTTTCACAACCCAATATTTGCTCATAAAGGTCATTTCAGGACAAATAAGGAATGTTTCGTCCTGATGATTTCATCCTACGAACTGAAAATTTCACTATTGTGATGGTAACCTAAATTAATTTTTCAATAATATAATTTTTTTTGTATATTATTTTAACAACAAATTATTTGTAGCCATAATATTCAACCTTCATTGAAAAAAGTCTTTTCAGCAGCTACTGAAACTGATTATCAAAAGCAACAGTGTTCAACAACAGCAAGTTCTTGATAATTCCATGAATATTCAAAAAAAATACGTGATTCATCATAAAAAAACATGAAATCAAAATAGGTTTATGAAAGTATTGGAAATCAATTAGTATTGGAAATCAATTGTTGTATTTGTGTTGTTTTGTAGAACTTTTGTACTCTTTTGATTAATAATAATAGCCTTTTCGTGGTTTAGGCTTTTAGTATTTGAAACAATATAAAAATACTAAATGAATGAAATAAACTTTTCGGAAAAAACTGATACTCATAGTAGCAAAACAAAATATTAAAAAAACAACAAAATATTGAACAAATTGAGCTTGGGCTTAACTATAAGAAAAATAATAATAAATTACTTCAAAAAACAAATTTCATTTGTGTCATATAAGTGATTGTGGATATTAAATGGCATTTTGATTTTTAAAATATGAAACTTAAATGTAGCAAAATCATGATACAGCTAAAATTTATTGTATATTCTTTACACTAGTGACTCATTCAATTTTTTTTTATTTCTGTATTTTTGGCGGCCATGTCTTAACGGTAAATGACTGATATTTCTGTTTTGCTCTCAAGGAAGACATCTATTCTTATGTTAGTTGTGATACTTTTTATTGGATATAAACTTAGTACTGTAATGCAAGTTTTGCTGTTGATTTGATTTTACTTCATTTAAATAATTTTTTCCTGGTCAATTTTGAAATTCAGTTGAATTCATTCTACATGAACAGTGATATCAAAAGCATTTGAATGAATAAAAAATATGACAATATACTTCACGCAATCCTAAGTCCCGATCAGCTTTTTATTACCTCGATTTCAAGGTTGTTGATCGAAAAGTTACAAGAACTTTAAAATAGCTTCAAAATGTATTTGCTAATACCGTTACAGTCTGAAGTTCTTTTCATTGTTGAATAGATCCAAGATTATTGGAAAACACTTTTGGCGCCCAGCGTGGTCAACAGTTTTCTGCAATGCTTTTAATGCTCTTAAGTTGTTTTGAAGTTAGGATATGTTTTTGTTCCCCTTCAAGATCGATCAATTCAAAATACCACGTAGGAAAGTAGAACTGTTTTGATATCGCTGCTAGATGCTTGATTTTATTGAATTTTTTCCCGTAAATATGCTCTCAACACCAAGTTTCTAATTATATAATCTCTTCATAATGCATATAAATTTGTATTATTAAATTGTTAATTTATTTATTTTGTTTGTTTATTTACAAAACTCTTATCGACTACCTACTTTGTTTATATACAATTAAAGAGAAACAAACACCCTTAATCCATCAGTTCGAGAATTGTCAACTCGATTCCATTCCCGTAATCTCAATGTCAATGTTGTATAATTCCTTCTAATTTCAATATTGTAAATAGGGAAAGAGAATAGTCTTAAACAAACTTACATACAGATCTGCGACAAAGACGACAACCATGTTGTTGATCTACATTTAGATACGATTGGATGACGGCGAAGACACGCTTGCATGTCCCCTTTAATGGATTTTCAGTTCAGGCTTGTAGTACTGTGTTCGGTGTTTCTAGAGAAAAATCCTTCTCTACGTCATTCGTATTGTCGTCAGCGCAGTTGTTGTCGTTACCGTCTTCAAGTTTGCTGCCGTTGTTGTCGCTGTTGTCATCGTCAGCTCATTTAAAATATATTTCATTACAAGTGACAGTAGCAAACATGTCATCGCGCAAACATTCGGGAAATTTTCACTTGTATGCATCTGAGCCCGATTATGGTAGACCCATCCGGGATTCGACGTTACACCAACTGATGGCATTTGAGTGTTTCGCATCTTTTCAAATCCGTTTCGAGTTGGAACTTGTGTGTGGACTGTTTCAAGAAAGTATAATGTGTGAATATTTTATTTGAAGAAGTTTCTATGCTAATTTTGCGTTCAGTTAGAAAAAAAATATGATTTCATTTCGAGCCTAAATTATTTATTGAATTATAAATTATCTAAGAAAATGAACTATTTATGGCTTCATATTTGCAAAAAAAGTATTCCTCAGCTTATCTTTAAACTTAAGCTTTTTGAACTTTTCAACGCAAATTGATGATCGATTATTTGCAAATTAATATTGCAAAATATTATTCAATATTTGCTGGTGGGAGAAGTTTAAAACCTGTTCAACTTCTAGTTGAATTTATAAAAATAATTTGAAATTATTAAATAAATCGCACATAATTTGCTTAACTAAGTATTACAATTACTGGCATTACTTACCATCAGGTAAACCAACTGCAAAATCATTGCTGGGAATATGATTTGTAATAGATGACTCTTTCGGTCGAACCACTTCATTTAAACTTTTGTTCAGCTGGGTTGTAAGTTTTCGTCGTTGCTTCGGCGTTGTGTAAACATGCGGCA
The DNA here is from genome assembly GCA_963978885.1 of Nemotelus pantherinus. NCBI lineage: Eukaryota > Metazoa > Arthropoda > Insecta > Diptera > Stratiomyidae > Nemotelus > Nemotelus pantherinus. Next base: position 12,023,071 of record OZ022266.1, read on the forward strand.
TTGGAGTTGTTCGTTCTGGAATGAATTCTGTAATGCAAACCGAAATGAATAAACGAACTCAGTTAACGGACATTGTTTATTTTCGAAGAATTCATTAATTTAATTATTTTATTTACAATACTATAATAGTTTAAATAAACAGATGTTTCATCGGTGTAAGAATACTTTTCAAAGTTACAAAATACTGCATCGATAAATGTTTTGACTGCATGGTGGACAGTAACAGTTCAGACAGTACTGATTCATGTTTCACAATATATCGATTATGCAGTTTCGTTAAATTTAGCGGGTTTGGAAATTTTTGTAATAAATAGAATATATGTAAAAGTGGAAAAGTGGAAAAAAATTGTTTCTAAATGGGGCTGTGTTCCCGAGTTGTTCATAAATAATTACGCCTTTTTGCTGTGAGGTGGTTATTTAGTTGTCAATATGTGGTTTTGTTTTTTTCAAGGTTATGTTAGGAAATAGTTAGATAGGAAATAAGAAAAAGCCCTCATAATGTGTAAAAAGTTAAAAGAGGTAATTTTCTGTTAGTTAATTTTAAATTTTCTATCAATTGTCGTAGTTTATACTCGTTATTTTCTCCCTTTATTTTCAACTGTTTTACATTTGAAAACTGCGTACAATTTGACAGGTTAGAATCCGCTCGTATGAACAAAAATGGCGTTCCATTTGTGTTCTACTCCCAAGTATTTGGAAGTAATAATTAGTAAAAAGGGAGTACGGCAAATAGTCTCGATCACCGTTTTATCTGGTCAAAATTTCAAAAATCAAAATTACTATTCAAATTTCATTGGGTCTGAGAACTGAAAAAGAACGTCTAAAGAGACTGATTCCTTACAAAGAGGGCTAATATGATGGTCCTGTTAACCTGCGCTGGCTTGATAAAACGGGCCACGAGATGTGCACGAAAAAACTTTAAAATTTGACACTTTCTCCATATTTTTACTTTGTGAAAGGAACAAACTAAAGTGTTTCATCGACTTTCTATGTGAACGAGAATGAATTTATCTCCATCCTTGGAAAACTAGTTTTCCATTTTGTCGATAATCATCATGATTTAAGTAGAACATTGCAATTGTTTTTGAAGTTGAGAGGCATGTTGACTTTTAATAACTTTGATTTGTAGCCACGCACCGCATGTGCAAGAAAAATGCTATTTAATACGCCCTCTAACAATCTCGAAAAGAAAATTGTGCCCATCTTTGCCCAATCGAAAGAAAATGCTCAAAAACAGCGTCTAGGCACCACGTGGCGCTGCCCTGCAAATATGCTAATTCTGTGAGAAGTTTTTATGACTCATTTAATATTACTAGCTCGATAAAAGAGAAACAGTTAGCAACATGAGCGTAATAGTATGGAGATGAATTGAAAAACAAGTGGAGTAAATGCCGCTGAACTCAATAGCACTTTCCTGATAGGTTTGATACTCTTTTATCCTTTGTAAAGAAATTGGAGAATATACCTAATCGTTAGCATTATTAAATTTCATTCTTAAACCAATTGACATCCTTTCGATAATCATTCCATTTACGAGAAATTCTAATTTTTTCCGATAGGCTTTGATGCTTGATGTTGACTTCACAAATTACTTTTACAACCTGATTAGGAGAGCACTTAATGAAAAAGGAATTGATTGTTTTTCCCCAGTCACATAATTTTGGACTAAAGAAAAAATGTTTTTGCACCAGAAGGAATATTGTAAATGTTTTTTTTTAAAGAGAAAAGTTGGAGTCGAGAGAAAAGTTGGAGGACTTGGTTGATTCAGCGGCGAAAAGAATATCTTACGTTCTTGTAATGAATTAAGTGAATAAATCTAAATTTATTTTCCAAGCAGAAATCGATGGCATTAGTGGAAAATTTTCTGGATGTGAGATTTTTATTTTTGACCTATGTAGCGCGGTTAGGAACTATAAGTATTCCTTTGTCTGATGATGGCAAACTTTTAGATCCGGGGTAAGATCTACGGCTCCTTTTCGACAAGTGCTGCAGACTAGGAAAACTTAAACACATGATACTAAAAATATACTCAAGAGGACAGTCAAAACTGACCACATGGACCTTACACCCTCAAGCTTGAATGACCACATCCAATTTTGGGTAGAGCACTTGGCTTCTTGTGTGTGGGGTCCCTGGTTCGAATCCAGGTTCAAACGAAGGTCATCGCACCAAGCTTTGAGTTCACCTAGCTCTGATAAGGTGCCTGATTTAAATCAGGGGTAAAGTGAGTCGTCGTACTAATACACTCGTATACATAATGACCCCTAGACCCGTACGAGGGTTGTCGTGGGATTACTTTACCTTACTTTTCTGAGTGCAAACATTGAATTAACAAACATTGATTTAATTCACAAACTGCCGTTTCATAGCATAAACTGTTATGCAAACAAACCGTAAATTTTATTCCACTTTATTATTATGTCTTTCAACCAACCAGAATGTATGCGACGACATAATTGTGTTAGATATGAGCAGAGGTCATTTCAGTAAGTTAGGGAAAAATTTCAAAAAGTTCGAAATAAAGAGTTTCGAAGATTTCGAGAGCATCATGCCCGAATACACGAATCTATAGATGTTTTGAATGACAGGATGCTTTCATCAGATTCAGTGCTTTTATCGATATACAAATCAGAGCCAACAAAGCAGAGGGCTCTCAGTGGAGGTATTAGAAGTTTTCTAGTCACTGAAAGTGAAGTTTCCTTTGTTAAGAATAAACTGAAAGTTTTCTTTTTGAAAAACAACCAATAAAGCCGAAAAACTTACGAAAAAGTTTGATAAGAATCAGCGAATATCTTCCAAACGACTTAGTAAAATTCAATTTTTAATAATATCCCAGGCAATCCATAAAATGATTCACAAAGTTCCTGTATGAATACTCTCCGCTTGGAATTAAAGCTTTTAATGATACTGGTTTGTAGGCAGGAAGGGAAAATGGTGATTGTAGTTCAATAAATACTTCTATAATAACTTTATTCTAAAATCTATCTTCTGACATCAAAAACACCTATATTCAGATTTGGCTTCGGTTTCAATCATGAAATTTTGATCGGGACCACTATACAGCGTGACGACATAACAGTTTTACCATAAATACAAGAAAATTGACAATAAAGCATGCACTACTGTTCCACTCAAAAACATAATACTTTAATTCTAAACGGAGACTATTGATAATGCACCAACCTACTGATTTTTTTTTACTCGAACAAAACTACTCTGCCAGTAAACGAAACCATAATGCTATTAGTCTTGCGAACTCTTGTACACCTTCGAGAAACGGATCCTGTCTGGATTATTTTGCAGATTCACGATTTCGGTGCCTGGACAATAGCGAAGTATACGATAGATACAATTACCGTGAGATCACTGTTAAATTCAACTTCTATAGGCTACAATGGGTTGCGCACTACGCTCGTTTGACTGAAGAAGAACCAGATTAACATTTTCGGGAGAAGGGCTTGAGAGAAACTAAAATATTTTCACCTGTATTCATTTACTTTTTTTTAACTAATTTTCGATGAAAATTAATGCATATAATAAACCGAGCTTTAATTATTTACTCCCATGCTTTCAATATAGAATGTGATTGGAAGTTCGTTTAAAGTTTACATTTGGTTTTTATTTTCTTGGCGATTTGCATCAATTTCAATATTAAATTAAGAGTTTGATTTTTTCATAAAATTATTAACACTTTTGACACTTGTCAAACGACAATATAGATTAATTTGTATATCAACTGATATTTGATTACTTATAACTGTCAATTGAATCAATTAAATTAATGTAAGGACTAAATCTTTCTGAGATGTATCGTGGTTTTTAAATGAAAATCAGCTACCACCTGGCAATGCAACCAAAGAAAAGTTGTAGACATACTTAGATTTTAGTGGCTTTAAAAACGAAGGCAAATGGATTTCAATCACAGGATTTCATAGCTGAGAACGACACTTACAAAACCACTTTTTACCAGAATGGTTAAACTAAGCTTTAGTTTTATAGTGAAACCAATAATCTTGTTTATCTTTTATATATCTAAATATTAGGGAAATTCAAGACATCATATTCATCCTCCCAAGATAAATAATTAGGAACGATCCCACTATTTAACTAGCCAACTAAATCTCCTTACCTTGGAATATGAATTTTTAAAAAAAATAATAATAGTAATAAGGAATATGAAAATTTAGTCTTTTTTCACAATGTGTTTTAAAATGTTAATAATTTTCCGGGTTTCCTAAAATATGAGAATTCATGTTTTTCAGTAAAAAATAGGGGAAAAATATGACACATGTGCTAAGCAGTTTTTTAATAGTAAACATTGTTCGTCCAAACATTGGTTTGTAGATCTGAGCAGCTGGAAAAATCAAAATTTGTCAAATAATATCTGACGCTTTTTAATTTTTAGCTACATCCGGTAAGTGTGGATTGCAGCAACTGTCAAAACACTGCTAAATATCGTGTCCATGAATACAACATTTTTTTTGACACATATGGAACGAGTTGGATTTGAATATGTTTCCCACCACTCTGAGCTATACAATTTTTGTTGTTGAAGTCCTTATAAGAAACCGTAGCATTTGCATTTACGATCAGCTAATCCAAGCCGAAATACACTTAGCTCTTTTATTTTATAACCAGAACTAATGCGAATATACGTCGCAAATTAGATGCCCATTGATATTGTTTGTTTTCAAAGTTCATTTAAATTTACTACATGCAATGAGATTAAAACAAATTTTTGACGAAGTTGCACTGTACCTAAACTTAATTGGCTAATAAGGTTTTGGCCTAATATCTTACCGATAATCATCTGATTCGCTACTGAGAAGCACAAATATTGAATTTAGAATAGGTCTGTCTGCATTCGTTGATGGCTGCTGATATTTTTGATAGTAATAACTTATAGAATATGTATGGAGGTGCAAAATGATTGTGCAACATGAACTGCATAAGAAAGTGATTTTGACAACGGATAAAAATGTATTTGAATTTTTTCCTTAGTTGAAATAAGATTATTGATCTTATTAATTATATTCGCATGAAGTGGAATAATAATTCGATAAAAAATCATTTTTCAAACTAGAACTGCCTTCACTGACTTGATAAAAGACTTTTTAATAAAAACTTGAATAATTCCATATTTATTTAATTATTTAAAACATGTGAACCTGATAAGTAAAATAAATGCAAGCATTATTTTTCAACGATAGGCTGTCAACTTCTATAATGATATTAATGAAATCTCTTAAATCGAAGTATGTATCAACAAGATATTGTAAACGAATCGAATTTGAAATAAAAATCATTATTTACAGTATCGGAAATAATTATTCATATATCAGCTCAATATTGAAACAAAAAAATAAAAACAAGAGAGAACTCTTGGGAAAAAATTATAACGAAAATCAAAATTCATGATTTGCAAATCAGGTCACTCTCAATATTTTTAAATAGGTTTTCTATCAATAATATTTTACGAACGAATTACACAAAATATGTTAAAAAAAACTTATTTTATTTACATATTAGACACGATTTAAGACAACAATCACTACTAAAATCGAATAAAAATAAACGCTGTTACCTAAATTCATATCTCTTTTTACTTATCTAACTACAGTACTTTAAAGTAAATATATTTACATATTACATACTATGTAAATTGAACACATTTCAATGATTTGGAATATTCAAAAATACGAATATAAGACAAAATACGAGTAACAGTCAACGGCCAAATGTTACACAATTCTACTCGTTCATATATGTATGTCTGTATATACATGAATACAAATTGAATGCAAATATAACGACGGCATTATCAAATTTGCATTGATTTTCCCTACCTTCGGTCGTACGTCGCATTGAACTTCGATCTTTTGTGATTCGTTCCTCGAGAACTTCTTGTTTTACGATTATTATCGGTTTTGGCATTTCTAAAAGGCAAGCAGTTGAAATGATATTTGATTGTGAATTGATTTCTTACTTACACACAAGATTTTTTTTGGTTGTTTTATCACTTTAATGTGCATATATTGAACAAATTATAACGACTAAAAATATTAGACAACACGATTGTAAGCTTCTTAAATTGCAATCTGTTGCATGTGCATTGTGCGAACAGTCAAAAAATGTGTGCTCTGTGCTTTGGTGCTCTATTTGAATGCAGTGCATATTTTTGAAATATAATCTGCATGGCTTAGAGCAGTAAAATCATGCAAATTAGCCAAACATTTAGACCATTGTAATGTATGACTGAATTTCGTGAATATTGTGGTATATCTCCTTTGTAAAATTTAAATTTTTGATTGACTGTTATTTATTTAGCAACGCTATGGGTTTTATGAAAAAGTTTGTTTGATACCCAAACTAGACAAAAGAATGAACAAAGTCATTTAACAGAGATTTTTTTATTAAATTTTTGCAAGTTTGAATAATATATATAATTATAGTTGGCTTTCGCAGCGAAGATCATATGGAAGTAAGCCCACAGTGGGCGCCAAAAGTTAGATGTTTGTTCACCGGTGAATTTTGATATATTTCATTTAGTGAAGAACTAGCTAAAGTTTGAAACATCAAATCTAAGAATTTAAAAGTGATTTGATGTGAAATGTTTCATCGATCGATAAGTGCTGCAAGAGGAATACATATCTTTTACATACGTTAAGTACACTTGATATATTTTTCCAACATGAAGATATTGCAGCTTGAATAAAAATGAAAACCATAGCTTGTTTTCATCAAAAATATCTCAAAAGTAGACAGTTCTACTATATGGTAAAGTCATTCCAAATTTCACCTATGAGTGCAGAATAAATTCAGAATAATTTATCTAGTAGTGAGTGTAATATTTCTGAAATCTTTTGATGCCTTAGTTTATGATCAGTGCAAGGAAATCCTTGTAGCACGTTGTTTATGGGATTTTGAAGCAAAGGAAGCATCTTCATAGTTTAATAAAGTATAACCAATTCCAATACTTGCAAAAATTTGAAAGTTTTTTTTTTATTTCCCTTTCGATTCACCACATTAATTCCAAAACCTATATATAACCTACATACGCTATGTTCATGAGCATTAGCAGCTCCGTCGTTCCACCATACGATTCTGTTTTAAAGGATTTTCTAAATGGTTTTCATTATCAAATAAATTAAAATAACAAAGGTTTCCACAGTTGTAGAATTCGTATGCAAAGCAAAATAACTTTTTCTGTTCTTGATGTCACTAATGCTGCTTACGCTTTGCAAACTAATTACTTCGGAAACTGTCATTCAAATTTATTTGAATTCATGATTCATTATTTTGAACCGTTTTCACAAATCGTAGTGCAAGTGAATTTGGTTTTATTTACTGTCGAATGCAACTGAATTTCCTCAGCTACAAGCACTTTCAAATCTGTGGTAAATTATACACACTCGAATTTCCCAAAACTATTATTTGTGTCTCAATTCAACTTTGAGCTCTTCCTGAAATATCGCGTTAACAAGATTAACCATAAAACCCATTAACAGGCAAATCATCGTCGAAGCAATGCCTGCAACCTTTAGCAGCGCCAGAGAAAATTCAAACGATGCCAGCCGCAAGAGAAACTTGTACACGTCAGAGCACTTCCTCTGCACTGCAATTTCATAATTTCGCTAATTGATACTAATTTGAAGTCACGCTTCGTTTGCGTAACAGGAAATTTGATTTAAAACGTAAATATATTTTAATTTAACGACGATTACTCCGTCAGTAGCGAGGTCGGTCACATTATGAAAATTACCTTTCAGACTGACGTATGCTTCGCGTTTTCCCAGTGCATTCACGCTCGAGCAAACGTAGACGCCAAAGTCATTTTTCTGTACGTTCCTTATAGTAAGATTAAGCTGCCACGTATAAGAGTTGCGTATGAGTAGCTCCGTGATACTGTACTTGGGACCATCATGAATTTTAATTTTCGCTGTTGTCATTCCAGAAATTGCAGAAAGGAAAGGAAAATAGTACGAAGATGCGTTAGTTCGTTTTATTCGGAAAAAGAAAAATATATAAAGAGGAATTACTTTCGTTTCTGTGCCATCCGTTCAGTGGTTTCGGGAAAACCTCACCGATGCATTGTAGTGTGACATCACTGTCGACGGGGGATACCATAACGTTGACAACTTCTTTGATTGTTGGCGGAACTGAAACGAAAAAGAATGAAAAGGAAATTAGGTCTGAAAATAATCAAAAGAGTTCGAGCTGAGTGAATTTGTGTTCTTGGTATATGTGGCTCAGGCATGGTGAAAGTCAGATTATGATGATTAGCTTCCAAAATAACAAGTGTAACATCAGTATCCAAAGGGAAAATTGCAGATTTTAATTAGAAATTTTTGGTGAAATAAAATAACATCAAGTGAACAAATGAGCAAATGTTATGGCTTAGTCTAAAGTTTAAATAGACAATAAATCTTGTGATTTATTTCCATCCCGTGAAACTGATGAAAATAAAAACCTCTGTTTAGTTCATTTGTTTGAACTTTTAATTTTAACTATCTTTGCCCATAGTTTTGAAGTTTCGATTTTTCTGTGTCTTTATCAATTGGGGGAGTTTTTGGTTTTGTTTGTTTATTCTGAGTTTGCTGTCTTCTTGTGTATTTTATGACAGTTTTTTTTCGTTATTCTTCAATTTTTGATCCATGCTTGTCATCTGGTGGCAGCAGGGGCAAACACTTGAAAACGATAATGATAAACAAGCAAAAACAAACAGACAATCACAAAAGCACAAAAAACACAATCGGTAAAACTGTTTAACTGCTTTGTGCCCCAGTCTAGTTTAATGAAAAATTTAGCACATAGGAATCGCTGGACCTATTTTTGAAGAAACACAGAAGAAATTTGCTGACCTTGGATTATACTTGACAGACAACAGCTAATAATTCTCATCGTGGGAACCACCTAGCGGTCACATTTCGAATCCGAACTAGTAGGGCTCTCAAATTAGAAAGTGGTGTCCTTAACTGTTGTGCTACCAATTGGGAACCATTCCGGTACACCAGAAACAGAAGAATTGAGCCTAGATTAATAGCAGTTTAAATAAATTTGTGGGAAATTTTAATGCTTCAGTCCCCAAAATCCGCAAAATGCCAGCGTTTCGTGCCTTCCTATTGGATATTAAGATATGGAAACAATGCTTAAAGATAATGGCAAAGAATAAAACTGATGCAAGCCATAATCAAGTTCAATTTGCAATCAACCTATGCAGAACTGTAAGCTGAAATCTAAGGCTTTTGGAAACTTAAGGGGGCAGGATGGTTTCCAACTTAAACAAAAAAATTTTTTCAATTATTTTTTTATATGAAAGTACAATATCTCAGAAATATCCTCTGAAAATTTCAAGTCAATCGGACTAAAACTCGCAGATATACCGGTTATTTTATGACCGTGTTGCCAGGTATATTTCAACGAGAAACCGAAATAGTCTAGCTCGAAACTCCGAACTACATTTTTGAAGTCGGTGCGTAACATAACTCAAAAACTAATGCACCGATCTCAATGAACTTTGCCGAATATCTTTAATATGATAAATACTCGCGGATGAACGATGGTTTTTTTAAAAAAAAAAAATTTTTACTATTTTTTACAGGCAATCATAGGCTGATTTTTTATGTGAAAATGGTACCTCCATATTGAAAACCGCACCAAAAATCGGAAATCGCATATTTTTCAATATAATTTCGTTCATCCGCGAAAAAATCTAATGTATTAAGTAAATCACTTTGATTTTTGAATTTCAGATAACACTGTCAGGCCAGGTTTTACGCACCGCACGACGCCTTTTTTTCGAAGCGCCTTTGATATACTGCTACCACGGTATAAATAATTAATATTTTTTTCTACAATAATTCCTACATACTCTCAAAATGTAGTTCTTTAATGGGTTATAAAAAATTAGTAATTATTTTCACTCAAAGCTGAGAAAAAAAATCGCAAAAATCGGCTTGTCTTCGGCCTCGGAAACCATCTTGCCCCCTTAAACAAGAGCAACTTAAAATAAATACAGCAAAACAGAGTTGAATACCATGAGAGTCAAAAGTGATGGCACACTTAGAAATTTCGTATTTTGTTAACTACGAGGAATAAAAAAAATCAGTGGAATGTATCAGATTTTATTCATTTCTAAGAAATTATAGTCATTTCATAGCAGTTTATACGCTACTTATCATTTTATATTTAAAAATAATGCAAAAGCGCTATTTTCATCAGTCAAAAGTAATGGTACACTTGTTCCTATCAATCGAAAAATCGCAGTTCAACTTAAAACGAATATTTAGTTTGGCCTGCTTTTGCTTTTGTCACAGCTTGCGGGCGTCTTGGAATAGATTCTACAAGGTCCTTTGTTTCAAGCAAAGCATTTTTCAAATCTTCCAAGAAATTGGCCTTTTTCGAACTCGCTGATCCAAAATTTCCCAAACATGATCTATATGGTTAAACTTTGGAAACTGGGGAGGGTGATCAAGTTGATTCGGTGTTCGACACAAGAACCATTCTTTGACCAAGCGAGATGTATGCTTAGGGTCATTGTCTTGTTGGAAGACCCACATCGTAGGCAGCTCCAATTTTTGAACACTGGGATCCAAATTTTCTTGCAAAATTTTGAAGTAATAATCTTTATCACAACATACTTAACCAGAATCATCAATTTTAGAGGAAACGTGCAATGATCTGATCAAAACTACATTTGAAGGTAATTTCCAAAGATTCAAATTAGTCGATAGTTAAATGCATTCAACGTTGTTCACAGTTAAAAATCGCAGTAAATTTTATAAATTTTTTTAAAATAAATTCTCAAATTTCATTAAAAAAAATAGTACAAAAACAAATCAAAACACCATCAAATATATTACATTAATAAACGTTCTAATCTACTTCTCGAATAAGCAGAAAATTTAAATTGTTTACAAAATAGTACGTTTTCAGGTTAGTTTATAATTTAAAATTAATGGTGTTTTTAAATTTTCTTCATTTTTTCGCAAAGGATCTTTGAAGAGGCTATGATATGATAGCACTGAGAACATCACCAGCAAACAAGTAAGAAGCATATTTTATTCTTGAATTTTTTTGAAAAAGAGTTTGTCTTTAGTGACACCGGAACAAGATAAGGTAGAAATTAAAAACTTATTTAGAGCCCAATGAAAATTATAGTATGTTGGAGTGCCAAATTTAAATTCAAAACTTTTCTTGGCGATAAATGTACCCTTAAATCACTCAAAATGAACAATGATAACACTTTTTTACTTTTTAATATGATATCTACTTCAGAATACCATATTCATTACTGATGACTTTCACTCCTTGAAAATTAAAACTGTGTAACCACAACGTAGCTAAACTACGCAAACTTTCAAACTCCAAACACTAACAGAAAGAAAAACTTCATGTAATTTTTCCACTTGAGTTTCAAACTTAACCCCATCTACAAGAATCTATCCGTTCATATGAGTCTAGTTAACCGTTGTTTGTGTGAAATAGCCGCAGACTAACTGAACGCCAGTGGAGATGATGATGATAAAGAAGACGAGCGTTTAGCTTCGGTTTCCACATATGGGCTTAAGGCTAAGCGCACTGGCATAATGCAAAGCCATAAATAAAGTGGATTAAAGCACAATGATTCCTGGCCCTAATGTTTGTCCTATTTTCTTCATTCCGAGATTAATTCTGCGACGCTGCCTGACTCGAACATAAGACTTGGAGGCAGCAAGAGCCGTTCATATATTATCATAGCATACGTACGTACACCAATGTTGGAATTTAGGTAGATATCTACATCGGAAGCAACTGTTTGGGTTAATATCTTGGTTGGGGATGCACTAAAAAAAAAGAATGAGCGGCTCTTAACCAAGGGTTAACTATGCATCAAGATGATATGTTCAAGGATAAAGGTAGGTACTGACTCTGAAATAGTAGGCTGAGGAATAGTGTTCTCTTTAGCCCGGTGGAGTTATGGGGTGACAAAGGAAATGAAAAAGAGACTCATTTGTGGCAAGAGGGCATTCTTATTTTCAACGATTTTATGTTCGTGTGCACTACTAGGCAAACGGTGTGAAAGGATTCGAAGAGATAGCGAGGCTTTTACATTAAGTGATAGGTATTTTTGCAAGAATAATGTAAATCATATTAATAATAGCTTTACTTCGAATATGATTGTATTTTAAAACTAAGCTAAGTAGCAAGTTATTTTAAAATATTCCCACTATAACCCTTGCTGATAATGGTAGAGACTTCGTGTACAATCAGCATGTACGATTGTCGACTGATTAGTTCTATGAACTCGTCACCAAAATTCGAACCATGGACCAATCACACTACAGACCGGTGCACTACCCACTCAAGCTCCGGCAAGATCATGGCTTTTGTTGAATGTTTGTGTATCGGACTACCATTCAATTTAAGCCACTATAAATGCATCTTTTTTGTAACCGAACTGATCATAAATTTACTATTTTGAAACTTATGTTCAACTGTAAATTTATGCAGAACTTTGAAAATTTTGGTAGCAATATTGCATCTATCTAGTAATGCTCTGAGTCATAAAGTTCACCAGTTAACTTAAATACTACTATTTCATGCTCGAAATTATGTTTCAAAAAAAAAATCAAAGACTTCAGAGTTCTATATTTCGTAATATGGTATCAACACATTAGTTTCAATCCACATTTTGTCCAATTTTCACTTATTTGAATCATTATTTTCGAAACAGTCTTTTTGAACTAATTTACATAATTTCATTTCAATTGTAATAAAATACAAAACTTTTACCTTACCTTAACTGAAAATTATCAAACTTTTAAGCCATTGTTCTATTCTCATAATCATATTCAAACACCCAAATATAAACCGCAAAATGTGAACACGTTTGTGCATATCATTAAAATGAAACTTTGCAAAGCCTTAATCTTGACTACACAATTCTATTAGACGTAACCAGAAATGAGTGTACTCTGCACACAATGAGTGCACAGCGAACAAAAACAATAAACAGAATACACGCAAAACGTAGTGATGGAAAGTGCGCCAACACAATGCAAATACTTACAATTAACATGTACATCAAATCGTTTACTGCACGACGGCGGAACTCCATTCGATGCTATGCACAGGTATCCTCCCATATCCGTTCGATGTACCTGATTCAGGACGAGTCTTTCGCCTTCTACAGCTTTCACGGCAACTGGCACTGGAAAACACCGAAAACGTGACATTAGTGCAACATAGGGTGAGTTACGTGTATGATTTCTTGTTTTTTGTGGAAAACTTGCAGTCATACACCCAAACATTCTGCTTGCAGTTGCAGTCTTTTTGCTGAACACAATGCGCTAACTTTGATTTGAATGCTGTTAAAACTAGGTGGTAGTACACAAATCAGGATTTATTATACTGGAAGTTTGAGATATTTAAACAATGTTGCTCGTTTGTAGAGGATAGTGGACATGGTTGAGGATAGTCGAAAACAAATATTTTGGGTATGAAATGTTTGCTATAATTGATCTGTTTTCAAAACCATTCAAAACATTTAAAATACTTTCAAAGGTTTTTTTTTTGGGTAAAAAAAAGTTTCGGCATGAATTTCAATTAGCGGTTTTTTTATTTTGTTAAATAGCTTTTTAAAAGAAACTAAAGTCTTACAAGGCGATAAAGCATATCACTTCCGAAATGAAAATCTATCCTATTAAGACTAACAAAGCTTTTCGTTTTAAGATCGAACCTCCAAGTTGGTCCTTTTTAAACAAACAACTACCAGACTCAACTTTTAAAATTAATGAATGCGAAACTTTCTGATAACTTCGTAAAGTGATTGCGAAATCACCCTCACCCACGTTGGGCGCAGGAAAGTTCATCCAAGGAGAGTATATCCCAGAGCAAATCTAGCGTAGAAATTATTATTCATCATAAACTAGATACAATTTGTAAACACTAAATTGCTGATTAACCGAAAATATTTCGCATCATGGCCATTCAACTAACAAATTGTGACATGACCAGATATATTTACCCAAAATAAAAAGATTTGTAGGATAAAGCTTATGGCATTGGCATTTACCAACGTTAAGAAAACGTTAATTGCTGCCATACCATTGCTCAAGCGCAAGTATTTTTGACTGAAGGATATTGGAATTCGTCAGATCGTCTGCATAAATAAAGGTACCAAATGTCAGTTAATACTTCCGACGGATCCGAAATAAAAACACAGAACAGGTGGCTGCCTTGAAGTACCCTAGAAAAGCCGATATTTCCCTTGGTATTTTTTAAAAAAGGTTACAATCCATTCAATTTAGCGAATTTTTTCAAATGCCAAATTTTCCAGGATATGTTTCAATACAGCATGGTCGACATGGTCAGAAGCTTTGCTAACATCTCTGTACTTAGTATCGATTTGACTCCCTTTTTGATATGGTAAAGCAAATGCGAAATTATTGTCAAAAGGCTGATGGTAGTTGATCTGCCCTTTCCGAAGGCAGTTGTTGTTCATTCAGGAGTAGATCAATAACAATTGTCAGTTATTCACAAAAATTATTTTCCAAGAGCTTAGGTATAACTTACAAAATGCCAAAGCCTCTGTCATTTTCAACCAAGCAACAAATTGAATTTCCAAAAATGATCATTCGAAAGGCACAAGGAATAGAATATTACAATGCATGAATCCAAATTAAACTAAATGACGGATTTCATGGACAGAAAAGGACTAAATTCTTCCAGGTCAAATTTTAGGTCAGGTTGATGTAAACAACTTAAGATCAAATTCACTCATTCAGGTCAGATTTAGGTCACCCAGTGCAAACAAAGCTATTGTGCGTACTAATATATTTCCGTAAAATTTAGTGCATGTGTTTGTCTTTGCAATGATGCACAAATTTATTTTTTCTCTAATTTTTCTCTGTATAGATGGTTGAATCTTATGCGCTTCAAAAAAGAGGGACTGCATCAATCGGAACAAATGGTAATCTAAAGATGCAATGTCTGTTGAAAACGCTGTTATGGGGCAACATTTTCCAGGTCAGTCATTCTAGGTATTTTGACATTTTTCTCGTTAGTAAATATTAACAGTAGTAGCATCGGTTAGTTACAGCAACTTATAATATATCACTCCTCTCTGTTCCTGCCAAATACAGAGCATTTCCATTAGCGTAATGAAAGCTATGATGAATCTTCTTTTCTCAATGTCTTTGTGTCAATTTCTTATTGTTTGATACAATCTGATCTGAAAATTATCTTATTTGTCATATTTTTGTTTCAAGAGGCACATCCCGAGGGGTTTTTTGCGTTCATAATTTTTTTCCTTTTTTTTCCTTTTGATTGATATTGTTTCCAATGTCCTTGCTTCCAAACCATTTCCATAGTACCGACACGCTGTTTAACAACGTTTTCTATTTAATGCACTAGCCAATTATGACTAATCTTATGCTGAAATTTATTTAATGTTTCCAAATTAGCATCTTTATTTTTTGTGGTTTTCCATGTTATTTTTTGGACGTCAAACTCATTGTTTTGAAAACTTTTAAACAATTCGTTTCAAATTGCATTTAATGGTACATGCGCACTGTGATTTTTCGCAAGCAAACAATATGTTTCCGCGCTACTTCTCTTTACAATAAATTAAAACAACCATATTTCCAGCAATTAATGTTAGTGGAATATCCGCAATTTTTAGCCGTGCATGTACCAAATACAAGTAACAGTACTGGGGACAATTAGTAAAAAAAATGAAAAAGATGGAATGATATATACATCCAATAGCTTTCACCGTGAGATATTAAACGAACCTAATAAATTGCTAAAATTTTTCTTTCGCATTTTATCTTGATTGAACATTTCACTTCCTTTGATATAATCTATAAAGTATAAACAATACCCTATTGAAAATGTCGCTTCAATATGAAAAGTATGTGCTATGCAAAGACTGCAAATAGTAATGCTTTATTTCTAAAAACTGAATTCCTTAAATATTTATGCTAAAAATTTAAATTTAGGTAAAACAACGATTGCGTAGCATTTTTCCAGATTTTAGATTCCGAAGACACAAAAGCGATTAAATAAATTTTATTTCTAGCACTCAAATCCACACATTCATTCATTGCATTCCGTTTGCGTCACAAATATCTACAAATAAATTGAAAAAAAAAAATAGATTCCAACCACATACTACTAACCTCGTTTGTCTTTCGATTCGCTCCTCAGTATGATGTCCTTGCCGTCTTCTCGCCGCCACTGTACTGTCGGTGGTGGCACCCCAGTCGCCCTACAGTACAGTTGCACGGATCCTCCTTCGTTATTCGCTCCTCGTGGCGGAGACTCGTTATACATGTCGTCTTCGTCCAGAATGTCTGGCGGGACGACAACGTTGAGGAAGCCCGACTGCAATGAAATCGAGTACATGCGAAAATGAAGGATATAGCACAGAGTTAAATCTTTCGACATCTTATAGAGTCGATAAGATTGTGCGAAACGCAAAATGAAAATCTTTTACGGTCCCGTGATTTTCCTGATTGTGAATCTGGTGGCCAAACAAGCTCAATTATTGGCAACAGTATCTATCCAACGTGCGAAATTTATGGTGTAATTATTTCCGAAGACGTTATATCGTGATTCATTAGAATATTAAGTGCAATTTATGCGAAGTTTAATCGCATGTAATCGGTTGCGTTGGTTAAGTAAAGTGGTAAGTATTTGGCTGATAGATTATATAGGAATTGAATCGAGGCTTCTGCGGGTAACTAACGAAGTGAAGAATGTAAATTACATCCAATCAGAAAATCAAAGTGAAGAGGAATTAAGTTTAAAATATATTTAAATTTGTGTTTGATCTTCCAGCAATAAAGGCTTGGTTGTATCATCTAGCGAGACTCAATAGTGAGCAATTCTTGTGTTCCCTTCACGAACATGAGAAATCTTAAGAATTACCAACCCACACGTTCTTACTTTTTATCTTTGCAGTTTACTTCTTTTTTGACTAAAAAATTGATGAGCATGTTCTTGCCGATATGGATAATTCAATCTTGCTGAAATTTCCCCACAATCCAACCGAAACTATGACGAATATGTGTGTCTTGGGTCGGTACTCACCTGAAATTTCATTGGATCTGTATTTACTTGGCACATGTAGCTCCCGGAATCGTTCAATTGTACATGTGATATGTGTAGTTTCCAGGTGTTATGACCATTATGTGTCACTGATAATCTTGGATTCAGAGCAACCATGTGCGTATGAATGGCCAGTATTGCTTTCGTATCGGATTTAATCCAGGCGACCTGCAAGTAAAACGAGATGCTCTGAAACCATACACTTGCTTGTATTGTGATGATATGATTAAAGCCTGTGGTAACTTGAAATAATGTTTGAATTACATTTTGAATTAGAAGATTCATATACGGATATGACTTCAAGATTTGCTCGCCTTGAATTACCAATAATAAACTATTGTCAGAGATGTGATGCAAAAATCATTTATACCTACAATATACCTACTTTGTTTAAAAAGAAGCTACCTAAACTTTAAAATAACCGAGCATGTACACACGCATATTATCATCCATATCACATCCATACTTACCTAGATGAACCTTTTCACCAAATTTAACTTTGTTTAAAATTCTTTTCAACGTGATTCGTTTATTCAAAATACATTGAAAATCCGTTCAACCTTCGAACTATCCCCAAACAAAAAGCACACACAAAATCGAACCGAGGCTGCTCCCTTATTTTGTTCGCATAATATTCCAATCTATTTGCTGCCTTGGGCAAGGACACATCGAAAATGATGAATATCAACAGCCTCCCAGGCTATTTGTTCTGACGGTGTCAATCCCAAAATGGGAGGACTATTAGATCCATTTGTATGTCATTACCAGACACAAAAATATGACAATATCGACACGATATACGATACGACACGAGAGTCTTTCCTGGGCTCATGTATATTTGAATATTATTGCCACATTGCGGTATTGTATCGGATTTTAGGTTTTTGACTTATTTTTTTGCTTACGGTTTTTGCGGTTTCATTTTTGATCTAATGAAGCTTTGATAAACGTGTGACAATTTTCCTAGGAAATATTTGGCATAGAAATGTTCCGAATCGATTTATATGACATATGATATGACGTGATCGAAGTATAATTTTTTGAATATGGAAAAAAGTTAAATTGGCGGAGCAAATTAAAGTTGTGCGTCGTATAAATTCTACGCAAAACTCAGTTCAGTTCCTTGAACCTATACCTTTATTTGTCTAAATCTTCCAATATAATGGGTCTAGACTGATATATTGTTTTCGGCAATATAATCCCGATGGTAGCATAATGAAATTCACGTTAACATGATACTGCGCAATTATTTATGTCTTGAGACTTACGTACGTATGTATAGGCTAACTTGAAGGTATCATCTAGCGAATGGTTCGATATAATGGAATCATCAAAAGCGATTTAGTGTGGTGACATACATATGTATATGAAATACTGATCCACTAGAAAATAGCTCAAGTATATGTTCACCAATAGAATAGTGTCATTAGTGTTAATTATTTCATCAGCATTGACATTACGTTCAAAAGTTTGCGGTTCCTTCCAGTTCCTTCTTAATAAATCCGTGAAGGTAAGGAGCATGTGTATTTAAGTGACGATTTAAGTTTATTAGAGGTACTTTAAGTCTGTACTATCGAAATTATACTAGGAATAATTTCTTCACATGGAAGCAAGTTGAATAATGTAAGTTGGTTTTGTGTGACGATAAATGAATAAGAGTTCCTTCTTGTAGATTTTAAATCACTACGCTATTACATATTTCTATAGTGCGTTTGTTTCTCTATTTCGACTGCTTGATCTGTTTCAAAACGGTACTCAGCTTGAGTGGTTCCTTCTGATTTTTTGAGTGTTCATTCTGATTTAATTCTGAAATTTTATATGAAACTAATAATTAGAATTTTAATTAGAATATATGTACAGGTTGCGCCATCTTTTATGTCAGTATTGAATAACTTTGACATTTATCAACCGATTGACTTGATTAAACATGGTTCCAAAACGTCAATTCAATACAATTTTAACTATGAATCGTTTCACACCAGAAGAACGCGCCGAAACAGTGACACTGTACATTGAAAATAGTCGTTCAGTTGTATTAACTCAACGTCCATAACGTCAAAAATATGGTGGGCAACAGGCATCGTCTGACAAAATTAGTCATCGTTTAATATCAAATTTTGTTGAGCACGGGATAGTGGTAAATCGTCAACATGCTGATCGTCAATGACCAAGACGTTCCAAAGAACTGATTGAAGCGATCATAGAGATCGTTGCCCAGAACCCAAAAGTGTCGTATCGTCACCACGCTCAGCATTTTGTCGTCTGTGGAACCACTTTGCGGCAAATTTTGAAGTATGATTTGCATTTTTTCGGTATAAAGTGCAGCTAACACAAAGAATATTGCTGAAAGACCGTCCACGTCACTTGGAATATGGTCAAACAGTCGCTCAAATGGTTGACACTGAACCTGATTTCTTAAGCAAATTTTTATGGCCGACGAGCCCCATTCACACTCTTTGGGGGCGTTAACAAGCAAAATTGCTTCATTTTAGGAACGGAAAATCCACACGATATCTATGAAACGCCATTGCATGGTCAAAAAATGACTGTTTGGACAGGCTTTTGCACCAATAACCATGATTGGGCCATATTTTTTCAAATCAAACGAAACAGTCGATGGAAATCGATATCGGTGGATGTTGGCTCATTATGTCTGCCTGCAAAAAGGTTTTGACGGCTACTAGTTCCAACAAGATGGTGCGACATGCCACACTGCAAATCAAACAATTCATTTTCTGCAACGAAAATTCCCTGTGAAATGTGAAAAAGAGGGACCCAGATCTCTGTGCCAGATCTCTAGATTTGACCCCCCCCCCCCCCAATTTCTTTTTTTGGAGTTATTTGAAAAGTTAAGTGTACGCCAGCAAGTCTCAAACCATTGACGACCTTAAAGTAAGCTTTCGTGTTGAAATCATCGCTATTACGCTCTAGATACTCGAAAAAATAATTGAAAACGCAGAAAAATGAGCATATTATGCTTCGGCCAATAAAGGCGGCCACTTAGTTGATGTTGCATTCAAAAACTAGTCCATGCGACTTTTATGTACTGAAGTTCACCAAACTACTAGCCATCCCATTCTAAAACTTTTATGATAAAATAAGTATACTTTAAGCTCTGTTTTGTTATAAAACTAAAAAAAATTAATCTGGTTCAAGTTATTCAAATATGTAGTTGAAATAATTGCTTCCGGTTTTACACAGGAACAAATTTTATTTTTTCAAATCTAATTTTAAAATTGAAAAGAACAGTTGATTTTCTATTGTCCTTCTTTAATTTTTCAGCAGCCCATAGTTCGGCCACTAAACCTTATAAAAACAAAATATTGTGTATCCTCATTCATATCCTCTAGAAGTACCATTATGCTCAATATGAACGAAATTGTCCGCTTCACGTGAAATGCCCCAAATCTGAACCCTAGAATAACGGAGCTAGTAAAATTTACTAGAAATTGCAATATTCTTTGATTTGTTTCATCACAAGACAGTCTCTGACATCCATGGGCGCTTGCGTACCAGGTCTATGTCAAATTTAACCTTTACTGCTTTTCGCTATGTACTAGCCGTTCTCACGGGCCATTCCCTCACAGGAGGCACGCACAGACAACATCCCGAAAATTTCTTTCCTCGTTTTAAAACAATTTAACTTAAAAACGGAACGATCAAAAGCTGCAAGACTCGTTGAATCTCTCGGTTGAACAGGTTTTATGCAAATTATTTGTTTATTTTATTTATCACCAAGGAAGTTATAAAAGTAGAAATTTTTGTCATAGTGCAAAGTGAAATGAAGTTTCTTATCCAAAATATCACCGGGGTCAATAGCGCTATCAACCCGAGTTCATAATTTGTTGCCAATGAAGTACGTGTTGTTTGTAAAAACTTTTGATCCAACACACGAATATTGAACAAGAACTTGTTAATATTGCACCACTCAACAACTGAGTTAAGCTTGGATTGAAAAAATGTGAATCAAATTTAGATTATGGTTAAGATGTGGTTAAGTTTGAGCATAAAGCATGAAATATACGTAACGAGACGTCAGATAGATAAGATTTTTAACATTTTTTTTTGAAATTTTCCACATTGGGTTTGATTGTGAAAGTTAGAACTGACCCAGCTAGGTGAATTGTCTATGCCAATTTTTGAATATCAATATTACAAACAAGATTTCTGACCCATACAAACTTACAAAGTCCATTTAAATAAAGAATAGCCACTATCACCACCATTCAAATACTGATGCAATAATAGTTTTTTTTAAATTAAAACCGCCTCGAATAAACTTTTTCCTATTTCTGGTATTTATTAAAATTACTCTTAGCCTCGCAAAAATTAGTTCAGTGTAGCAAATTTAATCTGGATTTTTCAATTCGGCAAGGACAATCAATTAATCGAAATAGATATATACAAATAGATCACACTTAATTAGTCACTCTGGTTTTGGATCGAAATTTTGATTCATCTCAATTCATTCAATTGAATTTCATGTTAAGCTTCTGGATAACAAAACTGGTCAGATTCGCTTCAATAACTGAGGCTACAATTTTTCTCGTAAACCACCCATAGACAGAATCAATGCTTTCCACTTTTATTGGCTCGATATCAACCCTAGCAGATCCCAAATAATCTCTTCATACAGAATAAAACAGCTATTTTTCTCTTAGCTAACAAATTATATTTAAGTCAACGGTCTTTCCTGTAAATCTGATAAGCAGTTTTCAGTTTTTGCGTTAAGTATTTTGCTTAAGCAAAAATATTTTCTTCTTGAAATTTCAACATTCAATTGAATTACCTTTCGGCTTAGAAAACTTTATAACTCACCCGATACTGTCCCAAATTATTAACGATACACGTGAACGAAACATCTCGCCCTTGCGTCACACTAAAATTATTCAATTGTGCTAGAAATTCGGGTTGTGCTTCCGGCGCATTGTCTTGATTATGTCCTAGAAAAAAAAAGCAAATATTTACATTAATTAAAAGTTCACTTCGTTTTCTTAGACAGCATAAATATGGAAAATATTCGATCCTACTCGAGAAAAAAACGCAGCAAAATCAGCGCAATAAGGATCAAAACAGAAAGAAAGTCGAACAATAACGGAAATATCTGCCTGAAGGTGTCTTTCTAGCCTAATCATATCATATTACTTACCGCCTTGAACTAAGACTCCCGCTATGAAAATATTAAAGAGTATCTGAGGGAATACGCCCAAGGCCGTTGCAAGGCGGCAAACTCTTTGAGCCATTAGAAGTTGTGAGACCTGTCTCCCGGCGAGAAATTTGCAATGTTAATTTTCATACTATTTCGATTGTATTGAATTCGTAGCGTAGCGCATCCGGTGGAGGGTTGTGTGGGAAGAAAAGTTGACGATCAATCTGAAATGGAAAAGAGGATTTGATGATGAAAATTAATAAGTCATTACCAAAATGTACTGCGCGGAGGAGATTTTTTGGAACTGGGATAATAATTTGCATTCATTATGATTATGATTATGTAAGATTTAAAGATAACTTTAAAATGTTAATCTATTGCTGAAGACACATTTCATTCAATGTTTGTTAACCAGACGACACAAGTGTTTTATATCGCACTAACGTTACAGTGAATCTAACACGTACACATTGCCGTGATATAAACATAAAATTATTATTATATAAGAAGGGTGATAATGTTAATCTGCAAGATAAGGCTAAGAAATAACTGTCACCCAAAATCACAAGCGACATACTTAGAATGTTGCTCTGTACGCTTCAGAGCAACTCAAGTATACCGTCTAGTTTTTTCATTAAGGACTTTATGACCATCTAGTCTGGCGTGGCTGGGTAAAAGCACATAGACAACGGTTAGGAAGGTCATGATTTTGTTGCTCATTAGGTTTCCACTCCACATGAAGCAGAAAGTTTTTCTATTAACCACTAGCTCTCGCACAATAACGTCATTATACTTATGTACAAGTATGTACAATTAATTACCGTCGTAGTGCAAGCTCCGCAAAACATTATGCCGTCCTTCGTCCTGGACGGCACTGATAGAGCGACATTGACAGAGTCCTTGTTATTGTCGGCTGGACACGATTCGTGGCCATGTTGCGATGGAATCATGACGTTCTTTATTACATGTACACTACCGTTACGACACACTCCAATCATGAGTTTAATGGACAAGGTTCTTGTATTACAATTTTAATGAAAAGCACACGAAATTAAAAGATTTGACTGTTGTATAATCGACTGTGATGGCGTGTGGTGAGTTTTGCATCGTTTACTATGATGTACTGTGAATGAGAGCTTAATTTGTAATTAAAATAAAAATATATCTGTAGGCTTCATGAGATTACATACGAGCTGTGTGTTTGGCTGTGAGTCCTTAGGCGTTTATATGGGCTTGGTGAATATTTTCATATTAAGTTGAAGTGCAATTATGCTGGAAAATAGTACACGATGAACGTGTGGCCAAACCGATTGCTATGTAACTGACAGGAAATATCAGATTAATTTTTGATAAATAAATAAGCTCATATAATTGGCCGTTCGAAATTCGTTTACCTATTAAGCACTCAATTTCATTTTCTGCAGGTATTTATGACTGTAGAGTTGAAATTTTATTTAATATCTTATATATATATATGAATAAAGTTGAAATTGAAATGAGTTGGACCACCATTTTTGAAAAGTTGTGATAAAATGCTGAAAAAATATTTACTTAAAGTTTGAACCGAAATAAGGTCTCAATTACCTTGTAATCTGAATATTTGTAATGGCTTTCAAAAAACAAAAAAAAAACAGTATCAGAAACACTTAACATAATAACAATATACGTAAACGCAAAATATCTTTCCTCCGAATCGTGTTATTTGATCAAGCTGTAATTTTCAACACATATTAATGCAAATGATTTGAAATTTTTTTTTTTATTCAAAAATAAGTGTTTGTAAGCAATTAGCGGCAGATGAAATTTAAGTGAGTGTTCAGGTATCTCTATGTTATTAGTCTAAAAATTTGTAAAACGAAGTGTGTGGAATGTAAATTAGTAATATGTGAAGCTTGGCTATGATAACATTGCTGGACAGACAATTTTCTTTTCACATGTCGATTTGTTATAAAACCTATAAAATTGTTTGGACGTTTTATTGTATACTAAAAAACATATTTGATTTTAATTTATATATGATGAACTACTGCAAAAAAAAAAATGCAGGAACGTGAAAAATTGCTTCAAATCATCGACTCTTCTGACATTTTTTCGCTTTTCTTAGGCAAATGCAAACAATTTATAAATTTGATGCTTCGTCCTCACTGTTAGTTAGAAATATTCAAAATTCTACGTCCCAAATAAAGGTTACATTTCAAAAATTAACGTGCTTTTTAGCGCTTGGTATTTTTTTGTTCAGTAAAAAAATTTCTGCCTCCCCCTTATACCTCCAATGTAACCATTAGATTAAAATAAAATTCATACAGTAAGCCAAATTAGAAAATTTTTAGTTTCAAAATTAATCAGAAGCGTTCGATCGCCGATAGATCAATTGGGATTACTCCTGCTATCACTAACACGGCGTTTCTGTTCTGTAGCTGCTTCCAATTGGAATCGCTCCCCTACGCTGGACGCTAACCATCCTAGCTCAATACTTTTCCAACCATAACGCAGTGAACCATATCTCCACGCCATACAGCAGTTTTCACTGAGCCACCGTCATAGGAAGCTTGCGTTTACTCCCACTAGGACATCGAATATTTGCCATGAGTCCCCCAAGCGTGATATCAGCCATCGCATCCTACCTATCGCATACTTTTCGGATGTGTTCTCTATAAACCAGTTTGGACTCCAACATCACTCCAAGATACTAAACCGTACCAAGTACTTCAGAGCCAACCGTCATGGGCATAATGGTTGCTATAGTCCTCTTCCCTCAGTTTTTGCGATTGCCAGCTGGAGACCATGGCTTTTCCTCCCGCCTTCGACCCTTTTCATTACTTGATTGAGTTTAAGTTGGGCGAGGTGAGGATTTCTAAATGTGATGATAGCGGAGACCAACATAAGCAATATTTTATTTGTCTGGTCCAATAATGGACCATTGTGCTGCTGCAGCTGTAATGGTTTTGCACACAGTTCCCTGATTCGTTTCATAAATCAAAAAGCGATCCTTCAAGTAGTCTCGTACCATTGCCAGCAAGTATTTCTTTACTTGTGTCACTGAAGAGAATCCAATATGTCTATCCATCTCGCCGCGTTAAAAGCGTTCCGGAAGTCTAGCGTTACCAAAAACACTATGGGTCTAGTCCAATGACAAGCGGCCTCTGCGCGTTCTACTGCACAAATGACTTCGCAGATTACACTTATTGTTGAGTGGCCGCTGCAGAATCCGTGTTGGTTTTTCAAAAGATCACCGGTTCTTTGTATAGACGCTTTTAGCCTCGATTTCAGAGACCCTTCTAGAAGTTTCCCCGCAGTGTCAAGCATGCAGTGAGGTCTGCACGCTGGTGATTGGAATCTCCCTTTCACTTTGCAATTAGAGCAAGTCGCGCTACTATACAGGGTGCCACGGGCCTGGGGCTTTTTGATTCTTTATTCTGACACGAATCTTCAAATGCTATATATGTATGTATGTGGTTTCGTGATCCGATCGTGAGCACAAGAAATTGATGTAGTAAATATTTCAATTATACTCATTTACTCCCCACTTTTCCGAAAATCAGTTTATGAAATGCTTCCTATACACTAGCGACTTTCAAAAAATTCAATATCCCTTAATGTTCTTAGTGCTCTCATCTTTCCTTTCTTCAAATACTTTCTTTGAAAGAATGCAGAGAGTTTTCGATAAATGTTTTCCATTCAAACGTTTTTAGGGTTTTTTTTGTTAACACTTTGCTTGCAGATAGCTGTTAGTAAATATAGTCTTGATCATCTGATGAATTCTATATTTTATTTGCAGGCATGACAACTTTAGGCTGCGCTATCTTGCTTGTCTCTTGGAGTGTTTGGAATGAAGTAGTTAATCCGTCATTGCTTACAATGGTAAATAGGTGTCAGTTCATACTCTATTACATTTGGTGTCAGTTCATACTCTATTACATTTGGTGTCAGTTCATTAATCCTGTTGTATGAAATTTAGAGCAGAGGGTTTGGCGAAAATACCACCGACTGGCTAATTACAAATAGGATGATATCACTTTAGGCGTGGATACAAGAAGTATTGTGTGTCGAATATACATAAAATAGGAAGCAATGGCGTTGACCACAGTGAATACATCCATGGTGATATGTACAAAGATTTGCTTCTGTTCTAACGAGAGAGATCAAAAGGTTGAGTTGCCTAGTGGGTAGAGCACTGGCTTTTTGCGTGTGGGGTCCCTGGTTCGAATCCAGGTTCGGGCGAGGGTCCGCGCACCAAAATTTGAGTTCACCTAGCTCTGATTAGGTACCTGATTTAAATCAGGGGTAAAGTGAGTAGTGGAACTAATCACTACACACTCGTATTCATCTGTCTACCAGCTTCAATCCTAGACCCGTACGAGGGTTGTCGTGGGATTACTTTACTTTTACTTGTGGTACTCAGGACGGGTTTCGTTAGTGCTGCTAAGCCATTTTTTTCATTGTTGCCGCGTTAATAATCAGCAATAATCAGTAAACAGGGAAGCATTCTTCTCATCACAACTATTCACATCACAGTTATTTTATGATTTAGAAATCGTTCCGCAAAGAAGCAGTTCCTTTATTATCGCTCAATTGGTTTTGAAGGATTCTTATAAGCTCAGCACTACCAGATGTAAGAAATCGATTGTGCTCGTTTGTATTTTTATCAGCGTTTCAGTCGAATTTTCTGTATTTTTGGCTAAGAATACTTTCATAATTGCAGCCATTAAAAACCGAGTCTGCACGAAATTGTGAAAACAGCATGTCGAAGAAAAAATATTTACTTAAAAAATACTATAAGAGAACATGTAGGATTTAATTTTAGTGAACCCATGCCATCGTTGGGCGCCCATCTAGTAGTTCATATGCATACTTTACTCATCATTTTCGTGTAAAGAAGCCATGTTTACAAGTTGTCCCGAGTCATCAAGCAGGAAATTTTCAGGACGAATAAAATTTCGTATAAATTCTTTAGAGCTACGCCTTATTTCATGCGTAAATTTGCTTCATTAAAATTTTCCTTAAGATATTAATTGTTAAGATATATTTTGTATTTTGTGTATAGCTCATTTAACCTCACATTAAATCTTTTCATTTTAGAATTAATTTTACAAAAGGCATAAAACAAAAGCAATTAAAGCATTAAGCAGGGTTGATAAATTGGAATCGAGTAACGCAAAAGCTAAGAGGAAATACAGCATATTTTCGCTTCCAGCCCAGACAATAGGCTTTTAATAAAACCCATTTAATTTTTAGTTCTCAATAAAAGAAACATAAAACAAACGCCTCTAGACATAATTTTATTTCAAAGTATTCAATGAAAAACTTTTGCAATTCAGGTTAAACTTTCTCGGTAAAAACCGACCCATCCTCCAGCTTCGACTACAATAGCCCAATCAAAATACTTCAAACCTATTAAAAGATTTCCAATAATCATCTAATATCCTGCTACCTCTTTTCCAAATAAATCTAACTCTTAAGCCATAAAACGATAATAAGATGCTCATAGCAAGTCAAATAAAATTTACGTTGAATCCATATGATAAATGAAAGCGTAGCTACAGAATCATCCACTGTCTCTTCCACACACACACACAGCTCCTCCCTAACCCGGTTGAAATTTTATCACCTTCGTGCGATAATAAATGATCGGCGAAAAGTTTGGCGATAAAACCATAAAACCATAAAACCCTCCACAAAAGCCACCCTCGGGGCAAGAGTCATCGTGCGCATTCAGCTGTTATCCATCCCATTCTCCCCATCCTCCTCCCATCGACGACTCCGTCGTTTTGGTTGAATTCATTTCAAGAAAATTAGTACGAATAAAACGAATTTCTTATGCACTCAACCGTGGAAAGGAACTCAGCAGGAACATGCAAGATAAGGACCGGCGCGAACTGGCAACGGCAAAGACTTCGTTAGATGCTCGGAAGGGTCGAGTGGGACTTTGGAGTCTATTTTGTATCCAAGCTGTATCCGTCGTACGACAAACACTGAATCCGGAGGTCAGGATTCAACTGTGATTCCTTTGTGCTTTAATATCCTCTTGTGGAGAGCGACTGCTTTCAATATTTCCTTTTTTGCTTCATCTGACTTGATTTCAAGGAGATGATTGCAAAAAATGCGTTTATGTTGGTTTTTTCCGACTGGCTGGCTGGATATTTATCTCGTTGAAATCATTGGGATACGATGGTGTTATTTATTTATATTTTGCGTCCAGGCTGCCACTTTGTGGTCAGGAATTTAAAATAAAAACTAAAATAATTTTAAGCTTGAATAGAATGGAATTTCCATCTGAAGATAATATTTGGGTTCAATTATGTTCGTTTTAGAATAATAAATAACAAAATATTAATGAAATAAATGAGTGCAATAAAACTCTAAAATACAAAATAAAATGAGTTTACAGTTAGCAAATTTGAGCAATATCAAATTGTCCTAACATAAATGATCCTACAATAAACCTAACTACGATCTAAATTCCACTTCTATAATCCCCATGCCTACGAGCCCAAACAAATTCACGTGTCACGAGTCAAGCTTTCTGGAGTGTCCTTGCAAAACAGTCTCACAGATCTCAACAGGTTGTTTCTTTAATAGGTTTTTCTTTGATAAAAAAAAATCTGAAATTTCTTTCTCCGCTTGAAAGTCCTACTATCTATAATGGAAGGGATCAGATTTAGGCAAAATTGAAAGGACTTTTTTATAGCTCGCCCCCCACCATCTTCACCGTGACATTTGCTATTCCAAGTGGAGTAGACCTTCTTGCCGTGCTCGTTAATGAAGACAATTTTCTTTTTATTATCGTCGGTTTAATTCAATTATACACCGGGAGGATTTCTTACTTTTCTACCTTTTTGCTGTGTTTCTTGCGATTGATACCGTTGCTTTTTCTGGAATGCCTATGAAAATGTCAATTCGGATCTGTGCCTTTTCATTGCAATAGAAATTAGAAATTCCGTTTAATGGCACTCGATTTTAAAGCGATCCTTTGCAGTAAGTCGTTATTGTACCTGTTCGATGGGTACTCGAAACGAGACAAACTTGAACGGGATTACGTTTGACGACTGATTGGTGAGCGTCGCTGCTCGTTTTTTAACTTCACGGCTCATTTACTATTAAATGAATTGAAGGGAATAAATATCTTATTATGATTGAAAGATTTATTGACTGATGATTGAGTGCCGGATTAGTTAGAGTTGGTGGTTTATTTCTTTTTTTAAAAGCGTTCATCGTTTTCAACTGATTTTAAAACATGTATCAACTTTGCAATCTAGTTATACCTCAAGGTATGCTATTCGGTAAGCTTAATGTATAAGAAGACAGGAAGAAAATTTTAATTGGCATTGATTTTACTAGGCAGAAAAACGGGAAAATAACGAACAAAAATTGGAGGAAAAATTATATAACAGCAAAAAAATTATAAAAAAGCGAATAATAGCAAAAAACAAGAATAATAGCCGGTTAACATTGGAGCAGAAAAGAAAAGCATTATGGGTTTTCAATCAATGATGATTCCCACAGAATTGATAATATCATTATATAATACTATTTATCAATATCTTTACAATAAGACAAAAAGAAAACAATCAGAGCCTACACTGCTCAGTTGTTGTTCGAACTAATCAAAATATTCAACAGGCGCTTGTAACTAGTAACTTGATGAATCGAAGTAACCAACTTGCGAAACAAAAACAGCGAATTTTCATGTTTCAATGTTACATGTACGCGAAGAGCGTTGTAATTTTTGTATACGTAAAATGTATACGTTCGTGTTTAGCTTCGAAAACAAACTGTTTGATTTCAAGTACGCGAGGAGTAATGAGCTCCAAAAGTGCGTTTCAGAAAAAAAAAACACCGAAATTGGTGTCAGAAGTGGAATTATTTTGAGTTGAGGATCAATAAGTAATTTTCAACGGATTTATGGATTTGATTTTTCAAAAAAGGTTTATAGCTAGGCAATATTAAATTTCAGTCAGAAAGACTATTGTGGGTATTATATCATAAATCGCAGACTTTGCAAAAAATAATGCCAAAGTTATTAACCGAGTCAAATGTAGTCGAGTTGATGTTGGAGTGTCAGCAAAGTTATATTTTGGCGACAGAAAATAAACCTGCTTTGCTATCATAGCCAAAGAAGGCTTTGGTTTGAGAATGAAAGGAATTGGTCCAAGGATTTTCAGATCATAACGTGGGTAAAGACACGCATATAGATAACAAGGTATGATGTGCTACTCATAATGGATTCTGACGTGAGGCAACAAATTGGTAAACGGGACTAGACATTTGATCGAAAATTCAGCTAATAAGTGTAAAAACTCAATCAATAATGCAGAATCTCTATCAGTAAGTAACATAGTACATCAAATAACATCTGCACCAAAAACTAGATCAACAATTTGCAGTCATCAAGGGAGATTAGATCAGCAGGCTACAAAAAGTGGGCATATGTTGGCTGAAGTCATGTTTCAGTTTCAGGAGCAACATCATATTCTGCGTATATCTATATGAATATAAGGTCAATTCGTGCATAAATGAACGTTTATGCCGGTCTGTGTACATATGTTTAATTAAAGTTTATAACTGCATAGCAACTATCCCGAAAAAAGGATATTTTTACGATCCTTTTACAATATTTCACTTTACTGACGTTTAGAACAGTGTTCGACACTTTTCCTCGTCAAATTAAAGTTTCCGTGCTATATTTAGCCAATTACTGAAATTCAGTCAGATTCGGTCTACACACAAAAAGCCTATAATTCACGAAATCATTACCATTCTCAAAAAGTACTTAACATTTACCACCCGGAAACAAGTGAAATGATTACCCTGTATGATAGCCTGTGTAATATTATTCGGAGCCCCGTTTGCAACACAGACACTATTCCATATGTAATTTCAATGTACGCAGCGAAAACGTGATATCGAAATAAAATATGGCTGGCAGGGTGACAGTTACATGGAGACCAATACCGCAGCATGGAGCTGCGGATACCGTTGGCACTCTGCAGGTGGTTTCTTCATGACCTACCGCATGCAGCGTATTCGCATGCTTCACCTAATAGCTTATTATATTGAACGTGACGTGATTAGTAATTTTTCCATGCGAAAATCATTTTTCACTTTCCGCATATCTGACGCGTATGTTTCCACATAAAGTGTGAAGGAAATACTTAAAGTGTGTCATAATCCTACTGATAGCAATTTTATGGATTGGTGTACCTGTGAAGCGTTAATAAACGACCGTGGGTAAAAGTCACCAAGCAGGAAAGCAAAACTGCAGGAGCCCGAGTCAAATGTGTGAATGAGGCCTTCCATTTTTTACTGTCGATCTTCGTTCCAAGCGTGAAATTGAGTCATCACTTACATTAAGTGTCAATGGTAGGTGGCAGATGTATTCTGTTTCTAGTTTCGAGAACGCTTTGCATTTGTCGAAAAATATCGAGACATAGGAGCTTTGGGTGGTGAATTATATCGATATTGGCGAAAGGAACCCATTGTTTGTTTACATCTAAGTCCTACTTACACTGGAATCTTGCAGTTGGCATTCAAGACTTGGTAAGTTTATGCAGAAATCGAATAGCTGCCACCTGTTTAAAATTTATATGGCTACGGGGAACATATTACGCTTCTAAGTGCTTTTGATACTTCAGCAATTGAATTGGTCTTAGTCATATTCAGCTTCAATATTCAGTTCAATTTTACCTAAAACGACAGTACAAAGCATGCTAGCTCAGCGAAAATCATTTCCTACCATCAGCGTTTCCACTGCTAGAGCCACGGAAGCAGATTGTAACTATTACTTCCGGACTATTAGCGTTCAGCTCAGTGACACACATACATGTTGCATGACTTTCCTGCCAATCGCAGAACCTTCTCACACAATCCGAAGCATTCGTGTGGCATCTTCCTATTTTGTGCTTATAGTCCTTGGGCTATATCAATTCGCCTCGGCAGCCGTCCCATTATAAAGCTCGTTATTTTGCACTACACAGTATGGATCGTAATAAGAAGAGAGACCTATTGTGTAATGAATATGTTTTCCCAGCCTTGCCACCCCAACGTTCACCGCTCGCTTCCGGTGGCGGTGTGTATAGATGACAATCTCTTTCACCGCCGGCATTCTTTCATACGAACGAACGAAGCCTTACGTTGAGCCAGTCTGCTAGGATATCCCTATTTTTTCTATTTTCTTTTTGAAAAAAAAACTTCATTTGTTTTTCCCTTGACATATCTAATTAAAAGTCATTACGGGAAAATTAGCTTGCCCGGAAGATGAAAAAGAAAATTAATGCGAGTGAGGGAACATCAGTGTGCTTATGAACCATGCGCCTATAGCACTGCTGTTGCCACCATCACCTCAACTGCTCCGTAGCTTTTATCCTGTGCGCTACTTGTTGTTTCATATTAGACGCGTAGCGTTTTCAGCCTAGGCTTTCTTGTGTATATAGACGCTATTCTGCGTGCTTAGCCCTATTTTGTTATTTGCCGCTTCGTTTGATTTCAATGCAACAGTCATTGTTGCATAGAAAGAATTTCTGCATCCACTGCGGAAAATAGTACTCGTAGCTTCAAACTATGTAGATGGTGTTTCTCATTTTTCAATTTCTGTTTTTCAATTAGCTTTCATTGCCTTGAGTCCTTGAACTAAAAGTGGCGGTTTGCATATGTGGTGGCTGATTGCTTTCAGATGGCGCACAAAGATTACAGAGCAGAAATCAAAAAGTGTTTATGGTGTATAGAATTTGAATGCGAGGCAACAGTTTCGACTGATAAAAAGTATTTCTAAGGCATGAAAATACGCTACTGCTCAAATTTTTACTGAAGCTCGTACTTTAGGTTTCAAATTAAATAAAAGTCTTGCTTGAAATTCGAAACAATAAAATGTTCTAGGAACAAAGACAAGGTATTCTCCTTATTATAGAAGTTCGTAGAAAATTATTTTTATTTAAATTATTTTTATTCACACAATCCTATCCAGCAGAATGCGATGTTTTGATTAATTTAAAACATGAATGCTTTCCGGTTTGGCACCCACTAATTCAATTTGAACAGAAGTTTAAACGATTTTATATCCCAAAGCATCTAATTTATTTAACACTTTTCAATTTAATGTATTCACTGAAAAAAATCGACTTCAAACTCAAAACTCTATAGCGTCTACCTCTATGATCGCGTCTAATACTGCCGATTTTTACTGAACTTAATTATCGTTTTATTCTACTAACGAAATAACTATCGTTTACAGTAGCTGCCATACATGAATTTCGTGGTTGAAATCAATTCTCGGTCCAAGTTTGTTTTTTACTTTTTAATGAAAGCTTTGGAATAGCTTGTTTCTAGGCAAATAAATTTGTTGTTCAATGCAATATTGTACCGTAAAAGCGTTAATTAGTGAATGATTTTTAGACAGAGGCCCAAGCAAAATTTAAAAATGTAAATCTACTCCACCTCAAATAAATTCACCTCAAATAGATATTTCGCTAGCTGGTTCGTTGGCTTTGTGCTCACAAAAAGGTTCTCAACCTTCATTTTTGCTCTTGGCTTTCAATATTCGTGCATGAAATATACAACATCATCTATCCGGCTGAGAATTCTGTATGCTCCTTCTTAATTACGGTGTAGCTTCGGAGATCGGCCATTTTGAGGTATCGTCTTGTTAGAATCTTGCTGAGTTAAGTCATATTTTGCTTTTATGCAGTCGAAGGTAGCCTTGAGTCATTTCCGCAAAATCTTGTATATTTGATTCAACCGTTGCCTTAGCTCATTTGCGTACACCGAAATTATCTGGGCTGCTCAAAAGGTGTTCCAAACTTCAAATCGGCTGATAGATGAATTGTGTTTCTAAAAATGACTCTTGCTGGGATTTCATCTGTTGATACGTTTCCTTCTGCTCTGGAGACCATCAATTACAAATGTGTCGTTCCCAGTATCTTTTGTAGCAAATACATAATGGTCAAGGTCAGGCGAGCTCAAAGTCAGGCCAAGTCAAAAGTCGGTGACAGAACGAGCTTGCGCAAATGCTACCACCCACACATTGGCCAAGACTCGCAGCTTTGGCAGCTGCCAATAGTCAGCTGGTAGTCAGCTGTTTCGGAAGGTTAAAAATCTCGAAATTGTAGGTCTGGTCCTCAACCGTAGCAGAAACTAGCAGTTTCATTCATTTTGTGGTAAGAAAATAAAGTAAAAAAAGACCTCTGCTGCAAAAGAAGAAGAAGACACCTCAAATTGAAGCTTTTTGCTTTCGAATCGTGGCTAATTACTTTTGTCCATCAACAATTAACATACAACTTTATAGAGAAAATCTGTTCTGCTAAACTCACTAGCTGCAGGTGATGATAAGACATGGAATGACGGTGATATTGTGCTCTGCAATGCTACAAATAAAATGGCGACGAACTGCAGCCTTCGAAACCTGCGACCCTTCGAAACCAAGAATTAGTTGCAGAGTAAAATCTATAGCAACTTTCAACATGTTATTCAATACCTGCTTATGATAGAGTTATATGAAACCCTGTTGCTTCTTAATTGCGGTAGCTTGTGAGTCAATATGTAGACTGCATTTGTCGGGTCGTCACGAAATCTCTTTGACTCTTGCTCAAAAAACCGTCTCAGGTCCGAAGGCGAACAAGCGCCACCGTGTCCTCTCAAAGCCACTTGTCTGGACCGTCCATACGCTCGCCTGTTTTGTCCTGTCCTTGGCCAACATTTTACATTTGGTTCTTGTCAGCCAACTTGCTTAAATGCTCATTTATTGTGTCATCAGATCATGATGTCAGACTGAAGGTGAATGCTGTTCTATATTTTCATAGCAGCAGCTTTCCCATTCCTAGCAGCTTCTCCATTTTACCAAAAGCTTGCGATTTGAAATTTTGACTCTGGGTATGCCATAGCTACTGACCCAATGCAGGACAATTGATTCCGCTACTGCAGTTGGCTCCAGGTTTGGAACAGAGTATATTTTTTGCAATTTCCTGAAGCGGCCCTGGACTACAAGCGTGTAAAAGTGTACTGCAAGATCCTCGTCTAGTATTTTGAGAGCTACTCGCACGTCATACTTTTGCATCCATCCCTTATTTCCTTGCTTTGTTACACCTTTGATGCCAATTATTTACTTTTGGAGCGTGTAGCCAAATGAATCGTTTACGCACCTTTGCTAGAGACTTTTTTAATCCGAAGTAGCCTGTTAGCGTTCTTTTCGCGCATCACTTTTAGAACTGCTTAGAATCAGATTTTGGAAAGAACGGACCATCTCCCGTTTCCGATGTTTGCTTCAGCACTCCATCTTTGACCTGCAGAGAGTACCATTGTGCCCAATAACTTATAATGTCAGTTTCATACTTTAATATATCCTTCAAATACAAAGAATTCAACAGACATCCTGGATGTCAGCAAGGGTCCTACGTCATTGCTGGCTTACTGAACGTTTCAAGCATAGGTTTCCGCAAAAAATAAACAACATTTGGCAGGTCAACCAAATTTTTATATGAATTTCCAAGTGCTTTGTCAAGCGATTTTCATTGTCAGTTTGACTCAGGCGGCCCGTTTAGAGATTAAAGCTCAAGACTATTGGACCATTCCTTGTATATGGATATTTTGCGAATACGAGTTAATTTAAATAAACATATTTTTCCAGTGGATTTGTGAAACTTTGAAATATAATGCATTAAGAGTATAATGCAATATAATGCATTTTCGGAGAAGGAACAAATCTGTAACAAAATATAAATGATAATGTCAAGCAATTATCAATCGATATTTTCATATCCTGATGGATTTTCATAACGAGTCCTATCAGATTCGCTTAGCCTTGACCATTAGCTGCATCTATTTTAATATGTTTTAATTTTGCATCTTCTATTTCGAAACAAAATATTTATAAACAGCTGAAAATTCGAGTGAAATTTCTTTCGAAGGAAACAAAACAATTTCCGAGAAGGAAACTTATTTGAATTTTGCGATGCAAAATTTATAGAAGTGCCTCAAGTCAAACTCACTGCTAAGCATGTCTTGACTGAAAATTATTGTTATGTTTTCAGTTTTACAAATAAGAAGGATCTTTTTTCACTGGCCCACGTTCCTTGCAAAAATTCTTCTATGTTTTTTTTTGGAAATTATCATCAAAAATCATTTCAGAGATACAAGCACAGTTTAATTTCAGCAAGTTTCTGAAATATAGTTTCAAATCTTTCCAATTATCTACTGCATTGTGTTTTCCAAATTTCATTAAATCTCTGGAAAATTCACCCCATCTTAGATTCAAATTTCCCTCTTATTACATTCTCGAAATCATACTCGAAACAAGAGCTTACTACCAGTTCAACTAATTTCTTCCACATCAATTCATTAGATTGCATCGTATGTAAATCACCAATCTTCTCACCAACCATATTTTACAAGAAACTGTCTACACTCATTAAACCAGTTCGAATGCAAAACTCCACCAAGCACCGTTTTTCGTTAAGATCCACTTAAATATGAATAGCTAATTTCGCCGACTAAACATCCAGACGTGCTGCATGCAGATTCAATTTCCTGCATCCTTCATGCTTGTATACATTTATATACGATGAGCTAGTACTTAGTAGTAGGTACACAGTATCACCTCGAAAGTGGAAAGCCAGGCCAAATGAGGGCCATGCCGGGATGAAAGACTGACGACGACAGGAGTGAACGATGGGGTGCTTCACGCTCGAGAAGACAGGCAAGCATTAACACTTGCTAATAAAATATGTAAATTGAATTGGTAAAAGTCTTTTGAATTTTCATTTGGATGCCTTTGCATCGTTACCCCACCCGGCGAACCAATTAAAACGGCTACTTGTTGATAGGTGTTGGTGGGAGGTAGCTTGAATGCAATGAATTTTAGTAGTGCTTTAGTTTGCATTCGATGGGAAGGGTACGACTAACACTTGATATTTCACTTTTAGATTCAGTGAAATTTTTCAGAGAGAAAATATTTGCTTAAATGTTAAAAGTCCTTGCAAAGTAATACAGAGAAGCAAATGAACATTTCGGGCAGAGGGTGGCACTTGTAACGAAGTGACTAAAAAGAATGGATATAATATTTCACATGACAAACATTGACATTTCAGTCAAAGGAAAAAACGTTAAAGTTAACATTAAATAAGAAAAATACTGACCAAAATTGAAAGAACGCCTGAAAATCTTTCCACCCCAAAGAGAGTTTTATTGCTTGATTTCATATCAAATGCAATTATCCATACGATTATGTATGTTTCACTGATTTTGTCATTCAATAAACTTTTGTTGCAGTAAACAGAGTCACTTGGTCTGGAAACTCGCGATATTCCGAAGTACTAAGTAATTGAGCAAGCCCATAAAATATTATCCAACTTGTCATTAGTCATTACTTAGAGACATATTCGTACATTCCCTATTCAAAATGACTTTGTAGCGGCATTTTGCATTCCATCTCTTTTAATTGGTAATTTACATTAACCAGGCATTTATAACTTTCGGAAGCAATATCATTTCGTAGAACTTGAACTTCAATAAACCTGGAACGGATGCTTGAAATTGTTACTGTCGGAAGTTCAACTAAAATTCCGCATATTTCCTCGAATATTCGTCTCTGAGCTTTCCAAATACTGGTGAGCAGGACCAATTATAAGTTTGAAATATGCCATGCATATTTTCATATAACTGAACTTCGATCAGAGTAAATTTACTGACGAGAATTTCAACTATTCAGTGTCATCAATTTTGTCATCAGTGCAACTCTTTGATGCAAGTTTCGTTAATTTATTACTTCGATGATGCACGAAATGAAAAACTCAAGTGTTAGTTAGATAGAACCAAGTCATATAATACTAGAAAGGTCAGCGATTTCACCGAATGCAATATGATTTGATATGTTTGTTATGTTGCCTAATAAAATTTGATTTGTCGGTTATTGAGTTTCGATCGAACTTGATTTGATGATGAATGAAGGGAATAGTCGAGATATCTAACATTTTAGTTGAGAAGGGCAATAGAACTGTGTATTCTATATTTTGAATAAGCTCACATATGAATAAATTCTCTTGGTTTGAATGTTTTATGGACGCGCGTTTTATTAAAATTCGCAGATTGCAATAATGTTTTATTTCTTAAGATTGTTGCCCACGTTGGGCGCATCTTTTCGCAATGGGATTATTTTGCCGGATTAGTGGTTTTAAATAGTCTGCTTGACTGTATTACATATGTCTTCCTAAATATATTTAAGGCCTCTATAATTTTGAATAAAACGTATATCGCCACTTTTAGATCTTAGATCGATAAACGGAGATTTCCAACACGATGGAAATAGCCCAGAGGGGAGCAAATTATTGAACATAATATGAAGGGGCGAGATCAGTTGTTTTAAACATTTAATCAGAAATGTAGGAGGGATCAAGTTAGGTCCAAGACCCTTGTTACTGTCAAGCTCCATAGCGGCAGTAAATATTTCATTTCTCAATATGGTCATATCCGCAGCAAAAATTGTTTGAGTTGCACCCGGGAATCGATATAATGTTGAGATGCTAACTGGACCAACAACTTCTTTAAAATAGTTAGCAAAGTTGCTGATCTCTTGCAAAGTTACAGATCAAAAATACAGATCTCCTGGGGAGCAGAAGACAACATTGAATTATCAGCGAATGTAGAAGAGGTTTAGCTGGTTGTTTTCCGCTTCATATTAACAAAAGAAAAAAAAACATTTAAAAATAATATTTTAGTAAACACTAATTGGTGTGAGCTTTCTCTTTCAGTTCGCGGTCCAGTAGACATAGAAATATCAACGTTGAGAAATTTTATGGAACCAAGCTTTGATGTCCTGACAATGAAGTTGATTTTTGACCTTTGACAGACTACTGTTTAATGTGAAAAATATTATTTATTCCTAATATGTCACTGAAATTTGACCAAAAAAAAAATTATTAAGAATGTTTTTGGACACCTTTCGCATGCACCAAAGTTTATTGAAACTTGTTATAGATACGAGAGAAATTCGAACGGGAATAAAAAATACTACAAAAATAATCTTTATAGCACTGTTTACAAAAATTTGTACTAAAGATATCTTCATCATGTAAAGGCTTCGAATAAATTTCAAAACAAAAGCCCAGCAAATAAATTAAATTCCAAAATTCATCAATATTTTTAAACACATTTATATTATAATATAATATTGCGAACAAACGCCATCATATGCTTTTGTGTGTGCAAAAAATTCTTGAATTAAACTACACACCCGTTTTCTCAGTCCTCAAAACAATACAACGCAAAATTAATTTCATCCCTTGTACGAGTAATTGCGGTTGTGCATTAAAACTTTAATTGTCGATTTATTTAAATTCCGAAATTAGCTATCTCGAATACTCGAAACTTTGACCCGTTTCCCACAAGCCCTTTAAACGCAGTAGTTCCACTTTCTGTTCGGGCTCGTGTAACGGCAAGTGATAAATGAAATCTATTTGCAGACAGTGGTTTTTAACCCATCATCTCCTTAAAATTCTTTGATGCCATCGTATTTGAGTGTTCCAGTTCCCAGCACCACCGCCACTTTTTTCATTCGCTGCCCCGTTTACTATTCCTATCCTCCGCTAACGAGCTTGAAAATCATTTGGGCAGAAGGAAAATTTAGCGAAATCTCATTAAAAATGACCCAGATCAAGAAAGAAAAATATCACTCCCAGCGAACAGTCCGATGCGATGTGAAAAGGAAACGGCAAGGAACTGTCGTCTTTCCTGAAGACAGCGTTTTACTTAGACTTCTGTACAGTTGTTTGCTGGTGGTCGGAGTTATTTTTTTTTTTGCTCGCATGGGTGCCCTTACTGCTCCGTTTGCGTTGCGGTTCTTTTTTTGCACCCCATTATGCAAAGCGGTGCCATTAATTTTATGCAATACATTTACCCGAGCGGCGAGACATCGTTCTTGTCAGTGAGCCGAAGGCGTAAAGTTAGCACTCGGTTTCGGCGGCACAGGAGCAGCATCAGGACTCGGACTGTTTGCGTGGCGTAAACGGGTTAGACAGGTTGGCGGACGTGATGTTTTGTCGAGGATGTTTTCGTTCATTTTACTTGCTTCCTCGTCCGATTTCCGTTCCTGTCACCCGTCTGGCAGGATTGCGGAACGTCGGCCAGAAAAGTTATTTCAGATTCAGAGCACGTGTGAACTAATAGTGAAACAATGACTGGCGGAATATGACTCGATTCGGGAAGTAACGCTTGGTAGCAGTTGGTGTGCGAGTGGAATATTATTGGATAAAATACTTGTTGCGACCATTGTTTCTTTAAAAAAAGCCGCATCTGCTGTGCCATCAGAGTGGAAAGTATTTGCTAAATACATATGTATGTATGTATGCAAGCAATGAATTCTAATCCAACATTATGTTTGGAGTGGCAATTCTCAGCACTAAGCCTCCGCATACTCGAAATCTATTCAAGTTCTTAGTTTTCACTAAGCGCACTCATAAGAAATCCTGACGATAAGAGAATTTCTTCAATGGTCCTCAAGCGTCGAGTACTTATCAGAATTTGCACAGAAAACCGTTGACACACCTTTTATCAAAGCACTCCAACTACTAAATCAAACTTTTACAATTTTCAATTTACGAACAAGTTTGCACTGTCTACCTCTAGCCTGGAATAAGTGTTTAAAACTGTCTTGCCAAATTCTGCTCCTCTAGCGATTCTTCCTGCTGCTTCACCTATGCTACTAGTTTTCCTCGATGAAGTTTGGAGATGTCGACAAATCAATTCGTTGGAAACCTTCCAAATGATTGGAAATAGTGATAAGACAAAGATGTGAGGCGAAGGATGAACTGCGCAATAAGCGAAATCTGATTCACGAATGCTGCCAACGATCGAAATCTAGATAATCGAAAGAGCGAGGTACTCATGCAGAATGTACGAACTCGAGGAATTGTATGCACGGCTAAGTGGCAATGCAAGAAGGTGTGACTCTGTGTGACTTTCATCATGTTCCGAATTCATGAATATCTATTGTATTGCTTGAAATTTCTGCTGGATGAAGCATATTCATGTACTATATTGTACTTTGATTTGAATGTGACTCGACATTTTATGCATGCTACCGAAGAAATTCACGTGGGACGTGATTTATGGTAGAGCAATTTCAAACGCATTGTTTAGTACGCACATACATACATATGTTTGCATGAATTGAGTTTTTTTTCTTTTCGCTAAGGTACTTATACCAGGGTAATTTACAAAATAAATTCGAGCAAGCGAGTATTAGAAAATGTAAGTTAGATATTCATACATAGTTTCGTAGCGATAAGTAAAGTATTTCCACTGCTATCCTTTTGGGTCTAGGGATTGAAGTTGACAGACATTTCATTCACAAGCGATGCATAGGAGTGAAGAAAAAGAGCTTCCATGGCTTACTGACTGAACCAGGTACCTACTAAGAGCTACATAAGTTAACGCCCGGACTGTGATAATAGTCGCATTCGAACCAAAAAACACATATGCTATCAACCAGGCTCTAATTACTCATACAAAAAGACAGAGCTAGTCGAAAAATATTTAAGTTCAAAACAAGACATTGCGAATTGACAAAAACTTCCACTTTTTTGTGAAATCTTAAAAGTAAATTGCACAAAAACCAATATAGTACAGCAAAAGAAATTTCAATCAGAAAAATAAACCACTCAGTAAATAAGAAAAAAACACTAAAAAAAAATTACTTTTTGCCTTATTAGTTTAGATGCAGGCAACGAAATTCACATAGTAAATATACCTTATAGTAAGCTAAATTTGATAGAATTTTGGTTGAAAAATTTGTTTTTTGGTTGAGCTGGCAGCTATGGTATTTTTTTGATTTATTGATTGATGGAAGATGCTGCCACTAAATTTTTAAAAATTGATTGATTTTCTTGTGGTAATGAGCAGATATGTTTCAATTTCCAAAATTTTGAAATATTTGCCGGCCAAATAAAACTCAGGCTGAGTTGAACTAAACGTAACGCAGATTTTGTTTACAGGCATATTTGTCATTTTCGTACCAACAGATAATACTAATGATTTTTCATATGATGAACAATAGCAACAAAAGAGGAAAAGCAGTGTATTTTTCAAGTTTGGGAGTTTTCACAGATTAAGACTTCAACAAATTTTCCATCTCAAATTTTAGTAGTAAGTAGCTTTCTGCTAAAGACAAATGGCTTTCAGTTGTTGAGTGCAACGCAATGATTCAATTGTGAGCTAACGATAGTTGGCCCAGTTATCCCTGAATACAGGTGCATTTCTGTATTTGGAACACAAAATTCAACTAACAAGAGTGTGTTGTTTTAATGATATCGAAAAATCATTTTTTTAAATAAATAAATAAACAAATATTCAAAAAATTACAATATATACATGAAAAAAATAAAAAAGGAATAATTGAAGAGAGAAGAATAAATACATTTGTTGTGATTAACGGGAAAAGAGTTTTCTGTTTTTCGTTTTTCTTATTTCTGTGTTATTAAGCTTTTGACAGGGTCAGATACCTTTTTTGCATCCCAAATCGCTGCTATTATAAACCGCTTTTGCCCCGAAAAAATACTTTTGAAGTATCTGTAATAAATAGCTGTGAGCTTTTGCAAAACTACAAACATGTTTTTCTCAAAAAAAAAAAATTTTCCCAGTTTGTGTGCAAGGTTGCTCCAAAACAAGAGGAGCTAGATGTTTTATTTTTTTTAGAACCTGGCATAGGGTGCAATTCGTTGAACTTTTAATAATTTTAATTTTTGTGCTGTAAAGAATGGTTTTTTGTTTGGCATGATTGTAAATTTTGATGTGC
Source organism: Nemotelus pantherinus (assembly GCA_963978885.1). Classification (NCBI taxonomy): domain Eukaryota; kingdom Metazoa; phylum Arthropoda; class Insecta; order Diptera; family Stratiomyidae; genus Nemotelus; species Nemotelus pantherinus. The sequence continues at coordinate 12,066,087 of OZ022266.1, forward strand.
TTTAAGGTAGAAGAGGAATTTTATGAAACCCCTATGTCAATTTTTGAATACAAATGGGACTAATGTTTCACAAAAATTCATTTCTTTTACAGCAGCCATTCCCATGAAACCTTGCGCGAAAAATCTGACTGCTCATTTCCCCTTCGTATGAATACCACCGGTTTAGAGAGACACTTTTGTTCAAATGTATATAGGTTAAATTAACACCTTAAGGCTGGAAAAGAAGGTAAAAAAGCATAGATCAGTTCCATAAAAACTTAGTTTCAATCAAATACTTAGTGAGCTAAGCTAATTTTAGTGTGTTTTTGGCATCCGACCTCTTAGAGTAGTTCTCGTCAAAAATTTCCTATGGTGAATACTTTTAATTTGCCTCTCCAATTCTGCTTCAAAAACACTTCTTTTTGACAGTTTGTTAATTAGTTTACATATTACAGTCACCAAAGTGAGGCTATTTTCGCTCCTCGGGCAAATATCGATTTTTATTGATTTGGTTTTGATTAAATATTGCTTTTTAATGGGAGAAAAACTTGCAAACTTACTTATATTATGCCTAGTAACTACGAATTTGGCTTCAGGCACAAGCATTCGAGTTAGCATGCTGCCAAATTATGTCTCATCTGAATGGACGAAACACACCAATGACTATCTGTACCTTGGATATTAATAAGACCTTTGATACCTTAAGTGCCAAGGTCTTTTTGAACAAGCTTATTAAGCTTTGATTTCCAAAAGAAGTATTGCAACTGCCAACCTTAGCATGTTTACTGCCGACATCTCTATTCCAGCACGCCTTCGTCAAGCAAAACTCCAATGGAGATAATATTCTCATATTTGCAAGGAGCCGAGCCCAACCCTAACTTTATTTTGACTGTGTTATATTAAAGTAAAAAAAAATTACCTACCTACTAAAACAAACTACCTTCCTAAGCAAAAAAAACTCTTCCAAGTATAGCGAAACACAAAGAATTCGCAAAAAAAAATCGCTATCTTTTTTCGGAACTCTAGAATTACTCCTGACCATAGATTACGTTATATTGTAGATGGCATGCAGGAGTTTTTGAAATTTAATCTCTAAGTTCGGCGTAGAATCAAAGTAGTCAAATCCGTGTTCCAATAAAATGGGCGGTATGGTTATCATCACAGTTATCGCAATTTTAAAACAGAAATATAGTTTCCTGAAAATTTTCAATTATACAAACCCATCAGACTCACACCTTTCTTTCTCCCATTTTGCCATAGCAGTTTTTGTCAGCCACATAAATATTTCACATGAGGAAATACGCAAAGCTACCTTAGAACTCGACTGCAACAAAGGTTCTGGGCCTGATCTTCTTCCTCCAACTTTCTTGCGCAAGTATGTAGAGCAGCTTGTAGCTTACTTGCATATTTTTCACTTCCATTTTATAAAACTACATCTTATCAAATTTGAAAATTTATAGTAATGTGCGGTATATACAGGGTGCGTTATCAAAAACCGGACAAATCAATGAACATCCTTCAAATCGTGTTATTTATTGAAAAATGAAGTTTAAGTACAAAAACATCTTACATGGCATTTTGTGCATCTATTGACATTGTAGTTATTCATTGTAGTCTCCATCAGCTTCAATCACGGCCTCCATTTGCGGCCTGAAGCGCTCGCACCAATTCTGCGCTGTTAATATTGGCGAACGCTGCCTCAATGGTGGTCATTAATGATGTCACATTGGGATGTCGAGACTTGTTGGTAACCCTTTCAATCACACTTCATACGTAATAGTCCAAGAGATTTAAATCTGGACTATTCGGAGGCCGAAATTCCTTAGAAATGATCAAATTGCACATTAGAGAAATCAAATTGCAGCGAGCCACTCGCTTTGTTCTTGCAGCTTCAGAAAGCATTTGTCTAACCTTGATCGTGTAAGAATGATCTTGAAGGTCCTTATCAAAAATTTTTTGCATGGTAAACTTGCTCACTTTCAAAATAGACGCCAGTTTTCGTAACGATAACTCCTGGTCTTCCAGAATCAGCTCTTCAGTCCTTTTGGTGACTTCAGGGGTTTGTACGGTGTGTTTTTGTGAGTGCCGCTTTCTTGCCGGCGTACTTGAACCTTCACTTAACTGTTTTTGAGCTTTGCACTTAGTAACAACCTCATATAACGTTGATTTTGGATGTCGGAAAATTGGAATAATATCCCGTGCTGACCGTCCAGCGCGAAGACTTTCGATTATCGCGGCTCTTCGGTTATTCTCTTGACTCATTTTTGACAGACTGACAATTTTGAGGTTAACACCTGTTACTTATGTCGGTTTACTACTCGTACACCAACGGCGACCTCTGGCACAAACTCAATGTAGCGGGAAATTCAATTTGAAAATTATTCGGATTTTGGTGACGCAGCCTGTTTATGTATGGAACCCTACTTTTGGACAATTATTTAAAACGCGATGTAAAATTGGAATTGAGCTTTGACGAAAACTTATCCTCCGAAAACGGATTAAAAACTGTTCACTATCACTGTGGATCATACGTCCATCCATAGGAATATTTTTGAAGTACATTCAAAATAACTCAACCAAAAATTACTGAAATTTTTCGCATGCTTCTAAATGCGCTAAATGTTCATAAGCTGAAAAATAGATACATTACGCTACACAAAAAAAATAGCACCAAAGCACGAAAACGCTCGAAGTTAGCTGACCATGCCAGTCCGACTACTAGTCATACTACAAATTTTCATCCTTTCATTTTGCGAGGTACCCTATTTCCACACACTCATTTATACGTACACATCTGGTTGAACATTCGAGTAGTTTTCTGGAGCCTGGAACATTTTCACTCGTGTATTCATGTATCCATGTTGTCTCCACCTTCGCTATCAAGGAACGTGAACAGGAAAAGGGAAATGCTCGTACTAGTCATCGCCCGGTCTATTGCGATTTCGCTTTGTTTCGACGACGTGACCTAAATTTGTTGAGGGCTCTGTTGTGGTTTTATAATTTCATTAGACTGTGTGTGGTTATTTTTATTAGAAACTTTTGCTTTTCGGCTATTTTTTGTGTGTGTGCTAGATTTGTTCAATGTTTATGCTTTTCAGATTTATGATCATAAAAACCAGCTCAGTGCAATAAGTTTTTGAACTAGCGGTTTGGATTGCAAAGTCCAGAGTCAGTTCACTCAAAAACATGCTGAGGTTTGAAAAGTCTTTCGTTTGGATGGTGAATTTTCTATCCGAACAAATTAACAATTGTCTATTCACTGAGTAGTTAGGATAAAATGTTATTTTCATTTAACAGTTTTTGGATCTCGTTATGTAGCCTCAAGAAGTTTGAGTAGCCTAGAATCCAGGTTAGAACGAGAGACCACGTACCAAACTTTAAGTTAATTTAGCTCTGAGCAAGTATCTGAATTAATCAGGGATAAAGTGAGCCCTGGCACTAATCACTTAAACCTCGTATTCACGTTGATTTTAGGTTTGTGATTAAGCTCTCTACTCGAGATGGACAAAAGAGCTCATTGCTCAACACCGATTGTTGCTTTTACAGTGCAGCACCTGAAAAAAGCACAGCATAAGTCTGCGAGCAAAAGCTTTCGTTCGAATAAACTTAATGAAATGTGCAGCGAACAGTGTACTGAAAGTATGGCGCAATACTGTAAAAAAAGAGCGATCAAGGTGGAGCCATGACCTCTTTTGCCTATCTCTACTCTCTACCAGCGTCAACCTCTAGAGTCGTACGAAGGTTGTCGTGGGATTATTTTATATTTTATAAAATCTCAAGTGCACAGCACCATTCACATTATGCACGATCACATACATTGCCACTCCTGGTGAAATTGTAGCTTTTAAGTGACGGTAGCTTTGTTTTTGGTACAGTGCTGTAGACTATATATGTAAGATATAAATTAAGAGGAAACATTAGGCGCGTTTTTTTGCTCCCCTTATCCATAACAGAACAATACAGACGCTTTGGAAACAACAACAACTCCTGCTATGGGAAGGGGGAGTTGTTGTTGTTCCCAATGCGTCTGCAGGTTTCTGTTATAGATGAGGGGAGCAAAAAAACACGCCTATTAATTGCGAAAATAAATATTAAAGGGACGCAAAAATAAGTCAATTGTATCCCTTCAGTAAAAATTGCAAGAATGATATGTATTTCTATGATAAGGTAAATAAAAATATTCAATAGCTCGAATACGTTAAATGATATTTTGCAAATTATACTTTGGCAGTCTTAAAAAGCAAATTTGGGATTCGCAAAATCCACGACTAATCAAACATAAAATGATTCAATGTATGCCATAAAAATTCAACTTAACTTAATTTAGATCTTTTTTTTATACATTTAAGATTATATTTTCCTCAATATATTTCTTACAAAATATATTTTCTCATTACAAATATTTCGATTGTTGAGTCTTTTCTGTTGTTATTTAACAATAGATGTTTCTCTTGAAAGTATTTGTTTTCCTGCAATTCACTTTAGGAAATGTAAAATTTGCATATTAATTTTTTTTAGAAAAATTTTCCCACACTGGGCGCATTATTAATCATCAGCTGTTAGCTGAATAAATTTTCGATATTTCCTTCTTTTGTACTGGCTATTGAGCTAATATTGTTACTTCAAGTGTCGTCTATGGACATAATTAGATATAAGCGTCCCATTTGGGCCATATATTTTTTCAGCCTCAAATACCTTGATTTTATTTTATTTTGAGTCATATTTACTGCTAAAAGATTATAATTTAGACCAGAAGCAGAATAAAACTAAGCGTTTTAAAAAATACATTCAATTCACTTAAAAATGTGGAACCAGGTGTTGTTGTAAGTCGAAAATAATCAAATCCATGAAACCAGTCGACAAAATCACTGCAGCAAAAATTATAATGAAGATGTTCTTATTATTTTCATATGACCAGAGAACATATCTTACACAATGGACAAATTGTCCTGGCAAACAAAAGCTTTGAGAAACACACACATAAAAGCAAATTTTCTTCCACTTCACTTATTATTTGTTATCTTATCAGAAACTATCAAAACTCAATTCGCCAGTCGTAACCTGTCGAAAAGCAACAGTCGATATGTCTTAATATTGATACCATATAAGAACCCTTCAATTTTTTCACGACGTTTTTTACGTTCCTCTGCCTGACTTGATATGCCTTACAACATTTAAGAATCTGCTTATGGAAAGCATCAGAGCCTTTTGCCGGGCAATCATAACGATGCTGTAAGATTTTCTCTGAAACAAGACTCCTAGACGACTTGACAAACGAAAAAAATCCTTTCGAGAGATGCCAGCACATCATAAACTGTATAAGTATGTATGTAAGTGTATCGGTTGCCTAAAGCTCTTCGACCTATTACGTACATATAAAGAACACTTGATTGCGCCCGAATCATTGTGAGCTAAAGCCACTTGGCATTTAATTGGTTGATTAGGCTGACAATGGAATCACTGAACTGTAATATATGTATTCGTAGATATAATCTGAAGGATCAATGTATGTTGGTATGAAAGCGTTGAATAGATGCCTATCGAAATAAATGCCGATATCAAGTGGCAAATGTTGAATTAAGAGGTGGTTTGAGAAACGAATATTTGTATTAGAGGTACTTAAAGTGATGTAATTTGATATGCATTTTCGATGAAATTTTTTATCTGCCTTATAGGTATATTAAACGCAGGTTTACTCTCTTTGATGTTTAATTCTTACATAAGTTATAAATTTTCTCAGAATACTTAATCTTCATAGCCAAATTAATTATTAGCAGTTGTCGCAATTTCATCAGTATCAGTTTAACTATATTGAAAGTTTTCATCCTATGCTCGTCAGTGTACATGTTTTTATGTTGTTTTTAATGTGTTTTCAAATAATTGTTTTCAAATAAATTCAAATTTTCTGGAGATAGTATTATATGCCAGTTGTAAGATTTTTTTGTACGTATACTTGTTATCTTCAACCTTACGGTGGCAGTGGATATTTTATTTAATTTTCGATTACTCGTGACCAAAAGAGCTTTGGAAAAATAAGACAGAAATGAAAAGAAGCATTTTTTATGTCTTGATAAAGAAGTGGTTACTGTAGGTAGTATTGAAAACAAAAATTGCTTTCAATGTTACCTAATTTAACCAGCTCTTGCTCGCCACGCGACAAAATGCACCTAAAATTTGCTTATGTTTGAAATTTTGCTATTACAGCGAAACACTTTGTAAATGTAAAATTTGAATCCGTAACAATCGCTGTATAATGAAATAGTCAAGCATAGAGCATACTCGCTGATAAGAAGAAACACGTGGTAGGATGAAAAAGAAGACGAAGCAGAAGGTTTGTTTTTGGTAATTCACTGTATTGCGAACTAAAGAAGACTCAACTTTTTGTTTGACACCAACTATATATGTATATGTGACTAATACATTGAAATATCGACACAGTGTGTAAACGATTTGTTGCCCTTGTTGCCCAATCATAATGTTTTGGAATTTCTTAACACCATAAGGGTGCTAATTGCTAAAAGGTAAACAAGAAAGTTGTTAAATTTTGATTTGCGATAGCTTCCCACGGAGCTATCAGATCTTCACAAAATCCACAGGAAATATTGATATTTATAATAATTAATAAACTTACGAATGGTGAACACTGTAGCTATAGCAAACACGTGAGCATAAATCATACAAATCATCGAATCTTCTGAATGGTTTTGCTTACTTCAAGAAAATGCAGACAATTGATAAATTTCTTGCATATATCATCCTGTCAAAAAGAAATTTTCAAAATCTCTCGTCAAATAAATAACCTAATTTTTAGCACACAAATTTTTTGTTGATTTTGGCGTGGAGCATATTTCTATAATTTCAGCTGCAGTGCTAGTAAAGGGTTGGCAACATTGGTAAATATCCCAAAAAATTGGCAAATGGCCCAAAAAAATCAGATAGATTTAACGAAATTTACAGCCTGTGTTCACCTTGGAATGCACTTGCTTGGTTGGAGCATAATGATTTTCATATTGTTGTAATAAAACCAGTGCCTGTCTGTGTCTTCACGGCCATATCTGTTCCAGTCTATTAACATTAATATTTTTTGCATCTTTGATCAATCATACAATTACATATTTTTTTGTCAATTTGTTCCTAAAACCTAGTCGGTATATTCGTGCATTACTTTAGCATTATGATGACACACACCGCGGTTTGGACCGCCTATCGGTTTTGGAACGGAGTCGGTAGACGAGAGAAATGACCCAGCGACTCGGTTCCTCGAGCGTTTTCCAATTTTCTCATAGTTGCGAAATTTGATCGAAGTGAAATTTGCAGAATGCATTGACGAATGTATGAGGTAAACGCTTCTGAAAACCTTTGTGTGTGCGTCACCCTCGAGAAAAAGTGACGCGCTAAACGCTTCGATTGAACCGCCGTGTGTGTCAATGGCTGAATACGTCCAGATGCGTTTGAGCTAGACAATTTATTGTTAAATTCTTACGGAATTTCGGCCATTTGTTCATTGCCTACATTTCATCGCTGTGCTTTGCATTCGATTCTTTTTTTATTTATCCTCACTCTCGGATGATCGGTGGCTTTGTCTATGACTCCGATAATAATTTTTTTAAACAAATCAATTTTTATTTGCCTTTCACAAGGTTTCACAAACGTTCTAATAAATTATTTCCAGCATCTTCATTCAAAAAAAAACCACTCAAAGTTTTTGAGCTCAACTTTATCCTGCAATCGATACCCTACTTTTCCGTCCAATGATCAACCGTTCCCAAAAATTGTCAATTCGGAAGCTTCAATGGCATATTCCGACTGTCAGTAAGTTAACCTGAGATCGTTTGGCATGCCTACTCGTATTTTGCTTGGTGGACCCAACTGACATTTTTAGAGGTATAGACGTGTCAAGATTGCTACAAACTTTAGATATACTCTTATTTCTACTATTTGACTTGAGATCCAGACTTGATTCAATGCCTCAGTGACCTTTTTTATCTGGAGGTAAAAAATCGAAACAGCTACTACAAGTTCTTAATTCCTTTGATTATTTGGTACTAAAAGGGGTACTAAAATCCACCTCCTTGCGTCAGGAGAATCACGACGATAGATAAACGTACCTATTACTTAGTTTGTCCCAGTCAATTTTTAGCTGGTTACTTCATTGTATCGATTTGCTGCTCTGTTTTGCAATGTAGACAGTTCGCAATATCTACAAAAAAGAGTTGGATTTTCACAAAATACATGCTTGGTAATAATATTTTATAAACCATATTTTTTTAACCAACTGTCTCCGTTTAGTTTCGAATACTCTCAAAATTAAACTTTTGCTGGAAAAACTTCAAAACTCATTTTAAGCTCGTGACAAAATGCAAGCAATTCACTCATCACGTCCTTTCTTTAAAAATCAGTTATATTTAGGTTATATTAAGAATCATTTCTTCTCATTGTTCCTTGAAATTAAACTGTTGAAACTTCGAGAGCAAAGCACTGCATTTTATTTTAATTTTAGTTGGGAAAAAACTTGATTAGTTATAAGTCAACATATTTTCCGTCAATGAATTTTAAATGAAATGAACACAAATTAAGCAACTCCAATCAATACTGTGAGAAACGGATCTTTATTTCCTTTTTATATGTCCACGATTTATCATGAAAATACGAGATATATATTTTTATTATATGTAGTTTAGTTTATTGTATTTTTTTTGTAATATACTTTATTTACGCATAATTTTATGATTTTCTACCCAAATTTCAAATTCAGTTCTCGTTTTAATCATGAGGGAAAGATCGCATGAGAATAGTTAACTCTAAAGCCAACACGAAAACATCGCATCTCTACCCAACCATAAAACTTACTCGTATACCAAACGTTTGTATGCTGCGTCGTATTGGCAATGCCTTATGTTTAATTCTTTGGCGAAACTTGCTAAACCGCTTGCACTTTCGACTTAAACAAAATATAACTTCTTCGCGTAATACTGAACAAAGCCACCTAAAGTAAGTATGCTGAAAAGTTGTGATGCTAGCATATTCATATATAAACAGAAACTATGAAACAAAACTCGTAAAACATGAATAACCGGAAAGACTCAGACATATTCAGACACTGCATCCTTTCAAAGTTTCAAAAACCATCACTTGTGACTATGCAAATATTTATGATAGTACATCTATCATAGATATTTATGAGTATATGTCCCCTTGCATGGCTGTATAATATTTTCCGTACAAAGTCGACAATAGTGGTTTCGCAATGTTCCATCATCAGAGAAATGATGATATTAAAACTGCAAAAGCTTGTTTTCCCAAATTAATTGGTATTTCTTCTTTGTCGGAAAAATGATATTTACAATAAGGACTTTGTGACTCTGTAGCGTGAAAGTTGCCGCAATTATAAGTCTTGATCTTGAGTTGAGTATTTGAAGAAGTAAGTGTTTGAAGGAGAATATATGTTTTTCGGTTATTAGCAAATTAGTTAAACAGCTTCGGTCAATTACAATCAATTCTTTTTCATTGTAGGGCTCAATGACAGATTTGACAGACACTGACATAAGGTAATTCATTGAAAATTCAAAAATCTACATTTACATGACCTTCGCTACAGGTTGGCTGTAATAGACAGCACGTTTCCTCTAGATTTCTTCGAAAATCTGTTTTTCATTATAGAATGCTTAGAAAGATTTATGGGGTTGCCATCCGAAAAATCTCTTAAAGTTGAAAAAAATTGTTACATTTGATATTTTTTTTATTATAGTTATGATCGTGCAAAAATGATAAAAATGTCTATAGCCAAAATATGCCAAATCTGCTTTATGTCGGGGTCAAATTTTGTAAATCTTGTTTTGATCTGATTACTGCGTTGGAAGTTCAAAGAGCAAAAGGATAATTAGGGCTACCGCCCGCGAAAATATCAACGCTTTTAAAACTAAAACGTTTAGATCTAACTTTTTACTGCAAGACGATTATTTTTTAGCTACAAGATCACTATCAATGGAAAATTTAATGCCAGCACCTCTTATTATAAAAATGTTAGTGTTTTCCTACTGAAAAAAATATTGAAAGGTATTGATGCGTATTTAATGCTGTAAAAAATGAAGAACAAGTGTAATGTAAAATCTGAGAGTTGAATGTTAGAGAATGTTGGAGCTATTTTTTACAAGCGAAAAAAAAACACAATTGATGAAGTACAACAGAAACAACAATCAATTAATTAAAACAATTTTAATAACATTTAAAGAAATCGTGATATGACAGAAAACGTATGTTGTTACTCCCGAGGACACCAGTTATTGAGACTCAAAACTGAAGCAATTTTCAGCGTGACCTTGAGCATACACTTGTTAATTCTGGTAAATCAGCATAAAATGCTAGCAAGGAACTATAAGGTAAAATTATTTCAAAGATAGTGGAAAGCAAGAAATTCATCCGGTGTCTCAGCTAGATAGTCACACTCATAAGCAATGTAAAAATTTCAACGGAAACTATCAAAAGAAAGATTGAAATGAAAACGATGAGGAAATTTTTTCAAAATGGGATTTTCTTCGGGCCGAAATTGGGGAGAGATCGTTTTCTTGGCTTTTGCACTGGTAAGATGACGGACGATTTCGATCGAGACTGGTGACTTTATATATTTTCCTTCCACTTTTGATGGTTAGCGTGAAGATAGTTCGGATCAATTATAAACTCGAAAAATCACGGAGAAGATGTACCAATAAGAAAATTAGCAGCGAAGCAGGAGTATTATCGAAATTGGAAGGAAGCTGGATTTTGAAGGATGATTATCAAATTAGTCTTACGGATGCTGTCTGCCTCTAAACTGGAGTAAAAGTACTTCTTTGTTTGTGTATGTTGTATTATAGAGTGCGTAGCATATTCACTTTGAAGCATTTTATTTGAGTCTGGCCTGCAAACTCAAACCTAAGAGCCATTGGACTCTTACGAACAAAGACCCTTCGTATTGTGTTAGGTTTCTGTCATAGTGTTTAATTTAGAATGATGATATGCAGCATCCTTTTTGTTTACCTTAGGCCAAGTAAACCTCCTTTTTCAAAGCGTAGAGCTAGCAGAGCAGCACATCAGCACCCGTCGTGAGTGGGTTGGAGGCTGCTCTCCTAACGCGGACGAAGGGCTTTCCCGACCATTTTTGGGACAACCTGCTCCAGAACCAAATAATTTGATTACGCCTCATTGAAGGACTTTTGGTAAACTCTCTTTTGTACTTCGGTCTAGCTGATATATCTATTACCATCCTTTTCATCCAAAATTTAAAACAGAGATTATATCGTGTGTCTGCTGAAAATCTGGATTTCACTGATCAAAACTTTTTTTTCTGAGGTCTCGTTCAGTTTCTAGATTTGAAAAGAGCACGAAAAACAAATGATTCTTTTTTAGGCAAGACATTATTTATATTGTTACTGTAGTTCATCTTGAATCACTTTACCAAGTCATCAAAATTACATATAATAAATGTTTCTGAATTAATCCCTAAAGTCTAGTTGAAACTGACTGACTGCCTATTTCAAAATAACTGATCAGAAGAAATGAATAATTTATAGCCTCGTAACATTTTAATTTGAGTAAACAGCTTTTCTGGTCGCATTCTTGCTTTTGCATGTTGTAAAAAAAAACAATCTGTATGGAACTGTTCTGAATGTTTGCCGTGAACTACAGCGATTTGCGTCAAAAATGTTTCTGACCAGAAATTTGGACTCAAAAAAAGAAAATTCAAGCAAATAGCATGAACCATGAAAAACTTTTCCTTTTGTCTGAAAAATAAGCAAATACAACACAAAATCATATCACCAGTATTTTAGGTGGAGAGAAAAGTGCATTTGTATCTGGAAACTTTAATTTTTCAGAATACAAATGTAACCGTTAAAAGTCCTACACTATTAACGTAACTATTCAAATAACATACAACACACATTCATCTAATCCGCTTTTGAATCCAACAGTCCTTTTAAAAGTAAATTGACAAGCTTAATGTTGATTACAGAAATACTATTAATGACTGAAAACACGATACATTTTTCGTTCACGCTAAAAAGAAAGTCATATTAATCTTTCAGTTGCACGGATTTAACAGTATTCCGTTGTTAATTTATCATTTAAAATTTACTACGAAATTGAAACACAATCGAACTGCATCTGCAATTTAAGCTTTTCACGTCAATTTTATCAATGCAATTAAATGTCAACATGTCGGCGCCCGTTCTGAAGTTCAAAAAAGCGTATGATTTCGATTTAAGTTAAACAATATTTAACAGTCCCATTGTTTTCCAAAATATTAACAGGCTACATAGATATTTTTTTGTGGTTATTACTAGAACATTTTAAATTTTTACAAAATCTTCACTTACTATATATAATAATTTGGAAATAGGCAAGCTTCCATAACGATTCAAATCGAACGCAATATATTCAGTCAAGCAAACTTCAGTCTTTATCTACTTGATCTAAATTTTAGAGAATTAGTTAAATTCACTGTCCTAATTTCACTCGAAAACACGATACAAATCTTTAAAAGAAATTCCGTAACCCTCAACAACCCTCATATTCAGTGAATCAAAATTCTTTAACGCACCGAACTGCAAACCGTACTTTCTGTTTTAAAACATCAACAAAACCCATGAAACTCTGAAAACTTTCAGGACAAATAAATCACTATCATTTCAAGGGTCAACGAGCTTTGTTTAAAAATTTTACAAACACATGTTAAAACTGACGTCGGAATTACTTTTTTCACGCTCAAATTCACTAAAACCGAAGGTCAACAATAAAATGTGAAGTGTATAATCGTAGAAAGATAAAGAAAGTAAGTTTTTGAAAAAGCAATGAATTATTCTATTAATTATGCGCATAAAATTTTTTTACCATATTAATTTTACAAAAAATGTATTACAATTTAAACGTCACTTACATTATTTTTAATCCACAAGTATGTATGAATTAGCTATCACCACAACGATGCAGTTTTCCTCGCATCTATCTTTTAAATTGCAACAAAGACATCATCAAAAACACTCCACAAATTCGATTCGTTGACTTCACTCGAATCACTCAAGGTTATATATCTCACCACACAACAATTATCATTATTAAAGGATTCAATCATCACAATCACCACTGCAGCGTATTTCTTTTTGGCCCCAATGAATACTGTTATCTTTTCACAATTGATAACTGACAATTCAACCACGACGTGTTACACAACGAAATCGTTACGGTATCGCGATCACGGTCCGATTTCAACAAGAATCTGTTTATAACTGAAGATAAATTGAAAAGCGCAAAGGATAATAAGAAGGACGAAAAAGAACAGTTTATAACTTCGGATAGAAACGAACAATTTCAACGACAAAACACGAAACGTATCGTTAAAGCACACGCTGCCAACCGAGATGCCGGAAAATGAACAGAGAGGAGTCGAGCGAATAAGCTGCGAAAGGACATCGGCCGTCGGATGAAGTCGAAAGGCAAAGCATGACAGACATTCGGTCCATATGGAGTACAGGCACAGTAAACAAAGCAATGATGTGACACTTGCTGAATGCACTGCTGCCAATAACAAAACGGATGAATCTGCGGAATTCATTCATCCAAGGAAAACTTTACCCCAGTCCGACTTGTTCATTGCCGACCATGTGTTGATCAGGATTTCAGATAGCATGCGCTAGCTATGCAGAGCTTTCCGAATCCAAACTGACAAATAGACAATTGGTGTAAATCAAAGTAGTATTCCGAAGGATAGTAGAAGCAATCCGAAAGGATTTTTCACGTAAAGGAGAAAATCGCGAATCAGTTGATGAAGAGATGGAAAAACAACAAGGAGTAATGCTGCTGCAAACAGGAAACGTTCAGCGATGTTTTTGTTTTGCGTGGTAAATCTTTTCGCAATATTTTCTTTCAAGACTAAAAAGCAAAGTCGATTTTTTCATTATGGTGGTGTCTGCTATGTCTTTGATGGTCTCCTTCCAGATCGCTTTGGGTCTTTTATCTTATGGTTAATAGAAGAAAGGATTTAGAATCGGTAGACGAGAAAGAGGTTATTTAGTGTGGGTGCAATATAGAGATAGTTATTTTCTTTAAGAGGAAGTAATGAGTTGACCAAGAGTTTTTGTTGCACTGGGAATAATCTAAATTAATTGATTTAAAATTACTCAAACAAACGTGAAAAAAAAATTTCTAGCTAAACATATCAAGAATATAGTCCCATAATTTGAAGTCAATCAGAGCAAAACTCTCGAAGTTATAGAATACTTAGTCCCATCTCCTCTATCATTGTAGCTCAGGCGAATATTTATATTCTAATAGGCGAATATTTATATTTTGCCAAATTCATTAGATTAATCTACCAACATAAATTTATAAAATACAATTTAAATTATACTAATTTTATCATTATTTCTTAATTTTAGTAATTAAAATTAATATTTAAATAAAAAATTAAACAAATAATTAATGATATTCTTCCAAAATATATTATGACATAATTATTAACAATTGCTATTTCTAAGCATATACTTAAAAAAAATTAATATTCATTTTAAATATTTAATTTATAGAAGTAGTCATTTTCTCAAAACAATTTTTTAAAAGTCCGTGTTCACTGCCATTTAAAACCACATTATTGATTCATTTCAAACTTAGCACACACTATCTACATGTAAAATACTTCCCCCCAACGATAAGTTTTAGATTTTTTTTTACATTACCTACAAAAAGGCAAACTTTTTCGCGAAAAATAGAATTTTCACTTCAAATGACCACCAAAAATTTAAAAATGAAACAATAGAAATAAGAGAGTGTTGGGTAATGACACTATGACTAAATTTTAATGTTCTATGATATCCGATAATTTTCAGCTGAGATATAATGAACACCGCAAATCGTTTTTTTCCAAAGACGTTCTTGAAAAAACTTTTGTCACCGGTTTGTTTCTCGATTATTCGCATAAAAAAATTACCCAACGTTATTGAAATGATGATTAATAATGTACAAAAGATTTAAATAAATTTGCTCTATCCATATTTAAAAAAAAAAAATTAGAAAAGCATATTTTTTTCCTCGAATGCATTAAAATAGTAAAAACTTTAATTTTAGTTTCAAAAGTGATTTATTTATACCTTTGCTCCTATGTCAATAGGTTTCTCTGTTCAACATTTATGGAAAAATGTTTAGGATAAAACTTGACCTATTGAATGAGCTATATTGGATGAGTTGCCGAAACTTCGGACCAAATATTTAGTTTTTCCCATGTACTATAAAACGGATTAACCTAAAAGTTAGTTGGCTCCACACCATTGGTTTTTTATTCAAGTAAGTATAAAATTAATAAAACAAAACACTTCCAAGGTAATTCAGACACAGCAAATAAACTTTATTTGAAATCATAGAAATTCGACTAAAACTATATGGTAACCCACGTTGGGCGCTATAATGAAATAAAGCTAAACTATGAGCACAAATGGAAAATTTTGCTTTAAGGATGAATTTCAGCTACCAAAAAAATGAAACTAGTATTTTGGCCACCATTTTTTCTAGTTTAACAAAAACTTAACACCTAATTAACAACATTTTTGTGCATTTGCTGCAAGTTTATTTTGACAGTTATTTATCTACAGACTTATTTCATTCTTTGAGGTATGAGAACATTCTTGAAGAAATGTAAGGTTCAACAACAGTTTTTAACTGTAAAATCAAAATATTTCGAAACTTCAAAAGGCCAATGAAGTAAAAACTTAGAAAGTAATAGGGACGAGAGAAATTTTAGAAAATTTTACTAGTGATATTTATTTAGTTACCTTTTACCGAGTCTTGAGCTCCCGAAATTTTTCGTGACTGTACACATTGTAATGCTACTATATTTAAGTATTTGATTTTTTTTGTTTTGACAAACATGTTTGCCATATTTAAGAGGCAGAGGTTCAAATAAGTTTTCTTGTTTTTAAACGATTACAGAGAAAGGATGTGTCTGATACTCCTTTGAAAAGCTATCGGCCTAAATACTGAAACATATCTAGTGCTAATAAACTTAAAGTCAAGGTCCCATCCATTTATATTCATTTACTTGAAAATTAAACTTTCAATACAATTAGAACCGCCATTATTTTGCAAAAAGTGTTTAGATTTATTACTTAGAAAATGCGGATTTATTTAAGATCATGAAAATTTTTAGTGGTAAGGTTCAATTTCTCTCTTATTCGAATATATAAAACGGTATTTGTAAACAACCCTTAAGAGTAGATTGTTGATTTTTGACGTTTATTCAAGCATCACAGTTATTTCTCACAATTTATTTCTTGAAACCATATATTTTTCTTTTACAGTTATACTTACAATTGAATCTACTACTCATTATTTTAAATTAAAATCCTGAAAATTCGGCTTAAAAATGAGAGAGTAGTTTCTCAATATGTAAAACTAATTCGAACAATTTAAACTATAAATTGTTTTATAAATTGAATAAAAATTCTAAAGCTTAACCGAAAAAACTACTATTTTAAAAAAAATATAATCCTGATTTAACACCATTCTATAATGTAAGACATTTGATTTAAAAGAAAATTTTAAAAAAACTGGCCACGGTGATTACTTAGAATAAAAATGTTCTAATTGATTCTTTGTTTGAAAAAAGGGATTAAGTACCGGTATGTTGAGGTGAACGGACGTGATTAAGTTGAAGTAAAATATTAAAAAAGAAACGTTGGACGTGATTCAGTTGAAGTAAAATTTTAAAATAGGAACGTAAATCAAATGCTGAAAATTAAATACTGACACGGTAGGCTTGATTCAATCAAAATCGTGTTATTAAAAGTTGATGAAAATAGTTTGGAACTCTTATGACTTAATGGTCAAAAAATAGAAAGATATAAAGTACAGCTGGTACAAGGAAAACACAACAAAATAAGTTCAATTTAAAACTTTCGAGTTCACTTGTAACGTAGAAGAGAAAAAAAAAGAGAAAAATATATTTGCAACATTAAAAAGGAAGCTGGTTGTATACCTTTTTTCTCAGCCCCAGGTAAATATTGTTACTCTTTCCTTTTCGTTTGCAATAGAGTCAATTGCAAGTGTACCGTCAAATATTTAAAAAAAAATTAAATAAGTGATGAAGTTTTTAGTTTTTGCAATTTTATTTTTAAAAAAACCTGATTATGCTGCTTTTTAATTTTTCTAAAAATCCAAAGGTATAATTTCAGTCCATTTACTTAAAAACACAGAAAAAAGATTCGTCAAAAATGTTCAAACCATACCTAAGGAAAAAGAAAATAAGTGAATAATAACATGATTTTTCAGGAAACGTCATCAAAGTTAGGAGTATGTTTTGATACCATTTTTGTGAATTTGTCATTTGACGGCGAATATTTTCATATATAGGCTAATTTTTGAAAAAAATGCACCAGACGATGCTCGTAGTGCAAGGAGTCAAAAAGAAAATTGGAAGAAGAGGCTGTAGAGGCAGAGTATACTCCATACGAGCCAGGAACTAACTAAATTTTATGTACAATATATAAGTCAGTTTTTTACACTTTTACTTACATGGTAATTATCCACGTTCATATTTTCTAGAAGTACCATTATGCACAATATGAACGAAAGTCACAGCCGCGACTTTTGTTCGTTGTCCGCTTCACGTAAAATTCCCCAAAAGATACAATACAAAATCATAGTACAATTTTGCATATACTCGTAGCTCCCTTTCTATTAGTTTTAACTGCCTAACAGTAATTTTGAAATGCAATAAATTATAACCCGAATTCATTAGTAGTCTAGTGCAGAATATTCTATATTTTTTCGGCTACTCTTTCGTTTATTTTGTAGCTCTCCATTTCTTAGTTTTTGTCTTACTAGAATCATAGTAAAACAATATTAAAATCAATAATAGTTACAGCTCACACAATTGGCATCATTTATAATAACTAACAACTAGCTCCAAAGATACATTTATATGGAATACGGCTTTAAATATTCTACGTATCTCTGAATAAAAAATTAAGTATCTGCCTAATAATGAAACGTCTCAGTTGAATCTAATTAAACTACATAGGAATTTCCATTATTTTACAGTTGACAGCCTGCTATATTTGAGAAAGGTAATTTTATTGACGATTTGAATTTTAATAATAAGGTATACTAGGTACACTCCTATCCCAACTCATTTCAATCTTTTCTACTCTAAGTTCATTTTTCTAAGCGTACTTTAAATGTTCATCGCTCGCAAAAAAATAGATAATTTTCTTCGAAAATTTCCTCCAATATTATATGCTCTCTGTGATTGCATAACAGTAATTATTCAGTCAGCATCATTAGCTAAACATATAATTCGATCGAAAAAATACTACTTAATAGACACAACGTCGACATAAATAGATTTCATCATATGAATCATTTCAATTACCTTCTATTCTTCACAATTACGAAAATTTAGCTCCAGCTAATATGAAACCAACAAAAAAACCTTTACTAAACTAGCCTTTTTCTACAATTTCATGATTCTCAACGTTTCATCGATCCAAACTCGAAACACTCTTAATAAGTCCTTAAAGAAATCTCAACAGCCCACATCCTGTCTCCGATGGGCGAATTCAAACAGTATTTTACTGATTGTATGACAGCATTCCTTCCTCTTGACCGCAGCAACAAAAAAACATCCTAGTATCTCGAGATGGCATTATAATAGAGTGAATACTACAAAGAGAAAGACACCATAAAAAGGGAAAAGGTCAACACAAATGTATTACGGCAAACAGTAAAATGTGCAACCTTGGTCAACGTATGGACCATTAGAATGTCTGTTGGCCGGACACTGGGGTTTTATACGTATGGTATGGACTCGTATGTAGAGGGAGTTACATTAAAATGAAGAGTTCATGTTACCTTCATATCCTGTTCTATGTTAGTGACACTGGATATGTTTGTGTGTATCGAATAGTGCTTAGGTATTTGCCGTAAACTGATAATATGCTATTTAGATTAAGTTTTATTTTACATTATTCAACAATTGTAGAAGAAAGCCTTTTTATTATGTTTGGTGAAGGGAAATCAATATCAAAAATGTAAAATATTTAGGAAAGTAGATGATTTTTGAATTACTATTATTACAATATCCATCCTTAATTCTATTTATAACACTTTGTTCAACACCTTTTTCAACAAAATTTCAACGCTTCAAAATTTCAGTATCTTGATACAACACACTTCAACATTTCCATAAACAATACAACTTACTCACTCTGAGGTACATAATTAAAATTAATCCGCTGTACACAACGCCTGAGCTCAAACCTTCTGATTTCCTTGATGGCTGATGAACAAATTTTAACAAGCCTTCTTATCTTTCTTCGAAAACTTTTTTGTCTTATTCGTTCGCACCACGTCTCCTGAATTTCCATTCCTGTTTTCCCACTGTGATATACACATGTACGTTTTCACTGGCATAACAAAAGCTTCATTGATCGAGCTCGACTTGAAAAGGACTCACTGGAAACTTCATATCTACATTGTGTTGTAATGAATGTTGTACGAGATGTGTATACGTATTGTAGATCTTAAGTTGGAAGAAGTCACTATTAATCGAATAGCTTTCGAGTAGCATTTTTGAGTGCAGGTTTTTGCCTCGTTGATGTTTTTAAGCAGGTGGGCTTGATGGAAACATTGAAAATGTTTGTAACATTGTGCGTATTTTGTGTGATTGGGGGTGACCTATATAATTGGTGCACATGTTACTTTACTTTTTTGAGGAGGAAAATAAAAATTACGAACTTTTCAATAACTCATTTTATATTTTTTCATATAGCCCAACAATCTAAATTCATTTATGGTCCCATTTTTATCGATGTCCTGTCAGTTTGAATGCACCCAAGTTAAATTTGACTATCTTCTAGAAATACCCCTGCGGTAGGACTCCTAACCGTGAATGAAAAACACGCTGCACCACAACGGTTGAGAGACCGTTCTACATTTCACTAGATTGTTGCAACTATACGGCATAGGAATACAAACCTCTCGGTAGTCCGCCTGCAACAAGGCTATTCTTATCCTAGGCGGCTACATGAACTTTCACAACATAGACTCCGAAATCGCAAAGTACCGCGTTATTACGCTATCTGAATATCGAAAAATTGGAATCACTCCACCAGTCATTAAAAACACAACTCTAATTGGTACGCTTTTCTGTAGATTTTGCTTGCAGATTAATTTGCTTTCCTGCCCTATTCATCGATATTTTACCTTAATATCGATATCTAACAGTCTTTCAAGTACTTTGGCCTGTAGTCTTTCGAGTTGCTTATACTTGCTTTGAGTACAAATACAATCTCAACGTTCCTCCGAGCTTCAGGCACATGACTCAATGCTTCAGGCACACGACTAAGCATAAAGATACATAACTGAGCACAAGAAAACCTTTGTAAATTGGTTTAAGCAGAGGCATGGTCCTCATTTTTTTTTCTCAGGAGCGAAATTTGATCCGCACTTAAGGACTTGAATGGCTTGAACATGTGGATCGCCTCGACTAGTTTGTGTTTGGTCCCAGCTGCACCTATATTTCTCACGTCATGACGGCCGTTCAGCTCCTCGGATGTATTTGTGGGAGTAGAGTCACCCAAACAGTCCGAAAACTGAGTACCTATGAGGATATTCAATTTTTCCGTGCTGCTGCTAGTTCATTATCATTTGTGTTAAAAAGTTAGACTTCGCGTAAGAAGGTGCTTAACAGACAGTTTCCCAAATCTTGACGTTGCTAAAGTGGTTTCAATTCTGGCGCACAGCTCCTTCTGAGAACAACAACTGGCTTTCCGTATCTCTGATTTATATAGTCTCAGGATTCCTTCCAATCAACTAATGAACAGTTCCCGTTTTTGTCTTCTGGGACGTCCTAGTTGCCTGTTTTACCAGGATTGCTCGTGGTTACGCTTAGAACAGGCTGCGGGACAGGAAAATTCAAAATAATTATTGAGTTCATCCGCGAATGTATTTACTACTTGCTTCAGAGCTTCTTTATAACCCATAGGATAACCTGAACTATCAACAGCTTTGCGTTTTATATTGGGGCTATGAAATGGGTACGAATTGCACATACAACAAAAATTCATAGTGAAACTAATGTCTTCATGATCAGAGAACGATGGTCCTTTAAGAACCCTCCAGTTCCCCATAATTGTTCATTGGACTCATTGTGTAGAATGATGTCTGGTACATTTTTTTCTGAAAGATCACCTACAAGTAAGAGCATTTTCCAATTTTTTCTAATAACAGTGAGTAGAGACTCATCTCTCTCGTTAACGTCCTTACTGACCATAGACTGAGCGGGCTGACTAGAATGAAAGAGCCTTGAAAAAGATATTTTGGAAAACCGCTTTGGAAAGCCGCTTTGCAAATAAGATAAAACATACTGTACAATTTATACTATTAAACATCTTGCAACACTTACTCATTCACTGCATAGTTTTGCTATTTGGTATTCAACCATCGGAGTTGAGTGACTTTCAAACTTGTCCTTTAAGAAATCGAAAATACCTACGTTACTAATAAACAATTAGATATCATCAATCTTTTGGACGCCAGCGGTAATAAGCTGAGAAGTCTAAGGATTGATCCATATGGTTGTAAATTGCTAAACTCATAAAGGATGAAAAGTTCATGTTCAGTGCAAAAAGTAAGAACTGCTTCTGAACAGAATTACGGAAACTGCACACTTGAAAAAATTTCTGAAACTCTTCCATTCGTTGTTAAATGAATCTCTATTACAGTATTAATTGAAGTGGAGCTTTTCATCCAAGAGATACCGATGTTTAAGCTATCATGTGCGTTTTTTTGCTCCGATGCAGAATAAAATAGAACAATGGCGCAAAAAAACGATCCAGTACAGAACAGCTGGTGTTTTCGCTAAGAATGCTATAGGTTGCTGTATCCGCCGTGGTAGCACAAAACAATTGAAAATGAAGGGAGAAAATAACCAGTACAAACTACCACAATCGATAGAAAACATAGAAAGAACTAGCAGAAAATTCCCTCTTCTAACTTTCTACACATTATGAGGCCATTTTCTAATTTCCTAACTACCAAAACATTCAACATAACCTTGGAAAGCCACCTCACGGCAAAAAAGACAGCTAATCATGAGCTTTTCTTTTTTCTTTCATCACATTCTATAGCTCAGCACATGAACTACCTATGCAGAACAGAATTCTGCCCCAGTGAATTCACTGGGACAGGAGTGTTGCTGTTTCCAATGCGTCGGTTCTGTTCTGGAGGAGCAAAAAACACGCCTATTGTAAACATTACTGACCGCAGTTTTATTGAGGCCGCTCGTATAATGTATGAGGGTACACTCTAAAAAGTGGGTCTATAATTAATACTTAGGAAATATATTCATTTTTTCGTTTAAAATAACGAATCACAAATTTTTTTACACATTCGATGTGCATTTTTGGCTTTTACGTTATATCAGCTGAATAATACACAGCTTTTTGTAAATTGAAGCAAAAAGAGTGTAAATTTACTAGTGTGATGTTCACCTTTGCGCCAAAGCCATAAAATTGCATCATTTTTTAGGGTAAAATTACACGATTTGGTCGTAAAAAAAATCTTCTTTTTACGGCCTTTTGTAAATTTACATCTTTAATAGTAGGAAACCAGTTTCCTACTATTATAAGGGCAAAATTCAACCAAAATTTTTTTGAGTGTACATTTGTAAGAAAACTATAGTATGTATAGTATGTACATACATACAACAAAGCATGGCACTTTGAAGCGGCGCTCGTTCGCAGAGCACCAATTGTCTAAGAATTTTAGCTGGGAATAGCGACTCGATGACATGATAAACATCGAGGTCGTCTGCATAGATTAAATAGGGAATATCAGATAAAATGAGATTATGGAAACATTAAAATACAAAGAGGGTCAAGATGAGTACCTTGAGGTACAACAGATGTCTATACCCTCATAAGGAACACCAAAAATAAACAAAGTTTATCTTTAGATCTGTGTTATTTATTCTTTTTTGACACACATAAATTTTCTTTCTTACCAATTTTCTCAGAGTTCACCAAATGCAGGAAGCTATTTGGCATTTAAATGACTTTGATATGACCATCTGGAATTTCAACTCGGTTTACCAGCAAAATAATTTGAATTTCAATTTTGCTTTCGAATCAACCAGTACCCTTAATGAAAATAATCATTTCGTAACACGAAAAGACAACACAACGATGACTATTCAATTAAATGGGGATTTGGAACGAAGATAGAAGACACACTAGACACCCGGGCACAAAGCCCAAGACACAAGACATCTGAAACAGTCAAGATAAATCCACCCTGAGCTCAATTTCTTTACTTCGCTTTCGTCTTACCATACCCGGGACAGAGCTACCCGTCGCGCATCAGTACTTCCTGGCCGAGCGAGGTCCTCGATCGAGAGGTTAGAGATTAACGTGTTGGATGCTTGCGCTACTAATTCCCAAATGGGAGTACCCGGGACACATTTATAGCTGAATGTTAACAGCAAATAAGCTGCTTTTATAGATAATAACTGCGTGTAATGAAACGCCCGACAATCTCCGACTTCCTTTTTTTGTGAAAAACAAGGAAATCCTCGTTCGGAAATTGTATGTGTACGTGTGGATTCTCAACGTACTGTTGTAGCGACTGTCAAGATGAAGCTGTCACGCTGCTTGATAATACACTTTGGAAACGGCAAATTCATTAAGTGTTTGTGTTTTTTTGTTACTGGATGCGATTTTAGATGAAAGATTATGTTATTCTGTGCATGAAAAATACAAGGTAAATTATTTTTATTTCGAAATTTATTCAAAGGTAAGTCGCTCGAAGTGATTATTGTTGGTGTTAGAATTTAACTATTTGAAGTAAGTTTTTTTCTCAGCTAGACGATTTTATGGTCTAATCGATAAGCTATATATCTGACTTAATTTAGGAGACTGTACTCATTTTTTTACAAAGCGATTGCCAGAGTAACAGTTATTTCAAGGCGTCTTCTGTACGTATTTCGCACAGGTCTTAAACCGATCTATAATAATTTTTTTTTTCAACAGGAAATATGACACGACCGCATACGTCAAGGAACAAACACTTTGAACTTTTTAGTTTTTCAGCTTCCAGCAATTTTCATTTACATTTCTTTCAATTTGATAAAATTTCCTGAGCTACAACAAAGCTAACAAGTAGTGCTTACAAAATCTTTACTTCAAAGACAACATCATCATAATCATCTCCGTAACATTTTCCCGTCCACTCTGTAGTATCTACATACTTCTTTCACACAACTGACCCACGAACCTGTCTCATCAAAACACTCTTCAAACACCACGGAATTATCTCAACCTCCGTCTACCAGTTTTCTGTCTGTGTTTCATTGAAGCCAGCTGAAACGGTTGTAGGATAGAGATGATATCGCTACTACTGTGACCATTAACTCGGTCAATATTTACCTCAGTAATCAGAATGACCATTAGCAAAGTATCAGCTGCTGAAAGGAAGGAGCAAGCATCGATCAAAAAGTGTTTACAAATAAAACAGGATCCAAGCGCATAAGCTGATGCAATCTGAACTGTAAACTTTTTTCGTTCATCGTTTCGTAAAGTTTCGAGTTTGTTTTTCGTTTGTCGTAGGGTAATGTGAGGTCAGATAGGTAAATGGTTAGCGTCACATATTTAAAAATGTTTAAAAATATTTTACTGTTTCCCGAACTTTTGAATAATATCGTAATAGGTGAATCAATGAGTAAGTTTTTAGTAATCCGACTTTTATATGTACTTGTTCTAGGGAAGAGAGCGGCAATGTCTTGCAGGCAATCGAAAATTGTGACTCCTCGTATGTCTCATTGAGATGTCACTGACAGCTAAGGGCACCGGGATTGTTTTGACAGACTGCGGTTCTAACGTTTTTCAAAACTGTCAACTGCCGAGATCTAGCATTAACGACACTATGCATCTACCTGAGAACAACACAGAGCACCAAATTGCTTTAGTACCTTATAGGAGATGATAATTTTGGCTTACATAGGCATCTCCTCAAATCGTGCAGTGGACATTGTTTGACAGTGGAGAAACGGGACCTACAACTATCGTGTGTGCAGAGATCGTAGGTACGTCAAATGTACTTTTGAAATTTTTAGCAACAAATACAGGATCTTGAATTGCGCTTTTAATTTGCATCCTGACTATGCTACGGATATAATGAAAGCTTTTGTAGTTTCGCACAATTTCGTACGAGACCGGAATGGCTATGAAATGGAAAACACGTTGTCCATCTCGGGTTTCGAAGATGTCCTCTCGGGTGAACTGAGGAGAAATGAGGCAACTTTGTTAGCCGCAAATGTAATAGTTTTGTTGAAGTGGGCTCAGTGAGTTGGCCATTTTTGTAAAATCTGATTTACCTTAATACTTATCACAGAAAATGGTGTACTGTTTTATAATTTTGATATGTATGTCAAATAAGTGTCATGAGCTATTTGTATCTATACTTATATCTAGCTATAATTACCCAATTCTATTTGTTTAGTGACGCCAAATTCATAAAAGTCTTCAAAAATTTCCACACAAACGTTTTTCCATGCTCCCTGTGTCTTAAATTTATCTTTATATTTTGCACAAGCTCTGTCCCACAGCAATACTTTAGATTACACTGCACAAATCAGCCCATCCACATCAACATCGGGCAAATCGCTTATTTTATAAGAAAAACTGCGACCGATAATTTCAAAAAATTAGAGGTAATAATAAAACCAACTAAAAATGACTTAACTAACTAAGTAAAACGACTAAATACTTCAAATAAAGAGATCCAAACTGATTACTTACCAATTTTAAAGAAATACTAATGATCCAATCAGGTTAAAACAGAAACTAAACCGTGCGTGGTTGAACGCTTTGATTGCTTTCGGTACCGTGGACGCGAATTTGCACCTTATGTAAAACTGATGCAACCTGTTCGTGTTAAGTTATATAAATTTGATATCAGTTCGTGAGCAGCGGCGGCTCTACTTTTGGGGCTAGTGTTTCGTTCTATTAGCTAGCTATTTTCGTTCAAGAACAAATAAATACAACTATATACTTCATGCACATACTGATTTCAATGTCCGTGAAAATTTTCTGGTTGAGTTTTTTTTCTCTTATTCAAGATTTGCATTTTTACATACAAATTCGTAATCGTAAGAGCGCTGCTATTTTAACATAAGTTGCGAATACAAACTCAAATTGAAATAGAATTCAGATCGAAACAGTCGAATGTCAATGGGTTGCTTAAATGTTCACACTGTAGTGTTTTGCCCTCATTCTGTCTCAATCCAGGTTTGTATACATGGCTATGCAAACTCGGATAATTTCATAAGAGTGAACGAACGTATGCGAAGGCGGCGCAACATGCGTGTATGCTCTTATCATTTTCACTTGCACACGAATGTGCGCCGGGGCTGAGTTCAATTAGAACTATGACTAAAAGAGAAATGAATGGGGCTAAGTCCTATTCTTAACCCACTGCTGATAACGCCGTTTTGTCGGTCATATACTGAACAAAGTGTGTGTAGACAATCATTGGGTTAAAATCAGTTTGGTCAATGGAAGAGATTAAGAGTAAATGACTTTGGTTTTGCAGTGCTGCCGTTGCCGACATATTGGTTTAAATATCAATTAGAATTGATAAATTTTGTAGGCATATTACCTATGATTTGATATGCTATTTACAGATATGTGCATATTTTATGAAAGACGTTGATTGGATAAGAAACAGGCTGCATCGCTTTAATATTATTCTATATAGAACGGTTTTTAATGAAAAAACCGATCTTTGAAAATCTTTTCAGGAATTTTTTGTTGAGCCAAATGGTAGAAATGGTGGCTCTATTTTTTGGAAGAGTTTACTTCAGCCTGAGTTATGGATACAAAAATTGAATGTTACTATTTTTCTCAGAATTTAATGACTTTTAAGAAATATTCGAATTTCTTAAGAATGGTCTGAATTTCATTTCGGATTTTGTACCTGAAGCTATTTATTAGTTCTACTCACACAAGTAACGATTTTAATTTTGTCCCTGCATTGTCAATTTATCAAGCTTTTTCCATCATACAATTCACCTCTGAAATGTTTCGCGGACAAATACCAGAATTTTTTTTATCAAGAGCAAATATGAGTGACAAACGAAAACTTTTAAAAGTTGAGATCGGATATAAATTTTTTTAAAAAATTTTTTAAATTCATATGTTAATAATTTATTTCTTGGTCGCATTAGAGGCGCAAAGGAAAAATGGTGACAGTGTCTAAAATTCTGAGCAGCAGCACTAAAGTTTTCGTTTCAGGGTAGCCGATATTGCAGTTATCCAGCTTGATGAAGTTTATAAATTGGAATTTTAGAAGCTCGTAGCCATATTCAAGTTTTCTTTTCAAAACTTGTTTTACTGAAAAAAATGTGATAGTAAAAATGTAAAAGTAAAAATAGAGCTCGAGGGCAGTTAAAAAATCATTTAAATGGAAGTCATGATGCTATGGCAAGCATTATCAAACTGATATAACTTAGTGTGGATGATTCCGATTAGTTCACTAAATACTCAGAAGTCATTTATTTACATTAAAAAGGATAAAAACTATTTGTTAGTCAAACACGATTATGGTGCTCGTTGCTGCTAAGTATTGAAAACCATCTTGCAATAAATGGGAGGAGGAAAGCAGCTAGCAAGATAATATCATTCAACATTTCACTACTCTGAAAGCAAGTTGAATGGATTTTATTTTGAAGTCAAATGTTTTTGTGGAGTGATTTATTGTAATAGTTTGTCAAATTTCCTTTTTGTCGCCTCCGAAACTCTGTTTTAAATATAAGGGAATAAGTTAACTTAAAGTAAATTACTTTTGTCGAATAACTTTTAAATGATTCTTTATATCTTAATGCTACTAGCCATCACTACTTCTCTTTAACAAAACTCCAAGCAAAACAAACGAAATTAATTATTATTGATACATATTGACAACGAGTAACGATAAATAATTGCATAGCTGAAAAAATGGTTGAATCACTCCTAGCCTCCCCTATACAAATTCATCATCGACTTAAAATCACGGAAATTAAAATCACTCGATAAACCTTAGATGATAAGCAAACATCCAATCAGGAACGTGACGAAAACAGGTCATAACTAAAAGTCAATTCCTACTTCAGATGCTCATCGCGACACGCCCTGTATATCTTTCGCAAAGGAAACAAAAAAATGATATTCCAGCATTATTGACAAATATACTTTATCCGAACCTAATGGATCACGTCAATCAGAAACTATTTTAACAAAATTAAACTTCTCGCTTGATATTTTGTCTAGTGATGACCACAATGTCGGCTACGAAAATCAGATACACCAATGATATTATATTACAAAGCATACAATGGACGTCTGGATGAAATGGAAGAACGGACATCAAAAGCTTACTGCATTTCGAGACATTTTGATAGCACGTCTTTGTGTGACATTCTCTTTGGGATGCCAAACTGCATCCTGCATTACATTTCAAATAACCAAGATGACTATTTTTTTGGGCTTTGTAGTTACTTGTCGTCATTGCTTCGTCGGAAAGATAGCTGGAAGTTTTTCTATTACACTCATGGAATCAAATAAGTGATATTTTACCAGTGGCAATGTGTTAGAGGGTTACATGTCCTGAAAGGAAATGCTTGCAGCTGTCCATGGATTCAAAATTGCTCAATAATGCTTTTTGTGTGATATAAGCGTTAGTCTACGACATATTTGTTCCATTACGTGGATCGAGCTCCCATGAAAATTAGACCATAGAGTGATTTGATTTCCGATCGGAGCTTATTTGTGAATCCTATTTAGGAAAATTTAAATTCATTTCACGCATGTGAGTTGCTCAAAATCTAGTTCGTGTTTCCATTTATGATCCCAAATCTGAAAATCCGTTTATAGATTTAAGAGTAGGCTACTAGCAACCCTTTTGGGTCATCTACAATGCAGCTATCATATTTTCCATAATAAATTCACAAATAAGCGTACACTGCTCCACCATCTAAACGAAGAAAATCGATTAAGAATTCAATACGTTGAAAGACCTATTAGAAATTATTCAGCAAATATCTTCTGGCAAAGCAACTGTGGCCCTAGGCCACGTCGTCAGTCAGCTCGGTGAAAAATCTTCAATTTACTTGCAAACCCTCCGAAATACTTATCATCGAGTTTTCATCGGTCTCGTGGGAAAAATTTTCAAAGAAAGGTGAGGTGAATTGTGCCCAACAGATCAATTTTGGTTACATGGCCTGCATGTTTTTGTATCACTAACATAAATTCACACGTTTTCGACTACGTTATTATTTTCCTCAATCTTTAGGTACATAAGTGGCAATGATAAAAAATTGCCTACTTCGGTGTCAGTCGACAGGTCGTATTACCGTTTTCATGCAGTGTATGTGTGGATGTTAGCGTCTTTTTGACTAGAATTTCGCAATATGTACATAAGTGTACGAAAGAAAAACTGAAATGGGATTTGATCATGGGTGGAAGGGAAGAAGTGGCTGACCATAATTTCACAAATGGGTTATTTGCAATGGTAAATGACAACTAGACCAACATTCGAATACGAATAGAGAAGGTTTGGAGTGTTGAAATGTGAAAAGTGGGAAAAAGGACACTGACAATGTGAAGTGTTTATTTGTTTGAATATTTTTCAGAAATTGAATGGTATAGTTAAAATAAATATGAAGATCATATACAGTATATTATTGTCTCTTCTCCAAAGGCTAGAAACCAAATTCTAGTTCAAACCCTTTTCGCTTTGATAACCCTTGATTGTTATATTACAATTAAGTCATATTTGTTGAGTAGAAACCAAGCATTAATTATTCATAAACATTGAAAAATTGTTTTAATTATACTGGTATTAATTTGTTTTTTAAATATTAATATAATTAATTAAAATAATTGATAATTCAAAACAAAATTTTAGTTTTTTATTTGTGTAATTTTTACTTTATAATGTTTTAACACAACTTATTATAAAAACTTTAATTATAAAAACTTCAAGGAAACAAAAATTTAACAAATTAATAAATTTTCAATTGAATGACTAACAATTAGTAAATTATAAATTATAAAATATTTACTTCTATATAATACAAATAAAGTATTAACTCCCTAAAGGTTTTTTATAGGGTTGGCACGTCAAATTTTTAATCGCATACCTATAAGAGCTAATTTCTAAAAATTATAAGAAGTTATCTATGATATAGAAAGAAAATAGTCAAAGGAATTCTATACTTCTACGTTCAAAGTATGCAAAACTAAAGTCTTCAATAAATATAATAGATATACTATTTCTGCTGCACTGACCAATTCAAATTATGATACGTTTCTAAAAGTCATCACAAACTCCACTAAAGGATTCACGAATTTTCTAATTTTTCGTATTTTGGTTAAATTATTTTAGCACGTTTATTTTATTTTATAAATTTGATTTTATATGTTTTATAGTGTGTGATAAATTTGAATAACCAAATTTATATTCAAAATACAATAAAAAAAAGTACCAAAATTCAAAAATAATGTCGATCATTTAAAGTCAAAGAATCGATTTCAAATGTCGAGTATTTCTATCTGTTTCACCGTTAAAACTATCTGTTTTAGGCATTGGCTCAAAAAAGTATACTGCTATTCTTCATAGTTTCACTTGTTTCACAGTTTCACTTTTTTGGAAAGCAAAATATTGATCACGATCCGTAGAATTTCGCGAGTCTATTAACTAATGGAAAAAACTTCACTGCCTTCTAGAAAAAGGAGCGATGGAAAAAAATGTATACCAGAATAGTATGAAACAAGTAACGAAATAGATAAATTAGAACAGTTAGTCAGTAAAATAGCGCAAATTATTAAAGCAGTTCATAACAAATTGGCACCCAACGTGGGCAAGTTGTGCGTATGGTAGACAGAAAAGAATTTGATATTTCCTATAAACTATAAATTTCCAGTAAAATCATTTTGCATATTCTTTGTTTTGGCAACAGTGAGTTTATCTTTCAATTATTTTGAATAATTGAGTAATGATGTGAATGAGTGTGATATTGGGTGCTGCGCGTTGAAAACAATAGAATGAAAACAATCGAATTGAAAGTGGCGAAAGTGAGAATAAGCGTTATGAAGAAAGTGGCTTATTTTATAGGGCTGATCATCAAGAGGCACCATCAAAATTTTGAGGGTATCAATTTATTTTGGCGGTAGTTGAACTTTCGGCTATTTTCTCGATTTGTGTACCATTATTGAGATCATTTGTTGAGCTAATATATAAGCTGTCCATCCAGGGTTTTCCTGTAGTCAACATAGATAGCATGAGAAAAATTCTGAGGGTCACGTTAGAAGCTGAGTCAGCCCTGGACACATCATACGTCGAGCGAAACCACCCGTTTCGCGACGAACAGCAGAGAGCTTACTTAAAAACCTCTGAAGCTAAAGAACTGATGCACTTCCTGAAGGCGAGAGTCATGATCGATCATGGACTCCGCTTGTTGAAGAATATGCAGAAGGTAGCCTAGAAGCAGAAGGAAGGTGAATTGTTCAAGCTACATTCATTTAACAGAAGACGAAAGTAATAAATCCGACTGAAGTAACCTAAATTTAGAGTCAGGTTAAGCGGTAATTTAAGTGGCTTAGTGACAGCCATTATAGAGCCAGAAAAAGGCATTTCAAAGTAACAGATTTTATATCAACAGTAGACCAATTCGCTTTCGGCTATGCCACAAAGTATGGTCATAAGTTATCCGTATACTGCAAGAAAATGTCTTCCTAGTCTCCTGTATACCAAAAATTAGAAAAAAAGAAAAATAATATGGTGTATGCTCGCATTTTCTAAAATCAGGTTATAAAACGTATGCTGAAATGCTTTGGGTAGGATAATCACCACTCGTGGGACCAGTATCTGACAAAGACCGCATATATCTGTCAGCCTTCAAACAAGAAGTTACTGGATTTGCTCCGTACTTATTTAACTTTGGTAAGAAAATAGTCACGTTCCGAAAAGTAATAGAGCCTGCAGTAGGTGCGAAAATTTGTGAAGAACGCAAAAGTTTTCGAAGAAACTCTTGAAGAGCTAATCCGGAGGATGTAAAAGGCTTATAAAACTATTAAAGTGCTTCAGAATAATCCTCATCAAACAGAGGTGTTCCAGGTTAATGATAAACTGGGAAAAAAACTACGTCCTGTCAGAGGTCGGAAAAATCTTTTATGCCAAACTGGGGCTTGATTTTGTTAGGCCCTTCACTATAAGTGAGGAAACCTTAGCGTGAAATCTCGAATTGTTCAATATGAAGGCAAACGTGAAGGAACGTGGCATGGAAAAGACATTAAAACAAGCCTAGAAGGTGAGTTTGAGTCCGAAAATAGTTTGCGTACATGATTGCGTGTACGTTGAATATGAAGATAAACCAGGATAAGTTTAAAGTAAAAGTAATCTTTAGTTACATTAGTAGTAGAGTTACATCGGTTAATCGAGCTGATATAAAAGAAGGCGGGCGTTAGTATGAAAATTAGAAGAAAGTATTTCAGAACAAAACCAAGCCAGTAAAATTGAAAGTAATTACCAATCAGGTCTTCGTCGGGATATTTCTTAACCTTTTTTTTCTTTCGTGCCTGTTTTATATTTAATAGTCTTCCTATTTTCATTTTGCTATTTTTTTACGTTTTGCTATTTTTGTAGAAAACTATCCTTCTTGATTACATTTATTTCCTTTATTTCTTTGTATTCTTAGCTTACTGGATTACGGAAGATATTTGAATCAAAAACAAAAAAAAATAAATTACCAACACCAGACATATACAATGGACAAGAGATTAATAAGCATGGGGTGTTGGCTAAAATTCCAAGGAAGGCAAGATTTTATATAGGAAAATATGATCGGCATAAAAGAAGTTGCATGAATGAAAATATTAGTGATTAAAATATTGTGTATGTTTACTATTAAGAATGCAAACCAAAAAGGAATGTCACATGGATATTTCGGTTAAATTTTTATTTTTGATTTCAAAGCTCACAAATATTAGGCAAGCGAAGAGTTTATCTACAAATAATTAAAAATCACCGCTCGATTTTCTGAAGAGAAGTGGGTGTCGTAGTCCGTCGAAGTTTACATGTTTCTGCATTAAAAAAAACTCCGCCGTCTTTGAGAAAGAAGAGCGGTGGAGAAGCTTTTTGGTCTAAGAATATCGGAATAAATAGCTTAATAAATTAGAAATGCTACTCAGTAAAACACATACAATGAAAACAAATTAAATTATATTATTATTGAAATGTGCTTCCATTATTTTGTATTTTCAGATATCTAGCATTGTAATTTCTCTCAAAAGCCTCGCACTTTTTCTTTTAAGATTTGTTGAGAGTTAAATTTGTCACGGAAACAATTACAATAGTCTGTTTGGCTTTGCAACCTTCGCCTTTGCCCGTGAAGAATGTTTTCTTCAACTCAGCTGTACGATGCCTTCTGCACAACAATCTCGTCCATAGAAAGTCACTGCATAAGGCCGCTTTATTTGCTTAGGTCTTAACCGAAAATCTCCACTTATTTCCTGATTCACAAAGTTGACCTAAGCAAAACGTTTTCCTTTCTACGGCTTAAAATTTTTCCTAGTTGATAATATTCGGTTTGCGTGGTTTTGCTCGTATTTTTCCATTAGAGATATTTTTGT
Source organism: Nemotelus pantherinus (assembly GCA_963978885.1). NCBI lineage: Eukaryota > Metazoa > Arthropoda > Insecta > Diptera > Stratiomyidae > Nemotelus > Nemotelus pantherinus. Next base: position 12,099,752 of record OZ022266.1, read on the forward strand.
TCGGAACTGACAACATCAACATCAACCAATTTTTCTCTTGTTGTTTGAGATAGACTCTGAGGCTCATTACTGGTCATCTAACTTCCTGGGAAAATTTGCAGACTTTCTCTATTAGCCTCCACCAGCAGCTTCCTCACTTTGCACGGCATCACACTAACGGCCGACCATTGGGTCGCTTGCAGACCCAAAGTAAATAACATTCCTTTTTTCTATGCTTCCTGTGAGCGTCTTATTCTCACTAGTAGGACCTCCTTCTTTCGGTGCTTCCCTTTTTCTCTTATATGAGAATTTGGGTGAAGGTTTCTTTGCCTAGGCACGATCATAGTCGCACTTGCAGCTGATGTTATACTCACCTTTTCGGTACTTGCTTTTACAAGACATGCAATCAGCCAGTTCGAAAATGGCCATGGAATTTCCTACGATAGCAATTTGTTATATGAGATTGGGGCTCCAGAATCCAAGTCGTTTCCGAGCGAGCCCAGCAAATGTAGATTTCTAGACTCAGTCTAGCTGCCACCTGCAAATACAAAATTCTTAAGATTCGTCTTCATGTTCATTTCTGGGCACCGTTGATGTAACTAACATCTTGCGATACACAAACGCCTCTTCACTTCGACAAGGTGGTACTCAGACAAATGACGCTACACATACAATAATATTTCAGGCAAATTTAAGCAAATTTTGATTTAGAAGAAGTTAGGTTAGGTTGAGGAAAAAATAGTCGTGCGGTCTTCGTACCCTGACTTGCTTAGAATGCGAAGAAAACATTAGTTATACGAAGTGGTTAACACCAAATAATCACTTGCAGAAGCAGAAAGCAACTTAAGCGAGGAATAGAAATACTATTTAACATGCCATCACCATTATTCAGACTGATTTGAGCCGTTATATTATGGATAGAAGCAAAACTAGATGGAGATAAACTAATTTATAATCCAATAAATGAAGTTAAACATAATTAAGCGAGAACAGTTAGGATTAGACTGATGGATATTGAATATTGCACTTTAAGTTATACTATTTCCAACTCTTTCGCTAAATAAGCTATACACACTAACCTTACAGAAATCTCTTTAACAGGAAGCCAACATATCTGCATTAGCTATTCAAGTAGTGAGTCATTTACTGAGCCTTAAAACCTTTCTTATACATATGGGACTCTTTAATTTATTTACCATAACCTTTTACTACACACTTCATCAGCAAATCAATATAGCCTGAATAAAACAAACAGTAGAAAGAACAGCCTGAATGTGTAATAAGTATTTACAGTGCTTTGTGCACATGCAACCAAAAGCAGACGTTAAAGCGACGACAAAGGCAACACAACTCAAGACCTGAATATCATTCAGCTGAAACCCTATCTCAGTAATGACGTTCGATTAATTAAACTTATAGACTTAGCTGGACTCGTTCAGGAGCTACTTGAATCGAAAGGCTCTTAGGAGAAGTTGGGCTCAATGGCTAGAGAAGTCATTACTTTTAATTAAAATAACGCAAAATAACTTCTAGCGGCATATTTATTTTAATCTCGTTCATTTACGACAAGTTCACTTCCTGTATATAATGTTTTGCGCGTGCAGTCTATTAAATAAAGTTTTTATAAATCTTCCATTGAACCATTGAATAACACTTTCCCATCCATCTTCCAACCTGTTCACTGCTCCGGATCACAACTAACACAAGTCGGATGAGCTGCATCGTATCGTTTATTTGTGTTTTTCATGTTTCCAGCTAATCCGAATTTAATTGAAGTTCGTCTGATCAAGGAGAAGGATTTGTGTCCTTGTCCTTGCTGGTCGCTTCATTGGTCGGTCGTTTCGCTTGCCTAAGTTAGTTGCGTCTTAATCACTACAAAGCACTTTCCAAGGATATTGCATTCCATTATGTATAACTTTGAAGTTGGGTCATTTCAGGATCGTAATGGAAATTCGAAAGCTTCAATAAAGAGAATATGGTTATGTACATACATATGCGGTACGCCTGAGTAAAGATATTTCATCATCGGGCGACCATTATCAATTAAAAGTTTGTTTTTGACGGTACGATGAAGTTACTGGCTAGTTGTCAGTTAGAATTTGGTTGATTGGACTCAGCTTGAATGTTTGATGAATGAATGTAAGTTTCGGAGAGTTTCTATGTTTTAAGATGAATGAGAAGATGACAGCACAAAGTCATGTGTCTATTGACTTTTAGTAGTTCATTTCTGAAACAGCTTGTAAGAAAGATTTAAGTTATTTCCATGTGGTCGGAGGACCATTCTTTTCATTTGCGTCAAGTATTTTTGATTGAGTTACATTGCATTACTTGCTTCAATACGAACTTAATGGAAATATTTCCACTTCACAAAAACACACTTATATTTTACATTCACAAAATCAGCTACTTTGTAAATCACGTTTTCAAAATAAGTTTGAAAACAATCTTTTGAAACATTTTTATTCAAATCGTGAATAACTACTACAACACACTCATGCCGTTCCCAGTTTTAAAATGTACAAGTTTTAATAGCTCTCATTTCATTTGCCACTCTTTATCTCTCCCTCATAACACATAATGATAGCGAAATGGCATTGCAAAAACGACTGTACGAAAATGTACGCAATTGTCTGTCATCTATTTTTCAAGTTCCGTTTCGACGAGTGCAGCAGCATTGTCTCCGTTAAAAGTATATTTCGCAACTTGCAACTTGTTCTAGTATGTATTTTCAGCACAATAAATTGCCTGCTTTGTACCGTTATAGTGAAATAATATAATGAATATGGTTGAATGAAAGTTGAAAATACGAGTTTTTAGAGCGAGTGTGTGATTGGTGGGAATCTTCTTTACATTGGCACAAATATAAGTGAAAAGTTTAATGGGTGTTCGGATTTTAGCGAACATAAAAACAAGGTTTTTAGGACACAGCTAGGTAGTTGAGCTGCGTTGGACACATTTTTCATATGATTGAAACCAAGATCATGTTCTAGTTTTTTGTGAATGATTTTCAAAAATAATTTTTAGCCAGCTTTCAATTTTTTACTGATTTTCGAAGAAAATTAGCCTGGAGCGAAAATTTATGTTTCTTCTTTTAATTCTATTTACAAACATGTAACTGACAGAAACTTTAATTTGAATGAATCAGTATAAACTAGTCACTTTGTTAAAATAACCGGTCGTTTGAGTCAACTCAGTCTCAGAATTAATTATACCTTATTATTCGCTTGTTAATATAACTGTGGAAGAAGAATTTTTCACAAAGCTTTTCGCAATAATTTGGGTTCAATAAGTGCTCAGTATTTGTTATTTAAGAAAAATATTGATATGCTCTTGCTACCATTCTCACCAACTAAGCATTAATTTTTTCAATAAATTATTATGTAGTGAAATTCTTAAATATTAGTTCACTGGTCCTTCAAACTTGGAAACGATCTATACTAGACATGTACCCTATGGTAATTTATTTTGAAGTCCTCAAAACCGTTTGAGTAAAAGCTGCAAAATTGAAGGAAATCGAGGCAAATTGTTTAATGTGGTTGGTACAACCGCTACAGATGTACAGGTGCGCTGACACATTGATGAAATTTAAACATCAATTTGAAATAATTTGCATAACAACGTTAGACAACTACCTACTGAATTCGCGTGAAGCCGCGTACGCATCGAAGTGCAAGCGAACAAACTAATCGCGCCGGGGTCATCCGTGGCTTGTCAGTATTTCAAAACGTGTAGAAGTTAATCAAATGCTTTATGTCTGTTCCCGTACTTCAGCAAACTGCAGCAGTAGCAGAATTTGGCAGCTGGCTTCTTTTTGCTGCAAAATTTGGCTTGCATTTGGCTTGCAGCAAAAGTACGAAAACGACTTGCTGCGAATCTATTTTAATATATTATAATAGATTCAAGGACGGGAACAGACCTTTTGTGTTTTTTTAATGCACCCGCCATGCTTTCCGAATGCATGAAAACAACTTGAATACTGCCACGTTCATTATTTTAACCGACTTCATTCATGGCCTAAATAGTCATACGAGGCATAAATTGTACCTCAATTTGCCGCATTCGCGTTAGCGCTCAGATGTGTATACGACATAAACTTGTAAAAAAAATGATTCACAAATTACAAAACCGTTTTTGAGTTTCATTTTTTTCAAGGAAAGAGCACAATTTGTTAATTTTTATTTTTCAAATACAGTGAAGGCTGCAATATGAGCCCCTTGTGTTCGTAGTATATGAGCCTCCAAATTTTAAGGGTTCGTATTAAATACACTGTAGATTGCTTTTCCTTGCTTCAGATGCCAAGAAAAGTTCTTAAGATGAAAAATATTGAACAGATATTGAGCCAACTCAAAATTCAAAAATCAGCAATAATAAGCTATAATGAACCGTGTATTTTTTTTAATTAGAAACTGTACTATTAAATTATTAAATGATGACAATGTTGTAATGAAAATAAATACCAAGTGTTTTAGTTTCTGAAATTTGGAAACTTTTGCGGGCGGTAGTCTTTCAAATTATTCTACTCCTATAACTTTCAATGCATTTATCGAATTCAAAACAAATGAACGAGCAACAAGAACTTGACAATTCTAATTTTTGTGCTAACAGATACTACCTTCAAATTTTCAAATGGTAAGCATCTAAAATGATAATAATAAGAAATAAAGGTTTGATTTGCTTAAGTTTTCAAGTTTAACTATTAGTGGTTGACGTCACTAAAAAAATTTCTAGACCCTTTGATGTCTTATGCGAGTTTTTAAACTAATACTAGAGAAAATGACCTTGCTTTACTAACTCTGGACTTTATTAGGTAGTGAACGTGTGAAATTGATCAGAAAACTACACCAGTACTGAAAACTTCGACGAGATTTTTTTACAACTTCCACACTCGGCGCAATAATAAAATTGTCATGAATTTGTAAAAATTAGATTTGAAAATTGCTGATGTTTGCAAAAATATTTGTTTCCAAAGACAGATATACTTTCTGCTCATCAAATTTCACACATCGTTATTCAATCCAATTCAAATCACAAACAATTCTTACCACTTGCAACCAATCCACCAATAACGAACCGCAAACGGAATGTTTTCAACCAAGTGAATGACTCATGGTATCATCTTACTTTTACAGTCTCACTTAAAATGCAATCCATAAAATTTTCCAATTTGACGAAGTACATGAATCCGTTTCCTCATAAACTGAAAGATTCTCCACAAATACTCTTTAGTCGTTCAGTTCGTAGGACTGTTGACGAAACTTTATCTATAAATTTCCAGTGAAGTTTGTGTCGATGCCTGAACTATTTAGATCGAGATATGTCATATGCCTAAAACCCTTTTATTGCCTCGGAAATATATGACGGTAGATGGAATCTTCGAATTGATTTTACAGATAGTTTCCGAACGATAAAGTTTTATTAGGTCCCGTTTGCTTCCGTCGTCTTCAACTGGCTAGTGGAGGCCTTCAAGTGCTTTTTAAATAGCTTCAATTTTTCAGGATATTGTTCAAGAGTTGCTTCCCTCCTTGACAGGCTATTTCGCATGATTGTCTGTCTGGAAGATACTTAACCAGTTTGTTGGTTCGTTAACTGCTCAAAAGAGTCCTTTGTTCTTTAAAAAAATAATTAGCCCGAAAAATAAGACTTAGATTAAACATTTTCTATCGGACTATGATATTTCATTTATTTATTTATTTATTTCAACCAAACAAGGCGTACAAAAATAAACACTTACAATTAATATCTAACAATTTATATAAATTTGTATATACACAACAATGGAAGAATTTAAAAAAAAAAATATAACCATCTTTGGTAGGGAATTGGATGGGGCATTCATGACGTGAGCACCTTAGTCAGAGCAGTTTTAAACCTAGGTCTGGAAATGGTAGGGGAATAGTATTTTGCGAAGCTATTAAATATTTTGCAACATCTATTGATTGGCTCATTGTTGGCGTAAACTGTGTGGTGTCGGTATTCATTCAGTAAACGTGTGTGCCTCGTCTGCCTTACTGATTCGTTGAAGGTGATCTTATTGGACAGGGACACAACATTGATCAAGCCCCTAATAACGTCAAAAGTAAAGCAGGAGCATATGACTATCCTCCGCGAAGATAGACTTGATAGATTTAAGAGACTTAGCCTGTATCTGTATGAAGGTAGATTATCAAATTCGTAAGGATTATACAGATCTCTCAACGCAAATAGCAAGAACTGCTTCTGCACCGATTCGAGCCTATTGCTATGGACATCAAAGGTAGGGTGCCAGACAACACATGCATATTCGAGCAATGGCCGAACTAGAGCTATGTATAAAGACTTCGTGACCCATAGGTTTTTGAATTCCTTCGCACGTCTTTTGATAAATCCAAGCTGCTTATTAGCCTTACTTAAGACTTTGTCATAGTGTAAATTAAAACGCAGCTTTTTATCCAAAGTAACCCCGAGGTCAATGACATTCTCAACATTATTGATTGTAACATTATTGAGGCGGTAATCAAAATTTATATTACTGGTTTTGCGGGAAAAACTAATGACTTGACATTTGCTGACATTAATGTCGAGATTATTTTGTTTGCACCACTGCTCAAGAGAAAGCAATTTCGATTGAAGGAAAACTGAGTCTGATTTCGATTTAATTGTGTGGTACATTTTCAGATCATCTGCATAAAAAAGGTGAGGGATGTCTGATAAAACTTCAGAAAGATCCGATACGAAAATATTGAATAAAAGAGGCCCCAAGTGACTACCTTGTGGAACACCTGATAAAACTTCGATTTTTTTGGATAGGATACCCTGAAACTTAACGTACTGCGTCCTATTTCGAAGATAAGAGTCTAACCAGTTTAATAAGAGACCCGAAATGCCAAATTTCTGTAGTTTGATTCGAAGAATATCATGATCAACACGATCAAAGGCTTTGCTGAAGTCTGTGTAGATGGTATCAATTTGATGCCCTTTTTCCATGCCACAGAGAACATCTGAGACGAGAATCACGAGGTTGGTAGAAGTTGACCTGCCTTTTCTAAAACCATGTTGTTGTTCATTTAGAAGAGGTTCTAATAGTGTAGTGAGCTTATCACAGACAATTTTTTCAAATAGTTTAGGCAATGCTGATAGTATTGCAATACCTCTGTAATTATCAATTGACCGCCTATCACCACATTTAAAAATCGGGGTCAGATGGGATGATTTCCAGAAGGAAGGGAAAACCCCACAAGAAAGTGATTTGTTGAAAATTAAATACACGGGTAAGATAAGCGACTCCATGCATTCGAATATGAAACTAGGAGGTAGTAAGTCAGGACCAGGACCCTTGTTGACATTGAGATCTTTGATGGCCTTGGCAATCTCCTCTCTAGTTAAATACATTTCACAAATGATATCTGGTGGGAATGTTTGAGGGAGAAGAATGTTAGATGTGCTTGTACATGAACGAAATACTTCCTGGAAATGCTCAGCGAACAGGTCGGGGGGGTTGTTGGGGAAAATGTGGTTCTATTTTTAAGGAAAACGATGCAAAATGATAGAGTGGAATTAATGAATGGAGCTTAAATTTAGTGTTGAAAGCTAGGGTGCTGTAAATACTAACACAATTTTTTTATGTCAATTTTTGTTGATGATTATAATTGATAATTTGATAAATATTAATGCAATCACACAACTAAGCAGCTGATGTGGGTAAGCTCCACTTTGCATTTCTTGAATGCTTACCATGTGTTTCATCAGTTGCAGAGGAATACTTGTAAACAATACTAGAAGTTTTCGTTCAGAGCTTATCCGAAATATCTACTAGATCTCATCGTTTAGTTTATAATCGCACTATAATTATTGTGCTTAATGCTATCTCAGATCATTACACTGAGCCCATGTTCAATAACATGGTTTAGCTTACGTTAAGTTAGGTTAAGTGGCTATTAATTGGAGAGTCTTACCGAAAGACACACATAGGCGCATTTGAGGCCTGTTCTGGTACCACGAATATACTCTCAAGTAGCCACTGTACTTTGAGAACAATGTGATTCTTTTGATAAACTGTACAACGCCCCGAAGCTCAATAAGGGCTCCGCAACAGAAGCTATTATAAAACTGGCACATGATATGAAACACGTACTCTTCTTCATTTTCTGAGCCGCAACTGCAACAAAAACCAACCCAACAGCTTTGCTTACCAACCTGTGAAGCAGTGACCTGTTACAATGATAAAAAGCATGTCCTTGCTTTTCTCTGCACAACATACGGCTCAAAAACATTTTGCTGTTAATTAAATGTGCTTGATAAGCTAAGTCTTTTTTGCAAAGTTTCATGTTAATTAACAATTGTATTCAATAAACTATTTATTTGTCAATTTAATTTTATGCTTTATTGAACTCCACCATTAAAGTTTTAACCATGGTATAAAATGCCATAAAATTTTGCAATTGCTTACTCACTGAATTATCTACTTTCCCACATAGGGCGCTAAAATTTTTCAGCATGTTACAGATAATATTCTGTTTTCTGAGGTATATTTATCACATTTTCATGGAATTTGTATCCAAAAGCTATGTATTTAAATCTTATTGATAGCAATTGGTTGTTAGTGAGTGACAATCTGGTTTTAAATAGGATTTTTTTCATATTTTTTTCACAAATCCATTCAAATAGATTCATACTCTATTTAAGTATATCTGAGCTGTGTGACATAAATTTTACTACTGCTGATACAATATAGAAAAACAACTCCTTGAATTAACAATATTTGTCCTAGTTATCTTTCATTTTTAAAACTACTCGAATAATTTTGATAATTCGCTTAAAATTGCGCTCACGCAATTTCGCAACAAATTCACCCAACATACAAATGAAAGTGCCAAAGAGCATTATCGCCATTCTTTAAGCTTTCGTCTCTGCGACTTTCAAGACCTCTTATGTTGTCAAATATTTTTCGAGCTACAAGAAAATCCTTTTTCTCGAATTTCATCACATACCACTTTCCATCCCAGATATCTGCCGAGAGATTTTGCTAGCTACGAACCAGTTTCTCAATGGCATTTATCTTGACACTCAGCCAACAGCAATCGAAGTGCCTGCCTGCTTGCCTGCTTGACTGTTGCCAGTCTTCGAGCCTGTCAGCTTGCAACGAATACGAACAGTGTCAAGTACTGCGTTGTCAAGGCCAAGTCAAGCCGAAAAAATAGAAGTAAATAAGTGAAATGCGAATGTTATCTTTGCAAGGATTGGCAGCTTTTATAGCAGCTAATCCGCTTAGGCTGCTTTCGGACTGCCTTCGACTGTTGTGAACTTAAGCTCGTGCTTGGTGACACTGCGTCTTAAGACATAGAACGTCAGGATTACGGCATGAACGGTGTATATGTATTATAGGAATTCGGCTTGTTTGGTTTTTTTTTTATTTGATGAAATTCGAAAGTCGTTAGGAAACGTGTGTAATATTTTGGCGATGGGTGAAAGTCGGCGTGAAGGCGTATATAGCTCAAAGATTATGTGTTGAATCAGGCTTATACAAGTGAACAGAGGAAAGTTTTTCAAGGACATACTAAAAAAAATTATTATGACAGGCTGGAATCCGAAAATGTCCGGAATTAGAATTTGAAATGGTCGTACAAGCACAGCCACGCACAAGCAATGGAAACAAAGAATAACACAATATTTATTTTTAGCCTTTTAGGAGACGAATTTTACTTTTAACGGCATCAAAAGCAGAATTATTCCTTATTTGAGTCTGCGAAATAAAAAAGGAATTTTCACTAACAAACGTTTTTTAAAACAGTATAGTTCCTTTCGAAATTTCTTAGAAATTCAATGATACCAGTCATAAATTCTCTTCAATCCTAATTAACGCTGAATGATGTACACAATTTTTTTGATGCACGAATCAATCCAACCTTTTAAAGCAATTCCCACTTGGATTTTCATGAATTTTCCGAGCCGCAAACGAATCATCCATCCATTCATTCATTCATTTTGTTTCCTGAAATCGTATTCGTATTCGATGCGAGAGCAATGCCAGACAATCATATAAATCGTTGAGATACGAGTTCGTATGGCAGCAAAGGCAACGTAATGGTTTCATCTCGCAACGCTGAATTTCTACACATGATGTGCACTGGGCCAAATGTAATTTTCTTTACACACATTGTTCGTTTCGGAAACAATTGCTTCACAAGATTAGCTACTATCAGTTCCATAGCAGGCAAGAATGTTCGTATTCAGATAGAATTGATGCAGAAATCAAACTCGTACTAGGTCTAAAGATACACTGCTCAAATGAAATTTTGCTCTGAATTCGAATGGATTAATGATTGTTTCGGGAAATATTTCGAAAACTATATTCTAACGAATTAGAAAGAGATATGAAAGGAAAAAGTTGACGGGAATTTATCGTGGCGGGAAAGTGAATGTTGATTGTTTATTATATTATTTGACAATTGAAAGATATGGGATTTTGCTTTTATCGATGGCCCCGATTGCGGCAGCTGGGATTTCTATGTGAGAAAATGCGCAATTCATTTTCATCATTTTAGGGCTATGTGGCAATGCTCTTAGTACGTAAAAGTTTTATAAGTATATAAAAGTACCATTCAATTTTACTTGAATAATAAAAAAATGTGAAAAAAGACTCTTCTAGAATAATTGCACACATCATTGCTTAACTTAAAAGCCCTTCCATTACTCCTGAATTTCTGTAAATCTTTGGCTCTAACTTTTTTTCGGATCAGCAAAGAATATGTGTATCGTGTTGCTTCCAAAATAATTTTTCAATGTTAGCCACCTTGGACCACTAGCTCACGTGTACTTTGCAATTGTTGTCTTCGAATTTCTTAACACACAATTTGAAACACTTGCTTTAAAAGATATTTCCCCACGACGTCCAGTCTCCCGAATTTTTTCTCTTTTTTTTTCTCCATTTCTCCCATGTATGCACACAGCTCAGTTTGATTGAATCCTTGCCTGTGAGAAAAGCTTACATAGTCAAAAGGATGGGACACCCAATCTGACCCCGAGTGAGCTTGGCTCAAAATTGAGAATCAGCCAAGAATTATGATCGCATACCAGGTTTAAACTAGCTTTTATCCAACCTATTAACAAAATCGATAAATTAAGGAAAAACGAGTTTCAAAAAACTGAACACTTACTTTTACCTTAATTCAAAGGAATATGTCGTTAATTTAATTTAGCTTAAGGAGATGTTTTCGGTTGTTAATACGCCTTGTTTTGGTTTAAAAAATAAAATTAAGTGCTTGCATGCATTAAAATTCACACAATGCATAATTACTTGAAAAAATAATTAAACATTCTAAAAATGAAATAACAAAAGCAACTCAAAAGTAAAAAATAATCTATCAATAACGTAACCAAATTTAACTTACTTAAGGGGTCTACCCTCTTTAGAACGTCAAAAAACAGGCTTTTTCAATAATTTTTTTTTGTTGTTTATATTATAAATATTGATATTGGAGGTATTAAACTCAATAAATATAGTCTCGAAATATATAAAAAAAAATTTTTTATTCACTTTTTTAAGTTTTTATGAATGAAAATTCTACATGAAGAAAGGTCCAAAAAAAAAGAGGGTAGTGCGCCGTTGATGAGATCTCCATGATGAATGGTCTGAAACAAAAAAATCAAATAGTTTTAGACTCAGTATGTTAAAAGCTATCGCGTGAATTGGGCGATTTTTGATTTTTGAAAATTTGACAAAATGGCGGACATTTTTCCAAAAAAACAAAAAAGACACGTTTTTTTTCATCATTTTGTAGTAAAAAAAATACTTAAAATCAAAATTTCGAAAAACCCCCAATTCACGCGATAGCTATAATCGTAAAGAATGTCTGGTAAAAATTTGGCAAGGATCGGTTCAATAGTTCCCGAGGTTCGATCAACGCGCCGTTGACAAACCTTGTTTTGAGAAAAACGCGATTAAAGTTTTTTTTTATGAAAAATCGTAAAAAATCCTTACCTATGCTTAATCAGCGATGCCTGCGCCATACAATATACCTTCTGATTCCTCAAAATGAACGTTTTCATCCAAAATTGCTTTCCTACGATTTGTTCTGGCTTCCTTAGACGCATCGGTGCTGCGACGGTTTGCAACTCTTATGCGATCTCTGTCGCGTTCAGCGGTGAAGTGTACAGCAGTCGGTCCGATTGTGACACCTATTACCTCCAAAATCTTCAAAACTGGTGAAAAACCTTCATTGTATATGCAGGCAGCTGTTCGGCAAGAGATCTCAACAATTTTTTTGCCGCTGAAGATGTGTTTAGGAGTCATTGACCAAACACAGTTATTGAATGACTCATTGTTGTTCTGTGTGTTTCCACCTAGGCATCTTTCAAGTAATTCTGGCTTCGTCAGATCTTCATATATTGGCTTTAGGATTTCTTGAACATCTTCAGCAAGAGCAGGAGGATGTTCGAATTGATCAACAGTACCATACTTTACAGCTTTCAAGTATTTGCACCACGAATCGGAGCAGTATGAATGCTGTGGATTATTATCAGTTGATATCTTATGATAATATCCGGCCCAGATCTCTTTCCGCATCTCTTCAACAGAATCGGTGTGTCTTCTAATTGCCAAACCATAATTAGTCGAGAGCTCTTTCATTAGCTTGATCGTTAAATCTTGAGTTTTTTTAACAGGAGCTTTTTTTACGACGGCTTTTTTTTTCTTCACTACCACTTTTTTAGGTCCATTTTTTTCTTCTTCATTTTTCTCGTTTTTTTTTGCAGCTTTTCTTGCTTGTGTTAGAGCTTTTTTAGCTTCACTAGCCCGCTTAAAAATTATCTTCGCAACATGTAAAACGCACTCCAATTTTTTCACAACAAAGTCACTACCATACGGGGCTGTATCGAGCAGAATTTTGAATGTCTTAGTATCACCGTCACCTATGTAATAGCCATAACGCACTTTGAATTTTTCGAGAGATTCCCAAAACATTTCACATATGCCGTCAACCTCCATTTTTCCAGCACTTCCTGAGTGATTAGCACTACACTGTTCTTTATGCTACTCATACCACACATCTAACTCGACCGTGTTCAATTTTGCATTCATTTGTTCACACGCTTTGCAGTGGCTAGATTTAATAACTGCATTTGCAACTTTTTTACAGTGCTTATATACGAGAACGACTATGCCAATTAGAGAAGCATGCCCTCGTCTTTGCCAGGAACCATCACCTGAAACGGTCAAAATATCGTCCGGTTCTCCATGCTCAGCGTTCAAGAGTTTTTCTTCTTTTACAGCCTTGAGCATTGCTATATCGAACGCACTTTTCACAGCGATGCTAATCGAATCGATAATTTTATAATAAACAGAGGACGATAATCCAACTCCGAGTTCCATAAGACCACTAAAAATGTTAATACCACTGAAACCAACAGCAATCAAACGCATAACATATACTAAACGGTATATATATCCAGTTGCAATTAACGGACACGAATTAATATACTTTTCTCCACACTCACACGAAACACAAATCTTAAAACCGAAACCACGTTGCCCATACTTTGAGAAAGATACATCTTTATCACAGACTTTACACTTTACAAACTGTTGTAACGTTGAAAAAACTAAGAAAAAATTAATAAAACTATATTCAGACGTTTGATCGACTTTTACATCAAAACTCGTATCTTCAGATTTTTGCAGCTTCTCCGCCGATGTACTGGCATAACTTGTATTTGACTCAAGATTTTGTACTTGTACTCCGCGAAAAACCTTTTTCCTCGGTTTCGAGATCGTACTTGGTCGTCTCCATGGCTCTGTTTGTCGTTTGAGTTTCCTTTCCATTGTAGAAGTCACGAGCACAGATGTTGTTACCTCAAAATTTTCAACTCGACTGATGAGAAAGAGCGTTGAAAAACCGGTTTTAGTAGCCAACTGGCATTCACTATTGACTCGTTAATATTCAATTCCGAGAAAAAAGGCCGAAATCAACAGATTTAAGTAGGGATAATATTATATAATAGAATACAACAGCTACTCTACGCAAGCAGAGCCAGATGGGCGTTACCGCTGAGTGCGGAGCAGATGAGCGCGCTAGAGTGACAAAGTGAAAGTCGACTAAAAATACAGTTAGAGTGATCCGATCTTTATGTAATTTTAATATGATACTTCTGTATATATATACTTTCCAAAAATGCAATAAAAAAAAAATCGATTTTTTGAAAATTCTAAAGAGGGTAGACCCCTTAAATTGAATAAAAGCTAGAATAAGCTTGGGTTTGCTCTTCGTAACATTTGTTTTCGGCTCAAAGTTAACTCGATAATAGTGTCGTTTGCATGGATCCGGACGACCATGCAGCAGTTCCTCTAGATATAAAATTAATTATTTCTGAACATATCATTTGAATCAGCTTGCTCGAAATTATTGACATCAAATCAATTTTTTGACTCACAAATCTGATAAGACAAATTATCTCATCGCTTTTTATTCCAATCTCATAAATTCCATTAATCATTTTCATATGTCTGAAGTGCTTCGAGCACCATTCCTCCAATAATTCTCTATGAACAGCTCAACTACAGGTAGTCGTTTATCTCCGACGATTAACACTCGTAATTCAGCAAAGAACTTAATTTCAAACACTTCATTAGATAACTAACGTCTTTGTTGAAATATCCTTTTGGGACGTGCCGAAACGCCTAGTGTCTTAATGACGTCCCATTGAGGCTGATAACTGCTAACAGTACTTGAACTGAACACCCCAAGTTTCTCCTCTTGATTCATCGACCGGATGAAGTTCACATTTAACTCGACCTAGGGAAGTTCACCTGAAACTTATATGAGTTTTTTTTTTGAATTTAGGATAAATTAAAAGAAGTCAACACATATTACTTTGGATTATGTAATTTTTTTTACTAAAAAGTTATCTAGTGAAAATGGTTTACTAGCGAAAAGAATTTTGTGGTCTTGAAAAACTCTTCATATAATTAACGTTTCGAAGTACGTTTAATACGATTTTCAAATTATGGAGATGCCTGCATTGTCATTCCTATTTTATATTTCCTACATTCTCTATGATCCCCAAACATCAACAATCTGGTAACCATCCCCTAAACAACTATCAAACCCAAACTGAAATACGAATGTGAAACAGAACAAAATGGACTAAACACATTACAACAGCACCTTTGGATCGATTACTGATTTCAAGATACATATGTGCACACCCATACGCCTATTATTCGATACTCGTAGTATATTCACTGTAGGTCGGAATGTCTAATCCAACTGGGGATATATATTACATTACAAGAATCTAACTAACACGGAACAAACCACTCGAGATTGAAGAGGTCATCAGGTCAAATTGTACGGAATTTGTTTATTTAGGATCCCTAACTGGATACAGAGTTGCCTAAATGACGGTTTATATGCATTGCTCCATAGAAACCTCGACTGGGTGCTGCCTGTAGGCTGACTATGCGTCAGCGTAAAGAGCAGTTGAAATGAGCCATTTATTATTACTCGAGAGGGCGTTCGATGTGTTGTAAGCATTTAACGAAACACTTAAGGGTGAAACAGTTTGGGGTCAGTGAGATAATTTACTAAGTTTGAAAAGAATTTATTCGACATGTTTTTTTGCTTATTTAGAAGAAGAGCAATCGAGGTGGATGTTTTTTATGGTTGACTTGATATTTTAATTATTTGAGAGCAGTTTCGTTTCTTGTCATTTTCAAATCAGACGCGTGATGAAGCACTCTTATCATTTCATTGATCAAATTTTATTCTTAGAAGCGGTTTATTCAAATAGGTATGTCTATTTCATTACAATTACCATTTCAATTTGTTTTCTTTGTAATTTTATTCATCATCTGCTTCTTAGTCAGACGAGTTTGAAACTTGATATTCCCAAATAGATTATGGTTTTACTATTTTATTTATGCTTTTTTTCCACTACGATATAAATTTCTAAAGAATATAATCGCGATCTTCGAATAACTTTCTTTCTTTAATGAATAATTTCACTGCGTAAAATAAATTTTCCCCTTTTTCAAATTGAAAATTAAGTGATGGTGAATTTGATAATTTAGGAATAGGCTGGTAATAATGCTAATAAAATTTATTCATGTAATATTTTATCTAATAATTTTTGAAATTTGAATTTTGTCTATAAATGCCTCATTTGCAGTAAAAATTCAAAGGAAAAAAATGTTTGCTAGAAGATAAGTTATGAATAGTAAAGCAGATACATAGTCGTATTCCAAGATTCATTGTAAACAAAAAAGTGATAATTTCATGCAACTTTTTGGAACTTTCGATTAAACGTTTTAAGTTGTTATCAATTTGTGATCATCACATTGCAAATTGTCACATCAGTCAGGTATGCACTGTGAGCTGATGTCTGATGAGAATCAGTGCATACTTTCGAAACCACTTAGTTCGTTAAAAAGTTTTTAAAATTTTAACAATCGCACAAAAAAAATTCCATGTTGATTTTAATTTGGTTTTACTTACTGTTCAGATAAAACCGTTTATTCACCGTTTGTTCTGTTAATAAACCTTAATATCTGATTTTATTTATGTGCTGAAAAATGTGTATAAAAATTAATATGATATAATGTGAAACATCAAATGAACTTCAACTACTTTCCAAGCAGTCGAAGCTTTTTATTTTCGTAAGAGGCAAAATTTGAAATATAACATTTCATAGCCTGTGAAGCATGAAAACAATGTAGCTTTTATATATTTTTCCACACTCATCACCAAAACATTCTAAGAATCAACTATATTTTGAAATTTCGTATATGTTTGAGCTAATACCACAGGAAACCTCATCCCCTGTAGGCAAATTTCACAAACATTTATTTGAGTTGTTGCAGTTTTGCTCGGGAAATCATACCGATTGATAAAATCCACATCCTCAGGGTTTAAAATAAAAAAACAAAAGCTTATTATGCTCGCAAAAGGTATTAAACTATGCAACGATTACATTCATTTACAAATTTTCACATTACTAGTGATAGAAAAAAGAAAATTATTTTTGCGCCCAACGTGGGTAAGCTGGAGTATAAGTTTAATATTTCTTTCCTTATGGATATATTCAACTGATTCGTTACATGTGCTATGAATCCACAAATAAAATATATATTGATAGCAAATTAATCAAGTTTTAGCTTTTGCATCTGAAACAACTCTACCGATCCGTTAGCTATGCTCAATGACTTTGATTACATTGAATTCGAAACCTTCTATTTGAATGAATTTTATTTGTAACATGAATGTCTAAGATTTTATCTTAATCTTGTCTGCAAGCTAATTAATATAAAGAACAAATGAGCAAGAGTAATACTAATTAAATGAGCTACTTTAAACTAGAATCTTTTTTCACTAGAATACATATATATTGTTGAACCTTAATTCCCTAAATCTTGGTATCTAGTACTGCTCGTGAGAAGAAGCAAATGGATGTCAAGATATGATTGAATAGACAAATGAGAGGTAAAGGAAAATTTTCAAAATGTTCCTCAAAAGGGCATAACTTGCTGAGAAATAGCTTCAAGTAATCAAAACTGATTGTAGTTGTTGGCCAGAAATGTATATATTTTTATAGTGAAACGCTTTTCAACTAAGCTTTTTGTCGAGGCAAAAAATAATACAATTACTAAAAACAATGGCATGCTATACAAATAGTAATATAATTAGTGCACAAATAATTAATAAAAACTATCATGTTGTACCAAAAATAGAAATTTTAAAAAGGAGTAAAATGTCACACCAAACATAAACAAACCTACTACCATGGATGTTTCGAGCTTGCCATCGTTGTAACGAGAGCCATTTAGCTCCACTTCTAAACAATCGCTAAGTCAAGTGCAGGAGTAAGAGATTATAGGGAAATTTTACTCCTCGAAGCGAAAAAAAATATGTTTGATAAAAAAAAAGAAAATTGAAGAAAACCTTAGGAAAAATATTGTTTATTAGTAATTGATTGTGGTATTGAAGTAATAGTAGTTAAGCAAAAGTTTTGAATATGAAAAGATAATTTGAGCTACTGACAGCAATTAGTTCTGAGATATTACCAAATGATTTTTTTTTGGTTTTGAAAGTTTGAGGGTTTGAAAGTACGAAGTAGTCCTAGACAACATCAAAGCTTTGGAAAGTACAAAATGACGCACTTTGAGATTTTGGAAGATCTTTTAAAGGTGTCATTCGACTGAAAGCGTTGGTGCATATATTTTGATAATCAGAGTGCAGCATTTCCATAGAAGGACTCAGGGTTTTTATTCAGGCACCCGTGATTTGTTTTATTTTTATGAGGGTCTATGGTAAATGGTGTTGAGAACTACAACACTTGGTCGAGGAAAAGGAAATACACTATTTTCCAGCTAGAGGGCTCTAATAAATTAGTTTACGTAATATATTGATGGGATATACTCATACTAATAATCGTTGGTAAAGTGACATTCCGCACTAAATAGAAATGTTCTTTAACATGATTGATCGACTTAGTTGCGAGCTTAAACGCTAAAAACATCAGCACTAACAAAGAGAAAATATAATATATTGTACAATTTTGCTTGAACAAAGGCGAAAAAGCATGCCACGTAACAGAAAGTATGAATAGTGTTTATGGTCATAGTTTTGATTCAGTTTATTAGGTTGATTACACTCCTTTAATTTGAATGTTAAAATTCACCTGGTACAGATAGGCGGGTCTTCGAAAGTGCTGATAAGTTCATTGAATCAAAGTCTAGCAAGTCTAACGAATCTCAAAGTATAGCAAGTCTAACATCTTGAGTGGCTAGATTTAATATGTTTTGTCAGTTCTTCAGTCAGAAAAGTCAAATAAAATTCACTTCAAAAAAAGCATCATAGTCTTGGTGTAGAAATGTAAGAACTCTCAGCGGTAATTTGAAACACAGAATCAATTTTTTGTGAATTCAATCTGTATTTTGTTTCGACAGTTTACAATAATTTGTGTAACTGTATAGCCGCTCAAAACTTAATCTTGCAATTCACTTCGGTACAAGTTCTTGCGGCTGTAATTTAATTCATAAAAATTTGAATAAAAGCATGACTTATTGAATTTGCATCAATTTCCTACATGGTAAATGATCAGTTCACAAACACTCGACACTTATCGCACAACTTATTTCCTTACTACACTCAATAAAGTCTTGATAGAGAAAGGAAAGCTAGGCAGTAGAAACGTCTTTAAGACTTTTTCGAAAGCTTTAGTCTACATAATTTTTAAATGTATCGTGTGGCTACATTGCTTGTTTGCTCCGTTTACATCTTCTTAGGCAGGGAGGGTAAGAATCGACCTCAAAATAAAACTTTATTGACTTAAAATGACGACAAATTTTAGAACGAAACGGTACTTATTTGACCCAAATCGAGCAAAACCTTGCAATAAATAAAAGACAATTATGGATTTATTTTTCATCAACCTTATAAATAGCTATTAAAACTATAGTGAATAGGTTTGACTGCTTTAAAATATTCACTATGTTATATTTCTTGGCACTATGCTCTTCTCCGTGTAGTTAACTTTGATCCATTGATGTCTACGTAAAAGCATCGGTTGCATGCAAAATTAAAAAAAAAAATTGGTAAGTGTGGTAAATAATTATGGTCTTGCATTTGGTGGACAAAGCACGGAAGAAGTATCGTCATCGATGGAAGAAAAATCGTTTTCAAACACCGACCTTTCTTGCATATTTACTGTTCTCCAAAAGCGTGAACAATCTCAAATATCGTAGCAGAGTGCGCTGCGCCAAGGCTTTATCAGCTTTGACTAAATCATGTTTTCGCTATGATTCGAGCTTTACAAAATCTCCATAATTCTTTTATAGCTAAATGAGCTTTTGCTTCAAATTTTCCGTTCTGCAGATGTCACAATGCTGTACAAACATTTCATAAGTATACACTCAAACTTGACTGGTTTAGTGCAATCCACATTGCTTAGTAATGCAGATTTTCTACTAACCTTACAAATGATCACATATCAAGAATTTGGTCCACAAACAGAAAATCTAGTCTACCACAGTATAAATATAATGCTGGCCACAGCTACTTAAACCGCTTATGCCCTACAAGATTTTCGCAAAAACGATGTATCTATAATTCCTCAGGCTTCAATTGGCAAGAGGGATACGAAAATCAAATATTAGATATTCGCATCCCTTCTACGAAACCGATTAATCTCATTCACCTGTTAGCAGTACTGAATGCAAACACAACAGAAGTGAATATCTGGCATATTGAATATTGAAAACGATGATAAGGAAACGAGAAAACGGATTCTTGCTAGCATCCGAATGAACCACAATCGGTCTGCTTTCAAATATTTATCTGCTTATTCGATTCAGCGAACGTTGATTTGTGTTGAATGAGTTTGGTTATGATATCATTCGGCACAGTCGATTTGATTTATTTACAGAGAAATTTTCAATCTATGCTGAACAATTTTGGGAAAATAATGGAGATGTTTTTAAATAAGTATTTATTCTATGACATACAGAGTGAAATTTTGAAACGTATGAATATACTACACACTTTCGATATAATGACGAAGCTCATTATTTTTTACGTGGATAATCATCAGCAAAAAAATTGTTTGGTGTACTATCATAATATAATTCTTAAGAAAAATTTTCTTAATTTTCATTAATTCAATTCCTCCTTCAAGCCAAAAATCACAAAATTAAAAGTGTCGACAACTTCACAAGAACACAGCCTCAAGGATCCACTTCACACCTAATACACGTCACAAAAAAAAATCAACTTTCATTCTTCACATTCCGATTTGGCGCGTTTCCGTGTGTTTCATGCCAATTTATGCGAGCCGACTTCCGTTATCTGGCAATGAGTGAAACATAATGGAAAAATTCTTGAAAGCATTCGAAAATGCTCGACTCTCGTGTATGCGGCTCATCGTTCTATTTTCTCTCGCAAACACATCGAGACAATGTTAAGGTGGCAGCAAGAATTTCAGTCTTCGAAATGTGAAATGTCAACATACAGGATACATGTGCTGTTCGCCAAAAACCCTTATCCATGTTTTTTTTTTTTGGTGTCGTTGTAGTCAGTTGTCAGTACATGGTAGATTTGCAAGGAAAGGCTGAAGATAATAGAATGTTTGGAAATTCTTTGGGGTTAGACACTGAATTCAAGCTCATATTGTTTTCATATAATTTTCCTTTGATTTGCATTTAAAGTTGTGCGAATAGGAAGGAAACACATAAAATATGTGTTTGTTTAAAAGGATAAATAGAAAATGAAGTTTTGGGGAGACACTGATTGTTTAAGAATTCAAAAATTAAAATTAAATCGGTTACTTTTGCATGCACTTTAAATTATGTTTAAGGAAATGTGGAAAATTGTACGAGAATAAAACGTATTAACAGTTAATTTTCAATTAATAAAGCACTTCGTGAATTTTCACCCTGTTTGATTGATCGTTTAGTTTAGTTTAGTTTAGTTTAGTGAGGTACCTGATTCGAATGGTTGAGATTGAATGAAGGACCAAGCTCAGCTAAATCAGGGGTAAAGTGAGTTGTGGAACTCATAACGTTGATTGTAAACTTGTGATTGAAGCTCTCCACCAGCTTCAACCGCCAGACCCGGGAAGGGTTACCGTCGGGTTACTTACTTTTTACTTTGATTGACCATACTGATAAGACCTTGCAATGTTTGTAAGATTGATGGCATATCCAAGTAGACAGAACTGATCCATTAGACTAACGAATATGACAATCTGGACCTTTATTCTTGGTTCCCTGGCAAGACGTCGCAGCACAAACGGCTCCAGGCTAATGGTATGCCGCTTCCTTCCCGGTAAAACCTTGACAATCCTCAGAATGCGATTGAAATTCGCACCGCTGGGTCGATGGTACCGGTTCGGCTGACATTGTTCCCAATTAGCGCTGATCTTTCTGTGAATAAGACTGTCAGTCTTGACCCTCACATGTCCTCTCTGCGTGGCATGAACAACCATGATATCGCTAAGGTAACGACTTATTTGAACGCAAAAAGCGACTCTGATGTTAGAAAAACTCCGGTCATAGAGTATGGAAAGACATAGGGACAGACATAACGACAAAGAGTGCAGTAGGTGCATCCACAGATAAGTTTGTTTTCGTGATGGGACAAAAGACTCCTTCATCTGAGACGAATACCCAGAAGCGCAACGCCTGACCAAAAAGCTCGACGGTGAAGTGAAATCAGTTCCAAACACCTTTCGAAGGGCGTAAATCAGAAATCGCAGAGGCCACTATTAGGGATATGGAAACCCCATAACAAAATCTGTAAACTAAAAATAAACTATATAAATAAACTATATAAATAAACTATCTAAATAAATAACTATATAAATAAACTATAAACTATATACAACGTAAGCGGATGGCTGAAGAAGATATGCTGCGAAAGGACCAGCAGGTCTTCCGTGATATGTTACATTTGTATTTAAATACATCAAGCAATGAAGAATGGCATTCTCGACCTAGGGCAATCTCCGAATACCAGAAAACTTGTAAAAAGGAAGCAGAGTGCCCATGCACGCGGTTGGAGCATCAGATCTTTCAGGAAGATATGCTTTTACTGGCATGCAGGAAACCAGATTCAGAAAGGAGACTTCTGCTACTGACACTGGTTCGTAAAACACATTGATGGAGAAAAAAAGGAAGCATCTGCTGAAAAGAAATTCAAAATCAAAATAAATGTTATAATGATGGGAGGCAGCGTGGGAAGTAACTAGACGCCGTATTTGTCAAAGCAGCTCTAGCTGAAACGTGTGTCTTGGGGGTGGTTCAAAAATTGTATGCCCGCTTAAAACTGGCATGTAGTGTAGTGTTGTGTAGCATGTAGTGATTCCACAAAGCTACAGTACTCGATACTGACTGCCGTAGCTGGTCAAAAAGCTGTAAAGCTTGTGGGTCTTACAACAAAAATCGAACTTGAAAATCTCGGATGCCTCACAGCTAGTAAAGAGGTGTCTGCAGCTATAAGGCGAGAAGCTGGACAGGAGGAAACTGCTAAGATGAAAACTACTCTTTTTCTCTTTGATTCTTGGGAACGGACCAGAGTCATGCCTGACCTGGACGAAACCCCAGCTCACAAAACCCTCAAGTCTGGTCGCATCAATGTGAGAACGGTACACACTTGAGTGAGAAGATGGTCAAAAATGGTACGTTACTAGCGATGCTTAGCCTACGTGCAAACTAGGAGCAACTGTCAAAGCCTGGACCGGAGCGGTATCTACTGAAAGTATGGTCTGCAAATTTATCTGCAGACCCTCAATACATGCTCTGTACCGAAAGAAGTGCCGTGGATCGTGTCAAAAAAGTCATTGGCTCGAGTACATGAATGGTTTTCAAAGAAAAGGCAGCCTCACAGGAGAAGAGATCCGTACACTTGGCTGTCAGTGGCTATCTGCTGTCACGGAAACAGTAATGTCTCGATGAAATACGGAGAAATGATATTCGTGTGCTACTACTTCTCTCCAAATGCCAGGAATTGAGTGGCTAATTAAGCTTC
This sequence comes from Nemotelus pantherinus, assembly GCA_963978885.1. Lineage (NCBI taxonomy): Eukaryota > Metazoa > Arthropoda > Insecta > Diptera > Stratiomyidae > Nemotelus > Nemotelus pantherinus. The sequence continues at coordinate 12,123,223 of OZ022266.1, forward strand.
TTGAAAGACATTATCAGTAGCACTGAAAGCAACGTCACCGTAGGGGGTGACTTCAATGCAAGGGCATTTGAGTTGAACATGCTCACCAAAAGTACACGAGGGTAGCGCACAGCCGAGCTGGCATCGCAGTTGAATTTACCACCAACGTATCGAAAAGAAACCCTTCTAAGAGATCGGAAGGTGATCAAGGGTCCTAGTGAAGCCCATGGCTGATCAAAACTACCGAAAGCAGGTAATAGTGACACGACTCTACCTTCCGAAGTCTTAGATAGAATGCCACCAAGCTCAACAGAATTGAAATTATTATCCACTAAAACCTCAGTGACTCTTAAAGTAGTAGAGGCTGCTGTGGGATTCACGAAGACCTCATCGTAAACTGCAGGGATGTCCCTTTTTTGCAGCAAAGGAGGTCTTTCTGCAATTAAGAATAGAAATAATGGAGTGCCAGCTAAAGTAATGTAGTTTAGAGTCAACAAAATATAATAGAGAGTTAACCACAGCTATTAATGGATTTAATCTATTCCTTTTTAGTGGCGGGAATCTTCCTACCACGATGAAAAATCATGCGACTGTTATTCATCGTTAACGAAAGCGGAAATCCCAACAGTCCATCCTTTATTTATCCACTCTGCATGTTAGACCAGCGAGGGACACTCTTCGAACGATAGTTGAAGAATCGGCTGCTAACAGTAATTAAAACAAACGGTGATCTGTTTGATTGACATCACAGCTCCTGAAAAAAGTATAAAAAGGGTTTGAAATGGTAAATAAACCGTTGATGTCGTTTCAGCTGTAATTGGGTCAGTAAAAAGAGCAGACGAAGTATGGAATAGCACCAGACTGTTTGTTTTGCTAATGACGCTTGATTAGATGATTTATGATTGATTAGATGAATGAGGCAGAGAAACGTGGTTTGAACCGTCGAGAGTAGGTGTAACGGATCTGACTACTTGTCGTCTGATGACCTGGCCCAGAACTTTCGTAAACAGATATTCCGAGCGCTTAAGAATTAGGTAATTTGGTTAAAGGCTATCGTTCTCGTAGGATAAGAAATTTTTACAATGACAGGATGGGCAGAGCATTTAATTTAAAAATCAATCGTCTTTTTTTGAAATGTGTAAATTTTCAGTACTTAAGGTACGCTGCGGCTGGGAGCTGAAACTTAAAACTTAAACTAAAACTTATTTCGGTTTTAAGATTAGCAAAGCTTAATGACGTCATTTTGGGTTTAGTTTAGCACGCAAATGCTGCCGCTGGTTGCTTAATCTAAAACTTATATGATAGACATATAGCTTATAAAACGAGCAATTACATATTTTCTTGTTTGTTTTTTATTATTTAACATTTGTAATATTAATTTCTGTCAACAATGAGAAAAATATACTAAAAAAACAGTACAAGCTAACATATAAACTCCATAAGACCAAAACTAAAACTGAAAATAATGAACATGTTCATTCCTCACTTTTAGTTTCTGAAAGCTCAGTTTGACAGAAGTTTCAGTTTTAGCAAGAGCTTTCAGTTTAGCATTCTATTGCAGCAGTCGCATGGGAATACTCTGGTTCATTCTAAAACTGAATTAGATTCAGTTTAAGTTTTTAGTTTTAGCTTCCTGCCGCAGCGTACCTTTAAGGTACGCTGCGGCTGGGAGCTGAAACTTAAAACTTAAACTAAAACTTATTTCGGTTTTAAGATTAGCAAAGCTTAATGACGTCATTTTGGGTTTAGTTTAGCACGCAAATGCTGCCGCTGGTTGCTTAATCTAAAACTTATATGATAGACATATAGCTTATAAAATGAGCAATTACATATTTTCTTGTTTGTTTTTTATTATTTAACATTTGTTATATTAATTTCTGTCAACAATGAGAAAAATATACTAAAAAAACAGTACAAGCTAACATATAAACTCCATAAGACCAAAACTAAAACTGAAAATAATGAACATGTTCATTCCTCACTTTTAGTTTCTGAAAGCTCAGTTTGACAGAAGTTTCAGTTTTAGCAAGAGCTTTCAGTTTAGCATTCTATTGCAGCAGTCGCATGGGAATACTCTGGTTCATTCTAAAACTGAATTAGATTCAGTTTAAGTTTTTAGTTTTAGCTTCCTGCCGCAGCGTACCTTTAAGGTACGCTGCGGCTGGGAGCTGAAACTTAAAACTTAAACTAAAACTTATTTCGGTTTTAAGATTAGCAAAGCTTAATGACGTCATTTTGGGTTTAGTTTAGCACGCAAATGCTGCCGCTGGTTGCTTAATCTAAAACTTATATGATAGACATATAGCTTATAAAATGAGCAATTACATATTTTCTTGTTTGTTTTTTATTATTTAACATTTGTTATATTAATTTCTGTCAACAATGAGAAAAATATACTAAAAAAACAGTACAAGCTAACATATAAACTCCATAAGACCAAAACTAAAACTGAAAATAATGAACATGTTCATTCCTCACTTTTAGTTTCTGAAAGCTCAGTTTGACAGAAGTTTCAGTTTTAGCAAGAGCTTTCAGTTTAGCATTCTATTGCAGCAGTCGCATGGGAATACTCTGGTTCATTCTAAAACTGAATTAGATTCAGTTTAAGTTTTTAGTTTTAGCTTCCTGCCGCAGCGTACCTTTACTGGGAGGCTACCAGATTCATCCAAAAACCAAACAGAGATTGTTATGCCCGTCAATGTTTCTTGTGAGTTTTATAATGATCTGATGTTTTCGTCAGAAGTTATAATAAAACTAGCGCACCTGAACCGCTAGAAACACTAATGTTCGAAGAACAGTAGAAGAATCGAGCAGGTTTTGAGTGCATATTCCACCACATGTGCTGCTTATTACGGCCAAACTGTTTCAAATGCCACGTGTTACTTTCGTCTCAAGAATGCATTATAACTCATATGGTGGAAGGTTTCAGATATTACCACTGGCATGAATTTCAACGTTTATGAGAGCAAAACACGGGTTAATTATATTCGTTATCAGTTGCTTATTTCACATAATTTTGAAAGCAGCATCTCATATAACATCAATGAAGAAAATGCTCAGTGCCTGCAGCACTGTAACTGAAGTTGATGTTTGGGGCTGCGATCCAAAAAATTTGCAGAACTTTGCGAATTGTAACATCGGTTATTTATTTTCATTGTAAATGTTTCCGGTATGTATACTAACTGTAAGCATTTATTGATACAAAAGTAGCACAACCGACTCGTGCTGGCAACCTTTCGCCAGTATCAAAGCCAAAAATATATCAAATCTGCTTCACGTTGTTTAATTACATTCGAAGTTATAGGAGTATAAAGAAATTTAGGGTTACCTGCAGCGAGTTTTTTCAAATGATCGAAAGCTTAATATTTGCTGTTTATTGTCACTACAATATCATTACCATTTGAAAATTCTACGATAAAACCGCTTAATAAAGATATTGCAATTAAACACAAAACCAACAATAGCTGGCAACCCTATCGTGGCTTTTCAACCAAATTTGGCCTGAATAATGTTTATGACAGGTTTCATTAATTGTATGAAATTCGTATTGATTTCATGACTGCACTGGAAGTTATAGTGCAAAAAGTTTCATTTTCCTGAGCGAATTTTCAAAACCAAAGACACAAAAATTACCATAGCTGGCAGCACTAATCAAATTTTTCAACCAAATTTTCACCAAACAGAGATTAGAGTTAGGTTTAGCTACTGTGCCAATTTCATGAAAATCTGGTAACTTATTCACATTTCATAGGGCAAGAAGCAGTTTTTTTTCTTTGTAATTTTTCAAGATGGCACCACTGGCACAGACTTGCGCACAATTCAAAATCGCTTCTATCAAATCTGGTCTTACTTAAGTCCAATGCATTCTGCAAATTTTAGCTGTATCTGATTATTGGTTCGTGAGTTTCCGTGAACAGAAGTTTTTGATGCTAAAAATATAGGTTAACTGGGAGAGGGTTACCGTTCTTGTCCGACATGAAATTTCCAAAGTTTTATTTTGAACGTGTAGATATAACATAAGATTTATATACAGATTGATTTTATTGTAAGAAACGGACATTTTTTTGAATATTCGATGGTTTGAATGTTTTCACTTCCAAATTTTTTTTTTCAAAATGAAGACACCAAAATTATCATAGCTGGCAGCTCCAACCGAATTTTTCAACCAAATTTCTACCAAACGTGGCTTAAAGTAAGGTCCAGCAATTGTGTGAGTTTCGTCAAAATCGAACGATTCAATCAGAATTTATAGGGCTAAAAACAGTTATCTTTTTTAGTGGTTTTTCAAGATGGCACCACTGGCACAGAATCGCCCGCATTTCAAAATCACTTCTATCAGACCTGGTCCTATTTAAGACCAATACATTCTGTAAATTTCAATCAATTCTGCTCATCGAATCGTGAGTTTCCGTGAACAGAAGTTTTTGATGCTAAAAATATAGGTAAATTGGGCAAGGGTTACCAGGCGTGCCCGTTATACCATATCTTTTTTTTTTTGGTTATGTAAACAAAGCACAGGATTTATATATGAGTGGCTTTTTTTTGAAGAAACGGCATTTTTTCAAGAGAGACGATGATTTGGAGGTTTTCACTTTCGTTGCCTGCTCTAGCTACAGGGTTGCCAGCACGCTAATTTAAAGCTACACAAATCTACAACTAAATAATATTAATATGTCCTGAAAATTTCGTAATGATTGAATAGCTCTGTCAAAAGTTATCGAAATTTAAAAATTTTTAAATTTTCCCGTCCTCTTTTTAGGCACCCAGCGCACACATAGGGTTAAAAAATTCCAAAGCATTATCCGATTCATATGTAAAACACGTTAGAAATTTATTTCGTTAACTTTATTTTTGCGAAAATTATTTGTGCACGAAATAATAGGTATATTAAAAATATCACTTAAATGGCCGCCGGCGCCAAAAGGTTAACAATAACTGACATTTAAAGAGACCTGGACCTATTCTGCATATACACCAATGTATCCTGAAAGTTTCAGCTCAATCGGATGGCGCGTTCCCGAGATTATCTCACTGAAATTTTTTGATGATATATATATATATATATAAAGAAATATGAATTTTTGGCCGAATCGATTTTAATACTAATGTTCTTCGAACATTAGTAACAAAATAAGAAAAAAAAACCCTTTTTTATTTTTAGTCACTCTGACAATTCAATTTCACAGTGAATTGTTTGGCACGAAAATTCTCACAAAAGCTTCATATCCGAGATAAACGTGGGACTAATAGCTCATTAGAAATAAACCTGAGAAAATTTTGACTATTTATATATTTACCATCTGTTTTCATCACGATGCATACACGGTAGTGGATTATGTGCATTTTGTCAAAATTTTCACAGGTTCATATCTCAAGAACTATAAATCCCGCGTAATTTTTTATGAAAACTTTTATACAAATTTTTGTACTACTTAGCAAAGTCGATGCATAAAAGTTCACACAAAATCAATAGCTAAGGAGATATTTAAAAAAAAAATCATGAGTAAAGCCTTTCAATAGCTTTAGTTCGTACACGAGTTCGTAATGGTTTATTCACATTGTGTTTTTGAACCCACAATAAATATGATTCTGTAAAAATATTTCATTTTTTTTTGACGGTGAAAGATTAAAAGTATTTGTTAAAGTTAGACCACATTACAATTTAGCATCAAAGAGTCCCGAAACATTGTACAGGATCATTAAGCCACTAGTCAATGATTATTAAAAGTCTATTGTGAAAATTTAAAAAAGTGGACTCAGTACGTGTGCTAAATAATTGTTCATCTAACTCGACCAAAATAACACCTTCTTCGTGAAAGTTAATTCAAACTTATCTTAAACTAGATCAAGATAGCATGCTAGTACACTTTGAACCTATTATAAAAAATCAAAGAAAATACACTCCATTTCATTAAAGTCACACTTTTCCTAACAAGACCAACCGAAATCACACCAGAAAAACATTATTGAATCAATCCAGACAGCAATTTCAGGACTTCGAACCGTCATCCGTGCCATGTACGTGCATGACCGTGTAGAATCGATGCCTACGGATCAAAACAATGCCTTGAAAATGAATTTGATTTTCAACTCACGTACGGCGGCGGAACCGTACGTGAAAAATCGCACATTTCACATCCGATAAAAGTGATATCAACCAAGCGATAAATTATATTTTCGCTATGGTATGGATTTTCCATGTTCAATTTTTTTTTTCACCCACCGACAACGATTTTTTCGCTTTTTTGCCTTTTGTCATCGTATCCAGCCAGTGCCGATAGAAGAACATTTCAATGTTATTTTAATATTTCTTGCGGATTCCTAGTTTAAACTGAGCGCAGAGTGTGAGCAAACTCAGAAAACCTCCTAGGCTTGTGGAGTGACAACGACAATGGTAGAACGTATAGATAAGGATGAAATGAACAAAAAAGAGCTTGATTGAACCTAACCTAATGTAGAAGATTTCCAAGAGAGCTTAGCTATGCACTTTCAATTTATTGATATTAAATAAGAAAATCAATGTTGCAGTGGAAGACGATTCGAAAGCTGTGCTATTTTATTGAAGCACTTTTCATGTCAAGTGGGGATCGATTTTAAGAGTTTTGTAGAACACTGATTCTGGAGCGTTCAGTAGCCTTTTATGGCAGAGTCCTCTATTTGATTTTTGAAAAAAAAATTGAAGTTTAATGTGCAAAACAGACTACATTCGAAAAACCCCTGCAAGCCGAGAGAAAGGCTTTTCGCTACTCTTTAAATGCGTATATATAACTTCTACCTTTAATGTTTCTTCCTCAAACATCGCCACAGACAATTCCTTATTTACAATCCACGCCCTTCCGGGCGTCTCGGTAAATATTTGCCATTCACTCTAAAACAATTCGCATTCGACCGTACTATTGCTGTCTGTAAATTGACTTAAATTTAATGTTAGTGCATTCGCAAATGCATACTCCTTTCGCTGTTAAGAAAATGCAGTATGTGTTCGTATGCTCGACTTACTTAGACGTACAATACTATCCGTAGTCCGTGCCGGTCGCATACGTTAAACGCTGTGGAACACTGTGTGGCTCATCCATTCACTGCATGTCAGGATCAACTCGTAGCTTCTTCAGAACGGCGAACGGGAGTATTTATCGTTCTTCATGTCATGTGCAATGCTGCAACAACGCAATGTGTCTTGTAGGTTGCGATTTCGGGTTGAACGTTAAGATCCGATTTGAATTGAGTTACCAGCTTGATTTGGTGTAGTTTCTCACAAAACAATCTTATGTAAATCGAGTTTTTTCGAGCTTGCTGTCTGCTTCAAAATTGGATTCTATGGTCAAACAAGCAGTCTGCAAAATGATTATATAGTAGCCCTATTAAAACATATTCAGGATCATAAAATACTCTTAACTTACAAAAGATAATTTTATCAAACGTATATTGCAGCCTAATAGAAGGTTGTAATATTTCGAGGGTGCCTCAATCCAGATCTCATCAAACAAAATAATGAGCTGTTCAACAAATTAAGTCGGAATATCGCACAAATCAAGAACTCCAATACCCCGAATAAAAAAGAAGAAGGCTTCAGACCTCTTCGTCTGAGGCAACCTCCTCCTCTAACACATAAAAGCCAGCTCCTCAGGTACGGAGGATTTTTCAAGCTCAAAGGACAGTATCTCTGATATGTCAGTTTTCTTGGAGAGCTGAGATCCAACTGTAGAAGCCCCCACAACTAGCCTTAAACCGACTAGAAACCAAGATGACTCTAAAACAACTTCCATCGAAAAAGCTACCAATGCCTTTGTCAAGTAAAGAATTTCCTTCAATAAATTCATCCAAAAAGCCCAAAAAAAACATCCCTAAGCCTCCGGCTTTGCCAAAAATATCAGTAAATCAACCTAACTCTCAAAATCCCGCTCAAGTCGAAAAAACACAGGCAACCTCAAAGGCGGTCCCAATTGTTCTTTGCCAGCCTGAACACTGGATAGGGCTGAAACGAGTTCTGATACAACGTAATGCCTAGTTGGTTTCTGCAGAAAGGGTTTATATTTAAAATCATGCTAGAATCTCCTATCGACCACAGGAAGACTACCAAGATCTTCAGGGAACTGAAAACACTGTACCGCACGTACTACCTTCATGAGGAGAAACAACTTAACGTTCTTATTCCAGGCCTATACGGATTCACCTCTGAAGAAATAAAATTAGACTTGGAAAGCCAGGGCTTTAACCCAATAAAGGTTTTCTATCTGCAAACCAGGAAGAAGCTAATCAAAAATATTCTATTCTTCCAAGTACATTCAGGCCATCTTGCCACCTAGTATATATATCAAGTAGAGGCTCAGAAACGAACTGCCAACAATTAGGCCACTTCTCTAATAACTGTCAGGTGCAACCCCCTTGCGTAAAGTGTGATAGTCTTTATCACCACAAAAACTGCAAAAAGCACCAAGAACAGAAAACAAAATGTGTTAGCTGTGGCGCGGAGCATCCCGTATGCTATGGTGGTTGTCCGAAAAACATTTAAAAAAAACCTTCGCCCAAATTGCCCAAGAAAATTCAACTAATACCCAACCAATGGCATTTCCCAAAAACAATCCTAAATCTCACACCAAACCCTCAAACACACCAATGATGAAGGACATAATAGCGAAAATGGTTCAGAACATATTTCCCATTTAAACTTCTCCAGCGTTCTTTCAATCATGTAAATGAATAGAGACGATCGAAGCTCTATTCTCACCTGGAATGCGAATTCCATTTTACCCAAAAAAAAAAGCGAACTATTGCAATTCCTCAACAAGCGGAAGATTGACGTCTTACTCATTCAAAAAACTTTTCTCAAACCAAGTCGACAGCTCCGTATCCCAAACAATCATTTATAAAGAAATGATAGACTAACAGGCAATGGAGGAGGCACAGTTATTCTCATAAGAAGGAACATTAATTATCATGTTTTAACTATCCCTTCTCTTACGGGTTTGACTATGGATGTCATTGGTAAGAGTCCTCAAAAAAAAGGAACATATTTTTCAACCTTGCAAATGCGTGCTCCTGGGAATTTATATTATACAAAAGAAAAATAACAGGCTACAGAAAAATAAACAAGCTTTACGCGGTTTCATGGTTTAATATCATACATACTACCTCTCTGAAGATAAGAGCCCTAACGTAGTTATTTGAGGGCCCTAGAGATCCATTTTCAATGAGGCGAAAGAGAATTTCATAAATTAAACAAGGAGATCTACAATGTGACGGCCACCCGTCATTTAATCCGCGAAAATAATGCAGCACCACGACAGCCAACCACGCCCAAACTAGTTATGTCGTATGCGGCAGACTCAAACACTGCAAGAACTACAAAAAGTCTAGTGAGTAAAGGCCAAATGTGTGAACTGTGGAGGCGAGCATCCTGCCAGCTATGGGGACTGCTCGCGCAACTTGAAGTCACACGGAAGTTTTCTACCCAAATAGTCCCAGCAACATTCTTACAATGCAAACAAAAACTTTCAAGCCTCCGTCGGAACCATTTACTTACCAGCCTAGATGAAGGTAGCTGGAGAATTTGTTTTAAAGATTCATTTTTATTGTCATTATGGATAATTGAAATAAATTATTGAAATATTCATAAATTAAAAAATTATTCTATTCTTTTTTATTTTGTTCTTTCATCCGAGCTAATTAAGGTTTATCATATGTGTATTGTCTTTCAAGAAGGTGGTCATAAAATGCAAATTAAAGAATTCAGCAACAGCCACCCTCTCGCATTTCTTCCTTCCAAGCAAAAACATACCCATATTGCTGTTTTTCAACCACCACTGAGTCGAAATTATTTCATTCTATTGAAGAAACTGTCCTAGCGAATAAATTTAACTTAAAACTACACTAAATAATGAGCTCTCTCTCTCTCTCTCTCTCTGCTCTCTTAGTTCCATGTGCACTACACGTATTCTTCAATGAAAGAAGTAAACATTCTTTCAATTTGTTTAATACGAACATTCTAATGTAACAACATTATTAGCTTTTTATATTAAATTTTATTTGTCATTTGAAAAATGAGTTTAAGGCAACACTGCCACAAACGGATTGCACACACAAGAAGTGACTACATTACGAACTGCATCGCAAACGTAAGAAAGCTACGAAAGCAAGCAAGCTGTGAAGTATCCATAAATAATTTCCCGTAATAGCGGATGTATATCACGCGATTCAGCGTTTACAAAATTTAATAATATGTTGGATATCAGAAAACAGATTTCCATCGTAGTCGGAAATTTCTTCCCAATCCCAACAAAAATCGAATACATTCGCCAGGAGATTTTTTCCACAACGTCTTTCAATCGCGTGAAAATGGATATTCATTTTTCGTTTGTGAAGCCTGGATCTTACATCGTAATATATCCTAGGATATGACACTTGTTAAGAAAATACGGTTTTTTGTAGATCGAAGTAATTTCCGGAAATAGTTTTTTCCGCAATGTGGTTGAAAGATTTATAGATTCGAGGTTTTTGTGAGAGCTCATTAACAATTTTGAATTTCTCAGAACAGAGAATACTAAAAGAGAGTGTCAGGTGAGTGTCGACAAAATATTTAAAAATAAAACAATAATTGTTATTTTGGTGATTATAGATTATATTTATTACTATTTGCTTTCAATATTGTTATTTTGTTATTATAATTAAAGAAAGAAGCTCAAACACAAAAATAGGCATCGAAATTAACGTTAAATTACAGTTTTCCTCTTTATGAAGCACTTACATTGCCAGATAATCATATATCTACTCAAAAATCTTTCATTTGAATACACTTCTACCAACAACGGGCACTTCCATGAAATGCCCTATTATTGACTGCCATCAACTTGATATATCTTTGTAAATCGTTTCCACTATGTATTTTATTTCTCATTGATCATCTCGTCATGATAACTTCATTGACAAAACGAATAAAAATCATTTATCTTCATGATTTAGCCCAAAGAAAGAAAAATGACCCAGTGAAGAAACTACCTACTTACCTACCTTGGATATTCTCCTCGTACACCGCACAACCACCAACCCCACCTCTACAAGGACTCGAATATCGACGAGAAAGCCATGACACGTCGCTGCGGGGCATCCAGCATCAGTTAAATGACATCAGACTGATCAGCTCTTCCCGAAAAAGCCGTTTTCCTCGTGATTGATTGGCAATCGAATCGATTTCATTAGAACATCCATTTCATTCGATTTGTTGACTTTCGCACAAAGGCTTCTCCGATTCTAACGATTTGTTTGCTGTTTCTGCACCCGGTCTTAACGTATGACGACGTCGTCCTCCACACCATCTCACCGGCAACGTTTCATATTAGGATTCATCGTCTTTCACCTCGGGCAGAATGCGGGAGCTTGTTTTCAAAATGAATATCTGAAGGAATTGACTTAGCGATCGAGATGTATGTGAGAGAAAATTCAAAGAGTCTGCGGGATTTTCGCGGAAGTTTCATGAACCCGAGCAGAAGTGGGCTATGTCTTGTCAGATTATTGGGACTTCACGAAGAAAACAATGATTTCATTTCGATGAATATCAAGTGAACAGATTGAAACGCAGCCTCTCATCAGCCTACGAGCCACCTTGTGGAGTCACCTTCCAAAATGTTGGATGCTTACGTCTTGAACTCTCAACAGCAGCTCTGTATATCGCCTCACCTATTTGCATCTAAGCATCTCAAGGAACGAACAAAATGTATCTTGTAGCCAATATTATAAAATGACTTCATCGACCGGCTAAAGTTTTTGGGGATTTCATTCAGGATGAAGTTCGCTATTAAAAGTATTTGTAGCGCTGAAAGGAGTTTTCATTGTACGGTATACACAGACTTGAGTATAGATGCAGGTAACGAAATCTCGGACACCTAGAATTTTCTGTGTGCTGGTATTCAGTTTGAATATTTCCCTAAAGCTACAGATTATGGAATTCTTGCTGGAAGATATTAGCTGTGAAATAATTTTTGATTCAGAATGTTGTACACGTAGACGGAGCTATTTAGTTCAAGGGAAAAGTGGTGAGAGCTCAGTTTGAAATTAATTATCTGGAAAATGATAAAATTTTCTACTTTGTCTGGCTTTGTTTCATTCACACTGTAGTAGTTTAAGCGTAGTTGTAGTATATGATTATTCGAGATAAGCTTGAAAAACTTAAAGAAATTTTTATGAGCAAAAATGCATATACAAATGTGAAACAAGTTTGTGTCCAGCTACAAGCTGCTTTGGATTGTTAGTATAATTTGAAGAATAATTACAAGAATTAAGAAGTTACTCAATTTATTCCTAATTCAAATGATCAAAGTCTGGTATGTGAATATGATTGGATTTGAACGCAGATTATTAAGGTTTAATTCAAAACACTAGCTTGCAGGTCACTGCACAAGCTAGCCCTAAAATTATTTCCGAACACGATGAACAGTTTACGGTTAGAGATTGGTTTATATTTGACTATATTTCTACCTATGGTTAATTGAACACTGATCGTCCGCACATAAAACTTTGTCTTTTTAACATATGGACCCTGAAATATGACGAAAGTGCGGAAAATTAGCTACTTTATTTTTTTAGTTATTGCTGAAATCAAAACATGAAGATAAGTTAATGATGGCGCCCAATGTGGTATTTACAGTATATATGGTGTTTACAGTACAGTTTGATACTGAAAACTTCCTTGAATTCTTTTAAAACAGGTCTAGTATGTAAGGACATACAAATAAGCTCACAATTAAAAATAAAAAGTTTCAGTTTAGTCTATAACGTAGATTTGGTCGTGAGAAGAAGAATAAATTTGTTAATTATTTTCTTATTTGAAATAATTGAATTTTTTTTGTACTCATGGCCGGATCATCTGATTAGGTGAGGAAATGACTATAGGTTGGCATATGGTTTAGCAACTCTAAGCACTTAGGCCAGAATCACCCATTGTATTCATACCGCTATGCTACTAGAGTTTCCCGAATCAATGATGTCCAGGATCGCTAATTGGGAGTAAGAGGCAATCTTCTGTACCAAACCCAACCGAAATATTGGTATCTGATTAGTGCATATGATGAGCATTCGCATGAGAAATAGAGCAGAATGGAGAGAATTCTCTTCGAAGCAGAATGGGCAAACATAGACAACGGTGAAACATAGTATTATTGACTTTCGCTAGAACACATTGTGCTTACATTTATCATCTTTTTGTCACGAGTTTTGAATTCGTAGCTACAAAAAAAAACCAACTATGATCAGAAAGTGCCATTTTAAAGTTATTAAACTATTCCACAGCTTTTTATCTCACTACTCTGAGTGAACAAAGTCATAAATCAATGATCGCACTTCTGTTCTAGCCCCACTCTGGCCGCACTTCTGTGGCGAAAAAGGTGGGATGAATTCCAGTGTTTACAGTTATTAACCCCGCAAAAGCTATAAAATCAAAGAGTCTATATCATATGGTGATGCATTTATTGCTGCCTTAACTTTTGCTGTGGGAGCTAGCATGGCAATCCGCCAGAAGTTTTAGGCTCTCCAATTTTTTGTACTCAACCTGGTACTGTAGCGTAATCAGAATGACGTGTGTCAGCCCACCGTTACCCTACTACTGCTGACATATCCCGGCTTGGAAACTGTCTGATTGTGATGGCATCAATCAGATTGGAAAACAGAACACAATTCTTCGACCTCAAGAAATCATAAAAGCTTGTTACCCTTTTGAGTTATATGTCCGCAGATCCTGCTGCCTGGAACCCAGTGCTCCTGTAAAAGCTCAATGTAGGGGATTACTTGCAGTTTTCTAAGTTATTTGCTCGGAACAAGAGAAGCAAGCTGCCTTGGCTTGCTGCTAGGTGATCTACAAGAATCAAATTACTGTTTACGAGCCCTTACGTAGAATTAAAAAAGTAACTGCTTCAGAAACAAGATCCACTAGATTTTTGCGTTTTGCTCTAGACCCATATTTATGAACAGTTACATGAAATGATGCTTCATATCTTCTTGATTTGATTAAATTTAACCACATAATAGAATAGAAGAAAATTTTTGGTTCCTCTCTCTCAGAGGACCGTTTGATCAAGCAATATGACCAGATAGAAACAATTTTCACCAGTAGAGAGGTTTTTTTCTGAAATTTATATTTATACTGTACTGACCAGTGGTGTCAATCGCACTCTTGCGAAGGCCAAAAATCCAACAACTGATATGAATCGGTTTTTTAACGTCTCCAAATCTGATTGGCCGACTTGAATCACGAATGGTTATATGGGAGTGCAAATTTGAGCGAAAAAGCCTTCAAACATTTCAAATAGAAAATACTCATCGAAAAACACTCTGCCTGTATCGCAAGAGGAGATAGGGCCAATAGGGGATATTGAATTGTAACTGAACTGACTGAAAACTGTCAGATATATATTGAAAACGAGGGAACAATACATATTTGACACGCATATTCAATAATACTGCTTATACTCTTATTGGGATCCAAAATAGTGAAATACGGAACAGTCGGGGAACAATCAGTGTGAGTCACTCCATTGATCTTTCATTGGAGCAGAACTGTGTGAGTTTGTAAGGCATATGTCTATGCTTTACAAGCATCAATACGTCCTGAAAATTGCTGACTCTGTCGAAAGTTACCAAAAGTTGAAATTTGGAAAAACTCGTTTGCTTACTTCCAGGTCCGTGGCGCCCAAAAAGGGTTAGGAATGTTCAAAACATTAAATTAATGCAGTTTAAGCCATAATCCATTTTCATTCCGCAAGTTCGTTTTTTATCGATTTCTTCTCCCATGGAAAGTAGGGGCAACTGAAAATTCACTAAAATATATATTGCCAAAGGGTTAATCCGTTCAATTCATGGTTTGAATTGACAGATTTTTGGCTCTTTCGAATCATTATTTTTTAAAAAAGCTTCGGAGAGATGAATATAAAAAAAAATTACTGTAAATGAAAACATAACTGAAAAGACTCTACTCTAGCTATGGAAAAATGCTAATGATTTCTTCGGAAAATTTCAATACTATGCAGCAAGACTCGTACTTATAGGTTTTTTTTACTATTAGATTATATTTTCCCATAAAACGAAAATTTTGTTTTGAATATATGTAGCTCTCTTATTAAAGCTTCACCTCATTCATTTTTTTCGCTCGTCACCTAATAACATTCAATGACTTTACTATGCCGATGACTTGAAACTTTTTGAATGATACCATAAATACTCACGCATAGAACATTTTGTTCGGTCATCGTGAAAGGGTTCACCTTCATATGTATTTCATAGTCTTTCTCTGACGTAGTGACCTAGCCGACAGCTGGAACGTGACCTACAATGCATTTAAAGGTTAAGCATGTTTTCTGTTGCGAAATTGCTGGCAACCACAAAAATGTACTGTAATCATTATTTCGGAGAATTCCATGCTCGTACCTTGTATACATATAAGCAAATTTCATTCTTGTGCCATTTTCATTCCGGAACTGCACCCCACAATAAAACCTACCAAACATTGTTCGCATTTAACGTTTTATCTGAGTTTGGAATTTTGTTGAAATTTCCCAGAGTAGCTGCTGGGGCTTGTTTCAACTGAGACAGAGCGGTTGCTTCTAGTTTAGTCACTATTATATCCAGAGACATGAATACGTGTACATACATACATAGCTGTGAGTAAATATTCATCTTTTTCTGCAAGAATGATTGTAGCTAGATGCTTTTAATTCGCTCGTACAAGCTAGAACTTGACCCGTTTTTCGCAAACTACGTAAACCACAAGGCATTCCACCTGGGATTTGACATGCAGCAAACTACTCAAATATTTCGTTAGATTGAGAATCGAAAATTCTGAGTTATTCAAATATTTTGCAAGGCATAATCTGTTTCCCCAGCTCAAAATTATATTAATATGGCTTGCTAAGAGGAAACACTTGGTTGTTTTTTTTGGAACGTGAACTATGAAGTCTAGAATTCTGGTTCAGTGCAGCTGCTTGTTCAAAAAACTTTCGAACGAAAATTTTGAGCATTTGAAAAATTTAAAATTTGTACTGAATAAATTCACATGCACCATTTAGTCAGGAAACCATAAAGTTATTCTTGATTTGGTTGAAAATTAATATGTAATTCCATTTAATGTGTTGGTAGGATCTCAACGGCTTTCACAATTGTTTAAACTTATTGTTATTGTTGCTAAATCGTATCTTTGAGACACATATAAGCTAGATAAATCACCCATATACGAAATTCGGTTGAAAGTCCCCGAACGCTATTCAACAAAAGTTTTGCGTCGACTTTATTAGCACGGTCTTTCATAGATTCGAAATAATCCCTACACTTAACTACAGTACAATTGCCATCTAAAGATTACAGCATTAATGAATAATGTCGCAGTACTATCGAAGAACTATGCCTACTTGTCACTAATCCCAATAATAGCAAGCTTAACAAACTTCTCCTGAATCTTACTCGAATATCTTTCGCAGTGACTATATCTTCGCAGAAACTATCACTGGCGTACTTTTTCCAAGCATAATACTAGGAGAAAACTAACGAAATCGTCTAAGCCCATTATTCTCATCGACATGAATATAGTATCTGCTCTCGAGCAGCCATCTTCAATCCAACCAAATGCATCAAAAACTCTTTATTTTCATTCATCCTCCGCGTTCGTTTCGTCGTCACTCAACTGTTTTCGAGCCTCGCCCGATCGAATTCGAAATGGATCAAGTCGATGTAAACCGCAACATCTTTTAGTCTTTTAGTTTCACGAAAGTGTAATTGAGCGAATTCTATCCCACACAATTAATTCGCAGATTTAATTAAGTTCTATTCTGATAGTTGCGTAGCGTTAGTATTGCTTGGGTTTTGTTTCAGGCTCATACCGTTGTTGCCTGGGCTACATTTTCGAAAGTCAAAAAGATAAAATCGGTGGCGAATCCATTGCGCGCATTTACATTTGCTTCATGAAAATTCTTGAAGGATAAAAGGATTTATCATGGGATTGAATTTAATTGCTTAAGATTTGTCAAACGCCAAGAGATACGAACAATGTCAGAGAAACATGATTCTTAGTTTGAAGTACAGTGTAGGAAGAAAGTTATTTGATAGGGTTTTATTTGCGTTCTTATCATGTATTGTATATTGTTCTGATCGTTTCTGGAACTGATCGGCTTTGACAGGAATGTGAACTTTAAACTGCTGCAATTGAAGGTGAATTATTTTCATGTCCGTACTGTAGATAATTTTCTTCTTGAAAAACAAGCATTACATTGATGAAGCTGAAATGTCTCATCCATCTTATTGACATCTATCTATACCTTAAAAATATCTACGCCTAGAATCATATATATTAGTCTCAGGGAAGCGAAAAACCAAAAATGTACTAGCTTATCCGATCAAGCAAAGGAAATTCAAAGAACAGACGCCTCCATACCAACGAAATTGCTTTACAGGTATTGTTCTGGAATTAGACAAAATCAATGAAACTCAAGGTCTGATTGATAAGTGACAATTTATTGTTCCATCGGTTACATTTTTATATCATAATTCTGCTTATGTGACTATTACGCATATTTTGCAATTTCCCATTTAGTTCGATATTGAATGGTAAAAATGCTTATTGTTGTATTTATGTGTAGGTTGCACTTTCATAATTGTATTTGAGTGCGATTGATTCGATTAAAAGAAAATTTCGCTTGCATGCAGAAAGTTAATGAATTGTTATTTATAACTTGCAATAAATTGCATGCAAAGGTCGGTTCCAGGGCATTGCCTGTGCTAATAATGTTGAATGTTAAGCATTTAATAAATGAATCGAGTGCAAAGATCACTCCTAGGGCATTGCCCATGACAATAGTGCTTCAACATTTAAAGAATCGAATTAACTTCAAAAAATCGATAATATTTAATGATTTTACATGTAATTTTATGATCTGCCATAACTTAAATGCTAATAATAACTATAGGGCAGTAAGTATTTTGAACATTGCCGCCCGCCATGAACCTTCCGAGGTTCTTAATTAGAAGTATTTGTTGATGTGTCGTACCAGGTCGATCTTTGTAATTTCGTCGTTATGGCTGTGGTAGCAAAGCGACGCCTGATGAAAAAGAAGCCTCCACACACAATGGCTAAGGATACGGTGACAGATAGGCTTATGCTGATCCCGTGTTGTCGAACGGTAGACCAGATTGTTCCTTGGTATTTCTCAATCATCTCCTGTTCTTGCTGAACGTAGGCTCCAAAGGATTCTTCTGATCGTATTAAGTCTGATGCTACAAGGTCGGGTACGTCTTTTACACTTATGTTCTGATTGAGAACAGGCGGATGTGGAAGAATATAGACCGACAAATTTCGTGAAGAAGCCGACCATGTGGTGGTGAAAAGTGTATTCTCAACTTTAAGACTGCACTCCTGGGAGAGCTTAATAATGCCAGTGCCATTAAGAATCACGTTTCTGCGATCACCTTGACATAATGTCTGCCCAGGTGTTGCTATGGGAGCTGTGAACATCCATGCGTTTGCGTCGTGTAGCTGTTTCCACACTATGTTCTTTAATTTGAAGGTATGCACCGGACACGGCTTTCTCCCGTACACCTTGTGGATTTGATTGATGATGCAGTTTGGTTTGGAGTTGACGTCGTATCGAACGTTGATATCCACAAGATACTGGTCAGTAGAGAGCTTGAACAAGTCGTTGAAGGATGTTTCGAAGTATTGCTGCAGGTTGTAATTTACTCCTAAAATCCGTGACGGTACGTCAAATGCCTGAAAGGTACTGTTTTGTATTCTTTCTGGAATTGGTGTTGGTTTTATGACATCGTATGGGCGCCTATCAATAATTGGAAGGAAGGCTATCAGATAGAAGCTGTTTTCGTCAGATGTGAACTGAATGGGCTCCATTGTTTGAAACACAATTTGCACATGATCTGGTAGTAGTGATTGTGTTCTGTTGATGTCTTGTATAGCATCGTTAGTCTTGACGCAATCCCAAATATCTGTGCGGGATGAGAGACTTGATAGTATGCTGGAATATCTGTGGTATACTTCTCGCAAGTAGTTTTCTGCTCGCTGAAAGGTAGACATGATGCTGATGTTGATCTTGTTGTGATCTGTGGCTTTGTACCAACGACTTAGTTCGTTGATGCGTGCTACCCCTCTTTGTAATTGATTTTGGAATCGCTTCAGCTGCATGTCTATTCTCCCTGAAGTGCTGTTCAGGGTTTTTACTGCTTTAAGCATAAGCTTGTTTTGATTATCTACGGATCGAATGATTTTTTTCTGATTGTCGGATAGACTGTTGATATCCTTGTACACCTCATCGTTTACACCAAACACAGCTGTTAACAAAGATCCCAGTGCTCCGCGCCGTCGTCTCCCATGAAGCAATCTTAGCGTATTCATTTTACGAGCGATTTCCTCCTTGACTTCATCTAAATGTTGTGCAAGCTCATGGCAGCCAATTTCGGATGAACTTTCAGTGGTGGATTGACACAGTCCTTGAATTTTCGTCACAACGGTTTCTACGTTAGTTTGATCGTACCGTAAATTGCTCCAAGGCATTTGGATTTGCATTTTCAGTGCCCCTCTGTGTATTTGTGCTATTCCGAGATGTTCGATGTAAAACCCGGCTGTCAGTTGTGTAATGCTCACATCACAAAACGTCTGTGGAAAAACACAACAGATCACCAGCAGAGAATATAATAATTTGGAAGCTAACCCAGAAGCGTTTATTTTCCTTGTCGAAGGTTTTGTTGACTCCATTCTTTGTTTCTTAGCGTGCTCCGATAAGTACTCTGTCCAGGTACTACCAATAGGTGCGATTCTGACTCGTTTGGACTTGCGTGGTTTAGATGTTACCAATAGTGTTGTGCTGGAAGGTGCTTGCATAGGTGATTCTTTTGGGGTCTCTGAATTATTTTTTCCAAACGGTAGACGGCATATCTTGGTCACAGGACGTCTAGTGACTCTACCGTGTAATTTGACGGATACCACTCGAACCATACCATCAGCTCCTGGGTGTACGTCCGTCACTCTCGCGAGTGGCCAATTAGTGGATGGGAAGTTCTCAGTTTTTACGAGTACTAGGTCACCCACCTGTAGGTTGGGCTGAACATCCGTCCATTTCGGCCTTTGTTGTAGTCTACTTAGATATTCAAGTTTCCACCGATTCCAGAAATGTTTCCTAATCTGCTGTACTACTTCCCATTTTTTGCTGATGTGTTTGTCGGGGGAGATTGATGGTAGTTCGAACAAGTTACTGCCTGTTAAAAAGTGTCCAGGAGTAATCGCTGCAAAGTCCTTTGGGTCGCTGCTTATCTCGCACAGAGGTCTCGAGTTTAAACTTGCTTCTATCTGAGCTAGAAGTGTGTAAAGTTCTTCGATGTTTAGTAAGTGTTGCCCAATTGATTTGACCAAGTGGCGTTTCATTGACTTAACTCCAGCTTCCCAGAGTCCACCGAAGTGTGGGCTTCCAGGAGGAATAAATTTCCACTGGATCTCCTCGTTTAGTAGAAGATCCTCGCAATGCTTGGTAGCCTCTGTAAATGCTTTCCTTAACTGTCGTTCACTGCCCACAAAGTTCGTCCCACAGTCGCTATAGATGGTGTGACATTTCCCTCTTCGGGCAATAAATCTCCGAATTGCCGCAATGCATGCTGCTGTTGACAGCTCACTTACGGCTTCTAAATGGAATGCCTTGGTGGAAAAACATACGAAAACCGCGATATACGCTTTCGTTGTCTTGGCCCCGCGTCCTCCATTCCATTTGATTGTTATTGGCCCTGCGTAGTCAAGGCCTGTCTGGGCGAAGGGTTTTTCCATTTGAAACCTTGGTGAAGGTAGTTGTCCCATTAGTTGACTGCCTGGCCGAGCTAGAGTTTTGAAGCACGTAATGCACTCATGAAGTATTCGTTTCACGAAAGACTGTGCATTAACGATCCAGAACTCTTGTTGGATTGTTGCTAATACTAATTGCAGTCCTCCATGTAATGTTTTCAGATGAGTTTGTCTGACAATCAGTTTGGCCAAAGAATCTCTCGGAAGTATAGCAGGATGTTTTGCATCCTCATGTATTGGTGCAAACTGCAACCTTCCGGTAGTCCTGAGAATGCCATTGGCATCAATCCACGGAGTTAGATGTTTGAGGCTGCTATTACTAGATACCTTTGAACTGCTGCGTAATGTTGATAGTTCTGTCGCAAAAGCATGTTGCTGCGAAAGTTGTATGCATCTCAACTTTGCGTCTCGTAGCTCATCGAAGGTCAATGATCCGATTCGTTTGTCGTTTTTATGTGATGCGTTATGTATGAATCGACGTATCCATGCCATAACCTTCAAAAGTTTAGGCAGAGACGAGTATCTGCTAAGTATATCTGGCTCTTGGGCAGGTTCTGTTGCTACTATTCCAACGGAGCGTACTTCGTTAGTCACGGTTTCTTGCTCTACTGCTGACAGTGCTAGGTTTGGCGATGTTGGTATTGCTTGATTTGCAAGCCAACCTGGACCCTTCCACCATAAGGATGAATCAATCAGTTGTTCTGGCCGGACTCCTCTGGAAGCCAGATCAGCGGGATTGTCCTTGGTGCGAACATGCTGCCACTCAGTAGGGGTCGAACTTTCATGTATCATGCTTACACGGTTGGCTACGAACACTTTCCATGTCGCTGCTGGTTTTTGAATCCAGGCCAAGACGATTTTGGAATCTGTCCAGAAATAAGTGTTGACATCCACCCATTTGCATGCTTGTTTTAATTGCTTCATTGTTTCTAGCATTAAAACAGCACTGCTAAGCTCCAGCCGTGGAATCGATATCGTTTTTAAGGGAGCGACTTTCGATTTTGCACTTAATAAACATGTCGATATGTGTCCCTCTGTCGTTACAACTCGTAAATAAATTACTGTTGCATAAGCTACGCTAGATGCATCGCAAAACCCATGCAACTCCATCCTTGCGTTTCTTGTGGAACCGTTCCACCTAGGGATGCGCAGCTTCTCTATGAGTGGTAATTGTCTTCGTGTTTCAACCCAATCCTTAACTGCAGCCAGAGGAACTTCGTCATCCCAGCCTAACTTTAAAAGCCAGAGTTTTTGCATTGTGATTTTTCCAATGATAATGCAAGGTTGCAACCAACCCAGTGGGTCAAAGAGTTTTGCTATCTCTGACAGTATAGATCGCTTTGTCAGTTTCTGTTCCTCAGCCACTTTAACTTTGAATGAAAAGTTGTCTTGTGCCGGATGCCATTGCAGTCCGAGCGTTTTAACTTCTTCGGATAAAGCTATTTCCAATGGTTTTTGATTTGCCCGATCGCTTTCTGGAATGGTTTCCAAAAGGACGTGGTGGTTAGCTGACCATTTCCGCAGATTAAACCCTCCTTTACTTAGTACTGACTTGAGCTCGTTTTGTATGCGTCTTAATTGGGTGAGATCATTTGAGCCAGTGAGAAGATCGTCCACATAAAAGTCCTGGAGAATCATACCAGTGACATCAGGGTATGCATCTCGTTCATCAATTGCCAACTGCTGCAGTGTGCGAATTGCCAGAAATGGCGCGCATGCTGTACCATATGTCACGGTTTTTAGTCTATAATGCCCAATTGGCTCTTTGACGTTGAATCTCCACACAATGCGCTGATATTCACGGTCACTTTCGTGAACTTGTATTTGCCGATACATCTTCTCTATATCAGCGGCAATTACATATTGATGATTGCGCCATCTCAGCAATATGTGTAGAAGGTTCGGTTGTATCGTGGGGCCAACTTGGAGTAGATCATTTAAAGATTTTCCACCGAGTGACTTCTGTGATGCATTGAATACAACACGCAGTCTTGTCGTAGAGCTTGTTTCCTTAATGACCTCATGATGTGGTAAATAGTAACAATTAGTATTTTGAACTAGATTGTCTGGTACCTTCTCCATATGGCCGAGTCTTAGATATTCTTCCATGAATGCATGGTATTCCTTCTTCCGCTCAGGATTACTAGCGAGGCGCTGTTCTAACTGTCGAAATCGAATATATGCCATTCGCACCGAATCTTTCAGATCCCTTCTATGGTCAACGTTTGACTTGAACGGCAACATAACTGTGTATGTCCCACTTGCGCTTCTGGTCGTATTTTCAACGTAGTGTCGTTCTGCTTCGAGGTCTTCTGGTGTTTGTTTAAGATCCACTGATGGCTCCTCGATTTCCCAAAATCGTCTGAGAGTCTTATCCAGTTCCTCGTAAGCTACGAAAGAAACTGACCCTGATTCAGTGCGTGCGTCAGCTAATGATCCAAACAAAACCCAGCCAAGTTTTGTTTTCTGAGCACACGGCTGTCCGTGTATAAAACCTCGGTCCAAAATACTACCGTATACGTCGGCACCGAGAAGCAAATCAATGTGCGATGGACGGTTGAAATCGGGATCAGCCAATTTCAAGTTCCTGATCTGCCTGGGCAAGTCTACATTTATGCTAGTGGCAGGTAACACGGCTGTAATTTTCGGGATGATTAATGCCGAAAACTGTAGAAGAGCGTCTTTCCCTTTCCTTCCCAGGTTGGCTGTGATCTCTACTACCCCTCTCGTAGTCACTGCTTCCGAACATCCAATGCCTCCAATAGCCATTTTAGAGTGTTTGCGCGGTAGTCCCAAAAGTTGAACAGCCGATTCTGTTATAAATGACTTTTGCGAGCCAATGTCCAGTAATGCTCGTAGTTTGACTATTGCACCTTCGTTGGTTCTTATTGCGATAAGTGTTGTTGCCAGCAGCACCTGAGCGGTGGAAAGAAGCGTGCTATGTGCTTGTATCGCTGCAGAAGCTGATGCAGGCAATGCTGATTCTATCGACTTGGTTTTGTTGCCTCCATCATCGGTTGCGTGCAATAGTGTGTTATGTCGCTTTGGACAGAGTTTGCAATTTCTCTTTGACTGGCATTGTTTCACTGCATGTTGATCTGAGAGGCAGTTGAAGCACAGTTTCTTACTCTTGACAATTTGTCGTCGTAAGTCTATTGATGCTTTCTTAAATTGATCGCATTCAAATAAGCGATGATGGTGATTGCACATAGCGCAGCGTGTTGGTTGCACTTGAGCAGTGTGCGTCATAGTCTTCTTGAACGGCTTTGTATTCGCACATGGGCTTGTCAATGTTAACGCGTCTAACATCGTGAACCGTTGCGTTAAGAAGGCTATGAACTTCTCAAGTGTTGGTACTTCTTTGCTGGCGCTTATCGCTTTCTGCCACTCAGCCCTCGATTCTTTGTCGAGTTTGCTGTTCAGAATGAAGATAACGGCAAGATCGAAACCATTGATCTTTAGTGTCTTCAAACTTGCTGTAAGCTGGTTGGTGGTGTTTACCATGTCCTTCAATCCATTGGTATCGTTTGGTTGACATAAACTCGCATTCCACCAACGTTGCATTAGCTCCTGTGCTATGAGTTTGACGTTGTCATATCTTTCGCACAATAGGGACCATGCGGCTTCATAGTTGCCACTGACTATGTTCAGATGACTGATGAGCCGTTCAGCATCTCCCTTCAGGTTACTGCGGAGATACTGCATCTTCTGTACACTGGATAACGATTCATTCGAGTGCACCATGCTTTTATACAGGTCACGGAAAGCTATCCACTTTCCATAATCACCATCGAATACAGGGATCTTTATCCGCTCAAGCTGGAAGCTGTCTCCCGCACTTGCCATTGGATGCGATTGTTGAGTTGATGGTCCAGCCTGTGGAAGCTCAGCACAGAATCTGTTCACTCCATCTCTGAATATTGTTTTGTACTCCAAGACGAGGTCTTCCATTTTCCCGTAGTCTTCTGCGTACTTTTGCAGCAATACTTTGTCCTCTGCTTGCAAATGAGCATGTGTTTGAGCATGAATTCCCTCACATGCCCTCCATTGTTCTTCAAGCCGCTGCAACCTGGTCTCAAAGTATGCCAGAGAATGGCGACTAGTTCCATCCTTCCTGAAATTCGCTATGACTCGGTTGATGCTGTCGAAGTTGAGTTTCTGCGTTGCAATGAGACTGGCCATTTCTACCCTCTGATGTTTTCCGTTCTCCTGTTTGCGATTGGATGCTCCTATGTAGCGTCAGAGTCAATGTTGTTTCCTCTTTTGGATATGTTTCACTATTCCTTCCTTGTGAACGATGCTCTGTTCTTCCGAGTGATAGCTACTGGTGTTGTTCCTGTATTCTGCAACCCTCTTGTTTCTCCGAATATCCAATATCCGGCTCGACGGACCAATGTTCTGGAATTAGACAAAATCAATGAAACTCAAGGTCTGATTGATAAGTGACAATTTATTGTTCCATCGGTTACATTTTTATATCATAATTCTGCTTATGTGACTATTACGCATATTTTGCAATTTCCCATTTAGTTCGATATTGAATGGTAAAAATGCTTATTGTTGTATTTATGTGTAGGTTGCACTTTCATAATTGTATTTGAGTGCGATTGATTCGATTAAAAGAAAATTTCGCTTGCATGCAGAAAGTTAATGAATTGTTATTTATAACTTGCAATAAATTGCATGCAAAGGTCGGTTCCAGGGCATTGCCTGTGCTAATAATGTTGAATGTTAAGCATTTAATAAATGAATCGAGTGCAAAGATCACTCCTAGGGCATTGCCCATGACAATAGTGCTTCAACATTTAAAGAATCGAATTAACTTCAAAAAATCGATAATATTTAATGATTTTACATGTAATTTTATGATCTGCCATAACTTAAATGCTAATAATAACTATAGGGCAGTAAGTATTTTGAACAGGTATATAAGCTCTTTTTTAAGGTTACATGGTCAACCGTAACCTTTTTACAAGGAGCTTCAGCTAGTTGAAAAATTTCACTTTATAAACTAAATGATGTAAGCTTTTTACAGTAAACGAAAATGTGAGCATTTCGGACGTAAGTTGATTTTTTGGCAATCACTATTGCCAGTGATAAAATGCTGATATAGTAGATGTGGAGCCAAAAATCAAAACAAGTGGCAACAAAATTTTTTTTGTTCTACTTTGTAAATGAGAGGTATATGTGAGTACTCTTAGATCGCTTAAACTACCTATGAGCTGGGATCCATTTGACCATCTTGTTGGAATGATAAGTATGTGCTGCTAGATATTTCACACTGTAGTTTTTGGTTCCTCTGGAGCTGTTTTGATCCGTCGTTTTTTATAAAAAAAATACAACGGGACTCTGTTGATACTTGTCAATATTCTTGTTTGAGTCCTATGAATGAAGGTAATAGTTCCGCAGATTTCTAGGCCATAGATCCAGACTGGCTTCAGGGCAGACGTGTAGACAAGCTTTTTAGCCTTAGAAAGATTTATTATTAAATTATCAAAAACAATAAACAGGCCGTAGTAATATGCCATTTTTACCACATAAATAATCTGATCCATAGACAAGGCTAGTATAATTTATTTTACATCCCGAAACTTTATCACATCAGTGTGAAACAATCGACCTAATCGCGTAAATAACATTAGAGTACTTGAAACATATTGAAAGCTTAGGTAGCAGTAAAGTAGACCAGAATCACTTGAGGGACTCGTGCAAGCCATACGACGAGTATTGCAGTAGGGACTTATTTCACTCGATGATTCGCTACACGAAGCGAAAAACTCTTTTGCTCCGGGCAACCCACTCAAGACAATTAGTCACGACTTGCAGAAGCCATTATTCTTGAGGTATTTTAACAAATTCCGAAGATTAACGAACAGGATTTATTGTATTTTGCAATTAAGTGAGCTGCTGCTGTGCTGCGCTGTTTGGTTGCCAACGTTGCCTTGCCACTCTTATACTATACATATTCTGAATCTATTCCCAGTCGAACAAAACAACATGTAAACGTGTGTACTTAATCAATTAATCTGTCAAATCATTATTCTTTCGAACGTGATGCTGATATTTAAAATTATTGGATTTTTAAATATGTTAGCCAAAAATAGTAAGTTGAATTTTAGGATTATGAGATGGTGGTCTTTAAATGATATATGTAGATGAATAATTGAACTCAAATGCTGAAACTCAAAGCTACAATTATTTTTGAAAAAGATTTGAGGTAGCTCTAAATTGACCATGCTTCCATGCCAGCCAAAAACCAATCACCGAAGTCTCTAATTTATATCGCTATCCCTCCACTCTTCAACATTAAATGTCTTTCGCTCGCAAAAGCCAATCAGTTCAACCTGAGTTGAATTCGATGTCACCGATTTCAAACACAGGCACATTAAATTCTCTCTTCGGGCATTCGCCATGTCACGTGCAGAGGACCATATATCTAATTTAGTTAGTTTATTTTTTTACTGCAGCAATTGCCACTGACAGAAAACTATCACATCGAAAAGATCCTTGTACGCTAACATTTTTCCTGTGCAGACCAACTTGCTGCTACGTTAAACAGAGCTAACTTTTCAGAATGACTTGTGAAGTCGAACTTTTATATATGTACTCAATATCGTCGTCGTTGAGGTTTGGTCCAAAGAAAATTGAAAATTGAGTTTGCCATCAATAAAACGGTTTTTGTAGCTTCATAATATGCCCAATCGTCAGTGAGAGCGAGTTCGTTATTGAGAAGTGCGAGTAAGTCTATTAAATGATGCTTGTTTGTTGCTTGATGGTTTGAGGGTGCTTAATGAAATTTGTGGATATGCTGGAAGTGATATTTATAGAAGGGCGAATTTGATTTGCTGAATTCTAGCTAAGTTAAGCTGAAAAGTTAAATCGAATAAAGAATGGCATTTCGAAAAATTGATATTTCGATTTTTGTCACCACTAATTTAAGCAGAGTTAACTGTGTATTAGCTGTGTGTAACTGTGTTCCCGTTGTGATGGTCAACTATTGTAATATGAATAAATACTCATTAATTACATGTGGACTGCTTGCACGAAATCGCATCACTCTAACATTATCAGATTTGTGTTGGCTCTGCTCAGCCGCATATCACTCTTCACCTTTTAAGTTCTGCTATTGTTTAAATAAAATATTATTACTTCAAATATTATTAGTTTTACTTATTTGTGCATGTTCAATTTATTTCCTCTACCTTTTACCTACTCATCTACTGTGGCATACTGAGCAGCTTGCTTAATGATTTCCACCGCAGTTAACGCATTTTGTCATGCCTGTCATTATCTATTACTTATTTGTAAAAAGCATGTCGGAAATTTCGATGATAGTGAAATAATGTTTATCAGTTATTTAACCTGCGAGTGATTCTGTTGAATTTCTAATCATCTAGTATAAAAAAAACATATTGGAATAAAATTGTAGATAAATCAAATTTAATAAATAAAGTAATGAGCAGAACGAACATTTATATTATTAATTACGAGCATTTATATTATGAAATAACCAAAAAAGTAAATTTTTAGAATATTTTGAAATTCAGTCAGTGTCTCCAGTGATGAACAAAAATTAGGTTTATCTTGCGTTCTTCGTATATGCAAGAGCGGTAAATAAAAAAATGCCGCCAAAAAGAGCGTTAAATATGTTCGTGGGTTTATTGGAGCATCGTAGCTCACGAACAGATATTTCAAAGTTTAGCTCTGACAAAACGAGATAATGATGCAGTTTGAAGAGAATACATTCATCAAAGGATATTCTGCGAGATTCTAAGGACAGAAGTCTTAATAGGGTTAGATGTTCACTATATTAGCATATGAGAAATTAAATTTAAAGAGCAAAGAATCTACGTTAGACGTTTTCTAAGGCATCTACAATGTACCTGCAGTAAGGACACCACACTTGACAAAAATATTTGAGGATATTACGAACAAAAGATAGAGAAATATGCACTGAGAAGGAGATATTACTACAAGATTTTTTGAGGGTCTGAGAACAGATTCCGATAAACAAGAAGTCGGTATGATGATGTGCATGATTCATTGGTCAAATATAAGCTAAATGGCGAATATGACACCAATATTTTTGACTTTTTAACCACACTAAGCAGAAATGCAAAAATAAAATAAGCGAACAAAAAAGAGAATTTCCTATAGAATTTAGACATCTGATGACATTTCGAGACAATTACAATCGGCAACATATCACATATATCAATTTGTAGCTGCTTGCAATCTTTCTCTAGACATCTTATAATCGTCAGCATATAAAAAGGAAGTTGAATTAATGGAAGAAGAGAGATCATTAATAAAAAGTAGAAACGAAATGGGGCAAAGAATGGAACCTTGCGGGACTCCTAAAATAGGATGGAAGGGAGATAAGGAGCAGAAAATGACAGTGACTACATAGATTATGTACGTAGGATAAAAACCAAGAGAGAAGGAAGTCAGAGAAACGCCAACGTTATACGAGGTAGATAGTGAAGACTGCGAACAAAAGGTTGAGAAATAGTAAACAAAAATTGCACATGCTTCTTGCGCATGAGAAGACGTTATTTCACCAACAAACATATTATGAGGAATGTTGAGAGACTGTGAGAGAATGGATGTATCGCCATTGGATGGACGAATCGACGCTATTTAAATAATTACGCACAAAAAGTTTGTGATCTTCGCCTCAGGTCGCAATCTCTTCTATTCGATCAAATCTAATTTTTACGAACTATGTCTTTCAACGTCAATGTAAGGGCAACTTTAGAGTTGTTTGTTTGACTTATTTAGGTAACAATTAGGCGTGAATAGTAGGCTGACATCTGATAGGAATCCGTAAAATGTATGAGTGACATTAACCACGTCTAGTCCTCAAAAGAAGGAAAACCAACTGACCCAATTAATCTCAAAAGTCATAGCTGGGCAGTTTGCTTTAAAGATTTTGAAAAGGTGTGGACAGACATTTTTCTTCGATGAATATTAAATGAGCGAAATTTCAATTGAAAGGGGCGCGTGCTGAGGATCTGAAGAGATATTGAAGACAGTAGTGTGTTTGGAGAGGAAGCATAAAGATAGCAATGACAAAGTTACTAAAGAATTTTGATCCTTGATGAAAAAATCGAAAACAAAGGGTCCATTTCTCAAAACTCCACTAATAAAAATCGCAATAATTAGAAACCAACTTTTGATGTAACTGGATAGTTTGAAACTCCACGAAACTGGTCATTGAACTTACAAAAAAAGTTAAATCTATGGAACAATCCAAAGTATATCAACTTTAGCAATAAATAGTGAATCCTAGTAAACACAGGACGTTCGTGAGCGTCTCTTTCTAATAATTTTGATTTTGCTGCTAATCGGAAGTGGATGTGAAAAGGATCCAGTTGCCTTAATCTAGCTTTGCATATTTTCTTAGTCGCCAACATCAACAATTATAGGGGTCTCTAACTGATGACCATCTAGTATTTCCCCTGGACATAAGTCAGTTTTCTCTCCTTATGTTTGCAAGGTTTGTACTGACTCAAACTGGTCGCTTGCTTGAGAAACTTTCACACCTGGTGTGGCTGCTTGCTGCATTTCTCGAGCTCGAGATCCAGATTTCCTTAAAAAAGCTCTGTTTTTGGGTCGGCAAATGCATTTCAGGACTCTTCAGAGATCGCGATAAGTTGTTACGTGTGCTCCAATTCTTTAAGATTGCGGCATTGCTCAGTAAGCAGCATCAAATCAGTCGTACCGACCTTTTCTACGACTGGGGCCTCAATTGCCTAATGATAGCGTCTTTGAAGTGTTGCTAAATGTCGTCCACATGGGCCACAACTTCAGAGCTACTCAGATCATCAGTGATTGCGGCATCTAAGGCTGACTAGTAAATACTGCGAGTCTCAACATCTTTCAGGCCTTTTTGTTGATTTTTGCCTGTTTACAGTTTGGTCAATCGATCTTAAATGTTTGAGCTGGGAACACTATCTCAAACAAGATAGTGGTTGGAATCGATATTTCCACCCCAGTATTTTCGCACTTCTAAGAGGTCGCTAAAGTGGCAACGATCTTTAAAAACATGTGCTACTTGGTTGAGAGATGGCCTGTCTGGCTATATTCTATATGCTCCACAGCAAACTAGAAACTCCCAATCACTAATCCTTGAGCCACTGCTAACTGATTAGTCCATTATCATTGGTAATTTTACGAAGAAGGAAGAAGCTGGTCCGACTCTCAATCTGTATGGTCTCGGTTTTAAAACTTAGTTTTCGTAGATTTGCTATGAAGATTTGTCGCATATGGCGGGAAGACATTCTAAGATCGAACTTTGGCGGTAACGATAATTTTTTTTTTTTATATAATATTTGCAATTTACTTTTACACTAATTTTAAGGAGAGTCGTGCTCTTCCATAACTCTAAACACTAGGTCATAAACAAATATTCCCTTAATCTCAAATTATAATCTTTATATTGTTTTCAATTCACACTCAGAGTAAATTCAACCTTCAGTCTTGATATTCATGTTGACGACGTCATCGTAAAAATTGTCAAAACACTTCTTTTTGATTCTGAATAATCCACCTACATTCAAAAGAAACATAGCAAAATTCTCTTTACAACCACCCACCCTTTGACATCGTTCACTTTTCGCACGCCACGCAGATAAACGTTCCCGCCCTCCTTACTTCGACCCGAGACAACATCTTCTGTGCTATTTGTTTCACTTGTTGACATTCCGGTAATTATAATATTTAATGTAAGCTGTACACGTAACTGAGTGCAAACATTTAATTAAAATCTCCCGTTTGAGAATATTTTGCTTTGAATGAAATGAAATTCTTTACAACCGCGACGACAAACAAGAAAAGATGTATTTAAGTACCTGACATGAAATATAAAGTGTTTATTAATCGAACATAAAAACGTCGCGTCGCAATGCCCTCAACCTCACCTGAAACAAGCTTATGCTTGAGGTGAAACACGAGCTTTGCTATTTGATGAATTTTCTGATTCTTTTGGGGATTGCTGTTGAATATGGGAAATTTATTATCAAAGTGGTTTATGTTTTGTCGAAATAGGGGGTATATTTTATTTTTTCTGTGTTGGAATGGTGTTAAGAGTGCGTTTGCTTTCAATTAATTTCTCTTAAACGTATTCAGGTCGCTTCTCAACTACATTATTTTTAACACATGTAAAATTTAAATGAAACAGGACGAACCTTTTGCGAACCAAAATCACAATGCACAATTGCCAAAAATATCACATCCAATTTGACATTTGATTTCAAATCTACTGAATGAAGTAAATAATTGAAATATAGTCTGTTCAGTTTCCTTGTCCGTTAGCTGGACAATCTTATGAGCAAGTGAAACTATCGTTACATATCGTTGTCGAAGCATACTTATTCTCAGGCCATTACATTTACAACTGGAAACAACCAATAGTTTGGTTACACGCTCCACTTGCTTCCAATTAGTTTGCTCCTGACAGGCAACAGATTTATGGTCAGTTTCTAATAAATGCAGCCATACTTCTCCTTGCGGTCCGTTTGGCTTGTTCGACTTGTAATAATGTTTGTTTGAGGATTTTCTGCTATTTGTGATATTTCTTTGGGAACGATACGAGCTGATGGTTTTTTTCGGTTTTGTTTCGTTCGAACAGAAAATCATTTGTAATTTTCTTTTTGTTTACAAACCATCTTAGAAGCTGTGTTTTACAGGCAAATAAAAATCAATTAGGTTTTTGCTTTGTTCTTTCGATGGTCGAATGACCGAATTCTCGACAACGAGTAGAAAACTGAATGTGATTTCGATTATATTGATGCACTGGTGATGAGTGACAAGAGCCAATTTATTTTTCACAGTTGGTAAAATAGAATATCTATGTATTTGCAAAAAGAGAGCATAAAGTCCACAGTTGCTTTAAACAAACTCTGGTAATGTATGAAAGTTTGTATGCAGAAAAATGGTTGTTCCCTCTTTTTACGACAAGAACAATTTAGCTATTGCAGAGGGTATCAATCGGAGGACTCACTAGCTCGTTTCTTATTATATATCACATGATCATGCTACAAATTTTCATTATAATATCGTCAAATATATAGTGACTGCAGTTGCAAGATTTCATGTGTCTCCTATTCTAAGCGGGTTTGAAAGGTTGTGTCTATATGGGTTGGCTCCAATACTAACCATCTAGGTGAGGCACTTTTTGACTTTATATTGACTGACGGCCTGTCCATCGCATATATTGATAACGAACCGACCTTTATCATTTCAAATTCAAGGGAAGCTCTTAAGATTAGCTCTGTCAGTGGATGAGACACTCATTTTCTGTATGAATAGATGGTGGCTACATTGACCATTATGCACCATTGTTGCTAAATTTACTAGCTAATAATCACGACCTACCACCTACTACCTCGACTACCAATAAATAAATCAAACATTAATATCCATTTTACAGCCTTTAGCAGGAAAACTATTTATGCAGCTTTCTCGCAGGGCTAAATCAAATTCAAGTGTTTTGAGAAAAACTCAAGGATATGCCATGATAATTTTTTAAATAAGATAAAACAAAAAAATACACCAAAATTGATAATTTCACATAATAAATACTTAAGCGATCGTGGAATATACCACCAGTGACTGTAAATAAATCTCCCATCCACCCACCTAATTCTTCAATTGAATAAGCTATGTTCTAAGCTGAACTAGATTATTTTTGCGAAACAAAACTAAAGTTTTGGACTTGAATTTTAGCTACATTTAGCAAATTATACAGATTTTCAGATAAAAAGTGCTTAGTTTTCATTTATCTTTATCTTTTCATTTATCACCTAGACCACTTACCCACGCTGGGCGCGAAAAATATTTATGCTTCTGAGGCTAGTATCAAGGCGCTATATGAGCAATGTGCTATTCAAATTATAGTTTGCCAGTATGTTCAGTAGTAAAAGTAGTAGCGAAAGGTGAACTGAGGACATAATAGTAAATTTCTATAAGAAAAAAATTTTAATGAATATTCTTCATCCTTAAATTTTGCTCTTGAACTTTCATTTCAAAAATACTGGTAGTTTAAATCAGATTTTGTTATGTGTTTCCATATTTTCTGTTGTTAATACAAAATGTCATCCGGTGGTGTGATCGGCTCGAACCTTCTTGAAAATTAGTTTTTCTTACTTTATGATTTTTTTTACAATTCAAAAACATTTTAGCTATCAGCAGCTGATTATGAAATTGTGGATTGAAATTCTATTAAATTATATTTTGCTAGAGATAATGGCGTTTTCTTTGTTGTCCATAAACTTTCTCAAAACTCTTACCAGGAAGTTACGGAAAGTCTAATGGGGAAAGCAATATTCTAAAAAAAACATATTAACAATTCTTTTAGAAAATAAAGTTGCAAAAAATTAAAAATTTATTTAGCATTATTTTTATACTCCTGCCAAAAAAAGAAAAGCGAAAACGTAAAGACATACATAAAACCAAAAAATGTCAAAAAGAAGTGCAGAACAATTCAGGAAATCCATTGGAAGGGCATAAAATTGTACAAAGAAAAAGTGAAGAACAATTTCTGCCTTGTTTTGGACCATGAAAAGTACTTCAAATTTGACTCCAATGCGCTTTCGGGGCCTCAATTTTCAAACTTTCTGCCGAGACAAGATCTTCCACAATAAGAAAGATCAATTCAGTTCAAAAAGCTTGGCGCAAAAATACTTGTTTGGCAGACCATTTGTGAATGCAACAAAAAAAGCATCCCATTCTTCACAACAGGTACGATCAGCTAGGAAATCTACACACCTATATAAAAGAATTTGATACTTCGTTTGACAGAATTTAATTGTTCAAGCCTTACATTGAGATCTGTTTACTTTCTTTATTTGTTTTCATATCATAGTTCATATATCTTCTTCATTACTTTCATCTTAAAGTTTGCTCTGGACTTCAAATAAATACTCAAAATAAAATATTTGCCCTATTTTTTTTATTAATATTATTTGAAAGCCAAACTTTTCTTTAAACGCTGGATATATTTCAATTTTTTCGCACATATCAATATTTCAATGGTAATCTGTCGTGTCACTGAAGAAGAGAGCTAGACTATCCTCAAAATATCGATTTCTATCAATAAACTGAAAAAAATCTAGCTTCAAAAATGGTCTTTAGATTAAAATATTTGTTTTCGCACGCTTGAATAACATGAATTACATTAGCTAGTTAAATATACGAGTTAAAACAGAATGAAACAGAAAGTCAAAGCAAAACCTCTAACATAACACCGTGTCTATAGGGTATAAGCTCCAAGCATTTCCTAGCCATAAGATGTTAAAATGAAATTAGAGCAAAGCAAATGATTTTCCTATATGAGGGTTGTGTTATGCAATGAACTCTTTGCACATTGTATGCTTAAACCAATTTTCAAAAATTTGCTTTAATGTGTTCCACAAACTTATGCAATTGAACAACGCAAAAAAAAAATATTCTGAAAAGGAATAATTGATGTGTGTAGCGGATGGAAAAATATCCAATTTTTATTTACAAATAAATTTCTTTCAAACAATAATTAATTCAATTTCTTCAAATTCTAACTGTTCCAAATCTCACAATATTTAATCCACTTTAACTTTATTTATCTTCCCAATTTAATTGTATCTTTTCACAAAAAAAAAAAAATATTTATAAATTGTTCGAATTGAAAAGTATCGTTTAAATGCGGTATGGCGATGGCTTGTTTAGCATACGCACCATACGAAACGATAATTTCGATTCACCTTAGAAATGAAGTACCAATGTATAACTGAATTTAAGCGCTATTGGAGCTAGAATTTGAATATTGTGTGAAAATAGCCTGAATAGGTATGCGCTCATACGTACCTATACGAAATTTCAAAGGAAAAGGGGGGAAAAAAGGGCAACAATTACCATATAAGGAGCAATATACCTTCGAATGTTTTGCTCTGATGGTTCTGTTTGCAATGGGAAGATTATAGAGTTCGCTGCTCCTTTTATTGGGTTCCAATTCTCCAAATTGGGTGGGGAAGTTTCTCCATAAATCACCATGGTATGTAATTGTTGATAAATTCTGCATAATTACATTGTGGAATTCTTATTTTTTTATTGTGAGAAACGGTAAATTTAATTTACTCTCATTATATGTTAAGTTTGTTGGTAATTTAGTTCGTTTGATTAAGTTATAATAAAAAATCACATTTTGTCATAATTTTATTTACACGGTTTTCTCCACATTAGAGTTGCTATAATTTGAGTGGAGCTTGAGAGATATTTGGAGATTCTCAAATATCTATTTCTTTTACTCGTGTCGTCTTCTTTCTATTTGTTTTCATTTGTTGCTTATTTATGAATTTCACTTAAAATTCGAGAAAAGGTGCCATATTTCAAAAAAATCATTCAAATCATTATTTTATAATTCAGATCAGATTACAATTTTTTTTATGTATAGAATTTCCATTTAGATAAGCTTTAAATTAAATTTGTTCTTCTTTGTTGTTGCCTTTTCATTTTAGGGAGTTGCTGCAACAATGTGCTTCAATTATTGTGATCAAATAATTCCCTAAAGTATTAATCCTCACCCCAATTTTCGCACCCCATTCCCAAAAGTCATCAAACCCATTACAGCTCAAACAAATCGAAAAAAAATCTATATTATTTTCAAGTTTATCGAACATTTTACTAATCCGTTTCTCAGACTTTCAAAGTACAACAATGTTTATGCGATGGAAACAGCAAAAAAAAACCGATTGCACCTTTCCTGATACGTTTTCTTCTTTTACGTCCGAATTTACACAGAAATTTGCGAAAACGACGAAATTACTCTTAAGGGATTTCATTTATAGCTGAAAAGCAGCTAAATAACAAGACGTATCGACCTTTGCATTTGCATATAGAGTACCGGAACTCGACAACTGTCGGTTTACTAACGTACGCAACGTTTTTCGATATCTTCTTTTTAGTTTTGTTTTTCATTTTGTCCTGAATCCTTTTTCCTCGCCCTCTATCTTACTGCTCTTCGTGTTGTATGCTCAAACAAATATGTTTACAGTCCCTAAACGTAGATATATCACCTGACGATATCGATATACCCTATTTGCTCGGAATGTCGGATGAGCAGAGTAAATATCACTTTGAAAAAGTTTCGTTTTGTATCGGAAAGGTGCGAAAATGAGAACTGTTTGGGAGGGTCGAAGATATCGATGCTGAAAAGCGAATAACATATCATTACAGATTAAATGATTGCTCCTTTTTACTGTGAAAGTGTGAATAGAATAATAGCAGTGTAATCTTTTTGTGTATGTTTTTATTAGGAAAGTATTCTTTGTTATTGTGGGTTTATTCTTGCTGTATCTGAAAAGTATATTGTAAACTTAGAAGTTTCTACATGAGTAGTGGTAGGAATATTATGTATTATTAAATACGAATTGTATGAATATTTGGAATGAAGGCATTCCATTTATGATTTTTTTTTCATTTGCAGTGTACCTATATTTTTATAACAATTAAAATAATTAAAAGATTTGATTAAACTGTTGAATATGCAATTAGTTTGTATATCACCGCTGAGGGTTCCAACCGTTCTGTTTCCCAAAAATTTTAACTGAAACCAGAAACTGACTGCAACTCATAAAAAAAAACAAATATGTTACAGAAGACCAAAAACAATAAAGTAAATCCTCTAATGGTTGCACACTTACTAATGAAGGACATGGTGTTACAAGAGATTCAATTCAATCAGAGCATGCAAAGTGGCTATTTTTTCGGCTCATTGAAATCAGTTTCATCTGTCTCCTTTCTATAGGCCATCACTAGTAAGCTATCATCCTATCAGGTGATTTTCATGCCTCATTATTCAAACACTCTGAACCTGCAATATAAATCAAAACATACATAAGTAAAGGGATTTTATCCATAAAGCACGGAAAAGCTCTCGCACAAGAGCTAGAAATTCGAAATTAGCGGAGACACGAGAGTCACTGAACGTTTGGTGGTGCTGCATTTGGTCCCGGTTCAATTCCATTGACTTCACAACTCAGGTCACCTTTGAATTTTTGAAAAAAATGTCAGTAGCATCCTCTGATTCAAGACCATAAACAGTAGCAGAAGCCTGCAGAGTTTGTTGAGGCATTTTAATTACTTTTCCATTCAGGTTCGAAGTGAAAAACCCAATCGTGCAAGCAAAAGGGTTCATGCACTTATCCTCAGAAAAATACCGTAGTACCAATGAGCAGAAACAAAATAATGGAAATAAGAGCCCTTAATATTAGGAAAGCAGTCGTATGTATGTACCAAGGGACTCTGGTCGACAAAATAAATACTTGGACGCAATTGGAAACTATCTTCAAGGCAGACACTATGGGCATACAAACAAATGGTGAGACCTATCATCCTATATGGAGTTGCAGTGTAGTGGAAGAAAACTAGACAACAAACTGGAATATAGAGGCTTAAAAAACTTCAAATGATGACCTGCTTGCTGATTCTAGGAGCAATTAGCTCCACCCCAACGACAAGAATGGAGGCCCTACTAAACTTAGAACCGCTACTCCTGAAAATTTGGGAGGAGGCAGCGAAACAGGCTATGAGCCTGCAACAGGCCTACGGGTACAAATCAAGAGATCTTAAAGGCCAATTCACAACAATGGAGGACATCAGGCCCATAATGGAAATGTTAAATTGCAGCGATCAACATGTCCAGTCCTGTCTGGGAATTTTTAATCTTTTCAGTCGGTCCTAAGACTGTGAATAGTTGTGTTCTATGTTCTATGCAGTCGGCAATTTTTTTAATTTTTGTTATGACAGATAGAGAAGAACAGCGAATTTGCATCAAGTTTTGCTACAAACTTGGCCATTCTTCGGCGCAAACTGTTCGTATGATTCAACGGGCATTCTGTGAAGAGGCCATGGTTGAAACAAATAAAAATGTGGTACGAACATTTCAAAGAAGATCGGTATTCAGTTGAAAGTGATCCAAGGCCTGGCCGACCTTTATCGAGCAGAAACGATCAAAACATCGAACTTGTGAGATCAGCTATTAATCAAGATCGTCAATTGACTGTAAGAGATTTAGAAGATGATCTCGCAATACCAAAAACTATTGTTTCTGAAATTTTAACGGGAGACCTTGGAATGAAACGACTGGCAACTAAGTTCATCCCTCGGATTCTGACGCAACAGCAAAAGAATTTTCGTGTTCCAGATTACCCAGGACGGTCTTAAAACGTTTGACACCGATACAAGGTTTCTTGAAAAAATCATAACTGATGATGAATCATGAGTTTATGGTTACGATATAAAGCACGCCAAACTCGTAGCAACGTTACGACAATGTGGACAGTTTTTTCGATTACCAAGTTGTGGTTCAACATGAATATGTACGCTCACACGACAGACAGTAAACAAAGAGTACTACCGTGATGTGCTTCGGCGGCTAAGAGAAGTAGTGAGAAGGAAACAGCCGCAGCTGTTCGAGAGTGATGCACCACGAGAATGCACCAGCCCATGCTTCCCGGCTTTTGCAAAATTTTTTGACAAAACACCAAATTACTCAAGTCGCCAGCCGCTTAAAGCTCTGATATGGCCCCTTGCGACTTTTTTCTCTTACCAAAGTTAAAATCGCACTCGAAGACAAAGAGATTTCAATCTGTTGGAGAGATTTAATGACATTCGACGAAAGAATTGAAGGCGATCCCGAAAACAAGAGTCTGCAAGAGGTTTGTTAAGTGCTTAGATATTTCTAATTTTTTTATATAAATGCTGGTCGGATACTTTCCGGACAGACCTCGTAAAATGCGATTAATCGTGCAAACGGCTAGTCTGCCCTTAAATTATCAGATGGAAAAGAATGATGAAAATCAAGTCTGAACTCAAATCAGTATAAACAATTAGTACATTATCCTATATAATATTAATATTCTGCATGAAAATAAAGAATTTGGATTTTGAAAAAGAAGAATTTACAAATGACTAGAAAACACAATACTTATTCATTGAAGACCTTGCACAGCGCAATGAACAATAGCGTATCTGAAGCAAGTGGCGTTGAAAGTTTTACTGCGCTTGAGTCTTATAAATAAGTTTTAATTCGGAGACTTCCAATGTTAGAATTAAAAAAGGATACTTTTAACTTGTCCAGCACCGACTTATCAGAAGAAGAAGAAAACAAAAATCACACTTTATGTGAATGAAGCTAGCAAATAATTAACTTTTGCTATAAACACAATGGTATCTTATACCCCATTTTGAACATTTTGAAAGCATATCCAACTAAACTTCGAACTTATTTTCTGAGGAAAAAAATATTTTTCCTTGAATATTTGATATTTAAATACATCTTATTATCTGAAAACGAATAACAAGCATTAAAATATAATCATATCCCATACACCATGCCTGCATATGATTCAACCCTTATCGACTCGCGTCTTATATTGTCATTTCATTTCGATTATCCCACATAGTCCACATATGAAATTTTTATTGAATTTC
The DNA here is from genome assembly GCA_963978885.1 of Nemotelus pantherinus. Classification (NCBI taxonomy): domain Eukaryota; kingdom Metazoa; phylum Arthropoda; class Insecta; order Diptera; family Stratiomyidae; genus Nemotelus; species Nemotelus pantherinus. The sequence continues at coordinate 12,163,481 of OZ022266.1, forward strand.
AAAAAGTTTTTGTGAAAATTGAAAGATATTTCATCTGTACATCTACCAGTTTAGAACCGAGATCTTATCTACTGTACCTTATAAATACATGTTTTCTACGGATGAATGCATTTCCGTATCTGTTCGCTGTGTGCAGTTATCAGGATATGGTTGGGAATTCGAGCGAACACTGAAATTGAATCGTACGATAGTGACACATTTTCTTGACCATCACAAGTATAATCCTCTTTTGGATATATCCTTGCGCTTGTACGATCTTATATTCATTCGACTGAAATTAATATGTTGAAAAATGGGTATGCATGTCCGTAAATAATCAAATAACATATCAGATGTTTGAATCATACATTTCCTTGTTGGTTATTCAGAGTGAAAAAGAAGTGCGTAGTTTTGTTGGTATTAATATTATTTTTGCGTAGTATGATAGTGGGAAATTTTATCGTTTTCCTAAAATAATTTTCCACACCATTGTAGTTCGCTGCGCATCAAAAAGTTAAATGATGTTCTCAGATCAGATCACTCCGACAAAGCCGTGATCAGATTCTACGAAAACAATATTCGTCTATTTGCAGCCTTAAGCAACATGACTTGAATGATGCACTTATTCCGTTTCATTGCAGCAATAGATGTTATCAGTCAATAAATTACGAATGCCAAATCTGAACTAGCTACCTATTCTCTAGTAGTAAAATCATCACATAAATCACATTGCTGAAGGAGCACAACTTCATAAATATATCGTATTATCAAACCATTACATCTGAATCAGCAGCCCAGCCAAATTGTTCACCTCTCTTCTGTCAGACCAGACCAGTTACATATACTTATGTATGTCGGACTCTTCGAATGCTCGGTGCATGGGAATATTTGAAATACAGCTTAATTTGTAATTTCGTATCAATCACAGCCTCCTGAAAGGCAAAGGACTAATTGAGGCAAATTGGCTACACTTATGCAAACTCTAATTGACGAGAATTTAATCAAGCTACCGGCAAAAGCAGAAGTACATTGCATGCACATATCGAAGCAAACGCATTAAGTAGGTATCGATAAATTTTGCATCGGAAAGCGTATTTGTTGCCTGGACAACAAATTCAATAAACTTACGAATTCGTTGATGGGGAGATGCTTAAAATTTTAAAAATACTTGATGCGATTCAGAGCTTTACATGTGAATTCAATGAATCATTAATGGGTTGGGCCATTAGTGAGCGAAAATATGCCTTGATCTGATGCAGCTCTCTGAAATTACTGCAGAGCTCAAATGTTCATAATCGTGTTGTGAAGCCTGCCAGATTATCGAGGCAGCATTCATTTATGATTGTCGATTCGGTTGTTTTGAGCTTTTCGTGCAAATATTTAATCAAATCCGCCTTAAACACTGAGCGAATTTACAGCACTCCCCAAATCAGGATTTGGAATATACCGGAATTCGTGAGCTTTCGGCCGATTTCCATGTATGTGTGCGCAGACTGTATACGTGCACGGCAGCTTCTCATGAGCTTGATTTGCGAATACCGGTTTTGTACGAAGCGTTAATATGTGTGTGTGCCGGATAAAATTGTATAGCTACACGAAAATCGGATTAAAACCGGTTTAAAATCCCGATTTTGTGTAACCATACAATTTTTTATTTTATTAAATTTTTTTAAAATCTGGTAGCTGTATCGGTGGGTTATAGTGCAATAAGGAGCTATTTTTCTTATTAATTTTTTAAGGTGGCATTTTACATTCCAAATTTCAAAATCACTTCTATCAGCTCTGTTCCTATTCAAGACTAATAGATCCTGAAAATTTCATATTAATCTGATTATACGATCGTGAGTTCTCATGAAAAAATTCAAAAATTTCATTGGACAGGGGTACAAAATTTATCAATCGTTCGTAATTATTTTCTTAAAGCGAAAAATCTTCCGAAGGGTGGCTGATTTGAAGGATTTTTCTCATGATTAATCCCAACCCCAATTTGAAGCTTAACCAGTTAATGGCTTTGAGCCAAACTTGACTATGATCTCAGCTGGCTGGAGTAAGGTAGTTGAGTCAGAGCTAGGGTAAAATGAGTCATGATAGTAATTACTCCGTACACACCCGTACTTATACTCCTTGATTGTGAACCAAATCTCTACCAATTTGAACCTTCAGAACTAAAGTGGATTATTGCGGGACATATTCTTTGAAACCACTAATGAGTCGGTTTGATTTTGAATGGGTTGCTCAATATAAACATATTCAACTACACATGCCTTTGTAATAACCTACTATATTTACATACGTTATCCAGTGTACTATTTCAAAGTAAAACCACACTGAAAACTCTTCTCCACTATTCAACAATGCTAACAATCATAAAACAGCAATCCAATCCTAGCCTCTTCTTCGACACCAGCAATTTGCCACGCCAAACAATAAGCTTTAATAAAACGCCAGCAAAGATACGCGCAACCAAAATCATTTGCCTTCATCCAAGAATTTTCCACTAAATTTTTATGAATGCCATTCAGATTTACTTACAAATAAAAACAAGCATTTTAGGGCTGCCACCGCGAAAGCAATTACAGCTTGTAAAACTCGAATAGATCCCTTTAAAACAATTTAAATGAAAAATTAAATACAATTTCGCGTCTCATGTAATAAGGATAATTTTCGTTTCAGGCCTTTTACGCAACTGAATCGGTCCGACCTAGCTAGACCTAACCTAGCCGGGCCTGCTCCGGCCAAGTTATTCGATCTAAACAGCGAAATATAACATGGTTGCCGATTGCCCATGCTTATCTAAAACATTCCTGAGGCTACGAAATATTTTAGCTATCCTAAGCCATTCACTTAATTTCAATCTGAAAGATAAGGCCAATCCTCCGTCTTAATTTTATTCGTTGGATTCGTCTTTTAAGGATAATTCCGTTTGTCGTATTTAAGCTTACGTACTTCCAATTGTGTCGGATGCGACGGGACAAGACGACGGACGAATGATGACTGAACGAAACCCGGGGCGCGATGGGTGGCGAGCGGGTAGAAGACGATCTGAGTTAAGAATTCAATTAAATCGGGATTAAGGGCAAGGAGACGAGAGCGTAAATGATACGAAGCCAAAGGACACATATTTTGGCAGTTGTGCTGTCGCTTATTGTTGTAATGTTGATTGCGTAGCTATATATTTCCATGCTAGAATTGTTTTTCTTAATTCGATAAGTTTAATTAATTGAGGTTTTGCTAGAAAGAAGTGTGGATATTATCCAGCGAGTGTACTTTAGATTGTGATTTTATGAAAGCCAGAGTTGAAGTGAGTTCGAATCTATTAAGGGTTATTGGATTTGATAGGAAAACTACGTAAGCAATGTTTGAAGAGGAGTCAAGGTCTATCATTGTAACATTAACGACAGACTGTTATTTAGATGCAATGGCACTATAACAATAATAAACAAGGGATGCTCTGTTTAAAGTTTAAAACATTTTAGCGCAGACAGTTTTGCTATTTTGTTTCGAAGCTCGATTTGAGATTTGAGCTAAAAACAATAAATAAACCAATGCTATAGCAGCTGTTGTCAATGCATTTGTCATTATAATCGAAAACCAAACTAAAACTTCTCATGTTCGATTATTTTTAGCAAGCAATATTAACCCATATCCTCGTCTTCAATCTAAACATTTAGATACATTTTTCTTTATTCACAAACGTGTCAAAAGATACAAATCATTGTTAAACTAACAATCTTTCGGAATAAATAGAGCTTCGTAAATTTCATTATATAGCTACAAATCACTTATACCCCTGTGCTTATTTAATAATTAGTACTTTTTGAGATACAGCTGAAAAACACAGTAAACTCACCTGAAGCAACTTGTCTGAGTTGCCCAATTATATTTCCATTTGTTATAAGAGCATTTGTATTTACCGCGTAATTCCACTAGACAAAAAAAAATCACAAAGCATCAATTCATCAGATGTCCGAAATGCTGCGATAGATAAATTCTGTATTTGAAAACTTAGCTCGCAGACAGCGCTAGGCTGTGGATATAAATGTATACAGTCAGAGCCAAAAGTCCTGATTTTTGCATCGTGAAAGCTAAGAATAATTGCTACAGAAAAATTGAGGCTGCCATGTCTATGTAATTGAAATTATTTTGATGCTATCATGCTTGAGTAGACTACCTGTGAAATTCCCACGATGAAAACTTCAATATTTGGATATCCTTTATTAAGCGAACGTGAATAGTATGAGAAAAATTATTCGAAAAACGATTCTGCAAACCTTAGTATCCTTGAAAGGTCCTGAGACAAGCTGAGTCGGTTCTTTTCTCTACCTCCAATACCTTCCGGGTTCAAAATACTTATTCCATAACAATCTACAGTATGACCTGACATCAAAAGAAAAACAAATATGTTTTGGACTATGCCTTTGAGATAATTCCAGTCTTAACAAGCCAAACGGAAAATAGAATGACTAGAAAAGCTACAAACAAAATTTTGTTATGGTCATTTTCTAGTTCACGGCTAATTCCATCGACTGTCAGGATTTTGGAGAAGCTGAATACTTGTGGAAAAATATTGTGGTGTTGGAATTCACGTTAACAAGGATAATAAATTACCGTGAGCTGTATAAGCCTTCAAGACATTGTTAGGATATTGCGTCATTTTATGAAAGCATTGTTTGTTTGAAGGATGAAAAACATAAAATTGAATAATGAAAGTGACTTTAATGAAATCCATGTTCCATTAGAATCCATGTTCCAGTCCCGTATAGCCTATTAGATAAAAGTCATTGCGATGAAACTTTAAAAAATTGATGTCCACGTGCCAGCGATGGTTGCTAAATAATGAAACTAAGGGCGAAGAAAAATGGCGTAGTAGTGTCACTTTTAATTCCCATGTATTAGAAATAGGTTTTTTTTAAAAAAATTAATAGGTAGGGTGTCCTAGAAACGTACGAAACCATAATTTTTTTTTTTTGAATCGTAGATTCATATGGGTGGAAAGGAGCGTGGCAGCTACTACGCAAATTGACAGATTTTAGTATCGGACGTTACTAGAGCCTTTGTAAAGAAAAGCTAGGTTGTTCCGCTACAACTCATTTGGGATCTTCGCTACAAAGATTTAAAAATGGGAAATCATAAATTCCACGCTTCATTTTACACTTGGGTTAGGTTAAGATAGGTTCCGCGGCTGACTCCTTCAGACAAACTCCGGAGAAGGCACACAATGGCCCACTGTGATAATGCATTGCATTACAGAAGAAACACCCTTAGTCCTTGATGAATTGGGTGATCCTCTTAAGGTCCACCGAAGCCACTTCAGCTAGGCAAGTTAAGAAATATGAGCCAAGAGACTTCATCATTCTTCCAGAGAGGGCCGAGCGTTCGTGTAGAAGATGAGGAACTGTTTCTTCTTCTTCCTCGCATCTACATCTCCGGCAGAAGTCATCGTAAGAGGAACTCAACGCGCTGCATGCCTACTAAACAGACAGTGTGCAGTTTTGACATCCACCGCTGCGCGAAAAAAAACTCCCTTCCCAAATCGAAATTAAACATTTTCCACAATATTCTAACAATCGCGTAGGATGATTCTTTCACCCAAGACTGCAGAGCGTCTGCCTGATGGCCAGTTTAACCGAAACCATCAGAATATCAATCGGAAAACTGCAAAGCAGCTCCGGCAAAAGCATTCCAGCTTTTGTAAGTTGATCTGCTTGAAAATTCTCCTTAATGCCCTCTTGTCCTGGCACCCAAAACAGATGCATCATTGAATGTGTTGACATCTCTTTAAGAGACGTATTGTATTCAAGGACTAGCTTTGAGGAGGTGCAAACTCCAGCTAGGGACTGTATATTCACTGTATACTCTGAATATCTGATTACATAAGAGCCAATTAATCGCTTCAAGAATCGCCAACATGTCGGCTTGAAAAACACTACAGTATTCTGACACGCGAAAATAAAGCTTCAAGTTTAGGTCAGACGAAAATATACCATACCCCACTCTGTGTCTCTGTCTTATCGATATTTCGAGGGCAATCTGCCAACTTCTTCAGTATCTGTCGGTCTAATCGTAATGAGACAAAAATAGTGCTGGCAACCCTTTGCTGGCCCCAAAGCCAAATGAATACTAAATCTGCTCCATGTTCAGGACACCACTGCATTTATTTATTTATTGTCTAAATCAGCAGATACAAATCCAATTAAAGACTAGACAAGGAATAAACTTTTATATAAAAAGAAAAAGAAAAGAGACTATAAATTAAAACTAAACAAAGAATAAAAAGGCGTTGCAATCTAATCATAATTCAACACAGATATGAAACCAAAAATTAATTTAAAAATTAATCATTGGAAGTTATAGCGGTAAAAATAAATTTAGCGCTCCCAACCCCAAAAGTTTCAAATTGAATTTCAAATATTTGCTGTTTCTTGTTAGTAAAAGATCATTACAATTTGAAAATCTTATGATTGCATCGCTTAGTAAAGAAACTATTTGTCATACTATAGCCGGCAGTTCTATGCAGATCTTTCAACTACATTTCTATCAAACTTGGCTTACTGTACTGAAAAAAAAATGACAAAAGGCAACTAAAACTGGTCCTGCTTAAAATCAATAATCCCTGTGATTTTCATATTCATCTAGTAATTAGGTCTTGAGCTCTTGCAAACACAAATTTCCGGAACAAAAAATAAAGTAATTTGGTGAAGGGTTGCCGTTCTTATACAAAGAGGAATTAAGAAGATTTCAATTTGCTCTGCAGACAAAGCATTAAGGTTGCAAAAAAAAAAACAATGGCAATTTTTTTTTAAAATCAAAAACTTTTTAAAAAGGTCTTTGATTTGAAGGTTTTTCGCGCAAGTGCCTGACGTAACTACATGGTTGACCGCAAATTTATCGAAAATTTCACAAACATTTTTCTTGTCTTAATTAATGTGTCACGTAAAACTCGTAACGATCTGACGATTCTGTGCGAAATTCAAAATTTTGTAAAAAATGTTTGCCTGGTTTTAGGCACTTAGCACCGGCATGAGGTTGAAAGTTTCCAAAAGATTATCATATGCAAACTTATACATATATATAAAAACGTACCTGACTTTACGATCGAAGTGATTTTTATATCAATTTTCTTCGTAAATCAGTAAAAATTAAGTCTAATTCACAACTCGAAAACAGTACTTAATTCGCATTATATGAACACATCAAAGTACTGAAAATCATATACTGGATATCTAATAACAATTTTAATAGCATTAACCTGCCAATCACATTATTTTTTTCTTCCCTACCTCTCCCCAACCAAGCTATTTTCCTTCTAGTTTCATTCCTCATATGAGACATGTGTGACAGTTACATCATGTTGCCGTCGTATACTGCCTATGGTAAAAGCAAAGCACCTCGAATTCGTAAAGTGAAGTTGGCAGAATATCACAGAATAACTGTTCACACAACCTGGAGGATAAGGACTATGTCTAGTACAAAGATAGTGACTTTCCACTATTGCCTGTATCGCCTGTAAAGTTGGGTTGAGTAAAACGAGGATATGTGACTTCGATAAGCTCCTTTTCAATTTCCGTTTCTGTTTGAGTTTTCTATATCGTTCCGTTTCGAAAATTTTTCTTCTGTGGGGATATTTCAAATACTTATATGTATTGTCCAATGTAAGCTTTTGATTTATAGCTGTGCATTTTTGAATTCTATAACGAGATTTTTAGACAAGCTTATAGTTTTCACTGTAAAGAAATCGTACCCGCTCCACCCAAAATTATTTGTATATTATTGTAAAGTTTTGCTTATTCAGTCAATTGAAATTTGGCTATGCATTTTTAATTTCGAATGTAGGCGATAAATTATTTGTAATTTATGTTTCTGTGTTTTTATTTAGATTATTTGAATTTGTCTATGCCAAACCCAAAATTTGCAATATAGATTTCAGTTCTCCTTTTTTGTTTCTCGATGTCGTGTAGTTGGCTAGCCGTAGCAAGAAGGTAATATCCACATGGTGGGCGGGTTTTAGCATGATCCCATTTTAGCATGGCTCGACAGTTTTAATTAGATGCTTCAGTTTTTTTCCTTCAGTGTTAATGGGTTAAAAATTCTCCTTCCCAGATCCCTGCAATAACTATCGGACAGCGGGCTATCTAAGGTTTGACTCACTAAAATAAGACTACCTACAAGCCCATGAAACTCCCATTCAAGACCCGCTTGAGCAACACTTCAACTCGGTTGTGCCAACTCAACTGTCGGTGCCCACGGACTTCAGCAACTACCACAGCTCATGGATCAGTAAAGCGACCTTCCTACTTTTCAACGTATGTTGATACTGCACGCAAGATCTTGTCGTTTCACAACATTTCATCTACGATTGAGCCTGGTGTGACCGGGTCGAAAGTAGATTCAATAGTTTATCTCAAACTAGGGAAGCAATTACACACAAATAACATGGACTGACCATCACCGAGCTGACCCACAAAGTACCAGCAATACCTATTCTTACCCTTCCTGTTTGTATATCTTCTGAAATAACCATTCCCTGTCAAGAATTGACAACGGTTAAAGTTTATTTCTCCGTGGCTATGGCTAAGCAAACGCTCAATAATACCAATTAGCTCAGCCGTCCAGCATCCTTTATCAGGTTGGAGGGTTGACATACGCATGTGCGACAAAGCATTAATTCTAACCAGCTCTGAGAAAAACAGGTACTCTTGCTTGCGGTCGCGCACTAGTAGCTCTATCGGAATTACTCCCGATACCACCATCACAGCCTGTTCTGAGACCGTGCGGTAGCTACAGATGATTTGTAGGTTCCTTCTGCGCTGCACACGGAACTGCACACGGAACTGCTGCCGTTGGCCATTAATGTACTCAGCGAAGTGACCACTCCTAGAGCCCTAGAATTGGAAATTGGCCGTAAGCAAGAGAGCTACAAATTCATCCAGGATCTGACGGAGTAGTTCGAGTTGTCACTCTTAAAATCGGTAAAAGCTGTCAAACGACCAATAACAAAGCTGTGACAATTGCGTCTTTACTAAACTTACACTGTCCACTCAGTCATTACTTGATACTCAAATAAAGTGGTCGAAAAGTAAAAAGCTGTTTACTTGAAAATTCAGAAGTGCATTTTAGGTCAACTTAAAAATAATTTATTCAAGTTCAATTAATCGTTTAGTTTTCTTTCAATACTTGATCGATTAGCTGATGTGATATTTAAAAGCTAGTATCAGCAAACACTCCAATTGATATCTTTTCTACCAAGAAGCAAAGTCAAACTAACAACTTTTCGAAAAAAAAATTTCTTAAATATTTCATTCCAGTAAGCACCCTCACTCGCTTGTTGCCATCCAAGTATGCTTACCCACTTAAAATATTTGACATTTTCAACATCAATTAAGCAAAGCCAAGCTAAGTGTCCACTTGATACTTAAAAATACTTCTATATGCTTCTTCGCGTAAAACTTAATCCCTCTTTTGTTTCCAGATAATCCGTTCGTTATTGAAGAATAAAGTCTCCGCCAAAGTCATCGTTTACTGCAAGTCGAGAGCATCCTGCTGAATATTTGCCAACAGAACTCAAATTCCACTTCATTTTTCTTCTCCTTCTACTACTTTCATATTGTTCGGCATTGATAAGCAAACAAACAATTGTTGAGCTGGCTTAAATGTGCCTCTGTTTCTTGAATGTTTTTTAAAAAATTTTCGACGTTTTGTATTCCTGGGAGTAGACGTTTTTTTCCTCTTACATTCTCCAAATTTCGTGTAAGTATGGGATTAACAATTTTTATGTGGTTTGTTTTATGTCTTAACATTTACTCACGTAATGATAGCTGAATACGACAGATTTTTTTTAAATTCTTCAAGAAAAGGTCCTTAGGGCTAACAAATCAGCGTTAATTTCCCATCTGCGCGTGATTCAGGTCAATGAATTCCTTCGAGACTTATCATATTCACACACAAAATCTAACCTCATTTTCCAGAAGAAAATCAGTGAGCTTTTGAGAGAACAAAGAAACATGCAACTTATCTCCAGGCACTCATCGTACTTCCAAAGTTTCTAACACAAAACTTAAAAGACAAATAGACACAGTCGCTGATGATCCACTGAATCACCGAACTGTACATTGACTCCAAGGAAAAGTTATCGCCATTTGAATTTCCGCTCTAAGTTAACAATTCATGGTATGATTTTCTCAGATATGCATCATTTCGCTTAAGGCGTGATACTTAACTCCAGTTCAATGGATTCGCACATATGCATCACTGACATCACAATGACTTCAATATATGTATGAAGGACGATCGCCACAGGCAAAGATAGAATCGGAAACTTCACATATAAGCAAACACAATGACTTCGATTACGAGCAATACATACTAAATGCGGAAACAAGAAAACTGTTTGCATTTAAATGCAAATACAATAAAGTATCCTCCTAATGTGAATATTGAAACTATAACCAGAAAGCTATGATTTTACTGGGATTTTAGCATATAAGGCACCAGTTGTTTGAGTGAATCTATATTTGACGTGAATATGGATGTTGCTAGCAATCTCTATTTATTCATATAATATCTATTAACTTGCATTTGAATCATTTGCTTAGTGTTATTTAATTTTTCATTTCTATTTCCGAGTTAGACCCTGGATAGCGGATAGTGTGAGATTCAGGATCATCCATATCAGGATTCTATATCCATATCAGGATTCTAACTCGTAAATTTCAAACTTGAATAGATTTTCACACAAAGTTATGGCTATAGGCAGCATTTATGTTTGTAAGTTTAACGTACCTAATGTACGTCTCTGGGCAATGCAAGTCAGTGGAGTTTCGTCATGGACTAGCATCAGAAAACCCGGCAAACCGTGAAAAATCGCCATGTTGTGGATAATGTAGCACGATGACAATCCTTGAAATTTCTATGTCTCTCCTGCCTGCTGTAAAGTATTGTGCCTGCTATTAACGGAATCGAAAATTTTCAGAAAGTGTTGCAAATTCAAATCGTCGATGTGCTGCTAGTTGCCCGTATTGTTGGAGCTATGTAAAAATATGTATATAAAAATATGTATTAAAAGTTCGTATATAAAAGAAATTGGTTTTACTGATAAATATTAAAGTTTAAAGGTTTTTCAGCTCCTCTGTGAAAAGAAATTCTATTGTTTGGCAAACAAATGCTTCGGTGAGGAAATAGCGCCCAACGTGGGAAATTGTACAAAATTGATTTAGTAAAATTTTTTTACATTTTAACAGCTTATTTCATTTTTAAAACATAATAGCGAACACATTTTCATACTTTGGTACGTCCAAACTTTGGCTTGAAGTACTATCTTGACCACAATGAATCCCCGTCTAAGGATAACAGCGTGATAATGGTGGCGATGTGTCAATACTATTTTTTTATTTTTATGTATTTTCTGCGAATTTGAATCTTGTTTTTATCCTAACAAAATTTTATACTCTAGATAAGTAAATAGAAAGGATAGATAAATAGAAAGAGTGGTAAAAATAAATATGTAGATACACAAATATTATTGATAGATAAATAGATAGCACAAGACTCAAGCTACTATGGAGGCCATAGGTGGCAGATCATGATGAACGGCCTACAGAAATGTAAGTTAATTGCGGATAACAAAAAATGGAGGATGATGAATAAATGACTAAGGAGCCCAGTTAAGTCTCTTGAACAGTGGAAGTGTCTAGTTTTTAAAAAGGCATTGAGCTCCAGGTATAAATGAAGTATTGCCCCCTATTTGAGTGTTCACGTCAAATCCGTGATCCCTGCCTAGGACTCAACGGTAGCAGTCTTGAATGGCCACCACTCACGAAGAATGGGGTGGGTCGGGGCCCCTCACTTTGGGTCCTTTTCTTGATGACTTCCACACTGCTCGGTTACAACCACTTCTTCCCCGTTCATCCTTTTTTCCGCACCTTCCTCGCCGCATTAACTGCTCGGAATTCCTTCTTTGTAACAATCCTCAAACTCATAACTGCTTCTTCGTAGATCAATTTCCACTAACCCTAACAAAGAAAACATTGATAAAGCACGAACTATAGAAGGCACCACCTATTTGTGACTGTGTTGAAAAAGCCACATAAGAGCGACGGCCGGCAAGTCATAGCAAAGTGGGGGCACAAGTTGGCCCAATCAGGAAAACGGCCGACTGTGGGATACTTGTGACACTGGCAAAGTGTGAAGACATCGCGAAATTTGGCAATGCAATCCAGGCAGTTGTAGGGGATTTTGGAGAGGTTAAAAGGCTCGTCTCCAAACCCAAAATCGAGGTACTTCACCTCGACAGTCTTACCACAGAGGAAGAAGTGACAGCAACGATTCGGGAGGAGGCTATTCATAAGGTAAAAATTATTTTATTTCCCCAAAATACGAGGGAGCGGAGGAAAGCAGTCGTAAAACTGTACGAAGCAAAAGCTTTGAAGCTAGTTGATACTTGGCGAATTAGAATTGGTTGGGGAATGTGGGAATTCCGTTGGAAGATAGAAGCATTGGAAGACGCTCTTCGAGATCTTCCTGGCAAACTGGTAGTAGCTGGTGACTTCAATGCGAGAGCTTTGGTGAGTGGGATGCTGACCCAAAGCACAAGGGGGAAATTAATTATGAAAATGGTGTTCAGGCTGAGTATGGTCGTCATGAACAGTGGGGGAACAACCAACCGCAGACTAGGCTTCAGTGAGCTCATTCCCAATGTAACCCTTGTTTTGGAGACGCTGTCCATGATAGCAAGATACAAGAGACTGATAGAGGTGTACACTGGATGTGACCACAGCTATATCACCTTCTAGTTGTTGGAGGAAAGCCCGGCCCCTCAGAGCTCTAGATGGAAGATACTCGAGTGGAATATTTCGAAGTTGGATAAGAGGAAGCTGTTAGAATCACTTGATAACAGTTTTGTTGACGAGGTCAGTGCAGGCCAAGCACGTATATCAATGGGCCGGGGGAAAATAGGTAAGATGGTAAATTTTACCATGGGCGAAATTCGGCGAGCATGCGATGCGTCGATTCCACTTCGAAAGTCACTACCGGACAAGCAGAGAGCTTATTGATGGACTGAGGAGATAGCGAAACTGAGGCCAAGAGTTCTAGCGTGCAGGTGGAGGGCACAGCGGTCTTTTGGACGATCAGAAACGTTGAAACTTACCGCGACCTACAAAAAGGCAAAAAAGAACTGGGAATAGCTATAAAGCGGAGTAAAAAGCAAATGTGGCAAACTCTACGCGAGGAAGTGGATCGAGAGCCATGCGGCCAAGGCTACAAAATAGTATCGGGTAGGCTCGGCCACATGGGCTGTAATGCACCCATGGAGGTGGATGTCCCTTTTCTCACTGAAGAAGAACTACGCAACGCGAAAGTTGCCATGACAAAGTAAAAAACAATTTCAACTTTGATTTCCTACACTTTTTTATTCCAAATAACTTCTATTCACATAGATATAAAGGTAACTACGCATTCACTAAAATGTTTGAGGACACCAGAGGGTTAAAAAATATTTTAAGGTAATTTCAGAAACCTTACAACTTAACTTAGATAGACAGGTATCTTGAAAACTTCAAATCGGTCGGTCGGTCAGTATTCGTTAAAATAACTATAATATTATTTTTTCAACAAACAGTAATTGCAACAACAAAATTTGATGTTACTTTCACGTAGATAAGCGTAGCGTCTAGTTTCATGATAAATAATTCAGTTTTAATTTTTCCTTTAGCATTGAAAGCATGGAATCAGCACAAACGAGTATTCTATATCAAAATCAAAATATCAAAAGAGCACAAATACTGTTATATTACTTGAGTTCGTATTTTAGCTAATGAATCAATTTCACGAATTATCAATAGAATAAATGGCAGTCGTGTTATATCCTAATTCCAGAAATTCAAGTATTATCTTCACGAATATCCGCAACTTTATAGCTATGAAATCCGTTATCATAATATATTAAAATTCAATGACATCGTCTTCCTTTTATAATCCAAAACTCAACCATCTACCAACGAATATTCTTTGCCCCAACAAAAAAACTACTCTACACACTATGAACTTGTAACCCGCAAAATCATCATTCGATTTATAACAGAATGATAACACGATAAACGAACCTTATTGGAGGCATTACCGGAAAATCAAATTCTAGTTCGTTTCCCGCAAAAGATTTCGTTTATGGTCCATTCCGCAAGCTGCAAAAGCTACAGTAGAAACATTCAGCCAACCAACCACCCGACTACATACATCCTTACATACTCGAACTTCGCGGCTGTTCGAAGACTTCATCCAAAGCTTCTTCCGATTTATGCAAATGTACCGCGCCACGTCGTTCCAAGTGCAATCGAATCAACATTTTCGACTTTCATGCTGCTGCAGGATATCATTGAAACGAAGACGGCGCAATGGTCTTCCATGAGCTGAACCTTGTACAAGTGCCTTGCATAAGTGAACACATCATTTTTTATATGATATTCGCGTCCGATATGAACATTCCTCACATATTCCGTCAAATTTGCGAGAAGGAAATAAAAATTGTCCTGGTGCATGTACGGAATGGAAGTTTCAGGAAATATCGAGAATGGAAATAGTATGTAATGCGATAATAAATTTTGGGAATTCTGTGAAAAAGGATTTGATCCAAGTGTTCGATGTTATTGAATTGAACTAGTTCTTTGATTATTTTTTCGAATTGGATATTTTCGAATTTTGAAGGATATGTCATGAAAAATTGCGAGAGACTCTTAGAATAATAGAAATCATTTTGATCTATTCGAATGAATCGTTTGAATCGTTTCAATCTGGAAGACGTGATCACTGAACCGGGACGAATGGAGGCGAATCATTAAGGAGGCTAAGAAGACTCGATTCGGGCTGTAGTGCCACGAATGATGATGATGGTGATAATTTATAAGAGAAATAAAAAAAACTTAATCGCATTGTTACTCCAAATATGCCTTTCTGACACCTCATTAGCCTCCACAAGCCTTTCCAACGTAATTTTTTTCTTTTTTAACTTTATTTTTCACTGCAAAACATACTTCCATCTTTCACAGATAACTTATATCATTCCCGATCTTATTTCATTCTCCATCTTATATCATTCCCCTCCTTTAACCACTAACAGTGCACCTCTGTCTCAAGCTTGTTTGTTTTTTGATCCAGTGAGCAACAACTACTATCGACAAGTTCCTATTCACACAGGTGGCCCAGTCTGCAGGCATTTTTGTTTAATTAAGCTAATATATCAGGTTTCGGTTTCCGTCAATTAACAAAGTACAACCAAGCCAATTTTTGCGGCATCAGCACACACCACTCTCTCTCAACGAAGCTCAAACATTTTAAACGGTCAAATTAAATGCTACTACTGAATTTTTAACTATTTCTTTTTAATGTTACCACGAAAAAAATGCAGTTGTAGAAGCCAAAATCCGCACCATCCGTGGGGACGACCCAGAAACTGAGGTTTAGTGTTTGAGAGAACGAAGGCCCCCGCATGGGATTGTTTTCAGAAGCATCTAGGAAAAAAAGTATCTAGAAGTATCTAGGTTAGCTAGAGTTAAGTTCCAGTGCGTAGGTTTATTATGAAGAATAATTTTGAAGATTTATTTTGGAGATTTATAGCGAAGGTTTAAGAACCACGTGATTATCTGATAGGATCTTAATTCTAGCCCTTTTAGTGTTGTGGCTCTAAGTATGGCAGATAGTTCTGCTGGATAGTCGGTACCCTCTTTTGGGGGGCGGAAACGCATTTTCCACAAAAAATTTTTACCCATCAGTATACAATATTTGCTAATTTCACGGCCAAATTTGAGAGGCTGAAATTCAAGAACTTAGGAAAGAAACCAAATAATAGAGTTATTCGTACTTAACGCATTATTTATCGAATACATAGTGAATGTCAAGTTTCGAAGAGTCAACAAAAATTAAAGAAGAGGCATAAAGTCGGTAGGGTCTTCAAATTTGAGAATAAAATTTCGTTTAAATTATTTGACGGCCGTAATGCATCTTCGAAATAACAATCTACAAAATTCGATTTAATATAATCACATCTGAATCATTTATTGTTCTCATCCAACGATATGCCAGCCAAAATTTTATAGTTTAGATCAAACACAAGTGTATGATCATATTCCACCGCATTACTGGATCAAATCACACCACTGCAATATATGCTTTTAAATGGCTGCATTCTCATTCAAAAAGTTCGACTTTTTGTATTTTAATTCGAAATTATTTTTCAAAATAAAATTCCATAAATAATTATCAAAAAAATCTTTCAACTGAATCAATTCTCACCAAATAAAACTTAAAACGTCGAAACTTTTAATTTCTTCAACACTCAACTAAGAACTTTCTCAAACATTCCCAAGCATCATTAGCTAAATTACTTGCAATCAAAATTCGAAAATATTCTTCTGCCAGAACTACTTAATAAGCTTTCATTGTAAAATAATAATCTCCTTGACGCCAAATAAAATCTCGAAAGTATTAACAAAGTTTCGTTTAGTTTCTATCGAAATGAAATTCAACATTTCAAAGTTCATTTTCAGGATAGCATTTGCACACAAACACACACACAATGCAGACCGAAGAGTTACTTAAACGAATTTACAGTAACGTAAATAGTGTCCATTCACGATTTCGTCAGGATTTCTCAACTCCTTTAGTGGCGGAACGCAGCCTGTAGCCGTAGACTTGGCCAGAATTCAGTGAAATTTATCCTTCGGACTGGTGCGTTTTGATTCAGAGAATTTGAAAAGTGTGAAACGTGTATTGAATAAAACGATTCGTAGATACAGAGATGGAGTTTTCAATATTGGATTTTAAGTTTTTGTAAGATTGGAGCTTACTTAACAATGGAATGATCAAGGACAAGAACATGGGGCAGTGGGAAGTGGGAAGTGTTTCTTGTAGGAGAAAAGCTTTGATTGAAACATGAAAAATAAAACAAAGTTAAAAGTTAAGAAGTTGTTTAAGTATGAAGTAAAGTTAACTCATGATATAATGAGAACAAGGTAGTCTATTCCGAGCGCCATTCGTTCCGGACTGGGTCAACTATGACAGACTTACTTGCGATTCGAATCGAACGGTTTTACCATTTCGGTGACGAAGATTGATAGGCAGGTCTATCACCCTAAGCTTCCTTGAAAATCTGAAGGGAAATTTCATTTTGCATAGCATAATAACTTATTTTTAAAGGAAAAGCTTCAAAATTTACTCGTATCAACGTTTCATTTTAATTTTTTTTAAAGCAACAATAATAATTGTTTGCAAAAAAAAAGTCATGTAGCCTAGTGGAGTCCCTGGTTTGAATCCAAGAACGTACGGGGGACCGCGCAACGAGCTTCGAACCAACATAGCTCTAAGTAAGTAGCTGAGTCAAATCAAGAGCAAAGTGAGAAGTGTCAATAATCATTTCACATTTGTAACCTCTAGATTATGAAAATGAAGTCCCTACCATCTCCAAGATACATGTTGAGGAATTCTTCAGATTTCGTGATAGCTAGCTGGAGACCTTTGTTTTCCATGCAACCTTCAAACTTTCTAATTACTTGAACTGGGTGAGGTGATAGTATTCAGAGGCGAGTGATACGAGAGATATATCATAAGCGTAACTTAGTTAGAGCACATCTTTCGGCACCTTAGAGCGTAGGAGACCGTCATATGCAGCATTCGACAAGGTCTGGCCTGACAATGGACTCTTGTACTGTTCTAGCAGTCATATTTTTGTAGATAGTTGCCTGATTTGTCTCGTATATCAGATTACAAAATTTTATTTAATCTTAAACTATGGCTAACATCCTGTAAGCAGCTGCAGTGTGGTGAAAGAAAGCCACACAAAAAACTGCTGTTAATAGGCTTAACAAGCTTCAAAGGATGGCCAGCCTGCCGATTACAAAAGCGAACAGCTCCTCTCCTATCTAAATCTAGAACCGCTGCACCTCGAAATTCAGGAAGGAGTAGCGAAACAGGCTATTCGCCTACAACAGGACTACATATACAAATCAAAAGACGTAAAAGACCACCTTAGGATTCTGTAGGGCATCAGGCCCATAATGAAAATGTTGAGCTTCAGCAATTAACTAAAGACCAAAGCAGCCTTCGAGGAGAGATTCTAGGACAAAATTCTATCAAGGAGTAAATAGGAGGATGACTCACCCCACTCGTACAAAGGGGCGCAAATACGGATAGCTTAAAGATGTACTGTGCAGTAGGAGCAGTGATTATAGGACCCAAGTGCAAAATGCATTTCCCTTTCCCAAAGGAGGCCACCATCTGTCAAGTAGATCCATCTGCCATATTAAGAAACACATATCTAATAAAGCAGCGTGTCAGTTTATACTATTGTTTCCTCCTATTAACTTCTATTTTTATTCGCCCATTATTAATTAGCTTTCTTATTCCCCATTTCCCTTGCATTCTGAGGAAGCAGTGGCATGTGAATATCCTCGATTTTGGTCTACCCGATCGCTGCTGTCACTTCTTCTTTGGTTGTGAGGCAATCAAAGTCAAGGGTCTTCATGTTGGCCTTTGAGATAACATTTTTATCCTCAGATTACTGTTCGAATGACATCACTGAATCTCATGATATCCTCGTATTTGGCGAGTATCATCAGCACTCCACCGTCCGCAGTCTTTCTTATTGAGTTAACCTGTGCCCTTACTGTCCTGGCGTCACACTCCCGTACAAGTTTTCCCCGGAGCGGCCTTTATCATCGCTGCCACCTTCTTAGCCCTAGACACTAATGCTCTCTTTCATCAGCGTTTGTCTGTTTTTGTCTGCAATTTTAATGAAAATTTTTTGGAGATCTTTTAGCCAGTCACCTAGAGGCTCTCATATGTGGTTTCGTTCGTGACCCACCAATGCATTTTGTATTCGAGCTAGATTCAGGAGTCCTGCCACATTTTGGTGTCCTAGATTGCTGGGCGCGGCAAGATTCTTTGTTTCTACGCTCCTTGGGCAAATTTTCCATTCGACTTAGGTCTACTTCGGCTTTCTTCTAATTCACCCTACAGACCTCAATAACTTCAAGAGCATCCTAAAGGTCAGGATGATCGGCTTCCACATGTTACGGTATGTTCTTTCGAGCCTGAGATGCAGTAATCATTGCTTAGACTATATATCAACATTTCCTCAGCGTTTACTCTTCCTGCGATCTTTTTTCGATTATGTAACTTCACTACAACCGAACTTTAGAAGTAAAGGAGTAATGATTTTTTTTCTTTAAGGAGAGGGATGGGATGATTAGGATTTTTTATTTCGATCCGCGACAGCTGATTCACGGGATTTGGGCGTCATTCGGGAATCTAGTCGTCGTCAACGTCTACAGTCCGATACACCAGCGGTGTCATATTGTTTAACAGCAACCATACAACAAAACCAGTCTCCGTATCTCTCCGAAGCCGTTTTAATAGTGCGGGCTACCACTAATTGCCATCTTGGAAAGCGTTCAGTAGCTCAACTGCTCTAGAACGAAACTGCTCTGGAACAAAATACTTTCGACTTACTGAAAAATCAATTTCATAGGATTCTTCATTTTACAAAGCAGACTAATATATCGTCGCTGTAAAATCAATCCGGCATATCTGCAAAATGCACATTTTTCACCAGAGCGCTTTAAAGTTTTCGCGTGTGGGCTGTTTCCTCGTAAATGCATACCGGAACAGCACCATTAGACGGATTTTTATTCAACTATACGATATGCCGGTGCGACATAAAAATAGTCGGGAAAAAAAGCAATTTTTTGATACCAGAAACTCAAAAACTCAATTTTTGCAGATATGCCGGTTTGATTTAACAGCGACGAAATCTTCGATAACGAACATAATTGCAAGCAACAGCATCATTCACAACATCTGCATTCTATTAAACGATGAAATTAGAAAAGAAGGATCAACATCTGCCGATATTCAGTCAGGAACTCCAGCGTATGATGTTTCATCCGATAGACGGCAAAAATTATTCAATGTTCTACTGAGTCGGCGAATTATTTCGTATTAAAATAGTTAATCTATGGTTTAGTTTTATGTAACAGACACATTTCGAAAATTAAATAATCTTTAATATAAAGCAAAATCATAAATTTCTAAGAACAAAATTTCTTAAGCATAAATTCTCTAATTAGAGCCAGTTTCTCTTGATGCCTTCTTTCTTTGGCATCCTCGGATTTGCGGTGATTCTCGCATATTTTCTTCTTAAACTCTCTCAGTATGTTGTTTCTCTGTTTCATCAGAGAAAGTTTTTTAAATTGATACGACTGCTTTAGAGTCATTATTTTCCTTTTAGCTAATGCTGCTGGCGAATTCGATGCTGCTGGCGAATTCGATGCTGCTGGCGAATTCGATGTTGCTGCCGAATTCAATGCTGCTGCCGAAGTTGATGTTGCTGCGGAAGTCGATGTTGCTGGCGTATTCGGTGCTGCTTCTGAAGTCGACGCTGCTTCCGAAGTTGATGCCGCAGGCGAATTTGATGCTGCTGCCGAAGTCGCTGCTACTGCGGAAGATGTTGCTGCTGAGAACATAGATGAAGCTTGTGAAGAAAAACGTTCGCACTCCTCGTCGTCATAATATTCTACAACGCTTATATTCGTATTATCATCCAGCGCATCAACTAAGGTACCATTAATTGAATGCATATTCTTTTTAATTGGCCTAGAGCCAAATATCTTCTCCATTTCTGCTGTAAATGGAGTAACACATGGTGCAGCCCAAATGCGCGATCCGTCGTCGATGCTCGTTTTGTAACCTCTGATCAAAGTCTTCATACGCCCTTCCAACATCTCCACAGTAGTTGGTTCCTCCTGAAAAGAAGGTAGTAAAATTAAGTATCTTCATATACATAATTTTTTAAAGGTATTGTTTGTGAACTTAACTCTATGAATTCAAAGTAATTAAACTATTACGATCTAAATAATCTTTCATGAAGTGTGCAATGACATTAGTCTGTATTACTTGAAGTGTAAAATTGTATGAGCGAAAAGAAGAAAGAATAATATAAATAGCTGTCAAAGAATAATATAAATAGCTGTCAAAGAATAATATAAATAGCTGCCAAAAGAAAAAGCCAAAAGAAAATATAATTTTAATACATAAGCCTCTATAGGTCTCTTAAGCCCCCATAGCTGAGAAAAAAAATAAAATGTTTAAAAAAGAACAATACTGATAGTAAAAAATCAAATAAAGAAAAAAATATATAAAACAAAGTTGTGCGTGAAGTACTATGTGAAGGAATACAAACGAAGTGATTAATTTATGTTAGACAGGAAAGAAAAGTGAAAGCTTTAACTCACGGCGACAAAAAGAGGAACAAGAAAGCATGGACGCTAAAATCCAAGAACTGGACAGGCAATTACACGAACAAAATAACCAGTTGGAACAGATGTCAGTAGCTCTTCGGAACCTACAACCGACAACTGAATTCCTGCAAAGAACAACTTCAGGAAAAAGAAGTATTACTGAACCAGATGATATCGATTTTGAAAAACCTCACTTTTAAGCAAACGACATCAGACGTGAAGGAGAAAATGTTAAAAGAAATAGGGTTTATGAGTGCGTTCAACGGGCGAGGCGATATAACCGTGAATGGATTCTTCAGTAGTGTTGAATATTGCCTGCAAGATAACTAACGAAGAGCGCAGGAAAGAAGCGGTTCGGATAATATTCTACGAGAAACTGCATGGAGAAGCAAAGGACGCTGTGATGGGTATTCAACAGACCGACAATCGGGATGTCATCAAAAACACCTTAGAACTACGATTCAAACCAGATCTGCAACCAACCGATATTTGCCGGAAAGTCACCAAAATCAAAGTGAACACAATAAGTGAACTTTCAACGGAAATTCAATATATTAGATATAGGGCAAACCAAATGAAAATGTATTATAAAAATGATAAATGTATAGATTTAGAGTGTATCGATTCCATTTTATGTAACACAATTAAAGAATTAACGCAAGGTGTATTGCAGGATAAAATCTAGAGTGAAACAAATATTCAAGCAATTTTAAATATCATGAGGCAAAAAATATATGAAGAATTTTGCATGCGACCAGAATCAAAAAAAGTAAAAATGGTAACCATAGAAGTCATAGTGCTCAAAATAACAATGTCAAAACAAAATCTCAAAATAAAAGTAACAATAATTCCTTTCGAGCGCATCCAAATATCTCAGAACAGTACGGAACACATACAAGACAAACTAGTATTAATGACGAAACGACACAAATGATGATACTAGACAGTACAGACGATTCAATAATAACTGGAAACCTCGAAATGACAATTCTAGTTATAATCGATTCGATAATAACAACGGCTATTCTAATGATAATTTCACTGTTTAATTTAAAAGAAATAATCATTCTGGGCAAAATCAATCTAACAGACATCAACCAGTAGAACCTATGGAGATCAGGATAAGCGGCACTTAAAATATCAAAATATTCATCAAAATTCAAATGAATGGCAACCAATCCCAATACTACATTACTATAAAAAAGATGCTATATTAACAAGTACACATAAAATTGAAGATGAAATTATATTAAGGCCAATGAAGCATTTCCCGAGAGGAAAACTGAGTCGGTTTAGTTTTGCCGTACAAAACCGAGAGGCGTCCAAACCGCAGTGTGTGTCATCACAATGCTAAATGAACGCACGACTAAACCGACTCGGTTTTCCTCTCGGGAAACGCTTCGCTGGAGCCGCAGTGTTTGTCATTGGCCTAATGCTAAATTGGAAAGGGGGAGTTGTTGTTGTTCCTAATGCGTCTGCATTGTTCTGTTATAGATAGGGGGAGCAGAAATACACGCCTACAAAAACAAACAATAGGCGTGTTTTTTTTTGCTCCCCATATATATAACAAAACAATGCTATCAACTGCAGACGCATTGGAAACAACAACAATTCCTTCTATGCATAACAGGAGTTGTTGTTGTTTTCAATGCGTCTGCACTGGCTAGCATTGTTCTGTTATGGATAGAAAAAAGCGCCGAATACTAAAGACTTTTAAACAGCACGAAAAACCAATATGATGAGCCACAGACCACGTGTGTGCTGGCACATTTTCATAGATGTTATTTCATATATTATAAATTACATACCAAAACTCCGAGGCTCTTCAGATCCCGGAGGACATTGGCGTATGCGTATTTCTTCTTACGCGGGTGCTCAAATTCTGCTTTCCGCTTTAAGTATAATTCCAAAAAAGCAAGGGTCTCTTTGCGACCCCACACTCGACGAATTCTGAAAAGATACATCGTTATTTCACATCAATAAATCCCGTATTTACCTTGCCTTTTTTCCATGGCTGTTTACAAAAAACTGGCAACGAACTGTCAGGCACCGAATTGTCAAGAACAGTCGCACCAACCACCCCAACAACTACAAACACTTTCGGGAATATCAGCACACTCTCTGGTTGAGCCCATGAACTACCTATGCAGAGCAGGAGTTGCTGTTGTTTCCAATGCTACTATAGTGTTCTGTTAGGGATGGAGAAGCAAAATAACACGCCTATTAAAGGACAGAATGTAGAATAAAAATTTCGCGCAAAAAAGAAAATTTCGGAATGTTAATAAGCATCATTTTCGCGCTACTTGCCCAAACCAGTCTCATGTGGTGAGTACTGGAACTTTCGCAACGGGTTATTATGGTGTTTGTATAGACTTCCGTCGGTACAGTCAATGCCAAGTACAGTCTGAATAACATAAATATTTTTCAGCAGCCGCCAACAGAAGAATAAATAAAGATTTGTGAAATGTTCCGCCTGTTCCGCAGCTGTTTGCATCAATTGTCTCAATTGTTTGCTGCTGGGTGGTTGTTGTGTCGCTGTGTAAAATGCCGGTTTTGTAAATCGCTAGTATTACAAATCGAATACGCCAGTAGAAATAGTTAACCGCTTTCTAAAACGTGATCCCAATAGGAATTAATCTCGGTGCCGGGAAGTGTAGTTCGGAGAACTCGCTTGAAGTTTGGAGAAGAGGTTAGGTTAGAATGAAAAGCGGTCGTGAAAAGGCGCATAACAAAACTAGCGGTAATTCAATCCACAACGCATAGTTATCCGTTTCTGTGAAATCAATATGAAAGGACCGTGATTTTGTGTGATGGAATACATGGAGCAAATGTCTTCTAACAAACGAAGTGCCGGTATGGCCGACACGGCCGACATGGCTGCGAGCCTGATGGCGGCAGGTATGCATGTTTAAAATTTTTTTGCCATTAGAAATATTCATTAGGAGAATGCGTTTAAAATGATTGTTTATACTTTAAGGTATTTCACATTAGCTTAATATCTCGGTTGGATTAACTGCGTAGAAGATGGCAATTTATATATATTAAAGCCAATCGGAAAATTTATGGTAATTTTCGGCGGCATAATACTTTCAACTCAACGAGCCGTACGGTCGGTTCTCTGACGCTTCTAAATCGACGATCTGAACTAGAATTTTCTATTCAACTTTCGAACAATTTTGTTGCCGACAAATGTTTTCCGTCTTGATTTCGTAATTCACATCCAATCTCAGTAAATGGGGATAAACATTAAATTTCTTCTCTCTTTGAGTATTTCTATACATACTGAAATAAGCCAATATAAGGATCATTTTCTGATTGGAAAAAAATTTTTTTGGTGTATATTTTATGGCTCTAATTACTTTTTCCGCTAAATCAAACAGCTGTTGATAATAGAACTCAAATTTTCGGTCCCAACTTTTCACAAACTATTAAGATTGTTGTGATTTAAATGGCAGACCATAATCCGGTATAATTGTCTAGAAAATGTACATTTTAATTAAGTAATGAAAGGATATGCAGTTTTAATCTATTGCAACATCGTTTGTATATTGAAAAATGTAGTGCCATTTAAAAAACAAAATTAAAATTAAAACAAAATAATCATGCTCATTTTCTTCATATTTCAGGTGAATTCAAGAGGAAAATTGTTCTCGAATCATCACAAGCCGTCTGCTACAAGGTCAGTCCGAACCATTTTACCAAAAAATTTAAGCATAAATTTGAGCAGGCAAAACCAGATAAAAAGATGAAATTGCGTGCTATAAAAACCAGATAAAAGAATCTGAATAAATTTTAAAAACTAGTTACAAATAAGCTGAGAAATAATTCCGGGGAATATTTATCGCAGTCATTAAATATTAATATTTAGTTTGTAATTTAGTAACTATGTAATTAAACTATGATTATCGTTTCGATGAAGTTGTAAATCATAATGATGTAAATCATTAGGCCAAACACACATTCAATTTATTTTGAATTATGATATGCTGGAACTCTTCAGTTCTATTGCACAGAAAGCGATACTACAATAAATTTTCATTAATTCGAACAAAATCGAAAAAATAGCATCCAAACTGAAAAATTACTTAATCTTCTAAAAGGATTAGTTACTACTAAATGGAACATATATATATTTTGAATAACTTTAAAATTTTCACGTTCCAATAATTTAATCCAAAAGCCGAAAAATATTGGAACAATTACACCGCCAGTTTTTTTCTCGGATGCTTCCGTCGCCAGATCTGGTGTCTTTATGTGATAATTTTTATTAAGAATCTCTTCACTAGGCTATAGTAATTAACAAATCGGCTAATTGATTTTATTTACAACTATTATATACAATTTGTAGCGAATTGAATAAATGAGATTGGCCTTAGCACAACTAAGAACCAGACCGAAGTCCAGGTCGAAAAGTGAATGGCTGTTGCCATTCAAGAGGCAAATTCAAAAAAAAGAATTGCCCCGAGAGCAGGGTACCCTAGAAATGGCCGTGAAGGCCCCTCGTGCGCGCGGAGTACCCATTAACCGATTCCGACCGATGCGGGGTGCCGCTTTGCTAGCTCGCTGCGGCTGGGGTGGGTTCATGAAAAATGGAGTCGGTTTGCTCTCCGGATAACGGGATGCCACCTATAATTCATCCGTCTTATAGAGTAGCCTCAAACTGGTATATAAATATACCCGAGCGAATAGGGGGCTTTATTCCGACGCACGGAGCCAACATGAAAATTATATGCGGGAAAGGGGAAGAAATACTGCCTCTCTTTTCGTAGGAGCCCATGTGAGTCAGGCAGCCCCGGGCCCCTGATGGTGGCGGAGCCCTGACCCCCGATGTTCTGGGGTCCTCCACCCACTGACATTGTCCTGAATATGACAAAAAATGCAAAAATAGAAAAAAATGGCCTATGTACCTCCCTTTAAGAAATCTAAAAATCCAACACTACTCTAATTAATCATCGGCCAGCCAAGCCATACGCGAACCCTGAAAAGAAAAGGACTTCACGGGGTCTTGCCCAATAAGAAGGCCGGTTATTTTTAAATTTAACTAAATATGATTATTTATTTCAAGGAATTTAAAAGTACTTTTCTCACGAGGATGCTTAACTCCACTGAAAGTTGATACAGCTCAGATAGCTTCGAACCGAGAGGTCGTCTCTTACTAATATTTTACCAAACTAATCCCATTACATTCAGAACATTAATATACAGTTTTCGCTCTTTTTACTCTAATTAGCTTCGTCGAAAATTGAATCAACTCCAATGTCATCGATCTATTTATTATTTCACGATTTATTTCACTTTGGGTGGGTTGGTAAAGGGGATTTTATCTATGTCCCGAACTTTGCATGAGGATGGTGTATTCATATTAATGTATAGGGCTGTATTTTCGACGTGGATACACTACCGGACGATGTCTTGTCTGGTAGAAGCCTTCACTTTCAATTGAACACTCTTTATTTATACCTCATACTAACACACATATATACTAACGAAAACGAGAGATTTATTCGATTTGCAATATAAGCAGATACATATTCATATGATTTGAATCTGGAATCGAATTTTCATGTATTTGAATCGCTACAGTTACAGGATTGGTCTCAATCCTAGGTATTCCTTCGTTGAATCGAACTCGATGTAAAGACACAATTCGATACAAATCGAAGCACGATACCAAATAACTCAGATTAACACAAGACATTTTCATTCATCGCACATGCATATGCGACAAGCATACCCCAAGTCAAAGATTACATCAACCAAATGCATTGATCGAGCTTGCATACTGCTTCTGTATTATTGTCCATTCCGTTTTGGATCTCGTTCCCATCCGCACAAAAAAAATACACACTGTTTATCTGCATATTATTCTAAAAACAGCATTTCATATGCATGTTGTATGATGTATACAAAAACCGTGCCTACTCGCACGCATTAAAGAGTGTGTCACAAGTGTTAAGAATCTCGTCCGTTGTCGATTTCCCCCAATTTCAGCGAATTACTCTTTCTTTACCACATTCACAAAAACCCGAAATCGGAAGAAATGTCTTGACTAGACCAAGAACCAATCGAGAAAAAACTCCTCGCGAATCGAAACTTCTCGCCCCAGCAACCCGCTTCCAACCCTGTCAGGCCGCGATTTCGAAATCCACCCCGGCTTCGGCCACGATTTTAAGTTCACTCGACTGCCTGTCGCTACGACTGCCCATAGACTATCTCGAATACATGCAGTCTCGTATCGAATTCGAGTCGAAAACAATATACCGTAATCGGTTTTTTTCGCTCGACTCGAATATGAAGCCAGGCAAGGCGCATAGATCGGACTAACTGTAATTTGCTATTTTTCAGAATCAGATAACAAGTTATAGTTAGTCTGATCGAAAATTGTGGTGTTTTGCGCGTCGAAATTATATGTCCAGAAATTTCAATTGACATTTTCTGGATGCTACAAAGACTTTAGTTTTTGACAAAAATTAGAATGTAAAATTCACTGATCGCGAAATATAATAATTCTTGTGGGAAAATTTCTGTAATATACTGAGTGCTCGCTCTCGGTTTTTGCTATGTGCTTCAATCTAATTGTAGGATATTTTTCTATAATAGATTTAATTAACATCGATCTATGGCCGTCTATCCGACCAGTGTCAATATTATGTTGAAAAAGCAAATTGAATATATTTAAAAGATATATTTCTGTATGTACTTTATTAACTATCAAATTGAAATTTAACCGTCTTTGTACGGTTTGAAACTCACGAACACTTTTTTTCACGGCTCTACATGTTTCAACTACATCATCACTTGGATAATGCAACCCCGTTTTGTTTTTTGGTCGATTAACGAAAAGGCGAAACTTTCCTTCTTCCCAATCAATGATGCGAGGCATTGCAAGTGTGTTACTTTGGGTTTCAAAGATTTTGTAATGAAACCGCTCATATATTTCACCACTTCGTCTACATAGGGAGAGAAAGCACCTATTTCCTGCATATAACTAAAGCTGTTTCCATAACTGTCACTGTTGTCTGAAGAATCTTTCAACACATTCACGGATGAAACGTTTAGAATGTTTATTTCTTGTAAAGGTATACAATTGCCAAATCATTTATCATGCAGTTGTACATAAGTATATTAAAATCCGTTTATTAGCCTCAAATCGTCTTGCAGTGGGATTGTTGTTGAAGCCTAGGCGAGATCGAATATGGGAAAAGAATATCTCTAAATGGTCTTGACTTAACTTATATATTGCGAGGCACTTAAAAATGTTATTCCCTTCCACGTAGATCTATAGATGCATAATGAACTTTTTAGAGCAATTACCATTCCTATGAATCCCGTTTTTCTTTTGCTCTTAATAACACTGGATCCATCAGCTATTTTAATCCGTTGATGTATTTTTCGAAATCCTTAACGAACTCATGAATCCTATTGTAGTTCTCGCTGCATAATGCTTGCTTGAAACGTAGTGCGTGAAAACTACGCGAATTCAATACATCAAAAGCGTAATTCATATACCCGATAAAACGAATTGGAACTTCGGAATTATAAAAGTCAGGTATTTGTATAATGTTTTTGCAGTATTCTATCGTAAAACTTGAGTTGCAAGAATAATTATCATTTTTTTTAAGAAAATTAATATGAGATTATTTTAATTTATTTGCCAAATACAGCTATTACTTTTCTTGTAACTCATGTAGCTTTGCTACGAAGTCCTCGGTTACTATTTTATTATCCTCATCGAAAATTGGACCAGTTTCAGCTAATGCATTTCTAACAAGCTTTATCCTATGTGAAGGATCTACGGTGAGAGTAATAAATTTGTTTTCAAAGAAAAAAGAATATTGATCTTGGTGCTGTGTAAAATCACAGCCAAAAGCAGAAGCCATTCTTGTGTTGGAAGTGGCTCCATCAAATGTAACATCTTCAAAAAATATTGTAAGGATGACTGCAGGAAAAATTTTATTTAGTCATCTCTCAGAGAACCCATAAAAAAATATCCTTAAAAAATCAAAACTATAACTTGAGTAGCCAAAACGTCGGGACAATCTTCAGAACTTACGTATCCATAGTGAGTCTTCCCATCAAATTTATTTTTCCAGTGCTCGCAAACTTTACAGTATTTCGATTTCACTTCAATGTCAAC
Source organism: Nemotelus pantherinus (assembly GCA_963978885.1). Classification (NCBI taxonomy): domain Eukaryota; kingdom Metazoa; phylum Arthropoda; class Insecta; order Diptera; family Stratiomyidae; genus Nemotelus; species Nemotelus pantherinus. The sequence goes on from OZ022266.1 coordinate 12,192,878, forward strand.
AATTCTCCCTGTAAACCATTCGATCAATGATCCCGAAAAGAGACGAAAATCTTCGTTTTCTCCAGAAACCATCACCAAATACAGTTATTCCTGTATGCAATCCATTTTCTTCAGTTTTTTTCTCGTCATCTTCTGCTGCCTTTTTCATACTACAGTCTCGCAAGGCTTTCGTGGCGATCAAAATCATATTTACTGCACGGTCGTAACAACTTTGAACTATAGGCCGCGGCAATTCCATAAATATGCAGAATTTCATTATTGCAGCTAGTGCCATTGTACTGGGCTCAGTGGATGGGCTATGGTGATTTTTTATGCAGTAAAACAAGTAAAACAGTAGATTCAATTTAATACATATATTTTAAAGGAATTTCAGTTTTATTCTAACAAAGTTTTTCTATGAATTACAATTTTTTTTAATAAGAGCAGAACCTCCAGTGATTTGATTATTATTTCAGTTCGGTAGGAAAATGTTCGCTTCTTGTTTCAAGGAATCCTTAAAGATGAACTTGATCCCAAGAAGAGAAAATTGTACGCGCTACTTCGTGTGCTGTTTCAATGAGTTCCAAGTATGAATGCTCTGATGGCAGCGAATGAAGCGGTAATGACGCTTCGCTTAAAACTCTGCCACTTTATATAGGCAGCGAGTTACAATAACAATGCTAATAATCTACCGTGGAACGTATTCGTCCGGGAGTGGTGGCAACGACATCGCTGCTGTGTGCTGCATGATATTTCGTTTGTATTCGGTGTGGAGAAATAGTGATGGCTTTTCTGCTTGTGAGTTTTTGTGTGGATTTTTTGTGGGGTGTTACACCATTCTTAATAGTAGCATTGTTAGTACAATCCTGCGGTTAATTTCACATCCTTTTCGTATAAATGGACAATTCGGGCAACAGACGATTATTTTGAAGCCTAGGCCCCTCGTACCTGATTCGAAAATCGTATATCAAAGATGCACAGCTTGCACTTCACATATTCCGAAATGGCAGAGAAAACGGCAAAAAAGTTTATAATTCGGTAACCAAATTCACTTTGTATATCGATATCGTCAGTATCCACTTTCAATTTCTTTGCCGAAGCGCTGACACCGGTCGAATCTTCCTGCGCTTCATATCTGTTCAACGGTCGTCGTTTTGTCACATTGCTCTGTTGCCGCGTCTGACACGATATTTTTGAGCCTTTATGGCTTGCATACACTTTCTTTTCACTCATTGAACTCACATAAATGTCAAGGCTACAAAAAAAAAAACTCTCAACATCAAGGGACGCTTTACTAACATACTTTGTGTTCACCATGCTTGAAAATGTTTCTAACGACATCTATTACTGTATTACTTCTCTAATAATAATAAAACTCGAATGGTAAAACATAATGCTGTACCCGACGAGCAGGTCTCGGAGCAGTCGGGAGGTGTCGAGAAAGAGCTCGAAATTTGAATGAAAGCGATTTCTGGTAGATATAAAACTGTTTGTCTCTGATTCTAGAGGGTTCAAACGATTTTTTATACCATTAAAAAAATTGATATTTTGAAATGTTTACTGTGGTGTAACCCCTTAAGCTACAACAGTTTTACTTCAAATACGCAGATCCAAAAACTACCGCACTAGCCAAGCTCGTCGTCAAGACTGGTCGCTGTCGCCTTTGAGAGACATGCTTGTGTATTAGTGTGAAAAAGATTTGTCTATTTATTGAGGATGAATTTGTGACCTTTTTTAAATAGTAAACTGAAAATGTTGCCACTTTTTACGCTTCACTTGTAACTAAATTATATGCTTAGCACTAAACGTCGCAAATTTTTTTAACTGGTACTTTATAGATTAACCAATAAAATTTATAAGTATAACGACTTATTTGCTCTTGCGTCAGCTCGGTACCGCGCCCGTGCAGCTCAAACAGAAGAGTGAGTCCTTGATCTTTTTACTATCACGTCTCAGGCACCTAACTCATCCTTTTCACATTCAGTATCTCACATCACTCTTCAAATCATCGTATGATTCATACAAGATACCACACATGGTTAGTGAATGTCTACGGCGAGTCAGCAGGCATTCCCTACTCATCAACTGTTACCATAAGGGTAGATCGCTCATACCCTGTTTGAACCACGGTACCGAGAAAACAAGTATGTATTTGTTAGAATCATCTCAAGCGGGTCTTCCTTGAGGCGCGCGTTACATAAGATAATGAAATTTTTACATTAAATTTAGATTAAACAAAAAAATCGCGTTCTAAACACTAATACAAAAACATGTGGGTTGAACGAGTAGATAATACTCCTTTGTAGATGTGGTATAAATTTGAGCCGGATCGGTTCTGTATTTTTTGAGATATTTTTACAGAAGTTGAAAAAGTACCATTTTGAGAAAAACGCGTTTAAAGTTTACGGTAAATAAAAATCATTGATTATTAGTTTTTATTGTAACTTACTCGTTAGTCAGTGATTCCAGGTCATACAGCAGCCCTTCAGCCTCCTTGTGCATATCATTTTGTTGCATTAGAAGGTCACGGCGAGCATTTCGGGCTTGTCGGCTCTCTTAGCATAACTAAATAAGCTGGGGCTCATTTCGATACTTAAATCATTCATTAGGTGCAGGAGGAATGAATGGCCTTCGTTGAACATCCCAGCGGCTATGTAAGCTTACATTTCAACTATTTTCAAGCCGGCGTGAAGATGTTTTGGTGTCAAACGCCAGAGTGTTGGAGTGTGTCCACCCAAACATCTTTCCAACAAGTCATCTCTCGACAGTTCTTAATAAATTAGCAAAATATGTTTTGCCACGTGAGGTTTTATTGGGTCGGGATGAGGAACACTTTTCATATTTGGATTAGCAGCTATTGCTTTCTGATGGAAGCCCCAAAGATCTTCACCCACAGCACAGTTGTCGTCCTGAGGCTTCTCTTCCGTAGAGCATATATGGCAATAAGTTTCCATAATAACTTTTTTAATATCTGCGACACTATTAACGTTCCTTCGAATGGCCAAACCGAAATACGTCGAGAGCTTTTTGACGAGGTCTAAGGTCAGTTTGCCTTTTCCTTTACCGCCGAGTTTGTGCTGCTTCTGTGCGTTGCGGAGTCGCGTGCCCATTCATTTTTGCACACGACCAATGCACTCGCATTTTTTTTCAACTAATTCTTCACCGTATGGCTGATGTTCAAGAAGAGTTTTAAATGTTTTTGTATCGCCATCTCCGATATAATCTGAATATTTCACTATATGTCGTTCTTCAAACTTCGAAAACATTTCCTTTACGCTTTCCACTTCCATAGCTCCAGCTGTACCTTCGTGATTTTTTGAGCAGACTTCTTCATGTTCTTCATACCACGCTTGATGTTCTTCAGTATCTAGTTTGCTTTTCCAAGCTAAACAAGCTTGGCAATAAGTGCTCTTGCCAACAAAGTCCACAACTTTTCCAGTATAGTAGCAAATGAGGGTTGTAACTCCAAACAAAGACTTGAAACGTCTTCTTTTCCATGAGCCATCACCAGATACTTTCAATTGCAGAATGGGTCCTCCTCCGCACCGTGAATCATTTGAACATTACTCGACGGACTTATGAGAGCATAAAACACGACTTTATAAATGAAAATGTTATTTTGTTAGCAACAAAACTCGAAATCAGAACGCACAATTCTTATAAATGAAATACAATTCTTTATATTTCCCCGACTTATTTAGTGAAAACTTTAATTAAATCGATCACATTAAACACATCCGTTTCTCTAACCGATTTCGCGAGCAGCATTACACAGGTAATGTTTAGACTAACACACAGAATGTGGAACAAACTAAACTTTCACTTTTTTACACTTTCACTAGATAATTTCGCCGTTCTTTAACGTCTCCGGCAACTGAGTATACAAAATTAAAACTTACCAGTGAAAGCCAACGTTTTCAGCTCCCTTTTAATTTCCAAATTGTAGCGAATAGTGTAAATGAGAAGGCATCTTATCCCAACTTAGAACTAGACCGAAGTCCAGAACCAAGAGGGCTAAGGTGTAAAAGTGGAATGACTGATGCCATTCAAGAGGCAAATTCGAAAAAAAAAGAATTGCCCCGAGAGCAGGGTACCCTAGAAATGGCCGTGAAGGCTCCTCGTCCGCATTAGCGGAGTACCCTCTAACCGACCCCGACGGATGCTCTCTGAAAAACGGGATGCTACCCACAATTTCATCCGTCATTATAGAGTAGCCGCAAACTGGTATAATAAATATACCCAAGGAAAAAAGGGGCTTAGTTCCGTAAAGGAAACCACCCGTGGCTCTACTGCATGGGCTCGCAAGCCAGACCCAGCGCTCGTGACGACGCACGGAGCCAGAAATTGTTAAGCGGAAAAGGGGAAGAAATACAGCCCAGAAATTTGTTAAGCGGAAAAGGGGAAGAAATACTGCCTCTCTTTTCGTAAGAGGCCAGTGGGGGCAGACAGCCCCGGGCCCCTGATGGTGGCGGAGCCCTGACCCCCTGATGGTGGTGGAGCCCTGACCCCCTGATGGTGGTGGAGCCCTGACGCCCTGATGGTGGCGGAGCTCTGCCAAGCCGAGCATCATATATATATATATATATATATATATATATATATATATATATATATATATATATATATATATATATATATATATATATATATATATATATATATATATATATATATATATATATATATATATATATATATATATATATATATATATATATATATATATATATATATATATATATATATATATATATATATATATATATATATATATATATATATATATATATATATATATATATATATATATATATATATATATATATATATATATATATATATATATATATATATATATATATATATATATATATATATATATATATATATATATATATATATATATATATATATATATATATATATATATATATATATATATATATATATATATATATATATATATAATATAATATATATATATATATATATATATATATATATATAATATAATATATATAAATAAATATATATATATAAATATATATATAAATATATAATATATAATATATATATATATATATATATATATATATATATATATATATATATATATATATATATATATATATATATATATATATATATACCTAGTCTAGCCATAAGTTCTGTCAAAGGTGTGAACCCGGCTTAAAACGGAACGCAACCCAAAATTTTTTTTTATGGTTTTGGCAGCTGTCATGTGCTCTATTAAACCGCCAAGTCATTTCAGTATAGCGTCACCCGTCATCATGGAATGGTCAACAAAAGAGAACCGAATCGCAGTAATTGCGCTCCATAAATGTGGTATGGAAAAAAAGAAAATTTTCAACACGCTCAAACCGCTCAAAATCAACTTGAGATTTGTGTATCGTGCCATTAAGTTATTTGAGGATACTGGTGATATAAATGACCACGAGAGATCCGGTCGGCCACGCATCGTTCGGACGCCACGGGCCATCGCAGCAGTACGTTCCAGATTGAACAGAAACCCGGTGCGAAAGCAAAAAATATTGTCGCAGGAGATGAATATCTCAGAGAGATCCGTCTCACGTATCATCGGTGATGACCTTAGACTTGGTGCTTACAAACGACAAACCGGCCAATTGTTAACTGCTGCATTGAAAGAAAATAGAGTGAAAAAATGTAAACGTCTGGTGAAGAAATACGGTGCTCGGCGGTACAAAAAAATTTTGTTTACGGATGAAAAAATCTTCACCGTGCAGGAAAAATTCAACAAACAGAATGACAGAGTGTATGCACGGTCTGCCCAAGAAGCCGCCACGCTTGTGCCTCGGGTCGAAAAAGGACATCATCCTGCATCCGTTATGGTATGGTGGGGAGTGTCCTATGATGGCGTTTGTTCGATCCATTTTTGCGAAAAAGGTGTGAAGACAGCGGCTAAGAACTATCAACGAGACATTTTAAACAACGTTGTGAAGCCACTCAATGAGACCATGTTCAAAAACAAACCGTGGACATTCCAACAGGACTCTGCGCCAGCTCATAAGGCCAAAACCACACAAGCATGGCTAAAAAATCATCTTCCTGACTTTATCAGTATTGAAGATTGGCCGTCTGGCAGCCCCGACCTTAATCCGCTGGACTACAAGTTGTGGTCCGTTTTAGAGGACATGGTTTGCCATAAACGCCACCGCAATTTGGAATCGCTCAAGAAAGACCTAACGGAAGCAGTGGACAATTTCCCCATTTATGAGCTGCGTACAGCCATCGATGAGTGGCCAGACAGACTTCGGCGCTGTGTGGAGGCCAATGGCGGCCATTTCGAATGAAACGCAACTTTTTGTATTCGTATTCTATCAATAAATAATCCCTGAAAAAATTATCGAAATAACTCAAGTCGTTTCATTTTTACATCGATAAACATCTATGACAGAACTTATGGCTAGACTAGGTACATATATATATATATATATATATATATATATATATATATATATATATATATATATATATATATATATATATATATATATATATATATATATATATATATATATACTTTGCCATCGTCGAGCGGAAAGTCCCATCGTCGAGTGGAAAGTCCACTGTGCAATAAGTCCACAGCAAAGCGATCAGCTGTTGAACTTTCCGACTGATCGTCGGAAAGTCTCGGAAAGTCACATGGCTGTGACGAAATTTCGGCACTGTGCTGCCGGTTGAGTGCAAGTTTTATGAGACTTGCATTTTTTGTGGGGAAAAAGCAGCTTTTGAGAGACCGTGAATAGAATGATAGCTAGGTATGGCTGTAATGCATATGGCAAAAATTGAATGGAGCTTCATAGATGGTCACATTGAGCCGTCTTGCTATTTAATTTTGACGGGATATGCAGCTGCAAAAGCGGCAGCTCTGATTTGAGCTCTGGTTCCCGCAAACCATGAATGAACTTTCCGGTCATGTGTAGGACGGCAAGAGAAATATTGTCGGATATATTTCTGGAAATGTTTCGGAAATGTTTCTGGAAATATTTCCGGAAATATTTCTGGTCATGTCTGGGACGGGGGTAAGCTTGTTCGATAACGGCTGGCGAATTGTGCTACGTTGCAAAGAAATATTTACTTCCGTGTGTGGTTAACAGTGCACACAGTTCCTTCGGAGAGATTTGAGTCAAAAAATAGCTTTTCGGACTTACGATTTGCGAAATTATTTGAGGAGTCTCGATTGATGCAACTCTGTATGCAAATGATAACGACGAAGACCTCTCGACCATGACAGTTGATGAACGCGATCGACAGATGGAAATTTTCTGTAAGTAATTTTTTTTTCTTAATACATTTCATGCTAATTATGTTTCTTTCAGCATCACAACAGTACTCTGCTACGTACGTGAGGAACGCAAAAATAATTTTCACGGCAGTCATATGTTGGTAACTCCGGCCTCAGTCTCTCTCTTGGGAAGGAAATTTCTTCTAGGAAGGAAATTCTTTATTGCTTCTAAGCAGATGGTATAAGCACATTTTTTTCAATGACGTCAGTGTCCGGTCTATAGGGAGTTAAATAAACGCTCGTAGATGCAATTTTTGTGTTGCTTCGATGCGCTTGTTGGTTCTCTCATTATTTTCAATTTGTGGTGTTGCCATATCAGCTGTGTGAGCTGTCACTCTCGGCACAAGTTGAAATACTTGATCGAGTCATTTAACAAGAAAAATCCACCACTCGTGTGCTTTGATTGTCCAGTTTCCAGGGTTAATAATAATTTTCAAGTCAACAACAATTTGTGGTGGCAAGATCCCAACAAATTGAAGGAAAATCCTTTCCTCTGTATCCATTAGTCTCTACAAATGATGAGCGCTTATTTATAGGGAGAAAATAATTAAGCAATTATTTATTGAACCATTGGAAAATTCCTTATTTGAGTTTGTTGAAGCAACCTGAAAAGCGATAAATTAGATATATTGGACGATGGTGTTTACTTACCTGACCACTCGATGATAGATGACTGACTGATTCTAGTCAGCTCATATATTGGTTATTAATGGTGTATTCTATTTGAAATTTCGACTAAGTTAAGAGTAATTTAATGAAACAGTTAAAACCACCGAAATTTTCTTTGAAATGAATATAATTTGCTTATATATTTAAAACCAATACATCTGGTGAAGTTTCGCTGTCATAACATTTTCCAATACTCAATTAATTTTACAAAATAAATTAAGTATTGTATTGGGTGTACAAATATGTCGTTAGTATCACTGTTTGCATTTTATTCAATCGGGCAACACATGTGTTTTGGAGGTTAGGTGTCAAGCTTCAATAATTACTGGTGACATTTTTTCAAAGCGTAAACTACAGTTATTTTCATGTAATTGAAAATGTCGAATTTTGTGCCAACAAAACAACATTTGCGGGAAGTTTTACTTCATTATTTTTTTTTGAAGAAAAGTGCAGCGGAAACAAATCGTTTGCTTATGGAAGTTTACGGAGAACATGCTCCATCGAAAACAACATGCAAAGATTGGTTTCAACGATTCAAAGTTGGTGATTTTGACGTAAGAGACAAAGAACGTGAAGGGAGACCGAGAAAATTTGAAGATACAGAATTGGAAGAACTGCTTGATGTGGACCCTTGTCAGACTGAAAAACAATTGGCAGAACAGTTGAATATCACCCAACAATGTGTTTCGCAACGTCTGCATGCAATGGGATTGGTTCAGAAGCTGGGAACTTGGGTGCCACACAAATTGACAGAAAGGAATATGGAACGTCGGAAAACCATGTGCGAGTTGTTGCTTCAACGACAACAAAGGAAGGGGTTTTTGCATCGGATCATCACTGGGGATGAAAAATGGATCCGGTATGACAATCCAAAGCGCAAACCAGCGTGGGGCAAGCCAGGTGAACCAGGGCCATCCACGCCAAAAGCAAATATCCATGGTTCGAAGGTAATGCTTTGTATCTGGTGGGATATGAAGGGTATCGTTTATTATGAGCTGCTAAAAGAGCGTGAAACCATTACGGGACAAGTTTATCGACGACAACTGATGGCTTTAAAGCAATCTTTAGCTGCAAAACGACCGGAATGGGACAAAAGGCACGATAAGATTATTTTGCAACACGACAACGCTAGGCCACATGTTGCTGTACCTGTCAAAAATTACTTGGACAGGCAGAACTGGGAAATTCTACCCCACCCGCCGTATTCACCAGACATTGCTCCCTCGGACTACCACTTGTTCCGGTCGATGCAATCAGCCCTGGCACAGCAGCACTTCACTTCATATGAAAACGTCAAAAAATGGGTCGATGACTGGATCGCCTCGAAACCACCAGACTTCTTCCTTCGTGGAATCCGTTTATTGCCTGAACGATGGACGAAGGTTATAGCTTCCGAAGGAGCATACTTTGAATAAAGCATTCTTTTATTTTCTACACAAACTAATTTCTTTTATTTCAGTAAAAAAGGCCGGAAACTTATTTGTACACCCAATATTTTTCTTGAAACATAGTTCGTGGGCTCGTGATTCTCTGCTTTTTATGAAATTAAAAAAGTTCTTTTTTGGATTAAATAAAACTCGTGAAAACAACTGCGTGCGTGCAACTTCTATAAATCAGTAAGAAAGATTCGCTGCTTCTTTGCCGATTCGCTTCTTTCGACTCACGAATTCAGACTGGCTACCTTAATTCGTTGCGAGACTATTTATAGGCATCGTTTGAAGGTTTCGCCTATTTCAAACGGCAAGTTGTTGTTACTCTCCCGGCCTTGGGAGGATGTCCTGACGAGGCCCCTTTTGGGTCCCGGTTTCGCCCGCCGAAGATGGGTCATAGGCGCCACTTGCTCAACCCGAAGTAGAGCCTCAAGAGCCGCGAGCAAGACTCGGCTCACCGGATTTCTTACAATATCTCTCCAATTAAAACAACCATTGAAACGATGATCGCCGAGTACAAACCTTCTGTATTACCTGCCAAACCCTATGACGATTCTACAACTCGACACACCTTAAGTTTGAGCGACACGGAATTCTCTTGATTCTGTGCACACTTCAAATTCCATTCGACACGGAATTCGCTTTATTTTGTACACACTGTAATTTAAAATGACACGGGATTCCCTACGGCACTTAAACCTATTACAGGTATAACTAGAACGATATGTTCCTACCCTACCTTCGCCAGCGCGTCTGCACGACCTTGCCCTGCAATGTTACTATTCGATCAAATCTCACACGAATTGTGCAATTTCATCTGCCACCACTCAGCTTTCACATTAATTCCAATAAGAAATTTAAACTAAATCTCGTCTTAATCCTTCCCAAATTTAGTTTATGTTCAGAAAATATTACGTAGGCTGACATCTAAAATATTCACTAACCTTCTATTAACCAAAACAAAAGTCAGCTCTGCTTCCCTTTCCAAACGTGACTCAAATTCGTGTCATTTATCTCACGGTCTGCAGAGGATGTCGAATTCGTTTATCGAATTCGTTTGCCAGTCACGTCATCATAGCCCATTCCTAGAACCCCGACCTGCCTGCCTAGAAACGGTCGTGCTACCTTCACACTACAGAGCCGTTGATAAAAGCTTAGACACCCATCCTGGTGTGGGTCACGACCAGGGCTGCTTAACTTTTTCGTATTCGTCCACTGTATGTCTACTCCTCCTTGTCCATCAAAGCCCCCATCGCCAATATAAGCCTATTTCGCTGCTTCGCGATTTCTTTTTGCACCTGCGTTACCGCATGCATATTACCCAATCTGCGGAAGCCGAATTAAATTCTGATTCTCGCTTTCATTCCATTCCGCCTGTCGCCTTGTCCACCAGTTCCTCAGCTTCACTTTTATTTCACTTTTATATTTTATCCATTTCTTACTAAAGCGCCCGTTACTATAACTAACACTTTACAGCCAATACCTATCGAGTCCCTGGTTAAAAAATTACTACTCATACTTAATATTATTCTTGCAAAATACTCATCAGCTGTGGAAACGACGACAGGGTTTTTCAAGTAATCGTCGATTGGCTTATGTAAATCGACGGCGATGACTTGGCTTGGCGGGGACCGCTCGTCTTCATCACTGGGGAGTCCAAGTTCGTTGCGACACAATTACAATTATAATTACAATTTTTACAATTTTTAATTAACATTACAATTTTTTTCCATTGTACAATTTTCCCTACGCACTGGCCTTACCCGAGCAAACCTGAGCGTAGCTAAGGGGCCAAGCGGTAATGACCATCGTGGCAGCCGACAGCCATTCCCAACCGACTAATTCCATAATCTGAAACTGATACTTTGAAGCGACGACCACAACAAACCACCGCCACTACTTCAACAACCACAACAAGTCGGTGAATAAACAGGATGCTGACTATTGGTTGGAAAAAAAAACTAAATCACTTACGGGGAAATTTGAGTCCAGCTCGAAGCCAAGATATTCGACATTATCCAGATAAAAAGGTGTCGGATGGAAACCTGAAGTTAAACCAGATGCACATGTAAATGCCATCAATGATTCGAAAAGGAAAACCTGGCTTGTCGCCGAATCGCTTGGGACATCTATAGCCAAAAATTAGCCCAGATCAAGCAGCAAGGACAATCGTAATTTCTTATTTTACTTAGTGTCATCATATTGGCCGCCTTCATTTCGTAAAAGAACATAATAAATAAGAAATTACGACTGTCCTTGCTGCTTGATCTGGGCTAATTTTTGGCTGCCGGAAACTGCCGCCCTTGCATCCCAGCTGGGGGATGAAGGGTTTTAGACCGAAACAGGAAAAGATTCGGTAATAGTTTTAACCGCGCCCAGTTTCCGGGCCTCTACAATTGCCGGATGGATTCTTGGCTGTGGTCCGCCTTCCTTCGGTACGATACTTTTCGAAAGCGGCAGGATCGCCATAAGATGGTATTCAATAGTTTCCTCGGTTAGGAATTGTGCAGGATTGTGACTCACATGAATATTAGAGGAACGTTAGCTGCTGGTTCGTTAATTATAGGGTCGTTGATTGGTCACAATGTTTGAAATTCTCGAAGTAGCTGTCGTACTTGCGTGCCGAATTCAACCGCCGCGTAGCAAGTACTCCAATGTACTTGAGTATGAATAAAAAGACAGTTTTACCTACCGAGGCAGACTGTACTTTTTTGCATATATACATCTCCTATATATATTGAACATTTTATTGAGTGCATGAGCGTATGGATGGGTTTCAAATAAAAAAATTAAATTTTACTTATTACTTTTCATGCGGTTTCACGTTTTGACCGCTTAGACGGGTTGTCATTGTTATCGACAAGTGCAACCGCTTCTTGACGTTTGAAAGCGGTTCCACAAAAAGTCTTTTCTTTTTAAATCAATATTCAGGCAAAGATATTATCTACATACAAAATGTATCTATTTTCCAAGTACATACTCTCAAGAATAGAAACATCATCGACAATCTCACTATGTATGTTTCGTACATCAGAGTTCGAATTGCAGACAAGATTTTCACGAAACTTTGGGATCAAAACAGAATTGAGTAAAATCACTCGTAGTTTTACATGCATAAACATTAACATCATTCAGATCGTTTCGCTTTCGTCTTGTATCGTTATACATGCATGTCCCATATGTCTTGAATATATCATCGTCGATGTGTAATTGATATGTCCATATGTATACTCATATTCCACATATTACTATTGGATGAGACAGGTATAGCTTGTATGCGTTTGGCTTACACAGAAAATGTGTTCGATAGCCGATTACATTAAGTTTACATACATCTACTACTTCATGGTTTTGACTATCGGACAGGTCCACTTGGGTCCCGGTTATACTCAATCAGAGATTGGGCGTGTGCGCCACTCACTCATCCAGTGGAGGGACCTCGAGCCGTGGAGTGAGGTTCGGCTCTCCGAAGTCAAAGGGGGCCTTTGTTTACACTGAAAGTTCACTCATCGCGGTGACCAATTTTCAATATCCAAATTACCACCCAACTACCCCAGTTCGTAATTTGGATTTGTCCCTGCAGGCCACAAATAGCTTCTCTGCGTGCTTAAGAATCTCACTAAAATCTCACTAAATCACCTAGTCTATTAGAAACAAATCCAATTCTCCTGATTTGCCACTCACCTACCCACGTAATAAGCTAGACCCGTTCACTCATGCCACGAATATCTTTCCTGCGCGTTTAAGTTTGTCACTCGACCACTTCAACTAATAGAGTCAGGTCTACTATCCCGTGTTACCAATCTGTATACCAATCTTACCAATCTGTATATTACTACCGCCGTCTACTAATTTCCATTACTCTATTAACTTCAATTTGACATACTAATTTGTTACTAACTAACCAATTAGAACGGTAGATATATATATTCTTAACGCCGACTATTAATTTCCTTTTCACTATTAGTTTCAATTTGGACTATTAATTTCAATTGACTATTAATTTCAATTTGGAGTGCCTTACTCCGATTTCACGAAAACAACAACGACGCGCGAGTGCCCTGGATTGTTTCTACTGAATTAAAGCCTTCGATTATCTACACTTGATTTCATTTTCTTTATTCACACGATCAATCTGGTTTCTTATTCACACGATTTCCGTTCGACTTCTCGTACGTACGGACGTAATCTAACACCACCACTCAGTCTGTACAAATGATCTTATAACCGAGCTAAATTTCGAACTTATACACTAAAATTCTAAATATCGATAATTGAAATCATGAAAGAAAGAAAACAATCTATCGTATTAATCTTAAGTCTAGAAGTTAGGCTTAATATATGGCATACAGAAGCGTACTTCATTCTTATACCTCATTTGTCATTATTCCTTAGTGTATCATAATACCACTTCAAACAAATCCATTCGCCAGTTCCGGCACCTTTTCTTGTTTTGGTTGGTCTTTCGGTATGTTTTTCTTACTTTCCTTCTCTTGATGGCGCTGCTTGCCCCCTCCTGGGCGCTAGTAGGGCATTATGGGGCTTAGGACTACCCGACTGGTCTAATGGGCGAATATTATTCTGCCGCCCTCCCTCCTCGGACGATTTCGATAGTGAAGCTAAAATATAAATTTGAAGAATTCCATTAGTCTCAGCATGTGGTCAAGGTTAGTAATGGAAAAGGGGAATTCTAGTAGAAAGAGGAAGGTCGCAGGTGAGGAGAAAGAAGGTCCGGAGATGTCTAGAATTGGTATTAGAGTTAGGATTAAGATGGGTATTAGAATTGGTATTAGAATTGGGATTAGAATTGGTATTAGAGTTGGTATTAGAATTGGTAGTAGAATTGGTATTGAAATTGGGATTACAATTGGTATTAGAATTGGTATCAGAATTGGTAGTAGAATTAGGATTGGGAATAGACTTAGAATTAGAATTAGTTAGGCACTCAAAACAGGCTTAAAATTAAAAGTGAGAAGTAGTGGCGCGAGAATTGGATTATGTTCAGATTTGAATCTGGGTGTAGATTTACTGCCACGAAACCCGTATTATAGTTAGTCCCTACAATGGGAGCACCGTTGCATTCCATTTAGGACGAGAAGCACGTATACTGGGACACAATAGAAATTATGATTATAATTCACTGCACGCTCCGCTGTGATTTCAATTATTCAAATGCAAGCAACTCGTTCACCGCCGGCGCCTCGTCTAGGCTGCGATTTTCAAATATGCAAAAATACAATCAACTGCACGCTCCGCTTCCAGATTCGAAAAGAAGCAAATCGTTCTTCCACTTAGAGATGTACGCACCTGCGATTTTCAAATATACTCACCATTCGGGTGAGTTTTCATGGACTATGTTGTAGCAGTTTAGTTGTCGGGCGGCATTGAGATAGCGCATCGGCGTTTTCGGGTGATCCCTCTTGGCGGGTATAAAAGTGATCCTCGGTCGGGTGCATATATCGTTCGGTACCGTGCAGCTTGACGCTGTTAACTCGGTTCTTGCTTAGGCTAGAATTACATCTACGTCGCCAGTGGCCAACCAGTACATGACAATGATCGGTCCCTGCGACGGCTATTAGCCCTACTTGATGGTGGTGGTTACATTCTGGTACCTGATAGATTGAGTGGTGGTTTTCGCGAACTAAACAAGAGCTATATGGGAGCAGCCTTTTTCACGGGAAAAAGGTTGCTCCTTTTTTTTTCTTGAAACGATTCGGGTTCTGTCTTGCGTCGCATCTACTCTCGCGTGATCCCTGCCGGGCGTTGTTAGAAGATTGACGCGTATTTGCTTCCACTTTGTTACCCCGTTGTTACCCACCCCGCCTAATTGAGGGGGTAGTGACCCTCGGCTTGGTCCGTTTGGGTCCCGGGTTCGCTCAGGAGACTGGGCGTGGGCGCCACTCACTCACCCCAAGAATGGACCACGAGCCGCCGAGTGAGCTTACGGCTCACCGAGGTCAAGAAGTCTGGGAATGGGATCGCTGTTGCGTGTAGCACAGCTCCTCTAGTTCACCGTCGCCGAACCACCAGACCACGAAACGAATGCTTATTCACCGACGTGTGCCACGATAACAAAAGTACGATCTCGTAACTAAAAGACAAAATTCTTTATTTCCACAGCTTCCGCGATTTCGCGATATTTCTTACACCGAAACAATTTGTAACTCTACCGCCTACACTACGTTAGCTTATTCTACTTTACGCAATCCACCATTCCACCGTAACAAACTTTTTTTACACAAGAAAATGATTTCTGAAGATTCTGGTTATGTGAAAAATTCTGAAAATTCTCTCTTCTATACTGTGGTACTTAGATCTAAATAAAATCTTTCAAATATTCTAAAACAGGAACTAACCTTCTTCCTTCGATTCGTCGGACCAAAACCTGGTCAAAAAGCCAACCCCGACTCCAGCCGAGTCCCAGTTCAGTGATGAGCGCTGTTTTTATATAGCGACTCAGGGATTTCTGAGGCCGCTTGAAGCCCAGATGCAAGATCTGGACTTCCACGGTAAGGTGTAAGTGCAGTACTTATACCTCAATACGTCGATGTTCTTCGATGAACTAGATTCACTATCTAATCCGCTTGTAATCCTTTGGTCGTTGGTCTGCGTATTTACTATCGCCTGGTACTGAATGAAAACAACTTGTTCGAATTCTGATACGAGAAAGAGAGCTCTTTATTACTGACGAGTTCTTAAATAAGAAAAAATTGCTTATCCTAACAATTATAAAATGAACAAAACTTCCGAATATTCGTGCCATTGAGAAACCATCCAAGAGCGTCAGCAGACTCCATCCCATGCGATGGATACGTAATCGCGCATGAACGATAGAATGCATGCAAGTCAGCATATTTCATGCCGTCGCGATCCCATCGTTGCTTGATGGTTGATGCTATGCTCGTGTGCATAGTCAGCAAAACGTGAAGTAATCGCGACTACATTGTAGCTCGTGGGTGAAATTCTTCATGATGTGACTATGCGCGTGTGCATAGTCAGCAAATACAATGTAATCGCGACCACATTGTCGCTTGTGGATGGAATCAACCGACGCGCATGCATGGTCAGCAAATGGGCTAAAGATATCGTTCGAAATCGGCGAAGTATCGAACAGGCGCGTTTCTTCACGACCAGATATGTTTAATGCTCGCCTCCACCGTCGCACACAGAATCTTCCTAGGCTCCCAATCTCATCAGCACGGATGGGGTTCTGAACCCCAGACCGCCCGGTTCCCGGCCAGACGTGCTAGCCTCTGCACTACAGGGCCGGTACGAGATGAACGGCCTTATTGCCAGATGAACGGCCTTATTGCCAGTTAAACGTCCCGCCGCCTGTCTCGGACGTCACGGGGAATCACGGGTTCGAATTCCGCCGGAACCCGATTTCGATTTTACCACTTTTTTTTTTACCGGAAGTCCTTTTTGTCACACTCCCCGACACACCAAGGATGTTCCCTGACGTTCCTGGTGGTTTGCTGGGGTTCCTGCTGATTTTCTGATGATTTTTCAAGAATTTATTGATTTGCTCGTTTCACAGAATTTTCACACAGAATTTTCGATCTGCTCGTTACCACTGTCGCACACAGAATTTAGAATTTCCGTACCTGATAATTTTTCCAAAATTTTCGATTTGCTCGTTACCACTGTCGCACACAGAATGGAAAATTTTCTTTCCTTCATCAGGTGCCGCTGCTTTCTCCTTTCTCGTTCGAGTCCCGTACATTCTTCTTTCCCGTACGACTGGGTGAATGTACTTTCTCCACGTGCCGATCGAGGATTTCCACCAATCCAATAATTTACCGTGGTCGTCGTTAATCCACCCCTGGATCTCATTGACTTTTTGGTTTGTGTCGGTTTCCGATGTTTATTTATGTTCTCCGCTGTCAACCATATGTCGGTTTCCTGACAGGTAGCTATTTGTGGCCGTGTTGACGATTGTAGTCTGTCACGGAAGAATTCGAATAATCGTTTTGCGAATCTGTTGCCTGGAGGATCGATATTGTGGCTCGTTCGAGGAGAGGTTTTGTGTGGACTTGAGTGTAATCCATCACCATGCCGGAGAATTTGAATTCCTTTTGTTATTCTTTTAGACAACAAGACAGTGCAGGATAGGGTGATCACTCATCTGGTAATAACAACACGTCTTGTATCCAGCTAGAAATCCGATGATCCTCGATGGAAGTGCTAATCAACACCGAGGGGAGAGCTTTGATTCGGGAGCGTCCTTGGGTGGTCGTGGTTCGCGCTAGGTCGCCGCATCATTCGAAGTTGGTTTAGATAAGTATCTGTGCTTGGGTCAAGAAGAATCTGGTTCTTTGTGTGAATTACTTTCCAGGTGGCAGCTCGTACCGGGTTATTGGCATGACGCGTTTTGGCGGTGTTATCGAGCGATGTATAAAGCCAAACTGGCTGTGTCGAAACCCAGGCCGCACGACCGTGGGACCGTGGCGAATGCCATTAACAGGTGAGTTGGTTTGTGTATGTGTATTGTGGTGCCGCGAAAGCAACCCGCGATCAGCGCGTCTTGTGCAGCCCCAGACGTAGCTGGGAGTATCGCGATTCCTCTCCGTTCGATGGAGAGGGTTGGCTACGATGCTGCCCCCATTTACTTATACTTATTTATCCTATCCGTCTATCTTAACCATCTATCTATGCCGTGAGCATCCGACGGGTACAATACACAGGTCGGATGCGACGGCAATACGCTACTTATGAGTGGTGGTGTACATATTTCCTGCTCAGTGGAGTGGTGGATTGCCCGTCATGGCTCAGCCTTCCCCGGGGAAGGCTGTATTTTTTTTTTTTTTCAAAGTGCAAGCGCACCCCTTGTTACAACGTAACACCGTAACAAAGTGCATGCCACAAATCAAACGTTCAGACGTTTTTTCAATATTTTTACAAATGCTCGAATCGTAAGGAGTCTCGAATTCTCGCTTTACTTCCAGCAGCCAGTCTGCTCGCCTCGCGCAACGATTTTCATTTTCAAGCAATTTACGGTTATAACTGTAACTAGTTTTGAAATGAAATCGTTTGTTTTTTTGAAAAATAAGTTACCGCTACGTGGTCGTAGCATGATACTTTCGATACACTGTGTATCGAAAGTTGTATGCCGCAAGTATGAAAAAAAAAATTCAAATTAGCAATTGCTACAAGGTCCACCGTGGGGTTTCAAGATAGCAAAGATCAGAGCTCTATGCATGCCGTATAAATGAAATGTGTGTTAATGAAATATCGTATGATTGTTGAACTATTTGAAATGGACTAGAAGTGTCAGATTGCATTTAATGGGTTTGCAGGGTTAGTTTAAAGTACATTTTGGCATGTGAATAATAAAATTTGTAATTAATGGCTCTGTTGAAGCAACCTGAACAGAAATGACTTAAATTTGTTGAACGATCATATTTACTTACCGAATCGTTGGATGGTGTTGACGTTTGAATGTCAGGTGATTATCAACATGGCTTCGTTCCTCCGTTCCAGTGGATTCCGTGAAATTTCAGTCAGCTGATATATTGCATATTAATGGTGTATTCTATTTTGAAATTTCGACTTAGTTAATATATAGTACTATAGTTCAACGAAACAGTTAAAAATTTACCGAAATTTGTTACCCGCCCCGCCTATTTGGGGGGGCTGTGACCTCCGGCTTGGTCCGTTTGGGTCCCGGGTTCGCTCAATGGAGATTGGGCGTGGGCGCCACTCACTCACCACAAGGTAGGACCACGAGCCGCCGAGTGAGTTTACGGCTCACCGAGGTCAATGAGACACGATTTGGAGCCGCCTTTACGTTGCGCGAGCCCTTCCCCCCTTCTCAACCGCGAGCAAAACCACTGACTCCTTTCTTTAATCGCACCTGATTTGACTTCGTCTTGATACGGAGAGGTGGTTATTGAATTAAACTCCGCGATCACGCGGTCCACACGCTAACTCGATCCGAAATTATATTGATCTGACACTCCGGTCTTTTCAAAAAGCTGACCACCCAACCACGACCAAAACCACGAACTTCTTTTCTTAACTACAAATGTTTTAACTTTGGTTTAAATTCAAGTAGAGATTTATTTACTCGATCTCCGCGGCTAATTTGATCCAAAATTTAGGTTGTCTTACGGTATTTTGCAAATATCGCCTAATTCCACCACTCCACTCTTACATTATATAAATCAAGGGAACTACTATATGTATATAAGAGACAAATTTTTTTTATATTACTTAATTTACTTACTTAAGTCTAAGATTTTCTTGCTGTCGTTCGAATCAAGCACTAACCTTCTGATTTCCAACTGATCTCCAACTGATCTCCAACTGATCTGATTTCACATTTGAAGAAAATCCAACTTATCGTATTCGCCGTCGCACCAAGAATTTCCACGTGTGTACCTGATTTCACATTTGAAGAAAATCCAACTTATTAGTTTCGCCGTCGCACCAAGAATAACCCGCTTCGCTCATCATCCTTCGCTCGTTCAGCCTCCGCCCTCCGGTACAGATTTGAAATGTACAGAGAAACGGCTTCACATATGACTCCTCCAAGAATTATTCGATATTACCATGGAAAATAAAGAACATGATTGCAGTATTGGTTTTTATTAAAGCTGCGAGATGAAGAGAAGATGCAATTAATTCAATTCACCAATTCAATTTACAATTCATCAAAGTTTTATTATTTCTTTATTTAAAAAAAAAAATGTAATTTGTGGAAGCCGCCTCGCGACTCAGCTACCCCGTCGAACTCCAGGTATTGATCAGACGATTGATTCGGATCGTCTACCTGGCACTGGGTTTTCATCTTCTTCGAAAACCTGGGCGGGAAAAAACAAAAAATACCATCATCAAGAAGCCAATCGTATGGAACGCCAATCTGACGCCGTATTTCGTTTTCGTTAATCGAAAAAATTTAGTGTGGTACTCCTTCCCAACTTCTAAGGAGCTACCGGGAGTCAAGATAAACCCATTGTCACCGACTGCAGAAGTTAGCAGCTCAAACGTGCTCTGTAATAAGAACAAAAAACAATGAATAAGCTTTTTGTAAAAATTGCTGCGAACAGCAGTATGAGCATACTTACCATTTTTGCTTGTAAACTCACAAAGAAGTTCTGATTTCCCTATGGAGGATTGCAGTGTTATATACCAGCCGAATGCTAATAAAAATGTCTCAGACGACATTGGAAAAAATTACGCTACTACGCCATTAACTAAAAAGATAACTAGGTGCCAGATATTATGGTACTAAAAAATGCTTAGTATTTAAAAAATCGTGTATTTTTCGCAAAGTTGCAAAATGTTACATATTTTCATAGCAGACAATAAGCAATATATCAGGAAATGATCCCAACGGCTGCTATAAATACAAAGATCCTTAAGAAGGATTTCAAGGGCGCTAGACGTGCAGCAGGATTCAAACAAACAAACAGAGAGTCAGAAAAGGCACCTGGAGGATATTTTCGGGGCATCAACAAATTCGCCGTTGAAACCTGTGGGAGGAGCTGCGGTGGTAAAGCACCCATAAAGACTTCAAGAGGGTATTTTCGGGGGAACATCAAATTCATTCATTGAAGCAGAGAGCTCAGAAAGGACTTAGGCAAGAGCTAAGAAAGACATTTGTTGAAACCGGTGCCAGCAACAACAAAACAAAAAATAAGTTGTATACCACAGAAACAAATAGCGTGTACTTCAAAGGTACACATTTTTGTCATTCCTTTTGACATTATATGAGTAAAGTAGTGCATGTTAGCTATCCTTCAGAGTCATGCAGTTGTGAAACATCAAAGGTACACATATAATATAATATCAACAGGAACGTTTTTCATGCTAAAAATGTTTTTATCATGGCTCAAATAATGACAAGTGTATTACCATTGCAACTTAAAATATGAGATTATGTGACGAAACAAGTATGGCTTTTACTCACAGTCTCTTCAAATGAGGGTAAATAATCTCCACTGGATAGTGGTGCAATTACGCCGTCCACCCCTTGCATCAAATTCTCATTGTCAGGCTGTAAAAGAAAATGTTAGTTTGAAAGTACTATAAACAATAAAAATAATAATTTAAAAACAATTACCGTTAGTACTTGGTATTTGAATACTTTCGACTCCTTCCATTAAGGCTTCACTGTCAGCCTGTAAAAAAGTTTCTTTTAAGCCACTAAACAAATCAAAATAATAATTTGATAACAAATACCGTTATTGCACTGGAAATGGCTACATTCAAAACTGGAAGAGTGAAAAGTACGGAACAGGATGGTTCGCTTTCTGTTCCTTGGTCAGGGCAAGGATCGAATTTATTTTAGACTTCAAATCTACGATTTTTAAATTTACTCGTCGCTTCTGCGTGGCGAATTTAGCCGCCCCTTTAGCATTAGCTCAGAAGTGAATTTATACAAGGATAAATAAAATAAAATATATTTGTATTTCCTTGTAAGCGTCTTATTGGTCGCCTATTCGATATGGCTTACCAAGTCAGACTGCCTTTATTGTATCATTCTTCTCCCATATATATCATACATTTCATGCAAATCGCTTTAGTGTATGGATCGGTTTTAAATTCAAAAATAATTAATTATTTAATTGTTGTTCGTCTTGACCGCTTGGTGGTCAGTTGTCGCTGCTATCAATGGTGAGCAAAAAAAAGATGGCTGACATTGTTCGTTTGACATTTGTCAGTTTTGACGTTTCGATTTTTAGTTGTACACAACAAGAGCATTATCGGTTAAGTGGCTACTTCTGGACAGCCGGATAATATCCTTTTCCATAAAATGCTCGTAGCATATTACGCTCCTCTTACGTAAATTTTGTTGATCAATCCCAATGGATCTCATCCACAAATTTTTCTTGTAAATTTCTTTGTGAAAGCTGCAACATTATTTAATAAATGTGTGTAGATACACACGATATATATTGATACAGAAAATATTAAATGTTCTACAGTGCTAAGATTAAATAAATATACCCTTATTTCTTACTCTCTATACACCCGGTGGAAGAAGAAATTACATTCAAAAATACATTAATTGTTATGAATAAATACATTATTTAATTTATTCATAAATAAAATAAATAAATAAAATAAAAATACTTATTGTCCGTAAACAACAATAAATTTTAGGTCGATATTAAAAAATTGCGCCAATTGCTCCTTTATGTCATGAGGCAGCCCGTCGTCGTTCGGCAAAAGTGCCCTCATTTCCTCGAACACAATTAAGCGGGCATCGGACCCCGCCCAATTTGCACATGAACGGATATCAATATCTTTATCTGTTAGGTAGATTGCCAGCAAATTCATTCGGGAAGTTTCGACTCCCAGAGATTTTATTCTACCCTGTATTATTTGCAGTGCGCGGTTGAATAACTTTTTTTCTATCAATTCTAACACGGCTTGCTCCCAAATATTAAACTTAATTTCCGCTGCAATCATTGCCTGGAACTCAGGCGCAATTCGTGATGTTAGAACCTCAACAATGTCATCGGCGTGGTGCCAGTTATGTTTTTACTCAATCAAAAACACGCGAGTTCGTTTTTGAGATCATACGATCTTATTTATTTCCAAATTAGAACTGAACTTTACAATCTACTTCCTAACTATATATACTATTTTAGGTTGTGCTACTTTACATGTGGGTCAAAGTGCATTCATGTGCGTGTTACTTACTATCTCTAATGACCTTTGGGTCATGCCATGGTATTTTTCCTATGGCGTAAAATCTTAAATCTATTTACCCAGTGACACGCAGGTCAAAGTTGGTTACATGTGCGATGCATATGGTCATCCTATGGTATAGCTTATCTCTTATGACGTTCGGGTCATGTTTATACATATTTGGAATCATGGGTATATGTTACTACCCCCCTCCTTAAACAGGTTCGTCTCGAATCTGATGGTTTTTAGTGACAATGCGTACGATTCTTTCCACTTCCCTTTCCATGTCGAATTTTACTTCAGCAGGACTTACGTTCGGCTGCTTGTTGCGGCATTTCAGGTACACGACAAGCATACAAATCATAGCGGCTAGTGCTGTCATCAATACATACCACATTTTGTTCACGGATTTCGCTTCTGAGTTAAATTTATCGATCTTCTGCAAATTACGTAGATGCATCTGGTGTAGGTAGGGTAATGTTAGCGAAACTGAATGCTGTGAAACGTTAAGTGCAAATTTCCTTGGAGTTTGTGGAATAGTTATGGATTCATTGATTGTAGCTTTATATAATGTGTCGTTTATGAGAATGTCATGGTTAAATTGGACCAAAAATGTACCTGTGAGGTTTACCTTTTGATTACCCTCAGTTATAGTCACAGTTTCCTCATTTATTATAATAGTATTTTCATCCACCATTTCGACAGGAGCAATGTGATACGACGTTGTTGTCTTGCACGTGGCGGTGTTGCTGTTGAAAATCATCTTGAGGCATTTGTTGAAGTGATCGATTCTGCAGATTGGTATTCCCCTGCCCTCGCGGCAATTATTTAGCGGAAATGCTTCCTTTTTACATTCGGCAACTTGTTTACTACTTAGGTCTAATATTGTATCGTTATGTATGACTGGATGTACAATGACAAGTGGGCAAATATTTATTAAATTTGGTACTTTAATTATGTATTTTAGTACATTGTTATTAATATAAATTTTTACATGTGACGAAGAGACTAATTCATTAATTGTTATGGGTAATTCTTCCTTTTTTACAATTGCAACGACTTCTTTGTCCGTTAAAATAGCAGGATTGACAATATTTAACTGTGCTAAAGTAACTGAATAGACAGCGTTTGTTAGTAGAGAAATAACTCTTTGGTTTCTAATTGAAGCTATTTGAAAAAGGTCTGGTAGTTTTGATTCACTGTTATCATAATACTGATACTTCATTGCATTAATTTGTTGCGTCAGTTCGTTTATTTTGTCTGTTAGCTCAGAATTAATTTCTACTTGTTGATTCTCAGCATCTATTAGTTTAGACTGACGTTCGCCAAGTAAGACAAAATCGTCATGATCTGGCGTACCAGCTATAAATTTGATAGCGGAACCGATAAAGTCAATAGACCGCTTATGTCTATCATTACCCATTGTAATAGATTTCAGTAATCTTGAAATTTCGCTCGCATCGGCATCCATAGACTCCTTTTGTTCGGATACTCCAAACATATTCCTTAAATTAGTTACGTCCGTCAGAATTTCTTCAAAATCTGTTAAGTTGATGTTGTGTATAAAGTAAATATAATGTTCGTAGATTCCCACGTCCCCACTTTGGATTGGTATGTAATTTGAAGAGGTGTAATCAAAGATTTTGCAGTGGACGGTGGCGACCAGTGAGAATCTGAAAGAATGAGATTAACGGATGTTATCCTTGTGCACCTGTTTACCATCTACTAGTACTACAGTACCTAGATCTTTCTGCACTACCTTTCTATCGTACTTGTTTGATAATTTATTGCCGCGACGATTGTTCGTCTTTACGTATATCGTTTGTCCCTCCCTGAAGACTCTACTAAAACGTTTCTTATTAAGATGATCGTTTTGCAATCTTTGAGCTCGTGAGAGGAATTCTTGGGTGTTTACTCTATTCGAGTCTGAAATTCCCCAAAGAGCGTCGATTGGCTTTTGTTTTGTTACAGAGTGAATAGATCCATTATACCTTATCACAGCTACCTGTATGATTTCCTTTAGATCCGTAAGTTGCATTTCTTTTTTAATTAATCTAGACATCTCACTTAGGGTTGAATGGAATCTCTCCACCTGTCCGTTGCTTGTGCTGTGCATAGCTGGAATTCTATGATGTTCGATTCCAAAGTGGTCTCTTATGAGGGATTGAATTGCACTAGAGCAGAATGATGGCTCATTATCCGTCACTAAAATTTTCGGATTTTTAAAGTGCCCAATCATTTTAATAATTGGTATTTTAAGATCCACTATAGAACGTGAGTCAACGTGTTCTATTAGAGCAAATTTTGAGAACTTGTCCACACATGTTAAAAAGTAGAGATTCTGTGTGATGTATATATCCATATGCAATATTTCACCAGGATATTTGGGTATTGGTGTAGGCTGCAGTTTCTGCCTTCTCGGGTATCTTTCGTATTTAGATTCTGCACAAATTCTGCAGTTAGCTACGAATTTTTTTAAATCCTTACGCAGGCTTGGAAAGAAATATGCATCGAGTATTTGAGCATAATTTTCTTTGTACGACCGATGCGCTCTGTTATGCTCTAATGCAATTGTTTCGAGCTGGTCATTTTCGTTGATTAAGTCCATGACTAATTTTTCGCAATGCCTGAATCGGGCTGAAGAGAAACGTTGCATGATTTCATTCTGTACTTTCCCTAAAATTTCGAGGGGACAATGAACGCCATTAACTGCCTTGGCGTCAATTACCTTCTCCAACTTTATGCATAAGCTCTCTAAATCAGAAAATTCTATTTCGTGACGCAGATAGCCATTAAATAACCGAACTGTTCTTAATTTTGTTCTTTCACCAATTCTAAGAATGATTTGGTTTTTAAAACAATTCACAGGAGTCGGCACCGACCTTATGACTTGGGAAGACGAAACTTCGCTATTTGTGCAGTTTTCACTAGAAGGTTCGTTACCTGAAAGATTTTGGATATATTGACGGGACAGTGCATCCGCGACAAGGTTTTCTGACCCGGGTTTATAGTGAATTACCGGAGCAAACTCTTCTATGAAGCTTTTCCATCGTTTAAGTTTGGTATTTGGATTGCGATCAGATATGGAAAAAGTTAATGGTTGATGATCAGTGAATATGTGGAGGTTATTTACTCCATAAAGATAATTTCTCAGAGACTGCAACGCCCATACGATAGCGAGCATTTCCCGTTCGTTGGTGGCATAGCTCTGTTCTGTACTGCTAAGTGTTCGTGAAACAAATGTAATTGGTTGTTTTTCTTGAGACAACACGGCACCAATGGCTACCGATGAAGCATCAGTTGTTAGCTCGAAAGGCTTGTTAAAATCGGGAAACCGCAAAGTAACTTCGTCTGACACTAAGATTTGTTTCAGCTTTTCGAAAGCTTCCCTAGCATCCTTTGAGAGAGAAATTTTCTTTTTTTCAGATTTCCTCGAACTCACATTACCATTTTCACCCCGTAATATTTGTGTCAAGGGTTTCGCTATTCTTGCGTAATCGCGTATGAATCGTCGGTAGTATCCCGATAATCCTAAGAAAGATCTAAGGGCTTTAATGGATGTTGGCTCCTTGAAGTTTAAAATAGCACTCACCTTATTACTGACTGTTTTAAGTCCATTTTCAGATACGATAAACCCCAAAAAATCCAATTCTGGTTTAAAAAATTTGCATTTTTCTAACGAAATACGCATGTTTGAATCTAGTAACTTTTTGATTACGATCTGAATATCTTTTAGATGGCTTTCCATATCACGAGAAAAGATTATAACATCGTCTATATAGACGTAACAACGGACGCCAATGTCATCACGCAGTATGTCGTCGATCGCTCTCTGGAAAATGCTTGGAGCGTTCTTTAAACCAAATGGTAAACGACAGAACTCGTATTTACCATTGTTCACTGAGAAAGCGGTTTTTTTACGATCATTCTCCGCTAACAGGATCTGATGGAAACCAGACTTCATATCAATGGTAGTGTAATATTTTGACTTGCCTAGATTTGCCAATATGACGGAAGTTTCCGGGATGGGATATCTATCGGAAATAGTTTTCTCATTGAGCTTCCGAAAGTCTATCACAAGGCGAAGTTTTTGATTACCTTGTTCGTCCACACCTTTTTTGTTCACCACCCATATGGGATTGTTATATGGTGAAGAACTCTTCCTTATGATACCATCGCGCAACATTGTTTCTATTTCTGAGTTGACAAACTTCGCTGCAGTCATCTGGTATGGATAACTTCTAGAATAAATTGGTTCATCAGTAGTAGTTTTTATTGTAGCAACTACATTAGTATTGTACGGTAATGCCTCGTTTGGATCCGCAAATACCCTCTGATGTTTGGCTATAATTTCTTTAAACTTTTCTAACCCTTCTTTGGGAATAGAATCGAGATCTATACTTTGAAGAGAATTTATTTGACAACTTACATCCAAAATAAACTCCTGACTTTCGTTTTTATAACGAAGAGTGCTATTAGAAGAATCAATAACTCCGTTAATTTTTTTAATAAAATCATAGCCTATTATCCCATCCATATCGTTTATAGTGGGAAGAATGAAAAAATCTGAAATTTGGCCAAAAATTTTTATTTGGCATTTTGACTTGATATGAGTTTCCCCGTGTATAGATTGGACGTTGAAAGTATTTTTAATTTTCGATACCCCAACTAAAAATGGAAAGTTTTTTATATAATTCCTATCAGCTCCTGAGTCTAAGAGGAGTTTGATTTTTTGTCCATTTATCAAGACATGTTCAATATAAGGGAGATTTGCTCTCGATCTTAAGATCTTAACACCATTGTTGTCTGAAATTTCTCTCACTTGAAAAGTATTTAATTGGTGTTTTTTTGAATGAAAATCGTACTTGGAAACGTGAAAATTACTGTTTCTTTTCGGATTTTGTCTGTATCTAGACGAAGATGGGTCTACTTCCATCGGTTCACTTGAAGTTTGAGCTTTCTGTTCTTTATGGATGGTCTTGTATTGTGGGCTCCTACCTAAGCCTTGTTCCCTATTCGAGTTTGCGAACGATGTAGCAAAGTTATACCTCTGTCTGTTTGATTCTAATTCCTGTGCAAGGGCTAAGGCAGATGGTAAATCCGATGGTTGACTTGCGAATAGCACATCGCCAATCGACCGTTTAAGCCCAGAAATGAATATTCGTAATGCATCACTGCGATATTTCTCATTGAGCGATTTTAATATATCACTATTATCCCCATATTGCATTATAGCCTTATTTGTAATGGATGTCAATTGTTTCTCGACCATATCATAAAATTCTGATATGGACAACTGACCCTGTCTGAGAGTAGACATTTCTTGTTCTAATAGATATAATGGCCTTTTATCCGAATATGTGTGGTCTAATCGAGCAATGATAGCATCGAAATTCAGTGGAGTACTAAACGACGACAAGACCATATCGGCTGATCCCGTGACTTTATTGCGGATAATAGCAACTGCCTGATAATAAATATCAGAGCCAAGGTACGATTCATACGGCCTTATCGCAGCCCTCGCTGACTGTCGCCATGATGGATATTTCTCCATTATGCCACTAAATTCTTGCATCGATTTAGGCAAATCGAGCCTCAATTTACAATTAACCAGTCTAGATATGCTAATATCCTCATATTTTTCTACAGATGGACACGGTTGCTTTATTTCACTCAGCGAGGCTTGAAATTCGTTCCTCAGCTGATTGGCTACGGCATCAATTTCATCTCGCCTTGGCACAGACGGACCTGGCTGAGATCTTAACTCCATTATAGAAGTTTGAAACTCTTGCCTCAACTGATTAGCAATCGAAAGTGTAATCCTTTCCACCATTTCAGTGATAGCCTCAGCACTTAAAGACATAATAACCACTGTCTATTCACTTTTACAAAAATATACAAAATATAGTGCAGTTTTATAAAGAACACTGGTTTCTATGTGAGAACACTTAAATATATAGATAGTTGAATCTTACTCTAATCCAGTACATACATGAACCAAATCTTCATTATCTGCTTCGAATGTCTTTCGATAGTCGACAAATACGCCACTCTATTTCGTTTGCTGTATCAGGTTCCCGAATCACACGTTTCCGAGTCACAGGTTTCGAAATTCTACGTTCTTGACTTTCACGTTTCTTTGATTTTCACGACGTATTTCGATTTAGACGATTCCAAATATCTACACATTTAACTCAGTACTGTGAGTTTTTCTTCAGTCCTTAATACAAGGATTTTTAGAAGACCGAGTTGGGCGCCAGTTATGTTTTTACTCAATCAAAAACACGCGAGTTCGTTTTTGAGATCATACGATCTTATTTATTTCCAAATTAGAACTGAACTTTACAATCTACTTCCTAACTATATATACTATTTTAGGTTGTGCTACTTTACATGTGGGTCAAAGTGCATTCATGTGCGTGTTACTTACTATCTCTAATGACCTTTGGGTCATGCCATGGTATTTTTCCTATGGCGTAAAATCTTAAATCTATTTACCCAGTGACACGCAGGTCAAAGTTGGTTACATGTGCGATGCATATGGTCATCCTATGGTATAGCTTATCTCTTATGACGTTCGGGTCATGTTGATACATATTTGGAATCATGGGTATATGTTACTTGCCAATTTCCTTCCATCATTTTACCTTTAAGAACTTCTAATAGTTCATCAACTGAAAAGAATCCACACCGTCTGTCGATCTGGTTCGCGAGGATGGTTTCACCCACCTTTCGCAGGTACAGCGCAAAGTTATGCATTATAACCCTGTCCACTCTATCGTGGGCGTTGTATTGTGGCGGCATCGTCTATAATATTTTAGAAAAACAGAACAAATATAAAAAGTAACAAATATTTAAAAAAATTATTCCTCTATGTTGAAAAGTCTCGCTAATTGCGGTTTTATGTCTGGAGGCAGGGAATTCGGGGCAGGTAAGAGTCCTTTTATCTCGATATATACGCTTATGCGGGCATCGCAACCAGCCCAATTTTCAACTGCGCGGATATTAATATTTTTGTGGGCCAGGTACGACGCCAACGTATTTAATCGGGTAGTCTTTACTTGCAATGGGGCTATTCTCTCCTGCAAAACGCGCATTGCTCGTCTGAATTGCGCGTACTACACGTCTCGACGTTCAAGATGATTAAGCTAAAACTTAACTATTGGTGCGCAACTAAGTTCTCGCTGTTTTTTCGATAAAAATGTAACTTTATTATAAAAAAAAACTCTTACATCTGAATCATTCAAAGTATTGCCCATCGCTAGACACAACTTTTTCCCATCTTTCTGGCAGAGCTCGAATACCTTGACGCCAGAAGTGTTCGTCTTTTGAGGCTATCCACGAATCAAGCCATTTTCTGATGTCTTCATATGAGTTGAACTGCTGATCAGCCAGGCCATGTGCCATCGAACGGAACAAGTAAAAATCGGACGGCGCAATATCTGGGGAATATGGCGGGTGGGGTAGGACTTGCCATTTGAGCGTGCCCAAGTAGGTTTTAACAGGCTTGGCAACGTGAGGCCGAGCGTTGTCATGCAGTAAAATCACTTTTTCGTGCCTCTGCTCGTATTGTGGCCGTTTTTCGCGCAGTGCTCGGCTCAATCGCATCAATTGAGTTCGATACCGTTCCCCAGTGATGGTTTCGCTCGGTTTCAACAGCTCATAATAAATAACACCGACCTGGACCCACCAAATGCAGAGCATAACCTTCGCAGCGTGAATATTCGGCCGAGCCGACGACGTAGAAGCATGACCGGGTAGTCCCCAAGATTTTCTCCTCTTTGGATTGCTGTAATGTATCCATTTTTCATCACCTGTCACGATGCGATGAAGAAAACCCTTCCTTTCTTGCCGCTGGAGCAGTTGTTGACAGGCGAAAAAACGACGCTCAACGTCTCTTGGCTTCAACTCATAAGGAACCCAAGTTCCTTGCTTCTGAATCATCCCCAACGCATGCAATCGCTTGGAAACGGCTTGACGGGTAACTCCTAATTCTGAAGCAAGCTCTTCTTGAGTTTGGCACGAATCCTCTTCGAGCAAGGCCTCCAATTTAGCGTCTTCGAAGGTTTTGGGCCTTCCTTCACGAGGACGGTCGTCAACATCAAAATCACCGTCTTTGAAGCGACGAAACCAATCACGGCATGTTGTTTCGCTCAGAGCAGCATTTCCGTACACTTTTTGGAGCTCTCGATGCGCTTGAGCTGCCGTTTTTTTCGAATGGAAGAAGAAAATCAACACTTCCCGCAAATGACAATTGTTTGGCACAAAATTAGACATTTTTACTTAACCAGAAGTATATAATGCGAAAACGAAATCACTCATGTGTCGCAGCAGTTTGTTTACCATATGTCTAAGCTTGGTTCGTGACGTTTTGGATATGTCAAAATCGACCAACTCTTACTGCTAGAGCCATCTACTGACAAACAGCGAGAACTTAGTTGCGCACCTAAGAACAAATTTTTTTTATTAAATACAGTTGCAAGATTGATTTTTAGTTATCGATTATAGTACTAACTTTATTATAGTTCTAACGATTTTCTCTATCAGTCACCATTTAACCCCATTTACTATTTGACTCTTATTTGCCATTTAACCCATCGGCTGGTGTTACAAGTCTGTCTGCTCAGAGGAGTACCGCCAAACATGCGCATAAATTCTCTTTGGTCGGAAATCACAGACTCCAAGGCGCAAAAGCGGCGCATAATTCAAATTCTTGTTTCATTATCACAATCGTTCATTTTTGTTAAATTTAAAGACCAATCTGTTCCAATGCAAAAAAATGCAACCAATTAATTGCACTGAAAATGGTTTTAATATTATACGTTTTTTGATAGTGTCTTTTGTCTGCCTCCCTATATTATTAATGTTTGTATTTGAGGACTGGTATTGTTTTTAAAATTATGTTAATTTGGGACGCTATCAAAATTTGACGAATTATTTTTGATATTTTATTGTTGTTAACCTCGGTATCTAGATATCCGACCGTTTATTGTTTCAGCAGTTGCGCAGATAATTTCGTTTGTTATCTTACAGTCCATTATTTTCTAATTGACAACCTGTAATATCCTCATCCCAAAGCCACATGCAACAGCCCAGATTCACTCTCTCGATCGTCTCACCACGTGTCGCCACAATTCCGCTTCTTGGTTGTTACCGATTTTCTCCAATCTCGATTTCAAATCCTTCCGTCCCCGGCTGGGACCAAAGAGGGTAGTTTCGGGACCTACGCACACCAGAGGTGGGCTGGGTCGCTGATCTACCACTCGCCTAGCACACTATTCTCGACGGCGCCGCGAACTCAAAATTCGTGAACCACATACGTAAAAAAATACAATTTCCAACAGCTACACTAACTCTGGTTCACTGTTCTATTGTATTAAACTAACTTATTCAACGTACTTTATTCTCATACCGACGCTTCGCTATCGATACCTCTGGTGCCGATGCTCGCGATCGGTCGTCAACGCGGGGTATAATTTATAAAAAAAAGTATTCCCTGGGCGACCTTGGAACGCGAGTTTTGTTTCCGGGGAAGACTATATTTAAGAATATAATTTTATAGTTCCTTTCCGTGGAACTTTAATCAAAACACTTTTCGTATTTTTTAATTAAACACTTTATTGCGAAGATGCGTGAGCATTGATATTCGATGTGCAATTTTTTCATTGATCGAATGTCAACAGGCAAATTAATTTATGCAAGCAAATCATTTTCTGCACAAAGAAGCTTATGATATGATACGAATGATGAGTTGTTAGAAGGATAAAAGGGAGTTGAACTATTGCTCATCATTCTATATTGGTGTAGAAGGCGCAGGTTTCATCAAATCTCAATTATCTTGAACCCTTTGGTGCCGGCGGCCATTTTAGTGATATTTTTAATATACCTATTATTTCGTGCACAAATAATTTTGGCAAAAATTTAAGTTAACGAAATGAACTTTGAACGTGTTTTAAATGTGAACCGGATAATGTTTTGGAATTTTTAAACCCCTTGCGTGCGCTAGGTGCGTAAAAAGAGGTCGGAAAATTTTTAAATTGCGAATAACTTTTCACTTCTGCGGGATTACCCCATGCAGTGTTCGAATCCAAACGTGCGAGCAACGATCGATCTTACCAAAGATAACAGTGCCCTAAACGATATCGAATATCCGTCTATTAACGATATAACGATGAAGGATGCAAGGAAGTTCGAGTCCATGACAAATCAACTGTCCGGCGATGTTTTGCGTCTAATGGTTGATCGAACAAATAAAGCAATTGCTCTTAAAACATACGATGAAAAAAGAAAATGCTAGATTTGCTCCAGGAGCAGGAGGTATTAATGGAGAAAGTGGTGGCCAATGACTGCAAGAGGCTAGAAGCGGAAACTAATTGGAAGAATGTCAATCAAGCGAAAAAGGCCAGTGGATCTGAACAGAAGGATGTACTGAAGACGCGCGAGCAGGAATTACTATATAATATCATGCAGTTGGAAAGTAAAGAACGTGATTAAATAAGTTTTGTTAGAATGATTTTAGAATGGTGCTTAAATCTCTAACTGGTTCGTTCAGAAACTCGAAAACGAACGTCTTCTGCAAGAAGTCCAGGAATATAAGCGCCCCAAACGGCGCTGACGCCGAAAGCGTGAAAAAGGGTGAGAGGAGAATCAAAGTTAAACGACGCAAGGTCGAATAGTCGAAGAGGTTGCGGCTCTCATCAAAGTGCTCTGGAATGGGCAGTATAAGCATATACTCGTAAGCAGTAAAGATTTACGGGTAAGTATATACATTTTAGTTTCGGATCCAATAGGTGATCTACAATAATTTTTTGGTTGCTTTCTCACAATTCTCTTTTCTTTTCTCAATTCTGCATAAAAAACATAATGAAAATACGGACAATTGCATTGAATTCTCACGGGGATCTTGTAGTTTAGCTGGAAAGGTAACAAAATCGTGTTTTCAAACACTGAGCGAGCTGATATGTTTGATTATATTATTATAGTGCCGTAAACGCCACGAATATGTGTAGCGAATATGTGGATGTAGGAGTGGTGCTAGACTTAGCACAACTCAGAACCAGACCGAAGTCCGGAACCAAGATGGCCAAGGTCCAGCACAAGTGGGAATGGCTTCTGCCATTCAAGTGGCAAAACAAAAAAAAGAATTGCCCCGAGAGCAGGGTGCCCTAGAAATGGCCGTGAAGGCCCCTCGTCCGCATTGGCGGAGCACCCTTTAACCAACCCCGACGGATGCTGGTTTGCCGCTTTGCTAGCTCGCTGCGGCTGGGGTGGGTTCATGAAAAATGGGGATGGTTGGCTCTCTAGAAACGGGATGCTACGTAATATTCATCCGTCATGAATTCGTAGCCGCAAACTGATATGTGAACATATCCAAGGACAAAAGGGGGCATAGTTCCGTAAAGGAAACCACCCAGGCTCTGCAACATGGGCTGACTAAGCAGACCCAGTGCTCGTGACAACGCACGGAGCCAGAAAATTGAAAATCTAAAACGGGAGAAGGAAAACGCGCTACCTCTCTTTTCAAAGGAACCCGGGTGAGGCAGACAGCCCCGGGCCCCCGATGGTAGTGGAGCCCTGACCCCGATGGTCTAGGGTCCTCCACCCTCTGATACTGGCCATAAATTTCAAAAATCAAAAAGCTAACAAGAAAACACTGAAACTACTTGTTTGGCCAGTATCCCTTCCTTGGAAGAAAAGCTGAAAAACGCCGAAAAATCACGAAAACTACTAATCAATCATTGGCCAGCCAGGCCATGCGCGGACCCTGAAAATAAGAAACGAACTTCCCGGGCTTTCAATAAGAAGGCCAAAGAATTTAGATTTAGTACAAATTCATTTTATTTGAACCATTAAGAAAAGAAACAAAAGTTACTGCTCTTACGACATCTATAATTTTTCTCATTTTTTTCTCGGTTTGGTTTGAAAGTAGAACTTGATATATGTATTTCTTTTGAAATTTGGGCTTCTTCAAGTATAGACTTATATAAAGCAAACAAAAAAAAAAAGATTCTACGAAGAGAGTGGCCACTATCTTATCGTCGTTGTTCAACATCTAATAAATTAATTCGTATTTCACAATGAAATGAGCTGAAATTCATATATAAAGTTCGAAATAAATACATTCACGAACGGTGTATGAAATTAGCAGAAAGACATACTTCATGTACATAGTAGTAGATTGTTCAACACTCTAGTGGATTTGATTCGTTAAAATATATAAGATTTGCTTATCCTTTATGTTTATCTGATTTTTTGATTCTGAAATTTCATTTGGTATGGATACATATACAATAATTTTTAAACGTTCGGAATGTGAGTTCAAATTAAAGGACACCAACAAGGAACATCTACCAGTTAAGTTTCAATCATACCCTTTGATTGATTTCGTGTAGAAACTAAAGCAACTTGATTGATGAAGTAATTCCATTTTCAAGGTATCGTGACTTGTGAAGATTTCTATCAATCACATATATATTATCACATTTAATTAGCACATATCCTCTGAAGAAAAACTGTCACATCCAGCTAATTTTGCACAACAGATACACATGTATTTCTATATTTGCTTAGATGTCCGATTAAAATTTTTCTTCCGAGTCATGAGAGCCGTTTGAATTGAGTCTATATGATTTTTATACACATTATGGTGTAGGACATAATGGAACAATAGTAACGAACGTAAAACATATTTCAATATACAATACTTTTTTCTCGATTTTCAAAAAATAATTGTCGACTTTTGCGGTATCAACTGACTGGCCAATTCCTGAGGTCATCGTAAAACTGCAATAGCTGCAAGATAATTCATCTGTGAGTGAAATTCGGTGAAAAACCGCAACGACCAATGTCCTTGAACACGTGTTCAATATGCTGCCTCTTATTTCTATTGAAGAAATACGAATCTA
This sequence comes from Nemotelus pantherinus, assembly GCA_963978885.1. Lineage (NCBI taxonomy): Eukaryota > Metazoa > Arthropoda > Insecta > Diptera > Stratiomyidae > Nemotelus > Nemotelus pantherinus. The sequence goes on from OZ022266.1 coordinate 12,228,826, forward strand.
TGTATTGAAGAAAAATATAGCTACCAAGATTAGTCATCTGTTTTATTCTTTTCTTGACCAGCCTCAAGGTAATGCTTGGTCGTGCCGCGTGCATAACAGCTGCTGCCAGAGAATGCTCTCCCAAACAAATATCAGGCTCGAGAATTGGTTATTCACTGGTTATCTGGACCCAACCTCGCGTTCTAAACCATGTGGTGCATGCAATGCTTACACACAAAACCCCACGAACGTAACACTAACTGATTGTAATGCGCGGGCACGAGTTTTAACATCAAAGCGCGTGTCGGGTCACAAAAAAAAAACATGCGCCACACCAGATTAACTCGCTGTATCTGTCACAGGTTTACGAAGAAGAAGTGGGTGTTTCACAATGTTAAAGTACACAACCAAGAAGAGAGGATCCACACTCGATTGATAACATTAGCGAAACCTCATGCACATGGAGTCACTATAAAGCACTTGCTGGTCACTGTTTTGACACTTTCTCGTCAATACCAAGTTTCAGATCAAATCACTGTCGCAATGCACGAGAGGATATTTTCAATTTCTTTTCACAGTTAGGAAAACCAGGTGGTACAACTGAGCACTCGCATCCGAAACTCTCAAAAGTAGTGGTATCGAATTGATTTTGGGCGAAATTACCACTGCGCCGAATAACAGCACTTATCCAGTTGGATTCGAACCAAAAACTTTTCTCAATTCTTCGTCGCGTATGCACTTCTTCTTCCATGCCCAGATTACGCGTGCAGCCATCCTGTTGCTGTTGTGATTGAACAGCTTTGAAACCAGCTTAGAAACATAGGCAACACAAATGCACTTATTTTCATGCCAAAAATAACTTCTATGCTATTTTCTTTCGATGTTTTTAATTGAACACGTTTGCACCAAATTCAAATCGATTGCACCGAAAAAAAATGCTTTCGTTTCTTCTGAATCACGTCAAGCATAACTCCGGATGTTTTCGCGATTTATACGACCCCGTCTATCACAATTAAATGTTCAGTTTTGTTTTCATCGCCGGGCCTTTCTTTAACCGCTGAGCTAACTCGCTCGCTCGCCTCTTGCACCTCAACTCGGGCACAGCGTCACGCCACCACGACGGTTTGATCGTTCTAGCCACTAAATCTACCACTTTAAAATCACGTGCGGCGAACAAAAGAAAAAGCTCCTTCGAATTGGCACTTAACTTCGCACCACCTTTAATGATGCCTTCGCGCCGATCCGTTCTTCCCGAAATGGAAACCACCAAATGACGGCTGCGATACTAACGCGCGCCTTGCGTCTGGCCTCGGCCACGAGTTTGATCCGACTGTCTCGAGATTGAGCGCTGCAGCTCGCAATGCGCGATTGCACAGCAAAACAAAATCCCGTTAGGAATTTCGTTGCTGTGCGAATACAATAATAAGGTCGACGGGGACGTACGGTATCTGATTATTGTTCAAATTGAAATTTGTTTTTCAATTTGAAATTGTTGTAGCGTCTCCGATCACATACAGTGTGGGTCGGAGGTATGTGTCCAGCAATTTTTGAATAAATAAAAAATAAAAAAAATTACTGGATGCTACATATGTGAGCTCGGAACTCGCCGTCAAGGGTGAAACCAATAATGCTTTAAAATATAACGTTCAAAAGAAAGACGCCACGAGAACGAGGACTAAACAAAATTTGCTGTTAGGAGAGAATAAGACTGAGAATCATGTTTCAAGATATTTTAGTGCTGTCACAAAGAAAAGCACACAAGCATTCAAGGAATATTCAAATGGAACCAGCTCAGAGGCGAAAGTTTGCGTCCGCAAATATGAGGAAAAAACCCAAATTGAGAGATCTTCCTGCATTCATATCGTTATGACAAGTAGTTTTAGTATATTTTTGTGGAATATATAAGTGTATATAGATACTTTGTTGGGATTTGTTTAGCATATGATATTTTTGTGTACGAAGAGAATTTTTCGAAAATGAATAAAACTCTCAAAGCACCTGTTCGATTGGGGACACCATTTACTTTTGTTGGACACTATATATCTGCAAACCACTTTTAGCTGAAATTATATATTTAATTAATATTTCACCTAATACTTTACACTTGAATCACCTACAATAAATATTATTCTGTGTCTAGCATACGAATGCCATTTGTTACCTCACCTGCCTTCGGGAGGTCGAGATCCGGGCTGGTCCGTTCGGGTCCCGGTCTAACCCAATGGAAATGGGCGTGGGCGCCACTCACTCACCCCTAAAATGGACCTGAAGCCCCGAGTGAGGTTGGGCTTCCCCGAATCTCGCTTTAGTTAGCTTGGGTGCCACCACCAGAGCCGATCCCGACCTGGCTGTTGCTCCACAACTCCTCGAGTTGCCTCTTCAACCCGAGTCGTAAAGTGTCAAAGTGGCAGATTCTCAATTCCCCAATCGTCAACCGAACGATCCGGTGTATTCATGGATCGCCTCCAATCCTGAATTCCCGATTAACAAACGTCCAGGGCCTACCTCACGTTCAACTCGGATCCCAACTATCCGAACCCTAACTATCTTCCTAAATACCAGGCAGGTTAGGCAAAGTGAACCCGAATCGTCGCAAACTCACTATCACTGCCCACTAGACGAAAGCCCACTACAATCTCACCTCTCCACGAATTCTGTATCTTAAGTTAACACTGCGATTCGCCGATTCCTTGGACCTGAACAGAACATCCGTTTTATTCTGAATTTCCTTTATTAGCGTTCCGACAAAAATTCACTTATTGCACTACCGAACAATTCATTCTTCTACCGATTACGTTTCGCGGCCACCACTCAATTATTAACAATTGTCGTACGTACAAACCAAATAAAATGCAAATCATGATTGTCTTTCTAGCCTAGTGTAATGATATACCATCACGTGCATGAAATAAATCAAAGCAAAACAAACAAGTCAAAATAGAACACATAAAATAGGTTAAGTTATGTTTGTAATGTTTTGTAAAAATCGTATATAAGGAGTGGTAAGAATATTGTGAAAATAGATTCATTTGAGTAAGCGTGCAATACACTTTTATTCTATTGAGTCTCTGCTAGCGAGGTTATTCTTGCGGAGCATAATTCAAGCACGGCAAATGTCTAAGGTTAGCTTTGACATGGTGCCATCAATAACTGCGGCCTCGCCGCTTTGGTAGGTTGAATAGTGGTACAATCCACTCTCCACTGTTGGGTTAGTCTAACCTTTATTCCTCTACAGTAAGGACCCTGCGTCGATACAAGAAAACAGAGAAATATCCCAAGGCCCAACAACGAACTTATTTCATGACGATCCTTGCTTATTTCACTAGCTTATAACTACACGGCCTTTCGTTGATCATCGTTTATATTCTCCATCGGGACGTAATTGTTATGTATGTTATGTTGTAAAAAAAAAGTTGGAACATGTAAAAGACTGACCTGTTCATCAACCGCCACCAAAAATTCAGCTCCGTCCACCCGGGCTCAGACCGCCGATTTCAGTCAAAACCCTTTCAGTTGCTGTTGCTATGCCGTTTCATCATCGCTCGGCCCAGGGTTTGAACCTGGGGCGTGCCAAGCCGCCACGCTCTCCTTACGCCAATGGAGCCGGCGACCGAAGTTGATGTATCTTCCAATTTAGCACCCGATATTTTGACAGCGTGGTTGAGTTAGCGGATCCTTCGTCCACCTAATCGTATCCGATTCACCTCTATTAGCTGATTCTTCCTCCCGTCCGGAGCGCTTTGCCGTCAGAAATTGAAAAGACCTTCGGTGCGTTTTTGCATTTCGTCATTCGCTTTTGCGGAACAGTTTCCTTCCAAAGCTTCCAGGTGCATGATTCCTCCGCGCATGATTCCTCCGCGCATGATTCCTAGGCACCAACCCATGGTGAGTGACGCGTTTCGCCATGCGGCTGATCTACCACAGCTTTCGGGCCGTGTGGGACTCGTGGGTGACGTCGTGCGTCGATCCACCTGCCCATATTTCGGGAGTCAGTGGCGTGGCGAGGTCTCCTTTGTCAATGTCATTACAATTTGTTTACATATTCAGTCATGTCGTCTGTTCTGGCGGGAGTCTTGACGAATTCCCTAACAAATACTCCAGTTGGCCAGAAATTCTTCTTCAGCAGATCAGTAACACCAATACTGATAGTAACGCAGAAAGAAGATATTTGTTGATCTTCTAGATTGTCCCGTGTGACCTTTCGACACAGCAACAAAGGAGGATTATAGCCGAGTTTAGCTCGCATATACTCAGCAACTTCTTCGGCTGTGGTTCTATCATATAAGCGAACCGAGAAACAGATACTTTAAATGGTGGCACAATCACTTCCAGTCGGAGGATACTACATACAGTATCCATCAGTATCCAATATCAGAAGTACCATGGAAGTAGGTCGATTGTTCCGAATATGATGAAGATGTCCGTTAAAGGGATTTATTCGAAATCAATGTTGAATCTCCAGGAGCTATATAAGTGGTACCAGATTTCGGCTATCGAGATTCATGCCCGTACAGTTTCCATAGACGGCGTAGGAGTGCCGTGCTGGCATGCTTAGAACCAGGAGATACCATTTCCTGAGCCGGTTGAAGTGCATCAACTGCGATAAGTAAAGGTGTGGGTGAAATACCTGGAGCTCGCAATAACGATTACGATTTATCACGCCAATCGGAGATTTGTCATCATCCGTAACATCAATCGTCGGTCGAGAAGTATTTTCTGATATGTTGCTGCAAAACGGCTGCAGAATTTCCAACGTCGCGTTGAGCTTCTCTTCAGAAGAAAGAAGCGCTTTCGCCACGTTTTCAAGGCACTGCTTAGCAGCACGTACTTTCTTCGCGAATTACACTAGTTTTCTTTGATACAATCGTCGCTATGCCGCTCTACCCGGTCGGGTAGTATGCCCTTACTCTATACACGCTCTTTTGTTTTTTTAATTTATGTACATTTTTCACTTAAAACTATCTAACCTGATTATCCTTTATACCGATGTTGCTGGCCACGCTGATCGTTCACTCGTTGGGGCCCATTCGAATCTGCTTCTCTAGTGAATATTAGCACTACTATCCCAGGATCGCTTTATTCTATCGTACACTATTCTTCTCCACGCCTTTTATTAACCTCGATTCACTAAATTATCGTTTATTCCTCGTTCAGATGCTTCAGTACTGGTATTTTTCATAATATATTGATTCTCCACAAATCGCTGATAATCAATATCCACCTCTGCTACAAACGCTCGATCGGTTCTATCATGGAAAAAAAGAAATACAAGGTTTTTCTATGATAACACCAACTATTCTTCAACACGTCTGTTCTCCTTACCGGTCACAATCCAAGAGCCCGATTCTATTAATTTTTCATCTGACCATTTTCATTTCCCGCTAAAGCGGCTTTTCTCCGACCGTTGTAGGTTTTTGAACTCGGTGGATATTTGAACTGGAAATTCCAATTCAATCTGCAACATTTCCACCATCTATCACGTCCACTTTTGGTACCATTGCAGTACCGCTTGTTACCCTCCCCGCCTAATTGAGGGGGTAGTGACCCCCGGCTTGGTCCGTTTGGGTCCCGGGTTCGCTCAGGAGACTGGGCGTGGGCGCCACTCACTCACCCCAATAATGGACCACGAGCCGCCGAGTGAGCTTACGGCTCACCGAGGTCAGGAGAACTGGGTATGGGGGTCGCTGCTGCGTATAGCACGACCCCTCTATTTCTCATTCGCCGAACCATCGAATCGCAAAACGATTGCTTAACTTCCTTCTTGTGCCACGAATAACTACGATTTCGTAAATTGGAAACAAAATCTTTATTTTTTTACAACCTCCGCGATCTTGCGATTCTCCTAACGCAGAAACAATTCAATTCTAACGTCTTACGCTACGTTAGCTTACTCTAATTATCGTTTCAATTACCGAAATCCACCACTCCACTGTGACAATCTGAATATTTACACAAGAAAATGCTTTTAAAAATCCTAGATATGCGAAAAGTTTTGAAAATTTTCTCTTGCTTCCGTTCTGAACTGCTTAGAGCTAAATAAATTCTTCCAACTATTCTAAAATATGCACTAACCTTCTTCCTTCTTTTAGTCGAAACAAAAACTTGTCAAAAAGCCAACCCCGACTCCAGCCGAGTCCCGGTTCAGTTATGGGCGCGTTTCTTCACGACCAGATACGTTTATTGCTCGCCTTCGCCGTCGCACAAAGAATCTTCCTAGGCTCCCAATTTCATCAGCACGGATGGAGTTCTGAACCCCAGACCGCCCGGTTCCCGGCCAGGCGCGCTAGCCTATGCACTACAGGGCCGGTACGAAACGAATGGCCTTATTTCCAATTAACCGTCTCGCCGTCTGTCTAAAGAAAGTGGCTCACGCAGAATCGCGGGTTCAAATCCCGCCGGAACCCGATTTCGATTAGCCACTTTTTTATTTAAACAGAAGTCCTTTTTGTGACTTCCACCGACACACCAAGGATGTTCCTCGTCGTACCTGAGTCTTAGTCTCCCAAAAATATTCCTCCGAACGCCTTCACCGTCGCACAAAGAAATCTTCTTATTCGTACCTGGGTCTGGGCCTGACTTGCCAAGATGTTCCACTGGACGCTTCCGCCGTTGCACAAAGAATCCAATTATCACTTTTTCAGAATCTGATTTAACGATTTTACAAAATTCATCCACCGCTCGCTTTCGCCGTCGCACAAAGAATCCTTATACCTGATGATTTTCAAAAATTAATCGACTGCTCGCTTTCGCCGTCACACAAAGAATTCTTGTACCTGATGAGAAGATTTTTTGACATTGAGGTCCTTAAATAGGCTGTCAGTACAATTATTTAATAGGATTTCATACTGCATATTTATTTCGAATAGGTAAAGCATAAGTAAAATACTATACAATGTTTGATTCTTTATTTCGAAGAAACCTTCGCCAAGATTTATTTTAGTATCTAGCGGTTGGAATATGTTTGGTGACGATCTGAAAAAGAAGTGTATGAAAAAATTTTGGTCGTACTTACCTCGATGACAGTCGACGGATCGATTGTCATTTTCACATTGTGCCCAATGAATGAAGTCAGCTGATTTGGAATGTTAATGTTGTATTCTAAAGTAAATTCTTGATATTGGAAGAAAATTTGTAATAGTTTTTGGAAGTGTAATTTTAGTAAGAAAGTGTTAAATTTACCGAAATTTTCATCGAGTAGCATTTAGTTCTTTGTTAATCGTGTTAAAAATGTTTTGACTTGGATATTAGTTTTTCGAATTTGAATTGGATCGATCGTGGATTTTGAAGAGACGTGGCTAGAAAAGTTGAATTGTTAATTGTAGTTAAGTGCGTTTCGAAATTTGAATTTGCTCGGTTTTAAATTGCTAAACAAACCTAATTAAATAATTGAATAGAACCGAATAGATTTGAATAAACTTGCTTTGAAATTGGACAAACCGAATTTGGAATTAATATCGAACAGAGTATGTTTTGTCCTAAAACTGCCTTAAATATTTTTGTATTTAAGCAAAACGGTTCACGCAGTTTTATGTGTATCTGGTAGTTTAAACTCTGCATGTATTTGTAAAAGAGGGGCTTCCTTGGAGTTCAACTTAAACTTAAATTCGAGATGTTGATTCTGATTACGGTCTTGGAGGAACTTTACATTTAATTTATTTAATCAGAAGGTTGCTTGCTCATATCACGTCAGGGTCACCATTTGTAGTTTATATTATCGAAACTCTACTACTTATTATACAAACTACTTCATGGACTATACTTCATTTCTGTTAATAACAATTTGATCACAAATAATTCGAAAAGGTTCGTTGACGTTGCGTTGTTGCGACGTGCACGGTTTTCGTCGATGGACTAGTGCGGAGGCGAGTGCAAGATCACACAATTTTATGTGTATCTGGTAGTTTAAACTCTGCATGTATTTGTAAAAGCGGGGGTGTTCAATCTCTGATTCCTTCGTATGCTGCACTGATTTGCAAAAGAGATGAAAATGAATGTTGCTAAGGCAATATACCCTTGGAATTCTCAAAAGTTTCGTTTAGCGTATCGCTAACCGAACCTGAAGTAAGACTGGAAACGACTGATTAGAACTGAATCTTTATTTTCGTCCACGAAACTTATAATATACGAGGTTTGTTCAAAAAGTATCGCGAATTTTGAATTTTCGCGGGCTACGTATGTTCGATTTTTGATCTTTTGGTGGCGTTATGTTGGTACTCATGACCCTCACTTATGTTGACAATTTCGGCCATTTTGAATGTCCAGTCAGTTTTTGACAGCTATTGTGCGTGGGCGTGTTTTAGCTTGTCTTCGATTTTCGTCTATTTCAAAAAATGGATCAAAGAATTTGTATCAAATTTTGTGTGAAAAACAACTTAAAGTGCGCGGACGCATTCAGAATGTTGACTGTTGCATACGGCGAAGCTACTTTGGACAAAAGCAACGTTTATCGGTGGTACAAAATGTTCTCAGAGGGCCGAGAAGATGTGAGCGACGAAGAGCGTTCCGGACGCCCGAGCACGTCAACAACAGACGAAAACATTGATGAAGTAAAGAAACTAGTATTGGCCAATCGTCGAATCACCGTCAGAGAAGTTGCTGAGGACCTAAATATATCGATTGGCTCGTGCCATTCGATTATTACCAATAGTTTGGGCATGAGACGAGTCGCCGCGAAATTCGTACCAAAATTGCTCAATTTCGACCAAAAACAGCATCGCATTAACATTGCTCAGGAGCTGTTGGATTCTGTCCGTGACGACCCAAATTTGCTCCAGAGAGTCATAACTGGTGACGAATCATGGGTTTTTGGTTATGACGTAGAAACCAAAGCTCAATCATCCCAATGGAAGCTGCCGCACGAGCCAAGACCGAAAAAAGCACGCCAAGTTCGGTCGAAGGTGAAGGTTTTGCTGACAGTTTTCTTCGATTGCAGGGGCGTGGTGCATTATGAGTTCTTGCCGCAGGGTAGAACGGTCAATAAGGAATATTACCTTCAAGTAATGCGCAATTTGCGAGAAGCAATCCGCCAGAAACGCCCGGATTTGTGGAAGAACAAAAATTGGCTTTTGCACCATGATAATGCCCCTGCTCACACATCGTTACTTGTGCGCGAATTTTTGGCCAAAAATAACACTCTAATAATGCCGCAGCAACCGTATTCCCCAGACCTGGCCCCCTGTGATTTTTTTTTGTTCCCGAAACTGAAGAGGCCCATGAAAGGACGACGCTACGCCACGATTGAGGAGATAAAGACGGCATCGAAGGAGGAGCTGAACAAGATCACAAAAAATGATTTTTCAAAATGCTTCGAGGATTGGAAAAAACGTTATCACAAGTGTGTAATGTCTGATGGGGATTACTTTGAAGGGGACAAAATAGATATTCATGAATAAATAAATAATTCTTGAAAAAACATGAAATTCGCGATACTTTTTGAACAAACCTCGTATCTTAGCTTCTACAATGAATACAATAATATCGTACAAAATGCTAAATCAGCATTAATTTTATGAGATCCCACTCACACTCCGCATGATGTTTATCGAGTGCGATATTCAATCCACGCATTGATGTTGATGTTTTGTGATATGAAAATGATGCATAAGCAAGATTGTTGTGTGTTAGATTACTGTGTTGCAAGCAACGGAATTTGGAATGTGCACGAGAATGTTTATGTGTATGTGAGTGAAACTTGATTGTGGGAACTATTGCTGGTTGTTTCATTGAATACTTTGTTGCATGATATTAGGCTAATGAATTTACGAATTAATGGTATTAATTATGGATTATTGGGACATCATGTGAAGTGTGGGTGGAATCGAACAGGGGGCTTCGTTGGAAGCACCTCAACTTAAATTCGAAGTGTTAATTCTGATTACGATCTTGGAGGAACTTTACATTTAATTTATTTAATTAGAAGGTTGCGTGCTCATATCACGTCAGGGTCACCATTTGTAGCTTATATTATCGAAACTCTACTAATTATTATACAAACTACTTCATTGACTATACTTAATTTCTACTAATAACAATTTGATCACAAATAATTCGAGAAGGTTCGTTGACGTTGCGTTTTTGCGACGTGCACGGTTTTCGTCGATGAACTAGTGCGGAGGCGAGTGCAATCAAGTTAGCTTTCTCCTCTCGCGATAGTAGTGGTGCAACTGGTGTTAGTGCGGCACAAACTGCTTAATCTAGTCCATATGTTGTCAATATTTCTTACACTTACCTTATGTATCTGGTTTACTAAATTGCTGTATGTTACGCTGATGTCGTATGTTGCGATGAGGATGATGATGTACGCTCTGTGTTCCTTGTACATAAATTTTAAAAGTAATTTTAGTTTTTCCAAACACTCTGTTGGAGGCTACTTGAAAATAAAATAAACTATTTGGACGATAATGCTTACTGTTTTGGACGATAATGTATGACAGTTGACCGACTGTCAGTATAATACCGTTTAGCTGTTCGAGTGGAATCAACGAAATTCGAGTCAGCGGATATGTTGGATATTAATAGTGTATTCTATTTTGAAATTTTGCTACCTACACAACCTATTTGGGGGGTGGCGACGTCCGTTTGGGTCCCGGGGTGCTCAATGGAGGTTGGGCACCACTCACTCACCCAACTAAAGAACTAAGAGCCGTCGAGTGAGGTTACGATTCGCTGGTGTCAGTGGGGCACGGTATGGAGCCACGCCAGACTCGACCTTCCCTTATGAGTCGGCGCACTCTACTCCCTTCCGCGTTCTTAATCGAGCGATCGCTAACCACTGAAGAATTACTGAAAATCACGACTACCGATCTTTTCTTTTCGTCTTGGTTCTTTTATTCACTAAATTTGTTTACAACTCGGAGGAACACTTCAAACGTAATAAATTTCTACTCTTCGGTTCTATCGCGGTAGTCCACCATTCTCCTCTTTCAAAGTTCTTATAATAAGCTAATGAGATACCAAGCGAAATGTACGGCATGCAAAGAAAAAAATCAACGAAAGCAATCTTATAAAATTTCTACTTAATACTAATGCGATCTGATGACTCTCTTAAATAATTGCGTAATAATTCCACAATGTATCTGATTTAGAATTTCGACTTAATTCTTCCGCCTTCACACCAAGAATGAACCGCATACCCCGGTTACTTTTGCATCTGCCTTCCGGTACTTATTTTCCCGTGTTTCTAGGTGAATGTATTTCCACACGCGCATATTCGATTCTTTAACCGTCTGAAAAAAAGGAAAGAGACCACGAAGGACCGGAACTAAGCGTCAATAACGAATGGAGCACCTACCTGACGCCGAACTGTTGGAGGCCTCAGAAGTCGACCCCGCTCTCCCGCGGATCACAATAGGGCCGTACGCCCCCAGATTCAATGTTGGGTGATCGCGCTACTCAGGCCTGACCCGAAAACGCATGAAATATACGATTAAACTCACGCACCAATTAAAATATATACCATTGTTTACTCGGGGATATATCAAGTTAATCTCGCATACTATCACTAGCATAACCCTTAATAGTCTGTGAAAGTTCCTAATTTTTAAATTTCCAATTCTTATTTGGCATGCTTTATTCTTATATAAACTGTTCGACCGAATCCCTAATGCCTTTCTTCGCGATATTATTCTCGTCGTCTCTTGTGACCCGTCCGGTCTCCAACGAGACCTCCCGTCGACTGCCACGAGTTCTCGCTCGCACCTCACCAACCAGTCTCAAGCTTCGTGCCTTGTGCAAAAATTTTCCAAAAACAATTGACAGTTAATACGATAAAGTGTTTTTGGGAAGCGACGTAGCTTGTATTTCAATTTTTCGAAACACAAGGTACCGCTATGAGGTAGCAGAGGACTTTCGATACACTGGGTATCAGAAGTTATATGCCGTGAATTCAAATTGGCGATTGCTACAGCCTCCACAATTGGTTCCGATTTCTAAAGTATCAAGGACCTCTGTCAAAAAATATCGTTATTTCTGATGTACCGCAAGGTAGTCATGTTGGTCCAGTTCTTTTCAATACCATTATATCTTATCTATTCTGACGTTTTATCAAAAATACTGAACTTACTTTACCATGTCGATTTCAAAATCACAACCTAGTGAAGAATATATATCTAAAATATAAGCTTAAAACACTAGATTATTGGCGAATGGTAATCATTGTGGTTATTCTGCTTTATAGTGGCTGCCTCGCTTACTAATTCAAATTGTGTAATTCGCGCTTGAAAAAAAACTTTGATTCGTTACAAAATTTGCGAAAAATGAGAAGAAGAAAGCAAAATGTTTTTCAGTTTGGAGCCAAATTGTTGCCTCCTTTTTTTATAAGCTGTATTATCGTTTTCATTGTGTTATTACTTAGGTATCAGAATGATAAAAGAATGAGGTCTTTAGACTTTAAAAGTGTGTGTTTGATCTAATGAATAGTATACAAAATGATATAATGCCTTTAAGCTAGTGTATTTGAAATACAAATTATTAATTCCTATATCTAGGTGATATTTGTAATTTATTCTCGAATAGTTTATAAGATAGTGCTTGTAAAGTGTTATATTTGCATATCTAAAAAAAAATTGTAGACGTATTAAAGGTTACTAAGAAAAAAATGTTATATGTAACAAAATTTCCAATATACCAGCTTCAATGCACATTTTTCAAGTTTATAAACAATTCAGGATTACAGTTTCAAAACTGTTTTCGTTAAAATAATACTTTTGAATATTTAAATAAAATGATTATTTATGAAAATAATGAAATGAAAAAATATTAAAATGGTCATATATGAAAATTTCAATTTATCTGCAAGAATATCAATAAAACAATTGTTGGACCAAGATGATCAGAAAAACAAGTTGCATCATGGCTTAAATTGTTAAATAGAACTAAGACAGAAATTAAAAATTGACGCTGAATAAATGAAATATAAATAGAAATCGCAAGTAATTTGGATAAAGCTTACAATAAAAAAAGAAATAATTAATGTGGTATTAATTTGCATTTGCGTGAAGCTTGCCATCATCAAAAAGTAAAAAACTTAAAAACTACATAGATCTTAAAATATTGAAATCAAATATTTGTAAAAAAAAAAGGTATGTTTAATTTTTAAAATCTAACACTAGTATCCGAAACAGTTCCCAAGGTGAGCTTTCGAAAATTTGTTTTTAAGGAACATACAAATTATGTGCATAGATAGAATAGAGTTTATTGAAATAAATAAGATTCAAACGAATTATTGCGGAGTTATTATTCCTTTAGTATCTTAGTAATTATCTCAAGCTATTTTTCAGGCAAACATATTCTTGCAAATACGGTATCAATGAGCAACAAAAGTAAGTAAAACGATATAAAATCGATGTTAGCTATTATATGCTTGGACTAAGACTCTATTTGGAAACTGTTTTCAGCAGTCGCTCATTATGTATATGTATATTTATAGTTTACTTTTAATTTTATTTTTAAAATGTATTTACTTATTTAGTTCCTTTTCTATTTTACAGGCAAGCTGCTCGATTACAAAAAGGAAAATTTAAAAATAAAAACACCGGAATTCAAAGCCTTTATAGACATGAACGATATGCATAATTAATCAGAAGAAAATATTGTGTTATGAATATGATATATATGTATAAAAGTCGCTAGTGAATGTAGAAGAGGAGCAAGCTGCAGGCAGTTATGAGTACACAGCGAAAAAGAAGAATGAAAATAAATATCCGTATACGAGTAAAAGACATTTCAAAAAGAACAAAGGAATTTAGCCCATCGTGTTCTCATTTAATTATAAAAGATGCAACAAAACAATAGGGTAATAAGTCCAAACAAAAATGCAATCTTAGGGGTCTATTGCGATTGTCGATTGGATGACCAATCGACTACTGTCGTTCGAAACGATAAAATTTGGTTTGGTATTGCAAGTATTTAATATTGCAAGAAACAAACCTTTTTATTAGATATATGAGTTCTGTCGAGCTGTTTTTTGATGAAGATTATAGTTTCGATTCCGATAGTTTACTCGAGTTATGTAGAGCTAGAAGGAAATTAAGAGATACCTCCAATCCACTAGAATAAGATGACGATATGTATGTATGCTCTATCTTTTTCACTTATTGGTTCATGTTCTCATTTATTATTCCAGCATTTATTATTACCTTTCAGACTTTTTTTTATGTCTTTCATTACATTTTGTGTTACTTCATAAAATTCCTGTTGGGCTGGCGTTTGCTTCTCTAACATTTCTATCCTGACATCATTTTTTTCATTTTTATATGCACGCACCTTTTCTTTTGTATTTTTTCCTGGCTTTTTCTCACGGATTTTACTCTGTTGAATTACGGGCATTTCATTTTTAACTCACAATCTCCATGTTCATCAGTGTGTGATAAACCAAATTCTTGCTCAGGTGGATTTACTGACGAGACAATTTCCAACAAGCTAATCACAGCTTCCTCTATATTACTAAAAGTATGCAACCTATTAGGTCTACCACCAATTGCATTCAATTCTGCATTATTTTCAATCATTTTCTTTTTAATTTTAAATTTCATATCAGTCCAAACCTAAATGGCACATTAACTCTAAATTATTAAATAAATGTTTTTGCTGTAACTAACCTTTAGCCATTTATCCCACTCGCGAACAGGAGACCCTAAACTATTCAATTCTTGGGCAAATGCTTCCCATCTCCGCTTTCCATGTGTTTTTGTGCAAACACCTCTTGCAATGTCGGCATTCTCCTGCATTAAATTTACGAGCCATTCAAATTGCCTTCGATTGCTTACTAGTTTACTCCTGTTAAAAATAAATTTTAAAATAACTAATGCATACCGACTATAAATTACTTACATTTTTTATCAGACGCGTTTCTGATCGTCAGTCGTCGTCCATGTAAAGTACAATCGATAAGAAGCGTTTGTCAAATCGACACTTATCAATCACAATCGACATTCACAATACCGAATTTCACAATCGACGAACGATAGTCGATAAGCATCGTTTATCGACTGTTTTTCGACAATCGCAATAGACCCCTTATTTTATTTTATTTTTTAGTGTATTCACCTACTGCTCTAATATATCTTTCGGAACTTTCAATTAGATTACGTATACCGTCTAAAATAGTATTTTGCCTTTGTTGGAAAAGTAAGCCGAAACTGGGTCCAGCAAATATCGTCGCAGATATCGCATACTGCAGACCAGGCTATCACGAGATCTCTAGTCTGTAGGCCGTTTGAGATATATATTTCTTTAATAACTGTTAATGGAATTTTAGTTCTATAACACCAACTAAACACGACTTAGTTTGGTAAAATTTAATATCTTTTTTTACAGTAAATTCTCGACTCCCAATTTAAAGTCTGTGAGATGGTTGGGTGATTAAAACATGGAAAATACTGTTACAATACAATATGTGGACAAATAAAAATTACCGACAAGCGCACAAATAGCTCACAATGACATATGAGAATTTAATGGTAACATTTGACATAAAATGGGTAAATTACCCAAACTTAAAAATTACGAGGAAAAGGTCGTTTTCCATCAGCATGCATATATTGAAGGTGATTGATTTCTTAAATTTAATTAAAGTATTATTTATATGTTTAAATTTTTTATTTGTAGGTAAAAATGGAGAAAGGAAAAATTAATTCTTTATAGTCACGAAAAATATACTCAACATGGACATTAACGGAATAGAAACAACTAGTAAAAAAAACAGCACCATGTCGGCTGTAATTAAATCAGTTCCACGTAAGTTGCGAAAAAACAATATTGAAACATTGAAATTATAGTAAAAACTAGATAGCGATTCAATGGCGAAAAGCAAACGTACAATAATTAATTTAGGGGGCTATAATTGCCAAAGACTAAAAATCTTAACTGAAACGACCATTTTTGCATTGGAGTATTTTTTACTTATTTTCAAAACCGATCTTTCAACAAATGCCCTACGCAAAAATTATACGATACCCTGAAATTCTGATACCTAAATAGAGTTATTGTTAGCCGATTTCCCGAAATTCGTGTAGAATAGGATTCCTCGCGCACACCTCGAAAAAAACACAGGCCCTGACAACATTCTCAGGCATCCTCTAACGCTGATGTAATGAAAGCTAAACAGCATGTCACCATTTAGCCGGCTGATCATATGCATGCAAACACATAATGCAAGCATGTTCATACATATGTTCGATCGTATGTAGTTCGAATCTCCATGATGTGATGATAAGCAAAGCATATGGTTTCACATCCATGTGAAATCTGAAGAGAATGCCAAAGAGAAGGCTAAGATTAGCCAAGATCATTTTCAGTCTGTGCAAACTCGTTCGTTCCTCTACCAAGTCGTCTATCCCATCCTCCCACAGTCCGACGCGAACCATGAAGTACTTTGGAGCCGCACACATTCTTCTGATCGCGTTTTTCGCTCCATTTTGTCGCTCCGAATCTGCTCCAGTCAGTGTAACTACGAAAAGTGATTATTTCAATAAATTCATTTTAGGTACTGATCAATACGCGGACGACGATGAAAGCGATTCAATTAACAACAATATCAATGAAATCAACTATCCGCCGAACTTCATAGAACTATATCAAGATGGAGTCCAGGCCTATTTATCGAACGACTGGGAGACTTGTATTAATCATCTGGAACGATCGGTTAATTTGTATAGGCAATACATCGAGACTGTGGCTACTTGTCGGATACAGTGCGAGATCGAGCGTGTGAGATTCCAAAATACGCACAAGGAAAACTACGAGCACATACATTTCTACGAAAAACTGATTGTGAAAACGCTATGCCTGGAGAAATGTCGCCAGAAGAATCTATCGCATCTTCCGCGATATTTTCAAATTGATCCAGAGTTCAAGCAGATGTTTAGGAACCGGAAGCCGTATGAATATCTGCAGCTGTGCTATTATCAGGTACGTAGCCACATTTTGAATTATTTCAAAATAAAACTGCAAGCATGGAAAACATGAAAATAACACTCTAAATTTATAAAAATTCAAACCTTGTGCAAAACGGTTTTTCTTCGGTTAGTAAATATTTTTTATCTCCACCACTTAATAGTTGTCGTTCATTCTGAAAGAGGTCAAAGTAATGATAACAACATATGCTGACTGTGCGTATATGTTCATATGACCAGCTAACGCTTGGTTGGTAGAAGTTTATGCGCAATCTTAATTTTAATTTGTGTTTCTCATTAAATTGTACAGACCATAAGATTATATTTCATTTTTAAACATCCTATGTGTGCATCAAAGTTCTAAGATGTCATCATAAATATTATGCATTTAGATTTACACCGCAGTAATAATTATAATTTGATAAAAAAACGGTTGGTTAGTATAGTCGAGTTTTATTTCCGACTCTATGACAAAATGAATAAACAAAAATCCATGTTTGATCGGAAGAGAATCAAGTGCATTATGGCTCCTGATTTCTTCTGAAATAACGCAAAAGCGTGAGAGTCAATGACTTTCAATTCGAAGTCGTGTTGAACGACTATTCGTTTGCAAATTTGCGTGGCATTGAACTCGTAGAAATGTTATTCTAGTAGGATGTTGTACTAATCGGATATTTTTTTGTGCTTTTACTAACCCTATCATATTAATTTTATAAACTGGGTCCATTTTATAATTATTAATTTTTGTTTCAACGAAGACTTTTAAAATATTAGGTGGTCTGTCAATCTATTCGCGTATTATATTCGTTTTCATTGTTTCTTTCATTTTTGAAATAGGAAGGTGAAAAACATTTTTTAAGTATTATCCCAATCCTTTTCTTTTTTAAATGAAATCTGCCGCCTGGACTAAATACATTCCAAACGCATATTGGTAAAATTTCCTGGTCCTTAATTTGTTTCAAGTAATTTTCAAAGAACCATTGCTTATGTTTCTCGAATTCATTAGTACACCAAGATCTATTTACATTTCGTTATAGAAATAATGTATTTATTTCAGACTAAAATGTTAGATATGATACAAATTGGAAAACATTAACAGATTGTTAAAATATTATAAGCACCATAATCATTCATTCCTCACTCATTGTAGTGATGATTCTAGGTCAGTTGAATATTGCATTGTAAAAAGATTGAATTTTATTTTCATCTGGTAAATAACTCTCTAATCTTCGTAAGTCACGAATTTTTGATCATTGATTGGTACTTTTCCACTAGCGTAGGCCAATGTTTCAGGAAGCTGTAGGGGAGTTTGAAGTCGTATGTGGCGCCACCATTAATAAAAGCGCACGCTTCAATCAAATTCGTATGTTTTAAAGAGTGAGAAAAGTGCATGAACTGACTGATTTTCAGTTGAAACTTCTAGCCTTTCACGTGTTCCTAGCATTGGATTCTACAGATACTCTAGTTATTTTTTTGAAACATTGAGGCCACCATAGTTTATATTCAAACACATCATGACCATTCACACAGTTAAACGGTTTTCCAGACAAGATAATTTGATAAAAAGCTCAGACTCTTCCACGATATATATTCTAACTGTTCTTTTTATTTTATTTTGAAGTACAGATAAATTTCTGTCACGAGGTAGGAACGAATCTCTTCTGAAGTAATGGTTAATCGTCTCAAATTTTTCACAAAGCCCAGAAAAATCTCAAATCAGTATGATTTTTGTTTTGGACATGACACAGATCAGAAAGATGAAGATTTTTTACCGGCTGTATAATGTTTTCCAGAAGAAATGAACATACATCATTTCTTTACTCAGAGAAATGAGGCTGTGCAAATAACAATCTTGCTCGTTTTCTGTATTGAGTTCTCTAAATCGCTGAATAATCTCCCCTTTGATAAGCATTGATAAGCAAAGTCAAACCCAATAACTTTTAAATAATATGTTGATATTAAAATAAATCACTTTTAGGAAAATGCCATCATATTTACTTGCAATTTTTGATATTGGTGGTAATATTGCTAAGAAAAATATGATCCATTAATAACGCCCTGCATATTTTGTTTAATAGATCACTCCCGTCGGATTTTACCCATATTGTTAGGAGTTTTTGCGTGTCCATCAATTTCTACAAAACTCACTCTATTAATCTCAGTCGTTCTACGTAAAATGAAGAATGGATACCAAATTGACGCAGTCCACACAGACTTTAGGACGGCTTTTGACCAAGTTGACACAATTCTGCCTTGATTCGAAAGATGTAGATGATCGAAATATATAGGCTCCTCCTCAGCTCCTAGTTTCACTATCGAACCCTATTTGAAAATGTCAAGAGTTTTTGTCGCAAACATTTTTTCTACCTCTGGGGTACCACGGAGTATCTATTTTGGCTCTATACTTTTCAATGTAGTCATATTTGACGATCTAGAAGCCGAACGCCATGAGTGAACACCTCACTCATCACTGATTAAACAAGAAGAGGGTCTATTCATAAAACTCAATAAGAAAAGCATAGTTGCATTCAACAGGAAAAGAAAAATCGAAACACGAGCCCTAAAAATTAGGGGCACAGAAGAGGTGCGTCTACAGGAAGATGTAAAATATCTAGGAATCCTCCTGGTAAGAAACTCATCTGGGACAATCATCTCAACACAATGACACTGAAGGTCACTAAGGCACTTTGGGCGACAAATGTTTGGACGCACTTGGGGACTATACAAACTTATGGTGAGACCTGGCATTCTATATGGATCAGCAGTGTGGTGGAAGAAAACCAAGCACAAAACTGCTGTTAACATGCTTCATATGATGGCATGTCTGCTGATTACAGGAACAATGAGCTCCATCCTAACGGCAAGGATGGTGGCTATTCTACACCTTGAACCATTACACCTCAAAATCCCGGAAGAAGTTGCAAACCAGGCGATAAGCTTACAATAGGGCTGCAGGTACAAATCAGGAGATCTAAAAGGCCGTCTCAGTATCTTAGTCCATAATGGAAATGCTGAACTTCAATAATCAAACAAAGATTAGGGCATTGAGAAAAGATTCAGAGCCACAAAACGATTAAGAAATAAATGGGAGAATCTGGTTTATGGACGACTGGCAGACGAATTTTGGAGAGGGAGCAGGCCATTATCAAACAAGCACTTAACACCACGCATTTAAGCAATTTGGGGAACACTAAAAGGTTTTAGCATTAAGATCCTATCGGATAGCCAATCGTTTCTCAGGGCTATCAATAGTGATAAAATAATCTCAGCTATACTCTCAGAGGGGAAAGAGGACCTAAATGAAATAGGGGCACAGAACAGTCAGTTTATATGGATCCCTGACTAGGAGGGCACCAAGGAAACGAAAAAACTGATATCAAACTTAAAGAAATAGCTAAATTACACTAAATCAGACCTGCTCTATGGTGGGGCTTTTCGAAGGTTGATATGGACAGGGAATTCAAACCATGGGCTAGAAGAAAGATCGAAAACTATCTTTGCTTCGATACAAAGTGAACAAAAGATGCAGTTTCACATCTTCTCGCACATTCTCCAGCACTTCGGAGGAGAAGGTTGGAGCTCCTATTTTTTACTTTTGATGTATTTTTTAATGTTTTTTTATTTGATATATAACTAGGCATAATTTTATGTTTAAATTCAATGTTCCAGGAGGGTGATATGGAGAAAGCAATATCTGCAACATATACTGTTCTTGTTGCCAACCCTGGTGATGATTTAATGAAGAAAAATATCAAATATTATGCAGACCAAAAAGAATTCGACTGGGCGAAAATCAAGGACTTAGAAGATAAGGTAAGCGCAAATAAAGTTTATTGGTTTATATCATCAATCAAATATATCATCAAATTTAAAAAAAGATGAATAACATTTCAAATAAAACTGAGTCAAATTTCAATATTTCAGCGTTATTCATCCTTCTTCCAAGACGGAGCCGATAAGTATGAACAGAAAGCCTGGAAAGAGACTATCGAACTTATTGAAATAGCCCTCGATATATGGCTACAAGAGTATGACAAGTGTAGGGCTCTATGCGATGGCGAATTTGATCAGGGATGGTTCCCGGACTTCACTACCTCAGTTTCAAGTAGGTAAGGGGGCATTGCTCTTTGAAAATTTTATTGCCAAAAATAATATTGTTTCAACATGTACACAGACCACTACGTTTATACATTACGATGTAAGCAAAACTGTACCAAAGAGCTATCTTTTACAAACGGACGATATTATGATGATTTCTTCCCGAGCATGTATAATTACTTGCAAATGGCATATTATAATGGTGAGTGTTTAGAGGATGTAGTATTTTCTTTAAAACAATATATAAAAATTTCTACTAACTGGGTTTCGTCAGAAATATGTCATATTTTGTTCTGATTCAGGATTTAACTGATTTGGAAAGTAATATTCGCAGAATTTTGCCCAAATTGAAGTCACTATTAATTGATTTTCTCACAATCTAACTAAAACTCAAATACTATTTGATCAAAAATAAAAAAATTCTATTGCAATAAATTTTAAATTTCATAGTGGGCGACATCGAAGAAGCAAGTCGATGCGCAGCAAGTTATTTACTCCTCTATCCGAACAGCGAAGAAATGACTAGCAACATCGAGTTTTATGAGAGGAAAAATAATGGAACATCAACAACTTACCTTACACCACGGAAGGTAATAGCAATAACTGAATCTTAATTTTTTTTTTTAAATATAATTTTGTCAATTTTTCAGGAAGCTAAAAAATTCTACGATCAAATAGTTTATGAAACGGAACTGTTATATTTTATTGATCAAGAATTTTCAAGAATGTCGAGTGAGCCCTTTCGGCCTAAGCCCCAAATGGATCATCTCACTGACCGTGAAATTGACATTGTCGAAAAAGCGAATTTAATTAGTGATGAAGATAAGAAATAAATATAGTTTTCAGGTATGTAGTTTGATCAGATAGAAACTTGTTGGATTTTATTTCATTGGCTGTTGGATGTTTTTTGAACTCAAGGTTTCCATCCAAGTTTTTCCACCACGGAAACCTTAGTGATTTACTTTTACTTAATGTACTAGTTTTCTTATGTATTTTTCTCCACACAAAACACTGAGCACGCGTAATTTCATCAGAATTATTAAATTGGATATAAAATGGCTTTTTGGGTTAGCCAAAAGTGTAGAGAGACCTTAGAGTGTCGAAATCGGGTTAAGGCGCGTACACATACAACCAACCAACGGCCAACGAACCGCCAATGACAGTTTGATCGAATGTTGGTCGTTGGCCTTGGCGTTAGTTCTGCCGTCTACACAGGAACAGATTGGGATCAATGGCTTGGAGCCAAGGCATTGGATGGGGTTCGGGTTAAGTGTCATTGTACACCTAGTGATTTACAGCGATTAAATAGGGGTTGTAAAGTATAACGCATTTGTGGTAGTAGAACGCATTTCGACACCATACACTATATTTCACAATACACAAAAAAACACAGCCGTCCACACTACAGCGGAGTTCCAAGGCCAATACATAGCCAATGCTTTGAAGTTATCGCCAGCAGAGCGAACAGCAACCAAGGCCAAGGTTGGCTCTTCGTAGACACTAAACGAATCTGAGCCAACAAATGGCTTGGCCTTGGTCCTATGTGTACGCGGCTTAAGGTAATTTTGAAATACGGAATTATTTAATTTTAAGTTGTGTTCACACCTATTATTTTTATCACCACTGACTAATTTTCATAATCTCCTTTGCGTTCACGAAATGAAAAAAATATTTGTTACATTTGTTAGATTTTCGTTTTTATTTATTATATTAAATTTAACTTTCTAGTTACAAATCAAGCAAGTAATATAGATTAACGAATGGGCACCCAGGGTTCAATCAGTTCACCAACCTTCTTGCGTTCTGAAAGAAACAAAAAAATAAGTTTATCAAAATGGGTATACTAACAATTAATTTCTATACTAGATCTAAAATATTTCACTTCATTTATTAAACATAAATTCATTTACATAATTACCAAACTGAATATAATTGCAATCACAGCAATGCAAGCTGCTTGTGATTGATCACAGTGAAGCAACATAGTGTTGTCTGCTCTTTTCGATCGCTGCTTTATCTGTGAAATACTAGGTCTGTTCGCATACTACGATTAATTGCAATGAAGCCGTTTTTGTACACCGTTTTACTGAAAACTGAAAATTTCCCCTCTTTCAGTAAAATTCAGTAGGGTCTGAGCTACTGAAAAGTGTCAAACGGTGTGGCGCGAGTAAACATTTTCAAATGTGCGAAATGTACTTGTTCTGAAGGTCGAATATTTTTGTGGCAACAATTTATTACTTTATAGGATGACTTTATAATTATTACTGTCCTCCCAAAAACCGACAACTGACACTTTTGTTTGTCAATTTTC
Source organism: Nemotelus pantherinus (assembly GCA_963978885.1). NCBI lineage: Eukaryota > Metazoa > Arthropoda > Insecta > Diptera > Stratiomyidae > Nemotelus > Nemotelus pantherinus. The sequence goes on from OZ022266.1 coordinate 12,252,106, forward strand.
AGGAAATGCAATGAGAGCGTTTTCGTACTTTTCATGAATTTCCCCATGTTTCAGGAAGATTCAGTGGCTGAAAGTACGCGAACAGACCTCTACTAACTCATCTCTATTTGTCTGGTCAAATTGGGCTCTGGATATAAACATATGAATGTTGTGATGAAATATAACGATTTGGAATTATAGACGTGTTTTTTTGCTCCTCTATCCAGCAGAGAATAGAGTATACGCATTGGAAACAACAACACTTCTGTACCAGTGAATTCACTAGTACAGAAATTATATTCCTCATTTGTAGTTCACGTGCTGAACTATAGAATGTGCTGATAGAAAAAAGAAAAGCTCATGAGAAGTTGTCTTTTTTTCTGTGAAGTGGCTTTGGGATTTTCATGGTTATGTTGAATGTTTTGGTAGATAGGAAATTAGAAAAAGCCCTCATTATGTGTAGAAAGTTAAAAGAGGTAATTCTCTGTTAGTTCTTTTTATATTTCCTATCGATTGTGGTAGTGTATATTCGTTATTTTCTCCCTTTATTTTCAGCTGTTGTGTGGTATCACAGCAAATACAGCAACCTATGTCAGGCTTAGTTTTATACTAGATCCTTGTTTTTGCGGCATAGTTGTATTCTGCTCTGTATCGGAGCAAAAAAACACGCCTTTTATATGAGATTTTAAGAAAAAACTCCCCTTTCATAAATTTGCACAAAACCAGATAAAACCTGAGATGAGCCTTTTTACGTTAATAGTTACAGGTATATCGCTCTACTTAGGATATACAAAGCTAAAGAGCAATTATCTATCCAATTAAACATTAGTCGGCAGACTTCTTTCCAAAGAATAACCCAAAACATGTGTCTGCGTCTTAAAGATAATTCGATTTCCTTATTGGAAATAAACTTACCAAATGGTGGAAAATCCTCTGGATGAAGTTCAATATAGTGTCTCCACACTGCATCGCGGTCAGCCAAGTAATCATTTCGCTTTTGGTCAATCCAATAGCCAAATGTTCCACCACCCACGACACCTGTTACATGTTTCTGTAACCCTGAAATAGGAAATATTGCAATAAGCTACCAATAAATGTTAAAATAATTAATCTGAATGCTCGAGTAGGTTATAACTTCCACTTTGTTACGCAATGACTGCTACATACCAGATAATAACGGCCGGCGGGTGACCCAGTTTAAGAAGCACGCCAGGCCAAAACCCATAGCACTACCCAAAAATGGATTCCATTTATCGTTCAGGAATGTCGGTTGACGATCCCCTTTATTTACTAGCAGTTCGAAAGGTGTAGCGGCAGGTTCCGACATCTCGACTCACAACACGCAGCTGATTTTAGAGACGAAATTGCATTTTTGTCATCTGTCATTTGAATGACAGCAAATTTGTGCGCTGAACTGAAACAGTTCGATAATCAAAACAGTGGTGCTCAAACTGTGCAAAATGTAAAAACCGTTGAATTTCGACAGTTTCAAAAATATTTCCTTCCTTCCTGTGAAATAAATTTAAACATATTAACAAATTTTTAAAAAATAGCTTTCCTGTCGTTTCACGCTTTTTATCACTAAGTAGATTATCGCAGTAACAGATGCGTTTTTTTGATTCTCGATCAAAAGCAGGTTAGGGTAGGCAGCATTGAAAACAAAAACAATCCTGCCTCAGTTGTTGTTTTCAACTATTGATCGAGACGCAAAAAAGCGCACCTAATGATTTTTTGCGAATCTGTAATTTGATTTAATGTGAATGAGGTGAAAGCAGACAATGTGTTTCTTATCGGACAGTGTAGCTAGTAGGCATACATATATAGTCTCAAACCTATAATGATTCAAACATTCTAGAAATCATTATAAATCCTGAATTTAGCCCTTTCTACACACATCCTCCCGCACATCTACGACCCTGAAATGTGCTTGAACATTTAACTAACAAAAAGTTCAATCATAAATAATCGAAATCCGCGTAGTATTTCCAATTCCATCTGAATAATTTTCTTTTTCGCATTAATCATTTTCACTGTCCGCTCAGATACATTCCAATTCATGGATGGAAATCGATTTTTTAATCGTCAGTAGATTAATCGTGCCTACATAAAATATGGCGACGGATATAATGATAAATTCCTTCGCCGAACTATTAACAGTCCACCATGCGCTTTCACGAATGATTCGGTCCTGCGCAGATACTTTGTTTATTCTCGGCTTCGAATCAATGGAACTACCGATGTGGGAAAGTTATGATGGTTTGGTCCTTTTTTAGTAGAACATCTAAGAGCAGTTTTGATGTAAAGATTTGTGTCTTTCAGGTGATTGTATGGAATCTTAGAAAGAGGACTCGAATGTTTTAATTTTGTTTTAAGTCACGATGAATGCCGATATTTTCCGGTTATTTAATGTTTAAACCCGGCTCGCTGAGAACTCCATACCATCAAAACACATATGTATTCGTACGTGTACTTTCACTCATCTCAAACAGCACCAGCAGTAATTTCCGGCTTTTAAGTCGTAGCAAGGACACGTCGCATTGTCGTTTTCATCCTGCCACTGCTCATTGCAAACCTGTTCAAAAGTTAACTGTTGGAAAAAGATCAGAAAGAAATTCACCAAGCGGCCGGAACGTTTTTTCTGATTGATGATGACTCAGACTAAAATACTGCGTGGTATTGTGAGTGGGTGGTGTATTTGGAAGAGGCTGGTAGTCAGCACAAGGATTTTTTTTTATGTTACTATAGGACTTCGCTTATTTTTTACATTTCCTGTGAGATTTTTCGTAAAAGCTCATTGAAAATGCAGAGATTATCGAGAAGGTGAATGATGAGAGTGGGTGTGGAAAGAAGTATTCAGATTGATGCTGGCGTCAGAGTCATATTGAAAGGATAAATTGCATGTTTCCGAGAAGGGTGATTCATGAGTGTAATGAGAGGAATCAGTTGGAGCTTAGTTTTCATGAGGTAGTTTATATTTGAATGTTTCGTTCTTAGTTTCACGTTATGATTAGATTTATTTTCTGATATTTTCAGGATTAAATTCAGTAAATTAGCACAAATCAAAAACTTGTTTATGATCTGGAGGGATTTCATTTTGAAATATAATATGAACACTAGTTCTAACAGCATTCAAACACAATTTGAAGCAACTAAAATTTTTTTATCAAGTTACAAAAACAGGGCTAAAATTAACAAAGCAATAATCTATTTTAAAATGTATATTGACAGAAATGTGTGTAAAATCTTTCGACAGAATGATTGGATTGAAATGAAATTTTCATGAATGCATAAGGGTTTCTGAAGAACTCAATGGCTTTGAATTATTTTTCAGTAGTCACCACCTTGAAAAATCTTCTGAAAATTACGAAATACTCTGTGTTCAATCAAGCTTTTAGCAAGCTAAAAAGCTCAAATATTTCAATTGAATTTCGTGTCCACTCAACCAACTAACCAACTAAAAAAATCTGAATGCTTCACTGACGTCGATACGGCATCTAAATTTTGGTGGGCCAGCCAGCACTTAGCTGGTCAGTTCATTAGTGTTATCGAATCACGTGTCTATATCATCATCTGAACAGAAACTCTTTTGACCCTGCATCAGTTCCATTGAAAAATCTCCTCGTAAAACTTCTGATACATATAAATGATCTATCTGCTTAGTCGCGTCAAGAAATATGTGAGCTGTTAACGCATTTCTTTTCTTCTACTATTTCTCAGCTTAGTTATCTTTCTTTATAATAATTAATCTTCTGACCTTCATAGTTTTTCCTTGCTTCCACCGAAATTAGAAGTCGAAGGTTTACTTGTTAACCTAGATAGTGACACCAACTCTGGTCCCGATGATTTACCGAAGATCCTTCTAAAGTCACTGTTTCCTCATACTTGTGTGTTCCTCTATCTGTTATCTGCAAACTGAGCATTTTATCCACTACGGTTCCTTCATCCCGGAAAACCGTTCATCATCAAAGCCGGAGATTCGTCCCATATCTTTACTGCTCGTACCTTGCATCAGTAAGTTTCTCGAAAAGGTTGTTTACAATAGAGTGTACCCGATAACTGAACCTTTTCTCGCTTCTGAGTAACATGGTTTCGTTAAAGGTAAGTCAACAGTATCCAACTTACTATCATTTACTGATATTGTTGCTTCCACCATTGACCAGCAGAGGCAAGTGGATTTATTATATCCTCCTCTTAAAGCTCGATGGGATCAATATCCCGGGTCAACTTCGATGCTGGTTTTCTTCATATCTTTGCGATCATGGTTGTTTTGTAACGATTAGCTCATATTCTTCTTCCCCTTTCTATTCTACTTCTAGTATTCCTTACTGCTCAATTCTTGGTCCTCTCCTTTTCCTTTTGTATACAAACGATCTTCCTTCCCTTTTTAACTCCCTGTGTCATTAGTACGCTGACGACGTAAAAATATTAATTATCTAATTCATAATGCTGCTAAATATTTCCAGGTGTCCTATTCATGTAAATTATCTCGCATTACATTATCCCATTCCCTTTTTGGATCATACCTCAGTTATGTTGGTAATATCAAGGACCGTGAAGTTGAGTTTGATATTTAATTTAAATTAAATTTGATATCCACGTTTTGCGTGCGACTTTCGAAACTTTCCATACCCCAAACACCCGAAGCATCTCTTCCTTTTCACCTGCTCACGAAGTTGACAAATTACCCAGCCAATATGCACATTTAAAGCTACCAGTATAGGCTTTGCTAGCGCTGCCTGAGGGCAAACCGTGACAGAGAAACGATTGCTTCGTCTTTCTTATCGTGCAAATTGAATTGGAAGGCAAATACTGCAAGGGTGCCTTCTTTGGTTGTGATTTCATCTAGGTCCCTAATGATCATGTTAAATCTGTCTCTCATTTATTGCACTGTTCTTTTCGTTCACCAACATAAAGATATTACCCACCGCAACCTATTAAGCATAGTACTGAGTTCGATTTCACGTGAAATTTTCATACAAAATTTCACGTGAAATTGGTTTCGGCGAAAATTTAGCTTGAAAATAAGCAAGTTTGGTACTGTGACTTACTTACAGACTTTAAGGCTGGTACTGAGTTCGAGTTCACGTGAAATTTTGACATTTCCCAATTATCTGTTCATTCTTTCGAGCGAAAATTTTGACAATTGAGAAAAGCAGAGACAATGCTCATTTCTGACGGATAAAATGTCATGAATTTCACTTTTCGATTGATTTTCTTATTGGAAAGACATTTTCACTGCTCCATTTTCAAATTGAAACACCAAATGTCACTTTTCCGCTCGAAAGAATGAACTGCACAAACTAAATTGGCGTGAAATGATTCGCGACATGTTTCAGTGCCATCTATGTTTTCGAAGCGAAAGCAACTTCAAAGCAACTTTTCATGCTAAGAACACAGTACCAAACTTGCTTATTTTCAAGCGAAATTTTCGCCGAAACAGATTTCGCGCGAAATTTTGTATGAAAATTTCGCGTGAAATCGAACTCAGTACTATGCTTTACCCGATAAGCTTTCGGCGGAAAGCCTTGCAGCAGCAGTTTTTCAATGGGTAAATGATTCACAGCAATCTACGGTAGTCCTTTACAAAATTTATTGTGTTCTTTTGAATTGTAAAAAAAAAGATTTTCCGACTCAATTCTTCTTAAAAAAGTTCGATTACTTACATACATATAAATAAAATTATGAGCTTGAGTTTTTAAAATGTGTGGGCAATTTCACGGAACTCAAGTCCTAGCTGAAACCAGATCGTGTCATAATTTTGGTTAACATAAAACTTGACCGAAATTCTCAACTCTATCTACTTAGCATTTTTAAGGACGGCCAAGTGCACTATTTCATCCACAATGGTTCCAACCAAGTGGAAGTTAGCCAGTCTTGAGGCATACACATAGCCCCGAACCATTATGGACCATCGACCGTGTTGCATCGTCTTCCTGATATTTTCGATATGAAATTCTTAGTTCCTATTTTCCACTGTTTCCATGGGTTTCAAAAACATTGAATTAACTAATGTCTTACGCTACTACAAAACAAACAAAAAACTTACTCAGGTAGCCTCTAACGAAGCTTTTTTGGTTTATTTTTCGGTAATGCATGGCTTCTTTCTAGTGAATTGACCATTAAAATTAACGCATCTAGGAACACTGCCGAAATGTTCATTATGAACTTCCTCTCTTAAGTTCTCCTTCACCAGTTTGGCAGTCTGGGGAGCAGCTATGAACGCAACCTGCTTGATTTTCTTCAAAATATGTTTTTTCCTCATCGTCTGTTCAAATAGGTTTCCTTTAAACTTTCTTTTCCGCTAATTTACTACTTACAGCAGTAAAGTGCTGCTTCTTGACGGAACAAAGAGGTGCTACCAACCGCAAGTTCTTTAGTGACGATTAACTTACAGTGGGCTTTTTTTTACAGCGGATCGTAGTGTGCTGACAGTGGTTTAATAATTATCGGCGGTTTGGTTTTCAAGACTATTTCCGGAAACTTCCGAAGACTTCTTAAATCCGAAAATAATTGTTGCACTCTTTTTAATCAGATTATGTGATTCTATTCGATGCACAATTGTTCCACTATACCCTAGCCCTAATCATTGTCATGCGGCCCGACAAAAGTATCGTAACAAAGCCGCATATCCACTTTGCAGTTTGCAGAGCAAAAGCATGCTTCCTTCCGCCACATGCTGCTGGAGCGTTTCGTTTCAATCAGTGACAGCAATAGAGGTAAAAAGCGCGGGCTGTGTGACACAGGCCCAGTTAAAAAAAAACCCTACAACGCACATGCGCAAAGTATCCACATTTGCCCATACTAATCTTCCCACTTGTTTCTATAGTTCAATGTTCCATTTCCTTTCAGTTGTCCTCCTGTGCTAGTGTTCTGCGCGCTCCATGGTAGTCCGTTCTCGTTCGGATCCGCTACAAGCCCTTCGTGCTTTCTTTTCAATGCTCCATGCAATTTGCTGTTACGGTATCGGTTTTTCACGTCGCATTTTCCACCTACGATGAGCGCACACAGCAAACGAATACGGCCCCAACAAACAAGTGAATTTTCCTCTGCGGAAAATCCATTTCGTTTCAGTTGAGTTTCGGTAGTCGATTTCGTAATGACGCGTCGGTCCGCGAGTGAATTTTCTTGTGCATGTGAAGAGTTAAACTTACTGGTGTAGAAAAAATCTCAAAACAATATTGATGCGAATTGTGTGGGAATCTGTTGAAGAACGTGATTATTTTGTGGAAAATTGATAGTGCGATAGTTTCCTGTGAGTGCCAATTCGTTTGGCCAGTCCCACAGCGTCCCATTGCAGCCCTTAATTGACCATAAAATCCGATGGGCTCCCGTGGGAGATACAAACGACAATCGGCCGTATGATTGGAAAGTGGTAAAAGTCTCGATCCCGATATTTGTGACGGTCGTGATTGATGTTGGAATTTCGTAGCTTCGTTCATTTTGCGTTGTAATTTTCGTGCGAAAAATCTGTGAAAATGGCTTGTGTTTAGACACGTCATAAGAAACTCCATTAATCTGCACCGAAATTGAGATTTCGTGAAAGAACTCATGCATTGAGCAAAGTGTCATCGTTGTTGTTGGATATTATTCCTAGAAACTTCTAACGGGAATATTCATTGAAAGGATATCGCTTCTGGCTACGGTTGCGAACCAAGGAATCGTAATCGAGAAAGGCGAATTTGCAGAATGGCAAAGGTAAATTATTTACAGATATGGTATGATGTGCTATTTGAATGCTGAAGCTGTTTTCGGATTTCTACTGCAAAGGACATTCAGAAGTAGTACGGTGACATAATCACTGTACAAAATCCTGTTTCGAAGTAGTTTCGTATCCGGGTCACAAAGTACTGTTCTGTTTCCTAGCGTTTTATTGTTGTCACAGTACAGTCGACGCATAGGTATACTTGATAACAGTTCATTGCGAGCTGTAATGGGAAAGCAACTATTGGTTGCTTGGTAAATTACCGTAGCCTAAAATTTTGTTGTTTTTCGAATTGATTTTTTTCATATTAATGTTAACGGAATTGAGTTGACGGAGGTAGGTTTGTGTTACTGCTGTAATTTTCATAGGCCAGAAAATAATTGTAATGTAGTTTATAGGAAATTTTCAATACACGTAGAAAGATGATTTTTTTAATATTAAAGAAAAACATGTTTGAGTGTCCCAAGTTCCCCTGTTGAAAAGAAAAAATTTTCCGTTCATTCAATTTAAAAACATCAAAATCACAATATCTCCGTAGAAGATTAGTTCTTTTGATACGATACAATTATTCGGGCAAATTTCAATACTTTCGGTAGAAAAAATTTAACTCTAGACCTGGCGTTATCCAGTGTTCTCTCGCGTTTAGAATTCTAATAAAATATGCACTTTTTACCGCCACTAACTATCCTATGCAAAAAAAAACCGTTAAATTTTGGACAAAAGTTTGGTAAAAGTTTTTCAATGTTCACTTTTTCATGTTCTTTGTCTGCTAAATCAAAATCGTCGTTTTTAAAAAGCAAAAGCGTTTTAAAACAAAAGCAAAATATATGTTTCTGTCTTTATGTTTCTTGCAATCATATAGATAAAACGATAATAAGTTTCACAAACATCCAATAATTGCGGTTTCTTTATGTTTTGGTGGCTGCAGAGTCGGATATATGACGGACAAACAGACATCTATCCCGGAGCTTCCTACAAAATTACGGCCTCCGTAAATAAAAAAAAATTACTTAAAATTAAAAATAAATAAATAAAAAGAACGAAAATTTCAATCTTTTCAATCTTTGCAAAAAAGTAAGATGTGTATTCACCATCAAATGCACGTCACTGAGTGTGGAGTCACTTTTTTTATAAGGTTGGATTGGTAGGCCCTGGCTTCTCCTCTGGTGGTGTGTATAGAATAAGTATTTGCAATTGGTGCGAAAAGGGGAAGCAGCTAAGCATTGAATGAAGAAAAGTATCCGAACATCTCTCTAAAAACTCTAAAATGAAAACCTTTTTCATTAATTACGAAGAAATTATTAATAAAGCCAATGCTTCAAGGGCTCCAATGAATTGAGGAATCGTATAAATCCGAAGTGCCCGAGTAATGAAACGAGTGAGAAAGTCATTGATTAATAAAGTCATTGGTGCGAGGCCTCTTGAACTACAACCTCTTGGGTCTAATATGCTGCCCCATGTCATAAAAGATATCCAATTTCATTATGAACTTCTCCGGATAAGATTTATATTTTGTCCTAGATCGAAGAAAGAGTAGAGCCAATATGATCTTGCTTCTCTTTCTCCGCAATATCTGGAGCATTCCTTCCGCTTTCGCTTCCCTATCCTGTTGAGGTATATTTTGCAAAGAAAAAGATGGTATGTTAAAGTTTCGCAAAGACTGCGTATGCTACTTTTATAGAAAGCAACTGCTTTCTATACTTTTCCTTTTCCTTAAGTAACTTCATATCTGCACCCTGGCCCTCATCATCTTGCTTTCTTATGGCACTAATTTTGAGTCGTTGAACTCTACGTATCAATTTTAAATAGGCTAATTATTCCGCTTTGACTAACTAAATAAATAATACTAACTGGTATCAGTATTTCAGAGGACTAAATGCGAACGATGCTTTCTACAAATTATATTCCTTGTTGTCTAACTTAATCTCTGTTACAATCCTTTCTATCGTTGCAAAAGAAGTTCTGTCCCTCCGTAGTTCACCGTTAAAAGCACGATTGCACCTGGAGCCAAAGACACAACGCGTAGCAAACACAGAATTTCTGGCTTGTTTAATGTAGTACTTTGCAATTTACAAAAGCTACGTGCGGCCGTTATGGTAGCCACTGACGCGGTGTGTGCTTACTTTCTATTGCATTCGATGATTCCAAGCCTTCCTGGTCCTACATCAACTTCCTTAAAGTTTCCTCTGTCATTCCTTATATTCTTCAAGATACATCTGCCTTTTTTCTTCACAAGTTGTCTGTGCGTTTTTTTTTTCTCAATTCTTCTCTTGTTTCGTTTCCCATCACAGTCCTTGTACGCCGTCAATGTTAACCTAAATGTATTATACTGTCCTAAATGTATTATACTATTCTTTTTTTTACCAATCTTTTTGAAAGTCGAATTATTAATAACCTCTTTAGGTGGAAGCCACTAGCTTCGGTGCTGGAGCTGTTCCGAATCTTTTTGCTAAATCACTTTCATCTTTCCTGTGTGTTCTTCTGTCACTAATTTTGAAATTTAGCCGTCCAAACCGGTGCTTTTCCGTAGCTCTGGAAATCGTAGCATATTCCGTTTGGCCTGCTTTAGTAAGCTGCATGAAATAGTTATTTGTACCGTTATTTATAGTGTACCGCTAGTCAAACCCTTCTCCAATACTGTTGCTTCCGCAATCGACCAGCAAAAGCAAGTGGACGTCATATATACAGGGTTTGATAAATTCTTCTGTGAAAGCTAGTTGGGTTTGGTCTCTCCGGTGACCTTTTTTTCTTCAGTTTCCTCCTCCGTTTGTGATCGCTCTTATGCTGGTATTGTTAACTCTTGCTCTTCGCCACATTTCTTTTGCCACCGTAGGAGCTCCACAAGAATCCGTGTTTGGCCCTTTGTTGTTCCTTCTGTTTATTATTGATCTATCTCTCTTGAACCCAGCTTACCTTTTGTACGCCGATGACCTCAAAATTTAAAGCGTAATTGAATCCACTAGTGGCAATCCCTGTCACAAAATGGTTTGTGTGTTTTAGTTAGCTGGTGCGCTGTGAATTGCATCATAGGTCCTCCACATACAAAACATCCCCCTTCCTTTCCTCTTATTCTGTTTTCGGCTCTAAATTCATTGTTGTTGATAGCTTGAAGAACCTATGTTTTATTTTTGATTCCAGTATATGCTGCATATTAACCACCTTTATCCTTAGATCCTTCAAACCTTATGGCAGGTGCTGAAAAATGACAGGTGCTTGGTTCGTATGCGCTTAAGTCATATTTTTATTTAAAATATGTTATCATACAGTATGACACTTTTGACAAACATCGAAGGAATACATTGTAAAGTAAACAAGTCGTTTTTTTTACCAATTTATTGCTTGATTTATAGAAAAAAATCAAGTATTTCTGCTGGGATAATACTGATTATTGTCAATATTATATTTACTCATTCATACGAATTTCGGTTCTATGTCCATAAATATATGTCCATACTATGATAAATCAGCGATCTAATCTCTCTAAAGCTGATTAACGTCAAAAACAATTTGTTTACATTTTCTATTTACATTTTACAACTTTTCAGCAAAACAAAAAATTGAATTAATACCCACTTTACATTCATTTGAAACAAAATTATAGTCCATAACTGTCACAACAATCACCATCATACACCTCTATATCTTTCAAATCATTGACTAACAAATTACCTCTCAACAGCTACCGTTTTAACACGCAAAAAATACTCGCAGCGTCTTCACACGCTTTTCATCATTTCTACAATAGTCAACAAAGAAGAAAATCTTCAGCTATAATACAGTTATAATTTTGCATTTTATTTGTTTATAAGTTAAGCGCATTAGTGTCTTTCTTCGTACATATCTTTACCAAAAAAATAATAATCGCGGCTCATCTTCATTATCTAACATGCATGGGGATCATAATCTGTATAATGACCCAGGGTTGCTGATTGTTCGCTTTGGGCTATTCTTCAAGACCGTTCTCTTTTATTGAAGTTCAAACGATCATAACGCACTTCCTTCTTATTTTTCTCAGGTTGGCTTGAACTGTTTTTTCTTACATAAACTGAATGTGTTGTGTTTGCATCGATCGTATGGAAGTGTGGCTAAGCTTAATGATCATAATATACATATATGAACATATAAATCGATTTCCATGAGCTATGATTATTTCGAAAATGGCCAGAGGGGAAGACAGAAAACACTTGGTTCGGTTGTTTTTGAATTTGAAGCTTTCAAATTTGTCTGTAATTCACGCAAGTGTGATCCGAGAGTTTATGAATATTGATGAAGCATAATTTAATAAAAGCGTCTTTGTGCGACTATTGATTTCGATTGTAATTTTCAAAGTGAGTGAGATCTTGGCATATTAAAACGAAGCGATCTGTTGAGTGTCATTGACTCTATGCTGAGCAAAATAAGAGGTAAATTATGCTCGAGCAGTTTTGAGTGTATATCTTGAAGTTTATTGTAAATAACTACAGTGCGCAGTTTGTTCTACAAAAGGTTTGGAGTACATCTTCCAATGATGCTAATACATGCACTTTTTCAAATATTCGCTCTATTCTTGTATTATCAGCGGTGAGGCTGAGAAAGAAGAGGAAAGCCCTGATCGGAGACCCCACTCACTTCTGATTAAACAAATCATCACGTATGAGAAGGTTGAATGGGCAATAAACTCCTTCAAACTCTTTAAATCACCTGGACCAGACGTTATCTACTCAGCTCTGTTGCAAAGAGCCACGGGGAAACTAGAAGCCACTATGGTACATATATTTAGATCGAGCTTGGAACTCAGCTATTTACCAAAATTGTGGAGACTGGCGTGGGTTGTGTTCATCCCTAAAGGTGACAACAAACCGGCCACCATACCAAAATAATGCTGACCAATTAGCCTCACATTTTTTATATTAAATACCATGGAGAAACTAGTTAACCTATATATAAGGAATGATCTTTTGGCAAAGATGCTACTTCATAAATTTCAATTTACGTATCAAAAGGGCTAATCAATTATATCAGCTCCACATAAGCTAATACAAGTAATAGAAAAGACATTCGATGGCAAGAAAATCACACTATGCGCCTTCATGAACATAGAAGGAGCATTTGACAATGCAAGACATGACTTGCTGTACCACGCTCTTCAGAGGAGGATGCTCCTAAAGAAGTAATGAGGGTGGACACTATGAGGAGATGTCCACAGGGAGGGGTATTATCTCCCTGTTACGTTCCCTACCTACGAAACATACTGTACAAAATAATGCTATACTTCGGCATCCCGGCAAAACTAGTTCGGCTGACCAAAATGACGATGACGTCGACAGCATCACAAGTCAGAATCAACAACAGTCTGACTGACGCCTTTGACACAAATGTCGGACTAAAGCAAGGGGATGGGTTGGCCCCTCTGCTGTTCAACCTAGCACTTGAGTACGTGATAAGGAAGATTCCTGTCGACACAGGGGGTACGCTTCTGTATAAGTCGAACCAGTTAGTGGCCTACGCGGATGACATTAACATCTTGTCCCGTTCCTTCACATCCGCCAAAGAGCTCCTGTTGAAACTTGACCAGGAAGCCAAGGAAGTAGGCCTGAAGATCAATCAGACGAAAACAAAAATCATGACGCAAACAAGAAAGAGGACCTCCATTAGACAAAATATAATTCTTGACGAATATAATTTAGAGAATGTGGACGAATTTATATACTTAGGCTCGAAATTGACAACGAAAGGCAGTGAAACTGACGAAATTAAACGGAGAATACAGCTCGCTAATAAAACTCTCTACTCCGTTCTGGCCCTACTGAAGACCAGCTGCATACACAGGAAGACGAAGCTCCAAGTCTACAAATCAATCATCAGACCTGTGTTGTGCTACGGATGTGAAACTTGGACCCTTACCCAAGCATCCGCAAATATGTTGAACGCCTTCGAAAGACGGGTCCTCATGCGTATAATTGGAGCTAAGCAAGAGTGCGGCCAATGGCGGATAAGATACAACCACGAGTTGTACGAGGTTTTTGACGAGCCGGAGGTTGCTACAATGGTGAAACTGCGGAAGCTGCAATGGGCTGGTCACGTACAACGAATGGACGAGCATCGAGTACCTAAGAAGGTATTCGACGGAAGGGCCGAGGGTCGAAGACCAGTGGGAAAACCCAGAAAACGCTGGTCTGACTCTGTCGACGAAGACTGCGCAAAGCTGCTCGGATTTCGAAATTGGAGGACGCGGTCATTGGACCGAGACAACTGGAGGCGTCACCTACGAGAAGCCAAGGCCCGAGAGGGGCTGTAGTGCTACGACGACGACGACGTTCCCTACTAGTTGATGACCTTCTCGTGACTCTTAATAGTAAGGACCTAACTGCTTTCGGCTACGCGGACGACATCACGGTAATAATAAGAGTCTCACACGAGGAGACCTTGAGATCCAGAATGCAAAAAACCTCAAATGAAAAAACCCAATTATGCGAAGAAGAGGATCTATCTATTGATCCTCACCAGAAGATGAAAAATCGAAGTAGGAGTCCTGAACATTAGGGGCACAGTCGTATGTCTGCAGGAAGAGGTAAAATATCTAGGAGTCCACCTAGATAGGAAACTCACCCGGGACAATCATCTAGAACAAACAACACTGAAGGCCACTAAAGAACTCTGGACGACAAAACAAATGCTCAGAACAAATTGGAGACTATCTCCAAGGCAGACACTATGATCATACAAACAAATGGTGAGACCTATCCTATATAGAGCTGCAGTGTGGTGGAAGAAAACCACACAAATAACTATAATAATATAACATAGAAAACCACATAAATAACTATAATAAATAAATAACACACAAATAGGCTCAACAAGCTTCAAAGGATGGCTTGCCTGCTGATTGCAGGAGCAATGACAGGGGACCTTAAAGGCCACCTTAAAATTCTGGAGAACATCAGGCCCATAATGGAAATGTTGAATCTCAGCGGTCAAATAAAGGCCAAAGTAGCATTTCGGGAATAGGTTCAAGGTCACAATTCCATTAAGGGGCAAGTGGGAGATTGGCCCACCTCCCCGCACAAAGCAGCACAAATGTGGTATGCGAATGGTTCAAAGATTGATTGTGGAGTAGAAGCAGGGATTGTAGATTTCAAGTATATATATATTATACGGCAATACCACTCTGGAATAACCGGTTCTCGTCCGATCCCCGAAGTTAAGTAGTGTTGGGCCGGTTAGTACTTAGATGGGGGACCACTTGGGAACACCGCGTGTCGTTGGGACGTAAAAAACGTTGTGCTATCCCTTATACCAACAAACCAGTTGTCTGAGAAGCACTATATAAAAAAAAGTACAAAATGCATTTCCCTCTCCTAAAGGAGACCACCATTTATCAAGCAAAACTATCTTGCATACTTAGAGCCTCTATCTCAGACTCCGTGCATCTTGATGACACTGTTGCGGTAACTCTACTGGCTATTGACGATCTATTCGCCATATTTTTTCGTTATAAATACATCAATAAATTTGCTTCTTAAAGACTTCTCTCTTACCTCAGCAGGATAAGTACACTTGGCAGCCGAATATCTAATGTGCAACTTGGATTCCAATTTTGGTTGCGCTGCTGATGGCATTCCCAATATACTGGCGAAATCTTTTTCGTCATCTCTTTAGACTGCTTTATTTATCATTTTTAACATTAGCATTGCTTCTGGTCAAAATCACTTCATCCAGGAAAGCTGGTAATATTATCTCGATTTTCCAACTGTCGTTCTTTTTTCTTAATGTGTCAGTAAATACTTTGAACGCTTTATCTATAACAGAATATATCTTTCTCTTCAACATTTTCTTATTCCCGAGCATCTTGGTTTTTTTGACACTCTCCACAACGAGTAACCTTATGGTGTTTCAAATTATGTTGCCTCAACTTTCGACTTCCAGCTTTTTCAAAGGCGTAATCTGCTTCTCAAAAAACTTGATGATTTCGAAATTTCCGATAGTTTCTGGTCCTCCTTTGTTTTTAACGTTCCCTGCAAAGTCACCGTAAACAGCTTTATGTATTCTACTTTTTTTCTCATGTCCATGGTTCTGTCCTAGGATCGTTAATTTTATCTTCTTTTATCTTGTTTTATCTTTCTTCTGTCACCATTTCATTTTGTCTTCTTTCTAAGTTAAAATTGTACAGAGCAATCAAATCTATAGACGCATGTCATCAGTTTCAAGCTGTTTTGGCTACTCTTCGCCACTGGCGTGGCTGGTATTAGTGTTCTTCTTTAAATATCTCGAAATGGCACCAGATGTGACTCACAGATAACAATACCCACCATGCATTTTCCTATTTTTTGTCTGGTATTTCCCTGTCAGTTGTTTAGCAATTTGGCGTGATATTGGATATCCAACTGAAATTTGACCTATATGTCATGCATATAATGCCCAGGCCTAATGATGTGCCGTGGGAACATTCCCGAGTCGGAAATTCCTGTTCGGGGCATATTCCCGAAATTTTCCAATGTACCGGGAATATTCCCGAAACATTGGGAACTTAAAGAAATTTCATAAATGTTTGTTTCGTTTACTTTTTGCTTTTAAAGCTTTTTGTGACGTCATTTCTGTACACAAAGCCATTAAAGAACTGGAAGATATCTTTGAAACCCTTCTAATAGCGACATTTTTGGCGAATAGTCTCAGGCAGATCTGAAACTAAAATTTTTAGAAAGAAAATCAATGGCCTTGAGACCATTACATTTAGCCGCGGCAGAGTTCACAAAACCGAGGTACGTCTTTAACGACGGAGGAAAATATTGACGGGTGTGAAGTCATTATGAATATCGCGGAAGAAAATGGGCATACTGATGTACAAAAAGTTCTTAAAGAGTTGTCTGACTTTTTGATAAAAATTCGACCTTTTTGATAAAAATTCTATATGAGATATGGCGGTCAAGGTTAGTCCTATTCCTTGGTGTTAGACCTTATTTAAAAAAACTGATTTGGGCACAATAGCAGTGAAAATTCTGTCAGTGTCTTCAACATCAGCTACAGTGGAAAGATCGTTTTCAAGATTTGATAGCTCACAATTGGAAAATTGCGAACAGAGAGCAAGGAAAAAATAAAGATGGTGATGATAGTGAAGATACACCAAGTGAATAATTATGCTCAGATTCTGAACTTGATTTGAATAATGATCTCACTCTTGATGCGGCAACCGCTGAAATCGATCCATTGGACGACATTTGATTAAAATAAAAAAAACATTATTATGTTTAGTGTGTACAATTTTTTGATTTAAATGATTAATTTTATGATCGAAATATTTTATGTTGAAATTTAATTTTTTTTTCTTGTGTGAAACGACATATTTTTACATTATAATGAACATGAAAAATAAGTTATTGATTATGACTTCTGTAGCTTCATGTTAACCCCAAACCACATGAAAACTTACCGTTTTGATTTTGAATTCCCGAAAATGTTCCTTAAATTCCCGGAAATATTCGCAATCAGGGGAACTTACCGGAAATTTATTAGATTTTGGATTTACATCGGGTTTTGCGCAATAATATGCTTAAAGATAATAACAACTAATAATCAGACGTAATCTTGAAACTGCTCTTTAAACTCAGTTTTAAATTCCCGTTAAATTGTTCCCGGGAAATGTAACAGGAATATTTCCATTTCGGGAATATTCCCGGGAACGGCACATCATTACCCAGGCCTCTAAAATTGCTGGTTTTCTTTTGTATTCTTGTTTCATGTTTACTAACATTTCCCCCTGTGTTCATTTGTTTTTTTCCTTATTACGTAGTATTCTTGTATATGCCTATCAAATTTATCCTTATTTTCGATACATATTTAACGCATTTGTGTCGGTTCAGCGTAGGTTTATCTGCTCACTACTTTTTTAAATCCAAAATTTCCTATTGTACCTACTCTTCTCGTCTGTCCATCCTTCAAATCCCCTCTTTGGAAGCACGCAAAGTTCTCTCTTCTCTTGAACTCTTACAAAGCTCTTTCTGGTCAGATCTCGACTCCCAAATAACCATTTGTAAATTTAGTTGGCCAAGTAGATTGTCTTAGGTATTCTTAACAGAAGCCTACTCTCTCCATTGTTACGCCTCGCAAGGAAGCACACTGCCCTTAAGCTTGGTCGCTTCCGCTCTCGTTTCTTGGGTTTGAAAATTCACTGAAGCATGTTATTTGAAATTTGTATTATTTTTTGCTGATATTTATTTGTTTTAATTTTTATTTATTATTATGTTTTTTTATTTATTTTCTTTATTATGTTTTTTATTTATTATTATAATTATTATTATTATTATTACTTATTATTTTCTTATTTATTATTATGTTTCAATCTTCATTTGTTGCAATTAGAATTGAAGGTGTAGCGGGATGGAATTTATAAATAAAATAAATAAAAATATAAAATGAATAAAAATAAATAAATAAAATAATCGTTGTGCGATTTGGAAGCCCCAGCCACTAAAACGCACCGATGTGTAATCAATTTGGAATCTTTTGTACTACCATTAGGAGTTTTATAGCATCATTAAAAATATATTTGAGCGCTTCTTTGGTATATGACGTAACTTACAAGCCCTTCAAACGCAAGCCATGCGTATTTTACCACAATAGCATATACATTTACACAAACACTCTTATTTTAAGATTCGTCCTTTGTGTCATGTTTCATTTTCATTCTCTTCCCCCCACAGTGTTCTGAATTGCTTTTTTTCCGTTTTGCTCTCTCCTCCGAACGACAGTTCAACTACTCTCCTGCCGAGTATAGGGCAGCAGACATAAAAGTTAGATGCATTGTAACAGTGAGAATATACTAGAAAATCATACATAGTGTTATTGTGATGTATGTGTTTTATCTCTGCCTAAAGTATCTTTACGGAAAAGAATCATTCGAAGCCTCTCATTATGAAATGTCTGAACCGGAATAACCTTGCCATCAACATGAAAAAATGGCGGAAGTCATCATGAGATCTATTCATGAGTCAGAACCATAACTACTCACGCAGTGAGTGCACTAGTGCGATGCAGTTTGCAATCCACCAAAAAAAGGTCACAGTTGCATTGTTGCAATTGAGAAAAGATATGGTGTGTCATGAACTTTTTTATTGCAGCTATTCAGCGCAATCAATTTTTGCATTGGAGTGATGGGGAGAAATTGTTGGATTTTAAGGATGAGATAGAAATTGTAATTTATGTAATTTGTGTATTTCAGAAATCCAGTTTTATAGTGCGTTTGAGTACAGCATGCTTGAGACTAGCGATATAAAAACAATTCCGCTTGTCTCACTATCATTTAAATGAAAACTTCACTGAGGTCCTGATGCTAATCACCCCTCTCTAGCAATTTAATTTGTCTAAATATCCTTTTTGTTTATTTCCTGTCGATTGCGCGGTTTCCATAATTTTGTATCTGAGCAATTTTTCATCTAACTTTTATTTTTATTTTATTCGCTTGCAATAAATTTATTCAATTGCAGCAGAATGATAGTGGTGGCAAATGTGCTAGCCTAAGGATTAGATTGACATGTGGGGCATTTCACGTGAAGCGGACAACGAAAAAAAATCGAGGTTTTGGATTTCGTTCATATTGTGCATAATGGTACTTCTAGAAGATGTGTATGTGGATGCACAAGTTTTTGTTTCTATGAGGTTTAGTTGCCGAGTTATGCGCTTCTGAATAATTGACGAAATTGATAGAAGGTTTTTTTGAAAGCGGATTCTGAGATTCAAAGCAAAATTTAAAAAACAGTAAACATATTGATTGGTGTAGAAAATTAGCTGTTCTTTTTACTTTTGAAATTAGATTTAAAAAATATTTTTTTTTCCTATGTGAAACCGGAAGTAGACACTTCAACTCGTAATTTTGATAATTTGGACCAGGTTAATTTTGTTTATTTTGATAACAAAACAAAGCTTGAAGTATACTTATTTGATCATAAAAGTTTTAGAATGGGATGGCCAGTAGTTTAGGAGGTAGGTAAGTTTCAATATATACGAGTCGAATGGGGCGTGGTACCGAGGGCTTCCTTAGGACAGCTAGTTGGCTCGAAAACAAAAATTGATTCGAAATCTGATTAATAGCGCCATCTCTTATTTGAAAAAGGTTTTATTTTCCCATAAAAACCTAATTAAAATATATTACGGGTATATTATATATTTGACGCCAAGCCCATTCAAATTTTCCGTTATTTTTCGAGTTACTGTTCAACGCTTGCAATGACTATTACTTTCGTTGATAAGTTAAAGAGTCTTAATTATGTGTATTATGTCTCCGTTCGGTTATCGATGTTTCAATCCATTCGATTTAACGTTTCATCGGAAGGCTAAAGACCTAAGAAAAAATCCAAGAATATTAGCAGAAAAGAGATTATGTCGAATCTGCAGGAAAAAACTGATCGTAGAAACACCTCTAGTTATTAAAAAAAAAACTAGCTTAAGAAACGAGAGTGAAATTGTAAAAATTGTGAAATAAATTCATTTGTCCATACACAAGTAACTTTTTTTCACTAAGTAAATCAGCCTTAGCAATTTTTAATATTTTATCTTCTATAAACAAGTGATACAAGTGATATATAATAGTTTTACTACAAATATTTTGCTTTCACGTTCACTAGCTATCATAATCAAGCTCCCGGTAGCACGTTCCATGCGACTTGCATGTATTGAAATTCACCTACCTCCTAAACTACTGGCCATCCCATTCTAAAACTTTTATGATCAAATAAGTATACTTCAAGCTTTGTTTTGTTACCAAAATAAACAAAATTAATCTGGTCCAAATTATTCAAAAAACGAGTTGAAATTGTTACTTCCGATTTCACACAAATTTTTACTTCCGGTTTTCAAATCTAATTTCAAAATTAAAAAGAACAGCTAATTTTCTATACTAATCATTATGTTTAATGTTTTTTAGATTTTGTTTTGAATCTCAGAATCCGCTTTCAAAAAAACCTTTTATCAATTTCGTCAATTATTCAGAAGCCCATAACTCGGCAACTAAACCTCATAGAAACAAAAACTTGTGCATCCACATTCATATCTTCTAGAAGTACCATTATGCACAATATGAACGAAATCCAGAACCTCGATTTTTTTTCGTTGTCCGCTTCACGTGAAATGCCCCATGTGTATAACTTGTCTTATATTCATATTGCAGATTGTGGGACCAATGCCCAAAGGAAATTTAAAAAAAATCGGTTGTTTCATTTAATAGCTTGCTTCTGCAATAGCTTAACCTAGACCGTTCTGTAGTACACACTAGTTAACATATTCCCAATTGGGATCTTTGGGCTAGAGGGATTGTATCTATGTACTTAGTTGCAATATCTACTTAGTTGCAGACAAAATTAATTTAGCAGGTGTGAAGCTAAATCGGAAACAAAACACAATTGTGTGCTGAGCATACTTATTTTTTAAAGATTTAAGTGAAAAGCACAGAAACCACATCAAAATAAAGTTTCCCGACATCCTATTAATGAACTTAAAACCACTTTCACGGTTCATTCGGTTCGCGTTAAACAAACCCAAGATATTCTGAAGACGCGCGGCCCCATTCTTGGCAGATACTGAGTAGTCGTTCGTTTCTCGGCAAACTGTGTAATACTATTTATAACGTCAAGCCACATTGCAGGTGGCGTCCTTTCCACATGCTAGACTTTACGCTAGGTCGTAAATTGATGTGTAATTCCAGGGATTCTTCACAGGTTGCTGTTTCTGGGTAATTTGAAGTGACACTTCATGTCTTTCAGCATTTTCATTTTTCATTTGACTATTTTCGGGTATGAAATGTTGATGTTTTATGTTTCTTCTTCAAATTTCCGGTATTCTCCCGAAATTTTAGTGTTCAATTCAGAGAATACTTGATTTGAATCGGTTCGGATTGCATGGCGATGTAGGCGAAAGGAGAAAGTTGATAAGATTTCCGGCTATGGAGTGAATGAATGGAAATTGGAAGGAGTAAAAGTAATTTGTCAGGGATGAAAAATGCGCTTGTGTTGAAAGAAATGAGGAAAAATGTATCTGGTATTAACTTGGTGTTAAAGAATGGGGAAAGTTATAGTTAAATTGGTTGCTCGTGATTTTTATAAAATAATTTTGGGTGTACAAACATAATTCGGTGGGTTTTTTGTAGGCACCTCAATCTACGTTCTTAGTCAGTCGGGGATCTGGTGGTATTCCCATATCGGTTCTTACTGTTGACTGGATTGACCGCCGACTTCTAGTACGATTCAACCTTTCAACTCAGCTTGCCCATGCAGGGAGCTACTGTTGCCATCGCTGGTCTATCCTTGTAACATAGGGACAAATAGCGGTGACGCTAAGGAGCTATGCACAATACCTTCCTCTATCTCCGGCTGCGCTCTTTCATGGAGGGCATTCTGCACCTCATTCAATGGCAGGTCGTAAGAAATCTTTTGAGAAAATGTTTCCATAAGATCGGATTTCAACACTCTGCAACGCTTCGTTATAAGTTATCTTTCGCTGCCTATTACTGCGTGGCCTGTCCTCTACATTACCGTTCTTGGGTTTGGTCTGAGCCTTTCACTATTGGCGTCGAGAGCCTTGCCATCTTCCGGATTGCTTCTTCCGGGATTTGTACTAAGACTCTTGGCCTTTGCTTTCTCTATCCTTTGGTTTTAGTAAAGAGCTATTCGTTGCGTTCCTTTGGCCACGGGTTTTTCCGCGAAGTTTAGGCTTTTGTTTGGGGATTCGCTAGGGAGTACCGGAGCTCCAAAGCTCAAATTTGCTGGAGCCTTTAACTTTGGAGCGGTTGAACAACCTCCTTTATTATTTTTTTCACTCGAAAATTCGATGTTGAGATTCTGAGGAATTACAAAGATCTGCCGTATTATCGTTTATGTCGCAGCCTAGCCATGACGTTCATTTATTTTGAAGATGTTGACTTTATATCTCTTTTAAGTTATTCAGCATCCATGGTCCTGAAACATCTGGAAATTACTGTCTGATATTTTCACCATAACAAAATTGAATTCGTTTTATTAGAATGCAATTTCGAACACGTTTGCTCTTAGCATTTACTAAATACCTTTAGAACTTTCTTAACATATATTGCTCAAAATTGTTATTAGTAAAAATATTTTGTGTTAAAATAAATTCATATGATTTTGAACTATGTTTCGCCCTACAAAAATTGGATATCAATTACCAAATATTCCTCCTGTTTATGATATGACTGAGCCACCATCACTCCCAGGCACAACTGATTTTGACAGTATACTGGATATTACGCCTTAAAACCCTATTTATTATCTCATAACAACTTATTATTTTCATAAATATGATTATCGTTATCAATTATTCAGAAACTTTCACTACTTAAAACTATCTTTCAAAACTATCTTTTCTTCCCCTCCGCCCAACTTACACGACTAGTTGAAGCTGACTTAACACAAAATTATTATAGAGTAATCGCTGGAAGCCTTTCATGAGTTTTCATTACAGTTAGGCGGAAAATGGTGTAACTCATTAGCGAAAATGATTTTCCTCCCGCTGTATTCCGGAAAAGATGCTTAACTGCATCATTGCCGTTTGCTCTGAGCAACTAGCAACGAGCTCTTGTTAATAGCTTAATAACGAGGGTAAATTTCGCAAAGCATTAAGCGCGATTTTATCCTGAATAGCTTAGGCTCTAAGTTCAACAGCACATCACAGTGAAAATAGTGGCTCAGCGTTTTTGGGTCCTTTGATCGTTTTTCGTTTTTTTTTTTGGTGGAAAGAAGAAACGAAATATATGGAAGGAAAAATACTTGATGGAAAATTAAGCTGCGTTAAATTACCTACAAATTCAAAATAGTGAATGATATGCACAAGTACATCTAAGTGTATGTCTCATCCATCTTCTTCGATACTGTCTGGCAATAAATGTATCTTGCAACATATCAGCAATAGTTCCCACAAAAACATTCTACTCGTCAGATTGCTTTCGAGCATTGAAAGATCTCATGGAATAGTAGTCTGCATTGGCAGGCAGCGAGATGAATAGTTTCATCAGTAAGATGGACGATGTTGAGAATTTTATTGATTTGTTCGGAATCGCTTCATCAGATTTTTACGAGCAATTGGCTCAATGATAGATAAGGTCAATTTGTAGTCGTAGAATTATTGGGCGGCTGCATGGTGTTGAAACTTTTTTTCATGATCGAAATGTATGGTGTGCGTTCGGGCTACATTGTGTATAATTTGGAAAATGAAACGCACAAAGTGATGTTAAATTATTCACTATTTTGACTATAAGGATTGATGGAATGTGCTGCATGACCTGAATGAAATGCATACATTGATCAAACGGGAATCTATAGCATTAGTTGATTTAATTTGGATTTTATGATTTTAGGTCTTGAGTGATACGATGCCATGATATACATGTATGATGCTTTAATGTAGATGTTGGTAAGGTCTGATCACCCAGTACTGACTAAGTTATCTTAATACATATGATATTTCTTTAAGTGCAATATTTTTAGCTATCCAAAATCCACAGCGTATTACCTATACCTAGCGATTGGGTAAAAACTAAATTTACAATCAGTGTTTTTATGTTTCGGAGGTTAGTTTCTTCTGTGGGAAAAGTATAGTAATTTTACATTTTTAAAATGAAAAATCATCTCATCAGCGTTCATCATTATTGCGTGCTTAGTAACAGAAGTCTGTAATGTAACAACTGTGAACCTCAAAAATCAAAAATGAAAATTGTACAAGAAACACTTTAATTTGCTTTCCATATATTTTAGATTATTTAACCTCAAATGAATCTATTAATATAAAATGTTATAAAGCTTGTATAGGTCCGATTGAGGTAAAATAATCTGAAATATAAGGGAAAATTACGAAAATACTAGCCAAAGAAAACTGATTATGAAATATACAAGTGCGTGCTAAGCATATAGAGCAATCTAAAATCTTTCTAATGTCCCACCCCCGTGCAGTTTTTATCACAGTTTTCTCGAATTTTTGTAACATGAGGACTCAACTGTCTAAAAACTCCTGCAGTAAAACATAGTTAACATTAAACTAAAATTTCTTCTTTAGAGGACTTTAAAAATAGAGTTTTTGATCATTTTATTGCAAATTTAGTTTGATGTATATTGCACCCATTTTGTAAATTAGTACAGCTTGACACTATGCAAAATTTAAATAATTGTTGGAACAGTGAACCAACAATGCGTTCCATGCTGTCTGCGTCCACGGGTCAAAGTTGGCATCCTCGCAAAGAGCCTACCATTTGGAGCGTTTTCTTTATTTTAGGGCTTTGGTCAACTCTTTATATGCAGACGTGCGGGCTGCAGAAAGATCAGCAGCCTCCAGCCTACCTCTAGCCCGCTGTGCTCTATACCTAACGCCAACGCAATGCGTCCCAGCTCAGCAATCTCATTGTTAGGCTTACTTTCTTTCACGGAAGTGTCCCCTATGGGGATCGAGGTATCGCATGTTCTACGAGGAGGTGAGTTCAGGCGCGACTGCTTCTTGAGTCATTTCACCTCTGTTTACTTTGGCTAAATTCCTGCCAAGCGTCTTCCAGCCTTTGCCTGTTTACGGGGACATATAGGGACGTTAAACAAAATAAATGCACATATATTTGGAAACAAATATAATGTTAAAAATAATTTATATTTAAATTTGATTATGTATATTTTAATTTAAACCAATTTTTTTTTTGCCTTTGGAGGTAGATTTATTTTAATAACTCGGTGTATATCGATATTTTGAGGGCAGTCTGCCCTCTTCTTCAGTGTCTATCGGGGTCTAAAAAAAACGAGTTAACGTAAGAACTAGATCTGTTTAATCAAATTTAAACTTGGGTTTCATATTTTAAATTTAAATGGAAATTAAGAGTCCCTGCATAGAAATTAATGATTTTACATCCATCCAATGATTTCACTAAATTGTTTCCTGGCTTATTCGCCAAGGGCAGAATAACCAAACGGAAGTACCTCTATCCACTGAAGAGGAGCTCGAAATTGAGATGTCTACATCGCACCATCGCATAGAAGGCACCAAGGCTCTGATAAAGTGTTGGTCGAATCACTCAAAGTAGGGGCGGAGAGTCAATTGCAACTACTATTGAAGTTATGCAATTTCTATTTAATAACGGGGGCCTCTCCGGTGTGATGAAAAGTGGCCTGGCTGGCACTCATAGGCAACGGAAAAGGAGTCCTTCATCGGCGTATCCACCGCTTTTTAGTTATTAATTTTGTCCATAACTCTCTATAATATAATTTTATGTATTTTACTCATTTATTTATTTATATACTTTTTGTTTTGTTTGTTAATTTTTGTTTCTTAAAGAATTCCAATATTTTGAATTTTTAAATTTATTTGGATGCTGTTATTTTTTTTTATATATTTTTTATCCCTAATTTGTTTATGTATGTGTCCTTATTTACCTAAAAATTTGGCTGTTTTTAGTTATTTGTTTTCATCCATTTATTTACGTCTACTTATTTGATTTTATTTATTTATTTTTTAAGCTGAAGTTCTTGTAGTGTAGTGGGTAGAGCACTGGTTTCCAGTGTGTAGGGTCCCTGGTTCGAACGCAGGTTTGGACGGGAGACTGCGTACCGTGCTTTGAGTTGAACTAGCTCTGAATTGGCTCGTACTTCACTTTACCTTATTTAGCTATTTTGATTTATTTAGCTATTTAAGTTTAGTTATTTAATTTAATTTATTTATTTATTTAAGAATAATGATTTATCTATTTAGTTTCATTTCTTTGATGTTGTTTAGTTATTTTATTTATATAATTTTGCTAATTTGGTTTTAAATTTATACTGATTTCTTCTAATGCCCTTCTTTTAACCTTCTTGGCCATCTTGCGATGCCCTACGCCAGAAGACCATGAAGGTTATATTAACTTCAAAAATGTTTTTATTTTTCGTCGTGATACTTATCTTAAATCTTGGACCATAAACGTTGAGTTTTCAGTAGTTATTGCATACAGTAAATTGACTTAAAAATAGTTGCTTTGTTGCTCGCTTTTAAAAATAATCCCAAAACTACTACGGGACAGTTCTTTCTCAATTCACATAATCATTCATCGATTTCTCAGGGTTATATATTATAGTTAAAATTTTACACATTAGATCTTTTATTATTCTTATTTAATTTCTAAATAAAATTTTCCGTTCCGAAAAAGCGCATCAATTATTCACCAAACACCATGCCTACATAGTATGTAATTTCATTCATTATTGCAACAATAATGGTAAGATTCCCATAATTTGCATTCCGGATTAAATGAAATCATCAGTATGCCTATCCAATGACTTCAGCTGGGTATATGGTTACCAAATAGTATTGTCTTAATTACAAAGTCGTCATCGACTACTACTATGTAGTGAATGCTTGCCGGTATACGATGATGTTAAAACACTAAAACTTACTCGAATTACCAACTCTCACTTTCGGCTCAAAGGAGACAGCTTGAAAGTGAAGCAAAGACTGGGATTTTTACGCGTGGTAACGTGACCCCGAATGACTGACTAGCCAGGTGATGATGAAGAATTATGTTTCGACTGAAATGTTATTGTAGAAATGCTGAAAGTGTATTTATCAGAGCGACGAGAATTTCAGTCGCTTGTAATGAAATCTAGTGTATTTCATTCAAAAGTAGTTGATACAACTGTTGAAATCGAGAAGATAATGCCGGACAATCGGTTTTATGTTTGAGAAAGTGTAAAATAGTTGTGCATGTAAAATTGGAGGGAAAATATATATGAAAGAGCTTATGTGAGTGACGTGTAATGTATTTTGAATGAAAAGTTATGGATAGATCAAGTTCAAAACTTAAAAATTTTCTAGCCTAATGGAAACCTTCTCCGTCAGATCACAGTGACATTTTCTGCGCATCTGTTTTTATTTGATTCTTTTTGTTTCTATTTTCATATCTATTTCACTATGAAAAATGTCAAATGCGTCAAGTGAATTTATATTCTTATTTATCATATTCGATCCAACAATACCTCAATATTAATTCGCGAAAAATTTAATACTTCTATTCACGGCACTTTTCGTTTAATTAACATTTCAACATTTTCAATGTCGTATACATTTTAATTCGGTGTAATTTACGATAATGATTGAAGCTCACGGAAGTGCTCACGACAGTTGTACTTGACCGCAATTCCTGCGAAGGATACTGGTGAGCGCGTGATGTGCAAATGTAATATGATATTGTTCTTACTCTCGCCAGCTAATAAAGTTCTCCATACAGAACTTTCAAAACTTTCTAGGAAAAAAATGGCTTCATTCAGTAAGTTGTTGGCAAGATGTTTCATAATATTTTTCAATTTCGCTCTGGGAAGTTTTCTGAGGATTTTCATGCTCCGAAATAGACTTGACGCTTGTTAGCTATCTGTTTTTTTTGTTTTTCTATCGGAAGCCAAGATTTGTTTCGACAAAAATTAATTGTTATCTGAAGTATAGAATAACAGGACAATGGCTACCGATTGATGCAACATTGAGAAGTATATTATTGAACTATGTGGTTCTAAGCTGCGAAAAATTAAAGGATGATAGGATATTTGCAAATTTATCTTTTCAATTTTTCTTTCCGGAAAACTCGTGATTGATGCTTCTGAAGCATTTGAGCTACTGAATCAAGATGAGGCCTACAAGACAGATTCATATCTGGAAACTTGTAGGTAAAAGTTAAACGTACTCTTTAGTACTCTAATATATTTTAATAGTTTTCGAGCAAATGAGCTATGTATACTCCAGAAATTCAAAAGGTGGTCGAAAAATGTTTATAATAGTTTTGGAAAACTCGTCTCTTTAGTTTTTGAGTCCACTAGCGGTTTTTTTCTTTATGAAAGCCTATTTTAAAATCCTAGTCGTCACCCTTGACACTAGGTCCTTTGCTCTTACTGGTCTGTATAAACAAAATTTTATTCTGGTCTGTCTAACAAGTTTCTAGTCTTCACCCTTGACATAGCACAGTGAACATTATGAATACGATCCTAATTGTATTTGGGTGTACCTAATAGTAATATACAAGTATATTTTTTTTACCAAAGTTACTATTATTTAAATGGTATACACAAATTCACAACATATATTTTTCTTTACAGGTAAATTGGTGAAATTGAAACAATCCACCAGCAGGTTAATAGCGTAAGTGATTTAGCTCTATGCATAGTTTCAATTTTTTTTTTGTTTGTTGTTTTAATTGTTTGTTATTTCCATTAAATGTTTGTTTGTTTCTGTGAAAAATTTTCGAAGCATAAGTCTGCATTTTTTCCTGGTCGTTTTTTCTGATTAAATAGATGACAAAAAAATATTACAATAGTTTATTTAAAACTATTTATCGCGTATTTACTTAGCTATTTCGAGTATCACTACAAAGGCAATCAGAATCAAATATTTTGAAATATCATAATATGTATGATAATTTGAAAGGCAATACTAGTCGCTACATCGTTGAATCCAAATTTTAGATTCAGTGAATTAAAAAGAGAAAAATTTAAATATTTGCTCAGCAGATTAACCTGAAAAATTGAGTATTTCTGGGCTCCAAAGGATTCATAATTCTTAGGCAGTTCTCTTATTGTTTGTTGTGATGAATTTATTCTGCTTTATTTGGTTTTTTATTACAATAATAGTTTTTTTTATTATAATAATATTAAAAGTATAAAAAAAGTATAATAATAATATTAAAAATAGCCCGAGATCAAGAGGCAGAATCGAACCAAAACTGCGAGATAAAGATACTAGAAGCAAAATGCTCATTGGACAATTTATATAAAAAATGTTCGTGAAGGATACTATGGAAAAGTAATCTCAGGAATGTTAGGCGATCTTCGTTAAGACAATAAGCGATATGAAACTTGTACAACAAATAACGAGTATATTTACGTTGAACAATGACATCTGACAAGTACAGAAAACGACGAGACCATACTTGTCGGGAATATTCAAGTATAGGTACAACGAAATAGGGAAGTAAATAAATGAAAACATGTGAAGATATTGAAAGAATCATGTGAATAACTCAGAACAAAGTTTGCAAGTTTAGACGCTCGAAAATGATACAAAGGTCAGATTGTAAAGATACACAATCATTGCGGGCGGATACATCTCTGAATAATTTTAGTTCGTCAGCATACAGGACAAGATTACATGAATTAGATAGAAGGTCATTGATGAAAAGAGTGAACAGCAGAGGGCCCAGTATGGAACTCTGCAGAACACTGGAAGAGGAATGAAAAGGGTAAGAAGAGCAACCATTTAAGACAATTTTACAGGTGGGACTAAAGACATAGAATGCTGAAAGAAAAGTGGTGAGGGAGATGGAGACCGCTTTTGTTGAGGAAATACACAAAGAAAACATATCCCAGTTTAAGGACGGAAAGTTGAAGTCACGTTAAATAATCACAGGAAAATGAATGAAGATGAAATTTGATAATTGACAGAATAAACATTTATATGCAAATACCGATGCATGGCGCGGTATATATGTGGATGCAAGTAACAAGCAATCTGTATTTGACATAGATACACGAACTACAACACACTCAACGGGATAACACACATGTAGCTTTGAACATGATGTACCAGCAAAGAACTTGCTATGAGAACTCCAGCGTCATCAGTCAATTCAAAAAACAAATTTCCTTAGGCAAATAATTGGTGCGACGGGTCCTTAGGCAAATAATTGGTGCGAAACCGTAGATCGGCCGGTGGCGCATAAGGTATAACCACAAGCTGTACGAAATATTTGACGATCCAAAGGTCACCACCGTCATCATACTGCGGAAGCTGCAAGATCCAGGATACGCTTGTCCGACTGCGTATCGCCTCTCAGATTTTGAAATTGGTTGATGCGGTCGTTGGACCGACACAATTGGAGGCGTTTCCTGTAAGAAGTCAAGGCCCCAGAGAGGCCGTAGTGCTACGACAAAAACGATGAATAAACCAGTGTGACACGGGCTGAGTTAATTCACCTTCATAGAAAAAGTAATTTTGATACTCTCAGAAGTTGAGCTCTTTAAGTCTCTCTTGTACCACTTTTTGGCTGGATTGCAACAAAGTGCATACTCTTGAATATACTTCTTTTTAAGTACTTTTTTCAATGACATATGAACATGAAAGGAACTTTCCATTGGGTGGTTTGTTTTTGATTCAGTGAATAGTTTATACAACCAAATCTATTCTAAAAGCAGATTTCGAAATTTCACATTATCACTAAATGCTAATATTTCGTTATTTTATTTGACGCCTGATCAATTATGCAAACTGAATAGAAATTATTTATGGTCAGTGATTACCCATCGAAACAAAACAATCCAACAGAGAGTTCTGGCTTTTTTTCGCACATAATTCATGTTACAATTATTCAACACAATTAATAGGAAAATATACAACCAACAGACAACAGTCTTGCTAGTTTTCGAACAGGCAGTAAATAAAAATGTTTTCTTGTCTCGAATCATGCATGCGTGCAACCTCGAATTAATGGTTGTTTCAATATGTGTACCTTCAATCATAAAATCAGTTCGAACTTCGTTCTTAATCTACCATGAAAACTAGATACAATAGACTTAATTAATTGAAGTAACGCATAAATCGTAAAAGCGCGAGTAAGTGAAAACGCTAGAGAATTAAAGACGCACGAAATTAATATTGAAGGAATGGTTGCGGTATTTGTGGTTTGGTTGTGCTTTTGCTGTGCAGTTCTTTCAGCGCGAATCGGTTCTTTCGGTTGGAAATAATTAAATCGATTTGAAGGATGTAGACTGATGCACACTGCAATGGCTATATGAATACGATATACGAGCGGTGCAGGTGATGAACGTCCCCACTAACCAGTCAGTCGTTGTGTGGTAAGCGAGGGTACTGAAGAGGAAATCAATTGTGGAGTATGGTATGTGTGCCTGTTTACCCGTCTGCGAAGATATGTAATGAGCGGTTGCGATTCCGCAAGTTGTAAATTTATATCATGACATGTCGTGATTATAGAGTGTACGCAATAAAGGGTGATTCAGTTTCGGCATGACGATAGTCATATGTTGGTTATTACGGGAGAAGGTACACAAAATGTGTCCTTTTTATGCGAAATTTATTATTTTGATAAATTTTACCTCATATGACAACTATTTTCAAAAAATAGACATCTATGTTCTGTTTGACCATTTTAGTTCCGGATAAAGTGAATTAAATTTTTTAGGTTCAAGTATCTCAGCTTACGTTTGATATTTGCCTACCATTCAAATTTGAATTCAAGAATAAAAGCTAATTTTGACGATTCTCCACTACAAATATCGCATTCACGCTAGTCCATCATGGGGAGGTTTGTTAATCACAAACCGGATGTTGGTGTTGTTAATCGTATCCATGCAACACAGCAAACTGAACATGAAGCCACAGGACTGTTGAGATAGTGCATTTGTAACGAATGGGTGGTCCAGGTATGAGATATGTACTTAACTTTGAGAGCGTTTGATCTGTATCCAATTATAAACTTCAATCAGTCCGATGATATTCATTCGGAGCACAAACTACGCGTGTGTGCTTTGAAATTGGTCAGGATGGACGCAGTGCCAAGGGATATCCTTTTATGTTGAGCGTACATGCCTATGGGATGGATTTACGCATAGATGGATTTATGCAAAGCTCATGTAGGTAATTAATCCAGAGAAATTGAGATGAGGATATGAATTTCATCGTGTATTTGCCTATCTTTGAGATGTGTCCTTTACTGCAACTAATAAATATTTCAAATTTAAGAATTTGATTCACTTCCAAATCAGTTCATTTGAAAGGTGCTTGAGAACCATTCATAACAATTTTTTCGAATTACTAATGAGCTTTTTAAAAACAAAACGCTCTCAGCTTTCATTGGGTTTTTTTTATGTAAGGTAGTAGAAATATTCAATTCATTAATTCTTTTTGAACGAATAGATTATTTAATATTAAAGTATTTGATAAATCAATATTTTTTCTATCTTACAATTAGGTCTGTTTTACTACAGATTCTGGAAAGGATCATTGATTACCATATAAAAAAAAACCTTAATCTCGCAGTCTCAGCATGCCTATACCAAGAGTGAATCTGTCGAAACTGCTCTCCCTGCTCTCATTGAGCAATTTGAAAAATCTCTCGCTCATAAAGAGTATATGCTTACAGCCTTCATAGACATTGACGGGATTTTTAACAACGTTAGGTCTGATGCGATTGTGGAGCCTCTCATTGGTCTGAGTGTTAATATGCGGCTGACAGCTTTTATTGAACAGCTCCTCAAGAATGAGTGTATCCTCTTCGCTGGGGAATGCCCACTTGCGACGAGGGGCAATACAAGCACACCTATAGGAGAAGTGGTGTGTCCTCTTTTGTGAAACATTTTATTTTTTATGGTAATGCCAAAGCTCAGAAGATTATCTTTTGAAGCAAATTCTTAGCTATAGTAGTAAGGAGACACATGTAGGGGAAGCCAATATCAATCATTCCATTATTTACTGAAGTGCCACAATTTTCCCTTATTTTTCCTGGTGCGGTAGCCTTATGCTCACACCTTTTGGCCTGAGCGCCTAGGGGTTTCAGATGCCTCTTCCGAGCTAGAATTATTAACTAGAAAGTGACAAGTTCTTCGTTTTAGCTTACCGAAACTAAACGGAGCCTCCATTGACCTGAGCTTGTTGGTAAAATATTTGGAACTGATCCTTGTCTCGAAGCTTCTATAGAATGACAACAGAACAGATAAGAAAAAAGAGAGGAAAGAAGGCTTTTGGTGCCCTATACTGTTGCAAAAAAGACATAAGAGAGAGTTGAGGTTTGCAGCCTCGCATTGTGGCATGGCTTTATACTACTGTGGTTGAGCCGATACTACTGTATAGGGTAGTGCTTTGGTGGTACGTTACTTTGAAGGCCGCCCACCAACGACTTCTTGAAAAAGTTCGAAAATTGGCTACAATTTTGGTGACTGGGGTTTCCTAAGACGCTTTTCCTGCTTCTTCATTGGTCGCCAACTAATTTTATAATCTTGCCATATCACAATCTTATCAGAGGAAGTTCCCGCGCCAGCGAACGTTGACTATACAGCTCCGGACACTACTGGATCTCGAGCTCTCAACTCGCATTCCGAGTAGAGATGAGTAGATTGATGGTTTCACTCTCGAGTGTAGACTTATTCAAGTACATACTGATGGCTTAAAACTGAGCAATAAAGTTGGCAGCGGTATATACTCGGATGAGCCGAATTTAATGATATCCCTTCGCCACCCGGAATTTTGAAGTGTCTTTCAGGTGTAGGTGGTTTCTGCTTTTCCGGCCATCAAATGGTTTCTGGTAATCAAATATTCTCAGTGAATATATACATTTTCACAGATAACCAAGTGGCTATTAACTCCCTCGTTGGTCCTTGTTCAGTGTCCAGATTTGTTGCGGAATGGCGTGCATCTCTTATGGAGACGCTGAGACACTCGGCAGTGCAATTGATTTGGGTACCTGGACATCGGAGTATTCAGAGCAACTGTTTGGCTGAAGAATTGGCAACGTTTGATACCTTGGTACCGGAGTTTTCATACGCTTTCATTATAGGTACACCGTTGGGAGCTAGGGAGACAAATCTGATTTTCCATAGGTGTACGTCGTACCAGGTTGTTGAGTTTAACCCGTAGCACTCTCCACTGTGCTGTGAAGCTACACTGCGGTTGTGGTGTGAGCTAAACCTCACTGCGGTTCGCTTTTGACAGTTTGCATTAGTAAAAAGTAAAATACAAAATTGAAACTTTAAAAAATATGGAAGTTTTTTTTCGTTAGCTTCAAAACACGCGAAAATATCACAGAATCTAACAACATTTAATTCGCGGGTTATCTGAGCGTACGTGTCGCAGAAAATCAGCATGTACCAGCAAGATCATCATATATTTAAGACGCTATTGAAACAAGCAAAATAATACAAACCGACAAAGCCGAGACAGTTGATACAAAAGTGGAGGTGGTTGATGCTGCTGAAGCTACACATACATATGTAGTTTTCAAGTCATAGATGTCATCTCGAAGTCTTTTCGAAAAATAAACTATCTTCAATAAATCGAATGAAAGATATTTTTTAGTTTCGAAACCGCAAAATACTGAATCGAAAAGATTTCTAAATTTAAATGATGAGGTGAACTTATAGTACATAACTTTTCTGTTGCCAAATTGTTCTGAGTAATAATAAGCTTTTGTGCGATGGGAAAGATAGTACGCTGCACCAGGGAAAATTTTCGCATCGTGTCATATATATTCACCGTTACCACCTAAGCCCGTATTATCCTCACCAATCAGCTCTTCTGAATTGGTCTACTTAATATTTTTCTGTTTAATCTGCTTATGACACGGAACTTAAACACCCTAATAGAATTATCTACTCGGACTTTCAATTTCCCTATACCTTTGAATTCGTCTGCAATGGCATTCACTGCACTTCGCTAGATTCAATACAATTACCACCGATGACCAATTCTACGTAACCTGATATAAAAACGTCAACGCGACTCGAAGCTGCTTTCATTTCATACAGTGTTTCACTCCACTTCCGTGCATTGTTTTCGAATAGCACTTACGTGTCAACAAACTTCAACTTTGGCTGTAAAGTACAATTATCCCCTCTGTATACATATGTCCCCTCTTCAGGTGTAATTCACCACACACCTCCAAAAGACCCCTATGAAATATTATACGTTTGTGTTCCATCAACGGAAAACATTGTTCATCTATATACCTAGCTCTGATTTTTATTCATCCTGTTTTGATATCGATCCAGGGCTGTCCGGATACCAAAATTAATTTCAAAAGTACGAACGTCGCATTTGATTGAAACGAAACATCATTATCGAAATTAGTCTAATTTCAACTTCGACATAGATTCGAGGAAAAGCCTGATACGGGACAATTTCTCTTCTCGTTAATCACGCGCATGCCTGAAATTCATCATTTCGCACACCTGCATCGGAAACCCACTACACCATCCTTACAATGACGCCAATCTAAAAAAAAAAAAACACAACAACTCTAAAAATGTCCTGCCGGGACCAACAGGCAAACCGACCACCGACAAGATAAAAATTTCGCTAATCCCACTTTTAGACGCTCGAAAATCTTCATGTCCATATTTCGTGGACGATTTGTTCTCGACTCTTCCCGATTTCCGTTTTCTGACGCTGGCATTCCCGTTCGTGTTGGCTTCACTCATTTTTTTCATTTTCCATCCTCAAATCCTAACCCATCTATCTACCAGCACTCACCACCGAAAAATATCCATACAAGTGAAACATGCTTTTCGGACATAGCTTTGCTATTTTTCAGACTAATAAAACGTAAAAAAAGGAAACGGGATGTTTTTCATTTGAGTGCAAGGGACCCGAAACCAGGATAATCCATTGGGAAAAATTTCTCCCAAGCCAGCAACCCAAGTGTCGTCGTGTCGAATGAAAAGCTTTTACAAGCCGGTTCCGGTCCTTATTTGATCCATAAATTTATTGAAATAAGGACAGTGTTGATTCCTGGCGTTTTTTTCTCGGAAGCAGAAAGTTTTTTCTTGTGCTGAATGGGGGTGAAGCGAAAAGCTAATTTAAATGGTAGTTGCGATATGGATGGAATGCATGGGTAGCATTTGGTTTTCAGCTGGAAAGTTTAACACTTGATTGATTTAATGGAAAAAGTGAAAAATTTGCTTGTTAAAAATTTGGAGAAAAGTTGAAAAGTGTTTTAGCTTGTTAACGGGGAGTGAAACAGGTGTAACTTATGTTTATGAAAATGCTGTATTTGCTGGAGTTTTTCAAGCGTTAAGATGATTTAGCTCTGTTGTAAATACCAGGTGAAATTGAAATGAATTGCACTTGTTTGAAGATTGAACAATTTGAATGAGCTAGGATCGTTAGTAAAAACAGATATCGCTGATTTTTTAAAGTTATCTGTTCTCTCAATGAAATTATTCACAGATAGCTGTTTAAAGAATTATTCGTTCGATTGCAGTGAAACTATTTAACAGAAGTATTTAATTAAAGAATATTATTCCATTTGAAATAATATCGCTACAGCCATATCAGAGACTTTATTCTGGAACAACTTCTGAAACAGTCATTCTTTTTCTTGTCTTTCTACCGCCGTTGTAGTAAAGTCTCGGCGTATAACTCTCTTTACAAGAAGAAATTCGAAACAATTGACTTAACAAAGCTTTGTCACATTTTCTGTAGTCTTGATCAAATCATCAGGCCCAGATGGCATCATCCCGGCTGATCGTCAGCAAATTTTATTGCATAGCATGCCTTGAATTCTGGCATTATATAACTCATGGTTAAGGCTTTCGCGCATTTTTAGTAGAAATGGGGAAAACGACTCAATTGGTTTGACGATACAGTTCGACTCACTCATTTAGGTGAGTCAGCCAGTGTGAGTTAATCAATTGTGTCAATCAAATTTTGATTTGTGCAAGTACGGAACAAGATTACATGGCAGGTATTTATTTGAATAAAATAAAGAGTTGCAGATAATAGAAACAACGATTGACAAACATAAATACCATTTTATTGTACAAAATAAAAAAAAGCTAGAAAAACGTATCTTTACAAATTATTTTAGTTCTAATTATAAATTAGCATTTAGGCATAATATTTTCGACACTGTCTATGAACTAAGCCGTTGAGACACTCTTCGAAAATCTCCAAACAGTATTTCTTTGCATGCACTTATTTGTCAATACGTCTTGCCATTAATATGTCCTGTAAGTTTCGTAATAATCTGATGACTGCATCAGAAGCTAACACAACTCAAAATTTTGAAACAAAAATTGCTTATTTTTAGGCACTCCTCCGGCACATAGAGTTCAACATTTCCAAAACATCATCTCAGCCAAACTAAAAACACTATAATATCATTTGGTTTACTGATTTTACGAAGTTTTTTCTTTTTACCAAAATTCACTGTAAAGAGAATGACCCATGTCCCCACCCACGCCAAAAAGTTGAAAATATCCTTGTCTAAAAAATCTACAGCTAACCTTAAAAAATTTCAGCGTGATCACTGCTGCCAAGTCAAAACTACATAAGTGGGCATCTCCAGTCTCAGCAGTTCATCATAAACGATATTCCAGAGGTCAGGTCGGAGGATTGACCACTTAGCTGATAAACCTCTTCTGAGTTCTTCCACCGATGTCGAACAGCAGCCGTCAATCCCTGAGATGACATCGTATCATGAATGTGAATGCTATGCTCGAAGACCCAAAGCACGTCGGCCCACCTCGCTGAATTGAAGGTATTTTCGACAATCAGTGTCACCAGCAAAACGAACAGATTCCTACTGGAATATGCTTTCTTTGTTCCTGCTATTGACTCTTTGACCGCTGAGATGGCATCAACAGCTGGTCTATTTGCTGACAGAGATCGTGGCTTCAGCAACCGCCTGAAAGTCTTCTTTGCCGTGTCTAGCATGCGGAGCGGACACGGCACGAGGACGGTTTGTTGAATTATATAGCTCCATTAATAGCCGCGGCTCACTCTCTACTATAACTTTAAGTGTTTCGACTGGAACTCCATGACGGACCGGGACTTTTCGTAATCCTCAAACCAGACATTCCTCCTCCGTAAAGCGAGAAACGTCCCCTTAGTTGACGATGATGTCTTCATATGTCTTTGGTGAATTCCCCAGGAACAGCGAGCTGAAAGTGCGCTCTAGAGGTGTCACGTCCCCGGAAGCGTTAGACCGCAGGTAGCTGTGTCTGCGACTAACCAATTTGTGCTCCTCTCCCTATGGATCCGAACTGTAAATCAAGCAGGTTGCATTTTTTTAAGTGCGTTTATCTTGGAAGCAAACATT
Organism: Nemotelus pantherinus; assembly: GCA_963978885.1. Taxonomy (NCBI): domain Eukaryota; kingdom Metazoa; phylum Arthropoda; class Insecta; order Diptera; family Stratiomyidae; genus Nemotelus; species Nemotelus pantherinus. The sequence goes on from OZ022266.1 coordinate 12,290,580, forward strand.
ATTTTCATTCAAACAACGAGCAAAACCCAGTTATTCGTCCCAAAGTCCTTTCTTTTCTATTGCTCTCCGTAAATTTGTAGATTTAAACGTCCCGCAGCATGTCAAAAAAATTGCATCTGTTAAAGAGCATTGAATTGAAGTGGTGTTTTAAAAAATGATTAACACAAGGCTGCATTTAAAAGCACCCGCTTTTATTGAAAGAAGTGAAAATTTGCCATTGAAAGAAGTGAAAATGTGCCATAACCTAAAAAGCAAGAAAATTTTTAAATTTGAATGATCCTTATCCTAATTTTAGCGTTTATTCGCAGCATACATGGTGCAGCAATCCATATTTCTATCACTAAAAACAGTTCAAATTGCATCTACTTAAATTCTTCTTCACTATCTGCAATTTATAATGATTTTTTTTCCTTCGCCTGGCAAGCCGTGGCTGGTAAGGCTTGTTTTATAATATTCCGCTAGAAAAGTATTCGTTCGAATAAAACCATTTCTTACGCCAAATAGATTTGAATTTATATCGCTGTTGGCAGTTAAACGAGTGCTTCAGTGCGATAAAATATGCCAGCTGCAGTAGAATCGCTCTAAAATAGTTGCCAGAACAGCAGCTTCATTTCTGGGGAGCTCAAGCAATGGATTTAGGTCAAGTATCGATATTTCTACTCGAAATTTCCATTCGAATCTGGAGCTCGTACTCATTCCCAGTCAATGTATTAGAAGTTGGCTCCGTTCTGAATTTCACTTCAGTTTTGTTGTTGTTTGTATCTAATGATTTAAATTCCAGCGAAATATTACCCCTGCCCTATATCAACAACATCGACATCGTTCATTGTCTCGCTACTGCGAAGAGTACGTGCTTGGAAAATTTTAGTGACTTATTAACTTTCCAGACACGGATTATCTTTAAAGAGTCACACCACGCGAAACGGTCTCGTAATCAAGAAGAGATGAGCGCGAAATTTCCACTGTTTGAGTTGAACGACGAAAAACTTTTGAATTCGTTTTCGCCTAAATGGCGAGAACGAACAGCTGGTACAGGTATACGTAAAGTGCTTAGATGAATTATATGAAATTGGATAAAGGATAATAAATGATTTGAAGATTGATCAGGTTAAACCAGTGACAGAGACGTAAAGGCAGGATCTCGATAAAATTTGTACGAATAAATTTTATGATAATGGCCTAAGGACTATGAATTTGCTTCTTAACATTCATATCAAAGCTCGAGTGCATGGTGGGCTGTTTCATTACTCCTACGGTTATAATTATTATCATCTTCCGAAGGCCATACACGTGTTAGAAATATACGTGGAAATTACATGTAGATATCTCTATCTTTTATATCCTTTTTGCCATTAGCTCTAGCTAATGGTAACTTGCTTATTACTACAGCAATGGGTAATTTCGTGAAATGCCGAGCATTATATTTCACAAAACAAAGTCGCAGGTATTACGGTTGCATTTTATATTCAAAGCTTTCAAAATTGTTCCAACAAGCAGCTTCCTGCGCTTTTGCCCATCTACCTTCCCACATTTTCCATTTTCTCCATTAATCCCACTAGATTCCCAACCTCTCCTAACCTACATATCTATTCGACCGACGACTTCGCTCGGCATGACCACATCCTCTTCATATCGCTCCTTCCTGTTCTTGTTTCTCATCATAAGCCGCTACTAGGTTAAATCCTACACAGGATTTGAAAAGTTTTCCTTCTGTTAAAACGGAATTGATACCGCACCAACAGAATTAAAAACGCAACAACTTACTGCCTGGTCTGAGCTTTCTAATTTTCTGGTGAAATTCTATTTTGGAGAGAAAAAAGTTGTAAATATTTAATCCACGTTCGCGATAAAAAAAAAGTTTCTATTAAAGTGAAAAATGTTATGGTGTAATTGGCAAAAACAAAGTATTTGGTGAAAATTGCATTGTCGTGTGTTAGGTAATCACGTTGTCCAAAGTGTGGGGCAATCACTTTTTTAAGATAAAATTGGGACTTTATTTCCATGTTCGTTGGTATAGTCTATTTGTTTTGTAATTTAAAAATAAAATTGTTTTGTTAGTAAAAGCCCGCAATCCGATTTTCGTATAAATTATGGTTTACTTTTAAATTTTAAAGCTGGAGTTACAATCAATGCAACACAACATTGTTGCACAAAAAAACGAGTTTGAACACATGAGAACGTATGAGAGCAGTTACAATGATGCAGCATAGCTTTGTTGCGCAGCAAAGTTTGCACATACCTCAAACTTGGCATGGCAACAAAATTTTTGAAAATATTCAATTCCACCAGTTCCTATGAACGTCCGGGAAATGGGAAATGTCAAATGCATATGAAAATCAGAATTTGTTTTTTTTTGTTCCATTTTTGCTTTGCAATATACTCTGCAGCTTTTAAAGGATAAAATACTCACTGATATCACTTTCCGAGACTTAAAAGGATCCATATTATCAAACAATAATTTCGTTAATATAGCCAGTGACAGATGACAGTAAATGTTGTGTTGCATTGATTGTAACTCCAGCGTAATGGTGTATTAAATTATTCGATGTTGCTATATTTTATACACAAGTCCTAGATCTAAGCTCCATTTCTGTCTTTTCAATCTGATTCTTCGAGTATTTTACATCTGAATATTTAAAGAGCTGACTTGTAGATACAAAACTTAATGGGTTGTTTAGTGCGTAATATTATTAGAAAACCAAAATTAACTGAAAATTATTATTTATTCGAATTAATTGAATCTGATATAATTTTTTCCAACTTTTGAAAGTAAATATTTTAATTTAAAAACTATTTGCTCCTTTAAATAATGGATGTATTTCTATTTCCGGAGAGAATTCGATATTTATAGTTAATCTGCCATCTTCGGTGTATATCAGGTGGTCAATTCATGCAGCAAAAAAAGTTTTCAAAGTGTTGACTATTAAATTTAGTTAAGACATGCATACCCGTGCCTCTATCTACAAAGCTCACAGTGTATTTAATGAATGTAATTTTTTATATTGATTTTTGTGAATTTTTAACCTAGCTTACTGAATATCTTACATAAAAATGTTTTCATTCTTGGGAATACACTACTTGGGCCTGCTTAATTTTTTTTCAAGAAATTTTAATTACATTTGACCTTCACAAACGGGCGATAAAACGCATTTACGCACCGCGGCTAAGACTCCTCGACTTGGACTACCAACTAAAATACTCCTTGTCACATCCTAAATAGAGATCGAAACTTTTTAATATATTTGTTCAGGATATCCTACTCTAGGAGCCCTCTTCTTCATTAAGATACCGTTCGATTGATACTGTTGCACATTTTGCGCTATATTGCACCAATTCGTCTCTTCCAGCAGCATTGTGTCCACTATAACTGACCAATATCTAACCTTAGCTGTGTTCCTGGATGCGTTATCCTTAAGTCTGTTCCAACAACGCCCCTTTCTTTTCATTGTATTTCTGGCTCAGTCCTGCACCATATACTTTATGCGATCCGCTGTTTTGATTCGCTTTAAAGTCAGAGCTTCTTGCGTTGCATGGAAGACTTGATGGACTCTGTAGCTGAAGCAATTCAGTGGTCCCTCTTTCATTTGAGCTCGTCCAATCGATTGCTTCTGTTCTTGCTGCTAGGAACTCAGTGATAGTCTCAGTATTTACTCTGTCTACGTTTGAAGTTATCGCATCTGGTTAATGTTGTCTCATACATTAAACGTAATATACTGATGATCATTGTCTGAGTAATCTTCGTGTATTCTTCAGTTTGGAACGAGTGCTGACAAGTTCTTCGAGGCAAAGGAGATATTTGGGATGGCCCCTCCATGCACAGGACACCGGAACTTAGTATTTATACCGACATTTATTACTACAACGCTCGTTCTGGCTGCCATGTCTAATAGACGCCTACCGTAAGAATCAGAGTAGTCCGTAAACCCACTCAATGGCTTTGGCATTAAAGTCACAGACTATCGCCGCTTATCCTCAACCGTACGATTTCGTTCTCCTAGCTACTGAGTTTGCCTTCGAAATCTTGTATTGCTCTGTTTAGGCTGAGATAATAGCTGAAATAGTGATTTTTACCCATACAAAGACTACTCCTTGACTCTGTCACCACGGTCACCTTCCTCGAATTTAGCACTCATATGGCTGTTACACCAAAAAGGTCTGAGTACCAAGAAGTAGGCTCCTTTTGCTGTTCACTTAAAAGCAACAAGTCGATGTTTTTTTTGGATGCTAGTTGCCAGAATAAATCATTAAAATTTTTACTTCTCTTCAAATTTGGTTACTGAACGAGGATCATTTGATAATTTTTTTTACCCTTTCTAACTCTTTTTTGTAGACTCCTCATCGCTTGGACCCAAGTTCATGTTCTGTCTCATCTTTGTTGCAACCTTTTTCCGCTATGTGATCCTCCGCGCTCGTAGAACAAAGCGGATCTTTCAAAACACTTATATTTTCTAGCAACATGTCCGTTTCCAAGAGACTTAAAGCAGTTTGGTACGACTGCACTTTTTCGTATCCTGTAACATACATAACCGATCTGACTCTTCTTCTACCTTATAAGCTTCCACGTTATTCTTTCAACTGTCCCAAAAGCTATCCGCTGCGCCTCTATGGCTAGCCGCGGTCAGGTTCATCTTAACTTTTTCCATGTCTAGTCCATCTCCTTGAAAAGCTGCCTTCACTTCAGCCTCAACTGTGAGCCAATGAAGATCACGATTTTCGATGGTACATTTGGACTCACTAGATGACACAGTGGTTTTCTCTCTCAGTATGCATTTGATTACTTCCCGCAAGGCTCCATTTCCAAGTTCCACAAAAACGTGTCTGTTGATCGACCCTCTCCACAGTCTTCAGGCTTTGTTTTGTGCTTAACCTCCTTGAATAAATTTGCATATTTGCCTCCATCTGGAGTTTGATCGGTTCCTTCTTTCTGCTTTACGGTTGTAGTAAATTATTCGCCAGCTTTAGAGGTCTTTTAAACCTGCTTGAAGTTGCCTGCTGGCTTAACCTCTTACTTTCCGCATTTTTCCTCTGTTTTGCTTGTTTGGAGATAACTATTAGGGCTAGAGACGTGCCTTTTTTTCACAGGATGCACACGTTTGTGCTTTTTCCAGCTATGTTTTAACAATTTCTTCTTCTGGTTTTTCTAAGTTATACCTCTGATTGGCTCCCAGGTCAGTTGATTGTTTTTTCCAGCTCCACTAAGCCCATTTTAATATCCATGGTTAGATTTCGCTACCAATTAGTAGCAGCTTCCATATTATTGATGATAGCATTGTATATACGCAGAAGCTGCTCCTCGTTGCATTTCATCTTGGTATTAGACGGCCTTTTAGGTGAGTTGCGTCCTTCATCAAAGATCGATAAACGGTTCCTCTTGCAGTGCGAGGTTTCTTTCTGAAGTCTGGGTAGCGTCACTTATTATTTATTAACCAAGCAAGGTAAAAGTTACATAAACAATGCAAAACTAAATTGAAAATTTAAAATTAATATCAGTATATATAAATAAAACGAAAAATTAAATAAATTAAATAATTAACAAATAAATCAATAACAGTAAATAAATAACAAATATATAAAACATTGACAAATATCTTAGCATAAGGGGTTGCGGATGGCTTGGAAAAGGGAATATTTGAAGGATAATTTTGAGATCGGAGAATACAGATTACTTATGCTATTGAATTTCCTGCAGTATCTATTTATCGGTTCATTAGCTGCGTGAGTAGTGGAATGTTGATATTCCTGAAGTAACGGCGAGGACTTGATGCTCCTTACAGGGTTATTTAACACCATTTCACTGTTCAGGAATTCAACTCTGATAACTCCTCTAATGACGCCAAATGTGAAGCAGGCCGAAATTATCTTTCTTCTGGATGCAATGTCAATAAGTTTAGGTGACCCGGTCAAAACTCATAAGGAGGAAGGGCATTAAAATCGTAAGGGTTGTATAGTTCTCTCAATGCGAAAAGTAAGAAATGCTTTTGTATGGGGACTCGAGTCTATTACTGTGGGTTTCAAAAGCCGGATTCCAGCAAATGGAAGCATATTCGAGAATAGGGCGTACAAGTGAGATGTAAAAGGATCTTGTAACCCACAGGTTACGAAATTCCTTGGCACGTCTTTTGACGAAGCCTAGCTGTTTGTTTGTACGGGAAAGTATTTTATCATAATGCAAGGTGAAGCGGAGTCTCTCATCCAAGATAACACCAAGGTCAACAACGTTTTCAACTCGAGCTAACAAATTATTGCCGAGGAAGTACGTGTTATGTGATACGGTGTATTTTCGGGAAAAACTTATAATTTGGCACTTAGCAATGTTGAGAGAGAGCTTGTTTTCATTGCACCAATGATCAAGTGAATCAAGTTTGGATTGGAGAAAGGGTGTATCGAATGTAGATTTAATGATGTGATAGGTATATTTGCTGGGACGTCAGATAGGTCAGAAATAAATATATTAAAAAGAAGTGAACAATTTTAGAATGATGTTACAGCAACTTTCGAAGCCAAAAATACAGCACGCAATTTAATGTAAAATAATTAGTCAATTTACTGACTTAGATTTGTATAAGAAATATAATGAGTTGGATGAATCAAATTTTTACTTTCGACTTTTCTTTTTTGCCAAAATCATTTCTCCACACTTTCTTCTGATTTACATTAATCGCCTAACATGAGTATGTCGTCTGACGCTTTTCCTTCTCTTTGGATATTTGCCAACATCTCTCCTATATAGCCAATGATCTTAAATTACATTTTTTCAATTCCTTTTTATCCTTCATCGGGCGTATCGCAAGGGACTATCCTTGCTCGTCTTTTCTTTCTATTGTTTACCAAACATCGCCCTTCTTTAATACGATCTTGTCTTTTGTACCCTGAAGATTGGAAAATGTTCCGAGTGAACGAGTCGAAATGATTGTACTTTAACAAGATGATCAGTGCTTCGTACAATTGCTGCGTTGCCAGTGCTCAAGCTCTGAATGTTGCAAAACGTTCATGTATATGTTCATATGCATGTAATGTGCTTCCTTTGATTTTCTCCTATTGAATTTTCTGCTCTCTTCTTTAAGCTGTTGAGCTCATTTTCAAAGACCTTGGCTTAACTTGATAATAATTTTTAATACACACCTACCGAGGCTTCAAAATTATCGGCTTTGAGAGTTGGATCTTCCAAAGTTTTCATTAATCTTTCCAGTTACTGACACTGTTTTCTTTTCATTGTTCGTAGTGCGGCTGAATATTGAATATGCTCTTACTTAAATAATGCGCTGGAATCTGTTAAACCCCGATTTCTCCATATGTTATTTTTTGAATTTCATCTTACTGTCCTTATAGTGATCGTCTTTTATTCCTACCTTCTCTCGAATCACGGAGACTTTTTTTTTTAGATGAAAAAAGTGCTCGAAGCTGTTTTATTAGATAAATGCATCAGCCCAGTAATTTAAGATTTCCAGAAAAATCCAGATAACGATTTCTCAACGGAACTATGGTTATTGTGGTATAAGAAATGCTATATGAAAAGTCCATTACGAGATTATCTGGACAAAAACAAATCATTCAGTGTCAACGATCACGAACGGTTTTTGGAAACATCTAGTTGACTATTTGCTTTATTGATCGTTGTTGCGTTTAATTAGATAACAATTAGCTACAGTTTCGTCCTTCCGCCGACGTAGCTTTTTTCTCTGGAACTCCTATTTTTTTCATTTGCATTTTATATTCAGTAATTGGATTTTTTATCTGTTGAATTTGATTATTAAATAAATAAAAATATTTTATCAGAACATAATACAAGTACCTTGGCCACAGAAAATGTTCTTTCACTGTAGTTATTCCTTTCAAAACAAACAGTAATAATTTACATTTGAAATTTTAAACACATTTATTAAATTGACAAAGTTTTAACAACCACATAATTATCACAGGTTTCTAATTATATAATGCGTATGTATAAAATGCGTACATCGTAGACACTAACCTCTCGTGAATTCTCAAATGAGTGAAAATTACTTACTTTGTATATAATTATACTGCTGAAATGGAAAACTATCAAAGGACATTCAACTGGCTTTATTTAAAAGAGAAAGTAAAATGTAATTTCGTTTTTTCTCTGATCGAAGTACTCCAGCTGAAAATACTTTTCCCTACCTTTCCTGAAAGAACAATGAACTAGATTATCGTGTGAATAATTTGAATTTCGTGTATCAGTATAATGCCATTGCCCTCAATTATAATCAGGACTCTCGTTCCCGGCTATTTCAGGCTGTAGGCGAATGTACTGGCAGTGTACTGAACTTGTATTTTCTGTATTATACGCATCAAAAGGCTGCTATTATTTATTCATTACTGATTACTCTGAATGCAAAATAGCTTGAAAAGAACGCTTATTAAGAATACATTAAATTGCTAGTACATAATTTAATCGACCCTCACATTCTTCTCCCAGTTACTCCAGGTATATATTCGATGAAAAATCAATTGCTAAGCACTTGGAAACAGAATGTTGACCTTCACTAGAACTATCGTTCAGCTGTCACTATTCTTTAAGCAAAAACACAGTTAGTGGAGGTCAAGAACACTAAAATCAAATTGATTGTTCACGCCACGTTCCATATGGGCATGCAATCATTTTCTCGACAGCTCACCTTCCGATGGAACCTTGTTTAATGTTTAATTTGCTAGAAAGTGTTCTTTCGAATTAACTTCAGGTCAAGAACTAACTAAACTGAACAAAATTTGTTTGAACAGTTTCTTTCAGCCAACACAGTATACACTTGCATAATTGAAATCCACGGAAACCGAACAGACAACAACCCCTAAACTTTGCGCGACACCAATCTAAAAGCACTTTGGGTAATAACTCTCTCATCTAAATCAATAAAGAAAATTACCACTTTCCTCCACATATTCCCCGAACGTAGAAGAAGAAAAGAAAACTTCAAAAGAACTGCAAATACATCTGTATATTGGACTCGTTCGTGTTTTGTTGGACCCTGCCGCAGTTGGGGCAATATTTTTCTAAGATAAATGGCGCCAAGAAGTGCTCTGACTCGAGCGATGTTACCTCCATTGTCTGAATTGTTCATTCGCCGTTTCGGGGGTTATTCAGGAAACCATTTGTTATGTCCTCGTCGTTCATACATGAAATACAATGCAGCATGAAGGATTCAGCGCGCTTTCGATTTTTCAAGGCAATAGTGTGCTTACGGTTGTTTATTGTTTGCATTGTTTTCGCTTTCGTCTTGGCAGAGCATTAGTTCCAATTTTTTTGAGTTTCATGGTTGAGCTGTAGCTAAGCAGAGTTCCAAATTGTATCATCAATTTATTGTAAGTTCAGAATCGATTTTTGGTCGGGGTGAAATCAAGTTTTCTTAGTGTAGAGTAAATAATGGGATATTGAGTGAGAATTAAAGGAGTAAGGATGAGTAGAGTTATTCGATTTTGATTAATGCGCTGAAAAAAAGTGAAGTCATGTTTTAGCTCAGACGAAGTGGACGAAAGAATGTTACTGTCTCTAACATGTTTGTTGTGCTTTCCAGTGATGTATATGTGTCACTTTGGAAGGACACATTTATTTTTAGGGTGCTATGATGTCATCAAATTCCATTCTATTATTTCCTGCATGATTTTCAATTATCCTTTTCCATTAAGTGGTCAACTGCCATGACAACGGAAGAAGTAGATATAACTGTGCCATAATAGTTTGTCATTTAATTCTGAAAACTCGTTTTGGCTCCAGAGTAGTGCTTTACTTTTTATAAATGGCGAAAAAATAAAGTTTACAATGCGCAGGGTTCTTAATTTTTTTAGCTTTTGCATCTAAACTCTCAAATTCATCGTACAAAATGATTAGGATAAAATAGCGCCCAATGTGGGTAGTAGAATAAGCTAAAGTTTTTTTTAAAATCGTGAGACTCCTTGAAACTAATTACAATGAAGGTCGAAAAAGCAAACAGCACATTTTAGTTTTACAAATCACTAAGACGAGGCAATCAATTATCTAGGCTCTGCAGAAGCAGTCAAGTCTTATAATAGTTAATAAAATCAGTTAGGTATCATGGTCTTACGCCTGGAAAACTCGGGAATGTGCGTAGTAGTGAAGAAAATCATCTAGGAAATCAATTCCTAAGTTAAAACTGAGCTTAAGATATATTTCAAGAAGCGATGTTTTGACATTCGAAATATGTTGACCTCTCCAATTATTTTTGAGCAAGCAAAAATGCTAAAAGAGGGTACATAAAACCAGAAAAATCAATTCAGATGTAAGCATGTGTCATGCCAGGCGGTTGTGCTCAATCAATATGCCTGTCATGGCTTTTTAAAGTTTGATATTCTTCATGAGGAAGATTTCTGCAGTCTCTAAAAAGAAAATACGAAGTCCACGTCGTCAGGGTTTAATCCACCCCATATCGAAACAAAGCGTTGGTCACTTAATGTAGTGGTGCACGTGCTATCTTACGTGAAATACACGACATCAATCGAGATCTTGATGTACAGTCTTTCTAGTAAAAGAGATGTTATGCTTAGTAACATAAAATTTTCCAAGTTCGAAGGCTTTGAAATAAAGACCACTGAAGACCACTGACCACATAGCTAGGGTACTACCCCGAGGTGGAGGCATGCAGTAAACACACGCTGTAGTATAGACCTGATAGTATTTTGACTTCATCTGTTACTTTCTTACTCGATTCATTCCTTTTCCTAACTGAATGTGTTTATTGTAAATTTTATTGTCTGTATTAGCCGATTCCCATTGGTTGGGTTTCACTATCATGTTCTCATCCCAATCCATTCTTTTCCTACTGAAAAAGTCAGGTACGTGGCGAGTTACACCTAGGACCTTCCTGATTTTAGTGGCTTCTGTTCACCTTTTGATGTGAACCGCTCGGCTCATCATATAAGACATATGATGTTCTCTGTTCTCCATGTACACATCTTTGAAATCGGGTATCTATTGGGATATTTCTGTTGAATGGTTCGCCTGCTCGTTAATTTGCTCTAAATTCGTGAGGTCTACGCTGTTTAACTCCCTTAGGTATCTCTTATGTTTTCCTAACTCTATTAAGCTGTTTTCGGGTTTCGAACTCATTTACGTAAGAACTTCAAGTCCTTCATGCAGAACATTGAGATTGGTTGAAATTAGAAATTCTAGTAAGTACCTTTCTCTGCCGTTTATGTTGGTGCTCCCCCATATCTCATGTTGAGCATAGCGGATAAGAAAATCAGCCCTTATAGCCGCCACTGCCACTCTTCTTAGTTCTGGTCTCATAGGATCCATTCTCTATGGTGGATAGAATGACGATAACAGAGAGAGAGAGGGCTTGAGGGCTATTTAATTCTTGTATGGCGACAATGCAAGTCCTTATTGTGTCCTTACCTATTGGGTAGAAAAATCCAAAACTCGCACTGAATCCACAAAACTCGTTCTTGTTGAGAAGCGGTTCTTGTATCAGCGCGAGGTCAGCATAAGACGTCAGACGTCGCTAGTCGGCTGTGGTGCAGATTTTTTGCTTGGACCACTCACGCTTTTTTCCCCTAGTAAGCTTGTCCGCCTCAGTCTAAATGATGATCCCGTTCAGTAAAAAGTGGATCAAGTCTTTGTTGGCCTGCAAGTTATTCGTGGAGACCCGATTGATACCTAGCTCCAGCACTATTTTAGCTCCGCTAATTGACCTTCAAGTTCCATCGTCTGGAAAAATTTTCAGTTGGAAAATTTAAGATACGTTTTCTGTCTTTTTAAGAAAGACACAGCCTCGGGATCTTTCGAGTGGAGCCTCAGGCACTCACGTCTCTCAATTATGTATATCGCCAGATGTGAAGCCAACAGGTCTTGAAGACGCCGCTCCAGGTCGCCGAGATGTGGCCGTACAGTGACCGTACCTATGTAGACATGGAAAACTTGAGGTGACTTGCAGGCACGTTCTTGGTCCTTCAAGGACGAGCTGCCGTCTTCTTCGGTTGCAAGTCTTTGAGGAAAGATTTGACACTTGTTCGCAGTTTTAGGAGCTGATTTCACTGGAGTCTCCGATTTAGCCACCATTTCCTTTCAAATTATCAGCGCTTAATTAGGTTCGCTGTCAGGTTCCTGGGTCGCCACTGTGCTGATTGGCATCGCTACATCTTAAGAACAACGAACCACTCTGACCACCCTTCCCTCCTTAAATATAGTAAAGCATACTCTCCCTACAATCTTCCAAGGACTCCGTAGACACTCACACTCACGCTAATCTTCTTGCCGTAGGCATTCAAAGTCTGTCCCCTTATCTTGGCTTGCTTGAGTCTAGATCTGGGCAAAGGGAAGGGTTTGATGCACACCTTTAAATGTGAACCTTCTTCTCAGTAACCAGAACAGACCGTTTATACAACTCAACCTTGCTTCGAAGGGACTAATTTGAACATATAAGCCAATTTACTCCTGAGGTAAGATTGTCTTCAGCGGCTACCACGAGGAAGTTATGAATGACACTTCCATAAGACAGAATAGAACAATATTTAATTATATAAAGAATAAAAAAATAATGTATAAAATACAATTTAACTTAATTAATGCGCTACAAAAATAAAATAAATAAACATTAAATAAATAAATAACAAATATCAATTAATAAGGACCAACCAAAAATATATTGACATTTGTCCAGAAATGAAAAAAACACTTTTTCGCTAAATCAAACACTTTGAGGCTTATCTCAAGCTATATTTACATTTCTAAAACCAAAGAATTTTTCAAGCGGCAAACCATATTTTTACGTAATCTCATATTTCATGCGATTTCATTTTGAATTATATTGAAACGTACTTTCAATTGGTTTAGATTTTGTTTTTACACTTTCCTTTTCTTTTCAGGATCCCACTCAATCTCGAATACCTAGACTCGATGGTGTGGTGTCACGGATACCTGCACCACTATCTACTACCCAAAAGTCACACATAGCAATGCCCGTATCAAAACTGGTAACACCACAGCAACGTCAATCGGCTTACTCGAATAAACCTGGACCTCTACTTCGATCACCTATAGTTGCAAGCTTTGCATCTTTGAAAAAATCATCTTCGGGCGAGAGAATCAGTGAAGCTGTCAAGAAGACATCGAATCTCATGAAAAAGTTCTGCTTAAAACCATCGGTCACCAGTAACGCTGAAAATAACACGATCGGAAATGATACTATGGTCATGGATAAAGAGAGAAAAGATATCGCTAATCAAAAGTGGATGACAAGATCGGATGGTGCACAGTGTGAGCAGCAGCCAAAGCACAACGAAACTAGAACGTTGACCAGATCCGAGACTTTTGTACGTGATAGTAATGTCGATCTGAACTTGACGCACAATATCAGTGCAACACCTGACGATCATGAAACCCAGGTGTCGCAAAGCTTCAATTATAAGGAGAACGACAGTGCATTATTTACGTCGGATGCGATGGACGCGAATGCGACTATGACAATGGAGACCACTATGACGATCGATTCGAATGAACAAAAGTTTGATTGTCTTGTGGATACTACAGTCGTCATACCGGATCAAAGATCGATTACCCAAAAGAGTACTTCAGTTGCCTGGATGAAACAAAACGATACTTTGCGGCGATGTGCTGATCTATCCACTGATCTTGTAGATGAGAAGATGGCTCTAGCGCCAGACAAATCAAGCATGAAATTGATCTTGAACTCGACGATGAACTCTGACCGCCTGATAGACGTGTCTCTGGCCTTATCGCCGAGCCTGGCGCTGATGAATCTGACAAGAGACCTTAACGAATCACCGCTGAATTCTCAAAAACAGAACACTACCAAACTACTATACATGACCACAGAGGATGACCTGAACGAAACTCTCGTAGCAGAAGAGGATTGTGATCTTGAAGCTGATGAAGAGAATCCACGGCGTGAACAAGACGAATGCATGGAAGTCGATGAGGAGGACCTAGCAGCAAATGTTGCGCATATTTTAAACGTAACTCAGGTCCAAGAGATCAAAACGAATAAGCCGAGGTTTTCCTTTGGTATGGATCTCACCGAGTGCACACTCGATTGTTCAATTGAATTGTGCGATGTGTCGTTGAGCTCCAGTTGTCCTGCTCAGTCTGGGTCGCCACTTTTGAAAAAGCAGAACTCGTTTGAAATGGACGAAAGTCTGGGCATCCTCACTCCTAATCAAATGAAAGAATTTTTGGACTCGCCGACTACTAACACAAATTTGGATCTGCCTATTAACGCGCATGGTAGCAACAAATTTGCCATCCATCAGATGCGCATCGATCAAACCCCATCTCCAGAGGACCTGCCGCTTGATCCGGTCGGGGTGAAAACCGATCTGGCCGATGTGATCATGTCACAGCCGATCACCAGCAGCCAACATTCTATGCAATGTAGTCAGCAGGAGATCTCCCAGACGGATTCTTACTCAAAAACTGATCAAATGACGAAGTCCAACGTGTCCAAGGTATCCAACAGCTTTATAACGAGTATAACAAGCATTACCAGCTTGGACACCGGCTACCAAGGAGACGGCGAAATGTCAAGGCCTGCATCTCGAGGTGCGGGCGATCATTCGCCCTCTAACGGTCCGCGGAAACCTCATCTGGGTCGGCAACCGTCGTTCAATCAAAACGCTGCCGCGAACATTCCGATAAGGAGACAAGATCCCATGACCGATTCCGACTTCTTCACTGAGAGTGATGCGGACGACATATTCCATAGAGGTGATCGACGTGCTCAGGTGATCGATGGACAACTGTACGGCCCAATGCTCCAACCGGCTAATGTCTTCATAACCGAACAACCACAAATGGAAGATTCGTGTATGGAATCAAGTGGCATCTTTACTGACGTAGAAAACCGCTGCGACGACGACTTGGCCCAAAGTCGTGGCGACGCAATGGTGGATGTTGATATGTCGCCCGACGGATCAACAGAGACGGTGAAAAGTAACAACACCGAATACAATACGAGCTTGCAGCATCAACAGCCGCCAAGATCTGCCTCAGCCATGAGCCAAGGTCACTCTAACATCTTAACAGATAGCCAAACATCTTCGACTTTCCAGAGCAGTATCAGTAGCGAGCGAATAAGTGTAAGCTCTGTTAGCGGTATTGGAAGATGCTGTGGGGACTACGCACAGCTTACTGCTGTGAAAAATTCCCCATGCTCAAGTAACGACGAAACCGAGCGATCTCTCAAGAAAGCGGATGCCGTTACGGTCGACGATAAGAAAAGCTCGAGCACTGGAATCGGCGCTAATTCCAAAAAACTTCAACAGACCTCTGTATCGTCAGTCAAGAAGTTCAGTCCGTCGCGTAAACAGCAATCTCATCAGTACGGTACGTCCGCGGAACGTAGCACAAACGTGGTTTCGACTCGAGAGCTCGGTAAACATGAAAGCAAATCGATCGCGAAAAAATCCGCGACTTCTTCATCTGCATCTGCAAATGCGGCTCGTTTGAAATCTCGATCGTCGGCAGCGTTGGCTGTCGATGAAAACGACTATCCTGCCAACGGCGACGACGACGTGGAAATGTTGGTGAAGAACGGTACAAGTGCGATTCCTTCGAAATCGCGAAATACGTCGTCGTCGAATCAAGAGAATCGTCGACCGAACGGATCGCGAGCCGGTAGTGTCCCGCCAGGTGATAATGTCAATGATAAGTGCAATGGTAACACCATCGCCCTAATTGGCGATCGCAATAGTGCTAATCAGCAACATCCTGGTTTATGTGTTGGTAGTGGTAATGCAAGTGCGCGAAAAGTTTCGCCGAATAAATGGGAAGCGGTTATGAGTAAAATTGCCGAGAGCAAGGCGATCAAGAAGAACTACAGTCAAGTGAAATCGAAAGTTGGAACCGGGATGCAATTGCGACGTGTAGTGGGTGCTGGTACACCGCGACTGGCCAAAAGTCCTACGACTCAGTCGCAGGATAGTAATTGTGGTAGTGTTAATAGTAGCGGTGCTGCAAGTGGATTATCGTCGCCGCAATCGAAATGTGCATTGATTCAGGTTGCAACGAAACGGTAAGTTTTTGTTTGCAGCTTTATTTTTTTAAGAATTGCACAACATCTCTATTAATAAATACAAATAATAAATCGCAAGAATAATTAACAAAGATTTATAAATTATACGGAAGAAGCTTATTTGAAGGTTTAAATCTACTGATGCACATATCGAAAGGAACCCCTGAAAACTATGAAGCAATTGCTTTATCAAGAGTATACTAGACAATGGTGCCACAAATCATAGTAGAGAAAAAGTAAAAAAAATCTTATCTAATCAAAAAGCAATAAATGATAAGAGAAGTATTTTAGTGTCATTTCAATATACACATGTATGTATGCTTTTCGATTCTATTATTTGAATTGTTTAATCAAAGTGGGCGTCTGGATTGAAATCGTAGCTGTTTCAGTGATAAAAAATTGACGATGGCGATATTTTGCATAGTTTAAGCCTAATTATTGTTGGACAGACTTTTATGCGATTAACATATGTAATTGATGTGAATCTTTTTTCGCTTTCAATTTTGATTTATTTTGGAAAAGGCACATTAGATGAGCCATACATTTTTATCACCAACAAATTCAAGGTTTCTATCTGAAACAAAATTCTAATTCTAATAATATCTTATCGGTGGAAAACAATGATGCTGATTAGAGTACAATGATGGTAACAATACAATGATGGCCAACGTATGCTTCCAAATAATTGAGCTATGGCTAATATGATTCGCATTTTTTTAGGTGTTCGAAAAAATAGGTGCATAGTATTCAGATCAGTGGTCATGTTTTCGTGTTTTCCCAGTTCGAACACAAGAACCCTCATTGCTCACCAGATGCAACTCTCTAGGAAAGCTAATTTCTTGGGTTAGACAACTTGTTTAGGTATGTACCAGCTGTGTTTAATGACTCCAAAAAAAGCGCAGAGTATTCTCAAGGCGAGTTCAAACAGAGCAGCTGTTAACAGCAGTTAGAGCAATTGATGGGCAAAAAAAAATGGAGCAAGTTAGAGAAATTGAGAGCCAATTCTCAAAGTTGATCGCTTGTCAGTAGTTCCACATATCAATTCACTAATAAAGAACTCTACTTCAGTCACAATTTTTTGTGGAAAATCGGTTCCGTGACAGTTGAAGCTGTTTGAACGATTTTGCTCTACAAAAAAAAAGGAGCAGAAATTCTGCTCTGAATTGCTCCAGTTCAACTTAGAGCGGGTTCATGAAACACAAATCAGAGCAACTTCGGGCAAGTTAGAGCAGCCAAATTGCTTAATAAACACATTTTGCTGAGATATTTCAACCTTACTCAATTTTGAGTAACTCATTTTATACCAAGGACAAACAGAGCTCGCAAAACGCTTCTGAATAACAAACAAAATTGTTTAAGTCGATTGACTCAATGAAATTCTTAGTGCAAAAGGGATTCCCATGAAAAGTAATTTGCAGAGAAATATGTTCTATTTTAGCATTGAAAATATATAGAAAATGTGCTGAGGAAAATTTAGGGAGTTGACGAAATTCCTTCTTTAAACCAAGCTCCCCCTCTGATGTAGGTGAAACCCTATCTAGAAAACCGATAAAACGGCGACCTTGCGAGGCAAGAGATCCCACACGAAAGGCATTTCGGCTAGGCTGTAGACTGGGAAAGATATAATGAGAAGTTTTCGCTATTCAAAAGATACGGCAAGCCAAACGTCACTCATGGAGAACATCAATGGGAGTACAGAAGCTGCTAGAATCAGGGAGATTCTAAGTGTAAGACCCAGAGTACCGAGCTTTCTACGTATGGAAAGTTGGGATTCGGCAGAGGCCCCGAATGGGGCCGAGACATGCTACTGGAAACTCCCCGGAATCAAACAGCCGATTAAGGAAGTAACAGATGGAGGTCCAAATTAATTGAGCAATTAGCACATTCAGAATTAACCAAGCCACAAAAATTGATGCAAAATCGCTTACCATGCTCCAAAAAGTAGACAGAACCGTCATCCCTATACTGTATGTAGCACATTTTTACCGCACGTCTCTACCTTGGGGTATGGTCAAAAGCTATTATTCCCAAACCTGCAGATTAAATCATTATAAAGTGAAGGATTTTAGACCAATTAGCTTAAAATCGGGTCTGCTAAAAATATTAGAGGGCTGGTAGATTTGCACATCAAAAGCTCAGTTGATTTCGTGGGTCTCGGGAAGACAGATCAGTAAAAGCGTCACTGCTAAAGTGACCAGCACAATAAAAAAATCCTTACAGCAAAAGTAATATATTATTCGCAGCCATACACATTAAGGGGGCTTTCAACAATGTCACAGCTGCGAGTATCATCGACGCTTTGGTTATATACGGGGTGAATGAAATCCGGCTGACTTGGTCATCAGATTTACCTACTCCAATACCTGGGTCCTTAAACATCAAGGGGCTTACTATATATTCAGATGTATAGTTAGGTCGATTTTGGGGCGACCGTGTGGTGGAAGGCAGTAGAGAGCAAAATTAACATCAAGGAACTAACGGAACTGCAAAGATTAATTTGCATGAGTATCACAGGCATATTAAGAACTATTCCGACGGCCTGGGTGGAAATGAGTCTGGGGCTTATGTCCCGGTTCATTTTCAGAAGTGCTTGCTTTGCGACAACACGCACACATTTGGTACGATTTAAATAACTGGAGCCAATCCTGTATCCATACGAAATGCTGGAGACATTAGGGTCGTATCGCTGAAGGCACAGAACACCTAAGCAAAATAATGCACCAATTTCCAGGCCCCGATAGCCACAAGAGCAGACTGGAGGTTAATAGAAATCACCGGTGACGTTGACCCCTATATTGCCCGTGCCAACTCTTGAGTTGGAGAGAGTTGGAGAGTTGGCACTGGCGTTTGTTGTAGGCTCACCAGTATTACAAACTTTCAGATCATTCTACCAGTATTGTTACATTGACAATGCCAACGACAATTTGCGTCGACAAGACGTTCAGGGTCCGACAAGATGTTATGTACAAGACGTTCAGCGATTAGAGATAGCCCCTGTATAAGCTTTGCTTTTCCCAGAGAATGAATCTACAATCAGGAATTTGCTGAAAACTTCAAGCAATGATACAATTAAATTTCTAGCATAGGTCTTGGTGAAGATAAGCTGCATACCATCAGGACTTGCGGTTTTGGTTGGATCGCCTTGGAGATAGTCCGCACTTACGTCCAAAGTTTCTTAGTGGGTTTCAGTGTCGTTTCGTTTAGACGGTTGTCTTAAGTGGTTTTCCTATCGAGATAGATTCCTAGATATTTTTGACCACCTGTAGTCTCACCGCTCTGCTTCTGATTTGTACGGTCTCCAACACGATTTTTTTCGATAAATTGCACTATGTCCGTTTTTTAAGAGTTTCCGGATAAACATTCTTCCTCGCACTATTGTATTGTCATTTAAGGTTTTTTTGGATTTTTGATCTCATCGTTTCTGCATGTGAGCCTTTTATTATTGCTGCGAAGTTGCGTATGTAGCTGAGAGCGATTAGGCCCTTACTTAAGAGAATCAGCAAATAGTAGGGACAAAAGGAGGGTAAATAATAGGGTTTCCCAGCCCCTAAAACATACCTCTATAACTTAGTAATTTACTCGTTCATTTTGCTTCCTCTTGTGCGGCATCCCTCCTCTCAAGTGCAGGCTGCAGTGAGTCGTGGCTTGCATTGTCAATTGCAACATACGGTGTAGCATATTTGATCGTTTTTGGCTGGATTCGAACCAGAGTCCACACACACCAGCAGCTGATGCTCTAACTAGTCGCCTACTTAATCTAAAACGGTTTATGTTATAAAGCTAATACTGTCAGCTTTGTATCATAAGACTTTCGGAAAAATTGTATCTTTTTTCTGTTACCCCGAACTTTGATCTTTCAAAAAGATCAACGAACTTTTCAACCAATTCAACAGTAATCATGCGGAAAGCTATTAATTTTATAAAATTTAATTGATTTTCATTTGTTTATTTTCAATTCTATTTATAAAAGAAATTCATAAAATTCACTATTAACACAATTTTTCTACATCAATTAGTAGACACCACGTATAATCATTCGCTGTGAGTATTTCACAGAAGAAAAAAATACGCTTTTAGATCTTACATATTTCTCCAGAAAGCAATCACCAATCAAATCCAAAAGTATAGACACTACATCCAAACCTAACATGTATCAAATCGAAGAATAACTGAATATAAAAAAAAATCTTCTCTGCAGGCCACATTAGCAGTACATAACAAGTAGATGAAATTTCTTTTCAATTCTACTCCGCATGCGGTTTTCTCTTCCAATTTTGCTACAGTAACAGTTTACTGTTTTAATTATTATAATTCGGTCGATTTGAAACGCATTCGCAGATATTTCTGCACAAAGAAGTGCATTTGATGTGTACGAGTCTCGCGTATACCACACAGCGTCTATACCTCGACAAAAATGTATCTATGGTTTGGTTTGTTACCACATCACAAACCTGTACCGTACGTGTTAATTAGCGAACATGAATGACAGCCTGACTTCCAGGTGTATTGAAATATGAATGTTGATAAACATTAAATACAGCTATGAAAATTACAAGTGATGTGTTAGAAATGTGAAGAAATGTCTACAACTAGGCAAGTATGTACGGAGTTTTTTTCAACTTTATAAGTGCTAGATAAATGACACGTATAATTTATTCGGTGCTTTTACTATCTAATGCATCTTTCTCGGGACATATGTATCTTTCTTTTAAGATTGATTGTATGTTTGGAAATCATAGATAAGGAAAAATTATGGATCCATAGGATCCATTTATCACTGAAATGTTCATTAAAAAGCTCAAATTTCTTCAGTTAGAGATATATTCACTGGGCAACTTTGCTCCCGAATGCGTATATATGTAAATGTCTTATGTGGCTAAATTCACTAAATAACTTCTTCTCATAGCACAATTTTTTTCATTTACTCACCCGAAAAAAACCGAACGAGTAAAAACATACAAAATTTCTCACTATTATCATGTTACACATGTACATAAACTTACTATCGTAAGTTTGATCACATTGTTCATTTTTCAAACATGTATCTACATACAAATTTTTGCATTGTTCTTTGTGGTTATTTGAATTGTTCGAACCGCAGAAACACATACATATAACAATGTGAAATTGCGATAATTTAAGACTATGCGTTCTTCATCTTCTTCATCATCACAATCTTCGAATAGTATCTTTGTATTGTTTTCTTACATATTCCAGATTTTTAATGTAGCACAAATACTCGTACGGTAAATTCTGTACATAGACATTATTTATCGTTGATGATGTTGGTGTTGGAGTTGATGTTGGTGCTACGAAATCGTAAGAAATGCGTTGTTTACTATGCGGTTTGCATGAAAACGGCCTCGTAACAGAGCATTAAACATGGAAGATAAAACCTTGTGTGTTGTTAATTGAGAAATATTTTAGTTTGTTTACTTATTGCTAAATTTTGAAAATTTATGAATGGATCAGCTGAAGAAATCACTTACAAATGAGTCATGATAGCTTTCAGCTTCCGTAGGGTTATTGTATATGAAAGGTAAATTGTAGAGAAAAATATAAGTGATTTCCAACAGATAAAGATTATTTCGATGCCGGCAAACCTAAAAATGTTTACATTTTTATGCTAAGCACAACAGAATCGACTAAACGAATCTTAAATTTGATTCGATTTGATTTAAAAATTTAAAAAAAAACTGTTATATGCCAATAATGTAACATGATTGATGATGAATTTTTAAACACTCATTAGTTATTTCAATCAAAATTCCGTTAAAAACCCAATAAAGAAAAATCAAAAATTTGTTTCCATGTGATTTTTTGATAAATTTTAGTCTTGTATCAAGCTAAGTTCTGTAGCTATATCAGTATATTATATGCTCGATGTCATAGAATTGACTAGAAAACGGAAGATAAGTGTAAATTTAAATAGGTTGTGTTAGATTACGAAATGATAAATAATTTATTATTTTCTTTATTTAAATTGTGTGGTCTCCTACTTTGATCTTGTTTTATCGATCAAAAAAAAAGAAGAAATGTTACAACGGCACTTTCTATGTGCCAAACAATATTAAGTGAACCTTTAATAGTAGGCAAACAAACAAAGCAAATGAAATGAAATACAAGGTCTATTTGGAAAATAATGTCACTAAGTCGATAAAAACAGTTATTGACCAAATTGGTATAATACGAGTACGTTAGAATTATTCAAAATAGTATCTCCTGCATCTATGCTCTAATTGCAAGTTGCCCTGATTGGACTGTACAGAAATTGACTTTAAAGCCGTTGTGAAAACAGGCTTTATGTCACCATTTTCTCTAAGGGAGTTTCAAGCGGGAAAATAGCGTTGTCGCGTTTTAGATCTAACCAAGTGGCTTTATCATGCTATCATGTTAAAGTTTCACAAGCTATCATGTTAAAGTTTCCAATTGATGCGCCGGATTCTTCTTCTAAGTGTTTTAATCACTTCCCCGTCAAATTTAGTGTTTGTCTCAAAATATACAATGATGGTGATGTTAGTCTTTGATTTGCTCGTTCAAGCCTTTTAAGGGCGAAGAGATTCCGAAGTGGGGCACTTGATGCTTTAAAGTTTTGATTTAAGGTTAGGCAAGGTTCTGCGGCTGCTTCCTTCAGACATACTAAGGAGAAAGCACACTTAGGCACACATGGAGCCATTCTAATACTGTATTGCGTAGAGTACAACCCTTATTAAGTGGAGATCAGTCCCGAGTCCTTGCCGAACTGGGCGCTCTCCTTCAGGTCCACCGCAGCTACTTCAGATGGGCGAGCGAAGAAGTATGAGCCAAGGAGTTTCTTCCTCCTTTTAGCAAAGGTCGCACTCTCGCAAAGGATTTAGAAAACTGTTTCCTCTTCCTTCTCGCATCTACAGCTCAGGCAGAAGTCGCTATGAGAGAGATATAGAGATAATACAGCCACCGCTGCGCGGAGAAACTCACTTCCTAGTTCCAGAATTTCCGTAATGTGGCCAACTTTAAAAGCTTTCCAAAATTTTCTTGCGATCGCACAGAAAAGTTCTTCCACTCAGAACTTCACAATGTCCTTTGAGTATTTTTGCCTGATGGTCAGTTTAACTAAAACCATTGGAATACTAATCGGGAAAATGAAGACCTCTTCCGGGAAAAGCGCACCAGCTTTTGTAAGTTGGTCTAGCAGGTGCCCAACACAACAGGTTGAAGGAAAGCTCCAAGATGGTCAACACAACAGGTGGAAGGAAAGCTCCAAGTTAAGGTCAGGGGACATTATACCACACCCCACTATTTCTTTTAGTCAGAGTCATGGGTACATATTTGCGCAGTATCTGTTGCCAAGAATAACCGTTTCGCCCAATCATCTCTGCTTAAATTTGTTTTAAATCCCTGAGACAGAGATGGCTGAGCGGGCAGCAGTATAATCAATGTCCCCTGGAACAGGTTTGCCTTGCTTCGAAATTCTGGCATGACTCAGATCTGTTCTAGTCCCACTGCTACGCATCACGCTTGTGGCAACACCAGCAGATCGGTAGAAAGTCAATGAAGCAACACTCGATACGGTATAATACCCGTACGAAGAGCTCCTCTTGTCAATAAGGCTGCTATCCAGTTCAGCGACCCTGGAAAAATTTTGCTATTAAAAATGTATAAAACGTGTATCAAAATTAAAAGTTTCTTATCCAACTGAAATAATTGAACTGAAATAATTAATTTAAGTACACTTTTCCTCGAAAGTATGTACCCAACCAGTAAACATACTATTTGAAGCGACTTTAAGATGGTAAAAAATAATAAATAAAAGTGCATAAGTAAGGTATCCGCAATTGAAAATAACTTTAGTTTGTGATCAAAAAGTGCTAGTAAGCTTGATAAAAGTTTTCTCTACTGGAAGTATGCGAGGCAAAATCGTCACAAAATAAAGAAGTAGCGCGTCAAAAATTTTGACAAACTTCTTATCAAATTTATACGATTGCATCAAAGTGGCAATGACCCAATGATGATTGCATCAAAGTGGCAATGACCCAAACAAGAAAAATGGCGCCAATCAGACAAATCTTGACCTTAGGTGACTACAACATCGAAAATGTAGATAGCTTCATCTACTTAGGAGTCCACCTTGATAGATCAGGCAGTGAAAAGGACGAAATTTTACGGCGAATAAATGCAGCAAACAAGGCGTACTATTCCATACTCCCCATAATCAAGTCTACGAACGTGCACAGGAATAATAAGCTTCGCATATACAAAACACTTATTAAACCTGTGCTTCTCTATGGAAGCGAAGCCTGGACTTTGACTACGGACTGGACTTTGACCCATACCAGAAGGGACAGAGTGGAGAATACGATACAACAATGAGTTGTACCATATATACGACGACCCACCTGCATCCACATGCACTAAATTAAAAAAGTTACAATGGGCCGGCCACGTCGGAAGGATGGAGGCCAATAGACTACCGAAAAGAACGTTGGAAGGCAGAGCACAAGGGAAGCGTCCAGTTGGTAAGCCGAGGAAACGTTGGGAAGACACGATAGACGCAGACAGCAGGTCAATACTGGGGTTCAACAATTGGAGAACCAGGTCGCAGGATCGAGACGATTGGAGGCGGACGTTACTGGAGGCCAAGGCCCGATTTGGGCTGTCGCGCCATCGATGATGATGATGATGATCAAAGTGGCAGCTCTGCTGCTATCTACGTACTTTCTCAACCAATTTCTTATTTACAGCCTTAAGCCACCAAACTACTCCTCCGTACAGCAGATTTCGTTCCATTATACTAGTGGAAATTCAGGAAACAATACGAGTTTATAATCCCCGAAGTTCCTTCAACAGCTCTAGAAAGCACACAACTCATTACGAGCCCTTTTGGCTGTATTTTCCTTCCATAGGAGCTTCGAGCTCAGAATAACTCCCAGATATTTTACTTTGCCTTTGAGACTTGTAAGAGTTCCATAAGATTCGGTACGACGAAGGATGTAATTCCGTTTCGCTAGAGCTAGCACTTAAGTCTCACTCTCGGCGCTATTGCAAATTTCAAAGCAAAGGATACAGAACACGACCTTACAGAGTGCTCGTATTTACTACTAGTACGAGGGTTGAGCTACAACCTGATATTTGAATAGCTTGCTAGCTAAAAATTGCCGTCCAGCACTCAAAATCGCATGGGAACGCACATTATTGAACGCTCCCTTGATGTCCAAAGATGCAGCCAGCGTGTACTTGCAAGTAAATGATTTTTCAGCATGCTCTACTAGAGAATGCAGCGCTGCTGCGACAGATTTGCCCCGGGTATAATATGCTCTGATTTTATGATCAGAGTGGAGTCAATACCCCACAACACCCTCTAAAATCTTTAACTAAACGGACGCTCATTTGACGATCTGCTTGCAAATGTTCTTTAATAAGGGTTAAATCTTCTTCCTCCAAGGAGGTTGACCGTCGTCTAGTTTTGTCTTTCTACTTCCATCTGTTCAGGGCCTTTCAAAAGTAGCTTGTGCAATCTTTAGTTCTACTAGACTTAAATTGGAATAACCAACTAGTGGCTAGTGCTCTGTTGATAATTTTGATGAATAACGCCGAATATATTACTACGCATGTAGATATGCAACTCCGATGGCTCAGAAGATTGTTATTTTTGCTGTTGAAGATGCAATATTTGTGCTAAAAAGTAGTGGCGATCGTTTAAACTTTAGAGCAATAACTACTTAATAAACCCTGACACAAAAATATTAAAAAGAAGAAGGCCAATAGCTGCTTTGAGATGCATCTGAGTTGGCATGAATTTCTCTAACGTTTAGCACATATTGTGAGCAGTCGTGGAAGTAACAGCTAAGTAATACATATTAGCAATTTTTTGAAATTAATCGTCACCCTAATATTCTAAGATCATTCCTAAAATCGTCACCAAAAATTGTTATCAATGTTTCGACCACACACCAAACAAATTTGAAAAGAAAATCGTCAATAAACTTTCGAAAAGAGTTTATGATTAAGCTGAAAAACTAACGAGATTATTATATTGTAAAAAATTTAGTGTGCACTAAATTACTAGACAACATTCAAAAACGAGTAGTCCTTGCAGTTATTGTGCGCCGGATATTTTTTAAGACTAGTCTGATTTCCGCCTTCTTGACATTTCACTTCCACAAAAAAAATCCAGCCTTTCAAGTAGTATCTTTGCAAACAACGTGACAATGCATTTACTGTTAAAATTAAAAAGGCGCTTAACATACTTGATAGACCTTATCACAGCACATGACTTTTGTTTTCAAAATAAAACTCAGACCAGGAAACAACCTCAATCACTTCGTAAATTAAAATACGCTGCAACTTTCGCCTTGTGCATAAAATTGAAAATACAACGTCATTAGCTAATATTTTATCAAAAACTGTTACTGACCTTGACCCTGGAATTTATTCGGTATTCGAATAAAACTCATAAATTTAACATGTAGATACTTGCATATGTTAATTAATTGTATGTTGTCTAAATGATGCAAGCTGGAAAGCATACTGAAAAGACTGAAGCCTAAAAGTGTCAACATGTAGATGGACAATATATCAATGATTCGAATAGACCGCAACGAATATGGTTTAAATTATGCATGCTCGTGTTATAGCAAGTAATTGAACTTTTTTTGGCTCGATATTGTTGAACATATGTATGTATTTGATAATTTTTTCTGTCATTCGTTCTAATCGATCATTCGAAATATGCAATTGAGACAATTATTCAGAAGACTGATTAATATTAATTTTTTGTGATTGATGCTTTCAAGCAATCAAATGATTTATTGATTTTATAATATCCGCTTCAACCTACCCTCCTATATTAATTACAGTAGAACCGTTTGTGGTAATTTGATTTCACTGATGGTTTTAGACATCAAACCAGATCAAACCAAAAAATTGTTGACAAATCGATGTAACTCACTAAAATTCTTAAGTGAATCAAAATTCAACCGAAAACGCCTTAAAAACCAAATTAAAAAAAGGCCGACCCATTATGTCGCCTTCTTGTCATCAAATTCACCACCATGTTCAAACAATCACTTACCGAAATTACTCGGTAAACATGAATATTCAAATTAAGTGTCAGAATCGCTTCACCAGAAACACATCACAGCATCGCCACGCCATAATCAACAATTCACAAGTACGTATCTCAAATAACCACATCGTGGTGTTGTTCTGTTGTGCGTGCTCTTGTTGAATTTTCCACCAAAAAAAAAAAAAAAACTTATTCTCGACAAGTTTCATAACATCAAAATAAGCACATTACGACGAAGTCGTCGACTGACGACGAAGTACTTACAAACAAGATGATGTCACTTAGATGGATACCATTGTCGGGTGTGTAACTTTGATGCAGGCTGGGAGCTGCTCGCGGAGGAATTATCATCGTTAAAAGTGTTGAGGAAAAAGGTGACATCATTTCATCTGCATAATCATGAGAAGACATCGACTGACCGCCAGAGAAGCCACTGCGGGTCGGTTCTTTTGCTTATTAGAACAGAAAGAATCATCATTTTCGCGGGGTTACACAGGAATATGTTGAGCAAGCTTTACTCTGATGTATTCTGTAAAATGTTCTATGTACGCATGTCGGTGCGATGGGTAATGATTGAGGTGAAACCAAGCGTAAGATTAATTGAATGTTATTACGGTTTCAGTCATTATGTCAGACAGCATTAAGCGGCGGAAAGTTTGGAGTAATGGAATGGAAATTTCAGTTAAGTAAAACTTTCTAGGGATTTAAGAATAAACTTTTGTATCACTTTTGAGAGCACTAATTCGGGACTGTTCCTAAATTTCGGTGGATCTTACGAAGCAATGTAATGATTTCAAAATAAAAAGCTTTTGATTTTTGCGAAAGTAAAAGGATACATATTTAAAAAATATTTTATATTTCTTGTGAAAGTTCGAATAGTAAAAATCAATGGTTGTGTGCATTGATTAACTAATATGAGCTAAGAAAAAATTCGTTAAATTATCATTATAAATAGCATCTTAATCTGATTATCACGTTATATGTTGGCATTACTTTACCTACAATGTACTAAGAATAGCTCAAAAATGTCATTTTGAGTGCACCCAAATAGATAACAAGATAGCTTCAGCTCCTGGTATTTGGTCTCATTTTGAGCTATCGTTCTTATATGATTTAGGATATTATTTCATGCAACATCGCATGCATTCAAATTTCTGAGCAAAAACTTTCAAGTATATTATGCGAATAAAAAATGTGCTTTAAAATTTGCAAAATAACCTAACGTATTTATTTTCTAGGACTGCTAGTATTTTGACACTCCAAATTCTTTTAAAAACTTCTTGATCCTGTACACTGAAAGAAAACTACATAATGCATACTCCTATGTAATAAAGCGTTTGAATTCGGGTCACATAAGCTATGTAAATAGAACCCTGTGCTATGAAAAATTGGTACAAAAACCACAGTTTTATGTGAAACGCTAATTTTTGCTTGATAGTGAAAATCCCCATACATTATTTGATTTGCTGCTAAACAAATAGTCTCGACTCCCATGCACATACTCTCAACTCCCAAACACATAGTCTCGACTCCTATGAATATAGTCTCGGAGCATATTATTATAGTGGAATATAACCTTGACGTTTCACAAAGCTTAACGGGTACGGCATCGGCTCTTAAGGTCAGGGGACCCTGGTTTGAATCTATCTTTGTTCGGACCGATGTGCAATTTTTTATCAGCGCCTATAATACATGGCCTTGCAAACTATAGCACAAAGCACTATTTCCTATAAATCTTTCTCCATACATTTTCGTTTTAGGTGCCAAAATTTATCACAGTCCTAAAATCAGGCACTGGTTTCATTGCATTAATTTTGTCAAATTGTGGGAGAAGAGAATTCCAATTCATTTAAGAAAAGAAAGAGTGACTCCATGTTGCTGTAAGTCAAAGCAGTTTACATATGTATCTTTTTGACTTGCTGAGACCAGCAATCCTTTTAGATTTAACCTAAATAGTTACCATTGCAGCCTCTCGTAGGCAGATTTTGCGAATTAATTTTGATGGGTGGGCTTAGGTATTTTACTGCTAGAACTGCAGCGTCCTTGAATATACGTTACAGCAAAGCTTCTCACATTTTTGCTTCCGCATTTTCGTTTCCGGGAAAAGCCGGTAACCGACAGCTTTTTCGAAAAGGAAGCTTTCACAATACTTAATTAGAATTGGCAGGATGGATTTCATATGCTTGTGAATTTGGTGTGCCTGCGGATAGCCAGATCTCAGCAGTTACAAATTATTCGCATTTTATCTTTGCATACATTCATCTTTCTGTGATTTATGGGGAGGTTCAAGTTGAACCCTTAACATATCTTTTTACTAATAGCTTCAAGAACACTAAACCACATCTTGGTTTAGTTATGAATGCATCGAAGCCATTCGCATAAAGGAGACAACATTCTGTGTTTACAAACTATGCTCATCTGAAGCATTAGAATATAAATACAAAGCTACACGCAATGTCTACAAATTCTCTAATTGATAAACTGTATTCGTTTGACCAAAATACTAAGTAAAAAGTCGTTGCAACCCAAAAAGGAAGCAAAGCCTTTTAATCCCTGTTAAAACAATCAAGCTTCATTTAGCGGTCCTTCTCTACCACATCTTATTCATGGTGGTAACATATTTACTCAGTCTCTGGATGAAGCTAACTTTTTTACCGAGGTTTTCGCTACTTACTCCTACTTGCCACCTTTGTCGGTTGCTGAATCGTTCTAGCCTTCAGCTCCACATATGGTTCTTATGTCACTTTTATGGAGAGTGTGGGCTTTCAAACAATGGCCTGTATTTTTCCTTACAAAATACTCGCTATGCTAGATGTCTCCAAATCTGTCAGACCAGGTGTTATTTCTAAAACCTCTGTGCAAACAATTTTACTTCATTTGCATCATAAATTCCATGTTAATGAACTATCTTGATCCGAACCATCTTAATAACGACCGTCAATTTAGTTTCTCTTTTGGATGCCCTACTGGGAACTCACGTTTCTGGCTGCGAAATGGAACCTTTGTCTCCATAACATTGGTGAAGCAATAGCAGTCCCTCTTGATATTTCGAAGGAGAGAGAGTCTGGTATCCAGCTTCTTCCAATCTTCTTGCCCGTGGTATTCACTCCGCCTTTGTCTAGTGAACTGCAAGTTTCCTCGTAGATAGTTTCTTCCAAGATGTCCTGGATGCACTCAATTTTGGCGGCCACATTGTCAAAGACGGAGTACCGCAAGGTACTGTTCTCTTACCAACTCTCCTCCTTTTATTAATATAAGAACTGCTTTCCTTCAATTTTCACCCGATTCATAGTTTTGTCGACGATTCCTCCCTAAACCCCGGTTACCCTCCTGCCACAGTGGGAACGCTACTTCTCGCGATAACACTACTTCTGTTAGTAGAAATCGTACGAGTATGTTTACTTCCTTAAATAGAAACGCTTAGAGCTCAGCGAACTATGTTGTGTTTAATACGTACAAAAGTAAATGCTGCCTTCTTTCACTAAAACCTTACTCTCTTCTTGCTAACCGCACTATTTCCATTGATGATGTAGATATTTAATCTATCGCTATTTCGAAAATTCGATTTGCCATCGACAATAATTTTGAAAGACTACTTAAGGACTGTTATCCCCGTTCTTTTTTTTTCATAGTGATTCCCAGACAACTGGTTTGTTGATATAAGGGATAGCACAAAGTTTTACGTTCCAACGACACGCGGTGTTTCCAAGTGGTCCCCCATCTAGGTACTAACCGGCCCAACACTGCTTAACCTCGGTGATCGGACGAGAACCGGTTATTCCAGTGTGGTATGGCCGTGCTAATATCTAATATCTAGCTAATATCCCCTCCGATAGAATTTTTTCTCGAAACACTTCATGAACACTGTACTTTCAGCTCAGAAAAGGGCATATATATCATGATTTTTTAACTGCGGGACACTGTGTAGGGCTATGCATTTTCCATAATTTGATTTGATGCCTTGTGCATAGATATATTGTTTTTGTGTCTTTGCTTATAAATAAGGTAAATACGATACCTCTTTTAATCTTTTTTTTATTTTGTTAAATTTTTATATATTGTTTCTTAGTAAAATTCATTGTTTTAAATTTTTTCATGGTCCTTTTTTTGATTAGTTTTTTTATTGAATATTTTTGCATTAAAGAAAACGAAACTTTTTAAAACGAATCTCAATATTCGGGCGGTAAATAATAATACGAAAAAAATTCTAAAATTATCGTGACATCTAAGTGAAACTTAAGACAGTATTTCTTTGAAATTGTACCAGAAACTTAAAGATTTAAAAAGAAAAACAAAAAAACTTCAAACTATTTGGCTGCCGTAGACATATTTTTGCAAAACAAAAAAATTTAGAGAGAAAACATTCTTCATGATAAGTTTTCAGTTCCTCCCCATTTGACTGCGGGACTCATTAATTTAAAAAACAATCACGATTTCTTTGCGAAGGTCGTCATATCGAGACTTGTTTATGCTAATTTAGCAATAAAACGCGATAGAAGATTTCCTTAAGATATGTTTAACATCATAGCTACCAATGAAATTATTATTTTTTTATCTGGAGGCAGTAATAAATAATTCTAGGAAATTAAGAGTCCATAAAAAAAGCCCGAAATCTCATAATTTATTTTCTTCACATACTGAAACCTTTGGAAGCTATTGGATTTTACATTCGCTAAAAAACGAGCTGTCAACAAGCAATTTGTATTCTGTTTCTTCGCAAATTTAACTTCTGTGCTCTATTACTACTTTCGTATGAAATACACTACTTGTCTCATGTATCTTAAAAATTTTTAAATTAGAACTACTTAGTAAGTGCGCAAGATATAAATCGGTAGAAGATCAGGTAGGGACAATATGTAAAGTGCTTTGTTTTCATTTAAAAAAAGAGGTAAAATATAAAACGACTTATCCGAATGTAATTTCTGTCTTCTTCTTATGAGCTGCAGTTACGGTCAATAAAAACGTCAATCAGCTCTATTCGTTAAATATAATCAAAACATTGTCAACAGTAACACGAGTAATAATCGCACAATTTACATTTTAATAGCTTTTAAGTACCAATAAATTATAAAATTGCCTAAAACACAACATACCAGAGCTACATTCATCATGCTACTTTCTAACTATATTTTAGCATTCGTCGACATTCATTTTCATCTGACACTTGAACACTTCACTCCTATAATTTTCTCCATTCATTAATTATTTTGATGCTATCTATGTAATAATCATAGTCATATCATTAACATGATTCATACGAACCATAAAACACAAAATGTTGTAAACTACACATGTACTCAACAGCAGTCTATCTACGGGAATCTCTCATAAACTTCCTAGGAAACATCTTCAATCCGATTGTCCGACACTAATCGTTAAATTTACGATCCATCAGCACCACATTTGGCGAAAATTCATTTTCATTTTTCACATATTTATTCGTTCACGGCTAGTTTCTCAGTGGATTCCACTTGGTATCAGCCATACATATATGCAACTACCTACATATTTACGTATATCTCGACGAGATTCCGACAAGCAGATACAAATTCCAAGGCATGGTCAAGATTTTCCGACGAAATCAAAACAGTAATTTCGTGATATGATTAGAACAGCCTCCATTAGCTTAGTACAATAGTTTAGTTCACAGAGCAGCATTTGGTGCATGTTCTTAATTTACTCTTATTACACAAGGGAGGAACGTATTTGATGAGTTGTCTAGTGTTTGCGATGATTAAGTACGATTGGAAAAGTTTTACCGCGACGCCTCTTCGATTTTCGATTAGGCACTGGTGTCTGTTAATGTGTTGAAATTAAGTATGATTCGTTATGGTGGCAAAGTGATTGTAGTAGAAAGCCTCTGGGATTTTTTTCGATGTGTATTTGACAGTTAACAAGATGTTGTCAAGAGAAAATTTCTAGAGAAAAAGTATGAATGGCAAGGTTGGGTCTTTTGTGATTTAAGGATTCAGATTTGACTTCAAAATCGTGTCCTTGATTCGAAACCAAAGCACTAGCAAATCATTTTTACATGCATACATGCTGTGCTTTAGGAGAGTTTCCTTTTTCCACTTTTTTTTTTTGGTGTAAGCTTTTTTGTGTCAAATGATGTCCATTTGAAAATGCTGCCCTTTTGTGTTTAATGATGTCCTTTTGGCTATATTGTATTTGGCAGGTGAAATTTCAGTGGGACATTTTCAAAGTCGCTGCTACAATTTTTTTTAAAGATGATTCGATGTTGAAGCTGTTTCAATGAATCATGTCTGAAAATTGAGTTATAAAGGCAGAAGTTTCAATCCTGGTCGGCTTGTTGAAAATATACCATTCATATTTTGTAAAAATAAAAAAAAACACTTATTAGACCCAACTTATTTGACAAATATTTTGGAAAAAATATAAAAATTAAGTTGCACAATGATTCAATATATGTATGCTTGAAATGTTTCTATGTATTACACATGTTTATACATTTAATTAGGAAGCTGACCTGCGCATTGTTATACCATGAGGATGAATTCTAAGGATTTTATCTCTGAAGGAGATAACTCCCGGTAGTGCAAACGGCACGCTCGCAGGGGAAAGAGTGCTAGTTGCTCTGAGCTCTGGAAACCTGCGGAGGCTCTCAGTCGCAAGTAATGCAGCAAGTTGCGCCAAAGGGCAAGCTACCAGCGAAGACGGAAAAGAACATCAATGCAGTAAAGACTGTAAACGTTCCCTGAAAACTTAATGTCAGAGTCTACCAGGTGAGGCGAGAGATGGTTTAGCTGGTGCCGCCATTGACAGAGGAGGGTACTGTATAAGAAGTCGATGCTTTCCGAAGTAAATTTGGAAACATACATGACGCTGAAAAGCATGGAGGGACCGGTTATACCAGAAAACTCCTTGCCAGTTAGGACACATGCCAAATCCGTCAACGGTGAAGCGTGAAAGAAATGCAAGGCAGACGCAAAATCTGTTATCTAGGGTCCTGAGCGCAAAGTAGGGAAGAAAATGCAGACAGAGATTCCTTCTCTCATCGTTGTGATTAATGTGTCAAACAAAGACAGCAAACTTACTGTTAGTCAGTGCGCTATTGTTAAGAAGGAGCTCCGAAAAGATGTAGCGAAGTTGAAGCCAAATCGCCTGCTCCAACGAAGCATTGAAAGAGTTACTCACCCGGACCCATCCTGGGCTAGGTATTGGCAATCGGTCTAAATTCACCATTTGGCCCCCATTTCGCCAAATGCGTTCATGTTGGTTGTTGGATCCTCGTTGGATCCTCTGGACGTCAATAACACCTTCGCTAAACTGAATCCGGGCATTGGTGTCAAACACTGGAACATCAATTATATAGATCCCACGAAGAAGGATTGGAAGATGGTTCCAGCGTGGTGATCGTGCTTGACTAGAGAAGTTTATCGGTTCTTAGAGACAGATACCACCTGGCTAATGATCTAAATCCTGGGATTTCTCCCAACTTTTTCACTCTACGTGCAGTTATTGATACATCATTATATTTAGCTAGAATAGTTAGATTAATAACTGGATAGCGCGTATCGGACAAAGTCTCAGTTTCTCAGCAGGATCAGATCTCAAGGATCAGAGTGGTATGTAAAAAGAGTCCTGTTAAAACGAGACTGGAATGACTAGTGTTTCCACAAATTAAGGTCGGATTTTTTCAACTTTCAGATGAATCAAATATGTAAGAGTAATCTTGGACAAAAGTAACCACATGGGACTATGGTTACACGAGTACTATTCCTGGTACGCCACTTGCTGCCATTCTCAATCTGCCTGCACTCGATATTCAATTTCAGAGTGTGTCAAGACCCCTGACTACTTTGAAAATTGCCAAAAATGCAGAGCTCGATTGAACTCCCTCCTATGCTTTACTAAGGGATATTCGCTATGGGTACCGGGATGCTACGGCGTTGACGGAAATGAGATTGCTGGTGCTATTGCAAAGCAAGGCTCATTGCTTCCATTTCAGGGCGCTGATCTCGCCTCAGGTGTGCCCATCGCATCTGCACACACAATTTTTAGGAAGTTGATGACCATGATCTAGCCTGGCACATGAAGGTCTTCCTTTCAAGGCGCAATTATGCGACTGCAAGATTCCTCCTCAACAAAATTAAGAACGTTTGCAGAGCCATAGCAAGCTTGCTGATTGGACACAATCGCCACAGAGGACATATTTACCGAGTAGGTGCTACGCAATATAACATGTCCCCATCCGGTTTAGAAGAAGTTTTTCCCTTTGCGAATGCCCAGCTTATGCGCGTTTCAGGTTTCAATGCTTCGGCATTGGTGTGGCGCGTATGCAGAAGATAGCCTCCTTTTCGCTATCGTTGATCCTGGATTTTGTTTCAAGATCCGGGAATCAAGGTTAGTCTGGGGGCTTCTGAGGACAATGTGTCTTTCTTATTTGAGTGCTCAGAAATGCCCGTCGCCTCTCTTCCAATTAGACACACACCAACATTTCATTTCTAGAGCAGGTATATTTTCCCTATCATTCAATCTTGGCTGAAACTAAATTTTTGGCTCTTAAAATGGGCGCGATCACAATATGCATTCAAATAAGTTTTGCATAGCATTTGGCGTCTGCCAAAACAAAGAAAATCCATAAATTAAAAGTTTATAACTAAAACATCAATTAATGCACTCTACCTATTTCAAAGTTAACGATGCAAGCATTTCACAATTTGTTTTTCGAAACAATCTATTCTCGCACCTAACGTCCCTAATGGCCAATTGCTAAACAATAACTGCAATCTGTAACGTAAAATACTACAATATAAACTTGAGCTATGTTTCCGTGCTCCAGCTTTTTTTCGTAAAGAAAACCCCGACCCAATAACAAAAAAATGGCTTGTGCTGGATATCAAACCGATGGAAATACTACACAAAAACAAAAATTAATGGGCAAACATTGTAAATTTCCCGAAGTTCATCGTCATTAATATGGTGTAAGCATAGCAATGACTAAAACGTTGGCTTATCGAACAGTGTGAAAAGTCATTAGTGAATATGGAAAAATAGTTGAATGTGTGCCAAATATATAAACCTGAATGTTTTGTTTTATACAGTGAGATATGCCAACCCACCATGGGTTCTACTTTTAATTGCATGCAAACATCGATATTTGAGTTTTCCCACGTTTCACAAGCGTTCCATCGCGTGCTTAAACTATGCGGCCCTTGATGCTAAGAATAAAAATCTCTCTACCTTGAACTGCTTGAACGGACTGCTTTTGCGGCATATATGAATTTTCACAGTAGTTTCCAATGATACAGGATATGATCATAAATATAATAAATGAAGATTGAATCTGCAAACGGAATGAGAAAATCTACGTTAATGATGTTTGTAATTACAGTGATAAGTCATGTGGGCACATGTCATATGCCAAAGTATATTTTTACATTAATCATTTCTAATCATTGGGGAAAACGTTCGAAGTGAAGAAGAAAATGAAGTTGGTCTAAAGTAATTTCCACGATGCACCCAACTTTCACCGTCGAAAAACCACATTTTTACTTAAATATGCGCTTCGGCAAACTTTCCCGTCGACTTTCAACACAACTTTAATATGATACTTGCAACGGTCGTTAGATTGCCTAGCAAATTTCTTGTGATTTCTCACCATACCTAAAAAGAACCTGAGCTCGTTTTTCAATGAACGAATCTCAACGCATCCAATCCCCGACAATCATTTCTTCAATCGATATATTTTCTGCAATCTCATCTTCTCACCATCAAAACTATGCGCCTAGAGAAGATACTGTACGATTGATTTAATGTTTTCATCGCATCTCGTGAAAATCCACGAGTCATCAGAACAATGTGCCATCCGCAGAAAATTACAGTATCGCATTAGCCGCGACAATAAATAACTCAAGTACACACGGCTAAATACAGCGAAATCCCCTAAAAATCTTCGTGGCATCATAGCCACTTAAATCCGAGATATAAACCGCAAACATCTATCCACTTACAACAACTCATCTTGGCAATATTCTTCATTACGATGGTGGATTGAAAATCGCGAAAACGGGCAACGCGGCAGACAGTGAAGTGGCTGACGACAGCAGAAGAGAAGAAACAGCCTCTTCAAAACATCCGCAGCAGTAAGTAGCAGAATTTTATTTAGCAATTAAGTTTTAATAGCGAACATGTATCTGAACTGACGTTATAGCTAACGGTTAGATGTACTGAAAAGTATGATGGCGAGGGTGGCGTGGTGACTGGTCACCGAAGAGGTCATTGCGACGTAAATACAGATGGGTCCCGCTTGGGTCAATTGAACACACAGCCACATAAAGCAATTTGTTGTGGAAAAAAGTTGCAAAATCAGCCAAGGGGAAAATTTTATGCAATTGCATTCGAAAATTCCAAGCAAGAATGCTACCGACTAGAATCCGCCAGCTTCCGATGTGTAATTAAATCGACTGAGGAGGCAGACAGATAGATAAATGGATCAGAGTGACGTATGACAGCAGTAGACACGACTGTTGCATCGGAAATGCAATAGTATCTCATGTAATTGGTAGAGTTAGAAAACATTTTTAAATTCTAATATAGATATTTGCAGGTAGATAAATACAATCATTCGAAATTGATTGAAAACTATTCGAAAGTTATAATCTTTTTGCCCGTGAATTTGTCTTTCCTTGTACAATAATTTATATTTAAATTCCTCATACAACACATTCTTTTCTATTACAGATGGCAAAAAAACCTTTATAAGATACCCGGGTTCTCAAAGCGCGATCTATGTAAGATTTTTACTTACAGGCCACGAAGATCCGGATCGAAATTCACTTTCGTTTACTTCAACCCTACCTTAGGTTATGGGCTGGAAAGACAATCCTCCTGTCGCTTCGTGTGCAATATTTCCCCAATATATGTTGACAACGTCTGCGATTTGCCCTCGTTGCGCAGAAGCATTTCCAAGATAGATTCTGCGCAACGAGCCAATGGTGAACTCTTACCATGCTCACCACCACCACCTTCATTCTCAGGATTGTTTACCAGGATTACTCCCGATATCACCTATATGGCATCCTCCGGGACCGTGCGGTAGCTACTGGTGATATAAACGGAATATTCATACTTTTAAATTCGCCCAAATTTTTACTCCGTACAGCAAGATGAAGTTGGTTGTCGCCATCAGCAGCCTCTGACTCGTTTCGCTGAAGCCTTCGAATTATCAAACATATCAAACTGCTCAGCGAGTCGAAGGATCTCACATACCTTACGGACAAGGTTCGGTAGTTCAGTTTATTGTTCAGTGTCACTCCCAGTTACCTTACCAACTTGATGGTCTGGACGTCTATGGATCCCACTTTCATGGGAATGACAATCAGTATCTTGTGCTTCGTCAGTATGGCGACTTATTTATTTGACAGCACCAGCTGTATGCTCCGATCGGTCTATTTCTAGGTGCAGCAGTCCATCGCAGACGATGTTTCACAGTTCAGATCAGAGAAATCAAGCCTGTGAGCCACCTCTGAACTCCTTGTTCGGTGTCAAACTATAACCGCCGGCACCTGAAATAGTGCCGCATTATGATGAACAAGTACGGAATGCGGAAGCTACGTTCGAGGATCCAAAGTGCGTTTGTCTTTTTCGCTGAATCGAAGGCAATTCGGGCATCTAGCGTCGCCAAGAAAACGAACATTCTGGTAAACACCTCAATCACTGCTGAGATGGTATCAACATTTGACTGACCTTTTCGAAAGTCGTGCTGTCTATGAAACTGATCTAAAATCTTATTGCTGACAGCAACCGTGAAGTCACAAATCGCTTCAGGAATTGCCTCGTTTTATCTGGCATGCAAAGCCGATAGTACACGGATGGACTTCTGTGCTGGTCGTCACAGGAATGCGAATTTCCGCGTTGAGTGATTCGGAGCTCATAAAAGTCATCCCTCCGTATTTCATCAAAATGTGGTCTTCGTTATCGCAACGTACCATGTGGTATGCAAAAGCATATCAAACGAATTCTTCCTCCTGTAAGAAGACTACGTGACGAAATCGTCAGATGCTTCGCAATGCTGCAGGCTTTATCGGAATATCCTCATTTATGCCTCTGCTGTCGCTTCTTGGCACTAAATGCGTCCTTGAATACATTGTAAAAATTCGAATCCATGATAGGTTTCCTTCCACGCCATGCTTCTCGTATAAAGCATATACTTTGTTTCTGCCGAGCGGATTTTCGCACGGTAGTAGGAGAAACTACATTTCCAGTAGTTCTACGGTCTGGTTTCATGCGACCATGGCAGCTCGTAATTTCCAGTAGGACCATCTTTTAATCGTCTTTCTTATACGGCGAACTTATGTGCCAGTTCCGTCCAGTTGATTTCCTTTGCGAATCGGACCTAAGACCTCAGCGTACTTTTCCCTGGAGCTGGCTTCTACTTTTTTGATGATGATGCTTCCTTCTACTTTCCTTCAGCTTTTTAGGATTCTTCTTTTGCGGCAGAATATTCATAAGGGTCTTTCGTCACGTTAGTTACTTCCAAAGTCTTTTTAGAATATATATTTCTACTCTACTGCTCTATCAAGCTCATCTACTCACTGAGCCACAACTCCTTTCCTTGTCATAATCTCCTATATCGCGTCAGAAATTAATTCGCCTATTTTTTTTGCCGAGATTGGGTAACACGTCGGTCAACTGCTTATGTAATCTTCAGCCAAACATAGTACCGATGGCAAAGATAACTACTGGCAAAGATAACTACTGGCAAAGATAACTACTGGCAAAGATAACTTCGAAGGGCTCTCCTGATTCTAAGTTAAGTAAAATCCCCTAAGGTTTACGTAGGATCCGCTTTCAACAAGAATTTCTTCTTCGGTGGTATAATCGCTTTCAGGGAAGTTTCGTGCATACGGATTCAGCTGTAGGGTTTCGAGTTCTCCCGAAATTCTCTCCGCACCTTCCAGTTACTAATATTTCGGCGTCTCAAGAGGCTCCTTGAAACAGTTATTGGCTCCTTTGCTCATCCTGTCACGAATATTGCTCTGATGTGCAGAACTTTTCACTACATTGATTCGCAAAACGAGCAAGGATGTGATTCGCCATGAGAGGGTTGGCATTAGTCCTTCTGAAGTCTAGTGCCCAGAGCTAGATTAGCATCAATCAAGATCAACCTACATCTCCAACCTAATGGTGCGAACTTTGAATGTACTCTGAGCCTTACCAACGTTTCAACGGGACGAATGCGGAATGACAATATCCTGGAGCCGTTGATTGATGATAATGGATAGTTTCTAAACCACAATCACCATGAACTCCCACTAGGCGGCCGGCATTTAACGACAAGTGTAAAAGCGACAAAGTGAACTCACAGGCTTTATTTGTTGCATTGTACCGAATTTATTTTTGACTCTTGGGCGCAGTCTTCAACCAATAGGGTGTGTTGTTGCAACCCGAAGATCGAACTGAATGATATTGAACCTACAATGCCTGGAAATCAGTGGTATAGCTGGTAAGGACAAGTTTGCCAACATTAAAATCACACGAGTTTCTTTGCAGCTTTTTTAATATTTTGGTTAATAGGGTTAAAGTACACTGCATCGGCGCAAGTCATTTGTGTTCTTCCTTGATATGGACGTATCGATGAAGAATGAAGTGGAAGATTAGATTGTGGAGCATTTCGATAGGTCCGGTAATAAATCTTAAAGTTGTTGCCGTGTAGAGGTGAAGATACTAGATAAAAAGTTTACAACTTTCTCATGTCTTTTTTGACCATGTTAGGCGGAGTTTCAGTTGTTATCCGCCAACGTTTGCCACAGAATACATTGTGTTTCCTAATTATCTATCTAATCTAATATATCTATCTATCAAACGTTGGCCACAAATTGCATAGTGTCTTCTAAATCTCATCATGTTCCTGGACATACGTGAAGTCAAATAGAATTTAATTCACATCAGAAATCCTCTCTTTGAACCTTTGAGAATGAAAGGGTCACATAAATTACGAAAGATATGTAAGTTTGTTATTAAATTAAACATTAAGCTCATACACAAAAGCTCTAAGCAAATTTAAAATTCCATTAACGCCACAACCAAAATCAGAACCTCCTAAATAATATCCAATTTTCCAAAAGATCCTGACAATAGCAGAGCACAAAAGTATTTTCGTCTTATGCTAACATTGATCCCTTTACCGAAAGTGCACTCGAAATGCAACCATAGTAAGCACAGTATGTGAGCTATTGTCTTCAAAAGGTTTCTATGCAGTCATTTCATATACTATCAAACGAATCTCTTTGAAAAATTCAAAAGTTTTTCGTCGTCAAGTTTACGTTGTAGCTTGGCGTGAACATAAGTTTTACTTGCAGAACGACTCTTGTTCGGAAAAGTTTTTCAAGTATCGTCAAAGAAAAACAGTAGCGATTGTTACAAGTTAGTTCTTCGTGAGGTATACCGTGCCAAACGCCATGAATTACTCCCTACAAAGCTTAAGTCCACACGCGAAACTGAATGTAAGTAACTGTGCTGTTGTAATGGTTAATACATGAGGTCTGGGAAAAGAGATATTGATTTGTTCAAAGTAGACATATAGGTCGTGTGGTTCTGCACTATTGGCTCATCTGTTTCACTTTTAGTTGTTCAAGCTAGATTGATTTACTGTAGACACGATTGTGTAGTCGTGTTGTTTTTTTTTGGAAATAGAATCGCTTGAGTGATTGTCAGAAAATGAATTGACTCATTCGAGTGGTACTTTTCAGGTAATTGTTGAAATGCAGGCAAATGATAGATGAATTCTATAGTATGTTATGGTTTGTTTCCATTTCAGATTGCAAGAATGCTTGCGCAAAAATATTAAACGAAAGTGCTCGTACTGGTTTTGATGTCAGTATGTGCTGAAAATAAAGGTACGGCTCTTGATTGAAAGCTCTCCCTTTTTTTCGTTTATCATCAACGGAGACAACTAGAACAAGTTTCAGGCACCGCACTCTGCACGCCATGGCGTTGTCTACTCTCAGGTCCTCAAGCTTTCACCACCATTTTTTCTATTGTTTCTTTTGGCTTTCATTCCTCTTTTTAGTTGAATACTGCAATCCAGGTTTTGGTTGTTCCTGAACGCATGACTGAAAAAACACGTTTCCGTTGAGTGAGATGAATGCATGGTCCCTGGAAGTGATGGTTCCTTCTCATTAGTGTCTTCTTTAAAACTCGTAGTGATCTAAAAAGAATCGAACAAGAATCTACACAGAGTCCTCAGGTGAGAAAGAAATTTTGCAATAATTATTACGCCATTTACTAGACCAAAAATGACTTCTGATTATAAATGCTGAAGACTGATCTGATAGAAATAGCTTAAGGAGCTTCTTCAAAAGCTCAGAGATGTTCACAATAAAAAAGCAGATTTAAGCTGCAACGAATGCAGTGTCTGGATATATATTTGGCTCATAAGAGCATAAAATATAAATTTGGAATAGTCCTAGAAATTGTAATATATTTAGCTTTTAAAGGAGCAATTGGTCTTGTTTTTCTGATTACTCTCATTCAAAGCATGCGTGATTCTTTCATAAATTCATGGCTGAGCGGCACGGTATAATTCATGCGTCAAAAAATATATAAATTGCCAACATTCATAGAATCGTAGACGTTGATAATTGTATTCAACAGTTTACTGAACAACATCATATCTTAATTTGAAGCTGTTATTATTATTATTAGTAAGAAATACAATGATGTTCCATATTCATTCAAAATATCAATTGCTGTGAGACGCTATTTGAGTCCTTAGTGACAGAGAACCCGAAATTATAATTACCTGACTGAATTCAATAAAATTTGCACTATGATAAATTTTTTCGCAAGATACAAAATCAAAAATGATAAATTATTTCGTCAACCAACCATTTTAGAAGCAAACGAAAATTGCAGAAAACAAGGAGCAGTCCATCCCAGCTTTTACTAACGCTCTTTCTGCTGTTCATCAGTCTACCTTCTACTTAAGAGACGATTAAGTTATTTCCGAGATCTCCAGCAGTATGCAACAACTGATAAACGAGCCCAGCATATCTCTACATGTTTCAAAGCAAAGACTTGACTCGACAGATTCGTTGAATTAAATTTGAAAAACCTCCGGGAGTAGAAAAAATAGGGAACTTTCAGTTAAAAAATCTAAGCTAACTGAAATGAGCGAAAAATACCGAATATTGTGTCCAA
Source organism: Nemotelus pantherinus (assembly GCA_963978885.1). Lineage (NCBI taxonomy): Eukaryota > Metazoa > Arthropoda > Insecta > Diptera > Stratiomyidae > Nemotelus > Nemotelus pantherinus. The sequence continues at coordinate 12,333,792 of OZ022266.1, forward strand.
AAATTTCACTATAGCTAATATTAAATTTTTGACCATTTTTTCTGCCTCCATTTGTGTCCATTTCTAAACATTCGAATGATGACAAAAGAAACTAGAAAAAGCGTGTATATAGCCCGTCGCATCTTGATCAAAGTAACAATTAGATTTGTCCCGAATGTGATTACTGAACCTAGGAGATACGAATTAGGCATGAAATATAAAAGAGGTTTGCCGGTCGATTGTTCTGAAGCATTGGCAAAGGCAGGAACAAAAGAAATGTTTGTCTCACGGCTCATTACGTTAGACATCATAGCCCTGCGAATGATTTCGTATTGGAAAGGAGATTCCCTGAAGCGAACAAAATCTGGTGAAACCTGTTCTTCTACTGGACTGCTTTGCGCGTGTTCACTGCAATCATCTCTTCGAACGATCCACAAAAACACATTAATTTTAGGAGCACAGGCTCTTTTTGATTGAGCAGCAAACCTAGTATCGTTGGGAAAGTTTTAGAATCTCCGCTGTTAGCTAGAATTATATAATAACATAATAACAAATCTGTTTCGGTATTTTTCAAACACGTCGACTAAAAGCTAACTGAACAGTCGATCAATCGTTCCAAGAATAAGTTGTTATTTGTCTGCTTGAAACTATTGTAAACTATGCGACCAAAAAAAACTTTCACTCGCTTTAAAAATTTAATTGACTTAATCCATTTTGACTAACATATATCCATCCAATACCTTTAACCAATCAAATCGTGCTGAAAATCACAATCTTATCTCAAATAGATAATTCGTAATCAACTTGAAGCATTCGATGCGGCCGAAAAACCTAAAACAATCAAATCAAACCAACACAATATCATCAGAACCAAGCAAGCTCAGTCGTCGCATGATAATGAGAAAAAAATACTTGATAAAATTATTATCGAAAAAAGCTACGAATCTCCAAGGTAAACCGGGTAGGTAGGTAATTTGCGGTACAATTGGCAACTACCCAGGGAAGATGCTACAACCTCATGTTGTTAACTTAGCACTATGTACTCGTTTCATGTACACACCTATGTAGAAAAGTACATTTTTACGTTTTTACGATTGTCGGCTGTAGACGTATAAATGTCTTATTGACAGACCATCTTATAATGCCCACATATCAGTGTGTATCTTGTATCTATCAGACTGAAAGAATGTGTAGTTTGTTGTTATTTACATTTTCAGTATGCCTGAACACAACACCTGCAATCTTAGTTGAATGGTAATAAAGCGTACGACTACGGGTACGGTACGAAATGAAATTGTTTTTGCACTAGCCTGTTTGTATGGCTGCATAAAAGCTCCGGACGGTCGCTAGTCGGTCAATAGTGCAACCACCAGAGAAAATATACTTATTACGACTGCAAAGCAAAACATGCCTTTATACTCCTCATAACATTGGAAATTGTATAGTCTTGTAGTTTAGGATTTTCGCTGCAATTGCTTTATCTTTAGATTAAGATACGAGCAATGGAAAGTACAGATATTAACTGATTAATGGATTGTGTTTACTCAGCAGATTTTTTTAGTGCTCAGGCGATTGCAATCGTAATTTGATGAATGCTGTAAATTGCAATTTGTTTGCTTTTAGCGTTCTTATTTATGGTGTTGAGTATCTTATGACATTATCAATGTCAAATCTAAGATTGTGTATTTGACAAAAACAAAGCTAAACTTTGAAACGAATCAATATTTAAATCAAATTAAAATAAATGTTATTCAAATCATTAGTTGTATACTGATATTGTGAATTGTATAAAGTAAATGTAATTATGAAATGCTTTGAAAAAAACTCATTAATTGAAATACATTGAACTTTGGATTTACTAGTTGTGTCAGTTACTCTACAAATATATGCGCATTGTTATCGAAAAGTAATTGGAATGTGAACTTTGAGACAATATTTGCATTGTGGTTGCTTTGAAACAATAGGAATTTGTTTGTAGTTAAATTTATAAATTGCCTTGAAAAAAGGTTTAGTCAAAGTATTTTTCCATAGCTCTTCATCAATTCATTTTATAAGCATGGCGTTTTATGAAAAATTGAGTATTATTAGATTTTTTGTATCGAAACAACATGCAACATAGTGGAAAAATTAACTGCATTATACAAAAAAATCGCCAGGTTTCTGAAAGTCTAACACGTTATATTTCACGAAGCACATAAGTATTTAAAATTGGATTACTATTATAACTACAACTATCTTTTCGTTACTCCTGTATGATTAGATTCACTAATTCGATGTAGATTTTACGAAATATTTTGGCCATTTTAAGGAATAGCCCATATATAATTTACCTTTCGTTCAGTACTAAATATGTTGACAAAGTCCAAGGCTTTAGATATGTTTGGAAAAGGGTCATGCGTTGTCTGGTCTTCCCGAGCGGCGGGCACTGACATAGGAGACGTTTGATTATTTCTAAGATTGGTTTTATCAGAGCCCTCCTATCGAACAGTATTGGAGTATAATCGATGATCTGAGAATGTGCGGGAAACTCATATAAAATAGTTTTTGTCACCAGGTTTCACAAGAGCGCAAACAGAACTCCTCCTTGACATGTGCCTCTGAGCTCTCCGTTTGATTCCTTCCCGGTTTGTGTTTCTGATGATCATGAAATGAGCGAGAATTGTAGGTTGAGCTGAATTTCAAATTGAAACTAATATATCCATGATTCTAGAAGATCCTGTACGTCAAGAAGCTGGTAGTACAAGAAGGAGAGCTAGTGTACATAATCCAGATCAGCAAAGAGCTTGACGATTTCCCCTATCTGCGTTTTTAAGAAGATTTTGTGGGATGTAGGAGACACCCTGGAGACTGGCGAGATTAAGGAGGTCCGGGCCTAGTTGACCCAGAGGGAACAAATTCTAGTCATCAGTAAGTTGAGTTGAAGGCTAAGGAGAACGTTACGACTAAAACTGAAAATCGTGCATTTAATTTGGGTTGCTCGTGGGCGAACTACTGATGATTTCTCACGAATGTAAATTTGACGTAACACTAGTTTAGGAAACTTGCATTTTTGCAGAAGGCTGGGCGAAATTTCAATCTTTTCATTCCCCTCGCAGTAGCCGAAACAAGAACGACCATACTGGTAAAGAAGAACATTTCAAACTATTTGCTGTCTAACTTCTGTGCGATTGATGTAACTGCTGTAGCGTGTCAGGGGGACATAGAAGCCAACATACTTTTAGCTTTCGCCCACATAACACAGGACAGGAAAAAAAAAATTACTGCGCATAGAAGCGGAGGCCAAAGCACATTACACCATTTGGGGCAGCAAGGACATTAACGAAAGAGTTTTATTGTCAATTATACCCTAGTCTTTGCAAACCAGAGAAATGTTCTCACCAAAACAGGACGAGAATGTAGTAGACACCACTCTAAACAATGAGTTTAACGATCAATTGACAGTAAGCAGATTCTGCTGCTGTAAAAGTTTCAGGGCCACTTCCAATTGCACATCTCGTAGTATGATCATCTTTGTTATGGAATCGTTATTATTATCTCTTAGCAAGTTCCATTATCTCTTAGCAAGTTCCTCCTCACAGACTAAACTGAACTAAAGTTTAACAGCAGCCCATTTGCTGATTTGAACACCTGCTGAAACAAGCCGCCACGTCAAACAAGGGCATGGTCTGGTCGATTTTCGCATTAAGCAGGCCTAGTTCTACGATCTTCCATTTTGTAAGTGATAGCTCTATTTAGCCACATCACTAGGTGTCGTAACCATTTTGGGCTTAAAAGTGACCGGACCTCGAGTCGACTACTTGCATTTTGTGGCTTCTTGGTCGCTCGTTTTTTTATGATTAACGGACTTCAACCTTTCCACTGCTAGCTTCTTAGCCAAGCTCTGTTTAACTTTATTAAAGAGGGCGGAGTTCTTCAGCATTAGCTTATCCCTGCTCAAGTATTCATTGCCTTTCGCCACTGCCGTTCGAGCACCACTTAGCCATTTCTACTCGAATGGTTTGCCACCAGGCTTGTCGGCAATGCGCGGTGCCATCTTGTATTCTGCCAGCACTTTACAATCCTCTTTACTTGGCTTGGATCTGTCCGTCTTTTGGGGTACAGTACTATTGTCTCGCTCAGGAGATTTGAGAAGCTCTTCCTCCGCTTGAGTGAAAACCAAGTTCCCCGAATTCGAGTCTACGTGTAATCTGGAACCCGTGAGCATTAGCTTCGTGCGGCTTGAATATTTGCCAGGAGAGCTGTGTGCTTTTGTCACTGTTCCTATAAAGAGTTGTTGTAAGATTGGAGCTCGTTCTGAAAAGGTCAGGCACCGGTTTCACCTTCTAGATTTGAGTTGAACCCTATGTAGCAATATCTGTTTTAGGAGCTAAGAGGTCACCCCTGGACTGCTTGCTCACCCTTGACGGCCGCCAGTATCTGATTATCAGACTCCCTGTACCGTAACTTTACCACCCTTCTCTTCCATGATTGGTTTTCTCCTTCCACTGGGTGTGGTCGCAGTATGGCAGGGGCACACTACTTGGGCCACTGCCTCAAATCACTATCAAGACAAAGTATAACCCAACTACAAATTATTTAGATATTTATTTGCTGTGAAGACTGAGTACATCCACTGAACTGCATGCAACCCGAAGCAAAACAACAGTATTTTTGTTCCCAGACAACTGTTGTACGAATACTTTTTTAATGGATTTTCAGGATTTGGATGTTGGTTTTGCAATTTTCTGTTGACACGCTCAGAAAAGATAACTTTCTTTAGCTCCATAAAAAAGCAAGAGTGTCCTCAAAAAGTGCCCTCACCAATACATTCACCTACATCTGATCAGATGAGTACCAGCCGGAATTAAACAGAGCGAAGTAGAATTAAACAGAATGGATTTAAAATTGCCGGATCGTGTGGGACCCATTGGAGATGACCGACCCCATCGGTTTCGGAAAAACTCCGCTGTAGGTGAAAAATCTTCGTTGATTAGAAATGGACGGAGAAGTTGCCTATTTCAATCAGACTGAGTGAACGAACGGAATTGGTGAATCAGGCACGTCAATTTTGTTATTATTATTCCTTTTCTGAATAGCATTCGTGCTGCGAAAAAACAAGAAATCTTTGAGATAAAATATTTGGCATCGGAGCTAGGAAATTAGAATGGATCAAGGACAAGTCCAGCGATAGGAGCGAAAGGTAGTGAAATCGAAGGATTGAGCGATTGATTTGATATCGAACGTTGAAAAAGAACCAAGGGGATAATTAAGATGCTGTACGCTTTTGCGTTGGATCCGTTTGATATAGGTAGATTATAAGATCAAATTGATTTATTATCGCTGCGAAGTTAGTGGCTTTACCACAAATGGCAGCGCGTTTTGATTGTAGACCTAAGAATTTGACAAAGAGTCCTGAATTTTTACTGTTATTATATAATTAGCTGCGGTTTCATGAAAACTGATTAGAATTGTGAGCCTTTCGCTGCTGTTTCGCTTCATAGCATTGGTAAAGTGGCTGTTTTGAGGTATTCGAAGCGATTGGTGCCGGCCCCTTTCCTAAATTCTCCTGAATGAAGGCCAAACAAAAAACTTCGGTTTTCCATGAGCAATCGTAGCTTGAATTAAGAGAATAATGCTGTAGAAAAAATAAAAAAACACTTTTTAATTATCTTAACTACCCTAACACATTAATTCAAACTATATAAAAAAGAAACATTTTTTTTTATTGTTTGTACGTCTTTAAATTCAAACTCAAATACCCCATGATCCGTATAAAACGCTATCATGAAATCAAACCCAAACAGCAACAACTTTGTCTTACGTAATCATTGATCGATTCCCATCAATTCACACAACAAGAATAAACAACAAGAATAAATTTCCGATTTCAGTTCTACTAATTCACGAATTTACACCTGACACCAACATCACATACATAGTTACATCACCTCATGGTTTTGTGCAACCATGCGAGACAAACGCGAAAAATGGATGCTTCAAATCGTAGATTTTGCTCGTGTTATTGGAATCATTTCGCCGTCGATACTCCTATACAGTCTCATAGTAACAACAAATACTGTGTCCTATTCACCTGTTCGTCGGTTTCTACTTAACAGCATATTGTTAATTTCATAATATTATGCCTACGGAATAGTATGTATGAAAAGATACGTTACGCTGGTTGTACGTTCGATATTGTAAACAAAAACCGACAGGGTCTTGTGAGCAGCAAAGTTTGAATTTATTGTATTTGCTTGTAACTAAGATATTCGTGGATGGGATGTTGGTTTAGAAACTTTGATTTTTCAGCTATTTAACGCTACATTAAAATGAGAGATATCTGAGTGTTAGATTTTCCTTAGCATAGGTATGTTGAAACTCGTAACCGTGGAGCTGAATTATTGTTGTGCTTAAAAAACATTAATGTCTTCAGTGGGAGTACCATCTTTGATAAGTTATAGTAGAACTGCTAACAAACTTACCAGTTCTTGAAAACAAAAATTAGATTTTCAAAACGAAGACAATTTTTTTTTCTAAAACAGTTCAAAGTATTATCCATAGGGTTGCCTCTGTTATGTAGTATGCTAAATCCTATGTGATGTCAACAAAAAATAATCTGTCCGTAAATTCCAGTTAATTGTATTATCGTTAAAGTGGGTTAAGAAGATTATGTTTCATAAATGAAAAAATCAGCATATTTCTTTGAAACGCACCTGAGTTATATCTGAAAACCTACGACAACACTTATTTTCATAGCTTAGTTCCATTCGCCACAGTCAACAACCGCTAGATTAGTGTCTATACCGCTAACACTAACCTATAGACTTGCTCAGACATACGTTACCGTACACCATAAATTGCACTTAGATACAAGCACTTGCAGATACCCACAAGCTACATGTGGATACACACATGAATGAACCCAATCTCAACATAATTCACCTGAAAGCTCGTACTCTTCCCATACTATACAGACTTATGTAATAAAACTGAAAATATCTTATCAGAATTTACAAGAGGGAAAAATATCTCTCGAAAAACGAAGTAGTAAACAAGTAGCGAAATAAGTAGTTGGTAAAGACAGTAGTTCGTAGATGTAGATTTTAAATCGGAGATTAGATCATACACTAGCCTAGAAAAAGATGAAGTAAATGGTATTCCAGTCGAAAATTTCAATTTGACTATGAAATAAATGTATTGATTTTTGATAATCTGCTCATATACATATGTACTTTGGTATATTGTTTAAACATGACTGGCGAGAAAAGTTTCCATCATCAGATCCATATAGTTGAAATGAGTTTTATTGTTGAATATTATAGAAAATCGCCATCAACTGTTGCCGGTTCTCTGCCTATGATCTAATGGTTTCAATCACGGCGTCAGTTGAGTCTGAAAAGCTTCTTTGCTAAGATGTTTTCTAAAATAGGCTGTCTATTTCTTTAGGAAAGTTCCAAGTACTTCGATTAATGGTGAATTGTGATTGAATGATTGATAATGAAAGAATTGTTAGGCTTTCTCCATTTCAGAATTTTTTTTGCTGCTGCACAGCCATAAATATTAATTCTCGACAGTGCCTAATTTCAAATACCAGCCGTTTCAAATGTTTTTCCCAAAAATACAGCATTGCCACATGAAAATTTATCCTAACATAGAATCATCTTAAACTTATTCTACGCTGTAGTTTTTATCGCTCTTATAGTTGGAGAAATGATAAGCATACATTTGCTATTTTTTTATGTTTTTATTTTTATATGCGATTGGAGAATAAATTAATTATAATTTAATAAATTAATTTAACAATTTTCATCGCCTAAAATACATTTAACATATTATTGTTTTGCGGGTCATAATTCACAATTTGGGCCGATGATAGTTAAAAAATTTAGAATTGGCATTGCTTGAAATTTTATTGGTATATTTCCTTCGAACCAATTCAATCTTCAATTGATTATCTTAGTTACATCAAGTGATAGTTAGCGGTCAACTTGAAATGATCAGTGAAAGACTCCCTAGATACTAAGCCGACTAAAATGGTTCTGGTTTTCACTTACATCCCAAAGTTATTACAATATTATTTGTGATTATTTAAACGAATGAAAAAAAGCAGATAATCATATAAATAATGAAATAACTTCAAATTCACTGTTACTTTCACGATATTCATTAACACATCTACTAGAGAGCATCGAATTCAATTTGCAGGTAAACACATTTTCGTTCCGGTATCGAATTGAACACTTGCTATTTTTATCAGTAAACATTTACATTTTCTAGTCTGCGTTGTGTTCAACTAGTTTCCATACTATCATAAATTTTACGCAAAATGAAACGTAGAAAAGTTATTCCAAGTTAGATTTTCTATTGATTTAAAAATTATGAATTTTCTCCATATTTATTTAACGATTTCTTTAAATAGGCGTACGCCGAAAAACTGAATTATTGTATTCAAATATAAAGGAAAAATATTACTACGCATCCCGTTATGCTTAATTGAGCTAAGTAAAGTTTTATTTACCATTTAACTTGAATAATAATGCCACACTAGCTTGTTTTTTTGAATTGAAAAACAATTTTTTTTGTTTACCTGGCTTTCTTGCAGATTATCGTTGCATAATTTTCTGGTTGTTGCTTGTATATTTTGTTGGGATACAAACAAACTGGTCTCTGAACGTGGGCTTGTATTAAGTAAAAGTTTCACTGCAATTTTTAATTTTAAATTAATATAAATTGTGCCGACAAAATGCAATAAATAAATAAAGTACATGCATAAATAATAAATAAATAAATAAAAAAAATAAAAAAAAGCAAAACAAAAATTATCAAATACAAATACAAAAATTTAAAGTGATTTTAGTGAAAGATGAGTGAAATTCGAAAATAGTATATTCTTCTGTGCACAACTAACGACATTAGCTGTTCAAGGAAATTAAGTTAGGTGACGCCCGTGCTTAAGCTTATTACTTTTATACCGAATATAATCCATACAGGTACAATTCTGCTCTGATTTAAGGCATTAGCATTCTCGTTATGGTCAAGACCAAAGCCCATGTCAAAAAAAACTCGAAGAACATCTCCAAAAAATTGTCCCTGACGAAGATATGTTTCAGGAAATTAATAAAATCACAGGCCGTAAAAGACAGGTATGTAATTGAACTTCTAACGGCAATTTGCGACTGCAGATTCCATTACTGCCGCCTCTTCTCTAGCTTAATGAGAAGCATAGCTCTGATCCCAATTTGACCTCATTCGTCAAGACTTCTCTCTAATTTTCGGCCAGAAAATCAATTGTTGACTCTATCTAGATTTTTTCCTAAAAATCCTTGCTTCCCTCTCCGGAGAGGACAAACTACCCAAATTTATCTTAGAAAGGCTCCCTACTTGCTTCTTTGAGTACCCCTTTGTTCTATTCAAATTTTGTACATATATTGGTTATTACTCCACTGCTTGAAAGCGTGTGAAAATATTTCCTATCCCAATAGCGTCGGGTTCTTGTAATGCCCCCAACACCTGTCCGATTTCTCTTCTCTCAAAATTGGGAAAATTATTGGAAAGGGTCCTTCAAAAACATCTGAATCACACCATAGATGTCAACCACATCACAGTTCAGTTCGGCTTTCAAGCTAAACACTCTAACAGTGGACGCGTTAATAATTCTAAAAAAACACTTTTGCTGAAAACATCCAAAACAAATTGGTTTTGGGTGCCTGTCTGATTGATCTACTCCGCCTTCTACTCCGTTTGGATTGAAGAACTCCCGTATAAAATGATCGATTTCAGTTTTCCAACTGGGTTAGTCAAATTTGCTGATTATTATCTAATTTGTTGATAATTTTCGGCACCTTCAATGGGTTTTCTCTGGCGAATTTCCCATCGAATCCCGCGTACCTCAAGGCTCCATTATCGAACCAATTTAATTCGACGTTTTTACAGCAGACATCCCAGGAATTTCAAACGATTCTCCCACCGGTGTTTTTATCAATCTATACGCTGATGGCCTACTCTTGTCGGACTCTCATATTAACCTGCACTTTGTAAAAGCGGTTTTTAAAGGTATGTGAATCATACCTTTAAGCGTGGTATGTGAATCATACCTTTAACCTTTTACCTTTATGTGAATCATACCCATACGCGGTTTTTAAAGGTATGCGAAGCGGTTTTTAAAGGTATGCATGTCATGCAAAAGAAAGCTTGCAGATAAGTGCCAACAAAAGTGAGCTAATATCAGTTAGCGGTACCTATACGGGTCAAGAGGAGGAGAATCAAAACACTGAAAAAATCTAAAATTGTTAGTCTGTAAAATACCTCGGCTTAAAGCTTGACCTTCGCTGGAACTGCAGCCACCATATTCAAGCAAGCCTCAACAATGTCACCTCATAGGCTGTATTCTTAAGCCAAACTCCATTATTTCTACTACGGGAAAATTGGTACGTCTGATATCTTGAAAGAGCACAATAGCACAATAGATGATATTACCCCGCCAACATCAAGTATAAGAGAAGTTGTCCACAGCTGACAGGCGTCTGACCTGCCATCGTTAACGGACCACCAATGGTTATACTAGAAAATTGGTACGTCTGAATAGAAAGCTTACCCCAGAAGAACACGTTTCACTCTTGTTCTTCTTCCCCCTTTTATCCTACTTGTGGTGTCCCGCAAGGGTCAATTCTTGGTTCTCTCCTTTTCCTCCTGTTTATTAATGATCTTCCTTCTCTCTTCAGCTCCCCGTGTCTCTTGTACGCTGATGATTTGAAAATTTTCAGGGTGGTTGAGTCAGTGGATGACTGCTCCCAGCTGCAGGATTACCTATCTGCTCTGGGTAACTGGTGCTCTGTCAACTGTATTTCTCTTAACATTGCTAAATGTTTCCAGATGTCCTTCACATGTAAATTATCCCGGATCACGTTTCCCTATTCTATCCTTGGCTCTTCCCTCCATCCAATTGATAATTTCATGGACCTTGTGTTTGACACTAAATTAAAATTTGATGTCCACATTTTGCGTGTCACATCCAACGCCTCGCGCTTGTGTCCTCGAATATTGTTGTCAAATTTTGTGTCCTCATTATCGTTTCTTAATTGATGCTGTTGAGTCTATACAACGTAAATTTACTCGCTCACTATTCCTCAAGTTCCGTATTCCCTACTGTGAGTATAGTATGCGTCTTTCCATCCTTGAAATCCCTACCCTTATTTCACTCAGAGCGTATTTCGACGAATGTCTCCTATATAAAATGATTACTGGTTCTATTACTTATATCCCCAGAGCGCAGTTTTCTGTTCGTGACCCGGTACATTCTACCAGGTCTTCATTTATCCTCAACGTACCATTTGCTCGTACTCATTCATATTTTTACTCTCCTCTTTTACGCTTGCCTTTTGAATATTCTTTGAATATTGGTCCTTTTCCGCCTTCGTTACGCATTTTTAAAATTATGTTAAGAGGATGCGTTTTATCGTATGAAATAAAGTAACTCTTTGAATTTTTAATGTCATATCTGTGTTGAATTATGATTAAATTTCACCGCCTCATTATACTTTGTTTATTTTTAATTTATAGTCTCTTTTCTTTTTACACATAAGTTTATTCCTTGTCTAATCTTTAATTGGATTTGTATCCGTTGATTTAGACAATAAATAAATAAATAAATAAACAGAGGGACCCCTGAGGGTATTAAACGACCTGAATCTGAAGACAAACAAGCAGATGAACCGTTTGACAGGAATCTAAGGAAAAAACGCTTTCCAATGATGGAAAGACGAACTTCGGGGTCCGCTCACGAAGATTGCTTAGTAACGCAAGGTGATCCGAAAACGCTGAAGACTAAAACCGATACAAGCAGGAGCTTTAGCTCTTCGAAAAAAAAAAGATACGACAAGGCAAGTGCGACTCATAGAGAGAATTCTTGAAGAACATCGCGGGAAGCTAAGAATGCCACAATCTGATTTTCTAAGTGTAACTCCCGGCTTAGGACCTAAACGAGTACCTGGACATGCTCCTGGAAATTCACTTTCCGAAATCGGCTCTCGCGGCGTGGGTCAATTAATCGGCTGTTCAAGCAGCTGATTGAAGAAGGATTTCAGACCTGACATCTTTCCAGCTCAAAAATTGGCGACCCAGTGCAAGGTCGGAACTCTCTTCTTTAACCTAACCTTCTAGTCAGTTTCAGAGTCACTATATTTCCGAGAATGTGAAACGTGAAAGTCTCTGCTATTTCCCCCCTCCGAGGCTCCTTAAACCAGCTCGGCCACAAAAGTAACTAATGTGAAAAATGGCGGATTTAAGGAAAAATATTCAAGCAGTCCGAAAAAGTCTTTTTTCTACAGCTGAGAGAATGTCCGGCACTGAGAACTGGCAAATATATCAGAAATACCAGTGAATCTTAAAAGAAAGAGATCGATACACGCGTTGACTTGTTTTTAGCATGCCAAACGTATCCCCCTCTTTCTTATTATGATCGTTCGCTAAAATAAAAGGCTTGCTTACATTTTTTCATCAATGCACTTAAAGCAAAAAAGAGAAAACGTTAAATTTAATTTATATAGCAACGAGTTGAAGACAGTAATAGGAATGATGAATGAAATGAAATAATTATACTTAGTAGTTGTTGTCACACCAGAATCTCAACTTTAATTCGCACTATAATTTCTATCACAGCCTACATCAATTTTACCTAATAAAGATTACGTCTGTGCTATTAACATTGACCTTCGACTGGATAAATTTTATTATCAGTGACAAAGACAAATGGCACAGTGTGCTTTGCCTGAAATTAGCAGACACGCTTGATAAATATTTGTCTACTGCGGAAACATTCGCAGTTGTAGGCAAAACACGTAATATAGAAAACCTATAAAAAGAATGTTACTATACTAATTCATTTATGAAAGTATATATTATGGTCAAAAATTTAACGTTTTAACGGGAATTTCTTAGGTAATAGAAATTAATTTTAAACACAAAAAAAGCATTCAATTAACATTTTCGTGTAGTGTCTCAATTCTTCAAGCCTATTACTGTAATTTATGAAATGCATATTAATGATTAAATTTCTTTTCGAGCAAAACTTAAGTCTCATATTTATTTTCTTTTCTTTGCAGGTAAGCTAATCTTATGGAATTAATTTATCTCGGTAATAGGTAATTCATACATTCACAGAAAACTCCTGGAGTCTATTTCAATATAATCAAATTTTATTCCTATGCAAAATGCTTTGCTATAATAATCGACTGTTGCAATTTCAATTATTTTTTTGAAAAAATCAAAGTTTAGCCATACCGGTAATATCCAATCGCCTAAGATTCCGGTATTGAAAATGGAATTTATGTATAATGAAAAGTGAAACGAAACAATCGAATCTTAATTTAAAATCTGTTCATCATCTTCTCTCCATGAAATTTCTGTAGAAAACAGTTTTCGTGGGCATGATCTGTTCAAGTTCAATGTTTCTTCAAGCGTCCCAGCATTCGACCAATTGTTTCGCATCGACTTGACTATTTATGCGAAATCATTCAAGTATCTTCTCTTCGCAAACTCAAACATTTTGCCGAAACTGTAATGGGATATGAAAGAAGATCATTGAACGAATATCGACTTTCGCAGTGACTACGTCGCGTCTCAACCAAAAAAAAGGTGCCTTGAACGATTTGAACCCAAGAAAGGTCAGCAAGTCGAATACTATGTACTGCTTGCAACCGGTCATCAAATGAAAGATCAATATGTATGTATGTATCTGAATCGGACTTGTAAGTTGTAGGAATCGCATCGTATCGGTATGGAATATGGCAAGCAATTTCCTTAAACGTCTGCAAATAGTTTAAAGCTTTTTATTGCACTGGCATTACACTGGCATCGATATGGAACTCGAATTTTGGATAGCTACATGATTCGATGGTATCCACAGATATATATGTCTATGCAAAGATATATACCAGTTAAGTACTCTGAAAGCTTATACTGTTATAAAAACTTTAAAATTTGATGAGATAGTTCTGGGAAATTGTGCGATTTCCATGCGGATATATTTGATGCGATGATTTTGAATGTAGCCTGAAGCTGGTAGGAAAATTGGAGTATCGAATTCATGGACCAAAATTTCTGTGAAGTGATGGTAGTATTATCTATAGATGAACAGCTTTGAGATTCAATGAATGCGTTGGGAATACAGCTATTGAAATGGAATGGCTAGAATTAAAATTTCGAAATGATATCGATTGCGATTAACGAGAAGATAGCATAGTAGAAGTACCTGGTAGATCCCTATTAGAAAATTATGAAAATCGAAAATCATTTGTCTGAAATCCTATGGTTCAATTGCGAACGTAGCTTAGAAAAACTACTAAGATGAATTGGTACTATGCATCTAAAACCTGATGAAAATACTGTGTAGTTAAAAACAGTTACCTTTACAGTTTTACATACATTCTCACACTCAAGTTAAGTGCACTTATCGAGAAGCTAAATTTCTTGAGTACCATCGTATGGCCTAGCCTTTCATCAGTTTGAACGAAATTTTAATTTGGAATTCATGTGAAGGTAAAAGAGTGGGCATAGTACTCAAAAAAAAACATGCTAAAATAACTTACAATTCAAAGACTTGGTAGTTTTTTCAAAGTGATTTGCTCTCAAACTTAGCGTGTAAAATTATGCTTAGTTTGCATGAAATGAACTCTGTTCCTCACTCTGTGAATGAGAAGAAAAATAGAAAAGATAGATTGCTTGAAAAAAATCACCAAAATCAGTATTTTTTTATTATTGCTCTCTCAACATCTAAGAAGGACCAACGTGAATTCCTTTTGCTGTAAGGATTTTTCTATTGTGCCGACAACTTTCTGTACTGCCATTTCTACTGATCTGCCCGCTAGATACGCTTGTTGAACAACACAGGGTCTCGCGACGTCAATCGAGCTCTTGATGTGCAAATCCACAAGCCTCTCTAGTGTTTTGAGCACAAACGTTGTTAAGCTAATTGATCTAAAGTCCTTCACGTAATGATGTTTCAATCTACCAGATTTCGGAATGGAAACCACCCTAGCTTTTGCTCGAGGCAGAGGCATGCAATAAAAATACGCTACAGAATGGGGATGATGGTCCTGTCTGCTTTTTGAAATATGATAGGCGATATCTCATCAATCCCTGTAGCTTTGTAAGGTCTTTGACCTTATCTAGTACTTCCTGGATCAGCTGCTTGGACGGCTGGTGGGGTGTTCGAGATTGGTCACTACGCGGTGTCGTGTAAGCCGGTCCCGAGAAATGAGTTTCCAGTAGCATCGGGTCCTCCACCCAATCCTCGTTTTCCCTTCGCAGAAAAGTAGGTACACCGGGACTTACGCTTAGGACTTTCCTGGTTCTAGCAGCCTCTGTACTTCCTTCAATGTTCTCACAGAATTCCCTCCATGAGTCGCGCTTATGAGGCAGCTTTTCCGTGCAAAGGTCTTTGAAATCTGACAATAAGCATCCTGTTAATCGGTTCACCTGCTCGCTAATTCGTCCTTGACTCGTCAGATCCAGGTCGTCTAGTGCCCTGAGGTGTCTTATTTATTTTCCTTGAGTAAACTTCCCATTGTGCTGTTTCCGGGCTCTCAACTTTTTTTGGGTAAGATACCAGAACTACCGATATTCCAGCATAACAACTGCTGATCTGAGAGCAATAGCATGGTAAAAACCTGCCAGTTATGGACACTTTCCATTATACTTAGAGTTGCCAGGGCTATATAAATTACCTCAGCCCTGTTCCTTGCAATAAATGTAGATTTGTTACCTATATTGAGGATATTGAGACTAGTTGACGTTAGAAATTCTAGCAAACACCTGCCTCTTTCGTTTATGCTGGTGCTTCACCATATTTCGTGGTGAGCACTTGCGTCACAGCCGATAAGAGCATCGGTTGTCATAGCTGCTTCTTCTACTGTTCTCAGTGCAGGTGTGAAGGCATCGATGTCGTATGTTAGATAGACCGCCGACAGTAGGCACCGCTGCGCGCCGCCACCAGCGATCCTTCTTTCCCAACACACACTGGATATATCCCGATCACAAACCTGCGGAGTTAAAATTGCATTGACCTCTTTTTTGGCGACAATACAAGCCCATGTCCCTACCTGCTAGCTGGAGCACACTGAGAATCCACAAACCGCATTCTTATACAGAAGCAGTTCCTGTATCAGCGCCATCTCAGCGTGCGCCCGACTGAGGTGTTTAAGTAGATTGGCCGCTCTACTTTGGTGCAGATTTGCTTGGATCACCCGCACTTCGCCTTTCCTCAGTCGCCTTCTCCGCTCCAACCTTCATGGTGATCCTCTTCAGGCCGAAATTAATCAAACCCCTCTGTTGGCCCATACTGGATCTGCGTACTCCCGATCAATTTCGAGCACGAACATCAATTTTGCTGCTTCAGTTAAATCGGGCTGCGCCGATTGGATCTTAAGTTCCACCACCTGTAATAATCTGCAGCCTGAAACTTTCAGATCGAGGCTCTGTCTCTTTAACTGAGACAGGGCAACTAAAGCGTTCGAATGGGTCACCGCCACCTTAGCTGTAATTGGCGTGGACACAGATCTGTCCTCCATCACGTCCAAACCTGGATGGTGTCCGGAAATTTTCAGGACGGTTGACCGAAGCTACTCCGTCATGAAAACGTCACTGCAGGCCACTGCTATGTGACCGCGAATAATGTTGCAGCCTTCAAAGCGAGGTGACCCTTTTTCCGTCGACATGGCAAACTTGAGGAGTTCTTCGGGAATCCGTTTAATAATCACCTTGGCCACGTCATCCTCAAGTCTCCATTCCAGTTGCTCCTGTTTGTCGACGACGGCCGGCTTAAGGTGACTAGCAGCTACGTCTCTAAAGGAACGAACTACTGTCTCCCTGTCGTTGTTTCTTCGTCGACATTTCTCTCGAGGAAATTCTGTGACATCTAAATAATTTGGTACTAGAATTCGGGAAAATAATAAAGAATGAAAAACAAATTACGTTTGATAAAAGAATAATTGAACATTTTATCCTTATATAATATAATAAATGGACTAACAACAGTTCAATAAAACGAGCTACTCGGATTGAATATCCTATTTGATATATAATGTGCCTACGAAAATTGCCATTGAAATTGGCATACCTAATGTCTGTGACGTTCAAAACATTAGTAAAAAATAGAATACCATACGACCATTTTATTTGGTTGCTAAGCTGTAACATTTTATGTCCTTGATTTATAATAGCCCCCATAAATTCGTTTGACTCGAATTCAACTAGTAGATTTTTTTGTGAACCTGATTTTAACTAGCGCCATCCCAAACAAGTCAATGAAGAATTTAAACCAATTTACCATCTAAATATTCAATCAGGAACAATGAAACATTAAACTAGTTTACTAAAGCTCAAGCATTAAACGCCCGCCTCTAAATTAAAGTATTTATTTCACAATCATACTTAAGTTAACTACTCTTTTCCTTTTGCTTTCTTGTTTTAAAGCTCTTTATTCCATTTTTTCATTTTGTTTCTATTTGCTTATCACAAATTATGCGTATAAGTCGGACCCAACCACGAAAAAATGTTAATGAAATTGTCAATCAAGTCGATCACTAACCGACTTGTTTTTTACGCACATGAACTTTACATCCTCTCCGGTGGTTCTGTCCATTTTAAAGCATTCATATGTATACCCGTACAAAAGCAAGTTACTTTAATTTTCGACAAACACACCTGTATGTACATGTAGGAGCCTAACTAGCCTGTTTCTGTCGGTTCTACTCATAAATATTTATAAAATGACGATGTTTTATTGCGAGTGTTCTTAAATAGTATGGTGCGGTAACATTATCAACTTGCTATCCAAACAAGTTTATGCGAAAAAAAATAATTCCGGTATTTATGATAATGGTTTTTGTTTATTTGGGCATTTGACGAGTTTTTCGCATGCGACAAATGAAATTTTTTAAATGAATTTTGTGGAGTACTGGAAATGTCGTTGTTCTGCTTCTTTGGTACTATAAACAATGAATTGATCAAATATTTTAATTTAAAGACACATTTTTAGTCTTCTGGTCTTTAAATAAAAATATATTGTTTGAAACACTAGAGAAAATTGAATCAAGTTGATTTAATTAAATGATGTTATGCTCGGGTCTTCAATCTACCATTATTTATAATTGATATCTTTTACGATTTTCAACAATACGTTGCTATAAAATACTGGATGTTTCTGAGAAGAATATAAACTTTCCTAAAATTATCTGACAATCTATATCTGCTCAAATAACTTTTTTTCAGAGAATTCATAATCTCCAAAAGTTCGCTTACCTATTTGTTCAGCGAGCTTACATAGTTTGCAAAAGTATTTCGAAAATATTACTTCAAACACCAAAGTTATTTATCATTATTATCCACCACTAACAATAATCCACAACCTGAACTGGGCTTTGTCTATGATAAATTGTGTGTACTTTGCTTTAGTAAGAATTTTGGCAATTCGAAAAAAATTACATGAAAATTTCTCATGATTTTTCTTTGCATGGTTGCGTGTTATTTCGGTTAATACGCTACTTGTCCGGACATTCAAAGTCGTCTAGCATCCATCATAGTATAGCACTCTATGAAATTCATCTTAATCGAATGGCTAGAGGTTACTTAAGAAGTTATAATATGGATTTCCATGTAATTACACGGATCTCCGCGAACGTGAGTAGATATACTCGTTTGTATACGAGTAAATTCATTGGTACATAGTATTGTATTTGTTGTGCGGTTAAATTAAATCAATTAAAGATGAGATATCTCATAAGATCGTGACACTCGAGATGAGGCAATTGAGCCGAACATCAAAGGCTGAAGCGATGTGAATAGTTTTCGTGGAAGATAATGAAATAAACACAAATGGTATTACGTGTCAAAGGTACTATCGATATTTATCATTATGGGCACAAGTTTATTTAGCAATGTTTAGACTGTTGGACTAACTGAAGGTTAATATGTTTTCAGATTGCAATAGATAGAAGCGAAGCTACATGTATACTTGGAATATTTCAATAATAAAATTAAACTGCATGCAAATTAACAAAATTTGATTAAAAAAATAGTAAGGTAAAATTTCGAAAATCTTCAATAGAAAGGAGCTCAGAGGAAATGATATGTAATCCTTTGGCTCAGCATGAGAAGCTTTTCCTTTCCTAGGTATAAACACAACCCTCGTTTGCTGCCTGCTGACAAAAATGTAAGCATGCACAGGAGTCAAACTTGCATTCCTGTACTATTCGTAATTTTGAAAAGGGTTTCGCACTACAAATAAATTGAGTGTCCACAATTGCTTTAAATCTAATATTCATCGGGCTTTTGTATGCAATGCGGAATGCATTCATTCGATATCAAGCCAATATTTTCAATTCGATTCAATATTATCGCGCGAAATTTCCATGAAGCTCTTTTTGCCTTACGCTAGCCATTTTCGCACATCCTTACTTCAGCTTTATAGGCTAAACAATCTTTGCGTCTTTTGCCAAGATTAAACTCGTTCCTGCATTCACTTCAAAGAGCCACAATTTCACTATTCCGCAACTGAGGCTTCAATTTTTCTATGAATCTAGTTGAACACTCTAATAGTGACATTAAGGGGCTGTAAGCATTCATTGTTCGCTCTGCAGGATTAAGTGACCCGCCCCAGCTACTTTGTCCTTTTCATTGAAGTTTTAAAGGACAATGATGTTGATGGACTTCTTGGTGAGAACGCAGACTCTTGCCGTTTATCTAGAGATTTAAGTGACACTAGTTTGTCTCCGTCAATGTGCAATCCACAGACCAGGTCTTTAACGATACATGGTCCTTTGATTAGAATTGTCTCCTCCGCGTGTTTGGACAGATAATGGAGAAGAGCAGCCGAAGCCACCTTGGAGTGGTGAAGGTTAACCTGAAGTAACTTTTCCTTTTTCTATTCCAAAGCTGTCACGATCATCGTCGATCCGCTGGCCGTCTCCCACTTCTCACCGGATTCGAAGCCTAGAAGATCAAGACAGCTACCTAGCTTGGAGGGTGTAACAGCACTTGCTTCATTCTCCGATGCAGATGTATGTGACTAAGACTCAGGTGCGTTAGACAGCCGTTTTCTCGGCCTTTTCGGTTTATGTGACCCTCTTATCTCATGTTTCTGTGGGATCTGAATCGTCCGGTGTGAAAATTTTCAGGTCACCTCGTAACCCGTGATCGACCTTGTAGTCACGGGTCTTTAACTTTGGATGGAATTTTTCGATGACGTTGCTCTTAGCATTGGTCACCAGATCGCTCGCTAATATTGGCAACCATCCAATCACTTACTGGTAGTTCATGATTGCTCGCTCTAGTGACCTCATAATGTTTTTAGTTAAAAAAGGTTTGACGGGGAATCTTGCTCTGGTTTACGCGGAAAAGGTTTTTTACGCGGAATCTGATGCTTTTGCTCCACTTTCAATTTCTCGTCTGGCCATATCTCATCCATTTTTTTCCACAATCTTGCTGATAGCCCAGGATTTGCTTCAAGCAAGTTCTGAAAGTCAACTAAAAGCGCCTTCTGTTCTAACTTCTAGTTATCCGGTGAGGCGATGCTGTCGCTTTTACTAGTATCAATGACTACCCTAACCAGACACTCTTTGTCCATTTCATTATTCGATCGAGCTATTTTAGTAAGCACTGCTGTTCAGTTAACATTTGTCATTTCTGGGCGGCTAATCTTGCAGTAGCCTGAGCTGCGCTTCGAACCCTTTGATTTGATTCCGTTCATTCAAGGGCTTCCTTGCCTTAACAGATAGTTTATCAAGAGGAACATTCTTGAATCCCTAATGACTCCGATAGTCGCTGTTCCGAATTCTATAAGCTGATATAGGAGCGATCCTTGAAACGGGGGTGGCACCTGTGGTACCTGCAACTCTCGTGGATTCCACTCGGTGTAATCGAGCTCATAACTGCTGGCTTAGTTATCTCAGCATTGCTAAGGACAGAACCATGAGGAAAGGTTTGGTTGTCAGAGAGGCGTTGATGCCACTTCTGCGGAGTCCATGGACATATTTACGGGCAAAGTACCCGTTGACGGTGGAGCTGGCTTTCTGGCTACTATATATCCTCCGGATATCAGTAAAGCAAGCCTTCCAGTTACTTCTATGCCATCATTAGGTCATTTCGCTGTGGAAATAGAAGAAACTCCAGAAGCAGTGGTTGGATTGGGGGAGTCATACTTCTGTCCAACAAGTTTTGATGTTTTATGTGCTTTGAGAAAAATAGATTCTGTTTTGTCGAAATCCAGAAACATTATTTTAGCCCGACGAATTAACCTATGGTCGCTACCCATAGCAGTTAGGGCATGCGAGGGCTGACACAAGGCCATAAGGGACCAAGTGATCTTAGATCGCCAGTTCACTACATCTATCTCACAATATCCCCCTTCCTTGGATGTGCTGCTCCCTATAATTGCTGACCATAGGACCGTATTAGTTTAAGTTAAGTTTGCAATGTATCAATTTCCAATTTTTTAAGTGATGAGCTTTTTATGACCGTCAATTTGAAATTGGCTCACTTAAGTCTCATCTGCTGTTTCGCTGTGCTGTTTCCAGATTAGTCTGCGATGAAACTATATTTCCGCAAGCTGAGTTTCGTTTGCTGGCGGTGAGTTTCATTATTGCTGAGTATTTTCAGGAAGATTGTTTTGTGTAAAAAACAGAGAATGCTATGTGCTTTAGTTTTTTAGGTCAGCACTCACATTTCACATGAAAAAATCTGACCTTGTAGATAGAACCTAGACTAAAGCGAACATTTAAATTCCGCGGTGAATGTTACGTTTTAGGTGCTATTGTTTCAAGGATGACTAGAAGTAAAAAAGATAGCACTTAAAAATGAGCCTAGAACAATACCTTGTGGAATATCTATGTACTTTAACCTTGTCTTTGTTAGTATTAACGATCTGGTATCTAATTTACAATATCTTTCCGGTCAAGTAATAAAATATAATTTTGTTTAGAATGCTTGTTGTTTCAGCATTCATATTTTGCTATATTCCTTGATTATCAAGAGCTAGAAATATAATTAAAAAAAAAACAATGGAGAAGTACGTTTCATCTTGAAAAGACAGTTTCAATTCAGATATTTCAGTGTTAGTCCTTTTACGAGTCCTTTGAAATCAAGAAATCAGACAATGGTGAAAAGTGAATTTTTTACATAATTGTTTCGATTTCAGCTAATCATGAACTTCCTTTATTGCTATCTCCTGTAAATTAAACAAGGCTAATTAATTCTACTCTTAGCTATGTTCACTTGGCGTATCTAGATTACAATCTCGCATCGCATCAATAATACTTCCATATAAAAAATGATGCAACCTCAGTGCATGATCGTAATTGCACAGTTCCATTGTATCTACATTCTATCACAACAAAACTAACAGCACAAATCTCGCACAGATTAATCAAACTCGCTCAAGTTTACGGCATTCGTTCGGACTCATTTAATATGCCACAAAAAGCCTTAATTAAATACATACAATCTATTCGTCATGTGACTTTTTACAGCCGATGACTTCATGTAACTAGTATACGAATTCCATGTGCACGCCACATTCCGTCGAAAACATTGTTCAGTTCCCATTCGATACCATTATATTGTTAATGAACGGATAAGTAGATACAAGATACATTTAATTTCCGTTCAGAATGCTTCTAGTCAGTAGCTTATAATGACGAGGATTTGCATTCAGTTGGTTTGTTGCGATTTTAAAGACCATGCCCGAGCCAAAATCGATTTTCTCTATGTACATATTTTCCGAAAGCTTCAATCGAGCAACCTCAAAGCAAACCGTTCAAACTGTCAGTCGATTTTCCTACGAGATTTGATTGAATCTTACAGTGGCTATTGGGAATTGGTCACGACCTTCGGAAATCAGCAGGAAAGTATGTGTTTACATAACGATTCGAAGCGGGACGGTAGGACACATCGTCCGAGTCGAGAATATTGAATTGAATCGAATCCGATCAGATCAAGGCTCAGGGTCAATTGAATCTGGGCTGGACCAGAGACCATGATATGGGCGTTTGGCACGTATTCAATACCAGCGATTCACTTCCTCAATGTTTATAGAGGATTAACAGTAGATTCAATTTTTCTCAGATTTGTGTACAGATTATAGGGCGTGTTTTATGTTCTCTGCTATGGATGGACTAAGAATCTCCCACAGATAATCTTTGATTTCAATCAAATTGCAATCTATAGATTTAATCGAGTTGAACGGGAGTTTAGAAGTGTGTACGGCTAATTAGTTTTTACCTAAGTAGTGTATAAGATTTCTTGTAGCGGAAATTGTAGTGTTGAATGTGATGTACGAACAAATTAAAAGTACGGTAGATGTGATAGTTCTTCATCCGCATGCAATGCAAAAACATGTATATTTTTCAGAAGCATTTTTACAAAAATATTAACAGCTTTGCATTTGATGAACCGAGAATATATCATGTTTTTAATCGATAATGAACACAAAGATATTCATGCCAAAGAACGAAAGCCCCTGCGGGAAATCATGAATAATAATACGCTACGTAAATTCCTAGCTGAAGGTATGAAAGGTAGGCAAAGAAACCTAAAGATACTTGATTAAACAAGTTATCATTGTTATCATATTTTATACAAACTATCATATTGTATACATATATGTATGTGGTGAAACATCTTGTTTTACGCACTTCCAAAAAATCAGATTGAGTTCTCGGGGGTTTTCGTAAAAATATCAGAAATCGCAAAAATTTCAGCTAAAAATAATATTTCTCGCCATTTGAAGAAGTTTTTTTTTATTCTAAAATCTATCAAAGCTCAATTTGTGAGAAATCCACATTAATAAAAAACGCACTACTGACTTTAAAAAAATATCCAGACTATATTCCTCCGAGTGTAATAAAAAGCTAATTGTTTTCCAAGATATACATCCTCCATTACATTCTGATTTAAGCAATATCAGTCACATCTTCTATGCTATTAGACATCTATAAGCATGTAAGAAGATTAATTACTGCAGAACATATGTTATAGTCTGCATTAAAATGGAGTCTGGTTACCTATAATAGACAGGAAAATGATACTTCTCGGAAAATATGAGAAGAAATTTAATTACACTTATTCGACCGCATAATTCAGGACATGTGATATTTTGAGTAAGCTCTACAAAATGCCGATGTTCGTCTTTATTTTATTCTGACGAAATACTGTTGTCCTCTCCTATGGTTCTTCCTCAGGAGATGTGTTTTCCTAATGCTCTCTTGCTAAAAACTCAACTCAAATGATAAGCTATTAGTTTCTGCTTATGGCTGCTCATAGATTTTCACAAACCAATGCATCTCAATTAGTAGATATAAATTTTTCCAATGAAATAATTTTATCTATGAGAACTTTCATGTGTTTTCAATTTTTTGTTTTACAACATTCCAAGGAACCTAGCTATTATTATTATTATTATTACTAAAATATTTTCAATTGTTCGGTTTAAAAATATCCATCAGCAAGTTTTATAGTTAGTAATAGGTAAGCTTCAGAGAACAAAGATAAAATCACGAATAACTTGTAAGTCGGATAAAAGACCCTGTGAGAAATCATCGTACAATTTAAATTAATTTAATTAGTTTGCAGTGTGTATGGGGTTAGCTATTGACGGGAAAAAATACTACCATGTTTGCCTATGTGTATGCTGCATAGTACTGCATCTGAAGAAATCGACACCAAAGTGTATGCAATAATCTACCATATTGCTGGTGCTGCCATTTTCGTACTTCTGCAAGGCAATGAATGATTTAGATCCGTATTACATATTTTTTAGATCTAAAATAAAAGTTTCTTAAGTGTTAAAGCAGATTTTAACAAATCGAAGTATATTTGCCATTACTCATAACCAACAGTTACAGTTTCACTACGGATGTAAAGATGCGCAAAGTTGCTTAAAGACACAATTCAAATTGCACCATTTAAGTTTTCATCTTTGTTCCGAAAAATATTAAAAATAATTTAATTATTTTTACTGGTAGCTGTTTTATTTTAGATTTAAATCCATGTTAGTTTATTGGAATCAATATATGAACGCAATTTATCTTTTAAACGAAAATCTCTTAAATGGCAATACATTCTATCCGTACGCTATGTCTATTTTACGATAGGCACCCTCAGCTATTAATTATTGTTTGAGATAATTCAATGAAATATTTATATTTTATTTTCGATAAATCCTTAACATACACAATAAGTCAATATAACGTAAAATTGAAGACAATCTTCAAATGGGAATAAAAAATCCTACTGCGGCCACGCAAAAAAAAAGCCACGGGTCCCCCCAAGCAAACCATTGTTAAAGTGTGTGCCGAAAAGAATACTGGATTTAATTTTATAGTTTTAGAATTCATCAGAGACCATCTAGTCCGAAGAAGGAAAGTGTTGAATCTTGTTTTTTGAAACTTCACTTGCCAGAAGTTTCCAGACATTTTTAAAAGTGATTTGGCCTAGATATTCCATATAATTTTCGTAGATTTAAATTTGAATACGTCTCCAAGCAGGACAATAGAGCTGTTTGAAAGAAAGTAATCACTAAAAATCCATTGATTTCTTACATTTAAAATATAAAGAAATCCACAAAGCAAATTCAGGATGGTCTCCCTGGATAAATATGGTCCAAAAACTTTAATATGCATTTCTTAAAATATATTTTGTGCGTGTTGCCACAGAAAATTGAAGGCCATATGTGCCAGAGAGTCAAATGTACTTGAAAATATTAATAATAAAATGCAAATTCTCATCCAAAAAACTTTTGAAGTTTTTCCCCCATGAAACAAGGTTAGGCCAATCAGACAGCCTTGATGCAAAACACACCATAGGAACAGTAGATGGCCGTTGTTATACCATGGATTTACTACCCTTAGCCATTGTACTCTGGAAACCATTTGGCTTCTTTGATGAACTGCTGTAACTCGTAACTCGATAAAGGGTAAATCAGTTAGACCTGGGAGGAAAGGAGCGCCGAGTGAAGCCACTCTTCTTCTCGTCAGGTTCAGACTCTGGTACGTGATATGGCGGAGAGATCCTTCTCATCTTCGGAGCCACAGTACCAACAGAAATTCATTGTTTGTGCTTCTCTATTTAGTCTGTGAGAACGGCCAGTAAAGAGCGAACAGCACCACAAGATGCTCAGGACTGTCTTGCGATCACAAGCCTTCTTAGCACCCGCAAGATATTTTTGCCTAATTTCTGGTTTGACTGATGACATCGGTGTATCCATGGAGAAAGGGCACGAGACCTCCGACATCATGGTGTCAAGACTTACAGTGAACTGTAAGTCTTCATTGTGCAGAGTGATTCTTTTCGTACTTTTTTCCTCCAGTGCACCGCTCTGTCCTGATAGCCATGGTCTTCTTCGGAAGCAATTGCCAAAAGAGTCCAGTTTCGTCCAGGTTGAAGACGTCTTCCGCTTAAAACTGTTGTTGCCACTCAATAAGAGATTACGAATTTACTGCTCCAGTTTCGCGTTGCACTGTCTTGAACGTGATGCCGTGCCGTTTATTGAATTCGTGAGGTGCATCAGCTCGGC
This sequence comes from Nemotelus pantherinus, assembly GCA_963978885.1. Taxonomy (NCBI): domain Eukaryota; kingdom Metazoa; phylum Arthropoda; class Insecta; order Diptera; family Stratiomyidae; genus Nemotelus; species Nemotelus pantherinus. Next base: position 12,360,313 of record OZ022266.1, read on the forward strand.
CAGTTTAATTGTCTTCTCCTTCAACAGATCGCCGCTGAAAGACAGATTCTGCCGTCTTGCTTGTTTCAGCCACATTAGGACACCCTCATCGATCTGCGAGCTGTGAGCTTGCGTTAGCTTCATGCGCTTTCATGGAACTCAAACTTTGATAGCCGCCTCGATTGCATCCTCCTTGCTGAAAATGCCATTCACGGTGGTTCTCTTGATTTCGTCTCCGTTTTCTCTTTCAGTGTAAACTCAGACTTGCGCTTCTGAAACTGACATTAGCCTCGTCTACAACGTGGTTTCAAAGTGGATTAGAATTAATCAAGCGGCGTTGTTTACCGCAGCGGATTGATTTGGGATAAGTGTTTTTTACTGGATCGGATCAACTTGGGGGTTAAAAGTCCCGGATCGAGGGAGGATTGATAAATTCGAAGCCCATTTGAGTTCTATTCATATATGTGACGTTCCGATGCGATATACTTCCCTTTAGTAGAACTAGCTGAATTTTTTTCGGTTAATCCACGTTAATCCAGTCGCACCAAAAACCTAGTTTGAAGTTTTATTTCAATCCATTTCAAGCCAAGTCAGTCCAAGTCGGTCCGGTTTGTAGATGAGGCTATTGTAGACTACTTTCTGAACTTTACTACAGTGCGAGATCACAAGTGCGTGCGTGTATAACAGAGATACCGAAAAGTAGAATCTGATTGGCCGCTGGAGTTTGCGATTGGCATAGTAGAGACATTAGGGGGTCGAATCATGAACCAAATACTACTTCTTGGTTCATGGGGTCGAATAGTGAATTTATTTTGTATGAAATTTTTCCGGGACCATGCGTAACTGGCATAGTAGCGAGATTTGACTGTGAATGATTTTAACCCTCCGAGAACACACCTATTTTTTCGATCATCGAGAACAATTGGGGTCAAATTGACCCCAACCACTTTTGAACGTCTATAGAATCGCCGCCACTAAAGATTTTCATTTGAAAAAATTTGTAAGTATTGTTTGAGACCTCTTTTAGTAGTTTTCATACATTGGAAGGGCCTTAAATGTCCTAAACATACCTAAAAAAATTCGAGAGAAAAACAGTTTTGTCGAAAATCAGCTTTTTTACAAAAAAATCGTAACTTATTTTATTTTCAATATTTTTGGCTAAAAATTTAAGTGCACACTCTCAAGATATGACAAAATTATAAAAAAAATTAGCCCTATTGTGGCCCTTGAAAAAAAGGTATTTATTTTGCATGTTTACGGTGGCGATTGTGAAGATTTTAAAATTTGGATATTTAAAAAAAATCACAACTTTGTCAATTTTTAATATTTTGAGCTGAAAATGTATGTGGATACTCCGCAGACAAAGTAAAACAATAAAAAAATTAGCCCTATATAAAGGGTTGCAAAAAGGTATAATCTTCTGAATAATCTGATTCTGATTGCTCCGAGACATGGTCGTCTTCGGAGGAATCAATGTCGCCAAAATTGTTATCATTGTCTTCAGCTTACAAATTATTGCGTACACTAGAACGCAGATTATACGCTATATTGCTAAAAACAACAAAATTAAAACACTTGCAAACTTATTTTTTGGCTTTTTTAAATTAATCTGTCGATTTATAAAGCAAAAAAAAATTTGAGTTTTTACCTCAAAATTGACGTCGAGTACAGATGGGGTCTATTTGACCCCTTGATCTGCTTCAAAGGCTTCTCAACGACGACTAACGATTTGGGACTGGAAGCGAACGGTGTAAACTTATAGTCAAGACACAGAAATATATTTAGGAACCTATAGTACTCCTCTTTTCCCGCAGGCGTAAGCGCTGCGGTCGGTCAAAAAGGTCTCTGGGATCAATTTGACCCCCTGTGTTCTCGGAGGGTTAAAAGCCCCTAATCCACTGTCCATATACCTACAGATATAATCGCAAAATTTTGATCTATACTTGAATTTTTGTTTCGACTTTGCTCAAAATGTAGCAGGATGCATATTTTGATGTTGACTTCATCGCATTTGCCACATTTTTTTCGTGTTTTTCATTTTTGTATTGAAAATCTCCTCAGGTATATTGCTGCATAAATGCCAACCATAGAAAATAGGCATATGCGAGTAACAAATGCATTTGATAGAAAAATTTAAGCATATTAAGATGATAATTCCAAGAGGTTGAAAAAATATACTAGCTTCTATATTCACTAGATTGTTGACTGGCAGAAGTTCGGAACATGTCACAATAGATGAGAGACATAATTCCATGTATATAGCATTCATCTCACCTGTTTATTACTACGATTTAGTTGAAATAATTTTTGACATCTCTTTCATTATCTCAATTGTTGTACAAATATATCAAAACCAACAGCATTCACTTGTTAGGTAATATGCTAAGAACAAAACTAAAGAGAACTGTCAATTTATTACTTTTTGCGAACACGATCGATGAGCTCTGAGTTGAACCGATCATATTTGATATTAATTTCTTCCTATGCAAACATCCTGACCGGATTTTCAAATCCAGCTTGATTCCCTTGATTAGCATGTTCATTCATAAAGTTCATCAAAATACAATTAAAATATTTATTTATTATAGGTTTATTTTCAAAAAATTCTATAGCGACAATGTGACCGCAAATTAAAATGAAATTGTAAAATGCATAGCGAATTCTGTCATTGTTTAAAGAGACAACGCAAGTCATTCATTGATTTTATTCTTCTTACATTCCTCCTCCTTGCATTCCTCCTCCTTGCATTCCTCCCCCTCCTCCGGAGGCGCTCATTGTGCTTGTTGTCCTAACCGTACCGAAACATGACCTGAAAGATGGCTCTGTAATCGGTTCAATTGGTAAAGCCTGTAAAAAAACCGACCAGAAAATTAAATAATTATTAACTAATGTGAAAAAAATAGTATTACCTGAGCGGCAAAAATTAATGCAGCGACAAGTGGGAATACAAAAAAGAAATTCATTGCGATGAAGCGTTTGTAACGTTCGAGTTGAAGTAGACTTCACGTTCTGTAGTTAATCGAACGGAGCTGGTGTTATTTATACCATAGAAATTAGGTGAAGATGACAATTGTTTGTCTCCGACTATTCGAAGTGTATTTGAAGTAGTCAGGTCTTAGGGAATGCAATATTGTTTGCATAGCTGCAAGAACATGTGCAATTTAATCATCGTACGTTACACATTGCGAAATGTGTGCATATACGCATAGGAAAATATTTATCGTAATCTTTTGTTAAATATTATTACATATAACACTACTTAAAGTATGTAGTGAGTTTATAATTTAAAAAAAAACATAGCTTCAAAAACAATGCTACAAAATAATGAATTACATCAGCATCAATTCTCTTTCGTAAAACAATTAATTGAAAATCACAAAAGAGTGGAATAATTACCCTTAAATCCAAACTCACACAAATAGATCTGAAATGCAAAAGTTCAGCGTTTCAACTTAATAGATACATTTACTTCACACACTGTAAAAGATTTGATATCTTGAACATCAATTTATCCTGCTGAAAATAGCAAACCTCAAACTGATCATCCTTAAATTGCTATTCTTCGAACCAACATCATAAAATTTTACAATCTTGTCAATCTGCCCTGAAAATGCCAAAACGTAACTTTGAAACCTTTTCGTAATCCCCACTCACTGTTGAATGTCCTTGGAATAGTTTTTCAATTTAATGTTCGTCAATAATCTCGACTAGTTTATGGCAATTTTATGTGGCGACAGAACGCTTATAAGAACGTCATTATCCCTTTCTGCCCGCTACGCAAACAGCCACAAGCACAAAACTACGATTTCGTCCTTCGTAGACGTCATTGCCAGCACTCACAATCTCCATGTGTTTGCTCGTGGATCTGATAGTTCAGCTCGGCAGACAAATTCTGTAATAAAACTTCGTAAGTTGCTCATTCCAATATCGATTATTTTTTCTCCGCCAGGGTCTTCGAGACAGACTGATTTGCACGCAAAAAAGCTTCTCATTTTACTTGGTGGTATCCTGGTGTACTGTGAGGAAAAAATAAACGTATCTAATGGTTTATTGTGACTTGGGGGATCGCTATAGATAGAATCTAGGTCACACGAACGAAAGTAACGATAAGCTTAACTACTCGTCTAGTAAAGGATGAAAAATAAATTAGACTAAATTGATCGATTCTTGACGATTAATTGGTTTGCCTGCTATAGTAACGGCGTGGTTAAACGACGCTATAAATTAAATTCTATGGAACTATATATAATTCACATCAATTTGATATATAACTTTTATGTATCAAATTTGAATTATGTATAGCGGAAATTTTGAATATCAAAAGAAACTAATCGCAAAACATATTTTCACAAATGAATAAAAAATAACAAACTTCCAAGTGAACCGACAAAATTCCGGAAATATTTTCTTTTGCGAAACTCATTTTCCCCAGTTGAATTTCCACCGGTTGAAAGTAGTAAACAAATTTTGATTATTCTGTTTCATCTTTCAGGACAACTAAAAAGCTGTTGCCTAGGGATAGAAAATTGCCAAACATTTTTTGTAGATGAAAAGTTTATTCTGTTTTCAATCATTCGAAATTATTCAGCTTTGATAGAACAGTTACCGTTAGGGAAATTTACTTTTCTCGAAATGTTTTCTTGGGAAAAACCTAAAAAAGAAATTAGTTATCAAACAAACTTATATTTTGCTACAGCTATGAGTTTGTTTGATGATAGTCAGTACTGGTATTTGTGCAGAAGTCAAAAGAATTATTGCAGTTCCTTTTTCTGTGATGAAAGTTTGTAGGCATTTGAAAGTTGGCAGCGCATTTCAATCGAACCGAAGACCAGAAGAGAGCGTGCCAAAAGTGAGATAAAAAGCCATCAATAAAAAAGGAAGGATTGAATGCCTCTTGAGCAGAGTGCTCTAGAAATGGCTGTGAAGACCTGTAGTTTGCATTAGCGGGGCTTTCTCTAGTCTTCACTGTGCTAGCTATATGCAGCTAGGGTGGGTTACTTAAAAAATGAGGTAAATTAGCTACTGGAAAACAAAAACTACGCTGCTTGTTTTCATTCGTCCTGAATTCACAGTAGCCTCACCGTAAACAAAACACAGGGAAAGGGAATTCTGTCCGTAAAGAACCACACGGCGCGTTTGCTTGAAAATGGAACTGAAAATGACATACACTAAATGCAAGAAAAATACCTCTGTTTCTGAGGCAGACCTGATTGAAGGCACATAGTCTCTGGTTGCAGCTTTTGTTGGGGGCTTATGCCGCCCTATGGTTTACGTTTAAAAAACATAGCCGGAAAACCTTTCCTAAAATTTAGCAAGCCAACGTGGCCGAAGGGAATCTGAAAAATGAAAAGTTCTTTACGGAATTTCGTTCAGTAAGAAAGCAACATGATTTAAATTTAACAATTCATAATATATATTTCAAGTCTTTGGCTATTAAATTTTAGATTTAGAGTAGTTCAACAGTTTTTCCTTTTCATTTCAAATATTTACTAGCTATCATTTTCATTAACTTGTATGGCACTTCAGTATTCATTCAAAAGCCAAAAATAGGGTTTTCAGTGCATGGGAGTTTTCATTGATAATCAAAAATATCGATTAAAATATAGGAGAGCTATTCATGGAAAATTTGTTCAATTTCTTTGTATGCTTCAAATATTTTCCTTTTGAAATTAATATTGTGTTACATTCAATTTTGAAAATTAATAAATTAAGAATAGTGTGATATATGTTTGCATGTTCCGCAGTATACACACATAGCCTTGTGGAATTTCTTAGAGAGCACAATCGATACATTCGTATTCTCTTTGAAGACTTAGTTAGACTAAACGTGAATGCGAATGAAACATTGGAATCGATTCGAAACGATTGCATCTCTTACCTGCCAATACAGTGAAGCAATTGTCAACAAAAACTATCATGTTTACTGCAATATTTCACCATAAAATCTCGATACTAAGTAGTTACATTTGCATAAGGCATCACCTGAAAATAAAAATGACGAAACTTACGAAAAGCTCCGACTTCATCTTTATTCTATTCAATATCAGTTATGACCACAAAGTAGCAGCCTAACCGCTCTTTCAGGCAGCATGCTTGAAACCAACTTCTCTCGGCCACCGTTGCCATCCTAAAAAGCCTTTTTCTAGTCCCGTTCTGGCAATGGGAGTTTTCCTGGGCGGATGCGCTCTCGTTAGGCAATCAGGTCGCGTGCTGAATGTCATGCAAAATGCAAATGTATATAGTGAACGTTGTTTATGAGAATATAGCTGAATCAGAGCTGGGATCAGTGATAAAGTAAAATTAATTCACTCCACTCGTAAAACATTAATTGTGAATGAAGTCTTTGCTTTTAATACCAAAAAACCTGGTTATTCCTTGTTCCTGTTGTGTGTGTGTGTGTGCGTAGATTGGAGGATAGGCGCCTGCCATCTCTGAGCGCTCAGACCAACAGACTCAACTTACTCATACCGCCAGTGTACCACAGTTTCCCAGATTTCTTAACAAAATCTAGGATCAATGATAAGGGAAAAGTGGCTATCTTCTGCATACTTGCCGCACCCCAGAAGAAGGTTTGATGTCTGAGACGCGCAAGCACTGGACATTCTTAGACGAAATGTTCCGCAGAGTTAGCCTCTTCTAAGCAGGAAGGACAGAGGTTATCTTGTGCAACACCTGTTCGATATATGACAGTTGTTTCCAGTTAGCATGCATTTCATGACTCTTCAAAGTTCCATGCTCTTGTTAAATAGGAATCGCGCAGGTGCATGATTGGGCTTTATTTGCTTAGTGTGTACGAAGAGCCAACCTTGGCGTTGGCTTTGGTTACCTTTCGCTCTGCCGGCGGTAACATCAAAGCGTTGGCGATGTATTGATGTTGGGACTTCGTTCTAGTGTAGGCGGTTGTTCGGCGATAGCTCAACCCGGACCGCATCCAACGCCTCGGTCCCAAGCTATTGGCCTTAATCGCTTCTTGTGTAGACGGAACAGTCAACGGCAATCGATGAGAATCAACGAATTGGTCAAATTATTATTGGCCGTTCGTTAGTTGTATGTGTACGTGCCTTAAGATATACGTTTGAAGATCAAGCGAGCTGCCAAATGTGCAGACACATTTCTCGAGGAAATATTTTCAGTTTGGCAAAATGAATAGTTATGAATTTGAGAGGAGGTACTTAGCAATTTGACGCTTGACATGATAACTTCAAGAGAGAGGTTGATGTGATTGATATATTCTTGGTATTGTCTTAAAAATTGTTGTGAAACGCTCAGCATAATGCTGATAAAGCAATGTTCCGTGTAATGAGCCTGTGATACTATAACACATTGAGTCCCACATCGCTAATACATGAATGACAGTGATGCTTCCCAGGGCAACACGCCTTCATCAGGGCTTTCTCAAAGCAAGCAAGTATCAAATCTTACCTAGTCTCCATACTTGCAATATTTTTATTTCATCTCTATAGATGATCACACAAAGCTTCAAAAGATGCTCGGGTCCCTGAAGAAAAAAGAAGTTCATCTTCTGCATATGAAGGAGCAGGCTGGAACCAACTATCGCATTAGCCATGCTTAGATCCAAAAGTAGTAATCTTGCTTGCCAATTACATCTAAAGATTGATCTTAAAATCTTCTGGTCATAGCTTGGGAATGGTATCCACTTAAAAAGTTGAGATAGTATTATATTCGGATGTAATAGAAGATTTGATATGTTCAAGGTAAGCGCACATCGCGGCATTAGCCACCTTTTTGGGTAGTACCACGTAGTTTTTGAAGCCTCAAAAGCTCATCAAGTGGATTAGACCCTTTGTATTTTGTATGCGCTGCATCTTTATCTGTAAGGGCAAATCGTCGATGAACCACGCAGGAATTCGTCAAACAACAATTGGAAGGAAGATGACAATTGAGAGTTAATCTAAAAAGAACTATAATTTTCAATATGAAATATGTTTCTATTGGCTACTGTGATTTCTTTTTGTAACTCCTTCAAATATTAATTTTCAATTATTTTCACTTATATTCACGTCTATTTGTGTTTTACTTTTAATTGCGTAATTACAAAGCATTGATACTCGATCGCCCAATCACGAGAAAAGGAAAAAAAAACCTTTCTAAGAAAACTACCGGTAGCAACCTACATTAAGGTTAAAACTATTCTTGGAGTTTTCCGGACCAACTTCATCGTTCGATCCACTGCCAATTTTATCATCATTTTTGTTGACCTGCAAATCTTTGAATTTGTATAAATAATTTGATTCTATCTGCTCCTATTTGTTATTTCGTGAATCCACAGTATAAACAAATATACACCCGAGTTAGGATCTAAATCCTAAATCTATTCCAAAGCACCTAAACACGAATGTCCTTTGAATCACACTGACAGAAAATATAAAATTTTCTTGGGCTACAATTTGAAATCAGAACTCAACTTAGCAATACAAATTATTAAGATGCAAAGAGTTGACAAATTGTATCTTAACTATTTCAATAATTTGTAAAATATCAAACTAGACTCCGTTGTTAAAGTTTATTAATCAGTATATGGCAGTTGAAAATATTAAATACTCAATAAAATTTAAATCATTTTGAAATATTTTTTCTTCAAAGAACATCTGTATTACCTTTCCAATTTATTTTTCACTGTTAAATTTACCTATTTTTCCCCAATATACTACTTCAAACGTAACAACCACTTCTCCGAAAACCCATTGTTATTTTATCCAAGTGAAGCAGAAAATCCTCTCCGAATTTGTCCTTGAGCATTCTTATCAACCATAGCAACTCACCAGCTGTTCGTTTGAACAATTTCACAGGCCGTTTCATTTCGATTGTATGCCCACTGGTTCAGTCATTGCAAGATACTTACAATTATCAAGGAACAAAAAAAAATATTTAAAAAAAAATCGTTTCAAATGTCTCCTGATGTTAATTTATTTTCACAGTTTCAAGCATTTCTTATTCTTCGTTTCTATCTTTTGTATTCATTTAATTCTTTTCTATACAAGACGGCGAATAATGTTTCTTTTCGGTTTTCTTTCCAGAGGACGATCGTTCAGTAAGGACAGCCAACAGAGCTCGCAAAGTGATTTAAGTTTGTCGGGCGGATCGTCCAAGCATCTTGTGAAAGCATCTCCAAGTACCAGTAAGTAGAATAATTAATATAAGTGTTCATTCATCTGAATTAGCATTTATTTGTTGAGCTTTGCAGATTGTAGTTTTTTCCGACTTTTAAATTATAGTGTACGTAAATTTTCAAATGATGTTTGCATATCTTTAGGAAGCGATACATAGCGGAGTGATCAATGATTGTTTCATGAAGCTTTTATCAAATTAATCTTGATTGGACTTAATCAATGTAGAAAAGTAATAAAAGCTTTTCTTTCTCTGCTTTCTTTCCTTTTTTTCTTTCTTTTCTTTTCTAATGAAGAATATATAAGAGCTTGCTGTGTAATAGTGACATGTAAAGCGGATGGTGTAAAACCATTTACAGTGTCAAACTAAAGAATTTTAACTTTGGAATCATTAGTTCTGTCCCGATCAATAACATTGAAGTATCTGAGTTAATCGATTGCACTGAGATAAATTTGGATGAGTCTTTTTCTGATCAACTGAGAATTTTATAAGCAAGATATAATGGACTGTAGGCGGGTAAATTCAGTTTACTTATGTTACTATAACCAAAACCATAAATATTTCACCGTATTTTCATGTAAAACTTTAACGCATTAAAATGATATTTATATATAAGTGATATTAATATTGATATTGAAATCTAACTTATTTTTGATTACAATAATTAACTTATTTCCCCAATTTTTTTTTACGAAATCCAATTATTAAGTTACTAGAAATTTCTTTTTGAACCGATCCAATAAATCTTTTTCCCAGGACCAAACCTTTCGAATTGAGTTAAACATGATTCCTTGGAAAGCAAACAAGATTCGAAAAAAATGGAATTCTTTGATTCATATGCAATCGATTTTCTCTTCATTGGAAACAGTGATGTAGGGATAAGTCAACAGCATGAGCTTTTATGAATTCTTTGTTGATAGTGTATGCTAAGCAAGTTGTGGTACAAGGCCCTACATTATGTGCGAAATATAAAGAGATAATATACACACATGTGTATTAAAACTCGAACGCGATTGACGCTGTCGAGCACATATTAGATTTAGATTTGGTTTTTCACTTTGATGTTCTGTAAAAAATTTGTTCTCAAATTCAAGATTTATTTTCAAAAGATGATAGGAAAGAAGAAGGAGGTAACTGTTTATTTCAAAATTGTATACTTTTTGATTCAGGCTGCCTAGTTTCTTAGATTTCTCATTTGATGAAGTACTAACTTTTGATTGAACTCCTGTTGAGTGTAACAAAGCTTTTTGTATGGCTGCATTAAATATATTTTTATTAATTTTTTCCGAACATAATACGGTCCCACCAAATCGCAGACAGGTAAAGTTTTACAAAAAGATTTGAATATTGATGGAGTGCACTAAAAAGACATAAATAATAGTTTAGTACAAAAATTTATGCGTCAATCATTTTCGTTATTTTGACCACTGGAAAATAAGCAGGTATTGTTTTTATTCCAAGACGTATTCTACTTAAGTGTAGCCTAGGTGTACGTTAAGAAGAAGCGAAAAGTCATTGAAATTCTCTAAATGCAATTGCTAAAAAAAAATTCTAGTTTGAATTCCTAAATTTAAAGATTGTACCAGTTTCCCTTCAGCTTATTTATATTTTCCATGCTTGGATATTCCAGAATCTGAAAGTCATGATACGGTGTTTATAGCCGCACTCTGAACTTCCAAGATCGAAAAAATTGTTTATTAGAAGATAGTAAGGTTCCCCACTAGTTGTTTGAATTCATCGATTAGTCGAACAGCCTTCACTAGTTTTCTGTTTAGAATTTCGGATGCAAAAGCTTTCATGATCTCTGAAATCTGACGATTATTTATTTGATTGGAAGCAAATTATTATATACTCGTTCGTTCATCTAAGTCTATCAAATGTTGCGATCTTGATAGGAGATTACTCATAAAAACAGTTTTTAATCTATCAATTAGATTTTTATTAAATTTACTGTATTATCATGTCGTTTTTTAACATCATCTGGAAAGGAACTTGACTTTCAGAAATAATTTCTGAAGCTACCAAACTTATTTTTCTTATTGATTCATTTCCAAATCACACAAAAAAACAAATATTTGGAAAATATCACTATAAGTTAGTGATGAAGTTTGAAAAGGAAGTATTCTATAAAGAGCAATTTGCGTAATTCAAGAGAAAGTGTTTATAAAAATGTGATACATATGTAACATTGAGGAATATTGAATTTAAAGAACAAAAAACATGTGACGTTTCCTAAGGCAACTACAAGGTACCTTAAATGAAGACCCCACACTTGAAAGCAATATTCAAACACTTTGCGAACGAACGATAGGAACAGATGCACAGGGATTGAAATATTCGATGAAGTTTATGAATATCTAAGTATAAAATCAGACAATCTGAATGACGAGGCATTATATGTATGATGTACTAGTCAAATTTAAGTTTGAAGTCAAAGTCAACACTGTAAAAGGAACCAAAAAAAACCGAAGGATATTTTATGGCATTTTTACATATTCTCAGTGAAGGAATTGGGAAAGCGTCAGATGTTCAATGTGCAGAGGTTGTTTTGAAGATGTTTGCAATCTGCACAAGATTATCTGCATTCATCCGCATATACATCAACAAAAGATCATTTATATAAAGAAAACACTAGGGGAACAAGCATGAACCTTTGCGGAACTCTGGATTTGTTATGAAAGGGAGTTGAAGATCATAAATTGGTAATTAAAACACATATACGGTTTTGCACTGAAAATGAAAACGAAGAAAAAAGCGAAGCAAAAAGTCTATACCCTTCCAGTATTAAAGGTAGTAGCATATTATAAAAAAACTCAAACGATTTAGAAAAGTGAGTACATCTACTTATCCTTGTTGACCCAAAGCAGATGCAACAGTGTTTTTTAAACAACAAAAGACTTGTAAGAGTGGACTCACACTTGATAAAACATGCTACTCTTAGACTAGAATTGGCTAGATAAAATGTATAGCTTGTTGTACGGAATACGCTCGAGAAGTATGCTGAAGCACCGAACAAAGAAAATGGGACGGTAGTTGAATATGGTAGCGCGGTCACCAGATTTGTGTATTACAATTTTCCAGTGCGGTTACACTTTGGTGCATTTTATTATTTATTTAGCTCACTCATTGTCTTGAAAACAAATTTTTGATAAAAATATATCTCAACTCTAGCGCCCTCAAAAAGTCATTGTCAATATCCTGCCAAGAGTTTAGCAATTCACGTCAGTGGGAACAAAAAAATCCATCACATCTCTAATTATTATCGTGTTAGCTATATTTCCACACGAGCTTTTTCCAAAATTTTGAAATATTTGGAAATGCCGGACTTGGAAAAAAAGTTTTTTTTGTACTATTTTAATGTTCGCAAAGGCTGTAAAAATGAGAAAGAAAAATGTTAAGAAAAAATCGTTAACTTTCTTAAGCTTTTGTCACTTAGTTCCCAAAAACACGACTTTTAGTAAAAGGAGCTTGAAGATTTACCATGAAATAAAAAGTGATCGATGTGGCTTACGATTCACCGTCTGTACCAGTCCCGTAGAGTGCATCTACCTTTTCCCGGGGATGCTCACGCTGCGCCCTTTGATCTTCTCTTTGCTGCATTCGAATCCTTTTTGCTGCACTGTGAAAAGTGAACAGGACGCCCGGTTATCATGGAGTTGTGAAGAAAAATCGCAAGCGGTCATGTTTGACGTTTTATAACTCAGAACCCAAGACGTGTTGACCGAAATCCTATGAACACAACATTTCTTATACTGTCTAGATTCGAAATGTGCAAAAATAAACGGAAATCGATTTTTTGAAACCACGTACACAAACTACCCCCTTAATTGAATTTGTCTTCATAAAAATATTTATTTTCATTTTCATTATTTTCTTGGCTATTGAAACACGTATGTAATAAAAATGACCATATTGTAATAACCGTCGCAGGTTAATATCCTCTTTACGAGAAAAGAGGGAGTAAAAATCAAGGTCGCGTTAAGATAATATTATAAATTTAGGTAGCAATAAACATCGAGGTCATCAAAATTCAATTTCATCATTCGCTGTCTTGTAAAATGTAACCAAGTGATTTTTTCTGGATATAAACACTCGTCAATCTTCAAAGTCAATTAAAACCAAACCAATCTAGTAACAAACATACTACGCACCGCTTTTTGATAAACCCTTTCTTATTTTCCTCTCCGTTTAAAAAAAGCAATGTATTTTGGCTAAAGCCTGTGCTAAATCTTATTACGTAATGAAACTAATTTTAATAAATTAATTTATTGCTTAGTCAAAATGAAAAAAGCTACGAATTGTATGTCAGTATTATTCTACTTATTTTACCATTAGAAATAAAATTACAAAGCAACCGAAAATATTAACTTACATTATCTTATGCGCTGTAAGTGAACACCTACCTTAAGACAATCCGTACAACTCAAATTCGCCACTCTCTCCCAGTCTATCAAAATCTCTGCGACGAGTGCAAGCTATGATGATATGTATATGTTCTAGTCTACTGATTTCTTTTGATAAGTAAGAAACTCTATAACACCTGTGCACTATCCCATGTTACCTTTCATGCACACATTCTTAAGCCATTCCTCTCGCTATCAATTGATATGCGTGAATTTCATGTAGACATACATTTGGTGCATATGTTTGTGTAGCACTTCTACTTCATGAATTGTATCACCCACATGTAAACGAACACTTTTCCGTCCGTGTGGAAAAGCACAAGAGGCAAAGTATCTTAGACCGAATGTGTATGCGTCTAATGTTTCTTTAATGTATCGGTGCTCCATAGAATAGATACATTTCTTCCGCAACTTGAACGCTGATCAGCCCCAGTGGATTCGGTGGCGCCTTCGAAATAGTTGGTTTTCCACTTCTGTTCGCCTGGTATTTTCTTTAGCTAGTACAATGTCTGAGTGTTTAGCTGGATTAGAAAATACTTGGCAGCAGCAAGTGAGTGTTTTTAGCATAAACCGCACTAGTCGTGGGCTGAAATCGGGATAGACCATAAAATGATAGAGTAGAACGTATCATGAATTAAAATGGGTTGTCGATATAATGGAGTCTTTTTGGAGATTCAAAGGCTGATTTTTTTTTTAAATTTTATTGTCTGTACACGTTTTATCTAAAAAAAAATTACTTTAATGATTTATTTAATATATTATACAGGGATTTATTATAATTATACTTTTATTTGAGTGGAACGAAAAACATGCAACAAATTTTCGTACTTTTCGAAATCGTATTTCAAATTTTTTTTAAATTTTTGGTTTTTTATTAACTTAAATGTAACACGATTTACGAAAAGTTGTTGACAAATTTTACTTGTGCGATGCCAAAATACTTCTTCGAACCTTTTTTAAGCGATAATCTGATTAAACTTTACTTTAAAAAAAAATCGAATGCCCACAGTTGGGCGCGAAATGCAATTAACGCTTCTTTTTCCAAGTATATTTCAACAGACTGGATTCGAACTGAAGGAGTTCATAAACCATTGTTTATAGATGCGTAATGAACCTCGCAGTTCAATATCAGCATTGATCACAATAAAATTTGGCATTTGAGTCAAAAATCATATTTTTTCGAATCTGTTGTAATATAACCATAATGGGCAACTCCACCTGCATGATAAAACCTGATCAACCAAACTTCTAGTAGCACTTCACAATTTAGCCGCGTACTACATAGCTACTCTGCGCAATCAGATCAAAACAGCTGGAGTCCCAACTCAGCACCTTACAAAGTTCCATTGCTAATTCTAGTGGTTTTATCCATCTCTTCCGAACAGCTCCAATCCACACTCATACTTATATCTTTGTATCTATTGTATAGATTTCACCTCTGATCAGCCGGTTCTTCTCCTCTGTCTTCTCCTCTGTGTGTCACATATTCGTTGGCATAGCATTCACTTTGCAGCTGGTTGCACCCCTGGTTGGGAGCTGTATCGTCGCTTTGGAATTGGAATTGAAGCAAACAAATCCACAGTTCCGAATTGTACGCGTTCGAGTACATATCAACCGAACCCCGAAAGATATCGTCGAATAGTTGATAAAAAAATGTAAGAGGTCCAATTTGTACCCTTCTGATCGTTCAAATTTAACCGGTCCGCGAACATATATTTCTCAAGATGATCTTAAGGATTGCCTAGTGATCCTCGGATTTAAAATATGTGCTATTGGTAGCGGTCCGGTATCGCGTTTTCATGCCGCGTGATATAGCTGAGTGCGAATAACAAGCATGATATTTCATTTTAAGATAACAGCAAACCTGATCAAGTCGTGAATAAATTGCGAGCTAATGGCGAAAATATCGAAACGAAAATAGTGGCAGTGATAGTGGAAATTCACAGTCATTTATATTAAAAGCAATGACGATTGCCGTGATAGTTGCTAACGAAATAAACTTTATCAGGAAGCAGTGAAGACAGTTCATTTCAGGAACGAATTCAGCAAAAAAAAGGAATACACGAGATATGTTCACATGTTAACTATGGAGAGACTATCGAAACAGGTGTGGTATTTACCTGGATCGTGCAACAGTACATGATGCACGCCAAACGATCGTAACATGAAATTGTTCCACATCGCTGACTGGGGTTGACTTCCTTCATTCCAATCGCGAGACTTAGTCCTATATTTGGCCATCACCGGCTGACGTAGATATCTGCTTGGAATTCCTGACCACGTTCAGCAGTGTCTTCGTTCATTTATTCACAGAAGATCTTTTGAAAAAGAAAAACAGAAACAATGAGTGACGTTTGTTTGGTTGTGAATTAAGTTTCAGACCTCGATTTCTTTGGACTATTGTCTGAATTCGAATTGAAAATGCGAATGTATGATGAAACAGATAAACTAAAAATGGCTTTCGGCTGATATTTGAATACTAATCATGATAATGTCAGTTTATTTTAATTTTGGTTGACCGCTGAATGATTTTAGTTGATAAGGTATTGTAAGCCTATAGATACACTGACTATGACACTGTTAAAATTATATTTCTTCGATCTGTTATTCGATGCAGTGTTTTATCTTGTGACATTTGCAGAAAACAGGTTCTATCTGCAAACGTAAAAGTTTCACAAACTGTCCCAGTTTTGCTTAACTTCTTTTGAAATTCTTGAATATATTAATTGAGTGTCTTGGATATATTGTTGAGAGTAAAATTGGAAAAAGAATGACTTAGCTCAGCGAATCCGCTGGACGAATTTCGTTTCTTATTAGATAGGCTAATAAGAACGCAATATTGCTAGTTAATTTCATTTTTTTTGCACTCTCATACTGAAAAATATCAACTATTTTATCCGCTTCTAAAACAAATAAATAAATTTTGTAAATTATTTCAGTATAGTGATAATTCCATTTATTCAACTGTAGTATAATCGCTAGTGCGCCACTACGTACACCCCTTTTTTAGTGATTTAAATAATTAAAATGAATACAAATTGTAAAAATAAGCTATTTGCCACCTTTTCCCAAATGATAAGAAGTTGCAAAATTGCTCTCTCATGAGTCATTTCTAATTTTGTAAGGTTGTATTGTGGTTGCCCTGGAGATTTCATTCCAATCACTTTTAATGAACTCTTATTCGCCAAACATTATCATAATGCAAATTAGAAATCAGTTATTATAGCTTTTGGACCTTTCTATTTCATGTTCTTGACAATGATGAAAACTACGATTTTCGTAGCAATCGCTACTTTCGTCGACAAAATGCCTTGCATATAAGAAAATCTTGAGAAGGTAATTCCTGAAGGCTAAAAATACAGCATCCAGGCACTGATGCAATTTGAAATAATTTGGAACATCACTTTGCAATTACTGTGTCGATTAAATCAACAACAACAAACATCATTCTGCGTCCTTCAATTTTGTTGATGAAATTGAGTCTAAACAGAAAAAAATCTCAAACTATGTGGGTTTCGCCTTAACAAAAAAAAAATTTTCCTCTGAAATTTCAAAACTCACTTCTCTTCCTTTCTCCTTTTTATCAATCGAGAATTCGAACCCTCTATTTAGCTTAATCGATCTATCACTCAGCAACCTAAATGGTACAACGCTCCAGCTCTATTTAAAAGAACGGCCGGGGACTAGAAACTGAAAGAGGGTGTACAGAAGATGCCTAAAAAAATAAAATTTTTGTTAGAGTTCTTATTCTCTGTAAAGATCCCATTCATTTACGATTCTATTGAAGCTAATTCACTAGAAATCTGGTTTACTTTTGCTTTAATATCTGTGCATCAATCAAAAATCTGTCCGGGGCAACTGTTTTAGCTACAAGATTTTTTCGATGCTAAATTTAAGATGCCAGAGAAGATACTCTTCTTGAAAAAATCACTTTCAACAATATTAAATTACAAACATTTTGCAGATTTTAACCCACTTGAGTGTCGTTTTGTATCTATATGCTTCTCAATAACAGCTCGTTTTGTTTACCGAACAAGTTGCAAGTTCATCATTTTGTTCTATCCTTTTAACACTTGTGCTTTTCCAAATTCAACAAAGTCGTATCTATTCTTATTTTAAAGGTAGTGTTTGTGCCGTGTGCACAAAATGCATAAGAGACTACCCCAGCATGATATATAACCAAACTATACACGTGCTTTAAGCCAGATAATGCATGCTGACCAGGAGAAGCTGTAACCCAGGTCCAATTAGAACTGTCAGATATCCCGCACAAAAGGTATACCTAAAAAAGGCGGGTCCATCGACTTATCTTCAATTTTCCGTGATTTAACTTTGGAGCAAAAAGTGTACTTATACAGCCAAACTGTAATTTCCAATCAACCAAAATCCTTCTGGTCCTAGATCCAATCCCTTAATTCTAAATCCTCAGTTCATGATTCTATGCATTTTGATGATGGTACTGCTACTAATCCTAAATGTATCTGGGATTGATTTGCTACTTTTCATCTTGTTCTCGTTCAAAAACGCATCAATCTCCTCGATATCTTTTGATTTCTTTTGGACCTCACCTACCATATCCTTGATTAGTACCAATCTTCTGGAAGTCATAACCCTGATATGAACTCAATGGGAGTTCCAGTATCCTGATGAAGTCTCTTTCTTCCTCTCTGTATTCCTTTAGCTATAACTTCAACTTTAGCTGTGGATCTGGTGTAATTATTTCATGTTAGAAAGCTGTCTATATCTTCCGAATTTTTAAATCTGGAGATCCATCAATGGCTCCAACTATCGTCCTATACCTCTCATATTTATATTGGGAATATCATTATATATGCGAATAAACAATATGTGATAATTTCCGGAAATCAAAGTCGTAAAAAAATAATGATCAATGATATCCCTCTCATAATGGGTCTTGTGTGATCTTATCCAGATACTTAACGAATAACTGTATATTGATCTCCCATGCCACATCAAGCTTATTAGTCGATTGCCAGCATAACGACAAGTCCATAAAAATTTAGGACACACTCATTAATGCTATCCAAATATATGCGTAGCTCTAGTGCATCCATATCCGGGTATGCCGATTAGTTTTGTAATCCAACATGTATTTCCAAGAAATCAGTTTACAGCTCTTCCATAGAAGAAGAAAAAAATACATATTTGGTTAATTTACTGTTCTATCTATTTCCATCATTCACTTATTACATGAATCGACGAGTTGACGTACAAACTTCAAAGATAGAATAAAAGTAGGTAATGCTTGTATTAGATCAGGTGAACAAATTCGAAATGTTTGTGTTTGGGCATATATGTATGCTTCTATGAATTGTTGACATTCGTCGTATAGATGAAAATGATCACTTCAGTCGAAAATAATAAATCGAGAATCTATCTTGGCAATTGGATTACTGTATCTGTTCCACGGATTTAAGATAAAAGGTACAGCTCATGTTTTTTTCGAATGAGGAGTTTCAAATGCTTCCATACGACAAAAATTCGTTTGCATAAATAGAATATGCTTAAGGTTATTTTCGATAAGATAGACTTGCTTTAAGATGTCCATTGCAATGAAACAGTTTCGATAGCTTGCAATGTAGTAGTTGTCACAGTTTGTGCATTTTCGGCACCAGTATTGTTTTGGAGTACTTTATTGAAGTGTGAAGTAATTAGTGAGAAATGTCACTAAGTGGTCATAATGGGATTTGGAGGGGTCTATTCTTCTCTTCTGGCCTTTCTTAATTTGAGTCTTGGTGGAGGCTTCCACTCCCTTTAACTCCTAAAAACAATCGTTTTCTAGCAAAATCGTTGTAAAGCAATAAAAATCAATTGTAATAATATTTTTGAAAGAGATAAAAACAAATAATTTTGTATCCTCTGTCTGGAGACTTCTACATTGTAAAGTACAGCATTCTATCTTACAAACAATCTCACTATTCATCATGGCTCAACTCAACCATTACTTTGTAACTTACGAAGCAATTAGAGAAGTCACCACTAACTTCGTTCCAAAGAGAAACCATGAATGGTGAGACTGTCTACGACATAGATATGTTCTTTGGAGATTAAATATCACTACCTGATCGAATGAATGAGATTCATCCACTTTGCAACACTGTGTCAACCACTTGTATGTACATGTGCCAAGTCACCATATCCAATACTGCTTGCCTATATCAAGCAACAACATCAGCCACTTCAAGACTAAACCATACGAATATTTGTCTGACCTTAAGAAGTTTGTTCAACTGATATTTTCTCTCAGCGTTTCTTTTCGAGTTTATTCTACTGTTATTAGGTACTAATATAGTAAATATACTCACCTATATTCACACAAGCATGTTTAGACTTGTTCTCGTCATATTTTACGATATCTCTGCTCACGATATCCATTGAAATAGAATTTTCAGATATTTTCTGTTCATAATATGTTTTTTTTTATTGCTGTTTACTTATCTGTTATTGCGTCGATATAATGTTGACATTGTTATTGTACGGTTGGAATTAAAGCGATTGCAATCTGATGGGATTAGTGAAAGAATAATAATTTTATCGGATGTTACGTAAATATACATATGATGGATGATAGTAATTTGTAGATGCATCGATGCGATGACAATAGCAATAGTAAATAAAATCCATTCGTTGTGGTTTTTTACGGTTTCAATGCATTTTTTTCGAATGATAAATGTGCAACTGAATTGATGAAAATTGTTTACGGAAAATTGAGTCATTTATTAAAGATGATGTTTCATGAAGCTTGAGTTTTTTTTACCCGATGCTATTTCTCGGGCCAGAGACCTTAACTGATTTTTTTGGAAAACAGTTACTTTCTTGAGATTATAAACAAAACCCTATCAATTAAAAGTAGCTGAGATTCGATTTTAATTTTTTTAAATTAATCAGATAAATTTCATTCGAACAGCATAAAATTGAACATACATATGTGTCTTTATTCGTTTCTATTAGCTTGTATCTATTTGTTTTGATCAACATAATAATTAAACCACTACCACGATCAAAATCTTTCAATTCAACGTCACGTGCATCAATTTAATTTCTGATTCCAAACCAAGACTTATCTGGAACAAATGAAAACTTTCTTTGTACAATTCAATAAATTGATACTCACACATGACATGAAACTCCGACTCTAGATCACAAGTGTAAATATAAAATCACGACACTATCAATGAACGCAATCATGTACACTAATATCTTGCTTCCATTTATCACAACTCGCAAATCGAAAACATAAAAGCATCCAAGAAATATGATTGGAATCTCGATTTCGCAACAACAACAAAAAAAATGGTTACTTATAAATTAAAGCGAGAATCACGTCTGGATGGTGTACTTACTACAGGTACCTATAATCATATGATTCGCCATGGTCACTTCATAGTGACTCCGAATTTCGAAAGAAATGGTAGAATGGATGAGAGATCGGAGGTTTCCGTCGCAGTATGAAATATTATCTTACAGTCATTATTTGCCAGCTTGGCCGATCTTGTTGATCTTGACCTTATGATTAACGACTCGATGTAGTGCGGTCCGATGATGTTGGAATTGTTATGTCCAGGATGAAACTGAAAAGTATGGGCTGGAAAAGTATGGGTAACTCGAGATCAGCTGCCGATGCTCGAATGATGAGAATAAAGACGTCATCTGTGGTATGTAAACATAGCAGGAAATTGTGGATTGTCGTCGTTTTGGATTTTTGAAAGACAAAAGATAGGTAGGAAGTTTGGTTGGTAGTTGGAGACACAAATTTGGGGACGAAATGCACTTCTGAATATTATTTTCAGTAAAAATACTGTATAAAACTGTATGTGCTTATTTTAGGCAATTAAATATATTTCTCATAATTGAATTTCTAAAAATTAAAGCTGTACATGGTCCATGTAATTTAAACCTGATTTTATTATATGTCGATTGAGATTTGAGGCTCTTATTTCAATGTTTAAAAAGAAAGCTAAGGTATCGCAAAAAGGTTTTTTTTTGCTGGAAAGTGATCATTACAAATAAAAATTATAATATACTTTCAAAACTTCAACAATTTTTCTAGTAACTTTTAACACTGTGCCTGATTTGTTAAGAGTTTAAAAGAAAGCCATCTCGCACTTTTTGCAGCTACAATATCAAATTTGAGAGAAAACTCAAACTCAACTGCGCTAAATGTTATGATAATAACATAGCTAGCGAGACTGGTAACTGAAACCTTTAAAGCAAACTCATAAGATCAAATCGAAATTCTCATATAAATGTAATTTCGAGCAGCAGAATAGTAGTGTCAAATTTTTAAATAAAAAATGTTCAAATATGATTTGGCGCCATATACGTTTCTTTTTAATTCAATGATGAAAAATTTTGAATTGAAAATAAATTTTTTATAATAAAGTGGAATTCAAATAAGATTCGCTTTTATTTGTGGTGAATTATTTCTGAGTGTAGTTTTTACCTGAAATTTGTTCCTTTACTTTTGTGGGTTTGATCACAGTAGTAACTTTCTACTCAAATAGTTTTTACTCAAAAACATTTTACTCAAGTTAGGGAGCGTATTTAATGACAGCCATATTGGTGTATTCTTATGTGTCACATTTTACCTGAATATATAATAAATTTCTCCAAGCAGAAATAAATTTCAAATTTAATAATGTGGCCAAGAAGATAAAAATATCGTAAAACCTACATGCATGGTGGCCATATTTTTGTTCGAAAGCCATTTTCCTGACCTTTTTTAAATAAAAAAGCAGTTACTTCTAGACTGCATGTATGCTCTCGATTTGTAACTTCGATTACAAATCATTACAAGTCATTCAAACCAATGGCCTACTATATTCAAACCAGATGTCCTCTGCAAAACTATGTTTAACTTCAATATGATCCTTCATTGCTGAAATCAGAGCACTTCAAGCCATTTACTGTACTTCATTAATCAGAAATTGATCTATTGAAAGTGATTACAAAACAACAATATTGTTCATTGAAATCATTTTCTTCACATTGCAATTCTATACCTCAGCTCCAGCTCGGTAACCAGCCTTCGATTCGAGATCCACATTATTCTTGAAACAGAAATTCAATCAACATATCGTATACTATACATTGTTCCAACTTCTCCCCATGCCATTCGATTGCTATTTCGCTTTCAAGTGCGTTCAATTCGTTCAATACGAACCGATACTAGGAAATTCTTGAAATACTTGCTCCCAGTTATCTTCCGGATTGCTATTTCTGTTCACCCATAGTTTCTGCACGCTGCTGCAACAGACATTCTGCCAAACTATGCTATTCTCATTCAAACTCCGAAATACAACATTCAGTTCTGTAGATTCGCTTGTAATTATGGTGAAATATCCTCAGAGACAGCATTTTCTGTGTTCATAATAGAGTCCAGTTCACCACCGGACCAGTTCACCATTATTTTGCCGTCGACGACTTAAATAGTCCATCAATATTCCACTCCACATGCATTAATCTCGAGATTACTAAAGTTTTCATCATCATATCATCCTGGGTGCGCTTAGCTCAGTGAACGATGAGGTAGATGGATTGCGAACTGAATTGTTGTTTCATCGGAAAATCGGTTTGAATTGGATTTGCTGATGAATTGACGTTGTGTAGATACTATTGGATTCCTTCTGGTTTTCAAGTAGTGTTTCTATAGCCAGGATAAAATAGATAGTAAATTAATATCAGAAGTATCTTCACGTCTAAAACTAAATTTATTTGGAATTATCTGTTACACTAAATTGAACTGAACGGGGAAAAAATATTTCCACATGCATAGGTACATAAATGCTCGAATGCATAAATTATTGTTATTTTCAACAGCAAAAATCTGACATCCAGATGTTTGTTGTTTTAATCTACGGTTTTCCGAATATGCCTGGACTTATCTCAACCGGATTCGGGTCAACGTTTGACCATTTTAATGTTCATTATGATGAAAATGGAGGGTTCTCTGTGTGGACATCCGGCGGCCCATCTGAATGGCATCACTCATGTGAACGTGTTTGATCCACTCAAAATTTAATCCCAGAAAAAATCTGCATACGACATTGCATTAATCTCGTTATCCCGTTATTGTGCATTGAAATATCTTTAAAAGAAATGTCTGCCGTGTCGTGTGTTTTCGCATTCATCGACATATACATATGTGATACACACGCAGAATAATAGCATATTCATACATATTCAAAAGGTTTTTTTTTCCTGAAATGGATGCTCAAACTTCTGAAATATGTAGGTACTCGATTGCACGCAGATGATTATTTTGAGTTTATGCTTTCTCACGAACATATCTATTTCGCAACGACAAATAAAGTGTATCTTTTATCTTATTTCATTGTTTGGTGTTGAGTCACTTTTAAACAAAATTTCAACGAGTTTTATTTTCATATTATGTGCATCGGTTATGATGATAATAATGCCTTTTTTAGAACAAACGATGACAAGTACGCACGCATATTGAATAAATGTACATAATCATTTATTTCAATGCAAATACTTTTTATCTTTTCAATTCATTTGATGTGAAGATAGACATACGGAAAAGAGATTGGCTTGATAAGAAAATCAGTGTTGATAACTTTGATATCATTTTATAGTATGTACCATAGGTACATATACATACTCGAGTTGAATTTTTCTATCTTGCTTAATAAGTTATTTGTTTTTTTTTATTTAATTCTTCATTTCAAAAATTGTTCTGTATATTATTTTTGTATCTTATTTTTAAGTTCTTCTTTAACCAAAAAGTAGAATTATGGATTATTATATCAACTCAAAAAGTGTTTTCGACGAAAAAAAACAATTGCCATTTTTAGAGCAAATCTATGCTTATCGGAGGTAAAATGTAGGCTGCTCGCTATTAGACTAATTTTTAACGATTTGTATTGACTGCTTTAGAAGCTTGTCTTATAAAATTTTCCAATTTAATTGTTTGCACTGATTCTATCAATCTGCATCTCTAGCCAAAAATCTTGCTGTTAATTGTGATCCTAATCTCGTAATGTCAATGGAAAACTATTTTACAGGTCGCTTGGTTCCAGTTATTTTGGATGGAGTAGCGTCTGTTTTTCATGAAATTTCACCACGCAATGTTCTGTCTACAAATTTGTGTGTTCTTTTTACTCTCTATAAATTTCAATTCGATCCACAGGTTGGCTCAAAACAGTACTCTTGCCGAGGTCTACTCATCGGTATCCCTTTTTCTCAACCCATTAATCCTTTCTTTTCACCTCAAATTTACTTAATTCCCAAGGTTCTGTTGGCATTAAAAGTTTTGTAATTAATGAATAGTTATTCCAAATGCAGAAACTAGGAAACTGAAAGGAGACAATAAACTACTTGTATCACTTCCTCTAAAAATAGGCAGTAAAATCATCTTTTTCTTATTCTTAGTGAAAGTTTTGCAGTTTGTAGTGCAATTCTAACTGTGGTTTTTCGTCACAAAGGAGTATATTCACCATTATTTGCTTTGAAAGTTCAATAAAGGCAGGTATACAGTCCAAATTGCAATAAATCTTAAGGCGTAGGCCAGTGCAGAAGATGGTTTCTGACATTCTGAGCTAGAACCTAGAATCTGTAAGTTCAGGTCCCTTCTGAAAGACTTGTAGATCATGATGAGGACATGCTGCGAGCCCAGGTGAAAAAAAGCCCTATCATAATTGTTGAAGAACTACCTAATTGCTGAAGAACTGTTCATTGACGCTTACATGTTAACGGAAAGGTTATGTGGGCTCTTTATCATCTTCGAAACTTAATAACGCACAGAAAGTGAATTTTCCCCTTCTTGAGATCATTTCTCAAGCATAAACTATTTTTGGACTGAATATTGAACCTCTACGAAAAAATTCAAGCACTGCCGAAGACAGTGGGAATACAAAGGAGCCTCCATAGAACCCCAGACTTAAGGAGCTCTTTATCTACGTAAAATGGTGCTCTGTGTATCGTGAGATAAGAAGGGCGTGAACTTTAAAACCCGTACCAAAAGATAACCAAAGAGACTATATCTTATTTTAAAAATAGTTTTATGTTGATTTTGTAAAAGATATGGTTTCTCAAAAAGACATTATTTTACGGGTAATCCAGTATTACCATAGATAAAAATTAATAACGATTAATTATCACTGAAAAATGTCCGTTTTAGGCATATTTGTCTAAAAATAGCTAACCTGTACCTGCATTGAGTTGAGATTATTGCTTCCACAGTGTTCAAGCAATATTAAGGTTATTTTTGAAATTTCACATGAAATTAAACCTCCAATGTAAAACCTTATCATTGTCGAAATTAGATTATTGAGTTGATATAGAATTGTATGGGTCAGTTTGTATAGAAATATTTCTTTTGCATCTTTTCGTATATTTTTTAACGTGACAATCGTCTGGCGGATTTGTTTTTTGTTGTTGTTGTTTTTTTTAATTTTTTTCAGCTGTTTAGATCTTAAGAATTAAAATAAGAAAACATTTTTATGGGAACCAAACAATAAGGCTCATAACCGTCAAATTTGCTTGGAACTTTGATTGAAAATTAAAGGGGTTTTACTGAGAGGTCAGCTGTCTGTAAATACTCCTTGCCTTTGACATCGCTTTTGTCAAAAATGATCACAATGTTCTGAGCCAAGTTTTCATAGAGTAAATACACAGACGAATACTTAAATGTTTTGTAGCCCATTACTGCCTTTATGTTTGGTGTCAGAAATAATGTAAAAACAAAATTATCGATATTTTGCTATAAGCACCCTGTTTTTTTTTTACTTTTCGGTGATACTAAAAAGGGGTGATACAGAAAATACTCCACGTTAAATTAAATTATATCTGATGTAAAAATCATGCACTGGGATACTTATACAAAGATCAGATACTTCCCAAACGGAAGAAAGTGAAAAAAGTCTTCGATAGTTCCTCTAGTCATGTCTTTAGTAATCAAAGAACCAGTCCATCACTTTTTTGTTTGACGATCGGAACTTTCAACAGCAATAACTGTGAAATTAACTACTGGTCACTTCATTATTTTCATGCTTCTTAGCCCTTGAGTAAAACACAAATTCCTTTGCTTTCTTAACGTTTTTAGTGTTAGAACTACTTTGTTGAACTCTAAAATTTCAGTTACATACTGTGAAATGAATCCAGTATTGAATCTACTAGTGAGCAACATTTTGTTAGAAATATTCGAACTTTGGAGATTGTTTTGTGTTTATAGGGCAATTAATACAATACTGATGAATACTAGTCATAGGTTTGGTGACTGCATTGAAGATCATAAGACCATTGAATCATTGAACGAACTATTTCATTAAGTCAAATCCTCATTCATCTGATAAAAACACCATCTATTAAACAATCAAAAATATATTTTATTGTATTTTATTCTAATATCTATTATTCTTGACTAACCATTGACTAAGGCATGTAGCCGCACAGGTAACTTCAACTCTAACTACATAGGTTTGAGATAAGTTTAGGTATTTAATGCTGAGTTGATTGACACTACAAATAAAAAGTTTTTTTTCTAGTGTGGAATTTTGTTGTCTGGTCAACTATGTCTTCATGAACTATGTATTCATGCACGGAAATTGTAGTATAACTTAGAATTGTTCTGTTCATTTCAGTCCTGATTTACACATCACAAACGCGACTTGGTTTCCAGATATACCATTTTTCAGGGTATTAAAACTCAGTTTTTACAGTAACAGTTAGTGACAAAAACAACTCCCACTTTGGTTTTCACCCTGCTTGATGGACAAGTTGTCAGTAATAGCCAATTGTATGGTCATTGTAGACTAGTCAATATTGCTTAGATTTTGAACCCACTTACTATTTTTGGCAACCTCATTATGAAGAACTCGTCTCCTTGTCTTCCGTATTTTTTTTATGAAAGTATAGCTCAGATTTCGTTAAATTTAAATTTAAATTTGTCTTCTAGCATTCCATCCTAAGGGATACTAGTAGTTCTACATACGTCTAATGTTCCATAGAAAAATAGACTTCATCAACACGTCAATTTTGTCGAATTTGTAAGCGGAGCTAAAATTACCACATGTTCTTTTGTTAACTTCTTTGAAATAAAATAGTTCTGTTTAATTTCAGGCGGCGCTGCACTGAAAGAGACACATGTTCCATCATCTTCTTTCAACAAATTACGTAAATCTCAATAGGCTTACTATTTAATTGAAATCATTCGTTGTTTCTCTCACCTACCCACAAAACCCAATCGCTTTGATACTATACCTTTTTCCCAACAATTTAACGCCAGAACTGACTATGAGACTCATAATCTAAATAAAATATGAATTCTGGTCATATATTGTCAGAAATCGTGGTTGGACTCGCTCAATATAATTTAACCTTTATTGTGCATGCATTGAATAGAATTAGTATGAATTTATGCCGCCCACAATATTCCCAACAACAAGAGAAATTACCAAGAGATACTGTTAACAACAAAACACCGATGGTGTGTGCATAGTTAAAACGGACAGAGATGAAAATTGAATTGACATTGGACCTCGTATCCCGTACATGCATCAATATTGTTATTATGAGTGATTCTGGCTTGCGGCCAAGAATATTAGTAGCTGTGACAGTATTGATGTTTATATTGAGTGAAAGTGCTAGATCTGTATATCTAAGTTCACTGTAATTGTTTTAAATCGTGAAAAGGCTTTTTATTAGTTGATACCTCCTGAAACGCTGCGAAATGCTTGGCTTCCTTGACGCGAAACTATTAAACGGGAATTGAATCATAACAATCAACCGTCTCTCATGTTCTCTGGATTTGAGTCCTCCAAGCTTTTCGAATCTAACCTCGTCGGGTTCGTTCACATACTTGTTGCCAGTGTTGGCGTTTTAATTAATTAACAATCGGTTACACTCTGTCGCAGGCAGTATCAAACAACGCGGACCTAACCGGTCACTAGGAGCATACTCTCTAATCCACCATTACAGAGAGTGTATTCGGTGCGAAAGCACATAGCCATTTAATTCGATTTGCCGCGGTGAGCTGATTGCCATTAATTGCAGTCCATTGCAATCACTAAGCGTACTTGCTTAAATAGCGCGGCTAGTTAGTCTGCCAGTCAGCCATCCGGCTGGCTACTCACCTTAAACTGCCATTAATGACTCCACATCAAACTAATCACATCGAATCCGAGCTAAGCCATAATTGATATGGAAGTCTTGTTACTTAAAACAGTTAAACTGTTCGCTTGTGGGCTCGTTATGAGGTTGAGTTAGTCTAGAATCAATTATTTTGCTGAGCATTAATTTTATTTTTCAAGTGTTTAATGGTGGGAAAGTAATAGAAACTGTATTTCATTGAACTCTTTGTAAATTTAATTTGAATAAAATAACGCTATGGCTTTTTATCTAGAACTGAGCAGTATTTAGGGTTGAAGACAATTTTCACAATATGAAACAAATTTTCATGTTTTTTTTGTCGAAATTAAGTCCAGCATAATTTTTTCAGTAAATTTTTGCTCCATTTATTTCCATAACTCTTTCCATTGCATCCGTATTTATTCGCAACACCTGCTAATGTGTTGTATTTTCACACCTAAGCTACTTATCTAAACTTTCATCTGCAAAAGGAATCATTTAACTAACGATGACTCGAGGCAACCAGTTCACCACGCTTTCCGAACCATTCGGAACACATAAAATGCATTTCGAGTGTAATTGTGCTTGAAAAACATGAGACTATTACATTAGCATCGAATGAACTTCATTTGAGGTTAGTTTAATTTCGCAATGGCATGCTTGAGAGCGCACCGAGGTCATGGAGGACAATCGAATCAGCTCGGTATATCTAATGGTATGCAAAAAGTTCATTTGAATGAACAATTTCGATGATGCAATCGAGAGTAGGTGGAAAATGGTTTCTATATGAAAAATAAGTATTGTGTTGAAGAAGTGTTTTGTTTTTGACTATTTTATAGAAAATGAGACTTCTAGAATTTCGCATATGTTTGGATTAAATTAAATTGCGTTGGAGTAAAATGATGAAGATCAACTCTTAAGCACTCTGTTGCTAGTCTTTTCTGCAAACTTTTCTATCATCTTGATTTTAAGAAATTTTTTTCATTGGTTCCAAATATCCAGCTCAATATTAACTCGTTGTGAGAAACAAGTGATTTTGAGCTGATAAAACTGCTGACATTACTGCAATTTGCATCACGTTAGTTGAAAGGCCTTTTTAAATCTATTTACGGCTCCAGGTTGAAATTCGAAAACTTTGGTTTTTTTGAAGACTCAGTGACGATATTTTCAGTATTTTCATTATGTTTTCAAATTAACTTAAGCTGGTTATTAGTTTTAGATATAAATATTTGTTTTAGCCCAGTCATTTTAGAATTTATGAGAAAAAATACCCAAAATCTGATTTCGCAATGGATTTTCCATATGGTTTTTCTGATACTACAATAATTATAATTCCTTTGAGCATTCAGTTGATTTTGTTTCGGAAATTAGCCTTTTATTTGTCTAAAACGACCGGAATTTTTCTAATCAACAATTTATCTCTGAACTTCTTTCTCTGTCTGATTTGCTTAGACAATCGTGACCACGTCCAGTTTCTCTTCATTCTGTTGCATTCAGCTTGCTGCTTCAATTTTCAAAAATCTATCCATATCAAATTCACTCGTTTCTTTGCCAAGTAGATTTAAGCTCTTAGTTCTTTTACCGTTTCCTATATTTTTGTGCGGATAATTTTGAGATTGCGCTCTGACGTCATGGTGATCGACTTATACAAACTTAGCAATTAGTCTGGTCTAAAGACCCAAGCCTTCTCAGAGTTATGCTGAAACAGGAGTTTTTTCTGTTTGTTTTGAAGGTTTAGCCAGAAACTAAGCAGCCGTAGAGAGATATGGGTTTTAAAATTTGTTTTTAAAGAAGGACCTCGTTTGTATTATTGAACTGCGATGTTCTAAGAAGAAAATAGAGGTCAGAGGATAGAGAGGATAGAGAGGATAGAGATATGTTCATGATAGTTTATTTATAAGCTAAGTGTGGAGCCTATTGTTACTTGTTGTCAAACGTAAGTCCTAAATATTTGGTCGTCTCTTGCCAACCTATGGTCTGATTGTCAATTGATAGTGGGTGTGGTATTTGTTGTTTTTTGCAAGTTACGAAAATCGCAACAATGGA
The DNA here is from genome assembly GCA_963978885.1 of Nemotelus pantherinus. NCBI lineage: Eukaryota > Metazoa > Arthropoda > Insecta > Diptera > Stratiomyidae > Nemotelus > Nemotelus pantherinus. The sequence continues at coordinate 12,390,978 of OZ022266.1, forward strand.
ACAGTCGATTTTCTTTTATTAAATCCTGTCCTAATATCCTACACTGCCTGAGTTAGCTAGCTCTTTGTGGAAGGTTTTTATTTGAAACCGAACTGCTCTGATGGCAGAAAATTATTAGTGACTTCTTCCTCTTTTAAAGCAGGAAGTTTAATTTGTTCTGCGAGTTTGGTGATGAGTAGAGATGGGCAAAAGTGACCATAGCTCACAACTCATGGCTCTTTTTCGCAGTGCAGTCATAGTTTGCGACCGAAAGCTTTCGTCCGACTAGACAACGCAACACTGTAAAAAAAAAAGCCATGCGTTATGAGCTATGATCTCTAGTGATGAAGGAAAAGAGACTAATAGTTTGCCAATTCTTCAAGAAGGTTAAATCTCTGTCTGGCTTTGGATGAGGACAGCTGTGGCAAGTTTTCCAAAATCAGGATACTTTTTCAGGTGAAAAATGGCATAGATCAGATTATCGATCGAACAATACAAGAAGGCCATCGATTAGATATTTTGCATTGAAGGGTCTGTTAGCCAAGATAATTGCGAATTTGTGCAAAATCTTTTTTATTTGAACCACCGTTGGCTGAGGTTGAGAGTATGTATGTATATTATAGTGGGTTCTATATCTCTTCGCGAAAGGTGCTGCACCTGATATCCTACCTGTAAATCTATCGTTTCTAGAAATGTAACTGAGATTCGGAGCTGAAGTCTCAGTTTCTTGAACGAGCATCATGTAAATTCTGTAATCTATCAAAAACGCATTAGTTCACCACTTTTTTACGTAAAGATGGATATACGATTAGCTCCATTCATATAACTCGGGGAAAAGTAGTGCGTGCTGTTGGAGATTGAGTAGACAATATTCCCTGGACCATTTTCGACACCATATCATTTATCATTTTATGATGTTGCTCCTGCATGATGGCATTTGATTTGGGCAGTTGGCGAGAATCGAAGATTTTGAACTTGTGTAAATACGGTCTTTGATAGGGTTCTTTGTATTTGATAGAGGAAGACTGAAAATAAGGATACTTGTATCCATTCGAGAAAATTATTTTTTATGCATTGTGGGTTTTAAGGATAACCTTAGTAGATTGCGAGATGCTCTCCACGACAATTGACGCGTTTTAGCTTCTGATCAGGTTGATTCATAGAGACTTTGTAATGATGAAGCTCAACACATTTGACGAACCGAGCCTAAACGTGGCAGCTGTTGCAGGAATGATCATACTCCTGGCAGTTGTGGCTCGAGGTTCTTGTTGCTCCATTTAATACAGTTAATGAAATAGTCTAAGCACTATCCCCTCTCTTTAAAAAAAAGAGTACTTTTATTAGTTTGAAAAGGCCCTTTCTATTTTTTAAATAGAAAACTTCTATAAGAAGGAACCTCTATCTTTCCAGAAGTAAACCCGTACATGCATGGAATGGCGATGTTGATGTGTCTCCTCGAAAAGGTATTACATAATTGGACTTTTAACTTGGAGAAGATCTTGTAGTCGTCACAAATTTGTTTACCAACAGAAGTCCTCTTGGCCGATACAAGTTGCACCTTTCTTTGTTTGGAAACCCGTCTCAGCTCTGTTTTTTGTCCAGGTTTGCGAAAGGTAAGAGGGGCCGCTTTTGAGGTCGCTTCTGATCCTTCTTCAGTAGGGCTTGTTTAATTAGGTTTTTACTGCGTTGGTTACGTAGAAACACTAGCAAGGTTTGCTTTTTTGGAAATTTGCCGTATTTTTGGCTTTGGAAACAGTAGAAGCGTATTTCCTCACGTTGCTGTCTTTGTTTATATAGGTCACTTTAGGAGCTTCAGTAGCCGGTTGGTAGTAGTCAGTTATCACCAACAAGCTCAAAGTGTCTTCTGACCTAGACGCATCATCTCCTGTGTGTGCGAAATAGATGCGGTTTCAAAAAGACGTTTGTTAGTTTCTTCTGTTTTGATCTGGAGAGAGAATTTGCTTTTTTTTCAGGCCTTCATTAATTATTGGTAATTCTTGGTTCAAGCGATCTTGCTCGAAAAGTTTCTCTTTGGATTTCTAGGGTCGCTCCAACAACCTATTTGATTTATCATTAATGTTGTCACCATTTTTTCATCTCCTGGTAATAAAAAGGAATCCTACTCCTAGACGACAGATTATTTCAATATTCTGTAGGAAGTTACCTTGTGACTAAAAGTAAGTGTCTCCGATTCTCAAGAAAAGCGCTTATTCTTGTTACCAAATAAACTTGCCCTCTTAAACAATTTTAGCGGAAATTTTTAGAAGAAAGTTTACATTTATGGAGACATAAAATGACTGAAAAGCTAAAATATAGTACACGGGACACAAAATGTTGTGTAACAGATTATCAAACGATGAAATCAAAGATCTAAAATATTTAAGATTCCTGACCTCCACACATGGTAGCAATTAAATTTTTGTATTTGAACCAATGAAATTTCCCAGCATTTCTTTTAGCCTATTTGTGCCCCATTCACAATTTACATACATCAAATGACAATCATGCCTATCGCAATGACATGTGTTTATCTTTTATGTCCAAAATAAAAAAAAAAAAAAACTCAAACACTAATCACTTTGCATTAATGTTTCGAAACCACACATCGTTCTATTCATTGTATCATGGTTCTATTTCTCTCGACCATAACGTTGACAAAGTGACTGTTCCTATGTTAGAACATGTCCTATGTTTTCTGGGTGAATTTCTCTGCGACAAGCTATTTTCAGCACGGCTGTAATTATGTTTATATGCATTTTCCAAAGTTTCCAGTGCGGAAATGCTAAAGCTATGACACGAAAAAATGAAATATGAGCAAGAAAAACAGATGTGTGACGTATGTGTGTGCATGTATGTATGCAAGGATTAGTTTTGTGCTGACCTATAAAAATTTTAATTTAGGGCAGTTGAGTAGAAATTATGAAATTTAAAAGTTTAAATTAAGAAAATGATTCTTATTTAATGACAGAATATGTGGTTAATTTTATTTGATGTTTAATAGCTTAATTCAAGTTGAAAGCTCAACCTTTAATAATCATATGACTATTTTAAAAATATTATCATGTTGATCTTAGTCATTTTCATTAAGATATGATGAATTTCAATAATATTAAATGGAGTCATCACAATGAATAATTTTCCCGTAAAAATACAATTTGACATTCAATCAAATTCATCATTTCACTTCGTTCCACGTTCTGACCACATCCCAATTAATTTTCAATGAATACCACTTTGACTCCATTCAAAAATTTAATCTTTTCCACACAATATTTTCCATCCGAATAAACTTAATCCATTTCGAACTCAATTAAGTTGACCATAAATCGATTACTCTGGACCTGTAATCACATTAAGAGAGTTCCAGTTGTTCCTGAACTCCTACGACCATAAACTGATGGCTGTCACACAATTCACTATTCAATCGAAAAAAAAAAGTCTGAGATCCGAAAATAGTGATTTCGAAGTGTGTAGAAATCATCGACAATTCAGTTTTTAAATTCACCGGCACGTCTAGGCTACTCGCTAAGAATAAAGTGATTTTCTAGATTGATTTTCGATACGTATCTAGTGCATGTAGAGGAGATAAGAAATTTCATATTAAAGAATTGTGTTGGCTGGGCAGGTTTGTTGATTGATGCGGTGTTCATGGCCATCAATAATTTCCGATACATCTAAGTTGTGTGCAGTAAATTATTTTGGAATGGTGTGCCAGTGTTGTTGGGTTTGTCAATTATAGATTCACTTCCATTCTGAAAAATATTAAAAATACTTAGTGCATTCTTTGAAAAAAAGTTTTACAGTTAAACACACAAAAATTACTGAAAAATGCTTAAATTGATAAAAATTATGCAAATTATTTGTTACTAGATTATTTGTTACAGTAAAACCAGGTTTCAAACACTGAAGTGCATAAAAAAACAAAAACTAGAAATGCTGTCATACTGCACTAAAAACGAATGGATATATGGTTTAAATTTTGCAGCCGAATCGGTTGAGCATCAGCTGCTAACGTGTGTGAATACAGCCATGAACGATCAGCAGTGGTGGCTTGCCAAGCGAGGCAGGATCGGGCCGACCGTTATCATTGCAAAATTGACATCCAAAGATGCGAAATAGTGAAATGTAAAGGGATAAATAAACATTTTACAGTCGACCTTTTTTTAAAATCTTAATCTTGTTTCTATTCGGGTTTGCGATACGCAGTAAACCTCCACGCCACGCTAGTAACTGGCAATCTGCGCTCGAAACTTTTTCGATTGAGGCACGTTTCCCCAAATTTACGCCCTGTATACAAAAATTGATTTGATTGTCGCCACGAGCAACCACCGTCTGATTTTACTGGGGCCGCTGATGTTGGCCATGCACCTGTTCGGCGAGCGGCATAGTGTTCAAGGTGCCTCCCAGTTACCTTAAGGACTTACTGGTCTGGGACTTCGCAAAGCCTACTGACCCGTGATGTCAGTCCCGTATCTTCTGCTTCGTCAACATGACGATCGCTGACTTTGACAGCTATAGTCCATGGTCGGTCATGCACCGTTCTACTATAAACTCAGCAGTTCTAGAAGTAATTAAAAGCTGTGCGTTTCATTGTGTTTTTTTAATAGCAGCCTCTATTGCTATGAGTTACTGGGATTCTAGCGAATCAAGTCTTGAATTTAACGATGCGACAATCTCACTTAAATTTTAGCCAAGCCTTCTGGAGGTAAGGCGGTGTCGCGATTGCCTGCTTTCGGCAATGTGGAAAACGATGTAGTTGTGATCGCGTACCGTGTAACCCTCCATCACCCTCCAATCGCTAAGAAAGGACTGGCAGTCTCTCCGACGTCATGTTGACTTCAGGCATGAACTCACGAACGCTAGAACTTTGGCAAGTTGGCGTTCAACCGCAATGCCACCTCAACTATGTATCGCCCTCGCATGTTCTCAGTGGGGATACCCCATTGTAGCGTCTACAAATTGAAATTTCCCCCCTACAATGACGCCGCCTTCAGGGCTACAGAGAGTTACTTCCAATAAGCTTATCTGATCTCCATTTCTGTATTGGGTTATTTGGAGAAAATCACCAGCTGCGGATACGTGCTTTTTGTACGTTAAATAGCCAAATCGCCGCGTATTCAGTTACATCTGACAGCCATTTGACGGACTGCTTGTTTTATAAGGCTCACCTATCAATATGTTGTGGGTCATAGACCAGTAGCGTGAAGAGGTCATCAGCTACTCAGTAATCATTCAGATTACCTCGGAAGGCTCCCATTTCTTCTTACGTTGTTTTTTCTTGGCATCGATTGCGTCTTACAAGGTCATACATTCACTCGATATGTTTGGCGCGATCTGTGCCGCTTCTTTTGCTGCAAAGCATGCCTTGTGGGCCTGCAGAGCTACTTGACAATATCTCCTGCAGCTACCACTCGTGTCCGGCCGTTAAAGTTGCTTCTGGTGTGGTCGTAGTCCATATATCGGTAGCAAAGTATCTCTTCTGCCCACCTTCTCATTCTAGCGCATAACATCCCTATTCTGACTCGGCTAGGCCTTTAGGAACCTGAGAACTAGGGTCTGTCCAGCTTCTCATCTTTTGACTGCGGCTACCTGCTCGCTAACTGTGAAACAATCGAGGTCTATAAGTTCGATTTTGATTCTAGGAGCCAAGAGCTTCACAATTCTTTGACCATCTGTACTAATCCGCAATGAGTCGTGTAGTTGTGGGCAACCACTACATCGTACAATTTCCAGAAGAACTCCTCCCTCAGTAGGTTTCTTGATCCGGCGAACTTGTATATCGGTTTCATACGGTCATGCATCCTTTAGCTGGAGCTGGTTTGACGACTACGGCATCCAGTCTCTTCCCACGCTACCTCCCATCTTTCCGCCTTTTAGTCAACCTTAGACCTCTTTCTTTCCAGTAAATGTTTCTGGTATTTGATTATTTTTCTTTTATTATTCCACCACAGTGGCCCAAATTTCAAGGTGTGCATCTCTTCGGGACTCGACTCGCGGCTTTTTTATTAACCTGGGACTAAGTAACAGCGGATGTCAACTGGTTCTACAGCTCGTTAATTTGGCATTGTTTTTGCACAAAAAAGTGGATGAAAGTTATATCTCCTTTGGTTCTTCTTGTTTTGTCAGTTCCTCCCCGAAGTCTGTTCTCTTACTTTTCTGGTTTACGGCAAATTTTCTACCACCAAAGAAGTAAGTTTTTACCGAAACGTCTTCACACAAGAACTTAGCGAACATATTTATTGTCTTTTAATAAAATATGTCTATTATTGATATTACCCAAAATCAAATCTCAACCGAAAACAATTCTATTATATATATTCTCTGCAATTCAATTCTTCTGACATTTTCAAAATCGATTCAAAATATTTAAATTAATTTTCAATTCCGAATAACACTTTATCCCGCTGAATGACAACCCCAATTTTACACCAACTCATAGTTCGGTTGGCGCTTTTGTTGTTACTATCACCATCATCATCACCACACCAAACCGAAAATCATTCATTCTTTAATGCATTGCGTGGGCCAGCCAAATATTGGCATCGGTTACGGCAATGTTTTGGTCAATTGGTTTTTGAATTGATGACAACATTCCCTCACGTTCTGGTTGTAGCCTTGAGGTGTATATTTGTCTATTCTCACGTCGTTGTCGGTCCCAACTTGTGGAATATTATCAGGTCATTTGTCTGTAGTTTGATTCGGACGCAATAGATAAACATCGAGATTTTGATGGACCACAAAGGGACAATTTGCTGAGATAGCTGATGGTTTATGTATATATGTGAATGTGTGCTGTAGGTTTGATTCCTGATTATGATGTAACAGTGGGTCGAAACTAGATCGTTGCTTTTGCCGATGAAAAGAGTAGATAGATTGACAATAGTATGAAATTATGATGTAAGATGTTTCTATATTGTGAAGTTATATTGTTGATACGTTTTTTTTCTTTCTTCCTGGTTTTCGTTCTGCATGCATTTCTTTCTCTAGTAGGATATTGCATTATATAAAATCTCGGTAAAAAAAATATCGTAAATAATCTGCTCTTTTTCATAATTGAATGTCCTCCATGGAATCCTAGCCAAGTTTCCTCATCTTATAATGGTAGTATATCAATCTGTAAACAAACTAACTGTGCAATCATACGTAATAATCATCCATTTGTTGCGGATATGATCCTTTGTTGCAAACAATGAACGACAATTTCAGAATTTCCCAGACTGTCTGGTGATTTTATATTTACGGTCGTCTCCAGCCATTTGTTTTTTTTTTTTTGTTTCTTTACATACTTTACCGAATATCCTAATGCACTCCCGTAATCAACATTTCAGAAATTACTATAGACACTTTGGTCGAGATCTGTCCAAGTCCTTGCATCATCCCACACAACTTTTGTCATCTTGCATTTGCATCATCTACTGTTCGCCAAGCATGCTCTTGTTATGAGTCGTTCCTCCTCCACTGAAGAAGAAGAAGAGAGTTAAGGGGGCGATTTATGTTTTCGACAGAAAAATCGATAGCGCTATATAACAGTAGATAGCTCAGTACGTTTGTTATTGTGTAGATACTTGTTTCCTTCGGAGAAATATGAAGCACGTGCATTTGCTCATGTATGAAGTGAATCAATATTTTCATGTGGACATATCCATACAAGTGAAAGTAGCTAGAACCGCATTTTCTTGTCTACATAAATACATATTGCGAAAGAGCTCTGTACTTTTGTGTGTGTATATATACATACATATATTAGTAAAGTGTTAATATAATGCTAGGTTTCATGCTGTTTCTTCCTTTCCATCGACTAGGAAATTGCGCGAACGAATGCGCTTTCAGCAAACAACAAAAAAATGTAGAATTTTTTCCTCTCACTTATGTCATTTTCCTCCCGTTGTTGTTGTTATTGTTGCTTTTCCCGACTTCTCGACATTTTGCACTCTGACTTGACTTGTTTTCAAAGATAGTCTAGCAGCTACTTTCAAGCGCAAAAGATAGAATCGTCGGAAGAATAATCGTTATTTATAAAATACATACTATATCTTTATATCATAGTGTTATATTGTCAAAAATCAATCGTTTTTTTTACTTATTTAGTCGAATTATTGTGAATATAGCTTTAGTGTGTGTCTTTAAAAATATTTAATAAATCTAAGCTCAAAAGATTTAATCTCCATGTGAAACTTTACAAGTCGTGAAACATCGCTACCGCCTTTAAACGTATTGAGCGTGCTCTGATTCTTTACATTTGTTCTTAAGCAGTTTTTATAAGTATACAAGTGTCAGTGTATAAGTACAAGTTTTAAAGTTAGATATTTAGCTAAAAGTTGAATCAAGGATTAACGGAAAAGGCAGATCAAATGTTGAAAACTATCTTATCGAAAATGAAGAAAATTCGTTTTACTGGTAATTATCATTGAATTGATGCTAACAGCTGTTTTTGTTTAAACCATACAATCAGAATTTTATGTGATGGCAAAAATCCTTAAATGTGGTAAACATCAGGATGTATAAAGGTTATTAATTTGTGATCACGGTTCCCTTCTTGTCTGTAAATTAGCATCGACAACGTTTATCGTCTCTAAAGCTGATCCATTTTAATCATCCCACAAAAACAATTCTACTTTGATTCTGCTTTCGGAGGCTTATTTCGAAAAACTATCCAGTTTCCTGTATCAATTATTCTCTGCTTTGAAAAGCATTAGAGCCGATATACGTCATCTGTGCTGATTTATAGACAAGAAGGGAACTGTGATCACAAATTAATAACCATTATGAGTAAATTATATCGTTGGATATAAGTCGAGCATGTTAAAATTTATCATAACTAACGTAAATAAAAATTAATTATCTCCCACTGCAAGTGGTCACATCATTCAAGTATGCACTATTAGCTGATGTCTGATGAAAATCAGTGCAAACTTTCTAAACTACTTAGTCAAAAAAATTTACAATTTGAATTATCCCACAAAAACAATTCTACTATAAGGATTTGGAAACAAATATATTGCAGGCAACTCTAAGCAGGTTGCACACACCGTCTGATATGTCTTTAAGTATTATGTATTTTTATATTATTTTGTGTTTTCCGTTATCGATTACCTAACTTTAACGTGCTTTACATACAAGTCTTCCCCAGATAAATAGATGCTAATTGTTCTTCATATAACGGATAGAAAAATACAAAAATTTCTCAGTGAGCACATTGTGTATGCGTGTGTGTGGGTTGGGGGAGAGGTACATTGGCTTGGCACCTCTAAGCACTCAGGCCAAAAGACCCATTATACTTATTACCCCCTGCCAACCATAGTTTCCCGGACTTCTTGATAAAATCTAGGATCACTTATAGGGAAAAAGAGGTGATCTTCTGCATACGTGCCACATCCCAACCAAAGCATTGATATCTGAAACGCGCAAACGCTGAGCATTCACAGAGGAAGTGCTATTTAAGTCGCTTTAAGCGACAAAAAAAACGGGAACTTTTTCAAATCCAATAAAACCAAAACTGATGGAAGAAAAACATTTTATTCATAGTAATTGAAGCCTTAAAATTTACCATTTAAGAAACATTAATAGAATTTATCACTTTTTTAAAATTACGTCCTTTAGATGCGTCCTTCTGTCCGAATGGATTCTTTAAATACTGTTACGCGTTAAAAGTATGCAAGAAAAAAGCAAACACTTTTGAAACGAATATAATTGGGAGACACAACAGCGAGTAGGTTTTAGTACAATTCGTAAAGGGAAAAAGAAAATTGTATGTAATTGAGAAAAAGAAAATCGTATTTAATTTAGGAAAAGAAAATAACACATAACTTAGATGATGACCCTCCCGACGATGCGGCCGCACACCATCAAGCCCCGACAATTTCGATCGTTTATTATCACACGACCGCAATCACCTTGACCCAGAAGCGTACCAGCCGTGAGAGGATCAACTCATCGGGAATGACCATTACCTGACCATTACCTGACCATTACCTCCCATTTCCGGCGTCGATGGGCGGAAGACATCCGATCGTGAACATTCCTTATTCTTCCACTCGGGAAGTGCCATGAGCAACATTAGAGGGTGTACCGATAGAAGTTTCTCATTGAGCGCTGCAACTTTTCAAATGGGATACTATGAATTTCATCCTGAATTCTCTATTTTACCTCATCAATTGGTCGAGTCGTGTACACTTTACTCTTGAGATAGCCCCACAAGCAACAATCACAAACGGACAACTCTGGCGATCTAGGGGGCCAGGGAACGTTACCGAATCTTGAGATCAGATGGTTATCGAACAATTCTCACACAGCTTCGATTGATTGCTGTGCACTGTGTGCTGTTGCTCCACCCTGTTGAAACCAGGTTTCTTGAACGTCTGGAAAATTGTTTGATTCAGGTGTAACGAAAGTTTGTAACATCTCCTCGTAATGATTCGCATTAACAGTTACTGTGATCCCCTGTTCATTTTCAAAAAAGTAAGGTCCGATGATTCAATGTAATGAAACTGCACACTGTACTATCACCTTACTAGCGTTTAAAGGGCACTCATGAACTTCATTAGGATTTGTGTCTGTACAGTAACGGTAATTCTGCTTATTCACGTAACCTGTGAGATGGAAATGGGCCTCAACTGACATCCACAACCTGCTTAAAAATTTAACGTCATTGTTTATGTTTGTTATCATTTGTTGACATAATTCTAATCCCAGCTAGTAATCGTTTTTTTTTCAGTTGTTGCAGTATCTACTGCTCTGCCCTACTAAGCGCAAAAGCGGTATCTATAAAAAATCGAAAAATTGATTTTTATAACACTAGAAAGCTTAAAACAATACGCATCTAAGGAACTAAGCCTTTTAATAGTATCTTATTTAAAGCACATGGAAAATACCTAAAGAAAATTTTCTAAATCTAAGTACTACTTTTACAAAACTTCAAGAGCGGAAGACTGCTCACCGAGAAAAATGGAGTAAAGAGAATCCTTCACCAGCTCCAAACGAACCCAGTTCTTCGTCGCCTATCTCAATTTTACCTTAAATCACTAAAGGAATTAGAGGTATATCAATATTACTACTTTTACAAAACTTCAATTATCTCGAAACTCGCTTTTGCGCTTAGTAGGGCAGTGTTTGTATGGATGAAATTTCAAATTTAAATGAAGAATTCTGCGAACACACTCGTGGGACATTTGAACCACAGCTGCTTGCTTACGAATTGAACGCCGTAGGCTCCGTAAGACAGACTCGCGTACAATATCAATGTTCTGTGGAGTACGAGCACTTTTTGGTCATCGTGTTAGTTTCTTCTTTAGGGCAGATCTAGTCTCTTCGAAGCTATTAATCCAAATCTTTATCGCGTGTTTTGATAGGACGGCACCATGACGTCCTATGTTGTAAAAACATCGGAACTCCCTTTGCCCAGCTTCCAAACTAGCACTGTTTTTATAAAACATTTTTATGGCTGATACACGCTGTTACCTTTACCACTGATGTATGATTACTAAAATAGCAAAATGTATACTTGCTCAAGGTAACTGTCCCGTATTGCTGCCACCTACTCACGGCTGCCACTATGCATTTAAAAAATTTCCTTTATTCTGTGCCATCCTGTATCATCTGCCTGCGATAAAGTGTCAACCTTCTGACTGTTTCACTGATTCCTGTGAAATTTTATGAGTTTTTGACGTACATAGTATTTAGATTTGAAGTCTCTCTATTTATCTCCCACGCGATGGTTGTGCTCTAAATGATGTATAGTACTTGAATTTAATTCGTCTCATTTGGTCCTCGTCCTCGACTGCATCTTCATCTTAGGCGAACTAAGTCAGGATATTGGAAGCCATTGGCTTGAGCCTTAGAGTACATCTGTGATGGTCGTTTTTTTGTACATTTCTTGATTCAATATGATTGCAAGTTTGAGCTTTCCTTGAATCTGTTTCTTTGAAATGCTGAAATTTGTTTTTTAATTACCACACTTTCAGTTTTCCCTTTTCACATTGAGCATCATAATGGTTAAATATTTTAGTGATCCCAAAAATATTCCAAAAAACTAACATACAGTGGCGGACAAAAGTCTACATACAGCATTTTATGCTGTTTCTGAGTGTTTGGAAGCTTCAATCAAAAAACCATTGATGCAGTTTTTTGTATTATCGAAAATATATTTATAAAAAACAAAAACAAAAACTTTTCATAAAAACTTTCAAAGAAATTCATAAAAGTGAAAAAAATGACGTGACAAAAGTCTCCGTACTGTCGATGCTTACTTACTAATACGCAAAATGTTCTGGAAAACATAACAGCACTTTTCTTAGAATCTATTCGTTTATTTGTTGTGCAAGTGCAGCTGCTACGCTATTATAGTGTTATTGCTAATTTTGAAGTGTAAAGTCGAAAAAATGTCGTCAGGGAAAGAAATTTGCAGTGATGTGCGGAAATTGGTCGTTCAATACAGAAAAGACAATAAGTCGTATGGTGAAATAGCGAAACTATTGAAGTTGAAACGAAGTTCAGTGCAAATAATAATAAAAAACTTTGAAAACACCGGTTCTATTAAGAACAAATCACGAAATGGTCGACCCAAAAAACTTTCGCGGAGAGACGTCAGTCTAATTTTGAAGGAAGTGGGTAAAAATCCCAAAACAAGTGCTCCAAATTTAGCGGAACAAATCGCTACGGTGAGTAACAAGATTGTCCATCCAAGGACTATAACGCGAGCGTTGAATACAATTGGTTTTCGAAGCAGAACTCCCCGAAAAAAAACCATTAATATCAGCTAAAAAGCGACTTCTACGGCTAGAATTCGCAAAGGCTCATATTAACAAGGACATGGATTTTTGGAAGCGAGTCCTTTTTACTGATGAGTCCAAATTCAACATTTTTGGATGTGATGGTCGCGCGAAAATCTGGAGGAAGCACAACACTGCCTTAGATCTCAAAAACTTGGTACCTACAGTCAAGGATGGTGGAGGGAATGTCATGGTTTGGGGAGCCATAGCAGCATATGGAGTGGGTAGATTAGCATTTATTGAATGCACCATGAATCGCTTTGTATATAAAAGCCTGTTGGAACAACATTTGCAGCCATCGGTGAAGAAGTTGTGCCTTGGAAGGAGGTGAATTTTCCAACAAAACAACGATGCAAAGCACACAGCTCATATCGTCAAGGATTGGTTGCTATATTGTGCTCCCAGATAGCTTAATCATCCTCTCCAAAGCTCGGATTTAAATCCGATAGAGAATGTAAGGGAGCTCCTTGAGCCAAAAATTCGAAAGATCTCCGTAAGAAACAAGAATTCGCTGAAGGATGCACTCATAGGAGAATGGGAGAAAATAACGACAGAAGAAACCGGTAATTTAGTTGCCTGTATGCCCCGAAGACTGCAAGCAGTAATTGATGTAAAAAGTACCCAACAAAGTACTAAAACTAAAAATATTTGTAAAAATTCTGTTAACATTTTGTGTATTAGTAAGCAAGCATTGACTGTACGTAGACTTTTGTCACAACATTTTTTTCGCTTTTATGAATTTCTTTGTAAGTTAAAAAACTGCATCAATGGTTTTTTGATTAAAGCTTCCAATCTCTCAGAAACTTAGTATAAGATGCTGTATTTAGACTTTTGTCCGCCACTGTACCCTGGCACAGTCGGCATGTTCCGATAAGTTGCTAGAATGATGGAATATACCCACGTATTGGTAGAATACTATAACATTGCTACAATTTGGTCTCCAAAAGCATTGTCTTTATTAGGGCGTTTGCCACATGTGGGACTTTGATATTTTGTGCTTTAACTAATAAACTTTCAAGTCCTCGAATCGTAAAAAAATGATATTTCTAATGAAATCACTTGTTCACTTTTTTCATAAAATTAACAGCCAAATTACCTCCTGTAAGTAGTTTAGAAAAATCATGTTTGCTTAATTTTAAACTCGTATAATGTATTCATGCTTGCCTGAAATAATAATGATACAATTTCCAGAAATCAAACTCCATAAATATATTTTGAACGACATATTTTTTTTTCTACTAAATTTCATTTCTGTTAAGTGCTTTGGAATTTGATTTTTTTATACACATCAATCAAATCGATTCAGTCTGTATACCTATTACACTGACTCCATCATCTCAGTGCATCATTCATCACTGTCATTTTTTTCTTGCACAAGTTATTCTTCATTAAGAATCATCGAAATAATGATTCCCAAATATGGCAGTGTGTCTAACATCATAGTTAATATGCCGCTATGCAGCAATCCACTAGTAGCCCTTTAGAAAAGAAGATCCGTGTATCGAGTCAGTACTTTGAACTTTGACTGCTAGAGATCGGGCAAAGAAAGGAACGTCAGCCAATTAATTTAATGAAGTTGAAAGAAAATAAAAGATGTATTCTAATGCCTTCTAAACTTTTCTTTGGTAGTGTAAATCAAAATAAAAGTAAAATAAAATCAAAAAAATCAAAGAGGTAGTGTAAAACAAAATCAAAAATAATTATCAAGTGTAAGTTTTTCGTTCAAAAAAGTAAATATCTTCCTAATTTTGCAATTTGATAGATAATCATACGTTTCGTGATGAAGCGTTTAATGAAGTGGTTCAAAAAGTCGATAGCCTCTCTTAGTAGTCGTTAGGTTAGTGTAAAATAACAACGAAATCATTCAATGTGCCTATGTTTGAAACGAGTTGATTTTGCTGATTAAAATACATTTTAACGAAATTGACTCCAACATTGTCAAAGGAAGTCAACCCCAAACTGATGGATACAAATTCATGTCACCCACTGGACTCAATCATAATAACTCACCAATTACTTGGTTTTATTTTTGTACAGCTCTTCATTGCGGGGAGCATATAAGAATGACTCGAGCTCAACAATGCGCGTGATAGACTCAATGAGTCAACTTGCCGAACCTGCAAACTAAAATCCTCAAAATGCCTTTGCCGGTGTAATGGAATGGTGACCGGAAATCTTATGATTCACGCAAATAGCCCTTGCGGCAAAGATGCTTTATAAATGGCCAAGTTTGGCGAATGTTGTTTTTTTGGAAATCGCCGAAAAGAGTCATCATAACGAATAGCTAATAGCAAAGGGGAGAAAAAGCTAACAGCAAAGAATAAGAAGAGGAGTCTTAGAAATACCCTCAGATTTAATCGCCACTATAATCGATTACGAAGTTTGGTCTACTTTGGCTTCGGTTACATATAAAGCTGGTGGCTGACTACCTGTTCGCAACCGGCCGGTTAATCCAAAGGTAAATCACCTTGACTTCTGTCCGTGGCTGTTAATAGTATATGTATGGATTTCTATGTGTGCGTTTAAATTCGCACCAATCACATTATCATGGGAGCACATGGATCGAAGGAAAAGTTATCGCGTTCAGCTTCAGATCGTTTTATTCGTACACAGGTGCTCGAACGAGAACGCTTCGGAAGCTTTGGTAAACGTTTAAAAGGTAAGTGATTATTATGATAATAGGTTTTGTTGTGAGAGTTGTATTGATTTTTCAGTAGTTTTTGGTCATGAATATTTGATAAAATTCTAATTGGATTAAACGTTTAAAAGTCAATGATGAAAACTTCAAAACCGAAGGGATTTTATTGGCGAAAATGCTTCCATACTGCCCATATTTCGATAGATTTAAGTCTAAAACGTTGAATTCTTTATTTCCAATAGCTTCAACATTCAACAGCAATAGAAACTTTCGCAAACAAAATCGATTTCAAGCATAAATTACGCGACACGACCCACTTTTACGATTAGCTTGATTGCAGAAAGCCAGACGGTAGACGTTTTTGCGACTCTTATTAGTATCGATATTTTGAAGCCAGTGGCTATATCGTTAACACCAATTCATCCGCACATATTCGCGTTAATAGTTTCCGTGTCGTCGTTTCATTATAAAATTATATCGTTTACACTTTCCACTTGCAAAACAGATAATTTTCTACACGAAATCGAATAAATTAGAGTTCGATCGTTGATGTTCAGATATTGAGTGTATTTATTTTGCACGGAAACGCCACTTTATGTGTTTAGGTTTTTTGTTTTAACAAGGTTAGGTTGACGTGGCTGCCGATCTACAGAGGCCTGACGACCAGCACACATAGGCACAAGAGAGGCCCGTTGTTTGTTTTAACAAACATTTTAATAAACTGAGAACGTGTACATTTTAGATGCAAGCAATTTATATAATAAAATTTATTTTCCTAATGCAAATGACATTGACACTAATATTTGGGAAAAAAATGAACTGGATGTTTTCTTCAAAAGAGAATGAAAATTAAACCAATTGGATACATAATATAATTTGTTTTACGTCAATGAAAAAAGTTTTAGTAAGTAGGTTCTATTCAACCGCTAAATTTTACAATGTTGAGGCATAATATAGCGATATTATTCGAGAAAGTTGATGTGGCTGTTACGTCAGTTTCTGCAAGATCAGAAGTAAATATTTTATAAAGCACAGGTCCCAAACCACTCCCTTGTAGAACTCCAGAATGCACTTAATTTATATTCAGCCTGGAATGTCCAATTAGCTTGGTAAGATGAAAAAACCTCCTGAAAGTATTTTGATAGCGTAGCAAAGAGTTGATTTTATAGATCAACCCTTGATGCCAGACTTTGTCAAATGTTTGACTTACTTACATCTAGGAAAATTGCTATGCAGTACTTATTATCTTCGAGTGCTATTTTGATGTATTATTAAATAGTATCGGGCTCACATTCTCTAGTAGTGGGAATATTTTGCTAAATAAAATTTTCTCCTGTATTTTGAAGACGCTAGGTAGGAGACTAATAAGCAAACTCAGATCTATATGATTTTACTTGAGAAAAGCCTTCACCATGGTAAGGGGTTATTACAATCACGTCATTTTGCTATGTGTCTTTGAAATATTCGATTCTGAAGACAGCATTGAAGAGATAAGAAAGCAAAGTGTATTCGTTCGGTTGCAATTGCTTGAGTGTGGCGTTGGTGATGAGATCAATTCCTGCAGATTTTCTGGAGCAGATTTCCTCAATGATCATTTTTTGGAAGTTTTGATGGAGTCTGTGTCATGAATATTGAAATTGAAGGTAGATCCTGTGCGATCGGCTTGAGAGATGTGAAGATTCGCTCCAAATCAACTGCGAATATAGTGGCTTTTTCTTAGAAGTTTGAATACACTTCCAAAAATTTAATTGATTTAACACACACAGTTCGCAACTCTCCGCAAATACGTCACGACTCAACACATCCGAATGGCATGAATACTTTTTTTTCACTTGGAATAATAATTTTCAAGATGATGATTTAGTACATTGCTTGGATCTGCCTGCTGTCTATTGAATTTAAAAAAAAAACGATATTTTGAAAGAGTATAGTCTATGTTTTAATTAATAAGACAGATAAAATTATACTGTAAATTTGTTGTTCGTTTGGAATGCCTTTCACAGTGAATAGTTAGTATTTTTGGCGGGAGTAAAGTAGTCCAAGAATGTCTGAAGTTTTTGGTAACTTAAAAGCAATTGTATCCATAATAACATCATTGAATAAATGAACTGTTGAATTAATATATTCTGCCAAATTAAGCAGATAGATATCTTAAGGAGTCCCTGAATGCGTCCCAGTTGATTTTATTTGATATTGTGCACTTAGACCTAGCAAAGTGGTATCCAGTGAAATAATGATAGCAGATTGGTCCGATGAGAGGCCAATAACTGCGTCTGCGGGGCGAAGAGGTAATCTATTTGAAATACCAAAATCAATGAGGTCAGGAAGTTCCTTAATGTTCGACGACTGAAACGTAGCCTGTCGAGTTGACTTATGCCTCAAGCGTCATACCTGTAGTGGTTGTGTGCTCAGTATAGAAGGCAATTCCTATAATAAAAATATGAAATAACAACCTGAAAACGACTATTCCCTGAGACATATTGATGTTGCTAAAATGCGGTCTTTGCTGACTTCTTGCAATAGTGAAGCAGTAATTGTTTTATGAGTATAGTTGATCACATTTCAAAGCTTAGTATGACTGAAATTTTATCGCACACGGTTTTGAAGTGGAACCATTTATTTTTTCAGCAATTGGAAAACAGGGAATCCTCTGTAGTTGTGAGTATGATTATTACCACATTTGCTACATTTTTTCTTATTTAGTCTTGTTTGTTTTTAAAAAAATGAATGAAATATTACGTTCAAATATTAATGTGAACTACACACGACGTTTACGTTATAGAAAAGTCAGAAATATATTTTTAAGCTTTTCAAACAAAATGTAAATAAAGTATCAGTGCATAATTTTTTTAAAAATTTGCTCCAAGTAATTTGCTTCGTAACGGATTGGTTCCATTGTTTTATTCTCGTACAGTCTACTTCCTCCACATCCCCCATAAGATATTAGAACCTTCATTATTAAGTTAATATGATCGTAAATTCACATCGCCGCCACCAGCACTAATATCTCAAAGTCCATTCATTTCCTTAGATAAACCAAACCAATGCTTAACTCAAATGTTCTTTTATCAAGTAACAAGGAAATAAATTTCACGATAATTCCCGACAAAACATCCAACAGAAAACACACTTGACTTGAAATAACTCTTCCTCGTCTTAATCGTAGTACAGACAAATGTATGTACCTTAGTAGCTGGTCGAGCCAAGCTTTGTACAACGACCAGAAGTTGAAATTGGCAAATTGAAAGGTAAATAGCAGAGCAGATGTAGAAGAAACAAGCTGAAGAGGTCAGAAGATTATTTGCGCTCCATTATGCAGTACAGGTTAGTGAATGAGATTCATTCGGTTAGATCTTCGTATGTCTGTACTTAGGTACAGGTGAAATGAATGGACAGACAATGTGCCGGCTTTTCGGTTGACTACCTGGTCAGTAATGGGATCATGACTGTTCAAAAGAAACAGGAAGATATAAGAATGTGAATTCAAAGTAATTAAATGATAATTCAAGGGCAATAACCTAATGAAAGTCTGAGTAGATATGAAATGGTGGTGGTGTGTTTTCGTTTGTGATAATCCTAAGCAGCTGATGTAATAGCGGATGACGTCTTACTCATGTCTGAAACATATATAACGGTATTGAAATAACAAAATTTTATTCTCCAAAATCATTTAAGTAAAAAACAATTTTGATATATCCGCATGGTTGAAAATTATGCAACTCTCCTATTATTAATTTTGAATGGTTAGAGGCTGTCAAGGTGATCAAGGCATCACATCTGAATCAATTTCAGAAAATAGCCCGCCAAAAGTGTAATGGACGATCATCCAAAGAGGTGACAAATAGGCATGCCCCTGACGCAGGGTACCCTAGAAATTGTCGCAAAAGTCCCTCCTCCGCCTTAGTGGAGTACCCTTAAGTCCACTCCCGAAAGATGCTGGTGTACCGCTTTGCCGGCTTGCTGCGGCTGGGCTAAGTTCATGAAACATGGGGTGCACTTTTCTCTGGGAGAGGTTAATTTTAAACGCTATACATTGTGTAGAAAACAATCGACCAATGGCCTAATAAAAAATTGGCCTAATAAAATCAATGCCACTGCTTCCTACAGTTTCGAAAGGAAGATGGCTGCCACTTCGGCAGCGCATACCAACTTTTCTGTAGCGACCTTTGAATTGCGTTTCGATGTTTTCCACGCATAGGTCCATCTAGTTAAGCATTCGCACAGATGGGAAGTATAAGTGCAACAGATCGCGTCTTAGCTTGGGCAGTACATTACATTTCGAAACTTCTACTAGCTCTTCGTCTTGCATGAGACGTTCTCTTTGGTCAACTGGTCAAAGGACATCTAAGTGCAAGTCCCTGCTTAGTGCAAATCCTTGCTTGCTCTAATCCTTGCTTAGGACTCCGAATGGATTCTGGAAGGACTAGTGCGGAGAACCAGATCCCAAACTGGTCGTTCATAACAACTGCCATCTTTTTCTACGTTATCTTTCGTTATCTTTATGCAATAGATTGAAGTTGTTGTTTAACGTTTAACGGACAATTCAATGGACATGGCCTCGTTTTGCCCTAATAACTTAAGGCTCCATCCATACAGTATTCCTACGACTTTGTCGAAGAGAGATGAAATAAAATCTTCACGAGTAGTTTTAACACAAACTGGAGGACTGAGAATGGCGGTCGACTGAATAGGAACAAGCTCAAAAAAGCTTCTAACAGTTATATGATATAAATTATATAAATTACAATGACAGAATTGAGGTGAGGTAATGCTACTAGAAAGATAAAAGCGATTATGACCTGTTCTGAAGAGAGTATTGTTACAAAGTGAAGGAAGTGATGTGTGTAACAAAGTGAAACATCGCAAGAGAGGCAATTCAAGGACATTCCAGTGCCCATGAATAAAGATGTAATCCGTTAGTCATGAGCTTATACTCATGTTTTTACACTGAAAGAAAAATCTTGGTATAATCAACCATTTTCCTTAGTTGTTTTTGCGTCAACTACGGGCTATGGTTAAAACAACCATAAAAAAATAGTTGATTACTTTTATGCACCATGACGCGTGGTTTATAAACAACGTCCGTGGTGCAAAAAAGTACTGGTTCAGGCGGTAACGATGTATTGGTATATTTTTTTCTAAATGCTTGTATCATTAGAGGAGCATTAAAAAGCCATAAACCATAGCAACATAATCCATCCAAGCCCTAAATAGAAACAGGACGTGAGACGTGAAATTGAGTTCATATGCATAGCTGCAAGCTGCAGCATCTATGAAAACAATTGAAATTGCTAAACAATTTCTGGCATTGGGACAATCGTAATCGTTTTCGGGACTCCCTGTTTTATAACAGTGACTTGCAAACAGAAGACTTATATTTTGTGAATAGAAGAAGGGAAATATAAAGGCTTCACTGCATAACATGAATATGAATTATATCGAACAGCAATGAAACTTCTATGACAGAATAGGAGTATGAGCATGAGGAGTATGAAAAATCAACAGTTTGCCTTAGTTGTTTTTGCATCAACTAGGGCTATAGTTAAAACAACCATAAGAAAATCGTTGATTACTTTTATGCACCATGACGCGTGGTTGATAAACAATTTCATTCGGAGCATGAAAAACATCCAAATGTTGAAACCATTCTACTTTGCGTAGAGTAATTCGACTGAATTACGTTTGTTGCAATCAACTATTGCGAAGTAGTTTAAGTACCATAAAAACAGTTGATAATTCGAAACGTTGAAGTTTTGAGTGAATTGATGAAAATTTTTCTATTTATCAACTAATTTTCGTGGTTATGAAACAATTAAAACAGTTGATTTCATGAACGTTGCGATATTTTTTGTACAACCAGAACCAACTACTTTTATATCGTTAAATTAACTATATTAACATAATAAAAATAACTATTTTCCGTAGTTCTTTTAACGATTTTGAATGAATCGTTGCAATACTATTAAAAATAGTTGAACCAACCAAGAGTTTTTCTTTCAGTGTAGTTCACACGGGGTATCGGTTACCCAATACAAGTTTTTGGATTACCTTGGGCACCATTTGTAGTAATTTTAATAGTTGGAGGCTACCAGGCTATTGCAATTGAATCAAAGTCCAGAAGAGAGCCTGCCAAATTCGTGATGGTCGACCATTCAAAGAAGAATAGCTATATTTATACCCCCGGAGCAGGTTGCCCTTGATATGAACGTATTGGCCTCTCGATAGTCTTAGCAGAGTACCTTTAATTTCTAAGGCACTCGACTAATGCTGTCGTGCCGCTTTGCTAGTAAAAACGGCATTCATAGGGTAGGTTGGTCTTAGCCTGAAGCAGTTTCGGAAGACTTTTGGCTGCTAATATTTGTTGTACTAGCCACTGCCATCAAATTTCGATATGATCAAAACCTTGTAAAGAAAATGAGTGTGTTTTGCTTGTGTTTCACTTTTCTTAATTTTGAAACTCTTGTGAGTGGCAATCCTGGATATCTTTCTGCCATATTATGCCCAATCCAGTCATCAGATCAAAGTGGTAAGTGACCTTCGATACAGGTTGGTCGTTATAAGGAACAGAACATGCAGCTCCATTTCTCAAAATCCAATTTTCTTTGAAAATCAGTATTTCTAGCGATTTCTATCCGCTAGAATTTTGAAAATTAATTTATTTTGAGAAATAATTCTTCACAATTTATTCAAAAACACGAAATTTCTCACATCTTTTGCTTGTCGTACGTAAAACCCTGATAAATTCTCAAGTCACTTGGTATTAAATACAAGACGAAAAACTGATGTTGAATTCATCTTCCATTATGCTGCAGCAATTCTGTCAGAATTATTTTATGTGTATACGCACCTTGCGTATCTCGTTTCTTTCGTTGACGTCTCACCTTCTGCCATTAACGCTTATCTCATCACAGCATCGCCGTACCCTGGCTTTGATGGATGATGAAACTACTGGCGAAAGTATAGGATGACAGAAAGAAGTAAAGAAGCCCGCGTTATTTTGCTATCTCGGAAAAGGTGAATCGGTCTGCCGGCGAAGTTGGAAAAGTTGATTAGTTGCTTGGAAAGTGCAAATCAGCCTTTTGAAGATAAAATTAATTACCTTGAGAATTATTTTATAGAAAACAAAATGAGGGATGGAAAATTTTTGCTTGAAATTGAGTAGATGAAAAGATTTTGCTTTTGTTTTGCTAGAGGCAAATGAGAGTAGTTTAACTAACAACAGTGTTTAAGATGAATTGATAAATAGCAGGTGAAGTTTGAATTGAATGTTGAATCAAATTAAGAAGCCAATTGATTTGTTTCGCAGTTTGGGAAGTCCTTCGTTGCAAACAGTTTCGAAAGTATTTACTTTATAGTTGCATCGTAATTTTTTCCGTATTTTAGTCGGTGAAAGAAGCTCTAAAAAAGTTTTCAATAAATTGAATAGAATCGATTTTTTTCGTGCGAATTGAAAATTTCTTTTGTTTGTCTTATTCTGATTTTGTATTGGTATCTGTAAACCTGTGTTTTTAGCCATGTTTTATAGCTATCAAATAATCTTTCATGATTTTATGTCAGAGCATTTGAAATAATTTATTGCGGAAATCATGTGAATAGGTACCTTATGGTAGCATCCACAACGTGATGGTTGATTGTCCTAGCCAACGATGAATATGGTGTCTTCAATACGAAAATAGTTTAATATATTTGTTTGACAAATTAAATCGGGCTCTCGAGACATTTTCAGGAAAAACGATATTTCTACGCAGTGCTTTGAGTGGCGAGTATTGTTAAATGTCCAAAAATTGTTAGTCCACTGTCGGAAAAAAAAACACGTAAGGTATAATTCATTCGGTCAATATTACTCATACACTACAATCGAGTAGCCTAGTGGGTAGAGAGCTGGCTTCTCGTGTGTGGGGTCCCTGGTTCGAATTCAGGTTCGGACGAGGGACCGCGCACCGATCTCTGAGGTCAACTAGCTCTGAATAGGTGCTAGTTAGCTCGCTGAGCTAATTTCAACCCTTAGATCCAATAAGAATTGCCGTGGGATTACTTTACTTTGCACTACAATTTTGCATTGTGCAATAAAGACAATGAGAAGAATGCTCTCAAAGGACCCAGAACTGCAAAACGAACAAACACACACACACACTTACATTTATGTCCAGATTTGCCTTCTAATTGTAAATAAATCTGATTACTTAAAAAGTAAAAAATTACTCAAAATTGTACGTTACAAAATTACTCATTCAACAATCAGAAAATAATAAATAACATCAACGAAGGAACTGGTAAAGAGAAATACTAGACAGCGCCATCGAATACTGGAAGACAGAGAAATCGACTAGAACTTTCATGAGCTGTTAGCATCTCCTACTAAAGCTGCGGTGAAACATGAGTGAATGAATCTTTAGAAGAAATGAAGTGGTGAAAGCGATAATCCACTCATCTCTCTGGAATCTAACAGACGTTCCTCTGAATTATATATGGCCGAGCTGAAGTAACATAGAAGTGAGTATATGTAGCGAGAATAGCAGCTAAGGTACATGCAGTGGATGCTGGAGTCAGCTTGACTTATCTTGCTGGGGCTGCATCCTCTCATCAGGACTCTTTTTTGTTGGCGTGAAACTGCAAACTACCGAAACAGGGAAAGTAATATGGTTGCCAAAAATCGGTGGAGCAGGCCTGAAAGCCACTTCCCCAAAGTCCTTGCACAGAGTTTCGGGCAAGGTACCCGTGAATGGTGGGGCAGGTTTTCTGGCTTCATATCCATCGGATAACAGTAGAACAAGCCTTTCAACCACTTCCTCCCATCATAAGGGTGCTTCGCCGTGTAAACAGTTGGGAGTCAAACTTCTGTCCGACAAGTTTTTATGTTATGTGGTTTGGGGAACATTGACGCTATTGTGTCCAAACTCAGTTACATTATAATAGCCGGAATGTGTAATCATTAGAATGGCCTTATGGTTATTTATGGAGAGCAGAGTGGCTATGCGAGGGTTGGCGCAAGACCTTGCAGGAACAAGTGCTCAGTGTCACATTGGTGATTATCAGGAACTCATCTCAACTGAATCTGCACTGCCAACTCAGTGGTTACGAAACTTAAATCGTTGTTTGAGGACCACCACAGTTTTATTAAGGCAGAGAGGATAATGCTACCCCAGAGCCGTTCGCAAACGGATTCTGTCGCTACCAAGCCAGAGGACGACTAGTGCCAGAATGCGAATATCATCAGTCCAATGCAATGATCATAATCAGGATCAGGATCAGAGAGAGTTCGTGGGTAAAAATTAGTTGGTAATTTGTAAGTTGAATAGTTATTTTCGTTCGTAGCAAATTTTTTAACATTCGATTTCCCACCAGAAATAAAAAATTTAAATAAAATTGAAGTAAGAAATGAAAAACTGATAGGTAAAGTTATCACAGCTGCTTTCTGTCAAAAGTTTGTATTTTTGAGCGAACGAGAGAGAAAAAAAGGAAAAAAAAATTGGGGCATACATTTTATTCACAACTGCATCAACTTCAACACCCAGGCTCGCAATAAACTGAATTTTCATCCCGATGAGAAAAGGTTTGAAACATAAATCTCGTGAGATACGGGGGAGCTCACCACTATGTAATGGGTTTCATATGCTATACTTAGCGTTTTAGTTTTTGATGAAATGACGTTTAATGCCTAAGCAACCGCAGAGAATTGTGCAGCAATTTATTCCTGTCCAGCGAAAATTAGAAAAAAATTGTCTGCACTAAAAATTAATTTAGAAACATATTTATGTCCGAGCTAGCGTATCAATTTTAATTCTGAGACGGCATGGAGAAAACGTTCGATATGCAAATGGCCTACATATTTTTTGAGTTGTAAAATTGAAGCGAAATCTATAAAATAAATAACTGCGAAAAAACTAATACCTGCAAATCTAAATTGACAACAAAATGGAATGTAGAATATGTAGATTGAAAAATGTATTTAACAAAAACACCAATCCTAGTTAAATTTCATTGTCAATTCTGAACTTAAAAGTTTAGGAACATTGAATTCTGCAAAAATTGTAGCTAAGGATAGTTTTCTCCAACACGACTTCCATTAGAATAATTTCAAAGTTTACCACCGTCTTTCTCTGGTTTTTTTTTCGCTTGACCATAGACGCAAACTTTCGGTTTCGTTAGACACCAGCTTTACATGCTCTAAACCCAGCGTCCCCGTCTATCACGATGTCTGTGTCCTTGAATAAAACATTAATTCCCTGTCCCTTCAGTTCAATGCTCCAACATGTCTAGCTCACAGATTCCTTTATATGCACATGAACACAATAGCGCTGACTTACAGGATGAAGCAAAAGACGCTGAGTGCGATAAAGAGTGAGAAGCTTCTCTTGTCTAGGATTCTGTCGCCAACTGTAATGAAATCGAAAAAGGGCATGGACCGACAACGATAAGCACGAAAACCTTAACTGAAAGAAACTGATGCTAGGCCTGAGGCCAAGTCTTAGTCGTTTGGTCGTTCGTTTTCAATCCTTTGCTTTTTTATGCGTGTCTGCCCGTTAACATGCTATTTTGACAATGGTTGCATAAAAATCGAATAAAAATGTATTTTTAACTAAGCAAACTGTGGAAAAGGGATACGTTTTCGAGGACTGCCGTTTGAAAATAATATTGCGGCCGTAGGTGAAATATGAAAATGATGAGTATAGTGCTCATAGAATTTCGCTTATTGCATGCAAATAGGAATTTGAATTGGCCATTCATGGAAGATTTATTAGACTCGGGGGGATTCGAAGGGATTTATTTTAGATTTGAGCAAATACGAGATAGTGAAATTTACGATATGGTGTATTGCAGTCAGGATAAGTGGCAATGGTAACGCAGGCTATTCATTTTGAATCGAATGGACGCTCGGTCCGAATAAAATTGTATAGCGTTTGGCGTCCGAATAAAATTGCATGAGGAGCTTACGGCAGTAGAACAATAGCCTGATGGTACCGTAGAGCAATATTTAACCTAAAATTTGTAATAAATTCTGGGTGTTCATGCCTTGAACTTGATTTCTGTGTTTGTTTTTGGTCGTACACGAAATTTCTGTACACTCAATCTCATAGAGTTTTACGAAGTTAAGAGCAAAAAGTTATACAAGGTCTGCAGGAAGATTTGAGACTGCACGCTAAGTGTCTCATTGCTTGAGCGAATGCTCTATATTCAGAGGTCGCTCTTAGCGATTTCGCTTGATCTGCGAAGTTGAATATCTCAAGTGTTTTACATGAATCTTTGTTTTATATCTAATGGCTCTGAAAGTATTCGAAAAATCTTTTGAACTTAACCCTTTTCTTATTTTCAGCTATTTAGGAATATGAAATTAAATCCTCAATTATTTTTTTTCATTACAGGATCAGCTAAGAAACGAGATGTACGAACACTTAGCATATCGCCGACAGACCTGGGACCTCCACCGAAAACCCAAACGAATAATTCAACAGTTCGAACGAAACAACAACCTGTTCTAGCACGTAAGTGAAAACGACATCCAGTATATACATATTACAATCAACATTTTTCTTTCACTCATGATTGGGTGTATCCAGTAGATATTTCAGATTGAATATATTTGTGAATGCCCCAACATATTAAATAAAAAAAATTCCACTTGTCCCTTCTTTATATGCTTGAATTTTTTTCGCATTACTTTCGCTCCGAATATTCAAGTTTGGGAAAAGTTCTGCGAAAAAAACTCGTTCTGATCCTTTCGTAAAATGATTAAGATAAATTTGTATGTTGATTGTCGGACAAGACGAAATAGGTTTTAACTTTTTTTTATAAACCAGTCAACAAGATCCACTTACAAGTAGACAGTGAAGAAATCTTAAAGAAGTTCAATTTGCCTTGGCTCAGCAGTAACTAGTGTAGAGAGATCTGGTTTGGTTGGGAATCATAAGAGTCATTAAATTTTCCTGACCTGAAGTAGATACTTACCGACAATCCACCTTTCGCTCGTTTTGCTTGTTTTTCGTTGTCGAATATTCGCTTTTAGGTCTTGGCAAGATATGGGAATATTATTTTTAGCTCAAGGGTGGTTATATTTTTTGAATGTTGAGCTTCAATTCAGGCCTTTGTCCGCTAAATTGAAAAGGGTCTTTTTATCATAAAATATAATTTGCTACTTGACTAGTTCGCGTTGTCTTCAGTGATTGATTGTACACGAATATTTATAAAATGTATCACAAGTTGATTGTCATGTAAATCACCATATCAGAGTGATATAATATTAATTGTGGCAACATTCATCCTATATGCTACCGGCTTTGTAACTTACTCTGTATCATATACTTATGTTCCATATTTCTACCTAAGCGTCCAATGTGAATAGTCTTATTTAAATGCCTCCATATTTAGAACTTTGATGTCTTTCCAAACCTCACCTCTCGCCTAAAGGAAAGGGAAAAAAATTAACTAACAATGTATCTTGGGTTATGTTAGCTCGAGTGGCTGTCAATCGAAGGGAATCCTTCCGATAGATGCGCATAGGCAGAGGGGAAGTCCGTTAGAATACCACATATATAGCTCTCTCTCAGTCAGGAAACCATCTGGTTCCTTTAATGAACTGCACGAAATCATTTAAATCAGTAAACGATAGTTCGGTCATATTGGAGAGGATGGGTATCCGTAGTGAGGCCATTCTTGCTCTCGCCAGAGTCAAACACTAGCACATTAAATCTTAAATGCACAGGGACACTAGTAACTTCCTCTACAATGCTTAAATTTTCCGTTTGGTTGCATACAATGCCGTGAATTTTAAATTCAGAACATCGCTTCACCCTTAAAAATTTATTAAAGCTCCCAAACTCAAATAAATTTTTCAAAACCTCTTTACCGATCAAATACTTTTACGTCACGATGTGAATCATTAGGAAAAAAACCTGCCCATATTTGATATACCATATAGCATTGCATACCAATCGCCTATTATAAGGTTTCTTCCACCTTATCCATTCGCTTCGTGAGACACGACTCTGTCTGTACTACTGTAGTGGATGCTGCTGAAAGCCAAAACCCAGTCAAAGTAACTCAACAACTTCACAAGAGAATTTGCATTTTGTTCGCTTGGCTGATTTCCGAGGCGATGAAATTCTGGAAATATTTTGCATTCATTAGCTACTAAGGCAAACCAGCCGGAGCAACGGCTTTTTCGCCCGCCAGCAAGTCATCGACAACAACAATAAATGCATACATTCTAGAACGGTACCGCTGCGACGGGGTCTTGCGAAATAATAATAATGATGAAGAGATAAGGAGCCCGGCTAAAAACGATACCGCCTTCTACTTTACTCTGCAATCACTTGTTCGATGGTTTTTGTCGCCTTCATAAAAGCATCTACTAGCCAACAGACAAGACGACTAGCAACAACGATGTTGATGACGACAATTTTCCTAACAAATTTCTAATTTCCATGACAGCAGCTCAGTGGTTTCATGCTTCCATGCACGATTGCTTGCCTCATGTGTTCCATGCCGAATATTACGATTACAATATGCATGCGAAGATGAGAGACAAGATTCGACAAGCGATTTGCATAGTTGCATGATTGCAGAAGCATATTTTTAGCCAGTACAGGTTTGGATGCATGCATGCAACAGCAACAACAACAGGTCCCGTGATGTGGAACACGTCTAAACAGTGAATTCCTGTGGGAAAATTTTGTCGATTTTCTTTGGGTATTTGAGTTTTGGAACGATTGTCGATGGATTGGTTTAGAGAATTATACTGGGAAGATTGGGATTTTTGGCAGAGGAACAGAATTTCCAGAGAGAAGTGATGGAATGTTGAAGGTAAATATTGTTGTTCCAAATATCATTTGGGAATAGATTAACTTGGCAGTTGCCTACGCTGAATGATGCATCATCGAAAATAGTTGCTTGTCCAGGGGGAATAGGACGTTCAGAAGATGTGATCATCATGCTAATTAGAGGTTTCTAGAATTTGGAATTATTAACCATTCGAGCTTTATTGGTTTTGTACCGAAGAGTGAGAAGCTGTGGACTCTGAACTTTTTTTTAACTGTTTTTAGACTGAAAAGCCCGTTTCACAATTATTGCTTATGCTTATGGAATCAATTTTGCGTCATTTTTTCATAATTTCTGATTTGTTTCTTCCCGTTTGAATCAGAAACGAAGCAAGATACGTGGTTTACTAGCAGAAGTGCAAATTGCAATTACAATTTTTTATTGTTTCCTATTTAGTTTGCTTCAAAAGAATATTACTATGAAATTGAAGAACCAATATGGCCAAACCCCTCGTTTAAATTATTTGGTATAAAAAACTTTTTTGAAAATTTTATCCAAATACACATGCTCCATGTGGTATCACAGTGCTGTTTTGACGTAGCCTTCTGATTTTCTTGTAAAGGATAACTCAAATGCGTGTCAGTTACTCAATTACTTTCTTAAGTGCAAATAATGAAAGAAAAATTGAGAGATAATATTTTGACCTTGTTCACTGATGGCGCCCAATGCGGGAGTGGGCTGACCATTAGAACTTTTATTTAGTAATATATTTCTACCGCAACAGATTAATGAAATAAGTAAATGAGTAAAATTTGAACATGTCCTAGTTGATTCCATGAAATTAAGTGATTTAAAGCGGAAATCCAACTCAAAGCAGAAACTCGGAGCCGTAAAATCTCGGCTCATATGACCAGGTATATTGCGAATAGAGCTGTGGAAAAAAACTATGTTGAAAATTTTGACACCTCCAAGCGGGATGTCATTTTTTTTCGCATTGAGTCCTAAGCCGCAAGGTTATGGGCTTAGCATTCTAGCTTGTAGAAAATTATCGCATGCAAGTAAAATGGGGTTGAAAAGCAAACGATAATTGTATTGGGTATCCAAAGTAGCCACTTGAGTGTCATGCTTCTTCAGGCTCGAAACGTAAAACATTAAGCTGAATTAAAAAAAATTATATAATATCATTCGTGAAACATTTATTTAAAAAACATAAAAAAATTAAATATAATAGTTTAGACTCACGTTGCCCAAAAATGCATATTTCTTCATAAGTATATATACAGAAAGATTGAGTGATATTAGCTCCAAATTGTGTAATCTAATCGAGCTGAAATTATAAGGATCAGGTCCATATCAAGTTGAAATTAATAAATATTTCACCCTTTGACGGCGGTGGCCATTTCACTGAAAATACAAGAAAACTGATAATGCTTTATGCTTGATTATGATAATTATCCACATAAGGAATTGTTAACTCTTATTTTTTAAACTTCTGGCAGAAGCATCAAACCATTACAAAATGGCCAGGACTTATTACTATTTATCAGAATTAGAAATATTTGGTTTTCGGATGAATGTTTTTGATGAATCATTTGAAAAAAATTCTTGAAATCATCGATTCACATGAAAGTTTTTCGCTTTTCATAAAAAGGCAAACAGTTTATAAACTAAATGCTTTGTCTATTCTGTTCATCAAAAATTTTAAATATTCCGCTTCACCCAAATATGCTACCTCTTCCCGAAATTTTGGGCATTAGAAACTTCTGTTGACGAGGACTCACGATCGGACTATCATGGCAATATGAAATTTACAGGATATATTGGATTTGACAAAGAAGCAGATGTGATAGAATTTATTTGAAAATGTAAGCAATACTTATGTAGCAGGGCCATCTTCGAAAATCTTTGGAAAAAATTAATGCTTTATGGCCTATAACTTCTGACGCAGTCATCAGATTCTACTGAAATTCACAGATGGACCTTATATTCATATCAACTAAGATTTGAACAGTTAGACAAGAGCTGCCAGCTATGCTAATTTTTGTAATTGTTTACTAAGATATGCTGCCATTAAATTAAGCGACAATGAAAATTATATCCTTAAATTTTTTCAACGCAGCTATCTTATGGAAACGAAATTTACAAAATTGATTGGCCTCGACGTAAAATAGATTGTTTATGCTTCCAGCTGCAATGCTAGTAAAGTAGTGCCAGAACCAGTCATTTTTTATTGCCTAATTTTTGAAAACGATAATTAATTTTCAAAAACAACATTTTTTTAGTAGCTTGCGAATTATTCAAAGCTATATTAAGTAGTCAAAAATATATTGGATTTGAAAATTTAATTAACGAATTTTGAATGATTGTGCAATAAAAAAAGCCTG